>CM039678.1:471674887-477437117 GCA_022496015.1 Hordeum marinum
GCTGCGGGGAGGGGGCGGGGCGGCATCGCTGAGAGAGAGAGAGAGGGAGAGAGAGATGTGAGAGAGAGAGGCGCGAGGGGCGCACGGGGCCGAAACTTAAATTCAATTCTTTGCCGTCTGCTGGCAGACGGCAAAGAACTCTTTGCCGTCTGCCAGCAGACGGCAAAGAGGGTAACCGTTAGTCCGCCCCCGGCCATGACATTGTGGGCCCTCCTCACCTCTTTGTCGTCCGCTAGCGGACGACAAAGAAGTGGCAAATTGACCTAGCCAGTGCCGTGCCCCGTGGGTCCCACTCTGGCCTTTGTCGTCTGCCAGCAGACGGCAAAGAAGTGCGGATGGCAAAGACCATCTTTGCCATCAGCTGGTTCTTTGTCGTCTGCTTTGGAAAGACAGACAACAAAGAACCTCTTTGCCATCCGCTAGCAGACGGCAAAGAGCTGGCAGATGGCAAATTTTCTGATTCTAGTAGTGAGTGGATGACCTAAGGTTTGTCAATCCAGGGGAGGTGTAGGATGAAGATGGTCTCACTCAAACAACCCTGCGACCAAATAACAAAGAGTCACTTGTGTCCCCAACACACCCAATACAATGGAAAATTGTTTAGGTGCACTAGTTCGGTGAAGAGATGGTGAGACAAGTGCAATATGGATGGTAGATGTAGGTTTTTGTAATCTGAAAATATAAAAACAGCAAGGTAACTAATGATAATAGTGAGCACAAATGGTATTGCAATGCTTGAAAACAAGGCCTAGGGTTCATACTTTCACTATTTCTCTCAACAATACTGACATAGTTGAATCATATGTAAATACCTCTCGTGCGACAAAGAGTTCACTCCAAAGTCCCAAATAGCAGAGAACTAACGGAGAAATTATTGTAGGGTACGAAACCACCTAAAAGTTATTTTTCTGATCAATCTTATGAGCTATCCCTATAAGTGTCACGAACAGCCCTAGAGTTCGCACTAAAATAACACCTTAAGATACACATCAACCAAAGCCCTAATGTCACCTAGATACTCCAATGGTACCACAAGTGCCCATGGGCTTGATTATATGATACGCATCACACAATTTCATATTCATCATGTTCAATCCAACACAAAGAACTTCAAAAAGTGCCCCAAAGTTTCTACCAGAGATTCAAGACGAAAACATGTGCCAACCCCCATGCATAGATTCCCAAGGTCACGAAACCCGCAAGTTGATCACCAAAACATACATCAAGTGTATCAATAGAACATCCCATTGTCACCACGAATATCCCATCGCAAGACATACATCAAGTGTTCTCAAATCTTTAAGGACTCAATCCGATAAGAAAACTTCAAAGGGAAAATTCAATTCATCACGATAAAGAGGGGAAAACTCCATATGATTCATCTATATCAATAAAGCTCGCGGTACATCAAGATCTTGCCATCTCAAGAACACGAGAGAGAGAGAGAGAGAGAGAGAGATCAAACACATAGCTATTGGTACATACCCTCAGCCCCAAGGGTGAAATACTCACTCCTCGTCATGGAGACCACCGGGATGATGAAGATGGCCTCCGGTGAAGGTTTCCCCCCTCTAGCAGGGTGCCGAAATGGGCTCCCGATTCATTTTTTGTGGCTCTGGAGGCTTGCGGTGGTGGAACTCCCGATCTAGATTTCTTTTCGTAGGTTTGGGTATTTATAGGAGTATTTGGCATTGGTCCCACGTCCAGAAGGTTCCCGAGGAGGTCACAAGCTTGCTAGGCGCGACCAGGGGGGTGGTTGCGCCTGGTAGGCTTGTAACTCCCTCAAAACTCTTCTCTGATATCTTTTCACTCCAGTATTTTTTATATTTTCCAAAAATATTCTCCGTAAATTTTCAGCCCATTCCGAGAACATTTATTTCTGCAGAAAAACAACACCACGATAGTTTTGCTGAAAACAGCACCAGTCCGGGTTAGTTCTAATAAAATCATACCAAAATCATATAGAACTATTGTAAACATGGTATGAATACTTCATAAATTATAGATACGTTGGAGATGTATTAGCATCCCCACAGTTAATTCTCGCTCGTCCTCGAGTAGGTAAATGATAAAAGAAATAATTTATGAAGTGTGAATGCTAGCAAGTGCACAAGTTTGATAAATGATAGTTCCAAACAGTTTCTCTAGCATCATTAAATATCATAAACAGTAGCTCATCTCATAAAACTTCTCATGATGAAGTAACAAGCTATTCACATGTTAAAGTATAGACCATAAAGTTTCTTGAAAACTAACAAACTATGCTTTTAGTCACCGAACAATTGCAATTCATCTTATTTTCAGAAAGGGTCTATGTAAGAGCTTCGATTTAGCAAATTTGCACATACTCAACTATCATATAGCCTTCTATTATTGCTAACACTCAGAGCATATTTTTAGAGCAAATGGCATCCGTCGAACACAGAGAAAGATAGGGGGTTAAAGTTTTGCCTCCCAACTTATTTATCATATAGACAATTGTTAACAATAATAATTCATGATCAAATATATTTGAGTGGCCATATATGCTTAGATCATTCCCCAACACATGACGCTTGCCAAGAGTAAAAAGAAAATATAGGAAGTGGTGAAGATCACCATGACTCTTGCATAAAGGTAAGTACTATAAAGTAAAAGATAGGCCCTTCGCAGAGGGAAGCAGAGGTTGTCATGCGCTGTTTTTTGGATGTGCAAACCCTTAATGCAAAGGAACATCATGTTGTATTGCCCTTTGTGATAGCAACCTTTATTATGCAGGCCGTCTCTTTTATTTCTTTACCATCACAAGTTCATACAACGCTTATTTTCCCTTACAATAAAAGATCATACATATTTAGGAGCAATTTTTATTGCTTGTTGCACCAATGACAACTTACTTGAAGGATCTTATTCAATCCATAGGTAGGTATAGTGGACTCTCATGGCAAAACTGGTTTAAGGATGTTTGGATGCACAAGTAGTATTTCTACTTGGTGAGGAAGTTTTGGCTAGTATGAGGTGAAAGCGAGCACCACATTGTGAGGATCCATAACAATATAACTTTCAAACAAATATACCCAAACATAACTCATTACGTTGTATTCCTTGTCCAAATTCAACTAATTTGCTCAAGTTTGAAAATAATTAATGGGTATTCACAATCATATAATTATGTCCAAGATAGTATATTTATATGTGAAATATCTCTTCCTTCCATATTCTTTCATGAATGGTTCAAGTGACCAATGCGGTGTTTGTGTCATCGTTTTCTCACGACAGATGCCATGGGTAGGCTTATCGAAGGTGCTTGGGGCCGGAGGACGCCGACGGGCTCCGGGTGCGGGATTAGGCACAAGCGATGGTGACACACGATGTACCCAGGTTCAGGGCCCTACGTGGGAGGTAACACCCCTAGTACTGCTTCGTCTAGTTGATGAATAGGTATGTTTACAAGGATGCTCCTGGAGCTGTTGTCTAGAGGTGGAAGAGGGAGCAGTCGACTCTCTCTCCCCCACCACAAAGGTGAATATATGGGAAGTGTCCTGTGGGTGTGTGTGCGTGAGATTGTTCGTCCCCATTGCATGGGGGGTTCAGGGGTTTTTATAGCCCACCCCCCGACTTACAATACTCCTAAGGTATAGAATGGGGGGGGCTGGCAGCCTCTCCAGATGACCAGGGGGTCCCGCCTCTCGAGCCGTTTCATTGCCCGTCGGGTCCACCGGCTACACGCTCCCATCGCCCGCTGGGGCCCGCCAATCGGCTCCGTGATTGGCCCCCGCCCACCTACTATAGCACACGTCTCTCGGGTGGCATCGTCTAGTGCCAGCCGGTTGAAGTCTTCGGTATGACCGGCTATACTGTAGCCATGCCGGAGCAGGCAATCGAGTGGGCGGGGGCGTGCCGGCACTGTTACCTTGCCCGGTCGCGGTCACCAGGGTTAGCGGCCTGACCGACCGAACTATAGCCACGCGCGCTCGTGCGTCAGCGGCCATTGTGGCTACATTGGCGCCCGTCATGGGGGTCCCGTCGTGTCATCGTACCCGCGTGCAGAGGGACGGGATGGGTACTTGTCCGCCCAAGGATCAACGGAGGAGGCGGCTCGACAGCAGCCGGCCGGGGGCCGAACCGGCACCTTGACCAGCCGTCCCCGAGACAGCCGGCAACGTACGTGCCGGCTGCGCGCCAGTCGGCCGAGAAGCAGCCGGCCACGTACTTTTTCTTCAAGCGGGGGAGAGAACCCTGTGGCTTTGGCCTACCCAGGGGTAATAACCCCGTTAGTAGTCCCCAAAGCCGGCGGGGGCCCACGTCCGGCAGACAGAGGGGAGCCGGCAGCTTCCCCTTTTCGGTACCCGCGTCCGCTGTGAAGCCGAAAGGCTAGCCGGGTCAGCAGCTGAACCCGATGCCTTGGGTCCTGACGCGACGCCCCGGGACCCGGGCCGGCCCGCAGCATGCCACGCGGCGGGCAATGATGTCGTGGGTCCCGTGCACGCGGGCAGACGAGACGTCGCCTTGGGCCTAGCCCGATAGGCCTCGGGCATAGTCTAGTAGGCCTCGGGGCGCAGGGAGAGATCTTCTACGCCCGAAGCGCCGGTTACGTCCCAAGATACCCACGCGCGTGCGGAGATTCTTGGGGAGTGGGCGCGGTTAATCCCCACGTCCCCCGGTCGTGGCCTCCCCTTTAAAAGAGGAGGGAGGGCAGAGGGCGAAAGCAGCCGCGCCCCGTTTGCCCCCTCATTTCCCATTCTCTCGTCTTCTCCGCTCCCTCGCACGCCATTGTCCTTCTCGCTCGCGACCACGCTGGCACGCAGCCCCGCTGTCGCGATGGTCGAAGGCCGGTCGAGAAGCTGGGCTGGATCCATGGTCACAGAGTCCACCATCGCGTAGCTCCGCCGTGCACGCATGTTGTCGTCGGTGGAGCGCGTGACTGCCCATGCACCGGGTGATGAGTTGGTGCCCGAGCCGTAGGAAGGAGAATTCGTCGTCTTCGCCTGCCATTTGTCCTGCGACTTCGGGCTCCCGGTGAGCCATTTCTTCCGTCTGATGATGGATACCTTCGACCTCCAACTACATCACCTCAGCCCCAACGCCATCCTCTACATCGCAGGCTTCATGACGTTGTGTGAGGGGTACTTGGGGATGCTCCCCTTCATCGACTTCTTCAAGGCGATGTTCTACCTCAAGGTGCTAAAGAGCGCCGCTTGCGGGGGCGTGGCGGTGTGCTACCACGGCCCGCGCTTCCCGCACTTCAACTTTATTAACTCCGTCAAGGGCTGGCATCGAACCTTCTTGTACGTGAAGAACGCTGACCCACAGCGGGATTACATCCGGCTGCCGGCGTACATCAACGCACAGTCCTCCTGGGTGAACTGCACGGTAGCTGCCCACGTGCGGGACCGCTCTCACAAAGCTCGGCTGGCTCATGGAGCTGAGGAGCAGGGAGGGGCTGGTCCCCTCCGATCTGGTGGCAGCCTTCATCGCACCGGATCTTCGACAAGTCCGGCCGCCGGGACCCCTGTCGGCTGATGACCGTCGACCTGACACCGACTCAGGTGGCGAGGTGGGTGAACGCCATCATGACGTTCAAGCTCGAACCGGCGACATGGACCTTCGGCAAGGAGCCATACAACCGCCTCAACCGACCTCCCCTGGTACGTTCCGTCGAGGCGGCCCTTTTTGTTCGAATCCCCCAGCTGGCACCCGACCTTACTTCTTCATGCTGACCGCAGTTGTTCGTGTGTCAGAACACGCCGGATGTCCCACACCCCCAGATCTTTGAGGTGAAGCGCAACAACTCCGACTCTGAGGACTACGAGCAGGGAGGCCTGCCCGAAGAGGGGGTCGACTTCTCAGGGGAGGTCGAGGAGGCAGCCGACCTGGGAGCTGGCGGGCTCAGCGGAGCCGGTGGGTCCGGCGCAGCCGGAGAGCTAGCAGAGCCGGTGACTATCCTACCGGTCCCACGATTAGGGGCTGGACCGATGATGGTGATGACAATGATGATGTGATGATCTTGAACGCGCCTCCCCCTCAGTTCAGCAGGACCGGCATGGGTAGAGCGAGGAGCGGCCGACCCATGCTCCGACGGCCGGAGCCGCCAGCCGGGGGAAGAGGTTGGCTCAGAAGGAGCCAGCGGCCCCGCCGCTTGCCCGTAAGCGGGTGAAAGCGGCCATGCAGAAGCCACTAGCGCCCGCGAGGTGGGTTCTGCCCGTCATCACCGGGTAAATGTCCTTCTTCTTGCGTGGGTTCCTTTCCTAGTTGTGGGTTGGCGGGTGCTTGACCCTTATGCGCTTCAGGGACCCCATCGAACTCCACGACGTGGAGTCGACGGTTGACCCGACGGAGGCCGCCAACCAACTGGCCCGTGAGCACGCGGACACGCAACGTGAGGAGAAGCAGAGGCTCATGCAGCTGCAGGCCACGAAGTCTGGAGCCCAAGGCGGGGCCTCGCGCTCCGGGACCTCGAGCGGTGCGAGCCGCGGGGGGCGGCCATGGAGCCGGCCGCGCCCCCGCCTGCGGAGGAGGCAGCCCGATCGGGGGCGACGGCTACGGAGCGGGTCCTCGAGGAGACCTGGCCGATGGTGCCGGACGTGACGCTGCCTACGGCCGAGCCAGCCCGAGTCGACGTGCAGGAGGTTCCGGTGGCCCCGGAGGCAGCGCCGGAGGCGCCGGCCATGGAGGCGGAGGCACCGTTCGTCGCGGTCATCGCTCCGGACCGGTAGGAGGAGGAGGCAGCGCCAGCACCGAGCGAGGGGCAACTAGGGACCGATTCCCGTGCCCTCGCCATCATCAACCCTCCCTTGCGACCGGCACCATGGCGAATGTCGGGACGGGCGGTGATGATAGCCGGACCCGGAGGTCCATGGTCGACGTGATCTGGGATTGGGAGGCGCTGGCGTGCGTCCCTACCCTTCCGGCTCCCCCGGTAGGCGGCCCGATCCCCATGTTCGGGGAGTTGGGGAGCGTCCTAGAGCGGTGTCGCCAGGAGCTGGCACGGTTTGCGGAGGCGGCCGACACCACCCTGCAACACGCGGAGGTAAGCGTCGTTATCCTTGTTGAAATTTTTAGTGGGGGCGCGCAAGCGCACCCACTGGGTGTAGCCCTCGAGATGTGGGCCGGCTGACCGGCTGCGGGGCAGCCGGGCCGGATCTCCTTGTGTGTCCTCTGATTTTGACTTCCTGTGGCAGGCGGGGAACGCCCAGCGGCAGGAGCTGTTTGATGAGGTGGTTTCCCTCCACAACCACGGCAAGCACGGCTTCTACCATATGGAGGAGAAGCTGGCGCGGGTGCAAGGTACGTTTGTTCTTTTGGGGGGGCATAGCCCCGGGAGCCGGGCCGGCTGCTTGGCAGCCAGGCCGGGTCTGGAGTACTCGGCTGATGCCAGTTCTGCCTTGCAGGGGAGCTAACCACCCTCCGAGAGGAGAAGACCGGGGTGGTCTCCGAGCGGGACCGGCTGGTGCAGAGCGTCCAGGCGATCACCCAGGAGAGGGACTGGTTGGGCGCTCTTCTGGTGGATGAATAGGCAGCCCAAGACCGCCTGAAGGCCAACATGGCGCGGGAGGTGCCGGCCAAGGAGAAAGTCGTCAAGGAGGCGGCAGGCACCACCCAACGGACCGCCGCCCTCTAAAGCGAGGTGACCCGCCTCGAGAGGATGCTCAAGGAGCGCATGGTTTCCCTCGCCGAGGCATAGGCGGCGCTGGCGTAGGAGCAGGACTCGTCGCTCCATTTCGCCATTGAGCTGGAGGACTCCATTGAGCGTAAGTACCAACATTTTCTTTTTCAACCGACTGCTTTCTTCTTGTTCTTGAATTGCCCTCTTCTCATTCTTCCCCTTCTTTTTTTAGGGCGCTTCCCTGAAACCCAGGGCCGCGCTGAGCGTGCCGTCACGGAGCACCGGGAATATCTCTGGGTGCACGGGCACACCATCTGTCACGCCCAAGATGCGGTCCTATCCTTATTTGGAACGAAGGCCTCGACAGGGATAGAAGCGCATCTCGATGCGTTTGCAAGAATGGATATCATTACAAGTACATGTACAGAAGAGATGAGTATATGGAATTGGCTTACACTTGCCACAAGCTACATCAGAGTCACATCAATACAATAACAACTCAAACATCATACATAAGAGCAGGGTTCGACTACGGACGAAAACAAACGATAAAATGACATCCACCCTTGCTATCCCAGGCTGCCGCCTGGAACCCATCCAAGATTGAAGAAGAAGAAGAAGAACTCCAAGTAAAATCAAGCAACGTGCTCATGTCAAATCATCACATTGCCTGTACCTGCAACTGTTGTTCTAGTAATCTGTGAGCCACAGGGACTCAGCAATCTCATTTCCAAGGGTATCAAGACCATTAAAGCTTAATAGGTAAGGTATGGTTAAGTGGTGAGGCTGCACCAAGCGACTAAGCATATATTTGAGTGGGTAACTTACGAGTACAGAAAGTAAAGTATGGTGGTCTACGCATATCGGACGTGAACTAGAATTGATCACTAACTGATCCTGAACACCTACTTACGTCAAACATAACCCCACCATGTTCTCTTATGGATAAAGACTCACGAGAAGAGACAGTCACGGTTACACACACAGTTGGTGTATTTTATTAGAGTTACTTCAAGTTTGCTATGACCGGGTGTTAAACAAAGTATCCAAGTTTGCCACATAACCACGGGCACAGCTTCTCGAAAAGATTTAACCCTGCAGGGGTGCTCCAACTCAACCATCATAAATTAACCACACGCTTCGGGAATCACCTCAACCACGGATCTCGTGATCTTCCTAGGCAATTCCAAAGGAAATCCAACACCTCGAGTTACCCCGAAGAAAATCAGAGTTCCTCACTCAAGACGTTCGAGAAAGGTAAAACAAATCCAGCAAGGCTGCCCGGCGTGTCGACGAACCCGATAGGAGCCGCGTATCTCGTTCTGAGGACACGACCAGATAAGCGGAGCGTACGGTAACTGGCGTCCCGAGTTGCCCCAGGTAGCCCACACGGTGCTCTAGTTTGGACCAACACTCATGAGGAGCACTGGACCGGGTTGTTGATTAATTATCCACGGGGTCCGGAAAATCCCCTATGCAAGTTCATTAATTATTAGGCAAATGTAGTACCAATGTTGGGCCTTGCCAGACAAGTTTTATTCTCACCCGAAAATCAAGGGGGTCCCCATAACAACCCCGAGCATGTTAGGAGCGCTCATTTATGGAACATGACACCGGTTCACAAGTAACTAGGGGCGGCAAGAGTGGAACAAAACACCCAGCAAAAGGCCAAGCCTTCCACCTTTACCAAGTATATATGTGCATTAAATTAAATAGCAGCAATATTGTGATATAACAAAAGAAGGTCCATGTTGGCACATGGAAGCAAATGCACCTGCAACTAGCAACGCTATAAGAAGGGCTGAGCAAGCGGTAACATAGCCAAACAATGTTTGGCTGGGATGTGGAGGGGTTAGAGGCTTATCATGGCAGTGTTGGGAGGCTTATCAAACAAGTGGTAGGTAGCGAGACATAACAATAAAAGACGAGACAACTAGCATGGCAATGATAGTAATGGTATCCAGGGAAATGTGTCATCTTGACTGAGATCCCGCTCGGAAGAAGATCGAGTCCATGAAGAAGACGAACCAACGTAGTCGAACGAATCCTCACACTCTGAACGCTTTCGGAACTCTATCGAGAAGAAGCTATCCGAAACAAACAATCAACACAAGATACACCACAACATATGCAAGGCACGATGCACAAACAAATATGATGCATGTCCGGTTTAATATGCAAGGCATGACAATTAACAACAATCAAATTTTACACATTAAGTGAAGCTCAATATGCAACGAGTTGCATATTGACGAAACTCCACATTCGAATTATTTAGTACACTCCCATTAGGTACACAACAATATTTAATGTTTTTAAACATGGCAAGAGGTGAAGCATAAGTAAACTATGTATCTAGGCATGTTAAATGAGGCCGGAAACAACATATAGCATTTTCGAAATGACCTCATATGTTAATTTAGAAATTGGTCCAGATCTGAAATAAAAATATTTTATATTTTTTAAAAATCAAAATTAATATCACCATGTTATTCTACACGCAATTCTAGTCAATATACATATATAGAACATCTCAGACGGAGCTACGGTTCAAAAGATATGAGCAACACAAGATGCACATGTCATGAATGCAAATGCATGGAAAATGCGATCACAAACATCTCAAAACAAGAATGCAGAAAGTTATTATGGAACTACATGAGATTCTAAGCAAGTTTCATATATGGAATGCCCAAAACGGAGCTACGGTTCAACCACAATGATCAAAACAAGTTTTAGTTGAAATTTGCCAAAAGAGCAACATAACATTTTGAACACATGAAAACAGCGAGCTACAAGATTCCAAAATGCACAAACTAAGCATGGGGCAATAGCATACAACATCCACTTCATTTTATCTTCACATATCATAAGCAAAACATGCATGGATCACTTGGTAGGAAGCTCACAAGAAGGCTACATGAAAACTGTTTCAGCCTTAGTGAAAATAGCAGTTTTTATCATGAAGGCATATTGACAGCAGTGAAAATATATGCTATAGGTCATGAAATGGCATGAAACTTAACAGCATCCTTTAGGACAATATCAACAACAAATAACTCCATTACACCTACTACAAAATAGTTCTAGATCACTAGCAAATCACATGGCAAGACAGCAACAAATTATAACAGATGCCAGACTAAGAAATATTTTGGACCCTCAAAATAGCAGATTTCATAGCAAGTTGACAACATCAAAACAACACCTAAACATGCATTTCTATGACAAGCAAAATGTCCATGGGCTAGGACACATATCAAAAAGCAACTTTCATGTTGAAAATTATTTAATATCACGCATGGAATTAATCCTACGAAAAAGACAAAAGGGCATCATGGCATAAATGACATGCACGCAAACATGCTCAAATGACAAAACTAAATGCATCGATAAATCCTATGAGTTTTTCTACCCCGAAAACATATATAATAAGCATGGGTTCATGTGGGAAATTATTCACAATTAAATATGCGGGGTTAGGCCTATTCACGGTAAAGCAATTCATTCATGCAAATTAAATGCAAACATCAATCCAACAATTTTATCATGCATGTAAATGCGGTGCGAATGAGATGAACATTTTTAATTTATGATTTTTTATTAATATCGATGCACGGTAAATAATTGTGAAAATGCAATTAATGCAAAAAATGCAAAATGGCATGTTAAGCATATTATGCATGGGTTCAAATGGCATATTAATATTCTACGATTAATTCTAAACATTTTACATGTTGGAAGTATTTCGAAACGATGCACGGTTAAATAAATATAGACGTTAATAACGCAAAATAAATAAAAACAGAAAAGAAAAAAGAAAAAAAAAGAAAAGGCTTCTCACCCTGGCTCTTGGGCCAGATCTGGCCTGGCTAAGCCAGCTGGGGCAGAGGAGGGAACTGAGCCGCTGGCGCAGGCCCAGCGGGGGCGAGGGAGCCGGTCAGGCGCTGCTCGTCCTCCTCGCTCGAGCCCGAGCGGAGGGAGCGACGACGGCGATGGACTGCGGCGAGGGCGGCGAGGGGCGAGCTCGGGGCGGCGAGAGGAGGCTGGGACAGCCCGGATCCGTCCATCGGTGCTCAGATCTGGGGCGGAGGAAGGCGGCGGCGGGCCTGGATCGTCGGGGCTGCGAGGTCGGCCATGGCAGCACCCTGCGGGAGAGAAGAGAGAGAGAGAGGGTGAGCGGGAGGAGAGAGGAGAAGGAAGGAAGAGGGAGAGGAGAAGGGGGCCGACAGTGGTCCGGGCGAGGGCCGACGGCGGCGGCTCAGGCTAGGGGCAGCTCCGGCCAGGGGGATTCCGGCGAGGGCTCGGCCATGGCTGCGGGAGGACCTCCATGGGAGCTCGGGAGAAGCTCGGGGAGCTCCGAGACGGCCGATTCGGGCCCGGAACGGCTCGAACGGGCCCAGATGGGCTCGGGCGGGCCTGGCTGGAGGAGGGAGAAGGAGGGGCTGGTGGTTAGGGTTTGCACGCGAAACGAGGTGGGTCTAGGGGCTATATATATAGGTTTAGGCTAGGGTTAGCTTTGTCCGTTTTCGGACTGCCGGGTGTCGGTCCGACTGTCCGGAAGCGGAGGGTCGGGGCTACGGTGGCTGTGTAGACGGGCTAGCAGGGGAAGAGAGGGAAGCGGTGCGATGCGGCACGACGATTTAAAACGGCGATAAACGTCCAAAGAAATATCGATCACCTCACTCCTACGACTGTCCGACGGGGCATCTAACGAACTCGGATCGCGACGAAAATCGACGGGCGGTCTACCTAGACTATAACAAGACCGCACGGCAAGTTTCAACTCGAACCGAGAATATTTTTGCGCGTGCTTAAAAACGGTTTTATTTTAACGGTGTCGCGGGCGCGTGCGTGTGTGGTTGGTCTCGAAACGGGCAACGGCAAGAACGCAGAGAATCGGCGACTATGAAGAGATGCAAGTTTCGAAAACGGGTGACGATGCAATGCATATGATGCGAATGATGCGATGATGAATGCAACTCACAAACGAACACATGACGAGAACGGAAATAAAAGGGGAATCTTCTGGTATCTTCTAGAGCGTCGGTCCTGGGCTGTTACAACTCTCCTCCACTACACGAGGATCTCGTCCCGAGATCTAGAATGAAAAGGGGGAAGAGAAAGAGCAAAAGGTAAAACTTAGTTGCTTCTTTGATGAAAGAATGAAACCAATGAATCTTGAAGGATGCAAAAGATGAAGAACCAAGAACAAACAGAATTCACAGGAAATTTCGGCAGCACTTCGGTAGGAAATAGATGAAAAATTAGATATGATGGAAACAAATCGAAAGAGAGGCATCAAACTTTGGCTGGATTAGAAACAAAACTTCATAAGATGCAAGGATCATGAAAAGATTTCACAGCATTCCAGCTACAACAAGCAGAGAAAGAACATGATCTAGATCAAACTAAATGCGAGATGAGAAGGGCAACACCACAAGGCCTCCGGAACAAAAGAATAGGAACTAGATCTTTGAAGAGAAGAGAACTAAGAATAAAATGACAACTTCCAGCACAAATAGATTTGAAAGCATAATTAGGAAGAAGAGACATAATGGAGTTGTTGGAACACCAACAACGAAAAGATTTAGCTTGTTATGGGCTTATGAAGAGCATCTCAAAATTATGAGGTGACAACCTGCCATAAAAGAAATAATTACTTGCTTGAGAGCAACAAGATAAGCACAACTTCTTACACCAAGAGGAGGAAAAAACTTGAACCATTAATGACACCATGATAGCAACAATCCTTAAAAAACGCTTTAGGTGAAATCCAACCCAAGATAACTTCGAGAAAACAAGATGGGTTTACTTATCTCATTCTTGACAATTTTCCTTCGAGACTCCTCATAATCAAGAATTTAATAACACCATCTCAAAAGACAATGGAGAAGGAATTGCACTTAAATCCAAGATAAAGAACACTTGAGCACCACCAACAAGAATCTTGATGAACACTTGAAAATGACAGAAATCTTGATGAACCACCACGAAGAACCTAACTTTGAAACGAAAGGATGATAGAGGAATTGAAGGATTCAAAAAGAACAAGATTGGGCCTTCCAACGATTAAGATGAAGCTTCGAAAAGAGAAATTTGAGGAAACTTGAAACTCTGGAAAAGAAAAGATGAGAACAGTTGAGATAAGGAATTGATATCATGAACAACTCTGGAAGAAGGATTGAGATCACTTGAATGAATAATAATAGGAATTATGATATGACTATCCTTCATCAAGTTAAATTGATGACAAGCAACGGATTTCACACATCACTTATTCTTCTTGAAAAAGAATGAAGAGACAGATAGAGCACAATCTTGAAGAAATCTTGAATGAGAACACCGGAAGAATTCAAAACGAAAGAGGATAAGCAAATGAATGATATGTCATGAGAACGAAGAGAGCATGAACCACCTGATAGAAAACTGAACAAGGCATCAGAAAGAATTAGAGACTAAAGAGGACACCTGAGAATGAAGAGAACAAGATCTGCTTAATAGAAACTGAACAAGGCACTGGAATAATTAAGATACGCACGAAGGAACAACAATTGAGAAGAATTTGAGAACGAAAGCTGAAAGCTGAGAACGAAGAAATCTTCTAAAAAGATGGCCTTCGGAGGATCAAGAAATGAAAAGAATTATGAAATGCACCGGACAAATGAGGATGGAATTACTCATGATCAAAACAATTTGAGAGGAAAGCAACAAACTAAAACCATGAATCTTTAGGGGAATGAGCAATGATTTAAAAGAAACTCTCCTTCGATCTTCAATGCTGAGATTGATGACGAGAAACAACACCACGAATAACTGAGACACTCCGGAATAATGAATAAACAAAAGATTGAGCCAACAATGAAAATGATTTAGAAGCAATCTTCAAGAAGGCATATGACTGATGAAATTCATTCTTACGTCATATTTAAAAGAACTTGAGAATATCTTTGGAAAGATTAGAAGAGTCAGGTAGGATCCTGGGAAAAGACCTATGGGTTATGGGCCCACTCAAAAGAAACCACCGTTGAAACAATTGATTAAAAGAGAGATTGCACCGGTACAAATTAAGAACTTGATGATATGAGACCCTTGAAATAATTTAAGAGGACAAGAATGAAAATGAATGTCTTCTGAGATATCTTCAACACTCCAGATAGAATAGAGAGGGATGAATAAACAAGAGAGGCTTGATAAAGAATTTCCAACATGGGAGAGCAAAAGAGAATGAAATGATATGATGAACACCAAGAACTAGAATTGAATCCATCGGAAAAGAACACAAGGATGAATACCAATGAATGATAACTTGAGCACTGAGCATCTTCATAAAGAATCACCGGAGAAGAATAACAATGAGAACAAGGAACATGATGATAGATCTGAAATTAAAACTCCTGAGAATCTTCACAACAAATGACCGGATACAAGATAGAAGAAAGATAGCGGAAGCATTACATGAATTGAAAAGACACTTGGATGAGGATTTAGTCATTGAAGAAAAGGGAGGGAGGGCGGGAAAAACAAAGAGAACTTGGAACAGATGAGACAACTCCGGAACGAAATGAGAATTGATCTTACAAAATTGGAGATGATAGAATTAACTTGAAGAGAAACACACCAGTAGAAAAGAATTGATATGACAACTTGATTGAGCAAAAGAATTAGCATTACCTCGGAAATATGAGAACACTACTTAGCAAGATATGAAATCATCACTTGACATCAACGCAACTTGAATTACCATATTCAAAACAAAACAAGGATGAGGCTTATGAAACAAGCCAGGACAAATCCATACCCACTATGCACTTGTTGGAAAGATAATTCTAGGTAACTACTTGAATTCCCACCTAAGAACTTCAGAAAGCTTTCTTGTTTATGCGATTCGGGTTGCGGAATCAGGAACCTGCCCTAGGCAATCAGCTGCAACTACATCCGCAACCTTCCACACCATAACTCAAGAAATTTCGCAAACTCATCTACTCTCAAATCCTCGAACTCACAACAATACTAAACCATGGTGGTACCCCGGACGCCTCCCCAGTACTGGGTGACTCCGATCTTATCTCACCACGATAAGTATTGAAGCAATTTCGAACATTCTCCGTCCTGAGATATCAAGGAAGCTGAATGATAACGATGTGCCAACATTCCTCGGAGCTCAACTCCCCGGAAGAAATCAAGTCAAACAGGAGGCACCAAGACAGAACCCTGTCACATCGGCATCATATAGTTTCCAAAATACCCGCGTGATCCTAAAAGAATTTCTGAGCGAGAAGAGGAGTACAATCAAAATTCCTAAGTCGATTACCTCACCAGAGGATAGAAGAGGAGTAAAAAGAATCTTACTCTCCGATATAACTAGACTCAAAACAGTTTTTCACTAGACACGACTAGGCCAAGTTCGATCAATCAAGGGGGCTCCTAGGTCAGTACAGGCTCTGATACCAACTTGTCATGCCCAAGATGCGGTCCTATCCTTATTTGGCACGAAGGCCTTGACAGGGATAGAAGCGCATCTCGATGCATTCGCAAGAATGGATATCATTACAAGTACATATATAGAAGAGATGAGTATATGGAATTGGCTTACACTAGCCACAAGCTACATCAGAATCACATCAATACAATAACAACTCAAACATCATACATAAGAGAAGGGGCCATCTACGGACGAAAAAAAACGATAAAATGACATCCACTGTGGTGAGGCTTAATAGGTAAGGCATGGTTAAGTGGTGAGGCTGC
Organism: Hordeum marinum; assembly: GCA_022496015.1. Classification (NCBI taxonomy): domain Eukaryota; kingdom Viridiplantae; phylum Streptophyta; class Magnoliopsida; order Poales; family Poaceae; genus Hordeum; species Hordeum marinum. The sequence goes on from CM039678.1 coordinate 471,691,224, forward strand.
AGCAAGCGACTAAGCATATATTTGAGTGGTTAACTTACGAGTACAGAAAGTAAAGTATGGTGGTCTACGCATATCGGACGTGAACTAGAATTGATCACTAACTGATCCTGAACACCTAATTACGTCAAACATAACCCCACCGTGTTCTCTTCCGGATAAAGACTCACGAGAAGAGACAGTCACGATTACGCAGACAGTTGGTGTATTTTATTAGAGTTACTTCAAGTTTGCTATGACCGGGTGTTAAACAAAGTATCCAAGTTTGCCACATAACCGCGGGCACGGCTTCTTGAAAAGATTTAACTCTGCAGAGATGCTCCAACTCATCCATCATAAATTAACCACACGCAGCAGGAATCACCTCAACCACGGATCTCGTGATCTTCCTAGGCAATTCCAAAGGAAATCCAACACCTCGAGTTACCCCGAAGAAAATCAGAGTTCCTCACTCAAGACGTTCGAGAAAGGTAAAACAAATCCAGCAAGGCCGCCCGGCGTGTCGACGAACCCGATAGGAGCCGCGTATCTCGTTCTCAGGACATGACCAGATAAGTGAAGTGTACGGTAACTGACGTCCCGAGTTGCCCCAAGTAGCCCGCACGGTGCTCTAGTTTGGACCAACACTCATGAGGAGCACTGGCCCGGGTTGTTGATTAATTATTACCGGGGTCCGGAAAATCCCCTATGCAAGTTCATTAATTATTAGGCAAATGTCGTACCAATGTTGGGCCTTGCCAGATAAGTTTTATTCTCACCCGAAAATCAAGGGGGTACCCATAACAACCCCGAGCATGTTAGGAGCGCTCATTTATGGAACATGACACCGGTTCACAAGTAACTAGGGGCGGCAAGAGTGGAACAAAACACCCAGCGAAAGGCCAAGCCTTCCACCTTTACCAAGTATATATGTGCATTAAATTAAATAGAAGCAATATTGTGATATAACAAAAAAGGTCCATGTTGGCACATGGAAGCAAATCAACCTGCAACTAGCAACGCTATAAGAAGGGCTGAGCAAGCGGTAACATAGAAAAACAATGTTGTTAAACATGGCAAGAAGTGAAGCATAAGTAAACTATGTATCTAGGCATGTTAAATGAGGCTGGAAACAGCTTATAGCATTTCCGAAATGACCTCATATGTTAATTTAGAAATTGGTCCAGATCTGAACTAAACATATTTTATATTTGTTAAACAGCAAAATTAATATCACCATGTTGTTCTACATGCAATTCTAGTCGATATACATATATAGAACATCTCAAACGGAGCTACGGTTCAAAAGATATGAGCAACACAAGATGCACATGTCATGAATGCAAATGCATGGAAAATGCGATCACAAACATATCAAAAAAACAATGCAGCAAGTTATTATGAAACTACATGAGATTCTAAGCAAGTTTCATATATGGAATGCCCAAAACGGACCTACGGTTCAACCACAATCATCAAAAGAAGTTTTAGTTGAACTCTGCCAAAACAGCAACATAGCATTTTGAACACATGAAAACAGCGAGCTACAAGATTCCAAAATGCACAAACTAAGCATGGGACAATAGCATACAACATCCACTTCATTTCATCTTCACATATCATAAGCAAAACATGCATGGATCACTTGGTAGGAAGCTCACAAGAAGGCTACATGAAAACTGTTTCAGACTTAGTGAAAATAGCAGTTTTAGACAGTGCAGTTTTTATCATGAAGGCATATTGACAGCAGTGAAAATATATGCTACAGGTCAGGAAATGGCATGAAACTTAACAGCATGCTAGAAGACAATATCAAAAATAAATAACTTCATTACGCCTACCACAAAAGAGTTCTAGATCATTAGCAAATCACATGGCAAGACAGCAACAAATTATAACAGATGCCAGACTTAGAAATATTTTGGACCCTCAAAATAGCAGATTTTCATAGCAAGTTGACAAAATCAAAAGAACACCTAAACATGCATTTCTATGACAAGCAAAATGTCCATGGGCTAGGACACGTATCAAAGAGCAACTTTCATGTTGAAAAATATTTAATATCACGCATGGAATTAATCCTACGAAAAAGACAAAAGGGCATCACGGCATAAATGACGTGCACACAAACATGCTCAAATGACAAAACTAAATGCACCGAAAAATCTTATGAGTTTTTCTACCCCGAAAACATATATAATAAGCATGGGTTCATGTGGGAAATTATTCACAATTAAATATGCGGGGTTAGGCCTATTCACGGTAAAGCAATTCATTCATGCAAATTAAATGCAAACATCAATCCAACAATTTTATCATGCATGTAAATGCGGTGCGAATGAGATGAACATTTTTAATTTATGATTTTTTATTAATACCGATGCACGTTAAATAATTGTGAAAATGCAATTAATGCAAAAATGCAAAATGGCATGTTAAGCATATTAGGCATGGGTTCAAATGGTATATTAATATTCTACGATTAATTCTAAACATTTTACATGTTGGAAGTATTTCGAAACGATGCACGGTTAAATAAATATAGACGTTAATACCGCAAAATAAATAAAAAGAGAAAAGAGAACAGAAAAAAAAAGGCTTCTCACCCTGGCTCTTGGGCCAGATCTGGCCTGGCTAAGCCAGCTGGGGTAGAGGACGGAACTGGGCCGCTGGCGCAGGCCCAGCGGGGGCGAGGGAGCCGGTCGAGCGCTGCTCGTCCAGCTCGCTCGAGCCCGAGCGGAGGGAGCGACGGCAGCGGCGGACTGCGGCGAGGGCGGCGAGGGGCGAGCTCGGGGCGGCAAGAGGAGGCGGGGACGGCCCGGATCCGGCCATCGGCGCTCGGATCTAGGGCGGAGGAAGGCGGCGGCGGGCCTGGATGGCCGGGGCGGCGAGGTCGGCCATGGCAGCACCTTGCGGGAGAGAAGAGAGTGAGAGAGGGTGAGCGGGAGGAGAGAGGAGAAGGAAGGAAGAGGGAGAGGAGAAGGGGGTCGGCGGTGGTCCGGGCGAGGGCCGGCGGCGGCGGCTCCGGCCAGGGGGATTCCGGCGAGGGCTCGGCCATGGCTGCGGGAGGACCTCCATGGGAGCTCGGGAGAAGCTTAGGGAGCTCCGAGACGGCCGATTCGGGCTCAGGACGGCTCGAACGGCCCAGATGGGCTCGGGCGGGCCTGGCTGGAGGAGGGAGAAGGAGGGGCTGGTGGTTAGGGTTTGCACGCGAAACGAGGTGGGTCTAGGGGCTATATATAGGTTTAGGCTAGTGTTAGCTCTGTCCGTTTTCGGACTGTCGGGTGTCGGTCCGACTGTCCGGAAGCGGAGGGTCGGGGCTACGGTGGCTGTGTAGACGGGCTAGCAGGGGAAGAGAGGGAAGCGGTGCGGCGCGGCACGACGATTTAAAACGGCGATAAACGTCCGAAGAAATATCGATCACCTCACTGCTACGACTGTCCGACGGGGCATCTAACGAACTCGGATCGCGACGAAAATCGACGGGCAGTCTACCTAGACTATAACAAGACCACACGGCAAGTTTCAACTCGAACCGAGAATATTTTTGTGCGCGCTTAAAAACGGTTTTATTTTAATGGTGTCGCGGGCGCGGGCGTGTGTGGCTGGTCTCGAAACGGGCAATGGCAAGAACGCAGAGAACCGGCGACTACGAACGGATGCAAGTTTCGAAAACGGGTGACGATGCAACGCATATGATGCGAATGATGCGATGATGAATGCAACTCACAAATGAACACATGACGAGAACGGAAATAAAAGGGGAATCTTCTGGTATCTTCTGGAGTGTCGGTCCCGGGCTGTTACACCATCAAGGAGGATGCCGCTTGGGATATGGCGGAGCTTGGTCTGGCCATAGAGAACCGGCTGATCCACCTCGAACGGAGCGTGAAGTGTCTTAAGACGGTCGGCAAGGAGGTCATTGCCGCCTTGTGGCCAGGCCATGGAGCTCCGAAAAGCCGCGTGGCTTTGTGGCTGGAGAACGCCGTGGCCCGGATCGAGGTCTGGAAGGCGTCGGCGACGCGAGCCAGCGCGCAGATGGCGCTCCGGTTCGTCACCTCGTGGTACCGCAGTGTTGACTTGGACCGGCTGGCCACTATGAGGGACGATTCGGTCGAGGAGCAGGCGGCCCGCGAGCCCATCCTCGTCCGCCGGGCCAACGAGCTTGTGTCATACGTCGAACCGGATGAGATCCTGCCGACCCTTGGCGAGGATGGCGAGCCGGTAGTCAAAGACTCCTTCGGCAACCCCCAAGGTCCGGATGACGAGGAGGTCACCAACGAGAGCACCGACTCCAGCACCGAGACGGCTGGGACCGTGGAGGCTGCCCCGAAGGCCAAGCAAGGTAACCCAAAGGCCGCGATCACATTTAGGCTGAACGTGCCGGCTGGTGACGCGTCGGCTGGCGACGTGCCGGTGGCCTGAGCCCTGGGCGTCTTATCTTGTCTTTTGTTATTTCTCCTGCAGGTTAGACTCAAGTGCTCACACTGGGGGTGTATTGTAATGAATCGTGATGGCCGTGGGCCTCTTATTTTAAATTTGTGTTGTGAATGTTTAATGTGTTTGCTTATCATGCGTGCCAGCTCGTCCTTACCCTTTTTTGCCCCCTTGGTTCTATTTGCTCGACCCGTTTTCCTCTTTGGTTTCGGCCCCGCCATCCCGACAGCCGGGAGCTGGTCTATAGCTGGGTCGGGGCGTCCACCTCGAGGGAGCCGGTTCTGAGCTTAGGAACCGCGAGAGTTTTTTGGGGTAAGTTGAGTGATAGAGGCGAGGCGGTGGTCTGGCTAGACCTAGCCGGCAACCCCCTTGCGATCGATTTTCCATGTGCGCTAAGTTTCTCCTCCCTGAGGCCCCGTCAGCCGAACAGCGAGGAGCCGGTCTATAGCTGGGAGGGGTGGGAGGGCTTGCTTAGCTCACACTACTTGGTCGGTTTCGGGGGAGGCGCCTAGGCCCAACCAAAGAGCCCTTGGGCCCGGGAACCGGGTCCGAGAGCCGGTGAGTAAGGAAACCTTGGAGGGAAAAGAAAAGGGCGTGCCCCAAGAGCCGGCCTAGGGCACCCATTGCATTCATAAGCCCAAAAGGGGAGGGATACATACATACACTGGGTTTTTCAGCAGTAAAACGGACGGAGGAGCGCCGCATTCCACGGGCACTCGGTCTCCTCGCCGGAGGCGTCTCTCTTACGCTTCTACGTGTTCTTTGCGTCTATCAGGTAGTACGTGTTGTTGTGCAGCGCCTTGCTGATGATGAACGCGCCCTCCCGTGGGGAGGACAACTTGTGCTGGCCGGGTGTCCACTGGATCTGCCAGAGCACCAGGTCCCCTTCGCGAAAGGAGAGCGGCCGGATCCGTTTGTTGTGGTAGTGCTAGAGCTTCTGCTGATAGATGGCCGTCCGGCTCAAGGCCAGTTCTCGGGCTTCTTCAAGTAGGTCAACGCAGTCCTCTCTTTCCTCCTTTGCGTCCTTCTCCGTGTATAGGGTGACCCGAGGCGAGTCAAACTCGATATCGATGGGAATGATTGCCTCGGACTCGCACACAAGGAAGAAGGGTGTGTAGCCGCTTGATCGGTTGGGAGTGGTCCTGAGGCTCCAAAGGACAGGCGACGGCTCGTCAACCTAGCAGCCGGCTGACCTCACCAGCGGCGTTACGAGCCGGGGCTTGATGCCAGACAAGATTAGGCCGTTCGCCCTCTCGACCTGGCCGCTTGACTATGGGTGAGCGACGAATGCCAGGTCGAGCCGGATGCCCTGCTTGGAGAAGAAACGCGCAAGCACACCCTTGGCAAAGTTTGTGCCGTTGTCGGTGATGATGTTGTGGGGAACGCCGTAGCGTACCGTGATGTCGTCGATGAACCAGACGGCCATGGGGCCATCCAGCTTCTTGATCGTCCTGGTGTCGATCCACTTGGTGAATTTTCCAACAGCCACCAGCAGATGCGTCATGCCGCCTCATGCGGTCTTGAAGGGACCCACCATGTCCAACCCCCAGACGGTGAAAGGCCACAAGAGGGAGATGGTCTGGAGGGCCGAGGCTGGTAGGTGGCTCTGCGTGCTGAAGTGCTAGCAGCCCTCGCATTCGTTGATCGGCTTCTTGGCCGCCTCCAAGGCGGACGGCCAGTAGAAACCGTCGCGGAAGGCCTTGGCCACCAGGGTCCTGGAGGCGGCGTGGTACCCGCACTCGTCTTGGTGGATGTCAAGGAGGCTCTCCTAACCCTTTTCCGGCTCGATGCACCATTGGAAAACATCAGTGGTGCTGCGGTGGACGAGCTCGCGATTAATGATGGTGTAAGCCGAGGCCCCATGCTGAATTTTTCTTGTCATGACCTCGTCCGGGGGGAGCTCGCCGTGCAAGAGGAACGCCAGGATGACCTGGGCCCATGAGGGAGCCGAGATGGGGCCGGCTCGGGAGCCCCCGGGCCTAGGTGATCAGTCCCCGGGACCGGCTTGCCATCCCCTGGAGCCGGCTCGCCAGCCCCGGGTCGGGGACGGCCGGTGGGGCGTCGACTTCCATCATGACAGCCACGACGTCGGAGCCGGCTGATACGGACGGAGTCGGCTGGTCCGGCTCGGACGGCGCCGGGTGGGCAGCCGGGGTAGGAGGAGCCGATGGTGAAGATGTCGAGGGGCAGTCGGAGCCACCGATGGGCCGGCAGCATCGGCCGGTACGAAGATGGACTTTGATTCTGGGGAAGGCTTGATTGATGGTTTGAGCAGCCGCTCGAGAGAGACGCCGGATGGGATGGCCTGTCGGGTGGAGCCGATCTTTGCCAGCGCGTCAGCTGCCTCGTTGTCCGCCCATGGGACGTGGTGGAACTCATAGCCCTCTAAGGAGCCGGTGAGTTGTTGTACGAGGAAGCGGTAGCTAGCCATGTTGGCATCCCTGGCGTCCCATTCGCCAGAGACCTGCTGCACCAGGAGGTCGGAGTCGCTGAAGCATAGGATGCGTCTGATGCCGATCTCCTTAGCGAGACAGAGGCCATAGATGATGGCCTCGTATTTGGCCACATTGTTGGAGGTGGTGAAGTGGATCTGGAGGGCATACTTGAGCTGATCACCTTTCGGGGAGGAGATGACTATGTCGACACCCAGTCCAGTCCTCATTTTTGAGCCGTCAAAATGCATGCGCCAATGCAGGGAGTCTGGGGGAGGCGGCACGAAATCGGTCTCCGCCCAATCGACGAGGAAGTCAGCCAATGCCTGCGACTTGATGGCGGTACACGGCTTCTACCGGATCTCGTGGTCGGCGAGGGTGATGACCCATTTGGCGATCCGGCCGGTGGAGTCCTGGCCGCTCATGATCTCGCCGAGCGGGGCCATGCTCACCACGGTGATGGTGTGCTCCTGGAAGTATTGCTTGACCTTCTTGGCGGTTAAGTAGATGCCATAACACATCTTCTGGTAGTGGGGGTAGTTTTTCTTGGAGGCGGAGAGGACCACACTGAGGTAGTAGACAGGGCGTTGGACCGACAGGGACTTGCCCTCCTCCGGCCACTCGACCACCAAGACGACGCTAATAACGCGAGTGGTCTCCGCGACATAGGCGAGCAAAGGCTCCTTCTCAACCGGCGCGGCCAGGATGGGCGCGTGGGTGAGAGCCCGCTTGAGTCAGTGGAAGGCCTCGTCTACCTCGTCGGGCCGGTTGAACATGCCCAGATTCTTGGTGCGGCCTGACTCGACCAGGGCCGTCTTGCGAAGGAGCCCGTAGAGGGGCAAGTCCTTTTCCACTAGATGGCTGATGAACCGGCTAAGCGAGGCGAGGCAGCCGATGAACTTCTGGACGTCACGGAGCCGAGTCGGCTTGGGCATGCGCTCGATCACACTGATCTTCTCTGGGTTGGCTTCGATGCCGCAAGCCGACACGAACAAACCCAAGAGCTGGCCGACTGGGATGCCGAAGACGCACTTCTTCGGGTTGAGCTTGATCTTGTACTCACGCAGGTTAGCGGAGGTCTCCTGGAGATCGTTGAGGAGGATGAAATGCTTCTTGGTCTTGACAATGATGTCGTCAATGTAGACGTGGACGTTCCTGCCTATCTGAGGCAGGAGGCACTTCCGCATGCATTGTTGGAAGGTGGCGCCGATGTTCTTCAAGCCAAAGGACATGGTGATGTAGCAGTAGGCCCCGCAAGGCGTGATGAGCGAGGTCTTGAGACGGTCCTCTGGATCCAGCTTGATTTGGTGGTAGCCGGAGTAGGCGTCCAGGAAGGACAGCAAGTCGTAGCCGGCCGTGGAGTCGATGACTTGATCGATCCACGGCAAGGCGAATGGGTCCTTGGGGCATGCCTTGTTCTAGCTGGTGTAGTCGATGCACATGCGCCAGGTCTTGTTCTTCTTCAGCACCAGGACTAGGTTGGCCAGCCATTCCGGGTGGAAAACTTCCATTATGAAACCGGCTGCGAGCAGCCGGGCGATCTCTTCTCCTATAGTACGCTGCTTCTCCTTAGAGAAATGGCGCAGGGGTTGCTTGACCGGTTTAACGTCCGACCGGATGTGTAGTTTGTGTTCGGCGAACTTCCTCGAAACACCCGGCATGTCTTTGAGGGACCATGCAAAGATGTCCCGATTCTCACGGAGGAAGTCGACGAGCTTGCCTTTCTATTTGCTGTCAAGGTGGGAGCCGATGGTGATGCACTGAGCAGGGTTGGTCGGGTCAAGCAGGATCTACTTGGTGTCCTTGGAAGGCTGGAAGGAGGCCTCTCCGACCGATTGCGAGGGGGGAGCCGGCATGGCCGACTTGCTGGCAGCAAGGTCTACGAGCCGGTCGAGCTGTCGCTTCTCCTTGGCTATCTCCAAGGCCTTGGCCAGCTGGCTACCGTCTCGAGTGCACTCGAGCAACATCTTGTAGTCTCCCGTGATGGTGATAATTCCCTTGGGGCCCGGCATCTTAATCTTGAGGTAGGCGTAATGGGGGATCGCCAGGAACTTGACGAGAGCCGGCCGGCCCAGTAGTGCGTGGTTGGGACTCACGAGGTCCACCACCTCGAACAGCACCGGCTCGTGGCGGAAGTGTTCGGGGCCGCCGAAGAGGACGACAAGCTCAATCTTTTCGACAAGGGAGCAGGATTTTCCCGGCACGATGCCGTGGAAAACCATCCGGCTCGCCTAAAGGTCTTCTATTTTCAACCCTAGCTTGCGCATCGTGTCGAGGTAGAGGATGTTGATGTTGCTGCCACCATCGATCAGCACCCACGAGAAGCGGCAGGTGCACTTCTCGGTGGCGATGGTGGGGTCGAGGACTAGGGCATAGTTGCCGGGGCTTGGCATCACGGCCGGGTGATCCGCACGGCTCTAGGTGATCGGCTTCTCTGACCAGTGCATGAACTAGGGAGTTGCCGGTATGGTGGCATTCACCTTAGGATGGAGCCGACGTTGAGCATGTTTGCTCGTCTCTTCACTGGTGAAGACGATGTAGCAAGCGTCCTGATTGGGGAACTTGTCGTGCAGGCGACCGTCGTTTTGGGCCGAAGCCGGCGTCGGGTCGGCAGCTGGTGCCAGAGCCGGCGCACGGGCTGGCAGCGCGGGAGGAGTCGAAAGGCTGTGAGAAGCTACACTGCTGGAGCGTGTGCGTGGAGGGCTTGGCCCCGGAGTGGTTCTTGCAGGGGAGGTCAAGCATCTGCTCGAAGGTGAGATTGGGCTACTAGCCAGCCTTGCCAGTGCGCTGGCGCTGGCTGGAAGACTGGGCAGCCGGCTCCTGCTCCTCGATGGTGGTGACCTGCCGGCTCCCGTAGTGGGAGTCGGGCTGGTCATTCTTGTGCTTGTTGTTCTGCGGCTGCCGGTTGTCGGCAGCCGGTCGGGATGCCGCCGGTGTCGGCATTGTCTTAGCGGGCAGGGTCATTCTGACCCGAATGGCGGAGTCGGCCGTGGCGTACTTGTCCGCCTTGTTCATGAGCTTAGCTAGGGTAGCCGGCTCGGAGCACAGGAGCTTGTGCTTGAGGGGTGCCGTCATGACAGCCTTCAATGAAGTATTGTATGGCTTGCACCTCGTGCACCCCCTCACAGGAGTTGCGGAGCTCGGTCCACCGGGTGAGGTAGTCGCGGTGGGACTCATCATTCCCCTGAATGCACATGGCTAGTTCACAGGGACGGCCAGGACGCTTGTAGGTGCTGGTGAAGTTGCGGACGAAGGCCTCTTCGAAGTCCGTCCAGGTATTGATGTTGCCGGCCGCCAGGCTGTTGAGCCAGATGCGGGCCGAGCCGATCAGCATGAGGGGAGCGTAGCAAACGGCTATGCACTTGTTCCCCCTAGCAATGCCGACCACGGTGGTGTATTCGATCAGCCAGTCTTCGGGCTTGGCGGCCCCGTTGTATTTCGGGGTGTCTCGGGGGAGAGTGAAGCCGTTCGGGAACGGCTCATTGCGGATCCGAGGGCCAAAACATGTAAGGCCAATCGAGCCCTCCTCCTCGAGGAGGGCCGACTATGCGAGTCCGTCGATGCGGAGACGGGCGTCATTAAGATTAGAAGTAAAGGTACACTCACCATGGGCCTCCCAAGTGAAGCTCTTCACTTGCACCAGTTCGGCCTTCATAGATTGCACCTCTGTGCGGCTGTCCTCCAGCTCCTTGGCCAATTGCTCGGCATGTTGCTTTGAAGCCTGCGTCAGCAGTTAAACATTGCAGAGATTCTTAATTCGTTTGTTCCAAATCAAATTACGGCTCGGGGGCTACTGGGTTTACATGAGTATTTGGTCTCCGTAAAAACCGATCACTTACCTTCATCCTGGCTGATATCAACTTCATAGCCTCGCTGAACCCGGCTCGGGCGGCTGCAATGTGCGCATCCGCTGAGTGTAGGGCACCGAACTCTTGTTCAGACAATATTGGATGCCGCATGGCCTCCCACCATTGCCGGTGATTCATGGCACTCCCCACCTCCAATTTGGTAACGGATACACCATCAGCAGAATCGGTAGGTGTTGGATTGGCCATGGGGGCTTCTACAGTAGGAGCTTCAGGAGATGTAGCTCGGGATTTTCGGGTATCTCTGGACACCCAGGTAACCTCTTCGACAGGAGGGGGCCGGGCATTTCGCCTCAATATCTCAATTAAACATAGCTGTCGTAAGACTCTATTTACTAACAATAAGTGAATATTCGAACGATGTACCTCCGGGATGAGTGGGCAGGTGGATTCGTCCTCATGGTCGGCTCTTTTGCGGGATCCCTGTTGGCCTCCGACTCGGACGCGGCTTTGGCTGCTGGTGTATGGCATGCGGATTGACGACGTTTGGGAGTCGGAGTCGGCGCATCTGGGGCGCTATTGGTAGCTAGCCTCTTGCGGGAGGAGCATTTCTTCTTGCTCGTTGCACGGATGAAGAATGACCCGGGGTAATCAACTATGATAACCACCGGGGATTGTACTATGCTATCTTGGAGGTAGAATCCGTCTTCAAAGTCAAGTAGAAGATCCGGGTCCTTGTTGAAACCCGGATCGTTGTCGAGTGAATGGTTCTCGGGCTTAGGAGCCGAACAGTTGACTGTCTCGATGGAACTCCTCCATTCCTGTTCATGCAAGGTTTCGGCTACGTAAAGTGCAGAACGGAAACCCCAAATTATTTTCATGTTTGAGAGAGAAAGGCTTACCCATTCGGTAGGATTGTGGGCCGAATATCCTTCCTTGGTTGCCCGCCGAACAAAGTCTTCTTTCTCTCCTTTCTACAGGTCGGCAAGTGCGGCGGCCAACGCTGTCGGATTGGCGGGCACTTGCTTTCGGGAGCGCGTGCTGTGGCTTGTCCCATTGTATTGCCACAAGGGGTGTACCCTTTGTTGGAGGGGCTGCACACACTGAGAAATGGCGGCGGCCATTACGTCGATCATGGTTAGTTGGTGGTGGACGAGCATCCGCACCTGCGCGGCTAGGCACCGCACTTCGACACTTTCCTCCTGGGACGAGCTCCTCAGCAGCCAGTTGTATCTCTTCTTCGGGAGGGCATTAGAGTATTCGGGAAGACCTGTCCGAGTTGGCTCGAACAGGGGGCCATCTTCAATATAAAACCATTCCGAATTCCATTCTTCGGATTTCTTCGGTGTGCCTACCGGATACCCCGTCCCCAATATGTGGCACACATCGGCTCCGCCGACCTCCAAAATTGTCTTGTCCCGAGTTCGGGGGGCGAAACAGAAGTATATTTCCCACAAATAAAAATGTGCTTCGCATCCCAAGAACATCTCGCAGAGAGCGACGAAGCTCGAGGTGTGTAAAATGGACCCTGGAGTAAGGTGGTGGAGTTGGATCCCATAGAACTCCAGCAACCCCCTCAGGAATGGATGGATTGGAAAGCCAAGACCCCGGAGGAGAAAGGGGACGAAACATAGGCGCTCCCCCTTGTTAGGATTGGGGAAACGCTTGTCGAAAACTTCGTCGCCGTAAGAAAGCAGACCTGCGCGGGTTGCCGCCAGATCTGAAGAAGGGAGATACCCCTGGGTCTCCAGATTGCGAAGCCACAGGATCGTAACAGAACAGCTAGTCCAGTCCCCTGGGTGTGAGCCGTAGGGACGCGCGAAGGAGCTGGGGCCATTAGCCATGTTCTACGTGGAGCTTCCGCTAGGAGTTTCTTTCGATGCGGAAGAAGAGGATGTGGTCTGAGCCACGGTTCTATTTGATTAAATGAGTGGTGCCTCCGTTACGGAGGGGTAAGATTGTAAAAATCATTAACCACTCGCCTCCCCATGATGAGCAAAAATCAAGGAACACGCGCAATCATTATAATGAACCTGCGCCCATAACGCTTGGGATCTTACCAAATACTGGTCGATTTGCCGAACAAATAGGGATGAGGGACTCGCCTTGCAAGCCGAAGACGACGACATGAGGAGATCGACCGGATATATATTGGTGTTGAAGGCTAGTCTAGGGGCTACTGAGGGAGTCCTGGATTAGGGGGTCCTCGGATAGCCGACCTATTGTTTATGGGTCGGACCGTATGGGACGCAAGGCGAGCATCAGACGATCAAAGACCACCTACGCCAGATGGAAGCTTCGAGGAGCCATGACGTACTCTCCAAGTCATTAGTTGTAGTTAGGCATGTTTATCTCTTCGACATGTAACGAACCATGTGTAAACCCAGGTCACCCTCAACATCTATATAAGTCGGAGGGTTTAGGGGTATAAGGAGGACAGCTCATCTAGGGTTAGCTATTCGATCTCAAGGTAGATCAACTCTGTAACCCCCCCCCCCCCCCCGTATAATCAATACAACCAAGCAGGACGTAGGGTATTACCTCCATAGGAGGGCCCAAACCTGGGTATATCTGTGTCCCCTTTACCGTCAACTCTAGTCTCATAGTTCGGGACCCCCTACCCGCGATCCGCCGGTTTTGACACCGATAATTCCCCCTCCGAGAGGGAAGTTTCCCTGGCAGAACAGTCCTGCTGGAGCTCTAGATTGGTTCTGTCCAAGTTCTGCCTCGAGACGGTGACGCTTCGTCCCGAAAGCTCCCTTCTGATTTTTTCAGGTCAAAACCCTCCATATAGCAGAAGATGGGCATCGAGGGCCTGCCAGGTGGGTCACAAGCCTGCTAGGCGCGGCCAAAGGGCATGCCGCTCCTGTCAGGCTTGTCACCTCCTTGTAGCCCACCTCTAATATCTATTTTGCCCAATATATTTTATATATTCCAAAATAATTCTCTGTAAATTTTCAGGATTTTTGGAGTTGTGCAGAATAGGTATCTCAGATTTGCTCCTTTTCCAGTCCAGAATTCCAACTGCCGGCAATCTCCCTCTTCATGTAAACCTTGTAAATAAGAGAGAAATGGCATAAGTATTATACCATAACGTGGACTAACAGCCCAAAATGCAAAAAATATCAACATAAAGGCATGATGCAAAATGGACGTATCATAGGACAGTGGCAATTTTCCCTCAAGTGGATGACCTAAGGTTTATCAATCCATGGGAGGTGTAGGATGAAGATGGTCTCTCTCAAACAACCCTGTAACCAAATAACAAAGAGTCTCTTGTGTCCCCAACACACCCAATACAATGGCAAATTGTATAGGTGCACTAGTTCGGCGAAGAGATGGTGATACAAGTGCAATATGGATGGTAGATATAGGTTTTTGTAATCTAAAAATATAAAAACAGCAAGGTAACTAATGATAAAAGTGAGCACAAACGGTATTGTAATGCTTGAAAACAAGGCCTAGGGTTCATACTTTCACTAGTGCAATTTCTCTCAACAATACTTACATAGTTGAATCATATGTAAATACCTCACGTGCGACAAAGAGTTCACTCCAAGGTCACAAATAGCAGAGAACTAATGAACAAATTATTGTAGGGTATGAAACCACCTCAAAGTTATCTTTTCTGATCAATCTTATGAGCTATCCCTATAAGTGTCACGAACAGCCCTAGAGTTCGTACTAAAATAACACCTTAAGATACACATCAGCCAAAGATCTAATGTCACCTAGATACTCCAATGTCACCACAAGTACCCATGGGCTTGATTATACGATATTCATCACACAATTTCAGATTCATCATGTTCAATCCAACACAAAGAACTTCAAAGAGCACCCCAAAGTTTCTACCGGAGATTCAAGACGAAAACATGTGCCAACCCCTATGCATAGATTCCCAAGGTCATGAAACCCGCAAGTTCATCACCAAAACATACATCAAGTGGATCAATATAACATCCCATTATCACCACGGATATCCCATTGCAAGACACACATCAAGTGTTCTCAAATCCTTGAAGACTCAATCCGATAAGAAAACTTCAAAGGGAAAACTCATTCATCACAAGAAGATAGAGAGGGGAAAACTCCATATGATTCATCTATATCAATAAAGATCACGGTACATCAAGATCGTGCCATCTCAAGAACATGAGAGAGAGAGATCAAACACATAGCTACTGGTACATACCTTCAGCCCCGAGTTTGAACTACTCCCTCCTCATCACGGAGACCACCGGGATGATGAAGATGGACTCTGGTGATGGTTTCCCCCTCCGGCAGGGTGCCGGAACAGTCTCCCGATTATTTTTGGTGACTCTGGAGGCTTGCGGCAGCGGAACTCCCGATCTAGGTTTCTTTTCGGAGGTTTTGGTATTTATAGGAGTATTTGGCGTTGGTCCCACGTCCAGAAGGTTCCCGAGGAGGTCAAAAGCTCGCTAGGCGCGGCTAGGGGGTGGTCGCACCTGGCAGGCTTGTGACTCCCTCAGGACTATTCTCCGGTATCTTTTTGCTCTGGTATTTTTTATATTTTCCAAAAATATTCTTCGTAAATTTTCAGCCCATTTCGAGAACTTTTATTTCTGCCCAAAAGCAACACCACAGTAGTTCTGCTGAAAACATCGTTAGTCCAAGTTAGTTCTAATAAAATTATACCAAAATCGTATAGAATTATTAGAAACATGGTATGAATACTTCATAAATTATAGATACATTGGAGACGTATCAGTGTTGTCAGACAAGTTTGTGTCGGGGGCATCATTGCTAAGCTTCCACCTTTGTGCAACAATTTTGCTACTTCTCGGAAACACAAGAGACGGGAGTTTTCCGTTTTGAATCTCATTGGTACTCTTGATGTTGAGGAGAAGGCAATATCAAAAGACACACGTGCTCGAGCTGTACAGGGAGCTTCTAGTTCCCACGTGGTGCAGAAGAAGAACTTCCATCTCAACGAGCCCCAAAACAACAAGAACAAATCTCAGGGCAAAGGCAATTTTGTTGCTAAGAACAAGCCATTACAATCTACGAACTTCAAGAAGAATTCTCATAATAAGGGGATGGGACTATGCCATGTTTGCAGTGATCCTAATCACTAGGCTCTGAGATGTCTTAACCGCTATGAGGAGCGCGAACATGAGAAGAGCGGCAAGTCCGCTAATGTTGTCATCGGTGATACTGATATGAAGGATTCTGGGTATGGTATTTTTCCTACCATTCTTCCAGTATGTCATTCTCCAAATTAGTTAATTGACATCGGTGCCAATGTACATGTTTGTGCTGATGCCTCTATGTTTTCTTCTTATCAGGTCACAGGGACTTCTCCCATGCTAATGGGGAACATGTCACATGCCATTGTTCGAGGGGTCGGTACGGTTGATCTGAAGTTTACTCCGGGGAAGATCGTGCGCCTGAAGAACGTTCATCATGTGCCCCCCATCAATAAAAATCTCGTCAGCGGTTCCGTTTGTGTCGAGATGCATGGTTTTAAGTTGGTTTTCGAGTCCAATAGAGTTGTTATTTCCATGTATGGACAATTTGTTGGAAAAGGCTATGAGTGCGGAGGCTTGTTTCGCTTGTCTTTGTCAGATATTTGCACTAAGTTATTAATAATGTTTGCCACGCTAATGAGTATGATATTTTGCATTCGTGACTTTGTCATATTAACTTTGGTTGCATGACATGGCTAGCCAATATGAGTTCAGTTCTGAAATTTACTGCTATCAGAGGCTCGAAGTGCCAAGTGTGTGTGCAAGCTAAGCAACATGTGCCACTAGAGCTTATCCATTCTGATCTGTGTGAGATGAATGGCACGTTGACAAGGTGGAAAAAAATATTTCATGACGTTGATTGATGACTCCACTAGATATTGTATGTGTATCTTCTGAAATCAAAAGATGAGGATTTAAACTTCTTCAAAAACTATAAAGCTGAAGCAAAGAACCAACTTGGTCGAAAAATTAAACGGCTTAGTCTTGATCATGGTGGAGAGTATTTTTCCAATGAATTTGATTCGTTTTGTGCGGAATATGGTATAATACATGAGAGGACGCCTCCCTATTCGCCTTAGTCAAATGGGGTAGCCGAAAGAAAGAACCATACTCTAACTGATTTGGTTAATGTCATGTTAGACACATCGGGTCTCACCAAGGCATGGTGGGGGGAGGCGCTAATGACTGCATGTCATGTCCTAAACCGAGTTCCCACAAAGCATAAAAGCATTACTCCATTTGAGGAATGGGAAAGTAAAAGGTTGAAACACTCTTATCTACGTATTTGGGGTTGTTTGGCGAAAGTCAATATACCAATTCCCAAGAAGCGCAAGCTTGGACCAAAAACCGTGGATTGTGTTCTTCTGGGCTATTCTTTTCATAACATTGGCTATAGATTTTTGATAATAAAATCTAAGGTACCCAAGATGCATGTTGGTACGATTATGGAGTCAAATGATGTGACTTTCTTTGAGGACATAATTCCTGAACCCACCACTGTGATGGAACACGTTGAGAATCCTGAGGAGGAGGATAATGAAACTCCTATAAGGAGTAAGAGACAAAGGACTGCAAAAACTTTTGGTGATGATTTCATTGTGTACTGATATGTCTCCAACGTATCTATAATTTTTGACTGTGTCAAGCTATTATATTATATGTTTTGGATGTTTTATATGCATTAATATGGTATTTTATATTAGTTTTGGGACTAACCTATTAATCTAGAGCCTAGGGCCAGTTTCTGTTTTTTTCCTTGTTTTTTGAGTATTGCAGATATGGAATGTTAAATGGATTCCAAATGGAATAAAATCTTCGCGATGATTTTTTCTGGAACAAAAGAGATCTACCAGGCTTGGAGTGCAAGGCAAGGACCTTGCCAGGAAGTCACAAGCCAGGGGGGCACGGCCACCCCCCTGGCCATGCCTGGCAGGCTTGTGACTCCCTGGAAGTAGTCCTAGCCCTAATCTTCATCCTATAAATACCCAAATATTCCTCCAATACCAAAGGGAGTCACGAAAATACTTTTTCGCTGCCAGAAGCCTCCGTTCCCGAGAGATCCAATCTTGGAGCCTTTTCCGGTAATCTGTTGGGGGATCCAATCATGGAGGGCATCTATATCAACTCAATTGCCCACTGATGATGCGTGAGTAGTCCACCACAGACCTACGGGTCCATAGCTAGTAGTTATGTGGCTTCTTCTCTCTCTTTGTGCTTCAATACCATGTTCTTCGTGATCTTCATGGAGATCTATCCGATGTAATACTGTTTTGCGGTGTGTTTGTCGAGATCCAATGAATTGTGGGTTTATGTTCAGACTATCAACGAATATTATTTGAGTCTTTTCTAAATTCTTATATGGATGATTTCATATCTCTGCAAGTCTCTTCGCGTTATTGGTTTGGTTTGGCCAACTAGATTGCTAATACTTGCAATGGGAGAAGTGCTTAGTTTTGGGTTCAATCTTGCGGTGTCCTCACCCAGTGACAAAATAGGGGTAGCAAGGCACGTATTGTATTGTTGCCATCAAGGGTAAAAATATGGGGTTTTAATTATATTTCTTGAGTTTATCCCTCTACATCATGTCATCTTACCTAATGTGTTACTCTGTTCTTCATGAACTTAATACCCTAGATGCAGGCAGGAGTCGGTCGATGTGTGGAGTAATTGTAGTAGATATAGAATCGTTTCGGTCTACTTGACATGGACGTGATGCATATATGGATAATCATTTCCTTGGGTATCTTCATAATTATTTGCTTTTCTATCAATTGCTCGACGGTAATTTCTTCACCCATCATGATACTTTCCTTCAAGAGAGAAGCCTCTAGTGAAACCTATGGCCCCCGGGTCTACTTTCCATAATATTTTTTCAGATCCATAAACCAAAAATACAAAAAATATCTTGCTGCAATTTATTTACCTTTTTTACTTCCCGTAATCTTTTACATCTATCTCTATCAGATCTAATCCTTGCAAATAACCGTGAAGGGATTGACAACCACTTTATAGCGTTGGGTGCAAGAGTTTGATTGTTTGTGTAGGTGCATCCATTGGCAACTTTCTTGTTCCTCCTACTGGATTGATATGTTGGTTATCATCAACTGAGGTAAATACTTATCTACTTTTCTGCATCACCCTTTCCTCTTCAAGGGAAAACCAATGCAAACTCAAGAGGTAGCAAGAAGGATTTCTGGCGCCGTTGCCGGGGAGGATACACATCAAGCCTACCAAGTACTCATCACAAACTCATCTCTTGCATTTACATTATTTTCCATTTGCGTCTCGTTTTCCTCTCCCCCACTTCTAAAATGATTTTCAGAAAATACCAAAAAGATTTGCCTTTCGATTGCTTGTGTGCTTGATTGCTTGCTTTGTCACGATGTATGAGAATACCAAGTTGTGTGACTTTTCTAATAATAATAATAATGATTTTATTAGTACTCCGATTTCTCCCGCCACTAGTGTAGAATCTTATGAAATTAATGCTACTTTGCTTAATTTTGTTATGAAAGGACAATTTTATGGCCTTCCTAGTGAATATGCCGCATCCCATCTAAATACTTTCATTGAGTTGTGTGACATGCAAAAGAAGAAAGATGTGTATAATGATATTGTTAAATTGAAGCTATTTCCGTTCTCATTGTGAGATCGTGCTAAAACTTGGTTTTCATCTTTGCGTAAAAATAGTATTGATTCATGGAATAAGTGTAAAGATGCTTTTATTTCCAAGTACTTTCCGCCCGCTAAGATCATCTCCCTTAGGAACAATATAATGACTTTTAAGAAACTTGATCATGAGCATGTTCCACAATCTTGGGAAAGGATGAAATTAATGATTAGAAATTGCCCCGCACATGGTTTGAGTTTATGGATGATTATACAAAAAATTTAGGGGGGAATGAATTTTGCATCTAGGAATCTTTTAGTTTCATTCGCGGGTGGTACTTTTATTGAAATCGCATTAGGACAAGCTACTAAACTCCTAGATAATATTATGACAAATTACTCTCAATGGCATACCGAAAGATCTCCTACTAGTAAAAAGGTGCATGCTATTGAAGAAATAAATACTTTGAGTGAAAAGATGGATGAATTGATGAAATTGTTTGCTATTAAGAGTGCTCCTATTAATCCTAACAATATGCCTTTGTCTTTTTTGATTGGAAATAATAATGGATCTATGGATGTGAATTTTGTTGGTAGGAACAATTTTGGTAATAACAGGTATAGAGGTAATTTCAACCCTAGGCCGTTTCCTAGTAATTCCACTAATAATTATCATAACTCCTACAATAATTCTGATGGAAATTATAATAAGATTCCCTCTGATCTTGAGAATATTGTTAAAGAACTTATTGGTTCGCAAAAGGTTTCCAATGCTATGATTGAAGAAAAATTACTCAAGATTAATGAATTGGCTAGGAACGTTGATAGAATTTCGCTTGAGATTGATTCTTTGAAAGTTAGATCTACTCCACCCAAGCATGATATTAATGAATCTTTAAAAGCTATTATAATTTCTATTGATAAAAGTAAGGAAAGGACCCCTAGAATACGTGCTAAGCGTGAATGGCTTGAAAAACTGTGTTCTCGTGTTAATAATGATGAAGATCTCAAAGTGATTGATGTGACCCCTAATGAATCTTTGTATTCCAATATAAATCTTGATAAGGATGGGAATGGACATAAGTCAACTTTAGTTAAAAGTCATGCCAATGATTCGGAATTTATAGATCTTAATGCTAAGATTGAGAAAAGTGGGATTGAAGAGGTCAAAACTTTAAATAGAAATGAACCCACTCTTTTGGATTTCAAGGACTTTAGTTATGATAGCTGCTCTTTGATTGATTGTCTTTCCTTGTTGCAATCCATGATGAATTCTCTGCATGCTTATAATCAAAATAAGGCTTTTACTAAACATATCGTTGATGCTATGATGAAATCTTTTGAAGAAAAACTTGAGTTGGAAGTTTCTATCCCTAGAAAACTCCACGATGAGTGGGAAACTACTATTAAGATTAAAAATAAAGGTTATGAGTGCCATGCTTTGTGTGATTTGGGTGTGGGTGTTTCCATGATTCTGAAAACTTTATGTGATGTGCTAGGTTACCATGATCTTGATGGTTGCTCTTTAAATCTTGTGGATTCCACTTTTAAGAAACCTATGGGAAGGATTAATGATGTTCTTATTGTTGAAAATAGGAATTATGTTCCCATAGATTTCATTGTTCTTGATATAGATTACTATCCTACATGTTCTATTATTCTTGGTAGACCTTTCCTTAGAACGATTGGTGCAATTATTGACATGAAAGAAGGAAACATTAGATTCCAATTTCCATTAAGGAAAGTCATGGAACACTTTCCTAGAAATAAAATAATATTTCCTTATGAATCTACTATGAGAGCTACTTTTGAATTGCATACCAAAGATGACAATACCTAGATCTAATGCGTTTTGCCTAGTTAGGGGCATTAAACAATAGCGCTTGTTGGGAGGCAACCCAATTTTATTTTTTACGTTCTATTTTTCCTTCCGTATTTTGAGTGTTTACCACATTATTACTTATGTATTAATTGTTTTTTGGTGTTTTAATTAGTGTTTGAGCCAAGTAAGACGTTTGGGATGGTCTATGGTGGTTGTTGATTTGATCTTGCTAAAAAACAGAAACTTTTGCGCCCAGCCCAGGAATTTCATAATTATTTAGGAGCATCGGATGAGTATGAAAATTTAAAAAAATCTTGACATAAAAATTTCACAGGTTTTCCTAATATTTCAGAATTGTTTGAGTTACATAAGTATACGAAGTTTTCAGCTTTCTACAGACTGTTCTGTTTTTGACAGATTCTGTTTTCTTTGAGTTGTTTACCTATTTTGATGTATCTATGGGTTGTATCGCAGGGTATGAACCATGAAGAAGTTATAATATAGTAGGTATTACACAAATATAAATAAATAATGAGTTCATAACAGTACCTAAAGTGGTGATTTATTTTCTTATACTAACGGATCTCACGAGTTTGTGAAATTTTCAAGTTTTGGATAAAGATTTGATGGACTATGGAATAAGGAGTGGCAAGAGCCTAAGCTTGGGCATGCCCAAGGCACCCCAATTAATATTCAAGGATGCCAAAGTGCCTAATCTTGGGGATTCTCCGGAAGGCATCCCCTCTTTCGTCTTCAATCCATCAGTAAATTTACTTGAGGCTATACTTTTATTCACCACATGATATGTGTTTTGCTTGTAGCGTCTTGTATGATATGAGTCTTTGCTTTTTAGTTTTACACAATCATCCTTGATGCACACATATTTTGAGAAAGACACGCATTAATCGTGAATTTATTGGAATACTCTATGTGCTTCACTTATATCTTTTGAGATAGGCAATTTTGCTCTAGTACTTCACTTATACCTTTTTAGAGCAGGGTGGTGTTTGGTTTTATAGAAATAATTGAACTCTCGTACCTCACTTATATTATTTTGACAGTCTTTAAATAGCATGGTAATTGGTTTAGGTTATTAATTTAGTCCTAATATTATAGGCATCCAAGAGGGATATAATAAAATTTCCATATTAAGTGCATTGAGTATTATGAGAAGTTTGATTCCTTGCATAAAGTTTTGAGATATAAAGATGGTAATGTTAAGAGTCATGTTAGTAAGTAATTTTGAATTGGTAAAAATACTTGTTTAAAGGTTTGTGATTCCCGTAGCATGCACATATGGTGAACCGTTATGTAAGGAAGTCGGAGCATGATTTGTTTATAGATTGTCGACCTTTGTGTGAGGGTCGGGAGCGCGTGATGGTTTACTCCTACCAACCTCTCCCTAGGGGCATGCATCTAATACTTTGCTTTGATGACTAATAGACTTTTGCAATAAGTATGTGAGTTATTTATGACTAATGTGACTCCATGGATTATACGCACTCTCATCCTTCCCCCTTTGCTAGCCTCTCTAGTACCGCACAACTTTCGCCGGTGCGATAAACCCACCTTCCTCAAAACAGCCACCATATATCTTTCCTCAAAACAACCACCATACCTACATATTATAGAATTTCCATAGCCATTCTGGGATATATTGCCATGCAACTTCCACCGTTCTGTTTATTGTGACATGCACCATCATTTTCATATTGCTTTGCATGATCGTAAGATAGCTAGCACGATGTTTTCATGGCTTGTCCGTTTTTTTATGTCATTTGGTATGCTAGATCATTGCACATCATGGTACACCGCCGGAGGCGTTCATATAGAGTCATAATTTGTTCTAGTTATCGAGTTGTAATTCGTGAGTTGTAAGTAAATAAAAGTGTGATGACCATCATTATTAGAGCATTGTCCCATGTGAGGAAAGGATGATGGAAGCTATGATTCCCTCACATGTGGGGATGAGACTTCGGACTTTATGAAAAATAAAAGAGGCCAACGAAGCCCAATAAAAGAGGCCTTACATGCCCACCAAAATAAAAAAATGAGAGAAAAGAGAGAAGGGACAATGCTACTATCTTTTTCCACACTTGTGCTCCAAAGTAGCACCATGATCTTCATGATAGGGAGTCTCCTATTTTATCACTTTCATATACTAGAGGGAATTTTTCATTATATAACTTGGCTTGTATATTCCAATGATGGGCTTCCTCAAATTGCCCTAGGTATTCATGAGCAAGCAAGTTGGATGCACACCCACTTAGTTTCCTTTTGAGCTTTCATAGACTTATAGCTCTAGTGCATCTATTGCATGGCAATCCCTACTCACTCACATTGATATCTATTAATGGGCATCTCCATAGCCCGTTGATATGCCTAGTTTATGTGAGACTATCTTGTCCTTTTCCTTCACAACCTCCACCATATTCGATTCCACTTATAGTGTCATATCCATGGCTCACGCTCATGTATTGTGTGAGAGTTGAAAAAGTTTGAGAAAATAAAAGTGTGAAACAATTGCTTGACTTACCATCGGGGTTGTGCATGATATAAATAATTTTTATGGGGAAGATGGAGCATAGCCAGACTATATGCTATTCTAGGGATAACTTTCTTTTGCCATTATATTTTGAAGAGATACAATTGCCTTGAAATATTATTGTTTTTATGTAAACATTAAGCTTTTGTTTTGAGCCTTACGAATCTGAATATTCATGCCACAATAAAGAATATTACATGGATAAATATGTTAGGTAGCATTCCACATAAAAAATTCTGTTTTTATCATTCACCTACTCGAGGACGAGAAAGAATTAAGCATGGGGATGTTGATACGTCTCAAACGTATCTATAAATTTTGATGGTGTTATGCTATTATATATCTGGTTTGGATGTTTTATATGCATTAATATGCTATTTTATATTATTTTTGGGACTAACCTATTAATCTAGAGCCTAGTGCATGTTTCTGTTTTTTTCTTGTTTTTGAGTATTGTAGATATGGAATATTAAACGGAGTCCAAACGGAATAAAATTTTGTGATGATTTTTTCTAGAACAAAAGAGATCTACCAGGCTTGGAGTGCAAGGCAAGGATCTTGCCAGGAAGTCACAAGCCAGGGGGCGCGGCCACCCCCCTGGTCGCGCCTGGCAAGCTTCTGACTCACTAGCAGGAGTCCTAGCCCCAATCTTCATCCTAAAAATATCCAAATATTCCCCCGGTACCAAAGGGAGTCACGAAAATACTTTTACGCCGCCAGAAGCCTCTGTTCCCGATAGATACAATCTTGGAGCCTTTTTCGGTAATCTGTCGGAGGGGGATCCGATCACGGAGGCCATCTACATCAACTCCATTGCCCCTCCGATTATGTGTGAGTAGTCCACCATAGACCTACGGATCCATAGCTAGTAGCTAGATGGCTTATTCTCTCTCTTTATGCTTCAATACCATGTTCTTCATGATCTTCATGGAGATCTATCTCATGTAATACTCTTTTGCGGTGTGTTTGTCGAGATCCGATGAATTGTGGATTTAGGTTCAGATTATCCATGAATATTATTTGAGTCTTTTCTGAATTCTTATATGCATGATTTAATATATTTGCAAGTCTCATCGAATTATTGGTTTGGTTTGGCCAAATAGATTGGTAATTCTAGCAATGGGAGAAGTGCTTAGTTTTGGGTTCAATCTTGTGGTGTCCTCACCCAGTGACAAAGTAGGGGTAGCGAGGCACATATTCTATTGTTGCCATCAAGGATAAAATGATGGTGTTTTCATCATATTGCTTGATTTTATCCCTCTACATCATGTCATCTTACCTAATGCGTTACTCTGTTCTTCATGAACTTAATACTCTAGATGCAGGCAGGAGTCGGTCGATGTGTGGAGTAATAGTAGTAGATGCAGAATCGTTTCAGTCTTCTTGACCTGGATGGCCAATATGCATAATCATTGCCTTGGATATCTTCATAATTATTTGCTTTTCTATCAATTGCTCCAGAGTAATTTGTTAACCCACCGTGATACTTTCCTTCAAGAGAGAATCCTCTAGTGAAACCTATGGCCCCCGGGTCTACTTTCCATAATATTTTTTCAGATCCATCAACCAAAAATACAAAAAACATCTTGCTGCAATTTATTTACCTTTTTTACTTCCCGCAATCTTTTACATCTATCTCTATCAGATCTAATCCTTGCAAATAACCGTGAAGGGATTGACAACCACTTTATAGTGTTGGGTGCAAGAGTTTGATTGTTTGTGTAGGTGCATCCACTGGTGACTTGCTTGTTCCTCCTACTGGATTGATACCTTGGTTCTCATCAACTGAGGGAAATACTTATATACTTAGTTGCATCACCCTTTCCTCTTCAAAGGAAAACCAACGCAAGCTCAAGAGGTAGCATGTACCTCGTGGATGAAACACCCAGGACTCTTTTAGAAGCCTATGCATCTTCTGATGCTGACTACTGGAAGGAAGTTGTCCATAGAGAGATGGATTCCATCTTAGCTAATGAAACCTGGGAAGTCACTGATCGTCCTTATGGGTGCAAACCCGTAGGATGTAAGTGGGTGTTCAAGAAAAATCTTAGACCTGATGGTACAATTGAATAGTACATGGCAAGGCTTGTGGCCAAGGGTTATACCCAGAAAGAAGGTGAAGAATTCTTTGATACTTACTCACCTATGGCTAGACTAACCACCATTCGGGTGCTACTATCGCTGGCTGCCTCACACGGTCTTCTCGTTCATCAAATGGACGTTAAGACGACTTTCCTCAATGGCGAGTTGGACGAGGAAATTTACATGGATCAGCCTGATGGTTATGTAGTACCTGGTCATAAAGGAAAGGTGTGCAAGTTATTCAAGTCTTTATATGGCCTTAAACAAGCTCCTAAGTAGTGGCAAGAGAAGTTCGAAAGAACATTAACAGTTGCAGGCTTTGTTGTAAACGAAGTTGACAAGTGTGTATACTATCGCCATGCTGGGGCGAAGGAGTTATTCTTTGTCTGTATGTCGATGACATACTGATCTTTGGAACCAACCTTGATTTAATCAAGGAGCTTAAGGATTTCTTATCTTGCTTTTTTGAGATGAAGGAGCTTGGGGTAGCTGATGTTATACTAAACATCAAGCTGCTGAGAGATGGTGGGATTACACTGTTTGAATCTCACTATGTGGAAAAGGTCTTGAGTCGTTTTGTGTATAGCGACTGGAAGCCCTCTCCAACTCCATATGATGCTAGTGTGTTGCTTGGAAAGAATCGACGGATTGCTAGAGATCAACTAAGGTATTCTCAAATTATTGGCTCACTTATGTATTTGGCGAGTGCCATGTGGCCTGACATCTTGTTTTTTGTGAGCAAACTAAGCCGTTTTGTATCAAAACAGGGAGATGATCATTGGCATGCGCTTGAAAGAGTTGTGCACAATTTGAATGGCACTACGAGCTATGGGATTCACTACACCGGGTACCCGAGGGTACTGGAGGGTTATAGTGACTCAAACTGGATATCTGATGTTGATAATATTAAAGCCACAAGTGGTTATGTTTTTACACTTAGTGGTGGCGTTGTTTCCTGGAAGTCTTGCAAGCAGACCATCTTAACGAGGTCAACTATGGAAGCAGAACTCACAGCATTAGATACAACCACTATTGAAGCAGATTGGCTTTGTTAGCTCTTGATGGACTTGCCTGTGGTTGAAAAACCAATACCCGCCATCCTGATGAACTATGATAATCAAACTCTGATCATAAGGATAATATGAAGTCCTCAAGGCATGTGAAGAGGAGATTGAAATCTGTCAGAAAAATGAACAACTCTGGAGTTATTGCGTTGGATTATATCCAAACGTCTAAAAACTTGGCAGATCCCTTCACAAAGGGTTTATCGCATAATGTGATAGAAAATGCATCGATGGAGATGGGTTTGAGACCCACCATATGAGTTGTCCATAGTGGTAACCCACTCTATGTGATTGGAGATCCCGTGAGAGTATCACTATATTTGTTATCCCACTTCGTGAAGATGCAATACTCTCATAATCTGCATGGCAAGTTGATACCTATCTTAATGCGTTCCAAGTGGCTTATTTGGGTAAGCAGAGATGTTGTCCTGTAGAACATCTCCTAAGGAACACACCTATATGAATTTGACAGTAAACGTCACAGTCTGTGAGAATTGGGTGTTCTCAAATAAATTCATGAAAGGCCTTGTAGTTCAAGGCATAGTGCACTATTCAAGTTGTGATCTAATGTAGCATGCATTTCTAAATGGAAGTTCAACTTAACATTCTCCATCAAGAACCGGTATATAAACAATGTTTTGGAACTAGAAAATGATGAGATGCACCAATGAGACTTTGTGGGGGATTATTGGATTTTTGCTAAGAGGCCTTTGGCCCAAAGCCCATCCAAAAATATGAAACTCTCATGGCCCATGTGTGTTGGCTGTTGGTGTGGTGTGGGTGGGACTAAAGTTTAGTCCCACCATGCTAGTGGAGGGAGAGCAACACCTCTTTATAAGGTGAGCTCTTCTAGCACTTGTAAGAGAATGGGAATAGAAGAGGCCCTCGCACACTCCTCCTCCTTGCTCACCATGCCACGCCTCGTCACGACGCGCCGCGGGTTGCGGGATTGAGCCGAGCTCATACCTACGCGCTTATTTTTGCCAGTCAGGAACGGAGAGTCCCTAAGAGGCGCGCCACGATCTGAGATGCCGGATCATGGGTTGCAACCGACTCGGACGTGGGTACAGTCCACATCTCTCTACCCTGTCGTGCATATATATATTCGAAAGGTGCCTGCCAACCCTAGCCGCAGTCGCAACATATGGTTTCACACCGTTCCAGATCATTGCGCCATCATACAAGTCTTCTCCATCCCTCCTTCCGGCGTGCACCGCGAGAA
This sequence comes from Hordeum marinum, assembly GCA_022496015.1. Lineage (NCBI taxonomy): Eukaryota > Viridiplantae > Streptophyta > Magnoliopsida > Poales > Poaceae > Hordeum > Hordeum marinum. The sequence goes on from CM039678.1 coordinate 471,719,210, forward strand.
GGGACAGCAGGCCTTTGGAACCCCGCCTCTCATGCTCCTATACGGGAGAGGGGCGATCAAGTTTTTGGGGAGCGCACTCGCACGACTTCTGGCAGCAACGACTTCCTCGACGACGACTACTTCCTCAATCTCGGCAACCTCTTTCTCAACGACATGGGCGACAATATCAACGCTGGCGGTTCTACTCCTGCAGCACCATATGCAATCTTGTCTTGTCTGTTTGAGATCATGCTAGAATTTATGTTTCTAGTTTGTGTCGTAGATTCCATCTACTCGTTTATGATGCTAGTCTGCATGATTAGTTTAATCTATGCTCTTGTTGTCATGATTTATTTTCTGCTTATTCGGATTAAATATTGTAGTAATTTGCTCATTTACTCAGCAGGATGTGGTGGAGGGGTATATATAGGCATCTCCAAAAATACAACCGTTACAACATTATTGTCCAACTCGGTGAAACCGAAGTGAAAACTTGGTTGCACCGACTAGTGCAAAATGTGGCAACTTTGGCATTTCAGTGAGACCGATATATAATTCTCGGTGGTACCGATATGAGTGGACGAGGGCAGTTAAAAAACTTGGTGAGACCGTTCCATAGATCTTGGAAATTCTGATTCTTATGAAACAGGAACAAAAAGTAGGTCATTGAGACTCGATTGCACCGAAGTGAATGTTGGTAGTACCGAGAAGTGGATTTTGGCTAGGGTTTCTGTCTAGGGTTTTTACTCGGTATAGACGATGTGGAAATGTTGGTGGCACCGATTTTGAGTAGTAGGTTCTAGAAGAGAATCTTTGTGGGAGAGCTTGTGGGTGTTTTTGGTGACTAACACTTGATTACTTTGAGCAATTCATTCACCATTAATACCTCACCCCCTTTTGATAGTATTGGCTTTCCTCTGGACTCAAAGTGATTTCTCACAAAGTAAAATGTAGATTCTTCATGATTGTAGCTTGGCCAATCCTATGCTTGCATCGTGGGGAATCTCGTCACACCCTTTATGACAACACTCTTTGTGGACTGAACCTGAAATAAACTAGGTAGAAATATTAGCCTAAGAGATAATGTATGTTGTCATGAATTATCAAAACCACCAAGGGGAATATGTGCTTTCAGTTATTATTCCACAAGGAGCTCTCTCACAAATCAAACACAAAAATGAGCAAGAAAAACATCTGGATGGGAGGATACACACAAGATGAGGACAAGTTGATTTGCGAAGTGTGGATGGAAATTGAACAAGATCCAAAGACTAATGCCGAGAAAAAACTCAAAACATTGTGGAAGAGGGTGTAGACATACTTCCATGAATGTAGGAACTTCGAGCCTACAAGTTTGATTATAACCGCAGGGTCATGTCCATCACAAAGAGGTGGGCTTTCATCCAATTGGAGTGCAACAAGTTTTGTGCCTCCCTTGTGAACATCACCGGCCGCTCCATGTGTGTCCTAGGCATCAAAGATATGGTATAAATTCCTTCCCCTTGTCCATATGTGTGTTTAATGCTTTTATCTTCATTGAATTCAAATGTATATTGTTGTTTTCATCTTCATTTGTAGGCATTCCAATCTTTGGAGACCTTAAATACCCAACAAGCGGACAAGCCATTCACCTTGAACAATTGTTGGATGATGATTTGTGAGTGCCCAAAAATAACAATATACTGCACAAAAGAAAGGTGGGGGGTCGGCATCCGTTGTTGAGCAAAGTGAAGGTGTGAGGCGGTTAAGGGGGAACACCAACTTCAAGTTTAATGATAAGTGTGAAGCTTCGCCACTCGCGCTCCAAGAAGCTTAAACACTTCTACGTCTGCAAATGATGAGCTTTGTCATCATTCACTTTGATCCCCATCCTGCCTTTTTGTATAAAGGATTTGACCTTCTTCCTTCAAGCCCCATCGAAGCCCTTCATACGCAAGGCTTGTTGCAAAATTGGTCATTTAACCTTGTCACACGTCTCCTCGAAATCCACTTTGAAGACCACCACATCTAGTTTCTTCGAATGAATCTCATGCATGGTTTCATGGAGAATGACCACACCCTCCAAGATGTGTCGACCTAGCATGAAAGTCATCTGAGTCGGGTGAACCACACTATGCACAATTTGTGTAAGGCGATTTGTGCCAACTTTTGTGAAAATCTTGAAACTCGCATTAACTAGACATATCGGCTGGAATTGCTCAATACGAACTGCCTCCTCCTTCTTTGGCACCAACATGATCGTTCCAATTTTTTTGTTATACTATGGATTTAAAGTTCAATGGCAATGTCAGAGTTATCCCATTCAATTGAGCATTGTTGTTTCTTCAAGGCAGACACACATGGCCTTGCTACTTGAGAAATAAGGATTGGGTTTTGGGTTGATCTCAGTGATGGAGACTAGGTCGACTCTTCTTCCCTCTTTCCAAAAGGAGGATAACCCCGAGCCTCTACATCAATCGATGCATACAACCATATGTACTATTATTCAACAAAGTCTGACAACATGAATACATGGATCGACCCTAAGCCACCTATCTGGCAAACAAAGTCGCAACACCTACAATCTTGATAATGTTCCCGAACCACATGAATGGGCACTATCTAATCCGATGGCCTCACGTAGCTTCACCGCATCAGGCTGAGAGCAGCACCCAGTCTAGCCATCCTGCATCGTGCACCACATCCGCACGCTCTGGAGCCGCCACAACCATCTTCCACCGTCTCATCTCCTGGAGTGATCAACACATTGACCTTCTCAGGCCCAACTATCGTCAACGCCACCATGACATCAGACATCGCCACCAACCTGCGTGTCTTCATCAACCCATGACCAACACTGAGACTCCACTACGCCATGCCATCGAGACCCAATGTCTTGGATGCAGTAGATACAATACACCTCCACCTATTGGCCCCTTCAGTCATTTCTTGCTCCAAAAAAATGCCCCCAAGAGGGAGAATGACACCGTAGTCCCCGTCATCATGCCATCCAGGAGACTTAGATTTAGGGTTTCCCTTGGAGAAGATGCCACTGGAGGGAGAAGGGCACGCCCTCTACAGCTGCCAACGAGCCCACACGATGCCTACCACCATAATGATCTCACGGCACCGCCATCAAGGACACATCACCTAGAGTGTCATCGCCGCCCACTACAGTTAAGGTTTTCACCCGCGTAGGAGTGAGGTGGGAAGATGTAGGGCAGACAGACCGATGTCTCCAAGAAGTGAGGGGAAATTGGACCTCGGTATTTATTTGATATTGTTCGAATCCCAATTTTTACATAAGCATGTCGAAATGAGAAGAGAAAAAATGACTTATAATGATGCAATGTTTCATGATGGTGTGTTAACTAGTAACCAGGATCCCAAACTATTCTGTTTGATTTTGTTCGAAATAGATGATATATTCACCCAGTTCCATAATTTATAAGTTTTTCATAGTAGATCACCTTTCCACAATATAAACTTGGTGTAATGGTGGCCTATACAATCCAAACTACCATTCTCCTACATTTGCACTGATAAATCACAAAACTTGAGTGCTTGTTGTTCTATGCATACACTAGGTTTGGTCTTACAATGTGAAATGGATATATTTGACATAAATATGGTATTTGACCCCCCCCCCTATTCCATACCGTATAAATCTGTCCTTGGAGCGGTTTAGCCCACACTACAACATCCACCTAATGTGAGGTCTTCTCCAGTGGGAGCTTTATACCATACGGCTTCAAGTGGCCAAATACCTTGTTTTATACATGAAGGGGTTAAGTAGACTTATTGCTTGAAATAATCGCAGGTAAGTATGGATTTGCTGCTACTTCATGATGATGGGATCATCCCTGCTTATATTTACAACATAATTAAGAAATGTATCCTGGTAATCCTGCAATGCTATGTATCCATACAACTCTACTGGGACAAGATCCACAATAAGTTCAGCCTACTTTAATGAGAAAATTTGTAACACGCTATTAGGTATATGCCAAATGCATTCTCTGTTGTAGATGTCGCAATATGTGGGATCTATTAGCCGAGCTTCATAAAACAAGTAAAGAAATATGTTAAATTGTAATGGAAAACAATACGGTAAACAAATAGTAGTCATAGAAAAAGTAAGCGCGTCACTAGAGAATTCAATGGCCCTATTGGATGTTTTTGATGTTCTTTTCATCCAAGTGGAAATTATCGATGTTCTTTTTAGTAGGAATTGTAATCCGACAAAGCCTTTTGTTTTAGAAACCAAAAAAAAGCGGCTAGCATCTCACTAGGTCAGTAACTAAATGTCCATTTACTCTCCCAGATTGTATTTCAAAAACCCATAACTATTTATTGGTCAAGTTTACCCAATAATTCTTAAAACAAGTCATTTCAACCCTTGATGAAAATATTCTTTTGTTTCACCTTCCAGAAGTCCCCTTGCAAGTAGATTTTTTTATTCTAAATTTCTCATGGTACATAACATCATACCCTATATAATAATAATAAATCATAATTTTCCAACTTGCATAGTTTGGACCAACTAAACTTAATTTAACACTCATGATACAAAATAGTGTGTGCTAAAGAATTTGTATGAATATATTTCCATAACATATGACATGGTGACAACAAAAAGGATAAAAAACAGTATGCAATGAACTGAAATCATTCTACTGGAAAGGAAACTTGCTCATAGGGTGTGCGCGCGGGGGCGGGGGTGGTGGGAGGTTGAATGCCAATGCATAGAAAATTAGCCACCAGATTTCAACATAGAACACATCAGTTGACCCTAAAAAGGTGCTCATAACAAAATGGAATGGGTAAAGAGATATTGATCACTTACTCTCATTACGGTCCGCAACATTATACTCCCTTTTCCACGAATGATTGGCCCTCTAATCGAAAGATCATGATGTGTGCTTTTTGGAAGTATTTCCATGGGGGAATACATCATCTTTTTGGTCATTTCTTACTACTGATGCCCTCTTTGTATCCTTGTTGGTTCAACTCCTTCCATTTTCCTCACAACCAAAGATGTCAACGGTTTTTGAAAGTGCATCATGTATGCCGGCTATAGCATCTGTAACCTCCAAGGTTGTGCCACTTGTCTGTGCGTTCTTCATGCCTTGGCTGATGGCAGAGTGATCCTTGGTAAAAAAAAGATTATCAATCGCATGTCTGGTTTAGCAGAATCATCGCCATTTAATCCGCTGGTGCTGGCCATGCTCTGAGATCCATGAGGAAATAATCTGTCACCAAAGAGCATAAGAAGGCAATCTCAACATCGAGGGCATTGTTTTAACTCTTTTTTGCTCTTTTTTTGCTTTACAAAATCAAAAAAAATAAGGGCAAATAAAAACACAGGGTTGGTCATGATCCAGATCTAAAATTGTGGCAACTAACTATAAGGGCGCGCGTCAGATTAAGAAAACTAAATATATCCGGAAGAGCGAAGAGCTGCTAGACTCGGAGCCACCATGAGTGTCGAAACTCGTCATGGAAGCGTTGGTGGCGACCATGAAGAACGAGGCGAAGCAGAGGCCATAAACAAGAGGAGAGTTTGTGAGGTTAAGGATAGGCGGCACATTGGGTCAGTAGTGGAAGAATTGGATGGAAGGATGGATTTGTTTCTAGGCGGCCAGGGCTGGCAAGCGCGAGAAACGCGACGATGTTGCAGTCGGCTGGAGGCCTCACGGATGGGTGGTGAGTGTAAACCTGTTCATATGTCAGGCTGAGCAGAGTTTTGGGCTGGGCTTCAAAAAGCCCAAAGCCCAAACTCCAAGCCTGAGCCTGGCCCGAAGCCCGAAAATACACACTTTCTCAAGCCCGAGTCATGCTCGAATATAGGCTCGAAGCCCAAAAGCCCGGCCCAAAACGACGTTTATCTATAAGCCCGGCTTGAAAGCCCTACCCAAAATGTGCAAAATTGAAAGCACGAGCCCAGCCGGAATATACTTCCGGGCTGCAAAACAAAGCCCAAACCTGGCCCGAGAGGCAAGTCTGGCCCGGCCTAGCCCGGGTTTTGGGGACCGAGCTCGGGCCAGGTGGTCGGGCCAGGCCGGCCCAAGCCCACAGTGGTGCCAACTATGCGGCCCGCGGCCCAACATTTTTTGGGGCCCAAAAAATACTAACAACTATTGGGTTGCTGGGTGCTAGTCGCTAGATGGGCTGGAGTCGAGCATCGAGGCAACGAAGCCATCGGTCTAGGAGCGTTGAAACGGGGGATCGTTCTCCTCAGAATCATCTGCCTACTCGATCGCTATAGATCCTCACCAAAAGAAAATAAGAAACTTGGTTGCTACGGGGGATCAGGGCCAGCCAGCCCACAAGAGAGATGGCGCACAAAGAGGCCTCCAATGGACTCCGACGGGCGACGATTGGGATTGGAAACACCAACGCAGGATCTCCTAGTCGGAACTTCGCTTTGGCTGATGGTGTCTCATCCCCGCCGGATCTCAAACGAGCACTAACCCACCAACGACGAGGGCCATCAGTGGCAAGCAATGACTGGGTGAGTTATTACCTATAATTTATCCAGAAATTATGCAATTGAACGCTGATTTTGTCAATTATGTTTATTCAGTTTCAGAATTATATATTTGGTTGTGTGGCTACTTTTAGAGAGTTATTTGGTACTTACCTCTCATATTTTTCTGTACTTTTGTAATCTATATCTGAAATATTAGAGTGTATATTGCACGCAATGTTTATCCAAATATATAATACTTGTTGTGGTGTTTAGTAGATCAAAAGAAAACTTTAGCTTACGGCGTGCACATGCTTTGGAAATTCGCTAGCTCCGCCTTTGATGATGACTGGAAAGGAAACTTTCAATCATGAGCTAGGGCCTCATTTTATGTTTGGCACAGGTCCCCGGATTTTGCCCAGGGCCGGGCCGCCGATGAACAGGTTTAGGTGATGGTGAGGTCCGGACGACGCGGGGAGTTGTTGCTCTACTTCAAAAACCCGCATCTCCCCTCGATGGTCCATGTCACGCCATCGAGGCCATCGATACTAATCACACACGCGATGCGCACTGGGGAAGCACCTATGCCGCAGACGCGCGCAGAGATGCCGATCCTCCAGCCGATTCTTCGTATCTTCCGACGACCTGGCGTCGTCACCTCATATGACTGAATGCGCTGCCTCTCCTCTACCTACCGATCTCTCCTCTCTTTCATGGCCTCTGCTCCGCCTTGCCAGGCGCCACCAGCGCTTGCACGACGAGCTTTCCTCTCATGGTGGCTCCCGATCCAGCTGTCCGTCATGTTTCTCGGTATGTTTTCTTCATCTGATGCCAAAGCTCGCGCCTTTAGTTAGTTGCTATGTTTTGGATCTGGATTCTGACCAACTTTGGGTATTTAATCACCCTTCCTGTGTTGATTCTGTAAGGGGAAGAGGTAGTTTATCCCAGAAAAAGGAATCGAAAAAAAAACTAAAACACTAACGCCCACACGTGTGGGCGTTTTGTAACTCGTCCACACGTGTGAATGGTCGTTCGTGTGTGTTTGCACGAATCTTGATAACTTTTGGCAGATTTTGTGTGCCACGTAGGAAAGGGTTGGTGTGTGGTCTTTTACCAGTCCGCCCACACGCCGTTTTACGCATGTAGACCTTGCGCTACCAACCCGGAGTGTGGTGGATGTAGCATCGCACCCACACACCCGCACGTCCACTAGTTGCCATGTCTTTCCAGTGTTACATGGAAACTGAGTCAAACTGCCGTCGCGCACTCACACGCTATCAGTTGCCATGTCTTTTCCAGCGTTACATGGTAATTGGGTGGAACTGCTGTCGCACGCCCAAACACGTGGTAGTTGCCATGTTTTTCTAGTGTTACATGGCAATGCAGTTGTTCAGACATGACGATTCCAGTTAAGCAACCATGGCAACTGTAGTTATTCAGACATGGCAACTATAGTTGTTCAGAGAAGGCAACTGCAGTTAAACAATCAGTTGCCACGGTTTTAGCAAGCATGGCAACTGTCAAGCGGGGGCATGCGGGACCACAAGGTGGCAGGCTGGACGTGCGGGCCGCGAGGACAGAAGGCCGGACGTGTGGGCGTTAACTGTTTTGCCCACACATAGATGTGTGGGTTGTTTCTCTTACACACCATACAGGGCGTGTGGCAAGACTTCCTTAACGCCCACACGTGTGGCAGTTATCGTCGTCCAAAGAATGGAAACACTAACGCTCACACGTGTGGGCGTTTTGCAACTTGCCCACACGCGTGGATGGTCGTTCGTGTGTGTTTGCACGAATCTTCACAGCTTTTGACAGACTTTTTGTGCCACCTAGGAAAGGGTTGGTGTGTGGGCTTTCACCAGTCCGCCCACACGCCGTTTCATGCATGCAGACCTTGCGCTGCCAACCCGACGTGTGGTGGATGTAGCGTCGCGCCCACACACCCGCACGCCCACCAGTTGCCATATCTTTCCAGACAACTGAGTCAAACTACTATCGCGCACCCACACGCTATCAGTTGCCATGTCTTTTCCAGCGTTACATGGCAATTGGGTAGAACTGTTGTCGCACGCCCAAACACCTGGCAGTTGTCATGTTTTTCTAGTGTTACATGGCAATGCAGTTGTCCGGACATGGTGATTCCAGTTAAGCAACCATGACAACTGTAGTTGTTCAGACATGGCAACTGTAGTTGTTCAGACATGACAACTGCAGTTAAACAATCAGTTGCCAAGATTTTAGCAAGCATGGCAACTGTCAAGCGGGGGCACGTGGGACCGCGAGGTGGCAGACTGGACGTACGGACCGTGAGGACAGGAGGCCAGATGTGTGGACGTTAACTGTTTTGCCCACACATAGACGTGTGGGCTGTTTCTCTTACATACCACACAAGACGTGTGACAAGACTTCCTTAACGCACTACTAGGAAAAGGGCTATAGATAATATAGACACTAATGGCGCACCAGACAAGTGGTGCGCCACTACTATATAGCAGTGGCGCACCAGGTGCTGGTGCGCCATTAGTGTGATGGGCACTAATGGCGCACCACACACCTCGTGCGCCACTACTAACAAAAAAATTTTTGTTATTTTTCCAAAAGTACTAATGGCGCACCAGGTCCGAGTGCGCCATTAGTAGTTTAACTACTAATGGCGCACGACAAGCCCAGTGCGCCACTACTATTTATTTATTTTTCCAAAAACTACTAATGGCGTGCCTCCAGCTGGTGCGCCATTAGTAACCAGGGTTACTAATGGCGCATTTGTAGGTGGTGCGCCATTAGTAACCTGTGACCAACTAGATATTTTGGACAGCCACCTACCACACTCACTTTCCCCACTTTCATTCTCTCCACCTCCTCCTCCAAGCTTGTCTCGGGTGCCTCCTCCTCCTCACCTCATTTGCATCATAGATTCACCCAAATTAAGTGGTTAAATTACCTTTTTTGATAGGTAAGTAAGGGGAAATCTTTTATGTTGTGGATCTACTTTTTTCTCCCTCCAACAACGTGCACATGGACTTTTTATGGCCTAGCTAGATCTACGTTTGTGGTGTTGCATATGTTTGTGGTGTTGCATATATGTTTGTGTTTGCAGGTACCGGTATTTGAAATGCAATAGTTGCCAATATTTTTCCGGAATGTTGATTCATTTCCGTTTCGGCGAGAATTTAGCACTATGCATTCTTTTTGGTCCTATTTTTAGGCAAAGTCATGCCAAATTTTTTCTTGGTTCTAAAATATCATTTTGCTCTACCCCGCAGGCGACCATGGTCCGCAAGATGACCGAAGGCATCGTGAATAGGTTTTGAGCTCCGCGAAGGCCGAGATGCTTCAAAATAACGAGACAGAGATAAGATGTCCGTGTCGAAGATGCAAGCTGAGGAGCCTTATGGACCCAGATTCCGTACAGGTGCGGGGCCACCTGCTCGTGCGTGGTTTCATGGATGGCTATCGGTGGCAAGGTGATGAAGATGATTATGAAGTCATCCATGGGGGCCGGGCAAGAAATGAGGAAGGGCATGAGCAAGACAACCGCGGCGAGGGCGGGCGAGAAGACGAAGAATCTCCAGGACATGATCACGAAGTAGATGCAGTACACGGTCATCATGTAGAAGATGTCGGACATGATGATGAGGAAGATGCCGGAGCAGACGAAGGGCATGATCATGAAGATGAAGATGCCGGAGCAGACGATGATGGACCATCAATGGGCTGGGTGCAGGACCCTCATATTCAAGAGCTGCTTCTCAAGCAGACGGATAATGAAAGAGCTACCGCCCAAGAGAAAGCCAAGCTGGATCAACTGGAGATAGACGCGGTTACTCCATTGTATGAAGGATGCAGGCCCGAGGATACCCGCCTGAAAGTAACGCTCATGGCTCTGGAGATGAAGGTAAAACACAAAATGACCGACGCATGCTTCGACGAGAACATGTCATTCTGGCACGAACGTCTTCCCAAGGGGAACAAGTGCCCGACCAGTTTCGAGGAGGCAAAGAAAATCATGTGTCCTCTGGATTTACCGCACGTGAAATACCATGTGTGCATGAACAATTGCATCATTTATCGAGACGAGCACGCGGAGTCTACCATATGTCCGGTGTGTGGCGTCACTCGATACAAGAAGAGGAAGAAAGCTCCTCGAAAAGTGGTGTGGTACTTTCCGATCACTCCTCGTCTGCAGCGGTATTACGCGGACCCTAAGGTAGCAAAGCTTCTGTGTTGGCACGTGGATAAGGAGGAGAAGAAGCGAGAAGATGACGCAAATGATCCGGAGATAAATAAAAAAAGACAAGATGCTGAGTCACCCTAAGGATGCGAGCCAGTGGCAAGCGTTGAACTTCGAACACCCAGAATTTGGGAACGATCCAAGGAACATCATGCTGGGCGCGAGCACCGATGGAGTCAATCCGTTTGGCAGCCAGAGAAGCACACATAGCACCTGGCCTGTGTTTGTGTGGATGTACAACCTTCCCCCCTGGTTGTGCATGAAGAGGAAGTACATTCACATGAGTATGCTAATTGAAGGGCCGAAACAACCAGGGAACGACATCAATCTGTATCTGGGGCTGCTGAAAGAGGAGCTAGACACGCTGTGGAAAACGCCAGCCAATACGTGGGACGCCGCAGAGAAAGAATATTTCCCTATGAGAGCCGCACTGCTCATGATGGTGCACGACTATCTCGCTTACGGATATGTCGCGGGGCAGGTGGTCCACGGATTTTCTGGATGTGTCAGGTGCATGGATGACACAACGTATCGCCAGCTAGATAGAGATCTCGGGTCTTCGAAAACCGTGTTCATGGGACATCGAAGGTGGCTTCGCGACGATGACTCATGGAGAAAACGCAAGGATCTGTTCGATGGTGAAACCGAACCCCGAAGACGCCCGCGTACGAGGAGCGGCGAGGAAATAGACAAGCTGTTGAAAAATTGGAAAGAGTGCCCACCGCCGGGAAAGGCGCCAGAGCCGGGAAAGAAGCGAAAGGCGCTAGAGCCGCTGTTGAAGGTATGGAAAACGAGGTCTGTTTTCTGGGACTTGCCGTACTGGAAGATCCTCCGTGTGCCTCACAGCCTTGATGTCATGCATATCACAGAGAACGTGTGCGAGAGTCTGCTTGGTACCCTGCTCAACATGCCAGAGAGGACCAAAGATGGACCGAAAGCAAGGGCAGACTTGAAATCAATGGGCATCAGGGAGGAGCTTCACGCTAATGATGATGATGATGATGATGATGATGATGATGATGATGATGATGATGATGATGATGATGAGGCGAAGCAGGACACGGAAAGTCGTCGCAAAGGCAAAAAGGCCAAGAAGACCGAAAATGACTTCCCTCCCGCGTGCTTCACTCTAAGTCAGGAGGAGATCGATCAGTTTTTCACCTGCCTCGTAGGAGTAAAACTTCCTTACGGTTACGCGGGGAAGATAAGCAGATACCTAGACTCAGCGAAGCAGAAGTTCAGCGGGATGAAGTCTCACGACTGTCACGTGCTGATGACGCAGATACTTCCAGTTGCAATCCGTGGGATCATGGATGCGCACGTCCGTGAAACGCTATTTGGCCTATGCAACTTTTTTGACGTCATCTCTCGGAAGTCGGTTGGCGTGAGGCAACTCAGAAGGCTATAGGAAGAGATCGTGGTGATACTATGCGAGCTTGAGATGTACTTCCCGTCCGCATTCTTCGACGTTATGGTGCATCTGCTGGTCCATATCATGGAGGATATCATCCAACTCGGGCCGACGTTCCTGCACAGCATGATGTCGTTCGAAAGGATGAATGGTGTCATCAAAGGATACGTTCGCAACATGTCACGTCCAGAGGGAAGCATAGCCAGGGGCTTTCTGACTGAAGAGTGCATCTCCTACTGCACGAATTATCTAGGCATCGAGAACCCCGTTGGTCTGCCCGTCAACAGGCACCTTGGCAGGCTCGCTGGATGGGGTCACCGTGAGGGTTGCCGCGAAATGCATGTCGACTTCGAGGGTCGACTCGCCGACTTTGAAAGAGCAAACCTATTCGCGCTACAACACATAGACGTGGTCGATCCTTGGGTGGTAGAGCACAAAACCTTTATTGAGAAGACGTACAATGACCGAGGCCAACAGAGGACGGACGGAGATATAATTAAAGAGCACAACTCATGTTTCACGCATTGGTTCAAGAAGAAGCTACTGTCGTACCCTTTACATGAGGATTCTTCTGCGGAAGAACAACTCATATTCGCCTTGTCACAGGGCGCCGAGCACAACCTGATGACGTATGAGGCGTACGATATCAACGGCTACACATTCTACACCGAGGGAAAGGACATGAAGAGCGATGGTTACCAGAACTCCGGGGTAACGATGGAATCCTACACTGGTAACGACAAGGACAGATACTACGGAAGGATCGAGGAGATCTAGGAGCTGAGCTACGCTGGAGAGAAGGTCCCGATGTTCCGTGTCAGATGGGCCAAGAGCGTACTAAAAGAAGACCGGTATTTCACCACCATGGTTATACCCGAAGCCAAATCGAAGACCGCGGGTGCAAACGCCACCGCGAAAAATGAGCCATGGGTACTTGCTTCCCAAGTGGACCAATGCTTCTTCATTACCGACCCGTCAAAGCCCAGTCGTGTTGTCGTGAGGAGAGGCAAAAGGAAGATCATCGGAATGGATGGAGTCGCCAATGAGCAAGACTTCGACAAGTACGGCGACCCGAAGATGGAACATGACGACGACGATGAAGTACCAGCATACACCACAAGAAGAAGCAGGACCACTCTACCTAAAGGACGTCCGTTCAAAAGAAGAACTCCATTTGCGAAAAATAAGGGCAAGAAAATTGTGAACAGATAGCTAGCTAAGATCGATTGTATTTAAATTGTAGCCTTCATTTCTCAATTGTATTTTGACATATTGAAATGATATTTCTTCTGTTCTAGTGTCCTCATGAATATTTATTTATGTTTATTATGGTATTGAATTTCTAACTCACAAAAAGTATTGAATTTGTTAATATTTTTTGAACTCATGAATATTTTTAAATTTCATGGGCACTTTTTGAATTCATGAATATTTTTTCAAATTTGATGATATTTTTTCATATTCAATATAGCTATAAATGGAAAAGAACTAGCATAACCCATCAAGCAATAAAACACCCAACACATATTGATAGGGTATATGACAAGTGGGGCATGGCCCACTTGTCACCCATACAAACCTACACACACTACCCCACATACACACACACATGGCAAATATGCACAAGTGCATATAGACACACCCACACTCATGAGAACACACACACCTATGTGCGTGGGTGTTCATCACACACACACATATGCACAAGTGCATATATATATGCACATACACACATGCATGTGACACCACACTCACACACATACACTCACACACAAACATGTATACAAGCCCACACACTCACATACACTACACACACATGTATATCTAAACAGAAAATGAATTAAAAAACATCTATCATGTATGTATACATATACATACACTCATCACATACACATACAATCAAAACAGGAAAACACAAAAAAGGGGGCGCCTAGGACTCGAACCCTAGACCTCTGGCCTGCACAGAGAGTCGGCTACCACTACACTACTGCCTCGAACCTTAACAGGAGAGGGCTTTGACCCCTCTAGTACTACACTTCGCACCCCTACTATACTTATGGCGCACCCCTCAGTGGTGCGCCATTGCTATGGATATACTTATGGCGCATCACCGGGAGGTGCGCCATTGCTATCCCCGGCCCATATCATCCCCTTGCTATCCCAGGCCCATCTCATCGATCCCATCCCATCTATCCCCGGCACCCCGTGGAAGCAACCAACGCGGCGGCGCAACCTACGCGGAGGAGGACAGCATGGAAGCAATCCCCAAGCGATCCCCGGCGATCCCCAGCGAGCGAAGGAGGAGGAGGACAGAAGCGATCCCCGGCGAGCGAAGGAGGAGGAGGACGGCGTCGCAATCCCCGGCGGGCGATTCTCCTCATCAATAGGGTTTCCCGTCGCCACCACCACCCTCCTCCGTCGTTCCTCCAAGTCATTGACGGCAGGTAGCCAATCCAGCCCCGGTCGACCATCTTATCGATCTGTTGTTCTGCCCTGTCAACATTTACTTGTCAACATCCTGGTCTCTTTGAATCTTGTAACTTTGGAGTTGAATTCATGACAAATGTGATACCAATAAGATGATTGCTCTGCCTGACAATGTACTAACTATAACATAGTATGCATCTTTTATCTAAAGTACATATGGATGATCTCAAATCCAAAATCTGATGGATGCGTTACAAAAATGTGTTTGTTTCTCTGTACAGAATCAATGCATCCAATAGATACATGTTTGAAAGTTCAGAAAAAATAAGCTACAACTTTAGCGAAGATACCATTTTTTGCCTGTCATTAAGTAGGCCTAATCTTCAGTGTAAGTCAAACCACACTATCTATCTGAAAATTCAGATAGTCATCCTTCATTTATTTTGTACAGAAATAAACCACACTATCTATCAGAAAAAACATTCGGAGAGTAATAAGGATTATGATTTAAAACAGAAATTAAGGGAAACGATGTTCATGAGCATTCTCGAAGAACTTAATAGTTATCATCATACCTTGTTGAGCCCAAATGGCATAATCCCTGGGATGTTATTCTTCCCCAGGGAGAAAAATCTGTATATTGTACATTACTCGTCTTATCACAGTTGGGAGAGCAGTGCCTAGTGTAGTGACTAGTTACCTGTGCAGTGGAAAGAGACTCTTGTGTAATCGCCTGCAATAACAGATAGAAGGTAGTTCAGTAGTGCAACTTCTGATCTACAGTAAAACAGCATAATAAATATTAGCTATGGAAACTAAGGCAAACAACTCGGAAACAATTGAGTGTTGAAAACTTAAGACTAGGTTATTACAACCACAGCAATCCAACAATCAGCGTCAAGGAGAATTTCTGTATTGTCCAAAAAAAATTGCATTGATAAGAAGACACAGAGGTGTGTCTGCTTAAGTGAAAGCTCGTTTTATGATTTCTCCAAAATTCCAATGTGGTGAGCCATTTGCAGGGATATTATAGGATTCATTCATGTGATCCAAAGGGCTTCTATATAAGAAGAAAAGAAAATCAGATTGACAATTATTATCCAAATTCCTTTGAAAATACTTTTGACAGCTAGAGAAAATAGATGAAAATAGTGCTGAATTATATATCTTACTGCTAAGACTAAAAATCAACCCAATCTTAGATGAAAATAGATGAAAATAGATTAATCCTGTTGTTTTGATCTTCTCTGTATTGATATTACTGTTAATTATTATTGCTTGGTCTATATATCTGTCTTACAAACTATTTTTATGTGTATATATATGTTCTACTTCAAATATGTGTGGCTATACCCTGTTAAAGCGATCTTTTGATTTGCTGTCTCGTGTAACTGTAGAACATGAGAGAAGGAATTGGACACCTACTGTAGGCACTAGGCAGAGCTGTTTTATGATGCTTGTTGCCACAGTATGAAAGCAGAGGACCATATGGTCTGTGGCCTTTCCATCCATATGAAAGTAGAGGCACATTGTGGTGCTAGTTTGCTGGGTTTTGTGTCCGACCATCGTGTCGTGATGATTTTGCAGGTACCCCGAGAGGCCCTTGAGTTTGCCGGAATGTCGATTAACTTCCGTTCCGGCAAATTCGGGTACTCCATATGTCCTATTCTCAGCAAAGGTCATGCTGAAATTTTCCGTGAATTTTAGCATGACTTTGCTAAAAACAGGACATATGGGGTACTTGCGACTAATGCATGGGCCAGTTTTGTAGGCCCTTGACAATAACCAACTTTTTGACCAAACTTTTTTCCTATTTAGCGCGAAACATGGCCCACAACGACGAGACCGGCGGTTCGGGCAAGACATTCTGGGAGTTGTCCCAGGAGATGGAGGAAGAACCTCACCGCTATGAGGACGCCGCGGAAGACACCGATCCCGACTACACAACCCCTAGTGGCGTCGGGGATGACACCACTGATGGTGCCGCCGAGGATGCCACCACTGATGATGGCAGCGCATGCACAGATGGCAGCCAACCAAAGAGGCAACGGAAGGACCGGCGCCCGAACGTACTCGGCACCGTCAACGAGGAATTTACTGAAGTGTCCTCCGAGGGGAATCCAACGGCGCCCAGAATTAGTCAAGGGGTACTCGGTTTAGCTCGGGTGCATTCTCCGGAGCACCGTCTCAATCAACACCGAGAACCTAAGGCATCCTGACCGAGGGAATTTGCGCAGCCTCCTCTTCACGAAGCTGCACGAACGATACAAGTTCCCCGGTGACGTCGCAAACACACGCCTCTCAGGGAATAAAGTGAACAGTGTCGCCCTCACGAAGATGAGCACGGCCCTGTCTACTTGGAGAAGCACGGTGAAGAAAATGATTGACAAAGGTGATAGTTATGAGAAGATCAAGGCGAAAAATCCTTCGATCGGCGAAGATGACTACAAGGAGTTCAAGATCAAGTGCGAGAGCAGCGCAACCCTGGAATCAAGTCAGTGGGGGAAAGATATGCGGGACTTGAACTTAGGGGTCCACCAACTCGGTCCCGGCGGTTACAGAGTGGCGGAACCTATATGGGACAAGGAGGACGCGGAGCGTGCCGAGCAAGGCCTACCGCCCCGCTTCGAGAAATACCGTGACAAGCAGACCAGGAACTATGTCAGGGCCCGGTACAAGGTGGACTCGGTAACAAAGGAGCTTACCACGGATGCGAAGACCAAGGCGCTTGAGCGTGTTCTGGTAAGGAATACACCCCCGTGTAATTAGCTCCATATGGTCGCATTATAATTAATGAAGCCAAATTTCTAAATGGTTCACATTCCTTCCGCAGGAGACTGAAAGCAGTAGCACGGGGTCGTCTCAGAGCTCCCCTTGGGACAACACTTTAAATAGGGCGTTGAACGTAATGAAAAACAAGGATAAGTTTAGTAAGCCATCGTCAGCTGGTCGTGTGGCCGGCAAAGGCTTGTCCACAAAATGGTCGTCATACTATAACGCTGGTGGGCGAAAGGAGAGAAAGACCATCTCGGAAAGCCAAGCACGAGAGGTTCAAGAACTCAAGGAACAAGTGGCGCGGATTCCCGACATAGTCTCAGAGCAAGTGCGAGAGCAACTGGGAGCGACGATCACCGCCATTATGCCTACCTTGGTTGAGGGGCTGCGGGGGTGGATTGCGAGCGGCCAACAGGGGCCACCCCCGGTTCCCAGCTTCACGGCCAGCAACTCGCACAACGCGCAGGCGGCGCCATTGGTGTTTTCGGCGGAGGCGGTATTGGTGTCTCCGGCGCCGACACAGGCATTGGAGCTTAATGCACCTGGGTGTACGCCGGCCGGCACCTCGACAGCAAGCGGCCCCTCCGTCAGTTGCACGCCCGCCATTGGCGGTGCCTCGACATTAGCCGAGCTCGACGCCATCACGGTAACTAAGCCTCTCGACCGATGACTTCATCTCCTTGCCTTTGACTGGGCATCCCTGACGCCCTACATGTTTTCGCAGGGCGCCGCCGACGTTCCATGCACTCTCCTGCACTTCATGGACGGCGAGTTGATCGATGTCGCCAAGGGCAGAATCGTTCAACCGGGCAACCCCATGTTCCACGGTAATCCGATGCCACCCACCGTGTATAGGGTTGAACTGGTTCGGGTGCTGCCAGGCTGCGACGACTTGTTACCTCCGATTCGACCCGCTGGGGCCGACGAAGATGATGTGATGACCCTCAACGCCTGCGTAAGCTGGCCCCTACTTTTGCCAAAGAGCCAGATTCGTTTGGGGGCGGGGGGACACCACCCCAAAGACAACACCGCCAGTCGTGCCGGCGCCAAGCCATGGCAAGACCGCCGCAACGCTACCGGACATGCCGGACATGCATATGGCATAGGATCCGGATGACGACGACGACGACGGTACATTTACCAACGTCGATAAGTACTTTGACGAACATGGGTACGGTGACAAATTATTCGGGCCTCCTTCTCAAGAACCCAACCCTACAAAAGACGACTGCGATCTAGCTGGTACCGCGGAGAGACCCAATTGCAACAGGCGTCGTCTGGCGTTCAGTTCTCAGGAGACGCCTCCAGTTGCCGCCTTCACCGAGCCTCAGATAGCCGAAGTGCGAAATATTATCAGCCCCAACACACTCAAGAAGGCGGTCTGTGAGCAGAACTCGATCCCATTACAGCAGAAGAAGAAGGGACGGAAAAGAAAGAATAACAAGGGCGGTGCGAGCCAGCCGGCACCGAGTACAATCCGTGCTCAGGACGGGTCACCTTCACCTAAGGATATCTCGAGGAGGGTGCATGTGGCGGGTAGGCCGATGCTACCGACTAATCTGCTCAATGCTGCAACCGGTGCTATGCGGAGTCTGCATGACAGTGTTCTTTCTTTGGAGAAGCGGCGTCTCTCCGAGAATGATGTGGCATACCCGGTTTTCGTGGCCAAGGTGCCAGAGGGCAAGGGCTTTGTGGATAGCGCCATCAGGGGTACGATCGTCCTGCGGTTTGATGACATCTACGCTATGTTTAACCTTCATCCGCTGCACTAGACCTTCGTTCGGCTATTTTCGCTGAGTATGGAGATGCGGATCATTAGAGACAAGACCCCGGACATCGTGATAGTCAACCCCTTCTACATGCGTGCCAAGATCTTGGGCAGCGCTGGGGACCGGCAAGTCGCGAGTTCACACTATTCTACTGGAATATGACATGAGGATCAAGGAAGGCAAAGTAGAAAATGATGATCACCAGCTGTTTGATGGTGTATCAGCCCTAAGCGACCTGCAAGGCACATGGAATCGAGCATTCAGTAAACGTATCGATGGCGATTGTGGCACGGTTGACTTAGTTTTAGCACGTATCCATGATGCGGTCCTGGTGAATGTGGAAGTTGTCATATCAGAAGTGCAGAAGAGTTTCAATTTGTGTCTTTGACGTTTTATTGGTGGTTATAAAAAAGAAATCTGGCTCTTCGATGGTGCAATTGATGAGTCACGTGACTTAAAGAGGTCAGTGGTTGCTGTAGTACATGGTTCCAATATGGCTTTGAAGTTTGAGGTTGCCTCGGAGCCATCCGGTTCAGCAGAGCACTGTTGTTCCTTAACCGCGGACACGCATGGGCTTGCTACTCAAGAGATAAAGACTGAGTTTGGGTTGATTTCAGTGAAGGTGGCTTGGTCGACTCTGCCTCCCCACCAAGTAGAGTGAAATATTAACTCGAATTAAAAGCACACTTTAGACCATAAATTTAAAATCTGCACAGATTAGGCCATAAGCTCAATTAAGAGCACACTTTAGGCCAAAACACGGTTCAGGGTGATTAAATCTGTCTGCCATCCCGCATTTACGAGTGCTAACTTTCACGAGGAGCTTTCTGCTAAATGGCCAGAACTGCAAAATTGCGTGTACCGACTGGCTGGATCAAACCTGTTTCGTCTCCTGAAAACAAGGCTGAAACAAATGGGGGTGGAGGTAGACACCCGATGCCCTGTATGCTACGGTTTTGATGAGGATGGAGGACACTGCTACTTGAAATGTAAAAATGTAAAGAACGTATGGAGAATGGCCCAGATGGAACACACGATGCTGAAGCTTACTCAGTGTCCTTATCCTCTTAGTTTGTTTGAAGATGTGTTCCAGCTAGAAGAGGAAGAAGGAATTAAGGTGTGTATTCTATTTTGGAGATGGTGGCGGGAGAGGAACAGAGTGAATGAAAAGCCTCCATTGACTATGATGTGCTTGCTTTCAGGAATATCAAGAAATGACGAATGAAAAGGAAACAGCCTGCTGCTAATCATAGGTGATCTCCTCCCCCAAGTGAGTTTCTAAAAAGGGAAGTACTGGGCCCCGGCACCGGCCCAAATTTGGGTCGGACGCACCGTGCCCGCCCGATGCGTTCTGTATCAGCCGTCAGATCAAGACATGCTTTGTCCTCAAACAAACTCTTTTTGCCCCCAAATCATGCTAGCGTGGCGAGGGACGAAAACGAGGCAGGCAACCATTGAAACTCGCTGGACCACCGCTGCCGGATTGCCATCGCTGGCCGGACCACCGTCGCTCGCCGGATTGCCTTCGATAACTGGGTCACCGCGGCTCGCCGGATCGCCACCGCCTCGCCGGTTGAAGCAAAATTAGATACTGGTTGAAGCAAAATTTATCGTCAGTTGTATCAAAAATTGCTTTGCATCTTCGAAAAAACATAGGCTCCAGCAAAAAATCCAATGGTTCCAGAAAAAAAGATGTTGGTTGCAGCAAAACCGCGCGCCAGTTATATCAAAAATTCCTTGCCGATCCCATTGAAGAAAAAAGCCATCATCGCCATGGACTAACACCGTCGTGGGTGGATGTAGCAAAAAATTCCTTCGGTTCCAACAAAGTCATATCATTGTTGTAGCAAAAATCTATTGGAAAAACTATCATGGAGATGGATGTAGCACAAATCCACAAAACACAAGTAGTAACAAAAACCGACAATGGTTGTAGCAAAATGGTTCGTCGGTTCTAGCAAAAATCAACGTGGTAGCAGATTTTGGATGGGTAGGTGGTAGCAAAAACATGGGCTGGTTCCAGCAAAAAATAAGTATGGTTCTAGCAAATCTTACTACGTCGGCCATGGAGAGGAGCGCAACCAGCTGCGGGCGACCATGGCAACGAGCGATGGTTGCTGCACGGTCGCGCTGGTGGACGGAAGGCCTCTCGCCGGAGTAGCACGGGGCGGGTGGATGTGGCCGGTTGCCGGAATAGTGCGGGCAGGTGGTGGGGCTCGCCGGAGCATCGCAGACAAGTGGTGGGGCTCGTCGGAGCAAGGATGCGGCGCTGCGAGCGAGAGCCAGAGACGAGGCAGACTGAGATGTGAGCGAGAGGACAAGTGGATGAGGTTTGTGTGGTGGACGATTGCTGGGATAAGAACGTGGGTGACTGGATGGTGTGTGTGGGACCTGTTGACGCGTGGTGTGTGTTCGGCAGCGCGATGAGAACAATGCAACCGGCCGAAAGTTTGGCTGGTGCGCCGGATGCAAGCATTTACCATCTGAAAACTAATATTGATGGATCTTTTCATGATGCAACAAGCACATGTGGAAGGGGTTTCATAATCAAAAATTAGTTGGGTGATTTGATTGCTGCAGGATCGGGAAGCCTAAAGCATTTATCGAATGCTCTTCACGCTGAAGCACTAGCTATGCGGTATGCTATTAATGTTGCATCTGGAATTGGATGCGACCGGATAATCCTGGAGACTGATTCCACGGTGCTGAAGGAAGCAGTTCCACCCGAAGCTTATAACTTGGCAAAACTGGGAGCTATTGCCAGGAAATAAAGCACCAGTTAAGAATTGTTGTTGATGATGTAAAATTGAATGTTTCTTCAAGAACATGCAACGTAGTTTCCTAAACTTTGGCTGCGTTGGAAACTGGGTTAGAGAATGGCAATTTGAACATCTCTGTTGGCCATTTTCCTGAATTTGTAACTAAGCTTGTAACTGGTGACACTGCTAGCAAGTCATTGTTAATGGAATACTTGCTTTAAAAACAAAAACAAAAACCCATTTCGTCTCCCTCTTCTCGTCTTTGTGCCTCCCCTAGGCTGCGTGGTTGCGTGATAAGAATAATCCCCGCCCTTATAATGTGTGCCTTACTTTCTTCTTTTCTCTGCCTCATGTGTCCTCTTTCAATGGGTAGGGTTTATGAGCGCCTATGATCAAGGTCGATTTGGACATCTCTGTGGTGGCATTCGTACATATGGCGATGAATTGTAGTGAAATTTTGGTACCGAGTTTTGTTTTCTAAGAATGCCTGGGGTTTTGTTCCGGATTGTGGTGGTCTTAGGGGGAAAGCTGAACATGTGATCTGTTAATGTGGAAGAACTGAAGATTTGACTCTTTCTTTAGTGCAACATCAGAGTACATTTGATCTGTATGTGAACAGAAATTGAACATTTGATCCCCGTTGAACTAAAAAGACTAAACAATTTATCTCTGATTGACTGAAAGGACTGAACAATGACACTGGAAGACACCATCCCGAGCGTGTCTCATCAGGAGCTTGACTTGCTCGCCGGCGACCGCGGCGGCGACTTCTGTCGGGGGTGAAGGAGAAGACGCATGCAGTCGGCGCTTGTGCGACACCGAGCTGGCTCCAGGGAAGCAGGACGGGTAGCTTGGAGCTCGCGATTGAGTTTGGGTTGGCGCATTTCGATGTGTACTGGTCGAGCGCGCGCAGAGATGGAGGAGCCGCATGGTCGCTGTCATCGCATGCTCGTTCTTCCTGCCGTGTAACCAAGGTCATCCGACGACGTGTCAGTTGCATAAGGGCATGTACCTGGAAGCAGCACCATGCTCCTACTCCGGTCCATCCAACTAGATAGAAAGAAATGTGACACCCATATATATAGGGCGGGTCCATTCTAACAACACCCTTCACAGTCTTATTCTAACAATAAGGACATGTTCTAACAACACTCCCGACCCAGCGCCCCATCCCCCTCCCCTGTGAGCCTTCTACCAAGGCAGTGGCCCCCCTCCCCTCCCTTCCTTCTACCACGGTAGAGGCCGGGAAGCATCGCAGCCCAACTCCTCCCGACCTTCTACCATGGCAGCGGCCTCGGTGCACCGTTGCCCAACTCCTCACGGCCTTCTACTGCGACAGCGGCCTCGACCGCATCCTCGGAGCGCCGCCACCCCACTCCAGCCGGCCTTCTTCAGCTGTAGCGGCCTCCGAGATCGGTGGCGCGTCAAGAACAAGCAGGCGCAAATCCACTGCGTTCCATCTGCCGTCAGATCCGATCTGGTGTTGCCTCAAAATGGCACCGGTTCGAAGGAGAACAATAGCTCGCAAGGCTCCTTCCTCCACTGCGTCTACTTGGATGCAAGCTTCGACGAGGTTCTGCTCAAAACCTCCATCTCCGCAAACATTGAGACACGTTCAAACCGCCCATAATCTGCTGAAGAAGGGTAAGGGCAAGTGGACTGCATCGGTGAATGCAAGAGAGCTGTAGATGGGAGCAGTGGGAACTACCTACAAAGATGCAGTGCACTTGGGCAAGTGGACTGCACCGGCGAATGCAAGAGAGCTGCAGACGGGAGTGAATAGAACTTCCTGTAAATGCAAGAACACACTCCAAGATGAGGTAAGCAGTTCACTTATCTTCACGCTCAGTTTAGTTATTCCAGTCAATGCAGTGCATGAAGTTTAGTACGTCCTCGAAACCGATGCAGTACGTTTACTTCAGTTCACCATGAGTGAAATTGCAGTGCGGTCGCTCGAATATGCACTACGGTTGTATAGGTTCGCCCTTTCTTATGATGCGTGTGTGGTTGCTTCAGTTTGCCAAGAGCGATGATGTAGTCCATGTTCATTAGTTCGCAGTACCCTTTCACATATAATGTAGTTCGTATGATTCAGTTCATTTCAGCTGTCAATGCAACTCGGCCGTTTTGTGCAGGAAATGATGTTCAACAGATAGAAAATGTCGCGGATAATTCACAACCCACGACTCATGAACTGCATGATGAGCCAAGCTTTTGGAAACACTGGATGGTTAACTCCTGAGATACCTAGATGATTCTACGCTACAAAAAGTAGGGTGACGTAGTCTTCGGAAGAAGATTTTTTCTAGGAAGAAGAGGCAGTGGAAGATGGCGATGATGTCACCTTCATGTGGGAGGGCACTCACCAATGCCAGCATGATGATTATGATTATGATGACGATGATGATGAACCAATAACAGTTCTCAAGCTAGAGTACAAGAATAAGACCACTACATTTGGACAGCATGTCCGAACAGACAATGATGATGTTGTTTTCCATGATGGTGAAGATGATGATGATGTGTCGCGGCCCCGACAATTTCAAAATAACCTAGTGAGACAGCAACACAACACTGTCTTACCACCACGTGCACCCGCTACACAAAATAGAGCTCCGCGTCACTACTGCCACCGCCAGATCCTAAACCACATAGATCTTAAGGCGGAGCGGATCTCATCTTCCCAAGGTTCTCGAACTCTGGAGGCGGAGCGGATCTCGTCGCCGACAAGAGGTGAGTGGCACTTAACCTCGTCCGATGACGGGAGGTAGCCACCCACCTGCAGTTCTTTGATGTTGTTGGTGATGACAGTGGAGCTCATCCAAAGACCCCTCTTGTTGGCTGCCTTCTCCTTCTACCCCTCCATGGCGATCCCGTTTGCCTTGCCGACCATTTCTCGAGACAGGAATGAGGTGGGAAAAGGATGGAACGTTGGGTCTGGCTTCGCTCTCTGGGTGCTTCATCTTTGGAGATTGCGAATGTCGGGAGCAATGAGGAAGTACGAAATGAATTAGATTCATAAATCCCGTTTTATAGATGGGTAAAAGTAGCATGGGGCACTGCATGGTATGGTACGATAACTACGTTGTTTCCCAACCACAATGAGCATTATGTGCGCATGTGGGTCAAGGGATTTTGTTCAATGATATCGTCAAAAATCAGGAGCACTATCATTTATTGATGCGACATGCCGGTGGAAATGGCCTCGAGCCGCGGCCAAGGGATTTTTTTTAAATTATATCTTTAAAAATTTGGAGCACTATCCTTTATTGATGTCGTGTGCCAGCGAAAACGGCCTCGGGTTGCGGTAAAATCAGCATAATGACTACCGATGGGACCTTTGGCTCCTACAGTGTGCGGCAACGGTTCAATTTCTATCAAAAAAGCCGTCAGAGCACAACCCAATTGAAACACCCTATGCTAGCACTATGAAACTTTGCTTTTAAGCACCTGCAATTGATCCAATAAAGAATAAAAAAGGGCTTTGCCTAAGGGTTTTCGGTTAGACCTCCTCGGATATCCAGAGTATCTAACCTCTCAGACTCAAAAGGGAAATGGGGACATGGTTACAGTTGAGGAAGATGCCAAGAAGGAGGAGCCAATACAATCTACCAGAGACGTCGGATCAAGGGTGTCCTCAGGTGTGGAACTCAAGATGAGGCATCGAGTTTGTCGAACTCGCCTACAAAGCCGAAGGCCCAGGTTGAAGCCGCTCTGAGGAATTCGATGTACTCGGCTAGAAGACTGATTCGGGGGCTACTAACAGTGTCCAAAATTAGGGGGTGCTAACCATGGCGGCCGCCTGTGTGGTGGGCCGAGCCGATGACCCCTAGATCATCAACAAGTGGGCCTAAACTGTCGTATCCTTCGACGTGCTCAAGATGGAATCTACCGAAGAATTGGTGTATACTCCAAGACACATTTGTATTATCTACATGTTTATCCCTAGATGCAGCCGACCTCATGTAAACCTTAGGTACCCCCGACTCCTATATCAGCTGAGTGGTTTTAGCGCTTAGGTGGAGATTCATGCATTCACATACGATCTCGAGGTAGATCATCATGTACTTTATACTCTAACAGAACCAATGCAACAAAATCATGACATAGAGTTCTACCTATTCGAGAGGGACCAAACCTGGATAAACATCGTGTCACCTGTTCATCCTGTTACTATCTAGTTAAGATCACCAACTCAGGACTCTTATCTACAACAACCGCCGAACGCATCGCGCGCTAAAAACTACTTTGTCGTGCACCCAGCGGCTGGTTTGGCACGGCGGGCAGCGCTGGCTCCAGCAGCCGTGCTAAAATGCAGCGCGCGCGCAGCTCCAGTAGCGCGCAAAAATGCAGCGCACGCGACTCTCGCACAAACAACATATGCATTCCAAACACAAGCAAAAATATCAAACACAAATAAAATAAATCAACAATAAATAGTTCGATTTCATTATTACAACTCAAACAAATAGTTTATCGTTCAATACAACAAATAGTTCAATAACACAACAAATAGTTCAACAATACAACATCGAACGCACAAATCATGATGCTCTTTGTCGCCCATTCCATGCCCACCGCTCCTCAATGAGATCCTTCTGAAGATCATTATGCACTGCGGGACGTCAAATGGCATGATAGGAGGCAACAAAATGGGTCACCCTTTCAGCCCTCCGTCGCACTCGCACGGGATGTCTCAAGAGCTCATACTAAGAGTAGTCTACATCTTGGCCACGCTCATTCTCGATGATCATGTTGTGCATGATCACACAAGCGTGCGTGATGTACCAAAGCATTTTTTGATCCCAAAATCTATCCGGTCCTCTCACAATAGCAAATTGGGCTTGCAAAATCCAAAAAGCTCTTTCCACATCTTTTCTAGCCGTCGCTTGAGCATTGTGGAAATCAAGATTTTTCTTACCTTCCGGTTTTTTGAACGGCTTCACAAACGTTTGCCACTTTGGGTAGATGCCATCCGCAAGATAATAGCCATAGTTGTATGTACGGCCATTTGCCACAAACTGCACCGATGGAAAATCACCATTTGCAATCTTATTCATCAGTGGTGACCGGTTGACAACATTGATGTCATTCAAAGATCCAGGCATTCCAAAGAAAGCATGCCACATTCAAGTCTCTTGATCGGCCGCCGCTTCAATGATTATAGTGGAACCCTTTTTTGGCCGTGGAATTGCCCATGCCATGCCTATTCTTTCAACTAGATGATGCCCCGCGCGTTGCTGCGGGAAATCTTACAAAAAATAGATGCATAAATATATACAAAAAACATCAAAAATAATGGAAGGAAAATGTAATCCGAGAAACATATAGTGTATAAAAAATTAAATTTCAATTAAAATAATATAGTTTCGAACAAAAACGTAAAAGGCCAACGACACAGATATGCTACAATCGCCCCACACATATATTCACAGTACAAAATCTAGTGTGAAAAATAAATTCGAAGAATTAACATGCATGAATTTATGATGTTGCATTGCATGCATAGTGTAGTGCAAAAAGTGAGATCTATGACTTGCATGCATGACTTGCTTATGTGCCATGGTTGCATGACTAGATAAAATAGGTAGTGGGTTGTAGCTATTTAGGAATAGATGATTCCAATGCATGCAATCTATTGAGCCAAGCATACTTGGGAAGCCGCGAGCTTTGTTCATCTTCAATAGCCTTGCGTCGTCTTCAGCATTGGGACATCTCAAATACTCTTGGCCAAACACTTAAACAATTTTGACTGCGAAGCGCTTGACACACGTGATGGCTTGGCTCTCACCCATAGCCAAGTGATCATCAGCTAGATCAGTCGGGATACAGTATGTCAACATACGCAAAGTGGCTGTCACCTTCTGAAAGGTGCTATGCCCGAGCTCTCTAGCGGCATTCCTCCTTTGCTGAAAAAATCGGTCATGGCTTACTAGTTTCTCTGCAATGCGCCTGAACAACTCGGTGCTCATCCTAAACCGGCGACGAAAGTACGACTCCGGGTATGTGGGATTCTCCACGAAATAGTGCCTCATGAATGTGTTATGGGCATCGATCCTATCCCTTCAAATTTTCTGCCGACCCATAACCGAACCACCATGCTTCGGTTTTTTATTGATGTGTATAGTTAGGATCATTGCAAGATCCTCCTCCTCTTCCATATCAAATTCTTCTTCGAAAAAATCATACGACAAACTCATCTACAATGTTCAATACTAGGCTATAACAACTACAATCAACATGCACCAAATTCATGAAGTTTGAGCAATACATACCTTGCGGGAGTTTTATCGAACACCTTGCGGGCGCCGAGCGGCAGCGAGCGGCTGTGCGCTATTCGTCGGAGGACCGCCGCGCGCGAGGGGCGGCGGTGACTAGGGGGAGGCGAAGGAAGCTGCCACGGCGCGGGGATAGGTCGGGGAAGCGCCGGAACGGTCGCCGGGCGGCGCGAGCAGCGGCAACGCCGCGGATGGATGGGGTAGGTGAAGTTGCGAACGAGCGCTCGAGAGTCCAGCGTGCGGGAGCGGACGCAGCAAATAAGCGGCGAGCGATGGAGTTTCGCCCCGCGCGCTAAACTAGATATGTCGCGCGCGCGATTTTTGCGTCTCTGTTGGAACGTCCGGAAAGATAGCATGCGTAAAAACCACTGATTTTTTAACGCGGCGGAGATTGTTTTATCCGAGATATGTTGGATTTAACCCTGACACCGTAGGGGTGCTACGACGAGCTGTCATGGTGGCCAACGGGGGTGCGATGACACCACTATGGAGCTGATGACCACGAATGTACGTGGCCCAATGAGCGGAGATGCCCTGCGCTGCGAGGCTAGCCGCTACAACCACAGGTGGGGGCAGGTCTGCTGCAAGTCGCAAAGTCTCGTCGGATTTTCTGCGCCCTAGTTAACTCCCCTGTGTATGCAACGGTGCATGGTATGGTGTTTTTTTTTTTTTTTTTTTTTGCGTGAGAAGGGAACGACAAAGGGGGCAGATCCAATGGTTACAACCATCTCTATTGAATGACTTGGACGGACCGATCTAGGGTCTGTGCCGGCACAGAGCGCTGCCCAGAAACGCAGGTGTGTTTGGATCCCTTGCTAGTTTACCGCGTTAGACAAGGCTAGCCTTGCCGACGGAGGCTAGCCGATTTGGCTTGCTCGCTGGACAGAAGAAAAATCTGGAAGCCACTGGTATCGAGGCAAGCTAGCGCAGGAACCAAATCCATCGCTTCCTTGTGTGGTAGGCTAAACGAGCGCTTGCTGGATAACCAAACGCTAGCTGCGTACAACCTTTTTTCTTTTCTTTTTGTTATTTTCCGCTTAAGAATCACTGAACGTTCTATCAGTTGCAATTGTCGATCGAAATCTTCATTGTATAGGAGGAATCAACAATTTTTGGGGCAATTTATTCCTTCGCTGTATACTTCATGTTAGAGAATAACTGAAGATGCGCCGTCAGGAAAATCAGTTAACTGAAGTAGCGATTTAGTTAACTAGGTAAACCATTCATTCGTATACATTCACCACTCCATCCATAGTGGAGATAGATGAAGCAATTACAGAGACACACGCACACACATACACACAAGGACACCAAGGGCAGAGCATAGGCGGAGAGCTAGCAAGTAAACCACACCACACGCACACGCACCCTTGCTCGACTCCATCAGATCAGACGCTCGTTATTCATGTATATTCTCACACCATCACACGTAGGTACTGACACAGCCACGAGTGCATGCAACTTAACAGTTGCAGGGGTTGCACTTGCAGTTGTCGCCGCAGCTGCAGCCCTCGCCGGACTGGCCGGCGGCCACCTCGAACTGCCCGGCCTTGTTCTCAGGCGCCACGCCGAGGACGACCACTGCGGCGACCTGGGCGGCGCCGCTGCCCTGCTCTGTCAGATCAGGGTACATCTTCCTGCAACGGGCAAGGCAGCCGGTCGGCGAATCAAATCAATAGTTTATCACCACAATAGGAACTGATGCTTGATCAGCTAAAGTGGTCATCAAGTACATAAATATCATGAGAGTATTTTTGCAAGGAGATCCATACCCGCACTTGCAGTCTGAGCCGCAGCTGCAGCCTGATCCGCAGTTGCAAGACATCCTCCAAATCTGTGAGCCCAAAAAGATTTCAAGGAGAAGAAGATGACCTTTGGTGTCGGAGATGGTGATGTGCACAATTGAATTGAATGGATAGTCTCCACCCGATGCCACTATTTATAGCCAAATGGTGTACACAAGCTTTGGTAGCGTACAGGAGGAGGCCACGCTAGTCTAGCTGATAAGTTGATGTTGCGTGCCACGATGCTACAGGTACGCCGGCCTCCCGGAATTATTCCAGCTTCTCCAGATCGATTGTCTTAAGACAGGGACAGAAAGCTGTCCAGTCGATAATTTCGATTATCCTTGGGGCGGTTAGAACTACTGAATTTCCTGTAGTCATAAGTGTTGGGGTTACTGGCTTACTGCGGTAGCTGGTAAGTTAAGCTGAAAGGCAATCTGAGCTGATCTTTCTGGTTGCTTTCTGAAAAACGAATAAAAATAATATCCAACCCCACTAATAATAGTTCGGCACGCCAACAAATCCAACGAATGGACCTCCTTTGCCTTCAAATCTCTATCTCTGGGTTACATTCGGAGTATACTGTTCCTTGATAAAGACGTGGATGGTTTGTATCAAAAGGAATAATGTGTAGTTGACTTTCCTCCCCTCCCCCTTCTTTTGTTTTCACACTATTCAACACCATTTTGCGCTTCTCGAAAAGAAAGAAAAATCCATGATTTTCTGTATATGACTTTCTCAACTGCAAGACGGCAAGAAAAGGGAAAATTCGTTTCTGAGCCCAGGCTCATCTACACCTGCCGACGGAAAAAATAAAAACAAATACTAGAAAAATTCAAAAAATTCGAATTTTTTTTGTGTGGTACATATTTTGATGCGTGAGGTTCGCTCCAAATTTCAACTTATTTGGATATCCGAGCAGCTCTCAACAAAAAAGATAAATCGGGTCAAAAATGAACAGTAAACCTTTTTTTCAGACCCCGATTTGTCTTTTTTGCTGAGAGCTACTCAAATGTCCAAATAAGTTGAAATTTGAAATGAACCTCACGCATCAAAATATGTACTACACAAAACAAATTTGGATTTTTTTGAATTTTTCTAGTATTTATTTTGATTTTTTTTCGTGAGTACGGGTGCAGATGCACCCGAGAGCTGAAACGCCGCGTCCAAAAGAAAATGGCCTTCTTTGTTGCTTCTCAAAATTTCTTTGTGATACATCATGTACTGCCTCCGTCCGAAATTATACGACTTTTTTTAGGCTCTTTTAGCGTACCAAACAGAGGAAGTAGTTTTTAGATATTAAACAAAGCACCATTTATTCATCTACAAGTTGTAGGAAATAAAAGCATAATATTTCTACTTTTCTAAACAAAGTATGGCGAACATAAGTACTTTCTTCGTTTTCTTTTTCTTTTGTGTAGATAATTGCCTTCTTATTTTACTAGTCCCCTATGGAATCTAGAGGGTACATAACGAATTAGTATTTTGTAAGCAAGAGGTGTACTTTGGGAAGGTATGAACTGCAACTGATCAGGACAATGACAAGGCAAAATATTAGCAGATCGAATATAAAATGTTCACCAGAACTCCCTTTTTATCGGAATAATTGAAGTTTTAAGTTTGTCTTAAGTTAACTTATTTAAGTTTGACCGAGTCTATAGAAAATATATTAACATCTAGAACATCAAATTAGTCTTGTGTGATTCTTTATAAAAAATATTTTCATACTATGTGTATTTGTTGCTGTAGGCCTTAAGATGTTTTATATAAAGTTGGTCAAACTTTGATAAATTTGACTTAGCGCAAACTTAGAACTTCAATTACTTTGGAACCGAAGGAGTAGTTGGGTAAATATTCATAGCTATAGGAAATTCCTCATTGTTCATGTCAACATCTCAACTCTCATTTTCTTCATGTAAACTTGTACTGGAAGCAACTGTTTTGTCCCTCCAATTGCATGTTTTCTGCTTCAGGAAGAGCCCGTATGAATCACAATGCTATGCATTACCAGTAATGATCATTATGAAGACTACTATATCGAACCATATATTTTAGAAACATTAATGACGCTAGATCACATTTTGTTTGTACTAGTTCTTTTGATTGAGACGGCAACAAAACATCACATCCAATACATGCACAATCTAGAAGGAGATATCTTATTTTGACACGGACATAGAAAACTTTTATCACAAAACATTAACAAATATTATGTCACATCAGTAGGTACTAACTAGTCATGCACGTCAAAACTAAAGAGAATTGAGTACTAAACAAACTCCATGGCAGAGAATATGTCGTCAACAAAAACTCAACAAGGCCTATTTTCCCTATGAATCATAGTTTCAGAATAAATCTTCATATCACAGTTTGAAGATATTCTATTTTAATGATTTCTTGGCTCCATATGGATTATGAAGCTGGTTGAAGCTATGTGTTCCAATAATTACTTCCAAACTCAAAGAAAATCAATCTTGACGTGGAAACATCGGCCATATGATCACAAGAATCTTCAGTGAAAAAGAAAGCAGCATATTTTGCAGTAAATTTCTATTAGATTCAACTTATGTGTTCGAATTATTGGCTATGTCATTTGGCAATGCCTAGTTTCTTAAAATTCTTGATGTGACTTGTGAGTTTGAAATGCTTGTACTCATATCCAAAAGATAAGCTTTCATGCCTAGATTTCAAGTTGAAAGTTGGTTCCTGTCAGTTGTCAGTTTGAAATGCTTTGCACTTGTACAGAAAGATGGCGTTCATGCCGAAATCACTATCAGAATAACAGCTTACCCCGACAGCCTAATCTACGCCGACGGCCCCCGTCGGCATAGAGGGAGGTATGCCGACGGCCTAGGCGAAGTCGTCGGTGTAGAAAAGCCGTCGGCGTACCTATAGATATGCCTACGGTGGCCATTGGCGTAGCCAGGCCGTCGGCATATCGTAATATATGCCTACAGTGGTCGTCGGCATAGCCGGGCCGTCGGTATAGATGTGGGCCCGGCGAGCCTTCGTCCAACGGGAGTCTGATGCCGTCATACCTGTGCCGACGGCCCTGACGGCGGTCATCGACATATCTATGCCGACGGCAAGGCCGTCGGCATAGGTGTGGTCCACGTCACCGATCCGCGGCGTGTGCCACGTCATCGATCCGAGGCCTGCCGGTCGATCCGCGGGCAAACCTATGTCGACGGCTTTGCCGTCGGCATAGCTTTGTTTTATCTATTTTTTACTTATTTTTGTATTTTAGTTTTTTCTAAATTAAAATTTGATTAACTTAAATGTGCCTTATCTAAACATAAACATACATAATAAATTATATATAGATTTGTGTTGAATTTTTCATATATTATGTATATGTAGTTTGTATTTGTTTTCGAGTATATTAGTAATGTGACCACATGTTCTTTTGCATATAGCTTCCTATACTTTATTAAAATGAGAAAAGTTCACATTTCAACCCCGAACTAACCAGTCGGTTTGATTTACAACCCTAAACTACGAAATCGGCCGAAATATACCTCCAACTAACCACGAGGTTCAAAACTCAACCCCGAACTCCGAAAACCGGCCAGGATTCAACCCTCCTCCCACTGTTCACCGGTTTTTGGCCTGGTTGACCTGGTCGCACGAAGGGGGGAAATGGCCACATCGGGCAAACACAAAGGAAATCTTGCGGTGGGTTGGGCCCGGACCGTGTTCGGGGGTGTAGCTATGGGTTGGACTATCACAACCAGGTGAAAAGGTCCATCGGTCAAACACCGTCCAGCGAAAGTCAAAGGCGTAGATCCGCCGGTCAACTATGCCAGGGTTAGACGGAACGGTGTACTTGGGGGGTAGCTACGCCACCAGGTCTTGCGCTGGGCCCTCTTACAGGTCTGGAAGCGTGGTGGCAGGTGCAATCACCCGGCACTCGGGTCCGTAGTGTGACCCCCCCTCACGAACATCGCTGCCGCCGTCGCACGGAGGGGGGAAACGATCATGTCTGGCAGACACGGAGAGAATCTTGCGGTGTCTTGGGGCCGGACCTTGATCGTAAGTGTGCCTATGGGCTAGACTATCACAACCAGGTGAAAAGATCCATCGGTCAAACCATGTATGGCAAAAGTAAAAGGCCTAGATCTGTCGGTCAACTGTGCCACGGTTAGACGGGACGGTGTACGTGGGGGGTAGCTATGCCGAGAGGTGTTGCATTGGGCCCGCTTACACGTCTAGAAGCATGGTGGCAGGTGCAAGCACCAGGCACGCGACTCCTGCGTAAAATTTGCAGGCTTTGTCATGGTTAGACGGGACGGGGGACCTGGGGGTGGCAATGCCGCTAGGTATTGCCCTGGGCCCTCTTACATTGGAAAATGTGGCATCCGGTCGACACCGATGGATCATGCGGTGGGTTGGGCCCAGACCTTGTGCTAAGATGTTGCTATGTGCTAGCCTATCACAGCCAGGTGAAAATGTCCCTCGGTCAAACCCCGTCCGATGAAGTCAAAGGGGTAGATTCGTTCAGTCAACAGTGTTAGGGGTTAGACGGGACGGGGGACCTGGGGGTGGCAATGCCGCCAGGTCTTGCCCTGGGCCCTCTTACGTTAGGAAACTGTCGCATCGGGTCGATACCGAGGGAATCTTGCGGTGGGTTGGGCACGGACCTTGTGCTAAGATGTTGCTATGGGCTGGCCTATCATAGCCACGTGAAAATGTCCCTCGGTCAAACCCCGTCCGGTGAAAGTCAAAGGGGTAGATCCGTTCGGTCAACAGTGTCACGGTTAGACGGGACGGGGGAGCTTGGGAGTGGCAATGCTGCCAGGTCTTGCCCTGGGCCCTCTTACTTTGGGAAAATCTGGCATCGGGTCGACACCGAGGGAATCTTGCGGTGGGTTAGGCCTGGACCTTGTGCTAAGATGTTGCTATGGGCTGGCCTATCACGGCCAGGTGAAAATGTCCCTCGGTCAAACCCCGTCCAGTGAAAGTCAAAGGGGTAGATCCATTCGGTTAACAGTGTGAGGGGTTAGATGGGACAGGGGATCTAGGGGGTGGCAATGCCGCCAGGTCTTGCCCTAGGCCCTCTTATGTTCGGAAACTGTCGCATCGGGTCGATACCAAGGGAATCTTGTGGTGGGTTGGGCCCGACCTTGTGCTAAGATGTTGCTATGGGCTGGATTATCAAAGACAGGTGAAAATGTCCCTCGGTAAAACCCCGTCTGGTGAAAGCCAAAGGGGTAGATCCGTTCGGTCAATAGTGTCAGGGTTAGACAGGACGGGGGACCTAGGGGTGGCAATGCCGCCAGGTCTTTCCTTGGGCCCTCTTACGTTCGGAAACTGTCGCATTGGGTCGATACCGAGGGGATCTTGTGATGGGTTGAGCTCGGACCTTGTGCTAAGATGTTGCTATGGGCTGGCTTGTCACAGCCAGATGAAAATGTCCCTCGGTCAAACCCTGTCCTGTGAAAGTCGAAGGGGTAGATCCATTCGGTCAACAGTGTCAGGGTTAGACGGAAGGGGCACCTGGTGGGTGTCAATGCCGCCAGGTCTTGCCCTGGGCCCTCTTACATTGGGAAACTGTCGCATCGAGACTATACCGAGGGAATCTTGCGGTGGGTTGGGCCCAGACCTTGTGCTAAGGTGTTGCTATGGGCTGGCCTATCAGAGCCAGGTGAAAATGTCCCTCGGTCAAACCCCGTCCGGTGAAAGTCAAAGGGGTAGATCCGTTCGGTCAACAGTGTTAGGGTTAGACGGGACGCGGGACCTGGGGGTGGTAATTCCGCTAGGTTTTGCTCTAGGCCCTCTTACGTTGGGAAAATGTGGCATCGGGTTGACACCGAGGGAATCTTGCGCTGGGTTGGGCCCGGACCTTGTGCTAAGATGTTGCTATGGGCTGACTTATCACAGCCAGGTGAAAATGTCCCTGGGTCAAACCCTGTATGGTGAGAGTCAAAGGGGTAGATCCGTTCGGTCAACAGTGTCAGGGTTAGACGGGACGGGGGACCTGGGGGTGGCAATGCCGCTAGGTCTTTCCCTAGGCCCTCTTACGTTGGAAACTGTCGCATCGGGTCGATACCGAGGGGATCTTGTGATGGGTTGGGCCCGGACCTTGTGCTAAGATGTTGCTATGGGCTGGCTTATCACAGCCAGGTGAAAATGTCCCTCGGTCAAACCCCGTCCTGTGAAAGTCAAAGGGGTAGATTCGTTCGGTCAATAGTGTCAGGGTTAGACGGGACGGG
Source organism: Hordeum marinum (assembly GCA_022496015.1). NCBI lineage: Eukaryota > Viridiplantae > Streptophyta > Magnoliopsida > Poales > Poaceae > Hordeum > Hordeum marinum. The sequence goes on from CM039678.1 coordinate 471,755,283, forward strand.
GGACCTGGTGGGTGTCAATGCCGCCAGGTCTTTCCCTGGGCCCTCTTACGTTGGGAAACTGTCGCATCGAGTCGATACTGAGGGAATCTTGCGGTGGGTTGGGCCCAGACCTTGTGCTAAGGTGTTGCTATGGGCTGGCCTATCACAGCCAGGTGAAAATGTCCCTCAGTCAATCCCCGTCCGGTGAAAGTCAAAGGGGTAGATCCGTTCGGTCAACATTGTCAAGGTTAGATGGGACAGGGGACCTAGGGGGTGGTAATGCCGCCAGGTTTTGCCCTGGTCCCTCTTACATTGGGAAAATGTGGCATTGGGTCGACACCGAGGGAATCTTGTGGTGGGTTGGGCCCGGACCTTGTGCTAAGATGTTGCTATGGGCTGGCTTATCATAGCCAGGTGAAAATGTCCCTCGATCAAACCCTGTATGGTGAAAGTCGAAGCGGTAGATCCGTTTGGTCAACATTGTGAGGGGTTAGACGGGACGGGGGACCTAGGGGTGGCAATGCCGCCAGGTCTTTCCCTGGGCCCTCTTACATTTGGAAACTATCACATCGGGTCGATACCGAGGGGATCTTGTGATGGGTTGGGCCCGGACCTTGATCTGAAGTCTATCTATGGGCTGCCTATCACGGCCAGGTGAAAATGTTCATCGGTCATACCTCGTTTGGTGAAAGTCAAAGGGGTAGAGCCGTCCTGTTAATGGTGCTATGGTTATACGGGACGGGGGACTTGCGGGGGTAGCAATGCCGCCAGGTCTTGCGCCGGGACCTCTTATACGTCTGCAAGTGTGGTGGCAGGTGCAAGCACTCGACACGTGGCTCCGTAGTGTGACCCCCCTCACGAACGTCGCTGTCACCGTCGCACGGAGGGTGGAAACGACCATGTTGGGGAGACATAGAGACAATCTTGCACTGGGTTGGGCCCGGACCATGATCCAGAGTGTATCTATGGGCTCGCCTATCACACCTAGGTGAAACTTTCCATCGGTCATACCTCGTCCGGTGAAAGTCAAAGGGGTAGACCCGTCCGGTCAACGGTGCTAGGGTTAGACGGGACGAGGTACTTGGGGGGAGGCAATGCCGCCAGGTATTGCATTGGGCCTTTTTATACGTTTTGGAATTGTGGTGGTAGGTGCAAGCATCCGACACGCGGCTCCGGGGTGTGGCCCCCCTCACGGACATCGATGCCGCCGTCGCACGGAGGGTTGAAACGAACATGGCGGGGAGACACAGAGGCAATCTTGTACTGGGTTGGGCCCGGACCTTGATCCGAAGTCTATCTATGGGCTGCCTATCACAGCCAGGTGAAAATGTTCATCGGTCATACCTCGTCCGGTGAAAGTTAAAGGGGTAGACCCGTCCGTTCAACGGTGCTATGGTTATACGAGACGAGGGACTTGCGGGGGTAGCAATGCCGCCAGGTCTTGCACCGAGACCACTTATATGTCTCCAAGTGTGGTGGCAGGTCCAAGCACTCGGCACGTGGCGTATGAGTGTAAAAAGAACATAAATAACTTCCCTAAAAAATGTAAAGAAATCCCTAAAAAATGAAAACAATACTATGTCGACGGCTAGGCCGTCGGCGTATGCTGCCACGTGGCTCCAGTAGTCTATGCCGACGGCTTGGCCGTCGGCATAGATCCTTACCTTATCCGGTCGGGCGGGCCTCCCTCTCCTCCACTCAACCTGTCTCTACCCCGACCCGACCCGACTGCCTCACTGCCGCCACCCCACCCTGCGCCGCTACCCCGCCCTGCGCAGCCGCGTCGCCTCCCTTCCTCGGGCCACCACCGGGCACCTCCACGGCCGCCGCCCCGCCCTGCCCCCTCCCCGACCGCCGCTCCGCACCGGCCCCTCCCCCGACGGCTGCCCTGCCCGGCCCTGCCTCGGCCCCTCCCCGACCAACACCACCGCCCAGGCCCCTCCCCGTCCGTCGCCCCCTGCCCTAGCCCCTCCCTTACAGCCGCCCCGCCGCAGCTCCTCCCCGGCCGCCGCCTCGCCATAGCTCCTCCCAGGACGCCGCCCTGCCCCGCCCCGCCCCAGCCCCTCCCAACACTGGCCGGCACGCACTAGACCCTCCACGGCCACCTCCCCGCACCGGCCACCTCCCCCCTACGTGAGCTCCTCCTCATTTTTTTTGAACTAAATCTTTTTTTTCATGAATGATGATGATAATTGATGATGTTAGATGTTAGATGGTAATTAATGATGATGATTGATGATGTTGTTAGATGGATGCATGATGATGTTATGTAGATGAATGCTAATGTTATGTAGATGAATGATGATGTTGTTTCTGTTAATGTTAACATGCTAGATGATGTGATGACCTAAGTTTCTTTCACTCGATGGAATTAACAGAATTTGTGGTGCCGTATCTTTGTGGAGTGATCGTTGACGTTAGAGCTGTTGGTCCCCGATCGTCCCTCCGCTGTTCGACTACTTCCTCTACAGCCGAGGGTGAGCTAAAAATCCACCACTTCCTCATCTGCTTTTTTTATGTCACTAGATTTTCTTTTCACGTCAAGTCCCGTAAGCTAGGCGTCTGATACGTCTCCAACGTATCTATAATTTTTGATTATTCCATGCTATTATATTATCAACTTTGGATGTTTTATATGCATGAATATGGTATTTTATATTATTTTTGGGACTAACTTATTAACTCAGTGCCTAGTGCCAGTTCCTGTTTTTTCCGTGTTTTTGACCTTTTTCAGATAGGAATATCAAACGGAGTCCAAACGGAATAAAACTTTCGCCGTGATTTTTTATGGAAAATATCAAAAATACCAGAAGAAAAAGATACCGGAGAGGAGTCCCGAGGAAGCCACGAGCCAGGGAGGCGCGACCACCCCCTGGGCGCGCCTAGGGGGCTCGTGACTCCCTCGTGAGTCCTCCTGACTTGTTCTCAATGCCATTTGGTCTTATAAATACAGAAACCTCCAGAACTAAACCTAGATCGGGAGTTCCGCCGCCGCAAGCCTCTGTAGCCACCAAAAACCAATTGGGAGCCCGTTCCGGCACCCTGCCAGAGGGGGATTCAGACACAGAGGGCTTCTTCATCAACACCATTGCCTCTTCGATGATGCGTGAGTAGTTCACCACATACCTTCGGGTCCATAGATAGTAGCCAGATGGCTTCTTCTATCTCTTTGATCTTCAATACAAAGTTCTCCATGATCTTCATGGAGATCTATCCGATGTAACTTTCTTTTGCGATGTGTTTGTCGAGATCCGATGAATTGTGGATTTATGATCAGATTATCTATGAATATTATTTGATTCTCCTCTGATTTCTTCTATGCATGATTTCGTATCCTTGTAAGTCTCTTCGAGTTATGGGTTTCATTTGGCCAACTTGATCTATAATTCTTGCAATGGGAGAAGTGCTTGGTTTTGGGTTCATACCGTGCGGTGTCCTCACCTAGTGACAGAAGGGGTGGCAAGGCATGCATCGTGTTGTTGCCATCAAGGGTAAAAAGATGGGGTTTATATCATATTGCATGAATCTATCCCTCTACATCATGTCATCTTGCTTAAGGCGTTACTCTGTTTGTTATGAACTTAATACACTAGATGCATGCTGGATAGCGGTCGATGTGTGGAGTAATAGTAGTAGATGCAGAAAGTATCGGTCTACTTGTCTTGGACATGATGCCTATATGTATGATCATTGCCTTAGATATCGTCATGACTTTGCACGATTCTATCAATTGCTCAATAGTAATTTGTTCACCCACCGTAATACTTGCTATCATGAGAGAAGCCTCTAGTGAACACTATGGCCCCCGGGTCTATTTTACACATTATATATTCAGATCTACATACAAAAATACCAAAAATACCTTGCTGCACTTTTATTTATTAATTTATATTTACCTATTATCACTATCAGATCTCACCTTGCAAGTAATCATAAAGGGATTGACAACACCTTTATCGCGTTGGGTGCAAGTTTGTTGTTTTTGCGCAGGTGCCTTGGTGCCTCATCTTGATACTCCTACTGGATTTATACCTTGGTTCTCAAACTGAGGGAAATACTTATCTCTACTTTGCTGCATCACCCTTTCCTCTTCAAGGGAAAAACCAACGCAAGCTCAAGAAGTAGGAGGAAGAATTTCTGGCGCCGTTGCCGGGGAGTATTCAAGTGAAGCATTTCTACCAAGTACCTATCACAAACTCATCTCTTGCATTTACATTATTTGCCATTTGCCTCTCGTTTTCCTCTCCCCCACTTCTAAAACAAAATTTACAAAAATATTTGCCTTTCTTTTTTTGCCTTTTTCGTTCGCCCCTTTTCTTTCGCTTGCTTTCTGTTTGCTCGTGTGTGCTGTCTTATTTATCCTCATGGCCCAACCAAATGATTATGATGCTTACTATAAAAAGTTGGAAGAGATTGAAACTAATGTCAAAAGCTTCATGTCTACACAGTTTGATCATAATAGTTACTTTCGTAGAGAACTAAGGGAGCAAAATTCTTTTATGGCATATATGAATAAAGAGGTTGATGATTTGGCCAAAGAATTCCTTGCGTTAAATTCTCAATTTGGTCGTCTTGAAAAATTGGTAGGCCAGATTTCTGATAAATAAGCTACCTTAGTCAATAAAATGGCTGCTAAACCTGAAATATGTAATGAGAATCACGAAGATCTTATTGTGCTTGGTGTGACTCCTATTGAAACCTTGTTTTCTAATGTCAATCTTAATGATGATGGGGCTGGATGTGAATCCACTTTGGTTGAGAAACGCCCCAGTGATTCGGAGTCTATTTATCTTGATGCTAAAAATATTAAAAGTGGAGTAGAGGATATCAAAACTTTGAATAGTGATGAAACTACTACTTTGGATTTCAGGGAATTTAATTATGATAGTTTCTCTTTGATTGAATGTATTTCCTTGATGCAATCCATGCTAAACTCCCCACATGCTTATAGCCAAAATAAGGCCTTTACCAAACATATCGTTGATGCTATGATGAAATCTCTTGAAGAGAAACTTGAGTTGGAAATATCTATTCCTAGAAAACTTCATGATGAGTGGGAACCTACTATAAAAATCAAGATTAAAAATTATGAATGTCATGCTTTGTGTGATCTTGGTGCTAGTGTTTGCACAATTCCAAAATCTTTATGTGATGTTCTAGGTTTCAATGAGATTGATGAGTGCTCTCTTAATTTGCATCTTGCGGATTCTACTATTAAAAAACCTATGGTAAGGATTAAAGATGTTCTTATTATTGCAAATAGGAACTATGTGCCCGTAGATTTCATTGTGCTTGATATTGGTTGCAATCCGACATGTCCCATTATTCTTGGTAGACCTTTCCTTAGGACTATTTGTGCTGTTATTGATATGAAGGAAGGGAATATTAAATTTCAATTTCCATTAAACAAGGGAATGGAACAGTTCCCTAGAAAGAGAATAAAATTGCCTTATGAATCCATTATGAGAGCTACTTATAGTTTGAGCACTAAAGATGACAATACTTGATTCTATTGCCTTACGCCTAGCTAAGGGCGTTAAACGGTGGCGCTTGTTGGGAGGCAACCCAATGAATAGATTTATTTTTGATTTTTTACTTTATGTTTTGTTGAGTACACACCATCATGATTCTGTTATGATTGTGTTTTTATGTTTTAATTAGTGTTTGTGCCAAGTAGAACCTTTATGATTAGTTTTGGTGATAGTTGTTTAATCACGCTGAAAAAAGACAGAAACTTTGTGCTCACGAAATTATTTTTAGTTCCTATACAGAAAGAGATTTTGAGTTGATTCATTTTGATGCTGATTTATATGCAAATTTCCCTAATTTTTATAATTGTTTAAGAATTTTTGGGTTAACAGAGGTATACGAAATATACAGATTGCTACAGACTGTTCTGTTTTTGACAGATTCTGTTTTTCTTGTGTTGATTGCTTATTTTGATTAAACTATGGTTACTATCGGGGGGTACGAGCCATGGAAAATTGAGAATACAGTAATATAAAATCAATCTAAATGGAAATTAATTTGACTACAGTACCTAAAAATTTGGTGGTTTGTTTTCTTATGCTAATGCTATCACGAGTTTCTGTTTAAGTTTTGTGTTGTGAAGTTTTCTAGTTTTGGGTGATGTTCTTATGGACAATGGAATAAAGAGTGGAAAGAGCCTAAGCTTGGGGATGCCCAAGTAATCCCAAGCCAAATTCAAGGACACCAAAAAGCCTAAGCTTGGGGATGCCCCGGGAAGGCATCCCGTCTTTCATCTTCAATCCATCGGTAACGTTACTTGGAGCTATATATTTATTCACCACATGATATGTGTTTTGTTTGGAGCATCGTGTATTATAGGAGTCTTTGATTTTTTGTTTTATCACAATCATCCTTGCTGCACCCTTTTGAGAGGGACATGCACTCATCATGAATTTGTTAGAAATACTCAATGAGCTTCACTTATATCTTTTGAGTTAGGCAATTTAGCTCACATGTGCTTCACTTATATCTTCTGAGCTTGGTAATGTTGCTCCCATGTGCTTCACTTATATCTTTTGAGCTTGGTAATTTTGCTCCCATGAGCTTCACTTATATCTTTTGAGCTAGATAATTTTGCTCCTATGAGCTTCACTTATATCTTTTGAGCTAGATAATTTTGCTCCCATGAACTTCACTTATATCTTTTGAGCTAGATAATTTTGCTCTAGTGCTTCACTTAAATCTTTGTTGAGCACGACGGTGTAATATTTTGTAGAAATAAAAACTCTCGACCTTAACTTATATCATTTTGAGAGTGCTCTCTCTAAGTAGCTTGGTAATTGGCGTGTGTTATGAAATTAGTCCTAAATATGATAGGGATCCAAAGAGGATATGATAAAAACTTTCATATTCAAGTGCATTGATTAGTAAGAGAAGTTTGATTCCTCGCAATTAGTTTTGAGATATGGAGGTGATAATATTAGAGTTATGATAGTAGGGTGTTGTGAATCTAGAAATACTTGTGTTGAGGTTAGTGATTCCCATAGCATGCACGTATGGTGAACCGCTATGTCAGGAAGTCGGAGCATAATTGATTTATTGATTGTCATCCTTTGTGTGGCGGTCGGGATCGCGCGATGGTTAACTCCTACCAACCTTTCCCCTAGGAGTAAGCGTTTAGCACTTTGTTTCGATTACTAATAAAACTTTCGCAATAAGTATATGAGTTATTCATGACTAATGTGAGTCCATCGTATAGATGCACTCTCACCCTTCCACCATTACTAGCCTCTCTAGTGCTGCGCAATTTTCGTCGGTGCACAAACCCACCATATACCTTCCTCAAAACAGCCACCATACCTACCTATTATGGCATTTTCATAGCCATTCCGAGATATATTGCCATGCAACTTCCACCGTTAAGTCTCATGACATGTGCCATCACTTTCATTCATATAGAGTCATTATTGTTCTAAGTATCGAGTTGTAAGTAAATAAAAGTGTGATGATCATCATTATTAGAGCATTGTCCCATGTGAGGAAATAAAAAAAAAGAGGCCAAATATGCCCACCAAAAAAAGAGGCCAAAGAGCCCCCCAAAAAATATGAGAGAAAAAGAGAGAAGGGACAATGCTACTATCTTTTTCCACACTTGTGCTTCAAAGTAGCACCATGTTCTTCATGACAAGGAGTCTCTTGTTTTGTCACTTTCATATGCTAGAGGGAATTTTCATTATATAACTTGGCTTGTATATTCCAATGATGGGCTTCCTCAAATTGCCCTAGGTCTACGTGAGCAAGCAAGTTGGGTGCACACCCACTAGTTTTTTTTGAGCTTTCATACACTTATAGCTCTAGTGCATCCGTTCCATGGCAATCCCTACTCATTCACATTGATATCTATTGATGGGCATCTCCATAGCCCATTGATACGCCGAGCTGATGTGACCATCTCCTCCTTTTTGCCTCACAACCTCCACCACACTCTATTCCACCTATAGTGCTATATCCATGGCTCACGCTCATGTATTGCGTGAGAGTTGAATTTTTTTGAGAAAGTAAGAGTGCGAAAACAATTACTTGGCCAATACCGGGGTTGTGCATGATTTAAATTCGTTGTGTGGGGATGATGGAGCATAGCCAGACTATATGATTTTGTAGGGATAACTTTCTTTGGCCTTGTTATTTCAAAAGTTCATGATTACTTTGCTATTATACTTGAAGTATTATTGTTTTCATGTCAATATTGAACTATTGTTTTGAATCTTATGGATCTGAATATTCATGCCACAATAAAGAAGTTACAAAGAACAAATATGTGTTGAAAATATGCCCTAGAGGCAATATATAAAGTTTTTATTATTATATTTCCTTGTTCATGATAATCGTTTATTATCCATGCTATAATTGCATTGATTGGAAACACATTACATGTGTGGATAAATAGACAAACACTGTGTCCCTAGTAAGCCTCTAGTGAACTAGCTCGTTGATCAAAGATGGTCAGGGTTTCCTAGCCATTGGCATGTGATGTCATTTGATAACGGGATCACATCATTAGGAGAATGATGTGATGGACAAGACCCAAACTACAAACATAGCATATGATCGTGTCAGTTTATTGCTACTATTTTCTGCATGTCAATGTATATGTTCCTATGACCATGAGATCATGCAACTCATGGATATCGGAGGAGTGCCTTGTGTGTATCAAACGTCGCAATGTAACTGGGTGACTATAAAGGTGCTCTACAGGTATCTCCGATGGTGTCTGTTGAGTTGGCATGGATCGAGACAGGGATTTGTTACTCCGTGTGACGGAGAGGTATCTCGCGGCCCACTCGGTAATGCAACATCACAATAAGCCTTGCAAGCAATGTGACTAATTGTTAGTTGCGGGATCTTGTATTACGGAACGAGTAAAGAGACTTGCCGGTAACGAGATTGAACTAGGTATGGAGATACCGACGATCGAATCTCGGGCAAGTAACATACCGAAGAACAAAGGGAACGTTATACGAGATTAACTGAATCCTTGACATAGAGGTTCGACCGATGAAGATCTTTGTAGAATATGTAGGAACCAATGTGGATGTCCAGGTCCCACCATTGGTTATTGACCGTAGAGGTGTCTCGGTCATGTCTACATAGTTCTCGAACCCGCAGGGTCTGCACACTTAAGGTTCGGTGACGTTTCGGTAGTGTAGAGTTATGTATGGTGGTGACCGAAGGTTGTTCAGAGTCTCGGATGAGATCCCGAACGTCACGAGGAGCTTCGGAATGGTCCGGAGGTAAAGATTCATATATAGGAAGTCCCAGTTTGGTCGCCGAAAAGGTTTCGGGCTCATCGGTAGTGTACCGGGAGTGCCGGTAGTGTACCGGGAGGCCTCCGGGAGGGGTATTTCGACCCCAAGAGGTCCATGGGCTGTGGGATAATAATAAACAGCCCTTAGTGGTCTGGGAAAACAGCCACAAAGTCCCATGGTGCTGGGAGACAAAGTGCTAAAGGAAAAAGTGGAAAATCAGCCAATAGGGAGCAATCCTAGTCCAACTAGGATTGGAGGTGGAATAGGATTCCCTCCTCCTTGGCCAGCCGACTCCCCTAGGGGGACTTGGTGCGCCAGCCCCTCTCCCCCTCCTCTCCTCCTATATATATTGGTGGATAGCTGGGGTTTTGCACACAGTTTACGGCCACGTGCTGCCCGTTTCACCGGTGCTCCTCTAGATCGGATTTCTGCAGCGTTTAGGCGAAGCCCTGCCGGAATTGCTCCACCACCACCATCACCGGAGCGCTGTCATGCTGCCGGTGAACTCTCTCTCCGCTCCACCTCCTCTTGCTGGATCAGGACGGTGGAGATCCTCATCAAGCTGCACGTGTGCTGAACGCGGAGGTGCCGTCCGTTCGGTACTAGATCGGAAGGATCGTGATCAAGGCCACGAGACGTTCGTGATTGGATCGCGGGATGGATCGTGACGAGATCGCGGGACAAATCGTGATTGGATCGCGGGACGATTTGTGATTGGTTCGCGGGACGGTTCGTGATTGGATCGTGGGACGCTCGGCGATTTGGATCGCGAAGAAGTTCGACTACACCAACCGCATTTCTTAACGCTTCCTGCTAAGCGATCTACAAGGGTACGTAGATCCACTCTCCCTCTCGTAGATGCTCATCACCATGGATAGGTTTGCATGCGCGTAGGAAAATTTTTGTTTCGCATGCGACGTTCCCCAACAGTGGCATCATGAGCTAGGTTGATGGTTCGATGAGATCTCGAGTAGAACACAAAAGGTTTGTGGGCGTTGATGCTTAGATTGCTTCTCCCTTGGTCGGATTTTGGTTCAGCGGGATTGTGAGATAAAACGGCTCAGACCAACATTACTCGTATGCTTACGAGAGACCGGTTTCCTCGACGCAACTTGTTGCTTAGATGGCTTGCGGGCGACAGTTTGTCTCACTTTAGTTGGATCGGATCCGACAAAGGCGGTCCTTGAGAAGGTTGAAAAGCAATCTATGTATCACCGTTGTGGTTTATGCGTAGGTGAGAATCATTCTTGCTAGATACCCGTAGCAGCCACGTAAAACATGCAACAACAATTAGAGGACGTCTAACTTTTTTTTGCAGGGTATGTTGTGATGTGATATGGCCAATTACATGATGAGATATATGTGATGTATGAGATGATCATGTGATGTATAGATTTCACGACTTGCACGTCGGTGAATACGGCAACCGGCAGGAGCCATAGGGTTGTCTTTAATTATTGTATGACCCGCGTGTCAATCATTAAGCGCTATGTAATGCTTTACTTTATCGCTAAGCGGTAGCAATAGAAGTAGAAGCAGGGCTGGCGCCACAACCCCAATGGCAACACATTGATGGAGATCAAGATGATGGAGATCATGGTGTTGTGCTGGTGACGATGGAGATCATGCCGTTGTTTCGAAGATGGAGATCTTAAACACAAGTTCATGGCCATATCATGTCACTTATGAATTGCATGAGATGTTAATCCTTTTATGCACCTTGTTTTGCTTAGTACGGCGGTAGCATTATAAGGTGATCCCTCACTTAAATTTCAAGATGAACTGTGTTCTATCCGAGTGTGCACCGTTGCGAAAGTTCGTCGTGTCGAGACACCACGTGATGATCGGGTGTGATAGACTCTACGTTCACATACAACGGGTGCAAGCCAGATTTGCACGTGCAGAACACTCGGGTTAAACTTGACGAGCCTAGCATGTACAGACATGGCCTCGTAACACAAGAGACTGAAAGGTCGAACATGAGTCATATAGTAGATATGATCAACATAGTGATGTTCACCATTGAAGCCAACTTAACTCACGTGATGATCGGACTTGAGTTGGTGAATTTGGATCATGTGACACTCAGATGACCTGAGGGATGTCAATTTGAGTGGGAGCTTTAGTAATTTTATTAACTAAACTCATTATCATGAACAATAGTCTAAGTAACCTTTGCATATTTATGTTGTAGATCAATAGCTCGCGCAGTAGCACCCCTGAATTTTAATGCGTTCCTAGAGAAAGCTAAGTTGAAAGATGACGGAAGTAACTTTGTTGATTGGGCCCGTAATCTGAGGATTATCCTTACGGCTTCCCAGAAACAATATGTCCTTTATGCACCGCTTGGTGACCAACCAGAAGACATGACCTCCGAAGACGTTAAGAACGCTTGGGAGGCTCGTGCTGGAGACTACTCAATAGTTCAGTGTGCAATATTGTATGGCTTAGAACCGGGACTTCAAAGATGTTTTGAACGTCATGGAGCATATGAGATGTTCCAGGAGTTGAAGTTTATCTTTCAGAAGAATGACCGGATCGAGAGGTATGAGACCTCCGATAAATTCTATGCTTGCAAGATGGAGGAGAACGGGTCTATCAGTGAGCATATACTCAGGATGTCTGGGTACTCAAACCGTCTAGCTGAGTTGGGAATTGCCCTTCCGCAAGAGGCGATCATTGATAGAGTTCTTCAATCACTGCCACCTAGTTACAAGAGTTTTGTGATGAACTATAACATGCACGGGATGAACAAGTCATCAGCCGAGCTGTTTGCGATGCTGAAAGTCGCTGAGTCTGAAATCCAGAAAGAACATCAAGTGTTGATGGTCAATAAAACCACTAGTTTCAAGAAAAATGGCAAGGGCAAAGGCAAGAAGGGTAAAACCAAGAAGGATGGCAAAGCAGTTGCTACTCCTACAAAGAAGCCTAAGCATGGACCTAAGCCAGAAACTGAGTGCTTTCATTGCAAGGGAACTGGTCACTGGAAGCGGAACTGCCCCAAGTACCTGGTGACAAGAAGGCGGCCAACGACAAACAAGGTATATATGATATACATGTTATTGATGTGTACCTTACTAGTTCTCGTAGTAGTGCCTGGGTATTTGATACCGGTTCGGTTGCTCACATTTGCAACTCAAAACAGGAACTACGGAATAAACGAAGACTGGCAAAGGACGAAGTGACGATGCACGTGGGAAATGGTTCCAAGGTTGATGTGATCGCCGTCGGCACGCTCTCTCTTCGATTACCATCGGGATTAGTGATGAACCTGAATAATTGTTATTTAGTGCCTGTGTTAAGCATGAACATTATATCTGGATCTTGTTTATTGCGAGACGGTTACTCATTTAAATCAGAGAATAAAGGTTGTTCTATTTATATGAGTAATATCTTTTATGGTCATGCACCCAATGTTAGGGGTTTATTCATTCTGAATCTTGATAGTGATGACACACATGTTCATAACATTGATGCCAAAAGATGTAGAGTTGTTAAGGATAGTACCACTTTCTTTTGGCACTACCGTTTAGGTCATATTGGTGTAAAACGCATGAGGAAGCTCCATGCTGATGGACTTTTGGAGTCACTTGATTTTGAATCACTTGACACATGTGAACCATGCCTGATGGGCAAGATGACAAAAACACTGTTCTCTGGAACAATGGAACGGGCGAGTGACTTGTTGGAAATCATACATACTGATGTGTGCGGTCCAATGAATGTTGAAGCGCGCGGTGGTTATCGTTACTTTCTCACCTTCACTGATGACTTGAGTAGATATGGGTATATTTACTTGATGAAACACAAGTCTGAAACATTTGAAAAGTTCAAGCAATTTTAGAGTGAAGTTGAGAATCATCGTAACAAGAAGATTAAATTTCTACAATCTGATCGAGGAGGTGAATATCTGAGTTATGAGTTTGGCAGTCACTTAAGACAGTGTGGAATTGTTTCACAGTTGACACCGCCTGAAACACCACAGCGTAATGGTGTGTCTGAACGTCATAATCGAACCTTATTAGATATGGTGCGTTCTATGATGTCTCTTGCCGATTTGCCACTATCGTTTTGGGGTTATGCATTAGAGACAGCTCCATTCATTTTAAATAGGGCGCCATCAAAATCCGTTGAGACGACGCCATATGAATTGTGGTTTGGCAAAAAGCCTAAGTTGTCGTTTCTTAAAGTTTGGGGATGTGATGCTTATGTCAAAAAGCTTCAGCCTGAAAAGCTGGAACCCAAAGCGGAAAAATGCGTCTTCATAGGATACCCGAAAGAGACAGTCGGGTATACCTTCTATCTCAGATCCGAAGGCAAAGTGTTTGTCGCCAAGAACGGAACATTTCTTGAGAAAGAGTTTCTCTCGAAAGAATTGTGTGGGAGGAAAATAGAGCTTGATGAGGTTATTGAACCTTTACTTCAATCAGAGAGTAGCGCAACGCAGAAAGATGTTTCTGTGGAACCTATGACGGTAGAAGAGGAAGTTAATGATGATGATCATGAAGCTTCGGATCAAGCTGCTATTGAACCTCGTAGGTCGACAAGGATGTGTACTACTCCCGAGTGGTATGGCAACCCTGTCTTAGAGGTCATGTTGTTGGACAACAATGAACCTACGAGCTATGGAGGAGCAATGATGGGCCCGGATTCCGAGAAATGGTTAGAGGCCATGAAATCTGAGATGGGATCCATGTATGAAAACAAAGTATGGACTTTGGAAGTACTACCTGAAGGGCGAAAGGCCATTCAGAACAAATGGATCTATAAGAAGAAGACGGACGCGGACGGTAATGTGGCAAAGGGTTTTTCACAAGTTCAAGGAGTTGACTACGATGAGACTTTCTCACCCGTAGCGATGCTTAAGTCTGTCAGAATCATGTTGGCAATAGCTGCTAATTTCGATTATGAAATTTGACAGATGGATGTCAAAACGGCGTTCCTCAACGGTTTCCTTGAGGAAGAGTTGTATATGATGCAACCCGAAGGTTTTGTCGATCCAGAGGATGCTGACAAAGTTTGCAAACTCCAGCGATCCATTTATGGACTGGTGCAAGCATCTCGGAGTTGGAATAAGCGTTTTGATGAGGTGATCAAAGCGTTTGAGTTTATACAAGTTTATGGAGAAGCTTGTATTTACAAGAAAGTGAGTGGGAGCTCTATAGCGTTTCTAGTGTTATATGTGGATGACATATTGCTGATCGGAAACGATATAGAAATGCTGGAAAGCGTGAAGGAATATTTGAATAAGAGTTTTTCAATGAAGGACCTAGGAGAAGCTGCTTTCATATAGGCATTAAGATCTATAGAGATAGGTCGAGACGCTTAATAGCACTTTCACAGAGCACATACCTTGATAAAGTTTTGAAGAAGTTCAAAATGGAACAGGCCAAGAAGGGGTTCTTGCCAGTGTTACAAGGTGTGAAGTTGAGTAAGACTCAATGCCCAGTGACTGCAGAAGATAAAGAAAAGATGAGCGTCATCCCCTATCCTTTAGCCATAGGCTCTATCATGTATGCAATGCTGTGCACAAGACCCGATGTCAGCCTTGCCATAAGTATGGCTAGAAGGTTTCAAAGTGATCCTGGAATGGAGCACTGGCAAGCGGTCAAGAATATCCTTAAGTACCTTAACAGGACTAAGGACATGTTTCTCGTTTATGGAGGTGATGAAGAGCTCGTCGTAAAGGGTTATGTCGATGCAAGCTTTGTCACTGATCCGGACGATTCTAAATCGCAAACCGGATACGTATTTATTCTTAACGGGGGATCACATCATTAGGAGAATGATGTGATGGACAAGACCCAAACTACAAACGTAGCTTATGATCGTGTCAGTTTATTGCTGCTATTTTCTGCATGTCAATGTATATGTTCCTATGACCATGAGATCATGCAACTCACGAATATCGGAGGAGTGCCTTGTGTGTATCAAATATCGCAACGTCACTGGGTGACTATAAAGGTGCTCTACAGGTATCTCCGATGGTGTCTGTTGAGTTGGCATGGATCGAGACTGGGATTTGTTACTCCGTGTGACGGAGAGGTATCTCGGGGCCCACTCGGTAATGCAACATCACAATAAGCCTTGCAAGCAATGTGACTAATTGTTAGTTGCGGGATCTTTTATTACGGAACGAGTAAAGAGGGTAACGAGATTGAACTAGGTATGGAGATACCGACGATCGAATCTCGGGCAAGTAACATACCGAAGAACAAAGGGAACGTTATACGAGATTAACTGAATCCTTGACATAGAGGTTCGACCGATGAAGATCTTCATAGAATATGTAGGAACCAATGTGGACGTCCAGGTCCCGCCATTGGTTATTGACCATAGAGGTGTCTCGGTCATGTCTACATAGTTCTCGAACCCGCAGGGTCTGCACACTTAAGGTTCGGTGACGTTTCGGTAGTGTAGAGTTATGTATGGTGGTGACCGAAGGTTGTTCGGAGTCCCAGATGATATCCCGGACGTCACAAGGAGCTCTGGAATGGTCCGTAGGTAAAGATTCATATGTAGGAAGTCCCAGTTTGGTCGCCGAAAAGGTTTCGGGCTCATCGGTAGTGTACCGGGAGTGCCGGTAGTGTACCGGGAGGACTCCGGGAGGGGTATTTCGACCCCAAGAGGTCCATGGGCTGTGGGAGAATAATAACCAGCCCTTAGTGGGCTGGGAAAACAGCCACAAAGGCCCATGGCGCAGGGAGACAAAGTGCTAAAGGAAAAAGTGGAAAATCAGCCAATAGGGAGCAATCCTAGTCCAACTAGGATTGGAGGTGGAATAGGATTCCCTCCTCCTTGGCCGGCCGACTCCCCTAGGGGGACTTGGTGCACCAGCCCCTCTCCCCCTCCTCTCCTCCTATATATATTGGTGGATAGCTAGGGTTTTGCACACAGTTTACGGCCACGTGCTACCCGTTTCACCGGTGCTCCTCTAGATCGGATTTCTGCAGCGTTTAGGCGAAGCCCTGCCGGAATTGCTCCACCACCACCATCACCGGAGCGCCGTCACGCTGCCGGTGAACTCTCTCTCCTCTCCACCTCCTCTTGCTGGATCAAGACGGTGGAGATCATCATCAAGCTGCACGTGTGCTGAACGCGGAGGTGCCGTTCGTTCGGTACTAGATCGGAAGGATAGTGATGAAGGCCACGAGACGTTCGTGATTGGATCGCGGGACGGATCATGACGAGATCGCGGGACGGATCGTGATTGGATCGCTGGACGATTCGTGATTGGTTCGCGGGATGGTTCGTGATTGGATCGCGGGACGCTCGGCGATTTGGATCGCGAAGAAGTTTGACTACACCAACCGCGTTTCTTAACGCTTCCCGCTTAGCGATCTACAAGGGTACGTAGATCCACTCTCCCTCTCGTAGATGCTCATCACCATGGATAGGTTTGCGTGCGCATAGGAATTTTTTGTTTCCCATGCGATGTTCCCCAACAATATGTTAGGTAGCATTCCACATCAAAAATTCGGTCTTTATCACTTCCCTACTCGAGGACGAGCAGGAGTTAAGCTTGGGGATGCTTGATACATCTCCAACGTATCTATAATTTTTGATTGTTCGATGCTATTATATTATCAACTTTGGATGTTTTATATGCATGAATATGCTATTTTATATTATTTTTGGGACTAACTTATTAACTCAATGCCCAGTGCCAGTTCCAGTTTTTTCCGTGTTTTTGACCTTTTTCAGATAGGAATATCAAACGGAGTCCAAACGGAATAAACCTTTCACCATGATTTTTTATGGAAAATATAAAAAATACCATAAGAAAACGATAACGGAGAGGAGTCCCGAGGAAGCCACGAGCCAGGGAGGCACGGCCACCCCCCTGGGCACGCCTAGGGGGCTCGTGGCTCCCTCGTGAGTCCTCCTGACTTGTTCTCGACACCATCTGGTCTTATAAATATATAAACCTCCAGAACTAAACCTAGATCAGGAGTTCCACCGCCACAAGCCTCTGTAGCCAACAAAAACCAATCGGGAGCCCGTTCCGGCACCGTGCCGGAGGGGGATTCGAACACGGAGGGCTTCTTCATCAACGTCATTGCCTCTACGATGATGCATGAGTAGTTCACCACAGACCATCGGGTCCATAGCTCGTAGATAGATGGCTTCTTCTCTCTCTTTTATCTTCAATACAAAGTTCTCCATGATCTTTGTGGAGATCTATGCGATGTAACTTTCTTTTGCGGTGTGTTTGTCGAGATCCGATGAATTGTGGATTTATGATCAGATTAACTATGAATATTATTTGAGTCTCCTCTGATTTCTTACATGCATGATTTCTTATCATTTTAAGTCTCTACGAGTTATGGGTTTCGTTTGGCCAACTTGATCTATAATTCTTGCAATGGGAGAAGTGCTTGGTTTTGGGTTCATACCGTGCGGTGTCCTCACCTAGTGGCATAAGGGGTAGCGAGGAACGCATCATGTTGTTGCCATCAAGGGTAAAAAGATGGGGTTTATATCATATTGCACGAATCTATCCCTCTACATCATGTCATCTTGCTTAAGGGGTTACTCTGTTTGTTATGAACTTAATACACTAGATGCATGCTGGATAGCGGCCGATGTGTGGAGTAATAGTAGTAGATGCAGAAAGTATCGGTCTACTTGTCTTGGACGTGATGCCTATATGTATGATCATTGCCTTAGATATCATCATGACTTTGCGCGATTCTATCAATTGCTCGACAATAATTTGTTCACCCACCGTAATACTTGCTATCATGAGAGAAGCCTCTAGTGAACACTATGGCCACCGGGTCTATTTTACACATTATATATTCAGATGTACATACAAAAATACCAAAAATACCTTGCTGCACTTTTATTTATTAATTTGTATTTACCTATTATCACTATCAGATCTCACCTTGCAAGTAATCGTAAAGGGATTGACAACCCCTTTATCGCGTTGGATGCAAGTTTGTTGTTTTTACGTAGGTGCCTTGGTGCCTCATGTTGATACTCCTACTGGATTGATACCTTGGTTCTCAAACTGAGGGAAATACTTATCTCTACTTTGCTGCATCACCCTTTCCTCTTCAAGGGAAAAACCAACACAAGCTCAAGAAGTAGCAGGAAGAATTTCTAGCGCCATTGCCGGGGAGTATTCAAGTGAAGCATATCTACCAAGTACCTATCGCAAACTCATCTCTTGCATTTACATTGTTTGCCATTTGCCTCTCGTTTTCCTCTCCCCCACTTCTAAAAAAATTTTTACAAAAATATTTGCCTTTTTCGTTCGCCCCTTTTCTTTCGCTTGCTTTCTGTTTGCTCGTGTGTGCTGTCTTATTTATCCTCATGGCCCAACCAAATGATTATGATGCTTACTATAAAAAGTTGGAAGAGATTGAAACTAATGTCAAAAGCTTCATGTCTACACAGTTTGATCATAATAGTTACTTTCGTAGAGAACTAAGGGAGCAAAATTCTTTTATGGCATATATGAATAAAGAGGTTGATTATATGGCCAAAGAATTCCTTGCATTAAATTCTCAATTTGCTCGTCTTGAAAAATTGGTAGGCCTGATTTCTGATAAACAAGCTACCTTAGTCAATAAAATGGCTGCTAAACCTGAAATATGTGATGAGAATCACGAAGATCTTAAAGTGCTTGGTGTGACTCCTATTGAATCCTTGTTTTCTAATGTCAATCTTGATGATGATGGGGCTGTATGTGAATCCACTTTGGTTGAGAAATGCCCCAATGATTCGGAGTCTATTTATCTTGATGCTAAAAATACTAAAAGTGGAGTAGAGGATATCAAAACTTTGAATTGTGATGAAACTACTACTTTGGATTTCAATGAATTTAATTATGATAGTTGCTCTTTGATTTAATGTATTTCCTTGATGCAATCCATGCTAAACTCCCCACATGCTTATAGCCAAAATAAGGTCTTTACCAAACATATCATTGATGCTATGATGAAATCTCTTGAAGAGAAACTTGAGTTGGAAATACCTATTCCTAGAAAACTTCATGATGAGTTGGAACCTACTATAAAAATCAAGATTAAAAATTATGAATGCCATCCTTTGTGTGATCTTGGTGCTAGTGTTTCCACAATTCCAACATCCTTATGTGATGTTCTAGGTTTCAATGAGATTGATGAGTGCTCTTTTAATTTGCATCTTGTGGATTCTACTATTAAAAAACCTATGGGAAGGATTAATTATGTTCTTATTATTTCAAATAGGAACTATGTGCCCATAGATTTCATTGTGCTTGATATTGATTGCAATCTGACATGTCCCATTATTCTTGGTAGACCTTTCCTCAGGACTATTGGTGATGTTATTGATATGAAGGAAGGAAATATTAAATTTCAATTTCCATTAAAGAATGGCATGGAACACTTGCCACGAAAGATAATAAAATTTCCTTATGAATCCATTATGAGATCTACTTATAGTTTGAGCACTAAAGATGACAATACTTGATTCTATTGCCTTACGCCTAGCTAAGGGCGTTAAACGATAGCGCTTGTTGGGATGCAACCCAATGAATAGATTTATTTTTTCTTTTCACTTTCTGTTTTGTTGAGTCCACACCATCATGATTCTTTTATGATTGTGTTTTTATGTTTTAATTAGTGTTTGTGCCAAGTAGAACCTTTATGATTAGTTTTGGTGATAGTTATTTAATCACGCTGAAAAAAGACAGAAACTTTGTGCTCATGAAATTATTTTTAATTCCTGTCCAGAAAGAGATTTTGAGTTGATTATTTTTTATGATGATTGATATGAAAATTTCCCTAATGTCCATAATTTTTCAGAATTTTTGGGTTAACATAGGTATACGAAATATACAGATTGCTACAGACTGTTCTGTTTTTCACAGATTCTGTTTTTGTTGTGTTGATTGCTTATTTTGATGAAACTATGGTTAGTATCGGGGGGTACGAGCCATGGAAAAGTGAGAATACAGTAATATAACATCAATCTAAATGGAAGCTAAGTTGACTACAGTACCTAAAAAGTTGGTGGTTTGTTTTCTTATGCTAATGCTATCACGAGTTTCTGTTTAAGTTTTGTGTTGTGAAGTTTTCAAGTTTTGGGTGATGTTATTATGGAAAATGGAATAAAGAGTGTAAAGAGCCTAAGCTTGGGGATGACCAAGTCATCCCAAGACAAATTCAAGGACACCAAAAAGCCTAATCTTGGGGATGCCCCGGGAAGGCATCCCCTCTTTCGTCTTTAATCCATCGGTAACATTACTTGGAGCTATATTTTTATTCACCACATGATATGTGTTTTTCTTGGAGCGTCGTGTATTATAGGAGTCTTTGATTTTTGTTTTATCACAATCATACTTTATGCACACCTTTTGAGAGGGACATGCACTCATTGTGAATTTGTTAGAAATACTCAATGAGCTTCACTTATATCTTTTGAGTTAGGCAATCTAGCTCACATGTGCTTCACTTATATCTTTTGAGCTTGGTAATTTTTCTCCCATGTGCTTCACTTATATCTTTTGAGCTTGGTAATTTTGCTCCCATGAGCTTCACTTATATCTTTTGATCTAGATAATTTTTCTCCCATGAGCTTCACTTATATCTTTTGAGCTAGATAATTTTGCTCCCATGAACTTCACTTATATCTTTTGAGCTAGATAATTTTGCTCTAGTGCTTCACTTAAATCTTTGTAGAGCACGGCGGTGTCATATTTTGTAGAAATAAAAACTCTCGATCTTCACTTATATCATATTGAGAGACCTCTCTCTAAGTAGCTTGGTAATTGGCGTGTGTTATGAAATTAGTCCTAAATATGATAGGCATCCAAAGAGGATATGATAGAAACTTTCATATTCAAGTGCATTGATTAGTAAGAGAAGTTTGATTCCTCGCTATTAGTTTTGAGATATGGAGGTGATAGTATTAGAGTTATGATAGTAGGGTGTTGTGAATCTAGAAATACTTGTGTTGAGGTTAGTGATTCCCGTAGCATGCACGTATGGTGAACCGCTATGTTAGGAAGTCAGAGCATAATTGATTTATTGATTGTCATCCTTTGTGTGGCAGTCAGGATCGCGCGATGGTTAACTCCTACCAACCCTTCCCCTAGGAGTATGCGTTTTGCACTTTGTTTCAATTACTAATAAAACTTTCGCAATAAGTATATGAGTTCTTCACGACTAATGTGAGTCCATCGTATAGATGCACTCTCACCCTTCCACCATTACTAGCCGCTCTAGTGCCGCGCAATTTTCGTCGGTGCACAAACCAACCATATACCTTCCTCAAAACAGCCACCATACCTACCTATTATGGCATTTTCATAGCCATTCCGAGATATATTGCCATGCAACTTCCACCGTTCCGTCTCATGACATGTGCCATCACTTTCATTCATATAGAGTCATTATTGTTCTAAGTATCGAGTTGTAAGTAAATAAAAGTGTGATGATCATCATTATTAGAGCATTGTCCCATGAGGAAATAAAAAAAGAGGCCAAATATGCCCACCAAAAAAAATCAAAAATCAAAAAAGAGGCCAAAGAGCCCCCCAAAAAATATGAGAGAAAAAGCGAGAAGGGACAATGCTACTATCTTTTTCCACACTTGTGCTTCAAAGTAGCACCATGTTCTTAATGATAGAGAGTCTCTTGTTTTTTCACTTTCATATGCTAGAGGGAATTTTCATTATATAACTTGGCTCGTATATTCCAATGATGGGCTTCCTCAAATTGCCCTAGGTCTTCGTGAGCAAGCAAGTTGGGTGCACACCCACTAGTTTTTATTTTTGAGCTTTCATACACTTATAGCTCTAGTGCATCCGTTCCATGGCAATCCCTACTCATTCACATTGATATCTATTGATGGGCATCTCCTTATCCCATTGATACGCCGAGTTGATGTAACCATCTCCTCCTTTTTGCCTCACAACCTCCACCACACTCTATTCCACCTATAGTGCTATATCCATGGCTCACGCTCATGTATTGCGTGAGAGTTCAAAAAGTTTGAGAAAGTAAGAGTGCGAAAAAAATTACTTGGCCAATACCGGGGTTGTGCATGATTTAAATTCGTTGTGTGGGGATGATGGAGCATAGCCAGACTATATGGTTTTGTAGGGATAACTTTCTTTGGCCTTGTTATTTCAAAAGTTCATGATTACTTTGCTATTATACTTGAAGTATTATTGTTTTCATGTCAATATTAAACTATTGTTTTGAATCTTATGGATCTGAACATTCATTCCACAATAAATAAGTTACAAAGAAAAAATATGTTAGGTAGCATTCCACATCAAAAATTCGGTCTTTATCACTTCCCTACTCGAGGACGAGCAGGAGTTAAGGTTGGGGATGCTTGATACGTCTCCAGCGTATCTATAATTTTTGATTGTTCCATGCTATTATATTATCAACTTTGGATGTTTTATATGCATGAATATGCTATTTTATATTATTTTTGGGACTAACTTATTAACTCAGTGCCCAGTGCCAGTTCCAGTTTTTTCCGTGTTTTTGACCTTTTTCAGATAGGAATATCAAACGGAGTCCAAACGGAATAAAACTTTCGCCGTGATTTTTTATGGAAAATATAAAAAATACCAGAAGAAAAAGATAACGGAGATGAGTCCCGAGGAAGCCACGAGCCAAGGAGGCGCGGCCACCCCCTAGGCGTGCCTAGGGGGCTCGTGACTCCCTCGTGAGTCCTCCTGACTTGTTGTCGACGCCATCTGGTCTTATAAATATAGAAACCTCCAGAACTAAACCTAGATCAGGAGTTCCGCTGCCGCAAGCCTCTGTAGCCACCAAAAGCCAATCGGGAGCCCGTTCCGGCACCCTGCCGGAGGGGGATTCAAACATGGAGGGCTTCTTCATCAACACCATTGCCTCTTCGATGATGCGTGAGTAGTTCACCACAGACCTTCGGGTCCATAGCTAGTAGGTAGATGGCTTCTTCTCTCTCTTTGATCTTCAGTACAAAGTTCTCCATGATCTTCGTGGAGATCTATCCGATATAACTTTCTTTTGTGGTGTGTTTGTCGAGATCCGATGAATTTTTGTGGATTTATGATCAGATTATCTATGAATATTATTTGAGTCTCCTCTGATTTCTTATATGCATGATTTCGTATCCTTGTAAGTCTCTTCGAGTTATGGCTTTCGTTTGGCCAACTTGATCTATAATTCTTGCAATGGGAGAAGTGCTTGGTTTTGGGTTCATAACGTGTGGCGTCCTCACCTAGTGACAGAAGGGGTAGCGATGTACGTATCGTGTTGTTGCCATCAAGGGTAAAAAGACGGGGTTTATATCATATTGCATGAATTTATCCCTCTACATCATGTCATCTTGCTTAAGGCGTTACTCTGTTTGTTATGAACTTATTACACTAGATGCATGTTGGATAGCGGTCGATGTGTGGAGTAATAGTAGTAGATGCAGAAAGTATCGGTCTACTTTTCTCGGACGTGATGCCTATATGTATGATCATTGCCTTAGATATCGTCATGACTTTGCACGATTCTATCAATTGCTCGGCAGTAATTTGTTCACCCACCGTAATACTTGCTATCATGAGAGAAGCCTCTAGTGAACACTATGGCCCCCGGGTCTATTTTACACATTATATATTCAGATCTACATACAAAAATACCAAAAATACCTTGCTGCAATTTTATTAATTAATTTATATTTACCTATTATCAGTATCAGATCTCACCTTGCAAGTAATCGTAAAGGGATTGACAACCCCTTTATCGCGTTGGATGCAAGTTTGTTGTTTTTGCGCAGGTGCCTTGGTGCCTCATCTTGATACTCCTACTGGATTGATACCTTGGTTCTCAAACTGAGGGAAATACTTATCTCTACTTTGATGCGTCACCCTTTTCTCTTCAAGGGAAAAACCAATGCAAGCTCAAGAAGTAGCAGCGTCTCCCGTCCTAAAGGGTTGCATCGATAAATATGCATTCAATTGCATATTTATCACCGCAACTCTTGTGTATTGTCTAGTGTTTTCCACGAACAGCCCGAGGATGTGTAGATTGGGTACGTTCTCCATGCCCTACTCCGTTCCGAGACAAGATTTCGGTGGCGCCTCCCCGTTGTTCTCCGGAGCACATTCTCTCGACTATTTGCCGAGACGTGTATCTGGAGAACAGCGGGGAGGTGCTGCCGAAATTTTGTCTCGGAACGGGGTAGAGCATGGAGAACGTACTCAAGCTAGACATCCTCGGGTGGGATTAGGACCCATCTTTACCTATTAGAGATGTTGGATGCACCGAAGAAGAAAATAATTTGATGTGATTAATTCAAATGAATCCTTAATTTTGTTGTGTGGCTCCCACTAAAACAAAGGATGGCAGATAATCAGTGGATGTATAGTGGTTTTATCAGTCGGAATCGAGTAACATCAGAGTGGATCGCGAAAACCGATGTTTATTTGAAGGATATATTCCGTAGTCCAATGAGAATTACCCCACCATGCCCATGTGCGATATGTGGCAGACGTCACCGTAAAAATCAGAAGGACATGACTGACCACCTTCGCACGCGCGGATATGTCGCAAACTTTGACATGCCACCGATAAACTTAGCTGAGCATGACCGTGGCAGAGAGGAGGTGATGCGACAACGCGTCGATGGTTATGAAGACGACGGGGTCAGGGACATGCTAGATGATATCATTGCTGTAGAAATGACAAATGCGACACCTTTAAAGAATGAACTGGAGGAGCCGGAGGCAATCGCAAAGGCCTTCTTGGAGGTCTTGGCCTCGTCGAAGAAACCTCTTTATGAGGGTGCCAAAATATCTCAGCTGGATGCCATCTCGCAACTTATTGCAGTCAAGGCTGAGTACGGTTGTAGCCAGAAATGCTTTGAAGCATTCCTGGGAGTATGGGCTAACAGCCTCCCCGAGGGTCATCAACTGCCGAAAAGCATGTACGCTACCAAGAAAATCATGCAGGCACTCTCTATGGATTATAAGAAAATACATGTTTGTCCGAAGAATTGCCTTTTGTTTAGGCACGAGTATGCGGATGACAAGTACTGTAGGGAGTGTGGTTTGTCTTGGTACCTTGAGGTGGTCGGTGAGGATGGTGAGAAAAGGCAGATAACCATCCTTGCTAAGGTTCTTCGGTATCTCGATTTCATACAAAGACTGCAGCGCCTTTTCATCATGGAGGAGTCTGCCAAAATGATGAAGTGGCACAAGGAAGGTAAAAGGTATCATCCAAATAAAATCGTACATCCATCAGAAGGTGAAGCATGGAAGTCGTTCGATGAAGAATACCCTGAGGAAGCGGCAGAGGCTGGGAATGTCAGAGTTGCAATAACAGGTGATGGGGTCAATCCATATGGTATGTCGACCAATCCATACAGCTGCTGGCCCGTGTTTGTTATTCTGCTCAATCTCCCTCCAGGTGTCCTAATGCAACGCAACACCATGTTCTTGTCGCTGATTATTCCAGGGCCTGAATACCCGGGGAAGAATTTGGCAGTGTTTATGCAACCACTGGTGGATGATTTGCACCATTCTTGGTACTTCCCAAGGTTGACATACGGCGAACATCTGCAAAAAAAAATTCTTGATGAAAGTTTGGTTGACGTATTGCATGCATGACTTTCCCGGCTATGCTCTATTCTGCGGATGGTGTACAAGTGGGAAGATGCCATGCCCAGTGTGCATGCAGGCTCTGCATTTGATTTGGCTGCAGAAGGGTGGCAAGTATTCAGCCTTTGACCTGCATCAATAGTTCCTCCCTCTAGACCATCCAGACAGGGAAGACAAGAAGAACTTCACGAAAGGTCGGGTTGTCCATGAAGTAACCGAGATTCCAACATTTTTGGGGGCAAATTTTCTTTCTCAGCTAAAAGCTCTCAAGCCTAAAGTCAAAGGCAAAGGCAAAGGAAAACGCTTCGAGGGATATGGTGAGACGCACAACTGGACTCACATTACCCCCTTCTCGAAGCTTCCCTATTTCAAGAACCTCAAACTTCCTTACAACATTGATGTGATGCACACCGAAAAGAATGTCGCAGAGTCCCTTTTCCGCACGATCCTCAACATTCATGATAAGATGAAGGATAACCTTAAAGCTAGAGCCGATCAACAGAGAATTTGTGATAGACCACGTCTAAACATGAAGCCTCCCACAGGCGGTCGAAGAAGCTAGTTCAAGCCAGATGCTGACTTTGTCCTTAAACCGCTAGAAAAGAAGGAAGTATTTATCTGGATGAAACACATTTTGAATTTCACCGATGGTTATGCATCGAATATAAGTAAGGGAGTCAATCTTTCAATGGGCAAAGTGACCGGGCTCAAGAGTCATGACTACCATGTGTGGATTGAGCGGATAATGCCGTTGATGGTTTGAGGCTATGTCCCCGAGCATGTCTGGCGAGTGCTTGCCAAACTAAGCCATTTCTTCCGCACGCTCTGTGCTAAAGAAGTAAGTAAATATGTGATTGAACAATTGCATAAGAAGGCACCGGAATTGATAGTCAAGCTAGAGAAGATCTTTCCGGCAGGCTTCTTCACTCCGATGACACATCTCATTCTGCACCTCGCGAAAGAGGTATTGTTGGGGGGGCCTGTGCAGAATCGTTGGCAGTATGGCCCTGAGAAACAGAACAAGCATCTCCGATAGAAATGTGGAAACAAAGCTAAGATTGAAGCTTCCATAGCTGAGGCAGTTATCATAGAGGAGGTGTCAAACCTCAGGACATCGTACTATCCAGACCACGTTCCCCATCTGCATAATAAGGTGCCTCGATACAATATAGAAGAGCCCAAGTATCAACCCAAGCTCCATTTATTCAACGGGCAAGGTGGCAGGGCTGGGGCCTCGAAATCTTATAACATGCCACGACAAGAGTGGGATGACCTTATGTTCTATGTCTTGCACAACATCAAGGAAGTCGAGGAAGTGTGGATGAGGTAATACCACTACACCATTCCTTTATGCACATCATCATGTTCTATGTTCACTTAATCCCGGTCTAATACCGCTTCTCTTCTTTTAGTGATTTCGTTCAAGAGGAATGGAAGGGAATGAATCCTCCTACTGAGGCGGAGGCACTTACTCTTCTCCGTCATGGAAACCCTAGAAATAAAAAAATTGTTGCTTGGTTCATGGAGAAAGTAATTTTCCACATTCCCCTATTAAATACGTAGTTCAACATTTATTAGTTAACCGAACTAATGCACCCAACAATTTCAATTATACTTGTAGGGAAAAGATCCGAACATATCTATGGATGATGAATTGAGATGGGTTTCCATGGGTTTTGACCCTGCCGTCATGACATGTAAAAAGTATGATGTGAATGGGTATCGCTTCCATACAGAGGAGCACTAGAACAGCCGACCTGATCCCAAAACTATAAATACCGGAGTGTACACCCCCGGTCAAAATTCAATAGACTACTATGGAAGGGTCCAAAATATATACGAGATTACATTCCACAAAGGGCGCGAAACCCTAAGTCTACCTGTGTTCAAATGTCGATGGTTTGATCCGTAGGAGGGGCAGACACATACGCCTTCCCTTGGTTTGGTCGAAGTTAAACCATCAACCGTCTATGCTGGAGCTGATCTCTTCATTGCGGCTACCCAAGCTACACAAGTTTATTATTTTCCTTACCCATGCCAGAAAGAGTACCTACGGGGTTGGGAAGTTGTTTTCAAGGTGTCGCCACATGGTAAGCTACCGGACCCGAACGAAGATGATTACTACAACATTAACCCCATGACATACGAGGGAGTGTTCTATCAAGAGCAACCCAATGATGATGTGGTAATAAACGATGACGCTAGACCATTGAGCGATGATGATGTGGATCCAAACGATGATGATGCACGGAATGATGGTGAGACCATTGTTAATGAAAATGGCATACTTATGCTAGAAAAGTTAAACGAAGACGCTGATGACGAGGAAGAGCGTTCACCTCCGTCAGACAACAAAGGTGATATGATTGATACTGATGATGAGACCGAGCGAGAAATCGGTTACAACAGTGATGATTCGGACGGGTTCTAGCAGATGTACGTTTCATGTCTTTTTTCCCTATGGTTTAGGAATATGCCTTTTTATGCATCTTTGTAATGTGTTTATTATTATGCTTTTTTCCTTCATTATTAATTTACTAATTGTTTATTCTATTTTCAATGCAGGTTCGTGGAACATGGGCAAGGGGAAGGCCGACGGCGCAGGTTTCATACGCAAGGTCGTCGGCATTGCTAGTCGGAGTGGTCGAGCACGTACTGTTACCCCCCGACTACTTGAGGATGACTCCTCATAGGAAGAGAGAGGGAGATGTGCACCTAGAGGAGGAGGGGGCAAGAGGAGAGCCCATGGAGGGCGAGGGGGTGGTGGGAGAGCCACTAGAGGGGGTCGCGGCCAGAAACAGCGCACCCTCACCGACTTAGGGGTGTTGTCTTCGAGGCCCTCCTCTAGTGAGGTACCCTCTGCCAAGGAGGAGGAGGACGAGGAGGAGAAGGTGCTTCGTGAGGAGGGGGTGAGGAGGAGGAGGACGGCGACGAGGAGGAGGAGGAGGATGAGGTTGGGGAGGGGGATGAGGAGGAGGAGGACAAGGAGGAGGCGGGAATGATGGTGGTGGTGGGGACGCTGGTGGTGGTGGGAATGACAACAATAAGGGATGGCTGCGTGGTAATGCAAAGGTCCCAAAGCACATTCCTACTACCGAGGAGCAGAAGTGGCTCA
Source organism: Hordeum marinum (assembly GCA_022496015.1). Lineage (NCBI taxonomy): Eukaryota > Viridiplantae > Streptophyta > Magnoliopsida > Poales > Poaceae > Hordeum > Hordeum marinum. Next base: position 471,784,243 of record CM039678.1, read on the forward strand.
TTGAGCCAAAGGGGATAGAGTAAGTTCCACTAAATAATTTCAATCATAATTTAATTCTTTTGCTTGTCACATCCTAATATTTTCACTCTTTAAATCTTTTGCAGTAACTGGGTACATCCTAAAGGGGCCCGTGTTCCCAACGGCATCATTACCTTCTTGCTGAAGGAATACTGGCCAGGGCTATACTGTCCGGATCCAGTCAGGCACCCGGATCTTTGGGTTTTGGGTAAGACCTGGGAGCACTGGGAAGCGGCCCCCCACACGGAGTATGTGACCCATGCTAAGGCCGTGATCAATAATTTTTGGGTGAGTTCTCTTCACAATCACACATCCATTCTGGTTTCATTAATGATTTAACTCATGGCTTCTTCCATTCTGGTTTCATGAATGATTGTAGAAATACTATCGAGTTCTCTGTCACAGCCCTAGAATTGCTTGACATTGTTTGCATCAATATCAGCATGTGCATCATGTCATCATGTTTAATTTCACTTGAATTTGAAATGGGGATGTCAAACCCTATCACCATAATTAAATAAACATAATTTCAACAATTGAATTTTCAATTATCTCAAAATGCTTTTCAAAAATGTTCCCCCTCTCTGTTAAATGTTGGAATCAACATACCAGGGGTGAACCATATTTTCATAATTATTTTGGAAATTCTAATAAATCAGCAAAGTTTCTGAAAAATATCCAATCAAGAAATATAAATATTTGGTTGTTCCAAAAATTCTGGAAATTATTGCGGGGACTGGAAATAATATGTATAAACCCCCAAAATTATTCCAAGAATTCTAACTTTAGTAGTTTTTGCCCAAACAAATAATAACAGATAACAGAAAATAGGGAATAAATAAAAATAAAAGAAAGATAGCTTACCTGGCCGGCCTAGGAGAGGAGTTGGCCCAGCCCAGCCCCTCTCCCCGTCGTCTTCCTCCTCGCCAGGAGGACGAGGCATGGCAGCTCGTCGAGCGCCGGCCTCCACCTCCTGCCTGGCTGCTAGCCGTGGCAGCCCCTGGGAGCGCCAGCGCCCCATCGCCATGGCCTCTTATCCCCCTCTCTCTCGCGCTCGCCGCTCTCCCTCTCGATCTTCCTCTCCCCCTCTCTGTTTCTCTCTCGCCGGCAACCGAGGCCGCCGTCGCCGCTGCTCGCTCCCGTCGTGGCCCCCGGCCTCCCCTCGCCCAGCTAGTAAGCCCACCAGGTCCGCCGCTTTCCCCAGCTCCTCCCCGCCGAAGGAATCAAGGCCAGAGGCCCCGCGACATCGTCCCCGTCGCCATTTTCGTCTCCGGGCGCCGAAGATTGCCGGCGACTCTGTGCTCGCCTCGCCGCCCCTCTGAGCCCGCCCACGTCGCCGTCGAGCCCCTGGTGAGCTTTCCTAGCTTCTCCCCGTAGCCTCGATGCCCTGCTCGCCCCCTAGCCGCCATCCACGTCATTGCTGAGCTCCGGTCGCTGCCGTGAGCCTGTCTCCGACGAGCCTAGACCACCCCAGCCCCTCCTGACCACCTAGACGGATGCGGGTCATCCCCAGCTTCGCGTAGCTGGCCTCGGTCGCCCATTTGGTCGTCGTCGGAGGAATTCCTGCGACATTCGTCGTCTCAGGCTTCGCTGGCATTGAACCGTCAGTGGGATTGACCCCCTCCTGGCCAGTTTTGACTCCCCGGAGTCAATGACAGGTGGGCCCTGGCCCTGGTTAGTTTTAGATTAGTAAGAAATTAGTGCCAATGACGTTGTTATCTAATGTGTCACTGACATGCGGGCCCGTCAACTAACCTAAATAGTTTAGTGTTAAGAAAATGCTAATTAACCGGTTAGCTTAACCTAAGACACTGACATGTGGGACCCCCAGGTCAGCTTTGACCTGGCCACGTCAGGGTTGACTGGCCCCACCAGTCAGCCTCTCGAGCTGACCCAGTGTCATTGACCAATGGGCTCCACTGGTCAGGTTTGACCTAGACCTGGTCCAGTTGACCTGCTGACGCAGGCATGACCTCAGCATGATGTAATAAGTAATTTTCAGTAATAAAAATAATTCCAGAAAATGCTTTAAACTTCTAAAAATCATAGAAAATAATCTATAGCTCGGATGAAAATAATTTATATATGAAAAATGATCAGAAAAACTGAATGAATCTGTTTATGCCATGATCATACATGTTTGACCTCACCAAATAGGACATTTTATGACTAGGATAATATATGAAATATCATTTGGAGTAGGAATTCAAATTTGTTTGAATTCCACTTCAATTAACTTGGATAATTATTCCTATATATCAATTCAGTACCTTAATATGCCATGTCATACATCATGATTGTTGCATTGCATTGAATGTGTTCTTTCTTCCTATTTGCCGGTGCTTGTTCCCTCTCGGTAGACGATGATTCCGACGATGTGAACGTTGACACTAATGAAGAGAAGTGATATCTTTAGGATTGTCAGGCAAGCAAAACCCCCTTGAGCATACTGATATCAACCCACTCTCTTGCTCCTGCTCTCTTTTACTGCATTAGGACAACAACGATTCAACTGTTACATGTTCTCGGTAGTTGAACCCATTCCTTTGCATGACCTGTCTTTGCCACAGTAAATAGTTGAAACCACTTAGCATGAGTAGCAACTGCTTGAGCCTTGTTGTGCTTACTCATCCATGCTTGCTTACTTACTGTGCCTGCTATGCTTAGAGTCGTGTCGTGTTGGGTCTGATCCATCTGGGCGATGAATCGGAATGGTAGTGTTCATGTCTGACGGTGTGAGAGCTAAGTATGTGAACACAATTTGGTAAAGGTAGCGATGAGAGGTCATGTAGGAGTACATGGCGGGTTGTCTCATTGGGACCGTCCTTAGGAACTGAGTTCTCTGTATGTTATCCAGGACAAGATACTACCACACATTGGGCTCCGGTAACTCGACCCCTCTTGATCTATTAATCGCCTAGACCTCTGTCCAGGAGTTGCAAATAGTTTCTGGTGTTTGTAGGAAAAGTGATGGCGGCCGTGCATAGCGCTGCCCGACGGGGTGGGTTGTGATGCGGTAAATGCACAGTGGCACGGCGTACCAAGTGGCACCCGAACGGTGGGCTTGGGAACCCTGCGCACATCGTTTGAGGCCGTAGCGGAAACTTCGGCCGGACTTCAGTGCGGGTTCAACCTTGAATAGGCGATAAACCTGGACTAAGGTCTTGTGTGGTTGATGGTCATGGCCGACACCCACGCCAGTGCTTCCGCTTGAAGGTTGCCGAGATGCATGACGTGCATATGGTGCTAAGTGGCAAGAGCGTGTGTGAAGAAGTATACCCCTACAGGGTGAAATAATCTGTTCGAATAGCCGCGTCCTCGGATATGGACTACTTGGAGAACTTATGTGGTTCATAGACAACTTGAAGTGGATACTCTAAAATACGCAAGATAAGTGTGAGTGCTATGGATGGCCTTCTCGTAGGGAGACGGAAGTGGATCCACAGTGGTGTATTGATTGAAGAATATGTGGACTCGTGTGCGCTACCCCACCTCAAAGAAGGCACTTCTAGTCGTAGTAGAGGTTATCCAAGAGTCAAAGCTAGCTTGCTGCAATAACTCCACTACCCCCTTCATTGATACTGATGCATATGTAGTTAGTTCTGATGTAAGTCTTGCTGAGTACTCTTGTACTCACGTTTGCTTAATTTATGTTTTTGCAGAGGAGACATCAGTCTCGTTAGTGGTATTTATGACGTGAAGTTCGATGTTGACCGGGTTAGCTTGGGAATCCCAGACAGAGGTCTGGCTCCTTTGGTAGGGTCAATGTCGTGGTTTTGTCACGGCAGATGCCACGTGTAGGCTAATTGAGAGGGCGAAAAGGACGCCGGTGGACTCCGGGAACGGGGTTAGGCACAAGCGGTGACTGACACGCGATGTACCCAGGTTCGGGGCCCTCCGAGGGAGGTAAAACCCCTACTCCTGCTTGGTCTCGTTGAGATCACGGTGAAGGTTACAATCGTGCTCCTGGAGCTGTACGAGCCGAGGTGGGAGCTAAGCGCCCCGGCTCGAGAGGTTCCCCGTGGGGGATGCTACGTGAGTGGTGCTATCGTCGTTCTTCTTCGCCCGGCATCTCTCTCTCTCTGTCCCCCCCTTTGCATGGGGGAGGCCCGGGGGGTTTTATAGAACAACCCCCCGGCTTACAATATGAATATAATGGTCGTGGTGGGACCCAGCCGGCAGCCTCTACGGCCGGCTGCGGGGGCCACCAGCTTCGGTCTTGTCGTGGGCGGGCCCCGAGCCCGGTCACGCCGCGGCACGGGGTGCCACGGGCGTCGTCGTCTTGCGGCGGTCGGCAGAAGTCAGCGGCCGGTCGGCTGTCTTGTAGCCATGCTGGAGTAGATGGCGGAGTGGTTGGGGGCAGGTTGCCACTGTTGGAGGCCTGGCCGCTGTCCAACAGCGGCGAGAGGCCACTACGGCCATGCGGGCGCTGACCACCGACGGGATAGGGGCCACTGTGGCCATGCGGGCACCGATCCCCGATGGGACGGGGCCCACTGTCACCACGCAGGTCCTGTCAGGGGCATCCGATGCACGGCCGGCTGGTGAAGGAGCCGGGCGGCGAGGCCCCAGCCGGCCAGCACACCACGGCTGGTGAAGGAGCAGCCGGCGCGCCCGTACCGGGGGGTTGGAGCCGGCGGGGCGTCGCCGGGCCGGCTCCTCGAAGGCGGCCCGCCCATTTGCCCTATGGGCGGGCCTGAAGCATAAGGGGTGTTTGAGGCTACCCGGGGGTCATCCCCCCGTCAGTAGTCCCCGAAGCCGGGGGGGCCCGCCGATGGGATGCGGCGGACTGCGCCGTCTTGAAGAATGTTCGAGCACTCGAAGCGCCTGGGGAGCCGGGCGGTCTGACACGTGGTGGCCCGGCTCCGCAGTCGTCCGGGGCCACCCGCGCCGCTAGTGTCGCCCCACCTGGCGGGGAAACCGCGTTGCGTGGAGGACGGAGCGGGCAGCAGCCTGGTGGGCCGAGCAACGGTTCGGGCCTGGCGACTAGGCGGGGCCCGCCACGACCGTGGCCCTGAACCGCCCGCGAAGATTCCGCGCGCAGCGGGCAGATGTTTGGTATTTCGGGGCACCATGATGCCCGCCTCGTGTGCCTCGGGGATCGTGGGGGACGTGTGCACGAGGGGCGCCCCCACTACCGCCGCCCTCGCGGGGTATAAGTAGGGAGGGGAGGCGAGGGGGAAGAGCCCGTTTTCCCTCCTCGCCTCCGTCGCTTCGCTCCTCCCCCCGACCCCCCCGTCGAGAGAGAGAGAGCAAGAAGGGAAAAGGGGAGTTTGAGAGGGACAGCAAGCTTGCGCCGCCGCCCGCCTCCGCGAAGAGGACAACCCGTCGATCGATCCCCGCGCCGCCGTCGTCCATCGTCGCCGCCATGGAGCTGGTAACCAAGGGCGCCTGGGACGGCAGCGATGTCGATGCCACCTTCATCGAGTACCTCCACGCGCGCCGCAAGCTCCCGACGGCGGAGAACTTGGAGGTCCGCCCGCCGGGGGCGGAGAACTCCCCAGCACCGCGGTCGGGCGAGGTTGTGGTCTTCGCCGACCATTTGCACCGTGGATTGGGGCTGCCGGTGAGCGCCTTCTTCCGGCGGTTCCTGACACACTTCGGCCTGCAGCCTCACCACCTCGCCCCCAACTCCGTCCTGCAGTTGGCGGCGTTCGTCGTCCTCTGCGAGGGGTATCTGGGAGTCGAGCCCAGACTCGACTTCTGGTGCCGGCTCTTCTACTTCAAGCGGCAGACGGTGAAGGACCCGGCGACCCAGAGGATGGTGATGACCGCCTGCAGGGGCGCCCCCGTCCAGGTTCGTCAGGGGATCGGCTTCCCCAAACTCCCGCTGCATGAGTCGGTGAAGCGATGGCAGCGGGCGTTCTTCTATGTGAAGAACGTAAAGCTGGAGGAGGAGTACATCAACCTCCCCGACTTCGCCAACCACCCGCCGGTTGCCATGCAGAACTGGCGGGCAACGCCGACCTCGGCGCCCGAGATGGCCGACCGGCTCAGCGCCCGCCTCCGCGAGCTGACCGGGACGGAGGGGCTCACGGCCACGGATTTGCTGGCGGCGATGATTGCGCGCCGGGTGCTGCCGCTACAGCGCCGGCCGCATCTTATTTGCCAGATGGGAGGGCGCCATGACCCCTGTCGGCTCTCCACCAAGGAGCTGAGGCCGATTCACGTGGCGAGGAAGGTCAACGCCGTGTCGACGACGAAGATGAAGGAGGGGGAGTGGCAGTGGGGGAAGATCCCGTACAGCCGGAGTCATCCGGCACCATGGGTGAGTGAACAGCCGGCTCCGCCTCCCATCCTGTGGCCGCCGGGTCGTAATCCCCCCTTCGGTCTAATAGCGCCGTTCGGTTTGCGTGTAGAAGTTCGCGCTTCTGCAGGTCTATGCGAGGCCGGCGCCGGATTCGGTGGAGTCCGACCCGGAAGAGGTCGAGGACGACGTCGACGTGGAGCCGGCCGCCACCGAGCGAGCCGGCAAGGTGGAGGCGGGCGACGACGAGGCAGAGGAGGAGGACGACGAGGCCGAGCCACCGGGTGAGTCTTCGTTCCGGGCGCCGTTAAGGGATTGGCCCGATGACGATGCTGAGCGGGAGCCGACCCTTGCTGCAGAAGACCCGACGAAGCTCTCGGAGGGGGAGGTCACGGCGCTACGGGGGCGCCGGCCACGGGGCGCCAATGACCCGGCCGAGGTGGACAAGGGGAAGGGGCCGGCTGCCCCCAAACCGGCGCCCAAGCATGCGGTTGCCGCGCAACCGGGCGGTAGCCGCGCCGGAGGGAGGAAGAGGCAGAGGGGGAACCCGACCGAGCCCTCCAAGCGGGCGGTGCCGGTCATGGTCGGGTAAGTCTTGATCTTTTGTTGATTTGAATCCTGGTTTTGCCCCCTTCCTCGTCTAATGCCCCGCCGCCATCAGGGAGGCACGCTCGCTGGGCGGAGAGCCAGGCGGCGGGACGAAGAAAGCGGCGCCGCCGTCGATGGCCGAGGAGATGGAGCGCCAGGCGTGGCTAGACCTCCACAGGGCCGATCGGGAGCTGCGTGAGAAAGAGCGCCACCGGTGGGAGGAGGTGGCGGCAAAGGCGGGGGTGGCCAGCGGGGAGGCCGCTGGCCAAACATGGGAGGCATTCCCCCACGGCCTGGAGGAGACGTCGCCGGGCCGCTAAGGTGCCAACCGGCCCGCGGGAGACGGCGGGGAGGCCGCAGAGGACTTGGCGGAGAAGAGCCGCCAAGCCTCCCAGCCGGCTGGGAACGACGCGCCGTTGGCGTCGGCGACGTGCCACCAAAGGCGAGCATCGTGCCGTCGGGCGTGGAGGTGGTGGACTTGGAGGCGCCAATGCAGGAGGCGCCGGCCACGGGGGCACCGGCGTCGGAGGTGCCGGCCACGGGGGCGCCGGCTTCTGGCGTGTCGGCTCCTGACATGCCGGCACCGGACGCGAGCCGGCCAGGGGGCGCCGGTGGTGGAGAATCCGCGACGGGGGCCACGGCCACCGAGGGAGCGGCCACGGCGAGCACGTCGTCGGCGACCCCCGAAACGACGACGGCGACGAGGACCGGCACCATCGTCATCTCCCACGAAGGAAGGCCCACAGACGGGGGCCGGCCCCAGCGGTTGTGGGCGACGGCCGGGAGCCTAGCCTCCGGGGAGCGGGCGAGCGCCCTTGGGACCGCGGTGGCCGCCGCCTCGGAGTCCTTCGCGGCCTACCGCGCCCAGGCGATGGAGGACGCCTGGGCCGCCAGCGAGCGGTTGGTGAGCTTGGAGCGGGCGGTTGCGGTAAGCGCCCTGTCTCTCGTTTCTCTTTCTTCTCTTCTAGTGGGGGCGCGCTAGCGCACCCACTGGGTGTATCCCCCGAGGCTCGAGCCGGCTAGGCTGCAGGCGGGTCGTGCCTAAAGCGCTATCTCCCTCTTTGTTTTTTGCAGGCGGCCCACGACTGCCGGGCGGAGGAGTACAACACCCTGCTGGGGTTGTTCAGGGGGGCGGAGAGCCACCTTGCCGCCACGACTGCGGACCTACAAGGTACGCGTCCCTGCGTCCTTGGTGGGGGGAGCCCCTGAGGGCCAAGCCGGTTGCCCTGGAGGCGGGCCGGTTCCCTTGTCATTCCTTCCTTCTAACTTGATCAAATCTTCTTCGTGCAGCCGCCCACAAAGAGGCAGTCGGCCTCCGGGGGCAGGTGGTCCGGCTCCTCGGGGAGCGGGACACCGTGGCGGCGGAGTGCCGGAAGTTCCGCGAGAGGGCGGAGGGGCTGAGGGCGGACCGGAAGAAGCTTGACGAGGCCCATAGCCGGGAACTGGCGGACCGGGAGGCGGTGCTCCTCTGGGAGGCGGAGGAGCGGGAGAAGGTGCTCCGCGACAAGCTGGAGGCCCAGGACGCCACGCTGACGGCGGCGCTCAAGGAGAAACTCGCGGCTCAGGACGAGACTGAGCACTACCGCCAGGAAGCGGCGGACCGGGAGGCGAACCTGGTGGAGCAGGGCCACAAGGTGGACCGGATGCTACGTCGTAAGTTCCCGGCCTTCCTCTTCCTTATTTCTTTGTGCGCCCCCTTCTCCTTTTCCTCACCCTTTCTTAGGGCTCTTCCCCGGTACCCAAGAGAGCGCCGAGGCGGCCGTGGAGTCCGATCGTGAGGACCGGCGGGCTCGGGGAGAGGTCGTCGAGCCGGGCGCCCCTGGATGCTGGAGGATGTGGGGGTTGCCGCCAAGGTGCGCCTGGAGATGGTCATCCACACCCTGACGCGGTTTCGGAAGGCCGGTATGGCGCTGGTCCGGGCCCTCTGGCCCCGGGCTGTGGATCCGGGCTCCTATACCCGGCTTGCCCGGTGGCTGGAAGCCGGGACTGCGCGGGTGAACGCCTGGAGGGCCTCCGCGGCGCGCGCCGGCGCGGAGATGGCGCTCCGCATTGCCAGGTCGTGGTATCCTGGGCTTGACCTGGGGTTGCTCACGGCCCAGCGTGCCGGCACCAAAGCGGAGCTATCGGCGGTGGCAGACGAGCTGCAGAGGCGAGCGAGCGAGCTCGCGTCCTTCGCCGCGTGGGATGAGTACGTCCCGGAGCGTGGTGCGGATGACGTGGCCATACCGGAAGACTCGTACGGCCTTGCCCTCGACGACCCGGAGGGGAGCGAGTGCGAGACGGTCGATGATGGGTCTGACACCGACGACTACGCTCCGTCCAAGCCAGCTGATGACGCGAGGACCTCCACCTCGGCCGCCCCGGGAGCGCCAACCTCGAAGGCGCTAGCGCCGTCGGCATGAACGCAGCCGGCCCTGGAGGTGCCGGCTCCGGAGGCGAGATGGCTCAAGATCGCTCTTCCTTGTACATTTTCGTCTGCATTTCATTTTTAGTGCCGGAGTTCCACCCACTAGGGGTGTATTTAAGACGTATTGTCATGAACCTGCGGCCGTGGGCCTTTTATCATGTTTAATCGATGTTTTGTTATCAGAAGTAGAAAGGAGTGCGTGCCGGCTCTACTTTAGCCTTTTGCCTGTTGACTTGTTCATGTGCGCTAGGATTCCTTCCGGCTTCTGCCCTTCCTGCCGGCCAGCCGGGAGCCGGTCTGGGATAGGGATGGGGCTTCACCCTTAGGGAAAAGGTAGCAGGCTCTTAGAGTCAACCGACTAGGACTAGGTCGAGCCGGCAGAGGCCAGCCACGGGGAGTGACGTAGCATGGCTGGGCTAGCCCGGCTACCGCGCGTTGGCGGACCTTTGTGTGAGAAGCTCTTTCGTACCCCGCGGTCCCTTCAGCCGGATAACCGGGGGCCGATCTGTGGCTGGTTAGGGTGGGGGAGGTGAAAGGCCGCTTGCTCACATTTATTCGTCCGCTTCGGAGGGGAGCTGGGCGAGCCCCCGGGACCGTGAGCCGGGCCCGGGCCTTAGATGGTAGGAAGAGACTTGGAGAAACCAAAAAGGGGTGTTCCTCAAGCGCCGGCTTGAGGTCCCCATTGCATTCATGGGCCCGAAGGGGCAAAAGTACAGAGTACGTACACTGGCTTTTTAGCAGTAAAAGGGGCGGAGGAGCGCCGCATTCCATGGGCGCTCCGTTTCTTCGCCGGACGCGTCTCTCTTGTGCTTCTGCTGCTTCTGGGCGTCTATCAGGTAGTAGGCGTTGTTGTGCAAAGCCTGACTGATGATGAATGGGCCCTCCCACGGGGAGGACAGCTTGTGCTGGTCGGCCGTTCGTTGAACCCGCCTGAGCACCAGGTCCCCCTCGCGGAAGGAGAGTGCCGGATCCGCTTGCTGTGGTAGTGCCGGAGCTTTTGTTGATAGATGGCCGTCCGGCTCAAAGCTAGCTCGCGGGCTTCTTCGAGGAGGTCGACGCCGTCCTCCCTTGCCTCTCTTGCATCCTTCTCGGTGTACAGGGTGACCTGAGGCGAATCGAACTCGATGTCGGTGGGGATGATCGCCTCGGACCCGTAAGCGAGAAAGAACGGGGTGAAGTCGGTCGACCGGTTGGGCGTGGTCCGGAGGCTCCATAGGACGGCCGACAGCTCCTCGACCCAGCAGCCGGCCGACCGGACAAGTGGTGTGACGAGCCGGGGCTTGATGCTGGCCAGGATGAGGCCGTTCGCCCTTTCGACCTGGCCATTGGACCTGGGGGTGGGCGACGGACGCCAAGTCGAGCCGGATGCCCTGTCGTGAGCAGAAACGCGCCAGTGCGCCCTTGGCGAAGTTCGTGCCATTGTCGGTGATGATGCTATGGCGGACGCCGTAGCGAACCGTGATGTCTTCGATGAACCGGGCGGCAGTGGGGCCATCCAGCTTCTTGATGGGTCGCGCCTCGATCCACTTGGTGAACTTGTCGACGGCGACCAACATGTGTGTCATGCTGCCCCGGGCGGTCTTGAAGGGCCTCACCATATCCAGCCCCCAGACGGCAAAAGGCCATGAGAGGGGGATGGTTTGGAGGGCGGTAGCCGGCAGGTGGCTTTGCGCGCGGAAGCGTTGGCAGCCCTCGCACTTGTCGACCAAGTCCTTGGCCGCTTCCAGGGTAGTCGACCAGTATAAACCGTGGCGGAACACCTTGGCCACCAAGGACCTGGAGGCGGCATGATGCCCCTACTCGCCTTGGTGGATGTCGAGGAGGATCTCCAGCCCCTTCTCCGGCTCGACACAACGTTGGAAAACGCCGGTGATGCTGCGGCGAACGAGGTCGCGGTTGATGATGCCGTAGGCCAAGGCCCGGCGCTGGATTTGCCTTGCGGTGGCCTCGTCAGGGGGGAGCTCACCACGCTCGAGGAACGCCAGAATGGGTAGAGCCGACGATGGGGCCGAGACGGGAGCCGGCTCGGGCACGAGCGGGACGTCGGAGGCGGCAGCCCCCGGGACCAGCACGCCAGCCCCCGGGGCCGGCATGTCAGTCCCCGGGACCGGTTCGTCTGTCCCCGTGAGTGAAGTGGCGGCGGGAAGGTCGGCCGTCGTCATGACGGTGTCGAGTGCCGGCGGGGCCGGTTGGTTTGGAGCGGCGGGTGGCGTCGGGGCCGGCGAGGCGGCTTTGATCAATGGGGCCGGCAGGGCAGCCGACGCAACCGCAGAGTTGGCCGCGCCCGTCGGTATGAAGATGGATTCCGACTCGGGAGATGGCTTGATCGAGGGTTTCAGCTGCCGCTCGAGGGAGACGCCGGCAGGAATGGCCTGCCGGGTGGAGCCGATTTTGGCCAGCGTGTCGGCTGCCTCGTTGTCCGCCCGGGGCACATGATGGAACTCACAGCCCTCGAAGAAGCCGGTGAGTTGCTGGACGAGGAAGCGGTAGCTGGCCATGTTGGCGTATCTGGCGTCCCACTCGCAAGAAACCTGCTGGACCAGAAGATCGGAGTCGCCGAAGCATAGTATGCGTCGGATGCCAATCTCCTTGGTGAGCCGGAGGCTATGGACGAGGGCTTCATACTCGGCCACGTTGTTGGAGGCGGCGAAGTGGATCTGGAGGGTTTACTTGAGTTGATCACCTTTCGGGGAGGAGAGGACAATGCCGGCACCCAAGCCGGTCCTCATCTTGGAGCCGTCGAAATGCATGCGCCAGTGTGTGGAGTTAGGTGGAGGCGGCACGAATTGGGTCTCGGCCCAGTCGATGAGGAAGTCGGCCATCGCTTGGGACTTGATGGCGGTGCGCGGCCCGTGCCGGATCTCGTAGTCGGCCATGGAGATGGCAAATTTGGCTATCCGGCCGGTGGCATCCCGGCCGGCCATGATTTCGCCTAACGGCGCTGTGCTCACGACAGTGACGACGTGCTCCTGGAAGTAATGATTTAGCTTCTGGGTGGCGAAGTAGACGCCGTAGCACATCTTCTGGTAGTGGGGGTAGTTCTGTTTGGAGGCGGAGAGGACTTCGCTGAGGTAGTAGACTGGACGTTGCGTCGGTAGTGCCTTGCCCTCCTCCGGCCGCTCCACCACCAGAACGATGCTGACGACGCGCGTAGTGGCCGTGATGTAGGCGAGCAGGGGCTCTTTCTCAGCCGGCGTGGCCAAAATGGGCGCGCTGGTGAGAACCCGCTTGAGGTCGCTTAACGCCGCGTCCGCCTTGCTGGGCCAGTCAAAAAGGGCCGGCTTCTTCGAGAGGTCTGGGCCCGGCTCAACCAAGGCCGACTTGCGCGGGAGTCCGTAAAGGAGCAGGGCCTTCTCGCCAAGCCGGCTGATGAACCGGCTGAGGGAGGCGAGGCAGCCGGTGAACTTCTGAACATCGTGAAGCCGGACCGGCTTGGGCATGCGCTCGATTGCCCGGATCTTTTCGGGGTTGGCTTCGATACCGCGAGCGGACACGAAGAAACCCATAAGCTGGCTGGCAGGGACGCCGAAAACGCACTTCTTCGGGTTGAGCTTGATCTTGTATTCACGCAGATTGGCGAATGGCTCTCGGAGGTCGTCGAGGAGGCTGAAACGCTTCTTGGACCTGACGACGATGTCGTCGACGTAGACATGGACGTTCCTGCCTATCTGAGGCAGGAGGCACTTCTGCATGCAGCGCTGGAAGGTGGCGCCTGCGTTCTTCAGGCCTAAGGACATGGTGATGTAGCAGTAGGCCCCGAAGGGCGTGATGAAAGAGGTCTTGAGCCGGTCCTCCGGGTCCAGCTTGATCTGGTGGTAGCCGGAGTAGGCGTCTAGGAAAGACAGCAAGTCGTAGCCGGCCGTGGAGTCGACGACTTGATCGATCCGTGGCAGGGCAAACGGGTCCTTTGGGCATGCCTTGTTCAGGCTCGTGTAGTCGATACACATGCGCCAAGTGTTGTTCTTCTTTTGTACCAGGACTGGGTTGGCTAGCCAGTCCGGGTGGAAAACTTCCATGGTGAAGCCGGCTGCGAGCAGCCGGGCAATCTCTTCTCCGATGGTGCGCCGCTTCTCCTCGGAGAAACGGCGCAGGGGTTGCTTGATCGGCTTCGCATCTGGCCGGACGTGTAGTTTGTGCTCGGCGAACTTCCTTGGGACACCCAGCATGTCTTTGGGGGACCATGCAAAAATGTCCCGGTTCTCACAGAGGAAGTCGACGAGCTCGCTTTCCTATTTGCTGTCGAGGCGCGAACCGATGGTCATGCACTGGGTGGGGTTGGCCGGATCGAGCGACACTTGCTTGGTGTCCCTAGACGGCTGGAAAGAGCCCTCGCCGACGGACCGGGATGGAGGAGCCGACACGGCCAGCTGGGCAGAGGCGAGAGCCACCAGTCAATTGAGCTGCCGCTTCTCCTCCGCTATCTCCAGGGCCTCGGCCAGCCGGCTGCCATCGCGCACACACGCCATGGACACCTGGTACTTGCCGACAACGGTGATGATGCCTTTGGGACCCGGCATCTTGAGCGTGAGGTAGGCATAGTGGGGAACCGCCATTAACTTGACGAGCGCGGGCCAGCCCAGCAAAGCGTGGTAGGGGCTGCTAAGGTCCGGCACCTCGAACCAGATCGGCTCGCGGCGGAAGTGGCCGGCGTCGCCGAAGAGGACGTCGAGCCGGATCTTGGCGAGGGCGGTGCAGGACTTTCCCGGGACGATGCCGTGGAACACGGTCCGACTTGCCTTCAGGTCCTCCACCTTGAGTCCTAGCTTGAGCAGGGTGTCAAGGTAGAGGATGCTGCTGCTGCTGCCGCCATCTACCAGCACCCGCGAAAAACGGCAGGAGCGCCTCTCAGAGGTGATGGTGGGGTCGAGGAGGAGGGCGTAGCTGCCCGGGTTTGGCATCACAGCCGGATGGTCTGCCCGGCTCCAGGTGACCGGCTTCTCGGACGAGTGCATGAACTGGGGAGTCGCAGGTGCGGTGGCGTTCACCTCGCTATGGAGCCGGCGTTGGGCGTGCTTGCCCGTCTCTTCACACGTGAAGACGACGTAGCAGCCGTCAAGCTCGGGGTATTGGTCCAGCAGTCGGCCGTCGTTTCGCGCCAGGGCTGGGGGCGCGCGGGCCGGCTGGGGGGCCGGAGGCGGAGCCTGGGCCGGAGCCGGCCCACGGGCTGGCGGCGCGGGAGGGGCCGGGAGGCCGTCGCCCCGGGCCAGGCGTTGTGAGAAGCTGCACTACCGGAGCGTATGCGTGGCCGGCGTGGCACCGGAGTGGTTCCTGCAGGGGAGGTCCAACAGCTACTCGAAAGTCAGCTTGGGTTGCCAGACAGGCTTGCCGGTGCGCTGGCGCTTGCCGGAGGCCTGGCCAGCCGGCTGCTCCTCCTCGATGGAGGCGACGAGCCGGCTCCCATATCGGGGATCGGGCTAGTCGTTCTTGCGCTTGCCATTGGGCTGTTGCCAGTTGGCCGGAGCCGGAGCCGGCTTGGTTGGTGCCTTGGCTTTCATCCTCATGGAGGAGTCTGCCGTGGCGTATTTGTCCACTTTGGACATCAAGTCTGCCAGGGAGGTTGGCTCGGAGCACAAGAGCTTGTGCTTGAGGGGCGTGTCATCGCGACAGCCCTCGATGAAGTACTAGATGGCCTGCACCTCATGCACGCCCTCGCAGGAGTTGCGGAGCTCGGTCCAGCGCGTGAGGTAGTCGTTGAGGGGCTCGTCCGGGCCCTGGACACACATGGCGAGCTCGCGGGGGTGAGCGGGTCGCTTGTAGGTGCCAGTGAAGTTACGGATGAAGGCTTCCTCGAAGTCCGTCCAGGTGTTGACGCTGCCGGCGGCCAGGCTGTTTAGCCAGGTGCGGGCAGAGCCGATCAGCATCAGGGGAACGTAGCGGACGGCTACGCGCTTGTTCCCCCTGGCGATGTCGACGGCGGTGGTGTAGTCTACCAACCAGTCCTCCGGCTTGGCAGTCCCCGTGTACTTCGGGGTGTCACGGGGAAGCGTGAAACCGGGCGGAAATGGCTCGTTGCGGATCCGCGGGCCGAAGCAGGCCGGGCCAATCGAGCCCTCCTCCTCGAGGAGAGCCGACTGCGCCAGCCGGTCGAGGCGGAGCCGGGCGTCGTTGTCGCTGTGGGGAACGCGTGGCCCGAGCCGGGCCGCGAGCTCAGGTCGGACGGCCGGCGGGATGGACCGCGCCGGTTCCTGTCGTGGAGGCGGGGTGTGTTCGCGGCTGCGCCGGCTTCCGCCAGCTTCCGCCAGCCGGGCGATTGCTGCGCCGGCTGTTCGTTCCCACGCGACGGGGGACGCTGAGCGTTGCTCCCCCGGGCGTTCCGGCCGGAGGGACGAGGGGTGCTAGAATGCTGAGCCTGCCGAAGGTCAACAGCACCAGAGCCCTCGCCCTCGGGACGGGGGAACTCGTAGACGCCCCCTCTGGGAGTGAGGGCGACCTGCTGCGCGTTGGCAGTGTTGATGAGGTCCTTAATGTGCTGCTCGCGTGCGGCCCGCTCCTCGCCCGCCAAGGTTGCCAGGTCCTCGTAGGCAACCTTGGCAGAGCGCAGGTTGGCGGCGGGGTTGTCGTAGATGGGGAGGCGGCCGCCTAGGATCTCGGCGACCACGCGGCCGCGTTCCCGCACGGTGCCGCGCCGGCTGGGTTCGGGGCCAGCCGGGGTGAGGCCGTACGCGGAGTTGTACTCCCGCTGAGCGGCCTCCATCCGCCGTCGTTCGGCAATGAGGGCGCTGGCATCTTCGAACAGCCGGCGGCGGGCCGCCTCTAGATCGGCTCTGGCGGTGGCCGGGTCCGCCGTCGTGGTGACGGGGGTGCCGAGACCCCGGAGGGTGGCGGCGAGAGGGTCGTAGGTGCCGGCGCGGGCGACAGCCACGCCGGCCTCGGCCGCACGCACGCGGCCCGCAGTGGTGGAGGAAGCAGTGATCATTACTCCCGTGCGGGCGTGGGAGCCAATCGCGTCGCCGTTGGCAAGAGCGCCTACGGACGCGGGGGGATCGGTGCAGTCGAGCACCCCGCTAGGGTATTCGTCGGCCGGCGCCTCGCCGGCGAGGCTGAGTTTGCTGAACAGCTCGGCGAGCGTGTCTTCTTCGAGCGTGAGGCCGCGGCCAGGGCATCCGTTGGAGAGGCCGGCCGCGCCGCCCGTAGGACCTGCCGGAGCAAGCCCCACGAGCATGCAGTTCCGCCCGGACGCGGGGCGGTCGGGGGAGGTGGTGAAGGCCCCCGCCCAAAGCATAACTCCGGCCGGCGCCGTGGAAGGCCCCGCGGTGGGCGCCAACTGTCGTGGTTTTGTCATGGCAGATGCCACGGGTAGGCTAATTGAGAGGGCTGAAAGGACACCGGTGGACTCCGGGAACGGGGTTAGGCACAAGCGGTGACTGACACGCGATGTACCCAGGTTCGGGGCCCTCCGAGGGAGGTAAAACCCCTACTCCTGCTTGGTATCGTTTAGATCACGGTGAAGGTTACAATCATGCTCCTGGAGTTGTATGAGCCGAGGTGGGAGCTAAGCGCCCCGGCTCGAGAGGTTCCCCGTGGGGGATGCTACGTGGGTGGTGCTATCGTCGTACTTCTTCACCCGGAGTCTCTCACTCTCTCTGTCCCCCCCTTTGCATGGGGAGGCCCGGGTTTTTTTATAGAACAACCCCCGGCTTACAATATGAATATAATGGTCGCGGGGGGACCTAGCCGGCAACCTCTACGGCCGGCTGCGGGGGCCACCAGCTTCGGTCTTGTCGTGGGTGGGCCCCGAGCCCGGTCACGCCGCGACACGGGGTGCCACGGGCAGCGTCGTCTTGTGGTGGTCGGCCGAAGTCAACGGCCAGCCGGCTGTCGTGTAGCCATGCTGGAGTAGATGGCGGAGTGGTTGGGGGCAGGTTGCCACTGTTGGAGGCCTGGTCGCCGTCCAACAGCGGCGAGAGGCCACTGCGGCCATGCGGGCGCTGACCACCGACGGGATAGGGGCCACTGTGGCCATGCGGGCGCTGATCCCCGATGGGACGGGGCCCACTGTCACCACGCAAGGCCCGGTAGGGGCATCCGATGCACGGCCGGCTGGTGAAGGAGCCGGGCGGCGAGGCCCCAGCCGGCCAGCACACCGCGGCTGGTGAAGGAGCAGCCGGCGCGCCCGTGCCGGGGGGTTGGAGCCGGCGGGGCGTCGCCGGGTCGGCTCCTCGAAGGCGGCCCGCCCATTTGCCCTATGGGCGGGCCCGAAGCATAAGGGATGTTTGAGGCTACCCGGGGGTCATCCCCCCGTCAGTCAATGTAGCTTTTCAGGCTCCTCCGGCCACTTTTGTAGATGTTTGTACCCAGACATGTTTAACTTCCGCTTGCTTGTTTGAATGCTCTGAATGTTGGGTCTTGTGACCCCTGTTTGTAACATCCTTTTGTAATGGCTCTTCCGAGCCTTCTAAATAAATGTTGTAATGTTGTATGGTTATGTTGTGATACCATAGTTGTATCTATGCATATCGGGCATGTCGTGCGTACATGTGACATGCAACGGTATGTATGGGATCCGACACCTAGTTGTGTGCCTTTAGTAGTACTCTTTACGGGGAACTGCCTCTTTGTGCTTCCACCGAGCCTTGGTAGCTTTCTACTTCTCCGGACACATTGCTTGATCGGCATGTATCCTTCTTTGCTGCTGTGTCTGTCCCTTCGGGGAAATGTCTCGTAGTGTAATGGAGTCCCTGTAGCCTGCTATGACTCGTCTACGTGCAGTGAAGACTTTTATGTCGGCGTAATGGAGTCCTTGTAGCTTGCTATGACTCGTCTACACAGGCTAGAGATTGACACCTGCATTGCTGGGTTACGTATGCCTGTCCCTGTACGGATGTGCCACTTGGGTTCTATGACTAGTCATTCGGCCCGGGTTCTTTGACATTTGAATGCTAGCGACACTTTCACATACGTGAGTCAAAAGACGCAAACGGTCCCGACCCAGGTAAGGTGGCAGCCGTGGAGATAACCGTGCGTGAGACCACAAAGTGATGTCATGTGTTATAGGCTGGATTATTATGGCTTAGGATCGGGGTCTCGACAGCTTTGGTATCAGAGCTTGACTGCCTGTAGGATTACCAAGCCAAACTCGTTGATGTTGAGTCTAGAACTGCTTTAGTTATATAAGGGAATTGATGGTGGAAGGGAACGTAAGGCTCTTTTTACTCCTTTCCTTGTGTCATTCTAATTCTGAGTCACCCTCTCCTTTATTCTACGGGGATTAAGAACTAGGCCTTCTCATCTATCTATTAGGAGGACGAGTTACTATGCTGGAGACCTATGGGGAAAGATGCTGTGTTTCTGGATTGATGTCTGTATAAGAATTCATTGTCATGTTGTCAGTTGTCTTGCAGGTTGCCTCATATTTCATGCCCGTACAGCCGTTATGCTGTCCGAGTTATCCAAGGTTTCTAAATTATTTGATGCAAATGCAAAACTCTCTCATCTTGAGTCAATGTCTTTCAGGCCAGAAAAAGCACACTAATCCTTGAGTTGAGGTACTATATTACCTCGACGTGTTTGATGAAGGTGTTTAGGAAACCATGTCGCTTCAGTGAACCACCCAATAGTCTAGTGGTGTCTTATGTTTCCAGTGTGATAATTCTGGCCATCATTATCAAAAGCATGTTGTGATGCTACTTAGTCAATAGGTATTCTGTATCTGGGCTCTTAAACCCAAGGATCATTCTGCTCATTCCGTTGATAGTATTTGCTCATTCCTTTAGGATATTAGTAACCTTGTTATAGTCTTCAAGATTTGTGGTATATCATTCTTCCACTACCATGAATCAGTTATGGCAGAAGTTCTTTGTGAACGGAAGATCACAACCTGAGCGCTCTTGATGAGTTCTCCATTCCATAGTTGTGACTCTGCCAATCCTTCATTTCTGCATGGATTATCTGGAAGAAACATGTTGAACTCCGTTTGATATATTCAATCCATGCATTACAACTTAGGAAAATCAGGTGCTCTTGAGTTGCCCTTCTTCAATTTTATTCTGACCGTTATCTATCAATGAATAGTCAGGAGTATGTTATGCATTGAGTTATCAATGTCGTCTATTCTTGTGGTCTGTCAAGCCAATCTATTCCAGAATGACTAGGAAAAGCAAACTCTCGTACCTCATCCATTTCTTGGATTGGGTCAAAGCAGTTGTGTTCTGTAGATCAAAATGCTAATTCAGCTTTTGCTCTGTTCTACCTTGAGGTATTACCCTCTTCATGTCAAGAATATCATGAGAACTGTACTCCCTCTTATGAAATCTTGATGTAGTGATACTTCTCGCCATCATCATTCATCTCTCGGTCTATGTGTTGTTTGTAACCAGGATACCGACAAGGGAATCGTGATGTGTGTAGTCAATATTTCTAGCAACTTTGTTGTTTGGTAGTTAATGGACAATAATTTCATTCCTGGTGTGTTGGTTATTGAATCACCACCGTAGGAATGGTCGTGCTACCTAGTCCATTTTCCATGGTGCACTTTTCGATCAATGAGTTATGGGATTGTATCAATCTTTCGCTCTATTGATCATATCGTCTTGTCTTGAAAAGCAAGATTGTTCTCGAGCTTGATAACATATCGGTGGATCGTGATTTTCCGAATATCGTCTCGGAAGTATTACCAAGGTATTCCTTGACCGTTATATTGAGCTCGTGATTAAGGTGGTTTTTCCTATAAACCACCCCGTCTCTAAGAATCCGTGTTGGATATCCCTAAACTAGTTGGTTAAGCCAAACAACAACTTGGAGAGTTGGAAGATAGAAGCTTAATCTAACTTATCTCATGTAAAAGGGATATCTTGTGTTTTGTGCTTGTATATGTAGAAGAAAGATGATATCTTCATCAATTGATCCTTGTGACCAATTGATGCACCTATCATCTTGTACAAACATTCATTTGAGTTTGGGCTATCGTCAAATCAAAATCAGAACCAAAGATTTCTCTAATGTTGTTCTACTCGCGGATTTATCCTCGAGCGTACACCGTTATATCTTTCGGTCTGACCAATGCTATCGCCTTGTTCTCATAAGTTGTGGAAATCCATCTACATGGATATTTCGATGAATTGTTGTTAAGCCCATTGACAACCTTTTCATCTCCTACATGACTCATGATGAACATGAGGCTAGCGTTGGAAACCTTGTGGGATTATCTTCGTGTTCCGTACATGATGTATATGTGTGATTTAAGAAGTGACTTACTCTTAGTTCATGGGCTTATGGTGCAAGTTGCCGCCATGAACTTGAGAAAGGTCGTTTTGTTTTCATTGGAATCATCCCTAGTCAGTCATGCACGTGCAAAGTATTCTATGGTTTGGTAGACTGATCATCTCCATTCCATATGCAATCCCCAGCACACTAAGCCATTGATTGAGTTCTTCAAGAAAAAGAAGTTCTTTCTTAACAGCTAATTCAGACTTATGTAAGAACTTCTCTAATTCCTAATGATGGTTCCTAACCAGAACCCGGAAGTGTTTTGTTGTAAGGTTATGTATCTTGCAATCCAGCTCATGTTTTGGAGTTAGCTTCCGTAGTTCATTTCCTGAGAATCTCGCAACATCATCTCTTCAATTTGTGTTGCAACCTTTCACCTTCAGACATGCTGAGTCTGGAATATCCTGACACCAACCATATCTGAATCTCAGGCATATATGATGGTTGGAACATTTCCCAAGAATTATACTATTGGTCTTGCTGAACCGGCAAAGGGATGTTGTGGCTAACATACCTATCCGGAAGACCTACTATTAAAATATCTTGTTCGAGCAACTTGGCCACCTCCCCATGGGAACCTTGTATGACTTGCTCTGGAAGTTATTCCTCATGGACCCCTTTGAGATCCCGAAGTCCGACCTTTACTTGATGCTCTAGTGACAAAACCTGAATTATAATTGGGTTACGCTATTTCATCAAGGAGAACATTAGAAGTAGAGTGCTAAATGTCTCTCGGTCGATCATCCAGATTTCGCTCCCTTGGCATAGCCAAGGTGAAATATGAGAAAGTGTTATCTTCCTTTGCATCTGCATCCTCCATGATTATTCATCATGGTAGTTTGAGGTGTTGCCAGGATCCGTTTTTTACCTTCAATTTTTTATGTATGACTAACATCCGTTTGTTGGTGCGGGAGGAGAAACTCAAGCGGTCGCTCTCACACATGGAGGCGTGGGAGATCGCCCATACTGGGAGGAAGCCCAAGCTTGGGGAAGACAAGTACTAAGGCAAGACCGCGGAGAAGAAGAAGAACTACTCTACGGTGTATCTGAATCTACATCCTGACACACCTGACCCCATCAAGGCGCCTTTGGACGACAAGGCGGTGGTTGGCATGGGGCCGAAGGCTCATGGTCGGCAGCCAGTTCTAGATGCTGTGGTCACTCCTTCTATCTCCTACACACAGCTCCGAGCTACCGACCCAAGCTTGAGATAGCGCACACCCATGACCACTGTGCAGTCACAGTCCCTCCTAGCCGAGCGGCACTCTGTAAGTATTTTTCCCTCTTATCTTCGTTGCTCACTTTATTTCCCGTATTTAGATGTTTAATGAGTTCCATCACGTCATATTGTAGGCCTACATGGAGTACACTCGACAGGAGACCATGGCATGGAGCGCGAGAGTTGCAGCCGTCCAGGACCACACCACTCGCATGATGATTGTAGCGACCCGACCTGGAAGGGTCAAGCTTCTGTGTGTTCTGTGCCATCCCTGGATCAGTATGCTGGCACACACAGTACATCAATGTATATATCAAAGTGCAATCACATGTAATAACGTAAAACTGATATATACCTTAAAATAGTAGCGGATACAGTCAACGGGAGTGGAGTCCCAATAACACCAACTACAGGTTGAGTGCGGACCGTAACCCTGAATCGTACTCTTACTCGTCGAAGAAGAGTATCTGCAACATGAGACATTGCAGCCGTGTAGGTCAGTACATTGAATGTACTGGCAAGATCACCATAGTAGAATAGAAGAATAATGACTATTCTATATGCAAAGGCTTGGTGGCTCTGTGTCTGAGTTTTTGCGTAAAAGCTGATTTTATTTTTTTCCTACAACAAAGGAATATCAGGAATTTCACTATAGAGTTACCTATCATGACATGGTTCCGCCAACCAATGTCTCAATGCCCACAAGTATCTTTAGTTTCCCACAATTAGTTATTAGTCCAGTGTTGAGAGTTCAGAGATAGATCCAAGTCCAGAGGCTCAAATTGTCCGTAACCGGGGACACGGCTAATCGATTAGGTTTAACTCTGCAGAGTGTTGTGTACTTTACCCACAAGATTCGTTCCCTCCTGGTATGTCCTCGCACTGCCTAGTGTTTGAGAACAGGATGAACGAAACATGGTCTTACCGAGTGCTTCCCTGACTATCCGACAGTGCCCATCCAATCCTAATGTCGACTACATCTCATAGCACTGCCTAGACAGAGTCACAACAAGGGTCAACCAAGCCAGAGCCCATAATGACTTGTGGCTACACAGGTAAGCTTCCGGGCATGAAGTATTCATCCTTCTCTTTGAGTCTGGGTGAAGCTTTCCGCAAGATGTCATGGCGCTTCTCCATGCATCCCGACCATCCACTGGTTTCTCCAGGGATGCCCAATCAACCATCCTTCACCCAGTAGTGTGTATTGAATTTTTTTTTCTCGAGTCTCGAAGTCTTGAGGTCTTGAAGATGCAGGACTTGAAGATGCCTTCATGAAGTTATCATCTTGACGTGGAGTCCTTCTTCACACCACTCACGAACACTCATACCAGACCCCGTCTACTTTAGCATAGCATTGCACTAACTAGCGTTCCCGGGGCTTTAGTAACAAGTGGTGGATTCCTACCTCATGCATTCTACTCAACTACAAGAATTTCCAATAACACTACGGGAGGGATTTGTTGAATGATGTCACTACATGCAATAAAAACATAGGTATGAAATAGATGGTCAAAGTGAACTTGCCTGTACTGTTGATGAAGATAAGTATCGCTCTCAAAAAATACTTGATAGAACTATACGTCACTCTCCGATGAAATCTATATAACAAACATTGCATTCATATAAGCAATCATACTAGCAATCAATTCTAACAATCACAAGGTAACACAAGAACAAAAGCAACAAGGTTGATGAAGGAAATACTTAAGACAAACTCAAAATTTTCATAAAAGCAACTAAGGTAGTTTTCCCCTATAATCAATTATTTTCAATAATAACAAAACAATAACAAAGTAAAATACAACAAAAGGATTTTAGTAAATAATTTACTAGCAAAAAGAATTACTTTTGAAGAACAAGTAAAACTATGAAAACAACATCCTAAACAACATAAGTGTTTTCCCACTAAGCTTAACAACAAGTAAAACAATGCAATATTAAAATAAGGGAAAACAAAGTATAAAACAATTAAGTTAACAGAAAATAAAACTTATAAAACAATTTATAAAATATTTTTAAATAAGAGTTCCAACTAGCAGTGAAATCAATTTGCAAGTTATTATGAAACTAGAATTGATTTCATGCTATCAAAATAATAAATAACATAAAAATAAATTTAGTTGAAGTACTAACAGAAAACAAAATATATATTAACTAAGTTAACAGAAAGTATATTTTATAAAACAATTTTTTATTAAAAGTATTTTTCAAATAACAAATCAAACTAGCAATGGAAATTCAATTGCAAGTTATAATTGAACTAGAATTGATTCCATGCAATCAACTAATAAAATATTTTTTTTAAAGGACTACTATCTTCTAACAGAAAACTTTATAAAATTTATCAACTAATATGAAAGAAAATAATTTTAAAACAATTTAAAACAAAAGGAATATAAATAATCCTAACAAGAACTAAACAGAATTTTTTTTGGTTGAAAATACTATTTTATATTATTCTCAACATTCTCAAACTCTATCTAATGATAACTAAGGTCACTAGTGACCAGTAGCAAAAAGAATCAATCAAAAATAAATTTTAAAACTTAAGATATTTAGAAAGCAAAATTTAAATCAAATCTGTTTAAATTCAAATTTAATTATTCAAATATGGTCAAACTTGGCATCTACAGAAACTACATAAAAATTGTGACCTAATGCAAAAAGAATCAAGTTAAAACACTTAAAAACATAAAAGATATGCTAAAAACAGAAACAGAGCTAAATCTGTTTTTAAAACAAAACAGAAAATAAAAATCCTATAACTAACGGACAGGGGGGGTGACGTGGCTGGTTCTGATTGGTCAAAGGGGTGCGCGTGCGGGGTGTTTCGGGCGGACGGCCGAAACTTACAAGAAAACGGTTCGGTTTCAATTAAATCTAATCTGGGCCGTTCATCTAGATTGGACGGTGGAGAGGGGTGGAGATGCTCACTGTGGTGGGGAGGTCTCCGGCGATGTCCGACGGCGGCAAGGTCGATGGAGACGGCGTTCTGGTGGTCCTCAGGTGGTTGCGACGGCACCAGTCGACGCGGGAGGGCACGACGATGAGACAGGTGGCGTCAGAGGTGCTCAGGGGCGATGGTGTCGTCGACGGTGAGCTTCGTGGCAGCAGCGTCCTTCGGGTGTTGATGGAGAGAGGGCTCCGATGGGGTCTGGGGCTCGGGGAGGGCACTGGGAGGTGCGTGTGAGTGAGAGAGAGAGGTTGGTGGGCTCGGCGGGTTTCGGGGAAGGCAGAGTGGTGCAGCAAGATGGAAATGGTGCGGCGGCGGCTGCGGACTCCGGCGAAGGATTCCGGCGAAGAGAGGGCACGGGGAGAGGGGGAAAATGGGGAAATGGGAAGATGGAAACAGCAGCTTTTATAGGCAGGCTCAGGTGCGTCCGAAAGGAAGGAGGGGAGGAGATCACGGCGAAGGATTCCGGAGAGGTCATCGGGGAGGAGAAAGGAAGGAGGTGGCCGCGGGGCGTTTTCGGTCGGCGGTGGGGCTGGGTGTCAGTGGGAGAGAGGGAGGGAGCGTGGCGACGGGCGGCCGGTCCGGAGAGGTTTCGGGCGGGATTAGGGGAACTGGGCCGACTGGGTCTTTAAAAGCCTTAAAGGATTTTCCTTTTCTATTTTCCAGCGAATCAAAAACCATTTAATGTCCATAAACACTTACCTACAAATAAGAAGTTTTATACCAAAATTATCAGCGAATTTAATGCCATTTAATGAACATTTTTATCTGGTCAAATTAAATACTTCTTAAAGAAATATTTTTCAGAAAATGCCTAATTGGCTTTATTTATTTTTGCAAATATTTTTTTCATATAACCCCTTGGGTTTTATGATTCAAAAACTTCACAAAATGACCCTGGTGTGGAGTGTCATATTACTCCTCTCAAATTTTTGCCAAGGGTTTTGTATATTTTGAAAATTTGAATAGGAACCAAATATTAATTGGATTCCAAAATAATTCAGAGGCACTTTCAAATCCTTTCTTTAAACTTTCAACTCATATTTCATATAATTTGAAGAAGTCCTTTTATCCTCTCTCAAGAAAATCATTGAGTTGCATAAAGTTTCTGAATTTGAAATACTTTCAAATGGAATTCAACCATTTTCAAATCCCTTTTCATTTTCTCAAATGGAAGAAGTCATATCATCTTCACTCTAGGGTTTTGTGATGGAATGGATTTGAATTCCTGAGGATAAAGAATGCAGAGTAAAATTTTGGGAAAGTCATTTCATTCCCTCTCATTCAAAAGTTTTTTTTTCAAAGTTTCAAATTCTCACTCAATTTCAATCACTCAAGCAAACAAACAATCATTCTAATAATTATTATAACATTCCAAAGTTTGGGATGTTACAATGACGGTTAGTTTATCCCCTTTCATTTCATTCCCATATTGAAACTTTCATTTCTTTTGACATTGGTGTTTGCTTTGTCAATTAACAAGCAGCTCGTGTTTGAGAGCATGAGGGACGACACGATTCCTGAAATGGAACCAGCACCACCAGCTGCAGGACCACAACCAGTGATGCTTACCTTTGAAGAATTTCTAGCACAACAACCGGGGACAACAGTGGTTAGATCATCCGTTGGTGGTGGTGTCGGTGTTCACATCAATCCCGAGTGACGGAGCCCGGTCACTCCAATCCACCGAGGCGGTAGCGCTGCCGCTAGCAGTGAAGACCCGGATTTTGGCGGACTTGGCGTCGACGACCTTGGAGGTGGACGTACTGGCACTCCTTAGATGACTTGTGCTCTTTTACGCTTCTTAGATGACTTGTATTTCACTGCTTATATTTTGGAGCTCCTTATGTTGTTGGTTGTGAGGATGTGATGGTGGTGGTGTTGATGACGTCCGTCTGTTTATGCAACTTATATTTATGATGCTCTTGATGGTGCTGCTGTGCATTTATTTTTCATTGTATATACCCTGATATTTTGAATTGAAATGGATTTGTAGGAAACAGGAAAAAGAAAAACAACAACACAAAACTACGCCGACGGCTAAGCCGTCGGCATAGAGGGCGTTCGAGTTACCAGTGGCTGCCACGTGGAAAGCTATGCCGACGGCTATGCCGTCGGCGTAGTTTTTTAGCCTATGTCGTCAGCCTGAGCCATCGGCGTAGCTGCGCCCAGGTTCTACCAGCGGCCGCCACGTGTCATCGTATGCCGACGGCTATGCCGTCGACGTAGCTTCGGACCTAGCATAGGTGCGCCACCAGGGACCGTCTCCGGCCGGCACGTGGCAGTCTATGCCGAAGGCTGGGCCGTCGGCATAGAGCGACACGTGGCCGTCCCTGGATGCGCCGCTCTTGACGGCAGCGCTGTCGGACGCTGTTGTCCATGAAACTATGCCGACGGCCCCGGCCGTCGGCATCGATGTACAGACACCGTTGGCATAGCATCTGTGCCGACAGCTTCCCTATGTCGACGGCACCTTGGGGTACGCCGACATATATGGTGCCGACGGGGGCCGTCGGCATAGGCCTATGCCGACGGGAATCGGGGCTATGCCGACGGCCCAGGCCGTCGGCATAGGCCTTTATCCTGGTAATGAATTAAATGTCAAGCCGAAGTTGTTACTTACTTGTCACTTTGAAACGCTTCCTGTTTAACATGGCCATTCAAATTCAGCATTTTTAGAGGATTGGTTTGGTACTTGCGCTGTGCTTTTCCATAAATGAGGATGCTTCGAAGAGTAGGTTCATTTTGTTCAGACTTCATACCCAAGCGAGTTGGGGCACAATCTTGTCTATAATATACCAATATATATAACATGCATTTATTTATTTTGAGATCATGAACTCACTCCATTGAAGTGGTAGCATATAGCACGGATTTACTGATATGCAGATCGACAGTTGAGAGTTCACAGGAAAAGTAATCGCCTGGTGGATTCAAAATACTCGCAATGTTTAGAAAAAACTGACTCCATTCGACAGCAAGATCTAGTGTTGTAGATTTGGAGTGAAGAATTAAGTAAATTAATTTCACAAAAGTGGGGTGACACTAGTTGAAAAGGGCCCATGTGTCCTGGTTCGTAAGGCCCATTTGTCCTGGTTCCGGAACCAAGACTGAAGGGTCGGGACTAAAGCCCAAAACCTTTAGTCTCTGTTCTCTTATGAACCGGGACAGAAGGTGCTCCACGTGGCCGCTCTGCCGAGCCCATGCAGGAGGGCCTCTGGTCCTGATTGGTAACACCAACCGGGACCAAAGAACGTCCATGCGTCAGCAGCTGAGGGGCCTTTTTTTTGAAAGAGGGGGTGTTTTGAGGGTTTTGGAGGATTATTTTAGGGGATTCATATATTTTGTTAGATAGCTAATAGAGAGAAGTGATATCTCTTATCTTCGTGCTTGGTCATGACGCTACGTACTATACTTATAGATAGAACATATGACATAATTTAATCATCACTTTCTTCAATGAGACATCATATCACAAGTTGGTCACTGGTCATAATCACTACTCCTCCTCCTCCTCCACATCATCAACTCTAACACATTGTAGCACATAATAACACATTGTACCTAGGACCTACGTACTCCTATCTCGTAGGACATACTCTACCCTCTCTTAGGTACAATATCATAAAACAAGATAGGCCCTGACTCTCCATTATGGAGAACGGAGATCATCCTGTCTCCCAGTCTTGGCCTACGCACAATGTTGCTTCCAAGTAGCTCTCTACGATTGAGCATACATTTTTTCCAATCTTTGATTTGTCATGACTCCATCGGTTTTAGAAATCCGGTATGCACAGGAGTGATGCGTAGGCTGACCTGGCTGTGGTGGCCCTAAGCTCGTTACAACAACGCGACCTCTCGGGAACATCATAAGAGGCACACAATCCTCCGAGATTTTCTGTTGAAAAACATAGTAATAACTTTGTAGTTAGCAATGTAGTTTAGTTTTAGAAAAATTTATGCAAAAGATGCACGGATGTCGTAATAGTAGAATTAAAATCTTACCATGCAATCTCCATGGATGTTACCGTACTTCACCATGTGCACTAGTGGCACGTATTGACCATAATGTGCAGGAGTTTGATAATAGCTATTGTAATTCTCAAGATGACTAAGGAATGCGGTAAGATGATCTTTCTCCTTATAAGTTAATTCTGCTTCATCATTGTAGTAGTAGGTTCTGTCTACCATCTTCCGTACATTTTTTGAAGAATGAAAATAAGCTGTCAATGCAAATAAGTTGTCAACTATTTTTAAATAAACAATATAAATTACTTAATAAATATGGTTGAGAAACTCACATAATGGTAGAACCGGAGGCGTCTGCACATTGACCCAGATGTCGATATTACCTTCTATCTCATCTTCCGGACGAATATCAAAGGTGATAAGCATATTAGGCTCAAATGCATAAGCCTTGCATAGTGCTTACCAATCTTTGCATTCAAAATAGCAATAGGTGTCTGCATGGTACAATTTTACCGCAAAAGTAAAACCATGCTCGATCCTCAAGTGAACTATCTTCACCTCCATTTCTTTTTTAGTATTGAAACCAATCTTATCCAAGACAGAAATTCTTTCATGGCAGGGGATACGCTAGTAGAACAGTAAAAAATTAAAATTAATTATAAGTTGAAGCAAAAGAGGCAGAAGTCATGCTTAATCATGAAAAAAGACTTGTCATTGTGACTTCTTGTATCCACTTCGAAGTTCTCATCCAGCATGATCCTGAAGTGCCTACCATCAACTAGGAAAGTCTTGTCACAGAGGCCGCGCTCGTCTTTGCAGTATTCGCACATATCGAATTCACTTTCGTCATCAGACATTTCCTATGTTCATAGTTGAAACATTTAGAACCGATCGAAGGAAACTACGAGAAAACTGATCAACACACAGATCACTATTACTCAATATGCAACATGTTGACTTTAGGTTTGTCGAGTCTTTCCTTCCTAAACTCTCATCTCACGTATATGGTGGGCACTCCTTCTGATATTGCGACAGTCGGTGATGGTGGCTCCTCCATTCGTCCCCGAGTACATTACACCAAAATGTCTAGCACACGGGAACGAAGGAGAAGCGACCCCCACGACAACAGTTGGGATTCTTCCTCTCTCATATTTATATATGGTGGACACTCTCCCTGAGTGAAAGACACACAAGTAGCGGAAACAGAACTAAAGTCAACCCATTCCATATATAGAGCAATGACATAGAAAAAATTCCCTATGTTTTGCCGGAATGACTTGTAAATCACAAATACATTTATAATGAAATCGAATATACTATCACTAATACATCATCCTGGATAATCCAGTTCAAGAATTACGACACACTTTGGATCTTAATTAATGCGTGAGTGTGACTTTCGGTCCGTCGAGGCTTTCCTTAAATAACTCTCATATCTCATGGTGGGTTGGTGCGCACTCTCTCACATTTATACGGTGGTCTATATATGTGTTGGGGAGTGTTGCATGGGAAACAAAAAAATTCCTATGCGCACGCAGATCTATCCATGGTGATGATCATCTACGAGAGGGAGAGTGGATCTACATACCCTTGTAGATCGCTAACCGGGAAGCGTTAAGTAATGCGGTTGGTGTAGTCGAACGTCTTCGCGATCCAAATCGCCGTGTGTCCCGCGATCCAATCACGATCCGTCCAGCGATCTAATCATGATCCGTCCCGCAAACTTGATTACGATCCGTCCCATGAACTTGATCACGATCCTTTCGATCTAGCGCCAAACGGACGACACCTCCGCGTTCAGCACACGTACAGCTTGATGACGATCTCCGCCGTCTTGATCCAGCAAGAGAGAGCGGAGAGGTAGAAGAGTTCGCCGGCAGCGTGACAGCGCTCCGGCGATGGTGGTGGAGCAATTCCGGCAGGGCTTTGCCTAAGCACTTTAGAAATCCGATCTAAAGGAGAAACTATGCACTCGAGGGTAGGGTTGCACGTGGCTGAAAATCTAGTGCAAAACCCCTAAAACCTCTAGTATATATAAGGGGAAGAGAGGAGAGGAGGCAGCCTTGGCTTTCCAAGGCAAGGGCTTTGGCCGAAGGAGGTGGAGGAGGTGGGGTCCACCTCCAATCCTAGTAGGACTAGGATTCACCTATTTTGCCTTTTTTTCCACCTTTTCTCTTGGGCTTTTTTCTTCCAGCCGCATGGGCCTCTTGTGGTTGTCCCACCAGACCACTAAGGGCTGCTTTCCACTCTCCCACAGACCATGTAGCCTCTTTGGTGGAAATACCCCTCCCGGAGGTCTCTCGGTACACTACCGGCACTCCCGGTACACTACCGGCACTCCCGGTACACTACCGGCACTCCCGGTACACTACCGATAAGCCCGGAACTTTACCGGCGACCAAAACAGGACTTCCTATATATGAATCTTTACCTACGGACCATTGCAGAGCTCCTCGTGACATCCGGGATCTCATCCGGGACTCCGAACAAACTTCGGTCACCACCATACATAACTCTATACTACCGAAACGTCACCAAACCTTAAGTGTGCAGACCCTACGGGTTCGAGAACTATGTAGACATGACCGACACACCTCTGCGGTCAATAACCAATGGCGGGATCTGGATGTCCACATTGGTTCCTACATATTCTACAAAGATCTTTATCAGTTGAACCTCTATGTCAAGGATTCAGTTAATCCCGTATGATGTTCCCTTTGTTCTTCGGTATGTTACTTGCCCGAGATTCGATCGTCGGTATCTCCATACCTAGTTCAACCTCATTACTGGCAAGTCTCTTTACTCATTCCGTAATACAAGATCCCGTGACCAACACTTAGTCACATTGCTTTCAAGTCTCATTGTGATGTTGTATTACCGAGTGGGCCCTGAGATACCTCTCCGTCACACGGAGTAACAAATCCCAGTCTTGATCCATGCCAACTCAATAGACACCATCGGAGATACCTGTAGAGCACCTTTATAGTCACCCAGTTACGTTGCGACGTTTGATACACACAAGGAACTCCTCCGATGTTCGTGAGTTGCATGATCTCATGGTCATAGGAACAAATACTATGACATGCAGAAAACAGTAGCAATAAACTGACACGATCATATGCTACATTTGTAGTTTGGGTCTTGTCCATCACATCATTCTCCTAATGATGTGATCCTGTTATCAAATGATATCTCATGTCAATGGCTAGGAAACCTTGACCATCTTTGATCAACGAGCTAGTTCACTAGAGGCATACTAGGGACAGTGTGTTGTCTATTTACCCACACATGTAATGTGTTTCCAATCAATACAATTATAACATGGATAATAAACGATTATCATGAACAAGGAAATATAATAATAAACACTTTATTTATTTCCTCTAGGGCATATTTCCAACAGTCTCCCACTTGCACTAGAGTCAATAATCTAGTTCACATCACTATGTGATTTACATGGTAATGAATCGAACACCCATGCAGTTTTGGTGTTGATCATGTTTAGCTCTTGGAAGAGGTTTACAATGGGTCTGCAACATTCAGATTCATGTGCACTTTGCAAATATTTATGTCCTTCTCCTCGATGTAATACTGGATGGAGTTGAAGCGTCGCTTTATGTGTCTGGTCCTCTTGTGAAACATTGATTCCTTGGCTAGAGCAATGGCACCAATGTTGTCACAGAACAGGTTCATTGGATTCAGTGCACTAGGCACTACTCCAAGATCTGTCATGAACTGCTTCATCCAGACACCTTCCTCTGCTGCCTTCGAGGCTGCGATGCACTCCGCTTCGCACGTAGAATCAGCTACCACGCTTTGCTTGGAACTGCACCAGCTTACCGTTCTCCCGTTAAGAATAAATACGTATCAGGTTTGCGACTTAGAGTCATTCGGATCAGTGTCAGAGCTTGCATCGACGTAACCCTTTACAACGAGCTCTTCATCAACTCCATAAACGAGAAACATTTCCTTAGTCCTTTTCAGGTACTTAAGGATATTCTTGACCGCTTGCCAGTGCTCCATTCTAGGATCACTTTGAAACCTTCCGGCCATACTTATGGCAAGGCTGACATCGGGTCTTGTGCACAACATTGCATACATGATAGAGCCTATGGTTGAAGCATAGGGGATGACACTTCATCTTTTCTCTATCTTCTACAGTCACTGGGCATTGAGTCTTACTCAACTTCACACCTTAAAAATCAGGCGAGAACTCTTTCTCTGACTGATCCATTTTGAATTCAGTGCACTAGGCACTACTCCAAGATCTGTCATGAACCGCTTCATTCGGACACCATCCTTCGCTGCCTCCGAGGCTGCGATGTATTCCGCTTCGCACGTAGAATCAGCTACCATGCTTTGCTTGGAACTGCACCAGCTTACCGCTCTCCCGTTAAAAATAAATACGTATCCGGTTTGCGAATTAGAGTCATCCAGATCAGTGTCAAAGCTTGCATTGACGTAACCCTTTACAGGTACTTAAGGATATTCTTGACTGCTTGCCAGTGCTCCATTCCAGGATCACTTTGAAACCTTCCGGCCATACTTATGGCAAGGCTGACATCGGGTCTTGTGCATAGCATTGCATACATGATAGAGCCTATGGCTGAAGCATAGGGGATGACATTCATCTTTTCTCTATCTTCTGTAGTTACTGGGCATTGAGTCTTACTCAACTTCACACCTTGTAACACAGGCAAGAACCCCTTCTTGGACTGATCCATTTTGAACTTCTTCAAAACTTTATCATGGTATGTGCTTTGTGAAAGTGCTATTAAGCGTTTCGATCTATCTCTATAGATCTTAATGCCTAATATGTAAGCAGCTTCTCCTAGGTCCTTCATTGAACAACTCTTGTTCAAATATTCCTTCACGCTTTCCAGCATATCTACATTGTTTCCAATCAGCAATATGTCATCCACATATAATATTAGAAACACTATAGAGCTCCCACTCACTTTCTTGCAAATACAAGCTTCTCCATCAACTTGTATAAGCTCAAACCATTTCTCGGAATCCGGGCCCATCACTGCTCCTTCATAGCTCGTAGGTTCATTGTTGTCCAACAACATGACCTCTAAGACAGGGTTGCCGTACCACTCAGGAGTAGTACGCGCCCATGTCGACCTACGAGGTTCAATAGTAGCTTGTTCTGAAGCTTCATCATCATCATCATCATTAACTTCCTCTTCTACCATCGTAGGTTCCACAGAAACAACTTTCTATGCTGGGCTACTTTCTTGTTGAGGAGTAAAGGTTCAATAACCTCATCAAGTTCTATCTTCCTCCCACTCAATTCTTTCGAGAGAAACTCTTTCTCAAGAAATGTTCCATTCTTAGCGACAAACACTTTGCCTTCAGATCTGAGATAGAAGGTATACCCGACTATCTCTTTTGGGTATCCTATGAAGACGTATTTCTTCGCTTTGGGTTCCAGCTTTTCAGGCTGAAGCTTTTTGACATAAGCATCACATCCCCAAACTTTAAGAAACGACAACTTTGGCCTATTTAAAGTGAATGCAGCTGTCTCTAATGCATAACCCCAAAACGATAGTGGCAAATCAGCAAGAGACATCATAGAACACACCATATCTAATAAGGTTCGATTACGACGTTCGGACACACCATTACGTTGTGGTGTTCCGGGCGGTGTCAACGGTGAAACAATTCCACATTGTCTTAAGTGAGTGCCAAACTCATAACTCACATATTCACCTCCTCGATCAGATCGCAGGAACTTAATCTTCTTGTTACGATGATTCTCAACTTCACTCTGAAATTGCTTGAACTTTTCAAACATTTCAGACTTGTGTTTCATTAAGTAAATATACCCATATCTACTTAAGTCATCAATGAAGGTGAGAATATAACGATATCCACCGCGCGCTGCAACATTCATTGGACCGCACACATCAGTATGTATGATTTCCAATAAGTCACTTGCCCGTTCCATTGTTCCAGAGAACGACGTTTTAGTCATCTTGTCCATGAGGCATGGTTCACATGTGTCAAGTGATTCAAAATCAAGTGACTCCAAAAGTCCATCAACATGGAGCTTCCTCATGCGTTTTACACCAATATGACCTAAATGGCAGTGCCACAAGAAACTGGTACTATCATTATCAACTCTACATCTTTTAGCATCAATGTTATGAACATGTGTGTCATCACTATCAAGATTCAATATGAATAAACCCCTAACATTGGGTGCATGACCATAAAAGATATTACTCATATAAATAGAACAACCTTTATTCTCTGATTTAAATGAGTAACCGTCTCGCAATAAATAAGATCTAGATATAATGTTCATGCTTAACGCATACACTAAATAACAATTATTCAGGTTCATCACTAATCCCGATGGTAATCGAAGAGAGAGCATGCCGACGGCGATCACATCAACCTTGGAACCATTTCCCACGCGCATCGCCACTTCGTCCTTCGCCAGCCTTCGTTTATTCCGTAGTTCCTGCTTTGAGTTGCAAATTTGAGCAATTGAACCGGTATCAAATACCCAGGCACTACTACGAGAGCTAGTAAGGTACACATCAATAACATGTATATCATATATACCTTGTTTTTCCTTGGTCGCCTTCTTGTCAGACAGGTACTTGGGGCAGTTCCGCTTCCAGTGACCAGTTCCTTTGCAATGAAAGCACTTAGTTTCTGGCTTAGGTCCAAGCTTAGGGTTCTTTGTAGGAGTAGCAACTGCTTTGCCATCCTTCTTGGTTTTACCCTTCTTGCCTTTGCCCTTGCCATTTTTCTTGAAACTAGTGGTTTTATTGACCATCAACACTTGATGTTCTTTCTGGATTTCAGACTCAGCGACTTTCAGCATCGCAAACAGCTCGGCGACTGACTTGTTCATCCCGTGCATGTTATAGTTCATTACAAAGCTCTTGTAACTAGGTGGAAGTGATTGAAGAACTCTATCAGTGATTGCCTCTGGCGGAAGGGTAATTCCCAACTCCTCTAGACGATTTGAATTCCCAGACATTCTAAGTATGTGCTCACTGATAGACCCGTTCTCCTCCATCTTGCAAGCATAGAATTTACCGGAGGTCTCATACATCTCGATCCGGGCATTCTTCTGAAAGATAAACTTCAACTCTTGGAACATCTTATATGCTCCATGACGTTCAAAACGTCTTTGAAGTCCCGGTTCTAAGCCATGCAATATTGCACACTGAACTATTGAGTAGTCTCTAGCACGAGCCTCCCAAGCATTCTTAACGTCTTCGGAGGTCATGTCTTCTGGTTGGTTACCAAGCGGTGCATCAAGGACATATTGTTTCTGGGAAGCCGTGAGGATAATCCTCACATTATGGGCCCAGTCAACAAAGTTACTTCCATCATCTGTCAACTTAGCTTTCTCTAGGAACACATTAAAATTCAGGGGTGCTACTGCGCGAGCCATTGATCTACAACATAAATATGCAAAGGTTACTTAGACTATTGTTCAAGATAATGAGTTTAGTTAATCAAATTACTAAAGCTCCCACTCAAATTGACATCCCTCAGGTCATCTGAGTGTCACATGATCCAAATTCACCAACTCAAGTCCGATCATCACGTGAGTTAAGGTACCTTCAATGGTGAACATCATTATGTTGATCATATCTACTATATGACTCATGTTCGACCTTTCGGTCTCTTGTGTTCCGAGGCCATATCTGTACATTCTAGGCTCGTCAAGTTTAACCCGAGTGTTCTGCACGTGCAAAACTGGCTTGCACCCGTTGTATGTGAATGTAGAGTCTATCACACTCGATCATCACGTGGTGTCTCGACACGACGAACTTTCGCAACGGTGCTCACTCGGGGAGAACACAATTTTGTTGGGGAACGTTGCATGGGAAACAAAAATTTTCCTATGCACACGCAAGATCTATCCATGGTGATGAGCATCTAAGAGAAGGAGAGTGGATCTGCATATCCTTGTAGATCGCTAAGCGGGAAGCGTTAAGAAACGCGGTTGGTGTAGTCGAACGTCTTCGCGATCAAAATCACCGAGCGTACCGCGATCTCATCACGATCCGTCCCATGATCCAATCACGATCCGTCCCATGAACAGATCACAATCCGTCTCGCGATCTCATCACGATCCGTCCCGCAATATTGATCATGGTCCTTTCGATCTAGCACCGAACGTACGGCACCTCCGCGTTCAGCACACGTACAGCTCGATGACGATCTCCACCTTCTTGATCCAGCAATAGGGAGCGGAGATGTAGAAGTGTTCTTTGGCAGCATGACGGCGCTCCGGCGATGGTGGTGGAGCTATTCCGACAGGGCTTCGCCTAAGCACTGCAGAAAACCGATCTAGAGGAGAAACTATGCACTAGAGGAACGGGTAGGACGTGGCTATTAGGGTTAGCTTTTCCCTCTAAATCCTCTAGTATATATAGGAGGGAGGGAGGGGAGGAGGCAGCCTCAAACCCTCAAGATCTGGCCGAAATTGGAGGTGAAGGAGTCCTACTCCAATCCTATTAGGATTAGGACTCCTTCCTTATTTAGACTTTTTGCCTTTTTCCACCTTTTTCCTTTTGGGCTTTTCTTCCCAGCCGCATGGGCTTTGTGTGGGACCTCCACCAGCCCACTAAGGGCTGGTATTCATCCTCCCACAGCCCATGTAGCCTCTTGGGTCGAAATACCCCTCCCGATGGTCTCCCGGTACACTACCGGCACTCCCGGTACACTACCGATGAGCCCGAAACTTTTCCGGTGACAAAAAGAGGACTTCCTATATATCAATCTTTAGCTACGGACCATTCCGGAGCTCCTCATGACGTTCGGGATCTCATCCGGGACTCTGAACAACCTTCAGTCACCACCATACATAACTCTATACTACCGAAACGTCACCAAACCTTAAGTGTGCAGACCCTGCGGGTTCGAGAACTATGTAGACATGACCAAGACACCTCTGCGGTCAATAACCAATTCGAGCTCATTAGGTGAAAACCTTTTCACATAAGTGTCATGACTCCAAACATTAAGAAATGACAGCTTAGGTTTCCATCAAACCCTAATTCACATGGTGTCATCTCAACGGATTTAGATGGTGCCCTATTTAAAGTGAATGTAGTTGTCTCTAATGCATAACCCCAAAATGATAGTGGCAAAACCATAAGAGACATCATAGTATGCACCATATCTAATATAGCACGACTATGACGTTCGGACACACCATCACACTATGGTGTTCCAGGTGGCATGAGTTCTGAAACAACTTTCACATTGTCTAAAGTTGTACGCCAAACTCCTAACTCAGATATTCACCTCCACGATCATATCGCAGACATTTTTATCTTCTTGTCGCGATGATCTTAAACTTCACTCTGAATTTGCTTGAACCTTTCAAACGATCCAGACTTGTGGTTCATTAAGTAAATATACACTATATCTACTCAAATCATTAGTGAAGGTAAGAAAATAACGATGTCCACCGCACACTACAAGACTCATTGGATTGCATACATCAACATGTATCATTTCCAATAAATCACTTGCCCGCTCCATAAATCCGGAAAATGGGGTCCTTAGTCATCTTGCCCAAGAGGCATGGTTCGCATGTCTCAACGGATTCGAAATCGAGTGAGTCCAAAGATCCATAAGCATGGAGTTTCTTCATGCACTTTATACCAATATGACATTTAGCGGCAGTGCCAGAAGTAGGTGGTACTATCATTATTAACTTTGTATCTTTTGGCATCAATGTTCTGAACATGTGTATTACTACGATCAAGATTCAACAAACCATTCTCACTGGATGCATGACCATTGAAGGTATTATTCATGTAAATAGAATAACCATTATTCTCTAACTTAAATGAATAACCGTGTTACAATAAACACGATCTAATCATGTTCATGCTCAACGCAAAACACCAAATAACATTTATTTAGGTTACTAACATTTAGCTAGTTTTCACTAATCTTGAAGGTAGAGAGAGCATGCGATGTTGATCACATCAACCTTGGAAACATTTTCAACACACATCGTCACCTCACCCTTAGCTAGTTCTCCATAAATTTTGTAGCTTTTATTTTGAGTTACTAACATTTAGCAACCGAACCAGTATCCAATACCCAGGTGCTTCTAGGAGTACTAGCAAGGTACATATCAATAACACATATATCAAATATACTTCTGTTGACGTTGCCAGCCTTCTTATCTACCAAGTATCTAGGGTTGTTCCGCTTCAGCGACCATTCTCCTCATAATCGAAGCACTTAGTCTCGGGTTTGGGTTCAACTTCAGGTTACTTCACTGGAGCAGCAACTGACTTGCCATCCATGAAGTTTCCCTCCTTACCCTTGCCCTTCTCGAAACTTAGTGGTTTTAATAACCATCAACACTTGACGCTCCTTGTTGATTTCTACCTTCGCGGTGTCAAACATCGTGAATAGCTCAGGGATCAATATTTCTATCCCTGGCATTTTATTGTTCATCACCAAGTTCTAGTACCTTAGTGACAGTGACTTGGAGACCTATATCAATCCCTATCTTATCTGGAAGATCAACTCCCACTCGATTCAAGCGATTGTAGCAAACAGACAATCTGAGCACATGCTCAACGATTGAGCTATTCTTCTTCATCTTGCACGCAAAGAATCTTGTTGGAGATCTCATATCTCGTAACACGGGCACGAGCCTGAGATCCTAATTTTAGCTCTTAGAACATCTCATATGTTCTGTGATGTTCAAAACGTTTCAGAGCCTCAATTCTAAGCCGTAATGCATGACGCACTAAACTATCAAGTAGTCATGAGAACATGTATGTCAGATGTTCACAACATCTACATACGATGCTAGAGGGGGTGGTACACCGAGCTGTGCATTAAGGACATAAGCCTTCTATGCAGCAATGACGACAATCCTCTGATCACGGACCTAGTCCGCAATATTGCTACCATCATCTTTCAACTCTATTTCTCTAGGAACATTTAAATATACTAGGGAGCTATAGCGTGAGCTAGTAATCTACAACATAATTTGCAAAGACACTACTGACTATGTTCATGATAATGAGTTCAATTAATCAAATTACTTAAGAACTCCCACTCAAATTGACATCCCTCTGGTGTAGCGACCCGACCTGAAAGGCCGAATCTCGGGTGTTTCCGTACCATCCCAAGATCATGCTGGTACACACACGGTACATTAATGTATATATCAAAGGGAAATCACACAGCATTATATTAATCGAAATCCCATATCGAGTCCTTTATTACAATAAATTTTTTTCAATAAATTGGCTCCAAGGGCAACTCATGAGAATGTCTAAATCTTGCGGAAGCGTCGAAGGTAGATGAGTCCATCTGACTCCAAGGGCATCTCACCGAGCGTAGAACGTGTCCTCACTCCTGGTCGGAAAAGTACTCTACAACATGATACGTTGCAGCCGTGTAGGTCAGCATATGGAATATGCCGGCAAAGTCACAAGACAGGGGTGAAAAGATAATCATCTAGTCTACATGCTTATATGGCGGGTGGGGTGGTAAGTTTTTGCGTAAAGCCAATTTTTCCTACATCAAGAGAGGGATAAGCAAAAATTATTACTAAGTTGGTTGATTAATGAGATGGTTCCACCAACCAATTCTCATACCCAAATTGTTAATACCCACATCATCATATTACTAGTGTTGAGAATTCCGAATGTTTCAGTTCCTTTGGCTCAAGTCGTCCATGACCGTGGACACGGCTAATCGATTAGGTTTGAGTACTCTACAGAGCTTTGCACACGTTCCCCACAAGATTGGTCGCCTCCATTTGATTTCTCGCACTTCAGGGTGTTTGAGAAACGGATGACCAAAACATGGTCTTCTAAAGGGTTTCCCTGCGACTTTGTCGGTGCCCATCCTTTCCTACCGTTCTTCTACATCTCGTAGCACCGCCTGTCCAGGGGCACCACGATATCCAACCAAGCCAGAGCCCATAATGACTTGTGGCTGTGCAGGTAAGCCTTGGGTCTTGAAGCACCCATCCATCTCTTTGTGCCTGGGTGGATCTTTCCGCGTGAATACTGGCCATCTCCAGCATCACCTAGGCAAATCCACTGGTTTCTCCAGGGTGCCGTTCAACCATCATCCACCCAGAGGTATGTTGAAAACTCGGAGTCTTGAAATCTTGGTCATTAGGTAGGTCTTGTAATTAATCTCACAACTCTCATGAATCACACAACCAACCCCATCTACTAGTAGCATAGCAAAATGTAAAACAACGTTTCCTGGGGCCAATGTGTCAAGGGATTTGGGGTACCTACCACATGATACTACATCAAGTAACCAATTTCCAACTAACCTACTTTACATGCAATTGGGGTGATGGAAGAACTAATGCAATAAAAACATGGGTAAAGATGATCAAAGTGACTTGCCTGATTGAAGATCTTCGTACGTGAGTGACTCTAGGTAACAAGCTTCGCACTCCGGATAATCTAACGAAGCAAACAAGCACTCAATAAGCATACAACAAAATATGTAATTCCCAAACATCAACAATGAACTAGTAAACAATCAAGACTAAACAATGCACAAATCACAAACAAGAAGACACACAAAGTTTTGTTTACTAGAAGATGATGGGAAAAATCACTACTAACATAACAAAACTATTTGGATTAACAAAACAATGGTTGACAGCAAGTAAACAATAAATATTTTTACTAATAAACAGAATAAAATCAATTTAAAGTTTGTTAAGAAAAACTTTAGTAAAGTTTATAAAGTTTGGTTAAACACTATTTGATGAGGTAGCTATAGTTTTACTAACAAAAGAATGAAACTAACTTATTATTTATTACTAAGACATTATCTTAACAGAATGGAAATTACTAAAAACTTGTCTTAGAAAAAAACAGAATTAAATTATATAAAACTTGTTGAGAGAAAACTATTACTAACTAGTTGTTTTAATCAAATTAATCCTATTTGAAATGGTGTTGAGGTTCCTATGTTAATAAAGAAACAAACTAAGAAAATATATAATTTTATTAACAGTAAGTAAAACACCTAAAGTTTAACTAACAGAACCTACCAAAACAATTAAAACTAAATCTAATTTAAATTAACTAAAACTAAGTTAATTTAAACTATACTAACAAATAGACATAATCTTGTTATAGCTAAAACACTAAGAAAGATCATCCTAAAAATCCTCAAACTAAGCATGAAGATAGTCCTAAGTAATACCAAACAGTAGCAAAAACATTCATATAAAAATCTATTTTTAAACTCTAGTTATTTAGATTTGAATGTTTTGAGCAAATTTGATTCAATTCAAATTTATAGTTCAAATTTGAAATTTAAATGTACAGGGTGAAACTACATGAAAAATGTGAGTTATTGCAAAAAGAATCAACTCAAAACATTAAATAGATTAAAAGTTATTCACAAAATCAGAACAGGTTCTGTTTCTAAACAAAATCAGAAAAGGGTGAAATATCTACCGGACGGCCAGGGGTGACGTGGCGACCTGTGAGTGGTTGGGCTAGTGTGCGCGCGGGTGGTTACGGGCGGTTGACCTATCCTAAGAGGATACCGGTTCGCGAAATAAAACGTTCTAATCTTGGCCATCGGATCTAGATCGGAGGGATGGGAGGGCTCACAGTGTAAAGGTCGCCGGCGTTGGGGATCTCCGGCGAGTCCGAAAGCGGCGAAGACTACGGCGAGGAGCTCCGGTGGTCGAGGGAGGCAGTGTAGTGGTTCAGACGACGGCGGGCGAGGTCCGGCGTCGAATGGTGGGGTCGGAGGGGCGAGTTGACAACCGAGGCGACGGGCACGAGCAATGGGAGTTCTGGTGGTGGTAGGGGCTCTGGCGAGGGTTTGCGGCGGCGTTCTGGCGACAGGAGAGGGGTCTCGGGGGGTAAATGGATGCGGGGAGTTGCGCTCTTATATAGGATGCTCGGGTGGTGCGGGGGAGGAGAGAGGAGAGAGATCCGGGGGGGAAACGGCCGGCGACGTGGTCGGGCGAGAGGAAGGAGGCGACCGCGCGGGCGAACGGTCGGTCGGGGTGGGACCCGGTGGCAGCGAGAGGGGAGCGAGGTTTCCGCGTCGGTCGGCCGGCTCGAATTGAATTCGCGTATAAGTGCCGTGGGCCGGCCCGTTTAATACAAAAACCATTACTGTTTTTATTAACCAGAGTAGTAAAACGTCTTTAAAAGCATTCAAAACATTTTTAAAAATAGGAGTATTATATATCAAAATTAACATAATAATAAATGCCATTTATTGAACATTTTTATTCTGTCAT
The DNA here is from genome assembly GCA_022496015.1 of Hordeum marinum. NCBI lineage: Eukaryota > Viridiplantae > Streptophyta > Magnoliopsida > Poales > Poaceae > Hordeum > Hordeum marinum. Next base: position 471,827,109 of record CM039678.1, read on the forward strand.
TTGAGCACTTTGAAAAAAATAATATTTTCAGAATTGCCTATTTGTTTTTAAATCCTTTTTGCAAATATTTTCAGAATAACTCCTGGTTATTTTTGTTCAAATAAATCACCAATTAGGTCCTGGTGTGGAGTGTCATGTTCCTCCTCTCTTATTTGAACTTTTAACCAAGACTTCAAATAGGTAAAAGCAACTTAGGGAAAAAATAGAAAGGGCTTTCAGAAAGTTAGAAGAAGCATTTCAACATTTGCATACATTCAAGCAAAGATGATGATAGATGCCTAGCTATATTCATAACATTCCAAAATGGAATTTTGGGATGTTACAAACCTACCCACCTTAATATGAATCTCGCCCTCGAGATTCAGGTTGGCTAGAAAATAGGAGCGGGTGGTCTCTACGAAGATCTTCTTCGCGTTCCCAGGTGGCTTCTTCCTTGGTGTGGTGACTCCACAGAACCTTATAGAACTTGATGATCTTGATGCGGGTAACTCTGTTGGATGTCTCGAGGATTCTGACAGGCTTCTCCTCGTAGGTCAGATCACTGTCAAGTTGTATGGCCTCTAGGGGCACTGTGTCTCTCAAGGGAATATCAGTTATCTCAGCGTGACATTTCTTTAGTTGGGACACATGGAACACATCATGAACTCCGGATAATCCTTCCGGCAATTCCAGTTTGTATGCAACTTCGCCTCTACGTTGAAGAATTTTGTAGGGGCCTATGAATCTGGGTGCTAACTTTCCCTTAACACCAAACCTTTTGATTCCTCGAAGCGGGGACACACGAAGATATGCTCGGTCTCCCACTTCATACGTCACTTCCTTGCTATTGCTGTCAGCATAACTCTTATGTCGAGATTGAGCTATCTTGAGTCTGTCGCGAATCAGCTTGACTTTCTCTTCAGAATCTCGGATAAGGTCGGGACCAAAAAGTTGTCGGTCTCCAACACCATCCCACGTCAATGGTGTTCTGCACCTCCTTCCCTAGAAAGCTTCGAAAGGGGCCATCTTCAGACTGGTCTGATAACTGTTGTTGTACGAAAATTCTGCGTAAGGTAAGTTGTCATCCCAACTAGATCCATAATCTAGCGCACAAGCTCTCAACATGTCTTCCAGAATCTGGTTGACTCTCTCAGTCTGTCCATCGGTCTGAGGATGAAAAGCTGTACTGAACTCCAGTCTTGTACCCAAAGTTCATGTAACTGATGCCAAAACTTTGAGGTAAATTGTGTTCCTCTATCTGACATGATGCTCCTCGGAACTCCATGCAGACATACGATCCTGGTCATATATATCTTGGCTAGCTTAGCACTGGTATAGGTGGTCTTCACTGGAACGAAATGAGCCACCTTGGTCAAGCGATCAACCACTACCCAGATGGAATCATAACCTGAACGGGTCCTGGGTAATCCCGTGATGAAGTCCATACCAAGCTTTTCCCATTTCCACTCGGGTATCGGCAAAGGTTGGAGTAACCCTGCTGGTTTCTGATGTTCTGCCTTTACTCGCTGACAAACATCACATATTGCAACATGTTCCGCAATATCTTTCTTCATACCTGTCCACCAATAAATTTCCTTTAAATCCAGATACATCTTGGTATTGCCTGGGTGTATCGAGTAAGGTGAATCGTGGGCTTCCTGAAGTATCAACTTCCTGAGCTCTGGGTCATTGGACACATAGATTCGGTTCTCAAACCACAAAATTCCGTGTTCATCCTCACGAAAACCTTTGGATTTATCATCTTTCATTCTCTGTTTAATCTCAGCTATCTCCTTGTCCGATTTCTGGGCTTCTCGAATTCTTTCAGTCAAGGTGGACTGAATCTCCAGTGTGGCAACATATCCGCTTGGAACTATCTCTAGCCTGAGCTCTCTGAGATCATCGGCTAACTCTTGGGGTAATCCTCCCGCTGTGAGTGTGTTTACATAAGTTTTCCGACTCAAGGCATCGGCTACAAGATTAGCCTTACCTGGATGGTAATGTAATCTCATGTCCTAGTCCTTGATTAACTCTAACCATCTCCTCTGTCTGAGGTTCAACTCCTTCTGCGTGAAGATATATTTCAGGCTCTTATGGTCGGTGTATACATCACAACTATTTCCGATAAGAAAATGTCTCCAAGTCTTGAGTGCGTGCACTACGGATGCTAGTTCCAAATCATGGGTGGCATAATTCAACTCATGAGGTCGTAGTTGTCTAGATGCATATGCTACAACCTTTCCATCTTGCATGAGTACTCCTCCAAGTCCTTGACGTGAAGCATCACAATAAACCTGGAAGTCCTTCCGAGTATTGGGCAAAATCAACACTGGGGCTGTGACCAAACGTTTCTTCAACTGCTGGAAACTGGCTTCACATTCCTCAGTCCAAATATACTTAGACTCTTTCTTCAACAACTCTCTCATGGGCTTGGCTATCTTTGAGAAATTCTCAATGAACCTCTGGTAATATCCGGCAAGTCCGAGGAAACTGCGGATCTCCTTAACTGAGGTGGGTGACTTCCACTCGGTGACGGCTTCAACCTTAGCGGGGTCTACGGCTATTCCTTCTCCGGAAATAACATGTCCAAGGAATCCGACTTCCGTCAGCCAAAATTCACATTTGCTGAACTTGGCATATAACTGATGCTCTCTTAGCTTTTCCAGAACTAAACGCAGATGTTCCTTGTGTTCTTCCTCGTTCTTGGAGAATATCAAAATGTCATCGATGAACACCATGACAAACTTGTCTAAATATTCCATAAACACCTTGTTCATCAAATTCATGAAGTAGGCAGGAGCATTAGTCAAACCAAAGGACATGACTGTATACTCATATAAGCCATACCTTGTGGTGAAAGCTGTTTTGGGTATATCCTGTTCACGAATCTTCAGTTGGTGATACCTTGATCGAAGATCGATCTTGGAGAATACTTTTGCGCCTACTAGCTGATCAAACAAGTCATTAATCATCGGCAGAGGGTACTTGTTCTTGATAGTCACCTCGGTCAAGGCACGATAATCGACTACCATTCTCAAGGTTTTATCCTTCTTCTCCACCAAAAGAACTAGGGCTCCCCAAGGTGAAGAACTTGGGCGAATATATCCCTTGTCCAATAACTCCTTAATCTACTTCTTGATTTCCACTAAATCATTTGCGGGCATCCGATAGGGTCTCTTGGAAATTGGGGCTGTCCCTGGTTGTAGCTCTATTAGGAACTCAATCTCTCTATCTGGTGGCATGCCTGGTAATTCTTCCGGGAATACATCCGGAAAGTCTTTTACCACAGGTACTTCCTCCTGAACAACTCCTGTGAGGGAATTTAACCGTGCACTCATCTGGGTGCGTCGGGATACATACTTAATCCTCTTTTCTCCGGGGTGGTGAGTGAAACGGACTTGCTAGGGCAATCAAGATTTCCTTCATACTTGGTCATCCAATCCATGCCTAGGATTACATCCAATCCCTGGGATTCTAAGACGATGAGGTCGGTGGGAAAAACATGGTTTCCTATGTGAAGTTTCAGGGCATGGCATCCTATTCCTGCCATCATCATACCTCCTGGGGAACTGACCTTAATGGGCTGTCTAAGGGTTTTAGTGGGCAAACCATACTTATCCACAACTACCCTTGATATGAATGAATGAGTTGCACCGGAATCAAAAAGTACTGTAACTGGACGTGAATGCAATAAAAACTTACCAACCACAGTCTCGGGTTGATCATAAACTTCTTCCACGTCAAGGTGGTTCACCTGGGCACGAGGAAACGGATTGGCTTCTTGGCTGCGGAGTTGCCATTTCCATTTCCCTGCTTGCTCTGGGGACACTCAGTAGCATAGTGCTCTGTCTTCTAGCACTTGAAACAGGTGATGTGGCTCAGATCCTTCTGAGTAGGAGCGTGACGGTGCTGGTTGTTGTTCCCATTCCCATTGTCAGTCTTGAAATTGCCATGGTTGGGACGAACATTCCCATTTCCTCCATGGTTGTGGCCTCCATGGTTGTGCATGGCATGAGTGTGCCTTCCAAACTTACCGGTCCCTGATCCGGTATTCCCTGAGTACGGGGAGTAGCGGGGCTTCTGATGAGCTCCAAAGTTAAACTTCCCCTGAGTGTACTTCCGCTTGCGATTCTCAATTTGCTGTTGTTTTCCCTCCAAGATGAGGGCCTTGTCCACCAGCTCTTGGTAGTTGTTGAAGGTAGCCACTACTAGCTGCATGCTCAACTCATCATTGAGTCCTTCCAGAAACTTCTCTTGCTTGGCCGCATCATCGGCCACGTCTCCTGGTGCATAACGTGCCAATGTGCTGAAGTCGTCCACGTACTGGGCCACAGAACGATTTCCCTGGCGCAAGTTGCGAAACTCGCGCTTCTTCAGACTCATAGCTCCAGCTGACACATGTGCGGTGTGGAAAGCTTGATTGAACTGCTCCCAAGTTACATCCGCAATAGGATATGTGGTGGTGTAGTTCTCCCACCACAAAGCTGCTGGTCCTTCCAGTTGATGTGCGGCGAAGCGCACCTTCTCAGCGTCAGTGCATCCAGCGGTGATGAGTTCTCTCTCTATCTTGCGGAGCCAGTCATCTGCCACAATGGGCTCAGTGCTGCTGGAGAAAGTTGGAGGATTCAACCTCAGAAAACGGGTGAGATTATCAGCCTGGGGTGGATGGTGGTGGTTGTTGTTCTGGTTGTTGGTCTAATTACGGATCAATAGCTGCATCAGTGCATTCTGCTGCTGAAGGAGTTGCGTGAGTTCCGGCGGGAAGGTGAAGTCGGACTCACGTCGTGGAGGCATCTTGCTGTTTTCAGAGGGGTGAGAATTAGAATAGAACAAGGGCCTAAAAGGAGAAATTCACTACCAATATGCAATGCAACAAACATATCACACCAAACTCTCATTCATTTATTCAATCAATGTCAAACATCGGGAATACAAGTCTCAATCAAACTACACATCGACCTACGCTCTTAACGTTGAAAATAAAAGATACATGGAGGGCATAACTAAAGTTTTCCTCAGAAGTACATGGTGGCTGAGTCTCCTCCAGTGGTGCTCTCCTCATAGTCATCATTGTCGCTGATGAAAGGAGCCAACTCTCCTTCAGGATGAAGAATTTCACCCATGTCCATTTGTTCCTCCAGAGTGGCGATGCGAGTGTTCAGCTTGTCGATCCTCTCTAAGAAATCCTTCACCTCATACTCATGCTCGTACTCGGCTTCCCGTAAGTCAGCTTCGAGGTCAATCTCGCGGTTCATCAGATTCTTGATTGTCTTCGTATCAGCACGAACTCGAAGCTCCAGAGTCCTGATGTGAGTCTCCAAGGTCTGGATATAGGAAATGGTGGTGTCTGCAGTGGGAGGGGTTATGATGTTTCCATGGACATCCCTGCGACAAACTACGCTGAGTCCTGGTGAAATGATTCCACCTCTGTATTCCTCCTGAATACGTCCAAGGGCACGATGAATGGTAATGTCTCTTCCAAGTATCCAGCTGGGTGCCACAAACTTGAAGTCGATGGGTTCCTTCCGATTCCCAAAGGGCTTCCCTGGGATGTGCACCTCGATCCTGTAGCGTCCATCTTGTGGAAAGGACATGATAGGAGTCCCGGTGATGCTCGGCAAAGCAATCCTCACGTCCTAGACGATCCTCATCAGCTCCTTACCAAAAGGCATCGTTGCGTCAGGCTGGCAAAACTCCGTGATCAACACTGGGATGAAGGTGGCCATCTATAAATTTTGAAATAACCGGAGAGAAATCAGAAATGAGTAGATGAGAGTATAAGAATTTTAAAGACAAAGAGATACAATCCTAAGGCTTTCCAATCCTAGAGGTTACGTCCTACGGTCAGCGTGTGCTCTGATACCATTTCTGTAGCGACCCGACCTGAAAGGCCGAATCTCCGGTGTTTCCGTACCATCCCAAGATCATGCTGGTACACACATGGTACATCAATGTATATATCAAAGCGAAATCACACAGCATTATATTAATCGAAATCTCATATCGAGTCCTTTATTACAATAAAGTTTTTTACAATAAAGTGGCTGAAGGCCAACTCATGAGAATGTCTAAATCTTGCGGAAGCGTCGAAGGTAGATGAGTCCATCTGACTCCAAGGGCATCTCACCGAGCGTAGAACGTGTCCTCACTCCTGGTCGGAAAAGTACTCTACAACATGATACGTTGCAGCCGTGTAGGTCAGCATATGGAATATGCCGGCAAAGTAACATGAGAGGGGTGAAAAGATAATCATCTCTACATGCTTATATGGCGGGTGGGGTGGTAAGTTTTTGCGTAAAGCCAATTTTTCCTACATCAAGAGAGGGATAAGCAAAAAATATTACTAAGTTGGTTGATTAATGAGATGGTTCCACCAACCAATTCTCATACCCAAATTGTTAATACCCACATCATCATATTACTAGTGTTGAGAATTCCGAATGTTTCAGTTTCTTTGGTTCAAGTCGTCCATGACCGTGGACACGGCTAATCGATTAGGTTTGAGTATTCTGCAGAGCTTTGCACACGTTCCCCACAAGATTGGTCGCCTCCATTTTATTTCTCGCACTTCAGGGTGTTTGAGAAACGGATGACCAAAACATGGTCTTCTAAAGGGTTTCCCTGCGACTTTGTCGGTTCCCATCCTTTCCTACCGTTCTTCTACATCTCGTAGCACCGCCTGTCCAGGGTCACCACGATATCCAACCAAGCCAGAGCCCATAATGACTTGTGGCTATGCAGGTAAGCCTTGGGTCTTGAAGCACCCATCCATCTCTTTGTGCCTGGGTGGATCTTTCCGCGTGAATACTGGCCATCTCCAGCATCACCTAGGCAAATCCACTGGTTTCTCCAGGGTGCCGTTCAACCATCATCCACCCAGAGGTATGTTGAAAACTCGGAGTCTTGAAATCTTGGTCATTAGGTAGGTCTTGTAATTAATCTCACAACTCTCATGAATCACACAACCAACCCCATCTACTAGTAGCATAGCAAAATGTAAAACAACATTTCCCGGGGCCAATGTGTCAAGGGATTTGGGGTACCTACCACATGATACTACATCAAGTAACCAATTTCCAACTAACCTACTTTACATGCAATTGGGGTGATGGAAGAACTAATGCAATAAAAACATGGGTAAAGATGATCAAAGTGACTTGCCTGATTGATGATCTTCGTACGTGAGTGACTCTAGGTAACAAGCTTCGCACTCCGGATAATCTAACGAAGCAAACAAGCACTCAATAAGCATACAACAAAATATGTAATTCCCAAACATCAACAATGAACTAGTAAACAATCAAGACTAAACAATGCACAAATCACAAACAAGAAGACACACAAAGTTTTGTTTACTAGAAGATGATGGGAAAAATCACTACTAACATAACAAAACTATTTGGATTAACAAAACAATGGTTGACAGCAAGTAAACAATAAATATTTTTACTAATAAACAGAATAAAATCAATTTAAAGTTTGTTAAGAAAAACTTTAGTAAAGTTTATAAAGTTTGGTTAAACACTATTTGATGAGGTAGCTATAGTTTTACTAACAAAAGAATGAAACTAACTTATTATTTATTACTAAGACATTATCTTAACAGAATGGAAATTACTAAAAACATGTCTTAGAAAAAAAAACAGAATTAAATTATATAAAACTTGTTGAGAGAAAACTATTACTAACTAGTTGTTTTAATCAAATTAATCCTATTTGAAATGGCGTTGAGGTTCCTATGTTAATAAATAAACAAACTAAGCAAATATATAATTTTATTAACAGTAAGTAAAACACCTAAAGTTTAACTAACATAACCTACCAAAACAACTAAAACTAAATCTAATTTAAATTAACTAAAACTAAGTTAATTTAAACTATACTAACTAATAGACAGAAACTGGTTATAGCTAAAACACTAAGAAATATCATCCTAACAATCCTCAAACTAAGCATGAAGATAGTCCTAAGTAATACCAAACAGTAGCAAAAACATTCATATAAAAATCTATTTTTAAACTCTAGTTATTTAGATTTGAATGTTTTGAGCAAATTTGATTCAATTCAAATTTTATAGTTCAAATTTGAAATTTAAAGTTACAGGGTGAAACTACATGAAAAATGTGAGTTATTGCAAAAAGAATCAACTCAAAAAATTAAATAGATTAAAAGTTATTCACAAAACAAAATCAGAACAGGTTCTGTTTTCTAAACAAAATCAGAAAAGGGTGAAATATCTACCGGACGGCTAGGGGTGACGTGGCGACCTGTGAGTGGTTGGGCTAGTGTGCGCGCGGGTGGTTACGGGCGGTTGACCGATCCTAAGAGGATACCGGTTCGCGAAATAAAACGTTCTAATCTTGGCCATCGAATCTAGATCGGAGGGATGGGAGGGCTCACAGTGTAAAGGTCACCGGCGTTGGGGATCTCCAGCGAGTCCGAAAGCGGCGAAGACGACGGCGAGGAGCTCCGGTGGTCGAGGGAGGCTGTGTAGTGGTTCAGACGATGGCGGGCAAGGTCCGGCGTCGAATGGTGGTGTCGGAGGGTCGAGTGGACAACCGAGGCGACGGGCACGAGCAATGGGAGTTCCGGTGGTGGCAGGGGCTCCGGCGAGGGTTTGCGGCAGTGTTCTGGCGACAGGAGAGGGGGCTCGGGGGGGAAATGGATGCGGGGAGTTGGGGCTCTTATATAGGATGCTCGGGTGGTGCGGGGGAGGAGAGAGGAGAGAGATCCGGGGGGGAAACGGCCGGCGACGTGGTCGGGCGAGAGGAAGGAGGCGACCGCGCGGGCGAACGGTCGGTCGGGGTGGGACCCGGTGGCAGCGAGAGGGGAGCGAGGTTTCTGCGTCGGTCGGCCGGCTCGAATTGAATTCGCGTATAAGTGCCGTGGGCCGGCCCGTTTAATACAAAAACCGTTACTGTTTTTATTAACCAGAGTAGTAAAACATATTTAAAAACATTCGAAACATTTTTAAAAATAGGTGTATTATATATCAAAATTAACAGAAAAATAAATGCCATTTATTGAACATTTTTATTCTGTCATTTGAACACTTTGAAAAAAAATAATATTTTCAGAATTGCCTATTTGTTTTTAAATCCTTTTTGCAAATATTTTCAGAATAACTCTTGGTTATTTTTGTTCAAATAAATCACCAATTAGGTCCTGGTGTGGAGTGTCATGTTCCTCCTCTCTTATTTGAACTTTTAACCAAGACTTCAAATAGGTAAAAGCAACTTAGGGAAAAATAGAAAGGGCTTTCAGAAAGTCAGAAGAAGCATTTCAACATTTGCATACATTCAAGCAAAGATGATGATAGATGCATAACTATATTCATAACATTCCAAAATGGAATTTTGGGATGTTACATCTGGTCATTCGAGTGATACATGATCCAAATTCACCAACTCAAGTCCGATCATCACGTGAGTTGAGGTGGTTTCAGAACATCATCATGTTGATCATATCTACTATATGACTCATGTTCGACCTTTCGGTCTCTTGTGTTCCGAGGCCATGTCTGTACATGCTAGGCTCGTCAAGTTTAACCCGAGTGTTCTGCATGTGCAACACTGGCTTGCACCCATTGTATGTGAACATAGAGTCTATCACACCTGATCATCACGTGGTGTCTCGACACGATGAACTTTGACAACGGTACACACTCAGGGAGAACACAATTTATCTTGAAATTAAAGTGAGGGATCACCTTATAATGCTACCGTCGTCCTAAGCAAAACAAGGCGCATAAAAAGGATTAACATCACATGCAAATCGTAAGTGACATGATATGGCCATGAACTTGTGCTTTTGATCTCCATCATGAAAGCACCGGCATGATCTCCATTTTCACCGGCATGACACCATGATCTCCATCATCTTGATCTCCATCAACGTGTCACCATCGGGGTTGTCGCGCCCACCATGCTTCTACTACTATTGCATCCGTTTAGCGATAAAGCAAAGCATTACTTAGCGCTTAATGATTGACACGCAGGTCATACAATAATTAAAGACAACCCTATGGTTCCTGCCAGTTGCCGTACTCATCGACATGCAAGTCATGATATTCTATTCAAAACATGATCATCTCATACATCATATATATCTCATCATGTATTTGGCCATATCACATCACAACATACCGTCCAAAAACAAGTTATACGTCCTCTAATTGTTGTTGCATGTTTTACGTGGCTGCTACGGGTATCTAGCAAGAACAATTCTCACCTACGCAAAACCACAACGGTGATACATAAGTTGCTTTTGAACCTTCTCAAGGACCGCCTTTGTCGAATCCGATCCAACTAAAGTAGGAGAAACAGACACCCGCCAGCCATCATTGTGCAACACAGTTACACGTCAGTCGATGGAACCGGTCTCTCATAAGCATACGAGTAAGGTTGGTCTGGGCTGCTTCATCCCACAATACCGCTGAACCAAAACACGACCAAGGGAGGAAGCAATCTAAGCATCAACGCCCACAAACTCTTTGTGTTCTACTCGAGATCTCATCTACACATAGACCTAGCTCATGATGCCACTGTTGGGGAATGTTGCATGGGAAACAAAAAATTTCCTACGCACATGCAAGATCTATCCATGGTGATGAGCATCTACGAGAGGGAGAGTGGATCTACATACCCTTGTAGATCACTAAGCGGGAAGCGTTAAGAAACGCGGTTGGTGTAGTCGAACGTCTTCGCGATCCAAATCGCCGAGCATCCTGAGATCTCATCACGATCCATCCCGCGATCCAATCACGATCCATCCCACGAACTCATCACGATCCGTCCCGCAATCTCATCACGATCCGTCCCGCGATCTTGATCACGGTCCTTCCGATCTACCGCCAAACGGACGGCACCTCCGCGTTCAGCACACGTACAGCTCGATGACGATCTCCGCCTTCCTTATCCAGCAATAGGGAGCGAAGAGGTAGAAGAGTTCTCCGGCAGCATGACGGCGCTCCGGTGATGGTGGTGGAGCTATTCCGACAGGGCTTCGCCTAAGCACTACAGAAAACCGATCTAGAGGAGAAACTATGCACTAGAGGAACGGGTAGCATGTGGCTATTAGGGTTAGCTTTTCCCTATTAATCCTCTCGTATATATAGGAGGGAGGGAGGGGAGGAGGCAGCCTCAAACCCTCAAGATCTGGCCGAAATTGGAGGTGAAGGAGTCCTACTCCAATCCTATTAGGATTAGGACTCCTTCCTTATTTAGACTTTTTGCCTTTTTCCACCTTTTTCCTTTTGGGCTTTTCTTCCCAGCCGCATGGGCTTTGTGTGGGACCTCCACCAGCCCACTAAGGGCTGGTATTCATCCTCCCACAGCCCATGTAGCCTCTTGGGTCGAAATACCCCTCCCGATGGTCTCCCGGTACACTACCGGCACTCCCGGTACACTACCGATGAGCCCGAAACTTTTCCGGTGACAAAAAGAGGACTTCCTATATATCAATCTTTAGCTACGGACCATTCCGGAGCTCCTCATGACGTTCGGGATCTCATCCGGGACTCTGAACAACCTTCAGTCACCACCATACATAACTCTATACTACCGAAACGTCACCAAACCTTAAGTGTGCAGACCCTGCGGGTTCGAGAACTATGTAGACATGACCAAGACACCTCTGCGGTCAATAACCAATGGCAGGACCTGGATGTCCACATTGGTTCCTACATATTCTACGAAGATCTTTATCGGTTGAACCTCTATGTCAAGGATTCAGTTAATCCCGTATGATGTTCCCTTTGTTCTTCGGTATGTTACTTGCCCGAGATTCGATCGTTGGTATGTCCATACCTAGATCAACCTCGTTACTGGCAAGTCTCTTTACTCGTTCCGTAATACAAGATCCCATGACCAACACTTAGTCACCTTGCTTGCAAGGCTCATTGTGATGTTGTATTACCGAGTAGGCCCTGAGATACCTCTCCGTCACACGGAGTAACAAATCCCAGTCTTGATCCATGCCAACTCAACAAACACCATCGGAGATACCTGTAGAGCACCTTTATAGTCACCCAGTTACATTGCGATGTTTGATACACACAAGGCACTCCACTGATGTTCGTGAGTTGCATGATCTCATGGTCATAGGAACACATACTTCGACATGCAGAAAACAATAGCAATAAACTGACACGATCATATGCTACGTTTATAGTTTGGGTCTTGTCCATCACATCATTCTCCTAATGATGTGATCCTATTATCAAATGACATCTCATGTTAATGGCTAGGAAACCTTGACCATCTTTGATCAACGAGCTAGTTCACTAGAGGCATACTAGGGACAGTGTGTTGTCTATTTACCGAAACATGTAATGTGTTTCCAATCAATACAATTATAGCATGGATAATAAACGATTATCATGAACAAGGAAATATAATAATAAACACTTTATTTATTGCCTCTAGGGCATATTTCCAACAATATGTTGGTGGACACTCTCTCATAGTAATAGTTCGACTGCCGGTGATGGACGCCCCTCCTCTTCTCTTCTTGCGCAATATACCAACGAATATATCGCAAAGAAGAGAAGAAAGAAGAGGCGCCCCCCACGACAACAGTCAGGATTCCTCCATCAAGAACACACATGAAAGTTATTTAAGGAAAGCCTCGACGGACCAAAAGTCACACACGCATTATACCGATAAAATATCACTAATACATTAATATTTATAATGGCCTCGAATATAATATCACTAATACATCATCCCGAATAATCCAGTTAATGCATCATCAAATATTAACTAATACATCTCTAATATTATCATATAAGATCACTAATTCAGATCGAATACTATCGAATAATCTAAGTCACTAACGGTTCCTGGGTCACGGGTGGTGGACACCCAAAGATAAGGAACCATCACGGGATCATAACTCAAGTGAGATCCCGGGAGGATCTGCCAGGTACTGTCAAAACGGGCGTCCAACGCCGCCATGTAGTGACGGACATGCTCGTCCTCGTCCGTCACACGGTGACGTACCACCTCCGCAGGTGTCGGGGATATACCCCGCGGTATGACCTGCCCTGGCGACTCACAGGAGACCCGGCCGAAGACATGACATTCTATTAAGACCCGGCAGGCGAGTCACAGGATGACCAAGCCCAAGACCCGGTGGGTGAGCCGGTGCCAGGCGGCTCACGAGACAAAGACCCGATGGGTGAGCCGGTGCCAGGCGGCTCACAAGAGAAGGCCCACAAGAGAAGGCCCGAAGAGAGAAGGATTCCATTAAAGGAAATAAGACCTGGAGTAGGATTCGTGATGAGTCCTACTCCTACTCCTAGTAGGACTCTATTTGTAAGCCTACCCTCTCCACTTATATAAGGAGGGGTAGAGCACCCTAGAGGGACAGATTCAGAAGAGACACAAGTCCACAAGTTTAGAGATAGAGAGATTAGAGGCTCTCATGATTAGAGGTAGCAATTGCATCCTTGTAACCAAGAGATCTTCATCATCATCAATATCAGACAAGCAGGATGTAGGCTTTTACCTCGACTTGAGGGGCCGAACCTGGGTAAAACTCCGTGTCTTCTCGATTCCGATCAACCCCTTCAAGCCACCACGTAGCTGCATTTGCCTCGAACCTAAGTCCGTTGACCCGGACATCTGCCGTGACAAAACCACGACAGTTGGCGCCCACCGTGGGGCACACGCACGGTAGGGTTGTGTTCTTGGAGGGAGGTTTTTAGGAATCGAGAAGCTCGTGATGGATCAGATAAAGAAGAGCCGGCATGGAACAATGATGTAAGATAACCGATCATGGGACAGCCGCCACCAGGGGCAATCAGAAGAAGACGTCAAATTTATCATCCAGTGATCAAAAACCATGATTGACTTTGAAACGGGTAGATACAAGATTGAGATCAAGTTAGGCTTCCGGTCTGTGCTGAGCCGCCATCCGAAAAGCCACCGAAATCAAGATACCTCACCATACATCGGATCTCGGAGTTTGATCCCCCACTTCCGGATGCGAGTGGTAATCGTCTACGTTAGCATATAATATACAAGCAGGAGTTTTGGTCAGTCCACCATCGGTACGCTGCGGGTCAAGATGGCAAAACGCAAGATCCCGTTGCACGGCTACAGCGACGCCGCGGGATAGCCAGCGAATCGGGAGGTGCAGCACTGCTTGTACCTGGTGTTGGATAACTGGGAGGTGCAGCACTGCGGGATAACTGGGAGGTGCAGCACTGCTACGGTATCCACAAGATGGACCTCGACGCCCTCAACTCTGACTTTGACGAGCAGCCCAAACCCTTCACCGAGCCGCTGATCACCCGTTTCGGTGCCGTGTACAACTACCCAGACTCCTCATCTCCGTCTCTGGCAAGACCTTCTTGTTCATCAGCAGCACTGACTACCTCGGTGTCGTGCCCCGCCCCGAGACGCCGCGGCTGACTCAGCCGCGTCGCGGCCGGTTCAGCAGGGACGGCAGCTCGCCGCAGCAGCTGAGCGGTAGAGCTCCGCTCCGGTTCGCCGTGGCTCGCCCGCTCCTGCCCGCACCACCGCGTCTATCGCGCCCCGCCTCGCCATGGATGGCGCAGCTTTCTGTGCCCGCCGAGCCGCCTCCGCCATGAGTTGCCCTCGCCGAGGGGCCGCTCACGCTGTTCTCCCCTGCTCATGTCGCCCCGTCACCGGCTCACGCTGCTCAGCTTTGCCGCTTCGCGCCGTCCGGGTCTCCCGCGCCTTGAGCCACCGAGTGCCGTGTTTTGCTCCTCCGCTCAGCGAGCCCGCACCCTCCTTAATCACCGCCTCATCTCGAGCCGCCGCAGCGGCAGCTCGAGTCGCTCCGACCGGCGCTAGCTCGCTGCTACCACGCCCGCTGGCCGCCAGAGTCGCCCGTCGGTCTCCAGCACTGCGGCGACTCCGCCGCATCTTGGCTCCGTGCCACCACCACGACCGAACTGCCCCGATCCCTCTCCTCGCCTCGGCCTCACCTCGCCTGCCGCGGTCCCTCTCGTCTGCTGTCGTGGTTCGCCTCTCCTGCTCTACCCACCTGTGGAAGGAGGAGATGTGGGGATCGATTTGGATGGATAAGAGCTGGGGGAGCCTGTTAAAGAAAGGTGTGGTGTAAAATCAGTGACCGTACTAAAGAGTTATGCGGATCATCAGTAATCTGGACAAATCAGGTGATACCCATCTGAGATTATTTTACTAACACATATTATTTTTGTTAAAGAATAATCACCTTTTTGTGTATATTTTTATATGCAGAGGAATTATTCACTAAAAACGTGGCTTATACCGACGGGGCACACACTGGACGCATTCTGCACCAGCGTTCGTCCGTGCTATGTTACCCGTCGAAAAGGGGCGAACGCAAATTGCCGCCCCCGTGGACGGTCTACCTCGACTCATCGGTACTGTGCACGTTCACCCGCTAGTATGAGACGCCTAATAAGTGCAGCAAGCTGCCGGAGCCGCAGTATGGTCTTCACCAACAAACGCCACGGTTGTTTCTCGCAATTTCACTGGCTTATGACGCTATGACCGTCTCTCGCCGGCTCGCAACACCGTAGCCGACTCTCGCTACCCGCGCCGGTTTTCAATACCATGGCCGTCTCTCATCCGATGATACGAGCGGTTTACCAGTTGTACCGGCTTACAACACCATGGTTGACTCGCCATCCATGCCGTCTTACAACGCCGTGACAGTCTCTCGCCGCTGCGCCGGTTTACAACGCCTTGCCGAATCTCGCCACCCGTGCCGGTTCTCAATATTATGGCCGTTTCTCATCCGTCGGCACCAGCTTACAATACCACGGCCGTTTTTCACAACGGATCCAACTCACAATGCATTGGTTGTTTTCTGCATTTAACATCAGCATATCGGTGCAGTGCTCGCGTATGAGAGCCGCCCAATGGACGCGCGCAGGACGCCGCCTACAATACGATTCTACATCGACATCAGGTGCAGTGCTCGACATTATGAGCCGCCCAACGTACAAGCGCATAAGCCGCTACCACTACAGTTTGGTTCACTTCAAGCAAAACATCCGGAACGAACCATCAACCGGATCATTGAAACAATTCACACGGGGCCATTTATCACCCGCCACGGCCAACCTCAACTTTCGATGAAAGATTCTCAAGCCGCCTCTTCGAGTCAACTTGAGACTCGGGGGCTACAGACATGGCAAGACACATTTGGTTGTTTTTCAATGAGAAGCCCGGATCTTTTGCCAAGATGAAATTTTCCGGCTCAACAAGTTTAAATCGAAGTGGTTTGTGACCCGCCGAAGTTCTACTCAGTCAATCTCGCCTTAGAGACCCTGAGCCGGTTCACAAAGTTGACGACCAATCTCGCTTTAGAGACCCTGAACTGCTGTAAGTTACACACTTAAGCTCTTATCAGTCAATCTCGCCTTAGAGACCCTGAGCCGGCTCACATAGTTGACGGCCAATCTCGCTTTAGAGACCTTGAACTGGTATGATGCATAGTTTGAGTACATTAAGCGTTGTTGCTGATGGAGGCTTCTTCCCTTTGGTATAGCTTAAAAAATTCCCCTAAGCTAACAGCGTGTACATCCAATTCCAGTTGCTTATCAACTGTGGCCATCGAAGGGGGCTTCTTACCGACGGGTATCACTTATCTCACCCTAATGGTCGGCTTTATGCCACTTCCGGTTACTTATTAACCGCGGTTGTCGAAGGGGGCTTCTTACCGACGAGTTCGCTTATCTCACCCTAACAACCGACGTTTACGCCAAAAATAGTTGCGGAAGGAGGCTTCTTGCCCTTGGGTATAGCTTACATAAGCCCTTCACGCAGCCGGCTAGTACAATTACTAGTCGCGTCTGTCGAATGGATGCTTCTTACCATAAGGTATAGCTTACATAATACCATCGGCAGCCGGCCCTATACAACATTGGCTGATTGGAGGAGGCTTCTTACCTTCGGGTATAGCTTACATCACCCTCCAACAGCAGGCTTTTTGAGATGCGGTTGTCAGTAGAGGCTTCTTACCTTTGGTATAGCTCACATAAACCTATTGACAACCGGTGTTGGAATACAATGGAGAAGTATTTGCTGTTAAAAGGAAGTTTTTTACCATCATGATACAGTTTACATCACCCCTCATGCAGCCGGCTGTACGCCGCTTCAAGTTCATCAACAGTCGCCGTTGTCGATAGAGGCTTCTTACCGTCAGGTATAGCTTACATATATCCTAAGACAACCAGCTCTTAAAAGAAATTATGTGCAAGGGCGACTCATGTTAGCCTGAAAAGTTGCTGGCTTTAGGCCGCTTCCGGCTCTTGATTAGCCGCGGTTGTCCATAGAGGTTTCTTACATTGGAGTACGGCTCATATTACCCTATGGCAACCGGTCATCAAACAGAGCTTATAAGACTCAGAGTCATGCTACTCCGGTTGATATCTCAGAGGAGGATTATTCAATGGGGGCTTCCCACCTCCAGATTAACATGTCGGCTTATAAAACCCGGATCAGAGCAAGATTATGAGAAAGGAGCAATGTTATGAAAGGTATGAACATTTCCGGGTTGAGCTTCTTCAAGCCGCCCTCACAACAATGCAGAATGTATTCTGTCTTGTTTATTTTTTGCAGGTAATCTCTTAATATGAGCCGCCATTAAATATTTGGCAAGAGAAAATGGATCTTTTAATAGCCGACCTATCAGATATAATGCCATGTTATCTAATTGACCGTCTCTCGGATTTCTTCAATTGTGCTCTGTAGTAATCTACAACACTCATGGATTTCTCAAACTTATATTTGCCGGGTTGCACCGCAACCACGAGCAGGAATTCCATATCCGAGACAAAGGAATTATTTTAGGATATTCATTCCGGGTTATATTACAACCACGGCCAAAGATTCATTCAATAAATTATGGTGAGTCATATTACTCTCACATAGTCCCGAGTCGCCGCAGGCAGACGACCCGACACTTGGGGGCTACATTATTCAAAGTCCAGTTTATATCAATTATGCAAGTCCCATTTTGCTGCAAGCATGCACCACGGCACTTGGGGGCTAATGCAAGCCAGCTTTCAAAATTATTACATTGTCAAGCAAGACCCTATTATCTCAAAGAGATGACCCGGTCCTTCTACATTTTCTCAAGAATATGAGTCGGCCTTTCCATATTTTTATAAGTCCCAGCCCAGTAAAATTCTTACTGAGCCGTCCCTTGGGGGCTACACCTGCCGAAGCAGTAAAAGGTATAAAACAGTTATCAGTCCCAGGTTGCTGGAAGCAGGACAACCCAGCACTTGAGGGCTACACAATCCAAAATGTTATTTGCAAAGCACCAAGTTATCATGGATAATCTTGGAGCTTGGGGGCTATAGGTAATATGGACATATCAAAAACTTTTGAGGACAGTTTTCAAGATTTTAATTATGAAGTTGAGCTGTTAGACCCGAAGTCTTCAACACTTATGACCCGATGTTATCGAAAGGTCATAACCCGTCAGATTTTATAAACCGCCTTGTTTTACAACAATGGAAGTCTGGCTTTACACCAGATGGATTTTCATCCCAATATTTTTATCAAGTCATCTGGATTCTACTTATTTAAACCCGGAGTCACCAACGATAATGACCCGGCATCGTCAATGATTATAACCCGACGGAGATCACCCGCCAAAGAGCATTGGAAGCCAGCTCAATGGCATATGGGTATTCTATTCTCAATATTTTTCAAAAGGACATTGACAATCAAGATTATCAAGACGGTTCATTCATATATAGAGAAGACCTGGATTTTTGAGAAGCCATTTTATAAGCCGGCCAAAGGAGCAAGCCAGCCACTTCACATATTTGCTATTCCTATTTCAGGAGGTTACCATGAATAAATTCAAGCTAACCTAGGGGCTAATGTCGGGGATATACCCTGCGGTATGACCTGCCCTGGCGACTCACAGGAGACCCGACCAAAGACATGACATTCTATTAAGACCCGGCAGGCGAGTCACATGATGACAAAGCCCAAGACCCGGTGGGTGAGCCGGTGCCAGGCGGCTCACGGGACAAAGACCCGGTGGGTGAGCCGGTGCCAGGCGGCTCACAAGAGAAGGCCCACAAGAGAAGGCCCGAAGAGAGAAGGATTCCATTAAAGGAAATAAGACCCGGAGTAGGATTCGTGATGAGTCCTAATCCTACTCCTAGTAGGACTCTATTTGTAAGCCTACCCTCTCCACTTATATAAGGAGGGGTAGAGCACCCCTAGAGGGACAGATTCAGAAGAGACACAAGTCCACAAGTTTAGAGATAGAGAGATTAGAGGCTCTCATGATTAGAGGTAGCAATTGCATCCTTGTAACCGAGAGATCTTCATCATCATCAATATCAGACAAGCAGGATGTAAGCTTTTACCTCGACTTGAGGGGCCGAACCTGGGTAAAACTCCGTGTCTTCTCGATTCCGATCAACCCCTTCAAGCCACCACGTAGATGCGTTTGCCCCAAACCTAAGTCCGTTGACCCGGACATCTGCCATGACAAAACCACGACAGCGGGTGTCGGCTCCCTTCGCACCGAAAGTGGCCTGCGTGACCGCTACCGCAGAAGGTCTGGGTCGACGACGATACATGCATTCCTCACCAACCTCTGAGCCCGGGAAGGTAGCACCTCCCAGTGCCAGCCCGGCGGAGCCCAGTCCAGGACATGACGCCTATCAAGCAGGCTCTCGCGGACTACTCGACGACGAGGATGCGGGCCGGGCATCGTCGACTAATTTTTAAGAAAACCCAAAATCAACATACACATACTAATCTAACATAAACATACTAATCTACTTTCAAAAAAAGCATAAACATACTAATCTAACATACATATACTAATCTAGCTAACATTTACATACTAATCTTACATACACATACTAAAAAAGCATAAAAATCAACATATATTTAAAAAAATTGCAACGAGCCGGGGCGGCGGCGGCTCACAGCGGGGGCGGCGAGGGGGGCGGGGCGGCGACGGCGACGAGGGCGGGGCAGCGACGGGGCGGGGCGCGACGGCGACGAGGGCGGGGCGGCGACAAGGCGGGGCGGCGAGGGAAGCGATGGGGGAGGGGCGACGATGGGAGCGGGGAGGCGACGGGGGCGGCGGGGAAGGCGACGGGGGCGGCGACGGGGACGGCGGGGGAGGCGACGGGGCGGCGGGGGAGGCGACAGGGGCGGAGGGGGAGTCGACGGGGGCGGCAGGGGAGGCGACGAGGCGGCAGGGGGGGCAGCAACGGGGACGGGAACGGCGATGGCGGGCTCGGGGCGGCGACAAGGGCGTGAAGTGGAATGAAAACTGCCAAATTTGCTAAGTGCTTGTCATATAGAAGGAGCACTGGTCCCGGTTGGTGGCACCAACCGGGACCAATGCCCCCTTTAGTCCCGGTTGGTCGCACCAACCGGGACCAAAGCCCTGTTTTCCGCCGCCCAAAGGGCGGGAAACAGGGACCTTTGGTCCCGGTTGGTGGCACCATGGCACTATAGGATTCAAAATTATTTCACTACAACTTAAGAGAAATTGATCTTTGCCACAGGATTCAAAATAGAACATATATATTGCTATATCCTATATATATATGCAATTTTCATATCCTATGAATTGATGAAGAAACCCTAAATTAACTATATGACATATATGTTCTCCCACGTTTTGCAACAAGGAAAATTGTTTCACTACAAACTTAAAATAAATATTGATCTTTCCCATAGGATTCAAAATGGAACATATTTCTATCCTATGCAATTTTTATAATAATCTATAAATTATTAATTGATCAAAGAAAACACTCAAAACTCACCTTGCCCATTGGAACATCATGACATGTTTCTTGAAACATAGCTGGATGATGACAACATCTTCTTGCTTGGCGTGTACTCGAGATCAAGCCCTATGAACTTGTCTTTCTCATCCGCCACTTCAAGCCATTTCTACAAAAGGGAAAGAAAACGCGGCACCATGGCACTGTCGTTCGTGTAGAAGACATCGACATTGGTCGTGCCATGTGCGAGAACCTCCCCGTAGCGAGTGATTAGACTCATGGTAGAAGATATGGGGAAGAACAGAGGAGAATGGAGGAGAAGAAGAGAGGAGAATGGAGGAGAACAAGAGAGGAGTTACTGTAGCCCTCGCCGAGGAACAGTTGCCTCTTTCTCGAAGCGCAAAACGTCGTGGGATGCGAACCGTTCGAACCTTTAGTCCTGGTTTGGGCCACCAACCGGGACTAAAGGGGCTCGCACCAGGCGAACGGTTACCCCCTTTGGTCCCGGTTCTAGCCATGAACCGGGACCAATGGTTGTGGGCCAGGAGCGAGGCACATTGGTCCCAATTCGTGTCTGGAACCGGGACCAAAGTTTCCAAAGGAACCGGGACCAATGGCCCACGTGGCCTGCCCGGCCCCCTGGCCTCACGAACTGGGATTGTTGCTCCCATTAGTCCCGGTTCATGACTGAACGGGGACTAATGGCATGGCCTGGCCCGAACCGTTGCCCTGTTTTCTACTAGTGTGAATCTGCTGAAGACTTCCTAGGAAGAAGAGTGGTAAAAAACCAAACAGGTGACATTTTCTAAAATAAGCATAAGTAATTAATGAAAACTTTTTTATTTTGTTTACAAGGCGTAATTAAGATAGTAGACTAGATTCACCAACATGAGATGATCCTAACAGGAAGACATGAGTTAAAAACTCTACAAACTGAGCTGGGCGGGCTTATTTGAATAACATGTTTTAGCATCTTAATTCTTCACTCTACTGGGAAAAGTTGACAAAACCCTTGAAATGAAATAAATAGATATCAGCATAGTTTATTAACTCTTGCGCAAGTTTCAACAGACACCAGTTACCAACAATGGAAGTCCATGGCATCTGAACCAAATGGACGTCAGTGCACCTCCATGATACAATGAATTTGAGAAACAAAGCAAAGTACTCCTAGAGGTTTCAGTCAAGTTCTTGGTTATAGGTCCCATCCAAAACTCACCAGTACATTGTCCTAAAATGCGAATCAAATTATCTTTATTTCCACAAAAAGGGCATATTAATGTTTCGGACACTAGGAATAGCACTTGAATGAACCTTTTTGGTAGTACACGTTTTCTGTTCCTATGAAAGACCAAAGCATACATGTTGGTTACCCTTAGTTATTATTACACTGAATTTCCCAAAACACTGGATCATCAATTCTGCAACACAAAAAATTTGAGCAATTTTTGCAACACGGATCTATAGTGCATCTATAAGCAAACAACGCTCAGGGGAACAAATTCAGAGAACAATTCTTCTCAAATCAATTCCCCGCGGATCCGAGGCATCCATAAGGTCTCTCAGGCCAACTCTAAGATCAGGTACTCCCCCTTGCAAGATGGCACACACTAGAAATATTGGAACACCTTGCACCCTCCTCTTCAATTCTTCATACATTGCGTCAGCTCCCTCTTCGTCTATTTTGTTAGCAACAATCAACGATGGGCACTTTGTCATGTCTTCTTGGTAATGCTCTAGCTCGATGACCAGATCGCGTAGCTTTTCCCATGGTGAGATACCCTTGCAACCATTGAGTGTTGCTACCAGGTTAAGCACAGATGATAGAACTTTGGTGCGCTTAATGTGCCTCAAGAAGGCATGGCGCAGGCCATAGTTCTCATGGGCACCTTTGATAAGACTAGGTATGTCAGCAACTTTCACTGACAAGTAGTCGTCGTAGGTCAGGCTACCAATATTGGGCCTTAGTGTGGTGAATGGATATTCAGCGATCTCCGGGCGATCCCTAGATAGAGCACTCTGAAGTGTGCACTTTCCGACATTAGGCAAACCAATGAGGCCAACATTAGCAATGCTCTTTAGTTCTAAGACATGAAAAGACTCTGTTGCTGGCTATCCAGTACTTAAACAGGTTACCTCCTCTTGTCTATTTCCTTTGGATAGATGGACGTCCCTGCCAATAGAAGCATTCCCCTAGCCCACCCTCCCCTCCATGTGCTACGATCAACCCTGGCCCAGGTCTTGTCAATTCAACAATAGAATACTGCATGTCATCTTCTTCCCTCTCCTCTTCTGCATCTAGAGCCTCTTACTCCGTCTCTTATTCATCCTCCCAAAATTCATCATCATCATCATCATCAAACTGATCATTTTCATCCAACTCGACCTAATGTTTAATGCTCCTTGCATCACTATCTTCAGCTTTCGAAAACCCAGTCTTGGAGCATGTACTAGGGTATGTTTGCTTATCCCATTGATTGCTACTTTCTCTTTCAGCTTCATTTCCATTAATGCCATCCTTGTTCTTCTGATTGGAACTCTCTGCAGAGTCTTCCACAGCATCTGGGATATCCAAGGGATCTAGAGATCTGGTTGGTTTATTTACACTGGAGGATGGTCGCTCCCCTCAGACTAGATGAATCATTGTGCCACTTGGTACTTGTGTGACCTATCAGACACACAAAGAGAAGGTTATATATTTCGAAAAGGAACTTAGTAAATGGAAAATGCACATGTATGTGTTGAGTATATGAGAAAATTACTACAATATTTATCCGAATAAACAAAAAATAAATCATGACATCAAGAGCATAGATTAAACTAATCATGCAGACTAGCATCGTAAACGAGTAGATCGAATCTACGGCAAAAACTAGACACATAAATTCTAGCATGATCTCAAATAGAGAAGACAAGATTGCATACGGTGCAATGGGAGTAGAACCGCCAGCATTGATGTTGTCGCCCATGTCGTTGAGGAAGAGGTTGCCGAGATCGGGGAAGAAGTCATCGTCGAGGAAGTCGTCGCTGCCAGCAGTCGTGCGAGTGCGCTCCCCAAAAACCTGATCGCCCCTCTCCCATGCAGGATTACGAGAAGCGGGGTTCCAGAGGCTTGTTGTCCCTTCTCACGGTGCACGTCGGAAGGAGGGATGGAGAAGACTTGCATGGCGGCGCAATGATCTAGAACGATGTGAAACCATATGTTGCGCCGGCGGCTAGGGTTTACAAGGACCTCGCGTATATATGTGCATGGCAGGGTAGAGAGATGGTTACTAGAACCACGTCCGAGTCGGTTACAGCCCACGATCCGACGTCTCTGATCATGATGCATCTATTAAGGACTCTCCGTTCCTGACTGGCAAAAATAGGCCCGTAGGTATGAGCTTGGCTCAGCTCAATCCCGTGACCTGTGACGCGTCGTGATGAGCCGTGGTGTGGCATGGCGTGGCAAGGCGAGCGAGAAGGAGGAGTGTGCGAGGGCCTCTTCTCTTCCCATTCTCTTACAAGTGCTAGAAGAGCTCACATTATAAAGAGGTGTTTCTCTCCCTCCACTAGCATGGTGGGACTAAACTTAAACTTTAGTCCCACCCACACCACACTAACAGCCAACACACATGGCCATTAGAATTTTAGATTTTTGGATGGGCTTTGGGCCAAATGCCTCCTAGCAAAAACCCAACAATCCCCCACAAAGTCTCATTGGCACATCTCATCATTTCTTAGTTCCAAAATATTATTTATATATCGGTTCTTGATGGAGACTGTTAAGTTGAACTTCCATTTAGAAATTGATGCTACACTAGATCACAACTTCAATCATGGATTATGCCTTGAACTACAAGTTTTCTGCGAGTCTAGTTTCACACAAATCCTTGACCGATACTAGGCTGCCGCAAGGCTTCCCCGCGGGTGGAGCGTATACATCATACTCCAAGGCCTTTCATGAATTTATTAGAGAACACCCAATTCTCACAGGCTGCGACATTTACAGTCAAATTCATATAGGTATGTTCCTCACGAGATGTTCTGCAGGACAACATCTTTGCTTACCCAAAAAAGTGTTGGAAATATGCCCTAGAGGCAATAATAAATTAGTTATTACCATATTTCCTTGTTCATGATAATCGCTTATTATCCATGCTATAATTGTGTTGATCGGAAACTCAGATACATGTGTGGATACATAGACAACACCATGTCCCTAGTATGCCTCTAGTAGACTAGCTCGTTGATCAAAAGATGGTTAAGGTTTCCTAGCCATGGACATGAGATGTCATTTGATAATGGGATCACATCATTAGGAGAATGATGTGATGGACAAGACCCAAACTACAAATGTAGCATATGACCGTGTCAGTTTATTGCCACTGTTTTCTGCATGTCAAGTATATGTTCGTGTGACCATGAGATCATGCAACTCACAGACATCGGAGGAGTGCCTTGTGTGTATCAAATGTCGAAACATAACTGGGTGGCTATAAAGGTGCTCTACAGGTATCTCCGAGGGTGTCTGTTGAGTTGGCATGGATCAAGACTGGGATTTGTTACTCCGTGTGACGGAGAGGTATCTCAGGGCCCACTCGGTAATACAACATCACAATAAGCCTTGCAAGCAATGTGACTAAGTGTTATTCACGGGATCTTGTATTACGGAACGAGTAAAGAGACTTTCCGGTAACGAGGTTGAACTAGGTATGGAGATACCGACGATCGAATCTCGGGCAAGTAACATACCGAAGAACAAAGGGAACATCATACGGGATTAACTGAATCCTTGACATAGAGGTTCGACCGATAAAGATCTTCGTAGAATATGTAGGAACCAATGTGGACATCCAGGTCCTGCCATTGGTTATTGACCGCAGAGGTGTCTTGGTCATGTCTACATAGTTCTCGAACCCGCAGGTTCTGCACACTTAAGGTTTGGTGACGTTTGGGTAGTATAGAGTTATGTATGGTGGTGACCAAAGGTTGTTCGGAGTCCCGGATGAGATCCCAGACGTCATTAGGAGCTCTGGAATGGTGCGGAGGTAAAGATTCATATATAGGAAGGCCTATTTTGGTCGCCGAAAAAGATTTGGGCTCATCGGTAGTGTACCGGGAGTGTCGGTAGTGTACCGGGAGACCATCGGGAGGGGTATTTCGACCAAAGAGGCTACATGGGCTGTGGGAGTGTAAATACCATCCCTTATTGGGCTGGTGGAAATCCCACACAAGGCCCATGAGGCTGGGAAGAAAAACCCAAAGAGAAAAAGGTGGAAAAAGGCAAAAATATGGTGAATCCTAGTCCTACTAGGATTGGAGGTGGATTCCACCTCTTCCACTTGATTTGGCCAACCCAATTGCTGGTCCTTTGAGGGACAAGCCTCCACCTCTATTCCTCTTATATATACTATATGTTTTAGGGTTTTTTGGCACCAGATTTGAGCCACGTGCAACCCTATTCTCTAGTGCATAGTTTCTCCTCTAGATCGGATTTCTGCAGTGCTTAGGCGAAGCCCTGCCGGAATAGCTCCACCACCATCACCGGAGCACCGTCACGCTGCCGGAGAACTCTTCCTCCTCTCCGCTCCCTCTTGCTGGATCAAGACGACAGAGATCGTCATCAAGCTGTACGTGTGCTGAACACGGAGGTGCCATCCGTTCAGCGCTAGATCAAAAGGACCGTGATCAAGATCGCGAGACGGTTCGTGATGAGTTCGCGGGACGGATCGCGATGAGTTCACGAGACGGATTGTGATGAGATAGTAGGACGGATCGTGAGGAATTCACGGGACGGATCGTGATGAGATCGTGAGACAAATCATGATGAGATCGCGGGACGCTCGGCGATTTGGATCGCGAAGACGTTCGACTACACCAACCGCGCTTCTTAATGCTTCCCGCTTAGCAATCTGCAAGGGTATGTAGATCCACTCTCCCTCTCGTAGATGCTCATCACCACAGATAGATCTGCATGTGCGTAGGAAAAATTTATTTTCCCATGCAATGTTCCCCAACAGTGGTATCAGAGCTAAGGTTATGTGTAGATGAGATGTCGAGTAGAACACAAAAGGTTTGTGGGCATTGATGCTTAGATTGCTTCCTCCCTTGGTCGGATTTTGGTTCAGCGGTATTGTGAGATGAAGTGGCCCGGACCAACATTACTCATACGCTTACGAGAGACCGGTTCCCTCAACCGCAACTTGTTGCATAGATGGCTTGCAGGTGACAGTTTCTCTCACTTTAGTTGGATCGGATTCGACAAAGGCGGTCCTTGAGAAGGTTGAAAAGAAACTAGTGTATCACTGTTGTGTTTTTTGCGTAGATGAGAATTGTTCTTGCTAGATACCCGTAGCAGCCACGTAAAACATGCAACAACAATTAGAGGACATCTAACTTGTTTTTGCAGGGTATGTTGTGATATGATATGGCCAATTACATGATGTGATATATGTGATGTATAGATTATCACGACTTGCATGTCGATGAGTAAGGCAACTGGCAGGAGCCATAGGGTTGTCTTTAATTATTGTATGACCTGTGTGCCAATCATTAAGCGCTATGTAATACTTTACTTTAGTGCTATGGTAGCAATAGTAGTAGAAGCATGTTGGGCGCGACAACCCCGATGGCAACACGCTGATGGAGATCAAGATGATGGAGATCATGGTGTCGTGCCGGTGATGATGGAGATCATGCCGGTGCTTTCTAGATGGAGATCAAAAGCACAAGTTCATGGCCATATCATGTCACGTATGATTTGCATGTGATGTTAATCCTTTTAAGCACCTTGTTTTTCTTAGGACGACGGTAGCATTATAAGGTGATACCTCACTTAATTTCAAGATAAATTGTGTTCTCCCCATGTGTGCACCGTTGCGAAAGTTCGTCATGTTGAGACACCACGTGATGATCGGGTGTGATAGACTCTACGTTCACATACAATGGGTGCAAGTCAGTGTTGCACATGTAGAACACTTGGGTTAAACTTGACGAGCCTAGCATGTACAGACTGTTGGGGAACGTCGCATGGGAAACAAAATTTTTCCTACGCACACGCAAACCTATCCATGGTGATGAGCATCTACGAGAGGGAGAGTGGATCTACGTACCCTTGTAGATCACTAAGCGGGAAGCGTTAAGAAATGCAGTTGGTGTAGTCGAACATCATCGCGATCCAAATCGCCGAGTGTCCCGCGATCTCATCACGATCCGTCGCGTGATCCAATCACGATCCGTCCTGCGAACTCATCATGATCCGTCTCACGATCTTGATCACGATCTGTCCCGTGAACTCATCACGCTCCGTTCCGCGATCTCATCACGAACCGTCTCGCGATCTCGATCACGGTCCTTCCGATCTAGCGCCGAACGGACGCCACCTTCGCGTTCAGCACACGTGCAGCTTGATGACGATCTCCACCGTCTCGATCCAGCAAGAGGAGGTGGAGAGGAGAGAGGGTTGACCGGCAGCGTGATGGTGCTCCGGTGATGGTGGTGGAGCAATTCCGGCAGGGCTTCGCCTAAGCACTGCAGAAATTCGATCAAGAGGAGCACCGATGAAACGGGTAGCACGTGGCCGTAAAAACTGTGCAAAACCCTTCTATTCCACCAGTATATATAGGAGGAGAGGAGGAGGAGGGCTGGCGCAGGGCTGAGCCCTTGTTTGATTCGGCCGAAGCAAAGGGGGAGGAGTCCTACTCCTCCTCCACTCCTAGTAGGAGTAGGACTCTCCCTTTTTGCCTTTTCCACCCTTTTTCCCTTGGGTTTCTTCTCCCAAACCGCATGGGCCTGCTGTGACTATTCCACCAGCCCACAAAGGGCTGGTTAATACTCTCCCACAGCCCATGAAGCCTCTTGGGTCGAAATACCCCTCCCGGACGTCTCTTGGTACACTACCGGCACTCCCGGTACCCTACCGATGAGCCCGAAACTTTTCCGGCGACCAAACTGGGACTTCCTATATATGAATCTTTACCTCCGGACCATTCCCGATCTCCTCATGACGTCCGGGATCTCATCCGGGACTCCGAACAACCTTCGGTCACCACCATACATAACTCTACATACCGAAACGTCACCGAACCTTAAGTGTGCAGACCCTGCGGGTTCGAGAACTATGTAGACATGACCGAGACACCTCTACGACCAATAACCAATAGCGGGCCCTCGATGACCATATTGTTTCCTACGTATTCTATGAAGATCTTTATCGGTCGAACCTCTATGTCAAGGATTCAGTTAATCCCGTATGATGTTCCCTTTGTTCTTCGGTATGTTACTTGCCCGAGATTCGATCGTCGGTATCTCCATACCTAGTTCAATCTCGTTACCGGCAAGTCTCTTTACTCGTTACGTAACACAAGATCCCGCAACTAACAATTAGTCCATAGCTTGCAAGGCTCACTGTGATGTTGTATTACCGAGTGGGCCCCGAGATACCTCTCTATCACACGGAATAACAAATCCCAGTCTCGATCCATGCCAACTCAACAGACACCATCGGAGATACCTGTAGAGCACCTTTATAGTCACCCAGTTACGTTGCGATGTTTGATACACACAAGGCACTCCCCCGATGTCCATGAGTTGCATGATCTCATGGTCATAGGAACACATACTTGACATGCAGAAAACAGTAGCAGTAAACTGACACGATCATATGCTACGTTTGTAGTTTGGGTCTTGTCCATCATATCATTCTCCTAATGATGTGACCCCGTTATCAAATGACATCTCATTTCCATGGCTAGGAAACCTTAACCATCTTTTGATCAAGGAGCTAGTCCATTAGAGGCATACTAGGGACATGGTTTTGTCTATGTATCCACACATGCATCTAAGTCTCTGATCAATACAATATAGCATGGATAATAAACAATTATCATGAAGAAGGAAATATGATAATAACTAATTTATTATTTCCTCTAGGACATATTTCCAACAGTCTCCCACTTGCACTAGTCTTTTAGTAACTAAGGATAATGTTGACCGCTGTCTAGTGATCCACTCCTGGATCACTCTTGTACCCCTTGACGGACTCATGGCAAGGCACACACAAGTGTGGCACACAGCATGGCATACTACATAGAGCCTATGGCTAAGGCATAGGGGACGATGTTCATCCTTTCTCTTTCTTCTGCCGTTGTCGAGCTTTGAGTCTCACTCAACTTCACACCTTACAAATCAGGTGAGAACTTTTTCTCTAACTGATCCATTTTGAACTCTTTCAAAATCTTGTCAAGGTATGTACTCATTGAAAGTCTCATCAAGCATCTTGACTATCTCTATAGATCTTGATGCATCAACAATTAGGTAGCTTTATCCAGGTCTTCCTTTGAAAAACACTTTTCAAACAACCTTTTATGCCTTCCAGAAATTCTACATTATTTCCGATCATTCAATATGTCATCCACATACACTTATCAGAAACTTTATAGTGCTCCCACTCACTTTATTGAAAATACAAATTTCTCATAAACTTTGTATAGACTCAATACTTTGATCACCTCATCAAAGTGTATATTCCAACTCTGAGATGCTTGCTTCAGTCTATAGAAGGATCACTGAAGCTTGCACACCTTTTAGCATCCTTAGGACTGACAAAACCTTCTGGTTGTTTCACATAAAACCTTTCCTCAAGCAAACCGTTAAGGAAACGATGTTTTGACATCCATCTGCCTGATTCATAATTGAAAAATGCAGCAACTGCTAACATAATTCCAACAGACTTTGGCACCGCTACGAGTCAAAAAGTCTCATCGTAGTCAACACCTTGAACTTGTCACAAACATCTTTGCAACAAGTCGAGCTTTATAAATGGTGACATTTACCATAAGTGTGTGTGTTCATTTCAAAGATCCATTTGTACTCAACGACCTGCCATCCAACAAGCAAGTCTACCAAAGTCTATACTTGGTTCCATACATGCATCCTATCTCGGATTTCATGGCCTCCAACCATTTGTCGGAATCCGGGCCCATCATCGCTTCTCCATAGCTCGTAGGTTCATCGTTGTCCAACAACATGACCTCCAAGACAGGGTTGTCGTACCACTTATGAGCAGTACACATCCTTGTCGACCTACGAAGTTCGATAGTAACTTGATCCTGAAGCTTCATGATCATCATCATTAACTTCCTCTTCAACTAACGTAGGCTTCACAGAAACATCTTTCTGCGCTGCGCTACTCTCTGGTTGAACAAAGGTTTAACAACCTCATCAAGTTCTATCTTCCTCCCACTCAATTCTTTCGAGAGAAACATTTCCCCAAGAAAGGATCCGTTTAAGCAACAAACACTTTGCACTAGGATCTGAGATAGAAGGTTCACCCAACTGATCTTTTAGGGTATTCTATGAAGATGCATTTGTCCGCCTTGGGTTCGACCTCATTAGGTGAAAACATTTTCCACACAAATGTCGCAGCCCCAACTATTAAGAAATGACAGCTTAGGTTTCTATCAAACCATAATTCACACGGTGTCATCTCAACGGATTTAGATGATGCCCTATTTAAAGTGAATGTAGTTGTCTCTAATGCATAACCCCAAAAATTATAGTAGTAAAATGATAAGAGACATCACAGTATGCACTATATCAATAGAGCATGACTATGATGTTAGGACACACCATCACACCATGGTGTTCTAGGTGGCATTAGTTGTGAAACAAATTTCACATTGTCTTAAGTTCTATGCAAAACTCGTAACTCAGATATTCATCTCCACGATCATATCGCAGTCATTTTTATCTTCTTGTCACGATGATCTTAAACTTCACTCTGAATTTGCTTGAACCTTTCAAACGATTCAGACTTGTGTTTCATTAAGTAAATATACACTATATCTACTCAAATCATCAGTGAAGGTAAGCAAATAACGATATCCACTACACGCTACAAGACTCACTTGATTGCATATATCAACATGTATCATTTCCAATGAATCACTTGCCCGCTCCATCCAACGGGGTCCTTTAGTCATCTTGCCCAAGAGGAATGGTTCGCATGTCTCAACCGATTCGAAATTGAATGACTCCAAAGATCCATCAGCATGGAGTTTCTTCATGCGCTTTATACCAATATGACATTTAGCAGCAGTGCCACAAGTATGTGGTACTATCATTATTAACTTTGTATCTTTTGACATCATTGTTATGAACATGTGTATTACTACGATCAAGATTTCAACAAACCATTCTTACTGGGTGCATGACCATTGAAGGTATTATTCATGTAAACAGAATAACCATTATTCTCTAACTTAAATGAATAACCGTATTGCAATAAACATGATCTAATCACGTTCATGCTCAACGCAAAACACCAAATAACATTTATTTAGGTTCGTCACTAATCCTGAAGGTAGAGAGAGCGTGCGATGTTGATCACATCAACTTTGGAAACATTTCCAACACATATCATCACCTCACCCTTAGCTAGTTCTCCGTTTATTCCGTAGCTTTTATTTCGAGTTACTAACATTTAGCAACCGAACCAGTATCCAATACCCAGGTGCTACTAGGAGTACTAGCAAGGTACACATCAATAACTCGTATATCAAATATACTTCTGTCGATGTTGCCAGCCTTCTTATCTACCAAGTATCTAGGGTTGTTCCGCTTCAGCGACCGCGCACCTCATAACAGAAGCACTTAGTCTCGGGTTTGAGTTCAACTTTGGGTTGCTTCACTAGAGTAGCAACTGAATTGCTATCCATAAAGTTTCCCTCCTTGGTCTTACCCTTCTCAAAACTAGTGGTTTGGTTAACCATCAACACTTGACGCTCCTTCTTGATTTCTACCTTCGCGGTGTCAAACATCGCGAACAGCTCAGGAATCATTATTTCTATCCCTGGCTATTTATAGTTCATCACCAAGTTCTAGTAGCTTAGTGACAGTGACTTGGAGAACTATGTCAATCACTATCTTATCGGGAAGATCAACTCCCACTCGATTCAAGCGATTGTAGCACCCAGACAATCTGAGTACATGCTCAATGATTGAGCTATTCCCTTTCATCTTGCAGGCAAAGAATCTTCTTGGAGATCTCATATCTCGCAACACGGGCACGAGCCTGAGATCCTAATTTCAGCTCTTAGAAACATCTCATATGTTCCGTGACGTTCAAAATGTTTTGGAGCCTCAATTCTAAGCCGTAATGCATGACGCACTAAACTATCAAGTAGTCATCAGAACGTGCCTGTCAAATGTTCACAACATCTACAGACGACGCTAGAGGGGTTGGCGCACCGAGCGGTGCATTAAGGATATAAGCCTTCTGTGCAGCAATGAGGACAATCCTCAGATCACGGACCCAGTCCGCAATATTGCTACCATCATCTTTCCAATTCTATTTCTCTAGGAACATATAAAAAATTAAGGGAGCTATAGCGCGAGCTAGTAATCTAAAACATAATTTGCAAAGACACTATTGACTATGTTCATGATAATGAGTTCAATTAATCATATTACTTAAGAACTCCCACTCAAATTGACATCCCTCCGATCATTCGAGTGATACATGATCCAAATTCACCAACTCAAGTCCGATCATCACGTGAGTTGAGGTGGCTGCAATGGTGAACATCATTATGTTGATCATATCTACTATATGACTCATGAGACCAAAAGGTCGAACATGAGTCATATAGCAGATATGATCAACATGATGATGTTCACCATTGCAGCCACCTCAACTCACGTGATGATCGGACTTGAGTTGGTGAATTTCGATCATGTATCACTCGAATGACCGGAGGGATTTCAACTTGAGTGGGAGTTCTTCAGTAATATGATTAATTGAACTCATTATCATGAACATAGTCAGTAGTGTCTTTGCAAATTATGTCGTAGATTACTAGCTCGCACTGTAACTCCCTTGATTTTATATGTTCCTAGAGAAATAGAGTTGAAATATGATGGTAGCAATATTGCGGACTAGGTCTGTGATCTGAGGATTGTCCTCATTGCTGCACAGAAGGCTTATGTCCTTAATGCACCATTCGGTGCGCCAACCCCTCTAGCATCGTCTGTAGATGTTGTGAACATCTCTTAGAGACGTTCTCATGACTACTTGATAGTTTAGTGCGTCATGCATTACGGCTTAGAATTGAGGCTCCGAAACATTTTGATCGTCACGGAACATATGAGATGTTCTAAGATCTGAAATTAGGATCTCAAGCTCATGCCCCTGTTGCGAGATATGAGATCTCCAACAAGATTCTTTGCCTGCAAGATGAAAGAGAATAGCTCAATCGTTGAGCATGTACTCAGATTGTATGGGTGCTACAATCGCTTGAATCGAGTGGGAGTTGATCTTCCAGATAAGATAGTGATTGATATAGTTCTCCAAGTCACTGTCACTAAGCTACTAGAACTTGGTGATGAACTATAAAATGCCAGGGATAGAAATAATGATCCCTGAGCTGTTCGTGATGTTTGACAGCGCGAAGTTAGAAATGAAGAAGGATTGTCAAGCGTTAATGGTTAGTCAAACCACTAGTTTCGAGAAGGGCAAGAGCAAGGAGGGAAACTTCATGGATAGCAAGTCAGTTGCTGCTCCACTGAAGCAACCCAAAGTTGAACCCAAACCCGAGACTAAGTGCTTCGATGATGAGGAGAGCGGTCGCTGAAGCGGAACAACCCTAGATACTTGGTAGATAAGAAGGCCGGCAACGTCGACGAAAGTATATTTGATATACATATTATTGATGTGTACCTTGCTAGTACTCCTAGTAGCACGTGGGTATTGGATACTGGTTCAGTTGCTAAATGTTAGTAACTCAAAATAAAAGCTACGCAATAAACGGGGAACTAGCTAAGGGTGAGGTGACGATGTGTGTTGGAAATGTTTCCAAGGTTGATGTGATCAACATCGCACACTCTCCCTACCTTTGGGATTAGTGACAAACCTAAATAAATGTTATTTGGTGTTTTGCGTTGAGCATGAACATGATTAGATCATGTTTATTGCAACACGATTATTCATTTAAGTTAGAGAATAATGGTTATTCGTTTTACATGAATAATACCTTCAATGGTCATTCACCCAGTGAGAATGGTTTGTTGAATCTTGCTCATAGTAATACACATGTTTATAACATTGATGCCAAAAGATACAAAGTTAATAATGATAGTACCACATAGTTGTGGCACTGCTGCTAAATGTCATGTTGGTATAAAACGCATGAAGAAACTCCATTTCGATGGATCTTTGGACTCATTCGATTTCGAATCGGTTGAGACATGCGAACCATGCCTTTTGGGCAAGATGACTAAGGACCCCGTTTTCCAGATTGATGGAGCGGGCAAGTGGTTTATTGGAAATGGTACATGTTGATGTATGCAATCCAATGAGTCTTGTAGCGTGCGGTGGATGTCGTTATTTTCTTACCTTCACTGATGATTTGAGTAGATATAGTGTATATTTACTTAATGAAACACAAGTCTGAATCGTTTGAAAGGTTCAAGCAAATTCAGAGTGAAGTTTAAGATCATCATGACAAGAAGATAAAAATGACTGCTATATGATCGTGGAGGTGAATATCTGAGTCACGAGTTTGGCATACAACTTAAGACGATGTGAAAGTTGTTTCACAATTCGCGCCACCCGGAACACCATAGTGTAATGGTGTGTCCGAACGTCATAGTCGTGCTCTCTTGGATATGGTGCGTGCTATGATGTCTCTTGTTGTTATACTACTATAATTCTGGGGTTATGCATTAGAGACAACTACATTCACTTTAAATAGGGCACCATCTAAATCCGTTGAGATGACACCGTGTGAATTATGGTTTGATAGAAACCTAAGCTGTCATTTCTTAATGTTTGGGGCTGCAACCCTTTTGTGGAAAATGTTTTCACCTAATAAGCTCGAACCCAAAGCGAACACATGCATCTTCATAGAATACCCTAAAGAACAGTTGGGTATACCTTCTATCTTAGATCCAAGTGCAAAGTGTTTGTTGCTGAAAATGGGTCCTTTCTCGAGAAAGAGTTTCTCTCGAAAGAATTGAGTGGGAGGAAGATAGAACTTGATGAGGTTGTTAAACCTTTGTTCAAACAGAGAGTAGCGCAGCGCAGGAAGATGTTTCTGTGAAGCCTACGTTAGTTGAAGAGGAAGTTAATGATGATGATCATGAAGCTTCAGGATCAAGTTACTATCGAACTTCGTAGGTCGACAAGGATGTGTACTGCTCATGAGCGGTACGACAACCCTGTCTTGGAGGTCATGTTGTTGGACAAGATGAACCTACGAGCTATGGAGAAGCGATGATGGGCCTGGATTCTGACAAATGGTTAGAGGCCATGAAATCCGAGAAAGGATCCATGCATGGAAACCAAGTATAGACTTTTATAGACTTGCTTGTTGGACGGCAAATCGTCGAGTACAAATGGAACTATGAGATGAAGATAGACACTGATGGTAAATGTCACCATTTATAAAGCTCGACTTGTTGCAAAGAAGTTTATGACAAGTTGAATAAGTTGACTGCGATGAGGCTTTGTCACTCGTAGCGATGCGAAAGTCTATTGGAATTATGTTACTAGTTGCGGCATTATTCAATTATGAAATCTGGCAGATGGATGACAAAACATCGTTTCCTTAACAGTTTACTTAAGGAAAGGTTGTATGTGATACAAAAAGAAGGTTTTGTTAGTCCTAAGGATGTTAAAAGGTGAGCAAGCTTCATTGATCCTTCTATGGACTGAAGCAAGCATCTTGGAGTTGGAATATACACTTTGATGAGGTGATCAATGTTTTTGAGTCTATACAAAGTTTATGAGAAACTTGTATTTGCAATAAAGTGAGTGGGAGCACTATAGAGTTTCTGATAAATATATGTGGATGACATATTGTTGATCGGAAATAATGTAGAATTTCTGGAAGGCATAAACGGTTGTTTGGAAAGTATTTTTCAAAGGAAGACCTGAATAAAGCTACCTAATTGTTAAGCATCAAGTTCTATAGAGATAGATCAAGATGATTGATGAGACTTTCAATGAGTACATACCTTGACAATATTTTGAAAGAGTTCAAAATGGATCAGTCAGAGAAAGAGTTCTCACCTGATTTGTAAGGTGTGAAGTTGAGTGAGACTCAAAGCTTGACCACGGCAGAAGAAAGAGAAAGGACGAACGTCGTCCCCTATGCCTTAGCCATAGGCTCTATATAGTATGCCATGATGTGTACCGCACCTGTGTGTGCCTTACCATGAGTCCGTCAAGGGGTACAAGAGTGACCCAGGAGTGGATCACTTGACAGCGGTCAAGATTATCCTTAGTAACTCAAAGACTAAGGAGATGTTTCTCGATTATGGAGGTGATAAAGAGCTCGTCGTAAAGAGTTATGTCGATGCAAGCTTTAACACCAATCCGGATGACTCGTAGTAGCAATCTGGATACGTATAGTGGAGCAGCCATTTGGAGTAGTACCAAGTGGAGAGTGGTAGCAGTGTTTACGGTTTGACATAGAGATTTGCAAAGTACACATGGATCTGAATGTCACAGACCCATTGACTATAAGACCTCTCTCACATGCAAAGCATGATCGAGCCCCAAAACTCGTTGGGTGTTAGATTCATAACAATGTGAATCACATAGTGATGTGACCTAGATTATTGACTCTAGTGCAAGTGGGAGGCTATTGGAAATATGCCCTAGAGGCAATAATAAATTAATTATTATCATATTTCCTTTTTCATGATAATCGTTTATTATCCATGCTATAATTGTGTTGATCGGAAACTCAGATACATGTGTGGATACATAGACAACACCATGTCCCTAGTATGCCTCTAGTAGACTAGCTCGTTGATCAAAAGATGGTTAAGGTTTCCTAGCCATGGACATGAGATGTCATTTGATAACGGGATCACATCATTAGGAGAATGATGTGATGGACAAGACCCAAACTACAAACGTAGCATATGATCGTGTCAGTTTATTGCTACTGTTTTCTTCATGTCAAATATATGTTCCTATGACCATGAGATCATGCAACTCACAGACATCGGAGGAGTGCCTTGTGTGTATCAAATGGCGCAACGTAACTGGGTGGCTATAAAGGTCCTCTACAGGTATCTCCGAGGGTATCTGTTGAGTTGGCATGGATCAAGACTGGGATTTGTTACTCCGTGTGACGGAGAGGTATCTCAGGGCCCACTCCGTAGTACAACATCACAATAAGCCTTGCAAGCAATGTGACTAAGTGTTAGTCACGGGATCTTGTATTATGGAACGAGTAAAGATACTTGACGGTAACGAGGTTGAACTAGGTATAGAGATACTGACGATCGAATCTCGGGCAAGTAACATACCAAAGAACAAAGGGAACATCATACGAGATTAACTGAATCCTTGACATAGAGGTTCGACCGATAAAAATCTTCGTAGAATATGTAGGAAACAATATGGGCATCTAGTTACCGCTATTGGTTACTCACCGTAGAGGTGTCTCGGTCATGTCTACATAGTTCTCGAACCCGCACGGTCTGCATACTTAAGGTTTGGTGACGTTTGGGTAGTATAGAGTTATGTATGGTGATGACCAAAGGTTGTTTGGAGTCCCGGATGAGATCCCGGGTGTCACGAGGAGCTCCAGAATGGTCCGGAGGTAAAGATTCATATATAGGAAGTCCTATTTTGGTCGCCGAAAAAGTTTTGGGCTCATCCGTAGTGTACCGGGAGACCATCGGGAGGGGTATTTCTACCGAAGAGGCTACATGGTCTGTGGGAGTGTAAATACCATCCCTTAGTGGGCGGGTGGATATCCCACACAAGGCCCATGAGGCTGGGAAGAAAAGCCCAAAGAGAAAAAGGTGGAAAAAGGCAAAAATAGGGTGAATCCTAGTCCTACTAGGATTGGAGGTGGATTCCACCTCTCCCACTTGATTTGGCCAACCCTATTGCTGTTCCTTTGAGGGCCAAGCCTCCTCCTCTCTTCCTCTTATATATACTAGAGGTTTTAGGGTTTTTTGGCACCAGATTTTAGCCACGTGCAACCCTATTCTCTAGTGCATAGTTTTTCCTCTACATCGGATTTCTGTAGTGCTTAGGCGAAGCAATGCCGGAATAGCTCCACCACCATCACCGGAGTGCCGTCACGCTGCCGGAGAACTCTTCCTCCTCTCTGCTCCCTCTTGATGGATCAAGACGGTGGAGATCGTCATCAATCTGTACGTGTGCTGAACGCGGAGGTGCCGTCCTTCGGCGCTAGATCGGAAGGACTGTGATCAAGATTGCGAGACGGTTCGTGATGAGTTCGCGGGAAGGATCGCGATGAGTTCATGGGATGGATCGTGATGAGATCGCAGGACGGATCGTGACGAGTTCACAGGACAGATCGTGATGAGATCGTGGGACGGATCGTGATGAGATCGTGGGACGGATCGTGATGAGATCGCGGGACGCTCGGCAATTTGGATCGCGAAGACGTTCGACTACACCAACCGCATTTCTTAATGCTTCCGGCTTAGCAATCTGCAAGGGTATGTAGATCCACTCTCCCTCTCGTAGATGCTCATCACCATGGATAGATCTTCGTGTGCATAGGAAATTTTTTGTTTGCCATGCAACGTTCCCCAACAAAAAGACACTTGGAACACATTAAGATAGGTATCAACCTGCCATGCAGATTATGAGAGTAATGCATCTTCATGAAGTGGGATAGCAAATATAGGGATACTCTTCTTCTAGCTGTCCAACAGCTTGTCTCCCACTTCTACTTCACGGGATCTCTGATCACATAGAGTGGGTTACCACTATGGACAACTCATATGGTGGGTCTCAACCCCATCTCCATCGATGGATTTTCTATCACATTACGTGATAAACCCTTTTTGAAGGGATATCCAAAGTTTTTAGACGTTTGTATATAATCCACTGCAATAACTCCGGAGTTCTTCATTTTTCTAACAGATTTCAATCTCCTATTCGCATGCCTTGAGGACTTCATATTATCCTTTGAACTGTTTATCTTTATGAACATAGTTTGATTATCATAGTTTATCAGGATAGCGGGTATTGGTTTTTCAACCATAGGTAAGTGCATCAAGAGTCGATGAAGCCAATCTACTTCAACAATGGTTGTGTCTAATGTTGTGAGTTCTTCTTCCATAGTTGACCTCGTTAAGATTGTCTGCTTGCAAGATTTCTAGGAAACAGAGCCACCACAAAGTGTGAAAACATAACCACTTGTTGCTTTAATCTCACCAGCATCAGATATCTAGTTTGAGTCACTATAACCCTCCAGTACCCTCGGGGTGCCCGGTGTAGTGAATCACATAGCTCATGGCGCATAACTCTCTCAAGCGCATGCCAATGATCATCTCCCGGTTTTGATACAAACCGTCTTAGTTTGCTCATAGCAAACCAGATGTCAGGCCTCGTGGCACTCGCCAAATACCAAAGCGAGCGATTAATTTGAGAATACCTTAGTTCATCTCTAGAAATTGGTTGATTCTTTCGAAGCAACACACTAGCATCATATGGAGTTGGAGAGGGCTTGCAACCACTATACCCAAATCGACTCAAGACCTT
Source organism: Hordeum marinum (assembly GCA_022496015.1). Classification (NCBI taxonomy): domain Eukaryota; kingdom Viridiplantae; phylum Streptophyta; class Magnoliopsida; order Poales; family Poaceae; genus Hordeum; species Hordeum marinum. The sequence goes on from CM039678.1 coordinate 471,867,353, forward strand.
TTCCACGTAGTGAGATTGAAGTAGTGTAATCCCACCATTCTCATCTCTCAATAGCTTGATGTTCAGTATAACATTTGCTACTCCAAGATCCTTCATTTCAAAACAGCAAGATAAGAAATCCTTAATCTCCTTGATTAAATCAAGGTTGGTTCCAAAGATCAGTATGTCGTCGTCATACAGACAGAGAATAACTCCTTTGCCCCCACCATGGCGATAGTATACAGACTTGTCAACTTCGTTTACAACGAAGCCTCTAGCAATTAATGTTCTTTCAAACTTCTCATGCCACTGCTTAGGAGCTTGTTTAAGGCCATATAAAGACTTCAATAACTTGCACACCTTTCCTTCATGACCAGGTACTACAGAACCATCGGGCTGATCCATAAATTTCCTCGTCCAACTCTCCATTGAGGAAAGTCGTCTTAACATCCATTTGATGAACGAGAAGACCGTGTGAGGCAGCCAGCAATAGTAGCACATAATGGTGGTCAGTCTAGCCACAGGTGAGTAAGTATCAAAGAAGTCTTCACCTTCTTTCTGGGTATAACCCTTGGCCACAAGCCTAGCCTTGTACTTTTCAATTGTACCATCAGGTCTAAGCTTTTTCTTGAACACCCACTTACATCCTACGGTTCTGCACCCATAAGGATGATTAGTGACTTCCTAGGTTCCATTAGCTAAAATGGAGTCCATCTCTCTACGGACAGCTTCCTTCCTGTAGTCAGCATCAGAAGATGCATAGGCTTCTGAAAGAGTCTTGGGTGTGTCATCCACGAGGTACATGATACGTCTCCAACATATCTATAATTTATGTAGTATTGATGCCATGTTTGCAATAATTCTATATTATTTTGGTATGATTTTATTAGAACTAACCCGTACTAACGAAGTTTTTAGCAGAACTACCATGGTGTCGTTTTTTGTGCAGAAATAAAAGTTCTCGCAATGGGATGAAAATTTAGTATGATTTTTTGTGGACCAAAAGAGACCCCCGAAGCATTGGAGTTGGGCCAGAAGATCCAGGAGGAGGCGGCAAGCCTGCCAAGCATGGCCACCCCCTAGTCGCGCCTAGCAGGCTTGCCACCGCCTCGTGGCACCCCTTGATGTGATATCGATGCCAAAAATTCCTATAAATATAGAAATCTCCAAAAAGAAACCTAGATCGGGAGTTCCACTATCGCAAGCCTCCATAGCCACGAAAAACCAATCGGGTGCCCATTCTGGCACCCTGCCGAAGGGGGAAACCATCACCGGAGGCCATCTTCATCATCCCGACGGTCTCCATGACAACGACGGAGTAGTTCATCCTCGGGGCTGAGGGTATTTACCAATAGCTATGTGTTTGATCTCTCTCTCTCTCTCTCGTGTTCTCGATATGACACAATATTGATTTACTGCGAGCTTTATTGATATAGATGAATCACATGGAGTTTTCCCCTCTCTATCTTGTTGTGATGAATTGAGTTTTCCCTTTGAAGTTTTCTTATGGAATTGAGTCTTTAAGGATTTGAGAACACTTGATGTATGTCATGCGATGAGATATCCATGGTGACAATAGGATGTTCTATTGATCCACTTGATGGATGTTTTGGTGATCAACTTGCGGGTTGCATGACCTTGGGAATATATGCATAGGGGTTCGCACATGTTTTCGTCTTGAATCTCCGGTAGAAACTTTGGGGCACTCTTTGAAGTTATTTGTGTTGGATTGAACATGAAGAATCTGAAATTGTGTGATGCATATCGTATAATCAAGCTCATGGGTACTTGTGGTGACATTGGAGTATCTAGGTGACATTAGGGTTTTGGTTGATGTGTGTCTTAAAGTGTTATTTTAGTATGAACTCTAGGGCTGTTCGTGACACTTAGAGAGATAGCTCATAAGATTGATCAGAAAAGATAACCTTGAGGTGGTTTCGTGCCCTACAATAATTTCTTCGTTTGTCATCCGCTATTTATGACTTTGGAGTGAACTCTTTGTCACACGAGAGGTATTTACATATGATTCAAATATGTTAGTACTGTTGAGAGAAATTGCACTAGTGAAAGTATGGACCCTAGGCCTTGTTTCCAAGAATTTATACAACGTTTTGCTCGTTGTTTACTATTAGTTACCTTGCTGTTTTTATATTTTCAGATTACAAAAACCTATATCTACCTTCCATATTGCACTTTTATCACCATCTCTTCGCCGAACTAGTGCACCTATACAACTTACCATTGTATTGGATGTGTTGGGGACACAAGAGACTCTTTGTTATTTGGTTGCAGGGTTGTTTGAGAGAGACCATCTTCACCCTACGCCTCCCACCGATTGATAAATCTTAGGTCATCCACTTGAGGGAAATTTGCTATTGTCCTACAAAACTCTGCGCTTTGAGGCCCAACACGAGTCTACAAGAATAAAGTTATGTAGTAGACATCAAGCTCTTTTCTGGCGCCGTTGCCGGGGAGGTGAGTGCTTGAAGGTATATCTTTAGATCTTGCAATCAAATCTTTTAGTTTCTTTTTTTCACTAGTTTGGTTTTATAAAATAAAAACTACAAAAAAGTGGAATTGAGGTTGCCTCATATGCTTCATCTTTTTAATGTCTTCCGTTAAAATGATGGAAAGGAAAATTGTGCTCAAGTGTTAGAAGAAGAAGTTATTAAAATGTTTGGCACTAAATCCTTGAATGATGAACATGATTTAAATATTTTTAGGATGAATTCTATGAATATTCATGATGCTAACGATATGCAAAGCCACAAGCTTGGAGATGCTATCTTTGATGAAGATGATATTTTTTGTCCCCCAAGTTTTGATGAGAAAAACTATTATGATGAAAGCATGCCTCCTATATATGATGATTATTCTGATGACATGTATGCTATAAAGAGTAATGAAAAGCATGAAACCTATTATCATGATTTTAATATTCAATGTGGTTATGTCAATCAAGTGTCACATCATAGTTATTTTCTTGAGTTTGCTCCCACTACTATGAATGAGAAGAAGTTTGCTTATATGGAGAGTGATAAATTTTCTATGCTTGTAGATCATGAAAAGAATGTGTTGGGGATATAACCCCATAGTATGACCCGCCCTAAGGGCTCCGGGTTATACCTGACGGCTCGTGCCCCGGCCCAAGTGTGAGCCAAAAGACATAAGGCCCAGGATGCTTGGCGGCTCATAGGATGGGCCGGAAGGTGGCCGGGACAGAGAAGACCTGGGTGTGTAAGCCACCCAGGGACAACTTGGACAGAGAGAAGATAGAGGAAGACTCGGATAGGCAATGAGAGTCGGTTACAACTTGTATGACCCGTGGTCTTGACCTCCGATATAATGGCAGACCCGGGCGACTTAGAGATGAGGCGATCGAGAACTAGGTAAAGCAATAGCTCCCTTGTAATCGATACATTAAGCAATACAAGCACAAGCAGGACGTAGGCTGTTACCTCATCTCGAGGGGCCGAACCTAGGTAAACTCATGTCCTTTGTCCCAACCAACCTCTTTGAGTCCACCAGTTAGCGATGGCCTCGAATCCAAGTCCGGTCACCTAGACATCTGCCATGACAAAACCACGACAGTTGGCGCCCACCGTGGGGCCTGCGCTCGGTGGTGTTGAGTTCTCAAAGGGCTCTCTCCCGGGGCTCGAAGGATACGTAGTTGGGAGAATGAGCAAGATTCGCCGCGGGTGGCTCTACATCGATAACACCGGATGGGGGCTTGACGCAGGATCTGTGGAGTATGGATTCCGGGTTCTGTTCGGCGGAATCCATGTTTTCATAGGAAAGGTTGATGGATCTACACCCGGGCCGGACGTTTGCACCAACATCGTCAAACCGGCTCGGTGTAAGAAACCTGCCCATAATGTGCAACCCGCCCGCGTTAACCCGGGTCGGAAGCACGTCCTCGTGGGCTTCACTCAAGGCATGGATCTGGAGGCTTCCGGATCGCAGAAAAATCTTGTTTATTCAGAGGACGAATCTTCGGGCAATGAAACACAGTCGGTTTCCCAGCTTCACAACGGCGGTATCGGGGGCTACGGCGAGTTCTGCCCTGAGTCGGATCGGTCTAAGTCGGATGATCTTGGCCCACCGATTCGTGCTGCCGTGTTCATGGCGGGGTCGGCCCCAGGCACGAATAGTATGGCCGCAGGAGCCGCAACCTCAGGCACTAACCCGCCACCGTCGGCTGAAGTTCTTTTGGAGCTGATGGACGAGCTCGTGGCCCTAATGGCTACTGAAGTTACACCGGATAATCAAGCGGCTCGAAACTTAGAGATTGTGACGATCAAGGACCGGATGGAAGAGGAGCAGTAGAGGATGGCTGAGCTAAAAGTCTAGATGGAGCAAGAGGCAGAACGTATCAGGACAAACGCTTTCCGTCTCGGGCTGGAGCAATAGTCGGCAGCCGCGGTGCATCGAATGAGGCATCAATCCCGTCTGCCGGAACATTATGAGGCAAGGAACCTCTTCAACATGCCAGGGACGGGGCGGGCAACAGAAACGACTGGAAGCCGCCCGGCGGCTCGACCGGCGACTCATCGGCGGGTCATTACTCTAACCCGGCCGAGAATATGGTGGTGGCAGCCACCGTCTTGAAACAATTCCTATTCCAGATGAAGCACCCTTCTCAGAGGATGTGCGAAACGCCATTGGATACCTGCAGACGGCGATGGCCCAGCAGGAAAAGTACACTCACAGCCGGAGCTGCATTCATTCAACCCCTCTCCCTAGCCGGAGCTTTAGCCGGCGCTATGAGTCACCGGCGGTTTCCAACAGCGACCGGCATAGAGAGGTTCCGGCGAGTGGATAGACAGTTGTGGATACGCAAACGCTTGTGAACCGGGCGAGAAGCCAGCAAGAGGCGACAGCTTTAGCCGCGGTGGCTCACCAAGAGCATGCGACCTCCCTCTCGGTAGGAGTAGGAGTAACCACCAGGGCTGTGGGAGTGCCATGTTTATAAACTGGCTCTACGGGGGGAGTGGTTGCCAAAAGATTTCAAAGGACCCCGCAAGGTCCAAATTATACCACCGATTTACCCCAGAGGCCTGGGTGGAAAGTTACGAGCTAGCCATGGAGATGTTGGATGTCAGTGAGGCGGTTTGTGCCAAGTACTTCATCATGATGCTTGAAGGCCCAGCTCGCACGTGGTTAACGGGATTGCCACCCAATACCATCAATTCATGGGCGGAGCTGAGAGCCAGGTTCATCAAAAACTTTCAAGGAACATGCAAACAGCCTATGACCATCGTGGATCTTGATCACTATGTTGAACAGGAGAATGAGTCGGCTCATCATTGGGTTCGGCGGGTCTCAACAATCATCCACTCCTCGGAGCAGATCACAGCGGCTCAGGCAGTGCTGATCTTAGAGAAGAACTGCCACTTTGTCCCTCTAAAGCAGAAACTTGGCCGACTCAAGCGTATGTGTCAGGATATGGGGGAGCTCATGATGGCTCTCATGAAATATGCTGACTCTGACAATACAAAGGATCCGGGATCCGATGAGGAGAAGGCCAGCCAAGGCAAGAAGAATAGTCAGAGCAAGGGTGTGGCAAACAATAGTAAATAGAGTAAGCGCAAGGGTCGGGGCCCCCAAGTGGGAGGATATATGGTGAATAAGGTTCTAATGGATGGAGGCAGCAGTATCAACATCCTTTACTACGATACTTTGCGGCGGATGAAATTGCTGGACAAGGATCTAAAACCCTCATCCACCGTTTTCCATGGTGTGGTGCCAGGCAAGTCGGCGTATCCAGTGGGCAGTATTTCTTTGGAAGTGGCTTTTGGTGATGAATATAATTACAGGGTGGAGTCCTTGTGGTTTGAAGTGGTCAAGATCAAGAGCCCTTACCATGCATTGTTTGGACAGACGGCTTATGCTAAGTTTATGGCTAGGCCCTGCTATGTTTACTTACAGCTCAAGATGCCCGGTTTAAATGGTACCATTACCGTTCATGGTAACTGGAATACGGCTATTGAGTGTGAGGAAGGGGATGCGGCTTACGCAGAATCCAATTGCGCTCAGGAGGAGCTTAAATTTTATGAGAATGTTGACCCGGAGGTTATGACCCTGCTAAAAAAACCACAACGGAGGTTGAGCCACCCCTCAAGTTTTCAGCGGTTGATGCTAAAGCAGTAGATTTCACTCCGGGCGACTCATCCAAACAATTCATCATTGGAGCTCACATGGATCCCAAATAGTAAAGTGCGCATCGAATTCATCCGTGAGAATCGGGACATCTTCGCATGGAAACCTTCTGACATGATGGGTGTACCGAGAGAGTTTGCTGAGCACAACCTTAATGTGGATCTGAAATTTAAGCCGGTTAAACAGTTTCTACGGCAGTTTAATGAGGAGAGACGCAAGGCAATTGGGGAAGAAGTTGCCCGGCTCTTGGCAGCAGGTTTCATTATTGAGGTTTCTCACTCGGAGTGGTTGGCTAACCCGGTGCTGGTGCTCAAGAAGAATGGCACATGGCGTATGTGTGTGGACTACACGAACCTTAACAAAGCTTGTCCGGATGATATGTTTGCCCTCCCTCGTATTAATCAAATCATTGATGCTACGGCAGGTTGTGAAAGCCTGTGTTTCCTGGACGCTTACTCAGGCTATCATCAGATCAACATAGCAGTTAAAGACCAGGAGAAGACAACTTTTATTACACCTTTTAGGGCTTTCTGCTGTGTATATATGCCCTTCGGGCTCAAGAGTGCCCAGGCAACCTATCAGCGGTGTGTGTAGAATTTCCTTAACAGTCGAATCAGCCGCAATGTTCATGCTTACGTAGATGACACTGTGATCAAATCAAGGAATAAGGAGACCCTTTTGGATGACTTAAGGGAAACATTTGATAATCTCTGGGTCTATAAGATGATGCTTAACCTGGCCAAATGTGTCTTTGGTGTTCCGGTTGGCAAGCTCTTGGGTTTTCTGGTTTCTGAGCATGGCATTGAGGCTAACCCGGATAAAATCAAAGCTATCACTTCTCTGGCAGAGCCGGCCTGTATCAACGATGTCCAGCGCTTGGCGGGACGGATTGCCGCGTTGATCCGGTTCATAAGCCGCCTTGGAGAGAAAGCTATTCCCTTATATCAGATGATGACGAATACGGACAAATTTGTTTGGAGTAAGGCAGCGGGTGAAGCACTGGAGGCGCTCAAAAAATAGCTTACTAAGCCGCCGATGCTGGCCGCTCCGGCTGAGAAGGAACCATTACTTTTATACGTGGCGGCTAATAACCGGGCAATAAGCGCTGCAATTGTGGTCAAGCGCAAGCAATCTGGGAAGGAGTATCCAGTTCAAATGCCGGTTTATTATATCAGTGAGGTCCTGACGGAGTCCAAGCAAAGGTATCCACATTGGCAGAAGCTGGTATACGGGTTCTTTATGGCCAACCGTAAGTTAAATCACTATTTCCTAGGGCACCAGATACTTGTGGTCAGTTCTGCTCCATTGGGGGACATAATCCAGAACATAGAAGCCACTGGAAGGATTGCTAAGTGGGCATTGGAGTTAGGACCTCTCAATCTGAAATATGTGCCTCGTACGGCCATCAAGTCCCAAGCTCTTATGGATTTTATAAATGATTGGACGGAATGTCAAGCTCCCGAGGAAAAGCCGGATGAGACGTATTGGACAATACACTTTGACGGATCCAAGCAGTTAGAAGGATCAGGGGCAGGAGTCGTTTTGACATCTACCAAAGGTGATAAGTTTTGTTATGTGCTCCGGCTGATGTTCCCTTGCACTAACAACGCGGCTGAGTACGAAGCTTTGCTTCACAGTCTCAAAGTGGCCAAGGAGATGAATTTAAGACGGGTAAGGTGTTTGGGCGACTCAGATCTCGTGGCTCAGCAAGTTTCAGGCACTTGGGATTCCAAAGACCCACGGATGGCGGCTTATCGTCAAGCGGTTGATATCATTGCTGGTCACTTCAAAGGATATCAGGTAGATCACATTGATCGTCGCAGGAATGAGGCGGCTGATGCCCTATCACGGTTAGGTTCTCAACGAAAGCCGGTGCCGCCCAATGTCTTTTTGGACGTCTTACACCATCCAACTGTCAAGTTACCATAAGAAGAGGATTTGGATGTTCCTAACCCGGAGGGGTAATTAGTGGCGGCTCTACATGCTATTCCGGATTGGACTATGCCCTACCTGGCCTATTTTACTCGGGGCGAGTTACCTAACGACGAAAACCTGGCCAGACAGATCACCCGATGTTCTAAATCTATGACAATAGTTAATGGTGAGTTGCACAAATGCAGCGTGACTGGAGTTTTTCAACGTTGTGTCTCACCAAAGGAGGGCCAGCAAATCTTGAATGAAATTCATGCTGGAGACTATGGACACCACGCCGGCTCAAAATCTCTAGTGGTCAAGGCCTTTTGGCACGGTTTTTTTGGTTGACAGCTCACAAAGATGCAGAGGACCTGGTCCGCAAGTGCGACGGTTGTCAGAAGTTCGGCTGGCATGCTCATGTTCCGGCCCAGGAGTTGAGGATGATACCAATTACTTGGCCGTTTGCGGTCTGGGGGCTTGACATGGTGGGACCTTTCAAGAGATCCGAGGATAAGAAAACACACCTCTTGGTGGCAGTTGATAAGTTCACCAAATGGGTAGAGGCGGAGCCGGTTAGCAAGTGTGACGCGGTTACAGGGGTTCAATTTATTAAAAAAATTCATCAACCATTTTGGTTACCCCCACATCATCATCACTAATAATGGCACAAATCTATCCAAGGAAGCTATGAAAGAATTTTGCGACAAGGAGCAATGTTTCAGCAGTTGCACATCCATAGTCCAATGGTCAGGCGGAGCATGCCAATCAAGAAATTTTAAGGGGTATTAAGCCACGGCTTATGGTTCCTTTGCAACGAACACCCGAGTGTTGGGTAGAGGAGTTTCCTTCCGTTTTATGGAGCATTAGAACCACCCCCAACAGGTCTACAGGTTATACACCTTTCTTCGTGGTGTACGGGGCCGAGGCAGTATTGCCAAGTGACATCCGACATGCCTCGCCACAGGTAGCGGCTTATGTTGAGACGGACAATGAGACGACATGTCAAGATGCATTAGATGCTTTGGAAGAAGCACGACAGCTGGCGGCTGCTCGGTCGGTGATTTATCAACAAGACCTACGCCGTTATCATAGCCGCAGGGTCAAGACCCAAACGTTTCAAGAAGGTGACTTAGTGCTCTGGCTTATTCAAGACCAGACATATATGCATATGTGATGTCCTCCATGGGAAGGACCTTTCGTGGTCAGCAGAAATCTCAACAACGGGTCATATTACCTCATAGATATCCGGGATGACTCAGATACGGCGGGTCAGGAGACCCGCCGGACATGGAACATAGCGCATCTACGGCCTTATTACACTTAAAGGTGTCGCAACTCCTCATTGTACACTATCATTGTACATATCATATTTATATATGAATAAAGTAGCATCCCTGCAAGACGGGGCCTCTGCTGTCTCACACATCTTCACTCATACAAGAAGAATTCGCACATATTCCAGTTGACATGTCAACTACGACTGGTGAAGGCGGCTTCTTACCTCCAGGTATCGCTTCCAACGCTCTATCGGTCGACTTTATGCCATTTCCGGCTAACATGATTAGCTGCGGTTGAGGGTGGCTTCTTACCTCCGGTATCGCTTCTAACACCTTATCGACCGGCGTTTACGCCATATTGCTGAAGGGGGCATCTTATCGACGGGTATCGCTTCTAACACCCTATCGGCTGGCTTTATGCCATCTCCGGCTAACATGATTAGCCGCGGTTGTAAGGTGTTTTTTACTGACGGGTATCTAACACCCTAACAACCGGCGCTTACGCCACATTGCTGAGGGTGGCTTCTTACCTCTGGGTATCGCTTCTAACACCTTATCGGCCGGCTTTATGCCAAATCCGGCTAACATGATTAGCCGCGGTTGAGGGTGGCTTCTTACCTCCGGGTATCCCTTCTAACACCTTATCGACCAGCGTTTACGCCACATTGCCGAAGGGGACTTCTTACCGACAGGTATCGCTTCTAACACTCTATCGGTCGGCTTTATGCCACCTCCGGCTAACATGATTAGCCACAGTTGTCAAAGGGGACTTCCCACCTCCGGGTGTAGCTTATCTAACCCTAACAACCGGTGTTTGTGCCAAAAATGTTGACAAGTCAGCATAAGTTATACAGAGGGCTTCCTGCCCTATGGGTGAAGCTTAATTAAACCTTCTCTACCGACTCTCGATCCAAGCAAAGGACATAAGCTACGAAGAGTCAGAAAGGCATACAAAAGAGAAGGACGAGGAAGATGGCAGACTTAAAGCCGGATTTTTCATATAAGCACGATGGGACAAGTTTAGCAAAAGCAAAAGTTACGGCTAGTCTATTACATACGCTCTCTGAGGAGCCCAAAATATCAATCAAGTTTTTACGACACCGCACGGTGGGTCATGGAGAGACGGCTATTACAAGTTTTCTATCAAAATGATAAGCTGGCTGGCGGGTCATCCTGCTCCGGCTCTCCGGTTGCCTTGATTTGGAGATTGTCCAAGTCACAGTTGCAATCGGTTAGAGCTGCAAAAGTTCCTTCTTCAAAGAAAGGGGATGGGTCAAGATCAGAGGCGAAGAGGTCCTTACTACGGACGGGTGTCAAATCTTTACACTCATAAAGCGGGCCACAAATCCTCTTTTGATCAGCACTGTAAGCTGCCTGATAAGTCACCAGGTCAACCTCTTCTGCTAAGACGGAGGCTAGAACCCTGGAGTCCTTTGTGCACCGGGTGTAATCAGCTTCTGTGAATTCATAGCCGTCATTCTTTTTGGAGGGAAACCCATCCATCATTTCAGCTGGAGTAAGTTCTGGAGCAAAGGCCAAGGCCCGACTTATGCCTACAATCGCCCCCTGGCGGGCGGCCGATCTCTTCAACTCGGCGATTTGTTTTGGCATCATGGACAAGAGTTCCAAAACACCTTTGAGTGTGACAGGGATCTTGTCTTTATACTGCACAGCTTCGATGGCGCACACTGCACCGTAGTAGAGTTGCTTTGTCAGGGTGTAGACGACCTTCATGGGCAACAGGCTGTCAGAGGCAGTTGGCGGCACCTAGGGCCTGTGTAAGTCAGAGATTTCATGGTAAGTCGACAGGAAAAGTATTATATGCCAATTGAGTGAAAGTTGTCAGCAACTCACCAAAGAGGGCAGCTGTCATTTTGGTGATGTGGCGTTTCAAAGATTGGAGCTCATCGGATACGATCATCAATCGCTGGTCAGCATCATCCGGCCGCTTCGTCAATGAAGCTTTTTCAGAGCCGGCTGACTCTTTGAAAGCGGTGAAGTCGGCCTTGATTTTAACCAACTCCTCGGACAGGAGCCGGCATTTCTCATTAGTGGCGCTCCGGGCAGCTTGTTGTGCAGCCAAATTGGCTTTCAAGTCGGCCAATTGTGACCCGGCCTTAGTTAAGGATTCCTGTGACACATCAAAGCATAGAATAAACGGGAATGTCTCAAAAGGATTGCAAGCAATATGCATGACACTTGGGGGATAATGTCTATTTTCAGAAGTTCGGCATGAAATTCCCGACTCAACTTTGAGCAAGATTGAGCCGACCCTTGGGGGCTAGTATTGGCTCTCTTATTTATCTTCTTAGAAGTTCCGGTTCAAAATTATCAATCATTGAGCCGGCCCTTGGGGGTTATATACTGGTTTTTCATAACGAGGATGATCATGAAAGTCCCGGCTCAACCTTTGGAAAGATTAAGCCGGCACTTGGGGGCTACGTAAGGATATAAGGAAAAAGGAATACCTCATATTTCTTCTTCATGAGGTTAACTAGCTAGAGCTCCAGATCCCGTGTTCTGGATAGCCGGTTCATATAGCTAGCATGAAGCTCCTCGGCTGTCATCTTCTCTAAAGCAGAGGGTTCAAACTCCAATTTCTTGGAAGCTTCATCCGGTTCGTTATTCTTGGTCAGCACATGAGCCGGGGAAGAGTGAAAGCCAGCACCAGTAATCACAACGTCTGGAGCGTTGGTGTCCTTGGTCACCTGGCAAGGGCTCGGCGGTTTGGAAGGGTTCCTTCGCGGGCTCTCTGGAATGACATCGTCAGCAGCCGGCTCCGCAAATGTTGCTAGGAGGTCCACATCCAGCCGCGACTTATCTGGCTGGCCATGCTCCAGCTCTTGGGCAGCAGGTCCAGGGGAGGACCTGTTGGTTTTTCTATGCTTGGCTTGAGCCCTGGAAAGCACGAAGATCAGAACCCAAGGGTTACAGCTGGTAAGAGAACTAAATGCAAGATTAGAGGAAACACTTACAGCGGATTAATCTTGGGAGGCGGTAGAGCGGTCGCCGTAGAGTCGTCGGAGGAAGGTGACCTCTGAGAGACAATTCAGAAAAGGTAAGACATTGTTGAGGTTACAAAGGTAAAGCTAGTCAAACGGAGATGCGTACCTCTATGGGGCGCTTCTTCTGAGCCGGAGAATTCGGTAAACCGGACATAAGATTAGTAGAGCCGATGCTCCGGGTCTGACGACGTTCGGCCTGTTGTTGCTTTTTCAAAAGAAATTGGGGATCCAGATAAGCAAGATGATGAGAAAGAGGAACTTTTCCAATAACCCGCCGTGTCTTCCGGGGGACAAAATATTCTGAGCCGGAAGAAACATAGATTACCTCAGGAGCGTTGGTGCGGCTTGTCTCTACATCGTCCTGTGAGTATGGCAGGTGCTAGTAAAATGAAAGAACGAAATCTCAGAAAGCAGCCAAGATTTTACCTTTGAGCGGGACGACTATGGTGGTTCAAACCATTCCTCTTGTGGGGCGGTTTTCTTGGGCTTCTTAGCTGGGGCCCTCTTCTTGGTCTTCTTCAAAGGAAGGAGATACTCCTTCTTCCAGAAATCAGAGTCAGCCTGAAAAGTAAGCCGGTTAACGGTAATAAATCAGCAAAATATAAGTGAACCAAGAGAAAAGGACGTGAAGAGTCGCCTTACATGAGGGGCCGGATTAATAGCACTAAAAGGCATTAGCCCAATAGCACTACAAGTTCCGGATGTCTCATGGACAAGACTCCGGATAGCAGTAGTGATGTCGTCTTCTGTTAATGTTGACCGGCTGAAGCATAACGAGCCATCATACTTGCCCTGGTATTCACACATGAGGCTGCTTCTATGGCTTAAAGGTATAATTCGCCAGGAAATCCAGCAGCGGATCAAGTCCAATCCGGTTAAGCCATTGTCCATGAGGGCTCTAATCTTAGCGTGAGCCGGCTCGTACCTTGTACGTTCTGAGGTCGACAGCTGGCCAGGAAGCTCAGAAGTTGTCTTGAGCCGGGAAGGACGATAGCCCGGCAGTGGATGTTCGCCCTCCTGAGAAGTGTCCTTACAGTAGAACCAGGTCTTATTACAATCTTTCGGATGACTTGGCATCTGTATAGCTGGAAAGGTAATATCCATGCGCCTATGGATAGAGATTCCACGCAGCTCTAGACTCGGATCGGCTTTCACTTCAGTTTGCCGGTTCGCGTAAAAGAATTCTCGGAACAGGCCCACAGACGGCTTGGTTTGCAGATAAACCTCACCGAGCACTTGAAAGTTGCATATATTTGAGACGGAATTGGGAGCGAGGTCTTGAGGATGGAGTTTGTAGAGGTGAAGAACGTCGCGGAAGAACTTTGAGCCGGGGGCACGAACCCACGTTCAATATGATGAGAGAAAACAACCACTTTGCCTTCTTGCGGAATGGGCCTCAATTCATCACCCGGGACCCGCCAATGGATGACCCCTTTGGAGGGAAGAGTGTCCGCGTGAACGAAATCCATCAGGAACTCCTCCGTAATACAAGACCTGACCCAGTTCAAGGAAATGGATGCACGAGACATTGTGGCGGCTTAAAACTATGCAAGTTAAAAACATGGCGAGTCAAGAAAAGACAAACATCTACGGCGACTTACGAGCTTAAGACTCTACATATGAGATGCCATGATTTGGCTGATGAGAGCCGGAGCGGCACGACGGGTCAACATAACAAGAAGAGGGAGTAAAATTCGGCTAAGTCCTAAAAAACAGATTTCGCAAAGTGCCGCTATGATCACAGATCTACAAAATCAGGTAAAATACTTCTGTTTCCAGACCTATGGATGAACTGGTGAAATAGAGGAAACCTAAAATGGCAAGCGGAGCAGCGATGGATCTATGCATTGATAAGGACTGCCCGTTACACAACGATGCGGCGGAGATGAGCGGTTATCCGAAGTTCGTGCACTAAAAACACGACCGGCATCGATAGAGCCTGAGTTCTAAAAACGACAGTGGCAGAGCTCCCTAGAAACCCTACCGGAAGCAGTTACGGATCTAAGGGGAGGAGGACTTACCAGCGACGGCGCAATGAGCACCGAAGGGACTCTTGTTCACAACAGGGTTATGCAGTGGCCTTATCAACGGTGAAGCAAAGACGGCGCCGGAGCAGGTGGTGATTATAGCAGCAGCATTGGAAGGAAGAAGACGATGAAGCAAATGGGAGAAATAAATGCTGCCCAGGGCGGTCCTATTTAAAAGGAAAAAGCAGAATAGGCGCGAAAATTCAGGCGACGGAAGTCATCCGACCGAGGCGGACGCCTCGATTTTCAGGCTGCTCATTTAATAATAAGATTTGGTATGTACGTCAACGAATCTTTTCTGCAGGGTCGACATGACGTCACGGCGGGTCATTTCTAGGCAACACACCGAGGAGCAAAAGGAAAGGATGAAGTGAGCAAGCTCAAATCAACCTGGGGCCTAATGTTGGGGATATAACCCCGCGGTATGACCCGCCCTAAGGGCTCCAGGTTATACCTGACGGCTCGTGCCCCGGCCCAAGAGTGAGCCATAAGACTTAAGGCCCAGGATGCTTGGCGGCCCATAGGATCGGCTAGAAGGTGGCCCGTGCTGGAAATATGCCCTCGAGGCAATAAATAAAGTGTTTATTTTTATATTTCCTTGTTCATGATAATCGTTTATTATCCATGCTATAATTGTATTGATTGGAAACACATTGCATGTGTGGGTAAATAGACAACACTGTGTCCCTAGTATGCCTCTAGTGAACTAGCTCGTTGATCAAAGATGGTCAAGGTTTCCTAGACATTGACATGTGATGTCATTTGATAATGGGATCACATCATTAGGAGAATGATGTGATGGGAAAGACCCAAACTACAAACGTAGTGTATGATCGTGTCAGTTTATTGCTACTGTTTTCTGCATGTCAATGTATGTGTTCCTATGACCATGAGATCATGCAACTAACGGATATCGGAGGAGTGCCTTGTGTGTATCAAACGTCGCAAGCTAACTGGGTGACTATAAAGGTGCTCTACAGGTATCTCCGATGGTGTCTGTTGAGTTGGCATGGATCGAGACTGGGATTTGTTGCTCCATGTGAGGGAGAGGTATCTCGGGGTCCACTCGGTAATGCAACATCACAATAAGACTTGCAAGCAATGTGACTAATTGTTAGTTGCGGTATCTTGCATTACAGAACGAGTAAAGAGACTTGCCGGTAACGAGGTTGAACTAGGTATGGAGATACCGACGATCGAATCTCGGGCAAGTAACATACCGAAGAACAAACGGAACGTTATACGGGATTAACTGGAGCCTTGACATAGAGGTTCGACCGATGAAGATCTTCGTAGAATATGTAGGAACCAATGTGTATGTCCAGGTCCCGCCATTGGTTATTGGCCGTAGAGGTGTCTCGGTCATGTCTACATAGTTCTCGAACCCGCAGGGTCTGCACACTTAAGGTTCGTTGACATTTCGGTAGTGTAGAGTTATGTATGGTGGTGAACTAAGGTTGTTCGGAGTCCCAGATGATATCCCGGATGTCACGAGGAGCTCCGGAATGGTCCGTAGGTAAAGATTCATATATAGGAAGTCCCAGTTTGGTCGCTGGAAAAGTTTCGGGCTCATCGGTAGTGTATCGGGAGTGTCGGTAGTGTACCGGGAGACCTCCGGGAGGGGTATTTCGACCCCAGAGGGTCCATGGGCTGTGGAGAGTAATAACCAGCCCTTAGTGGGATGGAGGAACAGCCACAAAAAGTCCCATGGCACAGGAGACAAAAAGGCAAAGGAAAAAGGTGGAAAAAAGGGCCAATAGGGAGCAATCCTAGTCCAACTAGGATTGGAGAAGGAGTGGGACTCCTCCCCCTTGGCCGGCTGACTCCTAGAGGCCCTTGGCCTAGTGCCAAGGGCTGCCTCTCCCTCCCTCCTATATATACTGGTGGATAGCTAGGGTTTTGCACTTGATTTTCAGCCATGTGCAAACCCTAACCTCTAGTGCATAGTTTCTCCTCTAGATCGGATTTCTGCAGTGCTTAGGCGAAGCCCTGCCGGAATTGCTCCACCACCATCGCGGGAGCTCCATCATGCTACCGGTGAACTCTTCCTCCTCTCCGTCTCCTCTTGCTGGATCAAGACGGTGGAGCTCGTCATCAAGCTGCACGTGTGCTGAACGCGGAGGTGCCGTTCGTTCGGTACTAGATCGGAAGGATCGCGATCAAGGCCATGGGACGTTCGTGATCGGATCGTGGGACGGATCGTGACGAGATCTTGGGACGGTTCGTGATTGGTTCGCAGGACAGTTTGTGATTAGACCGTGGGATGCTCGGCGATTTGGGTCGCGAAGAAGTACGACTACACCAACCGCGTTTCTTAACGCTTCCCGCTTAGCGATCTACAAGGGTACGTAGATCCACTCTCCCTCTCGTAGATGCTCATCACCATGGATAGGTTTGCGTGTGTGTAGGAATTTTTTTTGTTTCCCATGCGACATTCCCCAACAGTGACATCATGAGCTAGGTTGATGGTTCGATGAGATCTCGAGTAGAACACAAAAGGTTTGTGGGCGTTGATGCTTAGATTGCTTCCTTCCTTGGTCAGATTTTGATTTAGCGGTATTGTGAGATGAAGTGGCCCGGACCAACATTACTCGTACGCTTACGAGAGACCGGTTCCCTCAACCGCAACTTGTTGCATAGATGGCTTGCGGGTGTCAGTTTCTCTCACTTTAGTTGGATCGGATCCGACAAAGGCGGTCCTTGAGAAGGTTGAAAAGCAAACTAGTGTATCACCGTTGTGGTTTATGCGTAGGTGAGAATTGTTCTTGCTAGATACCCGTAGAAGCCACGTAAAACTTGCAACAACAATTAAAGGATGTCTAACTTGTTTTTGCAAGGTATGTTGTGATGTTATATGGCCGATTACATGATGTGATATATGTGATGTATGAGATGATCATGTGATATATAGAATTTCACGACTTGCACGTCGATGAGTACGGCAACCGGCAGGAGCCATAGGGTTGTCTTTAATTATTGTATGATCTGCGTGTCAATCATTAATATGCTTTACTTTATCGCTAAGCGGTAGCAATAGAAGTAGAAGCAGGGATGGCGCCACAACCCCAATGGCAGCACATTGATGGAGATCAAGATGATGGAGATCATGGTGTTGTGTCGGTGACGATGGAGATCATGCCGTTGTTTTGAAGATGGAGATCTTAAACACAAGTTCATGGGCATATCATGTCACTTATGAATTGCATGAGATGTTAATCCTTTTATGCACCTTGTTTTGCTTAGTACGGCGGTAGCATTATAAGGTGATCCCTCACTTAAATTTCAAGATAAAACTGTGTTCTCCCCGAGTGTGCACCGTTGCGAAAGTTCGTCGTGTCGAGACACCACGTGATGATCGGGTGTGATAGACTCTACGTTCACATACAACGGGTGCAAGCCAGATTTGCACATGCAGAACACTCGGGTTAAACTTGACGAGCCTAGCATGTACAGACATGGCCTCGGAACACAAGAGACCGGAAGGTCGAACATGAGTCATATAGTAGATATTATCAACATAATGATGTTCACCATTGAAGCCACCTTAACTCACGTGATGATCGGACTTGAGTTGATGAATTTGGATCAAGTGACACTCAGATGACCTGAGGGATGTCAATTTGAGTGGGAGCTTTAGTAAATTTGATTAACTAAACTCATTATCTTGAACAATAGTCTAAGTAACCTTTGCATACTTATGTTGTAGATCAATGGCTCGTGAGGTAGCACCCCTGAATTTTAATGCGTTCCTAGAGAAAGCTAAGCTGAAAGATGATGGAAGTAACTTTGTTGATTGGGACCGTAATCTGAGGATTATCCTCATGGCTTCCCAGAAACAATATGTCCTTGATGTACCGCTTGGTGACCAACCAGAAGACATGACCTCTGAAGACGTTAAGAACGCTTGGGAGGCTTGTGCTGGAGACTACTCAATAGTTCAGTGTGCAATATTGTATGGCTTAGAACCGGGACTTCAAAGACGTTTTGAACGTCATGGAGCATATGAGATGTTCCAGGAGTTGAATTTTATCTTTCAGAAGAATGCCCGGATCGAGAGGTATGAGACCTTCGATAAGTTCTATGCTTGCAAGACGGAGGAGAACGGGTCTATCAGTGAGCATATACTCAGAATGTCTGGATATTCAAACCGTCTAGCTGAGTTGGGAATTGCCCTTCCGCAAGAGGTGATCATTGATAGAGTTCTTCAATCACTGCCACCCAGTTACAAGAGTTTTGTGATGAACTATAACATGCACGGGATGAACAAGTCTTCATCAGAGCTGTTTGCGATGCTGAAAGTCGCTGAGTCTGAAATCCAGAAAGAACATCAAGTGTTGATGGTCAATAAAACCACTAGTTTCAAGAAAAATGGCAAGGGCAAAGGCAAGAAGGGTAAAACCAAGAAGGATGGCAAAGCAGTTGCTACTCCTACAAACAAGCCTAAGCATGGACCTAAGCCAGAAACTGAGTGCTTTCATTGCAAAGGAACTGGTCACTGGAAGCGGAACTGCCCCAAGTACCTGGCTGACAAGAAGGCGGCCAACAACAAACAAGGTATATATGATATACATGTAATTGATGTGTACCTTACTAGTTCTCGTAGTAGTGCCTGGGTATTTGATACCGGTTCGGTTGCTCACATTTGCAACTCAAAGCAGGAACTACGGAATAAACGAAGACTGGCAAAGGATGAAGTGACGATGCGCGTGGGAAATGGTTCCAAGGTTGATGTGATCGCCGTCGGCACGCTCTCTCTTCGATTACCATCAGGATTAGTGATGAACCTGAATAATTGTTATTTAGTGCCTGCGTTAAGCATGAACATTATATCTGGATCTTGTTTATTGCAATACGGTTACTCATTTAAATCAGAGAATAAAGGTTGTTCTATTTATATGAGTAATATCTTTTATGGTCATGCACCCAATGTTAGGGGTTTATTCATATTGAATCTTGATAGTGATGACACACATGTTCATAACATTTATGCAAAAAGATGTAGAGTTATTAATGATAGTACCACTTTCTTGTGGCACTGCCATTTAGGTCATATTGGTGTAACACGCATGAGGAAGCTCCATGCTGATGGACTTTTGGAGTCACTTGATTTTGAATCACTTGACACATGTGAACAATGCCTGATGGGCAAGATGACTAAAACGCCGTTCTCTGGAACGATGGAACGGGCAAGTGACTTATTGGAAATCAAACATACTGATGTGCGCGGTCCGATGAATGTTGCAGCGCGCGGTGGATATCGTTACTTTCCCACCTTCACTGATGACTTGAGTAGATATGGGTATATTTACTTGATGAAACACAAGTCTGAAACGTTTGAAAAGTTCAAGCAATTTCATAGTGAAGTTGAGAATCATCATAACAAGAAGATTAAATTTCTACAATCTGATCGAGGAGGTGAATATCTGAGTTATGAGTTTGGCAGTCACTTAAGACAATGTGGAATTGTTTCACAGTTGACACCGCCCGGAACACCACAACGTAATGGTGTGTCTGAACGTCGTAATCGAACCTTATTAGATATGGTGCGTTCTATGATGTCTCTTGCCGATTTGCCACTATCGTTTTGGGGTTATGCATTAGAGACAGCTGCATTCACTTTAAATAGGGCACCATCAAAATCCGTTGAGACGACGCCATATGAACTGTGGTTTGGCAAAAATCCGAAGTTGTCATTTCTTAAAGTTTGGGGATGTGATGCTTATGTCAAAAAGCTTCAGCCTGAAAAGCTGGAACCCTAAGCGGAGAAATGCGTCTTCATAGGATACCCGAAAGAGACAGTCGGGTACACCTTCTATCTCAGATCCGAAGGCAAAGTGTTTGTCTCTAAGAACGGAACATTTCTTGAGAAAGAGTTTCTCTCGAAAGAATTGAGTGCGAGGAAAATAGAGCTTGATGAGGTTATTGAACCTTTACTTCAACCAGAAAGTAGCGCAGCGCAGAAAGATGTTTCTATGGAACCTACGACGGTAGAAGAGGAAATTAATGATGGTGATCATGAAGCTTCGGATCAAGATACTATTGAACCTTGTAGGTCGACAAGGACGCGTACTACTCCCGAGTGGTACGACAACCCTGTCTTGGAGGTCATGTTGTTAGACAACAATGAACCTACGAACTATGGAGGAGCAGTGATGGGCCCGGATTCCGAGAAATGGTTAGAGGCCATGAAATCAGAGATGGGATCCATGTATGAAAACAAAGTGTGGACTTTGGAAGTACTACCTGAAGGGCGAAAGGCCATTCAGAACAAATGGATCTTTAAGAAGAAGACGGACAGAGACAGTAATGTCACCGTCTATAAAGCTCGACTTGTGGCAAAGGGTTTTTCACAAGTTCAAGGAGTTGACTACGATGAGACTTTCTCACCCGTAGCGATGCTTAAGTCGGCGAGAGTCATGTTGGCAATAGCTGCTTATTTCGACTATGAAATTTGACAGATGGATGTCAAAACGGCGTTCCTCAATGGTTTCCTTGAGGAAGAGTTGTATATGATGCAACCCGAAGGTTTTGTCGATCCAGAGAATGCTGACAGAGTTTGCAAACTCCAGCGATCCATTTATGGACTGGTGCAATCATCTCAGAGTTGGAATTAGCGCTTTGATGAGGTGATCAAAGCGTTTGAGTTTATACAAGTTTATGGAGAAGCTTGTATTTAAAAGAAAGTGAGTGGGAGCTCTATAGTGTCTCTAGTGTTATATGTGGATGACATATTACTAATTGGAAACAATATAGAAATGCTGGAAAGCATGAAGGAATATTTGAATAAGAGTTTTTCAATGAAGGACCTAGGAGAAGTTGTTTTCATATTAGGCATTAAGATCTATAGAGATAGATCGAGACGCTTAATAGCACTTTCACAGAGCACATACCTTGATAAAGTTTTGAAGAAGTTCAAAATGGAGCAGTCCAAGAAAGGGTTCTTGCCTGTGTTACAAGGTGTGAAGTTGAGTAAGACTAAATGCCCAGTGACTGCAGCAGATAAAGAAAAGATGAGCATCATCCCCTATGCTTCAGCCATAGGCTCTATCATGTATGCAATGCTATGCACAAGACCCGATGTCAGCCTTGCCATAAGTATGGCCGGAAGGTTCCAAAGTGATCCTGGAGTGGAGCACTGGCAAGCGGTTAAGAATATCCTTAAGTACCTGAAAAGGACTAAGGAAATGTTTCTCGTTTATGGAGGTGATGAAGAGCTCGTCGTAAAGGGTTACATCGATGTAAGCTTTGACACTGATCCGGACGACTCCAAGTCACAAACCGGATATGTATTTATTCTTAACGGGGGAGCGGTAAGCTGGTGCAGTTCCAAGCAAAGCGTGGTAGCTGATTCTACATGCGAAGCGGAGTACATCGCAGCCTCGGAGGCAGCGAAGGAAGGTGTCTGGATGAAGCAGTTCATGACAAATCCTGGAGTAGTGCCTAGTGCACTGAATCCAATAAACCTGTTCTGTGACAACACTGGTGCCATTGCTCTAGCCAAGGAACCAAGGTTTCACAAGAGGACCAGACACATAAAGCGACGCTTCAACTCCATCCGGTTCTACATCGAGGAGAAGGACATAAATATTTGCAAAGTGCACACGGATCTGAATGTTACAGACCCATTGACTAAACCTCTTCCAAGGGCTAAACATGATCAACACCAGAACTGTATGGGTGTTCGATTCATTACCATGTAAATCACATAGTGATGTGAACTAGATTATTGACTCTAGTGAAAGTGGGAGACTGTTGGAAATATGCCCTAGAGGCAATAAATAAAGTGTTTATTATTATATTTGCTTGTTCATGATAATCGTTTATTATCCATGCTATAATTGTATTGATTGGAAACACATTGCATGTGTGGGTAAATAGACAACACTGTGTCCCTAGTATGCCTCTAGTGAACTAGCTCATTGATCAAAGATGGTCAAGGTTTCCTAGCCATTGACATGTGATGTCATTTGATAACGGGATCACATCATTAGGAGAATGATGTGATGGACAAGACCCAAACTACAAACGTAGCGTATGATCGTGTCAGTTTATTGCTACTGTTTTCTGCATGTCAATGTATGTGTTCCTATGACCATGAGATCATGCAACTCACGGATATCGGAGGAGTGCCTTGTGTGTATCAAACGTCGCAACATAACTGGGTGACTATAAAGGTGCTCTACAGGTATCTCCGATGGTGTCTGTTGAGTTGGCATGGATCGAGACTGGGATTTGTTGCTCCGCGTGACGGAGAGGTATCTCGGGGCCCACTCGGTAATGCAACATCACAATAAGCCTTGCAAGCAATGTGACTAATTGTTAGTTGCAGGATCTTGAATTACGGAACAAGTAAATAGACTTGCCAGTAACGAGGTTGAACTAGGTATGGAGATACCGACGATCGAATCTCGGGCAAGTAACATACAGAAGAACAAAGGGAAGGTTATACGGGATTAACTGGAGCCTTGACATAGAGGTTCGACCGATGAAGATCTTCGTAGAATATGTAGGAACCAATGTGTACGTCCAGGTCCCGCCATTGGTTATTAGCCTTAGAGGTGTCTCGGTCATGTCTACATAGTTCTCGAACCCGTAGGGTCTGCACACTTAAGGTTCGGTGACGTTTCGATAGTGTAGAGTTATGTATGGTGGTGACCGAAGGTTGTTCGGAGTCCCGGATGAGATCCCGGACGTCACGAGGAGCGCCGGAATGGTCCGGAGGTAAAGATTCATATATAGGAAGTCCCAGTTTGGTCGCCGGAAAAGTTTCGGGCTCATCGGTAGTGTACCAGGAGCGTCGGTAGTGTATCGGGAGACCTCCGGGAGGGGTATTTCGACCCCAGAGGGTCCATGGGCTGTGGAGAGTAATAACCAGCCCTTAGTGGTCTGGAGGAACAGCCACAAAAAGGCCCATGGCAGAGGAGACAAAAAGGCTAAGGAAAAAGGTGGAAAAAAAGGGCCAATAGGGACCTATCCTAGTCCAACTAGGATTGGAGAAGGAGTGGGACTCCTCAACCTTGTCCGGCCGACTCCTAGAGGCCCTTGGCCTTGCGCCAAGGGCTGCCTGTCCCTCCCTCATATATATACTGGTGGATAGCTAGGGTTTTGCACTTGATTTTCAGCCACGTGCAAACCCTAACCTCTAGTGCATAGTTTCTTCTCTAGATCGGATTTCTGCAGTGCTTAGGCGAAGCCCTGTCGGAATTGCTCCACAACCATCGCCGGAGCGCCATCATGCTGCCGGTGAACTCTTCCTCCTCTCCGCCTCCTCTTGCTGGATCAAGATTGTGGAGATCGTCATCAAGCTGCACGTGTGCGGAACGCGGAGGTGCCGTCCGTTCAGTACTAGATCGGAAGGATCGTGATCAAGGCCACGGGACGTTCGTGATCGGATCGCGGGACAGATCGTGACGATATCTTGGGACAGTTCGTGATTGGTTCGCGGGACGGTTTGTGATTAGATTGCGGGACGCTCGGTGATTTGGATCGCGAAGAAGTACCACTACACCAACCGCGTTTCTTAACGCTTCCCGCTTAGCGATCTACAAGGGTACGTAGATCCACTCTCCCTCTCGTAGATGCTCATCACCATGGATAGGTTTGCGTGTGTGTAGGAATTTTTTTTTGTTTCCCATGCGACGTTCTCTAACAGCCCGGACAGAGAAGACCCGGGTGTGTAAGCCGCCCGGGGACAACTTGGACAGAGAGAAGATATAGGAAGACTAGGATAGGCAATAAGAGTCGGTTACAACTTGTATGACCCGTGGTCTTGACCTCCGTTATAAAGGCAGACCCGGGTGACTTAGAGATGAGGCGATCGAGAACTAGGTCAAGCAATAGCTCCCTTGTAATCGATACATTAAGCAATACAAGCACGAGCAAGACATAGGCTGTTACCTCATCTCGAGGGGCCGAACCTAGGTAAACTCGTGTCCTTCGTCCCAACCAACCTCTTCGAGTCCACCATGTTAGCGATGGCCTCGAATCCAAGTCCGATCACCCGGACATCTGCCGTGGAAAAACCATGACAGAATGCTTTATGTGATAGTTATATATTGAAATTCCTTCATGGTTCTACTAAAAATTATTATGAGTGAGGAACATATACTTGTAGGAATTGCAATAATAGCAAGTTTCCTCTCTATGTGTTCAAAGTTCTAAAGTTATGCTTGTTTTGCCTTCCTATGCTAGATAATTCTTGTTCCCATAAATTGTTTGATCACAAAATCCATATGCATAGGAAGTGGGTTAGACTTAAATAAGCTTGTCATGAGATTCATGATGCTCTTTTGCATGTTTCAATTATTATTCCTATACGAGCATCATTGAAATCATCATGCCTAGCTAAAAGGCATTAAAGAAAAGCACTTGTTGGGATACAACCCAACACTTTTACTTTATGTTTGATTCTGTGCCTTTTATTTCAATAAAGTGCCAAGTAAAGCCTTTGGGATAGTGTGGATACTTGCTTGTTTGATTCTGTGCAAAAACAGAAAGTTTTGCGTCGAGTATATGAATTATCTGATTTTACTGGAGATTCAAAAAATTATGAATTTTTTACACAATATTTATATGAAAATTACTTGAGTTTTAATAATTGTTCAGAATTTTTAGAGTCAGGTAAGTATCATGATCACTCAGATCTTTACAGACTGTTCTGTTTTTGATAGATTCTGTTTTGCATTGCATAGTTTGCTTGTTTCAAGTGTTCCCATAGCTTATATTGAGTAATATAAATTGTGGGAATGATGTAATACAATATATATCATGTGATAATAACTATGAATCTTGTCTTGATAGTACCTAAGTGAATGATTTATCTTTACTACACTAACCCTTCTCACGAAGTTCCGTTAAGTTTTGTGCGATTGAGGTTTTCAAGTTTTGGGTGAGACGCCGATATGAGGAGAATAAGGAGTAACAAGAACCTAAGCTTGGGGATTGACAAGTCACCCCAAGGTAATATTCAAGGTATACTGAAGCGTCTAAGCTTGGGGATGCCCCGGAAGGCATCCCCTCTTTCGTCTTCAACACTATCAGTATATCTTACTTGGAGCTATATTTGTATTCATTACATAATATGAGAATTTCTTGGAGCGTCATTTTATTTTATTTTCTCTGTTAGGTGTTATTTATAATCTCGTTTTTCAATAAAAAGTTCCAAGAATTGCCTTTAGGATGCTTGAATTGCATGTTTGATGTGTGCTGTGTAAAAACATAAACTTCTTCTGAACTATTTGAATTTTCATATTTTACTGGAACGGGAAAAGTTTCTGAAATTTTTACACAGTGTTTTCATATAAATTTTATATAATTTACTAAATTTTCATAATTGTTTGAGTTACATAAGTATACTGTTTTCATAAATTTCTACAGACTGTTCTGTTTAGACAGATTGTTGTCATCGTTTTGTTATCTACGTATCCTATAGTTTCCATAGCCTATATTGGTAGATATAAATTGTGGAAAGGATAGTATAAAGTACCTAATGTTTGATAATTATTGTGCAACTTGTATCATTACTACATAAAGAGTTGATTTATTATTATGTGTATTACCTGTCTCACAGGTTGTTTTCGAGTTTTGTGTGGATGAAGTTTTTGAGAATAGGTGAAACCATGATATGAGAGGACTGAACGAGATACAAAAGCTAAAGCTTGGGGATTCCCAAGGCACCCCAAGTAAATATTTCAATAAGTCTCAAGCATCTAAGCTTGGGTATGCTACGCATCCCACCTCTCTTCGTCAACTATTGGTTAGCCTATGTTGAGCCTAAATTTTTATTCGTTCACATGATGCATACTATTCTTGGAGTGCTATTTTTCTTTTGCTTGGTGTTTGAATAAAATAATCATATCAGAAGATATTTATTGAGAGACAGAGAGAAAGTCCTCACGTAGCTACTTGATTGTTTGACTACCCACTGATCTTCATTTATATGTTTTGGAGTAGTTTTGTCATTTACTCTCGTGCTTCACTTATATCTATGAGTAAATGATTTAATGAATCGAATATCATAAATCTAAAATTATATATGTTTTATATTATTATCCCATGGGGAGTAATGATTTCACGTATAAGAAGTATAGGTGGTAAAATTTATTGAAAGTTTGCAAACACCACATTGGTCACTTGAAAAATTCATGAAAGAATGTTGAAGGAAGAGAGATTTCACATATAAATACACAATCTTGGACATCTTCTATGATTGTGAATACCCATTAATTATTTTCAAACTTGAGAAAATTTGTTGAAGTTGGACCAGGAAGACAACGTAATGAGTTATGCTTGGGTATATTTGTGTAGAAGCTATATTGTTACGGATCCTCCAACATGTGGTGCTTGGTTCCACCTCATACTAGCCAAAACTTCCGCATCAAGTAGAAATACTACTTGTGCATCCAAACACCCTTAAACTCAAAGTTGTTCCGTATGAGTCCACCATACCTACCTATATGCGGTATTTACCTGCCGTTCCAAGTAAATTTGCATGCGCCAAACTCTAAACCTTCAAATAATATTCTGTTTTGTATGCCCGAATCGCTCATGTAATGACTAGGGGCTGTTAGTATCTTTCTTGCTAGGTGGGTTATTCTCACGATATGTGTTGATTCACTATCATTCACGAGAAAGTGGCTGGTAATAGGGATTCCCAGTCCCGAAATCAAATAAAAATGCAAATAATTAGACAAAACTCCCCCAGGAATGTTGTTGGTATGGACGGTACCCGTGGACTCGTCTCGTCGTGGAGTGTGATTGATTGGTGGAGGGGGAGTAAATATTTTTTCATTCTGTTTGGGAACCACCTATAATGTATCTAGCATGGAAGATACCAAGATCTCTTTGTTGTTATGGTGACAATGAAAGCATACCGCCCAAAATTATTATTCATCTCTGTTTTAAAATCTCGAGCTCTGGCACCTCTACAAATCAATGCTTCCCTCTGCGAAGGCCCTATCTTTCACTTTCTAGTACTTACCTTTATGCAAGAGTCATGGTGATCTTCACCAATTCCTATATTTTGCCTTTTCTCTTGGCAAGCGTCATGTGTTGGGGAATGATCCAATCATATATGGACATTCAAATATATTGGATCATGAATTATTATTGTTGACAATTATCTATATGATAAATAAGTTGGGAGGCGAAACTTTAAACTCCTATCTTTCTTTGTGTTCGACGGATGCCATTTGCTCTAAAAATTTTCTTTGAGAGTTAGCAATCATGGAAGACTATATGATAGTTGAGTATGTGGAATTTTCTAAATCAAAGCTCTTTCATAGACCCTTCCTGAAAATAAGATGAATTGCAATCGTTTGGTAACTGAAAGCATAGTTTGTTAGTCTATACTTTAACTTGTGAATAGCTTGTTACTTCATCATGAGAAGTTTTATGAGATGAGCTACTGGTTACGATATATAGTGATGCTAGAAAAAGTGTTTGGAATTATCATTGATCAAATTTATGCACTATGCTAGCATACACACTTCATAAATTATTTTTTTTATCATTTACCTACTTGAGGACGACCAGGAATTAAGATTGGGGATGTTGATACGTCTCCAACATATCTATAATTTATGAAGTATTCATGCCATGTTTGCAATAATTCCATATGATTTTGGTATGATTTTATTAGAACTAACCCGGACTAACACTGTTTTTAGCAGAACTAGCATGGTGTGGTTTTTTGTGGAAAAATAGAAGTTCTCGGAATGGGCTAAAAATTTAGTATGATTCTTTGTGGACGAAAAGAGACCCCCAAAGCATTGGATCAGGGCCAGAAGATCCACGAGGAGGCGGCAAGCCTGCCAGGCGCAGCCACCCCCTAGTCACGCTTAGCAGGCTTGCCACCGCCTCGTGGTACCCCTTGACATCAGATCAATGCCAAAAATTAATTTAAATATAGAAACCTCTAAAAACAAACCTAGATCGGGAGTTTCGCCACTTCAAGCCTCCAGAGCCACGAAAAACCAATCGGGGCCCTATTCTGACACCCTGCCGTAGGGGGAAACCATCACCGGAGGCCATCTTCATCATCCCGACGGTCGCCATGACACAGAGGGAGTAGTTCACCCTCGGGGCCAAGGGTATGTACAAGTAGCTATGTGTTTGATCTCTCTCTCTCTCTCTCTATATATCATGTTCTTGAAATGACACGATCTTTGTTAGGAAGTATTAGTATTGGTCTAGGAATCCTTATTAGTCTATATTTACTTTCCTTGCACCTCAAGTCTTGTGTAATATATATATGCCCCTTGGGCCTTCAATAAAGATAAGTTGCTTTCCTAACATGGTATTAGAGCCTAGGTTATTTTTTAGCACGCGCAACGCGTGCTTCTCGATCCAATCCTGTCGGGCTGTCTCGTCAGCCTCCTAGTCGATGCTCTCATCTGCTGCGGACCTGACTCTCATCTTGCCGTAGGTCAACTCCCTCCTGTCCGCCGCTCAGATCGATCTATGCGGACGTGTCGTCATGTTGCAATGCGCCTCCAAGCTAGTTCATGAACGTTCGCTTGTGGGATCTAGCCGCCGTCCGTGCAAAGCTACTTGCCTGGTCATTGCTGGTAGGCTGCCGTGGGCGTGGTCTGATAATTTCCTACGTGTTGCTCCCTTGCTTGTTTCCATGGTCCGCATTGCTTGCATGGCTGCATGGTGACCGGCGTGCTACTCTCCTACTGCTACCACGTGGTGCATGCCTACATGCTTGCTGCTTCATGTGTTAGCTTTTTCCCTATAGCTACCTCCATTGCCACCGTTGATAGTTTTTCTCATCAGTATCTAGTTCATATTTGCCTTTTAGCTTTCTAGTTTTCTATAATTTCCGTTGCGTCCACCAAATCCGTTGATGTTTCGTGTTTCTCATGTCATGCGAGTCCACCAAACTTCTACTCGTCAGCGTTTTTTCTTCTTTCTAGTCATTGTCCTCACAATAGGATTTATGTGGCCTCTCTTTGCATTGTTGATCTAAGCCCATTCTCTTGCCGCCGAGCTTCTTTCGCCGTCGGTTTTCATGGGTCATGATTCTTTAAGAAATTCTTCATTCTCTTGACGTTCCATTTTCTTTTGACAAACCACCTTCTCTTGATACTTCTCTTGTATCTTCTATTGATGCGGTGTGTTCCTCTGATGTGTCATCTCTTCGTTATCCCCTCTAGCGACTCTACAGGTTTTGAAGACTCTTCAGGCTACAACGACACTCTCAAGACGCGGATTTGGATTATCATTTTTATAGTATTACACTTCTTCAAACGCAATGCTATTGCATATGCTTTGCATTTGAGGGGGGTGTTAGGAAGTATTAGTATTGTTCTAGGAGTCCTTATTAGTCTATGTTTACTTTCCTTGCACCTCAAGTCTTGTGTAATATAATATGCCCCTTGGGCCTTCAATACAGATAAGTTTCTTTCCTAAAAATCTTGATGTACTGCGAGCTTTATTGATATAGATGAATCATATGGAGTTTTCCCCTCTCTATCGTTTTGTGATGAATTGAGTTTTCCCTTTGAAGTTTTCTTATCGAATTGAGTCTTTAAGGATTTCAGAACACTTGATGTATGTCTTACGATGGGGTATCCATGGTGACAATGGGATGTTCTATTGATCCACTTGATGTATGTTTTGGTGATCAACTTGCAGGTTCCGTGACCTTGGGAATCTATGCATAGGGGTTGGCACATGCTTTGGTCTTGAATATCCGTTAGAAACTTTGGGGCACTCTTTGAAGTTCTTCGTGTTGGATTGAACATGACGAATCTGAAATTGTGTGATGCATATCATATAATCAAGCCCATGGGTACTTGTGGTGACATTGGAGTATCTAGGTGACATTAGGGTTTTGGTTGATGTGTGTCTTAAAGTGTTATTTTAGTACGATCTCTAGGGCTGTTCGTGACACCTATAGCGATAGCTCATAAGATTGATCAGAAAAGATAACTTTGAGGTGGTTTCGTACCCTACAATAATTTGTTCGTTTGTTCTCTGCTATTTGTGACTTTGGAGTGAACTATTTGTCGCACGAGAGGTATTTACATATGATTCGAATATGTTAGTATTGTTGAGAGAAATTGCACTAGTGAAAGTATGGAACCTAGGCCTTGTTTCCAAGCATTTATACAATGTTTTTCTCGTTGTTTACTATTAGTTACCTTGTTGTTTTTATATTTTCAGATTACAAAAACCTATATCTACCATCCATATTGAACTTGTATCACCATCTCTTCGCCGAACTAGTGCACCTATACAACTTACCATTGTATTGTGTGTTTTGGGGACACAAGAGACTCTTTGTTATTTGGTTGCAGGGTTGTTTGAGAGAGACCATCTTCATCCTATGCCTCCCACCATTGATAAACCTTAGTTCATCCACTTGAGGGAATTTTGCTACTGTCCTACAACACTCTAGGTTTGGAGGCCCAACACGACTCTACAAGAATAAAGTTGTGTAGTAGACATGAGTAAACACTGAAATCAACACCAAAAGACTTTACAGTCCTTTGTCTCTTACTCCTTATAGGAGTCTCATTGTCATCCTCCTTAGGATTCTCAACGTGTTCCATCACAATGCTGGGTTCAGGAATTATAGAAAATTCATGAGTAGATAGAGTAGGTATCTCCTGATTTGATGAGTTAGACACACTAGTAGAAAACAGGGCTTTGGTCCAGGCCTGAAAAGCCCATTAATCCCAGTTCACTCATGAACTGGGACCCATGGGGGCATCGCTCCCGGTTCATGAGGCCAGGGCGCCGGCCGGGCCTCGTGGGCAATTGGTCCTGGTTTGTTTGACCCCTTTGGTCCCGGTTCCAGACACGAACCGGGGCCAATGGTCCTCGCTCTTGGCCCACAACCATTGGTCCCGGTTTGTGGCTGGAATCAGGACCAAATGGGGTCCTTTAGTCCCGGTTCCAGCCACAAACTAGGACCAAAGGGAAGCCTATATATACCTCCTGCCCTGTCCGCGAGCAGAGCGATGCACTGCTCTGTTTTTTTGGCTAGCCGTGGGATAGCTTTGTAGTGCTCTAGCTGACCTCCTATGCACATGGGGTGTTCGATGAAATGCCCGAGCCACACTTAAGCTTTCTCCTCTCGAAGCTCCTTGTCCAAGCTCCATTTTCCTCAAGATTTGTCTAGGTTTGGTTGTCCATCCTATCTCGTCCTAGTCCTCACTTCCATCGATCGCCCGTGCCGATCTCGGCGTCGGCACCACCGTGGTTAGCCTCTTCTTCTTATATTCTTTCCAAAAGAAAAAAGTTCTTACTTGTATGATTTAGATAGATACTTGTGTATTTTCTTACTTTTATTGTTGTTTGTTATTATATAGTGCGATGGTTTTGGTATCCGCCTCCGTTGGCCCTCGTCCCATCTATGATTCAGATGTGGTATATATTATCTTCTCTAACTATTTGTTTTATTTAGTGTTTCTGACAATTTTGCCGACCAACGTGACATAGATTTTTTTAATCTAGGAGGTATGCGAACCGGAAATTCCAACCGACATAGAAAGTCTTGTCGAGAAGTTAAATTTGGTTGAAAATAAAAAAATTACTTGAAAGAAAAATTAAAAAGAGCTGAAGAGGAGAAGATAAAATTGGAGTTGCATGTTGCCACTGTAGTCGACGACCACAAGATCAAGATGGATGCAATGCGCTTGAAGATTAGAAAGATTAGGAAATATGCCATTCATACTGAGGCTTGGTATAGTTATGTCGTTGGATCAATTGGTACCTTAGTTGCGGTTATGATTGCATTTGTTGTTGCATTTAAATTTTTTACATGGCTTCAATGTATGTTTTAATTAGATGCTTTAGAGAGCTATATGTTGTGCAATGAGAACTATGCATGTACTTTGGTTTTAATGTGATGATGAACGTCTATTAATTTGGTCACTTCTATATTCATGATGTTCTGTAATGGTTTTTGACACACTTAATTATATATAATGCATGCAGATGAACCAGCAATGGATGTACGGTAACAGACGCACCTCCGAGTACATTTAGGGCATGGATAATTTTCTCGAAGTGGCTGACGCAAACAAGCAGAATGGTTTTATGTGTTCTCCATGCCCTGTATATGTGGGAATACGAAGTCTTACTCTGACCAGAAAATCCTTCACACCCACCTGCTTTATAAGGTTTTCATGCCACACTATAATGTTTGGACCAAGCACAGAGAAAGAGGGGTTATGATGGAAGACAACGAAGAAGAAGAGGATGATGACAACTATGTGCCTCCTGACTATGGTGATGCTGCAATGGGCGAAGCTGAAGATCAAGAGAAACCAGACGATGTGTCTGATGATGATCTTCGCCGGGTCATTGTTGATGCAAAGAGACAATGCGAAATTGAAAAGGAGAAGTTGAAGTTCGATCGCATGTTAGAGGATCACAAAAAAGGCTTGTCCCCAATTGCGAAGATGGCAACACAAAGCTTGGTACCACACTGGAATTGTTATAGTGGAAGGCAGAGAATGGTGTGCCTGACAAAGGATTTGAGAAGCTACTAAAAATATTGAAGAAGAAGCTTGCAAAGCATAACAAATTTCCTGGCAGTACGTACTCAACAAAGAAGGTTGTATGCCCTCTAGGATTGGAGGTGCAGAAGATGCATGCATGCCCTAATGACTGCATGCTCTACCATGGTGCGCACGAGGAGTTGAACGCATGCCCGGTATGCGGTGCATTGTGGTATTAGATCTGACGAGATGACCCTGGTGATGTTGACCACGAGCTCCGCAGGAAGAAGGTTCCTGCCAAGGTGATGTGGTATGCTCCTATAATACCATGGTTGAAACGTCTGTTCAGAAACAAAGAGCATGACAAGTTGATGCGATGGCACAAACAGGACCGTAAGAAAGACAGGAAGTTGAGAGCACCTGCTGACGGGTCGCAGTGGAGTAAAACTAAGAGTAAGTGGGGGGACTTTGCAGGTGACGCAACGAACGTATGGTTTGGTTTAAGCGCGGATGGCATAAATCCTTTTGGGGAGCAGAGCAGCAATCATAGCACCTGGCCCATGAATCTATGTATCTATAACTTTCCTCCTTGGCTGTGCATGAAGCGGAAGTTCATTATGATGTCAATTCTCATCCAAGGCCCTAAGCAACCCAACAACGACATTGATGTGTACCTAAGGCCATTAGTTGAAGAACTTTTACAGGTGTGGAATGGAAACGGTGTACGTGTGTGGGATGAGCACAAACAGTGCGAATTTGAACTACATGCGTTGGTGTTTGTAACCATCAATGATTGGCCCGCTCTCAGTAATCTTTCAAGATAGACAAACAAGGGATACCATGCATGCACGCACTGTTTAGATGACACCAAAAGTATATATTTGGAGAAATGCAGGAAGAATGTGTACCTGGAGCATCGTCGATTCCTTCTGACCAACCATCAATGTCGAAAGGCAACCATTTCAAAGGTGAGGTAGATCACCGGAAGAAGCCCGACGTCTATACTAGTGATCACATACTTGCTATGGTCTATTATTTACAAGTAATCTTTGGAAAAGGGTCTCGACGGACTATCTGTTCCGAATGACGCTGAGGGACGCGCACCCATGTGGAAGAAGAAATCTATATTTTGGGACCTACACTATTGGAAAGACCTAGAGGCCCGCTCTGCAATCGACGTGATGCATGTGATGAAGAACCTTTGCGTGAACCTTCTAGGCTTCTTGTGCGTGTAGGGAAGACAAAAGATACATTGGAGGCACAGGAGGACCAGCAACGTGTGCACGAAAAAGACGGCATGCCTCCAACGCAGTATGAAGGTCCTGCTAGCTACACTCTTACCAAAGAAGAGAAGGAAATCTTCTGTGAATGTGTTCTTAGTATGAAGGTCCCGTCTGGCTTCTTGTCGAATATAAAGGGAATAATAAATATGGCAGAGAAAAAGTTCCAGAACCTAAAGTCTCATGACTGCCACGTGATTATGACGCAACTGCTTCCGGTTGCATTGAGGGAGCTTCTACGAGAAAATGTTTGATTACTGATACATCTCCAACGTATCTACTTTTCCAAACTCTTTTGCCCTTGTTTTGGACTCTAATTTGCATGATTTGAATAGAACTAACCCGGACTGACGAGGTTTTCAGCAGAATTGCCTTGGTGTTATTTTTGTGCAGAAATAAATTTCTCGGATCATCCTGAAAATTTACGGAGAATGTTTTTGGAAGTAATAAAAAATACTGGCGCAAGAAGTAACCAGAGGGGGGCCTCCTGCAGGCCAGAAGCCTGCTAGGCGCGACCACCCCCTTGGCCATGCCTAGTAGGCTTGTGGGGCCCTCATGGCTCCTCTGACCTCCTCTCTAGCTCCATATAACCCTATTTGTCGAGAAAAAATTTAGAGAGAAGAGTTCATCGCATTTCACGATACGGAGCCGCCAGCATCACTTGTTCTTCCTTGAGAGACCAGATCTGGAGTCCGTTTTGGGCTCCGGAGAGGGGAAATCGACGCCTTCGTCATCACCAACCATCCTTCATCACCAATTCCATGATGCTCTCCACCGTTCGTGAGTAATCTCATCATAGGCTTGCTGGACGATGATGTGTTGGATGAGATTTATGATGTAATCGAGTTAGTTTTGTCAGGGTTTGATCCCTAGTATCCACTATGTTCTGAGATTGATGTTGCTATGACTTTGCTATGCTTAATGCTGATCACTAGGGCCCGAGTGCCATGATTTCAGATCTGAAACTATTATGTTTTCATGAATATATGCATGTTCTTCACCCTATCTTGCAAGTTGTAGACACCTATTACGAGTTATGATCCGCATCCCCCAGGGTGACAATAAGTGGGATTCTTTCCGGTGATTACCGTAGCTTGAGGAGTTCATGTATTCACTAACTGCTAATTCTTTGGTCCGGTTCTCTATTAAAAGGAGGCCTTAATATCCCTTAGTTTCCACTAGGACCCCGCTGCAATGGGAGGGTAGGACAAAACATGTCATGCAAGTTCTTTTTGATAAGCACGTATGACTATATACGGAATACATGTCTACATTACATTGATGAATTGGAGCTAGTTTTGTGTCACCCTATGTTATAACTGTTGCATGATGAATGCCATCCGACATAATTATCCATCACTGATCCATTGCCTACGATCTTTTCATATATTGATCTTCGCTAAGTTACTTTTCCATTACTGCTATCACAATCACTACAAACTGCTACTATCACCTTGCCACAGTTACCATCACTACCATATTACTTTTCTACTGAATACTTTGCTGCACATATTAAGTCTTTTAGGTGTGGTTGAATTGACAACTCAGATGCTAATACTCGAGAATATTCTTTGGCTCCCCTTGTGTCGAATCAATTAATTTCGGTTGAATACTCTACCCTATAAAACTGTTGCAATCCCCTATACTTGTGGGTTATCAAGACCTTTTTCCGGCGCTGTTGCCGGGGAGCATAGCTCTATTCTCTGAGTCACTTGGGATATATATCCGTTGATCACTATGAAAAATCTGAAAGATCCAAAAATCAAGAGCTATCCCTCTACTACGAGGGGAGGTAAGGAACTACCATCTAGCTCTGCACTTGATTCACCTTTTGTTATGAATAAGTTTGTGACACCGCCACCCGCTAGTAATTCTGATATGTTGCAAGTAATTGATGATGCTACTTCTGCTATGCATGATGCTTATGATAGTAGTTTTCTTGATGATACTGTGCCAATGGGTGAATTTCTTGATGAACAAAATGTTAGAGCCAATGCTAAAACTGATAATATTTCTGAATCTGATGAAACTATCAAAACTGAACACTTTGATTCACCTGCTAGACCTAGCTCTCTTAGATATGAATTGCCTGATATACCTGAGGGTTATGTTATGGAAGGAGAGGTACCTAGGGACTTTGTTGCTTGTCAGGATAGAGATAATCTTAAGAAATTGCTTCGCAAGTGGAAGGAAAAATCTCTGAATGCTAGAATGCAATATGATCCTAAGTTTGCTATTCACCTATCTTTGTTATTGATAATAATTATGAATTCTCTATCGATCCTGAGTTAATCACTTTGGTTGAATCTGATCCTTTCCATGGTTATGAATCTGAAACTGTTGTGGCACATCTTACCAAATTGAATGATATAGCCACCCTATTTACTCATGAGGAAAAAAATCACTATTACTACATTCTTAAGTTGTTTCCTTTCTCATTAAAGGTTGAAGCTAAGATATGGTTTAATTCTCTTGCAACTAGCTGTGTGCGTAGTCCCTAGGATATGATTTATTACTTGTCTGGAAAATATTTTCCTGCCATAAGAAACAAGCTGCCTTGCAGGAAATATTTAAATTTTTGCAAATTGAAGAAGAGAGTCTCCCAAAAGCTTGGGGGAGGCTTCTCCAATTACTTAAAGCTTTGCCTGATCATCCTCTCAAGAAAAATGAAATACTTGATGTCTTTTATAATGGACTAACCGATGCTTCTAGGGACCACCTAGATAGTTGTGCTGGTTGTGTTTTCAGGGAACAAACTGTTGATTAAGCTGAATTGCTATTGAATAACATACTGAGCAATGATAATGATTGGACTATTCCCGAACAACCTCCAAAACCAACTCCGAAGAAAACAGGTATTCTATTCCTCAGTCCTGAAGATATGCAAGAGGCAAAGAATCTATGAAAGAAAAAGGAATTAAAGCTGAAGATGTTAAGAATCTACCTCCTATTTGAAAGGACCACGATGTCACCTAGAGGGGAGGTGAATAGGCGTTTTAAAATATTTTACGGATTTGGCTATATCCTGATGCGGAAATAAACCAAGCAGATACTTTTCAAGCACAACCCCTAAATATACTAAGCTCACTAAGTGCACCAACAACTTATGATAAACAAGATGAGAACAATGAGGATATGAGTAAGCACAAGTAAGTTACACAAACTTACTCAATGTATATCACAAGATATGGAAATGAATAATACACACAACCACAAGTAAGCAATACAAGCTTACACAAATTTATGTCACAAGATATGTCAATAGTAGAAAGTATGAATTGCAGAATATAAAGTGAAGGCCTAAATAATCTCTACAAGGGAATAGCCAACGCAATACAATGAGGACAACAAGATATAGTGAACGCAGGGTCAAGTGACCAAAGTAAACCACAAGTAAGGAGTTAGGGTTAGGGATAACCGAAGTCACGGAGACGAGGATGTATCCCGATGTTCACTTCCTTGGAAGGAAGCTAGTCACCGTTAGAGAGGTGGATGTTACCACGAAGGCACACCAACGCCACGAAGGCTCACCCTGTTCTCTCCTTGAGAAAACGCCACGAAGACATTTCCCAACCAGTAGTGGTAGACCTTGGGGTGGTCTCCAAACCCTCACAAACTTTCTGGGGGTGATCACAATGGTTGATTCCTCACCGAAGAACTCCTACCGCCTAGGAGTCTCCAACCTCCAAGAGTAACAAGAACAATGGGGAAAAGTTCAAGACTTGCTCAAATCACGAATTCCTTTGGTAACAAGAGGGAGAGGGAGTGGATCAATCACTTGATTGGAAAATCTCCCTAAGAACCCTCACGAATCTCACCAGGATCTAAGATTTGGTGTAGAGAAGTGAGAGGGAGCCACTTGTGTTCTTGGGCCAATTTGGAATGAAGTGGTCAACCCTCTACCGGATTGGTAGAAGGGTATATATAGCAGGCCGAGAAAACTAGCCGTTTTTGAGTAAGTGGCTGAGATGGGTGCTACTTCTCAAGCTTGCGTTGGTTTTTCCCTTGAAGAGGAAAGGGTGATGCAGCAAAGTAGAGATAAGTATTTACCTCAGTTTGAGAACCAAGGTATCAATCCAGTAGGAGTATCAAGATGAGGCACCAAGGAACCTGCACAAACACAAACAAACTTGCACCCAACGCGATAAAGGGGTTGTCAATCCCTTTACGATTACTTGCAAGGTGAGATCTGATAGTGATAATAGATGAATGTAAATAAGTAAATAAAATTGCAGAAATGTATTTTTGGTGTTTTTATATTTAGATCTGAATACATAATATGTAAAATAGACCCGGGGGCCATAGTGTTCACTAGAGGCTTCATTCATGATACCAAGT
The DNA here is from genome assembly GCA_022496015.1 of Hordeum marinum. Taxonomy (NCBI): domain Eukaryota; kingdom Viridiplantae; phylum Streptophyta; class Magnoliopsida; order Poales; family Poaceae; genus Hordeum; species Hordeum marinum. Next base: position 471,905,787 of record CM039678.1, read on the forward strand.
ATTACGGTGGGTGAACAAATTACTGTTGAGCAATTGATAGAATCGTGCAAAGTCATGACGATATCTAAGGCAATGATCATACATATAGGCACCACGTCCGAGACAAGTAGACCGATACTTTCTGCATCTACTACTATTACTCCACACATCGACCGCTATCCAGCATGCATCTAGTGTATTAAGTTCATAACAAACGGAGTAACGCTTTAAGCAAGATGACACGATGTAGAAGGACAAACTCATTCAATATGATATAAACCCCATATTTTTACCCTTGATGGCAACAACACGATGCGTGCCTCGCTACCCCTTCTGTCACTAGATTAGGACACCGCACGGTATGAACCCAAAACCAAGCACTTCTCCCATTGCAAGAACTATAGATCAAGTTGGCCAAACAAAACCCATAACTCAAAGAGACTTACAAGGATATGAAATCATGCATATAATAAATGAGAGGAGACTCAAATAATATTCATAGATAAGCTGATCATAAATCCACAGTTCATCGGATCTCAACAAACACACCGCAAAAGAGAATTACATCGGATAGATCTCCATGATGATCATGGAGAATTACTAGCTGTGGACCCGAAGGTCTGATGTGAACTACTCACGCATCATCGGAGAGGCAATGGTGTTGATCAAGATGGCCACCGGAGATGGATTCCCCTCCGGCAGGATGCCGGAACGGTCTCCCGATTGGTTTTTGGTGGCTCTGGAGGTTTGCGGTGGAGGAACTTGTGATCTATGTTTAGTTCTGGGGGTTTTGGTATTTATAGGACCAGATGGCATCGAGAACAAGTGAAGTGGGGCCACGAGGAGGTCACGAGCCTCCTAGCCGCGGCCTAGGGGTGGGGCCACGCCTCCCAGGCTCGTGGCTCCGTCGGGCCGCCTCTCCGGTATCTTTTCCTTCTGGTATTTTTGATATTTTCCATAAAAATTAGGGCGAAAGTTTTATTCCGTTTGGACTCCATTTGATATTCCTATCTGAAAAAGGTCAAAAACACGGAAAAAACAGAAACTGGCACTGGGCACTGAGTTACTAAGTTAGTCCCAAAAATAATATAAAATAGCATATTCATGCATATAAAACATCCAAAGTTGATAATATAATAGCATGGAACAATCAAAAATTATAGATATGTTGGACACGTATAAAGCATCCCCAAGCTTAACTCCTGCTCGTCCTCGAGTAGGGAAGTGATAAAGACCGAATTTTTGATGTGGAATGCTACCTAACATATTTGTTCTATGTAATCTCTTTTATTGTGTCTTGAATGTTCAGATCCATAAGATTCAAAACAATAGTTTAATATTGAAATGAAAACAATAATACCTCAAGTATAATAGCAAAGTAATCATGAACTTTTGAAATAACAAGGCCAAAGAAAGTTATCCCTACAAAATCATATAGTCTGGCTATGCTCCATCATCCCCACACAACAAATTTAAATCATGCACAGCCTCGGTATTGGCCAAGTAATTGTTTTTGCACTCTTACTTTCTCAAACTTTTTTCAACTCTCACGCAATACATGAGCGTGAGCCATGGATATAGCACTATAAGTGTAATGGAGTGTGGTGGAGGTTGTGAGGCAAAAAGGAGGAGATGGTCACGTCAACTCGGCGTATCAATAGGCTATGGAGATGCCCATCAATAGATATCAATGTGAATGAGTAGGGATTGCCATGAAAATGATGCACTTGAGCTATAAGTGTATGAAAGCTCAAAAATGAAAAGTAGTGGGTGTGCACCCAACTTGCTTGCTCACGAAGACCTAGGGCAATTTGAGGAAGCCCATCATTGGAATATACAAGCCAAGTTACATAATGAAAATTTCCACTAGCATATGAAAGTGACAAAACAAGAGACTCTCTATCATGAAGAACATGGTGCTATTTTGAAGCACAAGTGTGGAAAAAGATAGTAGCATTGTCCCTTCTCTCTTTTTCTCTCATTTGGGCTCTTTGGGCTCTTTTTTTTATTTGGGATCTTCGGCCTCTTATATATATATATATATATATATAGATATATATATATGGCTCTTTGGCCTCTTTTTTATATCCTCACATGGGACAGTGCTCTAATAATGATGATCATCACACTTTTATTACTTACAACTCGATACTTAGAACGATAATGACTCGATATGAATCAAAGTGATGGCACATATCATGAGACGGAATAGTGGAAGTGGCATGGCAATATATCTCGGAATGGCTATGGAAATGCCATAATAGGTAGGTATGGTGGCTATTTTGAGGAAGATATATGGTGGAAGGGTGAGAGTGCATCTATACCATGGACTCACATTAGTCATGAAGAACTCATATACTTATTGCGAAAGTTTTTATTAGTAGTCTAAACAAAGTGCTAAACGCATACTCCTAGGGGAAGGGTTGGTAGGAGTTAACCATCGCGCGATCCCGACCTCCACACAAAGGATGACAATCAATAAATCAATTATGCTCCGACTTCCTAACATAGCGGTTCACCATACGTGCATGCTACGGGAATCACTAACCTCAACACAAGTATTTCTAGATTCATAACACCCTACTAGCATAACTCTAATATTATCACCTCCATATCTCAAAACTAACCGCGAGGAATCAAACTTCTCTTACTAATCAATGCACTTGAATATGAAAGTTTTTATTATATCCTATTTGGATGCCTATCATATTTAGGACTAATTTTATAACACACACCAATTACCAAGTTACTTAGGGAGAGCACTCTCAAAATGATATAATTGAAGATCAAGAGTTTTTTTTATTTCTACAAAATATGACACCGCCATGCTCTACAAAGATTTAAGTGAAGAACTAGAGCAAAAATTATCTAGCTCAAAAGATATAAGTGAAGCACATCGGAGCAAAATTACCAAGCTCAAAACATATGAGTGAAGCACATGTGAGCAAAATTTATCAAGCTCAAAAGATATAAGTGAAGCACATGCGAGCAAAATTCATCAAGCTCAAAAGAAATAAGTGAAGCACATGTGAGCAAAATTGCCTAACTCAATAGATATAAGTGAAGCACATTGAGTATTCTAATAAATTCACGATGAGTGAATGTCCCTCTCAAAAGGTGTGAATAAAGGATGATTTTTACAAAACAAAAATCAAAGACTCCTATAACACACGACGCTCCAAGCAAAACACATATCATGTGGTGAATAAAAATATAGCTCCAAGTAACGTTACCGATGGATTGAAGACGAGAGAGGGGATGCCTTCCCGGGGCATCCCCAATCTTAGGCTTTTTCGGTATCCTTGAATTTGGCTTGGGATGTCTTGGTAATCCCCAAGCTTAGGCTCTTTCCACTCTTTATTCCATTGTCCATCAGAACATCACCCAAAACTTGAAAACTTCACAACACAAAACTTAAACAGAAACTCGTGATAGCATTAGCATAAGAAAACAAACCACCAACTTCTAGTTATTGTAGTAAACTTAATTTCCATTTATATTGATGTTATATTACTGTATTCTCACTTTTCCATGGATCGTACCCTCCGATACTAACCATAGTTTCATCAAAATAAGCAATCAACACAACAAAAGCAGAATCTGTCAAAAACAGAATAGTCTGTAGAAATCTGTATATTTCGTGCACCTCTGCTAACTAAAAAATTCTTAAAAACATATTAAAATTAGGTAAATTTTCATATAAATAATCAGCAAAAAGAATCAGCTCAAACTCTCTTTCTGTATAGGAATAAAAAATAATTTCGTGAGCACAAAGTTTCTGTCTTTTTTCAGCATGATTAAACAAGTATCACCAAAACTAATCATAAAGGTTCTACTTGGCACAAACACTAATTAAAACATAAAAAACACAATAATAACAGAATCATGATGGTGTGGACTCAACAAAACAGAAAGTAAAAAAGCAAAGATAAATCTATTCATTGGGTTGCCTCCCAACAAGCGCTATCGTTTAACTCCCTTAGCTAGGCGTAAGGCAATAGAATCAAGTATTGTCATCTTTAGTGCTCAAACCATAAGTAGCGCTCATAATGGATTCATAAAGAAATTTTATTTTATTTCTAGGAAAGTGTTCCATGCCCTTCTTTAATGGAAGTTGAAATTTAATATTCCCTTCCTTCATATCAATAACAGCACCAATAGTCCTAAGGAAAGGTCTACCAAGAATAATGGGACATGTCGGATTGCAAACAATATCAAGCACAATGAAATCTATGGGCACATAGTTCCTATTTGCAATAATAAGAACATCATTAATCCTTCCCATAGGTTTTTTAATAGTAGAATCTGCAAGATGCAAATTAAGAGAGCACTCATCAATCTCATTGAAACCTAGAACATCACAGAATGATTTTGGAATTGTGGAAACACTAGAGCCCAAATCACACAAAGCATGGAATTCATAATTTTTAATCTTAATTTTTATAGTAGGTTCCCACTCATCATGAAGTTTTCTAGGAATAGATATTGCCAACTCAAGTTTCCCTTCAAGAGATTTCATCATAGCATCAACGATATGTTTAGTAAAAGCCTTATTTTGGCTATAAGCATGTGGAGAATTTAGCATGGATTGCATCAAGGAAATACATTCAATCAAAGAGAAACTATAATAATTAAATTCCTTGAGATCCAAAGTAGTAGTTTCATCACTATTCAAAGTTTTGATATCCTCTACTCCACTTTTAGTATTTTTAGCATCAAGATAAACAGACTCCGAATCATTGGGGTGTTTCTCAACCAAAGTGGATTCACATCCAGCCCCATCATCATTAATATTGACATTAGAAAAAAAAGGATTCAATTGGAGTCACATCAAGCACTTTAAGATCTTCGTCATTCTCATCACGAGAACACGCCTTTTTGAGTCATTCATGTCTAGCACGAATTTGGGCGGTTCTTTCTTTACTCTCATTCATAGAAACACACATAGCTTTCAAAGTTTCATACATATTAATATTGGGAGGAACACATCTCAATTTCCACGCATCAATATCAAGAGACATTCTATCAACGGTTCTAGCCAAGTCATCAATTTTAAGCAGTTTTTCTTCTATGGAAGCATTGAAAATCTTTTGCGAATTAATAAACTCCTTAATATTACTCTCAAGATCAGAGGGTATTTTATTATAATTTCCATGAGCATTGTTGTAGGAATGGCCAAAATTATTAGAGGGATTACTAGGAAAAGGCCTAGGATTAAAGTTACCTCTATAAGCATTCTTGTTACCAAAATTATTCCTACCAACAAAATTAACATCAAAATTTTCATTGCTATTATCAATCAAGGAAGATAAAGGCATATCATTAGGATCAAGAGGAACACTTTTACTAGCAAACATCTTCATTAACTCATCCATCTTAGCACTAAAAGAGTCGATTGCTTCTATAGCATGCACTTTTTTACTAGTAGGTGACCTTTCGGTGTGCCATTGAGAATAATTTGTCATGATATTATCTAAGAGTTTTGTAGCTTCTCCTAGCGTGATTTCCATAAAAGTTACACCAGAAGAAGAATCCAAGATATTTCTAGAAGCAAAATTCAAACCAGCATAGAAAATTTGTATAATCATCCAAAGACTTAGGCCATGAGCGGGACAATTTCTAACCATCAATTTCATTCTTTCCCAAGATTGTGCAACATGTTCATGATCTAATTGCTTAAAGTTCATAATATCATTACGAAGAGAGATAATCTTAGCAGGTGGAAAATACTTGGAAATAAAGGCATCTTTACACTTGTTCCATGAATCAATACTATTTTCGGGTAAAGATGAAAACCAAGTTTTTGCTCGATCTCGTAGTGAGAACGAAAATAGCTTCAATTTAATAATACCATTATCCACATATTTCTTCTTTTGAATATCACATAACTCAATAAAGGTATTAAGATGGGATGCGGCATCTTCACTTGGAAGGCCAGAAAATTGCTCTTTCATAACAAGATTCAACAAGGCAGCATTAATTTCATATGATTCCGCACTAGTGGCGAGAGCAATTGGAGTACTAATAAAATCATTATTATTAGAATTAGAGAAGTCACACAATTTAGTGTTTTCAGACATGGTGACTTAGCAAGCAAACAAGCACACGAGCAAACAGAAAGCAAGCGAAAGAAAGAGGCGAACGAAAAAGGCAAATATTTTTGTAAATTTTTGTTTTAGAAGTGGGGGAGAGGAAAATCAGAGGCAAATGGCAAATAATGTAAATGCAAGAGATGAGTTTATGGTAGGTAGTTGGTAGATGCTTTACTTGAATACTCCCCGGCAACGGCGCCAGAAATTCTTGCTGCTACTTCTCGATCTTGCGTTGGTTTTTCCGTTGAAGAGGAAAGGGTGATGCAGCAAAGTAGACATAAGGATTTCCCTCAGTTTGAGAACCAAGGAATCAATCCAGTAGGAGTATCAAGATGAGGCACCAAGGAACCTGCACAAACACAAACAAACTTGCACCCAATGCGATAAAGGGGTTGTCAATCCCTTTACGATTACTTGCAAGGTGATATCTGATAGTGATAATAGATGAATGTAAATAAGTAAATAAAATTGCAGCAAGGTATTTATGGTGTCTTTATATTTAGATCTAAGTATATAATATGTAAAATAGACCCGGGGGCCATAGTGTTCACTAGAGGCTTCTCTCATGATAACAAGTATTACGGTGGGTGAACAAATTACTGTTGAGCAATTGATAGAATCGCGCAAAGTCGTGACGAAATCTAAGGCAATGATCATACATATAGGCATCACGTCCGAAACAAGTAGACCAATACTTCCTGCATCTACTACTATTACTCCACACATCGACCGCTATCCAGCATGCATCTAGTGTATTCAGTTCATAACAAACGGAGTAACGCTTTAAGCAAGATGACATGATTTAGAAGGATAAACTCATGCAATATGATGTAAACCCCATCTTTTTACCCTCGATGGCAACAACACGATGCGTGCCTTGCTACCCCTTCTGTCACTAGGTGAGGACACCGCATGGTATGAACCCAAAACCAAGCACTTCTCCCATTGCAAGAACTATAGATCAAGTTGGAAAAACAAAACCCATAACTCGAAGAGACTTACAAGGATATGAAATCATGCATATAAGAAATCAGAGGAGACTCAAATAATATTCATAGATAAGCCGATCATAAATCCACAATTCATCGGATCTCAACAAACACACCACAAAAGATAATTACATCGGATAGATCTCCATGAGGATCATGGAGAACTTTGTATTGAAGATCAAAGGTCTGATGTGAACTAGTCACACATCATCGGAGAGGCAATGGTGTTGATCAAGATGGCCACCGGAGATGGATTCCCCAATGGCAGGATGCCGAAACGGTCTCCCGATTGGTTTTTGTGGCTCTGGAGGTTTGCGGCGGCGGAACTTGCGATCTAGGTTTAGTTCTGGGGGTTTTGGTATTTATAGGACCAGATGGCACGAGGAGGTCACGAGCCTCCTAGCCGCGGCATAGGGGTGGGGCCACGCCTCCCAGGCTCGTGGCTCCCTTGGGCCGCCTCTCCGGTATCTTTTCCTTCTGGTATTTTTGATATTTTCCATAAAAAATCACGGCGAAAGTTTTATTCCGTTTGGACTCCGTTTGATATTCCTATCTGAAAAAGGTCAAAAACATAGAAAAAACAAAAACTGGCACTGGGCACTGAGTTAATAAGTTAGTCCCAAAAATAATATAAAATAGCATATTCATGCATATAAAACATCCAAAGTTGATAAATATAATAGCATGGAACAATCACAAATTATAGATATGTTGGACACGTATCAATGGGCCAAGCATCCGGGCAAGGGCCGGACATCCGACGGCTGAGAATTGCACACACGCATATGAAAAACTGAGGCTAGAGTATAGGGCCCGGACATCTGGCCAAGGCCCGAACATCTGGCAAAACTTGGGTCCCCGGACATCCGGCCATGTTCCGGACATCCAGTGGGCACAACCCATATTTCCAAACAGGTTCTGGACATAGTCGAGCTGGATTTCCGGGAGGATCCCACACATTCGGGGTGACTCTACTGCCCGGACATCCGGCCAATTCCCGGATATCCGGCCAAAGAAAAACAGCAGGAACCCCAAAACTAAAACATGCATAACTTTCACATCTGGACTCCGATTTTGATGATCTTGAGCTCGTTTTGAAGCTATGGAAAAAGCCCAGGTCCTCACATGGAGAACCACCCAAGATGAACCAAAATGGAGGATGCAAATTATGCAAAGCTTTTATCATGTATTTGCGTGACCTATTTGGCTTTAGATTTTCTTTGATAGATGTATAGGCATATTGTATTTGTGCTGGATAGGAGTGAAATATGCCTATGTTCGAATATGATGTGAGGAAGTAGAAATAGAAGATGTTGACTTGATAAAATCTATCACTAACCCCTTTGATCCCCTCTTAATAGTGCGGGATCTCTATAACTCAAGAATAATAAAAGAACTATACTACATAGCTTCCAAAAACTCATTCTTGAGCATATATCATTTTCGATGGTCATCGATCCTCGCAACTAAATCCAAAGGAACTAATACCTTCGACTAAAGCATTCCATTTGAGCTTGGTGTTGACGTTTATGCTTGGCTCAAGTCAGAACAATGGTCTTAATCATTACACTTGGTGAAGACTTCAAATAGCTCCCCCATAAGCCATGTGGGGAACATTGCATTATATTCATCTTCATACGTTCGTCATGTGATCATCCACAAGCTTTAAGCATGTAATCCTTCAGGATGGTTATCTTGAACTAGCCCTTGTCGACCATGATCATCAACTCTTGATGTCAGCCTCTCACGGGAACTTGAAATCTTTCTCTTGATGTAAGCCCATGAGAATCACCTAACCTTCATAGATCTAGAAAACACATAGACTGGGTTAGTACACAAAGCGCAATTGACAAATTCTTACCATGCCACAAGATCCCATGCGGTACATGATTTGCGCTTGTGTGTTGGCCATCCTTGAATTCAATCTTCGATCTTCATCTTGGTCAACAATTATCTTTGCTCCATGAATAATCTCGACGCACAACTATATGTATATGGCATTCATTCTGAATCTATTCAGTCTCCTTGCATCACCCATGGAACAAACCTTTCTATATAACTTGATATCATTGTTTCTTCATAGTAATTGTCATTCATTATCGAGTCTCAATGCATTGCAAATGGAACTTTATTTCAAATGTATATCTCAATGCAAACATTAGTCCATTAGGATTGTCATTCAATTACCAAAACCATACATGGGGACTACATGTACTTTCAATCTCCCCCATTTTGGTAATTGATGACAATCTCAACAAGAGGGTTTATATAATGAATTTTTAAAGAAGCATGCAATTTATCCGAAGATAACCTTAATACTTGGGGTGATTTTGATAGCATCAAGTATTAGAAATAAACTTGATGTTATCAAAACCGGTTGTATTAATATCAAAATACCACACAAGTATTTGATGTTAGTAGAACCATAATATATAGATCAAGCACCCCCATAATATATGCATATGTGGATGAACTTTGAATTTCATTGCATAGATATAAACTAGCTGGAGTTTTCTCTATGTACTCATTCATGCAACAAGCACATATGACTAGGGTAGCTACGCATGAATGACAACAAAACTTCAAAAGATATTTATCTTAAGTATTTTGATATTAATACAACCATAATCTATAGAGCAAGCTCCCCCATAATATATGCATATGTGGATGAACTTTGAATTTCATTGCATAGATATAAACTAGGTGGAGTTTTCTCTATGTACTCATTCATGCAACAAGCACATATAACTAGGGTACCTATGCATGAATCACAATAAAAACTTCAAAAGATATTTATCTTAAACCCTCTAAACTTCTCCCCCACTGGCAACAAATGCCAAAATGGAAGACAAAACATATAGAAGACCAATATAGTATGAGTTCCTCCTTGATATGTGCATATCACAAAATGGGAGTGAAAACAAATGCACATATTCAATGATGAACAATTGGAGGAGCTCGGAAACTATAGAATGCAACGAGATACTAAGATATGAAAAAAAGCATTAGACATGCGAGGAAAACATCCAGAAGATCCAAAGAACATATTTTGGACAATATATAATAGGAATATCCAATGTGACCATCATGTCAAGCATGGGTCCATCATACATTCAAAACACATGAGTATGCAAGATTGTCTGCAAAACATACAAGCACTCATGACACAACCTCTTACCAAAGCCACTATACGAATAAAAGGAACACACAAAGTGGCCGGCGAGGAATAAATGATATCAAGAAAAGATATGAACTTTCTTATGTATAAAAATTTCTAAGTGGTCAAAAATAAGCATGATATGTATCCACGAAGAAACCCGTATACACAAAAAGGTTGTAATTGATAGGAACATGATATTCACAGGTGAATCCACTATTATACAAATTTGAGCCTAGCATAAGGGCAAGGCACATGGCACAAAGCACATGGCACAAATTGATCTCATTTGCATAACACAAGGTGAAGCAAGCAATCAAACGATCCGACGAGCCAAAAAGATAAAGGAATATTATGATTTGGGAAAACGAGTGTTCTAAGAAAAATATAGAAGCTCCTTGTCGTGGGAACGAGCCTGACAGTAGATGGTAGGGGTACGAAGGAAGAGGGCAGAGTCCTAGCTACGGCGAGGGTGTACACACAGATGTATGAGTTCAGGCCCCTCTCGTAGAGGTAACAGCCCTACGTCTTAGCGCTCGGGAGCTTATGTCGTGTGGAATATAGAGATTACAATGGTTGAGAACCCTTGTGCAGGAGGGGAGGTGCGGCTTATATAGAGTTCCCTGCCCCTCATAATTACCCCGCATCAAAGGGTCCGATCATGGGATTAATGTCGGCCGTTACTGGTAACGTATGTAATAAAAGCTACTAATGACCATTGAACCAACGTCTGCCCGTTGGGCTCTTGATGATGGCTCCTGGTCTTCTGGCTTTGAACGTCTCTAGAGATCCACTCGGAAGTTCATGCTTGATCTTCAAGTCCTCCCATGTAGTGTCCTTAGGTAGGGTATGTGGGCCTTGCCTAGGACCCTACCCTAGGTACATATCCTCGTCATTAATCCCCCGAATGGATAGAGGTTCGAGTGGTGAAAGGAGGTATTAACGTCAACCTTGAGTTAGTGCATCAAAACCTCCAAATGATGTTTGGGGTTTCCATGAAACTTGCATCGACTAAACTCTGAGTATTAACGTCCATTCAGGATCGACACGCAAAATCTTCCGAATGATATTCGGGGCTTTAACGAAACTTGCACCGATTGAATTCTTCTCCGTTCACCCAGATCCATTCAGCCGTAAAAGTGCACGAGTGGATGTTCAGTGTCTATTTTGCTCCGAGTGAACTGAAAGTATCTTGGGAGGCGATGGGTCGGTCTGACAGACCCGGATTTTCCAGGATACGAAAATTTGGGAAGCACGCACACGTGCGATGATGACGCCACGATCAGGACAAGTGGAGGCATGTCGCCTAGATTCTTGCACCAGTCATATCGCCACGTACTAGGCGCTGTCAGCAGTTGGCGTGTGCGGTGATCTCGCGGGCCCACTGGTCATTTGGACACTCGGCGGAGTACAAAGCCTCACGCGTCGCGGTTCGCATAGTACTTCCATCCGTTCTTCCTCTCTTTTCCTCCACCTCCTCTGCCGCCAACGCCACACCCCATTCCTCCTCGATGAGAGCCGTCGCGCCGATGACGAAGAACGCGACGGAGAAGCTGGAGCGAGCGAAGAAGGGGGCGATGAAGCTCAAGGGCAAGAAGCCCTCGACCGCTCGGTTCACCATGCCAGTGTTTTTGATGCAGGGGGATTTTCTCCCCTCTGTAGTCACTCGCAAGGACATGGAGGGCCTTGTCGCCGACGGGCTCGTGGCGGATGGTGCCTGGAGGCTGCCGGGGGAAGAGCGTGAGCCGAAGCCGCACGACAGGGAGAGGATTCTCCTTTTCTCCCATGTTGAAAGAGATTTCTCCATGTCACCCCACCCGTTCTTTAGGGGATTCCTGAATTTCTTCGGTGCCCAACTTCATCACCTCTTGCCGAATACCATTGCATATTTGTCTGCATTCGTCAGTTTGTGCGAGTCTTTCCTGGGTTGCTCTCCCCATTGGGGGCTGTTCAAGCATCTCTTCATGGTCAGATCCCAGACCATGAAGAAATCTCTCCCCGCTGATGGGAAGACTCACGTGCTCTAGCTGTGTGGAGGTTTAGGGGTTCAGAAAAGAGCTCGTAGTTCTTTCCCTGCCATGACTTTTCCCGAGTCCGCTAGAGGCTGGCAATCGACCTGGTTCTCCTGCAAAGATGCAGCATCACCCAATAAGTCGACTGGCCTCCCCCTATACACTTGACCGTCCTGTTGTTCCCAAATCTCTGAGGGTGACCGAAGAGGAGCATGTCCAAGTGGGTATCTTAGTTGAAGCGGTGGTGCAACTGGTCCGAGGCGGAGTGATAGGAATGGATTTGTTGGAGATGTTTCTCGGTCGACATATTCAGCCACTCCAAGCCAGAGACCACACCATGTGGCATTACGCGGGCCCATAGGACTCGACCAGGACGCATCCAGAAGTGGTTCCACAGAAAACTGTCGAGCAGTGGCTTCGTAGCATCACTGGAGCTTGCAACAATCCTTTGGGAGCCAAGGGGATCCGACCTTACTCGACCGAAAACCCGGCGAAGAATCTGGTGAGTTGTGTGGTGTCGAGTGATGTTGTACTGTCGAGTGATATATTGACTTATAAACTGAGTTCCTCACTTGAATCATGCAGGAGTGGACGAACATGCACTCGCCCGTTCATAACGGGAACCATGTAGAAGACGGCATGGTGAGCGAGGGTGGCAGCATGGACGGAGACGGTCCCTCTGACACTGAGGACGAATACGAAGACTCCGGTGAAGAGGAAGAAGCCGAGTCACCTCCCCGGCGCGAAGGTCGCACCAAGGCCCTCTAGGATCCGGCAGCTGCTGATGACAGGGCTCCGGGCCCTAGTGATAAGAACCCGAAATGGAGTCACCCTTTGACTGTCGAATCGAGTGAAAGACTGGCCAAGCAACCCAAGCAAGCCACTACCAAACCTCGCAGGGCTCTGCCTCACCGTACCTGTCGTCTCCACATAAGTGTGTATTTTCGAATTCTTTCTGTCGACTGAAGTCTTGAGTTGTATCTGACCGAATGTTGTTCAATCCGTCAGAGCTGCTACGTCCGTGACCTTGCCTCATCGGGATGGAGGGGAGGCAATGGATATTGACACTGCTGATGCAGCCACCTCTCATAGAGGTTAGTAAGTTGTTGATTTATTCGAACGGGACTTGACACATGCAAATGTTAACATTGTCGATTGTTGTTGCAAAGGTCATTCAGGTGGAAGATGACGAGGAGCACCTGGACACTTTGCGCACTCGCATCCGAAGAGCTTCATCAGCGCAGGCGCCTCGGCGCTCGACTGCGGAGTCCTCCCAGGGGATAGGCGACTCGACGCAACTTAGAGTTGAACCCGCAGCACCTCTATCGCATGCTCCTCCAGCTTTCTCGACCGTTGTGACATCAAGTCCAATCGGACCCACTCAGACTGTCTTAGCTGCCTTAGCAACCATGCCGATCCCGCATGTGACGGCCTTCTCTCTGAATCGCACTCCGAAAGATCATATTGGAGCTGCGAAGGAGGCCATAATCCAGGCGGAGCAAATCATGCTGAGAACCAAGGAGGCGTATGAGGCTAGCAAGCTGGCTTATGACATCAGCGTAGCCCTCCGCACCAATGTCCGAGTAAGTTCGATTGTAATTACATTGTCGATTGAATTCCTGTCTTTTCTTGGCTAGTGTACACCCACTAGGTGATTACTGTAGAATGTTTGAACTTTCTCTACTCGAATAGACCGGATCGTAGTCGACTAAGATTGGGATTGATAGTATGCATGGTACTGGAGTCACTCGACATGTCGAGTGTTTTTTTTTTCTAACGAGTTACTCGACGAATCGAGAGTTAACCGTCTCAGTAGGGGCACTCTTAGCGCACCCACTGGGTGTAGTCCCCGAGAACGCTGTCGAGTGCTTGCATCGGCAGGGGTCTTAGAGCTTGTCGTACTCACCACTCCACAGTTACTCTATAGGTTTCATGGATATTATTAGAAAACCATGATATGACGCTGCATGAGGATAAACTGCACTTCCCAAAGTGATGGATATTCCAATGATGGATGTTTCTGCCGCTCGATTGATCGAGAATCAGCTGATCCAATGGGGGCACGCTAAGTGCACCCACTGGGTGTAGTCCTCGAGACCGCTGTCGAGTGCTTGCACTGGCAGGGGTCTTAGAGTTTATTGTATACAGGATGCATTTCGCCTGGGATCACACCACTCCGTAGCTACCTTGCAGGTTTCATGGATATTATTGGCAAACCATGATATGACGCTGCATAAGGATAGATTGAACTTCATAGAGTAGGGAGGCGTGTCACTCAATGGGTCGAGTGTTCTGACAGGGCTGACCTTGTCGAATGTTTTAATAACCAGTGGGGGCACGCTAACTGCACCCACTGGGTGTAGTCCCCGAGGCTATTGTTCATCACAGACGATAAACAGTAGGCTTGAAAACTTTTCGTACGCGTGGTACAAGAGTCACTCGACATGTTGAGTGTTTTTTTTCTGACGAGTTACTCAACGGATCGAGAGTTAACCGTTTAAGTGGGGGCACTCTTAGTGCACCCACTGGGTGTAGTCCCTGAGACCGCTATCAAGCGCTTGCGCTGGCAGGGGCCTTAATAGAGACAACTTTGAATCTGTTTACGGCGCGCGGAGCGCCGGGGCCACTCGATATGTCGAGTGGACTTTTTTCTTGAATTCTTCTTAGGTTATTCCAAGGTTGTAAGACAGTCACTTGCCGGTGTTCATAATCAGTCGACTGTCCCAGGCACCACTTGTCGATTGAATTCCTGTCTTTTGTTAGTTCCACAGGGCTTGCGAACTGGGGACGCAGTACAAGGACATGGAGGATGAAAGGAACCGGCTGCGAGTGGATCTGGCGGTCTCCAACAATGCTCTGGAGCGAGTGCGTGCTGAGATGAAGTCTTTGGGAGGTGATTACTGCTGACTTTCTGCATTCTCCTCTTCACTCTTCATGTTTTGAACCGAGTGCTCTCACTCGAACAGACGCACGCAATGAAAACCATGGACTGCAAGAGCGACTCAACAATGTTGTTTCTTTAGATTCCATGAAGAAGGCGTTGGAGGAGAAGGACAAGGCGCTTGCTGATGCTCAACGAGTGGCCAAGGACAAGACTGAAGCTGCGGATCGGAAGCTGGCGGCCGCCAAGAAGCTGGAGGAGGAGAACACCAAGCTGAAGCAGGAGCGTGCGGACCTTGTCAAGAAGGCCGAGCAACTGACCAAGAGGAGCAATGGCCTGGAGAAGCATTTGGGCAAATTCTCGAGGAAGATGTATATTCTGCTCGATGGTGAGTGTTTTTTGTCGACTAATGTTTGTAAAATTTTGAGGGTCACAGTTCACCGATTCTCTTCATGTTCCCCATTCTTCAACATAATTCTGCGAGGACTTTGAGAAGGATACAGAAGAGGTTGAGCCCAATCTTGATCCCACCAAGTCACCCGTTGCCGATGCAGTGGCGATGAGTATGCTGCGACTCAACTTTCGGCTCCAAGGCGTCCAGGCCTACATTGCTCGACTGAAATCTTCCCTGGAGAGGATCGACAAGGAGTTATGGCCCGAGGACACTCTTTAGCTCGACCTCAACTCTATAATGGCTTGCCTGAATGAACTTCCCCGTCGAGTGCAAGCTTGGAAAAAATCTTCTGCTCGCTGCGGGGCTGACGTGGCGTTATTACTTGTCAGGGTCCATTGCAGGGATGTGAGGGAGGAGAAGCTGAAGGAGCTCCAGGTGGTAAACACGAAGAAACTCCAGTTTGAGGACTTCATGGAAACCTTCATCGAGGCAGCCACCAGAATCGCCGAGGGATCGACTTGGACACTTTTGTCGAGCCCGCCAGTCCGTCCCTCGTTTAGAAAACTTGGTCTTTGGAAGAAACAATTATATTTGCCTCGGTATGCCGAGTGGAATTGTATCCCTTAAAACTTCATTCAGGCCTTAGGCCAGAGCACATTTGCTTCGGCACAAAACATTGATCCGCGGTTTTACCCTTTGGATTTTATTTGTGTTTTGGCTTTCAATTGTCTGTTCGACTGAATTTGTTTTTAACTTGGGCGAAGCACGTCTGTAACTAAGCACACGAGTGTGAGGATTGCTCATCACTCGGAATATTTTCAAACTTAGGCGAATGTCGATTCAGAGCTAAGTTGTCGAGTGAATGGATTACTAACCACCGGACGAGGTTTTTAACTTTGGCGAAACGTGTTTCGCAGCTATTCCCCCGAGTGAGAGGATAGCTCATCACTCGGAATATTTTCGAACTTAGGAAAATGTGGATTCGCAGCTAAGTTGTCGAGTGAATGGATTACTATCCACTCGACGAGGTTTTTAACTTAGGCAAAACATGTTTCGCAGCTAAGCCCCCGAGTGAGAGGATTGCTCCTCACGCGGAGTATTTTTGAACTTAGCCGAATGTCGATTTGCAGCTAAGTTGTCGAGTGAATGTATTACTATCCACCCGACGAGGTTTTTAACTTAGGCGAAACATGTTTCGCAGCTAAGCCCCCGAATGAGAGGATTGCTCATCACTCGGAGTATTTTCGAACTTAGGCGAATGTCGATTCGCAGCTAAGTTGTCGAGTGATGGATTACTATCCACCCGACGAGGTTTTTAACTTAGGCGAAACGTGTTTCGTAGCTAAGCCCCCGAGTGAGAGGATTGCTCATCACTCGGAGTATTTTCGAACTTAGGCGTCGATTCGCAGCTAAGTTGTCGAGTGAATGGATTACTATCCACCCGACGAGGTTTTTAACTTAGGCGAAACGTGTTTCGCAGATAAGCCCCTGAGTGAGAGGATTTCTCATCACTCGGAGTATTTCCGAACTTAGGCGAATGTCGATTCGCAGCTAAGTTGTCGAGTGAATGGATTGCTATCCACCCGATAGGGTTTTTAACTTAGGCGAAACATGTTCGTGGCTAAGCCCCCGAGTGTGAGGATTGCTCATCATTTGGAGTATCCCCAGGAATGTAACTGTACGATCGGAGTCGACAATATATATTGCAGAAATGTGAATTGCATTGATGAAGTATTCTTATTACATAAGAAAACTCTTGTCTCAAGTATAAAAACACCGAAGCAAATCTGCATTCCAGGCGTGTGGCTCGTCTATCTGCTTCATGAGATTGTACAGGTGGTAGGCTCCATTGTTTAGCACCTTAGTGATGACGTAAGGGCCTCCCCATGTAGGAGCAAGCTTGTGGGGTCGGTGTTGATTCACTCGGAGCACCAAGTCTCCCTCATGAAACGCCCAACTCTTGACATTCTTCGCATGGAAGAGCCGCAAGTCTTGCTGGTAAGTAGTAGTTCGGATCAGAGCCATTTCTCACTCCTCCTCCAGAAGATCCACACCATCCTGTCTGGCCCGTTCAGCTTCGGCCTCAGAATACAGTTCCACTCGAGGAGAATTGTGGGCCAAGTCACTCGGCAATACGGCTTCACCACCATAGACAAGGAAGAAAGGAGTTCGTCAAGTCGACCAATTATGCGTTGTCCTCAGACCCCACAAAACAGACGGCAACTCAGTTACCCAGGTTCTGGCGGCATGATCCAAATCACACATGAGGCGAGCCTTCAGACCTTGCAGGATGAGACCATTTGCCCGCTCAACTTGCCCATTGGTTTGAGGATGCGCAACAGATGCATAATCCACTCGGTGTCTTGGGAGTTACAGAAGTTCCTGAATTCTTCCGAGTCAAAATAAGTGTCATTGTCCGTGATGTTGCTATGCGGAATACCGTGTCGGATAATGATCTCCCTCATGAACGTGACCATCGTACGGGAATTCAGCTTCTTGATGGGCTTGGGTTCAATCCACTTGGTGAATTTGTCGACTGCTACCAACAAGTGAGTGAATCCTCCTTTTCTGGGTCGAAAGGGCCCAACCATGTCGAGTCCCCAAACCGCAAATGGCCAGGTGAGAGGAATTGTCTTCAGAGCAGACGCCAGCTTGTGTGACAGGTTCGCATAGAAATGGCAACCATCGCAATGATTAACGATGTCTTTAGCCATCTCATTAGCTCGTGGCCAGTAAAAACCAGCTCGGTAAGCTTTAGTGACAATCGTCCTTGAAGATGCATGGTGGCCGCAAGTTCCCGAGTGAATCTCGTCTAGAATCATTCAACCTTCCTCGGGGGAAATGCAGCGCTGGGTGACACCAGTCACACTCTCTTTGGACAGCTGATCTCCCATCATAGTGAAAGCCTTGGACCTACGCACAATCTGTCGAGCTTGTACTTCATCTTCAGGGAGCTCTTGTCTAAGGATATAGGCAATGTAGGGCACAGTCCAGTCGGGAATGATAACCAGAATTTCCATGACCAGGCCAATCACAGCAGGAACATCGACTTCAGTCGAGTCAGTAGAACTCAAAGCTTGTGGGGGCTCTTTGGTGAAGGGATGTTCTTGAACCGAAGGAGTGTGCAAGCTCTCCAAGAACACACCGCTGGGGACAGGCCATCGGGTGGAACCAATCTTGGACAGCTCCTCGGCCACTTGATTTTTCAGTCGGCGAACATGATGAAGTACCAGGCCTTCAAATTTCATCTCCAACTTCCGGACTGCATTGCAGTATCCAGCCATAGCGGGGTTTCTAACATCTCACTCTTTCATCACTTGACGCCGAGTGAGATAGCCATGCGCAACCCATACAAAAGTTGGAGGAATCAAAGTGAATTTGCAAGACATAGCTGAGCTTGTCACCCCTGGGAGATATCAAGACAACACCAGCACCGGACCCATTCAACATTTTGGAGCCATCAAAGAACATTGTCCAATGCACCGAGTGAACTTGGATAGGTTGTTGCTGCTCAATCCACTCGGCCATGAAATCTGCTAATGCTTGGGACTTGATTGCTTTCTTGGATTTGAATCTGATGTCAAAGTGTCCAAGCTCGATTGCCCATTTAGCCACTCGACCTGATGCGTCTTGATTATTGAAAATTTCGGACAAGGGAGCATCACTAACGACTGAAATCGAGTGGTCTTGGAAATAATGCACCACCTTCTTCGTTGATAGGTAAATACCATAAACCAGCTTCTGATAGTGTGGATATCTTTGCTTTGAGGGGGACAATACTTTCGGGACATAATACACTGGCCGCTAGACTTTATAGGCTTTACCCTCCTCTTCTTGCTCGACAGTCAGCACTATACTGACGACCTGATTTGTGGTCGTGATGTACAGGAGAAAGGGCTCTTTGCTGACAGGAGCGGCAAGCACCGACTTGGTGGAGAGCAAGGCATTGAGCTCAACAAACGCTGCTTCAGCTTCGGGAGTGCAGTCGTACGTCGCACTTCTTCATCAACTGATATAAGGGCTGAGCCTTCTCACCAAGATGAGAAATGAATCGACTCAATGCTGCCAATGTAACTTCCCAAATTTTGGAATGTTATAACAAATATTACAATGAATGTTTGTGTGTTTGAGTGATTGAATTAAGTGAAATTTGAAACTTTTTGAAAACTTTTGAATGAGAGGGAATAAAATGACTTTCCCCTTTGTGTTTGATTTCAAACTAGTACTTTTCAAATCAGTGAGAGAAGATAACATGACTTCTTCATAAACAAGGAATTTGAAAAGTGGATTTGAAAATCTCTGAATTATTCTTTTGGAATTCATTTTATATTTGGTTCCATTTTAAATTTTGAAAGAATTCAAATACCCTTGACAAGATTTTGAGAGGAGTAACATGACACTCCACACCAGGGTTATTTTTGTGAAGTATTTGAACCATAAAACCCAGGGGGCTATTTGAAAATTATTTGCAGAAAGAATTAAAATCAATTTAGGCATTTTCTAAAAATAATTTTTTTAAAGTATTTATTTTGGCCATGGAAAAATGTTCATTAAATTGCGTTTAATTCTTTGATCATTTTCGTATATAAAACTTTATTTTTTGGAAATGTATTGATTGCCAAAAGATAGTTTACATCTCTGTTATGTTTATAAAAGGAAAATACTTTAAACCCACCGCGGCCCACTTACCAAACTGGCCCGATCGGATCCAGATTCGGATCCGAATACTTCCGCGTCGGCCGCCCGATCCCTTCCTTTTCTCTCCCTCTCACTGACGCCTCGGCCGCACCGACTGCCAGCACGATCTCAGCGCTCGCCTCCCTCCTTTGTCCCCTCCTTCCTTCCTTCGCCGGAGCCGGCCGGAGCCGCCGTGATCTCCTCTCCCCTTGCCTTTTTCGCACCCCGACCTCCTGGGTATATAAGCCCGAGACCCCGCACCCCGCACCCCGTTCCCCCTAATCCCCCTCCCCACCCTCTACCCTCGCCGCAATCGCTCACCGGAGCAGAGCCGCCGCTGCTGCACCATTTGACACCCCGTGCTCGTCCTCGACCCCCTCATCATCGTCCGAGCCCAACAACCACCCTGCCACCCTCGCCCGCATTCCCCAGTGCACTCGCCCGTGCTCCAAAGCCACCAAAGCCCCCTCCTCGTCGACCAACCGAACGCCATCGCCACCTCGAAGCTCGCCGCCATCGTGCTCATGCACCTCGAGCCTGACCGACACCACCTACCTCACCGTCGTCCTCGCCTGCATCGAACGGAGCAAACCCCGACGCCGGAGGACCACCGGAGACGCCGCCCGCATCGAGCCGAGCCCTTGCCATCGACATCGACCTTGCCGGCATCCCCCTGTGAGCCCCTCTCTCTCCCCTCCGTTCGATCTTACCTCAATGGCTAGGATTAGAATTGTCGTACCAATTAGGTTTATTTCAGTGAACCGGCCGGTTTTCTATTTAGTCAATTAGCCAAACCGTTTTTCTGTTAAGTATTGGTCGTCCGCTCGTTAGCACCCATGCGCACACACCTTCAGGCAATCAGAACCCGCCACGTCACCCGTATCCGTTAGATAGATTTTTCTATTTTTCTGTTTTTGTTTTAAAAACCGAATAGTTTCTGATTTTGTTTTCTTTATATCTTTTATGTTTTTAATTGTTTTAATTTGATTCTTTTTGCATTGTATCAAAAAAATTATGTAGGTTTTGTATATATAAAGTTTGACCATATTTGAATAATTTAAAATTGAATTCAAACAGATTTGATTTAAATCTTATTTTCTAAATATCTTGAGGTTAAAATTTTATTTTAAGTTAATTCTTTTTTCTACTGGTCCGTAGTGATCTTAGTTATCAGTAGGTAGAATTTGAGAACTTTTAGATTAACTTAAATTAGTATTTTTATCAAAACAGATTCTGTTTTAGTTCTTTTTAGGTTTATTTATATTTCTTTTGTTTCAAATTATTTTAAATTATTTTATTTTATATTAGTTGATAGACTTTATATTGTTTTCTGTTAGATAACAGTAACCCTTCAAACAAATATTATTTTATTAGTTGATTGCATGAAAATCAATTCTAGTTAGTTATAACTTGTAACTGATTTCCATTGCTAGTTTGATTTACTATTGGAAAATACCTTTAATGAAAATGTTTTATAAATTGTTTTATAAGTTTTACTTTATGTTAAATTAGTTGTTTTTGTTTTCTCTTATTTTATTATTTTATTTGTTGTTAAGATTATTAGCTAGAAAACTTAGTGTTTAGTGAGTTATTTATCATAGTTCTTAGTTGATTTTCAAAAGTAATTCTTTTGCTAGTAAAATATTTACCAAAATACTTTTGTTAGATTTTTGCTTTGTTATTGTTTTGTCCCAATTTAAATTAAGTTACTTGTAGGGGAAAACCAACCCTTAGTTGTGTTGATGAAACTTTGTTGTTTTGAGTTTTGTCTTAAGTATTTTCTTCATCACAATCTTGTTGCTTTTGGTTTTGTGTTACTTTTTGATTGTTAGAGTTGATTGCTAGTATGATTGCTTATGTGAATGCCATGTTTGTTTATTATAGATTTTATCGGAGAGTGACGAATAGTCTATCAAGTTATTTCTAAGAGCGATATTATTCTTCATCAATAGTACATGCAAGTTCACTTTGACCATCTTGTTCATACCTATGTTTTTATTGCATGTAGTGACATCATTTAACAAATCCCTCTAGTAGTGTTATTGAAATTCTTGTAGTTGAGTAGAATGCATGAGGTAGGAACCCACCACTTGTTATTAAAGCCCTGGAACGCTAGTTAGTTCAATGTTATGCTAAAGTAGACGGGGTCTGGTATGAGTGTTCGTGAGTGGTGTGAGAAGGAGGACTCTATGTTAAGACGACAACTTCATGAAGGCATCTTCAAGTCCTACATCTTCAAGACCTCAAGACTTCGAGTTCGAGAAACAAGTTTTCAATACACACTACTGGGTGAAGGATGGTTGATTGGGCATCCCTGGAGTAACCAGTGGATGGCCGGGATGCATGGAGAAGCGCCATGACATCTCGCTGAAAGCTTCACCCAGACTCAAAGAGACGGATGAATACTTCATGCTCGGAAGCTTACCTATGTAGCCACAAGTCATTATGGGCTCTGGCTTGGTTGATCTTTGTTGTGACTCTGTCTAGGCAGTGCTACGAGATGTAGTCGACGTTAGGAATGGATGGGCACTGACAGTAGTCAGGGAAACACTCTGAAAGACCATGTTTCGTTCATCCTATTCTCAAACACTCGGCAGTGCGAGGACTTACTAGGAGGGAACGAATCTTGTGGGTAAAGTACACAACACTCTGCAAAGTTAAACCTAATCGATTAGCCGTGTCCCCGGTTCCTGACAATTTTGAGCCTCTGGAATTGGATCTCTCTCTGAACTCTCAACGCTGGACTGATAATTAATTGTGGGCAACTTATGATACTCGTGGGCATTAAGACATCGGTTGGCGGAACCATGTCATGCTAGATAACTCTATAGTGAAAATTCCATGATACTCCTTTGTTGTAGGAAAAGAAAATAAAACCAGCTTTTCTACAAAAACTCAGACACTGAGCCACAAAGCCTTATTGCATATAGAACAGTATTTATCTTCTGTTTCTGCTGTGGTGATCTTGCTGGTACATTCAATGTACTGACCTACACGGCTGCAACGTCTTATGTTGCAGATAAGCTCTACGACGGGTAAGAGTACGATTCAGGGTTACGGTCTACACTCAACCTGCCGTTGGTGTTATTGGGACTACACTCCCGTTGACTGTTTCCGCTGAGATTTTAAGGTATATATCAGCTTTACGTTATTTACATGTGATTGCACTTTGATATATACATTGATGTACTATGTGTGCCAGCATACTGATCCAGGGATGGCACAGAACACACAAAGGCTTGACTCGTTTTGAGTCGGGTCGCTATAGCCAAGCAACCTCTGAGATTCTAAACATGGTGCACTCGCACGGGAGTCTTCATACGGGTAATGGCGCTGATCTTCTCAGGGTTGATATCAATTCCTTGCTCGGAAACAAGAAAACCGAGCAACTTGCCGCCAGGGACACCGAAACTACATTTGGCCGGATTAAGCTTTATGTCGAATCGCCTTAGATTGGCGAATGTCTCGGCCAAGTAAGCCAGCAGGTCAGAACCCTTGCGTGACTTGACCATTGTATCGTCCATGTACGCCTCGACATTCCGAGGGATCTAGTCAAGTAAACATTTCTGAATCATGCGCATAAAAGAAGCATCGGCATTCTTGAGACCAAAAGGCATGGTGATGTAATAAAAACACACGAAAGGGGTGATGAAGGCTGTCTTTATTTCATCCGGGACATACAGATGGATCTGATGGTACCCACAATAAGCATCCAAGAACGATAAATGCTCACACCCCGCTGTCGAGTCAACAATTTGATCAATGCGGGGGAGCGGAAAATGGTCTTTCGGGCACACCTTATTGAGATGTTTGAAGTCAATGCACATGCGCAACGACTTATGTTTCATTGGCACCATCACAACATTCGAGAGCCACTCGGAGTGGTAAATCTCCCGAATGAACTTGGCTTGCAAGAGACGGGCCACTTCTTCTACGATTACCTTGCGCTTCTCCGCCGCTGAGCGACGCAAATGCTCCCTGACGGGTTTGGCCTTCGGATCCACTCGCAGACGGTGCTCAGCCAGCTCCCTGGGAATCCCCGGCATGTCAGCAGACTTCCATGCGAAGATATCCCAATTCTCATGGAGGAACTGGATGAGCTCGGCTTCCTATTTACTGTTGAGTGTTGTTGAGATATTCGTCAGAGCAGCAGTTCGATCCGTCGGGTGGATGTGTACCTTCTTCACCTCCCCTGGTGACTGAAATGCCGACTCGGAAGCTGGCTTCTTTGCATGGAGCAAATAGGTGGGGTCGGCGGTCTTCTTATACTCCTCCAGCTCAACCATGGTCATCTGGTGATCGGCGATCTTGGAGCCTTACTGGACGCACTCCTCAGCCTGCTGTCGATTGCCAGTGACCATGATCACACCCTTAGGGCCTGGCATTTTCAACTTGAGATACACATAACATGGTCGGGCCATGAAACGTGCATACGCGGGTCGACCCAGAATGGCGTGGTAGGCACTCTTGAAATCCACGACTTCAAATGTCAGCTTTTCTTTTCGGAAATTTTTGTCATTCCCGAATGCCACATCCAATGCTATCTAGTCGAGTGACTTGGCCTTCTTTCCTGGGATGACCCCGTGAAACTACATGCTGCTCTCACTCAAACGGGACATCGGGATGCCCATCCCTTTCAGGGTATCCGCATAAAGAATGTTCAGGCCGCTGCTGCCGTCCACGATAACCTTTCTAAGTCGAGTCCCCTGCACCACTAGATCAACTACCAGAGCCTGTCGACCAGGAGTGGCCACATGAGAAGGATGGTCTATCTGGTCGAATGTGGTAGCATATTGGGACCATCTAAGGTAGGTGGGGGTGTCTGGTACAACCATGTTGATTTCTCTGTTGATGACTTTCAGACGGCTCTTGCTCTCGACAACAGCAAAGATCACCAGTGTAGCAGTGACATCCGGGAATGGTTCCTTTTCCTCATCTTCATCCTCCTTCTTAGGAGATTTATCACTCGGTTGGTCTGCCTTGAATTGCTGGATAAGGGTCCGACACTGTCGAGTGGTGTGTTTGGGCAAAATCAGATTGCCTTCCGCATCTTTCCTCATGTGTATTACACACGGCTGATCCATGATATCAGTTCCTAACTGACTTTTCCCTTCTTGGGAGCATACTGAGCCTTAGCTTTGCCCTTGTTCTTCGACTGGGTCGCCAGTGCCGCTGCCTCTGCCTGAACTGGATCTTCAGCCTTCCGCTTCTGTTTCCGATTGTTGTCGCCGCCATCCTCATTGACTACTACCTTTCCTTTGCCGCTACGGAGGCGGTCTTCTTCTTTTCCATCGGCGTACCGAGTGGCGATTTCCATCATCTTGCCGAGTGAAATATCACCCGTCCGCCCGAACTTCAGATATAGCTCTCTGTATCTCACACCGGCCTTGAAAGCACAAACAGCCTGGTGTTTCAACACATTCTCCACCGTATGATGCAGAGTGGACCATCGCTAAATATAATCCCTTAAGGTTTCATTGGGCTTTTGGACGTAGTGTTGTAAGTCGACCAGACCTGCCGAGCGCATTCAAGTTCCTTCAAAGGTTCGGACAAACACTCGGGCAAGATCCTCCCAACAATGTATGCTGGAGGGAGCCAAACGATTCAGCCAAGCTCGAGCTGAACCATCTAACATCAGGGGCAGGTGCTTCATTGCAACATTTTCATTTCCGCGACCAATTTGCACAGCCACTTGGTAATCATCTAACCAAGTCTCTGGCTTTGTTTCGCCAGAAAACATTCGGATTCCCGCCACCATTCTGAAGTTGGGGGGATCTCTGCAGAACGTATGGCTCTGCTGAAACACTCGGGACCAGACACCACGGCTGAGCTTCAACTCGGAACATCTATGCCGTGTCCTTCTCTTTAGGCTCTGCTCTTGTCAATCCGCTTCTAAACAAGGTAGGTGCGGGCGTCAAAGTCCGCGTCTCGCTCATCACCGAAGAAGCGCCTGTCGTCCTGGCGCCGGGGCGCGTACAGACCACTCCGTGGAGGAGTGGGCACTCGACGGTGATCTTTGCAGTGAAACTGATCTCTGTCTTGCCCTTCACAGAGACCGCCGCCTCGACGGTGCAAGGGCGACACAAGGCTGTGTGCCGACTGAATGGTCTCTGCCCTGGGTGGATTGCTATGTATCCTGTTGCGGGACTGAGAAACTATGGAATTCTGACGCTGCGCTGCATCTAACAGCGCTCTGATCTGCATCAACCCTCTTCCAGCCTCTGACCGGGATGGCTGAATGGAATCTTCTATCCTAGCAGCAGCAGCGACATTTAGCACGGGAGTTTGGTATACCTCAAAGTTGTCGTGAGATCCAGTCGGAAACAGTTGTCGATGACGTCGACTAGGGCGTGGCGGGCGCTGGCGAGCGCGCTCGTCAATCTGTGACTGGAGATCTTCCAGACGAACGCACGCGGCCTCCAAAGCTTGGGCCTTGGTAGGCGCGCCGACGATGGGAGTATGAAGAACCTCCTTCTCACGACGCGGCTCCTCTTTCTACGGACCTCCAGCCTCGTGCCTGCCACGGCCAAAGCCAAGCAGTGAACTCTAATGAGAGCCCTCCATCAAGTCCTCCGCTGTGGGATCGCAGCTTTCGCACTCGAAAGGCACGTCGGATGGATCGGAATCCGACTCGAACACGCCATGAAGGGACTTGGCGGGCTCGAGTGCTACAATCTGCGAAGAAGTTTGACGCGCCGCTGCGTGTTCAACCCAACGCTGAAGTCATGAGCGGTCAGACCGCTTGCGACTACGAACAACAAGAGGAGCCGACACGTAAGGAGTCGATGGCTAACGCAGCAAAACGCGCAGGAACTTGCACGGAAGTGTGCGGCCCCATAGACCGGGAGCACCTCGACATCGAGAGGTGCTTCCTGGAGCCATGCCAAATCGTTGGCGATGAAAGTGAGAGCTCTGAAATGGATCTCGTGGCCCAGAGCAAAGACACCGCTGGAAGACATGTCGAAGAATGAAAAATGCAACCTTGCCGAAAGTCGCTTAGACGCCTGCCCCACGGTGGGCGCCAACTGTCGTGGGAACGTAACATCCCAAAATTCCATTTTGCAATGTTATGAAATATAGCTATGCATCTATCATCATCATTGCTTGAATGTATGGAATTGTTGAAATGCCCTTTCTGAATTTCTAAAAACCCCTTTCTTCTTTCAATGTGTTGCTTTCACCTATTTGGAATCTTGGTAAAAAGTTCAAATAAGAGGGGAGGAACATGACACTACACACCAGGACCTAATTGGTGATTTATTTGAACAGTAAATAACCAGGAGTTATTTTGAAAATATTTGCAAAAAAGGATTTAAAACAATTAGGCAATTTCTGAAAATAATATTTTTTTCAAAGTATTCAAATACCAGAATAAAAATATTCATTAAATGGAATTTTTTATTCTGATAATTTCGATATATAATATTCCTATATTTGGAATAAATCAAATGTCTTAAAGGAGTTTTTATTGCTCTGGTTATTGAAAAAGGAAAGTATTTAAAACGGATCGGGTCGGCCCACCTCAGTTAATGCCGAATCGCCTAATTCCCGGCCGACCGACAGCCCTGCCTCGCTCCTTCTCCCACTGACAGCGGGACCCACCCGTCCGATCCCGCACGCGCCGCAGTCGCCACCTTCCTCCCGCACGCGCCGCCACCGCCGGAATCACCTCCCTCGCCGGATCTCCGCGCTCTTTCCTTCCCCGACCCCCTCTCCGGCCCTATAAGTAGCGGCCCCTCCTGCGCACCCATTCCCCCCCCTGAGCCCCCTCTCTTCGTCGCCAGACCGCCGCCGCAAACACCTCGCCGAAGCTCTGCTCCGACCGAAGCCCCAAGCGCTCGTGCCCGTCGCTCCACGCCTCCCCTCGCCTCTCCGACGACGCCATTCGACGCCTGACGTCAGCCGCCGTCGCCTGATCTCCTCCGTTGCCTCCAACGACCACCGGAGCGCCGCCCCGTCGACCTCGCCGCTTCGGACACGCCGGAGATCCCCTCGCAGGCGACCTCTTATCACTGTGAGCACCCCCACCCGTTCGATCTGGATCTGACGATCCAGATTATAACGTTTAAGCCGCGAACCGTTTTTCTCTAGCCGTCGGCCGTCCGCCCGTAGCACCCGCACGCACGCGCTAGCCAGCCACTCACAGGTCGCCACCTCACCCTGGCCGACCGTTAGTTTAGTTTTTCTTTTCGGTTTTGTTTTTCAGAAACAGAATGTTTTAGAAATTTGTTTTGCTTATAACTTTTAATCTGTTTAATGTTTTTAGTTAATTCCTTTTGCAATAGCTCACATTTTTTATGTAGTTTCACCCTGTAGTTTTAGATTTTAAATTTGAACTCTAAAATTTGAATTGAATCAAATTTTCTCAAATCACCCAAATCTGAATAACTAGAGTTTAAAAATATATTTTGATATGAATCTTTTTGCTACTACTTGGTCTTAGTTAGGACTATCAGATTGCTTAGTTTGAGGATTTTTAGGGTGATTTTGATTTGTGTTCTAGCTATAAACATATTCTGCCTAGTGTTATAGTATAGTTTTATTTACTTAGTTTTGGTTAGTTCAAATTAGATTTAGTTTTAATTTGATTTAATAGGTTTTTTTGCTTGAACATTTAGTGTTTTACTTACTGTTAATAATATATAAAATTGATTAGTTTATTTCTTTATTGTTATAGGAATCACAACTCCTTTTTTCCATTAGGTTTAGTTTGATAAAACAAACTAGTTTAGTAATGAATTTTTTTAACAAAGTTTAAATAATTAAATTCTGTTTTCTAAAGACAAGTTTTTAGTAATTTCTTTTCTGTTAAGATAATGTTTTATTAATAAATAATAAGTTTAGTTTTACTCTTTTGTTAGTAAAACTATAGTTACCCCATATAGTAGAGTTTACCAAAACTTTTAACACCATACTAAGAATTTTCTTAACAAAACTTTAAATTGATTTTATGCTGTTTATTAATAAAATATTTTATTGTTTTCTTGCTGTCAACTATTGTTTGGATAATACAAATGGTTTCATTATGTTAGTAGCGTTTTATCAATCATCTTTTAGAAAACAAAACTTTGTGTGTTTTCTTGCTTGTGATTTGTGCATTGTTTTGTCTTGATTGTTTACTAGTTCATTGTCGATGTTTGTGAGTTACAATATTTTTTGTGGTATGCTTATTGAGTGCTCTTGTTTGCTTCGTTAGATTATCCGGAGTGCGAAGCTTGTTACTTAGAGTCACTCACGTACGAAGATCATCGATGAGGCAAGTCACTTTGACCATGTATACCTATGTTTTATTGCATTAGTTCTTCCATCTCTCCCAGTGCATGCAAATTAGGTTAGTTGGAAATTTGGTTACTTTATGTAGTATCATGTGGTAGGTACCCCAACCCTTTGACACTTTGGCCCCGGGAAACGTTCAATTAGTTTTGCTATGCTATTAGTAGACGGGGTTGGATGTGCGATTCATGAGAGTTGTGAGGTAATAACTTCAAGACCTAAGATGATCAAGACTTCAAGGTTTCCAAGTTTCCAAATTACCTCTGGGTGGATGATGGTTGAACGGCACCCTAGAGAAACCAGTGGTTAGGCTAGGTGATGCTGGAGATGTGCTAGTATTCACGCGAAAAGGTCCACCCAGGCACGAAGGGATGGAAGGATGCTTCAAGACCCAAGGTTTACCTGCACAGCCACAAGTCATTATGGGCTCTGGCTTGGTTGGATATTGTGGCGAGACTGGACAGGCGGTGCTACGAGATGTAGAAGAACGGTAGGAAAGGATGGGCACCGACAGAGTCTCAGTGGGACCCCTTAGAAGACCATGTTTTGGTCATCCGTTCCTCAAACACTCTCAAGTGCGAGGAATCCAACGGAGGCGATCAAATCTTGTGGGGAACGTGTGCAAAACTCTGCAGAGTACTCAAAACCTAATCGATTAGCCGTGTCCACGGTCATGGAAGACTTGAGCCAAAGGAACTGAAACTTCCGGAATTATCAACACAATTAATATGATGATGTGGGTATTAATAACTTCTGTATGAGAATTGGTTGGTGGAACCTTCTCATTAATCAACTGACTTAGTAATAATTTTTGCTTAGCCCTCTCTTGATGTAGGAAAAATCTGGCTTTACGCAAAAACTTACCACCCCACCTGCCATATATGCATGTAGACTAGATGATTATCTTTCACCCCCTCTCTTGTGACTTTGCCGGCATATTCCATATGCTGACCTACACGGCTGCAACGTATCATGTTGCAGAGTACTTTTCCGACCAGGAGTGAGGACACGCTCTACGCTTGGTGAGATGCCCTTGGAGTCAGATGGACTCATCTACCTTCGAAGCTTCCGCAAGATTTAGTTATTCTCATGAGTTGGCCTTCGGCCACTTTATTGTAATGATTATTGTAATAAAGGACTCGATATGAGATTTTGTTTAATATAATGTTGTGTGATTTCCCTTTGATATATACATTGATGTGCCGTGTGTGTACCAGCATGATCTTGGGATGGTACGGAAACACCGGAGATTCGACCTTTCAGGTCGGGTCGCTACAAAAATGGTATCAGAGCACACGCTGACCGTACGACGTAGCCTCTAGGATTGGAAAAGCCTTAGGATCATTCTCTTTCCTTTGTTTTACAAATACTTATATTTTCTCCTCTGCTCATTCCTGATTTTTCCTCTCCGTTGTCTTCAACTTTTCTAGATGGCCACCTTAACCCCCGTTCGCTTCACGGAGCTCTGCCAGCCTAATGCCACCATGTCTTTTGGCAAGGTACTGATCCAGATTGTGAAGGACGTGAAGATTGCTCTGCCAACCATCACCGGGGTTGCGATCACGTCTTTCCCTCAGGACGCTCGCTACAGGATCGAAGTGCATATCCCCGGAAGGACCTTTGGATATATCACAGAGCCCATAGACTTCAAGTTTATGACACCCAGCTGGATTCTCGGGAGAGACATGGAAATTCACCGTGCCCTTGGACGTATTCGGGAAGAATACAGAGGTGGACCCATTTCGCGAGACCTCGGCATGGTTTGTCGCAGAGATGTCCATGGCAACATTATCACCAACCCTACTGGAGACTCCACCATTTCATATATCCAGACCTTGGAGACTCATGTAAGGACTCTGGAGCTTCGTGTACATGCTGACACGAAGACTATCAAGAATATGATGAACCGCGAGCTGTACCTTGAAGCTGACATACGGGAAGCCAACTATGAACATGAGCATGAAGTGAACGACTTCCTAGAGAGGATCGAGAAGCAGAATACTCTTATCGCAACTCTGAAGGAACAGCTGGACATGGGGGAAAATCTTCACCCCGAAGGAGATATGGCTCCCTTCATCAGCGACGATGATGACTATGAGGAGAGCACCACCAGAGGACCCACGACTATGCACTTTTGAGGAGAACTTTAGTCATGCCCTCCAATGTATCTTTTATTTTTTCAATGTTAAATCGTAGGTCGATGTTTGGTTTGATTTGAGACTTGTATCCCGATGTTTGAACCTTTGAGATGAATTAATGAATGAGTGTTTGATATGATTTGTGCATTGCATATGGGTAGTGAATTTCTTTCTAGACCCTTGTTCTATTCTAATTCTCATCCCTCTGAAAAACAGCAAGATGCCTCCACGACGTGAGTCCGACTCCACCTTCCCGCCGGAACTCATGCAACTCCTCCAGCAGCAGAATGCACTAATGCAGCTACTGATCCAGAATCAGACCAACAACCAGAACAACAACAACAACAACAACAACAACAACAACCATCCACCTCAGGCTGACAACCTCACCCGTTTTCTGAGGTTGAACCCTCCAACTTTCTCCAGCAGCACGGAGCCCATTGTGGCAGATGACTGGCTCCGCAAGATGGAGAGAGAACTCATCACCGCTGGATGTACTGATGCTGAGAAGGTGCGCTTTGCCACACACCAACTTGAAGGACCAGCAGCTTCATGGTGGGAAAACTACACTACCACATACCCTATTGCAGATGTGACTTGGGAGCAGTTCAAGCTTGCTTTCCGCACCGATCATGTCTCAGCTGGAGCCATGAGTCTGAAGAAGCGCGAGTTTCACAACTTGCACTAGGGAAATTGTTTTGTGGCCCAATATGTGGACGAGTTCAGCATGTTGGCCCGTTATGCCCCAGGAGATGTAGCCGAGGATGCGGCCAAGCAGGAGAAGTTTATGGAAGGACTCAACGATGAGTTGAGCATACAGCTGGTAGTGGCTACCTTCAACAACTACCAAAAGCTGGTGGACAAGGCCCTCATCTTGGAGGGTAAACAGCAGCAAATTGAGAACCGCAAGCGGAAGTACACTCAGGGGAAGTTTAACTCCGGAGCTCATCAGAAGTCCCGCTACTCCCCGTACTCAGGAAATACCGGATCAGGTACCGGTAAGTTTGGAAAGCACACTCATGCCGTGCACAACCATGGAGGAAGTGGGAATACCCGTCCCAACCATGGCAACTTCAAAAATGACAATGGGAATGGGAACAACAACCAGCACCTTCATGCTCCTGCTCAGAAGGATCTGAGACACATCACTTGTTTCAAGTCTCAGAAGACAGGACACTATGCTACTGAGTGTCCCCAGAGCAAGCAGGGAAATGGGAACAGCAACAACAACGGCAACTCAGCAGCTAAGAAGCCCAATCCTTTTCCCCGTGCTCAAGTGAACCACATTGATGTGGAGGAAGTCTATGATCAACCCGAGATTGTGGTTGGTAAGTTTTTATTGCATTCACGTCCTATTACAGTACTTTTTTATTCCGGTGCAACTCATTCATTCATATCAAGCGTAGTTGTGGAAAAATATGGTTTGCCCACCAAAACTCTTAGTCAGCCATTTAAAGTCAGCTCCCAGGAGGTATGATGATGGCAGGGATAGGATGCCATGCCTTGAAACTCAATATAGGAAAACATGTTTTTCCCACCGACCTCATCATCTTAGAGTCACAGGGATTGGATGTAATCCTAGGCATGGATTGGATGACCAAGTACGAAGGAAATCTTGACTGTCCCAGCAAGTCTATCTTGCTCACCACCCCGGAGAACAAGAGGATTAAGTATGTATCCCGACGCACATGGATGAGTGCTCGGTTAAATTCTCTCACAGGAGTCATTCAGGAAGAGGTACCTGTGGTAAAAGACTTTCCAGATGTATTCCCGGAAGAATTACCAGGCATGCCACCAGATAGGGAGATTGAGTTTCTGATAGAGTTACTGCCAGGAACAGCCCCAATTTCCAAGAGACCCTATCAGATGCCCGCAAATGATCTACTGGAAATCAAGAAGCAAATTAAGGAGTTACTAGACAAGGGGTATATTTGCCCAAGTTCTTCACCTTGGGGATCCCCAGTACTTTTGGTGGAGAAGAAGGATAAAACCTTGAGAATGGTAGTTGACTATCGTGCCTTGAACAAGGTGACTATCAAGAACAAATATCCTCTGCCGATGATTAATGACTTGTTTGATCAGCTCGTAGGAGCCAAAGTATTCTCCAAGATCGATCTTCGATCACGGTATCACCAGTTGAAAATTCGTGAACAGGATATACCCAAAACAGCTTTCACCACAAGGTATGGCTTGTATGAGTATACCGTCGTGTCTTTTGGTTTGACAAATGCTCCTGCTTACTTCATGAGTTTGATGAACAAAATATTCATGGAATACCTGGACAAGTTTGCCGTGGTGTTCATTGACGACATATTGATATTCTCCAAGAACGAGGAAGAACACAAGGAACATTTGCGTTTAGTTCTGGAGAAGCTAAGAGAGCATCAACTATATGCCAAGTTCAGCAAATGTGAATTTTGGCTGACAGAAGTCGGATTCCTTGGACATGTTATTTCCGGAGATGGAATAGCAGTGGACCCCGCTAAGGTTGAAGCCGTCACCGAGTGGAAGTCACCCAGCTCAGTTAAGGAGATCCGCAGTTTCCTCGGACTTGCCGGATATTACCGGAGGTTCATTGAGAACTTCTCAAAGATTGCCAAGCCCATGACAGAGTTGTTGAAGAAAGAATCCAAGTATGTTTGGACTGAGGAATGTGAAGTCAGTTTCCAGGAGTTAAATAAACGTTTGGTCACAGCCCCAGTGTTGATCTTGCCAAATATTCGGAAGGACTTCCAGGTTTACTGTGATGCCTCACGTCAAGGACTTGGAGGAGTACTCATGCAAGATGGAAAGGTTGTAGCTTATGCATCCAGACAACTACGACCTCATGAGTTGAATTATGCCACCCATGACTTGGAATTAGCAGCCGTAGTGCACGCACTCAAGACTTGGAGACATTTCCTTGTCGGAAATAGTTGTGATGTATACACTGATCATAAGAGCCTAAAGTATATCTTCACGCAGAAAGAATTGAACCTCAGACAGAGGAGATGGTTAGAGTTAATCAAGGACTATGACATGAGATTACACTACCATCCAGGTAAGGCAAATGTTGTTGCAGATGCCTTGAGTCGGAAAACTTATGTAAACACACTCACAGCGGGAGGATTACCCCAAGAGTTAGCCGATGATCTCAGAGAGCTCCGGCTAGAGATAGTTCCAAGAGGATATGTTGCCACACTAGAAATCCAGTCCACCTTGACCGAATGAATTCGTGAAACCCAGAAGACGGACAAGGAAATAGCTGAGATAAAGCAAAGAATGAAAGACGGTAAAGCTAAAGGTTTTCGTGAGGATGAACAAGGAACTCTGTGGTTTGAGAACCGCATCTATGTGCCCAATGACCCAGAGCTCAGGAATTTGATACTTC
The DNA here is from genome assembly GCA_022496015.1 of Hordeum marinum. Taxonomy (NCBI): domain Eukaryota; kingdom Viridiplantae; phylum Streptophyta; class Magnoliopsida; order Poales; family Poaceae; genus Hordeum; species Hordeum marinum. Next base: position 471,940,749 of record CM039678.1, read on the forward strand.
AAGAAGCCCATGATTCACCTTACTCAATACACCCAGGCAACACCAAGATGTATCTAGATTTAAAAGAGAGTTATTGGTGGACAGGTATGAAGAAGGATATTGCGGAACACGTTGCAATATGTGATGTTTGTCAGCGAGTAAAGGCGGAACATCAAAAACCAGCAAGGTTACTCCAACCTTTGCTGATACCCGAGTGGAAATGGGAAAAGCTTGGTATGGATTTCATCACAGGATTGCCCAGGACCCATTCAGGTTATGATTCCATCTGGGTAGTGGTAGATCGCTTGACCAAGGTGGCTCATTTCATCCCGGTGAAGACCACCTATACCAGTGCTAGGTTAGCCAAGATATACATGACCAGGATCGTGTGTCTGCATGGAGTTCCGAGGAGTATAGTGTTAGATAGAGGAACACAATTTACCTCAAAGTTTTGGCATCAGCTACATGAAACTTTGGGTACGAGGCTGGAGTTCAGTACAGCATTTCATCCGCAGACAGATGGCTAGACTCAGAGAGTCAATCAGATTCCGGAAGACATGTTGAGAGCTTGTGCACTAGACTATGGGTCTAGTTGAGATGATAATTTGCCTTACGCAGAATTCTCATACAACAACAGTTATCAGACCAGTCTGAAGATGGCCCCTTTTGAAGCTTTATATGGAAGGAGGTGCAGAACACCACTGACGTGGGATGGTGTTGGAGATCGAAAACTTTTTGGTCCCGACCTTATTCGAGATTCAGAAGATAAAGTCAAGTTGATACGTGACAGACTCACGATAGCTCAATCCCGGCAAAAGAGCTACGCTGACAACAAATGCAAGGAAGTAACGTATGAAGTGGGAGACCGAGCATATCTTCGTGTGTCCCCACTTCGAGGAATCAAGAGGTTTGGTGTTAAAGGAAAATTAGCACCCAGATTCATAGGCCCCTACAAAATTCTTGAACGTAGAGGCGAAGTTGCATACAAACTGGAATTGCCGGAAGGATTGTCCGGAGTGCATGATGTGTTCCATGTGTCCCAGCTGAAGAAATGCCATGTTGAGATGGCTGATATCCCTTTGAGAGACACCGTGCCCCTAGAGTCCATACAGCTTGACAGTGATCTGCCTTACAAGGAGAAGCCTGTTAGGATCCTCGAGACTGCCAACAGAGTTACCCGAACCAAGATCATCAAGTTCTGTAAGGTTTTGTGGAGTCACCATGCTGAGGAAGAAGCCACCTGGGAACGCGAAGAAGATCTTCGTAGAGACCACCCGACCTATTTTCTAGCCAACCCGAATCTCGAGGGCGAGATTCATCTTAAGGTGGGTAGGTTTGTAACATCCCAAAATTCCATTTTGGAATGTTATGAAATATAGCTATGCATCTATCATCATCATTTCTTGAATGTATGGAATTGTTGAAATGCCCTTTCTGAATTTCTAAAAACCCCTTTCTTCTTTCAATGTGTTGCTTTCACCTATTTGAAATCTTGGTAAAAATTTCAAATAAGAGGGGAGGAACAGGACACTCCACACCAGGACCTAATTGGTGATTTATTTGAACAGTAAATAACCAGGAGTTATTTTGAAAATATTTGCAAAAAAGGATTTAAAACAATTAGGCAATTTCTGAAAATAATATTTTTTTCAAACTATTCAAATACCAGAATAAAAATGTTCATTAAATGGAATTTTTTATTATGATAATTTTGATATATAATATTCCTATATTTCGAATTAAATCAGATGTCTTAAAGGAGTTTTTATTGCTCTGGTTATTGAAAAAGGAAAGTATTTAAAACGGATCGGGCCGGCCCTCCTCAATTAATGCCGAATCGCCTAATTCCCGACCGACCGACAGCCCTGCCTCGCTCCTTCTCCCACTGACAGCGGGACCCATTCGTCCGATCCCGCACGTGCCGTGGTTGCTTCCTTCCTCCCGCACGCGCCGCCGCCGCCGGAATCACCTCCCTCGCCGGATCTCCGCGCTCTTTCCTTCCCCGACCCCCTCTCCGGCCCTATAAGTAGCGGCCCCTCCTCCGCACCCATTCCCCCCACCCGAAGCCCCCTCTCTCTGTCGCCAGACCGCCGCCGCAAACACCTCATCGAAGCTCTGCTCCAACCTAAGCCCCAAGCGCTCGTGCCCGTTGCTCCACGCCTCCCCTCGCCTCTCCGACGACGCCATTCGACGCCGGACGTCAGCCGCCGTCGCCTGAGCTCCTCCGTCACCTCCAACGACCACCGGAGGGCCGCCCCGTCGACCTCGCCGCTTCGGACCCGCCGGAGATCCCCTCGCCGGCGACCTCTTATCACTGTGAGCACCCCCACCCGATCGATCTGGATCTGACGATCCAGATTATAACGTTTAAGCCGCAAACCCTTTTTCTCTAGCCGTCGGCCGTCCGCCAGTAGCACCTGCACGCACGCGCTAGCCAGCCACTCACAGGTCCCCATGTCACCCTGGCCGACCGTTAGTTTAGTTTTCTTTTCAGTTTTGTTTTTTTCAGAAACAGAATGTTTTAGAAATTTGTTTTGCTTATAACTTTTAATATGTTTAATGTTTTTAGTTAATTCTTTTTGAAATATCTCACATTTTTCATGTAGTTTCACCCTGTGGTTCTGGATTTTAAATTTGAGCTCTTAAATTTGAATTGAATCAAATTTGCTCAAATCACCCAAATCTGAATAACTAGAGTTTAAAAATATATTTTGATATGAATCTTTTTGCTACTACTTGGTATTAGTTAGGACTATAAGATTGCTTAGTTTGAGTATTTTTAGGGTGATTTTGATTAGTGTTCTAGCTATAAACATATTCTGCCTAGTGTTATAGTATAGTTTTATTTACTTAGTTTTGGTTAGTTCAAATTAGATTTAGTTTTAATTTGATTTAGTAGGTTCTGTTGCTTGAACATTTAGTGTTTTACTTACTGTTAATAAAAATATAAAATTGATTAGTTTATTTATTTATTGTTATAGGAATCACAACTCCTTTTTCCATTAGGTTTAGTTTGATAAAACAAACTAGTTTAGTAATGAATTTTTTTAACAAACTTTAAATAATTAAATTCTGTTTTATAAAGACAGGTTTTTAGTAATTTCTTTTCTGTTAAGATAATGTTTTATTAATAAATAATAAGTTTAGTTTTACTCTTTTGTTAGTAAAACTATAGTTACCCTATATAGTAGAGTTTACCAAAACTTTTAACACCATACTAAGAATTTTCTTAACAAAACTTCAAATTGATTTTATTATGTTCATTAATAAAATATTTTATTGTTTTCTTGCTATCAACTATTGTTTGGATAATACAAATGGTTTCATTATGTTAGTAGTGTTTTATCAATCATCTTTTAGAAAACAAAACTTTGTGTGTTTTCTTCCTTGTGATTTGTGCATTGTTTTGTCTTGATTGTTTACTAGTTCATTGTCGATGTTTGTGAGTTACAATATTTTTTGTTGTATGCTTATTGAGTGCTCTTGTTTGCTTCATTAGATTATCCGGAGTGCGAAGCTTGTTACTTAGAGTCACTCACGTACGAAGATCATCAATCAGGCAAGTCACTTTGACCATGTATACCTATGTTTTATTGCATTAGTTCTTCCATCTCTCCCAGTGCATGCAAATTAGGTTAGTTGGAAATTTGGTTACTTGATGTAGTATCATGTGGTAGGTACCCCAACCCTTTAACACTTTGGCCCCGGGAAACGTTCAATTAGTTTTGCTATGCTATTAGTAGACGGGGTTGGATGTGCGATTCATGAGAGTTGTGAGGTAATAACTTCAAGACCTAAGATGATCAAGACTTCAAGGTTTCCAAGTTTTCAACTTACCTCTGGGTGGATGATGGTTGAACGGCACCCTGGAGAAACGAGTGGTTAGCCTAGGTGATGCTGGAGATGTGCCAGTATTCACGCGGAAAGGTCCACCCAGGCACGAAGGGATGGAAGGATGCTTTAAGACCCAAGGCTTACCTGCACAGCCACAAGCCATTATGGGCTCTGGCTTGGTTGGATATTGTGGCGACACTGGATAGGCGGTGCTACGAGATGTAGAAGAATGGTAGGAAAGGATGGGCACCGACAGAGTCTCAGTGGGACCCCTTAGAAGACCATGTTTTGGTCATCCGTTCCTCAAACACTCTGAAGTGCGAGGAATCCAACGGAGGCGATCAAATCTTCTGGGAACGTGTGCAAAACTCTGCAGAGTACTCAAAACCTAATCGATTAGCCGTGTCCACGGTCATGGACGACTTGAGCCAAAGGAACTGAAACTTCTGGAATTCTCAACACAATTAATATGATGATGTGGGTATTAATAACTTGGGTATGAGAATTGGTTGGTGGAACCTTCTCATTAATCAACCAACTTAGTAATAATTTTTGCTTAGCCCTCTCTTGATGTAGGAAAAATCTGGCTTTACGCAAAAACTCACCACCCCACCTGCCATATATGCATGTAGACTAGATGATTATCTTTCACCCCCTCTCTTGTGACTTTGCCGGCATATTCCATATGCTGACCTACACGGCTGCAACGTATCATGTTGCAGAGTACTTTTCCGACCAGGAGTGAGGACACGCTCTACGCTTGGTGAGATGCCCTTGGAGTCAGATGGACTCATCTACCTTCGAAGCTTCCACAAGATTTAGTTATTCTCATGAGTTGGCCTTCGGTTACTTTATTGTAATGATTATTGTAATAACGGACTCGATATGAGATTTCGTTTAATATAATGCTGTGTGATTTCCCTTTGATATATACATTGATGTACCGTGTGTGCACCAACATGATCTTGGGATGGTACGGAAACACCAGAGATTCGACCTTTCTGGTCGGGTCGCTACAGGGAACGATCCTGACAGTAGATGGTAGGGGTACGAAGGGAGAGGGCAGAGTCCTAGCTACGGCGAGGGTGTACACATAGATGTATGAGTTCAGGCCCCTCTCGTGGAGGTAACAACCCTACATCTGAGTTCTCGGGAGCTTATGTCATGTGGAATATAGAGATTACAATGGTTGTGAACCCTTGTGCAGGAGGGGAGGGGCGGCTTATATAGAGTTTGCTGCCCCTCATAATTACCCCGCATCAAAGGGTCTGGTCATGGGATTAAAGTTTGCCGTTACTGGTAACATACGTAACAAAAGCTACTAATGACCATAGAACCAACGTCTGCCCGTTGGGGTCTTGATGATGGCTCCTAGTCTTTTGGCATCGAGTGAAAGCGAGGTCTTCCAAGTGACACGCAATTGCCGAGTGAGAGAAGGAGTCTCCGAGTGGATATCTTCGAGTGGCTTTGAACGTCTCCAGAGATCCACTTAGAAGTTCATGCTTGATCTTCAAGTCCTCCCATGTAGTGTCCTTAGGTAGGGTATGTGGGCCTTGCCTAGGACCCTACCCTAGGTACATATCCTCGTCACTCCCCATGATTTCTGCACTATTTAGATTTTTTTTGTATTTGGATACAAGTGCACAAAATAGGATCATCACTCCCACAAAATCAATAGGAACACAAAACAATTGCAAGCAAGCATAGATTAGAAAAGAAACCTAGCATTTGCAACAAACATATGGTTGAGCAACATGTAAATGAGGCAACCTAAGAATAGGCACAACCAAAATGATGTGTGTGAGTCACTTCAAAGCACTTTGAGAGGACTAATATAAGGATGAGAATTAAGCATCAACATAGTCTTGAGTAAATGAGATACAAGGTGCAAGACATGTCCTTCCCACACATACGAAGTTAAGAAGGTCACACACACATCAAGCAAACGGGTTCACAAGCTCACTAATATGAAAATTAAATATCAAATCTTGTGACAACCCATGGTGAAGATATGAAATAATATGCTTGTCAAGACAAGCAAGAGGACAATGATCTTCACCAAACATGAGTGCACTAGATGCAAAGGGGTAAGACACGCACTCATACAACAAATGCTTCCACGGAGCCACCAAAGATATAAAAAGAGGATGAAACAGTGGACATGAAAGAATAGGGATATCAACTAGAGATGTAACTTCTCTCATGTGTATAAGATTCTAGGTAGATGACAATCATGATGATATATATACGCAAAGAAGGATGTACACATGACATAGTTACAAAAGGAAAGAATAAGATATCCAAAAGGGAGTCATAAAATATACCAATGAGATCTTTGCTTGAAAGTATAGCACATGGATTAATATTATCTTCTTGAATATTAATGAACTCCAAGCACACAACCATCAAGGACTCAACAACAGATCATTATTAGGATGTTTTGAGTATGGAAACAAGTATCACAATACCGAGTCAAGACATTCATGCCATGATGCAACCTACACAAGGTTGAATGCAAGAAATGTATGCATGAAGTAAATACTTGTTATCGAGAAAGCATTGGCATGAAGTAGAAGATCAATAAAATGTCCAAGCTTGGCTCTAATTTCCTCATAGTGCCACCACCTTCATGAAGAAGCCAAGCACCCTATGCTTCTCGAATGTACCTAAAACAATTTAAGTACAATATGGTCCCCAAACTTATTGGGTCCGAAGTAGTTAGCATAACTACAAACGTATGGCAAAACCACTTAAATATGTGCATATGGATATGGATTTGAATTTTATGCATATCTTAACTATTAAGGATTAGATGGATGTACCTTATATATTGGATCAAATAAGGCAAACAAGGCATGAAGATATACACATAATAAATATGCATGCACAATCCTACCAAGATCCAAAGAGATACAAGTAAGACAAAAGAACACGTAAACCATGAATACTCCAATAACATCATAAATTATTCATGTTATCCAAATTGCATCGAAGTAAATACTCAACACATGATAGCGCATAAAGTTCTACATATGATCTAAGCAAAACCAATGAGCATGTGAATATACATTGCACACCTCTCATAGGCATATCTCATTCAAGTGGATATAAGATAGTACAAGCAATGAGATAACTACCGCCCATAACTCCATAAAATCAAGAAGATGAACTCAAACAAAGGCAAGGGAGAATACCGGGAGGCAAATGAATTTCTTGGCTAGATATAAAATGCAAGTTGAAACAAAAGCCGAGAAGAAGATGATTAACAAATTCTACCACATGAAGGAATACCAAGTTTAATGATATCAAGGATAAAATTTGGTGATAGAAAGCAAGGATATGTAAAATCAACTTCAATATCCAAAGCATGTGAGAAGAGTTTTAGAATAAAACACAGTGCTTGGATAGAGTATTCATGACATTCCAATTAGGTAGATAATCTTGCATAGCAATAATTGGAATGGCTTAAATCAAATGCTTTTCCAAATATATTTTTCAAGATAAACCATGGGTAAAACCACACAAGAATACCATACTCAAACAAAGCATTGCATGCCACAGAGATATAAGGTAATCTCAAATATGAATTCGAAGTGGCAATCCTCAGTTGTTCACAATTACAAGGATTGTGATATGCACAAAGCACATCACTCCCCCATAATGTGATTTTTCATATATTATCAACAAGGGGCAACTGAAATCCAACCAAAGATAATTAATGAATGAGAATTTGAATTTCAAACGAGCTTAACATATCACATGGTAACTAGATAATATTGCACTAACAATACTAGGTGGTATCCCACATATATACACATTTAAGGTTTGTGATATGCATAAACATAACACTCACCCATAATGTGACGATCCATTAATATCTCACAAGAGCCAAATAAGATTCAACTAATGAATCAATAAAAGCTCGAAACCACACACACAAATATATGAAGTGCATTGCGACCTAGACATGCTAGATAACTCAAATCAAGCATACTAGGAAGCACGACATATACAAACACATGCTAGGTATAAAACCTAAACATGAGAGGGACTAGTAACTTTCAATGTAGACAATATAAATAACAAGTTACTGCCACGAGGGGCATTGGAATGGAAAATATGATGATAATCCACTTGACTTGGCTTGAACCATAATACATGGTGAAAATAATTTTTCTTCATGAATTAGCCAAGTCTCCAATGTCCTCCACACACCTATTGATCAAGTTTGAGCTTGATGGTCCCCATCCAAGTTGGGTCCTAAGATGTTCGTCACAATAGGTTTGGCAACCCAAATGGTATTATCTACTTTCAAACCACTTTGGGCACCAAAAAATTGGCAAACAAATTGCCAACATTATCCTTTCTAAGTAAATAATGATCATTGACAATTGGAGGCTTAGAGACATTACCGTTGGGACATGATGAAGATATGTGTCCCTTCTCACGGCAAATATAGCAACATATGCTTCCCTTTCTCTTCTTCTTTACATTCTCAACTTGGGAAGCATTAACTTGATTCGTCAAAGGTATTGGCCTTTCTTAAACTTGAGGTTGAGCTTGAGGCCGCTTTCCTTGTTGCTTCTCATTTAAGGCCTTCTTCTTTGATGGACAAGATCTAACATGTTGTCCAATCTTTTTGCACTTAAAGGAAGAAATGTTGGACTCATTCTTGGCTTGGTCTTGTCCCCTTTTCTTGTTAGTGGACTTCTCCTTGTTGGAGTGAAAACCATGTCCATCATCGCAATTTTCCAAGTCTTTCTTCAAACTAGTGACTTGGGCCTTGAGCTCATTAACTTCCTCTACATGGTTAGTTCCAACACTAGAAACAAGAGGACTAGTCGAAGTAGAAACTTCATGGTTAGAGCAACAAAACAAGGTGAGCAATTCATCATGAGATGTACCAATATCATGTAGAGATGAATTGCAAGGACTAGCACATGGCAATAAGGCATTTCGAGTATAATATGTGCTAATATCCATATGAGACTCACACGATTTTACCTTGGTGACCATAGCCTCGTGAGCTAACTTTAGCCCATCATGAGAGATTAGAAGATCCTCATGGGTGGCAGGGAGCTTTTCATGACTTTCTTCCAATTTCCCATAATTGCTAGTGAGAAAATCAAGTTGAGTCCTAAGCTCAACATTTTCTTTCAATATCGATGCTTCACACAATATAGAGTTAGTAGCACAAGCATCATTATCAATATGAGAGGAGCATGTAGAAACTCGAGACTTCGCATGAGTAGCTTGAAGTTCCTCATGAGACTTAGAGAGTTTGGTGAGCTCTCCTTTGACATTCTTGTCGCCAAGGTTAAGGTGCTCAAAATCCTATTTAAGTTTACAATGAGTAATTTCAATGTATTCTTTTGAAGACCTCAAGTCACTAAGAGATTGATGGGCCTTAGCAAGTTCATGTTCAAGTTGTTCACTTTTCGCTTGCTCTTTAAGAAATAAATCATTACATTTTTCAAAGCAAGCAAGAACATCTTGGAACCTTTTATAAGTTTTATTTTTATCTCTATGAAGAGTTTTCCCAATCTCATAGAAATTTTGAGTGAAGTCATCACCATCTTCCTCATTACAACTATCATCATTATCACTAAGAAAAGATGATACCTCATCATTACCTCTCGCCATGAGGCACATGTGGGTAAAGGGTGTTGAGAAGAGGGATCATCATCAATCAAATGTGCCCCATTCTTCTTGATTTCCTCTACATAGTTAGTTTCACAAAGAGAACTAGAGGGAATCAAGGCATTTTAAGCTTGGCAACACAAACGAGCAAGCATACCATCGCAAGAATTTATGAGTGAATCATTAGATGATATGCATGGACTAACATCACAAGAATGTATGACATTTTTGGTGCTAGATGTGATAAAGTCCATGGAATATACAATACTATCATTTACATGTAAAGGATCATCAATGACATTGCCAACATCATCATCATACAACATTTCTCCACTCACCTTGTCATTACCTTGTGACAAGCCACATGTTGGTGAAGTGGAAAATGTTGAAGTGTCTAGGCAATCGAATGTGGAAGCAATAGAGATCTCTTCATGATATAAAAAGATGGAGAACTCCTCCATTACTTCCTTCCAAATAGCATTGAATCCCACAAGGTTGGACCCACCATATGTAACTTCAAGTTTGGTCCAAGCCTCATGAGCCAACGAACAAGTCGAGATTGACTTGAACACCTCGAAGGATATAGCTTGGTGAATGGCACTCAAAATTTGACTATCAAGATGCATTTCCTCAAGTGATGAAGATTGCCCATCCTTTAGATTTGAATCCCCTACAACAACAATCCGCAAAGCATTTAGACCCATGGCCCGAAAGTGACAAAGCATGCGTAATCTCCACATAATGTAATTTGTGCCATTAAAACAAAATGTGTCATCGCGCACTAGTTCACTAGTTGACATCGTTAGTCTCTAGATAGTGAAGCCTAATAAGGAGAGACCTTGCTCTGATACCAATGGAAAGGACCATGATGTCACCTAGAGGGGGGTGAATAGGCGTTTTAAAATCTTTTACGGATTTGGCTATATCCTAATGCGGAAATAAACTAAGCGGATACTTTTCAAGCGCAGCCCCTAAATATACTAAGCTCACTAAGTGCACCAACAACTTAGGATAAACAAGATGAGAACAATGAGGATATGAGTAGGCACAAGTTAGTTACACAAACTTATTCAATGTATATCACAAGATATGGAAATGAATAATACACACAACCACAAGTAATCAATACAAGCTTACATAAATTTATGTCACAAGATATGTCAATAGTAGCAAGTATGAATTGTAGAATATAAAGTGAAGGCTTAAATAATATCTACAAGGGAATATCCAACACAATACAATGAGGACAACAAGATATAGTGAATGCACGGTCAAGTGACCAAAGTCAACCACAAGTAAGGAGTTAGGGTTAGGGATAACCGAAGTCACGGAGACGAGGATGTATCCTGATGTTCACTTCCTGGGAGGGAAGCTAGTCACCGTTAGAGAGGTGGATGTTACCACGAAGGCACACCAACGCCATGAAGGCTCACCATATTCTCTCCTTGAGAAACACCACGAAGGCATTTCTCAACCACTAGTGGTAGACCTTGGGGTGGTCTCCAAACTCTCACAAACTTTCCGGGGGTAATCACAATGGTTGATTCCTCATCGAAGAACCGCCTAGGAGTCTCCAACCTCCAAGAGTAACAAGAACGATGGGGAAAAGCTCAAGACTTTCTCAAATCACGAATTCCTTTGGTCACCAGAGGGAGAAGGAGTGGATCTATCACTTGATTGGAAAATCTCCCTAAGAACTCTCACGAATCTCACCAGGATCTAAGATTAGGTGTATGATAAGTGAGAGGGAGCCACTTGTGTTCTTGGGGCGATTTGGGATGAAGTGGTCAACCCTCTACCGGATTGATAGAGGGGTATATATAGCAGGCCGAGAAAACTAGTCGTTTTTGAGTTAGTGGCTGTGACCGGCCAGACATCCGGGCAAGGGCCGGACATCCGACGACTGAGAATTCCATACACGCATATGAAAAACAGAGGCCAGAGCACAGGGCCCGGACATCTGGCCAAGGCCCGGACATCTGGCGAAACTTGGGTCCCCGGACATCCGGCCAAGTGCCGGATATCCGGCGGGCACAGCCAATATTTCGAAACAGGTTCTGGACATAGTCGGGCCAGATTTCCGGGAGGATCCCGGACATCCGGCGTGACCCGACTGCCTGGACATCCAACCAGTTCCGGATATCCGGCCAAAGAGAAACAGCAGGAACCCCAAAACGAAAACATGCATAACTTTCACATCCGGACTCCGATTTTGATGATCTTGGGCTCGTTTTGAAGCTATGGAAAAAACCCAGGTCCTCACATAGAGAATCACCCAAGATGAACAAAAATGGAGGATGAAAATTATGCAAAGCTTTTATCATGTATTTGGGTAACCTATTTGGCTTTGGATTTTCTTTGATAGATGTATAGGCATATTGTATTTGTATTGGATAGGAGTGAAATATGCCTATGTTCGAATATGATGTGAGGAAGTAAAAATAGAAGATGTTGACTTGAGAAAATCTATCACTAACCCCTTTGATCCCCTCTTAATAGTGCGGGATCTCTATAACTCAAGAATCATAAAAGAACTATACTAGATAGCTTCCAGAAACTCATTCTTGAGCATATATCCTTTTCGATGGTCATCGATCCTCACAACTAAAGCCAATGGAACTAATACCTTTGACTAAATCATTCCATTTGAGCTTGGTGTTGACGTTTCTGCTTGTCTCAAGTCAGAACAGTGATCTTGATCATTACACTTGGTGAAGACTTCAAATAGCTCCCCCATAAGACATGTGGGGAGCATTGCATTGTATTCATGTTCATACGTTCGTCATGTGATCATCCACAAGATTTAAGCATGTAATCCTTCAGGATGGCTATCTTTAACTTGCCCTTGTCAACCATGATCATCAACTCTTGATGTCATCCTCTCATGGGAACTTGAAATCTTTCTCTTGATGTAAGTCCATGAGAATCACCTAAGACTCATAGATATAGAAAACACATAGACTGGGTTAGTACACAAAGCGCAATTGAGAAATTCTTACCATACCACAAGATCCCATGTGGTACATGATTTGCGCTTGTGTGTTAACCATCTTTGAATTCAATCTTCGATCTTCATCTTGGTCAACAATTAACTTTGCTCCATGAATAATATTGATGCACAACTATATGTATATGGCATTCATTCTGAATCCATTCAGTCTCCTTCTTGCATCACCCACGGAACAAACCTTTCTATATAACTATGTCATTATTTCTTCCTAGGAATTGTCATTCATTATCAAGTCTCAATGCATTGCAAATGGAACTTTATTTCAAATGTATATCTCAATGCAAACATTAGTCCATTAGGATTCTCATTTAATTACCAAAACCATACATGGGGACTACATGTACTTTCAATCTCCCCCATTTTGGTAATTGATGACAATCTCAAAAAGAGGGTTTATATAATGAATTTTTAAAGAAGCATGCAATTTATCCGAAGATAAATTGAATACTTGGGGTGATTTTGATAGCATCAAGTATTACAAAGAAACTTGATGTTATCAAAACTAGTTGTATTAATATCAAAATACCACACAAGTATTTGATGTTAGTAGGACCATAATCTATAGAGCAAGCTCCCCCATAATATATGCATATGTGGATGAACTTTGAATTTCATTGCATAGATATAAACTAGGTGGAGTTTTCCCTATGTACTCATTCATGCAACAAGCACATATGACTAGGGTGGCTATGCATGAATGACAACAAAAACTTCAAAAGATATTTATCTTCAGTATTTTGATATTAATACAACCATAATCTATAGAGCAAGCTCCCCCATAATATATGCATATGTTGATGAACTTTGAATTTCATTGCATAGATATAAACTAGGTGGAGTTTTCTCTATGTACTCATTCATGCAACAAGCACATATAACTAGGGTAGCTATGCATGAATTACAACAAAAACTTCAAAATATATTTACTTCATCTTCCTCTAGAAAAAAAACCACCATTGCTCAAACCCGTGTTCTAGCTCTTCTTGCTGCCATTTTCGATCTCCTTGCTCAAAGCCCCATTCGCAAAACTGTTTTAGGGGATTGCTCATCAGTATGTGACTCCTCCAATGGTCCAATTAGTTTTTGTTCTAGTGCCTTATATATTTCAATTTTTTGCTGTTATGGTGAGCTTGTTTTGGAGCTTGGGTGTCAAATTTGTATGGTTCCAAGTAGTTTTGATGCATGATATGGTCTCTACGCGCTTGAGGGAGTAGTTGCTATGAGTTTTGTTGAGTTTTGTTCACCTTTATTTTTGTTCACTAAAAATTTCAGAAAGTTTTCAGAGAAAGAAAAGATGTTGAGAAGATTACTAAGAGGTTCTTCAAGCCGGGTTTCTAAGGAAGACGAAAATGAAATGAAGGAGAAACCCAAATACAATCTTCCTCACGTAGCATAAATTCGACCATGTGAATGGTCGTGTGACACATTCTTGAGGGCGGCCGGAATTTACGAAGATTTCTATTATTTGGATGAGAATACAGGCATCGCCGACTTCCTCAATGATAAGTGTGACCAGTACCTCTTGCTCACTAATACCTTTGTGCAAAATTTTCACTTTCATCCTAGGGAAGACACTCCTACAGTAGAATTTCACTCATATGATATGCCTAAGAAAATGAACCTTTATGATTTTTGCAAAGTTTGCAAGATACCCTATGAGGGCAGCATTAGGAAACCACATCCTCGAGACATGGAAGATTTTATTGCCGCGGTCACTCTAGGAGAAGAGAGAGGCGTGTCAAAGGCAAGAGCAGCTAGTTTACATTTTCCTGTGCTACGCTATTATTCATTATTTGCGAGAAGATGTTTAGTTGGTCGCTGGGAGAGTGGAAGCCTTAGTGCCCCTGACCTTGCTATTTTGCGCCATGCTTCATTTGCTGATAGAAACTTTAGTCTAGGCTCTATGGTGGCCCAACGGTTCAACACCAACCATTCGAAGGGGTCCATATTCGGAGGTATCTATGCATCTCATTTAGCTAAACATTTTGAGATATCCATTAGGCTCCACGAGAAAGATGAGAGGCTAATACCCGCCAAGTTTTAGAATTATAACCGTATGGTAGCCCATGATGTTATGAAAAAGAATGATGATAGGAGGCTGTTTTACAAATTAGTATTTAGTCAGGGTACTTGTGAGATTATTACTCTGCCTGCTTCTTCTCTGTTCGACATTCATTCAGGCAGGTACATTGTTATGCCCGATGACATCTATCGATATTGGGGTTTGTCGCAACCCCCAGCACCTGAGCAAGCACCGGCCCTTGATCCATATCAGGTCCTGGTCTTTCAGTGGGAAACACAGGATGTCGCTAATCAGTGGGACTCTTAGTGTCCTCCGGAGTATCCCGGAGAAGGTTATTTCAAGCCATGGCCCTAGACCAACTTAGGACAAAAGCCTAAGCTTGGGGGAGTATGTATTTGTCACCGACATTACATTCATGTTCTCACAATTATGTCAGTTGTCGATGTTCATACTTTTTAATTGTACTATCCATGGTAGTTTATTTTCTTTGTTGTTTTGCTTTCTTCTTGTGTGTTTAATTAACTTTGTGGAAAATACAAAAAAATAGTTCTATCTTTATTTACTAGTTGCGTAGTTGTAGCATTAAAGAGAAAACCCAAAAAGATTTCTCGTTCTTCTTTTTTCTTGTTGGGAGCTTTCTCGTGTAAATAATTTTCCTTTCTTTTCTTTGGGTCGTAAGGAGAAGACCACGATGACGTGTTGAGTGTCTCTCATATGCACTATTCTTTATCTTACAAAGAGCCCATATTGCCTTGTCTTCTCCTTTAGTTTATTGTTTGCAGATTCCAGCTTAGTCCAATGCACGGGCACTCTTATTATTATTCAAATCGTTCGGTCGTGCAAGTGAAAGGCAATAATGACGATATTTGATGAAAAGATTGAGATGGAGAAAAGCTGGTATGAACTCAACCTATCTTGCTTTTGTAAATATGATTAGCTCATCGTTCCGAAATTAGTACATTATGGGTTGAACATGCTTGCAATGATAATTAGAGATTATAGTTATTCATGCCATGCTTAATTAGCTAAGAGTGGATAATGGTTCGTCTTGAGTGCCAACATGCGCATTAAAATGGTTGTGATGTAGTATGATAGAATGGTATCCTCCTCTGAATGATTCAAGTGGCTTGACTTGGCACATGTTCACGCATGTAGTTGAAACAAATCAACATAGCCTCCATGATATTAATGTTCATGGTGAATTATATCCTACTCATGCTTGCATTCAATGTCGTTAATCTCAATGCATGTTGATGACTATGTCGCTCTCTAGTTGGTCGCTCCCTAGTCTTTTGCTAGCATTCACTTGTACTAAGCGGGAATACTGTTTGTGCATCCATCTCAATAAACCCAAAGTTGTTCCATATGAGTCCACCATATCTACCTATATGCGGTATTTACCTGTCGCTTCGAGTAAACTTGCATGTGCTAAACTTTAAACCTTCAAATAAACTTTATGTTTTGTATGCCCAAATCGCTCATGTGGCGACTGGGGGTTGTCAGTATCTTCCATGCTAGGTGGGTTATTCTCACAATATGTGTTGATTCACTATCATTCATGAGAAAGTGGCTGGTAATTGGGATGCCCAATTCCATGCTCGAAATAAAAAAGCAACATATAATTAAACAAAACTCCCCAGGACTGTGTTTGTATGGACGGTATCCATGAATTCGGCCCGCCATGGAGTGTGACTGATTGGTGGAGGGGGAGTAAAAACTTTACCATTCTGTTTGAGAATCGCCTATAATGTATCTAGCATGGAAGATATTGAAAATCTCTTGGTCGTTATGTGAGCAACGAAATCATACCGCTCCAAAATCATTACCTATCTCTGTTTTAAAAGCTTGAGCTCTGGCACCTCTGCAAACCAATGCTTCCCTCTGTGAAGGGTCCTTCCATTTACTTTATTGTTGAGTCATCATCCTCTTATAAAAAGCACCAGTTAGAGAGCACCATTGTCATTTGTATGCCTTGCTATTAATTGATATTGAGTATGAGAATGACTGGATCTCTCTCGCCGTGAATTACAATGTTTAGTCAATCATTGTTCTCCAGAGGTGCTATGCATTTATGTTTTGTGGTCTCAGAAAGGGCTGGCGAGATACCATTATGTCATATTGTATCATGATTGTTTTGATAAAACTGTTGTCATTCGAGACTTGTTATTATTGCTCGCTAGTTGATTATGTCATTGCTATGAGTAAATGTGAGACCTAAATGTTATTGTGAATGTGGTTAGTCTATAATCTTTGCTGAAAATCTGAACATAACTTAGACATATTTACAACAGCAAGATCAAACAAAGTTTGTAAAGCTTTTTCTTTATCACATTCAGTTTATCAACTGAATTACTTGAGGACAAGCAAAGGTTTAAGCTTGGGGGAGTTGATACGTCTCCAACGTATCTACTTTTCCAAACTCTTTTGCCCTTGTTTTGGACTCTAATTTGCATCATTTGAATGGAACTAACCCGGACTGACGTTGTTTTCAGCAGAATTGCCTTGGTGTTATTTTTGTGCATAAATTAAAGTTCTCGGATCGTCCTAAAAATTTATGGAGAATATTTTTGGAATTAATAAAAAATACTGGCACAAGAAGTAACCAGAGGGGGCCACCTGCAGGCCACAAGCCTGCTAGGCGCGGCCACCTGCCTGGCCGCGCCTAGCAGGCTTGTGGGGCCCGCGTGGCTCCTCTGACCTCCTCTCCAGCTCCATATAACCCTATTTGTCGAGAAAAAATCAGAAAGAAGAGTTCATCGCGTTTCACGATATGGAGCCGCTGCCATCACCTGTTCTTCCTTGGGAGACCAGATCTAGAGTTCGTTTTGGGCTCCGGAGAGGGGAAATTGACGCATTCGTCATCACCAACCATCCTTCATCACCAACTCCATGTTGCTCTCCAACGTTCGTGAGTAATCTCATCGTAGGCTTGCTGGACGGTGATGGGTTGGATGAGATTTATCATGTAATTAAGTTAGTTTTGTTAGGGTTTGATCCCCAGTATCCACTATGTCCTGAGATTGATGTTGTTATGACTTTGCTATGCTTAGAGCTTGTCACTAGGGCCCGAGTGCCATGATTTCAGATCTGAACCTATTATGTTTTCATGAATATA
The DNA here is from genome assembly GCA_022496015.1 of Hordeum marinum. Taxonomy (NCBI): domain Eukaryota; kingdom Viridiplantae; phylum Streptophyta; class Magnoliopsida; order Poales; family Poaceae; genus Hordeum; species Hordeum marinum. Next base: position 471,958,350 of record CM039678.1, read on the forward strand.
TGCATGTTCTTGATCCTATCTTGCAAGTTGTAGACACCTATTACGAGTTATGATCCGCATCCCCTAGGGTGATAATAAATGGGATTCTTTCCGGTCATTACCATAGTTTGAGGAGTTCATGTATTCACTAAGTGTTGATGCTTTGGTCCATTCTCTATTAAAAGGAGGCCTTAATATACCTTAGTTTCCAATTGGACCCTGCTTCCACGGGAGGGTAGGACAAAAGATGGCATGCAAGTTCTTTTCGATAAGCATATATAACTATATACGGAATACATGCGTACATTACATTGATGAATTGGAGCTAGTTCTGTGTCACCCTATGTTATAACTGTTGCATGATGAATGCCATCCGACATAATTATCCATTGCCTATGAGATTTTCATATATTGATCTTCGCTAAGTTACTTTTCCATTACTACTGTCACAATCACTACAAACTACTACTATCACCTTGCCACAGTTGTCGTTACTACTATATTACTTTGCTACTGAATACTTTGCTGCAGATATTAAGTCTTTCATGTGTGGTTGAATTGACAACTCAGTTGCTAATACTCGAGAATATTCTTTGGCTCCCCTTGTGTCGAATCAATAAATCTGGGTTGAATACTCTACCCTTGAAAACTGTTGCGATCCCCTATACTTGTGGGTTATCAATTAGCCATCGTGAATCTATGTGCATTCCTCAGTGCAATCTCTCAGAAGGTGATAAATCAAGAAATCCTACCAAGGTTAGTGAGTGATGTGGCTCAATGTCTTGTTAGTTTCGAGCTGGTGTTCCCACCATCCTTCTTCAATATCATGACGCACGTCCTAGTTCATATAGTCGACGTGATTGTCGTTCTGAGCCCTGTATTTCTACACAATATGTTCCCCTTTGAGAGGTTCATGGGAGTCTTAAAGAACTATGTTAGTAACCGTGCTAGGCCGGAAGGAAGCATCTCCATGGGCCATCAAATAGAGGATGTCATTGGGTTTTGTGTTGACTTCATTCCTGACCTTCAGAAGATTGGTCTCCCTCAATTGCGGTATGAGGGGAGACTGACTGGAAAAGGCGCGCTAGCAGCAGACTCAATAATATGTAGGGACGGGCATTCTTGGTCTCAAGCACACTACACAGTTCTACAGAATTCTACCTTGGTGACCCCATATGTCTATGAACACAAGAATATTCTGCGCTCCAAACACTCAGAGCAGTGTGACGACTAGATTACATGTGAACACATCAGGACTTTCGGCAGTTGGTTGCAAACACATCTCATGGGTGACAACACTGTTTCTAATGAGTTGTATTCGTTGGACAGGGGACCATCTTCGACTGTATTTCCTTAAAAGGGTACAAGATAAATGGGAAAACATTTTACACGATGGCCCAAGATCAAAAGAGCACCAACCAAAGCAGCGGTGTCCGCTTTGATGCAACAAACAAGAGGGGAAAGGACACATATTATGGTTACATAGTGGACATATGGGAACTTGACTATGGACATGATTTTAAGGTCCCTTTGTTTTAGTGCAAATGGGTCAATCTGTCAGAAGGCGGGGTACAGGTAGACCCACAGTACGGAATGACAGCAGTGGATCTAAACAATCTTGGGTACACAGACGAACCATTCGTCCTAGCCAATGATGTGGCGCAGGTTTTCTATGTGAAGGAGATGTCTACCAAACCGAGAAAAAGAAAATATAAGGAAGCGAATACATCATACGATGAGCCAAATCGCCACATAGTTCTTTCAGGAAAAAGAGACATCGTGGGAATGGAGGGCAAGACAGACATGTCTGAAGATTATGAAAAGTTTCATGAAATTCCTCCCTTCAAAGTCAAGGCTGACCCAAGCACCCTGTTAAACGATGAAGATTATCCATGGTTACGGCACAATAAGCAAAGGACACAAGCGAAGAAAAAGTGAAGACTTTCTCTCCACAACTATTATGCTGATGCCTTTGATCTAGAATATCACTGCAGTTACATGAAGTCGGAAAGGGTTGAAAATTGATGATGTGGCTTTGAATGGTTCAGTTTGAACACACAAAAAGTCTGGAGTTCAAATAAGTTCAAAAAAGGAAATACCTTTGTAATAGATGAGTTTTTGTCCGAAACCCTGATACTTCAAAAGAGATTGTCTGTTTTGTACATGAAGTGCATACAGTTTTTGCCGTAACCCTATTAACTTTTTATAACATGCTATGTGGGTGAAATGAAGATAACATGCCAACTTTCAACCTTTTCAGACTTCATTTGTAGTGCTTTCCAATTTCAGGGTCATTTAGCTCAAAAAAATCAGTAAATGCATGAAAAATACCAAATGAAGTCATAAAGGGTTGAAAATTGATGATGTGGCTTTGAATGGTGCATTTTGAACACACAAAAAGTCTGGAGTACAAATAAGTTCAAGAAAATGAAATATGTTTGTAATAGATGAATTTTCGTCTGAAACCCTCATAATTCGAAAGAGATTGTCCATTTTGTACACGAAGTGCATCCAGTTTTTGTTGTAACCCTCTTAACTTGTTAGCACATCTTATGTGGGTGAAATGATGATACCATGCCAAACCTTTTCAGAGTTCATTTGTACTGCTTTTCAATTTCAGGGTCATTTAGCTCAAAGAATGAACTAATAGCAAAAAGAATGAACTAGAGAACTTTTATGAAATTCAAATAGCAAAAAGAATGAACTACAAAAATTAATTTAAATATTATTTTATGATCAACTCAAACAAAACTATAATATTCTTCAATAACAAAAAGAATCAACTAAAAAGCTTTTATAAAACACTAATAGCAAAAGGAATCAACTAAAAAGCTTTTATAAACCTCTAGTATTTTTGAAACTAAAATTATATAAAATTTATGCAACTAAAATTATCAAAGTATTTTTTGTTCAAAACATTAATAGCAAAAACAATTTTCATAAATAAATTTTTGTTAGAAACTTTAATAGGAAACTAAAATAACAAAATTTGTTTTTGATTAAAATAGACATTTAAAATAACCTAAAAATTACCAAATTGAATATAAGGATAAAACACCATTTTTTAAATAGCAGGAAAAAGAATCACTCAAAAATTTATTTTTTAAGTAAAGTTATTCACAAACTAGTGATTCGCAGAAATTTCAAAAAATTCAAATTTAAACTATTCAAATTTGAAAACTAATGGCACTAAGAGAAAGCTCATAATTTTTGTGACGTAAAAGCAAAAAGAATCACTAAAAAATAGTAAGTATTTATCTGTAAGTAGAAACAAAATAAAATAAATAAAGTAAAAAAAATACAAAAAACTGGTTATTATTGTATTTCCTTGTTCATGATAATTGTCTATTGTTCATGCTATAATTGTATTAAGCGAAAACCGTAATGCATGTGTGAATACATAGACCACAACATGTCCCTAGTGAGCCTCTAGTTGGCTTGATCGTTGATCAATAGATGGTCACGGTTTCATGACCATGGACATTGGATGTCGTTGATAACGGGATCATATCATTGGGAAAATGATGTGATGGACAAGACCCAATCCTAAGCATAGCACAAGATCGTGTAGTTCGTCTGCTAAAGCTTTTCTAATGTCAAGTATCATTTCCTTACACCATGAGATTGTGCAACTCACGGATACCGTAGGAATACTTTGGGTGTGCCAAACGTCACAACGTAACTGGGTGGCTACAAAGGTATTCTACGAGTAACCCCGAAAGTATCTGTTGGGTTGGCACGAATCGAGACTGGGATTTGTCACTCCATATGACGGAGAGGTATCTCTAGGCCCACTCGGTAAAACATCATCATAATGAGCTCAGTGTGACTAAGGTGTTAGCCACGGGATGATGTGTTACGGAATGAGTAAAGAGACTTGCCGCTAACGAGATTGAACAAGGTATAGGGATACCGACGATCGAATCTCAGGCAAGTATCATACCGGTAGACAAAGGAAATTGTATGTTGGGGAACGTTGCATGGGAAACAAAAAAATTCCTACGCACACACAAGATCTATCGACGGTGATGAGCATCTACGAGACGGAGAGTGGATCTACGTACCCTTGTAGATTGCTAAGCGGGAAGCGTTAAGAAACGTGAATGGTGTAGTCGAACGTCTTCGCAATCCAAATCGCCGAGCATCTCGCGATCTCATCACGATCCGTCCTATGATACAATCATGATCTGTCCTGTAAACTCATCACGATCCGTCTCGCGATCTCATCACGATTCGTCTCGCGATCTTGATCACGGTCCTTCCGATCTAGCGCCGAACGGACGGCACCTCCGCGTTCAGCACACGTACAGCTCGATGACGATCTCCGTCTTCTTGATCCGGCAAGAGGGAGTGGAGAGGTAAAAGAGTTCTCCGGCAGCGTGACGGCGCTCTGGCGATGGTGTTGGAGCGATTCCGACAGGGCTTCGCCTAAGCACTCTAGAAATCCGATCAGGAGAAACTATGCACTAGAGGAACGGGTAGCACGTGGCTGAAAATCTAGTGCAAAACCCTAAAACCCACCAGTATATATAGGAGGAGAGGAGGAGAGGCTTGGCACAAGGGCCAAGCCTCCTTTGGTTCGGCCGAAGTGGGGAGGAGAGGAGGACTCCTCCTCCAATCCTAGTAGGACTAGGATTCCTCCTTTTTTGTCTTTTTCCCACCTTTTCCTTTTGGGCTTTTTTCCCTAGACACATGGGCCTTGTGTGGAAGTTCCACCAGCCCACTAAGGGCTGGTATTCACTCTCCCACATCCCATGAAGTCTCTTGGGTCGAAATACCCCTCCCGGTGGTCTCCCAGTACACTACCGGCACTCCCGATACACTACCGATGAGCCCGAAACTTTTTCGGCGACCAAAACAAGACTTCCTATATATGAATATTTTCCTCTGGACCATTCCGGAGCTCCTCATGACATCCGGGATCTCATCCGAGACTCCGAACAACCTTCGGTCACCAGCATACATAACTCTATACTACCGAAACGTCACCAAACCTTAAGTGTGCAGACCCTTTGGGTTCGAGAACTATGTAGACATGACCGAGACACCTCTACGGTCAATAACCAATAGCGGGACCTGGATGCCCATATTGGTTCCTACATATTCTACGAAGAACTTTATCGGTCAAATCTCTTTGTCAAGGATTCAGTTAATCCCGTATGATGTTCCCTTTGTTCTTCGGTATGTTACTTGCCCGAGATTTGATCATCGGTATCTCCATACCTAGTTCAACCTCGTTACCGGCAAGTCTCTTTACTCGTTCCGTAATACAAGATCCCGCAACTAACACTTAGTCACATTGCTTGCAAGGCTTATTGTGATGTTGTATTATCGAGTGGGCCCTGAGATACCTCTTCGTCACACGGAGTAACAAATCCCAGTCTTGATCCATGCCAACCCAACAAACACCCTCAGAGATACCTGTAGAGCACCTTTATAGTCACCGAGTTACATTGCGACGTTTGATACACACAAAGTACTCCTTCGGTGTCAGTGAGTTGCATGACCTCATGGTCATAGGAACATATACTTGGCATGCAAAAAACAGTAGCAATAAACTGACACGATCATATGCTACGTTTGTAGTTTGGGTCTTGTCCATCACATCATTCTCCTAATGATGTGATCCCATTAACAAATGACATCTCATGCCCATGACTAGGAAACCATAGTCATCTTTGATTAACGAGCTAGTCTATTAGAGGCATACTAGGGACATGGTTGTCTATGTATCCACACATGTATCTGAGTTTCCGATCAACACAATTATAGCATGGATAATAAACGATTATCATGAACAAGGAAATATGATAATAACTAATTTATTATTGCCTCTAGGGCATATTTCCAACAGTCTCCCACTTGCACTAGTGTCAATAATCTAGTTCACATAACCATGTGATCCGTATTGTTATGAATCTAATACCCAATGAGTTCTGGGGCTCGATCTTGCTTTGCATGTGAGAGAGGTATTTTAGTCAACGGGTCTGCGACATTCAGATTCGTGTGTACTTTGCAAATATCTATGTTAAACTGTAAACACTGCTACCACACTACACTTGATACTATTCCAAAGGGATGCTCCACTATACGTATCCAGATTGCTACTCCAAGTCATCCGGATTGGTGTTAAATCTTGCATCGGCGTAACTCTTTACGACAAACTCTTTATCACCTCCATAATCGAGAAACATCTCCTTAGTTCTCTAGTTACTAAGGATAATTTTGACCGCTGTCCAGTGATCCACTCCTGGACCACTCTTGTACCCCATGACAGACTCATGGCAAGGCACACACAGGTGCGGTACACAGCATGGCATAATATAGAGCCTATGACTAAGACATAGGGGAGGACATTCATCCTTTCTCTTTCTTCTTCCGTTGTCGAGCTTTGAGTCTCACTCAACTTCACACCTTACAAATTAGGCGAGAATCTCTTTCTCTGACTGATCCATTTTGAACTCTTTCAAAATCTTGTCAAGGTATGTACTCATTGAAAGTCTCATCAAGCATCTTGATCTATCTCTATAGATCTTGATGCTCAACAATTAGGTAGCTTTATCCAGGTCTTCCTTTGAAAAACTCTTTTCAAACAACCGTTTATGCTTTCCAGAAATTCAACATCATTTCCGATCAACAATATGTCAACCACATATGCTTACTAGAAACTCTATAGTGCTCCCACTCACTTTATTGTAAATACAAGTTTCTCATAAACTTTGTATAGACTCAAAAAACTTTGATCACCTCATCAAAGTGTATATTCCAACTCCGAGATGCTTGCTTCAGTTCATAGAAGGGTCACTGAAGCTTGCACACCTTTTAGCATCCTTAGGGCTGAAAAAACCTTCTGGTTGTATCCCATACAACCTTTCCTTAAGGAAGGAAACGATGTTTTGGCATCCATCTGCCAGATTTCATAATTGAAAAATGCAGCAACTGCTAACATAATTCCAACAGACTTTAGCATCGCTACGAGTGAGAAAGTCTCATCGCAATCAACTCCTTGAACTTGGCAGAAACTTCTTTGCAACAAGTCGAGCTTTATAAATGGTGACATTCACCATCAGCGTCTGTCTTCATCTTAAAGGTCCATTTGTAATCAACGACCTGCCATCCAATGAGCAAGTCTACCAAAGTCTATACTTGGTTTTCATACATGCATCCTTTCTCGGATTTCATGGCCTGTAACCATTTGTCGGAATCCGGGCCCATCATCGCTTCTCCATAGCTCGTAGGTTCATCGTTGTCCAACAACATGACCTCCAAGACAGGGTTGTCATACCGCTCAGGAGCAGTACATATCCTTGTCGACCTATGAGGTTCGATAGTAACTTGATCCAAAGCTTCATGATCATCATCATTTACTTCCTCTTCAACTGACGTAGGTTCCATAGAAAAATCTTTCTACGCTGCGCTACTCTCTGGTTGAAACAAAGGTTCAAGAACCTCATCATGTTCTATCTTCCTCCCACTCAATTCTTTCGAGAGAAACTTTTTCTCGGGAAAGGACCCTTTTTAGCAACAAACACTTTATACTTGGATCTGAGATAGAAGGTTCACCCAAGTGTTCTTAGGGTAATCTATGAAGATGCATTTGTCTGCTTTGGGTTCGAGCTCATTAGGTGGAAACATTTTTCCACACAAGCGTCGCAGCCCCAAGCATTAAGAAATGACAGCTTAGGTTTCTATCAAACCATAATTCACACGGTGTCATCTCAAAGGATTTAGATGGTGCCCTATTTAAAGTGAATGTAGTTGTCTCTAATGCATAACCCAAAAATTATAGTAGCAAAACGCTAAGAGACATCATAGCACGCACCATATCCTATAGAGCACGACTATGACGTTCCGACACACCATCACGCTATGGTGTTCCAGGTGGTGTGTGTTGTGAAACAACTTTCACATTGTCTAAAGTTGTACGCCAAACTCATAACTCGGATATTCACCTCCACGATCATATCGCAGACATTTGTTCTTGTCATGATGATCTTAAACTTCACTCTGGATTTGCTTGAACCTTTCAAACGATTCAGACTTGTGTTTCATTAAGTAAATATACAGTATATCTACTCAAATCATCATTGAAGGTAAGAAAATAACGATATCCACCGCACGCTATAAGACCCATTGGATTGCATACATCAACATGTATCTTTTCCAATAAATCACTTGCCCGCTCCATCAAACTAGAAAACGGGGTCCTTTAGTCATCTTGACCAAGAGGCATGGTTTGCATGTCTCAACCGATTCAAAACCGAATGAGTCCAAAGATCCATCAACATGGAGTTTCTTCATGCGTTTTATACCAATATGACATTTAGCGGTAGTGCCACAAGTATGTTGTACTATTATTATTAACTTCGTATCTTTTGGCATCAATCTTATGAACATGTGTATTACTATGATCAAGATTCAACAAACCATTCTCACTGGGTGCATGACCATTGAAGGTATTATTCATGTAAACAGAATAACCATTATTCTCTAACTTAAATGAATAACTGTGTTGCAATAAACACGATCTAATCACGTTCATGCTCAACGCAATACACCAAATAACATTTATTTAGGTTCGTCACTAATCCTGAAGGTAGAGAGAGCGTGCGATGTTGATCACATCAACCTTGGAAAAATTTCCAACACACATCATCACCTCACCCTTAGCTAGTTCTCTGTTTATTCCGTAGCTTCTATTTTGAGTTACTAACATTTAGAAATCGAACCGGTATCCAATACCCAGGTGCTACTAGGAGTACTAGCAAGGTACACATCAATAACATGTATATCAAATATACTTCTGTCGACATTGCCAGCCTTCTTATCTACCAAGTATCTAGGGTTGTTCCGCTTCAGCGATCGCTCTCCACATAATCGAAGCACTTATTCTCAGGTTTAGGTTCAACTTTGGGTTGCTTCACAGGAGCAGCAACTGACTTGCTATCCATGAAGTTTCCGTCCTTGCTCCTGCCCTTCTCGAAACTAGTGGTTTGACTAACCATCAACACTTGACGCTCCTTCTTGATTTCTACCTTTGCAGTGTCAAACATCGCGAACAGCTCAGGGATCATTATTTCTATCACTGGCATTTTATAGTTCATCACCAAGTTCTAGTAGCTTAGTGACAGTGACTTGGAGAACTATATCAATCACTATCTTATCGGAAGATCAATTCCCACTCGATTCAAGTGATTGTAGCACCCAGACAATCTGAGCACATGCTCAACGATTGAGCTATTCTCTTTCATCTTGCAGGCAAAGAATCTTGTTGGAGATCTCATATCTCGCAACACAGGCATGAGCCTAAGATCCTAATTTCAGCTCTTAGAACATCTCATATGTTTCGTGACGTTCAAAACGCTTCGGAGCCTCAATTCTAAGTCATAATGCATGACGCACTAAACTATGAAGTAGTCATCAGAACGTGCCTGTCAGATGTTCACAACATCTACAGACGACGCTAGAGGGATTGGCGCACCGAGCGGTGCATTAAGGACATAAGCCTTCTGTGCAGCAATGAGGACAATCCTCAGATCACGGACCCAATCCGCAATATTGCTACCATCATCTTTCAACACTATTTTCTCTAGGAACATATAAATATTCTAGGGAGCTACAGCACGAGCAAGTAATCTACAGCATAATTTGCAAAGACACTACTGACTATGTTCATGATAATGAGTTCAATTAATCATATTACTTAAAAACACCCACTCAAATTGACATCTCTCCGGTCATTCGAGTGATACATGATCCAAATTCACCAATTCAAGTCCGATCATCACGTGAGTTGAGGTGGTTTCAATGGTGAACATCATCATGTTGATCATATCTACTATATGACTCATGTTCGACCTTTCGGTCTCTTGTGTTTCGAGGCCATGTCTGTACATGCTAGGCTCGTCAAGTTTAACCCAAGTGTTCTGCATGTGCAACACTGGCTTGCACCCGTTTTATGTGAACGTAGAGTCTATCACACCCGATCATCACGTGGTGTCTCGACACGACGACCTTTCGCAATGGTGCACACTCGGGGAGAACACAATTCATCTTGAAATTTAAGTGAGCGATCACCTTATAATGCTACCGTCGTCCTAAGCAAAACAAGGTGCATAAAAGGATTAACATCACATGTAAATCATAAGTGACATGATATGGCCATGAACTTGTGATTTTGATCTCCATCTAGAAAGCACCGGCGTGATCTCTATCATCACCGGCACAACACGATGATCTCCATCAACGTGTCGCCATCGGGGTTGTCGTGCCCAACATGCTTCTACTACTATTTCTACCGTTTAGCGATAAAGTAAAGCATTACATAGCACTTAATGATTAACACGCAGGTCATACAATAATTAAATACAACCCTAGTGCTCCTGCCGGTTGTCGTACTCATCGACATGCAAGTCATGATAATCTATACATCACATGATCATCTCATACATCACATATATCACATCATGTAATTGGCCATATCACATCACAACATACCCTGCAAAAACAAGTTAGACGTCCTCTAATTGTTGTTGCATGTTTTACATGGATGCTACCGATATCTAGCAAGAAAAATTCTCATCTACGCAAAAACTACAGCGGTGATACACTAGTTGCTTTTCAACCTTCTCAAGGACCACCTTTGTCGAATCCGATCCAACTAAAGTGAGAGAAACTGGCACCCGCAAGCCATCTATGCAACAAGTTGCGGTTGAGGGAACCGGTTTCTCGTAAGCGTACGAGTAATGTTGGTCCGGGCCTCTTCATCTCACAATACCGCTGAATCAAAACACAATCAAGGGAGGAAGCAATCTAAGCATCAACGCCCACAAACTCTTTGTGTTCTACTCGAGATCTCATCTACACATAGACCTAGCTCATGATGCCACTGTTGGGGAACGTTGCATGGGAAACAAAAAAATTCCTATGCACACGCAAGATCTATCCATGGTGATGAGAATCTACGAGAGGGAGAGTGGATCTACGTACCCTCATAGATCGCTAAGCGAGAAGCGTTAAGAAACGCGGTTGGTGTAGTCGAACGTCTTCGCGATCCAAATCGCCGAGCGTCCCGCAATCTCATCACGATCCATCCTGCGATCCAATCATGATCCGTCCCTCGAACTCATCACGATCTGTCCCGCGATCTCATCACGATCCGTCTCGCGATCCTTATCACGGTCCTTCCGATCTAGCACCGAACGGACGACACCTACGCATTCAGCACACGTACAGCTGGATGACGATCTCTGCCTTCTTGATCCAGCAAGAGGGAGCGGAGAGGTAGAAGAGTTCTCAGGCAGCATGACGGCGCTCCAGCGATGGTGGTGGAGCTATTCCGGCAGGGCTTCGCCTAAGCACTGCAGAAATCCGATCTAGAGGAGAAACTATGCATTCGAGGAACGGGTAGCACGTGGCTAAAAATCTAGTGCAAAACCCTAAAACCCACCAGTATATATAGGAGGAGAGGAGGAGAGGCTTGGCGCAAGGGCCAAGCCTCCTTTGATTCGGCCGAAGTGGGGAGGAGAGGAGGACTCCTCCTCCAATCCTAGTAGGACTAGGATTCCTCCTTTTTTGCGTTTTTCCACCTTTTCCTTTTGGGCTTTTCTTCCCTAGCCGCATGGGCCTTGTGTGGAAGTTCCACCAGCCCACTAAGGGCTGGTATTCACTCTCCCATAGCCCATGGAGCCTCTTGGGTCGAAATACCCCTCCCGGTGGTCTCCCGGTACACTACCGGCACTCCCGGTACACTACCGATGAGCCCGAAACTTTTCTGGAAACCAAAACAGGACTTCCTATATATGAATCTTTACCTCCGGACCATTCTGGAGCTCCTCGTGACATCCGGATATCATCCAGGACTCCGAACAACCTTCAGTCACCACCATACATAATTCTATACTACTGAAACGTCACCAAACCTTAAGTGTGCAGACCCTGCGGGTTCGAGAACTATGTAGACATGACCGAGACACCTCTACGTTCAATAACCAATAGCGGGACCTGGATTCCCATATTGGTTCCTACATATTCTATGAAGATCTTTATCGGTCGAACCTCTATGTCAAGGATTCAGTTAATCCCGTATGATGTTCCCTTTGTTCTTCGGTAGGTTACTTGCCCGAGATTCGATCGTCGGTATCTCCATACATACCTAGTTCAACCTCGTTACCGAAAAGTCTCTTTACTCGTTCCGTAATACAAGATCCCGCAACTAACACTTAGTCACATTGCTTGCAAGGCTTATTGTGATGTTGTATTACCGAGTGGGCCCTGAGATACCTCTCCGTCACACGGAGTAACAAATCCTAGTTTTGATCCATGCCAACCCAACAGACACCCTCAGAGATACCTATAGAGCACCTTTATAGTCACCCATTTACGTTGCGACGTTTGATACACACAAGGTACTTGTTGGGGATATAACCCCATAATATGACCCGGCTTGGAAGCTCTGGCTGGTATTACTGACTCATGAGTCGGCCCAAAGGGTAAGCCACCAACTGGAGGCCCAAGAAGATAGGCGGCTCAAGACGTGGGCCGGACGATGTCCCGGAGGAGAAAGACCCGGACGTGTAAGACGTCTCAAGGATAACTTGGACAGTGAGATAGAGATAGACTCGGAGATGTAATGTGACTCGGCTAAACAATTGTAAGACCTGATGGTCCTGACCTCCTATATAAAGGAAGATGTGGGGCAGCTTAGAGGATAGGTTATCGAGAACTAGGTCAAACTTTTAGCCCCTTGTAATCGATACAACAAGCAATAACAACACAAGTAGGATGTAGGCTTTTACCTCGACTTGAGGGGCCGAACCTGGGTAAACTCGTGTCCTTTGTCCCGATCAACCCCTTTGAGTCCACTACAATGGCGACAGCTCCGAACTCAAGTTCGGTAGTCCGGACATCTGCCGTGATAAATCCATGACAGTTGGCACCCACCATGGGGCTAGCGCTTGGTGGTGTTGAGTTCTCAAACGGCTCCCTTCCGGATCTCAGGGAACTCTTGTTTACTCAGAAGATGAGTCCTCAAGTGGGGAAACAGAATCAGTGTACCGGCTCAGCAATGGTGGCCTCGGGGGCTACTGCGACACCTATTGGAAATATGCCCTGGAGGCAATAAATAAAGTGTTTATTATTATATTTCCTTGTTCATGATAATCATTTATTATCCATGCTAGAATTGTATTGATTGGAAATGCATTGCATGTGTGGGTAAATAGACAACACTGTGTCCCTAGTATTCCTCTAGTAAACTAGCTCGTTGATCAAACATGGTCAGGGTTTCCTAGCCATTGACATGTGATGTCATTTGATAACGGGATCACATCATTAGGAGAATGATGTGATGGACAAGACCCAAACTACAAACGTAGCATATGATCGTGTCAGTTTATTGCTACTGTTTTCTGCATGTCAAGTATATGTTGTTGGAAATATGCCCTAGAGGCAATAATAAATTAGTTATTATCATATTTCCCTGTTCATGATAATCGTTTATTATCCATGCTATAATTGTAATGATTGGAAACTTAAATGCATGTGTGGATACATAGACAAAACCATGTCCCTAGTATGCCTCTAATAGACTAGCTCGTTGATCAAAAGATGGTTAAGGTTTCCAAGACATGGACATAAGATGTCATAACGGGATCACATCCTTAGGAGAATGATGTGATGGACAAGACCCAAACTACAAACGTAGCATATGATCGTGTCAGTTTATTGCTGTTGTTTTCCGCATGTCAAGTATATGTTCCTATGACCATGAGATCATGCAACTCACCGATATCGGAGGAGTGCCTTGTGTGTATCAAACGTCGCAACGTAATTGGGTGACTATAAAGGTGCTCTACAGGTATCTCCGATGGTGTCTGTTGATTTGGCATGGATCGAGACTGGGATTTGTTACTCCGTGTGACGGAGAGGTATCTCACGGCCCACTCGGTAAAACAACATCACAATGAGCCTTGCAAGCAATGTGACTAATTGTTAGTTGCGGGATCTTGTATTACGGAACGAGTAAAGAGACTTGCCAATAATAAGGTTGAACTAGGTATGGAGATACCGACGATCGAATCTCAGGCAAGTAACATACCGAAGAACAAAGGGAACGTTATACGGGATTAACAGAATCCTTGACATAGAGGTTCGACCGATAAAGATCTTCGTAGCATACGTAGGAACCAATGTGGACGTCCAGGTCCCGCCATTGGTTATTGACCGTAGAGGTGTCTCGGTCATGTCTACATAGTTCTCGGACCCGCAGGGTCTGCACACTTAAGGTTCGGTGACGTTTCGGTAGTGTAGAGTTATGTATGGTGGTGACCGAAGGTTGTTCAGAGTCCCGGATGAGATCCCGGACGTCACGAGGAGCTCCGTAATGGTCCGGAGGTAAAGATTCATATATAGTTAGTCCAGTTTGGTAGCCGGAAAAGTTTCGAGCTCATCGGTAGTGTACCGGGAGTGCCGGTAGTGTACCGGGAGACCTCCGGGAGGGGTATTTCGACCCCATAGGGTCCATGGGCTGTGGAGACTGATAACCAGCCCTTAGTGGGCTGGAGAAACAGCCACACCAGGGCCCATAGCGCAGGAGGCAAAAGTCCTACAGGAAAAGGTGGAAAAAAGGCTAAAAAGGAAGAGTCCTACTCCTACTAGGAGTGGAGGAGGAGTAGGACTCCTCCCCCTCTAGCCGGCCGACTCCTAGGAGGCCTTGGGCTGGTGCCCAGGCTGCCTCTCCCTCCCTCCTTTATATACTGGTGGATTGGGTGTTGTTTAGACATAGTTTACGGCCACGTGCTACCCGTTTCACCGGTGCTCCTCTAGATCGGTTTTCTGCAGTGCTTAGGCGAAGCCCTGCCAGAATTACTACACCACCATCACCGGAGCACCGTCACGCTGCCGGTGAACTCTCTCTCCTCTCCACCTCCTCTTGCTGGATCAAGACGGTGGAGATCATCATCAAGCTGCACGTGTGCTGAACGCGGAGGTGCCGTCCGTTCGGCGCTAGATCGGAAGGACCGTGATCGAGATCGCGAGACGGTTCGTGATGAGATCGCGGAACAGATCATGATGAGTTCGCGGGACAGATTGTGATCAAGATCGTGAGACGGATCATGATGAGATCGCAGGATGGATCATGATGAGTTCGCGGGACGGATCGTGATTGGATCGCGGGACGGATCGTGATGAGATCGCGGGACGCTCGGCGATTTGGATCGCGAAGACGTTCGACTACACCAACCGCGTTTCTTAACGCTTCCCTCTTAGCGATCTATAAGGGTACGTAGATCCACTCTCCCTCTCGTAGATGCTCATCACCATGGATAGGTTTGTCTGTGCGTAGGAAAATTTTTGTTTCCCATGCGACATTCCCCAACATATGTTCCTATGACCATGTGATCATGCAACTCACGGATATCGGAGGAGTGCCTTGTGTGTATCAAACGTCGCAACGTAACTAGGTGACTATAAAGGTGCTCTACAGGTATCTCCGATGGTGTCTGTTGAGTTGGCATGGATCGAGACTGGGATTTGTTACTCCGTGTGACGGAGAGGTATCTCAGGGCCCACTCGGTAATACAACATCACAATGAGCCTTGCAAGCAATGTGACTAATTGTTAGTTGCGGGATCTTGTATTACGGAACGAGTAAAGAGACTTGCCAGTAACGAGGTTGAACTAGGTATGGAGATACCGATGATCGAATCTCGGGCAAGTAACATACCGAAGAACAAAGGGAACGTTATACGGGATTAACTGAATCCTTGACATAGAGGTTCGACCGATAAAGATCTTCGTAGAATATGTAGGAACCAATGTGGACGTCCAGGTCCCGCCATTGGTTATTGACCGTAGAGGTGTCTCGGTCATGTCTACATAGTTCTCGAACCCGCAAGGTCTACACACTTAAGGTTCGGTGATGTTTCGGTAGTGTAGAGTTATGTATGGTGGTGACCAAAGGTTGTTTGGAGTCCCGGATGAGATCCCGGACGTCACGAGGAGCTCCAGAATGCTTTGGAGGTAAATATTCATATATAGGAAGTCCCAGTTTGGTCGCTGGAAAAGTTTGGGCTCATCGGTAGTGTACCGGGAGTGCGGGTAGTGTACCGGGAGACATCCGGGAGGGGTATTTCGACCCTAGAGGGTCCATGGGCTGTGGGAGAATAATAACCAGCCCTTAGTGGGCTGGTGGAACAGCCACGTAAGGCCCATGGCACCAGGAGGAAAAGGCCTAAGGAAAAAAGGTGGAAAAAAAGAAAAAAGGAAAAAAAGGGTGAATCCTAATCCTACTCGGAGTGGAGGAGGTGCACTCCTCCTCTCCTACTTGGCCGAACCAAGTTAGCCTTGGAGGCCAAGGCTGCCTCCTCTCCTCCTCTCCTCCTATATATACTAGTGGATTTCTAGGGTTTTGCACTTGATTTTCAGCCACGTGCAAACCCTAATCTCTAGTGCATAGTTTCTCATTTAGATCGGATTTCTGCAGTGCTTAGGCGAAGCCCTGCCGGAATTGCTCCACCACCATCGTCGGAGCGCCGTCACACTGTCGGCAAACTCTTCTACCTCTCCGCTCTCTCTTGCTGGATCAAGACGGCAGAGATCGTCATCAAGCTGTACGTGTGCTGAACGCGGAGGTGTCGTCCGTTCGGCGCTAGATCGGAAGGATCGTGATCAAACTCGTGGGACGGATCGTGATCAAGTTCGTGGGACGGATCGTGATCAAGCTCGCGGGACGGATTGTGATTAGATCGCGGGACGGATCGTGATTGGATCGCGGGACGCACGGCGATTTGGATCGCGAAGACGTTCGACTACACCAACCGCGTTTCTTAACGCTTCCCGCTTAGCGATCTACAAGGGTACATAGATCCACTCTCCCTCTCGTAGATGCTCATCACCATGGATAGATCTGCGTGTGCGTAGGAAAATTTTTGTTTCCCATGCGACGTTCCCCAATAGTGGCATCATGAGCTAGGTCTATGTGTCGATGAGATCTCGAGTAGAACACAAAAGGTTTGTGGGCATTGATGCTTAGATTGCTTCCTCCCTTGGTCGGATTTTGATTTAGCGGTATTGTGAGATGAAGCAGCCCGGACCAACATTACTCGTACGCTTACGAGATACCAGTTCCCTCAACCGCAATTTGTTGCATAGATGGATTGCGGGTGATAGTTTCTCTCACTTTAGTTGGATCGGATCCGACAAAGGTGGTCCTTGAGAAGGTTGAAAAGCAACTAGTGTATCACCGTTGTGGTTTTTGCATAGATGAGAATCGTTCTTGCTAGATACCCGTAGCAGCCACGTAAAACATGCAACAACAATTAGAGGACGTCTAATTTGTTTTTGCAGGGTATGTTGTGATATGATATGGCCAATTACATGATGTGATATATGTGATGTATAGATTATCACGACTTGCATGTCGATGAGTACGGCAACCGTCAGGAGCCATAGGGTTGTCTTTAATTATTGTATGAATTGTGTGTCAATCATTAAGCGCTATGTAATTCTTTACTTTATCGCTATGGTAGCAATAGTAGTAGAAGCATGTTGGGCGCGACAACCCCGATGGCGACACGTTGATGGAGATCAAGATGATGGAGATCATGGTGTCATGCCGGTGACGATGGAGATCATGCCAGTGCTTTCATGATGGAGATCAAAAGCACAAGATCATGGCCATAACATGTCACTTATGATTTGCATGTGATGTTAACCCTTTTATGCACCTTGTTTTGCTTAGAACGACGGTAGCATTATAAGGTGATCCCTCACTTAATTTCAAGATAAATTGTGTTCTCCCCGAGTGTGCACCGTTGCGAAAGTTCGTCGTGTCGAGACACCACGTGATGATCGGGTGTGATAGACTCTACGTTCACATACAACGGGTGCAAGCCAGATTTGCATGTGCAGAACACTCGGGTTAAACTTGACGAGACTAGCATGTATAGACATGGCCTCGGAGCACAAGAGACTGAAAAGTCGAACGTGAGTCATATAGTAGATATGATCAACATAATGATGTTCACCATTGAAGCCACCTTAACTCACGTGATGATCGGACTTGAGTTGGTGAATTTGGGAAATGTGACAGTCAGATGACCTAAGGGATGTCAATTTGAGTGGGAGTTTTAGTAATTTGATTAGCTAAACTCATTATCTTGAACAATAGTCCAAGTAACCTTTGCATATTTATGTTGTAGATCAATGGCTCGCGCAGTAGCACCCCTGAATTTTGATGCGTTCCTAGAGAAAGCTAAGTTGAAATATGATGGAAGTAACTTTGTTGATTGGGCCCGTAATCTGAGGATTATCCTCACGACTTCCTAGAAACAATATGTCCTTGATGCACCGCTTGGTGACCAACCAGAAGACATGACCTCCGAAGACGTTAAGAACGCTTGGGAGGCTCGTGCTGGAGACTACTCAATAGTTCAGTGTGCAATATTGTATGGCTTAGAACCGGGACTTCAAAGACATTTTGAACGTCATGGAGCATATGAGATGTTCCAGGAGTTGAAGTTTATTTTTCAGAAGAATGCCCAGATCGAGAGGTATGAGACCTCCGATAAATTCTATGCTTGCAAGATGGAGGAGAACGGGTCTATCAGTGAGCATATACTCAGAATGTCTGGATATTCAAACCGTCTAGGTGAGTTGGGAATTACCCTTCCGCCAGAGGCGATCACTGATAGAGTTCTTCAATCACTGCCACCTAGTTACAAAAGCTTTGTGATGAACTATAACATGCACGGGATGAACAAGTCAGTCGCCAAGCTGTTTGCAATGCTGAAAGTCGCTGAGTCTGAAATCCAGAAAGAACATCAAGTGTTGATGGTCAATAAAACCACTAGTTTCAAGAAAAATGGCAAGTGCAAAGGCAAGAAGGGTAAAACCAAGAAGGATGGCAAAGCAGTTGCTACTCCTACAAAGAAGCCTAAGCATTGACCTAAGCCAGAAACTGAGTGCTTTCATTGCAAAGGAACTGGTCACTGGAAGCGGAACTGCCCCAAGTACCTGGCTGACAAGAAGGTGGCCAACGACAAACAAGGTATATATGATATACATGTTATTGATGTGTACCTTACTAGCTCTCGTAGTAGTGCCTGGGTATTTGATACCGGTTCGGTTGCTCACATTTGCAACTCAAAGCAGGAACTACAAAATAAACGAAGACTAGCAAAGGATGAAGTAACGATGCACGTGGGAAATGGTTCCAAGGTTAATGTGATCGCCGTCGGCATGCTCTCTCTTCGATTACCATCAGGATTAGTGATGAACCTGAATAATTGTTATTTAGTGCATGCGTTAAGCATGAACATTATATATGGATCTTGTTTATTGCGAGACGGTTACTCATTTAAATCAGAGAATAAAGGTTGTTCTATTTATATGAGTGATATCTTTTATGGTCATGCACCCAATGTTAGGGGTTTATTCATATTGAATCTTGATAGTGATGACACACATGGTCATAACATTGATGCCAAAAGATGTAGAGTTGATAATGATAGTACCACTTTCTTGTGGCATTGCCGTTTAGGTCATATTGGTGTAAAACGCATGAGGAAGCGCCATGCTGATGGACTTTTGGAGTCACTTGATTTTGAATCACTTGACACATGTGAACCATGCCTCATGGGCAAGATGACTAAAACGCCATTCTCTGGAACAATGGAACGGGCAAGTGACTTATTGGAAATCATACATACTGATGTGCGCGGTCCGATGAATGTTGCAGCGCACGATGGATATCGTTACTTTCTCACCTTCACTGATGACTTGAGTAGATATGGGTATATTTACTTGATGAAACACAAGTCTGAAACGTTTGAAAAGTTCAAGCAATTTCAGAGTGAAGTTGAGAATCATCGTAACAAGAAGATTAAATTTCTGCGATCTGATCGAGGAGGTGAATACCTGAGTTATGAGTTTGGCAGTCACTTAAGACAATGTGGAATTGTTTCACAGTTGACACCGCCCGGAACACCATAGCGTAATGGTGTGTATGAACGTCGTAATCAAACCTTATTAGATATGGTGCGTTCTATGATGTCTCTTGCTGATTTGCCACTATCGTTTTGGGGTTATGCATTAGAGACAGTTGCATTCACTTTAAATAGGGCACCATAAAAATCTGTTGAGACGACGCCATATGAACTGTGGTTTGGCAAAAGGCCAAAGTTGTCGTTTCTTAAAGTTTGGGGATGTGATGCTTATGTCAAAAAGCTTCATCCTGAAAAGCTGGAACCCAAAGCGGAGAAATGCGTCTTCATAGGATACCCGAAAGAGACAGTCCGGTATACCTTCTATCTCAGATCCGAAGGCAAAGTGTTTGTCGCTAAGAACGGAACATTTCTTGAGAAAGAGTTTCTCTCGAAAGAATTGAGTGGGAGGAAAATAGAGCTTTATGAGGTTATTGAACCATTACTTCAACCAGAAAGTAGCGCAGCGCAGAAAGATGTTTCTGTGGAATCTACGACGGTAGAAGAGGAAGTTAATGATGATGATCATGAAGCTTCGGATCAAGCTACTATTAAACCTCATAGGTCGACAAGGACGCGTACTACTCCCAAGTAGTACGGCAACCTGTCTTGGAGGTCATGTTGTTAGACAACAATGAACCTACGAGCTATGGAGGAGCAGTGATGGGCCCGGATTCCGAGAAATGGTTAGAGGCCATGAAATCCGAGATGGGAACCATGTATGAAAACAAAGTGTGGACTTTGGAAGTACTACCTGAAGGGCGAAAGGCCATTCAGAACAAATGGATCTTTAAGAAGAAGACGGACGCGGACGGTAATGTCACCGTCTATAAAGCTCGACTTGTGGCAAAGGGTTTTTCACAAGTTCAAGGAGTTGACTACGATGAGACTTTCTCACCCGTAGCGATGCTTAAGTCTGTCAGAATCATGTTGGCAATAGCTGCTTATTTCGACTATGAAATTTGGCAGATGGATGTCCAAACGGCGTTCCTCAACGGTTTCCTTGAGGAAGAGTTGTATATGATGCAACCCGAAGGTTTTGTCGATCCAGAGAATGCTGACAAAGTTTGCAAACTCCAGCGATCCATTTATGGACTGGTGCAAGCATCTCGGAGTTGGAATAAGCGCTTTGATGAGGTGATCAAAGCGTTTGAGTTTATACAAGTTTATGGAGAAGCTTGTATTTACAAGAAAGTGAGTGGGAGATCTATAGCGTTTCTAGTATTATATGTGGATGACATATTACTGATTGGAAACAATATAGAAATGCTGGAAAGCATGAAGGAATATTTGAATAAGAGTTTTTCAATGAAGGACCTAGGAGAAGTTGCTTTCATATTAGGCATTAAGATCTATAGAGATAGATCGAGACGCTTAATAGCACTTTCACAGAGCACATACCTTGATAAAGTTTGGAAGAAGTTCAAAATGGAGCAGTCCAAGAAAGGGTTCTTGCCTGTGTTACAAGGTGTGAAGTTGAGTAAGACTCAATGCCCAGTGACTGCAGCAGATAAAGAAAAGATGAGCATCATCCCCTATGCTTCAGCCATAGGCTCTATCATGTATGCAATAATGTGCACAAGACCCGATGTCAGCCTTGCCATAAGTATGGCCGGAAGGTTCCAAAGTGATCCTGGAGTGGAGCACTGGCAAGCGGTTAAGAATATCCTTAAGTACCTGAAAAGGACTAAGGAAATGTTTCTCGTTTATGGAGGTGATGAAGAGCTCATCGTAAAGGGTTACATCGATGCAAGCTTTGACACTGATCCGGACGACTCCAAGTCACAAACCGGATACGTATTTATTCTTAACGGGGGAGCGGTAAGCTGGTGCAGTTCCAAGCAAAGCGTGGTAGCTGATTCCACATGCGAAGCGGAGTACATCGCAGCCTCGGAGGCAGCGAAGGAAGGTGTCTGGATGAAGCAGTTCATAACAAATCTTGGAGTAGTGCCTAGTGCACTGAATCCAATATACCTGTTCTGTGACAACACCGGTGCCATTGCTCTAGCCAAGGAACCAAGGTTTCACAAGAGGACTAGACACATAAAGCGACGCTTCAACTCCATCCAGTTCTACATCGAGGAGAAGGACATAAATATTCGCAAAGTGCACACGGATCTGAATGTTGCAGACCCGTTGACTAAACCTCTTCCAAGGGCTAAACATGATCAACACCAGAACTGTATGGGTGTTCGATTCATTACCATGTAAATCACATAGTGATGTGAACTAGAATATTGACTCTAGTGCAAGTGGGAGACTGTTGGAACTATGCCCTAGAGGCAATAAATAAAGTGTTTATTATTATATTTCCTTCTTCATGATAATTGTTTATTATCCATGCTAGAATTGTATTGATTGGAAACGCATTGCATGTGTGGGTAAATAGACAACACTGTGTCCCTAGTATGCCTCTAGTGAACTAGCTCATTGATCAAAGATGGTCAGGGTTTCCTAGCCATTGACATGTGATGTCATTTTATAACGGGATCACATCATTAGGAGAATGATGTGATGGACAAGACCCAAACTACAAACGTAGCATATGATCGTGTCAGTTTATTGCTACTGTTTTCTGCATGTCAAGTATATGTTCCTATGACCATGAGATCATGCAACTCATGGATATCGGAGGAGTGCCTTGTGTGTATCAAACGTGGCAACGTAACTGGGTGACTATAAAGGTGCTCTACAGGTATCTCCGATGGTGTCTGTTGAGTTGGCATGGATCGAGACTGGGATTTGTTACTCCGTGTGACGGAGAGGTATCTCAGGGCCCACTCGGTAATACAACATCACAATGAGCCTTGCAAGCAATGTGACTAATTGTTAGCTGTGGGATCTTGTATTACGGAACGAGTAAAGAGACTTTCCAGTAACGAGGTTGAACTAGGTATGGAGATACCGACGATCGAATCTCGGGCAAGTAACATACCGAAGAACAAAGGGAACGTTATACGGGATTAACTGAATCCTTGACATAGAGGTTCGACCGATAAAGATCTTCGTAGAATATGTAGGAACCAATGTGGACATCCAGGTCCCGCCATTGGTTATTAACCGTAGAGGTGTCTCGGTCATGTCTACATAGTTCTCGAACCCGTAGGGTCTACACACTTAAGGTTCGGTGACGTTTCGGTAGTGTAGAGTTATGTATGGTGGTGACCAAAGGTAGTTCGGAGTCCCGGATGAGATCTCGGACGTCATGAAGAGCTCTGGAATGGTCCGGAGGTAAAGAATCATATATAGGAAGTCCCAGTTTGGTCGCCGGAAAAGTTTCGGGCTCATCGGTAGTGTACCGGGAGTGCCGGTAGTGTACCGGGAGACCTCCGGGAGGGGTATTTCGACCCTAGAAGGTCCATCGGCTGTGGGAGAATAATAACCAGCCCTTAGTGGGCTGGTGGAATAGACACATAAGGCCCATGGCGCCAGGAGGAAAAGGCCTAAGGAAAAAAGGTGGAAAAATGCAAAAAGGAAAAAAAAAGGTGAATCCTAATCCTACTAGGAGTGGAGGAGGTGGACTCCTCCTCTCCTAGTCGGCCGAACCAAGTTGGCCTTGGAGGCCAAGGCTGCCTCCTCTCCTCCTCTCCTCCTATATATACTAGTGGATTTCTAGGGTTTTGCACTTGATTTTCAGCCACGTGCAAACCCTAATCTCTAGTGCATCGTTTCTCCTCTAGATCGGATTTCTGCAGTGCTTAGGCGAAGCCCTGCCGGAATTGCTCCACCACCATCGCCGGAGCACCGTCATGCTGCCGGCAAACTCTTCTACCTCTCCGCTCTCTCTTGCTGGATCAAGACGGCGGAGATCGTCATCAAGTTGTACGTGTGGTGAACGCGGAGGTGTCGTCCGTTCGGCGCTAGATCGGAAGGATCGTGATCAAGCTCGTGGGACGGATCGTGATCAAGTTCATGGGACAGATCATGATCAAGCTCGCGGGACAGATCGTGATTAGATCGCGGGACGGATCGTGAATTGATCGCGGGACGCATGGCAATTTGGATCGCGAAGACGTTCGACTACACCAACCGCGTTTCTTAACGCTTCCCGCTTAGCGATCTACAAGGGTACGTAGATCCACTCTCCCTCTCGTAGATGCTCATCACCATGGATAGATCTGCGTGTGCATAGGAAATTTTTTGTTTCCCATGCGACGTTCCCCAACAACGCCTGCCCCGAGTCAGACCACTCCGGATCAGATGATTTTGGGCCGCCGGTTCATGCTGCGGTGTTCATGGCTTGGCCGGAGGCTACTGGGTCAGGAGATAACCTGCCTCCACCGCCACCGTTGCCGGCTCAGGTTCTTGTAGAGTTGATGGATGAGCTTGAGGCTTTGATGGCTACGGAAGTTACATCAGACAATCAAGCGGCTCGGAATATGGAGATCGTGAGAATCAAGGGCAGGATGGCTGAGGAACATCAAAGGATAGCTGAGCTGATGGACCAGATGGAGGCAGAGGCGGCACGTCTCAAGGCCGATGCTTTCCGTTTGGGGTTGGAACAAGTATCAGCGGCGGCTGTGCATCGCAGGAGGCATGAGTCTCGTCTGCCACAGCGCTATGAAGCAAGGAATCTTTTCAACACTCCCGGCTCTGGGAGAGCGGCAGCTACCCCTGAGGAAGGACGAGCAGTGGCTCACACGACCCGACCTGGAGGGTTCGCGACGCTGGCGGGTCATTACTCTAACCCGGCCAAAAACATGGTGGCAGCGGCCACCCGGCTTGAGACAATTCCAATCCCAGATGAGGCGCCTTTTGCGGAGGAGGTACGGAATGCTATTGGTTATTTATAGACAGTCGTGGCTCAGCAGAAGAAATAGACTCACAGCCGGAGCCGGGTCCATTCTACCCCTCTCCATAGTCGAAGTTTTAGCCGGCACTATGAGTCGCCGGCGGTTTCCAGCAGTGGTCCACGTCGTGGGCCAGAAGGTGAGCGGGCAGCTTTAGACGCACAGGCCCTCGTGGACCGAGCAAGGAAGAGGCGAGAGGAAGAGGCGGCGATGATTCATCCGGAGCCTGGACACTCTGTATCAGTGGGTGCCAGAGCTACTGGTAGTGCTAGGGCCATGGGAGTTCCATGCTTAACTCCGGCTCTGAGAAGTGAGAGGTTGCCAAAAGATTTCAAGGGGCCTCGGAAGGTTCCGAATTACACGGCAGATCTACCACCTGAGGCTTGGCTGGAGAGTTACGAGCTGGCCATGAAGATGTTGGACGTCAATGAGGCGGTGTGCACAAAGTACTTTATCATGATGCTCGAGGGTCCGGCTCGCACGTGGTTAAAGGGCTTGCCACCCAACATGATAAGTTCTTGGGCCGAGTTAAGGGCGAAGTTTATTAAGAATTTCCAGGGGACTTGCAAGCAGCCTATGATGATCATAGACTTGGATCATTGTGTTCAACAGGAGAATGAGTCGGCCCATCATTGGGTCCGGCAGGTGTCGACCATTATTCACTCTTCAGAGCAGATCACGGCGGCTCAGGCAGTGCTCATCCTGGAAAAGAACTGTCAATTTGTTCCACTGAAGCAGAAGCTCGGCCGGCTCAAGCGCACGTGTCAGGATATGGGAGAGCTCATGACAGCCCTAACAAAGTATGCCGACTCGGATAACACCAAGGATCCAGGCTCAGATGAGGAGAAGGCGAATCAGGGGAAGAAAGAACAATCAAGGCAAGAGCGTTGCGAACAATGGGAATCAGAACAAACGGAAGAACGTTGATGGCGGGTCAGAGTTAGTGGCAAACACCAACACAGGACAGAACCATCCTAAGACGAACGAACGGTACAGGCCATATCAACGCGGGAATAGGGCTCCTTTCAATCTAGAATAGGCACTTAGGAAGCCTTGCCCAGAACACAGCACGCCTGATAAGTCGGCGACGCATGCGTGGGATGATTGCTTTATCATGCAGAGATTCAAAAACCAGCACTCCCAGCCACACAATAACCAGGGTGGTGGCCCGCCTCGCGGCGAAGGGCACGGCGGGTCAGGGGCTAGATTCAGCACCGGCGGTTCAGGAGCTGGGCACCCAGGTCAGAATAATCAAGGAGGGCATCAACAGCATCCTGGCAACAACAACAACCACAACAATCAGCAGCAGCAGCACCGCAATCAGTCTGGGTTCCAGAGTAACCCGAAGCAGCTCAGTTCTGGAGAGTACCATGTATTCACAACCGGTCACAGTAAACGAGACGAGAAGCTGCGGAGGCGAGCGGTTAATGTGGTTGCGCTGGCTCTCCCGCGGTACTTGCCATGGTCTGAGTATGACATAATGTAGAGCCGAGAGGATCACCCGCCGTAGGTAGATGACCCGGGCCGGCTAGCTTTGGTAGTGGCCCCTCAAATACATGGTTATGGGGTGAACAAAGTGCTCATGGATGGAGGCAGCAGCATCAACATCTTATATTATGACACCTTCCGGCGAATGAAGCTGCTTGACAAGGATCTTAAACCTTCTTCCACTGTCTTTCACGGTGTGGTTTCGGGTAAGTCGGCATACCCAGTGGGCAAAATTTCTTTGGAAGTGGCTTTTGGTGATGGGTATAATTACAGGGTGGAGTCATTATGGTTTGAGGTGGTTAAAATCAAGAGTCCCTATAATACGCTGTTTGGGAGGACGGCTTATGCCAAATTCATGGCTAGGCCTTGCTATGTTTACTTGCAACTCAAGATGCCCGGCTTAAACGGTACAATTACCGTTCACGGTAATTGGAAAATGGCTCTTCAATGTGAGGAAGGAGATACGGCTTATGCAGAGTCTAGCTGCGCCTAGGAGGAGCTTAAATTTTACAAGGAGAACGTTGACCCGGAGGATATGACCCCGCTGAAAAAGCCTACTACAGAGGTTGAGCCGCCACTCAAGTTTTCAGCGGATGGTACCAAGGCAGTAGATTTCAACCCGGGCGACTCATCTGAGCAGTTCATCATTGGGGCTCACATGGATCCCAAATAGGAAAGCGCGCTCATCGAATTCATCCATTAGAATCAGGACATCTTTGCATGGAAGCCTTCTAACATGCTAGGTGTACCGAGAGAGTTCGCTGAGCACAACCTTAATGTGGATCCGAAGTTTAAGCCAATTAAACAGTTTCTGTGATGGTTCAACGAAGAGAGACGTAAAGCTATTGGGGAGGAAGTTGCCCAGCTCTTAGCTGCAGGCTTTATAGTGGAAGTTTTTCACCCGGAGTGGTTGGCTAACCCGGTGTTGGTGCTCAAAAAGAACGGCATTTGGCGTATGTGTATAAATTACACGGACCTCAACAAGGCTTGTCTGGCTAACCCCTTTGCACTCCCTCGTATTGATCAGATTATCGATGCTACAGCCGGATGTGAAAGCTTATGCTTCCTGGATGCGTATTCAGGTTATCATCAGATAAAGATGGCAGCAAAAGATCAGGAGAAGACGTCGTTTATCACACCCTTTGGGGCATTCTGCTACGTCTCCATGCCTTTCGGGCTCAAGAGTGCCCAGGCGACTTACCAACGATGTGTACAGAACTGCCTTCACAGTCAGATTGGCCGTAATGTTCATGCTTACGTAGATGACATCGTGGTGAAATCCAGAAAGAAGGAAACCCTCCTAGAGGATCTGAAGGAAACTTTTGACAATCTCCGGGTCTACAAGATGATGCTTAACCCGACGAAGTGTGTTTTTGGTGTTCCAGCAGGAAAACTTTTGGGTTTCTTGGTCTCTGAGCGGGGCATCGAGGCTAACCCGGATAAAATTAAGGCTATCACTTCTTTGGGGGAGCCGACGTGCATTAATGACGTTCAGCGCATCGCAGGACGGATTGCTGCGTTGAGCCGGTTCATAAGCCGGCTTAGGGAGAAGGCCATTCCCTTATATCAGATGATGAAAAAGACAGACAAGTATAAGTGGAGCAAGGCAGCGGCTGAAGCACTTGAAGCTCTTAAGAAGCAGTTGACTGAGCCGCCAGCATTAGCCGCTCCGGCTGAGAAAGATTCGTTACTCCTTTATGTGGCGGCTAATAACAGAGCAGTCAGTGTGGCAATTGTGGTTGAGCGCAAGGAGGCAGGGAAAGAGTATCCTGTTCAGAGGCCGGTTTGTTATATCAGTGAGGTTTTGGCAGAGTCTAAACAGAGGTATCCGCATTGGTAGAAGCTGGTATACGGAGTTTTCATGGCCAACCGCATGTTAAAACACTACTTTCTAGCGCACCAGATATCTGTGGTCAGTTCTGCCCTGTTGGGAGATATCATTCAAAATAGAGAAGCCACAGGGAGGATTGCCAAGTGGGCCTTAGAGCTGGGTCCTCTTAACATCAAGTATGTTCGTCGTACAGCAATAAAGTCCCAAGCTTTGGTGGATTTCATAAATGATTGGACAGAATGCCAAGCTCCTGAAGAGAAGCCAGACAACACGTGTTGGACTATACACTTTGATGGGTCCAAGCAGCTAGAGGGGTCTGGTGCTGGGGTTGTTCTCACCTCCCCCAAGGGTGACAAGTTTTGTTATGTGCTCCGGCTAATGTTTCCTTGTACTAACAATGCAGCTGAGTACGGGGCGCTGCTCCATGGTCTCAGAGTCGCTAAGGAGATGAACTTAAGCCGGGTTAGATGCCTAGACGACTCAGACCTTGTGGCTCAGCAAGTTTCAGGTACTTGGGATTCTAAGGATCCGCGGATGGCGGCTTATCGACAGGCGGTTGATATTGTTGCGGGTCACTTCAAGGGATATCAGGTGGATCATATTGATCATCGCAGGAACGAAGCGGTTGATGCCTTATCACGGCTAGGATCTCAGCGTAAGCCGGTGCCGCCTAATGTTTTTCTGGATGTGTTGCATCATCCGACTGTCAAGATGCCCTCTGAGGAAGATCTAGTTATTCCTGACCCGAAGGCAGAGTTGGTGGCGGCTCTGCATGCTATCCCAGACTGGACTACTCCTTATCTGGTGTACTTAACATGCGGCGAGTTACCACAGGATGAGGATCTGGCTAGAAAAATCACCCGGCATTCTAAGTCTATGATGATTATCAATGGTGAGTTACACAAATGCAGTGTGACAGGTGTCTTTCAGCGCTGCGTATCACCAGAGGAGGGCCGACAAATCTTGAGTGAAATTCATGTTGGCGACTGTGGACATCATGTCGGGTCAAGATCTTTAGTGGCCAAGGCTTTTCGACATGGGTTCTTCTGGTTGACGGCTCACAAAGATGCAGAGGACTTAGTCCGTAAGTGTGACGGCTGTCAGAAGTTTGGCCGGCGTGCTCACGTTCCGGCTCAAGAGTTGAGGATGATACCAATTACTTGGCCGTTTGCGGTCTGGGGGCTTGACATGGTGGGACCTTTCAAGATATCCAAGGATAAGAAAACACACCTCCTGGTGGCGGTTGACAAATTTACTAAGTGGGTTGAGGCAGAGACGGTTAGCAAATGTGACGCGGCTATAGTGGTTCAATTCATTAAGAAGTTGATCTATCGCTTTGGTTACCCGCACAGTATCATTACTGACAATGGAACAAATTTATCCAAGGGAGCTATGAAAGTGTTCTGTAAGAAGGAGCATATCCGGCTTGATGTTTTAGCCGTAGCACACCCATAGTTAATGGTCAGGCGGAGCGAGCCAATCAGGAAATTTTAAGAGGAGTTAAACCACGGCTCATGGTTCCTTTGAAACGGACACCCGGATGTTGGGTTGATGAATTACCTTCCGTCTTATGGAGCATCCGAACTACGCCTAACAGGTCTACAGGTTTTACACCTTTCTTCATGGTGTATGGTGTCGAGGCGGTTTTACCTAGTGATATCCGGCACGACTCACCAAGGGTGGCGGCTTATGTTGATACGGACAATGAGGTAGCACGCCAAGATGCATTGGACGCCTTGGACGAAGAACGAGAGTTAGCAGCAGCCAGGTCAGCAATTTATCAACAAGACCTGCGACGCTATCATAGGCGCAGGGTGAAGACCCGGACATTTCAGGAAGGTGACCTGGTGCTTCGGTTGATTCAAGACCAATTTGAAATGCATAAGCTATCTCCACCATGGGAGGGGCCTTTTGTGGTCAGCAGAAACCTTAACAACGGGTCATACTATCTCATTGATATCCGAGATGAGTCAGACACCGCGGGTCAGGAGACTTTGCGGCCATGGAATATCGCGCATCTGCGACCATATTTTACTTAGCAGGCATTGAAAGCCGCTATCATTGTATATATCATATTTACATGAGTTAGAGTTAGCATCCCCATAAAGACTGGAGCCTCTGCTCTTATGTATATCCTTGTGCAATCAAGATGAAATTTTTCCGGCTCACAAAAATTGAGTTAAAGTGGTTTGTTTGCCGTCAAGCGGCTGATCTATCATTCGGCTTTATGCCTAATTAAGCACTGTTGCAAAGAGGCTTCTTGCCTTCAGGTATAGCTTACATCTCCTTTGCACAGCCAGCTGTTATTAAACTGTGTCAAGGAGGCTTCTTGCTTTCGGGTATAGCTTACATCTCCCTTGCATAGCTGGCTTTATGCCTAGTTTGGGTACATTAAGCGTTGTTGTTGATGGAGGCTTCTTACCTTTGGTATAGCATAACATGACCCTAAGACAACAACGTGTACACCAAATTCCAGTTGCTTATCAACTGCGGCCATCGAAGGGGGCTTCTTACCGACGGGTATCGCTTATCTCACCCTAATGGCCGGCTTTATGCCATTTCCGGTTAACATGTTAGCCGCGGTTGTCGAAGGGGCCTTCTTACCGACGGGTTCGCTTATCTCACCCTAACAACCGGCGTTTACGTCAAAACTTAGTTGTTGAAGGAGGCTTCCTACCCTCGGGTATAGCTTACATCACCCTTCAAACAGCCGGCTATTGCAATCATTAGCCGCAGTTGTCGAATGGAGTCTTCTTGCCACAAGGTATAGCTTACATCACCCATCGGCAGCCGGCGTTCGCGCATACAATATACAACTTGTGCTGTTGAAGGAGGCTTCTTGCCTTCGGGTATAGCTTACATCACCCTTCAAATAGCCGGCTTTTGTAAATCATTAGCCGCGGCTGTCGATGGAGGCTTCTTGCCTCAAGGTATAGCTTACATCACCCGTCGACAACGGTGATACACAGATTGCTTTTCAACCTTCTCAAGGACCGCCTTTGTCGGATCCGATCCAACTAAAGTGAGAGAAACTGTCACCCGCAAGCCATCTAAGCAACAAGTTGCGTCGAGGGAACCGGTCTCTCGTAAGCGTACGAGTAATGTTGGTCCGGGCCGCTTCATCTCACAATCCCGCTGAACCAAAATCCGACCAAGGGAGGAAGCAATCTAAGCATCAACGCCCACAAACCTTTTGTGTTCTACTCGAGATCTCATCGAACCATCAACCTAGCTCATGATGCCACTGTTGGGGAACGTCGCATGGGAAACAAAAAATTTCCTACGCACACGCAAACCTATCCATGGTGATGAGCATCTACGAGAGGGAGAGTGGATCTACATACCCTTGTAGATCGCTAAGCGGGAAGCGTTAAGAAACGCGGTTGGTGTAGTCGAACATCTTCGCGATCCAAATCGCCGAGCGTCCCGCGATCTCATCACGATCCGTCCCGCGATCCAATCACAATCCGTCCTATGAACTCATCACGATCCATCCCGCGATCTCACCACGATCCGTCTCACGATCTTGATCACGATCTGTCCCGCGAACTCATCACGATCCGTTCCGCGATCTCATCACGAACCGTCTCGCGATCTCGATCACGGTCCTTCCGATCTAGCGCCGAACGGACGACACCTCCGCGTTCAGCACACGTGCAGCTTTATGAAGATCTCCACCGTCTTGATCCAGCAAGAGGAGGTGGAGAGGAGAGAGAGTTCACCGGCAGCGTGACGGCGCTCCGGTGATGGTGGTGGAGTGATTCCGGCAGGGCTTCGCCTAAGCGCTGCGGAAAACCGATCTAGAGGAGAAACTGTGCACCGCTGAAATGGGTAGCACGTGACCGGAAATTCTGTCCAAAAACCACCCAATCCACTAGTATATATAGGAGGAGAGGAGAGGAGAGGCAGCCAAGGCCTTTGGGTCGTCCGAAATAGGAGGTGGGAAGCAATCCTACTTCACCTCCAATCCTAGTTGGAGTAGGATTGCCTCCTATTGGCTGATTTTCCACTTTTTGCTTTAGGACTTTCTCTCCTGCGCCATGGGCCTTTGTGGCTGTTTTCCCAGCCCACTAAGGGCTGGTTATTATTCTCCCACAGCCCATGGACCTCTTGGTCTCGAAATACCCCTCCCAGAGGCCTCCCGGTACACTACCGGCACTCCCGGTACACTACCGATGAGCCTGAAACTTTTCCGGAAACCAAACCGGGACTTCCTATACATGAATCTTTACCTCCGGACCATTCTGGAGCTCCTCATGACGTCCGGGATCTCATCGGGGACTCCGACCAAACTTCGGTCACCACCATACATAACTCTACACTACCGAAACGTCACCGAACCTTAAGTGTGCAGACCCTGCGGGTTCGAGAACTATGTAGACATGACCGAGACACCTCTAAGTTCAATAACCAATGGCAGGACCTGGACGTCCACATTGGTTCCTACATATTCTACGAATATCTTTATCGGTCGAACATCTATGTCAAGGATTCAGTTAATCCCGTATAACGTTCCCTTTGTTTTTCGGTATGTTACTTGCCCGAGATTCGATCGTCGGTATCTCCATACCTAGTTCAACCTCGTTACCGGCAAGTCTATTTACTCATTCCATAATACAATATCCCGCAACTAACAATTAGTCACATTGCTTTCAAGGCTTATTGTGATGTTGCATTACCGAGTGGGCCCCGAGATACCTCTCCGTCACACGGAGTAACAAATCCCAGTCTCAATCCATGCCAACTCAACAGACACCATCGGAGATACCTGTAGAGCACCTTTATAGTCACCTAGTTACGTTGCGACGTTTGATACACACAAGGCACTCCTCCGATATCCGTGAGTTGCATGATCTCATGGTCATAGGAACATATACTTGACATGCAGAAAACAGTAGCAATAAACTGACACGATCATATGCTATGTTTGTAGTTTGGGTCTTATCCATCACATCATTCTCCTAATGATGTGATCCCGTTATCAAATGACATCTCATGTCCATGGCTAGAAACCTTAACCATCCTTTGATCAACGAGCTAGTCCATTAGAGGCATACTAGGGACATGGTTTTGTCTATGTATCAACACATGCATTTAAGTCTCCGATCAATACAATTATAGCATGGATAATAAACGATTATCATGAACAAGGAAATATGATAATAACTAATTTATTATTGCCTCTAGGGCATATTTCCAACAGTCTCCCACTTGCACTAGAGTCAATAATCTAGTTCACATCATCATGTGATTCGCATTGTCATGAATCTAACACCCAATGAGTTCTGGGGCTCGATCATGCTTTGCATGTGAGAGAGGTCTTATAGTCAACGGGTCTGCGATATTCAGATCCGTGTGTACTTTGCAAATCTCTATGTCAAACCGTAAACACTGCTACCACACTCCACTTGGTACTATTTCCAAATGGCTGCTCCACTATACGTATCCAGATTGCTACTACGAGTCATCCGGATTAGTGTTAAAGCTTGTATCGACGTAACTCCTTACGACGAACTCTTTATCACCTCCATAATCGAGAAACATCTCCTAAGTCTCTTAGTTACTGAGGATAATCTTGACCGCTGTCCAGTGATCCACTCCTGGTTCACTCTTGTACCCCCTGACGGACTCATGGCAAGGCACACACAGGTGCGGTACACAGCATGGCATAATATAGAGCCTATGGCTAAGGCATAGGGGACGACGTTCGTCCTTTCTCTTTCTTCTGCCGTTGTCGAGCTTTGAGTCTCACTCAACTTTCACACCTTACAAATCAGGCGAGAACTCTTTCTCTGACTGATCCATTTTGAACTCTTTCAAAATCTTGTCAAGGTATGCACTCATTGAAAGTCTCATCGAGCATCTTGATCTATCTCCATAGATTTTGATGCTCAACAATTAGGTAGCTTCATCCAGGTCTTCCTTTGAAAATCACTTTCCAAATGACTGTTTTATGCTTTCTAGAAACTCTACATTATTTCTGATCAACAATATGTCGTCCACATATACTTATCAGAAATTCTATAGTGCTCCCACTCACTTTATTGCAAATACAAGTTTCTCGTAAACTTTGTATAAACATCAAAATTTTGATCACCTCATCAAAGCATATATTCCAACTCCGAGATGCTTGCTTCAGTCCATGGAAGGATCACCGAAGCTTGCACACCTTTTAGCATCCTTAGGCCTGACAAAACCTTCTGGTTGTATCACATACAACCTTTCCTCAAGTAAACCGTTAAGGAAACGATGTTTTGACATCCATCTGCCAGATTTCATAATTGAAAACACAGCAACTGCTAATATAATTCCAACAGACTTTAGCACCACTACGAGTGAGAAAGTCTCATCGTAGTCAACTCCATGAACTTGTCACAAACATCTTTGCAACAAGTCGAGCTTTACAAATAGTGACATTCACCATCAGTGTTTGTCTTCATTTTAAAAATCCATTTGTACTCAACGACCTGCCGTCCAACGAGCAAGCCTACCAAAGTCTACACTTGGTTTTCATACATGGATCCTATCTCGGATTTCATGGCCTCCAACCATTTGTCGGAATCTGGGCCCATCATCGCTTCTCCATAGCTCGAAGGTTCATCGTTGTCCAACAACATGACCCCCAAGACAGGGTTGTCGTACCGCTTAGGAGCAGTACACATCCTTGTCGACCTACGAAGTTCGATAGTAACTTGATCCTGAAGCTTCATGATCATCATCATTAACTTCCTCTTCAACTAACGTAGGCTTCACAGAAACAATATCCTGCGCTGCGCTACTCTCTCGTTGAACAAAGGTTTAACAACCTCATCAAGTTCTATCTTCCTCCCAGTCAATTCTTTCGAGAGAAACTTTTCCTCGAGAAAGGATCCGTTTTAGTAATAAACACTTTGCACTTGGATCTGAGATAGAAGGTTCACCCAACTGATCTTAGGGTATTCTATGAAGATGCATTTGTCCGCCTTGGGTTCGACCTCATTAGGTGAAAACATTTTCCACACAAGTGTCGCAGCCCCAAGTATTAAGAAATGACAGCTTAGGTTTCTATCAAACCATAATTCACACGGTGTCATCTCAACGGATTTAGATGATGCCCTATTTAAAGTGAATGTAGTTGTCTCTAATGCATAACCCCAAAAATTATAGTAGTAAAACGATAAGAGACATCACAGTATGCACTATATCAATAGAGCATGACTATGATGTTAGGACACACCATCACACCATGGTGTTCTAGGTGGCGTTAGTTGTGAAACAAATTTCACATTGTCTTAAGTTGTATGCCAAACTCGTAACTCAGATATTCACCTCCACGATCATATCGCGGTCATTTTTATCTTCTTGTCACGATGATCTTTAAACTTCACTCTGAATTTGCTTGAACCTTTCAAATGATTCAGACTTGTGTTTCATTAAGTAAATATACACTATATCTACTCAAATCATCAGTGAAGGTAAGAAAATAACGATATCCACTGCACGCTACAAGACTCACTAGATTGCATACATCAACATGTATCATTTCCAGTGAATCACTTGCCCGCTCCATCCAACGGGGTCCTTTAGTCATCTTGCCCAAGAGGCATGGTTCGCATGTCTCAACCGATTCGAAATCGAATGAGTCCAAATACCCATCAGCATGGAGTTTCTACATGCGCTTTATACCAATATGACATTTAGCGGCAGTGCCACAAGTATGTGGTACTATCATTATTAACTTTGTATCTTTTGACATCAATGTTATGAACATGTGTAATACTACGATCAAGATTTCAACAAACCATTCTCACTGGGTGCATGACCATTGAAGGTATTATTCATGTAAACAGAATAACTACTATTCTGTGACTTAAATGAATAACCGTATTGCAACAAACATGATCTAATCATGTTCATGCTCAACCTAAAACACCAAATAACATTTATTTAGGTTTTTCACGAATCCTGAAGGTAGAGAGAGCGTGCGATGTTGATCACATCAACCTTCGAAACATTTCCAACACACATCGTCACCTCACCCTTAGCTAGTTCTCCGTTTATTCCGTAGCTTTTATTTCGAGTTACTAACATTTAGCAACCGAACCGGTATCCAATACCCAGGTGCTACTAGGAGTACTAGAAAGGTACACATCAATAACTCGTATATCAAATATACTTCTGTCGATGTTGCCAGCCTTCTTATCTACCAAGTATCTAGGGTTGTTCCGCTTCAGCTACCTCTCACCTCATAATAGAAGCACTTAGTCTCGGGTTTGAGTTCAACTTTGGGTTGCTTCACTCACTGGAGCAGCAACTGACTTGCTATCCATGAAGTTTCCCTCCTTGCTCTTGCCCTTTTCGAAACTAGTGGTTTGATTAACCATCAACACTTGACGCTCCTTCTTGATTTCTCCCTTCGCGGTGTCAAACATCGCGAACAGCTCAGGGATCAATACTTCTATCCCTGGTGTATTATAGATCATCACTAAGTTCTAGTAGCTTTAGTGACAGTGACTTGGAGAACTATATCAATCACTATCTTATCTGGAAGATCAACTCCCACTTGATTCAAGCGATTGTAGTACCCAGACAATCTGAGTACATGCTCAACGATTGAGCTATTCTCCTTCATCTTACAGGCAAAGAATCTTTTTGGAGATCTCATATCTCGCAACACAGGCACGAGCCTGAGATCACAATCTCTGCTCCTAGAACATCTCATATGTTCCGTGATGTTCAAACCATTTCGGAGCCTCAATTCTAAGCCGTAATGCATGACGCACTAAACTATCAAGTAGTCATCGAAATGTGCCTGTTAGATGTTCACAACATCTATAGACGACACTAGAGGGGGTGGCGCACCGAGCGGTGCATTAAGGACATAAGCCTTCTGTGCAGCAATGAGGACAATCCTCAGATCACGGACCCAGTCCGCAATATTGCTACCAACATCTTTCAACTCTAATTCTCTAGGAACATATAAAAATTTAAGGGAGCTACAGCGCGAGCTAGTAATCTACAACATAATTTGCAAAGACACTTTGACTATGTTCATGATAATGAGTTCAATTAATCATATTACTTAAGAACTCCCACTCAAATTGACATCCCTCCGATCATTCGAGTGATACATGATCCAAATTCACCAACTCAAGTCCGATCATCACGTGAGTTGAGGTGGCTGCAATGGTGAACATCATTATGTTGATCATATCTACTATATGACTCATGTTCGACCTTTCGGTCTCTCGTGTTCCGAGGCTATGTCTGTACATGCTAGGCTCGTCAAGTTTAACCCGAGTGTTCTGCGCGTGCAAATCTGGCTTGCACCCGTTGTATGTGAACGTAGAGTCTATCACACCCGATCATCACGTGGTGTCTCAACACGACGAACTTTCGCAACGGTGCACACTCGGGGAGAACACAGTTCATCTTGAAATTCAAGTGAGGAATCACCTTATAATGCTACCGCCGTACTAAGCAAAACAAGGTGCATAAAAGGATTAACATCTCATGCAATTCATAAGTGACATGATATGGCCATGAACTTGTGTTTAAGATCTCCATATTCGAAACACCGGCATGATCTCCATCGTCACCGGCACAACACCATGATCTCCATCATCTTGATCTCCATCCCTGCCTCTACTTCTATTGCTACCGCTTAGCGATAAAGTAAAGCATTACATAATGCTTAATGATTGACACATAGGTCATACAATAATTAAAGACAACCCTATGGCTCCTGCCGGTTGCCGTACTCAATGACATGCAAGTCGTGAAATTCTATACATCACATGATCATCTCATACATCACATATATCTCATCATGTAATTGGCCATATCACATCACAACATACCCTGCAAAAACAAGTTAGATGTCCTCTAATTGTTGTTGAATGTTTTACGTGGCTGCTACGGGTATCTAGCAAGAACGATTCTCACCTACGCATAAACCACAACGGTGATACATAGATTGCTTTTCAACCTTCTCAAGGACCGCCTTTGTCGGATCCGATCCAACTAAAGTGAGAGAAACTGTCACCCGCAAGCCATCTAAGCAACAAGTTGCGTCGAGGGAACCGGTCTCTCGTAAGCGTACGAGTAATGTTGGTCCGGGCCGCTTCATCTCACAATCCCGCTGAACCAAAATCCGACCAAGGGAGGAAGCAATCTAAGCATCAACGCCCACAAACCTTTTGTGTTCTACTCGAGATCTCATCGAACCATCAACCTAGCTCATGATGCCACTGTTGGGGAACTTCGCATGGGAAACAAAAAATTTCCTACGCACACGCAAACCTATCCATGGTGATGAGCATCTACGAGAGGGAGAGTGGATCTACATACCCTTGTAGATCGCTAAGCGGGAAGCGTTAAGAAACGCGGTTGGTGTAGTCGAACATCTTCGCGATCCAAATCGTCGAGCGTCCCGCGATCTCATCACGATCCGTCCCGCGATCCAATCACGATCCGTCCCGTGAACTCATCACGATCCATCCCGCGATCTCATCACGATCCGTCTCACGATCTTGATCATGATCTGTCCCGCGAACTCATCACGATCCGTTCCGCGATCTCATCACGAACCGTCTCGCGATCTCGATCACAGTCCTTCCGATCTAGCGCCGAACGGACGGCACCTCCGCGTTCAGCACACGTGCAGCTTGATGAAGATCTCCACCATCTTGATCCAGCAAGAGGAGGTGGAGAGGAGAGAGAGTTCACCGGCAGCGTGACGGCGCTCCGGTGATGGTGGTGGAGTGATTCCGGCAGGGCTTCGCCTAAGCGCTGCGGAAAACCGATCTAGAGGAGAAACTGTGCACCGGTGAAACGGGTAGCACGTGGCCGGAAATTCTGTCCAAAAACCACCCAATCCACTAGTATATATAGGAGGAGAGGAGAGGAGAGGCAGCCAAGGCCTTTGGGTCGGCCTAAATAGGAGGTGGGAAGCAATCCTACTTCACCTCCAATCCTAGTTGGAGTAGGATTGCCTCCTATTGGCTGATTTTCCACTTTTTGCTTTAGGACTTTCTCTCCTGCGCCATGGGCCTTTGTGGCTGTTTTCCCAGCCCACTAAGGGCTGGTTATTATTCTCCCACAGCCCATGGACCTCTTGGGGTCGAAATACCCCTCCCGGAGGCCTCCCGGTACACTACCGATGAGCCCGAAACTTTTCCGGAAACCAAACCGGGACTTCCTATATATGAATCTTTACCTCCGGACCATTCCGGAGCTCCTCGTGACATCTGGGATCTCATCCGGGACTCCGAACAAACTTCGGTCACCACCATACATAACTATACACTACCGAAACGTCACCGAACCTTAAGTGTGCAGACCCTGCGGGTTCGAGAACTATGTAGACATGACCGAGACACCTCTAAGGTCAATAACCAATGGCAGGACCTAGACGTCCACATTGGTTCCTACATATTCTACGAAGATCTTTATCGGTCGAACCTCTATGTCAAGGATTCAGTTAATCCCGTATAACGCTCCCTTTGTTCTTCGGTATGTTACTTGCCCGAGATTCGATCGTCGGTATCTCCATACCTAGTTCAACCTCGTTACCGGAAAGTCTCTTTACTCGTTCCGTAATACAAGATCCCGCAATTAACAATTAGTCACATTCCTTGCAAGGCTTATTGTGATGTTGCATTACCGAGTGGGCCCCGAGATACCTCTCCGTCACACGGAGTAACAAATCCCAGTCTCAATCCATGCCAACTCAACAGACACCATCGGAGATACCTGTAGAGCACCTTTATAGTCACCTAGTTACGTTGCGACGTTTGATACACACAAGGCACTCCTCCGATATCCGTGAGTTGCATGATCTCATGGTCATAGGAACATATACTTGACATGCGGAAAACAGTGTCTGGAGTTGTAGGGGTCTTGGCAGGAGTCGTCGGCTTGGAAGGAGCCCTCGGAGGACTCTCCATTATAACATCGTCAACGTCGGC
This sequence comes from Hordeum marinum, assembly GCA_022496015.1. NCBI lineage: Eukaryota > Viridiplantae > Streptophyta > Magnoliopsida > Poales > Poaceae > Hordeum > Hordeum marinum. The sequence continues at coordinate 471,998,371 of CM039678.1, forward strand.
TCTGTGGAGGCGGCTGGCGGAGCTTCTTCTGTTGGAGCTTCCTCCGGCTGTGCAAGGTCCGGTTGTTCAAGTTCCTGGTCTTGGGGAACAGGGCCGGAGGAGGGCTTGTTGGTCTTACAACGTTTTGCTTGACCACTATAACATAAGAAGGGTCGGCACGTGAAAAAGTTAATATCATCATGATAACAGCCGGAGGCCCAGATGTCATAATGGAGAACACTCACAGCGGATTGATCTTGGGCGGTGGTAGAACCGATGCCGAAGAGTCGCCAGAGGAAGGGGTCTTCCGAAAGCGTAAGACAGGAAAAATGAGAAGACGTCAAAGTTATAAAGGAAAATCAAAGGAAAAGTAGAGACATCTGCGGGGCGTTTCTTGGGAGCCGGTGAGTTTGGTAGCCCGGACACGAGCTCGGTAGAGTCCGTGCTTCGGGTCTGGCGACGCTCAACCTGCTGTTGCTTTTTCAAGAAGAAATCGGGAGCCGGATGAGCAAGAGGGTGAGAAAGAGGAAATTTTCTGACAACCCGCCGCGGCTTTCGGGGGAACATTCTGAGCCGGAAGAGATATAGTTTACCTCGGGAGCGTTAGCATGGCTGGTCTCCACTTCTTCCTGCGAGTAAAACAAGTATTAATAAACAGGAAGGTAAAGGGTCAAGCAAAAAAATTAAGATCTTACCTCTGACTCGGACGATGCTGGCTGTTCAAGCTAGTCTTCTTGCGGAGTGCTCTTCTTCATTTTCTTCTCTGCAGCTTTCTTCTTACTGGCCTTCTTCGGAGGAGGGACATACTCCTTTTTCCAGAAATCTGAGTCGGCCTGCACAAAGTGACCCGGGGAAAGGATAATAAATCAAGCAAAAGACAAGTAACATGCAAGAGATGGATGGAAAAGAGGTTAACTTACATCAGGAGCCGAATTGGTGACGCAGAAAGGCGCTAAGTCGATGGTGCTGCAGGAGCCGGAGGCTTCATGAACAAGACTCCGGATGTTCATGGAGATATCATCCTCTGTCAAGGTGGATCGGCTGAAGCACAAGGAGCTGTCATATTTTCCGTCATATTTGCACATAAGCCGGCCCCTACGGCTTAAGGGCATGATCCACCATTCAACCCAGCAACCAATCAAATATGTTCCTGTGAGCCTGTTGGCCAGGAGCGCTTTAAGCTTAGCATGAGTCGTCTTGTACCTGGCATGATCCGAGGCTGAGAGCCGGTCAGGGAGCACTGAGTCTGTCTTCAGCCGGGAAGGACGATAACCCGGCAAACGGCGTTCATTCTCAGGAGATGTATCCTTGCAATAAAACCAGGTCTTATTCCAGTCCTTGGGGTGACTTGGCATCCGGAGAGCCGGAAAAATAATGCCTCTGCAGCGCTGGATAGAAATCCCTCCAAGCTCCAGACTCGGGCCGCCTTTAAACTCCGTTTGGCGGTTGGCATAAAAGAACTCACGGAAGAAACCCACAGACGGCCTGGACTGTAGATAAGCTTCACAAAGCACTTGGAAATTGCAGATGTTGGAGACGGAATTTGGTGCCACGTCTTGGGGGTGAAGCTTGTAAATATGGAGGACGTCTCGGAAGAACTTTGAGCCGGGCGGTACGAACCCTCGCTCAATGTGATCAGTAAAAACTACTGCTACTCCCTTCTTGGGGGCAGGGCGGGTCTCATCACCCGGAACCCGCCAGTGAAGAACCTCTTTCGGAGGAAGGGTACCCGCTGCGATAAGATCTGATAAATGCTCTTCGGTGACGCAAGACCCAACCTAGTTGCACGAATTGGTGGCACAAGCCATAGTGGTCGCTTAAGTACTGCGCAAGGCAAGAGGGGTGACTAGTCAAGTGCAAGCAAGTAATTATGATGGCTTACAATTTTAAGGGGTCTACGGATAACATGGAAGACCCAACTGGTTTGAGTCGGAGGAAGCCTAAACGGGTCAGAAAGGGAAGGGCGATCAAAAATAAGCTAAGTCCTACACAAACAGTTTTAACAGATCACTGCGGAAATTATGGATCTACAAAAGGCGGAAAAATAAACTTATTCGAGACCTAGCGATGAATAGCGAAAGGAAGGAAATGGGCCGCAGCCATCGCGGTCCACGCATTGCGCGCGGCCGGCCCGCGCGTGGCGGCGGAGTAAGCGCGCATGCTAAGAACACCTATGGCGTCGGGGCACACCCGCCGGCGGCGGCGCCGGAGCCCGAGCGGCGGCGGCGGAGCTATCGTTGAAAACCCTATTTGTAACGGCGACGATCTAGGGAGCAGGAGAACTCACCGAGATGGCGCGGCAGAGGCGGACAAGAATCAGGTGCATTCAGGGTGATGCAGCGGCCAAAGCTGAGGACGACATATGACAGCGCCGGAGCAGAACTCAAAGACGCTGGAGCGGCAACAGAAGAAGAAGAAGGAGCACGAGTGGGAGAAGGGAAACTTCAACCCGCACGGGTCATATTTAAAGAAGGAATGATGAAGGCGCGAAAATCCAGGGGACGACACCGGTTTGACCGAGGCGGACGCCTCGATTCTCGGGATGTGTGGTTAAATGCAAGATTTAGTGATACGTCAGCGGATCCCGTGTTGTCACACCGGGTCATTTTTGGGCGACTCTCGGAGACCAGAAGAGAAGGATGAAGTGAGCAAGCTCAATTCAACCTGGGGCCTAATGTCGGGGTTATAACCCCATAATATGACCCGGCTTGGAAGCTCCGGCTGATATTACTGACTCATGAGCCGGCCCAAAGGGTAAGCCACCAACTAGAGGCCCAAGAAGATAGGCGGCTCAAGACGTGGGCTGAACAATGGCCCGGAGGAGAAAGACCCGGACGTGTAAGACGTCTCAAGGATAACTTGGACAGGGAGATAGAGATAGACTCGGAGATGTAATGTGACTCGGCTAAACAATTGTAAGACCCGATGGTCCTGACCTCCTATATAAAAGCAGACCCGGGGCGGCTTAGAGGATAGGTTATCAAGAACTAGGTCAATCCTTTAGCCCCTTGTAATCGATACAACAAGCAATAACAACACAAGCAGGACGTAGGCTTTTACCTCGACTTGAGGGGCCGAACCTGGGTAAACTCGTGTCCTTTGTCCCGATCAACCCCTTTGAGTCCACTACAATGGCGACAGCTCCGAACTCAAGTTCGGTAATCCGGACATCTTCCGTGATAAATCCACGACAGTACTCCTCCGGTGTCAGTGAGTTGCATGACCTCATGGTCATAGGAACATATACTTGACATGCAGAAAACAGTAGCAATAAACTGACACGATCATATGGTATGTTTGTAGTTTGGGTCTTGTCCATAACATCATTCTCCTAATGATGTGATCCCGTTAACAAATGACATCTCATGTCCATGACTTGGAAACCATAGTCATCTTTGATCAACGAGCTAGTCTATTAGAGGCATACTAGGGACATGGTGTTTTCTATGTATCCACACATGTATCTGAGTTTCCGATCAACACAATTATAGCATGGATAATAAACGATTATCATGAACATGGAAATATGATAATGACTAATTTATTATTGCCTCTAGGGCATGTTTCCAAAATTGTATACGACATTGATTAAATCCCCGACATCGTGGTTCATCCGATGATATCATCATGGAGCATGTGGGAGCCAACATGGGTATCTAGATCCCATTGTTGGTTATTGACCGGAGAGGTGTCTCAGTCATGTCTACATGCCTCCCAAACCTGTAGGGTCTACACACTTAAGGTTCGATGACGCTAGGGTTATAGGGAAATAGTGTATGTGGTTACCGAAGGTTGTTCGGAGTCCCGGATGAGATCCCGAACGTCACGAGGAGTTTCGGAATGGTTTGGAGGTAAATAATGATATATAGAAGTGAGGTTTTGGTCACTAGAAGAGTTTCGGGCATCACTGGTAACGTACCGGGACCACCGGGGGTCCACCAAGTGGGGCCACCAGCACCGAAGGGCTGCATGGGCCACTAGTGGGAGGGAACCAGCCCCTAGGTGGGCTGGTGCGCCCCCACAAGGGGCCCAAGGCGTAGCATGAGGTGGGAGGGGGCAAACCCTACAGGCAGACGGGCCCTAGGCCCACCTAGGGCGCCGCCCCTCCCACTCCCTCTCTTGGCCACCGCCCTAGATTGATCTAGGGTTGGCCGTCGGCCCTGGGGGGAACCCTAGGGCTGACGCACCTCTCCTCCTTCCCCTATATATATGTGGGGTTTGGGGCTCTGCCAGAGATACGAGTTCTTCCTCTCTCGGCACAGACCTACCCTTCCTCTTCCTCGTTCTCCATAGTGCTTGGCAAAGCCTTGCCGAAGACCACGCGGCTCCACCATCACCACACCGTCGTGCTGCCCTGGGTCTCCCTCAACCTCTACTTCCTCCTTGCTGGATCAAGGCATAGGAGACGTCACTGGGCTACATGTGTGTTGAATGCGGAGGCGTCGTTGTCCGGCGCTTAGATCGGATTCCACTGCGATCTGAATCGCTGCGAGTACGACTCCACCAACCACATTCTAGTAACTCTTCCTCTTTGCGATCTTCAAAGGTATGAAGATGCACTCTCCCCTTACTCGTGCTGGTTTCTTCATAAGTAGATCTTAGTGATCGAAGGAAATTTTTTGATTTACTACTATGTTCCCCAACAGTGGCATCATTCGCTAGGTCTATGCATAGAATCTATGCACGAGTAGAACACAAGTTGTTGTGGGCATCGATCTTGTTAATTTGCTTACCGTTACTAGTCTTATCTTGATTCGACGGTATTGTGGGATGAAGCGGCCCGGACCAACTTTACACGTACGCTTATATGAGACCTGTTCCACCGCCTGACATGCACTTGTTGCATAAGGTGGCTAGCGGGTGTCTGTTTCTCCCACCTTAGTCGGATTGGATTCGATGAAAAGGGTCCTTATGATGGGTAAATAGCAACTGGCATATCACGTTGTGGTTTTGGCATAGGTAAGAAACGTCTTGCTAGAAACCTATAGCAGCCACGTAAAAACTTGCAACTACAAATTAGAGGACGTCTAACTTGTTTTTGCAGCATATGCCTTGTGATGTGATATGGCCAAAGGATGTGATGTGATGCATTGTGATGTATGAGATTGATCATGTTCTGTAATAGGATTCACGACTTGCATGTCGATGAGTATGACAACCGGCAGGAGCCATAGGGGTTGTCTTATTTTATTGTATGACCTGCGTGTAAATCATAAACGCCATGTAATCACTTTACTTTATTGCTATTCATTAGCCATAGTAGTAGAAGTAATAGTTGGCGTGACAACTTCATGAAGACACGATGATGGAGATCATGATGATGGAGATCATGGTGTCGTGCCGGTGATAGTGATGATCATGGTGCCCCGAAGATGGAGATCAAAGGAGCAAGATGATATTGGCCATATCATGTATATTGATTGCATGTGATGTTTATCATGTTTACATCGTATTTGCTTAGAACGACGGTAGTAAATAAGATGATCACTCAATAAAATTTCAAGAAATGTGTTCACCCTAACTGTGCACCGTGTCTAAGGATCGTTGTTCCAAAGCACCACGTGATGATCGGGTGTGATAGGTTCTAACGTTCGCATACAACGGGTGTAAGCTAGATTTACACACGCGAAACACTTAGGTTGACTTGACGAGCCTAGCATGTACAGACATGGCCTCGGAACACAGAAGACCGAAAGGTCAAACATGAGTCGTATAGAAGATACGATCAACATGGAGATGTTCACCATGGCTGACTAGTCCGTCTCACGTGATGATCGGACACGAGCTAGTTGACATGGATCATGTATCACTTGGATGACTAGAGAGATGTCTATCTAAGTGGGAGTTCATTAAATAATTTGATTATGTGAACTTAATTATCATGAACTTAGTCTAAAATTGTCTTTACAATCTATATTGTAGATCCAATGGCCAACGCTAATGTCACCCTCAACTTCAACGCGTTCCTAGAGAAACCAAGCTGAATGACGATGGAAGCAACTATGCAGATTGGGTCCGTGGCTTGAGGATCATCCTCATAGCTTCCAAGAAATTCTATGTCCTTGATGCACCACTACGTGACGCACCCATTTTCCCAGCGGACCAAGATGTTATGAACGCTTGGCACTCGCGTTGTGATGATTTCTCCCTGGTTCAGTGCGGCATGCTTTACAGTTTAGAACCGGGGCTCCAAAAGCGTTTTGAGCAACACAGAGCATATGAGATATTCCAAGAGCTGAAACTGGTTTTCCAAGCTCATGCCCGGGTCAAGAGATATGATGTCTTCGACAAGTTCTTCAGTTGTAAGATGGAGGAGAATAGTTCTGTCAGTGAGCACATACTCAAAATGTCTGGGTTGCACAACCGCTTGACTCAGCTAGGAGTTAATCTTCCGGATGACTCAGTTATTGACGGAATCCTCTAATCGCTCCCACCTAGCTACAAGAGCTTTGTGATGAACTACAACATGTAGGGGATGGATAAGTCCATTCCTGAGTTGTACTCGATGCTGAAATCAGCGGAGGTCGAGATCAAAAAGGAGCATCAAGTGTTGATGGTCAATAAGACCACTAGTTTCAAGAAAGTCAAGGGTAAGAAGAACTTCAAGAAGGACGGCAAAGCAGTTGCCGCGCTCGGTAAGCAAGTTGCCGGGAAGAAGAACAAGAATGGACCCAAGCCTGAGACTGAGTGCTTTTATTGCAAGGGTATCGGTCACTGGAAGCGGAACTGCCCCAAGTACTTAGAGGATAAGAAGGCTGGCAACATTAAAGGTATATGTGATATACTTGTTATTGATGTGTACCTTACTAGCGCTCCTAGTATCTCCTGGGTATTTGATACCGGTGCAGTTGCTCACATTTCTAACTCCAAGCAGGAGCTACAGAATAAGCAAAGACTCGCAAAGGACGAGGTGATGATGCGCGTCGGGAATGGTTCCAAGGTCGATGTGATCGTCGTCGGCATGCTACCTCTACATCTACCTTCGGGATTAGTTTTAAACCTCAATAATTTTTATTTAGTACCAGCTTTGAGCATGAACATTGTATCTGGATCTCGCTTGATGTGAGATGCTACTCATTTAAATCTGAGAATAATGGTTGTTCTATTTATATGATAGAAATGTTTTATGGTCATGCCCCGCTGGTCAATGGTTTATTTTTGATGAATCTCGAACGTGATATTACACATATCCATAGTGTGAGTACCAAAAGATGTAAGGTTGATAACGATAGTCCCACTTACATGTGGCACTGTCGCCTAGGTCATATTGGTGTCAAACGCATGGAGAAGCTCCATGCTGATGGACTTTTGGAGCCTATTGATTTAGAATCATTTGACACGTGCGAACCATGCCTCATGGGCAAGATGACCAAGACTCCGTTCTCTGGAACAATGGAGCGAGCAATTGACTTATTGGAGATAATACATACCGATGTATGCGGTCCAATGAGTGTCGAGGCTCGCGGTGGCTACCATTATGTTCTCACCCTCACTGATGACTTGAGAAGATATGGGTATGTCTACTTAATGAAACAAAAGTCTGAAGCCTTTGAAAGGTTCAAGGAATTTTAGAGTGAGGTAGAGAATCAACGTGACAGGAAAATAAAGTGCCTACGATCTGATCGTGGCGGAGAATATTTGAGTCACGAGTTTGGCATGCACTTAAGGAAATGTGGAATTGTGTCACAACTCATGCTGCCTGGCACACCTCAGCGAATGGTGTGTCTGAACGTCGTAATCGCACTCTATTGGATATGGTGCGTTCTATGATGTCTCTTACCGACTTACCGCTATCATTTTGGGGAATGCATTAGAGACTGCCGCATTCACTTTAAATATGGCACTGTCAAATTCCGTTGAGACGACACCGTATGAATTATGGTTTGGAAAGAAACCTAAGCTATCGTTTGTAAAAGTTTGGGGATGCGATGCTTATGTGAAGAAACTTCAACCTGAGAAGCTCGAACTCAAAGCGGAAAAGTGCGTCTTCATAGGATACCCCAAAGAAACTATTGGGTATACCTTCTACCTCAGATCCGAAGGCAAAGTCTTTGTTGCCAAGAATGGATCCTTTCTAAAGAAAGAGTTTCTCTCAAAAGAAGTTAGTGGGAGGAAAATAGAACTTCATGAGGTAATCGTACCTCCACTCGAACCGGAGAGTAGCGCAGCACGGGAAGTTGTTTCCATGGAGCCTACACAGGCTAGATAAGAAGTTAATGATGATCATGAAACTTCATATCAAGTTGCTATTCAAAGGTCCACTAGGACACGTTCCGCACCAGAGTGGTACGGAAACCCTGTCCTGGAGATAACGTTGTTAGACAACGGTGAACCTTCGAACTATGAAGAAGCGATGGCGGGCCCGGATTCCAACAAATGGCTTGAAGCCATGAAATCCGAGATAGGATCCATGTATGAGAACAAAGTATGGACTTTGGTGGACTTGCCTGATGATAACTGAGCCATTGAAAATAAATGGATCTTTAAGAAGAAGACTGACGCGGATGGTAATGTGACCGTCTGTAAGGCTCGGCTTGTCGCTAAGGGTTATCGACAAGTTCAAGGAGTTGACTACGATGAGACTTTCTCACCTGTAGCGATGCTGAAGTTTGTCCGAATCATGTTAGCAATTGTCGCATTTTATGATTATGAGATCTGGCAAATGGACGTCAAAACTGCATTCCTTAATGGTTTCCTTAAGGAAGAACTGTATATGATGTAGCCGGAAGGTTTTGTCGATCCTGAAGATGCTAATAAGGTATGCAAGCTCCAGCGCTCCATCTATGGGCTGGTGCAAGCATCTCGGAGTTGGACCATTCGCTTTAATGAGGTGATTAAAGCGTTTGGATTTATACATGTTTATGGAGAACCCTGTATTTACAAGAAAGTGAGTGGGAGCTCTGTAGCATTCCTCATATTATATGTAGACGACATATTGTTGATGGGAAATGATATAGAAATCTTGGAAAGTGTAAAGGCCTACTTGAATAAATGTTTTTCAATGAAGGACCTTGGAGAAGCTGCTTACATATTAGGCATCAAGATCTATAGATATAGATCAAGATGCCTCATAGGTCTTTCACAAAGCACATACCTTGACAAGATATTGAAGAAGTTCAATATGGATCATTCCAAGAAGGGGTTCTTGCTTGTGTTACAGGGTGTGAGATTGAGTACGACTCAATGCCCGACCACGGCAAAGGATAGAGAAGAGATGAGTGTCATCCCCTATGCTTCAGCTATAGGATCTATTATGTATGCCATGCTGTGTACCAGACCTGATGTGAACCTTGCCATAAGTTTGGTAGGGAGGTACCAAAGTGATCCCGGAGCGGAACACTGGACAGCGGTCAAGAATATCCTGAAGTACCTGAAAAGGACAAAGGACATGTTTCTCGTATATGGAGGTGCCGAAGAGCTCGTTGTAAAGGGTTACGTCGATGCTAGCTTCGACACAGATCCGTATGACTCCAAGTCACAAACCGGACACGTGTATATTTTGAACGGAGGGGCAGTCAGCTGGTGCAGCAGCAAGCAAAGCGTGGTGGCGGCATCTACATGTGAAGCGGAGTATATAGCTGCTTCGGAAGCAGCAAAGGAAGAAGTCTGGATGAAGGAGTTCATCATCGACCTAGGAGTAATTCCCAATGCGTTGGGCCCGATGACTCTATTCTGTGACAACACTGGAGGTATTGCCCTTGCCAAGGAGCCCAGGTTTCACAAGAAGACAAGACACATCAAGCGTCACTTCAACTCCATCCGTGATTACATTCAGGAGGGAGATATAGATATTTGTAAAGTACATACAGATCTGAATGTCGTAGATCCGTTGACTAAACCTCTCTCATGAGCGAAACATGATCAACACCAGAACTCTATGGGTGTTCGATTCATCACAATGTAACTAGATTATTGACTCTAGTGCAAGTGGGAGAATGTTGGAAATATGACCTAGAGGCAATAATAAAATGGTTATTATTGTATTTCCTTGTTCATGATAATTGTCTATTGTTCATGCTATAATTGTATTAACCGAAAACCGTAATGCATGTGTGAATACATAGACCACAACATGTCCCTAGTGAGCCTCTAGTTGGCTTGATCGTTGATCAATAGATGGTCACGGTTTCATGACCATGGACATTGGATGTCGTTGATAACGGGATCACATCATTGGGAAAATGATGTGATGGACAAGACCCAATCCTAAGCATAGCACAAGATCGTGTAGTTCGTCTGCTAAAGCTTTTCTAATGTCAAGTATCGTTTCCTTAGACCATGAGATTGTGCAACTCCCGAATACCGTAGGAATACTTTGGGTGTGCCAAACGTCACAACGTAACTGGGTGGCTATAAAGGTATGCTACGGGTATCCCCAAAAGTATTTGTTGGGTCGGCACGAATCAAGACTGGGATTTGTCACTCTGTATGACGGAGAGGTATCTCTGGGCCCACTCGGTAAGACATCATCATAATGAGCTCAATGTGACTAAGGAGTTAGCCACAGGATGATGTGTTACGAAACGAGTAAAGAGACTTGCCGGTAACGATATTGAACAAGGTATGGGGATATCAACGATCGAATCTCGGGCACGTATCATACCGGTAGACAAAGGGAATTGTATACGGGATTGATTGAATCCCCGACATCGTGGTTCATCCGATGAGATCATCATGGAGCATGTGGGAGCCAACATGGGTATCCAGATCCCGCTGTTGGTCATTGACCAGAGAGGTGTCTCGGTCATGTATCCATAGCTCGTAGGTTCATCGTTGTCCAACAACATGACCTCCAAGACAGAGTTGTCGTACCGCTCAGGAGCAGTACACATCCTTGTCGACCTACGAAGTTCGATAGTAACTTGATCCTGAAGCTTCATGATCATCATCATTAACTTCCTCTTCAACTAACGTAGGCTTCACAGAAACATCTTTCTGCGCTGCGCTACTCTCTGGTTGAACAAAGGTTTAACAACCTCATCAAGTTCTATCTTCCTCCCACTCAATTCTTTCGAGAGAAACTTTTTCTCGAGAAAGGACCCAGTTCTAGCAACAAACACTTTGCACTCGGATCTGAGATAGAAGGCATACCCATCTGTTCTTAGGGTATTCTATGAAGATACATTTGTCCGCTTTGGGTTCTAGCTTATTATGTGAAAACATTTTCCACACAAGCATCGCAGCCCCAAACATTAAGAAATGACAGCTTAGGTTTCTATCAAACCATAATTCACACGGTGTCATCTCAACGGATTTAGATGATGCCCTATTAAAAGTGAATGTAGTTGTCTCTAATGCATAACCCCAAAAATTATAGTAGTAAAACGATAAGAGACATCACAGTATGCACTATATCAATAGAGCATGACTATGATGTTCGTACACACCATCACACCATGGTGTTCTAGGTGGCGTTAGTTGTGAAACAAATTTCACGTTGTCTTAAGTTGTATGCCAAACTCGTAACTCAGATATTCACCTCCACGATCATATCGCGGTCATTTTTATCTTCTTGTCACGATGATCTTTAAACTTCACTCTGAATTTGCTTGAACCTTTCAAACGATTCAGACTTGTGTTTCATTAAGTAAATATACACTATATCTACTCAAATCATCAGTGAAGGTAAGAAAATAACGATATCCACTGCACGCTACAAGACTCACTAGATTGCATACATCAACATGTATCATTTCCAATGAATCACTTGCCCGCTCCATCCAACGGGGTCCTTTAGTCATCTTGCCCAAGAGGCATGGTTCGCATGTCTCAACCGATTCGAAATCGATGAGTCCAAATATCCATCAGCATGGAGTTTCTACATGCGCTTTATACCAATATGACATTTAGCGGCAGTGCCACAAGTATGTGGTACTATCATTATTAACTTTGTATCTTTTGACATCAATGTTATGAACATGTGTACCTACGATCAAGATTTCAACAAACCATTCTCACTGGGTGCATGACCATTGAAGGTATTATTCATGTAACCAGAATAACTATTATTCTCTGACTTAAATGAATAACCGTATTGCAACAAACATGATCTAATCATGTTCATGCTCAACGCAAAACACCAAATAACATTTATTTAGGTTCGTCACTAATCCTGAAGGTAGAGAGAGCGTGCGATGTTGATCACATCAACCTGGGAAACATTTCCAACACACATCGTCACCTCACCCTTAGCTAGTTCTCCGTTTATTCCGTAGCTTTTATTTCGAGTTACTAACATTTAGCAACCGAACCGGTATCCAATACCCAGGTGCTACTAGGAGTACTAGCAAGGTACACATCAATAACTCGTATATCAAATATACTTCTGTCGATGTTGCCAGCCTTCTTATCTACCAAGTATCTAGGGTTGTTCCGCTTCAGCGACCTCTCACCTCATAATAGAAGCACTTAGTCTCGGGTTTGAGTTCAACTTTGGGTTGCTTCACTGGAGCAGCAACTGACTTGCTATCCATGAAGTTTCCCTCCTTGCTCTTGCCCTTTTCGAAACTAGTGGTTTGATTAATCATAAACACTTGACGCTCCTTCTTGATTTCTACCTTCGCGGTGTCAAACATCGCGAACAGCTCAGGGATCAATACTTCTATCCCTGGTGTATTATAGTTCATCACTAAGTTCTAGTAGCTTTAGTGACAGTGACTTGGAGAACTATATCAATCACTATCTTATCTGGAAGATCAACTCCCACTTGATTCAAGCGATTGTAGTACCCAGACAATCTGAGTACATGCTCAACGATTGAGCTATTCTCCTTCATCTTACAAGCAAAGAATCTTGTTGGAGATCTCATATCTCGCAACAAAGGCACGAGCCTGAGATCACAATCTCTGCTCCTAGAACATTCTCATATGTTCCGTGACGTTCAAAACGTTTTGGAGCCTCAATTCTAAGCCGTAATGCATGACGCACTAAACTATCAAGTAGTCATCGAAACGTGCCTGTTAGATGTTCACAACATCTATAGACGACGCTAGAGGAGGTGGCGCACCGAGCAGTGCATTAAGGACATAAGCCTTCTGTGCAGCAATGAGGACAATCCTCAGATCACGGACCCAGTCCGCAATTTTGCTACCAACATCTTTCAATTCTATTTCTCTAGGAACATATAAAAATACAAGGGAGCTACAGCGCGAGCTAGTAATCTACAACATAATTTGCAAAGACACTTTGACTATGTTCATGATGATGAGTTCAATTAATCATATTACTTAAGAACTCCCACTCAAATTGACATCCCTCCGATCATTCGAGTGATACATGATCCAAATTCACCAACTCAAGTCCGATCATCACGTGAGTTGAGGTGGCTGCAATGGTGAACATCATTATGTTGATCATATCTACTATATGACTCATGTTCGACCTTTCGGTCTCTCGTGTTCCGAGGCCATGTCTGTACATGCTAGGCTCGTCAAGTTTAACCCGAGTGTTCTGCGCGTGCAAATCTGGCTTGCACCCGTTGTATGTGAACGTAGAGTCTATCACACCCGATCATCACGTGGTGTCTCAACACGACGAACTTTCGCAACGGTGCACACTCGGGGAGAACACAGTTCATCTTGAAATTCAAGTGAGGGATCACCTTATAATGCTACCGCCGTACTAAGCAAAACAAGGTGCATAAAAGGATTAACATCTCATGCAATTCATAAGTGACATGATATGGCCATGAACTTGTGTTTAAGATCTCCATCTTCGAAACACCGGCATGATCTCCATCGTCACCGGCACAACACCATGATCTCCATCATCTTGATCTCCATCAATGTGTTGCCATTGGGGTTGTCACGCCCTACATGCTTCTACTACTATTGCTACCGTAGCGATAAAGTAAAGCATTACATAGCGCTTAATGATTGACACGCAGGTCATACAATAATTAAAGACAACCCTATGGCTCCTGCCGGTTGCCGTACTCATTGACATGCAAGTCGTGATAATCTATACATCACATGATCATCTCATACATCACATATATCTCATCATGTAATTGGCCATATCACATCACAACATACCCTGCAAAAACAAGTTAGACGTCCTCTAATTGTTGTTGCATATTTTACGTGGCTGCTATGGGTATCTAGCAAGAACGATTCTCACCTACGCATAAACCACAACGGTGATACACTAGTTTGCTTTTCAACCTTCTCAAGGACCGCCTTTGTCGAATCCGATCCAACTAAAGTGAGAGAAACTGTCACCCGCAAGCCATCTAGGCAACAAGTTGCGTCGAGGGAACCGGTCTCTCGTAAGCGTACGAGTAATGTTGGTCCGGGCCGCTTCATCTCACAATCCCGCTGAACCAAAATCCGACCAAGGGAGGAAGCAATCTAAGCATCAACGCCCACAAACCTTTTGTGTTCTACTCGAGATCTCATCGAACCATCAACCTAGCTCATGATGCCACTGTTGGGGAACGTCGCATGGGAAACAAAAAATTTCCTACGCACACGCAAACCTATCCATGGTGATGAGCATCTACGAGAGGGAGAGTGGATCTACATACCCTTGTAGATCGCTAAGCGGGAAGCGTTAAGAAACGCGGTTGGTGTAGTCGAACATCTTCGCGATCCAAATCGCCGAGCGTCCCGCGATCTCATCACGATCCGTCCCGCGATCCAATCACGATCCGTCCCGTGAACTCATCACGATCCGTCCCGCGATCTCATCACGATCCGTCTCACGATCTTGATCACGATCTGTCCCGCGAACTCATCACGATCCGTTCCGCGATCTCATCACGAACTGTCTCGCGATCTCGATCACGGTCCTTCCGATCTAGCGCCGAACGGACGGCACCTCCGCGTTCAGCACACGTGCAGCTTGATGACGATCTTCACCGTCTCGATCCAGAGAGAGGAGGTGGAGAGGAGAGAGAGTTCACCGGCAGCGTGACGGCGCTCCGGTGATGGTGGTGGAGTGATTCCGGCAGGGCTTCGCCTAAGCGCTGCGGAAAACCGATCTAGAGGAGAAACTGTGCACCGGTGAAACGGGTAGCACGTGGCCGGAAATTCTGTCCAAAAACCACCCAATCCACTAGTATATATAGGAGGAGAGGAGAGGAGAGGCAGCCAAGGCCTTTGGGTCGGCCGAAATAGGAGGTGGGAGCAATCCTACTTCACCTCCAATCCTAGTTGGAGTAGGATTGCCTCCTATTGGCTGATTTTCCATTTTTTGCTTTAGGACTTTCTCTCCTGCGCCATGGGCCTTTATGGCTGTTTTCCCAGCCCACTAAGGGCTGGTTATTATTCTCCCACAGCCCATGGACCTCTTGGGGTCGAAATACCCCTCCCGGAGGTCCTCCGGTACACTACCGGCACTCCCGGTACAATACCGATACTCCCGGTACACTACCGATGAGCCGGAAACTTTTCCGGAAACCAAACTGGGACTTCCTATATATGAATCTTTACCTACGGACCATTCCGGAGCTCCTCGTGACGTCCGGGATCTCATCCGGGACTCCGAACAACCTTTGGTCACCACCATACATAACTCTACACTACCGAAACATCACCGAACCTTAAGTGTGCAGACCCTGCGGGTTCGAGAACTATGTAGACATGACCGAGACACCTCTACGGTCAATAACCAATGGCGGGACCTGGACGTCCACATTGGTTCCTACATATTGTACGAAGATCTTTATCGGTCGAACCTCTATGTCAAGGATTCAGTTAATCCCGTATATCGTTCCCTTTGTTCTTCGGTATGTTACTTGCCCGAGATTCGATCGTCGGTATCTCCATACCTAGTTCAACCTCGTTACCGGCAAGTCTCTTTACTCGTTCCGTAATACAAGATCCCGCAACTAACAATTAGTCACATTGCTTGCAAGGCTTATTGTGATGTTGCATTACCGAGTGGGCCCCGAGATACCTCTCCGTTACACGGAGTAACAAATCCCAGTCTCGATCCATGCCAACTCAACAGACACCATCGAAGATACCTGTAGAGCACCTTTATAGTCACCCAGTTACGTTGCGATGTTTGATACACACAAGGCACTCCTCCGATATCTGTGAGTTGCATGATCTCATGGTCATAGGAACATATACTTGACATGTAGAAAACAGTAGCAATAAACTGACACGATCATATGCTATGTTTGTAGTTTGGGTCTTATCCATCACATCATTCTCCTAATGATGTGATCCCGTTATCAAATGACATCTCATGTCCATGGCTAGGAAACCTTAACCATCCTTTGATCAACGAGCTAGTCCATTAGAGGCATACTAGGGACATGGTTTTGTCTATGTATCCACACATGCATTTAAGTCTCCGATCAATACAATTATAGCATGGATAATAAACGATTATCATGAACAAGGAAATATGATAATAACTAATTTATTATTGCCTCTAGGGCACATTTCCAACAGAAGCATCTAGCTTGTAGTTGGTCTTCCCCCTCGGCATGTTCTCACTGTGTCGTTGACGGATGAGCACCCCCCCCCCCTCACCCCCCCCCACACACACACACACCTTTTTTGGGACACACACTGGTCTTCCACTCTTGACAATCTTTGAGAAGCATCCAACAATGAGTCGAGTAAATGGCTTGCCCCTATTTGTTCGTCCTTGAAGGTATTCAAAGCTTGAAACACCTACAAGATACATTTATATGTATAGGAGGACAATATATGCTTGAGTGGCAACGATGGTGGAGTTTCTTCTTTTGTCTTGACTCCTCCTTCGGTTGGCCCACTTTGCCTTCTCGGCAACTCTGTGCTCTGTGGTGGGGTCTTTCTTCCTCTTCATCGGAGCCATGACGCGGGGCATCCACAACAAGGAGGCGGCTTCGGCGGGTACAACAATAGGGGTGACTACGTCAGCCATGGAATTTTTCTAGGGCAGGGGCAAGATTTGGAAAAGGGTAGAGTGGAGATGGTGTGCCACTAGTGGACGAGCCAAAGGAGGACAACGTAAGCATTCGTAGTGTGGCCGCACATACGTAAACCCAACCCAAATTTGGGCTCCAAATGGGTCAAAACAAGGAGAAAAACAAACATCAATCTGTTTTGCGTCACCACATTGAACCATGATTTTTGTCCGCGCAAGACAATAACGGACACCGGCATATGAAATGCATTGGCCAGTTGGAGTTGCCCTTATGGAGAAACGGCACCAAAGCATGAGCCCCCTTCTACAAAAGACATCTCCTGCTCCCAAGCTCGGCTCGGGATGAACAGTAAAATCCAAAATAAATTTAAAACATTTCAAAAAAATGTGAATTTTTTTTGTGCAAACATTGACATAAGTTTTCAGCGCTTGCAAATTTTCATCAAAAAATGACATTCATAGAAGTTGTGGAAAAAACAAAATCAGTACTCCAAAATGTTATTGAAAATACACTTTTGGAGCATTTTTTTCTACGACTTCTACAAATATTATATTGTGATGAAATTTTGTGAGCCCCAAGAACTTTTGTCAATGTTTGCACCCAAAAAAATAGAATTTTTTGAACTTTTTTTGAAACTTTTTCCAAGGTACTGATCACCCAGGCTTATTTGAGTGCAGAGGCCGAGCTTCACTGAGCTCTTTACTTTTTTCAGCGGAAATACCTTTTTCACACATCAAAAAAATCTGAAAAAAAGTTTATGTGTAGACATATATTTGTAGTATACATGTATAAAATTTCATGAACATATATATTCATATGTGATGTACACAAAAAAGACAAATACACATGTTAAAATGGGCTTTTCCTTTGTTGTATTTGGGCTAGATATTTGTCTTTTTTGTGTAGCATGCAAATAATCAAACTAGTTCATGAATGTTTTTACATACTTCAAGGAATATAGAGAGAGAGAGAAAGTATATTCATCACCCAGAGTCTAGAATAAATTATTCTTCATCCGAGGTAATATTACGATCGTTTCATAAATAAATTACATTTTAAATGCAAATAATTACATTTATATTGATTCACTATGCCAAATTTGACATAAGAAAACAAAAATATACGTCATAAGACCAGAAAAATCACATTTTACGTATATTTTACACTATGTTTTTATGTTTGTAATTTTACATGACATAAAATATTGTTTATGATGACTATATATTTTCTTATGATCTCTTTTTATGTATGAGGTAAGATTAAAATTTACAGAACGTAAAATTACGGTGCATTGATGTGAAAATAGAAAAAAGGGTAAAGAATAACTATTCCTCACCCAGGATGACGAATAGCACGATCCTATATGTATGTATCTATATATATTTGTGCACCAAGCTCCATGGAGCTCGGTCTTTGCAACGCCATACTCCACGTCCCCCCTTCTAGTTGTATTTACAAGCGACAAGCTCATTATACGTTGAAAAAGGACAATGTATCTGCACAAGGACCATTTGTGAGTTACAAGTATCTCAGTTGGCCAAGTTGTTACAGAAGGCCACAGCAATTCAGACTTGTAATCGGCTGGAGAAGTAGAACATATAGCCACTCAAATATTAAGACCAACCAAAGCTTCAGGACGGGAAGCACATAACACAAGGGCACATATCACAACACGTTCGAGGAGTAATATCCATTGCCACTGCGATAATTTCAGCATGTCTTAGCCCAAATAGGATACATAACGAAACACTGATCCCACATTCTACGGCCACTGCAATACCAAGTTCCCACACAAAATAAGCCCTAAACTTCCATTGCAAAAGGAGGGCATCAATACATTAATGCCACATCAGATTCAAGCGATTTTCTGGGCAATGTCCTTGATAACCTTGTCCATGTCGAGCTCCCTCATCTTGTTAAACGGACGTGGCATGTTCTGCATGTCAATCATCAGCATTAAAAATATTTGGAGTGGCATCAAACTGCGCAACAAGTTTAGGTTCGGTTTTTTTTTGTTTTTTTAAACAAGGTTATAAGTTATGGGCATGTATGAAACAATCAAACTGGAACAAACCAAGAATTTGGATTATACTCCCTCCGTCCCAAAGTAAGTGTCCTAAGATTGGTACAATTTTGTACTAGCACTAGTACAAAGTTGAGACAGTTATTTTGAAACAAAGGGAGTAGTTAGGACTTAGGAGCTTTGGCAGGAAAATAAGGTTCTTTGTTATCTGACCGGTGTAGTATGGTTTAGAAAATAACCCAAAGATAGTTAAGATTACCAGCAGTGAAATGAACACATCACCACCTTCCTCCCGTATCTCAAGGCATCCACGGCGTGGCTGAGAAAAGACAGAAAAATATGTCAATTAAGGTTCAGATATACAAGAAAACATGCCAATTAATAGGTGTGAATATACACAAAAAATATGCCAAAAAAGATGTGACAAAGTTGATGATTATGCAGATAAAACACAGAAGATACCTTTTCAGGGTTGATCGTCACAGAAACCCCAGGGACAGCACTTTCAAGATCCTCCTTCACCTTTAAAGCTCTTCTCTTGAACTGTTGGCACTGAGTGCTGAAGAGTTCAACAAACAAGCAATTGGTAAGAGGAAAGAACAACCATAAACGCAGACCATATTGAGTTTACAGTATTGAGCATACAGACAGTTGGAGAAGTTGTGCAGATTATTTAAATAGCCAAGGATATTGAAGTACATGTTTTGAGTCTTAGATATGTTTGGATCAAATGTAACCATGTCAGAATTTTTTTTAGTCTTGAGGTAGAAAACAATGGGTTTTTACTAAAAAAACCATTGTCACAACTTTTTAGTGGATGAACAGAACAACGGTTGGATCCAGCCAACTACAAATCACTGCTCCATTTTCCTACATAAGTAATCATACGAAGAAGAGAAGTATATCTCCAGGAAACAATAAAGAACGGGTTGTTTTGGGTGTGGTTGCCTATCAAATTACAGAAATGGAAACATGCAGGTGCAGCCAAAGATAGTGTGAATGAGGTTTTCTACCACCCTTCTTACTCAAAATAATTTAATCTTTCTATGCAAATTGGGGTGAAAGAAAAACTGTTGGTAAAAAGCTACCAAAGGAGAGGAAATTTTTTGAACCAGAGAAAGATGGCATAACATTCTTTCAGTACCAATTATTCAACAAGTTAACAAGTGTTGCGAAGATAGGCGATTCTCCAGGCCAGCTCAACGGAAGTACAGTACTTAATCCAACATAATGTTTGGATAGTGGTTAAAATGGCAACTGACAGAACGAAACTTAAAAATTTCAGCTGATGTTTTCATATTAATAATCAAATTTTAGAACAGTAACCTAATATATTCCAACTTGTGACTCCTATTATATTTATTTACAAGTTGTAACGCGTGTGTCATACCTATTTGACCCTAATCATGCATGATGCATCCCGTTTAAATCACACATTTCGATTTTTGGCACGCTTAACTACAGAATGAATAGGTGATAAAATTCAAGAAGAATGCAAGTAGTTCTGGTTTGGAACCATTTATAAGCAGCAGCATAAGTTAAAAGAACAGATCTGCTGAATATCATCCGTTCACCTTACCCCTAAAATCAGTTCCAACCTTTTCACCATCTACACTACGAAATACAGTAATAATCTTAAAACAACACATTTTCATCCATTAATCATACCTAAAGCCCGGTTAGATCCGACCATATATCAGTTAAGATCGTCCAGAATCACAAAAGGCGAAACCTAACTGTCACGTGCACCGGCGCAAGCACTTACCAAGCCTCGACGATGACGCGCTTCCCGTTTTCAACGCCAGAGCCGCCATCATCTACCGCGGCCGCCGCCACCTCCTTCTTGGCATTTTTCTTTACCTTCTGCTTGGCCGCTGCAGGAGGCGACAGTGCCGTCTCCTCCTCCCTCGCCGCCGCCGCAGAGACCTCCTTCTTGGCCTTCTTCCTCCCCTTCTGCCCGGTCGCCGCCGGCGCCGCCTCTGCTTCCTCCTTTTCGGCCGGAGCGCAGGCGCCCCGCTTCCCGACGGCCATGCTCCGGGTCATCCTGGGCGGCATTGCGGGTGCCGCCGCCACCGCCGTCGCGACCGGGGACTTGCGCTTGGGAGGCATCGCTTGGTTAGTGGTTTGGGGTGGGTCAAGGGAGGAGGGGAACGGCGCTGCGGCGGCGTGCTGAGGAGATGCGGGTTGGGGAGCAGACGAGACGAGAGACGATAAAGAAAATCTCTCGGCTCTTCGGTTTTCGCGGAAGAAAGAGATTGTATCTTATAGAAGAAGATGGTGGAGGATGTGAAAAGGGCGCGCGTGGGAGGGGGGTTTCCCGCCAATTGGGCGGTAGGGGCGGGAGATGAAGGAACATGGGCCGTTTCCACTCCACAACCCACGCCACGTTCAGATTTCGGCAATGTCCAGGAGTAGTAGATCTCTTTTCTTTTTTCGAAATCAGAAACCTGTTTCCACATTGTTTATAAGGGCAGAGACCTGCTTCCATAAGCATCGGGTGGGGCCAAACAAGCCCAACAAATAATTGCATCTCACAGAATTATAGAACGGCAAAGGACAATAAATACTGGGTGAATTTTTTTTTGAATAAAAAGGAATAATTAACATTTTCAAAACAAGGCTATATCTTCTATTTTGGAAGGAAATCATTTTTCTTAAGTTCAAAATATAAAAGTAAGCATCTATACATTTTTTTCGGCCAATGATAGGCGTCGACGCGCCGGCCCAGAATTTAGGCCGGTCATGCGCACTTCGTCCGGTTCGACTACTATAATCCGTATGATCGTCCGTACAAATTGTTCCTTTCGTCTTCTATATGCTGGTGGTCCATGAGAACGGCGTCCCAGAGACCGGGCTCCCTAGAGCCCGGTTTATCAAAAAAAAATCTAAAGATACTTAAAAGTTTTAAAAAATACTATTTTTTATACAAATACATATTCATATTAGTCAAGTATATAAAAAGTTTCATTAGGTAAGTCGACTATTTGCATGCTACACAAAAAAGATAAGTATCTGGCTCAAATATACTAAAGATAAAAGCCCATTTTAACCTGTGTATTTATCATTTTTATATACATTACGTGAAAGCATATATGTTCGTGAAAATTTATCGTGTATATTACAAATACACATGTATGTATATACTTTTTTTCAGATTTTTTTCATGTGTAAAAAAATCAACTGAAAAAAGGAGCTCGGTCTCTGTAACCATTTATCGGGTGGTCCATCCGCACTTCACCCATGTGTATGAGGGCCATGCTATGGATGTTGCATGATGTCACGTGGGTGGAGCTCATCCAATGATGATATAACTTCTCTTTACAATCTGCACACAATAGTTTCACTCAAAAATGTACACGGAAAGTCTGCACTTCTTGTTAAACTGAGTTTGTAAGTAGCATTGCAACAAACTTCGCAACAAAAAACGAAAAACACAAGTCAAAACAAAAAATAGTCGTATGTTTGTAGCACAATTTCATTACTTCTACAACATAAAAAAACATAAGTAGCATTGTGCAAAAAAGCTCAGAACGAAAAGACTACGGAATCAAAATCATTAGCGCGCCACCCCTCCCCCCTGTTGACCGTCCTCGTCGTCGGTCCCAACCCCCGCCGGCCATCCGCGTGGCCGGTCCCCACCCTCTTTGGCCATCCTCGTCGCGCCTTGACTCATACAACAGTTGCACCTGCAGTTGCAGCTCCCAACGGCGACGGTGTAGCTTCGATTGTAGCTTCGCCACCGCCCCTCACAGCAGCCCGCTCGCCCTGGCCACGCCCAACCATCCCTTGCAAAAGCTACAACCAACGAGGACTGGTGCCGCAACCAGCGTCGGCCTATGCTATGACCGGCAATGGGAGTTGTTGCAACCATTCATGTTGATAGAGACGAAAATGATAACTTTTGCTTCAACGGTCATTCATTTTTCTACGACCGATGACGGAAATTGCTACAACCATTCATGTCGATGTTGCGACCTAGTACGATGGTTGAAGCTTTTTTACACTTGTTGAAGCTTTTTCTGTATGGTTGAAGCTTTGTCTGATTCCGATCAAAGTTTTTTTCACACGGGTTGAAACTTTCCTCGACGCTGGTGAAAGCTTTTTTACACCAGTTGAAGCTTTTTTATGTATGGTTGAAGCTTTGTCTGGTTTCGATCGAAGATTTTTTTCCACGGGTTGTGACTTTTCTACCCGCCTGCGAGGAGCACAGAAAAGCTGCAACCCATCGTTGACGATGCTGGAACCGTCTGCAGAAAAGTTGCAACCCCACGTCAACGGGAGTGAAGAAGAAGCAAAATAAGTGAGGCAATCGACGACAAGAACTTTGTTGGAAATGGCCAAGTTTTTTGTTGCAATCGTCGCCATTTTTTTCTACTATCGGCGCCAGATTTGCTACATCCATCGCGGCGGAGCTACGTCTTGGGGAACGTTGCATGGGATACAAAAAATTTCCTATGCTTCACCAAGATCAATCTAGGAGATGAGCATCTACGAGAAGAGATCGGATCCACATCCCCTTATAGATTGCTAAGCGAGAAACGTTAAGAAACGTGGTTGATGCTGGAACCTCCGCGTTCAGCACGCGTACAACTGATGATGATCTCCGCCTACTTGATCCAACAAGCGAGGGCGGAGAGGTAGATGGGTTCTCCGGCAGCATGATGGCGTGGCGGTGGTGATGGTGGAGCTGGTCTGACAGAGCTTCACTAAGCAATATTGAACCGATCTAGAGGAGAAGCAATCTAGAGGGAGAGAGGGAGGGCTGCGTCGTGGCTTGGGTGCGGCTGCCCTCCCTCTCCCTCTCTATTTATAGGAGGAAGGGGTAGGTGGGGCACTGCCTTGGCCCCTCCTCCAAGGAGGGCTTCGGTCGAAGTGGGGAGAGGAGTCCTCCTCCCACAAGGGAGGTGGGGACCCTAGGGAGGAGTCCCTCCCCTCTAAGGCACCTCTAACCTTACACCTTTGGGCGCATACGTGCATGCTTCGGGAATCAAAAACCTTAACACCAATATATTACTAAACACGATCATCCACTAGTACCTCCCACATATTATCATCTCTATATCGCAAAACTATTGCAAGGAATCATACATATCATATTCAGCGATCCATAAGTTTAATTCTTTCTATAAAAGACCATGCTCTATTAAATATAAGTGAAGCAAAAGAGCATTCTTCAAATAATTGTTTCCTCCTCTTGATCGCACAAGAAGCATGGCGATCTGTCGTCTTGTAGCCCATGCTTGTAGCGACGATTAGTAGTCCATACCCGGTACTGAATGGCAAGCCACATGAATATCTTGCAAGACAGGGGCGCCCAACACTTCCAGATCATCTTGTCGTAGGCCATAGAAATCCCACCTTATGTGAGCATCTTGTATGTAGATGCCGCAGAATACACACCATTGACTTGCCATTTCCACCAAATCTTGTCACTCTGCGATGGGATGAGAACCATCCGTATCATCCTGTCCCAGACCTCAATAAGCTGTACTAACCCATCAGTGTCTAAATCCTTCACGATATCAGAGGCCCAACGATGATTCAACAGCCCTTCCCGCACAGTTCTCCTGTTGATAACCTGGGTGCGCACCGTACCCACCACAAAAGGTGCAATCTCCTGCATGGTTGACCCATTGATCCAGCGGTCCTTCCAAAACAGTGCTTTGTCCCCGACACCCACCTGCCAATGCACAAGACTATTGAAAACTTGCTGCACCTAACGGTCCATGCCAAGCTGGAGCCCATGCCAGGGCCGGGAGTCATCTGATCTTCGCAACCACTCCCATTGAAGTCTGAGAGCAAGCCCATGCAACTTGAGATCAATCACTCCCAGACCGCCCAAATGTTTAGGCCGGCAAACACGCTTCCAAGATACCAAGCATTTGCCCCCACTGATCTCCTCCGCTCCATCCCAAAAGAATGCACGACATCTTTTGTCAACTTTTTCCATAGCCCAATTAGGAGCATCAGTAACCAGTAAATGATGTGTTGGTCTGGATTGAACGACATTGTTCACCAGTATCAATCTGCCTGGCTGCGTGACCAAACCCTTCTGCCAAACGGGCATGAATTTGAGCACCTTATCCACAATAGGTTGCCACTCGGATCTTGTCAATTGTTTGATTGAAAGCTGGAGGCCCAAATATTTGCAAGGAAACTTATCCATCCTCCATGGAAGTGCAGCTGCTACCAGAGCCTCATCCTCTTCCTCACCACAGATCATGATGGCAGATGATTTTGAGAAGTTGACATGAAGACCAGTAGCAGCACCAAAGATTTGAAGAGATTCTTTGACAAACATCAGATCAGCCAAGCATGGTCTAATGAATAACACCACATCATCAGCATATATAGACAACCTTTGCAAAGGAGAGCATCCTGGGAGTGGGCTCAACACTCCAGCTTCATGCGCCTTGATAAGAATGGATGATAGCACATCCATAGCAATAACGAATAGCAAGGGCGAGACGGAATCACCTTAACGAAGACCGCAAGCATGCATAAACTTGCGACCCGCACATCCATTCACAGTAACTCTGGAGCTAGCCGTGGACAGAATAATGGCCAGCCGGGACAGCATCCGAGAACCCTTTTGCGCGTAGCACTTCAAACAAAAATGGCCAGGAAAGGGAGTCAAAAGCCTTGGATATGTCCAACTTTAGAAGAACCCCTTTGGCCTTGTGTTTGTGCAGCATCCTGGCCATGTGCTTAACCAACATGAAGTTATCATGCAAGGTTCTTCCTCTTATAAATGCCGATTGGTTTAGCTGAACCAACTCTCCCATTCTAGGACACAGCTTGGTTGCAAGCAGTTTGGAGCATATCTTTGGAAGGCTGTGCACAAGGCTTATAGGCCTAAAATCTCCGATTGAGCAAGCAGTCGCTGACTTGGGGATGAGCGTGATGAGGGCCTGATTAAGTCTCCCGAAACCCCTTCCATTTCCAGCAAACAACTTGTGGATAGCAGCGAGTATATCTCCTTTGATGATATTCCAAGTAAGGCGAAAGAAAAGGCCGATGAATCCATCCGGGTCGGGGGCACGCTCAGCCGACATTTCTTTGATGACCGACCATACCTCCTCCTTTGAGAAAATTACACCTTGACCGATGAGATCAATGGTCAGGATTTCCACGAAATCAAGATTGATGGTATGCTCTCTCACATTTGGCGAGCCCAGAGTTTGGGAAAAGGCCTCAAAGAACACCTCCTCCTCGGAAGCCTGATCAGTGATGATTTTGTTGCCATGATGTATGGCGGGGATGAAGTTTTTAGTCTTCCTGCCATTCGCAACAAGGAAGAACAGTTTGGTGCACGCATTGCCCTCCTTAAGCCACCTGATCCTGGAACGCTGTCTGGCAATCGTTCACTCCAAGGATGCCAAACCCAGCAGCGTGTGCTTCAGGGTACTTCTGAACCAGCGCTCATGTGGTGTCAAAGTCCTCGACTCCTAGGCCTTATCAAGCCGAAGAATGATCCAACTGGCAACTGCAACTTGGATCTTGATGTGGCCAACACGCTTTTGCCCCCAAGCCGTTAAGTATCTCGCCGTGTTACGGAACAACAAGTCTAGTTGTTTGAAGGGGTCGATCACCTCCGGATCACAGGTCCAAGCCTCCCTAACCGCATCTTCGAAACCCGACAGTCTAGTCCAGAAAATTTCAAATCTAAACCTCCGCTTCACATGCATCGGCTCATCCATCGAAAGGTGCAGCGGACAGTGATCTAAGAAGCTCGAAGAGAGGGTCTGCAACAGGCAATTTGGATGCTCCAGCTCCTAGTCAACTGAGACTAAAGCCTTGTCAATCTTGGTCAGGGTTGGAGACTCCCGCTCATTGCTCCAAGTGTATAAACGGCCATGGAGAAACAGGTCCTTAAGCTCATGGTCATCCACAAATCGCCTGAACCTTCCCATCATTCTCCTATCAATATTGTTGTTGCTTTTGTCAGAAGCCTGCAGGATGAGGTTGAAGTCGCCAATAATCATCCACGGACCGGGGCAAAGGGCACGCCTCTCAGAGAGTTCTAGTAGGAAATTGATCTTGTCCCCGTGCTCCTGAGGCCCGTATACCACACACAGCCACCATGGTTGCCAATCTCGCGGCACCACATATCCGGAGATGAAGTTTGCATCAGATACACAATTTGAGATGTCAGCCAAAGGAGAGTTCCAAGCAATAAGAATTCCCCCCTCGTATGCACCGCCGGCAAATAAACAAAGTTGTCATAAGACGGGCCAAGACATTGCATAACAACAAACTGGTCTAAAACATCAAGTTTAGTTTCCTGAATACAAAAAATGGACGGCTACGCCGTATCCGCAAATTCTCTCAATGCCTTTCTACGAGCTGGACTATTTAAACCATGAACATTCCAGCTAATTAACTCCAAGTTGTTGTGCGACATTGGAAAACAGGTCACACCAACAAGCTGAACCTAGGCCGTGATGGCCCTGTCCAGCAAACCTCCCCCTTCCAGATCAATGGGTATGGACTTCCCAAAGATCGCCGCCATGGCACGTAGCTGTGGCTCTTGCACCGGATAGTCAAACATGGCGCGCAACTGTCTTAGTGTCTCATCCTGGACAGTAAACTCATCAGACGAGATTCCAAGTGCCTTGAGCAGGACCGATTTTGCAGTCGTGGCTTTGCCCTTGGACGCCGGATTGGTGATCAGTGTAGCAGCCGAGGCCCTCGTAGCGCGCCGTCGAGTAGCTTGCTCGACATTGGCTTTGCGCACAACATCCATATCTTTCAGAATCGGCGACGCTAGTTTCTTCAGGAGACCGGTGCAGAAAGATTTCAAGTTTGCCATGGCCACCAGTTCTCTCTTGGCAAGGCCAGCACCAGGGCTGGGCTCCTCCTGGGTCGTCGCAGCAATCGGATGTGACCAAGCCTCATGGGCTGTCAGCGGGCCGTCTTCACTCGATAGGCTAACCTAGAAATAACTGGGCGAAGAAACCTACCCAGAATCTACAGATTCTCTCTCATGATCTTCCTGCATGAAAGCGGACCCCACCGTGGAGGAGGGAAGCGTGTCCACCAATGGCAACTCACAATCAATCATGTGATCCGACAGAATTTCTGGGACCGGGTTCCACCCCGGGGCGGGCAGACTGTCTTTGCCAAAGGAAGCAATCCCCAAGTCTGGATGTCCCACATGCAGTTCTACGTGATCCATGCAGCCCTCTCCTGATCCGCCACCAACGCCCTGGTCGGGGTCTAGAGACCCGTTGTCACTGCTATCTTCCAAAACGATCGGTCTCGCACCAAGGACCAACACGGGCACCGGTGTTGTCCGATTGGCCAGCGACGGGCAAATGGAAGTAGCTGGCCCCACTGCCATAGGCGCAACGACCGTATCTCCCTTGGGACCTAAGGCAGCAGGATACAACTCCTTTTGCAGTGGACCAGCTGCCAACTCAGTGGGGGCAGGGGGATCCAATGTGGCCAGAGTCTCCGGGGGTGCAGCCATGATAGGTCCTGGGGTGGCCATAGGTCGGTCACACGGATCAGGTGTGCCAGCGTCAGCCGCTTGCACCACCATCACCGGAACCGAGTTTTCCACCACCGTGGTGGCCATGGTCGAACGAACCGCTGGCCCCGAGTCCCTGCAAGCCCCGCCCATGGACAGAAGCCTCCAGTTGGACTCTCCCAGGCGGCCCTCTAGCACCTGCCTGTAAGTCATGCCCGTGTGGCCAACGCCGGCCACGTCCGCCGAGCTACCGCGATCATCTATCTTGCCACGGGTCCAAGGCAAGACCTGTCTCTCTCCACCACCAACGAAATCATCAGAATCCTCAGGCAGACCACTTTGGACGCTGCCATCCGAGCTAGATGGTCGGCGCCAGTTATCCAAAGCGTTGAAATCCCATATACTACCAATGTGAATGAGAGTGGAATACTCCAGAAACTGGCGGAACGGAGCACGCCGCTGCCGCTCATCATGCATCTCTGGTTCAGGGATCTAGAGCAATTTGTCCACAGGAACGTCGTCCGGCTGCACGCACCAAGCACGCACCTTGAACAGTGACAGATCAGATCTGTCAGCTGTCTCAGGCGCCAAACTGTCGATCAAGCATGACGCACCCAGAATTTCCTCCGCGGTCGCCTTCAACCAGGCATGTGATGGAACTCCCTCGATCATAAGATCCACTTGCACCCTCATCGCCTTAGATTTAGCTTGCGCTTGCCGGAGCCAGGGCTTGAAGAAAAGCTTGAAGCTTCCGTTGTCCACCAAGCTAAAGTGTAGAGCTGAGTTGCGGAGGTCCGGAGTAGCGAAGACGATCAAGAAATACTCTGGATGGAAGCGATGCACCAAGAAGCGGTGGCAAGGGATGTTGAGTTGTGCCGCGATGGCTTCAGCGGACTCAACACAGGAAACCGCCGTCCTGGATCCTCCAATGTAGGCCACCGCCGCCAGACGAAGCCGGTGCTCCATGTCTTCCATCTCCGGTGAGCGGCAGAGGATGCAGATGCCGCCCGCAGCCAGCGAGGCAGACGGATGGGGCGAAAGTAGGGGCTTGGGCGCGGCCGACGAGGACCGTGGCAACTGCACGTCCTGCCTGGGCTCCAAGGAGCGCTGCCTCACCGCAGCCGCCGCAGCAACCGGAGGGGAAGAGCGACCCATCTTGGTCAACACCGCCCGAATGAGCTCGCGCTCCGACGCTGGGCTCCGAGGTCTCTTGCACTGGAAAGATTCATGGACAACCGTGCCGCAGCGGTAGCACATGGGGCGGTTGGTGCAGTCCTTCTTATGATGGTCATCTCCAAAGCATTTGAAACAGAGACCATGCATCTCCACCGAGAACTCCCGCCGCTCCAACGAGGAAGAAGGGGAAACCGGTGCATGGCGAGCTGACGGTCCGGCCTCCCCCAGCCGCTTGAGCGCCCGACGGCAGTGCCAGAGGGCTTTGCGGGACGGCTGCGACTGCCGATAGCCGTCAGTCAGGGCAACAGGCCCATCCACTACAGCCACCTGCGCCCCCCCCCCCCGCCGCTCAAAGAGGAGGAGCGGACAGATCCAGACGAGCCCGAAAGTCCTAGACCTGAAACCACGGGCTGCGGCCTACGGAAAGTGGAGGAGATCGATGGTGGGCTGGAAGACATCGCGCACAAGAACGGGGTGGACGCTACGACCGGAGCGGTCGGCGGTGGAGAGGTGGACGCCGCGGCCGGAGTGGCTAGCTGTCGGCTCAGGGAGCAGAGCAGAGAGCAGAGAGGACGGTACCTATGTTGGATCTTACATCGATAGTTTCATCAAAACACGCAAAACAATGCATCAAAAACAGAACATGTCTTAAACAAAACAGTCTGTAGTAATCTGAACTTTGACCATACTTCTGTAACTCCAAAAATTCTGAAACATTAGGACAAAATATAAGATATGTATATCAATACCATGTAAATTTTTTAGAAACTTCTAACCTTCCAGTAAAAAATGAAAATTCACGCACTACAGCCAAAGTTTCTCTTTTTACATCGCACACGCCAATAAGCAATCTAATCGTCCTAAAGGCAAATCTTGGCACCTTATTTTAATAATACAATGGATTTGTACAAGGGGTAATTATTATTTTTGGAAAAGTTTCCGTGATTCAGTATTCACAAAGTTTCCATGGGCATGAACAAAACTTCAAGGATGCCCCCCACTTCAACGATGCTCATCATCTCTCTCACTTTCACCTTTCCTTTTGTGATGTTTCAGGTTCCCCTCCATATTTTTTGTATTAAAACTTTATAAAAGCACACAACAGAAATAAATGACTCTCTAAAACTTCTGGGTTGTCTCCCTGGCAGCGCTTTCTTTAAAGCCATTAATCTAGGCATAAAGTGCTCAAGTAATTGATCCACCCGGACCCCAAGGTATATCAAAGCCAATTTTAATGAAAAATGATTTGTAATTTAGTAGTGAGCACAAAGTGATGTGTAGCATGTAACAACAAAGTCTAACTCTCTTCCTATGCATTGACATGTCATAAAAGAACAGTTCATTCAAACAAAGTAAGGGCCAATACATAGCATAAATAGTTTCTTGCATTTTTATTGTATTGGAGACATAGAGAGGTGAAAATGTAGTTCCCCTCTAATAATAATTGCAAGTAGGAGCAGCAAGAGCATGCATATTATATTCATCAAAATCATCATGTGTAGTAGCAAGACATAACCCATCAATATAAGCCTTAACAAGAGCAAACTTCTCCGATATAGTGTAGTTGGGAGAATTCAAAAAGATAATAGGACTATCATGTGTGGGTGCAATAGCAGCAATTTCATGCTTAACATAAGGAACTATATCAAGTTCATCTTCAATAGCATAATTCATATTGGCATCTTGGCCACAAGCATAGCAAGCATCAAGTTCATCAAAAAGGGATATTTCAAATGAATCCAAGGGATCATGGCAATTATCATAGCATTCATCCTTCGGTAAGCATGAAGGGTAATTAAACAATGTATGAGTTGAAAAGTTACTCCCATTAGAAGGTGGGCACGGGTGATCAATCCGCTCTTCCTCCTTTTGATCTTTGGTCTCCTCCTCGTCTTTTTAATCTAATGAGCTCACAATTTCAGCAACTTCTTCTTCCATAGGTCCCTGCAAAATAATAGTCTCTTCCAAGGCAGCGTACATTCTCTCAATAAATTCAATTATATTACCATTGCATTCATAATATCACAACAATATTTAAGTATGGCAAGAATTTCAGATTCGTAAGAAACATCATCATCATACTTTTCAATCAAAGAAGTAATTTCATAAGCACGTTTAAAAGTAACAAATTCTTCTATTCGTTCCGCATCATAGTAATCATAAATACCTTTAGCATAAGAAGCCGAGGTTTCATTATCATTGAACTTACAGTGATAGGGAAGGTGTAGAGCCTCTATCTTAGAGCAACAAGTATAATCACATTTCAAGCATGCATCCCAAGCAAACCATTCCAGTATTCTAGTTTGATCCCATAAGTGTTTCCCTTTTTGAGATAAGCGATAATCCCTAAAGTACTCACGTTGATCCAATGTGTATCCCATTATAAAGTTCCTCGAGGATTTCTTGGGATTATCAAAGGAGTAATTAACGTGCTTCACATAACTAGCATCGAGGGTTTTAGGAGGTTCCCCATCTCCATGAGTAGCAAGTACCACTAATTTTTTTGGTGTTTCGTGTTCCATATCCATAACTAAGGATATAAAACAACTAAAAACATAAAATAAAAAATTACTTAGTGATAAAGCAAACAAGCACACACGAGAGTTTTCACCCCATGCTATTGCTCCCCAGCAACGGCGTCAGAAAAAGGTCTTGATGACCCACAAGTGTAGGGGATCG
This sequence comes from Hordeum marinum, assembly GCA_022496015.1. Taxonomy (NCBI): domain Eukaryota; kingdom Viridiplantae; phylum Streptophyta; class Magnoliopsida; order Poales; family Poaceae; genus Hordeum; species Hordeum marinum. The sequence continues at coordinate 472,030,564 of CM039678.1, forward strand.
TTTGTAGCCTTTTTCGATAAGTAAGAGTGTCGAATCCCAGCGAGGAGCTAAAGATAGAACAAATATTCCCTCAAGTTCTATCGACCACCGATACAACTCTACACAAACTTAACATTTGCTTTATCTAGAACAAGAATGACACTACTTTGCGGGAATAAAACTATGGGTACTTTGCAAGAAAATAAACTTAGTAGTGCGGTAGCAAGATTTTTGTAACACAAGAGAAAGATTGTCCCTAGGCAATTGAATATGATACAATAGATACTTGATACATGCAATGAGAGAGAGGCATGAGCTAACATACTTTCTCTACTTGGATCCTATGCACTTATGATTGGAACTCTAGCAAGCATCCGCAACTACTAAAGATCATTAAGGTAAAACCCAACCATAACATTAAGTATCAAGTCCTCTTTACTCCCATATGCAACAACCCACCTACTCGGGTTTATGCTTCTGTCACTCACGCAACCTACTATACGAAAATCATGAACATATTGCAACACCCTACAGCGCGACTCCCTCACATTTGCGCGACATGGAGGGCACCATAGGACAACACCATATCAACATACAACTCGCATCCATAACATCATACCACAATTAGCCCATAGGACAAAAGGGATCTACTCAAACATCATAGGATAACCAAATATCATTGGGAAATAATATATGGAGTTGAGCACCATGTTTAAGTAGAGATTACAGCGGGGAAGAGAGGCGTTACACCGCTACAAGAGGGGGAGAGAGTTGGTGTTGACGGCGACAAGCTTGTTGATGTCGATCGTTGTCACGATCCTTGCCTCGGCGGCGTTCCGACGCCGTCTGGAGAGGGAGGAGAGAGAGCCCTCCTTCTTATTCTTAGTTGGCCTCCCCCTAGATGGTAGGAGAGTTCCCCCTTTGGTCCATGTCCTCCATGGCGGCGGAGGAGCAGGAGCCCCTCCGAGATTGGATCTCCCTCTCTGTTCTCTTCTGTTTCGCCTCCTGTTTCTGGCCGAAAACCGTTTCTCATATTCCCGGAGATCCGCAACTCCGATCGGGCTAAATTTTTAGGGGATTTTAATCCAAAAAATAGTTTTCTTGTGCCTGAAGGAGAGCTCCAACTGACATACGAGGTGGGCATGGTCCACCAGGCCACGTTTGGGCCCTAGCCCGCGCCCAGGTAGAGGGTGGAGGTTGTGGGACTCCGTTTGTGTTGATTCCACTTCTCAAAATTCATAAATATTCCAAAAAAATCTTTGTAATTTTTTTATTGCATTTGGACTTCGTTTGATATGGAATTTCTGCGAAACAAAAAACACACAAAAAACAGGAACTGGCACTGGGCACTGGATCAATAGGTTAGTCCAATAAATCATATAAATTGTTGCCAAAAGTATATGAAAGTTGTATAATATTATCATGAAACAATCAAAAAATATAGATACGATGGAGATGCGTCAATACCTTGTTGTACTTTTTTGTTTACTTATTTTAGTTTGTGTTCTTGCGGGATCTATTTACCAAATCTATCATTACCTAATCTATCTTATTACCGTAGAGAGCTTGACAACCTCTCTTTCGTGTCGCGTTGCAAGTATTTGATATTTGTGTGCAAATGTTGTTTACATGGGTGCGTGATCTTCCTCTACAGATTGATACCTTGGTTTCATAACTGAGGGGAATACTAACCATCACTGTGTTGCATCATCCCTTTCTCTGTGGGGAAATACTGACGCAGTCTCAAGCCACATCAAAAACCACAACGGTGATACACAAATTGTTATTCAACCTTCTACAAGGATCGCCTTTGTCGAATCAGATTCAACTAAGGTGCGAGATACAGACACCTGCTAGCCATCTCTGCGCAACTGACGAAGGGATAACCCCGGGGTAGCCTCAGTTGGCCTTCTCCTGCGAGCCGCCTCCCCCTGCGGCCCTGCTCCGTGCGGCCGGCTACGACTAGCCTACAGGCCAGAGGCGGAGACCCCTGGCCCCCTAGCCGGCGATGCATCAGATGCCGCGGTAAAAGTACGCGTGGCAACAGTGGCCCCCATCCCATCAGGGGTCAGCACACACATGGCCACAGTGGAGGCAACAGTGCCTCTGACTCTGGCCGACTGCGACCGGGCGCTGGAACAATGCCGACACGCCCTCAACCACTCCGTTACCTGCTCCGACGTGGCTACAGCATGGCCAGACGTACCACTAACTGTGGCCGCCTGCCACAAGATGACGCCTCGAGGGGTGGCCCGTGCCGCGGTGCGACCGATACGGGGACCTACCACATGGTGCCCATCGGCTCCCGACGGGACCCCGCAGCCGGTGGGCCCTACCAGCGACAAGACCCCTCAACTGAGGTCCCACCTGGCCGGCTAGAGAGGCTGCCAGCTGGGGCCCTCTCGATGCCTTCTACTCATACTGTAATCCGGGGGTTGGCCTATAAAACCCCCCGGAGCCCCCCCCATGCACGGGGCGATTAGATCCCTACACACACACGCACACTCCCACGTAGAGAGGAAGTGAAGGCAAGCTAGCTCCTTCTTCCTCCTCTGATAAGACAGCTCAAGGAGCACCATTGTAGCTCCCTTTGGTTCATCAACTAGACTAGCAGGACTGGGGGTATTACCTCCCACGGAGGGCCCCGAACCTGCGTACATCGCGTGTCCCACACCATTTGTCCCCGATCCCGCTCCCGGAGAGCACCGGCGTCCTTCGGCCCCCACCACTCTCTATAAGCCTATCCATGGCATCTGTCGTGAGAAAACGACGATAGTTGGCGCCCAACGTGGGGCCGTCCGCGGCGCCGGCCGGAGTCACCCTTCGGGCGGGACGCTTAACCACCTCCCCTGGCCGCCCCGCATCCGGGCGGAACTGCATGCTCGTGGGGCTTGCTCCCAAGGGCCCTACGGGCGACGCTGTCAGCCTCTCCGATGAGTGCCTCGGCAGCGACCCCCCGCTCGACATCGTTGCGCTCACCGGGCGAGTCAGCAAGCTGAGCCTCGCCGACGAGCCTGCGGCCGACGCGTACCCTATCCGGGTACTCGACTGCATTGACATGCCCTCGTCCGTGGGTGCACTCACCTCGGGTGAGGTCGACGGCTCCCGCGTCCGCGCGGGGGTGATGACCACAGCCTCCTCCACCTCTTCTGGCCGAGCGCGGGCCGATGTCGACGCGGCCATCACCCGCGCCGGAACCTCCGACCCGCTCTGCGCTACCCTTCGGGGTTTGAGCACCCCCATCGCACCGACGGAGAACCCGACCACCGTCACGGCCAAGCTGGAGGCGGCCTGCCGTCTGTTGTTCGAGGATGCCAGCACCCTCGCGACAGAGCGGCGCCGGATGGAAGTCGCACAACGGGAGTATATCTCCGCTTACGGCCTCACGCCGACTGACACCGAGCCCAGACGGCGGGGGGCGGTGGGTGACCGTGGCCGCGTGGTCGCAGAGATCCTTGGCGGCAATCTGCCCGTCTACGACACCCTCGCGGCCAACTTGTGGGCCGCCAAGGTAGCCTATGAGGACCTGGCTGCCTTGGAGGGCAAGGAGCGCGCCTCGCGCGAGTGGCACATCAAGGACCTCATCGACACCGCCAACACGCAGCAAGCCGGGCTCTCCCCTGGTGGAGCCGTCTGTGAGGCTCCCCATCCCGAGGACAAGGGTACTGGGGCTCTTGGCCGTCAGCTCACCCAGCACTCCAGCTCCCCTCACGCCTCTGGCCGGCGGGCCGAGTGAAGCAACGCTCGGCGTTCCCAGCTGCGCGGAAATGAGCATCCGGCTGTGAACAGTCGGTGCAATGACATCCCGGCTGGCGACGACCACCGCAATGAGGCGCCGGCTGGAGGTAGCCAGCGCAGCCGTGGGCACACCCCGCCTCCACAACGGGACCCGACGCGGTCTGTCCCGCCAACCGTCCGCATCGATCTCGCGGCCCGGCTCGGATCACGGGTCCCTCACAATGAGAATGATGCATGTCTCCGCCTCGACTGGCTAGCGCAGTCGGCCCTCCTCGAGGAGGAGGGCTCGATCGGTCCGGCGTGCTTCGGCCCCCCAGATCCATAGCGAGCCGTTCCTGACCGGCTTCACACTCCCCCGCGACACCCCGAAGTACGACAGGGCCACCAAGCCTGAGGACTAGCTGATCGATTACACCACCGCGGTCGGCATAGCCAGAGGGTACAAGCGTGTCGCCATCCGCTACGCCCCCCTCATGTTGATCGGCTCGGCCCGCACCTGGCTGAACAGCCTGGCGGCCGGCAACATCAACACCTGGATGGACATTGAAGACGCGTTCGTCCGCAACTTCACCGGCACCTACAAGCGCCCCGGTCGCCCCTGCGAACTAGCCATGTGCGTTCAGAGCCCGGACGAGGCCCTCCGCGACTACCTCACCCGATGGGCCGAGCTTCACAACTCCTGCGAAGGAGTGCACGAGGTGCAGGCCATCCAGTACTTCATCGAGGGTTGCCGCGACGACACCTATTTCAAGCACAAGCTCCTGTGCTCTGAGCCAACAACGTTGGCAGACCTCATGCCCAAGGCGGACAAGTACTCCACGGCCAACTCCGCAATCCGGGTCAAGGTCAGCACGCCCGGCAAGGCGGCTCCACCGCCGGCTACGTCACGACCGGTTGCCGACAACCGACAGCCGCAGAAGAACAAACGCAAGACCGACCAGCCAGACTCCCGTTTCGGGAGCCGGTAGGTTGCCACCATCGAGGAAGAGCAACCGGCTGCCCAGGCCTCCGGCCAGCGTCAGGGCACCGACAAGGCCGCCTGGCAGCCCAAGCTCACGTTCGAGCATATGCTTGACCTCCCCTGTGCCAAGCCGTCCATGCACACGCTCCAACAGTGCAACTTATCGCAGCGGTTGGCCCAGGGGGGAGGCCTTCCGGCTCCTCCCGTGCCGCCTCTCCGTGCATCGGCACCAGCTCCGGCTCCCGCTCTGATCTCGGCTCCACTCCGGCCCCGCACGACGGCCGCCTGCTTGACCAGTTCCCCAACCGGGACAGTTCCTAAGTCGTCTTCACCAGTGAAGAGACGGACAAGCACACCCAACGCTGGCTCCAGTGCGAGGTGAACGCCACCATGCCCTCGACTCCCCAATTCATGCAATGGTCCGAGAAGCCGTTTACCTAGAGCCGGGCTGACCACCCGGTCATGATGCCAAGCCCTGGTAGCTATGCCCTCGTCCTCGATCCCACCATCATCTCCAAGAGACGCACCTTCCGCTTCTCGCGGGTGTTGATCGATGGGGGCAGTAGCATCAACATCCTCTACTGCGACACGAGGCTCAAGCAGGGGCTCAAGGAGGAAGACCTGCGGGCAAGCCGGATGGTTTTCCACAGCATTGTGCCGGGAAAGTCCTACACTCCTATCGGTAATATCGAGCTCGATGTCCTCTTGGGCGGCCAGAGCCACTTCCTTCGCCAACTGATATGGTCCGAGGTAGTGGACCTCGACAGTCCCTACCAAGTGCTACTGGGCCGGCCGGCTCTCGCCAAGTTCACGACGGTCCCTCATTACGCCTACCTCAATCTCAAGATGTTGGGTCCCAAGGGCATCATCACCATCGCCGACGACTACAAGATGTCGATAGCGTGCGCACACGATGACAACTGGCTGGCCGAAGCCCTGGAGATAGCGGAGGAGAAGTGGCATCTCAACCGGCTCGTGGCCCACACCTCTGGCCAGCCAGCTATGCCGCTCCTCCGTCCCAGTCAGCCAGCGAGGCGTCATACCAGTCGTCAAAGGACACTAGACAGGTGCCACTCGACCCAGCCGACCCAAGCAGTGCGTCACCATCGGCTCCCGCCTCGACAGCAAATAGGAAGGTGAGCTCGTCGACTTTCTCCGTGAGAATCGGGACATCTTTGCATGGTATCCAAAAGACATGTCGGGTGTGCCGAGGAAGTTTGCCGAGCACAAACTTCACGTACGGGCGGATGCGAAGCCGGTCAAGCAACCCCTGCATCATTTGTCGGAGGAGAAGCGGCATACTATAGGAGAAGAGATCGCTCGGCTGCTCATAGCCGGCTTCATCATGGAAGTGTTCCACCCAGACTGGCTGGCCAACCCAGTCCTGGTGCTGAAGAAAAACAAGACTTGGCACATGCGTATCGACTACACGAGCCTGAACAAGGCATGTCCCAAGGACCCATTCGCCCTGCCGCGGATCGATCAAGTCATCGACTCTATGGCCGACTGTGACCTGTTGTCTTTCCTGGACGCCTACTCAAGCTACCACCAGATCAAGATGGATCTGGCCGACCGGCTGAAGACCTCCTTCATCACCCCTTTCGGGGCCTACTGCTACATCATCATGTCCTTCGGCCTGAAGAACAAATGCGCTACCTTCCAGCACTGCATGCGGAAGTGCCTCCTGCCTCAGATAGGTAGGAATGTCCACGTTTACGTTGACGACATCATTGTCAAGACCAAGAAGCACTTCAACCTCCTCGAAGACCTCCGGAAGACATTCGCCAAACTGCGCGAATACAAGATCAAGCTCAACCTGGAGAAGTGCATCTTTGGCGTCCCAGCTGGCCAATTCCTGGGTTTCTTCGTGTCCGCTCGCGGCATCGAAGCTAGCCCAGAGAAGATCAGGGCGATCGAGCACATGCCCAAGCAGACCTGGCTTCGCGACGTCCAGAAGTTCACCGGCCGCCTCACCTTGCCCAGCCGGTTCGTCAGCCGGCTGGGGGAGAAAGCCCTGCCCTTCTATGGGCTCCTGCGGAAGATGGTTTGGTCGAGCTGGACCGCAACTCCATGAGGAAGCCATCCATGTTCGAGTGGCCCGAGAAGGCGGATGAGGCTTTCCGTGGGCTCAAACGGGCACTCACCAGCGCACCTATCCTGGCCGCGCCGGCTGAGAAGGAGCCTTTGTTCGCCTACATCGTGGCGACCACGCACGTCATCAGCATCGTCCTGGTGGTGGAGCAGCCGAAGCAAGGCAGGACGCTGCCGATCCAGCGCCCCGTCTACTACCTCAGCGAGGTCCTCTCCGCCTCCAAGAAAAACTACCCCCGCTACCAGAAGAAGTGCTATGGCATATACTTCGCCGCCCAGAAGATAAAGCAGTACTTCCCGGAGCATGTCATCACTGTGGTAAGCACGACGCCGCTAGGCGAAATCATGAGCGGTCGGGACGCCACCGGCCGGATAGCCAAGTGGGTGATCGCCCTCGCCGACTACGAGATACGATACGAGCCGTGCGCCGCCATCAAGTCACAAGCGATGGCTGACTTCCTTGTCGACTGGGCCGAAACCCAGTTCGTGCCGCCTGTCGGTGTCAAAATCGGCGGATCTCGGGTAGGGGGTCCCGAGCTATGAGACTAGAATCGATGGTAACAGGAGGCTAAGGGGACAAGGTTTTACCTAGGTTCAGGCCCTCCTATGGAGGTAATACCCTACGTCATGCTTGATTGTATTGATGAAGTATAGGTTATAGAGTCGATCTACCTCAAGATCAAAGAGTTAAACCCTAGATGAGTTGTTCTGTCTCTACAACCTAAAACCCTATGGCTTATATAGATGCCGAGGGTACCTAGGGTTTACACATGGTCGGTTACATGCCAAAGAGATAAACACGCCTAATTACGGTCGTCAACTTGGTGGACACGCCACGGTTCTCGAAGCTTCCATCCTGGCGACGGGGTCCTTGATCACCCAATGATCACTTTGTGGCCCATATAGTCTGGCCCATGGGAAACAGGTCGGTCGTTCATGGATCCCTTAATCCAGGACTCCCTCAGTAGCCCCCGGACTACTGTTCAATGCTGATGTGTATCCGGATAATCTTCATAATCTTCGGCTTGCAAGTCGAGTCCCATACTCCCTCTTGTTTGGCAACCGACAGGTCACCGGTGAAATCCCAAGTGTCACGAGCTCTCCAAGCCCATTATAATAACTGCTAGCATTCCTCGATTTTTGCATGTCATGGGGAGGCGAGTGGTTTAGTGATTTTTTACAGTGCTGCCCTCCCATAATGGAGGCTACACCCATTTAAACAAATAGAATCGTGGCTCAGACCACACCCTTCTCCTCCTCCCCATTGGAAAAAACTCCTAGCAAAAGATCACCACGAAAAACATGGCGAGCGCCCCCCAGCTCTTCCTCGCGCCCCTACGGCTCCCGTCCGGGGGACTAGACCAGCTGCTCCGTATCGCTCCTACGGCTGCGCAATCTAGAGACCCTGTCACACCCTGTGTTTGTAGCACATTACCATGTTTGGTTTATAAAATTTGGAACCAGTTAAAACTTTTTGAATGAATGCTTGTTTGGATCAATGCTAGTTTGGTTGCTTGGATGATTGTGTTTGGCACTCTTAAGTTCTACTCCTCTCCACCTTCATCTTCCTTGATCCAAACTTCTTGCCCAATGATCATGCCATGTGAATAGTACTCAAAACTATTTTTATCAAAATTTATTTTCACCAAAAAGGATTTATTCAATTTAAGTTTACAAAAACTCATGAACTGAGGTTTTTACTACAAGTCCTCAATTTGGGTGGATCCTTTCTTCCCAAATGCTTTATTTGAGATCTACTATATATATGACTTCTCAAAACCACCCAAATTTATTTTTAAAGATTATTTCCATATTTTATTTAAAGGCTTTTTCTTAAGGCCAGAAATGGCTTTTCCTAAGGAAAATTATTTAAATGTTTTGAAAATATTTGAGAAAATTTAGAGAAACTCAGTGGGCATATATTTTCCATATATTAGAGTTTCAACACAAGGGCTTGATCATATCATGGGCAAAACCCCTCAAAACCCTTTCTGTTCAGATCAAACTTTTGGAATGTTTCTATAAGAAATTGTCTCTATAAATTCCAGGAAAATTCTAGAAAGTCAATACTATCATAGGTGATGATCTTGCAAAGTTTAATCTCAATCCAAGTTGGTTTGATTCATCAAACCAACCCAAAACCATTCCTGTCCAGAATCAAATTTGAGCAACTTTACATAGTGAAGTGTCTTCCCTTGGACTCAAACTTTGTGGGCATGCTCTAATGACTAAATAGTGATGATAAAATAGATGGTGCATCAAGGGTTAAAGCCTAACATCATTGGATCTATAGAAATCAGATTCTGCCAATTTATAGGTTTTCTCTAAGTCCCATTGTGAACTTTCTTCAAAACTTCTCAAACTTGGTGATCATGCTTGGTTTCTATCACCCCTTGACCTTGTCAAATATCATGTCAATCTAAGATCATTTGCTTGCCCTAAACAACATCAAACACCTTCTGGTAAGTTTTTAAAACTGGCATTTTCACCTTGTAACTTTTTACCCTTGCCTCCAAAGTTTTACCAGAGTCTCCTATAGTCACCTCTCACCCTCAGTAAGAATCTCAGGCCACACAGCCACTGGTAGATGGGGTAAAACCCCAATTACCCCTCTGGTCAGCTCCATTTCTACCCCTCCTCCCTATTTCTTCTACTCTAAGGCACCCCAAATGCTTCCCTAGGTCCCTAGACCCCATTTTCCTTCCCTGGGATCCTCTGGGCACGGGTGAACGCGCAGAAGGCGCCAAGGGCATGCCATGGCATGCAATGGCCGCGCTCCAAAGCATGCTACAGTGCCGACCAACACTGTAGCCACTGGCCACTCCATGGCCCCGACAGCCTCGGGCTCCTCCCTCTTGCCACTTGGTTGGCCTCGACGTCCAAGACACGCCGGACGGTCGGCCCCCTCCTCTCTCTCCTTCCTCCTCACTCCTCCCGCGTGTGTCGAGCATCGCCCGGCTTGGCTAACTCCCGAGTTTGCACGCTCTCTCTCTCCCTTCGCTCCTGCCCGGTCTAGACCTCGCCCACGAGGCCCCTGGACTCATTCTTTTCCTCCCCCATGGCCCGTGGCAATGGCCCCGAGCTCACCGGCGCATCGCGTCCACGGTGAGCCGGCGCCCGCCTATAAAGAGGCTCTCCCCGAGCCCCTGCCCCTCTCTCCTCGGTCCTCCTCTTCCTCCGCTCCTCCCCCGTGCCCAAACCCATCGCCCCCGTGGTCGGGAGCCTCCTCCCGACCCAAACCCTCGCCGCCGTCGTCGAGTCCCCTCCTCGCCGGTGCCCCTCTCCCTCCCCGGCGTCTCCGTGGCCCTCCTCCGGCATGCGACGCCCCTTGGAGGCCGCCAGTGCCCTCCGTTCCTGTCGCCATGGCCTGGAGCCCCTCCTCCGGTGAGCCCCTGCTCCTGCCGTCACGAGGAGAGGGATGACAGGTGGGGCCCACCTGTCATCCCCTCGCCCCCTCCTCTCTCCCTGACCAGCTGGGTCCACGGGCAAGTTTAAACATTAAACCTGCCGCGCGCGGCACCGCGTCTGGCTCGGATTCCCCCTGTGAGCCGGTCTGCTGCTGGATTCTGGCCCGAGGGCACAATAGCATTTTTCTTTTTCTTTTTCCTGATTGATTCCAAAAATTCCACAGCTCCTAATATAACTCCAATGTCCAATATGTTTCCACCATAAATCTTAGAATATTCCATAGAATTTAATGGTGCCATTTGTGATTTTTTTGAAAAGCTTTTCTATATAGATTTAAATTAAAACCTATTTTAGGCCTTTTTAGCCTCTGTTATAAATAGTTTTTAAATAAGTTTTCACCCCCAAAACTTAGGAGAGTATTTTTAGAGTTGTTATTAGGATTTATCAGAATAGGTGGACATTTTTGATGATTAAATGAATGCTCTGTTTTTGTGTGTTTGCTTATTATTGTCGTTTATTTTCGCGGCGATAGATTGCGCTATTGACGAAGATGTTGGACCCGAGGACTTCGAAGACCCCGGAGACCTTGTTGAGCCAGGCAAGCATCCCTTTGACCATATCAAGAAACCATTTTCATTGCATGTCATATAGCACTTTACTTTCGTCGTATTTGATCATGTGATGTGGTGTTCCCCTTCGGTGGGATTCCTCCGGCACTTTTCCGTTGACACTTGCATCGAGCATGACCCTACCACCTTATGAGGGTTGTGCGGGTGGGAGTAGTTAGGTTGCTACTAGATGCTACGCAAAGTGGGATGGGACTTGCGCATGGTGATGGCAAGGAAGGAAGTGATTCTTTCTCGGGTGCCACTAATGCCCGAGGGAGAGGATAATAAGTTGGGTGACCACTTGAGAAAGAAGTGGTGTGCCGGAACAAGTGAGTGTGTGTGTTTTTGAAAACGGATTAGATTTAAGGTCTGTTGACCGTCCTAACATTACATGCACAACCACGATACCCCTTATGGGACCGGGCTTTGTTGATTACCTTGGTGGGTACTGGCAAGGAGCCCGCATTACTAGTGGCAGGAGTGGCGTGGTCACTCTCGATACGGGGTCGTACCGGTATGTACATCATGCGCTGTCTCTTACAGGCACCGGGCACACCGTTGGTCCCCTCATGGATGGTACAATTAGAGCAAGGCTCGTATGATGTACATCATGAGGGCTGGGTACCAATCGAGTGGACTCTTTGTTTAGTATCGCTGGGGGAAAGGCATTGTTCGGGTTCTTACCTCGGGTATGTTATATACCGCGAGTCGTGGATGACACGGAAGTTCCCCGAATCTTGTGGGTAAAGTGTGCAACCTCTGTAGAGTGTAAAAGTATTCGAATAGCCGCGTCCGCGGTCATGGACAGTTGGAGGTCCTTCTTAAACTATGTTCGGGTGTTTTCGTGAAACAATGGCGTGAGTATGGGTGTGTTAGTGACAAGAGGTCACATGAGTCAAGTTCGATGACTTGGCATGAGAAATGAGCTAAGTCCGATGACTTGGCATGAGGAATGAACTAAGTCCGATGACTTAGCGTGAACATGAGGTGTTCAACTGATACTCATGATGGTATCTACAAAATGTTCACATGAATACTTGCTAGTTGTTAATGCATGCTCACTTATTACTTGAACATGTCAACTTCATACAAAATTAGCTTTCCGCACATTTTCCTACTTAGTGCTATATCATGCATCATTATTGCCTCGTTCCACTCTTGGGTTGCTTGCAAGTACATTCAAAGTACTCATTGGCTTGCCACTGGTTATTTAATTGGCCAGGCATGGAACAACAGGAATATGTTGAAGAGTTCGTTGGAGACGAACATGCTAACTAGGACGCTTCCCAGTCAGAATGCTTGTAGGTTAAGGCAGATGGCATGGGTTCACGCTTTCGATCAAGATTTCTGCTGCTTGTTCTAGTTTAAGTGTTTGGCCGTGTGGCCCTATCTATGTAAGACTAAGACCTTCGTGGTCACCATTTGTGTAATACGTTAAGTGTGGATGTAAGACTCTTATTATTCAGCTTCTGTGTGTTCAGTGAGCATTGATCTCTGGGATTACTGTACACGTGCATTCGGTGATCTCGACTTCTGAGTCGGGGTCCCCATAGACCCACGGGTATCTCCCTTCTTCGGGTCTGGCGGTGACCTGCGTAGGTTTACCTTCATAAAACAACGAAGTTTTCGTGGAGCGTTTCCCCAATCCTCAAAGGGGGGAATTAGTATGCTTCGTGCCCTTTCTCCTGTGGGGCCTCGGGTTTCCCATCCATTCGTTCCTGAGGGGATTGCTTGAATTCCGTGGGATCCAACTCCACCACCTCACCCCAGGGTCTATCCTGCACATCTCAGGCTTCGTATCCCTTTGCGATATGTTCCTGGGCTGCGAGGCACATTTCGACCTATGGAGGAAGTATTTCTACCTTGTCCATCGAACTCAGGACAAGACAATCTTCGAGGTCGGCGGGGCCGAAGTGTGCCGCATAGCGGGGACAGGGTATCCGGTGGGTACACCAAAGGAATCCGAAGAGTGGACCTCGGGATGGTTTTATATTGAAGACGTCCCTTATTTCGAGCCAGCTCGAAGGGGTCTGCCCAAGTACTCCGATGCCTCCTTGACGAAAAAGGTACAACTGGCGGCCGAAGAGTTCGTCCCAAGAGGACAGCATAGAAGTGCAACACCTAGCAGCCCAGGTGTGGATACTTACCCACCACAACTTGACCATGATCGATGTCATGGCCGCCGCCATCACCCGATGCATGCAGCCCCTCCAACAGAGGATACATTCCTTGTGGTGCTACAATAGGAGAAGCGACACCACGTGCTCCCAAAGACAAGGTCCCGCCGATCAGACGGCGTTGTCCGTCACACTCGCCGACCTATAAAAAGGAGAGCAAGAAGATCTTATTCGGCGGTCGACCAAGGAAGGATACTCGAGCCACAACCCCATCGAATGGGTAAGCCTTTCTCTTCTGTTAACATAGATCGGGGTTTTCATTTTGTCCCTTACTTGACCGAAGCCGTTAAATCTTACATGAACAGGAATGGAGGAGCTTTATCGAGACAGTTAACTGTCCGGCTCCTCAGCCCGAAGACTATTCCCGCGATGATGATCCGGGTTTTCATGAGGACCCGAATCTTTTAATTGAATTTGAAGATGGGGTCTTCTACCAGGAGAGCCTCGATCGATCCCAGGTAGCTATCATAGCCGATTACCCAGGATCGTTCTCCGTTCCTGCAATAGACAAGAAGAAGAAGAAGAAGTCGTCCCGCAAAAGGCAAGCATCCAACAATGCCCCGAACGCGCCGGCACCTGCTCCCAAGCATCGTCGATCCGTGTGTCATACATCGGCAACTGAAACAATGCACAGATCAGAAACCAACAGGGACCCAACAAATGAGTCGGCTGTGAGGACGAGTTAGCCTACTCTCTCAACCCAAAGGTATTTTGTTCAGCAGTCTGCTTACTATCATAGTCAATAGAGTCTTACAGCAGTTATTACATTGAAATATTCAGGCGAAATGCCCAGGCTTCTCCCCCGAAGAGGTTGCCAAGGTGTCCGGTAACACTCAAAATTCCGAAGCCATGGCCCATGCCGAACCTGCTACCAAGGCCCCTATGGCCAATCTGGCCCCGGCCGATTCTAGTGACGCTATGTCTGTCACCAAATCAGAAGTAGGAAGCGCCATGAATCATCGGTGATGACGGGAGGCCATGCACCACCCGGTATTCTCCGAACAAGAGTTCGGTGCCCTACGCACGGCGGATGCGCACATTGGTGCTACCCGAGCTGGGTTCGGAGAGACCATGAAGTTGATATTGGCCAGTATGCAGGTAAGTAATCAGCTTGAAAGAGTTCGGACACTCATATAAACCCACTAGACCCCGAGCCTTAAATTGGTTTGGAACAACCGAATTAAGGGTCTTTATGCTTTTTTACTGCTAATGCAGGCTTCAAAGCAACAGAACGAGCTACTGGCCAAGGTGCTGGAGGACAGCCGATCACAGGTGCAATCTCTGAAGGCAGAGCTGGAGCAAGTGAAGAGCTTCACTTAGGAGGCCCATGGTGAGTACACCTGTGTTGCGAATCTTTTTTAAAAATTTCCATGCTGACGCAAGGATTCTCTTTAGCAGCTGAATCAATAGGGCATATCCAAAAGGAGTTGGAAGAAGCCCGAGAATCTCAGCGGTATGCCGAGTCCTAGCACGAGGCTGGCTGTCGTGTTTTGAACCGCCTCCAGGAAGAAAATAAACAACATGCCGAAGAAATTGAGAATTTAAAATCTCAATTGGCCTGGGTCCAAGAAGAAAACCAGAAACTACAAAGGGGCATGTTCGGTAAGTGTGATTCTAACATCAGCTAGTACTTCTTATAGAGAAAGCAAAATAAGCATGCCTTTGCCTCATGTATATGCCTCCTGTCTGGGCGTCCTGAAGGAGCTTTCCGCTCTTCATGAGCATGCTCGAAAAGCGATGAAAACTATGATAAAGGCACTATGGCTTGCCGAACAACCTCCGGAAGGAATGACTGAACTAGTCGATCGATTCAAGGGAGACCGAAGTACGTTCGAGCTTTGGAAGACATTGGCTTGCCAGGAGGGAGCACGAGAAGCGTGGGCGATGATCAAGACCCGCTACACCAGACTTAATCTCGAGCGTATGGCTCGGGTTGGTCCAGTGGGTTTAGATGGACAAGAAGTGCCGCTCCACCTGGTGTATGACCAGGTGATGCCTGCCACCCGCCTTTCACAAGAAGACTGCCCCCTAGACACTATAATTGATAATCTCGATCAGCAGCCGAATGTGTAATTATGCATACTTATGTAAGAAAAATTGAGTTGTTACTCCATCTGTGTTGTAAACTTTGTCTTAACCAGCCATCGGCTTCTACCTCCCGTGCGAAGAGCTCGAGAGTGTTCCTCGTGATTTGTCACCCTAAAAGAGTGAATTGTGTTTGGCGAACCAGGCAATCCGGCCATGTGGTGCGAATAGACAGGAAGTACACAGGGAGAAATGTTATATTACTGCTTAGCATAAGAAACATCTTCTGAGGGAAATAGTACCCCTATCGATACTTTCTTCGGGGTTCTACGAAGGTCATATGTAGAAGGCCACATACTGCTAGTATGCGGCTAGGGGCTTTTAAGAAGAAAGAAAGCCCAAGCAACGGTGATAACTACCATAGCCGTGTTAATTACTTCGGTCATGGCTGACCAATTGTCTACGTAAGATAGCTAGCTTTTGGCTTCACCCATCTGAGGTATGTTCCCGGGTGACCCGGTCGTAACAATCGCAGAGGTGCTCCCTTTACCCTCTAGCCGGACAATGGGGAACATAGAGGGTAAACACAGGAGCGAGGCAAGCAAAGTCTTAGCTCGAAATGATGCTTATGATGGCTTGAACGTGACAAAGGAAAAGTCTGTACACGATAAGTGTGGGTGAATGCTTACAATAATATAAAAATTGTTGTCTTCGAAAAGAAGCCCCCAGGTACAGTGCTCGAACTTCAACACTTAAGGTTGTAAGCCGATAATTTTAGTACAAGATCAGTTGAACTGATCATGGGGAGAGAAGGAAAAAATTCAATCCTACCAAACAACAAAGTGGGAGTGGAAAGAGAAAAGAGGAAGAAAAACAAAAAGTGCTAGAGAATGTGACGATACCGGTTTATCCGTAGAAGCCCCAAAGACGAGCTGCGTTCCATGGGTTTGGTTCAAGGCGGTTGTTCGACGGGCTCTGTCGTGGTTTTCTCACGGCAGATGTACGGGCGAACGGACTTGAGTTCGGAGCTGTCGCCATCGTAGTGGACTCAAAGGGGTTGATCGGGACAAAGGACACGAGTTTACCCAGGTTCGGCCCCTCAAGTCGAGGTAAAAGCCTACGTCCTGCTTGTGTTGTTATTGCTTGTGTATCGATTACAAGGGGCAATAAGCTTGACCTAGTTCTCGATAACCTCACCTCTAAATCGCCCCGGGTCTGCCTTTATATAAGAGGTCAGAACCGTCGGGTCTTACAATTGCTTAACTGGATCATGTTTACATCTCCGATTCTATCTCTACCTCCTCGTCCAAGTCATCCTTGAGACGTCTTGCACGTCCGGGTCTTCGTCGTCCGGGCCATCGTCCGGCCCACATCATGAGCCGCCTATCATCTTGGGCCTTCAGTTGATGGCTTCTCTCTTGGGCCGGCTCATGAATCGATATCACAGCCGGAGCTTCTAAGCCGGGTCATATCACGGGGTTATATCCCCAACATTAGGCCCCAGGTTGAATTGAGCCAGCTCATTTCATCCTCCTCTTTCAATTGTCTGAGAGTCGTCACTGAATGACCCGGCGTGACGTCACGAGATCCGTTGACGTATCACCAAATCTCTGCATTTAACCACTCACTCCGAGAATCGAGGCGTCCGCCTCGGTTAGACCGGTGTCGTCGCCTGGGATTCGCACCTTCCTTATTCCCTCTTTAAATAGGACCCGCACGGGTCAGTGCTTTTCACTCTTCCCTCTCTCGCGCCTTCTTCTTCCTCCGTCGACTGCTCCGCACCGCTACGCTCCGCTCCGGCGCTGCCCGCTCGTCGTCCGCACCTTTGCCCGCTGCATCAACCTGGTTGTTCCAGAGCATCGTCCGCCTTCACCGTCGGCTCCGGTGAGGTCTTCCACTCCTTAGGTTACTATCACCACGAGTAGGGTTTTCTTGTAGTTTCCGCCGCTGCCGCTCGAGCTCCGGCGCGGCCATCGCGTATGCGTCCCGGCGCCGTCAGCGCCTCTTTAGACTGCGCTGTCGCCACCGCCGCCGTGTGCGGACCATTCGGGCTCCTGCCGTTTTTCTTCTCTGCTGTTCATCACTAGGTTAGAATAAAATTTCTTTTACTGTCCTTTTGTAGATCCGTAATCTTAGCAGTAGCCTGTGAAAACTGTTTGTCCGGGACTTGGCCGATTTTTGGCCCCGCTTTTCCTCGTGAACCGTTAGACTCCCTCCGGCTCTCATCAGCCGGGCCTTCAAGATTATTCTTAGAGCCCTTTAAACTGTAAGCCGACATGACCACCTGCTTTCGTTTTACTAGTCATCATTTTACCTTGCATAATATTTTAAGCCGTCAATATGACACGCGCCACCAATTCCTGCAACTGGGTCGGCTTTTGTGTCACTGAAGAGCACCTGGCGGATCTCGTTGCTGCCGGCACCCTTCCCCCAAAGGAGGTTATCCACTGGCGGGTTCCGGGTGATGAGACCCGCCCCGCACCTAAGAAGGGGGAAGTGGTAGTATTTACAGATCACATTGAGCGGGGGTTCGTACCGCCCGGCTCTAAGTTTTTCGGCGACATCCTTCACCTGTACAAGCTTCACCCCCAAGACCTGGCACCAAACTCTGTTTCCAACATCTGCCACTTCCAAGTACTCTGCAAAGCATATCTTCAGTCTAGACCATCTATGGGCTTCTTCCGCGAATTCTTCTATGCCAACCACCAGACGGAGTTCAAGAGCAGCCCGAGTCTGGAGCTTGGAGGGATCACTATCCAGCGCCGAAGGGGCATCATTTTTTCGGCTATCCAGATGCCAAGCCACCCCAAGGACTGGAACAAGACTTGGTTTTATTGTAAGGATACGTCTCCTGAAACTGAACACCGCATGCCGGGTTATCGTCCTTCCCGGCTCTCGACAGGCACGGCACTCCCTGACCGGCTCTCAGCCACAGATCGCGCCAAGTATGAGACAGCTCACGCCAGAGTGAAGGCACTCTTGGCCAATGGTCTTATAGGAACATATCTGATTCGCTGCTGGGTGGAATGGCGGATCATGCCTTTGAGCCGCAGGAGCCGGCTCATGCATGAGTATGAAGGAAAGTACGACAGCTCGTTGTGCTTCAGCAAGGTCACCTTGACTGAAGACGACATCTACATGACTGTTCGGAGCCTCGTTCATGAAGCCTCCGGCTCTTGCAGCGCCATCGGGTTAGCGCCTTTCTACGCTACCAACCCGGCTCCCCTTGTAAGTTAATCTCTTTCCCATCCGTCTCTTGCATGTTTACTTATCCTTTTTGCTTGGTTAACTATCTTTTCCTCTGGGTTACTTTGTGCAGGCCGACTCAGACTTCTGGAAAAAGGAGTACGTCCCTCCTTCGAAGGCGGCTAAGAAGAAAGCCGTAAGCAAGAAGCAGAAGAAAGCCACCCCCAAGAGAACTGGCTTGAATAGCCGGCCTCCTCAGATTCAGAGGTAAGGTCTTGACTTGCTTGCTTGACCCCTTACTCTTTCTGCTCTTTTGTTAATGTTTACTGTGCTCACAGGAAGAAGTGGAGACCAGTCACACCAATGCTCCCGAGGTAACTTATATATACTCCGACTCAGAATATTTCATCCAAAAGCCACGGCGGGTTGTTAGGAAATTTCCTCTTTCTCACCCTCTCGCTCATCTGGCTCCCGATTTCTTCTTAAAAAAGCAACAGCAGGCCGAACGTCGCCAGACCCGGAGCACCGGCTCTACCGAGCTTGTGTCAGGGCTTCCAAACTCACCGGCTCCCAAGAAGCGGTCTGCAGAGGTTTGTGTCTCTATTTTCCTTTGATTTTTCCTTTGGGTTTAGGCGTCCTCTCATTTCCTTGTCTTATTATTTCAGAAGACCCCCTCTTCTGGCGACTCTTCGACGTCGGTTATAACTCCGCCCAAGATCAACCCGCTGTAAGTATTCGAATGTTTGGCTATTGATACAATACTAGTCTCTTTCAAACGCTGACCCTTTGTCCTCCAGTGCTCAGGCAAAGCGCCGCAAAACCAATCATCCTTCCTCCGGCCCAGTCCCTGAAGACCAAGAGCTCGAACAGCCGGCCCCGGCTCAACGGACCTTGGACAGCCGGAAGAAACTCCAGCAGAAGAAGCTCCGCCAACGGCTTCCAGAGAGCCAGCGGCGGACGATGTTATAATGGAGAGATCTCCAAGGGACCCTTCAAGGCCGGTCACCCCTGCCAAGACTCCCGCCACTCCGGATGTCATCATCATCGGTTCTGCCCAAAAGTCTCCTCCTCCGGAGCATGTACTGACCCGACATTCAGAGCCGGCTGAGGCCTCACGGAAGCTTCGCTTCGATTCTTCATATGAAAAGATGAAGGCCGAAGAGCTCCATTCTGGTTATGTGAACCGGGTCAACACCAGCCGGGATTTAGAACTCCGACTGGTTGCTATGATGAAGACCAAATACGAGGTATGTCACTCTTCTCCTACCATAACCTTCCCCAGCCCCCAAGAGCCGGATTTAATCTAGTGTATAGTTAAACCGGGTCTTCCTTGAGGTTATGTAGAAAACACCTTTGTTAAAATGGACTAGATGCGAAACGTGCACTGTAGATATAGTAAACCGCCGATTGTAGCCCCCAAGGGCCGACTCAAATTTTATTTGAGTCGGGTCTTTTGCTTGTAAACAATTTGAAGAGCACGTCGTAGCCCCCAAGGGCCGACTCAAATTTAATTTGAGTCGGTGCTTCTTATTTAAAAAGAGCCATAATGTAGCCCCCAAGTTCCGGATCAATTTTGAAGAAGATGAACCGGAACTGTATACTCAAAGAACAAAATGTACATTAGCCCCCAAGTGTCAAATATATTGCTTGCAATCTGTTTGAGACTTGCATAACTTTAACTATAAACACTTGTCATTTTGATATCCTCTTCCTTGTAACGGCTCATGTTTTACTTTGAAATTTGCAGGACGCATTAAACGCTGTCGGCTCTCAGCTGGAAGATCTGAAAACGAATCTAGCCGCTCAACAAGAAGCACGGAGCGCCACAGACGAGAAGTGTCGGCTCTTACCGAAGAACTTGGGAAGACCACTGCTGAACTCGCCTCTCTCAAAGAGACGGCAGAGTCAGAAAAAATTGCGCTAACCAAACGGGCGGACGACGCCGATCAACGGCTTATCACCATTGCCGAAGAACTCCAAGGCTTGAAACAACACATTGCCAAAATGTCCGCCGCCTTGTTTGGTAAGTCGTTTATCTTACTATGTATGTTAACACCATTCACTGAAATCTGGCGACTCATGTGCCTCTTCCGGCTTATGCAGGTCCCCGGAGCCGGCAGCTTGCCTCGGACAACATTCTTCCTTTAAAGGATATCTACACCTTCGCCGAGCAATTGTAATGCGGAGCTATTTTTACCATCAAGAGCGTCCAGTATAAGGAGAAGATCCCCACTACTCTGAAAGGGGTGTTGGAGCTCTTCTCCACCATGCCAAAGCAAATAGACGAGCTGAAGAAGTCTGCATTTCGCCAAGGAGCCGCCACAGCATTGAGCCGGGCTCTGGCCTATGCGCCGGATCTAACGCCGGCTGAAATGATGTGTGGCTACCCATCAAAGAAAGTCGACGGCTCAGAATTCACTGAGACGGATTATTTCAAATGGGTCAAAGACTCGCGCTTCTTGGGGTCTGTTATGGCCGACGAAGCAAATTTGAAGAGCTATCAGGCGGCTTACGACAGCGAGGACAAAAGGATCCGCGGGCCTCTCTATGAATGGAAGGACCTGACACCCGCCCGTAGTAAGGAACTTTTCCCCTGTGAGCTCGATGCATCACCTTTTTTTGAGGGGACCTTTACTGCCGTGTCTAATTGTAACTGGGAATTGGGCAACCTCTAGATTCAGCCGGCAGAAGAACCGGAGCAGGGTGAGCCGGCCAACTGACTTTAACATTGTAATATTCAGAGAAATGGCTCTTGTAATGACCCGCCGTGGGGCTTTAAACTTTAGCAACACCTCTATTCCTTCTGAGAACATCTTTTGTAACCGCTTTGAGAATGGATCCATAATGTAAAAAATGTTTGTCGGATGTTTATATTTCTTTGAATAGTCTTTTCCGTCTCTATTTCTCCCTTTGTCAAATTTGCCGGGTCTTTTGTGAGAGGTGCTTGTACTTCTTCATAAGCCTTTGAGAGCCGGATAACACCTTTAAAGAACTTGACTTTGCAAAAAACGAGCAACATGGCTCCGGCCCTTGTAAATAAAATCTAGAAAGAGCCGGCTGTCCTAGGATAAGGTAAGCTATATCTGACGGTAAGAAGCCTCTATGGACAGACTGCGGCTGTTGGATGAACAGGAGACGGCCTTAAGCCGGCTGCATGAAGGGTGATGTAAGCTATACTTGACGGTAAGAAGCCTCCTTTTAACAGCGAAGATCGTACTTTATATGTGAACACCGGTTGTCGATGGGTGATGTAAGCTATACCTTAAGGCAAGAAGCCTCTGTCGACAGCCGCAACTAATGGTTTACAAAAGCCGGTTGTTGGAGGGGTGATGTAAGCTATACCCAAAGGCAAGAAGCCTCCCTCCACAGCACATGTTGTCTTAGTATGCGCGAACGCCGACTGTCGATGGGTGATGTAAGCTATACCCGAAGGCAAGAAGCCTCCAATCGACAGCCGCGGCTATTGATTGCAATAGCCGGCAGTGTGAAAGGTGATGTAAGCTATACCCGAGAGCAAGAAGCCTCTTTCAACAGCTAAGTTTTGGCGTAAACGCCGGTTGTTAGGGTGAGATAAGCGAACCCGTCGGTAAGAAGCCCCCTTCGACAACCACGGATAACATGTTAACCGGAGATGGCATAAAGCCGACCATTAGGGTGAGATAAGCGAACCCATCGGTAAGAAGCCCCCTTCGATGGCCGCAGTTGATAATCAAATAGAATTTGATGTACACGCTATTGTCTTAGGGTCATGTTATGCTATACCAAAGGTAAGAAGCCTCCATCAACAACAACGCTTAACGTACTCAAACTAGGCATAAAGCCAGCTGCGCAAGGGAGATGTAAGCTATACCCGAAGGTAAGAAGCCTCCTTGCAACAATATAAGAAGCGGACCGCACAGGGGAGATGTAAGCTATACCCGTAGGCAAGAAGCCTCCCTGCAACGGTGCTTTAAGAGGACATAAAGCCGGATGATGGACAAGTCGCTTGGTAGCAACAAAACGATTTAACTTAACTCTGTGAGCCGGAAAACTTCATCTTGATTGCACAAGGATACATATAAGAGCCGGGGCTGGGGCTCCAGTCTCGGTAGAGATATTACTCTATGCCGACATAAATATGATATACAAAATGATAGCGGCTCTCAATCGCCTACTAAGTATAATATGGTCGCAGATGCGCGATATTCCATGGCCGCAAAGTCTCCTAACCCACGGTGTCCGACTCATCCCGAATATCAATGAGGTAGTATGACCCGTTGTTGAGGTTCCTGCTAACCACAAAGGGCCCTTCCCATGGCGGAGATAGCTTATGCATCCCAGATTGGTCTTGAATCAACCGGAGCACCAGGTCACCTTCCTGGAATGTCCGGGTCTTCACCCTGTGGCAGTGATAGCATTGCAGGTCTTGTTGATAAATCGCTGATCTAGCCGCCGCTAACTCTCGTGCTTCGTCCAAGGCGTCCAACGCATCCTGACGTGCCATCTCATTGTCCGTCTCAACATAAGCCGCCACTCTCGGCGAATCGTGCCGGATGTCACTGGGTTAAACCGCCTCAGCCCCATACACCATGAAAAAAGGTGTAAAACTTGTAGACCTATTAGGCGTAGTCCGGATGCTCCATAAGACGGAAGGTAACTCATCAAACCAACATCTGGGTGTCCGTTTCAAAGGGACCATGAGCCGAGGTTTAACCCCTCTCGAGATTTCCTGATTAGCTCGCTCAGCTTGACCATTAGACTATGGATGTGCCACGGCTGAAACATCAAGACGGATATGCTCCTTCTCACAGAATGCTTTCATAGCTCCCTTGGACAAATTTGTTCCATTGTCAGTAATGATGACGTGTGGGTAACCAAAACGGTAGATCAGCTTTTTAACGAATTCAACCGCTGTGGCCGCATCACACTTGCTAACCGGCTCAGCCTCGACCCATTTAGTAAATTTATCAACCGCCACCAGGAGATGCATTTTCTTATCCTTGGATCTCTTGAAAGGTCCCACCATATCAAGCCCCCAGACCGCAAACGGCCAAGTGATTGGTATCATTCTCAACTCCTGAGCCGGAACGTGAGCACGCCGACCAAACTTCTGACAACCATCACATTTGCGGACCAAATCCTTCGCATCTTTGTGAGCCGTCAACCAGAAAAAACCATGCCGAAAAGCCTTGGCCACTAAAGATCTTGACCCGGCATGATGTCCACAATCGCCAGCATGAATTTCATTCAAGATCTGCTGGCCCTCCTCTGGTGATACGCAACGCTGAAAAACACCTGTTACACTACATTTATGCAACTCACCATTGATAATCGTCATGGACTTAGAACGCCGGGTGATTTCTCTAGCCCGGCTCTCATCCTCCGGCAACTCGCCGCACATAAAGTACGCTAAATAAGGAGTAGTCCAATCCGGAATAACATGTAGAGCCGCCACCAAAGCCGCCTCCGGGTCAGGAATAGCCAGATCTTCCTCAGAGGGCATCTTGACAGTCGGATGATATAACATATTAAGAAAAACATTAGGCGGCACCGACTTATGCTGAGATCCGAGCCGTGATAATGCATCAGCCGCCTCATTCCTGCGACGATCTATATGATCCACTTGATATCCCTTGAAATGACCTGCAACAATATCAACCGCTTGTCGATAAGCCGCCATCCGCGGGTCTTTAGAATCCCAAGTACCTAAAACTTGCTGAGCCACAAGGTCTGAGTCGCCCAGGCATCTAACCCGACTTAAGTTCATCTCTTTAGCGACTCTCAAACCATGGAGCAGCACCTCGTACTCAGCTGCATTGTTAGTACAAGGCATCAACCAGAGCACATAACAAAACTTGTCACCTTTGGGGGAGGTGAGAACCACCCCAGCGCCAGACCCCTCTAACTGCTTAGACCCATCAAAATGTATAGTCCAATATGTGTTGTTCGGCTTCTCCTTAGGCGCTTGGCATTCTGTCCAATCATTTATAAAATCCACCAAGGCTTGGGACTTTATTGCTGTACGAGGAACATAAGTGATGTTCAGAGGACCTAGCTCTAGAGCCCACTTGGCGATCCTCCCCGTGGCTTCTCTATTTTGAATGATATCTCCCAACGGGGCAGAACTGACCAAAACTATTTGGTGCCCCAAAAAGTAATGTTTCAGCTTACAGTTGGCCATAAAAACTCCGTACACCAGCTTCTGCCAATGCGGGTACCTCTGTTTAGACTCTGCCAAAACCTCACTGATATAATAAACCGGCCTCTGAACGGGATATTCATTCCCTTCCTCCTTGTGCTCAACCACAATCGCCACGCTGACCGCTCGGTTATTAGCCGCTACATAAAGGAGCAACGGCTCTCTCTCAGCCGGAGCGGCTAACACTGGCGGCTCAGTCAATTGCTTCTTAAGAGCTTCAAGTGCCTCGGCTGCTGCCTTGCTCCATTTAAACTTGTCTGTCTTTTTCATCATCTGATACAAGGGAATGGCCTTCTCCCCAAGTCGGCTTATGAACCGGCTCAATGCAGCAATCCATCCTGCAATGCGTTGAACATCATTGATGCATGTCGGCTCTCGCAGAGAGGTGATAGCCTTGATTTTATCCGGGTTAGCCTCGACGCCACGCTCAGAGACCAAGAAACCTAAAAGCTTTCCTGCTGGGACACCAAAACCACATTTCGTCGGGTTAAGCATCATCTTGCAGACCCGGAGATTGTCAAAAGTTTCCTTCAGATCCTCTAAGAGGGTTTCCTTCTTTCTGGATTTCACCACGATGTCATCTACATAAGCATGAACATTGCGGCCGATCTGACTGTGAAGGCAGTTCTGTACACACCGCTGGTAAGTCGCCTGGGCACTCTTGAGCCCGAAAGGCATGGAGACGTAGCAGAACGCCCCAAAAGGTGTAATAAACGCCGTTTTCTCCTGATCCTTCACCGCCATTTTGATCTGATGATATCCTGAATATGCATCCAAAAAACATAAACTCTCGCATCCGACTGTAGCATCAATAATTTGATCAATACGGGGGAGCGCAAAAGGATCAGCCGGACAAGCCTTGTTGAGGTCCGTGTAATCTATGCACATATGCTAGGTGCCGTTCTTCTTGAGCACCAACACCGGATTAGCCAACCACTCCGGGTGAAAAACTTCAACTATAAACCCTGCAGCCAAGAGCCAGGCAACTTTTTCCCCAATAGCTTTGCGTCTCTCCTTGTTGAATCATCGTAGAAACTGTTTGATCGGCTTAAACTTCGGATTCACATTAAGATTGTGCTCAGCGAACTCTCTCGGTACACCCGGCATGTCAGAAGGTTTCCATGCAAAGATGTCCCGATTCGCACGGATGAATTCGATGAGCGCGCTTTCCTATTTGGGATCCATGTGAGCCCCAATGATGAACTGCTTGGATGAGTCGCCCGGGTTAAAATCCACTGCCTTGGTATC
Organism: Hordeum marinum; assembly: GCA_022496015.1. Classification (NCBI taxonomy): domain Eukaryota; kingdom Viridiplantae; phylum Streptophyta; class Magnoliopsida; order Poales; family Poaceae; genus Hordeum; species Hordeum marinum. The sequence goes on from CM039678.1 coordinate 472,056,163, forward strand.
ATCCGCTGAAAACTTGAGTAGCGGCTCTGTCTCCGTGGTCGGCTTCTTCAGCGGGGTCATGTCCTCCGGGTCGACATTCTCCTTATAAAATTTAAGCTCCTCCTGGGCACAGCTAGCTTCTGCATATGCCGCATCTCCTTCCTCACACCCAAGAGCCGTCTTTCGGTTGCCATGAACCGTAATTGTGCCATTTAAGCTGGGCATTTTGAGCTGCAAGTGAACATAGCAAGTGTCGGGGAACGTCGCATGGGAAACAAAATTTTCCTACGCACACGCAAACCTATCCATGGTGATGAGCATCTACGAGAGGGAGAGTGGATCTACGTACCCTTGTAGATCGCTAAGCGGGAAGCGTTAAGAAACGCGGTTGGTGTAGTCGAACTTCTTCGCGATCCAAATCGCCGAGCGTCCCGCGATCCAATCACGAACCGTCCCGCGAACACATCATGATCCGTCCCGTGAACTCATCACGATCCGTCTCACGATCTTGATCACGATCTGTCCCGCGAACTCATCACGATCCGTTCCGTGATCACATCACGAACCGTCTCGCGATCTCGATCACGGTCCTTCCGATCTAGCGCCGAACGGACGGCACCTCCGCGTTCAGCACACGTGCAGCTTGATGACGATCTCCACCATCTTGATCCAGCAAGAGGAGGTGGAGAGGAGAGAGAGTTCACCGGCAGCGTGACGGCGCTCCGGTGATGGTGGTGGTGGAGCAATTCCGGCAGGGCTTCGCCTAAGCGCTGCAGAAATCCGATCTAGAGGAGAAACTGTGCACCAGTGAAACGGGTAGCACGTGGCCGGAAATTCTGTCCAAAAACCACCCAATCCACTAGTATATATAGGAGGAGAGGAGAGGAGAGGCAGCCAAGGCCTTTGGGTCGGCCGAAATAGGAGGTGGGAAGAAATCCTACTTCACCTCCAATCCTAGTTGGAGTAGGATTGCCTCCTATTGGCTGATTTTCCACTTTTTGCTTTAGGACTTTCTCTCCTGCGCCATGGGCCTTTGTGGCTGTTTTCCCAGCCCAATAAGGGCTGGTTATTATTCTCCCACAGCCCATGGACCTCTTGGGGTCGAAGTACCCCTCCCGGAGGTCCTCCGGTACACTACCGGCACTCCCGGTACAATACCGATACTCCCGGTACACTACCGATGAGCCCGAAACTTTTCCGGAAACCAAACTGGGACTTCCTATATATGAATCTTTACCTCCGGACCATTCCGGAGCTCCTCGTGACGACCGGGATCTCATCCGGGACTCCGAACAACCTTCGGTCACCACCATACATAACTCTACACTACCGAAACGTCACCGAACCTTAAGTGTGCAGACCCTGCGGGTTCGAGAACTATGTAGACATGACCGAGACACCTCTACGGTCAATAACCAATGGCGGGACCTGGACGTCCACATTGGTTCCTACATATTCTACGAAGATCTTTATCGGTCGAACCTCTATGTCAAGGATTCAGTTAATCCCGTATAACGTCCCCTTTGTTCTTCGGTATGTTACTTGCCCGAGATTCGATCGTCGGTATCTCCATACCTAGTTCAACCTCGTTACTGGCAAGTCTCTTTACTCGTTCCGTAATACAAGATCCCGTGACTAACACTTAGCCACATTGCTTGCAAGGCTTGTTGTGATGTTGTATTACCGAGTGGGCCCTGAGATACCTCTCCGTCACACGGAGTAACAAATCCCAGTCTCGATCCATGCCAACTCAACAAACACCATCGGAGATACCTGTAGAGCACCTTTATAGTCACCCAGTTACGTTGCGACGTTTGATACACACAAGGCACTCCTCCGATATCCGTGAGTTGCATGATCTCATGGTCATAGGAACATATACTTGACATGCAGAAAACAGTAGCAATAAACTGACACGATCATATGCTATGTTTGTAGTTTGGGTCTTATCCATCACATCATTCTCCTAATGATGTGATCCCGTTATCAAATGACATCTCATGTCCATGGCTAGGAAACCTTAACCATCCTTTGATCAACGAGCTAGTCCATTAGAGGCATACTAGGGACATGGTTTTGTCTATGTATCCACACATGCATTTAAGTCTCCGATCAATACAGTTATAGCATGGATAATAAACGATTATCATGAACAAGGAAATATGATAATAACTAATTTATTATTGCCTCTAGGGCATATTTCCAACAGTCTCCCACTTGCACTAGAGTCAATAATCTAGTTCACATCACCATGTGATTCGCATTGTTATGAATCTAACACCCAATGAGTTTTGGGGCTCGATCATGCTTTGCATGTGAGAGAGGTCTTATAGTCAACGGGTCTGCGATATTCAGATCCGTGTGTACTTTGCAAATCTCTATGTCAAACTGTAATCACTGCTACCACACTCCACTTGGTACTATTTCCAAATGGCTGCTCCACTATACGTATCCAGATTGCTACTACTAGTCATCCGGATAGGTGTTAAAGCTTGCATCGACGTAACTCTTTACGACGAACTCTTTATCACCTCCATAATCAAGAAACATTTCCTTAGTCCTCTGGTTACTAAGGATAATTCCGACCGCTGTCCAGTGATCCACTCCTGGACCACTCTTGTACCCCTTGACAGACTCGTGGCAAGGCACACATAGGTGCGGTACACAGCATGGCATAATATAGAGCCTATGGCTAAGGCATAGGGGACGACATTCATCCTTTCTCTTTCTTCTGCCGTTGTCGAGCTTTGAGTCTCACTCAACTTCACACCTTACAAATCAGACGAGAACTATTTCTCTGGCTGATCCATTTTGAACTCTTTCAAAATCTTGTCAAGGTATGCACTCATTGAAAGTCTCATCAAGCATCTTGATCTATCTCTATAGATTTTGATGCTCAACAATTAGGTAGCTTTATCCAGGTCTTCCTTAGAAAAACACTTTTCAAACAACCTTTTATGCCTTCCAGAAATTCTACATTATTTCCGATCAACAATATGTCAACCACATATACTTATCAGAAACTCTATAGTGCTCCCACTCACTTTATTGCAAATACAAGTTTCTCGTAAACTTTGTATAAACATCAAAAACTTTGATCACCTCATCAAAGTGTATATTCCAACTCCGAGATGCTTGCTTCAGTCCATGGAAGGATCACCAAAGCTTGCACACCTTTTAGCATCCTTAGGACTGACAAAACCTTCTGGTTGTATCACATACAACCTTTCCTCAAGTAAACCGTTAAGGAAATGATGTTTTGACATCCATCTGTCAGATTTCATAATTGAAAACGCAGCAACTGCTAACATAATTCCAACAGACTTTAGCACCACTACGAGTGAGAAAATCTCATCGTAGTCAACTCCTTGAACTTGTCACAAACTACTTTGCAACAAGTCGAGCTTTACAAATGGTGATATTTACCATCAGCGTCTGTCTTCATTTTTAAAGATCCATTTGTACTCAACGACCTGCCGTCCAACGAGCAAGTCTACCAAAGTCTATACTTGGTTTTCATACATGGATCCTATCTCGGATTTCATGGTCTCATCCATTTGTCGGAATCCGGGCCCATCATCGCTTCTCCATAGCTCGTAGGTTCATCGCTGTCCAACAACATGACCTTTAAGACAGGGTTGTTGTACCACTCAAGAGCAGTACACGTCCTTGTCGACCTACGAGGTTCGATAGTAACTTGATCCGAAGCTTCATGATCATCATCATTAACTTCTTTCTTCAACTAACATAGGCTTCACAGAAACAACTTTCTGCGCTGCGCTACTCTGATTGAAACAAGGTTCAATAACCTCATCAAGTTCTATCTTCCTCCCACTCAATTCTTTCGAGGGAAACCTTTTCTCAGGAAAGGATCCATTCCAGCAACAAACACTTTGCACTCGGATCTGAGATAGAAGGTATACCCAACTGTTCTTGGCGTATTCTATGAAGATGCATTTGTTCGCTTTGGGTTTGAGCTCATTAGGTGAAAACATTTTCCACACAAGCTTCGCAGCCCCAAACATCAAGAAATGACAGCTTTAGGTTTCTATCAAACCATAATTCACACGGTGTCATCTCAACGGATTTAGATGGTGCCCTATTTTAAAGTGAATGCGGTTGTCTCTAATGCATAACCCTAAAACGATAGTATTAAAACGATAAGAGACATCATAGTATGTGCTATATCAAATAAGGCATGACTACGACGTTCGGACACACCATCACACTATGGTGTTCCAGGTGGCGTGAGTTGTGAAACAACTTTCACATTGTCTAAATTTGTATGCCAAACTCGTAACCCAGATATTCACCTCCACGATCATATCGCAGAAATTTTTATCTTCTTGTCACGATGATCTTTAAACTTCACTCTGAACTTTGCTTTGAACCTTTCAAACAATTCAGACTTGTGTTTCATTAAGTAAATATACACTATATCTACTCAAATCATCAGTGAAGGTAAGAAAACAATGATATTCACTGCAAGCTATAAACACTCATTGGATCGTATACATCAACATGCATTGTTTCCAATAAGTCACTTGCCCGTTTCATCAAGCCAGAAAACGGGGTTTAGTCATCTTACCAAAAGGCATGGTCCGCATGTCTCAACCGATTCAAAATCGAATGAGTCCAAAGATCCATCAACATGGAGTTTCTTCATGCGCTTTATACCAATATGACATTTAGCGGCAGTGCCACAAGTATGTGGTACTATCATTATTAACTTTGCATCTTTTGGCATCATTGTTATGAACATGTGTATTACTATGATCAAGATTCAATGAACCACACTTACTAGGTGCATGACCATTGAAGGTATTTATTCATGTAAGCAGAATAACCATTATTCTCTAACTTGAATGAATAACCGTGTTGCAATAAACATGATCTAACCACGTTCATGCTTCAATGCAAAACACCAAATAAAATTTAGGTTCGTCACTAATCCCGAAGGTAGAGAGAGCGTGCGATGTTTGATCATATCAACCTTGGAAACATTTCCAACACACATCGTCACCTCACACTTAGCTAGTTCTCCATTTATTCCGTAGCTTTTATTTCGAGCAACCGAACCGGTATCCAATACCCAGGTGCTACTAGGAGTACTAGCAAGGTACACATCAATAACATGCATATCAAATATACTTCTGTCGACTTAGCCAGCCTTCTTATCTACCATGTATCCAGGGTTGTTCCGCTTCAGTGACCGTTCTCCTCATAATGGAAGCACTCAGTCTCGGGTTTAGGTTCAACTTTGGGCTGCTTCACTGGAGCAGCAACTGACTTGCCATCCATGAAGTTTCCCTACTTGCCCTTGCCCTTCTCGAAACTAGTGGTTTTTACTAACCATCAACACTTTGATGCTCCTTTTTGACTTCTACCTTCGCGGTGTCAAAACATCGCGAGAAGCTCAGGAATCATTTCTATCCCTGGCAATTTATAGTTCATCACCAAGTTCTAGTAGCTTAGTGATAGTGACTTGGAGAACTATATCAATCACTATCTTATCTGGAAGATCAACTCCCACTCGATTCAAGCAATTGTGGCACCTAGACAATCTAAGCACATGCTCAACTATTGAGCTATTCTCTTTCGTCTTGCAAGCAAAGAATCTTTGTTTGAGATCTCATATCTCATAACACGGGCACGAGCCTGAGATCACAATCTCAGCTCTTAGAACATCTCGTATGTTCCGTGACGTTCAAAACGTTTTGGAGCCTCAATTCTAAGTCGTAATGCATGACGCACTAAACTATCAAGTAGTCATCAGAACGTGCCTGTCAGATGTTCACAACATCTACAGACGACGCTAGAGGGGGTGGCGTACCGAACGGTGCATTAAGGACATAAGCCTTCTGTGCAGCAATGAGGACAATCCTCATATCACGGACCCAGTCCGCAATATTGCTACCATCATCTTTCAACTCTATTTCTCTAGGAACATATAAAAACACACGGGAGCTACAGTGCGAGCTAGTAATCTACAACATAATTTGCAAAGACACTACTGACTATGTTCATGATAATGAGTTCAATTAATCATATTACTTAAGAACTCCCACTCAAATTGACATCCCTCAGGTCATCTGAGTGTCACATGATCCAAATTCACCAACTCGAGTCCGATCATCACGTGAGTTGAGGTGGCTTCAATGGTGAACATCATTATGTTGATCATATCTACTATATGACTCATGCTCGACCTTTCGGTCTCTTGTGTTCCGAGGCCATGTCTGTACATGCTAGGCTCGTCAAGTTTAACCCGAGTGTTCCGCATGTGCAAATCTGTCTTGCACCCGTTGTATGTGAACGTAGAGTCTATCACACCCGATCATCACGTGGTGTCTCAACACGACGAACTTTCGCAACGGTGCACACTTGGGGAGAACACAATTTATCTTGAAATTAAGTGAGGGATCACCTTATAATGCTACCGTCGTCCTAAGCAAAACAAGGTGCATAAAAGGATTAACATCTCATGCAATTCATAAGTGACATGATATGGCCATCAACTTGTGTTTAAGATCTCCATCTTCGAAACACCGGCATGATCTCCATCGTCACCGGCACGACACCATGATCTCCATCAACGTGTCGCCATCGGGGTTGTCACGCCCTGCATGCTTCTACTACTATTGCTACCGTAGCGATAAAGTAAAGCATTACATAGCGCTTTAATGATTGACACGCAGGTCATACAATAATTAAAGACAACCCTATGGCTCCTGCCGGTTGCCGTAATCACCGACATGCAAGTCGTGATAATCTATACATCACATGATCATCTCATACATCACATATATCTCATCATGTAATTGGCCATATCATATCACAACATACCCTGCAAAAACAAGTTAGACGTCCTCTAATTGTTGTTGCATGTTTTACGTGGCTGCTACGGGTATCTAGCAAGAACAATTCTCACCTACGCAAAACCACAACGGTGATACACTAGTTTGCTTTTCAACCTTCTCAAGGACCGCCTTTGTCGGATCCGATCCAACTAGAGTAAGAGAAACTGTCACCCGCAAGCCAGCTAAGCAACAAGTTGCATCGCGGGAACCGGTCTCTCGTAAGCGTACGAGTAATGTTGGTCCGGGCCGCTTCATCTCACAATACCGCTGAACCAAAATCCGACCAAGGGAGGAAGCAATCTAAGCATCAACGCCCACAAACCTTTTGTGTTCTACTCGAGATCTCATCGAACCATCAACCTAGCTCATGATGCCACTGTCGGGGAACGTCGCATGGGAAACAAAATTTTCCTACGCACACGCAAACCTATCCATGGTGATGAGCATCTACGAGAGGGAGAGTGGATCTACGTACCCTTGTAGATCGCTAAGCGGGAAGCGTTAAGAAACGCGGTTGGTGTAGTCGAACTTCTTCGCGATCCAAATCGCCGAGCGTCCCGCGATCCAATCACGAACCGTCCCGCGAACACATCATGATCCGTCCCGTGAACTCATCACGATCCGTCTCACGATCTTGATCACGATCTGTCCCGCGAACTCATCACGATCCGTTCCGTGATCACATCACGAACCGTCTCGCGATCTCGATCACGGTCCTTCCGATCTAGCGCCGAACGGACGGCACCTCCGCGTTCAGCACACGTGCAGCTTGATGACGATCTCCACCATCTTGATCCAGCAAGAGGAGGTGGAGAGGAGAGAGAGTTCACCGGCAGCGTGACGGCGCTCCGGTGATGGTGGTGGTGGAGCAATTCCGGCAGGGCTTCGCCTAAGCGCTGCAGAAATCCGATCTAGAGGAGAAACTGTGCACCAGTGAAACGGGTAGCACGTGGCCGGAAATTCTGTCCAAAAACCACCCAATCCACTAGTATATATAGGAGGAGAGGAGAGGAGAGGCAGCCAAGGCCTTTGGGTCGGCCGAAATAGGAGGTGGGAAGAAATCCTACTTCACCTCCAATCCTAGTTGGAGTAGGATTGCCTCCTATTGGCTGATTTTCCACTTTTTGCTTTAGGACTTTCTCTCCTGCGCCATGGGCCTTTGTGGCTGTTTTCCCAGCCCAATAAGGGCTGGTTATTATTCTCCCACAGCCCATGGACCTCTTGGGGTCGAAGTACCCCTCCCGGAGGTCCTCCGGTACACTACCGGCACTCCCGGTACAATACCGATACTCCCGGTACACTACCGATGAGCCCGAAACTTTTCCGGAAACCAAACTGGGACTTCCTATATATGAATCTTTACCTCCGGACCATTCCGGAGCTCCTCGTGACGACCGGGATCTCATCCGGGACTCCGAACAACCTTCGGTCACCACCATACATAACTCTACACTACCGAAACGTCACCGAACCTTAAGTGTGCAGACCCTGCGGGTTCGAGAACTATGTAGACATGACCGAGACACCTCTACGGTCAATAACCAATGGCGGGACCTGGACGTCCACATTGGTTCCTACATATTCTACGAAGATCTTTATCGGTCGAACCTCTATGTCAAGGATTCAGTTAATCCCGTATAACGTCCCCTTTGTTCTTCGGTATGTTACTTGCCCGAGATTCGATCGTCGGTATCTCCATACCTAGTTCAACCTCGTTACTGGCAAGTCTCTTTACTCGTTCCGTAATACAAGATCCCGTGACTAACACTTAGCCACATTGCTTGCAAGGCTTGTTGTGATGTTGTATTACCGAGTGGGCCCTGAGATACCTCTCCGTCACACGGAGTAACAAATCCCAGTCTCGATCCATGCCAACTCAACAAACACCATCGGAGATACCTGTAGAGCACCTTTATAGTCACCCAGTTACGTTGCGACGTTTGATACACACAAGGCACTCCTCCGATATCCGTGAGTTGCATGATCTCATGGTCATAGGAACATATACTTGACATGCAGAAAACAGTAGCAATAAACTGACACGATCATATGCTATGTTTGTAGTTTGGGTCTTATCCATCACATCATTCTCCTAATGATGTGATCCCGTTATCAAATGACATCTCATGTCCATGGCTAGGAAACCTTAACCATCCTTTGATCAACGAGCTAGTCCATTAGAGGCATACTAGGGACATGGTTTTGTCTATGTATCCACACATGCATTTAAGTCTCCGATCAATACAGTTATAGCATGGATAATAAACGATTATCATGAACAAGGAAATATGATAATAACTAATTTATTATTGCCTCTAGGGCATATTTCCAACAGTGCCTAGCCATTAACTTGGCATAAGCTGGCCTCCCAAACAATGCATTATAGGGACTCTTGATTTTAACCACCTCGAACCACAAGGACTCCACCCTGTAGTTATACTCATCACTGAACTCCACCTCCAAAGAAATTTTGCCTACGGGGTATGCCGACTTACCTGGCACCACGCCATGAAAGACAATGGAAGAAGGTTTGAGATCCTTATCCAACAACTTCATTCGCCTGAAGGTGTCATAGTATAGGATGTTGATGCTGCTGCCTCCATCCATGAGCACCTTATTCACCCCATAACCATGTAACTGAGGGGCTACCACCAAAGCCAACCGGCCCGGGTCGTCCACCTGTGGCGGGTGATCCTCTCAGCTCCACATTATATCGTATTCAGACCATGGCAAATAGCGTGGGAGAGCCGGCGCAACCGTATTAACCGCTCTTCTCCGTAGCTTCTCATCTCGTTTGCTGTGACCGGTTGTAAATACATGATACTGTCCTGAACTGAGCTGCTTCGGATTACTCTGGAATCCAGACTAGTTGCGCTGCTGCTGCTGATTGTTATGATTGTCGTTACCAGGGTGCTGTTGATGTCCTCCTTGGTTATTCTGACCCGCGTGCCCCGCTCCTGAGCCGCCGGCACCAAACCCGGCTCCTGAGCCGCCGTGCCCTGAGCCGCCGGGCCCTGACCCGCCAGGCGGACCACCACCCTGGTTATTAGGCGGCTGGGAGTGCTGGTTCTTAAACCTCTGCATGATAAAGCAATCGCCCCACGCATGCGTTGCCGGCCTATCAGGCGTGCTGTGTTCTAGGAAAGGCTTCCTAAGAGCCGCTTCTAAGTTGAGAGGAGCCATGTTTCCGCGCTGATACGACATGTATCGTCCGTTCATCTTAGGAGCGTTTGGCCCGGTGTTAGTGTTCGCTACTAGCTCTGACCCGCCATCAACGTTCTTCCGCCTGTTCTGATTTCCATTGTTCGCAAAGTTCTTGCCTTGATTGTTCTTTTTCCCCTGATTCGATTTTTCCTCATCTGATCCCGGATCCTTGGTGCTATCTGAGTCGGCATACTTCGTCAGAGCCGTCATGAGCTCTCCCATGTCCTGACACGTGCGCTTAAGCCGGCCAAGCTTCTGCTTCAGTGGAATAAAATGACAGTACTTTTCCAAAATGAGCACTGCCTGAGCCGCCGTGATCTGCTCCGACGAGTGAATAATGGTTGACACCCGCCGGACCCAATGATGAGACGATTCATTCTCCTGCTGAACACAATGATCCAGGTCCACAATGGTCATAGGTTGCTTGCAAGTCCCCTGGAAATTCTTAATAAACTTTGCCCTTAATTCAGCCCAGGAATTTATCGTGTTGGGTGGTAAACCCTTCAACCATGTGCGAGCCGGACCCTTGATCATCATGATAAAGTACTTTGCACACACCGCCTCACTGACGTCCAACATCTCCATGGCCAGCTCGTAGCTCTCCACCGAAGCCTCAGGAGGGAGATCTGCTGTATAATTCGGAATCTTACGAGGCCCCTTGAAATCCTTGGGTAACCTCTCACTTCGCAGAGCCGGAGTTAAACATGGAACTCCCATGGCCCTAGCGCTACCAGCGGCCCCGGCCTCCATTGATATAGAGTGTCTAGGATCCGGATGAATCATCGCCGCCTCTTCTTCTCGCCTGTTCCTCGCCCTGTCCACAAGGGCCTACGCGTCTAAGACCGCTCGTCCTCCTTCCGGCCCACGATGTGGACCACTGCTGGAAGCCGTCGGCAACTCATAGCGTCGGCTGAAACTCCGACTATGGAGAGGGGTCGAATGGACCCGGCTCCGGCTGTGAGTGTATTTCTCTTGTTGAGCCACGGCTGTCTATAAGTAACGAATGGCATTCCGTACCTCCTCCGTAAAAGGCGCCTCATCTAGGATAGGAATTGTCCCAAGCCGGGTGGCCGCTGCCACCATATTTTCGGCCGGGTTAGAGTAATGAGCCGCCGGCGTCAAGAACCCTCCGAGTTGGGCTGTGTGAGCCACTGCTCGCCCTTCCTCACGGGCAGCTGCCGCTCTCCCAGAGCCGGGGGTGTGAAAAGATTCCTCGCTTCGTAACGCTCCGACAAACGAGATTGATACCTCCTACGGTGCACAGCCGCCGCAGATACTTGTTCTAACCCCAAACGGAAAGCATCGGCCTTGAGCCGCGCCGCCTCTGCCTCCATCTGGTCCTTTAGCTCAGCTATCCTCTAACGATCCTCAGCCATCCAACCCTTGATCCTTGCGATCTCCGTATTCCGAGCCGCTTGATTGTCCGGTGTAACCTCCGTAGCCATCAAAGCCTCAAGCTCGTCCATCAACTCTACGAGACCCTGAGCCGGCGGCGATGGAGGCGGATTAGCTCCTGACCCGGCTGCTCCTGGCCCTGCCATGAACACCGCTGCATGAACCGGCTCAAGCTCACCTGGCCCAGGCGGTCTAACTCGGGGCAAGCGTCGCCATAGCCCCCGAGGCCACCATTGTTGAGACGATATACCGATTCTGTTTCCCCACTCGAAGACTCATCTTCGGAGTGCACAAGAGTTCCTTGAGATCCAGAAGCTTCCAGATCCATACCTTGAGTAAAACCCACAAAGACATGCTCCTGAGCCGGATTGACACGGGCAGGGCATACCTTACGTGCAGGCTGGAGACGCCGAGCCGGCTCGACGATGTTGGTGCAGATGTCCGGTCCGGGTGTTGATCCGTCGATCCTTCCGATGAACACCTGGATTCCGCCGAACGGAACCCGGAAACCATACTCCACAGAAGCAGCATCAAGCCCCTAGCCGGCATCGTCGATGTAGAGTCGGCCGCAGCTACTCTTGCTCATCCTTCCAACTACGTATCCCTTGAGCCCTAGAAGGGAGCCCTTTGAGAACTCAACACCACCAAGCGCAAGCCCCACGGTGGGCGCCAACTGTCGTGGTTTTCTCACGGCAGATGTCCGGGTGAACGGACTTGAGTTCGGAGCTGTCGCCATCGTAGTGGACTCAAAGGGGTTGATCGGGACAAAGGACACGAGTTTACCCAGGTTCGGCCCCTCAAGTCGAGGTAAAAGCCTACGTCCTGCTTGTGTTGTTATTGCTTGTGTATCGATTACAAGGGGCAATAAGCTTGACCTAGTTCTCGATAACCTCACCTCTAAATCGCCCCGGGTTTGCCTTTATATAAGAGGTCAGAACCGTCGGGTCTTACAATTTCTTAACCGGATCATGTTTACATCTCCGATTCTATCTCTACCTCCTCGTCCAAGTCATCCTTGAGACGTCTTGCACGTCCGGGTCTTCGTCGTCCGGGCCATCGTCCGGCCCGCATCATGAGCCGCCTATCATATTGGGACTTCAATTGATGGCTTCTCTCTTGGGCCGGCTCATGAATCGATATCACAGCTGGAGCTTCTAAGCTGGGTCATATCACGGGGTTATATCCCCAACAGGCTCCGAAGACAGTAAGATCCTCCGACGAGTACTTCGTCAATTATGAAGGGGCCTTCCCATTTGGGGTTGGGTTTATGCTTCTGCTTCTCCGGGAGCCATAGTACGAGTTCGCTTACATTATACGTCTTCGCACTGACCTCCCTACTCTGGTAATGTCGGGCCTACTGTTGGTAAAAGGTAGAGCTGGCCCGAGCTAAGTTGCGTTCTCCTTCTAAGGCATCCAGATCGTCCTGCCGATCTAACTCGGCCTGTTTTTCCGCGTACATGTGCACCCTTGGTGCGTCGTGAATAATATCACAGGGGAGGACTGCTTCTACTCCATAGACCATGAAGAACAGTGCGTATACCGTTGATCTGTTCGGGGTGGTGTGCAGGCCCCATAAAACGGACTTGAGATCCTCCACCCAATGATAGTCAAACTCATGAAGAGATCAGACCAAACGTGGCTTAATGCTGCTCATAATGAGGCCGTTTGCTCATTTGACTTGTCCATTGGTCCGTAGATGATATACTGACGCGTAATCGAGCTTTATGCCCATCTTTGCGCACGAGTCTTTGACCTCTTGGGCCGTGAAGTTGGATACATTGTCCGTTATTATACTGTGTGGGACACCATAACGCTGGACCATGCCGGATATGAAGTCGATTACTGGTCCAGACTTGGCCGATTTGACTGGCTTTACCTCTATCCATTTGGTGAACTTATCAACCATGACCAGTAAATATTTATTTTTCTTGGTCCCCCTTTTAAGTGGTCCGACCATGTCTAGCCCCCAGACCGCAAAAGGCCAGGTGATCAGAATAGTCCGAAGGGCTGTTGGGGGCATGTGACTTTGATTTGCAAAAAAGTTGACAACCCACACGGTGCTTGACAAGCGACTGGGCGTCCGTCCGAGCTGTGGGCCAAAAGAAGCCAGCTCGGAAGGCTTTGCTAACTAAGTCTCTTGCCGGGGCGTGGTGGCCACCCATGCCTGCGTGGACTTCGAATAAGATCTCCTGTCCCTCTTCCTCAGATATGCACCGCTATAATATTCTGGCGGTGCTTTTCTTGTATAACTCACCCTCGTGTACTTTCTAGGCCTTGGATGGCCGAACTATGCATTGCGCCTCTATCTGGTCATCGGGGAGTTCCTTGCGAAGAAGGTAGGAGAGGAAGGGCTCTATCCATGGCGCGATTACCGCCATGACTTCTTGGGCCGAAGGCGTTTCATCCATTACGGAGGTGCCGATGATTTGATCGTCTGGTTCATCTATAGGGGGAGCAACCTCTTTCTCCGTATCTAGACCGGCACCCTTGTGATCGTCCTGCCATACCACGAATGGCTTAAAGAGCCTCTCGAGGAAGGTGATTCTTGGGACGGGGTCGTGCTTAGCCCCCATGCGGGCCAGTACGTCGGTCGCTTGGTTGTTGTCGCAAGCGACGTGGTGAAATTCCAACCCTCGAACAATGCATATATTTTTAAGACGACATTCCTGTGCGCCGCCATCTTTGGATTTTTGGCGTTGAATTCGCCATTGATTTGGGAGATGGCCAGGTTGGAGTCTCCCCGTACCTCTAGCCGCTATATGCCCATTGATACTGCCATCCGAATACCATGCAAAAGGGCTTCATATTCGGTTGCATTGTTGGAGTTGGCATACATGATCTGCAACACGTATCACACGTTGTCGCCCGTGGGGGATGTGAGGGTAAATCCAGCCCCCAGTCCGGCCAAGGTTTTGGATCCATCGAAGTACATTGTCCAATGGGAGTATGCACTGTATTCCTTGGGGAGTTCGGCCTCGGTCCATTCAGTCAAGAAGTCTGCCACTACCTGAGATTTTATGGCACGACATGGCTTGCAGGTTATTTCAAAGGGAAGGAGCACAATGGCCAACTTGGCTATGTGGCCGGTGGCGTCCCTGTTGTTGATTATATCGTTCAGGGGTACTTCGGATGCTACCATTACTACACACTCTTGGAAGTAGTGTCTGAGTTTCCGTGATGCCATAACTACTGTGTAGGCTATTTTCTGGTAGTGCGGGTATCTTGACTTGCACTGCGCTAGTATTTCTGACACGTAATAGACCGTCTTCTGAGTCTAGAATTTGTGTCCCTCCTCATCTCGTTCAATGACAAGCACTGCACTAACGACTTGGTTGGTAACTGATATGTATAATAACATGGGCTCACCGACGCCTGGTGCCGTGAGTATGGGATTGGTTGCCAGTAGTGTTTTAATTTCCTCTAACACAGCCGCTGCTTCGCTGGTCCACTTGAAGTTGTTGGTCTGTTTCAGCAGCTTATAGAGCGGTAAAGCCTTCTCTCCGAGGTGGGATATAAAGCGGCTTAACGTCGCAACACAACCTGCCAGCCTTTGGACATGCTTTAGCTCTATGGGAATTGCAAGTTCCGATAGAGCGCGGATCTTAGCCGGATTCACTTCTATTCCTCTATGGGAGACGATGAATCCGAGCAGTTTGCCAAAGGGAACTTCAAATAGACATTTTTCCAGAATGAGTCGTATGTCGTGCTCGCATAGGTTGGGAAATGTTTGCCACGGGTCGTCGATCAGTTGGCTGACGTGCTTGGTTTTGATTACCACGTCATCAACATATGCCTCGACTGTCTTACTGACCTGTGTTGCGAGACAAGTCTGGATCATGCGCCGGTATGTGGCCCCAATGTTTTTTAGCCTAAACGACATCATGTTGAAGAAAAATGGCCCGTAGGGGGTGATGAATGCGGTTGCCGCTTGGTCAGATTCCTTCATTTTGACTTGATGGTATCTGGAATAAGCATCAAGGAAACACAACGAATCGTGTCCGATATGGCATCAATGATCTGGTCTATGCGTGGTAAGGGGAAAGGGTCCTTAGGGCAGGCTTTATTGAGCTCTTTAAAATCGACACACCGCCGCTAGGACTTATCTTTCTTTGGTACCATCACCAGATTTGCCAACCATTTGGGGTGCTTAATCTCCCGAATGAATTCGGCCTCTAGCAGTTTAGCTAATTCTTCACCCATAGCTTGTCGTTTGGATTCGGAGAAGTGGCGCAGAGTCTGCTTAACGGGCTTGAAGCCTGCAATGATGTTCAAACTATGTTCTGCAAGCCACCGTGGGATTGCGGGCATATCGAAAGGATGCCAGGCAAAGATATCCCAATTTTCCCATAGAAAGGTTTGTAGTGCCTCATCCACTATAGGATCGAGCTGAGATCCGATGGACGTTGTCTTATTGGGGTCCGTCGGATGCACTTGAAACTTAACGATTTCCTCTGCGGGTTTGAAGGACGTGGGCTTGGGTCTTTTGCTAAGGATCATTTCATCCTTGTCAACTGTTGACCGTAGTGCGCTTAGTTCTTCTGCAACGAAGGTCTCAGCGAGTGCCTCGAGGGCAAGCCCCGCCGTTTTGTTTTTGGCCCAAAGGGCTATATTCGGATCACTGGCGATTGTGATCACCCCGTTTGGTCCTGGCATTTTAAGTTTCATGTACCTGTAATGGGGTATAGGCTGGAACTTTGTGAAGGCGTCACGCCCCAATAGGGCATGGTAGCCACTTGGGGAAGGCACAATGTGGATGAGAAGTTCTTCGGATTGGTAGTTTTCGGGCGTGCCGAACATTATGCCCAGGACGATACGTCCTGAATAGCGCGCCTCTTTCCCTGGAATAATTCCCTAGAAAGTCATGTTGCTAACCTCGATCCAAGATCGGTCGAACTGTATTTTTTCCAGGGTGACTTCGTAGATTAGGTTTAAACCACTGCTGCCGTCCATTAGCACCTTATGTAACCTGTAGCCATCAATGATGGGGTTTATGACTAGTGCGGCTGGTGAATGACCGGAAAGAATGGCTGGTTAGTTAGTATCTCCGAAGGTGATTGGTATGTCTGCCCATGCACTTGTTGCTGCCACATGGTAGACCCATTCGAGTTCTCTAAGAGATATTTTCCTCTTGTTCTTCGAGGGTAACATTTCGTAGACCGTCATGACTTCGACATTGTATCCGGGCAGCGATGGAGAGTGCCTATTCGGCGGAAGCACCTCAAGGATGGCCTCACCGCTTTTTGCGACCTGCCTGATGACCCAACAAGCTCTAAGGCTGTGAGCCAGGCTTGTGTTCAGCAATACGGGATATATGGGGCAAGGTTTATCCAATAGTCCATCAAGGACAGTACTAACCCTTGTAATGGGCTTGTTTCTTTTTTGGCGGGTTCGAATCTGGCTAGCCGCTTTGGAGGTATCCTATTTTTTCCGATCTCCATTAGTGGGTTCGAGGAAAGTTGGTTCCGAAAATAATCGTTCGGATTGCCAAGCACTTTCCATGGCACAGTATTTTTGTACCAATCGGATAGCTCCGAAAAGTCACGAATGCGTCGGCGAGCCATGGCATTAAGAATGCCTTCATTGTGGCAATTGCGACTGAAACTTGCCATTATATCTTGGTCACTGAGACCTTTTTCCTTGCTTCTAGCGAGTAGGAGTATGGCCCAAAAGTGAGAACCGACTCTTGTGGTAATTGTTTAATATCCCGCCAGTCCGAAGACGCGGGATTTGATACAATACCGGGATGATCGTCTTGGGTGGTGGGTGGAAAAAAATCGACTCCACGCCACATTGTGTGTTCGGAATCACAGACTCAGAATTTTGCGATAGATCTTGGACCGATAACGGTTCGGCTCTGGGATAGATTCTGGCATCTAGTTCGCTGATGAAGTCTCGATGATCAGAGATCGAGGTGTAGACTGTTTTTAATTCTGGTTGTTGGGACGAGTCCTTAGCCGGACACTCGACGGTAGCGACAAGGTGGGTGACCATGGGGACGTGAATCTCCCTATCACTGGGTTTGATCTCGAGCCAGTCATAGACCAGAACCTGGTCATTCGACATACGCATGATCTCAATTCGATCAAACAGGTCGTTTTAAAACAAGACAATGGTAGGATGTGTGTCGTTGAAGCGAGTGGAGTTGATATGTGGCGTGATGGTCCCGGAGCTACGAGAAAACAGATCTGGGCTTCGTCTAGCCGTGGTGAATCCGGTCACATCGGCCGGATTGGGCGTTCTAGACCGCCCGGGGGTGACGACCCCATCGGAGGCGGGGCCCAATGTCTTCAGCGTCGAGGCACCAACACTTACATGCTCCTCCTCAAGGGTCGAGTATTCCTTCAAGAAAAGATCTCCCCGAGAATCAGCAACAAACTCTAAGGTTCCGAACTTGATCTTTTGATGGGGGGAAAAGTTTCAGATCTGGTCAAAACGGCCGATCATGTCGGCGCGTGACAAGATGTCGCTGCCCGTGAGAGTTTGATCGGATGCAAGAATCCTTGGGATGCAGATATCACCATCCTTGACAAGGTGAGCCATCTATTCCTCTGGTGATCAAAACGGAACTCTAAATGAAAGCAGCAATGTCGGTGTCAAAACCAACGGATCTCGGGTAGGGGGTCCCGAGCTATGAGACTAGAATCGATGGTAACAAGAGGCTAAGGGGACAAGGTTTTACCCTGGTTCAGGCGCTCCTATGGAGGTAATACCCTACGTCCTACTTGATTGTATTGATGATGTATAGGTTACAGAGTCGATCTACCTCGAGATCAAAGAGTTAAACCCTAGATGAGTTGTTTTGTCTCTACAACCTAAAACCCCCTGCTTATATAGACGCCGAGGGTACCTAGGGTTTACACATGGTTGATTACATACCAAAGAGATAAACACGCCTAACTACGGTCGTCAACTTGGTGGACACGCCACGGTTCTCAAAGCTTCCATCCTGGCGACGGGGTCCTTGATCACCCAACGATCAATTTGTGGCCCGTATAGTCCAGCCCATGGGAAACAGGTCGGCCGTCCAAGGACCCCTTAATCCAGGGCACCCTCACCGCCTCCACCCGACTACACGCACTGGCGCATGCACTTCGACGGCTCAAAGATGCGAACCGGCCTGGGAGCTAGCATCGTCTTGTCGTCTTTGAAGGCAGACTATCTCAAGTACGCGCTTTAGATCCTCTTCGTCACCACCAACAACGTGGCCTCGTACGAGGCCCTCATCCAAGGCCTCTAGCTTGCCAAGGAGATCGGCATCCGACACATCCTATGCTTCGGTGACTCTGATCTCATGGTGTAGCAGGTCTCTGGTGAATGGGACACTAGGGACACCAACATGGCCAGCTACCGCTCCCTTGTCCAGCAGCTCACCGGCTCCTTCGAGGGTTGTGAGTTCCACCATGTCCCCCGAGTGGACAACGAGGCGGCCAATACACTGGCAAAGATCAGCTCCACCCGGCAGGCCGTCCCAGTCGACGTATCCCTCGAACGGCTACTCAAGCCTTCGACCAAGCCCTCTCCCGAATCAAAGTCTATCTTCATGTCGGCCAACGCCGCCGGCCCTTCGTCATGTCTGGCTGCCCAGCCGGCACCATCGACCCTGGCCGCTCTGCCGGCACCATCAACTCCGGCTGCCCAGCAGGCACCACCAGCTCTGACGGTCGTGACAGTCGTGCCAGTTCTAACTCCCCACACCCCCGCGATCGCCGGCTCCGAGTTCGTGGCCGTCATGATGGAAATCAATGCCCCTCCCGCTACCTTAGTCTCGGGGGCTAGCAAGCCGAGCCCGGGGACTGATCAGTCGGCCCCGAGGGCTGGCGAGCCAACCTCGGGGACTAGTCAGCCGGGCACGGGGGCCCCAGCCACCTTCGACGCACCACTCGAGCCCGAGCCGGCTCCCGTCTCAACACCTTCATGGGCCCAGCCCATTCTGGCCTTCCTCTTGTGCGGCGAACTCCCTTCCGACGAGGACGAAGCCCGATGGATCCAACATTGTGGCCCCACCTACAGCATCATCAACCACGAGCCGGTTCACCGCAGCACGACCGACGTGTATCAGCACTGCATCGAGCCCGAAAGAGGTCAAGAGATCCTTCGAGATGCCCACCAGGGCGAGTGTGGGCACCATGCCTCCTCGAGGACCCTGGTGGCCAAGGCATTCCGCCATGACTTTTACTGGCCAACTACCCTTGAGGAGGCGATGCAACTCATCGACAGGTGTGAAGGGTGCCAGCGCTTCAGCGTGCGAAGCCACCTGCTGGCTGCGTCGCTCAAGACCATCCCACTATCGTGGCCCTTTGCCGTTTGGGGGCTCGACGTGGTGGGGCCATTCAATACTGCTCGAGGCGTCATGATGCATCTGCTGGTAGCCGTCGACAAGTTCATCAAGTGGATCGAGGCCAGGCCCATCAAGAAGCTGGACGGTCCCACGGCCGTCCGGTTCATCGAAGACATCACGGTCTGCTATGGCGTGCTGCACAACATCATCACCGACAATGGCACCAACTTTGCCAAGGGCGAGCTAGCACGTTTCTACGCCAAGCAAGGCATCCTGCTCGATCTCGCCTCCGTCACCCACCCACAGTCGAACGGCCAGGCCGAGAGGGAAAACGGCCTCATCATGGCCGGCATCAAACCCTGGCTCATGGCACCCCTTGTCCGGTTAGCCGACTGCTGGATTGAAGAGATACCGACTGTCTTGTGGAGTCTTAGAACCATGCCCAACCGATCAACCGGCTTCACGCCCTTCTTCCTTGTGTACGGATCTGAGGCGATCATCCCCACGGACATCAAGTTCGACTCGCCTCCCGTCTCCCTGTAAATGGAGAAGGATGCAAAGGACGCAAGAGAAGACGGTGTCGACCTCCTCGAGGAGTCCCACGAGCTAGCGCTAAGCCGAATGGCTATCTACCAGCAGAAGATCCGACACTACCACAGCAAGCGGATCTAGCCCCTCTTCTTTCGGGAGAGGGACCTGGTGCTTAGGCGGATCCAGCAAACAGCCGGCCAACACAAGCTGTCCTCCCCATGGGAGGGCCCATGCATCGTCAGCAAGGCGCTGCACACCAACGCGTACTATCTGATAGATGCCTAGAAGCCGCAGAAGCGCAAGAGAGACGCCTTTGGTGAGGAGACGGAGCGCCCGTGGAACACTGCGCTCCTCCGTCCATTTTACTGCTAAGGACCAGTGTATGTATGCACCCTCCCCTTTCGGGTTTATGAATGCAATGGGTGCCCCAAGCCAGCTCTTGGGACACGCCCCTTTTTTGCTTCTTTCCAAAAAAAACTTTTTCGCCTCACTCACCGGCTCCTAGACCCGGCTCTCGGCCCCGGGGGCTCGCCGGCTAGCCCTGGCATCCTCCCCCAACGCCGATCAAGTAATGTGAACTAAAATAAGCCCTCCCCCTCCTAGCTATAAACCGTCTCCCGACTGTTCGGCTGATGGGTCCTCGGGACGACAAAAGTTAGCACACACGAAAAATTGATCACCAGGGGATCACCGGCTAGGGCTAGCCGAAACACTTTGTTTGTAGCCTCTGTCGCTCACCTTACCCAAAACACTCTCGCGGTTTCCAAACTCACGACCGACTGACCCCCCCCCCCCGAGGCGGATGACCCGTCCCAGCTACATACCGGCTCCTGGTTGTCCGGCTGGCAGGGCTGATACCAAAGGGGACAAGGCTTTGGCCAGAAAGAACCAAAAGGGTAAATAGGATAACGACGAGCCGACACGCATAAACAACATTTTGACAACCAAAAGCTTCATAAAACTTAAACGGCCCACGGCCACAAGTTCATTACATCTACACCCCCAGTGGATGGAATTTGAGACTAACAAAATGCAAAAGGATAAACGAGCCCCAGATGGCGGCAGCACCGTCTTCTCCTTCGACGTCCCCAGTGGCGATCGACGAAGAGGCCCCATCCTTGGCCGTGACGCGCTCTGTGTCGGGTCCCGTCTCCAAGTCCCGAGCCGGCTCGGAGTCGGCGTAGTCATCGGTGCTGGAACCGGCATCGTCGTCGCCTGTTTCGGCAGCACTACCCTCCGGGTCGTCCAGGGCGAGCGTGTACAGGTCCTCCGAAATCACCTCACCGTCTGCCCTACACTCTGGGACGTACTTGTCCCACGCGGCGAAGGACGCGAGTCGCTCGCCCTCACGGCCAGTGCGTTGGCAACTGCCTCCAACTCCGTGTCGGTGCCGGCACGCTGGGCCGTGAGCAGCCCCAGATCCAGCTTGGGGTACCACGACCTCGCGATACGAAGTGCCATGCCCGCACCGGCATGCGTTGCGGAAGCCCTCCAGGCATTCCCCCATGCGGTCCCGAACTCCAACCACCTCGACAGCCGGCTCACGGAGGTTGGGTCCACTACGCCTGGCCAGAGGGTGCGAACCAGCGCCTCCTCGGCCGCCTAGAGCCGCTTCAGAGACTGAACCACCTCGGTCAGCCGCACCCTGGCGGCGATCCCCACCTCGTCCAAGGTCCAGGGGGCAAGATGCCCAATGACGACCCCCTACGCCCACTGGTCCTCACAGTGGGCCTCCACAACCGCCTCCATGGCCTCCTGCGTACCAGGGAAAAGCCCTAAGAGGGAAGGAGACGTGGGATGAGCAAGGAAGAAATCCAAGAACCCAGAAGCAACGTGCAGGAAAAACGAGATGGTAAAGAATAACCAGTCAGGAGCCAGTCCACCTCGTGCCCTTGCTCCTGTAATGCCGCCTCCCTGGCCGGCCACTCCTGGAGCCGGCGCTCATGCTCGTCCTAGGCCATCTGCGCCTCCTCGGCCACCTTCGCCAGCAAGGCGTCCTTGGCCTCCACCTCTTGGCAGAGAACCCTCTCCCGCTCCTCCGCCTCCTGACGGAGAGCCGCCTCGCGCTCCTCCAGCTCTTGGCGATGGGCCGCCTCGTGCTCCTCCTTCTCCGCCTTCGACCGGCCAGCTTCCTGGCAGAGCTGTTCGCACTCTGTGGTCAGAAGGCTCCGCTGTTCGCCGAGCTGAACCACCTGGCGACGGAGGTTAACCGTCTCGACGTGGGTAGCTGCTCGGGGCGAAGAAGCCTCTGTCAAAAAGCAAGAAAGGAAATGGATTCGGCCCGCCTCCGTGGCAGCCGGCCTAAATCCCCGGGGCTACACCCCCACTAGAAAGTCACAAGGACCTTACCTTGTAGGTCCGTGGACAGGGTGGCCAGCCGACCCTCGGCTTCCCGATACAAGGTCAGCAAGGTGTTGTACGTGCCCACCCGGCGGTCATACGCTGCCTGCAAATAATGAAGAAGCAAAGTGTCATTAGACTCATCCCGCCTGCGCCCTAGCCGGCTCGAGTCTCGGGGGCTACACCTAGTGGGTGCGCACGCGCGCACCCACTAGAAAAAACCAAGGCAAGAAGAAAAGATAGGGCTCCTTACCGCAACGAACTGCTCTAGGTTCACCAGCCGGGCGTTGGCGGCCCAAGCGTCCTGCGTCATTTGGGCGCGGTAGGTAGCAAACGGCTGCCACTGCTGCCCCAAGGGTCCTTGACGCGTCGCCAATGGTCGGGCCACCGGTTGAAGCCCAGTTTTGCTGTGGCCGACTCCCGTCTGCGGGCCCGGACGCCCCTTTTCCTGAAGTCACCGTCGTGTAGGGGCCCCAGATGATCACACCGGCTTTCCCTCCGAACGTCACGATCGTCCTCGCCGGTGCTTCGCCTCTGGCTGCATCTTCCCGGTTCGCCTTCGGTGCCAGCACCTCCGGAGCCAGATCCTGTTGATCCGGAACATGGACCTTCGGAGGCTCCTCCACCCCCGGCGACACGTCACCCGCCCCCGACGAGGCCGTGTCGCGGTCCGCCTCCTCTCCTCCGCTGGCGCTGGCCGCGCCCACGCCCGCCGCACCCGCGCCCGCCACCATGCGTGTGTATTCTGCGGCCTTCGCGTCCGCCTCCGCCCGCCGCGCGGGGTCGTGATGGTCCTTGGACTTCCTCTCCCGGCCATGGGGAAGGGCTCCCATGACTGACTGGCTACCTCCTCAGCGGCTCCTCCCGGCGGCTGCAGTTTCTTTGCCGCCTCCTCCTACGGACGACGCTCCTCATCGCGCTGATCCTTCTCGGCCGCCTCAAGATCCCACCATGCTTTGTGCTCCCTCTCCTCTGCAATGCCTAGTGGCGCCTTCCCTACGGCCTCGCCGGTCGGGGTCCTCCCCAGGGCGAGCACCTCCCTGGTCAGGAGGGATAAGAAAAAGGGGGTGAGGGAAAAGCAAATGAGCACGATGGAGGGAAGATAAGCTTACCCGATGACGACGGGGACCGCCCTCCTTGCGGGGCCCGTATAGGCGACCCATTGCTTCTTCCCGCCGCCTCCGTGGCTGCTTCCTGGCTGCCCGACGGCTGCCCGCTTGGGCACCGGCCTAGTGCCGGTCGGCTGCTTCCCCTTGCCACCTATGGTCGCATTGCCCCGTCTAGGCTCGTGGTTGGCGCGGCGAAGGCGCTTCCTCGGTGCCGTGATGTCGCCCACCGAGGCTTTGGGGTCCTACAGAGCTGCTGTCTCGCGCGTCTCCTCCGGTTCAGCGTCGACATTGGTCCAATCCCGCAAAAATGACTGGGGAGGGAACTCGCCCGTCGACTCGGTCGCCTCTATCTCCATCTCTATCCCGCCAGCTTCAGATGTGTCGGCCTGCTTCGAGTCCGCCGGCTCCACGTCATCGGCATCCGTGACCTCTTCGGGTCCAACGCTGCGACGTTGGGAGTCGGCTCCGCGTAGTTCTGCATCTGTGGGAAAACCTACACATAGGAGAAGCTTTTCGCCGTCAGGCCAAGGGGTGGCACCGCCTCCAGAAAGGAAGGGGGCGAGGCGACGACTCGTCACGTACCCGCAGCGCCGGATGGCTCCGCCTATATGATGCTTTCCCCATTGCCATCCCTCCTCGCTCAGCTTGGCGATAGATATGTCGTTCACCCTCCTCGCCACCTGTATCGGTTTTAGCTCCTTGGTGGAGAGCCAACAGGAGTTGTGCCGCCCTCCCATCTGGCAGATGAGGTGCGGTCGGCTCTGCATCGGTTGCACCCGGCGTGCCACTATCACGGCAAGGAGATCTAAGGCATTCAGACCCTCCATCATGGTCATCATCACCAGGCGCTCGCAGAGCCGGTCCGCCATCTCGGGCACCTGGGTGGAGCCGTCCTCCAGTTCAGCATCGCCACCGACGGCTGATTGACGAAGTCGGGGAGGTTGATTTGGCCCTCCTTCGTCCTCACGTTCTTCACGTAGAAGAATCATTTTTGCCAGTTCTTCACCGAATCCTGGAAAGGGAGTTTCGGGAAGCCAGATCCATTGCGGATGTGGATCATGGTGGCTCCACGGGCGGTTATGACTTTCTCGCAGGTCGTCGGATCCTGCACCGTCTGGCGCTTGAGGAAGAACAGCCGGCACCAAAGGTTGAGGCGTGGCTCCAACCCCAAGAACCCCTTGGAGAGGATGACGAACCTTGCCAACTACTAGACGACATTGGCGGCGAGGTGGTGCGGCTGTAGGACGAATCGCGTGAGGAACAGCTGGAAGAACGTGCTCGCCGGCAGCCTGAGCCTGCGAAGGAAGTGCTCAGCAAACACAACCACCCCGCCCTCCCGCAGGGCCGGGGAGTTCTCCGGCCCGGAGATGCGTGCCTCCAAGTGTTCCTCCGATGGCAGCTTGCGGCGGTGGAGGAAATGCTCGATGAAGTGCTCATCGACATCGTTGTCGTCCCATGCGCCCTTGCTCGCCATGTCTCCCGAAGAGGCTTGCGGTCGCGGCGGTGGGCGCGAGTGCTCGGTCGCGATGTAGACCCTCGATGGCAGCAAGAAGCTGCGCGGCGAGTGCAGGGCTCTTGCCCTTTCTCTCTCTCGAAGCGGGGAGGAGGAGTGCAACGAAGGCGATGCGTGTGAGGTAGGGGAGCGAATGTGCCCTTTTCCCTCTCCCCCTCCATTTAAAACCCGTGCGGTTGGTAGTGGGGAGCGGATTCGTCACGCACGACCCCCACTATCCCCGTCACGCGCGGGAAGGAAGTTATTGTGCTCGGGGACGCCAACCGGCGGCCCGAGCCGTAGAAGATCCACGCGCGTGGGCCGAGGCCGCGACCGAGGAGGGCCCCACCCCACGAACCGGTCTTGTCCATCGCGCGGCCTGTCAGACCACGGCCCGTTATGTCTTCCACGTGGCACGGCTTCTTTGTCCAACAGAGCGCCCAAGGTGGCGCACAAAGCGTCGGCAGGCTGCGAAGCCGGCAGCTGCGTGCCCGCGTCTTTTGGGTCCTGAATCACGTCGCACCATGAGAGCGCAACACTCAAGCCGGCAAGGTCCACCACAGTTTGCCGACGGGCCTCCCTGCTTCAGGGACTACTGACGAGGGGAGAACCCTGGGGTAGCATCAGTTGGCCTTCTACTCTAACTTTCCAAAACAACAACAGGGTGAGCCGCCTGCCCCTGCGGGCCGGCTCCGTGCAGCCCGCTACCACTAGCCGACAGGTGATATGTCTCCAATGTATCTATAGTTTTTGATTGTTCCATGCTATTATATTATCTGTTTTGGATGTTTTATATGCATTAATATGTTGTTTTATATTATTTTTGGGACTAACCTATTAATCCCGAGCCTAGTGCGAGTTTCTGTTTTTTCCTTGTTTTTGAGTATTGCAGATAATGAATATTAAACGGAGTCCAAATGGAATAAAATCTTTGGAATAATTTTTCTTGGACCAGAAGCAACCCAGAAGAGTTGGAGATGAAGTCGAGAGAGCAGCCGTGTGGCCACAAGCCACAGGGGCGCGTCCAGGGGGTAGGGTGCGCCCCTGGCTTGTGGGCCCATGGCAGCTCCCCTAACCCTATTTCTCGGCCTATAAATTCACAAATATTCCCTATATACCAGAGGGAGCTACGACAACACTTTTCAGCCGCCAAGAGCCTTGGTTCCCGTGAGATTCAATCTTGGAGCATTTTTCGGTAATCTGTCAAAGGGGCATTCGATCACGGAGGGCATCTACATCAACTCCATTGCCCCTCCGATGATGCGTGAGTAGTTCACCATAGACCTTAGGGTCCATATCTAGTAGCTAGATGGATTCTTCTATCTCTTTGCTCTTCAATACCATGTTCTTCATGATCTTCATGGATATCTATCTGATGTAATACTCTTTTGCGGTGTGTTTGTCGAGATCCGATGAATTGTGGGTTTATGATCAAATTATCAATGAATATTATTTTAGTCTTTTCTGAATTCTTGTATGCATGATTTCATATCTTTGCAAGTCTCTTCGAGTTATTGGTTTGGTTTGGCCAACTAGATTGGTAATTCTTGCAATGGGAGAAGTGCTTAGTTTTGGGTTCAATCTTGCGGTGTCCTCACCCAGTGACATAGTAGGGGTAGCGAGGCACGTATTGTATTGTTGCCATCAAGGATAAAAAGATGGGGTTTTCATCATATTGCTTGAGTTTATCCCTCTACATCATGCCATCTTACCTAATGTGTTACTCTGTTCTTCATGAACTTAATACTCTAGATGCAGGCAGGAGTCGGTCGATGTGTGGAGTAATAGTAGTAGATGCGGAATCGTTTCGGTCTACTTGACACGGACGTGATGCCTATATGCATAATCATTGCCTTGGATATCTCCATAATTATTCGCTTTTCTATCAATTGCTCGACAGTACTTTGTTCACCCACCGTAATACTTGTCATCATGAGAGAAGCCTCTAGTGAAACCTATGGCCCCTGGGTCTACTTTCCATAATATATTTTCAGATCTATAAACCAAAAATATCAAAAATACTTTGCTGCAATTTATTTACCTTTTACTTTCCGCTCTGTTTTACATCTATCTCTATCAGACCTAATCCTTACAAATAACCGTGAAGGGATTGACAACCCCCTTATTGCGCTGGGTGCAAGAGTTTGATTGTTTGTGTAGGTGCATCCATTGGTAACTTGCTTGTTCCTCCTACTGGATTGATACCTTGGTTCTCAACAACTGAGGGAAATACTTATCTACTTCTCTGCATCACCCTTTCCTCTTCAAGGGAAAACCAACGCAAGCTCAAGAGGTAGCAAGAAGGATTTTTGGCGCCATTGCCGGGGAGGATACACATCAAGCCTACCAAGTACCCATCACAAACTCATCTCTTGCATTTACATTATTTGCCTTTTGCCTCTCGTTTTCCTCTCCCCCACTTCACCAATTTGCCGTTTCATTCGCCCTTCTTCCATTCGCCTTTTCGTTGCTATGTTTGCTTGTGTTGCTTGCATCTTCGCTTGCTAAAAATCTATTGATATGGATCCTCATCCACTTGCTAATATTTTCAAAAGACCAAATTATGATGAACCAATTTCTAGTGAGTTGAGTGCACTTGATTATCTCTATGAAGTTTTGTTTGAAAATCATGAATCTGAAAATTTTGATGAAGTGTTGAAAGAAGAAATTTGTAAGGAGATTCATGATAGTTCTTTGAATGAAAATCATGATTGCCATGTTGTTAGTATGAATTGTCTGAATATCCATGATGCTAATGATATGCAAAACCACAAGCTTGGGGATGCTATGCTTGATGAATATGATATTCTTTGTTCCCCATGTTTTGATGATGACACATATGCTGTAATTGATGATGGTAATAATGCTTTATTTGATAGTTATATTGTGAAATTCCTTCATGATGCTACTGAAAATTATTATGAGGGAGGAACATATGCTTGTAGGAATTTCAATAATATCAAGTTTCCTCTTTATGTGTTCCAAGTTTTGAAGTTATGCTTGTTTTGCCTTCCTATGCTAGTTGATTCTTGTTCCCATAAATTGTTTGCTCACAAAATCCCTATGCATAGGAAGTGGGTTAGACTTAAATGTGTTTTTCATGCTATTCATGATGCTCTTTTGCATATCTCAATTACTACTTTTTATGTGAGCATCATTAAAATCATCATGCCTAGCTAGGGGCATTAAACATAGCGCTTGTTGGGAGGCAACCCAATTTTATTTTTGTGTTCTGTTTTTCTTATTTTTTGAGTTTTTAACACATTATTAATTCCGTAGTAATTTTTTTTGGTGTTTTAATTAGTGTTTGAGCCAAGTAAAACCTTTAGGGTGATCTATGGTAGTTTTTGATTTGATCTTGCTAAAAAACAGAAACTTTTGCGCTCAGTCCAGGAATTTTCTAATTTTTTCACAGGGTCGAATTTATCTGAACTTTTTAAAAAAGATTTATATATAAATTTCCCAGGTTTTACTAATTTTTCAGAATTTTTTGAGTTACATAAGTAGACGAAGTTTTCAGTTTTCTACAGATTGTTCTGTTTTTGTCAGATTCTGTTTTCTTTGAGTTGTTTGCCTATTTTGATGAATCTATGGGTTGTAACATGTGGTATGAGCCATGGAGAAGTTAGATTACAGTAGGTATAAAACCATTATAAAAAAATAATGAGTTCATAACAGTACCTAAAGTGGTCATTTATTTTCTTATACTAACGGATCTCATGAGTTTTCTGTTAAGTTTTGTGTTGTGAAGTTTTCAAGTTTTGGGTGAAGATTTGATGGACTATGGAATAAAGAGTGGCAAGAGCCTAAGCTTGGGAATTCCCAAGGCACCCCAAGCCATATTAAAGGATACAAAAAAGCCTAAGCTTGGGGATGCCCCGGAAGGCATCCCCTCTTTCGTCTTCAATCCATCGGTAAATTTACTTGAGGCCATATTTTTATTCACCACATGACATGTGTTTTGCTTGGAGCGTCTTGTATGATATGAGTCTTTGATTTTTAGTTTTCCACAATCATCCTTGATGCACACATATTTTTTAGAGGGAAACATTGAATCATGAATTTATTAGAATACTCTATGTGCTTCACTTATATATTTTGAGCTAGGCAATGTTGCTCTAGTGCTCCACTTATATCTTTTCAGAGCATGGTGGTGTTATATTTTATAGAAATTGTTGAACTCTCGTACCTCACTTATATTATTTTGAGAGTTTCTTAAAAACAGCATGGTAATTTTTTTAAGAGTATGATTTTAGTCCTAATATAATAGGCATCCAAGAGGGATATAATAAAAACTTTCATATTAAGTGCACTGAATACTATGAGAAGTTTGATTCCTTGCATATAGTTTTGAGATAATACAGATGGTAATATGAGAGTCATGCTAGTGAGTAGTTGTGAATTTGAAGAGATACTTGTGTTGAAGTTTGTGATTCTCGTAGCATGCACGTATGGTGAACCATTATGTAATGAAGTCGGAGCATGATTTGTTTAATGATTGTCAACCTTTGTGTGAGGGTCGGGAGCACGCGATGGTTAACTCCTACCAACCACTCCCCTAGGAGCATGCATCTAATGCTTTGTTTGACAACTAATAGACTTTTGCAATAAGTACATGAGTTCTTTATGACTAATATTGAGTCCATGGATTATACGCACTCTCACCCTTCCACCTTTGCTAGCCTCTCTAGTACCGCGCAACTTTTGCCGGTACATCAAACCCACCTTCCTCAAAACAGCCACCATATATTTTACTCAAAACAGCCACCATACCTACCTATTATGGCATTTCCATAGCCATTCCGAGATATATTGCCATGCAACTTCCACCGTTCCATTTTTCATGACATGCACCATCACTTTCATCCTGCATATAGAGTCATATTTTGTTCTAGGTATAGAGTTGTAATTTTCATTTTGAGTTGTAAGTAAATAAAAGTGTGATGATTTTCATTATTAGAGCATTGTATCATGTGAGAAAAGGATGACGGAAACCATGACTCTCTTGTTGGGGAACGTTGCATGGGAAACAAAAAATTTCCTACGCACACGCAGATCTATCCATGGTGTTGAGCATCTACGAGAGGGAGAGTGGCTCTACGTACCCTTATAGATCGCTAAGCAGGAAGCGTTAAGAAATGCGGTTGGTGTAGTCGAACGTCTTCGCGATCCAAATCGCCAAGCGTCCCATGATCCAATCACGAACCGTCCTCATGATCCGTCCCGATCAAGCACCGAACGGACGACACCTCCGCGTTCAGCACACGTACAGCTTGATGACGATCTCCGCCTTCTTGATCCAGCAAGAGGGAGCGGAGAGGAAGAAGAGTTCTCCGACAGCATGACGGCGCTTCGGCAAT
Organism: Hordeum marinum; assembly: GCA_022496015.1. NCBI lineage: Eukaryota > Viridiplantae > Streptophyta > Magnoliopsida > Poales > Poaceae > Hordeum > Hordeum marinum. The sequence continues at coordinate 472,086,711 of CM039678.1, forward strand.
GGTGGTGGAGCAATTCCGGTAGGGCTTCGCCTAAGCACTGCAGAAATCCGATCTAGAGGAGAAACTATGCACTGGTGGAACGGGTAGCACGTGGCTGAAATTCTAGTGCCAAAACCCCTAAAACCACCAGTATATATAGGAGGAAGGGCCAAGCCTCCAAGGAGGAGGCCAAACCAGGTGGTGGAGGTGGAATCCACCTCCAATCCTAGTAGGACTAGGATTCACCCAATTTTTTTTTGCCTTTTTCCACTTTTTCTCTTTGGATTTTCTTCTCTAGCCGCATGGGCCTTTCGTGGAAGTTTCCACCAGCTCACTAAGGGCTGGTATTCACTCTCCCACAACCCATGAAGCCTCTTGGGTCAAAATACCCCTCCCGGTGGTCTCCCGGTACACTACCGGCACTCCCGGTACACTACCGATGAGCCCGAAACTTTTCCGGCGACCAAAACAGGACTTCCTATATATGAATCTTTACCTCTGGAGCTCCTCAAGATGTCCGGGATCTCATCTGGGACTCCGAATTACCTTTGGTCACCACCATACATAACTCTGTACTACCGAAACGTCACCAAACCTTAAGTGTGCAGACCCTGCGGGTTCGAGAACTATGTAGACATGACCGAGACAGACACCTCTATGGTCAATAACCAATAGCGGGACCTGGATGCCCATATTGGTTCCTACATATTCTACGAATATCTTTATTGGTCGAACCTCTATGTCAAGGATTCAGTTAATCCCGTATGATGTTCCCTTTGTTCTTCGGTATGTTACTTGCCCAAGATTCGATCGTCGGTATCTCCATACCTAGTTCAACCTCGTTACTGGCAAGTCTCTTTACTCATTCCGTAATATATCCCACAACTAACACTTAGTCACATTGCTTGCAAGGCTCATTGTGATGTTGTATTACCTAGTGGGCCCTGAGATACCTCTCCGTTACACGGAGTAACAAATCCCAGTTTTGATCCATGCCAACTCAACAGACACCCTCGGAGATACCTGTAGAGCACCTTTATAGTCACCCAGTTACGTTGCGATGGTTGATACACACAAGGCACTCCTTCAATGTCCATGATTTGCACGATCTCATGGTCATAGGAACACATACTTGACATGCAGAAAACAGTAGCAATAAACTGACACGATCATATGCTACGTTTGTAGTTTGGGTCTTGTCCATCACATCATTCTCCTAATGATGTGATCCCGTTATCAAATGACATCACATGCCAATGGCTAGGAAACCTTGACCATCTTTGATCAACGAGCGAGTTCACTAGAGGCATACTAGGGACATAGTGTTGTCTATTTACCCACACATGCAATGTGTTTCCAATCAATACATTTATAGCATGGATAATAAACGAGTATCATGAACAAGGAAATATAATAATAAACACTTTATTTATTGCCTCTAGGGCATATTTCCAACAGTCTCCCACTTGCACTAGAGTCAATAATCTGGTTCACATCACTATGTGATTCACATTGTAATGAATCGAACGTCCATGCAGTTATGGTGTTGATCATGTTTAGCCCTTGGAAGAGGTTTAGTCAATGGGTCTACAACATTCAAATCCGTGTGCACTTTGCAAATATTTATGTCCTTCTCCTCGATGTAATCGCAGATGGAGTTGAAGCATCGCTTTATGTGTCTGGTCCTCTTGTGAAACCTTGGTTCATTGGCCAGAGCAATGGCACCAGTGTTGTCACACAACAGGTTCATTGGATTTAGTGCACTAGGCACTACTCCAAGATCTATCATAAACTGCTTCATCCAGACACCTTCCTTCGCCGCCTCCGAGGCTGCGATGTACTCCGCTTCGCACGTAGAATCAGCTACCATGCTTTGCTTGGAACTGCACCAGCTTACCACTCCCCTGTTAAGAAAAAATACGCATCCGGTTTGCGACTTAGAGTCGTCCGGATCAGTGTCAAAGCTTGCATCGATGTGACCCTTTACGACGAGCTCTTCATCACCTCCATAAACAAGAAACATTTCCTTAGTCCTTTTCAGGTACTTAAGGATATTCTTGACCGCTGCCCAGTGCTCCATTCCAGGATCACTTTGAAACCTTCCGTCCATACTTATGGAAAGGCTGACATTGGGTCTTGTGCACAGCATTGCATACATGATAGACCCTATGGCTGAAGCATAGGGGATGACACTCATCTTTTCTCTATCTTCTGCAGTCACTGGGCATTGAATCTTACTCAACTTCACACCTTGTAAAACAGGCAAGAACCCCATCTTGGACTGATCCATTGTGAACTTCTTCAAAATTTATCAAGGTATGTGCTCTGTGAAAGTGCTATTAAGCGTCTTGATCTATCTCTATAGATCTTAATGCCTAATATGAAAGCAGCTTCTCCTAGGTCCTTCATTGAAAAACTCTTGTTCAAATATTCCTTCATGCTTTCCAGCATTTCTTTATTGTTTCAATCAGCAATATGTCATCCACATATAATATTAGAAACGCTATAGAGCTCCCACTCACTTTCTTGTAAATACAAGCTTCTCCATAAACCTGTATAAACTCAAACGCTTTGATCACCTCATCAAAGCGCTTATTCCAACTCCGAGATGCTTGCACCACTCCATAAATGGTTCGTTGGAGTTTGCAAACTTTGTCAACATTCCCTGGATCGACAAAACCTTCGGGTTGCATCATATACAACTCTTCCTCAAGGAAACCGTTGAGGAACGCCGTTTTGACATCCATCTGCCAAATTTCATAGTCGAAATAAGCAGCTATTGCCAACATGATTCTGACAGACTTAAGCATTGCTACGGGTGAGAATGTCTCATCGTAGTCAACTCCTTGAACTTGTGAAAAACCCTTTGCCACAAGTCGAGCTTTATAGACGGTGATATTACCGTCCGCGTCTGTCTTCTTCTTAAAGATCCATTAATTCTGAACGGCCTTTCGCCCTTCAGGTAATACTTCCAAAGTCCATACTTTGTTTTCATACATGGATCCCATCTAGGATTTCATGGCCTCTAACCATTTCTCAGAATCCGGACCCATCACTGCTCCTCCATAGCTCGTAGGTTCATTGTTGTCCAACAACATGACCTCTAAGACAGGGTTGCCGTATGATACGTCTCCAACGTATCTATAATTTTTGATTGTTCCATGCTATTATGTTATCAACTTTGGATGTTTTATATGCATTTATATGCTATTTATATTATTTTTGGGACTAACCTATTGACCTAGAGCCTAGTGCCAGTTCCTGTTTTTTCCGTCTTTTTGACCTTTTTCAGATAGGAATATCAAACGGAGTCCAAACGGAATAAAACTTTCGCGATGATTTTTTGGACCAAAATAGACTCTCGAAGCTTTGGAAGAGGTCCAGAAGAGCCATGAGGGAGTCATGAGCCCGCGAGGCCCGACCTACCCCCTTGCTGGGGGCTAGCGGGCTCGTGACCTCCTCGTGCGCCCAAATGACGTAATTCCACCGCCATAAATTCCTATAAATACAGAAACCACCAAAAAGAAACCTAGATCGGGAGTTCCGCCGTAGAAAGCCTCTAGAGCCACCAAAAACCAATCGGGAGCCCGTTCCGGCACCCTACCGGAGGGGGAATCCATCTCCGGTGGCCATCTTCATCATCCCGGCAATCTCGATGACGAGGAGGGTGTAGTTCATCCTCGGGGCTGTGGATATGTACCAGTAGCTATGTGTTTGATCTCTCTCTTTTGTGTTCTTGAGATGTCTTGATCTCTATGTACCGTGGGCTTTGCTACTATAGTTGGATCTTATGATGTTCTTCCCCCTCCCCCTTCTTGTAATGAATTGGGTTTTCCCTTTGAAGTTATCTTATCGGATTGAGTCTTTAATAACACTTCATGTATGTCTTGCACGTGTCTATCTGTGGTGACAATGGGATATTCATGTGAGTACTTGATGTATGTTTTGGTGATAAACTTGCGGGTTTATGACCTCGGGAACCTTTGCATAGGGGTTGGCACACGTTTTGACTCTCCGGTAGAAACTTTGGGACACTCTTTGAAGTTCTATGTGTTGGTTGAATAGATGATTTTGAGATTGTGTGATACATGTCGTATAATCATACCCACGGATACTTGAGGTGACAATGGAGTATCTAGGTGACATTAGGGTTTTGGTTGATGTGTGTCTTAAGGTGTTATTCTAGTACGAACTCTAGGATAGATTGAACGGAAAGAATAGCTTCGTGTTATTTTACTACGGACTCTTGAATAGATCGATCAGAAAGAATAACTTTGTGGAGGTTTCGTACCCGACAATAATCTCTTCGTTTGTTCTCCGCTATTAGTTACTTTGGAGTGACTCTTTGTTGCTCGTTGAGGGATAGTTATATGATCCAATTATGTTATCATTGTTGAGAGAACTTCCACTAGTGAAAGTATGAACCCTAGGCCTTGTTTCCACGCATTGCAATACCGTTCGTGCTCACTTTTACTATTAATTACCTTGTTGTTTTTATATTTTCAGATTACAAAAACCTATATCTACCATCCATATTGCACTTGTATCACCATCTCTTCGCCGAACTAGTGCACCTATACAACTTACCATTGTATTGGGTGTGTTGGGGACACAAGACTCTTTGTTATTTGGTTGCAGGGTTTCTTGAGAGAGACCATCTTCATCCTACGCCTTCCGTGGATTGATAAACCTTAGGTCACCCACTTGAGGGAAAATTGCTACTGTCCTACAAACCTCTGCACTTGGAGGCCCAACAACGTCTACAAGGAGAAGGTTGCGTAGTAGACATCAAGCTCTTTTCTGGCGCCATTGCCGAGGAGGTTAGCGCTTGAAGGTATATATTTAGATCTTGCAATCGAATCTTTTAGTTTCTTGTTTTATCACTAGTTTAGTTTATTAAAAGAAAACTACAAAAAATGGAATTAAGGTTACCTCATATGCTTCATCTTTTTAATGTCTTTCGTGAAAATGATGGAAAGGAAAATTGTGCTCAAGTGTTAGAAGAAGAAGTTATTAAAATGTTTGGCACTAAATATTTGAATGATGAGCATGATAGTAATATTGTTACTATGAATTCTCTGAATATCCATGATGCTAATGATATGGAAAGCCACAAGCGTGGGGATGCTATGTTTGATGAGGATGATATTTTTAGCCCCCCAAGTTTCGATGAGCAAAACTATTATGATTATGACATGCCTCCTATCGATGATGATTATTGTGATGACACATATGCTATAAATAGTAATTGTAACCATGAAACTTTTCATCATGATTTTAATATTCAAAGTGGTTATGTCAATCAAGTATGTCATGATAGTTATTTTGTTGAGTTTGCTCCCACTATTTTGAATGAGAAGGAAACTGCTTATGAGGAGAGTGAAAAAATTTCTATGCTTGTGCATCATAAAAATAATGATTTATGTGCTGGTTATGTTTTGTAATTCATTCATGATGCTACTGAAAATTATTATGAGAGAGGATCACATGCTTCTACATATTGCAATAATGTCAAGTTTCCTCTTTATGTGTTGAAATTTTTGAAGCTATGCTTGTTTTCCCTTCCTATGCTAGATGATTCTTGCTCCAATAAGTTTTTTGTTCACAAAATACCTATGCATATGAAGTGGTTTAGACTTAAATGTGCTAGTCATATGCCTCATGATGCTCCCGTTATGTTTCAACCCTTATCTTTTATGTGAGCATCATTGAAATCATCATGCCTAGCTTGAAAGGCATAAAACAAAAGTGCTTGTTGGGAGACAAACCAATATGTATCCTTATTGTTTTTGTGTGTTCACATGATTAGTATACTGTATTAATCATGTTTATAGCTTTTATTTCAATAAAGTGCCAAGTAAAGCCTTTATGATTAGTTTGGGTGATAGTTGTTTGATCATGCTGAAAAAGACAGAAACTTTGTGCTAAGGAAATTATTTTTAATTTTTATCCAGAGAGAGATTTTGTGCTTATTATTTTTGATTCTGATTTATATACAAATTTACTTAATTTTCATAATTTTTTCAGAATTTTTGGAGGTGCATAAGTATGGTTATCATTCAGATCATTACAGAGTTATCTGTTCTTGACAGATTCTGTTTTCAATGCATAGTTTGCTTGTTTTAGTGTTTCCATAGATTATATTAAGTGATATAAATTGTGGAAATGATAATATACAGTAGGAATTGTGTGGGAACATTTATGAATCTTGTCTTGACAGTACCAAAATGAATGATTTGTCTTTATTATACTAACCCATCTCACGAAGTTCCGTTAAGTTTTGTGTTGTGAAGTTTTCAAGTTTTGGGTAAAGTTCGGATGGACAACGGAACAAGGAGTGGAAAGAGCCTAATAGTGGGTATGACCAAGGCATCCCAAGCCATATTCAAGGACACTAAAGAGCCTAAGCTTGGGGATGCCCCGGGAAGGCATCCCCTCTTTCGTCTTCAATCCATCGGTAACTTTACTTGGGGCTATATTTTTATTCACCACATGATATGTGTTTTACTTGGAGCGTCATTTTATTTTATTATTACTTACTTACTGTTATTTATATTAATTTTAATGTTTTTCATCATTTATTTCAATAAAAATGTCAAGGATAGCCTTTACCATGCTTAATTTGCAAGTATAGGAGTTGCTGTTCCAAAACAGAAAGTTTGCTTGTAGTGCAAAAATTCCCTAGAATTTTCTGTATGCCAGAATAACTTGAAATTTGGACACAATATGCTCTTATAAATTCCATACAGCGTGGAATGTTTTCAGATTTTTTGGAGTTAATTAAGTATGGATCTTGCTGCATTCTTCACAGACTGTTCTATTTAGGAAGATTGCTGTTATGTTTGCATTGTTTGCATATGTTCGCATGTTTAGTGATTCCATTTGATGATGGGAGTTTTAAATATGCAGAGGCATTTAGTATGCAATGTGAAAAACTAATTTTAGTAATTTGCTACAGTACAGGATGATAAAGTTTTGCATTGATTTATACTAATCTATCTCACGAGTTTTTGTTGAGTTTTGTGTGGATGGAGTTTTTAAGATTTCGGAAACCGTCATATGAGAGGAATTAAGGAGACACAAAAGCTCAAGATTGGGGATTCCCAAGGCATCCCCAATCCATATTTCAAGAAGTCTCAAGCTTCTAAGCTTGGGGATGCCCCGGTTGGCATCCCACCTTTCTTCTTCAACAATTATCGGTTAGTATTGGTTCAACCTAAGTTTTTGCTTCTTCACATGATTCGTGCTATCGTTGGAGTGTCAATTTATTTTGTTTGAATAAGTTACTTAAGATCTTAAATTCTTAGATGGGAGAGTCTTCACATAGCTAAATAATTATTCAACTACTCATTGAGCTTCACTTATATCTTTTGGAGTAGTTTGTCTTTTGCTCTAGCGCTTCACTTATATCCTTATAGAGCATTGCAATGTTTATATTTTAGAGAAATTGATGAACTCTCATGATTCACTTATATCATTTTGAGAGTCTTAAACATCATGGTAATTTGCTTAGGTTATGAAACTAGTCCTAATATGATAGGCATCCAAAAGGGATATAATAAAAACTTTCATATTCAAGTGCATTGGGTAGTAAGAGAAGTTTGATTCCTTGCATCTAGTTTTGAGACATGGAGATGGTGATATTAGAGTCATGTTAGTAGAGTGTTGTGAATCTAGAAATACTTGTTTTGAAGTTTGTGATTCCCGTAGCATGCACGTATGGTGAACCGCTATGTTAGGAAGTCAGAGCATGATGTTTTTATTGATTGTCATCCTTTGTGTGGCGGTCGGGATCGCGCGATGGTTAACTCCTACCAACCCTTCCCCTATAAGCATGCGTCTAGCACTTTGTTTCGATTACTAATAAAACTTTCACAACAAGTATGTGAGTTCTTTATGACTAATGTGAGCCCATGGTATATACGCACTCTCACCCTTCCACCTTTGCTAGCCTCTCTAGTGTCGCACAACTTTCGCCGGTGCATAAACCCACCATATATACCTTCCTCAAAACAGCCACCATACCTACCTATTATGGCATTTCCATAGCCATTCCAAGATATATTGCCATGCAACTTTCACCGTTCCGTTTATTATGACACGCATCATCATTGTCATATTTCTTTGCATGATCATGTAGTTGACATCGTATTTGTGGCAAAGCCACCGTTCATATCTTTCATACATGTCACTCATGAGTCATTGCACATCCCGGTACACTGCCGGAGGCATTCATATAGAGTCATATCTTTTGTTCTAAGTATTGAGTTGTAAGTAAATAAAAGTGTGATGATCATCATTATTAGAGCATTGTACCATGTGAGGAAATAAAAAAGAGGCCAAAGATGCCCACCAAATAAAAAAGAGAGGCCAAAGAGCCCAAACAAAAAAATGAGAGAAAAAGAGAGAAGGGACAATGCTACTATCCTTTACCACACTTGTCCTTCAAAGTAGCACCATGATCTTCATGATAGAGAGTCTCATATATTGTCACTTTCATATACTAGTGGGAATTTTCATTATAGAACTTAGCCTGTATATTCCAATGATGGGCTTCCTCAAATTGCCCTAGGTCTTCGTGAGCAAGCAAGTTGGGTGCACACCCACTAGTTTCTATTTTTGAGCTTTCATACACTTATAGCTCTAGTGCATCTATTCCATGGCAATCCCTACTCATTCACATTGATATCTATTGATGGGCATCTCCATAGCCCATTTATACGCCGAGTCGATGTGACCATCTCCTCCTTTTTGCCTCACAACCTCCACCACACTCTATTCCACTTATCGTGCTATATCCATGGCTCACGCTCATGTATTGCGTGAGAGTTGAAAAAGTTTGAGAAAGTAAGAGTGCGAAAACAATTACTTGACCATTACCGGGGTTGTGCATGAGTTAAATTCGTTGTGTGGGGATGATGGAGCATTGCCAGACTATATGATTTTGTAGGGATAACTTTCTTTGGCCTTGTTATTTCGAAAGTTCATGATTACTTTGCTATTATACTTGAAGTATTATTGTTTTCATGTCAATATTAAACTTTTGTTTTGAATCTTATGGATCTGAACCTTCATGCTGCAATAAAGAAGATTATAAGAATAAATATGCTAGGTAGCATTCCACATCAAAAATTCTGTTTTTATCACTTCCCTACTCGAGGACGAGTAGGAGTTAAGCTTGGGGATGCTTGATACGTCTCCAACGTATCTATAATTTTTGACTGTTCCAAGCTATTATGTTATCAACTTTGGATGTTTTATATGCATTTATATGCTATTTTATATTATTTTTGGGACTAACCTATTGACCTAGAGCCCAGTGCCAGTTCCTGTTTTTTTCGTGTTTTTGACCTTTTTCAGATAGGAATATCAAACGGAGTCCAAACGGAATAAAACTTTCGCGATGTTTTTTTGGACCGAAAGAGACTCCCGAAGCTTTGGAAGAAGGCCAGAAGAGCCACGAGGGAGTCATGAGCCCGTGAGGCCCGACCTACCCCCTTGCTGGGGGCTAGCGGGCTCGTGACCTCCTCGTGCGCCCTACTGACGTAATTCCACCGCCATAAATTCCTATAAATATAGAAACCACCAAAAAGAAACCTAGATCGGGAGTTCCGCCGCCGCAAGCCTCCAGAGCCACCAAAAACCAATCAGGAGCCCGTTCTGGCACCCTGCCAGAGGGGGAATCCATCTCCGGTGGCCATCTTCATCATCCCGGCGATCTCCATGACGAGGAGGGAGTAGTTCACCCTCAGGGCTGAGGGTATGTACCAGTAGCTATGTGTTTGATCTCTCTCTTTCATGTTCTTGAGATGTCTTGATCTCTATGTATCACGGGCTTTGCTACTATAGTTGGATCTTATGATGTTCTTCCCCCTCTCCCTTCTTGTAATGAATTGAGTTTTCCCTTTGAAGTTATCTTATCAGATTGAGTCTTTAACAACACTTGATGTATGTCTTGCACGTGTCTATCTGTGGTGACAATGGGATATTCATGTGAGTACTTGATGTATGTTTTGGTGATCAACTTGCGGGTTTGTGACCTCGGGAACCTATGCATAGGGGTTGGCACACGTTTTGACTCTCCAGTAGAAACTTTGGGACACTCTTTGAAGTTCTATGTGTTGGTTGAATAGATGATTTTGAGATTGCGTGATACATGTCGTATAATCATACCCACGGATACTTGAGGTGACAATGGAGTATCTAGGTGACATTAGGGTTTTGGTTGATGTGTGTCTTAAGGTGTTATTCTAGTACGAACTCTAGGATAGATTGAACGAAAAGAATAGCTTCGTGTTATTTTACTACGAACTCTTGAATAGATCGATCAGAAAGAATAACTTTGTGGAGGTTTCGTACCCGACAATGATCTCTTCGTTTTTTCTCCACTATTAGTTACTTTGGAGTGACTCTTTGTTGCACATTGAGGGATAGTTATATGATCCAGTTATGTTATCATTGTTGAGAGAACTTCCACTAGTGAAAGTATGAACCCTAGGCCGTGTTCCCACACATTGCAATACCGTTCGTGCTCACTTTTACTATTAATTACCTTGCTGATTTTATGTTTTCAGATTACAAAAACCTATATCTACCATCCATATTGCACTTGTATCACCATCTCTTCGCCGAACTAGTGCACCTATACAACTTACCATTGTATTAGGTGTGTTGGGAACACAAGAGACTCTTTGTTATTTGGTTGCAGGGTTGCTTGAGAGAGACCATCTTCATCCTACGCCTCCCGCGGATTGATAAACCTTAGGTCACCCACTTGAGGGAAAATTGCTACTGTCCTACAAACCTCTACACTTGGAGGCCCAACAACGTCTACAAGGAGAAGGTTGCGTAGTAGACATCACCGTACCACTCAGGAGCAGTACGCGCCCTTGTCGACCTACGAGGTTCAATAGTATATTGATCCGAAGCTTCATGATCATCATCATTTACTTCCTCGTCTACCGTCGTAGGTTCCATAGAAACATCTTTCTACGCTGCGCTACTATCTGGTTGAAGTAAAGGTTCAATAACCTCATCTAGATCTATTTTCCTCCCACTCAATTCTTTCGAGAGAAACTCTTTCTCAAGAAATTTTACGTTCTTAGAGACAAACACTTTGCCTTCGGATCTGAGATAGAAGGTATACCCGACTGTCTCTTTCAGGTATCCTATGAAGACACATTTCTCCGCTTTGGGTTCCAGCTTTTCAGGCTGAAGTTTTTTGACATAAGCATCACATCCCCAAACTTTAAGAAACGACAACTTTGGCCTCTTGCCAAATTAACCATAGTTCATATGGCGTCGTATCAACGGATTTTGATGGTGCCCTATTTAAAGTGAATGCAGCCGTCTCTAATGCATAACCCCAAAACAATAGTGGCAAATCAGCAAGTGACATCATAGAACGCACCATATCCAATAAGGTTCGATTACGACATTCGGACACACCATTACGCTGTGGTGTTCCGGGCGGTGTCAACTGTGAAACAATTCCACACTGTCTTAAGTGAATGCCAAACTCATAACTTAGATATTCACCTCCTCAATCCGATCGCAGGAATTTAATCTTCTTGTTACGATGATTCTCAACTTCACTCTAAAATTGCTTGAACTTTTCAAATGTTTCAGACTTGTGTTTCATTAAGTAAATATACCCATATCTACTTAAGTCATCAGTGAAGGTGAGAAAATAATGATATCCACCATGCGCTGCAACATTCATTGGACCGCACACATCAGTATGTATGATTTCCAATAAGTCACTCGCCCGTTCCATTGTTCCAGAGAACGGCGTTTTAGTCATCTTGCCCATGAGGCATGGTTCACATGTGTAAAGTGATTCAAAATCAAGTGACTCCAAAAGTCCATCAGCATGGAGCTTCCTCATGCGTTTTACACCAATATGACTTAAACGGCGGTGCCACAAGAAAGTGGTACTATCATTATCAACTCTACATCTTTTGGCATCAATGTTATGAACATGTGTGTCATCACTATCAAGATTCAATATGAATAAACCCCTAACATTGGGTGCATGACCATAAAAGATATTACTCATATAAATAGAACAACTTTTATTCTCTGACTTAAATGAGTAACCGTCTCGCAATAAACAAGATCTAGATATAATGTTCATGTTTAACGCAGGCACTAAATAACAATTATTTCGTCATCTTTCAACTTAGCTTTCTCTAGGAACGCATTAAAATTCAGGGGTGCTACTGCGCGAGCCATTGATCTACAACATAAATATGCAAAGGTTACTTAGATTATTGTTCAAGATAATGAGTTTAGTTAATCAAATTACTAAAGCTCCCACTCAAATTGTCATCCCTCAGGTCATCTGAGTGTCACATGATCCAAATACACTAACTCAAGTCCGATCATCACGTGAGTTGAGGTGGTTTCAATGGTGAACATCTTCATGTTGATCATATCTACTATATGACTCATGTTTGACCTTTCGATCTCTTGTGTTCCGAGGCCATGTCTGTACATGCTAGGCTCGTCAAGTTTAACCCGAGTGTTCTGCTTGTGCAACACTGGCTTGCACCCGTTGTATGTGAACGTAGAGTCTATCACACCTGATCATCACGTGGTGTCTCGACACGACGAACTTTCACAACGGTGCACACTCGGGGAGAACACAATTTATCTTGAAATTAAGTCAGGGATCACCTTATAATGCTACCGTCGTTCTAAGAAAAACAAGGTGCATAAAAGGGTTAACATCACATGCAAATCATAACTGACATGATATGGCCATGATCTTGTGTTTTGATCTCCATCATGAAAGCACCGGCATGATCTCCATCGTCACCGACATGACAACATGATATCCATCATCTTGATCTCCAGCAACGTGTCGCCATCGGGGTTGTCGCGCTCAACATGCTTCTACTACTACTGCTACCGTTTAGCGATAAAGTAAAGCATTACATAGCGCTTAATGATTGACACGCAGGTCATACAATAATTAAAGACAACCCTATGACTCCTGCCGGTTGCCATACTCATTGACATGCAAGTTGTGATAATCTATACATCACATATATCACATCATGTAATTGGCCATATCACATCACAACATACCCTGCAAAAACAAGTTAGACGTCCTCTAATTGTTGTTGCATGTTTTACATGGCTGCTATGGGTATCTAGCAAGAACTATTCTCATCTACGCAAAAACCACAACGGTGATACACTAGTTGATTTTCAACCTTCTCAAGGACCACCTTTGTTGAATCCGATCCAACTAAAGTGAGAGAAACTGTCACCCGCAAGCCATCTATGCAACAACTTGCGGTTGAGGGAACCGGTCTCTCGTAACCGTACGAGTAATGTTGGTCCGGGCCGCTTCATCTCACAATACCGCTGAACCAAAATCCGACCAAGGGAGGAAGAAATCTAAGCATCAACGCCCACAAACCTTTTGTTTTCTACTCGAGATCTCATCTACACATAGACCTAGATCATGATACCACTGTTGGGGAACGTTGCATGGGAAACAAAAAATTTCCTACGCAGACGCATATCTATCCATGGTGATGAGCATCTACAAGAGGGAGAGTGGATCTATGTACCCTTGTAGATCGCTAAGAAGGAAGCATTAAGAAACACGGTTGGTGTAGTCGAACATCTTCGCAATCCAAATCGCCGAGCGTCCCGCGATCCAATCACGAACCGTCCTCACAATCCGTCCCGATCAAGCACCGAACGAACGGCACCTCCGCGTTCAGCACACGTACAGCTTGATGACGATCTCCGCCTTCTTGATCCAGCAAGAGGGAGCGGACAAGAAGAAGAGTTCTTTGGCAGCATGACGGCGCTCCCGCGATGGTGGTGGAGTAATTCTGGCAGGGCTTCGCCTAAGCACTGCAGAAATCCGATCTAGAGTAGAAACTATGCACTGGTGGAACGGGTAGCACGTGGCTGAAATTCTAGTGCCAAAAACCCTAAAACCACCAGTATATATAGGAGGAAGAGAGGAGGAGGCCGAACCAGGTGGTGGAGGTGGAATCCACCTCCAATCCTAGTAGGACTAGGATTCACCCAATTTTTTTGCCTTTTTCCACTTTTTCTCTTTGGATTTTCTTCTCTAGCCACATAGGCCTTGTGTGGAAGTTTCCACCAGCCCACTAAGGGCTGGTATTCACACTCCCACAGCCCATGAAGCCTCTTGGGTCGAAATACCCCTCCCGGTGGTCTCCCGGTACACTCCCGGTACACTATCGATGAGCCCGGAACTTTTCCGACGACCAAAACAGGACTTCCTATATATGATTCTTTACCTTCGGACCATTCCGGAGCTCCTCGTGACATGCGAGATCTTATCTGGGACTCCGAAAAACCTTCGGTCACCACCATACATAACTCTATACTACCGAAACGTCACCAAACCTTAAGTGTGCAGACCCTGCGGGTTCGAGAACTATGTAGACATGACCGAGACACCTCTACGGTTAATAACCAATAGAGGGACCTGGATGCAAATATTGGTTCCTACATATTCTACGAAGATCTTTATCGGTCAAACCTCTGTGTCAAGGATTCAGTTAATCCCGTATGATGTTCCCTTTGTTCTTCGGTATGTTACTTGCCCAAGATTCGATCGTCGGTATCTCCATACCTAGTTCAACCTCGTTACTGGCAAGTCTCTTTACTCGTTCCATAATAAAATATCCCGCAACTAACACTTAGTCACATTGCTTGCAAGGCTCATTGTGATGTTGTATTACCGAGTGGGCCCTAAGATACCTCTTCGTTACACGGAGTAACAAATCCCAGTCTTGATCCATGCCAACTCAATAGACACCCTCGGAGATACATGTAGAGAACCTTTATAGTCACCCAGTTACGTTGCGATGTTTTATACACACAAGGCACTCCTCCGATGTCTGTGAGTTGCATGATCTCATGGTCATAGGAACACATACTTCACATGCAGAAAACAATAGCAATAAACTGACACGATCATATGCTACGTTTGTAGTTTGGGTCTTGTCCATCACATCATTCTCCTAATGATGTGATCCCATTATCAAATGACATCACATGCCAATGGCTAGGAAACCTTGACCATCTTTGATCAACGAGCTAGTGCACTAGAGGCATACTAGGGACATAGTGTTGTTTATTTACCCACACATGCAATGTGTTTCCAATCAATACAATTATAGCATGGATAATAAACGATTATCATGAACAAGGAAATATAATAATAAATACTTTATTTATTGCCTCTAGGGCATATTTCCAACATCTCTCACAAGTTGGGATGGTATCCAGACTTTACAAAAAAAATAAAAGAGGCCAACGAAGCCCAAATAAATAAATAAAAGCCCAAAGATACCCACCAAAAAAATGATAGAAAGAGAGAAGGGACAATTGCTACTATCTTTTTCCACACTTGTGCTTCAAAGTAGCACCATGATCTTCATGATAGAGAGTCTCCGATTTTGTCACTTTCATATAACTAGTGGAATTTCTTCTTGCACGACCACTTAGTTTTCTTTTTGAGCTTTCATACACTTATAGCTCTAAGTGCATTTGTTGCATGACAATCGCTACTCACTCAAATTAATATCTATCAATGGGTATCTCCATAGCCCGTTCATACGCCTAGTTGATGTGAGATTGTATTCTCCCTTTTTCCTTGCAACCTCCACCATATTCTATTCCACCTATAGTGCTATCTCCATTGCTCACGCTCATGTATTGCATGAGAGTTGAAAAGATATAAGAACACCAAAAGTGTGAAACAATTGCTTTACTTGTTCGTCGGGGTTGTGCATTATTTAGATACTTTGTGTGGGGAAGATGGAGCATAGCCAGACCATATGAGTTTGTAGGGATAACTTTCCAAGGCCATGTTATTTCGAAAGGACACGATTGCCTTGTTGATGTGCTCGAAGTATTACTATTTTTATGTCAATATTAGACTATTCTTTTGAATCTTATGGATCTGAATATTCATGCCACAATAAAGAATATTACATGGATAAATATGTTAGGTACCATTCCACATCAAAAAAAATGTTTTTATCATTTACCAACTCGAGGACGAGCAGTAATTAACCTTGGGCATGCTTGATACGTCTCCAACGTATCTATAATTTTTGATTGTTCCATGCTATTAATTATCTGTTTTGGATGTTTTATGTGCATTAATATGCTATTTTATATTATTTTTGGGACTAACCTATTAATCTAGAGCCTGGTGCCAGCTTCTGTTTTTTCCTTGTTTTTGAGTATTGCAGATAAGGAATATTAAACGGAGTCCAAATGGAATAAAATCTTTGGAATAATTTTTCTTGGACCAGAAGCAACCCAGAAGACTTGACGATGAAGTCGAGAGAGCAGCCGTGTGGCCACAAGCCACAGGGGCGCGTCTAGGGGGTAGGGCGCCCCCTGGCTTGTGGGCCCATGGCAGCTCTCCTGACCCTATTTCTCGGCCTATAAATTCACAAATGTTCTTTGTATACCAGAGGGAGCCACGACAACACTTTTCCGCCGCCAAGAGCCTCGGTTCCCGTGAGATCCAATCTTGGAGCCTTTACCGGTAATCTGCCGGAGGGGCATTCGATCACGGAGGGCATCTACATCAACTCCATTGCGTGAGTAGTTCACCACAGACCTTCGGGTCCATATCTAGTAGCTAGATGTCTTCTTCTCTCTCTTTGCTCTTCAATACCATGTTCTTCATGATCTTCATGGAGATCTATCCGATGTAATACTCTTTGGCGGTGTGTTTGTCGAGATCCGATGAATTGTGGGTTTATGTCCAGATTATCTATGAATATTATTTGAGTCTTTTTTGAATTCTTATATGCATTATTTCATATATTTGCAAGTCTCTTCGAGTTATTGGTTTGGTTTGGCCAACTAGATTGATAATTCTTGCAATGCGAGAAGTGCTTAGTTTTGGGTTCAATCTTGCGGTGTCCTCACCTAGTGACATAGTAGGGGTAGTGACGCACGTATTGTATTGTTGCCATCAAGGATAAAAAGATGGGGTTTTCATCATATTGCTTGAGTTTATCCCTCTACATCATGCCATCTTACCTAATGCGTTACTCTGTTCTTCATGAACTTAATACTCTAGATGCAGGTAGGACTCGGTCGATGTGTGGAGTAATAGTAGTAGATGGAGAATCGTTTCAGTCGACTTGACACGGACGTGATGCCTATATGCATAATCATTGCCTTGGATATCTCCATAATTATTCGCTTTTTTATCAATTGCTCGACAGTAATTTGTTCACCCATTGTAATACTTGCCATCATGAGAGAAGCCTCTAGTGAAACCTATGGCCCCCGGGTCTACTTTCCATAATATATTTTCAGATCTATAAACCAAAAATACCAAAAATACTTTGCTGCAATTTATTTACCTTTTACTTTCCGTTCTTGTTTACATCTATCTCTATCAGATCTAATCCTTGTAAATAACCGTGAAGGGATTGACAACCCCTTTATAGCGTTGGGTGCAAGAGTTTGATTGTTTGTGTAGGTGCATCCATTGGTAACTTGCTTGTTCCTCCTACTGGGTTGATACTTTGGTTCTCAACAACTGAGGTAAATACTTATCTACTTCACTGCATCACCCTTTCCTCTTCAAGGGAAAACCAATGCAATCTCAAGAGGTAGCAGCAGGCCAAAGGCGGAGACCCCTGGCCCCCTAAACGGCGACGCATCGGATGTCGCGGTCAAAGTATGCGCGGCAACAATGGCCCCCATCCCATCAGGGGCAATGCCTGCATGGCCACAGTGGAGGCAACAGTGCCTCTGACTCTAGCCGATTGCGACCGGGCGCTGAAGCAGTGTCGGCACGCCCTTAACCACTCCATTACCTGCTTCGGCGTGGCTACAATGTGGTCGGCCGTATCGCTGACCGTGGCCGACTGCCACAATATGACGCCCCGAGGGGCGGCCCATGCCTCAGTGCGACCGGCACAGGGACCTACCTCGTGGGCCCCACCAGCTCCCGACAGAACCCCATAGCCGTCTGGCCCTACCAGCGACAAGACCCCTCAGCCCGGGGCCCCCTCGCCGGCTAGAGAGGCTGCCAGCTAGGGACCTCCCGATGCCTTCTAATCATATTGTAATCCGGGGGGTTGTCCTATAAAAGCCCTGGAGCCCAACCCATGCACCGGGCGATCAGATCCCTACACCCACACACCCACACTCCCACGTAGAGAGGCAGTGAAGGCAGGCTAGTTCCTTCCTCCTCTGCTCAGACAGCTCAAGGAGCACCATTGTAGCTCCCTTTGGTTCATCAACTAGACTAGCAGGACTAGGGGTATTACCTCCCACGGAGGGCCCCAAACCTGGGTACATCGTGTGTCTCGCATCATTTGTCCCTGATCGCACTCCCGGAGACCACCTACGTCCTTCGGCCCCAACCACTCTCGATAAGCCTATCCATGGCATCTGTCGTGAGAAAACAACGACATCAACAAAGTCACATGTCAGTCGATGGAACCGGTCTCATGTACGTTCACATGTAAATTTAGTTTGGGCCGCATCATCCCACAATACCACCGAATCAAGAAAATACCAAGGGAGGAAACAATATGAATATCAATGCCCACAAACTCCTTTGTGTTCTACTCGTGATCTCATCTACGCATAGACCTGGCTCATGATGCCACTGTTGGGGAACGTTGCATGGGAAACAAAAAATTTCCTATGATTCGCTAAGATCAATCTAGGAGATGAGCATCTACGAGAGGAGACATCGGATCCACATACTCTTTTTGATCGCTAATCGGGAAGCGTTAAGAAATGCGGTTGCTGTAGTGGAACATCTTCGCGATCCAAATCGCAAGCCGTCCCACGATCCAATCACGATTCAGTGCCGAATGGACGACACCTCCGCACACATACAACTCGATGACGATCTCCACCTCATTGATCCAGCAAGCGAGGGCGGAGAGGTAGATGGGTTCCGCGGTAGCACAACGGAGTGGCGGTGGTGGTGGTGGAGCTGATCTAGCAGAGCTTTGCTAAGCAATACCAAACCGATCTAGAGGACAAGCAATCTAGAGGGAGAGAGGGAGGACAGCGTCGTGGCTTGGGTGCGGCTGCCCTCCCTCTCCCTCTCTATTTATAGGAGGAAGGGGTAGGTGCGGTGCTGCCTTGGCCCCTCCTCTAAGGAGGACTTTGGCCGAAGTGGGGGAGGATTCCTCCTCCCACAAGGGATGTGGGAACCCTAGGGAGGATTCCCTCCCCTCCTAGGTGATGTCTACTACGCAACCTTTTTCTTGTAGACTCGTGTTGGGCCTCCAAGTGCAGAGTTTTGTAGGACAGTAGCAAGTTTCGCTCAAGTCGATGACCTAAGGTTTATCAATCCGTGGGAGGCGTAGGATGAAGATGGTCTCTCTCTAACAACCCTACAACCAAATAACAAAGAGTCTCTTGTGTCCCCAACACACCCAATAAAATGGTAAATTGTATAGGTGCACTAGTTCGGCAAAGGGATGGTGATACAAGTGCAATATGGATGGTAGATATAGGTTTTTGTAATCTGAAAATATAAAAACAGCAAGGTTGCAAGTAACAAAAGTGAGCAAAAACGGTATTGCAATTCTTTAAAACAAGGCCTATGGTTCATACTTTCACTAGTGCAAGTTCTCTCAACAATACTAACATAGTTGAATCATATGTAAATACCTATCGTGCGACAAAGAGTTCACTCCAAAGTCACAAATAGCGGAGAACTAATGAAGAAATTATTGTAGGGTACGAGAACACCTCAAAGTTATCTTTTCCGATCAATCTTATGAGCTATCCCTATAAGTGTCATGAACAACCCTAGAGTTCGTACTAAAATAACACCTTAATATACACATCAACCAAAACCCTAATGTCACCTAGATACTCCAATGTCACCACAATTACCCATGGGCTTGATTATATGATATGCATCACACAATTTCAGATTCATCATGTTCAATCCATCACAAAGAACTTCAAAGAGTGCCCCAAAGTTTCTACCGGAGATTCAAGATGAAAACATGTGCCAACCCCTATGCATAGATCCCCAAGGTCACGGAACCCGCAAGTAGATCACCAAAACATACATCAAGTGGATCAATAGAACATCCCATTGTCACCACGGATATCCCATCGCAAGACATACATCAAGTGTTCTCAAATCCTTAAAGACTCAATCGGATAAGAAAACTTCAAAGGGAGAACTCAATTCATCACAAGAAGATAGAGTGGGGAAAACTCCATATTATTCATCTATATCAATAAAACTCGTGGTACATCAAGATCGTGCCATCTCAAGAACACGAGAGAGAGAAAGAGAGAGAGATCAAACACATAGCTACTGGTACATACCCTCAACCCTGAGGGTGAATTACTCCCTCCTCATCATGGATAGCGTCGGGATGATGAATATGGCCTCCGATGATGAATATTTATGGCAGGGTGCCAGAACGGGCTCCCGATTGGTTTTTCATGGCTCTGGAGGCTTGCAGCGGCAGAACTCCCGATGTAGGTTTCTTTTCATAGGTTTGGGTATTTATAGGAGTATTTGGTGTTGGTCCCACGTCTAGAAGGTTCCTGAGGAGGTCACAAGCTTGCTAGGCGCGGCCAGGGGGGTGGCCGCGCGTGGCAGGCTTGTGACTCCCTCAGGACTCTTCTCCGGTATATTTTCGCTGCAGTATTTTTTTATATTTTCCAAATATATTATCCATAAAATTTCAGCCTATTCTGGGAACTTTTATTTCTACACAAAAATGACAACATGGTAGTTCTATTGAAAACAGCGTCAGTCCGGGTTAGTTCTAATCAAATCATACCGGAATCATATAGAATTATTGTAAACATGGCATGAATACTTCATAAATTATAGATACATTGGAGACGTATCAGCATCCCCAAGCTTAATTCCTGCTTGTCCTCGAGTAGGTAAATGATAAAAGAAATAATTTATGAAGTGTGAATGCTAGCATAGTGCATAAATTTGATCAATGATAGTTCCAAACACTTTTTCTAGCATCATTATATATCATAAACAGTAGATCATCTCATAAATCTTCGCATGATAAAGTAATAAGCTATTCACATGTTAAAGTATAGACCATAAAGTTTCTTGAAAACTAACAAACTATGCTTTCAGTCACCAAACAATTGCAATTCATCTTATTTTCGACAAGGGTATATGTAAGAGCTTTGATTTAGCAAATTCTACATACTCAACCATCATATAGTCTTCCATGATTGCTAATACTCAAAGCATATTTTTAGAGAGAGTGACATCCGTCGAACACAGAGAAAGATAGGGGATAAAGTTTCGCCTCCCAACCTATTTATCATATAGATAATTGTCAACAATAATAATTCATGATCGAATATATTTGAATGGCCATATATGCTGGGATCTATCCCCACCACATGATGCTTGCCAAGAGAAAAAGGTGAAATATAGGAAGTGGTGAAGATCACCATGACTCTTGTATAAAGGTAAGTACTAGAAAGTAAAAGATAGGCCCTTCGCAGAGGGAAGCATTGATTTGAAGAGGTGCCAGAGCTCGAGCTTTTAAAACAGACATGAATAATATTTTTGAGCGGTATGCTTTCATTGTCAACATAACAACCGAGAGATCTCGATATCTTCCATGCTAGATACATTATAGGCGGTTCCCAAACAGAATGCTAAAGTTTGTACTCCCCTCCACCAATCAATCACACTCCACGGCGAGCCGAATCCATGGGTACCGTCCATACAAACAACAATCCTGGGGGAGTTTTGCTTAATTATATTTTGATTTTATCTTTGAGCATGGAACTGGGCATCCCGAATACCAGCCACTTTCTCATGAATGATAGTGAATCAACACATATCGTGAGAATAACCCACCTAGCATGGAAGATACTGTCAGCCCCTAGTCACTATGTGAGCGATTCCGGCATACAAAACAAAATATTATTTGATGGTTTAGAGTTTTGCACATGCAAATTTACTTGGAACGACAGGTAAATACCGCATATAGGTAGGTATGGTGGACTCATATGGAAGAACCTTGAGTTTAAGGGTGTTTGGATGCACAAGTAGTATTTCTACTTGGTGTGGGAGTTTTGGCTAGTATGAGGTGGAAGCAAGCACCACGTGTTGGAGGATCCATAACAATATAACTTCTATACAAATTGACCCAAGCATAACTCATTACGTTTATTCCTTGTCCAACTTCAACTAATTTTCTCAAGTTTGAAAATAATTAATGGGTATTCACAATCATAGAAGATGTCCAAGATAGTATACTTAATGTGAAATCTCTCTTCCTTCAATATTCTTTCATGAATTGTTCAAGTGACCAATGCGGTGTTTGCTAACTCTCAATAAATTTTACCACCTATACTTCTTATATGTGAAGTCATTACTCCCCATGGGATAAGCATATAAAACATATATAATTTCAAATTTATGGTATTCAATTCATTCAACCATTTACTCATAGGATATAAGTGAAGCATGCGAGTAAATAACAAAACTACTCCAAAACATATCAGTGAAGATCCATGAGTAGTCAAACAATTAAGTAGCTATGTGAGGACTTTCTCTGTCTATCTCAATAAATATTTTCATATATGAGTATTTTATTTAAACATCAATCAAAATAAAAAATAGCACACATCATGTGAACGAATAAACATTTAGGCTCAACATAGGCTAACCGATAGTTGATGAAGAGAGGTGGGATGTGTAGCATCCCCAAGCTTAGATGCTTGAGACTTATTGAAATATTTACTTTGGGGTGCCTTGGGAATCCCCAAGCTTGAGCTTTTGTATCTTTTTCAATCCTCTCATATCATGGTTTCACCTATTCTCAAAAACTTCATCCACACAAAACTTGAAAAGAACTCATGAGATAGGTTAGTACACATAAGAACAAATCAACACTTCAATGAATTACCAATACAAGTTGCACAATAACTTTCAAACATTAGGTACTGCATATTATCATTTACACAATTTATATCTACCAATATAAGCTATTGAAACTATAGGATAAGTAGATAATAAAACTATGGCAGCAATCTGTCCAAACAGAATTGTCTGTGGCAATCTACTAAACCAGTGTACTTCTGTAACTCCAAAAATTCTAAAAATTTAGAACATGATAGAAAATTTATATGAAAATCCAAAACTTTCCACGTTCCAGTAAAATATGAAAATTCAAACACTACAGCAGAAGTTTCTGTTTTTACACAGCACACATCAAACATGCAATTCAAGCATCCTAAAGGCAATTCTTGGAATTTTTTATTGAAAACAAACAATATAAATAACAACCAGAAGAAAAAAGCAAAATAAAATGACGCTCCAATCAAAACTCATATTATGTGACGAATAAAAATATAGCTCCAAGTAAGATATACCGATAGTGTTGAAGACGAAAGAGGGGATGATTTCCGGGGCATCCTCAAGCTTAGACGCTTGAGTCTTCCTTGGATATTACCTTGGGGGTGCCTTGGGAATCCCCAAGCTTAGGTTCTTGTCACTCATTATTCGTCTCATATCGGTGTCTCACCCAAAACTTGAAAACTTCAATCACACAAAACTTAACAGAACTTTGTGAGAATGGTTAGTGTAATAAAGATAGATCATTCACTTAGGTACTGTCAAGACAAGATTGATAATTGTTCCCACATGATACCTACTGTATTCTATCATTCCCACAATTTATATTACTCAATATAAGCTATAGGAACACTTGAAACAAGCAAATTGTGCATGCAAAACAGAATTTTTCAAAAAAAAGAACAGTCTGTAAAGATCTGAATGATCACCATACTTCCCTGAATCTAAAAATTATATAAAAAATTTAAAACTCAAGGAACTTTCATATAAATGTTTTGTAAAAATTTCAGAATTTTTTGATGCTCCAGTAAAATCAGATAAGTCATATACTAGACACAAAACTTTCTGTTTTTGCACATAATCAAACAAGCAAGTATCCACACTATCCCAAAGGCTTTTCTTGGAAATTTATTGAAATAAAAGACACAAATCATAATTACTACAGTATATTAATCATGTGAACACATAAAAACAGAAGGTAAACGTGTTGGGTTGTCTCCCAACAAGCGCTTTTCTGTAATGCCTTTTAGCTAGGCATGAAGATTTCAATGATGCTCGTATAGGAATAATAATTGAAATATGCAAAAGAGCATCATGAATATCATGACAAGCACATTTAAGTATAAGCCACTTCCTATGCATAGGGATTTTTTGAACAACCAATTTATGGGAGCAAGAATCAACTAGCATAGGAAGGCAAAACAAGCATAACTTCAAAACTATGAACACATAGAGAGGAAACTTGATATTATTACAATTCCTACAAGCATATGTTCCTCCTTCATAATAATTTTCAGTACAATCATGAAGGAATTTCCCAATATAACCAGCACATAAAGCATTCTTTTCATGATCTACAAGCATAGAAAATTTGTCACTCTCCACATAAGCAATTTTCTTCTCATTCATAATAGCGGGAGGAAACTCAACAAAATAACTATCTTGAGACACTTGATTGACATAACCACACTGAATATTAAAATCATTATGACAAGTTTCATGGTTACTATCACTCTTTATAGCATACATGTCATCATCATAATCATCATAGATAGTAGGCATCTCATCATCATAATATTTTTGCTCATCAAAACTTGGGGGACTAAAAATATCATCTTCATCAAACATAGCATCCCCAAGCTTGTGGCTTTGCATATCATTAGCATCATGGATATTCAGAGAATTCATACTAACAACATTGCAATCATGCTCATCACTCAAAGATTTAGTGCCAAACATTTTAATAACTTCTTCTTCTAACACTTGAGCACAATTTTCCTTTCCATCATTTTCACGAAAGACATTAAAAAGATGAAGCATATGAGGCAACCTCAATTCCATTTTTTTGTAGTTTTCTTTTATAAAACCAAACTAGCGAAAAACAAGAAACTAAAAGATTTGATTGCAAGATCTATAGATATACCTTCAAGCACTCATCTCCCCGGCAACGGCGCCAGAAAATAGCTTGATGTCTACTACGCAACCTTCTTCTTGTAGACTCGTGTTGGGCCTCCAAACGCAGAGTTTTGGAGGACACTAGCAAATTTTCCTCAAGTGGATGACCTAAGGTTTATCAATCCATGGGAGGCGTAGGATGAAGATGGTCTCTCTTGAACAACCCTGCAACCAAATAACAAAGAGTCTCTTGTGTCCCCAATACACCCAATACACTGGTAAATTGTATAGGTGCACTAGTTCGGCGAAGAGATGGTGATACAACTGCAATATGGATGGTAGATATAGGTTTTTGTAATCTGAAAATATAAAAACAGCAAGGTAGGAAGTAACAAAAGTGAGAAAAAATAGTATTGTAATGCTTTAAAACAAGGCCTAGGGTTCATACTTTCACTAGTGCAAGTTCTCTCAACAATACTAACATAGTTGAATCACATGTAAGTACCTCTCGTGCGATAAAGAGTTCACTCCAAAGTCACAAATAGCAGAGAACAAACGAAGAAATTATTGTAGGGTATGAAACCACCTCAAAGTTATCTTTTCCGATCAATCTTATGAGCTATCCCTATAAGTGTCACGAACAGTCCTAGAGTTCGTACTAAAATAACACCTTAAGATACACATCAACCAAAACCCTAATGTCACCTAGATACTCCAATGTCACCACAAGTACCCATGGGCTTGATTATATGATATGTATCACACAATTTAAGATTCATCATATTCAATCCAACACAAAGAACTTCAAAGAGTGCTCCAAAGTTTCTACCAGAGATTTAAGACAAAAACATGTGCCAACCCCTATGCATAGATTCCCAAGGTCCCGGAACCTGCAAGTTGATCACCAAAACATACATCAAGTGGATCAATAGAACATACCATTGTCACCACGGATATCCCATCGCAAGACATACATCAAGTGTTCTCAAATCCTTAAAGACTCAATCCGATAAGAAAACTTCATAGGGAGAACTCAATTCATCACAAGAAGATAGAGAGGGGAAAACTCCATGTGATTCATCTATATCAATAAAACTCGCGGTACATCAAGATCGTGCCATCTCAAGAACACAAGAGAGAGAGAGAGATCAAACACATAGCTAATGGTACATACCCTCAGCCCCGAGGGTGAACTACTCCCTCCTCGTCATGGAGAGCACCGGGATGATGAAGATGGCCTCCGATGATGGTTTCTCCCTCCGGCAGGGTGCCGGAACGCGCTCCCGACTGGTTTTTCGTGGCTCTGGAGGCTTACGGAAGTGGAACTCCTGATCTAGGTTTATTTTCGGAGGTTTGGGTATTTATAGGAGTATTTGGCGTTGGTCCCATGTCCAGAAGGTTCCGGAGGAGGTCACAAGCTCGCTAGGCGCGGACAGGGGGGTGGCCGCGCCTGGCAGGCTTGTGACTCCCTCAGTACTCTTCTCTGGTATCTTTTCGCTCCAGTATTATTTTATATTTTCCAAAAATATTGTCCGTAAATTTTGAGCCTATTCTGAGAACTTTTATTTCTACAAAAAAACGACACCATGGCAGTTCTGCTGAAAACAACGTCAGTCTGGGTTAGTTCTAATAAAATCGTACCCAAATTATATAGAATTATTGTAAACATGGCATGAATACTTCATAAATTATAGATACATTGGAGACGTATCACTAGGCACCTCCACCCTTCCACATTTGGGCGCATGGGACTATAGGGGTCAGCTACCCACCCACCGGGGGTTGGTTTTCCACCTCTTGGGCCCATGTGGCCCCTGGGTTGGGTGGGCCTCTCCCGATGGACCCCGAAACCTTCCCGGCACTCCCGGTACACTATTGGAAGCACCCAAAACTTTTCCGGAACCCGGATACCACTTTCCGATATATATAATCTTTACCTCCGAACCATTCTGGAGCTCCTCGTGACCTTCGGGATCTCATCCAGGACTCCGAACAACCTTCGGTCACCAACATTCATAACTCAACTATACCAAATCGTCACCGAACGTTAAGTGTGCAGACCCTGTGGGTTCAAAAACTACGCAGACATGACCGAGACACCTCTATGGCCAATAATTATTAGATGGAACTGGATTCCCATATTGGTTCCTACATATTCTATAATGATCTTTATCGGTTGAACCTCTATGTCAAGGATTCAGTTAATCCCATATGCAGTTCCCTTTGTTCATTGGTATGTTACTTGCACGAGATTCGATCGCCGGTATCTCCATACATAGTTCAATCTCGTTACTGGCAAGTCTCTTTACTCGTTCTGTAATACAAGATTCTATGGCTAACTCTTTAGTCACTTTGCTTGCAAGCTCATTATGATGTTGTATTAGCGAGTGGGCCCTGAGATACCTCTCCATCACACGGAGTAACAAATCCCATTCTTGATCCATGCCAACTCAATAGACACCCTCGGAGATACCTATAGAGCATCTTTATAGTCGCCCAGTTACGTTGCGAAAGTTGATACACACAAGGTACTCCTCCGGTGTCAGTGAGTTGCATGATCTCATGGTCATAGGAACAAATATTTGACATGTAGAAAACTATAGCAATAAACTGACATGATCATATGCTACGTTCGTAGTTTGGATCTTGTCCATCACATCATTCTCCTAATGATGTGATCCTAATATCAAATGACATCTCATGTCTATGCCTAGGAAACCTCGACCATCTTTGATCAACGAGCTAGTGTATTAGACGCATACTAGGGACACAATGTTGTCTATGTAACCACACATGTATTTGAGATTCCAATCAATACAATTATAGCATGGATGATAGACGATTATCATTAACAAAGAAATATAATAAAACCAATTTTACTATTGCCTCTAGGGCATATTTCCAACAGTCTCCCACTTGCACTAGAGTCAATAATCTAGCTCACATCGCCATGTGATTTAGATTGTGATGAATCTAACACTCATACAGTTCTGGTGTTGATCATGTTTAGCCCATGGAAGAGGTTTAGTTAACGGGTCTGCGACATTCAGATCCGTGTGTACTTTGCAAATATTTATGTCCTCCTCCTTGATGTGATCGTGGATGGAATTGAAGTGTTGCTTTATGTGTCTGGTCCTCTTGTGAAACGTTGGTTCCTTGGTCAGAGCAATGGCACTAGTGTTGTCACAGAACAAAGTCATTGGGTCCAGTGCACTGGGCACAACTCCAAGATCCATCATGAACTAGTTCATCCAGACACCTTCCTTCGCCGCCTCCGAGACAGCTATGTACTTCGATTCGCATGTAGAATCAGCTACCATGCTTGTCTTGGAACTGCACCAGCTTACCGCTCCCCCATTGAGAATGTATGTGTATCTGGTTTGAGACTTAGAGTCATCCGGATCAGTGCCAAAGCTTGCATCAACGTAACCCTTTACGATGAGGTCTTGATCATCTCCATAAACAAGAAATATTTCCTTAGTCCTTTTCAGCTACTTAAGGATATTCTTGACCGTCGTCCAGTGTTCCATTCCCGGATCACTTTGAAACCTTCCGGCCATCCTTATGGAAGGACGACATCTGGTCTTGTGCACATCATTGCATACATGATAGAGCCTATGGCAGAAGCATAGGGGAAGACACTCATCTTTTCTCTATCCTCTACAGTCATTGGGCATTGAGTCTTACTCAACTTCACACCTTGCAATACAGGCGAGAACCCCTTCTTGGACTGATCCATTTTGAACTTCTTCAAAACTTTGTCAAGGTATGTGTTTTGTGAAAGTCCTATTAAGCGTCTCGATCTATCTTTATAGATCTTGATGCCTAATATGAAAGCAACTTCTTCTAGGTCCTTCATTGAAAAACTCTTGTTCAAATATTCCTTCACGCTTTCCAACAATTCTATATTGTTTCCAATCAGCAATCTGTCATCCACATATAATATTAGAAATGATATACATATCCCACTCACTTTCTTGTAAATACAAGCTTCTCCATAAACTTGTATAAACCCGAATGCTTTGATCACCTCATCAAAGCGGACATTCCAACTCCGAGATGCTTGCACCAGTCCATAAATGGATCGCTGGAGTTTGCAACATTCTGTCAGCATTCTCTGGATCGACAAAACCTTTTGGTTGCATCATATACAACTCTTCCTTAAGCAAACCGTTAAGGAACGCTGTTTTGACATCCATTTGCCAAATTTCATAATCGAAAAATGCAGCTATTGCTAACATGATTTTGATGGACTTAAGCATCGCTACGGGTGAGAAAGTCTCATCGTAGTCAACTCCTTGACCTTGTGAAAAACCTTTTGCCACAAGTCGATCTTTATAGACGGTGACATTACCGTCCGCGTCCTTCTTCTTCTTAACGATCCATTTATTCTGAATGGCCTTTTGCCCTTCAGGTAATACTTCCAAAGTACATACTTTGTTTTCATACATGGATCCCATCTCGAATTTCATGGCCTCTAACCATTTGTCGGAATTCGGGCCCATTGTCGCTTCTCCATAGCTCGTAGTTTCATCGTTGTCCAACAACATGATCTCTGAGACAGGGTTACCGTACCACTCAGGAGAAATACGTGTCCTTGTCGACCTATGAGGTTCGATAGTAACTTGATCCGAAGCTCCATGATCACCATCATCAACTTCCTCTTCAACTGATGTAGGCTTCATAGAAACATCTTTCTGTGTCGCGCTACTCTCTGGTTGAAGTAAAGGTTCAACAACCTCATCAAGTTCTATCTTCCTCCCACTCAATTCTTTCGAGAGAAACTCTTTCTTGAGAAATGACCCATTCTTAGAGACCAACATTTTGCCTTCAGATCTGAGATAGAAGGTATACCCAATCGTCTCTTTGGGTATCCTATGAAGACACATTTCTTCGCTTTGGGTTCCAGCTTTTCAGGCCGAAGCTTTTTGACATAAGCATCGCATCCCCAAACTTTAAGAAACAACAACTTTGGTTTCTTGCTAAACCACAATTCATATGGCGCCGTCTCAATGGATTTTGATGGTGCCCTATTTAAAGTGAATGCAGCGGTCTCTAACGCATAACCCCAAAACGATAGTGGCAAATTGGCAAGAGACATCATAGAACGCACCATATCTAATAAGGTTCGATTACGACATTCAGACACACCATTATTATGTGGTGTTCCACGCGGTGTCAATTGTGAAACAAATCCACATTGTCTTAAGTGATTGCGAAACTCATAACTCAAATATTCTCCTCCTCGATCAGATCCTAGGAATTTAATCTTCTTGTTATGATGATTCTCAACTTCACTCTAAAATTGCTTGAACTTTTCAAACTTTTCAGACTTGTGTTTCATTAAATAAATATACCCATATCTACTTAACTCATCGGTGAAGGTGAGAAAGTAACGATATCCATCGCGCACCTCAATGCTCATCGAACCGCACCACATCAGTATGTATGATTTCCAACAAGTCACTTGCCTGTTCCATTGTTCCGGAGAACGGGGTTTTAGTCATCTTACCCACGAGGCATGGTTCACATGTGTCAAGCAATTCAAAATCAAGTGACTCCAAAAGTCCATCAACATGGAGCTTCTTCATGCGTTTTACACCAATATGACATAAGCGATAGTGCCACAAGAAAGTGGTACTATCATTATCTCTACATCTTTTGGCATCAATGTTATGAACATGTGTATAATCACTATCGAGATTCAATAAGAATAAACCCCTAACATTGGGTGCATGGCCATAAAAGATATTACCCATATAAATAGAACAACCATCATTCTCTGATTTAAATGAGTAACCGTATCACATTAAACAAGATCCAGATATAATGTTCATGCTCAATGTAGGCACTAAATAACACTTATTCAGGTTCATCACTAATCCCCATGGTAATCAAAGAGCGAGGGTGCTGACGGCGATCACATCAACCCTGGAACCATTTCCCACGTGCATCGTCACTTCGTCCTTTGCCAGCCTTCGTCTATTCCATAGTTCCTACTTTGAGTTGCAAATGTGAGCAACCGAACCGGTATCAATTACCTAGGCACTGCAACGATAGTTGGTAAGGTACACATCAATAACATGTATATCATATATACCTTGTTTGGTGTTGGCCGCCTTTTTGTCGGCCAGATACTTGGGGCAGTTCCGCTTTCAGTGACTAGTTCCCTTGCAATGAAAGCACTCAGTTTCTAGCTTGGGTCCAGCCTTGGGTTTCTTCACAGGAGGGGCGACTGCTTTGCCACTCTACTTGGACTTAGCCTTATTTCCCTTGCCATTCTTCTTGAAACTAGTGGTTTCATTGACCATCAACACTTGATGCTCTGGATCTTAGACTCAGCGACTTTCAGCATCGCAAACAGCTCGGTGACTAACTTGTTCATCCCTTGCATGTTATAGTTCAACACGAAGCTTTTGTAGCTAGGTGGTTGTGATTGAAGAAATCTATTAGTGTTCGCCTCTGGCGGGAGGGGCATCCCTAATTCAGCCAGACGGTTGGAATACCCAGACATTCTAAGTATGTGTTCACTGACAGACCCGTTCTCCTCCATCTTGCAAGCATACTTACCGGAGGTCTCATACCTCTCGATCCGGGCATTCTTCTCAAAAATGAACTTCAACTCCTAGAACATCTCATATACTCCATGACGTTCAAAACGTCTTTGAGGTCCCGGTTCTATGCCATACAACATCACACACTGAACTATTGAGTAGTCATCAGAACGTGCCTACCAAGCGTTCACAACATCTGGAGACGACATTGGAGCGGGTGGATGACCGAGCGGTGCATCAAGGACATAAGCCTTTTGGGAAGCCGTGAGGATAATCCTCAGATTACGGGCCAGTCTACAAAGTTACTTCCATCATCTTTCAGCTTGGCTTTCTCTAGGAACGCATTGAAATTCAGGGGAACTACTGCGCGAGCCATTGATCTACAACATAAATTTGCAAAGATTACTTAGACAATTGTTCAAGATAATGAGTTTAGTTAACCATATTACTTATAAAACTCCCACTCAAATTGACATCCCTCCGGTCATCCGAGTGCTACATGACCCAAATTCACCAACCCAAGTCTGATCATCACGTGAGATGAGGTGGTTTTAATGGTGAACATCTCCATGTTGATCATATCTACTATATGACTCATGCTTGACCTTCCGGTCTCTTGTGTTACGAGGCCATGTCTATACATGCTAGGCTTGTCAAGTTTAACTCGAGTGTTCTGCATGTGCAACACTGGCTTGCACCCATTGTGTCGTGGATTTTTCACGGCAGATGTCCGGGTGAACGAACTTAGGTTCGGGGCGAGATGCGACTACGTGGCGGCTTGAAGGGGTTGATCAGAATCGAGAGACACGGAGTTTACCCAGGTTCGGCCCCTCCAAGGGAGGTAAAAGCCTACGTCCTGCTTGTTTGGTATTGTTGATGAAGAAGATCTCTCGGTTACAAGGGTGCTAATTGCTACCTCTAATTACGAGAGCCTCTAATCTGTCTACCTCTAATCGCTTGTGTTGTCTAAACTTGTGGACTTGTGAATCTTGTCCCTCTAGGGGTGCTCTACCCCTCCTTATATAGGTGGAGAGGGTAGTTTTACAAATAGAGTCCTACTAGGAGTAGGAGTAGGACTAGTCTTCTCACGAATCCTACTCTGGTTCTTATTTCCTTTAAGGGAATCCTTCTCTCTTTGGGCCTTCTCTTGTGAGCCGCCTGGCGCCGGCTCACCCGTCGGGTCTTGGGCTTGGTCATCCTGCGACCCGCCTGCCAGGTTCATTAATAAGATGTCATGTCTTTAACGGGTCTCCTGTGAGTCGCCAGGCCGGGTCATACCGTGGGGTATATCCCCAACATTAGCCCCCAGGTTAGCTTGAATTTATTCATGGTAAGCTCCTGAAATAAGAGTAATAAATATGTTAGTAACCGGTCTGCTCCTTTGGCCGGCTTATGAAATGGCTCTTTAAAAATTCGGGTCTTTTCTTCATATGAGTTGTCTTGAAAATCGTCTTGCTGTCAATGTTCTTTGAAGAATATTGAGAATAGAACACCCATATTCCATTGAGTCGGCTTCCAATGCTCTTGGCGGGTCATCTCCGTCGGGTCATAATCATTGATGATGTCGGGTCATTATCGTCGGTGACGCCGTGTCAGATAACTAGAATCTTGCTGACTTGATAAAAATATTGGGATGAAAATCCATCTGATGTAAACATGGACTTCCATTGTTGTGAAGCAGGGCGGCTTATATAAAATCTGGCGGGTTATGCTCTTTTGATAACGCCGGGTCATAAGTGTTGGTGACGCCGGGTCTAACAACTGAACTCCATAATTAATATCTTGACAATTCTCCTCAAAGTTTTTGATATGCCATATTACCTGTAGCCCCCAAGCTCCGAGATTATCCATGATAACTTGGTGCTTTGCAATAATATTTTGGACTGTGTAGCCCCCAAGGATCGGGTTGACCTACCTGCAGCAACCTGGGACTTATAACTGTCTTATACCTTATGAAACTTCGGCGGGTGTAGCCCCCAAGGGCCGGCTCATCAGAAAGCTTCGGCGGGTGTAGCCCCCAAGGGCCGGCTCATCAGAATGTGATGCGCCGGGTCTTCAATTTGAACCTCATAATCTTTTTAAACAGCTGAATACTGTAGCCCCCAAGTGCCGGGTCGCACGCCTGCAGTGACTTGGGACTTTGTAAAATTTGATCTGAGCGGTGTATTCCCCAAGTGTCGGGTCAGTAAAAATTACTGGGCTGGGACTTACAAAAATATAGAAAGGCCGGCTCATCTCATTGAAATAATAGGGTTTTGCTGACAATAGTGATTTGAAAACCGGCTTGCATTAGCCCCAAGTGCCGTGGTGCGTGCTTGCAGCGACAGGGGACTTCCATAATTGATATAACCTGGCTTTGAATAGTGTAGCCCCCAAGTGGCGGGTCATCTGCTTGCGGCGACTCGGGACTACGCAAGAATAATATGACTCACCACAAATCGTTGAATGAATCCTTGACCGTTGTTGTAATATAACCCGGAATGAATATCCTTGAATAATTCCTTTGTCTTTGACATAAAATCCCTGCTCGTGGTTGTGATGCAACCCGGCAAATATATATTTGAAGAAATCCATGAGTGTTGTAGATTACTACAGAGCACAATTTGAAGAAATCCAAGAACCGGCCAATTATATGACACGGCATTATATCTGACAGGGCGGCTCTTTAATATAATAAGTTCTCCGAGCTGGCTTGATAAGCCGGCGTGACATGTGAATATGATGAAATATGTTATGCAATGTATGATGATATGTATGATGCAAGATGCAATGCATGATGTAATGTTAACTTTTTAATATTTTTCGGCATAAAGCCGGCTGATAGGCATTACCGCCGTTCAGCAATACGACGCAAAGTGCCGGTAGATAGGCGTTAGAAGCTATACCCGAAGGTAAGAAGCCGCCCTCGCCGCGACTCATTTTCCTGAGCCGGATTTTTGTGGCATAAAGCCGGCTGATAGGCATTACCGCCGTTCAGCAATACGACGCAAAGCACCGGCGGATAGGCGTTAGAAGCTATACCCGGAGGTAAGAAGCCGCCCTCGCCGCGAATCATTTTCCTGAGCCGGATTTTTGTTCCATCAGCTAATAGGCGTTAGAAGCTATACCCGAAGGTAAGAAGCCCCCGTTCGCCGTAGCTAATTTATCTTAGCTGTTTTTACGTGGCCTAAGGCCGGCTAATAGGCATGAAAAGCTGTACCCGGAGGTAAGAAGCCGTCGTTCGCGGGTCATGAGATGTTAGCTACCCGTCGGTAAAAAACTTCTCATAACCGCGGCTAAACTAGTTAGCCGGAGATGGCATAAAGCCGGCTGATAGGGTGTTAGAAGCGATACCCGTCGGTAAGAAGCCCTCCTTAGCAATTACGGGGTGACCCGTCGGCGGATAGGCGTTAGAAGCTGCACCCGAAGGCGAGAAGCCGCCCTCGCCACGACTAATTTTTCCTTAGTCGGTTTTTGTTTTGTGTGGCAAAATGCCGGCTTAATAGGTGTCTACCACCGTTCAGCCATACGACGCAAAGCGTCGGCGGATAGGCGTTAGAAGCTGTACCGGCTAAATGTTGGAAGCCGCCCTCGCCGCGGCTCATTTTCCTGAGCCGGATTTTTGTGGCATAAACCCTGCCTAATAGGCATTAGAAGCTATATCCGAAGGTAGGAAGCCGCCACCAATCTCAGTTGATATATCAACCAAAATATTTTTGAACTCTTCTTGTAAGTCGCTATCTTGTAAACCGCCATCTTGTATAAAGAAACGGCAGAAGCTCCAAGTGATGATCCAATAAATCTGGGCATCTATGTTTGAATGGTGCATCACGGCAGTTTGTCCTCTTGAGCAACTTTTAATCTTCCACCAGTAATGTAATAGCCCCCAGGATTGAGTTTTCTCTTGCAAAGCCCCGGTGTTCTCGTTGAAAACGACCAAATGTGTCTCGCCATGTCTCTAGCCCCCGAGTCTTAAGTTGACTCGAAGAGGCGGCTTGAGAATCTCCACTTGAAAGTTGAGTTTAGCCGTGGCGGGTTATAGATGATCCCGCATGATTCGTTTCAATGATCCGGTCGATGGTTCGTTCCGGCTGTTTGTTGAAGTGAACCAAATTATAGTGGCGGCGACTTGTGCGCCTGTCCATCGGGCGGCTCGTATCGACGAGCATTGTACCGATATGTTGATGTGGACCAAACTGTGGGTGGCGTCTTACGCGCGTCTGTTGGGCGGCTCATACTGGTGTAGGTGCCTCCTGGTCATGGTGATGTAGACGTAGAAATCAGCTGCGGCATTGTAAGCCGGTACTGTTGTCAAGGACGCCACAGTGTTTGTAAGCCGGCACAATTGGTGAGTCGCCCGTGGTGTCGGAAACCAGTATGGACGGTAAGTCGCCGTGGCGTTGTTGGTGAAACCATATCGCGAATGTGGCTCATACTGATGGGTAAGCGCGCACGGTACTGGCGTATTGATGTAGACCAGACCGCGAGGGACGGCGACTCACGCGCATCCATTGAGTAATGGGACACGGGTGAACATGAGTACAGAACGATGCTGACGTGCGCTCCACCTCCACGGTATAATGCCACTTAAATAACTGCCCTGTGTACAAATATTGCAGGAAACAAAGTAATTATCCTTTAAATAAATAATATGTACTGGAAAATAAATAGGATGAATATCACCTGATTTATTGTTTAAGTGCCGCAACTGCACAATAATTTGACCGAGCGATGGCCTTCAACTAGTACGTTTTCTTTTCCTTTGAACGTGAATCCTTTATCTCAGCCGCGTGTTTGCTTGTATTTCACTTACTTTGGACGAATCTCTTCAGTGATATGGCAAAAAACTTCGGAAGATGTCCAGTATCTAGCTTCGGCAGCCCCAAGCGTATTATCCTGGCGATTAGACGAGAGCAGAGTCTGTTTTTCTCTAAAGATCAGGAGCCTTTGACCAAACTGACAAATTCCTTTAGTGAAAGTTGGATGAAGAGATTGCAAACTGCTTCCATCCATGTAGAAAAACAAGACAGCTCCACACCCTGGCGGCCGGCGGTGGCAACAGGAGGCCGTGCCCGGAGAAAACGTGGCACTGGCAGCCCGGCCGTGGGTGAGGCGCGACAGTGGTCGGCCGGCGGGCTGAGCCGGTGAGAGTGGGACCAGTGGTTGCAGCGGCGAGGCGGAGGGATCACAGTGGCGGCTCAGGGCCTGCTCCGGCGAGATGAAGCTGTGGCGGCTGCTCAGAGGCGATGCGGCGGAGGCAAGTCGTGCGCGCAGCCGAAAGCCGGGCGCGGTCAGAGGAGCGCGTGGGAGTAGTGGCGGAGTCGGATGAGCATGACGAGACCAAAGCGGAAAGCCGTCTCAGGGCGATGTGAAGGAGCGGAGGTGTAAGGCGACGGCCGTGGCAGCGCAGACATGGTGTAGCAAGCGCGACTGCTGCGGGGAGGCAGCCGACTGGACGAGGCGCGGTGGTGAGGCGAAGGCGGCCCTGAAGCAGCGGCGGCCAAGGCGGAGATCGATTCTGGGCCGGCCACGGCACAGCGGCGGCTGAACCACGTGGATGACACTACAGCGGGCGGGTCAACCCTGCAGGGGCGCAGCGACGAGGGTGGCCGGATCAGCGTGAGTCCGAGTCGGCTATGGCGCGGCGTCAACGAATGTGTGTCACAATTGGGGGCGAGGCCGCAGTGGCGGAGGTGCGGACGGTGAGGCGAGCCAGGCGTCTTTGGACAATCAGTTGTGTCCAGGTTTCTTTTCTCTGCCTCCATACAACACTGCATGACTAGCAAATCATCTCGGCATCGGAATTGGCTTCTTGATTCTGATCTACTCTTGACGATATATATATTTGACAGCCACTTGAATTCCCGTGTGCTACCACTCAACAGCAAAAAGTCATACTTTATCGATGTCATGAGTCCATAAAGTCTGATAGTATCCACCAGTGGACGTAGTAGTTCAAAACCAAAGTGTGATTTGTAGACTTGACAGTGAATTTCTTTACGTGAGCGTAACGGTATCCATGGCCGATCAATCTTCTCAGGAGTCGCTTACATCGTCGATGTTGTTTTATTCGTCCCGCGAGTATCCCAGGAGAATCCGACAAGGAGACCGGCGACTCGCTGACGTAGATGTCGTACTTGTTTGCATGGCGGCCAAGGCGGTAGCATAGGCGACGTCGAATCCGACTTGGGCCCAGGACTGTGTCCCTCACGAACAGCCATACTTTTGTTAAATTGTTTCTCCTTGGTAATTCTTCCGTAGGCGACGTACTAACCACAGATTAAAAAACTGATTTGGAGGTGGCCGTGTCCCTCATGAACTAGTACTCCCTCTGATCTATCATGGGTCAATTTTGCCTTCCGTTTTCCCTGTTGTTGTCGCTGCTATTGCGTTTGATTGCCTCGAGACTTATAGTGTGTGTCGTGTCAGCATAGGATAAGCGGACATCAACCTCTCGAACGCGACAGACCAGAGGACTGTTTGACGTAGTAGTGATCACAATCGGCGACTGATTCTACAGCAGACGATTTCGCAAGGTAGTCTCATGCCATGTTACCTTGCATGATTGTTCCATGCCGGCTCTTCTTCATCCAACAACTCACAATCTTCTTGATTCCTAAAGATTCCCTTCAAAAACCCAACACCACCGTAAGCAGGCCCCACGGTGGGTGTCAACTGTCGTGGATTTGTCACGGCAGATGTCCGGGTGAACGGACTTAGGTTCGGGGCGAGACGCGACTACGTGGCGGCTTGAAGGGGTTGATCGGAATCGAGAGACACGGAGTTTACCCAGGTTCGGCCCCTCCAAGGGAGGTAAAAGCCTACGTCCTGCTTGTCTGATATTGATGATGAAGAAGATCTCTCGGTTACAAGGGTGTTAATTGCTACCTCTAATTACGAGAGCCTCTAATCTGTCTATCTCTAATCTCTTGTGTTGTCTAAACTTGTGGACTTGTGAATCTTGTCCCTCTAGGGGTGGTCTACCCCTCCTTATATAGGTGGAGAGGGTAGTTTTACAAATAGAGTCCTACTAGGAATAGGATTAGGACTAGTCTTCTCACGAATCCTACTCCGGGTCTTATTTCCTTTAAGGGAATACTTCTCTCTTTGGGCCTTCTCTTGTGAGCCGCCTGGCGCCGGCTCACCCACCGGGTCTTGGGCTTGGTGATCCTGTGACCCGCCTGCCGGGTTCATAAATAAGATGTCATGTCTTTAACGGGTCTCCTGTGAGTCGCTAGGCCGGGTCATACCGCGGGGTATATCCCCAACACATTGTATGTGAATGTAGAGTCTATCACACCCGATCATCACGTGGTGCTTCGAAACGACAAACTTTCGCAACGGTGCACACTCGGGGAGGACACGATTTTATCTTGAAATTTTAGTGAGGGATCACCTTATAATGCTACCATCGTCCTAATAAAAACAAGATGCATAAAATGATTAACATCAGATGCAAATCATAAGTGACATGATATGGCCATGAACTTGTGCTTTTGGTCTCCATCTCCAAAGCACTGGCATAACACCATGATCTTCATCATCATGATCTCCATCATTGTGTCACCATCGGGTTTGTCGCGCCAACCATACTTCTACTACTATTACTACCGCTTAGCACTTAGCGATAAAGTATAGCATTTACAAAGTGCTTAATGATTGACACGCAGGTCATACAATAATTATAGACAACCCTATGGCTCCTATCGGTTGTTGTATGCATCGACATGCAAGTCGATATGAACTATTACAAAACATGATCATCTCATACATCAAATTTATCTTAGCATGTCTTTGTCCATGTCATATCACAACATACCCTGCAAAAACAAGTTAGACGTCCTCTAATTGTTGTTGCATGTTTTACGTGGCTATTATGGGTATCTAGTAAGAATGATCCTTGCCTACACAAATTGCTATTCAACCTTATACAAGGACCACCTTTGTCGAATCCGATTCAACTAAGGTGGGAGAGACAGACACCTGCCATCCATCTTTGTGCAATAAAGTCACATGTCAGTCGATGGAACCGGTCTCATACACGTGGACATGTAAAGTTGGTCCGGGCCGCTTCATCCCACAATACCCACTAAATCAAGAAAAGACCAAGGGAGGAAGCAATCTGAATATCAACGCCCACAAACTCCTTTGTGTTCTACTCATGATCTCATCTACGCATAGACCTAGCTCATGATGCCATTGTTGGGGAATGTTACATGGGAAACAAAAAAATTCCTACGCTTCACCAAGATCAATCTAGGAGATGAGCATCTACGAGAGGAGAGATCGGATCCACATATCTTTGTAGATCGCTAAGCGGGAAGTGTTAAGAAATGCGGTTGATGTAGTCGAACGTCTTCGCGATCCGAATAGCAAGCCGTCCTGCGATCCAATCACGATCTAGCATCGAACGGACGACACCTCCGCGTTCAGCACATGTACAGCTTGATGATGATCTCCACCTCCTTGATACAGCAAGTGTGGGCGGAGAGGTAGATGGGTTCTCCGGCAGCACAATGGAGTGGCGACGGTGGTGGTGGAGCTGATCCGGCAGAGCTTCGCTAAGAAATACCGAACCGATCTAGAGGAGAAGCAATCTAGAGGGAGAGAGGGAGGGCTGCGCCGTGGCTTGGGTGCGGCTGCCCTCCCTCTCCCTCTCTATTTATAGGTGGGGTGCTGCCTTGGACCCTCATCCAAGGAGGTCTTTGGCCGAAGTGGGGGCAGGAGTCCTCCTCCCACAAGGGAGGTGGGAACCCTAGGAAGGAGTCCCTCCCCTCCAAGGCACCTCCGCCCTTCCACCTTTGGGCGCGTGGGCCTATAGGGGTCGTCTTCCCAGCCCACCAAGGGCTGGTGTGCCACCTCTTGGGCCCATGTGACCCCCGGGGTGGGTGGGCCCCTCCCGATGGACCCCCGGAACCTTCGCGACACTCCCGGTACACTTCCGGAAGCACCCGAAACTTTTCCAGAACCCGAATATCACT
Organism: Hordeum marinum; assembly: GCA_022496015.1. Taxonomy (NCBI): domain Eukaryota; kingdom Viridiplantae; phylum Streptophyta; class Magnoliopsida; order Poales; family Poaceae; genus Hordeum; species Hordeum marinum. The sequence continues at coordinate 472,127,195 of CM039678.1, forward strand.
TTCCTATATATAAATCTTTACCTCCGGACCATTCCGAAGTTCCTCGAGACCTCCAGGATCTCATCCGGGACTCTGGAGAACCTTCGATCACCAACATTCATAACTCAACTATACCAAATCGTCACCGAAAGTTAAGTGTGCAGACCCTGCGGGTTCAAGAACTATGCAAACATGACCGAGACACCTCTACATCCAATAAACAATAGCGGGACCTGGATGACCATATTGGTTCCTACATATTCTACAAATATCTTTATCGGTTGAACCTCTATGTCAAGGATACAGTTAATCCCGTATGCAGTTCCCTTTGTTCATCAGTATGTTACTTGCCCGAGATTCGATCGTCGGTATCTCCATACCTAGTTCAATCTCGTTATTGACAAGTCTCTTTACTCATTTCGTAATACAAATCATGTGGCTAACTCTTTAGTCACTTTTCTTGCAAGCTCATTATGATGTTGTATTGCCGAGTGGGCCATGAGATACTCTCTGTCACACGGAGTAACAAATTCCAGTCTTGATACATGCCAACTCAACAGACACCCTCTGAAATACCTGTAGAGCACCTTTATAGTCGTCCAGTTATGTTGAGATGTTTGATATACACAAGATATTCCTCATGGTCATAGGAACATATACTTGACATGCAGAAAACTATAGCAATAAATTGATACGATCATATGCTACGTTCATAGTTTGAGTCTTGCCCATCACATCATTCTCCTAATGATGTGATCTCGTTATCAAATGACATCTCATGTCTATGGCTAGGAAACCTCGACCATCTTTAATCAACGAGCTAGTCTATTAGAGGCATACTAGGGACACAGTATTGACTATGTACCCACACATGTATTTGAGTTTCCAATCAATACAATTATAACATTGAATAATAAACGATTATCGTGAACAAGAAAATATAATAATAACCATTTTACTATTGCCTCTGGGGCATATTTCCAACACTACGACCTACTAAGGTGGTAGCTTTTTGTTCTTGCAACCGTTGTTGAATTTTGTTACTACCGGCGATGGATTTTGCTACATCCATCATGGCGGAGCTGCGGCCGGTAACGACTGCGAGATGAATTTTTGTTGCTACCGTTGATGAATTTTGCTACTACCGGCGTACACTTTTGCTACAATCACTGATACAAAATGCTACAACCATACGGTCATGTTACGACCAGCGAGGGCGTTTTGCTGAAGCCGATGAGGTCAATTTTGCTACAACCGGTGACACAAATAGATGCAACAGGAGTCGATAAAAGCTACAACACGCTTCTGAAAAAGCTTCAAACGAAGAACAACTAGCTAACACTGGCGGCGGCGGTGACGGAGCTGCATGGTGGTGCTGCGATGGGCACATGACGAGTACGGCAGCGGGCTGCGACGATGTTGGAACCCTCACCCGACGATGTTGCAACCAGGGGGAGACATGCCCGGCCCGACGGAGCTAGGGACGTCTTTTCTTTTAGATCGTCCTGACGGAGCTGCATATAGCGAGCGGCCTCGATGAGTTACAACAGCGAGCGTCCCCGACGAGATGCGACAGCGAGTGGCCCCGGCGAGCTGCGATGCGGCAACTAAGGGCGAGCACGAAGAGGCTGACCAACAGAGATCTTTTTTCTATTTACACATGCGCGGAAGGAAAAATATGGCTTGGTCGCGACAATCTCGGACGTTCGCGTTTGCAGATCCAATGCTCGGCAGCATAGCGGCCCAAATTTTGATCGGTGCGCCGGCATAAAGTACTGGCCAAGGGAAAGATAGGCACCTAAAGGAGGGGTATGGTGGATGCCCTCGTCGGAATCGGTGGTACGATGCACTAGCTTCTGCTTGTTACGCCAGCGTAGTAGCTCACCGGAAGAAAAAGACGTTGAGATGTGCCAGGAATAAGACGCAACGTTTAGAGAAAAAGGAGGATAAGGAAGCAATGCTAGCTTCGTGGGCCACCATGCCACGTGGATGCCTGAGAAGGGAATAGCGCTGCGTGCGTGGAGACGACCAGCGCTCGTTTGGCCGGCGCGCCGGATGCGAACGTTTTCCTTTTTTATCTAAAGCATTTGGAACACATTTGATTTTGAATCAAATACGAACTCAAAAAGAAAAAAAAACACTCGGGACACCTCCGTTGGTCAACGTATTACGCGCGCACGAGACAAACTTTATCAGTTGCAAAGGCCCAAAGCGCGATTGACCAGCTCCTCCGCGTATTTGCTTGGCCTCGGCGGCAGGCCATGATGCACAACCTAGTTTCAGATTGCTAATGGTCTCCTTGCTACCGTAATTGCGGGAAACCTATTTGCCGCGTAGGTCGGCAGATAATGACCAATCGCACACCCATCTTTTGCACTGATACACTATTTGGTCGGCCTAATGTAGCATGCTATCGCGAGGCTCCTATCTGCCATGTAGATCGATAGATCGGTAGATAATGACCAATCGTGCACCCATCTTCTGCGCTAGCACGCTATTTAGTCGGCCCAGTGTGGCTGGCTGGGTTTTTTCTCCCACCGTTTCTGGGAAGGTTCAACCGGTTTTCCCTTTTAAGTTTTCTCTTGTGTGTTTTCTTCTTTTTCTTTATCCCATTTTTATAATTAGGAATATTTTTTGAATTTTAGGAGCAATTTTTTAAATTAAAGAACAGTTGAAAAATGTGAACATTATTAGCAAATTGGGAACATTTTTTCAATTCACAAACAATTTTCTAATCGACCAATTTTTTTTTGATATTTTACGTTTTTGAATTCAAGAACATCTTTCAAAAGCTGAACATGTTCCAAATTTGTGAGTATTTTTTCAAATCCAAGAATTTTTAAAAATTCAGGAGCACTTTTTTGGAATTATATATATATTTGAAATTTGGGAACACTTTTTAAATTCATGATTGTTTTTGTGATTCGGATCTTTTTTCAAAATCATGATTTTTAAAAAATATATATATTATTTTCTTTAAATCCTGAAAAAAAATTAAAGATGCAAAAGAAAGAAGAAAATTAAAATGAAAAAGATAATGAAGAAAAATAGGGACACGCCCGCCTCGCACATGGACCAGCCCAGAAGCATGCTCTGGGGACGGGGTGGCTTCCATGCGTCACCCAGTGCCATATGCGCTAAATGGGACATCCCCATAACTGTACCATGATAGATTCAAGTTGCTTGAGCGTATTCCGTTTTGATTTCATTGAGAAATGGGATCAGGGTGAGGCCCTTTTCGTTTTAATAAATACAGTAACTGCAGGAATGTACATTAGCTATCTATAACGTGAAAAAGATGAGCAAGAAACAGTTCACAAATAGAGCTAAGAACACATGCAAAGAACTAAGCACACATCCGAGAAACTTGCAGCAGCATGTTACATGTCTTGCAAAAGAATATGACAGACAAAGATCCCCTACACATCTCATCACTATCACAGTATCATACCAACTCCCGGAGACGGGGGCATAGTACATTAGTACATCATGAGATTCATCTGTACAACGTAGATAGTCACGTGCTCAACTTGTTCGTGCATAAACTGAAATTATTTCATCAGCGAGTACAGAGGACCCTACAAGTAAAAACTGTCCGTAAAAAAATGTTCACAGTGACGAAACATGAAATAATCCTATATACTATTGAAAATTCCCAGCGCCAGCAGCGATGATTGGTCTCTCAAATCCATCCAATCTTCAACATATATGAAAAGTAGGAGGATCACAATCTAGAGATGGATGATTTACAAAAGATGGAGAAAACTGTCAACAAATATACTCCTACTAAATTTTACCGCTCCAAGGCAACCTGCATGTGCCGCATTCCACATCATTAAGGTAGCTAGAGTGTGCAAGTCCATTCCAGTCTTTACCTATGCAGTTGAACATGTGGAGCTTTCGGAATTAAGGTCCTCACATCTGTTCAAGTGACTATCTCCCTTCAAGAAATGGAGTACCTGCAACCAACCAACAGCATACCACCTCGTCAATTTGATGCTCAATTTGCACTTGCAAATGGCAGAATGTATAACGCACTCACCGGTTTCATACAAGGCCGTGAGCATGTTGTTCAGCGGTTTTGCCTATGCAGTTTATCAAGAATGGACTGACAATTCGAGAAGCAAAAGTCCATATAAAAACACAGAAATCTTCTCATTATGATCCCATGCATGCCAGTACTCTGGTGTCATATGCCTGTATTAAGGGTGTAAAGTTACAGCTAAAACAACAATCACATTACAGTTTTGGTCTTCTGCCTAATATGGAATTATCATTAGGTTATGGTAATTCAATGGGGAACACGACACGATCTTTCAAAAAGCCACTCTGCAAGCTCAAATCAGAGATCCGCACAAGGGAGCAAACATGCTGCACTTGACATCCCTAGAAATCACAGAACAGTGCGACAGACAAACACAGAAGACATACCAGAGATTGATACTCTGTTAAGAGGTGAAGTCTTGGCATCTCTGAATTAAGCATCAATGTAAGCCTTCACGTAGGTTACGCAGTAATCCAGAGATTCCATTTTCCAAGTGCAATGACTAAATCCAACCTTTCATTTGAGGGTGCTCTTTGCACTTGATCAGCTAAACAGCATTTCATCACTAGACTAATAACACCTCGAGTTATACTCTCGTACCTATTTGATTTAGAAAAGTGGTGATGCTTCAGACCATGCAGGTGTTATTAACCATGGTAGGAGAGGGGGGCTAAGGCCTATTTGAGATAGCCCTGGAACCAGGTGGCATGATGGCAGACCCACTGGCACCACAAGGGCAGAAAGGAAGGAGACTAGGAATATATTGAATTATCACTCTTAAAGAAAATCTATATATATTCAGATCTCTAGTTCATGGCCAGATGCAACTTGTGGTGCAATTTACTCTTAGGAGTTAAAGTAATGAACTAGTCACTTTGCGTAGTATCTCTGAGAGAGAGGGAGGGAAAAGTATTTGAGTCCAAATGAGTGCATGTGTTGTAGAACGTGTTACCACATCAAACTATCATGTTTCATGTTGTCAAAGTCTTGCCACAGACGATGACTGATGTCTCAATGTGACAAAATGCAATCCGAACCACTGTTCTTTGTTGGCCAAGATTTGGAAGTATATCAAATATAGCTAAACAACAAGAAATCCTACTCCATTCATAAATGTACGATGTTTTTTACAGTCTCCGATGCGGGACTATGACTATAATTTCGGAACATAACATGTTTTATAGAAAACAATAAAGCGTGAACCAGGTAAATTAATTATGCAAGATGAATCAATTGTACTTTAGCACATATTAGTTGTCAAGATTTCAAAGGTTGACTCTATGCACCCCCACAGTGGCATACATTCGAGGACAGAGGTAGTAGTAAACAAGTCTATCTACATATCTATTTTTTACAAAGTACTCCCTCCGTAAAGAAATATAAGAGCGTTTAGATCACTAGAAATATAAAACGTTCTTATATTTCTTTATTTCTTTACGGAGGGAGTAAGTGTGTACCTATCCAATAATTTTTAAGTTTAGTTATTTCAAGTTGATACGTTATTTCGCACCAGACTAAATGCTCTGATAAGATCACTACATAAATAGGAGTCATAGAGGTAGACCGTTTTATATCATTCAAAAATAAACTTCTCCAATGTAAAAGAACTGTACGGCATCTATACCACTACAATCTGGCAATCAAAGAATGACAGGTATAATTGATTACCCCCGAAGCAAAGCAAGCAATGAGACTCCATAAGCCCTGGGTTTGGGTGAGCCTGACACTGACTATCTGCATAAAAGGGAAGGATGATGCTCTGTTATATCAACATAAGAAAATAGAGCAGTATGACTAACTTGTTTGGTTTTCTAGATAACCAAATGCATATAGTAAAGCAAAGGTAACACATAGAATGGAGAAGCCATGCAGTACATACCTCCTAACTGCGATGACGAGAAAGTGCCTTTGATTTGAATAGGAATTGGTATGATAATCCTGTTTCTGGCAAACTGATCAGCTTGAGCAAGAGCAACATGTATTGCCATTTAGCTGATCAAACGGCATCCTAACTGGATGTTGCTCATCTCAAGTCAGTTATGTACAACACGGTGCTGCATGCAACCTGCATATGTGCCTCGCTAATATCAAAATTGCACATGTCTTCCTGGCAAAAAAAAGTAAGGGATTACCTTTTAGTTAGTTGATGCCCTGATAAAAGTTTTGTACTGTACAACTTTCTCAACAAAGTATCTGCTTTACTGGACTACCACAATCAATAATTGATCATATTTGCTAAACTGTGACAGGTCTAACAACCAATATATTCTAAAGGTTTAAAGAAGACCAATTATGCCATGAAGGGGTGGGCAGGGGGAGCTTTCAGCAGATGCAAAACCATATAGAGCCATGTGACATGGTTAGTTTCTGGGATGAAGGATGATACAGTTTGTGATTTGTAAACAACGTGTCAATTTGTAGGCAAGATTTTCATTGAACGGAAAATCAGGAAAGAAAGGTGCACTAATAGGCAGAAAATTATGTCAACCAAGTTTTAGCAATAACGTGTTTGGATAAATATAGTATTCCACCTGACTTGTATGGACACTTACCATTGGACTGAAAGTTACAAACAAAATGAGTGGCCAATGAAACACATCATCTATTAGCATGAACATATCAGTCAAGCTGACTCAAAGAACTTCTCCTCGGAATTCACCAACCAGACTGCCAGATGCCTCATGCAAGCCATTGGTCACCATAACATGTGTCTGAGAACTAATGGAACAGTGTTTATTCTCCATGGTAGACAGCATCTGGGAACATATATCAACATAACCACATTTGAGCAAACCATCATTTAGAATTTTCCATGCAACTTCATCATGATTATAGCCCAGTTCAAGCAAGTCACAGAACAGTGATTTAGCCTTCTCAAATTCTCCCTCGTTACAAAGCCCCAATATAAGAAGCTTGTATGATTCAAGATGAGGTTGAAACCCGTGTTGTATCATGTCGTGAACAAATGTCGAGGCCTTCTCAAAGGACTTCGTATCACAACAGCACTTGACAAGTAATCTGTATATCTCTTCATTAGGTGGTATATCTTTTCTGCACATATAATCAAGAAGAACACATGCTTCTTCAATGCGGTTGGCTTTGCAGAATCCTGCAATGAGAGAACTGTATGTCGTTATTGTGGGATTCAAACCAAGTTTTGACATCCTTTCAAGAAACTGCCAAACAGTATCCAACTCTATGAAGTTCCACATGCCGGAGGTGTCTACATAACAGACATTAAAATTCTCTTTTAGAAGATGCTTGAGCAGAATGCAGTACGTCGCATAATCTGGCTCACATGATGCATCCATCATGCGCTTCAGAGTATGAAATGCACGATCAATATATCCCATATTCCCACAGCCATCAATGAATGTTTTGTAGGTCACTGCATCAGGGGCAACACCGTCTCTCTCCATTTCCACAATTAAGTTCTCAGCCTCCTCTATTCGGCCTTCCTTGCAGTATGAGTTAATGAATACAGTATATGTGGTAGCACTTGGCGTATGACCTGATGAAACCATTTCATCGTACATCCTTTTAGCATGGTCCTGCTTCCCTTCTCTGAGCATTTCATTGATTAGAGTTGTATAAGCAAAAATGGTACATTTTATTCCCCTTTGAGTCATTTGATCCAGTATCGGCAAAGCTTCCTGCAGCTTCTTTTGTTTGCATAAAGCATGCAGCAGTACACTATACGTGTATGAATCTGGTGTGCAGCCCTCACCAATCATGCTATCTATGAGGGTGGCGGCAATGTCACTATTGCCTGCCTTGCTGAAACCATCAATTAAAGTAGTATAGAGTATCTTGGTAAGGGCTACTCCTTTTCTAACAAGAAATGAATAAGCTTCTTCAGGCCTTCCAGCTTTGCACAGTGCACCAGTGAAGACGGTGTATAATTGGCCATCGGGTGTCAGACCATTCTGCTCCATCATTTCAAATAACCTGAAAGCATTATCAAATTCATGCTGATTGCACTGGCCTTGAACCAAAGTGGTGTAGGTGATAACATCAGGAGTTATTCCATCTTTTTGCATTTTGGTTATCAGCGCCATTGCGTGGTGAAGTTTCTTATCCTGAATTAACCCATACATCAGAGAGTTGTAGGTCCATGCATTTGGCTGGCAATCATCACGTTCCATCATTTTCCAGACCTCTAGTGCGAAATCAACCTTCCCGATCTTGCAAAAGCCATCAATTACAGATGTGTAGGTGAACACATTTGGAACCAAACCAGTTGCTGAAATTTCAGTTAACAACTCCTTCGCCTCTTTTAACCTATCCTTCTTAATGAGGCTATTGATCAACTTCCCATAAACATGTATATCAAGTTTACACTTACTCAACATCATATTATTTTTCACCCTGAGGGCATCATCAATCCTTTCAGCTTTGCAGTACCCATCGATGAGGTTAGTGAATGTGACAACCGTAGGTGTAAAACCTCCTTTAACAGCACTATCCAGCAATTGCTCAGCTTCATCCATCTTCCCATCACAGAGGCCATGAATCAAAGTGTTGTATGTCCAATCATTCGGGCGGCACCCATTTCCTTCCATCAGCTCCTTAATCCCCAATGCATCCTGCATCCTTCCTGCCTTACAGTACCCTACAACCATTGCATTATATGTCATAACACTTGGAGCAACACCTCCCCGAGACATCTCATCAAGCAACATCCTGGCGTCAGCAACCCTGCCCTCCTTGCATAGGCCGTCGATCAGGAATTTGTATGTGTGTGAATTCGGGGAGCACCCATCACCCCTCATCATCAAAAACAGCACAAGTGCCTCCCTTACACGCCGCGCCTCGCACAGACCCTGAATCAAAATGGTGTAGGAGTACTCATTTCTCTGGCAACCGACCAGCGGCATCATCAGCAACAGCCAGCAGGCCCGCCTCAGGTTGCCCGTCCGACAGTAACCCAGCACCAGCGCGTTACATGTGAAGGTGTCCGGCTCCAGCCCACACTCCAGCAACAGCTTGAAGTACCGATGAGCCTTGGGGAGGTCCCCCTCCTTGCAGTAGGACTTAATCATGGCGTTGTACGTCTTGGTGTCCGGCAGCAGCCCGTCCCCGACGAGCTGCGAGTAGACCCTCTCCATCTCCTCCGTCATGTCGAAGCGCGCGAGCGACCTGAGCGCGAAGTTGTAGCAGGCCGGGGACAGCGCGTGGCGCGCGGCACCCGTTCGGCAGATTGCCCGCACGGCGTCGGCGGAGACGAGCATGTCCTCGGCGCTCCGCGAGCAGCCGAACATGGAGAAGACGAGCTGCTCGTAGCGCGCGGGGGAGCGCCAGCGCGAGAGGAGGTGGAGGAGCGCGGCGTGGGAAGCGGCGGTGTGGCGGAAGCCCTGGCGGCGCGCGACCCAGTCGAAGAAGGCGAGCGCGGTGGCCGGGTCGGGGGCCGCGGAGGGGGCGCGGAAGAGGTCGGCGACGAGCGCCGGGGTCACGGACGGCGCCAGGCGCTTGTAGGCCCGGCCCTTGTTCCAGCGGCGCGTGGAGAGGACGCGGCCGAGCTCCGCGACGAGGTCCGGGGTGGATGTGGATGCGGGTGCGGCCGCCGCGGCGCGCTGGGAGAGGGGCGGGAGGCGGCGCATGGCGGCGGGGCTTAGGGTTTTGCGGCGGCGGGGGCGTCTGGCTGCGAGGGGTTAGTGGGGGTTTAGCCGCGCCGGCGCGGAGGCAGGGGCGGAGGAGGCGGCGATGCCTCGCTGGATTTTTTTTCTTTTTCCCCAATCCACTCTGGTCTGGTGGTCTGGTCCGTTCGGCCCGGCGCGACCCGAACCGGAGGCTCCGCTTGCGGCAGGCGCAGGGCAGGCGCGGCGCGCTGATCCGCGCCGTTGCCTGGATCCGACGGCCCGCACGCTCCCGTCTCCGCCCCCCAGCCAAAAATTCCCCACTCTCCCCTCCAACCTTCCGGTCCGACTCCGGCCGCCGTGCGTGACCCAACTCCGAGTCGCCGTCCGCAGACGGAGTCCTTTGGCAATTTATCCGAATCGCCTGCCCATACGTGCTACACGCCTACACGGTGCACCGTCCGTCCTCCCCCGGCGCCTCTCCCCAGTCCCGTCCGCTCGATCTCAGGTACAGGATCGTGGTTAGCAACCAAATGCCTTCTGTGTTCGGCGTTGCTTCACCAATCGTTAGAACTAGAGCTACTTGCCACCATTGCAGCCAAATTGGATTCCCTTCCTTTTGCACCTCCTTGCAAAATTACAAGTATAATCTGGGTAACATTAGTTTGCACTCCTTAACCTTTTGCAAATACAGTATAATCTGTGTAATACTCCACAAGTTTGCATTCCTTTGTCTTGCAAGAGAAAACACATAATTTTGTCAAATTTATAAATAGTCGGCTTCACTCGGAGTAACCTTGTCAATTAAAACCTTTGGGGGTGGAGGTGGAGGCTCGGGGTGTAAGGTTAACCGTATAATTCTAGCTGTTCAGTAGGAGTGTTGGCTTCTGGTAGGATTTTTGTGGCGAAATTATGTTCAGTAGGAGTACTATTTCTTAATCAACTCAAGTTTCGTGCCTGGCGAAATTTGATTTTCATTTTTGCACAACGATGCTAGTAACCAATTATTATTCACAGATTAAAGAGGTTTGCAGGTTTATCAGATTCATAATAAGTGTTCGCTAAATCACAATACTAGTATAGATTTACCACCATATTAATATAAACCCTGTACTCCACTGATGTTCTAATAAGTCCACATTGCTTTTGCCAGATATCCTTGGGCGATGGAATCAAATGCTGTTGACAGAGACAAGGCTTCTGAAGAGGCGAGGGTGCTGCCATTGGCTCTGTGCCATGGAACACAACAGCAAGAAGCGGCTGCTGTTCGATGTTTCCAGCGGAAACATCCGCGGGATAACCAGCACGCTGTTTCCAGATGCCTTTGTCGAATTCGAGAGCGCGGCTGGCTTCTCATGGTCCGACACAAGCCATTCTACTTCCAAGAGCAGGTCGTCTTCCTAGTCCACCCTAGCACCGGCAGGCGGATCGACATGCCGGTGCTTCGCTCTCCCAACAAGGGCTACTTTGTTTTCTATGTTGATCCTCGTGGAAGTGGAACTCCCCTGGTTGTTGCGTGCATCCAGATCATGAGCGTCGTTCCGACTGTCCATGTCGCGTGTCCTGGAGACGTGTACTGGTGCGTCTACAAGCATACCTGCCAACTGCACCCGTCAGAAGCAATGTGCAGATCCTTCCACAACACTTTGATCATGGACGTGGCACTGGTCGGCACACAGGCTGTCTGCGCCGAATTTCTCGGGCAGATCCTGATCTTCGACATCACAGAAATGACCTGGAGAGCGGCCTCTTGTCCAGAGTGGAGCATACAAGACGCCCACTACCTTGTTGCGTCCATTCGGAAAGTTGTGATTGTATCATGTCCCCGTGAGACGACAGGGAGTGCTTTCAAGTTCTTACAGCTGGACATGGAAGCGCTGGCGTGGTCACCCCTCAATGACCAGGAGCTTGATGACACCAGCTGGTTTCTTTCCCAGGGCCAGTCCATCCGTGTGAAGGAGGAAGGCGGGAGGAAAATCTACACTTTCCATCCAAGAGGACGTGGTTGCTCGGCGACAGAGAGCTCGGATGGAAGGACAATAACATCAGGGCCTGCCACATTGAAGACCATCACAAATATTTATGCATACGATTTAGTTGCTGGGACTGTCGAAACGGTTATACCAGCGTCGATCGTCACGGAAGTGAGCTGCTGGGTTCGGCCTAGTACATTTGAGACTCCAAAACAAAACAATATATTGAGTGTAAGGTCTCCATGAAGTTGTTTTACTTTTGCTTTTTTTCTCACTCTTTAGAGAGCATCTTCCTTCTTTTAGCTGTAGCAGCTTTATACTGCTCAACAAATGATGATTAGAGACTAATCTTTATTATTGTTATGGAACCCTCTTGTAAAATTGGTTGCGTCATTTATAAGCAATTGATAGCAAGCATAGTTTGAATGCTCGGAAAAGGAAAAGCTGAGAACTCTCCCTTGTTCTAGTGGTAGAAAGCTCCAAGGTGCGTTGTCGTTGCTGACTCGGGTTTTAGGACTCGTCTTCTGTAAGAATAGAACAGGGGGAGCCTTTCCCCTCTGTTCTCATCTTTTTTCAAGGAAAATACAATACTAAATATCATGAGAAATCTCCATATAATGGTGACTGGGGTAGGTCAGGGTGTACCAAAGCTACCTCCTAAAGACCCAGGGCATCTGCTCGGCTCATCGATAGGGTGGCGCCACCCGGCCCAAGTAGTGTCACTATTTCTCTAGGTTGAATCCTGGGTTGTTGGCAAAACATATTTAAACGGGATCTAGTTTTGAAGATCTCGTCAAAACAATGACACCGATGAAAATATATTATTTGATTTGGACGTTTTGTTTTACATAATCGACTTTTTGAAGTTTCAGAGCTGACACCATCTATTCTGGAAGCTAGTCTTCCAACCAACAAACCTAGAGGGACGTAAAATAATAATCTAAAATCAATATTTTTTGGATATACAGAAGTAGAAATACACCAAAATAATAGAGAGTATTTACTCAAATCGTTAGAAATTTCCATGCACCTGTTCGCAAAAATGCCTCTATTCTTTCTATGTAAGAAACTGTGAAAGAATTAGACTTTGCGCATGTATAAAAGAGCTATGTCATCTCTTTACATCATTAAGAAAGAACTATATGATCCAGTATGACAGATAGAAAAACTGGGATTTTACATCCCATATGAAAGAATGATTAGCTATTGTCAGATATCCTTCAAAATGTGGAAGAAAAACTCATGCAACGGATGGTTATTTACAAAATTACAGTTGACAGTTGCTGTCGTTCCCGTTGACTACGTAGGGTAGTGCATTTGATGCCCTATAGGTATATTGCAAAAACTCCAAGACCATGCTCAATTGTTGCAAACCAGCTGTCCGATGACCTCTTTCTCTGTTGAACAAATATTCAGTGTTAGTATTTCTCAAGAATGATCCTAGGAAGCATATCTGAAAGGGAAAAAACTGAACAAACATGATTAATCCAAACAATAGAGTACATTGCCTTGGTTGCAAAGATATGCCTCGAGGGGGGAAAACAAGTGGTGCATTGAAAAATTTATTTAGTGCGAGAGAAACACTTCCTGACTGGACAGTCAAAGTCAAGAATCTAGTTTAGTCTACAAAGAAGAAAAATACTACTATTGGAATGATTTTGCAACGGAAAAAATGACTTCATGATAGTCTTTGACCCCCGTGCGTACGGGGTACCATATCCGTATCTGGACCCCATGCACATGGGGTAGTGTTTTTGTCACCGGACACCCCGTGCGCACGGGTTCCAATGGTTGGAAACGGCTACAAGATGGGAAACACTATAAAAGGCACCCTTATTCCTCCCCAACCCTAATTATTTTGACGTTTGTGGAATGAAGCAAGGGCTCATCCCAAAGGTCGAAAGTAGGGTCGACGAAATCCTCTACTTTATTAATGAGGACTTGGCCTGGAGACGTGATGGCCATCCTGCTTGGGGCGGCTGGGATCCATGAATATGTCCAAATATTCACACTCTGTCCATTACCAATACTCAATTTATGACCTCGCTTAAAGATTCTATCCCATGCATTCACTAGACTTTGCCAAGTAAAAGAGGATCCCTTCTTAGGGCCAGTTTGAAGAATGTCCCTATTCGGATAATACTTTGCTCGAAAAACTTACTTCCGCACATACATAACCTGGGTTAGTGACAAGGTACCACACTTGCTTGGCTACACATGACAAGATCAAAACAGTGGAGGTTGCGAAACCTCAAACCTCTCAACTTCTTTGGAATGCAAAGCTTCCACCGAGCAGACCAATGCATTTTCCTTTCTCCTCATCATCCCCACGGAAAACCAGTAATTGCATTCACAACATCCTTGCATCCATTTAGGAAGTAAGAACACGAACATCAAATAAAAGTAATAGATTGCTCCACCTCTTCAAGCAATTTTTCTTTGCTTCCCAACGATACAAACATTTCTCTTCACCCTCCTGTTATTTCTCCGATTCTTGATTCCGTCAAGGAAGTGCCTGAAGCAAGTACTTCTATCTACCCCACAAGGGTAGACACCCCTACGTACCTGACAGATAAGGCCTTGTCATCAATGTGTAGGTCCTGCCAAGATTTTGGGCCGTGTACGGGAACGCCGTTAACCCGAAAATCCTATTTGATACCCATTACATTAACCTGCCATGCAAACGCACGCGCGAAGCCATCGAGCATGAACAATGGGCCGACCCAACTTACTACACAGACCAACATTTTTTTCTCTTTTCTCGCTTTCCGATTTCTTTTGTTTTTTCTACCTTTATTTTCTTCATGTTTCAGTTTCATTTTTTTATTTCTTTGCGACCTTCAAAATGTTCTTAAATTTTAAAATTTGTTTTTTTTAGAATTTCAAAAGATGTTTGTGTTTTCTAAAAAAAATCATAGATTCAAAAATGTTTAACTTTACAAAAACTGTCCGGGTTTAAAAAAATGTTTTGCAAGAATTGTTTCGTATTTTTCAATTTTTTCATAATTTCAAAAACTATTTGCATTCTAAATAAGGATTTTTTGTTTTGTTTTTGCCATTCTAGATTTTGTCAATTTTCCTTTGCCACTCTAGGTTTTGACATTTCACTTTTGCTAGTCTTAGCTTTTGACAATTATCACAATTGCCATTCAGTAGCAAAAACAAAATAGTTTTTATTTCACTTTTGCCACTCTTAGATTTTGACAAGTATCACAATTGACACTCTAATTTTTTTGTTTTTGCCCTAAAATGGCAATTGTGATAATTACCAAAAACTAAGAGTGACAAAACTGAAATGTCAAAATCTAGTGTGGCATAAGAAAAATCGGCAAAATCTAGAGTGCAAAACACAAAAATTTCCGTTTAAATAATTGTTCCTTTTTAAAAAACGTTTGTTTTTCCCAAGGATTGCTTGATATTTTCTAAAATTTGTTCATAAATATATTTTTTTGTTACGTTTTCAACAATATTTGGCTTTTTTAAAAAATGGCTTTTTAAAAAAAAAATGTTCGTGTGTTTATATAATTATTCAGAACATAAAAAAATCTCGTTTTAAAATTTTCCCACAAACTAAAGAACGAACAATTTTTGTAAATTCACCCATTTTGCCAAAAATGAATTATTTTTATAAATTGGAAACAATTTTAGAAATTCAAAATGTTTTTTTAGAATGGGAATAGTTTTTGTAAATCTGAACAAATTTTGTATCCTAAACATTTATTTGAAATGCTATTTTTTTACATTGCAAATATGTTGTTGAAGGAAAGCGGACAATTTTTTGAAGAGCTAAATAGTTTTCTAAAATTTTGAACATTTTCACAAGGCTGACTAATTTTGAAATTTTCATTTTATGAAAAAAATAAACTAGAAAGAAAATTAAAATATAAATACCAATATAAAATGAAACAAAAAGGATTGCATTTTAAATTTCAAAACAAAGCTTTAGATATCGTCTTGGCTGCTGGCTCTTATTATCCGTGTTTCTTAATGTAACATCGAGACTCATCAACTCGATTGGCGAATGACGAGCGCTCACAAGTGGGTGATGTGAGCGCTTTCTTTTGCAGTAAATTTTTAGGTGAGTTTTTTACTGTTTTCGCGCTATAACGAGCTTGCCCAGTCAAGAGCTGTCCTCGTGAGATGCATGCCAATCAACCAAGGAGCTCCTAGTCCGCGCCTTATGCGCCGGCTAAAAGTTATGGCACCGACAAACCTATATCAATGGGCCGGCCCATTAACCAGTAGCTTGCATTTGGGTACTTAGGTCAACGGTTGACTGGTCGACGGTTGCCAGTTGATCGGTCAACCGTTGACTTAAAAAATCGAATTTCAAAAAATCTTGAAAATAGCAAAAAAAATATGATTTAAAAAAGTTCATGATTTCTGAAAAAAATCATGAATTTGAAAAAAAGTTTATCAATTTTGAAAAAAGATCATTTAAGTTTTATTAATTTTCAGAAAACTTCACAAATTTGAAAAAAAGGTTCATCAATTTTGAAAAAAAGTTCACCTATTTAGGGAAAAAGTTTGTCGATTTTGAAAATAAATCACTGAATTTTGGGAAGTGTTCATCAAATTTGGAAAACATTCATAAGTTTGAAAAAAGGTCATCAAATTTCGAAAACATTCATGAATTATAAAAATATATTTTTAAAATAAAATCATGTATTTTTATAAAAATCATGAATTTGAAAAAAAAAACACGCATTTGGCAAAAGCAAAAAGGAAAAAAAGAAAAAGACCAAACAAAATAGTCCCAAGAGAAAAAAGGAAAAAGTTGTAAATAAACGCGTAGGTTGAGGTGGCGGGTTCTTTATTGCAACGTACGTTAAACCATGTGATCGCCTAATCACATGGGGCGTGAAGTTTTTTGCCTTTCAAACAAGGACGATGTCCTAGCCGAGCGTGGAGGAGGCGTACGTTGTTTGCAAATTTCAGTGTAACGGGCTCATAAGATGCCGAATAGGATTCACAGCTTCATTAACTGGAGAAGCGGACATGATTCAGCTATAAGCCCTAAGCTAATGCAGTGAGGCTTGTCCATTACAAGCGGCAAGTTAGGGCGCAACTATTCGAGCCTATAATGTCATGTATATTGCATCACAGTAGCATCGAGATGTTCACTCCATGTTCTAATTTAAGCACACTTTCGAAAAGTGTTGAGCTGCCACGAGTCTCGAGTGGATTGACTAGTTTGGTATCTACAAGACTCGAGTGGATTAATATGTTTGGTATCTACAAGACTTGAGATGGTTATGACAGAAATAGCGGGTTGGAAAGGATAAAAAAGAATAGAGTACTACAAGTAAAAAATGTAAAGTAAAAAACGAAAAGTAAATAACATAATTAACCATGTTTTTCATGCAATGAAAAGGTTAGGCCTGGAGCAGTTCAATTCATCTTAAATAGTGAAAGTGTGTTGTGCATCTATAGTGTCGTCTTATCCTTCATATCGAGTGTTTGGTAGGTGATTCACTTTGGAATAACCAAACTCCTGCTCTCGGAATTGTTCAATTCTATTGTCCTACTTTTCATTACCATTATCAAAGGTCGGCTCAAGAATTAAGAGTGTTAGATAAGACCAACGCTTTAGGTGCCATGGCTTCCTGTGCTACTCATGTTGTCTTGTCTCGGCATGGATACCAGCACATGTCACGGAGGTTGCAGAATTAGTAGACAACAATTGCTTACCCATGTAGGTCTCTGGATCTTGTTGCATGGGCCCTTAAATTAGGCAACAAGCATTGCGTACACGATGGATAATCTGTTGGAAATATGCCCTAGAGGTAATAATAAATTAGTTATTATTATATTTCATTGTTCATGATAATCGTTTATTGTCCATGCTATAATTGTATTGATTAGAAACTAAATACATGTGTGGATATATAGACAACATTATGTTCCTAGTATGCCTCTAGTAGACTAGCTCGTTGATCAAATATGGTCAAGGTTTTCTAGCCATGGACATGAGATGTCATTTGATAACGGGGTCACATCATTAGGAGAATGATGTGATGGACAAGACCCAATCTATAAACTTAGCATATGATCGTGTCAGTTTATTTCTACAGTTTTCTGCATGTCAAGTATCTGTTCCTATGACAATGAGATCATGCAACTCACTGACACCGGAGGAGTACCTTGTGTCTATCAAACGTCGTAACGTAACAGGGTGACTATAAAGGTGCTCTACAGGTATCTCTGAGGGTGTCTGTTGGGTTGGCATGGATCAAGACTGGGATCTGTTGCTCCGTGTGACGGAGAGGTATCTCAGGGCCCACTCGGTAATGCAACATCACAATAAGCCTTGCAAGCAATGTGACTAAGTGTTAGCGACAAGATCTTGTATTACGAAACGAGTAAAGAGACTTGCCGGTAACGAGATTGAACTAGGTATAGAGATACCGACGATCGAACCTCGGATAAGTAACATACCGAAGAACAAAGGGAACGACATACGAGATTAACTGAATCCTTGACACAGAGGTTCAACCGATAAAGATCTTCGTAGAATATGTAGGAGCCAATATGGGCATCTAGGTCCCGCTGTTGGTTATTGCCGTTGAGGTGTCTCGGTCATGTCTGCATAGTTCTCGAACCCGCAAGGTCTACACACTTAACGTTTGGTGACGATATATGTATAGTTGAGTTATTATGTTGGTGTTCGAAAGTTGTTCGGGGTCCTGGATAAGATCCCGGACATGATGAGGAGCTCTGGAATAGTCTGGAGGTAAAGATTGATATATGGGATAATAGTGTTTGGTCTCCATAAGGGTTCTGGAATTCACCGAAAGAGTTTCGGATGTTTCCCGAAATGTTCGGGGTACAAGAACACTTTATTTGGGCCAAGGGGTAAAGCCCATGAGGCTTTAGGAAGGTGCAAAAGGTGTTTTCCGGAGGCCAAGGGCCAGACGCCAGGGACCCTGGCGTTTGGGGCCAGACGCCGAGGACCTTGGCGTCTGGTCCTGGAGTCCGAGGAGGACTCTTGCCTTGCGGGCAAACCGACCTTGAGGAGGATTTTTCTCCAAGTTTGACCCCATGGCTCAGCATATAAATAACGGGGCGGGGCTAGCACCTGGAACACATCAAGAAACCCCAATCCGTGTGCCGGCAACCCCATCCCTCTAGTTTATCCTCCGTCATAGTTTCCGTTGTGCTTGGCGAAGCCCTACGGAGATTGTTCTTCATCACCACCGTCACCACGTCGTTGTGCTGCCGGAACTCGAGCTACTACTTCACCATCACTCGCTGGATCGAGGAGGTGAAGGCGTCATCAAGCCGTACGTGTGTTGAACGCGGAGGTGTCGTCCGTTCGGTGCTAGATCAGAAGGACCGTGATCAAGATCGCGAGACGGATCGTGATAAGATTGCGGGACGGATTGTGATTGGATCGCGAGATGGATCATGATGGGATCGCGGGACGCTCGGTGATTTGGATCGCAAAGATGTTTGACTACATCAACCGCGTTTCTTAACGCTTCCGCTTAGAGATCTACAAGGGTATCTAGATCCACTCTCCCTATCGTAGATGCTCATCACCATAGATAGATCTTGCGTGTGCATAGGAAATTTTTTGTTTCCCATGCAACGTTCCCCAACAGTGGCATCATGAGCTAGGTCTATGTGTAGATGAGATCTCGAGTAGAACACAAATGAATATGTCGGTGTTGATGCTTAGATTGCTTCCTCCCTTGATCGTGTTTTGGTTTAGCGGTATTGTGGGATGAAGTGGCCCAGACCAAGCTTACTCGTACGCTTACGAGAGACCGGTTCCATCGACTGATGTGTAACTTTGCTGCACAAAGATGGCTGGCGGGTGTCTGTTTCTCCTACTTTAGTTGGATCGGATTCGACAAAGGCGGTCCTTGAGAAGGTTGAAAATAAACTTATGTATCACCGTTGTGGTTTTGCGTAGGTGAGTTGTTCTTGCTAGATACCCATAGCAGCCACGTAAAAATTGCAACAACAATTAGAGGACGTCTAACTTGTTTTTGCAGGGTCTGTTGTGATGTGATATGGCCAATTACATGATGATATATATGCGATGTATGAGATGATCATGTGTTGTATAGAATATGACGACTTGCATGTCGATGAGTACGGCAACTGGCAGGAGCCATAGGGTTGTCTTTAATTATTGTATGACATGCATGTCACTCATTAAGAGCTATGTAATGCTTTACTTTATCGCTAAGTGGTAGCAATGGTAGTAGAAGCATGATGAGCGCGACAACCCCGATGGCGACACGTTGATGGAGATCAAGACGATGAAGATCATGGTGTCATGCCGGTGACTATGGAGATCATGCCGGTGCTTTAAGGATGGAGATCAAAAGCACAAGTTCATCGCCATATCATGTCACTTATGATTTGCATGTGATGTTAATCCTTTTATGCACCTTGTTTTGCTTAGGATGATGGTAGCATTATAGGGTGATCCCTCACTTAAATTTCAAGATAAATTGTGTTCTCCCCGAGTGTGCACCGTTGCGAAAGTTCATCTTGTCGAGACACCACGTGATGATCGGGTGTGATAGACTCTACGTTCACATACAACGGGTGCAAGCCAGTGTTGCACGTGCAGAACACTCGGGTTAAACTTGACGAGCCTAGCATGTACATACATGGCCTTAGAACACAAGAGATCGAAAGGTTGAACATGAGTCATATAGTAGATATGATCAACATGATGATGTTCACCATTGAAACCACCCCAACTCACGTGATGATCGGACTTGAGTTGGTGGATTTTTATCATGTGACACTCGAATGACCAGAGGGATGTCAATTTGAGTGGGAGTTCTTAAGTAACATGATTAATTGAACTCATTATCATGAACATGGTCAGTAGTGTTGAAAGGACGTGGATGTCGCCTAGAGGGGGGGGGGTGAATAGGCGCTTTAAAATAATTAGAGTTCAGGCTAGAACAAATGCGGAATAAAACTATCGTTTAATTAGTCAAGCACACAACCTAAAACAACTAGGCTCACCTATGTGCACCAACAACTTATGCTAAGCAAGATAGACAACTAAGTGATAGCAAGATATATAACATGAAACAATACGGCTATTACAAAGTAAAGTGCATAAGTAAAGGGGCTCGGGTAAGAGATAACCGAGGCACGCGGAGACGACGATGTATCCCGAAGTTCACACCCTTGCGGATGCTAATCTCCTTGGAGCGGTGTGGAGGCACAATGCTCCCCAAGAAGCCACTAATGCCACCGTAATCTCCTCACGCCCTCGCACAATGCAAGATGCCGTGATTCCACTAAGGGACCCTTGAGGGTGGTCACCGAACCCGTACAAACAAGGTTGGGGCAATCTCCACAACTTGATTGGAGGCTCCCAACGACACCACGAAGCTTCACCACAATGGATTGTGGCTCCGAGGTGACCTCAAAAGCTCGGGGCAATCTCCACAACCTAATTGGAGACTCCGAAGCTTGCCCGGAGCTTTGCACCACAATGATTGAGCTCCGGGGCACCACCAACCGTCTAGGGCGCCAAAGCACCCAAGAGGAACAAGCTCTAGGGTGCTCAAACACCCAAGAGTAATAGCTTCTCAACTTCTCACTTCCACGTATCACCGTGGAGAACTCAAACCTATGCACCAAATGCAATGGCAAGGGCACACGGAGTGCCCAAGTCCTCCTCTCTCAAATCCCACCAAAGCAACTAATGCTAGGGTGGGAAATGAGAGGAAGAACGAATAAGAACACGAAGAACTCCAAGATCTAGATCCAAGGGGTTCCCCTCGCTTAGAGGAGAAAGTGATTGGTGGAAATGTGGATCTAGATCTCCTCTCTCTTTTCCCATCAAGAACTAGCAAGAATCATTGGAGGGATTGAGAATTAGCAAGCTCGAAGAAGGTCAACAATGGGGGAAGAACATGAGCTCAAAAAAGATAATGTCCATTGGGGAAGAAGACCCCCTTTTATAGGGGAGAAAAGATCGAACCGTTATCCCCACCCTCAGCCCCATGCATTGCGGTACTACCGCAAAAGTCACGGTACTACCATGATGGCTTGCGGTACTACCGCAGCCATGTGTGGTACAACCGCTAGCACGGAAGTAGCTGGCCCTGGCCGTTAGCACTAGGGCACAAGCGGTAGAACCGCCGGAGCGGTACTACCGCGAGCCCATGCGGTACTACCGCACGGTTGGCAGAAGCAGCCACTAGAGGTGCACGGAAGTAAAAAAAATTACTTCCGTGCCAACTTCCGCAGAGGGAAAATCTACGAAAAAAGGTCCGCACGGTAGTACGGACGTGAATCGCGGTACTACCGCCCGAGGGGCGGAAGTAGAAAATTACTTCCGTGCAACTTGCGGTACTACCGCCCTCAGGGCAGAAGTAAAAAAATACTTCTGCGCCACTTGCGGTACTACCGCTCCGAGGAGCGATACTACCTCAACCCACTGAACTGCAACACCAGAACTGCCACAACTTCTGCAAATGAGCTCCGAATTGAGAAAACTCAAGCTTGTTGGATTCAGGTTGACAAGAGCTATATAAAAAAATGCCAAAGGTATAGAGATGAGAAACCTCTTTCAATGAAGAATCGGCAAAAACCCCAACATCGAAAACATCATTGAAGATGCATATGGATTCCGTTTTCGATGAACTTGAGCTTGTCATGAAGTTGACCATCAGCTCAAGAAACCTCAACGAGAAAAACAACCAAGAACCAAGAAAGATGATGATGCCAAGAATGCAATGGTTTGAGCTCTCAACGAACGATACGATCAAGCTACTCACTTGAGAGCCCCCTTGATAGCACGGTTACCTACCCTATAACCCAGTCTCCCAACTACCACTATGAGACCGGTAAAATAGAAAACCCTATCAAGGTCAAACCTTAGCCTTGCGCATAGTCCACTTGAGCTAGATGATGATGATCTTGACTTCCTCAAGATGGACCACCTTTCTTGATTGCGTTGACATGATGAAGACTAGATGATTGCTCCCCCATACTCCACTATGGGTGAGATACTCTTCGGCACATCTTCACAAGTCCATTGACATCCCAATGGATGGCAAGCTTCAAGCCTGATCTCTCCGTGATGCTTCACTTGAACTTGCACACCGCAACCTTGATAACGATCACCACTTGATGTCATCTTCCATGGGTTGTATGGGATCTTCCTCTTGATGCAATCCCATGGAAATATGCCTAACCTCACAAAGAACTCACAAGGAACATGGGTTAGTACACAAAGCGTAATGGACAATGCTTACCATACCATGGGATCACTTGATCCCTCTCGATACATCTTGCACGCTTTCTGTGTTGATCACTTGATTCACTATTTGACTTAATCTTGATCAACCTTGTATCTTATCTTCTTTATTCATAAAGATGACGTCTTGAAGGTAATCATGAATGCTCACACAATCTCCTTCTTCAAGACATGCTTGCAATAAGCTCAACTCTCACATGACCAATCTTTGGATAAACCTTGAATACCACCTTGGTCATCATATAAACTCCTTGAAACCCCACAGATGGACTTCAAGAAGTGCCTATGGACAAATCCTTCAAATATAACTCAAGGCAACCATTAGTCCACAGGGGTGTCATCAATTACCAAAACCACACATGGAGAAATGTGCTCTTACAAGTGTCTTTGCAAATTATGTTGTAGATTACTAGCTCATGATGTAGCTCCCTTGAATTTTTATATATGTTCCTAGAGAAATAGAGTTGACAGATGATCGTAGCAATATTGCGGGCTGGGTCCGTGATCTGAGGATTGTCCTCATTGCTGCACAGAAGGCTTATGTCCTTAATGCACCGCTCGGTGCGCCACCCCCTCTAGCGTCGTCTGTAGTTGTTGTGAACATCTGACAGGCACGTTCCGACGACTACTTGATAGTTCAATGCGTCATGCATTACGGCTTAGAATTACGACTCCAAAATGTTTTGAACGTCACAGAACATATGAGATGTTCTAAGAGCTGAAATTGGGATCTCGGGCTCGTGCCCGTGTTGTGAGATATGAGATCTCCAACAAGATTCTTTGCCTGCAAGATGAAGGAGAATAGCTCAATCATTGAGAATGTGCTCAGATTGTCTGGGTGCTACAATCGCTTGAATCGAGTGGGAGTTGATCTTCTAGATACGATAGTGATCGATATAGTTCTCCAAGTCACTGTCACTAAGCTACTAGAACTTGGTGATGAACTATAATTATGCCAGGGATGGAAATGATGATCCCTGAGCTATTCGCGATGTTTGACACCGCGAAGGTAGATATCAAGAAGGAGCATCAAGTGTTGATGGTTAGTAAAACCACTAGTTTCGAAAAGGGAAAGGGTAAGGAGGGAAACTTCATGGATGGCAGGTCAATTGCTACTCCAGTGAAGCAACCCAAGGTTGAACCCAAACCCGAGACTAAGTGCTTCTATTATGAGGAGAGTAGTTGCTGAAGCGGAACAACCCTAGATACTTGGTAGATAAGAAGGCTGGCAACGTTGACAGAAGTATATTTGATATACGTGTTATTGATGTGTACCTTGCTAGTACTCTTAGTAGCACCTGGGTATTGGATACTGGTTTGGTTGCTAAATGTTAGTAAAAGCTACGGAATAAGCGGCTGAGGTGACGATGTGTGTTGGAAATGTTTCCAAGGTTGATGTGATCAACATCGCACGCTCTCTGTACCTTCGGGATTAGTGACGAACCTAAATAAAATGTTATTTGGTGTTTGCGTTAAGCATGAACATGATTAGTTTGTGTTTATTGCAATACAGTTATTCATTTAAGTTAGATAATAATGGTTATTCTGTTTACATGAATAATACCTTCAATGGTCATGCACCCAATGAGAATGGTTTGTTAAATCTTGATCGTAGTAATACACATGCTCATAACATAGATGCCAAAGGATACAAAGTTAATAATGATAATACCACATACTTGTGGCACTGCCACTAAATGTCATATTGGTATAAAGTGCATGAAGAAACTCCATGCTGATGGATCTTTGGACTCATTTGATTTGAATCGGTTGAGACATGCGGACCATGCCTCATGGGCAAGATGACTAAAGACCCTGTTTTAGGTATGATGGAGCGGGCTAGTAACTTATTGGAAATAATACATGTCGATGTGTGCGGTCCAATGAGTGTTGTAGCACGCGATGGATATCGTTATTTTCTTATCTTCACTAATGATTTGAGTAGATATAGTGTATATTTACATAATGAAGCAAAAGTCTGAAAAAAGTTCAAACAAATTCAGAGTGAAGTTTAAGATCATTGTGACAAGAAGATAAAAATGTCTACGATATGATCGTGGAGGTGAATATCTGAGTTACGAGTTTGGCATACAACTTAAGACAATGTGAAAGTTGTTTCACAACTCACGCCACCTGGAACATCATAGTGTGATGGTATGTCCAAACGTCATAGTCATGCTCTATTGGATATGATGCGAACTATGATGTCTCTTATCGTTTTGCCACTATCGATTTGGGGTTATGCATTAGAGACAACTACATTCACTTTAAATAGGG
Organism: Hordeum marinum; assembly: GCA_022496015.1. Lineage (NCBI taxonomy): Eukaryota > Viridiplantae > Streptophyta > Magnoliopsida > Poales > Poaceae > Hordeum > Hordeum marinum. The sequence continues at coordinate 472,152,290 of CM039678.1, forward strand.
CACCATCTAAATCCGTTGAGATGACACCATATGGTTTGGCAGAAACCTAAGCTGTCATTTCCCAGAGTTTGGGAATGCAACACTTATGTATGATAAGCTCGAACCCAAAGCGGAAAAGTGCATATTCATAGAATACCCTAAGAATAGTTGGGCATACCTTCTATCTTAGATCCGAGTGCAAAGTGTTTGTTGATAAAAATGGGTCCTTTCTCGAGAAAGAGTTTCTCTCCAAAGAATTGAGTGGGAGGAAAATAGAACTTGATGAGGTTATTGAACCTTTACTTCAACCAGAGAGTAGTGCAGCGCAGAAAGATGTTTCTATGGAGCCTACGACGATTGAAAAGGAAGTTAATGATGATGATCATGAAACTTCGGATCAAGTTACTATTGAACCTCGTAGGTCGACAAGGGCGCGTATTGCTCCTGAGTGGTACGGCAACCCTGTCTTGGAGGTCATGTTGTTAGACAACGATGGACCTACGAGCTATGGAGAAGTGATGATGGGCCCAGATTTTGACAAATGGCTAGGTGTCATGAAATCCAAGAAAGGATCCATGTGTGAGTACAAATGGATTTTTAAGAAGAAGACAGACGATGATGGTGAATGTCACCATTTGTAAAGCTCGACTTGTCGCAAAGAAGTTTCCGCCAAGTGTAAGGAGTTGACTGCGATGAGACCTTTTCACCCGTAGCGATGCTAAAAGTCTGTTGGAATTATGTTGGTAGTTGCTGCATTTTTCAATTATGAAATCTGGCAGATGGATGTCAAAACATCGTTTCCTTAACGGTTTCCTTGAGTAAAGGTTGTATGAGATACAACCAGAAGGTTTTGTCTATCCTAAGGATGCTAAAAGGTGTGCAAGATCCAGTGATCCTTTTATGGGCTGGAGCGAGCATCTCGGAGTTGGAATATACGCTTTGATGAGGTGATCAAAGTTTTTGAGTCTATACGAAGTTTATGAGAAACTTGTATTTACAATAAAGTGAGTGGGAGCACTATAGAATTTCTGATAAGTATATGTGGTTGACATATTATTTATCGGAAATGATGTAGAATTTTTGGAAAGCATAAACGGTTGTTTGGAAAAGGTTTTTCAAAGGAAGACCTGGATGAAGCTACCTAATTATTGGGCATCAAGATATATAGAGATAGATCAAGATGCTTGATGAGACTTTCAATGAGTACATACCTAGAAAAGATTTTGAAAGAGTTCAAAATGGATCAGTCAAAGAAGGAGTTCTTGCCTGGTTTGTAAGGTGCAGAGTTGAGTGAGACTCAAAGCTCGACCACGGCAGAAGAAAGAGAAAGGACGAAGGTCCTCCCCTATGCTTTATCCATAGGCTCTATATAGTGTGCCATGCTGTGTACTACACCTGTGTGTGCCTTGCCATGAGTCTGTCAAGGGGTACAAGAGTGATCCAGGAGTGGATCACTGGACAACGGTCAAAATAATCCTTAGTAACTATTGGGCTAAGGAAATATTTCTCGATTATGGAGGTGATAAAGAGTTGGTCGTAAAGGGTTACGTCGATGCAAGCTTTAGCACCAATCCGGAGGACTCTGAGTAGAAGTCCGGATACGCATAGTGGAGCAGCCATTTGGAATAGTTCCAAGTGGAGTGTGGTAGAAGTGTCTACAGTATGGCATAGAGATTTGCAAAGTACACACGGATCTGAATGTCACAGACCCATTAACTAAAGACCTCTCTCACATGCAAAGCATGATCGAACCCCAGTGCTAATTGGGTGTTAGATGTTGGGAACGTTGCATGGGAAACAAAAATTTTTCCTATGCGCACGCAAACCTATCCATGGTGATGAGCATCTATGAGAGGGAGAGTGGATCTACGTACCCTTGTAGATCGCTAAGCGGGAAGCGTTAAGAAACGCGGTTGGTGTAGTCGTACTTCTTCGCGATCCAAATCGCCGAGCGTCCCGCGATCTAATCACGAACCGTCCCGCGAACCAATCACGAACCGTCCCGCGATCTCGTCACGATCCGTCCCGCGATCCGATCACGAACGTCCCGTGGCCTTGATCACGATCCTTTCGATCTAGTACGGAACGAACGACATCTCCGCGTTCAGCACATGTGCAGCTTGATGACGATCTCCACCGTCTTGATCCAGCAAGAGGAGGCGGAGAGGAGGGAGAGTTCACCGGCAGCGTAACGGCGCTCCGGCGATGGTGGTGGAGTGGTTCCGGCAGGGCTTCGCCTATGCACTGCAGAAAACCGATCTAGAGGAGCAACGGTGAAACGGGTAGCACGTGGCCGTAAACTGTGTCCAAACAGCATCCAATCCACCAGTATATAAAGGAGGGAGGGAGAGGCAGCCTTGGCGCCAGCCCAAGGCCTCCTAGGAGTCGGCCGGCTAGAGGGGGAGGAGTCCTACTCCTCCTCCACTCCTAGTAGGAGTAGGACTCCCCCTTTTTGCATTTTCCACCTTTTCCTCTAGGACTTTTGCCTCCTGCGCCATGGGCCTTGTTGTGGCTGTTCCTCCAGCCCACTAAGGGCTGGTTATCACTCTTTGCAGCCCATGGACCCTTTGGGGTCGAAATACCCCTCTCGGAGGTCTCCCGGTACACTACCGACACTCCCGGTACACTACCGATGAGCCCAAAACTTTTCCGGCGACCAAACTGGGACTTCCTATATATGAATCTTTACCTCTGGACCATTCCAGAGCTCCTCATGATGTCCGGGATCTCATCCGGGACTCCTAACAACCTTCGATCACCACCATACATAACTCTACACTATCGAAACGTCACCGAACCTTAAGTGTGCAGACCCTGCGGGTTCGAGAACTATGTAGACATGACCTAGACATCTCTACGGTCAATAACCAATGGCGGGACCTGGACGTCCACATTGGTTCGTACATATTCTACGAAGATATTTATCGGTCGAACCTCTATGTCAAGGATTTAGTTAATCCCGTATAACGTTCCCTTTGTGCTTCGGTATGTTACTTTCCCGAGATTCGATCATCGGTATCTCCATACCTAGTTCAACCTCGTTACTGGCAAGTCTCTTTACTCGTTCCATAATACAAGATCCCGCAACTAACAATTAGTCACATTGCTTGCAAGGCTTATTGTGATGTTGCATTACCGAGTGGGCCGCGAGATACCTCTCCGTCACACGGAGTAACAAATCCCAGTCTTGATCCATGCCAACTCAACAGACACCATCGGAGATACCTGTAGAGCACCTTTATAGTCACCTAGTTACGTTGCGGCATTTGATACACACAAGGCACTCCTCCGATATCCGTGAGTTGCATGATCTCATGGTCATAGGAACATATACTTGACATGCGGAAAACAGTAGCAATAAACTGACACGATCATATGCTACGTTTGTAGTTTGGGTCTTGTCCATCACATCATTCTCCTAATGATGTGATCCCGTTATCAAATGACATCACATGTCAATGGCTAGGAAACCCTGACCATCTTTGATCAACGAGCTAGTTCACTAGAGGCATACTAGGGACACAGTGTTGTCTATTTACCCACACATGCAATGTGTTTCCAATCAATACAATTATAGCATGGATAATAAACGATTATCATGAACAAGGAAATATAATAATAAACACTTTATATATTGCCTCTAGGGAATATTTCCAACAGTCTCCCACTTGCACTAGAGTCAATAATCTAGTTCACATCACTATGTGATTTACATGGTAATGAATCGAACACCCATATAGTTCTGGTGTTGATCATGTTTAGCCCTTGGAAGAGGTTTAGTCAACGGGTCTGCAACATTCAGATCTATGTGTACTTTGCAAATATTTATGTCCTTCTCCTCGATGTAGAACCGGATGGAGTTGAAGCGTCTCTTTATGTGTCTGGTCCTCTTGTGAAACCTTGGTTCCTTGGCTAGAGCAATGGCACGAGTGTTGTCACAGAACAGGTTTATTGGATTCAGTGCACTGGGCACTACTCCAAGATCTGTCATGAACTGCTTCATCCAGACACCTTCCTTCGCTGCCTCCAGGTTGCGATGTACTCCGCTTCGCAAGTAGAATCAGCTACCACGCTTTGCTTGGAACTGCACCAGCTTACCGCTCCCCCGTTAAGAATAAATACGTATCCGGTTTGCAACTTGTATCAGTGTCAAAGCTTGCCAGTCGTTCGGATCAGTGTCAAAGCTTGCATCGACGTAACCCTTTACGACGAGCTCTTCATCACCTCCATAAACGAGAAACATGTCCTTAGTTCTGTTAAGGTACTTAAGGATATTCTTGACCGCTTGCGAGTGCTCCTGTTGGGGATATAACCCCGTGATATGACCCGACTGGAAGGTTCCGGTTGATAAGCATTGGTTATGAGCCGGTCCACGAAGACATGTATCAGCTGGAGGCCCAAGATGATTGGCGGCTCTTGAGGTGGGCCGGACGACAAAGACCCGGATGCGCAAGACCTTCCAAAGGATAACTTGGTTGGTAAGATAGAGATAGATTCGGAGATGTAAAACATGATCCGGCTGTACAATTGTAAGACCCGACGGCTCTGACCTCTTATATAAAGGCAGAGCCGGGGCGGCTTAGAGGGGAGTGATCAAAAACTAGGTCAAGCTTCTAGCCCCTTGTAATCGATACAACAAGCAATAACAACACAAGCAGGACGTGGGCTTTTACCTCGACTTGAGGGGCCGAACCTGGGTAAACTCGTGTCCTTTGTCTCAATCAACCCCTTTGAGTCCACTACCATGGCGATGGCTCCGAACTCAAGTCTAGTAACCCGGACATCTGCCGTGACAAAACCACGACAGTTGGCGCCCACCGTGGGGCACGCGTTCGGTGGTGTTGAGTTCTCAAAGGGCTCCCTTACAGAGCTCGAGGGATACATAGTTGGGAGGATGAGCAAGAGTCGCCGCGGCCGGCTCTACATCGACGACGCCGGCTGGGGGCTTGATGCTGCTTCCGTGAGTATGGTTTCAGGGTTCCGTTCGGCGGGATCCAGGTGTTCATCGGAAAGATCGACGAATCTACACCCGGGCCGGACGTCTGCACCAACATCGTCGAGCCGGCTCGGCGTCTTCAGCCCGTACATAAGGTAGGCCCAGCCCGTGTTAACCCGGTTCAAGAGCACGTCTTCGTGGGCTTTACTCAAGGTATGGATCTGGAAGCGTCCGGATCTCAAGGGACTCTCATGCGTTCCGACGATGAATCGTCGAGTGGAGAAACAGAATCTGTGTATCAGCTCAGCAATGGTGGCCTTGGGGGCTACGGTGACACTCGCCCCGAGTCAGAGCACGGTGAATCAGATGAGCCGGAGTGGCCGTCTCACGCGGCGGTATTCTTGGCAGGGCCAGGGGCGGCCGGGTCGGGAGCTAACCCTCCCCAGCCGCCAGCTCAGGGCCTTGTGGAGTTGATGGATGAGCTTGAGGCTTTGTTAGCTACAGAGGTCACACCGGATAATCAGGTGGCTCGTAACGCAGAGATCGCAAGGATCAAGGGCCGGATGGCCGAGGAGCGTCAGAGGATAGCTGATTTAAACGCCCAGATGGAGGCGGAGGCAGCACGGTTCAAGCCCGACGCTCTCCGTTTGGGGCTGGAACAGGTTTCAGCGGCGGCTGTGCACCATAGGAGGCATCAATCTCGTCTGCCGGAGCGCTATGAGGCGAGGAATCTCTTCAACACCCCCGGCTCTGGGAGAGCGGCGGCTGCCCCTGCGGAAGGGCGAGCAGCGGCTCACATGGCCCCACCCGGAGGGTTTACGACACCGGCGGGTCATTATTCTAACCCGGCCGAGAACATGGTAGCAGCAGCTACCCAGCTTGGAAATATCCCTATCCCAGATGAGGCACCCTTTGCGGAGAAGGTGAGGAACGCTATCGGATATTTACAGACGGCCGTGGCTCAACAAGAGAAATATACTCACAGCCGGAGCCAGATCCACTCCACCCCTCTCCATAGTCGAAGTTTCAGCCGGCGCTATGAGTCGTCGGCGGTTTCAAGCAGTGGTCCGCATCATGGGCCAGAAGGGGGACGCGTAGCGCTAGACGCGCAGACCCTGGTGGACCGGGCAAGAAACAGGCGAGAACAAGAGGCAGCAATGGTTCCTCCGGGTCTTGGGCCCTCAGTGTTGACAGAGGCCGGAGCGGTTGGTAGCGCTAGAGCCGTGGGAGTTCCATGCTTAACTCCGACTCTACGGAGCGAGAGGTTGCCTAAGGATTTCAAGGGGCCTCGGAAGGTTCCAAATTACACGGCGGATCTCCCTCCCGAGGCTTGGGTCGAGAGCTATGAGCTAGCTATGGAGATGCTAGACGTCAGTGAGTCTGTTTTTGCAAAATATTTTATCATGATGCTCGAGGGTCCGGCTCGCACATGGTTAAAGGGTTTACCTCCCAACACTATAAGTTCTTGGGCCGAATTGAGGGCAAAGTTCATCAAAAATTTCCAAATGACTTGCAAGCAGCCTATGACCATTGTGGATTTGGATCATTGCGTTCAGCAGGAGAATGAGTTGGCTCATCATTGGGTTCGGCGGGTGTCGACCGTCATTCACTCGTCGGAACAAATCACGGCGGCTCAAGCGGTGCTCATTTTGGAGAAGAATTGTCATTTCGTTCCACTGAAGCAGAAGCTTGGCCGGCTTAAACATACGTGTCAAGACATGGGAGAGCTCATGACGGCTCTAACGAAGTACGCCGACTCAGACAACACCAAAGATCCGGGTTCGGATGAGGAGAAGTCGAATCAGGGAAAGAACAACAACCAAGGCAAGAGTTTTGGGAACAATGGGAATCAAAGCAGACAGAAGAACGCTGGAGGCGGGTCAGAGCTGGTGGCAAATGCTAACACAGGGCCGAATGTTCCTAAGGGGAACGGGCGATACAAGCCGTACCAGCGGGATAACAGGCCCCCTTTCAATTTGGAAGCGGTGCTTAGGAAACCCTGCCCAGAGCACAGCACACCTGATAAACCATCAACGCATGCGTGGGGCGATTGTTTTATCATGCAGAGATTTAAGAATCAACACTTTCAACCACCTCATAATCAGGGCGGTGGGCCGCCTGGCGGATCAGGGCCTGGTTTAGGCCACGGCGGGTCAGGTGCCGGCTTTGGTGCTGGCGGCTCAGGAGCAGGTCATCCGGGTCACAATAATCAGCAGCATCCGCAGCATCCTGGCAACAACAATCATAATAACCAGCAGCAGCAGCAACAATAGCAGCAGCAGCGCAATCAGTCTGGATTCCAGAGTAACCCGAAGCAGCTCAGTTCGGGGCAGTATCATGTGTTTACGACTGGTAATAGCAAGCGAGATGAGAAACTACAGAGGTGAGCGGTTAATACGATCGCGCCGGCTCTCCCACGATACCTGCCGTGGTCAGAGTATGACATAACGTGGAGCAGGCAAGATCACCCGCCATGGGTGGATGACCCGGGCCGGCTTGCTCTGGTGGTGGCCCCTCAGATACATGGTTATGGAGTAAATAAAGTGCTCATGGACGGAGGTAGCAGTATCAACATCTTATATTATGACACCTTCTGGCGGATGAAGTTGCTAGACAAAGATCTCAAAACTTCTTCTACTGTGTTTCATGGCGTGGTGCCTGGTAAGTCGGCGTACCCAGTAGGAAAAATCTCTTTGGAGGTGGCTTTCGGCGATGAGTATAATTACAGGGTGGAGACCTTATGGTTCGAGGTGGTCAAGATCAAGAGCCCTTATAATGCGTTGTTCGGGCGGCCGGCTTACGCCAAGTTCATGGCTAGGCCTTGTTATGTTTATTTGCAGCTTAAGATGCCCGGCCTAAATGGCACGATTACGGTTCATGGCAATCGGAAAACGACACTTGAGTGCGAGGAAGGTGATGCGGCTTATGATGCGGCTAGCTATGCACAAGAGGAGCTGAAGTTCTATAAGGAGAACATTGACCGAGAGGACATGACCCCATTGAAGAAACCAAATACAGAGGCAGAGCCGCCACTCAAGTTTTCAGCGGATGATACTAAAATAGTGGACTTTACTCCGGGCGACTCATCCAAGCAGTTCATCATCGGGGCTCACATGGATCCCAAATAGGAAAGCGCGCTCATCGAATTCATCCGTGAGAATCGAGACATCTTTGCATGGAAACCTTCTGACATGCCGGGTGTACCGAGAGAGTTTGCTGAGCACAATCTTAATGTGAATCCAAATTTTAAACCGATCAAGCAGTTTCTGTGGCGGTTCAATGAGGATAGGCGCAAGGCTATTGGGGAAGAGGTTGCCCGGCTCTTAGCCGCTGGGTTCATAGTTGAAGTTTTTCACCCGGAATGGTTGGCTAATCCAGTATTGGTACTTAAAAAAGAATGGTACTTGGCGTATGTGCATAGATTACACGGACCTTAACAAGGCTTGTCCGGCTGATCCCTTCGCACTCCCTCGCATTGATCAAATCATTGATGCAACAGCCGGTTGTGAGAATTTGTGTTTTTGGATGCTTATCCAGGGTATCATCAGATCAAAATGGCAGTCAAGGACCAGGAGAAGACATCGTTTATCACACCTTTTGGGGCGTTCTGCTACGTCTCCATGCCTTTTGGGCTCAAGAGTGCCCAGGCGACTTACCAGCGGTGTGTGCAGAACTGTCTCCACAGTCAGATTGGTCGTAATGTTCATGCTTATGTGGATGACATAGTGGTGAAGTCTAGGAAGAAGGAAACCCTCTTGGAGGACCTGAAGGAAAATTTTGACAATCTCCGGGTGTATAAAATGATGCTTAACCCGGCAAAGTGTGTCTTTGGTGTTCCTGCAGGAAAGCTTTTGGGGTTCTTGGTTTCTGAGCGTGGCATCGAGGCTAACCCGGATAAAATCAAGGCTATCACCTCTTTGCGAGAGCTGACATGCATCAATGATGTTCAGCGTATTGCAGGACGGATTGCGGTGCTGAGCCGGTTCATAAGTCGGCTTGGGGAGAAGGCCATCCCCTTGTATCAGATGATGAAGAAGACGAACAAGTTTAAGTGGAGCAAGGCAGCTGCAGAGGCGCTGGAAGCTCTTAAGAAGCAATTGACTGAGTCGCCAGTATTAGCCGCTCCGGCTGAGAAAGAGCCGCTACTCCTATATGTAGCAGTTACCAGCCGGGTGGTCATTGTGGCGATCGTTGTTGAACGTAAGGAAGCAGGGAAAGAGTACCCCGTTCAGAGGCCTGTTTACTACATCAGTGAGGTCTTGGCTGAGTCCAAGCAGCGGTATCCGCATTGGCAGAATCTTGTATATGGGGTCTGTATGGCTAATCGTAAGCTGAAGCACTACTTTTTGGGCCATCCAATAACTGTAGTAAGCTCTGCCCCGTTGTGGGATATTATTCAGAACAGAGAGGCTATGGGGAGGATTGCCAAGTGGGCTTTAGAGTTGGGGCCTCTTAACATCAGTTACACCCCTTGTACAACAATTAAGTCTCAGGCCTTGGTGGATTTCATAAATGATTGGACAGAGTGCCAGGCGCCTGAAGAGAAGCCGGACAACACATACTGGACTATATATTTTGACGGGTCTAAATAGCTTGAGGGGTCTGGTGCTGGTTTGGTTCTCACCTCCCCCAAAGGTGATAAGTTTTGTTATGTGCTCCGGTTGATGTTCCCCTGTACTAATAATGCTGCTGAGTATGAAGCCTTGCTCCATGGTTTGAGAGTCGCTAAAGAGATGAATTTAAGCCGGGTTAGATGCCTGGGCGACTCAGACCTTGTGGCTTAGCAAGTTTCAGGTACTTGGGATTCTAAGGACCCACGGATGGCGGCTTATCGACAGGCGGTTGATATTGTTGCAGGTTATTTCAAAGGGTATCAGGTGGATCATATTGATCATCGGTGGAACGAGGCGGCTGATGCATTATCACGACTCGGATCTCAACGTAAGCCGGTGCCGCCTAATGTTTTTCTTGACGTGTTATATCATCCGACTGTCAAGATGCCTTCTGAGGAGGATCTGGCAATTCCTGACCCGGAGGCGACTCTAGTGGCGGCTCTACATGTTATTCCGGATTGGACTACTCCTTATTTAGCGTACTTGACGCGCGGCGAGTTGCCGGATGATGAGAGCCGGGCTCGGGAGATCATTCGCCGTTCTAAGTCCATGACAATTATCAATGGTGAGTTACACAAATGTAGTGTGACAGGTGTTTTCCAACGCTGTGTGTCACCAGAGGAGGGCCAGCAGATCTTAAATGAAATTCATGTTGGCGACTGTGGACATCATGCCGGGTCAAGATCTTTAGTGGCCAAAGCTTTTCGGCATGGATTTTTCTGGTTGACGGCTCACAAGGATGCAGAGGATCTGGTTCGTAAGTGTGACGCTTGTCAGAAATTTGGCCGACGTGCTCATGTTCCGGCTCAAGAGTTGAGGATGATACCTATCACTTGGCCGTTTGCGGTCTGGGGGCTTGATATGGTAGGACCCTTCAAGAGGTCCAAAGATAAGAAAACACACCTCTTGGTGGCGGTTGATAAGTTTACCAAGTGGGTTGAGGCTGAGCCAGTAAGCAAGTGTGATGCGGCTACAACGGTTGAGTTTGTCAAGAAATTGATCTATCGTTTTGGCTATCCACACAGTATTATCACTGATAATGGTACACATTTGTCCAAGGGGGACTATGAAGGTGTTCCTGTGAGAAGGAGCATATCCGGCTTGATGTTTCAGCCGTGGCACATCCACAGTCCAATGGCCAGGCTGAGCGGGCTAATCAGGAAATCCCGCGAGGGGTTAAACCCCGGCTCATGGTCCCTTTAAAACGGACGCCCGGATGTTGGGTTGATGAGTTGCCTTCCGTCTTATGGAGCATCCGGACTACACCTAACAGGTCTACAGGTTTTACACCTTTTTTCATGGTCTACGGGGCTGAGGCGGTTCTACCCAGTGACATCCGGCATGATTCACCAAGGGTGGCGGCTTATGTTGAGACGGACAATGAGCTGGCATGTCAAGATGCGTTGGATGCCTTGGACGAAGCACGAGAGTTGGCAGCGGCCAGATCAGCAATTTATCAACAAGACCTGCGATGCTATCACAGCCGCAGGGTGAAGACCCGGACGTTCCAGGAAGGAGGCCTGGTGCTCCGGCTCATTCAAGACCAATCTAGGATGCATAAGCTTTCTCCGCTGTGGGAAGGACCCTTTGTGGTTAGCAGAAACCTCAACAATGGGTCATACTATCTTATTGATATTCGTGATGAGTCGGCTACGGCGGGTCAGGAGACTTTGCGGCCACGGAACGTGGCACACTTGCGGCCATATTATACTTAAGAGATGATGCAGATCCATTATCATTGTACATATCATATTTATATAGAGTAGTACTACTACCAAAGACTGGACCCCCGGCTCTTATGGGTATCTTTATGATCTCAGGATGAAATTCTTCAATACCAGCAAATTTGTGGTTCCCGTGGTTCTTTGACCCGCCAAGGTCTTGCCGGTTAATCTCTTTTGGAGACCCTGAACCAGTTAAAGTGACCTGTTAAAATTATTCCAGTCAATCTCGCTTTAGAGACCCTGAGCCGGTTCATAGAGTTGACGGCCAATCTCGCTTTAGAGACCCTAAACTGATGTCAATACAATAAGTTCTTCTCAGTCAATCTCGCCCTAGGACCCTGAGCCGGTTCACAAAGTTGACGACCAATCTCGCCTTAGAGACCCTGAACTGATGTTACTCTTACCAGTCAATCTCACTTTAGAGACCCTGAACTGTTGTAAGTTAAAAAGTTAAACTCTTACCGGTCAATCTCGTTTTAGAGACCCTGAGCCGGTTCACAAAGTGGACGACCAATCTCGCTTTAGAGACCCTGAACTGTTGTAAGTTAAAAGTTAAGCTCTTATCAGTCAATCTCGCCTTAGAGACCCTGAGCCGGCTCACAGAGTTGACGGCCAATCTTGCTTTAGAGACCCTGAATTGGCTTTATGACTAGTTTGAGTACATTAAGCGCTGTTGTTGATGGAGGCTTCCTACCTTTGGTATAGCTTAAAAAATTCCCCTAAGGCAACAACGTGTACATCAAATTCCAGTTGCTTATCAACTGCGGCCATCGAAGGGGGCTTCTTACCGACGGGTATCGCTTATCTAACCTTAATGGTCGGCTTTATGCCACTTCCGGTTACTTATTAATCGCGGTTGTCGAAGGGGGCTTCTTACCGACGGGTTCGCTTATCTCACCCTAACAACCGGCGTTTACTCCAAAAATAGTTGAGGAAGGAGGCTTCTTGCCCTTGGGTATAGCTTACATAAACCCTTCACGCAGCCGGCTAGTACAATTACTAGTCGCGGCTGTCGAATGGATGCTTCTTGCCATAAGGTATAGCTTACATAATACCATCGGCAGCTGGCCCTATTCAACATTGGCTGATTGGAGGAGGCTTCTTGCCTTCGGGTATAGCTTACATCACCCTCCAACAGTAGGCTTTTTTGAGCTGCGGTTGTCAGTAGAGGCTTCTTACCTTTGGTATAGCTTACATAAACCTATTGACAACCGGTGTTGGCATACAATGGATAAATATCACCCTTCACACAGCCGGTTGTAGGCCGCTTTAAAGTTCTCAACAGTCGTCGTTGTCACATAGAGGCTTCCTACCATCAGGTATAGCTTACTTTATCCTATGACAGCCGACTCTTCCATGGCATTTCATTATAAAGAAAAGGGAAGTCATGTTACTCCGGTTGATGGAGTAAATTTCCCGGGTCTAATGACTCCGGGTGATGGACAGACGTCTCGGAAAGATTACGCATTGGTTTATCAACAGCCGCGTTTGTTCATGAAGGCTTATTGCCAGCAGAGGTGTTATCCGGTTCTAAAAGAGCTTTGAAGACTTACAAGTGCCTCTCATGAATCATTGGCAGATTTATCAAAGATGGAAGCAAAGAGCTGAGAAAGATGATTGACAGTACTATAAAGTAAACAGCCGACAAGTGCATTCAGATGTTAAAAGGCTGTTACAAAAGATGTTCTCAGAGGGAACAAACGATGTTTCTGACAAAGTTTCAAAACGCCATGGGCGGATAATTACAAGAGCCAATACTTGCTCTGACTATTACAAGGTTCGATCACTCGGCCGGCTCATCCTGCTCCGGATCTTTCGCGGTTCGGATCTGAAGATTGCCGAGTTCCCAGTTGCAGTTAGAGACGGCAGCAAATGACCCTTCAAAGAAAGGCGCGACGTTAAGCTCACCAGGGAAGAGATCTTTGCTTCGGGCGGGTGTTAGGTCTTTACACTCATAAAGAGGCCCGCGGATCCGTTTATCTTCCTGGTCGTATGCTGCTTGGTAGCTCTTCAAGTCATCCTCTGCCTCATCAGCCATTACAGACGCCAGATAGTGAGAGTCCTTGACGACTTTGAAATAGTCTTCGTCAGAAAATTCTGAGCTGTCCACCTTCTTCTAAGGATATCCACCCATCATCTCATCTGGTGTGAGATCCGGCGCGAAGGCCATGGCCCGGCTCAAACCCGCAACGGCTCCAGAGCGGAAAGCCGACTTCTTCAGCTCTTGTATTTGCTTGGGCACGGTGGAGAATAGTTCTAACACCCTTTTCAGGGCCTTGGGAATCTTCTCCTTATACTGTATGCTTTTTATGGTGAACATTGCTCCACAATACAGCTGCTCTGTAAAGGTGTATATGGCCTTCAGCGACAGGATGCTGTCGTCTGCAAGCTGCCGGCTCAAAGGTCCTACATGAGCCGGAAGAGACAGGTTCGTCCTTAGTTGTTTCATAAAAGATATTAAGTAAAGGAGTACAGGAATGATGGACTTACCAAATAAGGCGGCAGACATCTTAGCGATGTGCCGTTTGAGCCCTTGGAGCTCCTCAGCAACGGCGATGAGCCGCTGATCGGCATCATCTGCCCGTTTGATCAGTGCGGCTTTTTCAGACTCAGCTGCTTCTTTCAATGTTGTTAGCTCGGCGGTGATCTTGGCTACTTCTTCGGCTAAGAGCCGGCATCTCTCGTCAGCAAGGCTTCGTGCTTCCTGTTGAGCTGCCAAGTTGGTTTTGAGATCCGCCAGCTGAGAGCCGGCGGTGTTCAGAGCGTCCTGTGTATATCAAAGGCAAAGTATAAGCTATTGCAGCAACAAGAGTATTCATATGCATAAAGGTTCACAGTTCAAGTTCTACAAGTCTCAAACAAATTGCAAGCAATATATTTGACACTTGGGGGCTAATGTATATTTGATCTGTTCACATCTACAGTTCCGGCTCATCTTCCTAGCAATTGACCCAGAACTTGGGGGCTACACATTGGCTCTTTTCTAAACTCAAAAGTCCCGGCTCAAATAAATTTGAGCCGGCCCTTGGGGGCTACACTATGCTTTTGCTCACCTACGAAAGTCCCGACTCAAATAAATTTGAGCCGGGCCTTGGGGGCTACATTATGGCTCTTTTCTAATCTCAAAAGTTCCGGTTCAAATAAATTTGAGCCGGCCCTTGGGGGCTACAGTTGGCAGTATGCAAGTGTTGACAGTATTTAAAGCAAAGTGTTTTTTTACATAACCTTCGAAAGAAGACCCGAATCAACTCTATGTTAGATTAAATCCGTCCCTTGGGGGCTGGGGAAGGTTATGGCTGAAGAAAGGTAGCATACCTCATATTTTGCCTTCATCATGCTGACCAGCCGGAGTTCCAAGTCTCGGTTGGTGTTGACCCGGTTCATGTAGCCGGAGTGGAGTTCTTCGGCTGTCATTTTGTTGTATGACGAGTCAAACTCAAGTTTCCGTGAAGCTTTAGACGGCTCCGTATGCCGGGTTAAGACATGCGCTGGTGAAGGAGGTTTCTGAGCAGACCCGGTGATGATAACATTCGGAGTCGTAGGGGTCCTGGCGGGTGTAACCGGCCTTGAAGGAGCAGCTGGGGAGTTCTCCATTATGACGTCATCTGCCGCCAACTCAGTAGAAGCCGCTGGTGGAGTTTCTTCTTCCGTTGGTGTTTCCTCCGGCTGTTCAATATCCGGTTGAGCCGGGGCCGGCTGTTCAGGCTCTTGATTGTCAACGACAGGGCTGGAGGAAGGTTGATGGGTCTTGCGGCGTTTCGCCTGAGCACTGCAAAGTAAAGGGTTAGCATTTAAAGGAGATTGGTATCTCATCAAAGACATCCGGATATTTTAACACTTATAGAGGATTAATCTTTGGTGGAGGTATGACTGAGGCTGAAGAGTCGCCCGATGAGGGTGTTTTTTGAAAGATTAAGACACGGAAATGATAAGACACTTGGACATGAAGAGAAACGAAAAAGGGAAGTACGGATACTAACCTCTGCAGGCCGCTTCTTAGGAGCCGGCGAGTTTGGTAGTCCCGATACAAGCTCTGTAGAGTCGGCGCTCCGGGTCTGACGTCGTTCAGCTTGTTGTTGCTTTTTTGAGAAGAAATCAGGAGCCAGATGAGCGAGAGGGTGAGATAGAGGAAATTTTCTAACGACCCGTCGCGGCTTTCGGAAGAAATATTCTGAGTCGGAGTACATGCAAGTTACCTCAGGAGCGTTGGCGTGACCGGTTTCTACTTCGTCCTGTGAGACACGGAAAGATATTATTAAAGAGCCGGCAAGACAAAAAGTCAAGTAAGTAAAGTTCAAGGATCTTACCTCTGACTCTGAAGAAGCCGGGTGTTCGAACCAGTTCACTTGAGGAGCTGCCTTCTTTTGTTTCTTGGCGGCAGCTTTCTTCTTGGTTGCCTTCGGAGGAGGAACGTATTCCTTCTTCCAGAAGTTCGAGTCAGCCTGTGCAAATTGATCCGGAGGAAGGATGTCAAACCTAGTCAAAAAAGAGTATGCAAACATGCAACAGACGGAATAAAGATAAAAATACTTACAAGAGGCGCCGGGTTGGTCGCGCAGAAGGGCGCTAGGCCGATGGTGCTGCATGAGCCGGAGGTCTCGTGCACAAGACTTCAGACGGTCATACAGATGTCGTCCTCAGTCAAAGTGGTGGCGCTGAGGCATAGTTTGCTGTCGTAATGTCCTGGATATTCATACATGAGCCGGTTACGGCGGCTCAGAGGCATGATCCGCCATTGTACTCAGCAGCGGATAAGGTCCGTTCCAATAAGGCCGTTGGCCAGGAGAGCCTTCACTCTGGCGTGGGGCTTCTCATATCTAGCATGGTCGGCAGCTGAGAGCCGGTCGGGCAGTGAAGTGTCAGTTGAGAGCCGGGAAGGACGATAACCCGGCAGACGATGTTCCGAGTCCGGAGACGTGTCTTTGCAATAGAACCACGTCTTGTTCCAATCTTTTGGGTGGCTGGGCATCTAAACAGCCGGAAAGGTGATACCCCTCCGGCGCTGGATGGTGATTCCTCCGAGTTCCAAGCTCGGCCCGCTCTTGTATTCAGTCTGTCGGTTGGCGTAGAAGAACTCTCTAAAGAATCCGACCGATGGCCTTGATTGAAGGTATGCCTCACAGAGGACTTGAAAGTGGCAAATGTTTGATATAGAATTCGGCGCCAGATCTTGGGGATGCAGCTTGTACAGGTGCAGAATGTCGCGAAAGAATTTTGACCCGGGTGGCACGAATCCTCGTTCGATATGATCTGTAAAGACTATAACCTCCCCTTTCTTTGGGGCGGGGCGGGTCTCACCAGTCGAACACGCCAGTTGATCACTTCCTTTGGAGGAAGGGTGCCAGCGGTTACTAAATCAGATAAATACTCTTCGGTCACACAGGAGCCGACCCAATTGCAGGAATTAGTGGCACATGTCATCTTGGCGGCTTAAAGGTACTGTGCAAAAAGAAAATGGCGACTAATCAAACAAAGAGCAGATAGCAAATGGCGGCTTACAAGTTACAGGGTTCTAAAAATTAAGGTCTGAAGAGGTCCAGCTGATAAAGAGCTGGAGGGGGTCTAGCGGCTCACTATGGGTGGAAGAGCCGAAAGTCATCAAGACCCGGACAAACAAGTTTCACAAATCGATACTAAAGTTTTGGATCTACCGAAGCGGAAAAGGAAGTTCTACGTCAACCTAAGCCAAGAACAGTGAAAGTGAAAAATGGACCTACAGCCCTAATCGACCGCACATTGCTTGCAGGCGGGCCATGTACGGTGGCGGCAATGACAATGCAGCCTAAAAGGATGCGTGGCGGGCCCCGAGACTTGGCCGTGCGGCCGTGACAGAGAACGAAACGCGCGGCGGAGGTCCGCTGGCGGAAACCCTATTTGCTACCGATCTAAAGCTACGGGAAGAGGTACTTACCAGAGGCGGAGACGGCAGCGGGCGAGATTCTGGCGCAAACAGGTTGATGCAGCGGCCTGAGTTGGTGACGGACGAATGGCGGCGCCAGAGCGGAGCGGACGAGCTAAAGCGATGGACGGGCGACAGGAAGAAGAAGAAGAGGCACACGAGCGGGAATGCATTGGTTTGACCCGTGCGGGTCCTATTTAACAGGGAAACAGTGCGGGTTCCCAGGCGTCAGCACCGGTCTTGCCGAAACGGACGCCTCGATTTTCGGTAAACAGTTAAATGTGAGAGATTTGGTGATACGTCAGCGTATCTGTGACGTCACGCCGGGTCATTCCTGGCGACTCTCAGACAATTGCAAGAGATATATGAAATGAGCTGGCTCACTTCAGCCTGGGGCCTAATGTTGGGGATATAACCCCGTGATATGACCCGGCTGGAAGGTTCCGGTTGATAAGCATTGGTTATGAGCCGGCCCACGAAGACATGTATCAGCTGGAGGCCCAAGATGATTGGCGGCTCTTGAGGTGGGCCAGACGACAGAGACCCGGATGCGCAAGACCTTCCAAAGGATAACTTGGTTGGTAAGATAGAGATAGATTCGGAGATGTAAAACATGATATGACTGTACAATTGTAAGACCCGAAGGCTCTGACCTCTTATATAAAGGCAGAGCCGGGGCGTCCTAGAGGGGAGTGATCGAAAACTAGGTCAAGCTTATAGCCCCTTGTAATCGATACAACAAGCAATAACAACACAAGCAGGACGTAGGCTTTTACCTCGACTTGAAGGGCCGAATCTGGGTAAACTCGTGTCCTTTGTCTCAATCAACCCCTTTGAGTCCACTACCATGGCGATGGCTCCGAACTCAAGTCTGGTAACCCGGACATCTGCCGTGACAAAACCATGATAGCTCCACTCCAGGATCACTTTGAAACCTTCCGGCCATACTTATGACAAGGCTGACATCGGGTCTTGTGCACAACATTGCATACATGATAGAGCCTATGGCTGAAGCATAGGGGATGACACTCATCTTTTCTTTATCGTCTGCAGTCACTGGGCATTGAGTCTTACTCAACTTCACACCTTGTAACACAGGCAAGAACCCTTTCTTGGACTGCTCCATTTTGAACTTCTTCAAAACATTATCAAGGTATGTGCTCTGTGAAAGTTCTATTAAGCGTCTCGACCTATCTCTATAGATCTTAATGCCTAATATGAAAGCAGCTTCTCCTAGGTCCTTCATTGAAAAACTCTTATTCAAATATTCCTTCCCACTTTCCAGCATTTCTATATTGTTTCCAATCAGCAATATGTCATCCACATATAACACTAGAAACGCTATAGACCTCCCACTCACTTTCTTGTAAATACAAGCTTCTCCATAAACTTGTATAAACCCAAACGCTTTGATCACCTCATCAAAGTGCTTATTCCAACTCCGAGACGCCTGCACCAGTCCATAAATAGATCACTGGAGTTTGCAAACTTTGTCAGCATTCTCTGGATCGACAAAACCTTTGGGTTGCATCATATACAACTCTTCCTCAAGGAAACCGTTGAGGAACGCCGTTTTGACATCCATCTGCCAAATCTCATAGTCGAAATAAGTAGCTACTGCCAACATGATTCTGACAGACTTAAGCATCGCTATGGGTGAGAAAGTCTCATCGTAGTCAACTCCTTGAACTTGTGAAAAACCCTTTGCCACAAGTCGAGCTTTATAGACGGTGACATTACCGTCCGCGTCTGTCTTCTTCTTATAGATCCATTTATTCTGAATGGCCTTTCGCCCTTCAGGTAGTACTTCCAAAGTCCATACTTTGTTTTCATACATGGATCCCATCTCGGATTTCATGGCCTCTAACCATTTCTCGGAATCCGGGCCCATCACTGCTCCTCCATAGCTCGTAGGTTCATTGTTGTCCAACAACATGACCTCTAAGACAGGGTTGCCGTACCACTCGGGAGTAGTACACGTCCTTGTCGACCTACGAGGTTCAATAGCAGCTTGATCCGAAGCTTCATGATCATCATCATTAACTTCCTCTTCTAGCGTCGTAGGTTCCACAGAAACATCTTTCTGCGTTGCGCTACTTTCTGGTTGAAGTAAAGGTTCAATAACCTCATCAAGATCTATTTTCCTCTCACTCAATTCTTTCGAGAGAAACTCTTTCTCAAGAAATGTTCCGTTCTTAGCGACAAACACTTTGCCTTCGGATCTGAGATAGAAGGTATACCCGACTGTCTCTTTCGGGTATCCTATGAAGACGCATTTCTCCGCTTTGGGTTCCAGCTTTTCAGGCTGAAGGTTTTTGACATAAGCATCACATCCCCAAACTTTAAGAAACGACAACTTTGGCCTTTTGCCAAACCACAGTTCATATGGCGTCGTCTCAACGGATTTTGATGGTGCCCTATTTAAAGTGAATGCTGCTGTCTCTAATGCATAACCCCAAAACGATAGTGGCAAATCGGCAAGAGACATCATAGAACGCACCATATCTAATAAGGTTCGATTACGACGTTCAGACACACCATTACGCTGTGGTGTTCCGGGCGGTGTCAACTGTGAAACAATTCCACATTGTCTTAAGTGACTGCCAAACTCATAACTCAGATATTCACCTCCTCGATCAGATCGCAGAAATTTAATCTTCTTGTTACGATGATTCTCAACTTCACTCTGAAATTGCTTGAACTTTTCAAATGTTTCAGACTTGTGTTTCATCAAGTAAATATACCCATATCTACTCAAGTCATCAGTGAAGGTGAGAAAGTAACGATATCCACCGCACGCTACAACATTCATTGGACCGCACACATCAGTATGTATGATTTCCAACAAGTCACTTGTTCGTTCCATTGTTCCAGAGAATGGCGTTTTAGTCATCTTGCCCACCAGGCATGGTTCACATGTGTCAAGTGGTTCAAAATCAAGTGACTCCAAAAGTCCATCAGCATGGAGCTTCCTCATGCGTTTTACACCAATATGACCTAAACGGCAGTGCCACAAGAAAGTGGTACTATCATTAACAACTCTACATCTTTTGGCATCAATGTTATGAACATGTGTGTCATCACTATCAAGATTCAATATGAATAAAACCCTAACATTGGGTGCATGACCATAAAAGCTATTACTCATATAAATAGAACAACCTTTATTCTCTGACTTAAATGAGTAACCTTCTCGCAATAAACAAGATCCAGATATAATGTTCATGGTTAACGCAGGCACTAAATAACAATTATTCAGGTTCATCACTAATCCCGATGGTAATCGAAGAGAGAGCGTGCCGACGGCGATCACATCAACCTTGGAACCATTTCCCATGCGCATCGTCACTTCGTCCTTTGCCAGTCTTCGTTTATTCCGTAGTTCCTGCTTTGAGTTGCAAATGTGAGCAACTGAACCGGTATCAAATACCCAGGCACTACTACGAGAACTAGTAAGGTACACATCAATAACATGTATATCATATATACCTTGTTTGTCGTTGGCCGCTTTCTTGTCAGCCAGGTACTTGGGGCAGTTCCGCTTCCAGTGACCAGTTCCTTTGCAATGAAAGCACTCAGTTTCTAGCTTAGGTCCATGCTTAGGCTTCTTTGTAGGAGCAGCAACTGCTTTGCCATCCTTCTTGGTTTTACCCTTCTTGCCTTTGCCCTTGCCATTTTTCTTGAAACTAGTAGTTTTATTGACCATCAACACTTGATGTTCTTTCTGGATTTCAGACTCAGCGACTTTCAGCATCGCAAACAGCTCGGCGACTGACTTGTTCATCCCGTGCATGTTATAGTTCATCACAAAGCTTTTGTAACTAGGTGGCAGTGATTGAAGAACTCTATCAGTGATCGCCTCTGGCGGAAGGGTAATTCCCAACTCACCTAGATGGTTTGAGTACCCAGACATTCTGAGTATATGCTCACTGATAGACCCGTTCTCCTCCATCTTGCAAGCATAGAACTTATCGGAGGTCTCATACCTCTCGATCCGGGCATTCTTCTGAAAGATAAACTTCAACTCCCGGAACATCTCATATGCTCCATAACGTTCAAAACGTCTTTGAAGTCCCGGTTCTAAGCCATACAATATTGCACACTGAACTATTGAGTAGTCTCCAGCACAAGCCTCCCAAGCGTTCTTAACGTCTTCGGAGGTCATGTCTTCTGGTTGGTCACCAAGCGGTGCATCAAGGACATATTGTTTCTGGGAAGCCGTAAGGATAATCCTCAGATTATGGGCCCAATCAACAAAGTTACTTCCGTCATCTTTCAACTTAGCTTTCTCTAGGAACGCATTAAAATTCAGGGGTGCTACTGCGCGAGCCATTGATCTACAACATAAATATGCAAAGGTTACTTAGACTATTGTTCAAGATAATGAGTTTAATTAATCAAATTTACTAAAGCTCCCACTCAAATTGACATCCCTCAGGTCATCTGAGTGTCACATGATCCAAATTCACCAACTCAAGTCCGATCATCACGTGAGTTAAGCTGGTTTCAATGGTGAACATCATTATGTTGATCATATCTACTATATGACTCATGTTCGACCTTTCGGTCTCTTGTGTTCCGAGGCCATGTCTGTACATGCTAGGCTCGTCAAGTTTAACCCAAGTGTTCTACACGCGCAAATCTAGCTTGCACCCGTTGTATTTGAACGTAGAGTCTATCACACCCGATCATCACGTGGTGTCTCGACATGACGAACTTTCGCAACGGTGCACACTCGAGGAGAACACAATTCATCTTGAAAATCAAGTGAGGGATCACCTTATAATGCTACCGCCGTACTAAGCAAAACAAGGTGCATAAAAGGATTAACATCTCATGCAATTCATAAGTGACATGATATGGCCATGAACTTGTGTTTAAGATCTCCATCTTCGAAACACCTGATCTCCATCGTCACCGGCACAACACCATGATCTCCATCATCTTGATCTCCATCAATGTGCTGCCATTGGGGTTGTGGCGCCAGCCCTGCTTCTACTTCTATTGCTACCGCTTAGCGAGAAAGTAAAGCATTACATAGCGCTTAATGATTGACACGTAGGTCATACAATAATTAAAGACAACCCTATGGCTCCTGCCGGTTGCCGTATTCACCGACATGCAAGTCGTGAAAATCTATACATCACATGATCATCTCATACATCACATATATCTCATTATGTAATTGGCCATATCACATCACAACATACCCTGCAGAAACAAGTTAGACGTCCTCTAATTGTTGTTGCATGTTTTACGTGGCTGCTACGGGTATCTAGCAAGAACGATTCTCACCTACGCATAAACCACAACGGTGATACATAGATTGCTTTTCAACCTTCTCAAGGACCACCTTTGTCGGATCCGATCCAACTAAAGTAAGAGAAACTGTCACCTGCAAGCCATCTAAGCAACAAGTTGTGTCGAGGGAACCGGTCTCTCGTAAGTGTACGAGTAATGTTGGTCCGGGCCGCTTCATCTCACAATCCCGCTGAACCAAAATCCGACCAAGGGAGGAAGCAATCTAAGCATCAACGCCCACAAACCTTTTGTGTTCTACTCGAGATCTCATCGAACCATCAACCTAGCTCATGATGCCACTGTTGGGAACGTTGCATGGGAAACAAATTTTTTCCTACATGCACGCAAACCTATCCATGGTGATGAGCATCTACGAGAGGGAGAGTGGATCTACGTACCCTTGTAGATCGCTAAGCGGGAAGCGTTAAGAAACGTGGTTGGTGTAGTCGTACTTCTTCGCGATCCAAATCGCCGAGCGTCCCGCAATCTAATCACGAATCGTCCTGCGAACCAATCACGAACCGTCCCGCGAACCAATCACGAACCGTCCCGCGATCTCGTCACGATCCGTCCCGCGATCCGACCACGAACGCCCCGTGGCCTTGATCACGATCCTTCCGATCTAGTACCGAACGGACGGCACCTCCGCGTTCAGCACACGTGCAGCTTGATGACGATCTCCACCGTCTTGATCCATAAAGAGGAGGCAGAGAGGAGGGAGAGTTCACTGGCAGCGTAACGGCGCTCCGGCAATGGTGGTGGAGTGGTTCTGGCAGGGCTTCGCCTATGCACTGCAGAAAACCGATCTAGAGGAGCAATGGTGAAACGGGTAGCACGTGGCCGTAAACTGTGTCCAAACAGCACCCAATCCACCAGTATATAAAGGAGGGAGGGAGATGCAGCCTTGGCTTCAGCCCAAGGCCTCCTAGGAGTCGGCCGGCTAGAGGGGGAGGAGTCCTACTCCTCCTCCACTCCTAGTAGGAGTAGGACTCTCCCTTTTTGCCTTTTTTCCACCTTTTCCATTAGGACTTTTGCCTCTTGCGTCATGGGACTTGTTGTGGATGTTCCTCCAGCCCACTAAGGGCTGGTTATCACTCTCCACAGCCCATGGACCCTCTGGGGTCGAAATACCCCTCCCGGAGGTCTCCCGGTACACTACTGGCACTCCCGGTACACTACGGATGAGCCCGAAACTTTTTCGGCGACCAAACTGGGACTTCCTATATATGAATCTTTACCTCCGGACCATTCCGGAGCTCGTCGTGATGTCCGGGATCTCATCCGGGACTCCGAACAACCTTCGGTCACCACCATACATAACTCTACACTACCAAAACGTCACCGAACCTTAAGTGTGCAGACCCTGCGGGTTCGAGAACTATGTAGACATGACCTAGACATCTCTATGGTCAATAACCAATGGCGGGACCTGGACATCCACATTGGTTCCTACATATTCTACAAAGATATTTATCGGTCGAACCTCTATGTCAAGGATTCAGTTAATCCCGTATAATGTTCCCTTTGTTCTTCTGTATGTTACTTGCCCGAGATTCGATCGTCGGTATCTCCATACCTAGTTCAACCTCGTTACCGGCAAGTCTCTTTACTCGTTCCTTAATACAAGATCTCGCAACTAACAATTAGTCACATTGCTTGCAAGGCTTATTGTGATGCTGCATTACCGAGTGGGCCCCGAGGTACCTCTCCATCACACGGAGTAACAAATCCCAGTCTCGATCCATGCCAACTCAATAGACACCATCGGAGATACCTGTAGAGCACCTTTATAGTCACCCAATTACGTTGCGACGTTTGATACACACAAGGCACTCCTCCAATATCCGTGAGTTGCATGATCTCATGGTCATAGGAACATATACTTGACATGCGGAAAACAGTAGCAATAAACTGACACGATCATATGCTACGTTTGTAGTTTGGGTCTTGTCCATCACATCATTATCCTAATGATGTGATCCCGTTATCAAATGACATCACATGTCAATGGCTAGGAAACCGTGACCATCTTTGATCAACGAGCTAGTTCACTAGAGGCATACTAGGGACACAGTGTTGTCTATTTACCCACACATGCAATGTGTTTCCAATCAATACAATTATAGCATGGATAATAAACGATTATCATGAACAAGGAAATATAATAATAAACACTTTATATATTGCCTCTAGGGCATATTTCCAACATTAGATTCACAACAATGTAGATCACATGGTGATGTGAACTAGATTATTGACTCTAGTGCAAGTGGGAGACTGTTGGAAATATGCCCTAGAGGCAATAATAAATTGGTTATTATTATATTTCCTTGTTCATGATAATCGTTTATTATCCATGCTATAATTGTATTGATTGGAAACTAAATACATGTGTGGGTATATAGACAACGTTATGTCCCTAGTATGCCTCTAGTAGACTAGTTCGTTGATCAAAGATGGTCAAGGTTTCCTAGCCATGGACATGAGATGCCATTTGATAACGGGGTCACATCATTAGGAGAATGATGTGATGGACAAGAACCACTCTATAAACCTAGAATATGATCATGTCAGTTTATTGCTATAGTTTTCTGCATGTCAAGTATCTGTTCCTATGACCATGAGATCATGCAACTCACTGATACCGGAGGAGTACCTTGTGTGTATCAAACGTCGCAACGTAACATGGTGACTATATAGGTACTCTACAGGTATATCTGAGGGTGTCTGTTGGGTTGGCATGGATCAAGACTGGGATTTGTTACTCCGTGTGACGGAGAGGTATCTCAGGGCCCACTCGGTAATACAACATCACAATAAACCTTGCAAGCAATGTGACTAAGTATTAGCCACATGATCTTGTATTATGGAATGCGTAAAGAGACTTGCTGGTAACGAGATTGAACTAGGTATAGAGATACCGACGGTCGAATCTCGGGCAAGTAACATACCGAAGAACAAAGGGAACAACATACGGGATTAACTAAATCCTTGACATAGAGGTTCAACCGATAAAGATCTTCGTAGAATATGTAGGAGCCAATATGGGCATCCAGGTCCCACTATTGGTTATTGACCGTAGAGGTGTCTCGGTCATGTCATGAATAATTCTCGAACCCGTAGGGTCTACACACTTAACGTTTGGTGACGATATATGTATAGTTGAGTTATTATGTTGGTGACCAAAAGTTGTTCGAAGTCCCGGATGAGATCCCGGACATGACGAGGAGCTCTGGAATAGTATGGAGGTAAAGATTGATATATGGGATAATAGTGTTTGGTCTCCGGAAGGGTTCTGGAATTCACCGGACGAGTTTCGGGTGTTTCCGAAAATGTTCGGGGGTACAAGAACACTTTATTTGGGCCAAGGGGTGAAAAGGTTGCAGAGGCCAGGGACCCTGGCATCTGGGGCCAGACGTCGAGGACTTTGGCGTCTGGTCCTGGAGTCCGAGGAGGACTCTTGCCTTGCGGGCAAACCAACCTTGAGGAGGATTTTTCTCCAAGTTTCGACCCCAGGGCTCAGCATATAAATAACAGGGTGGGGCTAGCAGCTGGAACACATCAAGAAACCCCAAGCCGCGTGCCGGCAACCCCGTCCCTCTAGTTTATCCTTCGTCATAGTTTCTGTTGTGCTTGGCGAAGCCCTGCGGAGATTGTTCTTCACCACCACCGTCCCACGCTGTTGTGCTGCCGAAACTCGAGCTCCTACTTAAACATCGCTCGCTGGATCAAGGACGTGAAGGCGTCATCAAGCCATACATGTGTTGAATGCGGAGGAGCCGTCCGTTCGGCGCTAGATCGGAAGGACTGTGATCAAGATTGCGAGACGGATAGTGATGGGATCGCGGGACGGATCGTGATTGGATCGCGAGATGGATCATGGGATCGCGGGATGCTTAACGATTTGGATCGTGAAGATGTTCGGCTACATCAACCGTGTTTCTTAACCCTTCCGCTTAGCGATCTACAAGGGTATGTAGATCCACTCTCCCTCTCGTAGATGCTCATCACCATAGATAGATCTTGCGTGTGCATAGGAATTTTTTTGTTTCCCATGCAACGTTCCCCAACATAATCAACCTTATAATCAATCATCAAAGTAATCGCAGATAATTATAAATATGCATTATGCACAATGACATCTTACCACTCCCCTATATCTCCCACACCTAGAGGATGATTACTTACAGATGAGAGAGGGGTCACAACTAAACACTTAGTTCAGTTTAAAGGAAATCATTTCAATAATACATAGTTCACCACCACAAGATGCATGAATATCTAGGCCATGGTCTCGGAGTAAAGGTTTTAATATAGTTTACCACCCTTTCGTCACTGACAAGAGTAGATTCTACGTCCTCTGTATTTTCGGTGGGTGGATTTCTTTCCCATGTTCATCCATAACACCAAGATAACATGGGGAGCACCGTCTTTATAAACAATCCCCATCTCCATCGTTGACATGCTCCATATGCTATCTTTATATCTTGAAGCCCGCCTCATTCTTGGTGTTGTTATAATCGAAGTTGTGTAATTTATTGGTGGGGAATTTATAAATTAAAATTGTATATTATGGTAATAAATTATGGTTTACTTTAACACCAATAGAGTACACCCCTACTGATGCCCATGTTTGCGATTTTTAGTAATTAAGTTTTGGAGGACATGGGGGAGCCCTAGTTAATTGGTTGTATATGAAATGACGATACAATATTGTTTGTGCTTGTGTTGTGTAATTCTCTAATGGTCATGTGCGATTGCTGAATGTTACTTCACAATTTATGGTTGTGTAGGTGGGCACTAACTTATGATGAATTGAGAGGGTAGGCCCTATTGAGAAGAATTTGTTTCATAAATATTGGATTCATGTCCTATTGGAGCAATGGGGACCCTAGAAATGTCAACACCATGGTTGTAGTATAATTTAGCAATTTTTTATGGGAACTCGGTTAATCATTTGAAAATTAGTATTACTTTAGTTGTTTCCAACCAAAACTTGGTAAGTCGTTATAAATTTAATGTACTTTAGTTGTTTCGAACGAAAACTTGGTAATTTGTTAGAAATTTAATTTCACTTTAGTTGTTTCCAACAGAAACTTGGTAATTCGTTGGTAACTTAATCATAGGTAGTATACTAGGTTGGGTTATTGTGGTGCAATAAGCATTGAGACCACCCACATGAGATCATACTGAAAATAAACAAGTGCATATGTCCATAAGAACAACTAGCATGCTTAATAAGTTCAATATATCGCTTGTTATTGAATTGATCTTGAGGATACGGATATCTCTAGGCATCATTTAATTATATTAGTATTTACTTTACATGCAACTAGCAAAAGGGCACATGCGTTGCAACAGGGGAAAAGAACACCACACGCTCTTAATTTACAAAAAATGTTTTATAATCCGAGTATTCGTAGCTACGGCCCAAACAAAAATGATCTTAGCCTACAAAAGCGCAGCTCAAGATTCCATGGGTCTTCTATTTACAAACGGCTTGCATGTAGATTTAATACGTACAAACAAACATACAAGTGATCTTCAATTTCGTCTCCAATTCTGATTTTATTGAGATGTTCATCCACAATCCGGATTAGTACTGGTATGAAAGAAAAGACGGATAATGCATTATTGATTAAGATTGCATCATATATAGTTTTTTTAATGGTTAACAAGTAAAATAACATCATATTCAGATTCTACATGTTTTTCTAATAAAATTCCATATATAACATGTTAAATTTGGAGTTATGGTTTAAAACATACGAGTATTTAAAAAACATTTGGTATGCAATGCGGGTTTAATGTTAGAAACATCAGGGAGGTTTCTATAAAATAGCATGATGGACTAAGAATAACTATTGTTTATTAGTAGGTATAGATTCTCAAACACACAAATAATATTCAACCATCTTTTGCACCGGTTCCTGCTAATTTCATGTTATTAGCGTAAGCCACTTCATTCTTGCTCCTTGTTGTTTTAAACAATCTTACTTATTGAAAGGGATACAAGCAACCCCCTATGGTTGTAGGTATAAGGGATAAGACATTCGTTGGCGAAATCCCCTTGTCGTTGTGTAGAAATTAGTTTCCTATGATTTAAACCTTAATAAATACTTAAGGGATCTAATTCAAGCCATCATCAAGTTTATCCATATGCAATGGAATTTAAATATCTACATGATATTTTACAAAAAGAATCCATTGCTTCATATGTTTTGTTCATACCAAACTTCATTAAAAAAGAAAATATTTTCCTACACTTATTGTTGATCACATGGACATACTCATAGGCTACTAGTATGTTATGTGTATATTCTAATAAACCTTCATATGAAATACATAGTTTGGGTAGTGATATGACCTCTGGTAGAATCCTCCTCAATATAACATGTAGCATATTGCTACTTCTCGAGCGTGCGTTGGTTTTTCCCTTGAAGAGGAAACGGTGATGTAGCGAAGTAGAAGTAAGTATTTCCCTCAGTTTGAGAACCAAGGTATCAATTCAGTAGGAGTATCAAGATGAGGCACCAAGAAACCTGCAGAAACACAAACAAACTTGCACCCAACGCGATAAAGGGGTTGTCAATCCCTTCACGATTACTTGCAAGGTGAGATTTGATAGTGATAATGAGTAAATATAAATAAGTAAATAAAATTGCAGCAAGGTATTTTTGGTATTTTTATGTTTAGATCTGAATATATAATATGTAAAATAGACCCGGGGGCCATAGTGTTCACTAGAGGCTTCTCTCATGATAACAAGTATTACGGTGGGTGAACAAATTACTGTTGAGCAATTGGTAGAATAGCGCAAAGTCATGACGATATCTAAGGCAATGATCATACATATAGGCATCACATAAGAAACAAGTAGACCGATACTTTCTGCATTTACTACTATTACTCCACACATCGACCGCTATCCAGCATGCATCTAGTGTATTAAGTTCATAACAAACGGAGTAATGCTTTAAGCAAGATGACATGATGTAGAAGGGTAAATTCATGCAATATGATATAAACCCCATATTTTTACCCTTGATGGCAACAACACGATACGTGCCTCGCTACCCCTTCTGTCACTAGGTGAGGACACCGCATAGTATGAACCCAAAACCAAGCACTTCTCCCATTGCAAGAATCATAGATCAAGATGGCCAAACGAAACCCATAACTCGAAGAGACTTATAAGGATATGAAATCATGCATATAAGAAATCAGAGGAGACTCAAATAATATTCATAGATAAGCTAATCATAAATCTACAATTCATCGGATCTCAACAAACACACCGCAAAAGAGAATTACATCGGATAGATCACCATGAAGATCATGGAGAACTTTGTATTGAAGATCAAAGAGAGAGAAGAATCCATCTAGCTACTAGCTATGGACCCGAAGGTCTAATGTGAACTACTCACGCATCATCGGAGAGGCAAGGATGTTGATGAAGATGGCCACCGGAGATGGATTCCCCTCCGGCAGGATGCTGGAATGGTCTCTCGATTGGTTTTTGGTGGTTATGGAGGCTTGCGGTGGCGGAACTTGCGATCTAGGTCTATTTCTATGCGTCTGGCTATTTATAAGACCGTATGGCGGCGGAAACAAGTGGAGATGGGCCACGAGGAGGCCACGAGCCCCCTAGCCGCGACCTAGGGGGGGGCGCCTCCCAGGCTCATGGCTCCCTCGGCCCACTTCTTTGGTATTTCTTCCTTCAGGTATTTTTGATATTTTTTCATAAAAAATCATGGCAAAAGTTTTATTCCATTTGGACTCCGTTTGATATTCCTATCTGAAAAAGATCAAAAACACGGAAAAAACAGGAACTGGCACTTGGTACTGAGTTAATAAGTTAGTCCCAAAAATCATATAAAATAGCATATTCATGTATATAAAACATCCAAAGTTGATAATATAATAGAATGGAACAATAAAAAATTATAGATACATTGGAGACGTATCAAGCATCCCCAAGCTTAACTCCTGCTCGTCCTCGAGTAGGGAAGTGATAAAGACCGAATTTTTGATGTGGAATGCTACCCAACATATTTGTTTTATGTAATCTCTTTATTACGGCATGAATGTTCAGATCCATAAGATTCAAAACAATAGTTCAATATTGACATGAAAACAATAATACTTCAAGCATAATAGCAAAGTGATCATAAAATTTTGAAATAACAGGGCCAAAGAAAGTTATCCCTACAAAAATCATATAGTCTGGCTATGCTCCATCATCCCCACACAAAGAATTTAAATCATGCACAACCTTGGTATTGGCCAAGTAATTGTTTTAACACTCTTACTTTCTCAAACCTTTTTCAACTCTCATGCAATATATGAGCGTGAGCCATGGATATAGTACTATAGGTGGAATAGAGTGTGGTGAAGGTTGTGAGGCAAAAATAAGGAGATGGTCACATCGACTCGGCGTATCAATAGGCTATGAAGATGCCCATCAATAGATATCAATGTGAATGAGTATGGATTGCCATGAAACGGATGCACTAGAGCTATAAGTGTATGAAAGCTCAAAATATGAAAACTAGTGGGTGTGCACCCAACTTGCTTGCTCATGAATACCTAGGGCAATTGAGGAAGCCCATCATTGGAATATACAAGTCAAGTTACATAATGAAATTTCCACTAGCATATGAAAGTGACAAAACAAGAGACTCTCCATCTTGAAGAACATGGTGCTATTTTGAAGCACAAGTATGGAAAAAGATAGTAGCATTGTCCCTTCTCTCTTTTTCTCTCATTTTTTTGTTTGGGCTCTTTGACCTCTTTTTTTTATTTGGTGGGCATCTTTGGCCTCTTTTATTTCCTCACATGGGACAATGCTCTAATAATGATGATCATCACACTTTTATTTACTTACAACTCGATACTTAGAACAATAATGACTCTATATGAATGAAAGTGATGGCACATGTCATGAGACAGAAGGGTGAAAGTTGCATGGCAATATATCTCAGAATGACTATGAAAATGCCATAATAGGTAGGTATGGTGGCTGTTTTGAGGAAGATATATGGTGGGTTTGTGTACCGGCGAAAGTTGCGCGGCACTAGAGAGGCTAGCAATGGTGGAAGGTGAAAGTGCATCTATACCATGGACTCACATTAGTCATGAAGAACTCACATACTTATTGCGAAAGTTTTATTAGTAATAGAAACAAAGTGCTAAACGCATACTCCTAGGGGAAGGGTTGGTAGGAGTTAACCATCGCGTGATCCCGACCTCTACACAAAGGATGACAATCAATAAATCAATTATGCTCCAACTTCCTAACATAGCGGTTCACCATACGTGCATGCTACAGGAATCACTAACCTCGACACAAGTATTTCTAGGTTCACAACACCCTACTAACATAACTCTCATATTACCATATCCATATCTCAAAACTAATCATGAGGAATCAAACTTCTCTTACTAATCAATGCACTTGAATATGAAAGTTTTTATTATATCCTCTTTGGATGCCTATCATATTTAGGACTAATTTCATAACACACGCCAATTACCAAGTTTCTCAGAGAGAGAGCACTCTCAAAATGATATAAGTGAAGATTAGAGAGTTATTATTTCTACAAAATATGACATCGCCGTGCTCTACAAAGATTTAAGTGAAGCACTAGAGCAAAATTTATCTAGATCAAAAGATATAAGTGAAGCACATGGGAGCAAAATTACTACGCTCGAAGGATATAAGTGAAGCACATGGGAGCAAAATCATCAAGCTCAAAAGATATAAGTGAAGCACATGTGAGCTAATATTACCAATCTTAAAATATATAAGTGAAGCACATGTGAACAAAATCACCAAGCTCAAAAGATATAAGCGAAGCACATGTGAGCTAATATTGTCTAACTCAAAAGATATAAGTGAAGCTCATTGGGTATTCTAACAAATTCACGATGAGTGCATGTCCCTCTCAAAAGGTGTGCAGCAAGGATGATTGTGATAAAACAAAAAGCAAAGACTACTATAACACACGACGCTCCAAGCAAAACACATATTATGTGGTGAATAAAAATATAGCTCCAAGTAACGTTACCGATGGATTGAAGACGAAAGAGGGGATGCCTTCCCGGGGAATCCCCAAGCTTAGGATTTTTGGTGTCCTTGAATTTGGCTTGGGATGCCTTGGTAATCCCCAAGCTTAGGCTCTTTCCACTCTTTATTCCATTGTCCATAAGAACATCACCCAAAACTTGAAAACTTCACAACACAAAACTTAAACATAAACTCGTGATAGCATTAGCATAAGAAAACAAACCACCAACTTTTCATGTGCTGGAGTAAACTTGATTTCCATTTAGATTGATGTTATATTACTGTATTGTCACTTTCCCATGACTCGTACCCCCCCGATACTAACCATAGTTTCATCAAAATAAGCAATCAACACAACAAAAACAGAATCTGTCAAAAACAGAACAGTCTAAAGCAATCTGTATATTTCGGAAACCTCTTCTAACTCAAAAGTTCTGAAAAAGTTATGAAAATTAGGTAAATTTGTATATAAATCATAATAAAAAAGAATCAACTCAAAATCTCTTTCTGCATGGGAATGAAAAATAATTTCGTGAGCAGAAAGTTTCTGTCTTTTTCCAGCATGATTAAACAACTATCACCAAAACTAATCATAAAGGTTCTACTTGGCACAAAAACTAATTAAAATATAAAAAACACAATCATAACAGAATCATGATGATGTTGACTCAACAAAACATAAAGTAAAAATAATAATAAATCTATTCATTGGGTTGCCTCCCAACAAGCGCTATCGTTTAACGCCCTTAGCTAGGCATAAGGCAATGTAATCAAGTATTATAATCTTTAGTGCTCAAACCATAAGTATCTCTCATAATGGATTCGTAAGGCAATCTTATTTTTTTTCTAGGAAAATGTTCCATGCCCTTCTTTAATGGAAATTGAAATTTAATATTTCCTTCCTTCATATCAATAACAACAGCAATAGTCCTAAGAAAAGGTCTACCAAGAATAATGGGACATGTTGGATTGCAATCAATATCAAGCACAATGAAATCTACGGGCATATAGTTCCTATTTGCAATAATAAGAACATCATTAATCCTTCCCATAGGTTTCTCGATAGTAGAATCCGCAAGATGCAAATTAAGAGAGCACTCATCAATCTCATTGAAACCTAGAACATCACATAAAGATTTTGGAATCGTGGAAACACTAGCACCCAAATCACACAAAGCATGGCATTCATAATTTTTAATCTTGATTTTTATAGTAGGTTCCCATTCATCATGAAGTTTTCTAGGAATAGATATTTCCAACTCAAGTTTCTCTTCAAGAGATTTCATCATAGCATCAACGATATGTTTAGTAAAAGCCTTATTTTGGCTATAAGCATGTGGAGAGTTTAACATGGATTGCATCAAGGAAATACATTCAATCAAAGAGCAGCTATCATAATTCAATTCCTTGAAATCAAAAGTGGTAGTTTCATCACTATTCAAAGTTTTGATATCCTCTACTCCACTTTTAGTATTTTTAGCATCAACATAAATAGACTTCGAATCATTGGGGTGTTTCTCAACCAAAGTGGATTCACATCCAGCCCCATCATCATTAGGATTGACATTAGAAAACAAGGATTCAATAGGAGTCACATCAAGCACTTTAATATCTTCGTGGTTTTCACCACGAGAACACGCCTTTTTGAGCCATTCATGTCTAGCACGAATTTGGGCGGTTCTTTCTTTACTCTTATTCATAGAAATATGCATTGCTTTAAAATTTTCATCCATATTAATCTTGGGAGGAACACATCTTAATTTCAAAGCATCAATATCAAGAGACATTCTATCAACAGTCCTAGCCAAGTCATCAATTTTAAGCAGTTTTTCTTCTATGGAAGCATTGAAAATCTTTTGCGAATTAATAAACTCCTTAATAGTACTCTCAAGATCAGAGGGTATTTTATTATAATTTCCATGAGCATTGTTGTAGGAATTGCCAAAATTATTAGAGGGATTACTAGGAAAAGGCCTAGGATTGAAGTTACCTCTATAAGCATTGTTGTTACCAAAATTGTTCCTACCAACGAAATTAATATCAAAATTTTCATGTCTATTCTCAATCAAGGAAGAGAAAGGCATATCATTTGGATCTAGAGAAACACTTTTACTAGCAAACATCTTCATTAACTCATCCATCTTAGCACTCAAAGAATTGATTTCTTCTATAGCATGCACTTTTTTACTAGTAGGTGACCTTTCGGTGTGCCATTGAGAATAATTTTTCATGATATTATCTAAGAGTTTTGTAGCTTCTCCTAGTGTGATTTCCATAAAAGTTCCACCAGAAGCGGAATCCAAAATATTTCTAGAAGCAAAATTCAAACCAGCATAGAAAATTTGTATAATCATCCAAAGACTTAGGCCATGAGCGGGACAATTTCTAATCATCAATTTCATTCTCTCCCAAGATTGTGCAACATGTTCATGATCTAGTTTCTTAAAATTAATAATATCATTAAGGAGAGAGATAATCTTAGCAGGTGGAAAATACTTGGAAATAAAAGCATCTTTACATTTGTTCCATGAATCAATACTATTTTTGGGTAAAGATGAAAAGCAAGTTTTTGCTCTATCTCATAGTGAGAACGGAAATAGCTTCAATTTAATTATATCATTATCAACATCTTTCTTCTTTTGCATATCACATAACTCAATAAAGGTATTAAGATGGGATGCGGAATCTTCACTTGGAAGGCCGGAAAATTGCTCTTTCATAACAAGATTCAACAAGGCAGCATTAATTTCATATGATTCCGCACTAGTGGCGGGAGAAATTGGGGTACTAATAAAATCATTGTTATTAGTATTAGATAAATCACACAATTTAGTGTTTTCAGACATA
The DNA here is from genome assembly GCA_022496015.1 of Hordeum marinum. Taxonomy (NCBI): domain Eukaryota; kingdom Viridiplantae; phylum Streptophyta; class Magnoliopsida; order Poales; family Poaceae; genus Hordeum; species Hordeum marinum. The sequence goes on from CM039678.1 coordinate 472,187,658, forward strand.
GTGATTTAGCAAGCACACAAGCACACAAGCAAACAAAAAGCAAGCGAAAGAAAAGGGCAAACGAAAAAGGCAAATAAAGAAAGGCAAATATTTTTGTAAATTTCTGTTTTAGAAGTGAGGGATAGGAAAACGAGAGGCAAATGGAAAATAATGTAAATGCAAGAGATGAGTTTGTGATAGGTACTTGATAGATATGCTTCACTTGAATACTCCCCGGCAACGACGCCAGAAATTCTTCATGCTACTTCTCGAGCGTGCGTTGGTTTTTCCCTTTAAGAGGAAAGGGTGATGCAGCAAAGTAGAAGTAAGTATTTCCCTCAGTTTGAGAACCAAGGTATCAATCCAGTAGGAGTATCAATATGAGGCACCAAGAAACCTGCACAAACACAAACAAACTTGCACCCAATGCGATAAAGGGGTTGTCAATCCCTTCACAATTACTTGCAAGGTGAGATCTGATAGTGATAATGAGTAAATATAAATAAGTAAATAAAATTGCAGCAATGTATTTTTGGTGTTTTTATGTTTAGATCTGAATATATAATATGTAAAATAGACCCGGGGGCCATAGTGTCCACTAGAGGCTTCTCTCATGATAGCAAGTATTACGGTGGGTGAACAAATTACTGTTGAGCAATTGATAGAATAGCGCAAAGTCATGACGATATCTAAAGCAATGATCATACATATAGGAATCACGTCCGAAATAAGTAGACCGATACTTTCTACATCTACTACTATTACTCCACACATCGACCGCTATCCAGCATGCATCTAGTGTATTAAGTTCATAACAAACGGAGTAATGCTTTAAGCAAGATGACATGATGTAGAAGGATAAATTCATGCAATATGATATAAACCCTATATTTTTACCCTTGATGGCAACAGCACGATACGTGCCTCGCCACCCCTTTTGTCACTAGGTGAGGACACCGCACGGTATGAACCCAAAACCAAGCACTTCTCCCATTGCAAGAATCATAGATCAAGTTGGCCAAACGAAACCCATAACTCGAAGAGACTTACAAGGATATGAAATCATGCATATAAGAAATCAAAAGAGACTCAAATAATATTCATTGATAAGCTGATCATAAATCCACAATTCATCGGATCTCAACAAACACACCGCAAAAGAGAATTACATCGGATAGATCACCATTTAGATCATGGAGAACTTTGTATTTAAGATCAAAGAGATAGAAGAATCCATCTAGCTACTAGCTATGGACCCGAAGGTCTGATGTGAACTACTCACGCATCATCGGAAAGGCAAGGATGTTGATGAAGATGGCCACCGGAGATGGATTCCCCTCCGGCAGGATGCCGAAACGGTCTCCCGATTGGTTTTTGGTGGTTCTGGAGGCTTGCGGCGGCGGAACTTGCGATCTAGGTCTATTTCTGTGCGTTTGGCTATTTATAAGACCGTATGGCGACGGAAACAAGTGTAGATGGGCCACGAGGAGGCCACGAGCCCCCTAGCCGCGGCCTAGGGGGCGCCTCCCAGGCTCGTGGCTCCTTCGGCCCACTTCTCTGGTATTTCTTCCTTCATGTATTTTTGATATTTGTTTCATAAAAAATCACGGCGAAAGTTTTATTCCATTTGGACTCCGTTTGATATTCCTATCTGAAAAAGATCAAAACCACGAAAAAAACAGGAACTGGCACTGGGCACTGAGTTAATAAGTTAGTCCCAAAAATCATATAAAATAGCATATTCATGCATATAAAACATCCAAAGTTGATAATATAATAGCATGGAACAATAAAAAATTATAGATACGTTGGTGACGTATCACATATCAAGATGATATTGTGGATTACATTACACATGACGATTGGCCTAGAATTGTGTGATAAAATTTAATGTGTTGACCTTAGGGGTTAGGAGCACCTCATCTTTCTCCAATATCTTAGACTTCATAAGTTATTTACCAGATTTACCACTTTACATGTGATCACCTTCCTAATAAGAAGCCAAAAAATAAGATGTGAATCATCCTGTTGTAGCACTTTTAAATCAATACTAAGTGTTATCATCTTAACTTCCTATTCTACAATCTACAAGAGCACCTCACCGATGGTTTTTGTGACTATTGGATCAATTCTTTCAAAGGCATTTATTTCGAAATAAAGGGATCAGGCAAATACGACAAAACCAACATGTTTTAAGTGTGTGTGCTTTCCACTCACTACCATTGTTCCAGTTTATTTATCAAATTCTGCTTCTTTGGGACTTGTGCAAACATATGAAAATAGGACAAATTCCATGATTATTGCACAACTGATATATTTTTGAGCCACCGTACTTCTTCTTGTTCTATTGGATCCTCGATTAGATTTGTGAGCTCCACTTTGTTTTCATCATTGTGGTCATTCAATAGCCGTCCATAACTTTCTTGAGATCTCTGGGTGTGGCTCATACTTTTATTTGAGTTCTTCAGTATTAATCTTCCAAATTATTGTGTATGTCATGTAGATGTCCTAACTTGACCAACACTTCAACCCCATGCACGTCGAGAGACGCCTCTTCACATGCATGTTGGACCACATCTTTAAATTTTTGATATGTGAGCATCACTATCAAAATCTTCTCATCCACTCTATTATTGGTTGCTAACTTGTACACTATTCAATAGCAATGTATGTGGTTAGAGTGCTTAAATTCTTGTCTAACAAAGCAACGATGGTTTTATGACCAATCATTCTTGCATCTGCCACTATATATTGTCTATAAGCATTTACATACTCATCGTCCTCTCCATGTGAACATGCCACCTTTGTAGCCAATAACATATAAACTAGTCAACAACAGTTGCATAATTTATGCATATACCACTATGCTTAAAATTACCTCCCTCTTTCTCATATTAATAGAAAATTCTATGGAAGTCTCTGTTCATAGCCATTGAACATATGCTCTATGGTTTAGTTACTTAATTGTATTCCAAATCTTATATTTATCATACTATCCAAATGTTGATGGCCAGGCATATAACTGAACCGGTTGGGCTTTCAGTGCAGGAGTTTGTAGAAAGCGATAATTTCCCCTTAGTGAGAAACCAATGTACCGACTCACAGAGGTAACACTGTTCTGCAACAGTGGTAAATTTATGCAACACAAAGAAAACTTTACTTGTGCCTCCAACAATTCCAACAAGGCTGTCAACCTTGTTAGTGTTACTTGTTGTACAAGATAATTAAAACATAAAGTGGTAAATAATATTTTTGTATTTTTGTAATAAAATATAACTAAAATCAAAAGTAAAAATAAAAGTTGTTGGAAGGTGATTCTTATGCGAAAATGCGAAAATTTGGACTGGGGTTCATAGGTTCATCAAGTGTATCTTTCCAATACATAAAATGACATAGTCATATGAAGAAGTGCAGAATGAAATATCTCATGCTCATGCTAGACTATATGCGATGTGTTGATATTATATAGGCATTGCGTCCATAAATCTATATACTACGACCCTCCCTACATCTGTAACTAATAATCTGCTTGTAGATCGAGATGCCCTTTGCACCATCCAAACATTATGTGTAAACACAGATTGTTGCCTTAAGTAAGATGACATAATGTTGCTTAGATGACCCATTTCCACCCCATACAAACATTTATAATTGGTGATAGTAATACAATGCTAGACCTTTCCAATTTTTGTCATTGTAGGAGTCTACTTGCAAGATTACACCCAATTAATGCAATCCTTGGCACTACTGATTAAGTCGCTCATTTGGTTATTGTATTGATGTAAAAAGTGAAGACATTACATCTTGGGTATTGATGAGATGATTTTTGCATCACTTTTATAACCTATTTGAATACCAAAAATCCCTCATACCATATCCATCTATCAATTTTCATGTCCACAATGCATAGTTTCTGATCTTTACCCATTTTACCCAGTTCATTGCACAAGTTTTAGTTTCTATTAGTTTCCTTTGTTTGTTGTTTTTGTAGGTGTATTGGTATGCTCATGGACTAATCGCATAAGAAGGACAAGTTGAGACCAAACTGTAGAAGTTCCTGGCATCACATCTGGTCCTTATGGAGAGGTTGATATATTGGCACTTTCCAAAGTGTCCAAATTGTAGATCCAATACCATAGATGTATAGGGCTTTGCGGGACGAATCCAATGATCCAAAGGATGCATAGATCGGAGTTTGGACTAAGAAATGGCAACCAAAATACGAAACACTTTCTTAGACGCCACGAAGAATATGATGGCTGGTATGGCGGTGCATGATCATACCAGCCTCTAGAGGCTGTGAAATATGCCATATCTTCTGCGATTCTTCACTGATTTCCCCTGACTTGTTCCTATGCGTTCCTTAGAAACCAATGGAGGTATTGGGAGAGGACTTATTTCCCTAGAGCCCTTGGATGAAGGGTTAGGTGAAGGATCTATGGAGGAGATCCGGGGATGCCTCCTATATATTCATATCCAACCCTAGCCACCATCAATCATTATCACCAAGTGCGATCTACCCCACCACGCACCACCACGCCTTCATTACAACAACTACACCATCTCCACCATAGAGGAAGGGTCAAGACAAGGGATAAGAAGGGAGTAGTCTTCACCAACTCCCAACACCGGCTGAAGGACCAGTGCAATCTCCATCAGCACCGTCGTGCCTCTCTCTCTCCTTCCCCAACATCATGTTGGCTTGTAACATGTCTCTCCCATATATGTTCTTCAGCCCCATGCTTGTTTAAATGTTAGTTCTTGGGGAATAAATGATGAACTTCGGTCGTATTTGAGGTGAACGCATGCGCTAAATAATATATCCTCTTTTGAATGTTTGAGTTAATAATCTTCATGAATGTTCTATAAGGGGTCCCACTTATCATTGTAAATGTTGGGATATAGATGTAAAGACGTGAAAGTAAGATCATCTCTTCATCGCCTTTGCAATTGATAAGGGAGCAACAGAGAACCGACCATTGGTTGTGTCCATGAGGAGACCCTTAATTACTGTTACTGTAACCTCAATATGGAATGAAACAATAGTGGCGTATGTGATAAGGAGACTACACATGTAGTACATATGTTGTACCAGGCTCCGCCCACATCTAACATATTAAAGTGGCTTAGTTAGTTGCAACCTAGAAATGTGCATGTGCGTATGTTACATGTAGATCATATTAGTCATGAGGATTCTGAAATCCCCTAGAACGTCTATATTACTCAAGCATCACCCTTGTATTTTACTCTCTTTTTATTTACCCTTTTTACGTCCTCGTTCTTCGTTCATATAAACCTCCATATTATCGTCTCCATAGCAAGCACTAGAATAAACTATTTCTAGATTACGGTCTGCGTGCGAACGTAGTTGCGTCCGTGACCATGCAATTACGGGGTTGGTAGTTGTCTGCACGTTTCTCCCCGAGGGCATGACAAGCTCTACTTACCACAAACTGCAACAACTATGTGCATTTACAGGTCATCAAACTTTGCTGGTGCCGTTGTCGAGGCCTTCCCGCTCACATATAGTTCATTTTGTTTGTTTTTATGATGATGAAGAAGAAGAAGAAGGAGGAGGAGGAGGAGGAGGAGGAGGGGCTCAGGAGTCTCTACATGCTCACGTGCCTCCAAAAATCCCTTCTAGCATGAGCTTTGATTTAAGAGAGGATTCTTGTTAGAGTTGTGGTTACGGTGTGAATTTGTTGTGTGGGTCAGCCATGGCCTTATGACTGACATACAACACTATCCAACTATCTAAAGCTAAAGTAGATTGTTGGCATTTTCTAGTGTTACGTTTTCTTTTTGGAGATACTGGCATGATATCTTTGGGTATGCCAAGTTATGTTGCGTCCATGTCTAGCTCCTTTGCTTAACACTTTTCCCTTAGGAATATTAGAGATTAGAATACTGGGGATATACTTGACCCTCTCAGAGGTATGTATAGAGTACACGAGGGACTGAGGCTCGAAGCACAAGATAAGTAATACATAGTTTAAACATGTCGGATATCTATCTCCTTCTCTCTATCTTTAAACCCAATTATATTTCTAACATCGTCCCCCCCCCTCAGTGGTAGTGAGAGTGCAACGAACAATTGCGGCTGGATTTAAAGTCTTGCATTTCTATCGTCTTCTCCGCTTTGCCATCATCACATGTGTCTCTGATGGCTCGGCATCTAGGGTGATGACTTCGTCCCCTTTTGGTGCCTTTTCCGAGTCTCATCCATTCCCTTCCACAGTCACATCGAGAATGAAGTGGATGCTAGTGACGACGCGGACGCTGTCGACTGAAGTTGCCAATGAGTAGCTATAGACGTAGACCTTGATGTCGATGTCGAAGTAGCCAATCATGATGTGGCCATGGTAAAGGTAGTCGCGGTTGATGATGTAGTCATCGTGGAGATGAAGCCATAGAAAGCCAGAGCGTGAAAAACAATGCTATGTTGTACATGACGGAGCTGCAGTCGTGGACGATACATCTTATGGATGTCAAAGGGTGTCATTGGCAATGATACCACTAGTTTCGCGAGGACTCAAGAAAACCATCTAGCACACAACGGTTTTACTAGGACCTGTGGCTTTGTGGGTCGTCACTGTAATGACGCCATGTCGATGCAGTCGTGTGCCGTCGTAGACGACACGTTCATTGTCGTCGTCGATGTTGCTCTTGCAGGAAAGTCCGTAAAAAAACACTTGATGTCTATCTTGTTGACGAGGCCACGATAGTGTGTGTTGACAAATATGTCGATGATGACCACTTAATGAAGACCTTGACGATGCAGCGTCGGTAATGGCATTGCAGCGGCATGTCGACAATAATGTGTCGTTTGAATGCGTCCCTTACGGCGACCAAGTGTCGATGTTGTGTCAGAAGCCGATGAGGAATTGCATCTATTTCCCTACCAGACTGGTGTGTGGATGATGCATGTTAATGTCGCTTCTCATAGATGTACTTCATAAATAATTTTTTAGATTATGTAGGAAAGTACCATTCTGCTCCCGAGCTCAAATGAGCTCGGTGAACAGTAAAATCGAAAACAATTTGGAAAATGTTTAAAAAAATCTGAATTTTTTTCGTGAACAACATTGACAAAATAACTAAGTGCGTGCAAAAATTTGGCCTGAATAACATTCCTATAAGGTGTGACAAAAAAAACAAAATCGATACTCTGAAAATAACATTCCTATTGGTTACCATCCCCGCAAAAAAATATTCTTTTTTGCCACGTCTTATATGAATGTTATTTCAAGCCAAATTTTTGCACACACTTAGATATTTTATCAATGTTGTTCACGAAAAAAAATCAGATTCTTTTCAACATTTTCCGAATTGTTTTCGATTTTATTGTTCACCGAGCTCATTTGATCTCGGGAGCAGAAACTTCATGTCCGATTATGTACTCCTATATCTTGATGACGATGATCGGCGAGACGCAGAAATGTCGGTGTACGTGCAGGTGGTAGCGCGTGTAGCACTGCTTGATGTTACGGTCGGTATCGTCGTCCGTTTACCGGGCACCCATGATCTGAGACGCTACACGTATGTCAAATGACTCATGTTTTTTTCTTTTCCATCGGCAGATGACTCATATATGGCTGGACGGATTGTCAATTTAGAGCCGGCGCGTGTAATGCCGTCGTCCCGTATTGGTCCTTTGTCAGTGTACATGATCCGGCCATAGTCATGTGCTTGAGTCGAAGTAGATCGATCTGCATTGCGGCGTCGTGGTGTTGCTTGTGTCCAAGTAGATTGATCTGCGGCGTGTGGATTTGCCGGAATCTAGTGCTTGCTAATGCGTCTGCTCGTGGTCTATTGGAGCTGGCCGCATCCGCGAACATCGCTGAAATCCATCAGACCACATGGATTAACTCATGGATGTGGGATGCTCTTTGCTTGCTTCAGTTCAGATTTTTAGAGCAACTGACAAGTGCATTAATTTAATATAGTATCCGAAGCAAAAAGTCTTAAGTTTAAATCCTTGCTAACTTAGTATTAAAAAAAGGTGGTCTAAATCGATCTTACGTCTATAGACTAGAAAAACCTAGACGTGAGGGGGAGCGCTGTGGCACTACATCCACAGCTAGTTTGGTCTTTTCAAATTGATAAAAATGTTTGCTAAATCACATGACATTAGTATAGGTTACCATCATATTACACTATATTATATTATGAACCATGTAATCCACTGATGTTCTATTTTGCATCTACACTGCATCTGCCAGATAGCCTTGAGCAATGGAAGCAAATGCTAGCAATGGGAACAACAGTTCTGTAGAGGTGAGTGTGCCGTTGGCCTTGTTTGCTGTGCAATGCAACAAGCAAGAGACAGCTGATGTTCGATGTTTTTGTTAGAGTTGTGTCGAATATAGTGTATAAGGTAGGTTACAGTTGAACTCTGAGTTGTACTGTGTTTAGATAGGATATGGAGTCGTGTCCTAATAGGACACTTGTATCCTAAGCCGATGCAACCTATGTCAACATAATAACACAGAAACGCAAGGGGAGCCGGCGACGTATGCCGGTGCCCAGGACGGCCAGGACACGGTATTGTGACGATGTTACGGGGAGGAGCGTCCATAGTCAGGTCTCGGAAATATAGCCATATTGACGAACCTCATTAACAAATCTCGATGTCGTGTTCGTGTGATTGCTTGGTCTTCGAATTTATTTTAACAAGTGGTATCATGGGTTAGGTTGATTCGAAGGTTATGAATTGTTGATCTAAAGGAAAGATCGAGTCTGAGATACACCCGATTATCGGCGTGGTTCTTGACGGGATCGGAGGAAAGCAGATCAGCGGGAGAATCGTGCACAGGAATCTCGGCGAGATCGGATCGATCCAGACTGGCTAGCGGCAGCGGCGTATTGCGCATACGAGCACTGGCGCTAGAGGCCGGCAGGCCCGAGCGAAGGCCACGAAGTCCAGGCGCGTGGCCCAAGAAGCGGCCGTCGCGGTCCAGGCTTGAGTGTGGCGCAGTTGCAGGGTTTGTGAGCTGGAGGCGGACGTGTTGTAGCGATGCAGCAGATAGGCGTTCGAGTTGTGCTACGGTGTGCACGCGAGATTTGTTTTGGACAAAAAGGAGACAGAGTCTCCACACTGACACGAAGGCTTAGTCATATCGTGATGCTACCATGGAAAAGGGAAAGAAAAGAAAAGTCCAGCAGCCACAGACGTGTGATGAATCAGAAGTTTGAGCTAGCTTAGCCTTGTTGATCTGATTTGGTATGTTCACACGGGAAGGCTATGGGGACTTTGCTTTGGTTTTCTTTGTTGATACACTTTTGTGTACGTATGGTGACGGTCACGGTGATGGCTTGAGGAGCATGGAGCGTGTCATACATTCGGATGATTCGGCTGGGTTCGATTAGACAGTCTGACGGATCAACACGAGTCGGTTGGTACAGAAGACGATGATGAGATCGACGATGACGACATAGGCGCGTGATGCTGATGGTGACCGACTTCTGGGCGTGGAAACATGTGGCACATGCCCAAGGGCTTGTATGGCTTCGACAAGACTATGGTGTGGGGTCGATTCAAGATGGTGTACACACGGAGCTTGAAGTCGACGGGGCGCAGGGGTGGACTGATCATCTATCATGGAGTCATGTTGAAGGTGGAGCTGGATTGAGGGGCTACGGTGTAAGGATTTGAAGATCACAACCTATTTAGCGGGAAAAGCGAGAGACACGTAGTTCGGACTAGAGCCCAGTGGTCTGATGGAAGCGTGAAACTCGTCATCGGTCGGCAATGATCGGTGGTACTCTGCAGTGGGGGTTGAGTGGTGTGGCTTCGCGACCCTTGAGATTCGACCGGGAGAGCGGAGGCTCGACGCAGTAATAGCGGCGAGGTGCGCGGTATGCACGGGACATGGAGACGGGCTAGGGTTCTGGTGGTCATACATGTGGTGAGACAACTGTGAATTTGACTCGGGATGACGACAAGCAATGCTGAAATTCTTTCAAGTTTCAGACAGGCGATCAAGGAAGAGCGGCGATGTTGAGTTCAGGTAACTCTTATGTATGTCATCCAATATGTGAGTTGTTCACTTTCACGTATGTCAGTGATCGGTGTCTGATGGTGTTGGATACTCTAGAAGTTGGGAGCGCAAATTAGAGTAATGTGGAACTTAATTTCGCTCGAGCGTTGATTATGGTCAGGAAAAGAAGGGACTACATGTTGCAGGTGGAGTCACATGGAGTCTTTGGAGTAGCGGCGATTCTCATGGGATAAGCTCAAGTCCAATGTACATGGAAGTTCGACGTATGGACGAATTCAAGGTGGTGGAGAATATTCGCCAAGGTGAAGTTTGTTAGAGTTGTGTTGAATATAGTGTACAAGTTAGGTTACAGTTGGACTCTAAGTTGTATTGTGTTTAGATAGGATATGGAGTCGTGTCCTAATAGGACACTTGTATCCTAGGCCTCTCATATATAGTGGTGCTAGACACATGATGTAACATATGCCAACATAATAGCACAGGAACGCAGGGGGAACCGGCGGCGTATGCCGGTGCCCAGGGCAGCCAGGGTGCGGTATTGTGACGGTGTTATGGGGAGGAGCATCCGTAGTCAGGTCTCAGGATATACCATATTGATGAACCTTGTTAAGAAATCTCGGTGTCGTGTTTGTGTGATTGCTTGGTCCTCGTATGATCGACTAAATGTCTCATATTTATTCTAACAGTTTTGAGTAGAAATGTCCGTGGAACAACCAGCATTTTATTTCCGGATGCTTTTGTTGAATTCTAGAGCAAATTTTAGGCTAATTTGTTTTCTATGTTGATCACGACTGTCCATGTTGCGTGTCTTGGAGACGGGTACTGGTGCGTCCATAAGCATACTGGTAATCTGCACCCATCAGAAGCAATCCGCAAATTCATGGACAGCACTTTAACCGTGGACGTGGCCCTGATGAGGACATGGGTTGCCTGCGCCGAATTCCTTGGGCAGATCTTGATCTTACATGCATCAAGAAATGACCTGAAGTGCTCCTGCGACGACGGCAGAGGGAGTGCTTTCAGGTTCTTCAAGCTGAACATGGAAGTGGAGTGGTCGCTCCTTGATGACCAAGATCTGGATGAAACCAGTTGGTTCCTTTGCAAGGGCCAGTCAATCCGGGCGAAAGGAGGAAGGCAAGATGAAAGTCGCAGCGGCCGGCCAGCGCACCAAAACGACCTGAGTGACTTAAGCTTTGCCTGGGCCGGTTAGTACGTACACTCCAATGAGTGTCGTGTGCCACGTGTCAGTACACGTTATGTGTGTATGTGCTCTGTATGTATATCTTGTAATCAGAATAGGGGAACACTAATGGTTGCGAGTAACTTGCAACATAGATCTTGGGAATTTGAACCTAATGAGGTTTCTTATAGTCTCTTCATTGTAAAAGGAGCCTTTAGTGTCAAGTCCTTATACCGCTGGCTGGAAAAAGATATTGCTGGAGCTCACAACAAATGGCAAGCGAAAATTCTTTTTTAGGTTAAGGTCATTATCAGTCGCTCTCTTGATTGTTCCTTCAATATGATGTTGAAACTGTCTGCCATTTTGTTCATCGGTGGTCTTGTGGCCAAGGTCGTTTAATCTGTGGCTCGGTTAGTGTTGTTACTGTTTCCCCTATTTTACCTAGCAAGCTTTCTCATGGTTTTATGCTTTGGGGAAAATCCCAACATGCTTCCTCTTCGGCGGAAATCTCAACGCCATCACAAAATAGAACACCTCATGTTCCCATTGAACTAACAAGGTCCTGTTTATGTTAATAAAGTGCAATATAATTGGAAAATTCATACTCCTCTTGTTCACCAATAGAGGGTGCAAAAGGACATGTTTGTTGTTCAATAGAACAATAACTACTCAATCTGAATGAAAAACAATACAAATGTTTATTGTAATATTAAAAGAAACTTCATGACCCAATACCCTAAACATGAAATGTTTATTGTTTTCCTGAATGTGCTTAACAAAAGTACAATCGACAATGACACCTAATGGAAATGTAAAATTTTATTCTCTCGATATAACATTTAAATGGAAGCACTAACTGGCTCCTAAAGAAGTCATCTTCAAAACATGCATGAACATGATCATCATTCCCACCGGAAGACTATGACGGTACATTGACACACTCATCCTAGTCCATGTTATATTGGCCTACATCATTGCCATTATAGCCAAAATAAGCATCCATCCCTAGGTTCCCATTGTAGTGTGGTTGGTTTGATGGAGTATATCCCAAGTTATCATAGCCAAAGGATCCACCGGAGGCAAAGTCATTGCCTTGGGGGTAGAACAATTGTTGGGGGGCCTCCACAATGCTCCTAGTGGTTGAGTTAGTGATTGTGTTGTTCTGTGGTGGCTCCATTGTGTTGTAAGAACTTAGATAGTTCCGAAGGTGTGGACGTAAATCATGTACCAGACCAGGAACGGGTTGTCCGGGGGATGTCAATTGGGAACCCAAAGATGGTGGTGTTGGCTGAAATATTTGTGGTACCTGCACATCAAAAGATAGTTTGATTTGCGATAAGGACAAGTGTATAGTTCTAATGGTGTGGCTGAAGTGGCGGTGGTAAATTTTATACCTGATGAACATCTGGTTATTGGTGGGACGTTGAACAAGGTGCCAAAGGTGGTGGTGTGGACTGGAGCGATACCTGCATAGGAAAATGTGGTTCCATCGTGTCTTGTGGTTTCGATGTTAGTGTAACCGATGACAATAGTTGAGTTGTAATACAATGAGATGATGATGGTTGTTGGGATGAAATACGACTCTTCAAGTAATCCCATGATGGGCTTCTTAGCGTCAACCCGTTCCTTGGTACGTTCGCACCATTAGTCCTGGTTTCACTGCCAGGATGAAGTGGAGGCATACGACGTCTAATGTCCTCCCGGACCCGCAGAAGTTCATTGAAGATCTTGTTGAGGTCTTCAAGACTGAGGTCTTCTTCCTTGGAGAATATTAAATTTGCGAGCATACCTGGGTTCTCGTCTTTGATATTTTTGATATGCTTGAGGGAGAGTTCTGTTCTCTTTTCATATGTCACGGTTTCCATGTCCAGCCGAGCCACCTCCCTCTGCAGCTTTCTAATCCTAGCATTTGTTGCCTCATCGGTCAAGGGCTCGACAAGTGGACCTCCTGATAAGAAAGCATTAATAATGGGTGCCGCTGACGGCATCCCAAATGAGTGCATTCTTCCGGACTCCATCTCCAGGACGACATCGACCCTCATGCCTGTGAGCACGGAGAGGTCACATGCCATCTTGTACAAGCCATCACGCCTCTTGGAGAAGGTGATGCTGCGGTTTTTGTTGTCCCCGATCAAACGTACACCGTCCCTCTTCTCTCTCCTTGGCATATTTAGATATAAAACTCGAGGACTTATTACTATAAAAGGTAAGGTACAAGGATGCACTGATAGGTAGTTGTTTACGAGTGTTGTTGGCTAACTATGGGTTATTGTGAGATTTAAGGATATGAATACCCTTTATATATAAGAAAAGGGTTGTACATCAATGTTGAGATCACTCCTTATCCTATTATACACATTAATTAACATCTAAAATTACCCATTTGTTTATTCTAATCGAGTAAAAGTGTTCGAGGCTTCAATGAGCACCAAGATATGTAGTCAACAAATTCGTTGATTTATGGTTGCATTTATTGTTTGTGAAAACATAGAAGACGGGAGGACATCCTAATTTGGAGCCGTTATTGTGTTTTTACGTAAGGCATCCTCATAAAATAGAATTTAATTTAATTGCATAAGCAATGGTTATCCATTTCTGTATGATACTAATTGTGCACCTAATTTACTTTGTATACCTTTATTATTGAATTAATTACATCCAAATCTTCTGTTGAGAGAAATGTAGTCTATAATTGACCATTAAATACATAAGGTGCTAAGAGAAGGTGAGGGAGTTTCTTTCGGCCTGTGGCGCCTCTGCTAGATATAGGCTTACGATTAAATGATATCTCTCTGCAAGGGCACCATGACTTCGATATGTATGTGTGATTCATACTAGTACTTATTTTCCTTGTACTAAATCCCATCAGGATGAGCTTTAATAATATCAACATTTTTTATGAAATTAATCAAAGTAAAATAAGTGGGTTCATCAACCCAGGTAAATAGAGTTTTGCACATGATACAAATCGTGTTTCTTGCAATGAAGAGGTTAGGCGCAAAGCAGTTCAATTCATTCTAAAGAGTGAAAGTGCATTGTGTAAACATAGTGTGGTCATACCCTTCATATCGAGTGTTTGGTAGGTGATTCACTATGGAATAACCAAACTCCTTTTGTCAAAATTGTTGAACTCTATTGTCTAGCCTTTCTTTACCATCATCAAAGGTCGACCAACAATTAAGATTTTGAGATCGGACCAACACTTTAGGTGTCGTGAATTCTTGTGCAACTCATATTGTCTTTGCTCGGCGTTGACACTAAAAAAATGTCACGTGGAGGTTGCAGAAGTGGTAGACAAAAAGTGCTTACACGTGTATGTCTATGGATCATGTTGCATGTGCCCTTAAATGAGGCAACAAGCATTGTGTACGCCATAGAAAATCAACCTTATAATCAATCATCAAAGTAATCATAGATAATTATAGATATGTGTTAAGAACAATTACATCTTCCACTCCCCAACACCTAACATGCCTAGAGGTGTTTACTTACAAATGAGAGGGATCACAACTAAACACTAAGATCAAGCAAAATAAAATCATATCAATGATACATACTTCCCACCACAAGGTGCGTGGATATGTAGATCATGGTCCTAGAGAAAGGTATCAATAAAGTTCACAACCCTGTCTTAAAATCATGAAGCTCTAATGGTGGTCTTATCGATGCTGGAATGGAGGAGTATGGGATGGATCTAAGTGAAGCAGTTCCCTTTTGGATCTCTCCTCCTCTAGTATGGTTTCTATTCTTCTTCCCGTGCTGTTTTGTTATATTTTGTTCCTTTACGAAAGTGGTTGGGATTGCTAGATGGAAGAAACACCATGTTGAACAACCATTTTTACAAGTGGGTGCCTTCGTACCAAAGGCCGTCTTCCCTTTTGTTTCTCGTGAATGAAATTTATTCCAAAAGGTAAGCTCACACATCTCCTCCCATTTACTTAAATATGGCTCCAAATCCTTCCAAAAGTGCAACATTGTGTATTCAAAGAAAAAAAGCAAGGTTTATCTATTTTTGACATATAAATAATAATTTGAGAGTTAAAACTGAGAGAAGTCCGGAGTAAGCAATAAGAAATCTTCCACAAAATTCTATAAAACAAATTTATCGATGCTACGAGAATATCGACTCTTGTGTTCACATTAGTATTATGACTAAGAAAATGTTTTTTAAATACCAGTTGTTAAAAGATTGCATGCACAATAGGCACCCAATATGTGTTGTACGTAGTTACATTCAATATATCCGCTTTCATGATAGAGTCACCAGCAAATAAACATTACTAGGGAAAACCCTAGATGTAGCACTAGGTAAAAGCCTACCAGTAGCATGGATCCCTACGCTATAGCTACGACACTACAACTAAGTATTAGCAGTAGTGCGCTTCATGACCAGCGCTACGACTACTGGAGCTAGCAGTAGCACTTGTTTGGGATGGTGTCGCTGTCCTAAAGTTTGGGTTTTTTGTACCCCTTACTTGTGCACGGGCAGTTGTAGCCACACCCATGGCTAGGCCTGCCAGGGGACTGCTAGATGCAAGTACGAAGATGTCAAGAAAACGTTCAAGTCAACAATCACAAGACCGATGGTCAAAAGTTGGGACCCCGTTAAGATCTTGCCGGGGTGGCTTACAGAACCCCGGCAAGACATGCACCTGGCAAGATCTCACCATCTTGCCAGCGCAGAGACCAGGTGTCATCCCTCCTGGATACGTGTCAAGGCATCTAGCGATGGTCAGTGCCGATGGGACAGGCTCCTGTCCCGTCCCGTGGAAGGTCAGGGACGCCTGACTGAGCATTAAATGCATTTGTCCTATGCCGTTAGTGTTAGGTATAATAACACTATTGCAACTGTATACCTCATGCATGTATTGTACGTCATTGTTGGAGACCCCTTAGTCATATAAAAGGAGGCCTAAGGCATTACGAGAGAGGGACTTTTTTCCGAACTTTTGGAGGACCTTCTGGCTCACAACGTAGCGGCCATGTACTATTCATCACATAGCGCTCCTGTGGCTAGAACTCAAACACCCATAATACACCAAAGCAGGAGTAGGATTTTACGCTTCTCAGGGGCCCGAACATGGGTAAAATCCCTCGCGCTGCTCGTTGGATTTGCTCTTCATGCACACCTTTCTGCCTGCCGAACCGTAAAGGGATCCGCGCGATCCCATAGGTGTTGTACCCCAACATGTTTGGCGCACCGGGTAGGGGCGGAAGGTTGCGTGGACCTGATCTAACGACCAGCATGCCAATTTCTTCATCATCTTCATCGCCATGGACCCCAAGAAGAAGGGTTTCACGGCGGTTGATCCGTCCATGTCTGGTGTGCCTGTAGCTACTCGGACATGCGACGGTGTGGATGCAGGTGGAGGAGGCAGAGGTCTTGAGCCTCCATGACGCTCTGGTGATCAAGGCCAAACCAGCGGCACTGTTCGCCGCAAAGACGGCGACCCACGCGTTGTTGGACCTCAGGACGGAGTTGTACTGCCCACGGGCGGTGCAGTGAACTCCAGGACAGAAGGGCGCCTTCCAAGACACCCACGCCGGTGCATACACCATGGCCTTCTCAAGTCGCTTGTGATGAGCAGCGCTGTGACATCGGTGGTTCTAAGTGCCCCCATGGAAGGACTCTTGAGCATCACCCCCGAGATGCGCGGGACCAGCATGCACGCAAAAATGCTGGTGGAAGTGGTGCGCGGTCACGGGACCATGATGGAGCTCCTTCTAACACAGTTAGGAGTCAGAGCACCTCACGTTCTTCGCACCTTGCGCTGCCGACTACATCAGCAGAAGCATTGGAAAAAGCAAAGCTACTCCTGAATTTTTCTCCTGCCGCGGAGAAGCTCGATGAGTGGAGAGCTACTATTTAGAGCCTCGTCAGCTTCGCTGATAGAGATGGGCCACAGAGGGCGAAGCCTTCGTAGTGGCGGTCGATCGAGTCAGCACGCACCAATGGCGAAAAGGCTGGAGGTGGCGCAACCACGACGCACTCTCCTCCGCGGCGGAAATAGCGGTCGCCGAATCAATAGACCGACACTAGTGGTGAAGATTCAATGGCGTTGTCTGATCCGCGGACTCGCCATGATCAGCGTCAAGTTCTTCGGGAGCGGAGCAAAGAAGACGCTTGAACTACCATCGAGCGGAGGCAGGAAGCGCGCCATCAGTCTGATAGGCACGCAGGACCTACTGTAGACAAGCCTGTGCCAGGGTATCCTGGTGATCTACCTTATGAGGTGGGTTGTCCAGCTTTTACCCGTGAGATGCGGCGAGTCCAGTGGCCCAATTCCCGAACGTTCAAACAGGAGGTCCCGGAGAAATACAATGGCAAGACTCACCCGTTAGAGTTCGTGAGCATCTACTGTCACATCCCTAGTTGGTTTACTTAGGTAAGCATGTGTATGCATCATGTTTCATCTTTTGCATCAACTTGAAATGGGGATTAACAGAAACCCCAAACACCTCACTTGAATCAAACCAATTCCATGATTGTGAAAAACCAACAAATCCAAAACGCCCATAAAAAATGTCCCCTATGTCTGATAAATGTGGACATGATTATACAAGGGGTCAATCTAAATATTTGAATATTTATAGCATTTCAAAAATAAATATTAAAGCTACTGAAAATGCCAAATAAAGCATTATAATTATTTCAGTTTTCAAAAATATTCTGAAACTTTTTATAGAAGTTCGAAATATTCAAACTAAGTTCTATAAAATATTTGGGATATTTTATGCCTAGCATTTGTGCCTAAAAATAAATAAAACAAATGTTAGAAAAATAAAAAATAAACTGGAATTTAAAGAAAAAGGAGGAAGCCCACCTGGGTCGGCCCATCTGGCCCAGCACCGTCGTCGTCCTCCTGGCTGCCAGAAGGACGAGCGCGTGCCCGCCGTGCATGCGCGCCAGAGCTGCACGTAGCTCCCTACGGGCCTACATCCCCCGTCGGGCCGGCGAGTGGATGAGGACGCGCTGCCATCCCCATCGCTCTCTCTCTCACCCATTTTCCCTCCTGCTTCCTCCCTATCCTATGCTCCGCCATGGCCGATGGCCCTGCTCGCTCGCCGCCGTAGTTGCAGCCGCTCCCGTGCCTCCGTGAGCCGCCAGAGGCTCTGCCTCGTCGTCCCCGTCCTCTGTGCCGAGCCACGCATCGCCAGAAGCCCTGGAGTATTTCCCTCGAGATCTTCTTCCTCCTCGGACCTGAGCTCCGCCGCCGTTGATTCGTCGCCTCCGAGCCCTCCCCGAGCAAGCTCTCGTTGGCTCCGAGCCCACGGTGAGCTCCTGGCCCTTTCCCCTCACTTCCCCGGCCATTCCCCCTCTATAGGCCCCGGCTGCGTGTGCTCCCGAAATGCCCCACCACACGAGCTCATTGCTAGTGTTGCTCCGGCGACCAGCTGGTCCATCTGAGGCCATCACCGAGATCGTGGGGTCGCGTATATGCCGTAGGTGCCAAGCTCTGACCATGTGGCACCCTAGTTCGACGAGCTTGTGCCTGCCCGAGCTCCGATAGCCGCCGAGCTCGTCACCGGCATCGATCCCGGCCGCCTTAGCCTCTGAGAGGTGTCGGGGTGGACGCGCGCGTGAGCCTAGGCTCGCCTGGTGCCTTCCGTCGACAAAATGGTCGCCGGAGGAGGAAAACCGACCCCTCCGCCATCTCTGGAGCCACCGGCGGCTCAACGCCGGTGAGTCTGGCCAGCGTTGACCACGGGGGGTTTGACCCCTCGGTCACTGGCAAGTGGGGCCAGGCTCTGCTAAATTAGGATTAGTTAAGTTAAGTTAATTAATTAATTAAATTAAATCAATGACCCACTGACCAGTGGGCCGTACCCAATCTAATTAGTAATTAGTGATTTAATTGTTTCTGTTAGAGGCTGGGTCATTGACCAGTGGACCCCACTGGTCAGGTTTGACCTGTCAACGGTGTGTTGACCAGCTGACGTCATGATGATGTCATGATAATGCAAGAAAGAAATTTCTAAATTAAATTAATTCCAAAAACTATTTAAACTTAGAAAATTCATATACATTAATCTATAACTCAGATTGAAATAATTTATATATGAAAATTTATCAGAAAAATCCAATGGTGTTGTTATCATGCATGCTGGAGCAACCTATGTAGATGAACATTGACATTTACTAATAGGTTAACATATGGAATATGTAAAGGAGAATGATTTTGAACCTATATTCAAAAATTACTTCATTTAACTTGGATAGTAGTTGCATTATCTCATCCATACATGCTGCCACGTTATGATCATGCATCATATTGTTGCACTTGCCGTGTATTTATTGTTATTTATCTGCATTGCGGTAGGCCCTTCTTCTGAGGATACCTCCGAGTATTCCAATGAAGGAGAATACCTTCCCGCTTCCCAACAAGGCAAGCAACCCCATTGATCATTCTGATAACATCCCATTCTCTCGCTCCTGCTCTTGTTTATTGCATTAGGACAATCGTTTAATTGTGTGTCATGAACAGTAGACGAACCCATTCCTTTGCATGACCTGTCTTTGTCAGAGGAAATAGCTAAACCTTGCAACCTAGCACACTTGGTAGATGCATGAGCCATGTTGTGCTTTACCTACTTTGCCTGCTATGCTTGCTATGCTTGGAGTTGCATCAGGACTGATTCATTTGGGTGATGAACTGGAGTGGAATAATATTGTTCTGATGTGATAAGCTTAATGACGAACCCGATTTGGTAAAGGTAGAGATGAGAGGCTATGTAGGAGTACGTAGCGGGTTGTCTCATTGGGACCGTTCTTAGGAACTGAGTTCCGTGTTTGTGATCCAAGGCTAGTTACTACCACATGCTAGGCCCTGAAATATGACCTCGCTCGACTTATCAATCGCTTAGTCCTTGGTCCAGTAGTTGTAAGTAGTTTCTGGTGTTTATAGCATGCTAGAGGCCGTGCATAGCACTGACCCTAGGGGTGGGTTACGATGCGGTAGGCAGTGGCACGGTGTACCAAGGGTCACCCGAATGGTGGGCTTGGGAACCCTGCGCATATCGTTTGTGGCCGTAGAGGAAACTTCGGCCGGACTTCCGTGCGGGTTCAGTCTCAAATAGGCGATAGCCTGGACTAGAGGTCTTGTGTGATAGACGGTCGTGGCCGACTCCCTCGCTGGGCTTCCGCTTGAAGGTTGCCGAGGTGCATGGTTTTATCAGCACATAGCGATAAGTGGCGAGAGCGTGTGTGAAGAAGTACACCCCTGCAGGGTATGAAACTATTCGAATAGCTGCGTCCTCGGATATGGACTACTTGGAAAACTTATGATGTTCATAGATAATTAATGGATACTCATAAAAATCTCAAGACACGTGTGAGTACCGTGGATGGCACTCTCGTAGGAGACGGAAGTGAATCCATGGTGGTGTATTGATGTGGAGTTAGTGGACTCCTGTGTGATATCTAAAATTTGAACAAAGAGTTAAAATTGCGTAGTATAGGTTAGTCATGAGTGAATGCTAGCATTGTTGCATAAACCCAACCACTTCCCTTATTGATACATGAGCATGAATAGTCTAGGTCTTCTTTAAAGACTTTCTGAGTATGTTTGTACTCATGTTTTCTTAATAAATGTTGCAAATGAGACTCAGGACCCATCAGGTGGGTTCTATCTAGATGTCGACAACGCTGAATAGCTGGTGTCCCAGCTACGACCTTATGCCTTGTGGCGGGCTATAGATAGTCAGGCCATGTGCCTTTTTACCCTTTCAACTGTCTGTACGTAGACAACTTTATGCTTCCGCTTGGTTTGTATGAACTTTCTTGTATGACTTGAGTGTCGGGTCATGTGACCCCTACCTGTAAGAACATATTATGCAAGGCTTTTCTGAGCCTCTTAAATAAAAGTTATGTTGTTGTGTGGTTATGTTGTGATGCCATAGTTGTATCTATGCATATCGGGCATGTCGTGCGTATATGTGATATATGTGATGTGCAACGGTATGTATGGGATCCGACACCTAGTCATGTGCCTTTAGTAGTACTATTTACGGGAAACTGCCTCTTTGTGCTTCCACCGAGCCTTGGTAGCTTGCTACTTCTCCGGACACATTAATTGACCGACATGTATCCTTCTTTGCCGGTATGTATGTCCCTTCGAGGAAATGTCTCGCGGTGTAATGGAGTCCCTATAGCCTGCTATGACTCGCCTACGTGCAGTGATGACATTTATGTCCCACGGCATAATGGAGTCCTTGTAGCTTGCTATGACTCATCTACACACGCTTGAGGCTGATACCTGCATTGCTGGGTTACGTATGACTGTTTTCGTACGGATGTGCCACTTGGGTTCTATGACTAGTTATGTCAGCCCGGGTTCTCTGTCGTTTGATTGCCAACGACATGTTCGCATACGTGAGCCAAAATACGCAAACGGTCCTGGCTAAGGTAAGGCTGCAGCCGTGGAGTTTACCGTGCATGAGGCCGCAAAGTGATGTGATGTGTTACAGTCTGGATTCATATGGCTTAGGATCGGGGTCCCGACAGCGTTGGTATCAGAGCCTGACTGACTGTAGGACTACCAAGCCAAACTGGTCGAAGTTGAGTCTAGAAACACTATAGAAAAGTAGGGGAATTGATGGTGGAAGGGAACGTAAGGCTCTTTTTACTCCTCTTCCCAAGTTATTCTATTCTAAGTCACTTTCATCTTTTCTACGGGGTTAAGAACTAGGCTTCTCATCTATTGCTTAGGATGACGAGTTACTAACCATGGACTATTAGCTAGCTTGTTCGCAAGTGAACTTCTTTACTCGAGTATTGTTGGTGTGACAAACAGTTGGAGAAGAGATTTGAGTCTAGATAGTCGAGTGGTTATGCTATCCAATCTTTTGAAGTTGTCACAAAATCCTTTTTGAGAAATTACAACCGTTATGCTGTCCAATTTCTGCTAGGACCTCCAATGTCTTTGCATCATTCTCTGTTTCAGATGCCCCCTCGTCCTTCTCGTCAGGTGGTCCGTCTGACTAGGTGCATCGATGTACCGGGTCACACGGCCATGTTGGTTAGAGTTGTGATGGAGGCTGGTTACCGTGGTACCCAGAGTATTCAGTGGAGGAGTAGTATCGAGATTTCTACCAGAGTCAGTATTTGTGTACTGTTAGGTTATATCCATCATATCCTGGAGCTGCAGAGCCGCTGCATTGGTCATATGGGTTAGGTGTCACCATAGACATGGCAGTTCAGGAGGCCGCCTATACCATGTGACTATTATGAGATCTCACCATGGATTGCTTCAGAACATTGAGTTCTGCTATGTTCCTGCCACTCTAGGAGGAGAGGAAGGTTATCTTAGTGCAGCCTACTATGATCATTCTCATGAGGACCCTAGGCTGCAGGTGACCGCTCAGATGCCGAAGAACAGGGATCGTGATGCATGTGCCCTTCGCATGGAGCTATATGCTACCCGTGCA
Source organism: Hordeum marinum (assembly GCA_022496015.1). NCBI lineage: Eukaryota > Viridiplantae > Streptophyta > Magnoliopsida > Poales > Poaceae > Hordeum > Hordeum marinum. The sequence goes on from CM039678.1 coordinate 472,210,245, forward strand.
CGTCTTTGGACAGCCCTGACGCAGCTAGCACCTGTCGTGCAGACATGCTATGGAGATTTGGAGATGTTGAACCCATCGCAGACTCATTTGCCACCACATGTAGACTGGCCCGATGTTGGAGGCATCACCCCTCTTCGAGGACCGCTGTTGCCGCCAACACGGGGACCGAGGCCACATCCGTGTCCTTTCAGTTTTCAGGGATCGTAGGCTAGGGTGTTTCCAGATCCTCAGGTTCAGCTCCCGGGCCACGGGGGTAACCTATATGAGGCATTCTACGGCGATGCTTGAGTACGTGGATGTTAGTTCTGGTATGGTAGTAGTCGTATTGCCACAGTCCTACGTGTCTTGTGGGATATGACTGAGGTTGAGAGTTGAATTCCGGAGGTGTAGATAGATAATGTATAGGAAGCTTGTAATGCCTCCGATGAGTTGTGTCATCTCTCTGTAGTTGTATTTCAGCTTGGGCTTGTACTGAACTATGTCATGGTGTGTATGAATCATGGTGTTTATATGGCAGTTTGTTTTTACCATGTTGATCAGGTGTTTACCCATGCATGCCATGTTGTCCAGTACATTCCTTGTCTCATTCCTTAGAGTTGGTGTCTTCCTTGTCTAAGCTGTGGGTTTATTTTCCCAGGATGGTGTCAACTAGGAATAACCCCGTGCCTGCCCCCAAGCAGGGCGAGGGAAGCCAGCCAAGGCAAGAGAACCTGCCGCAGGCGCCCTCTTTGGCAGAAGTGATGCTCGAAGCTGAACGGAATAAAAGGGAGACCAACAGGCTGTTGGAACGTATTGATTAGAACACAACGCGTCCTCCCTACAATGATCATAATGATGGTGTGTCCCTCAATGACTTCATCAAGTTGTGCCCACCTAAGTTTCATCATTCGGTCGACCCGCTCGACGCTGATGACTGGTTGACCAACATGTCCCGCAAAATCCGAGCTGCCAATGTATCTGAGGCCAACAAGGTGACTTTTGCTGCATACTTTCTGGAAGGACCCGCCAATCTGTGGTGGGAAAATTATGAAGCCATGCGTCCCGCAGGCCCCGCACCAACTTGGGCAGATTTCAGTGAGGCATTCCGTACCCATCACATCTCGGAAGGGCTGATGGATTGCAAGAGAGAGGAGTTCTGTGCTTTTACCTAGGGCAAACTAACAGTGGATGCCTATAGCCGCGAGTTTGGCAATCTTGCTCGTTATGCTCTGGAGGAAGTGTCAGCCGATGCCAAGAAACATGCTAGGTTCCGCAAGGGACTTAGTCCTGAGCTCCGTCGAGACCTGCGTTTGCATGAGTGCAATTCTTTCCAGGCCCTCGTCAACAAGGCTATCAATGCCGAAACTAGACAGACTGACTACAAGGCAACTAAGAAGCACACCTGTGACTTCAGCCCCGCATCTGGCTCGGGCTCCAACAAATGCCGGGTGTGGGTGCCCAATGCATCTCTGTCGCCAAGGTACACCATGAGGCCATCCATCCAGGTGCCTCGCCCAGCCCAACCCTCCAGCCAGGACATTTGGAGGTCCCCCTGCTACTGCTACTCCCCGTGCCATTGTTGTCTGCTACAAATGTGGAGAACCAGGACACTGCTCCCATGAGTGTCCTCAGAACAATGCGAAGCCGGCTAGACTTGGGAAGCCGGGAAAAGCCTTCTATGTGAAGCCAGCTCCTGCTCGTGGTCGAGTGAACTATGTTTCTGCTGAAGAAGCCCGTGAGGATCCTGATGTTATCCTAGGTACGCTCCTTGTCAATAGTCATCCAACATCTGTTCTATTTGATACTGGGCATCTCATTCTTTCATCTTAGAAAGTTATGCACAGTTGCATAACATGTCATTTTGTGATATGCCTACTCCTTTAGTAGTTCAGACTCCTGGTTCAAAATGGCAAACTTCTAGGGTAAGCCATGACAATGAGATTCTTGTGGATAGGCTAGTCTTCCTAGCATCTTTGATAGACCTCAAGTCTTCGGACATCAATATCATCTTAGGCATGGACTGTATGAAAGCCCACTATGCTAAGATTGATACTCATACTAGGAATGTTCAGCTTACACACCCATCGGGTGAGATAGTTAATGTCTCCACTCGAGCACCCAAGAGCCAACTCTATTCTATCAATGCTAGCCCTCTTATAGAATTAGAAGATATTCCGGTAGTCCGAGACTTTTGGGATGTCTTTCCAGAAGAACTGCCAGGAATTCCACCTGTCAGAGATGTAGAGTTTGTGATAGAGCTCATCCCAGGGACTGTCCCAATAGCCAGAAGACTCTATAAGATGGCACCCTTAGAACTAGCCAAACTTAATAAACAACTCGATGAGGCTTTGAAGAAAGGTTTCATTCGTCGTAGTTCTTCTCCTTGGGCTTGCCCCGTCCTCTTCATTAAGAAGAAGGATGGATCGGATTGGATGGTTGTGGATTATCGGCTAGTGAATCTTGTCACCATAAAGAACAAGTATCCGCTCCCTAGGATCAACAATTTGTATGATCAACTCGTTGGATCCTCTGTCTTTTCCAAGATGGATTGAGCTTGGGATACCATCAAATCAGAATTAGAAACGGGGACATTCCAAAAACGGCTTTTGTTACTCGTTAGGGCCAATACGAGTACACCGTCATGTCCTTCGGTTTAACCAATGCCCCAGCCACCTTCTCTCGCCTGATGAATTCGATCTTAATGGAGTATCTGGATAAATTCGTCGTAGTTTACCTCGACGATATACTTATCTACTCGAAGAACGAACAGGAACATGCCGAGCATCTAAGGCTGGTATCGACGAAACTTCGAGAGCATCGTCTGTATGCCAAATTCTCCTAGTGTGAATTTTGGTTACCAGAAGTGACCTATTTAGGCCATGTGATTTCTGGTAAAGGTATTGTTGTCAATCCCGAGAGAGTTCAGGCCGTCCTTGTTTGGACTCAACCTGAATCGGTTAAGCAAGTTCGGAGTTTCCTTGGCTTAGCGAGCTATTTTCGCCGCTTTGTCGAGAACTTCTCCAAGGTTGCGAAACCTCTGACTGAACTCCTCAAGAAAGATAAAAAGTTTGAGTGGACCCCACAATGTGAGCACATTTTTCGGGAGCTGAAAAGACGCCTGACCTCTACTCCCGTTCTGGTACCACCAAATTTCTCTAAGGACTTTGTTGTCTATTGCGACGCCTCGCGACAAGGATAAGGTTGCATTATCATGCAAGATCGTCATGTTGTTGCATACGCATCTCGATAGTTGCATCCACATGAGGATAATTATCCAACACATGATCTTGAGCTTGCAGCTGTGGTCCATGCACTAAAAACTTGGCGACATTACCTTCTGGGTAATCGTTGCAAAATTTACACTGATCACCAAAGTCTGAAATATATTTTCACCCGGCCGGATTTGAATCTCAGGCAAAGACGGTGGGTTGAGTTGATTACAGATTACGACTTAGGGATAACTTACACCCCGGGGAAAGCCAATGTCATGGCTGATGCACTAAGTCTTAAGTCTTATTGTAACAACCTGATGTTACAACAAGGTCAACCACTTCTCTATGAGGAATTTTGGAAGTTGAACCTCCACATTGTTCCTCAAGGATTCCTTTCCAACCTGGTGGCGAAACCTACTCTTAAGGATCAAATTATAGCCGGCCAAAAGCGTGATAAGGGTATTTCCCGGATCAAGGAGAACCTCGTTAGTGGTATCGCTAAGGATTTCTCTATCGATGATCAAGGTGTGGTGTTCTTTCAGAACCGTTTGGTTGTTCCCAAGAACCAACATCTTCGACAACTGATCCTTAAGGAGGCTCATGATTCTCCTCTCACGATTCATCCTGGTAGTACCAAGATGTATCAGGACCTACGCCAGAGGTTCTGGTGGACTAGGATGAAGAGAGAAATTGCTCAGTTCGTTGCTAACTGCGACGTTTGTCGTCGCATTAAGGCAGAACATCAAAGGCCTGCTGGCACCCTTCAACCTTTAGCTATTCCTATATGGAAATGGGATAAGGTCGGTATGGATTTCATTACTGGATTTCTCAGGTCTAAGAGAGGGAATAATGCTATCTTTGTGGTGTTAGACCATCTTTCCAAAGTGGCCCATTTTCTTCCTGTTTGGGAGAGTATTACTGCTAGGCAGCTAGCGGAGTTATACGCTTCTAGAATAGTTTCTCTTCATGGTGTTCCTTTGGATATTAACTCAGACCGCGAAAGTATCTTTACTTCTTGATTCTGGGAACGCTTCCAAAATGCTATGGGGACTCATCTATCCTTTAGCACTACTTTCCATCCGTAGTCAAGTGGTCAAGTTGAGCGAGTCAATCAAATCCTCGAAGACATGCTCCGAGCTTGTGTTATATCCTTCGGTATGAATTGGGAGAAATGTCTTCCATTTGCCGAATTTGCTTATAACAATAGTTATCAATCAAGCTTGGGCAACCCCCTTTTGAAGTTCTCTATAGACGAAGGTGTCGAACACCTCTTAACTGGTCAGAAACCGGAGAGAGGCAACTCTTTGGCCCGGATATGATCCAGGATGCAGAGGAGCAAGTTTGCATTATTCGTGAAAAGTTGAAAACAGCCCAATCTCGTCAAAAGAGCCAATATGATCACCATCATAAGGCTGTGACCTATGAAGTTGATGAGAAGGCTTATCTTCGGGTTACACCTCTGAAGGGTACCCACCGATTCGGTATCAAGGGCAAGTTGGCTCCTCGTTACGTTGGACCTTTTCGCATTCTTGCTAAACGAGGAGAGGTTGCCTACCAATTGGAACTTCTGTTGCATCTTTCCAAGGTTCATGATGTCTTCCACGTCTCGCAACTCATGTGTTGCTTCTCGGACCCTGTCCGCGAAGTAGACCACAAAGCGCTTGATCTCCAAGATAACCTTACATATCGAGAATACCCTGTTCGTATTCTTGATCAAGCTGAGCGTACCACTCGGTGTCAGAACATCAAGTTTCTCAAGGTTCAGTGGTCACACCATTCTGAGAAGGAGGCCACAGGGGAAAGAGAGGATCGTCTTCGACTAGAGTACCCCGTGCTCTTCCTGACGACTTCCAAATCTCGGGACGAGATTCTTTTGAGTGGGGGTGAGTTGTCACATCCCTAGTTGGTTTAATTACGTCAGCATGTGTGTGCATCATGTTTCACCTTTTGCATCAACTTGAAATGGGGATTAACAGAAACCCCAAACACCTCACTTGAATCACACCAATTCCATGATTGTGAAAACCAACAAATCCAAAATGCCCATAAAAATGTCCCCTATGTCTGATAAATGTGGACATGATTATACAAGGGGTCATTCTAAATATTTGAATATTTATAGCATTTCAAAAATAAATATTAAAGCTACTGAGAATGCCAAATAAAGCATTATAATTATTTCAGTTTTCAAAAATATTCTGAAACTTTCTATAGAAGTTTGAAATATTCAAACTAAGTTCTATAAAATATTTGGGATATTTTATGCCTACCATTTGTGCCTAAAAATAAATAAAACAAATTAAAAAAAACAGAAACCGGAATTTAACGAAAAAGGAGGAAGCCCACTTGGGCCGGCCCATCTGGCCTAGCATCGTCGTCATCCTCCTGGCGGTCAGGAGGACGAGCACGTGCCCATCGTGCGCGCGCGCCGGAGCTACCACGCAGCTCCCTGCACGCCTGCATCCCCCGTCGCGCTGGCGATCGGATGAGGATGCGCTGCTGTCCCCATCGCTCTCTCTCGCCCATTCTCCCCCCTGATTCCTCCCTCTCCTCTGCTCCGCCATAGCCGACGGCCCCGCTCGCTCGCCGCCGTAGTTGCAGCCGGTCCCGTGCCTCCCTGAGCCGCCATAGGCTCCGCCTCGTCGTCCCTGTCCTCTGCGCCGAGCCATGCGTCTCTAGAAGCCCTGGAGTGTCGCCCTCGAGCTCTTCTTCCTCCTCGGACCCAAGCACCGCCGCCGTCGATTCGTCGCCTCGGAGCCCTCCCCGAGCAAGCTCTCGTCGGCTTCGAGCCCGCTGTGAGCTCCCGGCCCTTTCCCCTCTCTTCCCTGGACATTTCCCCCTTTGTAGGCCCCGGCTGCGTGGGCTCCCGAAATGCCCCGCCGCATGAGCTCGTCGCCGGCGTTGCTTCGGTGACCAGCTGGTCCATCCGAGGCCATCACCGAGCTCGTGGGGTCGCATAGATGCCGTAGGTGCCAAGCTCCGGCCATGTTGTACCCTAGTTCGCCAAGCCCGTGCTCGCTCGAGCTCCAGCAGCCGCCGAGCTCGTCGCCGGCATCGATTCCGGCCGTCTCAGCCTCTGAGAGGTGTCAGGGTGGACGCGCGCGTGAGCCTAGGCTCGCCTGGTGCCTTCCACCGACGAAATGGTCGCCGGAGGAGGAAACTCGACCCCTCCACCGTCTCTGGAGCCACCGGCGGCTCAATGCCGGTGAGTCTGGCCGACGTTGACCACAGGGGGTTTGATCCCCTGGGTCACTGGCAAGTGGGGCCAGGCTCTGCTAAATTAGGATTAGTTAAGTTAATTAATTAAGTAAATTAATTAAATTAATGACGCACTGACCAGTGGGCCCTACCCATTCTTATTAGTAATAAGTGATTTAATTATTTCTGTTAGAGGCTGGGTCACTCACCAATGAACCCCACTGGTCAGGTTTGACCTGTCAAAGGTCTATTGACCAGCTAACGTCATGATGATGTCATGCTGATGCAATAAATTATTTCTGAACTAAATTATTTCCAAAAACTATTTAAACTTAGAAAATTCATATAAATTGATCTATAACTCAGATTGAAATAATTTATATATGAAAATTTATCAGAAAAATCCAATGGTGTTGTTATCATGGATGTTAGAGCAACCTATGTAGATGAACATTGACATTTACTAATAGGTTAACATATGGAATATGTAAAGGAGAATGGTTTTGAACCTATATTCAAAAATTACTTCATTTAACTTGGATAGTAGTTGCATTAGCTCATCCATACATGCTGCCATGTTATGATCATGCATCATATTGTTGCACTTGCTGTGTATTGATTGTTATATATCTGCATTGCGGTAGGCTCTGCTTTTGAGGATACCTCCAAGTACTCCAACAAAGTAGAATACTTTCCCGCTTCCTAGCAAGGCAAGCAACCCCATTGATCATTCCAATAACATCCCATTCTCTCGCTCCTGCTCTTGTTTATCGCATTAGGACAATCGTTTAATTGTGTGCATGAATGGTAGATGAACCCATTCCTTTGCATGACTTGTCTTTGTCACAGTAAATAGCTAAACCTTGCAACCTAGCATACTTGGTAGATGCTTGAGCCATGTTGTGCTTTACCTACTTTGCCTACTATGCTTAGAGTTGTGTCAGGTCTGATTCATCTGGGTGATGAACTGGAGTGAAACAATATTGTTCTGATGTGATAAGCTTAATGATGAACCCGATTTGGTAAAGGTAGCGATGAGAGGCTATCTAGGGGTACATAACGGGTTGTCTCATTCGGACCGTTCTTAGGAACTGAGTTCTGTGTTTGTGATCCAAGGCTAGTTACTACCACATGCTGGGCCCTGAAATATGACCCCGCTCGAATTATCAATCTCTTAGTCCTTGGTCCAGGAGTTGCAAGTAGTTTCTGGTGTTTATAGAATGCTGGAGGCCGTGCGTAGCGCTGACCCTAGGGGTTGGTTACGACACGGTAGGCAGTGCCACGGTGTACCAAGGGTCACCCGCATGGTGGGCTTGGGAACCCTGTGCACATCCTTTGGGGCCATAGCGGAAACTTCGGCTGGACTTCCGTGCGGGTTCAGTCTCAAATAGGCGATAGCCTGGATTAGAGGTCTTGTGTGATTAATGGTCGTGGCCAACTCCCTCGCTGGGCTTCCGCTTGAAGTTTGCCGAGGTGCATGGTTTTATGAGCACAAAGCGATAAGTGGCGAGAGCGCGTGTGAAGAAGTACACCTCTGCAGGGTATGAAACATATTCGAATAGCCGCGTCTTCGGATATGGACTACTTGGAAAACTTATGCTGTTCTTAGATAATTAATGGATACTCATAAAAATATCAAGACAAGTGTGAGTACCGTGGATGGCACTCTCGTAGGAGACGGAAGTGAATCCATGGTGGTCATTGATGTGGAGTTAGTGCACTCATGTGTGATATATAAAATTTGAACAAAGAGTTAAAATTGCGTAGTATAGGTTAGCCAAAGCTAGTATTGTTGCATAAATACCACCACTTCCCTTGTTGATACATGAGCATGAATAGTCTTGGTCTGCTTTAAAGACTTGCTGAGTACGTTTGTACTCATGTTTGCTTAATAAATGTTGCAGACACTACTGGAATCAGACAATTTGCCGTCTGCCAGCTCTTTGCCGTCTGCTAGCGGACGATAAAGAGTGTCTTTGCCATCCGCTAGCACAAAGCGGATGGCAAAGAGCTAGCGGACGACAAAGAGGGGCTTTGCCATTTGCCAGCTCTTTGTCATCCGCTAGCGGACGGCACAGATTCTTTGCCATCAGCCAGCGGACGGCAAAGAGGTGGGTGGGGCCCAGTTGACGGCACCACTGTAACGGCCCACCACCCCACCACTTTGCCGTCCGCTAGTGGATGACAAAGAGGTGGATACCTAATTAGCTAATGGCGCACCCCCAGCCTCTATCTCCCATCTCTCCCCGACCAGCCGCACGCCCACACGCGCCGCACCCCAGCTAGCCCCCACCCCCATCGTGCCCCCCCGCCGGCCGCCGCTCGCGCCCCCCTGTCGGCCCTAGCCCGTGCCCATCACTTCCACCACCGATCGCCACCCGTGCCCCTCACCCCCAACGCCGCCCGCGCCCGTCACCCCCATCGCCAGCCGCCGCCCGCACCCCCCGCCGCCCGCGCCCCCCACCCCCATCGCCAACCGCCGCCCGCGCCCCTCACCCCCACCGCAGACCGCGCCCCTCACCCCCACCACCGGCCGCTGCCCCACTCCGGTGAGCCCCCTCCCCCTCTTTTTTTGTTTTTAACAGTGTATTTATAGTAATTTAGTTAGTTAATTAGTTGTAGTTAGTTAGTTGTAATTTAGTTAGCTTAGTTAGTAATTTAGCTTAGTTAGTTGTAGTTATAGTAATTTAGTTAGGTGTAGTTATAGTAATTTAGTTAGTTAATTAGGTGTAGTTAGTTAGTTAGTTGTAAGAAGAAGAAGAAGAGGAAGGTGAAGAAGAAAAAGAAGAAGAAAAGGAGGAGGAGGAGGAGAAGAAAAGAAGAAAAAGAAGAAGGGGAATAAGAAGAAGAGGAGGAGGAGGGGTGCGTTGGCGCCGATGTAACCGGGTCGAGGATCGCCGACACGACACCACCGACACCCTGACCGCCGACACGACACCCCGACACCACGACACGGCACCCCGGACCCTGACACAACACCCCCACACCGCGACCCCGACACGACACCCCGACACCCCGACCCCGACATGCCACCCCTGACACCCCGACCCCGACACGGCATCCCCGACACCCCGACCCCGACACGACACCCCCGACACCCCGACCCCGACACGGCACCCCTGACACCCTGACGCCGACACGACACCCCCTACACCCAGACCCCAACACGACACCCCGCCACCCCGACACGGCACCCCCGACCACGACACAACACCCCGACCCCGACACGACACCCCCGACACCCTGACCCTGACATGACACCCCGACCCCGACCCCGACACCCCGACACGACACCCCGACACCCCGACACGGCACCCCGACCCCGACACCCCGAGACCCTGACACAGGACCCCGACCCCGACACCCCGACACGACACCCTTTGACCACGACACATCACCCTGACCCTGACACGACACCCCCTACACCCCGACCCTGACACGACACCCCGACACCCCGACACGGCACCCCCGACCACGACACAGCACCCTGACCCCGACACGACACCCCCGACACCCCGACCCCGACATGACACCCCCGACACGCCGACCCAACATGACATGGGTCATATATTTGTGAATTATGAGTTAGGTCATATATTTTTTCGATTTTGGTATACAGAACATCATATTTATGTTGATCAGGTGGATTTAAATGTGCAGTTGTTTCGTCGCTGCGAGGGTCTGGTGTTCAACGACCTTCCCGTGCGTTCGACGAGCTCCGCCCCTACATTCGTGGGTGAGCACAAATGACATCTCCTCCTGCACCCTTCATTTCCTCTGTTCCAGTCTTCGTTCCAATGAAACTTGCTAGCTATAGGTGTCTTGAATCATCAGTATGCCTGACCACTATGCGTCTCCCGTTCGAAAGGGTTACATCTATAAATATGCATTCATTAGCATATTTATAACCATAATTCTTTCGAATTGTCCAACGTTATCCATGGACAGCCCGAGTATGTGTAGATTGGGTTCGTTTTCCCATATGCTCTGCTCCGGATCCGATGCAGAATTTCGTCGGTGCCTCCCTGTTGTTCTCCGGGTACACATCCTCTCTACTTATTGCCGAGACGTGTATCAGGAGAACGGCGGGGAGGTGTTGTTGAAATTGTGCGTTGGATCCGGAGTGGAGCATGGGAAAACGAACCCAATCTACACATACTCGGGTGGGATTAGGACCTATCTTTACCTACTAGCGTCTAGGTTGCATCGACGTAATGACACTGACATACTCTATTAACTTATGAATATGGTTTGCTGAATTATGTATATATTTTGTGTGTGTCCAGTAGCTAGGCAGGATGAGTGATCGTGGGTGGATGTACACCGGTCACACTAGTCAGAAAGACATGACCCGTGAATGGTTAACAAAAACCAAGGAGTTTCTGAGAGTCGCATTTGCAAATGGACAGAAAACAACCTGGTGACCTTGTGTCGATTGCAACAACTGTAAGAAGAAGTCAGAATTTGAAATGATCAAACACCTGCAGAAGTGGGGTTTTACGCCTAATTATACGGTCTGGACATTTCATGGCGAGTCTGCCCAACGTGCTAGAGCTGAGGTGCTTCGTCGTCACACCGACTAGCATGGTACCGGGATCGAAGACATGGTGCAAGACTTTGATGATGCTCGGGATTTGGACGATGAGATGGAGGAATCTTCAAAGGCCTTTTATGAAATGTTGGAGTCTTCAAAACGTCCTCTCCACGAGCACACTGAGCTTTGTCAGCTGGATGCCATCATGCAAGTAATGTCTCTAAAGGCTCACTTCAACCTGGGCGGAGAATGCTACGACGCGATGATGACGATATTTGGACGCTTTCTACCCAACGGCCATGTATTGCCACCAAACCAGTACCAGTCGGACAAAAGCCTACGTGCGCTTAAGATGCCCTATGAGAAGATAGATGCCTATGAGAATGGATGTGCCTTATTTAGGCTTCAATATGAGGGCTTGAACTATTGCCCCATTTGCAACGCTTCCAGGTATGTTCTGGTAGACAACGGTATGGGTGAGAAGAGTCAGACCAAAATCCCCATTAATGTTCTTCGGTATTTGCCAATCATACCAAGACCTCAACGGCTTTTCATGGTCGATGAGACGGCTAGACAGATGACGTGGCATAAATTGGGCAAAAGAACAGAACTGGATGTAGATGGGAATCTGATGCTGGGACACACTTCAGATGCTTTTGCGTGGAAGCACTTCAATGCATTACATAAGGATAAAGCGGCAGATCCAAGGCATCCTCGAGTTGCCATCAGCACGGATGGATTCAATGTGTATGGTATGACGGCAGCACAATACAGTTGATGGCCTGTATTTGTCATTCCACTCAATCTCCCCCTGGAGAGATTATGAAAAGAAATGACATTTTCCTGACGTTGATAATTCCAGGGCCCAAATATCCGGGGAAGAATATGAATGTGTACATGCAACCTCTTAAGGATGAATTGTAAGAAGCCTGGGATAATGGGATCAAGACATACGACGCTGCTACAAAAAAGAACTTCAAAATACATGTGTGGTAGATGTACTCGATGCATGACTTGCCGCCATATGCGCTATTCGTTGGCTGGTGTGTGCATGGAAGGTTTCCATGCCCCACATGCAAGGCAGCTCTTCAGTTCCGTTGGCTGGAGGCGGGTCGCAAGTTTTCTTGCTTCGACATGCATAAATAGTTCCTGGATCCTGACCGTAAGTTCAGAAAAGACAAGAAGAATTTCATCAAAGGTAGGGTTTTCAAAAACACTGCACCACCTATGTTGACAGGCCAACAGATCCTGGATCATATAAACGCTCTCGAGCCGGATCCAGATCATCTAGGGTATTTCAAAGGGTATAATACGAAACACGCCTGGACTCACAAGATATGTTTGTGGGATCTGCCTTACTTTAAAGACCTCCTTTGCCCACACAACATCGACGTGATGCACACTGAAAAGAATATCGCGGAGGCCCTTTTTGGTACATTGTTTGGCATTGAGGGGAAGTCGAAGGATAATCCTAAGGCTAGAGTCGACCAGGAGGCTCTATGTGATACACCGTTACAAAACATTCGACAACCGAAAGGAAAGAAGAACTGGAGGAAGCCAAAGGCATGGTTCAATCATGGAAGGCCAGCTATGAGGGAAATTATCTTGTGGGTGAAAATGCAGCTAATGTTCCCCGATGGGTATGCAGCGAATCTACAGAGGGGAGCGAGTCTTGAAAAATTGAAAATATTTGGTCTCAAGAGTCATGATTGGCACATATGGCTTGAGCGGGTAATGCCGGTGATGTTGCGTGGCTTTATCCCTGAGGATGAATTGCTAGTACTAGCAGAGCTGAGCTATTTCTTCCGTGCTCTTTGTGCAAAAGAACTATCGCCTGACGTGCGAGACGAACTGGAAGAGTTGGCACCGGAGTTGATCTGCAAGTTAGAAAAGATCTTTCCACTGGGCTTCTTTAATCCAATGCAGCATTTGATTTTGCATCTCCTGACCGAGGCAAGATTGGGGGGGCCCGTGCAAAATCGTTGGTGCTTCTCAACTGAGAGGATGCAGAAGACGCTTCAAGCAAAATGTAAAAATAAACGTAGAGTTAAAGCATCGATGGCCGAGGCATTCATTACTGAGGAGGCGGCAAACTTTGTGAAAACACACTACACAGCCTAGAATCATCATTTGTATAATTCGAAGCCTCGGTACAATGATGGCGACCGTGAAAAAGGTAGATCTAACCTCAGCCTATTCAAAGGGAAGCTCGCACCAGCCGGTGCTTCGAAATCAATAGGGTTGGATGTCAAATAATGGCGGACCATTTCATTGTATATCTTCAACAACCTAACAGAAGTGCGGCCGTACATCGAGTAAGTTCTCGGTACATTGTTTCGCAACTTCTAATTCCTCTGAAATGCTCTTATTCCCGGATATGTGATACAGTCGATACGTCGCCAAATTCTCGGATGGAGTGGTGATCCAAAAGGATTCCATCGAAGAGTATGAGCTTCTGGCAAAGTATGGAGGCGGCTATCCCGGTTTCGTCTCTTGGTTCAAGCAAACGGTAATTTCCATTAATTAGATGATTTCATTTCTTCGCCTAGTTTGCAGCTAATGCAACAATCCTTTGGTATTAAACTTGTAGGCTAATGCAGAGTCTATGGACTCTGAATTGAGACAAGTCACTAATGGTTTTGACTTTAAGGTCAGTTCATTTGACAAATACGACATCAATGGGTATCACTTTCATACTTTTGGCTAAGAGCTATCTATGGCCGACCGAAAGTCTAGAAATTGTTGTGTCTCCGCTGTCGGCGAAGGAGGGGTCGAGTATTACGGAAGAGTTGAAGAAATTTATGAACTTACATTCTTTGGTGAAAACCCACCAAACGTCGTAGTCTTCAAATGTTATTGGTTCCAGCCGAAGGAGACTAGAAGGACTCATGAACAAATAGGGCTAGTCGAAATCAAACAAAGAACCCATTTGGATGTTCCCAATGTCTATATTACGGCTCAACAGGTGACCCAAGTTTTTTTATCTACCGTGGGCCTGCCAAACAGATCCAAATTTGAAAGGTTGGGATGTCGTTTATGATGTGCCGCCACATTTTAGACCACCTCCCCTCAATGAAGATGATTATGAACCTCACATTAACCGAGACACATATGAAGGAGAATTCTTCCAAGAAACACGTGTTTCTAAAAAACGCTTCAAGAACCGCTCTACCTCACCCCAGAACATTGAGGTCGACAGCGACAGTGAACCCGACTTCACCCCTGAGCAGGAAGAAGAAGAGACGGAAGAAGAAGAGGTTACTGCTGCGGATGACCTGACAATGCTTGACCGATTACATAGAGGCCTTCCACATGTTGATGCATTTATTGATGATGCTGATGAGCACATCATTACTGATAGTGATGATGATTATGCATTTATTGATCCCAGAGCATATATAGACGATGAAGATTAATATTAGTAATGTGAGGTATTCAATTATTATTATGTACATATATATATTATTAATTAGTTCATGTTATTAGGTATTCAATTTTTTAATGTTGACCTAATTTCGTTCACTCTTTGTCATTGCAGGTGTTGACAGATGGTGGGCGGGGGTGGAGAGCGCTCTGAGCCTCCTTCCTCGGCACGTGCTGGGAGGGGTGCTTCACCTCTGTGTTGATGGTAAGTTTTCCCAAGTGTTTTCATTAACAAATGCATACTTAGCTTAAGAAATGACCTACTTAGCTCCAAAAGGACCTATACTTAGCTTATTTTCCTCAAAAATGACTTGATATGCTTAGTTAGCTAGAAAATGGTATATTCTACCTAGGATAGCTATAAAATGACCTATACTAAGCATTTTTCCTCCAAAATGACTTGATATGCTTAGTTAGCTAGAAAATGGCATTAGTACCTAGTATAGCTCAATAATGATCTATAGCTAGCTTAGCTAGTTCATTTATGACATAATTAGCTCACTTAGGTACAAAATGGCATAACTACCTAGGATAGCTCAATAATGATCTATATTTAGCTTAGCTAATTCATTTATGTCATAATATGCTCACTTAGGTAAAAAAATGGCATAATAACCTTGGTTTGGCTCTAAAATGACCTATACTTAGCTTATTTTCCTCAAAAATACATAATAACCTTACTTACCTTGGAGAAGAGGAGAGGAGAGGAGAAAAAGAAACAGAAGATAAATTCTTCTTCTTCTTCTTCTTCTTTTCTTCCTTTTCTTCTAGCTAGTCTTCTTCTTCTAACTATCATCTTTCCTACTTGGCAGATTTGCTATAGACGAGGAAGAGTGCATTGATGGACTGTACTCTTCTACTTCTGCTACCTTTATGTTTATGGAAAACTTGTTTTGGATACGTATGTATGGATATGTTGTTGGAAACCATATTGTGTGTTGTTGGAAACTTGTATATATGTTGGACTTGTATGTTGGAACTTATTGGTATATGCTTGTTTCAACTTATTGTTGGTATGCTTGAATTGTTGGATATATATGTGATATTGTTGGATATATATGTGATATTTTTGGATATATATGTTTCAAATTGAATGATTTTTTTAAAAACAGGGGCTATATAGCCGCTTTGCTGTCTGCCAGCAGACGACAAAGTGGCCATGTGGCAACTACCTGTGCAACCTGGGGCTGGCCTAGGTTGGTTCTTTGCCGTCCGTTGGCAGATGGCAAAGAACCTTAGGTCTTTGCCATCTTCCATCGGACGACAAAGAACCAACCTAGGCTAGCAAAAAAAGGTTCGTTGCCGTCCGCTGGCAGATGGCAAAGACCTAAGGTCTTTGCCGCCTGCCAGCTAACGACAAAGCATGCCGTTAAGCCCCTAATGGAGCTAAGTTGCCATGTGTGCCGTCCATGCCCTTTGCCATCCGCTGGCGGATGGAAAAGATTCAAAGGTCTTTGCCGTCCGCCAGCAGACGACAAAGCGCCCTTTACCATGGCTTATTCAGCCGGATGGTTGGCCGTCTGCTGGCGGACGTTAAAGCCTTTGTCGTCCGGGCTGGCTGACGATAAAGTGCCTGATTCCTGTAGTGAGATGAGACTCAAGACCCATCAGGTGGATTCTATCTAGATGTCGACGATGCTGAATAGCTGGTGTCCCAGCTACGACCTTATGCCCTGTGGCGGGCTGTAGATAGTCAGGCCATGTGCCTTTTTACCCTTTCAACTGTCTGTACCCAGACAGCTTTATGCTTCTGCTTGGTTTGTATGAACTTGCTTGTATGACTTGAGTGTCGGGTCATGTGACCCCTACCTGTAAGAACATATTATGCAAGGCTCTTCTGAGCCTCTTAAATAAAAGTTGTGTTGTTGTATGGTTATGTTGTGATGCCATAGTTCCATCTATGCATATCGGGCATGTCGTGCGTACGTGTGACGTGCAATGGTATGTATGGGATCCGACACCTAGTCATGTGCCTTTAGTAGTACTCTTTACGGGAAACTGCCTCCTTGTGCTTCCACCGAGCGTTGGTAGCTTGCTACTGCTCCGGACACATTGATTGACCGGCATGTATCCTTCTTTGCTGCTATGTCTGTCCCTTCAGGGAAATGTCTCGCAGTGTAATGGAGTCCCTGTAGCCTGCTACGACTCGTCTACGTGCAGTGATGACATTTATATCCCACAATGTATTTGAGTCCTTGTAGCTTGCTATGACTCGTCTACACATGCTTGAGGCCGATACCTGCATTGCTGGGTTACGTATGCATGTTTCCGTACGGATGTGCCACTTGGGTTCTATGACTAGTTATGTCGGCCCGGGTTCTCTGTCATTTGATTGCCAGTGACATGTTCGCATACGTGAGCCAAAAGACGCAAACGGTCCCGGCTAAGGTAAGGCTGCAGCCGTGGAGTTTACCGTGCGTGAGACCGCAAAGTGATGTGATGTGTGACAGTCTGGATTCATATGACTTAGGATTGGGGTCCCGACATCTACACCATTGCGGTACAGGCTGCCGGGGCTCGCGACGACAAGATACTCGCCAACTACTTCCCGTCGGTGCTCAAGCCCAACGTCAGGTCGTGGTTGATGCATCTGCCAAAGAATTCCATTTCTTCATGAGCAGATCTGTGTCATGAGTTTGTTGGCGCGTTTACCGGAGGCCACCAAGCTCCTGGCCAGGCAAGTTATTTGCACCTCACCCCCCAGAAAGAAGGTGAAACCCCGTGCAAGTACATTCAGAGATTCAGCCGTATACATCACAACATCCCAGACGTTCATCCTGTTGCTGTTATCAGCGCGTTTCATAAGAACATGCGCAACCGCAGGATGCACGAAGAGATGGCGATGAACAAAGTCAAGGATGTTGCCAAGATCTATGCTCTGGCTGATAGATGTGCTCGAGCTGAGGAAGGGAGGAGACTCCTCGACGAGGATGCTGGCACTGGAGTCGACTCTGAAGATGAAGACACCACCACCCCGGCAAGGAAAGGCCGACGACAGAACAAGAAACGGAAGAGCAAAGCCGTGCTTGCCGTCGAGGAATCCGACAACCTCGACACCGCCAAGATGACTATGGTTGACAGCCCTGGCAAGGAGGTTGCCTAGTGTGCCTCCTGTCAGGCCTTGGCGGCTGTTGACAAGCCGGAGGGCTCTGACAAACAGTACTGCAATATCCAGCACACCAAGGGCCACGATCTCCAAAACTGCCGGCAAGTTGAGCAGCTTGCCGAAAGGCAGAAAACTGAGTATGTGAGGCGAGATAAGGAGAAGGCCCAAGATGGTGCAGGGGGTCCGGCAAGAAACACGATGACCGAGGAGGTCGCTGCGGCAACGCCAAGCAACAAAAGGAGAGGCCTGCTCGAGGCCGCGAGAAGGAAGAGGGGGATGAAAATGGCAACGAGGAGGACGACGAGTCTAGTGAGCACGAATTTCAAAAGGCTATAGATGTCATGTGTGTTGATGGAGGCACCTCGTGGCATTCTTCTCGTCACTAGCTTAAACAGTAGGCACGCGAGATTAACGCGACGGAGCCATTTGTCGAGGCCCAAAAACCATTGAGATGGTCTCACACGCCTATCATTTTTAATGCCTAGGATCACCCTGATCTCACAACTGCGGTCGGGTGTCTGCCATTGTTGGTTTCCTTAACAATTCGCAACCTCAAGGTGACGAAAATGTTAGTTGATGGTGGGGCCGATTTGAACTTGGTCTCGCCTGATGTGATCAAAAGGTTGCAAATTCTTTATGAAGATCTCGATAAGACGGGCATGTTTCAGGGGATGAATTCAGGGAGGAGCCAGCCAAAGGACAAGATCATGCTACCTGTAACATTTGGTAGTGACCTGAACTTCGGTACAAACAAGATTGTTTTTGACGTCACCAAGATTCCATTGCCATATAATGGGATCCTTGACCGTCCAGCGCTGGCTAAGTTCATGGCGGCATCAAACTATGCTTACAACATATTGAAGATGCCTGGGCCGATGAACGTCATCACAATCAACTCTGACAAGAAGGATGCACTTATCTACGCCGACCAACTTTACCGGGAGGCAGTTGCAGCACCTGCCGCTAAGGCACCTGCTCCTGCCGCTGAAGCTCCCGGGGGGAAGAAGACCGACAAGACCTTTGGTGCACACTCCGACAAGCGCACCTCTTCGGAGTGCCACGCTCCTGTTGACAATGTGACAGAGAGCTCCACCAGCAAGAACAAGAAATCCAAGGCAGCTCCACCAGAAACCAAAAAGGTGCCCATCAAGGAGGATGGTACGAGAGGAACTTTCACCATAAGTTCCACCCTCGATGACAAATAGGAAAGCATGCTCATTGCCTTCCTGTGGGTGAATGTCGATGTGTTTGCGTGGCAACCATCTGATCTCCTTGGTGTTCCCAGGGAGGTAATTGAGCACCATCTTGTTGTCTGTCCTCATGCACGACCCATCAAGCAGAAAGTTAGGAAGCAAGCCTTGGAGCGGCAAGAGTTTATTGACAAGCAAATCAAGAAGTTGGAAGCGGCAGGCTTGGTCAGAGGAGTGCTCCATCTAACATGGTTGGTTAATCCAGTTGTAGTGCGCAAGGCGAATGGAAAATGGAGGCTGTGTATTGATTATATAGATATCAATAAAGGTTGTCCAAAAGATCCTTTTCCCTTGCCACGCATCGATCAGATTGTGGACTCCACTGCTGGCTGTGATTTGCTGTCATTTCTTGACGCTTATTCAGGATATCATCAGATCTTCATGTCTAAGGAAGACGAAGACAAGACCGCATTTATCACCCCATGTGGTACACATTGCTTCATACATATGCCTTTCGGGTTGAAAAGTGCTAGTTCAACGTTTGCAAGAGCAGTCCAGATCGGTTTTGAGCCCTAGCTACATAGAAATATGGAAGCTTATATGGATGACATTGTGGTCAAAACCAAGGACAAAGCAACACTCATACAACATCTAGAAGAGACGTTTGCAAATCTGCGCAAGATCAATTTGAAGCTCAATCCTAAGAAGTGTGTGTTTGACGTTTCGTCCGACAAGCTTCTCGAATTCTTTGTGTCTTAGCGTGGGATCGAGGCGAACCCCGACAAGATCAAAGCAATTGAGTAGATTGAAGCACCAAGACGAGTTAAAGATGTGCGTTGTCTTGCCGGCTGCGTTGCGGCTCTGAGCAGATTCATCTCCAAATCTGTTGAGTGCGCCTTGCCCTTTTTCAAAATCTTGAAAAAGGCAGGTCCAATGAAGTGGACTCCGAAAGCGGAGGCAGTGCTGCAGGATTTGAAGAAGTACCTCTCCTCTCCGCCAACACTAGTCGCACCTAAACCACAATTGTCGTTGTTGCTATACCTAGAGGCAACGAATCAAGTGCTTAGTGCTGCATTAGTGGCGCATAGAGAAGTGGACAAAAAAGCAACAACAGAGGCAGGACCGCCAAGCGACGAGCCAGGTTCTTCCTTGGCGGAGTCTAGTGCCGATAAGGCAGGATCTGAGCTGATAAAGGAAGTGACACAGAGAAAGAAGATGGTGTAGCGCCCAGTTTATTTTGTCAGCTCCCTTTTGCAGGGGGGCTAGGTCAAGATACTCTGGCATGCAAAAGTTTCTCTTCGGCCTATTTATCACCTCGAGGAAGTTGCGCCATTATTTCCAGGCACATGAGATCACCGTCGTTAGTCGCTTCCCGTTGTAGTGGATCTTGCGAAATCTAGATGCAACCGGCAGGACTGTGGAGTGAGCTTTGGAGCTGTCAAGCTTTGGTCTCAGATTTGAAAGTACTTCAACTATTTAGAGCAGAGCCTTGGAAGAGTTCATTGCAGAGTGGACTCCAACGCTGGACGAAGAGATCCAAGAAACGACTCTCCCTAGCAAGGAAACGGAATAAGAATGGGTTATGTATTTTGATGGGGCTTTCTCCCTGCAAGGAGCCGGTGCTGGTGTGCTGCTTGGCGCACCCATTGGAGAGCACCTCAAATATGTAATTCAGATGCACTTTCCCTGGGAGACATCGACAAACAGCACCGTAGAGTACGAAGGGATGCTTGCCAGTCTCAGGATTGTGACAGACCTTGGAATCAAGAAGCTCATCGCCAGAGGTGATTCACAGCTTGTCGTCAAGCAAGTCAACAAAGATTATCAAAGCCCACTGATGGAAGCCTATGTAGATGAAGTTAAGGAGTTGGAGGAGCGCTTTGACGGTCTGCAAACAGAGCATGTTACTCTTGCAGAGAACAACATTGCCGACGACCTGTCAAAGCGTGCTGCCCTCAAGTTACCTGTGGAACTAGGGAATTTTGTGCTCAAATTGACTCAGCCATCCATAGCACCATCAGCAAGGCAAGATAAGAGAAGGAAGTTGAATTCCGGCTAAAATTTCCCACAGAGCGCCCGGAAGCCGCCAACAAGGAAGTTGCCGAGAACAACGCCAAGGTTGTCGGGGGACAACAGGCTCCGGCAGGACCTCGAGTCCTTGCCGTGGAGACAAATGCTCCCGCGACAGAAGACATGCCTTTAGTACTTGCCCTCGAGCCCCAGGCTCCAGCATGGGCACATCACATTGTTCAGTTCCTTCAAATAGGATAACTCCCTGAGGAAGAGGAAGAAGCGGAGAAAGGAGCCCGTCAGTCTAATATGTACAAGTTTGTGGACAATGTCATGCACAGAAAGAGACCGAATGGTGTGAAATTGAAGTGCATTCCTCGGGAGGATGGACTGGAGTTGGTCGCAGAGATACATGGAGGCATATGTGGCTCCCACATAGGATCAAGAGCTCTTCCAGGTAAGGCATTTTGGCAAGGTTTCTTTTGGCCCACTGCTCTTGAGGATGTGACTGCACTAGTAACCAAGTGTGAAGCATGCCATTTCCATTCAAAGAAACTACACCAACCAGCTCAAGCTCTTCAGACAATCCCTCTTCCCTGGCCATTTTCGGTCTGGGGGCTCGACATCTTGGGCCCCTTTCCCCATGCTACCGGGGGCTTTGAGTACTTGTACGTCACGATCGACAAGTTCACAAAGTGGCCAGAAGTGGAAGCAGTGAGAAAGGTGACATCACAATCAGCCGTGAAGTTCTTCAAATGACTAGTTTGATGTTTTGGTGTACCAAATAGGGTCATCAGTGACAACAACACACAGTTCACAAGCCGAACCTTCATGCAATATGTCCAAGACCTTGGCGGCAAGATCTGTTTTGCCCCTGTTGCTCATCAGAGGAGCAATGGCCAAGCGGAAAGGGTAAATGCTAAAGTGCTGTGAGGACTTAAGACAAGAACTTTCGACAGGCTGCGCAAGTGCAGAAGACGCTGGATTGATGAGTTGTCGATGGTTCTTTGGTTAATTAGAATGACACCAAATCGAGCCACCGGCCAGACACCCTTCTCCCTGGTATACGGGCGGAAGCAGTTCTCCCCACGAAACTCATATGCGGGTCACCTCGATTGGTCGCTTATGATGAGCTTGAGAAAGAGCAGTTGCGCCAAGATGATGTAACGCTCCTTGAGGAAGATCGTCTTCAGGCTGCTGTGCGAGCTGTGCACTACCAGCAAGCTTTGTGCTGCTACCATAGCCCCAAAGTTCATGCCCGAAGTCTTGAGGAAGGCGACCTTGTTCTTTGGCATGTTCAATTGGCCAAGAATTCAAACAAGTTGACGCCGAAGTGGGAAGGCGCTTATCGGGTAGTACAAGTCATCAGGCCTGGCGCAGTTCGCCTAGAGACCGAAGATGGAATTCCACCAAGCAATTCCTGGAATATCGAACATCTTCGCAAGTTCTATCCATAAGGCGCGGTTGCCGCCCCCAGGGAACCATCTTTTGTACAAGTCTTGTCGGCGAGGCATGTGATTCTTTGTACAAGGCCAGACGCAGACCCTATGCATAGTTGAATAAGATCGAGCATCCTACAACTCTTATTGATTTTCATGTTTACTTATATGCATGTTTATCTGAGATGTTGCATTACGCTTATTTCTAGCAAGTGCTGACGAACCGCCAAGGTTCCATATCCCTATTTTCTCTTCTTTATTTTTCTTAAAGGATAGAAGGTTCCCTCATGTACAAGTTTGCCGGGGGGATGACGGTATGGACACCAACAGGCGACGTTCGAAGTTGACATCTTGCAGAAAGCAGTACATCAACGAAAAGCTAAGTTGGATAAATCTAAGTAATTTTTTTACTGTGAAGTTATTTTCCTTGGATGATTTCAACTTTTGTATGGGAAACTTGCAGGCGAAGGAACCTTGTCGTAATCGGCTGCGCCCTTATTTTGTTTCGAGTCCGCTCAATAGCTTAAGTGGCTGGACTAAAAACGTCAAGGTAACCTTGTCATGATCGGTTGCGCTCTTACTCTATTTCAAGTCTGCTCAATAGCTTAAGTTGTTGCAGTGAAAGTATCAAGGTATCTTGCCGGCAGCGGCGTCGCCAGCAGGCCGCTAAGCATCCGCTCCTCAAAGCACTCACGGCAGGGCTGTGTGCACCAGCAAGTTTCCGATAAAGCATAGGGAGTGCACCATACAAAGAGAAATCTAACAAGAGGAATAACATGCATTCATTCAAAGGGGATGTTATTTACACAAGATGGCGCCTCTTCCTAAGCAAATCTTTATTTGACTTTCTCCCCTAGAGGCAGATTACAAGAAGAAAAGTAGGAAGAGACCCCCGACAAAAGCCCAACCTAACCCCTCTTGGACCAGCACTGCGCGGAGGGCAGGACTTCTATAAGGGAAGATGAAGCCGAAGTCCATGGGCCTGCCAGGAGATCCAGCTGGAAGATAAGGCAGCGCCCGGGACAAGGACCCCCGGCAAGGTTGCCCCGCCGGGAGGGCGAGGGGCGTGAGCTGACAGTGATGGTGCGGCCGGTGATCAATCAGAGCCCAGGTCATCGTATTCCGACTGGACTGCATGGAGCTCGGACTCATCATCGTCATCTTCATTGACACCGTCCTCCTCGTCACTGTCGCTCGAGGAGGAACTTTTGGCACCGCTCGAGCTTTCCTCACAGTAGCTAAGGCGGGTAACCGAACGCCCGTAAATCTTGATGGAGAGTAGGTCGACCTCCACCATCTTGAAGTGGAGAACATGCCCATCCTAGAGGTTGTGGGCGCGGGCGAAGGTTTTCCGACCATGCCTGAGGAGCATGACGCGACACTCTGGTTACTCAACGTCCACCCGTGTGACACTATTGCAACAACCATGCGCCCGTAATCACAGAGCGGGCTTCTTGTCAACGTCCATCACCCTGGAAAAAGGGTGAGGAAGGCACAGATGGCTCCGAAGGGGACCGCGCAACTTGATGATGAACTCCAATGCCGTCCCCTCAGCATGGGTCTCTTCAAGATGGGGGTCCGGCGTCGGGGGAAGGAGTGGAACGACGCTCCGCATCCCCCCGACCATGACCTCCACGTCAACCATGACGCCTCGTACCTCTTCCACCACGCGCGCTCGAGCCGCCCTCCACTTCCATGGCTGAAGCGATGGCATGATCCCGACGGGAACCCCTCGCCATTTGTGCGGAGGAAGGTGGACACCCTTTCCCCCTAGCCATGGCCAAGGGCGAGCAGAACTAAAGACCGGGAAGGTGTAGAAGGGCAAGCTCTAGAGGTTCGCACTCAAGAAGGAAGGAAGGATGGATGAGCATCGCCCCTTGCTAGCCCCCGATTTATAGGGAGAGGCACAGGGGCTGGTGCTGGAAATATGTCCTAGAGGCAATAATAAATTGGTTATTATCAAATTTCCTTGTTCATCATAATCGTTTATTATCCACGATATAATTGTATTAATCGGAAACTCAGATACATGTGTGGATACATAGACAACACCATGTCCCTAGTACGCCTGTAATAGACTAGCTTGTTGATCAAAGATGGCTATGGTTTCCTAGTCATGGACATGAGATGTCATTTGATAACGGGATCACATCATTAGGAGAATGATGTGATGGACAAGACCCAAACTACAAACGTAGCATATGATCGTGTCAGTTTATTGCTACTGTTTTCTGCATGTCAAGTATTTGTTCCTATGACCATGAGTTCATGCAACTCACTGACACCGGAGGAGTGCCTTGTGTGTATCAAACATCGCAACGTAACTGGGTGACTATAAAGGTGCTCTACAGGTTTCTCTGAGGGTGCCTATCCGGGTTGGCATGGATCAAGACTGGGATTTGTTACTCCGTGTGACGGAGAGGTATCTCAGGGCCCACTCGGTAATACAACATCACAATAAGCCTTGCAAGCAATGTGACTAAGTGTTAGTCACTGTATCTTGTATTACGGAATGATTAAAGAGACTTGCGGTGTAGGTATGGAGATACCAACGATCAAATCTCGGGCAAGTAACATACTGAAGAACAAAGGGAACATCATATGGGATTAACTGAATCCTTGACATAGAGGTTCGACCGATAAAGTTCTTCGTAGAATATGTAGGAACTAATATGGGCATCCAGGCCCCGCTATTGGTTATTGATCGTAGAGGTGTCTCGGTCATGTCTACATAGTTCTCGAACCCGCAGGGTCTGCACACTTAAGGTTCGGTGACGTTTCGGTAGTATAGAGTTATGTATGGTGGTGACCGAAGGTTGTTCGGAGTCCCGGATGAAATCCTGGATGTCACGAGGAGCTCCGGAATGGTTTGAAGGTAAAGGTTGATATATAGGAAGTCCTGTTTTGGTTGCCGGAAAAGTTTCGGGCTCATCGGTAGTGTACCGAGAGTGCCGGGAGGGTACCGGAGGACCATCGTGAGGGGTGTCACGTCCCGAGGGGCCACATGGGCTGTGCGAGAAGACAAACCATCCCCTGGTGGGCTGGCTGAAGCCTCCACTAAAGCCCATGAGGTTTGAGAAGGAAAAAATCCAAAGGTGGAGAGGTGGAAAGAGTTTCCAAGTGGAAAGGAGGAATCGTACTCTTAATAGGATTGGAGTAGGACTCCTCCACCTCCAATTTCGGCAAGATCTTGAGGGTTGAGGATGCCTCCTCCACTCCCTCCCTCCTATATATACTAGAGGATTTAGAGAGGAAAGCGAACCCTAATAGCCACGTGCTACCTCTCCTCTAGATCGGTTTTCAGCGGTGCTTAGGCAAAGCCCTACTGCAATAGCTCCACCACCATCGCCGCAACACCGTCGCGCTGCCGGAGAACTCATCTACCTCTCTCCTCCCTCTTGCTGGATCAAGAAGGCGGAGATCGTTATCGAGTTGTACGTGTGCTGAATGCGGAGGTGCCGTCCGTTCGGTGCTAGATCGGAAGGGCCGTGATCAAGATCGCGAGACAAATCGTGATGAGATCGCGGGACGGATCGTGGTGAGTTCGCGGGACGGATCGTGATTGGATCGCGGGATGGATCGTGATGAGATCACGGGATGATCGACAATTTGGATCTTTAATTATAGTATGACCTGCGTGTCAATCATTAAGCGCTATGTAATGCTTTACTTTATCGCTAAACGGTAGCAATAGTAGTAGAAGCATGATGGGCACGACAAGCCCGATGGCGACACGTTGATGGAGATCAAGATGATAGAGATCATGGTGTCGTGCCGGTGACGATGGAGATCGTGCCGGTGCTTTCAAGATGGAGATCAAAAGCACAAGTTCATGGCCTTATCATGTCACTTATGTTTTGCATGTGATGTTAATGCTTTTATGCACCTTGTTTTGCTTAGGACGATGGTAGCATTATAAGGTGATCCCTCACTTAATTTCAAGATAAATTGTGTTCTCCCCGAGTGTGCATCGTTGTGAAAGTTCGTCGTGTCAAGACACCACGTGATGATCGGGTGTGATAGACTCTACATTCACATACAACGGGTGCAAGCCAGTGTTGCACATGCAGAACACTCGGGTTAAACTTGATGAGCCTAGCATGTACAGACATGGCCTCGGAACACAAGAGACCGAAAGGTCGAACATGAGTCATATAGTAGATATGATCAACATGATGATGTTCACCATTGAAACCACCTCAACTCACGTGATGATCGGACCTGAGTTGGTGAATTTGGATCATGTATCACTTGAATGACTAGAGGGATGTCAATTTGAGTGGGAGTTCTTAAGTAATATGATTGATTGAACTCATTATCATGAACATAGTCAATAGTGTCTTTGCAAATTATGTTGTAGATTACTAGCTCACGCTGTAGCTCCCTTGAATTTTTATATGTTCTTAGAGAAATAGAGTTGAAAGATGATGGTAGCAATACTGCAGACTAGGTCCGCGATCTAAGGGTTGTCCTCATTGTTGCATAGAAGGTTTATGTCCTTAATGCACCGCTCGGTGCGCCGACCCCTCTATCGTCGTCTATAGATGTTGTGAATATCTGACAGGCACGTTCTGATGATTACTTGAGAGTTTAGTGCGTCATACATTACGCCTTAGAATTGAGGCTCCGAAATGTTTTGAACGTCATGGAACAAATGAGATGTTCCAAGAGCGAAAATTAATCTCAGGCTCGTGCCCGTGTTGCGAGATATGAGATCTCCAACAAGATTCTTTGCCTGCAAGATGAAATAGAATAGCTCAATCATTGAGCATGTGCTCAGATTGTCTGGGTGCTACAATCGCTTGAATTGAGTGGGAGTTGATCTTCCAGATAAGATAGTGATTGATATTGTTCTCCAAGTCACTGACACTAAGCTACTAGAACTTGGTTATGAACTATAAAATGCCAGGGATAGATAATGATTCCTGAGCTGTTCGCGATGTTTGACACCGCGAAGGTAGAAATCAAGATGGAGCATCAAGTGTTGATGGTTAGTAAAACCACTAGTTTCGAGAAGGGCAACGACAAGGAGGGAAACTTCATGGATGGCAAGTCAGTTGCTGCTCCAGTGAAGCAACCCAAAGTTGAACCCAAACCCGAGACTAAGTGCTTCTATTATGAGGTGAGCGGTCACTGAAGTGGAACAACCCTAGATACTTGTTAGATAAGAATGCTGGCAACGTCGACAGAAGTATATTTGATATATGTGTTATTGATGTGTACCTTGATAGTACTCCTAGTAGCACCTGGGTATTGGATACCAGTTCGGTTGCTAAATGTTAGTAACTCGAAATAAAAGCTACGGAATAAACGGAGAACTAGCTAAGGGTGAGGTGACGAACTAGCTAAGATAGTGATTGACATAGTTCTCCAAGTCACTGTCACTAAGCTACTAGAACTTGGTGATGAACTATAAATAGCCAGGGATAGAAATAATGATTCCTTAGCTGTTCGCGATGTTTGACACCGCGAAGGTAGAAATCAAGAAGGAGCGTCAAGTCTTGATGGTTAACCAAACCACTAGTTTTGAGAAGGGTAAGACCAAGGAGGGAAACTTTATGGATAGCAATTCAGTTGCTGCTCTAGTGAAGCAACCCAAAGTTGAACTCAAACCTGAGACTAAGTGCTTCTGTTATGAGGTGCGCGGTCGCTGAAGCGGAACAACCCTAGATACTTGGTAGATAAGAAGGCTGGCAACATCGACAGAAGTATATTTGATATACGAGTTATTGATGTGTACCTTGCTAGTACTCTTAGTAGCACCTGGGTATTGGATACTGGTTCGGTTGCTAAATGTTAGTAACTCGAAATAAAAGGTACGGAATAAACGGAGAACTAGCTAAGGGTGAGGTGATGATATGTGTTGGAAATGTTTCCAAAGTTGATGTGATCAACATCGCACGCTCTCTCTACCTTCAGGATTAGTGACGAACCTAAATAAATGTTATTTGGTGTTTTGCGTTGAGCATGAACGTGATTAGATCATGTTTATTGCAATACGGTTATTCATTTAAGTTAGAGAATAATGGTTATTCTGTTTAAATGAATAATACCTTCAATGGTCATGCACCCAGTAAGAATGGTTTGTTGAAATCTTGATCGTAGTAATACACATGTTCATAACAATGATGTCAAAAGATACAAAGTTAATAATGATAGTACTTGTGGCACTGCCGTTAAATGTCATATTGGTACAAAGCGCATGAAGAAACTCCATGTTTATGGATCTTTGGACTCATTCGATTTCGAATCGGTTGAGACATGTGAACCATGCCTCTTGGGCAAGATGACTAAGGACCCCATTTTCTGGATTGATGGAGCAGGCAAGTGATTTATTGGAAATGATACATATTGATGTATGCAATCCAATGAGTCTTGTAGCGTGCAGTGGATATCGTTATTTTCTTAACTTCACTAATGATTTGAGTAGATATAGTGTATAATTACTTAACGAAACACAAGTCTGAATTGTTTGAAAGGTTCAAGCAAATTCATAGTGAAGTTTAAGATCATCATGAGAAGAAGATAAAAATGTCTGCGATATGATCGCGGAGGTGAATATCTGAGTTATGAGTTTGCCATACAACTTTAGAGAATGTGAAAGTTGTTTCACAACTCACGCCACCTGGAACACCATAGTGTGATGGTGTGTCCGAACGTTATAGTCGTGCTCTATTAGATATGGTGCGTGCTATGATGTCTCTTATCGTTTTTCTACTATAATTTTGGGGTTATGCATTAGAGACAACTACATTCACTTTAAATAGGGCACCATCTAAATCCGTTGAGATGACACCGTGTGAATTATGGTTTGATAGAAACCTAAGTTGTCATTTCTTAATGTTTGGGCTGTGACGCTTGTGTGGAAAAATGTTTTCACCTAATGAGCTCGAACCCAAAGCAGACAAATGCATCTTCATAGAATACCCTAAGAATAGTTGGGTGAACCTTCTATCTCAGACTCAAGCATAAAGTGTTTGTTGCTAAAACTGGGTCCTTTCTCGAGAAAAGTTTCTCTCGAACGAATTGAGTGGGAGGAAGATAGAACTTGATTAGGTTGTTGAACCTTTGTCTCAACGAGAGAGTAGCACAGCGTAGGAAGATGTTTCTGTGAAGCCTACGTTAGTTGAAGAGGATGTTAATGATGATGATCATGAAGCTTTGGATCAAGTTACTATCAAACCTCGTAGGTCTACAAGGACGTGTACTGCTCCTGAGTGGTATGACAACCCTGTCTTAGAGGTCATGTTGTTGGACAACGATGAACCTACGAGCTATGGAGAAGCGATGATTGGCCCGGATTCTGAAAAATGGTTAGAGGCCATGAAATCAGAGAACGGATCCATGTATGAAAACCAAGTATAGACTTTGGTAGACTTGCTCGTTGGACGGCAGGTAGTCGAGTACAAATGGACCTTTAAAATGAAGACAAAAGCTGATGGTAAATGTCAACATTTATAAAGCTCGACTTGTCGCAAAGAAGTTTCTGACAAAAGTTCAAAGGAGTTGACTGCAATGAGACTTGCTCACTCGCAGCGATGCTAAAGTCTGTTGGAATTATGTTAGCAGTTGCTGCATTTTTCAATTATGAAATCTGGCAGATGGGTGTAGAAACATCATTTCCTTAACGGTTTAGTTGAGGAAAGGTTGTATGTGATACAACTAGAAGGTTTTGTCAATCCCAAGGGATGCTAAAAGGTGTGCGAGCTCCAGCAATCCTTCTATGGGCTGGAGCAAGCATCTCAGAGTTGGAATGTATGCTTTGGTGAGGTGATCAAAGTTTTTGAGTCTATACAAAGTTTATGCGAAACTTGTATTTACAATAAAGTGAGTGGGAGCACTATAGAGTTTCTGATAAGCATACGTGGATGACATATTGTTGATCGGAAATGATGTAGAATTTCTGGAAAGCATAAACGGTTGTTTGAAAAGAGTTTTTAAAAGGAAGACCTGGATAAACTACCTAATTGTTGAGCATCAAGATCTATAGAGATAGATCAAGATGCTTGATGAGACTTTCAATGAGTACATACCTTGACAAGATTTTGAAAGAGTTCAAAAC
This sequence comes from Hordeum marinum, assembly GCA_022496015.1. Lineage (NCBI taxonomy): Eukaryota > Viridiplantae > Streptophyta > Magnoliopsida > Poales > Poaceae > Hordeum > Hordeum marinum. The sequence goes on from CM039678.1 coordinate 472,240,398, forward strand.
GGACCAGTCAGAGAAAAAGTTCTCGCCTGATTTGTAAGGTGTGAAGTTGAGTAAGACTCAAAGCTCGACCACGGCAGAAGACAGAGAAAGGACGAAGGTCGTCCCCTATGCTTTAGCCATAGGCTCTGTATAGTATGCCATGTTGTGTAACACACCTGTGTGTGCCTTGCTATGAGTCTGTCAAGGGGTACAAGAGTGATCCAGGAGTGGATCACTGGACAGCGGTCAAGATCATCCTTAGTAACTAAAAGACTAAGGAAATGTTTCTCGATTATGGAGGTAAAAAAAAGTTCGTCGTAAAGAGTTACGTCGATGCAAGCTTTGACACCAATCCGGATGACTCTTAATAGCAATCCGGATACATATAGTAGAGCAGCCATTTGGAATAGTATCAAGTGGAGTGTGGTAGCAGTATTTACAGTTTGACATAGAGATTTGCAAAGTACACACGGATCTGAATGTCGCAGACCCGTTGACTGTAAGACCTCTCTTACATGCAAAGCATGATCGAGCCCCAGAACTCATTGGGTGTTAGATTCATAACAATGCGAATCACATGGTGATGTGAACTAGATTATTGACTCTAGTGCAAGTGGGAGACAGTTGGAAATATGCCCTAGAGGCAATAATAAATTGGTTATTATCATATTTCCTTGTTCATGGTAATCGTTTATTATCCATGCTGTAATTGTATTAATCGGAAACTCAGATACATGTGTGGATACATAGACAACACCATGTCCTTAGTATGCCTCTAATAGACTAGCTCGTTGATTAAAGATGGCTATGGTTTCCTAGTCATGGACATGAGATGTCATTTGATAACGGGATCACATGATTAGGAGAATGATGCGATGGACAAGACCCAAACTACAAACGTCGCATATGATCGTGTTAGTTTATTGCTACTGTTTTCTGCATGTCAAGTATTTGTTCCTATGACCATGAGATCATGCAACTCACTGACACCGGAGGAATGCCTTGTGTGTATCAAACATCGCAACGTAACTGGGTGACTATAAAGGTGCTCTACAGGTTTCTCCGAGGGTGTCTATTGATGTCTACTACGCAACCTTCTCCTTGTAGACATTGTTGGGCCTCCAAGTGCAGAGGTTTGTAGGATAGTAGCAATTTTCCCTCAAGTGGGTGACCTAAGGTTTATCAATCCGCGGGAGGTGTAGGATGAAGATGGTCTCTCTCAAGCAACCCTGCAACCAAATAACAAAGAGTCTCTTGTGTCCCCAACACACCCAATACAATGGTAAGTTGTATAGGTGCACTAGTTCGGCAAAGAGATGGTGATACAAGTGCAATACGGATGGTAGATATAGGTTTTTGTAATCTGAAAATATAAAAACAGCAAGGTAATTAATAGTAAAAGTTAGCACGAACGGTATTGCAATGCATGGAAACAAGGCCTAGGGTTCATACTTTCACTAGTGGAAGTTCTCTCAACAATGATAACATAATTGGATCATATAACTAGCCCTCAACATGCAACAAAGAGTCACTCCAAAGTAGCTAATAGTGGAGAACAAATGAAGAGATTATTGTCGGGTACGAAACCACCACAAAGTTATTCTTTCTGTTCAATCTATTCAAGAGTTCGTACTAGAATAACACCTTAAGACACACATCAACCAAAACCCTAATGTCACCTATATACTCCATTGTCACCTCAAGTATCCATGGATATGATTATACGACATGCTTCACACAATATCAAAATCATCTATTCAACCAACACATAGCACTTCAAAGAGTGCCCCAAAGTTTCTACCGGAGAGTCAAAACATGTGCCAACCCCTATGCATAGGTTCCTGAGGTCACAAACCCGCAAGTTGATCACCAAAACATACATCAAGTACTCACATGAATATCCATTGTCACCACAGATAGACACGGGCAAGACATACATCAAGTGTTCTTAAAGACTCAATCTGATAAGATAACTTCAAAGGGAAAACTCAATTCATTACAAGAAGGGAGAGGGGGAAGAACATCATAAGATCCAACTATAGTAGCAAAGCTCGCGGTACATCGAGATCAATACATCTCAAGAACACGAGATAGAGATCAAATACATAGCTACTGGTACCTACCCTCAGCCCCGAGGGTGAACTACTCCTTCCTCATCATGGAGATCGCCGGGATGATGAAGATGGCCATCGGAGATGGATTCCCCCTCCGGCAGGGCGCCGGAACAGGCTCCCGATTGGTGTTTTGTGGCTCTCGAGGCTTGCGGCTGCAGAACTCCCGATCTACGTTTAGTTCTGCGGGTTTTGGTATTTATAAGACTGTCTGGCGTCGAGAATAAGTCAGGGGGAGCCACGAGGGAGTCACGAGCCCACCAGGCGCGGCCAGGGGGGGTGGCCGCACCTCCCAGGCTCATGGCTTCCTCGGGACTCCTCTCCGGTATCTTTTTCTTCTCGTATTTTTGATATTTTCCAAAAAAAATCACAGCGAAAGTTTTATTCCGTTTGGACTCCATTTGATATTCCTATCTGAAAAAGGTCAAAAGAACGGAAAAAACAGGAACTGGCACTAGGCACTGAGTTAGTAAGTTAGTCCCAAAAATAATATAAAATAGCATACTCATGCATATTAAACATCGAAAGTTGATAATATAATAGCACGGAACAATCAAAAATTATAGATACGTTGGAGACGTATCAAGCATCCCCAAGCTTAACTCCTACTCGTCCTCGAGTTGGGAAGTGATAAAAACAGAATTTTTTATGTGGAATGCTACCTAGCATATTTATTCTTATAATCTTCTTTATTTTGGCATGAAGGTTTAGATCTAGAAGATTCAAAACAAAAGTTTAATATTGACATGAAAACAATAATACTTCAAGCATACTAGGAAAGTAATCACGAACTTTCGAAATAACATGGCCAAAGAAAGTTATCCCTGCAAAATCATATAGTCTGGTTATGCTCCATCTTCCTCACACAATGAATCTAAATCATGAACAACCCCGGTATTGGTCAAGCAATTGTTTTTAGACTTTTACTTTTTCAAACCTTTTCAAATCTCACGCAATACAAGAGCGTGAGCCATGGGTATAGCATTATAAGTGGAATAGAATATGGTGGAGGTTGTGAGGCAAAAAGGAGGAGATGGTCACATCGACTCGGCGTATCAACGGGCTATGGAGATGCCCATTAATAGATATCAATGTGAATGAGTAGGGACTGCCATGCAACGGATGCACTAGAGCTATAAGTGTATGAAAGCTCAAAAGAAACTGAGTGGGTGTGCGTCCAACTTGCTTGCTCACGAAGACCTAGGGCAATTTGAGGAAGCCCATCATTGGAATATACAAGCTAAGTTCTATAATGAAAATTCCCACTAGTATATGAAAGTGACAATATATGAGACTCTTTATCATGAAGATCATGGTGCTACTTTGAAGCACAAGTGTGGTAAAGGATAGTAGCATTGTCCCTTCTCTCTTTTTCTCTCATTTTTTTTGTTTGGGCTCTTTGGCCTCTTTTTTTATTTTATTTTTTTATTTGGTGGGCATCTTTGGCCTCTTTTTTATTTCCTCACATGGGACAATGCTCTAATAATGATGATCATCACACTTTTATTTACTTACAACTCAATACTTAGAACAAAAGATATGACTCTATATGAATGCCTCCGGCAGTGTACCGGGATGTGCAATGACTCATGAGTGACATGTATGAAAGATATTAACGGTGGCTTTGCCACAAATACGATGTCAACTACATGATCATGCAAAGCAATATGACAATGATGATGCGTGTCATAATAAACGGAATGGTGAAATTTCATGGCAATATATCTCTGAATGGCTATGGAAATGCCATAATAGGTAGGTATGGTGGCTGTTTTTAGGAAGGTATATGGTGGGTTTATGCACCGGCAAAAGTTGCGCGGCACTAGAGAGGCTAGCAAAGGTGGAAAGTGAGAGTGCGTATATACCATGGACTCACATTAGTCATAGAGAACTCACATACTTGTTGTGAAAGTTTTATTAGTAATCGAAACAAAGTGCTAGACGCATGCTCCTAGGGGAAGGGTTGGTAGGAGTTAACCATCGCGCGATCCTGACCGCCACACAAAGGATGACAATCAATAAAAACATCATGCTCTGACTTCCTAACATAGCGGTTCACCATACGTGCATGCTATGGGAATCACAAACTTCAAAACAAGTATTTCTAGATTCACAACACTCTACTAACATGACTCTAATATCACCATCTCCATGTCTCAAAACTAGATGCAAGGAATCAAACTTCTCTTACTACTCAATGCACTTGAATATGAAAGTTTTTATTATATCCCTTTTGGTTTCCTATCATATTAGGACTAGTTTCATAACCTAAGAAAATTACCATGATGTTTGAGACTCTCAAAATGATATAAGTGAAGCATGATATTCCATCAATTTCTCTAAAATATAAACATTGCAATGCTCTATAAAGATATAAGTGAAGCGCTAGAGGAAAAGACAAACTACTCCAAAAGATATAAGTGAAGCTCAATGAGTAGTTGAATAATTATTTGGCTATGTGAAGAGTCTCCCATCTAAGAATTTCAGATCCTAAGTACCTTATTCAAACAAAATAAAATGACACTCCAAGGATAGCACGAATCATGTGAAGAAGCAAAAACTTAGGTTCAACCGATACTAACCGATAATTGTTGAAGAAGAAAGGTGGGATGCCAACTGGGGCATCCCCAAGCTCAGATGCTTGAGACTTCTTGAAATATGGATTTGGGTGCGTTGGGCATCCCCAAGCTTGATCTTTTTTGTCTCCTTAATTCCTCTCATATGGTGGTTTCCAAAATCTTAAAAACTTCATCCACACAAAACTTAACAAGAACTCGTGAGATAGGTTAGTATAAATCAGCGCGAAACTTTATCATCCTCTACTGTAGAAAATCACTAAGATTATTATTTGATATTGCATACTAAATGCCTCTGCATATCTAAAACTCCCATCATCAAATGGAATCATTAAACAAGCAAACATATGCAAACAATGCAAACATAAAAGCAATCTGCCTAAACAGAACAGTCTGTCAAGAATGCAGCAAGATCCGTACTTAATTAACTCTACAAAATCTGCAAAATATTTCACGATGTATGGAATTTATGAGATCATACTGTGTCCAAATTTCAAGTTATTCTGACATACAGAAAATTCTAGGGAATTTTTTTACTACAAGCAAACTTTCTGTTTTGGAACAGCAACTCCTATACTTGCAAATTAAGCATGGTAAAGTCTATCCTTGACATTTTTATTGAACTAAATTATGAAAAGCATTAACATTAATATAAAAAACATCAATTAAGTACTAATAAAAGAAAATGACGCTCCAAGAAAAACACATATCATGTGGTGAATAAAAATATAGCCTCAAGTAAAGTTACCGATGGATTGAAGACAAAAGAGGGGATGCCTTCCCGGGGCATCCCCAAGCTTAGGCTCTTTGGTGTCCTTTAATATGGCTTGGGATTACTTGGTAATACCCAAGCTTAGGCTCTTTCCACTCCTTGTTCCGTTGTCCATCCGAACTTTACCCAAAACTTGAGAACTTCACAACACAAAACTTAACGGAACTTCGTGAGATGGGTTAGTATAATAAAGACAAATCATTCACTTTGTTACTGTAAAGAAAAGATTCATAAATGTTACCACACAATTACTACTGTATATTATCATTTCCACAATTTATATCACTTAATATAATCTACGGAAGCACTAAAACAAGCAAACTATGCATTGAAAACAGAATATGTCAAAAACAGAACAGTGTGTAATGGTCTGAATGATAACCATACTTCTGCGCCTCCAAAAATTCTGAAAAAATTATTAAAATTAAGTAAATTTGTATATAAATCAGAATAAAAAATAATTAACTCAAAATATCTTTCTTTATAAAAATTAAAAATAATTTCGTGAGCACAAAGTTTCTGTCTTTTTCAGCATGATCAAACAACTATCACCCAAACTAATCATAAAGGCTGTACTTGGCACTTTATTGAAATAAAAGCTATAAAACATGATTAAAACAGTATAATAATCATCTGAACACAAAAAAATAGTAAGGATACATATTGGGTTGTCTCCCAACAAGCACTTTTCTTTAATGCCTTTCAAGCTAGACATGATGATTTCAATGATGCTCACATAAAAGATAATGATTGAAACATAATGGAAGCATCATGAAGCATATGGATAGCACATTTAAGTCTAAAGCACTTCCTATGTATAGGTATTTTGTTAACAAACAACTTATTTGAGCAAGAATCGTCTAGCATAGGAAGGCAAAACAAGCATAGCTTCAAAAATTTCAACACATAGAGAGGAAACATGACATTATTGCAATATGTAGAAGCATATGATCCTCTCTCATAATAATTTTCAGTAGCATCATGAATGAATTCAAAAATATAACCAGCACCTAGAGCATTATTTTCATGATCTACAAGCATAGAAATTTTACTACTCTCCACATAAGCAAATTTATTCTCATGATTAATAGTGGGAGTATCGTAAAAGACTTGAATACTACGAATAGTTTCGACATTAAAAGAGTGATGTTTAGCAAAAGGGTACTCATAATTGTGACAAGTTTTATCATCATTCTTCTTTATAGCATAAGTATCATCATAGATAGGGGGCATGCTTTCATCATAATAATTTTGATCATTCAAAGTGGGGGAACTAAAAAGATCATCTTTATCAAACATAGCATCCCCAAGCTTGTAGCTCATCATTCACATATTTTATGCCAAGCATCCTATGTAATTCTTCTTCTAGCATTTGAGCACAATTTTCTTTTCCATCATTTTCACGAAAGACATTAAAAAGATGAAGCATATGAGGTAACCTTAATTCCATTTTTTTGTAGTTTTCTTTTAATAGACTAAACTAGTGATAAAACAAGAAACTAAAAGATTTGATTGCAAGATCTAAAGATATACCTTCAAGCGCTAACCTCCCCGGCAACGGCGCCAGAAAAGAGCTTGATGTCTACTACGCAACCTTCTCCTTGTAGATGTTGTTGGGCCTCGAAGTGCAGAGGTTTGTAGGAAAGTAGAAATTTTCCCTCAAGTGGGTGACCTAAGGTTTATCAATCCGTGGGAGGTGTAGGATGAAGATGGTCTCTCTCAAGCAACCCTGCAACCAAATAACAAAGAGTCTCTCATGTCCCCAACACACCCAATACAATGGTAAGTTGTATAGGTGCACTAGTTCGGCGAAGAGATGGTGATACAAGTGCAATATGGATGGTAGATATAGGTTTTTGTAATCTGAAAATATAAAAACAGCAAGCTAATTAATAGTAAAAGTGAGCACGAATGGTATTGCAATGCGTGGAAACAAGGCCTAGGGTTCATACTTTCACTAGTGGAAGTTCTCTCAACAATGATAACATAATTGGATCATATAACTAGCCCTCAACGTGCAACAAAGAGTCACTCCAAAGTAACTAATAGCGGAGAACAAACGAAGAGATTATTGTCGGGTACGAAACCACCACAAAGTTATTCTTTCTGTTCAATCTATTCAAGAGTTCGTACTAGAATAACACCTTAAGACACAAATCAACCAAAACCCTAATGTCACCTATATACTCCATTGTCACCTCAAATATCTGTGGGTATGATTATACGACATGCATCACAGAATCTCAAAATTATCTATTCAACCAACACATAGCACTTCAAAGAGTGGCCGAAATTTTCTACCGGAGAGTCAAAACGTGTGCCAACCCCTATTCATAGGTTCCCGAGGTCACAAACCCGGAAGTTGATCACCAAACCATACATCAAGTACTCACATGAATATCCATTGTCACCATAGATAGACATGGGAAAGACATACATCAAGTATTCTTAAAGACTCAATCCGATAAGATAACTTCAAAGGGAAAACTCAATTCAATTAAAGAAGGGAGAGGGGGAAGAACATCATAAGATCCAACTATAGTAGCAAAGCCCGCTATCGTGGATTTATCACGGCAGATGTCCGGGTTTACAATATTTACAACTATAGATGAGGCACCCTTTGCAGAGGGGGTACGGAACGCTATCGGATATTTACAGACGGTCGTGGTTCAACAAGAGAAATACACTCACAGCCGGAGCCGGGTCCACTCCACCCCTCTCCATAGTCGAAGCTTCAGCCGGCGCTATGAGTCGTCGACGGTTTCCAGCAGTGGTCCGCATCGCGGGCCGGAAGGGGGACGCGTGGCGTTAGACGCGCAGCCCTTGTGGATCGGGCGAGAAACAGGCGAGAAGAAGAGGCAGCGATGGTTCATCCGGGTCCTGGACACTCGGTATTAACGGAGGCCGGAGCCACTGGCAGCACTAGAGCCATGGGAGTCCCATGCTTGAATCCGGCTCTATGGAGCGAGAGGTTGCCCAAGGATTTCAAGGGACCCCGTAAGGTTCCAAATTACACGGCAGATCTCCCTCCCAAGGCTTGGGTCAAGAGCTACGAGCTAGCTATGGAGATGTCTGATGTTAGTGAAGCGGTTTTTGCAAAATATTTTATCATGATGCTCGAGGGCCCGGCTCGCACATGGTTAAAGGGCTTACCACCCAATACTATAAGTTCCTGGGCTGAGTTAAGGGCGAAGTTCATCAAAAATTTCCAGGGGACTTGCAAGCAGCCTATGACCATCGTGGATTTAGATCATTGTGTTCAGCAGGAGAATGAGTCGGCTCATCATTGGGTCCGGCGGGTGTCAACCATCATTCACTCGTCAGAACAGATCACAGCGGCTCAAGCGGTGCTCATTTTGGAGAAGAACTGTCACTTTGTTCTGCTGAAGCAGAAGCTTGGCCGGCTTAAACATACATGTCAAGATATGGGGGAGCTCATGACGGCTCTAACGAAGTACGCCGACTCAGACAGCACCAAGGATCCGGGCTCGGATGAGGAAAAATCAAATCAGGGAAAGAAGAACAACCAATGCAAGAGTTTTGGGAACAATTGGAACCAGAACAGGCAGAAGAACGCTGGCGGCGGGTCAGAGCTGGTGGCGAATGCTAACACAGGGCCGAATGTTCCTAAGACGAATGGACGGTATAAGCCGTATCAGCATGGAAACAGGTCCCCTTTCAACTTAGAAGCGGCGCTTAGGAAGCCTTGCCCGGAACACAGCACGCCCGACAGGCCATCGACGCATGCGTGGGGCGATTGCTTTATCATGGAGAGGTTTAAGAACCAGCACTCCCAGTCGCCTAATAATCAGGGCGGTGGGCCGCCCGGCGGCTCAGGGCCTGGCGGCTCAGGCCACGGCGGGTCAGGAGCCGGGTTTGGTGCTGGCGGCTCAGGAGCTGGACATCCGGGTCAGAACAACCAAGGGGGGCATCAAAAGCACCCTGGCAACAACAACCATAACAATCAGCAGCAACACAATCAGTTTGGATTCCAGAGTAACCCGAAGCAGCTCATTTCGGGACAATATCATGTGTTTACAACCGGTCACAGCAAACGAGATGAGAAACTACGGAGGTGAGCGGTTAATACGGTTGCGCCGGCTCTCCCACGATATTTACCGTGGTCAGAGTATGACATAATGTGGAGTCGGGAGGATCACCCGCCGCAGGTGGACGACCCGGGCTGGTTAGCTCTGGTAGTGGCCCCTCAGATACATGGTTATGGAGTGAATAAGGTGCTCATGGATGGAGGAAGCAGTATAAACATCTTATATTATGACACCTTCCGGCGGATGAAGTTGCTAGACAAGGATCTTAAAACTTCTTCTACTGTTTTTCACGGTGTGGTGCCAGGTAAGTCGGCATACCCCGTAGGCAAAATTTCTTTGGAGGTGGCTTTCGGCGATGAGTACAACTACAGGGTGGAGATCTTGTGGTTTGAGGTGGTCAAAATCAAGAGTCCCTATAATGCATTGTTCGGGCAGACGGCTTACGCCAAGTTCATGGCTAGGCCTTGCTATGTTTACTTGCAGCTCAAAATGCCCGGCTTAAATGGGACAATTAAGGTTCATGGCAATCGATAGACGGCTCTTGAGTGCGAGGAAGGAGATGCGGCTTATGTAGAGGCTAGTTGTGCCCAGGAGGAGCTTCAGTTTTATAAGGAGAACATCGACCCGGAGGACATGACCCCACTGAAGAAACCAACTACGGAGGCAGAGCCGCCGCTCAAGTTTTCAGCGGATGATACCAAAGCAGTGGACTTTAACCCGGGCGACTCATCCAAGAAGTTCATCATTGGGGCTCACATGGATCCCAAATAGGAAAGCACGCTCATCGGATTCATCCGTGAGAATCGAGACATCTTTGCATGGAAACTTTCTGACATGCCGGGTGTACCGAGAGAATTCGCTGAGCATAATCTCAATGTGAATCCGAAGTTTAAGCCGATCAAACAGTTTCTATGACGGTTCAACGAGGAGAGGCGCAAGGCTATTGGGGAAGAGGTTGCCCGACTCTTAGCTGCAGGGTTTATAGTTGAAGTTTTTCACCCGGAGTGGTTGGCTAATCCGGTGTCGGTGCTCAAGAAGAATGGCACTTGGCGTATGTGCATAGATTACATGGACCTCAACAAGGCTTGTCCGGCTAATCCCTTTGCGCTCCCCCGTATTGATCAGATCATCGATGCTACAGCCGGATGTGAGAGCTTGTGTTTTTTGGATGCCTATTCAGGGTATCATCAGATAAAAATGGCAGTAAAAGATCAGGAGAAGACGTTGTTTATCACACCCTTTGGGGCGTTCTGCTATGTCTCCATGCCTTTCGGGCTCAAGAGTGCCCAGGCGACTTACCAGCGGTGTGTATAGAATTGTCTCCACAGTCAGATTGGCCGTAACGTTCATGCTTATGTGGATGACATAGTGGTGAAGTCCAGGAAAAAGGAAACCCTCTTGGAGGAACTGAAGGAAATTTTTGACAATCTCTGGGTCTACAAAATGATGCTTAACCCGACGAAGTGTGTTTTTGGTGTTCCGGCAGGAAAGCTTTTGGGTTTTTTGGTCTCTGAGCGTGGTATTGAGGCTAACCCGGATAAAATCAAGGCTATCACTTCTCTGCGAGAGCCAACGTGCATCAATGATGTTCAGCGCATTGCAGGGCGGATCGCTGCGTTGAGCCTGTTCATAAGCCGACTTGGGGAGAAGGCCATTCCTTTGTATCAGATGATGAAAAAGACAAACGAGTTTAAGTGGAGCAAGGCAGCCGCAGAGGTGCTTGAAGCTCTTAAGAAGCAGTTGACTGAGCCGCCAGTATTAGCCGCTCCGGCTGAGAAAGAGCCGTTACTCCTCTATGTAGCAGCTAACAACCGGGTGGTCAGTGTGGTGATTGTGATTGACCGTAAGGAGGCAGGGAAAGAATATCCCGTTCAGAGGCCTGTTTATTATATCAGCGAGGTCTTGGCAGATTCCAAGTAGAGGTATCCGCATTGGCAGAAGCTAGTGTACGGGTTTTTTATGGCCAACCGTAAGCTGAAGCACTATTTTCTGGGCCATCAGGCAACTGTGGTCAGCTCTGCCCCGTTGGGAGATATCATTCAGAATAGAGAAGCTACGGGGAGGATCGCTAAGTGGGCTTTAGAGTTGGGGCCTCTTAACATCACTTATGTCCCTCGTACAACAATCAAGTCTCAAGCCTTGGTGGATTTTATAAATGATTGGACAGAATGCCAGGCGCCTGAGGAGAAGCCGGACAACACATACTGGACTATACATTTTGACGGGTCTAAACAGCTTGTGGGGTCTGGTGCTGGGGTGGTTCTCACCTCCCCCAAAGGTGACAAGTTTTGTTATGTGCTCCGGTTGATGTTCCCCTGTACTAACAATGCTGCTGAGTATGAGGCGTTGCTCCATGGTTTGAGAGTCGGTAAAGAGATGAATTTAAGCCGAGTTAGATGCCTGGGCGACTCAGACCTTGTGGCTCAGCAAGTTTCAGGTACTTGGGATTCTAAGGACCCACGGATGGCGGCTTATCGACAGGCGGTTGATATTGTTGTAGGTCATTTCAAAGGATATCAAGTGGATCATATTGATCGTCGAAGGAACGAGGCGGCTGATGCATTATCACGACTCGGATCTCAGCGTAAGCCGGTGCCGCCTAATGTTTTTCTTGATGTGTTATATCATCCGACTGTCAAGATGCCTTCTGAGGAGGATCTGGCAATTCCTGACCCGGAGGCGGCTTTGGTGGTGGCTCTACATGTTATTCCAGATTGGACTACTCCTTATTTAGCGTATTTGATGCGCGGCGAGTTACCGGACGATGAGAGCCGGGCTAGAGAAATCACCCGTCGTTCCAAGTCCATGACAATTATCAATGGTGAGCTGCACAAATGCAGTGTGACAGGTGTTTTCCAGCGCTATGTATCACCAAAGGAGGGCCAATAGATCTTAAATGAAATTCATGCTGGCGGCTGTGGACATCACGCCGGGTCAAGATCTTTAGTGGCCAAGGCTTTTCGGCATGGTTTTTTCTGGTTGACGGCTCACAAGGATGCAGAGGATCTGGTCCGCAAATGTGACGGCTGTCAGAAGTTTGTCCGACGTGCTCATGTTCTGGCTCAAGAGTTGAGGATGATACCAATCACTTGTCCGTTTGCGGTCTGGGGGCTTGATATGGTAGGACCCTTCAAGCGGTCCAAGGATAAGAAAAGGCACCTCCTGGTGGCGGTTGTCAAATTTACCAAGTGGGTTGAGGCCGAGCCAGTTAGCAAGTGTGATGCGGCTACAGCGGTTGAATTTGTTAAAAAGTTGATCTACCGTTTTGGTTATCCACACAGCATCATTACTGATAATGGCACAAACTTGTCCAAAGGAGCTATGAAGGCGTTCTGTGAGAAGGAGCATATTCGGCTTGATGTTTCAGCCATGGCACATCCGCAGTCTAATGGTCAAGCTGAGCGGGCTAATCAGGAAATCTTGCGAGGGGTTAAACCTTGGCTTATGGTCCCTTTGAAACGGACGCCCGGATGTTGGGTTGATGAATTACCTTTCGTCTTATGGAGCATCCGGACTACACCTAACAGGTCTACAGGTTTTACACCTTTCTTCATGGTGTACGGGGCTGAGGCGGTTTTACCCAGTGACATCCGGCATGATTCACCAAGAGTGGCGGCTTATGTTGAGACGGACAATGAGATGGCACGCCAAGATGTGTTGTTCGCCTTGGACGAAGCACGAGAGTTAGCAGTGGCCAGATCGGCAATTTACCAACAAGACCTGCGACGCTATCACAACCACAGGGTGAAGACCCGGACGTTCCAGGAAGGCGACCTAGTGCTCCGGGTCATTCAAGACCAATCTGGGATGCATAAGCTCTCTCTGCCGTGGGAAGGGCCCTTTGTGGTTAGCAGAAACCTCAACAACGGGTCATACTATCTCACTGATATTCGTGATGAGTCGGACACAGCGGGTCAGGAGACTTTGCAGCCATGGAATGTCGCGCACCTGCGTCCATATTATACTTAATAGGTGATGGAGATCCATTATCATATCATATTTATATCAGTATAGAGTAGTACCTCTACCAAAGACTGGAGCCCTGGCTCTTATATGTATCTTTATGCAATTAAGATGAAATTTTTCGGTTCAACAAGTTTACAGTTGAAGTGGTTTTTGACCCGCCGAAGCCTTACCGGTTAATCTCGGTTTAGAGACCCTGAACCGGTTAAGTTTACAGTGACCCGCTGAGTTTCTTCCAGTCAATCTCGCTTTAGAGACCCTGAGCCGGTTCACACAGTTGACGGCCAATCTCGCTTTAGAGACCCTGAACTGATGTCAAGATAAATGAATAAGCTCTTATCAGTCAATCTCGTTTTAGAGACCGTGAGCCGACTCACAAAGTTAACGGCCAATCTCGCTTTAGAGACCCTGAACTGATATGATGCATAGATTGGCTTTATGCCTAGTTTGAGTACATTAAGCGCTGTTGTTGATGGAGGCTTCTTACCTTTGGTATATCATAACATGACCCTAAGACAACAGCGTGTACATCAAATTCCAGTTGCTTATCAACTGCAGCCATCGAAGGGGGCTTCTTACCGACGGGTTTGCTTATCTCACCCTAATGGTCGGCTTTATGCCATTTCCGGCTAACATGTTAGCTGCGGTTGTCGAAGGGGGCTTCTTACCGACGGGTTCGCTTATCTCACCCTAACAACCGGCGTTTACGCCAAAAATACCTGTCGAAGGAGGCTTCTTGCCCTTGGGTATAGCTTACATCACCCTTCACATAGCCGGCTAGTACAATTACTAGTCGCGGCTGTCGAATGGAGGCTTCTTGCCATAAGGTATAGCTTACATAAACCCATCAGCAGCCGGCTTTATACAATATTTGATGATTGTCGGAGGCTTCTTGCCTTCGGGTGCAGCTTACATCACCCTTCATGCATCTCGTTGTAGGCCGCTTCAAGTTCTTCAATAGTCGTCGTTGTCAAATAGAGGCTTCCTACAGTCAGGTATAGCTTACTTTATCCTATGACAACCAGCTCTTCAATGGAATCATATTATAAGAGACGAAGCCATGATGCTCCGACTGATGGAATAAAATTTCCGGGTCTAATGGCTTCGGGAGAAGGAATGACATCTCAGAAAAGATTACGTATTGCCTCATCAACAGCCATAGTTTGTCCATAGAGGCTTCTTACCGTCAGGTATAGCTTATCTTATCCTAAGGACAGCCAGCTCTTTCCATATTTCATTTACAAGAGCTGGAGCCATGTTGCTCGCTTTTGTAAGGTCGGATTCTTTAAAAGTGTTATTCGGTTCTAAAGGCTATGAAGACATACAAGCACCTCTCATCAATAATTAGCAAGTTTGAAAAGCTCGAGGTAAAGAGTTTAAAAAGATTATTCACAGCAGTATAAAATAGCCGGCAAGTGCACTTAGATATGGTTGACAAGCTGTTACAAAAGGTGTTCTCAGAAGGAACAACGTCGTTTCTAAAAAGTTTCAAGCCGCCCCTGGCGGATAATTACAAGAGCCGTTTTTGCTCAGAATGATACAATGTTACATCAGTCGGCCGGCTCACCCTGCTTCGGCTCTTCCGCGGGTTGGATCTAAAGGTTGCCCAGTTCCCAATTGCAGTTAGACACGGCAGCAAAGGTCCCTTCAAAGAAAGGTGAGACATTGAGCTCACAGGGGAAAGATCCATACTACGGGCGGGTTTTAGGTCTTTCCACTCATAGAGAGGCCCGCGGATCTGTTTGTCTTTGCTGTCGTACGCCGCTTGATAACTCTTCAGATCCGCCTCGTCCGCCATAACAGACGCCAGGAGGCGCGAGTCTTTGACGCACTTGAAATAGTCCGCCTCAGAAAATTCTGAGCCGTCGACTTTCTTTAAGGGGTACCCGCCCATCATTTTAGCCGGTGTGAGGTCTGGCGCAAAGGCTAGAGCCCGGCTCAAAGCTGCGATGGCTCCTTGGCGGAACACCGACTTCTTCAGTTCATGTATTTGTTTTGGCATTGTAGAGAAAAGCTCCAACACCCCTTTCAGGGCGTTGGGGATCTTCTCTTTATATTGTACGCTTTTGATGGTAAACATGGCTCCACAATACAGCTGTTCCGTGAATGTGTAGATTGCCTTCAACGAAAGAATGTTATCCGTAGCAAGCTACCGGCTCAGGGGACCTGTATGCGCCAGAAGAGGTAAGTGAGTCGCCAGTTTTCCATGAAAGGTGTTAGCGTACGCAGTATGACAAACATGACTTACCAAATAAGGCGGCAGACATTTTGGTGATATGCCGTTTTAAGCCTTGGAGTTCTTGAGCAACGGCGATAAGCCGTTGATCGGCATCATCCGCCCGTTTCGTCAGAGCGGCTTTCTCAGATTCTGCTGTCTCTTTTAGAGACGTTAATTCAGCAGTGGCATTTGCTAGTTCTTCGGCTAAGAGTTGGCATTTTTCATCTGCAATGCTTCGCGCTTCCTGTTGGGCAACCAAGTTAACTTTAAGATCCGCCAGCTGAGAGCCGGCGGCGTTCAGATCATCCTGCACATGTCAAAGCAAACCATGAGCTGTTACAGCAGCAAGGGCATCAACGTAAACAAGGGTTCACAGCTAAAGTTACACAAGTTTCAAACAGATTGCAAGCAATATATTTGACACTTGGGGGCTAATGTACATTTTATCTGTTCAAGTATACGGCTCCGGTTCATCTTCTTTGCAATTGACCCGGAACTTGGGGGCTACACTATGGCTCTTTTCATATCAGAAAGTCTCGACACAAATAAAATTTGAGCCGGCCCTTGGGGGCTACACTATGGCTCTTTTCATATCAGAAAGTCCCGACTCAAATAAAATTTGAGCCGGCCCTTGGGGGCTACACTATGGCTTTTTTCAGATAAGAAAGTCCCGACTCAAATAAATTTTGAGTCGGTCCTTGGGGGCTACAGTTGGCAGTATGCAAATATTTACAGTGTGCAGTGTGTTTTTACAGCATTTAAGCAAAAGTATTTTCTACATAACCTCAAAAGAAGACCCGGTTCAACTATACATTAGATTAAATCCGGCTCTTGGGGGCTAGGGAAGGTTATGGCTGGAGAAGAATAACATACCTCGTATTTAGTTTTCATCATAGCGACCAGCCGGAGTTCTAAGTCTCGGCTGGTGTTGACCCGATTCAAATAGCCAGAATGGAGTTCTTCGGCTGTCATCTTTTCATATGCGGAGTCAAATTGAAGCTTTTGTGAGGCTTCAGCCGGCTCAGGATGCCGGGTTAGTACATGCTCCGGAGAAGGAGACTTCGGGGCAGACCCGGTGATAATGACATCCGGAGTTGCGGGAGTCTTGGCGGGTGTGACCGGCCTTGAAGGAGCTGCTGGAGAGTTTTCCATTATGACATCATCCGTCGCTGGCTCTGTGGAAGCCGTTGGTGGAGCTTCTTCTGCTGGAGTTTCCTCCGGCTGTCCAAGGTCCGGTTGAGCCGGGGCCGGCTGTTCGAGCTCTCGATTCTCGAGGACTGAGCCGGAAGAAGGATGGTTGGTTTTGCGGCGTTTCGCCTGAGCACTCCAAGATGAAGGGTCAGCATTTGAAAGAGATTGGTATTTCGTAAAACAGCTGGATATTTGAATACTTACAGAGGGTTGATTTTGGGTGGAGGTATGACTGATGCTGAAGAATCGCCAGAAGAGGGCGTCTTCTGAAAGAATAAGACACGGAAATGAGAGGACACCTAAAACACAAAGGAGAAACCAAAGGAACGTAGGAATACAAACCTCCGCAGGCCGTTTCTTGGGAGCCGACGAATTTGGAAGTCCAGACACAAGCTCCATAGAGCCGGTGCTCCGGGTCTGGTGACGTTCAGCCTGTTGTTGCTTTTTTAAGAAGAAATCGGGAGCCAGATGAGCGAGAGGGTGAGAAAGAGGGAATTTCCTAACGACCCGCCGCGGCTTTCGGATGAAATATTCTGAGTCGGAGTATATATAAGTTACCTCAGGAGCATTGGCATGACTGGTTTCTACTTGATCCTGTGAACACAGTAAACATTAATAAGGGGCAGGCAAGGCAAGTTGTCGGTTAAGAAAATTAAGATCTTACCCCCGAGTCTGAGGAAGCTGGCTGTTCAAGCCAGTTCTCTTGGGGAGCGGCCTTTTTCTGTTTCTTGGTGGCGGCTTTCTTCTTGGCTGCCTTCAGAGGAGGTACATCAAGAGGCTTCGGACGGTCATGCAGATGTCATCTTCAGTCAAAGTAACATTGCTGCAGCACAACGAGCTGTCGTACTTCCTTGGATATTCATGCATGAGCCGGCTCCTGCGGCTCAGAGGCATGATCCGCCATTCTACCCAAAAGCGGATCAAATCAGTCCCAATCAGTCCGTTAGCCAGGAGAGCTTTCACCCTGGCATGAGCTGTCTCATATCTGGCGCGATCAGCAGCTGAGAGCCGGTCGGGGAGCGCTGTATCTGTCGAGAGCCGGGAAGGGCGATAACCTGACAGGCGATGTTCAGTTTCAGGAGACGTGTCTCTGCAATAAAACCATGTCTTGTTCCAATCCTTGGGGTGGCTGGGCATCTGGATAGCCGGAAAGGTGATGCCCCTTCGGCGCTGGATGGTGATCCCTCCGAGTTCCAGGCTTGGTCCACTCTTGTACTCCGTCTGGCAGTTGGCATAGAAGAACTCACGAAAGAAACCGACTGATGGCCTGGATTGAAGATATGCTTCACAAAGTACTTGGAAGTGGCAAATGTTTGATACTGAGTTCGATGCCAGGTCTTGGGGGTGCAGTTTGTACAAATGAAGAATATCGCGGAAAAACTTAGAGCCGGGTGGCACGAACCCCCGCTCGATATGATCTGTGAATACTATCACCTCCCCTTTCTTAGGTGTGGGGCGGGTCGCATCACCGGAACCCGTCAGTGGATGACCTCCTTTGGGGGAAGGGTGCCAGCAACGACAAGGTCTGACAGGTGCTCTTCAGTGATGCAAGAGCCGGCCCAATTGCATGAGTTGGTGGCGCGTGTCATGTTGACGGCTTAAAGTACTGTGCAAAGGAAAATGGTGACTAGTCAAAGGAAAGCAGATGGCTATAGTGGCTTACAGTTTACAGGGTTCTAAAGACTAAATTTTGAAGACTCGACTGATGAGAGCCGGAGGAAGTCTAGCAGTTCATTATGGAAGGGAGAACAGGAAATTGGTTAGGACCCGGACAAACAGTTTTCACAAACTACTACTAAAATTACGGATCTATAGAGGCGATAAATAAAGTTTTACTCCGACCTAAGTGATGAACAGCAGGAAATGGAGGGGCAGATTAGAGCTCGAACGGCCCGCGCATTACGCGCGGCTGGTCCGCGTACGACGGCAGTGGCGATAGCGCAGTCTAAAAGAGTACAACGGGCCCCGAAATATGTTCGTGCGGCCGCGCCGGAGACCGGGCGCGCAACGGCGGAGCCGCCGGAAAACCCTACTTTTAATGGCCTTGATCTACGGGAAGAGAAGACGTACCGGAGCTGGAGACAGCGGCGGACGAGGGTCTGGACCAATCAGGGTGATGCGGAGGCCGAGGTTGATGACGAAGAGCGACCGCGCCGGAGTGGAGTGGAGCTCGAGTCGACGGGCGGCGGCAGGAGGAAGACGAAGGGCGCACGGGCGGGAGAGAATGAAAAAATATTGACCCATGCGGGTCCTATTTAACAGGAGAAACGAGGAAGGTGCGGAATCCCAGGCGGCGACACCGGTCTTGCCGAGGCGGACGCCTCGATTCTCGGGGTAAGTGGTTAAATGCGAAAGATTTGGTGATACGTCAGCGGATCCCGTGACGTCACGCCGGGTCATTCCGTGGCGACTCTCAGACAGCTGAAAGAGAAGGATGAAATGAGCTGGCTAACTTCAACCTGGGGCCTAATGTTGGGGATATAACCCCGTGATATGACCTAGTTGAAAGGTTCCGGTTGATAGCATTGGTTTGTGAGACGGCCCACGAAAGAAGGTGTCAACCGAAGGCCCAAGATGATAGGCGGCTCTTGGTGTGGGTCGGACGGCGAAGACCCGGATGTGCAAGACGTCTCAAGGATGACTTGGTTAAGAAGATAGAGATAGACTCGGAGATGTAAACATGATCCAGTTGTACAATTGTAAGACCCGACGGTTCTGACCTCTTATATAAAGGCAGAGTCGGGGTGATTTAGAGGTAGGTTATCAAAAACTAGGTCAAGCTTTAGCCCCTTGTAATCGATACAACAAGCAACAACAACACAAGCAAGACGTAGGCGTTTACCTCGACTTGAGGGGCCGAACCTGGGTAAACTCGTGTCCTTTCTCTCGATCAACCCCTTTGAGTCCACTACGATGGCGATAGCTCCGAACTCAAGTTCGGTAATCCAGACATCTACCATGATAAAACCACGACAGGTAGAACATGGTCGTAAAAACTGTGCAAAAACCCTCTATTCCACCAGTATATATAGGAGGAGAGGCATCCTTGGAGCAAGGTCATGGCCCTCTAGGAGTCGGCCGAGCCAAAAGAGGAGGAGTCCTACTCCTCCTCCACTCCTAGTAGGAGTAGGACTCTTCCTTTTTGCCTTTTTCCACCTTTTTCTTTAGGCCTTTTTCCTCCTGGCGCCATGGGCCTTTTGTGGCAGTTCCATGTCGGGACCCCGATCCTAAGTCATATGATTCCATACAGTAACAAGCCACATCACTTTGCGGCCTCACGCACAGTACTCCACGGCTGCCACCTTACCTTGGCCGGGACCGTTTGCGTCTTTTGACTCACGTATGTGAACATGTCGCTGGCAATCACACAACAAAGAACCCGGACTGACATGACTAGTCATAGAACCCAAGTGGCACATCCGTATGGAAACAGGCATACATAACCCAACAATGCAGGTGTCGGTCTCAAGCGTGTGTAGATGAGTCATAGCAAGCTACAAGGACTCCATTACGTTGCGAGACACGGATGTCATCACTGCACGTAGACGAGTCGTAGCAGGCTACGGGGACTCCATTACACTGCGAGACATTTCCCCGAAGGGACAGACACAGCAGCAAAGAAGGATACATGCCGGTCAATCAATGTGTCCGGAGCAGTAGCAAGCTACCATGGCTCGGTGGAAGCACAAAGAGGCAATTTTCCGTAAAGAGTACTACTAATGGCACACGACTAGGTGTCGGATCCCATACATACCGTTGCACGTCACACGTACGCACCACATGCCCGATATATATAGATACAACTATGGCATCACAACATAACCATACAACAACATGACTTTTATTTAAGAGGCTCAGACGAGCCTTGCATAATATGTTCATACAGACAGGGGTCACATGACCCGGCACTCAAGTCATACAAACATAGTCATACAAGCCAGCGGAAACTAAAGCTGTCTGAGTACAGACGGCAAAATATAAAAGAGGCACATGGCCTGACTATCTACAGCCCACCACATGGGCAAGATCGTAGATGGGACACCAGCTATTCGACATCATCAACGTCTAGATAGAACCCACCTGATGTGTCCTGGGTCTCTTCTGCAACATTAATTAAGCAAGGATGAGTACAATCGTACTCAGCAAGTCTTTAAAACAGACCTAGCCTATTTATGCTCATGTATCAACAAAGGGTGGTGGAGTTTATGCATAAAGCCAACTTTGACTCATGGCTAACCTACACTACTCAGTTTTAAACTCTTTGTTACAATTTTAGTTATTGCACACGAGTCCACTAACTCCATCACAATACACCACCATGGACTCACCTTCCCCTTCCGGAAGAGTGCCATCCACGGTACTCACACTTGTCTTGAGATTTTTAGAAGTCTCCATTTGATTATCTATGAACAACATAAGTTCTCCAAGTAGTCCATATCCGAGGACGCGCCTATTCGAATAGTTTCATAACCCTGTAGGGGTGTACTTCTTCACACACGATCTCGCCACTTATCGATGTGTGCTTATAAAACCATGCACCTTGGCAACCTTCAAGCGGGTGCCCAGCGAGGGAGTCGGCCACGACCGTTAATCACATAAGACCTCTAGTCCAGGCTACCGCCTATTTGAGACTGACCCGCACGGAAGTCCGGCCGAAGTTTCCGCTACAGTCCCAAATGATGTGCGCAGGGTTCCCAAGCCCACCATTCGGGTGACCCTTGGTACACCGTGCCAGTGCCTACCGCGTCATAACCCACCCCGAGGGTCAGCGCTACGCATGGCCTCCAGCATGCTATAAACACCAGAAACTACTTGCAATACCTGGACCAAAGACTAAGCGACTGATAAGTCGAGAGGGGTCGAGTTACCGGAACCCAATGCGTGGTAGTAACTAGTCTTGGATCACAAACATGGAACCCGGTTCCTAAGAACGGTCCCAATGAGACAACCCACTATGTACTCCTACATAGCCTCTCACCACTACATTTACCAAATCGTATTCATTATATGCTCATCAAATCGGACAACACCGTTTCACTCAGTTCATCACCCAGATGAAACAGACCTGACATACTCTATGCATAGCGAACATAGCAGGCAAGGTAAGCTAAGCACATCATGGCACAAGCATCTACCAGGTATGCTAGGTTGCAAGGTTTAGCTATTTACTGTGACAAGATCAGGTCATGCATAAGAATGGGATCATCTACCGTGTATGACTGACATGTGATCGTTTATCCTAACGCAATAAATGAGAACAGGAGCAAGGGAATGGGATGTTATCGGAATGATCAATGGGGTTGCTTGCCTTGCTGGGTTGCGGAGGAGTTCTCTCCTTCGTCGGGGTACGGAGTAGTATCCTCCAGATTAGGTCCTATCGCAACGCAGATAAAAAAACGTTCAATACAAGCAGATGCAACAATATGATGCATGATCATAGCATAGTAGTATGCATGGGTGAGCTAATGTAACTAGTGATCATGTCAATTTGAAATGAATTTGAATATAGGTTCAAAGTTGTTCTCATTTCAAATTCCATATATTGACCTAATGTTGAAATGTCCATGTTCACCTATTTAGGTTGCTCTAACATGCATGAGAATAGCACCATTGGATTCATTGGATTTTTCTGATAAATTTTCATATATAAATTATTTTCATCTAACTTACAGATTAATTTATATGATTTTTCAAAGTTTTAAATGATTTCTGGAATTATTTTTGAATAGGAAATTGACTTATTGCATCAGCATGATGTCATGATGACATCAGCTGGTCAGCTGACTCGGCCCAGAGTCAAACCTGACATGGGGGGTCCACATGTCAGTGTCTAGTTAATTTAATTAACTGATTTAAACTAATCCTGTTTTAATTAACTAACTGGGCCCACCTGTCAGTGTCTAATTAACTTAATTAATTAAAATGTTTAATTAGCACTAATTTCTAATTAGCCAGGGGGCTGGCCCCACCTGTCAGCGGTCAAACCCCGTGGTCAAACTAACCAGGGCCACCGGCGTTGAGCCGCCGGCGACTCCAGGAACGGCGGAGGGGCTCGGAAACCAACCTCCGGCGACCAAATCCACGGCGGATGGCACCTATCTACTCAGCGTCGACGCGCACGTCCATTCCAACCCTTCCCACGAGCTGGGGTGGTTGGAATCGACGCCGGCGATGAGCTGGGCGGCGGCCGGAGCTCGGGCGAGCTCGGGCTCGTCGAACCAGGGCACGGAAAAGCTCCCACTTGGCACTGACAGCAACTACGCGACTCCGCAAGCTTAATGGTGGCCTCAGAAGGTCCAACCGATCACCGGAACGCGACCGGCGACGAGCTCAGGCGGCGGCGCCATTCGGGCTCCGATGGAATCCGAGGCTAGGGCGCGAGATAGAAGGGGGAAAGAGGGGGAAAAGGACCAGGGGCTCACGGCAAACGCAGGGGCGTCGAAAGAGGGCTCGAGGACGGTCGGAATCGACTGCGAGCTTCGATTTCCCCTCCGGCGACCCGAGGAGGAAGAAGACGGTGCGACGATGACGGAGAGCTTCCGGCAACGCGTGGCTCGGCTAGGAGGTAGAGGGGGTTCAGGCGGAGCGTTTGGCTGGCTCAGATGGGCTCGGGGTTGGCTAGGGCGACGACACGACGGCGAGGAGCGGGGCGGCCATGGCGGGAGCAGAGAGGGGAATGCACGAGGGAGAGAGAGAGCGCGGGAGAGAAGAGAGAAGAGGGGGCCACGAGAGCGAGGTGCTTCACGCTGGCGCCCTCCCAGCCCTCCAGCAAGGTGCCAGGCAGGGAGGAGGTGGCCGGTGCGCGGCGACCACGTGCCCTACGTCCTTCTAGCGCGAGGAGGACGACGACTGGCACCGGTTCGCTCCTGGGCCGGCCTGCTACAGTGTTGGGCCACAGGTAAGCTTCTCCCTTTTCTTTTATTTCTGTTTTCTGATTTCTTCTGACATTTGTTTATTTCTTGCAGGTCCAAGTACCCCTTCAATAATTCTAAAACTTTTTATAACTTCAAGTTTGAATATTTCAAACTTGTATCAAAAGTTTTAGATTATTTTGAAAACAGTGATAATGATAATGTTTTTATTTGTCATTTTCAGAGACATAATTCATTAATTTAAAATATTTCCAATGTTCAAATAATTGAAATGGTCCCTGGTATATCCATGCCTTTAATTATCAGACATAGGGAACATTTTTGACGGGCATTTTGGATTTGTTGAAATTTCATTTATCTGGAATTCCTTTAATTCATAAAATGCTTAGGGTTTCTTTCTTTCTCCCCATTTCATATTGATGCAATGATGATGATGATGATGCAAACACAATGCTAGCCTAGACACTTGCTAGGGTTGTGACATTCCACCAGCCCACTAAGGGCTGGTTATTATTCTCCCACAGCCCATGGACCCTCTAGGGTCGAAATACCCCTCTCGGAGGTCTCCCGGTACACTACCGGCACTCCCGGTACACTACCGATGAGCCCGAAACTTTTCCGGTGACCAAACTGGGACTTCCTATATATGAATCTTTACCTCCGAACCATTCTGGAGCTCCTCGTGATGTACGGGATCTCATCCGGGACTCCTAACAACCTTCGGTCACCACCATACATAACTCTACACTACCGAAACGTCACCGAACCTTAAGTATGCAGACCCTGCGGGTTCGAGAACTATGTATACATGACCCAGACACCTCTCCAGTCAATAACCAATTGCGGGACCTAGACGTCCACATTGGTTCCTACATATTCTATGAAGATCTTTATCGGTCGAACCTCTATGTCAAGGATTTAGTTAATCCCGTATAACGTTCCCTTTGTTCTTCGGTATGTTACTTGCCCGAGATTCGATCCTCGGTATCTCCATACCTGGTTCAACCTTGTTACTAGCAAGTCTCTTTACTTGTTCCGTAATACAAGATCTTGCAACTAGCAATTAGTCACATTGCTTGCAAGGCTCATTGTGATGTTGTATTACCGAGTGGGCCCTGGGATACCTCTCCGTCACACGGAGCAACAAATCCGAGTCTCGATCCATGCCAACTCAACAGACACCATCGGAGATACCTGTAGAGCACCTTTATAGTCACCCAGTTACATTGTGACATTTGATAGACACAAGGCACTCCTCCAATATCCATGAGTTGCATGATCTCATGGTCATAGGAACATATACTTGACATGCAGAAAACCGTAGCAATAAACTGACACGATCATATGCTACGTTTATAGTTTGGGTCTTGTCCATCACATCATTCTCCTAATGATGTGATCCCGTTATCAAATGACATCACATGTCAATGGCTAGGAAACCCTGACCATCTTTGATCAACGAGCTAGTTTACTAGAGGCATACTAGGGACACAGTGTTGTCTATTTACCCACACATGCAATGCATTTCCAATCAATACAATTATAGCATGGATAAATAAACGATCATCATGAACAAGGAAATATAATAATAAACAATTTATTTATTGCCTCTAGGGCATATTTCCAACAGTCGCAGCAGGTACCCTTCCTCCGAAAGTGGTTCTTTACTCGCGGGTTCCGGGTGATGAGACCCGCCCTGCCCCCAAGAAGGGAGAAGTAGTAGTTTTTACTGATCACATTGAGCGAGGGTTCGTACCGCCCGGCTCAAAATTCTTCCTAGACGTCCTCCATCTTTACAAGCTTTACCCCCAAGACTTGGCACCAAATTCCATCTCCAACATCTGCAATTTCCATGTGCTCTATGAAGCTTATCTACAGTCCAGGCCGTCTGTGGGTTTCTTTCATGAGTTCTTTTATGCCAACCGCCAAACAGAGTTTAAAGGCGGCCCGAATCTGGATCTTGGAGGGATTTCTATCCAGTGCCGCAGAGGCATTATTTTTCTGGCTCTCCGGATGCCATGTCACCCCAAGGACTGGAATAAGACCTAGTTTTATTGCAAGGATACATCTCCTGAGAATGAACGCCGCTTGCCGGGTTATCGTCCTTCCCGGCTAAAGACAGACTCAGTGCTCCCTAACCGGCTCTTAGCCTCGGATCATGCCAGGTACGAGATGGCTCATGCTAAGCTGAAAGCGCTCCTGGCCAACGGACTCACAGGAACAGATTTGATCTGCTGCTGGGTTGAATGGCGGATCATGCCCTTAAGCCGTAGGAGCTGGCTTATGTGCGAATATGAAGGAAAATATGAAAGCTCCTTGTGCTTCATATGATCCACCTTGACAGAGGTTGATATCGCCATGACCGTCCGGAGTCTTCTTCATGAAGCCTCCGGCTCCTGCAGCACCATCGGCTTAGCGCCTTTCTGCGTCACCAATCCGGCTCCTGATCTAAGTTAACCTCTTTTCCATCCATCTCTTGCATGTTATTTGTCCATTTCTTGATTTGGTAATCTTTCCTCCGGGTCACTTTGTGCAGGCCAACTCAGATTTATGGAAAAAGGAGTATGTCCCTCCTCCGAAGAAGGCCAGTAAGAAGAAAGCTGCGGAGAAGAAAACAAAGAAGAGCACTCCGCAAGAAGACTGGCTTGAACAGCCAGCGTCCTCCGAGTCAGAGGTAAGATCTTAATTTTTTTGCTTGACCCTTTACCTTCCTGTTTATTAACACTTGTTTTACTCGTAGGAGGAAGTGGAAACCGGCCATGCCAACGCTTCTGAGGTAAACTATATCTCTTCTGGCTCAGAATGTTTCGTCCCCCGAAAGCCGCGGCGGGTTGTCAGAAAATTTCCTCTTTCTCACCCTCTCTCTCATATGGCTCCCGATTTCTTCTTGAAAAAGCAACAAAAGGTTGAGCGTCGCCAGACCCAAAGCACCGGCTCTACCGAGTTCGTGTCCGGGCTACCAAACTCGCCGGCTCCCAAGAAACGTCCCACAGAGGTTTATGTCTCTACTTTTCCTTTGATTTTCCTTTCTAACTTTGACGTCTTCTCATTTTTCCTATCTTACTCTTTCAGAAGACCCCTTCCTCTGGCGACTCTTCGGCGCCGGTTCTACCACCGCCCAAGATTAATCCGCCATAAGTGTTCTCTATTATGACATCCGGGCCTCCGGCTGTTATCATGACGATATTAACCTCTTCAAGTGTCGATCCTTTTTATGTTACAGTGCTCAAGCGAAACATCGTAAGACCAAAAAGCCCTCCTCCAACCCTGTTCCCCAAGCCCAGGAACTTGAACAACCGGACCTTGCACAGCTGGAGGAGGCTCCAGCAGAAGAGGCTCTGCCAGCCGCCTCCAAAGAGCCGGCTACTGGCGATGTTATAATGGAGAGTCCTCCAAGGGCTCCTTCCAAGCCGACAACTCCTGCCAAGACCCCTGCAACTCCAGATGTTGTCATCACCGGGTCTGCTCAGAAATCTCCTCTGGTGCATGTGTTGACCCGGCATACAGAGTCGGCCGAGGCCTCAAGGAAACTGAATTTTGATTCATCGTATGAGAAGATGACGGCTGAAGAACTGCATGCCGGGTATATAAACCGGATTACCACTAGCCGGGATCTAGAACTTCGGCTGGTTGCTCTGATGAAGACCAAGTATGAGGTACATTTCTCTTTTCTTGCCATAACCTTTCCTAGCCCCCAAGAGCCGGTTTAATCTAATTTATAGTTGAGCAGGATCTTTCCTTGAGATTTGTAGAGAATGCCTATGTCAAAATGTGCTAGATGTTAAACCTACACTGTAGATATAATGAACCGCCAATCGTAGCCGCCAAGGGCTGACTCAAGTTTTATTTGAGTCGGGTCTTTTCTTGTATACAATTTGAAGATCCAATCGTAGCCCGCAAGGGCCGACTCAAATTTTATTTGAGTCGGGTCTTTTATTAGTACTACTTTTAAGAGCCATATTTTAGCCCCCAAGTTCCGGGTTAGCTTTGAAGAAGATGAACCAGAACTAATTTTGTGAACTCCAAAGATCGAATATACATTAGCCCCCAAGTGTCAAATATATTGCTTGCAATCTGTTTGAGACTTGCATAGTCTTGTTGTGAACACTCGGCATTTATCATCTTTCCTTCAGCTGCTTATCTTGTACTTTGATATACCTGCAGGATGCATTAAGCATTGCCGGCTCTCAACTGGCGGACCTAAAAGCCAATTTGGCAGCTCATCAGGAGGTCTGGGGTATTGTCGACGAAAAGTGCCGGCTTCTGTCTGAGGAGCTGGCCAATGCTAGTGCTGAGCTTGCCTCCCTGAAAGAATCGGCACAGTCTGAAAAGGCTGCTCTGACCAAACGGGCGGATGACGCCGACCAGCGGCTTATAGCCGTGGCGGAAGAACTCCAAGGCCTGAAACGGCACATATCAAAGATGTCAGCCGCCCTGTTTGGTAATTTTCCGTTTTACTTTATCTCTCGACTTTGCTTTTGAGAACTGGCGACTCATTAATGTTTATCCGGCTTATCCAGGTCCCAGGAACCAGCAGTTGGCTTCTGATAGCCTTCTGCCACTAAAGGCCATCTACACCTTCGCCGAGCAATTATACTATGGCGCCATCTTCACAATCAAGAGCGTTCAATACAAGGAGAAGATTCCAACCGCTCTGAAAGGGGTCTTGGAACTCTTCTCCACCATGCCTAAACAGATAGAAGAACTGAAGAAATCCGCTTTTCATCAAGGAGCCGTCGCTGGATTGAGTCGCGCTCTGGCCTTTGCGCCTGAGCTGACGCCGGCTGAAATGATGGGCGGCTATCCATCGAAGAAGGATGACGGCTCAGAGTTCACCGAGGAGGATTACACTCGGTGCGTTAAAGACTCACGCCATCTGGCTTCTGTGATGGCAGATGAAGCTATTTAACCACTTATCAAGCGGCTTATGATGCTAATGAGAAGAGAATCCTCGAGCCTCTCTACGAGTGGAAGGATCTAACACCCGCCCGCAGTAAGGACCTCTTCCCCTATGAGCTTGATGTGTCTCCTTTCTTTGAGGGGTCTTTCGCTGCCCTTGCTGATTGCAACTGGGACTTGGTGAATCTCCAGATCAAGCCGACAGAAGAGCCGGAGCAAGGTGAACCGGCCAACTGATTTTCCACTTTGTAACATTCTGAGCGATGGCTCTTTTAATGACCCGCCGTGGGCGGCTTAAAAATTGATAATACCTCTGCTTCTTCTGAGAACAACTTTTGTAATAGGCTAGGAACGACCTTTGCCGTCTCTAAAGATAATGCCGTCTATATATATTTTCCATCTCTTTGTGTGCACTTTCCGTCTCTGTGTTTTCACTTGTCGTATTGTCGGCTCTTCATTGGTTTGATGAGAGGTGTTTGTCTTCTGAAGACGTCGTTCCTTCTCCATAACTTTTAGAGCCAGATAATTGTTTTGAAGAACTTGAACTTTGTCAACACGAGCAACATGGCTCCGACTCTTGTAGATAAATCCTTTAAGGAACCGGTTGTCTTAGGATAATGTAAGCTATACCTGAAGGTAAGAAGCCTCTATCGACAACTGCGGCTGTTTGATGAACCGGAAACGGCCTAAAGCCGGCTGTATGAAGGATGATGTAAGCTATACCTGATGGTAAGAAGCCTCCGTTTAACAAAAAATATTGTATATTGTATGCGCGAACGCCGGATGCCGATGGGTGATGTAAGCTATACCTTGTGGAAAGAAGCCTCCATTCGATAGCCGCGGCTAGTGATCGCAATAGCCGGCTGTGTGAAGGGTGATGTAAGCTATAGCCGAGGGCAAGAAGCCTCCCACAACAGCTAAGTTTTGGCGTAAACGCCAGTTGTTAGGGTGAGATAAGTGAACCCGTCGGTAAGAAGCCCCCTTCGACAACCACGGCTAACATGTTAACCGGAAATGGCATAAAGCCGACCATTAGGGTGAGATAAGCGATACACGTCGGTAAGAAGCCCCCTTCGATGGCCACAGTTGATAAGCAACTGGAATTTGGTATACACGCTGTTGTCTTAGGGTCATGTAAGCAATACCAAAGGTAAGAAGCCTCCATCAACAACAACGCTTAATGTAACCAAACTAGGCAGGAGATGTAAGCTATACCCGAAGGCAAGAAGCCTCGTCGCAACAGTTTAATAACAGCTAGTTGTGCAAAGGAGATGTAAGCTATACCCGAAGGCAAGAAGCCTCTTTGCAATAGTGCTTAATTGGGCATAAAGCCGGCTATGCAAGGGAGATGCAAGCTATACCCAGAGGCAAGAAGTGTCGTGGTTTTCTCACGGCAGATGTCCGGGTGATCGAACTTGAGTTCGGAGCCATCGACATGGTAGTGGACTCAAAGGGGTTGGTCGAGACAAAGGACACGAGTTTACCCAGGTTCGGCCCCTCAAGTCGAGGTAAAAGCCTACGTCCTGCTTGTGTTGTTATTGCTTATTGTATCGATTACAAGGGGCTAGAAGCTTGACCTAGTTCTCGATAACCTACCTCTAAGTCGGCCCAACTCTGCCTTTATATAAGAGGTCAGAACCGTCGGGTCTTACAATTACACAATCGGATCATGTTTACATCTCCGAGTCTATCTCTATCTTCTCTGCCAAGTCATCTTTGAGACGCCTTGCACATCCGGGTCTCCGCCGTCCGGCCCATGCCAAGAGCCGCCAATCTTCTTGGGCCTTCAGTTGACTCCTGTCTTCGTGGGCCAGCTCACAAACCAATGCCACCAACCGGAACCTTCCAGCCGGGTCATATCACGGGGTTATATCCCCAACATTAGGCCCTAGGTTGAAGTGAGCCAGCTCATTTCATCCTTCTCTAACAATCGTCTGAGAGTCGCCACAAAATGACTCGGCGTGACGTCACAGGAACTGCTGACGTATCACCAAATCTTCCGCATTTAACCACTTACCGAGAATCGAGGCGTTCGCCTCGGCAAGACCGGTGTCGCCGCCTGGGATTCTGCACCAACCTCATATCACCTGTTAAAAAGGACCCGCATGGGTCAAAACTTTTCATTCCCGCTCGTGCATCTGTCTTCTTCCTCGCGCCGCCACCCGTCGACCCGAGCCCTGCTCCGCCCCGACGTTGTCGCTCTCCGTCGTCAACGTCGGCCACTGCATCAACCTGTTCGGATCAGAATCTTGTCCGCCGCCGTCTCCAACTCTGGTACGCCCCTCTTCCCGTAGTTCTAGGTCCTTAGGAATAGGGTTTCTCCGGCGGTCCTCCGTCGCACGCCCCGGCCTCCGGCGTGGCCGCACGGGCAAGTTTCGGGGCCCACTGCGCGTCTTTAGATCACGCCGTCGCCACCGCCGCCGTATGCGGACCGGCTGCACGTAATGCGCGGGCCGTTAGGGCTGTAAACGATCCTTTCATTTTCTCGCTGTTCGTCGGCTAGGTCGGAGTAGAATCTTATTCCACCGCTTCGGTAGATCCAAAATTTTAGTAACAGTATGTGAAAGCTGTTTATCCGGGTCTTACTGACTTCCGGTTGTTCCATCCATAGTGAGCCGCTAGATCCCCCGCGGCTCTTATCAGCCGAGTCTTTCAAAGCTTAATTTTTTAGAACCCTGTAAACTGTAAGCCGTTGTAGCTATCTGCTTTTGTTTGACTAGTCACCATTTCCTTTGCACAGTACTTTTAAGCTGGCAATATGACATGCGCCACGAACTCATGCAATTGGGTCGGATCTTGCGTGACTGAAGAGTATTTATCACATCTCGTAGTTGCTGGCACCCTTCCCCCAAAGGAAGTAATCAACTGGCGGGTTCCGGGTGATGAGACCCGCCGCGCACCAAAGAAAGGGGAAGTTATAGTTTTCACGGATCATATCGAGCGGGGGTTTGTGCCACCCGGCTCTAAGTTTTTCCGTGACATTCTCCATTTATACAAACTGCATCCCCAAGATCTTGCACCAAATTCAGTATCCAACATTTGTCACTTCCAAGTCCTTTGTGAGGCGTACCTTCAGTCCAGGCCATCAATCGGCTTTTTTCGTGAGTTTTTCTATGCCAACTGCCAAACAGAGTATAAGACTGGGCCAAGTTTGGAACTCGGAGGGATCACCATTCAGCCCCGAAGGGGCAGCACCTTTCCGGCTATTCAGATACCCAGCCATCCCAAAGATTGGAACAAGACGTGGTTTTACTGCAGAGACACGTCTCCTGAAGCAGAACATCGCCTGTCGGGTTATCGCCCTTCCCGGCTCTCGACTGATACCGCGCTGCCCGACCGGCTCTCAGCTGCTGATCACGCCAGATATGAGAAGCCTCATGCCAGAGTGAAAGCTCTCCTGGCCAACGGCCTTATTGGAACTGATTTGATCCGTTGTTGGGTCCAATGGCGGATCATGCCTCTGAGCCGTAGGAGCCGGCTCATGTATGAGTATCCAGGGCAGTATGACATCGAACTGTGCTTCAGCAAGGTTACGTTGACTGAGAACGACATCTCCATGACCGTCCGAAGCCTTGTGCATGAAACCTCCGGCTCTTGGAGCACCATCGGGCTGGCACCCTTCTGTGCAACCAACCCGGCGCCCCTTGTAAGTGCATTTGTCTTTCTTCCGTCTGTTGCATGTTTTACCTGTTCTTCTTACTTAGATTTGATATCTTTTCCTCCGGGTCAATTTGCACAGGCTGACTCGCACTTCTGGAAGAAGGAATTTGTACCTCCTCCATAGGCAACTAAGAAGAAAGCCGCCACCAAGAAGCAAAGAAAGGTAGCTCCCCAAGAGAACTGGTTGGAACGCCCGGCCTCTTCAGACTCGGAGGTAAAATCTTTAACTTACTTAATTGGCTCTTTGTCTCGTCGGCTCTTTATTAATGTTTTGCTGTGTTCGCAGGATGAAGTAGAGACCAGTCACGCCAATGCTCCTGAGGTAACTTACATATAATCCGACTCAGAATATTTCATCCGAAAGCCACGGCGGGTCGCTAGGAAATTCCCTCTTTCTCACCCTCTCGCTCATCTGGCTCCCGATTTCTTCTTAAAAAGCAACATCAGACTGAACATCGCCAGACCCGGAGCACCGGCTCTACGGAGCTTGTATCTGGACTTCCGAACTCGCCGGCTCCCAAGAAGCGGCCTGCGGAGGTTAGTACCCTTATTTTCCTTTGGTTTCTCTTCGTATCTAAATGTCTTCTCATTTCCGTGTCTTACTCTTTCAGAAGACACCCTCTTCGGGCGATTCTTTAGCATCAGTCATACCTCCTCCAAAAATCAATCCTCTGTAAGTATTCAAATATCCGGATGTTCTGAAGAAATACCAGTCTCCTTCAAATGCCGACCCTTCACCTTGCAGTGCTCAGGCGAAATGCCGCAAGACCAACCATCCTTCTACATCCCCTGTCATTGAGAACCAAGAACCTGAACAGCCGGCCCCGGCTCAACCGGATCTTGAACAGCCGGAGGAAACTCCAGCAGAAAAAGCTCCGCCAGCGGCTTCCACAGAGCCAGCCACAGAGGACGTTATAATGGAGAACTCCCCTGCTGCTCCTTCAAGGCCGGTTACACCCACCAAGACTCCTGCGGCTCCAGATGTCATCATCACCGGGTCTACTCAAAAGTCCTCTTCACCGGCACATGTGCTAACCCGGCATCCTAAGTCGTCCGAAGCCTCACGAAAGCTTCAGTTCGACTCAACATATGACAAGATGACAGCCGAAGAACTCCACTCCGGCTATATGAATCGGGTCAACACCAGCCGAGACTTAGAACTCCGGCAGGTGGCCATGATGAAAACCAAATATGAGGAATGTTAATTTTCTCCACCCATAACCTTCCCCAGCCCCCAAGAGCCGGATTTAATCTAATGCATAGTTGAAACGAATCTTCTTTGAAGGTTACGTAGGACACACTTTTGCTTAAATACTGTATACACATACTACACACTGTAAATACTTGCATACTGCCAAGTGTAGCCCCCAAGGGCCGACTCAAACGTAGTTGAGTCGGGACTTTCGTAGCTGAACAAAGGCGTAGTGTAGCCCCCAAGGGCCGGTTCAAATTTTATTTGAACCGGGACTTTCTGATCTGAAAAGAGCCATAGTGTAGCCCCAAGGGCCGGCTCAAATTCTATTTGAGTCGGGACTACCTTATTGGAAAAGAGCCATGTTGTAGCCCCCAAGTTTCGGGTCAATTTCAAGGAAGATGTACCGGAGCTGCATACTTGAATAGATGAAATGTACATTAGCCCCCAAGTGTCAAATATATTGCTTGCAATCTGTTTGAGACTTGTATAACTTGAACTGTAAATCCTTGTTTAAATTAACACCCTTGCTGCTGTAACAGCTCACGTTTTGCTTTGACATGTGCAGGATGCTCTGAACGCCACCGGCTCTCAGCTGGCGGATCTTAAAGTTAACCTGGCAGCTCAACAGGAAGCGCGAAGCATGGCCGATGAAAAATGCCGTCTCCTATCCGAAGAATTATCCAAGGCCACTGCCGATCTAACGTCTCTAAAAGAGGCAGCAGAGTCTGAGAAAGCCGCTGACAAAACGGGCGGATGATGCCGGTCAGCGGCTCATCGCCGTTGCTGAGGAGCTCCAAGGCCTAAAACAACATATCGCGAAGATGTCTGCGGCCTTATTTGGTAAGTCATCCTTATCATACTCCTTCATCTTCCACAAACAACTGGCGACTCACACACCTCGTCCGGGTCATGCAGGACCCTTGAGTCGGCAGCTTGCGACGGACAGCATCCTCTCACTAAAGGCAATCTATACACTCATAGAGAAGCTGTACTGCGGGGCGATGTTCACCATTAAGATCATACAATACAAGGAAAAGATCCCCAATGCCCTGAAAGGGGTGTTGGAACTGTTCTTGATGGTGCCCAAGTAGATACAGGTACTAAAGAAGTCAGCTTTCCGTTCTGGAGTCGTCGCAGGTTTGAGCCGGGCTATGGCCTTCGCGCCGGATCTCACACCAGCTGAAATGATGGGCGGGTACCCTTCGAAGAAGGTCGATGGATCAGAATTTTCTGAGGCGGATTATTTCAAAGTCTTTAAGGACTCTCGCTTCCTAGCATCTGCCATGGCGGATGAGGCGGACCTAACGAGCTATCAAGAAGCATATGACCAGGAAGACAAGCGGATCCGCGGGCCTCTTTATGAGTGCAAAGACCTAACACCCACGCGTAGCAAGGATCTCTTCCCTGATGAGCTCAATGTCTCACCTTTCTTTGAAGGGACCTTTGCTGCCGTCTCTAACTGCAACTGGGAACTCGACAACCTTCAAATTCAACCCATGGGAAAGGCGGAGCAGGGTGAACCGGCCAAGTGATGTAACTTTATTCAGAGCAAGAACGGCTCTTGTAATTACTCGCCAATGGCATTTTGAAACTTGTTAGAAACACCGTTTATTCCTTCTAGGAACATCTTTCTAACCGCCTTGTACTATCTAAGTGCACTTGCCGGCTGTTTTATATTGCTTTGAATAATCTTTCTCAGCTCTGGACTTCCAGCTTTATGAACTTTACCAATTATTCATGAGATGTGTTTTTATGTCTTCAAATCCTTTAGAACCGGATAACACCTCTAAAGACACTGATCTTATAAAGGCAACCAACATAGCTCCAACTCTTGGTAATGAACCGGCCCCGGCTGTCCTTTGGATAAGATAAGCTATACCTGTTGGTAAGAAGCCTCCACAAACAAAACAGCGGCTATTGATGATCCAATATGTAATCTTTCTGAGATGTTCTTCCTTGACCCGGACCCATTAGACCCAGGGAATTTTTATTCCATCAGCCGAAGCATGATGACTTCTTCTCTTATAATGTGATGCCATGGAAAAGTCGGCTGTCATAGGATAAAGTAAGCTATACCTGACGGTAGGAAGCCTCTATGTGACAACGACGACCGTTGAGAACTTTAAAGCGGTCCACAACCGGCTGCATGAAGGGTGATGTAAGATGTACCATGATGGTAAGAAGTCTCCTTTAAACAGCAAATACTTATCCATTGTATTCCAACACCGGTTGTCAATAGGCTTATGTAAGCTATACCAAAGGTAAGAAGCCTCTACTGACAACCGCAGCTCAAAAGGCCTGCCGTTGGAGGGTGATGTAAGCTATACCCGAAGGCAAGAAGCCTCCTCCAATCAGCCAATGTTGTATAGGGCCGGCTGCCGATGGGTTTATGTAAGCTATACCTTATGGCAAGAAGCCTCCATTCGACAGCCGCGACTAGTAATTGTACTAGCCGGCTATGTGAAGGGATTATGTAAGCTATACCCAAAGGTAAGAAGCCTCCTTCCACAACTATTTTTGGCGTAAACGCCGATTGTTAGGGTGAGATAAGCGAACCCGTCGGTAAGAAGCCCCCTTCGACAACCGCGGTTAATAAGTAACCAGAAATGGCATAAAGCCGACCATTAGGGTGAGATAAGCGATACCCGTCGGTAAGAAGCCCCCTTCGATGGCCGCAGTTGATAAGCAACTGGAATGTGATGTACACGCTGCTGTCTTAGGGTCATATTATGCTATACCAAAGGTAAGAAGCCTCCATCAACAATAGCGCTTAATGTACTCAAACTGGGCATAAAGCCAACTGCGCAAGGGAGATGTAAGCTATACCAAAAGGTAAGAAGCCTCCTTGCAACAGTATAAAAAGTGGACCGAACAGGGGAGATGTAAGCTATACCCGTGGGTAAGAAGCCTCCCTGCCAACGGTGTTTTTGAAAGGGCATAAAGCCAACTGTGCATCATACCAGTTCAGGGTCTCTAAAGTGAGATTGGCTGTCAACTGTGTGAACCGGCTCAGGGTCTCTATAGCGAGATTGACTGATAAGAGCTTTATTGTATTTACATCAGTTCAAGGTCTCTAAAGTGAGATTGGCCGTCAACTGTATGAACCGGCTTAGGGTCTCTAAAGCGAGATTGACTGGAATAAACTCAGCGGGTCACTTTAAACTTTAACCGGTTCAGGGTCTCCAAACGAGATTAACCGGCAAATCTTCGGCGGGTTAAAGAACCACATCAACTGCAAACTTGTTGAACCGAAAAATTTCATCCTCATAGCATAAAGATACACGTAAGAGCCAGGGCTCCAGTCTTTGGTAGAAATACTAGTCTATACTGATATAGATATGATATGTACAATGATGATGGATCTTCGTCACCTATTAGGTATAATATGGCCGCAGGTGCGCGACATTCCATGGCCGCTGTGTCGGACTCATCACGAATATCAATGAGATAGTATGACCCGTTGTTGAGGTTTCTGCTAACCACAAAGGGCCCTTCCCACGGCGGAGAGAGCTTATGCATCCCAGATTGGTCTTGAATGAGCCGGAGCACCAGGTCTCCTTCCTGGAATGTCCGGGTCTTCACCCTGCGGCTGTGATAGCGTCGCAGGTCTTGTTGATAAATCGCTGATCTGGCCGCCGCTAACTCTCGTGCTTCATCCAAGGCATCCAACGCATCTTGGCGTGCCGTCTCATTGTCCGTCTCAACATAAGCCGCCACTCTTGGTGAATCATGCCGGATGTCACTGGGCAGAACCGCCTCAGCCCCGTACACCATGAAAAAAGGTGTAAAACATGTAGACCTGTTAGGTGTAGTCCGGATGCTCCACAAGACGGAAGGTAACTCATCAAACCAACATCCGGGCGTCCGCTTCAAAGGGACCATGAGTCGAGGTTTAACCCCTCGCAAGATTTCCTGGTTAGCCCGCTCAGCTTGGCCATTGGACTGCGGATGTGCCACGGCTGAAATTCCAAGCCGTATATGCTCCTTCTCGCAGAACGTCTTCATAGCCCCCTTGGACAGGTTTGTTCCATTATCAGTAATGATGTTGTGTGGATAACCAAAGCGGTAGATCAATTTTTTAACAAAATCAACCGTTGTAGCTGTATCACACTTGCTAACCGGCTCAGCCTCAACCCACTTAGTAAACTTATCAACCGCCACCAAGAGGTGCGTTTTCTTATCCTTGGATCGTTTTAAAGGTCACACCATATCAAGCCCCCAGACCGCAAACGGCCAAGTGATTGGTATCATCCTCAACACTTGAGCCGGAACATGAGCACGTCGGCCAAACTTCTGACAGCCGTCACATTTGCGGACCAGGTCCTCTGCATCCTTGTGAGCCGTCAACCAGAAAAAACCATGCCGAAAAGCTTTGGCTACCAAAGATCTTGACCCGGCATGATGTCCACAGTCTCCAGCATGAGTTTCATTTAAGATCTGCTGACCCTCTCTGGTGACACGCAGCGCTGGAAAACACCTGTCACACTGCATTTGTGTAGCTCACCATTGATAATTGTCATGGACTTAGAACGGCGCATGATTTCCCTGGCCTGGCTCTCATCATCCGGAAACTCGCCGCGGGTTAAGTGAGCTAAATAAGGAGTAGTCCAATCTGGAATAACATGTAGAGCCGCCACCAAAGCCGCCTCTGGGTCAGGAATTGCCAGATCCTCCTCAAAAGGCATGTTGACAGTCGAATGATATAACACATCAAGAAAAACATTAGGCGGCACCGGCTTATGCTGAGATCCGAGTCTTGATAATGCATCAGCCGCCTCGTTCCGCCGACGATCAATATGATCCACTTGATAACCTTTGAAATGACCTGAAACAATATCAACCGCCTGTCGATAAGCCACCATACGTGGGTCCTTAGAATCCCAAGTACCTGAAACTTGCTGAGCCACAAGGTCTGAGTCGCCCCGGCATCTAACCCAGTTTAAATTCATCTCTTTAGCGACTCTCAAACCATGGAGCAAGGCCTCGAACTCAGCAGCATTGTTAGTACAGGGGAACATCAACCGGAGCACATAGCAAAACTTGTCACCTTTGGGGGAAGTGAGAACCACTCCAGCACCAGACCCCACAAGCTGCTTAGACCCGTCAAAATGTATAGTCCAGTATGTGTTGTCTGGCTTCTCTTTAGGCGCCTGGCATTCTGTCCAGTCGTTTATAAAATCCACCAAGGCTTGAGACTTGATTGCTGTACGAGGGGTATAGGCGATGTTAAGAGGCCCCAATTCTAAAGCCCATTTAGCAATCCTCCCCGTAGCTTCTCTATTTTGAATGATATCTCCCAATGGGGCAGAGCTTACGATAGTTATCTGATGGCCCAAAAAGTAGTGCTTCAGCTTACGGTTGGCCATGAAAACTCCATACACCAGCTTCTGCCAATGTGGGTACCTCTGTTTGGACTCTGCCAAGACCTCACTGATATAATAAACCGGCCTCTGAACGGGATATTATTTCCCTGCCTCCTTACGCTCTACCACAATCGCCACACTGACCGCCCGGTTGCTGGCTGCCACATAAAGAAGCAACGGCTCTCTCTCAGCCGGAGCCGCTAATACCGGCGGCTCAGTCAATTGCTTCTTAAGAGCTGCAAACGCCTCTGCGGCTTCCTTGCTCCACTTGAACTTGTCTGTCTTTTTCATCATCTGATACAAAGGAATTGCCTTCTCCCCAAGTCGGTTGATGAACCGGCTCAACGCAGCAATCCGCCCTGCAATGTGCTGAACATCATTGATGCACGTCGGCTCTGGCAGAGAGGTGATAGCCTTAATTTTATCCAGTTAGCCTCGATGCCACGCTCAGAGACTAAGAACCCCAAAAGCTTTCCTGCAGAAACACCAAAAACACACTTTGCCGGGTTAAGCATCATTTTGTAGACCCGGAGATTATAAAAAGTTTCCTTTAGGTCCTCCAAGAGGGTTTCCTTCTTTCTAGACTTCACCACTATGTCATCCACATAAGCATGAACGTTACGGCCAATCTGACTGTGGAGGCAATTCTGCACACACCGATGGTAAGTCGCCTGGGCACTCTTGAGCCCAAAAGGCATTGAGACATAGCAGAACGCCCCAAAAGGTGTAATAAATGATGTCTTCTCCTGATCCTTAATTGCCATCTTAATCTGATGATACCCTGAATAAGCATCCAGAAAACACAAGCTCTCACAACCGGTTGTTGCGTCGATGATCTGATCAATACGGGGGAGTGCGAAGGGATCAGCCAGACAAGCCTTGTTGAGGTCCGTGTAATCTATGCACATATGCCAAGTACCATTCTTCTTGAGCACCAACACCGGGTTGGCTAACCACTCCGGGTGAAAAACTTCAACTATAAACCCTGCGGCTAAGAGCCGGGCAACCTCTTCCCCAATGGCCTTTCGCCTCTCCTCATTGAACCATCGTAGAAATTGCTTGATCGACTTAAACTTCGGATTCACATGAAGATGGTGCTCAGCGAACTCTCTTGGTACACCCGGCATGTCAGAAGGTTTCCATGCGAAGATGTCCCGATTATCACGGATGAATTCGATGAGCGCGCTTTCCTATTTGGGATCCATGTGAGCCCCAATTATGAACTGCTTGGATGAGTCGCCCGGAGTAAACTCCACTGCCTTGGTATCATCCGCTAAAAACTTAAGTGGCGGCTCTGCCTCTGTAGTTGGTTTCTTCAACGGGGTCATGTCCTCTGGGTCAACGTTCTCCTTATAGAACTTAAGCTCCTCCTGTGCACAGCTAGCCTCGGCATACGCCGCATCTCCTTCCTCACACTCCAGAGCCGTCTTTCGATTGCCGTGAACCGTAATCGTGCCATTTGGGCCGGGCATTTTAAGCTGCAAATAAACATAACAGGGCCTAGCCATGAACTTGGCGTAAGCCGGCCGCCCGAACAATGCATTATAGGGGCTCTTGATTTTGACCACCTCAAACCATAAGGTCTCCACCCTGTAGTTATATTCATTGCCGAAAGCCACCTCCAAAGAAATTTTACCTACAGGATATGCCGACTTACCAGGCACCACACCATGAAACACAGTAGAAGAGGTTTTAAGATCCTTGTCTAGCAACTTCATCCGTCGGAAGGTGTTGTAATATAAGATGTTGATACTGCTACCTCCATCCATGAGCACTTTATTCACTCCATAACCATGTATCTGAGGGGCCACTACCAGAGCTAGCCGGCCCGGGTCGTACACCTGCGGCGGGTGATCCTCCCTACTCCACATTATGTCATACTCCGACCATGGTAGATATCGTGGGAGAGCCGGCGCAACCGTATTAACCGCTCGCCTCCATAGTTTCTCATCTCGTTTGCTATGACCCGTCGTAAACACATGATACTGCCCTGAACTGAGCTGCTTCGGGTTACTCTGAAATCCAGACTGATTGCGCTGCTGCTGTTGCTGTTGCGGATTGTTATGGTTGTTGTTGCCAGGGTGCTGTTGATGCTGCTAATTATTGTGACCCGGATTTCCCCGCTCCTGAGCCGCCAGC
Source organism: Hordeum marinum (assembly GCA_022496015.1). Taxonomy (NCBI): domain Eukaryota; kingdom Viridiplantae; phylum Streptophyta; class Magnoliopsida; order Poales; family Poaceae; genus Hordeum; species Hordeum marinum. Next base: position 472,281,385 of record CM039678.1, read on the forward strand.
ACCAAACCCGGCACCTGACCCGCTGTAGCCTGAACCGCCAGGCCCTGAGCCGCCAGGCGGCCTGCCACCTTGATTATTAGGTGGTTGAAAGTGTTGGTTCTTAAATCTCTGCATGATAAAACAATTGCCCCACGAATGCGTTGATGGCTTGTCAGGCGTGCTGCGCTCTGGGTAGGGCTTCCTAAGAGCCGCTTCCAAATTGAAAGGGGGCCTGTTGCCACGCTGGTACGGCTTATACCGTCCGTTCGCCTTAGGAATATTTGGCCCTGTGTTAGCATTCGCCACTAGCTCTGATCCGCCGCCAGCGTTCCTCTATCTGTTTTGATTCCCATTGTTCCCCAAACTTTTTGCTTGGTTGTTCTTCTTCCCTTGATTTGACTTCTCCTCATCCGAACCCGGATCCTTGGTGTTGTCTGAGTCGGCATACTTCGTCAGAGCCGTCATGAGCTCCCCCATATCTTGACACGTGCGTTTAAGCCGGCCAAGCTTCTGTTTCAGCGGAACGAAGTGACAATTTTTCTCCAAAATGAGCACCACCTGAGCCGCGGTGATCTGTTTTGACGAGTGAATGATGGTTGACACCCGCCGGACCCAATGATGAGCCGACTCATTCTCCTGCTGAACGCAATTATCCAAATCCACAATGGTCATAGGCTGCTTGCAAGTCCCTTGGAAATTTTTGATGAACTTTGCCCTTAACTCGGCCCAGGAACTTATAGTGTTGGGCGGTAAGCCCTTTAACCATGTGCGAGCCGGACCCTCGAGCATCATGATGAAATATTTCGCGAAAATAGCTTCACTGATGTCTAACATCTCCATAGCTAGCTCGTAGCTTTCGACCCAAGCCTTGGGAGGGAGATCCGCTGTGTAGTTTGGAACCTTACGGGGTCCCTTGAAATCCTTGGGCACCCTCTCGCTCCTTAGAGCCGGAGTCAAGCATTGGACTCCCACGGCTCTAGTGCTACCAGTGGCTCCGGCCTCTGTTAACACCGAGTGTCCATGACCCGGATGGCCCATCGCTGCCTCTTCTTCTCGCCTGTTCCTCGCCCGGTCCACCAGGGTCTGCGCATCTAGCGCTGCTCGCCCCCTTTCCGGCCTGCAGTGTGGACCGCTGCTGGAAACCGTCGGCGACTCATAACGCCGGCTGAAACTTCGACTATGGAGAGGGGTGGAGTGGACCCGGTTCCGGCAGTGAGTATATTTCTCCTGCTGAGCCATGGCTGTCTGTAAGTATCCAATAGCGTTTCTCACCTCCTCCGCAAAGGGCGCTTCATCTGGGATAGGGATCGTCCCAAGCTGGGTAGCCGCCACTACCATATTCTCGGCCAGGCTGGAATAATGACCCACCGGTGTTGTGAACCCTCCGGGTTGGGCCGTGTGAGCCGCTGCTCGCCCTTCTTCAGGGGCAGCCGCCGCTCTCCCAGAGCCAGGGTGTTGAAGAGATTCCTTGCTTCGTAGTGCTCCGGTAGAAAAGATTGATGCCTCCAGCGGTGCACAGCCGCCGCTGAAACTTGTTCCAGCTCCAAGCGGAAAGCGTCGGCCTTGAGCCGTGCGGCCTCTGCCTCCATCCGGGTGTTTAACTCAGTTATCCTCTAACGCTCCTCGGCCATCCGGCCCTTGATCCCTGCGATCTCCGCATTACGAGCTGCTTGATTATCTCGTGTAACCTCCGTAGCCAACAAGGCCTCAAGCTCATCCATCAATTCTGCAAGACCCTGAGCCGGTGGCTGGGGGGGAGGGTTATCTCCTGACCCGGCCACCCTAGGCCCTGCCATGAACACCGCTGCATGATACGGCCGCTCCGGCCCATCTGACCCGCCGCGCTCTGACCCGGGGCGAGTGTTACCGTAGCCCCCGAGGCCACCATTGCTGAGCTGGTACACAGATTCTATTCCCCACTCGACGACTCATCGTCGGAGTGCAAAAGAGTCCCTTGAGATCCGGATGCTTCCAGATCCATACCTTGAGTGAAACCCACGAAGACATGCTCCTGACCCGGTTTGACACGGGCAGGGCCTACCTTGCGTGCAGGCTGGAGACGCCGAGCCGGCTCGACGATGTTGGTGCAGACGTCCGGCCCGGGTGTAGATCCATCGATCTTTCCAATGGACACCTGGATCCCGCTGAACGGAACCCGGAAACCATACTCCACGGAAGCAGCATCAAGCCCCTAGCCGGCATCGTCAATGTAGAGCCGGCCGCGGCGACACTTGCTCATCTTCCCAACTACGTATCCCTCGAGCCCTGGAAGGGAGCCCTTTGAGAACTCAACACCACCGAGCGTTGGCCCCACAATGGGCGCCAACTGTCGTGGTTTTCTCACGGCAGATGTCCGGGTGACCGAACTTGAGTTCGGAGCCATCGCCATGGTAGTGGACTCAAAGAGGTTGGTCGAGACAAAGGACACGAGTTTACCCAGGTTCGGCCCCTCAAGTCGAGGTAAAAGCCTACGTCATGCTTGTGTTGTTATTGCTTGTTGTATCGATTACAAGGGGCTAGAAACTTGACCTAGTTCTCGATAACCTACCTCTAAGTCGCCCCGACTCTGCCTTTATATAAGAGGTCAGAACCGTCGGGTCTTACAATTACACTATCGGATCATGTTTACATCTCCGAGTCTATCTCTATCTTCTCTGCCAAGTCATCTTTGAGATGCCTTGCACATCCGGGTCTCCGCCGTCCGGCCCACGCCAAGAGTCGCCAATCTTCTTGGGCCTTCAGTTGACTCCTGTCTTCGTGGGCCGGCTCACAAACCAATGCCACCAACCGGAACCTTCCAACCGGGTCATATCACGGGGTTATATCCCTAACAAGAAGCCTCCTTGCAACAGCGTAAAAGCAGACCGTGCAGGGGAGATGTAAGCTATACCTGAAGGCAAGAAGCCTCCCTGCAACGACGCTTGAGAGGAAATAAAAGTCGGATGATAGATCAGCCGTTTGACGGCAAGCAAGCCACTTCAACTCAATTTTGTGAGCGGAAAATTTTCATCTTGATTGCACAAGGATATACATAAGAGCAGAGGCTCCAGTCTTTGTGGGGATGCTAACTTTTGCTTACATAAATACGATATATACAATGATAGCGGTTTTCAATGCCTGCGAAGTAAAATATGGTCGCAGATGCGCGATATTCCATGGTCGCAGAGTCTCCTGACCCGCCGTATCCGATTCATCTCGGATATCAATGAGATAGTATGACCCGTTGATAAGGTTTCTGTTGATCACAAAAGGCCCCTCCCATGGTGGAGATAGCTTATGCATTCCAGATTGGTCTTGAATCAACCGGAGCACCAGGTCACCTTCCTGGAATGTTTGGGTCTTCACCCTGCGACTATGATAGCGTCGCAGCTCTTGTTGATAAATTGCTGACCTGGCTGCTGCTAACTCTCGTGCTTCGTCCAAGGTGTCCAACGCATCTTGGCGTGCTACCTCATTGTCTGTCTCAACATAAGCCGCCACCCTTGGTGAGTGGTACCGGAGATTGCTGGGTAAAACCGCCTCGGCACCATACACCATGAAGAAAGGCGTAAAACCTGTAGACCTGTTAGACATAGTCCGGATGCTCCATAAGACAGAAGGTAGTTCATCAACCCAACATCCGGGTGTCCGTTTCAAAGGAACCATGAGTCGTGGTTTAACTCCTCTTAAAGTTTCCTGATTGGCTCGCTCCGCCTGACCATTAGACTGTGGATGTGCTACGGCTGAAACATCAAGCCAGATATGCTCCTTCTCACAGAATGCTTTCATAGCCCCCTTGGATAAATTTGTTCCATTGTCTGTAATGATGCTGTGTGGGTAACCAAAACGACAAATCAGCTTCTTAATGAATTTGACCGCTGTAGCCGCATCACATTTGCTGACCGGATCTGCCTCGACCCACTTAGTAAATTTATCAACTGCCACCAGGAGGTGTGTTTTCTTATCCTTGGATCTCTTGAAAGGTCCTACCATATCAAGCCCCAAGACCGCAAACGGCCATGTGATTGGTATCATCCTCAACTCTTGAGCCGGAGGGTGAGCACGCCAGCCAAATTTCTGACAGCCCTCACACCTACGGACTAAGTCCTATGCATCCTTGTGAGCCGTCAACCAGAAGAACCCATGTCGAAAAGCCTTGGCCACTAAAGATTTTGACCCGGCATGATGTCCACAAACGCCAGCATGAATTTCATTTAAGATCTGTCGGCCCTCCTCCGGTGAGATGCAGCACTGAAAGACACCCGTCACACTGCACTTATGTAACTCACCACTGATAATCGTCATAGACTTAGAATGCCGGGTGATTTTCCTGGCCAGATCGTCATCCTATGGTAACTCGCTGCGTGTTAAGTATGCCAGATAAGGAGCAGTCCAGTCTGGGATAGCATGCAGAGCCGCCACCAATTCCGCCTCCGGGTCAGGAATAGCCAAATCCTCCTCAGAGGGTATCTTGACAATCGAATGATGCAACACATCCAAAAAAACATTAGGCGGCACCCGCTTTCGTTGAGAACCTAACCGTGACAAGGCATCAGCCGCTTCATTCCTACGGCGATCAATGTGATCCACCTGGTACCCTTTGAAATGACCGGCAATGATGTCAACCGCCTGTCGATAAGCCGTCATCCGCGGATCTGTAGAATCCCATGTACCTGAAACTTGCTGAGCCACAAGGTTTGAGTCGCCTAGGCATCTAACCTGGCTTAAGTTCATCTCCTTAGCGACTCTGAGACCATGGAGCAGCGCCTCATACTCAGCTGCATTGTTAGTACAAGGAAACATTAGCCCGAGCACATAACAAAATTTGTCACCCTTGGGGGAGGTGAGAACAACCCCTGCACCAGACCCCTCCAGCTGTTTGGACCCATCAAAGTGTATAGTCCAATATGTGTTGTCCGGCTTCTCTTCGGGAGCTTGACATTCTGTCCAATCATTTATGAAATCCACCAAAGCTTGGGACTTTATCGCTGTACGAGGAACATACTTGATGTTGAGAGGACCCAGCTCTAAGGCCCACTTGGCAATCCTCCCCGTGGCTTCTCTATTTTGAATGATATCTCCCAACGGGGCAGAACTGACCACAGTTATTTGGTGCCCTAGAAAGTAGTGCTTTAACTTGCGGTTGGCCATAAAAACTCCGTATACCAGCTTCTACCAATGCAGATACCTCTGTTTAGACTCTGCCAAAACCTCACTGATGTAATAAACCGGCCTCTGCATAGGATACTCTTTCTCTGCCTCCTTGCGCTCAACAACAATTGCCACACTGACCGCTCTGTTATTAGCCGCCACATAAAGGAGCAATGGCTCTTTCTCAGCCGGAGCGGCTAATACAGGCGGCTCAGTCAACTGCTTCTTAAGATCTTCAAGTGCTTCAGCCGTTGCTTTGCTCCACTTAAACTTGTTCGTCTTTTTCATCATCTGATATAAGGGAATGGCCTTCTCCCCAAGCCGGCTTATGAACCGGCTCAACGCTGCAATCCGTCCTGCGATGTGTTGAACGTCATTAATGCATGTAGGTTCTCCCAAAGAAGTGATAGCCTTAATCTTATCTGGGTTAGCCTCGAGGCCCCGCTCAGAGACCAAGAAACCCAAAAGTTTTCCTGCTGGGACACCAAAAACACACTTAGTCGGGCTAAGCATCATCTTGTAGACCCGGTGATTGTCAAAAGTTTCCTTCACATCCTCTAGGAGGGTTTCCTTCTTTCTGGATTTCACCATGATGTCATCTACGTAAGCATGAACATTACGGCCAATCTGACTGTGAAGGCAGTTCTGTACACATCGTTGGTAAGTCGCCTGGGCACCCTTGAGCCCGAAAGGCATGGAGACGTAGCAGAACGCCCCAAAGGGTGTAATAAACGCCGTCTTCTCCTGATCTTTTGTTGCCATCTTGATCTGATGATAACCTAAATATGCATCCAAGAAGCATAAACTTTCACATCCGGCTATAGCATCGATAATCTAATCAATGCGAGGGAGTGCAAAGGGGTCAGCCGGACAAGCCTTGTTGAGGTCCGTGTAATCTATACACATACGCCAGGTGCCGTTCTTTTTGAGTACCAACACCGGGTTAGCCAACCACTCCGGGTGAAAAACTTCCACTGTAAAGGCTGCAACCACGAGCCGAGAAACTTCTTCCCCAATAGCTTTACGTCTCTCTTCGTTAAACCATTGCAAAAACTGTTTAATTGTCTTAAACTTTGGATCCACATTAAGGTTGTGCTCAACGAACTCTCTCGGTACACCCGGCATGTCAGAAGGCTTCCATGCAAAGATGTCCTAATTCTCACGGATGAATTCGATGAGCGCGCTTTCCTATTTGGGATCCATGTGAGCCCCAATGATGAACTGCTTGGACGAGTCACCCGGGTTGAAATCTACTGTCTTGGTATCATCCGCTGAAAACTTGACTGGCGGCTCAACCTCCATAGTAGGCTTCTTTAGCGGGGTCATATCCTCCGGGTCAACGTTCTCCTTGTAAAATTTAAGCTCCTCCTGGGCACAACTAGCTTCTGCATAAGCCGCATCTCCTTCCTCACACTCAATAGCCGTATTCCGATTACCATGAACGGTAATTGTTCCTTTTAAGCCGGGCATCTTGAGCTGCAAGTAAACATAGCAAGGCCTAGCCATAAACTTGGCGTAAGCCGGTCTCCCAAATAGCGCGTGGTAGGACCTCTTAATTTTAACCACCTCAAACCACAAGGATTCCACCCTGTAGTTATACTCATCACCAAAAACTACTTCCAAAGAAATTCTGCCCACTGGGTATGCTGACTTACCCGGAACCACACCGTGAAAGATAGTGGAAGAAGGTTTAAAATCTTTGTCAAGTAGTTTCATTCGCCAGAAGGTGTCATAATATAAGATGTTGATGCTGCTGCCTCCATCCATGAGCAACTTATTCACTCTGTAACCATTTATTTGAGGGGCCACAACCAGAGCCAGCCGGCCCGGGTCATCTACCCGCGGCGGGTGATCCTCTCGACTCCATGTTATATTATATTCAGACCACGGTAAGTACCGGGGGAGAGCCAGTGCAACAGTGTTAACCGCCCGTTTCCGCAACTTCTGTTCTTGTTTGCTATGACCTGTTGTGAACACATGATATTATCCGGAACTGAGCTGTTTTGGGTTACTCTGGTACCCGGATTGATTGTGTTGCTGCTGTTGCTGATTATTGTTGTTGTTGCCAGGATGCTGTTGATGTCCTCCTTGATTGTTCTGACTCGGATGTCCAGCTCTAGAACCGCTGGCACCGAATCCAACCCTGACCCGCCCGGTCCCAAGCCACCAGGCGGGCCGCCGCCCTGGTTTTGGTGTTGCTACGGATGCTAGTTTTTGAATCTCTGCATGATAAAGCAATCACCGCACGCATGCAATGCCGGCTTCTCTGGTGTGCCATGTTCTAGGCAAGGCTTCTTAAGCGCCTCCTCTAAGTTGAAAGGAGTCTGGTTCCTCTGGGGAAACGGCCTGAATCTTCCATTCCCCTTGGGATGGTTTTGCCCCGTGTTGGTGTTTTCTACTAGCTCTGACCCGCCATCCGTGTTGTTCCGTTTGTTCTGATTCCCATTGTTCACAAAGCTCTTGCTTTGATTGTTCTTCTTCCCTTGATTGGATTTCTCCTCATCTGAGCCTGGATCCTTGGTGTTATCTGAGTCGACATACTTTGTTAGGGCTGTCATGAGCTCTCCCATATCCTGACACGTGCGCTTGAGCCAGTCGAGCTTCTGCTTCAATGGAACAAAATGATAGTTTTTCTCCAGAATAAGTACTGCCTGAGCCGCCGTGATCTGTTCTGAAGAGTGAATAATAGTCAACACCCGTCGGACCCAATGATGGGCCGACTCATTCTCCTGCTGAACACAATGATCCAAGTCTACGATGGTCATAGGCTGCTTGCAGGTCCCCTGGAAATTCTTAATAAACTTCGCCCTTAACTCGGCCCAAGAATTTATCGTGTTGGGTGGCAAGCCCTTTAACCATGTGCGAGTCGGGCCCTCGAGCATCATGATGAAGTACTTTGCACACACCGCCTCACTGATGTCCAACATCTCCATGGCCAGCTCGTAACTCTCCACCCAAGCCTCAAGGGGTAGATCCGCCGTGTAATTCGGAACCTTCCGAGGCCTCTTGAAATCTTTCGGTAACCTCTCACTTCTCAGAGCCGGAGTTAAGCATGGAACTCCCACGGCCCTAGCACAACTAGTGATTCCGGCTCCAACTGATACAGAGTGCCCAGGCTCCGGATGAATCATCGCCGCCTCTTCCTCTCGCCTGTTCCTTGCCCGGTCCACGAGGGCCTGTGCGCCTAAAGCTGCCTGCTCACCTTCTGGCACACGATGCGGACCACTGGTGGAAACCACCAGCGACTCATAGCGCCGGATGAAACTTCGACTATGGAGAGGGGTAGAATGGACCCGACTCCGGCTGTGAGTGTACTTCTCCTGCTGGGCCATGGCTGTCCGTAAATATCCAATAGCATTCCGTACCTCCTCTGCAAATGGCGCCTCATCTGGGATAGGAATTGTCTCAAACCGGGTGGCCGCTGCCACCAAGTTCTCGGCCAGGTTAGAATAATGACCCGCCGGCGTCGCGAACCCTCCATGTCGGGTCGTGTGAGCCGCTGCTCGTCCTACCTCAGGGGAGGCTACTGCTCTTCCAGAGTTGGGAGTGTTGAAAAGATTTCTTGCTTCATAGCGCTCCGGCAAACAAGACTGATGCCTCCTGCGGTGCACAGCCGCCGCTGACACTTGTCCCAACCCCAAACGGAAAGCATCGGCCTTGAGACGTGCCGCCTCTGCCTCCATGTAGTCCTTCAGCTCAGCTATCCTTTGACGTTCCTCAGCCATCCTGCTCTTGATTCTCGCGATCTCCATATTCTGAGCCGCTTTATTGTTTGGCGTAACCTCCGTAGCCATCAAAGCCTCAAGCTCATCCATTAGCTTTACAAGAACCTGAGCCGGCGGCAACGGTGGTGGGGGCGGGTTATCTCCTGATCCGGAAGCCCCCAGCCCCGCCATTAACACCGTAGCATGAACCGGTGGTCCAAGATCATCTGATCCGGAGTGGTCCGACCCGGGGCAGGCATTGTCGTAGCCACTGAGGCCACCATTGTCGAGCCGGCACACTGATTCGGTTTCCCCACTTGAGGACTCATCTTATAAGTAAACAAGAGTTCCCTGAGATCCGGAGGCTTCCAAGTCCATACCTTGAGTAAAGCCCACAAAGACATGCCTCTGACCCGGATTAACACGGGCTAGGCACGCCTTGCGTGCAGGTTGTAGACGACGAGCCGGCTCGACGATGTTGGTGTAGATGTCCCGCCCGGGTGCAGATCCGTCAACCTTTCCAATGAAAATCTAGATCCTACCGAACGGAATCCGAAATCCATACTCCACAGATGCAGCATCAAGCCCCCAGCCGGTATCATCGATGTAGAACCGGTCGCGGCGACTCTTGCTCATCCTTCCAACCACATATCCCTTGAGCCCTGGAAGGGAGCCCTTTGAGAACTCAACACCACCAAGCGCAAGCCCCATGGTGGGCGCCAACTATCATGGATTTATCACGGCAGATGTCTGGGTTATCGAACTTGAGTTCGAAGCTGTCGCCATTGTAATGGACTCAAAGGGGTTGATCGGGACAAAGGACATGAGTTTACCCAGGTTTGGCCCCTCAAGTCAAGGTAAAAGCCTACTTCCTGCTTGTGTTATTATTGCTTGTTGTATCGATTACAAGGGGCTAAAAGCTTGACCTAGTTCTCGATAACCTATCCTCTAAGTCACCCCGGGTCTGCTTTATATAAGAGGTCAGGACCATCGGGTCTTACAATTGTCTAACCGAGTCTATCTCTATCTCCTTGTCCAAGTTATCTTTGAAACGTCTTACACGTCGAGGTCTTCTCCGTCTGAGCCATCACGCGGCCCATACTGAGAGCTGCCTATCTTCCTGGGCACCAGCTTTACGTCTCACCTTTGGGCCGGCTTATGAGTCAATAATATCAGCTAGAGCCTCCAAGCCAGGTCATATCGCGGGGTTATATCCCCAACACCCATGGTACATCGAGATCAAGACATCTCAAGAACATGAGAGAGGGAGATCAAACACATAGCTAATGGTACCTACCCTCAGCCCCGAGGGTGAACTACTCCCTCCTCATCAAGGAGATCGCCGGGATGATGAAGCTGGCCACCGGAGATTGATTCCCCCTCCGGCAGGGTGCCGGAACAGGCTCCCGATTGGTTTTTGGTGGCTCTGGAGGCTTGCGGCGGCGGAACTCCCGATCTAGGTTTAGTTCTGCGGGTTTTGGTATTTATAAGACCGTCTGGCATCGAGAATAAGTCAGGGGGAGCTACGAGGGAGTCACGAGCCCACCAGGCGCGGCCAGGGAGGCGGCCGCGCCTCCCAGGCTCGTGGCTTCCTCGGGACTCCTCTCTAGTATCTTTTTCTTCTGGTATTTTTGATATTTTCCAAAAAAAATCACAGCGAAAGTTTTATTCCGTTTGGACTCCGTTTGATATTCCTATCTGAAAAAGGTCAAAAACACGGAAAAAACAGGAACTGGCATTGGGCACTGAGTTAATAAGTTAGTCCCAAACATAATATCAAATATCATATTCATGCATATAAAACATCCAAAGTTGATAATATAATAGCATGGAACAATCAAAAATTATAGATACGTTGGAGACGTATCATCTGTCGGGTTGGCATGGATCAAGACTGGGATTTGTTACTCTGTGTGACGGAGAGGTATCTCAGGGCCCACTCAGTAATACAACATCACAATAAGCCTTGCAAGCAATGTGACTAAGTGTTAGTCACGGGATCTTGTATTATGGAACAATTAAAGAGACTTTCCAGTAACGAGGTTGAACTAGGTATGGAGATACCGACGATCATATCTCAGGCAAGTAAAAAAACAAAGGACAAAGGGAACATCATACGGGATTAACTGAATCCTTGACATAGAGGTTCGACCGATAAAGATCTTCGTAGAATATGTAGGAACCAATATGGGTATCTAGGTCCCGCTATTGGTTATTGACCGTAGAGGTGTCGGTCATGTCTACATAGTTCTCGAACCCGCAAGGTCTGCACACTTAAGGTTCGGTGATGTTTTGGTAGTATAGAGTTATGTATAGTGGTGACCGAAGGTTGTTCGGAGTCCCAGATGAGATCCCGGAGGTCACGAGGAGCTCAGAAATGGACCGGAGGTAAAGATTGATATATAGGAAGTCCTGTTTTGCTCGCCGAAAAAGTTTCGGGCTCATCGGTAGTGTACCAAGAGTGCCGGGAGGGTATCGGAGGACCATCGGGAGGGGTGTCACGCCCCAAGGGGCCTCATGGGCTGTGGGAGGAGACAAACCAGCCCCTGGTGGGCTGGCCGAAGCCTCCACTAAAGCCCAGGAGGTTTGAGAAGGAAAAAATCCAAAGGTGGAGAGGTGGAAAGAGTTTCCAAGTGGAAAGGAGGAATCCTACTCCTAATAGGATTGGAGTAGGACTCCTCCACCTCCAATTTCGGCCAGATCTTGAGGGTTTGAGGCTGTCTCCTCCACTCCCTCCCTCCTATATATACTAGAGGAGTTAATGGGGAAAAGCGAACCCTAATAGCCACGTGCTACCTCTCCTCTAGATCGCAGTTTCTCCTCTAGATCGGTTTTCAGCGGTGCTTAGGCGAAGCACTACTGCAATAGCTCCACCACCATTGCCAGAATGCCGTCGCGCTGCCGGAGAAATCATCTACCTCTCTGCTCCCTCTTGCTGGATCAAGAAGGCGGAGATCGTCATCGAGTTGTACATATGCTGAACGCGGAGGTGCCGTCCGTTTGGCGCTAGATTGGAAGGACCGTGATCAAGATAGCGAGACAGATCGTGATGAGATCGTGGGACGGATCATGATGAGTTCGCAGGATGGATCGTGATTGGGTCGTGGGACAGATCGTGATGAGATCGTGGGATGCTCGGCGATCTGGATCGCGAAGACGTTCGACTACACCAACCGCGTTTCTTAACGCTTCCCGCTTAGCGATCTACAAGGGTATGTAGATCCACTCTCCCTCTCATAGATGCTCATCACATATCTTGTGTGTGCGTAGGAAATTTCTTGTTTCCCATTCAACGTTCCCCAACAGCTGGCTCTCCTCCGCACCAAGGGTCGCAGCCCATCTCCACCAATTCTGCCGCCTACGATCATGTGCGAACATGTAACAGCCCCATTACTCCAATCCATGGCGCTGCGGTTTCTTCCACAATCAGGACTTTAAGTCATGGGCTCCTATTGCCAACTCCCCGCTATGCATGTGGCGCACATGGCGGAAACGGCCTAGCGTAGTAAGCGGAATGATTACAACCGCAGATTCCTGCCACGCGTGCCCGTGCACTGTTTGGGCCTAGCCCAACAACACCTTGCACCCGTGTGTGGCCTAGGCCCGGGGGCTCTTGTCGGTGTACTAAATTTAGGTCTTATAGTACCCCTTACTTGTGCACAGGCAGTTGTAGCCACACCCGCGGCTGGACCTGCCAGGGGACTACTAGATGCAAATACGAAGATGTCAAGAAAACATTCACGTCAACAATCACAAGACCGAAGACCAAAAGTTGGGACCGCGGGTGGCTTACAGAACCCCGGCAACACGTGCACCCGGCAAGATCTCACCATCCTGCCAGTGCACAGACCAGGTGTCATCCCTCCTGGATACGTGTCAAGGCATCCGATGGAGGAGGTTAAGCGGTGCCGATGGGACAGGCTCCTGTCTCGTCCCGTGGAAGGTCAGGGACGCCTGACAGAGCATTAAATGCGTTTGTCCTATGTCGTTAGTGTTAGGTATGATAACACTGTTGTAGCTGTACACGTCGTGCATGTACTGTATGCCACTGTTGGAGACCCCTTAGTCATATAAAAGGAGACCCAAGGCGTTACGAGAGAGGGACTTTTTTCCGGAATTTTGGAGGACCTTCTCGCTCACACACGTAGCGGCAGTGTACTGTTCATCACACATCGCTCTTGTGGCTAGAACTCAAACACCCATAATACACCAAAGAAGGAGTAGGGTTTTACACTTCTCAGCGGCCCGAACCTGGGTAAAATCCCTAGCGCTGCTCGTTGGATCTGCTCTTCGTGCACACCTTTCTCCCTGCCGAACCGTAAATGGATCTACGCGATCCCATATGTGTCGTATCCCAACAGATGGTGCTACTACTAAATAGCAGTAGCGCCCATTCATGTCCCGCACCACTAGTATTAGTGTGTATTTCATTTCTCTACATTTATTCTATAGTTATACACCATTATACAATTTGTACAGTAGCAAAGTAGGGGTTGTGGAAGAAACACGTATTAGATTAAAGTGGATGGATTCAAGTGAGGAAGTTGAATTAGTAGGACGATATGATGTTGGGACGGCTAATTCAACTTCATTACTTGAATCCATCCACTTTAATCTAATCCATGTTTAATCCACCCCAATGATATAACAACTCATCATCATCATTATAGTAATAAATCACTAATCATATGCAGTCATATATATAATAAATCATCATCATTCTAGCACATGACAAGTAGTATCTAGGACCTACTCCTCTCTCTAAGGTAAACTGTCATAAAACATGATAACCCTTCCATCTACAATATGGACAATAGAGATCCACATGTCTCTAATTTGTGGTGTGCACACCATGTTGCTTCCAAGTAGTTCCTTGCCCGCATTCATTGCTTTTCTTCATCCTTTGATTCTGAGGTCTTCATCTCTTTGCGAAATCGAATATGGATTGCGGAAAGCCGCCGACAGACTTGACGATAAGCTAATATATCCTGTCACCTTCCATATATATATCAGATGAGGCACATATTCCTTCGGGAGTTTCTGCTGAAGAACATAGTGATAACTGTTGGAAATATGCCCTAGAGGCAATAACAAATTAGTTATGATCATATTTCCTTGTTCATGAAATTCGTTTATTATCCATGTTATAACTGTATTGATCGGAAACTCAGATACATGTGTGGACACATAGACAACACCATGTCCCTGGTATACCTCTGATGGACTAGCTCACTGATCAAAGATGGTTAAGGCTTCCTAGCCATGGACATGAGATGTCATTTGATAACGGGATCACATCATTAGCAACATGATGTAATGGACAAGACCCAAACTATAAACGTAGCATATGATCGTGTCATTTTATTGCTACAGTTTTCTGTATGTCAAGTATGTGTTCCTATGACCATGAGATCATGCAAATCACTGACACCAGAGAAGTACCTTGTGTGTATCAAACGTCGCAACGTAACTGAGTGACTATAAAGGTGCTCTACATGTATCTTCAAGGGTATCTGTTGGGTTGGCATGGATCAAGACTGGGATTTGTTACTCCGTATGACGGAGAGGTATCTCAGGGCCCACTCGGTAATACAACATCACTATAAGCCTTGCAAGCAATGTGACTAAAGAGTTAGCCAAGGGATCTTGTAATACGGAACGACTAAAGAGACTTGCCGGTAACGAGATTGAACTAGGTATAGAGATACCGATGATCGAATCTCGAGCAAGTAACATACCGAAGAACAAAGGGAACAACATACGGGATTATCTGAATCCTTGACATAGAGGTTGGACCGATAAAGAACTTCATAGAATATGTAGGAACCAATATGGGCATACAGGTCCCGCTATTGATTATTGACCGTAGAGGTGTCTCGGTCATGCCTGCATAGTTCTCGAACCCGCAAGGTCTGCACACTTAAGATCGGTGATGTTTTGGTATAGTTGAGTTAGGTATGTTAGTGAACCAAGCTTGTTCGAAGTACCGGATGAGATCCCGGACATCACGAGGAGCTTCGGAATGGACCGGAGGTAAATATTGATATATAGGAAGTCTCGTTTTGGCCACCGGAAAAGTTTCGGGTATTTTCGGTAGTGTACCGGGAGTGCCGGAACGCCATTGGGAGGGGCTACCCACGTCGGGTGGCCACACATGGGCATGAGGGGTGTTTCACCAGCCCTTAGTGGGCTGTTCAAACCAGCCCTACAAGGCCCATGCGGCTAGGAAAGAGTGGGAAAGGAAAAACCCCAAAGAAGGGAAGGAAATCCAAATTAGGAAGGAGTCCTAATAGGATCCCACCTCCCTTTGTGGGAGGTGGATTCCCTCCCTTGTTTGGTTCGATCGAACCTACTTGGAGTAGGGGCGAAGGCTTCCTCCTCTCCCCTTCCTCCTATATATATTGAGGGATTTTGAGGGCATCCCCTAACTCTAATTGCCACGTGCTTCCCTCTTCTTCCTCTATATTTGTTTCTCCTCTAGATTGATTCCGTAGTGCTTGGCGAAGCCCTGCCGGATCAGTTCCACCACCACCGCCGTCGCGCTGCCAGAGAACTCATCTACTTGTCCGCTCCCTCTTGCTGGATCAAAGGCGGAGATCGTCATCAAGTTGTACGTGTGCTGAACGCAGAGGTGTTGTCCGTTCGGCACTAGATCGGAAGGTCCACGATGGGATCGCGGGACGGCTCGTGATGAGATCGCAGGATAGATCATGATTGGATCGTGAAGATGTTCGACTACATCAACCACGTTTCTTAACGCTTCCGCTTAGCGATCTACAAGGGTATGTAGATTCACTCTCCCTCTCGTAGATGCTCATCACCATGGATAGATCTTGCGTGTGCGTAGGAAATTTTTTGTTTACCATGCAACGTTCCCTAACAATAACATTTTGAGAAATGTAGTTATATTAGGAATAATGTATGCAAAACATGGACTGGTGACACAATAGTAAAAAATCTTACCATACTATCTCCATTTATGTTACCATAGTTCAACACGTGTACTAGTGGCACGTATTGACCATAATTTGATTAATTTCATAATTGTTCTTGAAAGTCTCAACATCATTAATAAATGAGACTATATAGTTTTTCTCCTCGTAAGTTAGTTATGCGCCATAACTGTAGTAGGTATTGTCTACTACGTTCCGTATATTTCTTGGAAAATGGAAATAAGTTGTCAATGAAGATACGCTATAAACAGCTTTTAAATAAACAATATAAATTATTTAACACATTTGTTCAACAAACTCAGATAGAGGTAGAACTAGAAGCATATCCACATAAACCCAAATGTCGATATTATTTTCAATACCATCTTCAGGACGGATGTTGGAGGTTATTTTTATATCCTCCTGAAATCCATAGGCCTTGCATAGTCCTCTCTAATTCAAGCAACCAAAATGTGAGTGCTTACTGCATGGTATAGCTTCACCCCTAAAGTGAAACCATGTTTCATCCTTAGGTGAGCTATCTTCGTCTCCATATTTTCACTATCTTCGAAACTGAGATTCTCCAAGACATACCGTCTTGCATGGTGACACGTCTGCAATGTATCTACAATTTTTGATTGTTCCATGCTATCATATTATCATTCTTGGATACTTCATATGCATTTATATGTTGTTTTATATCATTTTTGGGAATTAACCTATTAACCCAATGCCTAGTGCTAGTTGTTGTTTTCTGCGTGTTTTTGGATTTTCAAGAAATCAATACCAACCAAATTCCAAATGCAATAAACCTTTTTGATGATTTTTCTAGACAAAATAAGACCTGGAAGCTTCGGAGGGAGGACAAGCGCCACACGAGGTGGTGCCAAGCCAATAGGGCATGCCCGAATGAGTAGGCACACCCTGATGGCTTGGGACCACCCCTTGCCTCCTGACCTAGATCCTCCTCTATAAATCTTCAAAAATTAGGAAAATGCGAGCGATCCACCCAAAACACTTTTTCCGCCGCTGCAAGTCTCTGTTCTGCAATGATCCCATCTGGAGCCCTATTCTAGTGCCCTGTCGGAGGGGGGTCGATCACGGATGGCCTCTACATCAACCTTCATGCTCCCATGGTGATGTGTGAGTAATCTACCACAGACCTATGGGTCCATAGCTAGTTAATATGTGGCTATGTCTCTCTCTATGGTCTTCAATACAAAATTCACTACAATTACCGTGGTGATCTATTCGATGCAATATTCTTGGGATCCGATGAATAGTGGGTTTATGATCAGATTATTTATGAAAATATATTAAGTCTTTGTTGGTTTCTTATATGCACGATTATGATGCTTCATATTTCTCTCCGATCTATCGGTTTGATTTTGCCAACTGTATGTATTTATCTTCAGTGGGAGTGGTGCGTTGTGATGGGTTCAATCTTGCAGTGCTCAATCCTAGTGACAAAAGGGGACATGACACGTATTTGTATTGCTTCCATTTAGGATAAGAAGATGGGGTTTATTCATATTGCTTGAGTTTACTTTGTCTACATCATGTCATCTTGCTCCAAGCATTACTCTGTTTCATACTTAATACTCTAGATGCATGTTGGATAGCGGTCGATGAGTGAAGTAATAGTAGTAGATGCAGGTAGGAGTCGGTATACTTGTTTATGGACATGGTGCCAATTTATATGATCATTGCCATGAATAAATAATTCATAAGTATGCCCTTTTCTATCAATTGCCGAACAATCTATCCACCGTATGCTTTCTACAAGAGAGAAGCATCTAGCGAAAACTATGGCCCCAGGTCTTCATAAAATGTATTACTAAAACCCTAAAAATATTGCTGCCATTTATATTCTGTTATATTATTCTATATTAATATTATCTGTCTATCACTACATAATCCTTGCAAGTAACGAGTTCAAGGGGCTTGACAACCCTCTTGCCCATGTTGGGTGCAAGTGTTTGCTCTTTTGTGTGTAGTTGCTGACGACAATAATTTTTCGTGGTTCTCCTATTGGTTCGATAACCTAGGTTCTCACTAAGGGAAATACTTATCTATACTATGTTGCATCTCCTGTCCTCTTCGAGGAAAAACCCGACGCGGTTTACAAGTAGCAGGAAGAATTCCTGGCACTATTGCCGTGGAGACATCATCAAATTCTTATCAGGTTCCTTCATACAAATTATCATTCACTTGTTCTACTTTTATTTTTCCTTTATATTTTCTTGGCTAAAAATATCAAAAACACAATAATATTTATCTTGCTTGCTAGTTTACTTGTTTTGCTTGCTAGTTTACTTGCTTCGTCACTATGTCTCAAGATAATACCAAGTTGTGTAATTTCTCAAATACTAGTAATAATGATTCTATTAGTACTGCTATACCACCCGCCACTAGTGCGCAGTTACTAATTTTGCATGGTTACATATTGTTATGAAAGAGCAATTTTACGGAAGTCCTAATGATGATCCGTCTTCGCATCTCAATACTTTATTTGAATTATGTGATATGCAAAAGAAGAAGGATATGTATGAGTCAAATTGAAATTACTTCCTTTTTCACTAAGAGACAAAGCTAAAGCTTGGTTTTCATCTTCACCTCGTAATAGTATAGGAACATGGATAAGTGTAAAGATGCTTTCATTGCCAAGTATTTTCTTCCCGCTAAGATTACCTCTCTTCGTAATCAAATTATCCATTTTAAACAACATGTGCAAGAACATGTTGCACAAGCAGGGGAGAGAATGAAATTCATTATAAGAAATTGTCCCACTCAAGGCTTAAGTTTATGGATGATTATACAAAATTGTATGTGGGACTAAACTTTGTATCTAGAAATCTTCTGATTCTACTAGAGGTGGTACCTTTATGGAGGTGATACTGGGATAGGCTACAAAAACTTCTGGACAATATCATGACAGATTATTCTTAGTGGCATACCGAGTGAGCTCCAACTGGTAAGAAGGTAAATTATGTTGGAAAAATTGCCACTTTGAGTGATAAGATGGATGCTCTTATGAATATGGTTGCTAACAAACACGCTCATGTTGATTCCAATTTTATGCCATTATCTACTTTGATTGAGAAAAGTAATGAAGCTATTGATCTGAATTTTGTGTCTCGAATTAATTTCAACAACAATGGTTATAGAGGAATTTCAATGCTAGACCGTACCCCAGTAATTCGTCTAATAATTATGGGAATTTTTATGGTAATTCTTCTTATAATAATAATAGGATGCCCACTTATCCACCATTAAAGAATTTATTAGTTCTCAAAAGATTTTCAATACTATGGTAGAAGAAAAACTACATAAAGTTGATGATATGGCTAGAAATAAGGTTATGATTGCTCATCTGGAAACTCTTAAAAAAATTGCCACCTAAGCATTATATTAATTAGTCCATTAAATATATCCAATTCTCTATTAATGAAAGTAAGGGAAGAACCGCTACATTGAGAGCTAAGCGAGAATTCTTAGAAAAAGCTCTTCCACATGGTTTTTACCATAATCATGAGAAAGATCTTAAAATAATTGGTGTTTATCCTATTGAATCTTTATTTACTTATCTGAAAATTGAAGATAAAGGGACTGGAGATGGGTCAACTTCAGCTAGAAGGCATCTTGTTTGTTTGGAGGCTGATGATCTTAATGATAAAAATGAAAAAAAGTGGCTTTGGAGAGGTCAAAATGTAACTAGTGATGTGCCTACTATTTTGGATTACAAGGACTTTAATTATGAGAGTTGTTCTTTAGTTGAATGTATTTCCTTGTTGCAATCTATAATTATCTCATCCAATGCCTATGAGCAAAAGAAAGCTTTTACCAAACACGTCGTGGAAGCAATGATAAAAGCTCTCGTGGAGAAACTTGAACTAGAAGTTTCTATACCTAGAAAATTGCATCATGAATGGGAACCTACTATTAAGATTAAGCTTAAAAATTATGACTGTAATGCTTTGTGTGACCTTGGTGCTAGTGTTTATACTTGATACTTGTGATCAGCGTTGGGTTTTCCGTGAAGAGGAACAGGTTATGCATATAGGTAAGTATTTCCCTTACTAGAGAACCAGGGTTTATAGAACCAATAGGAGTAACAACCAACCCCTATTTTCAGCAATTTCACACAAAGAAACAAATGCTTGCACCCAACACGGACCAGGGTTTATCAAGTAACTTCACACAAATTATCTTTCACTTGTTCTTATTTTTATTTGTTGTTATATTTTTCTTGGTTAGTAAAAATCAAAAATACGAAGATGTTTTTCTTTGCTAGTTGCTAGTTTACTTCTTTGCGATTCATTATGGCTAGTTCTTCTTTTGTTCCCTTTACTCCTGATAGTGAGGTACTCAATTTTAAACAATGAGGAGGATAAAGTTTAAAAGATGCATGGTATAGGATTTACAATTCTCAAATAAATCAATTCATAAGCAATCCCCCAACATCTTGGTAAGTAATTTCTATGTTGGTATTACCACTTGGTATATATTTGTACTTGATATGATTACCGATGGAAATTTATTAATGAGTCACACTTCAGATGCTTTTAAGGCCATGGAAAATTTAGTTGTCTCACTACCTATTATCATTAGTGAAACTATATTGACCATGGAACATGTTATGCAAAGGATTGATGCTATTGAAAATAAAATGACTACTGATGAACAAATTGAGGAGTCAGATACAAAGCTTCACAGTCATATCACTCAATTAGGGTCACGAGTAGGAATGACTTTGAAAACGTTAAAGGAGAAGGATACACTTATTTATGAGAAGATAGAACAAACCATGAATAGGATTGATAAAATGGAGGAGGTCATTGATAAATTAGGTTCCGCTTTCACACCCTACAAAACTAGTGCTAGTACCTCTCGAAATAAAAGTCCCAAGTTCATATATATTCCTAAGAGCATTAGTACCCCTCGTACCAAAAGAAACGAAGATCTCAAAATGATTAGTGTGCATCCTAAATTTGTAAACTTGATAAAGGATCCTATTTTCAAGCCTCATATGGTTCCTATTATTCATGGTTGTGTTATTTAGTAGCTTGATGTCAAAGATGACAAGACTTGATCCTATGCATTATGCCTACCTAGGGGCATAAAACAAGAGCGCAAGTTGGGAGGCAACCCAATAGTTATCTTTTAATTTTGCTTTTTATTTTCTGTTTGTGTGTCATAACATGGTTATTTCTAGTTAAATGATTGTGTTTTTTTTGTTTAAATTATTGTTTGTGCCAAGTTCAGCCTTCCGGATGACTTGCATGATAAGTAGAATTGATACGGTGCAAAAACAAAAACTTTAGCGTCCAGTGTAGAATTTCTCTGATTTTACTGGAACGTCTTTTTTATCTAAAAATTTTACAAATTATTTATATACAAATTCATAAGGTTTCCACAATTTTTGAGAATTTGTTTGGTTAAAAAAGTATGGTTTCTTTACAGATCATTACAGACTGTTCTGTTTTAGAGAGATTATGTTTTTTGCTTGCATAGTTTGCTTGTTTTTATGATCCCATGGATTGTATCGGGGGGTATAAGTCAAGAAGAAGTTAGAATACAGTACATTATGAAATAATAAATTAAGAATCAGTTTATAATAGTACCTAAAGTATTTGATATGTTTATTATACTAACGAATCTCACGAAGTTTCTATTGAGATTTGTGTGCTGAAGTTTTCAAGTTTTGGGTGTTATCGCGATGGACGAAGGAATAAGGAGCGGCAAGAGCCTAAGATTGGGGATGCCCAAGGCACCCCAAGGTAATATTATAGGAAGACTCAAGCATCTAAGCTTGGGAATGCCCCGGAAGGCATCCCCTCTTTCGTCTCAATCCATCGGTATGTCACTTGGAGCTATATTTTTATTCATCACATGATATGAGTTTTGCTTGGAGTGTCGTTTGCAAATTTGATTTTTTTAGTTTCCCACAATCATTGTTTTCCAGACATACCTATTTGATAGAGACACACTATCACCATGATTTGTTAGAATACTCTATGTGCTTCACTTATATCTTTTGACCTTAGCAGTTGGTCTAGTACTTCACTTATATCTTTTAGAGAACGGTGGCGTATGGGTTTTATAGAAATAATTACACTCTCATTCTTCACTTATAGTTGTTTGAGAGTTCATAAATAGAAATGGTAATTTTCATGGGTTATAAGACTAGTCCAAAAATAATAGGTATCCAACGAGTGCATAATAAAAACCGCATGTAGCACATAAAATAGAAATCATGGTTAATGATATTAATGTGGTAATGTGAAAGAGCATGAGTTCATGATAATTATTTAATAAGAGTATAGTGAATTAGAGGTTGTTAACTTGTTGGTCATCCAAATATTTTTATGGCATGGTTATGATGTATGAGCATACTTATTCCTCGTTGAAATCCTAGTGTTGCTTAAGTCGGGGGAGCACGATGGTTAACTCCTATCAACCTCCTCCCTAGGGGCATGTGAGTAGTGCTTTGATTCAAGAGAGATAATAAAATCTTGCAATAAGTATGTGAGTTCTTTATGACTAATATCGATCCATGCACATACACACTCTCACCTCCATATATTTGCTAGCCTCTTCGGCACCGTGCATTGCCCATTCTCACCTCGAGGATCGGTGCAACGTTCGCCGGCGCATCCAAATCCCATGACATGATACGCTCCGTTGCACGTAAGCCTCATTATATATTCCTAAAAACAGCCACCCTACCTACCTATCATGGCATTTCCATAGCCATTCTGAGATATATTGCCATGCAACTTCCAATGTCACATCATATGACTTGTACTTTCATTGTCATATTGCTTTTGCATGATCATATAAGCTAACATAGTGTTTGTGGCAAAGACGCCGTTCATCATTTTCCTTATACATGTTACGCTAGATCGTTGCACATCTTGGTACACTACCAGAGGATTTCATATAGAGTCATATCATCCTATTAGTTTTTCATATCGAGTTGCAAGTAAATAAAAGTGTGACGATCATCATTATTTAGGGCATTGTCTTAGTGAGGAAAGGATGATGGATCAATGATTCCCCCACAAGTCAGGAAGAGACTCCGGACGAACAAAAATAAAGAAAGAAAAAGAAGAAAATAAAAAAATGAGAGAAAAAAGAGAAGGGACAATGCTACTACCTCTTATTCCACACCTGTGCCTCAAAGTGGCACCATGTTCTTCATGTAAAGAGTCTCTTGTTTTGTCACTTCCATATGCTAGTGGGAAATTTTTTTTGTTATAGAACATGGCGTGTATATTCCTTTGACGGGCTTCCTCAAATGCCTGAGGTCTTCATGAGTAAGGAAGTTAGATGCACACCCACTTAGGTTCAGTTGAGTTTTCATACACTTATAGCTCTAGTGCATTCATTGCATGTGAATCCCTACTCGTCACATTGATATCTATTGATGGGAATATCCATAGCCCATTGATATTCCTAGTTGATGTGAGACTTTCTTCTCCGCTTTCGCCCCTTTGAAACCTACCAGGCTGAAAATTGTTGGTACAACCCAGTTCTTGCACTCGTTCCTGGCCTCTAACTGCGAGTCCAAAGAAAAGGGCAGCCGCCAGCCGCACCCACACGCATGCCTCCCCCTCCCGCTCGGCCACGGCCCGCCGCACCCACACGCACGCCTCCTTCCTGCTGGCCACCGTACGCATGCACCACCTCCTCCCCACAGGTCACCGCATGCGCGCACCACCTCCTCCCACCGTCCACCGGTCACCTCATCTCCTCCCATCCACTCCCCGATCTGAAGTCTCTCCATGCCGCTCATCACTGACCCACACGGAGATGTCGCCACAGGTGCCGAAGTTGTGCTGTCAAACACCGGCGCTGGGAGCGAGCTGAAGCAAGCGGTCAGGAATTTCCCGACGGCGCCAAGGAAGCCGCCATCTTAAGGAGTTGGAGCTGCAACATGGATGTAAGTTCTCTGTTTGTATCTAGCTAGGGTTTATTTATGAATTGGGATGGAGAGGGGTGCCAAATGTTCTTTGCTTCAAGAGAAAAAAAAGTAGCAACCGCCATTAACACCTGGTCATTAACATGTTGTGAGGAGCTTCAAGAGTAGAGAAGAGACTTCGTCTCCTGAATCCTGAGTATGAGCAGCAAAGCTAATGGGAAATACTACTTTCTATAGTATTAAACAAGAGAAGAAAGACAAAGGTGTATAGTGTTGGTTATGATTTGCAGTGCTTCCTAATGTGGACAAAACCAACAAGCCTCGCAAGAGTGTTAGTAGTTGTCACGGTGATGATTGTGATGATGTATGATTACTAGCACTAATAGGATGGCAATGGCAATTGCAGTGGTAGTGCTAATTCACTCATCAGAAATATATCATACAGTAGTAAGAAGAATACTCCAGGGTGGTGGTTGTGATGAGTTAAGATTACTAGTACTAGTTTTAATAGCCTGGCGGTGGCAATGCTCATTCACTCACTCACCAGCAAAATAATAAGAATGATACTGAATTGGTAGAAGTGCGGGTATGTGCTTCATTGCAATCAATATAACCGTACTAATATAATCTGAAGGGAATCACCCGACCCAATATAGTCGTAATATAAACTAAATTGGTAGAAGTGTAGATTGGATTAGATTATATTTAATAGAATAAAATTATGTATCACTGCCTATATGCCCATTCTGCAAAATAAAATTCCTATTATTTTGCCATTTGTTTGACAGAATATGTTGAGTTAGCGATGAACTATTTAATGTACATCAAGTAGTTAGTTGTTTATTTTTGCAAATCGTTGTTAATATGGTGCTTGCAATTTTCCTTTCACTCCATTATCTAACAGTAATATCCACATGTATTTTCCCATGCAGTGTGCTCTAAAATTTTGAGGTATGTCTACCTCAGAGGGTTCTGAGACTGCTGATTCCACGGATGAGGATATGAGTCAAGTACCACATGCTAGAAGGTCCGAGGTATGGGAGCACTATGAACAAGAACTTGTTGTTGTAGAAGGAGACCTCAAGGTCATGTGCAAATACTACCGAGCACAACTTCACACCAAGTTTGGGACTAGCAGTTTGAGAACCCATATTGCAAAGGTTTGCCGATCAATTGAGGATGCTGGCAGGAAGAGATTTTTGTTGACCATGAAAAAAGCCATCCAAAGACCTATTCGTGTTTGATGAAAAAGTTAGTCATGAACTAATGGTCAAGTTTTGCATCCATGCTGAGATCCCCTTCCTTAAGTTCGAAGATCCACACCTTCAGCCATGGATTGACTCATTGCAGCAGTGAAGATGTATAAGGGAATGAAGAAAGATATCGAAGTTGAGCTCCAAAATTTGGACTCTCGTATTTGCTTAACATCTGACATGTGGAAATCATCACAGAATTTGGGCTACATGTCCATCACTCCACATTATATCAATGCAGAATTCAACTACAAGAAGAAGATCATAAGTTTCACAAACGTGAAGTATCCCCACATAGGCTATGCGATAGAATAGGAAATCGTTGGTTGCATGTCAAGTGTTGTGTACACATTCTTAATATCTTGGTTCGGGATGGAATGAAAAAAATCCATGGAGCTATTGAAAAGATACAAGAGATACTGAAATATATTGACTCTTCTTCTTCAAGGCTTCAAGATTTCAATACAATTGCAATTGGGATGGGCCTGCCTTTAAAGAAAGGTATCTTATTGATACACCAACCAGATGGAACTCAACTTGGAAAGTGCTTGTAGAAGCATTGAGATACAAATCTGTCCTCGCTACTTATGAAAATTGAAAGATGATAGAATCTCCAAGTGAGCAAGAATGGAAGAGGGAAGAAGCAATTTGTGAGTTTCTAAAAGCTTTTGAAGAGCTTACCTTGATTGTTTCAGCTCACAGGAAGCCAACTGCACATAAGTTTCTGTCGGTCGTGCTTTCTATTCGCCATGCATTGAAAGATCTGGGTTGGCAGAGCTCTGATGTGTTGAAGCAATTGGCGGGACAGATGCAAACAAAGTTGGTTAAATATTGGGATCCCGAGGAGAAAGAGAATGCAAAGCCTAGCAGTCGTATAAAAAGCAACGGCATTGCCTTCAACCACGCATTTGTCATTGCTACATTCCTGGATCCAAGGAGGAAAG
Organism: Hordeum marinum; assembly: GCA_022496015.1. NCBI lineage: Eukaryota > Viridiplantae > Streptophyta > Magnoliopsida > Poales > Poaceae > Hordeum > Hordeum marinum. The sequence goes on from CM039678.1 coordinate 472,307,251, forward strand.
AAGATTACTTGGATTTCTTCTATTGCAAGTTGTCTACCAGCGAGGAGGAGGTTTCAAAACAAGTGGAGGTTGATTTATAATGGGTGAGAAAGTATGTCAAAGAATATGAGCTACTTGCAGCGACAATCACTGCACACTCGACATCTTCTAGTCAAGGCAATACCACTATTGGATCACCTACTGTATGGAAAAGCAAATTGGAAGAAGAGTTTACACAACACAAGTATCGTCCGAGCTTGACGCATACTTGGAAGAAGCATCCGAGGAGGATGGTGTTGACTTTGATGTCTTGGGTTGGTGGAAGAGGCATGCGAGAAGTTTCCTATATTGGCTTCCAGGACTCGTGACTTTCTCGCAGTTCCTTTGAGAAAAGTGGTGTCTAAAGCAGAATTTAGTTGTGGTAGAAGGATACTTGGCAAGTCGAGAAGCTCTTTGACCCCGGATAGGCTAGAAGCGCTTGTTTGTGCTAAAGATTGGTTGTTCATACCAAAGGAGGGTGAGTTAACTGCTTTACATTTTGGTTCTACTACATGTGCAGAATGTGATATATGAAACTTTTAGTATAGAAGTGTTGATATGCCTTTTAATTAATGTTTTGTTTCATTTGCAGGAGATGGACAGTAAGGACGCAGCTAAAAACTTGGAACCAATAAATGGTAAAAAATATAATCATGGTCATTGATATATATACGCAATGGCTTGTGAAGTTCCAAAGTTGTTGGCCTGGACTTATTCTGTATGATTCCTTTTAAACCGAAGAAATAATCTTGTCATTTCTAAATGTTCTCTTTTTGGTTATTTGCATGTCCTAGTTTAAGGTGGCACATATTGAAGAATTCCGTTGTACTGGACCTGATCATGTTGTGTGTATACAACAAGGCACTTCTTTCTCCAATATGAATGGAGAGCATAGAGAGCATGATTCAGATTCATGTCTACCCATTTACTAGTTATTTTTGCTGAGCTAGTTGTCTGTGTAGTGTGTAAAGTGAGGCTAGCCAACCATGGTTTTTGATCCTGAAGTGTAGGTTGCATTTCTTGCATTTTAGGAACTTTCTTGCTCTATATTCTAGCATTTTCTTGCTCTATAGCTGATTATGCTTCTCGATTCTCAAAATGTTATGATCTGATAGAACTCTCTCTATGATGCAATAGTGGTGTAGCATGGTGGTGTGGAAGTGTCGCGCCTTGGTTGGGGGAGCTAGAGACCTTATCAAGCAGCAAAGTCATCTCACATATGCCGACGACGAGCCGGCAAAGAAGCATATTTATTGGTTGAGGGAGCAACAACACAATTCTGATGATTTTGCAGCACTCATTCTTTGTCTGCTTCCAAATGCGTTGTCTAGTTGCTAGTCCTATAGAAAATAGATGAACTTTCTTCTTTGTTGTATTTCAGTGTGGAAGAGAAAGTAGTCTAAGGAGTAGCTCTACATTATTGTTTAAAATATTGTTTGGCATGTCACTATTAAACAGAAGTTGAGTACAGTTTTGTATTGGGTTTAAACCCATATTTATGTACTAGGTTTAAACTGGTTTGGGTGGGGAAAATGTTGGGTTTAGTTTTGGTTGGGCTAAAACTTGTATTAATTGGTTATGGTTCAGGTTTAGTTTAGAGACATACATGTATGGTTATGGTTCAGTTATGTTTTAGTTATGAACCCGTTCTCAGATTTACTCATAAGGGAGAAAGCATTGGTCAAGCTTGGGGGAGTCTTAAATCTATGATGCACACCTGCCCCAACGATGAGCTTCCAAGAGAAATGATTATACAAAAAAATTATGCTTGGCTTTCTCATAATGATCGAATATTATTGGATTCTTCATCCTCGGGCTCATATATGAATGAAACTATTGAATTCATATGGGATCTTTTGGAAAGAATTAAATGCAACTCTGAAGATTGGGAGCTCGACAAAGGTAACGAGTCAGGTTTAAAACTTCATTTTGATTGTGTTAAATCTTTTATGGAAACCAACACCTTTCATGAGTTTAGCAACAAATATGGTATTGACTCTGAAATAGTAGCTACTCTCTGTGAATCATTTTCTACTCATGTAGATCTTCCCAAAGAGAAGTGGTTTAAATATCATTCTCCCATCAAACCACCACTAGAGGAACCAGTTAAAATTGTGACAGAAGAAATAATTGTTAGTCATGTTGATCCTGTTGTTCCCACTGCTTACATTGAGAAACCCCCCTTTTCCTGTTAGAATAAGGGAACATGCTAAGACTACGACTATGGTTAATAAATGTCATATTAGAACACCTTGTGAACAAATAAATGTTGAACCTAATGTTGCCATGGTCAAAGATATTCTAGATAACAATGTTGAGGGCCATGTTCTTTATTTCTCTGGGGAAGGTGCTAAGAGTGCGAAACTCACTAGAAACGAACAGGATAAGTTATACAAAAATAAGATAGTGGTTGGCATGCCTGTTGTTTCAGTTAAAATTGGAGAACATTTTAATCATGGTTTGTGTGACCTTGGTGCTAGTGTCAATGCTATACCTTATACCTTATATCAAGAAATTATGAGCAGCACAACACCTTCTACTATGGAAGATATTGATGTTACTATTAAGCTTGCAAATCGAGACACTATTTCACCACTTGGGGTCATTAGAGATGTTGGGGTTCTATGTGGGAAGGTCAAGTACCCCGCTGATTTCTTGGTACTTGGTTCAGAACAACATAACTTTTGTCCCATTATATTTTGTAGACCTTTCTTAAACATTGTTAATGCTGAAATCAATTGTGTTACCAATAAGATTAGAGTAAGCTTTGGTGATGTGTCTCATGAATTTAATTTCTCCAAGTTTACTAATCAATCACATGAGAAGGAATTACCTAGTAAGGATAAAATGATTGGTCTTGCTTCTATTGTCGTACCTCCTACTGATCCTTTAGGCAATATTTAATAGACCATGAGAATGATATGAAAATTAATGAAAGGAATGAAATGGGTAAGATTCTCCTGGAACAAACACCTATCCTCAAACACAACTTACCATTTGATATTTTAGGGGATCCTCCTCCACCCAAAGGAGATCCCGTGTTTGAATTAAAAACCTTACCGGATACTCTAAAATATGCTTATCTTGATGAAAAGAAGATATATACTATTATTATCACTGCTAACCTTTCAGATCATGAAGAAAGAATATTACTTAAAACTCTGAGGAAGCCCAGGGATGCTATTGGATATACTCTTGTCAATTTAAAACGAATAAACGTTAGCACAAGATTAATATGGAACCAAATGCTAAACCTGTTGTTGATCATCAACGCCGCTTAAATCCTAAAATGAAAGATTGGTAAGAACTGAAATATTAAAGCTTATGGAGGCACGTATAATCTATCATATTGTTGATAGTAGGTGGGTAAGTCTTGTTCATTGTGTCCCTAAGAAAGGAGGTATTACTCTTGTTCCTAATCATAAGAATGAACTTATTCCGCAAAGAACCGTAACTGGTTATAGGATGGTAATTGATTTTAGAAAATTAAATAAAGCTACTAAAAAGATCACTACCTCTTGCCTTTTATTGATCAAGTGTTAGAAAGATTATCTAAGCACACACACTTTTGCTTTCTTGATGGATATTCTAGATTTTCTCATATACCTGTATCAAAAGAAGACCAAGAGAAAACTACCTTTACTTGTCCTTTTGGAATTTATGCTTATAGACGTATGCCTTTTGGTTTATCCAATGCACCTGCTACATTTCAAAGATGTATGGCTGCTATATTCTCTGATTTTTGTGAATAGATTGTTGGGTTTTCATGGATGTTTTTTCCATCTACGGGACTTCTTTTGGTGATTGTTTGAGCAAACTTGATCGATTTTTACAGAGATGTGAAGAAACTAGTCTTGTCTTGAACTAGGAGAAGTGCCACTTTATGGTAAATGAAGGTATAGTGCTTGGGCACAAAATTTCTGAACGGGGTATTGAGGTAGACAAGGCTAAAGTTGATGTGATAGAGAAAATGCCATGCCTGAGAGATATCAAACGTATAAGAAGTTTCCTTGGTCATGCTGGTTTTTATGGGCGTTTCATTAAAGATTTCCGGGCTGTTAACTAAACTTCTTCAAAAAGATGTTCCTTTTGTTTTTGATGATGATTGTGTAGAAGCTTTTAAAATACTTAAGAAGGCTTTAATTTCTGCACCTATTGTTCAACCACCTGACTGGAACCTACCATTTAAAATTATGTGTGATTCTAGTGATTATGCTGCTGGCGTTGTTCTAGGGCAGAGAGTAGACAAAAAATTAAATGTTATCGATTATGCTAGTAAAACTCTAGACTTTGCTCAAAGGAATTACGCTACCACTGAAAAGGAATTATTGGCAGATGTTTTTGCCTGTGGTAAGTTTAGACCTTACATTGTCGAATCCAAAATAACTATTCACACTGATCATGCTGCTATTAAATACCTTGTGGAAAAGAAGGATGCTAAACCTAGACTTACTAGATGGGTACTTTTACTTCACGAGTTTGACTTGCATATCATTGATGGAAAAGGAGCTAAAAAACCCGTAGTAGATAACTTGTCTAGGATGGAAAATGTTCTTGATGACCCACTTCCTATGGATGATAGTTTTCCCGATGAACAACTTGCGGCTATAAGTATTTCACGTAGTGCTCCTTGGTATGCTGCTTATGATAATTATATTGTTGCTAAATACATATTGCTTAGCTTCACATATCAACAAAACAAAAAATTATTTTATGACCTACGACATTACTTTTGGGATGACCCACATCTTTACAAAGAAGTAGTAGATGGTATTATTAGACGATGTGTACTTGGGCATTAACAGGAAGAGATTCTTTGGAAGTGTCACTCCGAAGCATATGGAGGACACCATGCCGGTGACAAAACTGCACACAAGGTATTACAATCTGGTTTTTATTGGCCTACTCTTTTCAAAGATGCTCATAAGTATGTTTGTTCATGCAATGAATGCCAGGGAGTCGGTAACATCGGTAAGCGTCAGGAAATGCGTATGAATTATTCACTTGCTATTGAACCATTTGATGGCTGGGGTTTTGAATTTATGGGACATTTTCCTTCCTCAAATGGGTATATTCATATTCTAGTTGTTGTTGATTATGTTACTAAGTTGGTAGAACCTATTCCAACTAGTAGTGTTGATCACAACACCTCTATTAAAATGCTTAAAGATATTATTTTCCCGAGGTTTGGAGTTCCTAGATATCTAGTGACTAATAGTGGTTCACATTTTATTCATGGTGCTTTCCGTAAACTTCTAGCTAAATATGATGTTAACCATAGGATTGCAACACCTTATCATCCCAGTCTAGTGGTCAAGTTGAATTGAGTAATCGAGAAATAAAGTTAATATTGAAAAAGACTGTAAATAGATCTAGGAAGAATTGGTCTACGAAACTAGATGATGCACTTTGGGCTTATAGAACTATTTATAAGAATCCTATGGGTATGTCTCCATACAAAATGCTCTACAGGAAGGCTTGTCATTTACCTCTTGAGTTCAAACACAAAGCTTATTGGGCAATTAAAGAACTTAACTATGATTTTAAACTTGCCGGTGAGAAGAGGTTATTTGACATTAGCTCACTTAATGAACGGAGGAGACAAGCCTATGAAAATGCTAAGTTGCTTAAACAAAAGGTTCAAAGATGGCATGATAAGAAGATTCAAAAAAGAGAATTCAATGTAGGAGACTTACTACTTTTATACAATTCTCATTTCAGATTTTATGCATGAAAACTCCTCTCCAAATGGGAAGGCCCATACGTTGTTGATGAGGTTTATCGCTCCGGTGCTATAAAAATCAACAACTTCGAAGGAAAGAACCCGAGAGTGGTGAATGGGCAAAGAATTAGCATTATATTTCAGGTGCATCCATTAATGAAGAAACAAATGTCATGCAAGTCATTACACCGGAAGAAAACATCAAGGAAGACTTTAGGAACACTCCGGAAACCTGAAAAGGGGTAGGTATGTGGTACGGTAAGTAAGCCAATTCCAAAAATTCCATAAAAATGATTTCTGTTGTTGTTGGTATTTTAGAAAAATTACAAAAATAAAATGGATTCGGATGGACCCATGGGGGAGGCACAAGCCAACAGGTCGCGCGCCCCTGGTGGCGCAGCCAGATGGCGTGTGGGTCCCTCGTGCGGCCTTCGAACTCCAATTTGTTCTGGAACATGTATTCTGACCTAGAAAAAATCATTATATATACTCCCGGATGTGTTGACCACTGCATCGCGAAATTTTGCTCTATTCTTGTGTTGGGCTATTTTTCTGACAGATCTTGATCACCATGACTTCCCCTATGTCAACCAAAGACAAGTTTTTCGACAAGGTCATCAATCCCTACCTATCGGAGGTGATGAAGTACCCTCAAGCCATTGAGATGCGTGAAGGGGTGCTCCACATATGGGACGTTCAAGGCCCCAAGAAGGAGGGAAGCAAGAAGGCTAGGCTTGCAGAAGTGGAGCAAGAAATCTTCAAGTGTCAAGGGATGGTTGAACGTGGCTTGAGTGCTAATCACTATATGATCACGGACTTCATCCCTGGAAACAAGATGGACACAAAGAGCGTGGGTGAGGCTCTCTTCAAGCTTCAAGAGTGGATTGAACATCTCCAAGATCAACTCTATGAACTTCAACTCCAAAACTGTGTGTATGAATCTAGGTTTAAAAGGATGAGCCTCACTGCAAATTTTAGGACTCCGGAGACAAGGGTTTCTTTCTTTGATGGGGAACCTATGCCTTGGAATATGGAGGATTACCGCACACCACCGCCCTCACCGAAGAACACTTGAATACATGGGTATGGGCACCACCCTTGGCTTGTTCCAAGCTTGGGGGAGGTGCCCCGGTATCGTATCACCATCACTTTTCATCACCATTATCTACCTTAGTTTGATCTTCAGTTTTCGTGATTTAGGAAGTTAAAATTTCAGATTTGCTTTGTTTAGAGTTTTTGCTTTTAGTTCTACCTATCCTTGTAATCGAGTGCGAGAGCTATATGATAACGTTAGTTGGGATAATGTGCCTCTTATTCTTTTGCATCCATCATCGTAGCATGGGAATAAAAAGAATAGAAAGGAATCATATGCCCATCTCTTGAGAAGTAATGACTTCACATAGAAAAGAGGAATAAGCAATAAGAGTGTTGAAAAAGAACAAACATATGTTAGTAATTTATATGATCTATGCCAGAGTATGGTAGAGAAAAGGAGATTTACATATAAATATACTATCTTGAACATCGTTTGTGATTGTGAGCTTCCATAAAAATGTTACATAATGACTAAGTGTTGAAGTGGGACATGGAAGACAACATAATGATCATGTTTGTCTACATTTGCATAGAAGTTATATGGTATTGAATCCTTTAACATGTGATGCTTTCTTAGGACCTTTTGCTAGCCTAAAGATTCGCACCAAGTAGAGATACTACTTGTGCATCCATAACAATTAAACCTAGTTTCTTGCCATGAGAGTCCACCATACCTACCTATGAATTGAATAAGATCCTTCAAGTAAGTTGTCATTGTTGCGCAAGGAAATAAAATTTGCGTCTAATCATGTAAGATCTTTTATTGTAAGATAAAGTAAGCTTTGTACGATCTTGTGATGGTGAAGCAATAAAAGAGACGAAGTGCAGAATAAAGTTTGCTATCACAAGGGGCAAAATGAAGTGATGTTCCTTTGCATTAAGAGATTGAACATATCAAACAAATAAAAGCTCATGACAACCTATTATTCCCTCTGTGAAGGGCCTATCTTTTACATTCTTACAAGTTTTATGTTCATGCAAGAGCCAATAGTATTTCCCTTGTTCTTATTCTTCAAACCATTTAGTGGCAAGCATTATGTGTTGAGAAAAGATTCAAACAAATATATCTATCTGAATGTAGATGATCATGTTCCATTATTGTTGAAATTATCCTTGAGGTAAATAAGTTGGGTGGCAAGAACATTAAAGGCCCCATCATCCTGTGTGTCCCACAGAGTCGCTTGTTCCAAAATTCTGCATTGTATGTTAGCGATCATAGAAGGCTACATCATAGTTGAATATGTGAACTTTCTAGAAATATAAAGCTCTTACATAGATTCTTATCTCGATTGCAAAAGCTATGATTATCTCAAGGATTAATTGTATTGCTTGTTGGTTCTCAATAAAGAATATGCTTCATATTTCTTCAGTTGTGAATAGATTGTTACTTTTCCATGAGAGGTTATATGATTAGAAATTTGTTGCTATGATGATGTTCATGATGCTCTTATGTCCGTATATTGTTTTTATCGACACCTCCATCTCAAACTATGTGGTCATTATTTTTGAGTTCGACTTTCGCTTGAGGACAAGCGGGTTCTAAGCTTGGGGGAGTTGATACGTCCATTTTGCATCATGAATTTTTGTACTATTATTTACCTAATTATTGTTCACTGTTGCACACTATAACACAATTTTTATGAATTTTCTATCTGAATATGCAAGGTACATCATAAGGAGTAAAATATCTGGAAACTGGAATTTCGTACCGGAAAACTAAGAAAAAGGCAGAAAAATCACCAGTCTCAGAATGACCTGAAAATTCACAGAGAATACTTTTGGAATATTTAAGAATTTTTGGAGCAAAAATATACCAGAGGGGGGCTCGCAGAAGGGCACAAGCCAACAAGCTGCGTCCCCCTGGTGGCGCGGCCAAATGGCTTGTGGGCCCCCCTACTGGTCCACCAATGCCCCTCTTCTCCTATATGGTGTGTTTTACCCTAGAAAAAATCATAAGCAACCTTTCGGGACGAAGCGCCATTGTCTCGAGGCAGAAACGGGGATATGAGAGGATTGAACAAGATACAAAAGCTCAAGCTTGGGGATGCCCAAGGCGCCCCAAGTAAATATCTCAAGAACTCTCAAGCATCTAAGCTTGGGGATGCTATGCATCCCACCTCTCTTCGTCACCTATCGGTTAGCCTATGTTGAGCCTAAATTTTTACTCATTCACATGATGTGTGCTATTTTTGGAGTGCTATTTTTATTTTGCTTGCTGTTTAAATAAAATACTCACATCTAAAAATCTTTATTGAGAGAGAGAGACAGTCCTCACATAGCTACTTAATTGTTTGACTACTCATTGATTTTCACTTATATGTTTTGGAGTAGTTTAGTCATTTACTCTCCTGCTTCACTTATATCCTATGAGTAAATGGTTGAATGAATTGAATATCATAAATTTTAAATTATATATGTTTTATTTGCTTATCCTATGGGCAATAATGACTTCACATATAAGAAGTATAGGTGGTAAAATTTATTGAAAAATAGCAAACACCGCATTGGTCACTTGAACCATTCATGAAGAATATTGAAGGAAGAGAGATTTCACATATATATATACTATCTTGGACATCTTCTATGATTGTGATTACCCATTAATTATTTTCAAACTTGAGCAAATTAGTTGAAGTTGGACAAGGAAGACAACGTAATGAGTTATGGTTGCGTATATTTGCATAGAAGTTATATTGTTATGGATCCTCCAACATGTGGTGCTTGCTTCCACCTCATACTAGCCAAAACTTCCGCACCAAGTAGAAATACTACTTGTGCATACAAACAGCCTTAAACCCACAGTTCTTCCATATGAGTCCACCATACTTACCTATATGCAGTATTTACCTTCCGTTCCAAGTAAATTTGCATCTGCCAAACTCTAAACCTTCAAATAATATTCTGTTTTGTATGCCTGAATCGCTCATATAGTAACTAGGGGCTGTCAGTATCTTCCATGCTAGGTGGGTTATTCTCACGATATGTGTTGATTCACTATCATTCACGAGAAAGTGGCTGGTAATATGGATTCCTAGTCCCAAAATCAAAGGAAAATGCAAATAATTAAACAAAACTCCCCCAGGAATGTTCTTGGTATGGACGGTACCCGTGGATTCGGCTCGTCGTGGAGTGTGATTGATTGGTGGAGGGGGGGAGTAAAAACTTTACCATTCTGTTTGGGAACTGCTTATAATGTATCTCGCATGGAAGATACCGATATCTCTCGGTTGTTATGGTGAGAATGAAAGCATACCGCTCAAAATTATTATTCACCTCTGTTTTAAAAGCTCGAGCTCTGGCACCTCTACAAATCAATGCTTCCCTCTGCGAAGGCCTATCTTTTACTTTCTAGTACTTACCTTTATGCAAGAGTCATGGTGGTCTTCACCACTTCCTATATTTCCCCTTTTTTCTCTTGGCAAGCGTCATGTGTTGGGGAAAGATCCAAGCATATATGGCCATTCAAATATATTTGATCATGAAATATTATTGTTGACAATTACCTATATGATAAATAAGTTGGGAGGTGAAACATTAAGCCCCTATCTTTCTCTATGTTCGATGAATGCTATTTGTTCTGAAAAATATGCTTTGAGTGTTAGCAATCATGGAAGACATATGATAGTTGAGTATGTTGAATTTGCTAAATCAAAGCTCTTGCATAGACCCTTCCTGAAAATAAGATGAATTGCAATTGTGTGGTGACTGGAAGCATAGTTGGTTAGTCTATACTTTAACATGTGGATAGCTTGTTATTTCATCATGAGAAGGTTTATGAGATGAGATGTTGTTTATGATATATAATGATGCTAGAAAAAGTGTTTGGAATTTTCATTGATCAAACTTGTGCACTTGCTAGCATCCACACTTCATAAATTATTTATTTTATCATTTACCTACTCGAGGACGAGCAGGAATTAAGCTTGGGGATACTGATACGTCTCCAACGTATCTATAATTTATGAAGTGTTCATGCCATTTTCACAATAATTCTATATGATTTTGGTATGATTTTATTAGAACTAACCCGGACTGACGCTATTTTCAGCAAAACTACTGTGGTGTTGTTTTCGTGCAGAAATAAAAGTTCTCGGAATGAACTGAAAATTTTGTTGGGGAACGTCGCATGGGAAACAAAAAAATTCCTACGCACACGCAAACCTATCCATGGTGATGAGCATCTACGAGAGGGAGAGTGGATCTACGTACCCTTGTAGATCGCTAAGCGAGAAGCATTAAGAAACGCGGTTGGTGTAGTCGTACTTCTTCGCGATCCAAATCGCCGAGCATCCCGCGATCTAATCACGAACCGTCCCGCGAACCAATCACGAACCGTCCCGCGATCTCCTCACGATCCTTCCGATCTAGTACCGAACGGACGGCACCTCCGCGTTCAGCACACGTGCAGCTTGATGACGATCTCCACCATCTTGATCCAGAAAGAGGAGGTGGAGAGGAGATAGAGTTCACCGGCAGCATGACGGCGCTCCGGTGATGGTGGTGGTGGAGCAATTCCGGCAGGGCTTCGCCTAAGCACTGCGGAAAACCAATCTAGAGGAGCATCGGTGGAACGGGTAGCACGTGGCCGTGATTTCTGCCAAAACCCTAGCTATTCCACTAGTATATATAGGAGGAGAGGAGAGGAGAGGCAGCCAAGGCCTCTTTGGTTCGGCCGAATAGGTGGGGTCGAGTCCTACTCCACCTCCAATCCTAGTTGGAGTGGGATTGCCTCCTATTGGCTGATTTTCACCTTTTTCCTTAGCCTTTTTCTCTTCCTGCGCCATGGGCCTTTTGTGGATGTTTTAACAGCCCACTAAGGGCTGGTTAATACTCTCCCACAGCCCATGGTCCCTCTAGGGTCGAAATACCCCTCCCGGAGGTCTCCCGGTACACTACCGACACTCCCGGTACACTACCGATGAGCCCGAAACTTTTTCGGCGACCAAACTGGGACTTCCTATATATGAATCTTTACCTCCAGACCATTCCGGATCTCCTTGTGACATCCGCGATCTCATCCGGGACTCCGAACAAACTTCGGTCACCACCATACATAACTCTACACTACCGAAACGTCACCGAACCTTAAGTGTGCAGACCCTGCGGGTTCGAGAACTATGTAGACATGACCGAGACACCTCTACGGTCAATAAACAATGGCGGGACCTGGACGTCCACATTGGTTCCTACATATTCTATGAAGATCTTTATCAGTCGAACCTCTATGTCAAGGATTCAGTTAATCCCGTATAACGTTCCCTTTGTTCTTCGGTATGTTACTTGCCCGAGATTCGATCGTCGGTATCTCCCTACCTAGTTCAACCTCGGTACCGGCAAGTCTCTTTACTCATTCTTTAATAGAAGATCCCGCAACTAACAATTAGTCACATTGCTTGCAAGTCTCATTGTGATGTTGCATTACCGAGTGGGCCCCGAGATACCTCTCTGTCACACAGAGTAACAAATCCCAGTCTCGATCCATGCCAACTCAACAAACACCATCGGAGATACCTGTAGAGCACCTTTATAGTCACCCAGTTACATTGCGACGTTTGATACACACAAGGCACTCCTCCGATATCCGTGAGTTGCATGATCTCATGGTCATAGGAACATATACTTGACATGCGGAAAACAGTAGCAATAAACTGACATGATCATATGCTACGTTTTTAGTTTGGGTCTTGTCCATCACATCATTCTCCCAATGATGTGATCCCGTTATCAAATGACATGACATGTCAATGGCTAGGAAACCCTGACCATCTTTGATCAACGAGCTAGTTCACTAGAGGCATACTAGGGACACAGTGTTGTCTATTTACCCACACATGCAATGTGTTTCCAATCACTACAATTATAGCATGGATAATAAACGATTATCATGAACAAGGAAATATAATAATAAACACATTATATATTGCCTCTAGGGCAAATTTCCAATAGTCTCCCACTTGCACTAGAGTCAATAATCTAGTTCACATCACTATGTGATTTACATGGTAATGAATCGAACACCCATACAGTTCTGGTGTTGATCATGTTTAGCCCTTGGAAGAGGTTTAGTCAACGGGTCTGCAACATTCAGATCCGTGTGCACTTTGCAAATATTTATGTCCTTCTCCTCGATGTAGAACCGAATGGAGTTGAAGCGTCTCTTTATGTGTCTGGTCCTCTTGTGAAACCTTGGTTCCTTGGCTAGAGCAATGGCACCAGTGTTGTCACAAAACAGGTTTATTGGATTCAGTGCACTGGGCACTACTCCAAGATCTGTCATGAACTGCTTCATCCAGACACCTTCCTTCGTTGCCTCCGAGGCTGTGATGTACTCCGCTTCGCACGTAGAATCAGCTACCACGCTTTGCTTGGAACTGCACCAGCTTACCTCTCCCCCGTTAAGAATAAATACGTATCCAGTTTGCAACTTAGAATCGTCCGGATCAGTGTCAAAGCTTGCATCGACGTAACCCTTTACGACAAGCTCTTCATCACCTCCATAAACGAGAAACATGTCCTTAGTCCTGTTAAGGTACTTAAGGATATTCTTGACCGCTTGCCAGTGCTCCACTCCAGGATCACTTTGAAACCTTCCGGCCATACTTATGGCAAGGCTGACATCGGGTCTTGTGCACAGCATTGCATACATGATAGAGCCTATGGCTGAAGCATAGGGGATGACGCTCATCTTTTCTTTATCTTCTGCAGTCACTGGGCATTGAGTCTTACTCGACTTCACACCTTGTAACACAGGCAAGAACCCTTTCTTGGACTGCTCCATTTTGAACTTCTTCAAAACTTTATCAAGGTATGTGCTCTGTGAAAGTGCTATTAAGCGTCTCGATCTATCTCTATAGATCTTAATGCCTAATATGAAAGCAGCTTCTCCTAGGTCCTTCATTGAAAAACTCTTATTCAAATACTCCTTCACGCTTTCCAGCATTTCTATATTGTTTCCAATCAGCAATATGTCATCCAGATATAACACTAGAAACGCTATAGAGATCCCACTCACTTTCTTGTAAATACAAGCTTCTCCGTAAACTTGTATAAACCCAAACGCTTTGATCACCTCATCAAAGCGCTTATTCCAACTCCGAGATGCTTGCACCAGTCCATAAATGGATCGCTGGAGTTTGCAAACTTTGTCAGCATTCTCTGGATCGACAAAACCTTCGGGTTGCATCATATACAACTCTTCCTCAAGGAAACCGTTAAGGAACACCGTTTTGACATCCATCTGCCAAATTTCATAGTCGAAATAAGCAGCTATTGCCAACATGATTTTGACGGACTTAAGCATCGCTACGGGTGAGAAAGTCTCATCGTAGTCAACTCCTTGAACTTGTGAAAACCCTTTGCCACAAGTCGAGCTTTATAGACGGTGACATTACCGTCTGCGTCTGTCTTCTTCTTATAGATACATTTGTTCTGAATGGCCTTTCGCCCTTCAAGTAGTACTTACAAAGTCCATACTTTGTTTTCATACATGGATCCCATCTCGGATTTCATGGCCTCTAACCATTTCTCAGAATCCGGGCCCATCACTGCTCCTCCATATCTCTTAGGTTCATTGTTGTCTAACAACATGACCTCTAAGACAGGGTTACCGTACCACTCGGGAGTAGTACGCGTCCTTGTCGACCTACGAGGTTCAATAGCAGCTTGATCCGAAGCTTCATGATCATCATCATTAACTTCCTCTTCTACCATCATAGGTTCCACAGAAACATCTTTCTATGATGCGGTACTTTCCGGTTGAAGTAAAGGTTCAGTAACCTCATCAAGCTCTATTTTCCTCCCACTCAATTCTTTCGAGAGAAACTCTTTCTCAAGAAATGTTCTGTTCTTAGCGACAAACACTTTGCCTTCGGATCTGAGATAGAAGGTATACCCAACTATCTCTTTCGGGTATCCTATGAAGACGCATTTCTCCGCTTTGGGTTCCAGCTTTTCAGGCTAAAGCTTTTTGACATAAGCATCACATCCCCAAACTTTAAGAAACGATAACTTTGGCCTTTTGCCAAACCACAGTTCATATGGCGTCGTCTCAACGAATTTTGATGGTGCCCTATTTAAAGTGAATGCTGCTGTCTCTAATGCATAACCCCAAAACGATAGTGGCAAATCGGCAAGAGACATCATAGAACGCACCATATCTAATAAGGTTCGATTACGACGTTCAGACACACCATTACGCTGTGGTGTTCCGGGCGGTGTCAACTGTGAAACAATTACACATTGTCTTAAGTGACTGCCAAACTCATAACTAAGATATTCACCTCCTCGATCAGATCACAGAAATTTAATCTTCTTGTTACGATGATTCTCAACTTCACTCTAAAATTGCTTGAACTTTTCAAACATTTCAGACTTGTGTTTCATCAAGTAAATATACCCATATCTACTCAAGTCATCAGTGAAGGTGAGAAAGTAACGATATCCACCGCGCGCTGCAACATTCATTTGACCGCACACATCAGTATGTATGATTTCCAACAAGTCACTCGCCCATTCCATTGTTCCAGAGAACGGCGTTTTATTCATCTTGCCCATCAGGCATGGTTCACATGTGTCAAGAGATTCAAAATCAAGTGACTCCAAAAGTCCATCAGCATGGAGCTTCCTCATGCGTTTTACACCAATATGACCTAAACGGCAGTGCCACAAGAGAGTGGTACTATCATTAACAACTCTACATATTTTGGCATCAATGTTATGAACATGTGTGTCATCACTATCAAGATTCAAAATGAATAAACCCCTAACATTGGGTGCATGACCATAAAAGATATTACTCATATAAATAGAACAACCTTTATTCTCTGACTTAAATGAGTAACCGTCTCGCAATAAACAAGATCCAGATATAATGTTCATGCTTAACGCAGGCACTAAATAACAATTATTCAGGTTCATCACTAATCCCGATGGTAACCGAAGAGAGAGCGTGTCGACGGCGATCACATCAACCTTGGAACCATTTCCCACGTGCATCGTCACTTCGTCCTTTGCCAGTCTTCGTTTATTCCGTAGTTCCTGCTTTGAGTTGCAAATGTGAGCAACCGAACCGGTATCAAATACCCAGGCACTACTACGAGAACTAGTAAGGTACACATCAATAACATGTATATCATATATACCTTGTTTGTCGTTGGCCGCCTTCTTGTCAGCCAGGTACTTGGGGCAGTTCCGCTTCCAGTGACCAGTTCCTTTGCAATGAAAGCACTCAGTTTCTGGCTTAGGTCCATGCTTAGGCTTCTTTGTAGGAGCAGCAACTGATTTGCCATCCTTCTTGGTTTTACCCTTCTTGCCTTTGCCCTTGCCATTTTTCTTGAAACTAGTGGTTTTATTGACCATCAACACTTGATGTTCTTCCTGGATTTCAGACTCGGCGACTTTCAGCATCGCAAATAGCTCGGCGACTGACTTGTTCATCCCGTGCATGTTATAGTTCATCACAAAGCTCTTGTAACTAGGTGGCAGTGATTGAAGAACTCTGTCAGTGATTGCCTCTGGCGGAAGGGTAATTCCCAACTCCGCTAGACGATTTGAATACCCAGACATTCTGAGTATGTGCTCACTGATAGACCCGTTCTCCTCCATCTTGCAAGCATAGAATTTATCGGAGGTCTCATACGTCTCGATCCGGGCATTCTTCTGAAAGATAAACTTCAACTCCTGCAACATCTCATATGCTCCATGACGTTCAAAACGTCTTTGAAGTCCCGGTTCTAAGCCATACAATATTGCACACTGAACTATTGAGTAGTCTCCAGCACGAGCCTCCCAAGCGTTCTTAACGTCTTCGGAGGTCATGTCTTCTGGTTGGTCACCAAGCGGTGCATCACGGACATATTGTTTCTGGGAAGCCGTAAGGATAATCCTCAGATTACGGGCCCAATCAACAAAGTTACTTCCGTCATCTTTCAACTTAGCTTTCTCTAGGAACGCTTTAAAATTCAGGGGTGCTACTGCGCGAGCCATTGATCTACAACATAAATATGCAAAGGTTACTTAGACTATTGTTCAATATAATGAGTTTAGTTAATCAAATTACTAAAGCTCCCACTCAAATTGACATCCCTCGGGTCATCTGAGTGTCACATGATCCAAATTCACCAACTCAAGTCTGATCATCACGTGGGTTAAGCTAGTTTGAATGGTGAACATCATTATGTTGACATTATCTACTATATGACTCATGTTCGACCTTTCGGTCTCTTGTGTTCCGAGGCCATGTCTATACATGCTAGGCTCGTCAAGTTTAACCCGAGTGTTCTGCACGTGCAAATCTGGCTTGCACCCGTTGTATGTGAACGTAGAGTCTATCACACCCGATCATCACGTGGTGTCTCGACACGACGAACTTTCGCAATGGTGCACACTCGGGGAGAACACAGTTCATCTTGAAATTCAAGTGAGGGATCACCTTATAATGCTACCGCCGTACTAAGAAAAACAAGGTGCATAAAAGTATTAACATCTCATGCAATTCATAAGTGACATGATATGGCCATGAACTTGTGTTTAAGATCTCCATCTTCGAAACACCGGCATGATCTCCATCGTCACCGGCACAACACCATGATCTCCATCATCTTGATCCCCATCAATGTGCTGCCATTGGGGTTGTGGCGCCAGCCCTGCTTCTACTTCTATTGCTACCGCTTACAGATAAAGTAAAGCATTACATAGCGCTTAATGATTGACACGCAGGTCATACAATAATTAAAGACAACCCAATGGCTCCTGCCGGTTGCCGTATTCACCGACATGTAAGTCATGAAAATCTATACATCACATGATCATCTCATACATCACATATATCTCATCATGTAATTGGCCATATCACATCACAACATACCCTGCAAAAACAAGTTAGACGTCCTCTAATTGTTGTTGCATGTTTTACGTGGCTGCTACGGGTATCTAGCAAGAATGATTCTCACCTACGCATAAACCACAACGGTGATACATAGATTGCTTTTCAACCTTCTCAAGGACCGCCTTTGTCGGATCCGATCCAACTAAAGTAAGAGAAACTCTCACCCGCAAGCCATCTAAGCAACAAGTTGCGTCGAGGGAACCGGTCTCTTGTAAGCGTACGAGTAATGTTGGTCCGGGCCGCTTCATCTCACAATCCCGCTAAACCAAATTCCGACCAAGGGAGGAAGCAATCTAAGCATCAACGCCCACAAACCTTTAGTGTTATACTCGAGATCTCATCGAACCATCAACCTAGCTCATGATGCCACTGTTGGGGAATGTCGCATGGGAAACAAAAAAATTCCTACGCACACGCAAACCTATCCATGGTGATGAGCATCTACGAGAGGGAGAGTGGATCTACGTACCCTTGTAGATCGCTAAGCGGGAAGCGTTAAGAAACGCGGTTGGTGTAGTCGTACTTCTTCGCGATCCAAATCGCCGAGCGTCCCGCGATCTAATAACGAACTATCCCGCAAACCAATCACGAACCTTCCAGGGATCTCGTCACGATCCTTCCGATCTAGTACCGGACGGACGGCACCTCCGCGTTCAGCGCACGTGCAGCTTGATGATGATCTCCACCGTCTTGATCCAGCAAGAGGAGGTGGAGAGGAGATAGAGTTCACCGGCAGCATGATGGCGCTCCGGTGATGGTGGTGGTGGAGCAATTCCGGCAGGGCTTCGCCTAAGCACTGCGGAAAACCAATCTAGAGGAGCACCGATGGAACGGGTAGCACATGGCCGTAATTTCTGCCAAAACCCTAGCTATTCCACTAGTATATATAGGAGGAGAGGAGAGGAGAGGCAGCCAAGGCCTCTTTGGTTCGGCCGAATAGGTGGGGTGGAGTCCTACTCCACATCCAATCCTAGTTGGAGTAGGATTGCCTCCTATTGGCTGATTTTCACCTTTTTCCTTAGCCTTTTTCTCTTCCTGCACCATGGGCTTTTTGTGGCTGTTTTACCAGCCCACTAAGGGCTGGTTAATACTCTCCCACAGCCCATGGTCCCTCTAGGGTCGAAATACCCCTCCCGGAGGTCTCCCGGTACACTACCGACACTCCCGGTACACTACCGATGAGCCCGAAACTTTTCCGGCGACCAAACTGGGACTTCCTATATATGAATCTTTACCTCCGGACAATTCCGGAGCTCCTCGTGATGTCCGGGATCTCATCCGGGACTCCAAACAAACTTCGGTCACCACCATACATAACTCTACACTACTGAAACGTCACCGAACCTTAAGTGTGCAGACCTTGCGGGTTCGAGAACTATGTAGACATGACCGAGACACCTCTACGGTCAATAACCAATGGCGGGACCTGGACATCCACATTGGTTCCTACATATTCTACGAAGATCTTTATTGGTCAAACCTCTATGTCAAGGATTCAGTTAATCCCGTATAACGTTCCCTTTGTTCTTCGGTATGTTACTTGCCCAAGATTCGATCGTCGGTATCTCCATACCTAGTTCAACCTCGTTACCGGCAAGTCTCTTTACTTGTTCTGTAATACAAGATCTCGCAACTAACAATTAGTCACATTGCTTGCAAGGCTCATTGTGATGTTGCATTACCGAGTGGGCCCCGAGATACCTCTCCGTCACACGGAGTAACAAATCCCAGTCTCGATCCATGCCAACTCAACAGACACCATCGAAGATACCTGTAGAGCACCTTTATAGTCACCCAGTTACGTTGCGACGTTTGATACACACAAGGAACTCCTTCGATATCCGTGAGTTGCATGATCTCATGGTCAAAGGAACATATACTTGACATGCGGAAAACAGTAGCAATAAACTGACACGATCATATGCTACGTTTGTAGTTTGGGTCTTGTCCATCACATCATTCTCCCAATGATGTGATCCCATTATCAAATGACATGACATGTCAATGGCTAGGAAACCCTGACCATCTTTGATCAACGAGCTAGTTCACTAGAGGCATACTAGGGACACAGTGTTGTCTATTTACCCACACATGCAATGTGTTTCCAATCACTACAATTATAGCATGGATAATAAACGATTATCATGAATAAGGAAATATAATAATAAACACTTTATATTGCCTCTAGGGAATATTTCCAACAAATTTATGGAGAATATTTTTGGAAAATATACAAAATACTGGAGCGAAGATTCTCAGAGAGGAAAGCCGAGGAAGCCACAGGCCACAGGGGCGCGCCCACCCCCCTAGGGCGTGCCCCCGTGGCTTGTGACTTCCTCATGGAGCCCCTGGACTTGTTTCGAATGCCACAAACTCTTATAAATACATAAACCCCCGAAAAGAAACCTAGATCGGGAGTTCCGCCACCGCAAGCCTCCAGAGCCATGAAAAACCAATCGAGGGCCCGTTCCGATACCCTCTCGGAGGGGGAAACCATCACCGGAGGCCATCTTCATCATCCTGACGCCCTCCATGACGAGGAGGGAGTAGTTTCCCCTCGGGGTTGAGGGTATGTACCAGTAGCTATGTGTTTGATCTCTCTGTCGTGTTCTTGAGAGGACATGATCTTGATGTACCGCGAGCTTTATTGATATAGATTGAATCATATGGAGTTTTCCCCTCTCTATCTTCTTGTGATGACTTGAGTTTTACCTTTGAAGTTTTCTTATCGGATTGAGTTTTCAAGTATTTGAGAACAGTTGATGTATATCTTGCGATGGGATATCCGTGGTGACAATGGGATGTTCTATTGATCCACTTGATGTATGTTTTGGTGATCAACTTGCGGGTTATGTGACCTTGGGAATCTATGCATAAGGGTTGGCACACATTTTTGTCTTGACTTTTCTGTAGAAACTTTGGGGCACTCTTTGAAGTTCTTTGTGTTGGATTGAACATGATGAATCTGAAATTATGTGAAGCATATCGTATAATCAAGTCCACGGGTACTTGTGGTGACATTGGAGTATCTAAGTGACATTAGGGTTTTGGTTGATGTGTATCTTAAGGTGTTATCTTAGTATGAACTCTAGGGTTGTTCGTGACACTTATAGGGATAGCTCATAAGATTGATCAGAAAAGATAACTTTGAGGTGGTTTCATACCCTACAATAATTTCTTCGTTAGTTCTCCGCTATTTCTGACTTTGGAGTGAACTCTTTGTCGCACGAGAGGTACTTACATATGATTCAACTATGCCAATATTGTTGAGAGAAATTGCACTAGTGAAAGTATGGACCCTAGGCGTTGTTTCCAAGCATTTATACAATGTTTTGCTTTTCTTACTATTTGTTACCTTGCTGTTTTTATATTTTAAGATTACAAAAACCTATAAATACCATCCATATTACACTTGTATCACCATCTCTTCGCCGAACTAGTGCACCTATACAATTTACCATTGTATTGGGTGTGTTGGGGACACAAGAGACTCTTTGCTATTTGGTTGCGGGGTTGTTTGAGAGAGACCATCTTCATCATATGCCTCCCACGGATTGATAAACCTTAGGTCATCCACTTGAGGGAAATTTGCTACTGTCCTACAAAACTCTACGCTTGGAGGCCCAACACGAGTATACAAGAAGAAGGTTGCGTAGTAGACATCAGGGCCATCAATGATGTGTGAGCATTCTTATTCCTCGTTGAAATCCTAGAGTCGTTTAGGTCGGGGGGGCACGATGGTTAACTCCTACCAACCTCCTCCCTAGGGGCATGCGAGTAGTACTTTGCTTCGAGAGAGCAATAAAGCTTTGAAATAAGTATATGAGTTCTTTATGGCTAATGTGAATCCATGGATGTACGCACACTCACCATTCCATACTTGCTAGCCTCTTCGGTACCATGCATTGCCCATTCTCACCTCGAGGATCGGTGTGACCTTCGGTGGTGCATCCAAACCCCGAGACATGATACGCTCTATTGCACATATGCCACCTTATATCTTCCTCAAAACAGCCACCATACCTACCTATCATGGCATTTCCATAGCCGTTCTGAGATATATTGCCATGCAACTTCCATCTTTACATCACATGACTTGTGTTTTCATCATCATATTGCTTTGCGTGATCATATAGCTGATAGAGTTTTTGTGGCAAAGCCACCATTAATCATTTTTTACATGTTATGCTGGATCATAGCACATCCTGGTACACTGCTAGAGGCATTCATATAGAGTCATTTCTTTCATCATCATTGAGTTGTAAGTAGACAGAAGTGTGATGTTCATCATAATTAGAGAAAAGGATGATGGAGACTATGATTCCCCCACAAGTCGGGATGAGACTCCGGACGAAAAATAAAAAAAGGAGAAAATATAATGAAAAAAGGGAAAGAACAAGAAAAAGAAAACAAAATGAGAGGAAATAGAGAAGGGACACTGCTACTACCTCTTTTTCCACACTTGTGCTTAGAGAAAGCACCGTGTTTTTCATATAGAGGGTTTCATGATTTATCATTTTCATGCTAGTGGGAATTTTTTTGGCTCGCATATTCTGATGACGGGCTTCCTCAAATGCCCGAGGTCTTCATGAGCAATCCACTTAGATTCCATTGAGCTTTCATACACTTATAGCTCTAGTGCATATGTTGCATGGCCCTACTCCTCACATTGGTATCGATTGATGGGCATCTCCATAGCCTGTTGGTCCGCCTAATTGATGCGAGGCTTTCTTCTCCACTTTTACTCCTTTGATACCTACCACCATATTCTATTCCACCTATATGCTATGTCCATGGTGACGGTGTCCTAGACTAGGGGGTACTCACCACGTCATCTCCCGACCAGTGGGTCCGGTCGAGACCCCCAGGGTGATTTACTATTGGGCCACTTCGGGCAGCCCATGTCGAATACAAAGAGGATTCCACAAGACTTGGCGCACAAGACAAGGACTCCTCTAAACCCTAGTCCTACGATGCATTATATAAACCGAGGCCAGGCTAGTCAATAGACGATCTGAATCTCATATTCATTACTATAATCTCATAGTAGATACATCTACTATGTATTATTCCCCATATCAATACAATCAAAAGCAGGACGTAGGGTATTAGCTCCTTGAGAGAGCCCGAACCTGGATAAAATCATGTGTTCATGTTACCATCGCTCCAAGTCGTCTAGCTTAGGACCCCTACTAAGAGATATGCCAGATTTGACACCGACAGTGGTGCTTTCATTAAGAGCCTGCTGGGTAGTCACTGCGGTGCGATGGGAATTCAGATCGGCTCCATCGCGATCTACGCGTCGGAACCAAGATACATCGTCAACATCCGCATCTTCATCGTCGACTTGACTGGTCACCTCGGCTAGGCCGAGGACTGCACACCATGTCGGATCAACTAGATTGGACAGGTGTCTTCATCAACATCAACTCCAATCTCAACCAAGACCATGGAAGAATCCTCCATAGTGCTCGGGGGCTCAACGTCAATATTGCCCTCGCGCGACCCTACAGTTTTTCTAGATAACGAATTTGTGTTCATTGTCCACGCCTCCTCGAGTGTCGCTTTGACTATTTCTTCAGGGGAATTGTGCGGAATTGAATCTATACCAACCTTGCAAAATTTCTTCGCGTTCCAATGGAGGAATCTCCGGCGATTTACAATATACCGGAGCCCTATCGAATATGGATGAGAATCTGGACGAGTTTTGGCCTAGGAGTCTAGCGTCTAGCTCAGACGTCCATTGGAAAATCCCATCATTCATCAGCTGCAGAATTCCTATATAGACTATTCCTCAAAATTTGAGCTCGATCCGACCGTCCAAACTCCGGGAAACATCCGATTAGTACAACTGATTTTGGATCTATTTTCTGCACGAAAATGAATCCGATCCGAGTTCATCTTTTTCATGAACGGGTTGTCGGACGTCCGTTTTGAAGGAAATTTTCTCATCATCTCGGTCATCCGACCAAGAGTTCGGCATCGCGAGGTCTGAATAATCATCAAGCCAATCTCGTCATCCGCGGGTTGTACGGGGCGGGCGCGCCATTGCTTCATCAAGGCAGCATCGACCTCGTCACAAATTCCGACCTGCGTCGGCATTGTCGCACCGATTCTTTTTCAAGATGACGTCCACTAGCCGACCTGCTTTGACACATCGGCTGGCATGGGGCTCTAGCGTCACCTTACAGATCTGCTCCGCCACCACGGCTAGATCGGGGCTTTGGCGTCCCTTCATCAACCTGCTCCGGGGACTTCGTGTCACCAGCCGACCTGCTTCAACACATCGGCAGACATGAGACTTCGGCGTCACCAGCCGACCTGCTTCAACACATCGGCTAGCATGAGGCTTCAGCGTCACCAACCGACCTGCTTCAACACATCGGCTGGCATGAGACTTTGGCGTCACCAGCCAACCTGTATGAGACTTTGGCGTCCGCCGATCACAGCTTCGCCATGTTAACTGGACCAAGGACTGTTGGAAATATACCCTAGAGGCAATAATAAATTAGTTATTATCATATTTCCTTGTTCATGATAATCGTTTATTATCCATGCTATAATTGTATTGATCGGAGACTTAAATGCATGTGTGGATACATAGACAAAACCATGTCCCTAGTATGCCTCTAATGGACTAGCTCGTTGATCAAAGGATGGTTAAGGTTTCCTAGCCATGGACATGAGATGTCATTTGATAACGGGATCACATCATTAGGAGAATGATGTGATGGATAAGACCCAAACTACAAACATAGCATATGATCGTGTCAGTTTATTGCTACTGTTTTCTGCATGTCAAGTATATGTTCCTATGACCATGAGATCATGCAACTCACAGATATCGGAGGAGTGCCTTGTGTGTATCAAACGTCACAACGTAACTGGGTGACTATAAAGGTGCTCTACAGGTATCTCCGATGGTGTCTGTTGAGTTGGCATGGATCAAGACTGGGATTTGTTACTCCGTGTGACGGAGAGGTATCTCGGGGCCCACTCGGTAATGCAACATCACAATAAGCCTTGCAAGCAATGTGACTAATTGTTAGTTGCGGGATCTTGTATTACGGAATGAGTAAAGAGACTTGCCGGTAACAAGGTTGAACTAGGTATGGAGATACCGACGATCGAATCTCGGGCAAGTAACATACCGAAGAACAAAGGGAACGTTATACGGGATTAACTGAATCCTTGACATAGAGGTTCGACCGATAAAGATCTTCATAGAATATGTAGGAACCAATGTGGACGTACAGGTCCCGCCATTGGTTATTGACCGTAGAGGTGTCTCGGTCATGTCTACATAGTTCTCGAACCCGCAGGGTCTGCACACTTAAGGTTCGGTGACGTTTCGGTAGTGTAGAGTTATGTATGGTGGTGACCGAAGTTTGTTCGGAGTCCCGGATGAGATCCTGGACGTCACGAGGAGCTCTGGAATGGTCCGGAGGTAAAGATTCATATATGGGAAGTCCCAGTTTGGTTTCCGGAAAAGTTTCGGGCTCATCGGTAGTGTACCGGGAGTGCCGGTAGTGTACCGGGAGGCCTCCGGGACGGGTACTTCGACCCCAAGAGGTCCATTGGCTGTGGGAGAATATTAACCAGCCCTTAGTGGGCTGGGAAAACAGCCACAAAGGCCCATGGCGCAGGAGAGAAAGTCCTAAAGCAAAAAGTGGAAAATCAGCCAATAGGAGGCAATCCTACTCCAACTAGGATTGGAGGTGAAGTAGGATTGCTCCCACCTCCTATTTCGGCCGACCCAAAGGCCTTGGCTGCCTCTCCTCTCCTCTCCTCCTATATATACTAGTGGATTGGGTGGTTTTTGGACAGAATTTCCGGCCACGTGCTACCCGTTTCACCGGTGCACAGTTTCTCCTCTAGATCGGTTTTCCGCAGCGCTTAGGCGAAGCCCTGCCGGAATCACTCCACCACCATCACCGGAGCGCCATCACGCTGCCGGTGAACTCTCTCTCCTCTCCACCTCCTCTCGCTGGATCGAGACGGTGGAGATCGTCATCAAGCTGCACGTGTGCTGAACGCGGAGGTGCCGTCCGTTCGGCGCTAGATCGGAAGGACCGTGATCGAGATCGCGAGACGGTTCGTGATGTGATCACGGAACGGATCGTGATGAGTTCGTGGGACAGATCATGATCAAGATCGTGAGACGGATCGTGATGAGTTCATGGGACGGATCATGATGTGTTCGCGGGACGGTTCGTGATTGGATCGCGGGACGCTCGGCGATTTGGATCGCGAAGAAGTTCGACTACACCAACCGCGTTTCTTAACGCTTCCCGCTTAGCGATCTACAAGGGTACGTAGATCCACTCTCCCTCTCGTAGATGCTCATCACCATGGATAGGTTTGTGTGTGCGTAGGAAATTTTTTGTTTCCCATGCGACGTTCCCCAACAAGGACTTCATCTCGCCATATCAACCGTGCAGCGTCGCCATTTCGTCAAACCAAACTCTTCATTCAGGCACCTCGGCGCCCAGGCCATATTCCTTTACTTATTTGCTTCACTTAGATTAGCTAAATAGAAGAATTTTATATATATATATATATATGTATATTATTACCCTTATTTGTTATTAGTCTTGGCTTGCACTATATTGTGTGCACAGGTAATCGGCTTCGGCTGTGTCATGCGGTCACCTTGGTGTGCCTACATCGTTGTCGCGCCTCCATCAACCAAATTGTGTTGTCGACATGGCCGACGAACTAGGGGCTTCATCATCACGCTGCCGTACTACTCCGTTTGCTCGACTCACCCGGGGCTTTCTCCTTGGCCTTTAGAAGTGTTGTGTTGTTACCTCATCAAGCCGAGCTCTTCTTCGGCTACCTCGTGACCGGCTTGGGGCTGGGACCTTGACCCACTACAAGCTCGCCACACATCACAAGCTCATTAACCAGCTAAGTCGTTTCATGCTCACTTTTTTCAATTTTTAAATTTTGTTCGGTTCGACCAAGCATTATATTTTTTGACAAAAAGTTCTTTTCGAAAAACTTTCCTTGTCAAAACTTTGTTTTTACAAACAAATTCAAATACACCGTTTACTTGGGGGCTTCCTTTATGAAGCCATTCCTCTCGCATATGATTATTAATGCATCGCATCCTTCCTTGTTCGTGTTTACGCCAATATATGCATCATGTTGACTTAAGTGTTCCGCAAAGCTGGGTTGCCTTGCTCATGTGCTTACCCCTACGTTCCCGATTGTTCGGCTAGGGAGTAAAGGGAGCACCTCTACGATTGTTACGATCGGGTCATCCAAACTCGTACCTCAGATGGGCGAAGCCGAAACCTAGCGCTCTTACTGTTTTCAACTATGGTTGGCCAAGACGGAAGACAAGCATACATAAATCTATTGCACACCCCTCACGGTAATCATGAGAACCCAAAGAAAGGAATCGTTGACGGAACTATTTTCTTTGAAGATGCTTCTTACGTTAAATAGTAATATAGCATAAGTTCCCTGGGCGCGCTTTGTCTGTTACAGCATAATGGACCGATTGCCTGGTTATTCAAAACACCTCCGATATCTTTGGATGGCGTTGTAGATAACACTTTTCAGCCCTTGGCCAAAGAGGGAGAAGCCAACGGTCGGTTAAGACATGTTTAAAGTTCGAGCGAACACATATATGATATAAGTACTTTGGTACAAACAATCATTATACATAAAATTCTTTTACCCAAGTCACTTGGGGTATCTTAAATTTATATGAGCCATTTTATAATAAATTTTGTTTTCTTCTTGGTCATTGCAAAGACTTTTTCTACTACTCCTTTTTTCGACACGAGTGTTTGGTCAATAGCCGGGTAGCCCAGTTTTTCTCTAAAGCCGCTTGAGTTTAGTTCGCTAAACAGGCCTCGGAGAAACACTCCACCCTCGGGATATGGAGGTTGAAGCCAAAGTCTAGCCCGCTTGAAGTCTAAGAGATTGGATGTATCATGTTAAAGCATGACTGAAGCACATGTTAATTATAAGACCAATTTTGGATTGGCGCCAAAACACTTGATTTAGTTCGAACGCCAAAGTTTTTACGTAAGTTTTTTGGCTTTTTGAGCTTTTGGCACTTTTAAGCTATTTATATGTTTTTTAGGATGAGGGACATCATCTTGACTGAGGTGCCCTACATAATAATTCAGCTCGGGAAATCTTTTTTTACCCGCTATTTGCCATCTTCCTTGCCGACCTCCACTTCAGCGTCTCGGATAATGCTCTATAAGCATCAGTTTTGAATTGTGTCTTCGGTCAATAGTTGGGTTGCCCTGCTCCTTTGATTGACTCCTACGTTCCGCTTTGTTCATCTAGGTGTGCAAAGGGAGAACCACTGTGATTGTACTTCCGATTCTATTGGTTAGGTACCTCAGTGGAGAAAGCCGAAAACTGGTTGTCACAATGAGAGCTAACTGGTCAGCAATCCGATGACTCTGTCAAACTATAGACCGATAGAGGTTACCCCATGGGCCGTTCATAAAATTGGCCGAAGTGTTAACGGCTTGACCTCGGCTAACGCTGAACACTAATCAGGGGCTAGTAACTGGCCTCCCAAACTTTAAGCTCATGTGACTAAGTGAAAGTTATAAAGCCTAGATATCTTATTGCCTCATGTCCGCTAACACAATGGCCTCCGGGCACCGAGACATCGGCTAAGGGTTGTTTTGTTACTGCGGAAATACCCTACGTAGCATTTACAAAGGGGTAGAAGTCGATGATGGGCAACACTCAAATGATAAACAGTCACTAAGGAGTCAAGATATCTTATAGATTAAAGAATTTATATTCAATATGAGAGTTCTGCCTTCTGTAATCATCATTACGAAGCCATAAATATGCATCAATTTGACTTAAGATTTTAGCCAAGCTGGGTTGCCTGGCTCCTGTGCTTACCCCCTACGTTCCCGATTGTTTGGCTAGGAGGTAAAGGGAGCACCTCTATGATCATTACTTCCAGGTCATTCGGGTTAGTACCTCAGATTGGGTGAAGCCAAAAGCTAGCCATCTTAAGAATATAATTGGTCGGCAACGACAGAAGTGAAAAATTCGGTTCATTAAAGACCATAGAGTTCAGGAACTGATAACCCACAAGTATAGGGGATCAGTTGTATCCTTTCTCGATAAGTAAGAGTGTCGAACCCAACGAGGAGCTAAAGGTAGGACAAATATTCCCTCAAGTTCTATCAACAACTGATACAACTCTACGCACAATTTATGTTCGCTTTACCTAGAACAAGTATGAAACTAGAAGTACTTTGTAGGTGTGATAGGATAGGTTTGCAAGATAATAAAGAACATGTAAATAAAAACTAGGGTATGTTTAGATAAAGAAATAATTATGTTAGTTTAACGAGTGTGGAAAAGTGGTGGTAGGAGTTGCAGAATTGTCCCTAAGCAATTGACTATGTTACTAGACCGATAGCAAGTTTTATGTGGGAGAGGCCACTGCTAGCATGTCATCCCTTACTTGCAATTCTATGCACTTATGATTGGAACTATTAGCAACCATCCGCAACTACTAACATTCGTTAAGGTAAAACCCAACCATAGCAATAAGATATATTGGTCCCCCTTCAATCCTGTATGCATCAATTTCTATGCTAGGTTGAAGCTTTTGTCACCCTTGCCTTCCAATACATAGTCCTATCAACATACAACTAACCCTATGGTGTGATCCACATGCGCGCTCATATGATGGGCACCAAAGGACAGCAACATAACCACAAGCAATTTAAACCAATCATAGCAATTCATCAATCACCGATAGGACAACGAAAATCTACTCAGACATGATAGGATGGCAACACATCATTGGATAATAATATGAAGCATAAAGCACCATGTTCAAGTAGAGGGTACAGCGGGTTGCGGGAGAGTGGACCGCTGAATATAGATGGGGGAAGGTGATAGAGGTGTTGGTGAAGATGACGGAGGTGTTGGTGTAGATCGTCATCACACGATGATGTCCCGTGCGGCATTCCGGCGCCGCCGGGAGAGAGGGGGAGAGAGCCCCCCCTTCTTCTTCTTCTTCCTTGACCTCCTCCCTAGATGGGAGAAGGGTTTCCCCTCTGGTCCATGGTCTCCATGGTGACGGAGGGGCTCTTGCCCCTCCGAGATTGGATCTCTCTCTGTGTGTCCTTCTGTTTCTGCGCTCCCAGATTCTGGCCTTTCACCGTTTCTTAAATTCCCGGAGATCCGTAACTCCGATTAAGGTGTCCTTTTAACATGATTTTTATACGGATATTAGCTTTCTTCCGGCGAAAGAAGGGGCCCAACCACCTTAAGGGTTGGTCACGAGCCTGCTAGGCGTGCCTGGGGGGTAGGGCGCGCCTCCTGGGCTCGTGACCCCCTCGGGCATCGTTTCGCGTTGATTCTTCTTCCCAAAAATCATAAATATTCCAAAAAAAATCCCCGTAGATTTTTTATTGCGTTTGAACTTCGTTTGGTATGGATATTCTACAAAACAAGAAACATGCAACAACCAGGAACTGGCACTAGGCACTGGATCAATATGTTAGTCCCAAAAATAGTATAAAAAGTTGCCAAAAGTATATGAAAGTTGTAGAATATTGGCATGAAACAATGAAAAATTATAGATACGACGGAGACGTATTCGGAACTTTCCCCGAACTAAACCATAAATTGTGTCAAACATAACAAAGTTTGTGTCAAACAAATATCGATCCTTAATTCGACCACCCGTGCCCAAATTAAGGCTCGGGGTCTACTGCATTGCCTATTCAATGCAGCAAATTCAAAAAGAAATATGGTTTCTAAGGAGATTCGATCCTTAGGTTGGTCAACCGCACCCAACCGAGTCTCGGAAACTACTATGTACCACGTTTCTATCCCTAACGTATGCCGTTGAGCAAGAACTTGATCCTCGGGCCGATTTTGCAAATCGACCTAAGTCTCACGGGCTACTGGGATTAGTGGTTTTATTTTGATTATTATTTTTCCTTCAGTTGCATCCTGGGTTTTAGACCGGCACGCACCTTGAGGGCTACTGGCTATATATCTCAGCAGAGAATAAATTGCAGGAATCGGAAATAATTTCCACAAAAAATCAGCTCGCTGCCGTGGTGGTGCACTATTTCTAAAGTAGTCCGCTGTGATGCTCAAAGGCAAGTCGTTGGTTCAATAGAGTGAATTTCCGGCATTAAGCTAGGCTGAACTCATTCAACCTTTTCAAAGACCGATGTAATATATGACACCTCGATTGCCGACCAGTGCTGGAGCTCGGCTGCGCAAAACACCTCAGAAGCAGTCTAGCATAAAGCTCGGGTGCAACTGGCTGGATCCATAGAGAGCATTTCCGACATTAAGCTCGGATGAATTCCTTTGATTTTTTAAGGTCCAAGTTAGTTTTGATACTTCGAACGTTGACCATCGTTAGAGCTCGGATGCAGTCTGGCATTGGAGCTCGGAAGCTGTCCGTCATAAAGCTCTAATTCGAATGGTTCATTCCATAGATGACTATTCTGGCATTTAAGCTCGAGTGGACTCATTCAAATTTTCAGAGGCCAAGGTAATCTATGATACCTCAGATACAGTCCGGCGTTGGAGCTCGGATGCAAGAGGATACCCTGAATGCCGAATAGTGCTAGAGCTCGGCCGTGAAAAGACGCCTCAGATATAGTTCGGTGTTGGATCTTGGACGCAAGAGTAAGTCACCGCACAGGAAACACTTCAGACCCCTGGTGTGGCGTAAAAAATTACAAGGCATTGATAAAGGCCGATAACTTAAAGGGGCTCCTCGGATGCCCAACATGTAAACTCTTCGGATTCAGCTCGGCGATCCTCAAGATCGGACATGGGAAGATTTGTTGAACCAGTTTTAAAAACCGACGATCGAAGACAAAGAATTATTCAGAAGAACCGAGGAGCGTCCTCAACTTGAAGACCGGTTCAGGGGATACTGACGGTGTCCTAGACTAGGGGGTACTCACCACGTCACCTCCCGACCAGTGGGTCGGGCCGAGACCCCCAGGGTGATTTACTATTGGGCCACTTCGGGCAGCCCATGCCGAATACAAGGAGGATTCCACAAGACTTGGCACAGAATACAAGGACTCCTCTAAACCCTAGGCCTACGATGCATTATATAAATAGAGGCCAGGCTAGTCAATAGAAGATCTGAATCTCATATTCATTACTACAATCTCGTAGTAGATACCTATACTATGTACTATCCCCCATATCAATACAATCAAAAGCAGGACGTAGGGTATTATCTCCTTGAGAGAGCCCGAACCTAGGTAAAATCCTTTGTTCATGTTACCATCGCTCCAAGTCGCCTAGCTTATGACCCCTACTATGAGATATGCCAGATTTGACACTGACACATGGTTCATGCTCATGTATTGAGTGAGGTTGAAAATGTTGAAGCGTGTTAAAAAGTATGATCCAATTGCTTGACTTCACACCGTGGTGCACAACATTTGTATTTATGTGGTGAAGACGGCGGCATGCCATGCTAACATGATAAAATGAATAGGGATTGGGGAGTAACATTCTTTAGGGATCATCTATTTTGAAAGTCGATGATTGTGTTACTTATGCTTATGGATTCATCGTTTATTTTGAAAGTCTATGTTGATGTTTATTGATTCATCATTTCTCAGTGATCATACATGAATAAGATTATCTTTCTTTGGAACCATCACAACATTCGAGAGCCACTCAGAGTGGTAAATCTCCCGAATGAACTTGGCTTGCAAGAGATGGGCCACTTCTTCTCCGATTGCCTTGCGCTTCTCCGCCGCTGAGCGACGCAAATGCTGCCTGGCAGGTTTGGATTTCGGATCCACTTGTAGACGGTGCTTAGCCAGCTCCCTGGGAACCCTCGGCATGTCAGCAGGCTTCCATGCGAAGATATCCCAGTTCTCACAGAGGAACTGGATGAGCTCGGCTTCCTATTTACTGTCAATTGTTGATGAGATATTCGTCGGGGCAGCAGTAGGATCCGTCGGGTGGATGTGCACCTTCTTCACTTCCTCTACTGACTGAAATGCCGACTCGGAAGTCGGCTTCTTTGCGTGGAGCAAATCAGCAGGGTCAGCGGTTTTCTTGTACTCCTCCAACTCAACCATGGACATGTGGTGATCGGCGATCTTGGAGCCTTATTGGAGGAATTCTTCGGCCCGATGTCGATTGCCGGTGACTGTGATCATGCCCTTAGGGCCTGGCATCTTCAACTTGAGGTACACGTAACATGGTCAGGCCATGAAACGTGCATACGCGGGTCGACCCAAAATGGCGTGGTAAGCACTTTGGAAATCCACGACTTCAAACGTCAACTTTTCTTTTCGGAAATTTTTGTCATTCCTGAATGTCACATCCAATGCTATCTGGCCGAGTGACTTGGCCTTCTTTCCTGGGATGACCCCGTGAAACTGCATGTTGCTTTCACTCAGACGGGACATCGGAACGCCCATCCCTTTCAGGGTATACGCGTAGAGAATGTTCAGGCTGCTGCCACCGTCCATGAGGACCTTTCTAAGTCGAGTGCCTCCCACCACCAGATCAACTACCAGAGCCTGTCGACCAGGAGTGGCCACATGAGCAGGATGGTCTGTCTGGTCGAATGTGATAGCACATTAGGACCACTTGAGGTAGGTGGGGGTATCTGGTACAGCCATGTTGATTTCTCTGTTCATAACTTTCAGACAACTCTTGCTCTCGACATCAGCAAAGATCACCAATGTAGCGGTAACATCTGGGAATGTTTTTTTATCTTCATCTTCATCACCCTTCTCAGGGGATTTATCACTCGGCGAGTCCCCCTTGAATTGCTGGATAAGGGTCCGACACTGTCGAGTGGTGTGCTTGGGCAAAATCACACTGCCTTCCGCATCCTTCCTCGTGTAAATTACACATGACTGATCCATGATATCAGTTCCTGACTTATTTTTTCCTTTCTTGGGGGCATACTGTGCTTTAGCTTTGCCCTTGTTTTTTGACTGAGTCGCCAGTGCTGCTGCTTCTGCTTGAACCGGACCTTCAGCTTTTCGCTTCTGTTTCCGATTGTTACTGCCACCAGCCTCATTGGCGACTGCCTTTCCTTTGCCGCTACTGAGGCGGTCTTCTTCCTCGCCATTGGCGTACCGAGTGGCGATTTCCATCATCTTGCCGAGTGAAATATCATCGTCAATGTTCATGTTCAAGATCAAAGGAGTATGAATGATCATTAAGGATCTGAACATATGATCTTCCACCAAGTAAACCAACTAGCATCAACTACAAGGAGTAATCAACACTACAAGCAACCCACAGGTACCAATCTGAGGTTTGAGACAAAGATTGGATACAAGAGATGAACTAGGGTTTGGAAAGGAGATGGTGCTGGTGAAGATGTTGATGGAGATTGACCCCCTCCCGATGAGAGGATCATTGGTGATGACGATGGCTTCGATTTCCCCCTCCGGGAGGGAAGTTTCCCCGCCAGAACAGCCCTGCCAGAGCTCTAGATTGGTTCTACCCAAGTTCCGCCTCGAGACGGTGGCGCTTCATCACGAAAGCTCTCTTCTGATTATTTTCAGGTCAAAACGCTTCATATAGGAGAAGATGGGCGTCGGAGGAGCCACAGGGGCCCCACAAGCCTGCTAGCCGTGGCCAGGGGTGGCCCCGCCTAGCAGGCTTGTGGCCTGCTGGTGGCCCCCCTCTGGTTGATTCTTGCGCCAGTATATTTTATTAAATCCAAAAATATTCTCCGTAAATTTTTAGGACTTTTGGAGTTGTGCAGAATAGGCATCTCAGATTTTCTCCTTTTCCGGTCCAAAATTCCAGTTGTCGGCATTCTCCCTCTTCATGCAAACCTTGTAAAATAAGAGAGAAAAGGCATAAGTATTGTACCATAACGTGTAATAATAGCCCATAATGCAATAAATATTAATATAAAATCATGGCGTGAAATGAACATATCAAGGCGTCATCAAGTTGCACGTGTGTTGAACGCGGAGGCGCCGTCTGTTCGGCGCTAGATCAGAAGGAACAAGATGGGATCGCGGGACGGCTCATGATGAGATCGTGGGACGGCTCGTGATTGGATCGTGAAGATGTTCGACTACATCAACCGCGTTTCTTAACGCTTCCGCTTAGCGATCTAAAAGGGTATGTAGATCCAATCTCCCTCTCGTAGATGCTCATCACCATGGATAGATCTTGCATGTGCGTAGAAATTTTTTGTTTCCCATGCAATGTTCCCCAACAGTGGCATCATGAGCTAGGTCTATGTGTAGATGAAATCACGAGTAGAACACAAAGGAGTTTGTGGGCGTTGATGCTTAGATTGCTTCCTCCCTTGGTCGTGTTTTGATTCAGCGGTATTGTGGGATGAAAAGGCCCGGACCAACCTTACTCGTATGCTTACGAGAGACCGGTTCCATCGACTGACATGTAACTTTGTTACACAAAGATGGTTGGCGGGTGTCTGTCTCTCCTACTCTAGTTGGATCGGATTCGACAAAGGCGGTCCTTGAGAAGGTTGAATAGCAATTTATGTATCACCGTTGTGGTTTTTGAGTAGGTAAGAATTGTTATTGCTAGATTCACGTAGCAGCCATGTAAAACTTGTAACAACAATTAGAGAACGTCTAGCTTGTTTTTGCAGGGTATGTTGTGATGTGATATGGCCAATTACATGATGAGATATATGTGATGTATGAGATGATCATGTTTTGTATAGAATATCACGACTTGCATGTCGCTGAGTATGGCAACCGGGAGGAGCCATAGGGTTGTCTTTAATTATTTTCGCCGGTTTTGCTTTACTTTATCGCTATGAGTTAGCAATAGTTGTGGAAGCAACAGTCAGCGCGGCAACCCTGATGGCGACATGTTGATGGAGATCAAGATGATGGAGATCATGGTGTCATGCCGATGACGATGGAGATCATGACGGTGCTTTGAAGATGAGGATCAAAAGCACAAGTTCATGGCCATATCATGTCACTTATGATTTGCATGTGATGTTAATCTTTTTATGCACCTTGTTTTGCTTAGGACGACGGTAGCATTATAAGGTGATCCCTCACTTACATTTCAAGATAAATTGTGTTCTCCCCGAGTGTGCACCGTTGCGAAAGTTCATCGTGTCGAGTCACCACGTGATGATCGGGTGTGATAGGCTCTACGTTCACATACAATGGGTGCAAGCCAGTGTTGCATGTGCGGAACACTCGGGTTAAACTTGACGAGCCTAGCATATACAGACATGGCCTCGGAACACAAGAGACCAAAAGGTCGAACATGAGTCATATAGTAGATATGATCAACATGAAGATGTTCACCATTGAAATCACCTCAACTCACGTGATGATCGGACTTGAGTCGGTGAATTTGGATCATGTGACACTCGACTGACCAGAGGGATGTCAATTTGAGTGGGAGTTTTTTAAGTAATATGATTAACTAAACTCATTATCATGAACATAGTCAAAAGGTCTGTGCAAATTATGTTGTAGATTAGTAGCTAGAGCTGTAGCTCCCTTGAATTTTTTATATGTTCCTAGAGAAATATAGTTGAAAGATGATGGTAGCAATAATGTAGACTGGGTCCGTGAGTTGAGGATTGTCCTCATTGCTGCACAGAAGGCTTATGTCCTTAATGCACCACTCGGTGTGCCACCCCCTCAAACGGCGATTGTGGATGTTGTGAAAATCTGATAGTCACGTTCTGATGACTACTTGATAGTTCAGTCTGTCTTGCGTTACGGCTTAGAATTCAGGCTCCAAATACGTTTTGAACGTCACGGAGCATATGTGATGTTCCAAGAGCTGAAATTGGATTTCAGGCCCGTGCCCGTGTTGAGAGGTATAGGACCTCCAACAAGATTATTTGCCTACAAGATGAAGGAGAATAGCTCAATCGGTGAGCATGTGCGCGGATTGTCTGGGCACACCAATTGCTTGAGTAGAGTGGGAGTTGATCTTCCAGATAAGATAGTGATTGATATAGTTCTCTAAGACACTATCACCAAGCTGCTAGAGCTTTGTGATGAACTATAAACCTGCCAAGGATGGAAATAATGATCCCTGAGCTATTCACGATGTTTGACATCGCGAAGGTACAAATCAAGAAGGAGCATCAAGTGTTGATGGTTAAGTAAAACCACTAGTTTCAGGAAGGGCAAGGGCAAGAAGGAAAAAACTTCAGGAATGGCAAGCCAGTTGCCGCTCTAGTGAAGAAACCCAAGGTTGAACCCAAACCCGAGACTAAGTGCTTCTATTATGAGGAGAACGATCGCTGAAGCAGAACAACCCTGGATACTTGGTAGATAAGAAGGTTGGCAACGTCGACAGAAGTATATTTGATATGCATATAATTGATGTGTACCTTGCTAGTACTCCTAGTAGCACCTGGCTATTAGATATCGGTTCGATTACTAATGTTAGTAACTCGAAGTAAAAGCTACAAAATAAATGGAGACTAACTAAGGGTGAGGTGACGATGAGTGTTGGAAGTGTTTCCCAGGTTGATGTGATCACCAACGCACGCTCTTCCTACCTTCGGGATTAGTGATGAACCTAAATAAATATTTGGTGATTGCGTTCAGCATGAACGTGATTAGATCATGTTTATTGCAATACGGTTATTCATTTAAGTTAGAGAATAATGATTATTCTGTTTACATGAATAATACCTTCAATGGTCATGCACCCAATGAGAATGGTTTATTGAATCTTGATCGTAGTGATACACATGTTCATAATATTGATGCCAAAAGATAAAAGGTTAATAATGATAGTACCACATACTTGTGGCACTGCTGCTAAATGTCATTTTGGTGTAAAGCGCATGAAGAAACTCCATGCTGATGGATCTTCGAACTCATTCGATTTCGAATCGGTTGAGACATGCTAACATGCCTCTTGGGCAAGATGACTAAGACCCCATTTTCAATATGATGGAGCGGGTAAGTAACTTATTGGAAATGATACATGTTGATGTTTGTGATCCAGTGAGTGTTGTAGCGTGCGGTGGATATCGTTATTTTCTTAGCTTCACTAATGATTTGAGTATATTTACTTAATGAAACACAAGTATGAAACGTTTGAAAAGTTCAAGCAAATTCAGAGTGAAGTTTGAGATCATCATGACAAGAAGATAAAAATGTCTATGATATGATCGTGGATGTGAGTATCCGAGTAACGAGTTTGGTATACAACTTAAGACAATGTGAAAGTTGTTTCACAACTCACATCGGACATCGTAGTCATGCTTTATTGGATATGGCACGTACTATGATGTCTCTTATCGTTTTTGCCACTATCGTTTTGGCGTTATGCATTAGAGACAACTACATTCACTTTAATAGGGCACCATCTAAATTCCGTTGAGATGACACCGTATGGTTTGGTAGAAACCTAAGTTGTCATTTCGAGTTTGGGAATACGACGCTTATGTCTGATAAGCTCGAACCCAAAGCGGAAAGGTGCATCTTCATAGAATACCCTAAGGAAAGATTTGGGTATGCCTTCTATCTAAGATCCGAGGGCAAAGTGTTTGTTGCTAAAAATGATTCCTTTCTTGAGAAAAAGGTATCTCTCGAAAGAATTGAGTGGGAGGAAGATAGAACTTGATGAGGTTGTTGAACCTTTGTTTCAACCAAAGAGTAGCGCATCATAGAAAGATGTTTCTGTGGAGCCTACGTCAGTTGAAGAGGGAGTTAATGATGATGATCATGAAGCTTAGGATCAAGTTACTATTGAACCTCGTAGGTCGACAAGGACGCCTACTACTCCTCAGTGGTACGACAACCCTGTCTTAGAGGTCATGTTGTTGGACAACGATGAACCTACGAGCTATGGAGAAGCGATGATGGGCCCGGATTCTGACAAATGGTTAGAGGCCATGAAATCCGAGAAAGGATCCATGTATGAAAACCAAGTATGGAGTTTTGTAGACTTTCCCGTTGAACGACGGGTCGTTGAGTACAAATGGACCTTTAAAGATGAAGACACACGCGAATGGTGAATGTCACCATTTATAAAGCTCGACTTGTCGCAAAGAAGTTTCTGCCAAGTTCAAGGAGTTGACTACGATGAGACTTTCTCACCCGTAGCGATGCTAAAAGTCTGTTGGAATTATGTTAGCAGTTGCTGCATTTTTCAATTATGAAATCTGGCAGATGGATGTCAAAACATTGTTACCTTAACGGTTTACTTGACGAAAGGTTGTATGTGATACAACCAGAAGGTTTTGTCAGTCATAAGGATGCTAAAAGGTGTTCAAGCTCTAGCAATCCTTCTATGGGCTGGAGCAAGCATCTCGGGGTTGGAATATATGCTTTGATGAGGTGATCAAAGTTGTGGGTTTATACAAAGTTTACGAGAAACTTGTATTTACAAGAAAGTGAGTGGGAGAACTATAGAATTTCTGATAAGTATATGTGGTTGACATATTGTTGATCGGAAATGATATAGAATTTCTGGAAAGCATAAACGATTGTTTGAAAAGAGTTTTTCAAAGGAAGGCCTGGATAAAACTACTTAATTGTTGGACATCGAGATCTATAAGAGATAGATCAAGACGCCTGATGAGACTTTCAATGAGTACATACCTTGACAAGATTTTGAAAGAGTTCAAAATGGATTAGACAAAGAAAGAGTTCTCGGCAGATTTGTAAGGTGTGAAGTTGAGTGAGACTCAAAACTCGACCACGGCAGAAGAAAGAGAAAGGACGAAGGTCATCCCCTATGCCTTAGCCATAGGCTCTATATTATGACATGTTGTGTACTTCGCCTGGTGTGTGCCTTGTCATGAGTCTGTCAAGGGGTACAAGAGTGATCCAGGAGTGGATCACTAGACAGCGGTCAAAATTATCCTTAGTAACTAGAGGACTAAGGAGATGTTTCTAGACTAGGAGGTGATAAAGAGTTCGTCGTAAAGGGTTACGTCGATGCAAGCTTTAACACCAATCCAAATTACTCTTAGTAGCAATCCGGATACGTATAGTGGAGTAGCCATTTGTAATAGCTCCAAGTGGAGCGTGGTAGCAGTGTCTACAGTATGACATAGAGATTTGCAAAGTACAGAAGGATCTGAATGTTGCAGACCCATTGACTAAAACCTCTTCCACACGCAAAACATGATCGAACCCCAGAACTCATTGGGTGTGAGATTCATAACAAATCACATAGTGATGTGAGCTAGATTATTGACTCTAGTGCAAGTGGGAGACTATTGTCAATATGCCCTAGAGGCAATAATAAATTGGTTATTATTATATTTCCTTGTTCGTGATAATCATTTATTATCCATGCTATAATTGTATTGATTGGAAACTCAAATACATGTGTGGGTACATAGACAACACTGTGTCCCTAGTATGCCTCTAGTTAACTAGTTCGTTGATCAAAGATGGTTAAGGTTTCCTAGCCATGGACATGAGATGTCATTTGATAACGGGATCACATCATTAGGAGAATGATGTGATGGACAAGACCCAAACTATAAACGTAGCATATGATCATGTCAGTTCATTGCTACAATTTTCTGTATGTCAAGTATCTGTTCCTATGACCATGAGATCATGCAACTCAATGATACCGAATGACTACCTTGTGTGTATCAAACATTGCAACGTAACTGGATGACTATAAAGGTGCTCTACAGGTATCTCCGAGGGTGTATGTGTAGGAGATATGCCCTAGAGGCAGTAATAACAGTTATTTTGTATCTCCAAGTTTGTAATGAAAGTTTATGTTCCATGCTATAACTGCAATGATTCTCGAGTCTACAATAACCACGAGGCTTGGAGGGAAACTCATGTGCACGTGTGGTATAATAAACGGTAAATTGAATTCCTAGTCTAGCCTCTAAGACTGGCTCAAGTATTGCATGATGATCCTGTTTTCCTGATCATGGGCATGGCTATGCCGGCAATTTTGAGGACACGATGTTGGTAGAACACTCGTGTTGAATCGATTTGAATTGATGTTATGCTATGAGATACATTCGTCACAAGTTAATGGTTAATAACACAGAGATGGTTAACATTTGCATAATTCCTTAGACCATGAGAGTATTGAGTTTCTTCATGCTTGCTTCATGAACTTTGGGGTTTGTTAAACGTCATCCGTAAATGGGTGGCTATTACGGCGGCTTACGGGTTCATGGAAAAGTATGTCAAGTAACTTGATAGCTCAAGATTGGGATTTGCTCCTCCGACGATGGAGAGATATCTCTGGGCCCTCTCGGTGTTACGGTATCC
This sequence comes from Hordeum marinum, assembly GCA_022496015.1. Taxonomy (NCBI): domain Eukaryota; kingdom Viridiplantae; phylum Streptophyta; class Magnoliopsida; order Poales; family Poaceae; genus Hordeum; species Hordeum marinum. The sequence continues at coordinate 472,348,184 of CM039678.1, forward strand.
ATCATCGTCTGGCCAGACACTTTGTGATTTGATCACGAGGATGCCGGAACACGGGAATGAGAAAAGAGAACAATATCGGCAACGAGGTAACTGGCATAGTGGACAAGTTGTTGATCCACGAGGATGCCTACATGTCTCACCTCGGGTAATTGTAACATATCGCGAAGCAACAGGAATAGCTCACGGCAACTGGAGGTTCACTCGAATATTCATTCGTGTGGGTATAGGGGTCAGTATGGGTGTCCACGGCTCCGATGTTGATCATTGATCGGAAGGGGTTCCGGGTCATGTATATGCTTCACCGAACCTATAGGGTCACACGCTTAAGGGTCATCTATCTGTTGAATACTAGAAAGGGAGTCTCTCTAGAAAATCACCGAAAAGTTTCGGACACCGGAAAAGTTTCGGACAGCGGAAAAGTTCCGCAGACAGAACACCGGAAGGGTTTCGGTAAAACTAAAAAGTAGTTTCAGGGGATACCATTAAGTCAAATTGGTTTTGGCACATGCCTGATAATTCTTGGCGGGTGCCAGAATCATTCTGGAAACTACTGGGATTTTTTTGGAAGAAAAACCGGAAATGTTCCGGAGCTGCCGGAACCACTTCAGATGCTTTTCGCAGATGAAAATCACTATTCCGGAATTGTTCCGGATCGCATTAAAAATTATTTTAGTGGGGTACTAAAATTGTTCTAAGCCCACGTAAATATTTTCAGTTCGATTGGACGCTGAAAAATGTCATCGTGAATAGTGAAAGTGCTTTTTGGATATTTATGGAAAAGCACCTTTTTGGATATTTCCAAAAAGGCTTCTAGAAGGGATTGGGGAGCAAGGTAGCTCCTCATGCCCCCCCCCAAGGGTTGGCCGTCCAAGGGTGGATCTCCTCCATGGATCTCCACATGGCACCCCTTTTCCTTCTTATGATTTTTTATGTGTGACATAAAGTGGGGGTAGTTTGGTATTTTCAAGTCCCAACCCAACCCCTTGGTTTTCCTATAAATAGAGGAGATGTGGGCTGCCATCTCTTCATCCTTGTGCTCTCATACACATGCTTTGCTTTGCAAGCTCTCTCTCTCTCTCCCTCCCACAAAAAGAGTCTTTCGTAGAGCCGAAAGGCTGTCTGGGTTCCGGCAGGAACTAGTTCTGGACGGCGAAGCCCTGCCGAATAGATGACACCGTATGTGTGCAACCCCGTAGAGAAGACGTAGTTTCGATCTTTTGCCCGAGGGGCTGTTCGTGTGTCCTCCCGTAGGGCTGACCGAGTCTCCGTTCGAGTTTCGAGGGTCCTCCCGAAGGGCTGTCCGCGACATCGTCCGGGGGACTGTCCGACCGCCTCCCGAAGGGCTGTCCGACGAGGGAGTACATCCTCGCAGTTGGGAGGTCATAAAATCCTAGTTGCGGGGATCTGCACCAACGATCTCCACCGACTCTTCCTCCGCTGCGCTTCGAGTCGATACGGATCATATCAAACCTTGTATGCAGTCTCCATAGTGGTCCTGGGTGTGTTCGCTATACCGGAAATTTTATTTTCTGTCGCGTTCCCCTACAGTGGCATCAAGAGCCAGGCTATGAGTAGATGCATGTTATGATCTAGAATACATGAGATGTATGGGTATTGCATAGTATAATTTTGTAGTAGATGAGATCTATTGCTGAAAATTATTTGTGCGGGCAGCAGATGAAATCTGTTACCCGATGTTCCTGTTGCTTCCCGTGAATTTGCGTAGTCCTGATCTTGACGGAATGGTGGAATCTTACAAAGTTCTGGCAATCCGCGATCCTTTCATGCTGCTCCTGAGTATGCTGATTGACAGATCAACGAAGTGCTAACAGTTCTTTGGGTTCCACCATGGTTAAAGAAAGATGGATGTTTCACAGACGAAAGGGCAATGCAGATATGATCTGCACGGGGGTCACGCGTATGACGAAGTTTAGTATGGGGCTCAAGATTTTATTATCTCGTGTTTCATACACCCTGGAAAGTTAATCTAGCAACTTGAATTATCATACTTGATGATAAACGTTGGTAGCTGCGGTTTGAGTCAAAACCTTAGAAGCCACGTAAAATAAAATTTTGTATAAACCGAGTAGAGGCGTCTAACTTGGTTTTGCAGGATGGTTTGCATGTGATGTGGTATAGCAATGCTCATATTAATTTGATTATGTATGAGATGACTATATAATGTAATTAACATGGCCTGCGTGTCATAATTCGGCATGATAGCTGGAGCCATATGATTGCACTTTAATGACCTGCGTGTCAACCTTATGTAATGCACTTATTTTATTAGCTATAGAGATAGCAATATTATCTGGTGCATCGACAAGGTGGTGGAAATCTTTGCAAAGGTGAACACCAACGCGAATGCCGAAGACGAAGAAATACTTGACTTCTCCGTCAAAAAGGGCTATACCATATCATGCTATTATGAATTGCCTGAGATGTTTATCCCTCTTGATGCACCCTTCTTAATTGTGTGGTAGTCGCTTTTTATTAGGGTGATCTCTCACTTAAAAATATCAAGTAGTTAGTGTTCTCCCAAGTGTAGCACCGTCACGGCACCTATCTCTTCGGGGTATCACATGGTTACATGGGTACGAACGATTAGAGAAGTGTGAGGCGGGTGAGTTGAGACCTCGCAGCGAGATCACTTGGTTGTCTTGACGTTCAGGCATGAAAGTCATGATCTCGGAACACACGCATCGAAAGATGAACAAGAGTCGCATAGAGATGTGATTGGCAAGTTGGCCTACCAATTGAAATTCTCGTCACTTGATATGGTTACATCCTTGACGCTGAATTGAAAGTTGGGTCTTGCATCACTCACAATCAATTATGAGAGATATTGATTTGAGTGGGAGGGCACCTTAGAATAAAAATTGTTTATTCACTAGCGCCAAATATCATTATGAACAAAGTCTAAGTGAACTTGTGTTTTCCGTTGTAGATCAAATGGCTCGCAACACCGCGTTCAACTTAGGCCCTATGTTAGAGAAAGAGAAGTTAGCTGCGAATGGAAACAACTATGCGGACTGGGTCCGTACCCTGAGGATTGTCCTCCGGGGTGCTAAGAAAGTGTACGTGCTTGACGGACCTCTTCCTCCTAAACCGACAGCAACAGCCACGGCAGACATACAAAATGTCTGGGCCACTAAGGATGATGATTACAACTTAGTGCAGTGCCTCATGCTGTCTTGCATGAGTTCAGAGCTTCAAAAACATTTTGAATTCCATAACTCCTTTGATATGATCAAGGATCTGGATGCTCTTTACAAGTTTAATGCGCGGTCTGAACGTTTTGACATCATGAAAATGATGGCGGAGACCAAGATGACTGAGGGCAGTTCAGTTGGCGGGCACGTAGTCAATATGATTGGCCACGCTGAAAGGCTTAAAATCCTGGAATTCCCACTTCCAGAAGAGCATGTTATGGAATTGTTGCTAGGTTCACTCCCCCTGTCTTATGCGGTTTTATCATGAACTACAACATGAATGGGATGGACAAAACAGCAAATGAGGTGCTTGCCATGCTAAAAACTGTTGAAGGAGGACTGCAGAAAAATCGCAAGCAAGTGTTGCTTGTGAATAAAACTGACAGTTTCAAAAAGAAAGGCAAATCAAAGAAGGGCAAGGGCGCTGGTAAGACCGGATTACAAAGCAAATCTAAGGGCGGAGGCAAGAATGAAACTGAGTGCTTCTACTGCAAGGGCACAGGACACTGGAAGAAAAACTGCAAGAAGTATCTGGAAGATAAGAAGTCCGGGAAAACCGGAAAAGGTATAATTGTTATACAAGTTAATGTCATTGAAGTTTTGCTTGCTAGCGAAAATTCTAAGTCTTGGGTATTTGATATCGGATCGGTTGTTCACATTTGCAACTCGATACAGGGGCTTCAGAAGGTGCGCAAACTGGCAAAGAATGAAGTCGTGATGCGTGTCGGGAACGGCGCTGGGATTGCCGCTCAAGCCGTCGGCATTATGCCTCTACGTCTCCCTTCAGGATTTATTTTGGAACTTAGTAACTGTTATTTTGTTCCGTTGTTGTGTAGAAACATTATCTCTGGATCATGTTTAGTACATGATGGGTACTCCTACAAGTCTGAGAACAATGGTTGTTCACTTTATTGTAAGGATATGTTTTATGGATTTGCACCCATTATTGGGGGCCTTTTCATACTAAATCTTGATTGTGGAAATGATGTCTTTAACGTGAATGCTAAACGCCTTAAGAAGGCTGATACCACCACCACTTACTTGTGGCACTATCGGCTTGGCCACATCGGAAAGAAACGCATGCAAAGACTCCATAAAGATGGAGTTTTACCGTCCCTTGATTTTGAGTCATTTGACACATGTGAAGCTTGCTTGATGGGAAAAATAACCAAGACGCCGTTCACGGGTCATCCTAAATGTGCGGGTGAATTATTGGAAATAATACATGGTGATGTATGTGGTCCAATGAACATGGCCGCACGGGGTGGGTATTTTTACTAAGTGACTTTTACTGATGATTTAAGTCGGTATGGCTATATCTACTTGATGAAGCATAAGTCGGAAACCTTTGAAAAGTTCAAAGATTTTCAGAATGAGGTATAAAATCATCATGACAAAAAGATTAAGTTTCTGCGGTCTGATCGCGGAGGCGAATATCTTAGTCATGAGTTTGGCCAACATCTGAGTGACCATGGAATCGTTTCACAGCTTACGCCTCCTGGAACTCCACAGCGAAACGGAGTGTCGGAACGACGTAACCGAACCCTGTTAGACATGGTAAGGTCGATGATGTCTCTTACAGATCTACCGATATCTTTTTGGGGTCACACACTACTCACTGCCGCTTATACATTAAACAGAGCGCCGTCTAAGTCTGTTGAGACGACACCACATGAGATGTGGTATGGGAAGATACCTAGTGTGTCGCATCTCAAGGTTTGGGGTTGTGAGGCATACGTAAAACGTTTACAGCCAACCAAAATAGAACCTAGATCAGACAAATGTTACTTTGTAGGTTATCCAAATAACACCATTGGATATTCCTTCTACCACCAGTGCGAAGGCAAAATCTTTGTCGCAAAGGTTGCACACTTTCTCGAGAAAGAATTTCTCACTAAAGAATTGAGTGGGAGGACAGTACAACTTAATGAGATTAGTGAATCTTCGGCAACCGTTGACATGGCTAAAGAACCGAAAGAAATTCCACTAATTATCCCTACAACCGAGCCGGAAGTTGTCGCATGTGATGCGGAGACTTCAGACAATGTTGTTACCGAACCACGAAGATCAGGTAGGGCTATACAGCCACCTGAGTGGTTTCATAACGAAATCTTCATTCTTGAAGACGATGAACCTGCGCACTACAAGGAAGCGATGGCGGGGCCTAGCTCAAGGGAATGGCACAAAGCCATGAGATCCGAAATGCAATCCATGTACGAAAACCAAGTTTGGAACTTGGAAGAAGTTTGAAATGGCGTAAAACCCATTGGTTGTAAATGGATTTTCAAAATAAAGACGGACGCGGATGGTAACATTACTATCCATAAAGCTAGACCTGTCGCGAAAGGGTTCACACAAGTTCCAGGAGTGGACTACGACGAGACTTTCTCGCCCGTAGCTATGCTTAGGTCTGTTCGGATATTACTAGCAATTTCTACTTATTTTTATTATGAAATATGGCAGATGGATGTCAAAAAGGCTTTCCTAAATGGAAACCTTGAACAGGATGTATACATGATACAGCCAGAAGGTTTTGTCGATCCTAAGAATGTTGGAAAGGTATGTAAGCTTCAGAAAGCCATTTATGGTCTGAAGCAAGCATCAAGGAGCTGGAACATTCGTTTTGATGAAGTAGTCAAAGAGTTTGGCTTCATCAGGAATGATGAAGAATCTTGTGTTTACAAGAAGTTTAGTGGGAGCGCAAAAGCTTTTCTAATCTTGTATGTGGATGACATATTGTTGATTGGAAATGATGTGAATTTTCTTAGCGAAATAAAAGACTCATTGAAGAAGAGTTTTTCGATGAAAGACTTAGGTGAAGCGGCATATGTATTGGGCATTAGGATCTATAGAGATAGATCAAGACGCCTAATAGCGCTTAGCCAAAGCACATACATTGACAAGGTGTTGAAAAGGTTCGACATGGAGAACTCCAAGAAAGGTCTACTCCCCATGTCACCTGGCACAGTGCTTTGCAAGAATCAGAGTCCTCGGACCCTCGATGAGCGAGTACAAATGAATGATATTCCATATGCTTCGGCAGTTGGTTCTATTATGTATGCCATGCTATGTACAAGACCGGATGTTTCCTATGCGCTAAGTGTTAGCAGACGGTACCAAGGTGATCCAGGATTGGAACACTGGGCCGCAGTCAAGGGTATTCTTAAGTACCTTAGAAGGACCAAGGATTTACTCCTTGTGTATGGAGACGATGAAGAGCTCATTGTAAGTTGTTACACTGATGCAGGCTTCATGACTAACCCATATGACTTCAAATCTCAATCTGGCTATGTTTTCATATTGAACGGCGGCGTAGTCGATTGGAAAAGTTCCAAACAAAAGACTATGGCAGATTCTACGATGGAGGCGGAATATGTTGCTGCTTCTGAAGCCTCCAAGCAAGCTATCGGTAAGCAATTTCTTGAAGACCTTGGTGTGGTTCCAAGTGCTCTAGACCCGGTGGATATCCATTGTGATAATAATGGTGTCGTGGCTCAGGCAAGGGAGCCATGTTCGCACCATAAGACAATGCAATTTCAACGCAAATATAAACTCATTCGACATCATGTCGAAGAAGGTTTAGTGAAAGTACGCAAAGTTCACACGGATCTGAATATGTCAGGCCCGATGAAAAAGCCTCTACCACGAGCAAAGCATGAGCAACACCGGATAGCCATTGGTGTTAGGGAAGCCATGTAACTGGATTATGACTCTAGTGCAAGTGGGAGTCTGTAGGAGATATGCCCTAGAGGCAGTAATAACAGTTATTTTGTATCTCCAAGTTTGTAATGAAAGTTTATGTTCCATGCTATAACTGCAATGATTCTCGAGTCTACAATAACCATGAGGCTTGGAGGGAAACTCATGTGCACGTGTGGTATAATAAACGATAAATTGAATTCCTAGTCTAGCCTCTAAGAGCGGCTCAAGTATTGCATGATGATCCTATTTTCCTTATCATGGGCATGGCTATGCCGGCAATTTTGAGGACACAATGTTGGTAGAACACTCATGTTGAATCGATCCAAATTGATGTTATGCTATGAGATACATTCGTCACAAGTTAATGGTTAATAACACAGAGATGGTTAACGTTTGCATAATTCCTTAGACCATGAGAGTATCGAGTTTCTTCATGCTTGCTTCATGAACTTTGGGGTTTGTTAAATGTCATCCGTAAATGGGTGACTATTACGGCGGCTTACGGGTTCATGGAAAAGTATGTCAAGTAACTTGATAGCTCAAGATTGGGATTTGCTCCTCCGATGTTGGAGAGATATCTTTGGGCCCTCTCGGTGTTACGGTATCCATCATCGTCTGGCCAGACACTTTGTGATTTGATCACGGGGATGCCGGAACACGGGAACGAGAAAAGAGAACAATACCGGCAACGAGGTAACTGGCATAGTGGACAAGTTGTTGATCCACGAGGATGCCTACATGTCTCACCTCGGGTAATTGTAACATATTGTGAAGCAACAGGAATAGCTCACGGCAACTGGAGGTTCACTCGAATATTCATTCGTGTGGGTATAGGGGTCAATATGGGTGTCCACGGCTCCGATGTTGATCATTGATCGGAAGGGTTTCCGGGTCATGTCTATGCTTCACCGAACCTATAGGGTCACATGCTTAAGGGTCATCTATCTGTTGAGTACTAGAGAGGGAGTCTGAGAGAAAATCACCGAAAAGTTTTGGACACCGGAAAAGTTTCGGACAGCGAAGAAGTTCTGCAGACAGAACACTGGAAGGGTTTTGGTAAAACTAAAAAGTAGTTTCAGGGGATACCATTAAGTCAAATTGGTTTTGGCACATGCCTGATAATTCTTGGAGGGTGCCAGAATCATTCTCGAAACTTTTGGGAATTTTCCGGAAGAAAAACCGGAAATGTTCCGGAGCTGCCGGAACCGCTTCACATGCTTTTCACAGATGAAAATCACTATTTCGGAACTGTTCTGGATCGCATTAAAAATTATTTTAGTGGGGTACTAGAATTTTTCTAAGCCCACATAAATATTTTCAGTTCGATCGGACGATGAAAAATGTCGTCGTGAATAGTGAAAGTGCTTTTTGGATATTTATGGAAAAACACCTTTTTGGATATTTCCAAAAAGGCTTCTAGAAGGGATTGGGGATCAAGGTAGCACCTCATGCCCCCCCCAAGGGTTGGCCGGCCAAGGGTGGAGCTCCTCCATGGAGCTCCACATGGCACCCCTTTTCCTTCTTATGATTTTTTATGTGTGACATAAAGTGGGGGTAGTTTGGTATTTTCAAGTCCCAACCCTACCCCTTGGTTTTCCTATAAATAGAGGAGATGTGGGCTGCCATCTCTTCATCCTTGTGCTCTCATACACATGCTTTGCTTTGCAAGCTCTCTCTCCCTCCCACGAAAAGAGTCTTTCGTAGAGCCGAAAGGTTGTCTGGGTTCCGGCAGGAACTAGTTCTAGACGGCGAAGCCCTACCGGATAGATGACACTGTATGTGTGCAACCCCGTAGAGAAGTCGTAGTTTCGATCTTTTGCCCGAGGGGCTGTTCGTGTGTCCTCCCGTAGGGCTGTCCGAGTCTCCGTTCGAGTTTCGAGGGTCCTCCCGAAGGGCTGTCCGTGACATCGTCCGGGGGACTGTCCGACCGCCTCCCAAAGGGCTGTCTGAGGAGGGAGTACAGCCTCGCGGTTGGGAGGTCGTAAAATCCTAGCTGCGGGGATCTGCACCAACGATCTCCACCGACTCTTCCTTCGATGCGCTTCAAGTCGGTACGGATCATATCAAACCTTGTATGCAGTTTCCATAGTGGTCCTGGGCGTGCTCGCTATACCAGATATTTTATTTTCTGTCGCGTTCCCCAACAGTCTGTTGGGTTGGCATGGACCAATACTGGGATTTGTCACTCCGTGTGATGAAGAGCTATCTCAGGGCCCACTCGGTAATACAACATCACAACAAGCCTTGCAAGCAAAGTGACTAATGTGTTAGCCACAGGATCTTGTATTACGAAACGAGTAAAGAGACTTGCCGGTAACGAGATTGAACTAGGTATAGAGATACCGACGATTGAATCTCGGGCAAGTAACATACCGAAGAACAAAGGGAACAGCATACGGGATTAACTGAATCCTTGACATAGAGGTTCAACCGATACAGATCTTCATAGAATATGTAGGATCAATATGGGCATCCAGGTCCCGCTGTTGGTTATTGCCCTTAGAGGTGTCTCGGTCATGTCTGCATACTTCTTGAACCCGCAGGGTCTACACACTTAACGTTTGGTGACGATATAAGTATAGTTAAGTTGTTATGTTGGTGACCGGAAGTTGTTCGGAGTCCCGGATGAGATCCCGGACATGAGGAGGAGCTCTGGAATAGTCCATAGGTATAGATTGATATATGGGATAATAGTGTTTGGTCTCCGGAAGGGTTCCGGAATTCACCGGAAAGAGTTTCGGATGTTTCCCGAAATGTTCGGGGTACAAGAACACTTTATTTGTGCCAAGGGGTAAAGCCCATGAGGCTTTAGGAAGGTGTAAAAGGAGTTTTGCGGAGGCTAGGGGCTAGATGCCAGGGAAGCTGGTGTCTGGGCCGGACGCCGAGGACCTTGGTGTCTGGTCCTGGAGTCCGAGAAGGACTCTTGCGTGCGTGCCAAACCGACCTTGAGGAGGACTTTTCTCCAAGTTTTGACCCCAAGGCTCAACATATAAATAAAGGGGCGGGGCTAGCACCCGAAACACATCAAGTTTTCCCAAGCCGTGTGCCAGCAACCCCGTCCCTCTAGTTTATCCCCCGTCATAGTTTTCGTTGTGCTTGGCGAAGCCCTGCGGAGATTGTTCTTCACCACCACCGTCACCAGGTCGTTGTGCTACTGGAACTCATCTACTACTTCACCATCGCTCGCTGGATCGAGGAGGTGAAGGCATCATCAAGCTGCACGCGTGTTGAATGCGGAGGCGCCGTCCGTACGGTGCTAGATCGGAAGGAACATGATGGGACCGCGGGGCGGCTCGTGATGAGATTGTGGGATGGATCATGAGTGGATCACGAAGATGTTCGACTACATCAACCGTGTTTCTTAACGCTTCCGCTTAGCGATCTACAAGGGTATGTAGATCCACTCTCCCTCTCGTAGATGCTCATCACCATGGATAGATCTTGCGTGCGCGAGAAAATTTTTTGTTTCCCATGCAACGTTCTTCAACAGTGAACGCAGTACTTGAAGGATTTGGGACGCTTTTTCCCTTAACAAAGTCTCGTCGCTGCCATCATATATACCATGCCCCGACCACCAAAGACTCTCGGAATCCCAACCTATCGAGAACAGGCTGTCTCGCGGGCTGCATTAGTAATTCTTCAAGAATCACACTACCTGACCTGTCAATATGAATGACTTCACCTATTATTTCATGTAACCCCAGTTTCTTCCATACTTCTTTTGCTCTTTCACATGTAAACATCAAATGTCGCGTATCTTCCGCCCCTTTCTTGCATACTGGACATTGAGAATGTACCTTGATATGTCTGTTTGCTAACATCGACATCCCCGGAACAATACCATGTAAAGCACGCTAGGCGGAAATTTTCACCTTGCTTGGAATTTGTAACTTCCACAAAATATCCCATACCGGGTTTGCATTCATAGCTCCTTGTCCATCACCCCGCCTAGTTTGAGCACCAAATTGATGTTCCCATTCCACATAATAATCTGATCGTACCGAGAATGAGAACGACTTGGTATACTGCCATGCCACAAAATCTTCAGTCATGTTCGGGCTCAAAGGGATTTTTTTTTAAAAATCTGCATCCACCTAAATAAAATTATCTCTAATCAAAGCCTCATCCCACTGTCCTGTAAAGGGATCAATTAAATCATCTACATTTTGCAAAAGTCTTTGTCCTTTCATAGTTATTACCTTCATGTTCAGACTGCTAGGCACCCAATGGTCCTCCCATATGTTGACATTTGCTCCAGTATCAACTCTCCATGCGTGTCCTCTCATAAACGTGCGTAGTAAAAGAGGATCCCTTCTTCGGACCTGCTTTCAGTAAATTGCCATCGGGGTAATACTTAGCTCTGAGCTGCCAAGTAAAAGAGAATCCCTTCTTCGGACCTGCTTTCAGTAAATTGGCATCGGGGTAATACTTAGCTCTGAGAACAGTTGCACACAAAGAATTGGGTTTTTTGATCAACCACCAACTTTGCTTCGCTAACATAGCGAGATTAAATGCATGCAAGTCCCTCCATTCTTTTTTGGTACACACATCTTCCACCATGCCAACCAATGCATTATTTTTTGTTCTTCGGCATCTCCCAACCAATACCCAGACATTTCATCTGTTATGAGCTTAAAAATCTTTTTGGGAATATTAAAAACTGCCATAGCAAAAACAGGGAGAGACTGGATAACAACCTTCAATAAATTTCTTTGCCACCCACTAAAAGAAAATTTTCTCGCCATACCTTCAGTCGCTTTATTACTATCTCAAGAAGATGAATAAAACTATCACTTCTATCTTCCCCCACCATTGCAGGAAGGCCGAGGTACTTATCTGAAAGAATCAATATTCAACTGGGCACAAACTTCAGCCTTTACTTCGACATCAACATTAGGAGTAAATAAGATACTACACTTTGCATCAATGACCATTTGTCCCGAGCTTGCACAATATTGATCAAGAACATGTCTCAATGAGGTTGCATTAATTAAATTTTCCTTCATAAGGATCAAGGAATCATCGGCGAAAAGTAAATGAGAAACCGATGGTGCATTTCTACACACCCTTACCCTTCAATGCCATGAACCTCCTCTTGATGAGCCAATAAACTCGATAAACCCTCTGCACAAATCAGGAATAAATATGGCGATAGCGGGTCTCCCTGCCTGAGACCTCCTGTAGGAACAAATTTATCAGTCTGCTAGTCATTAAACCGCACCTTATGTTTAACTGATTTAACACATGCCAGCAGTAACTCCACAGAGTCACTAGAAAAACCCAATCGAAGCATCTTTTCTAGGAAAATCCATTCAACACGATCATATGCTTTATGCATGTCAAGTTTCACTGCACAGTACCCATCTTTACCCTTCTTCTTATTTTTAAGCATATGCATACACTCGTAAGCCACGAGGATGTTATCAGTAATCATACGGCCTGGCACGAAGGCACTCTGGACTAGTGAAATTATGTCATCTAGAACATGCTTCAGTCTCATTGCGATCATTTTCGGGATGACCTTATAAAGAACATTACATAAGCTGATAGGTCTAAACTGGGTAATTTTTTCTGGACTTTCAACCTTTGGAATTAAAACAATAACAATATCATTCCACCCTTCGGGAATTACCTTTTCATTAATAGCCAAAAGAACTTCATTGCAAAGAGAATCTCCGATGATATGTCAACATGTTTTGAAGAAAATTGCGTGAAGCCCATCCGTACCAGGCGCCTTCAAGTCTCCGATGGAGAACAAAGCCTTTCTCACATCCTCTATGTTGTATGGTTTATTGAGAGCTTCATTCATATCTGTAGTTACTCTAGGTACCACTTTATCAAGGATCAGAGGGTCTACATCATCAACTTCAGTGCTAAACAACCACAAAAAATAGCTAGAGATCATCGGGTTAAGCTCACCAATACTTTCACGCAGAATACCATTATCATCTTTCAAACCATTTATTTTATTTCTTTGCCTTATTGCACTGGCCGAATGGTGAAAATACTCGGTGTTTTGGTCACAAAACTTCAGCCAGTCAACATGTCCGTGTTGAGCCCAGTACAACTCTTCTTGCTCTAAAAATTTCTCGATCTCAATCGAGAGTTCTTCTGTCGTGCTAGATTCTACTGTCATAGCATCTCTAGTAACTCTTTCTAGTTCATCTTGGGTACTTCTCAGCTTTTTTCTCTTTCTTTTCAAAACTAAATTGTCCCACATGTGTAACCTTTTATGCACCAACGCTATCTTATCAGCAAGACTACCAGCACAAATCTGTGTATCAGCCACCCATGCAGCTTGTACTACATCATGAAAGTTTTTTTCTTTAAGCCATCATGCATCAAATCGAAGAACATATGGGCCAAACCTGTCTTTGCTAAATGTAACGTCCCGGTGCATCAAGAGAGGTCTATGATCTGACCTACTGTACTCCAAATTCTCCAACACAACATTGCGAAAATTTTCATTCCACATCTCATTAGTAAGCGCACGATCAAGCCGTTCACGAATATTTCCTCTCTGCCATGTATAGTGATCTCCAACATACCCAAAATCTATAAGATTACAGTCCTGTACTGCATCTCTAAAAGCTTGCATATACCTCTCTGGTCTGAAGTTGCCTCCCTCTTTCTCAAACGAATACATTATTTCATTGAGTTCACCGAGAACCATCCAATGCATATACAAACAGCACGTAATTCTCTTAATCTCTGCCAGGTTAAATGTTTCTCCCTCCATCTTGCCTCTCCATAAATGCCAGTCAATCTCCACATGTTTTCTTGACCACTACCAACAAGAACATCTATATAGTTCAGTGTCTTATATCTCAAAGAAATCACCAATTCTTTCTTCCATAATAAAAGAAGGCCACCACTTCTTCCATCGCTCTCCACAACCACCTTATGATCCATCTTGAGCCTTCGTTTCAAAGATTCTGCAGCCCATTCTTCAAGATGTGTTTCTGACAAGAAAATAACATCTGCGGCCCTCCGCTTCTGGATATCCAGTAATGCACGAACTGTCACCACCTTATGAAGGCCACGACAATTTCATCCGATGATTTTCATTGCTGACGGCAATCTTCCTCGATGGATTTCGCCAATGGATCACTTGAGGAAACCTATTGCTTCTATCCCCGACCTCTGTCCCTACTTGGCAGTTAAAACTTTGAGGGGTGCTAAGCAGTCTCTTGTCTACCCCTTCACTGATGGATCACAACTTCCCTACAAAACTCAAACTCCAATTTCAGCAGTACCACTCTAGTCAGGGCTAGATCACAAATTCTCTGTGAGAACTCAGACTCCCAAGCACAATAAACTGAATCGATCAAGACGATCGGCCAGGAAACTTATCCTACTACGACACCACCTGAAGCGGCCACAACCCGCAGTGGAGAGAGAGAACCAGCGTCAACACCTTAAGGCATCAACCTGGGACAGCAAAACGCCGGTCCCTGTGACCCGCCACCAAGTAGGCGGTCGGCGGCGGACCAGCGGAATTTATGGACGACTTGTTAATTAGATGAAAACTCACCCTTTTCATGTGGTGGGCCAAACAGATCCAACGCCCAGCTACATCTTATCCAACGGCAATCCATTGGTGTGATAAAATCTTAGAGATCATTAGTCTGATCCCTAGTAGTTCCCATATATGAATGGTCCGAATATGGTGTATTGGACCACAAATATTTCCTTGAATTCGTTCAAGGAAATCAAGTGGCTCGTCATTTAGTTCCATATAAGATGGGCTTGTGATCAATTTCCCAGTTGCACGTGTTGTGCATACGAAATCCAATGGTTTGGGGAGCTTTCTATCTCTTATGCCATCAATAATTTTTCTCATCATCCAATTTGAAGATGACCCATGCGATCATGCCAAATCATGAACTTGTCAATATTCTAAAAAAAGTCTTATACGCTCTATGAGTCTCTCATTTAATGTATGTATAATACAACCCAACAGATATAAAAGGCAAATTCTCAAGTATTTCCTTTCAAAATCCATTTTGCTGAGTTATGACTAAGCATTTAGCCTCACTCTCTTCATTAATTTCCACATGAAAACTATTTTTACAGGTATCCTTAAAACCCGACAAGATAAGAGTAGAATCTGGATAAGCATCTTGGGTTACTAATTTTGTATCATAGGAAGTGTGATGGTGGTTTGACCAGAACCAACAATTATTAAGTTCGGTTGGATTCCTTCTCTGTTGAGTTCTTGTGTGGCAGCCTAGTTGCTCTCGTAAAGAGACTGCCAATGTTGTGTAGAAAAACAGCGTGAATGAACAACAACAATCATTGTTTATTGTTAATGATGATGTATATATTTATATCTTCTGAAAGAACGCATCGCGCATACACACGCAATGGTTACAAGCAACACCATTAAGTGACACATCATTTAGGGTAGTGAGAGAAGGAACGGGCGCGTCTCTTTGATGAAAAAAGAAACCACATGCACGTTCGGTTTGAAAAAGAAGGATTTCTGTTAATTAAACCAATTGATTAAATCCTAACAGAAATCTTGTGGGGCCTGGTTGAACTAGAGGGGATGTTAGGTCGAGATGCTTCCACAAATGTCATTACACGGTGAAGCTTTGAAAGCATTCGAAACGGTTGTCAGTGTTTCTCAAAAATATTTATTTTTTTAATTTTGTTTTTATTGTTTTCGATTTTATCGTTCATCCGAGCTCACCAGGAAACTCCGCGTCAATCTTGCATTTTCCTACAATTAGCTTCTTTTTTTGACAAAAAAAACCATGTTCCCGCAACGTTGTCTCTCCGAGCGGCCGGCCACCAACCGCGGACCAAGACGAGCAGCAAGCTCTCTTGGTGTGCTCCCCTCTGCTTCGTCCGAGATCCCCTCCTCCCATCTCAGCCCATCGCCGTCTTCTTCCATTCCGTCGATATCTCCCCCCGCTCCGCTCCCCATCACGAGCAGCTGGTCGAAGCGAGCGCCTGGCCAATCAATGGCGGAGGAGACCGGGAAGCCGCTCTTCTCTCCGGCAGATGTCTCGCTCCACGCGTCCACCAAGGACTGCTGGGTCGTCATCCATGGCAAGGTTGTCAGGGACGAGAGAGGAATCTCCATTCCTCGTCTTTAGGTTCCGTTGGTTGGCAGATCTGGTTCGGCATTCTTGATTTGTCCGCTTCTCTGATCCTCTCCCCTGTTCCTCTGATTTTGTTGCCTTTCAGGTGTACGACGTGACCAAGTTCTTGGAGGACCACCCCGGCGGAGAGGATGTCCTGCTCCATGCATCCGGTACAAAATCCATCCAATTGTTTGCTTCTTCTGCTTTAGTTCCGGATTTCTTCCGGTTCACCCATTGTCTGCTCCATTTTCATGTTACTACTGATTTCTTGTTTCCTGAAGAAGAAAAAAAAGGTACTACTGATTTGTAAAAAAGGCATCAATGTAGGTCAACTTCAGTAGTTGGGACCTGGAAAAGGTCAACCAGAATAGTTGGAAATATAGGAGACCAACTTACCGAAAATGCTCCCTCAAAATAAAAACTTATCGAAAATCCTCATTGGGACTTCTTTTTTTAAAATGGATTTTTCCTGTAATATTGGGCCGTGGAAGCATTGCTGCCGTGGTGTTCTTACCGGGCCTGATGATGCCCAAACGAACCAAAGGCGCGTAGGCTGGTTGCCCGAGTGAAGCACGGGGACTCTCTCTGCCCTCAAAAAGAAAAAAAGCACGGACTCTCTGTTCTTTTGTTTAGTACCACCTCGCCGGTGGAGAGCAGGGAGGTGGACGAGGGAGATATAAAAGGAGGGGCAGGGCAGAAGCTCAACTCATACCTTTCTCGGCCTTTTGGCTAAGATCAAGTGTAGTATCTGTTCTTATCAGTTTAATATCTGATATGTGGACCATGTGTCCACAATGATATTAAATTTATTTTTTGTGGGGGAAGGACCATCACAATGGCTTGCCATTGGGTCCTTTAGGTATCACCTAGTGCGTTGCACTATTGCTTGGGCTGGCGCACCCCAACCAAAACTAATTAAACCTTCAAATATCCACAAAACAATGTTTTTTTATGTATGCTTGGCCTGGCCTTTCTGACACAACTTGTTGCAACTAAATTGCCATATGGCAGTCATTGTGTTTTTGAACTTGTTGTAGATGCAGCAAAGGTAAAATATGTTTTTCAAAGTGTGCCTAGAGCCCTGAACACTGCTAGCATACCAAAGTTTAGTGAAATTAGCATGTTTTATTTTCTTGCAAATGCTATGTTTCCCTAAGTAAAATCGTCAAGCCTATTGCTAAAAGAATAAATCGTCAAGTCTCATTAATCACACTAGCCTTTTATTCTTGCAACAGCTGCATTAACTCCATGATGATAACTTACTGCCTTTAAATTTCACATGTTATAATGAGTCAACTAATGAACAATAGCTGTAATAATACACACCTGGCATGGCTTTCAAAGTGATCCATCTGAAATGGGCATACCAAATTACTGATGAGTTGTTCAATTTTGTTTCATCCATGTTTGATCAATTCTTGAAGCCTCTGGGGATGCCACCGAGGCTTTTGAAGATGTGGGCCACAGCACATCAGCCATCAGCATGATGAGCAGCTACCTGATTGGAAGCATCGAGGACTATGTGCCTCCCAGTGCGTCGAAGGACGCCACAGTTGGTGGCGGTGATGTGCCGCCGGATTCCAGAACAGTGCAAAGGAACAAAGGCTCTCCAGCTCCAAACACATTTCTGGACTTCGTGCTCCCTTTATGTATGCTTGTCCTGGCCTTTGCAGCTTGGTACTACCTGACCTTCGTGGCCGAGAGCTAGTAAATTAATTCAGAGAAGATTCATATCATTGCACATTTTTACGTTACTGGTGTTGCTGCAGCGATACAATGAAGGAACATAAACTTGGTCATAGAATCATTTGTTTTTGATGGAGCTTTCTTGAGCTTGAAAGAACTAGGCATATTTCAGGTCTACGTATTGCAAAGTTGTTGGGTCTGCTTGGAGGGTGCCTTACCTGTAACACAAACCATGACAGTAACACTGAAATGTATGAATGGGGCATTTACCTTTACTTTCACTTCCAATCGGTTGTTCAAGAATTTATCTTAGTTACATGATGGTTGTTCCAAATGATCTAGTACTTATTAACTTGACACATAGAGAGATCACATGAATCCACTTGGCAATCTACAACTCTAGGAAAACATGCGACGCGGTTAATATAAGCTATGGATAATCATATGCCACCCCTGTACGTACTATCAGAACAAACCAAATATTTGCTTCCGAGTGAACAATGTTCCGAGTGTTGCTTTATCAGCCATGTGTAGGATAGAATCAGGCCCCAGGGTAAAAAATTCTAGTACACATAGTTCATGTGCCATCCATAAATCATAATATATTTTTGTTGGTTCTTCATCATACAACAGTTATCTCTCCATGCATCAGAGCTGATGCCTGATGCTGAACACATCTTAAACAAGCCTGCGAATCTCTTCTATTGAAGTAACTGAATTGCAACAAAGACTGACAGTGGTTTCAACGCTACGCTTCAATGTCCATTCTTTGCTTTGATAGTCCTCGAGAATATAAACTACCAGTCGAATGGCACCATCTATGAAAATTGGCATAATGCAAGTGACCCTGCGAATCTCTTCTGGGTTTATAAGGAAGAGAGATGGAACGAACATATTAGACCCACTAATCATCGGTCAGCATTTGTTTTTCTTAATGGCTATCTGCATTTTCAAGCGGTCAAGCCAATGCTCGTTGATTGTCCCATCATCATCTAGCTGTGGTAGACGCACAGGGAGAAACATGGATGAGCTTCAGTGTCCCTGGTGGTTTGGTTGATGGTTTTATTCAACGGTGCAGGGCCGATTGCATAATGCCAATTTTCAGAGAGGTGGAGGTGATGTCACCGGATTAATAGTTTATGTTCTGGACAACTATATCAAAGCAGAGAATGGATATTGAAGCACAGTGTCGAAGCTTCATGCATATTTGGAGGGATAGATGCCTACATTGAGGGTGGTTTTGGTTGGATTGCGGTGGATTTTGACTGGATTGCGATTCATCCGGGATGCAACATGATATTCTTCACTGCTGGGTGGGATACCACATTCATGTGCTATGATATGGATCTTCAGCAAGTCAAAGCGATCTCCAATCTTGAAGATGCCAAGCCGCCATATCTGCCATATGTGCCCTTGTATGCAGAGTTACAGTCATTGTACATTTGACATCAAGTCCTAGTTGGTGGCTGTATAAGAAGTGAATCTTCGTAAAGCACTAGTTTTTGTGCTATGGAAAGAGTCTGCTTGGTATGTTTGCTTGAACTGGGCTATTGTCTTATTTGACTGATGTATGCATGCTTTTATGTTTCAACTGCGCTGGTTCACTATGGAGTGAACTTGGGTGATTTAGTTATCAAAATTTGTACTGAACTTTCTGTTGTCCGTATTGGTTTATGCATACCAATGGTTTTGGAGAACTCCTACCTCCACATATTCGGTTAACTTGGCGTAGTGTTTGAGAGAAGGTGATGATGCAGTAGAAGTAAATGACCAATGATCATCATGCAGCTTAAATTTCAAAACTTATATTTGCATCTTATGGCCAGTGAGTGACTTAGTAACAATGATATAATATGTCAAACTGTGCTAATGGTATAACTTTTGATACCAATTTTCTGTACTGCTAATGGTTTGAAAAGAAATAACTATTTGCTTGTACCATGTTTCAAACAGAAAATGTTGTTATCAGAACATTTGCAATTTCTGCTTGGATCGTAATATTCATGTTTTGTTAGGGATTTATTTTCCCCGAACAAACTGTGCTCCAGAAGGCTAGCAATATGCCATTTTTGCTTGTGCTTTTTGTTTTAGTAGGCAGCTTACAAATGTGGTAAATAAATAAGCAATGGTGTTCGCTTTCCATGGTAGTCTTGCTTCTAGGTCTACCAATATGGCTGTAATGTTGCACATAAGCTCCAGCCCAGTACAAATTTGCAGCAGCATTTCTGAATTTTCTGAATTTCGAGTTTTGACATCCTATGACACTGAAGCAACAGCGTGGCTGTGGCTGTCACAGCTCTGCAGCAGCATCTCCTCGGGATTTTCTAGTTTTAGCTGCAAGCCTCCACGCAGATTTCTGTTTCATCCCCTCGCACACAAATCCCTTTCTAACTTCCCGGGAACCCACTCCCTTGATTTCTCGGCGCGTTCCTCTCTCACCCAGATCGTCTGTTCCCAACCCACCTCAGAGGTTTATTTGTTGTTGCAGCCATGGGGACTTGGGAAATATAAGCATCTTATTTGCAGTGATCCTCCAGAATAATGATTAGTAAATTCAGTACTGTACAGTACTACGTCCTCCGCTCAAATTCAAACTTTTGCAGGCTTCGATTCATGACTCTGATCACAACTTACCACCATATGTTATAGAAATTTAAAACAGGTCCATGGTATGAAAGGCTTCTCGATATGGATCTAATGATATACTTTTTCTATAGGGTGATCAAAATATTTCCAACACTTTTGTGGTTAAAATTTCAGGAGGTGACTGCATGCATTCTGAGTATTTCATAATCGGGGTAACTTTTTTTTTTTTGAGAAAGAAGGTAACCATATTTCTGACTGTTTATAATCTACTCCCTCCGTTCCTAAATATAAGACATTTTAGAGATTTCACTATGAACTACCTACGGATGTATATAGACATATTTTAGAGTGATTCACTCATTTTGATTCGTATGTAACCCATAGTGTAATCTGTAGAATGTCTTATATTTAGAAACAGAGGGAGTAGGAAAGAAACACCAGAGTCGTCAATTGTAAAATTATTTCTTCGCAAGTGTATATAAAAAAAAGAAAATTTATAGATATTTTCTTGTTTCCAAGAAATAATCATTTGTGAAAAAAATGCAAGGAGCCAAGAAACATGGATAGCACTCTTTCTTAGGCTAGAAAGTAAGGGAGAACAGAAAATAACTTGCTTATTTGATAGTTTGTGGAGGTGGCTGCGTCTTGTTTTCAACTTTAGATCAAACTCTATTATTTATGAATACGATTTCGGATCGAGCGGCTACACCATCATCGATCGGTACACAAGCTCACGGTTGGCTCTAGGTGACTATGTTCGCTGCTCCTGCTAAATAATTCTGCATGGGGAACACAATGGAGATCTCGATGGATTTTGTTTTACTTCTGTTTCTCTCATTCTAGGTCTTGAATTCACGCAGATGTTTTTAGATAAAACATCTTTGTTACTACGCCCTTCATAGTTTTCAGGATACAATTTTGAATGCTACTTTTTGTATGTATATGTAAGTATAAAATGCAATAAAAAAAGTCTAGACTGAAATTTTCCATGACAAATCTAAAGGTACAATTTCTACCAGGTGAATGTAAACATTTTTTTGTTAATTAGTTGTTAAAGAAAAATGTTTTGTAATCATGCCTTTGGAATGAGGGTACTGTAAGTTATAGAAATGTTATAGTTATACTGTATCAAACAAACGGTAACGCTGCGTTGTCAGTGAACAGAGGTCTTGCTGCTCCCGAAGTGATTGCAAGAATGCACTTTGACTTTGGGGAGGTTCTGTTTGCAGCCGAGTCAAGTTTTGAACAATTGCTTTGATTCTGAAAACGCAGAAGTATGTGCCTTGAACTTTGATGTGCAACCTGCCATGTTTTAATTTGGTTGTGTTGTGGCGATTGCCAAAAATCAATGTGCTCATAAACCGGACTGCAAAAACTACCTTGTCTGGTTGTTTTATAGTAACTCAAGCTTTATTATTGTGAGATGTCCGAAATACAATGTGAGTGCAAAGATGCGGTCAGGAAAACAGACATTATATCAAAGCAAAGAGCTCCTTTACGCAATAATGCGACACCAAATTTGCATCATGTCATGTAAATAGAATCTGAAAGTTCTTGAAGAAGTAAGATATCTTATCTTAACTCATTTAGAATGTGAATATATACATCCTTGTCAACACCGTCGGCACAATTAGTTTGATAAATGATTTTCTAAATATTGCAAAACTTTTTTCAGGCATTCTCTACATGCCGAAAATCACTCTGAATGGGTCAACGGATATCAGTAAGATATATATCAAAAATATCAAATCATCTAACGGCTAAATAAATAAAATAATACTCCCTCCGTCCGAAAATACTTGTCCTAGAAATGGATGTATCTAGACTTATTTTAGTTATAGATACATCCATTTTATACATTTCTAGAACAAGTATTTCCGGACGGAGGGAGTACAACTCAAAGGACAGATTGCTACATGGCCACATGGCCAGAACATGACTCGAATTATTCTTGGATTTATTTCAAAGTTTCCGGCAATGTGCATTTTGTAGGAGACGTTTCAGTCAACGACGAGACGCCTACGGTGACTTCGTAAATGTCAAAATGATATGCCGGCTCAATCTTTCAAAGATACTCACACGGATATAATATGCGTGTGTGCGTTCATAGGGATGAGTGTGTGCGCGTATATATGAGCGCTTGGTCTAAATTGTGTAAAAAAAACATGGATGGTCCGAATAATATTTCCTCTGTCTCAATTTTGTTGACGCTCAAATGAACGTATTTGAACATCAACTAATTCCAGACGGAAGAAGTATATGGTATATTTGTCTAATTGACCACATTTGTGTTATAGGAACATGTCTCAACGATAAACTAAGAGATTGTTTTTTCAACTCTTAGTATGAGCTTCATGTTTTTTCTCTAATCGTGTAGAGAAAGGCACCAACTTATACAAATTGGTCAAATCAGCCAACAAAGTCATTAATGTTGAACCATAACTTAGAAGCGCTAAGCACCGGAGAAGCATGCGGCCTAAAAAACTAATTATTTACACAAAGAGTAATAATTCAACTCTTTCGAACACAACTGTAATCCTGATACAACAATGAACCCTTAGTGGCTACCTATCTTTACCCAAGGCCAAGCAATTATTCTCTTAAAAACATATCGAGCTTATTTTATATCCATGCGTAGCTCATAGTACATGTGCGAGAAGTTGTCACCGCTGTCTACTGTAGTTGTACAAGATTAGTAGTTTGATGCCAAATAAAAACAAAAATCTATGGCTACAACATCTTTTCTCTAGAATTTATCTCGTCAAATATCTAGAAAATTTCTATTGAACTATATATTTTTCGGTAGGCTAGCACTAGAGTGTTCTAGGGAACTAGTTTGTTACAATTGTTAAACACTTAAACTGTTGCATTTGTTTTAAAATCTAAGGTGTTTTTTTCAAAAGTCAAACATGTGCAAGTTTGACCATGTTTCGAGCAAATATATGAACACAACACTAGCTTTGTATCACTTGATCTACGATGAAAATTATTTTACTGGGTATGGCAAGGGCTGATATTTTATTCTATAATCTTTGTTAAACATAGAAATGTTTCACTTCCATGAAAAATGATGCACCTTATATTCTGACGAAGGGAGTAAAAATTGAAGCATCTATTTACCCCTCTGGATATGGTTCTTGATATTTGAGTGTCACCATGTCATAAAAATCAAATAAAAGGTTGGAAAGGCTTGTTGTTTCATCTTCGTCCTCAGGTGTGAGGAATTATATTGGAGTTGTTGTTGGCGAACGTTGGATGGAAAACAAAAAAATTCTACGCTTCACCAAGATCAATCTAGTAGATGAGCATCTACGAGAGGGGAGAATGGATCTACATCCCCTTATAGATCGCTAAGCGGGAAGCGTTAAGAAACGCGGTTGATGTAGTCGAACGTCTTCGCGATTCGAATCGCCGAGCGTCCCGCTATCCAATCACGATCCGTCCCGATCTAGCGCCGAACGGATGGCACCTCCGCATTCAACACACGTACGGCTTGATGACGATCTCCGACTTCTTGATCCAGCAAGAGGGAGCAAAGAGGTAGACGAGTTCTCCGGCAGCGCGACAGCGTTGCGGTAATGGTGGTGGAGCAATTCCAGCAAGGCTTCGCCTAAGCATCGCTGAAAACCGATCTAGAGGAGAAAACGATCTAGAGGAAGAAGAGGGCAGCACGTGGCAATTAGAGTTAGGGCTGCACTCAAAATCCTCTAGCATATATAGGAGGGAGGGGAGAGGAGGCAGCCTTGCCCCTCCTACAAGGAGGGCTTCGGCCGAAGGCAAGAGGGGAGGAGTCCACCTCCCACGAGGGAGGTGGACTCCTAGTACGACTCCTTTCCCTACTTGGCCCCTACTCTTCCTCCTTTCCCTATGCGCATAGGGCCTTTTGGGCTTGCTGCCCAGCCCACCAGGGGCTGGTGCGCCACCTCTAAGGCCCATGTGGCCCCTTGGGGTATGTGGGCCCCACTTGATGGTCCCCGGAACCCATTCGTCACTCCTGGTACATTGCCGAAAATGCCCGAAACTTTTCCTGAGTTCAAACACCACTTTCCTATATATCAATCTTTACCTCCGGACCATTTTGGAGCTCCTCATGACGTCCGGGGTCTCATCTGGGACTCCGAACAACCTTTGGTCACCACCATACATAATTATATACTACTGGAACGTCACCGAACCTTATGTGTGCAGACCCCTGCGGGTTCGAGAACTATGTAGACATGACCGAGACACCTCTACAGTCAATAACCAATAGCGGGACCTGTAAGCCCATATTGATTCCTACATATTTTATGAAGATCTTTATCGGTCAAACCTCTATGTCAAGGATTCAGTTAATCCCGTATGATGTTCCCTTTGTTCTTCGGTACGTTACTTTCCCGAGATTCGATCGTCGGTATCTCCATACCTAGTTCAACCTCGTTACCGTCAAGTCTCTTTACTCGTTTCGTAATACAAGATCCCGTGGCTAACACTTAGTCACATTGCTTGCAAAGCTTATTGTGATGTTGTATTACCGAGTGGGTCCTGAGATACCTCTCCGTCATACGGAGTAACATATCCCAATGTTGATCCATGCCAACCCAACAAACACCCTTGGAGATACCTATGGAGAACCTTTATAGTCACCCAGTTACGTTGCGACGTTTGATACACACAAGGCACTCCTCCGGTGTTAGTGAGTTGCATGATCTCATGGTCATAGGAGCATATACTTGACATAAAGAAAACTGTAGCAATAAACTCACACGATCATATGCTACGTTTATAGTTTGGGTCTTGTCCATCCCATCATTCTCTTAATGATGTGATCCCATTATCAAATGAAATCTCATGTCAATGGCTAGGAAACCTTGACCATCTTTGATCAACGAGCTAGTTTACTAGAGGCACACTAGGGACAAAGTGATTTCTATATATCCACACATGCAATGTGTTTCCAATCAATACAATTATAGCATGGATAATAAACAATTATCATGAACAAGGAAATATAATAATAAACCCTTTATTTATTGCCTCTAGGGCATATTTTCAATAGCCTCCCACTTGCACTAGAGTCAATAATCTAGTTCACATCACTATGTGATTTACATTGTAATGAAGCGAACACCCATGCAGTTCTCGTGTTGATCATGTTTAGCCCTTGGAAGAGGTTTAGTCAACGGGTCTGCAACATTCAGATCCGTGTGCACTTTGCAAATATTTATGTCCTTCTCCTCGATGTAATCGCGGATGGAATTGAAGCGTCGCTTTATGTGTCTGGTCCTCTTGTGAAACCTTGGTTCCTTGGCCAGATCAATGGCACCAGTGTTGTCACAGAACAGAGTCATTGGATTCAGTGCACTGGGCACTACTCCAAGATCTATCATTAACTGCTTCATCCAGACACCTTCTTTTGCTGCCTTCGAGGTTGCGATGTACTCCGCTTCGCATGTAGAATCGGCTACCATGCTTTGCTTGGAACTGCACCAGCTTACCGCTCCCCCGTTGAGAATAAATACGTATCCGGTTTATGACTTAGAGTCATCCGGATCAATGTCAAAGCTTGCATTGACGTAACCCTTTATGACGAGCTCTTGATCACCTCCATAAATGAGAAACATTTCCTTAGTCCTTTTCAGGTACTTAAGGATATTCTTGACTGTCGTCCAGTGCTCCATTCCAGGATCACTTTGAAACCTTCCGGCCATACTTATGGCAAGGCTGACATCGGGTCTTGTGCACAGCATTGCATACATGATAGAGCCTATGGCTGAAGCATAGGGGATGACACTCATCTTCTCTCTATCTTCTGCAGTCACTGGGCATTAAGTCTTACTCAACTTCACACCTTGTAACGCAGGCAAGAACCCTTTCTTGGACTAATCCATTTTGAACTTCTTCAAAACTTTATCTAGGTATGTGCTTTGTGAAAGTGCTATCAAGCGTCTCGATCAACCTCTATAGATCTTAATGCCTAATATGAAAGGAGCTTCTCCGAGGTCCTTCATTGAAAAATTCTTGTTCAAATATTCCTTCACGCTTTCCAGCATTTCTATATTGTTTCCAGTCAGCAAATATGTCACCCACATGTAATATTAGAAACGCTATAGAGCTCCCACTCACTTTCTTGTAAATACAAGCTTCTCCATAAACTTGTATAAACCCTAACGCTTTGATCACCTCATCAAAGCGCTTATTCCAACTCCGAGATGCTTGCACCAGTCCATAAATGGATCGCTGGAGTTCGCAAACTTTGTCAGCACTCTCTGGATCGACAAAACCTTCTGGTTGCATCACATACAACTCTTCCTCAAGGAAACCGTTGAGGAACGCTGTTTTGACATCCATCTGCCAAATTTCATAGTCGAAATATGCAGCTATTGCTAACATGATTCTGACGGACTTAAGCATCACTATGGGTGAGAAGGTCTCATCATAATCAACTCCTTGAACTTGTGAAAAACCCTTTGCCACAAGTCGAGCTAGGTATGGTAAGGGCTGATATTTGATTCTATAATCTTTGTTAAACATAGAACTGTTTGACTTCCATGAAAAGTGATGCACCTTATATTCTGGAACGAAGGGAGTAAAATTTGAAGCATCTATTTACCCCTCTGGATATGGTTCTTGATATCTGAGTGTCACCATGTCATAAAAATCAAATAAAAGGCTGGAAAGGCTTGTTGTTTCATCTTCGTCCTCAGGTGTGAGGAATTTCCAACAGTTGCGGGGGAAACAAAAGTGGGTGGCCGAGGGGAATGTTAGCTCGGACTTATTTTATGCAATGGCAAATGGGCGGAGGCACCGCTACACGATCCAACAACTTAGGACTCATATGGGAGGTATCTTCGACGAGGGCAAACTATGGCTCCATATATATGGATTCTATTGGGAGTTATTAGCATCGACCCAACAAGTTACAAACTGTCCTTCTTCCATGTGTGTGGGATCCGGACCATAAAGTTTTGGATGAGGACAACTTAGCTGTTATATGCCCCTTCTCTTTGTGAGAAGTTTTCGACAACCTGGCACTATGCGGTCTAACACAACACCAGGACCGGATGGGTTTCGGTCATGTTCTATAAAAACTTCTAGGAGTTGGTGGGACCTCAATTCTTATCATTGGTGCTTGACTTCACCAATGGCCATATCGAAGTGAAGCAATTAAACTATGGGATTTTGGCACTTCTACCTAGAGTTGAGGGAGCGGATCACATTCAGCAATTTAGGCCTATCACCATCATCAACGTGACTTCTAGCTATTAGTCAAGGGTTTTGCGACATGGTTAGCTCCGGTCGCTAATCGAGTGATCAACCCCCACACAAACATCCTCCATCCAGGGTAGGAGCACTCTAAACGTGATTGCGGTCCTTCACGAAGTTCTTCATGAGATCCACAACACTAGAGAAGAGGTGTTCATCCTAAAGATTGATTTTGAGAATGCGTATGATAGGGCCCGACGGGACTTCCTCGAAACAATAATTGTGCAAGGGTTTTGATACACAATGGGTGAGTTGGATGATGCAATTGGTTCAAGGAGGGCAATGGGTGAGTTGGATGACGCAATTGGTTTGAGGAGGGCAGACGACAATCAACATCAATGTGGAGATCGTTCTATGTTTTAGAAATGTGAGGGGAGTGCGGCAAGGCGACCCCATCTCCCCCCTGCTCTTTAACATGGTGACCGATGGCCTTGTGGCAATGCTTTATAGGGCCGAGGCCGCATGGCATATTTCGAGTGTCGCAGCAAGGGTGATGCCTAACGGATTAATGCACTTATAATATGGAGACAAGATATTGATATTTATCCGGAATTCGGGTGAGGAGATCATCAATCTTAAGTTCCCCCTCATGGTTTTTTAGACTATGTTGGGCCTCAAAATCAACTTCGAGAAGAGTGAAGCCTTTGTGTCGAGTGCACACTTGGAATCTCAACGTTGGGCAATTATTTGATTTTTGCAGAGTATCATATTTTTTTGTTTGCATAGTACTTCCCCCCTCCAATTTATTGGGCCTCATTGTATTTAGGATTAAACTTTGCCAATAAACTTAGGGAAATGCTAGCGCTCACCCGAGTGACACTGTTGCGCGCGTCGGCCGTGTTCGAGTCCGTCGAAATTCGAGTTTGATGGGATGGCTCACGACGACCCATTCGTGTAGCCCAACTTTGCAACTCAGCCCTTGTTGCAATCCTTTTGTTTCCAACACCTTCTACGTTGAGAACAACCAGGATGAGAGGAGGGCAGTGGTTACTAGATCCCCCGTACGAATTGGTGCTCCATGGCGTTGCAGGAGATTGGTGCCCTATAGTGCCACGTAAAGGGATTTGGTTACAGTCATAACATGGATCTTGTTTTAAAGGAAAATAGACACACGGAAAATACTACAACCGGTTCCTATTGCATAGGGATGAGCCCAATATGAGTCTTATTTCCAAAGAAAATAAAATGAGGAAGATTGCAACATGGGTCCTGCTTACTGAGGGCTGAGCGCAACATGGGGCTCATTTCAAATGAAAAAAAATGTTTTTTGGTGGTGGGGGGGGGGGGGGAGATTGTAACAGAGGTCCTATTGTAGAGTGCAGAACCATGCTTCTTGCAACGGTAGATGCTCACGTAGGAGAGATCGGAAAACTATTCTAGTCTCCTCCAAAGCCGAGGCGGTCAATCCTTTTAGATGCCCGTAAAATTTAATTAATAAAATGCAAATTCCATGTCACACAAATCATATCATCAGGACACCCTTTCAAATACAAATCTAGTGGTATACTTTTTGTGCCATATAAAATATATTTTATTAGTTATATAGGTGGTTAAAATTTGACCTAAAATATGAGAAGACCCAGTAAACTCGAACCAGTTATACAGTAGTAATAGAAACAAGCATCGTGTCAATGCATATCAAACATCTGCCTATTTTAGGGCATAACTATCTTTAGGATTTTTTGCGACAAAAACGAGCTCCAACAATTTTTGCGACAAAAATGCAGCTCCAACAATTGTCAAAAGAAAACGCAAAACCGAGTCGCGAGCAACCCAGTTGCCAACATTTGAAACATTCTTGCAACCTCCCGCAACCGAACCCCCTCCCCATGCCAACGCTGCCCTCCCGAAGCCGCAAAAACGTCACTGCTCCACCACCCCGGCACCTTGATCCGCCACCCTCATCCAATCGACCGCACTGGCACGCCTCACTTCCGCTTCACCCCATTTCAACGCCGCCGCGCCGCACCACCTCACCGACCAAATCTCGTCGCTACTGCCATCGTGCTATGACTCACCGCCAGATCCATCACCCCTCTTTTTAAATCGCCCGCCATCGCTAAAACGCACGCTAAAGAGCAAGACCGACTTTCATGGTGTTCGGGTGCGGTTGTCTGGATGCTATGACACCGAGATGTAGTGCGACAACCATCAATACTGGGTCGACACCTTCGGAACGATGGGGATCTCGGTCTCCATGCATGCTTATGACATCGTCGCTTGGAGACTTGGGCGACCACGTTCATATCTTAACTTTTCAAAGATCGAAACCATGTTGAATGCAGAGTTCAACGGGCCACCTTTGAACATCGCATCCCATGTAGCAAAGAGGGACAATTGCATCATCCTCGAGCAACGAGACACCCATGAGATCTATGAGGGGACGATGATGAGGTCTGCCACTAAAAGCCCACACCTCATGCAAGCATGGACATAGTCTTTTTTGCGAGCAATAGACATGGTGGTTCTGAAAGAGAGATAATGAGTGCAAGAATGCGGAGCACTAGACTGGGCCCTCCAAAGCAATCAATCTCGAGTCGGACGACGAGTGTCGGGGGGATTACCCCCGGGTAGGCTCAAGGAGACGACTCAACCTTTTAAAACAACGGGAGACCAACCCCCAGTATGCAAAGCCCCACGAATCAACAAGACAAACGAAGAAGTGAAGACAGAAGACAGAGCTGTGGCCCGACAGCCTTCCCTTGGCTGGCTCCTCCCGGCAGCCACCCCTCGACTGGCTCCTCCCGGCAGCCTCCCCCTGGCTGGCTCCTCCCGGCAGCCTCCCCTCGGCCGGCTCCTCCCGACAGCCTCCTCCCGGCTGGCTCCTCCCGACAGCCTCCTCCTGGCTGGCTCCTCCCGACAGCCTCCTCCCGGTTGGCTCCTCCCGGCAGCCTCCTCTCGGCTGGCTCCTACCCGTAGCCTCCCCCCGGCTGGCTCCTCCCGTCAGCCTCCCCCCGACTGGCTCCTCTCGACAGTCTCCCCCCGACTGGCTCCTCCCGACTAGCTCCTCTTGTCCGGCTGCCGGCTGCGGCCCAACGAAGTCAGTTCCAGGCGTCCCGTCGGACACAAGCCGACGACACTGTAGCTGACGGACTATTGAGCCTGCCACCCCGCTACAGACAGACACTATTGGCGAATGGTGCCTCGCAATGCACCCGTCACGCGTCGCTTCACTGCGCTCCGATAGCGGCGTACTGTATGCGCTTCATGTAGTACTATCTATAGTGTAATCTGTCCCCTGAACACTGATTTATAAAGTGCACTAGGGGACAGACATAGCTTAGTCCACAAGCTACATGTGGCTTGACATGTAAGCTACCCATGGTAGCTTACACCTCAAGTTGCTTGGGATGTAAGCTACCCACTACGGCTTACATCCCAAACTACCCATCCATGCCTATATAAGATGCCTCATGCCCACCACATGGAGGGGGCTAGCTTCCCTCACATTCTCTCATCTCCACTCTCACACTCACGTATGAGGTAAGAAGCCTCATGGATCTCCTCCCCAAACAGCTCCAGGAGCAACCATGTACCAGATATACCACAGTTATACAGATATGCAGGAGTAGGGGTATTATCTCTCCGAAGAGCCCCAAACCTAGGTAAACCACTGCGTGATATTCGCATACCCGTCCTGGATCATCCACGATGGTCTTGCCCTCACCTCGATAAGCCTACCTAGGGCATTTGTCGTCTCGTGAGACCCCCCGTGAGAAAACGACGACAACAAGAGCGATGACAACAACGTGAGTGAGGAGTTCAATACCTCTAAGCATGAGACCATGACGCTCTAGAATGCTGTCAACACACAACCTTGACGATGACATGTACTAGTATGTGCGTAGGAGTACGTACTATGTTTGTATGTTTAGATCGTTGCATGTTAAAATCTTTCGAGCACGCGTGGCTCATTCCTCCCCCTCGTCTCCTCTTTCCTCTCCCCCTTCCCTTGAGAGTCCCCTGTAGCTCTTCGGGGCCTTCCCTCTCTTCCTCCGCCGGTGCTGCTGGCTGGAGAAGGGACGAGTTTGGCTGTCAGATCTCCTCTGTAGATAGTAGGGGTAGTAATAGTAGTTGTAGGTTGAGTTGGATATTGGCTTCATGCCTTAGTTTGGCATCATGCCGAGGGGGAGGTTGTTGCTGGTGCTTTGCGAGCAACACCTGGCGACAGACGACAGTCTCTTTTGCTCCCTGTCCATGGTGGATGGTGGTGGAGGAGGCTGGATCCGGCGAACCCCCGTCCAATAAGCTCGTTGGTGGAGTCCCAAATCTGGTGGCCCTCATATCTAGCCATTATGGTGTTCTTCCTGTCTTCTTCTTGTTGTCTTGGTGGCGGTAGTGAAGACTGCGGGAGAGCACGAGATGGCTTCTGGCCGGTGGTATGGTTCTCGCTAGATCCTAGCTTCTAGCGAGGTGGTCTGGGCAGGATTTGCTCAAGTATCCTCAGCAAGTTGCTATCCATAGCTTCCCTTGCGGTGGATTTCTAGAGGCCGTGGTGCCCTTCTTGGTTGCTGTCTGGCCCCTGACAAGCCGATGTATCTTCAGGTGCAAGGGCGACCATCTTCATTCCTTCCGGCCAAGATGCCAAAGGGGAGGCAATTCTGCTTCATGGTGGAGTCTATGGCATGGCGCCATGGAGGTTTCGTTGGACCAAGTGGTGTCGTCCCCGGTGCCGGCGAGGCTAATTCCATTGGGATGTAGTTTGGTTGGACTCGATTGCAATCTTTTTCCCTAGTCCGAGGTCCTTTTTGTCATGCAAGGACTAGGTTGTTATTTCCTGGTGTCCTGCTATAATATGTACTCTCATGCTTATCTATGGATGACTACTCTCATGCTTATCTATGGATAACCGGGTCCTTCGGGACCCTTCCCTTATTCAAAAATAAATAAATAAATAAATAATGTTTAGGAGTTTGTTGCAATGTGATTTTGGATACTGCCCTATTTTAAGTCAGCTGTTCAAGATGGACAACTTTTGGTATCCCAAATTTTACTTCAAATCATTTTTGATGCCCTAAAATTGGGCAGCTGATGGAGATGCTCAAATTAGACACCAACAGATATTAGAGAGAAAAAACAAATCCATATCTTTAGCGCATTTGGACATCTCAGCCGTCCACCTACGTCCCGATCGAACCGTCGAATGCCCGTGCACGCGGATCGACGCCCCCCCCCCCCCCCCCCCCCCCCCCCTCCGCGTGTTTAAGTACTCAACCAGCCTCATCTCATCCTCACCAGTCCCCAGACGAACACCTTCCGCAATCCCAAATCACCAACCAAATACCTCCACTCCCGCGTCACAACGAGCACCAGCGGCCAGACATGGACGCCTCAGCCACCGGAGCCGGAGCGAAGGCGAAGAAGGGCGCGGCCGGGCGCAAGGCCGGCGGGCCCAGGAAGAAGTCGGTGACGCGGTCGGTCAAGGCCGGGCTCCAGTTCCCCGTCGGCCGCATCGGGCGGTACCTCAAGCAGGGCCGGTACGCTAAGCGCGTCGGCACGGGCGCCCCCGTCTACCTGGCCGCCGTCCTCGAGTACCTGGCCGCGGAGCTGCTGGAGCTCGCCGGGAACGCCGCCAAGGACAACAAGAAGTCCCGCATCGTGCCCAGGCACCTGCTGCTGGCCGTGAGGAACGACCAGGAGCTCGGGAGGCTGCTGGCCGGCGTGACCATCGCGCACGGCGGCGTGCTGCCCAACATCAACCCGGTGCTGCTCCCCAAGAGGACCGCGGAGAAGGAGCCCAAGGAGGGCAAGTCGCCCAAGAAGACCGCCAAGTCCCCCAAGAAGGCCGACAAGAAGGCCTAGAGAGAGTGAGAGAGGCGCGCGTCGATTAGCTTGTGGTGCTTCGTAGTAGAACTGATGGTGTCGATGTAGATCTGTGCTGCCGAGAAAAAACGAATTCAGAAATCTCTCTGATTTATCCAAACTGTTTTGCTCTGTCGTCTGTTCTTGATATCGCAGCGTAGCATAATTGCTGCTGGAAGACTCAGATCTGTTTGAATTTGTCAACGTTTCTTGCTCTGTGTCGGGGGACTGAAAAGGGCTGGTACCAGTTCCTGATTCGTTTGAGCGAAGCATTCTTAGAATTTCCAGCAATGCCCGCCATGCGGCTGAGATCCGACCCCCGGAAGCTGGAACTCGACGACGCCGGGGATGGGACGAAAGGGAAGTCCGCCATAGCTGCATCTCATCCTTGTTGCTGCCTACAGATCCCGACTCGTTAGTCTCCTCCAACTCCATGGTGTACGGCACAGTCGTCCCTCAATTGGGCCTCCACCGTGAGCGTCAAGGTTTCCACGGAAGCAGAGCATGACTCAATGCTGCCAGCGGCCGAGGGCAGCATGTTTTCCCCGCAAAAAATAAAATAAAATACAAGAGCAATGATGTCGAAACGATGCCGCATGGCCGGTGTTGCGTGTCGCAGTGATCTTTTTCTTTTTAATCGCGATCATTGTTGTTACCTATAAAATTAAAGAGTCCAGATATTTGGGTGAACCGAGCGGGCTGGCTCGCGGCCACTCGATTCCACGCGTACGTACGTTGTCCAGATGTCATCTGCTCTGAATTACATGACCTATTTTTAAACTATTGCTTTGCTTCTCATATGGTGGGCAAGAGTCGGAATAATATATTTTGGTTTATTTCTTTCATTGAAGAGAGAAGAACGAATGACTTCAGACTATAAAAGGAGTATGTGTATGCGGAGTAGTTACTCCCATTGCTGCTAACAATACCTTCTTTCATGGAGGAGGTCATAGCCCTATGCCCTATGGTAACGGTACGTTGCAAAATTTTCAGCCATTTAATTCGCATTGGCAGAGCCCCCCACTTTTGAACCTTTTCTGTTCAAACTGCAGATCTCTTGAGTTTCAGTAAAATTCAGTACAGATTTTTAATGTACTCTGTTCTGGCAAAAAACTAATTTAGTAAAGGAGCACATCATCTTTTTTGTATTGTGACTATATTCATGATATTTTGTTGCAGAAAATAAAGAGGTAGGCAATAATAGACAATGAAATCATGGCTACAGAGGCACGAGCCACATCTCTCTAAACACATTTTCTGCAGTGTAGAACAACTTCTATTTCAGCTTATCATTAGGTGCACATACTCATGAGATTATCTTTTCGCTAGGTTTTTATGATTTAGATTTTTCCGTGTTTTCCTTGGATATGCTTGTTGTTACCAAAATGCGTTGATGGTAGGTGAAATTTATTTTACACATAAATACTTCAACTATCCTAATTAGGTAGGATATACGGGAAACAACATTCAGTAATACAAGCATCGAAAGAAATGTTCAATATGTGTCATCCCAAATTTTTATTTGTGATACTTTTCAGAATCCTTCAGCTGGCTTGTTTGATTACTTTATATGGAAAATGTAGAACAATATCTATAAGAAAGGAAGGAACAAAACTATGTATGTCTACAAACTGATGTTCGAACATTGTGTAGGTTCTTGTCACCCGTCAGCTCGGCTTATTGGACTATTATAGTAGAAAATGTCTCAGTAAGCTGGCATCCATCGCAAATAGCATATCCACTAGCCCAATGATGGCATTAAATTGTTGTGGCATATGAAGTAGCAAGACAAAGTAACAGTAGATGGCATGTGAACCGATGTTGAAGAAATGTTCAGTAGTCGTAATGTAGTAGTCGTTTTGGTTTCGTTCCCTTGAGAATGAACATGAATTGTATTGGAGTGTGTATGACCAAGTGCAGCGGCGGGCCTAGCGCTATGGGCCAGGATGGGCCAACAGTGTAATTGTGCATGTAATTTTATTTTTTATTTTAATTTTTTAGAGTTTTTGCTATGATATAAATGCTATTTCCTAATCTGAGGGTGGGCGGTGGACCACCCTGTCCACCCTCTACCTCCGCCACTGACCAATTGTTTCTCAATTGTACTGAATGGTTGGATATTGATAGAAGATGATTGACAGATGAATAATTTTGTAATCAATAGTGAATTTGGTTATGTGATGGATTAATTGTGCTTTTCTTATAGCAAAGCTTCAAGGACAGATTGTGTGTGTGTGCGCGCGCTCGTGTGTGCGCCATATGTTTTTTCATTCTCTATTGTTTTTTGTTATGTAAATACTTTTCAAATTATTGGAATTGCTATGTTGAACACTCACAAATAAAAATAATAATAATAAGACTAACATTTTAATTCATATAATTTGCATAACAGTTTCAGTTAACAAAGGTCACATCAGGGAGTTTCATGCAAGAAAGAATTGTGTTTTAAAAGTTAGGAGGCTGTGGTATCTTGTATTTTCAGTATCCATTAGATGCTAGGATCCTACCTGAAGCTTCAGATTGTTATTACTATTGTTGACATGATGATACAGCCAACAGTTTTCGGCTAGCCAGTTTGTTCACATGATGTTCTTCTTTTACAACCAATCAAAGAGCGAATGGATGAAAACAATATATTATTTATTAAAATATATTTTAAATAATAGCACAAACATTGTGTATCCATTTAAAATATACATGTTTTGAAATACTGTTTATTTTCAGAAACTTACTAGTAAAATCTAAAAAGTCCATATATTTGGGCGAAGCGAGCGGGCTGGCTCGCGACCACTCGATTCCACGCGTACGTGGTCCAGATGTCATCTGCTCTGAACTGACCTATGACCTATTTTTAAACTATTGTTTCTCATATGGTGGGCCAGTAGATATAGTTAGAAAGAAAAAACAATACGGATGTGCAACCTCTCTTTCTCTTTGCATGTCGGTTGATTTAACTACGTTTCACAAAAATTCAAAATACCATGCCTTTCAAATCGAGCTTCCGAATTTAGATATGTTTTCGCTGTTGGAATCCTCGCGACGAGATCTTATACTGCACTAGTACAAATCATTTCAATTCGTCATCTCAAACAACCTCTTTTTAAGCGATAATCTCATGGCGTGAGCGTTAGGTCCACACGATTCAAAAAACTCAGAAATGGAAAGAAAAGAAAAAGGAGCATTCAAGTGCCACGACATTTCCTACGGGAATATATGTGACACCAAAACTTTCCTACAATATTAGGCACTTATGAGTTATGAATGTTGTTATGCAAATAAGTAAGAGTTTCAGTCGAGGAACATATCTAACATGAAGACTTTCCTTTTGGTCCTCGACAACAATTTTCCTTTGAACTAGTGAGCTAAATGCTCTTATATCTCTTTACGAAAGGAGTACATTAGAACATAGAGAATCTCTGTATTGTTTTTTTCACCTTCCGACGGGAGGGTAAACTTCAGCAATAAATAAATAAAAGCTCGTGCATGGCTTGTGCTGCAATTACTGGTTGACAAAGAGGGCATAGATGGATGTGGAATCACCAAACGAGGCCTAACATTAGCATCATGAAGTTGCTGTTTCTCGTCATCTCTATGCTGCTCTTCACCTTGCTCCGAAGAGTCCGGGATTGCTGCCGCCGCAGGCGTGCCTTCCAGATTCAAAGAGAGAGGACCACGGCCTTGCCGTTCAACGTATGACCGGATAACATGGTGTAGGTTTTCACGGAAGGCGCTACCAAGAAGATTAGAGACGCTCCTGCTGCAGAATTATCGTCAGCACTAATTTAGACTACATACATGCTGAATCATACATTGCTTTCGGTAATTGGTTTCTCTTAATGCAAGAAAGGAAGGAAGAAAAACCTGCTTAGAAGCTCCCGTAGTTCGGCATGCTGATGCGTGTCCTGACTATCTTCAGAAGCATTACGGCTTGATTCAGATTTCAGAGTGGTCAATGGTGGAGGGTTCAGCGTTTTGAGTTGAAGATGAATCCAACCGGCTAGCTGCCTGACCTCGCACGAGATTATCCAATCTGAAGAGGAATACAACTCTAGTTACTATTGTATTTATCAGTAGTTTTCAGTACAGTAAAATATTGTGCAGATACGTAACACTTGAGATTGCAACATTTCACTTCAGATAAAGAACAATGACACTTGATTCAGAATATATCCTCAGGTAACCATGTCGCCTTGAAAAAGGACAAAAATAAACGTGTGAGTTTAGTCAGTAAACACTGCTAAACACCATCGACTATTCCGTTATTGGAACCTTATCATTGTTTCAGGCATCATATAAGCATCGTTACCCCAACCATCATATGTTGATTAAGACAAATATCAGCAAAATGCGGTGCAAATGATCAAACTGTAACGATATCAGCATCAGCACTACTAAATACTACTCCCTTCGTTCCTAAATATTTGTCATTTTAGAGATTCAACTATAGACTACATACGAAGCAAAATGAATGAATTTATATTTTAAATTATATCTATATACATCCGTATGTCCATAGTGAAATCTCTCCAAAGACAAATATTTAGTAACGGAGGGAGTAAGAATCATGGGCTCTATAAGATGGACCTCCTCCAACCAAAGTAGCAACAAAATGTTCCAACAATGGCCCATTAGTCCCAATTATTTAGCTTGCATAAATCCAAGGAAAATAAATAAAAGGTCAATATCCATTAAGCATAAGCATTATCAGCAGGGGATAAATAAGTGATCTCGCAATGTACATACCTCAAGCCCGAGCTCTCTTGCAGCCAGCAATGGCTGAATCCTCTCCTCCTCCGGCAAGACCCACAGAAACCTCCCCGGGAGCAGCGGCTATGATAAGAAAGTAAAGCAAATGGAATGAGCAATCACCCCACAGCAGAGGGAGCTAATGGAACAATTGCCGGCTTGGGAGGAATGGAAGGGAAGGTGCTGCGGCGACCCACATGGATTCGGTTGCGGTGGGGGGAGCCGGAGACAGCGCGGCGGAGGGAGAGACGCTGGAGCTCGGTGTGGCGTTCGGCAACGAGGCGCGCCTGGTGGCCGCGGATCCATGGGCCGGCGGCGGGCGACGGTGGCATGTCACCGTCGTCGTTGTCGTTGTCGCAGTCACCGTGCCCCAAGCAAGGCGAATCAAAATCGTTCGGAGAGTGACTACCTTGGCCGGCGGTGACTAGGCTGAGAAAGTAGCCTGCAGGAACCTCCTTGGTGTCGAGGTGAGGGATTGTGGATTCATCGCTGCCGATCCTGTCGCCGTCGCTGCTGTCGGCGATGACTAGGCTGAGGAATGGGCCTGCAGGAGCCTCCTTGATGTCGAGGTGAAGGGTCGCGGACTCGTCATTGCCGATCTTGTCCGTATGCACGCTGCCGGTAGCCGGATTCTCCTCCTTGCGCGCGCTGGCATCGGTGCTCCGCCACACGAGGCGCTTCACGCCGGCCAGCAGCGCCGCCATGACATTCTTCTTCTTCTTCTGCTTCTTTTCTGCGGAGACATATATGTAAGTTAACAACGAATTCAGCGGCCACTGACGCACATACCAACAAACCAGATCAACAGCGTGGACGTGGTACGCACCGATGCAGGTGGTCGGAGGCATTCCATCAAACACCTTAGATGCGTCGGAGAAGCAGCAGCGACCGCCGGAGGAACCTAATCTCCATCGCCGCCATTGAAGATTGGATTTGCGCTCTTCTTCACTCGACGATCTTAAAGACGATGGCGGTCGGCGTGAGTAGTAGTGTGTACATTTCCATAAGCGCACAGGCAGCATTTATAGCTGAGTGCAGGCTGAAATTGCGGGGGCATCACTCCCTTTCCATTCTCCGGTGCCGGCGCCGGCGGTAAGGAAGGAAAGCTCAGCCTACCCATCACCATTGCCATCGCTGGCTTATGAAAAAGGAAACAAGGATTTTTTTTTTTGAGACAAAGGAAACAAGGAAATAGACACAGTGGAGCAAGGAGGGAACGTGGTGGATATTATTTTGGGCGGCTCCATTCGCCACTGTTGCTGGGCTTGGGCTGCAAGCTGACAAAGTAGCCCAACGAATCGATCCATCAATCAATATATCTCGGTTTCTCACCCCCCCCCCCCCTCCCATAAAAAAATCTCAGTTTCTCAAAAAATAATTAAAGAAAAATCAACATATCCCATCCCATAGTTAGATTCTCGTCTAAACCCGAGCTCTCTCAGAACTTAGGCAATTTGGGCCGTTCGATAGAAATCTACTCGCGACACAGACCGTCGGATCTCTGATTGGAATCACGGTGAGTTGTTGCATATTTACCCAACCAGCATGAGCTGTCGGATAAAATTCCAATTGCACCAAAATGTAATATCCTGGCCCCCATCGGGGCATTTTGGCCATTTCACATATGGATATCAAAAGGCATCCGCACCGTGGTCATGTTTTGGAAAACTTCATAATTTCAAAACACTTTCTTGCTTTTCAAAAAATGTTTGGGACATTTTAAGAAATGTTTGTAATTTCAAAAAATGTACTAGTTTTACATTTTCTTCCCTTTTTAAAAAAAATGGAGAATCCCCAAATATGTCCGCGCGTTCACAAAGTGTTCGAGTTTATTTTCCCATATCGTCCTCCTACACTCACCGCCCCTCTACCCTCTTCCTAGCACCATGGTCATGTCTATTCCCCCCTTTTGCGAGAGACACAAAAACAAACCAAAAACATGTTTTTCTCCTTTTCCAAGAGGCAAAAGGGGCACGTTAGTGCTTTTCCTTCATGATAAATAAATTCATGTCTCTCGCGAAAAAAAAAACATGTTTTTTGCATAGTTTTTATCCAAAACCTAGAAAAGCCGTGGAAAAAAAACTAAAAACCAAAAAAATCATCTAAAAGCTGAAAACGCGTGACGAAAAACAAAAAAACAAAAAAAAATCCGAAAGAAACACCGAGTGCGCGACACGTGCGGCGGATGGCGTGCCAAGTGGACGCTCCCAGCCCACCCAAGTAACACTTGCGGGGCTCCCCAATTAGTACTCCAACTTTTCTAAAGAGGGCGAAGACTCCTAGTTTCTTTTATTCATTGATCTAAAACTTAAATGTCCGTTTCATCCCTCTCTAGCCCCTCAATCCTTCCATACACTACTGAAATTAAAGTATTTGCCGTCAGCCATCCCTTTGCCGTCTGCCAGTTGAAGGCAAAGGAAGACTTTGCTGTCTGCTGTGAGAAAACGGACGACAAAGAAAGACCTTATGGTAAAATTAAATTATGTCGTCTGTCCTTTCTTTGTCGTCGTGGACGACAAAGATGCCGATGGCAGACGACAAAGAGGATGGTGGGACCCATGGGTGAATGGCGTTGGCTAGGTCACACCTTTGTCGTCGGCTAACAGACGACAAATAGGACCCCCTCTTTGTCGTCCGTTAGCGGACGTCAAAGAGCGCGTTCCCTTAACGGTAAGCCCGCGCCCCACCGTTCCCCACTCGCCCCCTCCCGCACGCTCTTCTCTCTCTCCCTTCCCCTCTCGCTGCCGCCGCCACCCCCGTCGTCGTCGCCGCCTCGCGCCCCCACCACGCCGTCGCCACCCCGCACCCCCGCCACGCCGCTCCCCCCGCCCCACGACCGCATTGCTCCCCGCCCTGCTCGTGCACCCGCCTCGCAGCTCCCACCGTCGCCGTCGCCGCCCCGCGCCCTCTGCTCTGCCGCCTTGTCGCGGCGCCGCCGCCCCGCGCCCCCGCGACCGCCCGCTCGCGCCCCCACCTCAGAGCTCTGCCGTCGCCGTCGCCGTCCCGCGCCCTCTGCCCCGACGCCTCGCCCCGACGCCCTCTGCCCTGCCGCCACGATGCTGGCGGCCCCGTAACCGGCCGCCCGACGACCCCCGCCCCGCCACCTCTGGTGAGCTCCTGCCCCGACAGGGCTCTCCCCCCTTTTTTCATGTTTCTTTTTTTCTTCTTTTTTCCTGTTTATTTTAATAAATGTTTATTAGTTACTATATTTAATAAATGTTTTTAGTTAGTTTAAGTAGATAGTTAGTTTTTTAATTGATGTTTATTAGTTAGTTTATTTGATAGATGTTTTTATATTTTCTGTTAAATTAGATAGTTAGTTTATTAGGTAAAAAAAACTTAGATAGAAAATAAAACCAACATAGAAGAATAGAAAGAAAAGCCACAAAACTAGAAGACCAAAAAAGAACGCCAAAGCCAAGACGGAACAAGGACAAAGGCAAAAGGAAAAATCATCAGAGAACCATGAAAGAAGAAGGAAAAGAAGAAGAATGAACAGAAGAAGGAAACGAAGCACGAATGAAAAGAACGAGAGACGGACCAGAAGAAGGAAAAGAAGAAGGAGGAAAAGAAGAAGGAAAGAAGGTAAAGAAGAATAATGAGAGGAGGAGGAGGAGAATAAAAGAAGAAGAAGAAGAAAAGGAAGAAGATGAGGAAGTACAAAATGAAGAAGAGGAAGAAGAAGAAAACGACACCCTGTCACCCCGACCCTCGACGCCACCGATCCCCGATCCCCGATGCCACCAACCCCCGACCCCCGACGCCACTGACCCCCGACCCCTGACACCACTGACCCCCGACGCCACTGACTCCCGACGCCACCGACCCCCGACCCCCGACGGGGTGATATTTTTGTAGATTATGAGTTAGGTCACATATTTTCTCATTTTGTTATAAAAACATCATATTTGTGTTGATCGGGTGGATTTCAATGTGCAGTTGTTCGACGACCACCCCGTGCGTTGGACGAGCTCCGCCCCTGCGTTCATTGGTGAGCACAAATGACATCTCCTCCCCCGCCCCCTTAATTTGCTCTGTTCCGGTCTTCGTGCCGATGAAACTTGCTAGCTATAGGTGTCTTCAATCATCAGTATGCGTGACCAGTATGTGTCTCCCGTTCGAAAGGACGGCATCTATAAATATGCATGTCTTTGCATATTTATAACTGCCATCCTTTCGAATTGTCCAACGTTATCCATGGACAACCCGAGTATGTGTAGATTGGGTTCGTTTTCCCGTATGCTCTGCTCTTGATCCGATGCGGAATTTCGTGAGTGCCTCCTTGTTGTTCTTGAGGTACACATCCTCTCTGCTTATTGCCGAGACGTGTATCAGGAGAACAACGGGGGAGGTGCTACCGAAATTCTACGTTGGATCCTTAGCAGAGCATGGGAAAACGAACCCAATCTACACATACTCGGGTGGGATTTGGACCTATCTCTACCTATTAGCGTGTAGGTTGCATGGACATAATAAAACTGACAAACTTGATTAACGGATTAATATAGATGATGAATTATATATATTTCTTGTGTGTTTAGTAGGTAGGCAAGATAAGTGATCGTGCTTGGATGTACACCGGTCACCATAGTCAGAAAGAAATGACCATTGAATGGTTAACAAAAACCAAGGGGTTTCTGAGCGCCGCATTTGCAAATGGCCAAGAAATAACCTGGTGCCCCTGTGTCCGGTGCGACAACCATAGAACGTGAACATGGGATAAAATGGTTAAACACTTGCAGAAGTGGGGTTTTACACCTGATTGTACGATGTGGAGATTTCATGGTGAGTCTGCGCAACGTGCCAGAGTTGAGGTTGTTCTTCGTCGCACCAACGAGCATGATACCGGGATCAAAGACATGGTGGAAGACTTTGATGATGCTCAGGATTCGGACGATGAGATGGAGGAATATGCAAAGGCCTTCTATGAAATGTCGGAGTTTCAAAATGTCCTCTCCACGAGCACACTGAGCTTTGTCAGCTAGGTGCCATCGCACAAGTAATGGCTCTAAAGGCTCAGTTCAACCTAGCCAGAGAATGCTACGACACGATGATGATGATATTTGGACGCTTTCTACCCAAAGGCCATGTATTGCCAGCAAACCTGTACCAGTCGGACAAAATCCTACGTGTGCTTAAGATGCCCTATGAGAAGATAGATGCCTGTGAGAATGGATATGCCTTATTTAGGTTTGAGTATGCGGGCTTGAACTATTGTCCCATTTGCAAGTCTTTCAGGTATGTTGTGGTAGACAACAGTATGGGTGAGAAGAGTCAGACCAAAATCCCAGTTAATATTCTTCGGTATCTGCCAATCATACCAAGACTTCAACGTTTTTTCATGGTCGAAGAGACGACCAGACAGATTACGTGGCATAAATTGGGCAAAAGAACCGAACTATATGCAGACGGGAATCCAATGTTGGGACACACTTCAGACGCTTTTGCGCGGAAGCACTTCGATGCATTACATAAGGATAAAGCGGCAGATCCAAGGCATCCTCGAGTCGCCATCAGCACGGATGGGTTCCAAGTGTTTGGTATGACGGCAACCCAATATAGTTGCTGGCCTGCATTTGTCATTCCACTCGATCCCCCTAGAGAGATTATGAAAAGAAAGAACATTTTCTTGACGTTGATAATTCAGGGCCCAACTATCCGGAGAAGAATATGAATGTGTACATGCAGCCGCTTAAGTATGAATTGCAAGAAGCTTGGGATAATGGGATCAAGACCGCCGCTTCCAAAAAAAACTTCAAAATGCATGTGTGGTACATGTACTCGACGCATGACTTGCCGGCGTATGCACTATTCATTGGCTAGTGTGTGCATGGAAGGTTCCCGTGTCCCACATGCAAGGCAACTCTTGAGTTCCATTGGCTGCAGGCGGGTCGCAAGTATTCTTGCTTCGACTTGCATAGGCAGTTCCTGGATTCTCGCCATAAGTTCAGAAAAGACAAGAAGAACTTCATGAAAGGTAGAGTTGTCAAAAACTCTGCACCACCTGCATTGACAGGCCAACAGACCCTGGATCAGATAAACGCTCTCGAGCCGGATCTAATATGTCCAGAGTATTTCAAAGGGTATAATACGAAACACGCCTGGACTCACAAGATATGCTTGTGGGATCTGCCTTACTTTAAAGATCTCCTTTGCCCACACAACATCGGCGTGATGCACACTGAAAATAATATCGCCGAGGCCCTTTTTGGTACATTGTTCGGCATAGAGGGAAAGACAAAGGATAATCCTAAGGCTAGAGTCGATCATGAGGCTTTATGTGATAGACTGTTACAAAACATGCGACAACCGTTAGGAAAAAAGAACTGGAGGAAGCCAAAGGCATGGTTCAATCTTGGAAGGCCAGCTATGAGGTAAATGCTCTTGTGGGTGAAAATGCAGTTGATGTTCCCCGATGGTATGTAGTGAATCTAAATAGGGGAGTGAGTCTTGACAAATTGAAAATATTTGGTCTCAAGAGTCATGATTGGCACATATGGCTTGAGCGGGTAATGCCAGTGATGTTGCGTGGCTTTATCCTTGAGGATGAATGGCTAGTACTGGCAGAGCTGAGCTATTTCTTCCGTGCTCTTTGTGCGAAAGAACTATCGCCTGACGTGCTAGATGAACTAAAAGAGTTGGCGTCAGAGTTGATCTGCAAGTTAGAAAAGATCTCTCCACCGGGCTTCTTTAGTCCAATGCAACATTTGATTTTGCATCTCCCGACCGAGGAAAGATTGGGGGGCCCGTGCAAAATCATTGGTGCTTTGGAACTTAGAGGATGCAGAAG
Source organism: Hordeum marinum (assembly GCA_022496015.1). Classification (NCBI taxonomy): domain Eukaryota; kingdom Viridiplantae; phylum Streptophyta; class Magnoliopsida; order Poales; family Poaceae; genus Hordeum; species Hordeum marinum. The sequence goes on from CM039678.1 coordinate 472,393,045, forward strand.
AAGCTTCGAGCAAAATGTAAAAATAAACGTAGCATTGAAGCATCGATGGCCGAGGCATTCATTACTGAGGAGGCGGCAAACTTCGTGACAGCACACTACGAAGCCAAGAATCGTCATTTGCATAATCCGAAGCCTCGGTACAATGATCGCGACCGTGAAAAAGTTTGATCCAACCTCAGCCTATTCCAAGGAAAGCTCGCACCAACCGGTGCTTCGAAAGCAATAACGTTGGATGTCGAAGAATGGCAGACCATTTCGTTGTATATCTTTAACAACCTAACAGAAGTGCGGCCGTACATCGAGTAAGTTCTCCGTACATTGTTTCACAACTTCTAATTTCTTTGAACTGCTCTTATTCCCGGATATGTGATACAATCGATATGTCGCCAAATTCTCGGATGGAGCGGTGATCCAAAATGATTCCATCGAAGAGTATGAGCTTCTGGCAAAGCATGGAGGCGGCTATCCTGGTTTCATCTCTTGGTTCAAACAAACGGTAATTTCCATTAGACCATTTCATTTCTTCGTCTAGTTTGCGGCTAATGCAACAATCCTTTCGTATCAAACTTGTAGGCTAATTCAGAGTCTATGGACGCTGAAATGAGACAAGTCGCTAATAGTTTTGACTATAAGGTCCGTTCATTTGACAAATACGACATCAACGGGTATCTCTTTCATACTTTTGGCAAAGAGCTATCTATGGCCGACCGAAATTCTACAAATTGTTGTGTCTCCGCTGTCGGCGAAGGAGGTGTCAAGTATTATGGAAGAGTTGAAGCAATTTATGAACTTATTTCTTTGGTGATAACAAACCAAACATCGTAGTCTTCAAATGTTATTGGTTCCAGCCAAAGGAGACTAGAAGGACTCATGAACATATAGGGCTAGTCAAAATCAAACAAAGCACCCATTTAGATGTTCCCGACGTTTATATTATGGCTCAACAGGCGACCCAAGTTTTCTATCTACCGTGGGCCTACCAAACTGATCCAAATCTGAATGGTTAGGATGTAGTTTATGATGTGCCACCACATTTTAGACCACCTCCCCTCAACGAAAATGATTATGAACCTCACATTAACCCAGACACATATGAAGGAGAATTCTTCCAAGCAACACGTATTTCCAAAAAATGTTTCAAGAAGCACTCTACTTCACCCCAGAACATTGAGGTAGACAGCGACAGTGAATCCGACTTCACCCCTGAGCCGGAACAAGAAGATACAGAAGAAGAAGAGGTTACTGCTGCGGATGACCTCTCAATGCTTGACCGATTACATAAAGGAGGTCTTCGACATGTTACTCCCGATAGTGATGATGATGCATTTATTAATGATGGTGATGATGATGATGCATTTATTGATCCCGGAGCATATATAGATGATGAAGATTATTATTAGTTCATGTCAAGTATACATGATGATGATACACTCAAATTATATATATAAATATTACTATTCATGTCGGTATTCAATTTTCTTATGTTGTACTAATTTTGTTTACTCTTTGTCATGGCAGGTGTTGAAATATGGTGGGCGCGGGTCGAGAGCGATCCGAGGATCCTTCGTCGGCGCGTGGTGGGAGGGGTACTTCCATTCCACCCCAAACTCTCCGAAGAGCTTTGTACGACAGTATTGGGTCACCCAAGGGCACTTTTTCGTCGGTGAAGTTGCCCACCGGGAGAGGATGTCGGGGAAAAAAGAGAGATCCTAAAGCTACATGTGGTGGCCGCGGGAGAGGTACGAAGGCTGCTACGCCTTCGTCGCTGCCACCCCCAGCTGATTCACCAGAGCACAAGACTACTATGATGGACTTGTCTGAGGTGGAGGCTACAAGGACTCCTGTCCACGAGCCTCGGGTCGACGATCCTTCTGTCCCAGACGCTTCAACCCATGAGACTCCTGTGCCAGACGCCTCGTCCCGCGAGACTCCTGTTCTAGACACTTCGTCCTACGAGACTCCATAGGCTTCCACCGGATGGGATACCTGGCCGGATCTGCATCAGCCGGAGCCGAGTGGCCATGCTGATGGTGGCGGGGATCGACTTTCTGATAGCGGGGACGAGGTGGTTGAGGGCATCGTCTACCAGCGTGGGTGTACACGGCTCCCGCCCGTGCCGGCGACCCGCGAGCAGAGGTGGCTGATTAAGCCTGAGTCGCTGAAGTAAGTGCATTTATTCTTTTTAAACCTTTTGCCTTCATGTTTCTTCACATATCTAATGCGTTGGCTTTGTCATACTGTAGGGGTTGGATTCACACCAAGGATGTCCGCAGGCCCAACTCCATCCTTGGTGTGATTTTACGGAATAACTTCCCGGGGTTTGTCATGTTGCCCGGTGCCCCGGACCTGCCGGAGTAGATGATCGACGGTGGGTTGTGCCACACTAGGGCCGACATGGTCATCAGGAAGTTCTGGGTATTTTCTCCTTTACACAATAAAAAATCAATAATAGCTTGTTATTGTACTAATCAATGTTGTCTCTTTTGATTGCAGACCTTCTACAGGTGTGAGGAGGGATACGAGGAGGCCGCGACAAAGCTTATCGATTACGAGTGTAGGCGCCTACTACAGAACTTACGACACGTGGCTCGAGTATAGGCTGTTCGAGACTACTACGCATCGCAACATATTAAGAAGGCCAAGTCGTTGTCCCGCTGAAAGTTTCTGGACAAGGAGCAGTACATGAAGGTAATTATGTATTCTTAAGGACTTGTACTTAGTTTCCTTTGCTTTGATTCGTAGGCGTAGCTCTCAAATTTTTCTTTACTAACTTAGCTGCCCCCGAGATGGTGTGTGGATAAGATGGCTTGTTGGAGGCACTGGTGAATGAATGGTGCTCTGACCAGTGGCGAGTCATCCACGATGATGCCAAGGCACGGCGTGCCCAAATGGAAGGTGTGCCACACCATCAAAGCAGCGCCAACATTTATCAGTTCGGGCGGAACTGGGTATGTGGTTTGCGTCATGATTCCTGCAATTCATTCTTGTAGTGCTAGGTTTACCCATTATCAATACTTTTTTCCTCTCTTGTAGGCTCATCACAATAAGATGAAGGTGCCAGAGGTGTACGACCTCTATGTCATGGCCCATACTGCCTCATACAAGAAGGTCAAGACATTCTCTGAGTCTGACCTCAATAATCCCGAGAACTTCACCAATATCTCCTCCCACCACAAGCTCATGAGGTACATAGATGTGGGGAAGGCGGTGAATGGGGAGGACTTCAACCCGAGCCAGCATCCTATTGATCCAGACCTGGTGATGATAGATGGCCAGGGGAGGCCCCATGGCTCGATAGCCATTGGAGATGGACATATACGGTCTTCGAGCACTCTTCGGCAGATCAAGGCGCACCAAACAAGCTCCTGTCCTGAGATGATGCCTCGTCCATGGCCAGTCCAGCTCACCGTCGAGGTTATTCATACGTACTAAGATACCTTTCCTCCATTACATTGTGTGTGCGAACAAAGATGATTGCAATGCTATCGAGGAGTGGTGTTGCAGGTTGCTCTGCAGAAAGAGAGAGAGACAACCCAGGCGCTTGTGGCGGAATAGATCCGGCAGGCGGAGGAGGAGAAGAGGGATCTGGAGGAGAGGACAACTAGGTTGTTGGAGGAGGAGAGGGCACGGAACGATGCATCTAACTGGGCCATGTACGAGCTCATCGTGGTAAGTATCTTCTTCATATTAGCCAAATCATGCACTGCATGTTCTATTCATTAATAACCAATATGATTGACTTGGCAAAGCCAAATGTGCAGACTTTGTGCGAGAAGACCGACCAGATCCCTCCGCCGATGCCAGTCATTACCATGGCTGCAACGGTGAGTTTCATTTCAATGTTCATTAGTTACTAGTCTTAATATTTCAGTGTCATCATGCTAACGCAAATGATCTTTGGTACATCATAACTCCCGAGCCGCATTGCACGACTCGAGCAAACCCCGGTGCTTCACCTCCGTGATGACGTGGAGCGTAAGCCCTAATATGCCACTTACTTGTCTCATTATCTCAAACAAAGACAAAAATAACACTTAGACAAACTTATCACAATGACAAACTTAGCACTTAGACAAATATCATATTTTACCTAAGTTAGCTTTGTTTCCTATAAAATGACATAGTAAGCTTACTTACCTTCAAAATGATATATTTTACCTAATTTATCTCTAAAATGACATATTTTACCTAAGTTAGCTCTAAAATGACCTATACTTAGCATTGTTTCCTCCACACTGACATAATAAGCTTAGTTAACTCAACAATGACATAATAGACTTGGTAACCTCATAGATGCCATAGACTTAGCTTATTTTCTTGCAAAATGAGACAATAATCTTAGTTATGTAAAAAATGTGATAATTACCTAGGCTAGCTCTAAAATTATACAAATAAGCAATAAGAAGAAGAAAAACAAGAGGAGAAAGAGAAAGAGAAGAAAAGCTTCTTCTTCTTGTTCTTGTTCTTCTAGATCATCTTCTTCTTCTTCTTCTTGGTAACCTCATAGATGACATAGACTTAGCTTATTTTCTTGCAAAATGACACAATAAGCTTAGTTAGGTAAAAAATGTGATAATTACCTAGGTTAGCTCTAAAATGACACAAACAAGCAATAAGAATAAGAAAAACAAGAGGAGAAAGAGAAAGAGAAGAAAAAAGCTTCTTCTTCTTTTTCTTCTTCTTCTTATTGTTCTTCTTGTAGATCTTCTTCTTCTTCTTCTTCTTGGTAACCTCATATATGCCATAGACTTACCTTATTTTCTTGCAAAATGACACAATAAGCTTAGTTAGGTCAAAAATGGCGTAATTACCTAGGTTAACTCTAAAATGGCACAAATAAGCAATAAGAAGAAGAAAAACAAGAGGATAAAGAGAAAGAGAAGAAAAACACTTCTTCTTGTTCTTCCTCTTCTTCTTCTAGATCTTCTTCTTATTCTTCTTGGTAACCTCATAGATGCCATAGACTTACCTTATTTTCTTGCAAAATGACACAATAAGCTTAGTTAGGTCAAAAATGGCATAATTACCTAGGTTAGCTCTAAAATGGCACAAATAAACAATAATAAGAAGAAAAACAAGAGGATAAAGAGAAAGAGAAGAAAAATGCTTCTTCTTCCTCCTCCTCCTCTTCTAGATCTTCTTCTTCTTCTAGTATTCTTATTCTAACTTTCTTATTTCCCATTTTGCAGATTTGATTCACTTCACGAAAGCTTGCATTGATGGAGTTCTTGTGTTTACTTTCTGTTTTGATTTTGTATCGATGAACATTGTGAAACTTGCTACCTATGGATGAAACTATTGGAATATGGATGAAACTATGCATGTATGGATGAAACTTGCACTTTTGATTTGGTATGTTTGTTGGATGGTCATATATATGTGCTTGTGATATGGCAGGGATACAGTTTCTATGAATTATATGTGTATGTGTGTGTGTGCTTGTGAAAATGATTGGATATAACAAAAAACGGAATAAAAAGGGTCAATACAGTTACTTTGCCGTCTGCCACCGACGGCAAAGGGCTCTTTGCCGTTTTCCCCGGACGGCAAAGGTGCCACGTGGTGGCTACCTGTGAAACCTGGGAAGCCCAGGCTGGGGCCATTTTTGTCTCTTTTGCCATCCGCGGCAGACAACAAAGGGGGGAGGAGGCATACGGCAAAGGGGGCGAGGGGGGGGGGGCAGACGGCAAAGTGGACGGGGGGGGGGGGGGAGGGGGGGCAGACGGCAAAGGGTGTGGGGAAGCAGATTACAAAGGGGGTGGGGGGAGGGGGGGCAGACGACAAAGGGTGCGGGGAAGCAGACGGCAAAGGGGGCGGGTGGGGGGGGGCAGACGACAAAGTGGTGGGTCAGTTAGCCACCTCTAACGGTGACGCCGGCGGTAGTTTGCCGTCAACGGCCTTTACCGTCTGCAAGCTAACGTCAAAGATCCTTTGCCGTCCGCTGGCCCGAAGCAGATAACAAAGAACCCCTTTGCCGGAGCTAGCTAAGCCCAAATTTGTGTCGTCCGGTAGCGGACGGCAAAGTCCTTTGCCGTCCGCCTTTGTGCCTTTGCCGTCTGCCATGGTAGACGGCAAACTTCCTGATTCCTGCAGTGATAGTCTAGAGAGAGCAAGAGAAACATCTGATCACAAATCCACCAAAGAAAAACTCGAGTTCCTCGATTCCCCATAAGATCCTAGCACATCTTGTTACTTTTTAATGGGAAATCCTAGACAATTGGTATTTCTCGTCCGGGAGCTTCCGATCCATGTGGATGTTTCCCTGGCTCGTGTGTGAGGGCTTGGAACTCGCCTCAAGAGCTACTATTTCTTAAGTCTGCCATCTAAATAAAAATCTGACAGGACACCTTATTTAGCGAGGAAAGGAAGAGTTGTCACATTTTAATCTAGATATAGTTTGTAGCATCAAAACCAAGAAAATTCGTACTTCCTCTCCCACATAACACACTAATAAGAACTCTTTTAGATAGTACAACAATAAGATAGAATGCACTTAAGGGATTATGTCTAAGTGCATATGATACAATATAGTCTAAGACATAATGCAATGGGAGTGCCCTTAATCTATAGCACAATTCTCTTCTCTCTCCTTCAATCCAACAACAATATGATGTTTAAACTTTTATAACCCGTTTATGCCGAGAGTAGATTTTTTTTTGCTCTCGGGCTTCATGAAGCCCTGTATTTTAAACATTCAAAATCAACCTTTTAAGTTTCAGAAAATCTGAAAAAATACACACGTACTTATAGATGTATACTACTCCCTTCGTTTCAAATTAGTTGATTTGAATTTATCTAGATACGGATGTATCTAACACTAAAACATGTCTAGATATGTGTGAGTAGATGTGTGTGAAACTTCATCATTTTTGTATAGTGAATAGTACATGCACATAAAGGTATTTCATCATTTTTGTGTAGTTGGCATAAAAAGGTATTTCATCATGAAACTTCCCAGACAAGTAGTTTGCATCCATATGTATATGTATATTTTTTTCAGATTTTTTAGACTTCAAATGTTGAATTTTTAAATTTTTAAATAAAAGGCTGCATGGAGCTGAAACTTTCCGTTTACATCATTTTATTATACTTGCTCTTAGTGATTGCGGAACGGCCGTTGTTCCGAGAGTAGGTGTCTTCAAAGAGGAGCAGCCCGTTTGATGATTGCAGAGCTTTTACCCTGGTTGTTGGTTTCGGCAACATAAACAGGACAAAATAAAAAGAAAAATTACAGTATACGGCTCTCTTTTTGTTTTGAGGGGGAACGGTATACGGCTCTTGAGTCTTGACGATGGCATGAATATTTTTGACAAATTAATCATGATCCAGTTACTCAGCCATATGCATCACAGTATCAGTACAAGCTTTGACAAATCAAGAACGACAAGGCGACGACACGTCACTCAAACATCACAGATCATATCACACCACCACACTTTGAGTTTTGTCTTTGCAGCCAGATGATGACCAAGTTGATCATGCATGCAAACACTGCGAAGAATTTGACACGAATTAATCAATTCAGAACACGCCGATGGACGCCATGAACTAGTGCTTGTGCTGGAAGTCCTCGGTTGCGCGCGTGGGCTGGTAGCCGATGCCGTGGCGGTTGTTGGGGAACATCATGAAGGCGTAGCTGGCGACCCCGCCGACGACCGGCGGCAGCACGGCCATCATGGTCCTCTCGCCGGCCTCCAACGCCGGGTAGAGGCAGGACACGGTGTCCCTGTCCAGCAACGCGAGGGTGGCGAACACCATCAGGGACAGCGCCGCGTGCACGAAGTCGCCGACGCGGAGGCGGTACCCGGACAGGTCCCTGGCGGCGCCGGCGTCCGGGTCCGTGGAGAAGGTGCGCATCCCGCGGCGCGTGACGACGCCGTAGTAGACCCTGCCGTCGGAGCCGACGTAGCTGTCGGTGAAGGAGGAGAAGGCGCAGAAGGCGCCGCAGAGCGCCAGGAGCGCGCCGGAGAGGACCTTGTTGTAGGCGGCGCAGTGGCCGTTGTTGGTGACGAGCGGGCTGAGGAACTGGAACATGAACACCGTGCCGCTCGGCAGCAGCTTGATCAGGTCCGCCACCCCGCGCAGCGCCCGCTCCGCCACGCCCACGCTCCTCGGCGCCGGTGCCGCCATCAGTGGCCGCCTCCTCGTCGCGTCCTCGTGGCTCCCTATCTTCGGTCGCACTGCTGACTCCGGCGCTCGCTGGCTGGCTAGCTAGATTGCGCTGCTGTTTGCTTGCTTGTCTTTGCTGCTGCTCGATCTTGGTGCGAGTGGAATGAGATGTGATCAGCGAAGATTTATAGACGACGTTGCGGCTTGCTTGATCGCTGGTAGTCTTGTAGATGACGGGTGGACGCGACGGAGTAATTGAGGCGGTTGCTTGGAAGGATTTCTTTCGGCCGGGGCGTTGGTTTGCTTGCACTCCTGGATGTTATGCTGCTGATATGATCTGGATGGATCGATGGATGGATGGACAGCGGTTTTGCGTTGCCCGCTGGACATGTTTGGCTGCCATGCGAAGCTCAATGGACGGGCCGGATGGCGGGGTGGTGAAGATTTAGTTTTTTTTCCTTGCTTTGCTTTTTTCTTTATTTCTTATAACGGGAATTTCTTGCTTTGCTTCCAAGACATGCATGAGACGGACATGCACGGGCTGGACTTAATTTGATCCTCTGCTCGGCAGTATCTGGAAGAATTTGGACTTGTTTGTTTGTGGGTTAAGCTTACATAATTAATTGAGTGTTGAGTCCAATGGATAGTGATATGTGCATGCATGCCTATGTACTATCTCCTATCTTTCCTTTCCTCAAGTATTTTGAGTTCCCCGCTTGTTACTGTCCAATCTCTATTCGTAGAATCAATTGCAGAAAGTTCTTTTCCAGCTTGTGAGGTTAGATTATAGGTGGCCATTGATAAACATAGGATTTAAAAAACGTTAGGATATTTATTTTCCCGAAAAGGAGAATAATCCCTGGTCTCTGTATGCAATCATATATTATAAAAACTGTAAATTCAGCAGCTGAACAACATTAACCCAAAAATAAAGCAAAAAAAATTAATCGAGCCAGCATGCAACCATACGGCCATACGTCCACTCTTCGAGGAAGATTTATCCAATGGGTGCCTCTTGAAGTTCTATCCGAACTCCGATTTGATGAGCCCCTTGTGAAAATTCCTCTCAACATTTTTCTTTCAGTGAAAAGTTCTGAATTTTTTTACCATGAATAAGAGATGAATAAAACTTAACAAAATCGTTTGCAACAACTCATATGGATGTCTAGAGGCTTTATCAAGCATTCAAACTGCTTAGAACCAAATGAATTCAACATGCAAGCTCATTTCTTTGGTCCAAACAGCAACAAAATATGCAAAATATATACCACTAGAACAAAAACTAATTGGACACACAGAGGAATCACATATCAAGCATCAATTCCTGTGAACAGTTTCAAAAATGGATCTCCAAGCAAAGAGATCAAAAATTCCGTATCTAAGAGTAAGGACACAAGCTAGGAACTGAAAACATTTTTTTTTGGAGGTGGAAGAAACTGTGGGCATGGGAGATAAGTGAGTGGGGTCTCGTGGGCCCCACAAGGCACCCCCTAGGCGCGCCTTGTTGCCTTGTGGAGAGAAGTTGCACCCCCTGGGGTGTCTAGTGCCAAAAAATCTTATTTATTCAATAAAAAATATGTTAAAATTTTGCGATATTTTGAGCACTTTTATTTCTAGGTCATTTTTATTGCATAGATAATTCAGAAAACAGGGTAAATATGGTATTTTGCTTTATTAAACTAATAATAACATAAAATAAACTAAAGTTCTAGAAGGTTGTGCTTACAGAATTCATCGATCATATGCCCCTCAAAAAGAATCCACTAATAAGGTTGATCAAGTATTATTAACGAATTATTTCCAATTGACATAAAACCGAAGAATTTGATATTTCTTTTCAGGAACCGGCAATCAAAGTTTCCAATAGTGATTGTCATAAATTTTTCAATATAATTGGCACTATTCACTTTATTTTGGTGCTTCAAAATATATATCGTACGCTTATTGTTGTTGACATGTAAAGTGACCTTACTTTTATTACAAACAATAACAACCCCTCCAGTATTAAGAAAAGGTCTCCCAAGAATAACCGACATACTATCATCCTCGGGCATCTCAAAAATAACAAAGTCCGTCAAGATAGTAACATTAGCAACAACAACCGGAACATCCTAAAAAATGCGAATGGGTATAGCAATGGATTTGCCAGCCATTTGCAAAAAAAATTCTGTAGGAATCATCTATTCAAATCAGGTATTTTATATAGAGAAAAAGGCATAACACTAATACCGTCTCCTAAATCACATAAAACAGTTATAACATAGTTATTCTTAATGGGGCATTCTATAGTAGGTATTCATGGATCTCCTAGCTTCTTGGGTATTTTTCCTTTGAACGAATAATTTGCAAGCATAGTAGAAAATTTCAGCCTCATGTATTTTTTCTTTTATTAGTGACAATACATTTCATGTATTTGGCATACAGAGGCATTTTCATAGCATCAGTCAAAGGCACTTGCAAAAACAAAGGTCTAAGCAATTGAACAAAACAATTAAAATAATCATCATCTTTGGACTCGGTGGCTTTACAAAATAATCATCATCTTTCTCTACCATGCTTCCTAGCAACGAAGTCTTTTTATCATATATTTTATTTTTAAGTGGTGGGTCATCAAGCTTAGTTTCAAGTTCTATTTCCACATAATTATCGGGTTCATTATTATCATTGGGTTGAGAATCTACAAGATCATTATTAGCATCGTAATCGTCATCACTAGATAAACGCTCATCACCACATTGGGTGTCGACATCGGAAATAGAAACATTATTAGGATTCTGAGGAGGTTTTTCTATGGTAGGTTCACTAGAATCATGTAAAGGTTTGTTCTTACTCTTTTTCTTCTTCTTTTTAGGTGAACTGGGTGCACTATCATTAACTCTTTGAGGATCTTGTTCAACTCTTTTAGTATGACCCCCAGGAGACAAAGATTACTCTAACAACATGATCGTTGTTTTCTGTCAATCATATCCTTAATCAGGTCATTTTGTGATTTAAAACTTGTTCAAGTTCGGTATGAACCATAGAATAATGTTTAGATAAGCCCTTAATTTCATATGAAATTCTAATAAGTACATCACCCAAGCGTTCAATCATAATAGAATCACGTTTCAATTGATAACTTATTTTCATATTGATTTTTTTCTTGTTTAACGATGAAGTTGTCAAATTCATCCAAACACGGACTAGGAGATTTATTATAAGTATGTCACCCTCATCAAACCTCTAAAGAAAATTTACCTCTACTACCTGTGTCGGGGTATCGAGTTCATGTATATCCTCCATAGGTGGTAGATTCTTGACATCTGCAGATTTAATACAGTTCTTTTCGTAGATTTCTTTGCTTCTTGCATATCTTCTGGACTTAAGGAATAGAATACCTCTTTAATTTGGAGTTGGTTGAGGTGGTGGCTCTAGAAGTGTACAATCATTAGCATTTTTCAATAAGTTATTCAATAATCACTGAGCTTGCTCAACGGTTCTCTCCCTGAAACAAAACCAACACAACTATCTAGGTAATCCCTAGAAGTATCGGTTAGTCCATTATAAAAGATATCAAGTATTTTATTTTTCTTAAGAGGGTGATCGGGCAAAGCATATAGTAGTTGGAGAATCCTCCCCCAAGCTTGAGGGTGATTGGGCAAAGCATATAGTAGTTTCTTCTTCTTTCATTTCATTTCAAATTTTTTTAGTTTTTTCGTTTCTTCACTAGGGTTTTGGGTTTTCCTTTATTTTCACTGGATTTTTTTTGTTTCTTTTTGGATTTTACTAGAATTTTCTTTTCTTTTTTCTCCCTTTTCTTTATTTTTTGTTTCTTTTTCTGTCTTCAATGTTTTCTTTTTTTGTTTCATATTTCTTATGTTTTCTTTGTGTTTATTCTTGCTTTTTACCCATTTCCTATCCTTTTATTTCTTTCCTTCTCGGGTTTTACTGTTTTCATTCTTATGCATTGATTTTAGTTGATTTTTCTTTCTTTTATTGTTTCTTTTATCAATTTTCATTGGTTTTTCCTTTATCCTTATACATAGAAAAAGAATATATTATTTTAACTATTTAACTTCTTTTCGAGTTGCATGAAACATTTTTTTATACACGTCTAACATTTTTAAAATACATTACCAAATTTTTTAAAACTTATATTAGTTTATGTCTACCTTTTTCCATACAGATTATACATTTTTCGTATACACTTATAACATTTTTCACATGCATGGTTAACATTTTTTAAACATATTTTTTATGTGTACTTTGTGCATACATATTTTCCCTTTTTATACATGAGGAACATTTTTATATATACATTTAACATCTTACAGATATGTGATTAACATTTTTGAAAACATATATTTTTATGTTACTTATTTACATACACATTTTAAGCTACACCAGGAACATTTTTACATACATGTTTAACGTTTTTCAGATGCATGAGTAATATTTTTTTCATACACGTTATACAATTTTCTTATACAATAGAAACATTTTGCCATACATGTTTAACATTTTTTTTCTAATGCGCAATAAAGAATCAACTTTTGTATATAATTTATTTTTTACGAGCAAAAGTAAAAACATAAAATAAAATGCAAAAATGTAAAGGAAAACAGAATTTAAAAAACAAGCACTGAAGGCCTGTCCAGGATAGGCCTGCCCAATCGGGCGTCTGCTTGAAGCGAGACGTCCTTCTGTCTCGCGTCAGGCGAGACATAGGGGCGCCCCAACCTGAGTACCTGACGTTAGAAAGAAAGAAAAAACTAGACCTGAAACACGGAGAAATTCATAGCTGTTCCCCGTCGCATTCTCAGCAGCCCCGTCGCCGCTGAAGATGTTCCGCCGCCAGCGCCACTTCCTCCCCGCCAGGCCCCGCCGCCGCCCGAAGCCCCAGCCCAAACCCGCCGCCGAGCCCTCCGCCCCGACGTACACCCGTGACATCGTCCGGCAGGTCACCAACATACTCCGCGACCACCCCTGGTCGGCGGCGCGCCCGCTCCTCCTCTCCCTGCCGGGCCTCGTCTGGGACTCGCACGTCGTGGCGCGCGTCCTCAAGACCCACCCGCCCCTCCAGAAGGCCTTCCTCTTCTTCCGCCTCGCGGCCTCCCCGGCCGCCGACCCCAGGGCCGCCTTCCGCCACGACCGCTACACCTACACCTCCATGCTCCACCTCCTCGGCGAGGCCGACCGGGTCCCCGCCATGCTCCGCCTCCTCGCCGAGATGCTCCGCGCCGGGGTGGACCCCGACGCCGCCACCTTCACCACCGTCATGCACTGGCTGGCGCGCGCCGGGGACGTGGACGCCGCCATGCGGGTGTGGGAGGAGATGTGCTCCCGCAGGGGCCGGTGCCGCCCCACGCTCGTCAGCTACACGGCGTGCCTCAAGATCCTGTTCGACGCCGGGAGGGCGGCCGAGGGCAGGAGGCTGTTCGAGGAGATGGTGGCCGAGGGGCTGCGGCCCAGCTGCACCACCTACACTGTGCTCATCGAGCATCTTGCTGACGCAGGTGAGGTGCTCGACGAAATGCTCAATAGCCATTTTCTTGCTTACCTGTGCACCCACGACGTGGCTTGTTGTTCGATGGAATGCTTGAACAGACGGCTCGTCCACTGATATGATTTTTCATGTTCATGTACACTGCCTAAGTGATAGTTGTCCGCCTTGGACATTATTGTCCGGTTTCTCCAGCTTTTGTAATATGGTTTTCATGTTCATTTGCGCTGCAAGACGTAATCCTCGGACCATCATATACTGACATGATTCTGGTTGCCATCAGGAAAATTCCAAGCTACTCTACAAATTATGAGTGACATGGAAGATGCAGGCGTAGAACCTGACAAGCCACTGTGCAATGTTCTAGTCAAGAAGTGTGCCAGGGCTGGTGAGACGTCAGTGATGACCTTCATTCTTCAGTACATGAAGGAGAAACGCATTGTTCTCCGTAGACCTGTCTTTTTGGAAGCACTGGAAGCTCTAAAAGCTAGTGGTGAGAGTCCTAATCTTCTTTGGGAAGTGAATCCTCATCTTGCATCCGAAGGATTGGAATATGACCCAACATTTTCTCATCTAAGCTACATGATTGACAGAAGCACGATTATATACCTTTTGGCTTCTAGAAACTGGTCCGCTATCGATCAAATGGTAAATGAATTGACCACGAGGAATGTGAAGTTTGAATCGCATATACTATCTGATATTATTCAGGCCAGCTGTGCAAACTGTAGACCATCATGTGGACTCACAGTTCTGTACTATAGCCTAAGAGTAGGTAGTGAACTTGACAGATCTGCATATAGCTGCCTTCTTGGTCAATACATCAGAAATGATTCGTTTGATTTGGTGTCTAAGATTGTTGAAAGATTGATTAAACATGGCTGCAATCTTGGAGCATATCTGTTATCTGTCTTAATACTCAGATTGGGTGCTGCTGGGCATTCTTCATACGCGGCGCATATCTTTGGATTATCACCTGCAGACCAGAATGTGATTACCTACACTGCCCTTATGAATGCCTATTTTCAAGCTGGCGAAGTTGATAAGGCTCTTGAACTATTCACACAAATGATAGCTAATGAGATATCTGCTTCTGCGGGTACGTATGAAGTTCTGATATATGGCTTGCAAAAGGCTGGGCGGAAACAGGACTCTGACCGTTACCGAAGAGAAAGAATGGAGATGAAATGGCATCGTCAGTACCGTGACAAGCATTCCCCTGAAGATAGCTTATGTGACCATTTATTTTGTGGATTTCATGGTTAGAAGATTGTTTGTTGGGTGATGTTCTATACTTGGGATTTCCTTAGCTCTACCCACCCAGCTTCATGTTTTGTCACAGATTGAAGGTGTATAAATGGATCTGGTGATATTTGCTTTGACATGAAGTTATTAGACACCGAACATGCGATTACTTTCCATGGCATGGTATAAGAAAATAAAACTGGTTGATCTCTACGTGGTTACAAGAACCAAGGGATGGTGAAACTAAATCGAAAGAGTCTCATGAAAGGATTGCTGAATTTGGAACCTGGAATGTATAAGCTGACTCTTTATGTTAGTGACGACTGCTGATGTAAAGGGAGAAAATCCATTAGAGCTGAACCCTGAAAGAGGAAAGTGCATCATTGGAGTACTATGGAGGTCACGAAGCAGCTGGAAGTCTAGAAGTGCAAAGGAGCAACTTAATTGTTGGATAGCTTGTTTAAATTTAAGGTAATACACCCTTAGCTAGCTCAAAACACACACTTTGTACTAAGTAATCTAGTTGGTAGGGAGGCTTTTCCCCATGTGTTGTTTGAATTTTCTATCTCAGTTTTCTGTTCAGATCAAATAGGACTGTCGACATTTATGGTGTGCTTACTTTTTTTCTTCTTGTTTGTAACAATAATTTTTGGCTGATTCTCTGTCAAAATTTGACAAGTGTAAATATGAGTTAGCGTGAATATTTTGGACGATGTCCTATAACTTTTACATTTCCTTTTTGTGCTTGGCGCATTGTTCAAATAGTTCTAAACTGATCTTGTTAAATCAAAGAGGGGCTGGTAGTGATCACCTGCTACCATTCAAACCAATCAAATACAGACAAATGCATAACAGGAGGACACAACCTACCCCAATTTGCTTGGGATAAAAAGGCTTTGTTGTTGTTGCATTTTCTCTCCCTTCAAGTGAAAGATCTGAGCTCTCAGCGCCGGCTCACCAATGGTAAAACAATCAGATAGAAAACCGCTGAATCAGGCGACCTCTCCCTTGACCGACCAGTCTCACCCAGCCATTCCTTCGTGACTAGATGAGTAGACGCGCTTCACCATCTGCAGTAACATATACTCCCTCTGTCCGGAATTACTTGTCACCAAAATGGAAAGAAATGGTTGTATGTAGAACTAAAATATGTCTAGATACATCCATTTCCATGACAAGTAATTCCGGACGGGGGGAGTATTTCGGAATTGAGATTGCAATATACATAATTAGCTTATAATCTAGTAGGAAAGAAAGAGTCATAGAGTAAAAGTATATCCTTATATGTGTATAGAAAACAGGAAAAGCTTTAGTGCATATTTTCTCGGTTCCAGGAAACAACCATGTGTGTCTGTGCAGATGACCCTGCAACCACTTAACCCGGTAATTCATATTTACCATGTGCCATGTGCAAGTTTTTTTTCAACTCAGCATCCAAGAGAGTAACTTCTGATTGCTTCTCTTTTCAGCAAGAGCTCAACTACTGTTCAAGGATCCGTATCTACCTGCTGAATTAGGTACTGCAAACAAACAACAAATGAATTGTTTTTGCAAAACATTAACTGCAACTGCAAGTGACACAAGTACGCATGGTCATTCTCCGTTCCCCATCAAGCAGCTGAGAAAGTGTTTCCTCCGCTGGTCTGTGCTGCTTCTCTACACTTTCCAGCTTGAATTTTGAATGTACCTGGTTTCATGGAGTGAACCGAATCGCGAGCTCTTCTTCTAACCTGCCTATAACTTCTTCTTGTAGGATTTCACTATGCAACCTCCAGCACAGGAGTTGTTTGCAAAAGATCTTCATGGCAATGAGTAGAAATTCATTAGAGCTGACAGTGGTGGGGATGTTGCATGGTAAGAGATGATCACCTGGAGCACCCCATCTCTTTCATTTCTTCACCCCCCTATCATCCAAGTCGGCCATCATCGTTCTAGGGGATTTGAGCCTATTTTAAGCATGCCTGCAGTTTGACTGCCGGTGATTAATTTAGGCTTGGAGGTGTGAGATAATTAAGCTTGCTTTCGCTAACCGCTCTCTTCTGCTACCTCTCAAGACCATTCGAAAGCAAGATGAACCGTACAAGCATTTGCTTTTCCCCAATGGAAAAAAAGGAAAGGTAGCAGTTTAACCACCGCATCAGCTCGGAGCTTAACCACAATCTAAAGTCAGCTGGTCAGTAGTCGTGTGATTCATTCCAGTCAAGAAGGTAGCTGGTGCATGTGGCTACAATTACAGACATGGTTGTCAAATACCTGAAGGTTTCCAGCAAAGGAAAGGTGTTCCCCATGGGAAACTACAAACGAGGAAAGAGTTGAATTCTCTGTACACCCTGGCAACAACAACATTAACTGCCGTGTATAAACATGTCATCAGTGAAGAAATTTTTGATGAAGTGATCTGCAGAAACTCACCTCTCACCTAGAAATAGCATCTGCGGCCTGCATATTCCAGGGTTTCTCTGAATTTGGAAGGTACCACTTAGCAGGTTTTCATGGGTGATAGAGAGATAGGCTGGAGAAAATTGAGACTATGCACCATTGCAATCCAATTTGAAGTGAAGCACCTGAACTCTGAAGAAAGTGATCTGTCTGCGAGTCTTGCTTCTTGGCTTCAACAAGTAATCTATTTCCAGATACCTCCAAGCGTCAGCTATCTAGATTTCTCGTACACAAAGTCACCTTGCAGAAGGAGGTAAACTCGGCAACAATCACCGTCGAAGAACGGTGGTTACCTGATTGCTCCAGAAGGGCAGCTTCCAGATTGTTGGTTATGCTATAAATTCAGCAAAGATGACCATGTACCTTCAGTCCAGCATCCTCGGATGCTTAAACCTTCAGTTAAGATGGCAATGGCATCATCTCACACTCACACTCACACCTACGCTCCTCTCCTGCTCTTGTTCCTCCTAGCCTGTTCATGCAGGGCATCATCTGGCCATGCGGTCGATCCTACCTGCCCTCCGGCCAAGGCGTCGGCTGTGGCAGTGGAAACCTCGGACTGCAGCGGACCTCGGTGCCAGCCACCGGCACCGCACGTTCCAGTCCCAGTGTTCCCGTACGACGTCGACCCGATGCAGTTCGCCCTGAACCTGGAGTACACCGAGGCCGAGTTCTTCCTCCACACAGCGTTCGGTGAAGGGCTCGACCAGATCGCGCCGAACCTGACGTTGGGGGGTCCGCCTCCGGTGGGCGCCATGAAAGCCAACCTGGACGAGGTGACATGGCGCATCGCCGCAGAGTTTGGCCTTCAAGAGGTCGGCCACGTGAGGTGTGTAAAAGATGACACTCAACGATCGCTCGCCTTCACCATTTCGAATTGCACTTCATACACTTGGATAGAAGCAAGTTGGTACTGAGAATCCATGCCTTGCGGTTTGTTTTTCATTGTAGGGCTATCCAGAACACAGTTGGTGGGATACCTAGGCCCAAGATAGACCTGAGTGCCCAGAACTTTGCAAGGGTGATGGACCAAGCGTTTGGTTACCATCTGAACCCTCCTTTCGACCCCTACGTCGACAGCCGCAACTTCCTGCTGGCGTGCTACATGATCCCCTACCTGGGCATCAACGGCTACACCGGCACCAACCCCATCATCGACGGCTACGCGACTAAAAGGGTAATCAAATCCACCATCCAGCATCGTGTCCATGCACATGGACATTGAAAGTTTGAAACATGCAAGTTAAGTTGAGGCCATTGTGTTTGTTGCAGCTTCTTGCTGGGCTGCTCGGCGTGGAGGCGGCGCAGGACGCCGTCTTCCGCGCGCTGCTCTTCGAGCGGAGGAGCGAGACGGTGCCGCCCTACAAGGGGATCACGGTGGCAGAGTTCACCGACCGCATCTCCGCGGCGAGGAACCAGCTGGGCAAGTGCGGGGTGAAGGACGAGGGGCTGACCGTGCCGCCCGAGCTTGGCGCGGAGGGGAGGATCTGCACCAACGTGCTCTCCGCCGACAGGGACTCGCTCTCCTACGCCCGCACGCCGGCGGAGCTGCTCCGCATCCTGTACCTCACCGGCGACGAGCACGTGCCCGGTGGCTTCTTCCCGGAGGGCGCAAACGGGAAGATAGCACGGGAGTTTCTTCGCAAGCCGTTTGCAGCTGGGGGTTAACAAGGCCCCAGCAAATTAAGTAATTATAAGCCCGTGTGGATGATTGTGCTAGCGTCGAACCAATCATCGGCCTGAATAATGTAAATAGTGCGTGGATGCTGGATGGAATAAGATGGGCAGTGCTTCTGCGGCGTGTGAGGTCTTAGAAATTGAACGGTAAAACAGAAGTTGTGGTGTAAGAAATTGTGTTGAACTTCTGTGAATTTGCCGAAGAACGTACTACATTTATGGATGCTACGGGTTTTACTTGAGTAGATGCTTTGCAAACTAAGAATAGCAATACAATATTAGGAAGTCTGGAGAGTTTAATCGACAGTTGATACTCATGAAGAGCTTGTATGTTGTAGTCGTGTTGTACTCTAGTAAAAGTACGGCTCCATCATCAGTAATTCAGTTGAGAAGAAATCACGCCAAGTGACATCAAGTCTTAGCTTCCATAGTACCAACTGAACCCAGACACCCAAGAGGTAGGTAAGACATGAGGGAGAAACAAGTTCCAGGAAAAACTACTGGTAGCAAAGATCTAGAGCTGCTTCATCTCTGCTTTGCTCTTGTGCCACAGCCTGTCCAGAGAGCCATCAGCCCATCACCCTGCCAAAACAAAACACAACAAGAACCCGTAGGAATGTGCCCAACATCTATTGGGGACAAGCAGTGCAAACAATAATTCCTTCCAGTTAGATTAAAAATTAATTAGGGTGCGATCTGGCAATCTGACGGACACTTGGGGTGCGTTTGGTTCCAATCACAAAGTGGAACGGCATGGGTCGGAGATGACCTTAAAGCCAAGAAGCACGGGAGAACAGTAAATAACTCTGTTTATTTGATGGTTTCTGGATGTGGCTAGATCTTCATTTCCGCTTGAGATCAAGCTCTAGTATTTGCGCATACGATTTCGCTGATCGGACTGTCCCCGTCCCACCGTTGCAGAGACTCATGGTTGGATCTGAATTGGTTTTGGTTTACTCCATCTTGGCATCGCAGAAACTTACAAGGAGAAATCCACTCAGTACCACGAGAAATAAATGTTGGCAGCCGGTTGGGGAGCTGCCGGCCGAGTTTTTCCACCGCATCTATGCTAACATTGCAATACCAAGAACAGAAGAACAGACAATTTGCTCAAATCAGAGAGATTTCTGACATTCGCAGCCCAGATCTACATCGACACCATTACCAAAACAGCCATCGAAGTTACTACAGAGCACTACAGCTGCTAAGGTTAATCCATGCGCGCCTCTCTCTAGGCCTTCTTGTCGGCCTTCTTGGGGGACTTGGCGGTCTTCTTGGGCGACTTGCCCTCCTTGGGCTCCTTCTCCGCGGTCCTCTTGGGGAGCAGCACCGGGTTGATGTTGGGCAGCACGCCGCCGTGCGCGATGGTCACGCCGGCCAGCAGCCTCCCGAGCTCCTGGTCGTTCCTCACGGCCAGCAGCAGGTGCCTGGGCACGATGCGGGACTTCTTGTTGTCCTTGGCGGCGTTCCCGGCGAGCTCCAGCAGCTCTGCGGCCAGGTACTCCAGGACGGCGGCGAGGTAGACGGGAGCGCCCGTGCCGACGCGCTTCGCGTACCGGCCCTGCTTGAGGTACCGCCCGATGCGGCCGACGGGGAACTGGAGCCCGGCCTTGACCGACCGCGTCACCGACTTCTTCCTTGGCCCGCCGGCCTTGCGCCCCGCCGCGCCCTTCTTCGCCTTCGCTCCGGCTCCGGTGGCTGAGGCGTCCATGGCTGGCCGCTGGTGCTCGTCGGGACGCGGGAGTGGATGGATTTGGTTGGTGGTTTGGGATTGCGGAGGGTGTTCGTCTGAGGACTGATGGGGAAGAGACGAGGCAGGCTGGGTATTTAAACGGAGCGGTGGGGGGACGATAGTGGGCCCGTCGATCCGCGTGCTCGGGCATTCGACGGTTGGATCGGGAGCGAAACGAACGGCTGCGATGTCCTTTGGGTAAAGACATGGTGCTGTGTTTGTTGTGTTTGTTGGTGGTTTTTACCCTTCAATCACACGGTCTTTGTTTTCCTTACTAGGATATATATAATCTGCATAAATCAAAATATTTCGGCCTGGATGGTGAAAAACATTTTCATTGTGTTCTCGCATTGTTGGCGCATCTCCGACGTCGTGCATCAAACCACCCGTAAAAGTCTAGATTGTGTTGTCCGAATACTTTGTGCCCACCAACACCGTCCATTGAACGTATGCAGACCGGTATGCGCGTCTAAATTTCCGCAACCATAAGTGACGGGGTTATTTTCCCTAGGTATGCCAAAGCGCGGGTCCGAGCTCTTCAAAAAACAATGCGTCTGGCTGGCCCGTGACCTGCTCTCCCACAGACGAACGGCTGGCATGCTGGCGGCTGACCTGTGGCCGGTTTCCTAAGGGTCGACTGGCGTACGGCCGGCAGCTCCCCAACCGGCTGGCTTGCGGCCGGCAGCCCTGCGGTCGGCTGGCTCCCGGCCGGCAGCTTCATAGCCGGCCTCCTCCCCCGCTATCCCGCGGGCACATACGCCAATCCCCTCCGGTCGTACCCAAGTGCGGCGACAAGACAAGACCTCCGTGACCTGGCACGCGTGGCTACAGCGACCGCTGACAACAGGGCGTGCATGGATACAGTCCGCCCGATCGTACCGCTGACTATGGTTGATCGTGACCGGGCGGGACAACAGTGCCAGCACGTCCCCGTCCACTCCATTACCTACCCTCGCGTGGCTAAAATGGAGTCGGCCATATTAGAGACTTCGGTCGACTGCCACTAGACGACGCCGCTTGGGCGGCCCGTGCTGCGGCAGGTGGGTGCGGGCCAATCACAACGGCCGGCTGGAGGGGCCCAGACAGCGATGGGACCGTGCAGCCGGGGGGCCCTACGAGCGACGAGCTTCTGCAACCGATGGGCCCCACCGCCGACGAGACGGCTCGGCCGGCGGGACCCCCGGCCGGCCAGAGAGACTGCCAGCCGGGTCCCCCACCTCGATACCAACAAGCCATATTGTAAGCCGGGGGGTTGGCCTATAAAACCCCCGGTACACCCCCATGCAGAGGAGAGAGTTCATTCCTACACCACACACACACACACACACACCATGCAGAGGCAAGGAGAACAACCTAGCTCCTTCTTCCTCCTCTAGCCGGCAGCTCAAGGAGCACCATTGTACCCCTCTTAGTTCATCGACTAGCTAAGCAGGACTAGGGGTATTACTTCCCACATAAGGCCCCGAACCTGGGTACATCGTGTGTCTTGCACCGCTTGTTTCCAATCCCGCTCCCGGAATCCAGCAGCGTCCTTTAGTCCCAACCACTCTATCGTGAGAAAACGACGATAGGTGGCGCCCACCATGGGACCGTCTGCGGCGCCAGCCGGAGTCATACTCCGGGCAGGACCCTTCGCCAACCCCGTAGGACGCCTCGCGTCCGGACAGACCTGCATGCATGTGTAGCTCGCCCTCGCGGAGGCTTCCGCGGCATCAGGCCTCGGCTCCGTCTGCTACGCAGGCTCCTCCATCGATGCGCCCTGCGCACCCTCTGCCGAGCTGCGTCTCGACGACGCACTAGCTCTAGACGAGCACCCCGACGAGGTGCTCGACTGCAGCGACCCGCCACCTTGCGCGGGTGTCATCGCCTCAAGCTGTGATGGCAACCTCCAGGTCTTCATGGAGGTGATGGCCATTGTGTCCTCCACGTCCTCCGTCCGAGCTTGGGCCGAGGCAGACACGGCTGCCGCCCGCACCGGTACCTTCGACCCACTCGGCGCCGCCCTTTGGGGTCTGAGCACCCACATCGCCCCAACGGCGAACCCGGCCACCGCCACAGCCAAGCTAGAGGTGGCCCGCATGCAGTTGTTCAAGGAGGCCAACGCCCTCGCGACCGCACGACGCCGGATGGAATCCGTGCGGCGTGAGTATAACTCCGCTTACAGTGTCACCCCGGCTGGCAATGAGCCCAGTCAGCGCGGGGCCATACGTGACCGCGGTCGCGTTGTTGCGGAAATCCTTGGCGGCAAGCTGCCCGTGTACGACACTCCCGCGTCCAACTTGAGGGCCGCCAAGGTAGCATACGATGACTTGGACACCATGGAGGGTGAGGAGCGTGCTCAGCGAGAGCAGCACATCAAGGACCTCATCGACGCTGCCAACACGCAGTTGGCCGGCTTCGACCCAGCCGGCGTCGTCTTTGAAACTCCTCACCCGAGGGCGAGGGCGATAGGGCTGATGGCCGCCAGCCGGCCCAGCATTCCTGCTCCTCTCGGGTCTCTGACCGACGGGCTGAAGGAAGCCACGCCCGGCATTCCCAGCAACGTGGGAACAAGCAGCCGGCTGTCAATAGCCGGCGCAACGACGTCCCGGCTGGCGGCAGCCGCCGCAACGACGTCTCAGCTGGCGGTAGCCGCACGACCGCGGACAAACCCCGCCTGCGCGGCGGGAGCTCACGCGCTCTCACCCGTCGGCTATCCGCGCCGACCTCGCGGCCCGGACCGGGCCATGTGTCCCCCACAGCGAGAACGACGCTCGCCTTCGCCTCGATAAGCTGGCGCAATCCGCCCTCCTCGAGAAGGAGGGTCCGATCGGGCCGACGTGCTTTGGCCCCCGGATCCGCAATGAGTCGTTCCCAGCCGGCTTCTTGCTCCCTCGTGACACTCCAAAGTACAACGGCACCGCCAAGCGGGAGGACTGGCTGATCGACTACACCACCGTGGTGGGTATCGCCAGAGGCAACAAACGCGTGGCCATGCGCTACGTCCCCCTCATGCTGCTCGCCTCGGCCCGGACTTGGCTTAACAGCCTTGGCCGACAGCATCAACACCTGGACAGACTTCAAGGAAGTCTTCGTCTGCAACTTCATCGGCACCGACAAGCGCCCTAGCCGCCCCCGCGAGGTCGCCATGTGCGTCCATGGGTCGGATGAACCAGTCCGCAACTACCTCACGCGCTAGACCGAGCTACGCAACTCCTGCGAGGGCGTGCACGAGGTGCAGACCATTCAGTACTTCACCGAGGGCTGTCGAGACAACACCCTCCTCAAGCACAAGCTCATGTGCTTAGAGCATGCCTCCTTGGCCGACCTCATGGTCAAGGAGGACAAATACGCCACCGCCAACTCCGCCATGCGCATCAAGGTCAACGTTGTCGGCAAGGCCGTCCAGCCGCCTGCCGCCCCACGGCAGGCCGCTCACAACCGGCAGTAGCAGAACAACGAGCGAAAAGCTGACCAGACCCCCGCTACAGAAGCAAGCACGTGGCCTCCGGCGAGGAGGAACAATCGGCTGGCCAGGCCTCTGGCCAACGACAGCGAGCCAGCAAGGCCGCCTGGCAGCCCAAGCTCGCTTTCGAGCAGATGCTCGACGCCCCCTGCAAGATGCATTCTGGGGCGAAGCCGGCTACGCTCCGGTAGTGCAGCTTCTCCCAACGGCTCGCCTGAGGTGAGGGCCTCCCTATTCCTTTGCCTTCGGCCCCTCGCGCTCCGGATCCCGCGCCGGCTCAAGCCCAGCCGCCGCCCCGGGCTCCGGCCGCTAATAACGGCCGCCTCCGCGGCGAATTCCCCGACCAGGACGGGGCCTACGTCGTCTTCACCAGCGAGGGCACAAATAAGCACAACGAGCGTAAGCACCCGCACGAGGTGAATGTCACTGTTCCCTCGGTCCTCCAGTTCATGCACTGGACGGAGAAGTCGATCAACTGGAGCCGTACGGACCACCCGGTCGTGATACCGAACCCCCGGTGTCGGTGTCAAAACTGGCGGATCTCGGGGAGGGGGTCCCAAGATGTGAGACTAGGATCGATGGTAATAGGGGACGAAGGAGACGATGTTTACCCTGGTTCGGGCCCTCCTATGAAGGTAAAACCCTACGTCCTGCTTGATTATATTGATGATATGAAGGTTACATAGTTGATCTACCTCGAGATCGAATAGCTAAACCCTAGACGAGTTTCTCTGCCCTACAGTCTAAAACCCTCCGGCTTATATAGATGCCGAGGGTACCTAGGATTTACACATGGTCGGTTGCACCTCGAAGGGAAAAACATGCCTATCTACTATTAAAAACTTGGAGGACACGCCACGACTCCTGAAGCTTCCTCCTTGGCGATGGGGCCTTTGATCATCCTATGCACATCTAGTGGCCCACATAGTCCGGCCCATGAGAAACAGGTGGACTATCTGAGGACCCCTTAAACCAGGACTCCCTCAGTAGCCCTCGGACTAGCCTCCAATGTCGAGGTATAATATCCAGACAATCTCACGCGTCACAGTCTTCGGCTTGCCAGGCGAGTCCCTTCATCCCTTCTTGTTCGGCAACCATCCTGTCATCGGTGAAATCCCAAGCGTCACGAACTTGCAGGGTCCATTGTAATAACTGTCAGCACCTCTCGATCCTCGTGCACCGAGGGAGACGAGCGGTCCAACAACTTTTTACAAGACCGCCCCTCCCACAAAGGAGGCACCACCCATTTAAACAAACTGAATCGTGGTCTAGGCCACATCTTCTTCCTCCCCATCAGAAAAAACCTTTAGTGAGAGATCACCAAAAGAACATGGCGAGCGCCCCAAGCTCTTCCTCACGCCCTTAAAACTCTCATCCCGGGGATTGGGCAAGCTTCTTCGTATCCCTCCTTAGACTGTGCAACCTCAAGACCCAAGGGTATCTTCCTTCCTCTGATCTAGCGGTTACCCGCGCCGGTTTGACTTCTTTCAACGGCGAAGCCTTAGCGGAAAACTTCCTTAATCCTCAAAAGGGATAGTGGTTATGCTTCGTGCCCTTCCTCTTGAGGGGTCTCGGGTTTCCCATTCATCCTTTCCTGAGGGGATTACTGGAGTTTTATGGGGTCCAGCTTCATCATCTCACCCATGGGTCCATTCTGCATATCTCGGGTTTCGTCGCCCTTTGTTAGATGTTTTTGGGTTGCGAGGCACACTTTGAACTATGGAGGAAGTAATTCTGCATTGTCCCTCGTACTTTGGGCAAGACAATTCTAGAGGTCGGAGGAGCCAAAATATACCGCATAGCCGGGACGTGGTATCCAGTGGGGATACCGAAGGAGTTCGAATAATGGTCGTCGGAGTGGTTCTATATCGAGGATGTTCCCCTATTCGATCCAGCTCGGAGGGGTTTGCCCGAATACTCCAATGCCCTCTTGAAGAAAAGGTACAACTGGCGACCGAAGAGTCATCCCAAGAGGACGGCACTGAAGTGCAACACTTGGCTGCCCACGTGAGGCTACTAGCTCATCATAAGTTGACCATGATAGATGTGATGGCCGCTGCCATCACCCGATGTGTTCAGCCTCTTCAGCAAAGAATACACCCTTTGTGGTGTTAAAACGGGACAAGCAACACCACTCGCTCCCGATGGCCGGGCCCTACCAATCAAGTAGCAATAGCAGCCACACTTGTCGACCTATACAAAGAGGAGAAATAAGATTTTGTTCAGCTAGCAAACAAGGAGGGCTACTCAAGTCACAATCCCATCGAATGGGTGAGCTTTTCGACTTTGTGACCCGAATTCAAGTTTTACATTTGTCCCTTTCTGACCGAAGCCTTGAATCTGTGTGAACGGGATTGGAGGAGCTTTGTCGAGACAACTAAATGTCCGCCCCCCAACCCGAGAACTATTCTCATGATGACGACCTAGGATTTCATGCCGATCCGGAGCTATCAGTCGAGTTTGAAGACGAGGTATTCTACCAAGAGAGCCTCGACCGCTCCAAGGTGGCTATCATAGCTGATTACCCCGGATCACTCTCTTCCCCTACTACAGGCAAGAAGAAGAAAATTTTGTCTCGCAAAAGTCAAGTATCCTCCACCGACCCAAACACGCAGGCTCCTGCTCCAAGCGTCGTCGGTCCGCGCGATGAACATCGACTATGGCGGAAATGCCCGGACCGGGTAGCAACAAGGATCCATCAAGTGAGCCGGTCGTGGGGACAGGCCCGACCACTCATTCAGCTCAAAGGTACTTTGTTCGGCTGCTTAATTTTTTATTACGATCGATAGGGCCTCACAAGAGATCTCATGTTGAAATACTCAGGCAGCGAGTTCAGCCATCTCCTGCCGAGGATGTTGCCAAGGAGTCCAGCAATGCTCACGATTCCAGATCTTCTGCCCATGTTGAACCCGCTGCGGAGGCCCATGTGGTCAATCCGGCCCCTGAAGACTCCGGGGACGCGGTATCAGTTACCAAGTCCGAGGTAGAGAGCACGATGAATCACCGAAGGCGACGAGAAGCGCTGCGCCACCCAGCATTCTGTGAACAAGAGTTCAATGCTCTACGCTCGACTAACGCACACATCGGAGCTGCCCGAGCTGGGTTCGGGGAAGCCATGAAACTGATATAGTCCAGCCTGCAGGTGAGTTATGGGCTATAAGAATCCGAATACACATGTAACCCCAGTAGCCCTCGAGCCTTGAATTGGTCAGAATGACCGAATTAAGGGTCCGCGTATTGTTTTACTGCTGATGCATGCCTCAAGGCAGCAGAACGAGCAACTGGCCAAGGAACTGGAGGCGAGCCGAACACAGGTGGAAACCGTGAAGGCCGAATTGGATCAAGTGAAGAATTTTACTCGGTAGGCACATGGTGAGTATACCTTTTCTGCTTATCTTAGTATATAATCCCATGCTGACGCAAGGGTACTTTGTAGGAGCTGAATCAATAGGGCAATTGCAAAAGGATTTAGATGTAGCCCGAGAATCTCAGAGGTACGTCGAGTCCCAGCATGAGGCCGGCTACCTGTCGTTGCAATGAAACCTGGAAAAGAAGAAACGCCTCCAGGCAGAGAGCAAGCAGCAGGCCGAAGAGATCGAGAGTTTAAAAGCTCAATTGGCCCAAACCCAAGAAATGAACCAGAAAATATAGAAGGGCATGTTCAGTAAGTGCAATTACAACATCCTTGAATACCTTTCATACGTTAGGTGTAACAAAAATTCCTTGTCTCATGTATAGGTTTCCGAACCAGACGACCCGAAGAATACATCGGATCCTACCGGGGAAGCCTTCTGAAGGAGTTGTCCGCCCTTCATGAGCGGGCTCGGAAGGCCGTGAAGAGCATGATAAAAGTTCTATGTGAGGGAGTCCTGGATTAGGTGTCCTCAGATAGTCAATCTATTGTTTATGGGCCGGACTATATGGGCTACTTACCGAACACAAGAAGATTTGAAGGCCCAGTCTCCATGATGGAAGCTTCGGGAAGCATGGCTTGCGCTCCATGTTTTATGTAGCAAATAGTCATGTTTATCTCCTTGGCATGTAACTGACCATATGTAAACCCTAGGCATCCTCGACATCTATATAAGCCGGAGGGTTTTAGGGTATAGGGACAGAACAACTCATCTAGGGTTAGCTATTCGATATCAAGGTAGATCAACTCTGTAACCCCCCATATCATCAATAAAACCAAGTAGGACGTAGGGTATTACCTCCATAGGAGGTCCCGAACCTGGGTAAATCCGTGTCCCCCTCGTCTCCTGTTATCGTCGATTCTAGTCTCACAGTTCGGGACCCCCTACTCAAGATCCGCCGGTTTTGACACCGACATTGGTGCTTTCATTGAGAGTTCCTCTGTGAGCAAGATGGAATCGACGCCTCGCCTTGTCATCAACGAAGAGGTCCGCAACACGAACGGTTTTGTCCCTGGACAGATCTTCGCCTTCGGCAGCGTTGTGCTGCATGCTGATTCCGCTGGCCATCTAGGCCGCGTTGAGAGCTTTGCCCCCCGATCGAGAGGTCAGATTCGGAAACTTAGAGTTCTTCGTCGACTCTCGGGTGACCTGTCATTAGTTGGGCTCGCAGCTTTGCCTTTAGCCTATGGGGACTCTAAGGCTTTAACCTCAAGCCCCTTCTTTGGACATGCCGATGGGGTCACCCATCGCGATGAGCCAATCTCTTATCCCGGTCCGGCCATTAAGCCAGATGACCGGACACGTGTTCTTTCTGAACACTTCCCATGTCTGGACGTTCTGAAGGTTAACTCCACGAGTTCTGAACAGCTGGATCCGATCGGGCCCGACGAGGCCCTAGATCAATTCTTGTCGATGAAGATCACCGACGATCCAGCCTCGATCTACACTCGGTTCTGTTATGGTGCGGGCCAGGACGAATTTTTTGACCCACCCACCACCCACTTTATAGCCATTGTCAAGGATTTAACCGACATGCTGGACTATGCCTCCGAGGAGGCAGAATACATGAATAAAGAAGACCATGTCCCCACCCCCATTAACACCGAGAGTTGGGCCACCACTTCTACATACGACATCTACATGGTGGATACTCCTACCATCAATGGCGACAACACGCCTCACAACGACAGCAACAAATCAGGCGATGCGCCATCAAGGCGTCGGAAATCGCATAAGCGATCCAAAAGCAAAAAGGGAATAAAAGCTATTATCAACAACGGGGACGGTAATACCCCCGCTGATCATGGCAATCCCGATATCCCCGAGCACCCGTTAGAGGGTCCGGAAGGGCCTGAGGACCAAAACGACCCCGATGACCTCAATGACTTCAAAGGCGATGATTACCTTCCCCCCGTCGAGGAGGAAGATACACCAAAAGTCGATGACTTGTACATCCCTAATGACCTCAAAGATCAGGAAGAAATCAGGCGACGTCTCATAGCAACGGCTCGCAGCCTAAAGGCTAAAGAACGGAAACTCAAAGCCGAACAGGACGACCTCAATGATCGATGGATGAAAGTCCTGTCAGCCGAGGAAGTATACGACACCAGTCTGTCAAACCAGCCCAAAAGCTACCCTCGGAGAAGGCTGTTGCCACAATTCGATGATGAACTCACTGATACTTCGCTCCAAACCATACTCCATACGACAAGCCAAACCGCCCCCTCGTGGTCGGGACAGGACGACTGACGACACCGGTTATATACCGGCAGTGCCCCGAAGACAGGGTAAGGAGCCATTAGAGCCCAATGACAGGTTCGACCTATGAGATGACCTGGATCACAGAGCAGGCCGCACAAGATCCATCCATGGATCCAGAGAGTACTCGCCCGATAGACGGGGCGAATACAGACCATGGTTCGACCACAGTCTGGGAACGCAACCGGCCCCATACAAATGCCAAATACAGCCACGACATAGTATGGGTCAGAGGCGCCGCTCACCCACTGTGCTTCACAGATGAGGTAATGTGGCATCAATTCCCCGAGGGCTTTAAACCCGTGAATATAGAATAGTATGATGGGACCACTGACCCAACTGTATGGATTGAGAACTTCTCCTCCTCCATATCCATATGGCGCGAGGAGACGATATCCATGCCATCAAATACCTCCCTCGAAATCTTAAGGGGCCATCTCGGCACTGGTTAAACAGCCTCCCCGAAAACTCCATTGGATGCGGGGAAGACCTGGAAGATGCGTCCCGTTCCAACTTCCAGGGAACCTATGTCCGCTCGCTGGACTCTTCCGATCTCAACAACGTCGTCCATAATCCCGGCGAGTCTGCTCGGCAATTCTGGAATCGGTTCTTGACTAAGAAGAACCAAATCATCAATTGTCCAGATGCTGAGGTCGTAGCCTCCTTCAGGCACAATATTCGGGACGAATGGCTGGCCCGCCAGCTAGGCCAGGACAAACCTCAGACCATGTCCGCCCTTACCTCCCTCATGACCCGCTTTTGCGCGGGCGAAGATAATTGGCTGGCAAGACGCAGCCATAATTCTGAAGATCCCGTAGCACCTGAAGCCCGGGATGGGAACTTAAAACCAAAGCAAAATAAGAATAAGCGCCGGCACAATAATAGCGATGCTGATGATATGGCTGTAAACGTCGGATTTCGCAACTCCCAACCTGGGCAGTAGAAGAAGCCTCCTAAAGGCAATCGTGACGGACCCACTCAGTTGGAGAAGATCATGGAAAGGCCTTGCCAAATCCTTGGGACTTTGGAAAAGCCCGCCAACCACACACACCACAACTGTTGGGTGTTTAAATAGGCCAGCAAGATACCATCCGAGGACCAAGGCAAAAGCTCTCGCAGCAAGGACGAGGATGAGCCTCGGGGTCCAATTGGTGGCGGACAGAAGAAATTCCCTCCCGAAGTCAAATCGGTAAACATGATATACGCCACCCATATACCCAAGAAGGAGAGGAAGCGTGCCTTTCGGGAGGTCTACACTGTGGAGCCCATAGCCCCGAAATATAACTCATGGTCGGCATACCCGATAACCTTTGATCGACGTGATCAACCGACCAGTATCCGTCATGGGTGTTTGGAGGCCCTCGTCCTGGACCCCATACCCATAACCTCACACAAGTCCTAATGGATAGAGGAAGTAGCCTCAACCTAATTTACTCAGATACGGTGAAAAAGACGGGCATAGATCCGCCAAGGATCAAACCCAGCAGCACTACCTTCAAAGTTGTGATCCCAGGCGTTGAGGCCCAATGTACGAACTCCGTAACTCTGGAAGTTGTGTTCGGCTCGCCCGATAACTTTGCAGCGAAGATTTGATCTTCGATATTGTGCCCTTCCGCAGCGGTTATCACGCGCTGCTTGGTCGGACAATGTTCGCTCGTTTCAACGCGGTCCCACACTACACATACCTCAATATCAAGATGTCAGGCCCCAAGGGGGTCATTACTGTCAATGGCAGTACAGAGTGCTCCCTTAGAACTGAGGAACAAGCATTGGACCTAGCGGCCGAATTTAGCTACAAAGAAGATCGGCAAGTTCCGACATCCGCCATAAAGGCACACAAGGTTGGGAAGCAAGTTTGGCTTCAGACCAAAAACTCATATACTTCCTCCTCCCCTCTATAGGGACTCGCCCCCACTGCACAACCTCAAGACGAGAAAAGTATGTGCCGAGGAGGCACAACTTCGCACTTAAGATTCCATGGGTAGCGGTGGGGAAATAATGATGGGTTTTTGGCTGGCCCAAACTTCTACCATCAACACGTCTTCGGACAAAATGCAGGCGCTCCTAAAAGAGCTTGCCTACGATGTAAAGCTCACCTACAATTCGGCGGCCTCTCAAGATTTTGTTGGTAAAGTCCGCCCGCCGAGCACTAACACCCATCAAGGTGCATCTAAGAGCAGGAGTCAACTAGCAACGGGGCATATCGAGGACTTCAGGTCACCAATCGAAGACCCCAAGTATAACAACTCCTGTATATTTTTATTTCTTTCACATACCTGTAAATAGTTGCTTCGGCAATCCGAGTTATAAGAGTTGTTGAGAAAATGCAAAATTGCATGGCGCAAGTTCGCCTAATCTGTCCTTTTTTTGGCACATATTTTTCCTCCTCTCTCCCTCTTCTCGTGAACCTGTTCGGTATGACGCGAGGTCACCGGCTAATAGATCGGGGGCTAGAGTTCAAACACAAATTGCCTTATCTATCATGTGTTAGGCGTCTTGGCGTTCGCTTTATATGCATCGGTTCCGAGCTATGTCTTTGGTCAATAAGTTGGGTTGTCTGGCTCCTGTGCTTGCCCGTTTACGTTCTGCTCGTTCAGCTAAAAGGGCAAAGGGAGCACCCCTGCGATTGTGCTTCCGGATAGTCTGGTCAAGCACCTCAAGGGAGAAAGCCGAAAATGGACTGTCATAGTATGCGCGATCTGGTCTGTGAACCCCGAGCGGGAAGTATTATACTTCAATCCTCGTAAGCGGTTATTTCGTGTTATACGAGGAACTTGCCCTTTTTGCAGACATTGTGATACCGGCTTCGGCCACGGTTCGTCCAAACATCACAACACTTTGGTGGCTAATCGTACGCTTCCTGTAGTCCTTTTCACGCCCCTATGACTAAGTGAAAGAAATAAAGCACTATAGTATGATTGCCTAGTCTGCCACACTATATCGCCTTCGGGTTCCGATAATACGATTAAGGGACATAGTGCATTGGCATAGACACCCCATGTAGTATCTACGTGGGGGATGAAGCCGACGACTCGCATCTTTCAGTATTAAACAACCACATAGGAGTTATAAAGGAATGTGAAATCATATAAGAACAAATACTAATATATTAAAAGTTTGGGAAAGTCTTCAGAAGCGTTACAACTCATTCAAATATTTTATCACCCGAACACTGTGACCCTATCACCCGAGCACTCTCTATCACTCCATCAAAGTACAGCTCGGGGCATCGATGCTCCTTCCCGGGTGGCGACGGGTCGGTGGCTACCTTCATTGGATTTAGCCCCGGCCAGTGCACTTTGGCCTTGGCAAGGGCCATCCGAACTCCTTCGATGTAGGAGGAGCGCTTGACGGTGTCGAGGTGGGGCGAAGTAGCAATCGACCTCTGCACCAGGACAAAGTAGCTGCCTGGCAGTGGCTCACCGGGCCATAAGCGGATGCTGAGGTCCTTCATGGCTGGCTCTGCAATCTGGTGCAGCTCCATTAGCTGTTTCAGCTACTCCACCAAAAGAGGAGGACGCTCGGGGACTCCGAACTGTTCCCAAAATAGCCGAGCTTCATCTTCTTCTCCCTACGAGGCGAACATCTGATTGGCGTCCGCCACGCTCTTCTGGAGTTTGGAGGATGCGCCTGAGGATCACCACACTCGGGTAAGCAATGCAAATTTTCTATCCCTAAATACGCACTTTAGTGAGTCCGGCTTACCATCTACTATGCCCTTGGCCTGGCGCACTTGCTCCTCATAGAACCATCTGTTCGTCCGCTCCTTCTGGAGTTTGGTTTTCAAAGTGGACAGTTCGGCCGAGCTCGCCTTATTCTTCTGCTCCAAGTCCTCGCATCTTTTGCTAGCATCCTTGAGCTCCTACTGGACCTCTGCCATGCGAGCTTCATGCTTGCCACTAGTGCCTCGCATGGCGGCAAGGGCAACAACTATTTCCTTAGCAGCCGCCCTCTCGGCGTCCGTTTTGTTGTTCGCGCGCTGGAGCTCAGCCTTGAGCCTCTCCATCTCCTTCGCCGAGGTTGCGCGTGCATTATACAATGTGAAGAAGCTGCATTGACAGTATTTGGATGATAGAGCTCAGACAAAGGCATTCGGATTGTGTTTTGACATACCTTGAGCCTCATCGAGCCTTCGGTTAAGGGCCTCAACTTCGTCCTCGGAGCGCTTCAGTTTCCGTTTTAGCTCTTCTAGCTCGGCGCCATTTATGGCCGCCGCTGATGATGAAGCCTGCATTACACGCATAGTTAATACATTACATGGGCTCTCAATTCCCGAATTATAGACAATCCGATCATATGTCGAGTTATTCTAACATGCCGGACACTTAAAGTGCATTTAGTTCGGTACTGGATTCAGACGTGACCCCTAGGTGAGTTTTTTCACCTCACCTAGTGCTCAGGGGCTGCCATGTATATAATGCGAATAAATAAAATCCTTGCAAAATAAACACATCGGGTGACTTACTTGAAAAGCCGTAAGGAGACCTTTGAAGGCCTCCTTCAGTCCGTTGTCAACAGACTAGATGCTCTGTAGTACCGCACTCATAAGGATGTGGTGATCCTCGGGGATGGAGGCACTCGATAGATCCTCCTCCATGATCGACCACCTATTGGTCGGTGGTGCCGGTGATGATCAGATTCCCCGATCACCCACCGGGGATTGGACCGGTGCCTCCGGAGGCATAGTGCGCTCTAGAGATGTTCTCAAAGGGGACTGAGCGCCCGCTCATCTGGCCTCCTTGGTATTTGGGCAGGGTGTTGCCCCCCGGTCTTTAGTGGCCACGGTACGGTCTCCCTAGCCACCGGTGTCCACCTCCATAGGAGTGTGCTGGGACGACACCTACACGGCGTCCCTCGTGGCGCCTGGAGTGGTGGGATGCGAGGCATCCCCGCTCTCCGCCAGTTCGGCAGGCGGGGTCTCCCCGTCCGATATCACTTGAGTGGGGATAACGCGCGGGGGATGCAAGGCCAATAACCTACATGTTAGCAAACTCTAAATCTATTCGTAATGAACAGGAGGGTCTTCGGATCCTAACCTCTTGGGGGGGGGGGCTTGACCCGTAGGCTCCTTTGTGGAACCCCCTCGAGGTCTTCGGATGCGGTGTCCGAGTCCGAACTATCATCAGACAGAACTACCCGCGTCTGCCGAGCCCTCTTCTGGGCAGGAGAAGGGACCTGCTCCGGTGCGTCCGAATACGCCGCTCTCTTCTTGGCACGGGGGGAATTGCCTCCCCCTCGCCCTCGACCTCGGCCTCCTCCTCCTCCTCCTCTTCCTCTTCCTCCTCCTGATTTGAGGAGGCAGGGGTATTCTCGGATATGGCGTCAGGCTGGTCCCTAATGCGGATGCCAACCTGGCTTGGTTTCTTCTTCTTCTCTTTCTCCGTGAGAGCCTTGTAAGGCTTTACCACAAGCATTTTTGCTAACATCCCAGTCCTTTTGTCTTCGGGCTGAGGCGCCGGACTGTTGATGTTGACGACTTTCTTTAGCCATCTCTGCAAAGACAGATCAGATAAGGGGTTATGAGAATCTCTTATGTAATAAAGCCAACCAAGCTACGGTGTATCGTACCTCAGAATCGAGCTTGGCAACGTGCATACCCTTGTCCTCCTCCTCGGATGGCCATCTCTTCTGTGATTTGAAGAGTGCCTTGCACAATTTCTCCCGCGTAGTGCGGAAGAGATTCTGGACTATGGGCTCGGCGTCGAGTTCACGAGCCCACAGGGGGGTGCCCCGATGCTGGCAGGGGAGGATGCATCTTCAGAGCATCACCTGTACCACATCAGTCAACTTGGTATCCTCCTTGACCATGGAGCAGATGCACTTCTGCAGGCTGCTCACCTCCTTGACCGGTCCCCAGACAAGGCCCTTTTTGAGCCATGAAGCCAGTCTGGTGGGGGGACCAAATCTGAATGCAGCAGCAGGGTGCTGACCCTCCTCTTGTGGTTCGGTGACATAGAACCACTCCTTCTGCCACCCCTTGATGGTGTCTATGAGGGTGCCCGACGGCCACCCGACGCGGGTGAGCTTGCCGATGACGGCCCCGCTGCAATCTGCATGCTTGCTACCGACGCACTTGGGATTGATGTTGAAGACCTGAAGCCAGAGCCCGAAGTGTGGCTCGATGCGCAGAAAGGCCTCGCAGACGAGGATGAACACCGAGATGTGCATGATGAAGTTTGGCGAGAGGTCGTGGAAGTCGAGGCCGTAGAAGAACATCAGTCCCCTGACGAAGGGGTGGAGGGGAAAGCTCAGCCCCCTAATGAAGTGGGGGATGAACACCAACCTTTCGCCTGGCTTGGGGGTGGGAATCACTTGGCCCTCCTCCGTTGCACGGTGAGGGATGTTGATGGAGAGATAGCCGGCCTTCTTGAGGTCGAGAATGTCCCGGCCGGTGATCGTGGAAGCTTTCCATTAGCCGTTGGATCCCGTCATTGATGAGCTCGGAGGTGGGGTCGAAGAGACCTAGATCTGTGCTTCGGAGGCGCAAAGGAATGGGAGGCGGAGAAGTCGAATGGAGAGAGTGAATAGCCTTTGGGGTTTTCCTCCTCTTTTTATGAGGCCTATCGATTTGGACTCCCCTTGCTACACCGTGAATACCTCCACTTCCCGAGACTTGTGAGTCGTTGCGTACGCGTGATTAAGTATATCCCGTGTAAAATGGGACACGATTGGTGTATTGATAGATCGTTATGATTAAAACGGCATGTAACCGCAAATCGAGTCTATGCATCTAGCCTAGCGGTTGTGGTGGGCCATAGCCATTCGTTAGAGACGTCATTAGAGGAACATTGTTTACCCCTTGACGTTTGGCCTTCAAGGCCAATCAATTTGCTGTATTCGGACGTGCCACTATGCGGAAAACTGCTTATCATCGAAGGCCGAACTTGTTGGAATTAAACCCGACTAATTCCCCCGGTGGCCAGTGTGTGTCCAACTCATCTACATACATGTATCCTAATAGGACTAGAATTAGCAACGAGTAGTATTGGATAGCTAGCTGGTTCTATATATATGCTTGTACCTTGGCTTGTAAAAACACCGGTGGATTTGTGAAGTCAATACAGATCAAAACAGGCTCGATACGAGCCTGCGGCAATACCCCAGCTTCGCGTGCGTCGTGTGGTGCTTCCGACCGACTGGCCGTTGGGTGTGTGCGTGGAGTACTAGTTGATCCAACGAATCGATCAACTAGCTTGAGTTGGCTAAGCTACACTAGTACGTGGGTGATAGCTTCCAACATGTACATCTTGGTGCAGATAACTTCGTCGAGTTCGTCGGCAAGCTTTTCTTCGTCATCATCGTTCGTCGTCGATCGTCGCCTGTCGTCGAAAAGTACTCGATGACGTGGTTTGGGCTAACAATTGGTATCCGAGCCGGTTTGATCTTCTAGTGACGGAAGGTCATGGCGGGCAAGGAGATCATGGAAGTGGCCGGCGTGGCTAAAGTACTTGCCATGCCCGGTTCGTCGTACCCACGGTTTGATCACGATAACTTTGGCGTTTGGAAGGCTCTCATGGAGTGTGGTCTCCACGCCAACGAGTTATGGGACGCAGTCAATCTAGGAGGCGACACTTTCAAGAAGGAGGGAGCTGAGCACCAGAAAGATCGGCAGGTGGCGTCGGCGATTTATTCGGTGATGCCGATGGATGTCCTCCAACACCTGATCACCAAAGAAACAACAAAAGAGGCGTGGGATACCTTGAAGCTCATGTTTGAGGGACACACCCGCGTCAAACAAGCCAATCTCCAAACTCTCTTAAGGAACTATGAGACTTTGGTCATGGGCGACAATGAGTCAGTGGATGCGTTTGCTTCACGGGTGTCTACTCTCGTCAATCGGATCGGCGCACTTGGAGAAAACCTAACGGAGGCCTCGGTTGTCCGTCAGTTATTGCACGCGGCTCCTCCCCGGTACCTGCAAATTGTCACGACGATTGAGCAATGCGTCAATCTCGAGACCCTCTCCATTGATGATCTCACCAGACGCTACAAGGCTCACGACGAGCGTATGCGGTACAGTCTCGGGGACGGGAGGAACGATGAGCATGTCATGCTCACACAGGCTCAATGGAAAGCACTGGACTCAAGGAGAGAAGGTGAGGGATCAAGCAGTTACACTCGCCAAGATCGTGCGCCAAATGAACAAAGTAAGAAGAACACCGATGACGGTGCTCCAAAGAAAAAGAAGTTCGACAAGCACAAGATCAAGTGTCACAATTGTGGCATCATGGGGCACTTCAAGTCGGAGTGCAAGAATCCCCGGAAGGAGAAGGCGCTCATGGACCAGCTAGGAGATGAAGGTGACATGATGTTAATGTGTGAACTCGTGGACGAGGAGGATCCAGTTCTTCAAGTGCCGGCTAAAGAAATTTCCGTGCTCCATGAAGGAAAAGTTTTCTCTCAAGATCATGGTTCGGAAACTCATGTCGATTCTATGGATGCGGGGGGTGATTCTGAAATTTACGTCACTTATACGGGCGTAAGTGCTATCTTTGCTGGAGCGAAGGAAGCGATCATCGCGTGCGCTCGGCCATGGAGAAGCGGCCTTGTTACAGACATGAGGAGTGATTCCAAAACTCGTGTCGAGCCTACTGATGCGAGAAGTAATTCTGAAATTTGTGTCGATGTTACAGACACAGATGGTAGTTCTATTGACGCTGATGCAAAAGCAGACATGAGCGCAACACCTAGCAGTGGCAACCGTGGTGGCCCTTGTGCTACGTTTGGGACGCATGAAGGAGATGGACCAGACAGGCTGAAGAACAGCAGCAGCTAGCCAGTTTGGGTCGGAGCTGTTGTAGGCTTGCGTGGAGGATCTTTAAGTGGTGGAACAGATGGGCTTGGATCATCAAGAGAAGTTCCACTAGGCTGCAACTCAGGCGTGAAGGTTGTCCGGCCTGGCCCATAGGGAGAAGGAGGCCAATATGCATTGGTGCCTAGTTCAAGTGAAAAGTCAGGAAGCTCAACTCGGGTTGGAATTTTTGAATCACCAAAAGAAACGCGTGAAGCAGAATTTTTTTTGTCACCTCTGACAGTAATGGAGGAAATGACACCATCACCTATATCCATAAGGCTACATCAGGTGTTACAGCCATATCCGGAGGATGCTCTTCGGACAATTGACCCAGTAAAGATCAAAGGGAGTGGGTGAAGGTGTCTAGCAAGTGCTAAGGAACCGGCGGAATTCGAAGGCACAAATATGAAGGAGTCTTGGCGTCAAACTATGGAAGAAGAGTTGGGATCGATCCGTGACAATAATACATGGGAGCTTGTGGATCTTCCCAACAATGAAAAAGCCATGGATCTCAAGTGGGAATTTAAGATCAAGCAAGATGTCGAAGAGAATTCTATGAAACATAAGGCGAAGCTAGTGGCCAAAGAGTACATCCAAGATGAAGGTGTGGACTTTGAATAAGTGTTTGTTCCCGCATGGATGGAATCGGTGAGATTACTCGTCGCTCTCACGGCTCAAGAATCATGGAACATACATCACATGGATGTAAAATCCACGTTTTTGAACAGTGAGATAGAAGGAGATGTGTGTGTGTGAATCAGCCATTGAGCTTCATCAAAGAGGGAGATGAACACAAGGTACTAAAGCTACACAAAGTCTTGTATGGGCGACGGCAAGACCTTCGGGCGTGGAACATCAAACTTGATCGGACTTTGATTTCTCTTGGATTTGAGAAA
This sequence comes from Hordeum marinum, assembly GCA_022496015.1. NCBI lineage: Eukaryota > Viridiplantae > Streptophyta > Magnoliopsida > Poales > Poaceae > Hordeum > Hordeum marinum. The sequence continues at coordinate 472,432,536 of CM039678.1, forward strand.
GCCCCACTAGAGCATGCAATGTACAAGAGAGGTGAAGGAAGGGATCGTCTACTAGTTGGCATCTACGACGACGATCTGTTGATAACTGGAGCAGATGAAGAAGTGATTGCAAACTTCAAGCTACAAATGAAGGAGCTTTTCAAGATGGATGATCTAGGGATATTGAGTTACTACCTCGGGACCAAGGTACGACAGTATCCGAAAAGGATCACATTATGCTAGGAGGCATAGGCAAGGAAGGTACTTGAAAACTATGGCATGAAATATTGCAATCCAATTAATGCTTCAATGGAACCTTGTCTTGAGCTGAGCAAGAAGGAGATGGTGAAACTAATCGGATATATTGGTAGTGACAAGGAAGGAATTGTTGACGACCATAAGAGTGCTTCGGGCGTGGCATATTTCCTTGGTGGAAGCATAGTAAGCTGGCTATCACGAAAGCAAAAAGTGGTGACATCGACCTCAAGTGAAGCAATGTGTCAAGGTGTATGGCTAGGGAGGCTACACGGTGATCTCATGGATCGAGATCCGGAACAATTTGTGTTCAATGTTGACAGTGAGATTTTTCTACCAGAATATCCAGTGCGGCATAACAGGAGCAAGCACAATGATACGATGTATCATTACACAAAGGATTGCGCCGAAGAAGGAAAGATGAACGTCAACTACAATCACACCGATGATCAGCTGTCAGACATGCTGACCAAGGCTTTGGATCAAGAGAAGTTCTTGGAGATGCGAAGAAGGATCGACGTCGGAGCTGTAACGTACCGATGTCGTGTTTAAGGGGGTAAATGTTGGAATTAAACCCGACTAATTCCCCCGGTGGCCAGTGTGTGTCCGACTCGTCTACGTACATGTATCCTAATAGGACTAGAATTAGCAACCGAGTAGTATTGGATAGCTAGCTGGTTATATATATATAGAGAGAGAAAGAAGCTCTATTCATCACCCAGGGTGCAGAATAAGTTATTCTTTACCCGAGATAATCTTATGATCAATTTATAAATAAATTACGTTCGGAATACAAAAAGTTACATTTATATTGAATAACGACGTAAAATTTGATATAGGAAAACAAAAATATGTCACAAGACCCAAAAAATTGAATTTATTGTATTTTTCCACTATTTTTATATGTTTGTAATTTTACCTGACATGAAATATTTTTTATGCTGATTATAATTTTCTTATGGTCTCTTTTTACGTATGAAATGAGACAAAAATTACGGGATGTGGTGCATTGATGTTAAAATTGAGGGGGTGAAGAATAACTATTCCTCATCCAGGATGACGAATAGCGCGACCCTATATATATATATATATAAATGCTTGTACCTTGTCTTGTAAACACACCGGTGGATTTGTGAAGTCATTATAGATCAAAACAGGCTCGATACGAGCCTGCGGCAGTACCCCTGCTTCGCGTGCGTCATGTGGTGCTTCCGGCCGATTGTCCGTTGGGTTCGTGCGTGGAGTACTAGTTGATCCAACGAATTGATCAACTAGCTTGAGTTGGCTAAGCTACACAGTACGTGGGTGATAGCTTCCAACATGTACATCTTGGCGCAAAGAACTTCGTCGAGTTCGTCGGCAAGCTTTTCTTCGTCATCGTTGTTCGTCGTCGATCGTCGCCTGTCTCCGGAAAGTACTCGGTGATGTGGTCTAGGCCAATAGAACTATGGTTCGGCGGGGAGGAACTCACCTCGCAACCCGAAGACTCTATTTTCAAAGCAATGGGAGCTGAAGACCCTTGGCGTTGGAGGCAAGTTCGGGGGCTAGTGAGGGAGTCCTGAATTAGGGGGTCCTCGGATAGCCTATCTATTGTTTATGGGCTGCACTATATGGGTTACTTACCGAACACAGGAATATTTGAAGGCCTAGTCTCCAGGATGGAAGCTTCGGAAAGCACGGCTTGCACTCCACGTTTGATGTAGCAAATAGGCATGTTTATCTCCTCGGCATGTAACTGACCATATGTAAACCCTAGGCATCCTCGACATCTATATAAGCCGGAGGGTTTTAGGGTATAGGGACAGAACAACTCATCTAGGGTTAGCTATTCGATCTCGAGGTTGATCAACTCTGTACCCCCCATATCATCAATACAACCAAGCAGGATGTAGGGTATTACCTCCATAGGAGGGCCCGAACCTGGGTAAATCCGTGTCCCTCTCGTCTCCTGTTACCGTTGATTATAGTCTCACAGTTTGGGCCCCCCCCTACCTGAGATCCGTTGGTTTTGACACCGACACTATGGCCCGCCGAGAAACCTCCGGAGGGGATGACTGAACTGGTTGATCGGTTCAAGGGAGCCTGAAGTCAGTTCGAGCTATGGAAGACATCGACCTGCCGAGAGGGAGCACGAGAGGCATGGGTGATGATTAAGACCCGTTATACTAGCCATAACCCCGAGCATATGGCTCGGGTTGGGCCGGCAGGGCCGGATGGGCAAGAAGTGTTGCTTCATTTGGTGTACGACCAAGTGATGCCCACCACTCGTCTTTCGATGGAAGATTGCGCCTTGGATGCCATAATAGACAATCTTGACGAGCAGCTAAATGTATGGTTTTATGTGTCTATGTAGTTTAAATCAAAAATTGCTCCGTCTGTGCTATAAACTCTGTCTTAATCGGCCATCGGCTTCGACCTCCCATGCTAAGAGCTTGGAAGTGTTCCTTATGAAATATCCCTTGATAAGAAGGAATTCCTTCGAGGAACCAGGCAATCCGGCCATTTGGTGCGAACAGACAGAAAATGCATAGGGAGATATGTTATATTGCTACTTAGCGTAAGAAACATCTTCCAAAGAAAATAGTATCTCCATCAGTTCCTTCCTTCAGGCTGCTACGTAAATCGTAGATAGTAAGGTCGTATACTGGTAGCATGCGACTAATGGCTTTTGTGAGAAAAGAAGCCCGAGTAATGGTGACAACGACCATAATTTTATTTCTTTCTTCCATCGTAGTCGACCAATTTTCTACTGAAGATAGCTAGCTTTTGGCTTCACCCATCTAAGGTATGTATCCGGATGACCCGGTCGTGACAATCGCAGAGGTGCTCCCTTTACCCTCTAGCGGAAAAATCAGGAATGTAGAGGGTAAGCACAGGAGCAAGGCAACCCAGCTTAGCAAAAATCTTAGTTCGAATTGATGCATATAATGGCTTAAAAATCGACAAGTGAAACATGCATACACAATAAATGTGAATAGATGCTTAGATTGTAAAATCATTGGCTTCGGGAAGAAGCCCCCAGGTATTGTGTTTGGATTTAACAGTTAAGGATGTATGCCGAAAATCTTAATACAAGATCAGTTGAACCGAACATAGACTTGGGAAGAAAAGAAAAAATCCAATCCTGCCGAAAATCAAGGTGGGAGGGAAAGGAAAAAATAAGGAAAAAAAGGAAAGAAAAGGAGGTAAAGGGTAAAGAGTATGACGACACCGGTTTATTCGTAGAAGCGCCGAAGACGACCTGGGTTCCATGGGTTTGGTTCAAGGCGGTTATCCGACAGGTTTCGAAGACGGTAAGCTCCTCCTGCGAGTACTTTGTCAATTATGAAGGGCCCCTCCCATTTGGGGTTGAGTTTATGCTTCTGCTTCTCCGGGAGCCGTAAGACGAGTTCACCCACATTATACCCTTTTGCTCTGACCTCCCTATTCTGGTAACGTCAGTCCTGCTATTGATAAAAAGTAGAACGAGCTCGTGCTATGTCGCGCTCTCCTTCTAAGGTGTCCAGGTCGTCGTGCCGATCTAACTCGACCTCCTTTTCCTCGTACATGCGCACCCTTGGTGCGTCGTGAATAATGTCACAGGGGAGGACTGCTTCCGCCCCATAGACCGTGAATAACGATGTGTATCCTGTTGATCTATTCGGGGTGGTGCGCAGGCCCCACAGAACGGAGTCAAGCTCCTCTACCCAATGACAGTCAGACTCATGCAGAGATCAGACCAAACGTGGTTTTAATGCCACTCATGATGAGGCTGTTTGCTCATTTGAGCTGTCCATTGGTATTCGGGTGATACACCAATGCGTAATCAAGCTTGATGCCCATTTTTGCGCACCAGTCTTTGACCTCTTGGGTTGTGAAGTTGGATCCATTGTCCGTTATTATACTGTGCGGGACACCGTAACGGTGTACTTCGCCGGATAGAAAGTCGATTACTGGTCCGGACTTGGCTAATTTGACAGGTTTTACCTCTATCCATTTGGTGAATTTGTCAACCATGACTAGTAGGTATTTATTCTTCTTGGTCCCCCATTTAAGTGGTCCGACCATATCCAGCCCCCAGACCGCAAAGGGACAGGTAATCGGAATAGTCTGAAGAGCTGTTGGGGGCATGTGACTTTGATTTGCAAAAAGTTGACACCCCACGCAGTGCTTGAAAAGTGACTGGGCGTCCGCTCGAGCAGTGGGTCAGAAGAAATTGGCCCGAAATGCCTTGCTAACTAAGGCCCTTTCCGCGGCGTGATGGCCGCCCATCCCTGCGTGGACTTCGGCTAAGAGCTGCCATCCTTCTTCCTTAGGCTGCATTATTGGAATCGGCATACATGCTCTGCAACACGTATCGAACGTTGTCGCCTGTGGGGGATGTGAGAATAACTCCATCCCACAGTCCGGCCAAAGTTTTGGATCCATCGAAGTACATCGTCCAATGGTAGTATGTACTATATTCCCTGGGGAGCTCGGCCTCTGTCCATTCGGTGAGGAAATCTGCCAGCACCTTAGATTTAATAGCTCGTCGTGGCTTGTAGACTTTCAAAAGAAAGGAGATCAATGGCAAATTTGGCTATGAGGCCGGTGGCATCCCTGTTGTTGATTATATCGTTCAGGGGTACTTCGGATGCCATCATAACCGAACTCTCTTGAAAGTATTGTCTTAGTTTCCGTGATGCCATAAATACTGTATAGGCTATCTTCTGGTAGTGCGGGTATCTGGACTTGCATCGCGTTAGTACTTCTGACACGTAATAGACCGTCTTCTGTATCCGGAATTTGTGTCCCTCCTCCTCTCGTTCGATGATGAGCACTGCACTAACGACTTGGTGCTTAATCTCCCGTATGAAACCGACCTCTAGCAGTTTGGCTAATTCTTCACCCATAGCTTGTCGTTTGGGCTCGGAAAAGCGACGTAGAGTTTGCTTAACAGGCATGAAGCCTGCGATGATGTTCAGACTATGTTCTGGAAGCTGTCGTGGGATTCCAGGCATACCACAAGGATGCCAGGCGAAGCTGTCCTAGTTTTCTCATAAGAATGCTCGCAGTGCTTCGTCCACTACGGGGTCCAGCTGAGCTCCAATGGACGCTGTCCTATTGGGGTCCACTGGGTGTACCTGAAATTTAACGATTTCATATGCAGGTTTAAAGGACGTGGGTTTGGGCCTTTTGCTAAGGATCACATCGTCCTTGTCTACTAATGACCGAAGTGCGGTCAGTTCTTCTGAAGCGAAGGTCTCAGCTAGTGCCTCGAGGGCGAGCGCTGCTGTTTTCTTTTTAGCTCGAAGGGCTACATTCGGATCACTGGAAATTGTGATTACCATGTCTGGGCCTGGCATCTTGAGCTTCAAATACCGTAATGTGGTATAGCCTGGAATTTTGTGAAGGCGTCACGCCCCAACAGGGCATGGTAGCCGCTGGGGAAGGGCACGATATGGAAGAGAAGTTCTTCAGATCGGTAGTTTTCGGGCGTGCCGAACACTACATCGAGGGTGATAAATCCTGAATAATGCGCCTCTTTCCGAGGAATGATCCCCCGGAATGTCGTGTTGCTATGCTCGATACGAGATCGGTCGAACTGAATTTTTTTCCAAGGTATCTTCGTAGATAAGGTTTAAACCATTGCTGCCATCCATTAGCACTTTATGCAACCTGAAGCCATCGACGATGGGGTTTAGGACCAGTGCGGCCGGTGTATGACCGAGACGAATGGCTGGTTGGTCAGTATCTCCGAAGGTAATGGGTATGTGTGCCCATGAACTTGTTGCTGCCACATGATAGACCTTTTTGAGTTCACTAAGAGCTCTTTTCCTCGTGTTCCTTGAGGGGAACGTTTCGTAGATCGTCAGTACTTCGGCGTTGTATTCTGGTGGCGATGTGGAGCGCGTGTTCGGCGGTAGTGCCTCAAGGATGGCTTCACCGCTTTTTGTGACCTGCCTGATGACCCAGCAAGCTCCAAGGTTGTGAGTCAGGCTTGTGTTCAACAATACAAAATGTATAGGGCATGGTTTATCCAATAGCCCGTCAAGGACAGTTCTGACCCCTTTAAGGGGTCTATTTCTCTTTTTGGCAGGTTCGAGTTCGGCTAGCCGCTTTGGAGGTATCCTGTTTTTTCGATCTCCTCTAGGGTACTAGGTAAAGGTTGGGTCCGAAAGTAGCCGTTCGACTTGCCAGGTGCTCTCCATGGCACAATATTTTTGTACCAAGTCCGACAATGCGGTGAAGTCGCGAATGTGCCAATGAGCAAGGGCGTTGAGAATCCCTCATCATGGCAATTGCAATTCAAGGTTTCCATTATCTCCTGGTAACTAAGACCTCATACTTTGTTTCTAGCGAGGAGGAGTCTAGCCCAAAAATGATGAACCGACTCTCTTGGTAACTGTTTAACATCCCGTAAGTCCAAAGACTTGGACTCTGCTGCGATGCTTGAGTGCTCGACTTGGGTGGTGGGTGGGAAAAACTTTGATTCCACGCCACAAAGTGAGTCTGGAATTAGGGTTTCCAACTTGCGTGCTAGATCATGGACCAATACCAATCTATCTCTGAAGTGAATTCTAGGCCTAGGTTGCAAGTGGGGTCTCGATCATCGGCGATTGGGGTATAAACCTTTTTAATTCCGGGCATTGGGAGGACGAGTCCCCATCCGGACACTCGACATTGGCGACTAAGTGAGTGACCGTGGGGATGAGAATCTCCCTAACGTCGGGTTTAAGCCTGATCCGGTCATAGATCGGGGTCTGCTCGTCAGATATATGCATGGTCTGAATCCGATCAAACAACTCGTTTAGGAAAGAGGTGACGGTAGGATGCGTGTCGCTGAGGCTCGTGGGGTCGATCTGCGGCATCACAGTTCCGGAGTCGCTTGAAAGCGGATCCGGGTCCTGTTCGGCCATAGCGGATCCGGGCACAACGACTGGATTAGGCGTCCTAGAGAGCCCGAGGGTGAAGGTCACCTCAGAGGTGGGGCCCGATGTCTTCGACGTCGAGGCATCGGGATCCGTGGGCTCCTCCATGAGAGTTGAGGGTCCCATCAAGACAAGTTCTCCTCGTGAATTAGCAATGAACTCTAGGGTTCCGAATCTAATTCCTTGATCGGGCGCAAAGCTTCCGGTCTGGCCAAGATGGTCGGTCGGGTCGGTGCGCGACAAGACGTTGCCGCCTATGAAGATCTGATCAGGGACGAGAATATCCTGGCTACAGATCTCGTTGCTTATGACAAGGCGAGCCATCGATTCCTTTGGAAATCATAGTAGAACTCTCAATGAAAGCACCAATGTCGGTGTCAAAACCGGCGGATCTCATGTAGGGGGTCCCGAGCTATGATACTAGGATCGATGGTAACAGGGGACGAAGGATACGATGTTTACGCAGGTTCGGGCCCTGCTATGGAGGTAAAACCCTATGTCCTGCTTGATTATATTGATGATATGAAGGTTATAGAGTTGATCTACCTCGAGATCGAATAGCTAAACCCTAGACGAGTTTCTCTGCCCTACAATCTAAAACCCTCTGGCTTATATAGACGCCGAGGGTACCTAGGGTTTACACATGGTCGGTTGCACCTCGAAGGGAAAAACATGCCTATCTAGTATTAAAAACTTGGAGGACACGCCATGAATCCTGAAGCTTCCTCCCTGGCGATAGGGCCTTTGATCATCAAAAGCTCAGCCAGTGGCCCACATAGTCCAGCCCATGAGAAACAGGACGGTATCCGAGGACCCCTTAAACTAGGACTCCCTCACCCGGCAGCCACGACCTCGTCCTCAACCCCACCTTCGCCAAAAACCTGCGCTCTTGCCGGTTCTCTCGGGTGCTCATCAACGGCGGTAGAAGCATCAACATCCTCTACCATGACACCCTGCTCAAGCTCGAGCTCAAGGAGAAAGACCTACAGCCGAGCCGGACCGTGTTCCACGACATCGTGTCGGGCCAGTCTTGCACCCCCATCGGCAAGATCCGGCTTGACGTCCTCTTTGGCAACAAGCAACACTTCCGTCGTGAGCCGATATGGTTTGAGGTAGTGGACCTGAAAAGTCCCTACCATGCCCTGCTGGGCAGGCCCGCCTTGGCCAAGCTCATGGTAGTTACCCATTACACCTACCTCAAGCTGAAGATGCCGGGCCCCAAGGGCATCATCACGATCAATGGCGACTACAGGAAGTCGATCAAGTTCGTGCGGGACAGCAGCCGACTGGCGGAAGCACTGGTGATCGCTGAGGAGAGGCAGAAACCCGATCAGCTCGTGGCTCACACCGCCGAGCAGCCGGCCGTGCTCACTCCTCCGTCCTAGTCGGCCAAAGAGGCCTTGTTCCAACCGTCCAGGGACACCAAGCAGGTGCCCCTTGAACCGACCAATCCCAAGCAGTGCGTCACTATTGGCGCAAGTCTCAATAGCAAATAGGAAGGCGAGCTCATAGACTTCCTCCATGAGAATCGAGACATCTTTGCATGGTCTCCCAAGGACATGCCGGGTGTTTCGAGAAAGTACGACGAGCACAAACATCATGTGCGGCCGGATGCCGAGACGGTCAAGCAACCCCTGCACCGTTTCTCCAAGGAGAAGCGGCATACTATAGGAGAAGAGATCGCCCGGCTGCCTGCAGCCGGCTTCATCATGGAAGTTTTCCACCTGGACCGGTTGGCCAACCCAGTCCTAGTGCCGAAGAAGAACAAGACTTGGCGCATGTGCATCAACTACACTAGTCTGAACAAGGCATGCCCCAAGGATCCTTTCGCCCTGCCCCAGATCGATCAGGTGATCGACTCCACGGCTGGCTATGACTTACTGTCCTTCCTGGATGCCTACTCCGTCTACCACCAGATCAAGCTGGACCCGGCCGACCGGCAGAAGACCTCCTTCATCACCCCTTTTGGCACCTATTGCTACATCACCATGTCCTTCAGCTTGAAGAATGCAGGTGCCACCTTCCAATGCTGCATGCAGAAGTGCCTCCTACCCCAGATCGGTAGGAACGTCCATGTCTACATTGACGACATCATTATCAAGTCCAAGAAGCACTTTAGCCTCCTCGATGATCTTAAGGAGACCTTCTCCAATCTGCGTGAGTACAAGATCGGGCTCAATCCGGAGAAGTGTGTCTTCAGCGTCACAGGTGGCCAGCTCTTGGATTACTTCATGTCCACCCGCGGCATCGAGGCGAACCCGGAGAAGACCCTGGCCATTGAGCGCATGCATAAGCCGGCTCATCTCCACGGCACCCAGAAGTTCCCAAACTGCCTTGCCACGCTCAGTCGGTTTGTCAGCCAGCTTGGCAAGAAGGCGCTACCCCTCTATCAAGAAAACTGCCAACCTCGAGTGGACCGACCAGGCGGATGAGGCCTTTCGCGACCTCAAACGAGCCCTCTCTAGCGCGCCCGTCTTGGCCACTTCGGCTGAGAAGGAGCCGATGTTCATGTACATCGCGGCCACCATGCGCGTGATCAGCGTCGTCTTGGTGGTGGAGCGGCAGGAGGAAGGCAAGGCGCTGCTGGCTTAGCGCCTGATCTACTACCTCAACGAGGTCCTCTTTGCCTCCAAGCAGAACTATCCCCACTACCAGAAGATGTGCTACAACATATACTTCGCCGCCAAGAAGGTCAAGCAGTACTTCCAGGAGCACACCATCACCGTGGTGAGCACAACGCTTCTCGATGAAATCATGGGCGGCCGAGACGCCATCGGGCCAGATCGCCAAGTGGACCATCGCCCTCGCCGACCACGAAATCTGGTACGTGCCTCGCACAACCATCAAGTCGCAGGCGATGGCCGGCTTCCTCGTCGACTGGGCTGAGACCAGTTTGTGCTACCCCCTCCAGACTCAACTCATTAGCGCATGCACTTCGACGACTCGAAGATGCGGACCGGCTTGGGAGCTGGCATCGTCCAGTCGTCCCCGAAAGGGGACCAGCTCAAGTGCGGACTCCAAATCCACTTCACCGCCTCCAACAACGTGGCCGAGTACGAGGCGCTCGTCCACGGCCTCCGGCTCACCAAGGAAATCGGCATCCAACGCATCCTCTGCTTCGGCAACTCGGACCTCGTGGTGCAGCAGGTCTCTGGCGAATGGGACACTAACATGGCCAACTACCGCTTCCTCGTTCAATAGCTCACCGGCTCCTTCGAGGGTTGTGAGTTCCATCATGTCCTCGAGCTGACAATGAGGCGGCCAACGCTCTAGCAAAGATCAACTCCACCTGCAAAGCTATCCCAGCCGTTGTCTCCCTCGAGCAACTATGCAAGCTATAGGTCAAGCCTTCCATCGAGTCGGAGTTCATCTTCGTGACTGTCGATCCTGCCGGCCCTTCAACAGGCTCAGGGGTTCGGCTGGCTCGGCCGGCCCTGCCGGCCTTGCCGGCTCCGCCCATCGTGTCGGCTCCGACTACTGCCTCAATCCATATGGTTGGGTTGGTAGTCCCATCATATTGTTCTATATTCACAGGTTTAAATCCCTCGGGGAACTGATGTCGCATTACCTCATTTGTGAAGCACAATGGATGAGTAGCACCTCTGACCCGTGCTATGTCTCGCCTGTATTCGGCATCTGTGTGGGCCCGTTTGCGTTCTAGCGAGGATATGTACCTGGGGTAGGGTCCTAGGCAAGGCCCACGTGCACATACCCTACCTAAGGACACTACATGGGAGGACTTGAAGATCAAGCATGTACTTCCGAGTGTACCTCTGGAGACGTCTCAAGACCACTCGATAGTGTTTCACTCGGAAGCTCTCCTCTCACTCGGCGGTCGCATGTCACTCTACAGAGTTCACTCCACTCGACGCCTGAAGACCCGGAGCCATCAAGAGCCCAACGGGCAGACGCTGGTTTAATGGTCTTTATTAGCTCTTACTACGTACGTTACCAGTAACAGCAGGCTTTTAAGCCCCACGATCAGGCCCTTAAATGCAGGATAGTTATGAGGGGTAGCGAACTCTATATAAGCCGCCCCTCCCCTCTTGCACAAGGGTTAGGCACTATTGTAATCTCCTTATTCCACACGACATAACGCTCCTGAGCACTGAGACGTAGGGCTTTTACCTCCACGAGAGGGGCCTGAACTCATACATACGTGTGTACACCCTCGCCGTAGCTAGGACTCTGCCCTCTCCCTTCATACCCATACCTTCTACTTTCAGGCTCGTTCCCACGACAGCTGGCGCCCACCGTGGGGCAGGCGTCTAAGCGACTTCCGGCGAGGTTGCAATTTTCATCTTTCGACATGTCTTCCGGTGATGTTTTTGCTCTGGGCCACGAGATCCGTTTCGGTGCGCTCGTCTTCATCGCCGATGATTCGGCATGGCTCCAGGAGGCACCTCTCGATGTCGAGGCGCTCCCGGTCCGCAGGGCCACACACTTCCGCACGAGTCCCTGTAGCGTGTTGCTGCGCCAGCCGTCGACCCCGGTCGAGTCGGCTCCTCTCGCTGTTCGCAGTCAGAAGCGGTCCTACCGCTCATGACTTCAGCGTTGGGTTGATCACGCAGCGGCGCATCAAGCTTCCGCGCAGATTGCAACGCTCGAGCCCGCCGAGTCCCTCCACGGCGTGTTCGAGTCGGATTCTGATCCGTCCGACGTGCCTTTCGAGTGCGAGAGCTGCGATCCCGCGGCGGAGGTCCTGATGGCGGGCTCTCATCAGAGTACGCCGCCTGGCTTCGGCCATGGCAAGCGCGAGGCTGGAGGTCCGTCGACTGGGCAGCTGTGCCGTGATGAAGGAGTTCTTCACAGTCCCATCGTTGGCACGACCGCCGAAGCCCAAGCTCTAGAGGCCGCGAGCATTCGACTTGAAGATCTCCAAGCAGAGATTGATGAGCGCGCCCGCCAGCGCCCTCCTCGTCACAGTCGACACCAACGGAAATCTCACAACAACGTTGAGGTATACCGAACTCCTGCTCTAAACATTGCTGCTGCTGCAAGGATAGCAGATTCTATTCAGCCGTCCCGGTCAGAGGCTGGAAGAGGGTTGATGCAGATCAGAGCGTTGTTGGATGCGGCGCAACGTTAGAACGCAACAGTTTCCCAGTCCCGCCACAGGATCCACAACAACTCTGTCAGGACGGAGACCGTTCAGTCGGCACATAGCCCTGGTTCGCCCTTGCGTCGTCGAGGTGGCGATTACCGCGAAGGGCGAGATAGAGATCAGTTTCACCATGATGACCACTGTCGAGTGCCCACTCCTCCGCAGAGTGGTCCGTACGTGCCCCGGTGCCAGGACGACAGGTGCTCCTTCGATGACGAGCAAGATGCAGACTTTGATGCCCGTGCCTATATTGTGCAGAAGAGGATCGACAAGAGCAGAGCACACAGAGACGGACATGACAGAGATGTTCCGAGTGGAAGCTTAGCCATGGTGTCAGGTCCTGAGTGTTTTAGCAGTGCTATACGTTTTGCAGAGATCCCCCTCAACTTCAGAATGGCGGCAGGAATTGGAAAGTTTTTTGGCGAAACAAAGCCAGAGACTTGGTTGGATGACTACCGAGTAGCTGTGCAGATTGGCGGCGGGAACGACGAGGTCACAATGAAGCACCTTCCCCTAATGCTAGATGGTTCGGCTCGAGCTTGGCTGAACCGTTTGGCTCCATCCAGTATCCATTGCTGGGAAGATCTTACCAGGTGTTTGTTCGAACCTTTGAAGGCACGTGCAAGCGCCCAGCAAGTCTGGTTGACTTGCAACACTGCGTCCAGAAACCCAATGAGACCTTAAGGGATTATATTCATCGATGGTCCACTCTGCATCACACTATGGAGAATGTGTCGGAACACCAGGCCGTCTGTGCTTTCAAGGCCGGTGTGAGATACAGGGAATTGTACCTGAAGTTTGGGTGGACGGGTGACATTTCACTCGGCAAAATGATGGAAATTGCCACTCGGTACGCCAACGGAAAATAGGAAGACCACCTCCGAAGCGGCAAAGCAAAGGTAGTCGCCAATGAAGGCAATGGCGGCAATGGGAACAGCCGGAAGCAGAAGCGGAAGGCTGAAGACCTGACTCCGGCAGAGGCAGCAGTGCTGTCGACTCAGCCGAAGAACAAGGGCAAGGCCAAGGCTCAGTACACTCCCAAGAAGGGGAAAGGTCAGTCAGGAACTGACATTTTGGATCAGCCGTGTGTCATTCACACGAAGAAAGATGCTGAAGGCAACCTGATTCTGCCCAAGCATACCACTCGACAGTGTCGAACCCTGATACAGCAGTTCAAGGGAGGACAGTCGAGTGAAAAGTCTACTGAAAAGGAAGACGAAGACGAGGAAAAGGAGGCATTTCCGGATGTTACTACGACGTTGGTGATATTCGCTGATGTCGAGAGCAAGAGTCGGCTGAAGGTCATCAATCAAGAAATCAATATGGCCATGACAGACACCCCCACCTACCTCAAGTGGTCCCAATATGCCATCACATTCGACCAGACGGACCATCCTGCTCATGTGCCCACTCCTGGTCGGCAGGCCCTGGTAGTTGATCTGGTGGTGCAAGGGACTCGACTCAGAAAATTCCTCATGGACGGTGGCAGTGGCCTGAACATTCTGTATGCGGACACGCTGAAAGGGATGGGAATTCCGATGTCTAATCTGAGTGAGAGCAGCATGCAGTTCCATGGGGTCATCCCGGGAAAGAAGGCCAGGTCACTCGCCCAGATTGCTTTGGATGTGACATTCGGAGATAGCAAAAATTTCCGAAAAGAAAAATTGACTTTTGAAGTTGTGTATTTCAAGAGTGCTTACCATGCTATCTTGGGTCGACCCGCTTATGCGCGTTTCATGGCACGTCCATGTTACGTGTATCTTAAGTTGAAGATGCCTGGCCCTAAGGGCGTGATCACGATCACAGGCAATCAACAACAGGCTGAAGAGTGCCTCCAGCAGGGCTCCAGGATTGCCGATCAGCAGATGGCCATGGTAGAGTTGGAGGAATACAAGAAGACCACCGACCCTGCTGACTTGCTCCATGCAAAGAAACCGGCTTCCGAGTCGGCATTTCAGTCGGCAGGGGAGGTGAAGAAGGTGCACATCCACCCGACAGATCCAGATGCTGCTCCGACAAACATTTCGGCAACACTCGACAGCAAATAGGAAGGCGAGCTCATCCAGTTCCTCCGTGAGAACTGAGATATCTTTGCATGGAAGCCTGCGGACATGCCAGGGATTCCCAGGGAGCTGGCTGAGCACCGTTTGCGAGTGGATCCGAAAGCCAAGCCTATTCGGGAACATTTGCGTCGATCCGCGGCGGAGAAGCGCAAGGCGACCGAAGAAGAAGTGGCCCGTCTCTTGCAAGCCAAGTTCATTTGGGAGATTTACCACTCCGAGTGGCTCTCGAATGTAGTGATGGTGCCGAAGAAGGACAAGTCTTTATGCATGTGCATCGACTTCAAGCATCTTAATAAGGTGTGTCCTAAAGACCATTTTCCGCTACCCTGCATAGATCAAATTGTTGACTCGACAGCGGGGTGCGAGTGGTTATCGTTTTTGGATGCATACTCTGGGTATCATCAGATCTGTCTGTATGGCCCGGATGAAATAAAACAGCTTTGATCACCCCTTTCAGGTGCTTTTGTTACATCGCCATGCCTTTCGGTCTTAAGAACGCCGGCGCTACTTTCATGCACATGATTCAGAAGTGCTTGCTTGATCAGATCCCTCGGAATGTCGAGGCATATATGGATGACATAGTGGTCAAGTCTCGCAAAGGTTCCGACCTGCTGACTGACCTGGCCAAGACATTCGCCAATCTGAGGCGATTCGACATAAAGCTGAATCCGGCTAAATGTACCTTTGGCGTCCCTGGCAGTAAATTACTCGGTTTTCTCGTTTCCGAGCAAGGAATTGATGTCAATCCCGAGAAGATCAGTGCCATCACCAATATGAAGACTCCCGTGCGAGTGCACGATGTTCAGAGGCTCACAGGTTGCTTGGCAGCATTGAGTCGATTCATTTCTCGCCTTGGCGAGAAGGCTCTGCCCTTGTATCAATTGATGAAGAAGTCCGACACATTTGTGTGGACTGATGAAGCCGAAGCAGCGTTTGTGGAGCTCAAAGCCCTGCTCTCCACCCAGGCGATGCTGGCCGCTCCTGCCAGCAAAGAGCCCTTGCTCCTGTACATCGCGGCCACAAATCAGGTCATTAGTACGGTGTTAACTGTCGAGCGAGAGGAGGAAGGCAAAGCTTACAAAGTCCAGCGGCCAGTGTATTATGTCTCAAAGGTATTGTCCCCTCAAAGCAAAGATATCCACACTATCAGAAGCTGCCGTATGGTATTTACCTGACATTGAAGAAGGTGGCACATTACTTCCAAGATCACTTGATCTCAGTCGTCAGCGATGCTCCTTTGTCTGAGATTTTCAATAATCAGGACACATCAGGTCGAGTGGCTAAATGGGCTATAGAGCTTGGATGTTTTGACATCAGATTTGAAGCCAAAAAAGCTATCAAGTCCCAAGCATTGGAAGATTTCATGGCCGAGTGGATTGAACAGCAGCAGCCTATCCAAGTTCACTCGACACATTGGACAATGTTCTTTGATGGCTCTAAGATGCTGAATGGATGCGGCGCTGGAGTTGTCCTGATTTATCCTAGAGGTGACAAGCTCAGTTATGTCCTGCAGATTCACTTTGATTCTCCAACAATGAGGCAGAATACGAAGCACTTCTATATGGGTTGCGCATGGCCATTTCACTCGGCGTAAAGCGCCTGATGGTTTATGGCGACTCAGATCTGGTGGTGAATCAAGTGATGAAGGAGTGAGACGTCAGAAATCCCTCTATGACTGGATACTGCAACGCAGTCTGGAAATTGGAGAAGAAATTTGAGGGCCTGGAACTTCACCATGTCCCCTGACTGAAAAATCAAGCGGCTGATGAACTCTCCAAGATTGGTTCCACTCGATGGGAGGTCCCTAGTGGTGTGTTCTTGGAGCATTTGCACACTCCTTCGGTTCAATAGGATCCCTTTACCGAAGAACCCCCGCAAGCTTTGAGTTCTACTCACTCGACCGAAGTTGATGTTCCTGCTGTGATAGACCTTGTCATGGAGATCCTAGTCATCATCCCCAACTGGACTGTGCCGTACATTGCATATATTCTCAGACAAGAGCTCCCTGATGATGAAGTAGAGGCTCGACAGATTGTGCGCAAGTCGAAGGCTTACACTGTGATGGGAGATCAGTGTCACATCCCTAGCTAGGTGTCTTAGGCTAGCAAGTGCTTGCATCATGATCCATTATTGCATCAACATGAAATGGGGAGAAAAAGGAAACCCCAAGCTCATATTGAAATAAAACAATTCAAGTTTGGTGAAATTTTCAACAAATCCAAAATGCCCTTTTAAATGTTCCCTATGTCTGATAAATCTGGACATGATTATAACAGGGACCATTCCAATTATTTGAACACCTAAAGCATTTTAAAAATAAATGATAAAGCCTCTAAAAATATCCAATAAATCAATATCATTATTTTAGCTTTCAAAATATCCTGAAACTTTTAGGATAAGATTGAAATAATCAAACTTTAATGTATAAATTAAATGGGATATTCTACAAAGTTATTTTGTACCTGCAAGATAATAAAACAAATGTCAGAAAACTAGAAAAGAAAAGAAATAAAGTAAAAGAAGAAGGAAAAGCTTACGTGGGCCAGGGGGAAGAAGCCGGCCCAGCCCACCAGGGGCGAACCGGTCATCTTCCACCTCTGGCCAGAAGGACGCGGGGCGCGTGGTCGCCGCACGCCGGCCAGCTCCTCCCCGCCTGGCTGCTAGCCTGGAGGGCTGGGAGAGCGCCAGCGCAAGCTCCTCCTCGCCGTGGCCTATTTCCCCTCCCTCTCTCTCCCTCGCGCGCTCTCTCTCTCTTGCTCTCTTCCCCCCTCTGCTCGCCATGGCCGAGCTCCTCCTCGCCGCGCCGCCGCCGTTCTAGCCTTCCCCGCACCCTTCTGAGCCCTCCAAAAGCCTCGCAGCGACCACCTCGTCCGAAGCTAGAAGACGTCGGGAGCTCTTCTTTGCTGCGCCATCGCCGCTTCTTCTCGCCGGCTGCCGAAGCTCCTCTCCATCAATTCGAGCTCACCAGCGCGTCCCCGAGCTCGCTGTCATCCCCAACGCCCCCGCAGTGAGCTCCTGCTCCGTTATCCCCTTTTCTCGCGGCTCGAACCCTGCTGTAGTCGCTGATCCCATCGTTGTCGTAGCTCGCCGCCGCTCGGGTTGTCGCCGGCCGTCGTTCCGGTGGCCCCCAAGCCCCCTTAGCAACTCTGCTAGATGCACCAGTGCGTGGGCTACCTCCCGGTGCCCTCCGCGCGCCAAATGGTCGCCGGAGGCGCGTTCCGATGAGTCGCGCCGTGCGGATGGTTGCCGCCGGCCCCGCTCCGGTGGGTGCCGACATGGCCGTCATTAGGGGGCTAATCCCCCTAATTAGTTTAGCCTCTGTCACTGACCAGTGGGCCCTAGAGTGGGTCAAACCCCTGGTCAGCTCGGAGGTTAAGCCCCTGTCACTGACGTGCGGGCCCCGCACGTCAGGTTTGATCCTGGCCTGGTCAGCCGACCAGCTGACGTCATGGCGACATCAGGCTGACGCCATTAATCCATTTTTCATTTTAAAAATAATTCCAGAAATTGTTTAAAACTTTGAAAATTCATATAAATTAATCTGTAAATCAGATGAAAATAATTTATATATGAAAATTGATCAAAAAAATCCAATGAATCCAATGGTGCCATTGTCAAGCATGTTAGAGTAATCTAAATAGGTGAACATGGACATTTACTAATAGGTTAATATATGGAATTTGAAATGAAGAACAACTTTGAACCTATATTCAAACTCATTTCAAATTAACTTGAACACTAGTTGCATTGGCTCATCCATACATATTACTATGCCACGATCATGCATCATATTGTTGCATTTGCGTGTATTGAATTTCGTTATCTGCGTTGCGGTAGGGCCTAATCCGGAAGATATCCCTGAGTATCTCGACAAAGGAGAGAACTCCTCCGCAACTCAGCAAGGCAAGCAACCCCCATTGATCATTCCGATAATACCCCACTCTCTTGCTCCTGCTCTTGTTTATTGCATTAGGACGTTGATCACATGTCAGTCATACATGGTAGATGAACCTATTCTTCTGCATGACCTGATCTTGTCACAGTAAATAATTAAACCTTGCAACCTAGCATACCTGGTAGATGCTTGTGCCATAATGTGCTTAGCTTACCTTGCCTGCTTTGCTTGCTATGCCTAGAGTATTGTCAGGTCTGTTTCATCTGGGTGATGAACTGGAGTGAAACAATGTGGCCCTAATGTGATATGATCAAGATGAATTCGATTTGGTAAAAGGTAGCGATGAGAGGCTATGTAGGAGTACATAGCGGGTTGTCTCATCGGGACCGTTCATAGGAATTGAGTTCCGTGTTTGTGATCCAAGACTAGCTACTACCACATGCTGGGCCCTGAAATATGACCCCGCTCGACTTATCATTCGCTTAGTCCTTGGTCCAGGTATTGCAAGTAGTTTCTGGTGTTTATAGCATGCTGGAGGCCGTGCGTAGCGCTGACCCTAGGGTTGGGTTATGACGCGGTAGGCAGTGGCATGGTGTACCAAGGGTCACCCGAACGGTGGGCTTGGGAACCCTGCGCACATTGTTTGGGGCCGTTGCGGAAACTTCGGCTGGACTTCCGTGCGGGTTCAGTCTCAAATAGGCGGTACCCTGGACTAGTGGTCTTATGCGATTGATGGTCGTGGCCGACTCGCTCGCTGGGCTTCCACTTGAAGGTTGCAGAGGTGCATGTTTTTATGAGCACACAACGATAAGTGGCGAGAGCGTGTGTGAAGAGGTACACCCCTGCAAGGTTATGAAACTATTCAAATAGCCGCGTCCTCGGATATGGACCACTTGGAGATCTTATACTGTTCATAGATAATCAAATGGATACTCATAAAAATATCAAGACAAGTGTGAGTATCGTGGATGGCACTCCCGTAGGAGACGGAAATGAGTCCATGGTGGTGTATTGATGTGGAGTTAGTGGACTCGTGTGTGATAACTAAAAATGTTAACGAAGGAATAAAGTTGATTAGTGTAGGTTAGCCATGAGTCAAAAGCTGGCTTTCTGCACAAACTCCACCTCTCCCTTATTGATACATGAGCATGAATATACTAGGTCTGATTTAAAGACTTGCTGAGTACGTTTGTACTCATCCTTGCTTAATAAATGTTGCAGAAGAGAACCGGGACCCATCAGATTGGTTCTTTCTAGATGTTGACGATGCCGAATAGATGGTGTCCTGGCTACGATCTTGCCCGTGTGGCGGGCTGTAGATAGTCAGGCCATGTGCCTCTTTTTCCATTTCACTGTCTGTACTCAGACATCTTAAGTTTCCGCTGGCTTATATGAACTTGTTTGTATGACTTGTGTGATGGGTCATGAGACCCCTGCCTATAAGAACATATTATGCTAGACTCTTCTGAGTCTTCTAAATAAAAGTTGTATTAATGTATGGTTATGTTGTGATGCCATAGTTGTATCTATGCATATCGGGCATGTCATGCGTACGTGTGACGTGCAATGGTATGTATGGGATCTGACACCTAGTCGTGTGCCTTTAGTAGTACTCTTTACGGGAAACTGCCCCTTTGTGCTTCCATCGAGCCCTGGTAGCTTGCTACTGCTACGGACACATTGGTTGACCGGCATGTATCCTTCTTTGTTGCTGTGTCTGTCCCCTCGGGGAAATGTCTCGCAGTGTAATGGAGTCCCTGTAGCCTTCTACGACTCGTCTACGTGCAGTGTTGGCATTTATCGCATACGATGTAATGGAGTCCTTGTAGCTTGCTATGACTCGTCTACACACGCTTGAGATCGACACCTGCATTGCTGGGTTACGTATGCCTGTTTCCGCACGGATGTACCACTTGGGTTCTATGACTAGTCATGTCGGCCCGGGTTCTCTGTTGTGTGATTGACAACGACATGATCACATACGTGTGCCAAAAGACGCAAACGGTCCCGGCCAAGGTAAGGCTGCAGCCGTGGAGCTTACCATGCGTGAGGCCGCAAAGTGATGTGACTTGTTATAGTTTGGAATCATATGACTTAGGATCGGGGTCCCGACAATCAGCTGTTCCAAGAGAGTGTAACCGGCGTCACCCAACGCTGTATTTCCCCTGAGGAAGGTCGAATGATCTTGGAGGAGATTCACTCGGGAACGTGTGGTCATCATGCATCTTCAAGAGCAATTGTTGCTAAGGCGTACCGAGCTAGTTTCTTTCGGCCGCGAGCTAATGAGATGGCCAAGGACATCGTAGATCATTGCGATGGGTGTCAATTCTATGCAAACCTCTCACACAAGCCAGCGTCAGCCCTGAAGACAATCCCTCTCGCCTGGCCGTTCACCGTTTGGGCACTCGACATGGTTGGACCCTTCCGACCGGGAAAAGCAGGATTCACTCACTTGTTGGTAGCAGTCGACAAATTCACTAAGTGGATTGAAGCCAAACCCATCAAGAAGTTGAATGCCCGAACTGCGGCCACGTTCATGAGAGAGATCATTATCCGATATGGCATCCCGCACAACATCATCACGGACAACAACACAAATTTTGACTCAGAGGAATTCAGAAGTTTCTGCAACTCCCAGGGCACCCGAGTGGACTATGCTTCCGTTGCTCATCCTCAGACCAACGGGCAAGTCGAGCGGGCTAATGGTCTCATTCTACAAGGCCTGAAGCCCTGTCTTATGCGTGATTTGGATCATGCCGCTGGTGCCTGGGTAACCGAATTGCCGTCTGTCTTGTGGGGACTAAGGACAACACCTAATCGGTCGACAGGACGAACTCCCTTCTTCCTCGTCTATGGAGAAGAGGCCATACTGCCGAGTGACCTGGCTCACAATTCTCCCTGAGTGGAGCTATACAATGAAGCTAAAGCTGAGCAGGCAGGGCAAGATGGAGTAGATCTTCTGGAGGAGGAACGTGAGATGGCTCTGATCAGGACTACTGCTTATCAGCAAGACTTGCGGCGCTTCCATGCGAGAAATATCAAGAGTCAAGCGTTCCATGAAGGGGACCTAGTGCTCCAAGTGAATCAACATCGACCCCACAAGCTTGCTCCAGCATGGGAAGGCCCTTACGTTGTCACTAAGGTGCTAGACAATGGAGCCTATCACCTGTACAATCTCATGAAGCGGATGGACGAGCCACGAGCTTGGAATGCTTATTTGCTTAGGCGTTTTTACACTTGAGATAAGAGTCGGCTGATTTAATAAGATTGCCTTCTTCAATACAATACAAGTTCTAGCAACTACATCGTCGATTCTGTTCATACACTTACGTTCTTGGGAATACAACGAGTGATGAGCAATCCTCACACTCGGGGGCTTAGCCGCGGACATGTTTCGCCTAAGTTAAAAACCCCGTCGACTGGACGATAGTCCATGTACTCGACAGCTTAGTTGCGAATCGACATTCGCCTAAGTTCCAAAATACTTCGAGTGATGAGCAATCCTCACACTCGGGGGCTTAGCCGCGGACATGTTTCGCCTAAGTTTAAAACACGTCGACTGGACAATAGTCCATGTACTCGATAGCTTAGCTGCGAATCAACATTCGCCTAAGTCCCAAAATACTCCGAGTGATGAGCAATCCTCACACTCGGGGGCTTAGCCGCGGACATGTTCCGCCTAAGTTTAAAACATGTCGACTGGACAATAGTCCATGTACTCGACAGCTTAGCTACGAATCGACATTCGCCTAAGCCCCAAAATACTCCGAGTGATGAGCAATCCTCACACTCGGGGGCTTAGCCGCGAACATGTTCCGCCTAAGTTTAAAACACGTCGACTGGACAATAGTCCATGTACTCGACATCTTAGCTACGAATTGACATTCGCCTAAGTCCCAAAATACTCTGAGTGATGAGCAATCCTCACACTCGGGGGCTTAGCCGCGGACGTGTTTCGCCTAAGTTAAAAAATCTAGTCGATTGGACTATAGTCCAAACACTCGATAACTTAGTTGCGAAACGATATTCGCCTAAGTTAAAAAAACACACTCAGCCATTGAAAGCCAAATTCGAACATAATCCAAAAAGTAAAACCATGGATAAGTGTGTCGTACGAAAGCAAATGTGCTCAGGCCTAAGGCCTGAATGAAGTTTTAACGATACAGATCCACTTGGCATACCGAGGCAAATTTAACTGTTTCTTCTTGTAAAAACCAAGTTTTTAGGCAGGAGATGGGCTGGCGGGCTCGACAAAGGTATCCAGATCAATACCATCAGCGATTCTGGTGGCCGCCTCGATGAAGGTCTCCATGAAGTCTTCAAATTGAAGTTTCTTCGTGTTCACCACCTGGAGCTCCTTCAGTTTCTCCCCCCGCACATCCCTGCAGTGCACTCTGACGAGTGATAAGGCCACATCGGCCCCACAACGGGCTGCAGACTTTTTCCAAGCACCCACCCGGCTGGGGAGTTCATTCAGGCGAGTCATGATGGCATCAAGGTCCAGCTCGAGAGTGTCCTCAGGCCAAAGCTCCTTGTCGATTCTCCCCATGGCTGACTTCAGTCGAGCGACGTCGGCCTGGACACCCTAAAGCCTGAAGTTGAGTTGCAGCATGTTCGTCGCCACCGCATCAGCCACCGGTGACTTGAAAGGGTCAAGATTGGGCTCGACATCCTCCATCTCCTTCACAAAGTCCCGGCAGAAGTCTGTTGAAGAAAGGGGAATAGAAAAGGAGTCACTCGACAATTCATTTTTTTTCTTTGGCACAAGTCAGTCGACAGGAACACTCACCGTCGAGCAGCAGATACATTTTCTGGGTGAACTCGCCTAGATACCTCTCCAGTCCATTGCTTCGCCTGGTCAGCTGCTCAACCTGCTTGGCGAGGTCCTCACTCTCCTTCTTCAACTTGGTGTTCGCGTCTTCGAGCTTTTTGACGGCCTCCATCTTCCGGTCCATAGCTTCCGCCTTTTTCCGAGCCGCCTTTTGCGCATTAGCCAGCGCCTTGTCCTTCTCCTCCAACACCTTTTTCATGGTATCTATAGAAATAACATTGCTGAGTCGCGCTCGGAGTTGACGGTTTTCAGCGCGCACGTCTGCTCGAGTGAAGACACTAGGTTCAAGATAAGTCGGCTGACGAAGGAAATTTGGAAACTCAGCAATCATTACCTCCCATGGTCTTCACTTCAGAACGCGCCCGCTCCAGGGCGTTCTTGGCAATAGCCAGGTCCACTTGCAGTCGGTTCCGTTCGTCCTCCACGTCCTTGTACTCCGCCCCCAGTTTGCAAGCCTTCTGGAGTCAGCACGAGACAGAAATTTAATCAGCAAGTGATACGGGGGAACAGTCGATTGAGTATATTTGAAGATTTCAAACAAAAGTCCACTCGACATGTCGAGTGGCTCTTGCGCTCTGCGCGACGTAAACAAATGCAAAGTTACCTCTATTAAGACCCCTGCCGATGCAAGCATTCGACAGCGGTTTCGGGGACTACACCGAGTGGGTGCGCTAAGAGTGCCCCCACTGAGATGGTTGACCCTCGATGCGTCGAGTCATCCGTCAGAAACAAAGAAGAACTCAACATGTCGAGCGGCGCTACGCGTGCTAAAGAAGTCCAAACACTCTACAGCAGCCACCCAGTGGGTGTAAAGAAAAAAAGAGAAGGCGGAAATTTAGTCGACAATGGACTTACAATAGAACTTACTCGGACATTAGTGCGGAGGGCCGAGCTGACATCAAAAGCTAGCTTGCTTGCTTCGAACGCCTCTTTGGTCCTTAACATGAGCTGCTCCACTTGTAATATGGCTTCCTTTGCGGCCCCGGTCTGATCTTCCGGGCGACTCCGCTTCAGATTCTTCTCGCTAGGACCAGGAGTCTGGTCCCCAGCAGCTGTCGGGTCCTGGAGGGCCTTGGTGCGAGCTTCACACCGAGGTGGCATGACTTCTTCCACGTCGCCGAAGTTCTCGTATTCACCCTTCAAGTCGGCAGGACCGGTGCCTTCCATGCTGTCGCCCTCACTCTCCACACCGTCCTCCACGTGGTTCCCGTTCGGAACGGGCAAGTGCATGTTCGTCCACTCCTGCACGGTTCAAACAAGAGTTAATCTACAAGACAATATGACATTCGACAATATCAACACATCAGTCGATAGAGTAATACTCACCAGGTTCTTCGGAGGGTTCTTGGCAGAGAAAGGCTAGATCCTCTTGGCTCCCTCTAGGTTATCGCAGGCTCCGGTGATGCTCCGAAGCCACTGCCCGACGGTTTCCTTCGTGACCTCCTCGGGGTGCGATCGGGTCGTGTCTTCTGGGCCAACATAATGCCACATCGTGTGGTCTCTGGACTGAAGGGGCTGGATACGCCGACCCAGGAACGTCTCCAGAAGATCCAACCCCGTCACTCCGCCCTGCTTCAGCTGCCTCACCGCTTCGACCAAGATGCTCAATTGGACGTGCGCCTCCTCGGTCACCACCAGGGACTTGGGAGCGGCGGGATGATCCTGTGACAGCCCAAGTGCTGTCCCTACCTTATTTGGCATCTAACCCCCATGTATGAACTTGTGTCATGAGCTATAAGATGTTTTGCACCTTGTCATTCATGTGTTGTTTGCATTCATGCATCATTCCATCCATCATAGCATTCATCATGCCTTTCTTGTCTTCATGTCTTGTGGTGTGATGTGAATGTATGTGAGTGTGCCTTGTGTGTTTTTGACATTTGAGTGTGCTTGGATTCATTTGTGCAACTTCTCCTTCTTCCCCTCTCTTTTCTTTTCATCAACTAAAACCTCACCATAATGCCTTTATTCCCTTGTTCCTATTCATAGCAGAATTAACTTGCTGTTTTAATTGTTTAAAAAAATGTTCAAGAGGTGGCCCTAATATCCTTATGAATTATGAGAGTGGTGCTTTTGTTATTTGGAGGTGTTTGGGTTTTGAATTCTAATTAACAGGAGCTGCCTTTTTATTAAGTATTAAAAATAACTTGTTCAATAAATCAACCTAATATTTTTAATAAAATGAGCACATTATTTTCTTTACAAAATTATTTTTATTTTCACTAAAATCCCTTTTAATTCCTCTGAGGTTTTCTTTGAGTTTTGCTGTTTTGAAAAGAAACCCTTTTGGTTTGTGTGAGAGAGAGAGCAGTCTGGGCACTTGGCTTCCCTGGCCCAGGAGAGCCCTAGCGCAGCCCAACAGGTAGCGACGGCTACCTGCCCCATTCCCCTTCCTCCGTCAGGTAGCAGAGTGCGAGAGAGAGCAGAGTGCGAGAGAGAGAGAGCCGACGCCGTTGCCGTTAGAGGCTCATGGACGTCGAGACCGGCCTATATTAGGCACAAATCCCTAGGGTTTCCCCTTCCCCTCGCCGCCGCCGCTTTTCCCCTTCTTCCTCCTCCTTCTTCTCCCTCTTGCTTCTTCCTTTCGGGTTCAGAGAGGTAAGTGGGTTCAGAGAGAGTGGAGATCATCGGGCTCGTTGCCGGCGTCGCCTCTGGTGGTGCGTCGTCACCATCAAGATGGCCTGCAGCATCCCGGTGCCGTCCGCGTCCCGTTCCCGCTGCTAGGGGGTGAGGAGCACCCCTGCAGCACCCCGTCGTCGCCGTCTTCCTCTTTGTCTCGTCGTTGCCGTGTCCTCGCTTCGCCGAGCTTCCCCTCGATGAGCAGCCGATCCCCGCTGCCTCCCTCTCCTCGCCGTAGCTCGTAGGATCGTCATCGTGATGCTCATCGCCGTCGGCCAGAAAAGCTCAAGCTTGAGCTTGCCAACGCCCCCTCGTCGCGAGACGAACGGGGGAATTGGTTCCCCGTGGATCCCGCAGTCCCCGCAGAGTGTTCCCTTCGCCGGAGATGCCTTGTAGCCGCATGTAGTCGCCGGAGTTGCAGCCGTCGATGCTCTGTCGCCGCTGTCACTTGTATTCAGTTTCGTCAGGTAGCGAGTGTGCGCGTGTGTACTAGTTAGGCAGCTCTCCTCCTCTATGACCAGCCGAGGCTGTAGCAAAGTGGTTGGGTTCGGTGGGAAAGACCATCAGGTCTTGGGTTCGAACCTAGGTCCCCTATTTTTGCTGTTATTTTTGTTGTTTTATTTCTTTTTTCTTTTGTTTTTTTTCTTTCTCTTTTATATGCATGTGTGGTGTATATATGTGTGTTTTGTGGCAGGTTATATATAGGTGTAGTGTATATATGCGTTGGGAGTGTATGTGCATGTATGTAGTGTGTGTGTGTGTGGTGTTATTTGTGAGTGTGTGTGTGTTGTGGGATACATGCTTGTACATGTGCATATATGCACTTGTGCATATATGGGTGCACATGTATGTGTGTGTTGAGCACCCACACACACATAGGTGAGTGTGTGCTCATGAGTGCGTGCTCATGTGTGTATGTGTTGCCATATGTTTGTATTTGTGTGTGAGTGTGTGTGTGTGAGTTTATGCAAACATACTTGTGTATGTGTAGATGTAGTTGTATGTGTGGTGTAGTGAGTGTAGATGTATGAGTAGTGCATGCGTAGGTTTGTGTGGTGTAGGTGTGTATGTGTATGTGGGCATACATGTATGAAAAGTGCATGTGTGCCTATACTCACATGCTTGTGTGTGTCTTGTGTAGATGCAATGAGAGGTGTGTGTATGTTATACATACACACACACATGTGCATGAGTAGCTCCATGTGTAGGTGTTCTCTTTTATGTGCATAATGAGCATAGTTTCTCTTCTAGTTAGTTTCATTCATGCAATTGATGCTATGGCATGATATATTGTTATTAATAGGCTAATTATCCATTTCCAACATGTATGAATAGAGTACATGCCCTTTTGGGCCATTTTCATCATTGCACTTAAGTGTCATAAGTCACTCATGACTTATAGGGGTCAACTTCGACCTAGCTTTCCCCCACTTGCTCCAAGCAAGTATAGGGGTATGAGTAATGCTTTTGGGGTAGAATCAACCCAGGAATCCATTAGTGAAGTCAGATTTGACTTTGGGGCAACTTCACCAAACTGCATTTTTATGCTGTGATGCCCTTTTGTCCATTTATTATGATTAAATCTATGCATGCTTTTAAGTTCTTGTCAACATGAAAAGGCTAGTTAAAGTTGCTGTGAACATCCCAGTATTTTTGGTTATTTTGCTAAGTCACCAGATCAGTAGCTACCTTGCTGTTAAGTTGCTATGATGATGTTGTTTTCTGCCAATCTGAAAAAGGACTCAAGTCTGGGAATCTGTTGTTCTTGTTATGCCATGAAGAGTGGGTTCTCTCTAGTGATATATTTGGATTTTGCTCATGCTCAGTGCTAGTTATTTGGTGTAGATATTGCCATCTACCATCCTGTTAATTTTCATGCCATTTGGAGCTCTCTAACATATTTAACAACTACTGTCAACTTGCTACTTTATAAACTCAGATTCCAGAAAACTGGAATATTCACTAAGTTGGAGTGCATGTTGGGTAGATTTTGTCAATATCTTGTTTGTGGCTGTAGGGTTCCTGTAGCTCAAGTTGTGGGCTGTGTAAGTTGCTATATTGCTGTTTTGTGGCAGATTGTGGTTTTTAGTGTTTTGTGTTGTGGGAGCTATACTCCATGGAATTGATTGATTCTTGAGCCTATTGTGATTGGTTTTTCATCACATATCTAGTGGCTGCCTTGGAATGCCAAGAGTTAGCCCATGTCTTGAATGATCTTGTGTTTTGCCTTCGTACCTTGTCGTGAGCGTATCGTGAGAACCGTATCTCCGTTTCTTATGATCTTTATATGCATTTTCATCGATTTTGCATGATGCATGCATATTTGCCATGTTCATGCTTGTCTAAATAACTTAAAATGAGGTTCTGTCCAGGTTCATTAATAAACAAGTTTTGCATGTGAAACTTGACTAGAATTGGATTGCCATGTTTAATTCTTCGTAAGTGGATCATGCATCATCTTGGTTGTGCATTGCACCTTGGTTGGATGTTTATTGTTGCTGTTTCTCTTGGGTAGATGTGAGCGTTGAATCCGAGTACGAGGATCCAGGAGAGTACCACTATGAGGACTCAACTACTTGTTTCACTAAAGAACCAACATGTAAGATGATCGTGCCCGGATTCCGTTACTATTCTTGCTTGCTAGTTTCTCGCTCTTATCGTTACAATTGCGTTACCTACCACTTGATATCAGCCTCCCAATTGCCATGAAAGCCTTTAACCTCCACATCCCAGCAAACCTTGTTTGGCTAAGTTACCGCTGCTCAACCCCCTCTTATAGCGTTCTTAGTTGCAGGTGCAGGTTGTTCCATGTAATAACATGGATTTGGATATCACCATATTATCTGTTATTTAATTAATGCACATATATATCTTGGTATTGGTGGGAGGCTTGGCCTTTTGCTAAGTGTTTTGTTCCGCTGTTATCGCCATAGTTCTTGTTACCGGTGTGATGTTTTCCATATTTTGCGCTCCTAACATGCTCGGGGTTGTTATGGGGACCCCCTTGTTTATTCGGTTGAGATTAAAACTTGTCTGACAAGACCCAACATTGGTACTACATTTGCTAATAACTTAATAAAACTTGCATAGGGCTTTGCAACCCCGTGGATAATTAATCAACCCCCGGGCCAGTGCTCCTCATGAGTGTTGGTCCAAACTAGAGCACTGTGCGGGGCCAACCCAGAGCAACTTGGGAGATTTCTATCAGGCCTCCGTACGTGTCGCTTATCCGTCGTGTCCTGAGACTGAGATACGCGGCTCTTATCGGGTTCGTCGACACGTCGGGAGGTCTTACTGGATTTTTTTTACCTTTATCGAATGTCTTGCGTGTGGACTCTGACTTTCTTCTGGTTTACTCGAGGTGTTGGAATTCCTTTGGAATTACCTATGACGATCACAAGATCCGTGGTCGAGGCTATTCCCGCAGAGTGTGGTTAATTTGGTAATGGACTAGTTGGAGCACCCCTGCAGGGTTAAATCTTTCGGAAAGCCGTGCCCGCGGTTATGTGGCAACTTGGATTATTGTTTAACACCCGGTTATAGTTAATTTGAAGTAAACTCTAATAAAATGAACCAACTGTGTGAGTAACCGTGATTGTCTCTGCTCGTGAACATGAACCGAGAGAGAACACAGTGGGGTTATGTATGATGTAAGTAGGTGTTCAGGGTCTCATAGAGATCATGTTAGTTTCGACCGTTCATCGTAGGCCACTCATATTTATTTAAATATTGCATAAGTTAGCCACCATATATGCTTAGTGTTGCTGCAAACTAAACACATATCCCGTCCATACCTTAAGCTTGCATAGTTTCGGAACCCAGATGCTTGATAGCTTAGTCCATGTGGCTCACAGTTTACTACAACACTCCAGGTGTAGGTACACATAGCTATGTGCAGGATGACCTTACCCAGTTGCAGTGGGAATATGATGAAGAGAGAGGCAGAATGTACGTGACGTATCCGGATGAGTAGAGGGCCTTGGACGTGATCCTTGGGCTAGCTTGATAGTATCAATTGCAACTGTTTCTTTCTTCATTTGTTTTTCGTCCGTAGTCGGACCCTGTATTCAACATGATGTTATGAATTGTGTGGATTTGTAAGTTAGCATGTGGCGAGTGTAAGCCAATCTTGTATACTCATCTCTTTCTGTAATGTATGTTGTGATGGTACTATTCTTGCTAATGGGAAGATGCGCCTCTATCCCTTGCGGGGCCCTCGTGCCTTAAAAATGGATAGGCGCGCATCTTGGGCATGCCAAGTTGGTATCAGAGCCATACGACCATAGGAGCCTTTGCTTGTTCGAACTTGGCCGAGTCGAGTCTAGTAAAAACTATTTTGAGTCTAGTTATATCGGAGAGTAGGATTCTTTTTACTCCTCTTCTATGCTCTGGTGAGGTATTCGACTTAGGAATTTTTATTCTACTCCTCTTCTCTCTCAATTTTTTAGGATCACGCGGGTATTTTGGAGTCTATATGATGCCGATGTGACAGGGTTCTGTCTTGGTGCCTCCTGTCTGACTTGATTTCTTCCGGGGAGTCGAGCTCCAGGGAATGTTGGCACATCATTATCATTCAGCTTCCTTGATATCTCAAGACGGAGAATATTCGGAATTACTTCAATACTTATCGTGGTGAGATAAGGTCGGAGTGACCCAGTACTGGGGAGGCGTCCGGGGTACCACCATGCTTTAGTATCGTTGTGAGTTCGAGGATTCGAGATTAGATGAGTTTGCGGAATTTCTTGAATTATGGCGTGGAAGGTTGCGAATGCAGTTGCAGCTGATTACCTAGGGTAGGTTCCTGATTCCGCAACCCGAATCGCATAAACAAGAAAGTTTCCGAAAGTTCATAGGTGGGAAATCTCGTAGTTACCAAGGATAATCTTCGTCAGATGTATGTGGGCATATACATTTGTTCCGAGCGCTTAGCTCAATACTTTGTGTTTTTGCAAGTGGCCTCTAATATCTGTTGATGTGATCACGAACCGAAGAAGCATTCTTGCTAAGTTTTCAGTAGGAAGGCTGTGTTGTTATTTCTTCAATTTCGTTCAAGTATTTGATTCAGCTTTGAATTCATCTTATCAATGAGGTGCTGATGCGTTTTGTCCATCTTCAGGATGGCTCCACCAACTCGAAACAATCCGAGTCGGGGTGAGGAGCAATCGTCCACCACCACCCCTGCCTCCACCTCCTACGCCTCCTCCTCCAGAAGCATGGCAAGCAGTGATGGCCGTGACCAATGCGAACACTCAGATGTTGCTCAGGCTGTTGCAAGAAAGGGAGCAGGGTCAGCAAGGTTTTCAAGGGAATTTTCAGAATCAGCCTCAGTTTGCAACACTTAATCAGTTCCTCGCTAATCAACCCAAGTCTTTCACCTGTTGTGACCAGCCGCTCGATGCTGATGATTGGCTTCGTGATATGACTAAGCATTTTGAGTGCAGCAATGTCAGGCCAGAGGATTTTGTCAGGTTTGCATCGTTCCAGCTCAAGGGTCAAGCAGCTGATTGGTGGCAGCATTACAAGGATTCCAGGGGCGATCGTGTTGTCACTTGGGACGATTTCCGTCGTGACTTCAGGGCTCATTACATTCCGACTAGCTTTGTCGAGGAGATGCGTGAGAAGTTCAGGCACCTGAAGCAGGGAAGCAAGTCTGTCTACCAGTACAACGTCGAGTTCCAGAATCTTGCCCGTTATGCAAAGCAAGATGTTCCGGATGACAAGGCGATGATCTATCAGTTTAGGAATGGTCTCAAGGATGAGCTTCTGCCAGGCCTAGTTCTGCAAGAGACTCGTGAGTTTGATCAGTTCTACAACATGGCTCTCAAGGTGGAAGCAACCCTGCTCAAGGTGGAGAACTCCAAGAAGCGCTCAAGGGATTCATATTCTTCTTCTTCCAGCTCTCAGATGATTCCCAAGTAGCAGAAGTATTGGGTGCCTAATCCTCCCCTGTTTCGTCCGCAGCAGCAGCAGAAGTAGTTCGGTGGCCGTGGTTCTTCCCACCCACCCAACCCAGGATTTCAGCAGAGAACCCACGCATCCAAGGCTATTCTTGTTCCTCCTCCAGGCAATGTTCATCTGCTCTCTGAGGTGACTTGTCACAAGTGTGTCCAGAAGGGTCACTATGCAAACAAGTGCAACCAGCGGCGTCTTTCGCCTCCTCCTCCTGTCAAGCCTCCAGGCAATGTAATGGTGAAGCATAATCCCAAGACCGCAAGAGTGAACATGGTGAATGCAGCTGACGCAGAGCAGTCTCACGATGTGATTATGGGTAATCTCTCAGTTAATGATTTCCCTGCTAAAGTTTTGTTTGATTCCGGAGCATCACATTCATTCATGTCTAAAGCATTCTTCGTCAAGCATGATTTTGATTCTGATTATTTGAGTAAGGCTTTGCGTGTTGTTTCGCCCGACACTCTCATGAGTGCCAACAAAGTGGTTCTGGATTTTTCTATCAAGATGGGCAATTATTCCTTTCTGGCTTCTCCAATTGTTCTCGGCAATTCCGATATTGATCTCATTCTGGGCATGGACTTTCTGGCAATGAATAAAGCTTACATCGATTGTCAAGCTAAAGAATTCAAGCTGACTCATCCTTCAGAAGATGTGATTATTTTTGTAGCTCACGATGACACAATCCGTCTCTTTGCTCTTAATGAGAAGGGTGAAATCTCGGCAATTTCTCAGATTCCGGTGGTTAATGAGTATGAAGATGTCTTTCCAGAAGAATTGCCAGGAATGCCTCCGCACCGGCTAATTGAGTTCGTGATTGATCTCGAGCCCGGAACTGAACCGGTCTACAAGCGCCCATATAAACTTGGCCCCAAAGAGCAGAAAGAGTTGAAGAAGCAGCTAGATGAGCAAAAATGTCTGGGCCTGATCAGACCAAGCTCTTCTCCATGGGGTTGTGGAGTTTTGTTTGTCAAGAAGAAAGATGGCACGGATCGTCTTTGTGTTGACTATCGTCCATTGAACAAGAAGACAATGAAGAACAAATATCCACTTCCCAACATCAATGAGTTGTTTGAACAACTGAAAGGTACCAAGGTTTTCTCGAAGCTTGATCTTTGCATGGGTTATCATCAGATTTGCATTCGCCAAGAAGACATTCCCAAGACCGCTTTCAGGATGAGTTTTGGCTCTTATGAGTACACCGTCATGTCGTTTGGTCTCGCTAATGCTCCTCCAACCTTCTCAAGAATGATGAACTTCATTTTCTCTCCTTTCAAGAATGAGTTGTCTCGGTCTATTTGGATGATATCCTTGTGTTCTCGGAGATAGAAGAAGAGCATGCTGAGCATCTCAGGCTTGTGCTTGACAGGTTAAGAGAGCATCGTTTCTATGCCAAGTTTTCCAAGTGTGAGTTCTGGCTCAATGAAGTGGTGTACCTTGGGCATGTGATCTCTGCCGAGGGAATTAAAGTGCACCCTGAGAAAGTTGAGGCAATCTTGATGTGGGAACCTCCTCAGAATGTGAAGCAGCTTCGAAGCTTCCTCAGGCTGGCTAGTTATTGCAAAAAATTCGAGGAGAACTTCTCTCAAATTGCTAAGCCTCTGTCCAACCTCCTCCAGAAGAGTGTCAAGTATGTTTCGTCTCCTGAGTGTGATGTGGCGTTCAATACGCTCAAGCAGAGACTAACTTCAGCTCCAGTTCTTGTTCCTCCTGAGCAGTCCAAGCCTTTCCAGGTGTTCTGTGATGCTTCCCTCCAAGGTCTTGGTGGTGTTCTTATGCAAGATAAGAAGATAGTTGCTTATACTTCGCGTCAGTTGAAGCCTACCGAGAAGAAGTATCCCACTCATGATTTAGAGCTGGCGGTAGTTGTGCACGCTCTTATGACTTGGAGGCATTTGTTGTTGGGTAGACCACTTGAGGTGTACACCGACCACAAGAGTTTGAAATATATTTTCACTCAACCCAATCTGAATCTTCGGCAATCTCGTTGGGTGGAAATGCTTGAGGACTTCAATCCAAGTATTGAGTATACTCCTGGAAAAGAAAATGTCATTGCAGACGCGCTCAGCCGTAAGGCGTACTGCAATAGTCTCATTCTCAAGCCTCTTCAACCCGAGCTTTGTGAAGCCTTCCGCAAGCTCAACCTCTAGATGATCCCGCAAGGATTTCTTGCCAACCTTCAAGTTTCTCCGACTCTGGAAGATCAGGTTCACCAAGCGCAGCTTCTTGACGCTATGGTGAAGAAAGTGAAGAAAGGTGTGGCCAAGGGCATCCTGAAGTATAAGTGCTTTCGAGTTGATGACAAGTACACCTTGTTCTTTGAGGACCGTCTTGTGGTTCCAAAATGTGATCTCAGAAAAGTTATCATGGACGAAACGCACAATTCTCTTCTATCCATTCATCCAGGCAGTTCCAAGATGTATCATGATCTCAAGCAAACCTTCTGGTGGACTCACATGAAACATGAAATTGCTCAGTTCGTGAACGAGTGTGATGTCTGTCGTAGAGTGAAGGCGGAGCATCAACGTCCAGCAGGTATTCTTCAGCCTTTGCCTATCCCAGAGTGAAAATTCGATCATGTGGATATGGATTTTGTCACTGGGTTTCCGAAGTCCAAGAGAGGCAACGATGCCATCTTTGCGGTTATCGATAAGGTGTCAAAAGTTGCTCATTTCTTGCCAGTCAAAGAATCTATCTCGGCAGCTCAGCTTGCAGAGTTGTATACGTCAAGGATAGTATCTTTGCATGGTATTCCTCAGCTCATCTCATCTGACCGTGGAAGCCTCTTTACTTGCAAGTTCTAGGAGTCCTTCCAGACTGCTATGGGTACTAAGATCCGTTTCAGCACTACGTTCCATTCGCAGACAAGTGGTCAAGTTGAGAGAGTCAATCAGATCCTTGAAGATATGCTCAGAGCTTGTGTGATTTCGTTCAGCATGAAGTGGGAAGACTGCCTTCCATATGCTGAATTCTCATACAACAATAGCTTTCAAGCCAGCTCAGGCAAGTCCCCTTTCAAGATTCTCTACGGCAGGAAGTGTCGTACCCCGCTTAACTGGTCTGAAACAGGTGAGCGTCAGATATTGGGCAATGACATGATTGCTGAAGCAGAAGAAATGTGCCATGTCATTCGTGAGAACCTCAAATTAGCTCAGTCCCGACATAAGAGTTATTACGATAACAAACATCGGGATGTATCTTTCCAAGTGGATGATCTTGCCTATCTCAAAGTTTCTCCCATGAGAGGCACTCAGCGGTTTGGAATCAAAGGGAAGCTAGCTCCTCGTTTTATTGGTCCTTTCAAATTTGTTGGCAAGAGAGGTGGTCTTGCATATCAACTAGAGCTTCCTCCAAATTTCGCAAATGTGCACGATGTCTTCCATGTTTCTCAGCTCCGGAAGTGCTTCAAGACTCCTGAGCGAACCATTGACCTCCAAGACATCAATCTCCAAGAAGACCTCTCTTATCGTGGGCATCCAGTTGCTATTCTTGAAGAAACTGAGCGTAAGACTCGCAACAAGTCTATCAAATTCCTCAAGGTGAAGTGGTCTCATCATTCCGACAAATAAGCTACTTGGGAACGCGAGGACCTTCTCTGTTTTGAATTTCCGGATTTCTTTCGTTCCTAGATCTCGGGTCGAGATCCTCTTGTAGCGTGGGAGAGTTGTGACAGCCCAAGTGCTGTCCCTACCTTATTTGGCATGTAACCCCCATGTATGAACTTGTGTCATGAGCTATGAGATGTTTTGCACCTTGTCATTCATGTGTTGTTTGCATTCATGCATCATTCCATCCATCATAGCATTCATCATGCCTTGCTTGTCTTCATGTGTTGTGGTATGATGTGAATGTATGTGAGTGTGCCTTGTGTGTTTTTGACATTTGAGTGTGCTTGGATTCATATGTGCAACTTCTCGTTCTTCCCCTCTCTTTTCTTTTCATCAACTAAAACCTCACCATAATGCCTTTATTCCCTTGTTCCTATTCATAGCAGAATTAACTTGCTGTTTTAATTGTTTTAATTTTTTTTCAAGAGGTGGCCCTAATATCCTTATGAATTATGAGAGTGGTGTTTTTGTTATTTGGAGGTGTTTGGGTTTTGAATTCTAATTAACAGGAGCTGCCTTTTTATTAAGTATTAAAAATAACTTGTTCAATAAATCAACCTAATATTTTTAATAAAATGAGCACATTATTTTCTTTACAAAAGTATTTTTATTTTCACTAAAACCCCTTTTAATTCCTCTGAGGTTTTCTTTGAGTTGTGTTGTTTTGAAAAAAATCAGAAAACCCTTTTGGTTTGTGTGAGAGAGAGAGAGCAGTGTAGGCACCGGGCTTCCCTGGCCCAGGAGAGCCCTAGCGCAGCCCAGCAGGTAGCGATGGCTACCTGCCCCGTTCCCCTTCCTCCGTCAGGTAGCAGAGTGCGAGAGAGAGCAGAGTGCGAGAGAGAGAGAGCCGACTCCGTCGCCGTTAGAGGTTCACGGACGTTGAGGCGGACCTATATTAGGCGCGGATCCCTAGGGTTTCCGCTTCCCCTCGCCGCTGCCGCTTTTCCCCTTCTTGCTCCTCCTTCTTCTCCCTCTTGCTTCTTCTTCCTTTTGGGTTCAGATAGGTAAGTGGGTTCAGAGAGAGTGGATATCGTCGGGCTCGTCGCCGCGTAGCCTCCGGTGGTGCATCGTCGCCGTCAAGATGGCCTGTGGCTTCCCGGTGCCGTCCGCGTCCCGTTCCCGCTGCTAGGGAGTGAGGAGCATCCCTGCAGCACCCCGTCGTTGCCGTCGTCCGCAAGCGAGGGAGCGCCGCTAATGTCTCCTTCCTCTTCGTCTCGTCTTCGCCATGTCCTCGCTTCGCCGAGCTTCCCCTCGGTGAGCAGCCGATCCCCGCTGCCCCCCTCTCCTCGCCGTATCTCGTAGGATCGTCGTCGTGATGCCCGTCGCCGCCGGCCGGAAAAGCTCAAGCTTGAGCTCGCCAGCGTCCCCCTCGTCGCGAGACGAACGGGGGAATGGGTTCCCCATGGATCCTGCAGTCCCCGCAGCGTCTTCCCTTCTCCGGAGATGCCCTGTAGCCGCGTGTAGTCACCGGAGTTGCAGTCGTCGATGCTCTGTCGCCGCTGTCGCTTGTATTCAGTTTCCTCAGGTAGAGAGTGTGCGCGTGTGTACTAGTTAGGCAGCTCTCCCCCTCGGTTACCAGCCGAGGCCGTAGCAGAGTGGTTGGGTTCGGTGGGAAAGACCATCAGGTCTTGGGTTCGAACCCAGCTCCCCCATTTTTGCTGTTCTTTTGGTTGTTTTATTTCTTTTTTGTTTTGTTTGTTTTCTTTCTCTTTTATATGCATGTGTGGTGTATATATGTGTGTTTTGTGGCAGGTTATATATAGGTGTAGTGTATATATGTGTTGGGAGTGTATGTGCATGTATGTAGTGTGTGTGTGTGGTGTTATTTGTGAGTGTGTGTGTGTTTTGGGATACATGCTTGTACATGTGCATATATGCACTTGTGCATATATGGGTGCACATGTATGTGTGTGTTGAGCACCCACACACACATAGGTGAGTGTGTGCTCATGAGTGCGTGCTCATGTGTGTATGTGTTGCCATATGTTTGTATTTGTGTGTGAGTGTGTGTGTGTGTGTGTGAGAGAGTTTATGCAAACATACTTGTGTATGTGTAGATGTAGTTGTATGTGTGGTGTAGTGAGTGTAGATGTATGAGTAGTGCATGTGTATGTTTGTGTGGTGTAGGTGTGTATGTGTATGTGGGCATACATGTATGAAAAGTGCATGTGTGCCTATACACACACATGCTTGTGTGTGTCTTGTGTAGATGCAATGAGAGGTGTGTTTATGTTATACATACACACACATGTGCATGAGTAGCTCCATGTGTAGGTGTTCTCTTTTATGTGCATAATGAGCATAGTTTCTCTTCTAGTAAGTTTCATTCTTGCAATTGATGCTATGCCATGATATCTTGTTCTTAATAGGCTAATTATCCATTTCCAACATGTATGAATAGAGTACATGCCCTTTTGGGCCATTTTCGTCATTGCACTTAAGTGTCATAAGTCACTCATGACTTATAGGGGTCAATTTCAACCTAGCTTTCCCCCACTTGCTCCAAGCAAGTATAGGGGTATGAGTAATGCTTTTGGGGTAGAATCAACCCAGTAATCCATTAGTAAAGTCAGATTTGACTTTGGGGCAACTTCATAAAACTGCATTTTTATGCTGTGATGCCCATTTGTCCATTTATTATGATTAAATATATGCATGCTTTTAAGTTCCTGTCAACATGAAAAGGCTAGTTAAAGTTGCTGTGAACATCCCAGTATTTTTTTTTTATTTCTCTAAGTCACCATATCAGTAGCTACCTTGCTGTTAAGTTGCTATGATGATGTTGTTTTCTGCCAATCTGAAAAATGACTAAGTCTGGGAATCTGTTGTTCTTGTTATGCCATGAAGAGTGGGTTGTATCTTGTGATATATTTGGAGTTTTCTCATGCTCAGTGCTAGTTATTTTGTGTAGATATTGCCATCTACCATCCTATTAATTTTCATGCCATTTGGAGCTCCCTAGCATATTTGACAACTGCTGTCAACTTGCTACTTTATAAACTCAGATTCCAGAAAACTGGAATTTTCACGAAGTCCCAGAAATCTGATTCATCATGCCAACTTGCTAGCTTCATGCTTATTGATGTGTGACTCCTTTGCCGTTAGCATAGTCGGATAAGTTGGATTGCATGTTGAGTAGATTTTGTCAATATCTTGTTTGTGGCTGTAGGGTTCCTGTAGCTCAAGTTGTGGGCTATGTAAGTTGCTATATTGCTGTTTTGTGGCATATTGTGGTTTTTAGTGTTTTGTGTGTTGTGGGAGCTATACTCCATGGAATTGATTGATTCTTGAGCCTATTGTGATTGGTTTTTCATCACATATCTAGTGGCTGCCTTGGAATGCCAAGAGTTAGCCCATGTCTTGAATGATCTTGTGTTTTGCCTTCGTACCTTGTCGTGAGCGTATCGTGAGAACCGTATCTCCGTTTCTTATGATCTTTATATGAATTTTCATCGATTTTGCATGATGCATGCATATTTGCCAGGTTAATGCATGTCTAAATAACTTAACATGAGGTTCTGTCCAGGTTCATTAATAAACAAGTTTTGCATGTGAAACTTGACTAGAATTGGATTGCCATGTTTAATTCTTCATAAGTGGATCATGCATCATCTTGGTTGTGCATTGCACCTTGGTTGGATGTTTATTGTTGCTGTTTCTCTTGGGTAGAGGCGAGCATTGAATCTAAGTACGAGGATCCAGGAGAGTACCACTACGAGGACCCAACTACTTGTTTCACTGAAGAACCAACATGCAAGATGATCGTGTCCGGATTCCGTTACTATTCTTGCTTGCTAGTTTCTCGCTCTTATCGTTACAATTGCGTTACCTACCACTTGATGTCAGCCTCCCAATTGCCATGAAAGCCTTTAACCTCCACATCCTAGCAAACCTTGTTTGGCTAAGTTACCGCTGCTCAGCCCCCTCTTATAGCGTTCTTAGTTGCAGGTGCAGGTTGTTCCATGTGATAACATGGATTTGGATATCACCATATTATCTGTTATTTAATTTAATGCACATATATATCTTGGTATTGGTGGGAGGCTTGGCCTTTTGCTAAGTGTTTTGTTCCGCTGTTACCGCCATAGTTCTTGTTACCGGTGTTATGTTTTCCATATTTTGCGCTCCTAACATGCTCGGGGTTGTTATGGGGACCCCCTTGTTTATTCGGTTGAGATTAAAACTTGTCTGGCAATACCCAACATTGGTACTACATTTGCTAATAACTTAATAAAACTTGCATAGGGCTTTGCAACCCCGTGGATAATTAATCAACCCCCGGGCCAGTGCTCCTCATGAGTGTTGGTCCAAACTAGAGCACTGTGCGGGGCCAACCCAGAGCAACTTGGGAGATTTCTATCAGGCCTCCGTACGCGTTGCTTATCCGTCGTGTCCTGAGACTGAGATACGCGGCTCTTATCGGGTTCGTCGACACGTCGGGAGGTCTTGCTGGATTTGTTTTACCTTTATCGAATGTCTTGCATGTGGACTCTGACTTTCTTCGGGTTTACTCGAGGTGTTGGAATTACTTTGGAATTACCTATGACGATCACGAGATCCATGGTCGAGGCTATTCCCGCGGAGTGTGGTTAATTTGGTAATGGACTAGTTGGAGCACCCCTGCAGGGTTAAATCTTTCGGAAAGCCGTGCCCGTGGTTATGTGGCAACTTGGATTATTGTTTAACACCCGGTTATAGTTAACTTGAAGTAAACTCTAATAAAATGAACCAACTGTGTGAGTAACCGTGATTGTCTCTGCTCGTGAACATGAACCGAGAGAGAACACGGTGGGGTTATGTATGACGTAAGTAGGTGTTTAGGGTCTCATAGAGATCATGTTAGTTTCGACCGTTCATCGTAGGCCACTCATATTTATTTAAATGTTGCGTAAGTTATCCACCATATATGCTTAGTGCTGCTGCAAACTAAACACATATCCCTTCCATACCTTAAGCTTGCATAGTT
The DNA here is from genome assembly GCA_022496015.1 of Hordeum marinum. Classification (NCBI taxonomy): domain Eukaryota; kingdom Viridiplantae; phylum Streptophyta; class Magnoliopsida; order Poales; family Poaceae; genus Hordeum; species Hordeum marinum. The sequence goes on from CM039678.1 coordinate 472,472,695, forward strand.
TCGGAACCGGGATGCTTGATAGCTGAGTCCATGTGGCTCATAGTTTACTACAACATCCAGGTGCAGGTACAGATGACTATGTGCAGGATGACCTTACCTAGTTGCAGTGGGAATATGATGAAGAGAGAGGCAGAATGTACATGACGTACCCGGACGAGTAGAGGGCCTTGGTCGTGATCCTTGGGATAGCTTGATAGTATCATTTGCAACTGTTTCTTTCTTCGTGTGTTTTCCGTCCGTAGTCGGACCCTGTCTTCAACATGATGTTATGAATTGTGTGGATTTGTAAGTTAGCATGTGGCGAGTGTAAGCCAATCTTGTATACTCATCTCTTTCTATAATGTATGTTGTGATGATACTATTCTTGCTAACGACAAGATGCGCCTCTATCCCTTGCGGGGCCCTCGTGCCTTAAACATGGATAGGCGCACATCTTGGGCGTGATAAATCTGACGTAAAGGGAGGAAGGCCAGTCGACATATTGGGCGCTGCTGCATCTTTGTAGTAGAACCAGGTCGACTGCCAACCCCTGACGGACTCAGGCAGGGTGATGTCGGGGAAGGAGCTATGAGCCCTTTTCTGGATGCCCAAGCCCCCGCACGTTTGGTGTACGTGGGTCTTCCCATCAGCTGGGAGGGCTTGCTTCACGGTCTGAGTTCTGACCGTGAAGATATGCTTGAACAGCCCCCAATGGGGAGAGCAACCAAGGAAGCACTCACACACAGTGATGAAGGCTGCCAAGTAGGTGATGGCGTTTGGTGTGAGGTAATGCAGTTGGGCCCCGAAGAAGTTCAGAAACCCCCGAAATAATGGGTGGGGAGGCAAAGAGAAGCCCCTTTCCACGTGAGAGAGGAGAAGTACCCACTCCCCATCGCGTGGCTCCGGCTCGCGCTCCTCCCCCGGCAGCCTCCAAGCGCCATGGGTCACGAGTCCGTCGGTGACGAGACCCTCGATGTCCTCTCTGGTGAGAGGAGCAGAGCGCGGCGGCGGAGACAGGGGAGGCGGAGGAAAAGAGAAAGAACTGGCGGAAGGTACTGTGCAATCCGTTGTAGAACAGGCTTTATACGCTGTCGAATGTCTTGCTGACCGTGGACCCGCAAGATAACCGCGCACGCCAACCGCTGGCGGCGCCCAGTACTATGGCGAGATGTCTGGCGCGAAGATCGATGCATCGTGCTCCCACTTGCCCTGATCGTGGCGTCATCTTCGCACGCGCGCACACTTCCCAAATTTTCGTATCCCGGGAAATCCGGGTCTGACAGGCCGACCCGTCGCCTCCCCAAACTCTCTCAATTCACTCGGTGCAAAAACAGATCCCGAATATCCACCCGGATACTTTCAAGTCTGAATGGACCTAGGCGAGCAAAGAAAAACCCAGCCGGCGTAACTTTCGCTGAAGCCCCGAATATCATTCGGAAGATTTTTCAAGGCAAACCTGCATAGATTCAGATGGTAAAAATTCAATCGACACAAGGTTCCTAGAGACTTCAAATACCTTTCAGAAGATTCAGCACACCAACTCAAGGTCGACGTCGATGACTCCTTCCCCCACTCAAACCCCGATCCATTCGGGGGCTAATGACGAGGATATGTAACTGGGGTAGGGTCCTAGGCAAGGCCCACATACCCTACCTAAGGACACTACATGGGAGGACTTGAAGATCAAGCATGTACTTCCGAGTGTACCTCTGGAGACGTCTCAAGACCACTCGACAGTGTTTCATTCAGAAACTCTCCTCTCACTCGGCGGTCGCGTGTCACTCTACAGAGTTCACTCCACTCGACGCCTGAAGACCTGGATCCATCAAGAGCCCAACGGGCAGACGCTGGTTTAATGGTCTTTATTATCTCTTACTACGTACGTTACTAGTAACGGCAGGCTTTTAAGCCCCATGATCAGGCCCTTAAGTGCAGGATAGTTATGAGGGGTAGCAATCTATATAAGCCGCCCCTCCCCTCCTGCACAAGGGTTAGACACTATTGTAATCTCCTTATTCCACATGACATAACGCTCCTGAGCACTGAGACGTAGGGCTTTTACCTCCACGAGAGGGGCCTGAACTCATACATACGTGTGTACACCCTCGCCGTAGCTAGGACTCTGCCCTCTCCCTTCGTACCCATACCTTCTACTGTCAGGCTCGTTCCCACGACACGTTCCCAAACTTTGTTGTTTTGGTCGAACCATGGTCTGTACCCGCCCAGTCTATTGGGTGAGTACTCTCTGGATCCGTGGATGGATCTTGTGCGTCCTGCTCTGTGATCCAAGTCATCTTGCAGGTCGAACCTATAATTGGACTCTAGTGAGTCTTTCCCCGTCTTCGAGGCATTGCCGGTATATAACCAGTGTCGTCAGCCGTCCTGTCTCGCCCGTGAGGGGGGCGATCCGGCTTGTCGTATGGAGTACGACCCAGAGATGGAGTATTAGTGAGTTCTTCATCGAATTGCGGCAGCAGCCTTCTCCGTGGCTAGCTTTTGGGCTGGTCTGATAGACTGGTGTTGTATACTTCCTCAGCTGAGAGGACTTTCGTGCATCGATCATTGAGGTCATTGTTGGAAATATGCCCTAGAGGCAATAATAAATTGGTTATTATTGTATTTCCTGGTTCATGATAATTGTCTATTGTTCATGCTATAATTGTGTTAACCGGAAACCGTAATACATGTGTGAATACATAGACCACAACGTGTCCCTAGTGAGCCTCTAGTTGGCTAGCTCGTTGATCAATAGATGGTCTCGGTTTCATGACCATGGACATTGGATGTCGTTGATAACGGGATCACATCATTAGGAGAATGATGTGATGGACAAGACCCAATCCTAAGCATAGCACAAAGATCGTGTAGTTCGTTTGCTAAAGCTTTTCAATGTCAAGTGTCATTTCCTTAGACCATGAGATTGTGTAACTCCCGGATACCGTAGGAATACTTTGGGTGTGCCAAACGTCACAACGTAACTGGGTGGCTATAAAGGTACGCTACGGGTATCTCCGAAAGTGTCTGTTGGGTTGACACGAATCGAGACTGGGATTTGTCACTCCGTGTGACGGAGAGGTATCTCTGGGCCCACTCGGTAAGACATCATCATTATGAGCTCAATGTGACTAAGGAGTTAGTCACGGGATGATGTATTACGGAACGAGTAAAGAGACTTGCCGGTAACGAGATTGAACAAGGTATGAGGATACCGACGATCGAATCTCGGGCAAGTACCATACCGATAGACAAAGGGAATTGTATACGGGATTGATTGAATCCCTGACATCGTGGTTCATCCGATGATATCATCGTGGAGTACGTGGGAGCCAACATGGGTATCCAGATCCCGCTATTGGTTATTGGCCGGAGAGGTGTCTCGGTCATGTCTACGTGTCTCCCGAACCCGTAGGGTCTACACACTTAAGGTTCGATGACGCTAGGGTTATAGGGAAAAGGTATACGTGATTACCAAAGGTTGTTCGGAGTCCCGGATGATATCTCGGACGTCACGAGGAGCTCCGGAATGGTCCGGAGGTAAAGATTGATATATAGGAAGTCCAGTTTTGGTCACCGGAAAGTTTTCGGGCTCATCGGTATTGTACCGGGAGTGCCGGGAGGGGTGTGACGACCAGAGGACTTAGTGGGCCTTTAGAGGAGGTGTGCCAGCCCATATTGGGCCAGCCAAGAAGGGCCCATGCGGCTGGGATCTAGAGATAAGGGCAAAAGGGGTTTGAAAGGAGGAGATCCACCTCCCTTGTGGGAGGTGGACTCCTCCCCCACTTCGGCCGAACCTATCCTCCTTGGAGGAGGGGCCAAGCCAGCCCTCCCTCTCCCTCCTACTATATATACTTGAGGTTTTGGCCCTTTGAGAACAGGATTTGATCTCTCTCTCTCATGACGAAGCCCTACCTCTCTTCTTCCTCCTCCGCAGCGCTTAGGCGAAGCCCCGTCGGAATACCTTGCTACTCCACCACCACCACGCCGTCGTGCTGCTGTTGGAGCCCTTCCCCAACCTCTCCTTCCTCCTTGCTGGATCAAGGTGTTGGAGACGTCACCGGGCTGCACGTGTGCTGAACGCGGAGGTGCCGTCCGTTCGGCACTTGATCGGATCTACCGCGATCTGAATCGCTGCGAGTACGACTCCATCAACCGCGTTCTTGTAACGCTTCCGCTTAGCGATCTTCAAAGGTATGAAGATGCAATCTCTCCCCTCTCGTTGCTGGTTTCTCCATAGATAGATCTTGGTGAACGTAAGAAAATTTTGATTTACTACTACGTTCCCCAACAATCATGAGCTAGGTCTATGCGTAGAATCTATGCACGAGTAGAACACAAAGCAGTTGTGGGCGTCGATTTTGTTAATATGCTTGCCGTTACTAGTCTTATCTTGATTCGACGGTATTGTGGGATGAAGCGGCCCGGACCAACCTTACACGTACGCTTACGTGAGACCGGTTCCACCGCCTGACATGCACCAGTTGCATAAGGTGGCTAGCGGGTGTCTGTCTCTCCCACCTTAGTAGGATTGGATTCGATGAAAAGGGTCCTTATGAAGGGTAAATAGCAATTGGCATATCACGTTGTGGTTTTGGCGTAGGTAAGAAACGTTCTTGCTAGAAACCTATAGCAACCACGTAAAAACTTGCAACTACAAATTAGAGGACGTCTAACTTGTTTTTGCAGCATATGCCTTGTGATGTGATATGGCCAAAAGGATGTGATGTGATGCATTGTGATGTATGAGATTGATCATGTTCTTGTAATAGGGTTCACGACTTGCATGTCGATGACTATGACAACCGGCAGGAGCCATAGGAGTTGTCTTATTTATTGTATGACCTGCGAGTCAATCACAAACGCCATGTAATTACTTTACTTTATTGCTAAGCGTTAGCCATAGCAGTAGAAGTAATAGTTGGCGAGACAACCTCATGAAGACACAATGATGGAGATCATGGTGTCGTGCCGGTGACAATGATGATCATGGTGCCCCGAAGATGGAGATCATAGGAGCAAGATGATATTGGCCATATCATGTCACTATATTGATTGCATGTGATGTTTATCATGTTTACATCTTATTTGCTTAAAACGACGGTAGTAAATAAGATGATCTCTCAATAAAATTTCAAGAGAAGTGTTCACCCTAACTGTGCACCGTTGCTAAGGATCGTTGTTCCGAAGCACCACGTGATGATCGGGTGTGATAGGTTCTAACGTTCGCATACAACGGGTGTAAGCCAGATTTACACACGCGAAACACTTAGGTTGACTTGACGAGCCTAGCATGTACAGACATGGCCTCGGAACACGGAAGACCGAAAGGTCGAACATGAGTCGTATAGAAGATACGATCAACATGGAGATGTTCACCATTGATGACTAGTCCGTCTCACGTGATGATCGGACACGGGCTAGTTGACATGGATCATGTGTCACTTAGATGACTAGAGAGATGTCTATCTGAGTGGGAGTTCATTGAATAATTTGATTATGTGAACTCGATTATCATGAACTTAGTCTAAAATTGCCTTTAATATCTATATTATAGATCCAATGGCCAACGCAAATGTCAACCTCAATTTCAACGCGTTCCTAGAGAAAACCAAGCTGAAAGATGATGGAAGCAACTATACGGACTGGGTCCGTGGCTTGAGGATCATCCTCATAGCTTCCAAGAGATTGTATGTCCTTGATGCACCGCTAGGTGACCCACCCATTCTCCCAGCAGACCAAGACGTTACGAACGCTTGGCAGTCGCGCTGCGATGATTACTCCCTTGTTCAGTGCGGCATGCTTTACAGTTTAGAATCGGGGCTCCAAAAGCGTTTTGAGCAACACGGAGCATATGAGATGTTCCAAGAGCTGAAACTGGTTTTCCAAGCTCATGCCCGAGTCGAGAGATATGACATCTCTGACAAGTTCTTCAGCTGTAAGATGGAGGAGAACAGTTCTGTTAGTGAGCACATCCTCAAGATGTCTGGGCTTCACAACCGCTTGACTCAGCTGGGAGTTAATCTCCCGGATGACTCAGTCATTGACAGAATCCTCCAGTCGCTTCCACCTAGCTACAAAAGCTTTGTGATGAACTACAACATGCAGGGGATGGAGAAGTCCATTCCTGAGTTGTACTCGATGCTGAAATCAGCAGAGGTCGAGATCAGAAAGGAGCATCAAGTGTTGATGGTAAACAAGACCACTAGTTTCAAGAAAGGCAAGGGTAAGGAGAACTTTAAGAAGGACGGCAAAGCTGTTGCCGCGCCCGGTAAGCAAGTTGCCGGGAAGAAGAAGAACAAGAATGGACCCAAGCCTGAGACTGAGTGTTTCTATTGTAAGGGTACCGGTCACTGGAAGCGGAACTGCCCCAAGTACTTAGCGGATAAGAAGGTCGGCAACGTTAAAGGTATATGTGATATACTTGTTATTGATGTGTACCTAACCATCGCTCGTAGTAGCTCCTGGGTATTTGATACCGGTGCAGTTGCTCACATTTGTAACTCCAAGCAGGAGCTGCGGAATAAGCAAAGGTTGGCAAAGGACGAGGTGACGATGCGCGTCGGGAATGGTTCCAAGGTCGATGTGATCGCCGTCGGCACGCTACCTCTACATCTACCTTCGGGATTAGTTTTAAACCTTAATAATTGTTATTTAGTACCAGCTTTGAGCATGAACATTGTATCTGGATCTCGCTTGATACGAGATGGCTACTCTTTTAAATCCGAGAATAATGGTTGTTCTATTTATATGAGAGAAATGTTCTATGCTCATGCCCCGCTGGTCAATGGTTTATTTTTGATGAATCTCGAACGTGATGTTACACATGTCCATAGTGTGAGTACCAAAAAGTGTAAAGTTGATAACGATAGTCCCACTTACATGTGGCACTACCGTCTTGGCCATATTGGTGTCAAACGCATGAAGAAGCTCCATGCTGATGGACTTTTGGAGTCACTTGATTTCGAATCATTTGACACATGCGAACCATGCCTCATGGGCAAGATGACCAAAACTCCGTTCTCCGGAACAATGGAGCGAGCAACTGACTTGTTGGAGATAATACATACCGATGTATGCGGTCCAATGAGTGTCGAGGCTCGCGGTGGCTACCGTTATGTTCTCACCCTCACTGATGACTTGAGCAGATATGGGTATGTCTACTTAATGAAACACAAGTCTGAAACCTTTGAAAGGTTCAAGGAATTTCAGAGTGAGGTCGAGAATCAACGTGACAGGAAAATAAAATGCCTACGATCTGATCGTGGCGGAGAATATTTAAGTCATGAGTTTGACACGCACCTTAGGAAATGTGGAATTGTTTCACAGCTCACGCCGCCAGGCACACCTCAGCGAAATGGTGTGTCTGAACGTCATAATCGCACTCTATTGGATATGGTGCGATCTATAATGTCTCTTACCGACTTACCGCTATCATTTTGGGGATATGCATTAGAGACTGCCGCGTTCACTTTAAATAGGGCACCGTCTAAATCCGTTGAGACGACACCGTATGAATTATGGTTTGGAAAGAAACCTAAGCTGTCGTTTCTAAAAGTTTGGGGTTGCGATGCTTATGTGAAGAAACTTCAACCTGAGAAGCTCGAACCCAAAGCGGAAAAGTGCGTCTTCATAGGATATCCCAAAGAGACTATTGGGTATACCTTCTACCTACGATCCGAAGGCAAAGTCTTTGTTGCCAAGAATGGATCCTTTCTCGAGAAAGAGTTTCTCTCGAAAGAAGTAAGTGGGAGGAAAATAGAACTTGATGAGGTAATTGTACCTCCACTCGAACCGGAGAGTAGCGCAGCACAGGAAGTTGTTTCTGTGGAGCCTACACCGGCTAGAGAGGAAGTTAATAATGATGATCATGAAACTTCAGATCAAGTTGCTATTCGAAGGTCCACTAGGACACGTTCCGCACCAGAGTGGTACGGCAATCCCGTCCTAGAGATCATGTTGTTGAACAACGGTGAACCTTCGAACTATGAAGAAGCGATGGCGGGCCTGGATTCTGACAAATGGCTTGAGGCCATGAAATCCGAGATAGGATCCATGTATGAGAACAAAATATGGACTTTGGTGGACTTGCCTGATGATAAGCGAGCCATTGAAAATAAATGGATCTTTAAGAAGAAGACTGACGCAGACGGTAATGTGACCGCCTATAAAGCTCGGCTTGTCGCTAAGGGTTATCGACAAGTTCAAGGAGTTGACTACGATGAGACATTCTCACCCGTAGCGATGCTAAAGTCTGTCCGAATCATGTTAGCAGTTGCCGCATTTTATGATTATGAGATCTGGCAAATGGACGTCAAAACGGCATTCCTTAATGGCTTCCTCAAGGAAGAACTGTATATGATGCAGCCGGAAGGTTTTGTCGATCCTAAAGATGCTAACAAGGTATGCAAGCTCCAGCGCTCCATCTATGGGCTGGTGCAAGCATCTCGGAGTTGGAACATTCGCTTTAATGAGGTAATTAAAGCGTTTGGGTTTGTACAGGTTTATGGAGAACCCTATATTTACAAGAAAGTGAGTGGGAGCTCTATAGCATTTCTTATACTGTATGTGGATGACATGCTGATAATGGGAAATAATATAGAACTCTTGGAAAGTATCAAGGTCTACTTGAATAAGTGTTTTTCAATGAAGGACCTTGGAGAAGCTGCTTACATATTAGGTATTAAAATCTATAGAGATAGATCAAAACGCCTCATTGGTCTTTCACAAAGCACATACCTTGAAAAGATATTGAAGAAGTTCAATATGGATCAGTCCAAGAAGGGGTTCTTGCCCGTGTTGCAAGGTGTGAGATTGAGTACGACTCAATGCCCGACCACGGCAAAGGATAGAGAAGAGATGAGTGCCATCCCCTATGCTTCAGCCATAGGCTCTATCATGTATGCCATGCTGTGTACCAGACCTGATGTGAACCTTGCCATAAGTTTGGTAGGGAGGTACCAAAGTGATCCCGGAGCGGAACACTGGACAGCGGTCAAGAATATCCTGAAGTACCTGAAAAGGACAAAGGACATGTTTCTCGTTTATGGAGGTGCCGAAGAGCTCATCGTAAAGGGTTACGTCGATGCTAGCTTCGACACAGATCCGGACGACTCCAAGTCGCAAACCGGATACGTGTATATTTTGAATGGAGGGTGTTGGGAGACGTAGTAGTAAATCAAAAATTTTCCTACGTGTCACCAAGATCTATCTATGGAGAAACCAGCAAACGAGTGGGGAGAGATTGGATCTTCATACCTTTGAAGATCGCTAAGCGGAAGCGTTACAAGAACGCGGTTGATGGAGTCGTACTCGCAGCGATTCAGATCGCGGTAGATCCGATCAAGTGCCGAACGGACGGCACCTCCGCATTCAACACACGTGCAGCCCGGTGACGTCTCCAACACCTTGATCCAGCAAGGAGGAAGGAGAGGTTGGGGAAGGGCTCCAACAGCAGCACGACGGCGTGGTGGTGGTGGAGTAGCAAGGTAATCCGACAGGGCTTCGCCTAAGCGCTGCGGAGGAGGAAGAAGAGAGGTAGGGCTTCGCCGTGAGAGAGAGAGATCAAATCTTATCTCAAAACATCCAAAACCTCAAGTATATATAGGAGGAGGGACGTGGAGGGCTGGCTTGGCCTCTACTCCAAAGAGGAGATGGCCGGCCGAATTAAAGGGAGAGTCCACCTCCCACAAGGGAGGTGGATCTCCTCCTTTTAAATCCTTTTTGCCTTATCTCCTTATATCCAGCCACATGGGCCTTTAGCAAAAGTATTTCCCAGCCCAATAAGGGCTGACACACTTTATCTAACAGCCCATGAAGTCCTCTGGTCGTCACACCCCTCCCGGGGGTCCTCCGGCACCCTCCCGGCACTCCCGGTACACTACCGATGAGCCCGAAAACTTTCCGGTGACCAAAACTGGACTTCCTATATATCAATCTTTACCTCCGGACCATTCCGGAGCTCCTCGTGACGTCCGGGATCTCATCCGGGACTCCGAACAACCTTCGGTAATCACGTATACCATTTCCCTATAACCCTAGCGTCATCGAACCTTAAGTGTGTAGACCCTACGGGTTCGGGAGACACGTAGACATGACCGAGACACTTCTCCGGCCAATAACCAACAGCGGGATCTGGATACCCATGTTGGCTCCCACGTACTCCACGATGATCTCATCGGATGAACCACGATGTCGGGGATTCAATTAATCCCGTATACAATTCCCTTTGTCTATCGGTATGGTACTTGCCCGAGATTCGATCGTCGGTATCCCTATACCTTGTTCAATCTCGTTACTGGCAAGTCTCTTTACTCGTTCCGTAATACATCATCCCGTGGCTAACTCCTTAGTCACATTGAGCTCATTATGATGATGTCTTACCGAGTGGGCCCAGAGATACCTCTCCGTCACACGGAGTGACAAATCCCAGTCTCGATTCGTGCCAACCCAACAGATACTTTCGGAGATACCCGTAGTGCACCTTTATAGCCACCCAGTTACGTTGTGACGTTTGGCACACCCAAAGCATTCCTACGGTATCCGGGAGTTGCACAATCTCATGGTCTAAGGAAACGATACTTGACATTGAAAAGCTTTAGCAAATGAACTACACGATCTAGTGCTATGCTTAGGATTGGGTCTTGTCCATCACATCATTCTCCTAATGATGTGATCCCGTTATCAACGACATCCAATGTCCATGGCCATGAAACCGTGACCATCTATTGATCAACGAGCTAGCCAACTAGAGGCTTACTAGGGACATGTTGTGGTCTATGTATTCACACATGTATTATGGTTTCCGGTTAACACAATTATAGCATGAACAATAGACAATTATCATGAACAAGGAAATACAATAATAACCATTTTATTATTGCCTCTAGGGCATATTTCCAACAGTCTCCCACTTGCACTAGAGTCAATAATCTAGTTCACATCACCATGTGATTAACACTTACATCACCATGTGATCATATCATCATGTGATTAACACCCAATAAGTTCTGGGGTTTGTTCATGTTCTGCTCGTGAAAGAGGTTTTTTTAGTCAGCGGGTCTGCGACATTCAGATCCGTGTGTACCTTGCAAACTTTCCATGTCATATTTGTAGATACTACTCCCATGCTCCACTTGGAGCTATTCCAAATGGCTGCTCCACTATACGTAGCTGGATTTCTACTAAGAGTCATCCGGATTGGTTTTAAAGCTTGCATCATCGTAACACTTTACGATGAACTCTTTATCACCTCCATAATCGAGAAATATTTCCTTAGTTCTCAAGTTACTAAGGCTAACTTTGACCACTGTCTAGTGATCCACTCTTGGATTACTCTTGTACCCCTTGACAGACTCATGGCAAGGCACACACAGGTGCGGTACACAGCATGGCATACTTTATAGAGCCTATGGCTAAAGCATAGGAGATGACACTCATCTCTTCTTTATCTTCTGCCGTGGTCGGGTATTGAGTCTTACTCAATTTCACACCTTACAATACAGTCAAGAACTCCTTCTTTGACCCATCTATTTTGAACTCCTTCAAAAACTTGTCAAGGTATGTCTTCGTCGAAAAAACTTATCAAGCGAATAGATCTATCCCTATAGATCTTGATGCTCAATAAAATAGTAGCTTTATCTGGGTCTTCCTTTGAAAAAAAAACTTTTCAAACAACCCTTCATGCTCTTCCAGAAATTCTACATCATTTCCGATCAATAATATGTCAACTACATATTCTTATAAGAAATTCCATAGTGCTCCCACTCACTTTCTTGCAAATACAAGTTTCTCATAAACTTTGTATAAACTTAAACACTTTGATCACCTCATCAAAGCATATATTCCAACTCCGAGATGCTTGCTCCAGTCCATAGAAGGATCACTGGAGTTTGCATATTATTAGCATCCTTAGGATTGACAAAACCTTCTGGTTGTATCACATACAACTCTTCCTCACAGAAACCATTACGGAAACTTTGTTTTGTCATCCATCTGCCAGATTTCATAATCGAAAAATGCAGCAACTGCTAACAAAATTTTAATAGACTTTTAGCATCGCTACAGATGAGACAATCTCATTGCAGTCAACTCCTTGAACTTGGCGGAAACTTCTTTGCGACAAGTCGAGCTTTATAAACGGTGACATTTCACCATTAGCGTCTATGTTTATCTCAAAGGTCCATTTGTACTCAATGACCCGCCATTCAACAGGCAAGTCTACCAAAGTCCATACTTGGTTTTCATACATGGATCCTTTCTCGGATTTCATGGCTCCTAGCCATTTGTTGGAATCCGGGCCCACCATCGCTTCTCCATAGTTCGTAGGTTCATCGTTGTCCAACAACATGATTTCCAAGACAGGGTTGTCGTACTACTCAGGAGCAGTACGCGTCCTTGTCGACCTACGAGGTTCGATAGTGACTTGATCCGAAGCTTCATGATCATCATCATTAACTTCCTTTTCAACTAAGTAGGCTCTACAGAAACATCTTTCTGTGTTGCGCTATTCTCTGGTTGAAACAAAGGTTCAACAACCTCATCAAGTTCTATCTTCCTCCCACTCAATTCTTTCGAGAGAAACTCTTTCTCAAGAAAGGACCCATTCTTAGCAACAAACACCTTTTGCGCTTGGATCTGAAATAGAAGGTATACCCAATGTCTCATTAGGGTATTCTATGAAGATACATTTGTCTGCTTTGGGTTCGAGCTCGCTAGCTGAAAAACCCATTTTCACATAAGCGTCGCAGCCCCAAACATTAAGAAATGACAGCTTAGGCTTCTGTCAAACCATAATTCTCACGGTGTCATCTCAACAGACTTAGATGGTGCCCTATTAAAGTGAATGGATTTGTCTTTAATGCATAACCCCATAATGATAGTGGTAAAACGATAAGAGACATCATAGTACTCACTATATCCAATAGAGCACGACTACGACGTTCGAACACACCATCACACTATGGTGTTCCAGGAGGCGTGAGCTGTGAAACAATTTCCACATTGTCTAAAATTGCATACCAAACTCGTAACTTAGATATTCACCTCCATGATCATATCATAGACATTTATCTTCTTGTCACGATGATCTTTAACTTCACTCTGAAACTCCTTGAACCTTTCAAACATTTCAGATTCGTGTTTCATTAAGTAAATATCCCCATATTTACTCAAATCATCAGTGAAGGTAAAGAAAAACAACGATATCCACTGTGTGTTTCAACACTCATTGGACCACATACATCAACATGTATTATTTCCAATAAGCCACTTGCCCGCTCCATCATATTGGATGACGGGGTCTCAGTCATCTTGCCCAAGAGGCATGGCTCGCATGTCTCAACCGATTCGAAATCGAGTGAGTCAAAAATCCATCATCATGGAGTTTCTTCATGCGATTTATACCAATATGACATTTAGCGGCAGTGCCACAAGTATGTGGTACTATCATTATTACCTTTATATATTTTTGGTACCAACGTTATGAACATGTGTACTACTACGATCATGATTCGATAAACCATTCCGAGTGGGTGCATGACCATTGAAGGCATTATCCATGTAAATAGAATAACCATTTTTCTCTAACTTATATGAATAACCGTATTGCACTAATCATGATCTAATCATGTTCATGCTCAACGCAAACACCAAATAACATTTATTTAGGTTTATCACAAATCCCGAAGGTAGAGAGAGCGTGCGATGGTGATCACATCAATCTTGGAAACACTTCCAACACACATCGTCACCTTTCACCTAGCTAGTCTCCGTTTATTTCGTAGCTTTTATTTCGAGTTGCTAGCACTTAGCAACCAAACCGGTATCCAATACCCAGGTGCTACTAGGAGTACCAGCAAGGTACACATCACTAACACGTATATCAAATATACTTCCATTGACATTCCCAGCCTTCTTATCTACCAAGCATCTAGGGGTTTTCCGCTTCAGCGAACATTCTCCTCATAACAGAAGCAGTTAGTCTCGGGTTCGGGCTCAACCTTGGGTTTCTTCACTAGAGCAACAACTGGCTTGCCATTCCTGAAGTTTTCCGTTCTTGCCCTTGCCCCTTTTGAAACTAGTGGTTTCTCTTAACCATCAACACTTGATGCTCCTTCTTGATTTCTACCTTCGTGGTGTCAAACATCACGAACAACTCAGGGATCATCTTATCCATCCCTGGCATGTTATAGTTCATCACGAAGCTCTAGTAGCTTGGTGGCAGTGACTTGGAGAACTGCATTAATCACTATCTCATCTGGAAGATTAACTCCCACTTGATTCAAGTGATTGTAGCACCCAGACAATCTGAGCACACGCTCAGCGATTGAGCTATTCTCCTTTATCTTGTAGACAAAGAATCTTGTTGGAGGTCTCATACCTCTCAACATAGGCACGAGCCTGAGATCACAATCTCAGCTCCTAGAACATCTCATATGTTCCATGACGTTCAAAACGTTTTGGAGCCTCAATTCTAAGCCGTAATGCATGACGCATTGAACTATCACGTAGTCACCAAAAAGTGCCTGTCATATGTTCACAACATCTACAGACAACGCTTGAGGGAGTGATGCAGTTAGCGGTACATAAAAAACATAAGCTTTCTGTGCAGCAATGAGGACAATCCTCAGATCACGGACCCAGTCCGCATTATTGCTACCATCAACTTTCAACTTACTTTTCTCTAGGATTGTATCAATAAAACTGTGGAGCTACAGCGCGAGCTATCTACGACATAATTTGCAAGGACATTTTAGACTAAGTTCATGATAATTAAGTTCATTTAATCAAATTATTAATGAACCCCCACTTAGATAGACATCTCTCTAGTCTTCCAAGTGATACATGATCCATGTCAACTAGCCCGTGTCCGATCATCACGTGAGACGGACTAGTCATCCATGGTGAACATCTCTATGTTGATCGTATCTTCTATACGACTCATGTTCGACCTTTCAGTCTTCCGTGTTCCGAGGCCATGTCTGTACATGCTAGGCTCGTCAAGTCAACCTAAGTGTTTCGCATGTGTAAATCTGGCTTACACCCGTTGTATGCGAACGTTAGAACCTATCACACCCGATCATCACGTGGTGCTTCGGAACGACGATCCTTAGCAACGGTGCACAGTTAGGGTGAACACCTTTCTTGAAATTTTATTGAGAGATCATCTTATTTACTACCGTCGTTCTATGCAAATAAGATGTAAACTGATAAACATCACATGCAATCAATATAGTGACATGATATGGCCAATATCATCTTGCTCCTTTGATCTCCATCTTCGGGGCACCATGATCATCACTGTCACCGGCACGACACCATGATCTCCATCATCATGATCTCCATCATTGTGTCTTCATGAAGTTGTCTCGCCAAATATTACTTCTACTACTACAGCTAACATTTAGCAATAAAGTAAAGTAATTACATGGCGTTTATGATTGACACGCAGGTCATACAATAGTATAAGACAACTCCTATGGCTCCTGCCGGTTGTCATAGTCATCGACATGCAAGTCGTGAACCCTATTACAAGAACATGATCAATCTCATACATCGCAATGCATCACATCACATCCTTTTGGCCATATCACATCACACGGCATATGCTGCAAAAACAAGTTAGACGTCCTCTAATTTGTAGTTGCAAGTTTTTACGTGGTTGCTATAGGTTTCTAGCAAGAACGTTTCTTACCTACGTCAAAACCACAACGTGATATGCCAATTTCTATTTACCCTTCATAAGGACCCTTTTCATCGAATCCAATCCGACTAAGGTGGGAGAGACAGACACCCGCTAGCCACCTTATGCAACTAGTGCATGTCAGGCGGTGGAACCGGTCTCACGTAAGCGTACGTGTAAGGTTGGTCCGGGCCGCTTCATCCCACAATACCGTCGAATCAAGATAAGACTAGTAACGGCAAGCATATTAACAAAATCGACGCCCACAACTACTTTGTGTTCTACTCGTGCATAGATTCTACGCATAGACCTAGCTCATGATGCCACTGTTGGGAGACGTAGTAGTAAATCAAAAATTTTCCTACGTGTCACCAAGATCTATCTATGGAGAAACCAGCAAACGAGTGGGGAGAGATTGGATCTTCATACCTTTGAAGATCGCTAAGCGGAAGCGTTACAAGAACGCGGTTGATGGAGTCGTACTCGCAGCGATTCAGATCGCGGTAGATCCGATCAAGTGCCGAACGGACGGCACCTCCGCGTTCAACACACGTGCAGCCCGGTGACGTCTCCAACACCTTGATCCAGCAAGGAGGAAGGAGAGGTTGGGGAAGGGCTCCAACAGCAGCACGACGGCGTGGTGGTGGTGGAGTAGCAAGGTAATCCGACAGGGCTTCGCCTAAGCGCTGCGGAGGAGGAAGAAGAGAGGTAGGGCTTCGCCGTGAGAGAGAGAGATCAAATCTTATCTCAAAACATCCAAAACCTCAAGTATATATAGGAGGAGGGACGTGGAGGGCTGGCTTGGCCTCTACTCCAAAGAGGAGATGGCCGGCCGAATTAAAGGGAGAGTCCACCTCCCACAAGGGAGGTGGATCTCCTCCTTTTAAATCCTTTTTGCCTTATCTCCTTATATCCAGCCACATGGGCCTTTAGCAAAAGTATTTCCCAGCCCAATAAGGGCTGACACACTTTATCTAACAGCCCATGAAGTCCTCTGGTCGTCACACCCCTCCCGGGGGTCCTCCGGCACCCTCCCGGCACTCCCGGTACACTACCGATGAGCCCGAAAACTTTCCGGTGACCAAAACTGGACTTCCTATATATCAATCTTTACCTCCGGACCATTCCGGAGCTCCTCGTGACGTCCGGGATCTCATCCGGGACTCCGAACAACCTTCGGTAATCACGTATACCATTTCCCTATAACCCTAGCGTCATCGAACCTTAAGTGTGTAGACCCTACGGGTTCGGGAGACACGTAGACATGACCGAGACACTTCTCCGGCCAATAACCAACAGCGGGATCTGGATACCCATGTTGGCTCCCACGTACTCCACGATGATCTCATCGGATGAACCACGATGTCGGGGATTCAATTAATCCCGTATACAATTCCCTTTGTCTATCGGTATGGTACTTGCCCGAGATTCGATTGTCGGTATCCCTATACCTTGTTCAATCTCGTTACTGGCAAGTCTCTTTACTCGTTCCGTAATACATCATCCCGTGGCTAACTCCTTAGTCACATTGAGCTCATTATGATGATGTCTTACCGAGTGGGCCCAGAGATACCTCTCCGTCACACGGAGTGACAAATCCCAGTCTCGATTCGTGCCAACCCAACAGATACTTTCGGAGATACCCGTAGTGCACCTTTATAGCCACCCAGTTACGTTGTGACGTTTGGCACACCCAAAGCATTCCTACGGTATCCGGGAGTTGCACAATCTCATGGTCTAAGGAAACGATACTTGACATTGAAAAGCTTTAGCAAATGAACTACACGATCTAGTGCTATGCTTAGGATTGGGTCTTGTCCATCACATCATTCTCCTAATGATGTGATCCCGTTATCAACGACATCCAATGTCCATGGCCATGAAACCGTGACCATCTATTGATCAACGAGCTAGCCAACTAGAGGCTTACTAGGGACATGTTGTGGTCTATGTATTCACACATGTATTATGGTTTCCGGTTAACACAATTATAGCATGAACAATAGACAATTATCATGAACAAGGAAATACAATAATAACCATTTTATTATTGCCTCTAGGGCATATTTCCAACAGAGGGGCAGTAAGCTGGAGCAGCAGCAAGCAAAGCGTCGTGGCGGCATCTACATGTGAAGCGGAGTACATAGCTGCTTCGGAAGCAGCAAAGGAGGGAGTCTGCATGGAGGAGTTCATCACCGACCTAGGAGTGATTCCGAATGCGTCGGGCCCGATGACTCTACTCTGTGACAACACTGGAGCTATTGCCCTTGCGAAGGAGCCCAGGTTTCACAAGAAGACAAGACACATCAAGCGCCGCTTCAACTCCATCCGTGATTACATTCAGGAGGGAGACATAGATATTTGTAAAGTGCATACGGATCTGAATGTCGCAGATCCATTGACTAAACCTCTCTCACGAGCAAAACATGATCAGCACCAGAATGCTATGGGTGTTCGATTCATCACAATGTAACTAGCTTATTGACTCTAGTGCAAGTGGGAGACTGTTGGAAATATGCCCTAGAGGCAATAATAAATTGGTTATTATTGTATTTCCTGGTTCATGATAATTGTCTATTGTTCATGCTATAATTGTGTTAACCGGAAACCGTAATACATGTGTGAATACATAGACCACAACGTGTCCCTAGTGAGCCTCTAGTTGGCTAGCTCGTTGATCAATAGATGGTCTCGGTTTCATGACCATGGACATTGGATGTCGTTGATAACGGGATCACATCATTAGGAGAATGATGTGATGGACAAGACCCAATCCTAAGCATAGCACAAAGATCGTGTAGTTCGTTTGCTAAAGCTTTTCAATGTCAAGTGTCATTTCCTTAGACCATGATATTGTGTAACTCCCGGATACCGTAGGAATACTTTGGGTGTGCCAAACGTCACAACGTAACTGGGTGGCTATAAAGGTACGCTACGGGTATCTCCGAAAGTGTCTGTTGGGTTGACACGAATCGAGACTGGGATTTGTCACTCCGTGTGACGGAGAGGTATCTCTGGGCCCACTCGGTAAGACATCATCATTATGAGCTCAATGTGACTAAGGAGTTAGGCACGAGATGATGTATTACGGAACGAGTAAAGAGACTTGCCGGTAATGAGATTGAACAAGGTATGAGGATACCGACGATCGAATCTCGGGCAAGTACCATACCGATAGACAAAGGGAATTGTATACGAGATTGATTGAATCCCTGACATCGTGGTTCATCCGATGATATCATCGTGGAGTACGTGGGAGCCAACATGGGTATCCAGATCCCGCTATTGGTTATTGGCCGAAGAGGTGTCTCGGTCATGTCTACGTGTCTCCCGAACCCGTAGGGTCTACACACTTAAGGTTCGATGACGCTAGGGTTATAGGGAAAAGGTATACGTGATTACCGAAGGTTGTTCGGAGTCCCGGATGAGATCCCGGACGTCACGAGGAGCTCCGGAATGGTCCGGAGGTAAAGATTGATATATAGGAAGTCCAGTTTTGGTCACCGGAAAGTTTTCGGGCTCATCGGTATTGTACCGGGAGTGCCGGGAGGGTGCCGGAGGACCCCCGGGAGGGGTGTGACGACCAGAGGACTTAGTGGGACTTTAGAGGAGGTGTGCCAGCCCATATTGGGCCAGCCAAGACCTCCTAGAAGGGCCCATGCGGCTGGGATCTAGAGATAAGGGCAAAAGGGGTTTGAAAGGAGGAGATCCACCTCCCTTGTGGGAGGTGGACTCCTCCCCCACTTCGGCCGAACCTCTCCTCCTTGGAGGAGGGGCCAAGCCAGCCCTCCCTCTCCCTCCTACTATATATACTTGAGGTTTTGGCCCTTTGAGAACAGGATTTGATCTCTCTCTCTCACGACGAAGCCCTACCTCTCTTCTTCCTCCTCCGCAGCGCTTAGGCGAAGCCCTGTCGGAATACCTTGCTACTCCACCACCACCACGCCGTCGTGCTGATGTTGGAGCCCTTCCCCAACCTCTCCTTCCTCCTTGCTGGATCAAGGTGTTGGAGACGTCACCGGGCTGCACGTGTGCTGAACGCGGAGGTGCCGTCCGTTCGGCACTTGATCGGATCTACCGCGATCTGAATCGCTGCGAGTACGACTCCATCAACCGCGTTCTTGTAACTCTTCCGCTTAGCGATCTTCAAAGGTATGAAGATGCAATCTCTCCCCTCTCGTTGCTGGTTTCTCCATAGATAGATCTTGGTGAACGTAAGAAAATTTTGATTTACTACTACGTTCCCCAACAGTCATCATATTTGGCTTTGAGTTGCCGTTCTTTAGCTTTCAAGCTGCGAGCCGTTGCTATGAGCCACTGCCTGATCTCTTCCTGATCTTCAAGGTTATCAGGGATGTACAAGTCATTGGATTCCAATATATCTTCTTCCTCGACGGGGGAAGGTAATTATTGTCTTTGGAGTAGTTGACGTTATCGGGGCTGTTCTGGTCCTCGGGCCCTTCCAGACCCTCTAAAGCTGCGCTCTTGCCGGTTCTCTCGGGTGCTCATCGGCGGCGGTAGCAGCAGCAACATCCTCTACCATGACACCCTACTCAAGCTCGAGCTCAAGGAGAAAGACCTACAGCCGAGCCGGACCGTGTTCCACGACATCGTGTCGGGCCAGTCTTGCACCCCGTTCGGCAAGATCCGGCTTGACGTCCTCTTCGATAACAAGCAACACTTCCGCCGTGAGCCGATATGGTTCGAGGTAGTGGACCTGAACAGTCCCTACCATGCCCTGCTGGGCAGGCTCACCCTGGCCAAGTTCATGGTAGTTACCCATTATGCCTACCTCAGGCTGAAGATGCCGGGCCCCAAGGGCATCATCACGATCGACGGCGACTACAGGAAGTCGATCGAGTTCATGCGGGACAGCAGCCGGCTGGCAGAAGCACTGGTGATCGCTAAGGAGCGGCGGAAACCCGACCGGATTGTGGCTCACACCGCCGAGCAGCCGACCGTGCCCAGTCCCCCGTCCCAGTCAGCCAACGAGGCCTTGTTCCAGCCGTCTAGGGACACCAAGTAGGTGCCCCTTGACCCGCCCAACCCCAAGCAGTGCGTCACTATTGGCACAAATCTCAACAGCAAATAGGAAGGCGAGCTCATCGACTTCCTCCGTGGGAATCGGGACATCTTTGCATGGTCTCCCAAGGACATGCTGGGTGTTCCGAGAAAGTATGCCGAGCACAAACTTCATGTGCGGCTGGATGCCAAGACGGTAAAGCAACCCCTGCACCATTTCTCCGAGGAGAAGCGACGTACTATAGGAGAAGAGATTGCCCGGCTGCTTGCAGCCGGCTTCATCATGGAAGTTTTCCACCGGGACTGGTTGGCCAACCCAGTCCTAGAGCTGAAGAAGAACAAGACTTGGCGCATGTGCATCGACTACACTAGCCTGAACAAGGCATGCCCCAAGGATCCTTTCGCCCTGCCCCAGATTGATCACGTGATTGACTCCACGGCCGGCTATGACTTACTGTCCTTCCTGGACGCCTACTCCGGCTACCACCAAATCAAGCTGGACCCGGCTGACCGGCTGAAGACCTCCTTCATCACCCCTTTTGGCGCCTATTGCTACATCACCATGTCCTTCAGCCTGAAGAATGCAGGTGCCACCTTCTAGTGCTGCATGCAAAAGTGCCTCCTGCCCCAGATCGGCAGGAATGTCCATGTCTATGTTGACGACATCATTATCAAGTCCAAGAAGCACTTCAGCCTCCTTCACGATCTCAAGGAGACCTTGTCCAATATGCATGAGTACAAGATCGGGCTCAATCCGGAGAAGTGTGTCTTCAGCATCACAGGCGGCCAGCTCTTGGGTTACTTCATGTCCGCCCGCAGCATCGAGGCAAACCCGGAGAAGACCCTGGCCATTGAGCGCATTCATAAGCCGACTCATCTCCGCAACATCCAGAAGTTCATGGACTGCCTTGCCGCGCTCAGCAGGTTCGTCAGCCAGCTGGGCAAGAAGGCGCTACCCCTCTACCATTTGATGAAGAAAACCGCCAAGTTCGAGTGGACCGACCAGGCGGATGAGGCCTTCCGCGACCTCAAACGAGCCCTCTCTAGCGCGCCCGTCCTGGCCACTTCGGCTGAGAAGGAGCCGATATTCATGTACATCATGGCCACCATGTGCGTGATCAGCGTCGTCTTGGTGGTGGAGCGGCAGAGGAAGGGAGGGCGCTGCCGGCTTAGCGCCTGATCTACTACCTCAACGAGGTCCTCTTCGCCTCCAAGCAGAACTATCCCCACTATGAGAAAATGTGCTACAACATATACTTTGCCGCCAAGAAGGTCAAGCAGTACTTCCAGGAGCACAACATCACCGTGGTGAGCACAACACCTCTTGGAGAAATCATGGGCGGCCGAGACGCCACCGGCCGAATCGCCAAGTGGACCATCACCCTCGCCGACCACGAAATCCGGTACGTGCCTTGCATGACTATCAAGTCGCAGGCAATGGCCGACTTCCTCGTCGACTGGGCCGAGACCAGTTTGTGCTGCCCCCTCCGGACTCAACTCACTGGCGCATGCACTTTGACGGCTCGAAGATGTGGACCGGCTTGGGAGCCGGCATCGTCCAGTCATCCCTGAAAGGGGACCAGCTCAAGTACGCACTCCAAATCCACTTCACCGCCTCCAACAACTTGGCCGAGTATGAGGCGCTCGTCCATGGCCTCCAGCTCGCCAAGGAAATTAGCATCCAGTGCATCCTCTGCTTCGGCGGCTCGGACCTCATGGTGTAGCAGGTCTCTGGCGAATGGGACACCAACAGGGCCAACTACCGCTTCCTCGTTCAACATCTCACCGGCTCCTTTGAGGGTTGTGAGTTCCATCACGTCCCCGAGCGGACAACGAGGCGGCCGATGCTCTGGCAAAGATCAGCTCCACCCGCAAAGCTATCCTAGCCGGCGTATCCCTCGAGCAACTATGAAAGCCATCGGTCAAGCCTTCCGCCGAGTCGGAGTTCATCTACGTGCCTGTCAATCCCGCCGACCCTTCAACAGGCTCAGGGGTTCGACCGGCTCGGCCGGCCCTGCCGGCTCTGCCCATCGTGTCGGCTCCGACCACTGCTGCCTCCACCATGGTCGGCCCTAACAACACAATCGTCATGATGGCAATTGATGCGCCTCCCGCCTCCTCAGACCCGGGGGCTGGCGAGCCGGTCCTGAGGGCTCTGGCAGCCCCCGACCTCTAGCCCGAGCCGCCACTAGCTCCCATCTCGGCCCCCCATGGGCATAGCCCATCTTGGCTTTCCTTTTGTGCAGCGAGCTCCCCACCGACGAAGACTTGGCCTGGTAGGTCCAGCATCAGGCCCCCGCCTACAGCATCATCAATCGCGAGCCGGTCCACCGCGACGCAACCGGCGTATTCCAGTGCTCCGTGGATCCAGGGAAGGGACATGAGATCCTCCTAGACATCCACTAGGGTGACTGCGGGCTTCATGTCGCCTCGAGGACACTGATGGCCAAGGCATTCCGCCGCAGCTTCTACTGGCCAACTACCTTGGAGGAGGCCAAACGGTTGGTCAACAAGTGTGAAGGTTATCAACGCTTCAACACGAAGAGCCATTTGCCGGTTATGACCGTCTAGACCATCCCACCGTCGTGGCCCTTTGCCGTCTGGGAGCTCGACATGGTGGGACCATTCAAGACCGCACGAGACGGCATGACACATCTGTTGGTGGCTGTCGATAAGTTCACCAAGTGGATCGAGGCCCGGCCAATCAAGAAGTTGGACGGCCCCACGTCCGTCCGGTTGATCACGGACATCACGGTCCGCTATGGAGTTCACCACAACATCATCACCTACAATGGCACCAACTTTGCCAAAGGCGCGATGGCACGCTTCTACGCCAAGCAAGGCATCTAGTTCGACCTCGCCTCAGTGGCTCACACGTAGTCGAACGGCCACCCAGAGAGGGTGAACGGGCTAATCTTGTCGGGCATCAAACCCCGGATCGTTGCGCCACTCATGCGCTCTATCGGTTGCTGGGTCGATGAGCTGCCGGCCATTCTATGGAGCCTCGGGATCATGCCCAACCGTTCGACCGACTTCACCCCGTTCTTTCTCGTGTACGGGTCCGAGGCGATCATCCCCACGGACATTGAGTTCGACTCGCCTCGCATCGCCCTATACACGGAGACGGATACCAAGGAGGCAAGAGAAGACGGCATCAACCTACTCGAAGAAGCACGCGAGCTGGCCGTGAGCCGGACCGCCATCTACCGGCAGAACCTTCAGCACTACCATAGCAAGCAGACCTGACCCCTCTCCTTCCGCGAAGGAGACCTGGTGCTCATGCGGATCCAACGTACAACTGGCCAACACAAGCTATCCTCCCGTGGGAGGGCCCGTTCATCATCAGCAAAGCGCTGCACAACAAAACATAGTACTTGATAGACACCGAGAAGTCGTAGAAGCGCAAGAGAGATGCCTTTGGCGAGGAGACGGAGCGCCCATGGAACATGGTGCTCCTTCGCCCGTTTTACTGTTGAAAGACCAGTGTATGTATGTATCCCTTCCCCTTTTTGGGCTTATGAATGCAAAAGGCGTCCCAGGCCAGCATATGGGACACACCTCTTTCCCTTAAATACATTCCTCCCCATGAATGGCCCGCCGGCTCTAGCTCCCGAGGCTCGCCGGCTAGCCCAGACTCTCCCTCAGCTGGCCAAGTAGTGTGAGCTAAGCAACTCCCTCCCACCCTGCCTAGCTACAGACTGACACCCGACTGTTTGGCTAGCGGGACCCTGGGTTGGGTGCTTACCGCACACGAATGTTGTCTGCCAGGCGGTTCTTGGCTTGGGCTAGCCGCACCCTTTACTTTATCTAGCAGGCCTCTGTCGCTCTCGCCCTAGCTAACCAACCTCGCGGCTCTAATTCCTACGATCGACTCCGCCAAGGCAAACGCTCTGTCCAATCACAAACCTGCTCCTGGCTGTCCGGCTGGTGGGTCCAAAACCAAAGAGGACGAAGTTTTGGGCAGAAAAGCTTAAGGGACGGTAAGTTACGGACGAGCCGACACGCAGAAGTTGTTTCACACAATGAAAAGCATCAAATTTATACACAAAATCATAAAGTCCCACAACCACAAGTTCATTACAATACACCCCTAGTGGGTGGAAATGCATTCTGATAAGTCCTACAACAAAAGGAAAGCGCAATAAGTGCAGAGCCTTCTGGGCCTCAGGCACGTCAAGAGGTGGCCGCCGCCTCTGAGTCCGTCTCCACAACCGCCATCCTTTTGGTGCCGCTCCCGGTGCTGGAGTTGGTGCTCTCGTCGGCAACAACGTCGTCCTCGGGCTCCTCGGGTATGCTGAAGGAATCCTCCGTGACCGGCTTGCCGTCCTTGCCAAGCGCCAACAAGATCTCGTCCAGGTCAACATAAGAGGCCAGCTCCTTCACCAGGTGGACAAGGGCGCTCTCACGGGCAATCCGCTCCGGCTCTGGAAATTCACGCATTGTGGCCAGCCAGTCTAGGCTGACGCCGTTGTACCACGACATGACAAACCGGAGGGGCATCTGCACCCCAGCTCGGGCCATCGAGGCCTTCCAAACGGGGAGCCGCTCCACCGCATGATCGAGACACAACGAGACGCAACCTTTGGAGATCTGTCGATCCGGCCACAGGGCCGAGATGACTCCCAGACCGGCTGCATGAAGACGGTCCATGCAGTGATGCAAGAATATCAGCCGGTTCTCAGTAGCGAGCACGATCTTCGGTAGGTTCCACCTCGCATGCTCGACGACCTCCACTCCGTGCTGCCGAAAGCACTCCCGGTGTTCTTGCACAAACCGCTCGGCCCGGTGATATACCAATCTTGTGTAAAAATTTCAGCCATTCGACGCTCTTAAAAATTTAGAAAAATCCTGGACTGAGTGTAAAAGTTTCCGTTTTTCAACAAGATCAAATCAACAACTAGATCACCCCAAAGGTTTTACTTGGCTCAAACACTAATTAAAACACCAAAACAAAATTACTACAAAATTAATAGTGTGGTAAACACTCAAAAACATAAGCAAAAAGCAGAACACAAAGATAAAATTGGGTTGCCTCCCAACAAGCGCTATTGTTTAACGCCCCTAGCTGGGCAAAACAAAATAGATCTAGGTATTGTCATCTTTGGTATGCAATCCAAAAATAGCTCTCATAATAGATTCATAAGTCAATCTAATCTTCTTTCTAGGAAAGTGTTCCATGCCTTTCCTTAATGGAAATTGGAATCTAATGTTTCCTTCTTTCATGTCAATAATTGCACCAATCGTTCTAAGGAAAGGTCTACCAAGAATAATAGGACATGTAGGATTGCAATAAATATCAAGAACAATTAAATCTATGGGCACATAATTCCTATTTGCAACAATAATAATATTATTAATCCTTCCCATAGGTTTCTTAATAATGGAATCCACTAGGTGCAAATTCAAAGAGCAATCATCAAGATCATGGTATCCTAGCACATCACATAAAGTTTTCGGAATCGTGGAAACACTAGCACCCAAATCACACAAAGCATGCCACTCATAATCTTTTATTTTAATCTTAATACTAGGTTCCCACTCATCATGAACTTTATAGGGATAGAAACTTCTAACTCATGTTTTTCTTCAAAAGATTTCATCATAGCATCAACGATATGTTTAGTAAAAGCCTTATTGTGATTATAAGAATGTGGAGAATTCATCATGGATTGCAACAAGGAAATACAATCAATCAAAGAGCAGATATCATAATTAAAGTCCTTGAAATCCAAAAGAGTGGGTTCATTGCTATTTAAAGTTTGGACCTCTTCTATCACACTTTTATCAATCTTAGCATTAAGATCTATAGGCTCCGAATCATTGGGATGCCTTTTAATTAAAGTTGAATTATATCCAGTCCCATCTTTATCAAGATTCACATTAGAAAACAAATATTCAATAGGAGTCACATCAATCACTTTGAGATCTTCATCATTATTATCACGAGAACGCACTTTTTCAAGCCATTCCAGCTTAGCACGAATTCTAGCGGTTCTTTCCTTACTTTCGTCAATACAAATTATCATACCTTTTAAAGACTCATTAATATCATGCATGGTTGGAGTAGATCTAACTTTCAAAGAATCAATCTCAAGCGAAATTCTATCAACGTTCCTAGCCAAATCATCAATCTTGAGCACTTTTTCTTCAATAGTAGCATTAAAAACATTTTGTGAACCAATAAATTCCTTAACAATATTCTCAAGATCAGGGGGAATCTTATTATAATTTCCATAAGAATTGTTGTAGGAATTACCATAATTAGTAGAGGAATTACTAGGAAACGGTCTAGGGTTGAAATTACATCGATACGCATTATTACCAAAACTGTTCCTACCAACAAAATTCACATCCATAGATTAATTATTATTTCCAATGAAAGAAGACAAAGGCATATCATTGGGATCAATAGGAGCATTCTTACTAGCAATCAATTTCATCAATTCATCCATCTTTTCACTCAAAGTATTTATTTCTTCAATAGCATGCACCTTTTTACTAGTAGTAGATCTTTCGGTATGCCATCGAGAGTAGTTTGTCATAATGTTATCTAGGAGTTTAGTAGCTTCTCCTAATGTGATTTACATAAAAGTACCACCCGTGGCGAAATTGAGAAGATTCCTAGATGCAAAATTCAATCCCACATAAAAAATGTATAATCATCCATAAACTCAAACCATGTGCGGGACAATTCCTAATCATTAATTTCATCCTCTCCCAAGATTGTGCAACATGATCATGATCAAGTTGCTTAAAATTCATTATATCGTTCCTAAGGTAGATGATCTTAGCGGCCGGAAAGTACTTGGAAATAAAAAGCATCTTTACACTTATTCCATGAATCAATACTATTTTTAGGCAAAGATGAAAACCAAGTTTTAGCACGATCTCGTAGTGAGAACGGAAATAGCTTCAATTTAACAATACATTATCCACATCTTTCTTCTTTTGCATATCACAGAACTCAATAAAAGCAATTAGATGGGATGCGACATCATCGCTAGGAAGGCCAGAAAATTGTTCTTTCATAACAAGATTAAGCAAGGCAGCATTGATTTCATAAGATTCCACACTAGTGGCGGGAGCAACCGGAGTGATAATAAAATCATTATTATTAGTATTGGAAACTTCACACAACTTGTTATTCTCAGACATCATGACAAAGCAAGCAATCAAGCACCCAAGCAAATGAAAGAAGGGCGAATAAACAGGCAAATATTTTTGGTATTTTATGAAAATTGTTTTAGAAGTGGGGGAGAGGAAAACAAGGGGCAAACGAAAATAATCTAAATGCAAGAGTTGAGGTTGTGATGGGTACTTGGTAGGCTTGATGTAGATCTCCTTGGCAACGAAACCAAAAATTGGCAAGTTGATGGGAGAGATCTTGTCTTGACTTTCTATGTATCCTCCCCGGCAACGGTGCCAGGAATCCTTCTTTCTACCTCTTGAGCTTGCGTTAATTTTCCCTTGAAGAGGAAAGGGTGATGCAGAGAAGTAGATAAGTATTTCCCTAGTTGTTGAGAACCAAGTTATCAATCCAGTAGGAGGAACAAGCAAGTCACCAATGGATGCACCTACACAAACAATCAAACTCTTGCACCCAACGTTATAAAGGGGTTGTCAATCCCTTCATGGTTATTTGCACGGATTAGATCCGATAGAGATAGATGTAAACAAAAATGGAAAGTAAAAGATAAGAAAATTGCAGCAAATTATTTTTGGTATTTTTGGTTTATAGATCTGGAAATATATTATGGAAAGTAGACCCGAGGGCCATATATTTCACTAGAGGCTTCTCTCTTGAAGGAAAATATCATGGTGGATAAACAAATTACTGTCAACCAATTTAGAGAAAATCAAATAATCATGTAGATATCCAAGGCAATGATCATGCATATAGGCATCACGTCCATGTCAAGTAGACCGAAACGATTCTGCATCTACTACTATTATTCCACACATCGACCGACTCCTGCGTGCATTTAGAGTATTAAGTTCATGAAGAACAGAGTAACGCATTAGGTAAGATGACATGATGTAGAGGGATAAACTCAAGAAATATGATGAAAACCCCATCTTTTTACCCTTGATGGTAACAATACAATGCGTGCCTCCCTACCCCTACTATGTCACTAGGTGAGGACACCACAAGATTGAACCCAAAACCAAGCACTTCTCCCATTGCAAGAATTACCAATCTAGTTGGCTAAACCAAACCAATAACTCGAAGGGACTTGCAAGATATGAAATCATGCATATAAGAATTCAGAGAAGATTCAAATAAGATTCATGGATAATCTGAACATAAACCCAGAATTCACCGGATCTTGACAAACACACCACAAAAGAGTATTACATCAGATAGATATCCATGAAGATCATGAACAACATGGTATTGAAGATCAAAGAGAGAGAAGAAGCCATCTAGCTACTAGCTATGGACCCGTAGGTCTGTGGTGGACTACTCATGCATCACCGGAGGGGCAATGGAGTTGATGTAGATGCCCTCCCTGATTGAAACCCCCTCCGGCAGATTACCGAAAAAGGCTCCAAGATTGGATCTCTTGGGAACGGTGGCTTCTTGCGGAAAAAAAGTATTTTCATGGATCTCTCCGGTGTTGGGGGAATATTTGGGTATTTATAGGACAAAGAATAGGTTTAGGAGACCTGCAAGGAGACGGCAAGCCTGCCAGGCACGACTAGGGGGTGGCCGCACCTACCAGGCTTGTGATCTCCTGGTAGATCCCCTAGCATGCACTTCAAGTCTCGAGGATCTCTTTCCTTCCAGAAAAAAATCATTCCGAAGGTTTTATTCTGTTTGGACTCCGTTTAATATTTCATATCTGAAAAACTCAAAAACAAGGAAAACACATAAATTGGCACTAGGCTCTAGATTAAATGGTTAGTCCCAAAAATAATATAAAATAGCATATTAATGCATATAAAACACCCAAAACAGATAATATAATAGCATGACATCATCAAAAATTATAGATATGTTGGAGATGTATCAGCGCGAGGTACGAGCGTTCTAGTGGGGGGCGCGAGCGAACCTGTTGGGGATATGACCCCACGGTGAGACCCGCCATCAGGGTCCGGGTCACACTGGGCGGCTCGCACGCCTGTTCAATAGTGGGCCAACAGACTGGGGCTCAAGACATGCGGAGACTTGGGCCAGGAGGGTCAGGCCCATGACCCGGATGAAGAAGACCCGGGCGCGTAAGTCGCCCGAAGACAACTTAGCCAAGAAGGCAAGGGAAAGTAAGAGATAGACTCGAACATGTATACGGAGAGTCGTTTACGACTCGTGTAACCTGTGGTCTTGACCTCTTATATAAAGGCTACACCCGGGGCGACTTAGACAGGTTATCGAAAACTAGGTCAAGCAATCGCTCCCTTGTAATCGACACATCAAGCAATACAAGCTCAAGCAAGACGTAGGCTATTACCTCGATTTGAGGGGCCGAACCTGGGTAAAACCGTGTCCTTTGTCACAACCAACCCTTTTGGGTCCATCACAGTAGCGATGGCCTCGAATCCAAGTCCGTTGACCCGGACATCTGCCGTGACAAATCCACGACAGTTGGCGCCCACCGTGGGGCTAGCACTTGGTGGTGTTGAGTTCTCAAAGGTCTCTCTTCCGGGGCTCAAAGGATATGTGGTCGGAAGGATGACTAAGAGTCACTGTGGCCGGCTCTACATCAACAATGCCGGCTGGGGGCTCGATGCCGACTCTGTTGAGTATGGCTTCCGGGTTCCCTTCGGGGGAATCCACATCTTCATCGGTAGGGTTGATGGATCTAAGCCTAAGCCGGACATCTGCACTAACATCGTCGAGCTGGCCCGACGCGCCCAACCTGTCCAGCGCGTGTCACCCGCCCATGTAAATCCAGGTCGGGAGCGCGTCTTCGTAGGCTTCACTCAAGGTACGGATCTTGGATCGGTCGAGTCACAGGAGACTCTCATCTATTCTGAGGACGGATCGTCAAGTGGAGAGACGGAATCGATTTACCAACTTCATAATGGCGGACTCGGTGGCTGTGAGGCGCTTTACCCTGAGTCAGAGAGGTCTGAGTCGGAAGGGCTAGAGCCAGTTCATGTGGCCGTGTTCATGGCGGGATTAGCTCCGGGTGCAAGCAGCACGGCGGCTGGAGCCACCAACGCAGGAAGCGATCCGCTGGCTCCGACTCAAGTCCTTGTGGATCTAATGAACGAGCTCGCAGGTGTGATGGCCACTGAGGTTACCTCTGAAAATCAAGCGGCTCAGAATTTGGAGATTGTGTGGCTCAAGGGCCAGATGGCAGAGCAGCAGCAGAGGATAGCAGAGTTAAAACTTTAGATGGAGGCGGAGGCGGAGCGCCTTAGGATAGATGCTTTCTGCCTTGGTTTCGAGCAGTCAGCAGTGGCTGTACATTGGATGAGGCATCAATCCCGTTCGCCGGAGCAATACGAGGCGAGGAACCTCTTCCATACGCGAGGGGCAAGGAGGACGGAATACGTGCCTGGGAGCCGGCCAACGGCTCGGCCACAGCCGCACCCTGTTGGAAATATGCCCTAGAGGCAATATATAAAGTGTTTATTATTATATTTCCTTGTTCATGATAATCGTTTATTATCCATGCTATAACTGTAGTGATCGGAAACACATTGCACGTGTGGATAAATAGACAAACACTATGTCCCTAGTATGCCTCTAGTGAACTAGCTCGTTGATCAAAGATGGTCAGGGTTTCCTAGCCATTGACATGTGATGTCATTTGATAATGGGATCACTTCATTAGGAGACTGATGTGATGGACAAGACCCAAACTACAAACATAGCATATGACCGTGTCAGTTTATTGCTACTGTTTTCTGCATGTCAAAGTATATGTTCCTATGACCATGAGATCATGCAACTCACGGATATCGAAGGAGTGCCTTGTGTGTATCAAACATCGCAACGTAACTGGGTGACTATAAAGGTGCTTTACAGGTATCTCCGATGGTGTCTGTTGAGTTGGCATGGATCGAGACTGCGATTTGTTACTCCGTGTGACGAAGAGGTATCTCGGGGCCCACTCAGTAATGCAACATCACAATAAGCCTTGCAAGCAATGTGACTAATTGTTAGTTGCAGGATATTGCATTACGGAATGAGTAAAGAGACTTACCGGTAACGAGATTGAACTAGGTATAGAGATACCGACGATCGAATCTCGGGCAAGTAACATGCCGAAGAACAAAGGGAACGTTATACGGGATTAACTGAATCCTTGACATAGAGGTTCAACCGATAAGATCTTCGTAGAATATGTAGGAACCAATGTGGACATCCAGGTCCCGCCATTGGTTATTGGCCGTAGAGGTGTCTCGGTCATGTCTACATAGTTCTCGAACCCGCAGGGTCTGCACACTTAAGGTTCGGTGACATTTCGGTAGTATAGAGTTATGTATGGTGGTGACCGAAGGTTGTTCGGAGTCCCGGATGAGATCCTGGACGTCATGAGGAGCTCCGGAATGGTCTGGAGGTAAAGATTCATATATAGGATGACCCAGTTTGGTCGCCGGAAAAGTTTCGGGCTCATCGGTAGTGTACCGGGAGTATCGGTAGTGTACCGGGAGTGCCGGTATTGTACCGGGGGACCTCCGGGAGGGGTATTTCGACCCCAAGAGGTCCATGGGCTGTGGGATAATAATAACCAGCCCTTAGTGGGCTGGGAAAACATCCACAAAGGCCCATGGCGCAGGAGAGAAAGTCCTAAAGCAAAAAGTGGAAAATCAGCCAATAGGAGGCAATCCTACTCCAACTAGGATTGGAGGTGAAGTAGGATTGCTCCCACCTCCTATTTCGACCGACCCAAAGGCCTTGGCTGCCTCTCCTCTCCTCTCCTCCTATATATACTAGTGGATTGGGTGGTTTTTGGACAGAATTTCCGGCCACGTGCTACCCGTTCCACCGGTGCATAGTTTCTCCTCTAGATCGTAGTTCCACAGTGCTTAGGCGAAGCCCTGCCGGAATTGCTCCACCACCATCACCGGAGCGCCATCACGCTGCCGGTGAACTCTCTCTCCTCTCCACCCCTCTTGCTGGATCAAGACGGTGGAGATCGTCATCAAGCTGCACGTGTGCTGAACGCGGAGGTGCCGTCCGTTCGGTACTAGATCGGAAGGATCGTGATCAAGGCCACGAGACGTTCGTGATTGGATCGTGGGACGGATCGTGACGAGATCGTGGGACGGTTCGTGATTGGTTCGCAGGACAGTTCGTGATTGGACCACGGGACGCTCGGCGATTTGGATAGCGAAGAAGTTCGACTACACCAACCGCGTTTCTTAACGCTTCCCGCTTAGCGATCTACAAGGGTACGTAGATCCACTCTCCCTCTCGTAGATGCTCATCACCATGGATAGGTTTGCGTGTGCGTAGGAAATTTTTTGTTTCCCATGCGACGTTCCCCAACAGTGGCATCATGAGCTAGGTTGATGGTTCGATGAGATCTCGAGTAGAACACAAAAGGTTTGTGGGCGTTGATGCTTAGATTGCTTCCTCCCTTGGTTGGATTTTGGTTCAGCGGGATTGTGAGATGAAGCGGCCCAGACGAACATTACTCGTACGCTTACGAGAGACCGGTTCCCTCGACGCAACTTGTTGCTTAGATGGCTTGCGGGTGACAGTTTCTCTCACTTTAGTTGGATCGGATCCGACAAAGGCGGTCCTTGAGAAGGTTGAAAAGCAATCTATGTACCACCGTTGTGGTTTATACGTAGGTGAGAATCGTTCTTGCTAGATACCCGTAGCAGCCACGTAAAACATGCAACAACAATTAGAGGACGTCTAACTTGTTTTTGCAGGGTATGTTGTGATATGATATGGCCAATTACATGATGAGATATATGTGATGTATGAGATGATCATGTGATGTATAGATTATCACGACTTGCATGTCGGTGATTACGGCAACCGGCAGGAGCCATAGGGTTGTCTTTAATTATTGTATGACCTGCGTGTCAATCATTAAGCGCTATGTAATGCTTTACTTTATCGCTACGGTAGCAATAGTAGTAGAAGCATGCAGGGCGTGACAACCCCGATGGCGACACGTTGATGGAGATCAAGATGATTGAGATCATGGTGTCATGCCGGTGACGATGGAGATCATGCCGGTGTTTCGAAGATGGAGATCTTAAACACAAGTTGATAGCCATATCATGTCACTTATGAATTGCATGAGATGTTAATCCTTTTATGCACCTTGTTTTGCTTAGTACGACGGTAGCATTATAAGGTGATCCCTCACTTAAATATCAAGATGAACTATGTTCTCCCCGAGTGTGCACCGTTGCGAAAGTTCGTCGTGTCGAGACACCACGTGATGATCGGGTGTGATAGACTCTACGTTCACATACAACGGGTGCAAGCCAGATTTGCACGTGCAGAACACTCGGGTTAAACTTGACGAGCCTAGCATGTACAGACATGGCCTCGGAACACAAGAGACCGAAAGGTCGAACATGAGTCATATAGTAGATATGATCAACATAATGATGTTCACCATTGAAGCCACCTTAACTCACGTGATGATCGGACTTGAGTTGGTGAATTTGGATCATGTGACACTCAGATGACCTGAGGGATGTCAATTTGAGTGGGAGCTTTAGTAATTTGATTAACTAAACTCATTATCTTGAACAATAGTCTAAGTAACCTTTGCATATTTATGTTGTAGATCAATGGCTCGCGCAGTAGCACCCCTGAATTTTAATGCATTCCTAGAGAAAGCTAAATTGAAAGATGATGGAAGTAACTTTGTTGACTGGGCCCGTAATCTGAGGATTATCCTCACGGCTTCCCAGAAGTCATATGTCCTTGATGCACCGCTTGGTGACCAACCAGAAGAAATGACCTCCGAAGACGTTAAGAACGCTTGGGAGGCTCGTGCTGGAGACTACTCAATAGTTCAGTGTGCAATATTGTATGGCTTAGAACCGGGACTTCAAAGACGTTTTGAACGTCATGGAGCATATGAGATGTTCCAGGAGTTGAAGTTTATCTTTCAGAAGAATGCCCGGATCGAGAGGTATGAGACCTCCGATAAATTCTATGCTTGCAAGATGGAGGAGAACGGGTCTATTAGTGAGCACATACTCAGAATGTCTGGGTACTCAAACCGTCTAGCGGAGTTCGGAATTACCCTTCCGCCGGAGGCGATCACTGATAGAGTTCTTCAATCGCTGCCACCTAGTTACAAGAGCTTTGTGATGAACTATAACATGCACGGGATGAACAAGTCAGTCGCCGAGCTGTTTGCGATGCTGAAAGTCACTGAGTCTAAAATCCAGAAAGAACATCAATCGTTGATGGTCAATAAAACCACTAGTTTCAAGAAAAACGGCAAAGGCAAAGGCAAGAAGGGTAAAACCAAGAAGGATGGCAAAGCAGTTGCTACTCCTACAAAGAAGCCTAAGCATGGACCTAAGCTAGAAACTGAGTGCTTTCATTGCAAAGGAACTGGTCACTGGAAGCAGAACTGCCCCGAGTACCTGGCTGGCAAGAAGGCGGCCAACGACAAACAAGGTATATATGATATACATGTTATTGATGTGTACCTTACTAGTTCTCGTAGTAGTGCCTGGGTATTTGATACCGGTTCGGTTGCTCACATTTGCAACTCAAAACAGGAACTACAGAATAAACGAAGACTGGCAAAGGACGAAGTGATGATGCGCGTGGGAAATGGTTCCAAGGTTGATGTGATCGCCGTCGGCACGCTCTCTCTTCGATTACCATCAGGATTAGTGATGAACCTAAATAATTGTTATTTAGTGCCTGCGTTAAGCATGAACATTATATCTGGATCTTGTTTATTGCGAGATGGTTACTCATTTAAATCAGAGAATAAAGGTTGTTCTATTTATATGAGTAATATGTTTTATGGTCATGCACCCAATGTTAGGGGTTTATTCATATTGAATCTTGATAGTGATGACACACATGTTGATAACATTGATGCCAAAAGATGTAGAGTAGTTAATGATAGTACCACTTTCTTGTGGCACTGCCGTTTAGGTCATATTGGTGTAGAACGCATGAGGAAGCTCCATGCTGATGGACTTTTGGAGTCACTTGATTTTGAATCACTTGACACATGTGAACCATGCCTTATGGGCAAGATGACCAAAACGCCGTTCTCTGGAACAATGGAACGGGCGAGTGACTTATTGGAAATCATACATACTGATGTGTGTGGTCCAATGAATGTCGAAGCGCGCGGTGGTTATCGTTATTTTCTCACCTTCACTAATGACTTGAGTAGATATGGGTATATTTACTTGATGAAGCACAAGTCTGAAACATTTGAAAAGTTCAAGCAATTTCAGAGTGAAGTTGAGAATCATCGTAACAAGAAGATTAAATTTCTTCGATCTGATCGAGGAGGTGAATATCTGAGTTATGAGTTTGGCAATCACTTAAGACAGTGTGGAATTGTTTCATAGTTGACACCGCCCGGAACACCACAGCGTAATGGTGTGTCTGAACGTCGTAATCGGACCTTATTGGATATGGTGCGTTCTATGATGTCTCTTGCCGATTTGCCACTATCGTTTTGGGGTTATGCATTAGAGACAGCTGCATTCACTTTAAATAGGGCACCATCAAAATCCGTTGAGACGACGCCATATGAACTGTGGTTTGGCAATAAGCCGAAGTTGTCGTTTCTTAAAGTTTGGGGATGTGATGCTTATGTCAAAAAGCTTCAGCCTGAAAAGCTGGAACCCAAAGCGGAAAAGTGCGTCTTCATAGGATACCCAAAAGAGACAGTCGGGTATACCTTCTATCTCAGATCCGAGGGCAAAGTGTTTGTCGCTAAGAACGGAACATTTCTTGAGAAAGAGTTTCTCTCGAAAGAATTGAGTGGGAGGAAAATAGAGCTTGATGAGGTTATTGAACCTTTACTTCAACCAGAGAGTAGCGCAGCACAGAAAGATGTTTCTGTGGAACCTACAACGGTAGAAGAGGAAGTTAATGATGATGATCATGAAGCTCCGGATCAAGCTGCTATTGAACCTCGTAGGTCGACAAGGACGCGTACTACTCCCGAGTGGTACGGCAACCCTGTCTTAGAGGTCATGTTGTTCGACAACAATGAACCTACGAGCTATGGAGGAGCAGTGATGGGCCCGGATTCCGAGAAATGGTTAGAGGCCATGCAATATGAGATGGGATCCATGTATGAAAACAAAGTATGGACTTTGGAAGTACTACCTGAAGGTCGAAAGGCCATTCAGAAAAAATGGATCTATAAGAAGAAGACGGACGCGGACGGTAATGTCACCGTCTATAAAGCTCGACTTGTGGCAAAGGGTTTTTCACAAGTTCAAGGAGTTGACTACGATGAGACTTTCTCACCCGTAGCGATGCTTAAGTCTGTCAGAATCATGTTGGCAATAGCTGCTTATTTCGACTATGAAATTTGGCAGATGGACGTGAAAACGGCGTTCCTCAACGGTTTCCTTGAGGAAGAGTTGTATATGATGCAACCCGAAGGTTTTGTCGATCCACAGAATGCTGACAAAGTTTGCAAACTCCAGCGATCCATTTATGGACTGGTGCAAGCATCTCAGAGTTGGAATAAACGCTTTGATGAGGTGATCAAAGCGTTTGGGTTTATACAAGTTTATGGAGAAGCTTGTATTTACAAGAAAGTGAGTGGGAACTCTGTAGCGTTTCTAGTGTTATATGTGGATGACATATTGCTGATCGGAAACGATATAGAAATGCTAGAAAGCGTGAAGGAATATTTGAATAAGAGTTTTTCAATGAAGGACCTAGGAGAAGCTGCTTTCATATTAGGCATTAAGATCTATAGAGATAGGTCGAGACTCTTAATAGCACTTTCACAGAGCACATACCTTGATAAAGTTTTGAAGAAGTTCAAAATGGAACAGGCCAAGAAGGGGTTCTTGCCTGTGTTGCAAGGTGTGAAGTTGAGTAAGACTCAATGCCCAGTGACTGCAGAAGATAAAGAAAATATGAGCGTCATCCCCTATGCTTCAGCCATAGGCTCTATCATGTATGCAATGCTGTGCACAAGACCCGATGTCAGCCTTGCCATAAGTATGGCTGGAAGGTTTCAAAGTGATCCTAGAATGGAGCACTGGCAAGCGGTCAAGAATATCCTTAAGTACCTTAACCGGACTAAGGACATGTTTCTCGTTTATGGAGGTGATGAAGAGCTCGTCGTAAAGGGTTACGTCGATGCAAGCTTTGACACTGATCCGGACGATTCTAAATCGCAAACCGGATACGTATTTATTCTTAACGGGGGAGCGGTAAGCTGGTGCAGTTCCAAGCAAAGCGTGGTAGCTGATTCTACGTGTGAAGCGGAGTACATCGCAGCCTCAGAGGCAGCGAAGGAAGGTGTCTGGATGTAGCAGTTCATGACAGATCTTGGAGTAGTGCCTAGTGCACTGAATCCAATAAATCTGTTTTGTGACAACACTGGTGCCATTGCTCTAGCCAAGGAACCAAGGTTTCACAAGAGGACCAGACACATAAAGCGACGCTTCAACTCCATCCGGTTCTACATCGAGGAGAAGGACATAAATATTTGCAAAGTGCACACGGATCTGAATGTTGCAGACCCGTTGACTAAACCTCTTCCAAGGGCTAAACATGATCAACACCAGAACTGTATGGGTGTTCGATTCATTACCATGTAAATCACATAGTGATGTGAACTAGATTATTGACTCTAGTGCAAGTGGAAGACTGTTGGAAATATGCCCTAGAGGCAATATATAAAGTGTTTATTATTATATTTCCTTGTTCATGATAATCCTTTATTATCCATGCTATAACTGTAGTGATCGGAAACACATTGCATGTGTGGATAAATAGACAAACACTATGTCCCTAGTATGCCTCTAGTGAACTAGCTCGTTGATCAAAGATGGTCAGGGTTTCCTAGCCATTGACATGTGATGTCATTTGATAATGGGATCACATCATTAGGAGACTGATGTGATGGACAAGACCCAAACTACAAACATAGCATATGATCGTGTCAGTTTATTGCTACTGTTTTCTGCATGTCAAAGTATATGTTCCTATGACCATGAGATCATGCAAATCACGGATATCGAAGGAGTGCCTTGTGTGTATCAAACGTCGCAACGTAACTGGGTGACTATAAAGGTGCTCTACAGGTATCTCCGATGGTGTCTGTTGAGTTGGCATGGATCGAGACTGGGATTTGTTACTCCGTGTGACGGAGAGGTATCT
This sequence comes from Hordeum marinum, assembly GCA_022496015.1. NCBI lineage: Eukaryota > Viridiplantae > Streptophyta > Magnoliopsida > Poales > Poaceae > Hordeum > Hordeum marinum. Next base: position 472,511,637 of record CM039678.1, read on the forward strand.
CGGGGCCCACTCGGTAATGCAACATCACAATAAGCCTTGCAAGCAATGTGACTAATTGTTAGTTGCAGGATCTTGCATTACGGAACGGGTAAAGAGACTTGCCGGTAACGAGATTGAACTAGGTATAGAGATACCGACGATCGAATCTCGGGCAAGTAACATGCCGAAGAACAAAGGGAACGTTATACGGGATTAACTGAATCCTTGACATAGAGGTTCAACCGATAAGATCTTCATAGAATATGTAGGAACCAATGTGGACATCCAGGTCCCGCCATTGGTTATTGGCCGTAGAGGTGTCTCGGTCATGTCTACATAGTTCTCGAACCCGCAGGGTCTGCACACTTAAGGTTCGGTGACGTTTCGGTAGTATAGAGTTATGTATGGTGGTGACCGAAGGTTGTTCGGAGTCCCGCATGAGATCCTGGACGTCACGAGGAGCTCCGGAATGGTCCGGAGGTAAAGATTCATATATAGGATGTCCCAGTTTGGTCGCCGGAAAAGTTTCGGGCTCATCGGTAGTGTACCGGGAGTATCGGTAGTGTACCGGGAGTGCCGGTAGTGTACCGGGGGACCTCCGGGAGGGGTATTTCGACCCCAAGAGGTCCATGGGCTGTGGGATAATAATAACCAGCCCTTAGTGGGCTGGGAAAACAGCCACAAAGGCCCATGGCGCAGGAGAGAAAGTCCTAAAGCAAAAAGTGGAAAATCAGCCAATAGGAGGCAATCCTACTCCAACTAGGATTGGAGGTGAAGTAGGATTGCTCCCACCTCCTATTTCGGCCGACCCAAAGGCCTTGGCTGCCTCTCCTCTCCTCTCCTCCTATATATACTAGTGGATTGGGTGGTTTTTGGACAGAATTTCCGGTCACGTGCTACCCGTTCCACCGGTGCATAGTTTCTCCTCTAGATCGTAGTTCCGCAGTGCTTAGGCGAAGCCCTGCCGGAATTGCTCCACCACCATCACCGGAGCACCGTCACGCTGCCGGTGAACTCTCTCTCCTCTCCACCCCTCTTGCTGGATCAAGACGGTGGAGATCGTCATCAAGATGCACGTGTGCTGAACGCGGAGGTGCCGTCCGTTCGGTACTAGATCGGAAGGATCGTGATCAAGGCCACGAGACGTTCGTGATTGGATCGTGGGACGGATCGTGACGAGATCGTGGGACGGTTCGTGATTGGTTCGCAGGACGGTTCGTGATTGGATCGCGGGACGCTCGGCGATTTGGATCGCGAAGAAGTTCGACTACACCAACCGCGTTTCTTAACGCTTCCCGCTTAGCGATCTACAAGGGTACGTAGATCCACTCTCCCTCTCGTAGATGCTCATCACCATGGATAGGTTTGCGTGTGCGTAGGAAATTTTTTGTTTCCCATGCGACGATCCCCAACACACCCGTCCTGGCGAAATCAAACTTCACCAACAGTTTTACCGACGTCGGCAGGTCATTACTCTAACCCGGCGGAGAACTTGGTAGCGGCGGCGACCCGACATGAAACGATCCCCATCCCGGACGAAGCGCCTTTTGCGAATGAGGTGTGAGATGCCATTGGATATCTTCAGACGGCGATGGCTCAACAGGAGAAATATACCTACAGCCGGAGCTGCATTCATTCAACGCCTCTTCCTAGCCGCAGCTATAGCCGGCGCTATGAGTCGCCAGCAGTTTCCAGTAGTGACCAACACAAGGGGCCCCCGGATGATGATCAGGCGGCTTTGGATGCTTGAACTCTCGTGGACCGATCTAGGAACCGACGGGAAGCAGCGGCTGCAGCGGTTCATCAAGAGCGGCGCCCTCTGTCTTGATGGGAGTCGGGGTGTCGGCCAGTGCTAGAGCCGTAGGGGTGTCGTGCCTGACTCCGTCTCTGAGGAGTGAACGGTTGCCTAAGGACTTCAAAGGGCCTCGTAAGGTTCTGAATTACACGGCCGACTTACCCCCGGAGGTCTGGGTCAAAAGCTATGAGCTTGCCATGGAGATGTTGGATGTTAGTGAAGCCGTGTGTGCAAAATATTTCATCATGATGTTGGAAGGCCCGGCTCGCACATGGCTTAGAGGCTTGCCACCCAACACCATAAGTTCATGGGCCGAGTTAAGGGCCAAGTTCATCAAAAAATTTCAGGGGACTTGCAAGCAGCCTATGACGATCGTAGATCTCGATCGTTGTGTACAACGAGAGAACGAGTCGGCTCATCATTGGGTCCGACGGGTGTCGACTATCATTCACTCTTCTGAACAGATCATGGCGGCTCAAGCGGTGCTCATTCTGGAAAAGAACTGTCACTTTGTCCCGTTGAAGCAGAAACTTGGCCAGCTCAAACGTACGTGCCGAGACATGGGGGAGCTCATGGCGGCTCTAACAAAATATGCCGACTCGGACAACACAAAGGATCCAGGCTTTGATGAGGATAAGGCAGGGCCAGGCAAGAAAAACAATCAAGGTAAGAACTTCGAAAATGGTGGAAATCAGAACAAGCGAAAGAGCTCTGATGGCGGGTCAAAGCTAGTCGCCAATACTAGTGCCGGTCAGAATGCTCCTAAGGGAAACGGAAGGTTCAAGCAATTTCCCAATAAGAATCGGGCCCCTTTCAATTTAGAAGAGGCGCTTAAAAAGCCCTGTCCGGAGCACAACATGCCTGGTAAGCCCTCAACGCACGCGTGGGGTGATTGCTTTATCATGCATAGGTTCAGAAATCAGTATTCGCAACAAAACAACAATCAGGGTGGTGGCCCACCTGGCGGCTCAGGACCCGGCGGGTCAGGCGCCGGGTTAGGCCCCGACGGCTCAGGCCCTCATGGACAAGGAAATCAGAATAATCAGGGAGAACGTCCACCACATTCTGGTAACGGCCACCAATAGCAACACAACCAGTCCGGGTATCAGAGCAACCCGAAACAACTTAGTTCGGGTCAATATCACGTCTTTACGACCAACCTTAATAGGCGGAATCAGAAGCTTCGTAAGAGGGCGGTTAACGCGGTTGCGCCGGCCCTGCCATAGTATTTAAAGTGGTCGGAGTATAACATAACGCGGAGTCGGGCGGATCACCCGCCGCGTGTTGATGACCCGGGCCGACTGGCTTTAGTTGTTGCCCCCAAGTCGGAGGATACATGTTGAATAAGGTGCTTATGGACGGAGGCAATAGCATCAACATCCTCTACTATGACACCTTTCGGCGGATGAAGCTGTTGGATAAGGACCTTAAGCCTTCTTCCACTGTTTTTTACGGGGTGGTGCCAGGCAAGTCGGCTTATCTGGTAGGCTGGATCTCCCTAGAAGTCTCCTTTGGCGATGAGCATAACTATAGAGTGGAGTCTTTGTGGTTTGAGGTGGTCAAGATCTAGAGTCCATACCACGCGTTGTTTGGACGCCCGGCTTATGCTAAGTTCATGGCTAGGCCTTGCTATGTCTTCTTACAACTTAAGATGCCCGATTTAAATGGCACTATTACCGTTCATGGTGACCGGAATATAGCCATTGAGTGTGAAGAAGGAGACGCGGCTTATGCGGAGGCCAACTTCGCCCAAGAGGAGCTTAAATTTTACAAGGAACGAGTTGAACCGGAAGACATGACACCACTTAAGAAGCCTAAACAGAGGTTGAGCCGCCTCTTAAGTTTTCAGCGGATGACACTAAAGCTGTTGACTTTACTCCGGGTGATTCATGTAAACAGTCCATCATCGGGGCTAACATGGACCCTAAATAGGAAAGCGCGCTCATCGAATTCATCCGTGAGAATCGGGACATCTTTGCATGGAAACCTTCTGACATGCCGGGTGTAACGAGAGAGTTTGCTGAGCACCAACTTAATGTGGATCCTAAGTTCAAACCCATCAAGCAATTTCTATGGAGGTTGCATGAGGAAAGGCACAATGCCATTGGAGAGGAGGTCGCCCGGCTCTTAGCGACGGGTTTCATTGTTGAGGTTTTTCACCCGCAGTGGCTTGCCAACCCGGTGTTGGTATTAAAAAAGAATGGCACATGGCATATGTGTGTGGATTTCACGGACCTTAACAAGGCTTGTCTGGCTGATCCTTTCGCTCTTCCTCGCATTGATTAGATTATTGATGCCACAGCCGGCTGCGAAAGTTTATGTTTTCTGGATGCTTACTCTGGGTATCATCAGATTAAGATGGCAGTGAAGGACCAAGGGAAGACGACTTTTATCACACCTTTTGGAGCCTTCTTCTATGTTTCCATGCCCTTTGGGCTCAAGAGTGCCTAGGCGACTTATCAGCGCCGTGTATAGAATTGTCTTCACAGTCAGATTGGGCGCAATGTTCATGCTTATGTGGATGACATCGTGATCAAGTCAAGGAAGAAAGAGACCCTTTTGGATGACTTAAGGGAGACCTTTGATAATCTCCGGGTCTATAAGATGATGCTTAACCCGGCCAAATGTGTTTTTGGTGTTCCGGCTGGTAAGCTCTTGGGGTTTTTGGTTTCTGAGCGTGGCATCAAAGCTAACCCGGATAAGATCAAGGCTATCACCTCCCTGGTAGAGCCGACTTGTGTTAATGATGTTTAGCGCTTGGCGGGGCGGATCACCGCGTTGAGCCGGTTCATAAGCAGCCTGGGTGAGAAAGCTATCCCCTTGTATCAGATGATGAAAAAGACGAACAACTTTGTATGGAGCACGACGGCTGGTGAAGCCTTTGAAGCGCTCAAGAAGCAGCTTATTGAGCCGCCTGTGTTAGCTGCTCCAGCTGAAGGAGAGCCTTTGCTTCTATACATAGCATCAAACAACCGGGCTATTAGCGCTACGATTGTGGTTGAACGCAAGGAAGCTGGGAAAGAATATCCGGTTCAAAGGCCGGTTTACTACATCAGTGAGGTGTTAACAGAGTCCAAGCAGAGGTATCCGCATTGGCAGAAGCTGGTATATGGAGTTTTCATGGCTAATCGTAGGTTAAAACATTACTTCTTAGGACACCACATCACTGTGTTCAGTTCTGCTCCATTGGGGGATATCATCAAAAATAGAGAAGCCACTCGTAGAATTGCTAAGTGGGCATTTGAATTGGGGTCCCTTAACATGAGATATGTACATCGCATAGAGGTTAAGTCTCAGGCCCTTGTGGATTTCATCAATGATTGGACGGAGTGTCAAGCACCAGAGGAAAGGACGGATGATACATACTGGACTATACATTTTGATGGGTCTAAACAGTTGGAAGGATCAGGAGCAAGAGTTGTGTTGACATCTCCCAAAGGTGACAAGTTTTGTTATGTACTTCGGCTGATGTTCCCTTGCACTAATAATGCGGCCGAATATGAAGCCCTCATCCATGGGCTCAGAGTGGCGAAGGAGATGAATCTAAGCCGGGTGAGGTGTTTGGGCGACTCAGATCTTGTGGCTCAACAAGTGTCAAGTACTTGGGATTCCAGAGACCCGCGGATGGCGGCTTATCGTCAGGCAGTGGATGTCATAGCCGGCCACTTCAAGGGTTATCAAGTAGATCACATTGATCGTCGCAAGAATGAGGCGACTTACGCTTTATCACATTTAGGCTCTCAACGAAAGCCGGTGCCACCAAATGTTTTTCTTGATGTGTTACATCATTCGACTGTTAAGTTGCCTTCAGAGGAAGATTTGGTTGTCCCTGACTCGGAAGGGCAGCTGGTGGCGACTTTACATGCTACTCCGAATTGGACGGTGCCTTATCTGGCTTATTTGACCCGGGGCGAGTTGCCGGATGATGAAAACTTGGCCAGACAAATCACCCGGTGATCTAAGTCTATGACAACAATTAGAGGTGAGTTGCACAAATGCAGTATTACCGGAGTTTTTCAACATTGTGTTGCGCCAGAGGAAGGTCAGGAAATTTTAAGGGAGATTCATGCTGGAGATTGTGGACACCACGCAGGCTCAAAATCTCTTGTGGCCAAAGCTTTCCGGCATGGTTTTTTCTGGTTGACGACTCACAAAGATGCAGAAGGTTTGGTTCGCAAGTGCGACGGCCGTCAAAAGTTTGGCCGGCGCGCTCATATTCCGGCTCAAGAGTTGAGGATGATACCAATTACTTGGCCTTTTGTAGTCTGGGGGCTTGACATGGTGGGACCTTTCAAGAGATCAAAGGATAAGAAAACGCACCTCTTGGTGGCGGTTTATAAATTCACCAAGTGGGTGGAAGCAGAGCCGGTCAACAAATGGGACGCGGCAACGGCGGTTCAATTTGTGAAAAAGTTGATCTACCATTTCGGTTATCCCCACATCATTATCACTGATAATGGCACAAATCTATCCAAAGGTGCTATGGAATTTTTGTGTGCTTAAGAGCATATCCGGCTTGATGTTTCAGCTGTAGCACATCTGCAATCCAATGGTCAGGCCGAGCGGGCCAATCAAGAAATCTTGAGGGGTATCAAACCACAGCTCATGGTTCCTTTGCAATGAACGCCCGGATGTTGGGTCAAAGAGTTGCCCTCCGTCTTATGGAGCATCCGGACCACCCCTAATAGATCTACAAGTTATATGCCTTTCTTCATGGTGTATGATGCTGAGGCGGTAATACCAAGTGACATTCGACATGACTCGCCGCGGGTGGCGGCTTATGTGGAGACGGACAATGAGACGGCACGGCAGGACGCATTGGATGCTTTGGACGAAGCCCGGGAGCTGGCGGCTGCCCGATCGGCGATTTACCAACAAGACCTGCGGCGCTATCATAGCCGCAGGGTCAAGACCCAGACGTTTCAAGAAGGCGACTTAGTACTCCGGTTGATTCAAGACCAGACGAATATGCATAAGTTGTCTCCTCTATGGGAAGGGCCTTTTGTGGTGAGCCGGAATCTTAACAATGGATCATATTATCTCATTGATGTCCGGGATGACTCAGACACGGCGGGTCAGGAGACCCGCCGACCATGGAACATAGCGCACCTACGCCTTTATTACACCTAAAAGTGTTGGGACTCGCCATTGTACACTATCATTGTACATATCATAGTCATATGAATAAATTTTGCATCCCTGCAAGACGGGGCCTCTGCTGTTTTATACATCTTTGCTCATACAAGAAGAGTTCGTGAGTATCCCAATGGGAGGACCAACTGTGATTGCTAAGGTGACCTTTTACTTATGACTATCGCCTCTAATGCCTTATCGGCTGGCTTTATGCCATCTTCCGGCTCATATAATTAGCCGTGGTTGTAGGGGGATTCTTACCTTCGGGTATAGCTTTTCTTACCTAAAACAATCGGCGCTTGCGCCATCTTGTTAAAAAGGGGGCTTCTTACCTTCGGGTATAGCTTATCTCACCCTAACATTTGGCTTTATTCCACTTCCGGTTTACTTGTTAAGCCACGGCTGTCGAAGCGGGTCATACATGAGCCGGTGCCAAGGGCAGTTTACAAATGATCTAGTTCGCTGGCGAGTCACCCTGCTCCGGCTCTCTAGCTGCTCGGATCTGAAGATGGTCCAAGTCCCAGTTGCAGTGGGTTAATGCTGCAAAAGACCCTTCTTCAAAGAAGGGGGACACATCAAGATCAGCTGGGAAGAGAGTCTTACTGCGAGCCGACGTTAGGTCCTTATATTCAAAAAGTGGGCCGCGAATCTTCTCATCAGGGCCGTAAGCCGCCTGATAGGCTGCCAGGTTGATTTCCTACGCTAAGACGGAACCCAAGACCCGGGACTTCTTCACGCATTGGGTGTAGTCGGCATCGGTGAAGTCTGAGCCATCTTATTTCTTTGAAGGGTATTTGTCTATCATCTCAGCCGGTGTTAGCTCAGGGGTGAAAGCCAACACCTGGCTGATACCAGCCATTGCTCCTTGGCGGGCGGCTGACTTCTTTAATTCTCCGATCATTTTTGGCACCGTGGAGAAGAGCTCCAAGACGCCCTTCAAAGTCGGAGGGATGTTCTCCTTAAATTGCACCGCCTTGATGGTGCACATAGCTCCACAGAATAGCTGTTCAGTGAAGGTGTATAAGGCCTTCAGTAGAAGCAGGCTGTATGAGGCCAGCTGCCGGCTCCTAGCACCTGCATAAGTCGAAAATTGGATTGTAAGTCGCAACAATATAAAAAGGTATCATCAAATGAAAGCTGTATAGTACTCACCGTAGACAGCGGATGTCATCTTCATAATATGTCGTTTCAGCGACTAAAGCTCATCAGAAACGATCATCAGCCGCTGGTCGGCATCATCCGCCCGCTTCGTCAACACAGCCTTTTCGGCTTCGGTGCTCTCCTTCAAGGTGGCAAATTCCGCCTTAAGCTTGGTCAGTTCATTTGAAAGCAGACGACATCTTTCCTCTGCCTCGCTACGGGCGGCTTGCTGGGCGGCGATGTTGGTTCTTAGGCCGGCTGCCTCTAAGCCGGCTTTGTGCAGGGCATCCTAAAAGACATAACAACACAAGCAATGAGCCGGAGCAGACAAGTTTCAAACAGATTGCAAGCAATATGTGTGACACTTGGGGGCTAATGTTTATTTCAGGCTATTCCGGGTCATCTACATCTACAGTCCCGACTTAATCTTTGACCAAGACTATACTGACCCTTGGGGGCTACTATTGGCTCACATTTACATCTATAGTCCCGACTCAATCTTTGACAAGATTAAGCCGGCCCTTGGGGGATACTATCGGCTCTTATTGACAATTGCAGTCCCGACTCAATCTTTGACCAAGATTAAGCTGACCCTTGGTGGCTACTACTTGCTCACATATCTATTTCTTCTAAAGACTTAGTTCTAAAAACTCAATTGAAGAGCCGACTCTTGGGGGCTAATGATAACGGATTAAGACAATGACAATTTGCAGATGAGAGAATTTCTACTTCTACAATGGTCCAAGAGCCGGATCACTATCTATCGATATTCACCCGGCTCTTGAGGGGCTGCGTAAGGATACAAGACAAGTTAAAGGACATACCTCATACTTGACCTTCATGGAGGTCACAAGCTGAAGCTCCAAGTCACGGCTGGTGAACAGCCGGCTTGCATAGCTAGTGTGGAGCTCGTCGGCTGTCATCTTCTTCAGGTTAGAAGATTCGAAGTCCAACTTTTTTGAAGAATCAGCCGGCTCATGATGCTTGGTTAGCACACGAGCCGGAGGAGAGGGCAAACTGGTGGTGCCTTCAGTCGCCTGAGTAGGGCTCGGCAAAACAGATGTAGTTCTTGGTGGGCTATGGATAATAGCGTCTTCAACAGCCAGCTCTGTAAAGGTGGCGGGGAGGTCTTCAGCTGGCTGAGGCTCGACCAGATTAGTAGGAGCCGGCTCTTGAGCAGTGGGGCTGGGGGAGGACTTGTTAGTCTTCCTGCGCTGGGCCTAACCACTGCAAGGGGATGAATATCAGAATCCAAGAGTTATGACTATTAAAAAGACATGAATGGAAAGGTTAGAGGAAAAACTTACAGTTGATTGATCTTAAGAGGCGGCAGTGCGGTCGCTGTAGAGTCGCCGGAGGAAGGTGATCTCTGAAAGACAGATCAAGTAATGTAAGGCGGGTTCATAACATGATGAAAGAGACGGCAAAACCAAAGAAGAGATGCATACCTCGGCAGGGCGCTTCTTGACCGGGGAGTTTGGTAAGCCCGACATTAGCTCATTCGAGCCGGCGCTCCGGGTCTGATGACGCTCGGCCTGTCATTGCTTCTTGAAAAGAAATTGGGGATCCAGATAAGCAAGGGGATGAGAAAGAGGAACCTTTCGAACGACTCGACGGGTCTTCTGGATGACATAATATTCTGAGGCGGACGAAGCGTAAGTTACCTCGGGGGCGTCGGCGCGGCTGGTGTCTACTTCTTCCTGTGAAGGAATATCATTAGTAAAGTAAAGAAGGAAATGAAGAAAACAAGTAAATAGTACCATAGAGCCGGACGACTCTGTCGTTCAAACCACTCCTCTGGAGCGGCGGTTTTCTTGGTTTTGTTGGCAGGAGCCTTCTTCTGGGTCTTCTTTGGGGGCGGAACGTATTTCTGAGACCAGAAACCAGAAGCGGCCTGAAAAGATGAGACGGAACACAAGAGTAAACAAACAGAGGTATGATTTAACAGAGAAAGGAGCAAAAAGAAATGGTCTTACATCCGGGGCCGGGTTAGTGGCGCAGAAAGGCGCCAAGCCAATGGCGCTACAAGCTCCAGATGTCTCGTGAACAAGACTTTGGATGACCATGGAGATATCATCCTCAGTCAGCGTCGTTTGGCTGAAGGAGAGGGCAGCATCGTATTCACCCGGATACTCGCACATAAGACGGCTTCTCCGGCTTAGCGGCATAATCCGCCAAGTGACCCAGCAGCGGATCAGATCTAGGCCTGTTAGTCCGTTGGCCATGAGGGCTTTGATCTTGGCGTGAGCCGGTTTGAACCTTGCGCATTCAGAAGGAGATAACCGACCGGGGAGCTCTGCATTCGTCTTGAGTCGGGAGGGGCGATAACCCGACAACGAGTGCTCATTAGCAGGAGAAGTGTCTTTGCAGTAGAACCAGGTCTTGTTCTAGTCTTTGGGGTGACTCGGCATTGGGATAGCCAGAAAAATGATGTCGCGGCGTCTTTGAATGGAAATTCCGCCAAGTTCCAAACTTGGTCCGTCTTTCACCTCTGTATGCCGGTTGGCATAGTAGAACTCACAGAAGAGGCCCACTAACAGCTCAGTTTGCAAGTAAACCTCGCAGAGCACTTGGAAGTTGCAGATATTGGAAATGGAATTGGGGGAGAGGTATTGAGGGTGCAACTTGTAGCAGTGTGTCGGGACCCCGATCCTAAGTCATATGATTCCATACTGTAACAAGCCACATCACCTTGCGGCCTCACGCACGGTACTCCACGGCTGCCACCTTACCTTGGCCGGGACCGTTTGCGTCTTTTGGCTCACGTATGTGAACATGTCGCTGGCAATCACACAACAAAGAACCCGGGCCGACATGACTAGTCATAGAACCCAAGTGGCACATCCGTACGGAAACAGGCATACATAACCCATCAATGCAGGTGTCGATCTCAAGCGTGTGTAGATGAGTCATAGCAGGCTACAAGGACTCCATTACGTCGCAGGACACGAATGTCATCACTGCACGTAGACGAGTCGTAGCAGGCTACGGGGACTCCATTACACTGCGAGACATTTCCCAGAAGGGACAGACACAACAACAAAGAAGGATACATGCCGGTCAATCAATGTGTCCGGAGCAGTAGCAAGCTACCATGGCTCGGTGGAAGCACAAAGAGGCAGTTTTCCGTAAAGAGTACTACTAAAGGCACACGACTAGGTGTCGGATCCCATACATACCGTTGCACGTCACACGTACGCATGACATGCCCAATATGGATAGATACAACCATGGCATCACAACATAACCATACAATAACATGACTTTTATTTAAGAGGCTCAGACGAGCCTTGCATAATATGTTCTTACAGATAGGGGTCACATGACCCGACACTCAAGTCACACAAACATAGTCATACAAGCCAGCGGAAACTTAAGCTGTCTGAGTACAGACGGCAAAATATAAAATAGAGGCGCACGACCTGACTATCTACAGCCCACCATACGGGCAAGATCGTAGCTGGGACACCAGTTATTCAGCATCGTCAACGTCTAGATAAAACCCACCCGATGGTTCCTGGTTTTCTTCTGCAACATTAATTAAGCAAGGATGAGTACAATCGTACTCAGCAAGTCTTTAAAGCAGACCTAGTCTATTTATGCTCATGTATCAACAAAGGGGTGGTGGAGTTTATGCAGAAAGCCAACTTTGACTCATGGCTAACCTACACTACTCAGTTTTAAACTCTTTGTTACAATTTTAGTTATCGCACACGAGTCCACTACCTCCATCACAATACACTACCATGGATTCACCTTCCCCTTCCGTAAGTGTGCCATCCACGGTACTCACACTTGTCTTGAGATTTTTAGAAGTCTCCATTTGATTATCTATGAACAGCATAAGTTCTCCAAGTAGTCCATATCCGAGGACGCGGCTATTCGAATAGTTTCATAACCCTGTAGGGGTGTACTTCTTCACACACGCTCTCGCCACTTATCGCTGTGTGCTTCTAAAACCATGCACCTCGGCAACCTTCAAGCGGATGCCCAGCGAGGGAGTCGGCCACGACCGTCATTCACATAAGACCTCTGGTCCAGGCTACCGCCTATTTGAGACTGAACCCGCACGGAAGTCCGGCCGAAGTTTCTGCTACGGTCCCAAACGATGTGCGCAGGGTTCCCAAGCCCACCATTCGGGTGACCCTTGGTACATCGTGCCACTGCCTACCGCGTTGTAACCCACCCCGAGGGTCAGCGCTACGCACGGCCTCCAGCATGCTATAAACACCAGATGCTATGACATCAGCTGGTAAGCTGACTCGGCCCAAAGTCAAACTTGACATGTGGGGTCCACATGTCAGTGACTGGTTAACTTAACTAACTAATTAAAACTAATTCTGTTTTAATTAACTAACTGGGCCCACCTGTCAGTGTCTAATTAACTTAATTAATTAAAATGTTTAATTAGTACTAATTTCTAATTAGCCAGGGGGCTGGCCCCACCTGTCAGGGGTCAAACCCCGTGGTCAAACTGACCAGGGCCACCGGCGTTGAGCCGCCGGCGACTCCAGGAACGACGGAGGGGCTCGAAAACCCACCTCCGGCGACCAAATCCACGACGGATGGCACCTATCTACTCAGCGTCGATGTGCATGTCCATTACGACCCTTCCGACGAGCTGGGGTGGTCGGAATCGACGCCGGTGATGAGCTGGGCGGCGGCCGGATTTCGGGCGAGCTCGGGCTTGTCGAACCAGGGCACGACAAAACTCCTACTTGGCACTGACAGCAACTACGCGATTCCGCAAGCTCAATGGTGGCCTCAGAGGAACCAACTGGTCACCGGAACGCGACCGGCGACGAGCTCAGGCGGCGGCGCCATTCGGGCTCCGATGGAATCCGAGGCTAGGGCGCGAGATAGAAGGGGGAAAGAGGGGGAAAAAGACCAGGGGCTCACGGCGAACGCAGGGGCGTCGAAAGCGGGCTCGGGAACGGTCGGAATCGACGGCGAGCTTCGATTTCCCCTCCGGTGACTCGAGGAGGAAGAAGACGGCGCGGCGACGACAGAGAGCTTCCGGCGACGCGTGGCTCGGCTAGGAGGTAGAGGGGATTTGGGCGGAGCGTTTGGCTGGCTCAGATGGGCTCGGGGTTGGCTAGGGCGACGGCACGATGGCGAGGAGCGGGGAGGCCATGGCGGGAGCAGAGAGGGAAATGCGCGCGCGTGAGAGAGAGCGCGCGGGAGAGAAGAGGGAAGAGGAGGCCACGGCGGCGAGGTGCTTCGCGCTGGCGCCCTCCTAGCCTTCCAGCAAGGTGCCAGACGGGGAGGAGGTGGCCGGCGCACGGCAACCATGCGCCCAGCGTCCTTCTGGCGCGAGGAGGACGACGACTGGCGTCGCTTCGTCCTGGGCCGGGCCTGCTACAGTGCTGGGCCACAGGTAAGTCTCCTCTCTCTCTCTTTTCTTTTTCCTTTATTTCTGTTTTCTGATTTCTTCTGACATTTATTTTTTATTTTTTTGCAGGTCCAAATACCCCTTCAATAATTCTAAAACTTTTTTTATAACTTCAAGTTTGAATATTTCAAACTTGTATCAAAAGTTTCAGATTATTTTGAAAGCAGTGATAATGATAATGTTTTTATTTGTCATTTTCAGAGACTTAATTCAATAATTTAAAATATTTCAAATGTTCAAATAATTGAAATGGTCCCTGGTATATCCATGCCCTTAATTATCAGACATAGGGAACATTTTTGATGGGCATTTTGGATTTGTTGAAATTTCATTTTTTTGGAATTCATTTAATTCATAAAATGCTTTGGGTTTCTTTCTTTCTCCCCATTTCATATTGATGCAATGATGATGATGATGATGCAAACACAATGCTAGCCTAGACACTTGCTAGGGTTGTGACAACTCACCCCCACTCAAAAGAATCTCGTCCCGAGATTTTGAAGTCGTCGGGAAGAGCGCGGGGTACTCTAGTCGAAGACGATCTTCTCTTTCCCATGTCGCCTCCTTTTCAGAATGATGCGACCACTGAACCTTAAGAAACTTGATGTTCCGACGCCAAGTGGTACGCTTAGCTTGGTCGAGAATACGAACGGGGTATTCTCGGTATGAAAGGTTATCTTGGAGATCAAGCGTTTCGTGGTCCACTTCTCGGACAGGGTCCGAAAAGCAACGCCTGAGTTGAGAGACGTGGAAGACATCATGAACTTTGGGAAGATGCGAAGGAAGTTCCAATTGGTAGGCAACCTCTCCTCATTTAGCAAGAATGCGAAAAGGTCCAATGTAACGAGGAGCCAACTTGCCTTTGATACCGAATCGATGGGTACCCTTCAGAGGTGTAACCCGAAGGTAAGCCTTCTCGTCAACTTCATATGTCATAGACTTATGATGACGGTCATATTGACTCTTTTGACGGGATTGGGCTGTTTTCAACTTTTCACGAATAACGCGAACTTGCTCCTCTGCATCCTGGATCACGTCCGGACCAAAGAGTTGCCTCTCTCCGGTTTCTGACCAGTTAAGAGGTGTTCGGCATTTTCGTCCATAGAGAACTTCAAAAGGGGCTTTTCCCAAGCTTGATTGATAACTATTGTTATATGCGAACTTAGCAAATGGAAGGCAGTTCTCCCAATTCATACCAAAAGATATAACACAAGCTCGGAGCATGTCTTCAAGAATTTGATTGACTCGCTCAACTTGACCACTTGATTGAGGGTGGAAAGCAGTGCTAAAGGATAGATGAGTCCCCACAGCGGTTTGAAAACTTTCCCAAAAAACGAGAAGTAAAGATACTTCCGCGGTCTGAGTTAATCTCCAAAGGAACACCATGAAGAGAAACTATTCGAGAAACATATAACTCCGCTAGCTGACTAGCAGTAATGCTTTCACGAACAGGAAGAAAATGAGCCACTTTGGAGAGGCGATCAATGACTACGAATATAGCATTGTTCCCTCTCTTGGTCCTGGGAAAACTGGTGATGAAATCCATACCGACCTTATCCCATTTCCATTCAGGAATAGCTAAAGGTTGAAAGGTGCCAGCAGGCCTTTGATGTTCTGCTTTCACACGATGACAAACGTCGCAATTAGCAACATGCTGAGCAATTTCTCTCTTCATCCTGGTCCACCAGAACCTCTCGCGTAGGTCCTGATACATTTTGGTACTACCTGGATGAATTGTGAGAGGAGAATCATGAGCCTCCTTAAGAATCAGCTGTCTTAGACGGGTGCTCTTGGGAACCACCAACCGATTCTGAAAGAACACCACACCTCCATCATCCTTAGAGAAATCCTTAGCGTTTCCGCTAACGATATTTTCCTTAATCCGAGATATCCCTTTGTCATATCTCTGGACAACTACTATTTGATCCTTAAGAGTAGGTTTCGCCACCAAGTTGGATAGGAATCCTTGAGGAACAATGTGAAGGTTTAACTTCCGGAATTCCTCATAGAGAAACGGTTGACCTTGTTGTAACATCAGATTGTTAGAATAAGACTTACGACTTAGTGCATCAGCCATGACATTGGCTTTTCCCGGGGTGTAAGTTATCCCTAAGTCGTAATCTATAATCAACTCTACCCACCGTCTTTGCCTGAGATTCAAATCCGGCTGGGTGAAGATATATTTCAGACTTTGGTGATCAGTGTATATCTCGCAACGATTACCCAGAAGGTAATGTCGCCATGTCTTTAGTGCATGGACTACAGCTACAAGCTCAAGATCATGTGTTGGGTAATTATCCTCATGTGGACGCAACTGTCGAGATGCGTATGCAACCACATGACGATCTTGCATGAGAATGCAACCTAATCCTTGTCGCGAGGCGTCGCAGTAGATAATAAAGTCCTTAGAAAAATCTGGTGGCACTAGAACGGGAGCAGAGGTCAGTCGTCTTTTCAACTCCTGAAAACTATGCTCGCATTGTGGGGTCCACTCGAACTTTTTATCTTTCTTGAGGAGTTCAGTCAGAGGTTTCGCAACCTTGGAGAAGTTCTCAACAAAGCGGCGACAATAGCTCGCTAAGCCAAGGAAACTCTGAACTTGCTTAACCGATTCAGGTTGAGTCCAATCAAGGACGGCCTCAACTCTCTCGGGATTGACAGCAATACCTTTGCCAGAGATCACGTGGCCCAGATAGGTCACTTCCGACAACCAGAATTCACACTTGGAGAATTTGGCATATAGGCGATGCTCTCGAAGTTTCATCAATACCAGCCTTAGATGCTCGGCATGTTCTTGTTCGTTCTTCGAGTAGATGAGTATATCGTCGAGGTAAACCACGAAGAATTTATCCAAATACTCCATGAAGATCGAATTCATCAGACGGGAGAAAGTGGCTGGAGCATTGGTTAAACCGAAAGACATGACGGTGTACTCGTATTGGCCATAACGAGTGACAAAAGCCGTTTTTGGAATGTCCCCGTT
This sequence comes from Hordeum marinum, assembly GCA_022496015.1. Classification (NCBI taxonomy): domain Eukaryota; kingdom Viridiplantae; phylum Streptophyta; class Magnoliopsida; order Poales; family Poaceae; genus Hordeum; species Hordeum marinum. The sequence goes on from CM039678.1 coordinate 472,528,059, forward strand.
TCTAATTCTGATTTGATGGTATCCCAACCTCAAATCCATTTTGGAAAAGACCGAGGATCCAGCGAGTTGATCATACAAATCGTTGATACTGGGGAGCGGATACTTGTTCTTGATAGTGACCAAATTCACTGGTTGGTAATCCACAACCATTCGATCCGATCCATCCTTCTTCTTAACGAAGAGGACGGGGCAAGCCCAAGGAGAAGAGCTAGGACGAATGAAACCTTTCTTCAAAGCTTCATCGAGTTGGGTTTTTAGCTTGGCTAGTTCTAAGGGTGCCATCTTATAAGGTCTTCTGGCTATTGGGACTGTCCCTGGAATAAGTTCTATCACGAACTCAACATCTCTGACAGGTGGAATACCTAGCAGTTCTTCTGGAAAGACATCCGGAAAATCACGGACTACCAGAATATCTTCTAGCTCAGGGAGAGGGCTAGCATTTAAGGAATAGAGCTGGCGCTTGGTTGTTCGAGTAGAGACATTAACTATCTCACCCGAGGGATGTGTAAGTTGAACATTCCTAGAATGAGTATCAATCTTGGCATAGTGGGCTTTCATCCAATCCATACCTAGAATGATATTGATGTCCGAAGACTTAAGAGCTATCAAGGATGCTAGGAATACTAGTCTATCCACCAGAATTTCATTGTCATGGCTCACTCTAGAAGTTTGCCATTTTGATCCAGGAGTCTGAACTACTAAAGGAGTGGGCATGTCACAGAAAGACATGTTATGCAACTGTGCATAACTTTCTGAGATGAATGAATGAGATGCCCCAGTATCAAATAGAACAGATGCTGGATGGCTATTAACAAGAAGCATACCTAGAATGACATCAGGGTCTTCAAGAGCTTCTTCAGCAGACACATAATTAACTCGCCCACGGGCAGGAGTTAGCTTCACATAGAAGGCTTTCCCTGGTTTTCCGCGTCCAGCGGGCTTGGCATTGTTCTGGGGACATTCACGAGAATAATTTCCCGGTTCTCCACACTTGTAGCATACCACTGTAGCACGAGGTGCAACATTTGTAGGCGGTCCTCCAAATGGTCTGGGTGGAGGGTTGGACTGAACTAGACGAGGTGCCTGGAAGGATGGCCTCGCAGTGTACCTTGCCGGCATAGCTGCATTGGGTACCCATATTCGGCGCTTGTTGGGTCCTGAACCCGATGCAGGGTTGAAGTCACGGTTATGCCTCCTTGTGCCCTCGTAGTCAGTCTGTCCGGACTCAGCATTGATAGCTTTATTGACGAGAGCTTGAAAGGTGGTGCACTTGTGCAGACGAAGATCTCGACGAAGCTCGGCATTTAGTCCCTTGTGGAACCTAGCCTGCTTCTTGGCATCGGTTGAGACTTCCTGTGGAGCATAGTGAGCAAGGTTTCCAAACTCGCGGCTGTATGCATCCACTGACAATCTGCCCTGGGTGAAGGCGCATAATTCCTCTCTCTTGCGGTCCATCAGCCCTTGCGGGATGTGATGGAGACGAAATGCGGCGCTAAACTCTGCCCAGGTTGGTGCAGGTCCCTGGGGACGCATAGCCTCATAGCTTTCCCACCACAGGTTGGCAGGTCCCTCCAGAAAGTATGTCGCAAAGGTCACCTTGTTGGCCTCCGAAACATTTGCAGCTCGAATCTTGCGTGACATACTGGTCAGCCAATCATCCGCATCGAGGGGATTGATCGAGTGATGGTACTTAGGCGGACACAGTTTAATGAAGTCACCAAGTGACACTCCATCATGGTGATCATTGCGGGGAGCACGAGCGGTGTTCTGTTCAATCCTCTCCAACAGCCTGTTGGTCTCCCTCTTATTCCTTTCAGCTTCTAGCATCACCTCCGCTAGAGATGGTGCTCGTGGCAGCTCTTCTTGCCTTGGCTGGCTACTCTCGCCTTGCTCATGAGCATGCACGGGGTTGTTCCTGGTTGACACCATCCTGAGGAAAACAATCCATAGCTTAGGCATGGGGAACAACAACTCTAGGGCATGAATTAAGGAATGCACTGATCAACATGGCATGTAAGGTAAACACCAATCAACATGGTAAAGCAACTACCATATGAACATTAGGTTTCATACACACCATGGCTTAGTTCAGTACAACCCAAGCTGAAAACAACTATGGAGAGATGACACAACTCATCGGAGGCATTACAAGCATCCTATACATTATCTATCTACACCTCCGGAACTCAACTCTCGACCTTGATCATACCCCACAAGACACGCAGGACTGTGGCGATACAACTACTACAATACTAGGTCTAACATCCACGCACTCAAACATCACCGTAGAATGCCTCGTACAGGTTACCTCCTTGACCTGGGAGCTGAACCTGAGGATCTGGAAACACTCTAGCCTGGGATCCCTGGAAACCATAAGGACACGGGTGTGGCCTTGGTCCCCTTGTCGGCGGCAATAGCGGTCCTCGAAGAGGGGTGATGCCTCCAACATCAGGCCAGTCTACGTGTGCTGGCAAATGAGTCCGCGATGGAGTCAGCATCTCCAAATCTCCATAACCTGTCTGCACGACAGGTGCCAACTGCGTCAAGGCTGTCCAAAGACGGGCACGGGTAGCATAGAGCTCCATGCGAAGGGCACGTGCATCACGATCCCTGTTCTCCAACATCTGAGCGGTCACCTGCAATCTAGGGTCTTCATGAGAATGATCAAAGTAGGCTGCACTGAGATATCCATCCTCTCCTCCCATGGAAGCAGGAACATAGCAGAACTCCGTGTTCTGAAGCAGACCATGGTGAAACCTCATAATAGTCAGCATAGTGTAAGCGGCTTCCTGAACTGCCATATCTATGGTAACTCCCAATCCATGAGTCCAGTGAAGCGGCTCTGCAGCTCCAGGATATGAAGGGTATATCCTAACAGTACACATATACTGACTCTGGTTGAAATCTCGGTACTGCTCCTCCACTGTGTACTCTGGGTACCAACGATATCCAGCCTCCATCATCACTCTAACCAACATGGCCGTGTGACCCGACACATCGATGCACCTGGTCAGACGGACCACCTGGCGGAAAGGACGGGATGGCATCTGAAACAGAGAATGATGCAAAGACATTAGATCCTAGCAGAAATTGGACAACATAACGACTGTATTTGCTCAAGAAATTTTTTGAGACAATTGAAAAGAGATTGGAAAGGCATAACCACTCGACTATCTAGACTCAAATCTCTTCTCCATCTGTTTGTCACACCAACAACACTAGAGTAACTGCACTTACTCACAAGCAAGCTAGCTATTGGTCCATGGCTAGTAACTCGTCATCCTAAGCAATAGACAAGGATCCTAGTTCCTATCCCCGTAGAGAAGATGAGAATGACCCAGCATAGAATAACTTGGGAAGAGGAGTAAAAAGAGCCTTACGTTCCCTTCCACCATCAATTCCCCTACTTATCTATAGTGTTTCTAGACTCAACTTCGACCGGTTTGGCTTGGTAATGCTATAGTCAGTCAGGCTCTGATACCAACGCTGTTGGGACCCCGATCCTAAGTCATATGATTCCATAATGTAACAAGCCACATCACCTTGCGGCCTCACGCACGATACTCCACGGCTGCCACCTTACCTTGGCCGGGATCGTTTGCGTCTTTTGGCTCACGTATGTGAACATGTCACTGGCAATCACACAACAAAGAACCCGGGTCGACATGACTAGTCATAGAACCCAAGTGGCACATCCGTACGGAAATAGGCATACATAACCCATCAATGCAGGTGTCGATCTCAAGCGTGTGTAGACGAGTCATAGCAGGCTACGAGGACTCCATTACGTCGCGAGACACGAATGTCATCACTGCACGTAGACGAGTCGTAGCAGGCTACGGGGACTCCATTACACTGCGAGACATTTCCCCGAAGGGACAAACACAACAACAAAGAAGGATACATGCCGGTCAATCAATGTGTCCGGAGCAGTAGCAAGCTACCATGGCTCGGTGGAAGCACAAAGAGGAAGTTTTCCGTAAAGAGTACTACTAAAGGCACACGACAAGGTGTCGGATCCCATACATACCGTTGCACGTCACACGTACGCATGACATGCCCGATATGCATAGATACAACCACGGCATCACAACATAACCATACAATAACATGACTTTTATTTAAGAGGCTCAGACGAGCCTTGCATAATATGTTCTTACAGATAGGGGTCACATGACTCGACACTCAAGTCACACAAACATAGTCATACAAGCCAGCGGAAACTTAAGCTGTCTGAGTACAGACGGCAAAATATAAAATAGAGGCACACGGCCTGACTATCTACAGCCCACCATACGGGCAAGATCGTAGCTGGGACACCAGTTATTCGGCATCGTCAACGTCTAGATAAAACCCACTCGATGGTTCCTGGTTTTCTTCTGCAACATTAATTAAGCAAGGATGAGTACAATCGTACTCAGCAAGTCTTTAAAGCAGACCTAGTCTATTTATGCTCATGTATCAACAAAGGGGTGGTGGAGTTTATGCAGAAAGCCAACTTTGACTCATGGCTAACCTACACTACTCAGTTTTAAACTCTTTGTTACAATTTTAGTTATCGCACACGAGTCCACTACCTCCATCACAATACACTACCATGGATTCACCTTCCCCTTCCGGAAGTGTGCCATCCACGGTACTCACACTTGTCTTGAGATTTTTAGAAGTCTCCATTTGATTATCTATGAACATCATAAGTTCTCCAAGTAGTCCATATCCGAGGACGCGGCTATTCGAATAGTTTCATAACCCTGCAGGGGTGTACTTCTTCACACACGCTCTCGCCACTTATCGCTGTGTGCTTATAAAACCATGCACCTCGGCAACCTTCAAGCGGATGCCCAACGAGGGAGTCGGCCACGACCGTCATTCACATAAGACCTCTGGTCCAGGCTACCGCCTATTTGAGACTGAACCCGCACGGAAGTCCGGCCGAAGTTTCTGCTACGGTCCCAAACGATGTGCGCAGGGTTCCCAAGCCCACCATTCGGGTGACCCTTGGTACACCGTGCCACTGCCTACCGCGTTGTAACCCACCCCAAGGGTCAGCGCTACGCACGGCCTCCAGCATGCTATAAACACCAGAAACTACTTGCAATACCTGGACCAAAGACTAAGCGACTGATAAGTCGAGAGGGTTAGTTAAGTATCCCAACGTGTGGTAGTATCTAGTCTTGGATCACAAACACGGAACCCAGTTCCTAAGAACGGTCCCAATGAGACAACCCACTATGTACTCCTACATAGCCTCTCATCGCTACCTTTACCAAATCATATTTATTATAAGCTGATCACATCGGACAACACTGTTTCACTCAGTTTATCACCCAGATGAATCCGACTTGACACAACTCTAAGCATAGCAAGCATAGCAGGCAAAGTAAGCTAAGCACATCATGGCACAAGCATCTACCAGGTATGCTAGGTTGCAAGGTTTAGCTATTTACTGTGACAAGATCAGGTCATGCATAAGGATAGTATCATCTACCGTGCATAACTGACATGTGATCGTTTGTCCTAATGCAATAAACGAGAGCAGGAGCGAGAGAGTGGATGTTATCGGAATGATAATTGAGGTTGCTTGCCTTGCTGGGTTACGCAAGAGTTCTCTCCTTCGTCGGGGTACAGGGTAGTATCCTCCGGATTAGGGCCTACCGCAACGCAGATAAAAACATTCAATACAAGCAGATGCAACAATATGATGCATGATCATGGCATAATGATGTGCATGGATGAGCTAATGTAACTACTGGTCATGTCAATTTGAAATGTGTTTAAATATAGGTTCAAAGTTGTTCTCATTTCAAATTCTATATATTGACCTAATGCTAAAATGTCCATGTTCACCTATTTATATTGCTCTAACATGCATGAGAATAGCACCATTGGATTCATTGGATTTTTCTGATCAATTTTCATATATAAATTATTTTCATCTGACTTACAGATTATTTTATATGATTTTTCAAAGTTTTAAATAATTTCTGGAATTTCCTGATTTATTTTTATTAAGGAAATTGAGTTATTGTGTTAGCATGACATCATGATGACATCAGCTGGTCAGCTGACTCAGCCCAGAGTCAAACTTGACATGTGGGGTCCACATGTCAGTGACTGGTTAACTTAACTAACTAATTAAAACTAATTCTGTTTTAATTAACTAACTGGGCCCACCTGTCAGTGTCTAATTAACTTAATTAATTAAAATGTTTAATTAGTACTAATTTCTAATTAGCCAGGGGGCTGGCCCCACCTGTCAGGGGTCAAACCCCGTGGTCAAACTGACCAGGGCCACCGGCGTTGAGCCGCCGGCGACTCCAGGAACGACGGAGGGGCTCGGAAACCCACCTCCGGCGACCAAATCCACGGCGGATGGCACCTATCTACTCAGCGTCGACGTGCACGTCCATTACGACCCTTCCGACGAGCTGCGGTGGTCGGAATCGACGCCGGCGATGAGCTGGGCGGCGGCCGAAGCTCGGGCGAGCTCGGGCTCGTCGAACCCGGGCACGACAAAACTCCTACTTGGCACTAACAACAACTACGCGAGTCCGCAAGCTCAACGGTGGCCTCGGAGGAACCAACTGGTCACCGGAACGCGACCGGCGACGAGCTCAGGCGGCGGCGCCATTCGGGCTCCGATGGAATCCGAGGCTAGGGCACGAGATAGAAGGGGGAAAGAGGGGGAAAAAGACCAAGGGCTCACGGCAAACGCAGGGGCGTCGAAAGCGGGCTCGGGGACGGTCGTAATGGACGGCGAGCTTCGATTTCCCCTCCGGCGACCCGAGGAGGAAGAAGACAGCGCGACGACGACAGAGAGCTTCCGGCGACGCGTGGCTCGGCTAGGAGGTAGAGGGGATTTGGGCGGAGCGTTTGGCTGGCTCAGATGGGCTCGGGGTTGGCTAGGGCGACGGCACGACGGCGAGGAGCGGGGAGGCCATGGCGGGAGCATAGAGGGGAATGCGCGCGCGAGAGAGAGCGCGCGGGAGAGAAGAGGGAAGAGGAGGCCACGGCGGCGAGGTGCTTCGCGCTGGCGCCATCCCAGCCTTCCAGCAAGGTTCTAGACAGGGAGGAGGTGGCCGGCGCGCGGCGACCACGCGCCCGGCGTCCTTCTGGCGTGAGGAGGACGACGACTGGCGTCGCTTCGTCCTGGGCCGGGCTTGCTACAGTGCTGGGCCACAGGTAAGTCTCCTCTCTCTCTCTTTTCTTTTTCCTTTATTTTTGTTTTTTGATTTCTTCTGACATTTGTTTATTTTTTTGCAGGTCCAAATACCCCTTCAATAATTCTAAAACTTTTTTTATAACTTCAAGTTTGAATATTTCAAACTTGTATCAAAAGTTTCAGATTATTTTGAAAGCAGTGATAATGATAATGTTTTTATTTGTCATTTTCAGAGACTTAATTCAATAATTTAAAATATTTCAAATGTTCAAATAATTGAAATGGTCCCTGGTATATCCATGCCCTTAATTATCAGACCTAGGGAACATTTTTGATGGGCATTTTGGATTTGTTGAAATTTCATTTTTTTGGAATTCATTTAATTCATAAAATGCTTTGGGTTTCTTTCTTTCTCCCCATTTCATATTGATGCAATGATGATGATGATGATGCAAACACAATGCTAGCCTAGACACTTGCTAGGGTTGTGACACAGTGGAGAACATCCCTAAAGAATTTAGAGTCGGGAGGCACAAACCCATGCACTATGTGGTCTGAGAACACGACCACCTCGCCATCTTGAGGGATGGGTTTTGATTCATTACCTGGGACCCGCCAATGGATGACGTCCTTTGCAGGAATGGTGCACGCCTCTACAAAGTCGGCTAAGTACTCCTCCGTGATGTAGGAGCCAACCCAGTTGCAAGAGTTGGACGCGCGAGACATCATGCAAAATTTGAAGACTGGGCAAGTTAAAGGTGACGAGTTAAAAGAAAGTAAGCATTCATGGTGGCGTACAGGTTAAGACACTACAATACAAAGGCCGTGATCCGGCTGATGAGAGCTAGAACTATGCGGCGGGTCAGCCTAGCAAGGAAAGGGAAGAAATTCGGCTAAGTCCTAAAAACAGAATCCACGGTATACCATTACAACTACGGATCTACAAAATCGGTAAAATAGGTTCTATTTAATAGCCAAGAGATGAACTAGCCAAAGTAAGGGAAATGCTGCGGTGTGCGGAACCACGACCGATGTAAATGGTGCCGGTACTGGTTGCTCATCTGACGGCGCCGCCGCCGGCCTAAGGCGGACGACCGTAAGAAGAACGGGGAACATGGAAGAGGCATTACGAGCTCTAAAAAATGGTGGCGGCGAAGCTTCAATGGCAAACCCTATCAACGTCATGGCAGATCTAGGGAGTGGAAGGACTCACCGGCGATGGGGAGGCGTGCACGGAGAAGGCTCTGGACCACGTCAGGTTGATGCAGCGGCCGCGATGGTGACGAATGGAGACGGCGCCGGAGCAGAGGCATCGGAAGTGGAGAATTCGAGCGAAGAAGGACGCGAGATGAGTGGGAAAAGGGAAACTGCCACCCTGTCGGTCCTATTTAAGAGGGATAAGTGGAAAGGGGCGCGAGAATCTAGGCGTCGAATGACGTTTCGACCAGGGCAGACGCCTTGATTTCCGGTCTAACCCATTTAATAACAAAGATCCGTTGTGTGTGCGTCAGGGATTCTTTTTTGCAGCTTTGGCATGACATCATGCCGGCTCATCAACGGGCGACTCACCGAGAAGAAAAGGAGAAGGCTGACATGAGCGGGCTCAAATCAACCTGGGGCCTAATGTTGGGGATATGACCCCACGGTGAGACCCACCATCAGGGTCCGGGTCACATTGGGCCATGTAGGAGAAGGACCGGCTCGGCGGTCTGGTTGCCGAGGGCCAGTCGGCACGGGAGCACCTTGCCGTGGAGTTGCAGAAGGATGTGGCGGCCAAGTAGGAGGCCGTTAAGCAGGTGGTGATGCCAACCGGCGGGTCATTGACCTTTAGACCGTGGTGCGCTGCCTCGAGGGCGATCTCCAAAGGCATGAGGCGGCCCTTGCCGTGGTGGAGAAGGCAGTGCAGGAGGAGCGCAACCTGGGGCTTCAGTATGGAATCGAGATCGACGACACCTTTCAGCGTGAGTGTCTCTTCTTCGAGTCTTTCCTTTTTTGCTGGATCTCTTGGCTTGTTTTCTTGACTTCTTTCTCCTTAGGCCAGTTCCTAGGCAACCAGAAATTTCCAAGGTTTTACTAGTTTTTCAGAATTGTTTGAGTTACATAAGTATATGAAGTTTTCACATTTCTACAGACTGTTCTATTTTTCACAGATTCTGTTATCTTTGAGTTGTTTGACTATTTTGATGAATGTATGGGTTGTATCATGGGGTATGAGCCATGGAGAAGTTAGAATACAGTAGTTATAACAGTAATATGAAAAAAGAATGAGTTCACAACAGTACCTAAAAGTGGTGATTTATTTTCTTATACTAACGGATCTCACGAGTTTTCTGTTGTGAAGTTTTCAAGTTTTGGCTAAAGATTTGATGGACTATGGAATAAGGAGTGGCAAGAGCCTAAGCTTGGGGATGCCCAAGGCACCCCAAGTCATATTCAAGGATGCCAAAGAGCCTAAGCTTGGGGATGCCCCGGAAGGCATCCCGTCTTTCGTCTTCAATCCATCGGTAAGTTTACTTGATGCTATATTTTTATTCACCACATGATATGTGTTTTGCTTGGAGCGTCTTGTATGATATGAGTCTTTTCTTCTTAGTTTGACACAATCATCCTTGATGCACACATAATTTGAGAGAGACATGTTGCATCGTGAATTTTTTAGAATACTCTATGTGCTTCACTTATATCTTTTGAGATAGGCAATTTTGCTCTATGTGCTTCACTTATATTTTTTGAGCACGGTGGTGTTTGCATTTTATAGAAATAATTGAACTCTCGTACCTCACTTATATTATTTTGAGAGTCTCTAAACAGCATGATAATTGGTCTAGGTTATGAATTTAGTCCTAATATTATAGGCATCCAAGAGGGATGTAATAAAAACTTCCATATTAAGTGCATTGAATACTATGAGAAGTTTGATTCCTTGCATAAAGTTTTGAGATATAAAGATGGTAATGTTAAGAGTCATGTTAGGAAGTAATTGTGATTTGGTAAAAATACTTGTGTAAAGGTTTGTGATTCCCGTAGCATGCACATATGGTGAACCGTTATGTAAGGAGCCGAAGCATGATTTGTTTATAGATTGTCGACCTTTGTGTGAGGGTCGGGAGCGCGTGATGGTTAAATCCTACCAACCTCTCCCCTAGGAGCATGCATTTAATACTTTGCTTCAATGACTAATAGACTTTTGCAATAAGTATGTGAGTTCTTTATGACTAATGTTGAGTCCATGGATTATACGCACTCTCACCTGTCCACCTTCGCTAGCCTCTCTAGTACCGCGCAACTCTCGCTGATACAACAAATCCTCCTTCCTCAAAACAGCAACCATATACCTTCCTCAAAACAGCCACCATACCTACCTATTATGGCATTTCCATAGCCATTCCGAGATATATTGCCACACAACTTCCACTGTTTTCTTTTGTGACATGCACCATCACTTCCATGTTGCATATAGAGTCATATTTCAAGTTCTAACTTTCTTTTGAGTTGCAAGTAAATAAAAATGTGATGATTATAATTATTAGAGCATGTCCCATGTGCGGAAAGGATGATGTAAGCTATGATTCCCTCACAAGTGGGGATGAGATTCTGGACTTTATGAAAAATAAAAGAGGCCAGCGAAGCCCAAATAAATAGAAGGCCTTAGATGCCCACCAAAAAAGAAGAAAATGAGAGAAAAGAGAGAAGGGACATTGCTACTATCCTTTTCCACACTTGTGCTTCAAAGTAGCACCATGATCTTCATGATAGAGAGTCTCCTAGTTTGTCACTTTCATATACTAGTGGGAATTTTTCCTTACATAACTTGGCTTGTATATTCCAATAATGGGCTTCCTCAAATTGCCTTAGGTCTTCATGAGCAAGCAAGTTGGATGCACACCCACTTAGTTTCCTCTTGAGCTTTCATACACTTATAGCTCTGGTGCATTCGTTGCAAGGCAATCCCTACTCGCTCGCATTGATATGTATTAATGGGCATCTCCATAGCCCGTTGATACGCCTAGTTGATGTGAGACTATCTTCTCCCTTTCCTTGACAACCTCCACCATATTCTATTCCACCTATAGTGCTATATCCATGGCTCACGCTCATGTATTGCATGAGAGTTGAAAAGTTTGATAAAATAAAAGTGTCAAAACAATTGCTTGACTTGTCATCGACTCCGGCCACTGCCGCGTCCACCACAGCCGGCCCTGACAACACAGTCGTCATGATGGCAATCGACGCGCCTCCCGCCTGCTCAGACCTGGGGGCTGGCAAGTCAGTCCCGGGGGCTCTGGCAGCCCCCGACCTCTAGCCCGAGCCGCCATCGGCTCCCTTCTCGCCCCCCTCATGGGCGAAACCCATCTTTGCTTTCCTTCTGTGCAGCGAGCTCCTCACCGACGAAGACTTGGCCCGGCAGGTCCAGCATCGGGCCCTCGCCTACTACATCATCAATCGCGAGCTGGTCCACCGCGACGCAACCGGCGTATTCCAGCGCTGCGTGGAGCCAGAGAAGGGACATGAGATCCTCCTAGACATACACTAGGGCGAGTGCGGGCTTCATGTCGCCACGAGGACACTAATGCCCAAGGCCAAACGGTTGGTCAACAAGTGTGAAGGTTGTCAACGCTTCAACACGCAGAGCCATTTTCCGGTTATGACCATCCAGACCATCCCACCGCCGTGGCCCTTTGCCGTCTGGGAGCTCGATATGGTGGGACCATTCAAGACCGCACGAGATGGCATGACACATTTGTTAGTGGTCGTCGACAAGTTCACCAAGTGGATCGAGGCTAGGACAATCAAGAAGCTGGACGGCCCCACGTTCGTCCGGTTCATCATGGTCCGCTATGGCGTTCACCACAACATCATCACCAAGGCGCGATGGCACTCTTCTGCGCCAAGAAAGGCATCCGACTCGACCTCGCCTCAGTGGCTCACATGCAGAAGAATGGCCACCCAGAGAGGGCGAACGGGCTAATCTTGTCGGGCATCAAACCCCAGATCGTTGCGCCACTCGTGCGCTCAGTCGGCTGCTGGGTCGACGAGCTGCCGACCATTCTGTGGAACCTCGAGACCATGCCCAACCGTTTGACCGGCTTCACCCCGTTCTTTCTCGTGTACGGGTCCGAGGCGATCATCCCCATGAACATTGAGTTCGACTCGCCTCGCGTCGCCCTATACACGAAGACGGATGCCAAGGAGGCAAGAGAAGAGAACGTCAACCTACTCGAAGAAGCGGGTGAGCTGGCCCTGAGCCGGACTGCCATCTACCAGCAGAAGCTTCTGCACTACCATGGCAAGCGGACCTGACCCCTCTCGTTCCGCGAAGGAGACCTGGTGCTCATGCCGATCCAACGTAGAACTGGCCAACACAAGCCATCCTCCCCTGGGAGGGCCCGTTCATCATCAGCAAAGTGCTGCGCAACAATGCGTAATACTTGATAGACGCTGAGAAGTCGCAGAAGCGCAAGAGAGACGCCTCCGGCAAGGAGACGGAGCGCCCATGGAACACGGTGCTCCTTCGCCCGTTTTACTGCTGAAAGACCAGTGTATGTATGTATGCCTTCCCCTTTTTGGGTTTATGAATGCAAAGGGCATCCCAGGCCAGCATATGGGACACACCTCTTTCCCTTAAATACATTGCTCCCCATGAATGGCCCGCTGGATCCGGCTCCCGGGGCTCGCCGGCTAGCCCAGACTCTCCCTTAGCCGGCCAAGTAGTGTGAGCTAAGCAACTGCCTCCCACCCCGCCTAGCTAAAGACCGACAACCGACTGTCTGGCTAGCGGGACCCTGGGACGGGTGCTTACCACACACGAATGTTGTCTGCCAGGCGGTTCTTGGCTTGGGCTAGGCGCACCCTTTACTTTATCTAGCAGGCCTCTGTTGCTCTCGCCCCAGCTAACCAACCTCGCGGATCTAATTCCTACGATCGACTCCTCCAAGGCAGACGCTCTGTCCAATCACAGACGACTCCCGGCTGTCCGGCTGGCGGGGCCAAAACCAAAGAGGACGAAGTTTTGGGCAGAAAAGCTTAAGGGACGGTAAGTTACGGAAGAGCCGACACGCAGAAGTTGTTTCACACAATGAAAAGCATCAAGTTTATACACAAATGCATAAAGTCCTACAACCACATGTTAATTACAATACACCCCTAGTGGGTGGAAATGCATTCTGATAAGTCCTACAACAAAAGGGAAGCACAATAAGTGCAGAGCCTTCTGGGCCTCAGGCGCGTCAAGAGGTGGCCGCCGCCTTCAAGTCCGTCTCCATAGCCGCCATCCTTTCGGTGCCGCTCCCGGTGCTAGAGTTGGTGCTCTCATCGGCAACGACATCGTCCTCGGGCTCCTTGGGTATGCCGAAGGAATCCTCCGTGACCGGCTTGCCATCCTTGCCAAGCGCCAACAAGATCTCGTCCAGGTCAACGTAAGAGGCCAGCTCCTTCACCAGGTGGACAAGGTCGCTCTCATGGGCAATCTGCTCTGGCTCGGGAACTTTGTGCATTGTGGCTAGCCGGTCTAGGCTGACACCGTTGTACCATGACATGACAAACTGGAGGGCCATTTGCGCCCCAGCTCGGGCCATCGAGGCCTTCCAAACGAGGAGCCGCTCCACCGCATGCTCGAGCCACAACGAGATGCAACCTTCGGAGATCTGTCGATCTGGCCACAGGGCCGAGATGACTCCCAGACCGGCTGCATGAAGCCGGTCCATGCAGTGATGCAAGAATATCAGCCGGTTCTCAGTAGCGAGCACGATCTTCGGTAGGTTCCACCCCGCATGCTCGACGACCTCCACTCCGCGCTGCCGAAAGCACTCCCGGTGTTCTTGCACAAACCGCTCGGCCCGGCGACATACCAATCTTGTGTAAAAATTTCAGATCCATTCGACGCTCTTAAAAATTTAGAAAAATCCTGGACTGAGTGCAAAAGTTTCCGTTTTTCAACAAGATCAAATCAACAACTAGATCACCCCAAAGGTTTTACTTGGCTCAAACACTAATTAAAACACCAAAACAAAATTAATAATGTGGTAAACACTCAAAAACATAAGCAAAAAACAGAACACAAAGATAAAATTGGGTTGCCTCCCAACAAGCGCTATTGTTTAACGCCCCCTAGCTGGGCAAAACATAATAGATCTAGGTATTGTCATCTTTGGTATGCAATCCAAAAATAGCTCTCATAATAGATTCATAAGTAAATCTTATCTTCTTTCTAGGAATGTGTTCCATGCCTTTCCTTAATGGAAATTGGAATCTAATGTTTCCTTCTTTCTTGTCAATAATTGCACCAATCGTTCTAAGGAAAGGTCTACCAAGAATAATAGGACATGTAGGATTGCAATCTATTTCAAGAACTATTAAATCTACAGGCACATAATTCCTATTTGAAATAATAATAATATTATCAATCCTTCCCATAGTTTTCTTAATAGTGGAATCCGCAAGGTGCAAATTCAAAGAGCAATCATCAAGATCATGGTATCCTAGCACATCACATAAAGTTTTCGGAATCGTGGAAACAGCACCCAAATCACACAAAACATGGCACTCATAATCTTTTATTTTAATCTTAATACTAGGTTCCCACTCATCATGAAGGTTTATAGGGATAGAAACTGCTAACTCATGTTTTTCTTCAAAAGATTTCATCATAGCATCAACGATATGTTTAGTAAAAGCCTTATTGTGATTATAAGCATGTGGAGAATTAATCATGGATTGCAACAAGGAAATACAATCAATCAAAGAGCAGCTATAATAATTAAAGTCCTTGAAATCCAAAAGAGTGGGTACATTATTATTTAAAGTTTTGACCTCTTCTATCACACTTTTATCAATCTTAGCATTAAGATCTATAGACTCTGAATCATTGGGATGCCTTTTAATTAAAGTTGAATTATATCCGGTCCCATCTTTAGCAAGATTCACATTAGAAAACAAAGATTCAATAGGAGTCACATCAATCACTTTGAGATCTTCATTATTATTATCACGAGAACACACTTTTTCAAGCCATTCCAGCTTAGCACGAATTCTAGCGGTTCTTTCCTTACTTTCGTCAATAGAAATTATCATACCTTTTAAAGACTCATTAATATCATGCTTGGTTGGAGTAGATCTAACTTTCAAAGAATCAATCCCAAGCGAAATTCTATCAACGTTCCTAGCCAAATCATCAATCTTGAGCACTTTTTCTTCAATAGTTGCATTAAAAACCTTTTGTGAATCAATAAATTCCTTAACAATATTCTCAAGATCAGAGGGAATCTTATTATAATTTCCATAAGAATTATTGTAGGAACTACCATAATTATTAGAGGAATTACTGGGAAAGGCCTAGGGTTGAAATTACCTCTATACGTGTTATTACCAAAATTGTTCCTACCAACAAAATTCACATCCATAGATTAAATATTATTTCCAATGAAAGAATACAAAGGCATATCATTGGGATCAATAGGAGAATTCTTACTAGCAAACAATTTCATCAATTCATCCATCTTTTCACTCAAAGTATTTATTTCTTCAATAGCATGCACCTTTTTACTAGTAGTAGATCTTTCGGTATGCCATTGAGAGTAGTTTGTCATAATGTTATCTAGGAGTTTAGCAGCTTATCCTAATGTGATTTCCATAAAATTACCACCCGCGGTGGAATCGAGAAGATTCCTTGATGCAAAGCTCAATCCCGCATAAAAAATTGTATAATCATCCATAAACTCAAACCATGTGCGGGACAATTCCTAATCATTAATTTCATCCTCTCCCAAGATTGTGCAACATGATCATGATAAAGTTGCTTAAAATTCATTATATCGTTCCTAAGGGAGATGATCTTAGCAAGCGGAAAGTACTTGGAAATAAAGAAGCATCTTTACACTTATTCCATGAATCAATACTATTTTTAGGCAAAGATGAAAACCAAGTTTTAGCATGATCTCGTAGTGAGAACGGAAATAGCTTCAATTTAACAATACATTATCCACATCTTGCAAGTCACCAATGGATGCACCTACACAAACAATGAAACTCTTGCACCCAACGCTATAAAGGGGTTGTCAATCCCTTCATGGTTATTTTCAAGGATTAGAACCGATAGAGATAGATGTAAACGAAAACGGAAAGTAAAAGATAAGAAAATTGCAGCAAAGTATTTTTGGTATTTTTGGTTTATAGATCTGAAAATATATTGTGGAAAGTAGACCCGGGGCCATATATTTCACTAGAGGCTTCTCTCTTGAAGGAAAATATCATGGTGGGTAAACAAATTACTGTCAAGAAATTTATAGAAAATCAAATAATCATGTAGATATCCAAGGCAATGATCATGCATATAGGCATCACGTCCATGTCAAGTAGACCGAAATGATTCTGCATCTACTACTATTATTCCACACATCGATCCACTCCTGCCTGCATCTAGAGTATTAAGTTCATGAAGAACAGAGTAACGCATTAGGTAAGATGACATGATGTAGAGGGATAAACTCAAGCAATATGATGAAAACCCCATCTTTTTACACTTGATGGAAACAATACAATGCATGCCTCACTACCCCTACTATGTCACTAGGTGAGGACACCACAAGATTGAACCCAAAACCAAGCACTTCTCCCATTGCAAGAATTACCAATCTAGTTAGCTAAACCAAACCAATAACTCGAAGGGACTTGCAAGGATATGAAATCATGCATATAAGAATTCAGAGAAGATTCAAATGAGATGTCACGCCCAAGATGCGGTCCTATCCTTACTTTGGCACGAGGGCCTCAACAGGGATAGAAGCGCATCTCGTCGTGTTGCAATAATGGATATCATTACAAGTACATTTAAAAAAGAGATGAGTATATGGAATTGGCATACACTCGTGACAAGCTACATCAATATCACATCAATACGACAACATTATCAAACATCATACAGAAGAGCAGGGTCCGATTACGGACAAAATCAAACGATAAAATGACATCCATCCTTGCTATCCCAGGCTGCCGCCTGGAACCCACCCTAGATTGATGAAGAAGAAGAACTCCAACAAACAAGCAACGCTCTCACGCACAAGCATCACATTATCTGTACCTGCAACTGTTGTTGTAGTAATCTGTGAGCCATAGGGACTTAGCAATCTCATTTCCAAGGTTATCAAGACTATTAAAGCTTAATAGGTGAGGTATGGTCAAGTGGTGAGGCTGCAGCAAGCGACTAAGCATTTATTTGAGTGGCTAACTTACGAGTATAGAAAGTAAAGTATGGTGGTCTACGCCGGACGTGAATTAGTAATGATTACTAATTGATGCTAAACACCTACTTACGTCAAGCATAACCCCACCGTGTTCTCTTTCGGGTAAGAACTCACGAGAAGAGAAAATCACGGTTACGCACACGTTGGTGTATTTTATTTGAGTTTACTTCAAGTTTGCTATGACCGGGTGTTAAACAAAGTATCCAAGTTTGCCACATAACCGCGGGCATGGCTTTCCGAAAGATTTAACCCTGCAGGGGTGCTCCAACTCATCCATCACAAATTAACCACACGCCACGGGAATAACCTCGACCAGGGATCTCTTGATCATCCTAGGTAATTCCAAAGGAAATCCGACACCTCGAGATAGCCCAAAGAAAATTAGATTCCCTCACGCAAGATGTTTGAGAAAGGTAAAACAATTCTAGCAAGGCCTCCCGACGTGTCGACGATCCCGACAGGAGCCGCGTATATCGTTCTCAGGACACGGCGCATAAGCTAGTGTACGGTGGCCTGATAGAAATCTCCCGAGTTGCCCCGGGTTGACCCCACATAGTGCTATATTTTGGACCATCACCAGCAGCACTGCCCCCCCTATATTATGTTAAATTAATCCACGAGGGGCGGCCCTCTATGCTTCAATAAGGTGATCAGTATTATTATGATGGGCAGATGTAGTACCAAATTCGGGCCTTGCCAGACAAGTTTTATCGCAAAACAAAAATCAAGGGGGTCCCCTTAATAACCCCGAGCATGTTAGGAGCGCTCAATTATGGAACATAACACCGGTTCACAAGTAACTAGGGCGGCAAGAGTGGAACAAAACACCGAGCAAAAGGCCAAGCCTTCCACCCTTTACCAAGTGTATAAGTGCATTTAATTAAATAGCAATAATATTGTGATAACAAAAGAATGTCCATGTTGTCACATAGAAGAAATTGCACCTGTAGCTAGAAACGCTATAAGAAGGGCTCAGCAAGCGGTAACATAGCCAAACAAAGGTTTGCTGGGATGTGGAGGGGTTAGAGGCTTTCATGGCAATATTGGGAGGCTTGACAAACAAGTGGTAGGTACTGAGACATAACGATAAAAGCGGGACAACTAGCATAGCAATGATAGTAGTGGTATCTAGGGAAATGTGTCAAGTTGCCTGAGATCTCGCTCGGAAGAAGATCGAGTCCATGAAGAAGACGGGCCAACGTAGTCGAACGAATCCTCACACTCCGGATGCTTTCGGACCTCTATCGAGAAGAAGCAGCTGGAAACAACAATCAACACATGAGAAACACCACAACATATGCATGACATGATGTGCAAACAATTATGATGCATGTCCGGTTTAATATGCAACGCATGGCATGACATGGCAAGCACAACAAACAACCACTACATATTAAGTGAAGTTCAATATTTAACGAGTTGCATATTGATGAAACTCCACATTCGAATTATTTAGTTCACTCCCATTTAGGTACTCATCAATATTAAATGTTTTTAAACATGGCAAGAGTTTAAGCATGACAACTATATCATCTATGCATTTTAAATGGGGCTGGAAGCAACATATAGCATTTTCGAAACATCCCCATAAGCATAATATGAATTTGGTCCAGATCTGTACTAACCATATTTTAAATTTGTTAAACAGAAAAATAAATGTCAACATTTGATTCTACACATTTTTCTAGCCAAGTTACATATGTGGAACATTTTTATCGCATCTACGGTTAATTAGTTATGAAACAAATCATTTTAACATCGCATATATGTAAATACATGCAAAAAGCAAGTTTAATTTTTTTTATCATGTGTGAAAGTTGGAAATTATGAATCTACACGAAATTCTAGTCAAGTTTCATATATATATTATTTTTATCCGATTCAGGGTTGAAAAGTTACTAATAATTTAAAAACAGGGTTTTTTCTGCAATTCTGCAATCGCTGGTTAATTGGATAAATCGCAAAACATGGGAAAAAACTACAATGGGACGAAACAGGACATGGGCGCAATTTAATAATGTAGCGCCCGAGCGCGGGATAAGCAGGATCACCATGGGCCAGATCGGGCCGGCGGAGAGGAGCTGGGCCGCTGGGGCGGCAAGGCCCACGCGGGGTCAACGGGACAGGGGTGCTCGCCCCCGACCTCTTGCTCGCTCCCGAGCAGGGGCAGAGCGCCGGTGGCGGCGTGCTCAAGGCAGAGGGGCTGGCACGGGGGAGGCTTGGGGCGGCATGGGACGGGGGAGATCCGGCCGGCAGGCACCGGATCTGGCCGACAGGCACCGGATCCGGCCGACACCGGCGACTGGCGGCGGCGGCTAAAGCACGGCGGCGGCGCTCCTGCAAGAGAAGAGAGAGCCCGGGTGAGAGAGGGACAAGGAGGAGAGGAAGGAAGCGGGAGAGTGCAAGGGCGGCGGCTCTAGGTTCCAGTGAAGCTCCGAAGAGGCTGGCGGCGCTTCGGCGACGGGAGGAGGAGCAGCGGGGGACCTCCGGTGAGCGGAGGCCATCGAGCGCAACGGGGTTCGAGAGCGAGCGCTTCGGGGGCGAGCGGCGGCGGTGATCCGGGCCCAGGGCAGGCCTAGATGGGCTTCGGCGGGCTTGGCGGCTGGGAGGAGGGAGGCTACGGCTGGGTGGTTTGGCATGGGATTCGAGGAGGGATTAGGGTTTAGGCCAAATTAGGCACGTGGGGGGGGGGTCTATTTATAGCAATTAGGGGCTAGGGTTGATGGTTTTCGGAGCCGATTTTGGCCGTGCGATCGCAATCGGATGGCCGGATCAGGGCAAGGGTGGTGGGTTGTGTGTGGAGTGGGCTAGGTGGAGATGAGAGGGAGGTTGCAGCCCGTGACACGAGGTTTTAAAACATCAAAAAACGTCCGATAATAAACCGATGACCGCACTGCAACGACTGACCAACGGGGTATCAAACGAGCTCGAAATGCGACGAAATTTGGCAGGTGGTCCACCTACAATATAATAAGACCGCACGCAAACTTTCGACCCAATCCAGGAGTAATTTTAAAGGAACTTTTAAAAACTATATTATATCGATGCCGCGGGCGCGTGCAGGTGTGGTTGGTCTCGAAACGGGCAACGACAAGAACGGAGAGAACTGGCTACTACGAACGGATGCAAATTTTCAAAAATGAGTGACGATGCTATGCGGATGATGCGAATGATGCGATGAATAATGCAACACCCAAACAAAACACAGACGAGAATGGAAATAAAAGGGGAATCTTCTGGAGCATCGGTCCCGGGTTGTTACAACTCTCCTCCACTACACGAGGATCTCGTCCCGAGATCTAGAATGAGAAGGGGAAGATAAAGAGCAAAAGGTAAAACTTAGTTGCTTCTTTGAAAAATGAATGAAACCAACGAAACATGAAGGTGGAAAGAGATGAAGAATGACATGAGGAACAAGCAAGAATTCAAAAGAAATTTTTGGCAGCACTTCGATAGGAAAGAGAGGCAAAATTTAATAAGATGGGAGAACTTGAAAATAAAACACAACACTCATGTCAAATGTATGAGCAAAATAAGAACATGATCTTGATAAACTAGATGATGGTTGAAAGAGAGCAACATGACAACGCCTCCGGAAGAAAATAATAGAAACTAGATCATTGGAAGGAAAAGAACGAAGAAGAAAATGACAACTCCTACTGCAAATGGATTTGAAAGCATATTTAGGAAGGAGAGATTGAATTGAGTTGTTGGAACACCAACAACGAAAAGAACAAGCTTATTGTGGACTTATGGAAAACATCTCAAAATTATGAGGTGACAACCCGCCACAACAAAAACAATTGATTGATTGAGAGCAACAAGATATGCAAAGCTTCTTTCACCAAGAGGTGGAGGAGACACTTGAATCATTTATACCACCATGATAGCAACAATCCTTAGGAAATGCTTTAGGTGAAAACAAACCCAACATAACTTCGAGAATACAAAATGGGTTTACTTATCTTATTCTTGACAATTTTCCTTCGAGACTCCTCATAATAAAGAATTAATAACACCATCTCAAAATACAATGGAGAAGGAATTGAAGTAGAAATCCAAGATAAAGAACACTTGAGCACCTCCAACAAGAATCTTGAAGAACACTTGAAAATGAAAGAAATCTTGATGAACCACCATGAAGAACCTCCGAAAGAACTCTGAAACAAAAGGATTATAGAAAGAATTGAAGGATGCAAAAAGAGAAAGATTGAGGCCTTGCTATGAATTAGGAGAAGCTTAGTGACAAGATATTTGAGAAAAACTAGGAACTCCAGAAAAGAAAGATGACCACTTGGGATAAGAAATTTGATATCATGAACAACTCCGGAAGAAGGATTGAAATCACTTGGATGAAACAAGAATAAGAATTATGATATGCCTCTCCTTCATCAAGTTAAATTGATGACAAACAATGTATTTGGCATACCACTTATCCTTTTGGAAAAGAAAGGAAAGATAGATAGAGAAAAAACTTGAAGAGGTCTTGAACGAGAACACCGGCAAGAGTTCACAACAAATGAGGATACTACGCTTGAACGAAGATACCTGGGAGCGAGGACTTGACAATCCACCTAATGGAAAACTTGAATGAAGCACCGGAATAATTGAGAGACGAACAAAGAGACAACAACTGAAAAGAATTTGAGAACGAAAGCTGAAAGATGAGAATGAACAAATCTTTTAAATGATGGCCTTTGGGAGGATCGAGAAATGAAAACAAATATGAAATGCACCGGATAGATATGGGAGGAAAAACTCATGATCAAAACAATTTGAGATGATAGCAATAGCCTAAAACCATGAATCTTTGAAAGAACGAACAAAGATTTAAGAAAAACTCTCCTTCGGTCTTCATTGCTGAGAATAATGACGAGAAGCAACACCATGAATTACTGAGTCACTCCAGAATAATGAATAAGAAAAGGTTGAGCCAACAATGAAAATGACTTAGAAGCGATCATGGAAGAGGAATATGACCGATGAAAATCATTCTTACCTCATATTGAAAGGAACTTGAGGACATCTCCTGGAAAGATTAGAAGAGTCAGGTAGGATCCTGGGAGAAAACCTGTGGGTTATGGGCCCACTCAAAGAGATCACCATTGAAACAATTGATTAAAAAAAGATTGCACCGGTACAAATTTCGAACTTGATGAGGTGAAAACCTCAAAATAATTTAAGAGGGTATGAACGGAAATGAAAGTCTTCTTAGATATCATCAACACTCCAGATAGAATAGAGAGGGATGAATAAGCAAGAGACGCTTGGATAAGAATTCCAACATGGGAGAGCAATTAGAGCATGGAAATGATATGATGAACAACGAGAACTTGAATTGAATGCGCCGGAATGGAAAACAAGAACGATGAACGATGAACTTGAAGCACTTGAGGACCTTCACAACGAATCACCGGATACGATACAAAAGAATCGATAGTGGAAGCATCACATGAATAGAGAAGGCATTATGATGAGATTTAATCATTGAAGAAAAAGGGCGGGAGGGTGGGAAAAACAAAGAAAACTTGGGATGGATGAAAATAACTTCGGAAAGAAATTAGAGGATTGATCTTGCAATATTGGAGATGGTAGAATTATCCTGAAGAGAAGCACACCAGTAGGAAAAGAATTGATATGATAACTTGACTAAGCACAAGAATTAGCAATCCCACAGAAATATGAGAACACTACTTTGCAAGATATTAAATCACCACTTGACATCGAAGCAACTCGAATTAGCATATACAAAAAAAACAAAGTACGGGCCTTACGAAACAAGCCAGAACAAATACATACCCACTGTGCACTTGTTGGAAAGATAATCCTAGGTACCTACTTGAATTCCCACCTAAGAACTTCCGAAAACTTTCTTGGTTATGCAATCTGGTGTTGGGGATACAAGGAGGAAATATCTCACAGAACTAACAAACCTAGACCCCAACTGTATCCATCCTTCAACACATAACAAGAGGCTTTCGCAAGTCCATCTAACTCAGATCCTCGAAAGCACAACGATACTAACCATGGCGGTACCCCAGACGCCTCCCCAGTACTGGGTGTCTCTGACCTTATCTCACCACGACAAGTATTGAAGCAATTCCGAATACCCTCCATCCTAAGATACTAAGGAAGCCGAATGATAACGATGTGCCAAGAATTCCCTGGAGCTCAACTCCTCGGAAGAAATCAAGTCAGACAGGAGGCACCAAGATAGAACTCCGTCACATTGGTATCATATAGTTTCCAAAATACCCACGTGATCCTAAATTTTTTTGAGCGAGAAGAGGAGTAGAATCAAAATTCCTAAGTCGTAATTCCTCACCAGAGCATAGAAGAGGAGTAAAACGAATACTACCCTCCGATATAACTAGACTCAAAACAATTTTTCTCTAGACTCGACTCAGCCAAGTTCGATCAATCAAGGGGGCTCCTAGGTCAGTACAAAATCTGATACCAACTTGTCACGCCCAAGATGCGGTCCTATCCTTATTTTGGCCTGAGGGCCTCGACAGGGATAGAAGCGCATCTCGCCCTGTTGCAAGAATGGATATCATTATAATTACATTTACAGAAGAGATGAGTATATGGAATTGTCTTACACTCTCCACAAGCTACATCAATATCACATCAATACAAAAACATTCTCAAACATCATACAGAAGAGCAGGGTCCGACTACGGACAAAATGGAACGATAAAATGACATCCATCCTTGCTATGCCAGGCTGCCGCCTGGAACCCATCCTAGATTGATGA
Organism: Hordeum marinum; assembly: GCA_022496015.1. Classification (NCBI taxonomy): domain Eukaryota; kingdom Viridiplantae; phylum Streptophyta; class Magnoliopsida; order Poales; family Poaceae; genus Hordeum; species Hordeum marinum. Next base: position 472,552,217 of record CM039678.1, read on the forward strand.
AGAAGAAGAACTCCAGCAAACAAGCAACGCTCTCACGCACAAGCATCACATTATCTGTACCTGCAACTGTTGTTGTAGTAATCTGTGAGCCACAGGGACTCAGCAATCTCATTTCCAAGGGTATCAAGACTATTAAAGCTTAATAGGTGAGGTATGGTTAAGTAGTGAGGCTGCAACAAGCGACTAAGCATTTATTTGAGTGGCTAACTTACGAGTACAGAAAGTAAAGTATGGTGGTCTACACATAATGGACGTGAATTAGTAATGATCACTGTTTGATCCCGAACACCTACTTACGTCAAGCATAACCCCACCATGTTCTCTTTCGGATAAGAACTCACGAGAAGAGACAGTCACGGTTACACACGTTGGTGTATTTTATTTGAGTTTACTTCAAGTTTGCTATGACCGGGTGTTAAACAAAGTATCCAAGTTTGCCACATAACCGCGGGTATGGCTTTTCGAAAGATTTAAACCTACAGGGGTGCTCCAACTCATCCACCACAAATTAACCACACGCCGCGGGAATAACCTCGACCACAGATCTCGTGATCATCCTAGGCAATTCCAAAGGAAATCCGACACCTCGAGATAGCCCGAAGAAAATCAGAGTTCCTCATGCAAGATGTTTGAGAAAGGTAAAACAAGTCCAACAAGGCCTCCCGACGTGTCGACGATCTTCATAGGAGCCGCGTATCTCGTTCTCAAAACACAACGGATAAGCTAGTGTACGGTGGCCTGATAGAAATTTCCCGAGTTGCCCCGGGTTGGCCCCACACAATGCTCTATTTTGGAACAACACCAGCAACACTAACCCCCCTGTATTATGTTAAATTAATCCACGAGGGGATGACCCTCTATGATTTAAAAAGGTGATCAGTATTATTATGATGGGGAAATGTAGTACCAAAGTTTGGCCTTGCCAGACAAGTTTTATCCCAAAAGAAAATCAAGGGGGTCCCCATAACAAACCTGAGCATGTTAGGAGCGCTCAATTATGGAACATAACACCGGTTCACAAGTAGCTAGGGCGGCAAGAGTGGAACAAAGCACCGAGAAAAAGGCCAAGCCTTCCACCCTTTACCAAGTGTATAAGTGCATTAAATTAAATAGCAATAATATTTTGATAACAAAAGAAAGTCTATGTTGTCACATGGAAGCAATTGCACCTGCAGCTAGAAACGCGATAAGAAGGGCTGAGCAAGCGGTAACATAGCCAAACAAAGGTTTGCTGGGATGTGGAGGGGTTAGAGGCTTTCATGGCAATGTTGGGGGCTTGACAAACAAGTGGTAGGTAATGAGACATAACGATAAAAGCTAGACAACTAGCATAGCAAGTATAGTAGTGGTATCCAGGGAAATGTGTCATCTTGGCTAAGATCTCGCTCGGAAGAAGATCGAGTCCATGAAGAAGACGGGCCAACATAGTTGAACGAATCCTACACTCCGAACGGTTTCGGAACTCTATCGAGAAGAAGCAATCTGGAAACAACAATCAACACACGAGAAACACCACAACATATGCATGACATGATGCGCAAACAGTTATGATGCATGTCCGGTTTAATATGCAATGCATGGCATGGCATGGAAAGCACAACAAACAACCACTACATATTACGTGAAGTTCAATATGCAACGAGTTGCATATTGACGAAACTCAACATTTGAATTATTTAGTTCACTCCCGTTTAGGTACTCGTCAATATTAAATGTTGTTACTCATGGCAAGAGGTGAAGCATGACAACTATATCATCTATGCATTTTAACTCGGGCCGAAAGCAACATATAGTATTTCCGAAACATCCCCATAAACATAATATGAATTTGGTATAGATCTGTACTAACCATATTTTGGAGTTGTTAAAATGAAAAATAAATGTCACCATGTGATTATACACATTTTTCTAGCCAAGTTACATATGTGGAACATTTTATCGGATCTACGGTTAATTAGTTATGAAATAAATCATTTTAACATGGCATATACGTAAATCAACGCAAACAGCAAGTTTAAACATTTTTATCATGTGTGAAAGTTGGAAATTATGAATCTACACGAAATTCTAGTCAAGTTTCATATATATATATATATATATTATTTTATCCGATTCAGGGTTGAAAAGTTATTAATAATTTAAAAATAGGTTTTTTTTTCTGCAATTCTGCAATCGCTGGTTAATTGGATAAATCGCAAAACATGGGAAAAAACTACAATGGGCCAAAACTGCTACGGACCAAAACCGGACATGGGCGCAATTTAATAATGTAGCGCCCGAGCGCGGGATAGGAAGGCTCACCATGGGCCAGATCGGGCCGGCAGAGAGGAGCTGGGCCGCTGGGGCGGTGAGGCCCATGCGGGGTCAACGGGACAGGGGCGCTCGCCCCCGACCTCCTGCTCGCTCCCGAGCAGGTGCAGAGCGCCGGCGGCGGCGTTCTCATGGTGGCGGGGCTGGCACGGGGGAGGCTTGGGGCGGCCTGGGACGGGGGAGATCTGGCCAGTGGGCACCGGAACCGGCCGGCATCGGCGACTGGTGGCGGCGGCTAAAGCACGACGGCGGCGCTCCTGCGAGAGAAGAGAGAGGTCGGGTGAGAGAGGGAGAAGGAGGAGAGGAAGGAAGGGGGAGAGGGCAAGCGCGGTGGCTCCAGGTTCTGGCAAAGCTCCGACGAGGCTGGCGGCGCTTCGGTAATGGGAGGAGGAGCAGTAGGGGACCTCTGGCGAACGGAGGCCATCGGGCACAATGGGGCTCTAGAGCGAGCGGCGGCGATGATCCAGGCCCGGGGCGGGCCCAGATAGGCTTCGGCGGGCTTGGCGGCTGGGAGGAGGGAGGCTGCGGCTGGGTGGCGGCTGGTGGGTGGTTTGGCATGGGATTCGAGGATGGATTAGGGTTTAGGCCAAATTAGGCAGGTGGGGGGGTCTACTTATAGCAATTAGGGGCTAGGGTTGATGGTTTTCGGAGCCGATTTTGGCCGTGCGATCGCAATCGGATGGCCGGATCGGGGCAAGGGTGGTGGACTGTGTGTGGAGTGGGCTAGGTGGAGATGAGAGGGAAGTTGTGGCCCGTGACACGAGGTTTTAAAACATCGAAAACTTTCGCTAATAAACCGATGACCGCACTGCAACGACTGACCGACGGGGTATCAAACGAGCTCGGAATACGATAAAATTTGGCAGGTGGTCCACCTACAATATAATAAGACTGCACGGAAACTTTCGACCCAATCCAGGAATATTTTTAAAGGCACTTTTAAAAGCAATATTTTATCGATGCCGCGGATGCGTGCAGGTGTGGTTTGTCTCGAAACGGGCAAGGACAAGAACGGAGAGAATCGGTAACTACGAACGGATGCAAGTTTTCAAAAACGAGTAACGATGCTATGCAAATGATGCGAATGATGCGATGATTAATGCAACACCCAAACGAAACACAGATGAGAATGTAAATAAAAGGGGAATCTTCTGGAGCGCCGGTCCCGGGTAGTTACATAAGATTCATGGATAATCTAAACATAAACCCGCAATTCACCGGATCTTGACAAACACACCACAAAAGAGTATTACATCAGATAGATATCCATGAAGATCATGAAGAACATGGTATTGAAGATTAAAGAGAGAGAAGAAGCCATCTAGCTACTAGCTATGGACCCGTAGGTCTGTGGTGGACTAGTCACGCATCATCGGAGGGGCAATGGAGATGATGTAGATGCCCTTCATGATTGAAACCCCCTTCGGCAGATTACCGAAAAAGGCTCCAAGAACGGTGGCTTCTTGCGGCAGAAAAGTATTTTCGTGGCTCTCTCCGGTGTTGGATGAATATTTGGGTATTTATAGGACAAAGAATAGGTTTTGGAGACCTGCCAGGAGACGGCAAGCTTGCCAGGTACGACTAGGTGGTGGCCACACCTACCAGGCTTGTGATCTCCTGGTAGATCCCTTGGCATGCACTCCAAGTCTCGTGGATCTCTTTCCTTCCAGAAAAAATCATTCCGAAGGTTTTATTCCATTTGGACTCCGTTTAATATTCCATATCTGAAAAACTCAAAAACAAGGAAAAAACAGAAATTGGCACTAGGCTCTAGATTAATAGGTTAGTCCCAAAATAATATAAAATAGCATATTAATGCATATAAAACACCCAAAACAGATAATATAATAGCATGACATCATAAAACATATAGATATGTTGGAGACGTATCAGCGCGAGGTACGAGCGTTCTAGTGGGGGGCGCAAGCGCACCCACTGGGTGTAGCCCCTGAGAATCAGGCCAGCTGTGGGATAACCAGTACGAATCTCATGACTCTGGCTGACTTTGGTGGGGTTGCTTCCAGAGGAGCTGGAAGCCGTGACTCAGGTCTGGCAGAAGCGGGACGAGGTGGCTTCCGATCGGGACCGACTGGAGAGGGAACTCTAGTCGGCCATGTAGGAGAAGGACCGGCTCGGTAGTCTGGTCGCCGAGGGCCAGTCAGCATGGGAGCACCTTGTCGTGGAGTTGTAGAAGGATGTGGTGGCCAAGGAGGAGGCCGTTAAGCAGGCGGTGATGCCAACCAGCGGGTAGTCGACCTTCAGACCGCGGTGCGCCACCTCGAGGGCGGCCTTCAAACGCGCGAGGCGGCCCTTGCCGTGGTGGAGAAGGCGGTGCAGGAGGAGCGCAACCTGGGGCTTCAGTATGGAATCAAGATCGACGGTACCTTTCAACGTGAGTGTCTCTTCTTCGAGTCTTTACTTTTTTGCTGGATCTCTTGGCTTGTTTCTTGACTTCTTTCTCCTTAGGCCGGTTCCTGGGCACCCAGAAATTTCCAAGGTTTTACTAGTTTTTCGGAATTATTCGAGTTACATAAGTATACGAAGTTTTCATATTTCTATAGACTGTTCTATTTTTCACAGATTCTATTTTCTTTGAGTTGTTTGACTATTTTGATGAATCTATGGGTTGTATCATGGGGTATGAGCCATGGAGAAGTTAGAATACAATAGTTATAACAACAATATGAAAAAAGAGGGAGTTCACAACAGTACCTAAAGTGGTGATTTATTTTCTTATACTAACGGATCTCACGAGTTTTCTGTTATGTTTTCTGTTGTGAAGTTTTCAATTTTTGGGTAAAGATTTGATGGATTATGGAATAAGGAGTGGCAAGAGCCTAAGATTGGGGATGCCCAAGGCACCCCAAGTCATATTCAAGGATGCCAAAGAGCCTAAGCTTGGGGATGCCCCGGAAGGCATCCCCTCTTTCCTGTTCAATCCATCGGTAAATTTACTTGAGTCTATATTTTTATTCACCACATGATATGTGTTTTGCTTGGAGCGTCTTGTATGATATGAGTCTTTTCTTCTTAGTTTGACACAATCCTCCTTGATGCACACATATTTTGAGAGAGACATGCTGCATCGTGAATTTTTTAGAATAATCTATGTGCTTCACTTATATCTTTTGAGATAGGCAATTTTGCTCTATGTGCTTCACTTATATTTTTTAGAGAATGGTGTTTTTGCATTTTATAGAAATAATTGAACTCTCGTACCTCACTTATATTATTTTGAGAGTCTCTAAACAGGTTGATAATTGGTCTAGGTTATGAATTTAGTCTAATATTATAGGCATCCAAGAGGGATGTAATAAAAAACTTCCATATTAAGTGCATTGAATACTATGCGAAGTTTGATTCCTTGCATAAAGTTCTGAGATATAAAGATGGTAATGTTAAGAGTCATGTTAGGAAGTAATTTTGATTTGGTAAAGTACTTGTGTAAAGGTTTGTGATTCCCGTAGCATGCACATATGGTGAACCATTATGTAAGGAAGGCGGAGCATGATTTGTTTATAGATTGTCGACCTTTGTGTGAGGGTCGGGAGCGCGCGATGGTTAACTCCTACCAACCTCTCCCCTAGGAGCATGCATTTAATACTTTGCTTCAATGACTAATAGACTTTTGCAATAAGTATGTGAGTTCTTTATGACTAATGTTGAGTCCATGGATTATACGCACTCTCACCCCTCCACCTTCGCTAGCCTCTCTAGTACCGTGCAACTCTCGCCGATACAACAAATCCTCCTTCCTCAAAACGGCCACCATATACCTTCCTCAAAACAGCCACCATACCTACCTATTATGGCATTTCCATAGCCATTCCGAGATATATTGCCATGTAACTTCCACTGTTTTCCTTTATGACATGCACCATCACTTCCATATTACATATAGAGTCATATTTCAAGTTCTAACTTTCTTTTGAGTTGCAAGTAAATAAAAGTGTGATGATTATAATTATTAGAGCATGTCCTATGTGAGGAAAGGATGATGGAATCTATGATTCCCTCACAAGTGGGGATGAGGTTCTGGACTTTATGAAAAATGAAAGAGGCCGGCGAAGCCCAAATAAAAAAAGGCCTTAGATTCCCACCGAAAAAACAAAAAAAATGAGAGAAAAGAGAGATGGGACATTGCTGCTATCTTTTTCCACACTTGTGCTTCAAAGTAGCACCATGATCTTCATGTAGAGAGTCTCCTATTTTGTTACTTTCATATACTAGTGGGAATTTTTCTTTACATAAGTTGGCTTGTATATTCCAATAATGGGCTTGCTCAAATTGCCCTAGGTCTTCATGAGCAAGCAAGTTGGATGCACACCCACTTAGTTTCCTCTTGAGCTTTCATACACTTATATCTCTAGTGCATCCGTTGCATGGAAACCCCTACTCACTCGCATTGATATCTATTGATGGGCATCTCCATAGCTCGTTGATACGCCTAGTTAACGTGAGACCATCTTCTCCCTTTCCTTGACAACCTCCACCATATTCTATTCCACCTATAGTGCTATATCCATGGCTCACACTCATAAAATAAAAGTGTGGAAACAATTGCTTGACTTGTCATTGGGGTTGTGCATGATTTAAATACTTTGTGTGGGGGAATATGGAGCATAGCCAGACCATATGATATTATAGGGATAACTTTCCTTTGCCATTATATTTTGAAGAGATACAATTACTTTGCTAGTATGCTTGAAATGTTATTGTTTTTATATCAATATTAAGATTTTGTTTCGAGTCTTATGGATCTGAATATTCATGCCACAATAGAGAATATTACATGGATAAATATGTTAGGTAGCACTCCACATCAAAAATTCCGTTTTTTATCATTTACCTACTCGAGGACGAGCAGGAATTAAGCTTGGGGATGCTCACACGTCTGCAACGTATCTATAATTTTTGATGATGTCATGCTATTATATTATCTGTTTTGGATGTTTTATATGCATTAATATGCTATTTTATATTATTTTTGGGACTAACCTATTAATCTAGAGCCGAGTGTGAGTTTCTATTTTTTCCTTGTTTTTGAGTTTTGCAGATATGGAATATTAAACGGAGTCCAAACGTAATAAAACCTTTGGAAAGCTTTTTTCTGGAAGGAAAGAGATCCACGAGACTTGGAATTCACGCCAGAGGATCTACCAGGAGATCACAAGCCTGGTGTGCGTGACCCCCCTGGCCACGCCTGGTAGGCTTGTCGTCCCCTGGCAGGGTTGCTAACCCTATTATTTGTCCTATAAATACCCAAATGTTCCCCAACACCAGAGAGAGAGCCATGAAAAAACTTTTCCGCCGCCAGAAGCCTCTATTCCCGAGAGATCCAGTCTTGGAGCCTTTCTCGATAATCTGCCGGAGGGGGTTTCGATCACAGAGGGCATCTACATCAACTCCATTGCCCCTCCGACGATGCGTGAGTAGTCCACCACAAACCTATGGGTCCATAGCTAGTAGCTAGATGGCTTCTTCTCTCTCTTTGATCTGCAATGCCATGTTCTTCATGATCTTCATGGAGATCTATCCGATCTAATACTCTTTTGTGGTGTGTTTATCAATATCCGATGAATTGTGGGTTTATGTTCAGATTATCCATGAATCTTCTCTGAATTCTTATATGCGTGATTTCATATCCTTGCAAGTGTCTTAGAGTTATTGGTTTGGTTTGGCCAACTAGATTGGTAATTCTTGCAACGGGAGAAGTGCTTGGTTTTGGATTCAATCTTGCGGTGTCCTCACCCAGTGACACAGTAGGGGTAGCGAGGCACGTATTGTATTGTTGCCATCAAGGGTAAAAATATGGGGTTTTCATCATATTGCATGAGTTTATCCCTCTACATCATGTCATCTTACCTAATGCGTTACTCTGTTCTTCATGAAATTAATACTCTAGTTGCAGGTGTTGGGGAACGTAGTAGTAAATCAAAATTTTCCTACGTTCACCAAGATCTATCTATGGAGAAACCAGCAACGAGAGGGGAGAGATTGCATCTTCATACCTTTGAAGATCGCTAAGCGGAAGCGTTACTGTTGGGGAACGTCGCATGGGAAACAAAAATTTTCCTACGCACACGCAAACCTATCCATGGTGATGAGCATCTACGAGAGGGAGAGTGGATCTACATACCCTTGTAGATCGCTAAGCGGGAAGCGTTAAGAAACGCGGTTGGTGTAGTCGAACATCTTCGCGATCCAAATCGCCGAGCGTCCCGCGATCTCATCACGATCCGTCCCGCGATCCAATCATGATCCGTCCCGTGAACTCATCACGATCCGTCCCGCGATCTCATCACGATCCGTCTCACGATCTTGATCACGATCTGTCCTACGAACTCATCACGATCCGTTCCGCGATCTCATCACGAACCGTCTCGCGATCTCGATCACGGTCCTTCCGATCTAGCGCCGAACGGACGGCACCTCCGCGTTCAGCACACGTGCAGCTTGATGACGATCTCCACCATCTTGATCCAGCAAGAGGAGGTGGAGAGGAGAGAGAGTTCACCGGCAGCGTGACGGCGCTCCGGTGATGGTGGTGGAGTGATTCCGGCAGGGCTTCGCCTAAGCGCTGCGGAAAACCGATCTAGAGGAGAAACTGTGCACCGGTGTAACGGGTAGCACGTGGCCGGAAATTCTGTCCAAAAACCACCCAATCCACTAGTATATATAGGAGGAGAGGAGAGGAGAGGCAGCCAAGGCCTTTGGGTCGGCCGAAATAGGAGGTGGGAGCAATCCTACTTCACCTCCAATCCTAGTTGGAGTAGGATTGCCTCCTATTGGCTGATTTTCCACTTTTTGCTTTAGGACTTTCTCTCCTGCGCCATGGGCCTTTGTGGCTGTTTTCCCAGCCCACTAAGGGCTGGTTATTATTCTCCCACAGCCCATGGACCTCTTGGGGTCGAAATACCCCTCCCGGAGGTCCTCCGGTACACTACCGGCACTCCCGGTACAATACCGATACTCCCGGTACACTACCGATGAGCCCGAAACTTTTCCGGAAACCAAACTGGGACTTCCTATATATGAATCTTTACCTCCGGACCATTCCGGAGCTCCTTGTGACGTCCGGGATCTCATCCGGGACTCCGAACAACCTTCGGTCACCACCATACATAACTCTACACTACCGAAACGTCACCGAACCTTAAGTGTGCAGACCCTGCGGGTTCGAGAACTATGTAGACATGACCGAGACACCTCTACGGTCAATAACCAATGGCGGGACCTGGACGTCCACATTGGTTCCTACATATTCTACGAAGATCTTTATCGGTCGAACCTCTATGTCAAGGATTCAGTCAATCCCGTATATCGTTCCCTTTGTTCTTCGGTATGTTACTTGCCCGAGATTCGATCGTCGGTATCTCCATACCTAGTTCAACCTCGTTACCGGCAAGTCTCTTTACTCGTTCCGTAATACAAGATCCCGCAACTAACAATTAGTCACATTGCTTGCAAGGCTTATTGTGATGTTGCATTACCGAGTGGGCCTCGAGATACCTCTCCGTTACACGGAGTAACAAATCCCAGTCTCGATCCATGCCAACTCAACAAACACCATCGGAGATACCTGTAGAGCACCTTTATAGTCACCCAGTTACGTTGCGACGTTTGATACACACAAGGCACTCCTCCGATATCCGTGAGTTGCATGATCTCATGGTCATAGGAACATATACTTGACATGCAGAAAACAGTAGCAATAAACTGAAACGATCATATGCTATGTTTGTAGTTTGGGTCTTATCCATCACATCATTCTCCTAATGATGTGATCCCGTTATCAAATGACATCTCATGTCCATGGCTAGGAAACCTTAACCATCCTTTGATCAACGAGCTAGTCTACTAGAGGCATACTAGGGACATGGTGTTGTCTATGTATCCACACATGTATCTGAGTTTCCGATCAATACAATTATAGCATGGATAATAAACGATTATCACGAACAAGGAAATATGATAATAACTAATCTATTATTGCCTCTAGGGCATATTTCCAACAGTCTCCCACTTGCACTAGAGTCAATAATCTAGTTCACATCACCATGTGATTCGCATTGTTATGAATCTAACACCCAATGAGTTTTGGGGCTCGATCATGCTTTGCATGTGAGAGAGGTCTTATAGTCAACGGGTCTGCGATATTCAGATCCGTGTGTACTTTGCAAATCTCTATGTCAAACCGTAAACACTGCTACCACACTCCACTTGGTACTATTTCCAAATGGCTGCTCCACTATACGTATCCAGATTGCTACTACTAGTCATCCGGATAGGTGTTAAAGCTTGCATCGACGTAACTATTTACGACGAACTCTTTATCACCTCCATAATCAAGAAACATTTCCTTAGTCCTCTGGTTACTAAGGATAATTCCGACCGCTGTCCAGTGATCCACTCCTGGACCACTCTTGTACCCCTTGACAAACTCATGGCAAGGCACACATAGGTGCGGTACACAGCATGGCATAATATAGAGCCTATGGCTAAGGCATAGGGGACGACGTTCGTCCTTTCTCTTTCTTCTGCCGTTGTCGAGCTTTGAGTCTCACTCAACTTCACACCTTACAAATCAGACGAGAACTATTTCTCTGGCTGATCCATTTTGAACTCTTTCAAAATCTTGTGAAGGTATGCACTCATTGAAAGTCTCATCAAGCATCTTGATCTATCTCTATAGATTTTGATGCTCAACAATTAGGTAGCTTTATCCAGGTCTTCCTTTGAAAATCACTTTCCAAATAACCGTTTTATGCTTTCCAGAAACTCTACATTATTTCTGAACAACAATATGTCATCCACATATACTGATCAGAAATTCTATAGTGCTCCCACTCACTTTATTGCAAATACAAGTTTCTCATAAACTTTGTATAAACATCAAAACTTTGATCACCTCATCAAAGCATATATTCCAACTCCGAGATGCTTGCTTCAGTCCATGGAAGGATCACCGAAGCTTGCACACCTTTTAGCATCCTTAGGCCTGACAAAACCTTCTGGTTGTATCACATACAACCTTTCCTCAAGTAAACCATTAAGGAAACGATGTTTTGACATCCATCTGCCAGATTTCATAATTGAAAACACAGCAACTGCTAACACAATTCCAACAGACTTTTAGCATCGCTACGAGTGAGAAAGTCTCATCGTAGTCAACTCCTTGAACTTGTCACAAACATCTTTGCAACAAGTCGAGCTTTACAAATAGTGACATTCACCATCAGTGTCTGTCTTCATTTTAAAGATCCATTTGTACTCAACGACCTACCGTCCAACGAGCAAGTCTACCAAAGTCTACACTTGGTTTTAATACATGGATCCTATCTCGGATTTCATGGCCTCCAACCATTTGTCGGAATCCGGGCCCATCATCGCTTATCCATAGCTCGTAGGTTCATCGTTGTCCAACAACATGACCTCCAAGACAGAGTTGTCGTACCGCTCAGGAGCAGTACACATCCTTGTCGACCTACGGAGTTCGATAGTAACTTGATCCTGAAGCTTCATGATCATCATCATTAACTTCCTCTTCAACTAACGTAGGCTTCACAGAAACATCTTTCTGCGCTGCGCTACTCTCTGGTTGAACAAAGGTTTAACAACCTCATCAAGTTCTATCTTCCTCCCACTCAATTCTTTTGAGAGAAACCTTTTCTCGAGAAAGGACCCAGTTCTAGCAACAAACACTTTGCACTCGGATCTGAGATAGAAGGCATACCCATCTGTTCTTAGGGTATTCTATGAAGATACATTTGTCCGCTTTGGGTTCTAGCTTATTATGTGAAAACATTTTCCACACAAGCATCGCAGCCCCAAACATTAAGAAATGACAGCTTAGGTTTCTATCAAACCATAATTCACACGGTGTCATCTCAACGGATTTAGATGATGCCCTATTTAAAGTGAATGTAGTTGTCTCTAATGCATAACCCCAAAAATTATAGTAGTAAAATGATAAGAGACATCACAGTATGCACTATATCAATAGAGCATGACTATGATGTTCGGACACACCATCACAGCATGGTGTTCCAGGTGGCGTTAGTTGTGAAACAAATTTCACGTTGTCTTAAGTTGTATGCCAAACTCGTAACTCAGATATTCACCTCCACGATCATATCGCGGTCATTTTTATCTTCTTGTCACGATGATCTTTAAACTTCACTCTGAATTTGCTTGAACCTTTCAAACGATTCAGACTTGTGTTTCATTAAGTAAATATACACTATATCTACTCAAATCATCAGTGAAGGTAAGAAAATAACGATATCCACTGCACGCTACAAGACTCACTAGATTGCATACATCAACATGTATCATTTCCAATGAATCACTTGCTTGCTCCATCCAACGGGGTCCTTTAGTCATCTTGCCCAAGAGGCATGGTTCGCATGTCTCAACCGATTCGAAATCGATGAGTCCAAATATCCATCAGCATGGAGTTTCTACATGCGCTTTATACCAATATGACATTTAACGGCAGTGCCACAAGTATGTGGTACTATCATTATTAACTTTGTATCTTTTGACATCAATGTTATGAACATGTGTACTACTACGATCAAGATTTCAACAAACCATTCTCACTTGGTGCATGACCATTGAAGGTATTATTCATGTAACCAGAATAACTATTATTCTCTGACTTAAATGAATAATCGTATTGCAACAAACATGATCTAATCATGTTCATGCTCAACGCAAAACACCAAATAACATTTATTTAGGTTCGTTACTAATCCTGAAGGTAGAGAGAGCGTGCGATGTTGATCACATCAACCTTGGAAACATTTCCAACACACATCGTCACCTCACCCTTAGCTAGTTCTCCGTTTATTCCGTAGCTTTTATTTCGAGTTACTAACATTTAGCAACCGAACCGGTATCCAATACCCAGGTGCTACTAGGAGTACTAGCAAGGTACACATCAATAACTCGTATATCAAATATACTACTGTCGATGTTGCCAGCCTTCTTATCTACCAAGTATCTAGGGTTGTTCCGCTTCAGCGACCTCTCACCTCATAATAGAAGCACTTAGTCTCGGGTTTGAGTTCAACTTTGGGTTGCTTCACTGGAGCAGCAATTGACTTGCTATCCATGAAGTTTCCCTCCTTGCTCTTGCCCTTTTCGAAACTAGTGGTTTGATTAACCATCAACACTTGACGCTCCTTCTTGATTTCTACCTTCGCGGTGTCAAACATCGCGAACAGCTCAGGGATCAATACTTCTATCCCTGGTGTATTATAGTTCATCACTAAGTTCTAGTAGCTTTAGTGACAGTGACTTGGAGAACTATATCAATCACTATCTTATCTGGAAGATCAACTCCCACTTGATTCAAGCGATTGTAGTACCCAGACAATCTGAGTACATGCTCAACGATTGAGCTATTCTCCTTCATCTTACAAGCAAAGAATCTTGTTGGAGATCTCATATCTCGCAACAAAGGCACGAGCCTGAGATCACAATCTCTGCTCCTAGAACATCTCATATGTTCCATGACGTTCAAAACGTTTTGGAGCCTCAATTCTAAGCCGTAATGCATGACGCACTAAACTATCAAGTAGTCATCGAAACGTGCCTGTTAGATGTTCACAACATCTATAGACGACGCTAGAGGGGGTGGCGCACCGAGCGGTGCATTAAGGACATAAGCCTTCTGTGCAGCAGTGAGGACAATCCTCAGATCACGGACCCAGTCCGCAATTTTGCTACGAACATCTTTCAATTCTATTTCTCTAGGAACATATAAAAATACAAGGGAGCTACAGCGCGAGCTAGTAATCTACAACATAATTTGCAAAGACACTTTGACTATGTTCATGATAATGAGTTCAATTAATCATATTACTTAAGAACTCCCACTCAAATTGACATCCCTCCGATCATTCGAGTGATACATGATCCAAATTCACCAACTCAAGTCCGATCATCACGTGAGTTGAGGTGGCTGCAATGGTGAACATCATTATGTTGATCATATCTACTATATGACTCATGTTCGACCTTTCGGTCTCTCGTGTTCCGAGGCCATGTCTGTACATGCTAGGCTCGTCAAGTTTAACCCGAGTGTTCTGCGCGTGCAAATCTGGCTTGCACCCGTTGTATGTGAACGTAGAGTCTATCACACCCGATCATCACGTGGTGTCTCAACACGACGAACTTTCGCAACGGTGCACACTCGGGGAGAACACAGTTCATCTTGAAATTCAAGTGAGGGATCACCTTATAATGCTACCGCCGTACTAAGCAAAACAAGGTGCATAAAAGGATTAACATCTCATGCAATTCATAAGTGACATGATATGGCCATGAACTTGTGTTTAAGATCTCCATCTTCGAAACACCGGCATGATCTCCATCGTCACCGGCACAACACCATGATCTCCATCATCTTGATCTCCATCAATGTGTTGCCATTGGGGTTGTCACGCCCTGCATGCTTCTACTACTATTGCTACCGTAGCGATAAAGTAAAGCCTTACATAGCGCTTAATGATTGACACGCAGGTCATACAATAATTAAAGACAACCCTATGGCTCCTGCCGGTTGCCGTACTCATCGACATGCAAGTCGTGATAATCTATACATCACATGATCATCTCATACATCACATATATCTCATCATGTAATTGGCCATATCACATCACAACATACCCTGCAAAAACAAGTTAGACGTCCTCTAATTGTTGTTGCATATTTTACGTGGCTGCTATGGGTATCTAGCAAGAACGATTCTCACCTACGCATAAACCACAACGGTGATACACTAGTTTGCTTTTCAACCTTCTCAAGGACCGCCTTTGTCGAATCCGATCCAACTAAAGTGAGAGAAACTGTCACCCGCAAGCCATCTAGGCAACAAGTTGCGTCGAGGGAACCGGTCTCTCGTAAGCGTACGAGTAATGTTGGTCCGGGCCGCTTCATCTCACAATCCCGCTGAACCAAAATACGACCAAGGGAGGAAGCAATCTAAGCATCAACGCCCACAAACCTTTTGTGTTCTACTCGAGATCTCATCGAACCATCAACCTAGCTCTGATACCACTGTTGGGGAACGTCGCATGGGAAACAAAAATTTTCCTACGCACACGCAAACCTATCCATGGTGATGAGCATCTACGAGAGGGAGAGTGGATCTACATACCCTTGTAGATCGCTAAGCGGGAAGCGTTAAGAAACGCGGTTGGTGTAGTCGAACATCTTCGCGATCCAAATCGCCGAGCGTCCCGCGATCTCATCACGATCCGTCCCGCGATCCAATCATGATCCGTCCCGTGAACTCATCACGATCCGTCCCGCGATCTCATCACGATCCGTCTCACGATCTTGATCACGATCTGTCCTACGAACTCATCACGATCCGTTCCGCGATCTCATCACGAACCGTCTCGCGATCTCGATCACGGTCCTTCCGATCTAGCGCCGAACGGACGGCACCTCCGCGTTCAGCACACGTGCAGCTTGATGACGATCTCCACCATCTTGATCCAGCAAGAGGAGGTGGAGAGGAGAGAGAGTTCACCGGCAGCGTGACGGCGCTCCGGTGATGGTGGTGGAGTGATTCCGGCAGGGCTTCGCCTAAGCGCTGCGGAAAACCGATCTAGAGGAGAAACTGTGCACCGGTGTAACGGGTAGCACGTGGCCGGAAATTCTGTCCAAAAACCACCCAATCCACTAGTATATATAGGAGGAGAGGAGAGGAGAGGCAGCCAAGGCCTTTGGGTCGGCCGAAATAGGAGGTGGGAGCAATCCTACTTCACCTCCAATCCTAGTTGGAGTAGGATTGCCTCCTATTGGCTGATTTTCCACTTTTTGCTTTAGGACTTTCTCTCCTGCGCCATGGGCCTTTGTGGCTGTTTTCCCAGCCCACTAAGGGCTGGTTATTATTCTCCCACAGCCCATGGACCTCTTGGGGTCGAAATACCCCTCCCGGAGGTCCTCCGGTACACTACCGGCACTCCCGGTACAATACCGATACTCCCGGTACACTACCGATGAGCCCGAAACTTTTCCGGAAACCAAACTGGGACTTCCTATATATGAATCTTTACCTCCGGACCATTCCGGAGCTCCTTGTGACGTCCGGGATCTCATCCGGGACTCCGAACAACCTTCGGTCACCACCATACATAACTCTACACTACCGAAACGTCACCGAACCTTAAGTGTGCAGACCCTGCGGGTTCGAGAACTATGTAGACATGACCGAGACACCTCTACGGTCAATAACCAATGGCGGGACCTGGACGTCCACATTGGTTCCTACATATTCTACGAAGATCTTTATCGGTCGAACCTCTATGTCAAGGATTCAGTCAATCCCGTATATCGTTCCCTTTGTTCTTCGGTATGTTACTTGCCCGAGATTCGATCGTCGGTATCTCCATACCTAGTTCAACCTCGTTACCGGCAAGTCTCTTTACTCGTTCCGTAATACAAGATCCCGCAACTAACAATTAGTCACATTGCTTGCAAGGCTTATTGTGATGTTGCATTACCGAGTGGGCCTCGAGATACCTCTCCGTTACACGGAGTAACAAATCCCAGTCTCGATCCATGCCAACTCAACAAACACCATCGGAGATACCTGTAGAGCACCTTTATAGTCACCCAGTTACGTTGCGACGTTTGATACACACAAGGCACTCCTCCGATATCCGTGAGTTGCATGATCTCATGGTCATAGGAACATATACTTGACATGCAGAAAACAGTAGCAATAAACTGAAACGATCATATGCTATGTTTGTAGTTTGGGTCTTATCCATCACATCATTCTCCTAATGATGTGATCCCGTTATCAAATGACATCTCATGTCCATGGCTAGGAAACCTTAACCATCCTTTGATCAACGAGCTAGTCTACTAGAGGCATACTAGGGACATGGTGTTGTCTATGTATCCACACATGTATCTGAGTTTCCGATCAATACAATTATAGCATGGATAATAAACGATTATCACGAACAAGGAAATATGATAATAACTAATCTATTATTGCCTCTAGGGCATATTTCCAACAGTTACAAGAACGCGGTTGATGGAGTCGTACTCGCAGCGATTCAGATCGCGGTAGATCCGATCAAGTGCCGAACGGACGGCACCTCCGCGTTCAGCACACGTGCAGCCCGGTGACGTCTCCAACACCTTGATCCAGCAAGGAGGAAGGAGAGGTTGGGGAAGGGCTCCAACAGCAGCACGACAGCGTGGTGGTGGTGGAGTAGCAAGGTATTCCGACAGGGCTTCGCCTAAGCGCTGCGGAGGAGGAAGAAGAGAGGTAGGGCTTCGTCGTGAGAGAGAGAGATCAAAAATCCTATTCTCAAAGGGCCAAAACCTCAAGTATATATAGTAGGAGGGAGAGGGAGGGCTGGCTTGGCCCCTCCTCCAAGGAGGAGAGGTTCGGCCGAAGTGGGGGAGGAGTCCACCTCCCACAAGGGAGGTGGATCTCCCCCTTTCAAACCCCTTTTGCCCTTATCTCTAGATCCCAGCCGCATGGGCCCTTCTAGGAGGTCTTGGCTGGCCCAATATGGGCTGGCACACCTCCTCTAAAGTCCCACTAAGTCCTCTGGTCGTCACACCCCTCCCGGGGGTCCTCCGGCACCCTCCCGGCACTCCCGGTACAATACCGATGAGCCCGAAAACTTTCCGGTGACCAAAACTGGACTTCCTATATATCAATCCTTACCTCCGGACCATTCCGGAGCTCCTCGTGACGTCCGGGATCTCATCCGGGACTCCGAACAACCTTCGGTAATCACGTATACCTTTTCCCTATAACCCTAGCGTCATCAAACCTTAAGTGTGTAGACCCTACGGGTTCGGGAGACACGTAGACATGACCGAGACACCTTTCCGGCCAATAACCAATAGCGGGATCTGGATACCCATGTTGGATCCCACGTACTCCACGATGATCTCATCGGATGAACCACGATGTCAGGGATTCAATCAATCCCGTATACAATTCCCTTTGTCTATCGGTATGGTACTTGCCCGAGATTCGATCGTCGGTATCCTCATACCTTGTTCAATCTCGTTACCGGCAAGTCTCTTTACTCGTTCCGTAATACATCATCCCGTGACTAACTCCTTAGTCACATTGAGCTGATAATGGTGATGTCTTACCGAGTGGGCCCAGAGATACCTCTCCGTCACACGGAGTGACAAATCCCAGTCTCGATTCGTGTCAACCCAACAGACACTTTCGGAGATACCCGTAGCGTACCTTTATAGCCACCCAGTTACGTTGTGACGTTTGGCACACCCAAAGTATTCCTACGGTATCCGGGAGTTACACAATCTCATGGTCTAAGGAAATGACACTTGACATTGAAAAGCTTTAGCAAACGAACTACACGATCTTTGTGCTATGCTTAGGATTGGGTCTTGTCCATCACATCATTCTCCTAATGATGTGATCCCGTTATCAACGACATCCAATGTCCATGGTCATGAAACCGAGACCATCTATTGATCAACGAGCTAGCCAACTAGAGGCTCACTAGGGACACGTTGTGGTCTATGTATTCACACATGTATTACGGTTTCCGGTTAACACAATTATAGCATGAACAATAGACAATTATCATGAACCAGGAAATACAATAATAACCAATTTATTATTGCCTCTAGGGCATATTTCCAACAGTCTCCCACTTGCACTAGAGTCAATAATCTAGTTACATTGTGATGAATCGAACACCCATAGCATTCTGGTGCTGATCATGTTTTGCTCGTGAGAGAGGTTTAGTCAATGGATCTGCGACATTCAGATCCGTATGCACTTTACAAATATCTATGTCTCCCTCCTGAATGTAATCACGGATGGAGTTGAAGCGGCGCTTGATGTGTCTTGTCTTCTTGTGAAACCTGGGCTCCTTCGCAAGGGCAATAGCTCCAGTGTTGTCACAGAGTAGAGTCATCGGGCCCGACGCAATCGGAATCACTCCTAGGTCGGTGATGAACTCCTTCATCCAGACTCCCTCCTTTGCTACTTCCGAAGCAGCTATGTACTCCGCTTCACATGTAGATGCCGCCACGACGCTTTGCTTGCTGCTGCTCTAGCTTACTGCCCCTCCATTCAAAATATACACGTATCCGGTTTGCGACTTGGAGTCGTCCGGATCTGTGTCGAAGCTAGCATCGACGTAACCCTTTACGATGAGCTCTTCGGCACCTCCATAAACGAGAAACATGTCCTTTGTCCTTTTCAGGTACTTCAGGATATTCTTGACCGCTGTCCAGTGTTCCGCTCCGGGATCACTTTGGTACCTCCCTACCAAACTTATGGCAAGGTTCACATCAGGTCTGGTACACAGCATGGCATACATGATAGAGCCTATGGCTGAAGCATAGGGGATGGCACTCATCTCTTCTCTATCCTTTGCCGTGGTCGGGCATTGAGTCGTACTCAATCTCACACCTTGCAACACGGGCAAGAACCCCTTCTTGGACTGATCCATATTGAACTTCTTCAATATCTTTTCAAGGTATGTGCTTTGTGAAAGACCAATGAGGCGTTTTGATCTATCTCTATAGATTTTAATACCTAATATGTAAGCAGCTTCTCCAAGGTCCTTCATTGAAAAACACTTATTCAAGTAGGCCTTGATACTTTCCAAGAGTTCTATATTATTTCCCATTATTAGCATGTCATCCACATACAGTATAAGAAATGCTATAGAGCTCCCACTCACTTTCTTGTAAATACAGGGTTCTCCATAAACCTGTACAAACCCAAACGCTTTAATTACCTCATTAAAGCGAATGTTCCAACTCCGAGATGCTTGCACCAGCCCATAGATGGAGCGCTGGAGCTTGCATACCTTGTTAGCATCTTTAGGATCGACAAAACCTTCCGGCTGCATCATATACAGTTCTTCCTTGAGGAAGCCATTAAGGAATGCCGTTTTGACGTCCATTTGCCAGATCTCATAATCATAAAATGCGGCAAATGCTAACATGATTCGGACAGACTTTAGCATCGCTACGGGTGAGAATGTCTCATCGTAGTCAACTCCTTGAACTTGTCGATAACCCTTAGCGACAAGCCAAGCTTTATAGGTAGTCACATTACCGTCTGCGTCAGTCTTCTTCTTAAAGATCCATTTATTTTCAATGGCTTGCTTATCATCAGGCAAGTCCACCAAAGTCCATACTTTGTTCTCATACATGGATCCTATCTCGGATTTCATGGCCTCAAGCCATTTGTCGGAATCCGGGCCCGCCATCGCTTCTTCATAGTTCGAAGGTTCACCGTTGTCCAACAACATGATCTCTAGGACAGGATTGCCGTACCACTCTGGTGCGGAACGTGTCCTAGTGGACCTTCGAATAGCAACTTGATCTGAAGTTTCATGATCATCATTATTAACTTCCTCTCTAGCCGGTGTAGGCTCCACAGAAACAACTTCCTGTGCTGCGCTACTCTCCGGTTCGAGTGGAGGTACAATTACCTCATCAAGTTCTATTTTCCTCCCACTTACTTCTTTCGAGAGAAACTCTTTCTCGAGAAAGGATCCATTATTGGCAACAAAGACTTTGCCTTCGGATCGTAGGTAGAAGGTATACCCAATAGTCTCTTTGGGATATCCTATGAAGACGCACTTTTCCGCTTTGGGTTCGAGCTTCTCAGGTTGAAGTTTCTTCACATAAGCATCGCAACCCCAAACTTTTAGAAACGATAGCTTAGGTTTCTTTCCAAACCATAATTCATACGGTGTCGTCTCAACGGATTTAGACGGTGCCCTATTTAAAGTGAACGCGGCAGTCTCTAATGCATATCCCCAAAATGATAGCGGTAAGTCGGTAAGAGACATCATAGATCGCACCATATCCAATAGAGTGCGATTACGACGTTCAGACACACCATTTCGCTGAGGTGTGCCTGGCGGCGTGAGCTGTGAAACAATTCCACATTTCCTAAGGTGCGTGTCAAACTCGTGACTTAAATATTCTCCGCCACGATCAGATCGTAGGCATTTTATTTTCCTGTCACGTTGATTCTCGACCTCACTCTGAAATTCCTTGAACCTTTCAAAGGTTTCAGACTTGTGTTTCATTAAGTAGACATACCCATATCTGCTCAAGTCATCAGTGAGGGTGAGAACATAACGGTAGCCACCGCGAGCCTCGACACTCATTGGACCGCATACATTGGTATGTATTATCTCCAACAAGTCAGTTGCTCGCTCCATTGTTCCGGAGAACGGAGTTTTGGTCATCTTGCCCATGAGGCATGGTTCGCATGTGTCAAATGATTCGAAATCAAGTGACTCCAAAAGTCCATCAGCATGGAACTTCTTCATGCGTTTGACACCAATATGGCCAAGACGGCAGTGCCACATGTAAGTGGGACTATCGTTATCAACTTTACACTTTTTGGTACTCACACTATGGACATGTGTAACATCACGTTCGAGATTCATCAAAAATAAACCATTGACCAGCGGGGCATGAGCATAGAACATTTCTCTCATATAAATAGAACAACCATTATTCTCGGATTTAAAAGAGTAGCCATCTCGTATCAAGCGAGATCCAGATACAATGTTCATGCTCAAAGCTGGTACTAAATAACAATTATTAAGGTTTAAAACTAATCCCGAAGGTAGATGTAGAGGTAGCGTGCCGACGGCGATCACATCGACCTTGGAACCATTCCCGACGCGCATCGTCACCTCGTCCTTTGCCAACCTTCGCTTATTCCGCAGCTCCTGCTTGGAGTTACAAATGTGAGCAACTACACCGGTATCAAATACCCAGGAGCTACTACGAGCGCTGGTTAGGTACACATCAATAACAAGTATATCACATATACCTTTAACGTTGCCGACCTTCTTATCCGCTAAGTACTTGGGGCAGTTCCGCTTCCAGTGACCGGTACCCTTACAATAGAAACACTCAGTCTCAGGCTTGGGTCCATTCTTGTTCTTCTTCTTCCCGGCAACTTGCTTACCGGGCGCGGCAACAGCTTTGCCGTCCTTCTTAAAGTTCTTCTTACCCTTGCCTTTCTTGAAACTAGTGGTCTTGTTTACCATCAACACTTGATGCTCCTTTCTGATCTCGACCTCTGCTGATTTCAGCATCGAGTACAACTCAGGAATGGACTTCTCCATCCCCTGCATGTTGTAGTTCATCACAAAGCTTTTCTAGCTAGGTGGAAGCGACTGGAGGATTCTGTCAATGACTGAGTCATCCGGGAGATTAACTCCCAGCTGAGTCAAGCGGTTGTGAAGCCCAGACATCTTGAGGATGTGCTCACTAACAGAACTGTTCTCCTCCATCTTACAGCTGAAGAACTTGTCAGAGATGTCATATCTCTCGACTCGGGCATGAGCTTGGAAAACCAGTTTCAGCTCTTGGAACATCTCATATGCTCCGTGTTGCTCAAAACGCTTTTGGAGCCCCGATTCTAAACTGTAAAGCATGCCGCACTGAACAAGGGAGTAATCATCGCAGCGCGACTGCCAAGCGTTCGTAACGTCTTGGTCCGCTGGGAGAATGGGTGGGTCACCTAGCGGTGCATCAAGGACATACAATCTCTTGGAAGCTATGAGGATGATCCTCAAGCCACGGACCCAGTCCGTATAGTTGCTTCCATCATCTTTCAGCTTGGTTTTCTCTAGGAACGCGTTGAAATTGAGGTTGACATTTGCGTTGGCCATTGGATCTACAATATAGATATTAAAGGCAATTTTAGACTAAGTTCATGATAATCGAGTTCACATAATCAAATTATTCAATGAACTCCCACTCAGATAGACATCTCTCTAGTCATCTAAGTGACACATGATCCATGTCAACTAGCCCGTGTCCGATCATCACGTGAGACGGACTAGTCATCCATGGTGAACATCTCCATGTTGATCGTATCTTCTATACGAATCATGTTCGACCTTTCGGTCTTCCGTGTTCCGAGGCCATGTCTGTACATGCTAGGCTCGTCAAGTCAACCTAAGTGTTTCGCGTGTGTAAATCTGGCTTACACCCGTTGTATGCGAACGTTAGAACCTATCACACCCGATCATCACGTGGTGCTTCGGAACAACGATCCTTAGCAACGGTGCACAGTTAGGGTGAACACTTCTCTTGAAATTTTATTGAGAGATCATCTTATTTACTACCGTCGTTTTAAGCAAATAAGATGTAAACATGATAAACATCACATGCAATCAATATAGTGACATGATATGGCCAATATCATCTTGCTCCTATGATCTCCATCTTCGGGGCACCATGATCATCATTGTCACCGGCACGACACCATGATCTCCATCATTGTGTCTTCATGAGGTTGTCTCGCCAACTATTACTTCTACTGCTATGGCTAACGCTTAGCAATAAAGTAAAGTAATTACACGGCGTTTGTGATTGACTCGCAGGTCATACAATAAATAAGACAACTCCTATGGCTCCTGCCGGTTGTCATAGTCATCGACATGCAAGTCGTGAACCCTATTACAAGAACATGATCAATCTCATACATCACAATGCATCACATCACATCCTTCTGGCCATATCACATCACATGGCATATGCTGCAAAAACAAGTTAGACGTCCTCTAATTTGTAGTTGCAAGTTTTTACGTGGTTGCTATAGGTTTCTAGCAAGAACGTTTCTTACCTACCCCAAAACCACAACGTGATATGCCAATTGCTATTTACCCTTCATAAGGACCCTTTTCATCGAATCCAATCCGACTAAGGTGGGAGAGACAGACACCCGCTAGCCACCTTATGCAACTGGTGCATGTCAGGCGGTGGAACCGGTCTCACATAAGCGTACGTGTAAGGTTGGTCCGGGCCGCTTCATCCCACAATACCGTCGAATCAAGATAAGACTAGTAACGGCAAGCATATTAACAAAATCGACGCCCACAACTGCTTTGTGTTCTACTCGTGCATAGATTCTACGCATAGACCTAGCTCATGATGCCACTGTTGGGGAACGTAGTAGTAAATCAAAATTTTCCTACGTTCACCAAGATCTATCTATGGAGAAACCAGCAACGAGAGGGGAGATATTGCATCTTCATACCTTTGAAGATCGCTAAGCGGAAGCGTTACAAGAACGCGGTTGATGGAGTCGTACTCGCAGCGATTCAGATCGCGGTAGATCCGATCAAGTGCCGAACGGACGGCATCTCCGCGTTCAGCACACGTGCAGCCCGGTGACGTCTCCAACACCTTGATCCAGCAAGGAGGAAGGAGAGGTTGGGGAAGGGCTCCAACAGCAGCACGACGGCGTGGTGGTGGTGGAGTAGCAAGGTATTCCGACAGGGCTTCGCCTAAGCGCTACGGAGGAGGAAGAAGAGAGGTAGGGCTTCGTCGTGAGAGAGAGAGATCAAAAATCCTGTTCTCAAAGGGCCAAAACCTCAAGTATATATAGTAGGAGGGAGAGGGAGGGCTGGCTTGGCCCCTCCTCCAAGGAGGAGAGGTTCGGCCGAAGTGGGGGAGGAGTCCACCTCCCACAAGGGAGGTGGATCTCCTCCTTTCAAACCCCTTTTGCCCTTATCTCTAGATCCCAGCCGCATGGGCCCTTCTAGGAGGTCTTGGCTGGACCAATATGGGATGGCACACCTCCTCTAAAGGCCCACTAAGTCCTCTGGTCGTCACACCCCTCCCGGGGGTCCTCCGGCACCCTCCCGGCACTCCCGGTACAATACCGATGAGCCCGAAAACTTTCCGGTGACCAAAACTGGACTTCCTATATATCAATCTTTACCTCCGGACCATTCCGAAGCTCCTCGTGACGTCCGGGATCTCATACGGGACTCCGAACAACCTTCGGTAATCACGTATACCTTTTCCCTATAACCCTAGCGTCATCGAACCTTAAGTGTGTAGACCCTACGGGTTCGGGAGACACGTAGACATGACCGAGACACCTCTCCGGCCAATAACCAATAGCGGGATCTGGATACCCATGTTGGCTCCCAGGTACTCCACGATGATCTCATCGGATGAACCACGATGTCAGGGATTCAATCAATCCCGTATACAATTCCCTTTGTCTATCGGTATGGTACTTGCCCGAGATTCGATC
This sequence comes from Hordeum marinum, assembly GCA_022496015.1. Lineage (NCBI taxonomy): Eukaryota > Viridiplantae > Streptophyta > Magnoliopsida > Poales > Poaceae > Hordeum > Hordeum marinum. The sequence continues at coordinate 472,577,599 of CM039678.1, forward strand.
GTCGGTATCCTCATACCTTGTTCAATCTCGTTACCGGCAAGTCTCTTTACTCGTTCCGTAATACATCATCCCGTGACTAACTCCTTAGTCACATTGAGCTCATAATGGTGATGTCTTACCGAGTGGGCCCAGAGATACCTCTCCGTCACACGGAGTGACAAATCCCAGTCTCGATTCGTGTCAACCCAACAGACACTTTCGGAGATACCCGTAGCGTACCTTTATAGCCACCCAGTTACGTTGTGACGTTTGGCACACCCAAAGTATTCCTACGGTATCCGGGAGTTACACAATCTCATGGTCTAAGGAAATGACACTTGACATTGAAAAGCTTTAGCAAACGAACTACACGATCTTTGTGCTATGCTTAGGATTGGGTCTTGTCCATCACATCATTCTCCTAATGATGTGATCCCGTTATCAACGACATCCAATGTCCATGGTCATGAAACCGAGACCATCTATTGATCGACGAGCTAGCCAACTAGAGGCTCACTAGGGACACGTTGTGGTCTATGTATTCACACATGTATTACGGTTTCCGGTTAACACAATTATAGCATGAACAATAGACAATTATCATGAACCAGGAAATACAATAATAACCAATTTATTATTGCCTCTAGGGCATATTTCCAACAGCAGGTAGGAGTCAGTTGATGCGTGGAGTAATAGTAGTAGATGCGGAATCGTTTAGGTCTACTTGACACAGACGTGATGCCTATATGCATGATCATTGCCTTGGATATCTACATGATTATTCACTTTTCTATCAATTGCTTGATAGTAATTTGTTTACCCATAATGATATTTTCCTTCAAGAGAGAAGCTTCTAATGAAATCTATCGCCCTAAGGTCTACTTTCCATAATATATTTTCAGATCTATAAACTGAAAATACCAAAAATACTTTGCTGTAATTTACTTATCTTTTACTTTCCGTTTTCGTTTACATGTCTCTCTATCGGATCTAATCGTTGCAAATAACTGTGAAGGGATTGACAACCCCTTTATAGTGTTGGGTGCAAGAGTTTGATTGTTTGTGTAGGTGCATCCATTGGTGACTTGCTTGTTCCTCCTACTGGATTGATACCTTGGTTCTCAATAACTGAGGGAAATATTTATCTACTTTGCTGCATCACCCTTTCCTCTTCAAGGGAAACCAACACAATGTCAAGAGGTAGCATGCACATTCTTCAACTCCTCATGGGCCTGGTAATAGGCGGTCTTGCCCCTGTTGTGGATGGTGACCGCCTCGTCAAAGAGCACCTGTCACTTGGTGTTCTCCGCCCGCATCATGCCAAGGAAGAAAATTTCAGACTACGCAAAAACCAAGATTTAACCCGGCTGCCACGCGGCCGAGCTGTCAGCCCAAATCTCGGGGGCTACACGTAGTGGGTGCGTTCGTGCCCCCCACTGATCATATGGAGATAATGAAAAAAAGTCTTAACTCGATCGCCTCCTTCACCCACCGAAAGTTGCTCTCGATAGCTTCGGTGAACCTAGCAAGCCCCTCATGAAAATGGACCATGATGCGCCCCGGCTCCCCAGCGCCAGAGTCGGTCCCATGATTGGCGGGGATGGGCAGTCAGGCCACGAGCCAGCACTGAGCAGTCTTTGATGACATCGACCATGTTCTGCCTCGAGCGACTTGACCCGCCGCACGACGCTGTCTCCACCACCGCGCCAACTGCTGGGGGACGCGTAACGACCACAAGGGAGCGGGAGTCAGCCCCTCGCTGCACTGCGTCCGGCATAGCTGCCTCCCCCTCCCACCGGCTCGAATCGACAACCATAACAACCGGCACGTCTCCTCCCTCAGGCGCCGCCTCTGGCATGACAGGGGCAACCGGCCCCTCCACCACGACCGTCTCTTCCAGATGCGCCGGCTCCTCGAACTCTGTCGTCTCCTTGACCGGCTCGAGGACTACGTCCGCCGGCTGGGCCGGCTCCGGCGCCTTGTCCCACGGCTCATTCGAAGGCGGTATCGACATCCGGGTCGATTCCGCCACTAACTCCATGGCATGCGACGGTTCCACATGCCGCCTCCGGCATCCATCGCTCGACGCCACCGAGCACGAAGGCGCTCCCTTTCCGGCTCGTACTTCAGCGATCGTCCTCTTCTCCTATCGCACCGTGGCCGCATGCTCCTGGGAGAGCCGGCCTGCAGCCCCCGCCGACTCGACCGCCAACCCCGTGTCTTTGAGATCGATGACATCGCCGATTTCCACGGGAAGCGGATGCTTGGCCCAGGAAGGCTGCTTCGCGGTGGTCCCATGTGTCTTCTTTCGGACCGGCTGGAGTTCTGCCGGCTGCCCAGCAGCTGGCCCCTTCCCTCATCGGGCCGCGTCATTCGCTCGCCCTCCGGCCGACAACTCCTTGATCCTTCCTCGTGGCCCCCATCGAGCTATGGGAGGAGGCGTGTCCAAGATCCAGACGTCATCATCATCATCATCATCATCATCATCATCAGTCCAATCTATGATCGTGGGAGCAGTGTCAAACTCACTAGCCGCCCGGGACCCGCCGGCTCCCGGGTCGTCTACCGTCTCGTCTTTCTCGAACTCCCAGAGGACTGAACCCCTTCTTCGACGGCTCCCCCAACTCAAAATCCTTCGGGTCGGATTCCGCGCGTTCCGCCTCGAACATTTGGGGATGCCGACCGTTTGACGTGTTTTGTCGCACAAACATATGCGGTTAGCATCGCGTATAAGCATGGAGTTTGGGAGGAATACAAATGAGAAGCAAAAAGGGGTGTGGCATACTTAGGGGTGCCGGATCGAGCCAGTTTTACGGTAGTTTCCAAAAATGCCACATCCCCATAGCCAACTTAAAGTTGGTGACGAAGTTCACCCACTCCGCCACCTGGGCCGTAGTCAGCTCGAAGGTCGACAACCGGCAGGGGTCATGCTGACCGCTCATGTCGCACATCTAGTGCAGCCTCAACTGTAGGGGAAGCACCCAGCGGTCGATGAAGGCGGCCACCAGGTCGTCCGCCACCAGTCCTTCCCCGCTCTTCATGGCCAAGATCCGACCCACCATCCCGTTGACCTCGTCATTCGGCATGTCCAGTGACGAGTTTGTCCCCGAGGACAGGACGTTGCCATAGGCCGGTAGCCAGATGTAGTCCCGCGCCGGATCGACATTCTTCATGTAGAAGAACGTCTTGTTCTACTTCTTGCAAGAGTCAATGAGCGTGAAGCGGGGGAAGACGGTGGTTCGGACACATACTATCGCCCCTCCGCAAGCGAATGGGATGTCATCGTTCTTCAGGGCCTTGGGGTAGAATAACTTCCTCCACAACTCCAAGATCGCGTTCGAGGTAGAAGGGCCTTGGGGTAGAATGGGAGGAGGCCGAAGTAGCCCTCGCAAAGGGTCACAAAGCTGGAGAGCTACAAGATCGCGTTCGGCACCAGATGACGCGGCTGGAGGTCCATGGTATCGAGAAGAAGTTTGAAGAACCGGCTCGTCGGCAGCCTGAAGCCACACAAGAAATGCGAGTCGAAGACCATGAACTTGCCCTCCTTGGGCTCCGACACCTTCTCACTGCTTGGCGCATGGGCGACAATGTGCTCCACTGGCAGCAGCATGCGGGCGCGGCGGAGATGCTCGATGTCCTCCTCCGTCACCACGGAGCCGATCCAGCTGCCGGAGGGCACACCGGCTGCTGCCGCGGAGGACGGACGCACCATGGCGAGGACGGTGGCAGGTCCGAAGCATCGCGGGTCTCTGTGCTCCCCCTCTGGTTGCCGCGACTCGTGTAGAGGGACGGCGCATGGTGAGGCGTTGCGGGCTCTGTGCGCAAGAAGAGAAGAGCAATGGAAAAAGACGATGGGTGAGAGAATGCTAATTGCCTTCGCCCCTCCCCCTCCCCTTATAAATAAAGGGGCTAAGCCCGGAGGACGTGGGGATTAACTGTGCCCACCCCCCTCGAAATCCGCCCGATGCGATCACAATGGGCCGCAACCGTCCAGACCTGACCGCTAAGGTTCCTCGCCCGCGGCCTGAGGCCTACTAGGCTAGGCCTGAGGCGGCGTCCCATCGCCCCGCGGCCCCTGACACGCCACGTGTGGTGTGCCGCGCGCCCGCGCACGTGCCCTGTGGAGTCGTGTCGGAACTCGAGGTGCCAAGCTAAGCTACCGGCGCGCCCAACTAGCCGGTCCGTCGTGCTGCGCGCGTGCCGTTTCACAAAGGAAAATTGAAGCCATCGGATCCACCTCATCGGGATGACACAGGCCCCCGCTGGCTTTGGGGACTACTGGCGGGGTTATTACCCCTAGGTATGCCAAAGCGCGGGGGTCCGAGGTCTTCAAAACAAAATGCGGCTGGCTGGCCTGCTGCCGGCTAGTCCGTGGCCGGTTTCCTAAGGGCCGGCTGGCATACAGCCGACAGCTCCCCAACCGGCTGGCTTGCGGCCGGCAGCCCCATGGCCAGCTGGCCCCCGACCGACAACTCCACAGCCATCCTCCTCCCCCATTATCCTGCGGGCGGATACACACCAATCCCCTCCGTTCGTACCCAAGTATGGCAACAAGACAAGACCCCCGCGACCTGGCACACGTGGCTACGACAACCGCTGACAACGGGGCGCGCATGGCTACAGTCCAGCCTGTCGTACCGCTGACCATGGTTGATCGCGACCGGGCAGGTTAATAGTGCCAGCACGTCCCCGTCCAGTGCATTACCTGCCCCCGCGTGGCTACAGTGGAGCCGGCCGTACCGGAGACTCTGGCCGACTGTGACTAGACGATGCCGCTTGGGCGGCCCATGCCGCGGCAGGTGGGCGCGGGCCAATCACAACGACCGGCTGGCGGACCCCAGCTAGTGATGGGACCATGTAACCGGCGGGCCCTATGGGTGATGAGCTCCTACAATCGACGGGCCCCACCACCGACGAGATGGCTCGGCCGGTGAGACCCCCGACCAACTAGAGAGACTTCCAGCCGGGTCCCCAACCTCAGTACCAACAAACCATATTGTAATCTGGTGGGTAGCCTATAAAACCCCCTGGTGCACCCCCATGTAGAGGAGAGAGTTCATTCCTACACACCACACACACACCAATAGAGAGGCAAGGAGAGAAGCCTAGCTCCTTCTTCCTCCTCTAGCCAACAGCTCAAGGAGCACCATTCTAGCCCTCTTAGTTCATCAACTAGCTAAGAAGAACTAGGGGTATTACTTCCCATGGAAGGCCCCGAACCTGGGTACATCGTGTGTCTTGCACCGCTTGTTCCCAATCCCGCTCCCGGAGTCCACTGGCGTCCTTCGGTCCCAACCACTCTCGATAAGCCACCCCATGGCATCTGTCGTGAGAAAACGACGTCAGGAAGGAAACCTGGAGGAGGTTTGTGGATGTTTTGACAACCACCACATCGAATTTAGACACCTCTGGCCTATATAAAAACACACATGAAGCCCCGCTTTTATCACTCCATCCCTCCGTCCTTGTAATGTATCCATGTAGTCTGAGGTCACTCCGCCTCCGAAGCCTTTCTAGACATTCACCCTGTCATCCGAGCGACATCCAACTTGCCAACGCCTCCCTTCCACTTCTGGTCTACCCGCCGCCCAGGTACGCTTCTCCCTATTCATTATCGCTCGTGGCAGACACTATGCCCGACAAGTGTTTGATCAAATTCCATGGACAAATTTATTGATTCTTTTGTTTTTTAGTTTGAAGAAAACATGATGTATTTGTCCTCAAAGTACTTCTACATCGAATTCATGAATTCGTCCTTATCAGATGTTGACGAATATGAGGATTAAATGGCAATCATGCATACGGTTCTCGAAGATGCCCAACATGTGGAGGAGCATGTTCTCAATTTCAAAGGACCAATCAAGGGGCATAAAATGTTAAATTGGAAGAGGCCACATGGGCATATGATGTTTATGGATGACTACATTGACCCCAATGCGCTATCCAAGTCCTTTTTCCATCATCGATATTGGATGAGTTGAACTGTCTTTGATCGGCTCTACGTTGGTGTATGGGCCCATGATGACTAGTTCATATTGAAGAAGTATATCTTCGATAACAACATGTTCCCTGGATACCAAAAGTACACAAATGCATTTGATGATGCTTGCCTATGGTGATGGTGTCACCATGTCGGACTACCAGTCATTGGCCGGGCCGAGGATCACAAACAGCCGAAGAATGGGCCATGCTTGCCATGACCCTCGATGTATTCAAGATAGAAGCTTTCGAAGACTTGGGTTACACTTCTAGGCGTATTCAAATATTCTACATGTTTATCTATAGATAGAACCGGCCATATGTAAGCATAGATACCCCCGGGCCCTGTATAAGCCGAGGAATTTAGTCTGTAAAGGCAAGATTATTTTAGATACATACATATGATCTCGAGATAGGTCATCATGTATGTTGTACTCCAACGCAATCAATATAGCAGAAGCAGGACATAGGATGATAGTGTCCTAGATTAGGGGGTGCTCATCATGTCAACCTGCCACTCATGGGTCGGGCCAAGGACCCACCAACATCCGAAGAATGGACCATGTAATCATGGACCCCAATGTGCTCAAGATGGAATCCTTCGAAGACTCGATGCATAATCCAAGGCATATTTGAATGGTCGACATGTTTATCCCTAGGTGTAGCCGACATACTTGTAACCCTAGATACCCCGTGTTCTTATATAAGCCGAGGGGTTTAGACTTACATGTTAAGGGAATTCACTCATACGATCTTGGCGTAGATCATCATGTACTTTGTACCCCATCACAATCAATATAGTCAGAGCATAACATAGGGTTTTACCTCTTAGATAGGGCCCGAACCTAGGTAAACATCATGTCTTTCTCTACTTCATGTTACTATCTAGAAGAGACCATCAAGTCGGGATCCCCTACCCGAGATCCGTCGATTTTACCATCGATAGTAGGGTTTTACTTCTTCGAGAGGGCCCGAACTTGGGTAAATATCATGTCCCTTGTTCATCCTGTTACCATCAAGCTAAGATCACCAACTCGCCCACCCTAATTGAGATCCGCCGGATCTAGCTCCGATACTAGTGTTCCATGCGGGTCCCTATTGTGTGGTCAGGATAGGTTGATGGCGTCATTGCTCGACGATCAAATCTACACTTGCGTAGAAGCTTCGGTGCCCGGATCTCGGTTCAACTGAAACATTAGAGGATCTTGAATCCCAAACCCCCGTTGTCAATGTCAAAACAGGATGATCTTGGGTAGGGGGTCCCGAACTGTGGATCTTGTATCAATGGGGAACAGGAAACACATGGAAACTATTTACCCAGGTTCGGGCCCTCTCGAAGAGGTAAAACCCCATGTCCTTCTTGATTATATTGATGTGTGTATGATGATTACATAATCGATGTACCACGATATCAGATGAACTAAACCCTAGAAGAATAATATAATGGTTATGTCCTTTATGGACTAAAACCCTCTGGTTTATATAGACACCAGGCATACCTAGGGTTACACATGGTCGGTTGCCATCATGGAATAAACATGTCGATTCTGTTATCTTGCCTTGGAGGACACACCAAGGCACCAGAGGTTTCCTTTCTGTACACGGAGTCGTCTTATAGCTTGGCCTTCAAGTAATAGTCATAGAGCGGCCCACCTGTCGGGCCTATAAGAGACAGGTCAGTGGCTCAAGGACCCCTTAGTCCCGGACTCACTTAGTAGCCCCCGAACTAGCCTCCAATGCCGGGGTCCCTGATCCCCAGTAGCATCGTGCGCCCAAAGACTCTAGCTTGCGGGGCAAGTTCTTCTCCCTCTCTATGTTCGGACGATACTGGTTTCATCATCAATGACTTCCTGATTTCCGAACGGTATGTGTTACTGATAACCCACAAATATAGGGGATGGCAACTGTTTTCGAGGGTAGAGTCAACCCAAATTTATTGATTCAACACAAGGGGAGCCAAAGAATATTCTCGAGTATTAGCAGCTGAGTTGTCAATTCAACCACACCTGAAAGACTTAATATCTGTAGCAAAGTATTTAGTAGCAAAGTAGTATGGAAGTAATGGTAACGAAGGCAAAAGTGACAGTAGCAGTTTTGTAGTTATTGTAACAGTAGCAACAGAAAAGTAACTTAGCAAGGATCAATATATGAAAAGCTCGTAGGCAATGGATCAGTGATGGATAATTATGTCGGGTGGCATTCATCATGCAATGATTATGACATAGGGTGACAAAGAACTAGCTCCAATTCATCAATATAATGTAGACATGCATTCCATATATAGTCATACGTGCTTATGAAAAAGAATTTGCGTGACATCTTTTGTCCTACCCTCCTGTGGCAGCTGGGTCCTAATGGAAACTAAGGGATATTAAGGCCTCCTTTTAATAGTGAACCAGACCAAAGCATTAGCACTTAGTGAATACATGAACTCCTCAAACTACTATAATCACCGGAAAGAATCCCAGTTATTGTCACACTGGGGGATGCGGATCATAACTCGTAATAGGTGTCTACAACTTAAAAGATAGGATCAAGAACACATATATATTCGTGAAAACATAATAAGTTCAGATCAGAAATCATGGCACTCGGGCCCTAGTGACAAGCATTAAGAATAGCAAAGTCATAACAACATCAATCTCAGAACATAGTGGATACTAGGGATCAAACCCTAACAAAACTAACTCAATTACATGGTAATCTCATCCAACCCATCCAGCAAGCCTATGACGGAATTACTCATGAACGGCGGAGAGCATCATGGAATTGGTGATGAAGGATGGTTGGTGATGACGATGGCATCGATTTCCCCTCTTAGGATCCCAAAACGGACTCCAGATCTGGCCTCCCAAGGAAGAACGGGAGGTGGCAGCGGCTTCGTATCGTGAAACGCGATGAACTCTTCTCTCTGATTTTTATCTCCCCGAATAGGATTATATGTGTGTCTTTGTTTTCTTACGACAGATGCCATAGGGTGGCTTATCAAGGGTGGTTGGGGCCGGAGGACGCCGACGGGCTCTGGGTGCGAGATTGGGCACAAGCGGTGATGACACACGATGTACCCAGGTTCAGGGCCCTCCGAGGGAGGTAAAACCCCTAGTCCTGCTTGGTTTAGTTGGATGGATGGATATGCATACAAGGGTGCTCTTGGAGCTATGTCTAGACAAGGAAGAAGGAGCAGCCAACTCGTCTTCCTCTGCTACTAGAGAGGTTTGGGGAGTTCTGCGGGTGTGCGGGTGTGATCAATCGTCCGTCTCCGTTGCATGGGGGGCTCGAGGGGTTTTATAGGCCAACCCCCCGGCTCTACAATACATCTAAAGGATAGGGGTGGGGGCACCCGGCTGGCAGTCTCTCCGGCTGGCCAGGGGGTCCCACCCTTTGCACCGTCACATTGTCCATGGGGTCCATCGGCTGAGCAGTCCTGTCTGCCACTGGGGCCCGCCAGCCGGCTCTGTGATTGGCTCTTGCCTACCTGCCACGGCACGGGTCGCCCGGGAGGCATCGTCTAGCGCCAGCCGGCCGAGGTCTCCAGTACGGCTGGCGGTACTGTAGCCACGCCGAGGCAGGTAATCGAGTGGGCAAGGGCGTGCCGGCATTGTTCCCTCGCTCGGTCGTGCTCGCCGAAGTCAGTGGTCGGGACGGCCGGACTGTAGCCATGCGCCGCAGTGCGTCAGCGGCCACTGTAGCCATAAGGCCGCCCATCGTGCTGGTCGCGTCGTGTCGCCGTACCCGCGCGTAATGGGACGGGACGTCGCATGTCCGTCCCAGGGTCAACGGAGGAGGTGGCCCAAAGGCAGCCGGCCACGCCCAGCCAGCCGCGGGTCGAACCGGCTCCTTGACCGGCCGTCCGGAGTGCCAGCCGGCGTCAGCTCGAGCCGGACGTCCTTTAGCCGACCTCGACCAGCCGAACCGCGTTGTTCTTCTTTGAAGAGGGAGGGGAATGACCCCGTTTCTTTGGCATACCTGGGGGTAATAACCCCTTTAGCAGTTCCTGAAGCCGATGGGGGCCCGCGTCCGGTAGACGAAGGGGAGCCGGCGGCTTCCCCCTAGCGATACCCGCCTCCGGCACGAAGCCGAAAGGGCAGCCGGATCGGCTGTTGGATCCGATGCCTAGGTTACCGGTGCGTCGCTCCGGGACCCGCGTCGGCTCACTACATGCCACGCGGCAAGCAATGATGTGGTGGGCCCCGTGCATGTGGGTGAGACGGGATGCTGGCCTGGGCCTAGCCCATTAGGCGCTTGTCGTAGTTTGGTAGGCCTCGTTGCGCAGGTCGAGATCCTCTGCGCCCCGAAGCGGCTGTTACTGCGCGGGGCCACCCATGCGTGCGGGGTTTCCGAGGAAGTGGGCGTAGTTAATCCCACGTCCCCCGGTCGTGGCCTCCCCTATAAAAAGGGGAGAGAGGGCAGCGGGTGGAGACACCCGCGCCCCGCTTGCTCTTTGCCATTCATCTTCTTGCTCCTCATCGTCCTTCTTGCTCCCTCGCGCGTCACCGTGACCGAGCCCGCATTCACGCCCACGAGCCGCCCGGCCGCCAAGATGGCTGACAAAAGCGGAGGGAGTTGGGCTAGCTCCATCATCGGAGAGGCTGATATTGCGAAGCTCCGCCATGCGCGCAAGCTGCCATCGGCAGAGCGAGTGGTGGCGCGCGCGCCAGCGATGAGCTGGCGCTGGTACCACAGCCAGGGGAACACTTCATGTTCCTCTGGCACTTCTCCCGGGGCTTCGGGCTCCCGATGGGTCTCTTCTTCTGCCTGTTTCTTGATACCTTTGACCTCCAGTAGCACCATCTCGGCCCCAACGCGATCTTGTATCTCTCTACCTTTGTAATGTTGTGCGAGGGGTACCTTGGCGTTCTCCCCTTCATTGACCTCTTCAACGCGCTCTTCTTCCTCAAGTCGTTGAAAGTGCGTGCCTGCGGGTGCACGGTGGTGTGCTTTCATGGTGTCACGCGCTTCCCCCCCTCTGTCTCTCATCGACTCCGTCAAGGGGTGGCACCAAACATTCTTCTATGTGAAGAATGCCAACCCGAACACGGACTACATCCAGCTGCTACCGTTCATCGACGTGCAGTCCAGCCAGATGAACTGGCTAGGGCTGCCCCGCGCGGCGTGGCCCTGGAGGATCTCGGTCGGCTCACTCTGCTGAAGAGCTCTAAGGGGCTGGTTGCCGCCGATCTGGTGGCGGCGTTCATCTCGCACCGGGTGTTGCCCCTCCAGCTGAGGCCGCACCAGATCTGCGACATGTCCGGCCGGCACGACCCCTCCGGCTGTCCACTGTCGACCTGACGCCAGCTCAGGTGGCAAAGCGGGTGAACGTCCTTACGACGTTCAAGCTGAAGCCTACGTCATGGTCCTTCGGCATGGAGTCGTACGAGCCATCAACCACCCCCTGGTAAGTCTTTCATCGAGGCGGTCCTTCCTTCATTTGATGCTTCCCTGCCGGTAGCCAGCTGGAGGACTTACTTAGTCGCGCTGATCATAGCTGCCGGTGCGACAGAACACGCCAGACAGCCCGCACCCTCAGATCTTTGAGGCGGAGCGTGAAAACTCCGACTCTGAAGACTATGAGAAGGGAGGCCCTCCGGAGGAAGAGGTGAACTCCTCGAGAGGAGCCGATGAGCTGGCAGACCCGCAAGCCGGCGCTCGTAGTGGAGCCGGAGGATTAGGCATGGCCGGGGAGCCCAGCGAAGCAGGTGAGTTCCCTCTTGCTCCTTCGATCAGGGACTGGACGGATGACGATGATGACCATCACATAATGATTCTGAACGAGCCTTAGCGCACCAGGGACGAAGGAGCAAGGAGAGGCCGGCTCAAGACCCGGCGGCCGGAGCAGCCGACCGAATGAAGAGGCCGGCCGAGGAGGGGCCGGCAGGCCCACCGCCAGTCCCCAAGTGGGTGAAGGTGGTGGCATGGAAGACGCCGCCGCGCGGCAAGCGGGCCTTTCCCCTTGTCACCGAGTGAGTCTTCCTTCCGTTTATTTGTTCTTTTTCCAGGCCGTGAGCCCGTAGGTGACCTGTCCTTGGGTGTTGCAGGGACCCCATCGAGCTCCATGAGGGGGAGCCGATGGGGGATGCGACGGATGCCGCCAGCCGGCTAGCCCGCGAACACGCGACCACTAAGCGGGAGGAGAAGAGGAGGCTCGCAGAGCTGCGAGCCTCTAAGTTCGGCACGCGAGGTGGAGCCTCGCACTCTGGAACCTCGAGCATACGGAGGCGGAGGGGGTCCGTGGATCCCCCGCGGGCGTCTGACTCAATGGTGGAGTCGACCTGGATGTCGCGGACTCCGTCGCATGAACCGCGAGGGGCGGCCATGGAAACGCTGATGCCTTCGTCCGCGGAGGAGGCGGCCCAAGAAAGGGCGACGATGGTGGAGCCGACTCCCGAGGCGGCCCAGACCGAGGTGCCGGTCGTGACCACGCCGGCAACCGAGCCGGCTTGGGCTGACATACCGGAGGCCCCAACAGCCCCAGAGACAGCGTCGGAGGTGACACTGGAGGCGGCGGCCACGGAGGCGGAGGCGCCCTTCGTTGCGATCGTCGCGCCGGAGCGGCAGGAGGCAGAGGCGGCAGTGGCGTCGAGCGGAGGGCCAGCAGGAGGCGATTCCCGGACCCTTGCCGTCATCAACCCGCCCCGGGCGACCAGCGCCGCAACAGGCCCAAGTGGAAACGGTGGCCGAGCCCAGAGGACCCTGCGAAGAATGCAGGAGGTACTCCAAGATTGGGAGGCATTGGCATGCGTGCCGGCCCTACCGGCTCCCTAGACGGGCGGACCAGTCCCCTCCTTCGGGGATTTGGGGAGTGTCCTACGCCGGTGCCGACAGGAGCTGGCACAGTTCGCGGAGGCAGCAGTCGCCACCCTGCAGCGTGCCGAGGTAAGGATGGTCATTTTGCATTGTCTTAGGATTCTCACTGGGGGCGCACAAGCACACCCACTAGGTGTAGCCCCCGAGATGCGGGCCGACTGACCGACAGATGGGCAGCCGGGACGGATCTCTTTTGAGCATGCCCTGATCTTTGCCTCCTCGTGACAGGAGGGAACCTCCCTGCGGTAGAAGCTATTCGAGGAGGTAGTGGCTATCCACGACTGTTGCGAACACGGTCTCCATCGCTTGGAGGAGGAGCTGACGCATGTGCGAGGTCAGTTGAACTTCGCAGGAGGGGAGTGCAGCCCCCGGGAGTCGGTTGACGCTTGCAACTTTGCCTTGCAGGTGACCTCACCGCCCTTTAGGACGAGAAGACTGGGATCGTCCCCGAGTGGGATAGACTGGCGCAAGACGTCCAGGCGGCCGCATAGGAGATGGACCGGCTGGCGCTGCTGGTGGATGGGGAAGCGGCCCAGGACCGGCTCAAGGCCGAGGCAATGGAGGAGGTGGCGGCCCGGGAGACGGCCGTCAAGGAGGCGGCTGATGCCGCCCGGAGGACCTCCGCCCTCCAAGATGAAGTGACCCTCCTCGAGAGTACGCTCAAGGAGGTCCGGGGCTCCCTTGCCACGTCGGAGGCGGCTGTGGAGACGGAGCGGATGGTGGCGCTCAACTTCACCCTTCGGGTGGACGACGCCATTGAGGGTAAGTGCCTTTCTTTCTCTTATCCAGCCGGTCACTTTTTCCTTTGCTGGTTCTTGTGTTTTGATTTTCCTTTCTTTCTTATTCTTATTCTTTCCCTTAGGGTGTTTCCTAGAGACTCAGCGTCGCGCCGTGCGCGCCGTCGAGGAGCATCGGGAGTACCTTCGGGAGCAGGGTCAATCCATTGAGCAGGAGGCCCCGTGGGACGTGGACGAGATTGGGGTCGCCATCGAGTACCGGCTAACCCATCTCGAACGAAGCATGGACTGGATGAAGACGGCCGGAAAGGAGGTCATCGCCACTCTGTGGCCGGGCCGCAGGGGAGCTTCGGCAAACTGCTTGGCCTTGTGGCTGGAGCAGGCCGTGGCCCGGCTCGAGGCCTGGAAGGCGTCGCCGTCCTGGGCCGATGCACAGATGGTGCTCCGGTTCGTCACCTCGTGGTATCGAGGTGTCGATCTGGGCCGGCTGGCCACCATGCGCGATGAGCCGGCCGCGGAGCGGGAGGCCCGTGAGCCGCCCCTCATCCTCCGGGCCAACGAGCTCGCATCGTACGTCGACGCGGACGAGTTCCTGCCGGCGCTTGGCAAGGATGGCGAGCCGCTGCCTGAAGACTCCTCAAAGCCCAGCGGACGAGGAGGTCGCCGATGAGAGCACCGACTCGAGCGGCGAGACGTCCGGGACCGAGGATGCCTCTTCCAAGACCGCGACCACCTTCGAGGCGAGAGTCGAGCCACCCAGCAATGCGCCGGCTGGGGGCACGCCTGCTGGCGAAGCGCCGGTGGCCTGAGCCCCCGGGCGTTTTTGTCTATCATTTTTTTCTTTCCTGCAAGTTATGCTCAAGTCCACCCACTAGGGGTGTTTATGTAATGAACCATGCTGGCCGTGGGCCATTTTTGACTTAACGTTTGTGTCATTAAATCTAGTGTGTTTGACTTATTGGTCATGCCGACTCGTCCTTATCCCTTTTGGCCCTCTTGGTTTTTTGGGTCCTTCTTCTTTTCCCCTTAGGTTTCGGCCCCGCCAGCCCGACAGCCGGGGGGCCGGTCTGTGGCTATGTCAGGGAGTCCGCCTTGAGGGAGCCGGTTCAGGACTTAGGAGCCGCGAGGATTATTTGGGATAAGTAGAGTGGTAGAGGCGAGGAGGTGGTCCAGCTGGGCCTAGCCGGGATCCCCTTTTGTTTGACTCTTCGTGTGAGCAAAACCTTGCCGCCCCGAGGCCCCGTCATCCGGACAGCTGGGAGCCGGTTCTGTAGCTGGTAGGGGTGAGGAGGTGTGTCCGGCTCACACTACTTAGCCAATTTCTGGGGGAAACATCCTAAGACCAGCCAGCGAGCCCCCGGGCCCGGGACCCGGGTCGGGGAGCTAGTGAGCGAGGAATCTTTTGGAGGAAACAAAACGGGGCGTGCCCCAAGAGCCGGCCTAGGGCACCCTTTGCATTCATAAGCCCAAAAGGGTAGGGATACATACATACATCGGTTTTTTCAGTAGTAGAACGAGCAGAGGAGCGCCGCGTTCCTTGGGCGCTCCGTCTCCTTCCCGGAGGCATCTCTTTTGCATTTCTGCGGCTTCTAGGCATCTATCAGGTGGTACACGTTGTTGTGTAATGCCTTGCTGATGATGAACGGGCCCTCCCATGGGGAGGACAACTTGTGTTGTCCGGCTATTCGTTGGATCCGCCTGAGGACCAGGTCCCCTTCGTGAAAGGAGAGTGGCTGGATCCGTTTGCTATGGTAATGCTGGAGCTTCTGCTGGTAGATTGCCGTCCGGCTCAAGGCCAGTTCGCGAGCTTCCTCGAGCAGGTCGACATCATATTCTCTTACCTCCTTTGCGTTCTTCTCCGTGTATAGGGAAAACCAAGGCGAATCAAACTCGGTGTGGGTGGGGATGATCGCCTCGGACCCGTACACAAGGAAGAAGGGAGTGTAGCCGATTGAACGGTTCGGGGTGGTCCCGAGACTCCAAAGGATGGCCGGCAGCTCATCGATCCAGCAGCCGACCGACCTTACCAGCGGCGTTACGAGCTGGGGCTTGATGCCGGACAAAATGAGGCCGTTCACCCTCTCGACCTGGCCGTTTGACTGTGGATAAGCAGCGGAGGCCCGGTCGAGCCGGATTCCCTGCTTGGAGCAGAAACGTGCGAGTGTGCCCTTGGCAAAGTTCGTGCCGTTATCGGTGATGATGCTGTGGGGGACGCCGTAGTGCACCGTGATGTCATCGATGAACCGGACGGTCGTGGGGCCGTCCAACTTCTTGATTGGCCGTGCTTCGATCCACTTGGTGAATTTGTCGATAGCTACTAGCAAGTGTGTCATGCCACCTCGAGCGGTCTTGAATGGGCCCACCATGTCCAGCCCCCAAACGGCAAAGGGCCATGAGAGGGGGATGGTTTGGAGGGTTGTTGCCTGTACGTGGCTCTGCGCGCTGAAACGTTGGCAGCCCTCGCACTCGTCGACCCACTTCTTGGCCGCCTCAAGGGCAGTCGGCCAGAAGAAACCGTGGCGGAAAGCCTTGGCCAACAGGGTCTTGGAGGCGGCGTGGTGCCCGCACTCACCCTGGTGGATGTCGAGGAGGATATCCAGACCCTTTTCCGGCTCGACGCATCGTTGGAAGATGCCGGTGGTTCTGCGGTGGACGAGCTCATTGTTGATGATGCCATATGCCGTGGCCTGACATTTGATTTGCCTTGCCAAAGCCTCATATGGAGGCATCTCGCCTCGTAGGAGAAATGCCAGGATGGGCTGGGCCCATGAGGGGGCCGTGACGGGGGCCGGATGACCAGCCCCTGGGACCGGCTCGCCAGCCCCCGGGGCTAGATGATTAGTCCCTGGGACCGATTCGCTAGCCCCCGGGGCCGGCTGGTAGATGATCATCATGACGGCCACGTCGGTGGAGCCGGCCGCCTCGGCCGGCGCCGGCTCGATTGGTGCGGGCAGGGCGGTCGATGGTTTGCGAGCCAGTGGCAAAGGTGCCGAAGAGGTGGCCAGGGCCATCGATGGGCCGGCGATGCCTTCCAACACGGATTGACTCCAATTCTGATGAAGGCTTGATCGACGGCTTGAGCAGCCGCTCGAGGGAGACGCTGACTGGGATGGCCTGCAGGGTGGAGCCGATCTTCGCCAGCGCATCCGCTGCCTCGTTGTCCGCCCGTGGGACATGATGAAACTCACAACCCTCAAAGGAGCCAGTCAGCTGTTGGACGAGGGAGTGGCAACTAGCCATGTTGGCATCCCTGGCATCCCATTCGCTAGAGACTTGCTGCACCACGAGGTCGGAGTCGCCGAAGCAGAGGATGTGCCTAATGCCGATCTCCTTGGCGAGCCGGAGGCCATGGACGATGGCCTCATACTCGGCCACGTTGTTGGAGGCGGCAAAGTGAATCTGGAGGGCGTATTTGAGCTGGTCACCCTTCAGGGAGGATAGGACTATGCCAGCACCCAGGACGGTCCTCATTTTTGATCCGTCAAAATGCATGCGCCAATGCGTGGAGTCTGGGGGAGGCGGGACGAACTCCGTCTCCGCCCAATCAATGAGGAAGTCAGCCAACGGCTGCAACTTGATGGCGGTTCTTGGCTCGTACCGGATCTCATGATCGGCGAGGGCGATGACCCACTTGGCGATCCGTCCACTGGAGTCCCGGCCGCTCATGATCTCGCCGAGCGAGGCCGTGCTCACCACGGTAATGGTATGCTCCTGGAAGTACTGCTTGACCTTCTTGGTGGCGAAGTATATGCCATAGCACATCTTCTGGTAGTGGGGATAGTTCTGCTTGGACGCGGAGAGGACCTCGCTGAGGTAGTAGACGGGTCACTGGACCGGCAGGGACTTGCCCTCCTTCGACCGCTCGACCACCAGGACGATGCTGATGACGGGTGTGGTCGCCGTGATGTAGGCGAGCAGGGGTTCCTTCTCAGCCAGCGCGGCCAGGATGGGCGCGTGGGTGAGAGCCTTCTTGAGGCCGCGGAAAGCCTCGTCCGCCTCGTCGGGCCAGTCGAATATGCCCGGCTTCTTGGTTTGACCCGACTCGATTAGAGCCGTCTTGCGAAGGAGCCCATAGAGGGGCAAGGCCTTCTCCCCCAGCCGGCTACTGAACTGGCTGAGTGTGGCAAGGCAGCCGGTGTACTTATGGACGTCGTGGAGCCGGGTCGTCTTGGGCATGAACTCGATCGTGCCGATATTCTCGGGTTTAGCATCGATACCGCGGGCGGACACGAAGAAACCCAAGAGTTGACCGGCCGGGACGCCGAAGACATGCTGGTGTACATTGCATGGGAAACAAAATTTTTCCTATGCACACGTAGATCTATCCATGGTGATGAGCATCTACGAGAGGGGGAGTGGATCTACATACCCTTGTAGATCGCTAAGCGGGAAGCGTTAAGAAACGCGGTTGGTGTAGTCAAACATCTTCACGATCCAAATCGCCGAGCATCCCGCGATCTCATCATGATCCGTCCCGCGATCTCATCACGATCCGTCCCGTGAACTCATCACGATCCACCCCGCGATCTCATCACGATCCGTCCCGCGATCATGTCACGGTCCATCCTGCGATCTCATCACGGTCGTCTCGTGGCCTTGATCACGGTTCTTCCGATCTAGTACCGAACGGACGACACCTCCGCGTTCAACACACGTGCAACTTGATGACGATCTCCACCGTCTTGGTCCAGCAAGAGGAAGTGGAGAGGCGGAAGAGTTCACCAGCAGCATGACGGCGCTCCGACGATGGTGGTGGAGCAATTCCGGCAGGGCTTCGCCTAAGCACCGCCGAATTCCGATCTAGAGGAGCACCGGTGGAACGGGTAGCACGTGGCCGCAAAACCAAGTGCAAAACACCCAAGTCCACCAATATATATAGGAGGGAGGGAGGTGGAGAGCTAGCGCACCAAGGCTACCTCCTCTCTCTCTTGCGCAAGGAGGATTGGAGGAATCCTCCTCCAATCCTAGTAGGACTAGGATTGCTCCTTTCCTACTTGGAATCTCTTTCCACCTTTGCGTTTTTTCTCTCTTTCTCAAGTCCAGCCGCATGGGCCTCTTAGAGGACTTCCACCAGCCCACTAAGGGCTGGTTTCCACCCTCCCATAGCCCATGTAACCTCTTGGGTCGAAATACCTCTCCTGATGGTCCCCCGGTACACTACCGTCACTCCCGGTACACTCCCGGCACTCCCGGTACACTACCGATGAGCCCGAAACTTTTCCAGCGACCAAAATAGGACTTCCTATATCTGAATCTTTACCTCCGGAACATTCCGGAGCTCCTCGTGATGTCCGGGATCTCATTCGGGACTCGGGACAACCTTCGGTGATCACCATACATAACTCTATACTACCAAAACATCACCAAACCTTAAGTGTGCAGACCTTGCGGATTCGAGAACTATGTAGACATGACCGAGACACCTCTATGGCCAATAACCAATAGCGGGCCCTGGATGACCATATTGGTTCCTACATATTCTACGAAGATCTTTATCGGTCCAACCTCTATGTTAAGGATTCAGTTAATCCCGTATAACGTTCCCTTTGTTCTTCGGTATGTTACTTGCCCGAGATTCGATCATCGGTATCTCCATACCTAGTTCAACCTCATTACCGACAAGTCTCTTTACTCATTCCATAATGCAAGATCCCGTGGCTAACACTTTAGTCACATTGCTTGCAAGGCTTGTTGTGATGTTGCATTACCGAGTGGGCCCTGAGATACCTCTCCGTCACACGGAGTAACAAATTCCAGTCTTGATCCATGCCAACCAAACAGACACCCTCAGAGATACCTATAGAGCACCTTTATAGTCACCCAGTTACATTGCAACGTTTGATATGCAGAAGGTACTCCTCCGGTGTCAGTGAGTTGCATGATCTCATGGTCATAGGAACATATACTTGACATGCAGAAAACAATAGCAATAAACTGACACGATCATATGCTACCTTTGTAGTTTGGGTCTTGTCCATCACATCATTCTCCGGATGATATGATCCCGTTATCAAATGACATCTCATGTCCATGGCTAGGAAACCTTAACCATCTTTTGATCAACGAGCTAGTTCACTAGAGGCATACTAGGGACACGGTGTTGTCTATGTATCCACACATGTATCTATGTTTCCATTCAATACAATTATAGCATGGATAATAAACGATTATCATGAACTAGGAAATATGATAATAACTAATTTATTATTGCCTCTAGGGCATATTTCCAACAAGACACACTTCTCCGGGTTGAGCTTGATCTTGTACTCGCGCAAGTTCGCGAAGGTCTCCCGGAGGTCGTCGAGGAGGCTGAAGTGCTTCTTTGTTTTGACGATGATGTCGTCGACATAGACGTGGACATTCTTGCCTATATGAGGAAGGAGGCACTTCTGCATGCACCGCTGGAAGGTGGCGCCTGTGTTCTTCAGGCCGAAGGACATGGTGATGTAGCAGTAGGCCCCAAAGGGCATGATAAAGGAGGTCTTGAGCCAGTCTTCTGGGTCCAGCTTGATCTGGTGATAGCCGGAGTAGGTGTCCAGGAAGGACAGCAAATCGCAGACGGCCGTGGAGTTGATGAATTGATCGATCCACGGCAGAGCGAATGGGTCCTTGGGACATGCCTTGTTCAGGCTAGCATAGTCGATGCACATGCGCCAGGTCTTGTTCTTCTTCAGCACCAGGACTGGGTTGGCCAGCCAGTCCGAGTGGAACACTTCCATGATGAACCCAGCTGCGCGCAGCCGGGCAATCTCTTCACCTATAGTACGCTGCTTCTCCTGGGAGAAGCGGCGCAGGGGTTGCTTGACCGGCTTGACGTCCGACCGGACGTTGAGTTTGTGCTCGGCAAACTTCCTCGGAACACCCGGCATGTCAAGGACCATGCTAAAATGTCCCGATTCTCACGGAGGAAGTCGACGAGCTCGACTTCCTATTTGCTGTTTAGGCGGGAGCCAATGGTGATGCACTGAGCCAGGTTGGCCGGGTCGAGCGGGATTTCCTTGGTGTCTTTGGACAGCTGGAAGGAGGCCTCGCTGACAGATTGCGAGGGAGGAGCCGGCACGGCCGGCTGGCTGGCAGCAAGGGCCACGAGCCAGTTGAGCTGCCGTTTCTCCTCGGCGATCTCCAGGGCTGCAGCCAACCGGCTACCGTCTCGAGCGCATTCGAGCGACATCTTGTAGTCGCCCATGACGGTGATGATTCCCTTGCGGCCCGACATCTTGAGCTTGAGGTAGGCATAATGGGGGACCACCATGAAGATGACAAGAGCCGGACGGCCCAACAACACGTGGTAGGGACTTGCGAGGTCCACGACCTCGAACAGCACCAACTCGCGGTGGAAGTGACCGGGTCCGCCGAAGAGGACGTCGAGCGTGACTTTGCCGATAGGGGAGCAGGACTTCCTAGGCACGATGCCGTGGAAGACCGTCTGGGTCGCCTGCAGGTCTTCTATCTTCAGCCCCAGCTTTTGGATAGTGTCGAGGTGGAGGATGTTGATGCTGCTGCCACCATCTACCAGCACCCGCGAGAAGCGGCAAGTTTGTTCCTTGGTGGTGATGGTGGGGTCGAGGACCAGGGCATAGCTTCCGGGATTCGACATCACTACGGGGTGATCGGCCTAACTCCAAGTGACCGGCTTCTCCGATCAGTGCATGAACCGGGGAGTTGCCGGCATGGTGGCGTTCACCTCATGTCGGAGCTGGCATTGAGCGTGTTTGCCCGTCTCTTCACTGGTGAAGAGGACATAACAACCGTCTTGGTTGGGGAACTGGTCGGTCAAATGACCATCATTCTGGGCCGGCGCCGGGTGGCATCCTGGGCCGGGGCCAGCGCACGGGCCGGCGGCACGGGAGGAGCCGGAAGGCCGTCCCCCCGGGACAATACCTATGAGAAGCTACACTGCCAGAGCGTGTGCATAGAGGATTTGGCCCCTGAGTGGTTCTTGCAGGGGAGGTCGAGCATTTGGTGATAGGTGTGCTTCGGCTGCGAGGCAGCCTTGCCAGTGCGCTAGCGCTGGCCGGAAGGCTGGGCAGCCGACTCCTGCTCCTAGATGGTATTGACCTGCCGGCTCCCGTAGCGGGGATCCGGCTGGTCGTTCTTGCGTTTGTTGTTCTACGGCTGCCGGTTGTCGGTAGTCGCCCGAGATGTTGTTGGTGTCATCGTTGCCTTGGTAGGCGGGGTCGTCTTGACCCCGATGGCCGAATCGACCATGGCGTACTTGTCCGCCTTGGTCATGAGCTCGGCAAGCATGACCTGCTTGGAGCACAGAAGCTTGTGCTTGAGGGGGGTGACGTCTCGGCAGCCTTCAATGAAGTACTACACGACTTGTACCTCGTGCACCCCCTCGCAGGAGTTGCGAAGCTCGGTCCACCGAGTAAGGTAGTTGCGGAGGGATTCGTCCGTCCCCTGAACGCACATGGCGAGTTCACGGGGGCGACCGGGACGCTTGTAGGTGCCGGTGAAGTTGTGGATGAAGGCCTCCTCGAAGTCTATCAAAGTGTTGATGTTGCCGACCACCAGGCTGTTCAGCCAGGTGCGGGCCGAGCCGATCAACATGAGGGGGGCATAGCGAACAGCTACGCGCTTGTTCCCCCTGGCGATCCCGACCGTTGTGGTGTAGTTGATTAGCCAGTCCTCGGGCTTGGTAGCCCCATTGTACTTCGGAGTGTCTTGGGGGAGCGTGAAGTCGGTCGGCCACGGCTCATTGCGGATCCGAGGGCCGAAACATGCCAGACCAATCGAGCCCTCCTCCTCGAGGAGGGTGGACTATGTGAGGTGGTTGATGCGGTTGCGGGCGTCGTTCTCGATGCGGGGGACATGCAGCCCGATCTGGGCCGAGAGCTCGGGGCGGATGACGGGCGGAGTGTGCCCGTGGTTGCGCCGGCTGCCGGATGCCAGTGCTTCTTGGTGGCGATCGCTGCGAGGCGGGTCATTGGTCGTTGGCGGCATCGATGAGCTCCTCGATGTGGTGCTCGTGAGTGGCACGCTCTTCACCCTCCAAGGTGGCCAAATCTGCATAGGCTACCTTGAGGGCCCGCAAGTTGGCTATGGGGGTGTCGTAGATGGGCATCTTGCCGCCAAGGATTTCAGCGACGACGCGGCCGCGGTCGCGTACGGCCCCACGCCGGCTGGGCCCGGTGCCGGCCGGGGTGAGACCGTAGGCGGAAGCATATTCTCGCTAGGCGGCCTCCATGCGGTGCCTCGTGGCCGTGAGGGCGGTGGCGTCCTCGAATAGGACGCGACGAGTCGCCTCGAGGTCTGCTGCGACGGTGTCAGGGTTTGCCGTCGGGGAGATAGGGGTGCTCAGGCCCCGGAGGGCCACGCCAAGCGGATCGGAGGTGCCGACACAGGCTGCGGAGGCGTCAGGTGTGGTCCACGTGCGTCCGGAGGTGGTGGAGGAAGCGACGACCAACACCCCCACGCGACCGTGGGAGCCGCTAGGCTAGGTCGCAACAAGCGCTCCCACGGCCGTGGGAGCATCGGCGTAGACGAGCACCTCCCCGGGGTACTCGTCCGCAGCCGGAGCCTCGGCGAGGCTGAGCCTGCCAAAGCGCTCGGTGAGAGCTATGATATCGGCCGTGAGGTCGACGGAGTCGCCCGCAGGGCTTGCCGGAGCAAGCCCCACAAGACCGCGGGTTCGCATAGACATGCACCGATGGTGGGGAATGGTGAGGGGTCCCACTCGGAGCATGAATCTGGCCGTCGCTGCGTATGGCCCCACGGTGAGCACCAACTGTCGTCGCTTTGTCATGACAGATGCCATAGGGTGGCTTATCGTGGGTGGTTGGGGCCGGAGGACGCCGACGGGCTCCGGGTGCAAGATTGGGCACAAGCGGTGATGACACACGATGTACCCAGGTCCAGGGCCCTCCGAGGGAGGTAAAACCCCTAGTCCTGCTTGGTTTAGTTGGATGGATGGATATGCGTACAAGTGTGCTCCTGGAGCTGTGTCTAGAGGAGGAAGAAGGAGCAGCCGGCTCGTCTTCCTCTGATACTAGAGAGGTTTGGGGAGTTCTGCGGGTGTGCGGGTGTGATCGATCGTCGTCTCCATTGCATGGGGGGCTCGGGGGGTTTTATAGGCCACCCCCTGGCTCTACAATATATCTAAAGTACAGGGGTGGGGGGACCTGGCTGGCAGTCTTGCCGGCTGGCCAGGGGGTCCCACCCTTTGCGTCATCGCATCGTCCATGGGGTCCATCGGCTGAGTAGTCTTGTCTCGCACTGGGGCCCGCTAGCCGGCTTTGTGATTGGCTCTCGCCTACCTGCCACGACACGGGTCGCCCGGGAGGCGTCGTCTAGCGCCAGCCGATTGAGGTCTCCGGTACGGCCGGAGGTACTATAGCCACGCCGAGGTAGGTAATCGAGTGGACGAGGGCGTGCCAGCACTGTTCCCTCGCCCGGTCACGCTCACCGAAGTCAGCGGCCGGGACGGCTGGACTGTAGCCATGCACTATGGTGTGTCAGCGGCCACTGTAGCCATAGGGCCGCCCGTCGTGCCGGTCGCGTCGTGTCGCCTTACCCAAGCAGAGGGATGGGACGTTGCATGTCCGTCCGAGGGTCAACGGAGGAGGCGGCCCATAGGCAGCCAGCCGTGCCCTGCCGGCCGCGGGTCGAACCGGCTCCTTTACCGACCGTTCGGAGCGCCAGCCGGCGTCGGCTCAAGCCGGGCGTCCTTCAGCCGGCCTCGACCAGCCGAACCGTGTTCTTCTTCTTTCAAGTGGGACGGGAATGACCCCATTGCTTTGGCATACCTGGGGGTAATAACCCCGTTAATGGGGTTGGAACTGAGGTCGGTGGAGCTGCAGGGGCCCACAAGCCACCTAGGCACGGCCTAGGGGGGCGCCCCTGGCTTGTGGCCAATGGGTGCCCCCCTGTGGTTGTTTTTTTGCCAGTATTTTTTATTAATTCCAAAAATATCCTCTGTAAATTTTCAGGATGACTCAACAATAAATTAAAATAGATAAGCCCTTCGCAGAGGGAAGCATTGATTTGCAGAGGCGCCAGAGATCGAGCTTTTTAAAACAGGGATGAATAATAGTTTTGAGCGGTATGCTTTCATTGCCAACATAACAACCAAGAGATTTCACCATCTTCCATGCTAGATACATTAAAGGTGGTTCCCAAACAGAATGATAAATTTTTTACTACCCCTGTACTAATCAAACACACTCCAAGGCTGGCCGAATCCACGGGTACCGTCCAACAATCTTAGGGAATTTTTGTTTCATTACATTTTGATTTGATTTTCGAGCATGGAACTGGGCATCCCGAATACTAGCCACTTTCTCGTGAATGATAGTGAATCAACACATATCGTGAGAATAACCCACCTAGCATGGAAGATACCGACCACCCCCAGTTGCTACATGAGCGATTTAGGCATACAAAACAAAATATTATTTGAAGGTTTAGAGTTTGGCACATGCAAATTCACTTGGAACTGTAGGTAAATACCACATATAGGTAGGTATGGTGGACTCAGATGGAACAACTTTGGGTTCAAAGAAGTGGATAAACAAGCAGTATTCCCACTTAGTACAAGTGAATGCTAGCAAGAGATTGGGAAGCGACCAACTAGAGAGCGACAACTGTCATAAACATGCATTGAGATTAACCAACATTGAATGCAAGCATGAGTAGGATATTAATAACCATGAACATAAATATCGTGGAGGCTATGTTGATTTTGTTTCAACTACATGCATGAAAATGTGCCAAGTCAAGCCACTTGAATCATTCAAAGGAGGATACCATCCTATCATACTACATCACAACCATTTTAAGATGCATGTTGGAGCTCAAGACAAACCATTATACACTCTTATCTAATTAAGCATGACATGAGTAACTATAATTTTTAATTGTTATTGCAAATATGTTTCATCCATAATGAACTGAATCCAGAATGATGATCTAATCATATTTACAAAAACAAAATAGGTCGAGTTCGTACCCGATTTTCTCCATCTCAATCTCTTCATCATATATCGTCATTATTGCCTTTAACTTGCACGTCCGAACAGTGTGAATAATAATAACAGTGCACGTGTATTGGACTAAGCTGGAATCTGCAAACAATAACTCCAGGGAGCAGGGAAGGTAATAAGGGCTCTCTGATAGATAAACAATAATGCATATGACATCCACTCATCATTTTCGTTGTGGTCTTCTCCTTATGATCCAAAGAAAGAAATTTCAAAACAAGAACGAGAAAAACTATTTACACGGGAAAGCTCCCAACAAGTAAAAGAAGAATGAGAAATCGTTTTGGGTTTTCTTTTAATGCTACAACTAAACAAACTAGAAGGTAAAGCTAGAACTATTTTGTTTGGATTTTCTCAAGGTCAATTAAGCACACAAGAAGAAAGCGGAAAGAAGAAATAAACTACCATGGAAGGTACAATGAAAAAGTATGAGCACCGACAGTAAGATGAGCGTGTGAACATGAATGTAATGTTGATGAGAAATACATACCCCCCAAAGCTTAGGATTTTGGCCTACGTTGGTCTAAGGCCAAGGCTAGCCTTGATAATATCCAAAGTCATAGTTGGGGTTGTACTGGGCTGCAGCAGCTACTGCCTGAATGACTGCAGCGTGGAGGCAAGCGGCTTCCGCCTTTCTCTCGTACTCGTTTGCCTCCTCTCTAGTTATAAAGTGTATCCGTTTTTCCTCCGCACGAAGGAATCAGTGAGTTGATAATATTGCTTGCACTGGTCTGAAACGAAATCTTCAAGGCCATCATTTTTTGTGTACGCATAAAATTCTTCCTTCAAATCTGCCCGAACCATGAATTGATCTGATGTCCATTCACAAGGCCGCACTTGAGCTTCCCTCGGTGGTTCAAGGTCGGGCACATGTATCGCGAGTCTCGGGGCCTTCTTGCCCGAGGAAGCCCCTTGGTATATTCGCCTCAATATTTTTGTTTCTCTGAAAAAATTCTAAATTTTTTAGTGACTCAAAATAAAGGTGAACAAAACTCAACAAAACTTATAGCAACTACTCTCACAAGTGCCTAGAGCCTATATCCTACATCAAAATTAGTTGGGACCATACAAATTTGACCTTTAAGCTCAAGAACAAGGTCACCACCACAGCAAAAATTTGCAATATATAAAGCACTAAAACAAAAACTAATTTGACCATTGGAGGAGTCACATACCAAAGATCAATCCCCCAAAACAGTTTTGCAATTGGAGCTTTGCACAAGGAGATCGAAAATGGCAGCAAAATGAGCTAGATCATGTGTTTGAGCAATGGTGGGATTTTTTCTAGAGGAAGACAAAGTGGATGGGTGCTGGAATTAGTGAGGGGGCCTACGTGGGATCCACAAGCCACCTGGGTGCGCCAAGGGGGGTGGCCGCGCCCTATGGGCTTGTGGCGCACTAGTGCAGCCCCCTGATATGTTCTCGGTGCCAGAAATTCTTAAATATTCTAGAAAAAATCATACTACATTTTTAGGGCATTTGGAGAACTTTTTTTTCAAGTCATTTTTTATTGGACGGATAACTCAGAAAACAAAAAAGTAATAGCATTTTTACTTTTTCTAATCTAAGCAACATAAAGTAAAAGTTGGGTACATAAGGTTGTGCCTTCTAAATTCATCCATCTCATGTCCGTCAAAAGGAATTAATTAACAAGGTTGATCAAGTATTATTAACAAACTTCTTTTGAGTAACATGAAATCGGAGAATTTTCGAATAACACTAAGTTACCTCAACGCGGACAGGCATGTCCCTACCATGATTATTTCATATTTCTTCTTGACAGAAGGGAGAGGAAATTCAAAATATCCAATAATAATCATTGAAATTTTTCCAATGGAGTTGATACTATGAACTTGAGGTTGTTTCTTTAGAAAGTGTAACGTATGCTCATTACCATTAACATGAAAAGTGAAATTGCCCTTGTTGCAATCAATAACAACCCTTGTAGTATTAAAAAAAGGTCTACGAAGGATGATCGACATACTTTCGTCCTCGGGAATATCAAGAATAATGAAGTCCGTTAGGATATTAACATTTGCAACTACGACAGATACATCCTCACAAATACCAATGGGTAAAGTAATTGATTTATCAGCCATTTACAAAGAGATTTCAGTAGGTGTCAACTTATTCAAATCAAGTCTACGATACAAAGAGAATTGAAAGGCATAACACTAACACCAGCTCCAAGGTCACATAAAGCAGTTTTAACACAATTTCCTTTAATAGAGCAAGGTCACATAGTGCATCGAACCCTAAGGACGGAAGGGCACCCTCCAAGATGCCCACGCCGATGCACGTGCTGCAGCCTTCCCAGGTCACATGTGATGAGCGTCGTCCTGACGTTGGTGGTTCTAAGCGCCCCCATGGAAAGGCTCCTCAGCACCATTCAGGGATGCGTGAGACCAGCATGCACGCCAAGGTGCTGGTGGAAGTGGCGTGCGGACGCGAGACCGTGATGGACCTCCTTCTAACATAGTTAGGAGTCAGAGCACCTCACGTTCTTTGCACCGTTCGCCGCCAGCTACATCAGAAGAGGCCTTGGTGCGAGCATAGTTACTCCTGGATTTTCCTGCTTTTGCGGAGAAGCTAGACAAGTGAAGAGATGCGATTCAGAGCTACCTCAGCCTCGCAGATAGATATGGGCTGTAGCGGGCAGAACCTCCGCGGCGATGGCCCGCTGAACCGGCGCGCATCGATAGAGAAAAGGACGAAGGAGGCGCGGCCACGATGCACTCCCCTCCGTGACGGCTACAGCAGTCACCGACTCGACAGATCGGCGCCTGTGATGGATACTCAACGACGTCGTCCGATCCGCACACTCACCGCGATCAACGTCAAGTTCTTCGGGAGCGAAGCAAAGAAGATGCTTGAACTACCATCGAGCGGCGGCAGGAAGCATGCCATTCAATCTGATAGGCGCATAGGACCCATTGTAGACAAGCCTGCGCTAGGGTACCCTGTCGACCTACCTTATGAGGTGGGTTGTGCACCGTTTACCCGTGAGCTGCGGTGAGTCCAGTGGCCCAATTCCTGGACGTTCAAGCCGAAGGTTATGGAGAAATATGACTACATGACTCATCCATTGGAGTTCTTGAGCATCTACACCCTCGCGACAACAAGATACTCGCGAACTACTTCCCGTTGGTAGTCAAGCACAACGTCAGGTCGTGGTTGATGCATGTGCCGGAGAATTCCATTTCTTCCTGGGCAGACTTGTGTCATGAGTTTGTTGGCGCCTTTACCGGAGGCTGATAACCCACAAGTATAGGGGATCAATTGTAGCCTTTCTCGATATGTAAGAGTGTTGAACCCAACAAGGAGCTAAAGGTAGAACAAATATTCCCACAAGTTCTATCGACCACCGATACAACTCTACACATGCTTAACGTTCGCTTTACCTAGAACAGGTATGAAACTAGAAGTACTTTGTAGGTGTGATATGATAGGTTTGCAAGATAATAAAGAGCACGGAAACAAAAATTAGGGGCTGCTAAGATAAAGAAACAACTAAGTTAATTTAAAGAGTGTGGAAAAGTGGTGGTAGAAGTTGCATAATTGTCCCTAGGCAATCGATAACTAGACCGGTAATCATTATTGCAATTTTATATGAGGGAGAGGCATAAGCTAACATACTTTCTCTACTTGGATCATATGCACTTATGATTGAAACTCTAGAAAGCATCCAGAACTACTAAAGATCATTAAGGTAAAACTGAACCATAGCATTATAAGGTATCAAGTCCTCTTTATTCCCATACACAAACAATCTACTTACTCAGGTCAATGTTTCTATCACTCATGCCACCCACCATAAGCGAATCATAAGCATATTGCAAACCCTACAGAGGGAATCCCTGACGCTTGCGTGACACGGAGAGCACCATAGAATCACACCAATAATAAAACATGCAACTCAAACCAATAATGATCATCAATCAACCAATAGGACAAAATAGACTACTCAGACATCATAGGATGGCAACACATCATTGGATAATAATATGAAGCATAAAGCACCATCTTCAAGTAGAGGGTGCAACGGGTTGCGGGAGAGTGGACCAGTGCAGATAGATGGGGGAAGGTGATGGAGGTGCTGGTGAAGATGACGGAGTTGTTGGGGTAGATCGCCGTCACGATGATGGCCCCAGCGGTGTTCCGATGCCACCGGGAGAGAGGGGGAGAGAGCCCCCCTCCTCCTTCTTGTTTGACCTTCCCCCTAGATGGGAGAAGGGTTTATCCTCTGGTCCATGGCCTTCATGGCGGCAGAGGGGAGAGAGCCCTCTGAGATTGGATCTCTCTCTCTGTTTCCTTCTCTTTCTGCGCTCCCCGATTCTGGCCTTTCACCGTTTCTTAAATATCCGGAGATCCGTAGATCCGACCGGGCTGAAATTTTGAGGGGATTTGCCATATAAAAATATCTTTCTTGCGGCCAAAGTACACCTCCAACTAACCTATGGGGTGGCCACAAGCCCTCTGGGTGTGGCTAGGGGGGTGGGCTGTGCCTACCAGGCTTGTGACCTCCTCGGGCATCGTCTCGCGTTGATTATTTTTCCCAAAAATCACATATATTCCAAAAAAATCTCTGTAAGTTTTTTATCGCATTTGGACTTCGTTTGATATGGATTTTCTGCAAAAGAAAAAACATGCAACAAATAGGAACTGGCACTGGGCACTGGATCAATATGTTAGTCGCAAAAAATAGTTTAAAAAGTTTCCAAAAGTATATGAAAGTTGTAGAATATTGGCATGAAACAATCAAAAATTATAGATACGATGGAGACGTATCAGCAACCCCAAGCTTAATTCCTGCTTGTCCTCGAGTAGGTAAATGAGAAAAAATATAATTTTTGATGTGGAATGCTACCTAGCATAATCTTGATCATATAATCTAATCATGGCAGGAATATTAAGATACGAGTGTTACAAATAAATAGTCTATATTGACATAAAAATAGTAGTACTTCAAGCATACCAACAAGGCAATTGCGTCCTTTCAAAATAACATGGCCATAGAAATTTATCCGTACAAAATCATATGCTTTGGCTATGCTCTATCTTCCCCACACAAAGTATCTAAATCATGCACAACCCCGATGACAAGTCAAGCACTTGTTTCACACTTTTTACATTCTCAAACCTTTTCAACTCTCACGCAATACATGAGCTTGAGCCATGGATATAGCACTATAGGTGGAATAGAATATGGTGGAGGTGATGAGGGAAAAGGAGAAGATAGTCTCACATAAACTAGGCGTATCAACAAGCTATGGAGATGCCCATCGATAGATATCAATGTGAGTGAGTAGGGATTACCATGCAACGGATGCACTAGAGCTGTAAGTGTATGAATGCTCAAAAATAAACTAAGTGGGTGTGCATACAACTCCCTTGCTCACGAAGACGTTGGGCACTTTGAGGAAGGCCATCATTGGAATATACAAGCCCAGTTATATAATGAAAAATTCCCACTAGTATATGAAAGTGACAAAATAGGAGACTCTCTATCATGAAGATCATGGTGCTACTTGAAGCACAAGTGTGGAAAAGAATAGTAACATTGTCCCTTCTCTCTTTTCTCTCATTTATTTATTTATTTTATTTTTTTATTATGGTGGGTATCTTTGGCCTCTTTATTTTTTATTTATTTGGGCTTCGCTGGCCTCTCTTTTTTGTAAAGTCCGGAGGCTCCTCCCAACTTGTGAGGGAATCATAACTTCCATCATCCTTTTCTCACACGGGACAATGCTCTAATAATAAAAATCATCACACTTTTATTTACTTACAACTTGATACCTAGAACAAAAAATATGACTCTATATGAATGCTTCCGATGGTGTACCGGGATGTGCAACGATCTAGCATAGCAAATGACATAAAAAACGGAGAAGCCATGAAAACATCATGCTAGCTATCTTACGATCATGCAAAGCAATATGACAATGATGGTGCGTGTCATAATAAATGAAACGGTGGAAGTTGCATGGAAATATATCTCGGAATGGCTATGAAAATGCCATAATAGGTAGGTACGGTGGCTGTTTTGAGGAAGGATATATGGTGGGTTTTATGCACCGGCGAAAGTTGCGTGGTACTAGAGAGGCTAGCAAAGGTGGAAGGGTGAGAGTGCGTATAATCCATGGACTCAACATTAGTCATAAAGAACTCACATACTTATTGCAAAAGTCTATTAGTTATCAAACAAAGCATTAGACGCATGCTCCTAGGGGAGAGGTTGGTAGGAGTTAACCATCGCGCGCTCCTGACCCTCACACAAAGGTTGACAATCATTAAACAAATCATGCTCCGACTTCGTTACATAACGGTTCACCATACGTGCATGCTACGGGAATCACAAACTTCAAAACATGTATTTCTCCAATTCACAACTACTCACTAGCATGACTATCATATTACCATCTTCATATCGCAAAACTATTGCAAGGAATCAAACATATCATATTCAGTGATTTACAAGTTTTATGTAGGATTTTATGACTAACCATGTGGATGACCAACTCCTGTTAACTCTCTAAATAGATATAAAAGAAGAATGAGAGTTTAATTCTTTCTACAAAATATATGCCCACGCTCTAAAAAATATGAGTGAAGCAAAAGAGCATTCTACAAGTGGCGGTTTTCTATGTGTGAGAAACAGGCAATCCAAACTTCAAATGATATAAGTGAAGCACATGAAGCATTCTATAAATCCATACACAAAAGATATAAGTGAAGTGCATGAAGAATTCTATAAATCAACCAAGGACTTTCTCATACCAGCATGGTGCATTATTAAAATAAAATAAAAATCACACGGTGCTCCAAGATTTGCGCATATCATGTGACGATTAAAAATATAGCTCCAAGTAAAATTACCAATGGTTGTTAGAAGAAAGAGGGGATGCCTTCCGGGGCATCCCCAAGCTCAGTTTCTTAGGAGTCCTTGAATATTACCTTGGGGTGACTCGTGCATCCCCAAGCTTACTCTGTTTCCACTCCCTATTCCTTCATCCATCGTGATCTCACCCAAAACTTGAAAACTTCAATCACACAAAACTTAACAAAACCCTCATGAGATCCGTTAGTATAATAAAGCAAATCACAACTTCATGTACTGTTGCCAACCAATTCTTATTTGGTTTTTTCATTGTAGCTACTTTATTATAATTTTTCAATGGCTTATACCACCGATATAACCGATAGTTTCATCAAAACGAGCAAACAATGCATCAAAAACAAAATCTGTCAAAAATAGGACAGTCTGTAGTAATCTGGACATTCACCATACTTCTGTAACTCCAAAAATTCTTAAAAATTAGGAAAAAATAAAAAAAATTCATAGCATTACCGTGTATAAAATTTCAGAAACTTTTGACATTCCAATGAAAAAAATGTAAATTCACGCACTATAGCCAAAGTTTCTGTTTTTGCACTACACACACCAAACAAGCAATCTAATCATCCTAAAGGAAAATCTTGGCACATTATTTTTATAATACAATGGATTTGAACAAGGGGGTAATTATTTTTGTTGAAAAGTTTCTGTAATCAAGATTTATAAAGTTTCCATGGGCATGAACAAAGTTCAAGGAGCTCCCCCACTTCAACGGTTCTCGTCCTTCTTACTTTCACTTATCTTTTTGAAAAAGTTTTAGGTTCCCCTCTTTATTTTTTTATAAAAGCACACAACAGAATAAAATGACTCTCTAAAACTTTTGGGTTGTCTCCCTGGCAGCGCTTTCTTTAAAGTCATTAAGCTAGGCATAATGTGCTCAAGTAATTGATCCACCCGGATCCCAAGGTATATCAAAGCCAAATTTAATGAAAAATGATCTGTATTTTAGTAGTGAGCACAATGTAACATATATCATGCGACAAGGAAGTCTAACTCTCTTCCTATGCATCATCGTGTCATAAAAGAACAATTCATGCACA
Source organism: Hordeum marinum (assembly GCA_022496015.1). Classification (NCBI taxonomy): domain Eukaryota; kingdom Viridiplantae; phylum Streptophyta; class Magnoliopsida; order Poales; family Poaceae; genus Hordeum; species Hordeum marinum. The sequence goes on from CM039678.1 coordinate 472,611,014, forward strand.
CAAAGTATAGGCCAATACATAGCATAAGCACTTTCTTGCAATTTTATCAAATTGGAAACATAGAGAGGTGGATATGTAGTTCCTCTCACATAATAATTGCAAGCAGGTTCAGCAAGCACATGCATATTATATCTATCAAAATCATCATGTGTAATAGTAAAAGGCAACCCATCTATATAATCCTTAATAAGTGCAAACTTCTCCAATATAGTGTAGTTGGGAGAATTCAAAAAGATAATAGGACTATCATGCGCGGGTGCAATAGAAACAATTTCATTCTTAACATAAGGAACTATAGCAAGTTCATCTCCATAAGCATCTTTCATATTGACATCATGGCCACAAGCATAGCAAGCATCAAGTTCATCAAAAAGGGATATTTCAAATGAATCTAAGGGATCATAGCAATCAACATAGAATTCATCCTTCGGTAAGCACGGACGAAATTAACAATGTATGATTTAAAGAGTTACTCTCATTAGAAGGTGGGCATGGGTAGCTAATCCACTCTTCCTCCTTTTGTTTTTCGCTCTCCTCCTCATCTTTTTCATCTAATGAGCTCACAATTTTAGCAATTTCTTCTTCGATAGATTCGTGAAAAATATTAGTCTCTTCCAAAGTAGCGGTCATTCTCTCAATAAATTCATCTATATCGAAATTATTTTCATAATTATCGTAGCAATATTTAAGTATAGCAAAATTTTCAGGTCTATAAACAACATCATCATAATTTTCACACTTCTCAAACAAAGATTCAATTTCATAAGCACCCTTAAAAGCAACGAATTCTTCTATTCGTTCCACATCATAGTAATCATAAATACCATTAGCATAAGGAGTCAAGGTGTCATTATCATTAAATTTACATGGAAAAGGAAGGTGTGGAGCCTTCATTCTAGAGCAACAAATATAATCACATCTCTGGCATAGATTCCAAGCATACCATTTCAACATATAAATTTGAACCCATAACAGTTTCCCCTTTTGAGTCAAGCGATAATCCCTAAAGTATTCATGTTGATCCAACGTGTATCCCGTTATATAATTGAATGGGGTTTTATTAGGATTATTAAAGTAGTGCATAATATCTTTCACATAACAAGCATCAAGGGTTTTAGGAGGTTCCCCATCTCCATGAGTAGCAAGTACACCTATTTTTTTTGGTATTTCGTGTTCCATATCCATAACTAAAGATAGATAACAACTTAAAACAACAAATAAAATCCTCTTAGTGATAAAGCAAACAATAACACACGAGAATATTCACCCCACGCTATTGCTCCTCGGCAACGGCGCCAGAAAAAGGTCTTGATAACCCACAAGTGTAGGGGATCAATTGTAGCCATTCTCGATAAGTAAGAGTGTGGAACCCCACAAGGATCTAAAGGTAGAACAAATATCCCCTCAAGTTCTATCGACCACCGATACAACTCTACGCATGCTTAACGTTCGCTTTACCTAGAACAAGTATGAAACTAGAAGTACTTTGTAGGTGTGATAGGATAGGTTTGCAAGATAATAAAGAGCACGGAAATAAAAACTAGGGGCTTCTAAGATAAAGAAACAACTAAGTTAATTTAATGAGTGTGGAAAAGTGGTGGTAGGAGTTGCGTAATTGTCCCTAGGCAATCGATAACTAGACCGGTAAACATTATTGATATTTTATATGAGGGAGAGGCATAAGCTAGCATAATTTCTCTACTTGGATCATATGCACTTATGATTGGAACTCTAGCAAGAATCCGCAACTACTAAAGATCATTAAGGTAAAACCCAACCATAGCATTATAAGGTATCAAGTACTCTTTATTTCCATACACAAAGAACCTACTTACTCAGGTCTGTATTTCTATCACTCACGCCACCCACCATAAGCGAATCATAAGCATATTGCAAACCCTACTGCGGGGATCCCTCACGCTTGCACGACACAGAGAGCACCATAGGACGACACCAATAATAAAACATGCAACTCAAACCAATCATGATCATCAATCAACCAATAGGACATAATAGATCTACTCAGACATCATAGGATGGCAACACATCATTGGATAATAATATGAAGCATAAAGCACCATGTTCAAGTAGAGGGTATAGCGGGTTGTGGGAGAGTGGACCACTGTAGATAGATCGGGGAAGGTGATGGAGGTGTTGGTGAAGATGACGGTGTTGTTGGAGTAGATCACCGTCACGGTGATGGCCCCGGCGATGTTCCGGTGCCACTGGGAGAGAGGGGGAGAGAGCCCCCTCCTTCTTATTATTCCTTGACCTTCACCCTAGATGGGAGAAGGGTTTACCCTCTGGTCCATGGCCTCCATGGTCGCAGAGGGGCGAGAGCCCCTTCGAGATTGGATCTCTCTCTCTCTCTCTCTCTATTTCCTTCTATTTCCATGCTCCCCAATTCTGGCATTTCACCGTTTCTTAAATATGCGGAGACCCGTAACTCCGATCGGGATGAAATTTTGAGGGGATTTTCTTATAAAAATATCTTTCTTGCGACCGAAGAACACCTCCAACTGACATAAGAGGTGGCCACAAGCCCTCTGGCGCGACCAGGGGGGTGGGCGCGCCTAGCAGGCTTGTGACCTCCTTGGGCATCGTCTCACGTTGATTCTTTCTCCCAAAAATCACATATATTCCAAAAAATCTCCATAAGTTTTTATCGCGTTTGGACTTCATTTGATATGGATTTTCCGTAAAACAAAAAACACGCAACAAACAGGAACTGGCATTGGCCACTGGATCAATATGTTAGTCCCAAAAAATAGTATAAAAAGTTGCCAAAAGTATATGAAAGTTGTAGAATATTGGCATGAAACAATCAAAAATTATAGATACGATGGAGACAAATCAGAGGCCATCAAGCTCCTAGCCAAGCAAGTGATTTGCATCTCATTCCCCAAAAGGAAGGCGAAACCTTGCGCAAGTACATTCAGAGATTCAGCCGTATACATCACAACATCCTAGATTTTCATCCTGCTTCTATTATCAGCGCGTTCCATCAGAACATGCGCAACCGCAGGATGCGCGAAGAGCTAGCAATGAACAAGGTCAGGGATGTCGCCGAGCTCTACGCTCTGGCTGATAGATGTGCTCAACATGAAGAAGGGAGGAGACTCCCGACGAAGATGCTGGCGTTAGAGTCGATGATAAGCCTCCAACGTATCTACAATTTTTGATGATGCCATGCAATTATATTATCTGTTTTTGATGCTTTATATGCATTAATATGCTATTTTATATTATTTTTGGGACTAACCTATTAATCTAGAGCCAAGTGCTAGTTTCTGTTTTTTCCTTGTTTTTGAGTTTTGTAGATATGGGATATTAAACGGAGTCCAAATGGAATAAAACCTTCATAAGGGATTTTTTTGGAAGGAAACACGTCTCCAAGATTGGAGTGCATGGCAGGGGAGGAGCTAGGGCGCCACAAGCCTGCTAGGCGCGGGGCCCCTGGAGGCGCCTAGCAGGCTTGTCGCTCCCTGGCAGGTCTCCTAACCCTAATTCCTGGCCTATAAATACCCAAATATTTCCCCAACATCAAAAAGAGCCACGCAAATACTTTTCCGCCACCGGAAGCTTCCGTTCCCGAGAGATCCAATCTTGGGGTCTTCTCTAGTAATCTGTCGGAGGGGGAACCGATCACGGAGGGCATCTACATCAACTCCATTGCCCCTGCGATGATGCATGAGTAGTCCACCACAGACCTACGGGTCCATAGCTAGTAGTTAGATGTCTTCTTCTCTCTCTTTGATCTTCAATACCATGTTCTTCATGATCTTCATGGAGATCTATCCAATGTAATGATCTTTTGTGGTGTGTTTGTCAAGATCCGATGAATTGTGAGTTTATGTTCAGATTATCCATGAATCTTTTTTGAATCTCCTCTGAATTCTTATTTGCATGATTTCATATCATTGCAAGTCTCTTTGAGTTATGTGTTTGGTTTGGCCAACTAGATTGGTAATTCTTGCAATGGGAGAAGTGCTTGGTTTTTGGTTTGATCTTGTGGTGTCCTCACCCAGTGACATAGTAGGGGCGAGGCACGTATTGTATTGTTGCCATCAAGGGTAAAAAGATGGGGTTTTCATCATATTACTTGAGTTTATCCCTCTACATCATGTCATCTTTCTTAATGTGTTACTCTGTTCTTCATGAACTTAATAGTCTAGATGCACGCATGAGTCGGTCGATGTGTGGAGTAATAGTAGTCGATGCAGAATCATTTCGGTCTACTTCACACGGACGTGATGCCTATATGCATGATCATTGCCTTGGGTAACTACATGATTATTCGCTTTTCTATCAGTTGGTTGACAGTAATTTGTTTACCCACCATGATGTTTGCCGTCAAGAGAGAAGCCTCTAGTGAAATCTATGCCCCCCGGGTCTATTTTCCATCATATACTTTCAGATATATAAATAAAAAACACCAAAAATACCTTGCTGCAATTTATTTATCTTTTACTTTCCGCACTCTTTTAGATCTATCTCTTTCAGATCTAATCATTGCAAATAACTGTGAAGGGATTGACAACCCCTTTATAGCGTTGGTTTGCAAGAGTTTGATTGTTTGTGTAGGTGCATCCATTGGTGACTTGCTCGTTCCTCCTACTAGATTGATACCTTGGTTCTCAACAACTGAGGGAAATACTTATCTACTTTGCTGCATCACCCTTTCCTCTTCAAGGGAAAACAAACGCAAGCTCAAGAGGTAGCAGTCGACTCTGAAGATGAAGACACCGCCACCCCGGCAAGGAAAAGCCGACGGCGGAACAAGAAGCGCAAGGGCAGGGCCGTGCTTGCCCTCAAGGAATCTGGAAATATCGAAACCGCCAAGAAAACTAAGGTTGACGGCCATGGCAAGGAGGTTGCCGTGTGCGTCTCCTAACAGGCTTTGGCGGCTGCCGACAGGCCGGAGGGCTCCGACAAGCAATACTGCAAGATCCATCACACCAAGGGCCACGATCTCCAAAACCGTCGGCAATTTGAGCAACTTGTCGAAAGGAAGAAAGCTGAATACGTGAGGTGAGATAAGGATAAAGCCCAAGATGGTGCAGAGGGTTCCGACAAGAAACACGGTGGCAAAGGAGGCCACTGTGGCAAGGCCAAGCAACGGGAGAGGCCAACTCGATGCTGCGAGAAGGAAGAGGGGAATGACGATGGCAACGAAGAGGATGACCAGTCTAGCGATCACGAATTTCAGAGAGCTATGGAAGTCATGTGCATCGACGGAGGCGTCTCATTACACTATTCTCACCACCGGCTTAAATAGTAGGCGCGCGAGAGTAATGCGGCAGAGCCATCTATCGATGCCCAGAAGTTATTGAGGTGGTCCCACATGCCTATCATTTTTGACGCCGAGGATCACCCTGATCATACAAATGCGGTTGGGTGTCTGCCATTGTTGGTTTGGCCAACAATTCGCAACCTCAAGGTGACAAAAATGTTAGTTGACGGTGGGGTCGGTTTGAACTTGATCTCGCGTGATCTGATCAAAAGATTGCAAATTCCTGATGAAGATCTCGAGGAGACGAGCACTGATGACCCATAAGTATAGGGGATCTATCATAGTACTTTCAATAAGCAAGAGTGTCGAACCTAACGAGGAGCAGAAGGAAATGACAAGCGGTTTCTAGTAAGGTATTCTCTGCAAGCACTGAAATTATCGGTGACATATAGTTTTGTGATAAAATAATTCATAACAAGTAACAAGTAACAAGTGTAGCAAAGGTGCAACAAGGTAGAAAAATCCTGTTTGTAGCAAATGACAGGCCTGGACAAACTCTTATATAAAGCAAAGCGCTCCCGGGGATACATGGGAATTTCTGTCAATCTAGTTTTCATCATGCTCATTTGATTCACGTTCATTACTTTGATAATTTGATATGTGGGTGGATCGGTGCTTGGGTGCTGCCCTTAATTGGACAAACCTCCCACTTATGATTAACCGCTCTCGCAAGCATCCGCAACTATGAAATAAGAATTAAGATAAATCTAAACATAGCATGAAACGTGTGGATCCAAATCAGCCCCTTATGAAGCAACACATAAACTAGGGTTTAAGATTCTGTCACTCTAGCAACCCATCATCTACTTATTACTTCCCAATGCCTTCCCCTAGGCCCAAATAATGGTGAAGTGTTATGTATTTGATGTTCACATAACACCACTAAAGGAGAGACAACATACATCTCATCAAAATATCAAACGAATACCAAATTCGCATGATTACTTATAACAAGACTTATCCCATGTCCTCAGGAACAAACGTAACTACTCACAAAGCATGTTCATCTTCATAATCAGAGGATTATTAATTAGCATTAAGGATCTGAACATATAATCTTCCACTAAGTAAACCAACCAGCATCAACTACAAGGATTAATCAACACTACTAGAAACCCACAGGTACCAATGTGAGGTTTGAGACAAAGATCGGATACAAGAGATGAACTTGAGTTTCAAGATTGATACGTCTCGAACGTATCTATAATTTTTGATGATGACATGCTATTATATTATCTGTTTTGGATGTTTTATATGCATTAATATACTATTTTATATTATTTTTTGGACTAACCTATTAATCTAGAGCCATGTGACAATTTTTTCCTTGTTTTTGAGCTTTGCATATACGGAATATTAAACGGAGTCCAAACGGAATAAAACCTTTAGAAGGAATTTTTCAGGAAGGAAACAAGTCATCCAAGCTTGGAGTGCATGTCAGGGGAGGAGCTAGGGCGCCACAAGCCTGCTAGGCGCGCCGCCGCGCCTAGGAGGCTTGTCGCCTCCTGGCAGGTCTCCTAACCCTATTCTCTCGCCTATAAATACCCAAATATTCCCCCAACATCAGAACAAGCCACGAAAATAATTTTCCGCCACCGGAAGCCTACGTTCCCGAGAGATCCAATCTTGGGGCCTTCTCCGGTAATCTGCCGGAGGGGGAATCCATCACGGAGGGCATCTATATCAACTCCATTGCCCCTTCGATGATGCGTCAGTAGTCTGCCACGGACCTACGGGTCCATAGCTAGTATCTAGATGGCTTCTTCTCTCTATTTGATCTTCAATACCATGTTATTCATGATCTTTATGGATATCTATCTGATGTAATCTTCTTTTGTGGTGTGTTTGTCAAGATCCGATGAATTGTGAGTTTATGTTCAGATTATCCATGAATCTTATTTGAGTCTCCTCTGATTTCTAATATGCATGATTTCATATCCTTGCAAGCCTCTTCGAGTTATTGGTTTGGTTTGGCCAACTAGATTGGTAATTCTTGCAATGGGAGAAGTGCTTGGTTTTGGGTTCAATCTTGCGGTGTCCTCACCCAGTGACAAAGTAGGGGTAGCGAGGCACGTATTGTATGTTTTCCATCAAGGGTAACAAGATGGGGTTTTCATCATATTGCTTGAGTTTATCCCTCTACATCATGTAATATTTCTTAATGCGTTACTCTGTTCTTCATGAACTTAATACTCTAGATGCAGGAAGGAGTTAGTCGATGTGTGGAGTAATAGTAGTAGATGAAGAATCATTTCAGTCTACTTGTCACGGACGTGATGCCTATATGCATGATCATTGCCTTGGATAACTACATGATTATTTGCTTTTCTATCAATTGCTTGACAGTAATTTGTTTAGCCACCATGATATTTGCCTTCAAGAGAGAAGCCTCAAGTGAAACCTATGGCCCCTGCGTCTACTTTCGATCATATATTTTCAAATCTATACTTGCTGCAATCTATTTACCATTTACTTTCCGCACTCGTTACATCTATCTCTATCGGATCTAATCCTTGCAAATAACCGTGAAGGGATTGAAAACTCCTTTATAGCGTTGGGTGTAAGAGTTTGATTATTTGTGTAGGTGCATCCATTGGTGACTTGCTTGTTCCTCCTACTAGATTGGTACCTTGTTTATCAAAAACTGAGAGAAATACTTATCTACTTCGCTGCATCACCCTTTCCTCTTCAATGGAAAACCAACGCATGCTCAAGTGGTAGCAAGAAGGATTTCTAGCGCCGTTGCCAGGGAGGATACACATCATGCCTACCAAGTACCCATCACAAACTCATCTCTTGCATTTACTTTATTTTCCATTTGCCTCTCATTTTCCTCTCCCCACCTCTAAAACAGTTTTCAAAAATACCAAAAATATTTGCCTTTCTGTTCTCCCTTCTTTTGTTTGCCTTTCGTTTGCCTGTGTGCTTGATTGCTTCTTTGCCACCATGTCTGAAGTAGGGGAGGTTATCACTAAAAATCTAGGGGTATTGGTAGTACTAATCTTGAGGAAAAATTTGAATCTTGCTGTCTAGATCGTGAAACTGAATCTTGTCTTAAAACTAAATCTTTTCAAGTTGGATATGGAAATATTATTGGTAAGGGTGTTATTCAAGAGTTCTTTGATTGTACAGGAACGATACCTATGAGTAAGAGATCTATTCTTATTAGTGCGAATATTTATGAGGATGCTATTGTCATGCTCGATGAAAAATTGGAAAGGAAATTTGTGCATATTCATCCCGCTTTGCAGAATTTTTTTTACGAACTTCCCAATATTAATCATCCTAAGGCTAAAAAGATTGCTACTATCATCCTTATATAAGAATTTGATTTCATCATACAATAAGCTAGGGATATTTTTTATTTCTATGATAAATATGTTGAACACCCTCCTATTGGAGAAATTCTCCATGATAAAGAAACCTTGCGTAGCCTAGAATCTAGAGACTATCTACCTTATAGTGAAAATCTTAGGAAGAGAGCTCCCTACACGAAAGTCACTCACGCTTTGTATCATGAAACCTATGAGGAATTTGATTGGATTACTAGGGGAATTTTGGAAGGGTATAAGGATGATTTGCTTGAAAATATGGTTAAGGAACCCGTTATAACTAAGATACATGTGTTATATGATGGTATCTATGGCGATGATCTAGACTACGGGTTTATGAATGTTAAAATTACTAGCCAGAGACCTTTTCATGATTTAAGTTCTTCTACTAGGAAATAAATAAAGGAAAGGATAGATATAGTTAGGAAATCTTTTGATGGTTTGATCAAGTTTGGGTTGCTTACCAAAGATGACAATACCTAGATCTACTTGGTTTTGCCTAGCTAGGGGCATTAAACAATAGCGCTTGTTGGGAGGCAACCAATTTTTTTTTTGTGTTATGTTTTTGAGTGTTTCCAAAATTATTAATTCTGTAGTAATTTTTTTGGGTGTTTAATTAGTGTTTGAGCCAAGTAAAACCTTTAGGGTGATATATGGTAGTTGTTGATTTGATCTTGGTAAAAAAAAGAAACTTTTGCGCTCAGTCCCAAAATTTTCTAATTTTTTCAGAGCGTCGAATTGATCCGAATTTTTTACAAAAGATTGATATATAAATTACCCAGGTTTTCCTAATGTTTAAGAATTTTTTGAGTTACATAAGTATATGAAGTTTTCAATTTGCTACACACTGTTCTGTTTTTGACAGATTCTGTTTTCTTTGAGTTGTTTGCCTATTTTGATGAATCTATGAGTTGTATCATCTGGTATGAGCCATTGACAAGTTAGATTAAATTAGGTATAAAACTAATAAAATAAAGAATGAGTTCCCAACAGTACCTAAAGTGGTGATTTATTTTCTTATACTAACGGATCTCACGAGTTTTCTGTTAAGTTTTCTGTTGTGAAGTTTTCAAGTTTTGGGTAAAGATTTGATGGACTATGGAATAATGAGTGGCAAGAGCCTAAGATTGGGATGACCAATTATACCCAAGACCTAGTCAAGGATGCCAAAAATACTAAGCATGGGGACGCCCGGAAGGCATCCCCTCTTTCATCTTCAATCCATCGGTAAATTGACTTGAGGCTATATTTTTATTCACCACATGATATGTGTTTTGCTTGGAGCGTCTTGTATGATATGAGTCTTTGGTTGTTAGTTTGCCAAAATCACCCTTTATGCACACATATTTTGAGATAGACACTCTGAATCGTTAATATGTTAGAATACTCTATGTGTTTCACTTATATCTTTTGAGTTGGGCAATTCTGCTATATATGCTTCACTTATATCTTTTAGAGGACGATGGTGTTTTCGTTTTATAGAAATACTTGAACTCTTGTACCTCACTTATACTATTTTGAGAGTTTCTAAAAACAACATGGTAATTGGTCTAGGTTATCAATTTAGTCCTAATATGGTGGGCATCCAAAAAGGATATAATAAAAACTTCCATATTAAGTGCATTGAGTATTTATGAGAAGTTTGATTCCTTGCATAAAGTTTTGAGATATAAAGATGGTAATGTTAAGTGACATGTTAGGAAATAAATTGTGATTTGTTAAAAATTCTTGTGTAAAGGTTTGTGATTCCCGTATCATGCACATTTGGTGAACCGCAATGTAAGGAAGTCGGAGCATAACTTGTTTATAGATTGTTGACCTTTGTGTGAGGGTCGGGGGCGCGTGATGGTTAATTCTTACCAACCTCCCCCTATGAGTATGCTCTTAATTCTTTGCTCCAATGACTAATAGACTTTTGCAATAAGTATGTGAGTTCTTTATGACTAATGTTGAGTCCATGGATTATATGCACTCTCACCCTTCCACTTTTGCTAGACTTTCTAGTACCGCGCAACTTCCACCGGTGCAACAAACACCTTCCCCAATACAGCCACCATATACATTTCTCAAAACAGCCACCATATACCTTCCTCGAAACAGCCACCTACCTACCTATTATGGCATTTCCATAGCCATTCCGAGATACATTTCCATGCAACTTCCACCGTTTCCTTTGATGACATGCACACCATCACTTCCATATTGCATATAGAGTCATATTTTGTCATAGGTATCGAGTTGTAATTTTCCTTTTGAGTTGTAAGTAAATAAAAGTGTGATGATTTTCATTATAGAGAATGTCCCGTGTGAGGAAAGGATGATGGAAGCTATGACTCCCTTACTAGTAGGGATGAGAGTCCGGACTTTATGAAAAATAAACGAGGCCAACAAAGCCCAAATAAAAAAATGAATAAAAGAGGCCTTAGATGCCCAACAAAAAAAGAGAGAAAATAGAGAAGGGACATTGCTACTACCTTTTGCCACACTTGTGCTTCAAAGTAGCACCATTATCTTCATGTTAGAGAGTCTCCTATTTTGTCACTTTCATATACTAGTGGGAATTTTTCTTTATAGAACTTGGCTTGCATATTCCAATGATGGGCTTCGTCAAATTGCCCAAGGTCTTCATGAGAAAGCAAGTTGGATGCACCCCCACTTAGTTTCTTTTTGAGCTTTAATACACTTATAGCTCTAGTGCATCCATTGCATGGAAATCCCTACTCACTCACATTGATATCTATTGATGGGCATCTCCATAGCCCATTGATACGCCTAGTTAATGTGAAACTATCTTCTCCCTTTTCCTTGACAACCTCCACCATATTATATTCCACCTATAGTGCTATATCCCTGGCTCGCGCTCATGTATTGCGTGAGAGTTGAAAAAGTTTGAGAAAATAAAGGTGTGAAAACAATTGCTTGACTTTTCATCGGGTTTGTGCATGATGTAAATATTTGTGTGGGGAAGATGGAGCATAGCCAGACCATATGATATTGTAGGGATAACTTTCTTTTGCCATTATATTTTGCAGAGATACAATTGATTTGCTAGTATGCTTGAAATGTTATTGTTTCTATACAAATATTAAGCTTTTGTTTTGAGTCTTATGGATCTGAATATTCATGCCATAATAATTCTTGGATAAATATGTTAGGTGGCACCCCACATCAAAAATTCTGTTTTTACCATTTACCTACTCGAGGACGAGCAAGAATTAAGCTTGGGGATGTGGATACGTCTCCAACGTATCTATAATTTTTTATGATGGCATGCTATTATATTATCTATTTTGGATGTTTTATATGCATTAATATGCTATTTTATATTATTTTTGGGACTGACCTATTAATATAGAGCCAAGTGCCAGTTTCTGTTTTTTCCATGTTTTTGAGTTTTGGAGATATGGAATATTAAACGGAGTCCAAACGAAATAAAACCTTCGGCAGGAATTTTTTTGGAAGGAAAAAAGTCATCCAAGCTTGGAGTGCATGTTAGGGGAGGTGCTAGGGCGCCACAAGCCTGCTAGTCGCGGCCCCCCTGGCCGCGCCTAGCAGGCTTGTCGCCTCCTGGCAGGTCTCCTAACCCTATTCTCTGGCCTATAAATACCCAAATATTCCCCCAACATTAGAACACGCCACGAGAATACTTTTTCTCCACCGGAAGCCTCTGTTCTTGATAGATCCAATCTTGGGGCCTTCTCCGGTAATCTGTCGTAGGGGGAATCGATCACGGATGGCATCTACATCATCTCCATTGCCCCTCCGATGATGCGCGAGTAGTCCACCATATACCTACGGGTCCATAGCTAGTAGCTAGATGTCTTCTTCTCTCTCTTTGATCTTCAGTACCATGTTCTTCATGATCTTCATGGAGATCTATTCGATGTAATCTTCTTTTGTGGTGTGTTTGTCAAGATCCAATGAATTGTGAGTTTATGTTCAGATTATCCATGAATCTTATTTGAATCTCCTTTGATTTCTTATATGCATGATTTCATATCCTTGCAAGTCTCTTCGAGTTATTGGTTTGGGTTGGTCAACTAGATTGGTAATTCTTGCAATGGGAGAAGTGATTGGTTTTGGGATCAATCTTGCGGTGTCCTCACCCAGTGACAAAGTAGGGGTAGCGAGGCACGTATTGTATTGTTGCCATCAAGGGTAAGAAGATGGGATTTTCATCATATTGCTTGAGTTTATCCCTCTACATCATTTCATATTTCTTAATTCGTTACTCTGTTCTTCATGAACTTAATACTCTTGATGCAGGCAGGAGTCGGTCGATGCGTGTAGTAATAGTAGTAGATGTAGGATTGTTTCGGTCTACTTGTCACGGGCATGGTGCCTATATGCATGATCATTACCTTGGATAACCACATGATTATTTGATTTTCTATCAACTGCTTGATAGAAATTTGTTTACCCACCATGATATTTGCCTTCAAGAGAGAAGCCTATAGTGAAACCTATGGCCCCCGGGTCTATTTTCCATCATATATCTTCAGCTCTATACTTGCTGCAATCTATTTACCTTTTACTTTCCGCACTCATTACATCTATCTCTATCGGATCTAATCCTTGCAAATAACCGTGAAGGGATTGACAACCCCGTTATAGCATTCGGTGTAAGAGTTTGATTATTTGTGTAGGTGCATCCATTGGTGACTTGCTTGTTCCTCCTACTAGATCTATACCTTGGTTCTCAAAAACTGAGGGAAATACTTATCTACTTTGCAGCATCACCTTGTCCTCTTCAAGTGAAAACCAACGTATGCTCAAGAGGTAGCAGAGATGAGATGGTGCTGGTGAAGATGTTGATGGATAATGACCCCCTCTCGATGAGAGGATCATTGGTGAGGGCGATGGTTTCGATTTCCTCCTTCGGGAGGGAAGTTTCCCCGGCAGAACGACCCTGTCGAAGCTCTAGATTGGTTCTACCCAAGTTATGCCTCGAGACGGCGGCGCTTCGTCATGAAAGATTCCTTATTTTTTTCCAGGTCAAAACCCTCCATATAGCAGAAGATGGGCGTCGGGGGACCTGCGAGGTGGGTCACAAGACTGCTAGGCGTGGCCAGGGGGGTGGTCGCGCATGGCAGGCTTGTCACCTCCTGGTGGCCCCCCTCTGGCATCTGTTTCGCCCAATATTTTTTATATATTCCAAAATAATTCTTTGTAAATTTTCATGACTTTTGGAGCAACATAGAATAGGTATCTCACATTTGCTCCTTTTCCAGTCCAGAATTCTAGCTGCCGGCATTCTCCCTCTTCATGTAAACCTTGTAAAATAAGAGATAAAAGGCATAAGTATTATACCATAACATGTAATAACAGACCATAATGCAATAAATATCAACATAAAAGCATGATGCAAAATGGACGTATCAACTCCCCCAAGCTTAGACCTTGCTTAACCTCAAGCAAAAGCCGAGATCGATAAATGTGTCCACATGTTTAGTGATAGAGGTGTTGATAAAATAAGATACGAACATGAGGGCACCATGATCATCTTTAGAACAACAATTCTCATTGTATGAGATTCCTTATGCTAGAGTAATAATTCATTCACAAGATAAAGTATGAACCAAGAACTCTATTGACAACCAACAAACTATGATCTTAGTCATTGAAGCAATTGGCAATTTATCATAACATCGGAAAGAGTCAATATAAGACCTTGTAAAACAAGCCCACATACTCAATCATCCTTTTGTCTTTCACAATTATTAACACTCACGCGGTACCCATGAGATCAAAGCTTCAATCAGACACATAGAAAGATAGGGGCTTATAGTTTGGCCTCCCAACTGTTCACCTCAAGGGTGGTGTCAACAATAATAACTCATGATTACCCACATTCGAGTGGATATATGCGTCCAGATCATTCCCCAACACATAATTCTTGCCAAGAGAGAGGCGAAATTAAGGAAGTGGTGAAGATCACCATGACTCTTGTGTAAAGGTAAGTACTTAAAAAGTAGAAGTAACAGATAGGCCCTTCACATAGGGAAGCAGAGGTTGTCATGCACTTTTTATTTTGGGATGCACAAACCCTTAATGCATAGGAATGCCGTGTTGTATTGCCTTTTGTGATAGCTACCTTTATTATGCAGTCTATCGCTTTTATTTCTTTACTATCACATGTTCGTACAACGCTTATTTCCCTTACACTAAAAGATCACACATATTTAGGAGCAATGTTTATTGCTTTTTGCACCGATGACAAATTACTTGAAGGATCTTATTCAATCCATATGTAGGTACGGTGGATTGTCATGGAAAAACTAGGTTGAGGTGTTTGGATGCACAAGTTGTATCTCTACTTGGTGCAAAAGTTTTGGCTAATATGAGGTAGAAGCAAGCACTACATGTTGGAGGGTCTAAAACCATATAACTTCTATCCGGAGGAAAGCAAACATAACCCATTATGCTGTCTTCCTTGTCCAACATCAACTTCTTGGCATGTAATATTTTAATGAGTGGTCACAATCATAAAAGATGTCCAATATAATATATTTATATGTGAATCTCTCTTTTTTACCACTTCCTTTTCAGTTGCACCAATGACCAACTACTATGTTTGTTAACTCCCAACAAATTTCAATCGACATATTTTTATATGTGAAGTCATCACTCCCCATAAGATCATTATGTATACTCTTTGCTTTCATTCTATTCTTCTTTTATTTTTACTCTCAAGAGCATAGTAAGCTAGCAAAGCCCTCACATCAGAACTACTTTTTATTATATAACTCTCGGATTTGCTTACATAAGGGGAGCAAAAAGCAAAAAAAAACTAAAAGCTAGATCATACCAAAATTTTATTCTACTATATCAAAGAAAAATAAAAAGGATCAAACTAAGAAAAACAAGGAAGACAAAAAAAATAAAAAGGTGTGATGGTGATACGATACCGAGGCACCTCCCCCAAGCTTGGCACATGCCAAGGGGAGTGCCCATACACATGTGCTCAGGTGTCCTTCATCGGAGGTGATGGTAGTGGAGTTGTTGATGAGGATGGAAGCTTGTCCTCAGTCTTCCAAGGCATAGGCTCACCATTGTAAAAAGATGAACGAGTCTTCGAAATCCTCAAATATGCAGCCAAACTCATTCTCTTAAATCTATATTCATACTCACAGTTTTGGTTTTGTAGATCATAGATCTGGGCTTGGAGATGCTCAATTTTCTCGTAAATCTTGAAGATGTGCTCCCCGATGTCCTTGGTGTCCAGCTTGTGTTCATGGGTAAACTCCGAGATCATCATATGATTGGCATTGAGTCCATGTTACACCATCCCTTGGCACTTGAAGACTTGTTGCTCCATTGCTTGGAGACTTGTTTCCACGCTTTCGGTCTTCTTTGGCCCCTCAACATCATAGTTGTGCATCACCCCCTCATTAATATCAATGGTTTGAGGGTGTTGCGGCACCTCCGCAATGTCGTGGGGAACAAACACCTATGGGACTGAGAGGGCCCTTTTTCGGTTCGGCGGGGGCAGGGCTGGGGGGGAGGGTGGCACAAAGAGCAAATCAGATGAACAATGTGCAGGGATTTGACCTAGGTTCGGGCCGCAAAGATGCGTAAAACCCTACTCCTGCTTGGTTGTATTGTGGATGCCTTTTTAGTGTTCCAGCTACAGGAGCGCCATGAACAACCCCTATGCGTGTAAGCTGGGGGGTGTCTAAAAATCCAAAAGTCGAGGGGTGCAAAAGTCCTCTACTATATTGCCTTGGGACTCCTTTTATAATCTGAAGGGGATCCCAACAGTGGCTTACAGTGCGTACATGGGGTGTACAGAGCTATAGTTTTATCGTACCTAACACTGATGGTGTAGGACAAGCGCATTTAATGCTCTGCCAGGCGGTCCTGACCATCTATGAAACGGGACAGGAGCCATCCCATCGGCACCGCTTAGCCCCCCTGAGCGCCGATGCCGCAACACGTGCCCAGGTGGGGCGACACCTGGCCTCTGCGTTGGTAGGGCTTGCTGGGGCTTCGCCTTGCCAGGGCCTTGCCTTGCCGGGGGTTCAATAGCCCTCCCGACAAAGTCTTGTCTTCAGTCTTGGTTCTTCTGTGCTTGTATCTGGGAGCTCCCTGCTGGTCCTCGGTGCCAGGGTGGCTACTACTGGCCGTGCATCACTAAGGGGCACTAGGGAGCCCAAAACTCTAGTGCACTGACAGGAGCCCCTGGGCCTGGGCCACACACGGTGTGAGGCGTTGTTGGGCTAGGCCCAAACAGTGTACGGGCACGCCTGGTAGGGTATTGCGGTTGCGATTATTGCGCTTAATGCACCTCCCCAAGATGCCCATTAAATGCGGGTCATGGGATACATGCGCGTCGTGGCCGTTACAACAACACACCGGCCAAGCGTTTCTATACTATTTTAGTAAAGAGGCAGCCCTGCGCCTTCCCCATAAAAAGGAAATCACAGAGGTGCCACTCATTTACCTCTCATATCTCCCAATCTAAGAACCGCCGGCGTCTTCCTCCTCGAGCCCGAAACAGAGCTCCTCCCACTCACCTGCACCTTCACGCCCTTCCCGTTCTCAACCCCTATCCCCATAGCCACCATGCCGCCCAAGGCTAGCAAGGGCAAGGAGGCGGAAGCCGTCTCAGAGAACAAGCTGGTGAGGATGCGGAAGGAGCACATCGTCTTTCCACCGAGGCTCAACGCGGGCGCTCTGAAGGAGATACTGGAGCATGTGGGCGACGAGGATGACGACGCATCCCACCACCCGCGTGAGTCCAGGTCCTTCCGTGGCAGCCCAGATAAATATCATTTCTTTGCCGATTACTTTTATTGCGGGCTCTGCCCCTCTTCTCGAATTTCTTCAACGAAGTCATGCTCACGTACGGCTTCCACCTCTTGGATTTTACGTCGAATGCCGTGACATGTATGTTAGTTTTCGCTCATCTTTGCGAAACCTTTGCCGGAGTAGTTCCTAGCACCGCCCTTTCTGCCACTACTTTACCCCCCGCATTCAACAAGGCCAAGCCCTTTCTGGCGCCGTCACTTGGATTCCACAGCCAGGACCCATGGAGGTCTAACCAGATGGGGCCTACTGCGAGAGGTGGGATGAGTGGTGAGGCACATGGTGCTGGATTCAAGAGGAGGACTTCTAGTCTTACTGCTTGCCACGGCAAACCAAGATGGTGCACGGCAACGACTGGAGCGCCTTTGATCCCGAGGATGGGAAGCTCACGGTCACGACCACCAGGATCCACCACCTTAGAAACACCGTCTCACCGTTGAGATGATAGGCGCGAATTTCCTTCGCCGGCACATCGCCCCTCTGCAGAATAAGGGGAGGCCAGCTTGGGAATTCCGGTACATAGCGGACATCATGAGGCGGCACCACGAGCTGAACTACAACCTGACAGTTATGCAGTACGAAGTCCTTTGCCAGAAGCTGTTCAGGAGCGCCGTGGTACCTAAGCTGCCGGCAGGCGTAACCCCCTTGTGCAACAACACTTCCTTAGGTAGAATCGTTGCCATGATGCTGGCGTCTGATGCCCACAGCCTTGACGCGTCCTGGATTGAGCCGTCTACAGAACAGGCGCAAGAATTCTTCGATAACTTGTAGGAGATGGCCATCCACAAGGAAGCGGGCCTTGTCCACGACACCACCGCGGAAGAGATGGCATACATCGCCAGCAGGGTGGAGGAAGCGGAACTTGCCGTGGAGGCCGACAACACCGGCTTCTTGGAGGTGGAAGCCAGCAGAGGGGAGACACTGCGAGTCGATGATCTCGCCGGGCAGGGTGGGACCACCGAGGAGGACACTGAGGAGCAAGGCGGCACATCTGCCCGGGGCCCTTCCGCCAAGGACATGGCTGAGGAGGAACTGCTCGAGGAGGCCCCATATCTTGTGGCAAGGAAGAGGCGCGTCCTTAGGAGCACCACCACTGGGCTCCCGGTCCGCCAATCTCCTTCAAATAGCGCAACCGCCAGCAAGGAGGCGGCCGACAAGGCCACGCGGCGGCAAGAAGCTCATCAGCAACCTGCACCCGCCACGGCCAAGCAATCCAGGAACACCCCTCCACCTCCCCCACGGCACCACGGCGGAAGTTGCCTTCGACCTCTCTTCCCTTAGCCCGGGAGAAGAAGATGAGGAGTAAGAACCTTGCCGCATATTTTGTCCCTCGAATTTCTGGTTTTGCTTAACTTATTTGCTTTTCCATGAATTGTCTCCACAGGGACGCGAAAACACTGGCGCAGAGGGTGGCAAAGAGGGCGAGGACCTCGACGGTTGAGGAGTTGCCGGCAAGCACCTCAGGTGTGCCAGACATAGTCACCGTCGACCCAGAGGCTAGCCCACGATGGAGTCCTCGACTCAGCCCCCGGCGCATCCCCCAGCGTGAGCCCATTACTCACATCCTGCTGGCGAGTGTCGGGGTGTGCATCTGTACTGTTGACATCACCAGACGTGCAGGAGGAGGGCGGAGACAAGAAGAACCATCAGAGGTCGTCCCTGATATGCCGCCTCCATCATCTACGCTGCCCAGAGGGGAGTTCCCGGCAAGGACCTCCTCCAGCATGCTTTACCGCTATGAGGGGGAGCCGGCAAGCATGGGCACTGGCGGGTCTATGCCAGCAACCAACCCTGATGCAAGTATTCTTTATACGTTCATGTTTTTTGTCTTCTTGAACTTCCACCTCATCTTTGTTTGGTTTGTTTTCTTGGCCTACAGACATCCTCTCGGCGGAGAGCATGGACGTCGACTCCGTCATCAAGGAGACTGCCAGGGATGCTGCCGCAGAAGCCGACAGGATTGCCGATGAGGAGACCACCAAGAGTGCCGCCGCTGAGTCCGCTAGTGTCGATGCCTCCAAGGCTGCGGCCGCCGAGGCTGCCAGTATCGAGGCTGCCAAGGCAGTACGGGAGGAGATCGCCGAGGAGTTCGCCAAGAAGGCCGGCGGGGAGGCCGGTGACCGTACTGACGACATTCCTGTTGTAGGAGTGCCGGGCGCTATGCCAACCACGGAGTCCCCAGCTATCGGGGAGGTGGTCGTCAAAGACCAGCCACCCACATCCAAGGCCCCTTCATCGAGAAAGTACCTCAGGGTTGGCGACAATCTGTTCGTCAGTATCCCCGGCATGGCAAACACTAGGGTGCCACCTGGAGGGGAAGTTCTTGAAGAGGGGATCCTTGCCGCTGCTGGGCTCGAGATTGTTGATGAACCAAGCGCCAGCAGCGGCAAATCCCCAGAAGAGCAACTCCTCCAAACCATGGGCGACAGCCTCCGGAAGCTCCAAGCAGTTCACCGTGCCCTAAAGGAGAAGCTGGAGTCCAGGGCAGCGGTTGTGGAAGCGGTCGAGGCCAACTTCCAAGAGCGCATCGCAGAAACACAGGTCTGGTTCGCCCAGGCTTCCGAGGAGCTGAAGTCTGACCAAGAGCGGTTGAGCCAAGGCTCAATCCAACTCTTCATGCAGCAATCCGACGTCGACCAGGTGCAGGAGGAGGCAATGGGCTGCTGCGGAGGACGCTCGCTTGACGGAGCGCCGGATCGTGCTTGACGCCCATGAGGAAGACCTTGTCGCTCGTGAGAAGGCGCTCGCCAACAAGCTTCACAGCAAGGAAATGGAGCTCTAGGAACTCGTTGCACGGTGGGCCCAGGAGTTGGAGCGGAAGCACAAGGAGGTGCTCGAGGCCCTGACTACGGATCACGCTGGCAAGCTAAAGGAGGACGTCAACGCTGCTGAAGCTGCAGGGGCCTCCAAGAGCTTGCTAGAGGAGAGGGTGAAGGAGCTGGAGGCAAGCCTTGAGGGTCATGGCAAGAAGGTATCGTTGCTCGAGAATGAAAGGGACAAGGCCCTCCACAGCTTGATGGAGATGCAGGTCGCCATATCCAACAAGACCAAGCAGCTCTCTTCAGCCAACGAGTCCATTGAGGATCTGAGGACGTAGCTGGCGACGCTGACCGAGACCCTTGAGACCACCAAGGCCTACGAGAAGGCCTTGGTCAAGGATCTCCAGGATGAGAAGGAGCTGGTCTAGAGCGCTGCCGATGTCCACAACGATTATGTCCATGGAGTACAAATATGGACTGAGAAGCTCGCCGATGTCATGGAGAAGCTTGGCGCCCAACTGTCCACCATGGGCCTGGATCACTTCAGGTACTCGGATTTTGACGAAAGAGTGTCTACGAGCGCCAAGATCCACATATTCTTCGACCGCCTGCTTGCAGCCCTAGAGTAGCTCCACTCCAACCGAGCGTCCCATCTGGCCAGCGAATCACACAAGCTCTGCCAGGCTGTCCTTCGCAAGGTGCTCATCAAGGTGGCGTACAGGAACCCCGACATCAACCTCTCCAACGTGTTCAAACACTTGCCGAGGGACATAGATGTCAAGGTGCTCGAGGAGCTCATCGCGCCCGTCGTCGACAGGGTGAGCCAAGTCAAGTGGGTTGAAGGCGATCGCCGAGACTAGCCGCCTTAGCTTGATTGGAGACTTGCTGGTCTTACTTCTCGCTGCCATCCTCTCCAAGAACAATTTATTTCGTGTTAGAATTGTGGCGAGGTTAATGTAATATATCTTCCTATGCTATTGGACAAATGTCATGTTATCCCCTTTGTTTAATTTCTGTTTGTAAGCATTCACCCTACGCTTGATTGGAGACTTGCCGGCGTGCCTACCCTTGCCGCGAGCACTATATGCAGGACTTTAGCAGCCTGCTGGCAGGGCCACTACTGGCAAGAGACCCTGGTGTTTTCAGTGCATCCACCTAAACTGTTGAGCGGACTCGAAACAAAATAAGTGTGCGACCGATTGCAACAAGATTCCTTCACATGCAGGTTTTCCATACGAGAGTCGATATCGTTCAAGTAAATAATTTCACAACAAAAATTAACTTGGGGTTTTGGAACTTATCTTATCGTTGCCGTACTCCTTCTAGCAAGTCTTTTTTTTGAATGTCGCCCGTAGGTATCCATACCACCACCCCCCGGTAAAGCTGTATGCGAGGTAACCTTCTGTCCTTTGAGAAAAATAAAGAAGAGAAAATGGATGTGGAACCTTGGCGGTCCGTTAGTTCTTGTCGGGAGTAAGTGCAATGCAATATCTCAGACAAACATGCACATAAGTAATCATGAGAATCAACTAGATTTGTGGAACACTTATCTCTACTCAACTACGCACAGGGTCTGCGCCTGGCTTTGTACCAAGGATTACATGCTTCAGCGGCAAGACTTGTACAAAAGGTGGTTGCTGGGAGACCCGACAACCGTGCCTCATGGGTAGAACTTATGAAGATGTTTGATATTCCAGGAATTTCTCACCGGAATGCCGTCCTCGGTCTCCAGGCGGACTATGCTAGGCCTAGTGACTCGTACTACCCAATAAGGGCCTTCCCACTTTTGTGTCAACTTGTTGGAATTCTTGGCGGACTGAACTCGCCGAAGAACAAGGTCGCCTTCCTCAAGGCTTCGGGCATTAACTTTGCGGCTATGATAGCGGCGCAAAGCTTGCTGGTAGCGTGCAACTCTCACAACAGCCTGAAGACTTTCTTCATCAAGGAGCGTTGCGTCATCTTGCCGCTACTGCTCTTGCTCAAGCTCATCATAAGGCAGCACTCAGGGTGACCCATATATGAGTTCTATGGGGTGAACTGCTTCCGCCCCATATATGAGGGAGAAGGGTGTGTGGCCGGTAGCTCGATTTGTTGTCGTTCTGATTGACCAAAGAACCACCGACAACTCATCAATCCAGCGCCTTACGCACTTGCATAGCTTGTCGAAAGTTCTTGTCTTGAGGCCTCGCAGCACTTCAGCATTAGCCCTTTCCGCTTGGCCGTTGCTCCATGGGTGGGCAACAGAGGCAAAATAGATCTTGCGGCCAAGGTCTTGGACATACTGCTTGAAGGTGTGGCTCGTGAACTGTATGCCATTGTCAGCGATGATCTAGTTAGGAACACCAAAGCGGCTGACCAGTCCCTTGAAGAACTTGACGGCTCACTGTGCTGTCACCTTCCTCACTGCTTCCACTTCGGGCCACTTCGTGAACTTGTCGATTGCCACGTACAAGTACTCAAAGCCCCGGTAGCACGAGGGAAGGGGCCCAAGATGTCGAGCCCCCAGACCGAAAATGGCCAGGAGAGAGGGATCGTTTGAAGGGCTTGAGCCGGTTGATGGAATCTCTTCGAATGAAACTAGCAAGCTTCACACTTGGTTACTAGCGCAGTTGCATCCTGGAGGGTAGTGGGACAAAAGAAACCTTGCCAGAATGCCTTATCGACAAGTTCTCTTGATCCTATGTGGGAGCCACATATGCCTCCATGTATCTCCGCCAACAGCTCCAGTCCATCTTCCCGAGAGATGTACTTGAGTTTAACACCGTTTGGCCTTTTTTGTACAGAATGTTGTCGATGAACTGGTACATACTAGTCTGGTGGGGTACTTTCTTTGCTTCTTCTTGTTCCTTAGGGAGTTCTCCCGTCTGAAAGAAATGGATGATGTGTTGTGCCCATTTTGGAGCCTGGGGCTCGACAACAAGGACTAAAGGCATATTCTCTGCCGGGGAAGCGTTTGTCTCTACGGCAAGGGCCCGAGCCCCTGCTAGAGTCCGCTGCCCCCTGGGAAGCCTAGCGGGAGCGTGTGCTTCCACGACAAGAGCCTGAGGCTTTGCCGGAGCACGGCGCTCATCGGCAAGTCTGATGTTGTCCCCGGCAACTCTTTCGCCGACGGCTCTTGGGAGGTCTGCTAGGAAGTACTTGCCGGAGCTCAACCTTCTTCTTTTCTCTTGTCCAGTCAATGGTGTCACGAACGGTTGAGTCAGTCGGAGCACGAAAGTACCTGGTTCCACAGGCAACTTAAGGGCAGCACACTTTGACAGTCCATCAACAACGCTATTCTCTGCACGCGGAACATGCTCCATTTGTAGGCCGTCAAAACGTTATTCCAACTTCCTCACTTCATCGACATAATCTGCCATCAACGGACTCTAGTAATGCTTGTTCACTTGCCTGACAACAAGCTGAGAATCACCTCCAACAATGAATTTCTTGATCCCAAGGTCCGCCGTGTTCCTGAGACCGACGAGCAGTGCTTCGTACTTGGCAGTATTGTTTGTTGATCTCTCCTGGGGAAAGTGCATCTGGATCACATACTTGAGGTGTTCTCCGGTGGGTGCGACAAGCAGCACTCTAGCACCGGCGCCTTGCAGCAAGAAAGCCCCGTCAAAATACATGATCCACTCTTGATTTGTTCCCTCGCCGGGGAGAGTTGACTCTGGAACTTCTTCATCTGGCGTTGGGGTCCATTCTGCAATGAACTCCACCAATGCCCTGCTCTGGATGGTCGAAGTGCTTTCAAACTTGAGACCAAAGCTTGACAGTTGCAAAACCCACTCCACAATCCTGCCGGTAGCTTCTGGGTTCCGCAAAATCCGCTGCAGCGGGAAGCGACTGATAGTAGGAAGCTTGGAAGTAATGGTGCAGCTTCCTCGAGGCCATAAGGAGGCCGAAGAGCAACTTCTGCACACCAGAGTATCTTGACCTAGCCCCTTGCACAAGGGAACTAACAAAATAGACTGGGCGCTGCACCACTTTCTTTTTTTGAATTATTTCATTTGACTACGCAGATCCTTCCTTGTCGGCACCAGACCCTACCGAGGAATCCCCTGGTTTGTCGCTTGGCGGCCCTGCCGCCGCTGCTGCTTCTTCTTCAACTTCTATTTCAGCCACTAGCACAACACTCACCACTTTATTTATCGCTGCTAGATATAGCAGCAACGGCCCTTGTGGTTTTGGCGCGACTAGGACTGGCGGAGAGTAGAGGTACCTCTTCAAATCCTGCAACGCTACCACCGCTTCCGGAGTCCATTTAATTGGTCTTGCTTTCTTCAAGATTTTGAAAAAGGGCAGGCGCGCTCAACAGATTTTGAAGGTGAACCTACTTAGAGCAGCAACACAGCCGACAAGATGACACACATCCTTGATGCATCTCGGTGCTTCAATTTTCTGAATTGCTTTGATCTTGTTGGGATTTGCTTCAATTCCGCGTTGAGATACAAAGAATCCGAGAAGCTTTCCGGATGGGACACCAAACACGCACTTCTCAGGGGTGAGCTTCAAGTTGATCTTGCGCAGGTTTGCAAATATTTCTTCTAAGTCTGATATGAGCGTAGCCTTGTCCTTGGTTTTGACTACTATGTCATCCATATAAGCCTCCAGGTTTCTATGCAGCTGGGGCTCAAAACCAATCTGGACCGCTCTTACCAATGTAGAACCAGCACTTTTGAGCCCAAAAGGCATACACAAAAAGCAATACGTAACACATGGGGTGATAAATGTGGTCTTCTCCTCGTCTTCCTTGGCCATGAAAATCTGATGATAGCCTGAATAGGCGTCAAGGAAAGATAACAAGTCGCAGCCGGTGGTGGAGTCCACAATCTGGTCGATGCGCGGTAAGGGAAAAGGATCCTTGGGGCATGCTTTGTTAAGGTCTGTGAAGTCAATGCACATTCTCCATTTTCTATTCGCCTTGAGCACTACAACTGGATTGGCCAACCACGTTGGACGAAGTACTCCTCTAATCAGACTAGCTGCTTCTAGTTTCTTGATCTCTTCGGCAATGAACTATTGCCACTCCAAAGCCTGTTTCCGAACCTTCTGCTTGACGGGCCGGGCGTGTGGACAGACGACAAGTTGGTGCTCAATCACCTTCCTAGGAACACTGGGGACATCAGATGGTTGCCATGCAAACACATCGATGTTCGCCCGCAAGAAGGCGACAAGCGTGCTTTCCTATTTGTCGTCAAGGGCGGAACTTATGGTGGAAGTTCCTCCCATGCCATCCTCCTTGGCAGGCACCTTCTTAGTCTCCAGCGGAGCTACTTTGGACTTCTTGCTCTTGTCGGTGGAGCTCTCTGGCACATTGTCAACGGGAGCGCAGCACCCGAGGAGGTGCGCTTGCCGTAATGTGTGCCAGAGGCCTTGCCAGTCTTCTTCCCCCCGGGAGCTTCAGCAGCAGGAGCAAGTGCCTTGGCAGCAGGTGCTGCAACTGCCTCCCGATAGCGTTGGTCGGCACAGATAAGCGCACCTTTCTTGTCGGAGTTGATCATGATGACGCTCATTGGCCCGGGCATCTTCAGCACATTGTAAGCGAAGTGGGTGGCCGCCATGAACTTTTCCAGCGCTAGGCGACCAAGGATACCGTTGTACGGCAACGAGATCTTGGCGACGTCAAAAACGATCTTCTCTATCCTGAAATCTATATCACTACCAAACGTCACCGGCAGTGTGATCTTGCTCTTCGGCTGAGTCCTTCCCGAACTGACCCATTGGAAAGCGCCCGTGGGCTCGAGATCTTCATCTGGAATTTGCAGCCTCTGGATGACATCAAGCGATATCAGGTTCAGGCTGGCCCCACCATCGACTAGCATATTTGTCACCTTGAGGCTACGAATCGTTGGTGAAACCAACAATGGCAGGCACCCGACCGCAGTTGCATGATCAGGGTGATCCTCGGCATCAAAAATGATAGGAGTGTTGGACCACTTCATAGGTTTCTGGGCACTGATAGAGGGCTTCACCGCTTTAACCTCACGCGCCCGCTGCTTTAGTTGGTGGTGAGAGGAATGCGACGATGCACCTCCCTCTATGCACATCAACTCTGTAGCCTTCTAGAACTCATGCTCTCTAGACTCATTGTCCTCTTCAACATCATCATCATCACCTTCTTTCTTGTCGCGGCTGCGAGCTGGCCGGTCTTTTTGTTGCTAGGGCTTGCCACGGCGACCTCCTCGGCCAACGTGCTTCTTGCTGGACCCCTCCGCACCATGTTGGCCTTCTCCTTTTCTTGACTCTCATACTCGGCTTTTTTCTTCTCGGCAAGATGCTTGACTTGCCGGTAGTCCTAGAGATCGTGGCCCTTGGCGTGATGGATCTTGCAATACTGCTTGATGGAACCTTCCGGCTTGTCGGCAGCCGCTATAGCCTGGAAGGAGGTGCACTCGGCAACATCCTTGCCGGGGTCATCAACCTTGCCCTTCTTGGCGGCGTCACGGTTGCCGGATCCCTCAACGGCAAGAACAACCTTGCCCTCGCACTTCTTGTTACGCCGCTGGCCTTTCTTTGCCAGGGCGGCAGTGTCTTCATCCTCAGAGTCGACCCCGGCACCAGCGTCCTCGCCAGGGAGCCTCCTCCCCTCTTCATCCCGTGCACACTTGTCCGCCAGAGCATAAATCTCGGCAACATCCCTGACCTTGTTCATCGCCAGCTCTTTCCGCATCCCGCGGTTGCACACGTTCTAATGGAACATGCTGATAACAGCGGCAGGATGAACGTCTGGTATGTTGTGATGCATGCGGCTGAAGCTTTGGATGTACTTGTGCAAGGTCTCACCCTCCTTCTAAGGGATGATGTGCAAATCACTTTCCTGACCAGGAGCTTGGTGGCCTCCGGTAAAGGTGCCAACAAACTCGTGGCACAGGTCTGCCCAGGAAGAAATGGATCCTTCCGGCAAGTGCATCAGCCATGACCTGATGTTGGGCTTAAGCACCAATGAGAAGTAGTTGGCGAGTATCTTGCCATCACGAGCCCCGGCAGCCTGCACCGCAATGGTGTAGATGCTCAAGAACTTTGACGGGTGAGTCTTCCCGTCGTACTTCTCCGGAACCTTTGGCTTGAACATGCGGGAATTGGGCCACTGGACTTGTCGTAGCTCACGGGTAAATGCTAGACAACCCACCTCGTAAGGTAGGCTGGCTGCATACCCTGGCGCGGGCTCGTCTTTAGTGGGCCCAGCATGCTTATCAGATTGATGGTGCACTTCCCGCTGTCGCTCGATCGTAGTTCAAGCATCTTCCTTGCTCCATTCCCGAAGAACCTGACGTTGGTCATGGCGAGTTCGTGGGTCGGACGACGCTGTCGAGTAACCATCGCAAGCGTCGGTCCGCCGAGTCAGCGATCGGTGTTGTCGCTGTGGAGGAGAGTGTGCCATGGTTGCACCACCTCC
Organism: Hordeum marinum; assembly: GCA_022496015.1. Classification (NCBI taxonomy): domain Eukaryota; kingdom Viridiplantae; phylum Streptophyta; class Magnoliopsida; order Poales; family Poaceae; genus Hordeum; species Hordeum marinum. The sequence goes on from CM039678.1 coordinate 472,638,590, forward strand.
GGTCCTCTCGCCACTGGCGCGAGCCAGCTCGGTGGACCGAACCCTGTCCGCGAGGGTGAGGAGGATCTGAATGGTTGCTCTCCACTCATCGAGCTTCTTCGCAATAGGAGGGAAGTTCAGGAGTAGCTGCGCCCGCGCCATTGCTTCTTCTGCCGTGGTCGACAGTGAGCGGCGCGAGGAATGCGAGGTTCTCTGACTCCTAACGCTGTTAGAAGGAGCTATGTCGCGGCATGGCACTCCCACTAGCATGCGGACGAACATGCTGGTCCCATGCACCTTGGGAGTGATGCGTAGGAGCTTTTCCGTGGGGACGTTCGGAACCGTGGGCACCAGGGCGCGGCTCCTCATGCACGTCCTGTGAAGGTCGTAGCGTAGGCACCAGCGTGGGTGTTTTAGAGGGTACCCTTCCGCCCCCGGAGTTCATCGTACCACCCGTGGGCACCACAGCTCCATCCTGAGACCCAGCACCGCAGGGGTTCCTGCCGCCACCATGAGCCTCTCCGTGGCGGGAGTCGCCGCTTGCTTGGCCTTGATCATCAGAGCGTCGCGGAAGTTTTGAACCTCTGCCTCCTCCTCCACCTGCGTCTACACTGTCGCTTGTCTGTGTAGCTACAGGGGTTCCGGATGTGGATGGGCCAACCGCCGTAAGGCCCTTCCTCTTGGGGGCCATGGCGACGATGATGAAGAAACTGGTGCGCTGATCACAGATTAGGTTTGTGTGCCTATCCCCCTACCTGGCGCGTCGGTTATGTCATGGGGAATGAAAACCTATGGGACCGAGGGGGCCCTTTTTTTATTTCGGCGAGGGGGGGAGGTTGGCACAAAGAGCAAATCATATGAACAACACACGGGGATTTTATCCAGGTTTGGGCCGCAAAGATGCGTAAAACACTACTCCTGCTTGGTTGTATTGTGGATGCCTTTTTAGGGTTCCAGCTATAGGAGCTCCATGAACAGCCTCTATGCGTGTGAGCTGGGGGGTCTAACAATCGAAAAGTCAAGGGGTGCAAAAGTCCTCCACTGTATCGCCCTGGGCCTCCTTTTATACTCTGAAGGGGATCCCAACAGTGGTGTACAGTGCGTTCACGGGGTGTACATAGCTACAGTGTTATCGTACTTAACACCGACGGTGTAGGACAAGCGCATTTAATGCTCTGCCGGGAGGTCCTGACCCCAACGGGACGGGACATGAGCCGTCCCATCGGCACCGCTTAGCCCACCCGAGCGCCAGTGCCACGACACATGCCCAGGCGGGGCGACACCTGGCCTTTGCGCTGGCAGGGCTTGCCGGGGCTTCGCCTTGCCGGGGCCTTGCCTGACCAGGGGTTCGAAAGCCCTCCCGGCAAGGTCTTGTCTTCGGTCTTGATTCTTTTGTGCTTGTATCTGGCAGCTCCCTGCCGGGCATCGGTGCCAGGGTGGCTACTACTGCCCATGCATGAGGAAGGGGCACTAGGGAACCCAAAACTCTAGTGCACCGACACGCAAGATAAGGGTTGATGACCTTCTCGAAAAGCTTGTCCTTCAAAGCACTGGGGGACGCCATGACAATCTAAATGTGCGGCAGAAACAACTCAAAACGAAAATAGGAGGTATTGTCGTGATACGGAAGTGCAAACCTTCGGGAGATTATATAATGAATTTTTGCCGACTCGAAGGAGTGTACCACAAGCAAACGGTGTCCGGAGGGTGCACAGGGTGGTGACAAGCCCCCTAGGCATGGCCAGGGAGGGTGGTCGCGCCTAGCAGGCTTGTCGCCTCCCCGTGCGTCCTTCAGACTACTTTTGATTTTCCTAAAATTTTAAATATTCCAAAACTGAGTAAAATTTCTATTGGGAATGTTTTGGAATCGGTTTACTTATCGTACCACATACCTATTCCTTTTCGGAGTCTGGAACGTTCCGGTAGGTCTCCCTAATATGATCTTCTGGAGTTATGGTATTGATAACATTGGTTTCAACATTAATGGGAGTACCTAAGATATAATGTTTGATTGTTTGCCCGTTCACCACCTTCGGTTTTGTGCCTTCGGCATTGTTGATCTTGATGGCACCGAAATGATATACTTCCTCAATAATGTAAGGTCCTTCCCATTTAGAAAGAAGTTTTCCTACAAAAAATCTTAAACGAGAATTATATAGCAAGACATGATCACCTACATTGAATTTACGCTTTTGTATCCTTTTATCATGCCATCTCTTAACTTTTTATTTAAACAACTTGGCATTCTCATAGGCCTGAGTTCTCCATTCACATTCTATGTTTATCTTTAGCATCAGGTTTAGCAATTCTAGCGGCTTCATCACAAAATTGAATTACATGCCCATCAATATTATCAACCAAGAGATCCTTAACCATAGCAATACTAGGATCAACTTTAATTTGCTCAGGGGGTGTATGTGTTCTAGCACAACTCTTACAAACCACAGTTGAAGCTTTAACATGTTCCTTTATTCTAACAAGGAAAGGTGGTTTCTCAATATAAGCAGCAGGAATAACATGATCAACATTATAAGTAATAATTTTCTCATCAACTTTAATAGGTTCAACTAACTTTAATTCAATGGGAGGATGATATTTAAACCACTTCTCCTTAGGAAGATCAACATGAGTAGCAAAATATTCGCAAAAAGAAGCTACTATCTCCGAGTCAAGTCCATAGTTAGTGCTAAATTCAAGAAAAGCATCGGTGTCTATGAAGGATTTAACACAATCAAACTTAAGGTTCATACTTGACTCCTTACCTTCGTCGAGTTCCCAATCTTTAGATTGCATTTAATTATTTCCAATAAATCCCATTTGAACTCAATATCTTTCTTCATATAGGAACCAGCACAAGAAGTATCGATCATGGATTGGTCATTATGAGAAAGCCGAGCATAAAAATTCTGAATAATAATTTCTCTCAAGAGCTCATGGTTGAGGCATGAATATAACTATGACTTAAGCCTTCCCCAAGCTTGAGCCGTTCTTTCTCCTTCACGAGGCCAAAAATTGTAAATATAGTTCCGATCACGATGAACTAGATTCATAGGATAGAACTTTTGGTGAAATTCCATTTTCAATCGGTTGTAGCTCCATGATCCAATATCATCACATAGCCTATACCATGTCAACGCCTTTTCCTTCAAAGATAAAGGAAAGACCTTATTCTTGACGTGATCCTTGGGTAGACTTGCAAGCTTAAATAATCCACAAACTTCATCCACATAGATTAGTTGCAAATCAGGATGTAGCGTTCCATCTCCTACATAAGGATTAGCCAACAGTTTCTCTATCATACCCGAAGGAATTTCATAATAAATATTTTTAGTAGGTACAGTAGGTTGAGGGAAAACTCTTTGTGTTTCTAATTGAGGTGAAGATACCCCGAACAAGCCCCTCAAAGGATTACTTTCCATAGTAACAAGTGATAGTAAATTTCAGCACACTATATAAATTTTTCCTTACCAGATTCCACTTACCAAAGGTGCTTCATTCCCCAGCAATGGCACCAGAAAAGAGTATTGATGACCCACAAGTATTGGAGATCTATCATAGTCCTTTCAATAAGTAAGAGTGTCAAACCCAACGAGTAGCAGAAGGAAATGACAAGCGGTTTCCAGTAAGGTATTTTCTGCAAGCACTGAAATTATCGGTGACATATAGTTTTCTGATAAGATAATTTGTAATGAGTAACAAGCAAAAAGTGTAGAAAAGGTACAGCAAGGTAGACCAATCCTTTTAGTAGCAAAGGACAGGCTTGGACAAACTCTTAAATAAAGTAAAGCGCTCCCGAGGACACATGGGAATTTTTGTCAAGCTAGTTTTCATCATGCTCATTTGATTCGCGTTCGTGACTTTGATAATTTGATATGTGGGTGGACCGGTGCTTGGGTGCTGCCCTTAATTGGAAAAACCTCCCACCTATTATTAACCCCTCTCGCAAGCATCCACAACTATGAAATAAGAATTAATATAAATCTAACCATAGCATGAAACGTGTGGATCCAAATCAGCCCCTTATGAAGCAACACATAAACTAGGGTTTAAGCTTCTGTTACTCTAGCAACCTATCATCTACTTATTACTTCCCAATGACTTACCCTAGGCCCAAATAATGGTGAAGTGTTATGTAGTTGATGTTCACATAACACTACTAGAGGAGAGACAACACACATCTCATCAAAATATCGAACGAATACCAAATTCACATGATTACTTATAACAAGACTTATCCCATGTCCTTAGGAACAAACGTAACTACTCACAAAGCATGCTCATGTTCATAATCAGAGGAGTATTAATTATCATTAAGGATATGAACATATAATCTTCCACCAAGTAAACCAACTAGCATCAACTACAAGGAGTAATCAACACTACTAGCAACCCACATGTACCAATCTGAGGTTTGAGACAAAGATCAGATACAAGAGATGAACTTGGGTTTTGAGATGAGATGGTTCTGGTGAATATGTTGATGCATATTTACCCCCTCTCGATCAGAGGATCATTGGTGAGGACGATGGCTTTGATTTCCCCCTCCTGGAGGGAAGTTTCCTCGGCAGAATAGCCCTGGCGGAGCTCTAGATTGGTACTGCCCAAGTTCCACCTCGAGATGGTGGCGCTTCGTCCCGAAAGCTTCCTTACTATTTTTTCTAGGTTAACACCCTCCATATGGCAGAAGATGGGCATCTAGGGCCTGCTAGGTGGGTCACAAGCCTGCTAGCCGTGACCAGGGGGTGGCCGCGCCTGGCAGGCTTGTCACCTCCTGGTGGTCTCCCTCTGGCATCTATTTTTCCCAATATTTTTTATATATTCCAAAATAATTCTCTGTAAATTTTCAGGACTTTTGGAGTTGTGCAGAATAGGGATCTCAGATTTGCTCCTTTTCCAGTCCAGAATTCCAGCTGTCAGCATTCTCCCTCTTCATGTAAACCTTGTAAAATAAGAGAGAAAATGCATAACTATTGTATTATAACATGTAATAACAGCCCATAATGCAATAAGTATCAACATAAAAGCATGATGCAAAATGGACGTATCAAGCACATTTCAGGGGATCAATCCAGGAAGGATCCAGCGAAAGGGCAAGATCACACTACCTCTCACATTTGGTAGTGACCTGAACTCCAGGACAGAGAAGATTGTGTTCAACGTCGCCGAGATTCCATTGCCATATAATGGGATCCTTGTCCGCCCAACGCTGGACAACTTCATGGTGGCATCACACTACGCTTACAATGTATTGAAGATGCCCGGGTCGATGAGCGTCTTCACAATCAACTCTAACAAGAAGGATGCGCTTATCTGCGCCGACCAACTTTATCGGGAGGCAGTTGGAGCACCTGTCACCAAGGCACCCGCTCTTGCCGCTGAAGCTCCCAGGGGAATGAAGATCGGCAAGGCCTCTGGTACACACTCCGACAAGTGCATCTCCTCGGAGTGTTGCGCTCCTGTTGACGATGTGCCAGAGAGCTCCACCGGCAAGAACAAGAAATCCAAGGAAGCTCCACCAGAAACCAAAAAGGTGCCCATCAAGGAGGATTGTATGGGAGGAACTTTCACCATAAGTACCACCCTCGACGACAAATAGGAAAGTGCACTCATTGCCTTCCTGTGGGCGGATGTCGATGTGTTTGCATGGCAACCGTCTGACGTCCCCGGTGTTCCCAGGGAGGTTAAGAAGCAAGCCTTGGAGCGGCAAGAATTTATTGCCGAGAAAATCGGGAAGTTGGAAGCAACAGGTTTGGTCAGAGGAGTGCTCCGTCCAACATGGTTGGCCAATCCAGTTGTGGTGCTCAAGGCGAATGGAAAGTGGAGGCTGTGTATTGACTATACAGATCTCAATAAAGCCTGTCAAAAAGATCCTTTTTCCCTTGCCGCACATCAACCAGATTGTGGACTCCACTGTCGACTTTGATTTACTATCATTTCTTGACGCTTATTCGGGATACCATCAGATCTTCATGTCTAAGGAAGATGAAGAGAAGACCACATTTATCACCCCATGTGGTACGTATTGCTTCATACGTATGCCTTTCAGTTTGAAAAGTGCTGGTTCAGCATTTGCAAGAGCAGTCCAGATTGGTTTTCAGCCTCAGCTACATAGAAATATCGAAGCTTATATGGATGACATAGTGGTTAAAACCAAGGACAAGGCAACACTTATACAAGATCTAGAAGAGACGTTTGCAAATCTGCGCAAGATCAATTTGAAGCTCAATCCTGAGAAGTGTGCGTTTGGTTTTCCGTCCGACAAGCTTCTCAGATTCTTTGTATCTCAGTGCGGGATCGAGGCGAACCCTGACAAGATTAAGGCAATTGAGCAGATTGAAGCACCAAGATGCGTCAAAGATGTGCGTCGTCTTGCCGGCTGCGTTGCGTCTCTGAGTAGGTTCATCTCAAAATCTGCTGTGCGCGCCCTGCCCTTTTTCAAAATCTTGAATAAGGCAGGTCCAATGAAGTGGACTCTGGAAGTAGAGGCAGCGCTGCAGGATTTGAAGAGGTACCTCTCCTCTCCGCCAATACTAGTCACACCTAAACCACCAGAGCCGTTGTTGCTATACTTAGTGGAAACAAACCAAGTGGTTAGTGCTGCAATAGTGGCGCAGAGAGAAGTCGACAAAGAGGTAGCGACAGAGGCGGGACCGCCAAGTAACGAGCCAGGATCTTCCCCGGCAAAGTCTGGTGCCGACAAAGCAGGATCTGAGCAGATAAATGAAGCCATACAAAAGAAGAAGATGGTGCAATGCCCAGTTTATTTTGTCAGCTCCCTTTTGCAGGGGGATGGATCAAGATACTATGGTGTGCAGAAGTTTCTCTTCGGCCTCCTTATGGCCTCAAGGAAGCTTCGCCATTATTTCCAAGCACATGAGATCACCGACGTCACTCGCTTTCCTTTGCAACAGATTCTATGAAATCTAGATGCGACCGACATGATTGTGGAGTGGGCTTTGGAGCTGTCAAGCTTTGGTTTCAGATTTGAAAGTACTTCAACTATCCAAAGTAGAGCCTTGGAAGAATTCATTGCAGAACGGACTCCAACGCCAGATGAAGAGATCCAAGAAACAGCTCTCCCCGGCAAGGAAACGAGTCAAGAATGGATTATGTATTTTGACGAGGCTTTCTCCCTGCAAGGAGCCAGTGCTGGCATGCTGCTTGTCGCACCCACCAGAGAGCACCTCAAACATGTAATTGAGATGCACTTTCCCTAGGAGAGATCGAGAAACAACACCGCAAAATATGAAGGGATGCTTGCCAGTCTCAGAATCGTGGTGGACCTTGGGATCAAGAAGCTCATTGTTAGAGGTGATTCATAGCTTGTCGTCAAACAAGTCAACAAAGATTATCAGAGCCCATTAATGGAAGCCTACGTAGACGAAGTGAGGAAGTTGGAGGAGCGCTTTGATTGTCTGCAAACAGAACATGTTCCCCATGTAGAGAACAACATTGCCGACGAGCTGTCAAAGCGTGCTGCCCTCAAGTTACCTATGGAACAAAGGACTTTTGTGCTCCAATTGACTCAGCCATCCGTAGCACCGTCAGCGAAGCAACTAAGAGAAGGAAGTTGAGTTCTGGCCAGTACTTTCCCGCGGAGCTCCCTGAAGTTGCCGGCAAGGAAGTTGCCAGGACAAGCGCCAAGCTTGCCGGGGGCAACAGGATCCGGCAGGACCTCGAGTCCTTGCCGTTGAGACAAATGTTCCTGCAGCAAAAGATATGCCTTTAGTTCTTGCCGTCGAGCCCCAAGCTCCAACATGGGCACATCACATTGTTCAGTTCCTTCAAACAGTAGAATTCCCTGAGGAACAAGAAGAAGCGGAGAAAATAACCTGTCAGTCTAATGTGTATAAGTTTGTGAATCTCCTGTACAAAAAGAGATCGAATGGTGTGAAATCGAAGTGCATTCCTTGGGAGGATGAACTGGAGTTATTGGCAGAGATACATGGAGGCATATGTGGCTCCCACATAGGATCAAGAGCTCTTGCCGGGAAGGCATTCCGACAAGGTTTCTTTTGGCCCACTGCTCTCCAGGATGCAACTTCACTAGCAACCAAGTGTGAATTGTGCTAGTTCCATTCAAAGAAACTACATCAACCAGCTCAAGATCTTCAGACAATCCCTCTTTCCTGGCCATTTTCGGTCTGGGGGCTCGACATCTTGGGCCCCTTTCCCTGTGCTTCTGGGGGCTTCGAGTACTTGTACGTCGCAATCGACAAGATCACAAAGTGGCCGAAGGCGGAAGCAGTGAGAAAGGTGACAGCACAATCAGCCGTCAAGTTCTTCAAAGAACTAGTTTGCTATTTTGGTGTACCAAAGAGGGTCATCACTGACAATGACACACAATTCAAAAGCCGCACCTTCATGCAATATGTCCAAGACGTTGGCGGCAAGATTTGTTTTGCTTCTGTCGCTCATCCGAGGAGCAATGGCCAAGAGGAAAGGGCAAATGCTGAAGTTCTGCGAGGACTTAAGACAAGAACTTTCGACGGGCTGCACAAGTGCGAAAGACGTTGGATTGACGAGCTGTCGGCGGTTCTTTGGTCAATCAGAATGACACAAAATTGAGCCACTGGCCAGACACCCTTCTCCCTGGTATACGGGGCGGAAGCAATTCTCCCCATGGAACTCATATACGGGTCACCTCGAGTGCCCGCTTATGATGAGCTTGAGCAAGAGCAGTTGCGCCAAGATAACGTAACGCTCCTTGAGGAAGATCGTCTTCAGGCTGCTGTGCGAGCTGCGCGCTACTAGCAAGCTTTGGCGCCGCTACCATAGCCGCAAAGTTAATGCCCGAAGCCTCGAGCAAGGTGACCTTGTTCTTTGGCACGTTTAGTCGACCAAGAATTCAAACAAGTTGACGCCAAAGTGGGAAGGCCCTTATCAGGTAGTACGAGTCACCAGGCCTGGCGCAGTCCGCCTGGAGACCGAAGATGGCGTCCCAGTGAGCAACTCCTGGAATATCGAGCATCTTCGTAAGTTCTATCCATAAGACGCGGTTGCCAGGTCCCCCGGCAACCACCTTTTGTACAAGTCTTGTCGGGGAGGCATGTAATCCTTTGTACAAAGCCAGGCGCAGACCCTGTGCATAGTTGAATAAGATCAAGCGTCTACAACTCTTGTCAATTTCCATGTTTACTTATACGCATATTCACCTGAGATGTTGCATTACACTTATCTCCAACAAGTACTGATGAACTGCCAAGGTTCCATATCTCTATTTTCTCTTCTTTCTTTTTCTTAAGGATAGAAGGTTCTCTCGCATGCAAGTTTTTCGAGGGGATGAGATGGTATGGACACCTACCGGCGATGTTTAGAATTGGCATCTTGCAGGAAGGAATACTTCAAGAAAAAGCTAAGTTGCAAAACTTTAAGTAAAGTTATTTTCCTTGGAGTATTTAAACTTTTGTATGGGACACCTGCACGCGAAGGAACCTTGTCGTGGTCGACTACGCCCTTACTCTGTTCCGAGTCCGCTCAATAGTTTAAGTGTCTGCACAGAAAACGTCAATGTAGCCTTGTCATGATTGGTTGCGACCTTGCTCTGTTTCGAGTCCGCTCAACAGCTTAAGTGGATGCACTGAAAATGTCAAGGTATCTTGCCGGCAACAACACCGCCAGCATGCTACTAAGGATCCGCTCCTCAAAGCGCTCGTGGCGGGCCTGCGTGCACCGGCAAGCTTCCAATAAAGCGCAGGGAGTGTACCATACAGGGAGAAATCTAACAAGAAGGATAACATGCATTCTTTCCAAAAGGAATGAAATTTACACGAGATGGCGTCTCTTCCTAAGTACATCTTTGTTTGACTTTCTGCCCTAGGAGCAGGTTATAAGAAGAAAAATTGGGAAGAGGCCCCCGATAGAAGCCCAGCCTGACCCCTCCTGGACCAGCACTGCACGGAGGGAAGGACTTCCAGAAGGGAAGACAAAGCCAAAGTCCACGAGGCTACCAGGAGATCCAGATTGGAAGATGAGGCAATGCCCGGGACAAGGACCCCCAGCAAAGTCGCCCTGCCGGGAAGGGGGAGAGGCATGCGCTGACGGTAATGGTGTGGTCGACGATGATTCAGAGCTCAGGTCGTCGTATTCTGACTTGACGGCCTGGGGCTCAGACTTGTCGTCGTCATCTTCACCAACACTGTCCTCCTCGTCACTTTCGCTCGAGGAGGAACTTTCGATACCACTCGAGCTTTCCTCGCAACAGCTAAGGCGGACGCCTGAGCGCCTGTAAATGTTGACGGAGAGAAGGTCGGCCTCCATCATCTTGAAGCGGAGGACATGCCCATCCAGGAGGTTGTAGGCGCGGGAGAAGGTTTTACAACCACGCCTGAGGAGCATGACGTGACTATCTGGATACTCAACATCCACCCACGCGGCACCATTGCAACAACCATGCGCCCGCAGCCACAGAACGGGCGGCTTGTCAACCTCCATCACCCTAGACAAAGCGTGAGGGAGACGCAGATGGCTCCGAAGGGGACCGTGCAGCTTGATGATGAACTCCAGCGTCATCCCCTCTGAATGGGTCTCTTTAAGAAGGGGGTCCGACATCGAAGGAAGGGGTGGAACGGTGCTGCACTTCCCTCGACCATGGCCTCCACATCGGCCACAACCCCTCGTACCTCTTCCACCTTGCACGCTCAAGCCGCCCTCCGCCTTCGGGGCTGAAGCGATGGCATGATCCCGATGGGAACCCCTCGCCGTTGGGGTGGAGGACAGTGGCCGCCCTTGCCCCCTATCCATGGCTAAGGGCGAACACAACTCAAGATTGAGAAGGTGTAGAAGGGCAAGCTCTGGAGGTTCACACTCAAGGAGGAAGGAAAGATGGATGAGAAACGCCCCTCGCTACCCACCAAATTTATAGGGAGAGGCGAGGGGGCTGGTTCTCCTCTGCCCCAAGATTCGCCACACATCTCCACCAATCCTGTCGCCCACGACCATGGGCAAACAGGTAACCACCCCATTGCTCCAATCCATGGCGCTGGAATTTCTACCACGATGAAGACTTTAAGTCATGGGCGCCTGTTGCCAACTTTCCGCTATGCATGCACGTATACCATGTCGTGTATTTAACATGCGTTGTGGGGAGGTGTAGTAAGTGGAATAAATACAACCGGAGGATCCTACCACGCGTGCCCATGCATTGTTTGGGCCTAGCCCAACAACGGCTCGCACCCGTGTGTGCCCTAGCCCGGGGGCTCCTATCGGTGTACTAAAGTGTGGGCTTTTAGTATCCCATACTTGCGCATGGGGAGTTGTAGCCCCACCAGTGGAAAGGCCTGCCACGGGACTTCCAGAAGCAAGTACAAAGACGTCAAGAAAATGTTCAAGTCAACAATTGCAAGACCGAAGGCCAAAGGCTAGAACCCCAGCAAGATCTTACCCGGGTGGCTTACAGAGCCCTGGCAAGAAGTGCATCCAGCAAGGCCTTGCCATCCTGCCAGCGCAGAGGCCAGGTGTTGCCCCACCGGATATGTGTCAAGGCGCTGGCGATGGAGGAGGCTAAGCGGTGCCGATGGGACGGGCTCCTGTCCCGTCATGTAGAAAGCCAAGGACACCTGATGGAGCATTAAATGCATTTGTCCTACACCGTTAGTGTTAGGTATGATAGCATTGTAGCAATTGTACACCTCGTGTATGTACTGTACGCCACCGTTGGAGACCCCTTAGTCATATAAAAGGAGGCCCAAGGAATTACAGAGAGGGGACTTTTTTGCACTTTTGGAAGATCTTCTGGCTCACACGCGTAGCGGCTGTGTACGTTCATCACACAACGCTCGTGTAGCTGGAACTCAAACGCTCATAATACACCAAAGAAGGAGTAGGGTTTTACGCTTCTCAGCGGCCCGAACCTGGGAAAAATCCCCCCAGGCTACTCATTAGATCTGCTCTTTGTGCGTCCCTTCTCCCCGCCGAACCACTAAGGGACCCACGCGATCCCATAGGTGACGCACCCCGACACTGTGGTTGATTCTTTCGCTAGTATGTTTTATTAATTCCAAAAATATTCCCCATAAATTTTCAGGTCAATCCGAGAACTTTTCTTTCTGCACAAAAATAACACCAAGGCAATTCTGCTGAAAACAGCGTCAGTCCGGGTTAGTTCCATTCAAATCATGCAAATTAGAGTCCAAAACAAGGGCAAAAGAGTTTGGAAAAGTAGATACGATGGAGACGTATCAGTTACTTAGCAACTAAGGCCAATCGCTCAAGTATGAACAATGCCTTCGTCTAACAACTTTTTAGCGAAAGGTCATGACCGGTCACATACACTAACCAGTCATGAAAACATGATTCACGCTTCGAGGTAGTTCCTCTATCGACATGCCCCATCAATATGGAGATCGTTCCATCTTGTTTAAGGGATATTATCAATCATTCGGGTTATCCCACACAATCATAACGACATGATTATATCGGGAAGCGACGAGGTTTGCGGCATAGTAAAGGGGCTATAGCTGCCTACAAAAGGGAAACAACAATCAAAGCCTCCATACGCTTCTCACATTGAAAGCACATTTACTCGCTTGGTGATTTTGGTAACTGCTACTTCTTGAGCTTGCGTTGGTTTTCCCTTGAAGAGGAAAGGGTGACGCAGCAAACTAAATAAGTATTTTTCCTCAGTTGTTGAGAACCAAGGTATCAATACAGTAGGACGAACAAGCAAGGCCCCAATTTATGCACCTACGCAAACAATCAAACACTTGCACCTAACGCTATAAAGGGGTTGTCAATCCCTTCACGGTTATTTGCAAGGATGAGATCTGAAAGAGAAAGATATGAAAGAGTGCTAGAAGTAAAATAAAATAGAATTGCAGCAAGCTATTTTTGGTTTACAGATCTGAAAATATAATATGAAAAATAGACCCGGGGGCCATAGGTTTCAGTAGAGGCTTATCTCTTGAAGGAAAATAATATGGTGGGTGAACAAATTACTGTCAAGCAATTGATAGAAAAGCGCATAGTTATGACAATATCTAAGGCAATGATTATGAATATAGGCACCACGTCCGTGTCAAGTAGACCAAAACGATTCTGCATCTACTACTATTACTCCACACATCGACCGACTCATGCCTGCATCTAGAGTATTAAGTTCATGAAGAACGGATTAACGCATTGAGTAAGATGACATGATATACAGGGATAAACTCAAGCAATATGATGAAAACCCCATCTCTATATCCTTGATGGCAACAATACAAATACGTGCCTCACTACCCCTACTATGTCAGTGGGTGAGGACACCGTAAGCTTGAACCCAAAACTTAGCACTTCTCCCGTTGCAAGAATTACCAATCTAGTTGGCCAAACCAAAGCAATAACTCAAAGAGACTTGCAAATATATGAAATCATGAATTTAAGAATTCAAAGAAGATTCAAATTATATTCATAGATAATCTGATCATAAACCCACAATTCATCGGATCTCGACAAACACACCGCAAAAGAGTATTACATCGGATAGATCCCCATGAAGATCATGGAGAACATGGTATTGAAGAGCATAGAGAGAGAAGAAGCCATCTAGCTAGTAGCTATGGACCTGTAGGTCTGTGGTGAACTACTCACGCATCATCGGAAGGGCAATGGAGTTGATGTAGATGCCCTCCGTGATCGAATCCCCCTCCGACAGATTACCAAAAAAGGCTCCAAGATTGTATCTCTCGGGAACGGATGCTTCCGGCGGTGGAAAATTATTGTCATGGCTCTTTTTGGTATTGGCGGAATATTTTTGAATTTATAGGCCGAAGATTAGGGTTGGAGGAGGTACGGGGGCCCACAAGCCAGGGGGCGCTGCCCCCTGTCCACGCCAGGGTGGCTTGTGGCCCACCCGTTGACCTTCTGGCCTCTTCTCCAAGTCCCGTAGGTTCCTTCTAGTACAAGAAAAATCATCATAGAATTTATTCCTTTTGGATTCTGTTTGATATTCCTTTTCTGCAATACTCAAAAACAAGGAAAAAACAGAAATTGGCACTGGGCACTAGGTGAATAGGTTAGTCCCAAAAATAATATAAGATAGCATATTAATGCATCCAAAACATCCAAAACAGATAATATAATAGCATGGAACAATCATAAATTATAGAAACGTCGGAGACGTATCAACATCCCCAATCTTAATTCCTGCTCATCCTCTAATAGGTAAATGATAATAACTGAATTTTTGATGTGGAATGGTACCTAACATATTTATGCATGTAATGTTATTTATTGTGGCATGAATGTTCTGATTCGTAAGACTCAAAACAAAAGCTAAATGCTGACATAAAATAGTAATACTTCAAGCATACTAACAAAGCAATCGCGTCTCTTCAGAATAACATGACAAAAGAAAGTTATCGCAAAAAATCATATAGTCTGGCTATGGTCCATCTTCGCCACACAAAGTATTTATATCAGGCAAAACCCCGATGACAAGTCAAGTAATTGTTTCACACCTTTTATGTTCTCAAACCTTTTCAACTCTCATGCAATACATGAATGTGAGCCATGGATATAGAAGTATAGGTGGAATAGAATATGGTGGAAGTTATGAAGAAAAGGGAGAAGATAGTCTCACATTGACTAGGCGTATCAACGAGCTATGGAGATGCCCATTAATATATATGAATGTGAGTGAGTAGGGATTGCCATGCAACATATGCACTAGAGCTATAAGTGTATGAAAGATCAAAAAGAAACTAAGTGGGTGTGCACCCAACCTGCTTGTTCATGAAGAAGACCTAGGGCATTTTGAGGAAGCCCATCATTGTAATATACAAGCCACATTATATAATGAAAAATTCCCACTAGTATATGAAAGTGAAAAAATAGGAGACTCTCTATCATGAAGATCATGGTGCTACTTTGAAGCACAAGTGTGGAAAAAGATAGTATCATTGTCCCTTCTCTATTTTCTCTCATTTTTTTTATTTTTTTATTTTGGTGGGAATCTTTGGCCTCTTTTTTTATTTGGGATTCATTGGCCTCTTTTATTTTTCATAAAGTCCAGAGTCTCATCCCAATTTGTGAGGGAATCATAGCTTCCATCATCCTTTCCTCACATGGGACAATGCTCTAATAATGATGATCATCACAATTTTATTTACTTAAAACTCAAGAATTACAACTCGATATCTAGAACAAAATATGACTATTCATGCATGCCTCTGGTGGTGTACCAGGGTGTGCAATGATCTAGCATAGCAAATGACATAAAAATCGGACAAGCCATGAAAACATCATGCTAGCTAACTTACAATCATGCAAAGCAATATGAAAATGATGGTGCGTGTCATAATAAAAGGAACGGTGGAAGTTGCATGTCAATATATCTTGGAATGGCTATGGAAATGCCATAATAGGTAGGTATGGTGGCTGTTTTGAGGAAGGGTATATGGTGAGTTTAATGCATTGGCGGAAGTTGCACGGTACTAGAGAGGCTAGCAAAGGTGGAAGGGTGAGAGTACGTATTATCCACGGACTCAACATTAGTCATAAAGAACTCACATACTTATTGCAAAAGTCTATTAGTTATCAAAGCAAAGTATTACACGCATTCTCCTAGAGGAGAGGTTGGTAGGAGTTAACCATCGTGCGCTCTCGACCCTCACACAAAGGATGGCAATCAATAAACAAATCATGCTCCGACTTCATTACATAACGGTTCACCATATGTGCATGCTCCGACTTCGTTACATAACGGTTCACCGTACGATTACTCACTAGCATGACTCTAATATCACCATCTTTATATCTCAAAACTTTATGCAAGGAATCAAACTTCTCATAGTATTCAATGCGCTTTATATGAAAGTTCTTATTATATCCCTCTTGGATGCCCATTATATTAGGAGTAAATTTATAACCTAAAAAAATTAGCATGCTGTTTAAGGACTCTCAAAATAATATAAGTGAGGTACGCAAGTTCAATTATTTCTATAAAATAAAACAACACCATGCTCTGAACAGATATAAGTGAAGCACTAGAGCAAAATTGGCTAGCTCAAAAGATATAAGTGAAGCACATAGTGTATTCTAATAAATTCACGATTCATGTGTGTCTCTCTCAAAATATGTGTGTAGTAAGGATGATTGTGGCAAAATAAAAATAAAAGACTCATATCATACAAGACGCTCCAAGCAAAACACATATCATGTGGTGAATAAAAATATATCCTCAAGTAAATCTACCGATGGATTGAAGACGAAAGAGGGGATGCCTTCCGGGGCATCCGCAAGCTTAGGCTCTTTGGTATCCTTGAGTATTCCCTGGGGTGCCTTGGGAATCCCCAATCTTAGGATCGTGCCACTCCTTATTCCACAGTCCATCAAATCTTTACCCAAAACTTGAAAACTTCACAACACAAAACTCAACAGAAAACTCGTGAGATCCGTTAGCATAAGAAAAATAAATCACCACTTTAGGTACTATTGTGAACTCATACTTTATTTATATTTGTGTAATATCTACTGTATTCCATCTTCTCAATGGTTCATACCCCCCAATACAACCCATAGATACATCAAAATAAGTAAACAACACAAAGGAAACATAATCTATCAAAAACAGAACAATTTGTAGAAATCTGTAAATTTCGAACACTTCTGTAACTCCAAAAATTCTGAAAAATCAGGGAAACCTGGAAAATTTGTATATCAATCTTGTGAAAACATTTCAGACTCATTCAATGCTCTGGTAAATTTATAAAATTCCTGGACTGAGCGCAAACGTTTTTTCCAGCAAGGTCAAATCAACAATCATGGTAGACCATCCCAAAGGTCTTACTTGGCTCAAACACTAATTAAAACACCAAAACACAACTACTAGAGGTAATAATGTGTGAAAAACTCAAAAAGAGAAGCAAAAACAAAAAAAAACAAAAAAATAAATTTGGGTTACCTCCCAGCAAGCGCTATTGTTTAACACCTCTAGCTAGGCATAACACAATAGTTCTAGGTATTGTCATATTTGGTATGCAATCCATAAGCAACTCTCATAATAGATTCATAATATAACCTTATTTTCTTGCTAGGATAGTGTTCCATGCCTTTCCTTAACGGAAAATGGAATGTAATGTTTCCTTCTTTCATATCAATAATTGCATTGATCGTTCTAAGGAAAGGTCTATCAAGAATAAAAGGACATGTAGGATTGCAATCTATATAACGAACAATGAAATCTATGGGCACATAATTCCTATTTGCAACAATAAGAACATCATTAATCCTTCCCATAGGTTTCTTAATAGTGGAATCCGCTAGATGCAATTTCAAAGAGCAATCATCAAGTTCTTTATTCATGTATTCCAGCATAGCCTTTTGTTCTTTAAGCTCATTTCTAAAGAAACTATTATGGTCAAATTGGAGTGACCTGAAACTTTTAGCATTATTCTCAATATTTTCCAACTTCCTAAGATAAGGATCAACGCTTTTGGGTTGAGCCATAAAGACGAGCAAATGATCCAATACAGAAGCAAACAAAAAGCAAACGAAAAGACGAATGGAAGAAGGGCGAATAAAAAGGAAAATCTTTTTTCTTCTGAAATCACTTTAGAAGTGGGGGAGAGGAAAACAAGATGAAAATGGCAAATAATGTAAATGCAAGATATGATTTTGTGATGGGTACTTTGTAGGCTTGATGTGTATCCTCCCCGGCAATGGCGCCAGAAATCCTTCTTGCTACTTCTTGAGGTTGCGTTGGTTCCCCTTGAAGTGTAAAGGGTGATGAAGCAAAGTAGATAAGTATTTCCCTCAGCTGTTGAGAAACAAGGTATCAATACAGTAGGAGGAACAAGAAAGGCCCCAATTTATGCACCTACACAAACAATCAAACACTTATACCCAACGCTATAAATGGGTTGTCAGACCCTTCACGGATATTTGCAAGGATGAGATCTAAAAGAGAAAGATATGAAAGAGTGCTAGAAGTAAAAGTAAATAAAATTGCAGCAAGGTATTTTGGTATTTGTGGTTTATAGATCTGAAAATATAATATGGAAAATAGACCCGGGGCCATAGGTTTCACTAGAGGCTTCTCTCTTGAAGGAAAATAGTACGATGGGTGAACAAATTACTATCGAGCAATTGATAGAAAAGCGCATAGTTATGATGATATCCAAGTCAATGATTATGAATATATGCATCACGTCCATGTCAAGTAGACCGAAATGATTCTGCATCTACTACTATTACTCCACACATCGACCGACTCCTGCCTGCATCTAGAGTATTAAGTTCATGAAGAACGGAGTAACACATTAAGAAAGATGACATGATCTAGAGGGATAAACTCAAGCAATATGATGAAAACCCCATCTTGTTACCCTTGATGGCAACAATACAATACGTTCCTCGCTACCCCTACTATGTCACTGGGTGAGGACACCAAAAGATTGAACCCAAACTAAGCACTTCTCCCGTTGGAAGAATTACCAATCTAGTTGGCCAAAAAAAATCAATAACTCAAAGAGACATGCAAAGATATGAAGTCACGCATATACGAATTCTGAGAAGATTCAAATAATATTCATAGATAATCTGATCATAAACCCACAATTCATCGAATCTCGACAAACACACCGCAAAAGAGTATTACATCGAATAGATCCCCATGAAGATCATGGAGAACATGGTATTGAAGAACATAGAGAGAGAAGAAGCCATCCAGATACTAGTTATGGACCGGTAGGTCTGTGGTGAACTACTCACGCACCATCGGAAGGACAATGGAGTAGATATATATGCCCTTTGTGATCTAATTCCCCTTTGATAGATTACCGGAAAAGGCTCGAAGATTGGATCTCTCGGGAACGGAGGCGTAAAAGTATTATCGTGGCTCTTTTGGGTATTGGGCGAATATTTCTGAATTTATAGGCCGGAGATTAGGGTTGGAGGAGCTACGGGGGGCCCAAAAGCCAGGGGGGCGCATCCCCCTGTCCGCGCCAGGGTGGCTTGTGGACCACCCTAGACCTGTTGGCCTCTTCTCCAAGTCTTGTAGGTTCCTTCTGGTCCAAGAAAAATCATTGCAGAATTTTATTCCGTTTGGACTCCGTTTGATATTCCTTTTCTGCAATACTTAAAAACAAGGAAATTACAAGAACTGGCACTAGGCACTAGGTTAATAGGTTAGTCCCCAAAATAATATAAAATAGCATATTAATGCATATAAAACATTCAAAATAGATACTATAATAGCATGGAACAATCAAAAATTATAGATTCGTTGGAGACATATCAGTAACTAATAAGAACATATATCTCATTGGACTAACGTTTCCACTAAGTACATTTCAGGAAAAGTTCAATGATGGGATGGTTATACGATTGTGAGGAGACCCCAAGATTCAAGGAATAGGATTGGCAAAGCTTGAAGCAAGAAGACTCTACATTTCACTTTGTGAGAAATCACTTTGAGTCGATAGGAAATCCAATACTATGAAAACGGGGTGAGGTAATGTTGGTGAACAAAATGATCCACGTGTACAAGTGCTAGCCACCAAAAACACCCACAAGCTCTCCCACAGATACTCTGTCCAAACCTTACCACACAAAATTGGTGCCACTAAGTTTTTCCACTCGGCCCAACCGATTTTCATTTCAGGCAAAACCCAGCCAAACCTAGATTATCGGTACCACCAAGCTCTATATCGGTGCAACCGAGATTGGCGACCAACCTTCTGGTGTCCCATTTTATAAAATCAGAATTTCTAAGTTTTATGAACCGGTGTCACCGAGTTTGGAAACTGACCTCGGCTACTCATATCGGTACTACCAAGAATCATATATCGGCCTCACCGAGATCCCTAAAGTTGCCACATTTTGAACAAATCGGTATGACCGAGTTTTGCTTTGGTTTCACCGAGTTGGTCAATAATGGTGTAACGGTTGGATTTTTGGAGATGCATATATATACCCCTCCACCACCACTCACTCGCAAGAGAAGAACTCAGAACAGATCCCCACTTATCCCACTTGATCTTCTGAGAGAGAGCCACCTACTCATGTGTTGTGATCAAGATATTCCATTCCCACCATATGAAACTTGATCTCTAGCCTCTCCAAGTTGCTTTCCACCCAGTAAATCTCTTCTACCAACCCAAATTTGCGAGAGAGTGATTGAGTGTTGACGAGTCTATCATCTTGAAGCAAAAAAGCAAGGACTTCATCATCACTACCACATCTATTACCTTTTGGAGGGTGGTGCCTCCTAGATTGGTTAGGTGTCGCTTGGGAGCCTCCAACTTTGTGATGTGGAGTTGAACCAAGAAGTTTGTAAGGGCAAGGAGATCGCCTACTTTGTAAAGATCTACCCCGAGTAATGCTAGTCCTCTATGGACGTAGGCCATCATGGAATAGACAAGGTTGCTTCTTCATGGACCCTGATGTCTACTATGCAACTTTATTGTAGTAGACTCGTATTGGGCCTCCAAGCGCAGAGTTCTGTAGGACAGTAGCAATTTTCCCTCAAGTGGATGACCTAAGTTTTATCAATACGTGGGAGGTCTAGGATGAAGATGGTCTCTCTTAAAGAACCCTGCAATCAAATACAAGAAATATCTTGTGTCCCCAAGACACGCAATACAGTGGCAAATTGTATAGGTGCACTAGTTCGGCCAAGAGATGGTGATACAATTGTAATATGGATGATAGATGTAGGTTTTTATAATCTGAAATTATATAAACAGCAAGGTAGCAGGTGACAAATGTGAGCACAAACGGTATTGCAATGCTTGAAAACAAGGCATACGGTCTAGAATTTCGCTAGTGCAATCTCTCAACAAAGCTAATATAATTGGATCACATAACCATCCCTCAACATGCAACGAAGAATCACTCCAAAGTTCTTATCTAGCGGAGTTTGTAGGGTACGAAACCACCTTAAAGCTACCCTTTCCAATCAATCTATCCAAGAGTTTGTACTAAGATAATAAGTTATCCTTTGCGCTCGATCTATTCAAGAGTTCGTACTAAAATAACACCATATGATACGCATCAACCAATTCTAATGTCACCTAGATACTCCAATGTCACAACAAGTATCCATGAGTTAGTTATACGATACACATCAAACAATTTCAGATTCATAATACTCAATCCAACAAAAAGAACCGCAAAGAGTGCCCCAAGATTTCTAACGGAGAAGCTAGGACAAGAACGTGTATCAACCCCTATGCATACATTACCCCAATGTCACTGCGGGAATCCGCAAGTTGACTACCAAAACATATATCAAGTGAATCAATAGAACACCCATTCTCACCACGGGTATCGATATGCAAGACATATATTAAGTGTTCTCAAATCCATAAAAGTATCCAATCAGGTAACAAAATCCTAAAGGGAAAACTCAATTCGTCACAACTAGATAGAGAGGCGAAAACACCATATGATCCAACTATATTAACAAAGCCCGTGATACATGAAGATCGTGTCATCTCAGGAACAAGAGAGAGAGAGAGAGAAAGATTGAACACATAGCTACTGGTACAAACGCCAGCCCCGAGGGTGGACTAACCCCTCCTCATCATGGCCTCCGCCGGGATGATGAAGATGGCCACCGGAGATGATCTACCCTCTATGGAAGGGTACTATTTGCTCTCTAGATTGGTTTTTCTTTGAAACAAAGGCCTTGCAGTGGTGGAAGGAGAATTCTAGGGTTATTTCTGATGGTTTCTCTATTTATAGGATTTTTGGGTGTCGGTTTCATGCCAAGATGGGCCACGAGGTGAGCGCAACCCACCAGGGTACATGTCCAATGGGTCGGCATGCCTTGGTTTATCGTTCCCTCCTCGTAGATCTTTTGGCCCTCCCATAAATATTTGGGGGCCTCTTTTGTTCCAAACGAAATCATCAAAAAGTTTCGGGCGATTCCGAGAACGTTCATTTTCTGCACACAAAAACAACACCACGGTTGTTCTGCTGAAAACAACGTCAGTCCGGGTTAGTTCTAAATAAATCATATAAAGTGTATCAAAACCATACAAAAGTATTGTAAACATAGGCGAATACGGCATGAATACTTCATAAATTATCGATACGCTCGAGACGTATCAGCATCCCCAAGCTTAATTCCTACTCATCCTCAAGTAGGTAAATGATAAAAGAAACAATTTATGAAGTGTCAATGATAGCATAGTGCATAATTTTGATCACTGACAATTTCAATCACTTTTTCTAGCATCATAACAACAACTTTTTCTCATAAAACTCATCATGATAAAGGAGAAACCAATTCACATGTTATGGTTCAAACAATGAATTCTCTTGAAACTTAACAACCTATGTTCTTAGTCACCAAACAATTGCAATTCAACTTATTCTCAACAAAGTCTAAGTAAGAGCTCTACATACTCAATCATCATATAGTCTTCTATGACTTCTAGTACTCAAAGCATATTTTTAGAACAAACAACATCCATCGAACACAAAGAAAGATATATGTGCCTATATCTTTCCCCACCACATGATGCTTGCCAACTAATATAAGAAGGTTGGAATAAGAAGTTTACTCAACATGAAAAGTAAATAACATGAAAGTAAATAGATGGTACCTTCGCAGAGGGGAGTAGGGATTTGCATATGTGAGAGAGCTAATTGTTTAAAACAAAGATAAATATAATTTTCGGAGGTGCACCTTTCTTGTCAACGCTACGACCAAGAGTTATCAATATCTTCCATGTTAAACACATTAGAGGTGGTTCCCAAGATGTAAAAGTAAAGGTCTACTCCCATGTAACATCCCAAACTTTGGAATGTTATAATAAATATTAGAATGATTGTTTGTTTGTTTGAGTGATTGAAAGTGAGTGAAATTGAAACTTTTTGAAACTTTTGAAAATTTGATGAGAGGGAATGAAATGACTTTCCCAAAACTCTTACTCTGCATTTTGATCCTCAGGAAATTCAAAATCCATTTCATCACAAAACCCCAGAGTGAAGATGACATGACTTCTTCCATTTAAAGAAATGAAAAGGGATTTGAAAATGGTTTGAATTTCCATTTGAAAATATTTCAAATTCAGAAACCTTATGCAACTCAACGATTTTCATGAGATAGGATAATATGACTTCTTCAATTTACATGAAATATGAGTTGGGAGTTTAAAGGAAATTGAAAGTGCCTCTAAATTATTATGGAACCGATTTCATATTTGGTTCCTATTCAAGTTTTCAAAGTATTCAAACCCCTTGTCAAAAAATTTGAGAGGAGTAAATGTGACACTCCAAAACCAGGGGTATTTGGTGATGTTTTTGAATCATAAAACTCATGGGGTTGTTTTGAAAATATTTGCAAAAAGAATTTAAAACCAAATAGGCATTTTCTGAAAATACTATTTTTTCAAATTGTGCAAATGACAGAAGAAAAATGTTCACTAAATTGCATTTTTTATTTTGTTAATTTTGATATATAATACTCCTATTTTTGGAACTGTATTATTTGCATTAAAAGCTTTGATTGTCGCAGGATATTAAAAATGGAAAAATCTTGAGCATTTAAAACCCTACCGGCCCAATCCGTCTTTAAAGCCGATCCCACCTTCCTTTCTTATCGGCCACCGACGCGTCCGTAGCTCTCCCTCTCTCTCTGACAGCGGGTCCCGCCCCGATCGACCCTGAGATCTCGCCGGTCACCTTCCTCCTCCTTCTCCCCGACGACCTCGCCGGATCTCCTTGCCGTGATCCTCTCCCCTGCCTTTTCTCGAGCACCTGAGCCGCCTATAAGTAGCGCCTGCCACCCCTCTTCCCATTCCCCCTCGTTGCCCGTCACCCCACGGCCTCCCGACACCGGAATCGCTCGCCGGAGCTTTCGGTTGCCGCCGCGCCCCTCCTCTCTTGCCGCTCCCCTCCGACCACTCCGACCCGTCCCGAGCACGCCATCGAATTCCCCTCGCTCTCCCTCACAGCCCCAACCACTCGCCCGTCCTCCACCCCACCGGAGCTCTCCTCCCCATCGACCTCGCCGGAGTCCGAACCGCCCCGAACACGTGCCGCTCGCCTCATTCGCCCCCGAGCCCCTTCGACGCCACCATTGTCATCGCCGTGCTTCCCCGCGTCGACCAGCGCCATCGCCGTCGCCAGAGGACCACCGGAGCGACGCCCACGTCAACCTCACCATTTCGGCCTCGTCGTCGAACTCGCCGGAGTTCCCTTCACCACGGTGAGCACCTTTCCCCGTCCAATCTCGAATCAACGGCGCAGATTACAATAGCCGTACCCCTTCGGTTTTAGTTAAGTGAACCGGCCAATTTTCTTAGTTTAGAAATACCCGAACCGTTTTTCTTTATGTTTCGGCCGTTCGCCCGTAGCGCCACTCGCACACACCCCCGTAGCCAATCAGGAGATGCCACGTAGCAACCCCTGTCTGTTAGAAACAAATTTTTTCTTTTCTATTTTAATTTCTGTTTCCAGAATAGTTCTGATTTTATTGTCTTTATATCTTTTAAACTATTTAATGTTTTTAATTGATTCTTTTTGCATTAGGTCAAAAATTTGTTCTAGTTTATGTAGATACCAAATTTGAATATCTACATTTGAATTTAAACAGATTTGAGTTAAATTTTGTTTTCTGAATATCTTGAGTTCTAAAACGAATTTTGAGTTGATTCTTTTTGCTACTTGACACTAGTGATATTAGTTATCAGTAGGTAAAGTTTGAGATTTTTTCGAATAAATTTGATTAGGGTATTAACTAGAAACAGAATCTGTTTAGTTTCATATTAGTTTATTTATATTGATTTACTTTGTTTTATTTTTGAAAATCTGAATATGATTTATATTAAGTTTTAGATTTCATTTAGTTTTGTTGTTCCAAACCTTTGTAATTTACTTGCTGTTAAAAAAAGTTAATTTGTTTAGTTTATAAATTTTGTTGTAGGGATCTATACGCTCTTTCAAATAGGTATAGTTGTTTTAAAAGCAAATTTGTTAGTAACAATTCTTTTAACTAAAGTTTTATATAATTAGATTATGTTTTCAAATAAAATTTGTAGTAATTTATTTCTGTTAAGAAATGCTTAGTTAATAAAAATAATTTAATTATGATAGGCAACTAGATTATCTTTCATTAGGTAAATATGTTATAAAACAATTTAGTTTGTCATAGAAACTCTTTTCACAAAAATTTTATATGATTTAATTCTGTTTTGAATAAAGATTTTACTTAATTATGTTTTGTTAACTTAGTTGTTTTTACAATTTGTTTTCTCTTAGTTTATGGTTGTGCTTGTTGTTAAGTTCATTAGGCAAACACTTATGTTGTTTAGGATGTTGTTTTCATAGTTTTTACTTGTTTTTCAAAAGTAATTCTTTTTGCTAGAAAAATATTTACTAAAACCCTTTTGTTATATTTTATTTTGTTATTGTTTTGTTACTATTTGAAAATAGTTGTTTGTGGGGGAAAACTACTTTAGTTGCTTTTATGGAAACTTTCTTGATTTTAACTTTTGTCTTAAGTATTTCCTTCATCAACCTTGTTGTTTTGTTTCTTGTGTTATCTTGTGATTGTTAGAATTGATTGCTAGTATGATTGCTTATGTATGCAATGTTTGTTATATAGATTTTCATCAGAGAGTGACGTATAGTCTATCAAGTTATTTCTGAGAGCAATCTTTATCTTCATCAACAGTACAGGCAAGTTCACTTCGACCATCTATTTCATACCCATGTTTTTATTGCATGTAGTGACATCATTCTACACATCCCTCCCGTAGTGTTATTGAAATTCTTGTAGTTGAGTAGAATGCATGAGGTAAGAACCCACCACTGGTTACTAAATCCCCGGGAACGTTAGTTACTCTTATGCTATGCTAAAGTAGACGGGGTTTGGTATGAGTGTTCGTGAGTGGTGTGAAGAAGGACTCTACGTCAAGACGACAACTTCATGAAGACATCTTCAAGTCCTGCATCTTCAAGATCTCAAGACTTCAAGACTCAAGAATACAAGTTTTCAATACACACTACTGGGTGAAGGATGGTTGATTGGGAACCCTGGAGAAACCAGTGAGTGGCCGGGATGCATGGAGAAGCGCCATGACATCTTGCGGAAAGCTTCACCCAGACTCAAAGAGAAGGATGCATACTTCATGCCCGGAAGCTTACCTGTGTAGCCACAATTCATTATGGGCTCTGGCTTGGTTGATCTTTGTTGTGACTCTGCTGGGCACTGCTACGAGATGTAGTCGACGTTAGGATTGGATGGGCACTGTCGGACAGTCAGGTAAGCACTCTGAAAGACCATGTTTCTTTCATCCTGTTCTCAAACACCAGGCAGTGCGAGGACTTACCAGGAGGGAAAGAATCTTGTGGGTAAAGTACACAACACTCTGCAGAGTTAAACCTAATCGATTAGCCGTGTCCCCGGTTACGGACAATTTGAGCTTCTAGACTTGGATCTATCTCTGAACTCTCAACACTGGACTGATAACTAATTGTGGGCAACTTAATGATACTTATGGGCATTGAGACATTGGTTGGCGGAACCATGTCATGATAGGTAACTCCATAGTGAAATTCCTGATATTCCTTTGTTGTAGGAAAACAAAATCAGCTTTTATGCAAAAACTTAGCCACAAAGCCATAAAGCCTTATTGCATATAGTATAGTTTATTCTTCTGTTCTTCTATGGTGATCTTGCCAGCATATTCAAAATGCTGACCTACACAGCTGCAACGTCTCATGTTGCAAATACTCTTCTACGATGGGTAAGAGTACGATTCAGGGTTACGGTCTGCACTCAACCTGTCGTTGGTGTTATTGGGACTCCACTCCCGTTGACTGTATCCGCTGCTATTTTAAGGTATATATCTGTTTTACGCTGCTACATGTGATTGCACTTTGATATATACATTGATGTACTGTGTGTGCCAGCATACTGATCCAGGGATGGCACAGAAAACACAGAGGCTTGACTCGTTTTGAGTCGGGTCGCTACATCCCCCTCCACCAACAATCACACTCCGCAGCTAGCAGAATCCACGGGTACTGTCCATACCAACAACATTCCTTGGGGAGTTATGTTTATTTATTTGCATTTTTATATTTCAGGACTAGGAATCCCTATTACCGCCCCTCTCGTGCAAGGACGAGTGAATAAACAGTCATCATGAGAATAACCCACTTAACATGGAAGATATTGACCGCCCCCTGTCGCTCCATGAGTGGTCGAGGCACACAAAACAAATGTTCATTTGAAATTTTAGAGGTGGCACATGCAAATTTACTTGGAACGATAGGCTAATACCGTATATAGGTAGATATAGTGGACTATCATGGAAAGAAACTAGGTTTAAGGGATTTTGGATGCACAAGTAGTATCTGTACTTAGTACGAAGTTTTTTCTAGCAAAAGGTGATAAACAAGCACCATATGTTGGTGGATCCATGAAAATATAACTTCTATGCAAATATACGCAACCATAACTCGTTACGTTGTCTTCCTTGACCAACTTCAACTAATTTGATCAAGTTGAAAATAATTAATTGTTATTCAAAATCATAGAATATGTCCAAGATAATATATTTGTATGTGAAAGTTCTCTTCCTTATAATAATCATTCACGTATTTCTTGTATGACCAATATTGTGATTGTCAAACTTCAATAGATTTTACTTTCTAAACAAGTTGTGAAGCTACTACTAAGAATAAAGCACATTTATAATTTCATATCATAAATTTATGATATTTCATTGATTCACAATTTACTCATAGGATATAAGTGAAGCACATCAGTAAACAATCAAACTACTCTGAAAAGATATAAGTGAAGATCAATGAGCAGTCAAACAATTAGGTAGCTATGTGAGGACTCTCTCTCTCTCTCTCTCAATTAAGATTTTCAGATATGAATATTTTATTAAAAAACAAGCAAAATAAAGATAGCACTCCAAGAATAGCACATATCACGTGGACAAATAAAAATTTAGGCTCAACATAGGCTAACCGATATTTGTTATGAACAAAGGTGGGATGCGTAGCAGCCCCAAGCTTAGATGCTTGAGACTTCTTGAAATATTTACTTGGAGTTCCTTGGGCACCCCCAGGCTTGAGCGTTTGTATCTCGTTCAATCCTCTCACATCCCGGTTTCATCTATTCTAAAAAACTTCATCCACACAATCTTGAAAAGAACTCGTGAGGTAGATTAGTAGACATAAAAGTAAATCAACAGTTCATGTACTAACAAGATTAGTTTCATAATAATTTTCAAACATTAGGTACGGTATACTATCATTTCCACGATTTATATCTACCAATATAAGATCTAGAAACTATAATATAAGTAGATAACAAAAACTATGACAACAATTTGTCCAAACAGAACGGTCTATAGTAATCTATTAAACCAGTGTACTTGTGTATCTTCAAAAATTATGAAACTTTAGTAAAAGCTAAACAATTTTTATTAAATTACTTTCTTAAAATTTCAGAAACTTTCCACGTTCCAGTAAAATCTGATAATTGAAATACTACAGCAAAAGTTTCTGTTTTTACACAGCACACATCAAAACATGCAATGCAAGCATCCTAATGCAATTATTGGAACCTTTTATTGAAAAACAAGATTATAAATAAAATATAAAATATAATTTAAAAATAAAATGATTCTCCAAGCAGAACATATATCATGTGAGGAAAAAAATATAGCTCCAAGTAAGATATATCGATAATGTTGGAGACGAAAGAGGGGATGCCTTCCGATGCATCCCCAAGCTTAGACGCTTGAGTATTCCTTGGAGATTACCTTGGGGGTGACTTAGGAATACCCAATATTAGGTCCTTTATTCTCCTTATTCACCACATATTGTTATCTCACCCAAAACATGAAAACTTCAATCACACAAAACTTAACGAAACTTCATGAGATGGGTTACGATAATAAAGATAGACCATTCACTTAGGTGCTGTAAAGACAAGATTAATAATCTATATCACATGATACCTACTTTATTATATCGTTTCCATAATTTATATCACCAAATATAAGCTATGGAAACACTAAAACAAGCGAACTATGCATGCAAAACAGAATCTGTCAAAAA
This sequence comes from Hordeum marinum, assembly GCA_022496015.1. Classification (NCBI taxonomy): domain Eukaryota; kingdom Viridiplantae; phylum Streptophyta; class Magnoliopsida; order Poales; family Poaceae; genus Hordeum; species Hordeum marinum. The sequence continues at coordinate 472,667,588 of CM039678.1, forward strand.
CAGAATAGTCTGTGAAGATATGAATAATCACCATACTTACCTAACTATGAAAATTATGAAAAATTAGTACAACGCATAGAATTTGCATATAAATTGTTTTCAAAAATTTCAAATTTGTTTGACGCTCGAGTAAAATCACATAATTCATGTACTGGACGCAAAACTTTCTGTTTTTGCACAGAATCAAACAAACATGTTTCCACACTATCCTAAAGGCATTACTTGGAATTTTATTGAAATAAAATATACAATACATGATTAATAAAGTATATTAATCATGTGAACACATAAAAACAGAAGGTAAAAGTGTTGGGTTTTCTCCCAACAAGCGCTTTCCTTTAATGCCTTTTAGCTAGGCATGATGATTTTAATGATACTCGTATAGGAATAATAGATGAAACATCCAAGAGAGCATCATGAATCACATGGAAATCACATTTAAGTCTAACCCACTTACTATGCATAGGTATTTTGTCATCAAACAATTCATGGGAGCAAGAATCCACTTGCATAGGAAGAAAAATAAGCATGGCTTCCAAACTTTGAACACATCTAGAGGAAACTTGATAATATTGCAATTCCTACAAGCATATGTCCCCCTCATAATAATTTTCAGTAGCATCATGAATGAATTCAACAATATAACTATCACATAAAGCATTCTTTTCATGATCTACAACCATAGAAAATTTATTACTCTCCACATAAGCAAAGTCCTTTTCATTCATAATAGTGGGAGCAAACTCAACGAAATAACTATCATGAGATACTTTATTGACATAACCACTTTGAATATTAAAATCATGATGACAAGTTTCATGGTTCTCATTACACTTTATAGCATACATGTCATCATAGTAATCATCATAGATAGGGGGCATGCCATCATTATTGACGAAGGGATGACCCTAGGGTAGCCTCAAACGGTCCCTTCCGTGCCCGACGAACGCGGGTAGCGGGCGGCCCCTTTTTCCTCGAGTGCCCGGCTATGCCCCGCCAGCTTTAAGTTTCCGGTCGGACCTCGCCGGCTGCGCCATTGCCAACTACGGTGCGCTAGCCGGCTTGGAGCCGCCCCCCAGCCGTCCGGGCATTGGATGCCACTGTCACGCCAGGCGTGGCAACAACGGGCTCCTTCCCATCGGGCGTCAGCGCCCGTATGGCCACAGTGAAGGCGTCAAGGCCCGCATGGCCGCTGTGGACCCTTTCTCTTTAGGGGTCAGCGCCCGCATGGCTACAGTGAGGGCGTCAGGGCTCGCGGCCCTGGCTGACGGCGACCGAACCTCCAACAGCGCCGGCCTGCCTCCACCACTCCGTTACCTGCCCCGACGTGGCTACAGGGCGGCCGGCCGCGCCACTGACCTCGGCCGGGGGCCGCAAGACGTCGCCCCAAGAGGCGATCCATGCCGCGACCCGACTAGCGTCGGTACCCGCCGCGTGGGCTCGGACGCGGGTCCGGATGGGACCCTTCAGCTGACGGGACCTACCGGTGACAAGACCCCACGGCCAGCGGGTCCCACGGTTGGGCAGAGAGGCCGCCGGCTGGGACCCCCCACGGCTTTCTGCCCGTACTGTAACCCGGGGGGTTGACCTATAAAGCCCCCCAGGACACCCCCATGCAGGGGGACGGCCAGTGAATCGCACACTCTCACGTTCCACCCTCACACCCACCCGCGGGAGGGCAGTAGGGCCGGCCAGACCCTCCCTCCTCCTCGGTCCGCACGGCTCAAGGAGCACCATTGTAGCCCTGCTCTAACTTCAACTAGATTCAGCAGGACTAGGGGTATTACCTCCCTCGGAGGGCCCCAAACCTGGGTACGCCGCGTGTTCCTCACCGTTCGTGCCTAACCCCGCTCCCGGATTCCGTCGGCGACCTTTCGGCCCCTCTCGATAAGCCTACCCATGGCATCTGCCGTGACGAAACCATGATAGTTGGCGCCCACCATGGGGCCGTTTGCGGCACCGGCCGGAGTCACGCTCCGGGCGGGGCCCCTCACCGTCTCTCCCGACCGCCCCGCGTCCGGGCGGAACTGCGTGCTCGTGGGGCTTGCTCCGGTAGGCCCTGCAGGCGTCGCGGCCGCCCCCCTTGACGGGCCCCTCAACCGCGACATCGCGCTCGACGTCGCCGCGCTCACCAAGCAGTTCAGCATGCTGAGTCTTGCCGACGCACTGGTGGCTGACAAGTACCCTAGCTGGGTGCTCGACTATGCCGACCCTCCATCGTCCGTAGGTGCGCTCGCCACGTGCGACGCCATTGGCTGCCACACCCGCGTGGGGGTGATGGTCACCGCCTCCTCCACCACTTCGGGCCGCGTGCGAGCGGCTGAGGTCGACGCGGCTCAAGCCGGTACCTCCGACCCGCTCGCCGCTGCCCTGCGGGGTCTGGGCATCCCCATCACCATGACGGCGGACCCAGCTGCCGCCAGAACCGAGCTGGAGGCGGCCCCATGCCAACTGCTCGAAGACGCCAGCGCCCTCGCTGCCGAACGACACCGGATGGAAGCCGCGCAGCGGGAGTACAACTCCGTGTATGGGCTCACCCCGGTTGGCCCCGAGCCCAGTCGGCGTGGGGCCACGTAGGAACGCGGCCGCGTGGTCACGGAAATCCTCGGCGGCCGCCTTCCCGTCTACGACAACCCCGCGGCCAACCTGCATGCCGCCAAGGTGGTCTACGAGGATCTTGCAACCTTGGTGGGCGAGGAGCAGGCCGCACGCGAACGGCATATCAAGGACCTCATCGACACCGCCAACGCACAACAGGCCGCCCTCACTCCTAGCGGGGCCATCTTTGGATTTCCACGCCCTGAGGGCGACGCCTCTGGGGCTTCTGACCGCCGGCCGGCTCTGCACTCCAGCACCCCTCGTCCCTCAGGCCGGAACGCCCGGGGGAGCAATGCTCGGCGTCCCCCGTCTCGCGGAAACGAGCAACCGGCCGTGAACAGCCGGCACGGCGACGACCCGGCAGGTAGCCGCCGTCTCGACGAGGCGTCGGCTGGGGGAAGCCTCCGTAGCGGCGAGCACACTCCCCCTCCTCGACCAGAGCCGGTGCAGTCTGTCCCGCCGGCAGTCCGTCCTGAGCTTGCGGCTCGGCTCGGTCCACGTGTCCCCCATAGCAACAACGACGCTCGACTCTGCCTCGACCGGCTGGCGCAGTCAGCCCTCCTCGAGGAGGAGGGTTTGATTGGCCCGGCCTGCTTCGGCCCACGAATCCGCAATGAGCCTTTTCCTCCCGGTTTCACGCTCCCCTGCGACACCCCGAAGTACACCGGGGCCGCCAAGCCGGAGGACTGGCTGATCGACTACACCACTGCTCTTGGCATCACCAGGGGGAAGAAGCGCGTAGCCGTCTGCTACGCCCCCCTCATGCTGGTCGGCTCCGCCCGCACCTAGCTGAACAGCCTGGCAGCCGGCAGCATAAACACCTGGACGTACTTCGAAGAGGTCTTCATCCGCAACTTCACCGCCACCTACAAACGGCCTGGCCGGCCTCGCGAGCTGGCCATGTGCGTCTAGGGGCCGGAGGAGCCCCTCCGCGACTACCTCACGCGTTGGACCGAACTCCATGACTCCTCCAAGGGCGTGCACGAGGTGCAGGCCATCCAGTACTTCATCGAGGGCTGCCGCGATGACACCCCCCTCAAGCACAAGCTCTTATGCTCCGAGCCAACCTCCCTAGCGGACCTGATGTCCAAAGCGGACAAATACGCCACAGCCGATTCCTCGATGAGGATGAAAGCTAAGGCGTCAGCCAAGCCGGCTACGCCCCTCGCCGTGCCGCGGGCGGCAGCAGCAAAACGGAAAGCGCAAGAACGACCAGCCCGACTCCCGCCGGGTGTTCTGAGGAAGTTCGCCGAGCACAAATTGCACGTATGGCCGGATGCGAAGCCGGTCAAGCAACCCCTATGCCGCTTCTCTGAGGAGAAGCGGCGCACCATCGGAGAAGAGATCACCCAGCTACTTGTAGCCGGCTTCATCATGGAAGTATACCACCTGGACTGGCTGGCCAACCCGGTCCTGATGCTGAAGAAAAACAAGACCTGGCGCATGTGTATCGACTACACAAACCTAAACAAGGCATGCCCCAAGGACCCGTTCTCCCTGCCACGGATTGATCAAGTCGTCGACTCCACGGCCGGCTGCGACCTGCTGCCCTTCTTGGATACCTACTCCGGCTACCACCAGATCAAGCTGGATCCGGAGGACCGGCTCAAGACCTCCTTCATCACCCCCTTTGGGGCCTACTGCTACATCACCATGTCTTTCGGCCTGAAGAACGCAGGCACTACCTTCCAGCACTGCATGCAGAAGTGCCTCTTGCCTCAGATAGGCAGGAACGTCCACGTCTACGTCGACGACATCCTCGTCAAATCTAAGAAGCACTTCAGCCTCCTCGATGACCTTCGAGAGATGTTCGCCAACCTACGCGAGTACAAGATCAAGCTCAACCCGGAGAAGTGCGTCTTCGGCGTCCCAGCCGACCAGCTCCTGGGTTTCTTTGTGTCCGCCCACGACATCAAAGCTAACCCCGAGAAGATCCGGGCGATCGAGCGCATGCCCAAGCCAGTCCGGCTCCGTGACGTCCAGAAGTTCACCAGCTGCCTCACCTCCCTCAGCCGGTTCATCAGCTGGCTGGGTGAGAAGGCCTTGCCCCTCTATGGGCTCCTGCGCAACTCGGCCCTGGTCGAGCCGGGCCGGGACCTCTCGAAGAAGCCGGCCCTGTTTGACTGGTTCGACAAGGCGAACGCGACTTTCCATGGCCTCAAGCGAGCCCTCACCAGCACGCCCATCCTGGCCGCGCCGGCTGAGAAGGAGTCCCTGCTCGCCTACATCACGACAACCTCACGCGTCGTCAGCGTCATCTTGGTGGTCGAGCAGCTGGAGGAGGGCAAGGCGTTGCCAACACAACGCCCCGTCTACTACCTCAGTGAGGTCCTCTCCGCCTCCAACACAACACAAGGCATATACTTCGCCGCTCAGAAGCTGAAGCAATACTTCCAGGAGCACGTCATCACCGTCGTCAGCATGGCGCTGTTGGGCGAAATCATGGCCGGCCGGGATGCCACCGGCTGGATAGCCAAATGGGCCATCGCCATGGACGACTACGAGCTACGATACGAGCCGCGCACCACCATCAAATCCCAAGCAATGGACGACTTCCTCATCGACTGGGCCGAAACCCAGTTTGTGCCGCCTCCTCCCGACTCCACGCATTGGCGCATGCATTTCGACGGCTCCAAGATGAGGACCGGCCTGGGTGCCGCATAGTCCTCACCTCCCCAAAGGGCGATCAGCTCAAGTACGCTCTCCAGATGCACTTCATCGCCTCCAATAACATAGCCGAGTACGAGGCTCTCGTCCATGGCCTCCGGCTAGCCAGGGAAATCGACATCCAGCGCATCATATGCTTCGGCGAATCCGACCTCGTGTTGCAGCAAGTCTCTAGCGAATGGGACGCCAGGGACGCCAACATGGCCAGCTACCGCTTCCTCGTCTAGCAGCTGACCGGCTCCTTCGAGGGCTGCGAGTTCCACCATGTCCCCCGAGCGGACAACAAGGCGGCCGACACGCTCGCCAAGATCGGCTCCACCAGGCAAGCCATCCCATCCGGTGTCTCCCTTGAGCGGCTGTCGAAGCCCTCGATCAAGCCATCTACCGTGTCAGAGTCCATACTCGTGCCGCCTGGCGCGGCCGGCACCCCAGCAGAGTCGGCCGCTCCGCCGATCCCACCGGCTGCGACGGCTCGACCGGCTTCGGCATTTCCGGCAACCGGGCCGGCGCCGTCCGCCACACCAACCAAACTGGCCCCGCCCACACTCGACGCCGTCGTGATGAAGGTTGATGCTCCTATCATCGTTTCACGCCCGGGGCTGACAAGCCAGCCCCGAGGGCAGACGAACCGGCCTCGGGGGCTGCCGTCTCCAAGGCACGATGGGACCCGGGCCGGCTCCCGTCTCAGCTCCCTCATGGGCTCAGCTCATCCTTGCGTTCCTCCAACGCGGCGAACTTCCCCCCAACGAGGCCACGACGAGGCAAATCCAGCGCCGGGCCTCAGCCTACAGCATCGTCAACCGTGAACTGGTCCACCGCAGCACCACCGGCATTTTCCAACGTTGCGTCGAGCCGGAGAAAGGGCTGGAGATCCTCCTTGACATCCACCAAGGCAAGTGCGGGCACCACGCTGCCTCCTAGTCCTTGGTAGCCAAAGCTTTTCGCAACGGTTTCTACTGGCCGACTGCCCTGGAGGCGGCCAAGAGCCTGGTTGACAAATGCGAGGGCTGTTAATGTTTCAGCACGCAGAGCCACCTACCGGCTTCCGCCCTCCAGACCATCCCCCTCTTGTGGCCCTTCGCCGTCTGGGGGCTGGACATGGTGGGACCCTTCAAGACCGCCCGAGGCGGCATGACACATCTGTTGGTCGCCGTCGACAAGTTCACCAAGTGGATCGAGGCGCGACCCATCAAGAAGCTGGACGGCCCCACCGTCGTCCAGTTCGTCGAAGACATCACGGTCCGCTACAGCGTCCCGCACAACATCATCACTGACAACGGCACGAACTTCGCCAAGGGCGCACTGGCGCGTTTTTGCTCGCGACTGGGCATCCGGCTCGACCTGGCATCCGTCGCCCATCCGCAATCTAACGACCAGGTCGAGAGGGGAAACGTCCTACTCCTGTCCGGCATCAAGCCCCGGCTTGTCACGCCGCTGGCCCGGTCGGCCGGCTGTTGGGTCGAGGAGCTGCCGACCGTCCTCTGGAGCCTCCGCGCCACGCCCAACCGGTCGACCAACTTCACCCCATTTTTCCTCGTTTACGGGTCCGAGGCGATCATCCCCACCGACATCGAGTTCGATTCGCATCGAGTCGCCCTGTATACGGACAAGGATGCAAGAGAGGCACGGGAAGACGGCGTCGACCACGTCGACGAAGCCCGGGAGCTGGCCTTGAGCCGGACGGCCATCTACCACCAGAAGCTCCAACACTACCACAGCAAGCGGATCCGGCCACTCTCCTTCCGTGAAGGAGACCTGGTGCTCAGGCGGATCCAACAAACTGCCGGAAAACACAAGCTGTCCTCCCCATGGGAGGGCCCGTTCATCGCCAGTCGGGCGCTACACAACAACGCGTACTACCTGATAGACGCCCAGAAGCCACAGAAGCGCAAGAGAGACGCCTCTGGCGAAGAGACGGAGCGCCCATGGAAATCGGCGCTCCTCCGCCCCTTTTACTGCTAAGAACCAGCGTATGTACCCTGTATCCTTTCCCTTTCGGGCCCATGAATACAACGGGGGCCTCAAGCCGGCACTTGGGGCATGCCCCTCTTCGTTCTTTCCAAAAGTTCCCCTACGATCTAAGGCCCGAGTCCGGCTCGCGGGCTCGGGGGCTCGTCCGGCTCCCTTCCAAGGCGGACGAACATGTGTGGGCAAGTAGTCCTTCGCCTCCCCCGCTCTAACCAGCCACAGACTAGCCCCCGGCTGTCCGGCTGAAGGGATCGCGGGGTACGAAGGAGCTTCCCACACAAGGGTCCGCCAACGCACGGTAGCCGGACTAGCCCAACCACACTTCGTTACCTCCCGTAACCGGCCTCTGCCGGCTTGACCTAGTCCTAGCCGGTTGACTCTAACTTGTCGTTTCTTTCCCAAGGGAGAAGCCCCGTCCCTGTCCCAGACCGGCTCCCGGCTGGCCGGCTGGCGGTGCGGAACCCGGAAGGAATCCTAGCACGCGAGCGCAAGTGGAAAGACGAAGGGCGAAAGAAAAGCCGGCACGCACTCACTAGAAAAAACAGCAAGCATAAGTTATAAACAATAAAAGGCCCACGGTCACGAGTTCATTACAGATATTGCAAGTACACCCCTAGTGGGTGGAATTCATACACTAAAAAGTGTAGGGAAAGAAAAAGAGAAGTCCTAAAGGCAGCGGCGGCTTCGGGTCGGCCATCCTCCGGTGCCGGCGTCGCTCGAGCTGGCGGCGTTCACGCCTCTAAAGCCGGCGATGCCGGCACTTTCGAGGCCGGCGCCCCCGGGGCGGCCGAGGTAGAGGCTCCCGGCTCCGCATCCGCAGGCGGCTCAGACGGGGCGTAATCTTCGGTGTCGGATCCCCCCGTCCTCCGTCTCGACTTTGCTGCCCTCCGGGTCGTCCCAGGCGAGCCCATAGTCGTCCTCTGGGATCGACGTGCCTTTCGCGTCGCGCACCGGGACATACTCATCCCGTGCGGTGAAGGACGCATGGTCGCTCGCCCGCACCTGCAGCTCGTTCTCCACCACCTCCAAGTCCACGTCGGTGCCGACACGCTGGGCCACAAGTAGACCTAAGTCAAGCTCGGGATACCACGACTTGGCGACGCGGAGCGCCATCTCCGTGCCAGCGCGTGCCGCGGAGGCCCTCCATGCATTCACCCGCATGGTCCCAACCTCCAAACATCAAGCGAGCCGGTTCATGGAGCCTGGCTCCACCGCATTCGGCCAAAGGACGCAGACCAGCGCCTGCCCAGCCGCCGAGAGCCGCTTCAGGGCGCATACGACCGCCGTCAGGCGCGCGTCGGCGGCGGCTATCACCTCGTCCACGGTCCAGGGGGCAAGCCCCTCAATGGCTTCCCCCTTCGCTCGCCGGGCCTCGCGAGCGGCCTCCACGGCCACATCGACAACCTCCTCTGTTCCGGGGAAGAGCCCTGGGAAGGCACGAGGAGGAGGTTCAGGGCGGCAAAGAAGAGAAAGACGCAAAAAGGAAAGAGGATGAAAACTTACGGCGCAACATACGGTCCACCTCGCGGCCTTGCTCCAGCCACCGCGCCTCCTTGGCCTCCGCCTCCTCGAGCCGGCGCTCGCTCTTATCCCGGGCCGCCGCCGCCTCCTTGGCCGCCTTGGCCAGCGCGGCGTCCTGGGCCTCTAGCTTTGCCCGGAGCACCTTCTCCCGCTCCTCCGCCTCCCCAAGGAGGACCGCCTCTCGGTCCGCCAGCGCCCGGCGCTGTGCCTCCTCGAGCGTCTTCTGCTCCTCCCTCGCCCTCTCCGCCTTCTCGTGGAACTTGCGACACTCCATCGCCACGGTGTGCCGCTCCGCGCAGACAAGCTGCACCTGGAGCCGGAGGCTGACCGTCTCGGCATGGGCGGCTGGATGAAAGAAAACCCCCGCCGTCAGAAAAGAAAAAGCAGCCAAAGGACTCGGCCCGCCTGCGGGGCAGCTGGCTTGATTCCCGGGGGCTACCGCCCCCCCCCCCCCCCCGCCGAAAATGCAAAGGCACCTACCTCGCAGGTCCGCGATGGCAACAACATGCTGGTCCTTAGCCTTGTGGTACAACCCCAGCAGGGTGTTGTACGCTACCACCCGGCGATCGTGCGCCGCATGCAAAAAAGCAACAACGTGGCCGCTTTAGACTCGACCTGCCTGCACCCCAGCCTGCCCGAGTCTCGGGGGCTACACCCAGTGGGTGCGCTGGCATGCCCCACTGGAAAAAAGACAGAGGATAGAAGAGAAAAACATACTCACCGCGACCGCCTGCTCCTAACTCACCAGCCTGGCGTTGGCAGCCCGGGCATCCTGCGTCACCTGAGCGCGACAGGCGGCAAACACGTCCACGACGGTGGCCAGCGCCATCCCCAGGGCACTCGGCGGCTCGCCAGGGGCCGAGCTCCCTGCCGCCGCCCACATCTGCTGCGGCCGGCCCCCGTCCGCTGGGCCTCCCTCGTCGAGAACCACGATGGGGCCGGCCCCCTCTCTCGTCGCGGCTGCCTCCTTGGTCACCATGGTCCCCGGGTCGGGCGCCCCGCCTCCACTGGTTCCTGGCTGGCTCGCATCCAGTGCCGGTACCTCAGGAGCCGGCATATCCGACGCCGGATCTTCCAGGGCCGACATCCCCGAGGCCGGCTTTTCAGGGGCCAGGGTCCCCGATGCCGGCAATTCCGGAGGCGGCCCCCCCGCCCTCGGCGGCACGTCGTCCGCATCCGGTGGCGCGCCGTCTGCCGTCGGCTGGCCGGCGCCGCGACCCGCCTCCTCCGCAAAGTAGGGGCGGTCCGATGCCTCCTCCGCCGGGTCACGGGGGAACTCCTCCCATGCGTCGCCCGCGGCCTCCCCGCTGGCTCCCCACCACTTCCCCGCCGCCTCTTCCCACCGGCGGCGCTCCTCGGTGTGCCGCTCCTTCTCGGCCTCCTCGAGGTCGAGCCACGCCTGGCGCTCCCTGTCCTCGGCCATCGTCGGCGGTGCCGTCCTCTCCATCCCTCCACCCGGGGGCTTCCCCACCGTGCGCGCCTCCCTGTCGACAGCAACATGAGGGGCGAGGAGGGAGGTTGGCCGGGGACGAACTGAAGTGGGGAGGAGGATAAAACTCACCCGGCTGCGACTGGGATCGCCCGCCTCGAGGGTCCCGACGGGACGACCCTCTGTCTCTTGCTCCCGCCTCTGCATCCGTCGCCCGGCTGCGCGGTAGCCGCGTGCTTGGGCGCCGACTTGGGGTGGCCAGCCCTTTCCCCTTGTCGCCCGCGGCCGGGCCTCCCCGGCTGGACCCGTCCCCGGCTCGTGGTTGGCGCCTCTGCGGCGCCGGGTCCTCCTCCTCCGAGGCCTCTGTAGTACGAGGCGGCCCCTCCTCAGCATCATCGTCGGGCCAGTTCCGCAAATGTGTCTGGGGAGGGGAGTCACCCGTCGAATCAGCCTCGTCGGCCTCCTCTGTTTCCGTCTTGGCGCCGCCCGTCCCAGACGCGCCGGCTCGCTCGGACGCGGCCAGTTCCTCGTCGTCGGCGTCCTTCGAGTCTGCCATGTCGGGCGCCGGCTCCGCGTAGTTCTGCAGAAGCGGAAACATCTGCATACAGGCCGGGTGGGGCGCCGTCAGTCCAAGGGAAGTGGAACTTTACCACTGCAAAGGGTGGGGGAAAAGGGTCAGCTGCCTGCTTACCCGCGGTGCCGGGCGGCTCCGGCTGTAGGGGACCTTCCCCCACTGCCACTCGCCCTCTTTCATCTTTGCTGTGGTGATGGCGTTCACCATTCTCGCGACGTGAGCCGGTTTCAGCTCCTTGGTGGAGAGCCGGCACGGGTCGTGGCGTCCCCCCATTTGACAGATAAGTTGGGGCCGGCGCTGCAGCGGCTTCACCCGGCGTGTCATCATCGCGGCCAGCAGGTCGGTGGCCGTCAGCCCCTCCGTCCCGGTCAGCTCGAGGAGGCGGGCGCAGAGCTGGTCGGCCGTCTCGGGTGCCTGGGGCTGCGTCGCCCGCTAGTTCAGCATGGTGGTTGGCGGTCGGTTGTCGAAATGGGGGAGGTTGATGTAGTCCTCCTCCGGCTTCGAGTTCTTCCCTTAGAAGAACCCCCGCTGCCAGCGTTTCACCGATTCATGAAGCGGGAGCTTGGGGAGGCCAGTTCCCTTGCGGATCTGGATCGAGGCTCCCCCGCAGGCGGTCATCGCACTTTGTTGCGTCGCCGGGTCATTCACCGTGTGCCGCTTGAGGTAGAACAGCCGGCACCAAATGTCGAGCCTCGGCTTGACCCCCATGTACCCCTCGCAGAGCATGATGTAAGCCCCCAGCTGTAGAATGGCGTTGGGGCGAGGTGGTGCGACTGCAGGCCGAACCGTGTCAAGAATCGACGGAAGAACGCGCCCGCGATGGAAGTGGTCGGCGAGGACGACGACCTCGTCTTCTCGCGGCGCTGGAGCGTTCTCCACCCCGGCCGGGCATGCCTCCAAGAACTCCTCCGCCGGGAGTTTGCGGCGGTGGCGAAGGTGCTCGATGAACGTCGCGTCGACGTCGCTGTTGTCCCATGCGCCCTTGGTCGCCGTGGCCATCGCGGGGACGCGTGGTCGCTGCGGCTCTGCGGCGTCCTGGCCTCCCCGTGGCGGCGGGCAACGGCGAGGGTTTTTCGTGGCAAGCTCTGTTCTGGCCCTCTTCCTTCTCTGTCTCTCTCTCGGCGAGGGGGGCAGGGAGGCGAGAGCGTGACGACGGGGGGCGAGGGAGGCAAACAGGCCGTTCGCATTGCCCCCCTCCCCCATTTATATCCCGCGGGGGGCGATCGTGGGGAGCGGACCCGTCGCGCCGTCCCCCACGACACCTGAAGCGCGCGGGACGGTCATCATGGCGCTCGGGAGCACCAACCGCCCGCGCGTGCAAAACCAGGCCGTAGCCCTGGAGGGACCTGGCGTGTGGCCCGGTCTTTTCCATCGCGCGATTTGTCGGGCGATGGCCCACTGCTCTCCCACGTGGCGCAAACCTCCTGCCCGGCGAGGGACTCGCGACGGCGCGCGTGGTCCTCACTGACCGCGGGGCCGGCTACCGCGTGCCGTCGCCGCCCGGCCCCAGGACTCCCCACGGCGCACAAGAGGCTCTCAAGCCGGCGAGGACCACCAAGACCCAATGGCAGACCTCCCCGGCTTCGGGGACTACTGGCGGAGGGATGACCCTGGGGTAGCCTCAAACGCTCCCTTGCGTGCCCGGCGAACGCGGGTAGCGGGCGTCCCCTTTTTCCTCGACTGCCCGGCTATGCCCCGCCGGCTTTAAGTTTCCGGTAGGACCCCGCTAGCTGCGCCGTTGCCAACTGCAGTGCGCTAGCCAGCTTGGAGCACCCCCCCAGTCGGCCGGGCATTGGATGCCACTGTCAGGCCAGGCATGGCAACAACGGGCTCCATCCCATCGGGCGTCAGTGCCCGTATGGCCACAGTGAAGGCGTCAAGGCCCGCGTGGCCGCTGTGGACCCTATCTCATCAGGGGCCAGCGCCCGCATGGCTACAGTGAGGGCATCAGGGCTCGCGGCCCTGGCTGACGGCGACCGGACCTCCAACAGCGCCAGCCTGCCTCCACCACTCTGTTACCTGCCCCGGCGTGGCTATAGGGCGGCCGGCCGCGCCGTTGACCTCGGCCGGGGGCCGCAAGACGACGCCCCAAGAGGCGATCCGTGCCGCGATGCGACCAGCGTCGGGACCCGCCGCGCGGGTCCGGATGGGACCCTTCAGCTGGCGGGACCTACCGGCAACAAGACTCCACGGCCAGTGGGTCCCATGGCTGGCCAGAGAGGCCACCGGCTGGGACCCCCCATGGCTTTCCGCCCGTACTGTAACCCAGGGGGGTTGACCTATAAAGCCCCCCGGGACACCCCCATGCAGGGGGACGGCCAGTGAATCGCACACTCTCAGGTACCACCCTCACACACACACGCGGGTGGTCAGCAGGGCCGGCCAGACTCTCCCTCCTCGGTCCTCACGGCTCAAGGAGCACCATTGTAGCCCCGCTCTAACTTCAACCAGATCCAACAGGACTAGGGGTATTACCTCCCTCAGAGGGCCCCAAACCTGGGTACGCCGCGTGTTCCTCACCGTTCGTGCCTAACCCCGCTCCCAGAGTCCGCCGACGTCCTTTCGGCCCCTCTCGATAAGCCTACCCATGGCATCTTCCGTGATGAAACCACGACAATTATAATAGTTTCGCTCATCAAATCTTGGGGGACTAAAAATATCATATTCATCAAATATAGCATCCCCAAGCTTGTGGCTTTTCATATCATTACCATCACGAATATTCAAATAATTCATATTAACAATATTTATATCATGCTCATCATTCAAGTAATTCTCATTAAGGATTTTCACAAATTCTTGCTCCAACAATTGAGCACAATTTTCCTTTCCATCATTTTCAGGAAGGACGTGATAAAGACGTACAATATGAGGCCACCTCAATTCCGTTTTTTTAGTTTTCTATATAAACCAAACTAGTGATAAACAAGAAAATGAAAGATTTAATTGGAAGATCTAAATATATACCTTCAAGCACTCACCTCCCCGTCAACGACACCAAAAAAGAGCTTGATGTCTACTACGCAACTTTATTCTTGTAGAATCGTGTTGGGCCTCCAAGCGGAGAGTTTTGTAGGACTGTAGCAATTTTCTCTCAAGTGGATTACCTAAGGTTTATCAATACATGGGAGGTGTATCATGAATACGGTCTCTCTCAAATAACCCTGCAATCAAATACAAGAAATCTCTTGTGCCCCCAACACACAGAATACAATGGCAAATTGTATAGGTGCACTAGTTCGGTGAAGAGATGGTCATACAAGTGTAATATGGATGCTAGATATAGATTTTCAGAATATGAAATTATAAAAACAGCAAGGTAGCAAGTGACAAAAGTGAACCCAAACAATATTTCAATGCTTGAAAACAAGGCCTACGGTCCGTACTTTCGCTAGTGCAATCTCTCAACAGTGCTAATATAATTGGATCACATAACCATCCCTCAACGTGCAACGAAGAATCACTCCAAAGTTCTTATCTAGCGGAGAACATAAGAAGAAAATGTTTATCGGGTACGAAACCACCTTAACGCAATCCTTTCCGATCAATCTATCCAATAGTTCGTACTAAGATAATAAGCTATCCTTTCCGCTTGATCTATTCAAGAGTTCGTACTAAAATAACACCATATGATACGCATCAACAACCTCTAAATGTCACCTAGATACTCCAATGTCACTACAAGTATCCATGAGTTAATTATACGATACATATCAAACAATTTCAGATTCATAAAACTCAATCCAACACAAAGAACCTCAAAGAGTGCCCCAAGATTTCTAACGGAGAAGCTAGGACAAGAACGTGTATCAACTCTTAAGCATAGATTACCCCAAGGTCACCGCGGGAATCCACAAGTTGAGTACCAAAACATATATCAAGTGAATCTATAGAACACCCCATTGTCACCTCGGGTATCCGCATGCAAGACATATATCAATTGTTCTCAAATCAATAAAAGTATTCAATCCGGTAACAAAATCTCAAAGGGAAAACTCAATTCATCACAACTGGATAGAGAGGAGAAAACACCATATGATACGACTATATTAACAAAGCCTGTGATACATCAAGATTGTGTCATCACAAGAACACAAGAGAGAGAGAGAGAGATTGAACACATAGCTACTGGTACAAACCGTCAGCCCCGAGGGTGGACTACTCCCTCCTCATCATGGCCTCCGTGGGGATGATGAAGATGGCCACTGGAGATGATCTACCCTCTTCGGCAGGGTACTGTTTTCTCTCAAGATTTATTTTTCATTGAAACATAGTCCTTGTGGCAGCAGAACGAGAAATCTAGGGTTATTTCTGATGGTTTCTCTATTTATAGGATTTTTGGGCATTAGTTTCATGCCAAGATGGGCCACGACATGAGCACAACCCACCAGGGTAAGATTCCAATGGGCCGGCGCACCCTGGTGTGTCGTGCCCTCCTTGTAGCTCTTCTATCCCTCCCACAAAGATTCGGGGGCCTCTTCTATTCCAAAAAAATCATCAACATTTTTTGGCTGATTCCGAGAACTTTCATTTTCTGGACAAAAAACACCACCACGATAGTTTTGCTGAAAACAACGTCTATTTGGGTTAGTTCTAAATAAATCATATAAAGTGCATCAAAACCATATAAAAGTATTGTAAACATAGGTGAATATGGCATCAATACTTCATAAATTATCGATACACTGGAGGCGTATTAGACCCTCCATGGGTGGAGCCATCCGTGGACTCTCGCGTCTGTTATCATCCGTGATTTGAAGTCTACATAAACGTTGATCTATGATAGCACGACCTATCAGAATCACGAGAAAAATCTCCGTGCCTCCAATTGCATTTGATATTCTTATCCCTACCCTCTACTACATCTTCTTGTCTTTACTTTCCGCTGGTATACTCTTAGACATGCATGTGTAGGGTGTGCTTGACTTGCTATCATTGCTAAAATCCGCACACAACAAAAATTGGGAAAAGGTAGATTTCTATTTGGTCACGAAGTCTAATCACCCCCCTCCAGACATACTTTTGATCCTACAAGTGGTATCAGAGATTTGGTCTCCATTGCATTAGTTTCATAACCTATGAGAGTATGGTGTATAGTGAGGGAAATTATCATCATAGAGGTCCATACCCTGATGGTACAAAATTTTCTAGTTGGAAACATAAAATGAAAATGCATATTCTTGGTCATAACCCCACCGTTTGGGTTGTTGTTCATGTTGGCTTGCAAGGTGAATTCTTTGGTGATGGAAAGGAACTGGATCATGAAGCAACCGCAGAAGAATTGAAGATGTTGCAATACAATGCTCAAGCATGCAACATTCTATTCAAATGTCTATGCCCCGAAGAATTCAACAAAATCAGCCGTCTTGAGAATGCCAAGGAAATTTGGGACACCTTGATTGATATGCACGAAGGAACTGAATCTGTCAAAGAGTCTAAGTTGGATGTGCTTCAAAGTGAACTTGACAAGTTCAAGATGAAGGATGGTGAAGGAGTCACGAATATGTACTCTAGGGTAGCTCTCATCACCAGTGAGATTATTGCCTTAGGAAGCGATGAGATGACTGACAAATTCATCATCAAGAAGATACTTAGAGCTTTGGATGGGAAGTATGATATCGTGTGCACATTGATCCAAATGATTCCAAACTACAAAGATCTCAATCCAACAGAGGTCATTGGTAGGATTGTTGCTTATGACATGTCACTCAAAGACAAAGAAGAGCTTCACCACAAGTCAAGCGGTGCTTACAAAGCTACAAGTGATGCCCCCACTACCTCAAGTGACAACCTTGTTACCAATGAAGAGATAAGCTCATGGTAAATAAATTCAACAATTTCTACAAGAGTAGAGGCAAAGAACGATGCTCCAATCCAAGATATGAAGAGGAACGCAACTCTAGTCGTGACTGAAACTGCTACAATTGTGGAAAGCCTGAACACTACTCCAATGAGTGCATGGCTCCCCATAAACGAACAGAAGAGTCACCTAGCAGACGAAGCTCAAGGGATGAATCACCTCAAATGGAGATAAGGAGTAGAGATGATCGTTATCAACAAAGACCGTCAAGGAGAAGTAGGGACTCGGAGAAGAAGGACAAGTACACTAGGAGCTACTCAAGAAGAAGACATCAAGCTCACGTTTGTGAATGGGCTTCCGACTCTGAATCTGACAACCACTCCGAGAGAAGCTATCACTTCGACTCCGACTATAATCAAGATGAAGGTGTTGCCGAACTTGCACTTGTGACCACCAACTCCTATCACATATTTGATTCAGCAAATGAAGGGAGTGGAAGTTGCTTCATGGCTAAAGATCTCAAGGTATCATATCCTGAATATCTTGATTTCAATAGTGATGAGGATGATTTACTAGGAGATGATGACTTGCTCATTGATAAAACTAGTGATGTTAGTCAAAATGAACTTGATACTATTCATGCTAGTCAAGATAAGTCATGTGATCATGATAAGAAGGAAATAGAGCGACTAACTAAAGAATTAAACACTCTTAAGTTTGCCCATGAATCTACCCTCGAAGATCATAGAGAGCTTGTAAGGACTCATGAGAAGCTACACTTTCAGAAGTTGAATTTGGAGCAAGAACATGAGTTTCTTAAAGCTATCAGTGGCGATCACTGAAAGGAGACTTCATCTTATCTAGCAAAATGACTACTCTGTCTACATTCATTCCACAAGTTAAACCTAGACAAGCTAGTAACAAAGGAAAGAAAGGTTCTTCATCTAGTAGCAACACTAAAAATGCTAAATCAAATGATGTTGCTTCTAGTAGCTCTATTGATTCCACTAATGATTCTCTTAGCCAAGTTACACTTGAGGAAGAAAATGATTTATTGAAAGGGATTATAGAGAAAGGTGTCTTCAAGAGTCTTGCTGGGTGTAAGCAATTCGAATAAATTGTACACAAGCATGGAGGATACCGGAAGAACCATGGCATTGGCTACTTCAACACCAGTGGAGTTGAATGGGAGGAAGGTCAATACCCCAAGCCCAAGTTTGTTCCCCAAAAGGAGCAGTATGAACATACTCTCCCCAAGGGAACAAAAGCTCAAGATAACCATCCACTAGAAGACCACAACCTAAAGGACAAGGGAAAGCTTCAATATGACATTATCACATTTGGAGAAGAATCCCAAGCCATTCTCATGTGGGTTCCCATAACTACTTCAAGCTCAACTTCTACAAGTGCTACTTAAACTCCAAGGATCCCCATCAACTTGATGTGGGTCCCCAATAAGAAGTAGAGAAGTTATTGATGGGTGACTCCACCAATAAAATTCACTCACATTCATTATTGGCAAGGACCATTTAAAATTAACATCAACCTTATGCAATAAGTTCAAGGAGTCACACATTCCCTCAAAGGTAAGCAAGGGACTATTGGAAATATGCCCTAGAGGCAATAATAAAGTTAGTTATTATTATATTTCCTTGTTCATGATAATCGTTTATTATCCATGCTATAATTGTATTGATTGGAAACTAAATACATGTGTGGATATATAGACAACACTATGTCCCCAGTATATGCCTCTAGTAGGCTAGCTCATTGACCAAAGATGGTTAGGGTTTCGTTGCCATGGACATGAAATGTCATTTGATAATGGGATCACATCATTAGGAGAATGATGTGATGGACAAGACCCAAACTATAAACTTAGCGTATGATCATGTCAGTTTATTGCTACGATTTTTTGCATGGCAAGTATCTGTTCCTATGACCATGAGATCATGCAGCTAACTAACACCATAGGAATACTTTGTGTTTATCAAACGCCGCAACATTACTGGGTAACTATAAAGATGCTCTATAGGTATATCCGATGGTGTCTGTTGAGTTGGCACGGATCAAGACTGGGATTTGTTACTCGGTGTGACGGAGAGGTATCTCGGGGCCCACTCGGTAATACAACATCACAAGAAGCCTTGCAAGCAAAGTGAATAATGTGTTAGAAATAGGATCTTGTATTACGGAACGAGTAAAGAGTCTTGCCAGTAACGAGATTAAACTAGGTATGGATCACCGATGACCGAATCTCGGGCAAGTAACATATCGAAGAACAAAGGGAGCAACATCCGGGATTAACTGAATCCTTGACATAGAGGTTGAACAGATAAAGATCTTCGTAGAATATGTAGGAACCAATATGGGAATCCAGGTCCCACTATTGGTTATTGACCGTAGAGATGTCTCGGTCATGTCTACATAATTCTCGAACCCGCATGGTCTGCACACTTAAGGTTCGATGACATTTCGGTATAGTTGAGTTATGGATGTTGGTGACTGAAGGTCGTTCGGAGTCCCAGATGAGATCCTGGACATCACGAAGAGCTCCGGAACGGTCCATAGGAAAAGATTGATATATAGGAAGTCCTGTTTTGGTCACTAGAAAAGTTTCGGGTACTTCGGTAGTGTACCGGGAGTGCCGGGAGGGTACCGGGGGACCATCGGGAGGGGTGTCTTGACCCAAAGGACCTCATGGGCTGTGGGAGGAGTCAAACCAGCCCCTAGTGGGCTGGAAAAAACCCCACTCTAGACGATGCGACTAGGGGTGAAAAACCCCAAGAGGTGGAAAGAGTTTCCAAGTGGGGGAGGAATCCTACTCCTAGTAGGATTGGAGTAGGACTCGTCCACCTCTCCCACTTTGGCCGAACCTAGGGGCAAACATAGGGGCACCGACCTCCCTCCCCTTCCACCTATATATATTAGAGGGGAGAGAGGGCAGCCACACCCGAAAACCTTAAGCCATGGTGCAACCCTCTCTCCATGATAGATCGTTCTCCTCTAGATTAGTTCGGCAGTGCTTAGGTGAAGCCCTGCCAGAATAGTTCCACCACCATCGCCGCCACGCTGTCGTGCTACCGGAGAACTCATCTACCTCTCTTCTCCCTATTGCTAGATCAAGAAGTTGGAGATCGTCATCGAGTTGTACGTGTGCTGAACGCGGAGGTGTCGTCCGTTCGGCTCTAGATCGAAAGGAACATGATTGGATCACGGGACGACTCATGATGAGATTGCAAGATGACTCATGATTGGATCGCGAAGATGTTCGACTAAACCAACCGCATTTATTAATGCTTCCCGCTCAGCAATCTACAAGGGTATGTAGATCCACTCACCCTCTCAAAGATGCTCATCACCATGGATAGATCTTGCGTGCTTGTAGGAATTTTTTTGTTTCCCATGCGACATTCCCCAATAGTGGCATCGAGAGCTAGGTCTATGCTTAGATAAGATCTTGAGTACAACACAAAGGAGTTTGTCGATGCTGATGTTCAGATTGCTTCCTCCCTTAATCTTTTCTTGATTCAGCGGTATTGTGGGATGAAGCAGCCCGGACCAACATTAGTCGTACGCTTACGATACACAGGTTCCCTCAACTGCAACTTGTTGCATAAGATGGTTGGCAGGAGTCTGTTTCTCCCACTTTAGTTGGATCGGATTAGATTGAGGTGGTCCTTGTAGAAGGTTGAATAGCAATTTGCATAACACCGTTGTGGTTTTGCGTAGGTAAGAATCGTTCTTTCTAGAATACCCGTAGCAGCCACGTAAAACTTGCAACAACAAAATTAGAGGATGTCTAACTTGTTTTTGCAGGGTATGTTGTGATGTTATATGAAAAAATTACATGATGAGATATATGTGATGTATGAGATGATCATGTTTTGTATAGAATATCACGACTTGCATGTCGATGAGTACGGCAACCGGCATGACCCATAGCGTTGTCTTTAATTAATTTGGGTCGTTTTATGCTTTACTTCATCGCTATGAGTTAGCAATAGTCGTGGAAGCAACAGTGGGCGCGACAACCTCATGGAGACACGTTGATGGAGATGAAGATGATGGAGATCATGGTGTCATGCCAGTGACGATGGAGATCATGTCGGTGCTTTGAAGATGGAGATCAAAAAGCACAAGTTCGTGGCCATATCATGTCACTTATGAATTGCATGTGATGTTAATCCTTTTATGCACCGTGTTTTGCTTAGGATGACGGTAGGATTATAAGGTGATCCCTCACTTAAATTTCAAGATAAAATTGTGTTCTCCCCGAGTGTGCACCGTTGCGAAAGTTCATCATTTTGAAGCACCACGTGATGATCGGGTGTGATAGACTCTACGTTCACATACAACAGGTGCAAGCCAGTGTTGCACGTGCTAAACACTTGGGTTAAACTTGACGAGCCTAGCATGTACAAACATGGCCTCGGAACACAAGAGACCGAAAGGTCGAACATGAGTCATATAGTAGATGTGGTCAACATAGAGATGTTCACCATTGAAACCAACTCAACTCACGTGATCATTTGACTTGGGTTGGTGAATTTAGATCATGTATCACTCGAATGACCAGAGGGATGTCAATTTGGGTGGGAGTTCTTAGGTAATATGATTAATTGAACTTATTATCATGAACATAGTCAAAGTGTCTTTGCAAACTATGTTGTAGATAGCTCGCGCTATAGCTCCCCTGTTTTACTGATAAGTTCCTAGAGAAAAAATAAGTTGAAAGATGGTTGTAGAAATTATGTGGACTTTGTCCATGATCTGAGGATTATTCTCAATTGCGGCATAGAAGGCTTATGTCCTTAATGCACCGCTCGGTGCAAAAAACCCTGAAGCGGCGTTTGTGGATGTTGTGAACATCTTACAAGCACGTTTCGATGACTACTTGATAGTTCAGTGCGTCATGCATTAAAACTTAGAATTGAGGCTCCAAACATGTTTTGAACGTCATAGAGCATATGTGATGTTCCATGATATGAAATTTGACTTCAAGATCGTGCCCGTGTTGAGAGGTATGAGACCTCCAACAATGATTCTTTGCCTGCACGATGAAGGAGAATAGCTCAAACAGTGAGCATGTGCTCAGATTTTTTGAGTACTACAATCACTTGAATCAAGTGGGAGTTGATCTTCAAGATAATATATTGATTGATATAGTTCTCCAAGTCACTGCCACCAAGCTACTAGAGCTTCATGATGAACTATAACATGCCAGGGATGGATGGTCCCATGAGCTATTTGCGAAGTTTGACATCTCGAAGGTAGAAATCAAGAAGGAGCATCAAGTGTTGATGGGTGTTAAAACCACTAGTTTCGGGAAGGGCAAGGGTAAGAAGGGAAACTTCATGATTGGCAAGCTAGTTGCTGCTCGAGTGAAGGAACCCAAGGTTAAACCCAAACTTGAGACTAATTGCTTCTACTATGAGGGGAACGGTCACTGGAGCGGAACTACCCTAGATACTTGGTAGATAAGGAGGCTGGCAACATCAACAAAAGGATATTCAATATACATGTTATTGATGTGTACCTTACTAAGTACTCCTAATAGTACTTGGGTATTAGATACTGGTTCAGTTGCTAAATGTTAGTAACTCGAAATAAAAGCTACAAAATAAACGGAGACTAACTAAGGATGAGGTGACAGTGTGTGTTGGAAGTGTTTCCAAGGTTGATATGATCACCATCGCACGCTCACTCTACCTTCGGGATTAGTGTTGAACCTAAATATATGTTATTTGGTGTTTGCGTTGAGCATGAACATGATTAGACGTGTTTATTGTAATACGGTTATTCATTTAAGTTAAAGAATAATGGTTATTGTGTTTACATGAATAATACCTTCAATGGTCATGCACCCAAGGTGAATGGTTTATTAAATCTCGATCGTAGTAATACAAACATTTATAATATTGATGCCAAAAGATGCAAAGTTAGTATGGGTAAGTACCACATACTTGTGGCACTGCCACGATGGTCATATTGGTGTAAAGCGCATGAAGAAACTCCATGCTGATGGATCTTTTGACTCACTCAATTTCGAATCGGTTGAGACATGCAAACAATGCCTCTTGGGCAAGATGACTAAGACCCTGTTTTACGGTATGATGGAGCGGCCTAGTGACTTATTGGAATTTATACATGTTGATGTATGTGGTCCGATGAGTGTTGACACACGTAGTGGATTTCGTTGTTTTCTTACCTTCACTGATGATTTGAGTAGATATGGGGATATTGACTTAATGAAACACAAGTCTGAAACGTTTGAAAGGTTCAATCAATTTCAGAGTGAATTTGAAGATTATCATGACAAGAAGATAAAATATCTACGATATGATCGTGGAGGTGAATATCTGATTTACGAGTTTGGTACGCAACTCAAGAAAATGTGGAAATTGTTTCACAACTGACGTCGCCTGGAACACCATAGTGATGATGTGTCTGAACGTCGTAGTCGTTATCTATTGGATGTGGTGTGTACTATGATGTCTCGGATCATTTTGCCACTATCGTTTTAGGGTTATGCATTAGACACAACTACATTCACTTTAATAGGGGACCATCTAAGTCCGTTGAGATGACACCGTATGGATTATGGATTGGCAGAAACCTAAGTTGTCATTTCTTAAATGTTTGGGGCTGCGACGCTTATGTGAAAAGGTTTTCACCTAATGAGCCCGAACCCAAAGCGTACAAATGCATCTTCATAGAAATACCCTAAGGCATTGGGTATACCTTCTATATCAGATTCAAGCACAAAGTGTTTGTTGATAAAAACGAGTCCTTTCTCAAGAAAGAGTTTCTTTAGAAAGAATTGAGTGGGAGGAAAGTAGAATTTGATGAGGTTACTGAACTGTCACTTTAGTTGGATAGTAGCACGATGCAAAAGTTGTTCCTGCGGTGCCTACACCGAATGAAGAGGAAGTTAATGATTATGATCATGAAACATCAGATCAAGATAGTACCCAACCTCGTAGGTTGACAAGGATATGTACTGCCCCTAAGAGGTGTGGTGATCCTCTCTTGGAAATCATGTTGTTAGACAATGATGAGCCTACGGACTATGAAGAGGCGATGGTGGTCCCAGATTCCAACAAATGGCTAGGAGCCATGAAATCCAAGATAGGATCTGTTAGGGATATAACCCCGCAGTGAGACCCGCCCTGAGGTCTTCGGGTCATATTGAGCGGCTCGTACACCAGCCCAAGAGGGAGTCATGAAGACTTAAGGCCCAAGACGCTGGGCGGCTTAACAGGATGGCCCAACAGGTGGCCCGGATGGAGAAGAGCTGGGCGGGTAAGCCGCTCGGAGACAACTTGGTCAGGAAAGGCAAGAGAAGATAAGAGGTACACTTGGACATGTAATGAGAGTCCGTTACGACTTGTACGACCCGTGGTCTCGACCTCCTATATAGAGGCGAGACCCGGGGCAACTTAGAGATCAGGTTATGGAGAACTAGGTCAAGCAATAGCTCCCTTGTAATCGATACATCAAGCAATACAAGCACAAGCAGGACGTAGGCTATTACCTCGACTTGAGGGGCCGAACCTAGGTAAACTCATGTCCTTCGTCCCGATCAACCCCTTTGAGTCCATCACATTAGCAATGGCCTCTAACCCAAGTCCGGTCACCCGGACATCTGCCATCATAAAACCACAACAGTTGGTGCCCACCGTGGGGCCTGCGCTTGGTGGTGTTGAGTTTTCAAAGGGCTCTTTCCTAGGGCTCGAAGGATATGTGGTTGGAAGGATGACTAAGATCGCCGCGGTCGGCTCTACATCAATGATGCCGGCTGGGGTCTCGACGCTGACTCTGTCGAGTATGGGTTCCGAATTCCCTTTGGCGGAATCCACGTCTTCATTGGCAAGGTTGATGGATCTACACCCGGGCCGAATGTCTACACCAACATCATCGATTCGGCTCGGCGCGCGCAACCTGCCTATGATGTGCAACCCGCCTGTGTTAACCCGGGCCGGAGGCACGTCTTCGTAGGCTTTACTCAAGGCATGGATCTGGAAGCTTCGGGGTTGCAGGAAACTCTTGTATATTCAGAAGATGGATCTTCGAGCGGGGAGACGGAGTCGATTTACCAGCTTCACAACGGTGGGCTTAGGGGCTACGACGAGTTCTACCCTGAGTCAGGTCAGGCTGATTCGGACACTTTTGGGGCACTAGTTCATGCTGTCGTGTTCATGGCGGGGCCGGCCCTAGGTGCAAACAGTACACCCGCGGGAGCGGCGACTTCGGGCGCTGACCCACCGCCGCCGGCTCAAGTTCTCTTGGGTCTGGTGAACGAGCTTGCGACCCTAATGGCTACTGAAGTTACACCAGATAATCAAGTCGCTCGAAACTTAGAGATTGTAAGGCTCAATGACCGGATGGAGGAGGAGAAACAGAGGATAGCTGAGCTGAAGGTCCAGATGGAGGAAGAGGCGGAACGTATTAAAACATATGCTTTCCGGCTTGGGCTGGAGTAGCAATCGGCGGCTGCGATACATCGGATGAGACATCAATCCCGCCTACCAGAAAGTTATGAGGCTACGAACCTCTTAGCCACGCCAGGAGTGGGACGAGCAGCGGATGCACCTGGATGGCGCCCGGCGGCTCGACCGACTTCTCACCCGACCCGGCGAAATCTGGCCTCACCAGTGGTCTTTACAACACCGGCGGGTCATTATTCTAACCCGGCAGAGAACATGGTGGCTGAAGCTACCTGGCTTGAAACAATCCCTATCCCAGATGAGGCACCTTTCGCAAACGAAGTACAGAACACCACCGGGTACCTTCAGATGACGATGGCCCAACAGGAGAAGTATGCCTACAGTCGGAGGTACGTTCATTCAACCCCTCTCCCCAGCCGCAGTTTTAGCCGGCGCTATGAGTCGCCGGCGGTTTCCAGCAATGGTCAGCGTAGAGGGCCGCCAGGGCATGATCAGGCGTCTCTAGACGCACAAGCGCTCGTAAATCGAGCAAGGAACCGACAAGAGGCGGCGGCCACAGCGGCTCACCAAGAGTCGGAGTCGGAGTCTCCGCGAGTGCCACGGCCATGGGAGTGCCCTGCTTAACTCCGGCTCTGCGAAGTGAGCGGCTGCCGAAGGACTTCAAAGGGCCTCGCAAGGTCCCGAATCACACAGCCGACTTACCTCCAGAGGCCTGGGTCGAAAGTTATGAGCTAGCTATGGAGATGTTGGATGTCGGTGAGGCGGTGTGTGCCAAGTACTTCATCATGATGCTCGAAGGTCCGTCTCGCATGTGGTTAAAGGGTTTGCCGCCTAATACTATTAATTCATGGGCTGATTTAAGGGAAAGGTTCATCCAAAAAATTCAAGGGACTTGCAAACAGCCTATGACCATTGTGGATCTTGATCATTGTGTCCAGCAGGAGAATGAGTCGGCTCATCATTGGGTCCGACGGGTGTGGACCATCATCCACTCCTCTGAACAGATCACGATGGCTCAAGCGGTGCTAATCTTAGAAAAGAACTGTCACTTTGTCCCTTTAAAGTAGAAGCTTGGCCGGCTCAAATGTACGTGTCAGGACATGGGAGAGCTCATGACGGCTCTCACAAAATACGCCAACTCTGATAATACGAAGGATCCAAGCTCTGATGAGGAGTAGGCCGACCAAATTAAGAAGAGCAATCAAGGCAAGGGTGTGGCAAGCAATGGTAACTAGAATAAGCGGAAGAACACTGATGGCGGATCAGAACTGGTAGCCAATGCAAGCACCGGCCAGAATCATCTCAAGGGCAATGGGAGGTTTAGGCCGCCTTTTAATAAGAACAGAACTCCTTCCAATTTGGAGGATGCACTTAAGAAGCCCTGTCCGAAACACAACCATCCCGGTAAGCCTGCGTCGCACACATGGGGTGATTGCCATATCATGCAGAAGTTCAAGAATTACCACACGCACAACAACCAGGGCGGTGGCCCGCCCGGCGGCTCAGCACTGGGCAGGTCAGGGTACGGATTTGGATCCGGCGGTACAGGGTACGGTCAACATGGTCAGGGCAATCAAGGAGGACACCCGCAACACTCTAGTAACAACAACCAGCAGCAACATAACCAGTCAGGGTATCAAAGAAATCCAATGCACCTTAGTTCAGGCCATTATCATGTTTTCACGACCAGCCTTAACAAGCGGGATCAGAAGTTACACAAGCGAGCAGTTAATACAGTTTCGCTAGCCCTACCGCAGTACTTAAAATGGTCTGAGTATGACATAATGTGGAGCCGGGAGGATCACCCGCCATGTGTTGATGACCCGGGGTGGCTAGCTTTGGTGGTGCCCCCCCAAGTGGGAGGATATATGGTGAATAAGGTGCTCATGGATGGAGGTAGCGGTATCAACATCCTCTATTATGACACCTTCCGGCGGATGAAGTTGCTTGACAAGGATCTTAAGCCCTCATCCACCGTTTTTCATGGTGTGGTGCCTGGCAAGTTGGCTTATCCAGTGGGCAAGATTTATTTGGATGTTGCCTTTGGTGACTAATATAACTACAGAGTGGAGTCCTTGTGGTTTGAAGTAGTCAAGACCAAGAGCCCTTACCATGCGTTGTTTGGGCGACCGGCTTATGCTAAGTTCATGGCTAGGTCCTGTTATGTCTACTTACAGCTCAAGATGCTTGGGTTAAAAGGTAAAATTACCATTCATGATGATCGGAATATGGCTATTGAGTGCGAGGAAGGAGACGCGGCTTATGCAGAATCCAATTGTGCTCAGGAGGAGCTTAAGTTTTATAAGGAGAATGTTGATCCGGAGGATATGACACCGCTGAAAAAGCCCACAATGGAGGTTGAGCCGCCCCTTAAGTTTTCGGCGGATGATACCAAGGCAATAGACTTCACTCCGGGCGACTCATCCAAACAATTCATCATTGGGGCTCACATGGATCCCAAATAGGAAAGCGCGCTCATCGAATTCATCTGTGAGAATCGGGACATCTTTGCATGGAAACCTTCTGACATGAGGGTGTACGGAGAGAGTTCGCTGAGCATTACCTTAATGTGGATCCTAAGTTTAAGCCTATCAAACAGTTTCTATGGTGGTTCAATGAGGAAAGACGCAAGGCCATTGGGGAAGAGGTTGCCCGGCTCTTAGCGGCGGGTTTCACCATCGAGGTCTTTCACCCGGAATGGCTTGCCAACCCGGTGCTGGTGCTTAAAAAGAACGGCACATGGCGTATGTGCATGGATTACACAGATCTTAACAAAGCTTATCCGGCTGATCCTTTTGCTCTTCCTCGTATTGATCAGATCATTGATGCCACAGCGGGTTGTGAAAGTTTATGTTTCCTGGACGCTTATTTAGGATACCATCAAATCAAGATGGTAGTCAAGGACCAAGAGAAGACGTATTTTATTACGCCTTTTGGAGCCTTCTGTTACGTGTCTATGCCTTTCGGGCTGAAGAGTGCCCAGGCGGCTTATCAGCGCTGTGTGCAGAATTGCCTTCACAGTCAGATCAGGCACATTGTTCACGCTTATGTGGATATCGTGATCAAGTCAAGGAAGAAGGAGACTCTTTTGGACGAATTAAAGGAAACCTTTGACAATCTCCGGATCTATAAGATGATGCTTAACCCAGCGAAGTGTGTTTTTGGTGTTCTGGCTAGCAAACTCTTGGGGTTTCTGGTTTCTGAGCGTGGCAGTGAGGCTACCCCGGATAAGATCAAAGCTATCACTTCCTTGGAAGAGCCGGCTTGTATCAATGATGTTCAACGCCTGGCAGGACAGGTCACCGTGTTGAGCCGATTTATAAGCCGCCTCGGTGAGAAAGCTATTCCCCTATATCAAATGATGAAGAAAACAAACAACTTTGTCTGGAGTGCGGCGGCAAGTGAAGCGTTTGAGGCACTCAAGAAGCAGCTCACGGAGTCGCCAGTATTAGCTGCTCCGGCTGAGAAAGAACCTTTGCTCCTATACGTGGCGGCTAACTATCGGGCTGTTAGTGCTGCAATTGTGGTCGAGCGTAAGGAAGCAGGGAAAGAATATCCTGTTCAGAGGCCGGTTTATTATATCAGTGAGGTCCTAACAGAATCTAAGCAGAGATATCCACATTGGCAGAAGCTAGTATATGGGGTATTCATGGCCAGTCGCAAGTTGAAACACTACTTGGTCAGCTCTGCTTCGTTGGGAGACATAATTCAAAACAGGGAGGCCACTGGTAGAATGCTAAGTGGGCATTGGAGCTAGGACCTTTCAATCTGAAATACGCCAGGACTTTGCCATGTGCCAGGCCTTTGCTGTCTGCTGACACATGGCAAAGTATCTCTTTGCCGTCCATTGTCCAAAAGCAGACGGCAAAGAACTGGCTCATGGCAAACAGTGTCTTTGCCATGAGCCAGGCCTTTGCCGTCTGCCCACTCACGGCAAAGAAGGCTAGGGCAGACGGCAAAGAGCCCCTCCCCCCACCGCACAGCCCCTCCCCCACCCCATAACAGCGCCCTCTTTGCCGTCTGCCGTCCAGCTCTTTGCCGTCGGGGGGCGGACGACAAAGAGAGCCCCCCCTAACGGCCGTCTCCTCCACCCGATTCACCCCCTCGCGACCCCCCCTCTCTCTCTCACCCGCGCCCACCCCCCAGCGCCACCACCCCTCCTCCCCGCCCCCTCCGGCCGCCCCAGCGCCGCCCCCTCTTCCCCGCCGGCCCCCTCCGGCCGCCCCAACGCCGCCCCCTCCTCCCCGAGCCCCTCCTCCCCGAGCCCCTCCTTCCCGAGCCGCTCCTCCCCGAGCCCCTCCTCCCCGCCCCCTCCTCCCTGCGGCCGAGCCCCTCCTCCCCGCCGCCCCCCACTGGCCGCCCTTACACCGCCCCTCCTCCCCGCCGGCCCCTCCGGCCACCCCAACGCCGCCCCTCCTCCCCGAGCCCCTCCTCCCCGAGCCCCTCCTCCCTGCCCCCTCATCCCCGAGCCCCTCCTCCCCAGCTACCCCTCCTCCCCGGCTGCCCCTCCTCCCCGAGCCCCTCCTCCCTGGCTGCCCACTGCCCCGGCTGCCCCTCCACCCCGGCTGGTAAGTTTATTTTTTATTTTTTGTTATTTGATTAGATTTAGTTAGTTGATTAATTTGATTGATTTAGTTGATTTAGCTAGTAGGTTATTTGTTATTTGTTATTTGATTAGATTTAGCTAGGTTATTTTGTTAATTAGTTCTTGGTAGAATACAAGAAGAATAAGTAGATAAGGGGAGAAGAATAAGAAGAAGAAGAGGAGGAGGAGGAGGATAAAAAGAAGAAGAAGAAAAAGAAAAAGAAGAAGAAGAAGAAAAGGAAGGAAGGAAGAAGAAGAAGAAGAAAAGGAAGAGGAGGAAAAAAGAAGATGAAGAAGAAGAAAATGACACCCTGTCACCCTGACACCCCGACACGATGCCCGAAACCCCGACACGACATCCTGACGACACCCTGGCAGAAAACTCCGTGCAGCTGTTAATACGCCGCCCCCGACGCCACTAACCCCCAACCCCCGACCTCCGACACCTCTTCGGCCACTTGTTGACCGAAAAGTCCCCCGACCACGGACCCCCGACGCCACTGACCCTGGACCCCCGACGACACTGACCCTTGACCACCGACGCCACTGACCCCCGAACTCCGACGCCACCGACACCCGACACCACCGACCCTCGATGGCACTGACTCCCGACGCCAGTAACCCCCGACCCCCGGCATTGTGTGTGTCCAGTAGCTAGGCAAGATGAGTGATCGTGGGTCGATGTACATCGGTATAATGCGTGTGTGACTTTCGGTCCGTCGAGGCTTTCCTTAAATAACTTTCATTTGTGTGTTCTTGATGGAGGAATCGCGACTGTTGTCGTGGGGGACGCTTCCTCTTTCTCCTCTTGTTTGCGATATACTCATCGATATATTGTGCAAGAAGAGGAGAGGGGAGGCGTCCATCACCGCCGGTCGAACCTATTACTGCGAGAGGGTGTCCACCAACATATATACACCACCATATCAGTGTGAGAGAGAGCACACCAACACACCGAAAGTCACACACGCATTATACCGATGTACACTGGCCCAGAACTATAGCTGCACGCGCGACACCCTAACCCGACACCACGACATGACACCCCCGACCCCCGACCCCGACACGACACCCCGACACGACACCCCCGACCCCCGACACCTCTTCGGCCTCCATTTGACCGAAAGGGTGCTCTTCGGCCTTCCAGAGGCCGACGGGGTCATATATGTGTGAATTATGAGTTAGGTCATATAAGTTCCGATTTTGTTATGAAAAACATCATATATATATATCTGTGTTCATTGGGTGGATTTAAATGTGCAGTTGTTTCGTCGCTGCGAGGGTTCGGTGTTCGACAACCTCCCCGTGCGTTCGACGAGCTCCGCCCTTGCGTTCGTGGGTGTTTGGGCGACTCAGATCTTGTGGCTCAACAAGTTTCGGGCACTTGGGATTCCAAAGACCCGCAGATGGCGGCTTATCGTCAGACGGTAGATGTCATAGTGGGTCACTTCAAAGGTTATCAAGTAGATCACATTGATCGTCACAGGAACGAGGCGGCTGATGCCTTGTCATGATTAGGTTCTCAGCAAAAGACGGTGCCGCTCAATATCTTTCTGGACATTTTACATCAACCGACTATCAAATTGCCTTCAGAGGAAGATTTGGCTGTTCTTGACCCGGAGGGGCAATTGGTGGTGGCTCTATGTGCTATTCCGGATTGGACTATACCTTACATGGCCTATTTGACTCGGGGTGAGTTACCTGATGATGAAAATTTTGCCAGACCGATTACCCGGCAGTCTAAGTCCATGACAATAGTTAATGGTGAGTTGCACAGTGCAGTGTTACAGTGTTTTTTCAGCGTTGTGTTTCACCAGAAGAAGGTCAGGAAATCTTGAATGAAATTCACGCTAGAGATTGTGGACATCACGCCGGCTCAAAATCTTTGGTGTCCAAGGCTTTTCGGCATGGTTTCTTTTGGTTGATGGCTCACAAAGACGCGGAGGATCTGGTCCGCAAGTGTGACGGTTGTCAAAAACTCGGCCGGCGTGCTCATGTTCCGGCTCAAGAATTGCGCGTGATACCAATTACTTGGCCGTTTGCAGTCTGGGGGCTCGATATGGTAGGACCTTTCAAGAGAACCAAGGACAAGAAGACGCACCTATTGGTGGCGGTTGATAAGTTTACCAAGTGGGTGGAGGCTGAGCCGGTTAGTAAGTGTGACGCGGCTACAGCCGTTCGATTTGTCAAAAACTGATCTGTCGCTTCGGCTACCCTCACAGCATCATCACGGATAATGGCATGAACCTGTCGAAGGGGGCTATGAAAACGTTTTGTGACCTTGAACACATCCGGCTTGATATCTCTGCAGTTGCTCATCCACAGTTCAACGGCCAAGCAGAGCGTGCCAATCAAGAGATCCTAAGAGGCATTAAGCCCCGACTCATGGTTCTTTTACAGCGGATGCCGGGTTGTTGGGTGGAAGAATTGACATGCGTCTTATGGAGCATCAGAACTACCCCCAACAGAACCCGTGTTATACACCTTTCTTCATGGTTTATGGTGCTGAGGCCGTGTTACCAAATGACATCCAGCATGACTCACCACGAGTGGCGGCTTACGTTGAGACAGACAACAAGACGGCACGCCAAGATGCGTTGGATGCTTTGGAAGAGGAACGTGAGCTGGCGGCTGCCCGTTCGGCGATTTATCAGCAAGACCTGCGCCCCTATCATACCGCAGGGTCAAGACCCGGACGTTTCAAGAGGGTGACTTGGTGCTACGGCTGATTCAAGGCCAGACAGATATGCATAAGTTATCTCCTCCGTGAGAAGGACCGTTCGTGGTCAGGAGAAATCTCAACAACGTGTCGTATTACCTCGTTGACATCCGGGATGACTCAGAAACGTCGGGTCAGGAGACCCGCCGGCCGTGGAACATAGCGCATCTACGGCCTTATTACACTTAAGATTGTTAATAATCACCACTGTACAGTATCATTGTACATATCATATTTATATATGAATAAGATAACATCACTGCAAGCCAGGGCTTCTGCCATGTTGCGTATCTTCGTCGATGCAAGAAAAATCTAACACATTGGCTGTCGAAGGGGGCTTCTTTATCTCACCCTAACAGTCGGCTTTATGCCATTCCGGTTAACATGTTAGCCACGGTTGTCGAAGGGGGCTTCTTACCTTCGGGTATCACTTATCTCACCCTAACAACCGGCTTTATGCCAATCCAGTTGACATGTCAGCTGCGGCTATCGAAGGGGGCTTCTTACCTTCAGGTATTGCTTATCTCACCCTAACAGCCGGCTTTATGCCATTCCGGTTAACATGTTAACCGCGGTTGTAGAAGGTGGCTTCTTACCTTCGGGTATCGCTTATATCACCCTAACAACCGGCTTTATGCCAATCGAGTTGACATGTCAACATTTGCTATTGAAGGGGGCTTCTTACCTTCGGGTATAGCTTATCTCACCCTAACAACCGGCTTTATACCATTCCGGTTAAAATGTTAGCTGCGGTTATTGAAGGGGGCTTCTTACCTTCGGGTATCGTTTATCTCACCCTAACAGCCGGCTTTATGCCCATCCAGTTGACATGTCAGCTGCGGCTGTCGAAGGGGGCTTCTTACCTTCGGGTATCGCTTATCTCACCCTAAAAGCCGGCTTTATGCCATTCCGGTTAACATGTTAGCCATGGTTGTCAAAGGGGGCTTCTTACCTTTGGGTATCGCTTATCTCACCCTAACAACCGGCTTTATGCCAATCTAGTTAACATGTCAGCTGCGGCTGTCGAAGGGGGCTTCTTACCTTCCGGTATCGCTTATCTCACCCTAACAGCCAGCTTTATGCCATTTCGGTTAACATGTTAGCCGCAGTTGTTGAAGGGGGATTCCCACCTCTGGGTGCAGCTTATCTATCCCTAACAACCGGCGTTCGCGCCAAAAATGTTGACAAGTCAACATTGGCTGTCGAAGGGGGCTTCTTACCTACGGTATCGCTTATCTCTCCCTAACAGCCGGCTTTATGCCATTCCGGTTAAGATGTTAGCCGCGGTTGTCGAAGGGGGTTTCCCACCTCCGGGTGCGGCTTATCTATCCCAAACAACCGGCATTCGCGCCAAAAATGTTGACAAGTCAACATTGGCTGTCGAAGGGGGCTTCTTACCTACGGGTATCGCTTATCTTACCCAAAGAACCGGTTTTTTATGCCATTCCTGTTAACATGTTAGCCGCGGTTGTTGAAGGGGGTTTCCCACCTTCGGATGCAGCTTATCTATCCCTAACAACCGGCGTTCGCGCCAAAAAATGTTGATAAGTCAACATAGCCGTACAGGGTGCTTCCTGCCCTACGGGTGAAGTTTATCGAACCTTCTCGGCCGACTCTAAAGCCACGCAAAGGATTCTGTCCACATGTTGGGAAGACACAGCATCTTCGGGTTACGCTTTTTAAGCCGACCGCCTAACGGTATAAAGGTACATCAATGTATCCAGGAGACTAAGAAATAAAGAGCCGAAGAGCCGGTAAGGCATGCGACGAGAAGGACAAGGAAGATGGCAAATATCAATGTTAAAGCTGGACTTTCACATGTGCACGATGGCACAAGTTCAACAAGCGCAAAAAGTTGCTGCTATTCCATTACAGACGCCCTTTGTGGAGCCCAAGATATCATCAAGTTTTGTACATCACCCACAGTGGGTCATGGAGAGCTGGCTATTAAAAGATTTCTACAATGGGATCAACTTGCTGGCGGGTCATCCTGCTCTGGCTCTTCGGTTGCCTTGATCTGGAGATTTTCCAAATCCCAGTTGCAGTCGGTAAAAGCCGCAAAAGCTCCTTCTTCAAAGAAGGGGGACAGGTCAAGATCAGAGGCAAAAGGATTCTTACTGCTAGCGAGTGTCAGATCCTGGCATTCAAATAGCGGGCCACGGATCCTTTTTTGATCAGCACAGTAAGCCGCCTGGTAAGTCGCCAAATTAACCTCTTCTGCTAAGACAGAGGCTAGTCCTTTGGAATCCTTTACGCACCGAGCATAGTCAGCGTCTATAGACTCAGATCCGTCGTCCTTCTTTGAGGGAAACCCATCCATCATGTCAGCCAGAGTAAGCTCTAGGGCGAAAGCCAAAGACCGGCTTATGGCCGCGATAGCCCCTTGGGAGGCTGCTGATCTCTTCAACTCCATAATCTTTTTTGGCATTGTCGACAGAAGCTCCAAGACCCCTTTGAGAGTTGAAGGGATATTTTCTTTATACTACACAACCTTGATTCTGCATACCGCATCGCAGTAGAGTTGCTCTACAAAGTATATATAGCCTTGAAAGGCAGCAAACTGTCGTAGGCGAGCTGGTGGCTCCTAGGACCTACATGAGACGGAAGCCTCGTTATGACTCGCAGACACAAGTACAATATCCAGATTGAGCCAAGCCATTAAAAACTTACCAAAGAGGGCGGCTGCAATCTTCGTGATGTGGCGCTTAAATGACTGCATCTCATCAGATACAATCATGAGTCATCGATCAGCATCATCCGCCCGTTTAGTCAACGTCACTTTTTCAGCATTGGTATTCTCCTTGAAAGCGGTGAAATCGGCCTTAATTTTGATAAGCTCTTCATAAAGGAGCCGGCACCTTTCATCAGCCTCGCCCTTGGCAGCTTGCTGGATGGCTATATTGGTTTTTAACCCAGCTACTTCTGACCTAGCTTCGTTTAAAGCTTCCTACGACATATCACAAACATAGGATGAGCCGGCAGGAGAAGAGCAAGTCTCAAACAGGTTGCAAGCAATATGCATGACACTTGGGGGCCAATGTTTTATTTTGTCTCTCTGCAAATACAATTCCGGATCATCTTATTTCAGTTAACCCGGAATTTGGGGGTAGCAAACTCATTTTTCAACACGTCCAGCATAAAAGTCCCGACTCAACTTTGATAAGATTGAGCCAGCCCTTGGGGGCTACATCTGGTTCTATTACTTACTTTCAATAAAATTCCCGACTCAACTTTCGTAAGCTGGAGCCGGCCCTTGGGGGTTACATCTGGTTCTATTACTTACTTTCAATAAAGGTCCTGGCTCAACTTTGAAAAAGATTGAGCCGGCCCTTGGGGGATACATCCGGCTCTCTTACCTATCTTCTATAAAAATTTCGGTGCTACAGATTGAGGTCTACATGCAAGATGTTTCTACTTCTACTAAGATGAAGATCCGGATTATTATCAGACAATATTAACCCGGCTCTTGGGGGCTGCGTAAGGGTATAAGGAAGAAAAAGGAATACCTCATATTTTTTTCTTCATTAAGGTAACAAGCTTGAGCTCCAGATCCCGGATTGTACATAGCCGGCTCATGTAGCCAGCGTGAAGTTCACCAGCTGATACTTTCTCGAAGGTTGGGAGCTCAAACTCCAACTTCCTAGAGGCTTCAGCCGCTTCACTATGCTTGGTCAACACGTGAGGCGAAGGAGAGTGCAAGCCGGCGGGGGTAATTAAGACATCAGGGACAGAGGTGTCATCAGCAGCTTTGGCAGGGGTCAATGGCTTCGAAAGGTCCCTCTAAGGACTCTCTAGAATCATGCCATCGCCAGCCGGCTCAGCAAAAGACGCTGGGGGTTCCGCCGCCGACGTAGGAGCGTCTGGCTGATCAAGCTCCGGTTCTTGAACAGTAGAACTAGGGGAGGGCCTGTTGGTTTTCCTTCGCTTGGCTTGAGCCCTAGAAAAAGCATACAAGTCAAAATCCAAAGGTTTACAACCGCTAGAAAGCCGGGTGTAAAGGTTGGAAAAACACGTACATCGGATTAATCTTTAGAGGTGGTAGAGCGGTGGCCGTAGAGTCGCCAGATGAAGGTGATTTCTGAGAAACGGGTCAGATGGTATAAGGCAGTGTTGAGATTACAAAGGAATAGTTATTAAAATCAGACAGAGAGGAAATACATACCTCCGCGGGGCGTTTCTTCTCAGCCTGGGAGTTGGGTAACCCAGACATGAGCATCGTAGAGCCGGCGCTCCGGGTCCGACGTCGGTCGGCTTGCTGTTACTTTTTCAAAAGAAATTAGGGATCCAAATAAGCAAGAGGATGAGAAAGAGGAACTTTTCGGATGACCCGCCGTTTCTTCCGGGGTGCATAAGATTCTGAGTCGGACGAAATATAAGTTACCTTAGGGGCGTTGGCACAACTTGTCTCTACCTCGTCCTATGAAATGGCTGTTATCAGTAACGTGAAGAAGGACATGGAAAAAGTATATGAATTATACCTCTGAGCTGGATGACTCCAGTGGTTTAAACCATTCCTCTTGAGGAGTGGTCTTCTTTGTCCTCTTGGCCGGGACCTTCTTCTTGGTCTTCTTCAGGGGAGGGACGTATTTTTTCTTCCAGAAATCGGAGTCAGCCTGAAAAAGATAAGTCGGCAAGTAGGGATGAGCTGCCAAATCATAACTAAACAAAGAGGAAGAGACAACAAAGAGTTGTCTTACGTTTGGAGCCGGATTACTAGCACAAAAAGGCGCCAGACCAATGGAGTTGCAAGCTCCAGACGCTTCATGGACAAGACTCCAGATGGCAATTGTAATGTCATCTTCAGTTAATGTCGTCCGCCTGAAGCAAAGGGAGTCATCATACTGACCCCGATATTCGAACATGAGGCGGCTTCTCTGGCTCAAAGGCATAATTCTCCAGGAGATCCAGCAGCGGGTCAGGTCTAATCCAGTCAATTCATTAGCCATGAGGGCTCTAATCTTGGCGCGAGCCAGTTCGGGTCTTGCACGTTCAGAAGTTGATAGCCGGCCGGGAAGCTCGGAAGTTGTCTTGAGTCGGTAGGGGCAATAACCCGGCAGCGGATGTTCACCCTCCGGGGAGGTATCCTTACAATAAAACCAAATCTTATTCCAATCCTTTGGTTGACTCGGCATTGGTACAGCCAGAAAGGTAATGTCCCGGCGCCTCTGAAGAGAAATTCCACCAAGTTCTAAGCTTGGTACGGCCTTCACTTCGGTTTGCGGATTCTCATAAAAGAATTCCCGGAAGAGACCTACAGATGGCTTAGTTTGCAGATAGACCTTGCTGAGCACTTGGAAGTTGCATACAGAGTTGGGGGCAAGGTCTTGAGGATGCATCTTATAAAAATGAAGGATCTCCCGGAAGAATTTTGAGCCAGGGGGTACGAATCCATGTTCAAAATGATCTAAAAAAACAACTACTTCGCCCTGAGGAATGGGCCTCAGTTCATTACCTGGAACCCGCCAATGGATGACCTCTTTGGCAGGAAGGGTACCCACAAGTACCAAATCCACCAGAAACTCTTCGATAATGCAAGAACCGACCCAGTTGCAGGAGTTAGATGCGTGAGACATGGCAGCAACTTTTAACTGCACAAAGTAACCATACACGACGAGTCAAGAAAATGGAAAATAAATATGGGCGGCTTAAAAGCTTAAGACCTTAAGGATGAGACGCCCAGACCCGGCTGACGAGAGTCGGAACAACATGGCGGGTCAACATCATGAAAGGACAAAATGAAAATTGGCTAAGTTTTGAAAACAGATTTCGCGAAATATTGCTAAGATTGCGGATCTACAAAATCAGAAGAAATGTCTTTATTTCTAGACCTAGAAATGAACTGGTGAAATAAAGAAAGTCTGAAAACAACGGGCGGAGCCATGAAGAATCTAAACAATATCAATATCGATCTCCTACCCAGCGGCGCCATGGGGACAGGATATGGTCAAAGACTCGAGACCTAAACATGGTTGGCATTGATGGAATCTGAGTTCTAAAACAGCGGTGGCGGAGCTCCATGAAAACCCTACCGGAACAGTCGCGGATCTAAGGGGAGAAGGACTCACCGGCGATGGCGCGATGGACGCGGAAGGTACTCTGGATCGTGTTAGGTTGATGCAGCGGCCCTGTCGATAGCGAGGAGGAGACGGCGCAGGAGCGGGAGGCACTGGAAACGGAAGTGTCAGAAAGAAGAAGACAACGGAGCGAGCGGGAGAAGGCAAATGCCGCCTTGGGCAGTCCTATTTAATAGGGAAAAGGCGGAACGGGCGCGAAAATCCAGGCGTGGGATGTCATTTGACCAAAGTGGACGCCTTGATTCTCGGGCTATTTATTTAATGAGAAAATATTCATTGCGTATATAAGAAGATCTTTTTTGTAGATTGGACATGACGTCATGGCGGGTCATTTCCGGGTGACTCGCCGAGCAATAAGGAGAAGGGCTGAAGTGAGCAAGCTCAAATCAACCTGAGGCCTAATGTTGGGGATATAACCCCATGGTGAGACCCGCCGTGAGGGCTCCGGGTCATATTGAGCGGCTCGTACACCATCCCAAGAGGGAGTCATGAAGACGTAAGTCCCAAGACGCTGAGCAGCTTAACAGGATGGGCCGGTAGGTGGCCCGGATGGAGAAGACCCGGACGGGTAAGCCGCCTGAAGACAACTTGGTCAGGAAAGGCAAGAGAAGATAAGAGGTACACTCGGACGTGTAATGAGAGTCGGTTACGACTTGTACGACCCGTGGTCTCGACCTCCTATATAAAGGCGAGACCCGAGGCGACTTAGAGATCAGGTTATCGAGAACTAGGTCAAGCAATAGCTCCCTTGTAATCGATACATCAAGAAATACAAGCACAAGCAGGACGTAGGCTATTACCTCCACTTGAGGGGCCGAACCTGGGTAAACTCGTGTTCTTCGTCCCGATCAACTCCTTTGATTCCATCACATTAGCAATGACCTCGAACCCAAGTCTGGTCACCCGGACATCTGCCGTGATAAAACCACGACAGGATCCATGTATGAAAACCAAGTAGTTGACTACGATGAGACTCTCACACCCATAGCAATGCTAAAGTCTATTGGAATTATGTTAGCAGTTGCTGCATTTCTCGATTATGAAATCTGGCAGATGTATGTCAAAACAAAGTTTTCTTAATGATTTCCGTGAAGAAAGGTTGTATGTGATACAACCAGAAGGTTTTGTCGATCTGAAGGATGCTAAAAGATATGCAAGCTCCAGCGATCCTTCTATGGACTGGAGCAAGCATCTCGGAGTTGGAATATATGCTTTGATGAGGTGATCAAAGTTTTTGAGTTTATACAAAGTTTATGAGAAACTTGTATTTTCAAGAAAGTGAATGGGGGCACTACATAATTTCTGATATGTATATGTGGTTGTGATATTGTTGATTGGAAATAATGTAGAATTTCTGGAAAGCATGAAGGGTTGTTTGAAAAGATTTTTTCAAAGGAAAACCCAGATAAAGCTACTATTATATTAAGCGTCAAGATATATTGATATAGATCAAGACGCTTGATAAGATTTTCAATGATAACATACCTTGACAAAGTTTTTGAAATAGTTCAAAATAGATCAGACAAAATGAATTTTTTGCCTGATTTGTAAGGTGTGAAGTTGAGTAAGACTCAAAACTCGACCATAGTTGAAGACATGGAAAGGACGAAGGTCATCCCCTATGCCATTAGCCATAGGATCTAAACGGTATGCCATGCTGTGTACTATACTTGATGTGTGCCTTGCCCCATGTCTAACAAGGGGGTACAAGAGTGATTCAAGAGTGGATCACTGGACAACGGTCAAAATTATCCTTAGTAACTAGAGGGCTAAGGAGACATTTCTCGATTATGGAGGTGATAAAGAGTTCGTCGTAAAGAGTTACGTCGATGCAAGCT
This sequence comes from Hordeum marinum, assembly GCA_022496015.1. Classification (NCBI taxonomy): domain Eukaryota; kingdom Viridiplantae; phylum Streptophyta; class Magnoliopsida; order Poales; family Poaceae; genus Hordeum; species Hordeum marinum. The sequence continues at coordinate 472,707,811 of CM039678.1, forward strand.
TTAACACCAATCCGGATGACTTAGAGTAGCAAACCGGATGCGTATAGTGGGCTAGCCATTTGGAATAGCTCGAAGTGAAGAGTGGTAGTGTCGGGACCCCGATCCTAAGCCATAAGAATCCAGCCTGTAAAACATCACATCACTTTGCGGACTCACGCACGGTTATCTCCACGGCTGCCACCTTACCTGGGTCGGGACCGTTTGCGTCTTTTGGCTCCTGTATGTGAATGTGTCGCTAGCATTCAAATGACAAAGAACCCGGGTCGACATGACTAGTCATAGAATCCAAGTGGCACATCCATACATGGACATGCATACATAACCCAGCAATGTAGGTGTCGATCTCTAGAATGTCTAGACAAGTCATAGCAAGCTACAAGTACTCCATTATGCCGTGGGAAATTAATGTCATCACTGCACGTAGACGAGTCGTAGCATGCTACAGGGACTGCATTACACTGCCAGACATTTCCCCGAAGGGACAGACACAACAGCAAAGAAGGATACATGTCGGTCAATCAATGTGTCTGGACCAGTAGCAAGCTACCAAGGCTCGGTGGAAGCACAAAGAGGCATTTCCCCGTAAAGAGTACTACTAAAGGCACACAACTAGGTGATGAATCCCACACATACCAATGCATTTCAAACATACACGCAATATGCACGATATGCATAGATACAACATGGCATCACAACAGAACTCTAAGACTCAAGTATTTATTAAAGACTCATAAGATATAACATAGTGTGTTATTACAAACAGGGGTCACATGACCCAACACTAAAGTCATACAAACAACAAGCGGAAGCAACACATTTCTGGGTACATACATGTACTAAAAGTGGCTGGAGGAGCCTGAAAATCTACAACGACCTTAACAAAGGAACCAGACCTCTCTCTGGGATTCCCAAGCTAATCCGGTCAACATCGAACTTCATGTTGTAACGATCACTAATGAGACTGAAGTCTCCTCTACTAAAACATAAGTTAAGAAAACATGAGTACAAAGATACTCTGCAAGACTTACATTATAACTAACTACATATGCATCAGTATCAATGAAGTGTTGGGGAACATTGCATGGGAAGCAAAAAATTTCTGACGCACACGCAGATCTATCCATGGTGATGAGCATCTACGGGAGGGGGAGTGGATCTACATACCCTTGTAGATCGCTAAGCGGGAAGCGTTAAGAAACGCAGTTGGTGTAGTCGAACATCTTCGCGATCCAAATCGCCGAGCGTCCCATGGTCCAATCATGAACTGTCCACTTGATCCGTCCCGATCAAGCACCGAACGGACGGCACCTCCGCGTTCAGCACTCGTATAGCTTGATGACGATCTGTGCCTTCTTGATCCAGCAAGATAGAGCGGAGAGGATGAAGAGTTGTCCAGCAGCGTGACGATGCTCCGGCGATGGTGGTGGAGCTATTCTGGCAGGGCTTCGCCTAAGCACTGTAGAAAACCGATCTATAGGAGAAACTATGCACCGGTGGAACGGGTAGCACATGGCCGTAAAATAAAGTGCAAAACACCCAATACAACCAGTATATATAGGAGGAAGAGAGGAGGAGTCTTGGCGCAAGGGCCAAGCCTCCAAGGAGTCAGCCGAAGGAGGTGGAGGAGGTGGAGTCCACCTCCAATTCTAGTAGGACTAGGATTCACCCTCTTTTTTGCCTTTTTCCACTTTTTCTCTTAGGACTCTTTTCTTCCAGCCACATGGGCCTCTTGTGGTTGTTCCACCAGCCCACAAAGGGCTGGTTTCCTACCTCCCACAGCCCATGTAGCCTCTTGGGTCGAAATACCCCTCCCAGAGGTCTCCCGGTACACTACCGGCACTCCTGGTACACTATCGATGAGCCCAAAACTTTTCCGGCGACTAAAACAGGACTTCGTATATACGAATCTTTACCTCCGGACCATTCTGGAGATCCTCGTGACATCCGGGATCTCATCCGGGACTCCGAACAACATTCGGTCACCACCATACATAACTCTATACTACCAAAACGTCACCAAACCTTAAGTGTGCAGACCTTGCGGGTTCGAGAACTATGTTGTGACAGCCCAAGTGCTGTCCCTACCTTATTTGGCATGTAACCCCATTGTATGAACCTTGTGTCATGAGCTAAGAGATGTTGCAACTTGTCATCTATGTGTGGTTTGCATTCTTGCATTATGTCATCATGCATCATTCCATCCATCATAGCATCCATCATGCTTATTTGCCTTCATGTGTTGTTGGAGTGAATTGATGTGAGTGTGCTTGTGTCTTGTTGGTGTGGAGTTGGAAGGAGTCATTTGTGCATTCTTCTCTTCCTTCCCCTCTCCTTTCTTCTTCATCTATACCCCCCCCCCCACCATTGCCTTTTATTCCCAAATGATTTTCATATCAGATTTTAAGTTGTTTTAAGAATAGTTTAAAAATGTTCAAGTGGTGGCCCTAACCATGTTCATAATTTAGGGTGTGGTTCTTTTATGTGTGAAGTTTGGTTGGTTTGTGTTTATTAAAAACAGGGGGATGTTATTTATTAAATATTAAAATTACTTGTTCTATTATTCAACTTGATATTTTTATTAAATAGTGCATTTTATCTCCTCCACAAAAGTATTTTTGTTTTTCTCTAAAACCCTTTAATATGCTCAAGGGATTTATTTTAGTGTGGCTGTTTTATTTAATTGAGCAAAGCCTCCTTCTGCTTTGTGTGTGTGCGCGTGGGCTCCCGGCCCACGAGGCCCAGCCAAGCCTGACGGCCACCTGCCCCGTCTCCCATCCTCCTCCGTTAGAGAGCACATGAGTGCAGAGAGAGCAGAGGAGCGCGTCGCCGTCGCCGTTAGCAGCTCCAGACGTGGAGGCCGACCCCCTATATAAGTGCGCGCTGCGCCTAGGGTTTCCCCTTCCCCTCGCTGCCGCTGCTTTTCCCCTTCTTCCTCCTCCTCCTTCTCCCTCTTGCTTCTTCTTCCTTTCGGGTTCACAGACGTAAGTGGGTACAGAGAGAGTGGAGACCGTCAGGCTCGTCGCCGGCATCGCCTCCGATGGTGTGTCGTCGCCATCAAGATGGCTTGCAGCCTCCCGATGCCGTCCGCGTCCCATTCCCGCTGCTAGGGGGTGAGGAGCACCCCTGTAGCACCCCGTCATCCCCGTCGTCCGCAAGCGAGGGAGCACCGCTGCCGTCTCCTTCGTCTTCTTCCTCTTCGTCTCGTCGTCGCCGTGTCCTCGCTTTGCTGAGCTTCCCCTCGGTGAGCAGCCGATCCCCGCTGCCCCCCCTCTCCTCGTCGTAGCTCGTAGGATCGCCGTCATGATGCTCGACGCTGCCGGCCGGAAAAGCTCAGGCTTGAGCTCGCCAGCGTCCCCCTCGTCGCGAGAGGAACGGGGGAATGGGTTCCCAGTGGATCCCGCAGTCCCCGTAGCGTCTTCCCTTTGCCAGAGATGCCCTATCGCTGTCGGATTGCGCCGCCGTCGTGCCTGTCACCGTAGGTGTGTATTTGTTCAGTTTCGGTAGTTAGGCAGTATGTGCGCGTGTATTAGATAGGCAGTGCCCCTCCTCTGTTAAGTGTCGAGCCCGTAGCTTAGTGGTGTGGAGTGCAGGGAATGACCATTAGGTCTGGGGTTCGAATCCCTTCCCCCCCTTTTTTTTCTTCTTTTGTTAATTATTGCTCCTGTATGTATGTGTGTGTAGTATTTTCCAGGGTGTTGTTTTTTTTCTTTTCATCCCTGTTTAGTGTATGTGTGAGCTAGGTGTAGTGTGTGTGCTTGGTGTAGTGTGTGTGTATGTTTTACATACACACACTTGTGTGAGTGTGTGTGGTATGTGTGTGCATGTGTATGTATGTGGTAGTGTGTGTGTGTGGTGCAATGCATAGTGTGGTTCTATGTGTGTTGTGTTGGTGGTGTGTATGTGTGCCTTGCACATACACTTATGCATGCGTTGTGTGTTGTAGTGTGTAGGGTGTGTATGTGGGCATACATATATGGGAGTGTATGTGTGCCTATACACATATGCTTGTGTGTGTATGTTTGTGCCTTGAGAGTGTGTGTGCGTGTGTGGTGCACCATGTGTGTAGGTGAGTGTATATGCATAGGGAGCGTGTGTGAATGTGTATCCACATGAGGGAATTATGATTGTGTAGAAAGGTATCATGTGGTTCCTTTGCTAATTTTCTATATGCATGTGTAGATGTATGTGTGCATGAGTAGCCCCATGTGTAGGTATTTCTCTCTTAAGTGCATATGAGCATAGTTACTCTTCTAGTTAGTTTCATCCTTGCAATTGATGCTATGCCATGATATCTTGTCCCCAAGATGCTATTTAACCATTTCCAACATGTATCAATAGAGCTCATGCCTTTTGGGGTCATTTTCATTAAGTTACATAAGTGACATAAGTCATCCTTGCCCTTAGGATGTCAATTTCGACCTAGGGTTTCTCCCACTTGCTCCAAACAAGTATATCTGTATGCGTAATGATTTTGGGGTAGAATCAACCCATGAATGCATTTGTGAAGTCAGATTTGACTTTGGGGCAACTTTACAAAACTGCATTTTTATGCTGTGATGCCCTTTTGTCTTTTTATTGTGAATTAATCTATGCATGGTTTTAAGTTCTTGCCAACATGAGGTTGCTAGTTAAAGTTGCTGGGAATGTCCCAGTATTTTTGTTATTTGTGCTAAGTCACCAGATAAGTGGGAACCATGCTGTTTAGAGAGCAACTTTATGTTTCTGTTCAGCTTGCTTACAAATGACCAAGTCTAGAGTTTCTATAGTTATTGTTTGCCATGAAGAGTGGGGTGTATCTAGTGACGTGGTTGGAATTTGCTCATGCTCAGTGTTAGTTATTTGTACTAGATATTGTCATTTACCATCCTGTTAATTTTCATGCCATTTGGACCTCTCTAGCATATTTAACAACTGCTGTAAACTTGCTACTTTATTAACTCAGATTCCAGAAAACTGGAATTTTCACTAAGTTCCTGAAAAACTGATTCATCATGTCAACTTGATTGCTTCATGCATATTGATGTGTGCCTGTTTTGCTGTTTTCATAGTTGGATAAGTTGAGGTGCGTGTTGAGTAGATTCTGTCCATGTCTTGTTTGTGTCTGTAGGGTTCCTGTAGCTCAAGTTGTGGGCTTTTCAAATTGCTATGTTGCTGTTTGTGGCAGATTTGGTGTTAATTTGTTTTGTGACTTGTGGGAGCTATACTCCATGGAATTGATTGATTCTTGAGCCTATTGTGATTGGTTTTTAATCACCTATCCATTGGCTACCTTGGAATGTCAAGAATTAGCCCAGGTCTTGATTGTCTTATCGTGAGAACTGTAACTCTGTTTCTTATGATCTTTATATGCATTTCCATCGATTTTGCATGATGCATCCATATTTGCCATGTTCATGCATGTCCAAATAACTTAACATGAGGTTCTGTCCAGATTCACTAATATACCAACTTTGCACGTGAAACTTGACTAGTTTGGTTTGCCATGTTAAAGTTCTTCTAAAATGAATCTTGCATCATCTTGGTTGTGCATTGCACCTTGTTTGGAGATTTATTTGCTGTTTGTTTTGGGTAGACGCGAGTGTTGATACTGAGTTCGAGGACCCTGTAGAGTACCACTATGAGGATCCCGCTAATTGTTCCGCTGAAGAAACAACAGGCAAGATGATCGTGCCCGGATTCCGTTACTATTCTCGCTTGCTAGTTTTTCGCTCTTATCGTTAAATTTGCGTTAACTACCACTAGATATCAGAGTCCTATTTGCCCTGAAAAGCCTCTAACCTCCACTTCCCAGCAAACCTTGTTTGGCTAAGTTACCGCTGCTCAGCCCCTCTTATAGCGTTCTTAGTAGCAGGTGCAGGTTATTCCATGTGATAACATGGATTTGGTTATCATCATATTATCTGATATTTAAATTAATGCACATATACATCTTGGTATTGCTGGGAGGCTTGGCCTTTTGCTAAGTGTTTTGTTCCGCTGTTACCGCCATAGTTTCTTGTTACCGGTGTTATGTTTTCCATATTTTGCGCTCCTAACATGCTCGGGGTTGTTATGGAGAACCCCTTGTTTATTCGGTTGAGATTAAAACTTGTCCGGCAAGACCCAACATTGGTACCACATTTTCTAATAACTTAATAAAACTTGCATAGGGCTTTGCAACCTCGTGGATAATTAATCAACAACCCGGGCCAGTGCTCCTCATGAGTGTTGGTCCAAACTAGAGTCGTGTGCGGGCCAACCCGAGGCAACTCGGGAGATTTCTATCAGGCCACTGTATGCTGTGCTCATCCGGTCATGTCCTGAGAATGAGATACGCGGATCTTATCGGGTTCGTCGACACGTCGGGAGGTCTTGCCGGATTTGTTTTACCTTTATCGAATGTCTTGCGTGTGGACTCTGACTTTCTTTGGGTTTTCTCGAGGTGTTGGAATTCCTTTGGAATTACCTATGATGATCACGAGATCCGTGGTCGAGGCTATTCCCATGGAGTGTGGTTAATTTGGTAATGGATTAGTTGGAGCACCCCTGTAGGATTAAATCTTTCGGAAAGCCGTGCCCGCGGTTATGTGGCAACTTGGATTATTGTTTAACACCCGGTTATAGTTAACTTGAAGTAAACTCTAATAAAATGAACCAACTGTGTGAGTAACCGTGATCATCTCTGCTCGTGAACATGAACTGAGAGAGAACACGATGGGGTTATGCATGACATAAGTAGGTGTTCAGGGTCTCATAGAGATCATGTTAGTTTCGACCGTTCATCGTAGGCCACTCATATTTATTTAAATATTGCGTAAGGTAGCCACCATATATGCTTAGTGCTGCTGCAAACTAAACACATATCCCTTCCATACCTTAAGCTTGCATATTTTCAGAACCCGGTAGCTTGATTGCTGAGTCCCTGTGGCTCACAGTTTTACTACAACACTCCAGGTGCAGGTACAGATGACTATGTGTAGGATGATCTTACCCAGTTGCAGTGGGAATATGATGAAGAGAGAGGAAGAATGTACGTGACATATCCGGACGAGTAGAGGGCCTTGGTCATGATCCTTGGGCTAGCTTGATAGTATCATTTGCAACTGTTTCTTTCTTCGTTTGATTTCGTTCATAGTTGGACCCTGTCTTCAACTTGATGTTATGAATTGTGTGGATTTGTAAGTTAGCATGTGGCGAGTGTAAGCCAGTCTTGTATACTCATCTCTTTCTGTAATGTATGTTGTGATGGTACTATTATTGCTAATGGCAAGATGTGCCTCTATCCTTTGCGGGGCCCTCGTGCCTTAAAATGGATAGGCACGCATCTTGGGCGTGACAAGTTGGTATTCAGAGCCATACGACCATAGGAGCCTTTGCTTGTTCGAACTTGGCCGAGTCGTGTCTAGAAAAAACTATTTTGAGTCTAGTTATATCGGAGAGTAGGATTCTTTTTACTCCTCTTCTATGCTCTGGTGAGTTATCCGACTTAGGAATTTTGATTCTACTCCTCTTCTCGCTCAAATTTTTTTTAGTATCACGTGAGTATTTTGGAGTCTATATGATGCCGATGTGATAGGGTTCTGTCTCGGTGCCTCCTGTCTGACTTGATTTCTTCCGGGGATTCGAGCTCTAGGGAATGTTGGCACATCGTTATCATTCAGCTTCCTTGATATCTCAGGACGGAGAATATTCGGAATTACTTCAATACTTATCGTGGTGAGATACGGTCGGAGTCACCCAGTACTAGGGAGGCGTCCCGGGTACCACCATGGTTTAGTATCATTGTGAGTTCGAGGTTTCGAGATTAGATGAGTTTGCGGAATTTCTTGAATTATGGTGTGGAAGGTTGCGGATGCAGTTGCAGCTGATTACCTACGGTAGATTCCTGATTCCACAACCCGAATCGCATAAACAAGAAAGTTTTCGGAAGTTCATATGTGGGAAATCTTGTAGTCTTCTAGGATCATCTTCTCCAGATGTATTGGGCATGTACATTTGTTCCGAGCGCTTAGCTCAATACTTTGTGTTATTGCAAGTGGCTTATGTTATCTGATGATGTTATCATGAAACGAAGAAGCATTCTTATTATTTTTTTAGTAGGAAGGTTGTGTTGTTATTTCTTCAATTTATTTCAAGTATTTGATTCAGCTTTGGATTCATCTTATCAATGAGGTGATGATGCGTTTTGTCCATCTTCAGGATGGCTCCACCAACTCGCAACAATCCGAGTCGGGGTGAGGAGCAATCTGATGTTCCACCACCACCCCCGCCTCCGCCTCCTCCGCCAGAAGCTTGGCAAGCAGTGATGGCCGGGACCAATGCGAACACTCACATGTTGCTCAGGCTGTTGCAAGAAAGGGAGCAGGGTCAGCAAGGTTTTCAAGGGAATTTTCATAATCAGCCTCAGTTTGCAACGCTTAACCAGTTCCTCACCAATCAACCAAAATCGTTCACTTGTTGTGACCAGCCGCTCGATGCTGATGATTGGCTTCGTGATATGACTAAGCATTTTGAGTGCAGCAATGTCAGGCCTGGGGATTTTGTCAGGTTTGCATCGTTCCAGCTTACGGGTCAAGCAGCTGATTGATGGCAGCAGTACAAGGATTCCAGGGGCGATCGTGTTGTTACTTGGGACGATTTCCGTCGTGACTTCAGGGCTCATTACATTCCGACTAGCTTTGTCGAGGAGATGTGTGAGAAGTTCAGGCACCTGAAGCAGGGAAGCAAGTCAGTCTACCAGTACAACGTCGAGTTCCAGAATCTTGCCCGTTATGCAAAGCAAGATGTGCCGGATGACAAGGTGATGATCTATCAGTTCAGGAATGGTCTCAAGGATGAGCTTCGGCGAGGCCTAGTTCTTCAACAGCCTCGTGAGTTTGATCAGTTCTACAACATGGCTCTCAAGGTGGAAGCAACCTAGCTCAAGGTGGAGAACTCCAAGAAGCGCTCAAGGGATTCATATTCTTCTTCTAGCTCTCAGATGGTTCCCAAGCAGCAGAAGTATTGGGTGCCTAATCCTCCTCCGTTTCGCCCTCAGCAGTAGCAGAAGCAGTTCGGTGGCCGTGGTTCTTCCCACCCACCCAACCCAGGATTTCAGCAGAGACCCCAGGAGTCCAAGGCTGTTCTTGTTCATCCTCCAGGCAATGTTCATCCGCTCTTAGAGTTGACTTGTCACAAGTGTGGCTAGAAGGGTCACTATGCAAACAAGTCCAACCAGCGGCGTCTTCCGCCTCCTCCTCATGTCAAGCCTCCAAGCAATGCAATGGTGAAGCATAATCCCAAGACCGCAAGAGTGAACATGGTGAATGCAGCTGAAGTAGAGCAGTCCAATGATGTGATCATGGGTAATCTCTCACTTAATTCTATTCCTGCAAAAGTGCTATTTGATTCTGGTGCATCGCATTGTTTCATGACTCGCCCTTTCTTTGTCAAGAATGAGTTTGACTATCGAGATTTGCCTAAGTCTTTGTCTGTAGTGTCACCTGGTAAGACGTTGAATTCCAATCGCATTGTTCCGGATGTTTCTATCAAGATGGCCAATTATTCTTTTCTGGCTTCTCCAATTGTTCTCGGGAATACCGATATTGATCTCATTTTGGGCATGGACTTTCTGGCAGTGAATAAGGCTTACATTGATTGTCAAGACAAAGAAGTCAAGCTAACTCATCCTTCAGAAGACGTGATTATTTTCGCAGCTCGCGATGACACAATCCGTCTCTTTGGTCTTAATGAGAAGGGTGAAATCTCGGCGATTTCTTAGATTCCGGTGGTTAATGAGTATGAAGATGTGTTTCCACAAGAATTGCCAGGAATGCCTACGCACCGGCCAGTTTTGTTCGTGATTGATCTCGAGCCCGGAACTGAACCGGTCTGCAAGTGCCTGTATAAACTTGACCCCAAAGAGCTGAAAGAGTTGAAGAAACAGCTAGATGAGCAAGAACGTATGGGCCAGATCAGACCAAGCTCTTCTCCGTGGGGTTGTGGATTTTTCTTTGTCAATGAGAAAGATGGCACGGATCGTCTTTGTGTTGACTATCGTCCATTGAACAAGAAGACATTCAGGAACAAATATCCACTTCCCAACATCAATGAGTTGTTTGAACAACTGAAAGGTGCCAATGTTTTCTCGAAGCTTGATCTTCACATGGGTTATCATCAGATTCGCATTTGCGAAGAAGACATTCCCAAGACCGCTTTCAGGACGAGTTTTGGATCTTATGAGTACATCGTCATGTCGTTTGGTCTTGCCAATGCTCCTCCAACCTTCTCAAGAATGATGAACTTCATTTTCTCTCCTTTCAAGAATGAGTTCGTCTTGGTCTATTTGGATGATCTCCTTATGTTCTCGGAGATAGAAGAAGAGCATGCTGAGCATCTCAGGCTTGTGCTTGAAAAGTTAAGAGAGCATCGTTTTTATGCCAAGTTTTCCAAGTGTGAGTTCTGGCTCAAAGAAGTGGTGTACCTTGGGTATGTGATCTCTGCCAAGGGAAGTAAAGTGCACCCTGAGAAAGTTGAGGCAATCTTGAAGTGGGAACCTCCTCAAAATGTGAAGCAGCTTTGGAGCTTCCTCGGGCTTGCTTGTTATTGCAAAAGATTCGTGGAGAACTTCTCTCAAATTGCTAAGCCTCTGTCCAACTTCCTTCAGAAGAGTGTCAAGTATGTTTGGTCTCCTGAGTGTGATGTGGCATTCAATACGCTCAAGCAAAGACTAACTTCAGCTCCAGTTCTTGTTCCTCCTGAGCAGTCGAAGCCTTTCCAGGTGTTCTATGATGCTTCCCTCCAAGGTCTTGGTGTTCTTACGCAAGATAAGAAGATAGTTGCTTATACCTCGCGTCAGTTGAAGCTTGCTGAGAAGAACTATCCCACTCATGATTTAGAGCTGGCGGCAGTTGTGCACGCTCTTATGACTTGGAGGCATTTGCTGTTGGGTAGACCAGTTGAGGTGTACACTGATCACAAGAGTCTGAAATATATTTTCACTCAACCCAATCTGAATCTCCGGCAATCTCGTTAGGTGGTAATGCTTGAGGAATTCATTCCAAGTATTGAGTATACTCCTGGATAAGCAAATGTCATTGCAGATGCGCTCAGTCGTAAGGCGTATTGCAATAGTCTCATTCTCAAGCCTCTTCAACCCGAGCTTTGTGAAGCCTTCCGCAAGCTCAACCTCCAGATGATTCCGCAAGGATTTCTTGCCAACCTTCAAGTTTCTCCGACTCTGGAAGATCAGGTTCACCAAGCGCAGCTTCTTGACACTATGGTGAAGAAAGTGAAGAAATGTGTGGCCAAGGGCATTCCGAAGTATAAGTGCTTTCGAGTTGATGAGCAGGACACCTTGTTCTTTGAGGGCCATCTTGTGGTTCCAAAAGGTGATCTCGGAAAAGTTATCATGGACGAAGCGCACAATTCTCTTCTATCCATTCATCCAGGCAGTTCCAAGATGTATCATGATCTCAAGCAAACCTTCTGGTGGACTCGCATGAAACGTGAAATTGCTCAGTTCGTGAACGAGTGTGATGTCTGTCGCAGAGTGAAGGCGGAGCATCAACATCCAGCAGGTCTTCTTTAGCCCTTGCCTATCCCAGAGTGGAAATTCGATCATGTGGAGATGGATTTCATCACTGGGTTTCCGAAGTCCAAGAGAGGCAACGATGCCATCTTTGTGGTTATCGACAAGCTGTCAAAAGTTGCTCATTTCCTGCCAGTCAAAGAATCTATCTCGGCAGCTCAGCTTGCAGAGTTGTATATGTCAAGGATAGTGTCTTTGCATGGTATTCCTTAGCTCATCTCATCTGACCGTGGAAGCCTCTTTACTTCCAAGTTTTGGGAGTCCTTCCAGACTGCTATGGGTACTAAGATCCGTTTCAGCACTGCGTTCCATCCGCAGACAAGTGGTCAAGTTGAGAGAGTCAATCAGATCCTTGAAGATATGCTCAGAGCTTGTGTGATTTCATTTGGCATGAAGTGGGAAGACTGCCTTCCATATGCTGAATTCTCATACAACAACAGCTTTCAAGCCAGCTCAGGCAAGGCCCCTTTCGAGATTCTCTATGGCAGGAAGTGTTGTACCCCGCTTAACTGGTCTGAAACCGGTGAGCGTCAGATATTGGGCAATGACATGATCACTAAAGCAGAAGAAATGTGCCATGTCATTCGTGAGAACCTCAAAGCAGCTTAGTCCCGTCAGAAGAGTTATTACGATAACAAACATTGGGATTCTTCTTTCTAAGTGGATGATCTTGTCTATCTCAAAGTTTCTCCCATGAGAGGCACTCAGCGGTTTGGAATCAAAGGGAAGGTAGCTCCTCATTTTGTTGGTCCTTTCAAAGTTGTTGGCAAGAGAGGTGGTCTTGCATATCAACTAGAGCTTCCTCCAAATTTCACGAATGTGCACGATGTTTTCCATGTTTCTCAGAACTGCAAGTGCTTCAAGACTCCTGAGCGAACCATTGACCTCCAATACATTGATCTCCAAGAAGACTTCTCTTATCGTGAGCATTGAGTTGCTATTCTTGAAGAAATTGAGCGTAATACTCGCAACAAGTCTATCAAATTCCTCGAGGTGAAGTGGTCTCATCATTCCGACAAAGAAGCTACTTGGGAACGCGAGGACCTTCTCCGTTCCAAATTTCCTGATTTCTTTCGTTCCTAGATCTCGGGTCGAGATCCTCTTGTAGTGTGGGAGAGTTGTGACAGCCCAAGTGTTGTCCCTACCTTATTTGGCATGTAACCCTATTGTATGAACCTTGTGTCATGAGCTAAGAGATGTTGCAACTTGTCATCTATGTGTGGTTTGCATTTTTGCATTATGTCACCATGCATCATTCCATCCATCATAGCATCCATCATGCTTATTTGCCTTCATGTGTTGTTGGAGTGAATTGATGTGAGTGTGGTTGTCTCTTGTTGGTCTGGAGTTGGTAGGAGTCATTTGTGCATTCTTCTCTTCCTTCCCCTCTCCTTTCTTCTTCATCTATACCCTCCCACCATTGCCTTTTATTCCCAAATGATTTCCATATCAGATTTTAAGTTGTTTTAAAAATAGTTTAAAAATGTTAAAGTGGTGGCCCTAACCATCTTCATAATTTAGGGTGTGGTTCTTTTGATGTGTGAAGTTAGGTTGCTTTTGTGTTTATTAAAAATAGGGAGCTGTTATTTATTAAATATTAAAATTACTTGTTCTATTATTCAACTTGATATTTTTATTAAATAGTGCATTTTATCTCCTCCACAAAAGTATTTTTGTTTTTCTCTAAAACCCTTTAATATGCTCTAGGGATTTATTTTAGTGTGGCTGTTTTATTTAAATGAGCAATATTCTGTGTGTGTGCGCGTGGGCTCCCGGCCCATGAGGCCCAGCCAAGCCAGACGGTGTTGGGAACGTTGCGTGCTACGCACATGCAGACCTATCCATGGTGATGAGAATCTACGAGAGGGGGAGTTGATCTACGTACCCTTGTAGATCGCTAAGTGGGAAGCGTTAAGAAACGCGGTTGGTGTAGTCGAACGTCTTCACGATTCAAATCGCCGAGCGTCCCGCGATCCAATCACGAACCGTCCCACGATCCAATCATGATCCGTCCCGCGATCTCGTCACGATCCGTCCCGCGATCCAATCAAGATCGTCTCGTGGCCTTGATCATGATCCTTCCGGTCGGCAACGTGACGACGCTCCGGCGATGGTGGTGGAGCAATTCCAGCAGGGCTTCGCCTAAGCACTTTGGAAATACGATCTAGAGGAGAAACTATGCACCGGTGGAACGGGTAGCACGTGACCGGAAATTCTGTGCAAAACCCCTCTATTACACTAGTATATATAGGAGGAGAGGAGAGGCAGCCTTGGCACAGGGCAAGGCCCTCTTGGAGTCGGCTGAAGCCAAGGGGGAGGAGTCCTACTCCCCCTCCAATCCTAGTAGGAGTAGGACTCTCCCTTTTTTTCCACCTTTTCCCTTTGGGATTCTTTCTCCCAGCCGCATGGGCCTGTTGTGGCTGTTCCACCAGCCCAATAAGGGCTGGTTATTACTCTCCCACAGCCCATGAAGCCTCTTGGGTCGAAATACCCCTCCCGGAGGTCTCCCGGTACACTACCTGCACTCCCGGTACACTACCGATGAGCCCGAAACTTTTCCGGCGACCAAACTGGGACTTCCTATATATGAATCTTTACCTACGGACCATTTCGGAGCTCCTCGTGACGTCCAGAATCTCATCCGGGACACCGAACAAACTTCAATCACCACCATACATAACTCTACACTACCGAAATGTCACCAAACCTTAAGTGTGCAGACCCTGCGGGTTCGAGAACTATGTAGACATGACCGAGACACCTCTATGGTCAATAACCAATGGCGGGACCTGGACGCCCACATTGGTTCCTACATATTCTACGAAGATCTTTATCGGTTGAACCTCTATGTCAAGGATTCAGTTAATCCCGTATAATGTTCCCTTTGTTTTTCGGTATGTTACTTGCCCGAGATACGATCATCGGTATCTCCATACCTAGTTCAACATCGTTACCGGCAAGTCTCTTTACTCGTTCCGTAATGCAAGATCCCTTTGCTAATACTTTAGTCACATTTCTTGCAAGGCTTATTGTGATGTTGCAGTACCGAGTGGGCCCTCAGATACCTCTGCATCACACGGAGTAACAAATCCCAGTCTTGACCCATGCCAACCCAACAGACACCCTCGCAGATACCTGTAGAGTACCTTTATAGTCACCCAGTTACGTTGCGACATTTGATACACACAGAGCATTCCTCCGGTGTTTGTGAGTTGCATGATCTCATGGTCATTGGAACATATACTTGACATGCGTAAAAACAGTAGCAAATAAACTGACATGATCATATGCTACGTTTGTAGTTTGGGTCTTTTCCATCACATCATTCTCCTAATGATGTGATCCCATCATCAAATGACGTACATCTCATGTCCATGGCTAGGAAAACTTAACCATCCTTTGATGAACGAGCTAGTTCTTTAGAGGCATACTAGGGACATAGTGTTTGTCTATGTATCCACACATGTATCCATGTTTCCAATTAATACAATTCTAGCATGGATAATAAACAATTATCATGAACAAGGAAATACAATAATAAACACTTTATTTATTGCCTCTAGGGCATATTTCCAACAGTCTCCCAGTTGCACTAGAGTCAATAATCTAGCTCACATCACTATGTGATTTACATTGTAATGAATCGAACACCCATGCAGTTCTGGTGTTGATCATGTTTAGATCTTGGAAGAGGTTTAGTCAACGGGTCTGCAACATTCAGATTCGTGTGCACATTGCAAATATTTATGTCCTTGTCCTCGATGTAATATCGGATGGATTTGAAGCGTCACTCTATATGTCTGGTCCTCTTGTGAAACCTTGGTCCTTGGCCAGAGCAATGGCACCAGTGTTGTCACAGAACAGGCTCATTGGATTCAGTCCACTAGGCACTACTCCGAGATCTGTCATGAACTGCTTCATCCAGACACCTTCCTTCACTGCCTCCGAGGCTACGATGTGCTCCGCTTCGCACGTAGAATCAGCTACCACGCTTTGCTTGGACCTGCACCAGCTTACCGCTCCCCCGTTAAGAATAAATACGTATCCGGTTTGCGACTTAGAGTCATCCGGATCAGTGTCAAAGCTTGCATCGATATAACCCTTTACGACGAGCTCTTCATCACCTCCATAAATGAGAAACATTTCCTTAGTCCTGTTAAGGTACTTAAGGATATTCTTGACCGCTTGCTAGTGTTCCATTCCAGGATCACTTTGAAACCTTCTAGCCATACTTATGGCAAGGCTGACATCGGGTCTTGTGCATAGCATTGCATACATGATAGAGCCTATGGGTGAAGCATAGGGGATGACACTCATCTTTTCTTTATCTTCTGCAGTCACTGGGCATTGAGTCTTACTCAACTTCACACCTTGTAACACAGGCAAGAACCCCTTCTTGGACTGTTCCATTTTGAACTTCTTCAAAACTTTATCAAGGTATGTGCTCTATGAAAGTGCTATTAAGCGTCTCGATCTATCTCTATAGATCTTAATGCCTAAGATGAAAGCAGCTTCTCCAAGGTCCTTCATTGAAAAACTCTTGAACAAATATTCCTTCACGCTTTCCAGCATTTCTATACTGTTTCAAATCATCAATATGTCATCCACGTATAATATTAGAAATGCTACAGAGCTCCCACTCACTTTCTTGTAAATACAAGCTTCTCCATAAACTTCTATAAACCCAAACGCTTTGATCACCTCATCGAAGCGCTTATTCCAACTCCGAGATGCTTGCACCAGTCCATAAAGGGATCGCTGGAGTTTGCAAACTTTGTTAGCATTCTCTGGGTCGACAAAACCTTCTGGTTGTATCATATACAACTCTTCCTCAAGAAAACCGTTGAGGAACGCTGTTTTGACATCCATCTGCCATATTTCATAGTCGAAATAAGTAGCTATTGCCAACATGATTCTGACAGACTTAAGCATCGCTACTGGTGAGAAGGCCCCATCGTAGTCAATTCCTTGAACTTGTGAAAAACCCTTTGCCACAAGTCGAGCTTTATAGACGGTGACATTACCGTCCGTGTTTGTCTTCTTCTTAAAGATCCATTTGTTCTGAATGGCCTTTAGCCCTTCAGGTAATAGTTCCAAAGTCCATACTTTGTTTTCATACATGGATCCCATCTCGGATTTCATGGCCTCTAACCATTTCTCGGAATCTGGGCCCATCACCACTCCTTCATAGCTCGTAGGTTCATTGTTGTCCAACAACATGACGTCCATGACAGGATTGCCATACCACTCAGGAGTAGTACGCATCCTTGTCGACCTACTAGGTTCATTAGTAACTTGATGTGAAGCTTCATGATCATCATCATTGACTTCTTCCTCAACCGTCGTAGGCTCCATAGAAACATCTTTCTGCGCTGCGCTACTCTCTGGTAGAAGCAAAGGTTCAACAACCTCATCAAGCTCTATTTTCCTCCCACTCAATTCTTTTGAGAGAAACTCTTTCTAAAGAAATGTTCTGTTCTTAGCGACAAACACTTTGCCTTGGGATCTGAGATAGAAAGTATACCCGACTGTCTCTTTCGGGTATCCTATGAAGAGGCATTTCTCCGCTTTGGGTTCCAGCTTTTCAGGCTGAAGCTTTTTGACATAAGCATCACATCCCCAAACTTTAAGAAACGACAACTTTGGCCTCTTGCCAAACCAGAGTTCATATGGCGTCGTCTCAATGGATTTTGATGGTGACCTATTTAAAGTGAATGCAGCTGTCTCTAACGCAAAACCCCAAAACGATAGTGGCAAATCAGCAAGAGACATCATAGAACACACCATATCTAATAAGGTCTGATTACGACGTTCGGACACACCATTACGCTGAGGTGTCCCGGGCGGTGTCAACTGTGAAACAATTCCACACTGTCTTAAGTGACTACCAAACTCGTAACTCAGATATTCACCTCCTCGATCGGATCGCAGGAATTTAATCTTCTTGTTATGATGATTCTCAACTTCACTCTGAAGTTGCTTGAACTTTTCAAACGTTTCAGACTTGTGTTTCATTAAGTAAATATACCCATATCTACTTAGGTCATAAGTGAAGGTGAGAAAATACTGATATCCACCACGCGCTGCAACATTCATTGGACCGCACACATCGGTATGTATGATTTCCAATAAGTCGCTTGCCCGTTCCATTGTTCCAGAGAACGGCATTTTAGTCATCTTGCCCATGAGGCATGGTTCACATGTGTCAAGTGATTCAAAATCAAGTGACTCCCAAAGTCCGTCAGCATGGAGCTTCCTAATGCGTTTTACACCAATATGACCTAAACGGCAGTGCCACAAGAAAGTGGTACTATCATTATCAACTCTACATCTTTTGGCATCGATGTTATGAACATGTGTGTCATCACTATAAGGATTTAAGATGAATAAACCCCTCACATTGGGTGCATGACCATAAAAGATATTACTCATATAAATAGAACAACCTTTATTCTCTGATTTAAATGAGTAACCATCTCGCAATAAACAAGATCTAGATATAATGTTCATGCTTAACGCAGGCACTAAATAACAATTATTCAGGTTCATCACTAATCCCGATGGTAATCGAAGAGAGAGCGTGCCGACAGCGATCACATCAACCTTGGAACCATTTCCCACACGCATCGTCACTTCGTCCTTCGCCAGCCTTCGTTTATTCTGTAGTTCCTGCTTTGAGTTGCAAATATGAGCAACTGAACCGGTATCAAATACCCAGGCACTACTACGAGTGCTAGTAAGGTACACATCAATAACATGTATATCATATATACCTTGTTTGTCTTTGGCCGCCTTCTTGTCAGCCAGGTACTTGGGGCAATTCCGCTTCTAGTGACCAGTTCCCTTGCAATGAAAGCACTCGGTCTCCGGCATGTGAGTATGTATGTGAGTATGTATGTAGTAGGGTGTGTGTGTGGTGCAATGCATAGTGTGGTGCTATGTGTGTTGTGTTGGTGGTGTGTATGTGTGCCTTGCATATATACTTGTGCATGTGTTGTGTGTTGTAGTGTGTAGGGTGTGTATGTGTATGTGGGCATACATATATGGGAGTGTATGTGTGCCTATACACATATGCTTGTGTGTGTATGTTGGTGCCTTGAGAGTGTGTGCGGGTGTGTGGTGCACCATGTGTGTAGGTGAGTGTGTATGCATAGGGAGTGTGAGTGAATGTTGCACATACACACACATGTGCATGTGAGATGTGTGCATGTGTATCCACATGAGGGAATTATGATTGTGTAGAAAGGTATCATGCGGTTCCTTTGCTAATTTTCTATATGCATGTGTAGATGTATGTGTGCATGAGTAGCCCCATGTGTAGGTATTTCTCTCTTAAGTGCATATGAGCATAGTTACTCTTCTAGTTAGTTTCATCCTTGCAATTGATGCTATGCCATGATATCTTGTCCCTAAGATGCTATTTAACCATTTCCACCATGTATCAATAGAGCACATGCCTTTTGGGGTCATTTTCATTAAGTTACATAAGTGACATAAGTCACCCTTGCCCTTAGGATGTCAATTTCGACCTAGGGTTTCTCCCACTTGCTCCAAACAAGTATATGTGTATGAGTAATGATTTTGGGGTAAAATCAACCCATGAATGCATCTGTGAGGTCAGATTTGACTTTGGGGCAACTTCACAAAAGTGCATTTTTATGCTGTGATGCCCTTTTGTCTTTTTATTGTGAATTAATCTATGCATGGTTTTAAGTTCTTCCCAACATGAGATTGCTAGTTCAAGTTGCTGGTAATGACCCAGTATTTTTATTATTTGTGCTAAGTCACCAGATAAGTGGGAACCATGCTGTTTAGAGAGCAACTTTATGTTTCTGTTCAGCTTGCTTAAAAATGACCAAGTCTGGAGTTTCTGTAGTTATTGTTTTTCCATGAAGAGTGGGGTGTATCTAGTGATGTGGTTGGAATTTTCTCATGCTCACTGTTAGTTATTTGTAGTAGATATTGTCATATACCATCCTGTAAATTTTCCTGCCATTTGAGGCTCTATAGCCTATTTAACAACTGTTGTCAACTTGCTACTTTATTAACTCAGATTCCAGAAAACTGGAATTTTCACTAAGTCCCTGAAAAACTGCTTCATCATGTCAACTTGATTGCTTCATGCATATTGATGTGTGCCTCTTTTTATGATTTCATAGTTGGATAAGTTGATGTGGGTGTTGATCAGATTCTGTCCATGGCTTGTTTGTGTCTGTAGGGTTCCTGTAGCTCAAGTTGTGGGCTTTCCAAATCGCTATGTTGCTGTTTGTGGCAGATTGGGTGTTAATTTGTTTAGTGACTTGTGGGAGCTATACTCCATGGAATTGATTGATTCTTGAGCCTATTGTGATTGGTTTTTCATCACCTATCCAGTTGCTACCTTGGAATGTCAATAATTAGCCCAGGTCTTGATTGTCTTGTGTTTTACCTCCGTACCTTGTTGTGAGCGTATCGTGAGAACCATAACTCTGTTTCTTATGATCTTTATATGCATTTCCATCGATTTTGCATGATTCATCCATATTTGCCATGTTCATGCATGTGTAAATAACTTAACATGAGGTTCTGTCCAGATTCACTAATATACCAACTTTGCACGTGAAACTTGACTAGTTTGGTTTGCCATGTTAAGTTTCGTCTAAAATGAATCATGCATCATCTTGGTTGTGCATTGCACCTTGTTTGGAGATTTATTTTCTGTTTCTTTTGGGTAGACGCGAGTGTCGATACTGAGTTCGAGGACCGTGTAGAGTACCACTACGAGGATCCCGCTACTTGTTCCGCTGAAGAACCAACAGGCAAGATGATCGTGCCCGGATTCCGTTACTATTCTTGCTTGTTAGTTTTTTCGCTCGTATCGTTACATTTGCATTACCTACCACTTGATATCATCCTCCTATTTGCCATGAAAAGCCTCTAACCTCCACTTCCCAGCAAACCTTGTTTGGCTAAGTAACCGCTGCTCAGCCCCTCTTATAGCGTTCTTAGTAGCAGGTGCAGGTTATTCCATGTGATAACATGGATTTGGTTATCATCATATTATCTGATATTTAAATTAATGCAAATATACATCTTGGTATTGCTGGGAGGCTTGGCCTTTTGCTAATTGTTTTGTTCCGCTGTTACCGCCATAGTTTCTTGTTACCGGTGTTATGTTTTCCATATTTTGCGCTCCTAACATGCTCGAGGTTGTTATGGGGACCCCCTTATTTATTTTGTTGAGATTAAAACTTGTCCGACAAGACCCAACATTGGTACCACATTTGCTAATAACTTGATAAAACTTGCATAGGGCTTTGCAACCCCGTGGATAATTAATCAACAACCCGGGCCAATGCTCCTCATGAGTGTTGGTCCAAACTAGAGTCATGTGCGGGGCCAACCCAGGGCAACTCGGGAGATTTCTATCAGGCTACTGTATGCTGCGCTCATCTGGTCGTGTCCTGAGAATGAGATACGCAGCTCTTATCGGGTTTGCCGACACGTCGGGAGGTCTTGCTGGATTTGTTTTACCTTTATTGAGTGTCTTCCGTGTGGACTCTGACTTTCTTCGGGTTTTCTCAAGGTGTTGGAATTCCTTTGGAATTACCTATGACGATCACGAGATCCGTGGTCGAGGCTATTCCCATGGAGTGTGGTTAATTTGGTAATGGATTAGTTGAAGCACCCTTGCAGGGTTAAATCTTTTGGAAAGCCGTGCCCGCGGTTATCTGGAAACTTGTATTATTGTTTAACACCTGGTTATAGTTAACTTGAAGTAAATGTTGGGGAACGTTGCATGGGAAACAAAAAATTTCCTATGCACACGCAGATATATCCATGGTGACGAGCATCTAAGAGAGGGAGAGTGAATCTACATACCCTTGTAGATCCCTAAGGAGGAAGCGTTAAGAAATGCGGTTGGTGTAGTCAAACATCTTCGCGATCCAAATCACCGAGCGTCTCGCGATCTCATCACGATCTGTCCCACGATCTCATCATGATCCGTCCCATGAACTCATCACGATCCGTCCCATGAACACGTCATGATCCGTCCCGCGATCTCATCACGGTTCGTCCTGCGATCACGTCACGATCCGTCCCGCGATCCAATCACAAATCGTCTCGTGGTCTTGATCATGGTCCTTCTGATCTAGTACCGAACGGATGACACCTCCGCATTCAGCACACGTGCAACTTGATGATGATCTCCACCGTCTTGGTCCAGCAAGAGGAAGTGGAGAGGAGGAAGAGTTCACCAGCAGCGTGACGGTGCTCCGGCGATGGTGGTGGAGCAATTCCGGCAGGGCTTCGCCTAAGCACTGCGGAAATCCGATCTAGAGGAGCACCGGTGGAACGGGTAGCACGTGGCCGTCAAATCAAGTGCAAAACCCTCAAGTCCTCCGGTATATATAAGAGGGAGGGAGGAGGTGGGCTGGCGCACAAGGCAGCCCTGCCTTGCCTCTTGCGCAAGGAGGATTGGAGGAGTCCTCCTCCAATCCTTGTAGGACTAGGATTGCTCCTTTCCTACTTGGAATCTCTTTCCACCTTTTGTGTTTTCTCTTTATTTCTCAAGTCCAGCTGCATGGGCCTCTTAGAGGACTTCCACTAGCCCACTAAGGGCTGCTTTCCACCCTCTCACAGCCCATGTAGCCTCTTGGGTCGAAATACCTCTCCCGATGGTCCCCCTGTACACTCCCGGCACTCCCGGTACACTACCGATGAGCCCGAAGCTTTTTCGGCGACCAAAATAGGATTTCCTATATATCAATCTTTACCTCCGGATCATTCCATAGCTCCTCGTGGCATCCTGGATCTCATCCGGCACTCCGAACAACCTTCGGTCACCACCGTACATAACTCTACACTATCGAAACGTCACCGAACTTTAAGTGTGCAAACCCTGCGGGTTCGAGAACTATGTAGACATGACCGAGACACCTCTACGTCCAATAACCAATAGCGGGCCCTGGATGACCATATTGGTTCCTACATATTCTATGAAGATCTTTATTGGTCGAATCTCTATGTCAAGGATTCAGTTAATCCCGTATAACGTTCCCTTTGTTCTTCGGTATGTTACTTGCCCAAGATTCGATCGTCGGTATCTCCATACCTAGTTGAACCTCGTTACCGGCAAGTCTCTTTACTCGTTCCGTAATGAAACATCCCGTGGATAACACTTTAGTCACATTGCTTGCAAGGCTTGTTGTGATGTTGCATTACCGAGTGGGCCCTGAGATACCTCTCCGTCAAACGGAGTAACAAATTCCAGTCTTGATCCATGCCAACCCAAAAGACACCCTCGGAGATACCTATAGAGCACCTTTATAGTCACCCAGTTACGTCGCGACGTTTGATACACACAAGGTACTCCTCCGGTGTCAGTGAGTTGCATGATCTCATGGTCAAAGGAACATATACTTGACATACAGAAAACAGTAGCAATAAACTGACACGATCATATGTTACATTTGTAGTTTGGGTCTTGTCCATCACATCATTCTCATAATGATGTGATCCTGTTATCAAATGACATCTCATGTTCATGGCTAGGAAACCTTAACCATCTTTGATCAACGAGCTAGTTCACTTGAGGCATACTAGGGACATGGTGTTGTCTATGTATCCACAAATGTATATGAGTTTCCGATCAATACAATTGTAGCATGGATAATAAACGATTATCATGAGCAAGGAAATATGATAATAAGTAATTTATTATTGCCTCTAGTGCATATTTCCAATAGTCTCCCACATGCACTAGAGTCAATAATCTAGTTCACATCACCATGTGATTCGCATTGTTATGAATCTAACACCCATGCAGTTCTGGTGTTGATCATGTTTAGCTCTTGGAAGAGGTTTAGTCAACGGGTCTGCAACATTCAGATCCGTGTGTACTTTGCAAATATTTATGTCCTTCTCCTCGATGTAATATCGGATGGAATTCAAGCATCGCTTTATATGTCTGGTCCTCTTATGAAACCTTTGTTCCTTGGCCAGAGCAATGGCACCAGTGTTGTCATAGAATAGGCTCATTGGATTCAGTGCAGTGGGCACTACTCCAAGATCTGTCATGAACTGCTTCATCCAGACACCTTCCTTCACCGCCTCCGAGTCTATGATGTATTCCGCTTCGCACGTAGAATCAGCTACCACGCTTTTCTTGGAACTGCACCAGCTTACTGCTCCCCCGTTTAGAATAAATACGTATCTGGTTTGCGACTTAGAGTCATCCGGATCAATGTCAAAGCTTGCATCGATGTAACCCTTTACGATGAGCTCTTCATCACCTCCATAAACGAGAAACATTTCCTTAGTCCTTTTCAGGTACTTAAGGATATTCTTGACCGCTTGCCAGTGTTCCATTCCAGGATCACTTTGAAACCTTCCGGCCATACTTATGGCAAGGCTGACATCAGGTCTTGTGCACAACATTGCATACATGATAGAGCCTATGGCTAAAGCATAGGGGATGACACTCATCTTTTCTTTGTCTTCTACAGTCACTCGGCATTGAGTCTTACTCAACTTCACACCTTGTAACACAGGCAAGAACCCCTTCTTGGACTGATCCATTTTGAACTTCTTCAAAACTTTATCAAGGTATGTGCTCTGTGAAAGTGCTATTAAGCGTTTCAATCTATCTCTATAGATCTCAATATCTAATATGAAAGTAGCTTCTCCTAGGTCCTTCATTGAAAAACTCTTGTTCAAATATTCCTTCACGCTTTCCAGCATTTCTATACTGTTTCCAATCAGCAATATGTCATCCACATATGATATTAGAAACACTATAGAGCTCCCACTCACTTTCTTGTAAATACAAATTTCTGCATAAACTTGTATAAACCCAAACGCTTTGATCACCTCATCAAAGCGCTTATTCCAACTCCGAGATGCTTGCACCAATCCATAAATGGATCGCTAGAGTTTGTAAACTTTGTTAGCAATCTCTGGATCGAAAAAACCTTCTGGTTGCATCATATACAACTCTTCCCAAGGAAACCATTGAGGAATGCTGTTTGACATCCATCTACAAAATTTCATAGTCGAAATAAGAATATATTGCCAACATGATTCTGACACACTTAAGCATAGCTACGGGTGAGATGGTCTCATCGTAGTCAACTCCTTGAACTTGTGAAAAACCCTTTGCCACCAGTCGAGCTTTATAGCCAGTGAAATTACCGTCCGCGTCTGTCTTCTTCTTAAAGATCCATTTGTTCTGAATGGCCTTTCGCCCTTCAGGTAATACATCCAAAGTCCATACTTTGTTTTCATACATGGATCCCATCTCGGATTTCATGGCCTCTAACCATTTCTCGGAATCCAGGCCCATCACCGCTCCTTCACAGCTCGTAGGTTCATTGTTGTCCAACAACATGACCTCCAAGACAGGATTGTCGTACCACTTAGGAGTAGTATGCCACCTTGTCGACCTACGAGGTTTAGTACCGAAGCTTCATGATCATCATCATTAACTTCTTCTTCAACCGTCGTGCGCTCCACAGAAACATCTTTCTACGCTACGCGACTCTCTGGTAGAAGCAAAGGTTAAACAACCTCATCAAGCTCTATTTTCCTCCCACTCAATTCTTTCGGGAGAAATTCGTTCTCAAGAAACGTTCCATTCTTAGCGACAAACACTTTGCCTTCGGATCTGAGATAGAAGGTATACCTGACTGTCTCTTTCGGGTATCCTATGAAGACGCATTTCTCCGTTTTGGGTTCCAGCTTTTCAAGCTGATGCTTTTTGACATAAGCATCACATCCCCAAACTTTAAGAAACGACAACTTTGGCCTCCTGCCAAACCATAGTTCATATGGAATCATCTCAAGAATTTTGATGGTGCCCTATTTAAAGTGAATGCAGCTGTCTCTAATGCAAAACCCCAAAATGATAGTGGCAAATCAGCAAGAGACATCATAGAATGCACCATATCTAATAAGGTTCGATTATGACGTTCGGACACACCATTATGATGTGGTGTTCCGGGAGGTGTCAATTGTGAAACAATTCCACACTATCTTAAGTGACTGCCAAACTCATAACTCAGATATTCACCTCCTCGATCAGATCGTAGGAATTTAATCTTCTCGTACGATGATTCTCAGCTTCACACTGAAATTGCTTGAACTTTTCAAACGTTTCAGACTTGAGTTTCATTAAGTAAATATACCCATATCTACCTAAGTCATCAGTGAAGGTGAGAAAATAACGATATCCCCCACGCGCTGCAACATTCATTGGATAGCACACATCAGTATGTATGATTTCCAATAAGTCGCTTTCCCGTTCCATTGTTCCAGAGAACGGCGTTTTAGTCATCTTGCCATGAGGCACGGTTCACCTGTGTCAAGTGATTCAAAATCAAGTGACTCCAAAAGTCCATCAACATGGATCTTCCTCATGTGTTTTACACCAATATGAACTAAACGGCAGTGCCACAAGAAAGTGGTACTATCATTATCAACATTACATCTTTTGGCATCAATGTTATGAACATGTGTGTCATCACTATCAAGATTCAAGATGAATAAACCCCTCACAGTGGGTGCACGACCATAAAAGATATTACTCATATAAATAGAACAACCTTTATTCTCTGATTTAAATGAGTAACCGTCTCGCAATAAACAAGATCCAGATATAATGTTCATGCTTAACGCAGGCACTAAATAACAATTATTCAAGTTCATCACTAATCCCGATGGTAATCAAAGAGAGAGTGTGCCGACGGCGATCACATCAACCTTGGAACCATTTCCCACACGCATCATCACTTCGTCCTTTGCCAGCCTCTGTCTATTCCGTAGTTCCTGTTTTGAGATGCAAATGTGAGCAACCGAACCGGTATCAAATACCCAGGCACTACAACGAGAGCTAGTAAGGTACACATCAATAACATGTATATCATATATACCTTGTTTGTCATTGGCCGCCTACTTGTCAGCCAGATACTTGGGGCAGTTCCACTTCCAGTGACCAGTTCCCTTGCAATGAAAGCACTCAATTTCTGGCTTAGGTCCATGCTTAGGCTTTTTAACAGAAGTAGCAACTGCTTTGCCATCCTTCTTGGTTTTACCCTTCTTGCCCTTGCACTTGCCATTCTTCTTGAAACTAGTGGTTTTATTGACCATCAACACTTGATGTTCTTTCTGGATTTCAGACTCGGCAACTTTTAGCATCGCAAACAGCTCGGCGAGATACTTGTTCATCCCGTGCATGTTATAGTTCATCACAAAGGTTTTATAACTAGGTGGCAGTGATTGAAGAACTCTGTCAGTGATCGCCTCTACAGGAAGGGCAATTCACAACTCTGCTAGATGAGTCGAGTACCCACACATTATGTGTACATGTTCACTGATAGACCCGTTCTCCTCCATTTTGCAAGCATAGAACTTATCGGAGGTCTCGTACCTCTCGATCCGGGCGTTCTTCTCAAAGATGAACTTCAACTCCTGGAACATCTCATATGCTCCATGACGTTCAAAACGTCTTTGAAGTCCCGGTTCTAAGCCATACAATATTGCACAATGAACTATTGAGTAATCTCCAGAATGTGTCTCCCAAGCGTTCTTAACGTCTTCGGATGACAAGTCTACGGGTTGGTTACCGAGCGGTGCACCAAGGACATATAATTTCTAGGAGGCCATGAGGATAATCCTCAGATTACGGGCCTAGTCAACAAAGTTACTTCCATCATCTTTCAGCTTAGCTTTCTCTAGGAACGCATTAAAATTCAGGGGTGCTACTGCGCGAGCCATTGATCTACAACATAAATATGCAAAGGTTGCTTAGACTATTGTTCAAGATAATGAGTTTAGTTAATCAAATTACTAAAGCTCCCACTCAAATTGACATCCCTCAGGTCATTTGAGTGACACATGATCCAAATTCACCAACTCAAGTCCGATCATCACGTGAGTTGAGGTGCCTTCAATGGTGAACATCATTATGCTGATCATATTTACTATACGACTCATGTTTGACCTTTCGGTCTCTTGTGTTCCGAGGCCATGTCTGTACATGCTAGGCTTGTCAAGTTTAACCCGAGTGTTCTGCATGTGCAACA
Source organism: Hordeum marinum (assembly GCA_022496015.1). Lineage (NCBI taxonomy): Eukaryota > Viridiplantae > Streptophyta > Magnoliopsida > Poales > Poaceae > Hordeum > Hordeum marinum. Next base: position 472,735,420 of record CM039678.1, read on the forward strand.
CTGACTTGCACCCGTTGTATGTGAGTGTAGAGTCTATCACACCCAATCATCACGTGGTGTCTCGACACGACGAACTTTCGCAACGATGCACACTCGGGGAGAACACAATTTATCTTGAAATTTAAGTGAGGGATCACCTTATAATGCTATCGTACTAAGAAAAACAAGGTGCGTAAAAGGATTAACATCACATGCAATTTATAAGTGACATGATATGGCCATGAACTTGTGCTTTAGATCTCCATCTTGAATGCACCGGCATGATCTCCATCGTCATCGGCACGACATGATGATCTCCATCATCTTGATCTCCATCAACGTGTCACCATCGGGGTTGTCACGCCATGCTTGCTTCTACTACTATTGCTACCGTTTAGCGATAAAGTAAAGCATTACATAGCACTTAATGATTGACACGCAGGTCATACAATAATTAAAGACAACCCTATGGCTCCTGCCGGTTCCCGTTCTCATCGACATGCAAGTTGTGAAATTCTATACATCACATGATCATCTCATACATCAAATATATCACATCATGTAATTGGCCATATCACATCACAACATACCCTGCAAAAACAAGTTAGACGCCCTCTAATTATTGTTGCATGTTTTACGTGGCTGCTACGGGTATCTAGCAAGAACGATTCCCATCTACACATAAACCACAACGGTGATACATAATATGATTTTCAAACTTCTCAAGGACCGCCTTTGTCGAATCCGATCCAACTAAAGTGAGAGAAACTGTCACCCGCAAGCCGTCTAGGCAACAAGTTGCATCGAGGGAACCGGTCTCTCGTAAGCATACGAGTAATGTTGGTCCGGGCCGCTTCATCTCACAATACCGCTGAACCAAAACACGACCAAGGGAGGAAGTAATCTAAGCATCAACGCCCACAAATCTTTTGTGTTCTACTCGAGATCTCATCTACACATCGATCTAGCTCTGATACCACTGTTGGGGAACGTTGCATGGGAAACAAATAATTTCCTACGCACACGCAGATCTATCCATGGTGATGAGCATCTATGAGAGGGGGAGTGGATCTACATACCCTTATAGATCGCTAAGCGGGAAGTGTTAAGAAACGCGGTTGGTGTAGTCGAACGTCTTTGCGATCCAAATCGCTGAGCGTCCCGCGATCCAATCACGAACCGTCCACACGATCCGTCCTGGTCAAGCATCGAACGGACGGCACCTCCGCGTTCAGCACACGTACAGCTTGATGACGATCTCCGCCTTCTTGATCCAGCACTACTAAGAAAAGGGCTATAGATAATATGGACATTAATGGCGCACAACACATGTGGTGCGCCACTACTATATAGCAGTGGTGCACCATGTGTTGGTGCGCCATTAGTGTGATGGACACTAATGGCGCACCACACCCACGGTGCGCCACTAGTAACAAACTTTTTTTTAATTATTTTTCCAAAACTAGTAATGGCGCACCAAGGCACAGTGCGCCATTACTAGTTATAACTAGTAATGGCGCACCACTCACCCGGAGCACCACTACTAACAATTTTTTTTACTTTTTTTTCATAACTACTAATGGCGCACCAGTGTATAGTGCGCCATTACTAGTTCAAACTAGTAATGGCGCACCACACACACGGTGCGCCACTACTAACATTTTTTTTATTTTTGCAAAACTAGTAATGGCGCACCACCTAACTCGTGCGCCATTATTAACCAGGGTTACTAATGGCACATTTGTAGGTGGTGCGCCATTAGTAACCTGGGACCAAATTTCACCAAATGCCCCCCCCCCCCCGTGGACCGCCTTTTTCAGTTTTTAAAAAAATAAAAGAAAATGATGGAAATGTGAAAAAAATAAAAGAAAATAAGTTTCCCATGTGATATGTGGTCTAATTGTTTGGAAAATTTACAAATATGAATTTCGACTCTATTTGCAAAATCTCTCTGGAATTTAGTGCATAACTTTTGCATACGAACTCGGATTAAAGATTTTTAGAATCCCCAAAAACCTAACAGAATAAAAGATACGGGGCTTTTAAGATCTTGAGGAGAAATTTAACAGAAAAAATCGTTTTGAATATTTTTTTGGAAAAAATGTTCAAAATAGGATACGTAATATGACCGAGAAGTTTCAAATATTTCTTCAAAATTTTATCACACTCATGAACATGAACAAAGTCCTAGACATCAATAAGGTTTAATAGGATTGATATGATAGATATATCAACAAGTGCTTGTTAAGTGAGCTGGTGCTTTGGTTGGATAGAACTGAGGATGGATGACCTTCCGGGAAGTTTCACCACAGAGTGCAAATTTACTTAAGATTAAACATATTGACCTGAGATTAAGCCATAGTGACCCGAGATTAAGAAGAAAAAAATCTGAATTTTTTTTTTGAGAAAAAATTATTAGTAATGGCGCACCACATGGCGCACTTCTATGTGGTGCGTCATTACTAAGTCAGATAGTAATGGCGCACTCCCTGGTGATATACTAATGGCGCACCCCTAGTGCACCATTAGTATGCCAGATACTAATGGCGCACCAGGGGTGCACCATTAGTATTAATTACTAGTGGCGTGATGCTAGTGGCGCACCTGTAGTGCGCCATTAATGGCCAAAACAGGTGCGCCACTAGCAGGCCTTTTCCTAGTAGTGCAGCAAGAGAGAGCGGAGAGGAATAAGAGTTCTCCGGCAGCGTGACGGCGCTCCGGCGATGGTGGTGGAGCTATTCCAGCAGGGCTTCGCCTAAGCACTACAGAAAACCGATCTAGAGGAGAAACTATGCACTGGTGCAATGGGTTGCACGTGGCCGTAAAATCAAGTGCAAAAGACCCAATACCACCTGTATATATAGGAGGAGAGGAGGAGGCTTGGCGCAAGGGCCAAGCCTCCAAGGAGTCAGCCGAAGGAGGTGAAGGAGGTGGAGTCCACCTCCAATCCGAGTAGGACTAGGATTCACCCTCTTTTTTGCCTTTTTCCACTTTTTCTCTTAGGACTCTTTTCTTCCAGCCGCATGGGCCTCTTGTCGTTGTTACACCAACCCACTAAGGGCTGGTTTCCACCCTCCCATAGCCAATGTAGCCTCTTGGGTCGAAATACCCCTCCCGAAGGTCTCCCGGTACACTACCGGCACTCCCGATACACTACCAATGAGCCCGAAACTTTTGCGGCGACCAAAACAGGACTTACTATATATGATCTTTACCTCTGAACCATTCTGGAGCTCCTCATGACGTCCGGGATCTCATCCAGGACTCCGAACAACCTTCAGTCACCACCATACATAACTCTATACTACCGAAACGTCACCACACCTTAAGTGTGCAGATCTTTATCGGTCGAACCTTAAGTGTGTAGACCTGGATGACCATATTCGTTCCTACATATTCTATGAAGATCTTTATCGGTCGAACCTCTATGTCAAGGATTCAGTTAATCCCATATAACGTTCCCTTTGTTCTTTGGTATGTTACTTGCCCGAGTTTCGATCGTCGGTATCTCCATACCTAGTTCAACCTCGTTACCGGCAAGTCTCTTTACTCGTTCTGTAATACAAGATCTCGTGGCTAACACTTTAGTCACATTGCTTGCAAGGCTTGTTGTGATGTTGCATTACCGAGTGCGCCCTAAGATACCCCTCCGTAACACGGAGTAACAAATCCCTGTATTGATCCATGCCAACCCAACTGACACCCTCGGAGATACCTGTAGAGCACCTTTATAGTCACCTAGTTATGTTGTGACATTTGATACACACAAGGCATTCCTCTGGTGTCAGTGAGTTGCATGATCTCATGGTCATAGGAACATATACTTGACATGCAGAAAACAATAGCAATAAACTGACACGATCATATGCTATGTTTGTAGTTTGGGTCTTGTCCATCACATCATTCTCCTAATGATATGATCCCGTTATCAAATGACATCTCATGTCCATGGCTAGGAAACATTAACCATCTTTATCAACGAGCTAGTTCACTAGAGGCATACTAGGGACATTGTGTTTGTCTATGTATCCACACATGTATCCATGTCTCCAATTAATACAATTCTAGCATGGATAATAAACAATTATCATGAACAAGGAAATATAATAATAAACACTTTATTTATTGCCTCTAGGGCATATTTCCAACATGAAGAGGGTTGTGGAGTTTATTGCAGCAAGCCATCTTTGACTCCAAGTACTTTATTTTGAGGTGCGATAGCGCACGCTAGTCCACATATTCACCAAATCAATACACCACTATGGATCCACTCATGTCTCCTAACGAGAAGGCCATCCTTAGCACTCACACTTATCTTGCGCATTTTAGAGTATGCACTTCAAGTTGTCTATGAACCACATAAGTTCTCCAAGTAGTCCATATTCGAGGACGCGGCTATTCGAACAAATTCATAACCCTGTAGGGGTATACTTCTTCACACATGCTCTCGCCACTTATCACCATATGCACGTCATGCATCTCGGCAACCTTCAAGCGGAAGCACTGGCGTGGGCGTCGGCCACGACCTTCAACTACACAAGACCCTAGTCCAGGTTTATCGCCTATTTGAGACTGAACCCGCATGGTCTATGAACCACATAAGTTCTCCAAGTAGTCCATATTCGAGGACGCGGCTATTCGAACAAATTCATAACCCTGTAGGGGTATACTTCTTCACACATGCTCTCGCCACTTATCACCATATGCACGTCATGCATCTCGGCAACCTTCAAGCGGAAGCACTGGCGTGGGCGTCGGCCACGACCGTCAACTACACAAGACCCTAGTCCAGGTTTATCGCCTATTTGAGACTGAACCCGCATGGAAGTCCGGCCAAAGTTTCCGCTACGTACTCAAACGATGTGCGTAGGGTTCCCAAGCCCACCGTTCGGGTGCCAATTGGTACACCGTGCCAATGTGCATCTACCGCATCACATCCCACACCGTCGGGCAGTGCTATGCACGGCCGTCAACACTTTTCCTACAAACACCACAAACTAGTTGCAATTCCTGGACAGAGGTCTAGGCGATTAATAAGCCGAGAGGGGTCGAGTTACCGGAGCCCAATGTGTGGAAGTATCTTGTCTTGGATAACATACACAGAGCTCACTTCTTAAGGACAATCCCAATGAGAACCCACCATGTACTCCCACATGGCCTCTCATCGCTACCTTTACCAAATCTTGTTCACACACTTAGCTCTCACACAGTAAGACATGAACACTCCCATTTCGATTGCCCAGATGGATCACACCCAACACGACACGACTCTTAAGCATAGCAGGCATAGTAGGTAAGTAATCATGGATGAGTAAGCACAACAAGGCTCAAGCAGTTGCTACTCATGCAAAGTGGTTTCAACTATTTACTGTGGCAAAGATATGTCATGCAAAGGAATGGGTTCAACTACCGGGAATAGGTAACAGTTGAATTGTTGTTGTCCCAATGCAGAAAAAGAGAACAGGAGCAAGAGAGTGGGTTCATATCAATATGTTCAAGGGGGTTTGCTTGCTTGACACTTTTGAAGATAACAATGAGTCTTCAACGGTGACAACGATCTCAACGTCGGAATCATCATCTACCGGGAAGGAGCAACACCGGCAAACAGAGAAATAAACACATTCAATGCAATGCAACAAACATGATGCATGGTATTGGTATGTTAAAGCATTGAATTGACCTAGTGCAATAGATAGTCATATTAAGTGAAGTGGAATTCAATTATATACTATATTCCAACTACGACAATATTTATGGAAGTGTCCTAATCATCAATTGTCCTAGTTGGTGATGTTAACTTGCCCAAACATGCATCATCATGGTATACTCAGATTTATTGGATTTTTCTGATCATTTTTCATATATAAATTATTTTTCGAGTTACGGTTGAATTTCTATGATTTTTAGAAGTTTTGAAATTTTCTAGAATTTCCTAAATTATTTTATCACTAGAAAATCAATTAATGCGTCAACAATACATAAGCATTGCGCGAGCGGGTCAACATCCCTGGGTCCAGGTCAAACCTGACGACCAGAACCCACACGTCAATGTCACGGGGTTAAACCCCGCGCGGATCAGAGGTTTGACCCACCCTGGGCCCACTATTAGTGGTTAGGGTGGTTATTAGCACGGCGATTAAGTTCTAATGACGGTGACAAGTCAGCCATGCCTACGGCTAGCCACCGGCAACCATTTGCCGTACGGAGGATGTCACAAATGCGCTACAGGCCTCCGATTCGAGCGCCGTTTGGTCCTACGGGTAGCTAGAGCTGGCGCACATCCGATAGGCTATGGGGCAGGAGCTGGGGAGGTCTGGCTTGAGTGCAGCATCGCCGTTGGCGGTGACCAGAGCTCAGTCAGGTGCGATCACGATGCTGCACAAGGATGCAAGTGAGGCTGCGGTGGAGTTGGGGTCCTAGAGCCTCGAGGAGCTCGTCCACATGGCCACGGTAGCGACAAGCCACAGTGGCGGGAGGTTTCGGGTCCGGTGGGGATCACGGTTAGAGCACGGAATAACCATGGGGAAGGAGGGAAAAGAGAAAGAGGCTCATGGAGGTTCGCTTGGTGCGGTCGGCGAGCTCGGGGGCTTTGTGGACGGAGCGAATCGACAACGAGGTTGTCGGCGGCCGAAGCTCGAAGACAAAGATGATGTCAACGATGCGATGCTTCCTGCATGGCTTTTCTCGGGGAGGAGGACGAAGACGACGACACGGAGCTTCTGGGCATGACTACGGGGCTTGGCGAGGTCAGTGGCCACGGCTATGGCCAGCGGCAGCGATGGCTTCTCTCGGGTGGGCGAGAGAGAGAGAGAGTAGAGGAGAGAGAGGGGGACGGCAGGGGGTGAGGGGGAAGAGAGAGGATCATGCGGGGCACCTCCTAAAATTATGTATGGGCATTGTTTGGACTATTCCAAAAGCCCTCAAGAGTTTTCAGAAATTTTGGAGCACTTAAGTTATATGTAGTAAAGACATGCCCCAATTCAAATACAATATGCATTAATTCAAAAATCCAAAATTGTTAGGAAAAATATCCATCACCTTTGGTTGTTGTTTTCAGCATTAACCAGAAGTCATGAACATTTTCTTATGGCTACTTTGGGTTCTTTGAAAAGTGTTGAAGTTGAACCCTAGTTGAATTTATTATCTACTAGGGTTTGATCATTCCCATTTCAATATTCATTTGAATTTAAACATGATGACATGATGCACATGCAATGACAATCTGAGCCTAAGCTAGGACTATGACAACTCACCCCCACTAAACAAGAATCTCGTCTCGAGATTCAGACGTAGGGTGAGAGAATAGGGGGGAACACAAACTAACACAATCTTCATGATCCAATTGCCCTTCTCGAAGATGTTTATTCATTACATCATGTAGGTCTTGACATCTTTGCTCTTGAGATCTTCATCTAAACACAATGACAAAGGAACACGAAAACTCTACAAGATTCGATCTTCCTGAAGATTGAACCACTGATGATCAACTCATAGAGTGAGACATGAGAACGTCTCTTCAGCTGAGACACAAAACAAAATTAGAGAACAATGGACTGGGGTAGACGATGGAGGTTCAATTTGGTAGGAAACAATTCCACGTTAGAATAGATGGTGACGAGGTTTCAATGTAGCGAGGAAATAATTTCCATGATTCTATAATGAGGCACCTTAGGGGGTGACTCGTAGAGTAATCCCTTAAGTGGCAAAAAGAATTACTTTTGATCCAGGAACATCGAAACTCTTCATACCGGCCTAAGTCAATTCACAATGACCATTAGAAGGAATTCGAAAGGATGGTATACTCCGTTTGGAATGGAAACTAGAGTTATATAGCAACTCGGCAACGGAAGGCACATTCCATTTGATACTGAGGATATAACCTAGTGTATGAGCGCGCTCTCAAGAACTTGAGCATCTCCATATTCATCAGATTTTTACCAACATTCATGCCAAGGATCCTAGCAACACACCATACTACAATGATGAATAATGATAGAGGATGCAGATGCAAAGGAAGACAACACTTTCTCAGATTTCACCTTAGCTATGCCAAGGAAACGAAATCCGGATGATCGACCAAGAGACATTTAGAACTTCACTTCTAATGTTTTCCTTGTTGTACTAGCATATCCAAATATAGACATTGCTTTGTATCTAGAACATCAAGTATAGGTTGGACTTTGGGGGTTCCCAGGGTCCATGAGGAACAACTTCCAGAATATGTCATGCAAAATCCTCATGGGGAGGTGGCTAATGTTGCTGATACAAGATACTATAATGATAGGTCTTCCGACAGGTGTGTTAGCCACATCATCACTTAATCGGTTATAGTGAGACCAATATTATAATTCTTGGGAAACGTCCCAACCATTATATCTTCCTGAAATTCAGATCTAGTTTGTGACAAGATATTCCAGACTCAACATATCTGAAAATAAAGTTTGCAACAAAAATCGATGATATGATGTTGCGGAATTCTCAGGAGATGAACTATGGAAGCCAACTCCAAAACATGAGTTGGATTGCAAGGCCCACACGAACACAGTGTGTAAGACAATTGTGATCATATGGGGACCTTACAAGAAAACACTACCGAGTTCTAGGTGGACCACCATTGAAGGATAGCGACGTCCTTACACAAGTCCGGATTAGATCTTAAGAAGGAACTTGTTTTCCATAAATAAATAAATCAGTGGCTTGGGTGCTAGGGAATACATATGGAATGGAGGTAATTAATCTGCCAGACCATAGTATATATTCACACATGCATGAATGACTTGGGATGATTCTAGAGAAACAAAACAAACTTTCTCGAGTTCACGATGGCAACTTGCATAAAATAAACCTGAACTGACAGGGAGCCACTTCTTACACCCTGCATATTCTTTTTGTACGAAACATGAAGATATTGCTTACAAAGTTTCCAACGCTAGCTTTATGGTCATCATGAGTCATGGAACAGATGAAAATGTTGTCGATGGGCTCAGCAACAATTCATCGAGATATCCATCTGAATGGAATTCCACAACTATGAGAACAAGGTGATAGCATTGGTCAGACCAAAAGATATAACAATGTATGCTCGAGGGTACATCCACGAGTAAAAACAACATTATGAAGATCTATGGTTCTGATTTTGATTTGACGATAGCCCAACTCAAATCAATGGTTGTACAAGATGATAGGTGCAAAAATTGATCACAAGGATCAATCCATGAGAATATCATCTTTCTTCAACACTCACAAGCACAAAAACACAAAGATATCCCTTTGACATGAGCTAAGTTAGATCAAGATTTTATCTTCCAACTCTCCAAGTGGTTCCTTAGCTTAACCACCTAGTTCAAGGGTATCCAACACAGAGTCTTGGAGAAGGGGTGGTTTATACGGAAACCAACTTGATCATGAGATCAACATAATGGTCAAGAAACACCTTGGTAATATTTCTGAAAAGATATTCGGAAAATCACGATCCACCGATATGTTATCAAGCTCGAGAACAATCTTGATTTTCAAGACAAGTCGATATGATCAACAGAGCGAAGGATTGACACAATCCTACTATATTGATCAAAAAGTGCACCTTGGAAAATGGACTAGGTAGCACAATCACTCCTAGAGTGGTGATTCAACCACCAACACACTAAGAATGAAATTATTGTCCATTAACTTCGAAGCAATGGAATTTCTACGAGTATTGATGTCACACATCATGGTTCACTTGTGGATATTCCGGTTACAACCAACACGGAGACCGAGGAATTAATAATGATGGCGACAAGTACCACAGTATCAAGAATTCATAAGAGGTGGTGCAATTGCCATGACAATCTTGACTTGAAGGGGGTAATACTTCGAGCTAGAACAGTGCAAAAGTTGGATTGGCATTTTGATCTGCGGAATACAACTACTTTGTCCAAATCCAAGAAATGGATGAGGCACTGGAGTTTGCTTCTCCTAGTCATTCCAGAATAGAATGACTTGATGGCCACAAGAATAATAGACTTCGATGACACGAATGCACAACTACTCTTGACTATCGACTGATAGATGAGGGCCAGAATACAACTGAAGAGGGGCAACTCAAGAGCACATAATTTTTCCTGAGTTGTAGATGCATAGGTTAGCATGTCGAACAAGTTCAACATAATTCTTCCAGAAAACCCATGCAGAAAAGTAGGATTGGCAGTGTCACAACAATGGAATGGAGAACTCATCAAGAGTACTCTTGTTGTGATCTTAAGCTCACGAGGAACTTCTGTCATGATTGTTCATGGTATTGGAAGGATGATATACCACGAACCTTGAAGGCTATAACAAAGTTACTAATCATCCTACAGGCAGTCAATCTCTTATACCAATGCTGTCGGGACCTTGATCCTAAGCTATATGAATCCAGCTTATAACACGTCACATCACTTTGCGGCCTCACGCACGGTTATGCTTCTTCAAACACGCTCTCGCCACTTATCACCATATGCACGTCATGCATCTCGGCAACCTTCAAGCGGAAGCACTAGCGTGGGCATCAGCCACGACCATCAACCACACAAGACCATAGTCCAGGTTTATCGCCTATTTGAGACTAAACCCGCACGGAAGTCTGGCCGAAGTTTCCGCTACAGCCTCAAACAATGTGCAAAGGGTTCCCAAGCCCACCGTTCGGGTGCCACTTGGTACACCATGCCACTGTGCATCTACCGCATCACATCCCACCCCATCGGGCAGCTCTATGCATGGCCGCCAACACATTTCCTACAAACACCAGAAACTAGTTGCAACTCCTGGACAGAGGTCTAGGTGATTAATAAGTCGAGAGGGGTCGAGTTACCGGCGCCCAATGTGTTGTAGTATCTCGTCTTGGATAACATACACAGAGCTCAGTTCTTAAGGACGATCCCAATGAGACAACCCTCCATGTACTCCTACATGGCCTCTCATCGCTACCTTTACCAAATCGTGTTCACACACTTAGCTCTCACATAGTAGGACAGGAACACTGCCATTCCGATTCATGCCCAGATGGATCAGACCCGACACGACACGACTCTAAGCATAGCAGGCACAGTAGGTAAGAAAGCATGGATGAGTAAGCACAACAAGTCTCAAGCAGTTTCTACTCATGCAACGTGGTTACAACTATTTACTTAGGAAAAGACAGGCCATGCAAAGGAATGGGTTCAACTACCGAGAACAGATAACAGTTGAATCATTGTTGTCCTAATGCAGAAAAAGAGAGCATGAGCGAGAGAGTGGGTTCATATCAGTATGCTCAAGGGGGTTTGCTTGCCTGACACTTCTGAAGATAACAATGAGTCTTCATCGGTGACAACGATCTCGACGTCGAAATCATCGTCTACCGGGAAGGAGCAACACCGGAAAATAGTGAAATGAACACATTCAATGCAATGCAACAAACATGATGCATGATATTGGTATGTTAAAGCATTGAATTGACCTAGTGCAATAGATAGTCGTATTAAGTGAAGTGGAATTCAGTTATATACTATATTCCAACTCCGACAATATTTATAAAATTGTCCTGATCAGCAATTGTCTTAGTTGGTGACGTTAACTTGCCCGAACATGCATGATCATGGAATAATTAGATTTATTGGATTTTTATGATCATTTTTCATAAATAAATATTATCATCTGAGTTACGGTTGAATTTCTATGATTTTTAGAGGTTTTAAACAGTTCCTGGAATTTCCTGAATTATTTTACTACTCGAAAATCAATTAATGCGTCAGCAATACGTCAGCATTGTGTTAGCGGGTCAACAGACCCGGGTCCAGGTCAAACCTGACGATCGGGACCCACACGACAGTGTCACGGGGTTAATCCCCACCCAAGGGACCACTGTCAGTGGTTAGGGGGGTTATTAGCACGGCGATTAAGCTCTAATGACAGCGCCAGGTCAGCCATGCCGGCTGCTAGCCACCGGCGACCATTTGCCTTGACGGAGCACGTCAGAAATGCACTACAGACCTCGGATTCGAGCGTCGTTTGGTCCTACGGGAAGCTAGAGCTGGCGCGCATCCGATGGGATACGGGGGAGGAGCTAGGGAGGTCTGGCTTGAGTGCAGCGTCGCCTTTGGCGGCGACCGGAGTTGGGGTCCTAGAGCTTCCAGGAGCCCTGGCCACAGCGGCGACGAGCCACGGCGGCGGGAGGTTTCAGGTCTGGTGAGGATTGTGGTTAGAGAACGGGACGACCATGGGGAAGGGGGAAAAAGGGGAAGAGGCTCACGGCGGTTCGCTTGGTGTGGTCGGCGAGCTCGGGGGCTTTCTGGATAGAGCGAATTGACGACGAGGTTGCCGGCGGCCAAAGCTCGAAGACAGAGACGACGTCGATGATGCGATGCTTCCCGCATGGCTTTTCTCAGGGAAGAGGGCGAAGACGATGACACGGAGCTTCTAGGCATGGCTACGGGGCTTGGCGAGGTCAGTGGCCATGGCTATGGAAAACGGTAGCGACGGCTGCTCTCGGCTGGGCGAGAGAGAGAGAGAGCAGAGGAGAGAGATGGGGGACGGGAGGGGCGAGGGGGAAGAGAGAGGAGCATGCGGGGCACCTCTTGGCGAGCAGATGAGGCCAGATAGGCGAGCAGCTCTGTGGCAAGCAGGAGGTGGCCACAAGCGTGCGGGCGGGCGACATGGTGTCGTCCTCCTGGCAAAGGAAGGAGACGAGTGGCGCCTCGGCCAGCTCGGCTGCTACAATGCTGGGCCTCGGGTAAAGTTCCCCTTTTTTATATATATTCTTTTCTTTTTTCTTTTTTCTGTGATAAATTTTGATTTAATAAAAATACTAAATCATTTTCGTAGTTCCTGAAATTATGTGTGGGCACTGTTTGGATTATTTCAAAATCCCTCAAGAGTTTTGAAAAAAATTGGAGCACTTAAGTTATATATAATAAATAAATGCCCCAATTCAAATACAATATGCATTAATTCAAAAATCCAAAATGGTTAGGAAAAATATCCATCACCACTGGTAGTTGTTTTCAGCATTAACCAGAAGTCATGAACATTTTCTTATGCCCACTTTGGGTTCTTTGACAAGTTTTGAAGTTGAACCCTAGTTGAATTTATTATCTGATAGGGTTCGATCATCACCATTACAATATTCATTTGAATTTAAACATGATGACATGATGCACATGCAATGACAAGCAGAGCCTAAGCTAGGCCTGTGACAGGGAGCAACATCTACAGTATAGAGAGTTACAAAGTACACACACATCTGAATGTTACAATCACGTTGACTAAAACCCCTCTCACAACAAAAACATGATCAAACCCCAAAACTCATTGGGTGTTAATAACATGATGATTTATGTGTTAATCACATGGTGATGTAAGTGTTAATCACATAGTGATGTGAGCTAGATTGTTGACTCTAGTGCAAGAGGGAGACTGCTGAAAATATGCCCTAGAGGCAAAAATAAAGTTAGTTATTATTATATTTCCTTGTTCATGATAATTGTTTATTATCCATGTTATAATTGTATTGATTGGAAACAAAATACATGTGTGGATATATAGACAACACTATGTCCCTAGTATGCCTCTAGTAGACTAGCTCGTTGAGCTATTAAAGATGGTCAAGGTTTCCTGGCCATGGACATGCGATGTCATTTGATAACGAGATCACATCATTAGGAGAATGATGTGATGGACATGACCCAAACTATAAACATAGCATATGATCGTGTCCTATTATTGCTATAATTTTCTGCATGTCAAGTATGTGTTCTTATGACCATGAGATCATGCAACTCCTTGACACCGGATGAATACTTTGTGTTTATCAAACGTCGAACGTTACCAGGTGATGATACGTCTCCAACGTATCTATAATTTTTGATGATGCCATCCTATTATATTATTTGTTTTGGATGTTTTATATGCATTAATATGCTATTTTTATATTATTTTTGGGACTAACCTATTTATCTAGAGCCAAGTGCTAGTTTCTGTTTTTTCCTTGTTTTTGAGTTTTGCAGAAATGGAATATTAAACGGAGTCCAAATCGAATAAAACCTTTGGAAGGAATTTATCTGGAAGGAAACGAGTCATCCAAGCTTGGAGTGCACACGAGGGGAGGTGCCAGGGCGCCACAAGCCTGCTAGGCATGCCCCCCTAGCCGTGCCTAGCAGGCTTGTTGCCTCCTGGCAGGTCTCCTAACCCTAATTCTTGGCCTATAAATACCCAAATATTCCCCCAACATCAAAAATATCCATGCAAATACTTTTCTGCCATCGAAAGTATCCGTTCTCGAGAGATCCAATCTTGGAGCCTTTTCCGGTAATCTGTCAGAGGGGGTTTCCATCACGGAGGGCATCTACATCAAATCCATTGCCCCTCCGATGATGCATGAGTAGTCCACCACATACCTACGGGTCCAAAGCTAGTAGCTAGATGGCTTCTTCTCTCTCATTGATCTTCAATACCATGGTCTTCATGATCTTCATGGAGATCTATCTGATGTGATCCTCTTTTGTGGTGTGTTTGTCAAGATCCGATGAATTGTAACTTTTATGTTCAGATTATCCATGAATATTATTTGAATCTCCTCTGATTTCTTATATGCATGATTTCGTATCCTTGCAAGTCTCTCGAAGTTATTGGTTTGGTTTGGCCAACTAGATTGGTAATTCTTGCAATGGGAGAAGTGCTTGGTTTTTGGTTCAATGTTGCGGTGTCCTCACCCAGTGACAAAGTAGTGGTAGGGAGGCATGTATTGTATTGTTGCCATCAAGGGTAACCAGATGGGGTTTTCATCATATTGCTTGAGTTTATCCCTCTACATCATGTCATCTTTATTAATGTGTTACTCTGTTCTTCATGAACTTAATACTCTAAATGTAGGCAGGAGTCGGTCGATGTGTGGAGTAACAGTAGTAGATGCAGAATAATTTTGGTCTACTTGTCATGAACGTGATGCCTATATGCATGATCATTTCCTTGGATAACTACATGATTATTCTCTTTTCTATCAATTGCTTGACAGTAATTTGTTTACCCACCATGATATTTTCCCTCAAGAGAGAAGCCTCTAGTGAAACCTATGGCCTCTCAGTCTATTTTCCATCGTATATTTTTAGATCTATACTTGCTGAAATTTATTTACCTTTTACTTTCTGCACTCATTACATCTATCTCTATCAGATCTAATCCTTGCAAATAACCATGAAGGGAAGGACAACCCCTTTATAGCGTTGGGTGCAAGAGTTTGATTATTTGTGTAGGTGCGTACATTGGTGACTTTCTTGTTCCTCCTACTGGATTGCTACCTTGGTTCTCAAAAACTAAGGGAAATAGTTATCTACTTCACTGCATCACCCTTTCCTCTTCAAGGGAAAACCAACGCATGCTCAAGAGGTAGCAAGAAGGATTTCTGGCACCGTTGCCGGGGAGGATACACATAAAGCCTACCAAGTACCCATCACAAACTCATCACTTGCATTTACTTTATTTCCATTTGCCTCTCGTTTTCCTCTCCCCCACTTCTAAAACGATTTTCAAAAAATACCAAAAATATTTGCCTTTGTATTCGCCCTTCTTTCGTTTGCTTGTGTGTTTGATTGCTTGCTTTGTCAAGATGTCTGAGAACACCAAGTTTTGTGACTTTTCCAATACTAATAATAATGATGTTATTAGTACCCCTATTGCTCCTGCAACTAGTGCGGAATCTTATGAAATCAATGCTGCCTTGGTAAATCTTGTTATGAAAGAACAATTCTATGGCCTTCCTAGTGAAGATGTCGCATCCCATCTAAATACTTTCATTGAGTTGTGCGATATGCAAAAGAAGAAAGATGTGGATAATAATATTGTTAAATTGAAGCTATTTCCGTTCTCACTACAAGATCGTGCTAAAACTTGGTTTTTATCTTTGCCTAAAAATAGTATTTATTCATTGAATAAGTGTAAAGATGCTTTTATCTCCAAGTACTTTCCGCCCGCTAAGATGATCTCCCTTAGGAACGATATAATGAATTTTAAGAAATTTGATCATGAGAATGTTGCACAATCTTGGGAGAGGATGAAATTAATGATTAGGAATTGTCCTGCACATGGTTTGAGTTTATGTATGATTATACAAATTTTCTATGCGGGATTGAATTTTACATCTAGAAATCTTTTAGATTCTACCGCGGGTGGTACTTTTATGGAAATCACGTTAGGAGAAGCTACTAATCTCCTAGACAATACATGACAAAATACTCTCAATGGCATACCGAAAGATTCCTACTAGTAAAAAGGTGCATGCTATTGAAGAAATAAACACTTTGAGTGAAAAGATAGATGAATTGATGAAATTGTTTTCTAGTAAGAGTGCTATATTGATCGTAATGATATGCCTTTGTCTTCTTTGATTTGAAATAATAATGAATCTATGGAGGTGAATTTTGTTGGTAGGAACAATTTTGGTAACAATGCGTATAGAGGTAATTTCAACCCTAGGTCGTTTCCTAGTAATGCATCTAATAATTATGGTAGTTCCTACAACAATCCCCATGGAAATTATAATAATATGCCCTATGATCTTGAGAACATTGTTAAAGATTTTATTGGTTCGCAAAAAGTTTTTAATGCTTCTATTGACAAAAAAGTGCTTAAGATTGATGATTTGGCTAGGAGCGTTGATAGAATTTCTCTTGATATTGATTCTTTGAAAGCTAGATCTACTCCATCCAAGCATGATATGAATGAGTCTTTAAAAGCTATGAGAATTTCTATTGATGAACGTAGGGAAAGAACCGCTAGAATTCGTGCTAAGCGTGAATGGCTTGAAAAGGTGTTTTCTAGCAATAATAATTCGGAGGATCTTAAAGTGATTGATGTGACTCCTATTGAATCTTTGTTTTCTAATATAAATCATGATAATGAAGGGACTGGAGATAAGTCAACTTTAGTTACAAGGCTTCCTAACGATTTGGAGTCTATAGATCTTAATGCTAAGATTGATAACAGTGGGATTAAATAGCAATGAACCCACTCTTTTGGATTTGGAGGACTTTAATTATGATATCTTCTCTTTGATTGATTGTATTTCCTTGCTTCAATCCATGTTGAATTCTCCTCATGTAACATCCCTAGCAAGTGTCTTAGGATATCATGTGTTTGCATCATCATCATCATCATTGCATCAATGTGAAATGGGGAGAAGGAAAAGAAACCCCAAGCACTTAGTGAAATAAAGAAACTCAAGTTTAGTGAAATTTTCAACAAATCCAAAATGCCCATAAAAAATGTTCCCTATGTCTGATAAATTTGGACAAAGTTATAATAGGGACCATTTCAAAAAATTTAACATCAGAAGAAATTTAAAAATAATGATTAAAGCCTCTGAGATTGATAAATAAATCATTATCACTATTCTTATTTTCAAAATAACTTGAAACTTTTATTACAAGTTTGAAGTATTCAAACTTCATTTTAGAAATTGTTTGGGATATTTTGGAAAACCATTTGGACCTGCAACAAAATTGAACAAACGTCAGAAAACAAAAAGTAGTAAAGTCAAAAAAAGAAGAAGCCTACCTGGGCCAGGGGAGAGAAGTCGGCCCAGCCCACAGGGGCGAACCGGTCATCTCCCACCTCTGGCCAGGAGGACGCCGGGCGTGTGGTCACCACGCGCCGGCCACCTCCTCCCTGCCTGGCTCCTTTCCTGGAGCGCTAGGAGAGCGCCAGCGCGAAGCTCCTTGCCGTCGTGCCCCTTCTCCTCTCTTTCTCCCATGAGCGCTCTCTCTCTTGCCCATTCTCCCCCTCTGACCCGCCATGGCCGCGCTGCTCCTCGCCGCCGTGCCGCCGTTCTAGCCGCCCCCGAACCCATCTGAGCCAGCCAGAAGCTCCGCCCAGACCTCCTCTTCCTCCTAGCCGAGCCATGCATCGCCGGAAGCCTTTTGTCGCCATCGCGCCATCGTCTTCCTCCTCGGGTCGCCGGAGAAGCAATCGAAGCTTCCGCCGATTCAGACCGTCCCCGAGCCCGCTTTCGACGCCCCTGCGACCGCTGTGAGCCCCTGAAGCTTTTCCCCCTCTTTCCCCCTTCGATGTCATGCCCTAGCCCCGGATTCGGTCGAGGTCCGAATGCCTCCGCCGCTCGAGATCGACGCCGGCCGTGCTCCGGTGACCAGCTAGTCCATCTAAGGCCTCCGTCGTGCTCGTGGGGTTGAGTAGAGACCTTAGGCGCCTAGTAGAGGTCATTTCATGCCCTAGTTCGACGAGCCCGTGCTCGCCGGAGCTCCGACCGCCGCCCAGCTCATCGCCGGCATCGATTCCGACCACCTCAGCTCCTGGAAAGGGTCGAGATGGACGCGCGTGTGCATGCTGAGTAGTCTGGCGCCCTTCGCCGTCCATTTGGTCGCCAGAGGAGGAAACCTGAAGACCTCCGCCATACCTGGAGTCGCCGGTGACCCTTGCGTGTTTGACCACGGGGTTTGACCCCCTGGGTCACAGACAAGTGGGGCCAGCCTCTGGCTAATCCGTGATTAGTAAAAAGTTAATCAATAAAATTAATTAAGGTAAACAGTTACTGACATGTGGGCAGTTCTATTAATTAGTTAGAATTAGTGTTAATTTTATTAGTTAAGGTAATGAGTCACTGACATGTGGACCCCACATGTCAGGTTTGACTCTGGGCCGGGTCAGCTAACCAGCTTACGTCATCATGATGTCATGCTGATGCAGTAAAACAATTTCCAGTTTAAAAATAATTCCTGAAATTATTTAAAACTTTGAAAATTTATATAAATTATTCTGTAAGTCAGATGAAAATAATTTATATATGGAAATTTATCAAAAAATGCAATGAATCCAATGGTGCTATTCTCATGCATACTAGAGCAACCTAAATAGATGAACATGGACATTTATCAATAGGTTAATATATGGAATTTGAAATGGAGAACAACTTTGAACCTATATTCAAATCCATTTCAAATTGACATGATCACTAGCTGCACCAGCTCGTCCATGCATATTACTATGCCATGATCATGCATCATATTGTTGCAGTTGCGTGTATTGATTGTTCTTATATGCGTTGCAGTAGGCCCTAATCCGGAAGATACCACCTCGTTTCCTGACGAAGGAGAGAACCTTTCTGCAACCCAACAAGGCAAGCAACCCCTTTGATCATTTCGATAAGATCCCACTCTCTCGCTCCTGCTCTTGTTTATTGCATTAGGACAAATGGTCACATGTCAGTCATACAAGGTATATGATCCTATTCTTATGCATGACCTGACCTTGTCACAGTAAATAGCTAAACCTTGCAACCTAGCATACCTGGTAGATGCTTGTGCCATGATGAGCTTAGCTTATTTTGCCTGCTATGCTTGCTATGCTTAGAATTGAGTCAGGTCTGATTCATCTGGGTGATGAACCGATGAAATCGTGTTGTCCGATGTAATGAGCATATAAAGAATACGGTTTGGTAAAGGTAGCGATGAGAGGCTATGTAGGAGTACATAGTGGGTTGTCTCATTGGGACCGTTCTTAGGAACTGGGTTCCGTATTTGTGTTCCAAGACTAGTTACTACCACACATTGGGTTCCGATAACTCGACCCCTCTCGACTTATCAGTCGCTTAGTCCTTAGTCCAGGAGTTGCAAGTAGTTTCTGGTGTTTATAGCATGCTGGAGGCTTTGCGTAGCGCTGACCCTCGGGGTGGGTTACGACGCGGTAGGCAGTGGCACGGTGTACCAAGGGTCACCCGAATGGTGAGCTTGGGAATCCTGCGCACATCGTTTGGGGTCGTAGCGGAAACTTCTGTCGGACTTCCGTGCGGGTTCAGTCTCCAATAGGCGATAGCAGGGACTAGAGGTCTTATGTGATTGACGGTCGTGGCCGACTCCCTCGCTGGGCATCCGCTTGAAGGTTGCCGAGGTGCATGGTTTATGGCACATAGCGATAAGTGGCGAGAGCGTGTGTGAAGAAGTACACCCCTGCAAGGTATGAAACTATTCGAATAGCTGCATCCTCGGATATGGACTACTTGAAGAACTTATGTTGTTCATAGATAATCAAATGGATACTTATAAAAATATTTGTAGTGTAGATTAGCCACGAGTCAAAGCTGGCATTGCTGCATAAACTCCACCACTCCCTTTGTTGACACATGAGCATAAATAGACTAGGTCTGTTTTAAAGACTTGCTGAGTATGATTGTACTCATCCTTGCTTAATTAATGTTGCAATAGAAAACCAGGACCCATCAGGTGGGTTCTATCTAGACGTTGACGATGCCGAATAGCTGGTGTCCCAGCTACGATCTTGCCCGTGTGGTGGGCTGTAGATAGTCAGGCTATGTGCCTCTTTTCTATTTCGCCATCTGTATGAGACATCTTAAGTTTCCGCTGGCTTGTATGAACTTGTTTGTATGACTTGAGTGTCGGGTCATGTGACCCCTATCTGTAAGAACATATTATGCAAGGCTCGTCTAAGCCTCTTAAATAAAAGTCATGTTGTTGTATGGTTATGTTGTGATGCCATGGTTGTATCTATGCATATCAGGCATGTCGTGCGTACGTGTGACGTGCAACGGTATGTATGGGATCCAACACCTAGTCGTGTGCCTTTAGTAGTACTCTTTACGGGAAACTGCCTCTCTGTGCTTCCACCGAGCCATGGTAGCTTGCTACTGCTCCGGACACATTGATTGACCGACATGTATCATTCTTTGCTGCTGTGTCTGTCCCTTTGGGGAAATGTCTCGCAGTGTAATGGAGTCCCTGTAGCCTGCTACGAATCGTCTACGTGCAGTGATGACATTCGTGTCTCGTGACGTAATGGAGTCCTTGTAGCTTGCTATGACTCGTCTACACACGCTTGAGGCTGACACCTGCATTGCTGGGTTATGTATGCCTGTTTCCGGACGGATGTGACACTTGGGTTCTATGACTAGTCATGTCAGCCCGGGTTCTTTGTTGTGTGATTGCCAGCGACATGTTCACATACGTGAGCCAAAAGACGCAAATGGTCCCGGCCAAGGTAAGGCTGCAGCCATGGAGATTACCGTGCGTGAGGCCACAAAGTGATGTGACTTGTTACAGTATGGAATCATATGACTTAGGATCAGGGTCCCGACAGCGTTGGTATCAGAGCCTGACTGACTGTAGGACTACCAAGCCAAGCCGGTCGAAGTTGAGTCTAGAAACACTATAGATAAGTAGGGGAATTGATTGTGGAAGGGAACGTAAGGCTCTTTTTACTCCTCTTCCCAAGTTATTCTATGCTGAGTCATTCTCATCTTTTCTACGGGGATAGGAACTAGGATTCTCATCTATTCCTGAGGATGACGAGTTATTAACCATGCACCAATAGCTAGCTTGTTTGCAAGTGAGCATAGTTACTCAAGTATTGTTGGTGTGACAAACAGATGGAGAAGAGATTTGAGTCTAGATAGTCGAGTGGTTATGCCTTTCCATTTCAATTGTCTCAAAAAATTTCTTGAGCAATTACAGCCGTTATGCTGTCCAATTTCTGCTAGGGTCTCTAATATCTTTGCATCATTTTCTATTTCAGATGCCCCCTCGTCCTTCCCGTCAGGTGGTCCGTCTGACCAGGTGCATCGATGTACTGGGTCACACGGCCATGTTGGTTAGAGTTATGATGGAGGCTGGATATCGCTGGTACCCAGAGTACACAGTGGAGGAGCAGTATCAAGATTTCAACCAGAGTCAGTATCTGTGTACCGTTAGGATATATCCTTCATATCCTGGAGCTGCGAAGCCGCTTCACTGGACTCATGGATTGGGAGTTACCATAGATATGGCAGTTCAGGAAGCCGCCTACACCACGCTGACTATCATAAGGTTTCACCATGGTCTGCTACAGAACACGGAGTTCTGCTATGTTCCTTCTTCCATGGGAGGAGAGGATGGATATCTTAGCGCAGCCTACTATGATCATTCTCATGAGGACCCTAGGCTACAGGTGACCACTCAGATGTTGGAGAACAGGGATCCTGATGCGCGTGCCCTTCGCATGGAGCTTTGTGCTACCCGTGTCCGTCTTTGGACAGCCTTGACGTAGTTGGCACCTGTCGTGCAGGCAGGCTATGGAGATTTGGAGATGCTGACCCCATCATGGACTCATTTGCCAGCACATGTAGACTGGCCTGATGTTGGAGGCATCACCCCTCTTCAAGGACCGCTGTTGCCGCCGACAAGGGGACCAAGGCCACATCCGTGTCCTTATGGTATCCAGGAATCCCAGGCTAGAGTGTTTCCAGATCCTCAGGTTCAGCTCCCAGGTCACGGGGGTAACCTATATGAGGCCTTCTACGGTGATGTTTGAGTGCGTGGATGTTAGTCCTAGTATGGTAGTAGTCGTATCGCCACAGTCCTGTGTGTCTTGGGGCATCTCATTCATTCATCTTAGAAAGTTATGCACAGTTGCATAACATGTCCTTCTGTGACATGCCCACTCCTTTAGTAGTTCAGACTCCTGGTTCAAAATGGCAAACTTCTAGAGTGATCCATGACAATGAAATTCTAGTGGATAGACTAGTATTCCTAGCATCATTGATAGCTCTTAAGTCTTCGGACATCAACATCATTCTAGGCATGGATTGGATGAAAGCCCACTATGCCAAGATTGATACTCATTCTAGGAATGTTGAACTTACACATCCATCGGGTGAGATAGTTAATGTCTCTACTCGAACAACCAAGCGCCAACTCTATTCCCTAAATGCTCGCCCTCTTCCAGAGTTAGAAGACATTCCGGTAGTCCGTGATTTTCCGGATGTCTTTCCAGAAGAACTGCCAGGTATTCCACCTCTTAGAGATGTTGAGTTTGTGATAGAACTCATTCCAGGGATAGTCCCAATACCCAAAAGACCTTATAAGATGGCACCCTTAGAACCGGCCGAGCTAAAAACCCAACTCGATGAGGCTTTGAAGAAAGGTTTCATCCATCCTAGCTCTTCTCCTTGAGCTTGCCACGTCCTCTTCGTCAAGAAGAAGGATGGATCAGATCGGATGGTTGTGGATTACCGACCAGTGAATTTGGTCACTATCAAGAACAAGTATCCACTCCCCAGGATCAACGATTTGTATGATCAACTCGCTGGATCCTCTGTCTTTTCCAAAATGGATTTGAGGTTGGGATACCATCAAATCAGAATTAGAAACGGGGACATTCCAAAAACGGCTTTTGTCACTCGTTATGGCCAATACGAGTACACCGTCATGTCCTTCGGTTTAAACAATGCCCCGGCCACCTTCTCTCGTCTGATGAATTCGATCTTCATGGAGTATTTGGATAAATTCGTTGTGGTTTACCTCGACGACATACTCATCTACTCGAAGAACGAACAAGAACATGTCGAGCATCTAAGGCTGGTATTGATGAAACTTCGAGAGCACCGCCTATATGCCAAATTCTCCAAGTGTGAATTCTGGTTGCCAGAAGTGACCTATTTGGGCCACGTGATCTCTGGTAAAGGTATTGCTGTCAATCCCGAGAGAGTTCAGGCCGTCCTTGATTGGACTCAAACTGAATCGGTTAAGCAAGTTCGGAGCTTCCTTAGCTTAGCGAGCTATTGTCGCCGCTTTGTTGAGAACTTCTCCAAGGTTGCGAAACCTCTGACTGAACTCCTCAAGAAAGATAAAAAGTTCGAATGGACCCCACAATGCGAGCATAGTTTTCAGGAGTTGAAAGACGACTGACCTCTGCTCCTATTCTGGTGCCACCAGATTTTTCTAAGGACTTTATTATCTACTGCGACGCCTCGCGACAAGGATTAGGTTGCATTCTCATGCAAAATTGTCATGTGATTGCATACGCATCTCGACAGTTGCGTCCACATGAGGATAATTATCCAACACATGGTCTTGAGCTTGTAGTTGTAGTCCATGCACTGAAAACATGGCGACATTACCTTTTGGGTAATCGTTGCGAGATATACACTGATCACCAAAGTATGAAATATATTTTCACCCAGCCGGACTTGAATCTCAGGCAAAGACGGTGGGTAGAGTTGATTACAGATTACGACTTAGGGATAACTTACACCCCGGGGAAAGCCAATGTCATGGCTGCTGCACTAAGTCGTAAGTCTTATTGTAACAATTTGATGTTACAACAAGGTCAACCGCTTCTCTATGAGGAATTCCGGAAGTTAAACCTTCACATTGTTTCTCAAGGATTTCTATCCAACCTGGTGGCGAAACCTTCTCTTTTGGATCAAATCATAGAAGCCCAGAAGCATGATGCCGGGATATCTCGGATCAAGAAAAACATTATGAAGGGTAGTGTTAGATGCTTCTTGGAAGATGATCGGGGAGTTGTCTTCTTTGAGAATCGCTTGGTGATCCCAAAGAAACAACATCTACGACAATTGATCCTTAGGGAGGCTCATGATTCTCCTCTCACAATTCATCTGGGTAGTACCAAAATGTATCAGGACCTATGCCAGAGGTTCTGGTGGACTAGGATGAAGAGAGAAATTTCTCAGTATGTTGCTAACTGTGACGTTTGTCGTCGCGTGAAAGAAGAACATCAAAGGCCTGCTGGCACCGTTCAACCTTTATCTATTCCTGAATGGAAATGGGATAAGGTCGGTATGGATTTCATCACCGGTTTTCCCAGGACCAAGAGAGGGAACAATGCTATATTCGTAGTCATTGATCGCCTTTCCAAAGTGGCTCATTTTCTTCCTGTTCGGGAAAGAATTACTGCTAGCCAGCTAGCGGAGTTATATGTTTCTCGAATAGTTTCCCTTCATGGTGTTCCTTTGGAGATTAACTCAAACTGTGGAAGTATCTTTACTTCCCGATTTTGGGAAAGTTTTCAAACCGATATGGGGACTCATCTATCCTTTAGCACTGCTTTCCACCCTCATTCAAGTGGTCAAGTTGAGCGAGTCAATCAAATTCTCGAAGACATGCTCTGATCTTGTGTTATATCTTTTGGTATGAAGTGGGAGAACTGCCTTCCATTTGCGGAATTTGCATATAAAAATAGCTATCAATCAAGCTTGGGCAAAGCCCCTTTTGAAGTTCTCTATGGGCGAAGATGTCGAACACCTCTTAACTGGTCAGAAACCGGAGAGAGGCAACTCTTTGGTCCGGGCATGATACAGGATGCAGAGAAGCAAGTTCGCGTTATTCGTGAAAAGTTGAAAACAGCCCAATCCCGCCAAAAGAGTCAATATGACCGTCATCATAAGTCTGTGACCTATGAAGTTGACGAGAAGGCTTACCTTCGGGTTACACCTGTGAAGGGTACCCATCGATTCGGTATCAAAGGCAAGTTGGCTCCTCGTTCCATTGGACTCTTTCGCATTCTTGCTAAACGAGGAGAGGTTGCCTACCAGTTGGAACTTCCGCCGCATCATTCCAAGGTTCATGATGTCTTCCACGTCTCGCAACTCAGGCGTTGCTTTTCGGACCCTGTCCGCGAAGTAGACCACAAAGCGCTTGATCTCCAAGATAACCTTACATACCGAGAATACCCTGTTCGTATTCTCGACCAAGCTGAGCGTACCACTCGGCATCGGAACATCAAGTTTCTCAAGGTTCAATGGTCGCATCATTCTGAAAAGGAGGCGACATGGGAAAGAGAAGATCGTCTTCGACTAGAGTACCCCGCGCTCTTCCCGATGACTTCAAAATCTCGGGACGAGATTCTTTTGAGTGGGGGTGAGTTGTCACATCCCTAGCAAGTGTCTTAGGATATCATGTGTTTGCATCATCATCATCATCATTGCATCAATGTGAAATGGGGAGAAGGAAAAGAAACCCGAAGCACTTAGTGAAATAAAGAAATTCAAGTTTAGTGAAATTTTCAACAAATCCAAAATGCCCATCAAAAATGTTCCCTATGTCTGATAAATTTGGATAAAGTTATAACAGAGACCATTTCAAATTTTTGAACATCAAAAGGAATTTAAAAATAATGATTAAAGCCTCTGAGATTGATAAATAAATCATTACCATTATTCTTATTTTCAAAATAACTTGAAACTTTTATTACAAGTTTGAAGTATTCAAACTTCATTTTAGAAATTGTTTGGGATATTTTGGAAAACCATTTGGACCTGCAACAAAATTGAACAAATGTCAGAAAACAGAAAGTAGTAAAGGAAAACAAAGAAGAAGCCTACCTGGGCCAGGGGAGAGAAGCCGGCCCAGCCCACAGGGGCGAACCGGTCATCTCCCACCTCTGGCCAGGAGGACGCCAGGCGTGTGGTCGCCGCGTGCCGGCCACCTCCTCCCTGCCTAGCTCCTTGCCTAGAGAGCTGGGAGAGCGCTGCGAAGCTCCTCTGACCCGCCCATTCTCGTCTCTTTCTCCCGGGAGCGCTCTCTCTCACTCGCCCATTCTCCCCCTCTGACCTGCCATGGCCGCGCTGCTCCTCGCCGCCGTGCCGTCGTTCTAGCCGCCACCGAACCCATCTGAGCCAGCCAGAAGCTCCGCCCGGACCTCCTCTTCCTCCTAGCCGAGCCACGCATCGCCGGAAGCCTTCTGTCGCCGTCGCGCCATCGTCTTCCTCGTCGCGTCGCCGGAGAAGGAATCGAAGCTCGCCGCCGATTCAGACCATCCCCGAGCCCGCTTCCGATGCCCCTACGACCGCTATGAGCCCCTGAAGCTTTCCCCCTCTTTCCCCCTTCGATCTCGTGCCCTAGCCCCGGATTCGGTCGAGGTCCGATTGCCTCCGCCGCTCGAGCTCGACGCCGCCCGTGCTCCGGTGACCAGCTGGTCCATCTGAGGCCTCCGTCGTGCTCGTGGGGTTGAGTAGAGACCTTAGGCGCCTAGTAGAGGTCGTGCCGTGCCCTGGTTCGACGAGCCCGTGCTCGCCCGAGCTCCGGCCGCCACCCAGCTCATCGCCGGTGTCAATTCCGACCACCTCAGCTCGTGGGAAGGGTTGGGATGGACGCGCGCGTGCATGCTGAGTAGTCTGGTGCCCTCCACCGTCCATTTGGTCGCCGGAGGAGGAAACCCGAAGCCCTCCGCCATCCCTGGAGTCGTCGGCGGCTCGTCGGCAGTGACCCTTGCCTGTTTGACCACGGGGTTTGACCCCCTGGGTCACAGACAAGTGGGGCTAGCCTCTAACTAATCTGTGATTAGTAAAAAGTTAATCAATAAAATTAATCAAGGTAAACAGTCACTGACATGTGGGCCCAGTTCTGTTAATTAGTTAGAATTAGTGTTAATTTTATTAGTTAAGTGAATGAGTCACTGACATGTGGACACCACATGTCAGGTTTGACTCTGGGTCGGGTCAGCTGACCAGCTGACGTCATCATGATGTCATGCTGATGCAATAAAACAATTTCTAGTTTAAAAATAATTCCAAAAATTATTTAAACCTTTGAAAATTTATATAAATTGTTCCGTAAGTCAGATGAAAATAATTTAGATATGAAAATTTATTAGAAAAATCCAATGAATCCAATGGTGCTATTCTCATGCATGTTAGAGCAAACTAAATAGGTGAACATGGACATTTATCAATAGGTTAATATATGGAATTTGAAATGGAGAACAACTTTGAACCTATATTCAAATCCATTTCAAATTGACATGATCACTAGCTGCACCAGCTCATCCATGCATATTACTATGCCATGATCATGCATCATATTGTTGCACTTGCGTGTATTGATTGTTCTTATCTGCGTTTCGGTATGCCCTAATCGGGAAGATACCACCTCGTTTCCTGACGAAGGAGAGAACCTTTCTGCAGCCTAGCAAGGCAAGCAACCCCTTTGATCATTTTGATAAGATCCCACTCTCTTGCTCCTACTCTTGTTTATTGAATTCGGACAAATGGTCACATGTCAGTCATACACGGTAGATGATCCTATTCTTATGCATGACCTGACCTTGTCATAGTAAATAGCTAAACCTTGCAACCTAGCATACCTGGTAGATGCTTGTGCCATGATGAGCTTAGCTTATTTTGCCTGCTATGCTTGCTATGCTTAGTGTTGAGTCAGGTCTGATTCATCTGGGTGTTGAACCGATGAAACAGCGTTGCCCGATGTAATGAGCATATAATGAATACGATTTGGTAAAGGGAGCGATGAGAGGCTATGTAGGAGTACATAGTGGGTTGTCTCATTGGGACCGTTCTTAGGAACTGGGTTCCGTATTTGTGTTCCAAGACTAGTTACTACCACACATTGGGTTCCGATAACTCGACCCCTCTCGACTTATCAGTCGCTTAGTCCTTAGTCTAGGAGTTGCAAGTAGTTTCTGGTGTTTATAGCATGATGGAGGCTTTGCGTAGCGCTAACCCTCGGGGTGGGTTACGACGCGGTAGGCAGTGGCACGGTGTACCACGGGTCACCCGAATGGTAAGCTTGGGAACCCTGCGCACATCGTTTGGGGTCGTAGCGGAAACTTCGGTCGGACTTCCGTGCGGGTTTAGTCTCAAATAGGCGATAGCCTGGACTAGAGGTCTTATGTGATTGACGGTCGTGGCCGACTCCCTCGCTGGGCATCCGCTTGAAGGTTGCCGAGGTGCATGGTTTATGGCACACAGCGATAAGTGGCGAGAGCATGTGTGAAGAAGTACACCCCTGCAGGGTATGAAACTATTCGAATAGCCGCGTCCTCGGATATGGACTACTTGGAGAACTTATGCTGTTCATAGATAATCAAATGGATATTTCTAAAAATATCAAGACAAGTGTGAGTACCGTGGATGGCACCCTTCTGGAAGGGGAAGGTGAACCCATGGTGGTGTATTGTGGTGGAGTTGTGGACTCGTGTGCGGTAACTAAAATTGTAACAAAGAGTTAGGACTAAGTAGTGTAGATTAGCCACGAGTCAAAGTTGGCATTGCTGCATAAACTCCACCACTCCCTTTGTTGACACATGAGCATAAATAGACTAGGTCTGTTTTAAAGACTTGCTAAGTATGATTGTACTCATCCTTGCTTAATTAATGTTGCAATAGAAAACAAGGACCCATCAGGTGGGTTCTATCTAGACGTTGACGATGCCTAGTCATGTGCCTTTAGTTGTACTCTTTACGGGAAACTGCCTCTCTGTGCTTCCACCGAGCCATGGTAGCTTGCTACTGCTCCGGACACATTGATTGACCGGCATGTATCCTTCTTTGCTATTGTGTCTGTCCCTTTGGGGAAATGTCTCGCAGTGTAATGGAGTCCCTGTAGCCTGCTACGACTCGTCTACGTGCAGTGATGACATTCGTGTCTCGCGACGTAATGGAGTCCTTGTAGCTTGCTATGACTCGTCTACACACGCTTGAGGCCGACACCTGCATTGCTGGGTTATGTATGCCTGTTTCCGTACGGATGTGCCAGTTGGGTTCTATGGCTAGTCATGTCAGCCCGGGTTCTTTGTTGTGTGATTGCCAGCGACATGTTCACATACGTGAGCCAAAACACGCAAACGGTCCCGGCCAAGGTAAGGCTGCAGCCGTGGAGATTACCATGCGTGAGGACGCAAAGTGATGTGGCTTCTTACAGTATGGAATCATATGACTTAGGATCGGGGTCCCGACACCTCTTGCTTATAGTCAAAATAAGGCTTTTACTGAACATATAGTTGATGCTATGATGAAATATTTTGAAGAAAAACTTGATTTAGTAGTTTATATCCCTAGAAATCTTCATGATGAGTGGGAATCTACTATTAAGATTAAAATCAAAGATTATGAGTGCCATTCTTTGTGTGATTTGCGTGCTAGTATTTCCACAATTCCGAAAACTTTATGTGATGTGCTAGGTTACCATGATCTTGATGATTGCTCTCTAAATTGGCATCTTGCGGATTCCACTATTAAGAAACCTATGGTAAGGATGTATGATGTTCTTATTGTTGCAAATAGGAATTATGCGCCCATAGATTTCATTATTCTTGATATAGATTGCAATCCTATATATCCTATTATTCTTTGTAGACCTTTCCTTAGAACGATTGGTGCAATTCTTGACATGAAAGAAGGAAACATTAGATTCCAATTTGTATTAAGGAAAGACATGGAACACTTTCCTAGAAATAAAATAAGAATTCGTTATGAATCTATTATGAGAGCTACTTTTGGATTGCATATCAAAGATGACAATACCTAGATCTATTGCGTTTTTCCTAGCTAGGGGCGTTAAACATTAGCACTTGTTGTGAGGGAACCCAATTTTATTTTTGTGTTCTATTTTTGCTTCTGTTTTTGAGTGTTTCCCACATTATTACTTCTGTATAATTGTGTTTTGGTGTTTTAATTAGTGTTTGAGCCAGGTAAAACCTTTAGGGTGATCTATGGTAGTTGTTGATTTGATCTTGCTGAAAAACAGAAACTTTTGCGCTCAGTCCAGGAATTTTATAATTTTTTCAAAGAATCTTATTGATCTGAACGTTTTACAAAAGATTTATATATAAATTCCCAGGGTTTCTTAATTTTTCAGAATTCGTTCAGTTACATAAGTATACAAAGTTTTCAGTTTGCTACAGACTGTTCTGTTTTTAACAGATTCCGTTTTCTTTGAGTTGTTTGCCCATTTTGATGAATCTATGGGTTGTATCATGTGGTATGAGTCATGGAGAAGTTATATTACAGTAGGTATAACACCAATATAAATAAAATAATGAGTTCACAACAGTACCTAAAGTGGTGATTTATTTTCTTATACTAACGGATCTCATGAGTTTTCTGTTAGGTTTTGTGTTGTGAAGTTTTCAAGTTTTGGGTAAAGATTGAATGGACAATGGAATAACGAGTGGCAAGAGCCTAAGCTTGGGGATGCCCGGGAAGGCATCCCCTGTTTCGTCTTCAATCCATCGGTAAATTTACTTGAGGCTATATTTTTATTCACCACATGGTATGTGTTTTGCTTGGACAGTCTTGTATGATATGAGTCCTTGCTTGTTAGTTTGACACAATCATCCTTGCTGCTCAAATGTTTTGAGAGAGATAGGCTAAATCATGAATTTATTAGAATACTCTATGTGCTTCACTTATATCTTTTGAGTTGGGAAATTTTGCTCTATATGCTTTACTTATATCTTTTAGAGCACGGTGGTGTTTTCGCTTTATAGAAATACTTGAACTCTCGTAACTCACTTGTATTATTTTGAGAGTTTATAAAAACAGCATGGTAATTGGTGTAGGTTATGAATTTAGTCCTAATATCATAGGCATCCAAAAGCAATATAATAAAAACTTCCATATTAAGTGCATTGAGTATTTATGAGAAGTTTGATTCCTTGCATAAAGTTTTGAGATATAAAGATGGTAATGTAAAATACATGTTAGGAAGTAAATTGTGATTTGGTAAAAATACTTGTGTAAAGGTTTTTGATTCCTGTAGCATGCACGTATGGTGAACCGCTATGTAAGGAAGTCGGAGTATGACTTGTTTATAGATTGTCAACCTTTGTGTGAGGGTCGGGGGCGCGCGATGGTTAACTCCTACCAATATTCCCCAAGGAACATGCGTTTAATGCTTTGCTTCAATGACTAATAGACTTTTGCAATAAGTATGTGAGTTCTTTATGACTAATGTTGAGTCCATGGATTAGACGCACTCTCACCCTTTCACTTTTGCTAGCCTTTCTAGTACCGCACAACTTTCGCCGGTGCAACAAACACCTTCCTCAAAACAGCCACCATATACCTTCCTCAAAACATCCACCATATATCTTTCCTCAAAACAGCCACCATACCTACCTATTATGGCATTTCGATAGCCATTCCGAGATATTTTGCCATGCAACTTCTAGCGTTTCTTTTTATGACATGCACACCATCACTTCCATATTGCATGTAGAGTCATATTTTGTCATAGGTATCGAGTTGTAATTTTCCTTTTGAGTTGTACGTAAATAAAAATGTGATGATTTTTGTTATGGAGCATTTCCCATGTGAGGAAAGGATGATGGAAGCTATGATTCCCTTACTAGTAGGGATGAGAGTCCGGAATTTATGCAAAATAAAAGAGGCCAGCGAAGCCCAAATAAAAAAATGAATAAAAGAGGCCTTGGATACCCTACAAAAAATGAGTGAAAAGAGAGAAGGGAAATTGCTACTACCTTTTTGCCACACTTGTGCTTCAAAGTAGCACCATGATCTTCATGATAGAGAGTCTCCTATTTTATCACTTTCATATATCTAGTGGATATTTTTCTTCATTATGCACATCCACTTAGTTTATTTTTGAGCTTTCATACACTTATAGCTCTAGTGCATCTGTTGAATGGCAATCTCTACTCACTCACATTGATATCTATTGATGGGCATCTCCATAGCCTATTGATACGCGTAGTTGATCTGAGACTATCTTCTCCCTTTTCCTTGACAACCTCCACCATATTCTATTCCACCTATAGTGCTATATCCATTGCTCGCGCTCATGTATCGCGTGAGAGTTGAAAAAGTTTGAGAAAATAAAGGTGTGAAAATAATTGCTTGACTTTTCATCAGGGTTGTGCATGATGTAAATACTTAGTGTGGGGAACATGGAGCATAGCCAAACCATGTGATATTGAAGGGATAACTTTATTTTGGCATTATATTTTGAAGAGATACAATTGCTTTGCTAGTTTGCTTGAAATGTTATTGTTTCTATATAAATATTAAGCTTTTGTTTTGGGTCATACGGATCTGAATATTCATGCCGCAATAAAGAATATTACTTGGATAAATATGTTAGGTAGCACCCCACATCAAAAGATCTGTTTTTATCATTTACCTACTCGAGGACCAGCAGGAATTAAGCTTTGGGATGTTGATACGTCTCCAACATATCTATAATTTTTTATGATGGCATGCTATTATATTATCTATTTTGGATGTTTTATATGCGTTAATATGCTATTTTATATTATTTTTGGGACTAACCTATTAATCTAGAGCCAAGTGCCAGTTTCTGTTTTTTCCTTGTTTTTGAGTTTTGCAGATGTGGAATATTAAATGGAGTCCAAACAGAATAAAACCTTCGGAAGGAATTTTTCTGGAAGGAAACAAGTCATCCAAGCCTCGAGTGCATGTTAGGGGAGGTGCCAAGGGGACACAACCCTACTAGGCGCGCCCCCTAGCCGCGCCTAGCAGGCTTGTTGCCTCCTGGCAGGTCTCCTAACCCTAATTCTTGGCCTATAAATACCCAAATATTCCCGCAACAGCAAAAAGAGCCACACAAATACTTTTCTTCCACCGAAAGCCTCCGTTCCCGAGAGATCCAATCTTCAAGCCTTTTCCGGTAATTGGCCGAAGGTGGTTTCGATCACGGAGGGCATCTACATCAACTCCGTTGCTCCTACGATGATGCATGAGTAGTCCACCATAGACCTACGGGTCCATAGCTAGTAGCTAGATGGCTTATTCTCTCTCTTTGATCTTCAATACCATGTTCTTCATGATCTTCATGGAGATGTATCGGATGTAATACTCTTTTGTGGTGTGTTTGTCAAGATCTGACGAATTGAGAGTTTATGTTCAGATTATCCATGAATCTTATTTGAATCTCCTCTGATTTCTTATATGCATGATTTCGTATCCTTGAAAGTCTCTTCGAGTTATTGGTTTGGTTTGGCCAACTAGATTGGTAATTCTTGCAATGGGAGAAGTGCTTTGTTTTGGGTTCAATCTTGCGGTGTCCTCACCCAGTGACAAAGTAGGGGTAGCAAGGCACGTATTGCATTGTTGCCATCAAGGGTAACAAGATGGGGTTTTCATCATTTTGCTTGAGTTTATCCCTCTACATCATGTCATCTTTCTTAATGTGTTACTCTGTTCTTCATGAACTTAATACTCTAGATGCAGGCAGGAGTCGGTCGATGCATGGAGTAATAGTAGTAGATGCAGAATCGTTTCAGTCTACTAGTCATGGACGTGATGCCTATATGCATGATCATTTCCTTGGATAACTACATTATTATTCGCTTTTGTATCAATTGCTTGACAATAGTTTGTTTACCCACCATGATATTTGCCTTCAAGAGAGAAGCCTCTAGTGAAACCTATGGCCCCCGGGTCTATTTTCCATCATATATTTTCAGATCTATACTTGCTGCAATTTATTTACCTTTTACTTTCCGCACTCGTTACATCTATTTCTATCAGATCTAATCCTTGCGAATAACCATGAAGGGATTGACAAACCCATTATAGCATTGGGTGCAATAATTTGATTATTTGTGTAGGTGCATCCATTGGTGACTTACTTGCTCCTCCTATTGGATTCATACCTTGGTTCTCAAAAACTAAAGGAAATACTTTTCTACTTTGCTGCATCCCTGAGGGAGTCCTGGATTGGGGGGGGGGGGATCCTCGGATATCCGACCTGTTAATCATGGGCCGGACTGTATCGGCTACTTACCGGACATAGGAAGATTTGAAGGCCCAGTCTCCAAAGATGGAAACTTCGGGAAGCATGGCTTGCGCTCCACGCTTGGTATAGTTGATAGGCATGTTTATCTCTTTGGCATGTAACCGACCATGTGTAAACCCTAGGCCTCCTCGGCACCTATATAAGCAGGAGCGTTTTCGGGATAGAGGGACAACACATCTAGGGTTAGCTATACGATCTCGAGGTGGATCAACTCTGTAACCCCTCACATCATCAATACAACCAAGAAGAACGTAGGGTATTACCTACATAGGAGGGGCCGAACTTGGGTAAACTCATGTCCCCTTTGTCTCCTGTTACCGTCGACTCCAATCTCATAGTTTGGGACCCCCTACCCAAGATCCGCCGGTTTTGACACCGACATTGGTGCTTTCATTGAGAGTTCCTCTATGAGCGAGATGGAATCGACGCCTCGCCTTGTCATCAACGAAGAGGTCCAGAACGTGGACGTCTTCGTCCTCGGACAAATCTTCGCCTTCGGTAGCGTTGTGTTGCGCACTGATTCCGCTGGCCATCTAGGCCGCGTTGAGAACTTTGCCCGTGATAGAGAGGTCAAATTTGGAAACCTAGAGTTCTCCGTTGACTATAGGGGTGACTTGGCATTAATCGGGCTTGCATCTTTGCCTATAGCCTCCGAGGACTCTGAGGCCTTAACCTCGAGCCCCTTCTTCGGACATGCCGATGGGGTCACCCATGGCGACGAACCGATCTCTTATCCTGGTCAGGCCGTACAGCCAGATGACCAGACACATGTTCTTTTTGAAGACTCCCCATGTGTGGACATCATGGAGGTAAAATCCACGAATTCCGAATATCTGGATCCGATCAGGCCCTCAATGGTCGGCGAGGCCCTAGAACGATTCTCGTCAATGAAGATCACTGATGATCCAGCATCATTCTATGCTCGGTTCGGTTATGGTGCAAGCGGGGAATTTTTTTCCACCCCACCCACAACCTACATGATAGCCAGTGTCGAAGACTTAACTGACATACTGGACTATACCTCCGAGGAGGCAGAATGCATGGATGAAGAGGAACGTGCTCCCCCCTTGTTAACACCGGGAGTTGGACCGCCACTTCTACATACAACATCTACATGGCGGATACTTCTGCCACCAACGGCAACAAGACGCCTCACAAGAACGGTGATAAATCGGGCAGTGCGCCATCAAGGCGCCGGAAATCACGTAAGCGGTCCAAAAGCAAAAAGGGAAGAAGAGATATTATCAGCAATGGGGACGGTAACATGCTCGCTAATCATGACAATCCCGATATCCCCGAGCACCCGTGTGAGGGTCGAGAGAGACCTCAGGACCAAAACAACCCCGATAACGTCAACGACCTTGAAGGCGATGAGTACCTTCCCCCCTTCGAGGAGGAAGGTATACGGGAAGCCGATGACCTGTACATCCCTGATAACCTCGAAGATCAGGAGGAAATCAGGCAGTGGCACATAGCAATGGCTTGCAGCCTAAAGCCTATGGAACGGAACTCAAAGCCGAACAGGCTGACCTTTATGATCGACGGACGAAAGTTCTCTCAGCTGAGGAAGTATACAACATTGGTTTGTCAAACCATCCCAAAAGCTACCCTCGGAGAAGGTTGCTGCCTCAATTCGATGATGAACTTACTGATACTCCATCTCGAGACCGTACTCCGTACTACAAGCCGGACCACCCCCCTCGTGGTCCGGGTAGGATGGCTGACGGCGCTGGTGATATACCGGTAGTGCTCGGAAGATGGGGTAAGGAGACATTAGAGCCTAATGATAGGTTTGACTTGCGAGATGACCTAGATTATAGACGAGGCCGCACTAGATCTATCTATGGATCCAGAGAGTACTCGCCCGATAGACGCGACGAATACAGACCATGGTTCGACCAAAACAACAGAGTCTAGGAACGCAACCGACCCCATACATATGCCGAATACAGGCAGGACATAGCTCAGGTCAGAGGCGCCGCTCACCCACTGTGCTTCAGAAATGAGGTAATGCGACATCAGTTCCCTGGAGGGTTTAAACCCGTGAATATAGAACAGTATGATGGGGCCACTGACCCAATTGTATGGGTCGAGGACTTCCTCCTCCATATCCACATGGCACGAGGAGATGATCTCCATGCCATCAAATACCTCCCTCTCAAGCTTAAGGGGCCAGCGCGGCACTGGTTAAACAGCCTCCCCGAAAACTCCATTGGATGATGGGTAGACCTGGAAGATGTGTTCCGCTCTAACTTCCAGGGGACCTATGTCTGCCCGCTGGACTCTTCCGATCTCAACAACGTCGCCCAGAAGCCTGTCAAGTCCACTCAGCAGTTCTAGAACCGGTTCTTGACTAAGAAGAACCAAGTCGTCGACTATACGAATGTTGAGGCCATAGCCTCCTTCCGGCACAATATTCGGGACGAATGGCTGGCCCGACAGCTAGGCGAGGACAAGCCTCGGACTATGTCCGCCCTTACCTCCCTCATGACCCGCTTTTGCACGGGCGAAGATAATTGGCTAGCATGATCCAGCCACAATTCTGAAGATGCCGTGGCACCTAAGGGCCGGGATGGCAACTCAAAGCCAAAGCACAATAAGAATAAGCGTCGGCACAATAATAGCGATGCCGATGAGACGACTGTTAATGTTGTATTCCGCAACTCCTAACC
Organism: Hordeum marinum; assembly: GCA_022496015.1. Taxonomy (NCBI): domain Eukaryota; kingdom Viridiplantae; phylum Streptophyta; class Magnoliopsida; order Poales; family Poaceae; genus Hordeum; species Hordeum marinum. The sequence continues at coordinate 472,772,381 of CM039678.1, forward strand.
TGGGCAGCGGAAGAAGCCCCCTAAAGGCAATCGTGACGGACCCACTTAGCTCGAGAAGATCATGGAAAGGCCTTGCCAAATCCATGGGACTTCGGAAAAGCCCGCCAACCACAAACACTACAACTACTGGGTGTTTAAACAGGCTGGCAAGATATCACCTGAAGACCAAGGCAAAAGCTCTCGCAGCGAGGACGAAGATGAGCCTGGAGATCCACTTGATGGCACACAGAAAAAATTCCCTCCCGAAGTAAAAATGGTGAACATGATATACGCCACCCACATACAGAAGAAGGAGAGGAAGCGCGCCCTTCGGGAAGTCTACACGGTGGAACCCATAGCCCCGAAGTGCAACCCATGGTCGGCATACCCGATCACCTTTGCTCGGCATGATCATCCGACCAGTATCCGTCATGGGGGATCTGCGGCACTCGTCCTAGACCCCATTATAGATGGGTATCACCTCACGAAGGTCCTAATGGACGGAGGAAGTAGCCTTAACCTGATTTACTCAGATATAGTGAAAAAGATGGGCATTGATCCGTCAAAGATCAAACCCAGCAGCACTACCTTCAAAGGAGTGATCTCGGGCATTGAGGCCCGATGCATGTGCTCGGTAACTCTGGAAGTCGTGTTCAGATCACGCGATAACTTTCGCAATGAAGACTTGATCTTCGACATCGTGCCCTTTCGCAGCGACTATCACATGCTGCTTGGTCGGACAACGTTCGCTCATTTCAACGCGGTCCCATGCTATGCATACCTCAAGCTCAAGATGCCGGGCCCCAAGGGGGTCATCACTGTCAACGGCAACACCAAGCGCTCCCTTAGAACCGAGGAACATGCACTGGCCCTAGCGGCCGAATTCAGCTACAAAGTAGACCCGCAAGTTCTGAAATCCGCCAAAAAGGCACAAAAGGCTGGGAAACGAGTTCGGCTTCAGACCGAAAACTCAGATCCTTCCTCTTCCCCTCCATAGGGTCTCGCCCCCCACCGCACAATTTCAGGACCAGCAAAGTACGTGCCAAGGAGGCACAACTTCACACTCATTCCATGGAAAACAGTGGATGAATAAATGTGGTTGTCTGGTTGGCCCGACCTACTAACATCAATATGTCTTCGGAAAAGATGCAGGCGCTCCAAGAGGAGCCTGCCTATGAGGTAAAGCACACCTACAATCCGGCGGCCTCTCAAGATTTTGTTAGCAAAGTCCACCCGCCGAACACTAACACCCACCAATGTGCATCTAAGAGCAGGAGTAAGCTAGCATGGGGGGCATATCGAGGACGCTAGGTTACCAATTGAAGACCCTTGGTACAACAACTGCTGTATGATTTTATTTCTCATTTTATTTCGCATACCTGTCAACAGTTGCTTCGGCAATGCGAATTATAAGAGTTGTTGAGAAAATGCAAGATTGTGCGGCACAAGTACGCCGCATCGGTCCTGTTTTTGGAGCATACTTTTTCTCCTTTCTTCCTCTTCTCGTAAACCTGTTCGGCATGACACGAGGTAACCGGTTAATAGACCCGAGGCTCGATTTCAAACACAAATCACCTTAACTATCATGTGTTCGGCGTCTTGGCGTTTGCTTTATATACATCGGTTCCGAACTATGTCTTTGGTCATTAAGCTGGGTTGCCTGGCTCCTGTGCTTGCCCCTTTATGTTCTGCTCGTTTGGATAAAATGGCAAAGGGAGCACCCCTGTGATTGAGTTTCCGGATAGTCTGGTCAAGCACATCAGGGGAGAAAGCCGGAAATGGACTTTCATAGCGTGTGCGATCCGATCTGTGAACCCCAAGCTAGAATTATTATACTTTAATACTCCTAAGCGGCAATTTCATGGTACAAGGAACTTGCCCTTTCTACAAACATTATAATGTTGGCTTCGGCCACGGTTCGTCTGAACATCACAACACTCCGGTGGCTAATCGTACGCTTCCCGTAAACCTTTTCGTTCCCCTCCGGTTAAGTGAAAGAATAAAGAAATATAGTCTGATTGCCTAGTCTGCCGCACTACTCCGCTTTCGGGTTTTGATAATACAGCTAAGGAACACGGTGCATTGGCATAGACACCCCATATAGTATCTTCGTGGAGGCTGAAGTCGATGACTCACATCTTTTAGTATTAAACACCCACATAGGAGTTATAAAGGAATGCAAAACCATATAAGAGCACATACTTATATCATTAAAAGTTATCACAAGTCTTTAGACACGTTACAAGCTCATTCAAATAATTTTTCACCCGAACACTGCGAATCTATCACCCGAGCACTCTCGATCACTCCGTCAAAGTATAGCTCGGGGCGTCATTGCTCCTTCCCGGCTGGCGGCGGGTCGATGGCGACCTTCATTGGATTCAGACCCGGTCACTGCACTTTGGCCTTGGCAGTGGCCAACCGGACTCCTTCGATGTAGGAGGAGTGCTTGACGCTGTCAAGGCGGGGCGTGGCAGCGATCAGTCTCTGCACCAGGCCGAAGTAGCTGCCTCATAGTGGCTCGCCGGACCATAGACGGCCGTACAGGTCCTTCATGTCCGGCTCCGCCATCCGGTGCAGCTCCATCAGCTGTTTCAGCTGGTCCACCAGAAGATAAGAACACTCGGGGGCTCTGAACTGTGCCCGGAACATCCAAGCTTCATCTTCCTCTCCTCGCAAGGCGAACAACGAATTGGCGTCTGCCACGCTTTGCTGGAGATCGGCGGACGTGATTCAGGATCGCCACACCCGGGTAACCAACTCGAATCTGCTATCCCCGTATATGCACTTTAATGAGTACGGCTTACCATCGACTATTTTCTTGGCCTGGCGCACTTGCTGCTCGTAAAACAGTCTATCCATCCGCTCCTTCTGGAGGTCGTCTTTCATGGTGGATAGTTCGGCCGAGCTTTTTTTGTTCTTCTGCTCCAAGGCCTCGCATCTCTTGCTGGCATCCCTGAGCTCCTGTTGGACCTCTTCCACGCGAGCTTCATGCTTGCCACTAGTGGCCCGCATGGCGGAAAGGGCGGTAGCCATTTCCTTAGCAGCCTCCCTCTCGATGGCCGTCTCGTCCTTCACACGCTGGAGCTCGTCCTTGAGCCTCTCCACCTCCTTCGGTGAGGCTGCGCGTGCAGTACACATAGATAAATAATCTACATTGATGGTATTCGGACTATAAAACTCTAGCTCGGTACCATTTGTGGCCGCCGCTGATGACGAAGCCTGCATTACACACACAATTAATACATTGCATTAGCTCTAATTTCCCAAATTGTAGACAATACGATCATATGTTAGGACACTTAAAGTGCCTCAGGGTGGTTCGGATTCAGATGTGACCCCGAGGTGAGCTTTTTTATCCTCGCCTAGGGCTCGGGGGCTGCCATGTATACAATGCGGATAAATAAAATCCTTGCAAAGCAAACACATCGGATGACTTACCTGAAAACCCGCAAGAAGACCTTTGAAGGCCTCCTTCAGTCTGTTGTCAATGGATTGAACACTCTGTAGTACCGCACCCATAAGGGTGCATTGAACCTCGGGGATGGAGGCGCTCGATAGAGCCTCCTCCATGGCCAACCAATTACTGGTCGATGGTGCTGGGGATGATTAGACTTCCCGATCACCCACCGAAGATTGGACCTGTGCCTCCGGAAGCATAGTGCACTCTAGAGATATTCTCGGAGGGGACTGAGCTCCCGCTCATCCGGCCTCCTTGGTGTCCGGGTGGGGTGTTGCCCCCCGGTCTTCAGTAGCCAAGTTGTTAGCCTCGGCCACGGTACGATCTCCCTCGCCCTCTGTTGGGGATATGACCCCACGACGAGACCCGCCACAGAAGGTCCAGGTCACACAGGGCGGCTCACTTCGCCTCTTTAGAGTGGACCGACAAGATGGTGTTGAACACTTGCGGGTGCTTGGTCCAGGAGAATCTGGCCCAAGACCCAGAAGACGAAGACCCGGGCGTGTAAGTCGCCCGGAGGTAACTTGGCTGAGAAGGCGAGGGAACTTAGAGATAGAATCGGACATGTAAAGAGTCGGTAACGATTCGTGTAACCCGTGGTTTAGAACTCTTATATAAAGGCTAGACCCAGGGCGGCTGAAGGGAGATCGAAAGCTAGATCAAGCAATTGCTCCCTTGTAATCAATACACCAAGTAGTATCAACTCAAGCAGGACGTAGGCTATTACCTCATCTAGAGGGGCTGAACCTAGGTAAAATCGTGTCCTTTATCCCAACCACCCCCTTTGAGTCCATCACCGTAGCCATGGCCTCAAATCCATGTCTGGTAACCCGGACATCTGCCGTGACAAATGAACGACAGTTGGCGCCCACCATGGGGCCCGCGCTTGGTGGTGTTGAGTTCTCAAAGGGCTCTCTCCCGGGGCTCAAGGGATACGTGGTCGGAAGGATGACCAAGAGTCGCCGCGGCCGGCTCTACATCGACGACGCCGGCTGGGGGCTCGATGCCGACTCCGTTGAGTACGGGTTCCGGGTCCCCTTCGGAGGAATCCACATCTTCATCGGTAGAGTTGACGGATCTAAGCCTGGGCCGGACATCTGTGCCGACATCGTCGAGCCGGCCCGGCGTGTCCAGCCCGTCCAGCACGCGTCGCTCACCCGGAAAGATCCGGGTCGGAAGCACGTCTTCGTGGTTTCACCCAAGGGATGGATCTTGAGTCAGTCGGATCACAAGAGACTCTCATCTTCTCCGAGGAGGGGTCATCGAGTGGGGAGACGGAATCGATCTACCAGCTTCACAACAGTGGACTCAACGGCAAGGAAGCGCCATATAGCGAGTCGGAGGGAATTGAGTCGGAGGAGTCGAAGCCGGTTCACGCGGCTGTGTTCATGGCGGGGTCAGCCCCGGGCACAAGCAGCGTGGCGGCAGGAGCTACCAACACGGGAGGTGATCCGCCGTCCCTGACTCAAGTCCTCTTAGATCTAATGAACGAGTTAGCAGGTGTGATGGCCACCGAAGTTACTTTGGAGAATCAGGCGGCTAAGAATTTGGAGATCGTGCGGTGTCGTGGTTTTGTCATGGCAGATGCCATGGGTAGGCTAACCGAGAGGGGCCAAAAGGACGCCGGTGGACTCCGGGAACGGGGTTTGGCACAAACGATGGCTGACACGTGATGTACCCAGGTCCAGGGCCCTCCGTGGGAGGTAAAACCCCTACTCCTGCTTGGCCTCGTTGAGACGATGGTAAAGGTTACAAAGTGCTCCTTGAGCTGTATGAATCGAGATGGGGGCTAAGCGCTCCGGCTCGAGAGGTTCCCCGTGGGAGGCGCTATGGTGGGTGGTGGTATCGTGGTGTTCTTTGCTCTTCTTCTTCGAGCGTCACCCGTCGCTCTCCTCTCCCTTTCCCCTTTCAGCATGGGGGAGGCCCGGGGGATTTTATAGACCAACCCCCTGGCTTACAATATGAATATAATGGTCGTGGGGGACCCAGCCGGCAGTCTCTCTGACCGGCTGCAGGGGCCACCAGCTTTGCTCTTCTCGTGGGCGGGCCTCGAGCCCGGTCACGTCGCGGCACGGGGCGCCACGGGCGGCGCCGTCTTGCGGCGGCCGGCCGAAGTCAGCGGCCGGCCGGCTGTCCTGTAGCCATGCTGGGGTAGATGGCGAAGTGGTTGGGGGCAGGCCGCCACTGTTGGAGGCTTGATCGCCGTCCAACAGCGGCGAAAGGCCACTGCGGCCATGCGGGCGCTGACCCCCGACAGGATAGGGGCCACTATGGCCATGCGGGCGCCGACCCTCGATGGGACAGGGCCCACTATCGCCACGCAGAGCCCGTCAGGGGCATCCGATGCTGGGCCAGCTCGGGGAAGCAGCCGGGCGGCGAGGCCCAAGCCGGCCAGCTCACTGCGGCTGGAGAAGGAGTGGCCGGCACGCCTGTGCCGGGGGGGCTGGAGCTGGCAGGGCATAGCCGAGCCGGCTCCTCGAAGGCGGCCCACCCATTTGCCCTATAGGCGGGCCCAGAGCATCAGGGGCGTTTGAGGCTACCCGGGGGTCATCCCCCCCGTCAGTAGTCCCCGAAGCCGGGGAGGCCCGCCGTCGGGACACGGCGGACCTCGCCGGCTTGAAGATTGCTCGAGCGCTAGATGCGTCCGGGAGGCCGGGTGGTGCCGGCACGCGATGTCCGGCTCCACAGTCGTCCGTGGCCACCCGAGCCGCCAGTGTCGCCCCACCATGCAGAGGACATAGGGCTGCGCGGAGGTCAAAGCGGGCAGCAGCCCGGTGGGCCATGCGACGGTTCGGACCTGGGGACCAGACGGGGCCCGCCACGACCGCAGTGCTAAACCACCCGCGAAGATTCCGCGCGTGGTGGGCAGGCGTTTGGTGTTTCGGGGCGCCATGAAGTCTGCCCCGCCCGCATCGGGGAGCGTGGGGGACGTGTGCGCGAAGGGAGCCCCCACTACCGTCGCCCGCACAGGGTATAAATAGGTAGGGGAGGCGAGGGGGAAAGGCCCGTTTGCTCCCCTCGCCTCCATCGCTCCGCTCCTACCCCCTGCCCCCCTCACCAAGAGAGAGAGCGAAAGGGGAAGGAAATAGTTCGAGAGGGTCAGCGAGCTTACGCCGACGCCCACCGTCGCGAAGAGGACTGTCCGCCGGTCGATCCCCGCGCCGCCGTCGCACCCGCGCGCCGCCGCCATGGAAGCAGTGACCAAGGGCGCATGGGACGGCACTGATGTCAACGCCACCTTCATTGAATACCTCCGCTCGCGCCGCAAACTCCCGGCGGCGGAGTTCTTTGAGGTCCGCCCGCCGGGGGCGGAGAACTCCCCAAGGTCGCGGCCGGGTGAGGTCGTGGTCTTCGCCGACCAGTTCCATCGCGGGCTGGGGGTGCCGGCAAGCGCCTTCTTCCGGTGCTTCCTGACGCATTTCGGCCTGCAGACGCACCACGTCGCCCCTAACTCCGTCCTGCAGCTGGCGGCGTTCGTCGTGCTCTGCGAGGGGTACCTGGGGGTCAAGCCCAGACTCGACTTTTGGTGTCGGATCTTCTACTTCAAGCGGTAGACGGTGAAGGATCCGGCGACCCAGAAGATGAAGATGACCTCCTGTGGGGGCGCCTCCGTCCAGGTCCATCAGGGGACCGGCTTCCCCAAACTCCCACTGCACGAGTCGGTGAAGCGATGGCGGCGGGGGTTCTTCTATGTGAAGAACGTGAAGCCAGAGGAGGACTACATCAACCTCCCCGACTTCGCCAACCACCCGTCGGCTGCCATGCAGAACTCGCGAGCAACGCCGACCTCAGCGCCGGAGACGGACGACCGGCTCCAAGCCCGTCTCCGCGAGCTGACCGGGACGGAAGGCCTCGCGGCCACGGATCTACTGGCGACAATGATGGCGCGCCGGGTGCTGCCTCTGTAGCGCCGGCCGCATCTTATATGCTAGATGGGAGGGCGCCACGACCCCTGTCAGATCTCCACCAAGGAGCTAAAGCCGACTCACGTGGCAAGGAAGGTCAACACCATGTCGACGGCGAAGATGAAGGAGGGGGAGTGGCAGTGGGGGCAGATCCCCTACAGCCGGAGTCACCCGGCACCGCGGGTAAGTGAACAGCCGGCTCCACCTCCCGTTCCGTGGCCGCTGGGTCGTATTCCCACCTTTGATCTAACAGCGCCGTCTGGTTTGCTTGTAGAGGTTCGCGCTCTTGCAGGACTACGCGAGGACGGTGCCGGATTCGACGGAGTTCGACCCGGAAGATGTCGAGGACGACGTCGACGTGGAGCTGGCCACCACCGAGCAAGCCGGCGAGGCAGAGGCGGGGGCAGGCGACGATGAGGCGGAGGAGGAGGAGGACAACGAGGCCGAGCCACCGGGTGAGTCCTCGTTCCGGGCACGTCAAGGGATTGGCCCGACGACGATGTTGAGCGGGAGCCAACCCTTGCTGTAGAAGACCCGACGAAGTTCTCGGAGGGTGAGGTCACGACACCGCGAGGGCGCCGGCCGCGAGGTGCCAGCGACCCGACTGTGGCGGACAAGGGGAAGGGACCGGTTGCCCCCAAGCCGGCGCCCAAGTGTGCGGCCGCTGCACAGCCGAGCGGAAGCCGCGCTGGAGGGAGCAAACGGCAGAGGGGAAACCCGACCGGGCCCTCAAGGCGGGCGGTGCCGGTCGTGATCGGGTAAGTCTCGAACTTTTGATAATTTGAATCCTGGTTTCACCCCCTCCCCCCTCGTCTAATGCCCCACCGTCAACAGGGAGGCACGCTCGCTGGTAGGGGAGCCAGGCGGCGGGACGGTGAAAACGACGCCACCGTTGACGGTCGAGGAGAGGGAGCGCCAGGCGTGGCTCGACCTTGACAAGGCCAAGCAGGAGCTGCGGGACGATGAGTGCCGCCGGTGGGACGAGGCGGCAGCAAAGGCGGGGGCAGCCAGTGGGGAGGCCACTGGCCAAACATGGGAGGCCTTCCCCGAAGGCCCGGAGGAGATGACGCCGGGAGGCCATGGAGCCGACCGGCCCGCGGGCAACGGTGGGGAGACTGTGGGGGACTTGGCAGGGGAGAGCCGCCAAGCCTCTTAGCCGATCGAGAACGACGCGCCGTCGGCGTCGGGCGACGCGCCACCAAAGGTGAGCGTCGTGCCGCCGGGCGCAAAGGTGGTGGATTTGGAGGCGCCGACGCAAGAGGTGCCAGCCTCGGGAGCGACAGCGTCGGAGACGCATTCCACGGGGGCACCGACTTTCGGCATGTCGGCCTCCTGACACGCCGGCACTAGACGCGAGCCGGTCAGGGGGCGCCGATGGTGGAGAATCCGAGGCAGGGGCCACGACCACCGAGGTGGTGGCCACGGCGAGCACGTCGTTGACGGCCCCCGGGACACCGACGACGACGGGGACCGGTACCATCGTCGTCTCCCACGAAGGAAGGCCTGTGGACGGGGGCAGTCCCTAGCAGCCGTGGGCGACGGCCGAGAGCCCAGCCTCCAGGGAGCCGGCGAGCGCCCTTGGGACCGCGGTGGCCGCCGTCGTGGAGTCCTTCGCGGCCTGCCCCGCCCAGGCGATCGAGGACGCCTGGGCCGCCAGCGAGCGGTTGGTGAGCCTGGAGAGGTCAGTTGCGGTAAGCGCCCTATCTTTTCTTCCTCTCTTTCCTTTTCCAGTGGGGGTGCGCTAGCGCACCCACTGGGTGTATCCCCCGAGGCTTGAGCCGGCTGGGCTACAGGAGGCCCACGACCACCGGGCGGAGGCGTACAACACCCTGCTGGGGTTGTTCCGGGGGGCGGAGAGCCGCCTTGCCGCCGCGACTGCCGACCAGCAAGGTATGCGTCCCTGTGCCCTGGGGAGCCCCCGAGGGCCAGGCCGGCTGGCTCGGGCCGGCTCCCTTGTCATTCCTTCCTTCTAACTGTGATCAAACCTTCTCCGTGCAGCCGCCCACACCGAGGTGGTCGGCCTCCGAGGGCAGGTGGTCTGGCTCCTCGGGGAGCGGGACACCGTGGCGGCGGAGTGTCGCAAGTTCCACGAGAGGGCGGAGGGGCTAAGGGCAGACCGGAAGAAGCTCGAGGAGGCCCATGCCCGGGAACTAGCGGACCGGGAGGCGGTGCTCCACCGGGAGGCGGAGGAGCGGGAGAAGGTGCTCCAGACAAGCTGGAGGCCCAGGACGCCGAGCTGACGAAAGCGCTGAAGGAGAAGCACGCGGCTAAGGATGAGTCTGAGCACTACCGCCAGGAAGCGGCAGACCGGGAGGTGAACCTGGTGGAGCAGGGCCACAAAGTGGACCGGATGCTACGTCGTAAGTTCCCGGTCCTGCTTTTCCTTCTTTTCTTTGTGCATCCCCTACTCCCTTCCTCGCCCTTTCTTACTTCTTGCCTTCTCTTAGGGCTGTTCCCCGGTGCTCAAGAGAGCGCCGAGGCGGCCGTGGAGTCCGATCGTGAGGACCGGCGGGCCCGGGGAGAGATCCTCGAGCCGGGTGCCCCCTGGACGTTGGAGGATTTGGGGGTTGCCGCCGAGGTGCGCCTGGAGATGGTCATCCGCACCCTGACTCGGTTTTCGAAGGCCGGCAACGCACTGGCCCGGGCCCTCTGGCCCCGGGCTGTGGATCTGGGCTCCCTAACCAGGCTTGCCCGGTGGCTGGAAGCCGGGGCTGCGCGGGTGGATGCCTGGAGGGCCTCCGCAGCGCGCGCCGGCACGGAGATGGCGCTCCGCGTTGCCAAGTCATGGTATCCTAGGCTTGCCCTAGGGTTGCTCACGGCCCAGCGTGCCGGCACCGAAGCGGAGCTGTCGGCGGTGGCGGACGAGCTGCAGAGGCGAGCGAGCGAGCTCGCATCCTTCGCTGCATGGGACGAAGACATCCCGGAGCATGGTGCAGACGGCGCGGCCATCCCGGAAGACTCGTACAGCTTTGCCCTCGACGACCCAGAGGGGAGCGAGTGCGAGACAGTCGACGATGGGTCTGATACCGACGACTACGCTCCGTCCGAGCCGGCTGATGACGCGGGGGCCTCCACCTCGGCCGCCCCGGGAGCGGTGGCCTCGAAGGCGCCAGCGTCGCCGGCATGAACGCAGCCGGCCTTAGAGGTGCCGGCGCCGAAGGCGAGATGGCTCAAGATCGGCCCTGCTTGGGTCTTTCCTCCTTGTACATTTTTGTCTGCATTTTGTTTTTAGTGCCGGAGTTCCACTCACTAGGGGTGTATTTAAGACGTATTGTAATGAACCTGCGGCCGTGGGCCTTTTGCTATTTTCAGTCAATGTTTCGTTATTAGAAATGGAAAGGAGTGCGTGCCGGCTCTACCTTTGCCTTTTGCCTGTTGACTTGTTCGTGTGCGCTAGGAATCCTTCCGGCTTCTGCCCTGCCTGCCGGCCAGCCGGGAGCCGGTCTGGGACAGGGACGGGGCTTCACCCTTAGGCAAAGGTAGCGGGCTCTTAGAGTCAACCGGCTAGGACTAGGTCAAGGCGGCAGAGGCCGGCCACGGGGAGTGACATAGCATGGCTGGGCTGGCCCGGCTACCACGCATTGGCGGACCTTTGCTTGAGAAGCTCCTTCGTACCCCGCGGTCCCTTTAGCCGGACAGCCAGGGGCTGGTCGGTGGCTGGTTAGGGCGGGGGAGGCGAAGGGCCGCTTGCTCACATTTATTCGTCCACCTCGGAGGGAAGCCGGGCGAGCCCCCGGGACCGCGAGCCGGGCCCAGGCCTTAGATAGTAGGAGAGGACTTGGAGAAATCGAAATGGGGTGTGCCTCAAGCTCCGGCTAGAGGTCCCCATTGCATTCATGGGCCCGAAGGGGCAAAAGTACAGGGTACATACACTGGCTTTTTAGCAGTAAAAGGGGCAGAGGAGCGTCGTGTTCCACGGGCGCTCCATTTCTTCACCGGATGCGTCTCTCTTGCGCTTCTGTGGCTTCTGGGTGTCTGCCAGGTAGTAGGCATTGTTGTGCAACGCTTGGCTCATGATGAATGGGCCCTCCCATGGGGAGGACAGCTTGTGCTGGCCGGCTATCCGCTGAATCCGCCTGAGCACGAAGTCCCTTTCGCGGAAGGAGAGCGGCCGGATCCGCATGTTGTGGTAGTGCTGGAGCTTTTGCTGATAGATGGCCGTCCAGCTCAAAGCTAGCTCACGGGCTTCCTCAAGGAGGTCGACGCCATCCTCCCTTGCCTCTCTTGTGTCCTTCTCGTTGTACAAGGTGACCTGAGGTGAATCGAACTTGATGTCGGTGGGGATGATTGCCTCGGACCCGTAAACGAGAAAGAACAGGGTGAAGCCAGTCGACCGGTTGGCATGCTCCGGAGGCTCCACAGGACGGCCGGCAGCTCCTCAACACAGCAGCCGATCGATCGGACCAGCGGTGTGACGAGCCGGGGCTGGATGCCGGCTAGGATCAGGCCGTTCGCCCTTTCGAACTGGCCGTTGGATTGGGGATGGGCGACGGATGCCAGGTCCAGCCGGATGCCTTGTCATGAGCAAAAACGCGCCAGTGCGCCCTTGGCGAAGTTCGTGCCATTGTCGGTGATGATGCTATGGGGGACGCCATAGCGAACTATGATGTCTTCGATGAACCGGATGGCAGTGGGGCCGTCCAGCTTCTTGATGGGTCGCGCCTCGATCCACTTGGTGAACTTGTCAATGGCGACCAACAGGTGTGTCATGCCACCTCGGGCGGTCTTGAAGGCCCCCACCATATCTAGCCCCCAGACGGCGAAGGGCCATGAGAGGGGGATGGTCTGGAGGGCGGTAGCGGGCAGTTGGCTCTACGCGCAGAAGCGTTGGCAGCCCTCGCACTTGTCGACCAAGTCCTTGGCCGCCTCCAGGGCAGTCGGCCAGTAGAAACCATGGCGGAACGCTTTGGCCACCAAGGACCTGGAGGCGGCATGATGCCCGCACTCGCCTTGGTGGATGTCGAGGAGGATCTCCAGCCCCCGCTCCGGCTCGACGCAGCGTTGGAAAACGCCGGTGGTGCTGCGGTGGACGAGCTCGCGGTTGATGATGAAATAGGCCGAGGCCTGGCGCAGGATTTGCCTTGCGGTGGCCTTGTCAGAGGGGAGCTTGTCGCGCTTGAGGAACGTCAGGATGGGCTGAGCCCATAAGGGGGCCGAGACGGGAGCCGACTCGGGCTCGAGTGGGGCGTCGGTGGCGGCCGCTCCCGGGGCCGGCACGCCAGCCCCCAGGACCGGCACGTCAGCCCCCGGGACCGGCCAGCCAGTCCTCTGGCTTGGCGGTCCTGGTGTACTTCAGGGTATCGCGAGGGAGGGTGAAGCTGGGCGGAAATGGCTCGTTGCGGATCCACGGGCCGAAGCAGGCCGGGCCAATCGAGCCCTCCTCCTCGATGAGAGCCAACTACGCCAGCCGGTCGAGGTGGAGCCGGGCGTTGTTGTCGCTGTAGGGAACGCGCGGCCCAAGCCGGGCCGCAAGCTCAGGTCAGACGGCCAGCGGGATGGACCGCGCCTGTTCCTGCCGCGGAGGCGGGGTGTGTTCGCGGCTGCGCCGGCTTCCGCCAGTCGGCGCCTCGTCGAGCCGGCGGCTACTAGCCGGGCGACTGCTACGCCGGCTACTCACAACCGGCTGTTCGTTCCCACGCGACGGGGGACACTGAGCGTTGCTCCCCCGGGCGTTCCGGCCGGAGGGATGAGGGGTGCTAGAGTGTTGAGCCTGCCGAAGGTCAACAGCACCAGAGCCCTCGCCCTCGGGGCGGGGGAACTCGGAGATGGCCCCTCCGGGAGTGAGGGCGACCTGCTGCGCGTTGGCAGTGTCGATGAGGTCCTTAATGTGCCACTCACATGTGGCCCGCTCCTCGCCCTCCAAGGTTGCCAGGTCCTCGTAGGCAACCTTGGCGGCGCACAGGTTGGCGGCAGGGTTGTTGTAGACTCGGAGGCGGCCGCCTAGGATCTCGGCGACCACGCGGCCGCGGTCTCGCACGGTGTCACGCCGGCTAGGCTCGGGGCCAGCCGGGGTGAGGCCATACGCGGAGTTGTACTCCTGCTACGCGGCCTCTATCCAGCGCCGTTCGGCAATGAGGGCGCTGGCATCTTCGAACAGCTGGCGGCGGGCCGCCTCCAGCTCGGCTCTGGCAGCGGCCGGGTCCGCCGTCGTGGTGATGGGAGTGCCGAGACCTCGCTGGGTGGCGGCGAGAGGGTCGGAGGTGCCGGCGCGGGCGGCAGCCGCGCCGGCCTCGGCTGCTCGCACACGGTGACCATTACTCCCACGCGGGCATGGGAGCCGATCACGTCGCCGTTGGCAAGAGCGCCTACGGATGCGGGGGGATCGGTGTAGTCGAGCACCCCGCTAGGGTATTCGTCGGCCAGGGTCTCACTGGCGAGGCCGAGTTTGCTGAACAGCCCGGCGAGCACGTTGTCGCCAAGCATGAGGTTGCGGCCGGGGCACTCGTCAGAGAGGCCGGCCACGCCGCCCGTAGGACCTGTCGGAGCAAGCCCCACGAGGATGCAGTTCTGCTCGGACGCGGGGCAGCCGGGGGAGGTGGTGAAGGGCCCCGCCCGGAGCATATCTCTGGCCGACGCCGCGGAAGGCCCCACGGTGGGCGCCAACTGTCGTGGTTTTGTCACGGCAGATGCCATGGGTAGGTTAATCGAGACGGGCCAAAAGGACGCCGGTGGACTCCGGGAACGGGGTTAGGCACAAACGGTGCCTGACACGTGATGTACCCAGGTTCAGGGCCCTCCGTGGGAGGTAAAACCCCTACTCCTTCTTGGCCACGTTGAGACGATGGTAAAGGTTACAAAGGTGCTCCTTGATCTGTATGAATCGAGATGGGGGCTAAGCGCTCCGGCTCGAGAGGTTCCCCATGGGAGGCGCTATCGTGGGTGGTGCTATCATGGTGTTCTTTGCTCCTCTTCTTTGAGCGTCGCCCGTCGCTCTCCTCTCCCTTTCCCCTTTCATCATGGGGGAGGCCCAGGGGGTTTTATAGACCAACCCCCCGGCTTACAATATGAATATAATGGTCGTGGGGGACCCAGCCGGCAGTCTCTTCGACCGCCTGCGGAGGCCACCAGCTTTGGTCTTGTCGTGAGCGGGCCCTGAGCCCGGTCACGTCGCGGCCGGCCGGCCGAAGTCAGCGGTCGGCCGCTGTCCTATAGCCATGCTGGGGTAGATGGCGAAGAGGTTGGGGGCAGGCCCCCACTGTTGGAGGCCTGGTCGCCATCCAACAGCGGCGAGAGGCCACTGCGGCCATGCGGGCGCTGACCCCCGACGGGATAGGGGCCACTTTGGCCATGCGGGCGCGGACCCTCGATGGGACGGGGCCTAGTGTTGCCACGCAGAGCCCGACAGGGGCATCTAATGCTGGGCCGGCTCAGCCGGGCGGCGAGGCCCAAGCCGGGCAGCTCACCGCGGCTGGAGAATGAGTGGCTGGCACGCTTGTGCCGGGGGGGCTAGAGCCGGCAGGGCATAGCCGAGCCGGCTCCTCGAAGGCGTCTCGCCCATTTGCCCGATAGGCGGGCTCGGAGCATCAGGGGTGTTTGAGGCTACCCGAGGGTCATCCCCCCGTCACGCGGTTCATGGGCCAGATGGCGGAGTAGCAATGGAGGATAACAGAGTTAAAGCAATAGATGGAGGCGGAGGCGGAATGCCTTAGGACGGACACCTTCCGCCTGGGTTGGAGTAGCAATCAGCTGCGGCTGTACATCGGAGGAGGCACCAGTCCCATCTACCGGAGCAATATGAGCCAAGGAATCTTTTCCATACTCCGGGGCCGGAAGGACGGAAGGGGAACCTGGAAACCGACCAGCGGCTCGGCAACTGCCGCCCCCGTCTCTTTGAAACCAGACCTCACCAACAGCATTGCCGACTCCGGCGGGTCATTACTCTAACCCGGCAGAGAACTTGGTAGCAGCGGCGACTCGGCTGGGAACAATCCTCATCCCGGATGACGCGCCTTTTGCGAATGAGGTGCGAGACGCAATTGGGTACCTTCAGACGGCGATGGCTCAGCAGGAGAAGTACGCATACAGGCGGAGCCGTGTCCATTCGATGCCCCTTCCTAGCCGTAGCTACAGCCAGCGTTATGAGTCGCCAGTAGTCTCTAGCAGCGACCAACACAAAGGGCCCCTGGAGGGTGATCAAGCGGCTCTGAATGCTCAAGCTCTTGTGGATCGAGCTAGGAACCGGCGGGAAGCGGCAGCCATGGCGGCTCATCAAGAACCGGCGCCTTCGGTGACGATGGGAGCCGGGGTATCAAGCAGTGCTAGGGCTGTGGGGGTGCCATGCCTAACTCCGGCACTGAGGAGTGAGCGGCTGCCCAAGGATTTCAAAGGGCCTCGTAAGTTTCCGAATTACACAGCCGACTTACCCCTAGAAGCCTAGGTCGAAAGCTATGAGCTGGCTATGGAGATGCTGGATGTGAGCGAGGCTGTGTGTGCCAAGTATTTCATCATGATGTTGGAAGTCCTGGCTCGCACTTGGCTCAAGAATTTGCTGCCTAATACCATCAGTTCATGGGCCGAGTTAAGGGCCAAGTTCATCAAAACTATCAAGGGACTTGCAAGCAGCCCTGGATGATTGTAGATCTTGATCATTGCGTGCAGCAAGAAAAAGAGTCGGCTCATCATTGGGTTTGTTGGGTGTCTGCTATTATTCATTCTTCTGAACAGATCACGGCGGCTCAAGCGGTGCTCATTCTGGAAAAGAATTGTCACTTCGTCCCGCTGAAGCAGAAGCTCGGCCGGCTTAAGCGTACGTGCCAAGACATGGGGGAGCTCATGGCATCTCTAACAAAATATGCAGACTCGGATAACACGAAGGACCCAGGCTCAGATGAGGATAAAGCCGGGTCAGGTAAGAGAGACAACCAGGGCAAAAACTTTGCGAACAATGGAAATCATAACAAGAGGAAGAGCTCTGACGGCGGATCAGAATTAGTTGCCAATGCCAACACCAACCAGAGTGCTCCTAAAGGAAACGGAAGGTTTAAAAAGTTTCCCAATCAGAACTGGGCCCCTTTCAATCTAGAAGAAGTGCTTCAGAAGCCCTGTCCTGAGCATAGCATGCTGGGTAAGCCCTCAACACATGCGTTGGGTGATTGTTTCATCATGCATAGGTTCAGGAATCAATACTCGCACCAAAATAATCAGGGCGGTGGTCCGCCTGGCGGCTCAGGCCCTCATGGCCCGGGAAATCAGAACAATCAAGGAGGACGCCCGCCGCAATCTAGCAGCGGTCACCAGCAGCAGCACAATCAGTCCGAATATCAGAGTAACCTGAAGCAGCTTAGCTCGGGTCAATATCATGTCTTCATGACCAGCCTTAACAGACGAGATCAGAAGCTTCGTAAGCGGGCGGTTAATGCGGTCGCGCCAGCTCTGCAGCAGTATTTAAAATGGTCAGAGTATGACATAATGTGGAGTCGGGCAGATCACCTGCCACGTATTGATGATCCGGGCCGTCTGGCTTTGGTGATTGCTCCACAAGTCGGAGGATACATGTTGAATAAGGTGCTTATGGATGGAGGCAGCAACATCAACATCCTCTATTATGACACATTTCGGCGGATGAAGCTGTTGGATAAAGACCTCGGGCCTTCCTCCACCATCTTTCATGGGGTGGTGCCGGGTAAGTCGGCTTATCCGGTGGGCCAAGTCTCCTTGGAAGTTGCCTTTGGTGATGAGTATAACTACAGAGTGGAGTCTTTGTGGTTTGAGGTGGTAAAAATCAAAAGTCCGTATCATGCTTTGTTCGGGCGTCGGGCTTATGCTAAATTTATGGCTAGGCGTTGCTACGTCTATCTGTAGCTTAAGATGCCTGGGCTCAACAGTACTATCACGGTTCACGGTGACCGGAACATAGCCATTGAGTGTGAGGAAGGGGACGCGGCTTACTCAGAGGCCAGTTGTGCCAAGGAAGAGCTCAAGTTTTATAAGGAGCGAGTTGACCCGGAGGACATGACGCCTCTTAAGAAGCCTACGACAGAGACAGAGCCGCTTCTCAAGTTTTCAGCGGATGATACTAAGGCTGTCGATTTTACTCCGGGTGGTTCATCTAAACATTTCATCATCGGGGCTAACATGGACCCCAAATAGGAAAGCGTGCTCATTGAATTCATCCGTGAGAATCGGGACAACTTTGCATGGAAGCCGTCCGACATGCCGGGTTTACTGAGAGAGTTCGCTGAGCACCGACTTAACGTGGATCCTAAGTTTAAGCCCGTCAAGCATTTCTTACGGTGATTCAACAAGGAGAGGCGCAAGGCCATTGGGGAGGAAGTAGCCCGGCTCTTGGCCGCCGACTTCATCATTGAGGTTTTTCATCCGGAGTGGCTTGCTAATCTGGTGCTGGTACTGAAAAGAATCGCACCTGGTGTATGTGTGCGGACTACACAGATCTTAACAAAGCTTGCCCGGCTGATCCTTTTGCACTTCCTCGCATTGATCAGATTATTGATGCCATAGCCGGCTGTGAAAGTTTGTGTTTCCTGGATGCCTACTTAGGATATCATCAGATCAAGATGGCAGTGAAGGACCAAGATAAGACGGCTTTCATTACACCTTTTGGAGCTTTCTGCTATGTTTCTATGCCTTTTGGGCTCAAAAGCGCCCAGGCGACTTATCAGCGCTATGTGCAGAATTGCCTTCACAGCCAAATTGGGCCCAATGTTCATGCTTATGTGGACGACATCGTGATCAAGTCAAGGAAGAAAGAGACTCTTGTGGATGACTTAAAGGAGACCTTTGATAACCTCCGGGTCTATAAGATGATGCTTAACCTGGCCAAATGCGTCTTTGGTGTTCCGGCTGGTAAGCTCCTGGGGTTTTTAGTTTCTGAGCGTGGCATTGAAGCTAACCCGGATAAAATCAAGGCAATCACCGCTCTGGCAGAGATGACTTGTGTTACTGATGTTCAGCGTCTGGCGGGGCGGATCGCCGCGTTGAGCCAGTTCATAAGCCGTCTGGGTGAGAAGGCCATCCCTTTGTATCATATGATGAAAAAGACAGATGACTTCGTATGGAGCAAAGAGGCTGGAGAGGCCTTTGAAGCACTTAAGAAGCAGCTTTCTAAGCCGCCTGTGTTAGCCGCTCCGGCTGAAAGGGAGCCTTTGTTTCTGTACGTGGCTGCAAACAACTGGGTTGTTAGCGTTGCAATTGTGGTTGAACGCAAGGAAGCCAGAAAGGAGTATCCGGTTCCACGGCCGGTTTATTATATCAGTGAGGTTTTAACCGAGTCCAAGCAGAGATATCCACATTTGTAGAAGCTGGTATATGGAGTATTCATGGCCAATCGCAAGTTGAAACATTATTTCTTAGGACACCGCAGCACGGTGGTCAGTTCTGCTCCATTGGGAGATATCATTCAAAACAGGGAAGCCACTGGCCGGAATTGACGGAGTTGGGAGCTCTTGACATAACATATATTCCCCGCACGACGGTTAAATCTCAGGCCCTTGTGGATTTCATCAACGATTGGACAGAGTGTCAGTTGCCAGAAGAAAGGTCGGATGATACATACTGGACTATACACTTTGACGAGTCTAAACAGTTGGAAGGAGTGGGAGCAGGAGTCATCTTGACATCCCCGAAAGGCGACAAGTTCTGTTATGTGCTCCGGTTGATGTTCTCGTGCACCAATAACGCGGCTGAGTATGGGGCCCTCCTCCATGGGCTCAGAATTGCGAAGGAGATGAATTTAAGCTGAATAAGGTGTTTTGGCGCCTCAGATCTCGTGGCGCAACAGGTGTTAGGTACTTGGGACTCCAGATATCCACGGATGGCGGCTTACCGTCAGGCGGTGGATGTTATAGCCGGCCACTTCAAGGGTTATCAAGTAGATCATATCGACCGCCACAGAAATGAGGTGGCAGACGCCATGTCACGTCTAGGCTCTCAGCGTAAGCCGGTGCCGCCTAATATATTTTTGGATGTGTTGCATCACCTGATGGTCAAGTTGCCATCGGACGAAGATTTAGCTGTTCCTGACCCGGAAGGGCAGCTGGTAGCGGCTCTACATGCTACTACGGATTGGACGGAGCCCTATCTGGCTTATTTGACCTGGGGGGAGTTGCTGGTTGACGAAAACTTGGCCAAGGAGATCACCCGGCGTTCTATGTCTATGACAATAATCAGAGGTGTGTTGCATAAATGCAGTGTTACAGGGATTTTTCAACAATGTGTCTCACCTGAGGAAGGTCAGGAAATTCTAAGGGAAATTCATGCCGGAGATTGCGGACACCACGCCGGGACAAAATATCTCGTAGCCAAGGCTTTCCGACATGGTTTATTCTGGTTGACGGCTCACAAAGATGCAGAGGAGTTAGTCCGAAAGTGTGACGGTTGTCAAAAGTTTGGCCGGCGCGCTCACGTTACGGCTCAAGAATTGAGAATGATATTGATTACATGGCCTTTCGCAGTCTGGGGGCTTGATATGGTGGGACCTTTCAAAAGGTCCAAAGACAAGAAAACACACCTCTTGGTGGCGGTTGCTAAATTCACTAAATGGGTGGAAGCAGAGCCGGTCAGTAAATGTGACGCGGCAACATCAGTTCAATTTGTGAGAAAGTTGATCTATCGCTTTGGTTACCCACACAGCATCATCACTGATAATGGCACAAATTTATCTAAGGGCGCTATGGAAAAATTCTGTGCCGACGAGCATATCCGGCTTGATGTGTCATCAGTAGCATATCCGTAGTCCAACGGACGGACGAAGCGAGCCAATCAAGAATTTTTGAGGGGTATGAAGCCATGTCTCATGGTCCCTCTGCAACAAACACCCGGGTGCTGGGTTGAAGAGTTGCCCTCCGTCTTTTGGAGCATCCGGACCACCCCTAATAGATCTATGGGTTATACACCTTTCTTCATGGTGTACGGTGCGGAGGCAGTAATACCAAGTGACATCCGGCATGACTCGCCGTGGGTGGCGTCTTATGTTGAAACAAACAATGAGATAGCCCGGCAAGATGTGTTGGATGCTTTGGATGAAGCTTGGGAGCTGGCGGCTGCTCGGTCGGCGATTTACCAGCAAGACTTGCGCCGTTATCATAGCCGCAGGGTCAAGACCCGGACATTTCAAGAAGGCGACTCAGTACTCCGGTTGATTCAAGATCAGACAGATATGCATAAGTTGTCCCCTCCATGGTATGGGCCTTTCGTGGTGAGCCGAAGTCTTAACAATGGATCATATTATCTCATTGATGTTCGGGATGAGTCAGACACGGCGGGTCAGGAGACACGCCGGCCATGGAACATAGCGCACTTACGCCCTTATTACACCTAAAGGTGTTGAGAGTCGCCATCTGTACCCTATCATTGTACATATCATAGTCATATGAATACACTTAGAGTCCCTCCAAGACGGGGCCTCTGCTGTTTTATACATCTTCTTTCATACAAGAAGAGTTCAGGACCATCCAACTGTGATTGCTAAGGCGATTTTTCTACTTATGAGTATCGCCTCTAATGCCTTATTGGCCGGCTTAAGGCCATCTTCCGGCTCATACAAATAGTCGTGGTTGTAGGGGGCTTCTTACCTTCGGGTATAGCTTTTCTTACCCGAAACAATCGGCGCTCGCGCCATTTCGTTAAAAAGGGGGCTTCTTACCTTCGGGTATAGCTTATCTCACCCTAACGATTGGCTTTATGCCACTTCCGGCTTACTTGGTAAGCCGCGGCTGTCCAAGGGGGCTTCTTACCGACGGGTATAGCTTATCTCACCCTAACAGTCGGCTTTATGCCCATCTCCGGTTACTTATTAACCGTGCTTGTCGAAGGGGGCTTCTTACCGACGGGTTCGCTTATCTCACCCTAACAACCGGCGTTTAGCAAACTCCAGTTGCTTATCAGCTGCGGTTGTCATAAGGAGGCTTCTTACCTTTGGGTATAGCTTAAACTTACCCTTTAAAGAGCCGGTGTTCACGCCAAAAGAAGATGTTGATGAATTCGACATTGGCTTGGGGGCTTCTTACCTACGGGTATAGCTGTCTCACCCTAATAAGCCGGCTTACGCCATGATGGTTAATGTAATTTGACCGTACATTTACACAACGGGGCTTCTTACCTTCTCGGTATAGCTGTATTACCCGATTTCGTATTGTTCCGGATGATGTATTCAGCCGGAGATTATTGAAACAAGGAAGTGTTGCTTCATGTTATTTACTATGGCGATAGACGGAGGTCTTATCTTTAAAGGCATTGCTTCTAATTCAAGACGGCCAAGTGCCCTTATAAAATAAAAACAGACAAGGAAAGCCAATCTATGGTGAGCCGGCAGAAGATACTTAAAGTAGGCAGCACAGAATATATTATGAGCCATCACAAAGTTTACCGCAGTAAAAATTCCGCTCAACAGGAGCCAAAACTTAAAGAGTTTACCGCATACAGGCGGGTCTTACATAAAGCTGGTGGCCAGAAGATTACAAAATACTTAATTTGCCGGCGAGTCACCCTGCGCCGGCTCTTGAGCTGCTTGGATCTAAAGATGGTCCAAATTCCAGTTGCAGTGAGTCAATGCTGCAAAGGAACCTTCTTCAAAGAAGCGGGACACGTCATGATCAGCCGGGAAAGGGTTCTTACTATGAGTCGGCGTCAAGTCTTTATATTTGAAGAGCGGGCCAGGGATCTTCTTCATGTCCGGGCCATATGCTGCTTGGTACACCTTTAGATTCACCTCCTCCGCTAAGACGGAGCCCAAGATCCGAGACCGCCTCACGCAGTCGTCATAGTCGTTGTCGGTGAAGTCGGAGCCGTCGTCTTTCTTGGACACGTAGCCGTCCATCATCTCAGCCGACGTTAGCTCCGGAGCGAAAGCTAACGCCCGGCTGACACCCGCCATTGCTCCTTGGCGGGCGGATGATTTCTTGAGCTCCCCAATCATCTAGGGCAGCATGGAGAAGATCTCTAGCACGCCCTTTAGAGTCAAAGGAATGATCTCCTTGAACTGGACGGCTTTAATGGTGCATATTGCCCCACAGAACAGTTGTTCTGTGAGGGTAGACACGGCCTTCAGCGGCAACAAGCTATCTGAAGCTAGTTGTTGGCTCCTAGGACCTGCATAAGTCGGACAATGGATATAAGTCGGAACAAGTGTGAAAGATATTATCATACGGAAGCAATATTTACCAAAGATGGCGGCTGTCATCTTCATGATGTGCCGTTTCAGCGACTGAAGCTCGTCAGAGACGGCTATCAGCCGCTGGTTGGCGTCATCAGCCCGCTTCGCCAGCTTGGCTTCCTCGGCGGCGGCGCTCTCCTTAAAGGCGATAAAATCCGCCTTCAGCTTGGTCAGCTCCTCCGATAGCATTCGGCACTTTTCCTCTGCCTCCCCATGGGCGGTTTGCTGGGCGTCAAGGTTGGTCCGTAAGCCGGCTGCCTCCACGTCGGCATTCTACAGAGTTTCCTACGAAATCACAAGACAAGAAATGAGTTAGGGGTGACAAGTTCCAAACAGATTGCAAGCAATATGTGTGACACTTGGGGGGCTAATGTTTCACAATTACGCCAGATTAGGTACAGTTTAAGTCCCGACTCAACCTTTGGCAAGATTGAGCCGGCCCATGGGGGCTACAATTGGCTCCTACTTATAGTTTAAATCCCATCTCAACCTTTGGTAAGATTGAGCCGGCCCTTAGGGGCTACAGTTGGCTCCTACTTACAATTTAAATCCTGACTCAACCTTTGGCAAGATTGAGCCGGCCCTTGGGGGCTACACATGGGGGCCAAGAGAAACAGAGTAAGACAGTGATAATTTGCAGATGAAAAGTATCTACTTCTACAATGGTCCAAGAGTCGGATCATTATCCTATTGATATTCACCCGGCTCTTGCGGGGCTAGGTAAGAGTACAAGGTAAAGTTAAAAGACTTACTTCATATTTGACCATCATGGAGGTCACCAGCTTCAGCACTAGATTGCGGTTGGTGAATAGCCGGCTCGCATAGCTGGCGTGGAGTTCTTCGGCAGTCATCTTCGCTAGATTGGAAGACTGAGACTCCAGCCTCTTGGAAGAGTCAGCCGACTCAACATGCCTGGTCAGCACGCGAGCCGGAGGGGAAGGCAAGAGGATAGTCCCTTCAACCTCCTGAGCAGGACTTGGCGGCATGGATGAAGCTTTCGGAGGGCTGGGGATGATAGTGTCTTCAGCCGCCGGCTCTGTAGAGGTGGCCGGGAGGTCCTCGGTCGGCTGAGGCTCGACCGGCTTAGGAGGCGCCAGCTCTGGAGCAGCGGGAGCCGGAAAAGACTTGTGAATAGAGGAACATCAGAATCCGAGTGGTATGATCATCAAAAGGGAATACAGAAGTATCATCCGGAAAAACTTACAGCGGGTTGATTTTCGGAGGCGCTAGCACTGATGCTATAGAGTCGACAGAGGAAGGGGATTTCTAAAAAAATGAATTTAAGTGGTAAGAGACGGATTCATAAGGCAGAGTCGGTGCAGTTAAGTAAAAAGAGAAGGCATACCTCGGCTAAGCGCTTCTTAGCCGGAGAGTTGGGAAGGCCTGACATCAGCTCTGTTGAGCCACCACTCCAAGTTTGACGACGTTCGATTTGTTGTTGTTTCTTCAAAAGGAATTGAGGATCCAGATAAGCAAGAGGATGTGACAAAGGAACTTTTCGAACGACTCGACGGATCCTCCGGGTCATGCAATGTTCTGAGTCGGATGAAACACAAATTACCTCAGGAGGGCCGGCCCAGCTTGTATTTACTTCCTCCTGTGGATAATGGCATCAGTAAAATAGAAGAAGGAAATGAGGGGAATAAGTGAGTAGTACCTCAGAGTCGGATGACTCTGGTCGTTCAAACCACGCTTCGGGGGCAGCGGTCTTCTTGGTCTTCTTGGCAGCCGCCTTCTTCTGAGTCTTCTTTGCCGGTGGAATATATTCTTGAGCCCAGAAGTCAGAATTGGCCTGAAATGATGAGACGGAACACAAGAGTAAATCAGCAAGAAAGGTAAACAAAGACATGTTTCGACAAAAAGAAGTGATCTTACATCCGGGGCCGGGTTAGCAGCGCAGAAAGGCGCTAGGCCGATATCGGTGCAAGATCTGAATGTCTCGTGGACAAGACTCCGGAGGACCATAGCGATATCATCGTCGGTTAGCTTGGCCTCACTGAAGCAAAGGTCAGCATCATATTCGCCTGGGTACTCACACATGAGGTGGCTCCTCCGGCTTAGCGGCATAATCCGCCAGCTGACCCAACAGCAGATCAGATCCAGTCCTGTTAAACCATTGGCCATGAGGGCCCTGATCTTCGCATGAGCCGGCTCGAACCTGGCCCGTTCGGCAGGAGATAGCCGGCCAGGAAGCTCCCTAGACGTCTTCAGCCGGGTGGGGCGATGACCCGGCAGCGGGTGTTCGTCCTCCAGAGATGTGTCCTGGCAGTAAAACCAAGTCTTGTTCCAATGCTTGGGATGACTTGGCATTGGAACAGCCGGAAGGATGATCTCCCGGCGCCTCTGAATCAAAATCCCGCCAAGCTCCAGACTCGGACAAAACTTCATTTCCGTCTGACGGTTGGCGTAATAAAATTCACGGAAAATATCCACCGACGGCTCAACCTGCAAGTACACCTCGCAGAGCACTTGGAAGTTGCAGATGTTTGAGATGGAGTTGGGGCCGAGGTCTTGAGGATGCAGTTTATAGCAATGGTGGACGTCCCTAAAAAACTTAGAACCGGGGGGACGAACCCACGCTCTACGTGATCTGAGAATACAACCACTTCACCGTCTTGAGGGGCGGGTCTCGTTTTGTCACCCGGAATTCACCAATGAATGACATCCTGCGCCGGGATGGTGCCCGCAGCTACGAAGTCGGCCAGATACTCCTCTATGATGTAGGAGCCGACCCAATTGCAGGAGTTCAAAGCCCGAGACATGATGCACGGTTTTCTGGCTGAGCAAGTTAAATAGGCCGGGTCAAAATCCGTGGCGACTTACAACGAGAAAGCTACATTACGAAGGCCGTATCGTTCCGGCTTATGAGAGCGGAGACAGGCGGCGGGTCGAACTAACGAAGAGGACGAAGAAAATAGCTAAGTCCCAGAAACAGGATCTACAAGTTGCCTTTGCGTTTTCAGATCTACAAAACCTGCGAAATAGGTTATGCTAAGTGGAACGACTATGAACTATCTGAAAGAGGAGAACGGCGCAAGAAGTGCAAGCAACCGAAACATATCTACTACCGTCGATTCCGCGTCTAACGGTGCCGCCGCCAGCCTTGAGCTGACGACTGCGGGAAGAATAAGAAGCATAGTGCAAGCATTACGAGTTCCGCGAAGCCATGGCGGCGGTGGAACCCCGGACTAGTACTGCCCCTATAATGGCGCGTCTACAGAGGCAAAGAGGCTTACCGGAGATGAGAAGCACTCGTGGAAGATGATCTGGACGCGCTCAGGTTGATGTAGCAGGCCACGGAGACGATGGACGGAGACGGCGCCGGAGCGAAAGCGACGCGGCGGAGATTTTGACGAAAGGCAGAGGAAGAGATGAGCGCGAAAAATGAAAACGCCCCCTGCCCGTCCTATTTAAGAGGAGTGAGTGGGAAAGGTGCGGCAATCGAGGAACCGAACAACGTTTCGGGCAAAACAGACGCCTTGATTTTTGGGCTGGTCCATTTAATAAGCAAAAGATCCATTGTGGGAACGTCAAAGAATCTTTCTTGCAGCTTCAGCGTGATGTCATGGCGGGTCAAACGCATGCGGCTTACAACGGGCGAATCAATGAAGAAATAGTAAGAAGGCTGACCTGAGCAGGCTCAAATCAACCTAGGGCCTAATGTTGGGGATATGCCCCCACGACGAGACCCACCACAGATGGTCCGGGTCACACAGGGCGGCTCGCTTCGCCTCTTTAGAGTGGGCCGACAAGATGGTGTTTAAGACTGCGGGTGCTTGGGCCAGGAGAATCCGGCCCAAGACCCGGAAGACGAAGACCTGGGCATGTAAGTCGCCCGGAGGTAACTTGGCTGAGAAGGCGAGGGAACTTAGAGATAGACTCGGACATGTAAATAGTCGGTAACGATTCGTGTAACCCGTGGTCTAGACCTCTTATATAAAGGCTAGACCCGGGGCGGATGAAGGGAGATCGAAAGCTAGATCAAGCAATTGCTCCCATGTAATCGATACACCAAGTAATATCAACTCAAGCAGGACGTAGGCTAGTACCTCATCTCGAGGGGCTGAACCTGGGTAAAACCGTGTCCCTTGTCCCAACCAACCCCTTTGAGTCCATCACTGTAGCCATGGCCTCAAATCCATGTCTGGTAACCCGGACATCTGCCGTGACAAATCCACGACACCCTCGGTGTCTGCCTCCATAGGAGTAGGCTGAGACGACACCTCCACGGCGTCCTTCGTGGAGCCTGGAGTGGTGGGATGCGAGGCCTCTTTGCTCTCTGCCAGTTCGGTGGGGGGGTCTCCCTGTCCGATATCACCTCGGTGTTGATAACGCGCGGGGGTTGCAAGGCCAGTAACCTGCATGTTAGAAAACTCTATATCTATTCATAATGAACGGGAGGGTCTTCGGATCCTAACCTTGATGGGGGGCTTGACCCGAGGGCTCCTTCGTGGAACCTCCTCGAGGTCCTGAGATGCGGAGCTCGAGTCCGAGCTATCATCAGATAGAACCACCCGCGTCTGTCGTGCCCTGTTCGGGGCAGGAGAAGCAACCTATTCCTGGACATCTGAAGATGCTGCTCTTTTCCTGGCGCAGGGAGGATTGCCTCCCCCTCGCCCTCGACCTTGGCCTCCTCCTTTTCTTATTCTTCTTCCTTCTTAGCCTCCTCCTGATTTGAGGAGGCGGGGGTATCTTCGGATGCGGCAGCAGGCTGGTCCTTGATGATGTTTCTTCTTCTCCTTCTTAGTGGGAGCCTCATAAGGCTTCACCACGAGCATCTTGGCTAACAGCCCGGTCCGCTCGTCTTTGGGCTGAGGCGCCGGACTGTTGATATTGACGGCTTTCTCCAGCCATCTCTGCCGGGACAGACCGGATAAGAGATTATAGGAATTTTCTATGTAATGAAGCCGATCAAGCTTTGGTGTATCGTAACTCGGAATTGGGATTGGTGGCATGCACACCCTTTTCCTCCTCCTCGGATGGCCAACTATTCATGGATTTGTAGAGTGCCTTCCACAACTTCTCCCGCATAGTGCGGAAGAGTTTCCAGACTGCGGGCTCGGCCTCGACACCTATATAAGCCGAAGGGTTTTAGGGATAGAGGGACAACTCATCTAAGGTTAGCTATACAATATTGAGGTAGATCAACTCTGTAACCCCTGACATCATCAATACAACCAAGCAGGATGTAGGGTATTACCATCATAGGACGGCCCGAACTATGGTAAACTCGTGTCCCCTTTGTCTCCTATTACCATCGACTCCAGTCTCACAGTTCGGGATCCCCTACATGAGATTCCAGTTTTGACACCAAAAATCACCCTTTCCTCTTCAAGGGAAAACCAACGCATGCTCAAGAGGTAGCAGGTGACTATAAAGATGCTCTACGGGTATCTCCGATGGTGTCTGTTGAGTTGGCATGGATCAAGACTTGGATTTATTACTCCATGTGATGGAGAGGTATCTCGAGGCTCACGCAGTAATACAACATCACAACAAGCCTTGCAAGCAAAGTGACTAATGTGTTAGCGACAGGATCCTGTATTACGAAGGGAGTAAAGAGAATTGCCTATAACAAGATTGAACTAGGTATAGAGATACCGACGATCGAATCTCGGGCAAGTAGCATACCGAAGAACAAAGGGAACAACATACGGGATTAACTGAATCCTTGACATAAAGGTTCAACCGATAAAGATCTTCATAGAATATGTAGGAACCAATATGGGCATCCAAGTCCCGCTATTGGTTATTAACCGTAGAGATGTCTCAATCATGTCTACATAGTTCTCGAACCCGCAGGGTCTGTACACTTCAGATTCCATGATGTTTTGGTATAGTAGAGTTATGGATGTTGGTGACCGAAGGTTGTTCAGAGTCCTGTATGAGATCATGGACATCACGAGGAGCTCTGGAATGGTTCGGAGGAAAAGATTGATATATAGGAAGTCCTGTTTTGGTCATCGGAGAAGTTCCGGGTACTTCGGTAGTGTACCGGGAGTGTTGGGAGGGTACTGGGGGACCATCAGGAGGGGTGTCTCGACCCAAAGGACCTCACGGGCTGTAGGAGGAGTCAAACCAGACCCTATTGGGCAGGACGAACCCCATGTCTGTGTCAAAACCGGCAGATCTCGGGTAGGGGGTCCCGAGCTATGAGACTTGGATCGATGGTAACAGGGGACGAAGGAGACGATGTTTACCCAGGTTCGGGACCTCCTATGGAGGTAAAACCCTACGTCCTGCTTGATTATATTGATGATATGAAGGTTACAGAGTTGATCTACCTCAAGATCGAATAGCTAAACCCTAGACCAGTTTTTCTGCCCTACAATCTAAAAACACTCCGGCTTATATAGACGCCGAGGGTACCTAGGGTTTACACATGGTCGGTTGCACCTCGAAGGGGAAAACATGCCTATCTACTATTAAGAACTTGGAACACATGCCACAACTCCTGAAGCTTCCTCCCTGGCGACAGGGCCTTTGATCATCCAATGCTCAGCCAGTGGCCCACATAGTCCGGCCCATGAGAAACAGGTCGGCTATCTGAGGACCCCTTAAACCAGGACTCCCTCAGTAGCCCCCGGACTACCCTCCAATGCCGAGATATAATATCCGGACAATCTCGCGTGTCAAAGTCTTTGGCTTGCGAGGCGAGTCCCTCCACCCCTTCTTGTTCGGCAACCATCCTGTCATCGGTGAAATCCCAAGCGTCACGAATTTGCAGGGTCCAATGTAGTAGCTATCAGCGCCTCTCGATCCTCATGCGTCGAGGGAGATGAGCAGTCCAGCAGCTTTTTACAAGACTTCCCCTCCCATAAAGGAGGCACCACCCATTTAAACAAACTTAATCAATGTCTAGGCCACATCTTCTTATTACTCCCCATCAGAAAAAACCTTCAGCGAGAGATCACCACAAGAACACGGCAAGCGCCCCGAGCTTTTCCTCACGCCCTTACGGCTATCGTCCCGGGGATTGGGTAAGCTGCTCTATATCCCTCCTTCGACTGTGCAACCTTGAGACCCCAAGGATATCTTCCTTCCTCTGATCTAGCGGCTACCCGCGCCAGTTTGGCTTCTATCAACGGCTAAGCCTTCGTGGAAAACATCCCTAATCCTCAAAAGGGATAACAGGTATGCTTTTTGCCCTTCCTCTTGCGAGGTCTCGGGTTTCCCATTCATCCATTACTAAGGGGATTACTGGAGTTTTATTGGATCCAACATCATCATCTCACCCTTGGGTCCATTCTGCATATCTCGGGTTTTGTCGCCCTTTGCGAGATGTTTCTAGGCTGCGAGGCACACTTTAAATTGTGGAGGAAGTACTTCTGCCTTGTCCCTCGTACCTGGGGCAAGACAATTCTAGAGGTCGGAGGAGCCAAAATATGTCGCATAGCCGGGACGAGGTATCTAGTGGGACATAATAGAAGGAGTCCGAATAATGGTCATTGGAGTGGTTCTATATCGAGGATGTTCCCCTATTTGATCTAGCTCGGAGGGGTTTGCCCGAATACTCCGACGCCCTCTTGAATAAAAGGTACAACTGGCGTCCGAAGACCTCATCCCAAGAGGACGGCACCGAAGTGCAACGCTTGGCTGTCTACGTGAGTCTACTATCTCATCATAAGTTGACCATGATAGATGTGATGGCCGCCGCCATCACTCGATGTGTTCAGCCTGTTCAACAAAGAATACACCATTTGTGGTTTTACAACAGGACAAGCGACACCACTCGTTCCCGACGGTTGGGCCCTACCAATCAAGCAGCATTAGCAGCCGCACTTGCCGACCTATACAAAGGGGACAAAGAAGATTTTTTAGGCTACAGACCAAGGAGGCTACTCAAGTCACAATCCCATCGAATGGGTGAGCTTTTCGACTCTGTTACCCGAATTCGAGTTTTACATTTGTCCCTTTTTGACCGAAGCCTTCAATCTATGTGAACAGGATTGGAGGAGTTTGTCGAGATAGTTAACTGTCCGGCCCCCCAACATGAGAACTATTCTTGTGATGATGACCCAGGATTTCATGACGAACCAGAGCTATTAGTCGAGTTTGAAGGCGGGGCCATCTACCAAGAGAGCCTTGACAGTTCCAAGGTGGCTATCATAGCCGATTACCCTGGATCATTCTCTTCCCCTACTAAAGGCAAGAAGAATAAAAATTCATCCCGCAAAAGGCAAGTATCCTCCATCGACCCAACCGTGCTTGCTCCTGCTCCTAAGCGTCATCGGTCCGCGTGACGAACATCGACTACGACGGCAATGCCAAGAAAGGGTAGCAACAAGGATCCGTCATGTTGGAATACTCAGGCAGCAAGTTCAGCCATCTCCTGCCGAGGATGTTGCCAAGGAGTTGGGCAATACTCATGATTCCACTTCTTCTGCCCATGTTGAACCCGCTGCGGAGGACCCTATGGTCAATATAGGCCCTGGAGACTCCGAGGACGCGGTACCAGTTACCATGTCCGAGGTAGAGAGCGCGATGAATCACCGGCAGCGACAAGAAGCCCTATGCCACCCCGCATTCTTTGAACAAGAGTTCAATGCTCTACGCGTGGCTGACACACACATCGGAGCTGCCCGAGCTGGGTTTGGGGAAGCCATGACACAGATATTGTCCAGCCTGTAGGTGAGTGATCGGCTGTTAGAATTCGAACACACATGTAAACCTAGTAGCCCTCAAGCCTTGAATTGGTTGGAATGACCAAATTAAGGGTCCACGTATTGTTTTACTGCTAATGCAGGCCTCGAGGCAGAAGAACGAGCAACTGGCCAAGGAACTGGAGGCGGGCCGAACACAGGTGAAAACCGTGAAGGCCGAATTGGATCAAGTGAAGAATTATATCCGGGAGGCACATGGTGAGTATACCTGTTCTGCTAATCTTAGTATATAATCCCATGCTGACGCAAGGGTACTTTATAGCAGCTGAATCAATAGGGCAGTTGCAACAAGATTTAGATGCAACCCGAGAATCTCAGAGGTACGCCGAGTCCCAGCATGAGCTCGGCTGCCTGCCGTTGCAACGAAACCTGGAAGAGAAGAAACACCTCCAAGAAGAGAACAAGCAGCAGGCCGAAGAGACCGAGTGTTTAAAAGCTTGATTGGCCCACACCCAAGAAACAAACAGAAATTACAGAAGGGCATGTTCAGTAAGTGCAATGACAACATTCTTGAATACCTTTCATACATTAGGTGGAATGGATATTCCTTGTCTCATGTATAGGTATCCTAACCGGACGGCCAGAAGAAGTGATCGGATCCTACCAGGGAAGCCTTCTAAAGGAATTGTCCGCCCTTCTTGGGCGGGCTCGGAAGGCCATGAAGAGCATGATAAAAGAGCTATGGCCCATTGAGCAACCTCTAGAGGAGATGAGCGAACTGGTTCATCAGTTCAAGGGTGCCCGGAGTTGGTTCGAGCTATGGAAGACATCGGCCTGCCGAGAGGGAGCACGAGAGGCATGGGCGATGATCAAGACCCATTATACCAGCCTTAACCCCGAGCATATGGCTCGGGTTGGGCCGGCAAGACCGGATGGGCAAGAAGTGCCGCTTCATTTGGTGTACAACCAAGTGATGCCCGCCGCTCGTCTTTTGCAGGAAGATTGCGCCTTGGATGCCATAATAGACAATCTTGACCAACAGCCAGATGTATGATTTTATGTAACTATGTACTTTAAATAAAAAATTGCTTCGTGTATGCTGTAAACTCTGTCTTAAATGGCCATCGGCTTCGACCTCCCATGCGAAGAGCTTGGGGGTGTTCGTTATGAAATATCCCTTGATAAGAAGGAATTCCTTCGAGGAACCAGGCAATCCATCCATTTGGTGCGAACAGACAGAAAATGCACAGGGAGATATGTAATATTACTACTTAGCGTAAGAAACATCTTCCAAAGAAAATAGTATCTCCATCGGTACCTTCCTTCGGGCTGCTACGTAAATCATAGATAGTAAGACCGTATACTGCTAGTATGCGACTAATGGCTTTTGTGAGAAAACAAGCCCGAGTAATGGTGACAACGACCATAATTTTATTTGTTGCTGCCATCGTAGCCGACCAATTTCTGCTGAAGATAGCTAGATTTTGGCTTCACCCATTTGAGGTACGTATCCAGATGACCCGGTCATAACAATCATAGAGGTTCTCCCTTTACCCTCTAGCCGAACAATCGGGAACGTAGAGGATAAGCACAGGTGTGAGGCAACCTAGATTGGCAAAAATCTTAGTTCCAATTGATGCATATAATAGCTTAAAAACCGACATGCGAAACATGCATAAACAATAAATGTGAATAGATGCTTAGAGTATAAAATCATTGGCTTCGGGAAGAAGCCCCCAGGTGTTGTGTTCGGATTTAACAGTTATGGATGTATGCCGAAAACCTTAAAACAAGATGAGTTGAAACGAACATAGACTTGGGAAGAAAAGAAAAAACCCAATCTTGTCGAAAATCAAGGTGAGAGGGAAAGGAAAAGATAAAGAAAAATGAAAGAAAAGGAGGTAAATGGTAAAGAGTATGACGACACCAGCTTATCCGTAGAAGCATCGAAGACGAGTTGCGTTCTATGGGTTTGGTTCAAGGCGGTTATCCGACGGGTTTCGAAGATGATAAGCTCCTCCCACGAACACTTTGTCAATTATGAAGGGGGGCCTCCCATTTAGGGTTGAGTTTATGCTTCTGCTTCTCCAAGAGCCGTAAGACGAGTTCACCCACATTATATGGTTTTGCCCTGGCCTACCTACTCTAGTAACGTTAGGTCTGCTATTGATAAAAAGTAGAATGAGCTCGGGCTATGTTGCGCTCTCCTCCTAAGGCATCCAGGTCGTCCTGTCGATCTAACTCAGCCTCCTTTTCCTCGTACATGCGCACCTGTGGTGTGTCGTGAATAATGTCACATGGGAGGACTGCTTCTGCCCCATAGACCATGGAGAACGGTGTGTATCCCGTTGATCTATTCGGGGTGGTGCCCAGGCCCCATAGAATGGAGTCAAGCTCATGTACCCAATGACAGTCGGACTCATGCAGAGATCGAAGCAAACGTGGTTTAATGCCACTCATGATGAAGCCGTTTGCTTGTTTGAATTGTCTATTGGTCTGCGGGTGATACATCGATGCATAATCGAGCTTGAAGCCCATATTTGCGCACTAGTCTTTGACCTCTTGGGTTGTGAAGTTGGATCCATTGTCTGTTATTATACTGTGTGGGACGCTGTAATGGTGTACCATGCCGGATATAAAATCGATTACTGGTCCGTACTTGGCTGATTTGATAGGTTTTGCCTCTATCCATTTGGTGAGTTTGTGCCATGAATGTCGGTGTAGTGAACAGGGGGTGTTCGCTACCCCTGGACACGCACAGGCAAGTCGCAGCCTCTAGGTGGGAAGGGCATGGCAGAGAAGAAATCCACTTATAGGACACATCTAGGACCCAGATTTCCAGCAAAGATTACTTGTCGAGAACAGGTCTACGCATCGCCGGCAAGCTCAAGGCTGACAAAGTCAAGATAATGTTTCTGGGAAGCGAGCCTTCCTGGGAGAAGATCTCCAGGCAGGGTACCAAGAAGACCCGATGTTGGCCTCTCAGCAAGATGCTTGTCGGGGGATAGCTGGCAGTTGAATGCAAGTGCAGAAATATCAAGAAGGCATTCAAGTCAATAATCAGAAGACAGGAGACCAAAAGCTGGGACGCCGACAAGATCTTGCCGGGATGGCTTACGGAGCCCCGTCAGGACCCGAACCCGGCAAGACCTCGCCAGCCTGTCACCACTCCAGTGCAACGACCTCGCCAGCCTATCCTCCTAGGTATGTGTCAAAGTGCTAACGATGATGGGATTAAGCGGTGCTGACAGGACAACCTCTTTTTTCGTCCCCAAGATAGTTAGGGATACCTAAACAGAGCATTTAAAGCATTTGTCCTATGCCGTCAGTATAAGGTATGATAACACTGTAGCAACTTTACACCTCATGTATGTACTGTTCGCTACTATTGGTGACCCCCATGACATATAAAAGGAGGCCCAAGGCATAGCTACAGAGGAGGATCTTTTGGCCCAGACGCATGTGTAGTGGTTGTGCACTGTTCGTCAAATAGCGCTCCTGGAGCCAGAACTCAAAGACTCATAATACACTAAAGTAGGAGTAGGGTTTTACGCTTCT
The DNA here is from genome assembly GCA_022496015.1 of Hordeum marinum. Taxonomy (NCBI): domain Eukaryota; kingdom Viridiplantae; phylum Streptophyta; class Magnoliopsida; order Poales; family Poaceae; genus Hordeum; species Hordeum marinum. The sequence goes on from CM039678.1 coordinate 472,806,995, forward strand.
CAACGGCCCGAACCTGGGTAAAGATCCCTCGTGTTGCTCGTTGGATCTGCTCTTTGTGCACGCGTTCCCCCTGCTGAACCGTAAAGGGATCCACGCAATCCCATAGGTGTCGTACCCCAACATCTTTGGCACGCCAGGTAGGAGGAGAAGGGTTGCATGAACCTGATCTAGCAATTAGCGCGCCAGTTTCTTCATCATCTTCATAGTCATGGCGCCCAAGAAAAGACGAGGGCGGCAGAAATTCTTTGCGAAAGCTAAGTCCAAAAACTTTAATGGCTTTTTGTTGTTTAGTTTTATCCTTGATAGTTTTTCTTGTACAACCTGTGTGTGAGGGAGCGCTCTTGAAATACTCTGTGCTCCTGGTTGTTCTGGGTCCGCCCATCAACACAGAAGAAGTTGTAGTTGTTTCTAGAGCGTCAAGCTCCTAAAGAGGCGGCATTCTCGATAGGCTGCTAGACAGGACCTAATCCGAAGAGCCGTCGACCAGAGCGTGCGCATTCGGGGAGTATTTCAGCAAGTGTAGGGATTCATTGTACAAAAATGCAATTGTTCAAGGAGAGGGCTAGATAAGTTTTATCTTAAGATTTCTACGTAAACCCGTATGCTGAGGAGCCTTCCCGGGGCTAGTCGCGCTTCTAATCGCTTCGAGTCCGCTCGGTGATGTGATCAGCCACACTAAAGCTGGGAGGGTAAAACATTCCAAGAGGCGACGTTCCCGGCAAGCTGCAAGGACCCGTTCATCAAGCGCTGCCAGTTGAAGCATGCGCACCAGAAAGTTTTCTGGCAAGCGTAGGTCGTCTTGATTTTTTTCGTCCTTGTACATCAATCTGCATGCGAAGGGACCTTGTCATGGTTAGCCCGCACTCTAGTTTCGCCTCGAGTCCGCTCGGTGAACTTAGCAGTTGTGTTCTGGCCCAGCAAGTCGCCTTGCCGGTGTCGGCATTTCCAGCAGGCTGCTAAGGACCTGTTCCTCAAAGCGCTCGCGGCAAGTGTCCACACCGGCAAGGTTTCCAAATAGCATAGGATATAAAATATATGCAAGGACAGAATTAATCAAGAGAGAAGCAAACATTCATTTAGCATAAAGAAACATGTGTTGCATACGTAAAGAGTGGTTTAACTAAGATAAATTGTTTCTTTATATATACCATTGCAGCAATAGGTACGCGAAAAGTACTTCAGTCCCGACAGTTGTCGTATTCTCAGCGGCACACGGCAGCGGAGAAAGCCAATGATGTCATGCTGGAGGCCGGCAAGATGGTAGTGAAGCATTCTCAATAGACGGCAGCAACAGTAGAGATGAGCGTCTGAATCGAGCACCGCACCCGCAGTACCCTTTTTGCGGACGGCTCAGGGGCTAGCACTTCGTTGCACGGTATGGCACTCCTTTTCGGGCACATGACTCCTGCTGTCGTCCTGCTCTGTGTGCCCAAGGCCTGGCAAACCGCAAGCTCTCTTGGATCATCATCAGCGGCCAGTTAAAAAGTCATGAGTGGCGATTACTTCTTGCCATGCATGTACCTTTGTCTACACACTATGCACACTTGTCCGGCCCAGGACCGGGGGCTCCTATCGGTGTAGTGAACATGGGGGTGTTTGCTACCCTAGGACACGTACCGACAAGTTGCAGCCTCCAGGCGGGAATGCATGGCAGAGAAGAAATCCACTTATAGGACATATCCACGACCCAGATTCCCGGCAAGGATTACTTGCCGGGAACAGGTCGATGCATCGCCGGCAAGCTCAAGGCTGACAAGATCAAGATAAAGTTTCTGAGAAGCGAGCCTTCTTGGGAGAAGACCTCGAGGCAGGGTACTAAGAAGACCCGATGTTAGCCTCCTGGCAAGATGCTTGTCGAGGGACAGCTGACAGCTAAATATAAGTGCAGAAATATCAACAAGGCATTCAAGTCAATAATTAGAACATAGAAGACAAAAAGCTGGGATCCCAGCAAGATCCTGCCGAGATGGATTACGGAGCCCCCGCAGGACCCGAACCCGGGAAGACCTCGCCAGCCTGTCACCACTCCAGCGCCACGACCAGCTGTCAGACAGACCATATCCTCCTGGGTACGTGTCAAAGCGCTAACGATGATGGGATTAAGTGGTGCTTATGGGATGGCCTCTTTTTCCATCCCCAGGATAGTCAGGGACAGCTAAACGGAGCATTTAATGTGTTTGTCCTATGCCGTCAGTATTAGGTATGAAAAAAACAGTAGCAACTTTACACCTCATGTATGTACTGTGCGCCACTGTTGGTGACCCCTTGGACATATAAAAGGAGACCCAAGGCGTAGCTACATAGGAGGATCTTCTAGCCCAGACGCATGCATAGCGGCTGTGTACTTTTCATCACATAGCGCTCCCGAAGCCAGAACTCAAAGACTCATAATACAGTAAAGTAGGAGTAGGGTTTTACGCTTCACAACTGTCGGGACCCCGATCCTAAGTCATATGATTCCTTACTGTAACAAGCCACATCACCTTGCGGCCTCACGGACGGTACTCCACAGCTGCCACCTTACCTTGGTCGCGACCGTTTGCGTCTTTTGGCTCACGTATGTGAACATGTCGCTGGCAATCACACAACAAAGAACCCGGGCCGACATGACTAGTCATAGAACCCAAGTGGCACATCCGTATGGAAACAGGCATACATAAGCCATCAATGCAGGTGTCGATCTCAAGCATGTGTAGACAAGTCATAGTAAGCTACAAGGAATCCATTACGACGCGAGACACGAATGTCATCACTGCACGTAGACGAGTCGTAGCAGGCTACGGGGACTCCATTACATTGCGAGACATTTCCCCGAAGGGACAGACATAACAACAAAGAAGGATACATGCCGTTCAATCAATGTGTCCGGAGCAGTAGCAAGCTACCATGGCTCGGTGGAAGCACAAAGAGGCAGTTCTCCGTAAAGAGTACTACTAAAGGCACACGACTAGGTGTCAGATCCCATACATACCGTTGCACGTCACACGTACGCATGACATGCCCGATATGCATAGATACAACCATGGCATCACAACATAACCATACAATAACATGACTTTTATTTAAGAGGCTCAGATGAGCCTTGCATAATATGTTCTTACAGATAGGGGTCACATGACCCGGCACTCAAGTCATACAAACATAGTCATACAAGCCAGCGGAAACTTAAGCTGTCTGAGTACAGACGGCAAAATATAAAATAGAGGCACACGGCCTGACTATCTATAGCCCACCACATGGGCAAGATCGTAGCTGGGACAAGAGTTATTTGGCATCGTCAACGTCTAGATAAAACCCACCTGATGGTTCTTGGTTTTCTTCTGCAACATTAATTAAGCAAGGATGAGTACAATCGTACTCAGCAAGTCTTTAAAGCAGACCTAGTCTATTTATGCTCATGTATCAACAAAGGGGTGGTGGAGTTTATGCAGAAAGCCAGCTTTGACTCATGGCTAACCTACACTACTTAGTTTTAAACTCTTTGTTACAATTTTAGTTATCGCACACGAGTCCACTACCTCCATCACAATACACTACCATGGATTCACCTTCCCCTTCCGTAAGTGTGCCATCCACGGTACTCACACTTGTCTTGAGATTTTTAGAAGTCTCCATTTGATTATCTATGAACAACATAAGTTCTCCAAGTAGTCCATATCCGAGGACGCGGCTATTCGAATAGTTTCATAACCCTGCAGGGGTGTACTTCTTCACACACGCTCTCGCCACTTATCGCTGTGTGCTTATAAAACCATGCACCTCGGCAACCTTCAAGCGGATGCCCAGCGAGGGAGTCGGCCACGACCGTCATTCACATAAGACTTCTGGTCCAGGCTACCGCCTATATGAGACTGAACCCGCACGGAAGTCCGGCCGAAGTTTCCGCTACGGTCCCAAACGATGTGCGCAGGGTTCCCAAGCCCACCATTCGGGTGACCCTTGGTACACCGTGCCACTGCCTACCGCGTCGTAACCCACCCCGAGGGTCAGCGCTACGCACGGCCTCCAGCATGCTATAAACACCAGAAACTACTTGCAATACCTGGACCAAAGACTAGCGACTGATAAGTCGAGAGGGTCAATTAAGTATCCCAACGTGTGGTAGTATCTAGTCTTGGATCACAAACACGGAACCCGGTTCCTAAGAACGGTCCCAATGAGACAACCCACTATGTACTCCTACATAGCCTCTCATCGCTACCTTTACCAAATCGTATTTATTATAAGCTCATCACATCGGACAACACTGTTTCACTCAGTTCATCACCCAGATGAATCCGACTTGACACAACTCTAAGCATAGCAAGCATAGCAGGCAAAGTAAGCTAAGCACATCATGGCACAAGCATCTACCAGGTATGCTAGGTTGCAAGGTTTAGCTATTTACTGTGACAAGATCAGGTCATGCATAAGGATAGGATCATCTACCGTGCATAACAGACATGTGATGTTTGTCCTAATGCAATAAACGAGAGCAGGAGCGAGAGAGTGGGATGTTATCGGAATGATCAATGAGGTTGCTTGCCTTGCTGGGTTGCGGAAGAGTTCTCTCCTTCGTCGGGGTACGGGGTAGTATCCTCCGGATTAGGGCCTACCGCAACGCAGATAAAAACATTCAATACAAGCAGATGCAACAATATGATGCATGATCATGGCATAATGATGTGCATGGATGAGCTAATGTAACTACTGGTCATGTCAATTTGAAATGTGTTTGAATATAGGTTCAAAGTTGTTCTCATTTCAAATTCTATATATTGACCTAATGCTAAAATGTCCATGTTCACCTATTTATATTGCTCTAACATGCATGAGAATAGCACCATTGGATTCATTGGATTTTTCTGATCAATTTTCATATATAAATTATTTTCATATGACTTACAGATTATTTTATATGATTTTTCAAAGTTTTAAATAATTTCTGGAATTTCGTGATTTATTTTTATTAAGGAAATTGAGTTATTATGTCAGCATGACATCATGATGACATCAACTGGTCAGCTGACTCGTCCCAGAGTCAAACCTGACATGTGGGGTCCACATGTTAGTGACTGGTTAACTTAACTAACTAATTAAAACTAATTCTGTTTTAATTAACTAACTGGGCCCACCTGTCAGTGTCTAATTAACTTAATTAATTAAAATGTTTAATTAGTACTAATTTCTAATTAGCCAGGGGGCTGGCCCCACCTGTCAGGGGTCAAACCCCGTGGTCAAACTGACCAGGGCCACCGGCGTTGAGCCGCCGGCGACTCCAGGAACAACAGAGGGGCTCAGAAACCCACCTCCGGCGACCAAGTCCACGGCGGATGGCACCTATCTACTCAGCGTCGACGTGCACGTCCATTCTGACCCTTCCCACGAGCTGGGGTGGTCGGAATCGACTCCGGCGATGAGCTGGGCGGCGGCCGGAGCTCGGGCGAGCTTGGGCTCGTCGAACCAGGGCACGGCAAAACTCCTACTTGGCACTGACAGCAACTACGCGAGTTCGCAAGCTCAACGGTGGCCTCGGAGGAACCAACTGGTCACCGGAACGCGACCGGCGACAAGCTCAGGCGGCGGCGCCATTCGGGCTCCGATGGAATCCGAGGCTAGGGCGAGAGATAGAAGTGGGAAAGAGGGGTAAAAAGACTAGGGGCTCACGGCGAATGCAGGGGCATCAAAAGCGGGCTTGGGGACGGTCGGAATCGACGGCGAGCTTCGATTTCCCCTCCGGCGACCCAAGGAGGAAGAAGACGGCACAGCGACGACAGAGAGCTTCCGGCAACGCGTGGCTCGGCTAGGAGGTAGAGGGGGTTTGGGCGGAGCGTTTGGCTGGCTCAGATGGGCTCGGGGTTGGCTAGGGCGACGGCACGACGGCGAGGAGCGGGGAGGCCATGGCGGGAGCAGAGAGGGGAATGCGCGCGAGAGAGAGAGAGCGCGCGGGAGAGAAGAGGGAAGAGGAGGCCACGGCGGTGAGGTGCTTCGCGCTGGCGCCCTCCCAGCCTTCCAGCAAGGTGCCAGACAGGGAGGAGGTGGCCGGCGCGCGGCGACCACGCACGAGGAGGATGACGACTGGCGTCGCTTCGTCCTGGGCCGGGCCTGCTACAGTGCTGGGCCACAGGTAAGTCTCCTCTCTCTCTCTTTTCTTTTTCCTTTATTTCTGTTTTCTAATTTCTTCTGACATTTTTTTTGCAGGTCCAAATACCCCTTCAATAATTCTAAAACTTTTTTATAACTTCAAGTTTGAATATTTCAAACTTGTATCAAAAGTTTCTGATTATTTTGAAAGCAGTGATAATGATAATGTTCTTATTTGTCATTTTCAGAGACTTAATTCAATAATTTAAAATATTTCAAATGTTCAAATAATTGAAATGGTCCCTGGTATATCCATGCCCTTAATTATCAGACATAGGGAACATTTTTTATGGGCATTTTGGATTTGTTGAAATTTCATTTTTTTGGAATTCCTTAAATTCATAAAATGCTTAGGGTTTCTTTCTTTCTCCCCATTTCATATTGATGCAATGATGATGATGATGATGCAAACACAATGCTAGCCTAGACACTTGCTAGGGTTGTGACAACTCACCCCCACTCAAAAGAATCTCGTCCCGAGATTTTGAAGTCGTCGGGAAGAGCGCGGGGTACTCTAGTCGAAGACGATCTTCTCTTTCCCATGTCGCCTCCTTTTCAGAATGATGCGACCACTGAACCTTAGGAAACTTGATGTTCCGACGCTGAGTGGTACGCTCAGCTTGGTCGAGAATACGAACGGGGTATTCTCTGTATGAAAGGTTATCTTGGAGATCAAGCGTTTCGTGGTCCACTTCTCGGACAGGGTCCGGAAAGCAACGCCTGAGTTGAGAGACGTGGAAGACATCATGAACTTTGGAAAGATGTGAAGGAAGTTCCAATTGGTAGGCAACCTCTCCTTGTTTAGCAAGAATGCGAAAAGCTCCAATGTAACAAGGAGCCAACTTGCCTTTGATACCGAATCGATGGGTACCCTTCAGAGGCGTAACCCGAAGGTAAGCCTTCTCGTCAACTTCATATGTCACAGACTTATGATGACGGTCAAATTGACTCTTTTGATGGGATTGGGCTGTTTTCAACTTTTCACGAATAATGCGAACTTGCTCCTCTGCATCCTGGATCATGTCCGGACCAAAGAGTTGCCTCTCTCCGGTTTCTGACCAGTTAAGAGGTGTTCGGCATTTTCGTCCATAGAGAACTTCAAAAGGGGCTTTGCCCAAGCTTGATTGATAACTATTGTTATATGCGAACTCAGCAAACGGAAGGCAGTTCTCCCAATTCATACCGAAAGATATAACACAAGCTCGGAGCATGTCTTCAAGAATTTGATTGACTCGCTCAACTTGACCACTTGATTGAGGGTGGAAAGCAGTGCTAAAGGATAGATGAGTCCCCATAGCAGTTTGAAAACTTTCCCAAAAACGAGAAGTAAACATACTTCCGCGGTCTGAGTTAATCTCCAAAGGAACACCATGAAGAGAAACTATTCGAGAAACATATAACTCCGCTAGCTGACTAGCAGTAATGCTTTCACGAACAGGAAGAAAATGAGCCACTTTGGAGAGGCGATCAATGACTACGAATATAGCATTGTTCCCTCTCTTGGTCCTGGGAAAACCGGTGATGAAATCCATACCGACCTTATCCCATTTCCATTCAGGAATAGCTAAAGGTTGAAGGGTGCCAGCAGGCCTTTGATGTTCTGCTTTCACACGACGACAAACGTCGCAATTAGCAACATACTGAGCAATTTCTCTCTTCATCCTGGTCCACCAGAACCTCTCGCGTAGGTCCTGATACATTTTGGTACTACCTAGATGAATTGTGAGAGGAGAATCATTAGCCTCCTTAAGAATCAGCTGTCTTAGATGGGTGCTCTTGGGAACCACCAACCGATTCTGAAAGAACACCACACCTCCATCATCCTTAGAGAAATCCTTAGCGTTTCCGCTAACGATATTTTCCTTAATCCGAGATATCCCTTTGTCATATCTCTGGACAGCTACTATTTGATCCTTAAGAGTAGGTTTTGCCACCAAGTTGGATAGGAATCCTTGAGGAACAATGTGAAGGTTTAACTTCCGGAATTCCTCATAGAGAAACGGTTGACCTTGTTGTAACATCAGATTGTTACAATAAGACTTACGACTTAGTGCATTAGCCATGACATTGGCTTTTCCCGGGGTGTAAGTTATCCCTAAGTCGTAATCTGTAATCAACTCTACCCACCATCTTTGCCTGATATTCAAATCCGGCTGGGTGAAGATATATTTCAGAATTTGGTGATCAGTGTATATCTCGCAACGATTACCCAGACGGTAATGTCGCCATATCTTTAGTGCATGGACTACAGCTGCAAGCTCAAGATCATGTGTTGGGTAATTATCCTCATGTGGACGCAACTGTCGAGATGCGTATGCAACCACATGACGATCTTGCATGAGAATGCAACCTAATCCTTGTCGCGAGGCGTCGCAGTAGATAATAAAGTCCTTAGAAAAATCTGGTGGCACCAGAACGGGAGGAGAGGTCAGTCGTCTTTTCAACTCCTGAAAACTATGCTCGCATTGTGGGGTCCACTCGAACTTTTTATCTTTCTTGAGGAGTTCAGTCAGAGGTTTCGCAACCTTGGAGAAGTTCTCAACAAAGTGGCGACAATAGCTCGCTAAGCCAAGGAAACTCCAAACTTGCTTAACCGATTCAGGTTGAGTCCAATCAAGGATGACCTGAACTCTCTCGGGATTGACAGCAATACCTTTGCCAGAGATCACGTGGCCCAGATAGGTCACTTCCGGCAACCAGAATTCACACTTGGAGAATTTGGCATATAGGCGATGCTCTCGAAGTTTCATCAATACCAGCCTTAGATGCTCGGCATGTTCTTGTTCGTTCTTCGAGTAGATGAGTATATCGTCGAGGTAAACCACGACAAATTTATCCAAATACTCCATGAAAATCGAATTCATCAGACGGGAGAAAGTGACTGGAGCATTGGTTAAACCGAAAGACATGACGGTGTACTCGTATTGGCCATAACGAGTGACAAAAGCCATTTTTGGAATGTCCCCGTCTCTAATTCTGATTTGATGGTATCCCAACCTCAAATCCATTTTGGAAAAGACAGAGGATCCAGCGAGTTGATCATACAAATCGTTGATCCTGGGGAGCGGATACTTGTTCTTGATAGTGACCAAATTCACTGGTCGGTAATCCACAACCATTCGATCCGATCCATCCTTCTTCTTAACGAAGAGGACGCGGCAAGCCCAAGGAGAAGAGCTAGGACGAATGAAACCTTTGTTCAAAGCTTCATCGAGTTGGGTTTTTAGCTCGGCTAGTTCTAAGGGTGCCATCTTATATGGTCTTCTGGCTATTGGGACTGTCCCTGGAATAAGTTCTATCATGAACTCAACATCTCTGACAGGTGAAATACCTAGCATTCTTCTGGAAAGACATCCGGAAAATCACGGACTACCGGAATATCTTCTAGCTCAGGGAGAGGGCTAGCATTTAAGGAATAGAGCTGGCGCTTGGTTGTTCGAGTAGAGACATTAACTATCTCACCCGAGGGATGTGTAAGTTGAACATTCCTAGAATGAGTATCAATCTTGGCATAGTGGGCTTTCATCCAATCCATACCTAGAATGATATTGATGTCCGAAGACTTAAGAGCTATCAAGGATGCTAGGAATACTAGTCTATCCACCAGAATTTCATTGTCATGGCTCACTCTAGAAGTTTGCCATTTTGATCCAGGAGTCTGAACTACTAAAGGAGTGGGCATGTCACAGAAAGACATGTTATGCAACTGTGCATAACTTTCTGAGATGAATGAATGAGATGCCCCAGTATCAAATAGAACAGATGCTGGATGGCTATTAACAAGAAGCATACCTAGAATGACATCAGGGTCTTTAAGAGCTTCTTCAGCAGACACATAATTAACTCGCCCACGGGCAGGAGTTGGCTTCACATAGAAGGCTTTCCCTGGTTTTCCGCGTCCAGCGGGCTTGGCATTGTTCTAGGAACATTCACGAGAATAATGTCCCGGTTCTCCACACTTGTAGCATACCACTGTAGCACGAGGTGCAACATTTGTAGGCGGTCCTCCAAATGGTCTGCGTGGAGGGTTGGACTGAACTGGACGAGGTGCCTGGAAGGATGGCCTCGCTGTGTACCTTGCCGGCATAGCTGCATTGGGTACCCATATTCGGCGCTTGTTGGGTCCTGAACCCGATGCAGGGTTGAAGTCACGGCTATGCCTCCTTGTGGCCTCGTAGTCAGTCTGTCCGGACTCAGCATTGATAGCTTTATTAACGAGAGCTTGAAAGGTGGTGCACTCGTGCAGACGAAGATCTCGACGAAGCTCGGCATTTAGTCCCTTACGGAACCTAGCCTGCTTCTTGGCATCGGTTGAGACTTCCTCTGGAGCATAGCGAGCAAGGTTTCCAAACTCGCAGCTGTATGCATCCACTGACAATCTGCCCTGGGTGAAGGCGTAGAATTCCTCTCTCTTGCGGTCCATCAGCCCTTCCGGGATGTGATGGAGACGAAATGCGGCGCTAAACTCTGCCCAGGTTGGTGCAGGTCCCTAGGGATGCATAGCCTCATAGCTTTCCCACCATAGGTTGGCAGGTCCCTCTAGAAAGTATGTCGCAAAGGTCACCTTGTTGGCCTCTGAAACATTTGCAGCTCGAATCTTGCGTGACATACTGGTCAGCCAATCATCTGCATCGAGGGGATCAATCGAGTGATGGTACTTAGGCGGACACAGTTTAATGAAGTCACCAAGTGACACTCCATCATGGTGATCATTGCGGGGAGGACGAGCGGTGTTCTGTTCAATCCTCTCCAACAGCCTGTTGGTCTCCCTCTTATTCCTTTCAGCTTCTAGCATCACCTCCGCTAGAGATGGTGCTCGTGGCAGCTCTTCTTGCCTTGGCTGGCTACTCTCGCCTTGCTCATGAGCATGCACGGGGTTGTTCCTGGTTGACACCATCCTGAGGAAAACAATCCATAGCTTAGGCATGGGGAACAACAACTCTAGGGCATGAATTAAGGAATGCACTGATCAACATGGCATGTAAGGTAAACACCAATCAACATGGTAAAGCAACTACCATATGAACATTAGGTTTCATACACACCATGGCTTAGTTCAGTACAACCCAAGATGAAAACAACTACGGAGAGATGACACAACTCATCGGAGGCATTACAAGCATCCTATACATTATCTATCTACACCTCCGGAACTCAACTCTCGACCTTGATCATACCCCACAAGACACGCAGGACTGTGGCGATACAACTACTACAATACTAGGTCTAACATCCACGCACTCAAACATCACCGTAGAATGCCTCGTACAGGTTACCTCCTTGACCTGGGAGCTGAACCTGAGGATCTGGAAACACTCTAGCCTGGGATCCCTGGAAACCATAAGGACACGGGTGTGGCCTTGGTCCCCTTGTCGGCGGCAATAGCGGTCCTTGAAGAGGGGTGATGCCTCCAACATCAGGCCAGTCTACGTGTGCTGGAAAATGAGTCCGCGATGGAGTCAGCATCTCCAAATCTCCATAACCTGTCTGCACGACAGGTGCCAACTGCGTCAAGGCTGTCCAAAGACGGGCACGGGTAGCATAGAGCTCCATGCGAAGGGCACGTGCATCACGATCCCTGTTCTCCAACATCTGAGCGGTCACCTGCAATCTAGGGTCTTCGTGAGAATGATCAGAGTAGGCTGCACTGAGATATCCATCCTCTCCTCCCATGGAAGCAGGAACATAGCAGAACTCCGTGTTCTGAAGCAGACCATGGTGAAACCTCATAATAGTCAGCATAGTGTAAGCGGCTTCCTGAACTGCCATATCTATGGTAACTCCCAATCCATGACTCCAGTGAAGCGGCTCTGCAGCTCCAGGATATGAAGGGTATATCCTAACAGTAGACAGATACTGACTCTGGTTGAAATCCCCTCCCATAAAGGAGGCACCACCCATTTAAACAAACTTAATCAATGTCTAGGCCACATCTTCATATTACTCCCCAGCAAAAAAAAACCTTCAGCGAGAGATCACCACAAGAACATGGCAAGTGCCCCGAGCTTTTCCTCACGCCCTTAAAGCTATCGTCCTGGGGATTGGGTAAGCTGCTCTGTATCCCTCCTTCGACTGCGCAACCTCGAGACCCCAAGGATATCTTCCTTCCTCTGATCTAGAGGTGGAAAGAGTTTCCGAGTGGGGAAGGAATCCTACTCCTAGTAGGATTGGAGTAGGACTCCTCCACCTCTCCCACTTCAGCTGAACCTAGGGGAAGCCCTAGGGACGCCGGCCTCCCTCCCCTTCCTCCTATATATATTGGAGGGGAGAGAGAGAAGCCGCACCAGAAAACCCTAAACCAGTGTGCAGCCCTCTCTCTCCGATAGATCGTTCTCCTCTAGATTAGTTCGGCGGTGCTTTGACGAATCCCTGCTGGAATATTTCCACCACCATCAGCGCCGCGCCGTCGTGTTGGCAGAGAACTCATCTACCTCTCCGCTCCCTCTTGCTGGATCAAGAAGGCGGAGATCATCATCGAGCTATAAGTGTGCTGAATGCGGAGGTGCCATCCGTTCGGCTCTAGATCGGAAGGAACATGATGGGATCGCGGGACAGCTCGTGATTGGATCGCGAAGATGTTCGACTACACCAACCGCGTTTCTTAATGCTTCTCGCTTAGCGATCTACAAGGGTATGTGGATCCACTCTCCCTCTCATAGATGTTCATCACCATGGATAGATCTTGCGTGCGCATAGGAATTTTTTGTTTCCCATGCGACGTTCCCCAACAGGGACAAGGTAATTAATGAATCCATGGACATCATCATGTATGCATTTCACTCCATGTACATATATATCCTTGTATTTGTCTCTTGTGTATGGGACTAACCCATGTAGGTGAGAAGAGTAAGAAACAACAAGGATGCTCCCAAGTCGAGATGATCTTCATCAAATTTGAGCATCCACCACTACTTCACCTACATGAAGTCTTCATCGACAAAACCCAAGGTTAGTTTATCCCTCTTAAGGGGGAATGCCACATAAAGGGGGAGCTTTACTCTAAGAATTGAGTTAAAGCATTTCATAGCATGTGACAACATTAACAAGCTTTATGTAAAAGTGGTAACCCCACTTGTGCTTAAATGATGAGTATGACCTATGATCAAGTAATCTTACTTGGCTCCTAAGTCAATATACTCATATATAGATGACTAAGTCATCGCCAAAGTTCTTGATAGATGCTAGAGTGTTTGTGCATGTTTGGCATGATTTCATTTGACATCTTATTGGGTGAGCATGTTGGTGTGCATATCTTTACTCATTCGAGGATATCCAATTGTTGTTATTTGGCTTTGGTTTTTCTTTTGCCAATTGGATGTACAAGAATGCCTAGGACCCCTCTCTAGATATCTATGCTTTCTCGTCTCAAGTTCTATTCATGCTACATCACAAAACTTGAACAAGCACTTCTTGAACCCTCTGTGTGAGGAGCACTCGGAGTTCCGTGTCGGTAAGAACTGCATTCCAATACCTCTATGTGAATCTTGGTGTACCAACCCCAAAACTTAGTTCCACCGAATCACTGAGTTGATTTGGTTTATGATCTCGGTCGAACCAATTGTGTATTCTCGGTCATCGAATTTCTCTGTCACCTGACAGTTAGGAAACTCGGTGGCACCAAAATATATGCATTGACATCACCGAAAGTCAAGGGTATTTAATCTGGCGAACCCGACTTTTGAAATTTATTCATCAAAAGTTGTTTCTCCAAACCCAGAACTGCCGCTCCGGACCCCCAGGTCGTCGCCCTTGCCTCCCTATGCGCCTCCGCCATTGAGATCGTCGTCGTCAACGGAATCTGCGCCGTCATCATCGCCTTAGAGGATTCTTCGCCAAGTTAGGGTATGAATCTGATCCCTTTGTGCACCCCCTCTTTGATTGATGCGCGTTAGGTCATTCTTATCTATATGCCACTACTTGAGATCTTCCCAATCCACTAGAAACTTTGTTAGAATAGTGAACGAGAAATTTTTAGGTCTAGCCGTCCACAAAACGAATCTTGGTGACACCGAGTCGGAAAAATCGGCTCTACCGATATTGTTTTTGGGATACTGAGGACACTCTCGATGAAACCGAGTGGCAGTTTTGGTGCAACCGAAATTGCTGCAAAGTTTCTGTAATGAGATTTGTGAGTCTTGGTGGGTCCGATTTTTTTGTGTGAGTGATACAGAAATCCCTTTTGCGTAAAGATATGCTTAAGAATTTTTAGTTCAAACTATGAAAAAAAAACTTCTCCGTTTTGTGATCCTCAACCCTTCTGCTCTTCTATACTCTATTCATAGGGTCAGGATGTTAGGTTCAGATGACAGCCAAAATGATTTAAGAGAGCTTAGTTTTGATGCACATCCAGTTACTAGTCCCAAGGCCAGTTCATCTTCATCAGAAGATCCACGCACGCCAAGTTCTCATGGGATGTCCAAGGCTGCTACAAGGGCCAGAAAGAAGTTGAACTCAGATGAGGAAGATTCCGACTTCATGCCTGATGAGGTTGCAAAGAAGTCTGCAACTAAGGCTAGTTCTACCAAAAGGGTGGTAAGCAAAGTGTATGCCAGCTCTAAGGCTATGAGAGCACCTGACAGTGCTAGGGAAACCATGACCATAGAGCCCCCAAAGAGGTTATTGCCCAAGAAGGCAGGTGAGAAGAAGAGGGAGAGAAAAACAACACATCAAAGTGAAGGTGAGGAAGAGGAAGAGCCAGCATCCAAGGCTCCTTCCAACAAGAAGAAGAAGAAGCTTGTTGATGCTATGCCTAGTTAGGCCCCATCTAGGAGCAAGCCAGCTGCACCCAAGAAGCCCACAGCTCCTAAGCCCAAGAAAACAACCCGAGATATTTTAGTTGCTGCCACGAACAAGATTTCCACCTCCGGGGCTCATGAGGGGGAAGAAATAACTGTTTTGAGGAAGTTGAGACCTTACCTTCCAGAGCACAATGCCAACCATCTTGTTGCTGAGGACATGAACAAGAGGATGGATTCAGGGCTGGGGACTGGAGAGCTAATGATCCATATTCCCAGAGGAGGAGGACTGTTGTAGATTACAAATTCTACACCAAAGAACAGCGGGATTTTTATGAGACCATTTTTCTGGATAAGAGCCCAGCTGTTAGTGATATGAGATATGTAGACTGGGACTACATTAAGAAGAATGGGGAGTACTTTCCATCTGTGCAAGACAAATTTCACAACATTGGGATTGATGCTTTTGTTGGGAGAGAGTTCACAACATGGAATGATGAGATGATCATGCAATTATACTCCACTGCTCACTTCTATGGAGATGATAGAATTATGTGGATGACTCAGGGCACCAGATATGAATCATGTGTTTATGAGTGAGCTACCATCTTAGGAGCCCCATAGGTAGAAGAAGGTGATCTGGATGTCTACTCTAAGTCAAAGATGAACAACAACACCATTGCTAATATGTCAAGTCTACTATACAACTTTATTCTTGTAGACTCGTGTTGGGCCTCCAAGCGCAGAGTTTTGTAGGACAGTAACAATTTTACCTCAAGTGGATGACCTGAGGTTTATCAATCCATGGGAGGTGTAGGATCAAGATGGTCTCTCTCAAACAACCTTGCAACCAAATAATAAAAAGTCTCTTGTGTCCCCAACACACCAAACACAATGGTAAATTGTATAGGTGCACGAGTTCGGCGAAGAGATGGTGATACAAGCGTAGTAATGATAGTAGATATAGATTTTTGTAATAGTAATAAAAAAACAGCAAGGTAGCAAGTAAAAAAAGTGAGCATAAACGATGTTGCAATGCTTGAAAACAAGGCCTAGGGTCCGTACGTTCGCTAGTGCAATCTCTCAACAATGCTAATATAATTGGATCACATAACCATCCCTCAACGTGCAACGAAGAAGAACTCCAAAGTTCTTATCTAGCAGAGAACATAAGAAGAAATTGTTTATAGGGTACGAAACCACCTTAAAGTTATCCTTTCCAATCGATCCATCCAAGAGTTCGTACTAAAATAACACCAAGTTATCCTTTCCGATTGATCTATCTAAGAGTTCGTACTAGAATAACACCATATGATACTCATCAACCAACTCTAATGTCACCTAGATACTCCAATGTCACCACAAGTATCCATGAGTTAATACACATCAAACCATTTCTGATCCATAATACTCAACCCAACACAAAGAACCTCAAAGAGTGCCCCAAAATTTCTACCAGAGAAAGTAGGATGAAAACGTGCATCAAACCCTATACATAGATTACCCCAATGTCACCTCGGGAATCCACGAGTTGAGTACCAAAACATATATCAAGTGAATCAATATAATAGCCCATTGTCACCACGGGTATTCATATGCAAGACCTATATCAAGTGCTGATAAATCTATGAAAATATTCAATCCGATAATAACGAAATCTCAAAGGGAAAAATCAATTCATCACAACAAGATAGAGAGGGGAAAAACCATATGATCCAACTATATCAATAAATCCCGTGATACATCAAGATCGTGCAATCTCAATAACATGAGAGAGAGAGAGATTGAACATATAGCTACTAGTACAAACAGTCAACCCCGAGGGTCGACTACTCCCTCCTCATCATGGGGACCATAGGGATGATGAAGATGGCCTCCGATGATGATTTCCCCCTTCGGTAGGGTGCCAGAACGGGGTCTAGATTGGTTTTTCATGGATATAGAGTATTATGATGGTGGAACTTCTAACCTACGGTTATTTCTAGAGGTTTCCATATTTATAGTATTTTCAGGCGTCGGTTTCACGTGAAGATGGGCCACGAGGAGAACATAAGACACCAGGGCGCGCCTGGGGCCTCTGGTGTACCCTGGTGGGTTCTTCCCACCTCGTGGCTCTTCCCGCCCTCCCATGAAGCTTCGAGTGCCTCTTTTGTTCCAAAAAAATCGCCAAAAAGTTTCGTTGCACTTGGAGAACTTTTATTTCTGCACAAAAAATAACACCACGGTAGTTCTGCTCAAAACAGCGTCGATCCGGGTTAGTTCTAAATAAATCATGTAAAGTGCATCAAAACCATATAAAAGTACTGTAAACATAGGTGAATATGGAATGAATACTTCGTAAATTATCAATACGTTGGAGATGTATCAGCATCCCCAAGATTAATTCCTGCTCGTCCTCAAGTAGGTAAATGATAAAAGAAATAATTTATGAAGTGGGAATGCTAGCATAGTGAATAGTTTTGAGCAATGATAACTCTAGTCACTTTTTCTAGCATCATAACCAGCAACATTTTCTCATAAAAATCATCATGATAAAGTACCAAACAATTCACATGTTATGGTTCAAATAATGAATTTTCTTGAAACTTAACAAGATATGTTCTTAGTCACCAAACAATTGCAATTCAACTTATTCTCAACAAAGTCTAAGTAAGAGCTGCACATACTCAATCATCATATAGTCTTCTATGATTGCTAGTACTCAAAGCTTATTTTTAGAACAAATGGCATCCATCAAACACATAGAAAGATAGGGGCTTAATGTTTCGCCTCCCAACTCATTTAGCATAGAGATAATTGTCAACAATAATAAGTCATGATCAAATATATTTGACTGTCCATATGTGCCTAGATCTTTCCCCACCACATGATGCTTGCCAATTAGAGAATAATTGAGGTTGAAAGGAGAATGCATACTATTAACTCTTGCATAAAAGTAAGTACTGAAAGGTAAAAGATAGGCCCTTCGTAGAGGGAAGCAGAGGTTGTCATGCACTTTTTAGTTTTGTATGTACAATCCCTTAATGCAAATAAACGTCACGTTATATTGCCCCTTATTATAGCAACCTTTATTATGTAGTCTGTCGCTTTTATTACTTTTCAATCACAAGTTCGTACAACCCTCAAATTTCTCTTACACTAAAAGATCAAACACATTTAGAGTCAATTTTTATTGCCTTTTTGCACCAATGACAACTTACTTGAAGGATCTTATTCAATCCATAGGTAGGTATGGTGGAACTCATGGCAAGAAACTGGGTTTAACGGTTTTTGGATGCAACAGTAGTATCTCTACTTAGTATGAATTTTTGGCTAGCAAAAGATCCGAAGCAAACACCACATGTTGGAGAATCCATAACAATATACCTTCTATGCAAATATACACAACCATAACTCATTACGTTGTCTTCCTTGTCCAACTTCAAATAATTTTCTCAAGTTTGAAAATAATTAATGGGTATTCACAATCATAGAAGATGTCCAAGATAATATATTTATATGTGAAAGCTTTCTTCCTTATACTAATCATTCACGAATTGCTTGTATGACCAATATTGTGATTGTCAAGCTTCAAAAGATTTCAATTTATAAACCCAATGTGAAGCTACTTCTAAGCATAAAGCACGTTGATAATTTCGGATTTATGAGATTTCATTGATTCAAAATTTACTCATAGGATATAAGTGAAGCACAAGAGTAGACAATCGAACTACTCTCAAAAGAGATAAGTGAACATCAATGAGTTGTCAAACAATTAGGTAGCTATGTGAGGACTCTCTCTCTCTCAATAAAGATTTTCAGATCTGAATATTTTATTAAAGAGCAAGAAAAAGAAAAATATCACTCCAAGAATATCACATATCATGTGGACAAATAAAAATTTAGGCTCAACATAGGCCAACCTATATTTGTTTGATGAAGAGAGGTGGGATGCGTAGCATCCCCAAGCTTAGATTCTTGAGACTTCATGAAATATTTACTTGGGGTACCTTGCGCATTCCCAAGCTTGAGCTTTTGTACCTCATTCAATCCTCTCATATCACGGTTTCACCTATTCTCGAAAACTTCCTCCACACAAAACTTGAAAAGAACTCATGATATAGGTTAGTACACATAAAAGTAAATCAACACTTCATATATTGCCAAGACAAGTTGCATAATAATTCTACAACATTAGGTACCGTATACTATCATTTCCACAGTTTATATCTAGCAATATAAGTTATGGAAACTATAGGATAAGTGAATAACAAAACTATGAGAACAATCTGTCCAAACAGAACAGTCTGTAGTAATCTATTAAACCAGTGTACTTGTGTATCTCCACAATTTATGAAAATTTAGGAAAAGATAAAGAATTTGTATGACAGTACTTTTTTAAAATTTAAGAAACTTTCCACGTTCCGGTAAAATCTGATAATTCAAATACTACAGCAAAAGTTTCTGCTTTTGTACAACAAACATCATACATGCAATTCAAGCATTCTAAATGCAATTCTTGGAACTTTTTATTGAAAAAAAGATTATCAGTAACACATAACAGAGAAAAAGAAGATAAAATGATGCTCCAAGAAAAACACATATCAAGTGATGAATAAAACTATAGCTCCAAGTAAGATATACCGGTAATGTTGGAGACGAAAGAGGGGATGCCTTCCGGGGCATCCCCAAGAAGGCATCCCCAAGCTTAGGCGCTTGAGTCTTCCTTGGATATTACCTTGGGGGTGCCTTGGGTGTCGGGGGGATTACCCTCGAGTAGGCTCAAGGAGATGACTCAACATTTTGAAGCATCGGGGGACCCACCGCCGGTATGCGAAGCCCCACGAATCAACAAGACAAACAAAGAAGTGAAGACAAAAGACAGAGTTGCGGCCTCGCTGGCTCGGCAGCCTCCTCCCGGCTGGCTCGGTAGAGTCCACCCGTCCGGCTCGGCAACCTCCACCCGTCCAGCTCGGAAGCCTCCACCCGTCCATCATGGCAGCCTCCACCCGTCCGGCTCGGTAGCCTCCACATGTCCGGCTCGACAGCCTCCCCCTGTCTGGCTCCCCCTGTCCGGCTCCTCCTGTTCGGCTCCTCCAGTCCGGCTCCTCTAGTCCAGCTCCTCCTGTTCGCCTCCCCCTATCCGGCTCCTCCCGTCCGGCTCCTCCTGTCCGGCTGCGGCCTAACGAAGTCAGCTCCCAACGTCCCATCGAACACACGCGGACCAGACGGCCATATCTCATGGCGGTGCGCTATTGGGGAGCAGGAGCATAGTGTACGCACGTCATGTAGTACTCTCTACATTGTAACCTGCCCCCTGGACACTAATTCATAAAGTGCACCAGGGGACAGACCTAGCTTAGTCCACAAGCTACATGTGGCTTGACATGTAAACTACCCATGGTAGCTTACACCTCAAGCTGATTGGGATGTAAGCTACCCACTATGGCTTACATCCCAAGCTACCCATCCATTCCTATATAAAGGCCCCCTCTCACTCTCTCAAGGGGGATCCACTCCCTCTCTCACGTGCTCACACACACACACACATGAGGCAAGAAGCCTCATGGCTCTCCTCACCCATACAGCTCCAGGCGCAACCGTGTGCCAAATATACCTCAGTTATGCAGATATGCAGGAGTAGGGGTATTATCTCTCCAGAGAGCCCCGAACCTGGGTAAACCACTGCGTCTTATTCGCATACCCGTCCCGGATCATCCACGACAGCCTTGCCCTCACCTCGACAATCCACCCCATGGCATCTGCCATCTCGCATGACCCCCCGTGAGAAAACGACGGCATTGGGCATTCCCAATATTAGGTCCTTGCTATTCCTTATTCACCTCGTATCGGTATCTCACCCAAAACTTGAAAACTTCAATCACACAAAACTTAACAGAACTTCGTGAGATGAGTTAGTATAATAAAGATAGATCATTCACTTAGGTACTATCAATACAAGATTAATAATTGTTCTCACATGATACCTACTATACTCTATCATTCCCATAACTTATATCACTCAATATAATCTATGGAAACACTAACACAAGCAAACTATGCATGCAAAACAGAATCTGTCAAAAACAAAAAAGTCTGTGAAGATATGAATGATCACCATACTTACCAAACTCTAAAATTTCTAAGCAATTAGGAAAACACATATAATTGGTATTTCAATGTTGTGTGAAAATTTCAGAATCTTTTGACCCTCCAGTAAAATCACACAATTCATATACTGGATGCCAAACTTTCCGTTTTTGCATAGAATCAAACAAACAATTTTCCACACTATCCCAAAGGCTTTACTTAGAACTTTATTGAAATAAAAGACACAAAACATGATCACTATAGTATATTAATCATGTTAACACATAAGAACAGAAAGTAAAAGTGTTGGGTTGTCTCCCAACAAGCACTTTTCTTTAATGCCTTTTTAGCTAGGCATGATGATTTCAATCATGCTCACATAAAAAATAGTAATTGAAACATGCAAGAGTGCATCATGAATCATATGGCAAGAATATTTAAGTCTAAACCACTTCCTATGCATAGTGATTTTGTGAGCAAGCAATTCATGGTAGCAAGAATCAATTTGCATAGGAAGGCAAAGCAATCATGACTTCAAAGCTTTTAACACATACAGAGAAAACTTGATATTATCGCAATTCCTACAAGTATATGTTCCTCTCTCATAATAATTTTCAATAGCATCATGAAGGAATTTAACAATATAACTATCACATAAATCATTCTTTTCCTGATCTACAGGCATAGAAAATTTATCACTCCCCCCATAAGCAAACATCTTCTCATTCATAATAGTGGGAGCAAACTCAAAAAAATAAATATCATGTGACACTTGATTGACATAAACACTTTGAATATTAAAATCATGATGATAAGTTTCTTGGTTGTCATTACTCTTTATAGCATACATGTCATCACACTAATCATCATAGATAGGGGGCATGCCATCATCATAATAGATTTGCTCATCAAAACTTGGGGGACTAAAAATATTGTATTCATCAAACATAGCATCCCCAAGCTTGTGGCTTTGAATATCATTAGCATCATGAATATTCAGAGAACTAATACTAGCAACATTTCTATGATGATCATCATTCAAGGAATTGTCATCAAGTATTTTCATAATTTCTTCCTCTACGAATTGAGCACAATTTTCTGAATCCTTGTTTTCACGAAAGAAATTATAAAAATGAAACAAATGATGCAACCCAAACTCCATTTTTTGTAGTTTCCTTTTGTAAATAAAACTAGTGATAAAACAAGAAACTAAAAGACTCAATTTAAAGATCTAAAGATATAACTTTAAGCACTCACCTCCCCGGTAATGGCGCTAGAAAAGAGCTTGATGTCTACTACACAATTTTATTCTTGTAGTCCTGTGTGGGGCCTCTAGGCGCAAAGTTTTGTAGGACAGTAGCAATTTTCCCTCAAGTGTATGACCTAAGGTTTATCAATCTGTGGGAGGTGTAGGATGAAGATGGTCTCTCTCAAACAACCCTGCAACCAAATAATAAAAAATCCCTTGTGTCCCCAACACACCAAATACAATGGTAAATTGTATAGGTGCACTAGTTCGGGAAATAGATGGTGATACAAGTGTAGTAATGATAGTAGATAATGATTTTTGTAATAGTAACAATAAAAAACAGCAAGGTAGCAAGTAACAAAATTGAGCATAAACGGTATTGAAATGCTTGAAAACAAGGCCTATGGTCTGTACTTTCTCTAGTGCAATCTCTTAACAATGCAAATATAATTGGATCACATAACCATCCCTCAACGAGCAACAAAGAATCACTCCAAAGTTCTTATCTAGCAGAGAATGACGTGGCTTGAGACTGCGTCTGTATTTCCCCAAAGAGGAAGGGATGATGCAACACAGTGACGGTAAGTATTTCCCTCAGTTATGAAACCAAGGTATCAATATGTAGAGGAATATAAAGCACCTGCGTAACCAACACCTGCACACAAAGAACAAATACTTGCAACCCCACGCGTAAGAGAGGTTGTCAATCTCTCAATGGTAAAAGATAAATATTTTGCATGAGATTGGGTAAATAGATCTTGCAATAGCACAAAATAAAATAGATAAAAAATGCAGCAAAGTATTTTTAGTTTTTTGGAAATATAGATCTGAAAACAAACACAGCAAAAAGATAGATCAAACATTGCAAAAAGATAGATCGGAAAGCAATATGATTAAAGTAGACACGAGGGTCGTAGGTTTCACTAGTGGCTTCTCTCATGAGTATAGCGCACGGTGGGTGAACAAATTACTATTGGCAATTGATAGAAAATCGAATATTCATGATGATATCCAAGACAATGATCAATATATAGGCATCACGTCCAAGATTAGAAGACCGAAACGATTCTGCATCTACTACTATTACTCCACACATCGACCGTTATCCAGCACACATCTAGTGTATTAAGTTCATGGGAAAACGGAGTAATGCAATAAGAATGGTGACATGATGTAGACCAGATCTACTCATGTAGGAATAGATCTAATCTTGTTATCCTTAATGGCAATGATACATGTGTCCCTTGCTGCCCCTTCTGTCAGTTGGAAAGAACACCGCAAGATCGAACCCATCACAAAGCACCTCTTTCCATGGCAAGAAAAATCGATCTAGTTGGCCTAACTAAACCAAAGATTTGAAGAAGAAATACGAGGCTATAAGTAATCATGCATATAAGATTTCAAAAGAAGACTCAAATAATATTCATGAATAGAAATTGATCATGAACTCAAAATTCATCGCATCCCAACAAACACACCGCAAAAAGTCATTACATCATATGGATCTCCAAGAGACCATGTATTGAGAATCAAAAAGATAGAAGAAGCCATTTAGCTACTGCCTACGGACCCTTAGGTCCATGGTGTACTACTCACGCATCATCAGAAAGGCACCTAAGATGAAGATGAGCCCCTCCATAATGGTGTCTAGATTGGATCTCGCGGTTCTGGATTTTGCGGCGGCTGGAATTGTGTTTCGTCGACTCCTCTAGGGTTTTCTGAATATTTGGAAATTTGTAGGGCAAATAGTCGGTTGAGGGGAGTCTCGGGGTGGGCACACCCCACCAGACTGCGCCAGGGGCCTCTAGCGTGCCCTGGTGGAGGGTGGCCACCCTGGGCCCCCTCTCTGGTGGTTGTTTAGCCCATCCTGGCTCTTTTGGTCCACAAAAAATTTCCAAAAATTCCCGTGACGTTCGAGCTCCATTTCATACTGACTTTCTGTGAAGTAAAAAACAAGCAAAAAATAGCAACTGACACTTTGGTACTATGTCAATAGGTTAGTCCTAAAAATGTTATAAGGTTGCTATAAAATGATTGTAAAACATCCAAGATTGGAACAACCAAAAATTATAGATACCTTTGAGACGTATCAGCATCCCCAAGCTTAATTCCTACTCGTCCTTGAGTAGGTAAATAATAAAAACAGAATTTTTGATGTGGAATGTTGCCTAACATATTCATCATATATTATTTTCTTGATAGCATGGACATTTGGACTTTTAGATGGTTCAAAGCAATTGTCTAGTTTTGACATAAACACTTGAATACTCAAGCATATCAACAAGCAACCATATCTTTTGAAATATCAATGCTAAAGCAAGTTATCTCTAGCCCATCATGCTCAATAATTGATCCATTCATGATACACACTCAAATATTAGCTACACATAATGCTCAAGTATGATCATAGTGCCCCCTAGTTGGTCCTTTATAAGAGAAGATGGAGACTCAAGTAAAAAATAAAAAATGCATAAAGTAAATAGATAGGCCCTTTGCAGAGGGACGTAGGGATTTGTAGAGGTGCCAGAGCTCAAGGTTTAAATTGATAGAGAGAAAAATATTTTGGGAGGCATGCATTTCCCGTCAACAAAAATGACTAAAAGCTTTCAATACCTTTCCATGCTAGATACATCATAGGTGGTTCCCAAACATAAAGTAAAGTTTATTCCTTTTTCCACCGTACTTTCACTTTCCATGGCTAGCCGAATCCACGGTTGCCTTCCATACCAACACTTTCCAAGGAATTTATTATTTCATAACATAAACTATTTTTTTCTTTTTCATTTCGGGACTGGGAATCCCTATTACCTCCATACTATCGTGCAATGACAAGTGAATAAACACTCATCTTGAGAATAACACATCTAGCACGGAAAAATATCGGTCTCCTCCTTCCGCTTCATGAGCGGTACGAACACACAAAAAGGAAATTTTATTTTGAAAATTAGAGGTGGCACATGCAAATTTTCTTGGAACAACATGGAAATACCGCATATAGGTAGGTATGATGGACTCATATGGAAAAACTAGGTTTAAGGATTTTGGATGCACAAGTAGTATTTCTACTTAGTACAAGTGAAGGCTAGAAATAGATTGAGAAGCATCCAACCAAGTAATGAAAAATCACATAAGTGAGCATTAAGCATAACTAACACCGAATAATGCACCATAAGTAGGATGTAATTTTGTAGCACAACTATTAACTTTCGTGCTTGCATAGGGAATCACAAACCTTAACCTCAGTATTCTTACTAAGCACAATTACTCACCAACATGACTCACATATCACTATCATCATGTCTCAAAACTATTACAAGCAATCAACTTTAATTTGTCCAATGATCTTCACGAAAGTTTTTATTATATCTTTCTTGGATATCTACCACTTTGGGACTAGTTTCGTATATTGCCATTGCTTTTGACAAGCTCACATAGATTTAAGTGAAGATCATGAGCATAAAAGTTTCATCTCTCAAAATAATATAAGTGAAGAATGAGAGGATTTCTTCAAAATTATTAACTCTCAAATTAATATAAGTGAATCATGAGAGCATTTCTTCAAACATTTAAAAGCACGTCATGCTCAAAAATATATAAGTGAAGTACTAGAGCAATTCCATAGCTCAAAAAGATTCAAGTGAAGCATAAAGAGCAATTCTAAAAAATCATAGCATAGTTTTGGCTCTCTCAAATAGGTGTGTCCAGCAAGGATAAAAAGCAAAACAACCAAAGACCAAATGATACAAGATGGTTGTTAGAAGAAACAGGGGATGCCACTCGGGGGCATCCCCCAGCTTAGTTCATTGTTCCTCTTTGGATATTATCTTGGGGTGCCATGGGCATACCCAAGCTTAGTCTCTTCCACTCCTTATTCCTTCATCCATCGTTATCTCACCCAAAACTTGAAAACTTCAATCGCACAAAACTTAACAAAATTCTCCTGAGATCCGTTAGTATAATAAAGCAAGAGTTACCACTTTAAGGTACTGTTGTAAACTCATTCATATTTTATTATTGCATCATATCTACTATATTCCAACTTTACCATGTCTTATACCCCCTGATAAAAGTCATAAATTCATTAAAACAAGCACACAATGCAATGAAAACAAAATCTATCGCAAACAGAACATTGTGTAGTAATCTATACTCTACCCATCTCTTAATCATGCATAAAAGAGATCAAAAGAAGACTCAAATAATATTCATGGATGGAAATTGATCATGAACTCAAAATTCGTCGGATCCCAACAAACACATCGCAAAAAGTCATTACACCATATGGATCTCCAAGAGACCATTCTATTGAGAATCAAAAAGAGAGAAGAAGCCATCTAGCTAATGCCTACGGACCCATAGGTATATGGTGGACTACACACGCATCATCAGAGAGGCACCTATGATGAAGATGAACCCCTCCATGATGGTGTCTAGATTGGATCTCGTGGGTGTGGGACTTGTGGTGGCTGGAATTGTGTTTTGTAAAGTCCTCTATGGTTTTAGATGGTATGAAACCACCATAAAGTTATCCTTTTCGATCGATCTATCCAAGAGTTCGTACTAAAATAACATCAAGTTATCTTTTTCGATCGATCTATCTAAGAGTTCGTACTAGAATAATGCCATATGATACGCATCAACCAACTCTAATGTCACCTAGATACTCCAATGTCACCACAAGTATCCATGAGTTAATTATATGATACACATCAAACAGTTTCATATTCATGATACTCAACCCAACACAAAGAACCTCAAAGAGTGCCCCGAGATTTCTACCGGAGAAAGTAGGACGAAAACATGCATCAACCCCTATGCATAGATTTCCCCAATGTCACGTCAGGAATCCGCGAGTTGAGTACCAAAACATATATCAAGTGAATCAATATAATAACCCATTGTCACCACAGGTATTCATATGCAAGACATATATCAAGTGCTCTCAAATCCATAGAAATATTTAATCCGATAATAACGCAATCTCAAAGGGAAAACTCAATTCATCACAACAAGATAGAGAGGGGGAAACACCATATGATCCAACTATATTAACAAATCTCGCGATACATCAAGATTGTGCCATCTCAAGTACACGACAGAGAGAGAGAGAGAGATTGAACACATAGCTACTGGTATAAAACATCAGCCCCGAGGGGGGACTAATCCCTCCTCATCATGGAGACCATAGAGATCATGAGGTATCACTTTATTCATAAGAACAAGATCTGATTCATCAATTTCAGTAGTAAACAAACTCGCAAAATAATCAGACATAAGAGGGTTCAGATAAGAAGCAACCACACACCCTAATGTCTAGTCATTTCTTAATTTTTGATGTGGTTTTCCATTCGATGGGATCTAGAAAAATTAAAGAACTAACCTATCGTTTTCATGTAGTTAGCTCAGGGGTTTTTGGTGGAAAATTCTGGCATCATTTTGTGAACTTCATGGCTTTCACAAAAAAGACTTGTGGTCCATAGGAAAGCCAATACTATTAAAAGTGGGTATGGTTTTGTTGGTGAACAATATGCTCAAACATGCACAAGTTATAGTCGCCAAAAACATCCACAAACTCTCCCACCAAAGTTTGTTCTATACCTAACACTTAAAATCGGTGCAACCAACTTTCCCATACCGGTGCCACCGATTCCAGAACCTAGACAAACTCACCCAAACCCAAGCCACTCCGGTGCAGCCGACACTGCTTTCAGTGCCACCGAGTTGGGCTGTCAAGTTTCTGTTACACAAGTTCACATTTTTGGTCCGTCCGAGAATGTTGAATCGGTGTCACTGAGTTTGGCAATTCTGATCATTGGTCACCTTGTTGGTGCAACCGAGATTCCTATATCGGTCTCACCGAAATTCAAAAGTTACCACCTTTTTGTCACTTCAGTACCACCGAGATTAAAACATCGGTGTCAGCGAGTTGGTCATTTTGTGTGTAACGGTTGGATTTTTGGGTATGCCTATATATACCACTTCACCACCACCTACTCGAAAGAGAAGCACTCAGAACTATTCCACACTTGCCCCATCTAGTTTTCTGAGAGAGAACCACCTACCCTTGTGTTGAGGTCAAGATATTCCACTCCAATCATATGGATCTTGATCTCTAGCCTCCCCAAGTAGCTTTCCACCAATCCCATCTCTTCCACCATGCCAAATCTGTGAGAGAGTGATTGGGTGCTGAGGAGTCTATCTTCTTGAAGCACAAGAGCAAGGAGTTCATCGTCATTACCGAGCCTATTACCTTTTGGAGGGTGGTGCCTCCTAGATTGGTTATGTGTCACTTGAGAGCCTCCTACTTCATGTTGTGGAGTGAACCAACAAGTTTGTAAGGGCAAGGAGATCTCCTACTTCATGAAGATCTACCCATAGTGAGGTTAGTCCTTCATGGACGGAAGCCGTTATGGAATAGTCAAGGTTGCTACTTCGTGGACCCTTTTGGGTGGAGCCCTCCATGGACTCTCACGATTGTTACCCTCCGTGGGTTGAAGACTCCATAAGCGTGGATGTACGATAGCACCACCTATCGGAACCACGGGAAAAATCATCGTGTCTACAATTGTGTTTGATCTTCCTACCCTATCCCTTCTATACATGCGTGTTGTTACTTTCCGCTGCTATATACAGTTACACTTGCATCTGTAGGGTGTACTTGACTTGCCATGAAATGCTAAAAACTGTCAACCCTAAAACTTGGTATAGGCAAAACTTTTATTTGGTCAAGTAGTCTAATCACCCCCGCCCCCTCTAAACATACTTTCGGTCCTACAAGTGGTATCAGAACATTGGTCCCCCTTGCTTAGGTCTCACAACCTAGGAGAGTATGGCGTCTAGTGAGGGAAGTTATCACCGTAGACGTCCGTACTTTGATGGCACTAATTTTGCTAGTTGGAAGCAAAAATGAAAATGCATATTCTTGGTCATAACCCCACCGTTTGGGTTGTTGTCCGTGTTGGCTTGCAAGGTGAGTTCTTTGCGGATGGACAGGAACCGGATCGTGAAGCGACCGCTGATGAGTTGAAGATGTTGCAACTCAATGCTCAAGCATGCGACATTCTCTTCAACTACTTATGCCCCGAAGAATTCAACAAAATCAGCAGTCTTGAGAATGCAAAAGAGATTTGGGATACTTTTGTTGATATGCACGAAGGAACCAAGTCCGTGAGAGAATCCAAGTTAGATGCTCTTCAAGGTCAGCTTGACAAGTTCAAGATGAAGGATGGTGAAGGAGTCGCAGAGATGTACTCTAGGCTATCTCTCATCACCAATGAGATTACCGGCTTAGGAAGCGAGGAAATGACTGACAAATTCATCATCAAGAAGATACTTAGAGCTTTGGATGAGAGATACGACACCGTGTGCACATTGATCCAAATGATGTCAAACTACAAAGATCTCAAGCCAACGGAAGTCATTGGAAGGATTGTTGCTCATGAGATGACACTCAAAGATAAGGAAGAACTTCATCACAAGTCTAGCGGTGCTTACAAAGCCACAAGTGATGCTCCCGCAACTTCAAGCAACAACCTTGTCACCAATGAAGAGATAAGCCTCATGGTCAAGAAATTCAACAACTTCTACAAGAATAGAGGCAAATAAAGAAACTCCAACTCAAGATATGAAGAGAAGTGTTCGTCAAGTCGTGACCGCAATTGCTAAAATTGTGGGAAGCTCGAACACTACTCAAATGAGTGCACGGCTCCATACAAAACAAGAGAAGAGCCACCTCGAAGACGAAGCTCAAGGAATGAATCACCACAAAGAGAGAGAAGGAGTAGAGATGATCGTTATGAACGAAGACACTCAAGGAGAAGTAGAGATTCGGAGAAGAAGGACAAGTACACCAAGAGCTACACAAGAAGAAAACATCAAGCTCATGTTGGTGAATAGGTTTCCGGCTCCGACTCCGACAACAACTCTGAGAGAAGCTATCACTCCAACTCCGACTATAGTCAAGATGATGGTGTTGCCGGAATTGCTCTACTGACTACCAACTCCTACGATCTATTTGATTCACCAAATGAAGGGAGTGGAAGTTGCTTCATGGCTAAAGGCCCCAAGGTATGACACCCCGAGTATCTTGATTTTGATAGTGATGAAGATGATTTGCTTTGTGAAGATGATTTTCTTTGTGATGATAACTTGCTTTGTGATAAAACTAGTGATGTTGATCAAAATGAACTTGATAATTCTCATGCTAGTCAAGATGAGTCATTTGATGATGATAAGATGAAAAAAGAACAACTAACTAAAGAACTAAACACTCTTAAGTTAGCTCATGAATCTACTCTCAAAGATCATAGAGAGCTTATAAGAACTCATGAGAAGCTACGCTTCGAGAAGCTCAACTTGGAGCAAGAGCATGAGTTTCTCAAAGCTATCAATGACGATCTCCAAAAGAAGACTTCATCTTATCTAGCCAAACTACTACTCTTGTGTACTTTCATTCCTCAAGTTAAAACTAAGAAACCTAGTAACAAAGGCAAGAAAGGTTCTTCATCTAGTAGCAACAATAAAAATGCTAAACCAAATGCCGTTGTTTCTAGTAGTTCTATTGATTCCACTAATGATGATGCTCTTAGCCAAGTTACACTTGAGCAAGAAAATGCTTTATTGAAAGGAATTATAGAAAAAGGTATCTACAAGAGACTTGCCGGATGTAAGCAATTTGAGGCAATTGTGCGCAAGCACGGAGGATACCGGAAGTATCGTGGTGTTGGCTACTTCAACGCTAATGGAGTTGAGTGGGAAGAATGTCAATATCCCAAGCCCAAGTTTGTTACTCAAAAGGAGAAGTATGAAAATACTCTTCCCAAGGGGACAAACACTCAAGATGACCTTCCACCACAAGACCACAAGCTCAAGGGCAAGAACAAGCTTCAAGAGGACATTGACTCATATGAAGATGAACCCCTAGCTTTGGTGGAGTGGGTTCCCAAGGCTACTTCAAGCTCAACTACTACAAAGGCTACTTCAACACCAAGGATCCCCATCAACTTGATGTGGGTCCCCAAGAAGAAGAACTAGAGAGTTCTTGAGGGGTGACTCCGCCAATGAAATTCACTCATATTCATTATTGTCAAGGACTATTTGCAATCAACATCAACCTTATGCAATAGTTCAAGGAGTCACACATTCCCTCAAAGGTAAGCAAGGGACAAGGTAATCAACAAACCAATGGACATCATCACATATTCTTTGCACTCCATGTCCATAGATATCCTTGTATTTGTCTCTTGTGTGTTGGGACAAACCCATGTTGGTGAGAATAGTAATGAAACAACAAGCATGCTCCCAACACTCGGTGATCTTCATCAACCTTGAGCATCCACCACTACCTCACCAACATGAAGTCTTCATCGACAAAACCCAAGGTTAGTTTATCCCTCTTATGGGGGGATGTCACATCTAGGGGGAGCTTTACCCTAAGACTTGAGTTAAAGCATCTCAAAAGAATGTGACAACATTAAATGCTTTATGCAAAAGTGGTAACCCCACTTGTGCTTAAACGATGAGTATGACCTATGATCAAGTACTCTTACTTGGCTTCTAAGTCAAATACTCCTATTTAGATGATTTCGTCATCGCCCAAGTGCTTGTTAGATGCTAGTGTGTTTGTGCATGTTTGTCATGATTTCTTTTGACATCTTATTGCATGAGCATGTTGGTGTGCATTTATTTTCTTGTTCAAGGACATCCAATTGTTGCTATTTGGTTATTGATTTTCTCTTTTGCTAATTGGATGGACAAAAATGCCTAGGACCACTATTTAGCTATTTATGCTTTCTCACCTCATATTCCATTCATGTTGCATCACAAAATTCGAACAAGTGCTTTTCGATCCCTCTGTGTGTGGAGCACTCAGAGTTCCGTATTGACAAGGACTGACCATTAAAACCTCCCAAGTGCATCTCGGTGGAACCAACCCCACAATCTCGGTCTCACCGAATGCCTAGGGTTGATCTGTTTTTCAATCTCGGTACTGCCGATTTCATATTCTTGGTTACACCGAGTTTCCTTGTCAGCTGACGATTGTGGAACTCGGTGACACCAAAAACATAAAATATGTATCACCGACAGTGGAGGGTATATATATTGTGGTCCTCGACGTTTTGAAATTCATCCTCAGAACCATCACGCCTCAGAACCCTAAGCTGCCGCTTCGAGACCCCTGGTCGTCGCCCTTGTCTTCCTGCGCTCCTCCACCATTGGGAATCGCCGCCGTCGACGAAATCTGCTCCATCGTCGCCGCCGTAGCGGATCCGCACCAAGTTAGGGTACGGATTCGACCTCCTTTGCGCTCTCTTATGATTCTTGCGCATTGGATTTGATTTTATCTATAAGCCACCCATTGCACGTATTCCTATCCACACAAAATCCCATAGGCTAGAGAACCATTGATTTTCTAGGGTTTTGCCTTCCGCCCGATGCAACTCGGTAGAACCGAATCAAGAAAATCGGTACCACCGATTTTCATTTCTGTGTTGCTAAGAACTGTCTCCGTGAAACCGAGCACTCCTTTTCTGTCTCATCGAAAAGGGTGCCAAGTTTTTGTTAAAAGGGACAATAAGTCTCGGTGTCACCAAAAATTTTGCTTCGGCCTTACTGATTCGTTTCTGACAGAATGCAAAACTTCCAAAATCTTTTGTTCAAAATTTCAAAAACCAGTTGATAATTTTGTGATGACTCATCTACTTTTGCTCATCTATATTCCATTCATAGGGTTAGTATGTCAGTTGCAGAGGACAGTCAGAACTTGCCAGAGCAGGGTGCTAACATGAGTTCAGACACACCAGGATCAGAGTCATGAATTTGATTGTTGAGACAATCGAGAGGGTTGCTGCTGATCAGTAGCGCTCTTGCTGTTATGCACCCTACATCCAGATGCTTATCAATTCAAAGTTGGAGAAGCGCATGTTTGCTCTAGATCGTCCACATTTACCCCTACAGCCAGATCTTGAGGACAATGTTGTGGTGATGGATGCTAAACATCCCACATCTGCTACAGCTCAGGCAGAGGCAGAGGCAGTTAGAGCCACTAGTGCTCAAGTCACTAGATCCAGAAATGAGCAAATGGGTCTGTTGATACCATCAGTTCAGGGTATGCAAAAGGACATTAAGGGGATTCTAGACAACCAGAACAGTCTTGTGAGGATCTTTGAAAACAGGATCAAGACCCTTAGTGATAAGGTGGATGGGCTGACTAAGACAGTCAATGAGCACAAAAAGGAAGTTGACTCAGTGCCTCTTCCTCAGACTACTTCAGATGATGATGATGATGATGATGATGATGATGATGATGAGGATGAATCACCTCTCAGGACAGGCACACAGTTTCATACCCAGGCCAGATCAGCCACTGTGCCAGTTCCAGACTTGAGGCCCTCTTCATCAGCTCCTGCTACTGTCACCTCAGCTCCTACTCCATTTGTTCCAGTTCCTCCAGCTACCACTCCAACTCCATCCATGACATCTGCAGAGATCTTCGCCGATGATGTTCTCTCGACTCCTTCATCAACAACCGGAGGAGATCAGCCCAAGAACGATTAGATGTATGCCTTTGAACTCTTTGGTAACTTGTTGCCAAAGGGGGGAAGTGTATATAGATCTTTAGGCTTCGAGCGAGAGAGCGTTTTGGTGTTTCTTGATTTTCAAAACATTTGGTCTTTTGGTTACTTGTGTGAGCGTATGATCATGTGTGTTATGCTACTATTTTATGCCTTATGTGTGATGCAACTATTTCCTATCATCTTAATACTTATGACATGATCATTCACCTTTGCTTGATTGTGTTGTGCTTTGTTATTCATTCTAATTATTCTTGCACACCACCAAGTTGTATGTGACATGGAAGAAGTGCCCCATATACCTTATCGATTGTGCATTTGCATTCAAACGCAAATTCAAAATAAAGCACAAATTTAGGGGGAGCTCTTGCTTATCACATACCTCTCAAAGCGACGATTATATTCATTGATTTCATCATATGTCGAAGCTTTGATCTATATGTTGTCATCAATTACCAAAAAGGGGGGATTGAAAGCACATTTTCTCCCTTGGTGGTTTTGGTAATTAATAACAACATATAAGTCATTGAACTAATGTTTCCACCAAGTATATTTCAGGAAATGTTCAATGATAGGATTGGCAAAAGGAGATTGTGGACATATCCCAAGATGCAAGAAAATAGGTTGGCCAAGCTTCAAGCAAGAGGACTCTACATTTTTATATTTGTGAGAAATCACTTTGAGTCCATAGGAAAGCCAATACTATTAAAAGGGGGTAAGGTTCTGTTGGTGAACAATATGCTCAAACATGCACAAGTGATAGTCGCCAAAAACATCCACAAACTCTCCCACCAAAGTCTGTTCTATATCTAACACTCAAAATCGGTGCAACCAACTTTCCCATACCGGTGCCGCCGATTCTAGAACCTAGACAGACTCAGCCAAACCCTAGCCACTCCAGTGCAGCTGACACTACTTTCGGTGCCACCGAGTTGGGCTATCAAGTTTCTGTTACGCAAGTTTACATTTTCGGTCCGTCCGAGAATGTTGAATCGGCGTCACCGAGTTTGGCAATTCTTACCGTTGGTCACCTTGTCGGTGCAACCGAGATTCCTATATCGGTCTCACCAAAATTCAAAAGTTGCCACCTTCTGGTCACTTCAGTACCACCGAGATTAACACATCGGTATCACTGAGTTGTTCATTTTTGTGTAACGGTTGGATTTCTGGGGATGCCTATATATACCCCTTCACCACCACCTACTCGAAAGAGAAGCACTCAGAACTATTCCACACTTGCCCCATCTAGTTTTCTGAGAGAGAACCACCTACACTTGTGTTGAGGTCAAGATATTCCACTCCAATCATATGGATCTTGATCTCTAGACTCTCCAAGTAGCTTTCCACCAATCCCATCTCTTCCACCATGCCAAATCTGTGAGAGAGTGATTGTGTGCTGAGGAGTCTATCATCTTGAAGCACAAGAGCAAGGAGTTCATCGTCATTACCGAGCCTATTACCTTTTCGAGGGTGGTGCCTCCTAGATTGTTTAGGTGTCGCTTGGGAGCCTCCTATTTCATGTTGTGGAGTGAACCAAGAAGTTTGTAAGGGCAAGGAGATCGCCTACTTCGTGAAGATCTACCCATAGTGATGTTGGAAATATGCCCTAGAGGCAATAATAAATTAGTTATTATCATATTTCCTTGTTCATGATAATCGTTTATTATCCATGCTATAATTGTGTTGATCGGAAACTCAAATACATGTGTGGATACATAGACAACACCATGTCCCTAGTATGCCTCTAGTAGACTAGCTCATTGATCAAAAGATGGTTAAGCTTTCCTAGCCATGGACATGAGATGTCATTTGATAACGACATCACATCATTAGGAGAATTATGTGATGGACAAGACCCAAACTACAAACGTAGCATATGATCGTGTTAGTTTATTGCTACTGTTTTCCGCATGTCAAGTATATGTTCCTATGACCATGAGATCATGCAACTCACGGATATCGGAGGAGTACCTTGTGTGTATCAAACGTCGCAACGTAACTGGGTGCCTATAAAGGTGCTCTACAGGTATCACCGATGGTGTCTGTTGAGTTGGCATGGATCGAGACTGGGATTTGTTACTCCGTGTGACGGAGAGGTATCTTAGGGCCCACTCGGGAATACAACATCACAATGAGCCTTGCAAGCAATGTGACTAATTGTTAGTTGCGGGATCTTGTATTACGGGACGAGTAAAGAGACTTGCCGGTAACGAGGTTGAACTAGGTATGGAGATACCGACGATCGAATCTCGGGCAAGTAACATACTGAAGAACAAAGGGAACGTTATACGGGATTAATTGAATCCTTGACATAGAGGTTCGACCGATAAAGATCTTCGTAGAATATGTAGGAGCCAATGTGGAAGTCCAGGTCCCGCCATTGGTTATTGACTGTAGAGGTGTCTCGGTCATGTCTACATAGTTCTCGAACCCGCAGGGTCTGCACACTTTAGGTTCGGTGACGTTTCAGTAGTGTACAGTTATGTATGGTGGTGATCGAAGGTTGTTCAGAGTCCCGGATGAGATCATGTACGTCATGAGGAGCTCCGGAATGGTCTGGAGGTAAAGATTCATATATAGGAAGTCCCAGTTTGGTCGCCGGAAAAGTTTTGGGCTCATCGATAGTGTACTGGGAGTGCCGGTAGTGTACCGGGAGACCTCCGGGAGGGGTATTTCGACCCCAGAGGGTCCATGGGCTGTGGAAAGTGATAACCAGCCCTTAGTGGGCTGGAGAAAGATCCACACCAAGGCCCATGGCGCAGGACGAGGCAAAAGTCCTAAAGGAAAAGGTGGAAAAAAGGCTAAAAAGGAAGAGTCCTACTCCTACTAGGAGTGGAGGAGGAGTAGGACTCCTCCCCCTCTAGTTCGGCCGAATCCTATTGGAGTTTCTCCTTGCCCCAGCCCTCCTCTCTCTCCCTCCTTTATATACTGGTGGATTGGGTGCTGTTTGGACACAGTTTATGGCCACGTGCTACCCGTTTCACCGGTGCTCCTCTAGATCGGATTTCTGCAGGCTTAGGCGAAGCCCTACCGGAATTGCTCCACCACCATCACCGGAGTGCCGTCATGCTGCCGGTGAACTCTCTCTCCTCTCCACCTCCTCTTGCTGGATCGAGACGGTGGAGATCGTCATCAAGCTGCACGTGTGCTGAACGCGGAGGTGCCGTCCGTTTGGCGCTAGATCGGAAGGATCGTGATCGAGATCGCAAGACGGTTCGTGATGAGATCGCGGAACGGATCGTGATGAGTTTGCAGGACAGATCGTGATCAAGATCGTGAGATGGATCGTGATGAGTTCGTGGGATGGATCATGATGTGTTCGTGGGACGGATCGTGATTGGATCGCGGGACGGATCGGGATGAGATCACGGGACGCTCGGCGATTTGGATCGCGAAGATGTTCGACTACACCAACCGTGCTTCTTAACTCTTCCCGCTTAGCGATCTACAAGGGTACGTAGATCCACTCTCCCTCTCGTAGATTCTCATCACCATGGATAGGTTTGTGTGTGCGTAGGAAATTTTTTGTTTCCCATGCAACGTTCCCCAACAGTGGCATCATGAGCTAGGTTGATGGTTCAATAAGATCTCGAGTAGAACACAAAAGGTTTGTGGGCGTTGATGCTTAGATTGCTTCCTCCCTTGGTCGTATTTTGGTTTAGCGGGATTGTGAGATGAAGCGGCCCGGACCAACTTTACTCGTACGCTTACGAGAGACCAGTTCCCTCGACGCAACTTGTTGCCTAGATGGCTTGCGGGTGACAGTTTCTCTCACTTTAGTTGGATCGGATTCGACAAAGGCGGACCTTGAGAAGGTTGAAAAGCAACTAGTGTATCACCGTTGTGGTTTTTGCGTAGGTGAGAATTGTTCTTGCTAGATACCCGTAGCAGCCACGTAAAACATGCAACAACAATTAGAGGACGTCTAACTTGTTTTTGTAGGGTATGTTGTTATATGATATGGCCAATTACATGATGAGATATATGTGATGTATGAGATGATCAGGTGGTGTATAGATTTTCACGACTTGCACGTCGGTGAATACGGCAACCGGCAAGAGCCATAGGGTTATCTTTAATTATTGTATGACCTGCGTGTCAATCATTAAGCGCTATGTAATGCTTTACTTTATCGCTAAATGGTAGCAATAGTAGTAGAAGCATGCAGGGCGTGACAACCCCGATGGCGACACGTTGATGGAGATCAAGATGATGGAGATCATGGTGTCATGCCGATGACGATGGAGATCATGCTGGTGCTTTCATGATGGAGATCAAAAGCACAAGATCATGGCCATATCATGTCACTATGATTTCCATGTGATAGACTCTACGTTCACATACAATGGGTGCAAGCCAGTGTTGCACACGCAGAACACTTGGGTTAAACTTGACGAGCCTAGCATGTACAGACATGGCCTCGGAACACAAGAAATTGAAAGGTCGAACATGAGTCATATAGTAGATATGATCAACATGATGATGTTCACCATTGCAGCCACCTCAACTCACGTGATGATCGGACTTGAGTTGATGAATTTGGATCATGTATCACTCGAATAATCCGAGGGGTGTCAATTTGAGTGGGAGTTCTTAAGTAATATGATTAATTGAACTCATTATCATGAACATAGTCAAAGTGTCTTTGCAAATTATGTTGTAGATTACTAGCTCACGATGTAGCTCCCTTGTATTTTTTGTTCCTAGAGAAATAGAATTGAAAGATGATGTAGTAATATTGTGGACTGGGTCCGTGATCTGAGGATTGTCCTCATTGCTGCACAGAAGGCTTATATCCTTAATGCACCGCTCGGTGCGCCAACCCCTCTAGCGTCGTCTGTAGATGTGGTGAACATTTGACAGGCACGTTCTGATGACTACTTGATAGTTTAGTGTTTCATGCGTTACGGCTTAGAATTGAGGCTCCAAAACGTTTTGAACGTAACGGAACATATGAAAAGTTTCTAAGAGCTGAAATTAGGATCTCAGGCTCGTGCCCGTGTTGTGAGATATGAGATCTCCAACAAGATTCTTTGCCTGCAAGATGAAAGGGAATAGCTCAATCGTTTAGCATGTACTCATATTGTCTGGGTGCTACAATCGCTTAAAGCAAGTGGGAGTTGATCTTCCAAATAAGATAGTGATTGACATAGTTCTCCAAGTCACTGTCACTAAGCTACTAGAACTTGGTGATGAACTATAAATTGCTAGGGATAGAAATAATGATTCCTGAGCTGTTCGCGATGTTTGACACCGCGAAGGTAGAAATCAAGAAGGAGCGTCAAGTGTTGACGGTTAACCAAACCACTGGTTTCGAGAACGGCAAGAGCAAGGAGGGAAACTTCATGGATAGCAAGTCAGTTTCTGCTCCAATGAAGCAACCCAAAGTTGAACTCAAACCCGAAACTAAGTGCTTCGGTTATGAGGTGAGCGGTCGCTGAAGCGGAACGACCCTAGATACTTGGTAGATAAGAAGGATGGCAACATCGACCGAAGTATATTTGATATACGAGTTATTGATGTGTACCTTGCTAGTACTCCTAGTAGCACCTGGGTATTGGATACCGGTTCGGTTACTAAATGCTAGTAACCTGGAAAAAAAGCTATGGAATAAACGGAGAACTAGCTAAGGGTGAGGTGACGATATGTGTTGGAAATGTTTCCAAGGTTGATGTGATCAACATCGCACGCTCTCTCTACCTTCAGGATTAGTGAGAACCTAAATAAATGTTATTTGGTGTTTTGCGTTGAGCATGAACATGATTAGATCATGTTTATTGCAATACGGTTATTCATTTAAGTTAGAGAATAATGGTTATTCCGTTTACATGAATAATACCTTCAATGGTCATGCACCCAGTGAGAATGGTTTGTTGAAATCTTGATCGTCGTGATACACATGTTCATAACATTGATGTCAAAAGATACAAAGTTAATAATGATAGTACCACATACTTGTGGCACTGCCGCTAAATGTCATATTGGTATAAAGCGCATGAAGAGACTCCATACAGATGGATCTTTGGACTCATTCGATTTCGAATCGGTTGAGACATGCGAACCATGCCTCTTGGGCAAGATGACTAAAGGACCCCGTTGGATGGAGCGGGCAAGTGATTCATTGGAAATGATACATGCTGATGTATGCAATCTAGTGAGTCTTGTAGCGTGCAGTGGATATCGTTATTTTCTTACCTTCACTGATGATTTGAGTAGATATAGTGTATATTTACTTAATGAAACACAAGTCTGGATTGTTTGAAAGGTTCAAGCAAATTCAGAGTGAAGTTTAAGATCATCGTGATAAGAAGATAAAAATGACTGCGATATGATCATGGAGGTGAATATCTAAGTTACGAGTTTGGCATACAACTTAAGACAATGTGAAATTTGTTTCACAACTAACGCCACCTAGAACACCATACTGTGATGGTGTGTCCGAACATCATAGTCATGCTCTATTGGATATGGTGCATGCTATGATGTCTCTTATCGTTTTACTACTATAATTTTGGGGTTATGCATTAGAGACAACTTCATTCACTTTAAATAGGGCACCATCTAAATCCGTTGAGATGACACCATGTGAATTATGGTTTGATAGAAACCTAAGCTGTCATTTCTTAATGTTTGGGGCTGCAATGTTTGTGTGGAAAATGTTTTCACAGAATAAGCTAGAACCCAAAGCGGACAAATGTATCTTCATAGAATACCCTAAGAACAGTTGGGTATGCCTTCTATCTCAGATCCGAGTGCAAAGTGTTTGTTGCTAAAATTGGGTCCTTTCTCGAGAAAAAGTTTCTCTCAAAAGAGTTGAGTGGGAGGAAGATAGAACTTGATGAGGTTGTTAAACCTTTGTTCAACCAGAGAGTAGCGCAGCGCAGAAAGATGTTTTTGTGAAGCCTACGTTAGTTGAAGAGGAAGTTAATGATGATGATCATGAAGCTTCAGGATCAAGTTACTATCGAACTTCGTAGGTCGACAAGGATGTGTACTGCTCCTAAGTGGTACGACAACCCTGTCTTGGAAGTCATGTTGTTGGATAACGATGAACCTACGAGCTATGGAGAAGGGATGATGGGCCCGGATTCCGACAAATGGTTGGAGGCCATGAAATCCGAGATAGGATCCATGTATGAAAACAAAGTATAGACTTTGGTGGACTTGCTCATTGGACGGTAGGTTGTTGAGTACAAATGGATCTTTAAAATGAAGACAGACACTGATGGTAAACGTCACCATTTGTAAAGCTCGACTTGTTGCAAAGTTGTTTGTGACAAGTTCAAGGAGTTGACTACGATGAGACTTTTTCACTTGTAGCGGTGCTAAAGTCTGTTGGAATTATGTTAGCAGTTGCTGCATTTTTTCAATTATGAAATCTGGCAGATGGATGTCAAAACATCGTTTCCTTAACGGTTTGTTTGAGGAAAGGTTGTATGTGATACAACCAGAAGGTTTTGTCGGTCCTAAGGATGCTAAAAGGTGTGCAAGCTTTAGTGATCCTTCTATGGACTGAAGCAAGCATCTCGGAGTTGGAATATACACTTTGATGAGGTGATCAAAGTTTTTGAGTCTATACAAAGTTTACGAGAAACTTGTATTTGCAATAAAGTGAGTGGGAGCACTATAGAATTTCTGATAAGTATATGCGGATGACATATTGTTGATCAGAAATAATCTAGAATTTTTGGAAAGCATAAATGGTTATTTGAAAAGTGATTTTCAAAGGAAGACCTGGATAAAGCTACCTAATTGTTGAGCATCAAAATCTATAGAGATAGATCAAGATGCTTGATGAGACTTTCAATGAGTGCATGCCGTGACAAGATTTTGAAAGAGTTCAAAATGGATCAGTCAGAGAAAGAGTTCTCGCCTAATTTGAAAGGTGTGGAAGTTGAGTGAGACTCAAAGCTTGACAAACGGCAGAAGAAAGAGAAAGGACGAACGTCGTCCCCTATGCCTTAGCCATAGGCTCTATATTATGCCATGCTGTGTACCGCACCTGTGTGTGCCTTGCCATGAGTCTGTCAAGGGGTACAAGAGTGGTCTAGGAGTGGATCACTGGACAGCGGTCGAAATTATCCTTAGTAACCAAAGGACTAAGGAAATGTTTCTTGATTATGGAGGTGATAAAGAGTTCGTCGTAAAGAGTTACATCGATGCAAGCTTTAAACACCTATCCGGATGACTAGTAGTAGCAATCTGGACGCGTATAGTGGAGCAGCCATTTGGAAATAGTGCCAAGTGGAGTGTGGTAGCAGTATTTACGGTTTGACATAGAGATTTGCAAAGCACACACGAATCTGAATGTCGCAGACCCGTTGACTATAAGACCTCTCTCACATGCAAAGCATGATCGAGCCCCAGAACTCATTGGGTGTTAGATTCATAACAATGTGAATCACATGGAGATGTGAACTAGATTATTAACTCTAGTGCAAGTGGGAGACTGTTGGAAATATGCCCTAGAGGCAATAATAAATTAGTTATTATCATATTTCCTTGTTAATGATAATTGTTTATTATCCATGCTATAATTGTGTTGATCGGAAACTCAGATACATGTGTGGATACATAGACAACACCATGTCCCTAGTATGCCTCTAGTAGACTAGCTCGTTGATCAAAATATGGTTAAGGTTTCCTAGCCATGGACATGAGATGTCATTTGATAACGGGATTACATCATTAGGAGAATGATGTGATGGACAAGACCCAAACTACAAACGTAGCATATGATCGTGTCAGTTTATTGCTACTGTTTTCCGCATGTCAAGTATATGTTCCTATGACCATGAGATCATGCAACTCACGGATATCGGAGGAGTAGCTTGTGTGTATCAAACGTCGCAACGTAACTGGGTGACTATAAAGGTGCTCTACAGGTATCACCGATGGTGTCTGTTGAGTTGGCATGGATCGAGACTGGGATATGTTACTCCGTGTGACGGAGAGGTATCTCAGGGCCCACTCGGTAATACAACATCACAATGAGCCTTGCAAGCAATGTGACTAATTGTTAGTTGCAGGATCTTGTATTACGGGACGAGTAAAGAGACTTGCCGGTAACGAGGTTGAACTAGGTATGGAGATACCGACGATCGAATCTCAGGCAAGTAACATACCGAAGAATAAAGGGAACGTTATACGGGATTAATT
Organism: Hordeum marinum; assembly: GCA_022496015.1. NCBI lineage: Eukaryota > Viridiplantae > Streptophyta > Magnoliopsida > Poales > Poaceae > Hordeum > Hordeum marinum. The sequence continues at coordinate 472,849,903 of CM039678.1, forward strand.
GAATCCTTGACTTAGAGGTTCGACCGATAAAGATCTTCGTAGAATATGTAGGAACCAATGTGGATGTACAGGTCCCGCCATTGGCTATTGACTGTAGAGGTGTCTCGGTCATGTCTACATAGTTCTCGAACCCGCAGGGTCTGCACACTTTAGGTTCGGTGACGTTTCGGTAGTGTAGAGTTATGTATGGTGGTGACCGAAGGTTGTTCGGAGTCCCGGATGAGATCCTGGACGTCACGAGGAGCTCCGGAATGGTCCGGAGGTAAAGATTCATATATAGGAAGTCCCAGTTTGGTCGCTGGAAAAGTTTCGGGCTCATCGATAGTGTACTGGGAGTGCCGGTAGTGTACCGGGAGACCTCCGGGAGGGGTATTTCGACCCCAGAGGGTCCATGGGCTGTGGGGAGTGATAAACAGCCCTTGGTGGGCTGGAGAAACAGCCACACCAAGGCCCATGGCGCAGGAGGAGGCAAAAGTCCTAAAGGAAAAGGTGGAAAAAAGGCTAAAAAGGAAGAGTCCTACTCCTACTAGGAGTGGAGGAGGAGTAGGACTCCTCCCCCTCTAGTTCGGCCGACTCCTATTGGAGTTTCTCCTTGCGCCAGCCCTCCTATCTCTCCTTCCTTTATATACTGGTGGATTGGGTGCTGTTTGGACACAGTTTACGGCCACGTACTACCCGTTTCACCAGTGCTCCTCTAGATCGGATTTCTGCAGGCTTAGGCGAAGCCCTGCAGGAATTGCTCCACCACCATCACCGGAGCATCGTCACGCTGCCGGTGAACTCTCTCTCCTCTCCACCTCCTCTTGCTGGATCGAGACGGTGGATATCGTCATCAAGCTGCACGTGTGCTGAACGCGGAGGTGCCGTCCGTTCGGCGCTAGATCGGAAGGACCGTGATCGAGATCGCGAGACGGTTCGTGATGAGATCGCGGAACGGATCGTGATGAGTTTGCGGGACAGATCGTGATCAAGATCATGAGACGGATCATGATGAGTTCACGGGACGGATCATGATGTGTTCACGGGACAGATCGTGATTGGATCGTGGGACGGATCGTGATGAGATCGCAGGACGCTCGGCGATTTGGATCGCGAAGATGTTCGACTACACCAACCGCGTTTCTTAATGCTTCCCGCTTAGCGATCTACAAGGGTACGTAGATCCACTCTCCCTCTTGTAGATGCTCATCACCATGGATAGGTTTGCGTGTGCGTAGGAAATTTTTTGTTTCCCATGCAACGTACCCCAACAAGTGAGGCTAGTCCTTCGTGGACAGAAGCCGTTATGGAATAGTCAAGGTTGCTACTTCGTGGACCCTTTTGGGTGGAGCCCTCCGTGAACTCTCGCGACCATTACCCTCCGTGGGTTGAAGACTCCATAAACGTGGATGTACAATAGCGCCACCTATCGGAACCACGCGAAAAATCATCATGTCTACAATTGCGTTTGATCTTCCTACCCTATCCCTTCTATACATGCTTGTTGTTACTTTCCGCTGCTATATACTCTTAGACTTGCATGTGTAGGGTGTACTTGACTTGCCATGAAATGCTAAAAACTATCAACCCTAAAACTTGTATAGGCAAAACTTTTATTTGGTCAAGTAGTCTAATAACCCCCCTCTAGACATACTTTCGGTCCTACACATTGTGACCACGAGTATCCACATGCAAGACATACATCAAGTGTTCTCAAACCAATAATATTCTATCCAACGTAAGGAGATCTCAAAGGGAAAGATTCCATTCATCGCAACAAGATAGCAAGGGGCAAACACCATATGATCCAACTATATTAACAAAGCTTGTGATACATCAAGATCGGTACATCTCAAGAACACGAGAGAGAGAGAGAGAGAGAGAGAGAGATCAAACACATAGCTACTGGTACATACCGTCAGCCCCGATGGTGAACTACTCCCTCCTCGTCATGGCCTTCGCCGGGATGATAAGATTGCCACCGGTGATGATTTTCCCTCTGTGGCATAGTATTGGAAAGGCTCCAAATGACTTTTTCTTCGATACAAAGAGTTGCACTGGCGGATCAAAAGTTCTTTGTTTATTTCTGAGGGTTTTGGTATATATAGAATTTTTAGTATTGGAATCAGGCCAAACGGAGCCACGTGAGCCCCACGAGCTAACAGGGCGCGCCCTGTTGCCTCGTGGCCCACAGGTGACTCCCCTCCGGTGGTTCTTCACTTCAGTATTTTTCATTTTCTCTAGAAAAAATAATAAAAAGTTTTGGACGATTCCAAGAACTTTTATTTTCTGCACAAAAAACAACACCATTGTAATTCTACTGAAAAGAGCGTCAGTCCGCGTTGGTTCTAAATAAATCATATAAAGTGCATCAAAACCATATAAAAATATTGTAAACATAGGCAAATATGGCATGAATACTTCATAAATTATCGATAAGTTCGAGATGTATCACCGGTCGTTGCACCCGAGAAGATCAACCTCGAGGTCACGGTCGCTGGCGACGGGAATGGGCAAAGTGCACTCTGCACGAGGAGGTGCCAAATGGGGCTAGGGGAAAGCCATCATGCATACCGTTTGTGTGGCACAAAACAACAAGGCGAGTGCTAGGCGCCGGTGCGCCAACCCAAATTTGGGTCGGTCGCACCACAACAGTTGGATCTTGAGTGTGTGGGCCATTGGATCCTTGCAAAAAAAAGGTTCGCCCCTATCCTCACTTCTTTCGCATGCCACGCCTGATGTCCCCACCTCTTGTCGCCGCATTCCGCCCCCGCCTCTCGAAGCATTGCATCATCCCCATCGTGCTTGTCGCCATGCCCATCGTTGTCGACAAGGCTTGTAGGAACCGACAACTGACGTCTCATCCCGACTGAAGCTTCTCGTGAGTAGTTCGTCGTGGAAGAAAAACAACAGATGTAGCAAAACAAGTTGACAGTAGTACAAAAATTAATACAGTTGTAGCAAAAACGGCTCGCCATCGTCTTCGCCGGTTGTAGCTCGGTGTAGAAAACAATGTCGCCGGTTCCAACAAAAGATGATGCCACTGGTTGCAAAACATTTTGGTTGAAGATTTTCTCAAAAACCTTGGTTGAAGCTTTTTCATCTACTGGATGAAGCTTTTTTTAAACGGTTGAAACATTTCATGTGTTCCAAAAAGTGGTCGAAGGTTTCTCAAAAACTCTAGTTGAAGCTTTTCCATCTGCCGAATGAAGTTTTTTTATTTAAAAAACGGTTGCAACATTTTCCAAAAACTAGTTGATGCATTTGTAATCGATGGCTGAAGATTTTTTTTCTATATGTGGTTGAAGCTTTTTCATTTGCGGGATGAACGTTTTGTTAGAACGGTTGTAACTTTTCATGTGTTCCAAAGTCTGGTTGAAGCTTTCGTATCTACTAGATGTAGCTTTTTGCGTCCATGGTTGTAGCATTGGCACCGGCGTTTTTGTAGATATCCTAATTTCGCCGTTGCAGCTCCCCTAGTCGCCATGGTTGTAGCACGGGGGAGCCGGTTCGAGCGCTTCTGGCATGTCGTCGGTTTCCTGTCGAGTGTTGTCGTGTTCATCTCCGATGAGTGATGGGCATCTGGAATTAGGGATCGGGCTTCCCCGAGCGTTGGTAATCAGAGAGAAAAAGACAGGGGAGAGGGAGATCTATGGAGGCAACAGGGTTGCGGTGGCAACCAGTGGTGCGGGACATGCGAAGGAGCCGTGAGGATGCCGTTGTGCATGGGTGGTCGGAGCTGCGATGACGCCATGGTGTGCGGCGGGGTACCTGTGCGTGGAGGAGGAAGGGGAGGGTTGCACGTTATTGCTGTCAAGAGGATGGCGATGAATCCCGTGGCTCGTGCACGTCCGACACAACAGTTCGACACACGCTCACGGGTAGAAACATTTCTCAAACAACAAACTTATGGAAAACCCGACTACTTGAAGGAAATAGCCAAAACACCCATGATACAACACAATCCAACCTCGTCATGCAGAGCTGGCTAAACGTTGATGGAACGCCCAACCAGTCACGACCGCCTTTGATCGGACAAGCATATCTAGCTTGAGAGGCCAGGTATGCACGCTCAGGCCCCAAGCCGAGGAGACACGCCTGTCTAGGTTACGCATGCGACCCAACCGGGGGTAGAGAAGCTTATAGGCCGGGATGCCTTCCGCACGATCGCGTCAGTTGATGGTGCGGCTGGCCCACGCGCACCTGGCTGGACCAACCACCTATGCCCATGAGTGTGCCTAGTTCGACCCTCACGATGCACGCCCCCTTGCGTGGGCCGTCGCGAGCGAGCACAACACACACCCCACCTGTCCCGATCGGACCAGCCCGGTGCAGGGCGAGGACATGGATAAGCAGGTCGACGTGGCCCTTTACGCGTGGGCCAACACATGAAAAGTTTCCCGCGGTCGCGCCATCAGCGGTCCCATGACAGTAGCCTCGGGTGCGCCTCGCGGTACACCCGTCATGGGCTGCCAGTCGGATCACCCCGAAAGGACACCAATTATAGGGACAAAACCAACCGACACGGGCCAAGGATGCCACCAGGCGGGCCCATCCAGGCCCTCGTGCGTGGGTGCAAGGCCATGGCCTCCGCCTAGTAAAGGTGGCCTCGAGCATGCTTGATGGTCCACCCATCATGGACCTACTAGCCAGGTCGCTTGGGTCCAAGTCGTCTAAGCAGATCAGACGACTCTAAAGGCCCCCACGGGGCCCACCTATAACGGACCCCATGCATGAAATGGTAGATCAACCACAATGCATACCGGCTGACGCGATCGGGCCGGGGGATGACACGAAAAACATCATGAACAACCTCTCACGTGTAAAGATCATATAAAAATTGGTAGCTAACTCATCCATATCTCCCACATCCTCTATTAACCTCTCATCCGGCTATGGCAAATATTAGGGGTGGATTGGACAGGGCTTGTCATAGCCAGCTGCCTCATAGTTCTAGTTCAAAAAGTGGATTTAGAGCATCTACCGCCGGACCGGGCAAATCTGCCCCCCTACACGTCCGCGGACGCGTCCGGACACGTCTGCGAACGCATCTGGATGGTCCCTCATATTTCACTCAGTGCATCCACATATCTCATATCCGGACTCTTAAATCCATGCAAATTCATGCACGTCGATCACAGAAACTAAATGTTGCACATAAAACAAATGTCGGTACCGAACATAAGAAGTGTTTACATCAAATTTATTTGAAGTGCACATTCAGTCATCTGCTCTTTGATTTCCATTGTGGGTCTACATATGCTCCACCAGATCATTGAGTAGTTGTGCGTGCATGTGATGATCTTGGATATTCTAATGCATCTGCAGAAAGTTCATAAGTTAAACTGCATCTTGATCTTCATGGATTTCAACTTGTTCTCGAGGTGCTTCAAAATCATTGGTTTGGGATACACCATCACCCTCATCCTCGACGATCATATTGTGCAAAATAACACAACATGTCATCAGCTGCCACAAAAATTCTGATTCTCACATCATTGCAACCCCACGAATAATTCCACAACCCGCTTGCAGCATTCTGAATGCCATTTCGACATCCTTCATAGTTGCTTCCTACATTGTTGCAAAGTGCTTTTGTTTGTTGCCATGTGGTTTGGATATGGTCTTCACAAATGCAGCTCACTGAGGATATATGCCATCGGCAAGATAGTATCCCATGTTGTAGTCTTGACCGTTGACGGTGTAGCTGCACGGAGGTGATTCTCCGTTGCAAAGCCTCTTGAAAACCGTAGATCGTTGAAGCATGTTGATGTCATTGTGAGAACCTGACATTCCAAAGAAAGCATGCCAAATGCATAAGTCATGTGATGCCACCGCTTCTAGTATGATGGTGGCCTCTTTTGTGTGACCTTGATACGTTCCTCGCAAACCTTTGGGGCAGTTCTTCCATTGCCAATGCAAGCAATCGATTGATCCGAGCATTCCTGGAAACCCTTTGGTCTCTCTAATAGCCAACAACATCTCCATGTCATGTGCATTTGGCTCTCTTAGATACTCTGCTCCAAACACCTCCACCACAACACGAGCAAACTTGACAGTAGTCTTCACGCATGTGCCCTCCCCCATCTTGACCATCTCACCAATGGCATCTACTACAGTACCAAGTGCAAGCATCCTTAGAGTAGCCATGCACTTCTACTTGGTAGAGAAAGAGAGTTGACCACAACAATCCCTTGAGAGCTTGAAGTAGTCATAGTGTGCCTCCACTCCCTCCACAATGTGCAAAAACAATGGTTTTCGCATGCTAACATGACGACAAAACCATGAATCGTCCGGTAAAGTTGGGTTCGGAGCAAAGTAATCCTTCTGCAGTAGCTTTGCTCTGGATACCATATCCTGATTGATGACTCTTCTCCCTTTGATTGAGCCCTTGAAATTGAGAACATGCTCCACTTCCCGGTACATTTTCTCTTGCATGCTCATGTCCACTTCTTCGTGTGAGTCCGATGAATCGAAGAACTCATCTTGAATCAGATGATCAAGCTCCATCAGTCCATACTCCTCGCCGGACGAAGCATCAAAATCCATCATTTCCCCTAAAAATTGATCAACAAATCCGGTCAGACATTTTGTGGAACACATTTAGCGCAAGGTAGAGCCCGAGAGTTGCCGGACGTACCACGGTGTCTTCCGGGATAGCGGCGACATCGGGAGAGATGATCCCTCTCACAAAGCGGTCGGGGAGGGGGGGCAAAGGCTACTAGACGATGGAGCGCGCGCGCCGGCGGAGCTGGGAGACGAACGACGCGAGGAGGAAGAGGAGAGGAAAACACCAACTGGATCTGGTAGTTCTGAGGGGTGGATTTGTTGTAATTTTTGATGGGGTCAGGATGTCGGATCCAACGTGGCGGGCGTGCCCGGGCTCCCCCATGTCCGCCCCATATTTGGGCGAGATATGAGGGGTGCCGGTCAGTCCGGGCGTTTGAGACCCGTTTGAGGGGTCCGGTTGGGATGCGTTTTTGTGACCGGTCGGTGACCAGGCGTTTGAGACGGGTTTGAGGGGTCCGACTGTAGATGCTCTTAGACCACCTCTGACAGCTGTTGTATTTTAGGGTAGCAAATGGTAGTTGGAGTTTAGGGCACGAAAAAGTGTATTCTTTGGGCACACAAAAGTTACATCTTTAATAGTTGTCTTAAAGTAAGCACGAACAACATGGAAACTTTATTTTTTTCAACTACAAACATTCAAGTAAACTAGTACAAGCATACTACAAAGAGTCAAAGATTGTCCCAATCAATGTCGCTCTCCTCACCCTCCTACAAAAATTCATTCTACACGGCGATGCGATGGTCGGATTCGGTGCGGCGGCGGCACGATTTTGCGAGAAGGCAGTCGTGCGGCTCGGGGTGGGTTTGGAGTTTTTGAGCAGGCATAGTCATACCCAAAATATACAACACTTGTGCCCTGTTTTATTGCAACCCAAATAAAATTCAACAATTTTTGGTTTTGATGCAACTGTTTTGGCCGAAGAGGGACTTCATCAAATTTATGCTGCCTCAGATCTTGTTAGATTTGGTATAGGAGGCACTGCGGCGGCTGTATGCATTGTCTCTTTTGGAAATTACTTGGGATCATCTACGGTAGTAATTCATGGCGTCAAAGATGTTGCAACTCTAGAGGATATCACTTGCAGGGAAGCTCCATCTTTGATAGCTGATCTTCTACTTCACGATTTTGTGGTGTCTACTGATTCTCAGCAGGTGGCTAATGATACCAACATGGGCTGCACTGGTATTCATGGTCTAATGGTAGTTGAGATTAAGTTAAGGGCAACCAAGTTTAATTGTAGTTTTTGTTTCGAGGATCGGGCGTTGAATAGAGAAGCCCATTTACTAGCCAAGTTTTTCTGATTCTTTAGATTGTGTTAGACATGTCTGGTTGGGACAGCCTCATGATCCCGTTTATATGCCCAGTTTTATGAACTATGGATATTAAAGTTTGGTGGTTCTTAAAAAAAGAAGTTGTTGGAAGCGTTTTTTGCCCTCCAAATAGTCAAAAAGTAACTGCTGCCCTATAACAAGGCAGCCGTTGAAGATGCTCTTACTGAGTACGAACAATACAGATACCAAAACCAGTATTGAAACATGTTAACCAGAAACATGCAAAGATATCCTAAACAGTTCAACAGTGTCCACACACGACTCACTCTAGACCGTTGACCACGGATTCAGGAGGGGCGAGGGGAGGCGAGACCCCCCTGACGATCGCATCACCCCTTGATAGCGATCAGTTTTGTTCGCTAATTTTTCTCGCTATATAACTGCTGGTGGCTTGCTTTGCACCCCCCTATGGCTCCGTTAGCTAGGGCCCGTGCATTTTTTTTACAAGCGGATTGCGCGCACAAGGCCCAAATTCCAGAAAAAGTAAAAATGGGAAGCAGCCCACGATGGAAGCAAACCAAGCTAGCTACTAGGATAGGATTCTAAGAAAAAGCTACTAGGATAGGAAGTACTTCAATACGCCCGTAAAAAGAAGGATATGAAGTAATACGCACGTACGAACAGTTTTAAGCAGATCTCCTTTGCCTCAAAAAAATATATTTTAGATCTCCTCTTACCGCTTCGTTCACAGCATGATGTTCGAGCCTGCCGTCGACCACTGTGCCCCATCTAGATGGTCTCGAATCTCTCTGTCGAGAAGGGAAGGGGATGTGCAAGCCCCTCGTGTTGATCCACCGCGCATTCTGACGGGCCGACCGCACGGATGAGCGACCAAATTAAGGTTAGTTTAGCATCAGATTAGTTCGCCTCTTTCAAATCGTAGAGGTGTCTCATAAATCGTAGCGACCAAATTAAGGAGTAGTAGATATACATACATTAACAACTAGATACTAAATTTTGATCTTTGGTAGTGTCTCATAAATCAGATTTTGAATTAACTATCTTTTTTTTGAGGTGTTGAATTAACTATCTAGGGGCGTGTTTGGATCAGACCGAAGTGCCTGACAAATTTTTTGGTGTTGACCAAAGTGACAGTTCTGTTTGATTGAAATACAATTACTCGGCTCTCACCAGCTTCATTACCCTCATCCCTTACACAACCAAATTTTTGACAAGGCGTTGGAGCCTTGGAGTTGGAGGTCGTTTTCTTCACAATTTTTTTTGCATGGGTTGGTTGGCTGGGTGACACAACACGATTGAAAAGGGATCCTAGATCTTCCAATATGTAGTACAATATGTATCTATCTATCTGTCCCATGATTTTTAGGCTTCTAGTTCCTGCCCCCCCCCCCTCCCCCCCTATCTCTATTTTTTGGCTCCGTCCCTGACCGGGTCTTGGCCCATTCCTCAGACACAACTTTTCGACAAACTTTATTCAAGCGCTGCAATAAGCCTACTGCAGAGTCGACCAAGTCACCTTCACTGAGATCAACCCTAAACCAGCCTTTATCTCTCGAGTATCAACTCCATGCCTGCCTGCCCTGAAGGAACAATAGCGCTCCAGTGAACCGGATGGCCCCGAGGCCACCTTGAACTTCAAAACCAGAATGGAACCATCCACTACAGCAACCGCAGACCTCTTCAAATGACATGACTCGCCAACTATACCGTTGAAGAGCCGAATTGCTTCATTGTAATCACCGATCGAACAACGAATGCGCAGAGCAAAACTGCTCTGCACTTCTGACACAGCAACTTCAACATTCGCCATGACTGCTTTATTAATACGTGCTATGGTTAAGTCAACCGTGCCACAGTCGCCACGGATGCGATATTTCAGTGCACAATTCCATGGGCCCCACATGTGGTCTATGTCTGACACACCATCAATCAGCTGGCAATCATCCCTTTCTTCCTTACCTACCTTGATCCTCATGTCATATTCCAATAGAATAATGGAAAGCATATCTATCCCTCGCTTAGGGCCAGCCATGTCGATGAGAGAACCCTGCAAATTTGTTGTTACTGTTTAGTAGCTCTTCATATGGAAGTAAGAAACAGCTAAAGCTTTATACTACCTCTGTTTCTAAATGTAAGACGTTTTGGCAATTCAAATTGAACTACCAAAACACATCTTACATTTAGGAACAGAGGGTGTACTTCTCTAAGATGTTTTACTTGCAACGACATTAATTTTGTGATAGTTTACAACTGTTGACCAACATCTTTGCCACATATCAAACTGACTGGTTACATAGTGTACAGCAATGTTTTTTGGGAGGGAAAATTGGCCCTTGGTTTTTATTTGATATTGTTCGGATCCCATTTTTTACATAAGCATGTCGAAATGAGAAGAGAAAACAAAATGACTTATAGTATGCAATGATTCATGCTAGTGTGTTAAGTAGCAACTAAGAGCCCGGACTATTCAGTTTGATTTTGTTTGGAATACATGATATACTCACTCAGTTCCATAACTTATAAGTTTCTCACAGTAAATCACCTTTCCACAATATAAACTTGGTGTAATGGTGGCCAAAACAATCCAAACTACCATTTTGCTACGTTTGTACAAATAAATCACAAGACTTGAGAGTGCTTGCTGTTCCATGCATACACTAGGTTTGGCCTTACAATGTGAAATGAATATATTTGACATAAATCAGGTATTTGACCCCCCACCCCCACCCATTCCATACCGTATAAACCATTCCCTCAGGTGGTTTCGCCCACACTGCAACATCCACCTAAGGCCTTGTTCGGTTGCATTGGGTTTGAGGGGGATTAAAGGGGATTGTGAGGGATTACATCCCCTGTAAGTCAAATTCCTCTCCAATCCCCTTCAAACCTCTCCAATCCCCTTGGGGAAGGGATTAAACGAACAAGCCCTAATGTGAGAACTTCCCCAGTGGGGTACCTTATACCATATGGAATGCTTCAAGGGGCCAAATACCTTGTTTTATACTTGAGGGGGTTAAGTAGACTTAATGCTTGAAATAATCATAGGTAAGTATGGATTTGCACCTGCTTCACAATGATGGGGTCATCCCTGCTGATATTGACAACATAATTACGCAATGTATCCAGACAATCCCGCACTGCTATGTATCCATACAACTCTACTGGGCCAGGATCCACAACAAGTTCAGCCAACTTGAATGAGAAAATTTGTAACACGTGATTAAGTACATGCCGAACGCATTCTCCGTTGTAGATGTTGCAATCTGTGGGATCTGGTAGCCGAGCTTCACAAAAAAAAGGTAAAGAATTAAATTGTAATGGAAAACAATATAGGAAAACAATAGTCGTCATACAAAAAGTAAGCGTGTCACTAGAGGAGGATTCCATGACCCTATTGGAAGTTTTCCTTCTCATCCAAATGAAAATTATTGATGTTCCTTTTACTATGAATTTCACTCCATCAAAGGTTTTTGTTTTAGGAAACCCAAAGAAAAAGCGGGTAACATTTCATCATGTCAGCAAGTAAAGGTCCATTTTACCCTCCCAGATTATTCCATAACCCCCCTAAACTTATTTATTGATTATGTCTACCCCAAGAATTACTAAAACAAGTCAATTCAGCCCTTGATGAAAATATTCTATTGTTTCCCTTTCTAGAAGTCTTATTGTAAGTTGTGTTTTTATTTTGATGGTAGATAACATCACAGTCTATATAATAATAATAGAATCATAATTTTCCATCTTGCATACTTGGGAGCAACTAAACCTACTTCAACGCTCATGGTACAAGAAATATGTGCTAAAATTGCAAGTTTATGAACATATTTCTGTACGGTACATGGTGACAACAAAAAGGATAAAAACCAGTCATGTGGTGAACCGAGCTGGGGGTGGAGGCCCAGGATAACCAAACTAAGCTAAGGCAGGAATCTGAAGAATTTCCTCTCCTACCTTTGCAAAACCTAACAGATGCAACCCCTGAATGCCAATGCATCTACATTAAACTTGTAAAGGTAAGGAAAGTAAAGAAAAATAGCCAGATGATTTCAACAGAGAACACATGAGTTGACACTATATGTAGCTTGAAAAAGGTACTCGCAACAAATTCAAATAGGTAAAACGAGAGATTATTCACTTACTCTCACTACGGTCATGAATATTATAATCCCTTTTCCACGAACCAATGTTCCTGTATAAAGAACCATCACGGTGCGTGCTTTTCGGAAGAACTCCCAGGTCAAGCACATCATCGTCTTCGGAATCGCTTAATAGCAATGCACTCATTGTATTGGTTGCACTCCTTCTGTTTTCATCACAACCAGAGATGTCCACAATTTTCGAAGATGCATCAAGTTTGTCGGCTTTAGCATTCATATCTTGCAAGGTTGTCCCACTCGTCATGCTCCGAGATCCAGGCGGAAATCTGTCACCAAAGAGCATATAAAAGGGCAATTTCGGCATCCGATCCATTTCTGTATTCTTGTTTTTGTTCTTTTTTTCTGGGATAAACTACCCCCTCCCCTTACAAAAATCAACACAGGAAGGGTAATTAAATACTAGTACCCAAAGTTGGTCAGAATCCAGATCCAAAGCATAGCAACTAACTAGAGGCGCGAACCTTGGCATCAGATGAAGAAAACATACCGGGAAACACGACGGGCAGCTGGATCGCGAGCCACCATGAGAGGGAAACCTTGTCCTGCAAGCGCTGGTGGCGCCCGGCAAGGCGGAGCAGAGGCCATGAAAGAGAGGAGAGATCGCGAGGTAGAGGAGCGGCGGCGCATTCGGTCGTAAGTGGTGGCGGCGCCAGGTCGTCGGAGGAGATGAAACATCGGGCGGAGGATTGGCATCTCAGCGCGAGGCGGCGGAGGAGAGGTGGGGTGTGCGTACGGGGACGGGGAGCGCGCGTAAGAAGAAAACGGATCGGTTTCCTAGCCCGGCCGGCTCGCTCGGTCGACCACATCCAAGCCCACGGGCCATGTACGCAATCACAGCAATTTGAGTGTTTTTTTTTTTTTGCGAATCAATTTGAGTGTTTTTTCAAAGCAACAATGTTTGAGGTTACACGTACTACGTACAATCACAACAGTTTGTCTGCGCAATAATCTTTTCCTATCCGTTCATATAACATTAATTACCACCAATCCGCTAAATCAAAGATAGACCAAAAAAAAAAACTCCCTCCATTCCCACTCAGATTACAGGTATCAAGAACAAAATTAATGACTGCTTTGCAAGTCAAAAAAAATTGTTAACCGGGATCATTAGTACGCCACATGCATGCAAGAAAAGAATGAGAAGAAAAAAATTAAATATCATTATAACTACATGCATGCAAGTATATATTAAATAAGTTGTTACTACGAAAACACACTATTAATTTTTACCTAAATTACTGCTAGTGACCTTATACATATGCAAAAGTAGGGGTTCTTGTATAAGGGAGATGGAGGCAGTATCAAAGATACTTTCTTTTAAATCATTATCTTCTCTGTGATGCTGAACTAGGCAGACTGAACTGGATTAGGTTTTCAAGTTTAGAAGTTTTCGGTTTTTCCACTAGCGGCATCTGTGATGCTGAACTAGTTTAGACCGAATCGAATGGTACTCCGTACGAATCATCTGAAGAACTATTAAATTGATGAAGAATTGAATCATCTTAATCAAATCAAGGTGGCATCGAACCCAATAGTTTCCGTATCAAGGTTCAGTGTGGATGTTTGAATTACGAAACTATTTTCACCCAAACAAACAACTAGCTTCAGACAAACTCTTTTTTTTATAACTGTCTCTCGAAACAGGCTCGCGTCCCGCTTTATAGATAAAGCACCGACCAAAGTTCACGGCCAAACGGTACAAAGTGAAGAGGTAGCCCTCTTACAAAGCACATCCTGAGATCTCGTTACCACGTAGACCTACGCTGTCGAAGGAGAACATAGCGGGATCAGAATACAACACCACGCCACACACTAGCACACCTAGACTCCACGATAGTGCCCTCAGGAGGTAGTATGGCGCAGAGCGTCGCCACTGTTGAATCCGGAATGGACACAGGTTTTCACCCGGAGCCCGAACGTGGAGAAAAGAACCACAATGACGTCTTCAGGAAGATAGCGGCGCCCGCAAGCGTCACCGTCATCAGCGCTGAAGCGCGGAGCTTTCGCTCGGTAACTCACCCGTGGCACACGGGGAGCAAGGACAGATGCGACGAACTCCGACTCCCAGATTCGGATCCGGGCATCGCTGACACGGACGAGCCCGAGCCAACTGACGCTAGACCTCTCGCCACCCATACGACCAAGAGGAGGAGCCTCCACCGCCGCCACGAGACCTGCCGGAGAGCCAACCATGGGGACCGCTGCCCGGGGCTGCCACCCCGGCATCCCTGTCCCAAGACTCCACCACCCATCCGCCACACGACACACCAACCCCGCCAAGTAGGGTAGAAGGTCGTCCCTCCACACCTAGCCCGGCATCAGTACCCAAATCTGGGTCAGCACCTCCACCGTAGGAGGCGCCGACGCCTGCATCCCCAACCAGTCCCAGTGGACCTGGGGACATGACCCTAGGATGGCCGACGGCTGCCGTGAAGCCAAGCTTGCATGACGCCAACTCCGAGATCACCGATGTCGCACGGCCTAACGAGTAGGCGATGCAAGGACCACCACCAATAGCCCACTGCACCCGCGAGAACATCACTCACGGGCACATTCTCGGGGCAGCCCCGTACCTCACCTACCCGGGGAACACCCCAATTTGCCTCCGGCCTAGATCCGGCCCACCCGAGTGCAAACCCTAGGACAGGGGCCGCCGTTGTGTGCGCAGCCGTCGGCCCCACACGCTCCCGGCACCAGCCCAGGAGAAGCAAGGTCGCCACGCCGCCGCCCCATGCCACCAGCCTAGCCACGGCCGCCGTGCCCCCGAGGCCCGCACCTCCGACCCCACCCATCACAGCCACGAGAACTGCGCTGGAGCTGGAGTCGCCTCTGCTGCCTTTAGCTGCCGTCGCCACCAACCAGCACGAAGCCGGCCTCCAGCCCATGCTGCCCGGCGATCGTATCTGGCCGTCGCAGCCCAGGCGCGTGATACGTCTCCAACGTATCTATAATTTTTTATTGTTCCATGCTATTATATTATCTGTTTTGGATGTTTTCATGCATCAATATGCTATTTTATATTATTTTTGGGACTAATCTATTAATCTAGAGCCTAGTGCCAGTTTTTGTTTTTTACCTTGTTTTTGAGTTTTGTAGATAAGGAATATTAGACGGAGTCCAATCGGAATAAAACCTCCGGAAGGATTTTTTTTCTGGAAAATATGGAAGCCACGAGACTTGAGAACCAAGGCAGAGGAGCTGCCACGGGGCCACAAGCCTGCTCGCCGCGGCCAGGGGGTACCCCGCGCCGGGCAGGCTTGTGGGCCCCTGGCACCTCCTCTAACCCTAATATTCATCCTATAAATACCCAAATATTCCAGCATTATCAGAACGAGCCACGAAAACACTTTTCCGCCGCCAGAAGCCTCCGTTCTCGAGAGATCCAATCTTGGAGCCTTTTCCGTTAATCTGCCGGAGGGGGATTCGATCACGGAGGGCATCTACATCAACTCCGTTGCCCCTCCAATGGTGGGTGAGTAGTTCACCACAGACCTACGAGTCCATAGCTAGTAGCTAGACTGCTTCTTCTCTCTCTTTGCTTCTCAATACCATGTTCTTCATGATCTTCATGGAGATCTATCCGATGTAATACTCTTTTGCGGTGTGTTTGTCGAGATCCGATGAATTGTGGGTTTATGTTCAGATTATCCATGAATATTATCTAAGTCTTTCCTGAATTCTTATATGCATGATTTCATATCTTTGCAAGTCTTTTCGAATTATTGGTTTGGTTTGGCCAACTAGATTGGTAATTCTTGCAATAGGAGAAGTGCTTAGTTTTGGGTTCAATCTTGCGGTGTCCTCACCCAGTGACATAGAAGGGATAGTGAAGCACGTATTGTCTTGTTGCCATCAAGGGTAAAAAGATGGGGGTTTTCATCATATTGCTTGAGTTTATCCCTCTACATCATGTCATCTTACCTAATGTGTTACTCTGTTCTTCATGAACTTAATACTCTAGATGCAGGCATGAGTCGATCGATGTGTGGAGTAATAGTAGTAGATGCAGAATCGTTTCGGTCTGCTTGTCACGGACGTGATGCCTATATGCATAATAATTGCCTTGGATATCTTCATAACTATTCACTTTTCTATCAATTGTGTTGGAAATATGCCCTAGAGGCAATAATAAATTAGTTATTATCATATTCCTTGTTAATGATCATCGTTTATTATCCATGCTATAATTGTATTGATCGGAGACTTAGATACATGTGTGGATACATAGACAAAACCATGTCCCTAGTATGCCTCTAATAGACTAGCTCGTTGATCAAATATGGTTAAGGTTTCCTAGCCATGGACATGAGATGTCATTTGATAATGGGATCACATCATTAGGAGAATGGTGTGATGAACAAGACCCAAACTACAAACGTAGCATATGATCATGTCAGTTTATTGCTACTATTTTCTGCATGTCAAGAATCTGTTGCTATGACCATGAGATCATGCAACTCACTGACACCGGAGGAGTGCCTTGTGTGTATCAAACGTCGCAACGTAACTGGGTGACTATAAAGGTACTCTACAGGTATCTCTGAGGGTGTCTGTTGGGTTGGCATGGATCAAGACTGGGATTTGTTGCTCCGTGTGATGAAGAGGTATCTCAGGGCCCACTCGGTAATACAACATCACAACAAGCCTTGCAAGCAATGTGACTAAGTGTTAGTCACGGGATCTTGTATTATGGAACGAGTAAAGAGACTTGTCGGTAACGAGGTTGAACTAGGTATGGAGATACCGACGATCGAATCTCGGGCAAGTAACATACCGAAGAACAAAGGGAACATCATACGGGATTAACTGAATCCTTGACATAAAGGTTCGACCGATAAAGATCTTCATAGAATATGTAGGAACCAATATGGGCATCCAGGTCCCGCTATTGGTTATTGACCGTAGAGGTGTCTCGGTCATGTCTACATAGTTCTCGAACCCGTAGGGTTTGCACACTTAAGGTTCGGTGACGTTTCGATAGTATAGAGTTATGTATGGTGGTGACCTAAGGTTGTTAGGAGTCCCGGATGAGATCCCGGATGTCACGAGGAGCTCCTAAATGGTCCGGAGGTAAAGATTGATATATAGGAAGTCCTGTTTTGGTTGCCGGAAAAGTTTTGGGCTCATCGATAGGGTACCGGGAGTGCCGGGAGTGTACCAGGGGACCATCGGGGGGGGGGGGGGGTATTTCGACCCAAGAGGCTACATGGGTTGTGGGAGGATGAATACCAGCCCTTAGTGGGCTGGTGGAAGTCCCACAAAGGGCCCATGCCGCTGGGAAGAAAAGCCCAAAGAGAAAAAGGTGGAAAAAGGCAAAAAGGCTAAATAAGGAAGGAGTCCTAGTCCTACTTAGGCGAAGCCCTGCTAGAATTCCTCCACCACAATCGCCGCAACACCGTCGCGCTGCCGGAGAACTTTTCTACCTCTCCGCTCTCTCTTGCTGTATCAAGAAGGTGGATATCATCATCGACCTGTACGTGTGTTAAACGTGGAGGTGTCGTCCGTTCGGCGCTAGATCGGAAGGACCGTGATCAAGATCGCGAGACGGATCGTGATGAGATCGCGGGACGGATCGTGATGAGTTCTTGGGATGGATCATGATTGGATTGCGGGACGGATCGTGATGAGATCGTGGGATGCTCGGCGATTTGGATTGCGAAGACGTTCGACTACACGAACCACGTTTCTTAACGCTTCCCGCTTAGCGATCTACAAGGGAATGTAGATCCACTCTCCCTCTCGTAGATGCTCATCACTATGGATAGATCTTGCGTGCGTGTAGGAAATTTTTTGTTTCCCATGCAACGTTCTCCAATAGTGGTATTAGAGCTAGGTCTATGTGTAGATGAGATCTCGAGTAGAACACAAAGAGTTTGTGGGCGTTGATGCTTAGATTGCTTCCTTCCTTGGTCGTGTTTTGGTTCAGCGGTATTGTGGGATGAAGCGGCCTGGATCAACCTTACTTGTACGCTTACAAGAGACCGGTTCCATCGACTGACGTGTAACTTCGTTGCACAAAGATGGCTGACGGGTGTCTATTTCTCCTA
This sequence comes from Hordeum marinum, assembly GCA_022496015.1. Lineage (NCBI taxonomy): Eukaryota > Viridiplantae > Streptophyta > Magnoliopsida > Poales > Poaceae > Hordeum > Hordeum marinum. The sequence goes on from CM039678.1 coordinate 472,867,949, forward strand.
CTTTAGTTGGACCGGATTCGACAATGGCGGTCCTTGAGAAGGTTGAAAAGCAATTTATGTATCACCGTTGTGGTTTTGCATAGGTGAGAATTGTTCTTGCTAGATGCTCGTAGCAGCCACGTAAAACATGCAACAAGAATTAGAGGACGTCTAACTTGTTTTTGCAGGGTATGTTGTGATGTTATATGGCCAATTACATGATGAGATATATGTGATGTATGAGATGATCATGTATTGTATATAATATCATGACTTGTATGTCGATGAGTGCGGCAACCGGCAGGAGCCATAGGGTTGTCTTTAATTATCGTATGACCTGCGTGTCAATCATTAAGTGCTATGTAATGCTTTACTTTATCGCTAAATGGTAGGAATAGTAGTAGAAGCATGGTCGGCACAACAACCCCGATGGCGACACGTTGATGGAGATCAAGATGATGGAGATCATGGTGTCATGCCGGTGACGATGGAGATCATGCCGGTGTTTTCAAGATGGAGATCAAAAGCACAAGTTCATGGTCATATCATGCCACTTATGATTTGCATGTGATGTTAATCCTTTTATGCACCTTGTTTTGCTTAGGAAGATGGTAGCATTATAAGGTGATCCCTCACTTAATTTCAAGATAAATTGTGTTCTCCCCGAGTGTGCACCGTTGCGAAAGTCCGTCGTGTCGAGACACCACGTGATGATCGGGTGTGATAGACTCTATGTTCACATACAACGGGTGCAAGCCAGTGTTGCACGTGCAGAACACTCGGGTTAAACTTGACGAGCCTAGCATGTACAAACATGGCCTCAGAACACAAGAGACCGAAAGGTCGAACATGAGTCATATAGTAGATATGATCAACATGATGATGTTCACCATTGAAACCACCTCAACTCACGTGATGATCGGACTTGAGTTGGTGAATTTGGATCATGTATCACTCGAATGACCGGAGGGATGTCAATTTGAGTGGGAGTTCTTGAGTAATATGATTAATTGAATTCATTATCATGAACATAGTTAGTAGTGTCTTTGCAAATTATGTGGTAGATTACTTGCTCGCGTTGTAGCTCGAATTTTTATATGTTCCTAGAGAAATAGAGTTGAAAGATGATGGTAGAAATATTGCGGACTGGGTCCATGATCTGAGGATTGTCCTCATTGCTGCACAAAAGACTTATGTCCTTAATATACTGCTCGGTGCGCCAACCCCTCTAGTGTCATCTGTAGATGTTGTGAACATCTGACAGGCACGTTATGATGACTACTTGATAGTTTAGTGCGTCATGCATTACGGCTTAGAATTGTGGCTCTGAAATGTTTTGAACGTCATGGAACATATGAGATGTTCTAAGAGCTGAAATTAGGATCTCAGGCTCATGCCCGTGTTGCAAGATATGAGATCTCCAACAAGATTCTTTGCCTGCAAGATGAAAGAGAATAGCTCAATCGTTGAGCATGTGCTTAGATTTTCTGGGTGCTACAATCGCTTGAATCGAGTGGGATTTAATCTTCCAGATAAGATAGTGATTGATATAGTTCTCCAAGTCACTATCACTAAGCTACTAGAACTTGGTGATGAACTATAAAATGCCAGGGATAGAAATAATGATCCCTGAGCTCTTCGCGATGTTTGACACTGCGAAGGTAGAAATCAAGAAGGAGCGTCAAGTGTTGATGGTTAGTAAAACCACTAGTTTCAAGAAGGGCAAGGGCAAGGAGGGAAACTTCATGGATGGCAAGTCAGTTGTTGCTCCAGTGAAGCAACCCAAAGTTGAACCCAAACCCGAGACTAAGTGCTTCGATTATGAGGAGAGCGGTCGCTGAAGCGGAACAACCCTAGATACTTGGTAGATAAGAAGGCTGGCAACATCGACAGAAGTATATTTGATATACGTGTTATTGATGTATACTTTGCTAGTACTCCTAGTAGCACCTGGGTATTGGATACCAGTTCGGTTGCTAAATGTTAGTAACTCGAAATAAAAGCTACGGAATAAACAGAGAACTAGCTAAGGGTGAGGTGACGATGTGTGTTGGAAATGTTTCCAAGGTTGATGTGATCAACATCGCACGCTCTCTCTACCTTCGGGATTAGTGACGAACCTACATAAATGTGATTTGGTGTTTTGCGTTGAGCATGAACGTGATTAGATCGTGTTTATTGCAACACGGTTATTCATTTAAGTTAGAGAATAATGGTTATTCTGTTTACATGAATAATACCTTCAATGGTCATGCACCCAGTAATAATGGTTTGTTGAATCTTGATCGTAGTAATACACATGTTCATAACATTGATGCCAAAAGATACAAAGTTAATAATGATATACATACTTGTGGCACTGCTGCTAAATGTCATATTGGTATAAACCGCATGAAGAAACTCCATGCTGATGGATCTTTGGACTCATTCGATTTCGAATCGGTTGAGACATGCGAACCATGCCTCTTGGGTAAGATGACTAAGGACTCCGTTTTCCGGATTAATGGAGCGGGCAAGTGATTTATTGGAAATGTCACATGTTGATGTATGCAATACAATGAGTCTTGTAGCGTGCGGTGGATATCGTTATTTTCTTACCTTCACTGATGATTTGAGTAGATATAGTGTATATTTACTTAATGAAACACAAGTCTGGATTGTTTGAAGGGTTCAAGCAAATTCAGAGTGAAGTTTAAGATCATCGGGACAAGAAGATAAAAATGTTTGCGATATGATCGTGGAGGTGAATATTTGAGTTACAAGTTTGGCATACAACTTTAGACAATGTGAAAGTTATTTCACAACTCACGCCACCTGGAACACCATAGTGTGATGGTATGTCCGAACGTCATAGTCATGCTCTATTGGATGTGGTGCATACTACGATGTCTCTTATCGTTTTGCCACTTTTGTTTTGGGGTTATGCATTAGAGACAACTACATTCACTTTAAATAGGGCACCATCTAAATCCGTTGAGATGACACCGTGGTTTGATAGAAACCTAAACTATCCTTTCTAAATGTTTGGGCCTACGACCCTTATGTGAAAAAAGGTTTTCACCTAATGAGCTCGAACCCAAAGCAGACAAATGGATCTTCATAGAATACCCTAAAAACAGTTGGGTGAACCTTCTATCTCAGATCCAAGCATAAAGTATTTGTTGCTAAAACTGGGTCCTTTCTCGAGAAAAGTTTCTCTCGAAAGAATTGAGTGGGAGGAAGATGGAATTTGATGAGGTTGTTGAACCTTTGTGTCAACCAGAGAGTAGCGCAGCACGGGAAGATGTTTCTGTGAAGCCTGCATTAGTTGAAGAGGAAGTTAATGATGATGATCATGAAGCTTCGGATCAATTTACTATCAAACCTCGTAGGTCGACAAGGACGTCTACTACTCCTGAGTGGTATGACAACCTTGTCTTAGAGGTCATGTTGTTGGACAACGATGAACCTACGAGCTATGGAGAAGCGATGATGGGCCCGGATTCTGACAAATGGTTAGTGGCCATGAAATCTAAGAAAGGATCCATGTATGAAAACCAAGTATAGACTTTGGTAGACTTGCTTGTTGGATGGCAGGTCGTCGAGTACAAATGGACTTTTGAGATGAAGACAGACGCTGATGGTAAATGTCACCATTTATAGAGCTCGACTTGTCGCAAAGAAATTTCCAACAAGTTCAAGGAGTTGACTGCGATGAGACTTTCTCACTCGTAGCGATGCTAAAGTATGTTAGAAGTATGTTAGCAGTTGTTGCATTTTTGAATTATGAAATCTGGCAGATGGATGTCAAAACATCGTTTCCTTAACGGTTTACTTGAGGAAAGGTTGTATGTGATACAACCAGAAGGTTTTGTCAGTCCTAAGGATGCTAAAAGGTGTGCAAGCTTCAGGGATCCTTCTATGGACTGAAGGAAGCATCTCGGAGTTGGAATATACACTTTGATGAGGTGATCAAAGTTTTTGAGTCTATAAAAAGTTTATGAGAAACTTGTATTTACAATAAAGTGAGTGGGAGCACTATAGAGTTTCTGATAAGCATATGTGGTTGACATATTGTTGATCGGAAATGGTACAGAATTTCTAGAAAGCATGAAGGGTTGTTTGAAAAGAGTTTCTCAAAGGAAGACCTGAATAAAGCTACCTAATTGTTGAGCATCAAGATCTATAGAGATAGATCAAGATACTTGATGAGACTTTCAATGAGTACATATCTTGACAAGTTTTTGAAAGAGTTCAAAATGGATCAGTTAGAGAAAGAGTTCTTGCCTGATTTGTAAGGTGTGAAGTTGAGTAAGACTTAAAGCTCAACCACGGCAGAAGAAAGAGAAAGGACGAATGTCGTCCCCTATGCCTTAGCCATAGGCTCTATATTATGCCATGTTGTGTACCGCACCTGGTGTGTGCCTTGCCATGAGTCTGTCAAGGGGTACAAGAGTGATCCAGGAGTGGATCACTGGACAGTGGTCAAAATTATCCTTAGTAACCAGAGGACTGAGGAGATGTTTCTTGATTATGGAGGTGACACTAGTATAAAAAGGCCCATTTGTCTCGGTTCATAAGGCCCATTTGTCCCGGTTCCGGAACCGGGACTAAAGGGTCGGACTAAAGCCCATGACCATTACTCTCGGTTCACTTACGAACTAGGACAGATGGGACTACACGTGGCCGCTCCACCAAGCCCAGGCAGGAGGGCCTTTGGTCCCGGTTGGTAACACCAACCGAGACCAAAGAGCGTCCACGCGTCAGCAGCTCAGGAGCTGTTTTTTTTTGAAGAGGGGGGGGGGGGTTGAGGGTTTTCGAGGGTTAATTTAGGGGTTTCATATATTGTGTTGGCTAGCTAATAAAGAGAAGTGACCTCTCTTATCTCCGTGCTTGGTCGCGACGCTATGTACTATACGTATAGAGAGAACTCGTGACACGCTGGTTAGTAAGCAAATGAAGGAAACCATTAAGTACACAAGATCATCATGAACATATACATAGATAAGTGATCGACCTCCTCCTTCTCCGAGAGATTGGTCAAACAACAACTTTTCGTATATCTATCCTATGTTACAATCCCTAACATCTAATATCAAGTTCCATATGGTATTCTCTGGCTTTACTGATGACGTGGTCAATAAAGAATCCTGCCAATTCCTCTTGAATTGCTCGTATGCGATCTTGTTGTAGGAGTTCATCCTGCATCCGCCAGATCTAAATTGAAGAAGAGGGTTAATACATGTATATGAATGAAACTCAACACAAATGATTGTAATGAAATAAAATTGTGAATATTTTTGCTTACATACATCATATTATTTTTTAGTGTAGCCCCGCATATTAGGATTCTTCTCGTTGTAGATGAACTCGCAAACGTGGTATCCACAAGAACTAGTCTCTTGTTCCTGAAACAAGCACTATACGAGAATAGAGTTCAATCAAATTGATAAGAAAGCATGCTATATGATATATATTGATGAAACTAGCTAGAATCAATGGGAGATGGGCGGAACTAGGTAGTATATATTACTTACTCTCGGGTGTCTAAATTGCAGCTCGGTAGGCAGTCCGAGAGCAATTTTGGTGAACTCTTTCCAAACCCTGGCAGACAAAGAAAATAATTACTTGATATATATCAGGAAATGAACAAAGTTGCTGATATGGTGCGATAATGATCGATTGAACTTACCTCTGGAGCATTTCAGTCAAGTTCGCATACAACTCGGGAGCATTTCGTCTCGAGTCTAAGACGGTTACTACTCCCCGCTCAAGCTTAATCTCTAGTAGAATAAAGTGGTGGCTGCGCACACATGCATAGCTCATCAATTACATTACTATACCCTCGAGTAATATGGGAGAAACCGAATATGCACAAGACAGTAACACTCAATTGAAGTTGTAAGGAAAGAGTATTTTGTCTTTGTTTTGGTTTTTAAGCATCGATTGTAGCAAGTTGTCCTCGGATACTCGGGCTTTGTGTTTAACCGTCCATTCATGTATGATATTTGGGTTAATGAACCCAATGTCATACATTCCTGCTTTACTGCATTCGACGATCTTCAATCTGCATAATATAGGGATGAGGATAATTATATATACATGCAATGAAAGAGGTGAGCTATATATAGAGACTTAATTACAGAAGTACTTACAGACAGTAGCAAGTCATGATTTGTTTGTTGATGTCCTTTTGATTGTAAAACTAGAAACGCTCGTCAAATTCAACAGGAATCAGCTCTTGGCCAAAGAAGTCATGCTCCTCTTTAATACTCAGCATCAAACAATCCATCCCAGACTCCCTGCAGGTGTTCATGTACCAACCATGCAATTGTCTCATCATCGTTCCTAGAGGAGGAGTTCCATCTTTGACGAGAGGCTTCCCATACTGGTATTTATATTCCACCTCCGCTATTTGGAATTCAACATCGAGGTAATCGGCAATATTGTCATAACTGGGCGCCATCCCCTCCACCACCACCCCGGCGCCAGATTAGGCACGATATCGGTAGACACCTTCAGCGGGGGGCACGATTGGTTAGCATGTTTGCCGAGCTGGGGAATTGTTTTCCCACTTCTTTGTTTAGCTAACCTCTCATCACTGGAAATAGTTCTCATCCGCACCGCATTTTGATATGCCTTTTTAGTAGTGCGGACATAGTTGGTATCCAACGGAGGCGGTGGTGGTCGCTTCAGGGCCTCGATAGTGCGCTTCGCTGCCATCGGATCTATCGTCTGCTTCAGAGTTGGAGCTTTCTTTGCAAAATGGGCCCTCACTTGGTCTTGAGAGATCTTCGCGGTTTCCTCCGCGGTCCTCTCATATGGAAACTTTTCCAATGGCTTGAGAGACTTAGGACCGTATTCGTATGGCCTCCCGCCACTAGCTGTACTGCTAGCAGCTGGAGCGACGGAGTCTCTCTTCCATCATTGCTTACGAGGTGGAGGAGGAGGCGGAGTGCTCCAACGCGCTGGAGGAGGAGGAGGCGGAGGAGGCGGAGGAGGTGGCAAAGTTCCTTGATCGTTGACGGCACGCGCCGGACGAGGTGAAGGAGGAGGCGAAGTGCCTTGATCCCTCGCCGGAGGAGGAGGAAGAGGATGAGTACCTTCATCACTCGCCGGAGGAGGAGGAGTTGGAGGTGTCCAGTTCGGAAGCTTGATGTGCTCCTTCCGCCATAGACATGTACTCCTCAGAGCAAATCTCAGCCGAGTCTCCCCTTCATCTGTAGGGTGGTCAAGCTGGAGCTCCTCAAATCCCCCCATTATTTCATCCACTTGCACGACAACATAGCCATGTGGAATCTCACCATGGTGAAAAATTTCGTCGGTTTGAGGAGGTGTAACAAAGCCGTCAGACGCCTTGAGGGTGAGGTTAACGCATTTTGTCATAAGCTCGCAATGTTCGTCATCTGTGATAGCATCCACAGGGTAGCTAGGAGCCTTGAAGTCAGGCTGCTGAAGGACCACCATGTAAGCCATGCTGCTTTTCTGCTGAGATGGCGGGGTAGCTTTTGGGGTAGCTTCGTGCCCCTGAACAAGCTGCTGGTCGGGAGCTCGCTGGCTCATAACTTTTTCCTCTAGCCTTCGTACTCTTGCATTAAGCTCCTGCACAACGCTCAACTCCTGTTTCCTCTTCCTCTCCCAACTTATGTAACTGCATGCGCCGGGAAACCCATGCTTCCACGGAATGGAGCCTGGCGTGCCTCGTGTTCGTCCAGGGTGCTCAGGATTCCCGAGGGCCTCAGTCAGCTCGTCCTTCTCTCTGTCGGGTTTGAACCTCCCTTCCGGCACATCCTTGATAACTTGCTGAAGCTTCCTGACTGGTATTGCAAGTTGCTCGTCCGTCCAAACGCACTTCCCTATTTTAGGGTCCAAAGTTCCCCCAACCCCAAAGAACCAAGTCCGTGAACAGTCTGCCCAGTTCGCTGTCTGTGCTTCGACCCCTTTAGCTCGCAGGTCATCCTCCGATTTGGCCCACAACTGCCGGGCTTTGAGGTAGCCACCTGACCCCGTGCGATGGTGAAACAACTTCTTTTCAGCATTTTTCTTGTTTATCGCTAACATTTCTTACTCTTTTTAGAAGTCTTGTAGGCCACGAACGCGTCCCATTGATCTCTTATCCCCGCATATCGGCCGACGAATACTGGAGTCTTCTCTTGGTCGACAAACTGAGCTTTCAACTCATTCTTCCACCTCCTGAAAAGATCGGCCATCTTCTTAAGAGCAAACGACCTGACCAGTGGCTCTATAACTGCATTACTCCCATCCTCCTCTGGCGATAGGGTGAAATTTGCCTTCAGGGCCTTCCAAAGATCTTCTTTCTATCTATCAGTGACATAAGAAACTTGAGGGTCGTAGTTCTTAGCGTTCTTAGCCGGCTCATTCCATTGCTAGATGCTGATCGCGATGCTGTCCCTGACAATAGCTCCACACTGAGCAGAAAATACATCATTGGTCTTCTTCGGTTCAATCGGTTGGCCATCGTTCGCGATTAAGGTGATTGTGAACCTTTCTTCCTTGCCCAACCTTTTCTTCGGGCCTCGTCTCGTTACCAAAGTTTGGCATGATCCGGAGGGCTATATAAAAGAAGAAATAATTAAGAGTTAATATATGTACATACCAAAAAAATTAATGCATCAATTAGTCAGCATAGGCTTAATTAATATATATACCTCGCCGGACAACTTTGCAACAGCTCACTCCGTTCGGTCACCGGAGCTGTCATCATGGTCTCCTTATTCCTCCGACTCTCGGCCACCGGAGCCATCATCATGGTCTCCTTCTTCCTCCAGCATTTGGTCACCGGAGCCATCATCATCATGTCCTAGCTCTTCTGTGTCAAAATTGATTAACGAGAAGATATCACCACCGCCACGGATCATGTCCCCCAACAACTCTTCTCCTTAAAGTATGTGTTCATGGTTGGATCCATGGTTGGCTCCATGGTTGGATCCATGGTTTCTGCAAATATTACAACATGGCAATTAATATACAAACATGAGAGATGGATATGTTAATTAGTGGCAAACATAGAAGAGGGATCATATTAGTGGCCTCGACGCTTCTACGATTTTGGGTGGCCTCGACAACACTTCTAGGGATTGGGTGGCCTCGACGCTTCTAGGGTTTGGGTGGCCTCGGCAACACTTCTAGGGTTTGGTCGGGCGAGTGGGGGTTGATCGAAGTTACCGGAGTTTTCTTCTAGTGGTTTGGGTGTCCTCGAGAGTTTTTCGTGTAGGGGCGGAGGGGGTAGGAGATCGACAACGCTTTTTCAGTCCCCGATTAGGCGGACTCGAGAGTTGGTCGGGCGAGAGGGGGTTGATCGAAGTTACCAAAGTTTTCTTCTAGTGGTTTGGGTGGCCTCAGGAGTTTGTCGGGTAGGGGCGAGAGGGGGTAGGAGATCGACAACACTTTTTCAGTCCCGGTTTAGGCGGACTCGAGAGTTGGTCGGGCGAGAGGGGGTTGATCGACGTCCCTCCTCATGTTAAAATTACCGGAGTTTTCTATATGAACAAAAAAAATCCCGGCCGGACATATCATCACGCGGCGGCGGTAACCTACGAAGCACCGATACGGCAACATCGATACGGCGATACGGGTACGACGATACGGGATACGACAATTTCTATAAACAGCAATACGGCGATACGACAAGCATATATAAATAATTATTAAATAACATGTAATGACAACTAATATAATAAAACGTACATACACATACACATATATGAACACATACATACATGAACACATATATGAACACATACATACACATACACATATATGAACACATACATACACATATATGAACACATACAAAAAACATCATACACATATATATATAAACAAAAAACATCATACACACATATATATGAACAAAAAACAAAAAATCATCCTCACGTATAGGGGACGGGGGATGTGGCCGGAGCGGGGCAGAGCAGTGGTCGGAGCGGGGCAGCCGGAGCGGGGTGGCGCGGGGCGAGGCGGCCGAAGCGAGGTCGGCGAGGTCGGGGACGGCGGCCTGCGGCGGCGACGGCGATGCAGAGCGCGTGATATTCGGGCAGCCTGACAGCGTGGGTGGGATCTGGCCTTCGGGGGAGCGATATGTGTCGTAAACTTCCAAGTGTGGGCTTTTATACATGGAGCATTGGTCTCGGTTGGTGCCACAAACTAGGACTAATAGCCCCCTTTAGTCCCGGTTGGTGCCACCAACCGGGACCAAAGGTCTGCTTCCCGGCCTTTGGTTGCCACCAACCGGGATCAAATCCCTGTTCTTGGCACGGTGCGAGTTTAGTCCCACCTCGCCAAGCGAGGAGCGCACGTACTGGTTTATAAACTCATTTGCACCTACTGTCTCGAGCTCCTCTCTACCGTAGGCAGTGCATGCCTAATTGTCTCTGCCTATTGGGCCTACTTGCCCCGTGGGCCTGTGTCCTGGCCCATGTATATTGGGTTACTAGTCAGATGCAAGCCATGGTGGCTTAGTAGGTGGGTATTTTTTATGTTAATTTTTGCATATTAAAAGTTCATAACAAAATTTAGTCCCACCTCGCCAAGCGAAGGGAGCACGAACTTGTTTATAAGCCCTGACATGGCAGCTACGTTGAGCTCCTCTCAAATTCAAAATAGATGCCCTTATATAGGAAATTGGACCTAAATTTAAAATACTAGTTAGGTGCCTAACTAGAACTTAACTAGCACTATGAATTTAGGTTCAATTTCCTCTATAAGCGCATCTTTTTTCACTTTTGCCATTTTTACGTTATTTTTTTGAAAAGTAAAAGTTCTTAACAAAAAATACTTTATGTATATTATTTTGCTATTAAAGTTTTTAGCAAAAAAACTTGGACAATTTTAGTTTTTTTTGCTTTATTTTTTTATTTTCCCAGTATTTTTGTTTTGTTTTTTGCTTTTTTTTCAGTATTTTTCTTCTGTTATTTTAGTTCATTCTTTTGAACAAAAAATACTTTGATAATTTTGGTTGCATAATTTTCATTATTTTTTGTTTTTGCTTTATTTATTTTTGAAAGTGCGTTATATCGAGTAGAGGGGGGTGAATAGGCGATTTTTATAAATTCATCACTTGAGGAATTTCAACTTTGAGGAATTTGAAATGTGATGAATAACTAGCAGCAGAATAAGTACTCAAGTGCATGAGAAACATAGCGACATCATAATCATCATGATGAAATGAAACATGCACTTATTACAAGTAGCGTGATACAGGAAATGCAGGTGATGACAAGACAACTTGAAGAATTTGAGGTGAGGAATTTGTGAAAGTCTTCAGTCAAATTCTTCAAACAGTAAATGTCAATTTCATCAACAAGTTTATATGAAGAAATTTGAGATGAGGAATTTGTAAAGTCTTTAGTCAAATTCTTCAAACAGTAAAGATCTATTTCATCAACAACTTATATGAGGAAATGAATGGCTGAGGAAATAGAACCAGTTGGCACGATGAAGATAGTGGTTTGATGACCAATTCCAACTGCTATGACATTCATACATCTGGTTTGGAGCGGCCTGGTATTTAAACCAGAGGACACACCATCCCAGGACACACAGTCCTTACCGTATTCTCCTTGAGAAAAGGTCACACAGTCCTCGCCCAATACTCGTGGTAAGTCTTCAGGGTAGACTTCCAAAACCCTCACAAACTGGTCACCCGGCGATCCACAATTTATTGTTGGATGCTTTAGACCAAGTTCACTTCGTGGTCCCCAATTTACTGCAGGACACACTAGACCATGACGCCTAACCGTTTGGAGGATGCACAATCCTCAAAGGTGACAAGCGTCGGTTCCACACAGGAATTTCTTCAGTGATGCTCAATCACTTTGGGTTTTGAAGGTTTGGTTGTGGGTTTTTCCTCACTGATGATTTTCTCTCAAAGTCCTTGAAGGATGGGTTGCTCTCTTTATGACAAGTGTCAGTTCTCTCTCAGAGCTACCAACCAGCTAGTGATTGTGGGGGGCGGCTATTTGTAGCCAGGGTGCAACCTGACATGATAAGACTTAAATGCCCCCAATGATACGACCATTATGTGGATGTTATGATTGGGGACAGCTGGCGCTAAGCACAGCAACGGTCAGAATTTCGAACTATGAAAGTCCTCAGGCTTATCATGTTCCTCATTTGTAGGCAATTCGCAGTGGCAAAATCCTAACTCCTCAGTCAGATCAATTTCCTCAGAGACCAGAAGAACTTCGTCTCTGTCATTGAAGAACTTGACTGAGCCGCAAGAGATTTCCAAAGGCTTCACTCAAAATATGGATAGGTTGAGGATTTTGGAGTTGAGCATCAGTTGGAAATTTTCCTTAGTATTACCTCGCCCCCCTTTAACAGTACGGTGTTCCCTATGACTCAAAGAAAGGAAACGAAACTTATGAAAACCAAAGTATTCACGCTTCATAGTCCTTGTTCATATCTTCAAGGTCACACCAACTTCTTCAATGTCAAAGTATTCACAAAGTCTTCAGCAAAGTCTTCACAAAGTCTTCACCAAAGTCTTCAGATGAAGACATACATTTTTAGGGGTCGGTAATCTCCGGTTGTATCAAACTCCTCATCGACTTCTAGAGCCTGTGTACACTCACAAGCACATTAGTCCCTTAACCTATAAGTCTTCAATACACCAAAATCACTAAGGGGCACTAGATGCACTAAAAATCTCCCCCTTTTTGGTGATTGATGAAAAATAGGTTAAGTTTTCAACGGGGATTGAAGATATGTAATGTAAGTACAGAATTTGAGGAATTTGATTGCAAGATATAGAAGAACTCCCCCTGAAGATGTGCATATTTGAGGAATTTGCTTTGGACTGCAAATGCACGTGATGGGTTAACATGTGGAGAGCTCCCCCTATATCTTGTAATTTATGCACGCATTTGGACATATGATATGAAAAATTTGAAATGCGTGAAGAAAATGGTGTTTGACGAAATTCAGCATGTATGCATTAAGGTGCTTGAGGAAATAAACATGTGAGGAAATAGTTCAAAAGTGTCAGACAACCATCGGACTTAAGTTTACAACTCAATCATCAAAAGTTTCAAAAGAGCAAGAGTTGTAACTTATATAAAACACGACCCATATATATAGACCAGCTTGAAGACTAACTCAAATTTTCTCCCCCTTTGTCATCGAAGACAAAAAAGGGGCGAAAACTGAGGACTAACGCTCTTGTAGAAGTTCATCGTGTTGGTGAAGAAGGAGCGTCAGCGTTGTCGGGGTTGTTCATTGAAGCAGGGCCCGCAGCAGTGTCTTCAAAGTCCTCAGCATCATCCGTCTCACGCGATGAAGAAAAGGAACTGGAGACAATTTGAGGAACTTGAACCTTCTTGAATTTCTTCGGAGGTTGACGAGCCCAGTCAAAATTTTCTTCAAGATTCAGCTCACCAAGTTCATCAGGAGGCAAGACAGTAGATAGAACAGCCCAAGTGCACTTGAAGATTTCATGCACATAATAGTGGTTCTTCTTCACTGAGTTTTGGGTCACAGTCATGTTGTGAAGAATAGCACCCAACTGTCGCTTGACCCACTTGTGGTTGCGATCAACTTTTTGATGAAGACTGAGGAGTAGCTCACGATCAGTCATCACACGTGGAGCAGTAGCTTGAGGCTTTTGAGCAGAGGCTTTGGCAGTGGAGTCATGTGTCGCCGAGTCATCATTGGTGGAGTAGGATGCTGCTTGACGAAACTGACCGTCCAAAGTACGAGTTCCTTCATCAATGATGTCCTTGCCTTTTCCTTCAATCATCGTGCTCTTGAGGACTTCTATCGGAGGCATAAAGCCAAAATGATTCTAAAAGTCTGCCTGGAAGTGAATGGAAGTCTTTGTTCTAATGAAATTCATTATCCAGGGAGCGTAAGGCTTCAACTCAACTGGGGCCACAGCGGCATTCGCCAAAGTTCACATGAAGAAATCGTGAAGGTTGATGGGAATCCCATGGATGATGTTGAACAACATATTCTTCATGATTCTTTCAACTTGTTCCTCTTCAGAGTCATGCCCCTTCTGAGGACATAGAGTGTGTGTGAGGAAAGTCCTCACCAGTCTTGAGACTAGTATGATCAGCAAGTTGATTAGGTGCAAGGGGAGGCCTACTGCAAGGAGGCTTCACAGCGAATTTCATCATGTACTTTGGGGTCACATAATGATATTCTTTCCATTCTTTAGCCCATCTCCTCTCAATCTTCTGCATACGGATCTTTCTCTGTTTGGTTGTCTCCTTGCCATGTGTTTCTTCGTCTGGTGTGCAATAGTCCTCATAGATGTCATTAGGAATCTCAAATGCAGTGTGCACATCAGGCTTCTTTCCTCCTTTCTGAGGTCTTTTGTTAGCCATTTTCTTCAAATGAGGATTTTGAAATCTTGAGGATTCTGAAGAGGTACACGGTTTTTCTTCAAGTAACGCTGCAAATGAGTTAAGTTGATGAGAACCTAGTGATTCATCAGCGGACATGTCTATACCTGTGAATAGAGTATAGGTGCGAGGAATTTGAAGAGGTCATATGCGTTCTCAGAGATTTTAAATAAAAATAGGGTATGAGGAAATTGACCAGGAGTGTCTTGAGGAATTTCACTAAGTGCTCTTTGTCTTTAGGTTCCGGAGTTGTGCAAATTTGGGGTTTCACACAATTGAGGAATCTCAAGAGAAACATTACTTAGGGAAAATCATCAACGAAATGAAGATGTAAGGTGCTTTGAAATAAGATTCATGAAGGATAAACACCTTTTGACGAATTTGAGAACAATTTGAAGATCAAACATGGGCAGTAAAAATAAATTTTATTTACCCTGATGAAGAACACAACGAACTAGGAAGTGAAATGGGAGAAGTCCGTCAGTTTAGATCTCCCATGCCCTAGCTTGGCAGAGAGAGACAGCTACAGCGGCGGCGGGATGAAGAACTCCGCGACCGATGCGAGTACGGCGACGGCAAGGTTGAGGTAGTGAAGCTCTTCCACACCGACGTCGATGACTTTAGCGGTGGCGCTAGGTTGAAGCTCGAGAGAGTGAGAGGAAGCAGTAACTGAGCACTGGGGAAGGGAAAGGGGTATTTATAGAGATAGTGAAAACTGATCTGTCCGAAGATTTAGGACGAGATTGCCGCTGACCCTTGCTCTTCTTGCGACAGGTGTCACCCACGTTCTGAGTAGTGGAGATTATGGGGGATCATGGGTTATCCAGTCACAGGAATCAAAACCGTTTTGAGCGGGAAAACCGAAATTTTGTTAGTGGAGATTTAGAAGTTTCCGTTCGCAAATTCTTTATCTGTCAAGGACACAGTGAAGACTTTGAACGAGTTTCAAAGTAGAACGCATATGAAGAATTTGAGAACAGACTAGATTGAGTTTAGCACAGAAGGGAAAAGGGTCCGATCACATTCACTTAGATGAAAATCAATTTCAAGAATTAGCAATAAGTGAATGCTGTTGAGGACATTGAAAACTCAAATATATAAGTATATGGTCAATTAAGAACTCTAGTTTCAACCTTTTTGAAGAATTTGAAAAGTTGAGGAATTTGAAAGTTGAAGAATTTGAAAAGCTAAAGAATTTGAAAAGTTGAGGAATTTGCAAAACTTGAAGAATTTGAAGATTTGAAGAATTTGCAAAATGATGAAAAACTCAACTTTGAGGAATTTCAACTTTGGTTGGTGGCGAGACCCATCGTATAAGAATGATGATTTCAGACACCGCGTACAATTATCGTAGGGTTCTGAGAATCAAATTCTTCATTAATTTCTTCACACTCAGAGAGTTATTCTTCATTGATTGAAGAAAAACGTTTCTTCATGTGTTGCACATCAAGGTCATCAATTCTGCATAAGTGTTAGGATGTGTGTCCTTCTTCACAGAACATTTGAAGATTCTAAGATACTTAGCTCACACCACAACTTGCAAAATCTCTTTTCATCCAAGGGCTTTGTGAAGATATCGGCCAGCTGTTCTTCAGTAGGAATGTGGTCGATGACAATGTCGCTCTTGAGTACATGATCGCGAAGAAAGTGATGACGAATCTGGATGTGCTTGGTCTTGGAATGCTGAACTGGGTTATAAGCAATCTTGATTGCACTCTCATTGTCGCAGTACAGAGGCACATTCTTCAACTTGATGCCATATTCCTTGAGGGTTTGCTTCATCCATAGTAACTGAGCACAACACGAGCCAGCAACAATTTACTCAGCTTCAGCAGTGGGAAGTGATACGCAATTCTGCTTCTTTGAAGACCAACAGACTAAGGATCACCCAAGGAAATGACATGCGCCAGAAGTTGACTTGCGATCCACACGATCACCAGCATAATCAACATTCGAGTATCCGATGAGGTGAAGATTTGAGCCCTTGGGATACCATAATCCAAGAGTTGGTGTGTGAGCTAAGTATCGAAGAATATGCTTCACAGCCTTATGGTGTGATTCCTTCGGTGTTGCTTGGAATCGGGCACACATGCAAACACTTAGCATAATATCAGGCCTAGATGCACATAGATACAATAGAGAACCAATCATGGAACAGTATACCTTTTGATCGAAATCTTTACCATTTTCATCAGTGCAGAGGTGTTTTTTTGAGGGCATTGGAGTTTTGACACCTTTGCAATCTTGCATGTCGAATTTCCTCAGAACATCCTTGAGGTATTTCTCTTGGGAGATGAGGATGCCATTGTCTTGTTGACGAATTTGAAGACCTAAGAAGAATTTCAACTCTCCTATCATAGACATTTGATATTCTTCACTCATCATATAGGTAAATTCATCACTATAACGTTTGTCAGTATAGCCAAAGATAATATCATCCACATATATTTGACATATGAAGAGTTCATTGTCATAGGATTTAGTGAAAAGAGTTGGATCGAGTGAACCGGGTTTGAAGCCTTTCTTCATGAGGAATTCCTTCAGAGTGTGATACCACGCCCTTGGGGCTTGCTTGAGGCCATAGAGAGCTTTGTTGAGTCTGAAGACTTTGTCAGGATGCTGAGGGTCTTCAAAACCTGGTGGTTGAGCAACATATACTTCTTCCTCAAGCTTACCATTGAGGAATGCACTTTTCACATCCATTTGATATAAGATGATGTTATGATGGTTAGCATAAGCAAGAAATATTCGAATAACTTCAAGTCTAGCAACAGGTGCAAACATTTCATCAAAGTCAATTCCTTCAACCTGTGTGTAGCCACGAGCTACAAGTTGAGCCTTATTCCTCACCACAAGGCCATTTTCATCTTGCTTGTTATGATAGATCCACTTGGTACCTATGATGTTGTGCTTACGAGTATCTGGCCGCTTGACTAGTTCCCATACATTGTTAAGCTTGAATTGATACAATTCCTCTTGCATAGCTTGAATCCACTCAGGTTCCTTGAATGCTTCATCAACTTTGGTGGGCTCTATTATAGAGACAAAGGCAAAGTGCCCACAAAAGTTAGTTAAATGAGAAGCTTTTGAGCAAGTGAAAGGACCTGGTGCATTGATGTCATCGATTATTTTGTCAATCTGCACTTCATTTGCAACTCTTGGGTGAGCAGGCTGACGTGGTTGAGGATTTTTATCAGCACCATTTTCTTCAGGTGGGTCATCGTGAATGTCTTATTTCGTTGGAATGATTTCCTCAGTGGGTATGATGTCTTCAGTAGCCTTCAGCTAATAGAGTCCTCAGGAGACTGTTCATCTAACACAGAAGGCAAGTGCTCTCTTTGTGAGCCATCAGTTTCATCGAACTGCACATCTACAATTTCAACAACCTTGTGATGGTATGTGTTGAAGACTCTGTAGGTGTGCGAGTCCTTTCCGTAATCAAGCATAAAACCTTCATGTGCTTTCGGTGCAAATTTAGAACTATGGTGAGGATCTCTAATCCAACACTTTGCACTGAAGACTTTGAGATAACTTACATTGGGTTTCTTGTCAGTCATGAGTTCATATGAAGTCTTCTTGAAGAATTTGTGAAGATACACCCTATTGATGATATGGCATGCAGTATCAATTGCCTCGGGCCAGAAGCGACAAGGAGTCTTGTATTCATCAAGCATGGTGCAAGCCATCTCAACAAGAGTCCCGTTCTTGTGCTCCACGACGCCATTCTGCTGAGGAGTGTAAGGAGCAGATAACTCATGAGTAATACCAAGTTCATCAAGATATTCATCAAGATTGGTGTTTTTGAACTCAGTCCCATTGTCACTCCTTATGTGCTTGATCTTGACGCCGAAGTTGGTGGAGGCCCTTGAAGCAAATCGTCTGAAGACATCCTGCACTTCAGTTTTGTACATAACAATATGCACCCAAGTGTATCGAGATTAATCATCAACAATGACAAAGCCATACAAACTTGATGCATTTGTTAGTACAGAGTAGTGAGTGGGACCAAAGAGATCATTGTGAAGCAATTCGAAGGGTCGAGTAGTGGTCATGATTGTCTTCGAGGGATGCTTGGATCTGGTCATCTTTCCAGATTCGCATGCACCACAAAGGTTATCTTTGAGGAATTTGACGCCCTCGATGCCTATGACGTGCTTTTTCTCCACGAGCGTGTGCAAGTTCCTCATACCAGCATGTCCAAGTCGTCGATGCCACAACCAGCCTTCTGAGGACTTTGCAAGTAGGCATGTGGCAGGTTGAGGACCTGTAGAGAAATCAACAATATACAAGTCTCCTCTCCTAAAGCCTTCAAAGACTTTGGATTTGTTAGATTCCATGATGAAAATACATCGATATTTTCCAAACATGACAATCATATAAAGATCACAAAGCATTGAGACAGACATCAGGTTGAACCCAAGGGATTCGACAAGCATCACCTTTTCCATGGTTCGGTCCTTTGAGATGGCAACCTTACCAAGTCCCAATACCTTGCTTTTTTCCTTTGTCTGCGTAGGTGATGTGCTTCAGATTGGATGGAGTCGGCGGCAAATCCATCAGTAGATTCTTAAATCACCAGTCATGTGGTTTGTGCATCCACTATCGAGGACCCACTCAGTAGCTTTTGGAGAATCATCCTGCAGATGAATTAGTACCACTTACGAACTCATATGCTTCATAGTGAAGAATATGACATCAATTTCATCAGATAGAATTTCATCACACAAGATAATAAGCAAGTAGTGTGAGGACGTGAGAAATGAGGAATTCATTTCTTCATGGTTAGCTTGCGTCCTTTCAAGCATTTCCTCAGGTCTCCTGCAAATTCATCAGTCGTTCAAATTCATCAGGAGACCTGACCCTACATAAGAGATTAGTTCAATTTCTTCACCACCCACATCTGGAGGGGTGGCAAAGAGTTCATCATTCTTTGAGCACCATATGAGAAGGGAGGCATTGAAGCAAGTGCGCTTTGTTTCACAGGGTGAGGATTAGAGTACTCATATGAATAAGCGGAGAAATTCTTCGAGGACTTATGAACATAATGATTTGAAGAACAATGCACATATTCAGAACTCTTAGATTTTCCCTGCAAAACAGATGTATCAGCACGAGAGTGATATTTTTGACCATTTGAGGAATTTGGTCTAAGTGAAGACTTTGGTCCATATGAGGAATTTGATCTGGGGTTCCTGTTCTTCATAGGTGATGTCATGATGACATTCACTTGAAGATTTTGTAGGTAGATTTTGGGAACCCAGATTTTCTTCATAGGAGAGCCATTCCTGAAGTTAGTTCCAACAAAATCTAGCAAATACTTCATCATTCTGATTTTTGAAGAATTTGTAGTTTGAGTCAAGTAAGTCATCAGAGGAGTATAACGTTTCACAAGTAAAGCCGGATAAAGTGGATGGATCTACAAGGGGTCCTTTTGCAGCAACCCATGAGGTTTTGGGATATTGCTCAGGTGTCCAGTAGGATCCATCGGCGTTGAGTTCCCTCACAAAGGCAACACCCTCTTTCCTAGGGTTCCTGTTCAGAATCTGCTTTTTGAGGACATCGCAAAGGATTTGATGCCCCTTGAGACTTTTGTACATACCTACCACATACAATTCCTTCAACCCTGCATTGTCATCAGTGATACTTGTGGTATCCTCAGATGAGGAATTTGAGACCACTGGAATAGTTGAAGAATTTGCAGTAACTGAAGCATTTGAACATTCAGGTGAAGAATTAGCAGTTTCAGGTTCGATGCATTTCAAGTAAGGTGGAACAAATTCTTCCTGAGCGGTACTGATTTGTTGAGCTACAAAGGAATCGTTTTCCCTTTGGAGATCCTCATATGACACCCTCAGTTTCTCAAGATCTTGCTTTCTTTGAAGAAATTCACAAGAAATCTTATCATGATCGACTAAGAGGTCGTTATGACGAATCTGAAGGTTATCATACTTTGTCTGAAGACTTTTGAGATCATCATACAGAGTTTGAGTTCGATCCACTTCATCGTTCAACAGGTCATCGCTTTTGTCTAGCATTTTCTGAAGCTTTTCGAGTGCACTTTGTTGCTTAGTGGCAATTTTAACAAGTTTAGCATAGCTAAGTTTCACATATTCATCAGATTCACCATCACTTGATTCAGATGAAGAATGATGTTTGTGTACCTTTGAGCCTTTTGCCATGAAGCAATAGGCGGGAGCATAATCATCATTGCTGATGTCAGAGTCGTTGGAGTAGTCATTTTCTTCATTGTTGAAGATGGACTTGCTGACAAAAGCAGTGGAAAGAGCAAGGCTTGCAACACCAGATTCTGAGTCCTCCTCAGATTCTTCTTCTTCATAATCTTCAGATTCTTCCTCAGAATCCATTTCCTTGCCAATGATTGCTCGAGCCTTTCTCGAATCATTCTTCTTGTTCTTTGAGGACTTTGAGGATGAGGACTTTGCAGATGAGGACTTTGAAGATTTCTTCTTTTTCTTCGAGTCATCAAAACTATCATCCTTGTATTTCTTCTTCTTCTTTGAATCTTTTTCCCAGAGAGGACAGTCAGAGATAAAGTGACCAGGCTTCTTGCAACATTGACATGTTCCCTTCTTGTAGTCTTCCGAGGAATCTGATTTCCTCAAATGACCTTTTGAAGACTTTGCAAATCCACCTCTCCTTGAGAACTTCTGGAATTTCCTCACAAGCATTGCTAGCTCCTGACTTAATTCTTCAGGATCACCAAGGCTGCTGTCAGAATCTTCTTCTTCAGCTGAGTAAATTGCTTTTGCCTTTAGAGCACGAGATCTTCCATAGCTTGGCCCGTAGAGGTCTCTCTATTCAGCTTGTTGGAATTCATGAGTATTGAGTCTCTCAAGAATATCAGCAGGATCAAGTGCTTTATAGTCTCCACGTTCTTGAATCATCAAAGCCAGAGTATCGAATGAGGAATCGAGAGATCTTAGCAGTTTCTTCACCACTTCATGGTCAGTGATATCAGTGGCACCCAGCGCTTGCAGTTCATTTGAGATGTCAGTGAGACGATCGAAGGTTTGCTGAACATTTGCATTGTCAAGTCTTTTGAAGCGGTTGAAGAGATTGCGAAGAACATCCACACGAGAGTCACTTTGAGTGGAGACGCCTTCGTTCACTTTGGATAGCCTGTCCCAGATAAGCTTTGCAGTCTCCAAGGCACTCACTCTGCCATACTGACCTTTGCTCAGATGGCCACATATGATATTCTTCGCTTGAGAATCGAGTTGCTTGAATCTCTTCACATCAGCAGCGTTGATCGTGGGTGTAACAAAGGGCACACCATTTTCCACAACGTACCAGAAATCATTGTCAATAGCTTCAAGGTGCATTCTCATCTTGTTCTTCCAGTAGGGGTAGTCTGTCCCATCGAAGGTAGGACATCCTGCGGAAACCTTGATCATACCTGTAGTCGACATAACTAAAACTCCAGGTGGTTAAACCAAAATCACACAGAGTGAGGGAGTACCTGCTCTGATACCAATTGAAAGTGCGTTATATCGACTAGAGGGGGGGTGAATAGGCGATTTTTATAAATTCATCACTTGAGGAATTTCAACTTTGAGGAATTTGAAATGTGATTAATAACTAGCAGCGGAAAGTACTCAAGTGCATGAGAAACATAGCGACATCATAATCATGATGATGAAATGAAACATGCACATATTACAAGTAGCATGATACAGGAAATGCAGGTGATGACAAGACAACTTGAAGAATTTGAGGTGAGGAATTTGTGAAAGTCTTCAGTCAAATTCTTCAAACAATAAAGATCAATTTCATCAACAAGTTTATATGAAGAAATTTGAGATGAGGAATTTGTAAAAGTCTTCAGTCAAATTCTTCAAACAGTAAAGATCTATTTCATCAACAGCTTTTATGAGGAAATGAATGGTTGAGGAAATAGAACCAGTTGGCACGATGAAGACAGTGGTTTGATGACCCAGTTCCAACTGCTGTGACAGTCGTACGTCTGGTTTGGAGCGGCCTGGTATTTAAACCAGAGGACACATAGTCCTTACCGTATTCTCCTTGAGCAAATGTCACACAGTCCTCGCCCAACACTCGTGGTAAGTCTTCAGGGTAGACTTCCAAAACCCTCACAAACTGGTCACCCGGCGATCCACAATTTACTACTGGATGCTCTAGACCAAGGTCACTCCGTGGTCCCCAATTTACTGCAGGACACACTAGACCATGATGCCTAACCGTCTGGAGGATGCACAATCCTCAAAGGTAACAAGCGTCGGTTCCACACAGGAATTTCTTTAGTGATGCTCAATCACTTTGGGTTTTGAAGGTTTGGTTGTGGGTTTTTCCTCACTGATGATTTTCTCTCAAAGTCCATGGAGGATGGGTTGCTCTCTTTATGAAAAGTGTCAGTTCTCTCTCAGAGCATCCAACCAGCTAGTGGTTGTGGGGGGCTGCTATTTATAGCCAGGGTGCAACCTGACCTGATAAGACTTAAATGCCCCCAATGATATGATCGTTATGTGGATGTTATGATTGGGGACAGCTGGCGCTAAGCACAACAACGGTCGGAATTTTGAACTATGAAAGTCCTCACGCTTATCATGTTCCTCATTTGTAGGCAATTCACAGTGGCGAAATCCTAACTCCCTAGTCAGATCAATTTCCTCAGAGACCAGAAGAAGTTCGTCTCTGTCACTGAAGAACTTGAATGAGCCGCAAGAGATTTCCAAAGGCTTCACTCGAAGTATGGATAGGTTGAGGATTTTGGAGTTGAGCATCAGTTGGAAATTTTCCTTAGTATTACCTCGCCCCCCTTTAACAGTACGGTGTTCCCTATGACTCAAAGAAAGGAAACAAAACTTATGAAAACCAAAGTCTTCACGCTTCATAGTCCTCATTCATATCTTCAAGGTCACACCGAATTCTTCAATCTCAAAGTCTTCACAAAGTCTTCAGCAAAGTCTTCACATAGTCTTCACCAAAGTCTTCAGATGAAGACATACATTTTTAGGGGTCGGTAATCTCTGGTTGTATCAAACTCCTCATCGACTTCTAGAGCATGTGTATACTCACAAGCACATTAGTCCCTTAACCTATAAGTCTTCAATACACCAAAATCACTAAGGGGCACTAGATGCACTAACAATTTTTGTTTTATTTTTTGCTTTATTTATTTCCAGTGTGTTTTATCATTATATTCTTTTTGCTATTGATGTTTTGAACAAAAAATACTTTGATAATTTTAGTTGCACAATTTTTACATAATTACAGTTTCAAAAATACTAGAGGTTTATAAAAGCTTTTTTAGTTGATTCTTTTTTGAACTCCACTCCCAAGATGTTTTGAAAGAAATTAAAAAGCACTTGAAATGAACTCTGAAAAGGTTGAAAGTTGGCAAGGTATCATCATTTCACCCACATATCATGTGCTAAACAGTTGAGAGGGTTACGACAAAAAATGCATGCACTTCGTGTGCAAAATAGACAATCTCTTTCGAAGTATCACGGTCTCGGACGAAAACTCATCTGTTACAAAAGGATTTCATTTTTCTGAACTTATTTGAACTCCATACTTTTTGTGTGTTCAAAATGCACCATTCAAAGGCACATCATCAATTTTCAACCCTTTATGACTTCATTTGGTATTTTTCATTAACTTACTGATTTTTTGAGCTAAATGACCCTGAAATTGAAAAGCACTTCAAATGAACTCTGAAAAGGTTGAAAGTTGGCATGGTATCATAATTTCACCCACATAGCATGTTATAAAAAGTTCAGAGGGTTACGGCAAAAACTGGATGCACTTTGTGTGCAAAATGGACAATCTCTTTCGAAGTATCACGGTTTCGGATGAAAACTCATTTGTTACAAATGGATTTCATTTTTTTGGACTTATTTGAACTCCATACTTTTTGTGTGTTCAAAATGCACCATTCAAAGCCACATCATCAATTTTCAACCCTTTCTGACTTCATTTGGTATTTTGTCATGCATTTACTGATTTTTTTGAGCTAAATGACCCTGAGATTGAAAAGCACTACAAATGAACTCTGAGAAGGTTGAAAGTTGGCATGGTATCATCATTTCACCCACATAGCATGTGCTAAAGTTGAGAGGGTTACGGAAAAATATGGATGCACTTCATGAACAAAATGGACAATCTCTTTCGAAGTATCAGGGTTTCGGACGAAAAATCATCCGTTACAAAAGGCATTTCATTTCTTCACATGTAACTGCAGTGATATTCTAGATCAAAGGCATCATCATAATAGTTGTGGAGAGAAAGTCTTCACTTTTTCTTCGCTTGTGTCCTTTGCTTATTGCGTCGTAACCATGGATAATCTTCATTATTTAATAGGGTGCTTCGGTCAGCCTTGACTTTGAAGGGAGGAATTTCCTGAAACTTTTCATAATCTTCAGACATGTCTGTCTTGCCCTCCAATACCATGATGTCTCTTTTGCCTGAAAGAACTATGTGATGCTTTGTCTCATCATATGATGTATTCGCTTCCTTATCTTTTCTTTTTCTTGGTTTGGTAGACATGTCCTTAACATAGAAAACTTGTGCCACATCATTGGCTAGGACGAATGGTTCGTCTGTGTACCCAAGATTGTTGAGGTCCACTATTGTCATTCCGTAAAGCGGGTCTACCTGTACCCCACCCCTTGTAAGATTGACCCATTTGCATCTAAACAAAGGGACCTTCAAATCACGTCCATAGTCAAGTTCCCATATCTCCTTTATGTAACCATAATATGTGTCAACCTTCCCATTGGTCGTTGTTGCATCAAAGCAGACACCGCTGTTTTTGTTGGTGCTCCTTTGATCTTGGGCGATCGTGTAAAATATATTCCCATTTATCTCGTACCCATTGTAAGTCAATACAGTCAAAGATGGTCTCCTGTCCAATGAGTACAACTCATCAGAAATAGTATTGTCACACTTGAGACGTGTGTGCAACCAACTGCCGAAAGTCTTCATGTGTTCACATGTAATCCAGTCATCACATTGCTCTGGGTGTTTGGAGTGCAGAATGTTCTTTTGTTCATCGACATACGGGGTCACCGAGTAGAATTCTGTAGAACTGTGTAGTGTGCTTGAGACCAAGAATGCCCGTCTCCACATATTATTGACTTCGCTCCTAGCGTGCCTTTTCCAGTCAGTCTCCCCTCATACCGCGATTGAGGGATACCAATCTTCTTCAGGTCAGGAATGAAGTCAACACAAAACCCAATGACATCCTTTGTTTGATGGCCCATGGAGATGCTTCCTTCTGGCCTAGCGCGGTTACGGACATATTTCCTTAGGACTCCCATGAACCTCTCAAAGGGGAACATATTGTGTAGAAATACAGGGCCCAGAACGACCATCTCGTCGACTAGATGAACTAGGATGTGCGTCATGATATTGAAGAAGGATGGTGGGAACACCAACTCGAAACTAACAAGACATTGCGCCACATCACTCCTTAACCTTGGTAGGATTTCTGGATCGATCACCTTCTAAGAGATTGCATTGAGGAATGCACATAGCTTCACAATGGCTAATCAAACATTTTCCAGTAGAAGCCCCCTCAATGCAACTGGAAGCAGTTGCGTCATAATCATGTGGCAGTCATGAGACTTTAGATTCTAGAACTTTTTCTCTGCCATATTTATTATTCCCTTTATATTCGACGAGAAGCCAGACGGGACCTTCATACTGAGCAGGCATTCAAAGAAGATTTCCTTCTCTTCTTTGGTAAGAGCGTAGCTGGCAGGACCTTCATACTGCTTTCGAGGCATGCCGTATTTTTCGTGAACATGTTGCTGGTCCTTTCGTGCCTTCGGTGTATATTTTGTATTCCCATACATGCCCAAGAAGCCTAGCAGGTTCACGCAAAGATTCTTCGTCACGTGCATCACGTCGATTGCAGAGCGGATCTCTAGGTCTTCCAGTAGGGTAGGTCCCAAAATATAGATTTCTTCTTCCACATGGGTGCGCGTCCCTCAGCGTCATTCGAAACAGATAGTCCGCCGGGACCCTTTCCAAACATAACTTGTAAATCATTGACCATAGCAAGTATGTGATCACCGGTACGGATGGCGGGCTTCTTCCGGTGATCTGCCTCACCTTTGAAATGCTTGCCTTTCTTTCGACATTGATGATTGGTCAGAAGAAATCGACGATGCCCTAGGTACACATTCTTCATGCAATTTTCCAGATATATACTTTCAGTGTCGATCATCTAAATAGTGTGTGCATGTGTGGTATCCCTTGTTTGACTATCCTAAAAGGTTACTGAGAGCAGGCCAATCATTGATGGTTACAAACAGCAACGCATGCAGGTCAAAATCCTCCTATTGTGCTCATCCCACACTCGTACATCGTTTCCATTCCATAGCTGTAAAAGTTCTTCAACTAATGGCCTTAGGTACACATCAATGTCGATGTCGGGTTGCTTAGGGCCTTGAATGAGAACTAGCATCATAATGAACTTCCGCTTCATGCACAACCAAGGAGGAAGGTTATAGATGCATAGAGTCACGGGCCAGGTGATGTGATTGCTGCTCTGCTGCCCAAAAGGATTAATGTCATCCACGCTTAAACCAAACCATACGTTCCTTGCGTTGCCTGCAAACTCCTTCCTGTACTTTCTCTCGATTTTCTCCACTGCGACCCATCAGCGGGTGCTCTCAACTTCTCGTCTTTCTTACCGTCCTCTCTGTGCCATCGCATATTCTTGGCATGCTCTTTGTTTCTGAATATATGTTTCAACCGTGGTATTATAGGAGCGTACCACATCACCTTGGTAGCAACCCTCTTCCTGGGGCGCTCGCCCTCAACATCACCAGGGTCATCGTGTCTGATCTTATAGCGCAATGCACCGCATACCGGGCATGCGTTCCGTTCCTCGTACTCACTGCGGTAGAGGATGCAGTCATTAGGGCATGCATGTATCTTCTGCACCTCCAATCCTAGAGGGCATACAACCTTCTTTGCTGCGTATGTACTATCGGGCAATTCGTTATCCTTTGGAAGCTTCTTGTTCAATATTTTCAGTAGCTTCTCAAATCCTTTGTCAGGTACACCATTCTCTGCCTTCCACTACAGCAATTCCAGTGTGGTACCGAGCTTTGTGTTGCCATCTTCACAATTGGGGTACAACCCTTTTTTGTGATCCTCCAACATGCGATCGAACTTCAGCTTCTCCTTTTCACTTTCGTACTGTCTCTTTGCATCAACAATGACCCGACGAAGATCATCATCGGGCACATCGTCTGGTTCCTCTTGATCTTTAGCTTCCCCGGTTCCAGCATCACCGTATTCAGGGGGCACATAGGTGGCATCATCCTATTCTTCTTCGCCGTCTTCCATCATAACCCCTATTTCTCCGTGCTTGGTCCAAACATTATAGTGTGGCATGAAACCCTTCACAAACAGGTGGCTGTGAAGGATTTTCTAGTCAGAGTAAGACTTCAAATTCCCACATGTAAGGCATGGACAACACATAAAACCATTCTGCTTGTTTGCCTCGGCCACGTCGAGAAAATGATGCACCCCCTTAATGTACTCGTCAGTGCGTCTGTTACCGTACATCCATTGCCGGTTCATCTGCGTGCATTATATATAATTGAGTGTGTAAAAAACCATTACAGAACATCAGGAATACATAAGTGACCAAATTAATAGAATTTCATCATCACATTAAAACCAAAGTAGATACATAGTTCTCATTGACCAACATATAGCTCTCTAGAGCATCTAATTAAACCATACATTGAAACTATTTAAAACATTTAAATGCAACAACAAATGCGATCATAATCAGAACTAAGGTAACAATTGATCCAACGACATAATGATACCAAGCCTCTTTATCAACGGCATATTTTCTAATCTTTCTAAGCTTCAAGCGCATTGCAGCCATCTTGGTCCTGTGATCATCGACGATATCGGCAACATGCAACTCCAATCCCATCTTCTCATCTTCAGTTCTTTTCAATTTTTCTTTCAAATGATCGATTTCTTTTTCAGCTTTAGTTAACTTTTTGAGCAAAATTGCATAGTCGGTATCCATTTCTGGTTCAACTACTTCCTATAGATAAAAACATCTACGTCAAGTTGGTGGCATAATTAATTGTCATAGACATTAGATGTGTGAAATAGTTATAAAGTATAATATACCACATATGAATCATAGACTGGACGAGGGCCGACGTGGGCGGATACCATAACCATGGCACTATATAATAACAAACAATAATAAAAGTAAGAAAATCATACGAGTAAGTATATTTTCTTTTAGAAAGAAGATAAGATCAAGAGGCCCACCACGCGCGGGCGATCGATGACGGTTTCAGGACAGGGACGGGATAGGACGGACCGGCAATGTCACGCCCAAGATGCGTGCCTATCCATTTTAAGGCACGAGGGCCCCGCAAAGGATAGAGGCGCATCTTGCCGTTAGCAAGAATAGTACCATCACAACATACATTACAGAAAGAGATGAGTATACAAGATTGGCTTACACACGCCACATGCTAACTTACAAATCCACACAATCCATAACAACAAGTTGAATACAGGGTCCGACTACGGACGAAATCAAATGAAGAAAGAAACAGTTGCAAATGATACTATCTAGCTAGCCCAAGGATCACGAACAAGGCAATCTACTCGTCCGGGTACGTCACGTTCATTCTGCCTCTCTCTTCATCATATTCCCACTGCAACTGGGTAAGGTCATCCTGCACATAGTCATCCGCACCTGTACCTGGACTGTTGTAGTAAACTGTGAGCCACGGGGACTCAGCAATCAAGCAACCGGGTTCTGAAACTATGCAAGCTTATGGGTAGAAAAGTGGTATGTGTTTAGTTTGCAGCAGCACTAAGCATATATGGTGGCTAACTCACGCAACATTGAAATAATATGAGTGGCCTACGATGAACGGTCGAAACTAACACGATCTCTATGAGACCTTGAACACCTACTTACGTCATACATAATCCCACCGTGTTCTCTCTCGGTTCTTGTTCACGAGCAGAGACAATCACGGTTACTCATACAGTTGGTTCATTTTATCAGAGTTTACTTCAAGTTAACTATAACCGGGTGTTAAACAATAATCGAAGTAGCCACATAACCATGGGCACGGCTTTCTGAAAGATTTAACCATGCAGGGGTGCTCCAACTAATCCATTACCAAATTAACCACACTCTGTGGGAATAGCCTCGATCACGGATCTCGCGATCATCATAGGTAATTCCAAATGAATTCCAACACCTTGAGTAAACCCAAAGAAAGTCAGAGTCCACACGCAAGACATTCTATAACGGTAAAACAAATCCAGCAAGACCTCCCGACGTATCGACGAACCCGATAAGAGCCACGTATCTCACTCTCAGGACACGACCGGATGAGCACAGCGTACAGTGGCCTGATAGAAATCTCCCGAGTTGCCCCGGGTTGGCCCCGCACATGACTCTAGTTTGGACCAACACTCATGAGGAGCACTCGCCCGGTTGTTGATTAATTATCCACGGGGTTGCAAAGCCCTATGCAAGTTTTATTAAGTTATTAGCAAATGTAGTACCAATGTTGGGTCTTGTCGGAGAAGTTTTAATCTCAACCGAATAAACAAGGGGGTCCCCATAACAACCCCGAGCATGTTAGGAGCGCAAAATATGGAAAACATAACACCGGTAACAAGAACTATGGCAGTCACAGCGGAACAAAACACTTAGCAAAAGGCCAAGCCTTCCACCAATACCAAGATATATATGTGCATTAAATTAAATAACAGATAATATAATGATATCCAAATCCATGTTATCACATGGAACAACCTGCACCTGCAACTAAGAACGCTATAAGAGGGGCTGAGCAGCGGTAACTTAGCCAAACAAGGTTTGCTGGGAAGTGGAGGTTAGAGGCTTTTCATGGCAATTAGGAGGCTGATATCAAGTGGTAGGTAATGCAATTGTAACGATAAGAGCGGGAAACTAGCAAGCAAGAATAGTAACGGAATCCGGGCACGATCATCTTGCCTGTTGGTTCTTCAGTGAAACAAGTAGCTGGGTCCTCGTAGTGGTACTCTCCTGGATCCTCATACTCAGATTCAACGCTCGCGTCTACCCAAGATAAACAGCAACAATAAACATCCAACCAAGGTGCAATGCACAACCAAGATGATGCATGATTCATTTATGAATAATTTAATATGGCAATCCAATTCTAGTCAAGTTTCACATGCAAAATTTGTTTATTAATGAACCTCAACAGAACCTCATGTTAAGTTATTTAGTAACGCATTAACATGTAAAATATGGATGTATCATGCAAAATCGATGGAAATGCATATAAAGATCATAAAGAAACGGAGTTACGGTTCTCACGATATGCTCACAACGAGGTACGGAGGCAAAACACAAGATCATCAAAGACATGGGCTAATTCTTGGCATTCCAAGGCATCCACTGGATAGGTGATTAAATACCAATCACATTAGGCTCAAGAATAAATCAACTCCATGGAGCATAGCTCCCACAACACTCAAAACAATAAAACACCAAATCTGCCACAAAACAGCAACACAGCAATTTGAAAAGCCCACAACTTGTACTACAGGAACCCTACAGCCACAAACAATACATGGACAGAATCTACTCAACACCCACATCAACTTATCCAACTATACAATCAGGAAAAGAGGCACACATCAATATGCATGAAGCTAGCAAGTTGACATGATGAATCAGATTTCTGGGACTTAGTGAAAATTCCAGTTTCCTGGAATCTGAGTTAATAAGTAGCAAGTTGACAGCAATGGTTAAATATGCTAGAGAGCTCCAAATGGCATGAAAATTAACAGGATGGTAGATTGTAATATCTACTACAAATAACTAACACTGAGCATGAGCAAATTCCAACCACATCACTAGATACACCCGACTCTTCACGGCAAAACAATAACTACAGAAACTCCAGACTTAAGTCATTTTAAGCAAGCTGAACAGAAACATAAAGTTGCTCTCTAAACAACATGGTTCCCACTTATCTGGTGACTTAGCACAAATAACAAAAATACTGGGACATTCCTAGCAACTTTAGCTAGCAATATCATGTTGGCAAGAACTTAAAACCATGCATATATTAATTCACAACAAAAAGACAAAAGGGCATCACAGCATAAAAATGCAGTTTTGTGAAGTTGCCCCAAAGTCAAATCTGACTTCACAGATGCATTCATGGGTTGATTCTAGCCCAAAATCATTACTCATACCCCTATACTTGTTTGGAGCAAGGGGGATAATCCCTAGGTCGAAATTGACCTCCCAAGTGCATGGGTGACTTATGTCACTTATGCAACTAAGCTTCTGCATAAGCCGCATCTCCTTCCTCACACTCAAGAGCCGTCTTTCGATTTCCATGAACCGTAATTGTGCCATTTAAGCCGGGCATTTTGAGCTGCAAGTAAACATAACACGGCCTAGCCATGAACTTGGCGTAAGCGGGCCGCCCAAATAACGCATTATAGGGACTCTTGATTTTGACCACCTCAAACCACAAGGTCTCCACCCTGTAGTTGTACTCGTCGCCGAAGGCCACCTCCAAGGAAATTTTACCTACGAGATATGCCGACTTACCGGGCACCACACCGTGAAAAACAGTGGAAGAAGGTTTAAGATCCTTATCTAGCAGCTTCATTCGCCGGAAGGTGTCACAGTATAAGATGTTGATGCTGCTGCCTCCATCCATGAGCACCTTATTCACGCCGTAACCATGTATCTGAGGGGCCACTACCAAAGCCAACCGGCCCGGGTCATCCACCTGTGGCGGGTGATCCTCTCGGCTCCACATTATGTCATATTCAGACCAAGGCAAATAACGTGGGAGAGCCAGCACAACTGTATTAACCGCTCGCCTCGGTAGTTTCTCATCTCGTTTGCTATGACCAGTTGTAAATACATGGTATTGACCAGAGCTGAGTTGCTTCGGATTACTCTGGAACCCAAACTGATTGCGCTGCTGCTGCTGATTGTTATGGTTGTTGCCAGGGTGCTGTTGATGCCCCCCTTGGTTGTTCTGACCCGGATGCCCATGTCCTAAGCCGCTGGCACCAAACCCAGCTCCTGAGCCACTGGCACCAAACCCAGCTCCTGTGCCGCGAGGCCCTGAGCTGCCGGGCAGCCCACCGCCCTGATTATTAGATGGCTGGGAGTGCTGGTTCTTAAATCTTTGCATGATAAAACAATCGCCCCATGCATGCGTTGACGGCTTGTCGGGCGTGCTGTGTTCTGGGCAGGGCTTCTTGAGAGCCGCTTCTAAGTTGAAAGGGGCCCTATTTCCCCACTGATATGGCTTATACCGTCCGTTCGTCTTAGGAGCATTTGGCCCTGTATTAGCATTCGCCACCAGCTGTGACCGGCCACCAGCGTTCTTCTGCCTGTTCTGATTCCCATTATTCCCAAAGTTCTTGCCTTGGTTGTTCTTTTTCCCCTGATTTGACTTTTCCTCATCTGAACCCGGATCCTTGGTGCTGTCCGAGTCGGCGTACTTCGTCAGAGCCGTCATGAGCTCTCCCATATCCTGACACGTGCGTTTGAGCCGGCCAAGCTTCTGCTTCAGCGGAATAAAGTGACAGTTCTTCTCCAAAATGAGCACCGCTTGAGCGTCGTGATCTGCTCCGAGGAATGAATAATGGTCGACACCCGCCGGACCCAATGATGATCCGACTCATTCTCCTGCTGAACACAATGATCCAGATCCACAATGGTCATCGGTTGCTTGCAAGTCCCCTGGAAATTCTTAATGAACTTAGCCCTTAACTCAGCCCAGGAGTTTATTGTGTTGGGCGGTAAGCCCTTCAACCATGTGTGAGACGGACCTTCAAGCATCATGATAAAGTACTTTGCGAAAACTGCCTCACTGACGTCCAACATCTCCATAGCTAACTCGTAACTCTCGACCCATGCCTCGGGAGGGAGATCTGCTATGTAATTTGGAACCTTATGGGGTCCCTTGAAATCCTTGGGCAACCTCTCGCTCCGTAGAGCCGGGGTCAAGCATGGAACTCCTACGGCCCGGCCGCTACCAGCAGCTCCGGCCTCCATTGATACCGAATGTCCAGGGGCCGGATGAATCATTGCCACCTCTTCTTCTCGCCTGTTCCTTGCTCTGTCCACAAGAGCCTGCGCGTCTGAAACCAGATTGACACGGGCAGGGCATACCTTACACACGGGCCGGAGAGACCGAGCTGGCTCGACGATGTTGGTGCAAACGTCCGGCCCGGGTGTAGATCCGTCGATCTTTCCGATGAACACCTGGATTCCGCCAAACGGAACCCGGAAGCCATACTCCACGGAATCAACATCAAGCCCCCAGTCGGCGTCGTCGATGTAGAGCCGGCCGCGACGACTCTTGCTCATCCTCCCAACTATGTATCCATTGAGCCCTGGAAGGGAGCCCTTTGAGAATTCAACACCACCAAGCGCAGGCCCCACGATGGGCGCCAACTGTCGTGGTTTTCTCACGGCAGATGTCCGGGTGACCAAACTTGAGTTCGGAGCCATCGCCATTGTAGTGGACTCAAAGGGGTTGATCGGGACAAGAGACACGAGTTTACCCAGGTTCGGCCCCTCAAGTCGAGGTAAAAGCCTACGTCATGCTTGTGTTGTTATTGCTTGTTGTATCGATTACAAGGGGCTAAAGCTTGACCTAGTTCTCGATAACCTACCTCTAAGTCGCCCCCTGCCTGCCTTTATATAACAGGTCAGGACCATTGGGTCTTACAATTGTACAACCGGATCATGTTTACACCTCCGAGTCTATCTCTATCTTCCTACTCAAGTCATCCTTGAGACGTCTTGCACATCTGGGTGTCCGCCGTCCGGCCCACACCAAGAGTTGCCTATCATCTTGGGCCTTCGGTTGACACCTTCTCTCTTGGGCCGGCTCACAAACCAATGCTATCAGCCGGAGCCTTTCAGCCAGGTCATATCACGGGGTTATATCCCCAATAGTGTGGAAGGTTGCGGATGCAGTTGCAGCTAATTGCCTAGGGCAGGTTCCTGATTCCGCAACCCGAATCGCATAAACAAGAAAGTTTTCGGAAGTTCATAGGTGGGAAATCTTGTATTCATCTAGGATCATCTTCTCCGGATGTATTGGGCATGTACATTTGTTCCGAGCGCTTAGCTCAATACTTTTGTGTTTTTGCAAGTGGCTTCTAATATCTGTTGATGTGATCACGAACCGAAGAAGCATTCTTACTATTTTTCAGTAGGATGGCTGTGTTGTTATTTCTGCAATTTCGTTCAAGTATTTGATTCAGCTTTGAATTCATCTTATCAATGAGGTGCTGATTGCGTTTTGTCCATCTTCAGGATGGCTCCACCAACTTGCAACAATCCGAGTCGGGGTGGGGAGCAATCTGATGTTCCACCACCACCCCCGCCTCCGCCTTCTCTGCCTCCTCCGCCAGAAGCTTGGCAAGCAGTGATGGCCGCGACCAATGCGAACACTCAGATGCTACTTAGGCTGGTGGAAGAAAGGGAGTAGGGTCAGCAAGGTTTTCAAGGGAATTTTCAAAATCAGCCTCAGTTTGCAACGCTCAATCAGTTCCTCGCCAATCAACCCAAGTCGTTCACCTATTGTGACCAGCCGCTCGATGCTGATGATTGGCTTCGTGATATGACTAAGCATTTTGAGTGGAGTAATGTCATGCCAGAGGACTTTGTCAAGTTTGCGTCGTTCCAGCTCAATGGTCAAGCAGCTGATCGGTGGCAGCAGTACAAGGATTCTAGGGGCGATCGTGTTGTTACTTGGGACGATTTCCGTTGTGACTTCAGGGCTCATTACATTCCGGCTAGCTTTGTCGAGGAGATGCGTGAGAAGTTCAGGCACCTGATGCACGGAAGCAAGTCTGTCTACCAGTACAACATCGAGTTCTAGAATCTTGCCCATTGTGCAAAGGAGGATGTGCCGGATAACAAGGTGATGATCTATCAGTTCAGGAATGGTCTCAAGGATGAGCTTCTGCCAGGTCTAGTTCTGCAAGAGCCTCATGAGTTTGATCAGTTCTACAACATGGCTCTCAAGGTGGAGGCAACTCAGCTCAAGGTGGAGAACTCCAAGAAGCGCTCAAGGGATTCATATTCTTCTTCCAGCTCTCAGATGGTTCCCAAGCAGCAGAAGTATTGGGTTCCTAATCCTCCTCCGTTTTGTCCTCAGCAGCAGCAGAAGCAGTTTGGTGGCCGTGGTTCTTCCCACCCACCCAACCCAGGATTTCAGCAGAGACCCTAGGCGTCCAAGGCAATTCTTGTTCCTCCTCCAGGCAATGTTCGTCCGCTCTCTGAGGTGACTTGTCACAAGTGTGGCCACAAGGGTCACTATGCAACCAAGTGCAACCAGCGGCATCTTCCGCCTCCACCTCCTGTCAAGCCTCCAGGCAATGCTATGGTGAAGCATAATCCCAAGTTTGTCAGAGTGAATATGGTGAATGTAGCTGAAGCAGAGAGTCTCATGATGTGATTATGGGTAATCTCTCAGTTAATTCTGTTCCTGCAAAAGTGTTATTTGATACTGGTGCATCACATTCATTCATATCCAAGCCTTTTGTCGCTATGCATGAGTTCTCAGTGGAGCATTTAGCTAGTCCTTTTCGTGTGGTTTCTTCGGGGATGCGCATGAGTTCGCATATGATTGTTCCGGATGCTTCTATCAAGATGGGAAATTATTCCTTTCTGGCTTCTCCAATTGTTCTTGGCAATTCCGATATTGATCTCATTCTGGGCATGGACTTTCTAGCTATGAATAAGGCTTACATTGATTGTCAAGCTAAAGAAGTCAAGCTCACTCATCCTTCAAAAGACGTGATTATTTTCGCAGCTCGCGACGACAGAATCCGTCTCTTTGCTCTTAATTAGAATGGTGAAATCTCGGCGATTTCTTAGATTCCGGTGGTTAATGAGTATGAAGATGTCTTTCCAGAAGAATTGCCAGGAATGCCTCCGCACCGGACAGTTGAGTTCGTGATTGATCTCGAGCTCGGAACTGAACCAGTCTGCAAGCGCCTGTATAAACTTGGCCCCAAAGAGTTGAAAGAGTTGAATAAGTAGCTAGATGAGCAAGAACGTCTGGGCCTGATCAGACCAAGCTCTTCTTCGTGGGGTTGTGGAGTCTTGTTTGTCAAAAAGAAAGATGGTACGGATCGTCTTTGTGTTGACCATCGTCCATTGAAAAAGAAGACAATCAGGAACAAATATCCACTTCCCAACATCAATGAGTTGTTTGAACAACTTAAAGGTGCCAAGGTTTTCTCGAAGCTTGATCTTCGCATGGGTTATCATCAGATTCGCATTCGCGAAGAAGACATTCCCAAGACCACTTTCAGGACGAGTTTTGGCTCTTATGAGTACACCGTCATGTCGTTTGGTCTCGCTAATGCTCCTCCAACCTTCTCAAGAATGATGAACTTCATTTTATCTCCTTTCAAGAATGAGTTCACCTTGGTCTATTTGGATGATATCCTTGTGTTCTCGGAGACAGAAGAAGAGCATGCTGAGCATCTCAGGCTTGTGCTTGAGAAGTTAAGAGAGCATCGTTTCTATGCCAAGTTTTCTAAGTGTGAGTTCTAGCTCAAAGAAGTGGTGTACCTTGGGCATGTGATCTCTGCCGATGGAATTAAAGTGCACCCTGAGAAAGTTGAGGCAATCTTGAAGTTGGAACCTCCTCAGAATGTGAAGCAGCTTCGGAGCTTCCTCGGGCTTGCTAGCTGTTGCAGAAGATTCGTGGAGAACTTCTCTCAAATTGCTAAGTCTCTATCCAACCTCCTCTAGACGAGTGTCAAGTATGTTTGGTCTCCTGAGTGTGATGTGGCGTTCAATACGCTCAAGCAGAGACTAACTTCAGCTCCAGTTCTTGTTCCTCCTGAGCAGTCCAAGCCTTTCCAGGTGTTCTGTGATGCTTCCCACCAAGGTCTTGGTGGTGTTCTTATGCAAGATAAGAAGATGGTTGCTTATACCTCGCGCTAGTTGAAGCCTGCCGAGAAGAACTATCCAACTCATGATTTAGAGCTGGCAGCAGTTGTGCACGCCGTTATGACTTGGAGGCATTTGCTGTTTGGTAGACCAGTTGAGGTGTACACCGATCACAAGAGTCTGAAATATATTTTCACTCAACCCAATCTGAATCTTCAGAAATCTCGTTGGGTGGAAATGCTTGAAGACTTCAATCCAAGTATTGAATATACTCCTGGAAAAGCAAATGTCATTGCAGACGCCCTCAGCCGTAAGGCCTACTGCAATAGTCTCATTCTCAAGCCTCTTCAACCGGAGCTTTGTGAAGCCTTTCGCAAGCTCAACCTCCAGATGATTCCGTAGGGATTTCTTGCCAACCTTGAAGTTTCTCCGACTCTGGAAGATCAGGTTCACCAAGCGCAGCTCCTTGACGCTATGGTGAAGAAGGTGAAGAAAGGTGTGGCCAAGGGCATTCTGAAGTATAAGTGCTTTCGAGTTGATGACAAGGACACCTTGTTCTTTGAGGACCGTCTTGTGGTTCCAAAAGGTGATCTCATAAAGGTTATCATGGACGAAGCACACAATTCTCTTCTATCCATTCATCCAGGCAATTCCAAGATGTATCAAGATCTCAAGCAAACCTTCTGGTGGACTCGCATGAAACGTGAAATTGCTGAGTTCGTGAACGAGTGTGATGTCTGTCGCAGAGTGAAGGCGGAGCATCAACATCCAGCAGGTCTTCTTCAGCCTTTGCCTATCCCAGAGTGGGAATTCGATCATGTGGAGATGGATTTCATCACTGGGTTTCCGAAGTCCAAGAGAGGCAACGATGCCATCTTTGTGGTTATCGACAAGCTGTCAAAATTTGCTCATTTCTTGCCAGTTAAAGAATCTATCTCAGCAGCTCAGCTTGCAGAGTTGTATACGTCAAGGATAGTATCTTTGCATGGTATTCCTCAGCTCATCTCATCTGACCGTGGAAGCCTCTTTACTTCCAAGTTTTGGGAGTCCTTCTAGACTCCTATGGGTACTAAGATTCGTTTCAGCACTGCGTTCCATCCGCAGACAAGTGGTCAAGTTGAGAGAGTCAATTAGATCCTTGAAGATATGCTCAGAGCTTGTGTGATTTCGTTAGGCATGAAGTGGGAATACTGCCTTCCATATGCTGAATTCTCATACAACAATAGCTTTCAAGCCAGCTTAGGTAAGGCCCCTTTCGAGATTCTCTACGACAGGAAGTGTCGTACCCCACTTAACTGGTCTGAAACCGGTGAGCGTCAGATATTGGGCAATGACATGATCACTGAAGCAGAAGAAATGTGCCATGTCATTCGTGAGAACCTCAAAGCAGCTCAGTCCCGACAGAAGAGTTATTACGATAACAAACATCGGGATGTTTCTATCCAAGTGGATGATCTTGTCTATCTTAAAGTTTCTACCATGAAAGGCACTCAGTGGTTTGGAATCAAAGGGAAGCTAGCTCCTCGTTTCGTTGGTCCTTTCAAAGTTGTTGGCAAGAGAGGTGGTCTTGCATATCAACTTGAGCTTCCTCCGAATTTCGCAAATGTGCACGATGTTTCCATGTTTCTCAGCTCCGGAAATGCTTCAAGACTCCTGAGCGAACCATTGACCTCCAAGACATCGATCTCCAAGAAGACCTCTCTTATCGTGAGCATCCAGTTGCTATTCTCGAAGAAACTGAGCGTAAGACTCGCAACAAGTCTATCAAATTCCTCAAGGTGAAGTGGTATCATCACTCCGACAAAGAAGATACTTGGGAACGCGAGGACCTTCTCCGTTCCGAATTTCCGGATTTCTTTCATTCCTAGATCTCGGGTCGAGATCCTCTTGTAGTGTGGGAGAGTTGTGACAGCCCAAGTGCCGCCCTACCTTATTTGGCATGTAACCCCAATGTATGAACCTTGTGTCACGACATATGTATGAGTGCACCTTGTCATTCATGTGGTGGTTGCATTCATGGATCATTTCATCCATCAGTTTCATCATGCATCATTCTTTCATCTTGCTATGTTGAGTTCTTAAGCCTTGAACGAATGGAGTGTGACTTGTGATGTGAGGTGTTTGAGTGTGGTTTGGTGTGTTGTGGTTGGTGCAAGTGAGAACTCCCTCTTCTTCCTCTCTTTTCTTCTTCTCTAAAACCCCTCACCATTGCTTTTTATTCCAATGTGATTTTCTTGGCAGATTTTAAGTTTTTTTAAAAATCTTTTAAAAAATGTTCAAATGGTGGCCCTAATCATGTTCATAAATTAGGGTGTGGTTCTTTTGATGTTTGAAGTTTGGTTGTATTTGCTTTTATATTAAACAGGGGCTGTTTTTATTAAAAGTATTAAAATTACTTGTGAAATTAATCCACTTAACATTTTTACATAATGGGGCATATTATTTCATTCACTGAAATATTTTTGTTTTCACCCAAAATCTTTTCTTTTGCTCTGGGCATTATTTTTAGCATGGCTGTTTTATTTAAAGGGAAACCTTTTTCTTTTTTTCTCTGTTTGTTTCAGAGTGAGAGAGAGAGGAGCAGGTGGGCCGCGGCCCAGCCCAGCAAGCCAGATGGCCACCTGCCCCCGTTCCCCCTCCGCCAGAGTAGAGTGCGAGCGTGTGTGTGCAGACGAGCAGGCATCGCCGTCGCCGTCGTCGTTAGCAGTTCCAGACGTCGAGGCGCCCCCCCTATTTAAGTGCACGCCTCCCTAGGGTTCCCCTGTCCCCTCGCCGCTGCCGCTTTCCCCTTCTTCCTCCTCCTTCTTCTCCCTCTGCTTCTTCTTCCTTTCGGGTTCAGAGAAGTGAGTGGGTGCAGAGAGCGTGGAGATCGACGGGCTCGTCGCCGGCGTCGCCTCCGGTGGTGCGTCATCGCTATTGAGATGGCCTGCGGCATCTCGGTGCCATCCACGCCCCGTTCCCGCCGCTAGGGGGTGAGGAGCACCCTTGCAGCACCCCGTCGTCGCCGTCGTCCGCAAGCCGTGGTGCGCCGCTGCCGTCTCCTTTGTCTTCTTCTACGTCGTCTCGTCGTCGCGTGTCCCTGCTTCACCGAGCTTCCCCTCGGTGAGCAGCCAATCCTCGCTGCCCCCCTCTCCTCGCTGTAGCCCGTAGTTTCGCCGTCGTGGTGTTCGTCGCCGCCGGTAGTTGGTCGAGGACCTACCGCTCGCCTCCGTCCCCCTCTTCGTGAGATGAACATAGGGATGGAACCCCCGTAGAACCCCGCTTCGATTCGACCCATCCGCGTCACCTGAGAGCCCATGTGGTCGCCGGAGAACCTGCCGTCGATGCTCTGTCGCCGCTGTCGCTGTTTTTCAGTTTCGTCAGAGTTCGAGTGTGAGCGCGTGTGCAAGAGATGCGATGCCCCTCCTTTGTTGTCAATCGTGCGCGTAGAAGAGTGGCAACCGGCTCAGGGACTGACCAACAGGTCAGGGGTTCGAACCCCTCCCCCCCATTTTGTTGTTTTCCTTTTTTTTGTTTTTTTTCTTACACCTTTATATACATGTGTATATGTATGTATGTGTAGGGGTTGTCCCTTTTGTTTTGTGTTGCTAGTGTGTGTGTGTATGTATGTTGTACATACACATACATATATATGTGAGTGGGTGTATGTGCATGTGTAAGCATATGCATGAGTAGTGCAAGTGTGTGTGTGGGCTTGGATTCATTGTGTGTGTGTGTGTTTTCCTACACACACTTGTGTGGGTGTGTGTGCTAGTGAGTGGATGTGTGTTCGGTGTATATGCCTAAGGCTTATGCATGTGTAGTGAGAGTGTGTTTGTGTATGCACCATGCCCACATCCATACTTGTGTATGTGTGTTCTTGGCATATAGAGGTGATGCCATGTGAATGTTTGTTGGTGTGAGAGGTGATGTGTGCTTTTGCATCCATACTTGTGTATGTGTAGTTGTGGTTGTGAGTGTAGGTGCATGTTTAGGTTTGTGTGGTGTAGGTGTGCATGTGTATGTGGGCATACATGTATGAAAAGTGCATGTGTGCCTAGATACACACACATGCTTGTGTGTGTCTTGTGTAGTTGCAATGAGAGGTGTGTGTATGTTCTACATACACACGCACATGTGTATGAATAGCTCCATGTGTAGTTTCTTACTTAAGTGCATATGAGCATAGTTACTCTTCTAGTTAGTTTCACCTTTGAAATTGATGATATGCCATGATATCTTGTCCCTAACATGCTATTTGACCATTTCCAACATGTATCAATAGGTCACATGCCTTTTGGGGCCGTAAGTGACATAAGTCACCCATGCCCTTAGGAGGTAAAATTTTGACCTAGGGTTTCTTCCCCTTGCACCAAACAAGTATAGGGGTATGAGTAATGATTTTGGGGTAGAATGAACCCAGAAATCCATCTGTGAAGTCGGATTTGACTTTGGGGCAACTTCACAAAACTGCATTTTTATGATGTGATGCCCTTTTGTGTTTTATTTGTGAATTAATCTATGCATGGTTTTAAGTTCTTGTCAACATGAGTTTGCTAGTTAAAGTTGTTGGGAATATACCAGTATTTTTGTTATTTGTGCTAAGTCACCAGATAAGTGGGAACCATACTGTTTAGAGAGCAACTTTATGTTTCTGTTCAGCTTGCTTAAAACTGAAGTCTGGAGATTCTGTAGTTATTGTTTTGCCATGAAGAGTTGGTTGTATCTAGTGATGTGTTTGGATTTTGCTCATGCTCAGTGTTCGTTATTTGTAGTAGATATTGCCATCTACCATCTTGTTAATTTTCATGCCATTTGAAGCTCTCTAGCATATTTAACCATTGCTGTCGACTTGTTACTTTATTAACTCAGATTCCAGAAAACTGGAATTTTCACTAAGTCGCTGAAAAACTGATTTATCATGTCAACTTGATTGCTTCATGCATATTGACGTGTGCCACTTTTGCTGATTGCATAGTTGGATAAGTTGATGTGGGTGTTGAGTAGATTATGTCCATTTCTTGTTTGTGGCTGTAGGGTTCCTGTAGCTCAAGTTGTGAGCTGTAGTAGTTGCTATATTGTTGTTTTGTGGCAGGTTTGGTGTTTTATTGTTTTGAGTGTTGTGGGAGCTATACTCCATGGAATGGATTGATTCTTGAGCCTATTGTGATTGGTTTTTCATCACCTATCCAGTGGCTGCCTTGGAATGCCAAGAATTAACCCATGTCTTTGATTGTTTTGTGTTTTGCCTCCGTACCTTGTCGTGAGTGTATCTCGGGAACCGTAACTCTATTTCTTATGATCTTTATATGCATTTCCATCGATTTTGCATGATGCATTCATATTTGCCATGTTCATCCATGTCTAAACAA
Organism: Hordeum marinum; assembly: GCA_022496015.1. NCBI lineage: Eukaryota > Viridiplantae > Streptophyta > Magnoliopsida > Poales > Poaceae > Hordeum > Hordeum marinum. Next base: position 472,910,572 of record CM039678.1, read on the forward strand.
ACCTGAGGTTCTGTCCAGATTCACTAATATACTAACTTTGCACGTGAAAGTTGACTAGAATTGGATTGCATGTTAAATTCTTCATAAATGGATCATGCATCATCTTGGTTGTGCATTGCACATTGGTTGGAAGTTTATTGTTGTTGTTTCTCTTGGGTAGATGTGAGCGTTTAATCTGAGTACGAGGATCCAGGAGAGTACCACTACGAGGACCCAGCTACTTGTATCACTGAAGAACCAACAGGCAAGATGATCGTGCCCGGATTCCGTTACTATTCTTGCTTGCTAGTTTCTCGCTTTTATAGTTAAAATTGTGCTACCTGCCACTTGATACCAGCCTCCTAATTGCCATGAAATCCTCTAACCTCCACTTCCCAGCAAACCCTCTTATAGCGTTCTTAGTTGCAGGTGCAGGTTGTTCCATGTGATAACATGGATTTGGATATCATCATATTATCTGTTATTTAATTTAATGCACATATATATCTTGGTATTGGTGGAAGGCTTGGCCTTTTGCTAAGTGTTTTGTTCCGCTGTTACCGCCATAGTTCCTTGTTACTGGTGTTATGTTTTCCATATTTTGCACTCCTAACATGCTCGGGGTTGTTATGGGGACCCCCTTGTTTGTTCGATTGAGATTAAAACTTGTCTGGCAAGACCCAACATTGGTACTAGATTTGCTAATAACTTAATAAAACTTTCATAGGGCTTTGCAACCCCATGGATAATTAATCAACCCCCTGGGCCAGTGCTCCGCATGAGTGTTGGTCCAACCCAGAGCAGCTTATTAACGCCGCCCGGGGCAACTCGCTGATTGGCCTGGTAACCATCGCTCATCCATCGTGTCCTGAGAACGAGATACACGACTCTTATCGGGTTCGTCGACACGTCGGGCGGTCTTGCTAGATTTGTTTTACCTTTATCGAATGTCTTGCGTCTGGACTCTGACTTTCTTCGGGTTTTACTCGAGGTGTTAGAATTCCTTTGGAATTACCTATGATGATAGCGAGGTCCGTGATCGAGGCTATTCCCGCGGAGTGTGGTTAATTTGGTAATGGATTAGTTGGAGCACCCCTACAGGGTTAAATCTTTAGGAAAGCCGTGCCCACGGTTATGTGGCAACTTGGATTATTTTTTAACACCCGGTTATAGTTAACTTGAAGTAAACTCTAATAAAATGAACCAACTGTGTGAGTAACCGTGATCGTCTCTGCTCGTGAACATGAACCCAGAGAGAACACGATGGGGTTATGTATGACGTAAGTAGGTGTTCAGGGTCTCATAGAGATCATGTTAGTTTCGACCGTTCATCGTAGGCCACTCATATTTATTAAAATGTTGCGTAAGTTAACCACCATATATGCTTAGTGCTGCTACAAACTAAACACATATCCCTTCCATCCCTTTAATCTTGCATAGTTTCGGAACCCGGATGCTTGATAGCTGAGTCCATGTGGCTCACAGTTTACTACAACACTCCAGGTGAAGGTACAGATGATTGTGTGCAGGATGACCTTGCCCAGTTGCAGTGGGAATATGATGAAGAGAGAGGCAGAATGTATGTGACATATCCGGACGAGTAGAGGGACTTGGTCGTGATCCTTGGGCTAGCTTGATAGTATCATTTACATATGTTTTCTTCATTTGATTTCGTCCGTAGCCGGACTCTGTCTTAAACTTAAAGACATGATTTGTGTGGATTTGTAACTTGGCATGTGGCGAGTGGAAGCCAATCTTGTATACTCATCTCTTCAGTAATGTATGTTGTGATGATACTATTCTTGCTAACGGCAAGATGCGCCTCTATCCTTTGCGGGGCCCTTGTGCCTTAAAATGGATAGGCGCGCATCTTGGGCGTGACAACCATACATAATTCTATACTATCGAAACGTCACTAAACCTTAGGTGTGCAGACCCAGCGGGTTCAAGAACTATGTAGACATGACCAAGACACCTCTACGGCCAATAATCAATAGCGGGACCTGGATGCCCATATTGGCTCCTACAAATTATACGAAGATCTTTATCGGTTCAACCTCTATGTCAAGGATTTAGTTAATCCTATATGTTGTTCCCTATGTTCTTCGGTATGTTAATTGCCCGAGATTCGATCGTCGGTATCTCTATACCTAGTTCAATCTCGTTACTGGCAAGTCTCTTTACTCGTTCCATAATACAAAATCTCGTGGATAACTCTTTAGTCACATTGCTTGCAAGGCTTATAGTGATGTTGTATTACCAAGTGGGACCTAAGATACCTCTCTATCACATGGAGTAACAAATCCCAGTCTTGATCCATGCCAACCCAACAGACACCCTCGGAGATACCTGTAGAGCACCTTTATAGTCACCCAGTTACATTTTGATGTTTGATACACACAAGGTACTCCTCTGGTGTCAGTGAGTTGCATGATCTCATGGTCATGGGAACAGATACATGACATGCAGAAAACTATAGCAATAAACTGACATGATCATATGCTATGTTTACAGTTTGGGTCTTGTCCATCACATCATTCTCCTAATGATGTGATCCCATTATAAAATAAGATATCATTCCCATGGTGAGGAAATCTTCACCATCTTTGATTAACGAGCTAGTCTATTAGAGGCATACTAGGGATATGGTGTTGTCTATGTATCCACACATGTATTTGAGTTTCCGATCGATACAATTCTAGCATGGATAATAAACGATTACCATGAACAAAGAAATATGATAATGACTAATTTGTTATTGCCTATAGGGCACATTTCAAACAGTTATTACATGTTATGGTACAATACTTATGCCTTTTCTCTCTTATTTTACAAGGTTTACATGAAGAGGGAGAACGCCGACAGCTAGAATTCTGGACTGGAAAGGAGCAAATCTGATATACCTATTCCGCACAACTCCATAAGTCCTGAAAATTTACGGAGAATATTTTCGGATATAATAAAAAATACTGGCGCAAGAATCAACCAGAGGGGGGCCACTAGCAGGCCACAAGCCTGCTAGGCACGACCACCCCCTGGTCGCGCCTAGCAGGCTTGTGGGGCCCCTGTGGCTCCTCCGACGCCCATCTTCTCCTATATGAAGCATTTTGACCTGGAAAAAATCAGAAGAGAGATTTCGGGATGAAGTGTCGCCGTCTGAAGGTGGAACTTGGACAGAACCAATCCAGAGCTTCGGTAGGGCGATCTTGCCGGGGAAACTTCCCTCTCGGAGGGGGAAATCAAAGCCATCGTCATCACCAACTATCCTCTCATCGAGAGGGGGTCAATCTCCATCAACAACTTCATCGACACCATCTCCTCTCTAAACCCTAGTTCATCTCTTGTATCCGATCTTTGTCTCAAGACCTTAGGTTGGTACCTGTGGGTTGCTAGTAGTGTTGATTACTCCTTGTAGTTGATGCTAGTTGGTTTACTTTGTGGAAGATCATATGTTTAGATCCTTTATGATAATTAATACTCCTTTGATCTTGAACATGAACATGCTTTGTGACTAGTTCCGTTTGTTCCTGAGGACATGGGATAAGTCTTGTTATAAGTAATCATGTGAATTTGGTATTCGTTCGATATGTTGATGAGATATATGTTGTCTCTCCTCTAGTGGTGTTATGTGAACATCGACTACATAACACTTCACCATTATTTCGGCCTAGGGGAAGGCATTGGGAAGTAATAAGTAGATGATGGGTTGCTAGAGTGACAGAAGCTTAAACCCTCGTTTATGTGTTGCTTCGTAAGGGGCTGATTTGGATCCATATGTTTCATGCTATGGTTAGGTTTACCTTAATTCTTCTTTCGTAGTTGCAGATGATTGCGATAGGGGTTAATCATAAGTGGGAGGTTTGTCCAAGTAAGGGTAGCACCCAAGCACCGGTCCACGCACATATCAAATCATCAAAGTAACGAACATGAATCAAATGAGCATGATGAAAACTAGCTTGAAAGAAATTCCCATGTGTCCTCGGGGGTGCTTTTCTATATATAAGAGTTTAACCAGGCCTGTCCTTTGCTATAAAAAGTATTGGGCTATCTTGCTGCACCTTTGATACACTTGTTACTTGTTACAAATCATCTTATCACAAAACTATCTGCTACCAATAATTTCAGTCTTTGCACAGAATATCTTACTGGAAACCGCTTGTCATTTTCTTCTGCTCCTTGTTGGGTTCGACAATCTTACTTATCGAAAGGACTATGATAGATCCCCTATACTTGTGGGTCATCAGAGATCTTCCATGAGTTGGAGTTTATGTTTAATAACAATGCCCGGATCGAGAGGTATGAGACCTTCAATAAGCTCTGTGCTTGCAAGATAGAGGAGAATGGGTCTGTCAGTGAACATATACTCAGAATATCTGGGTATTCGACCCATCTAGCGGAGTTAGGGATGCCCCTTCCGCCGAAGGCGATCATTGACAGAGTTCTACAATCATTGCCACCTAGCTACAAGAGCTTCGTGTTGAACTATAACATGCATGGGATGAACAAGACAGTCGTTGAGCTATTTGCAATGATGAAAGTCGCTGAGACTAAAATCCAGAAAGAACATCAAGTGTTGATGGTCAATAAAACCACTAGTTTCAAGAAGAATGGCAAGGGCAAGAAGGATAACTCCAAGAAGGGTGGCAAAGCAGTTGCCCCTCCCGTAAAGAAACCCAAGGCTGGACCCAAGCTCGAAACTGAGTGCTTTCATTGCAAGGGAACTGGCCACTAGAAGCGGAACCGTCCCAAGTATCTGGCCGACAAGAAGGCGGCCAGCACCAAACAAGGTATATATGATATGCATGTTATTGATGTGTACCGTACCAACTCTCGTTGTAGTACCTGGGTATTTGATACCGGTTCGGTTTCTCACATTTGGAACTCAAAACAGGAACTACGGAATAGACGAAGGCTGGCAAAGGACGAAGTGACGATGCGCGTGGGAAATGGTTCCAAGGTTGATGTGATCGCTGTCTGCACGCTCGCTCTTCGTTTACCATCGGGATTAGTGATGAACCTGAATAATTGTTATTTAGTGCCTGCGTTAAGCATGAACATTATATATGGATCTTGTTTATTGCGAGACGATTACTCATTTAAATCAGAGAATAATGGTTGTTCTATTTATATGAGTAATATCTTTTATGGTCATGCACCCAACGTGGGGGGCTTATTCATATTGAATCTCAATAGTGATGATACACATGTTCATAACATTGATGCCCAAAGATGTAGAGTTGGTAGTGATAGTACCACTTTCTTGTGGCACTGTTGTTTAGGTCATATTGGTGTAAAACACATGAAGAAGCTCCATGCTGATGGACTTTTGGATTCACTTGATTTTAAATCACTTGACACATGTGAACCGTGCCTCTTGGGCAAGATGACTAAAACCCCATTCTTTGGAACAATGGAATAGGCAAGTGACTTGTTGGAAATCATACATACTAATGTGTGAGGTCCGATGAGCATTGAGGCGTGCGGTGGATATCATTATTTTCTCACCTTCACTAATGACTTAAGTAGATATGGGTATATTTACTTAATGAAACACAAGTCTGAAACGTTTGAAAAGTTCAAGCAATTTTAGAGTGAAGTTGAGAATCATCGTAACAAGAAGATTAAATTCCTATGATCTGATCGAGGAGGGGAATATCTGAGTTATGAGTTTGGCAGTCACTTAAGACAATGTGGAATTGTTTCACAATTGACACCACCTTGAACACCATAGTGTAATGGTGTGTCCGAACGTCGTAATCGAACCTTATTAGATATGGTGTGTTCTATGATGTCTCTTGCTGATTTGCCACTATCATTTTGGGGTTATGCATTGGAGACAACTACATTCACTTTAAATAGGGCACTATCAAAATCCGTTGAGACGACGCCATATGAACTGTGGTTTGGCAAGAAACCAATGTTGTTGTTTCTGGAAGTTTGGGGATGTGATGCTTATGTCAAAAAGCTGGAACCCAAAGCGGAAAAATGCATCTTCATAGGATATCGATATCCAAAAGACACAGTTGGGTATACCTTCTATCTCAGATCCAAAGGCAAAGTGTTTTTCGCTAAAAATGGAACATTTCTTGAGAAAGAGTGGGAGGAAGATAGAGCTTGATGAGGTTGTTGAACCTTTCATTCAACCAGAGAGTAGAGCAGCGCAGAAAGATGTTTCTATGGAGCCTATGGCGGTTGAAGAGGAAGTTAATGATGATGATCATGAAGCTTCGGATCAAGTTACTATTGAACCTCGTAAGTCGACAAGGGCGCGTACTACTCCTGAGTGGTACGGCAACCTTGTCTTGGAGGTCATGTTGTTAGACAACGATGAACCTACGAGCTATGGACAAGGTGATGGGATCGGATTCTGAGAAATGGTTAGAGGCCATGAAATCCGAGATGGGATCCATGTATGAAAAAAGTATGGACTTCGGAAGTATTACCTAAACGGCGAAAGGCCATTCAGAACAAATGGATCTTTAAGAGGAAGACGGACGCGGACGGTAATGTCACCGTCTATAAACCTTGACCTGTGGCAAAGGGTTTTTCACAAGTACAAGGAGTTGACTACAATGAGACCTTCTCACCCGCAGTGATGCTTAAGTCCATCAGAATCATGTTAGCAATAGCTGCATATTTCGACTATGAAATTTGACAGATGGATGTCAAAACAGCGTTCCTTAACGGTTTCCTTAAGGAAGAGTTGTATATGATACAACCGGAAGGTTTTGTTGATCCAGAGAATGCTGAAAAAGTTTGCAAACTCCAGCGATCCATTTATGGACTGGTGCAAGCATCTCAGAGTTGGAATCTGTGTTTTGATGAGGTGATCAAAGCGTTCGGGTTTATACAAGTTTACGGAGAAGCTTGTATTTACAAGAAAGTGAGTTGGAGGTCTGTAGCGTTTCTAATATTATATGTGGATGATATATTGCTGATTGGAAATAATATAGAAATGCTGTAAAGCGTGAAGGAATATTTGAACAAGATTTTTTCAATGAAGGGCCTAGGAGAAGCTGCTTTCATAGTAGGCATTAAGGTCTATAGAGATCGATTGAGATGCTTAATAGGACTTTCACAAAGCACATACCTTGATAAAGTTTTGAGGAAGTTCAAAATGGATCAGTCCAAGAAGGGGTTCTTGCCTGTGTTACAAGGTGTGAAGTTGAGTAAGACTCAATGCCCAGTGACTGCGGAAGATAGAGAAAAGATGAGTGCCATCCCCTATGCTTCAGCCATAGGCTCTATCATGTATGCAATGTTGTGCACAAGGCCGGAAGGTTTTAAAGTGATCCAGGAATGGACCACTAGACGGCAGTCAAGGATATCCTTAAGTACCTGAAAAGGACTAAGGAAATGTTTCTTGTTTATGGAGGTGATCAAGAGCTCATCGTAAATGGTTACGTCGATGCAAGCTTTGAACTGATCCAGATGACTCTAAGTCGCAAACTGGATACGTATTTATTCTCAATGAGGGACCAGTAAGCTGGTGCAGTTCCAAGCAAAGTGTGATAGCCGATTCTAGATGTGAAGCGGAGTACAACGTAGCCTCGGAGGCAGCGAAGGAAGGTGTTTGGATGAACGAGTTTATGACAGGTCATGGAGTAGTGCCCAGTGCACTGAATCCAATGGCTCTGTTCTGTGACAACACTGGTGGCTTTGCTCTGGCCAAAGAACCAAGGTTTCACAAGAGGACCAGACACATAAAGCGACGCTTCAATTCCATCCGCGATCACATCAAGGAGGAGGACATAAATATTTGCAAAGTGCACATGGATCTGAATGTTGTAGACCCGTTGACTAAACCTCTTCCAAGGGCTAAACATGATCAACACAAGAACTGCATAGGTGTTCTATTCATTACAATGTAAATCACATAGTGATGTGAACTAGATTATTGACTCTAGTGCAAGTGGGAGACTGTTGGAAATATGCCCTAGAGGCAATAAATAAAGTGTTTATTATTGCATTTCCTTGTTCATGATAATCTTTTATTGTCCATGTTATAATAGGGTTGATTGGAAACTAAATACATGTTTGGGCACATAGACAACACTGTGTCCCTAGTATGCCTCTAGCAGACTAGCTCGTTGATCAAAGATGGTTAAGGTTTCCTTGTCATGGACATGAGATGCTATTTGATAACAGGATCACATCATTGGGAGAATGATGTGATGGATAAGACCCAAACTACAAATGTAGAATATGATCATGTCAGTTTATAGCTATGGTTTTCAGCATGTCAAGTATTTGTTCCTATGACCATGAGATCATGCAACTCACTGATACCGGAGGAGTACCTTGTGTGTATCAAAAGTCGCAACATAATTGTGTGACTATAAAGATGCTCTACAGGTATCTCCGAGGGTGTCTATTGAGATGGCATGGATCAACACTGGAATTTGTTGCTCCGTGTGACGGAGAGGTATCTATGGGCCCACTCGGTAATACAACATCACAATAAGCCTTGCAAGCAATGTGACTAAGTGTTAGCCACGGGATCTTGTATTGCAGAACAAGTACAGAGACTTGTCGGTAATGAGACTGAAATAGGTATGAAGATACCAACGATCGATTCTCGGGCAAGTAACATATCTAAGAACAAAGGGAACAACATATGGGATTGTCTGAATTCTTGACACAGAGGTTCGACCGATAAAGATCTTCGTAGAACATGTAGGAACCAATATGGGCATCCAGGTCCCGTTATTGGTTATTGACCGTAGAGGTGTCTCGGTCATGTCTACATACTTCTCGAACCCAGTGGGTATGCACACTTAAGGTTCGGTTACATTTCGGTATAGATGAGTTATGTGTGTTGGTGACCGAAGGTTATTCGAAGTTCCATATGAGATCCCGAACAAGATGAGGAACTCTAGAATGGTCCGTAGGTGAAGATTCATATATAGGAAGTTCCGTGTTGGTCACCGGAAAAAGTTCGTCCGTCACTAGTATTGTACCGGGGGTGCCGAAAGGGTTCCGGTGGTCCACCGGAAGGGGCCTCCAGCCCCGATGGGCCACATGGGCTATGAGATAAGGCACACCAGCCCCTGGAGGCTCCCACAAGGTCTCATGCGGCCAAAGGGTGGAGGGGGGAAACCCTAAGGGGGTCGGCCAACCTGCCTTGGGGGACAAGCCACCCCTTGGCCACCGCCCCCTCCTCTTGGCTGCTGCCCCTAGGGGTGGGAACCCTAGGGAGCAGCCCCTTCCCCCTTCCCCCTATATATATGAGAGAGTGAGGAGGGCAGCCACACCACAAGCCACGGCGCAGCCCTTCCTCCATCCCTGATAGCTTCTCCTCTGGTAGATTGATTCGGCGACGCTTAACGAAGCTCTGCCGGATCAGCTCCACCATCATCGCCACCACGCCATCGTGCTGCCGGAGAACCGGTCTACCTCTCCGCTCCCTCTTGCTAGATCAAGAAGATAGAGATCGTCATCGAGCTGCACGTGTGCTGAACACGGAGGTGCCGATCGTTCGGGTGCCGACCATTCGGCACTTGATCGGGAGTTCATGGGACGGCTTGCGATTTGGATCGCGGAGACGTACGACTACATCTACCACATTCTTTAATGCTTCCGCTTAGCGATCTACAAGGGTACGTGGATCCAATCTCTCCTCTCGTAGATGCTCATCTCCTAGATTGATCTTGCTGAAGCGTAGGAAAATTTGTGTTTCCCATGCAAAATTCCCCAACAAAATCTTCGTAAATTTTTATCTCGTTTGGACTTTGTTTGATATGGAATTTCCGCTAAACAAAAAACACACAAAAACTGAACTGGCACTGGGCACTGGATAAGTAAGTTAATCCCAAAAATAATATAATTTTTTGCCAAAAGTATAGGAAAGTGGTAGAATATTAGCATGAAACAATCGAAAATTATAGATACGACGGAGATGTATCACATCACAGACCTAAGGGTGCATAGCTAGTACCTAGATGGCTTTGTTTCTCTCTCTCTTTGATCTTCAATACGATGTTCAGTGCGATTCTCGCGGTGATCTATCTCATGTAATCCTCTTTTGTGGTGCATTTTTTGAGATCCGATGAATTGTGTGTTCATGATCAGATTATTAATGAATATTAATTGAGTCTTCTCTGAATTCTTTTATGCATGATTGTTATAGCTTTGTATTTCTCTCCGATCTGTCGGTTTGGTTTGGCCAACTAGATTGTTTTGTCTTTAGTGGGAGTGGTGCATTGTAATGGGTTCAATCTTAGGGTGCTCAATCCGAGTGACAAAAAGGGACATGGCACGTATATGTATTATTGCCGTTAAGGATAAAAAGACAGAGTCTGAACACATTGCTTGTCTTACTTTGTTTACATCATATCATCTTGCTCCAAACATTAGTATGTTTCATAATTAATATTGTAGATGCATGTTGGATAACAACCGATGAGTGGAGTAATGGTAGTAGATGTAGGCAGGAGTCGGTCTACTTTTTTATGGACGTGATGCCTATATACATGATCATTTCCTTGAATAAGATGTCATAACTATGCGCTATTCTGTCAATTGCCCAACAGTAATTTGTTTACCCACTGTATGTTATGTTCGAGAGAGAAGCCTCTAGCAAAAACTATGGTCCCCGGGTCTACTTAAGCATATTATTAAAACCCTAAAGGTACTTTGCTGCAATTTATTTTCTGTTATGTGATTTTTATATTATTATTATCTATATATAAATATTTAATCCTTGCAATTAACGAGTTCAAGCGGCTTAACAACCTCTTGCTCGTGTTGGGTGCAAGTGTTTGATTCTGTGTGTGTAGGTCATGTTGAAGGGGGTTTGTTTGATTCTTCTATTAGTTTGATAACCTTGGTTCTCACTGAGGGAAATACTTATATCTAGTGTGTTGCATCTGCTCTCCTCTTCAGGAAAAAACCCAACGCAATTTACAACCTAATGTTTTGCTTTGTTTTTAGTTTTCCATAATCATTGTTTTTTGGACACACCTATTTGACAGAGACACATGTTCATCATAATTTGATAGAATACTCTACACAATTAATTTATATCTTTTGAGCTAGGTAGTTGCTCTAGTGCTTCACTTATATATTTGATAGCATGCTGGCGTTCAGATTTTATAGAAATAACTGTACTCTCATGCTTCACTTAAATTTGTTTGAGAGTCTAAGAAATAGTGCATTAATTTGCACATGTTATAAGACTAGTCCAAAAAGGATAGGTATTCATGGGGGATATAATAAAAACTTTCATGTAGTTCACCATATAACAGAACTACGGGTTAGTGATACTGACGTAGTAATTTGAAAGGGCATGAGTACATAATCGTTGGTTAGTAGAAATATTTGTATGAAAGCTTGTTATTTGATGTTCATCGAAGTATTGGTTATGGCATGGTGATGATGTGTGAGCATTTTTAGTTCTTATTGAAATCATATCGTGTTGTTTGAGTTGGGGCGTGCGATGGTTGACTCCTACCAACCTCCTTCCTTGGGGCATGCGGTAGTTCTTTGCTTCAAGAGAGCTAATAAGGCTTTACAATAAGTATATGAGTTATTTATGACTAATGTGAATCCATGGATGTACGCACTCTCACCTTTCCGTAATTTGCTAGCCTCTTCAGTGTCGTGCATTGCCCATTCTCACCTCGAGGATCGGAGCAACCTCTGCCAATGCGTCCAAACCCCATGATATGATACACTCTATCACACATAAGCCTGCTTATATCTTCCTCAAAACATCCACCATACCTAAATATTATGGCATTTCCATAGCCATTCCGAGATATATTGCCATGCAACTTCCACCATTCCGTCACATGACTTGTGTGTTCATCATCATATTGCTTTGCATGATCATGTAGCTCACATAGTATTAGTGGAGAAGCCATCGTTCATCATCATCTACATGTTATGCTAGATCATTGAACATCCTAGTACACTGATAGAGGCGTTCATATAGAGACATTTTGTATATCTTTATCGAGTTGTATGTAAATAAAAGGGTTATGATCATCATTATTAGAGCATTGTCCCAGTGAGGAAAGGATGATGGAGAGTATGATTCCCTCACAAGTCGGTATGAGACTCCGGACCAAAAAAAAAGAAAATAAGAGAAAAATAAGAGAAAGAGAGAAGTTGCAGCGTTACTATGTCTTCTTGCACACTTGTGCTTAGAGGGAGCACCATGTTCTTCATATAGAGAGTCTCATGAGTTGTCATTTTCATATGCTAGTGGAAAATTTTCATTATAGAACTTGGCTTCTATATTTCGATGATGATCTTCCTCAAATTCCCAAGGCCTTCATGAGCAAGCAAGTAGGATGCACACTCACTTAGCTAATGTTGAGCTTTCATACCCTTATAGCTCTAGTTATCTGTTGCATGGCATCTCCATAGCCCGTTGATCCACCTAGTTGATGCGAGACTTTCTTTCCACTTTGACTCCTTTTAATCTCTACCACCATACTCTATTCCACCCATATGCTATATCCATGGTTCACGCTCATGTTTTTAGTGGAGTTGAAATGTGGAGCGTGTTTGAAGTATGATCCAATTGCTTGATGCGATACCATGGTGCTCGTTATTTGTACTTATGCGGTGAAGACGGGATCATGCCATGCTAATATGAGAATATGAGTAGGGAGTAACATTCTTTAAGGATCGTATATTTTGAAAAAGTAATGATTATGTTTATGTTTATGGATATTATTATGTTGATGTTAATTAGTTCATAGTTTCTCAATGATCATACCTAAAAGAGATTACATGTTGGGTAGCATGTCGAATCAAATATTCTGTTTTTATCATTTACACACTCGAGCACGAGGAGGAATTAAGCTTGGGGATGTTGATACGTCTCCAAAGTATCGATGATTTCTTTTATTGTTCCATGCTATTATACTATCTATCGTGGATACTTTATATGCAATAATATGTTGTTTAAAATAATTTTTGGGACTAACCTATAAACCCAATGCCTAGTGCGAGTTGTTGTTTTGTGCTTGTTTTTGTTTTTCCATGAAATCAATACCAAATGAAGTCCAAACGCTATGAACTTTTTCATGATTTTTTCTGGACAAAAGAGACCTGGAAGCTTCGGGGGGAGACCAGAAGCGAGACGAGGATACGACAAGGCAAGGCAAAAAGGCATGCCCAGGGCAGTAGTTGCACCATGTTGCCTTGTGGGCCCCTCATGGCTCCATCTGTTCTAATTACACATCCATAAATTCTTTAAAATTGGGAAACCGATAAAGATCCACCCGAAACACTTTTCTGTCGTTGCAAGTCTCTGTTCCACCGTGATCCTATCCGAAGACCTTTTCTAGTGCCCTGCCAGAGGGGCAATCAATCACGGAGGCCATCTACATCAACCTTGTTTCCTCCTTGATGATATGTGAGTAGTCTAGCATAGATCTATGGGTCCATAACTAGTACCTAGATGTCTTTGTCTCTCTCTTTGATCTTCAATACCATGTTCATTGCGATTCTCACGATGACCTATCCGATGTAATCCTATTTTGCAGTGTGTTTGTTGGAATCCTATGAATTGTGGGTTTATGATCAGATTATTCATGAATATTAATTGAGCTTCTCTGAATTCTTTTATGCATGATTGTTATAGCTTCTTATTTCTCTCCGATCTGTCTGTTTGGTTTGGCCAACTAGATTTACTTGTCTTCAATAGGAGTGGTGCATTGTAATGGGTTCAATCTTGCGGTGCTCAATCTCAGTGATAGAAAGGCACATGACACATATTTGTATTGTTGCCATTAAGGATAAAACGAGAGGGTTTGAACATATTGATTGTCTTACTTTGTGTACGTCATGTCATCTTGCTCCAAGCATTACTCTGTTTCATACTTAATACCCTAGATGCATACTCGATAGTTGTAGATGAGTGGAGTAATAGTAGTAGATGGAGGCAGGAGTCGGTCTACTTGTTTGCGAACGTGATGACTATATACATGATCATTGCCTTGAATGATATATCATAAATATGCGCTATGATGTCAATTGCCCAATAATATATTTTTTACCCACCGTATGCTTTGTTCGAGAGAAAAGCCTTGAGCAAAAACTATGGCCCCCGTGTCCACTTAAGCATATTAGTAAAACCCTAAAAATACTTTGCTGCAATTTATTTTCTGTTATTTATTTTTACTTTATCTATCTACAAGTATTTAATCCTTGTAAGTAACGAGTTCGAGGGGCTTGACAACCCTCTCGCCCGCGTTGGGTGCAAGTGTTTGATTATGTGCGTCTAGGTGATGTCGAAGGGGTTTGCTTAATTCTCCTATTAGTTTGATAATGCGGTTCTCACTAGGGGAAATACTTATCTCTATTGTATTGCCTCTCTTGTCCTCTTCGGGGTAAAAACCAACGTAATTTACAAGTAGCAGTGTACGGCCCCTCCGACGACACAAACAAAGTAGCTTTCTTCGATGAAATAGCTGGAACAACACCACCATTAGGCACCCCATGGCTCATTAATGGGTACTTCAATGTAATCTATGAAGCTAGGGATAAAATTAATCTTAATCTCAACAGGAGGATGATGATTAGATTTAGGACGGCTATCGACATGGCAGCCTTAAGAGAAATTAGATGGAAACATAGGAGGTTCACTTGGAGAAACTAGAGAGAACCGCCCATGCTTGTTAGCACAGATGCATTCTTCACAAACTTCGAGTGGGAGGCCATGTTTCCTTCCTTCATGTTGACGGTTGCCTCTGGTCCTCGCTAGCGCCACTGCTCCTCCCAGGCGAGCATGTTTTCATTCTGAAAGCTTCTGGGTCAAATTCTCACACTCCAGAGAATTTGTTCAGAGGGCATGGCAGTGCCCAACAACCCAAACATGTGCTTTTAGAAGGATCAAGACGAGATTTGAAAGGGTGGCTAAGGATCTCAAGATTTGGAGTAACAAACTCTTCTATGATACCAATCTGCAGCTCCACATTGCAAGTGAAATAATACTAAGACTGGATATAGCCATAGAAAATTGTGAGTTAACTCCGGTTGAATTTAGTTTCAAAAAACTGCTAAAACAAAGAGGTTTTGGGTTGGCAGCTATAGAGACAGCTAGGTGGCGCCAAGCATAAAGTATAACCTAGCTAAAGGTCGGCGATGCAAACACAACGTTCTTAAATGCCAAAATAAACTCCAAGAAATGCAAAAAAATCCATTGTTTCCCCGAGAACAAACAACCAGGTGGCAACTGAACACGATGACAAGGCCAACCTCATCCATGGGCATTTCAGCAACATTTTGGGTTATGCTGAAGCATGTCGATGCACCATCAGTCGGCATGAGCTGCAGCTCCCCACAATAGATGCCGAGGGGTTGGACGCACCCTTCACATAGACAAAGGTTGGGTTACGATGCTCGCCTCTCCGGTCGAGAAGGCACCATGGCCTGATGGCTTCAACGGGTAGTTCTTCCGCTCCTTGTCGGGACCCCGATCCTAAGTCATATGATTCCATACTGTAACAAGTCACATCACTTTGCGGCCTCACGCACGGTAACTCCACGGCTGCAGCCTTACCTTGGTCGGGACCGTTTGCGTCTTTTGGATCACGTACGTGAACATGTCGCTGGCAATCACACAAAAAAGAACCCGGGCTCACATAACTAGTCATAGAACCCAAGTGGCACATCCGTACGGAAACATGCATACATAACCCAGCAATGCAGGTGTCGGCCTCAAGCGTGTGTAGACGAGTCATAGCAAGCTACAAGGACTCCATTACGTCGCGAGACACGAATGTCGTCACTGCACGTAGACGAGTCGTAGCAGGCTACAGGGACTCCATTATACCGCGAGACATTTCCCCGACGGGACAGACACAACAGCAAAGAAGGATACATGCCGGTCAATCAATGTGTCCGGAGCAGTAGCAAGCTACCATGGCTCGGTGGAAGCACAAGGAGGCAGTTTCCCGTAAAGAGTACTACTAAAGGCACACGACTAGGTGTCGGATCCCATACATACCGTTGCACGTCACACGTACGCACGACATGCCCGATATGCACAGATACAACTATGGCATCACAACATAACCATACAAGAACATACTTTTATTTAAGAGGCTCAGACGAGCCTTGCATAATATGTTCTTACAGATAGGGGTCACATGACCCGACACTCAAGTCATACAAACAAAGTCATACAAGCCAGCGGAAACTTAAGCTGTCTGAGTATAGACTGCGAAATAGAAAAGAGGCACACGGCCTGACTATCTACAGCCCACCACATGGGCAAGATCGTAGCTGGGACACCAGCTATTCGACATCGTCAACGTCTAGATAGAACCCACCTGATGGGTCCTGGTTCTCTTCCGCAACATTAATTATGCAAGGATGAGTACAATCGTACTCAACAAGTCTTTAAAACAGACCTAGTCTACTTATGCTCATGTATCAACAAAGGGGGTGGTGGAGTTCGTGTAGAAGTGACAGCTTTGACTCATGGTTAACCTACACTACTCAGTTTTAAACTCTTTGTGACAACTTTAGTTATCGCACATGAGTCCACTATCTCCATCACAATACATCACCATGGATTCACCTTCCCGTTCCGGAAGAGTGCCATCCACGGTACTCACACTTGTCTTGATATTTTTAGAAGTATCCATTTGTTTATCTATGAACAACATAAGTTCTCCAAGTAGTCCATATCCGAGGACGCGGCTATTAGAATAGTTTCATACCCTACAGGGGTGTACTTCTTCACACACGCTCTCTCCACTTATCGCTGTGTGCCATAAACCATGCACCTCGGCAACCTTCAAGCGGATGCCCAGCGAGAGAGTCGTCCACCACCATCAATCACATAAGACCTCTAGTCCAGGCTATCGCCTATTTGAGACTGAACCCGCACGGAAGTCCGGCCGAAGTTTCCGCTACAGTCCCAAACGATGTGCGCAGGGTTCCCAAGACCACCATTCGGGTGACCCTTGGTACACCGTGCCACTGCCTACCACGTCATAACCCACCCCGAGGGTCAGCGCTACGCATGGCCTCTAGCATGCTATAAACACCAGAAACTACTTGGAACTCCTGGACTAAGGACTAAGCGACTGATAAGTCGAGAGGGTCAGTTAAGTATCCCAACGTGTGGTAGTATCTAGTCTTGGATCACAAACACGGAACCCAGTTCCTAAGAACAGCC
Organism: Hordeum marinum; assembly: GCA_022496015.1. Classification (NCBI taxonomy): domain Eukaryota; kingdom Viridiplantae; phylum Streptophyta; class Magnoliopsida; order Poales; family Poaceae; genus Hordeum; species Hordeum marinum. The sequence goes on from CM039678.1 coordinate 472,927,694, forward strand.
CCAATGAGACAACCCACTATGTACTCCTACATAGCCTCTCATCACTACCTTTACCAGATCGTATTCATTATGAGCTCATCACATCGGATAACACTGTTTCACTCCGGTTCATCACCCAGATGTTGACACAACTCTAAGTATAGCAAGCATAGCACGCAAACTAAGCTAAGCACATCATGGCACAAGCATCTACCAGGTATGCTAGGTTGCAAGGTTTAGCTATTTACTGTGACAAGATCAGGTCATGCATAAGAATAGGATCATCTATCGTGTATGACCGACATATGACTGTTTGTCCTAATGCGATAAACAAGAGCAGGAGCGAGAGAGTGGGATGTTATCGGAATGATCAATGGGGTTGCTTGCCTTGCTGGGTTGCGGAGGATTTCTCTCCTTCTTCGGGATACGGGGTAGTATCTTCCGGATTAGGGCCTACCGCAACGAAGATAAGAGCATTCAATACAAGCAAATGCAACAATATGATGCATGATCATGGCATAGTAATATGCATGGGTGAGCTAATGTAACTAGTGATCATGTCAGTTTAAAATAGATTTGAATATAGGTTCAAAGTTGTTCTTATTTCAAATTCCATATATTAATCTAATGATAAATAGCACCATTGGATTCATTGGATTTTTCTTATAAATTTTCATATATAAATTAATTTCATCTGACTTACAGATTATTTTATATGATTTTTCAAAGTTTTAAATGATTTTTGGAATTAGTTTTAATAAGAAAATGGAATTATGACATTAGCCTGATGTCATCCTGACGTCAGCTGGTCAATAGACCCGCTCCAGGTCAAATCTGACCGGTGGGACCCTCGTGTCAGCGTCAGGGGGCTAATTCCCGCGCTGACTGAGGTTTGACCCAGCGATGGGGCCCACTATCAGTGGCTGGGCTAAGCTAATTGGGGTAATTAGCAGCTAACTAACCGGCCACGTCGGCACTGGCCGGAGGGTGGTCGTCGGCGACCATCCGACGCGGCGGAGGCTCGCCGGAAGCCGCTAGAGGGCTCAGATCGGCGCGGGGAGAGCACTGGGACGAAGCCCATGCTCGACCGCGTCGAGTGGGCTGGTTAGGGAGGACCTGAGGTCACCGGAGGCTTGCCGGGGAGGACTTCTGCGGCGGCGCCCAATCGGCCACAACGACGAGGAGCGCCAGGGAGCACAGGGAGACCAGGGGAGAGAGGGAGGAGAACGGGGTGCTCACTCAGATGACGATGAGCTAGCTAGCAGGCTCGGGGATGACCGGATGGCACGAAATGACGGCGAGGATCCACGGTCACCGGCGGAGGGGATTCGGCGATGACGGCGAAGTAGAGGGCTCCCAGCTTGATTCCTCCGTCGAGGGGCTTCTGGGGCTCATGGCGGAGCTGCTGGATGGGTCAGGGGTGGCTAGGCGACGGCTGGAGCTACCGGCGGTGATGGCGACGCTCTCGGCAGGGGGAAGATGAGAGAGAGAGAGCGAGGAATGGAGAGGGCAAGGCGAGAGAGAGAGCGGCGGCTCGATCCGAAGGGGTCTCCAGGGGCCTCCCACGCGTCCACCGGCTCGGTGCCAAGCAGGAAGTGTCCGGGCGCGTGCCCGCGCGCGGCGACCACGCGCGCGCGTCCTTCTCGCGCGAGGAGGACGACGACTGGCAACGCTTCGTCCTGGGCCGGGCCTGCTACAGTGCTGGGCCAGCAGGTAAGTCTTTCTTTCTTTTCTTTTCTTTTTGTTTTTCCTATATCCTGACCTTTATTTATTTTTATTGCAGGTCGAAATAACTTTTCAAAATATTCCAAATCTTTTGTATATTCAAGTTTGAATATTTCAAACTTGTATAAAAAGTTTCAGGTTAATTTGAATATAGTAGTAATGATAATGTTTTATTTATCAATTTCAGAGGCTTCAATCATTAATTTAAATTATTTAAATTGTTCAAATAATTGGAATGGTCCCTGGTATCTCCATGTCCTTAATTATCAGACATAGGGAACATTTTTTATGGGCATTTTGGATTTGTTGAAATTTCACTAAACTTGAATTTCTTTAATTCATTAGGGTCTTGGGGTTTCTTTTCTTTCTCCCCATTTCACATTGATGCAATGATGATAATGATGATGCAAACACAATGCTAACCTAGGACAACTTGCTAGGGTTGTGACAACTCACCCCCACTCAAAAGAATCTCGTCCTGAGATTTTGAAGTCGTAGAGAAGAGCGCGGGGTACTCTTGTCGGAGACGATCTTCTCTTTCCCATGTCGCCTCCTTTTGAGAATGATGCGACCACTGAACCTTAAGAAACTTGATGTTACGACGCCAAGTGGTACGCTTAGCTTGATCGAGAATACGAACAGGGTATTCTCGATATGTAAGGTTATCTTGGAGATCAAGGGCTTCGTGGTCCACTTCTCGGACAGGGTCCGAAAAGCAACGCCTGAGTGGCAAGACATGGAAGACATCATGAACCTTGGAAAGATGCGGCGGAAGTTCCAATTGGTAGGCAACCTCTCCTCGTTTAGAAAGAATGCGAAAGGGTCCAATGTAACGAGGAGCCAACTTGGCTTTGATACTGAATCGATGGGTACCCTTCAAAGGTGTAACCCGAAGGTAAGCCTTCTTGTCAACTTCATAGGTCACAGACCTATGATGACGGTCATATTGACTCTTTTGACGGGATTGGGCTGTTTTCAACTTTTCATGAATAATGCGAACTTGCTCCTCTGCATCCTGAATCATGTCCGGACCAAAGAGTTGCCTCTCTCCGGTTTCTGACCAGTTAAGAGGTGTTCGACATTTTCGTCCATAGAGAACTTCAAAAGGGGCCTTGCCCAAGCTTGATTGATAACTGTTGTTATATGCGAATTCAGCAAATGGAAGGCAGTTCTCCCAATTCATACCGAAAGATATAACACAAGCTCGGAGCATGTCTTCGAGAATTTGATTGACTCGCTCAACTTGACCACTTGATTGAGGGTGGAAAGCAGTGCTAAAGGATAGATGAGTCCCCATAGCAGTTTGAAAACTTTCCCAAAATCGAGAAGTAAAGATACTTCCGCGGTCTGAGTTAATCTCCAAAGGAACACCATGAAGAGAAACTATTCGAGAAACATATAACTCTGCTTGCTGACTAGCAGTAATGCTTTCCCGAACAGGAAGAAAATGAGCCACTTTGGAGAGGCGATCAATGACTACAAATATAGCATTGTTCCCTCTCTTGGTCCTGGGAAAATCGGTGATCAAATCCATACCGACCTTATCCCATTTCCATTCAAGAATAGCTAAAGGTTGAAGGGTGCCAGTAGGCCTTTGATGTTCTGCTTTCACACGACGACAAACGTCACAGTTAGCAACATATTGAGCAATTTCTCTCTTCATCCTAGTCCACCAGAACCTCTGGCGTAGGTCCTGATACATTTTGGTACTACCTGGATGAATTGTGAGAGGAGAATCATGAGCCTCCTTAAGAATCAGCTGCCGCAAACGTGTGCTCTTAGGAACCACCAACCGGTTTTGGCAGAACACAACATCTTCTTCATCCTTGGAGAAATCCTTAGCGTTTCCGCTAACGATATTCTCCTTAATCCGAGATATCCCTTTCTCATATCTCTGGACAACTACTATTTGATCCTTAAGAGTAGGTTTTGCCACCAGGTTGGATAGGAATACTTGAGGAACAATGTGAAGGTTTAACTTCCGGAATTCCTCATAGAGAAGCGGTTGACCTTGTTGTAACATCAGGTTGTTACAATAAGACTTACGACTTAGTGCATCAGCCATGACATTGGCTTTCCCCGGGGTGTAAGTTATCCCTAAGTCGTAATCTGTAATCAACTCTACCCACTGTCTTTGCCTGAGATTCAAATCCGGCTGGGTGAAATTACATTTCAGGCTTTGGTGATCAGTGTATATCTCGCAACGATTACCCAGAAGGTAATGTCACCATGTTTTCAGTGCATGGACTACAGCTGCAAGCTCAAGATCATGTGTTGGATAATTATCCTCATGTGGATGCAACTGTCGAGATGCGTATGCAATCACATGACGATCTTGCATGAGTATGCAACCTAATCCTTGTCGCGAGGCGTCACGGTAGATAATAAAGTCCTTAGAAAAATCTGGTGGCACCAGAACGGGAGCAGAGGTCAGTCGTCTTTTCAACTCCTGAAAACTATGCTTGCATTGTGGGCTCCATTCGAACTTTTTATCTTTCTTGAGGAGTTCAGTCAGAGGTTTCGCAACCTTGGAGAAGTTCTCAACAAAGCGGTGACAATAGCTCGCTAAGACAAGGAAACTCCAAACTTGCTCAACCGATTCAGGTTGAGTCCAATCAAGGATGGCCTGAACTCTCTAGGGATTGACAGCAATACCTTTGCCAGAGATCACGTGGCCCAGATATGTCACTTCCGGCAACCAGAATTCACACTTGGAGAATTTGGCATATAAGCGGTGCTCTCGAAGTTTCATCAATGCCAGCCTTAGATGCTCAACATGTTCTTGTTCGTTCTTCGAGTAGATGAGTATGTCGTCGAGGTAAACCACGACGAATTTATCCAAATACTCAATGAAGATCGAATTCATCAGACGAGAGAAGGTGGCTGGGGCATTGGTTAAACCGAAGGACATGACGGTGTACTCGTATTGGCCATAACGAGTGACAAAAGCCGTTTTTGGAATATCCCGTTTCTAATTCTGATTTGATGGTATCCCAACCTCAAATCCATTTTGGAAAAGATAGAGGATCCAGCGAGTTGATCATACAAATCATTGATCCTGGGGAGCGGATACTTGTTCTTGATAGTGACCAAATTCACTGGTCGGTAATCCACAACCATCCGATCCGATCCGTCCTTCTTCTTAACGAAGAGGACGGGGCAAGCCCAAGGAGAAGAGCTAGGACGAATGAAACCTTTCTTCAAAGCTTCATCGAGTTGGGGTTTTAGCTCGTCTAGTTCTAAGGGTTCCATCTTATAGGGTCTTCTGGCTATTGGGACTGTCCCTGGAATAAGTTCTATCACAAACTCAACATCTCTGATAGGTGGAATACCTGGCAATTCTTCTGGAAATACATCCGGAAAATCACGGACTACCGGAATATCTTCTAACTCTGGAAGAGGGCTAGCATTTAGGGAATAGAGTTGGCGCTTGGTTGTTCGAGTAGAGACATTAACTATCTCACCCGATGGATGTGTAAGTTGAACATTCCTAGAATGAGTATCAATCTTGGCATAGCACTACTAGGAAAAGGGCTATAGATAATATGGACATTAACTGCGCACCACACATGTGGTGCGCCACTAGTATATAGCAGTGGCGCACCATGTGTTGGTGCGCCATTAGTGTGATGGACACTAATGGCGCACCACCCATGGTGCGCCACTAGTAACAAACTTTTTTTTTCCAAAACTACTAATGGCGCACCACTCACCCGGTGCGCCACTACTAACATTTTTTTTTACTTTTTTATAACTAGTAATGGCGCACCAGTGTGTGGTGCGCCATTACTAGTTCAAACTAGTAATGGCGCACCACACACACGGTGCGCCACTACTAACTTTTTTTGTATGGATATTTTTTTGCAAAAACTACTAATGGCGCACCACCTAACTGGTGTGCCATTAGTAACTAGGGTTACTAATGGCGCACCAGTTAGGTGGTGCGCCATTAGTAGTTTTGCACTGCTCCAAATTCCCCCCCCCTGGTGGACCGCCTTTTCAGTTTTTAAAAAAATAAAAGAAAATGATGAAAATGTCAAAAAAATAAAAGAAATAAGTTTCCCAGGTGATATGTGGTCTACTTGTATGGAAAATTTAGAAATATGAATTTCGACTTTATTTGCAAAATCTCTCTGGAATTTAGTAAAATGGGCATAACTTTTGCATCCGAACTCGGATTAAAATTTTTTTATATCAAAAATCATCTACTCGAAAATTTACATCCGAATTCAACCGGGGGAACCCCGTTGAAGATTTTTAGAATCCCCAAAAACCTAACAAAAAAAGATACGGGGCTTTTAAGATCTAGAGGGGAAATTTAACAGAAAAAAATGTTTTGAATTTTTTTTTGGAAAAAATGTTCAAAATATGATACGTAATATGACCGGGAAGTTTGAAATATTTTTTCAAAATTTCATCACACTCATGAACAGTCATGAACATGAACAAAGTCCCAGACATCAACAAGGTTTAATAGGATTGATATGATAGATATATCAACAAGTGCCTGTTAAGTGAGCTGGTGTTGGGGTTGGATAGAATTGAGAAGTTAAGCATCCTTAGGCTGGAGTAGTGTGATGATGGGTGACCTTTTGGGAAGTTTGACCATGGATCTCGGGCTGAAGCATATTGACCCAAGATTAAGCCATAGTGACCTGACATTAAGAAAAAAACAAAAACAAAATTTCTGAAATTTTTTTTTGAAAAAAAAATGTTAGTAATGGCGCACTGTGAGGCGCACCTGTGGTGCGCCATTAGTAAAAAATTCTAATGGCGTGATGCTAGTGCGCACCCGTAGTGCGCCACTAGCAGCCTTTTTTTCTAGTAGTGTAGTGGGCTTTCATCCAATCCATACCTAGAATGATATTGATGTACGAAGACTTGAGAGCTATCAAAGATGCTAGGAATACTAGTCTATCCACCAGAATTTCATTGTCGTGGCTCACTCTGGAAGTTTGCCATTTTGAACAAGGAGTCTGAACTACTAAAGGAGTGGGCATGTCACAGAAGGACATGTTATGCAACTATGCATAACTTTCTAAGATGAATGAATGAGATGCCCCAGTATCAAATAGAACAGATGCTAGATGGCTATTAACAAGAAGCGTACCTAGAATAACATCAGGATCTTCAAGGGCTTCTTGAGCAGACACATAATTCACTCGCCCACGGGCAGGAGCTGACTTCACATAGAAAGCTTTTCCTGGTTTTCCACGTCTAGCGGGCTTAGCATTGCTCTGGGGACACTCATGAGAATAGTATCCCGGTTCTCCACATTTGTAGCATACCACTGTAGCACGAGGTGCAACATTTGTAGGCAGTCCTACAAATGGTCTGGGTGGAGGGTTGGAGTGAACTGGACGAGGTGCCTGGAAGGATGGCCTCGCGGTGTATCTTGGCGGCAAAGCTGCATTGGGCACCCACACTCGGCATTTGTTAGGGCCTGAAGCCGATGCAGGGTTGAAGTCACAGTTATGCTTCCTCGTAGCCTCATAGTCAGTTTGTCCGGACTTAGCATTGATGGCCTTATTGACGAGAGCCTGGAAGGTGGTGCAGTCGTGCAAGCGAAGATCTCGGCGAAGCTCAGCATTAAGTCCCTTGCGGAACCTAGCCTACTTCTTAGCATCAGTTGAGACTTCTTCTGGAGCATAGCGAGCAAGATTACCAAACTCGTGACTGTATGCATCCACTGACAATCTGTCCTGGGTGAAGGCACAAAATTCCTCTCTTTTGCGATCCATCAGCCCTTCCGGGATGTGCTGGATACGGAATGTGGCGCTGAACTCTGCCCAGGTTGGTGCAGGTCCCTGGGGACGCATAGCCTCATAGCTTTCCCACCACAGGTCGGTAGGTGCCTCCATAAAGCATGTCGCAAAGGTCACCTTGTTGGCCTCTGAAACATTTGCAGCTCGGATCTTGCGTGACATACTAGTCAGCCAATCATCCGCATCGAGGGGGGCGATCGAATGATGGTACTTGGGCGGACACATCTTGATAAAGTCACCAAGTGATACTCCATCGTGGTGATCATTGCGGGGAGCACGAGCTGTGTTTTGTTCAATTCTTTCCAGCAACCTGTTGGTCTCCCTCTTATTCCTTTCAGCCTCTAGCATCACCTCCGTCAGGGATGGTGCATGTGGCAGCTCCTCTTGCCTTGGCTGGCTACTCTCGCCCTGCTCAGGAGCAGGCATGGGGTTGTTCCTAGTTGCCACCATCCAGGGGAAAACAATCCACAGCTTAGACATAGAGAACATCAACTCTAATACATGAATTAAGGAATGTACTGGTCAACATGGCATGTAGGATAATCACCAATCAACATGGTAAAGCAACTACCATATGAACATTAGGTTTCATACACACCATGACTTAGTTTAGTACAAACCCAAGCTGAAAACAACTACGGAGAGATGACACAACTCATCGGAGGCATTACAAGCTTCCTATACATTATCTATCTACACCTCCGGAACTCAACTCTCGACCTTGGTCATATCCCACAAGACACACAGGACTGTGGCGATACGACTACTACCATACTAGAGCTAACATCCACGCACTCAAACATCACCGTAGAATGCCTCATACAGGTTACCCCCGTGACCTGGGAGCTGAACCTGAGGATCTGGAAACACTCTAGCCTGGGATCCCTAGAAACCATAAGGACATGGATGTGGCCTTGGTCCCCTTGTTGGCGGCAACAGCGGTCCTCGAAGAGGGGTGATGCCTCCAACATCAGGCCAGTCTACGTGTGCTGGCAAATGAGTCCACGATGGGGTCAGCATCTCCAAATCTCCATAGCCTGTCTGCACGACAGGTGCCAACTGCGTCAAGGCTGTCCAAAGACGTGCACAGGTAGCATAGAGCTCCATGCGAAGGGCACGTGCATCACGATCCCTGTTCTCCAACATCTGAGCGGTCACTTGCGGCCTAGGGTCCTCATGAGAATGATCAAAGTAGGTTGCACTAAGATATCCATCCTCTCCTCCCATGGAAGCAGGAACATAGCAGAACTCCGTGTTCTGTAGCAGACCATGGTGAAACCTCATAATAGTCAGCATGGTGTAGGCGGCTTCCTGAACGGCCATATCTATGGTAACTCCCAATCCATGAGTCCAGTGAAGCGGCTCTGCAGCTCCAGGATATGAAGGATATATCCTAACGGTACACAAATACTGACTCTGGTTGAAATCTCGATACTGCTCCTCCACTATGTACTCTGGGTACCAGCGGTATCCAGCCTCCATCATACCTCTAACCAACATGGCCGTGTGACCCGGCACATCGATGCACCTAGTCAGACGGACCACCTGAAGGAAAGGACGAGAGGGCATCTGGAACAGAGAATGATGCAAAGACATTAGAGATCCTAACATAAATTGGACAGCATAACGACTGTAATTGCTCAAGAAAATTTTTGAGACAATTGAAAAAGATTGGAAAGGCATAACCACTCGACTATCTAGACTCAAATCTCTTCTCCATCTGTTTGTCACACCAACAATACTTGAATAACTGCACTCACTTACAAACAAGCTAGCTATTGGTCCATGGCTAGTAACTCGTCATCCTAAGCAATAGATGAGAATCCTAGTTCCTATCCCCATAGAAGAGATGAGAATGACCCAGCATAGAATAACTTGGGAAGAGGAGTAAAAAGAGCCTTACGTTCCCTTCCACAATCAATTCCCCTACCTATATATAGTGTTTCTAGACTCAACTTCGACCGGTTTGGCTTGGTAGTACTACAGTCAGTCAGGCTCTGATACCAACGCTGTCGGGACCCCGATCCTAAGTCATATGATTCCATACTGTAACAAGTCACATCACTTTGCGGCCTCACGCATGGTAACTCCACGGCTACAGCCTTACCTTGGCCGGGACCGTTTGCGTCTTTTGGCTCACGTACATGAACATGTCGCTGGCAATCACACAACAAAGAACCCGGGCCGACATAACTAGTCATAGAACCTAAGTGGCACATCTGTACGGAAACAGGCATACATAACCCAGCAATGCAGGTGTCGGCCTCAAGCGTGTGTAGACGAGTCATAGCAAGCTACAAGGACTCCATTACGTCACGAGACATGAATGTCGTCACTGCATGTAGCCGAGTCGTAGCAGGCTACAGGGACTCCATTATACTGCGAGACGTTTCCCCGAAGGGACAGACACAGCAGCAAAGAAGGATACATGTTGGTCAATCAATGTGTCCGGAGCAGTAGCAAGCTACCATGGCTTGGTGGAAGCACAAAGAGGCAGTTTCCCGTAGAGAGTACTACTAAAGGCACACGACTAGGTGTCGGATCCCATACATACCGTTGCACGTCACACGTACGCACGACATGCCCGATATGCATAGATACAACTATGGCATCATAACATAACCATACAACAACATTACTTTTATTTAGGAGGCTCAGACGAGCCTTGCATAATATGTTCTTACAGATAGGGGTCACATGACCTGACACTCAAGTCATACAAACAAAGTCATACAAGCCAGCGAAAACTTAAGCTGTCTGAGTACAGACGGTGAAATAGAAAAGAGGCACACGACCTGACTATCTACAGCTCACCACACGGGCAAAATCGTAGCTGGGACACCAGCTATTCGGCATCGTCAATGTCTAGATAGAACCCACCTGATGGGTCCTGGTTCTCTTCTGCAACATTAATTAAGCAAGGATGAGTACAATCGTACTCAGCAAGGCTTTAAAACAGACCTAGTCTATTTATGCTCATGTATCAACAAAGGGGGTGGTGGAGTTCGTGCAGAAGTGCCAGCTTTGACTCATGGTTAACCTACACTACTCAGTTTTAAACTCTTTGTTACAACTTTAGTTATCACACACGAGCCCACTATCTCCATCACAATACACCACCATGGATTCACCTTCCCCTTCCGGAAGAGTGCCATCCACGGTACTCACACTTGTCTTGATATTTTTAGAAGTATCCATTTGTTTATCTATGAACTGCATAAGTTCTCTAAGTAGTCCATATCCGAGGACGCGGCTATTCGAATAGTTTCATACCCTGCAGGGGTGTACTTCTTCACACACGCTCTCGCCACTTATCGCTGTGTGCCATAAACCATGCACCTCGGCAACCTTCAAGTGGATGACCAGCGAGGGAGTCGGCCACGACCGTCAGTCACATAAGACCTCTAGTCCAGGCTATCGCCTAATTGAGACTGAACCCGCACGAAAGTCCGGCCGAAGTTTCCGCTACAGTCCCAAACAATGTGCGCAGGGTTAGCGCTACGCATGGCCTCCAACATGCTATAAACACCAGAAACTACTTGCAACTCCTGGACTAAGCACTAAGCGACTGATAAGTCGAGAGGGTCAGTTAAGCATCCCAACGTGTGGTAGTATCTAGTCTTAGATCACAAACACGGAACCCAGTTCCTAAGAACGGTCCCAATGAGACAACCCACTATGTACTCCTAGATAGCCTCTCATCGCTAGCTTTACCAGATCGTATTCATTATGAGCTCATCACATCGGATAACACTGTTTCACTCTGATTCATCACCCAGATGAAACAGACCTGACACAACTCTAAGCATAGCAGGCAAAGTAAGCTAAGAACATCATGGCATAAGCATCTACCAGGTATGCTAGGTTGCAAGGTTTACCTATTTACTGTGACAAGATCAGGTCATGCATAAGAATAGGATCATCTATCGTGTATGACCGACATATGACTGTTTGTCCTAATGCAATAAACAAGAGCAGGAGTGAGAGAGTGGGATGTTATCGGAATGATTATTGGGGTTGCTTGCCTTGCTGGGTTGCGTAGGAGTTCTCTCCTTCGTCGGGATACGGGGTAGTATCTTCCGGATTAGGGCCTACCGCAACGCAGATAAGAGCATTCAATACAAGCAAATGCAACAATATGATGCATGATCATGGCATAGTAATATGCATGGGTGAGCTAATGTAACTAGTGATCATGTCAATTTAAAATAGATTTGAATATAGGTTCAAATTTGTTCTCATTTCAAATTCCATATATTAACCTAATGATATGTCAACAATATGACGTCAGCTGGTCACCAGACCCGCTCCAGGTCAAATCTGACCGGTGGGACCCTCGTGTCAACGTGAGGGGGCTAATCCCCGCGCTGACTGAGGTTTGACCCAGCGATGGGGCCCACTATCAGTGGCTGGGCTAAGCTAATTGGGGTAATTAGCAGCTAACTAACCGGCCACGTCGGCACTGGCTAGAGGGTGGTCGCCGGCGACCATCCGATGCGGCGGAGGCTCGCCAGAAGCCGCTAGAGGGCTCAGATCGGCGCGGGGAGAGCACTGGGACGAAGCCAGTGCTCGATCATGTCGAGTGGGCTGGTCAGGGAGGACCTGCGGTCACCGGAGGCTCGCCGGGGAGCACTTCCGCGGTGGTGCCCGATCGGCCACAACGGCGAGGAGCGCCCGGGAGCATAGGGAGACCAAGGGAGAGAGGGAGGAGAACAAGGTGCTCACTGGGATGAGGATGAGCTAGCTAGCGGGCTCGGGGATGACCGGATGGCACGAAACGACAACGAGGATCCACGGCCACCGGCGGAGGGGATTCGACGATGACGGCGAAGCAGAGGGCTCCTAGCTCGATTCCTCCGTCGAGGGGCTTCAGGGGCTCATGGCAGAGCTGCTGGATGGGTCAGGGGGGCTAGGCGACAGCTGGAGCTACGGGCGGCGATGGCGACGCTCTCGGCAGGGGGAAGACGAGAGAGAGAGCGAGGAATGGAGAGGACAAGGCGAGAGAGAGAGCGTCGGCTCGATCCAAAGGGGTCTCCAGGGGCCTCCCACGCGTCCACCGGCTCGGCGGCAAGCAGGAGGTGACCGGGCGCGTGCCCGCGCGCGGCGACCGCACGCGCGCGCCCTTCTGGCGCGAGGAGGACGACGACTGGCAACGCTTCGTCCTGGGCCGGGCCTGCTACAGTGTTGGGCCAGCAGGTTAGTCGTTCTTTCTTTTCTTTTCTTTCTGGTTTTCCTATATCCTGACCTTTATTTATTTTTATTGCAGGTCTAATTAACTTTTCAAAATATTCCCAATCTTTTGTATATTCAAGTTTGAATATTTCAAACTTGTATAAAAAGTTTCAGGTTAATTTGAATATAGTAGTAATGATAATGTTTTATTTATCAATTTCAGAGGCTTCAATCATTAATTTAAATTATTTAAATTGTTCAAATAATTGGAATGGTCCCTGGTATATCCATGTCCTTAATTATCAGACATAGGGAACATTTTTGATGGGCATTTTGGATTTGTTGAAATTTCACTAAACTTGAATTTCTTTAATTCATGAAGTTCTTGGGGTTTCTTTTCTTTCTCCCGATTTCACATTGATGCAATGATGATGATGATGATGCAAACACAATGCTAACCTAGGACAACTTGCTAGGGTTGTGACACTCCTAACGGGAACTGATCAAGGATGAGATGATGGTTGTGTTCCACCAATTCAACGTTCTACCACGGGCAATTTTTTCCAAGATCAACTCAGCTTTTGTTGCACAACTTTCGAAAAAGGATGGGGCTGAATCCGTGGGGGACTATAGGCCCATAAGTTTGATAAACACAATGGCAAAACTCATCACCAAAGTTTTATCTATCCAGTTAACTAAGAAGATTGGATCGATAAATTAAATAACCCGTTACCGGCCTTAGCATGAGTTTTTTTCTTCTAAAAAGTAATAATGTTATGTGGTACTAAAAATTAATTTTGTTTGAGAAATAAAAAAGGTAGGATGAAGGATTGGCAAGTACCCAACCATATGATCATTTTATCAACGAGCTTAAACATTTTTTGTGTGTGAAAGAACATCGCTTATGTATCCATTTTTTATGTTCCCTTACTTATTTCCAAGTTATCGTCAAAAGATTCCTTGCTTTTTTTATTCAAATTACCCGAAGTTTCAGTCCTATGCTATACCAATGCTTAGATGTTTTGTGATTAACTCGATTGTGCCCCATATGTTAGAAATCATACATTTGTATGGTAAAATTAATAATGTCGAAACAATATGTTTGATGGAACTTTCGTGTTGAAATATGTTTTCCCTAATTTTCTGCACTATGAATGTTATGACCTTTCAAATGATTGTCTTATTATTTCTTGGGAAAGTTCGTAAATCCTGAATATGTGTACTATGAATTAGTCTCTCTTGATAATGTGGTTACAATCAATGCTTTGAATATATGACTTTCGAAAAAATGGTGACGATGGTATGATAATATATTAAATCAAAATATGCCCGCTGACAATCCTGTTTTTTCTATTGTAGTTAGTCTGTAGCGTTGCTTATAGAAAACAAGTCACTAGTATTCTAAACAAAATATTGAAGGCATTATCTTTGGTGTCCAGCCTCCTTCATATTTATCTTGGTTATGTTTGGTAGTACTACAGAAAACCTAGGCAAGGATAGTAATATTACATTCCAAGATGTATTGTAGTACGGGGTTATTAGATTGTCTCCTAGTTTGGGGATTTTTCGATGTTAAGTTTCATATTCTGGCGTAGAAGTTTTTTCATAACTCTGCGTTGTAGAAATCCTTGATATTTGCCAAACTATGTTGCTCTATAGAGGATGTTAATTTTGAAATGTGCCATGCATTGGATGATTAACCTTGAAAGCCAAAGCAATGTAAATTAACATTTTGTTTGTACCATAATGTTTTACTACTTCCTTTTTGTTATGCATAGGAAACAACTTGGGATATTCAACTCCATTCTATTTTTACATATTTATTATTGTTCTAAACTATGGTGAAGCAGTAATTTGGGTCCCCGAACTTGCGGTTGCATCATTGTATTTTTTAAATATAAATATCAACTAATGAATTTGCTTTTAAGCTTTCCATATACACGTGTATATTCATACAAATTGTATATTGCGATCTTAGTAGATAAAATTGCATGTTCGTTCAAAAAATTGGAAGACTATGATTCCATTTGGGATTTGCGAGACTTCGAGGATTTATCATTTTGTCTGACAATTAAAACCTCATCAAAAAAATGTATCCATATATGTAACTAATATGTGAAAAATAAATTTAGACATTATTTGCTGCAAAAGTAACAAGTACAGATATCCTTGATCAATAACATGAAAGACAATGACAACAAATGTTCTAGCCCATGTTGGTGCACAGGTTGATGACTAGTTTTTCTAATCAAATTTAATATATAACATATAAAATTTGAAGTTATAGTTTAAATGATATTGACACTTTTAAAAGAACATTTGATATCTACTGCAGGTTGAATGATCCAATTACCATAGAACTTTCTAAAAAAACAAAAATCTGACTTAAATTGTTCTGTGGGTTGATTATCAATAATCATTTGGGTCTTATGCAAACGAGGAAATCTGATAAGAGAGTAAGAGCTTCTCCAGCTATTCACCCCCCCAGGGCCTGAAATAGCGCCGCTTGGGGCCGAACCGGCGCCAAAATCGGCCTAGGGGGGCTCAGGTTCCCATCCGCCCTAAAGGTCGCCCGAGACGTTGTTTTTCAAACAAAAATGATACAAATTTGTACAAACTTAAGGCAAAATTGGGCGAAACTTAGGGGAATTCACTAAAATCTATACAAACTTAACCAAATACATCAAAAGTACTAAACTACGCCGCCGTCATCGCCATTTGGTTAACCCTAGTCTAGTTCATGCCAAGGAGCTGGTAGAAGGCGGTGTAGTCGCCGCCACCGTTGTCTTCGCCATCCTGTGCACCGCCGTCCCTGCTAGAGCCTTGCCCTGAATCGTCGATGCAGGTGGGGGCACTCTATGCCTGTGGCTCCTCGTCATCAGGAGGACGATGACTCCGCCCTCTTTGCGGCGGCGTCAATCAACGATCTCCTCCAGAGTGCGGCACTGGTGCCCCATCTCCTCCTGGACGTGGTCGTCGCATGACCATTATAGGCCCGTGTCAAGGTTGGCATCCATCTCGAGATGCTCCTGTCTGGCGGCCACAGGCGTTACCGGCTCCTTCCTCGGCCTGACGAGGTAATATGTCTCCAATGTATCTATATTTTTTGCTTGTTCCATGTTGTCATATTATCATTCTTGGATATTTTACAATCACTTTATTACGACTTTATATCATTTCTGGGGACTAACCTATTGACATAGTGCCAAAGTGTCAGTTGCTTTTTTACTTTTTTTTACTTCGCAGAAAATCAGTACCAAATGGAAACAAAACGTTGCGGGGATTTTTGTGGATTTTTTACGGACTAGAAGAAAGAAGATGGGCCAAAGAACATCAGAAGAGGGGGGGTGGGTGCCCAGCACCCACCAGGGCGCGCTAGAGGCCCCCTGGCGTGACCGGATAGGTGTTGAGGCCCTCGGGCGTCCGCTCAACCGACTATTGTGCCTATAAATTCCCAGAAAATCCAAAAACCCTAGGGGATTCGATGAAACACAATTCCAATCGCCGTAAGTTCCAGAACCTCGAGATCCAATCTAGACACCATCATGGAGGGGTTCATCTTCATGATAGGTGCTTCTCTGATGATGCGTGAGTAGTCCACCATAGACCTACGGGTCTGTAGGCAGTAGCTAGATGGCTTCCTCTCTCTTGTTTATGATTCTCAATAAAATGGTCTCTTGGAGATCTATTTGATGTAAACTTTTGTTGTGTGTTTGTTGAGATCTTATGAATTTTGAGTTCATGATCAGTTTCTATCCATGAATATTATTTGAGTCTTCTTTCATCTCTTATTTGCATGATTGCTTATAGCGTCGTATTTCTTCTTCGAATCTTTGGTTTAGTTAGGCCAACTACACCAATTTTTCTTGCCATGGGAAGAGGTGCTTTGTGATGTGTTCGATCTTGCAGTGTTCTTTCCCATTGACAGAAAGGGCGGCAAGACACGCATGTATCGTTGCCATTAAGGATAACAAGATGGGGTATATTCCTACATGAATAGATCTTGTCTACATCATGTCATCGTTCTTATTTTATTACTTCATTTTTCCATGAACTTAATACACTAGATGCATGTTGGATAGCGGTCGATCTGTGGAGTAATAGTGGTAGATGCGGGCAGGAGTCGGTCTACTTATCTTGGACATGATGCCTCTATAATGATCATTGCCTTGGATATCATAATGACCATTCGATTTTCTATCAATTGCCCAAGAGTAATTTGTTCACCCACCATGCGCTATACTCATGAGAGAAGCCACTAGTGAAGCCTACAGCCCCCGGGTCTACTTTTCCATCATATTGCTTTTCGATCTACGTTTTTGCAATATTTTCTTTCGGATCTACAAAAACAAAAAACCATAAATATCTTGCTGCATATTTACTCTTTTGTTTTGTGTTCTTGGGAGATTTATCTCTCCTATCTATCATTACCTAATCTATCTTATTACCATAGAGAGCGCGACAACCCCTCTTTTGCGTCGGGTTGCAAGTATTTGTTGGTTGTGTGCATGTGGTGTTTACATGGGTGTGTGATATTCATCTACGGATTGATACCTTGGTTTCATAACTCGGGGAAATACTTACTGTCGTTGTGCTGCATCATCCCTTCCACTTTGGAGAAATAGCGACGTAGTCTCAAACCACATCAAAGGAATTTCTGGCCAAGAAGCAATCTCATCTACCAGGTTCCTAATCAAAAATCTCATCTCCTTGCAATTACATTATTTGCCATTTGCCTCTCATTTTCCTCTAGCGCATTTTTCCAATTTGCCTTTTTATTTGCCCTCTCTTTCCGTTTGCCTTTTTCTCACTAGACCTCTTGTTCGCCAATCTCTTCACTATGACTAGCATCATTACCCCCTTGTCACCAGATTTTTTAGTTCTATAGTTCAAACAAAAAAGGGGAAAATCCGAAAGATGCTTGGTGTAGATTGATGGAGTCATATCGTATTTTCAATCTAAAGGTATATGCAAAGGTTTTGCTTCGAATTTTTTACATAGGGTTAACTTTGCATCATAGACAACTTTTGGATTTTGCCACTAAAGGAAACTTTACTGAACTTGATCCTAACGCTGCTTATGAAATTTTAGAGGGAATATTGGGAGTTGCTCCACCCAACAAGGTTCCGTCTCTTACACAACAACGGGTGCAAATTCTAGACAAGTTGAGTGATTTGCATAAACAATTGGTTGAGTTGCAAAAATATGATGAGCCCCTTAAACATATTGGGGCAAACTTGAATCACCTAAACACTTTGATTACTTTTTGCAATAAGCATTTGGATATTTTAGATCTCAAGATGGTTTCTTCTCCTGAAATTCTTGGGAATAGTAAAGAACCTTCTAGATTTGAAAAGGCCATCATAAAAGTGGAACAAAACTAAGGATGACAATACTTGAATCTACGTGTTATGCCTAGCTAGGGGCATTAAACGATAGCGCTTGTTGGGAGCCAACCCTATGAATAAATAAATGTTTGATTTTTCCCTTTATTTTTTTGTGTGTTGAAACAGTTATGCCTTTGTTATGATTTTCTTTTTAATGTTTATTTAGTGTTTGTTACAAGTAAATCCTTTAGGATGATTCATGGGAAGAGTAGAAGTGATGCTGAACCTGGAACAAAAACTTTGCGTCCCGTATAAGAATTTTAATTTTTAACTGGAACATGATATTGATCTAAAAATTTACACAGTGTTTCTATATAAATACTTTACATTTTCCTAATGTTTCAGAATTTTTAGAGTTCCAGAAGTATGGGTAGAGTACTGATTACTACAGACTCTTCTATCTGAAACAGATTCTGTTTTCGTTGCATTGTGTGCTTGTTTTGATGAATCTATGGTTTGTATTTGGGGGTATAAACCATGGTAAAGTCAAAATATAGTAGTTATAATGGAATAATAAAATATGAATGGGTTTGCAATAGTACCTAAACTAGTGATTTTCTTTCTTATACTAACGGATCTTACGAAGATTTTGTTCAGTTTTGTGTGATTGAAGTTTTCAAGTTTTGGGTGAGATCACGATGGATGAAGGAATAAGGAGTAGCAAAACCCTAAGCTTCGGGATGCTACCGCACTCCCAAGATATATCCAAACAGAAACAAGGAACTATGCTTGGGGATGCCCCCGAGTGGCATCCCCTCTTTCTTCCAACAACCATCGGTATACTACTTGGAGCTATATTTTTATTCGTCACATATCATGTGTTTTGCTTGGAGCGTCTTGTATCTTTGCTTGCTTTGTTTGTTAATTTTTCCTTTGTATACTTGTTGTACACACCTATTTGAGAGAGCCACAATCATGATATGATTTGTTAGAATTGCTCTACGTGCTTCACTTAAACTTTTTGAGCTATAGAATACCTCTAGTGCTTCACTTATATCATTTTGAGCACGGTGTGCTCGGAAACTTTTGTAGAAATACTCTCATGCTTTACTTAGATTAGTTTGAGAGTTAGTAAAAATTTGAAGAAATTATCTCATGCTTCACTTATACCTTTTTGAGAGATGAAACTTGTATGCTCATGTTCTTCACTTATATCCATGTGAGCTTATCAAAAGCAATGGCAATATGAAACTAGTCCCAAAGTGATAGATACCCAAGGAGTATATAATAAAAACTTTCATGAAGATCATTGGACAAATTAAACTTGATTCGTTGTAATAGTTTTGAAACATGATGATAGTAATATGTGAGTTATGTTAGTGGGTAATTATGTTTAGTAGGAATATTGGTGTTAAGGTTTGTGATTCCCTATGCAAGCAGGAAAGCCAATAGTTGTGCTACAAAATTACATCCTACTTGTGGTGCATTATTCAGTGTTAATTATGCTTAATGCTCGCTTATGTGATTTTTCATTTCTTAGTTGGATGCTTCTCAACCTCGTGCTAGCCTTCACTTGTACTAAGTAAAAAATCTACTTGTGCATCCAAAATCCTTAAACCAAGTTTTGCCATATGAGTCCACTATACCTACCTATATATGGTATTTCCATGTTGTTCCAAGCAAATTTGTATGTGCCATCTCTAAGCTTTCAAAATAAATTTTCCTTTTTGTGTTCTCGTACCGCTCATGAAATGGTATGGGGTGACCGATATTTTTTCATGCTAGATGTGTTATTCTCAAGATGAGTGTTTATTCACTTGTCATTGCACGAGAGTATGGCGGTAATAGGGATTCCCAGTCCCAAAATAAAAAAATAAAAAAGTATTTACTTTATGTTGTCAAATAATAAATTCGTTGGAAAGTGTTGGTATGGAAGGCAATCGTGGATACGGCCCGCCATGGAAAGTGAAAGTTTGGTGGAAAAAGGAATAAACTTTATTTTCTGTTTGGGAACCGCCTATGATGCATCTTTTGTGGAAAAAAATTGAAATCTCTCAGTAGTTTTGGTTGAACGGAAAGGCATGCCACTCAAAATATTTTTCTCTCTCAATTTAAACACTTGAGATATGGCATCTCTACAAATCCCTACTTCCCTCTGCGAAGGGCCTATCTATTTACTTTATGCAATTTTTATTTTCAAATTTGAGTCTTCATCTTCTCTTATAAAGCACCAACTAGGAGGCACTATGATCGTACTTGAGCATTAGGTGTAGCTAATATTTGAGTGTGTATTGTGAATGGATCAATGATTGAGCATGATGGGCTAGGGATAACTTGCTTTAGCATTGGTATTTTGAAAGATATGGTTGCTTGTTGATATGCTTGAGTATTGAAGTCATTATGTTAAAACTAGACTATTGCTTTGAATCATTTAAAGTCCAAATGTCCATGCAATACAAAGTAGAGAAGAATGTGATGAACATGTTAGGCAGCGTTCCACAGCAAAAATTCTGTTTTTATCATTTATATACTTGAGGACGAGTAGGAATTAAGCTTGGGGATGCTGATATGTCTCCAACGTATCTATAATTTTTTTTCTTGTTCAATGTTGTTATATTATCATTATTGGGTGTTTTAAAATCATTTTATTACAACTTTATATCATTTTTTGGGACTAACTTATTGACATAGTACCAAAGTGCCATTTGTTGTTTTTTCTTGTTTTTTACTTTGCAGAAAAACAGTACCAAATGGAAACAAAATGTTGTGGGGATTTTTGTGTTTTTTTACGGACCAGAAGAAAGAAGTTTGGTGTATTTTGGTGTATTGTTAGTGCATCTAGTGCCCCTTAGTGATTTTGGTGTATTGAAGACTTATAGGTTAAGGGACTAATGTGTTTGTGAGTATACACAGGCTCTATAAGTCAATGAGGAGTTTGATACAACCGGAGATTACCGACCCCTAAATATTGTATGTCTTCAACTGAAGACTTTGGTGAAGACTTTGTGAAGACTTTGAACATTGAAGAAGTCGGTGTGACCTTGAAGATATGAACGAGGACTATAAAGCATGAAGACTTTGTTTTCTTATTTTCATTTCCTTTCTTTGAGTCATAGGAAACACCGTATTGTTAAAGGGGGAAGAGGTAATACTAAGGAAAACTGATGCTCAACTCCAAAATCCTCAACCTATCCATACTTTGAGTGAAGCCTTTGGAAATCTCTTGCGGTTCAGTCACGTTCTTCAGTGACAGAGACGAAGTTCTTCTGGTCTCTGAGGAAATTGATCTAACTGAGGAGTTAGGATTTCGCCACTGCGAATTGCCTACAAATGAGGAACGTGATATGTCTGAGGACTTTCACAGTGCGAAAATCCGACCGTTGCTGAGCTTAGCGCCAGCTGTCCCCATTCACAACTATCCACATAACGGTCATATGATTGGGGGCATTAATGTCATATCATGTCAGGTTGCACCCTGGCTATAAATAGCTGCCCCCCACAACCATTAGCCGGTTGGCCGCTCAGAGAGAGAACTGACACTTGTCATAAAGAGTGCAACCCATCCTCCGAGGACTTTGACTGAAAATCATCAGTGAGGAAAAACCCACAACCAAACCACCAAACCCAAAGTGATTGAGCATCACTGAAGAAATTCCTGTGTGGAACCGACGCATGTTACCTTTGAGGACTATGTATCCTCCAGACGGTTAGGCGTCTTGGTCTAGTGCATCCTGCAGTAACTTGGGGATCACGAAGTGACCTTGGTCTATAGCATCCAGCAGTAAATTCTGGATTGACAGGTGACCAGTCTATGAGGGTTTTGGAAGTCTACCCTGAAGACTTACCACGAGTGTTGGGCGAGGACTGTGTGACCTTAGCTCAAGGAGAATACGGTAAGGACTGTGTGTCCTGGGACTGTGTGTCCTCTGGTTTAAATACCAGGCCGCTCCAAACCAGACGTACGACTATCACAGCAGTTGGAACTGGGTCATCAAACCACTGTCTTCATCGTGCCAACTGGTTCTATTTCCTCAACTCTCTTATCCCTCATTTACATGTTGATGAAATTGATCTTTACTATTTGAAAGAATTTGACTGAAGACTTTCACAATTTCCTCACCTCAAATTCTTCAAGTTACCTTATTCATCACTGTTTATCTTGTATCACGCTACTCATAATCTGTGCATGTTTCAATTCGTCACGATGACTGTGCTGCCGCTTTGCATTCCATTAACTGAGTACTTATTCCGCTGTTAGTTATTCATCACATTTCAAATTCCTCAAATTTGAAATTCCTCAAGTGATGAATTTGTAAAAATCGCCTATTCACCCCCCTCTAGTCGATATAACGCACGTTCAATTGGTATCAGAGCAGGTACTCCCTCGCTCTGTGTGATTTTGGTTTAACCACCTGGAGTTTTAGTTATGTCGATTAAAAGTATGATCAAGGTTTCCGCAGGATGTCCTACCTTCGATGGGACAGACTACCCCTACTGGAAGAACAAGATGAGAATGCACCTTGAAGCTATTGACAATGATTTCTGGTACGTTGTGGAAAATGGTGTGCCCTTTGTTACACCCACGATCAACGCTGCTGATGCGAAGAGATTCAAGCAACTCGATTCTCAAGCGAAGAATATCATATGTGGCCATCTGAGCAAAGGTCAGTATGGCAGAGTGAGTGCCTTGGAGACTGCAAAGCTTATCTGGGACAGGCTATCCAAAGTGAACGAAGGCGTCTCCACTCAAAGTGACTCTCGTGTGGATGTTCTTCGCAATCTCTTCAACCGCTTCAAAAGACTTGACAATGAAAATGTTCAGCAAACCTTCGATCGTCTCACTAACATCTCAAATGAACTGCAAGCACTGGGTGCCACTGATATCACTGACCATGAAGTGGTGAAGAAACTGCTAAGATCTCTCGATTTCTCATTTGATACTCTGGCTTTGATGATTCAAGAACGTGCAGACTACAAAGCACTTGATCCTGCTAATATTCTTGAGAGACTCAATAGTCATGAATTCCAACAAGCTGAAAAGAGAGACCTCTACGGGCCAAGCTATGGAAGATCTCATGCTCTGAAGGCAAAAGCAAATTCCTCATCTGAAGAAGAAGATTCTGACGGCAGCCTTGGTGATCCTGAAGAATTAAGTCAGGAGCTAGCAATGCTTGTGAGGAAATTCCAGAAGTTCTCAAGGAGAGGTGGATTTGCAAAGTCTTCGAAAGGTCATTTGAGGAAATCACATTCCTCAGACGACTACAAGAAGAGAACCTGTCATCGTTGCAAGAAGCCTGGTCACTTTATCTCTGACTATTCTCTCTGGGAAAAAGATTCAAAGAAGAAGAAGAAATACAAGGATGATGGTTATGATGACTCGAAGAAAAAGAAGAAATCTTCAAAGTCCTCATCTGCAAAGTCCTCATCGTCAAAGTCCTCAAAGCATAAGAAGAATGATTCCAGAAAGGCTCGAGCATTCATTGGCAAGGAAATGGATTCTGAGGAAGAATCCGAAGAATATGAAGATGAAGAATCTGAGGAGGACTCAGAATCTGGTGTTGCCAGCCTTGCTCTCGCCACTGCTTTCGTCAGCAAGTCCATCTTCAAAAGTGAAGAAAATGACTACTCCGACGACTCTGACGTCAGCAATGATGATTATAGTCCCACCTATTGCTTCATGGCAAATAGCTCAAAGGTACACAAACATCATTCCTCATCTGAATCAAGTGATGGTGAATCTGATGAATATGTGAAACCTAGCTATGCTAAACTTGTTAAAATTACCACTAAGCAACATAGTGCACTCGAAAAGCTTCAGAAAATGCTAGATAGAAGCGATGATTTGTTGAATCATGAAGTGGATCGAACTCAAACTCTGTCTGATGATTTCAGAAGTCTTCAAAGAAAGTATGATAACCTTCAGAGTCATCATAACGACCTCTTAGTCCATCATGAGAAGCTTTCTTATGAATTTCTTCAAAGAAAGCAAGATCTTGAGAAACTGAGGGTGTCTTATGAGGATCTCCAAAGGGAAAACGATTCCTTTCTGCTCAACAGATTAGTATCGCTCAGGAAGAATTTGTTCCACCTTGCTTGAAATGCATCGAACGTGAAACTGCTAATTCTTCACCTGAATGTTCAAATGCTCCTGTTACTGCAAATTCTTCAACTGTTCCAGTGGTCTCAAATTCCTTAGTTGAGGATACCACAAGTATCACTGATGACAATGCAGGGTTGAAGGAATTGTATGTGACAGGCATGTACAAAAGTCTCAAGGGGCATCAAATCCTTTGCGATGTCCTCAAAAAGCAGGTTCTGAATAGGAACCCTAGGAAAGAGGGTGTTGCCTTTGTGAGGAAACTCAACGTCGATGGATCTGTTGGAGAACGTCGCATGGGAAACAAAAAATTTCCTACGCACATGCAAACCTATCCATGGTGATGAGCATCTACGAGAGGGAGAGTGGATCTACATACCCTTGTAGATCGCTAAGCAGGAAGCGTTAAGAAACGCGGTTGGCGTAGTCGAACATCTACGCGATCCAAATCACCGAGCGTCCCGAGATCACATCACGATCCGTCCCGCGAACTCATCACGATCCGTCCCACGATCTCATCACGATTCGTCTCACGATCTTGATCACGATCTGTCCCACGAATTCATCACGATCCGTCCCGCAAACTCATCACGATCCGTCCCGCGATCTCATCATGAACTGTCTCGCGATCTCGATCACGGTCCTTCCGATCTAGCGCCGAACGGACGGCACCTCCGCATTCAGCACACGTGCAGCTTGATGACGTTCTCCACCGTCTTGATCCAGCAAGAGGAGGTGGAAAGGAGAGAGAGTTCACCGGCAGCGTGACGGTGCTCCAGTGATGGTGGTGGAATGATTCCGGTAGGGCTTCGCCTAAGCACTGCTGAAAACCGATCTAGAGGAGCACCGGTGGAACGGGTAGCACGTGGCCGTAAAATCTGTGCAAAAACCATCTATTCCACAAGTATATATAGGAGGGAGGGAGAGGAGGATGCAGCCTTGGCCTCCAAGGCTGTTTGGTTCGGCCGAGCCACAAGAAGAGGAGTCCTACTCCTTCCTCCACTCCTAGTAGGAGTAGGACTCTTCCTTTTTGCCTTTTTTCACCTTTTTCCTTTAGGATTTTTGCCTCCTGCACCATGGGCCTTGTTGTGGCTGTTTCTCCAGCCCACTGAGGTCTGGTTATCACTCTCCACAGCCCATGGACCCTCTAGGGTCGAAATACCCCTCCTGGAGGTCTCCCGGTACACTATCGGCACTCCCGGTACACTACCGATGAGCCCGAAACTTTTCGGCGACCAAACTAGGACTTCCTATATATGAATCTTTACCTCCAGACCATTACGGAGCTCCTCGTGATGTCCAGGATCTCATCCGGGACTTCAAACAACCTTCGGTCACCACCATACAGAACTCTACACTACCAAAACGTCACCGAACCTTAAGTGTGTAGACCCTGCGGGTTCGAGAACTATGTAGACATGACCGAGACACCTCTATGGTCAATAACCAGTGGCGGGACCTGGATGTCCACATTGGTTCCTACATATTCTATGAAGATCTTTATCGGTCGAACCTCTATGTCAAGGATTCAGTTAATCCCGTATAACGTTCCCTTGGTTCTTCGGCATGTTACTTGCCCGAGATTCGATCCATACCTAGTTCAACCTCGTTACCGGCAAGTCTCTTTACACATTCCGTAATACAAGATCCCGCAACTAACAATTAGTCACATTGCTTGCAAGGCTCATTGTGATATTGTATTACCGAGGCCCTGAGATACCTCTCCGTCACACGGAGTAACAAATCCCAGTCTCGATCCATGCCAACTCAACAGGCACCATCGGAGATACCTGTAGAGGACCTTTATAGTCACCCAGTTACATTGAAACGTTTGATACACACAAGGCACTCCTCCGATATTCGTGAGTTGCATGATCTCATGGTCATAGGAACACATACTTGACATGCGGAAAACAGTAGCAATAAACTGACACGATCATATGCTACGTTTGTAGTTTGGGTCCCTTCCATCACATCATTCTCCTAATGATGTGACCCCGTTATCAAATGACATCTCATGTCCATGGCTAGTAAACCTTAACCATCTTTGGATCAACGAGCTAGTCTATTAGAGGCATACTAGGGACATGGTTTTGTCTATGTATCCACACATGCATCTAAGTCTCCGATCAATACAATTATAGCATGGATAATAAACGATTATCATGAACAAGGAAATATGATAATAACTAATTTATTATTGCCTCTAGGGCATATTTCCAACAGTCTCCCACTTGCACTAGAGTCAATAATCTAGTCCACATCACCATGTGATTCGCATTGTTATGAATCTAACACCCAACGAGTTCTGGGGCTCGATCATGCTTTGCATGTGAGAGAGGTCTTATAGTCAACGAGTCTGCGATATTCAGATCCGTGTGTACTTTGCAAATCTCTATGTCAAACCGTAAACACTGCTACCACACTCCACTTGGTACTAATTCCAAATGGCTGCTCCACTATACGTATCTAGATTGCTACTACGAGTCATCCGGATTAGTGTTAAATCTTGCATCGACGTAACTCCTTACGACGAACCCTTTATCACCTCCATAATCGAGAAACAATTCCTTTAGTTTTAGTCACTAAGGATAATGTTGACCGCTGTCCAGTGATCCACTCCTGGATCACTCTTGTACCCCTTGACGGACTCATGAAAAGGCACACACAAGTGCGGTACACAGCATGGCATACTATATAGAGCCTATGGCTAGAGCATAAGGGACGACATTCGTCCTTTCTCTTTCTTCTGCCGTGGTCGAGCTTTGAGTCTCACTCAACTTCATACCCTACAAATCAAGTGAGAACTCTTTCTCTGACTGATCCATTTTGAACTCTTTCAAAATCTTTGTCAAGGTATGTACTCATTGAAAGTCTCATCAAGTCATCTTTGATCTATCTCTACAGACCTTGATTCTCAATAGGTAGTTTTATCCAGGTTTTACTTTGAAAATCACTTTCCAAATAACCGCTTATGCTTTCCAGAAATTCTACATTATTTCCGATCAACAATATGTCATCTACATATACTTATCAAAAATTCTATAGCGCTCCCACTCACTTTGTTGTAAATACAAGTTTCTCTAAACTACGTATAAACTCAAAAACTTTGATCAACTCGTCAAAGCGTATATTCCAACTCCAAGATGCTTGCTTCAGTCCATAGAAGGATCACTGAAGCTTGCTCACCTTTTAGCATCCTTAGGACTGACAAAACCTTCTGGTTGTATCGCATACAACCGTTCCTCAAGTAAACCGTTAAGGAAACGATGTTTGGACATCCATCTGCCACATTTCATAATTGAAAAATGCAGCAACTGCTAACATAATTCCAACAGACTTTAGCATCGCTACGAGTGAGAAAGTCTCATCGTAGTCAACTCCTTGAACTTGTCACAAACATCTTTGCAACAAGTCGAGCTTTACAAATGGTGACATTTACCATCAGTGTCTGTCATCATTTTAAAGAACCATTTGTATTCAACGACCTGCTATCCAACGAGAAAGTCTACCAAAGTCTATACTTGGTTCTCATACATGGATCCTATCTTGGATTTCATGGCCTCCAACCATTTGTCGGAATCCGGGCCCATCGTCGCTTCTCCATAGCTCGTAGGTTCATCCTTGTCCAACAACATGACCTCCAAGACAGGGTTGTCGTACCGCTTAGGAGCAGTACACATCCTTGTCGACCTACGAAGTTCGATAGTAACTTGATCCTGAAGCTTCATGATCTTCATCATTAACTTCCTCTTCAACTAACATAGGCTTCATAGAAACATCTTTCTGCGCTGCGCTACTCTCTGGTTGAACAAAGGTTTAACAACCTCATCAAGTCTATCTTCCTCCCACTCAATTCTTTCGAGAGAAACTTTTTCTCGAGAAAGGACCCAGTTTTAGCAACAAACATTTTGCACTCGGATCTGAGATAGAAGGCATACCCAACTGTTCTTAGGGTATTCTATGAAGATACATTTGTCCGCTTTGGGTTCTAGCTTATTCTTTGAAAACATTTTCCACACAAGCATTGCAGCCCCAAACATTAAGAAATGACATCTTAGGTTTCTATCAAACCATAATTCACACGGTGTCATCTCAATGGATTTAGATGGTGCCCTATTTAAAGTGAATGAAGTTGTCTCTAATGCATAACCCCAAAATTATAGTAGTAAAACGATAAGAGACACCATAGCACGCACCATATCCAATAGAGCATGACTATGATGTTCGGACACACCATCACACTATGGTGTTCCAGGTGGCGTTAGTTGTGAAACAAATTTCATATTGTCTTAAGTTGTATGCCAAACTCGTAACTCAGATATTCACCTCCACGATCATATCGCAGTCATTTTTATCTTCTTGTCACGATGATCTTAAACTTCACTCTGAATTTGCTTGAACCTTTCAAATGATTCAGACTTGTGTTTCATTAAGTAAATATACACTATATCTACTCAAATCATCAGTGAAGGTAAGAAAACAATGATATCCACTGCACGCCACAAGACTCACTAGATTGCATACATCAACATGTATCATTTCCAATGAATCACTTGCCTGCTCCATCCAACGGGGTCCTTTAGTCATCTTGCCCAAGAGGCATGGTTCGCATGTCTCAACCGATTGGAAATCGAATGAGTCCAAAGATCCATCTGTATGGAGTCTCTTCATGCGCTTTATACCAATATGACATTTAGCGGCAGTGCCACAAGTATGTGGTACTATCATTATTAACTTTGTATCTTTTGGCATCAATGTTATGAACATGTGTATTACTACGATCAAGATTTCAACAAACCATTCTCACTGGGTGCATGACCATTGAAGGTATTATTCATGTAAACAGAATAACCATTATTCTCTAACTTAAATGAATAACCGTATTGCAATAAACATGATCTAATCATGTTCATGCTCAACGCAAAACACCAAATAACATTTATTTAGGTTCCTCACTAATCCTTAAGGTAGAGAGAGTGTGCGATGTTGATCACATCAACCTTGGAAACATTTCCAACACATATGATCACCTCACCCTTAGCTAGTTCTCCGTTTATTCCGTAGCTTTTATTTCGAGTTACTAACATTTAGCAACCGAACCGGTATCCAATACCCAGGTGCTACTAGGAGTACTAGCAAGGTACACATTAGTAACTCGTATGTCAAATATACTTCTGTCGATGTTGCCAGCCTTCTTATCTACCAAGTATCTAGGGTCGTTCTGCTTCAGCGACCGCTCACCTCATAATAGAAGCACTTAGTCTCGGGTTTGAGTTCAACTTTGGGTTGCTTCATTGGAGCCGCAACTGACTTGCTATCCATGAAGTTTCCCTCCTTGCTCTTGCCCTTCTCGAAACCAGTGGTTTGGTTAACCATCAACACTTGACGCTCCTTCTTGATTTCTACCTTCGCGGTGTCAAACATCGCGAACAGCTCAGGAATCATTATTTCTATCCCTGGCAATTTATAGTTCATCACCAAGTTCTAGTAGCTTAGTGACAGTGACTTGGAGAACTATGTCAATCACTATCTTATCTGGAAGATCAACTCCCACTTGATTTAAGCGATTGTAGCACCCAGACAATCTGACTACATGCTCAATGATTGAGCTATTCTCTTTCATCTTGCAGGCAAAGAATCTTGTTAGAGATCTCATATCTCGCAACACGGGCACGAGCCTGAGATCCTAATTTCAGCTTTGAGAAACATCTCATATGTTCCTTGACGTTCAAAACGTTTTGGAGCCTCAATTCTAAGTCGTAACGCATGACGCACTAAACGATCAAGTAGTCATCAGAACGTGCCTGTCAGATGTTCACAACATCTACAAATGATGCTAGAGGGGTTGGCGCACCGAGCGGTGCATTAAGGACATAAGCCTTCTGTGCAGCAATGAGGAAAATCCTTAGATCATGGACCCAGTCCGCAATATTACTACCATCATCTTTCAATTCTATTTCTCTAGGAACATATAAAAATACAAGGGAGCTACAGCGTGAGCTAGTAATCTACAACATAATTTGCAAAGACACTTTGACTATGTTCATGATAATGAGTTCAATTAATCATATTACTTAATAACTCCCACTCAAATTGACATCCCTCAGATCATTCGAGTGATACATGATCCAAATTCACCAACTCAAGTCCGATCATCACGTGAGTTGAGGTGGCTGCAATGGTGAACATCATCATGTTGATCATATCTACTATATGACTCATGTTCGACCTTTCGGTCTCTTGTGTTCCGAGGCCATGTCTGTACATGCTAGGCTCGTCAAGTTTAACCTGAGTGTTCTGCGTGTGCAACACTGGCTTGCACCCATTGTATGTGAACGTAGAGTCTATCACACCCGATCATCATGTGGTGTCTCAGCACGACAAACTTTCGCAATGGTGCACACTCGGGGAGAACACAATTTATCTTGAAATTAAGTGAGGGATCACCTTATAATTCTACCGTTGTCCTAAGCAAAACAAGGTGCATAAAAGGATTAACATCACATGCAAATCATAAGTGACATGATATGGCCATGATCTTGTGCTTTTGATCTCCATCATGAAAGCACTGGCATGATCTCCATCGTCACCGGCATGACACCATGATCTCCATCGTCTTAATCTCCATCAACGTGTCGCCATCGGGGTTGTCACGCCCTGCATGCTTCTACTACTATTGCTACCGTAGCGATAAAGTAAAGCATTACATAGCGCTTAATGATTGACACGCAGGTCATACAATAATTAAAGACAACCCTATGGCTCTTGCCGGTTGCTGTACTAATCGACATGCAAGTCGTGATAATCTATACATCGCATGATCATCTCATACATCACATATATCACATCATGTAATTGGCCATATCATATCACAACATACCCTGCAAAAACAAGTTAGACGTCCTCTAATTGTTGTTGCATGTTTTACGTGGCTGCTACTGGTATCTAGCAAGAACAATTCTCACCTACGCAAAAACCACAACGGTGATACACTAGTTGCTTTTCAACCTTCTCAAGGACCGCCTATGTCGGATCCGATCCAAATAAAGTGAGAGAAACTATCACCCGCAAGCCATCTAGGCAACAAGTTGCGTCGAGGGAACCGGTCTCTCGTAAGCGTATGAGTAATGTTGGTCCGGGCCGCTTCATCTCACAATCCCGCTGAACCAAAATACGACCAAGGGAGGAAGCAATCTAAGCATCAACGCCCACAAACCTTTTGTGTTCTACTCGAGATCTCATCGAACCATCAACCTAGCTCTGATACCACTGTTGGAGAACGTCGCATGGGGAAAAAATTCCTACGCACACGCAAACCTATCCATGGTGATGAGCATCTATGAGAGGGAGAGTGGATCTACATACCCTTGTAGATCGCTAAGCCGGAAGTGCTAAGAAACGCGGTTGGTGTAGTCGAACATCTTCGCGATCCAAATCGCCGAGCGTCCCGCGATCACATCATGATCCGTCCCGTGAACTCATCACGATCCGTCCCGTGATCTCATCACGATCCGTCTCACGATCTTGATCACGATATGTCCCGCGAACTCATCATGATCCGTCCCGCGATCTCATCACGAACTGTCTCGCGATCTCGATCACGGTCCTTCCGATCTAGCGCCGAACAGACGACACCTCCGCGTTCAGCACACGTGCAGCTTGATGACGATCTCCACCGTCTTGATCCAGAAAGAGGAGGTGGAGAGGAGAGAGAGTTCACCGGCAGCGTGACGGCGCTCCAGTGATGGTGGTGGAGTGATTCCGGCAGGGCTTCGCCTAAGGACTGCAGAAAACCGATCTAGAGGAGCACCGGTGGAATGGGTAATATGTGGCCATAAAATCTGTGCAAAAACCCTCTATTCCACCAGTATATATAGGAGGGAGGGAGAGGAGGACGCAGCCTTGGCCTCCAAGGCTGTTTGGTTCGGCCAGCCACAAGAGGAGGAGTCCTACTCCTTCCTCCACTCCTAGTAGGAGTAGGACTCTTCCTTTTTGCCTTTTTTCACCTTTTTCCTTTAGGATTTTTGCCTCCTGCACCATGGGCCTTGTTGTGGCTGTTTCTCCATCTCACTAAGGGCTGGTTATCACTCTCCACAGCCCATGGACCCTCTGGGGTCGAAATACCCCTCCCGGAGGTCTCCCGGTACACTATCGGCACTCCCGGTACACTACCGATGAGCCCGAAACTTTTCCGGCGACCAAACTGGGACTTCCTATATATGAATATTTACCTCCGGACCATTGTAGAGCTCCTCGTGACGTCCAGGATCTCATCTGGGACTCCGAACAACCTTCAGTCACCACCATACAGAACTCTACACTACCAAAACGTCACTGAACCTTAAATGTGTAGACCCTGCGGGTTCGAGAACTATGTAGACATGACCGAGACACCTCTACGGTCAACAACTAGTGGCGAGACCTGGACGTCCACATTGGTTCCTACATATTCTACTAAGATCTTTATCGGTCGAACCTCTATGTCAAGGATTCAGTTAATCTCGTATAATGTTCCCTTTGTTCTTCGGTATGTTACTTGCCCAAGATTCGATCATCGGTATCTCCATACCTAGTTCAACCTCGTTACCGGCAAGTCTCTTTACTCGTTCCATAATACAAGATCCCGCAACTGACAATTAGTCACATTGCTTGCAAGGCTCATTGTGATGTTGTATTACCGAGTGGGCCCTGAGATACCTCTCCGTCACACGGAGTAACAAATCCCAGTCTCGATCCATGCCAACTCAATAGACACCATCGGAGATACCTATAGAGAACCTTTATAGTCACCCAGTTACGTTGCGATGTTTGATACACACAAGGCACTCCTCCGATATTCGTGAGTTGCATGATCTCATGGTCATAGGAACACATACTTGACATGCAGAAAACAGTAGCAATAAACTGACACAATCATATGCTACGTTTGTAGTTTGGGTCTTGTCCATCACATCATTCTCCTAATGATGTGACCCCGTTATCAAATGACATCTCATGTCCATGGCTAGGAAACCTTAACCATCTTTGGATCAACGAGCTAGTCTATTAGAGGCATACTAGGGACATGGTTTTGTCTATGTATCCACACATGCATCTAAGTCTCCGATCAATACAATTGTAGCATGGATAATAAACGATTATCATGAACAAGGAAATATGATAATAAATAATTTATTATTGCCTCTAGGGCATATTTCCAACAGGATCCTACTGGACACCTGAGCAGTATCGCAAAACCTCATGGGTTGCTGCAAAAGGACTCCTGTAGATCCATCCACTCTATCTGGCTTTACTTGTGAAACTTTATACTCCTCTAATGAGTCACTTGACTTAAACTACAAATTCTTCAAAAATCAGAATGATGAAGTATTTGCTTGATTTGTTGGAACTAACTGCAGGAATGGCTCTCATATGAAGAAAATCTGGGTTCCCAAAAGCTACCTACAAAATCTTCAAGTGAATGTCATCATGACATCACCTATGAAGAATAGGAACCCCAGATCAAATTCTTCATATGGACCAAAGTCTTCACTTGGACGAAAGTCCTCAAATGGTCAAAAATATCACTCTCGTGCTGATACATCTGTTTTGTAGGGAAAATCTAAGAGTTCTAAATATGTGCATTTTTCTTCAAATCATTATGTTCATAAGTCCTCGAAGAATTTATCTTCTTATTCATATGAGTACTCTAACCCTCACCCTGTGAAACGAAGCGCACTTGCTTCAATGCCTCCCTTCTCATATGGTGCTCGTAGAATGATGAACTCTTTGCCACCTCTCCAGATGTGGGTGGTGAAGAAATTGAACTAATCTCTTATGCAGGGTCAGGTCTCCTGATGAATTTGAACGACTGATGAATTTGCAGGAGACCTGAGGAAAATGCTTGAAAGGACGCAAGCTAACCATGAAGAAATGAATTCCTCATTTCTCACGTCCACACACTACTTGCTTGATATAATGTGTGATAAAATTCTGTCTGATGAAATTGATTCATATTCTTCACTCTGAAGCATATGAGTTCGTAAGTGGTACTAATTCATCTACAGGATGATTCTCCAAAAGCTGTTGAATGGGTCTTCAATAGTGGATGCACAAACCACATGACTGGTGATAAGAATCTACTGATGAATTTGCCACTGGCTCCATCTCATCTGAAGCATATCACCTACGCTGACATAGGAAAAAGCAAGGTATTGGGACTTGGTAAGGTTGCTATCTCAAAGGACCGAACCATGGAAAAGGTGATGCTTGTCGAATCCCTTGCTTTCAACCTGATGTCTGTCTCAATGCTTTGTGATCTTGATATGATTGTCATCTTCGGAAAATATCGATGTATTGTCATCATGGAATCTGACAAATCCAAAGTCTTCGAAGGCTTTAGGAGAGGAGAGTTGTATATCGTTAATTTCTCTACAAGTCCTCAGCCTGCCACATGCCTACATGCAAAGTCCTCAGAAGGCTGGTTGTGGCATCGACGACTTGGACATGCTGGCATGAGGAACTTGCACACTCTCGTGAAGAAAAAGCACGTCATTGGCATTGAGGGCGTCAAATTCCTCAAGGACCACCTTTGTGGTGCATGCGAATCTGGGAAGATGACCAGATCCAAGCATCCCTCGAAGACAATCATGACCACTACTTGACCCTTCGAATTGCTTCACATGGATCTCTTTGGTCCCACTCACTACTCTATACTAACAAATGCATCAAGTTTATATGGCTTTGTCATTGTTGATGATTACTCTCGATACACTTGGGTGCATATTATTATGTACAAAACTAAAGTGCAGGATGTCTTCAGACGATTTGCTTCAGGGGCCTCCACCAACTTTGGCGTCAAGATCAAGCATATAAGGAGTGACAATGGGACTGAGTTCAAAAACACCAATCTTGATGAATATCTTGATGAACTTGGTATTACTCATGAGTTATCTGCCCCTTACACTCCTCAGCAAAATGGCGTCGTGGAGCGCAAGAATAGGACTCTTTTGAGATGGCCTGCACCATGCTTGATGAATACAAGACTCCTCGTTGCTTCTGGCCTGAGGCAATTGACACTGCATGCATATCATCAACAGGGTATATCTTCACAAATTCTTCAAGAAGACTTCATATGAACTCATGACTGACAAGAAACCCAATGTAAGTTATCTCAAAGTCTTCGGTGCAAAATGTTGGATTAGAGATCCTCACCACAGTTCTAAATTTGTACCGAAAGCACATGAAAGTTTTATGCTTGGTTATGGAAAGGACTCGCACACCTACAGAGTCTACAACACCTACCATCACAAGGTTGTTGAAATTGTAGATGTGTGGTTTGATGAAATTGATGGCTCACAAAGAGAGCACTTGCCTTCTGTGTTAGATGAACAGTCTCCTGAGGAATCTATTAAGCTGAAGGATACTGAAGACATCATACCCACTGAGGAAATCATTCCAACGAAAGAATACATTCACGATGACTCACCTAAAGAAAATGGTGCTGATAAAAATCCTCAACCACATCAACCTGCTCATCCAAGAGTTGCAAATGAAGTGCAGACTGACAAAATCATCGATGACATCAATGCACTAGGTCCTCTCACTCGCTCAAAAGCTTCACATTTAACTAAAATTTGTGGGCACTTTGCCTTCGTCTCTATCATAGAGCCTACCAAAGTTGATGGAGCCTTCAAGGAGCCTAAGTGGATTCAAGCTATGCAAGAGGAATTGTATCAATTCAAGCTCAACAATGTATGGGAACTTGTCAAGCGGCCAGATCCTCGCAAACACAACATCATAGGTACCAAGTGGATCTACCGCAACAAGCAAGATGAAAATGGCCTTGTGGTGAGGAATAAGTCTCGACTTGTAGCTCAAGGCTACACACAGGTTGAAGGAATTGACTTTGATGAAACGTTTGCACCTGTAGCTAGACTTGAAGCTATTCGTATATTGCTTGCTTAAGCTAACCATCACAACATCATCTTATATCAAATGGATGTGAAAAGTGCATTCCTCAATGGTAATCTTGAGGAAGAAGTATACGTTGCTCAACCACCAGGTTTTGAAGACCCTAAGCATCCTGACAAAGTCTTCAGACTCAACAAAGCCCTCTATGGCCTCAAGCAAGCCCCAAGGGCGTGGTATGACACTCTGAAGGAATTCCTCATGAAGAAAGGCTTCAAACCCGGTTCACTCGATCCAACTCTTTTCACTAAATCCTATGACAATGAACTCTTCATATGTCAAATATATGTGGATGATATTATCTTTGGCTGTACTGACAAACGTTATAGTGATGAGTTTGCCTATATGAGGAGTGAAGAATATCAAATGTCTATGATGGGAGAGTTGAAATTCTTCTTAGGTCTTCAAATTCGTCAACAAGACAATGGCATCTTCATCTCCCAAGAGAAGTACCTCAAGGATGTTCTGAGGAAATTCGACATGCAAGGTTGCAAAGGCGTCAAAACTCCAATGCCCTCAAAAGGACACCTCTGCACTGATGAAAATGGTAAAGATTTTGATCAAAAGGTATACCATTCCATGATTGGTTCTCTATTGTATCTATGTGCATCTAGGCCTGATATTATGCTAAGTGTTTGCATGTGTGCCCGATTCCAAGCAACACAGAAGGAATCACACCATAAGGCTGTGAAGCATATTCTTCGATACTTAGCTCACACACCAACTCTTGGATTATGGTATCCCAAGGGCTCAAATCTTCATCTCATTGGATACTCAGATGCTGATTATGCTGGTGATCGTGTCGATCGCAAGTCAACTTCTGGCACATGTCATTTCCTCGGGCGATCCTTAGTCTGTTGGTCTTCAAAGAAGCAGAATTGCGTATCACTCTCCACTGCTAAAGCTGAGTACATTGCTGATGGCTCATGTTGTGCTCAATTACTATGGATGAAGCAAACTCTCAAGGACTACGACATCAAGTTGAAGAATGTGCCTCTGTACTGCGACAATGAGAGTGCGATCAATATTGCTTATAACCCAGTTCAGCATTCCAAGATCAAGCACATCCAGATTCGTCATCACTTTCTTCGCGATCATGTACTCAAGGGCGACATTGTCATCAACTACACTCCAACTGAAGAACAGTCGGCCGATATCTTCACAAAGCCCTTGGATGAAAAGAGATTTTGCAAGTTGCGGTGTGAGCTAAATATCTTAGAATCTTCAAATGTTTTGTGAAGAAGGACACACATCCTAACACTTATGAAAAATTGATGACCTTGATGTGCAACACACGAAGAAACGCTTTTCTTCAATCAATGAAGAATAACTCTCTGAGTGTGAAGAATTTGATTCTCAGGACCCTACGACAATTGTACGCGGTGTCTGAAATCATCATTCTTATACGGTGGGTCTCGCCACCAACCAAAGTTGAAATTCCTCAAAAGTTGAGTTTTTCATCATCTTGCAAATTCTTCAAATCTTCAAATTCTTCAAGTTTTGCAAATTCCTCAACTTCTCAAATTCTTCAACTTTCAAATTACTCAATTATTAAAATTCTTCAAAAATTTGATACTCGAGTTCTTCATTGACCATTTTCTTATATATTTGAGTTTTTGCTTAGTCCTCAATAGCATTCACTTATTGCTAATTCTTCAAATTGATTTTCATCTAAGTGAATGTGATCGGACCCTTTCCCCTCTGTGCTAAACTCAATCCAGTCTGTTCTCAAATTCTTCATATGCGTTCTACTTTGAAACTCATTCAACGTCCTCACTGTGTCCTTGACAGCTGAAGAATTTGCGAATGGAAACTTCAAAATCCTCACTAACAAAATTTTGGTTTTCCCGCTCAAACGGTTCTGATTCACGCGACTAGATAACCCACGATCCCCCACGATCTCCACTACTCAGAACATGGGTAACACCTGTCGCAAGAAGAGCAAAGTTCAGGGGCAATCTGGTCCTAAATCTTCGGACCGATCAGTTTTCACTGTGTCTATAAATACCCCTTCCCTTACCCCAATGCTCGGTTACTACTTCCTCTCACTCTCCCAAGCCTCAACCTAGCGCCGCCGCTACATTCATTGACGCCGGTGTGGAAGAGCTTCACTGCCTCAACCTCGCCGTCGCCGTACTCGCATCGGACGTGGAGTTCTTCATCCCGCCGCCGCTATGGCTATCTCCCTCTACCAAGCTAGGGCGTGGGAGATCTGAACTGACGGACCTCTTCCATTTCACTTCCCAGTTCGTCGTGTTCATCCTCAGGGTAAATAAAATCTATTGTTAATGCCCATATTTGATCTTCAAGTTGCAATCAAATTCCTCAAAAGGTGTTTTTCCTTCTTGAATCCTATTCCAAAGCACCTTACATCTTCATTTCTCTGATGATTTTCCCTAAGTAATGTTTATCTCGAGATTCCTCAATTGTGTGAACTCCCAAATTTACACAACTCTGGAACCTAAAGCCAAAGAGCACTAAGTGAAATTCCTCAAGTCACTACTGGTCAATTTCCTCATACCCAGTTTTATTTTAAAAAAATCTCTGAGAATGCATATGACCTCTTCAAATTCCTCGCACCTATACTCTATTCACAGGTACAGACATGTCCGTTGATGAATCACTAGGTTCTCATCAACTTACCTCATTTGCAGCGCTACTTGAAGAAAAACTGTGTACCTCGTCAGAATCCTCAAGAGTTCAAGATCCTCATTTGAAGAAAATGGCAAACAAAAGAAATCAGAAAGGAGGAAAGAAGCCTGATGTGCAAACAACATTTGAGATTCCTGATGACATCTATGATGATTATTGCACGCCAGATGAAGAAACACACGGCAAGGAGACAACGAAACAGAGAAAAATCCGTCTGCAGAAGATTGAAAGGAGATGGGCTAAGGAATGGAAAGAATATCGTTATGTTACCCCAAAGTACATGATGAAATTCGCTGTGAAGCCTCCTTGCAGCAGGCCTCCCCTTGCACCTAATCAACTTGCTGATCCAACAAGTCTCAAGACAGGTGAGGACTTTCTTGACTTGTGGGAAAAACAGCAAGCCAAGCTGGCGAAGAAAGCCAAGGATGCTGTGAAGAAATTCAATGAGGACTCTGCAGCTGGTGCCTCTGCTGGTGCATCCGCAAGTGGTCCGAAGAAATCAATGCTGAAGAAGTCAGCTGTGAAACAAATTTCTTCATCCTCAAAGTCCTCACAGCTAATTCCTCAAGTCAAAAGGCCTCAATCGTCAAAAGCCTCTGCTGCTGAAATAGTTGTTGCTCAGTCTTGAACAACTGCGAAAAAGTCCTCAACTCCAGTACACTTGGCTACATGCAAGAGGACTGAGGGTTTCTCAAGAAAGCCAAAGGTCGCTGCAAGCCCCTCTGCCACAAAATCTTCATCAAGCCCCTCTGCTGTGAAGTTGAAGAAAACAGTTGGACGAGGTCAGAAACCAAGTCCTCACACAAGCAAGGCTATTGTGACAATTCCCTCAGGTTCTGAGGATGATGAAGATGATGAGGATAATGCTGAAGAACTTGATGACGTCATAAGAAAGAGTCAGCATAAGGCGGCCATGGCCAAGGATACCTCAATTCCTCTACTGTTGGATCTAAAAACAATCCTCGACTTCATAGAAATCTAGCTTGAGGATCCCAACACACCTCTTTCCTTGCTGAAACTGCCTCCCAATGTGGACCATGTCCTCACACATTTCATTGCTGAGGAAAAATGGAAGAGAGAGCACGCCAAGAGGGCCAAGGCAAACATTGCTCGCAAAGAGAAGTTTCTGTGCGACAATGTGATGAATTTGACTCCAGATCAGCTGGTGACTGTCCAGTCCGAGATTCACAACCTCTCGGAAAAACAAGAGAAATATGATGATGAATGGAAAGGCACTAAGCTGAGATTCATCAAAGCTGCTCAAGCTGCGGTGAAGGATCACAACACATGGAGTAGTGCACGTACTCCTCCTCCACAGCCTCAGTCAGCTGAAATTCCTCAAATTGCTGAGGAATATGCATCCGAAATTCCTCAACCTGCTGAGGAATCTGCACCAGGAGAAACCCCACCTGCTGATGACACTGCTTCTGCACCAGAAGCTGCTACCAGTGCTGCTGAGGAAACTCAGACCACTGATGAACCTGCCAGGAAAACTGCCACAGTTATGCCTAAAGAAAGTGAGAGGCCAGCCAAAGTTGTTGCTGCGCCTGAAGAATAGAAAACTGCTGAGGAGACTACCATCAAGAGAAAAGCTTCAGACTCAGAGGCTCCCGCCATGAAAAGATTGAAGACTTTGACAAATTCTTCAACTGAGCCTATTGATGTTGTACCCATTTCCTCAGCACCTTCTCTGGAAATTGTTCCATTTGGGGAAGAATATGTGATTCCCGAAGAAGAAGATGTTCACTCTGTTGCTTCGTCAGAGCAGATGGATGAAGAAATTGAGGTTGAAGACATTTCTTCACCTCGTAAAGAACCATTACTTCTGCTTTAGTTCACTGCAGAAGAAGCTGAGGTTGATGACATGGATGAGGACATTGACATTGGTTGCACCACTCCTGTCATCCATGATGAATTCTGGGAAACTGCACATCCCACTTCTCCAATGGAAACTCAACTAACACTTATTCCTCAGTCGCCTGTGCAAACTAAGGATATACAAACAGACTTTGAACATCTGTATCTTCCGGACCATGAAGATATTCCAGCTGAAGAAAATGAGGATTTTCAGATCACTGATGAAGTTCCAGCTGCAACAGCTGATGACAATGAAGCTCCTCCAGCTAATGAGGAACCAGCTCTCCAGATTGTTCCTCACATTCCAAAGGAACCAAAGGGCGGGCCATGCCAAATCTTCAGCTTGTGCAAAGAATGCCACTCAAAGGCTCAGGTCACCCCAAATTCCTCAAGACCAACTTCTTCAATGAGCACATGTTCTTCACAGGACCTAACCAATATGAGTCTGCTCGAGTTGGTCGCTCAAGATTCCGGACAGCTTCTCAGATGAACTACTATGCATCTGTCCTCTGTGAGAAGAAGAAAATCTTTGAACACCATCATATTCCTCATGTGGACATGGAAACCATTCCCTCATATACTATGGTGCTTCGAGTTCTCAATGATGCTAGACTACTCCCGCTATGTGTAGACGTCTGCAACTGGAACAAGGAGCTCATTCTTTAGTTTTATGCCACTCTGCACATAAGTGGAAATTCATCAGACATCAACTCTTGGGTTCTGGACTGGATGACAGGGTTGAAACACTACACAGCAACTTCCTCGGAGTTGCTTCAAACTGTCCCTCTTCCAATTCCATCAGAAGAAGCTCGTTGTCTATTTAATGATCCACCAGTGCCAAATCAACTGATGAATGTGCTGATGAAGAGACTAGCACCTGGAAAGCCTCAGAGGACTACCTTCCTAGTGAAGGATTTGCTTTATGTGCCCAGGACTGTCTACAGAATCCTCACGCACACTCTATGTCCTCAGAAAGGGCATGATTCTGAACATGAAGAAGTTGAAGGAATCATGAAGAATATGTTGTTTAACATCATCCATGGGATACCCACAAACCTTCACGATTTCTTCATGAGGACGTTGGCAAATGCTGTTGTGGCCCCATTTGAGCTAAAGCCTTACGCACCCTGGATTATGAATTTCATTAGAACAAAGACTTCCATTCAATTCCAGGCGGACTTTCAGAATCACTTTGCTTTCCTGCCACCTATCGAAGTCCTCAAGAGCACACTGGCTGAAGGAAAAGGCAAAGACATCATTGATGAAGGAACTCGTCCTCTGGACAGTCAGTTTCGTCAAGCAGCATCTTACTCAACAAATGATGACTCTGCGACATATGACTCCACTGTTAGGGCCACTACTCAAAAGCCTCAAGCAACAGCTCCTCGTGTGATGACTGATCGTGAACTCCTCATCAGTCTTCATCAAAAATTTGATCGCAATCACAAGTGGGTCAAGCGCCAGCTAGGTACTATTCTTCACAACATGACTGTCACCTAAAATACAGTGAAGAAGAACCACTATTATGCACATGAGATCTTCAAGCGCACTTGGGCTGCTCTGTCTGCTATCTTGCCTCCTGATGAACTTGATGAG
Organism: Hordeum marinum; assembly: GCA_022496015.1. NCBI lineage: Eukaryota > Viridiplantae > Streptophyta > Magnoliopsida > Poales > Poaceae > Hordeum > Hordeum marinum. Next base: position 472,969,816 of record CM039678.1, read on the forward strand.
CTGAATCTTCAAGAAAATTTTTACTGGGCTCGTCAACCTTCGAAGAAGTTCAAGAAGGTTCAAGTTCCTCAGCTGGTCTCCAGCTCCTTTTCTTCATCGGATGATGCTGAGGACCTTGAAGACTCTGCTGCGGGTCCTTCTTCACCGACACGATGAACTTCTTCAAGGGGCGTTAGTCCTCAGTTTTCGTCCCTTTTTGTCTTCAATGACAAAGGGGGTGAAAATTTGAGCTAGTCTTCAAGCGGGTCTATATAAATGGGCTGTGTTTTATATAAGTTACAACTCTCGCTATTTTAAAACTTTTGATGATTGAGTTGTAAACTTAAGTCCGATGGTTGTCTGACACTTTTGAACTATTTCCTTGCATGTTTTATTTCCTCAAGCATCTTAATGCATACATGCTGAATTTCGTTAGACACCATTTTCTTCATGCATTTCAAATTCTTCATATCATATGTTCAAATGCATGCATGAATTACAAGATATAGGGGGAGCTCTCCACAGGTTAACTCATCATGTGCATTTGCAGTTCAAAGGAAATTCCTCAATTATGCACATCTTCAGGGGGAGTTCTTCTATATATTGCAATCAAATTCCTCAAATTCTGTACTAACATTCCATATCTTCAATCCCCGTTGAAAACTTAACCTGTTTGTCATCAAACACCAAAAAGGGGGAGATTGTTAGTGCATCTAATGCCCCTTAGTGATTTTGGTGTATTGAAGAATTATAGGTTAAGGGACTCATGTGTTTGTGAGCATACACAGGCTCTATAAGTCAATGAGGAGTTTGATACAACCGGAGATTACCGACCCCTAAAAATTGTATGTCTTCAACTGAAGACTTTCGTGAAGACTTTGTGAAGACTTTGAACATTGAAGAAGTCGGTGTGTCCTTGAAGATATGAACGAGGACTATGAAGTGTGAATACTTTGTTTTCTTAGTTTCATTTCATTTCTTTGAGTCATAGGAAACACCGTACTGTTAAAGGGGGCCCAGGTAATACTAAGGAAAATTTCCAACTGATGCTCAACTCCAAAATCCTCAACCTATCCATACTTCGAGTGAAGCCTTTGGAAATCTCTTGCGGTTCAGACAAGTTCTTCAGTGACAAAGACGAAGTTCTTCTGGTCTCTGAGGAAATTGATCTGACTGAGGAGTTAGGATTTCGCCACTGCGAATTGCCTACAAATGAGGAACGTGATATGTCTGAGGACTTTCATAGGGCGAAAATCCGACCGTTGCTGAGCTTAGCGCCAGCTGTCCCCATTCACAACTATCCACATAACGGTCATATGATTGGGGGCATTAATGTCATATCATGTCAGGTTGCACCCTGGCTATAAATAGCCGCCCCCCACAACCACTAGCCGGTTGGCTGCTCAGAGAGAGAACTGACACTTGTCATAAAGAGAGCAACCCATCCTCCGAGGACTTTGAGTGAAAATCATCAATGAGGAAAAAACCACAACAAACCACCAAACCCAAAGTGATTGAGCATCACTGAAGAAATTCCTGTGTGGAATCGACGCTTGTTACCTTTGAGGACTGTGTATCCTCCAGACGGTTAGGCGTCTTGGTCTAGTGCATCCTGCAGTAAATTGGGGATAACGAAGTGACCTTGGTCTAGAGCATCCAGCAGTAAATTGTGGATTGACAGGTGACCAGTCTGTGAGGGTTTTGGAAGTCTACCTTGAAGACTTACCACGAGTGTTGGGTGAGGACTGTGTGACCTTAGCTCAAGGAGAATACGGTAAGGACTGTGTGTCCTGGGACTGTGTGTCCTCTAGTTTAAATACTAGGCCACTCCAAACCAGACGTACAACTATCACAGCAGTTGGAACTGGGTCATCAAACCACTGTCTTCATCGTTCCAACTGGTTCTATTTCCTCAACTCTCTTATTCCTCATTTACATGTTGATGAAATTGATCTTTACTGTTTGAAGAATTTGACTGAAGACTTTCACAATTTCCTCACATCAAGTTCTTCAAGTTACCTTATTCATCACTGTTTATCATGTATCACGCTACTCATAATCTGTGCATGTTTCAATTCGTCACGATGACTGTGCTGCCGCTTTGCATTCCATGCACTGAGTACTTATTCCGCTGTTAGTTATTCATCACATTTCGAATTCCTCAAAGTTGAAATTTCTCAAGTGATGAATTTGTAAAAATCGCCTATTCACCCCCCCTCTAGTCGATATAACGCACTTTCAATTCTCAATATAATGGTCTCTTGGAGATCTATTTGTTGTAAACTTTTGCAGTGTCTTTGTTGGGATTCGATGAATTTTGAGTTCATGATCAGTTTCTATCCATGAATATTATTTGAGTCTTCTTTGATCACTTATTTGCATCATTGCTTATAGCCTCGTATTTCTTATTCGAATATTTGGTTTAGTTAGGCCAACTAGATCAATTTTTCTTGCCATCGGAAGAGGTGTTTTGTGATGGGTTCGATCTTGCGGTGTTCTTTCCCATTCTCGGAAGGGGCAGCAAGACACGCATGTATCGTTGCCATTAAGGATAAAAATATGGGGTCTATTCCTACATGAATAGATCTCGTCTACATCATGTCATCGTTCTTATTGCATTACTCTGTTTTTCCATGAACTTAATACACTAGATGCATGCTGGATAGTGGTCGATGTGTCGAGTAATAGTGGTAGATGCAGGCAGGAGTCAGTCTACTTATCTTGGACGTGATGCCTATATAATGATCATTGCCTTGGATATCGTCATGAACATTCGATTTTCTATCAATTTCCCAACAATAATATGTTCACCCACCGTGTGTTGTACTCGTGAGGGAAGCCACTAGTGAATCCTATGGCCCCTGGGTCTACTTTTCCATCATATTGCTTTCCGATCTACGTTTTTGCAATCTTTGTTTTCAGATCTACAAAACCAAAAACCCAAAAATATATTAGTGCATATTTATTCTTTTATTTTGTGTTCTTGAGAGATATATCTCTCCTATCTATCATTACCTAATCTATCTTATTACCGTAGAGAGCGTGGCAATCTCTCTTTTGCGCCGGTTGCAAGCATTTGTTGTTTGTGTGAACGTATTGTTTACGTGGGTGTGTGATGTTCCTCTACTGATTGATAACTTGTTTTCATAACTGAGGGAAATACTTACCGTTGATGTGCTGCATCGTCCCTTCCTCTGTGGGGAAATACCGCACTATCTCAAGCCACGTCACGAGGCGAAGGTGGCTGTGGGAAGGCGATGTTTGGCGGCCCTCGTTTATCACAAGGTTACCACCGCGGCTGCGATGACACTCTAGCATTTCCTAGGGCTCGGCTTCATGATGGCAAGTCATGTCATCGCCGTACCAGAGGAGCGGGAGGAGGACGACGACATTCGCGTCGGCAGCCACGAGGTTCCACTCTGCCGCGAGACAACAACGTCGACTGATACTCCAGTGGTGGCTCGTTCCCACCCTCAATGTGTTCGAGGACAGCATGGAGTGTGCGCCCGGGGACGCCCCACCACCCGCGGTGGTCGTCGGAGTTGTGGCGCCCCCTTGGATCCTGAACCCAGTTGGTGGTGGCGAGCTGCTTCGCATCACGGCACTGGAAGTACGCCGTCAAAAAGGGGGTATTGTCGGTGGCATACATTCTCGGTGTCAAAACCGGCGGATTTCGGGTAGGGTGTCCTGAACTGTGAGACTAGAATCGATGGTAACAGGAGACGAAGGGGACACAGATTTACTCAAGTTCGGGTCCTCCTATGGAGGTAATAACCTACGTCCCGCTTGGTTGTATTGATGATATGGGGGGTTACAGAGTTGATCTACCTCGAGATCGAATAGTTAACCCTAGATGAGTTATTCTATGTCTACACCCTAACACCCTCCGGCTTATATAGATGCCGAGGATGCCTAGGGTTTACACATGGTCGATTACACGCCGAAGAGATAAAAATGACTATTCACTACATCAAACATGGAGTACAAGTCGTTCTTTCCAAAGCTTTCATCTTGGAGATTGGGCCTTCAAATATTCCTGTGTTCGGAAAATGGCCCGTGTAGTCCAGCCCATAGAAATAGGTCGGCCTCCCGAGGACCCCTTAATCCAGGACTCCCTCAGTAGCCCCTGAACTTGCCTCCAACGCCAAGGGTCTTAGATTCCATCAGAGTCTTAGTCTTGCAAGGTGAGTTCCTTCCACTGAATAGAGTTCGGCCCCTGATGACAAGTAGCTTCCGAATAGTGGCACGTCCAAATACTGTGAATAGGTTGTGTCGTAAATTTGTCATGGCAGATGTCCGGATGAACGGGCTTAGGTTCGGGGCAGAAGCGCAACTACATGGCGGCTTGAAGGGGTTGGTCGGAACCGAGAGACGCGGAGTTTACCCAGGTTAGGCCCCTCCGATGGAGGTAAAAGCCTACGTCCTGCTTGTCTGGTATTGATGAAGAAGAAGATCTCTCAGTTACAAGGGTGCTAATAGCTACCTCTAATTATGAGAGCCTCTAATCTGTCTATCTCTAATCTCTTGTGTTGTCTAAACTTGTCGACTTGTGTCTCTTGTCCCTCTAGGGGTGCTCTACCCCTCCTTATATAAGTGGAGAGGGTAGGCTTACAAAATAGGGTCCTACTAGGAGTAGGATTAGGACTAGTCTCTTTAGAATCCTAGTCCGGGTCTTGTTTCCTTCAGCAGGGAGTCTTTCTCTCTTTGGGCCTTGTCTCGTGAGCCGCCTGGCGCCGGCTCACACGCCGGGTCTTGACCTGGTCGTCCTGCGTCCCGCCTGCCGGGTCATTAATACAATGTCATGTGTTTGACCGGGTCACCTATGAGTCGCCAGGCCGGGTCATACCGCAGGGTATATCCCCATCATTAGCCCCCAGGTTAGCTTAAATTTATTTATGCTAAGCTCCTGAAATAAGAATAACAAATATGTTAAGTGGCCAGATTGCTCCTTTCGCCGGCTTATAAAATGGCTCCTCAGAAATTCGCATGTTTTCCGCATATGAATGAGTCATCTCGAAAATCGTCTTTGCTTGTCAGTGTCCTTTGAAAAATATTTGAGAATAGAACACCCATATGCCATTGAGTCGGCTTCCAATGCTCTTGGCAGGTCATCTCCGCCGGGTCATAATCATTGATGATGCCGGGTCATTATCGTTGGTGATTCCGGGTCAAATAACTAGAATCCAGCTGACTTGATAAAAATATTGGGATGAAAATCCATTTGATGTAAAACCGGACTTCCATTATTGTGAAGCAGGGCGGCTTATAAAATCTGGCGGGTTATGCTCTTTTGATAACGCCGGGTCATAAGTGTTGGTGACGCCGGGTCTTGAAACTAAACTCCATAATTAACATCCTAAAAATTCTCCTCAAAGTTTTTGATATGTCTATATTACCTATAGCCCCCAAGCTCCGAGATTATCCATGATAACTTGGTGCTTTGCAATAATATTTTGGACTGTGTAGCCCCCAAGTGTCGGGTTGTCTTGCCTGCAGCAACCTGGGACTTATAACTGTCTTATACCTTATAAAGCTTCGGCGGGTGTAGCCCCCAAGGGCTGGCTCATCAGAAAAGCTTCGACGGGTGTAGCCCCCAAGGGCCAGATCATCAAAAAACCTTCGGCGGGTGTAGCCCCCAAGGGCCGGCTCATCAGAATGTGATGTGCCGGGTCTTCAATTTGACTCTCTTAATCTGTTGGAACATCTGAATACTGTAGCCCCCAAGTGTCGGGTCACACGCCTGCGGCGACTTGGGACTTTTTGGAAGTTTGATCTGAGCGGTGTAGCCCCCAAGTGTCGGGTCAGTAAGAATTCTTGGGCTGGGACTTTAGTAAAATATAGAAAGGCCGGCTCATCTCCTTGAGACAATAAAATCTTGCTGACAATGTAATGATTTGAAAACCGACTTGCATTAGCCCCCAAGTGTCGTGGTGCGTGCTTGCAGCGACATGGGACTTGCATAATTGATATGAACTTGGACTTGAATAGTGTAGCACCCAAGTGCTGGGTTGTTTGCCTGCGGCGACTTGGGACTATGTGAGAATAATATGACAAACCACAATTTGTTGAATAAATCTTTGACCCGAAATGAATATCTCGAATGATTCCTTATTCTTTGACATGAAATCCCTGCTCGTGGTTGCGTTGCAACCCGACAAATATAAGTTTAAGAAATCCATGAGTGTTGTAGATTACTACAGAGCACATTTGCAGAAATCCAAGAACCTGCCAATTAGATAACACGGCATTATGTCTGGGCGGCTCTTGAAAAATAACAATTTCTCCGAGCTGATTTTAAAAAACCCAATCATTTATCATTGGTTATGATAAACCATGAAGATCCAGCCAAGATTGTCTATTAAAGATCAATTTGTTTTGTAGAATACTTAACAGAGGCTCATCTTAAGAGATAAAACCTGCAAAAATGAACAAGACAGAATATATTCTGCATTGTTGTAGAGGCGGCTTGAAAAAGCACAACCCGGAGATGTTATAACATTGCTCCTTCTTTCATAATCTTGCTCTGACCCGGCTTGATAAGCCGGCATGACATGTGAATATGATGCAATGTATGATGCAATGCAATGTATGATGCAATATGCAATGCAATGTATGACTCAAGCTTTCTTCATTTTTATTTTCAAAAACCTCATATGATGGTTCTTTTGGGTGGACTCGATGCTTGAACTCATACCAGTATAGGGTCTCTAACGAGATTGACCGTCAACTCCTTTGAGCGGTTCAGGGTCTCTAGGCGAGATTAACTGATAAGAGCGGAACGAACCAGAAAGAGACACATCCACCGGTTCTTCTGGGTGGACACGCTGACTTGAAACTCAGAGCAACACCCGGTTTCCAGGCGAGAATTGATGAGCACAACGAACCAGAAAGAGACACGGACACTGGTTCCGCCGAGAGGACTCGCTGACTTCAAACTCAGAGCAACATTCGGTTTCCAGGCGAGAATTGATGAGCGCAGCGTACCAGCTAGAGACACAGCAGGGCATGAGTATCCCTAGTAGTCCATAAACTGCCTTTTACGTGACATAAGTCTGCCGGTTTAACCTTAACCAGTACAGGGTCTCTATCGAGATTGGCTGTCAATTTATTTGAGCCGGCTCAGGGTCTCTAGGCAGGATTAACTGTAAGAGTTCGGCGGGTCACATAGTGGAGCAGCATCAATTTATAGGCGGGTTTAATCCGAGCTTGTGGTGGCTTAAGAGCCGATCAAGAGGGTATGTAAGCTAAACCCGGTGGGTTGGAAACCCAAAATGACCTTTTTTGACAGAGTCAACTTTTGCACAATCTTGTAAGCCGCCCTTGTATGAAAAAACGGCAGAGGCTCCAAGTGGCTTTATGATGATCCAATGGATCCGGGCACCCATGTTTGAATGGTGCATCACAGCGGTTCGTCCTCTTGGGAAACTTTTAATCTTCCGCCAATAATGTAATAGCCCCCAGGATTGGGTTTTTGCAAAGACCCGGGGTTCTCGTTGAAAACGACCAAATGTGTCTTGCCATGTCTGTAGCCCTCGAGTCTTAAGTTGACTCAAAGAGGCGTCTTGAGAATCTCCACTGAAAGTTGAGGTTGGCCGTGGCAGGTTATAGATGATCCCGTATGAATTGTTTCAATGATCTGGTCGATGGTTCGTTCCGGCTGTTTGTTGAAGTGAATCAAACTGTAGTGGCGGCGACTTGTGTGCCTGTCTGTTGGGCGGCTCATATTGACGAATACGGCACCGATATGTTGATGTAGATCAAATTGTTGGTGGCATCTTGCGCGCGTCCGTTGGGCGGCTCATATAGGCGAGCACTGCACCGATATGTTGATGTAGACTGGACTGCAGGGGCAGCAACTTGAGCATATCCATTGGGCTGCTCTTCCAACTGTATGTGGTCCTGGCGTGTTGATATAGACGTAGAAGTCAGTCGCGGCGTTGTAAGCCGGTGCGACGACGAGAGACGGCAACGGCGTTGTAAGCCGGCATGGCGGCGAGAGATGGACATGACGCTGTAAACTGGCGTGGCCGCGAGAGACGGCCACGGCGTTGTAAGTCGGTGCGGTCGCAAGTGACAGCCACGGCGTTGTAAGCCGGTGCGGTCGCGAGTGACGGCCGCAGCGTTGTAAGCCGGTGCAGTCGCGAGAGACAACTGTGGAGTCGTGAGAGACAGCCAGATGATGAACCACACATGGCGCTGTAAGCCGGTGCAAACGCTTGAGACGGTTGTGGCATTGTAAGCCGGTGCGGTTGTCAGAGGCGGACGCGGCATATGAGCCGGTGCCAATGGTGAGAGACGGCCTCGGTGTTATAAGCCGGCATAGATGGCGAGAGACGGCCATGGCGTTGCAGGCTAGTACAAACAGTGAATCGCCCACGGCAGTGGAAACGAGCACGGACGGCGAGTCATCGTGGGGTGTTGATGTAGACCTGACCATATCAACGGTGGGTTGTATGCATCCGTCCGGTAGCTTGTCATAGCGCAGATGTGGACGCGGCCTCCGATGAAGGCGCGCGAGGGTCAGACCGTACTCTGGACATGAGCTAATCGACCTGCATACATGTAGCTCGAAGGTAAAACCTTTCAATGACATTCAATTATACTAAATAATAGTTAGAAAAATATCACCTGATTCCTGCTGTTAGAAGAAATACGGACACCAGTGGTGAGCTTCAGAGGAAAAAACAACAAGAAGGTGCAGGGTGCGACGGTTGATGCTGTCATGAGCTCTCGGCCACCTCGGCAGTAGAGCATAGCCGCGCCCACCATGATCGTCGCCACACACGTGCACGTCCCGTCGAAGACGATCATCGTCACATACGTTTGTTTTTTTAACCTCACCATCCCCTTTTTCTTGCTAGACTCAGACCACCGAATAATGAAAAGGAGCCAGTTGACCCGGGTCCGGATCGGGTGCGAGGGGGGCCGGCTCGACGAGCGAGGGAAGCGAGAGGTGGCCACTCCGTCCCCGGTGATGGAGGCGAGGTGAAGCAAGCGGGGCGAGGCCAAAACTAGGGCGGCGGTCTGGCCACGGCGATGTGGCGTGTCCAGGGCGGATTGAGGCGCCGTCCACATTAGGGTCGGAGTTTGCGGCGTCGGTCAACCATGGCATAGCAGAGACGGGCGCCGGCCGACCACGGCTCGGATTTAGCGACTCGAGGCTGTAATGGCGGTGACTCACCGCAAGGGTGAGACAGCGGCAGAGGTGCAAGTCGTCGGGCGGCTCATACGGCGTGTCGAGGAAAAATTCAGGCACGGAGAAGGCCGGGTGGAGATAGCGCATCATGACCGGCGTGACTCCGTCTTGCAGTGCGACCAACAGCGGAAATGCAACAGCGATTTGTGGGCAGAGGCGACGATTTGGAGGTGTGGCGGCGGGTGTGGTGAGGCTGAGTCGGAGACGGCTCGGAAAAGCTGGTGACGGGGCGGCTCGGAAGCTATGGCATCTTGAGGTCACGGGGACGGCACCCATGTGGCAGGGCGGGCCTGAGGTGCGGCAGCAGACACAAAGGGCTGCGGCGGCTCGGCGAAGGAGTGAGGTTGCCGGCGGCTCGGTTGAAGCGGGGTGCAGTGGAGACGAAAGGCGACGGTGGCTCGGCTACTCCAGTGACGGAAAGCAGCCGGCGAGGAACCAAGATCAAGGCGGAAACCAAGTTTGAGGCGTCCTCCCCTTCCCGTCGTTACCTTATTTTCCCCCTTTTGTGTGTGTGTGTGTGTGTGTGTTTAATCTGTTGGCGCAGTCCGACTTGATCCCGATATCTTTCCATGCTATACACAGCCACCGTGTAATACTTTTGCCTTGGATTGATTGGATTCATCCCTTGTGGGATCATCAGCAATAACTTTTCCATAAGCTCGGAGACCTCGGTTGACTTCACGTACAGCGCTGCAGCTGATCTGTGTACGTACGCACATACTACTTCAGGGACTAATCATCATAATAACAAGAGCAGACCCCAACGCGGTTGTATGTCGAATTGACTTCTATCTGCAACTTCCCATTAGGACTAGTGACAGCAACAAGTCAGATGGCACTCGTAGCGTCCGAACTGACCGTCCATTCTTTTTTGGCTGGGCATAGCCATCGTCTTCACTCTCCTTGATATGTGCAAATCGTACCACAAGTGGATTGTGTCTATTGTATGGATCATCCGTGATGACTCCCGAACTGCCGACGAAATTCTTTCTTTCAGCCTGACTCTTGCGGATCCGACGGATCGTAGCTTCTCGATCCCTAGGAAAGATCCCTTCAAAAACACGATTCCACTATGCGGTGGCCCCATGGTGGGTGCCAACTATCGTAGATTTGTCACGGCAGATGTCCGGATGAACGGACTTAGGTTCGGGGCAGAAGCGCAACTACGTGGCGGCTTGAAGGGGTTGGTCGGAATCGAGAGACGCGGAGTTTACCCAGGTTAGGCCCCTCCGATGGAGGTAAAAGCCTACGTCCTGCTTGTCTGGTATTGATGAAGAAGAAGATCTCTCAGTTACAAGGGTGCTAATAGCTACCTCTAATTATGAGAGCCTCTAATCTATCTATCTCTAATCTCTTGTGCTGTCTAAACTTGTCGACTTGTGTCTCTTGTCCCTCTAGGGGTGCTCTACCCCTCCTTATATAAGTGGAGAGGGCAGGCTTACAAAATAGAGCCCTACTAGGAGTAGGATTAGGACTAGTCTCTTTAGAATCCTAGTCCGGGTCTTGTTTCCTTCAGCAAGGAGTCTTTCTCTCTTTGGGCCTTCTCTCGTGAGCTACCTGGCGTCGGCTCACACGCCGGGTCTTGGCCTGGTCGTCCCGCATCCCGCCTGCTGGGTCATTAATACAATGTCATGTGTTTGACCGGGTCTCCTGTGAGTCGCCAGGCCGGGTCATACCGCGGGGTATATCCCCGTCTGGTTGGCTTTGAAGGCCAAACGTCCAGGGTAACATAATGTCTCTTGACGACCTCTCTGACGAACGGTCACGGCCACCACGACCGCTAGGCCAGTTATAAAAACCAGATGCGCGGTTCGAGGCCGTTCCATCAACATGATCTATCAATGTGCAGATCGTGCCCTGTTTCACACGGGATATGTTTAATCATGCGCATGCAACCGCACGCATGTCTCGAGAAGCGAAGGAATTCACGACGCGGTGGAGGGAGCCCAAACGATAAGCCTCATAAAAAGGGAAGAAAACCCCCAAAGTTAATCACGCTCCTCATCTGCTTCCTCTGCTTCCATTCCTTTGAGCTTCTGACGCCCAGATCTGAATCTTCCGCCACCCACCTCCGAGATCACCAATGGCGGGTTCTGACTCCAACGCCAAGTAGGAGGCCTCCACAGTGACCGACAAGGACATTCAGGACCTCAAGAAGGCTGGATACCTCCCCGCTGATATCCCTCACCGCACGCTAGAGGAGGGCCAAGTGATCCCCACCCCCAAGACAAGCGAAAGGGTGATCTTCATTCCCCACTTCATCAGGGGGTTGAGCTTTCCACTCCACCCCTTCGTTAGGGGGCTGATGTTCTTCTACAACCTCGACTTCCACGACCTCCCGGCGAACTCTTTCATGCATATATCAACGTTCATCCTCCTCTACGAGGCTTTCCTTTGAGTCGAGCCACACTTCGGGCTTTGGATCCACGTGTTCAACGTCAAGCCCAAGTGCGTCGGCGGCAAGCACACCGATTGTGGCGGGGCTGTCATCGGCAAGCTCACCCGCGTCGCGTGGCGTCGGGAACCTTCATCGACACCATCAAGATGTGGCAGAAGGAGTGGTTCTACATCACTGATCCACAAGAAGAAGGTCAGCATCCCCCTGTCGCATTTAGATCCGGTCCCCCCACCAGATTGGCTTCATGGCTCGAAAAGGGCCTCAGCTGGGGTCCGAGCAAGGAGGTGAGCGACCTGCAAAAACGCATTGGCTCCATGATCAAGGAGGGCACCAAGTTGACCGATGTGGTCCAGGTCATGCTCCGAAGATGCATCCTCCCTTGCTAGCATCAGGAAACTCCCTTATGGGCTCATCAGCTCGACAGCACACCCACGATTCTGAAGCTCTTCCGTACTACGCGGCAGAAGCTATGGAAGACGCTCTTCAAGTCGCAGAAGACCTGGCCATCTGAGGAGGATGATTAGGGTCTGCATGCCGCCAAGCCTGCCTCCGAGGTACGGTAAATATTTTCTTGGTCGGATTTATTTCTCATAAGGAGGATTTATAACCCCTTTTTCGGTCAACCTTTGCAGAAGAGGCTGAAGAAAGCCGTGAAAATCAACAGTCCGGCACCTCAGCCCAAAGATGAGAGGCCCGGGCTGTTAGCGGAAATGCTCATGGTGAATCCTTACGAGGCTCCCGCGAAGAAAGAGAAGAAGAAGAAAACAGGCCAAGCTGGCCTCCGCATCAGGGACCAAGCCGACGGTGCATCCGAGGACACTCCTGCCTCCTCGAATCAGGAGGAGGTCGAGGAGGAGGAAGAGGAAGAGGAAGAAGAGGAGGTCGAGGTCGAGGATGAGGGGGAAGGCAATTCCCCCCATGAAAGTAGAGTGCGGCGTCCTCGGTCGCCCTGGAGGAGGTCACAGGTGATCCTTACCAACAATAGTTCAGACTCAGACATTGCGTCCGAAGACCTCGAGACGGATCCGCGAAGGAGCCTATGGGTCAAGCCCCCTGCAAAAAGGTTAGGGTCCGAAGACCCTCCTATTTGTCATAAATATATTTAGAGTTTACTAACATGCAGGCACTTTGTTGACTTTCCAGCACCCCGCGCGTCATCCCTACCGATGTGATATCGGACGGGGAAACCCCGCCCGCCAAACTGGTGGAGAGCGGGGATGCGTCGCATCCTGCTACACCGGGCACCACAAGGGATGCCGCAGAGGTGTCGTCCTAGCATGCTCCTATGGAGCCGGACACCAGCGGCGGGGGAGACAACACCATGGCTGAGGCTAACGCCTCGGCCACTGAAGACCGGGGGGCGATACTGTTGGGAGATGTAGTAGTAAATCAAAATAATTCCTACGTGTTCACCAAGATCTATCTATGGAGAAACCAACAACGAGTAAGGGGAGAGTGCATCTTCATACCTTTGAAGATCTCTAAGCGGAAGTGTTACAAGAACGCGGTTGGTGGAGTCATACTCGTAGCAATTCAGATCACGGTGGAATCCGATCTTAGCGCCGAACAATGGCGCCTCCGCATTCAACACACGTGTAGCCCAGTGACGTCTCCTACGCATTGATCCTTCAAGGAGGAAGGAGAGGTTGAGGGAGAGCTCCGGCAGCACGACGGCGTGGTGATGGTGGAGCTGTGTGGTCTCCCGGAGGGCTTCGCCAAGCGCCATAGAGAACGAGGAAGAGGAAGGGAAGGGCTGCATCAAGAAAAGAAGAACTCGTGTGTCTGGTAGCCCCAAAACCCTCCACTATATATAGGAGGAGGAGGAAGGAAGGGATGTGCCCTAGGGTTCCCACCCTAGGGGCCGGCGGCAGCCCCAGATCCCATCTAGTGCGGCGGCCAGAGGGAGAGAGGGGAGGCCGGCGCCCTAGGTGGGCCTTAGGCCCATCTGAGCCTAGGGTTTTTCCCCTCTCCTCCCTTGCTGCGCCTTGGGCCCTTGTGGGGGGCGCACCAGCCCACCTAAGGGCTGGTTCCCTCCCACTTGTGGCCCGTGTAGCCCTCTGGGGCTGGTGGCCCCAATCGGTGGACCCCCGGAACCCTTCCAGTGGTCCCGTTACGTTACCAGTAATCCCCGAAACACTTCCGGTGACCAAAACCTCACTTCCTATATATGAAAGTTTACCTTGGGACCATTCCGAAACTCCTCATGACGTCCGGGATCTCATCTGGGACTCCAAACTACCATCTATAACAATATACACTATTTCCCTATAACCCCAGCGTCATCAAACCTTAAGTGTGTAGACCCTACGGGTTCAGGAGGCACGTAGACATGACAGAGACACCTCTCCGGTCAATAACCAACAGCGGGATCTGGATACCCATATTGGCTCCCACATGCTCCACGATGATCTCATCGGATGAACCATGATGTCGGGGATTCAATCAATCTTGTACACAATTCCCTTTGTTTATCAGTATGATACTTGCCCGAGATTCGATCGTCGGTATCCCTATACCTTGTTCAATCTCGTTACCGGCAAGACTCTTTACTTGTTTCGTAACACATCATCTCGTGGCTAACTCCTTAGTCACATTGAGCTCATTATGATGATGTCTTACCGAGTGGGCCCAGAGATACCTCTTCGTCACACGGAGTGATAAATCCCAGTCTCAATTCGTGGCAACCCAACAGACACTTTCGGAGATACCCGTAGTGTACCTTTATAGCCACCCAGTTACGTTGTGACGTTTGGCACACTATCACGCCCAAGATGCGGTCCTATCCTTACTTCGACACGAGGGCCTCGACAGGGATAGAAGCGCATCTCGATGCGTTCGCAAGAATGGATATCATTACAAGTACATGTACAGAAGAGATGAGTATATGGAATTGGCTTACACTCACCACAAGCTACATCAGAGTCATAGCAATACAATATCATCTCAAACATCTACATAAGAGCAGGGTCCGACTATGGACGAAACCAAACGATAAAATGACATCCACCCTTGCTATCCCAGGCTGCCGCCTGGAACCCATCCAAGATTGACGAAGAAGAAGAAGAACTACAAAACAAATCAAGCAACGCGCTCATGTCAAATCATCACATTACCTATACCTGCAACTGTTGTTGTAGTAATCTATGAGCCACAAGGGACTCAGCAATCTCATTTCCAAGGGTATCAAGGCTATTAAAGCTTAATAGGAGAGGTACGGTTAAGTGGTGAGCCTCCAGCAAGCGACTAAGCATGTATTTGAGTGGCTAACTTACGAGTCGAGAAAGTAAAGTATTGTGGTCTACGCATAACGAACGTGAACTAGAAATGATCACTAACTGGTCCTGAACACCTACTTACGTCAATCATAACCCCACAGTGTTCTCTTCTGGATAAGGAGTCACGAGAACTGACAGTCACGGTTACACACACAGTTGGTGTATTTTATTGGAGTTTACTTCAAGTTTGCTATGACCGGGTGTTAAACAAAGTTTCCAAGTTTGCCACATAACCGCGGGCACAGCTTCTCGAAAAGATTTAACCCTGCAGGCGTGCTCCAACTAATCCATCATAAATTAACCACACTCAGCGGGAATAACCTCGACCACGGATCTCGTGATCTTCATAAGCAATTCCAAAGGAAATCCAGCACCTCGAGATAGCCCAAAGAAGATCAGAATTCCTCATTCAAGACATTCGAGAAAGGTAAAACAAATCCAGCAAGGCCGCCCAACGTGCCGACAAACCTGATAGGAGCCACGTATCTCGTTCTCAGGGCACAGCAGATGAGCGACGCGTACAGTGGCCTGATAGAAATCTCCCGAGTTGCCCTGGGTTAGCCCTGCACAGTGCTCTATTTTGGACCAACACTCATGAGGAGCACTGGCCTGGGGGTTGATTAATTATCCACGGGGTCCGGAAAGTCCCTATGCAAGTTCATTAATTAATTATAGGCAAATATAGTACCAATGTTGGGCCTTGCCAGATAAGTTTTATCCCAAAACGAAAAATCAAGGGGGTCCCCATAACAACCCCGAGCATGTTAGGAGCGCTCAATTATGGAACATAACACTGGTTCACAAGTAACTAGGGGCGGCAAGAGTGGAACAAAACACCGAGCAAAAGGCCAAGCCTTCCACCTTTACCAAGTATATATGTGCATTAAATTAAATAGCAGCAATATTGTGATATAAAAAAAGAATATCCATGTTGTCACATGAAAGCAATTGCACCTGCAACTAGCAACGCTATAACAAGGGCTGAGTAAGCGGTAACATAGCCAAACAAAGGTTTGCTGGGAAGTGGAGAGGTTAGAGGCTTTCATGGCAATGTTGGAAGGCTTGACAAACAAGTGGTAGGTAGCATGACATAACGATAAAAGCGAGACAACTAGCATAGCAATGATAGTAATGGTATACAGGGAAATGAGTCATCTTGCCTGAGATCCCGCTCGGAAGAAGAATGAGTCCATGAAGAGGACGAACCAACGTAGCCAAACGAATCCTCACACTCCAAACGCTTTCGGAACTCTATCGAGAAGAAGCAATCCGAAACAAACAATCAACACAAGATACACCACAATATATGCAAGACACGATGCGCAAACAAATATGATGCATGTCCAGTTTAAATGTGCAATGCATGTCAAATCACAACAATCAAATTCTACACATTAAAGTGAAGCTCAATATGCAACGAGTTGCATATCGACGAAACTCCACGTTCGAATATTTAGTTCAATCCCGTTAGGTACATGACAATATTAAATGTTGTTAAACATGACAAGAGGTGAAGCATAAGTAAACTAACTATCTAGGCATCTTAAATGAGGCCGCAAAAAACTTATAGCATTTCCGAAATGACCTCATATGTTAATTTCGAAATTGGTCCAGATCTGAACTAATCATATTTTATATTTGTTAAACAACAGAATAAATCATACCATGTTATTCTACACATCATTCTAGTCGATTTACATATATGGAACATCTCAAACGGAGCTACGGTCTAAAAGATATGAGCAAAACAAGATGCACATGTCATGAATGCAAATGCACGGAAAATTCAATCACAAACATTTCAAATCATGAATGCAGAAATTTATTATGAAACTACATGAGATTCTAAGCAATTTACATATGCAACATGTTCAAAACGGAGCTGCGGTTCAACCACAATCACCAAAACAAGTTATAGTCGAAATCTGTCCGAAATAGCAAGATAGCATTTTGCACACATGAAAATAACAAGTTACACTATTCTAAAATGCACGAACTAAGCATGGGGCAATAGTATATAAGACCCACATCATTTCATCTTCACATATCATAATCCAAACATGCATGGATCACTTGGTAGGAAGCTCACAACGAGGCTACCTGAAAACAGTTTCAGACTTGGTGAAAATAGCAGTTTTTTGACAGTGCAGTTTTTATCACGAAGGCATATTGACAGCAGTAAAACTATATGCTACAGGTCATTGAATGGCATGAAACTTTACAGCATACTAAAGGACATTATCAACTATAATAACTCCATTACACCTACCACAAAAGGGTTCTAGATCACTAGCAAATCACATGGCAAGACAGCAACAAAATATTACAGATTCTAGACTTAGAAATATTTTGGCATCTCAAAACAGCAGAATTTTATAGCAAGTTGACGACACGAAAACAACACCTAAACATGCATTTCTATGACAAGCAAAATGTCTAGGGGCTAGGACACATATCAAAGAGCATTTCTCATGTTGAAAACTATTTCATATCATGCACGGATTAAATCACACGAAAATAACAAAAGGCATCACGGCAATAATGACATGCACACAAAATGCTCAAATGACAAAACTAAATGCACATATAATTCCTATGTATTTTTCTACCCCGAAAACATATATAATATGCATAGGTTAATGTAGGAAATTAATCACAATTCAATATGCGGGCGATAGGCCTAATTACCTCTTAGCAATTCATTAATGCAAAATAAATGCAAACAACATGCCAACTATCTTTATCATGCATGAAAATGCGATGCCGGTGATATGAGCAATTTTAATATATGATTTTAATTAATTCTCGATGCACGTTAAATAAATATGACAATGCAACAAATGCAATTATGCAACATAACGGGAAAATGACGTGTTAGATATTTCGGCATGGATGAAAAAGACATATTATTAATCTACACAATTTTCTAACCATTTTACATATTCAGAATATTTCTATACGGTGCATGGATTAATAGATATAATCGTTTAAAAATGCAATGGCCAAAATATAAAAAAAACAAAACAGGGGGGCTGCTCACCCTAGCCACTTGGGCCTTGGCCCATGCGGTGGCTGGCAGGGCGAGGGAGCCAGCTGGCCCGAGCTGGCGCTGGCCAGGCCCAGCGGGCGCTGGCGGTCAACGCCCGATGGGGCGCAACGTCGTCCTCCGCTCGCTCCCGAGCAGGAAAGAGCGGCGGCAGCTGCGGCTCCATCGGCGGCAAGGGGCGCAAGGAGGAGGCCGGCGGGGTCGGGGCGGCCAGATCCAGCCGGCGGCGGCCCATTCCCGACGGCGAGGAGGCCAGCGGCGGCGGCTGCGCAAAGATCAGCCATGGCAGCGCCTGCAGGAGAAGAGGGAGGCCGGGTTAGAGGGAGAGAGAGAGGAGGAGAAAGAGAGAAGGAGGAGGACAGAGGGGCGGCGGCCGTTGGCCAGGGGTCCGGAGGAGCTCCAGCGAGCTGCAATGGGAAGGCTACAGCGGCGAGGCTACGGGAGGAGCTCGGCAGCGCCATGGGAGGAGCTCGGGCTGATCTCGGGGACGGGGATTCGGGCCCGGATGGGCTCGGGCGGGCCCAGATGGGCTTGGGCGGGCTGGCGGCTGGAGGAGGGAGAAGGCTGGCTGCTGCTTGGGGCGGCGTGGAATTCGAGGGGAATTAGGGTGGCTGCCCATTTGGAAGGGGGAGGGCTATTTATAGGTTTCTTGCTAGGGTTTACGGTCGCTGTCCGTTTTCAGACTGTCGGCTGTCGATTCGACGGTCCGGAAACGGAGGAGGGTTATAGTGGCTGTGCAGATGGACTAGGAGGGGAAGAGAGGGAAATTTGCGGCCCGTGACACGAAGTTTTAAAACACCGACAAACATCCGACGATAACTGATAACCTCACTTCTACGGATGACCGACGGGGTATCTAACGAACTCGAAACGCGACGAAATTCGACGGGCGGTCTACCTACAATATAACAAGACCGCACGACAAGTTTCGACCCAATCCAAGAATATTTTTCCACGCACTTTAAAAAGGTTTTATTTAAAATGATGTCGCGGGCGCGGGCGTGTGTGGTCGGTCTCAAAATGGTCAGCGACGAGAACGAAGAGAACCGGCGACTACGAACGGATGCAAGTTCGAAAACGGGTGATGATGCTATGCAGATGATGCGAATGATGCGATGATGAATGCAACAGCCAAACGAAACACATACGAGAATAGAAACACAAGGGGAATCTTCTGGAATCTTCTGGAGCATCGGTCCCGGCTGTCACAACTCTCCTCCACTACACGAGGATCTCGTCCCGAGATCTAGAATGAAAAGGGGAAGAGAAAGAGCAAAAGGTAAAACTTAGTTGCTTCTTTGACAAACGAGTGAAACCAATGAAAGGGGAAGGTTGGAAGAGATGAAGACTAACATGGGAACTAGCAAGAATTCACAAGAAATTTTGACAGCACTTCGGTAGGATAGGGAGGAAAAATTAAATATGATGGAAACAATTTGAAAGAGAAACACCAAACTTCAGTTGGAATACAATCAAAACTTCATGAGATGGAAGGATCAAGAAAAGATTTGATAGCACTCCAGTTAAACGAATGAGCAAGAAGAACATGATATTGACAAAGCAAGATAATAGATTGAAGAGAACAACATCACAAGGCCTCCGGAACAAAGAATAGAAGCTTGATCTTGAAGAGAAGAGAAGAGAACTGAGAAGAAAATAGCAACTTCCAACCCAAATGGATTTGAAAGCCTATTCAGGAAGAAGAGATTGAACGGAGTTGTTGGAACACCAACAACGGAAAGAACAAGCTTATTGAGGACTTATGGAAAACCTCTCAAAATTATGAGGTGATAACCTGCCACAACATAAACAATTGATTGCTTGAGAGAACCAAGATATGCAAAACTTCTTTCACCAAGAAGAGGAGGAGAAAACTTGAATCATCTATGACACCATGATAGCAACAATCCATAGGAAATGCATTAGGTGAAATCCAACTCAAGATAACTCCGAGAAAACAAGATGGGTTTACTTATTTCATTCTTGACAATAATTCCTTCCAGACTCCTCATAATCAAGAATTTAATAACACCATCTTAAAATACAATGGGGAAGGAATTGAACTTAAAAATTCAGGATAAGAACACTTGAGCACCTCCAAGAAGAATCTTGAAGAACACTTCAAAAAGAAAGAAATCTAGATGAACCACCATGAAAAAGCACCGGAAGAACTCTGAAACAAAAGGATGATAGAAAGAATTGAAGGATGCAAAAATAACAAAATTGAGGCCTTCCAATGATTAAGATGAAGCTTCGAAAGAGATATTTGAGCAGCTTGAACTCCAGAAAACAAAGATGACCACCTGGGATAAGGAATTGATATCCTAAACACTCCGGAACAAGGATTGAAATGACTTGAATGAACAAGAATAAGAATTATGATATGACTATCCTTCATCGAGTTAAATTGATGACAAGCAACGGATTCCACACATCACTTATTCTTTTGGAAGATATGGAAAGATATATAGAGCACAAACTTGAAGAGGTCTTGAACGAGAACATCGGTAAGAATTCACAACGAAAGAGGATAAAGCAAATAGATGCTATAACATGAGAACGAAGAGAACATGATTCACCTAACAGAAAACTTCACAAGGCACCGGAAAGAATTAGAAACTAAAGAGAACACATGAGAATGAAGAGATCAAGATTGCCTAATAGAAGCTGAACAAGGCACCGGAATAATTGAGATACAAACGAAGGAACAACACTTGAGGAGAATTTGAGAACGAAAGCTGAAAGCTAAGAATGAAGAAATCTTCTGAAATGATGGCCTTCGGAGGATCAAGAAATGAAAACAATTATGAATGCACCGGATAGATATGGGAGAAATAACTCATGATCAAAACAATTGAGATGATAGCAAAAGCTCAAACCACACTCTTGAAAAGAACGGACAAGATTTACGAGAGACTCTCCTTCGGTCTTCTATGCAGAGAATGATGATGAGAAACAACACCATGAATTGCTGAGACACTCCGGAATAATGAATAAGGAAAGGTTGAGCCAACAATGAAAATGATTTGAAGCGATCTTGGAATAGGAATATGACTGATGAAAACCATTCTTACATCATACTTGACAAGAATTTGAGGACATCTCCGGAAAGATTAGAAGAGTCAGGTAGGATCCTGGGAAAAGACCTGTGGGTTATGAGTCCACTCAAAAGAAACCACCGTTGAAACAATATATTAAAGAGAGATTGCACCGGTACAAATTAAGAACTTGATGATATGAGACCCTTGAAATAATTTAAGAGGATAAGAATGAAAATGAATGTCTTCTGAGATATCTTCAACACTCCGGATAAAATAGAGATATGAATAAACAAGAGATACTTGATCAAGAATTCCCAACATGGGAGAGCAAATGGAGAATGAAAATGATATGATGAACACCAAGAACTGAATTGAATCCATCGAATAAGAAAACAAAGATGAATACTAACAATGATAACTTGAGCACAGAACCTCTTCATAAAGAATCACCGGAGAAGAATAACAACGAGAACAAGGAATACGAGGATAGATCTTGAAATTGAAACTCTTGAGAATCTCACAAAGAATCACCGGAAACAAGATAGAAGAGAAGCTAACGAAAGCATTGCATGAATAGAAAGACACTTGGATGAGAATTTAATCATTGAAGAAAAAGGGCGAGAGGGCAGGAAAACAAAGAAAACTTGGAAAAAATGGAATGGACTCCGGGAAAGAATAAGAGGATTGATCTTGCAAAATTGGAGATGATAGAATATCTTGAAGAGAAGCACGCCGGTAGGAAAAGAATAGATATGATAACTTAATTGAGCAAAGAATTAGCATTCCCACAGAAATATGAGAACACTACTTAGCAAGATATGAATTCACTACTTGACATCGAAGCAACTCGAATTACCATATTCAAAACAAAAAAAAGGATGGGCTTATGAAACAAGCCAGAACAAATACATACCCACTATGCACTTGTTGTAAAGATAATCCTAGGTAACTACTTGAATTCCCACCTAAGAACTTCCGAAAACTTTCTTGTTTATGCGATTCGGGTTATGGAATCAGGAACCTGCCCTAGGAAATCAGCTACAACTGCATCCGCAACCTTCCACACCATAATTCAAGAAATTCCGCAAACTCATCTAATATCGAATCCTCGAACTCACAACGATACTAAACCATCGTGGTACCCCGGACGCCTCCCCAGTACTGGGTGACTCCGACCTTATCTCACCACGATAAGTATTGAAGTAATTCCGAACACTCTCCGTCCTGAGATATCAAGGAAGCTGAATGATAACGATGTTCCAACATTCCCTGGAGCTCGACTCCCCGGAAGAAATCAAGTCAGACAGGAGGCACCAAGACAGAACCCTGTCACATCGGCATCATATAGACTCCAAAATACCCGCGTGATCCTAAAAAAATTTGAGCGAGAAGAGGAGTAGAACCAAAATTCCTAAGTCGAATACCTCACCAGAGCATAGAAGAGGAGTAAAAGAATCCTACTCTCCGATATAACTAGACTCAAAATAGTTTTTCACTAGACATGACTCGGCCAAGTTCGATCAATCAAGGGGGCTCCTAGGTAGGTACAAGCTCTGATACCAACTTGTCACGCCCAAGATGCGGTCCTATCCTTACTTCGGCACGAGGGCCTCAACAGGGATAGAAGTGCATCTCGATTCGTTCGCAAGAATGGATATCATTACAAGTACATGTACAGAAGAGATGAGTATATGGGATTGGCTTACACTTGCCACAAGCTACATCAGAGTCAGAGCAATACAATATCATCTCAAACTGTTGGAAATATTCCCTAGAGGCAATAAATAGAGTGTTTATTATTATATTTCCTTGTTCATGATATTTCTTTATTATCCATGTTGGAATTGTATTAATTGGAAACATGGATACATGTGTAGATACATAGACAAACACCATGTCCCTAGTATGCCTCTAGTGAACTAGCTCGTTGATCAAAGGATGGTTAAGGTTTCCTAACCATGGACATGAGATGTCATTTGATAATGGGATCACATCATTAGGACAATGATGTGATGGACAAGACCCAAACTACAAACGCATATGATCGTATCAGTTTATTGCTATTGTTTTCGGCATGTCAAGTATATGTTTCTATGACCATGAGATCATGCAACTCACTAACACCGGAGGAATGCTTTGTGTGTATCAAACGTCTAAACATAACTAGGTGACTATAAAGGTACTCTATAGGTATCTCCGAGGGTGTCTATTGAGTTGGCATGGATCAATACTAGGATTTGTTACTCCGTGTGACAGAGAGGTATCTCAGGGCCCACTCGGTAATGCAACATCACAACAAGCCTTGCAAGCAATGTGACTAAGTGTTAGTCACGGGATCTTGTATTACGGAACGAGTAAATAAACTTTCCGGTAACGAGGTTGAACTAGGTATGGGGATACCGACGATTGAATCTCGGGCAAGTAACATACCGAAGAACAGAGGGAACATTATAAGGGATTAACTGAATCCTTGACATAGAGGTTCGACCGATAAAGATCTTTGTAGAATATGTAGGAACCAATGTGGACGTCTAGGTACCGCCATTGGTTATTGATCGTAGAGGTGTCTCGGTCATGTCTACATAGTTCTCGAACCCGCAGGGTCTGCACACTTAAGGTTTGGTGACGTTTTGGTAGTATAGAGTTATGTATGGTGGTGAACGAATTTTGTTCGGAGTCCCGGATGAGATTCCGGATGTCACAAGGAGCTCTAGAATGGTTTGGAGGTAAAGATTGATATATAGGAAGTCGGTAGTATAGAGATATTTTGGTCGCCGGAAAAGTTTCGGGCTAATCGGTAGTGTACCGGGAGTGCCGGTAGTGTACCGGGGGACCATCGAGAAGGGTATTTCGACCCAAGAGGCTACATGGGCTGTAGGAGGGTTAATACCAGCCCTTAGTGGGCTGGTGTAAGTCCGACACAAATCCTGTGGGGCTGGGAAGAAAGGAAAAAGGTGGAAAAAAGCAAAAAGGGCTATATATGGAAGGAGTCCTAATCCCACTTGGAGTGGGAAGAGGAGGACTCCTCCCTAGCCGGCCGAATCAGGTGAGGCCTGGCACTTGCGCCAGCCCCTCCTCCTCCTCCTCTCCTCCTATATATACTAGAGGGTTTGAGGGTTTTTGGACAGGTGCTTCTTCCACGTGCAACCCTAACCTCCAGTGCATAGTTTCTCCTCTAGATTGGTTTTCTGCGATGCTTAGGCGAAGCCCTGCAGGAATAGCTCCACCACCATCGCTGGAGCGCCGTCATGCTGCCGGTAAACTCTTCTACCTCTCCACCCCTCTTGCTGGATCAAGAAGGCGGAGATCGTCATCAAGCTGCACGTGTGCTGAACGCGGAGGTGTCGTACGTTTGGTACTTGATCGAGACGGATCGTGATTGGATCGCGGGACGCTCGGCGATTTGAATCGTGAAGACGTTCGACTACACCAACCGCGTTTCTTACCGCTTCCTCTTAGAGATCTACAAGGATGCGTAGATCCACTCTCCCTCTCGTAGATGCTCGTCACCATGGATAGATCTTGCGTGTGCGTAGGAAAAATTTTGTTTCCCATGCAACGTTCCCCAATAGTGGCATCATGAGCTAGGTCTATGGTTCGATGAGATCTCGAGTAGAACACAAAGAGTTTGTGGGTGTTGATGCTTAAATTGCTTCCTCCCTTGGTCGTGTTTTGGTTCAGCGGTATTGTGGGATGAAGCGGCTCGGACCAACCTTACTCGTACGCTTATGAGAGACCGGTTCCCTCAACTGCATTTGTTGCAAAAGATGGCTAGCGGGTGTCAGTTTCTCCTACTTTAGTTGGATCGGATTCGACAAAGGCGGTCCTTGAGAAGGTTGAAAAGCAACTTATGTATCACCGTTGTGGTTTATGCATAGGTGAGAATCGTTCTTGCTAGGTACCCGTAGCAGCCACGTAAAACATGCAACAACAATTAGAGGACGTCTAACTTGTTTTTGCAGGGTATGTTGTGATGTGATATGGCCAATTACATGATGAGATATATTTGATGTATGACATGATCATGTGATGTATAGAATTTCACGACTTGCATGTCGATGAGTACGGCAACCACCTCAACTCACGTGATGATCGGACTTGAGTTGGTGAATTTGGATCATGTGACACTCAAATGACCTGAGGGATGTCAATTTGAGTGGGAGCTTTAATAATTTGATTAACTAAACTCATTATCTTGAACAATAGTCTAAGTAACCTTTGCATATTTATGTTGTAGATCAATGGCTCGCGTAGTAGCACCCCTGAATTTTAATGCGTTCCTAGAGAAAGCTAAGTTGAGAGATGATGGAAGTAACTTTGTTGACTGGGCCCGTAATCTGAGGATTATCCTGACGGCTTCCTAGAAATTATATGTCTTTAATGCACCGCTCGGTGTGCCACACCCTCTAGCGTCATCTGTAGATGTTGTGAACATTTGACAGGCATGTTCCGATGACTACTTGATAGTTTTAGTGCGTCATGCATTACAGCTTAGAATTGAGGCTCCAAAACGTTTTGAACGTCACGGAACATATGAGATGTTCTAAGAGCTGAAATTGGGATCTCAGGCTTGTGCCTGTGTTGTGAGATATGAGATCTCCAACAAGATTCTTTGTCTGCGGGATGAAGGAGAAATAGCTCAATAGTTGAGCATGTGCTCGGATTGTCTCGGTGCTACAATCGCTTGAATCGAGTGGGAGTTGATCTTCCAGATAAGATAGTGATTGATATAGTTCTCCAAGTCACTGTCACTAAGCTACTAGAACTTGGTGATGAACTATAAATTGCCAGGGATAGAAATAATAATTCCTGAGCTGTTCGCGATGTTTGACACCGCGAAGGTAGAAATCAAGGAGCATCAAGTGTTGATGGTTAGTAAAACCACTAGTTTCGAGAAGGGCAAGGGCGAAGGAGGGAAACTTCATGGATGGCAAGTCAGTTGTTGCTCCAGTGAAGCAACCCAACGTTGAACCCAAACCAGAGACTAAGTGCTTCGATTATGAGGAGAGCTGTCACGCCCAAGATGCGATCCTATCCTTATTTTGGCACGAGGGCCTCGACATGGATAGAAGCGCATCTTGATGCATTCTCAAGAATGGATATCATTACAAGTACATGTACAGAAGAGATGAGTATGAGGAATTGGCTTACACTCGCCACAAGCTACATCAGAGTCACATCAATAGAACAACATACTCAATCATCATACAGAACAACAGGGTCCGACTACGGACAAAATCAAACGATAAAATGACATCCATCCTTGCTATCCCAGGCTGCCGCCTGGAACCCATCCAAGATCGATGAAGAAGAAGAAGAAGAACTCCAAATCAAATCAAGCAACGCGCTCTCGTCAAATCATCACATTACCAGTACCTGCAACTGTTGTTGTAGTAATCTGTCAGCCACAGGGACTCTGCAATGTCATTTCCAGGGGTATCAAGACTATTAAAGCTTAATGGGAAAGGTATGGTTAAGTGGTGAGGCTGCAGCAAGCGACTAAGCATTTATCTGAGTGGCTAACTTACGAGTACAGAAATTAAAGTATGGTGGTCTACGCATAACGAACATGAACTGGTAATGATCACTAACTGATCCTGAACACCTACTTACGTCAATCATAACCCCACCGCGTTCTCTCTCGGATAAGGAGTCACGAGAAGAGACAATCACGGTTACGCACATAGTTGGTGTATTTTATTAGAGTTTACTTCAAGTTTGCTATGACCGGGTGTTAAACAAATTATCCAAGTTTGCCACATAACCGCGGGCACGGCTTCTCGAAAAGATTTAACCCTGCAGGGGTGCTCCAACTCATCCATCACAAATTAACCACAAGTAGTGGGAATAACCTCAACCACGGAACTCGTGATCTTCCTAGGCAATTCCAAAGGAAATCCTACACCTCGACATATCCCGAAGAATAATCAGAATTCCTCACTCAAGACGTTCGAGAAAGGTAAAACAAATCCAGCAAGGCCTCCCGACGTGTCGACGATCCCGATAGGAGCCGCGTATCTCGTTCTCAGGACACGGCGGATAAGCGACGCATACGGTGGCCTGATAGAAATCTCCCAAGTTGCCCTCGGTTGGCCCCGCACAATGCTCTAGTTTGGACCAACACTCATGAGGAGCACTGGCCCGGGGGTTGATTAAATTATCCATGGGGTAATTACTCCCTATGCAAGTTCATTAGTTATTAGGTAAATGTAGTACCAATGTTGGGCCTTGCCGGACAAGTTTTATTCTATCCCGAAAATCAAGGGGGTCCCCATAACAACCCCGAGCATGTTAGGAGCGCTCATTTATGGAACATAACACCGGTTCACAAGAAACTAGGGGTGGCAAGAGTGGAACAAAACACCGAGCAAAAGGCCAAGCCTTCCACCCTTAGCAAGTATATATGTGCATTAAATTAAATAGAAGCAATATTGTGATATAACAAAAGAAGGTCCATGTTGGCACATGGAAGCATTTGCACCTGCAACTAGCAATGCTATAAGAAGGGCTGAGCAAGCGGTAACATAGCGAAACAATGTTTTGCTGGGTTGTGGAGAGGTTAGAGGCTTATCATGGCAATGTTGGGAGGCTTATCAGACAAGTGGTAGGTAGCGAGACATAACGGTAACGAACGAGGCAACTAGCATAGCAATGAGAGGAATAGTATCCAGGGAAATGTGTCATCTTGCCTGAGATCCCGCTCGGAAGAAGAACGAATCTATGAAGAAGAAGAACCAACGTAGTCGAACGAATCCTCACACTCCGAGCGGTCTCGGAACTCTATCGAGAAGAAGCAATCCGAAACAAACAATCAACACAGATACACCACCACATATGCAAAACACGATGCACAACAATTATGATGCATGTCCGGTTTAATAAGCAATGCATGACAATTCACAACAAACAAATACTACACATTATGTGAAGCTCAATATGCAACGAGTTGCATATTGACGAAACTCCACATTCGAATTATTTAGTTCACTCTTGTTAGGTACACAACAATCTTAAATGTTGTTAAACATGACAAGAGGTGAAGCATGAGTAAACTATACTATCTAGGCATCTTAAATGAGGCCGGAAACAACTTATAGCATTTCCGAAATGGCCCCATATGTTAATTATGAATTTGGTCCAGATCTGATCTAGACATATTTTATATTTGTTAAACAGTGAAATAATTATCACCATGTTATTCTACACGTAATTCTAGTCGAATTACATATATAGAACATCTCAAACAGAGCTATGGTCTAATAGATATTAGCAACGCAAGATGCACATGTCATGAATGCAAATGCATGGGGAAAACAATCACAAACACTTCAAATCATGAACGCAAAGAGTTATTATGAAACTACATGAGATTATAAGCAAGTTTCATATATGGAATGCTCAAAACGGAGCTACGGTTCAACCACAATCATCAAAACAAGTTTTTGTTGAAATCTACCAAAACAGCAACTTGGCATTTTGAGAACATGAAAACAACAAGTTGCAAGATTCCAAAATGCACAAACTAAGCATGGGGTAATATCATACAACATACACTTCATTTCATCTTCACAAATCATCATCAAAACATGCATGGTTCACTTGGTAGGAAGCCCACAAGATGGCTACTTAATAACAGTTTCAGACTTGGTGAAAATAGCAGTTTTAACAGTGCAGTTTTTATCACAAAGGCATACTGACAGCAGTAAAACTATATGCTACAGGTCATGAAATGGCATGAAAATTAACAGCATGCTAGAGGGCAATATCAACAACAAATAACTCCATTGCAACTACCTCAAAAGAGTTCTAGATCACTAGTAAAACACATGGCAAGACAGCAACAAAATAACAGATTCCAGACTTAGAAATATTTAGGACCCTCAAAATAACAGATTTTTATAGCAAGTTGACAACAACAAAACCACACCTAAACGTGCATTTCTATGATAAACAAAATGACCATGGGCTAGGACACATATCAAAGAGCAACTTTTATGTTGGAAAATAATTCATATCATGCCCGGATTAATTCCTCTGAAAATGACAAAAGGGCATCACGGTGAAAAAGACGTGCACTCAAACATGCTCAAATGACAAAACTAAATGCCCCGATAAATCCTATGCATTTTTCTACCCCGAAAACATATATAATACGACTAGGTTCATGTAGGAATTTAATCACAATTAAATATGCAAGCAATAGGCCTAATCATGTTATAGCAATTCGTTTATGCAAATAAAAATGCAATCAACATGCCAACATTTATCCCATGCATGAAAATGCGGTGCGAATGAGGAGAAAAATTTTAATATATTATTAGATTAATTCGGATGCACGGTTAATTAATTATGAAAATGCAATTAGTGCAAATATGTAAAAAGACATGTTAAACAATTTTAGGCATGGGTGAAAATGGCATATTATAAAACTACATATTATTCTAGCCACTTTACATGTTTAAATTATTTACAAACGATGCACGGATTAATAATTATTAGCAGTTTAAAATCATGCCATCATCTGAAATTACAGAAAAAGAAAAAAAACGTGGGGGAAGGGGCCGGCTTGCTCACCTATGGTCTTGGCCCATCTCGGCCGGCAGGGGAGGCAGGAGGAGCTGCGCTGGGCCACGCTGGGGCAGCAGGCCCACGAGCGGTCGAGGGAGGGAGCGCTCGGGGTCAACGCGCCAGCTGCTCCCGCTCCCATGCTCACCAGGAGCGGCTATGGCGGCGGCGCGGCGCAGGCGGCGGGCAAGTGAGGGTGGCCGAAACGGGCCAGGACGCTGCGGATTTGGCCGGGGCGCCCGGATCTGGCCGGCTGGAGGCCGGCGGCGGCACGGGGAACCGGCGAGCTCGGGGGACGGCCATGGCGGTGAGCTGCGGAAGGAGAGAGGGCCGGGGTTAGAGAGGGAGGAGGGAGGAAGGAGAAGGGAAGGGAGAGGGGGTCCAGCGGCCAGCTGCTCCGACGACGGCGGCTGGTCTCCGACGACGAGGAACTCGGGAGGAGCTCGGGGCTACCATGGAAGGCACGGGGAAGCTCGGGAACGGCGGGATCCGGCGCGATTCGGGCCCGGATGTGCTCGAACGGGCCCATATGGGCTCGAGCGGGCTGGCTGAAGGAGGGAGAAGGTGGGGGATGGCTAGGGTTAGGGGCACGGGAAATGAGGGAGCTAGGGGTATAAATAGAGTTTCGGGCTAGGGTTTTGCACTGTCCGTTTTCGGACTACCGGATGACTATCCGACGTCCGGAAGCGGAGGGTCGGGGCTGCGGTGACTGTGCAGACGGGCAAAGAGGGGAATAGAGAGAGAGTGGCGACCCGTGGCACGGAGATTTAAAACACCGAGAAACGTCCGACGAACGTCCGAAACTACTGATAACCTCACTTCCATAGATGACTGACGGAGCATCAAACGAACTCAGAACGCGACGAAAATAGACAGGCGGTCTACCTAAGCTATAACAAGACAGGATGACAAGTTTCAACTCGAACCGAGAATACTTTTACGCGCGCTTAAAAATGGTTTTATTTTAACGGTGCCGCGGGTGCGTGCGTGTGTGGCTGGACTCGAGACAGGCAACGGGAGAACGGAGAGAACCGGCAACTACGAACGGATGCAAGTTTTTGAAAACGGTTGACGATGCAATGCTGATGTTGCAAATGATGCTATGATGAAAGCAACACACAACGAAACACATGCCGAAAACGGAAACTAAAGGGGAATCTTCTGGAATCTTCTGGAACATCGGTCTCGGGCTGTCACAACTCTCCTCCACTACACGAGGATCTCGTCCCGAGATCTAGAATGAAAACGGGGAAGAGAAAGAGCAAAAGGTATAACCTAGTTGCTTCTTGACAAACGAATGAAACCAACGAAACAAGAAGGTTGGAAAGAGATGAAGAATGAACAAGCAAGAATTCACAGAAAATTTTGGCAGCACTTCGGTAGGAAAGAGGGGCAAAAATTGATATGATGGAAACAAATTGAAAGAGAGGCACCAAACTTCGGTTGGATTAGAATCAAACTTCATAAGATGGAAGGATCAAGAAAATATTGGCAGCACCCCGGTAAAAGAATAGCAAGAAGAACATAATCTTGACAAACAAGACGATAGATTGAAGATAGCAACATCACAAGGCCTCCGGAACAAAAGAATAGAAGCTAGATCCTTGGGAAGAAGAAAACTGAGCAGAAAATGACAACTTCCAGCACAAATGAATTTGAGAAGCATAGGTTGAATGGAGTTGTTGGAACACCAACAATGAGAAGAACAAGCTTATTGTGGACTTATGGAGAACATCTCAAAATAATGAGGTAAGAACCTACCACAACAGCAACAAATGATTGATTGAGAGCAACAAGATATGCAAAATTTCTTTCACCAAGAAGAGGAAGAGAAAACTTGGATCGTCTTATAACACCATGAAAGGATTGTTTATGACACCATAATAGCAACAATCCTTAGGAAAAGCTTAAGGTGTAATACAACCCAAGATAACTCCAAGAAAACAAGATGGTTTTACTTATCTCATTCTTGACAACATCCTTCGAGACTCCTCATAATCAAGAATTTAATAACACCATCTCAAAAGACAAGGAGAAGGAATTGAACTTAGAAACCCAAGATAAGGAACACTTGAGCACCTCCAACAAGAATCTCGATCAACACTTGAAAATGAAAGAATCCTGATGAACAACCATGAAGAACCTCCGGAAAAGCACTGAAACGAAAAGATGATAGAATGCAAAAACAAGATTCAGGCCTTCCAATGATCTAGAAGAAGCTTTGGGACAGGATACTTGAGCAAAACTAGGAACTCCGGAAAAGAAAGATGACCCCTGGGATAAGGAATTTGATATGATGGAAAACTCCGGAAGAAGGATTGAGATCACTTGGATGAAG
The DNA here is from genome assembly GCA_022496015.1 of Hordeum marinum. Taxonomy (NCBI): domain Eukaryota; kingdom Viridiplantae; phylum Streptophyta; class Magnoliopsida; order Poales; family Poaceae; genus Hordeum; species Hordeum marinum. Next base: position 473,001,654 of record CM039678.1, read on the forward strand.
CAAGAATAAGAATTATGATATGACTATCCTTCATCAAGTTAAATTGATGACAAGCGATGGATTTCACACATCACTTATTCTTCTTGAAAAGAATGAAGAGATAGAGCACAATCTTGAAGATGACTTGCACGAGAACACCGGTAAGAATTCGAAACAAAGAATGATATAGCACGAGAACAAAGAGAGCATGATCCACCGAATAGAAAACTTGATGAGCATCGGAAAGAATTAGAAACTAAAGAGAACACATGAAAATGAAGAGATGAAGAACTACTTAACAGAAACTGAAAAAGGCACTGGGATAATTGAGATACAAACGAAGGGACAACAATTGAGAAGAATTTGAGAACGAAAGCTGGAAGCTGAGAACGAAGAAATCTTCTAAAATGATGGCCTTCGGAGGATCGAGAAATGAAAACAAGTCTGAATGCACCAGATAGATATGGGAGAAATTTGCCATGATCCAAAACAATTGAGATGATAGCAACCAGCTGAAACCATGAATCTTTGGAGGAACGAACAATGATTAAGAGAAACTCTCCTTCGGTCTTCAATGCAGAAAATGATGATGAGAAACAACACCACGAATTACTGAAACACTCCGGAAGAATGAGTAAGGAAAGGTTGAGCCAACAATGAAAATGATTTAGAAACGATCTTCGAGAAGGCACATGACTGATGAAAATCATTCTTACATCATATTGAAAAGAGCTTGAGAACATCTCTGAAAAGATTGGAAGATTCAGGTAGGATCCTGGGAAAAGACCTGTGGGTTATGGGCCCACTGAAAAGAAACCACCGTAGAACAATTGATTAAAAGAGAGATTGCACCGGTACAAATGACGAACTTGATGATATGAGAACCTTGAATTAATTTAAGACGACAAGAATGAAAATGAATGTCTTCTGAGATATCTTCAACACTCCGGATAGAATAGAGAGATGACTTAACAAAAGATACTTGGATAAGTATTCCAACATGGGAGAGCAATTCGAGAATGAAAATGATATGATGAACACCAAGAATTGAATTGAATCCACCGGAAAAGAAAACAAAGATGAATACAAATAATTGATGAGTTGAGCAATGAGCACCTTCATGAATAATCATTGGAGAAGAATAACAACGAGAACAAGGAATATGAGGATAGATCTTGAAATTAAACTCTTGAGAATCTTCACAAGAAATCACCGGAAACAAGATACAAGACAAGATAGATGAAGCATCACTTGAATAGAAAAGACACTTGGAAGAGAATTGATCATTGAAGAAAAGGGACGGGAGGGCGGGAAAAACAAAGAAAACTGGAATAGATGAGACAAACTCCGGAACTAAATGAGAATGATCTAGCAATATTGAAGAGGGTAGAATTATCTCGAAGAGAAGCACACTGGATGAAAAGAATAGCTAGGATAACTTGATTGGGCAGAAGAACTAGCATTCCCACAGAAATATGAGAACACAACATAGCAAGATATGAATTCACCACTTGACATCGAAGCAACTTGAATTACCATATTCAAAACAAAATGAAGGATGAGGCTTACGAAACAGCCAGAAACAAATACATACCCACTATGCACTTGTTGGAAAGATCATTCTAGGTAACTACTTGAATTCCCACCTAAGAACTTCCGAAAACTTTCTTGTTTATGCGATTCGAGTTGCGGAGTCAGGAACCTGCCCTAGGCAATCAGCTGCTACTGCCCCGCAACCTTCCACACCATAATTCAAGACATTTCCGCAAATTCGTCTAATCTCGAATCCTCGAACTCACAACGATACTAAACCATGGTAGTACCCTGGACGCCTCCCCAGTACTGGGTGTCTCCGACCTTATCTCACCACGATAAGTATTGAAGTAATTTCGAACAATCTCCGTCCTGAGATACTAAGAAACTTGAATGATAACGATGTGCCAACATTCCTCGAAGCTCAACTCCTCGGAAGAAATCAAGTTAGACAGGAGGCACCAAGACAGAACCCTGTCACATCGGCATCATATAGTTTCCAAAATACCCGCGTGATCCTCAAAAAAATTTGAGTGCGAAGATAAGTAGAAACAAAATTCCTAAGTCGAATACCTCACCAGAGCATAGAAGAGGAGTAAAAAGAATCCTACTCTCCGATATAACTAGACTCAAAACAGTTTTTCACTAGACTCGACTCGGCCAAGTTCGATCAATCAAGGGGGCTCCTAGGTCGGTACAGGCTCTGATACCAACTTGTCACGCCCAAGATGTAATCCTATCCTTATTTTGGCACGACGGCCTCGACATGGATAGAAGCGCATCTCGATTCGTTCGCAAGAATGGATATCATTACAAGTACATGTACAGAAGAGATGAGTATATGGAATTGGCTTACACTCGCCACAAGCTACATCAGAGTCACATCAATACAACAACATACTCAATCATCATATAGAAGAACAGGGTCCGACTACGAATTAAATCAAACGATAAAATGACATCCAACCTTGCTATCCCAGGCTGCCGCCTGGAACCCATCCAAGATCGATGAAGAAGAAGAAGAAGAACTCCAAATCAAATCAAGCAACGCGCTCACGTCAAATCATCACATTACCTGTACCTGCAACTGTTGTTGTAGTAATCTCTGAGCCACAGGGACTCAGCAATCTCATTTCCATGGGTATCAAGACTATTCAAGCTTAATGGGAAAGGTATGGTTAAGTTGTGAGGCTGCAGCAAACGACTAAGCATTTATCTGAGTGGCTAACTTACGAGTACAGAAATTAAAGTATGGTGGTCTACGCATAACGAACGTGAACTGGTAATGATCACTAACTGATCCTGAACACCTACTTACGTCAATCATAACCCCACCGTGTTCTCTCTTGGATAAGGACTCACGAGAAAAGACAATCACGGTTATGCACACAATTGGTGTATTTTATTAGAGTTTACTTCAAGTTTGCTATGACCGGGTGTTAAACAAATTATCCAAGTTTGCCACATAACCGCGGGCATGGCTTCTCGAAAAGATTTAACCCTGCAGGGGTGCTCCAACTCATCCATCACAAATTAACCACACGCAGTGGGAATAACCTCAACCACGGAACTCGTGATCTTCCTAGGCAATTCCAAAGAAAATCCAACACCTCGAGATATCTTGAAGAATAATCGGAATTCCTCACTCAAGACGTTCGAGAAAGGTAAAACAAATCTAGCAAGGCCTCCCGACGTGTCGACGATCCCGATAGGAGCCGCGTATCTCGTTCTCAAGACACGGCGGATAAGCGATGCGTACGGTGGCCTGATAGAAATCTCCCAAGTTTCCCTCGGTTGGCCCCACAGAGTGCTCTAGTTTGGACCAACACTCGTGAGGAGCACTGGCCCGGGGGTTGATTAAATTATCCACGGGGTAATTACTCCCTATGCAAGTTCATTAGTTATTAGGTAAATGTAGTACCAATGTTGGGCCTTGCTGGACAAGTTTTATTCTAACCCAAAAATCAAGGGGGTCCCCATAACAACCCCGAGCATGTTAGGAGCGCTCATTTATGGAACATAACACCGGTTCACAAGAAACTAGGGGTGGCAAGAGTGGAACAAAACACCGAGCAAAAGGCCAAGCCTTCCACCCTTTACCAAGTATATATGTGCATTAAATTAAATAGCAGCAATATTGTGATATAACAAAAGAAGGTCCATGTTGGCACATGGAAGCATTTGCACCTACAGCTAGCAACGCTATAAGAAGGGCTGAGAAAGCGGTAACATAGCCAAACAATGTTTTGTTGGGTTGTGGAGAGGTTAGAGGCTTATCATGGCAATGTTGGGAGGCTTATCAAACAAGTGGTAGGTAGCGAGACATAACGGTAACGAACGAGGCAACTAGCATAGCAATGATAGGAATGGTATCCAGGGAAATGTGTCATCTTGCGTGAGATCCCGCTCGGAAGAAGAACGAATCCATGAAGAAGAAGAACCAACGTAGTCGAACGAATCCTCACACTCCGAGCGCTTTCGGAACTCTATCGAGAAGAAGCAATCCGAAACAAACAATCAACACAGATACACCACCACATATGCAAAACACGATGCACAACAATTATGATGCATGTCCAGTTTAATATGCAATGCATGACAATTCACAAAAAACAAATACTACACATTAAGTGAAGCTCAATATGCAACGAGTTGCATATTGTTGAAACTCCACATTCAAATTATTTAGTTCACTCTCGTTAGGTACAATACAATCTTAAATGTTGTTAAAAATGATAAGAGGTGAAGCATGAGTAAACTATACTATCTAGGCATCTTAAATGAGGCCGGAAACAACTTATAGCATTTCCGAAATGAGCCCATATGTTAATTATGAATTTGGTCCAGATCTGATCTAAACATATTTTATATTTGTTAAACAGCGAAATAATTATCACCATGTTATTCTACACGTAATTCTAGTCGAATTACATATATAGAACATCTCAAACGGAGCTACGGTCTAAAAGATATGAGCAACGCAAGATGCACACGTCATGAATGCAAATGCATGGGGAAAACAATCACAAACACTTCAAATCATGAACGCAACGAATTATTATGAAACTACATGAGATTATAAGCAAGTTTCATATATGGAATGCTCAAAACGGAGCTACGGTTCAACCACAATCATCAAAACAAGTTTTTGTTGAAATCTACCAAAACAGCAACTTGGCATTTTGAGCACATGAAAACAACAAGTTGCAAGATTCCAAAATTATCATCAAAACATGGGGTAATAGAATACAACATCCAATTCATTTTATCTTCACAAATCATCATCAAAACATGCATGGTTCACTTGGTAGGAAGCCCACAAGATGGCTACTTAATAACAGTTTCAGACTTAGTGAAAATAGCAGTTTTGACAGTGCAGTTTTTATCACGAAGACATATTGAAAGCAGTAAAACTATATGCTACAGGTCATGAAATGGCATGAAACTTAACAGCATGCTAGATGGCAATATGAACAACAAATAACTCCATTGCAACTACCTCAAAAGTGTTCTAGATCACTAGTAAAACACATGGCAAGACAGCAACAAACTAATAGATTCCAGACTTAGAAATATTTAGGACCCTCAAAATAACAGATTTTTATAGCAAGTTGACAACAACAAAACCACACCTAAACATGCATTTCTATGACAAACAAAATGAGCATTGGCTAGGGCACATATCAAAGAGCAACTTTCATGTTGGAAAATAATTCATATCATGCCCGGATTAATTCCTACGAAAATGACAAAAGGGCATCACGGTGAAAAAGACGTGCACTCAAACATGCTCAAATGACAAAACTAAATGCGCCGATAAATCCTATGCATTTTTCTACCCCAAAAAACATATATAATACGACTAGGTTCATGTAGGAATTTAATCACAATTAAATATGCAAGCAATAGGCCTAATCATCTTATAGCAATTTGGTTATGCAAATAAAAATGCAATCAACATGCCAACATTTATCCCATGCATGAAAATGCGGTGCGAATGAGGAGAACATTTTTAATTTATTATTAGATTAATTCCGATGCACGGTTAATTAATTATGAAAATGCAATTAGTGCAAATATGTAAAAAGACATGTTAAACAATTTTAGGCATGGGTGAAAATGGCATATTATAAAACTACATATTATTCTAGCCACTTTACATGTTCAAATTATTTACAAACGATGCAGGGATTAATACTTATTAGCAGTTCAAAATCATGCCATCATCAGAAATTACAGAAAAAGAAAAAACCGCGGGGGAAGGGGCCGGCTTGCTCACCTATGGGCTTGGCCCATCTCGGCCAGCAGGGGAGGCAAGAGGAGCTGCGCTGGGCCGCGCTGGGGCAGCAGGCCCACGAGCGGCCGAGGGAGGGAGCGCTCGGGGTCTACCGCCAGCTGCTCCCGCTCCCGTGCTCACTAGGAGCGGCCATGGCGACGGCGCGGCTTAGGCGGCAGGCAGGCGAGGGTGGCCGGAACGGGCCGGGACGCGGTGGATCCGGCTGGCGGCGCCCGGATCTGGCCGGTAGGAGGCCGGCGGCGGCACAGGGAACCGGCAAGCTCGAGGGACGGCCATGGCGGCGAGCTGCGGAAGGAGAGAGAGCCGGGGTTAGAGAGGGGGGAGGAAGGAAGGAGAATGGAAGGGAGAGGGGGTCCGGCCGCCAGCTGCTCCGGCGGCAGCGGCTGGTCTCCGGCGACGAGGAACTCGGGAGGAGCTCGGGGCTGCCATGGAAGGCACGGGGAAGCTCGGGAACGGCGGGATCCGGCGCGATTCGTGCCCAGATGGGCTCAAACGGGCCTAGATGGGCTCGAGCGGGCTGGTTGGAGGAGGGAGAAGGTGGGGGGCTGGCTAGGGTTAGGGGCACGGGAACCGAGGGAGCTAGGGGTATAAATAGAGTTTTGGGCTAGGGTTTTGCACTGTCCGTTTTCGGACTGCCGGATGACTATCCGATGTCCGAAAGCGGAGGGTCGGGGCTGCGGTGACTGTGCAGATGGGCAAAGAGGGGAAGAGAGAGAGAGTGGCGACCCGTGGCACGGAAATTGAAAACACTGAGAAACGCCCGACGAACGTGCAAAACTACTGATAACCTCACTTCCATAGATGACCGACGGAGCATCAAACGAACTCAGAACGCGACGAAAATCGACGGGCGGTCTACCTAAGCTATAACAAGACCGCACGACAAGTTTCAAATCGAACCGAGAATACTTTTGTGCGCGCTTAAAAACGGTTTTATTTTAACGGTGTCGCGGGTACATGTGTGTGTGGCTGGACTCGAGATGGGCAACGGCAAAACGGAGAGAACCGGCAACTACGAACGGATGCAAGTTTTTGAAAACGGTTCATGATGCAATGCCGATGATGCAAATGATGCGATGATGAAAGCAACACACAACGAAACACATGCCAAAAACGAAAACTAAAGGGGAATCTTCTGGAACATCGGTCTCGGGCTGTCACAAGAGCGGTCGCTGAAGCGGAACAATCCTAAATACTTGGTACATAAGAAGGCTGGCAACATCGACAGAAGTATATTTTATATGCGTGTTATCGATGTGTACCTTGCTAGTACTCCTAAGTAGCACCTGGGTATTAGATACCGGTTCGGTTGCTAAATGTTAGTAACTCGAAATAAAAGCTACGGAATAAACGGAGAACTAGCTAAGTGTGAGGTGACGATGTGTGTTGGAAATGTTTCCAAAGTTGATGTGATCAACATCGCACGCTCTCTCTAACTTCAGGATTAGTGACGAACCTAAATGTTATTTGGTGTTTTGCGTTTATTGCAACGCGGTTATTCATTTGAGTTAGAGAATAATGTTTATTCTATTTAAATGAATAATACCTTCAACGGTCATGCACCTAGTGAGAATGGTTTGTTGAATCTTGAGTGCAGTAATACACATGTTCGTAACATAGATGCCAAAAGATACAAAGTTAATAATGATAGTACCACATACTTGTGGCACTACCACTAAATTTCATATTGGTATAAATCGCATGAAGAAACTCCATGTTGATGGATCTTTGGACTCATTCAATTTTGAATCGGTTGAGACATGTGAACCATGCCTCTTGGGCAAGATGACTAAAGCCCCGTTTTCCGCATTGATGGAGCGGGCAAGTGATTTATTGGAAATGATACATGTTGATGTATGCAAATCCAATGAGACTTGTAGCGTGCGGTGGATATCGTTATTTTCTTATCTTCACTGAATGATTTGAGTACATATAGTGTATATTTACTTAATGAAACACAAGTCTAAATCGTTTACAAAAGTTCAAGAAAATTCAGAGTGAAGTTTAAGATCATCGTGACAAGAAGATAAAAATGTCTGCGATATGATCGTGGAGATGAATATCTGAGTTACGAGTTTGACATACAACTTTAGACAATGTGAAAGTTGTTTCACAACTCACGCCACCTGGAATACCATAGTGTGATGGTGTGTCCGAACATCGTAGTCGTGCCTTATTTGATATAGCACATACTATGATGTCTCTTATCGTTTTGCCACTATCGTTTTGGGGTTATGCATTAGAGACAACCACATTCACTTTAAATAGGGCAGCATCTAAATCCGTTGAGATGACACCGTGTAAATTATGGTTTGCTAGAAACCTAAAACTGTCATTTCTTAGTGTTTGGGGCTGCGACGCTTGTGTGGAAAATGTTTTCACCGAATGAGCTCGAACCCAAAGCGGACAAATGCATCTTCATATAATACCCCAAGAACAGTTGGGTATACCTTTGTTACATCCCAAATTTTGGAATTTTATAATAAATATATGATTGATTGTTTGTTTGAATTGAGTGAAAATTTGAAACTTTTGAAAAAAAATTGAATGAGAGGGAATAAAATGACTTCCCCAAAATTTTACTCTGCATTCTTTATCCTCAGGAAATTCAAATCCATTCCATCACAAAACCCTAGAGTGAAGATGATATGACTTCTTCCATTTGAGAAAAATGAAAAGGGATTTGAAAATGGATTGAGTTCCATTTGAAAATATAATTTCAGAAAAAATTTATGCAACTCAATGATTTTCATGAGAGAGGATAATATGACTTCTTCAAATTATATGAAATAGAAGTTGGAAGTTTGAAAACTATTTGAAAGTTTCTCATATGGGGTTTCACTTTCATATTTGGAATTCCCTATTTGAATTTGTAAGCATTCAAACACCTTGAAAAGATTTTTGAGAGGAGTAATAGGACACTCCAAAACCAGGGGGTATTTTGTGAAGTATTTGAATCATAAAACCCAAGAGGTTATTTGAAAAATATTTGCAAAAATAAATAAAGCCACTTAGGCATTTTCTGGAAAATATTTTTTTTAAGTATTTATTTTGTCCGTCGAAAAATGTCAATTAAATGTCATTTATTCTCCTAGTAATTTTGGTATAAATCTTTTTATTTTTGGGAAAGTATTTTTGGACCTTTATTGCTTTTTGATTCTCTCATAAAATAAAAAAGGAAAATCCTTTTAAAGGCTTTTAAAGCCGGCCGGCCCACTTACCTTATCAGCCTCCCGAAATACCTCCACGCCGGCCAACCGAAGCCGCTAACTCCTCCCCCTCCCACTGACCGCGTGGCCCCACCGACCACTCGCGAGATCAGCACGGTCACCTCCTTCCTCCTCGCGCCCGTCGCCGTCGCCGGAGATCCCTCCCGCCATGATCTCCTCTCCCCTGCCATTTCTACGACCCTGACCCCTCCTATATAAAGCCCTGCCCCTCCCGGACCCGTTCCCCCAGTTCCCCCCAACCCCCCATGCCCCACGTCCTTGCAATCGCTCGTCGGAGCCGAGCGCCGCCGCCACGCCATTGTCATCGCATCGCACAACCCCGACCACCCCGCCACCTCCCGAGCCCACCTACCGCTCCCTTTCGCTCACGCGCACCTTCCAGTGTCTTTCCCCGAGCCCCGAACCCACCGGAGCTCCTCTCCCCGTTGACGCCCGAGCACCACCGCTGCTCCCGAGCTCGCCTCGCCCAACCCCATCGCCCTTGAGCCTCACCGACGCCACCTTCCTCGACGCCGTCCTCGCCTGTGTCGAACGGAGCCAACCCCGACGCCGGAGGACCACCGGAGCAACACCTCCATCGACCTCGCCGCTGTCAGACATCGCCGGCGCTTCACCGGAGACCACCTCACCCTTGTGAGCTCTCCCTCCTTTTCCCGTCCGTCCGATCTGAATCCAAGGTATACGATTAAATCACTTAAATACCCGAACCGTTTTCTTTTACGTTTCGGTCGTCCGCTCGTTAACACCCCGCGCACACACCCTTCAACCAATCACAGAGCGCCACGTCACCCCCTGTCCGTTAGTTAGAAAATTTTTATTTTCTGTTCTGTTTTAAAAACAGATTTAGTTCTGTTTTTGTTTTTAGCATATCTTTTATGTTTTTAAGTGTTTTAACTTTTTCTTTTTGCATTGTGTCAAAAATTTATTCTAGTTTCTGTAGATATAAAGTTTGGCTATGTTTGAATATCTAAATTCGAATTTAAACAGATTTGATTTAAAAAAAATTCTGAATATCTTGAGTTTAAAAATGTATTTTTAGTTGAATCTTTTTGCTACTTGTCACTAGTGATCTTTGTTATCAGTAGGTAAAGTTTGAGAATTTTTTTAAAATAAATTTGATTTGGGTTTTAACTAAAAACAGAATCTGTCTAGTTTCCTATTAGTTTAGTTAGTTTGATTTTCTTTTGGATTAATTTGAAATTTGAATTTGATTTAACTTATGTTTTAGATTTCATTTAGTTCTGTTGTTCTAAACTTTAGGATTATGCTTGCTGTTAACAAAAATAATTTGTTTAGTTTATTAAATTATTTCAAATTATGTGTAGTTTATTAAAAGTAAACTAGTTAGTAATATTTCATTTAACAAAACTTTTAAGTAATTAGATTCTATTTTAAAATAAAAAAATTAGTAATTCCTTTCTGTTAAGAAATATTTTGTTAATAAAAATAGTTTAGTTTACTATAGGAATCTATATCCCTCTTCATTAGGTAATGTTTTATAAAACAACTTAGTTTTAGTAGAGATTATTTTCACAAAAGTTTTAGATGATTTAATTTCTGTTTTATAATAAATATTTTTCTTAATTCTTTTTTGTTAACTATTAGTTTGGTTACAAAAAAAATAGTTTTGTTTTATATTAATAATGGTTTAGCCACCTAAACTTAGAGCCCATAGTTTTGTCTTGTTTTGTTTTGTTGAGATGCTCTAGTATTGCTAGTTGAGTCTTATTTGAAAATATTTAAAATAATTGTTTTACAAAGTTTTACTTTCTATTAACTGAGTTGTTATTTATTTTGTTTGTTTTCTTGTTGTTAAGTTTATTATGCAAAAACCTATGTTTGTTTAGAGTGTTGTTTTTCATGTTTTCTAGTTGTTCTTCAAAAGTAATTCTTTTTGCTAAGTAAAATATTTACTAAAATACTTTTGTTGTATTTTAATTTGTTTTGTTACTATTGAAAATAGTTGTTTGTAGTGGAAATCTACCTTAGTTGTGTTTATGAAAAACCTTGTTGATTTTAATTTTTGTCTTAAGTAATTCCTTCATCAACCTTGTTGCTTCTAGTTTTGGTGTTGCTTGTTGATTGTTAGTCTTGATTGCTAGTATGATTGCTTATATGAATGCTATGTTTGATTATATAGATTTCATCGAAGCGTGACGAATAGTTCTATCAAGATATTTCTGAGAGCGATCTTTATTCTTCATAAACAGTACAGGCAAGTTCACTTTGACCATCTATTTCATACCTATGTTTTATTGCATGTAGTGACATCATTCAATAAAGCCCTCTAGTAGTGTTATTGAAATTCTTGTGGTTGAGTAGAATGCATGAGGTAGGAACCCACCACTGGTTACTAAAGCCCCGGGAACGTTAGTTATCTTTATGCTATGCTAAAGTTGACGGGGTTTGGTATGAGTGTTCGTGAGTGGTGTGAGAAGGAGGACTCTATGTCAAGACGACAACTTCATGAAGACATCTTCAAGTCCTGCACCTTCAAGACCTCAAGACTTCGAGACTCGAGAAGCAAGTTTTCAATACACACTACTGGGTGAAGGATGGTTGGAATGGCACCCTGGAGAAACCGGTGGATTTGCCTAGGTGTTGCTGGGGAAGTGCCAGTATTCACGCGGAAAGCCTCACCCAGACTCAAAGAGACGGATGAATACTTCATGCCCGGAAGCTTACCTGTGTAGCCACAAGTCCTTATGGGCTCTGGCTTGGTTGATATTTGTTGCGACTCTGGCTGGGCAGTGCTACGAGATGTAGTCGATGTTAGGATTGGATGGGCACTGTCGGACATTCAGGGAAGCACTCTGAAAGACCATGTTTCGTTCATCCTGTTCTCAAACACCATGCAGTGCAAGGACTTTCCAGGAGGGAACGAATCTTGTGGGTAAAGTACACAACACTCTGCAGAGTTAAACCAAATCGATTAGCCGTGTCCCTGGTTACGGACAATTTGAGATTCTAGACTTGGATCTATCTCTGAACTCTCAACACCGTACTGATAATTAATTGTGGGCAACTTAAGATACTTGTGGGCATTTAGACATCGGTTGGCGGAACCATGTCATGATAGGTAACTCGATAGTGTTATTCCTAAAATTCCTGATATTCCTTTGTTGTAGGAAAATAAAATCAACTTTTACGCGAAAACTCAGACACAGAACCACAAAGCCTTTTGCATATAGAATAGCCTTTATTCTTCTGTTCTACTATGGTGATCTTGCCAGTACATTCAATGTACCGACCTACACGGCTGTAATGTCTTATGTTGCAGATACTCTTCTACAACGGGTAAGAGTACGATTCAGGGTTACGGTCCGCACTCAACTTGCCGTTGGTGTTATTGGGACTCCACTCCCGTTGACTGTATCCGCTGCTATTTTAAGGTATATATCATATTTACGTTATTACATGTGATTGCACTTTGATATATACATTGATGTATTGTGTGTGCTAGCATACTTATCCAGGGATGGCACAGAACACACAGAGGCTTGACTCGTTTTGAGTGGGGTCGCTACAGAGATGGTATCAGAGCACATGTTGACTATAGGACGTGACCCTAGATCCATGTATGAAAACAAAGTATGGACTTTGGAAGTATTACCTGAAGGGCGAAAGGTCATTCAGAACAAATGGATCTTTAAGAAGAAGACAAACGCGGACGGTAATGTCATCGTCTATAAAGCTCGACTTGTGGCAAAGGGTTTTTCACAAGTTCAAGGAGTTGACTACGATGAGACCTTCTCACCAGTAGCGATGCTTAAGTCTGTCAGAATCATGTTGGCAATAGCTGCTTATTTCGACTATGAAATCTGGCAGATGGATGTCAAAACAGCGTTCCTCATTGGTTTCCTTGAGGAAGAGTTGTATATGATGCAACCAGAAGGTTTTGTCGATCCAGAGAATGCTGACAAAGTTTGCAAACTCCAGCGATCCATTTATGGACTAGTGCAAGCATCTCGGAGTTGGAATAAGCGCTTCGATGAGGTGATCAAAGCGTTTGGGTTTATACAAGTTTATGGAGAAGCTTGTATTTACAAGAAAGTGAGTGGGAGCTCTATAGCGTTTCTAATATTATATGTGGATGACATATTGCTGATTGGAAACAGTATAGAAATGCTGGAAAGCGTGAAGGAATATTTGAACAAGAGTTTTTCAATGAAGGACCTAGGAGAAGCTGCTTTCATATTAGGCATTAAGATCTATAGAGATAGATCGAAACGCTTAATAGCACTTCACAAAGCACATACCTTGATAAAGTTTTGAAGAAGTTCAAAATGGATCAGTCCAAGAAGGGGTTCTTGCCTGTGTTACAAGGTGTGAAGTTGAGTAAGACTCAATGCCCAGTGACTGCAGAAGATAAAGAAAAGATGAGTGTCATCCCCTATGCTTCAGCCATAGGCTCTATCATGTATGCAATGCTGTGCACAAGACCCAATGTCAGCCTTGCCATAAGTATGGCTGGAAGGTTTCAAAGTGATCCTGGAATGGAGCACTGGCAAGCGGTCAAGAATATCCTTATGTACCTGAAAAGGACTAAGGAAATGGTTGTCGTGTATGGAGGTGATGAAGAGCTCGTCGTAAAGGATTACGTCGATGCAAGCTCTGACACTGATCCGGACGACTCTAAGTCGCAAACCGGATACATATTTATTCTAAATGGGGGAGCGGTAAGCTGGTGCAGTTCCAAGCAGAGTATGGTAGCTGATTCTACGTGCGAAGCGGAATACATCGCAGCCTCGGAAGCGGCGAAGGAAGGTGTCTGGATGAAGCAGTTCATGACAGATCTTGGAGTAGTGCCCAGCGCACTGGATCCAATGACCCTGTTCTGTGACAACACTGGTGCCATTGCTCTAGCCAAGGAACCAAGGTTTCACAAGAGGACCAGGCATATAAAGCGACGCTTCAACTCCATCCGATATTACATCGAGGAGAAGGACATAAATATTTGCAAAGTGCACACAGATCTGAATGTTGCAGACCCATTGACTAAACCTCTTCCAAGAGCTAAACATGATCAACACCAGAACTGCATGGGTGTTCGATTCATTACAATGTAAGTCACATAGTGATGTGAGCTAGATTATTGACTCTAGTGCAAGTGGGAGACTATTGGAAATATGCCCTACAAGCAATAAATAAAGTGTGTATTATTATATTTCCTTGTTCATGATAATTGTTTATTATCCATGCTGGAATTGTATTAATTGGAAACATGGATACATGTGTGGATACATAGACAAACACCATGTCCCTAGTATGCCTCTAGTGAACTAACTCGTTGATCAAAGGATGGTTAAGGTTTCCTAACCATGGACATGAGATGTCATTTGATAACGGGATCACATCATTAGGAGAATGATGTGATGGACAAGACCCAAACTACAAACGTAGCATATGATCGTGTCAGTTTATTGCTATTGTTTTCCGCATGTCAAGTATATGTTTCTATGACCATGAGATCATGCAACTCACTGACACCGGAGGAATGCTTTGTGTGTATCAAACGTCGCAACATAACTTGGTGACTATAAAGGTACTCTACAGGTATCTCCGAGGGTGTCTGTTGATTTGGCATGGATCAAGACTGGGATTTGTTACTCCATGTGACGGAGAGGTATCTCAGGGCCCACTCGGTAATGCAACATCACAACAAGCCTTGCAAGCAATGTGACTAAGTGTTAGTCACGGGATCTTGTATTACGGAACGAGTAAAGAGACTTGCCAGTAACGAGGTTGAACTAGGTATGGGGATACCGACGATCGAATCTCGCGCAAGTAACATACCGAAGAACAAAGGGAACATTATACGGGATTAACTAAATCCTTGACATAGAGGTTCGACCCATAAAGATCTTCGTAGAATATGTAGGAACCAATGTAGACGTCCAGGTCTCGCCATTGGTTATTGACCGTAGAGGTGTCTCGGTCATGTCTCCATAGTTCTCGAACCCGCAGGGTCTATACACTTAAGGTTTGGTGACGTTTCGGTAGTATAGAGTAATGTATGGTGGTGAACAAAGTTCGTTCGGAGTCCCGGATGAGATCCCGGACATCACGAGGAGCTCTGGAATGGTCCAGAGGTAAAGATTGATATATAGGAATCCTATTTTGGTCGCCAGAAAAGTTTCGGGCTAATCGGTAGTGTACCGGGAGTGCCGGTAGTGTACCGGGGGACCATCGAGAAGGGTATTTCGAACCAAGAGGCTACATGGGCTATAGGAGGATGAAGACCAGCCCTTAGTGGGCTGGTGGAAGTCCTACACAAAGCCCATGGTGCTGGGAAGAAAATCCCAAAAGGAAAAAGGTGGAAAAAGGCAAAAGGGGCTATATATGGAAGGAGTCCTAATCCCACTTGGAGTGGGAAGAGGAGGACTCCTCCCTAGCCGGACGAATCGGGTGAGGGCTAGCCCTTGCGCCAGTCCCTCCTCCTCCTCCTCTCCTCCTATATATACTAGAGGGTTTGAGGGTTTTTGGACAGGTGCTTCTTCAACATGCAACCCTAACCTCCAGTGCATAGTTTCTCCTCTAGATCGGTTTTCCGTGGTGCTTAGGCGAAGCCCTACAGGAATAGCTCCACCACCATCGCCGGAGCACCTTCACGCTACTGGAGAACTCTTCTACCTCTCCACCCCTCTTGCTGGATAAAGAAGGCGGAGATCGTCATCAAGCTGCACGTGTGCTGAACGCGGAGGTGTCGTACGTTGGTACTTGATCGGGACGGATCGTGATTGGATCGCGGGACGCTCGGCGATTTGAATCGTGAAGACGTTCAACTACACCAACCGCGTTTCTTAACGCTTCCGCTTAGTGATCTACAAGGGTACGTAGATCCACTCTCCCTCTCGTAGATGCTCGTCACCATGGATAGATCTTGCGTGTGCATAGGAAATTTTTTGTTTCCCATGCAACGTCCCCAACACAAACATCATACATAAGAGCAGGGTCTGACTACGGACGAAACCAAATGATAAAATGACATCCACCCTTGCTATCCCAGGCTGCCGCCTGGAACCCATCGAAGATTGACGAAGAAGAATAAGAAGAACTCCAAAACAAATCAAGCAACGCGCTCACGTCAAATCATCACATTACCTGTACCTGCAACTGTTGTTGTAGTAATCTATGAGCCACAGGGGACTCCGCAATCTCATTTCCAAGGGTATCAAGACTATTAAAGCTTAATAGGAGAGGTATGGTTAAGTGGTGAGGCTGCAGCAAGCGACTAAGCATGTATTTGAGTGGCTAACTTACGAGTACAGAAAGTAAAGTATGGTGGTCTACGCATAACGAACGTGAACTATAAATGATCACTAACTGATCCTGAACACCTACTTACGTCAATCATAACCCCCACCGTGTTCTCTTCCGGAAAAGGACTCACGAGAAGAGACAGTCACATATACGCACGCAGTTGGTGTATTTGATTGGAGTTTACTTCAAGTTTGCTATGATTGGGTGTTAAACAAAGTTTCCAAGTTTGCCACATAACCGCGGGAACGGCTTCTCGAAAAGATTTAACCCTGCAGGGGTGCTCCAAGTAGTCCATCATAAATTAACCACACGCAGTGGGAATAACCTCGACCACGGATCTCGTGATCTTCATAAGCAATTCCAAAGGAAATCCAACACCTCGTGATAGCCCGAAGAAGATCAGAATTCCTCACTCAAGACGTTCGAGAAAGGTAAAACAAATCCAGCAAGGCCGCCCGACGTGCCGACAAACCCGATAGGAGCCACATATCTCGTTCTCAGGGCACGGCAGATGAGCGACGCGTACAGTGGCCTCATAGAAATCTCCCGAGTTGCCCCGGGTTGGCCCTGCACAGTGCTCTAGTTTGGACCAACACTCATGAGGAGCACTGGCCCGGGGGTTGATTAATTATCCACGGGGTCCGGAAAGTCCCTATGCAAGTTCATTAATTAGTTATTGGGCAAATGTAGTACCAATGTTGGGCCTTGCCAGATAAGTTTTATCCCAAAACGAAAATCAAGGGGGTCTCCATAACAACCCCGAGCATGTTAGGAGCGCTCAATTATGGAACATAACACCGGTTCACAAGTAACTAGGGGCGGCAAGAGTGGAACAAAACACCGAGCAACAGGCCAAGCCTTCCACCTTTACCAAGTATATATGTGCATTAAATTAAATAGCAGCAATATTGGGATATAACAAAAGAATATCCATGTTGTCACATGGAAGCAATTGCACCTGCAACTAGCAACGCTATAAGAAGGGCTGAGCAAGCGGTAATATAGCCAAACAAAGGTTTGCTGGGATGTGGAGAGGTTAGAGGCTTTCATGGCAATGTTGGGAGTCTTGACAAACAAGTGGTAGGTAGCGTGACATAACGATGAAAGCGAGACAACTAGCATAGCAATGATAGTAATGGTATCCAGGGAAATGAGTCATCTTGCCTAAGATCCCGCTCGGAAGAAGAACGAGTCCATGAAGAAGACGAACCAACGTAGCCGAACGAATCCTCACACTCCGAGCGCTTTCGGAACTCTATCGAGAAGAAGCAATCCGAAACAAACAATCAACACAAGATACACCACAATATATGCAAGACACGATGCGCAAACAAATGTGATGCATATCCAGTTTAAATATGCAATGCATGTCAAATCACAGCAATCAAATTCTACACATTAAAGTGAAGCTCAATATGCAACGAGTTGCATATTGACGAAACTCCATGTTCGAATATTTAGTTCAATCCCGTTAGGGACACGATAATATTAAATGTTGTTAAACATGGCAATAGGTGAAGCATAAGTAAACTAACTATCTAGGCATCTTAAATGAGGCCGGAAACAACTTATAGCATTTCTGAAATGACGCCATATGTTAATTTCGAAATTGGTCCAGATCTGAACTAATCATATTTTATATTTGTTAAACAACAGAATAAATCATACCATATTATTCTACACGTCATTCTAGTCGATTTACATATATGGAACATCTCAAACGGAGCTACGTTCTAAAAGATATGAGCAAAACATGATGCACATGTCATGAATGCAAATGAATGGAAAATTCAATCACAAACATTTCAAATCATGAATGCAGCAAGTTATTATGAAACTACATGAGATTCTAAGCAATTTACATATGCAACATGTTCAAAACGGAGCTACGGTTCAACCACAATCACCAAAACAAGTTATAGTCATGAAAATAACAAGTTACACTATTCTAAAATGCACAAACTAAGAATGGGGCAATAGTATATAAGACCCACATTATTTCATCTTCACATATCATAATCCAAACATGCATGGATCACTTGGTAGGAAGCTCACAAAGAGGCTACTTGAAAACAGTTTTAGACTTGGTGAAAATAGCAGTTCAAAGTGCAGTTTTTATCACGAAGGCATATTGACAGCAGTAAAACTATATGCTACAGGTCATGGAATGGCATTTAACTTAACAGCATACTAAAGGACATTATCAACTACAAATAACTCTATTACACCTACCACAAAAGGGTTCTAGATCACTAGCAAATCACATGGCAAGACAGCAACAAAATATTACAGATTCCAGACTTAGAAATATTTTGGCATCTCAAACAGCAAAATTTTATAGCAAGTTGACGACACGAAAACAACACCTGAACATGCATTTCTATGACAAGAAAAATGTCTAGGGGCTAGGACACATATCAAAGAGCATTTCTCATGTTGAAAACTATTTCATATCATGCACGGATTAAATCACATGAAAATAACAAAAGGCATCACAGCAATAATGACGTGCACACAAAATGCTCAAATGACAAAACTAAATGCACAGATAATTTCTATGGATTTTTCTACCCCGAAAACATATATAATATGCATAGGCTAATGTAGGAAATTAATCATAATTAAATATGCGGGCGATGGGCCTAATTACCTCTTAGCAATTCATTAATGCAAAATAAATGCAAACAACATGCCAACAATCTTTATCATGCATGAAAATTTGATGCCGGTGATATGAGCAATTTTAATATATGATTTTAATTAATTCTCGATGCACGTTAAATAAATATGACAATGCAAAAAATGCAATTATGCAACATAACAGGAAAATGATGTGTTAGATATTTAGGCATGGATGAAAAAAGACATATTATTAATCTACACAATTTTCTAACCATTTTACATGTTCGGAATATTTCTATACGGTCCATGGATTAATAGATATAATCGTTTAAAAATGCAATGGCCAAAATATAAAAAAACAAGGGGGGCTACTCACCCTGGCCACTTGGGCCTTGGCCCATGCGGTGGCTGGCAGGGCGAGGGAGCCAGCTGGGCCGAGCTGGCGCTGGCCAAGCCCAGCGGGCGCTGGCGGTCAACGCCCAATGGATCGCAGCGTCGTCCTCCGCTCACTCCCGAGCAGGAAGGAGCGGTGGCGGCTGCGGCTCCACCGGCGGCGAGGAGCGCAAGGAGGAGGCCGGCGGGGTCGGGGCGGCCAGATCCAGCCGGCGGTGGCCCATTCCCGGCGGTGAGGAGGCCAACGGCGGTGTCTGCGCGGAGATCGGCCATGGCAGCGCCTGCGGGAGAAGAGGGAGGCCAGGTTAGAGGGAGAGAGAGGGGAGGAGAAAGAGAGAAGGAGGAGGAGAGAGGGGCGGCGGCTGGCAGCCAGGGGTCCGGCAGAGCTTCGGCGAGCTGCCATGGGAAGGCTGCAGCGGCGAGGCTACGAGAGGAGCTCGGCAGCGCCATGGGAGGAGCTCGGGCAGATCTCGGGGACGGGGATTCGGGCCCGGATGGGCTCGGGCGGGCCTAGATGGGCTCGGGCGGGCTGGAGGAGGGAGGAGGGTGGCTGCCACTTGGGGCGGCGTGGAATTCGAGGGGAATTAGGGTGGCTGCCCAATAAGGAAGGGGGGAGGGCTATTTATAGGTTTCGGTCTAGGGTTTACGGTCGCTGTCCGTTTTTGGACTGTCGGCTGTCGATTCGACGGTCCGAAAATGAAGGAGAGTTACGGTGGCTGTGCAGATGGACTAGGAAGGGAAGAGAGGGAAGTTTGCGGCCCGTGACACAAAGTTTGAAACACTGACAAACGTCCAATGATAACTGATAACCTCACTTCTACGGATGACCGACGGGGTATCGAACGAACTCGAAACGCGACAAAATTCGACGGGCGGTCTACCTACAATATAACAAGACCGCACGACAAGTTTCGACCCAATCCAAGAATATTTTCTTCGCGCTTTGAAAACGGTTTTATTTAAAATAATGTCACGGGAACGTGCGTGTGTGGTCGGTCTCAAAATGGTCAGCACCGAGAACGAAGAGAACCGGCGACGACGAACGGATGCAAGTTCGAAAACGAGTGACAATGCTATGCAGATGATGCGAATGATGCGATGATGAATGCAACAGCCAAACGAAACACAGACAAGAATAGAAACACAAGGGGAATCTTCTGGGATCTTATGGAGAGTCGGTCCCGGCTGTCACACACACCCAAAGTATTCCTACAGTATCCGGGAGTTGCACAATCTCATGGTCTAAGGAAATGATACTTGACATTGGAAAAGCTTTAGCAGATGAACTAAACGATCTTGTGCTATGCTTAGGATTGGGTCCTGTCCATCACATCACTCTCCTAATTATGTGATCCCGTTATCACCGACATCCAATGTCCATGGTCATGAAACCATGACCATCTATTGATCAACGAGCTAGCCAACTAGAGGCTCACTAGGGACATGTTGTGGTCTATGTATTCACACATTTATTACGGTTTCTGGTTAATACAATTATAGCATGAACAATAGACAATTATCGCGAACAAGGAAATACAATAATAACCATTTTATTATTGCCTCTAGGGCATATTTCCAATAGTCTCCCAATTGCACTAGAGTCAATAATCTAGTTACATTGTGATGAATCGAACACCCATAGAGTTCTGGTGTTGATCATGTTTCACTCATGAGAGAGGTTTAGTCAACGGATCTGCGACATTTAGATCTGTATTTACTTTACAAATATCTATATCTCCCTCCTGAATGTAATCACGGATGGAGTTGAAACGGCGCTTGATGTGTCTTGTCTTCTTGTGAAACCTGGGCTCCTTCGCAAGGGCAATAGCTCCAGTGTTGTCACAGAATAGAGTCATCGGGCCCGACGCATTGGGAATCTGTTGGGGATATAACCCCGTGATATGACCCAGCTGGAAGGTTCCGGTTAATAGCATTGGTTTGTGAGCCGGCCCATGATGCAAGGTGTCAACCGAAGGCCCAAGATGATAGGCGGCTCTTGGTGTGGGCCAGACGGCGAAGACCCGGATGTGCAAGACGTCTCAAGGATGACTTGGTTAAGAAGATAGAGATAAACTCCGAGATGTAAACATGATCCGGTTGTACAATTGTAAGACCCGACGGTTCTGACCTTTTATATAAAGGCAGAGTCAGGGCGACTTAGAGATAGGTTATCGAGAACTAGGTCAAGCTTCTAGCCCCTTGTAATCGATACAACAACCAATAACAACACAAGCAGGACGTAGGCTTTTACCTCGACTTGAGGGGCCGAACCTGGGTAAACTCGTGTCCTTTGTCCCGACCAACTCCTTTGAGTCCACTACAATGGCGATGGCTCCGAACTCAAGTTCGGTCACCCGGACATCTGCCGTGAGAAAACCACGACAGTTGGCGCCCACCGTGTGGCTAGCGCTTGGTGGTGTTGAATTCTCAAAGGGCTCCCTTCCAGGGCTCAATGGACACATAGTTGGGAGGATGAGCAAGAGTCGCCGCGGCCGGCTCTACATTGACGATGCCGGCTGGGGGCTTGATGCTGATTCTGTGGAGTATGGCTTTCGGGTTCTGTTTGGCGGAATCCAGGTGTTCATCGGAAGGATCGGCGGATCTACACCCGGGCCGGACGTCTGCACCAACATCGTCGAGCCGGCTGGGCGTCTCCGGCCCGCGTGTAAGGTATGCCCTGCCTGTGTCAATCCGGTTAAGGAGCATGTCTTCGTGGGCTTTACTCAAGGTATGGATCTGGAAGCTTCCGGATCTCAAGGAACTCTCGTGCACTCTGAAGATGAGTCTTCGAGTGGGGAAACAGAATCTGTGTACCGGCTCAGGAACGGCGGCCTTGGGGGCTACGGTAACGCGTGCCTTGAGTCAGGGTGCGGCGAGTCAGGTGAGTTTGAGCAGCCGGTTCACGCGGCGGTGTTCATGACGGGGCCAGGGCGGCCGGCTCAGGAGCTAACCCACCCCCACCGCCGCCGGTTCAGAGTTTTGTGGACTTGATGGATGAGCTTGAGGCTTTGATGGCTACGGAGGTTACACCGGACAATCAAGCAGCTCGAAATACGAAGATCGCAAGGATCAAGAGTCGGATGGCTGAGGAGCGTCAGTGGATGGCGGAACTAAAGGACCAGATGGAGGCAGAAGCGGCACGACTCAAGGTCGATGCTTTCCGTTTGGAGTTGGAGCAAGCGTCTGCAGCGGCTGTACACCTCAAGAGGCATCAATCTCGCTTGCCAGAGTGTTATGAGGCGAGGAATCTTTTCAACACCATTGGCTTTGGGAGAGCGGCAGCTGCCCCGGAGGAAGGGCGAGCAGCGGCTCACACAGCCTGGCTCGGAGGATTTGAAACGCCGGCAGGTCATTATTCTAACCCGGCTGAGTATATGGTAGCAGCGGCTACCCGGCTCGGAACAATCCCCATCCCGGAGGAGGCGCCATTTGCAGAGGAGGTACGGAGTGCTATCGGATATCTACAGACGGCCGTGGCTCAGCAGGAGAAATACACTCACAGCCGGAGCCGGGTCCACTCTACCCCTCTCCATAGTCAAAGTTTCAGCCGGTGTTATGAGTCGCCGGCGGCTTCTAGCAGTGGTCTGCATCGTGGGCCGGAAGGGGGACGAGCAGTTTCAGACGCGCAGGCTCTTGTGGACAGAGCAAGGAACAGGTGAGAAGAAGAGGCGGCAATGATTCATCCGGGCCCTGGACATTCGGTATCCATGGAAGCCGGAGCTGCTGGTAGCGCCCGGGCCGTAGTAGTTCCATGCTTAACCCCGGCTCTATGGAGCGAGAGGTTGCCCAGGGATTTCAAGGGACCCCGTAAGGTTCCAAATTACATCGCAGATCTCCCTCCCGAGGCATGGGTCGAGAGTTATGAGTTAGCTATGGAGATGTTGGACGTCAGTGAGGCGGTTTTCGCAAAGTACTTTATCATGATGCTTGAAGGTCCGGCTCGCACATGGTTGAAGGGCTTACCACCCAACACGATAAACTCCTGGGCTGAGTTGAGGGCTAAGTTCATCAAGAATTTCTAGGGGACTTGCAAGCAGCCGATGACCATTGTGGATCTAGATCATTGTGTTCAGCAGGAGAATGAGTCGGCTCATCATTGGGTCCGGCGGGTGTCGACCATTATTCATTCGTCTGAGCAGATCACAGCGGCTCAAGCGGTGCTCCTTTTGGAGAAGAACTGTCACTTTATTCCGCTGAACAGAAGCTTGGCCGGCTTAAACGCACGTGTCAGGATATGGGAGAGCTCATGACGGCTTTAACGAAGTACACAGACTCGGACAGCACCAAGGATCCGGGTTCAGATGAGGAGAAGTCGAATCAGGTGAAAAAGAATAACCAAGGCAAGGAACTTTGGGAATAATGGGAATCAGAATAGGCAGAAGAACGCTGGTGGCGGGTCAGAGCTAGTGGCGAATGCTAATACAGGGCCAAACGCTCCGAAGACGAACGGATGGTACAAGCCGTATCAGCGAGGAAACAGGGCCCCTTTCAACTTAGAGGCGGCTCTCAGGAAGCCCTGCCCAGAGCATAGGACGCCTGACAAGCCGTCAACGCATGCATGGGGCGATTGTTTTATCATGCAGAGATTTAAGAACCAGCACTCCCAGCCGCCTAATAATTAGGGCGGTGGGCCGCCCGGCGGCTCAGGGCCTGGCGGCTCAGGAGCTGGGTTTGGTGCCAGCGGCTCAGGACATGGGCATCCGGGTCAGAACAACCAAGGGAACAACCAAGGGGGCAGCAACAGCACCCTGGCAACAATCATAACAATCAGCAGTAGCAGCGCAATCAGTCTGGGTTGCAGAGTAATCCGAAGTAGCTTAGCTCTGGTCAATACCATGTGTTTACAACTGGTCACAGCAAACGAGATGAGAAACTACGGAGGCAAGCGGTTAATACAGTTGCGCCGGCTCTCCCACGTTATTTGCCTTGGTCTGAATTTGACATAATGTGGAGCCGAGCGGATCACCCGCCACAAGTTGATGACCCGGGCTGGTTGGCTTTGGTGGTGGCCCCTCAGATACATGGTTACGGCGTGAATAAGGTGCTCATAGATGGAGGCAGCAGCATCAACATCTTATACTATGACACCTTCCAGCGGATGAAGCTGTTAGATAAGGATCTTAAACCTTCTTCCACTGTCTTTCATGGTGTGGTGCCCGGTAAGTCAGCTTACCCTGTAGGTAAAATTTCCTTGGAGGTGGCTTTCGGCGACGAGTATAATTACAGGGTGGAGACCTTGTGGTTTGAAGTGGTCAAAATCAAGAGTCCCTATAATGCGTTGTTTGGGCGGCCGGCTTACGCCAAGTTCATGGCTAGGCCGTGTTATGTTTATTTGCAGCTTAAAATGCCCGGCTTCAATGGCACAATTACGGTTCATGGCAACCGAAAGACGGCTCTTGAATGTGAGGAAGGAGATGCGGCTTATGCAGAAGCTAGTTGTGCCCAGGAGGAGCTTAAGTTTTATAAGGAGAACGTTGACCCAGAGGACATGATCCCGCTAAAGAAACCGACCACGAAGACCGCTCAAGTTTTCAGCGGATGATACCAAGGCAGTAGATTTTACCCCGGGCAACTCATCCAAGCAGTTCGTCATTGGAGCTCACATGGATCCCAAATAGTAAAGCGCGCTCATCGAATTCATCCGTGAGAATCGGGACATCTTCGCATGGAAACCTTCTGACATGCCGGGTGTACCGAGAGAGTTCGCTGAGCACAATCTTAATGTGAATCCGAAGTTTAAGCCGATCAAATAGTTTGTACGACGGTTCAACGAGGAGAGGCGCAAGGCTATTGGGGAAGAAGTTGCCCGGCTCTTGGCTGCAGGATTTATAGTTGAAGTCTTTCACCCGGAGTGGTTGGCTAATCCGGTGTTGGTACTCAAGAAGAACGGCACTTGGTGTATGTGCATAGATTACACGGACCTCAACAAGGCTTGCCCGGCTGATCCCTTTGCGCTCCCCCATATTGATCAGATCATCGATGCTACAGCCGGGTGTGAGAGCTTGTGCTTTCTGGATGCGCATTCAGGGTATCATCGGATTAAAATGGCAGTGAAGGATCAGGAGAAAACATCGTTTATCACACCTTTTGGGGCGTTCTGCTACGTCTCCATGCCTTTCGGGCTCAAAAGTGCCCAGGCGACTTACCAACGATGTGTACAGAACTGCCTTCACAGTCAGATTGGCCGTAATGTTCACGCTTATGTAGATGACATAGTGGTGAAATCCAGAAAGAAGGAAACCCTCTTGGAGGACCTGAAGGAAACTTTTGACAATCTTCAGGTCTACAAGATGATGCTTAACCCAGCGAAGTGTGTTTTGGTGTTCCAGCCGGAAAGCTTTTTGGTTTTTTGGTCTCTGAGCGTGGCATCGAGGCTAACCAGGATAAAATCAAGGCTATCACTTCTCTGCGAGAGCCGACGTGCATCAATGATGTTCAACGCATTGCAAGGCGAAATCGCTGCGTTGAGCCGGTTCATAAGCCGACTTGGGGAGAAGGCCATTCCCTTCTATCAGATGATGAAAAAGACAGACAAGTTTAAATGGAGCAAGGCAGCAACAGAGGCATTTGAAGCTCTTAAGAAGCAATTGACTGAGCCGCCAGTATTAGCCGCTTCGGTTGAGAGAGAGTCGTTACTCCTTTATGTGGCAGCTAACAACCGGGCGATCAGTGTGGCAATTGTGGTCGAGCGTAAGGAGGCTTCTTACCTTTGGGTATAGCTTACTTCTCCCTTACGTAGTTGGCTTTATGCCCTTTCCAAGCACCGATGGCAGGAAGGCTTCTTGCCCAAGGGTATAGCTTACATCTCCCGTGTGTGGTCCGCTTCTTACTGTTGCAAGGAGGCTTCTTACCTTTGGGTATAGCTTACATCTTCCTTGCGCAGTTGGCTTTATGCCTAGTTTGAGTACGTTAAGCGTTGTTGTTGATGGAGGCTTCTTACCTTTGGTATAGCATAACATGACCCTAAGACAATAGCGTGTACATCAAATTCTAGTTGCTTATCAACTGCGGCCATCGAAGGGGGCTTCTTACCGACGGGTATCGCTTATCTCACCCTAATGGCCGGCTTTATGCCTTTTCCGGTTAACATGTTAGCCGCGGTTGTCGAAGGGGGCTTCTTACTGACGGGTTCGCTTATCTCACCCTAACAACCGGCGTTTATGACAAAAATAGCTGTGGAAGGAGGCTTCTTGCCCTTGGGTATACCTTACATCACCCTTCACACAGACGGCTAGTACAATTACTAGTCGCGGCTGTCGAATGGAGGCTTCTTGCCATAAGGTATAGCTTACATAAACCCATCGGCAGCCGACTTTATGCAACATTCGCTGATTGGAGGAGGCTTCTTGCCTACGGGTATAGCTTACATCACCCTCCAGCAGCAGGCTTTTTGAGCTGCGGTTGTCAACAGAGGCTTCTTGCCATAAGGTATAGCTTACATAAACCTGTTGACAACCGGTGTTGAGTGCAAAGGATAAATGTTTGTTGTCAAAAGGAGGCTTCTTGCCATTGTGGTGTCGCTTACATCACCCTTTATATACAGCCGATTGTAGGCCACTCCAAGATTATTTACAGTCGTCGTTGTCAATAGAGGCTTCCTACCGTGAGGTATAGCTTACTTTATCCTATGACAGCCGGCTCTTCAATGGAGTCATATTATAAGAGACGGTGCCATGACGTTCCGGCTGCTGCAGTAAATTCTCTGAGTCTAATGACTTCGGAGAAGCAAGGACATCTCAGAAAGATTAAGTCAAGCTTCGTCAACAGCCGCCGTTTATCTATAGAGGTTTTTTATCCTCAAGCTATGAAGAAATACAAGCGCCTCTCACGAAGAGTCGGCAGGTTTGACAACCGGAAATAAAGAGTTAAGAAAGACTACTAAAGGTAATATGAAACAGCCGGCAAGACACCCTTAGATGTTATTGACAAGCTGTTACAAAAGGTGTTCTCATAAGGAACAAAGGTGTTTCTACAAGTTTCAAGCCGCCCACAGCAGTTAATTACAAGAGCCGTTTTTGCTCTGAATGTTACAAGATCACATCAGTTGGCCGGCTCATCCTGCTCCGGCTCTTCCGCGGGCTGGATCTGAAGGTTGCCTAGTTCCCAATTGTAGTTAGAGAGGGCAGCGAAGGTCCCTTCAAAGAAAGGTGAGACATTGAGCTCACAGGAGAAAAGATCCTTACTACGGGCAGGTGTTAAGTCTTGGCATTCATAGAGCAGCCCGCGGCTCCGTTTGTCTTCGCTGTCGTACGCTGCTTGATAACTCTTCAGATCTGCTTCATCCGCCATAACAGACGCCAGGAAGCGCGAGTCCTTGACGCATTTGAAGTAGTCCGTCTTAGTGAATTCTGAGCCGTCCACCTTCTTTGAGGAGTAGCCGCCCATCATTTCAGCCGGCGTGAGATCCGGCGCAAAGGCCCGAGCCCGGCTCAATGCTACGACGGCTCCTTGGCGGAATGAAGCCTTCTTGAGTTCGTCTATTTGTTTCGGCACGGTTGAGAACAACTCCAACACCCCTTTCAGCGCATTGGGGATCTTCTCTTTATACTGCACGCTCTTAATAGTAAAGATTGCTCCGCAGTACAGTTGCTCGGTGAAGGTGTAGATGGCCTTCAGCGAAAGAATGATGTCCGTAGCAAGCTGCCGGCTGCAGGGACCTATATAAGCCAGAAGAGGTGTGTCAGTTGCCAAAGTTCAGTGAAAGGTATTAACATACATAGTACGATAAGAAGACTTACCAAACAAGGCGGCAGACATTTTCGTGATATGCCGTTTTAAACCTTCGAGTTCTTCAGCAACGGCGATGAGCCATTGATCGGCATCATCCGCCCGTTTCTTTAGAGCAGCTCTCTCCGATTCTGCTGCTTCTTTTACAAACGCCAACTCAGCTGTGGCCTTTGCAAGTTCTTCGGCTAAGAGCCGGCATTTTTCATCTGCAGCACTTTGGGCTTCCTGTTGGGTAGCTAAGTTAACTTTAAGATCCGCCAACTGAGAGCCGGCGATGTTAAGAGCATCCTGCACATATCCAAGTAAATCATGATCCGTTACGCAGATGAGGGCATCAAAATAGACAAGTGTTCACTGCTAAAATTATGCAACTCTCAAATAGATTGCAAGCAATATATTTGACACTTGGGGGCTAATGTACATTTTATCTCTCTAGACATACAGTTCCGGCTCATCTTATTTGAAGTTCATCCGAAACTTGGGGGCTACATAATGGCTCTTTTCGGTAAAAGAAGACCCGATTCAAAAAAAATTTGAGTCGGAACTCAAATAAAATTTGAGCCGGCCCTTGGGGGCTACCATTGGCAGTATGCTAAATATTACAGCGTGCAGGTTGTGTTTACTACATTTCTGCAAGCGTATTTTCAGCATAAATACAAGAAAGACCCGGATCAACTAGACACTAGATTAAATCCGGCTCTTGGGGGCTAGGAAAGGTTATGGTTGGCGAAGAGAGACATACCTTGTATTTGGTCTTCATCATATTGACCAGCCGGAGTTCTAAGTCACGGCTGGTATTGACTCGATTCACATAGTCGGAATGAAGTTCTTCGGCTGTCATTTTCTTGTGCGCGGAGTCAAATTGAAGTTTCCGTGAAGCTTCAGCCAGTTCAGGATGCCGGGTTAGTACATGCTCTAGAAGAGGAGACTTTGGGCAGACCCGATGATGATGACATCCGGAGTTGCGGGAGTCTTGGCGGGGGTGACCGGCCTTGAAGGAGCTGGTGGAGAGTTCTCTATTATAACATCGTCCGCCGCTGGCTCTGTGGAAGTCATTGGCGGAGCATCTTCTGCTGGAGTTTCTTCCGGCTGTCCAAGGTCCAGTTGAGCCGGGGCCGGCTGTTCAAGCTCCTGGTCCTTGAGGACTGAGCCAGAGGAAGGATGGTTGGTCTTGCGGCGTTTCGCCTGAGCACTACAAGATAAAGGGTCAGCATTTGAAAGAGACTGGTATTGCATCAACAGCCGGATATTTGAATACTTACAGAGGGTCGATCTTGGGTGGAGGTATAACTGACGCCGAAGAGTCGCCAAAGGAAGGAGTCTTCTGAAAAAATAACAGGAAAATGAGAAGGCAATTAAGTGCAAAGGAGGAGTCAAAGGAGAGTACAAATACGAACCTCGGCAGGCCGTTTCTTGGGAGCCGGAGAATTGGGAAGCCCAGACATAAGCTCATTAGAGCCGGTGCTCCTGGTCTGGCGACGTTCGGCCTGTTGTTGCTTTTTTAAGAAGAAGTAGGGAGCCAGATGAGCGAGAGGGTGAGAAAGAGGAAATTTCCTAACAACCCGCCGCGGCTTTCGAGGAAAGTATTTGAAGTCAGAGTATATGCAAGTTACCTCAGGAGCGTTGGCGTGACTGGTCTCCACTTCGTCCTGCGAGCACAATGCACATTAATAAGGGGCAGGAAGAGCAAAGAGTCGGATAAGCACATTTAAGATCTTACCCCCGAGTCTGAAGAAGCCGGCTGTTCAAGCCAGTTTTCTTGGGGGGGCAGCTTTCTTCTGCTTCTTGGTAGCGGCTTTTTTCTTGGCTGCCTTCGGAGGAGGCACGTATTCCTTCTTCCAGAACTCTGAGTTGGCCTGTGCACATTTAACCCGGAAGGAAATATAGTAAAATCAAGCAAGAAGGGTGAGTATGGATGCAAGAGACGGATAGTAAAAGAATTAAAACTTACAAGGGGTGCCGGATTGGTAGCACAAAAGGGTGCTAAGCCGATGGCACTGCAAGAGCCGGAGGTTTCGTGGACAAGACTTCGGACGAGCATACAGATGTCATCTTCGGTCAAAGTGTCCTTGCTGAAGCACATTGAGCTGTCATACTTCCCTGGATATTCAAACATGAGCCGGCTCCTGCGGCTCAGAGGCATGATCCGCCATTCTACCCAGCAGCGGATCAGATCAGTTCCTATCAGTCTGTTGGCCAAGAGAGCCTTTACCTTTGCATGAACTGACTCATACTTGGCGCGGTCAGCAGCTGAGAGCCGGTCAGGGAGTGTCTTGTCTGTCGAGAGCCGGGAAGGACGGTAACTCGGCAGGCGATGTTTAGTCTCAAAAGACGTGTCTTGGCAATAAAACCATGTATTGTTGTAGTCCTTAGGGTGGCTTGGCATCTGAACAGCCGGGAAGGTGATGCCCCTTCTGTTGGAAATATGCCCTAGAGGCAATAATAAATTAGTTATTATCATATTTCCTTGTTCATGATAATCGTTTATTATCCATGCTATAATTGTATTGATCGGAGACTTAAATGCATGTGTGGATACATAGACAAAACCATGTCCCTAGTATGCCTCTAATGGACTAGCTCGTTGATCAAAGGATGGTTAAGGTTTCCTAGCCATGGACATGAGATGTCATTTGATAACGGGATCACATCATTAGGAGAATGATGTGATGGATAAGACCCAAACTACAAACATAGCATATGATCGTGTCAGTTTATTGCTACTGTTTTCTGCATGTCAAGTATATGTTCCTATGACCATGAGATCATGCAACTCACGGATATCGGAGGAGTGCCTTGTGTGTATCAAACATCGCAACGTAACTGGGTGACTATAAAGGTGCTCTACAGGTATCTCCGATGGTGTTTGTTGAGTTGGCATGGATCGAGACTGGGATTTGTTACTCCGTGTGACGGAGAGGTATCTCAGGGCCCACTCGGTAATACAACATCACAACAAGCCTTGCAAGCAATGTGGCTAAGTGTTAGTCACGGGATCTTGTATTACGGAACGAGTAAAGAGACTTGCCAGTAACGAGGTTGAACTAGGTATGGAGATACCGACGATCGAATCTCGGGCAAGTAACATACCGAAGAACAAAGGGGACGTTATACGGGATTAACTAAATCCTTGACATAGAGGTTCGACCGAAAAAGATCTTCGTAGAATATGTAGGAACCAATGTGGATGTCCAGGTCCCTCCATTGGTTATTGACCGTAGAGGTGTCTCGGTCATGTCTACATAGTTCTCGAACCCGCAGGGTCTGCACACTTAAGGTTCGGTGACGTTTCGGTAGTGTAGAGTTATGTATGGTGGTGACCGAAGTTTGTTCGGAGTCCCGGATGAGATCCCGGACATCACGAGGAGCTCCGGAATGGTCCGGAGGTAAAGATTCATATATAGGAAGTCCCAGTTTGGTTTCCGGAAAAGTTTCGGGCTCATCGGTAGTGTACCGGGAGTGCCGGTAGTGTACCGGGAGTGCCGGTAGTGTACCGGGAGGCCTCCGGGAGGGGTATTTCGACCCCAAGAGGTCCATGGGCTGTGGGAGAATAATAACCAGCCCTTAGTGGGCTGGGAAAACAGCCACAAAGGCCCATGGCGCAGGAGAGAAAGTCCTAAAGCAAAAAGTGGAAAATCAGCCAATAGGAGGCAATCCTACTCCAACTAGGATTGGAGGTGAAGTAGGATTGCTCCCACCTCCTATTTCGGCCGACCCAAAGGCCTTGGCTGCCTCTCCTCTCCTCTCCTCCTATATATACTAGTGGATTGGGTGGTTTTTGGACAGAATTTCCGGCCACGTGCTACCCGTTTCACCGGTGCACAGTTTCTCCTCTAGATCGGTTTTCCGCAGCGCTTAGGCGAAGCCCTGCCGGAATCACTCCACCACCATCACCGGAGCGCCGTCACGCTGCCGGTGAACTCTCTCTCCTCTCCACCTCCTCTTGCTGGATCAAGATGGTGGAGATCGTCATCAAGCTGCACGTGTGCTGAACGCGGAGGTGCCGTCCGTTCGGCGCTAGATCGGAAGGACCGTGATCGAGATCGCGAGACGGTTCGTGATGTGATCACGGAACGGATCGTGATGAGTTCGCGGGACAGATCGTGATCAAGATCGTGAGACGGATCGTGATGAGTTCACGGGACGGATCATGATGTGTTCGCGGGACGGTTCGTGATTGGATCGCGGGACGCTCGGCGATTTGGATCGCGAAGAAGTTCGACTACACCAACCGCGTTTCTTAACGCTTCCCGCTTAGCGATCTACAAGGGTACGTAGATCCACTCTCCCTCTCGTAGATGCTCATCACCATGGATAGGTTTGCGTGTGCGTAGGAAAATATTGTTTCCCATGCGACGTTCCCCAACAGTGGCATCATGAGCTAGGTTGATGGTTCGATGAGATCTCGAGTAGAACACAAAAGGTTTGTGGGCGTTGATGCTTAGATTGCTTCCTCCCTTGGTCGGATTTTGGTTCAGCGGTATTGTGAGATGAAGCGGCCCGGACCAACATTACTCGTACGCTTACGAGAGACCGGTTCCCGCGATGCAACTTGTTGCTTAGCTGGCTTGCGGGTGACAGTTTCTCTTACTCTAGTTGGATCGGATCCGACAAAGGCGGTCCTTGAGAAGGTTGAAAAGCAAACTAGTGTATCACCGTTGTGGTTTTGCGTAGGTGAGAATTGTTCTTGCTAGATACCCGTAGCAGCCACGTAAAACATGCAACAACAATTAGAGGACGTCTAACTTGTTTTTGCAGGGTATGTTGTGATATGATATGGCCAATTACATGATGAAATATATGTGATGTATGAGATGATCATGTGATGTATAGATTATCACGACTTGCATGTCGGTGATTACGGCAACCGGCAGGAGCCATAGGGTTGTCTTTAATTATTGTATGACCTGCGTGTCAATCATTAAAGCGCTATGTAATGCTTTACTTTATCGCTACGGTAGCAATAGTAGTAGAAGCATGCAGGGCGTGACAACCCCGATGGCGACACGTTGATGGAGATCATGGTGTCGTGCCGGTGACGATGGAGATCATGCCGGTGTTTCGAAGATGGAGATCTTAAACACAAGTTGATGGCCATATCATGTCACTTATGAATTGCATGAGATGTTAATCCTTTTATGCACCTTGTTTTGCTTAGGACGACGGTAGCATTATAAGGTGATCCCTCACTTAATTTCAAGATAAATTGTGTTCTCCCCAAGTGTGCACCGTTGCGAAAGTTCGTCGTGTTGAGACACCACGTGATGATCGGGTGTGATAGACTCTACGTTCACATACAACGGGTGCAAGACAGATTTGCACATGCGGAACACTCGGGTTAAACTTGACGAGCCTAGCATGTACAGACATGGCCTCGGAACACAAGAGACCGAAAGGTCGAGCATGAGTCATATAGTAGATATGATCAACATAATGATGTTCACCATTGAAGCCACCTCAACTCACGTGATGATCGGACTCGAGTTGGTGAATTTGGATCATGTGACACTCAGATGACCTGAGGGATGTCAATTTGAGTGGGAGTTCTTAAGTAATATGATTAATTGAACTCATTATCATGAACATAGTCAGTAGTGTCTTTGCAAATTATGTTGTAGATTACTAGCTCGCACTGTAGCTCCCGTGTGTTTTTATATGTTCCTAGAGAAATAGAGTTGAAAGATGATGGTAGCAATATTGCGGACTGGGTCCGTGATATGAGGATTGTCCTCATTGCTGCACAGAAGGCTTATGTCCTTAATGCACCGCTCGGTGCGCCACCCCCTCTAGCGTCGTCTATAGATGTTGTGAACATCTGACAGGCACGTTTCGATGACTACTTGATAGTTTTGTGCGTCATGCATTACGGCTTAGAATTGAGGCTCCGAAACGTTTTGAACGTCACGGAACATATGAGATGTTCTAGGGGCAGAGATTGTGATCTCAGGCTCGTGCCTGTGTTGCGAGATATGAGATCTCCAACAAGATTCTTTGCCTGTAAGATGAAGGAGAATAGCTCAATCGTTGAGCATGTACTCAGATTGTCTGGGTACTACAATCGCTTGAATCAAGTGGGAGTTGATCTTCCAGATAAGATAGTGATTGATATAGTTCTCCAAGTCACTGTCACTAAAGCTACTAGAACTTAAGTGATGAACTATAATACACCAGGGATAGAAGTATTGATCCCTGAGCTGTTCGCGATGTTTGACACCGCGAAGGTAGAAATCAAGAAGGAGCGTCAAGTGTTGATGGTTAATCAAACCACTAGTTTCGAAAAGGGCAAGATCAAGGAGGGAAACTTCATGGATAGCAAGTCAGTTGCTGCTCCAGTGAAGCAACCCAAAGTTGAACTCAAACCCGAGACTAAGTGCTTCTATTATGAGGTGAGAGGTCGCTGAAGCGGAACAACCCTAGATACTTGGTAGATAAGAAGGCTGGCAACATTGATAGAAGTATATTTGATATACGAGTTACTAATGTGTACCTTGCTAGTACTCTTAGTAGCACCTGGGTATTGGATACCGGTTCGGTTGCTAAATGTTAGTAACTCGAAATAAAAGCTACGGAATAAACGGAGAACTAGCTAAGGGTGAGGTGACGATATGTGTTGGAAGTGTTTCCAAGGTTGATGTGATCAACATCGCACGCTCTCTCTACCTTCAGGATTAGTGACGAACCTAAATAAATGTTATTTGGTGTTTTGCGTTGAGCATGAACATGATTAGATCATGTTTATTGCAATACGGTTATTCATTTAAGTTAGAGAATAATGGTTATTCTGTTTACATGAATAATACCTTCAATGATCATGCACCCAGTGAGAATGGTTTGTTGAAATCTTGATCGTAGTATTACACATGTTCATAACATTGATGTCAAAAGATACAAAGTTAATAATGATAGTACCACATACTTGTGGCACTGCCGCTAAATGTCATATTGGTATAAAGCGCATGTAGAAACTCCATGCTGATGGATATTTGGACTCATTCGATTTCGAATCGGTTGAGACATGCGAACCATGCCTCTTGGGCAAGATGACTAAAGGACCCCGTTGGATGGAGCGGGCAAGTGATTCATTGGAAATGATACATGTTGATGTATGCAATCTAGTGAGTCTTGTAGTGTGCAGTGGATATCGTTATTTTCTTACCTTCACTGATGATTTGAGTAGATATAGTGTATATTTACTTAATGAAACACAAGTCTGAATCGTTTGAAAGGTTCAAGCAAATTCAGAGTGAAGTTTAAAGATCATCGTGACAAGAAGATAAAAATGACTGCGATATGATCGTGGAGGTGAATATCTGAGTCACGAGTTTGGCATACAACTTAAGACAATGTGAAAGTTGTTTCACAACTAAACGCCACCTGGAACACCATAGTGTGATGGTGTGTCCGAACATCATAGTTATGCTCTATTGGACATGGTGCGTGCTATGATGTCTCTTGTCGTTTTACTACTATAATTTTGGGGTTATGCATTAGAGACAACTACATTCACTTTAAATAGGGCACCATCTAAATCCGTTGAGATGACACCATATGAATTATGGTTTGATAGAAACCTAAGCTGTCGTTTCTTAATACTTGGGGCTGCGGCACTTGTGTGAAAAATGTTTTCACCTAATGAGGTCGAACCCAAGGCGGACAAATGCATCTTCATAGAATACCCTAAGATCAGTTGGGTGAACCTTCTATCTCAGATCTAAAACGGATCCTTTCTCGAGGAAAGGTTTCTCTCGAAAGAATTGAGTGGGAGGAAGATAGAACTTGATGAGGTTGTTAAACCTTTGTTCAACCAGAGAGTAGCGCAGCGCAGAAAGATGTTTCTGTGAAGCCTACGTTAGTTGAAGAGGAAGTTAATGATGATGATCATGAAGCTTCAGGATCAAGTTACTATCGAACTTCGTGGGTCGACAAGGATGTGTACTGCTCCTAAGCGGTACGACAACCCTGTCTTCGAGGTCATGTTGTTGGACAGCGATGAACCTACGAGCTATGGAGAAGCGATGATGGGCCCGGATTCCGACAAATGGTTAGAGACCATGAAATCCGAGATAGGATCCATTTATGAAAACCAAGTATAGACTTTGGTAGACTTGCTCGTTAGACGGCAGGTCGTTGAGTACAAATGGACCTTTAGAATGAAGACAGACACTGATGGTGAATGTCACCATTTGTAAAGCTCGACTTGTTGCAAAGTTGTTTGTGACAAGTTCAAGGAGTTGACTGCGAGGAGGCTTTCTCACTCGTAGTGGTGCTAAAGTCTGTTGGAATTATGTTAGCAGTTGCTGTGTTTTCAATTATGAAATCTGGCAGATGGATGTCAAAACATCGTTTCCTTAACGGTTTACTTGAGGAAAGGTTGTATGTGATACAACCAGAAGGTTTTGTCAGTCCTAAGGATGCTAAAAGGTGTGCAAGCTTCGGTGATCCTTCCTTGGACTGAAGCAAGCATCTCGGATTTGGAATATACGCTTTGATGAGTTGATCAAAGTTTTTGAGTTTATACAAAGTTTACGAGAAACTTGTATTTGCAACAAAGTGAGTGGGAGCACTATAGAATTTCTGATAAGTATATGTGGATGACATATTGTTGATCGGAAATAATGTAGGATTTCTGGAAGCCATAAATGGTTGTTTGGAAAGTGATTTTCAAAGGAAGACCTGGATAAAGCTACCAAATTGTTGAGCATCAAGATCTATAGAGATAGATCAAGATGACTTGATGAGACTTTCAATGAGTGCATACCTTGACAAGATTTTGAAAGAGTTCAAAATGGATCAGCCAGAGAAATAGTTCTCGTCTGATTTGTAAGGTGTGAAGTTGAGTGAGACTCAAAGCTCGACAACGGCAGAAGAAAGAGAAAGGACGAACGTCGTCCCCTATGCCTTAGCCATAGGCTCTATATTATGCCATGCTGTGTACCGCACCTATGTGTGCCTTGCCATGAGTTTGTCAAGGGGTACAAGAGTGGTCCAGGAGTGGATCACTGGACAGCGGTCGGAATTATCCTTAGTAACCAGAGGACTAAGGAAATGTTTCTTGATTATGGAGGTGACAAAGAGTTCGTCGTAAAGAGTTACGTCGATGCAAGCTTTAACACCTATCCGGATGACTAGTAGTAGCAATCTCGATACGTATAGTGGAGCAGCCATTTGGAAATAGTACCAAGTGGAGTGTGGTAGCAGTGTTTACGGTTTGACATAGAGATTTGCAAAGTACACACGGATCTGAATATCGCAGACCCGTTGACTATAAGACCTCTCTCACATGCAAAGCATGATCGAGCCCCAAAACTCATTGGGTGTTAGATTCATAACAATGCGAATCACATGGTGATGTGAACTAGATTATTGACTCTAGTGCAAGTGGGAGACTGTTGGAAATATGCCCTAGAGGCAATAATAAATTAGTTATTATCATATTTCCTTGTTCATGATAATCGTTTATTATCCATGCTATAATTGTATTGATCGGAGACTTAAATGCATGTGTGGATACATAGACAAAACCATGTCCCTAGTATGCCTCTAATGGACTAGCTCGTTGATCAAAGGATGGTTAAGGTTTCCTAGCCATGGACATGAGATGTCATTTGATAACGGGATCACATCATTAGGAGAATGATGTGATGGATAAGACCCAAACTACAAACATAGCATATGATCGTGTCAGTTTATTGCTACTGTTTTCTGCATGTCAAGTATATGTTCCTATGACCATGAGATCATGCAACTCACGGATATCGGAGGAGTGCCTTGTGTGTATCAAACATCGCAACGTAACTGGGTGACTATAAAGGTGCTCTACAGGTATCTCCGATGGTGTTTGTTGAGTTGGCATGGATCGAGACTGGGATTTGTTACTCCGTGTGACGGAGAGGTATCTCAGGGCCCACTCGGTAATACAACATCACAACAAGCCTTGCAAGCAATGTGGCTAAGTGTTAGTCACGGGATCTTGTATTACGGAACGAGTAAAGAGACTTGCCAGTAACGAGGTTGAACTAGGTATGGAGATACCGACGATCGAATCTCGGGCAAGTAACATACCGAAGAACAAAGGGGACGTTATACGGGATTAACTAAATCCTTGACATAGAGGTTCGACCGAAAAAGATCTTCGTAGAATATGTAGGAACCAATGTGGATGTCCAGGTCCCTCCATTGGTTATTGACCGTAGAGGTGTCTCGGTCATGTCTACATAGTTCTCGAACCCGCAGGGTCTGCACACTTAAGGTTCGGTGACGTTTCGGTAGTGTAGAGTTATGTATGGTGGTGACCGAAGTTTGTTCGGAGTCCCGGATGAGATCCCGGACATCACGAGGAGCTCCGGAATGGTCCGGAGGTAAAGATTCATATATAGGAAGTCCCAGTTTGGTTTCCGGAAAAGTTTCGGGCTCATCGGTAGTGTACCGGGAGTGCCGGTAGTGTACCGGGAGTGCCGGTAGTGTACCGGGAGGCCTCCGGGAGGGGTATTTCGACCCCAAGAGGTCCATGGGCTGTGGGAGAATAATAACCAGCCCTTAGTGGGCTGGGAAAACAGCCACAAAGGCCCATGGCGCAGGAGAGAAAGTCCTAAAGCAAAAAGTGGAAAATCAGCCAATAGGAGGCAATCCTACTCCAACTAGGATTGGAGGTGAAGTAGGATTGCTCCCACCTCCTATTTCGGCCGACCCAAAGGCCTTGGCTGCCTCTCCTCTCCTCTCCTCCTATATATACTAGTGGATTGGGTGGTTTTTGGACAGAATTTCCGGCCACGTGCTACCCGTTTCACCGGTGCACAGTTTCTCCTCTAGATCGGTTTTCCGCAGCGCTTAGGCGAAGCCCTGCCGGAATCACTCCACCACCATCACCGGAGCGCCGTCACGCTGCCGGTGAACTCTCTCTCCTCTCCACCTCCTCTTGCTGGATCAAGATGGTGGAGATCGTCATCAAGCTGCACGTGTGCTGAACGCGGAGGTGCCGTCCGTTCGGCGCTAGATCGGAAGGACCGTGATCGAGATCGCGAGACGGTTCGTGATGTGATCACGGAACGGATCGTGATGAGTTCGCGGGACAGATCGTGATCAAGATCGTGAGACGGATCGTGATGAGTTCACGGGACGGATCATGATGTGTTCGCGGGACGGTTCGTGATTGGATCGCGGGACGCTCGGCGATTTGGATCGCGAAGAAGTTCGACTACACCAACCGCGTTTCTTAACGCTTCCCGCTTAGCGATCTACAAGGGTACGTAGATCCACTCTCCCTCTCGTAGATGCTCATCACCATGGATAGGTTTGCGTGTGCGTAGGAAAATTTTGTTTCCCATGCGACGTTCCCCAACACCTTCGACGCTGGATGGTGATCCCCCCGAGTTCTAGGCTTGGTCCGCTCTTGTACTCTGTCTGGCGGTTGGCATAGAAAAACTCACGAAAGAAGTCGACTGATGGCCTGGATTGAAGGTACGCTTCACAAAGTACTTGGAAGTGGCAAATATTTGATACTGAGTTTAGTGCCAGGTCTTGAGGATGCAGTTTGTATAAATGAAGAATATCGCGGAAAAACTTGGAGCCGGGTGGCATGAACCCCCGCTCGATATGATCTGTGAATACTATCACTTCCCCTTTCTTAGGTGCGGGGCGGGTCTCATCACCCGGAGCCCGCCAGTGGATGACCTCCTTTGGGGGAAGGGTGCCAGCAACGACAAGGTCTGACAGATATTCTTCAGTCACGCAAGGGCCGACCCAATTGCATGAGTTGGTGGCGCGTGTCATATTGATGGCTCAAAGTACTGTGCAAAGGAAAGTGGTGACTAGTCAAACGAAAGCAGATGTTTATAGCGGCTTACAGATTACAGGGTTCTAAAGACTAAACTTTGAAAGACCCAGCGGATGAGAGCCGGAGGAGATCTAGTAGTTCGTTATGGAAGGGAGAACCGGAATTAGGTTAAAGATCCGGACAAACAGTTTTCACAAACTGTTACTAAAATTACGGATCTACCGAGGCGATAAATAAAGTTCTACCGCGACCTAAGTGAAGAACAGCAGGAAATGAAGGGGTAGATTAAGGCCCAAACGGCCCGCGCATTACACGCGGCCGGTCCGCGTACGGCGGCGGTGGCGATGGTGCAGTCTAAAGGAGTGCAGCGGGCCCTGAGATATGCTCGTGCGGCCGTGCCGGAGACCGGGCGCGCGACGGCGGAACCGCCAGAAAACCCTACTTCTAATGGCCTTAATCTACAGGAAGAGGAGACGTACCGGAGTTGGCGACAGCGGCGGACGAGGGTCTGGACCGAACAGGATGATGCGGCGGCCAAGGTTGATGACGGAGAGCGACGGCGCTGGAGGGGAGCAGAGCTCGGGTCGACGGGCGGAGGCAAGAGGAAGACGACGGACGCATAGGCAGGAGAGAATGAAAAATATTTGACCCGTGCGGGTCCTATTTAACAGGAGATACGAGGACGATGCGGAATCCCAGGCGGCGACACCGGTCTTGCCGAGGCGGACGCCTCGATTCTCGGTAAATGGTTAAATGCGAAAGATTTGGTGATACGTCAGCCGAGTCATTCTATGGCGACTCTCAGACAACTAAAAGAGAAGGATGAAATGAGCTGGCTCACTTCAACCTGGGGCCTAATGTTGGGGATATAACCCCGTGGTATGACCCGGCTGGAAGGTTCCGGTTAATAGCATTGGTTTGTGAGCTGGCCCACGATGCAAGGTGTCAACCGAAGGCCCAAGATGATAGGCGGCTCTTGGTGTGGGCCGGATGGCGAAGACCCGGATGTGCAAGACGTCTCAAGGATGACTTGGTTAAGAAGATAGATATAGACTCGGAGATGTAAACATGATCCGGTTGTACAATTGTAAGACCCGACGGTTTTTACCTCTTATATAAAAGCAGAGTCGGGGAGACTTAGAGATAGGTTATCGAGAACTAGGTCAAGCTTCTAGCCCCTTGTAATCGATACAACAAGCAATAACAACACAAGCAGGACGTAGGCTTTTACCTCGACTTGAGGAGCCGAACCTGGGTAAACTCGTGTCCTTTGTCCCGACCAACCCCTTTGAGTCCACTACAATGGCGATGGCTCCGAACTCAAGTTCGGTCACCCGGACATCTGTCGTGAGAAAACCACGACAGAATCACTCCTAGGTCGGTGATGAACTCCTTCATCCAGACTCCTTCCTTTGCTGCTTCCAAAGAAGCTATGTACTCCGCTTCACATGTAGATGCCGCCACGACGCTTTGCTTGCTACTGCACCAGCTAACTGCCCCTCCGTTCAAAATATACACGTATGCGGTTTGCAACTTGGAGTCGTCCGGATCTGTGTCAAAGCTAGCATCGACGTAACCCTTTACGATGAGCTCTTCGGCACCTCCATATACGAGAAACATGTACTTTGTCCTTTTCAGGTACTTCAAGATATTCTTGACCGCTGTCCAGTGTTCCGCTCCGGGATCACTTTGGTACCTCCCTACCAAACTTATGGCAAGGTTTACATCAGGTCTGGTACACAGCATGGCATACATAATAGAGCCTGTGGCTGAAGCATAGGGGATGACACTCATCTCTTCTCTATCCTTTGTCGTGGTCGGGCATTGAGTCGTACTCAATCTCACACCCTGTAACACAGGCAAGAATCCCTTCTTGGACTGATCCATATTGAACTTCTTCAATATCTTTTCAAGGTATGTGCTTTGTGAAAGACCTATGAGGCATTTCGATCTATCTCTATAGATCTTAATACCTAATATGTAAGTAGCTTCTCCATGGTCCTTCATTGAAAAACTTTTATTCAAGTAGGCCTTTACACTTTCCAAGAGTCCTATATCATTTCCCATCAACAATATGTCATCCACAC
Organism: Hordeum marinum; assembly: GCA_022496015.1. Lineage (NCBI taxonomy): Eukaryota > Viridiplantae > Streptophyta > Magnoliopsida > Poales > Poaceae > Hordeum > Hordeum marinum. The sequence goes on from CM039678.1 coordinate 473,043,558, forward strand.
ATAATATGAGGAATGCTACAGAGCTCCCACTCACTTTCTTGTAAATACAGGGCTCTCCATAAACCTGTATAAACCCAAACGCTTTAATCACCTCATTAAAGTGAATGTTCCAACTCCAAGATGCTTGCACCAGCTCATAGATGGAGCGCTGGAGCTTGCATACCTTGTTAGCTTCTGGAGCGCTGGAGCGCTGGAGCTTCCACACCATAGATCGCACCATATCCAATAGAGTCCGATTATGACGTTTAGACACACCATTTCTCTGAGGTGTGCCAGGCGGCATGAGTTGTGAAACAATTCCTCATTTCCTTAGGTGTGTGCCAAACTCGTGACTCAAGTATTCTCTGCCACGATCATATCGTAGGCACTTTATTTTCCTGTCACGTTGATTCTCTACCTCACTCTGAAATTCCTTGAACCTTTCAAAGGTTTCAGACTTGTGTTTCATTAAGTAGACATACCCATATCTGCTCAAGTCATCAGTGAGGGTGAGAACATAACGGTAGCCACCGCGAGCCTCGATGCTCATTGGACCGCATACAACGGTATGTATTATTTCCAACAAGTCAGTTGCTCGCTCCATTGTTCTGGAGAATGGAGTCTTGGTCATCTTGCCCATGAGGCATGGTTCGCACGTGTCAAATGATTCAAAATCAAGAGACTCCAAAAGTTCATCAGCATGGAGTTTCTTCATGCGTTTGACACCAATATGACCAAGGCGGCAGTGCCACATGTGGGACTATCGTTATCAACCTTACACTTTTTGGCACTCACACTATGAACATGTGTAACATCACGTTCGAGATTCATCAAAAATAAACAATTGACCAGCGGAGCATGACCATAAAACATTTCTCTCATATAAATAGAACAACCATTATTCTCATATTTAAATGAGTAGCCATCTCGCATCAAGCGAGATCCAGATACAATGTTCATTCTCAAAGCTGGTACTAAATAACAATTATTGAGGTTTAAAACTAATCCCAAAGGTAGATGTAGAGGTAGCGTGCGGACGGCGATCACATCGACCTTGGAACCATTCCTGACGCGCATCATCACCTCGTCCTTTGCCAGCCTCCGCTTATTCCACGGCTCCTGCTCGGAGTTACAAATGTGAGCAACTGCACCGATATCAAATACCCAGGAGCTACTACAAGCGCTGGTTAGGTACACATCAATAACAAGTATATCACATATACCTTTAACGTTGCCGGCCTTCTTATCCGCTAAGAACTTGGGGCAGTTCCGCTTCTAGTGACCGGTACCCTTGTAATAAAAGCACTCAGTCTCAGGCTTGGGTCCATTCTTGTTCTTCTTCCCGGCAACTTGCTTACCGGGCACAGCAATAGATTTGCCGTCCTTCTTGAACTTCTTCTTACCCTTGCCTTTCTTGAAACTAGTGGTCTTATTCACCATCAATACTTGATGCTCCTTTTTGATCTCGACCTCCACTGATTTCAGCATCGAGTACAACTCAAGAATGGACTTCTCCATACCCTGCATGTTGTAGGTCATCACAAAGCTCTTGTAGCTAGGTGGGAGCGACTGGAGGATTCTGTCAATGACCGAGTCATCCGGGAGATTTACTCCCAGCTGACTCAAGCGGTTGTGCAACCCAGACATTTTGAGTATGTGCTCACTGACAGAACTATTCTCCTCCATCTTACAGCTAAAGAACTTGTCGAATACGTCATATCTCTCGACCCGGGCATGAGCTTGGAAAACCAGTTTCAGCTCTTGGAACATCTCATATGCTCCGTGTTGCTCAAAACGCTTTTGGAGCCCTGGTTCTAAACTGTAAAGCATGCCGCACTGAACCACGGAGTAATCATCACAGTGTGACTGCCAAGCGTTCGTAACATCTTGGTCCGTTGGGAAAATGGGTGGGTCACCTAGCCGTGCATCAAGGACATACAATCTCTTAGAAGCTATAAGGATGATCCTCAAGCTACGGACCCAGTCCGCATAGTTGCTTCCATCGTCTTTCAGCTTGGTTTTCTCTAGGAACGCGTTGAAGTTGAGGGTGACATTAGCGTTGGCCATTGGATCTACAATATAGATTGTAAAGACAATTTTAGACTAAGTTCATGATAATTAAGTTCACATAATCAAATTATTTAATGAACTCCCACTTAGATAGACATCTCTCTAGTCATCCAAGTGACACATGATCCACGTCGACTAGCCCATGTCCGATCATCACGTGAGACGGACTAGTCATCCATGGTGAACATCTCCATGTTGATCGTATCTTCTATACGACTCATGTTCGACCTATCGGTCTTCCGTGTTCCGAGGCCATGTTTGTACATGCTAGGCTCGTCAAGTCAACCTAAGTGTTTCGCGTGTGTAAATCTGGCTTACACCCGTTGTAAGCGAACGTTAGAACCTATCACACCCGATCATCACGTGGTGTTTCGGAACAACGATCCTTAGCAACGGTGCATAGTTAGGGTGAACACATTACTTCAATTTTTTATTGAGAGTCATCTTATTTACTACCTTCGTTCTAGGAAAATAAGATGTGAACATGATAAACATCACATGCAATCATTATAGTGACATGATATGGCCAATATCATCTTGCTCCTTTGATCTCCATCTTCGGGGCACCATGATCATCACTGGCACTGGCACGACACCAAGATCTCCATCATCGTGTCTTCATGAAGTTATCTCGCCAATTATTACTTCTACTACTATGGCTAACGATTAGCAATAAACTAAAGTAAATGCATGGCGTTTATGATTGACATGCAGGTCATACAATAAAATAAGACAACTCCTATGGCTCTTGCCGGTTGTCATACTCATCGACATGCAAGTCATGAATCCTATTACAAGAACTTGATCAATCTCATACATCACGATGCATCACATCACATACTTTGGCCATATCACATCACAAGGCATATGCTGCAAAAACAAGTTAGACGTCCTCTAATTTGTAGTTGCAAGTTTTTACGTGGCTGCTATAGGTTTCTAGCAAGAACGTTTCTTACCTACGCCAAAACCACAATGTGATATGCCAATTTCTATTTACCCTTCATAAGGACCCTTTTCATCAAATCTGATCCGACTAAGGTGGGAGAGACAGACACCCGCTAGCCACCTTATGCAACAAGTGCATGTCAGGCGGTGGAACCAGTCTCACGTAAGCGTACGTGTAAAGTCAGTCCGGGCGCTTCATCCCACAATACCACCGAATAAAGATAAGACTAGTAACGGCAAGCAAGTTAACAAGATCGATGCCCACAACAACTTGTGTTCTACTAGTGCATAGATTTTACGCATAGATCGAGCTCTGATACCATTGTTGGGAGACGTAGTAGTAAATCAAAAAAATCCTACGTGTTCACCAAGATCTATCTATGGAGAAACCAGCAACGAGTAAGGGAACAGTGCATCTTCATACCTTTGAAGATTGCTAAGCGGAAGCGTTACAAGAATGCGGTTGGTGGAGTCGTACTCATAGCGATTCAGATCGCGGTGGAATCCGATCTTTGCGCCGAACAACGGCGCCTCCGTGATCAACACACGTGTAGCCCGGTGACGTCTCCTACGCCTTGATCCAGCAAGGAGGAAGGAGAGGTTGAGGGAGAGCTCCGGAAACACGACGGCATGGTGACGGTGGAGCTGCATGGTCTCCGGAAGGGCTTCGCCAAGCGCCACAGAGAACGAGGAAGAGGAAGGGTAGGGCTGCGCCGAGAAAGGAAGAACTCGTGTGTCTGGCAGCCCCAAAACCCTCCACTATATATAGGAGGAGGAGGAGGGAGGGCTGAGCCCTAGGGTTCCCACCCTAGTGTCCGGCGGCAGCCCTAGATCTCATCTGATGCGGCGGCCAGAGGGATAGAGGGGAGGCCGGCGCCCTAGGTGGGCCTTAGGCCCATCTGAGCCTAGGGTTTGCCCCCTCTCCTCCCTTGTTGTGCCTTGGGCCCTTGTGGGGGGTGCACCAGCCCACCTAACGGTTGGTTCCCTCCCACTTGTAGCCCATGTAGCCCTCTAGGGTTGGTGGCCGCACTTGGTGGACCCATGGAACCCTTTCGGTGGTCCCGATACATTACCAGTAATCCGCAAAACACTTCCGGTGACAAAAACCTCACTTCCTATATATGAATCTTTACCTCCGGACCATTCCGGAACTCCTCGTGACTTCCGGGATCTCATCCGGGACTCCGAACTACCTTCGGTAACCACGTACACTATTTCCCTATAACCCTAGCGTTATTGAACCTTAAGTGTGTAGACCCTACGGGTTCGGGAGGCACGTAGACATGACTGAGACACCTCTCCGGTCAATAACCAACAGCGGGATATGGATACCCATGTTGGCTCCCACATGCTCCACGATGATCTCATTGGATGAACCATGATGTCGGGGATTCAATCAATGCCGTATACAATTCCCTTTGTCTACCAGTATGATACTTGCCCGAGATTCAATCGTGGTATCCCTATACCCTGTTCAATCTCGTCACCGGAAAGTCTCTTTACTCGTTTCGTAACACATCATCCCATGGCTAACTCTTTAGTCACATTGATCTCATTATGATGATGTCTAACCAAGTGGTCCCAGAGATACCTCTCCGTCACACGGAGTGACAAATCCCAGTCTCGGTTCGTGCCAACCCAACAGACACTTTCAGAGATACCCGTAGTGTACCTTTATAGCCACCCAGTTACGTTGTGACGTTTGGCACACCCAAAGTATTCCTACGGTATCCGGGAGTTGCACAATCCCATGGTCTAAGGAAACGATACTTGACATTGGAAAAGCTTTAGCAGATGAACTACACGATCATGTGCTATGCTTAGGATTGTGTCATGTCCATCACATCATTCTCCTAATGATGTGATCCCGTTATCAACGACATCCAACGTCCATGGTCATGAAATCGTGACCATCTATTGATCAATGAGCTAGCCAACTAGAGGCTCACTAGGGACATGTTGTGGTCTATGTATTCACACATGTATTACGGTTTTCGGTTAATACAATTATAGCATGAACAATAGACAATTATCATGAACAAGGAAATACAATAATAACCATTTTATTATTGCCTCTAGGGCATATTTCCAACACCCACCCAAACACTGAGGAGGCTGGACGAGCGGGTGCTCAGTCCCCTCTGAGGACCTCTCCGGAGCGCACCACGCCTCCGGAGGCAACGGATCAAACCCCGGTTGGTGATCGGGAGATCCGATCATCACCGGCACCACCGACCAATGGGTGGCCGGTCATAGAGGAGGCTCTATCAAGCGCCTCCATTTCCGGAGAGCACCGCACCCTTATGGGTGCGGTATTGCAGAGCATTCAGTCCGTCGACAACGGACTGAAGGAGGCCTTCAATGGTCTCCTGACGGGTTTTCAAGTAAGACACGAGGCACTCTTATTTGCTAAGTGTTTATTTGTTTTTAGTACCATATACATGGAAGCCCCCAAGCCCTAGGTTAGTTCGAAAAAACTTACCTTGGGGTCAACCTATGAGTCTAATTCCGAACTATATAGAAAGCTATGTTCGGAATGTTAGAATAGCCACCAGAAAGGTCGGACGTAAGATCGGATTGACTATAGTTCGGAAGTATTGAGCTCTTGTATCCTGACATGTATTTGCATGTTACAGGCCTCATCATCGGCGGCGGCCGTTAATGGCGCCGACCTGGACGAGCTGAATCGGAAGCTTAAGCGCTCCGAGGATGAAGCTGATGCCCTCGACAAGAGATTCGACAAGGCACAGGGTAAGTCCGAACAAAATCCGAATACGTTTGCCCGAATACTGTCAATACAGATTTTCATAGATTTTAACGTTTTGCAGCCTCGTCGAAGGAAATGGAAAAATTCAAGGCCGAGCTTCAACAGACGAAGGATGAAGCGGTCGTTGAGAGGGTGGCAGCCAAGAGGCGACCACCGCACTTTCCGCCCTACGAGCCATAATCGATAAGCATGAGGCTCGTGTGGCGGAGATCCAAGATGAGCTCAAGGATGCCAGCCAAAAGTGCGAGGTCCTTGAGCAGAAGGGCAAGGAGAGCGAGGTTGAACTGTCCGCCCTGAAGGCCGAACTTCAAAAGGAGCGGGTGGACAGACGGTTCTACGAGGAGCAAGTCCGCCAAGCGAAGGACATAACGGATGGTAAGCCATACTTACTATAGTGCGTCTTTGGGGATAGCAAATTCCAATTGCTTACGCAGGTGTGGCGTTCCTCAGGTACCTCCTTCGATCTCCAGAAGAGCATGGCGTACGCCAATCAGTTGTTCGCCTCGAGAGAAGAAGGAGATGAAGCTCGAATTTTCTGGGTGTAGTTCGGAGCCCCCGAACTCTCTCCTCTTATTGTGGAGAAGCTAAAGCAGATGATGGAGCTGCACCAGATGGCGGAGCCAGCCATGAAGGATCTCTGCATCCACCTATGGCCCGGCGAGCCACTACTAGGCAGCTACTTTGGCATGGTGCAGAAGTTAATTGCCACTTCGCCCCGCCTCAACATCGTAAAGCGCTCCTCCTGCATCGAGGGAGTCCGGATGGCCCTTGCTAAAGCTAAGGTGCACTAGCCCGGGCTGGATCTGATGAAGGTAGCCACCGCCCCACCGCCTCCCAGGAAGGAGCATAGATGCCCCGAGCTGTACTTCGATGGAGTAATGGAAAGTGCTCGGGTGATGGCATCACAGTGTTCGGGCGATAATATGTTTGAATGAATTGTAACGCATCCGAAGACTTATCAAAACTTTTGACGTTATAAATTATTATTCTTTTATGGTTTTGCATTCCTTTATAACTCCTGTGTGGCCCTTTGATACTGAAAGATGCGAGCCGTCGGCTTCAGCCCCGTGTAGATACTATATGAGGTGTCTCTGCTAATGCACTATGTCCCTTAGCCGAGTTATTGGAACCCAAAGGTAGTAAAGTGCAGCGGACTAGGCAATTGGACTATAGTGCTTTATTTCTTTCACTTAGTCGTAGGGGCGCGAAAAGGACTGCTGGGGGCTTACGATTAGCCACCAAAGTGTTGTGATGTTCGGACGAACCGCGGCTAAAGCGAGTATCACAAGGTTTGCATAAAGGACAAACCCCTCGTATAACATGGAATAACCGCTTACGCGAATTGAAGTATAATACATCGAGCTCGGATTCACAGACCGGATCTCGCATACTATGACAGTCAGTTTTTGGCTTTCTCCCCTGAGGTGCTTGACCAGACTATCCGGAAGCACAATCGCAGGGATGCTCCCTTTGCCCTTTTAGCCGAACAAGTGGAACGTAAAGGGGCAAGCACAAGAGCCGGGCAACCCAACTATTGACCCAAGACATAGTTCGGAACCGATCCATATACAGTGAACACCAAGACGCCGAACGCATGATAAAATGTACATAAGGCGATTTGTTATTAAACTTGAGCCCCGGGCCTATTAGATGGTTGCCTTGCAACATACCGAACAGGTTCACGAGAAGAGGGAGAAAAGGGAAAATATGTGCCGAAAAGGACATACGAAACAAACATGTGTAACGACGTTATATATTTCTCAACAACTCTTATAGCTCGGATTGCCGAAGCAACTGTTTATAGGTATTTGAAAGAAAGAAATTATACACGAGTGGTTGTACCAGGGGTCTTCGATTGATGGCTTGACGTCCTCGATATGCCCCGTTGCTAGTTGACTCCTGCTCTTAGATGCACCTTGATGGGTGGTAGTGTTCGGCGAATGGATCTTACAAACAAGGTCTTGAGAAGCAGTCGAATTGTGGATGATCTTTACGCCATTGGCGGGCCTTTTAGTAGTACCTGCATTTTGTCCGAAGGCATGTTGATGGTGGTAGTTCGGACTAGCCGGACACCCATCTTTATTTCCCTACCACTGCTCATGGTATTTTAAGTGTGAAGTTGTGCCTCCTTGGCACATACTTTGCTGATCTTAGAGTTGTGCAGTGGGGGCGAGTCCCTATTGAAGGGGGGAGGAAGGATCTGAGTTTTCGGTCTGAAGTCAAACTTGCTTCCCAACCTTACGTGCCTTTACATTGGATGTCAGAACTTGCCGATCATCTTTGTAACTGAATTCGGCCGCCGGGGCCATTGCATGCTCCTCAGTTCTAAGGGAGCGCTCCATATTGCCATTAACAGTGATGACCCCCTTGGGGCCCGGCATCTTGAGCTTGGGGTATGCGTAATGCGGGACTGTGTTGAGACAAGCGAACACTGTCCGGCCAAGCAGCGCGTGATAGCCGCTGCGAAAGGGCACAATGTTGAAGATCAAGTCTTCGCTGCGAAAGTTATCGGGTGAGACAAACACAACTTCCAGGGTTATGGAACCCGTACATCGGGCCTCCACGCCTGGGATCACTCCTTTGAAGGTAGTGTTACTGGGTTTCATCATTGACGGATCTATTCCCATCTTTTTCACCGTGTCTGAGTAAATCAGGTTAAGGCTACTTCCTCCGTCCATTAGGACTTTTGTGAGGTGATACTCATCTATAATGGGATCTAGGACTAGGGTTGTCGAACCCCCATGATGGATACTGGTCGGGTGGTCATGCCGATCAAAGGTGATCGGATATGCCGACCATTGGTTGTACTTCGGGGCTACGGGCTCCACGAGATAGACCTCTCGAAGGGCGCGCTTCCTCTCCTTCTTAGGTATATGGGTGGTGTATATCATGTTCACCGTTTTGACTTCGGGAGGGAATTTCTTTTGTTCGCCACCAATCGGACCCCGAGGGTCATCCTCATCCTCGCTGCGAGAGCTTTTGCCTTGGTCCTCGGGTGGGATCTTGTCGGCCTGTTTAAACACCCAACAATTGCGGTGTTTGTGATTGGCGGGCTTCTCCGGAGTCCATGGATATGTCATGGCCTTTCCATGATCTTCTCCAACGGGGTGGGTCCATCGTAATTGCCTTTAGGAGGCTTCTTCCGCTGCCCAGGTCAGGAGTTGCGAAATCCGGCGCTTGTTCTTATTGCACTTTGGTTTCCCATTGCCATCCAGAACTTCAGAGGCTCTGGGATCTTCGGAATTGTGGTTGCGTCTTGCCAGTCAATTATCTTCACCCGCGCAAAAGCGGGTCATGAGGGAGGTGAGGGCGGACATAGTCCGAGGTTTGTCCTGGCCTAGCTGGCGGGCCAGCCATTCGTCCCGAATATTGTGCCGGAAGGAGGTTGTGGCCTCAGCGTCCGTACAGTCGACAATTTGGTTCTTCTTAGTCAAGAACCGATTCCAAAATTGCCGAGCAGACTCGCCAGGCTTCTAGACGACGTTGCTGAGGTCGGAAGAATCCGGCGGCCGAACGTAGGTTCCCTGGAAGTTGGAGCGGAAAGCATCCTCCAGGTCTTCCAGAACCCGTAGGGTCTACACACTTAAGGTTCGATGACGCTAGGGTTATAGGGAAATGGTATATGTGATTACCTAAGGTTGTTTGGAGTCCCGGATGAGATCCCAGACGTCACGAGGAGCTCCGGAATGGTACGGAGGTAAAGATTGATATATAGGAAGTCCTGTTTTGGTCACCGGAAAGTTTTCGGGCTCATCGGTAGTGTACCGGGAGTGCCAGGAGGGTGTCGGAGGACCCCCGGGAGGGGTGTGACGACCAAAGGACTTCGTGGGCTGTTAGAGGAGGTGTACCAGCCCTTATTGGGCTAGCCAAGTCCTTCCGTAAAGGCCCATGTGGCTAGGGATAAAGAGATAAGGCTAAAGGAGATCCAAAAGGAAGAGATCCACCTTCCTTGTGGGAGGTGGACTCCTCCCTAGCTTCGGCCGAACCTCTCCTCCTTGGAGGAGGGGCCAAGGCAGCCCTCCCTCTCCCTCCTCCTATATATACTTGAGGTTTTGGCTGTTTTGAGACAAGATTTGATCTCTCTCTCCCACGACGCAGCCCTACCTCTCTTCTTCCTCCTTCGCAGTGCTTAGACGAAGCCCTGCCGGAATACCTTGCTGCTCCACCACCACCACGCCATCGTGCTGCTGTTGGAGCTCTTCCCCAACCTCTCCCTCCTCCTTGCTGGATCAAGGCGCAGGAGACGTCACCGGGATGTACGTGTGTTGAACGCGGAGGCGCCGTTGTTCGGTGCTAAGATCGGATTCCACCGCGATCTGAATCGCTGCGAGTACGACTCCAGCCCCGCGTTCTTGTAACGCTTCCGCTTAGCGATCTTCAAAGGTATGAAGATGCGATCTCTCCCTACTCGTTGCTGGTTTCTCCATAGATAGATCTTGGTGATCGTAGGAAAAAAATTTGATTTACTACTACGTCTCCCAACAGGTCTACCTTTAGTCACAACCCGCCTTTCGCGACCGGACTGGCTCGATGCAGGGCGAGGACACCGACAAGCAGGTCCGGCTGGCCCCGCGAAAATTTCCCACAACCGCGCCATCAGTGGCCCCATGATGGTAGCCTCGGGCGTGCCCCATGGTACACCCATCATGGGCTGACAACTGGATCAGCCCGAAAGGACACCAATTATAGGGACCAAAAAAACCGGTAGAGGCCAAGGATGCCACCAGGCGAGCCCATCCAGGCCGTCGTGCGTGGGTGCAAGGCGACGGCCTCTGCCTACTGAAGGTTGCTCTGAGCATGCTCGATGGTCCACCCGTCATGGACCTACCAGCCGGGTCGCTCGGGTCCAAGTTGTCTGGGTAGATCAAACGACTCTAAAAGCCCCCATGAGGCCCGCCTGTAATGGACCCCATGCGTGAACTGGCAGATCAACCGCAATGCACACCGGCTGGTGCGATCGGGCTAGGGGATGACACGAAAAACATTATGAACAACCTGTGATGTGTAAAGATCACTATAAAAACTGGTAGCTAACTCCTTCATCTCTCCCACATCCTCTATTAACCTCCCATCCGGCTACGATATGTATTAGGGGTGGATTGGGCAGGGCTTGTCATGGCCAAGTGCCTCCTAGTCCTTGTTCAAAAAGCGGATTTAAAGCACCTTCGACAGGTGCCCTATTTTAGGGTAGCAAATGGTAGTTGGAGTAAATTCTAGGGCACAAAAAAGTGTATTCTTTGGAAACAAAAAAGTTACATCTTCAACGGTTGTCTTAAAGTAAGAACGGTCAAAATTGAAACTTCTTTTTTAAGTACAGACATTCAAGTAAACTAGTACAAACATACTACAAAGACTCATAGATTGTCCCAATCAATGTCGCTCTCCTCACACTTAAGTTCATTGTACACGGCGATGTGGTGGTCGGATTCGGTGCGGCGGCGACAGGATTTGGCCATAGGAGAAGGCGGCCGTGCGGCTCGGGGTGGGTTTGAATTTTTTGGGCAGTCGTAGTCATACCCAAAATATACAACACCTGTGCCCTATTTTATAGCAACCCAAAAAAAATAATCAGCAACTTTTATACAACACCTGTGCTCTTCATATGGAAGTACTCCCTCTGTAAACTAATATAAGAGTGTTTAGATCACTACTTTAGTGATCTAAACGCTCTTATATTAGTTTACGGAGGGAGTAAGAAACAACTAAAGCTTTATGTTACCTCTGTTTCTAAATGTAAGACGTTCTGGCAATTCAAATTGAACTACCAGAACACATCTTACATTTAGGAACACAGGGTGTACTTCTCTAAGCTGTTTTACTTGCAACAACATTAGTTTTGTGATAGTTCACAATTGCTGACCAACATCTTTGCCACATATCAAACTGACTGGTTACATAGTGTACACCAATGTTTGGGAGGGGAAATTGTCCCTCGGTATTAATTTGATATTGCTCGGATCCCAATTTTTACATAAGCATGTCGAAATGAGAAGAGAAAACAAAATGACTTATAGCGATGCAATGATTCATGCTGGTGTGTTAAGTAGCAACTAAGAGCCCGGACTATTCAGTTTGATTTTGTTTGGAATACATGATATACTCACTCAGTTCCATAATTTATAAGTTTCTCACAGTAAATCACCTTTCCACAATATAAACTTGGTGTAATGGTGGCCTAACAATCCAAACTACAATTCTGCTACGTTTGTACAGATAAATCACAAGACTTGAGAGTGCTTGCTGTTCCATGCATACACTAGGTTTGGCCTTACAATGTGAAATGAATAGATTTGACATAAATCAGGTATTTGACCCCCCACCCCCACCCATTCCATACCGTATAAACCATTTCCTCAGGTGGTTTCGCCCACACTGCAACATCCACCTAATGTGAGAACTTCCCCAGTGGGTACTTTATACCATATGGAATGCTTCAAGGGGCCAAATACCTTGTTTTATACTTGAGGGGGTTAAGTAGACTTATTGCTTGAAATAATCACAGGTAAGTATGGATTTGCACCTGCTTCACAATGATGGGATCATCCCTGTTGATATTGACAACATAATTACGCAATGTATCCAGATAATCCCGCACTGCTATGTATCCATACAACTCTACTGGGCCAAGATCCATAGTAAGTTTAGCCAACTTAAATGAGAAAATTTGTAACACACGATTAGGTATATGCCGAACGCATTCTCCGTTGTAGATGTTGCAATCTGTGGATCTGGTAGCCGAGCTTCATAAAAAAAAAGTAAAGAAATAAATTAAATTGCAATGGAAAACAATACATGGAAAAAATAGTCGTCATACAAAAAGTAAGCGTGTCACTAGAGGAGGATTCCATGGCCCTATTGGAAGTTTTCCTTTTCATCCAAATGAAAATTATCGATGTTCCTTTTACCATGAATTTCACTCCGTCACAGGTTTTTGTTTTAGGAAACCCAAAGAGAAAGTGGGTAAAATTTCATCATGTCAGCAAGTAAAGGTCCATTTTACCCTCCCAGATTATTTCATAACCCCCTAAACTTATTTATTGGTTCTGTCTACCCCAACAATTACTAAAACAAAGTCAAGTCAGCCCTTGATGAAAACATTCTACTGTTTCCCTTTCTAGAAGTCTTATTGTAAGTTGGTTTTTTATTTTGATGGTAGATAACATCACGGTCTATATAATAAAAAAATCATAATTTTCCATCTTGCATACTTGGGAGCAAATAAACCTACTTCAACGCTCATGGTACAAAAATATGTGCTAAAAATGCAAGTTTATGAACATATTTCTGAACGCCAATGCATCTACATTTAACTTGTAAAAGTAAGGAAAGTACAGAAAAATAGCCAGATGATTTCAATAGAGAACACATGAGTTGACACTATATATAGCTTGAAAAAGGTGCTCGCAACAAATTCAAATAGGTAAAAGGAGAGATTATTCACTTACTCTCACTACGGTCATGAACATTATAATCCCTTTTCCACGAATCAATGTTCCTGTATAAAGAACCATCACGGTGTGTGCTTTTCGGAAGAACTCCCAGGTCAAGTACATCATCGTCTTCGCCATCGCTTAATAGCAATGAGCTCTTGGCATTGGTTGCACTCCTTCTGTTTTCATTACCATCACAACCAGAGATGTCCACAATTTTCGAAGATGCATCATGTTTTCCGGCTGTAGCATTCATATCTTGCAAGGTTGTCCCACTCGTCATGCTCCGAGGTCCAGGAGGAAATCTATCACCAAAGAGAATAATAAAGAGCAAATCTGAGCTCCCGACAATCACTTTTTTTTAATTCTTTCGGTGCAGAATTTGGTATCAGATGATGAAAACGTACCGGTAAACACGACGGACAGGTAGATCTGGAACCATCGTCATGAGAGGGAAAGCTCGTCGAGCAAGCGGTGGTGGTGGCGACCACGACCAGGAAGGCGGGGCAGAGGCCATGAAAGAGAGGAGAGGTGATCGCGAGGTAGAGGAGAGGCGGCGCAGTGGGTTGTGAGAGATGGCGACGCCAGGTCGTCGGAGGAAACGAAAAATCTGGCGGAGGATTGGCATCTCAGCGCGCGGCGGCGGCGGCGGCGGCGGCGGCAGAGGTGGGGTGTGCCGGTGTGGAGAGGAAATAGCTGAACGCGCGGCGCCGGTCTTCTTTTCTTTCTCTTATACCATGATATGACTGAAACTTATAGGCATCAGCATAGCCATGTTCAGAATTCAATCTTTTTCAAAACACAAATTCAGTTTCTGTTGATGGACTGAAACTTTCAGCAGAATAATAACGAAACTCAAGTGCTCAACTCACTGCAAGAACCGCCACATTTGTGGAGAACAGACAAAGTTTAGCTAGCAGAAACACAATAGCTGATGGGTTTTCCTGAACCCATATCTCAACAGAATGATATGGGTTCTAATGTCATCGTATCCGAGGCGGCGACGCTTTTGAAGGCGACTTCTAGCTAGTGCTATCTCTCTACTCTGCATCGACATCCGCGAACCGCAGCGCCGCGTGGCCTGAATTGGCAGAAAAATAGTTAAGCAGTTAGGCATGAGGCGTCACAGGTACCGCGACGAGGTTAAATAAGAAGATCAAAAGAAAGCCGATGTACAAAACCTCTACACAATGTAATGTGTTGTGAGACCTGAATTTTTACCACACGTTACTCGAAACAGTTACAGTAGGCTAAAAAAACAGAAACCATCACCGTCCCTGTGAAGCTGAACTAGGCAGACCGAACTGATTTGGGTTTTCAAGTTCAGAAGTTTTCCACTAGCATCCGAGCCATCCGGTGTTAAGTTGAAGAACTGAATCATCTGAATCAAAGCGCAGTGGCATCGAAACCAATAGTTCGGTGTGGATTTTTGACTCACGAAATGAATTTCACCCCAACAAACAACTAGCTTCAGACAACCTGCTAGAGCATAATGTCGTGCCTCTTGAACACCTACTGATTTGAATTTGATTCAGCAACTTTTACTGATGTCTATAATCCTACAGAAATTAGGATTCCTAACTGAAACAGATTAGCAGCAAAGTTTTTCAGACTACTAGTTTGAATTTTGAAACACTGTTTTTCAAGCACCGGCAGTTGAGCACTCAACTGAAATGAAACCCCAAAAAATATCCGGACAGGATCAAGACTACTGCAAATAAGAGTTTCTCGCCAGAGGAGAAGAGCAGGAAGTTGAGGATATGGCGGAGGGGCTCTCACCGGGCGTCTCGGTGATGGCCACGGCGATGTGGAGGCTCCGGCGGCTGTTGGGCAGGTCGACGAGGAGTGGGAAAAGCCGGCCGTCACGTGTGGGGAGGCACATAACGATGTCGTCGGCCCCCAAGATTGCAAGGGCGCACAGCCGCCTGGCCAGCTCCTCCCTCAGGCGGAGCTCGGACCTCCCCATGAACACGATCGAGCCGCTGGTGATGAGGTCCCCGTGGAAGCTCCACCACGCGTACGTGATCACCCGCGACGGCAACATGGCGTCCGGGAAGGAAAGCTGCAGGAGATCAAATGCGAATTTGAGATGAGGAAGCCAAAGAATGCCCAAATTCGGGAAGAATCAAGAAGCGGCATGGCGGGCTCACTCACCCGAGCCGGACGTGGAAGGGATGGTCTCCCTGGCGGGGACGGGCTCCACGACCCAGTGAGTCATCGTGCTGATGTTGCCCATGTCGTTGACGTCGGCGTCGTCGACGCTGGCGCCGTTATTCCAGGGGAGGTACCTCCCGTTGGCGCGGAGGTAGCTGCGGTTGAAATGTCGGAGCAAGACTTCGTCCCCGGATTCCGACCTGATGGCCAGCCAAAGTATTTCGGTTACCTCCGGGTGGTTGTAGTTGCGCTGCTCGACGCGGAGCCCGCGGTGGCCGAGCTGCGCCGGCGCGGCCGTGGCGGCGAGGTAGCGGCCGTAGGCGGCGCTGTGGAGGTGCAGGTACTGCGCGCTGGCGCTGGGACCCTCTACCAAATGAACCGCCCAGGACACGTTCATCGAATCCCGGCGGCCGTGAAGGGAGACGCCGTGGCCGTCCTCGTCGGCGTGCAGGTACGCGCCGCGCACGCGGCTGCGCAGCCGCACGTGGTGGCCGTGATGGAACTGCTCCATCGGTCGCCTGCCGGCGCTGCTGGAGAGCAGAGGCGCGCGGTGGAGAGGGGAGCCGAGCAGGGAAGGAGAGGTGGGTATGGTGACGGCGGGTTCTTGGTTTCTTGGTGCTCCGGCGACGGGGAGAAGGCGAGAAGCAAAAGCTGTTGGTTGAGACGGTTACGTTCGGGCGCCAAGCCCGAGTATTTCAAGGCAGGGCAGGCAGGAATGGGCCGGTTCCTGGTTTTAACGGTTTTATTCCAGTTTTTCAAATTTAGTTTTTTCTTTGCACTTTATGCTTATTTATTTTTATTTTTATTTTATTTTTTTCTCATAAACTCCTTTTTCTAAATCAGAGTTTATTTTAAAAGACAATTGTTCATGATTACAAAAATTGTTCATGTTTTCCTAATTTTCTTCATGATAACAAAATCGCATTTATTCGAAGAATGTTCATGTTTCTAAAATATAGTACACTTTAAAAAAATGTTCACCATTTCAAAAAGTTATAATTCTCTAATTGTTCATGATTTCAAAGGTTCGTCACATTTTTTCCATGTTTTTCAATTCTTATTCACTTTTTGACAAAAAAATGTACAGAATTTCATTAAAAATGTTCAAATTCTCAATTTGTTCACAAATTCAAAATGTTATTAAAAAGTTGTTGCCAATTTAAAATTTTAAAATTGTTCATGTTTTTTGTATACTTATATCGATTTAAAAAATCATATTTTTGAAAGAAAAAAATGTTTTTTTGCAACTCCAAAAAGCGTTCACATTTTTGAATTGTTCATGTTTTTAGAATTTTATTCTTTATTGTACAAACAAAAATCACATAGAGGAGTTGTTTCCATACCATGATGCTATGGAGACGGAATCGTGTGCCAATGGAAGGTGTGTCATTGTCAATCCAACGAGATTTGCCAATCCTAATTGAACTTGCTTGCAGTCGTCAATATCTTGCAAAGTGATTAGAAGGATAGATTGATTTCTTTTTCTTATCTCGACGAGCCTTCGGCTCATATTAATTGTTCTTAGAACCTAGTATTTGGCAATTTGTCCGTTTGGAACGTAGAACAATGGTTTGGTTCGGATCTGGTCCACCAAGAAGCATTGAGCTCAATAGTGCATACTCTAATATGTTGAGTGGTTGAGCAATATAAGTTTTACCCGTAAAAGAAAAAATTGGGTTCCAGAGGTGACTTGCATATTCTTGTCAATTGAAAAATAAAGGTTTGACAGGATTTGAACAAAATAGTAGGAGTAAGTTTTAAATTCTGATTTTCTTTTGAGGGGAAGACCATCATGGCTAGCTTTATTCAATCAAACAATGCTTACATCGTCTGCCAAAATAGCAGGAGTAAGTTTTATCTCTACTTCTAACTAGGGAGTTGGTACCCTAATACACCGGTTTATTTTTGTACATCGGTTTATTTTCGTTCCACCATCCCTTCCTACTGGTTTTCTAATCAATTAGTTTATTTTTCTCACACCTCTTTTCTTTAAAAAATCAGCACTTTCCTAACATACAAAAGATCACGGGTCTAACTTTTCTAACTTATCTAAATCAATCGATCTCTCTCATTAATGGATCCCGCTCATTAATGTAATTTGTTTTAGAAAAGAAATAATAGATGTTCAGGAAATAAATGATGAATTTTAAGGAAATTAATAAGTAAATTATGACATAAAAAATCTTATTATGAAAACATTATATGTACATACTTAACTTGTTATGGAAGGAATCCCAAACTTTCCTAACTTATCTAAATCAATCTCTCTCATTGCTGTAATTTGTTTTAGGAAAGAAATAATAGATTTTCAGGAAACAAATAATGAATTTCAAGGAAATTAATAAGTAAATTATGACATAAAAATATTATTATTAAAGCATTATATGTACATACTTACTACCTATGTCTTGGTTTATTAGTCCTCCTCGTATTTTGGGTCATATTTTGACCGTAATTTTAAATATTGAAATATAAGTTATACGTAGCAAAAATTACATCACTGGAAACTACATTTAAATACGAATCCAACGACATAATTTTTGATGACATGCACTGGCATTTTGCTAGTTAAATATGTAGTCAATCTTTGATCAAAATACGATGTAGACTAATAAACCCACACAGAGGTAGTAATTTGTTATGGGAGGAGTCCCAAACTTTTCTAACCTATCTAAATCAATCGATCTCTCTCATTAATGTAATTTGTTTTACGAATGAAATAATAGATTTTTAGGAAACAAATAACGAATTTCAAGGAAGCTAATAAGTAAATTACGACAAAAAACATTATTATGAAAGCTTTATATGCACCTACTTAATTTGTTATGGAAGGAGTCCCAAATTTCGCACACGCCTCACCACCGAGGCCCAGCCCGCACACTCGCCGCCGCACCACCTTCCCTTGCCGCCTCCCCGTCTACAACTGGGATCCCCAAGAAGGTCTAGGGGCAGAGTGGGATCGAAGGGAGAGGTCATCGGAAGCACCTCGCTGGACAAGCCCCCACGTCGACCAACTATAACTAGCACACTGTTGCCGCTCTGCAGCCGTCCAACAAAGGTGAGCCGCCCATCCTTCCACCAACAGAATCTCTCATTCTCGCCATGCCGCATGGGGAACAACCGCTCTAGGGATTATCTATTTGGTCCTGGCTGCGCCATTGGGTTTATCATGGCTTTGTTTCATTTGAGTTCTGCACTTCATACGGGTCTAATTCGCTAAGATCGGGGTTTTAATAATGCTTCCAACCAGGACAGTCTGATGCGAGCGAGTTTCTTGCCTCATCAGTGCGTAAACGAGCAATTCATTGATTCCTTCATCCAGGTGTCCGAGGCCCGACAGGGAAGCAGAACAACGTCGGCGCCAGCGTCAACTGCCCCAATGCAGGAGGAAACATGCGGGTGCTCGGGGACATCTACAACTTTGTCCACGGACACATCCTTGACGAGCAAGAAAATCAGTGCAGTGATCGAATCCCATCCTGCTTTTTTGTTCTTCCATTCTTTATACTGAACTTAATCTGGTCTTGTCACTATAGCAACAAGATCCAGCTGCCGACGGGGATCAATCGCCCAATCACCAGAAGCGTCGGCGTCCAGCTCTTGAAGAAGGCTCGGGCTGATCCATGTAAGGTATGAACATAACACCATTTCCACTCCTACATGCTTCAAAAGCTATTTACTGATGAAGACTTGCCAAAACTTGCGGCTCCAGGGGCTTTATGGATGACATCAATGTTTTGATCCTACAATTGCAGGAGTTCTTAGGTTCTGCATAACTTACCATTGCCGAAGGGACTAGACAAACACTCGGAGTATCACTAACTGTGACATACCTGTGCACCCTCTGTTTTGGAGTCTTCAAACTTTGCACAAGGAGGATTATTACAATCTGAACTTTGTTGTAAGTGCCTCACTCCTTTATCATGTACTTGTGTATTTTTGCAGCTTCTTATGTAATAGTTATTGCAGTCTATTTTTCAGAAGAGTAGGAAACTTATGTTCTGTTCGCCTCTTAATCATTGTAAGGAGATCATCTTAGGAAATGAAGAATAGTTGCATCTTCTCCTATGCTTAGTGTTAATTTGAATTGCTATTTTGAAAGTTTTATTTGGGAAAATTGAAAGTAATTATCCTTGTCCTCTATTTGTAGGAAAATGATGCTCGTGGCAAAAGAGAACCATGTCATGACTTGCATATGAAAATTGATGGTCCAACAACTTGTGATGTTATGCATAATTATTGGTCGGAGGCTTCGAAATGCCATGGTAATAGTGAGGAATATCCTCTAAATATTCGGCATATGAACCCCTAAACCAGATTTGGATCCATTTATGGATGGATAAATTTTAGGATCCATTAGTAGCTAATTGTACAGCTTATGATCTTATAGCTAACGACACGAGTGATGTGTTAAAAAATATCATGGAAGTAAGTACTTATATCTACCTCTACTTTGTTGGTGGCAAGTTCAATTTTTCATATTGATGGATCAAGTCGTGTTGGTTTAACTTGGAAGTAGTATAAGGAACTTGCTGTTGTTTTTCGTTAGTTATCTTATCATCTACAATTAATAGCAGTATCATCTTGAAGCTGGTATGGATTAGTGGCCTCTGTCAGGTCTTCCTAGTAGTCTAAACATCTATTCATTTTTGTGAACTTAAATTGAGGGATATAGTAGGTGTGATTAGTGCGATGGGAAAGGTGCAATAAGGATACATGGGTAGATTGGTTGTTTGCACCATATCAACACAACGTACTTTTAGTTTTAAAACTCTGATGTGAGGGTGCAGGTGATGCCTGGTCATATTGGGTGTAAAGAATTTTCCTTTTTCATCATGCTTCCTTGTACAAATTCATTTTGTTAGATTAAGAAAGAATGAACGAACCGACTTATCAAGCACTGCATATGATGCATAAATAAAACATTTTACAACTAGATTAGTTTAGTGTTGTGTCTTTCCATAAGAATAAACACAACTCCAAGTTCTGTGAGATCGAAGCTGAACTACATGATGAGAGATATTTATCTTGTGTTTGAAAAATAACAGTATACTATATGTTTAATTATCCGGTGACAAATTTGACCTACACACATAGCATCCACCGAGCGAAAAGAAAAAACATATGATCGGCTTGCTTGGTTGCCTTCCTCTTTCTTCTTTGGTGATCCCATCTCTCCCATTGCTACGGTCCGCCCATCCTCCCTAATGCGGCAAGAGATTAAGATGGACCTGTCGATGCAAGGTCGAGCACCGCAAAACTGGTCGGATCGATCTTGCTACATAAGAGAGCCTCCGAACTTTGGGGGTTTTCCCGTTGTGTAGGAGCTTCACGGCAATGCCGTCAAGCACGAGCACAAGAGGAGATCGATTGATTGATGGATGAATCGGGATTCTAGGGATCCTGATGGCCCTTGCCTTTGCAACATCGCACCGACACCTACCACAGTCGTCCTCCCCTACCAACACTGGTGACCACGAGAAAGGTGTCTCTTCCTTGTCCATGGTGATGGCAAGGGGAGTACAAATTCTTCACGCCAAAACCCTAGATGTCGTGAGCGTGTGCGGCATCTCCATTGCCTCGCCCAGCTCTCCCTCACGTCGGCTCTCTCACGGGCATGGGGCATGATGCGCACTCGTTGCCTCGCACCATGCCCTAGATGACATTGACATGGACAAGTAGGCGCGCAACAAGGCGAAGTCCTCCCATCACTATGACGTAGAGGTTTGAGATCATTATTAGAACATGATTTTTATTAAGATTTGCATATGTTGTTAAGGCAAATTGTTCGTGTAGCCTTCTGCTTTAGTATAACCAAACACTCGCCTTTTTTAATTTTTTCTACGAGAATTTTCTTGAGTCTGCATGTAGCTTTGTGAATCTTTACAGATGTTAACTTTGCAAAAACAACACATCTATGGTCAATCTGTCAGTTTGGTTCAAATGGCCAAAAATGAGCATATGGTGTTTACTACGCAAGTCCTTTTGTGGATGAGCATGGTTATGTCTATTTTGGTATCTTTCTTACAATGGAGGGGCTCACATGCAAGCTTCTTCCAACAAGGATGGTTAAAGGAACACAATGGCTATGACGAGGTTGATTACTAAGTGGCTCATTATGTTATTTATTATCCCATGGTAACGTGTGAGTACTTACCAACAGACCATATGTCATACTTTTTAGTCTTTATATAGGTCGTGCTAAGGATTAAATAAATTGTTACCAATGTGATGCGCAAATATAGTGATAGACCAGCCTATGAAGTTTACTGCATGCTGTCATTGTACTACGTGTATTTTTTTCTTATTCCGTGTTGATATTCAAGTAAAGTGTATGTTCTGACTGAGAGAGCAGGCATTTTTTATTTATGTCAAATTTGTTAACCAAAAATGTAGCCTTACCAATCATGCCGTGTGGGTACTCACCGGTGTCGTATAAAGGGAGGGGGTAGAGGTATGGTCAGGGGCAACGGTGGACCATCAAAGAAGGCGGCTTGGGCAAGGCGACACATGACATGAACACAGGCTACAACCAGTGTCGAAAGGTTGGTCATGGGTATAGATGGACCAACATGATGAAAACGAACATGTAATTTTAGAGGAGGGGAGATGATAGAAGGATGGCCTGGGGCAACGATGGACTTAAGGAAAATGCAGCTCAGGTAGGGTGGCACGTGACACCAACACGGGGCATGACCAGTGTCGGAGGGTGGATTAGGGCCAACGGTGGACCGAGGGAGAAGGTTGCTTGGGAAGGGCGGCGGCGTCACCGGCTGCGACCAGTGTTGCGGCAACGGTGGACCAACAAAGAAGGCGGCTCAAGTAGGGTGGCATGTGACATCTGCACCGGCCTTCACCACTGTCAAAGGGTGGATCAGGGAAAACGGTGGACCGAGGGAGAAGGTAGTTTGGGCAGGGTGGCGTCGTCATCGGCCGCGACCAGTGTTGCGGCAACGATGGAGCGATACAAAAGGCGGCTCGGATAGGGTGGCACATGACATCTACACCGACCTTGACCAGTATCGGAGGATGTGCCTTGAGGACAGAAAGAGGAAGACGAAGATGACGATCACATAATTTAACATAGATAAAACAAACGTGGGTGCATAGTTTCTCTCATAGTACACACTATTTTTTGACAAAAGGCGATATAATTTTGAGGGACTTCACTCAAGTCACTTAGTCATCATTTTCTGTATTTTATGCTGGATTTTGCTATGAGGCTTTTGCCCAAAGCCCATGAAATCCTCATGGCCCATGTATGTTGGCTATTTGAGTGGTGTGGTTGGGACTAAAGTTTATTCCCATACCGCTAGTGGAGAGGGAGCAACAGCTCTTTATAAGGTGAGCTCTTATAGCACTTGTAAGAGATTGAGAAGAGAACAGGTCCTCCCGCACTCCTCCTCCTCACTCGCCTCGCCACGCCACGCCTCCTCACGATGCCCCGCGGGTTGTGGGGTTGAGCTGAGCCGACCTCATACCTACGCACTTATTTTTACAGGTCAGTAACGGAGAGTCCTTAACAGACGCGCCACGATCTGAGACGTCGGATCATGGGCTATAATCGACTCGGACGTGGGTCTATCCACTGCCGCGCATATATATACGCGAGGTCCCTGCCAATCCTAGCCACCGTCACAACATATGGTTTCGCATCGTTCCAGATCATTGCGCAGCCATCCAAGTCTTCCCCATCCCTCCTTCCGGCGTGCACCGTGATAAGGGACAATAGGCCTCTGAAACCCCGCCTCTTGTGATCCTATACGAGAGAGGGGCGATTAGGTTTTTGGGGAGCGCACACGCGCGACTGCTGGCAGCGATGGTTTCCCGGACGACAACTCCTTCCCCGACCTCGACAACCTCTTCCTCAACGACATGGGCGACAACATCAACACTGGCGGTTCTACTCCCGCTGCACCGTATGCAATCTTGTCCTCCCTGTTTCAAATCATACTAGAATTCTTATGTCTAGTTTGTGTTGTAGATTCGTTCTATTCGTTAACTATACTAGTCTGCATGATTAGTTTAATCTATACTTTTGCTGTCATGATCTATTTGTTGCTTATTCAGATTAAATCTTGTAGTAATTTGCTCATGTTTTCAACAATCCAAAAACCTGATCATAGGCAATTTACTCCAAGTGGTGTCGTCGTTTTCTCACGACAGATGCCATGGGGTGGCTTATCGATGGTGGTGGGGCCAAAGGACGCCGATGGGCCCCGGGTGCAAGATTGGTCACAAGAGGTGATGACACACGATGTACCCAGGTTCGGGGCCCTCCAAGGGAGGTAACACCCCTAGGCCTGCTTGGTTTCTTTGGATCGATGGGTATGTTCATAGGGATGCTCCTAGAGCTGTGTCTAGAGGAGGAAGAAGGAGCAGCCGGCTCGTCTTCCTCTGCTATGATGAGAGTTTCGTGGATGTGAGCATGAGTGTATATGTTTTTTGTCCGTCCTCGTTGCATGGGGGGCTCGGGGGGATGTATAGGCCAACCCCCCGGCTCTTACAATATGCTATAAGTACCAAAGTGGAGGGACCCGGCTGGCAGCCTCTCCGGCCGGCCAGAGGGTCCCGCTGCTTACGTTGTCTCGTCGTGGGCAGGGCCTGCCGGCCAAGCGGTCCCATCTCCTGTTGGGGCCCGCCAATCGGCTCTGCGATTGGTCCTTGCCCACCTGCCCCGGCACGGGTCACCAGGGGGAGCGTCATCCAGCGCCAGTCGGCCGAAGTCTCTGGTACGGCCGGCGCCACTGTAGCCACGCCGAGACAGGTAATCGAGTGGCGAGGGTGTGCCGTCACTGTTCCCCCGCCCGGTCACGCTCACCGGGGTCAACGGCCGGGACGGTCGAACTGTAGCCATACGCAGCGTGGCGTAAGCGGCCATTGTAGCCACAGAGCCGCCCGTCGTGCCGGTCGCGTCGCGTCATCGTACTCGCGGACAGAGGGATGGGACGGGGCACGTCCGTCCCAAAGTCAACGGAGGAGCAGGCCCATGGGCGGCCGACTACTCAACCGGCCGGCCAAGGGCCCAACCGGCTGCTTGACCAGCCGACCGGGGCACCAGCCGGTGCTGGCTTGTGTTGGGCGCCCTCCGGCCGGCCACATCCAGCCGGCCACATAGTTTTTCTTCGAAGCGAAGGGGGAAAGGACCCCGTTGCTTTAGCCTACCTAGGGGTATAAACCCCGTCAGTAGCCCCCGAAGCCGGCGGAGGCCGATATCCGACGGACGGTGGGGAGCCGGCGGCTTCCCCTCAGCTCCACCCGCCTCCGGCTCGAAGGCGAAGGGGCAGCCAGGTCAGTCGTCGGTCCCGACGCCTTGGGTTCCGGCGCGCAGCCCTGGGACCCACGTTGGCACGCGACTCGCCAGGCGGCACGTAATGATGCGATGGGTCCCGCGCACGCGGGGAGACGGGACGTCGCTTGGGCCTAGCCCGCTAGGACCCAGACGTAGCCCAATAGGCCTCAGGGCCAGGGCTAGATCCTCTGTGCCCCGAAGCGGCAGTTACGGCCCGGGGCCACCCACTCGCGCGGGGTTTCCGGGGGGAGTGGGCACAAACAATCCCATGTCCCCGGTCGTGGCCTCCCCTATAAAAGGGGAGGAAGGGCAGGAGGCGGAGGTACCTGCGCCCTCCTTGCCTCCTCGCTGCCCTCCTTCGCCGTTGCTCTTTCTTCTCCACACGCCGCCGCGCCCGAACCCACGCCCGCGCCCGCACATCGCAACGCCGCCGCGATGGCCGACGGAAGCGGCGGTAGCTGGGGCGGCACCTTTGTCACCGAGGCCGACATCGCCGAGTTGCGCAAGGCGCGAATGCTGCCATCGGCGGAGCGGGTGGCCGCTCGCGCGTCGGGCAGCGAGGTAGCGCCGGTGCCGCAGCCAGGAGAACGCGTCGTATTCCTTTGGCACTTCTCTCGGGGCTTGGGCCTTTCGGTGAGCCTCTTTTTCCGTCTTCTTCTTGACACGTTCGACCTTCAACCTCACCACCTTGGTCCAAACTCGATCTTGTACCTCTCCGCCTTCGTAGCGCCGTGCGAGGGGTACCTTGGCATTCTCCCCTTCCTCGAGCTTTTCAACGCACTCTTTTATGCCTCTGAAGAGCGACGCATGCGTTGGCACGGTGGTGTGCTGCCGCGGCGTCGCTCGCTTTCCCCCTCTTTCTTTGATCGACTCCATCAAGGGGTGGCACCGGACGTTCTTCTACGTGAAGAACGTCGACCCGAGAACGGATTTCATCCGGCTGTCGCCCTTCAAGAACCAGCAGTCCTCCCGGTAGAACTGGCTGGGGTCTGCCCCGCGCGGCGTGGCCTTGGACGAGCTGGCCTGGCTCACGCAGCTGAAGAGCACCAAGGGACTGGTCGCCACCGACCTAGTGGCGGCCTTCATCTCGCGTCGGGTGTCGCCTCTCCAGATGAGGCCACATCGAATCTGTGACATGTCCGGCCGACATGACCCCTGCCGGCAATCCATCGTCGAGCTGACGCCAGCTCAGGTGGCGAAGCGGGTGAACACCCTCACAATGTTCAAGATGAAACCCGCCTCGTGGTCCTTCGGCATGGAGCCGTATGACCGCATCAACCGACCTCCCCTGGTGAGTCTTTTTGTCGAGGCAATTTTTTCTCTTGTATGTTATTCCCCAGCCGGCAGCCGGCTGGAGAACTTACGTTGACGTGCTGATCGCAGCTGCTGGTACGACAGAACACGCCGGACGGCCCGCACCTACAAATCTTCGAAGCGGAGCGTGAGGACTCCGACTCTGAAGACTTCCAAATGGGAGGTCCCGCGAAGGAAGGAGTGGACTCCTCAGGCGGGGCCGACGAGCCGGCGGATCCGCGAGGCCGCGCTCCTAGTGGAGCCGGAGGGTTTAGCGCAGCTGGGGAACCCAGCGGAGCTGGTGAGTTCCCTCTTGCCCCCTCCATCCGGGACTGGACAGACGACGACGATGATGATGATGACGATTTGATGATCCTAAACGGGCCTCCTCCCGCAGCGCGCTAGGACCGAAGGAGCGAGGAGCGCCGGCTCGAGGCTCGGTAGCCGAACCGGCCGGGCGGGGGAAGAGGACAGCCTAGGAGGGGCCGGCAGCCCCGCCGCCTCGCCCGAAGCATACCAAGGCGGTCGCGCGGAAGCCGCCGCCTCATGCCAAGCGGGCTCTGCCCCTTGCCGTTGCATAAGTTCTTTCATCCTCGTGCTAGTTTTCTTTGTTGTTGTTGCCTCGCGAGCCGGTCGATGACCAGACCTTGGGCGTTGCAGCGACCCGATCGAGCTCCATGAGGAGGAGGCGGCGGGGGAGCAAACGGAGGCCGCCGGCCGGCTGGCCCGCGAACACGCGGCCACCCAGCGGGAGGATAAAAGGAGGCTCACGGAGCTGCGAGCCTCTCAGTCCGGGATGCGGGGAGGGGCCGCGCACTCTGGGACCTCGAGCGGCCGGCGGCGAAGGGGGTCGACCGACCTTCCGCGGGCCTCGGACTCCGCAGCGGAGTCCACTCGCATGTCGAGGCCCCCGTCGAGCGAGCCGCGAGGGGCGGCTACGAACTCGCCCGCGCAGGAGGCGGTCTAGGCGAGAGAGGCGGCGACGGCGTCGGCTCCCAAGGCGACCCGGCCTGAGGTGCCGGAGGCGACTCCGCCTGCAGCCGAACCGGTCCGGGTCGAGGCGACGGAGGTGCCGGCGGTCCCGGAGGTGACACCAGAGGTGCTGCCGGAGGCGACAGCCATGGAGGTGGAGGTGCCCTCCGGCACGATCGACGCGCCGGAGCGGCCAGGAGAAGAGGCGGCGACGGCGACGGGCAGGGGGGTGGCGGGAGGCGACTCCCGGCCCCTTGCCGTCATCAACCCGTCCCCGGTGACCGGAGCCGCGACGAGTCCGGGTGGCAGCGACGGCCGAGCCCAGACGGTCCTGTGGTCGATGTAGGAGGTCTCCCGGGACTGGGATGCGCTGGCAAGCGTGCCGGCATTGCCGGCTCCCTCGGCAGGCGGCCCGGTCCCCTCCCTCGTGGATCTGGGGAGCATCCTGGACCGGTGCCGGCAGGAGCTGGCCCGGTTTGCGGATGCGGTGGACGCCGCCCTTCGGCGTGCGGAGGTAAGTAGGCAACTTTCCTTGAGTTTTTAGTGGGGGCGCGCAAGCGCACCCACTGGGTGTAGCCCCCGAGATGCAGGCCGGCTGACCGGCTAACGGGCAGCTGGGCCGGATCTCCTTCGAGCACTTCTTGATCTCTTGCTTCTTTTTCTTGTGACAGGAGGACACCTCCCAGCGACAGAAGCTCTTTGCAGAGGCGGTCGCCATCCATGACCGCGGTAAATACGGCTTCTACCACCTGGAGGAGGAGCTGACACGCGTGCAAGGTGGGTTGCGTTTTGTAGGAGAGGCACATAGCCTCCAGGAGTCGGCTGACGTTGGATGTGTCTTGCAGGCGAGCTGGCCACCCTTTAGGGGGAGAAGGCCGGGCTCGTCGCCGAATGGGACCAGCTGATGCGAGACGTCCAGGCGGTCGCGCAGGAGACGGACCGGCTGGCCGCGCTGCTGGTCGATGGGGAGGCGGCCCGGGACCGGCTCAAGGCCGAGGTGGCAAAGGAGGTGGCAGCCCGGGAGGCGGCCATCAAGGAGGCGGCTAACGCCAACCTGACGACCGCCGCCCTTCAAGGCGAGGTGACCCTCCTCGAGAAGACGCTCGAGGAGGTCAAGGGTTCCCCCGCTACCTCGGAGGCGGCCCGGAAATCGGAGCGCGAGGCGGCGTACCACTTCGCCATCGAGGTGGACGATGCGATCGAAGGTATGTGCCAACCTCTCTCCTTCCTCAGCCGCTTGCACTTTTCTCTACCGTTTCTCGCGTCTTCATCTTGCTTTTTTTGTTCTTCTCTTCTTCTTTCTTCCAACGCGTTTCCTGGAGACTCATCGTCGCGCCGCGCGTGCCGTTGAGGAGCACCGGGAACACCTTCGGGGGTACGGTCGCTCCATCGAGGAGCACAGCGCGTGGGACATGGACGAGATTACGATCACCGTAGAGATGCGGATGACCCATCTTGAGCATAGCATGGAGCGGCTCAAGACCGTCGGCAAGGAGGTCGTCGCCGTGCTGTGGCCGTGCCGCGGAGGAGCTCCAACGCACCACGTGGCACAGTGGCTTGAGCACGCCGTCCCCCGCCTTGAGGCTTGGAAGGCATCGGCTGCCCGAGCCGGGGCGCAGATGGCGCTCCGGTTTGTTACTTCTTGGTACCGAGGGTAGACCTGGCCCGGCTGGCGACCATGCGGGACGTGCCAGCCATGGAGCGGGAGGCCCGCGAGCCGGCCCTCGTCTAGCAGGCCAACGAGCTCGCGTCGTACGTTAACGCGGATGAGTTCCTGCCGCCCCTTGGCGAGGACGGCGAGCCGCTGTTGGAGGACTCCTTCAGCATCCCTCAGGGCCCGGACGATGCCGAAGTCACTGACGAGAGCACCGACTCGAGTGGCGAGACGGCTGAGACCGAGGAGCCCGCCTCGAAGGACAAGGGTGCCAACCTGAAGGCCGCGAACACCTCCGGGGCGAGGACCGAGCCGCCCCACGACACGCTGGTTGAGGGCACGCCGACTGGCCACACGCCGGTGGCTTGAGCCCCCGGGCATCCTTTTTTATCTTTGTTCCTGCATGTAAGACTTGATTCCACCCACTGGGGGTGTTTTGAGTAATGAACTGAATGCTGGACGTGGGCCATTTTATCCTTAATGTTTATGTCGTGAGTATCCGTGTTTCGCCTTATGACTCGTGCCGCCCTATCCTTATCCCTTTTTCGTCCGCCTTGATTCTTTCCATTTCTATTCCTTTTCCCCTTTGGCTTCGGCCCCGCCAGCCCGACAACCGGGAGCCGGTCTATAGCTGGGTCGGGGCGTCCGCCTCGAGGGAGCCGTTTCGAAACTTAGGAATCTCGGGGTTTTTTCGGGATAAGTAGAGCGACAGAGACGTGGCGAGGGTCCGGCTAGTCCCAGAAGAGGTCCCCCCCCCCCCGTTTTGACCTTTCGTGTGAGCCAAACCTTGCCGCCCCGAGGCCCCGTCAGCCGGACAGCCGGGAGCCGGCTTGTAGCTGTTAAGGGTGGGGAAGTTTGACTGGCCCACATTACTTAGCCATTTTTTGGAGAGGTATTTCTAGGTCCAGTCGGCTAGCCCCTGGGCCCGGAGCCGGACCGGGGAGCCAGCGAGTGAGGAACACTTTGAGAGAAACGTAACCTCTTGGGGCGCCCATTGCATTCATAAGCCCAAAAGGACGGGGGTACATACATACATTGATTCTCTTCAGCAGTAAAATGGGCGCAGGAGCGCCGCGTTCCATGGGCGCTCCGTCTCTTTACCGGAAGCGTCTGTTCTGCGCTTCTGTGGCTTCTGGGGGTCTATCAGGTAGTACGCGTTGTTGCGTAGCGCCTTGCTGATGATGAACGGGCCTTCCCATGGCGAGGACAGCTTGTGCTGCCCGGCAGTTTGCTGGATCCGCCTGAGGACCAGATCCCCCTCGCGGAACAAGAGCGGCCGGATCCGCTTGTTGTGGTAGTGCCGGAGCTTCTGCTGGTAGATCGCCGTCCGGCTCAAGGCCAGTTCGCGAGCTTCCTCGAGTAGATCGACGCTGTCTTCTCTTGCCTTCTTGGCGTCCTTTTCCATGTATAGGGTGACCCGAGGCGAATCGAACTAGACGTCGGTGGGGATGATCGCCTCGGACCCGTACACAAGGAAAAATGGAGTATAGCCGGTTGACCGGTCCGGCGTGGTCCCGAGACTCCAAAGGACGGCCGACAGCTCGTCGATCCAGCAACCGGCCGACCTCACTAGCGGCTTCACGAGTCGGGGCTTGATGCCGGATAAGATGAGGCCGTTTGCCCTCTCGACCTGGCCGTTTGACTGTGGATGAGCGACGGAGGCCAGGTCGAGCCGGATCCCTTGCTTGGAGTAGAAACGTGCAAGCACGCCCTTGGCGAAGTTGGTGCCATTGTCGGTGATGATGCTGTGGGGAACGCCGTAGCGTACCGTGATGTCGTCGATGAACCGAACGGCCGTGGGGCCGTCTAGCTTCTTAATTGGTCGCGCCTCGATCCACTTGGTGAACTTGTTAACGGCCACCAACAAGTGCGTCATGCCGGCTCGAGCGGTCTTGAATGGACCCACCATGTCTAGCCCCCATACGGTGAAAGGCCACGAGAGGGGGATGGTTTGGAGGGCCGTCGCCGGCAGGTGGCTTTGCATGCTGAAGCGTTGGCAGCCCTCGCACTCGTCGACCAACTTCTTGGCCGCCTCGAGAGCCGTGGGCCAGTAGAAGCCGTGGCAGAAATCCTTGGCCACCAGAGTCCGGGAGGCGGCATGATGCCCGCACTCGCCCTGGTGAATGTTGAGGAGGATCTCCAGGCCCTTTTCCGGCTCAATGCATCACTGAAACACGCCGGTGGTGCTGGGTCGACGAGCTCGTTGTTGATGATGCTGTAAGCCAAGGCCCGACGCTGGATTTTCCTAGCCAGAGCCTCGTCCGTAGGCAGCTCGCCTCACAGAAGAAACGCCAAGATGGATTGGGCCCACGAAGGGGCCACGACGGTGGCTGGCCCGGGAGCCCTCGGGGCTGGTTGATCAGCCCCTGGGACCGGCTCGGGAGCCCCCGAGGCTGGTTGGTCAACGATCATCATGACGGCCGTGCCGCCGGGGCTGGCCGCCTCGGGCGCCGCCGGCTCGACCGGGGCTGGCTGGACAGCCGACGGTTCAAGAGCCGATGGCGAAGTTGCACGGGAGGCGGCCGGAGCCGTTGATGGGCCGACGGCGCCTGCCGGCACGAAGATTAACTCCGATTCTGGGGACGGTTTGATCGACGGCTTGAGCAGCCGTTCGAGGGAGACACCGGCTGGGATGGTCTGCCGGGTGGAGCCAATCTTCGCCAGCGCATCCGCCGCCTCATTGTCCGCTCGGGGGACGTGATGAAACTCACAGCCCTCGAAGGAGCCGGTGAGCTGTTGTACGAGGAAGCGGTAGCTGGCCATGTTGGCGTCCCTGGCGTCCCATTCGCCAGAGACCTGCTGCACCACGAGGTCGAAGTCGTCGAAGCAGAGGATGCGCCTGATGCCGATCTCCTTGGCGAGCCGAAGGACACGAACGATGGCCTCGTATTCCGCCACGTTGTTGGAAGCGGTGAAGTGGATCTGAAGGGCGTACTTGAGCTGATCACCTTTCGAGAAGGAGAGGACTATGCCGGCACCTAGGCCAGTCCTCATTTTTGAGCCGTTGAAGTGCATGCGCTAGTGCGTGGAGTCTGGGGGAGGTGGAACGAACTCCATCTCCGCCTAGTCGACGAGGAAATCCGCCCAAGCCTGTGACTGGATGGCGGTTCTTGGCTCGTACTGGATCTCGTGATCGGCGAGGGCGATTACCCACTTGGCAATCTGGCCGGTGGAGTCCCGGCCGCTCATGATCTTGACAAGCGGGTCCATGCTCACCACGGTAATGGTATGCTCTTGGAAGTATTGCTTGACCTTCTTGGCAGCAAAATATATGCCGTAACACATCTTTTGGTAGTGGGGTAGTTCTGCTTGGACGCGGAGAGGACCTCGCTGAGGTAGTAGACGGGCCGTTGGACCGGCAGGGACTTGCCCTCTTCTGGTCGCTCGACCCCCAGGATGATGCTGATGACGCGGGTGGTTGCAGCGGTGTAGGCGAGTAGCGGTTCCTTCTTAGCCGGCGTGGCCAGGATGGGTGCACGGGTGAGAGCCTTCTTGAGGCTGCGGAAGGCCTCGTCCGCCTCGTCAGGCCAGTCGAAGATGCCCGGCCTCTTGGTTTGACCCGACTCGATTAGAGTCGTCTTGCGAAGGAGCCCGTAGAGGGGTAGAGCCTTCTCTTCCAACCGGCTGATAAACCGGCTGAGCGAGGCAAGGCAGCCGGTGAACTTCTAGACGTCGCAGAGCCGGGTCAACTTCGTCATGCGTTCGATCACGCGGATCTTCTTGGGGTTAGCTTCAATGTCGCGGGCGGACACGAAGAAACCCAAGAGTTGACCGGCGGGAACACCGAAGACACACTTCTCCGGGTTGAGCTTTATCTTGTATTCGCGCAAGTTCGCGAAAGTCTCCCGGAGGTCATCGAGGAGGCTAAAGTGCTTCTTGGTTTTGACGACGATGTCGTCGACGTAGATGTGAACGTTCCTGCCTATCCGAGGGAGGAGGCACTTCTGCATGCACCATTGGAAGGTCGCGCCTGCATTCTTCAGGCCGAAGGACATGGTGATGTAGCAGTAGGGCCCAAAGGGCATGATGAAGGAGGTCTTGAGCCAGTCTTCTGGGTCCAGCTTGATCTGGTGGTAGCCGGAGTAGGCGTCCAGGAAGGACAACAAGTCGTAGCCGGCCGTGGAGTCGATAACTTGATCGATCCGCGTCAGGGCGAATGGGTCCTTGGGACACGCCTTGTTCAGGCTAGTGTAATCGATGCACATGCGCCAGGTCTTGTTCTTCTTCAGCACCAGGACTGGATTGGCTAGCCAGTCCGGATGGAACACTTCCATGATAAACCCAGCCGCGACTAGCCGGGCGATCTCTTCTTCGATAGTGTGCTGCTTCTCCTCGGAAAAGCGGTGCAAGGGTTGCTTGACCGGCTTGACGTCCGGCCGAACGTGTAGTTTGTGCTCGACGAACTTCCTCGGAACACCCAACATGTCTTTGCGAGACCATGCGAAGATGTCCCGATTCTCACGGAGGAAGTCGACGAGCTCGCCTGACTATTTGTTGTCGAGGCGGGAGCCGATCGTGACGCATTGAGCCGGGTTGGTCGGGTCGAGCGGGATTTGCTTGGTGTCTTTGGACGGCTGGAAGGAGGCCTGGCCGGTGGATTGCGAGGGAGGGGCCGGCACGGCCGGCTGGCTGGTCGCAAGGACCACGAGCCGGTCGAGCTACCGCTTCTCCTTAGCGATTTCCAAGGCCTCGGCCAGCCGGCTGCCTTCTCGAGCGCACTCGAGTGACATCTTGTAGTCGCCCTTGATGGTGAAGATTCCCTTGGGGCTCGGCATCTTGAGCTTGAGGTAGGCGTAATGTGGAACCGCCATGAAGCTGACAAGGGCCGACCGGCCCAACAACGCGTGGTAGGGGCTCGCGAGGTCCACGACCTCGAACAACACTGGCTCACGGCAGAAGTGGCCAGGTCCGCCGAAGAGGATGTCAAGGGTGATCTTGCCGACAGGGGAGCAGGATTTCCCAGGCACGATGCCGTGGAAAACCGTCCAGCTCACTTGCAGGTCTTCTACCTTCAGCCCCAGCTTGTCCATCATGTCGAGGTAAAGAATGTTGATGTTGTTGACGCCATCTATCAACACCCGCGAGAAGCGGCAGGCTCGCTCTTTGGAGGCGATGGTGGGATCAAGGACCAAGGCGTAGCTGTCGGGATTCGGCATCATGGCAGGGTGATCGGCCTGGCTTCAATTGACTGGCTTCTCTGACCAGTGCATGAACTGGGGAGTTGCCGACATGGTGGCGTTCACCTCATGGCGGAGCTGGCGCTCCACGTGCTTGCCCGTCTCTTCACTGGTGAAGACGACATAGCAACCGTCCTGGTTGGGGAACTGGTCGATTAGACGACCGTCATTCGGTGCCGTTGCCGGCACCGGGGCGGTAGCTTGGGCCGGGGCCGGCGCGTGGGCCGGCGGCACAGGAGGAGCCGAAAGGCCGTCCCCCCGGGCCAATCGCTGTGAGAAGCTGCACTGTCGAAGCGTGTGCATAGAGGGTTTGGCCCCTGAATGGTTCTTGCATGGGAGATCGAGCATTTGCTCGAAGGTGAGCTTTGGCTGCCAGGCAGCCTTGCCGGTGCGCTGGCGCTGGCCGGAAGGCTGGGCAGCCGGCTCTTGATCCTCGACGGTGTTGACCTGCCGACTCCCATAGCGGGGATCCGACTGGTCGTTCTTGCGCTTGTTGTTCTGCGGCTGCTGGTTGTCGGCAGCCGGCCGGGTCGCGGCCGGCATTGTCGTCGCCTTGGCCGATGGGGTCGTCTTGACCCGGATGGTCGAGTCGTCTATGGAGTACTTGTCCGCCATGGTCATGAGCTCGGCCAGCGTGGCCGGCTCGGAGCACAGGAGTTTGTTCTTGAGGGGGGTGCCGTCCCGGCAGCCCTTGATGAAATATTGCATGGCTTGTACATCGTGCACCCCTTCGCAGGAGTTGCAGAGCTCGGTCCATCGAGTGAGGTAGTCCCGGAGGGATTCGTCCGGCCCATGGACGCACATGGCGAGTTCTGTAGGAGATATGCCCTAGAGGCAATAATAAATGTTATTGATTATCTCCCTGTTCATAATTATGTTTATGTTCCATGCTATAACTGCAATGATTCTCGAGTCTACAAATAAAACGAGGCTTGGAGGGAAACTCAATTGCACGTGTGGGATAATAAATGGTAAAATGTATTCCTAGTCTGGCCTCTAAGACTGGCTCAAGTATTGCATGATGATCCTGTTTTCCTGATCATGGGCATGGCTATGCCGGCAATTTTGAGGGCACAATGTTAGAAGAACATTTGTGTTGAATCAACCCAAATTATTGTTATGCTATGAGATACATTCGTCATAAGTTAATGGTTAATAACACAGAGAAGTTAATGTTTGCATAATTCCTTAGACCATGAGAGTATCGAGTTTCTTCATGCTTGCTTCATGAACTTTGAGGTTTGTTAAACGTCATCCGTAAATGGGTGGCTATTACGGCGGCTTACGGGTTCATGGAAAAGTATGTGAAGTAACTTGATAGCTCAAGATTGGGATTTGCTCCTCCGACGATGGAGAGATATCTCTGGGCCCTCTCGGTGTTACAGTATCCATCATCGTCTGGCCAGACACTTTGTGATTTGATCACGGGAATGCCGGAACACGGGAACGAGAAAAGAGAACAATACCGTTAACGAGGTAACTAGCATAGTGGACAAGTTGTTGATCCACGAGGATGCCAACATGTCTCACCTCGGGTATTTGTAACATATCGCGAAGCAATAGGAATAGCACACGTCAACTGGAGGTTCACTCGAATATTTATTCGTGTGGGTATAGGGATCGATATGGGTGTCCAGGGCTCCGATGTTGATCATTGATCGGAAGGGGTTCCGGGTCATGTCTATGCTTCACCGAACCTATAGGGTCACACGCTTAAGGGTCATCTATCTGTTGAATACTAGACAGGGAGTCTGAGAGAAAATCACCGAAAAGTTTCGGACACCGGAAAAGTTTCGGACAGTGAAAAAGTTCCGTAGACAGGTCACCGGAACAGTTTCGGTGAAACTGAAAAGTTGTTTCAGAGGATACCATAAAGTCAAATTGGTTTTGGCACATGCCTGATAATTCTTGGAGGGTGCCAGAATCATTCTGGAAACTTCTGGGAATTTTCCGGAAGAATAACCGGAAATGTTCCGGAGCTGCCGGAACCGCTTCAGATGCTTTTCGCAGATGAAAATCACTATTCCGGAATTGTTCCGGATCGTATTGAAAATTATTTTAGTGGGTGCTAGAAATGTTCTAAGCCCACATAAATATTTTTAGTTCGAACGGACGCTGAAAAATGTTGCCGTGAATAGTGAAAGTGCTTTTTGGACTACTTTATGGAAAGCCACCTTTTGGGGCTTTGCTCCAAAAGATCTTGGGGATGACATGGATGGATTGGAGCCATTTTTGGGGCCCCACATGAGGGTGTGGCCGGCCACATGGTGGACTCCTTCATGGAGTCCCTCTTGTTCCTTGGTTTCACTTTTATGCCCTTGTGGAAGGACTTCATTCATGTGCATTTTGGGTTTTATTGTAAAACCACCCTACCCCTTGGTTTTCCTATAAATAGAGGAGATGTGGGCTGCCATTTCTTCATCCTTATGCTCTCATACACATGCTTTGCTTTGCAAGCTCTCTCTCTCCCTCCCAGCGAAATAGTTTCGTAGAGCCGAAAGGCTGTCTGGGTTCCGGCAGGAACTAGTTCTGGACGGCGAAGCCCTGCCGGATAGATGACACCGTATGTGTGCAACTCTGTAGAGAGATTGTAGTTTCGGTCTTAGTTCGAGAGTGCCTCCCGAAGGGCTGTCAATGTGACCGTCCGAGTTTTGGAGGTCCCCCCGAAGGGCTGTCCGAGTGACAGTCCGAGCTTCGGAGGTCCTCCCGAAGGGCTGTCCGCGACACCGTCCGGGGGACTGTCCGACCGCCTCCCGGAGGGCTGTCCGCGGGGCAGATGAGGGTATACATCCTTGTGGTTGGGAGGTTGTAAATCCTAGCTGCGGGGATCTGCACCGCCGATCGTCATCGACTCTACTTCCGCTGCGCTACGAGTCGGTAACGAAAAGATCAAACCTTGTATGCAGTCTTCATAGTGGTCCTGGGCTGGTGCGTAGGTCGGAAATTTTTTGTTTTATATCGCGTTCCCCAACAAGTTCACGGGGACGGACAGGCCGTTATAGGTGTCGGTGAAGTTGCGGACGAAGGCCTCCTCGAAGTTCGTCCAGGTGTTGATGCTGCCGGCCGCCAGGCTGTAGAGCCAGGTGCAGGCCGAGCCGATCAGCATGAGGGGGACGTAGCGAACGACAACGCGCTTATTCCCCCTGGCGATACCCACCGCGGTGGTGTAGTCGATCAGCCAGTCCTCGGGCTTGGTGGCCCCGTTGTATTTCGGGGTGTCCCTAGGGAGCGTGAAGCCGGTTAGGAACGGCTCGGTGCGAATCCGGGGGCTGAAGCAGGCCAGACCAATTGAACCCTCCTCCTCGAGGAGAGCGGATTGCGCAAGTCTGTCAATGTGGTTGCGGGCGTCATCCTTGCTGCGAGGGACGCACGGTCCGAGCCGGGCCGAGAGTTTGGGACGGATGGCAGGTGGCGTCGACTGTCGCAACTCCCGTCATGGAGGCGGCGTGTGCACCCGGCTACGCCGGCTGCCGGATGCCGATGCTTCGTGGTGGCTACCGCTGCGAGGCAGCTCGTTAGTGCACCGGGTGCTGACAGCCGGCTGCTCACTCCCCGGCGTCTGAGAGGGCCGGGGGTTGTTCGCTTTGACCCGGCGGCCGGAAACGTAAGGGGAGCAGGAGTACTGGTCCACCTGACGGGCGACAGTTCCCGTGCCCTCGCGTTCGGGCCGGGGGCCTTCGGTGGCAGCGCCGCCGGGCGCGACCAGATGCTGCTGGGCGTCAGCAGCATCAATGAGCTCCTTGATGTGGCGCTCGTGGGCGGTGCGTTCTTCGCCCTCCAAGGCGGCCAACTCCTCGTAGGCCACCTTGAGGGCCCGCAAGTTGGCTGCGGGTGTGTCGTAGACGGGCATTTTGCCGCCAAGAATCTCGACGACCACGCGGCCGCGGTCGCGCACGGCCCCATGCCGGCTGGGCTCAGTGCTAGCCGGGGTGAGATCGTAGGTGGAAGCATACTCCCGCTGCGCCGCCTCCATGCGGCGCCGCGTGGCCATGAGGGCAGTGGAATCCTCGAACAGGATGCGGCGAGCCGCCTAGAGGTCGGCCGCAGCGGTGTCAGGGTTCGCCGTCGGGGCAATCGGAGTGCTTAAACCCTGGAGGGTCGTATCGAGCAGGTTGGACGTGCCGACGCGGGCAACATCAGTGATAGCCGCGGCCCGCGCCCGTCCGGACGCGGTGGAGGAGGTGATGGCCATCACCCCCACATGATCGTGGGACCCGCTGGGCCGAGCCACAGCGAGTGCGCCCACTGTTGTAGGCGGGCCGGTGCAGACAAGCACCCCCGCGGGATACTCGTCAGCGGCCGAAGCCTTGGTGAGGCTGAGCCTACCGAAGCGCTCGGTGAGCGCATCGATGTCGACCGTTAGGCCGACGAAGTTGCCCATAGGGCGTGCTGAGGCAAGCCCCACGAGCTCCCCACGGTTTCGCCGGTATGAGCGGCGACGACGGGGAATGGCGAGGGGTCCCGCCCGGAGCATGAATCCGACCGACGCCGCATATGGCCCCATGGTGGGCGCCAACTATCGTCGTTTTCTCACGACAGATGCCATGGGGTGGCTTATCGAAGGTGTTGGAGCCAAAGGACGCCGATGGGCCCCAGGTGCGAGATTGGGCACAAGAGGTGATGACACACGATGTACCCAGGTTCGGGGCCCTCCGAGGGAGGTAACACCCCTAGTCCTGTTTGGTTTCTTTGGATGGATGGGTATGTTCACAGGGATGCTCCTGGAGCTGTGTCTAGAGGAGGAAGAAGGAGCAGCCGACTCGTCTTCCTCCGCTATGTTGAGAGTTTCGTGGATGTGAGCGTCAGTGTATATGTTTTTTGTCCGTCCCTGTTGCATGGGGGCTCGGGGGGTTTTATAGGCCAACCCCCGACTCTTACAATATGCTATAAGTAGCAAAGTGGAGGGACCCGACTGGCAGCCTCTCCGGTTGGCTAGAGGGTCCCGTTGCTTGCGTTGTCTCATCGTGGGCGGGGCCCGCCGGCCGAGCGGTCCCATCTCCCGTTGGGGCCCGCCAACCGGCTCTGCGATTGGTCCTCGCCCACCTGCCCCGGCACGGGTCGCTAGGGGGAGCGTCCTCTAGCGCCAGCCAGCCGAAGCCTTTGGTACGGCTGGCGACACTGTAGCCACGCCAGGACAGGTAATAGAGTGGCAAGGGCGTGTCGACACTGTTCTCCCGCCTGGTCGCGCTCACTGGGGTCAGCGGCCGGGACAGTCGAACTGTAGCCATACACAGCATGGCGTAAGCGGCCACTGTAGCCACACGGCCGCCCGTCGTGACGGTAGCATCGCGTCGTCGTACCCGCGGACAAAGGGACGGGGTGAGGCATGTCTGTCCCAAAGTCAACGGAGGAACCGTCCCGTGGGCGGCCGGCTACTCAACCGGACGGCCAAGGGCCCAACCGGCTGCTTGACCAGCCGGCGGGGGCGCCAGCCGGTGCTGGCTTGCGTTGGGCGCCCTCCGGCTGGCCACATCCAGCCGGCCGCATAGTTTTCTTCGAAGCAAAGGGGGAGAGGACCCCGTTGCTTTAGCCTACCTGGGGGTATAAACCCTGTCAAGTGGTTTTGCTACACATCTGAAGCTGCCTACCTTCAAGGGGGTGCAATATAAGAGGTGGCGCACGAGAGCAGTCTACTGGTTTCAGACCATGTACTGCTATGATGCCACCAAGGGTAAGCCCGAGGGTGATCTTAATCATGCACAACAGGAAGCTTTTGAGAAGATCGATACCCTCTTCAAGGGCGCCCTTCTGAGTGTTCTTGACGATTCCATTGTGGACTCGTATATGTCGTTTGACAACGGCAAGGACATGTGGGATGCTCTCGAGGCCAAGTTTGGGGCCTCGGACGCTGGTAGCGAGTTGTATGTCATGGAGCAATTCTATGACTACAAAATGACAGATGAGCGCTCTATTGTTCAAAAAGCTCATGAGATACAGTCTCTCGCAAAGGAACTTCAGTACTTCAAGTGTGTGTTACATGACAAGTTTGTGGCCGGAGGCATCATTGCCAAGCTTCCACCTTCGTGGAACAATTTTGCTACTTCTCTAAAACACAAGAGACAGGAGTTTTCTGTTTCGGATCTCATTGGAACTCTTGATGTTGAAGAGAAGGAGGAGCAAAAGACACACGTGCTTGAGCAGTTGAGGGAGATTCTAGTGCCCACGTGGTGCAGAAGAAGAACTTCCATCCCAATAAGCCCCAGAACAACAAGAACAAAACTCAGGGCAAAGGCAAGTTTGTTGCAAAGAACAAGCCATCACAATCTACCAACTTCAAGAAGAATTCTCATAAGAAAGGGAAGGGATTGTGCCATGTCTACGGTGATCCCAATCACTAGGCTCCGAGATGTCCTAACCGCTATGAGGAGCGCAAACATGAGAAGAGCGGCAAGTCCGCTAATGTGGTCATCGGTGATGCTGATATGAAGGACTCTCGGTACGGTATTTTTCCTACCATCCTTTCAGTTTGTCATTCTCCAGATTGGTTAATTGACACCGGTGCTAATGTACATGTTTGTGTTGATGCCTCTATGTTTTCTTCTTATCAGGTCATAGGGACTTCTCCCGTGCTGATGGGGAACGGGTCACATGCCACCGTACGAGGGGTCGATACAGTCGATCTGAAGTTTACTTCGGTGAAGATCGTGGGTCTGAAGAACGTTCATCATGTACCCTCCATCAATAAAAATCTCGTAAGCGGTTCTCGTTTGTGTTGAGATGGTTTTAAGTTGGTTTTCGAGTCCAATAAAGTTGTTATTTCTAAGTATGGACAATTTTTTGGAAAATGCTATGAGTGCGGAGACTTGTTCCGCCTGTCTTTGTCAGATATTTGCACTAAAGTTATTAATAATGTTTGCCACGATAATGAGTCTAATATTTGGCATTCATGACTTTGTCATATTAACTTTGGTTGCATGACGCGGCTAGCCAATAAGAGCTTAATTCTGAAATTCACTAATGTCAAAAGCTCCAAATGCCAAGTGTGCTTGCAAGCTAAGCAACCTCGCAAGTCCCATAAGACCGCAGAGGCGAGAGACTTGGCGCCACTAGAGCTTATCCATTCTGATCTCTGTGAGATGAATGACATGTTGAAAAAAGGTGGAAAGAAATACTTCATGACATTGATTGATGAATCCACCAGATATTGTTATGTGTATCTTCTGAAATCAAAAGATGAGGCTTTAAACTTCTTCAAAAACTATAAAGCTGAAGCAGAGAACCAACTTGATCGGAAAATTAAACGGCTTAGGTCCGATCATGGTGGAGAGTATTTTTCCAATGAATTTGATTCGTTTTGTGCGAAATATGGTATAATCCATGAGAGGACGCCTCCCTACTCACCTTAGTCAAATGGGGGTGGCCCAAAGAAAGAACCGAACTCTAACTGATTTGGTTAACGCCATGCTAGACACATCGGGTCTCTCCAAGGCATGGTGGGGGGGAGGCGCTAATGACTGCATGTCATGTCCTAAACCGAGTTCCCACAAAGAATGAAACCATTACTCCATTTGAGGAATGAGAAAGGAAAAGGCTGAAACTCTCTTATCTACATACTTGGGGTTGTTTGGAGAAAGTCAATATACCAATGCCCAAGAAGCGCAAGCTTGGACCAAAAACCGTGGATTGTGTTTTTCTGGGCTATGCTTTTCATAGCATTGGCTATAGATTTTTGATAATAAAATCTGAGGTATCCTACATGCATGTTGGTACGATTATGGAGTCGAATGATGCGACTTTCTTTGAGGACATATTTCCTATGAAGGATATGCCTAACTCATCAAATCAGGAGATACCTACTCCATCTACTCAGGAATCTTCTATAATTCCTGAACCCACCATTGCGATGGAACACGTTGAGAATCCTGAGGAGGATGACAATGAAACTTCTATAAGGAGTAAGAGACGAAGGACTGCAAAGTCTTTTGGTGATGATTTCACCGTGTACCTCGTGGATGACACACCCAGGACTCTTTCAAAAGCCTATGCATCTTTTGATGCTGACTACTAGAAGGAAGTTGTCCGTAGAGAGATGGATTCCATCTTAGCTAATGGAACCTAGGAAGTCACTGATCGTCCTTATGGGTGTAAACCCGTGGGATGTAAGTGGGTGTTCAAGAAAAAGCTTAGACCTGATGGTACAATTGAAAATTACAAGGCACGGCTTGTGGCCAAGGGTTATACCCAGAAACAAGGTGAAGACTTCTTTGATACTTAGTCACTTGTGGCTAGAGTGACCACTATTCGGGTGCTATTATCACTGGCTGCCTCACATGGTCTTCTCGTTCATCAAATGGACGTTAAGACGGCTTTCCTCAATGGAGAGTTGGATGAGGAAATTTACATGGATCAGCCTGATGGTTTTATAGTACCTGGTCAGGAAGGGAAAGTGTCCAAGTTATTGAAATCTTTATATGGCCCTAAGCAAGCTCCTAAGAAGTGGCATGAGAGGTTCGAAAGAACATTAACTACTACAGGCTTTGTTGTAAACGAAGCTGACAAGTGTGTATACTATCGCCATGGTGGGGGTGAAGGAGTTATTCTCTGTCTGTATGTCGATGACATACTGATCTTTGGAACCAACCTTGATCTAATCAAGGAGGTTAAGGATTTCTTATCTCACTGTTTTGAGATGAAAGATCTTGGAGTAGCTGATGTTATACTGAACATCAAGCTGTTGAGAG
The DNA here is from genome assembly GCA_022496015.1 of Hordeum marinum. Classification (NCBI taxonomy): domain Eukaryota; kingdom Viridiplantae; phylum Streptophyta; class Magnoliopsida; order Poales; family Poaceae; genus Hordeum; species Hordeum marinum. The sequence continues at coordinate 473,085,972 of CM039678.1, forward strand.
ATGAGAATGGTGAGACTACACTGCTCCAATCTCACTATGTGGATAAAGGTCTTGAGTCGTTTTGGGTATAGCGACTGCAAGCCTTCTCCAACTCCATATGACGCTAGTGTGTTGCTTCGAAAGAATCAACGAATTTCTAGAGATCAACTGAGGTATTCTTAGATAATAGGCTCGCTTATGTACTTGGCGAGTGCCACGAGGCCTGACATCTTGTTTGTTGTGAGCAAACTAAGCCGGCTTGTATCAAACCCAGGAGATGATCATTGGCATGCGCTTGAGAGAGTTGTGTGCTATTTGAAAGGCACTGCGAGCTATGGGATTCACTACACCGGGTACCCGAGGGTACTAGAGGGTTATAGTGACTCAAACTGGATATCTGATGCTGATGAGATTAAAGCCACAAGTGGTTATGTTTTTACACTTGGTGGTGGCGCTGTTTCTTGGAAGTCTTGCAAGCAGACCATCTTAATGAGGTCAACTATGGAAGCAGAACTCACAACATTAGACACAACCGCTATTGAGGCAGATTGGCTTCATCAGCTCTTGATGGACTTACCTATGGTTGAAAAACCAATACCCGCTATCTTGATGAACTGTGATAATCAAACTGTGATCATAAAGATAAACAGTTCTAAGGATAATATGAAGTCCTCAAGGCATGTGAAGAGGAGATTGAAATCTGTCAGAAAAATGAAGAACTCCGGAGTTATTGCGTTGGATTGTATCCAAACGTCTAAAAACTTGGCAGATCCCTTCACAAAGGGTTTATCACGTAATGTGATAGAAAATGCATGGAGATGGATTTGAGACCCACCGTATGAGTTGTCCATAGTGGTAACCCACTCTATGTGATCGAAGATCCCGTGAAGTAGAAGTGGGAGACAAGCTGTTGGACAGCCAGAGGGAGAGTATCCCTATATTTGTTTTCCCACTCCGTGAAGATGCAATACTATCATAGTCTTCATGGCAGGTTGATACCTATCTTAATGTGTTCCAAGTGGATTATTTGGGTAAGCAGAGATGTTGTCCCGCAGGACATCTCCTGAGGAACACACCTATATGAATTCGAATGTAAATGTCGCATTCTGTGAGAATCGAGTGTTCTCTAATAAATTCATGAAAGGCCATGGAGTATGGCGTATACGCTCCATCCGCGGGGAAGCCTTGCGACAACCTAGTATCGGTCAAGGATTTGTGTGAAACTAGACTCGCGGAAAACTTGTAGTTCAATGCATAGTCCACTATTCAAGTTGTGATCTAGTGTAGCATAAAACTCTAAATGGAAGTTCAACTTAACAGTCTCCATCAAGAACCGGTATATAAACAATGTTTTGGAACTAAGAAATGATGAGATGTGCCAATGAGACTTTGTGGGAGATTTGGATTTTGCTATGAGGCCTTTCACCCAAAGCCCATCCAAAATCTGAAATTCTCATGGCCCATGTATGTTGGCTGTTTGAGTGGTGTGGTTGGGACTAAAGTTTAGTCTCATACCGCTAGTGGAGAGGGAGCAACACCTCTTTATAAGGTGATCTCTTCTAGCACTTTTAAGAGAGTGAGAAGAGAAGAGACCATCGCACACTCCTCCTCGCTCGCCTCGCCACGCCACTCCTCGTCACGCCGTGCCGTGCCGGGCCGGGCCATGGGTTGCGGAATTGAGCCGAGCCGACCTCATACCTACGTGCTTATTTTTGCCGGTCAGGAACGGAGAGTCCTTAACAGACGCGCCACGATCTGAGATGTCGGATCGTGGGCCGTAACCGAATCAGACGTGGGTCTATCCACCGCCGCGCATATATATATATACGCGAGGTCCCTGCCAACCCTAGCCATCGTCACAACATATGGTTTTGCACCCGTTCCAGATCATTGCCCCGCCATCCAAGTCTTCTCCATCCCTCCTTCCGGCGTGCACCGCGAGAAGGGACAACAAGCCTTCGGAACCCCGCCTCTCGTGATCCTGTACGGGAGAGGGGCGATTAGGTTTTTGGGGAGCGCACAAGCGTGAGTGCTGGCAGCGACGGTTTCCCGGACGACGACTTCTTCCCCGACCTCAGCAATCTCTTCCTCAACGACATGGGCGACAATGTCAACACTGGCGGTTCTACTCCCGTTGCACCGTATGCAATATTGTCCTCCCTGTTTGAAATCATACTAGAATTTTTATGTCTAGTTTGTGATGTAGATTCGTTCTATTCATTAACTATACTGGTCTACATGATTAGTTTAATCTATACTTTTGCTGTCGTGATCTATTTGTTGCTTATTCGGATTAAATCTTGTAGTAATTTGCTCATATTTTCAACAATCCAAAAACCTGATCACAGGCAATTTACTCCAAGTGGTTTTGCTGCGCATCTGAAGCCGCCTACCTTCAAGGGGTGCAATATAAGAGGTGGCGCACGAGAGCAGTCTACTGGTTTCAGACCATGTACTGCTATGATGCCACCAAGGGTAAGCCCGAGGGTGATCTTAATCCTACACAAAAGGAAGCTTTTGAGAAGATCGATACCCTCTTCAAGGGCGCCCTTCTGAGTGTTCTTGACGATTCCATTGTGGATCCGTATATGTCATTTGACAACGGCAAGGACATGTGGGTTGCGCTCGAGGCCAAGTTTGGGGCCTCGGACGCTGGCAGCGAGTTGTACGTCATGAAGCAATTCTATGACTACAAGATGACTAGTGAGCGCTCTATTGTTCGACAAGCTCATGAGATACAGTCTATCGCGAAGGAGCTTGAGTACTTCAAGTGTGTGTTACCGGACAAGTTTGTGGCCGGAGGCATCATTGCCAAGCTTCCACCTTCGTGGAACAATTTTGCTACTTCTCTGAAACACAAGAGACAGGAGTTTCTGTTTCAGATCTCATTGGAACTCTTGATGTTGAAGAGAAGGCGAGAGCAAAAGACACACGTGCTCGAGCAGTTGAGGGAGCTTCTAGTGCCCACGTGGTGCAGAAGAAGAACTTCCATCCCAACAAGCCCTAGAACAACAAGAACAAAACTCAGGGCAAAGGCAAGTTTGTTGCAAAGAACAAGCCGTCACAATCTACCAACTTCAAGAAGAATTCTCATAAAAAAGGGAAGGGATTGTGCCATGTCTGCGGTGATCCCAATCACCGGGCTCCGAGATGTCCTAACCGCTATGAGGAGCGCGAACATGAGAAGAGCGGCAAGTCCGCTAATGTGGTCGTCGGTGATGCTGATATGAAGGACTCTGGGTACGGTATTTTTCCTACCATCCTTTCAGTTTGTCATTCTCCAGATTGGTTAATTGACACCGATGCTAATATACATGTTTGTGCTGATGCCTCTATGCCATGGTAATACTGAGGAATATCCTCTAAATATTCGGGATATGAACCCGTGAACCAGATTTGGATCCATTTACGGATGGATAAATTTTAGGATGCATTAATAGCTAATTGTACAACTTATGATCTTATAGCTAATGACACCAGTGATGTGTTAAAAATATTGTGGAAGTAACTACTTATATCTGCCTCTACTTTGTCGGTGGCAAGTTCATTTTTTCACATTGATGGATCAAGTCGTGTTGGTTTAACTTCGAAGTAGTATAAGGAACTTGCAGTTGTTTTTCATTAGTTATCTTATCATCTACGGATAATAGCAGTATCATCTTGAAGCTGGTACGGACTAGTGGCCTCTGCAGGTCTTCCTAGTAGTCTAAACATCTATTCCTTTTTGTGAACTGAAATTGAGGGATATAGTAGGTGTGATTAGTGCGATGGGAAAGGTGAAATAAGGATACATGGGTAGATTGGTTGTTTGCACCATATCAACACAACATACTTTTAGTTTTAAAACTCTGATGTGAGGGTGAAGCTGATGCCTGGTCATATTAGGTGTAAAGAATTTTCCTTTTTCATCACGCCTCCTTGTACAAATTTATTTTGTTAGATTAAGAAAGAATGAACGAACCGACTTATCAAGCATTGCATATGATGCATAAATAAAACGTTTTACAACTAGATTAGTTTAGTGTTGTGTGTTTTCGTAAGAATAAACACAACTCCAAGTTCTGTGAGATTGAAGTTGAACTACATGATGAGAGATATTTATCTTGTGTTTGAAAAATAACAGTATACTATATGTTTTATTATCCGGTGACAAATTTGACCTACACACATAGCATCCACTGAGCGAAAAGAAAAAAACATATGATCGGCTTGCTTGGTTGCCTTCCTCTTTCTTCTTTGGCGATCACATCTCTCCCATTGCTACGGTCCGCCCATCCTCCCTAATGCGGCAAGAGATTAAGATGGACCTATCGATGCAAGGTCGAGCACCGCAAAACTGGTCGGATCGATCTCGCTACATAAGAGAGCCTCCAGACTTTGAGTTTTTTCCCGTTGTGTAGGAGCTTCACCGCAACACCGTCAAGCACGAGCACAAGAGGAGATCGATTGATTGATGGATGAATCGAGCTTCTAGGGATCCTGATGAGCCTTTCGTGGCCCTTGCCTTTGCAACATCGCACCAACGCCTACCACAGTCGTCCTCCCCTACCAACGCTTGTGACCACGAGAAAGGTGTCTCTTCCTCGTCCATGGTGATGGCAAGGGGAGTACAAATTCTTCACGCCAAAAACCTAGATGTCGTGAGCGTGTGCGGCATCTCCATTGCCTCGCCCAGCTCTCCCTCATGTCGGCTCTCTCGCGGGCATGGAGCATGATGCACACTCGTTGCCTCGCACCATGCCCTAGATGACATCGACATGTACAACTAGGCGCGCAACAAGGTAAAGTCCTTCCATCACTATGACGTAGAAGTTTGAGATCATTATTAGAACATGTTTTTTTTAAGATTTGCATATGTTGTTAAGGCAAACTGTTCGTGTAGCCTTCTGCTTTAGTATAACCAAACACACGCGTTTTTTTATGTTTTTCTACGAGAATTTTCTTGAGCCTGCATGCAGCTTTGTGAATCTTTACAGATGTTAACTTTGCAAAAACTACACATCTATGGTCAATCTGTCAGTTTGGTTCAAATGGCCAAAAACGAGCATATGGTGTTTACTACGCAAGTCCTTTTGTGGATGAGCATGGTTATGTCTATTTTGGTATCTCTCTTACAATCGAGGGACTCATATGCAAGCTTCTTCTAACAAGGATGGTTAAAGGAACACAATGGCTATGAGGAGGTTGATTACTAAGTGGCTCATTATGTTATTTATTATCCCATGGTAACGTGTGAGTACTTAGCAAGAGACCATCTGTCATACTTTTTAGTTTTGTATAGGTCATGCTAAGGATTAAATAAATTGTTACCAATGTGATGCGCAAAGATAGTGACAGACCAACCTATGAAGTTTACTGCATGCCATCATTGTACTGCATATTTTTTTCTTATTCCATGTTGATATTCAAGTAAAGTGTAAGTTCTGACTGAAAGAGTAGGCATTTTTTATTTATGTCAAATTTGTTAACCAAAAATGTAGCCTTACCAATGATGCGGTGTGGGTGCTCACCTGTGTCGTATAAAGGGAGGGGGTAGAGGTATGGTCGGGGGCAACGGTGGACCATCAAAGAAGGCGTCCTGGGCAAGGCGACACATGACATCAACACAGGCTACAACCAGTGTCGAAAGGTGGGTCATGGGTATAGATGGACAAACATGATGAAAACGAGCATGTAATTTTAGAAGAGGGGAGGTGATAGAAGGATGGCCAGGGGCAACGGTGGACTTAAGGAAAGTGCAACTCAGGTAGGGCGGCACGTGACACCAACACGGGGCATGACCAGTGTCGGAGGGTGGATTAGGGCCAACGGTGGACCGAGGGAGAAGGTTGCTTGGGAAGGGCAGCGTCGTCACCGGCCGCGACCAGCGTTGCGGCAATGGTGGACCAACAAAGAAGGCGGCTCAAGTAGGGTGGCACGTGACATCTGCACCGGCCTTGTCCACTGTCGGAGGGTGGATCAGGGCCAACGATGGACCGAGGGAGAAGGTAGTTTGGGTAGGGTGGCGTCGTCACCGGTTGCGACCAGCGTTGCGGCAACGATGGACCAACAAAGAAGGCGGCTCAAGTAGGGTGGCACGTGACATCTGCACCAGCCTTGTCCACTGTCGAAGGGTGGATCAGGGCCAACGGTGGACCGATGGAGAAGGTAGTTTGGGTAGGGTGGCGTCATCACCGGCTGCGACCAGTGTTGCGGCAACGATGGAGCGATACAGAAGGCGGCTCAGATAGGGTGGCCCATGACATCTGCACCGGCCTTGACCAGTATCGGAGGATGTGCCTTTGGGGACGAAAAGAGGAAGACGAAGATGACGATCACTGAATTTTACCATTGAAAAAACAAGCGCGGATGCATAGTTTCTCTCACAGTACACACTATTTTTTTTTACAAAAGCCCATATAATTTTGAAGGAATTCACTCAAGTCACTTAGTTATCAATTTTTGTATTTTATTCGTAGCAACGCACGAGCATTCTATTAGTAACTTCTGAATTTTAGTACTCCTTTTGTCACAATATTTTTTTTAAGGATCTAATTGTCGCATCTTTAATTGTACAACTTGCCGAATCTCCTTGTGCCATTTGGAGAATCGACGGTCGGGGTCACCCGTCGACACCGTGACGACGGTGTTGCCATCGTCCGGCTCGCAGCGTCCCCGTCGTCCACACGCCCCCCGGCGCAAAAGTCCAAGGCCGAGCCGTGGACCAGCCCACCTCCTCCTCCTCCCCTGAGCTGCTCACCACCACCACTAGTCCACCACCACCTCCACACGGCACGCGCCCCTCGGCCTCGCCGCCGCGATCCCCTTCCCGCCCCCGCCGCGCCGCGCTCCGACCAGCGATGCAGTTCCTCACCGCCTCCGCCGCGTGCTCCTCCTCCGCGCCGCCGCTCCCGCGCCCCGCGCACCTCCTTCGCGTCTCGAGGCCCCCTCCCTTCCCCCACCTCCGTCGCCGCCGCGCTCCCCACCTACCCGCAGTATCTCTATCTCTATCTGTAGCCCCCAAACCCTCGCTCCTCGCCGCCTCGCGCCGCTCCCTGCTCTTCGCCCCCCGCGCCCACGGCGACCACCACCATCACCACGGGCACGGGCACGGCCATAGCCACGGCCACGGCCACGGCCACGACGGGGTGGAAGTGCGCGGGGGAGGCGGGGGCGCGGCGGTCATGCGGATGGCGAAGGCGATCGGGTGGGCCGACGTCGCCGACGCGCTGCGGGAGCACTTGCAGCTCTGCTGCATCTCCCTCGGCCTTCTCCTGACGGCCGCCGTCTGCCCGCACGTCCCGCTGCTGAACTCAGTCGGGCGCCTGCCGGCCGCGCTCATCGCCATCGCCTTCCCTCTTGTCGGGGTAAGACCGCTGACGCTTCCTAGCTGTTAGTTTCTATAAGTTAGGAAGTAAGTACATAGGAGCAATTGAAGTAGTTAGAGCCATCACGTTGTGACGTCAATTATATGCTATTGCTAGCATATTCTGGGGATTGCATTCATCAGAGGAAGTTTTAGTTCATGCTTTTTATGAAATTGAGTTTTGTTGAGAAATTTGCCCTTAAAGTTTATAGAGAGTAACTGCTAATGTGATAGTGTGATACCATTACAGAACCGTAAGGCACTTGTGTAAGCTGATACAGTTGACCAGTGTGAATTCAACTAAACTTCTGAGCAGCTGAGTTGATAACTTTGATACTGTAGTACTGGTTTGGCGCTAATATCTAGTGTAGACCGCATATCAGGCCGAGCAGCAGACCAACACAGAAACATACACAATAAAAATTGAGAAACGAGGAGATATATTCGATACTCGTTAATAATGTACACCATGGAAAGTTTCAGTCCGAACTTAATCTCTTCTGTAGTGGTTTGTAACAATTAGAACCACTGGTTGCAAAGAAAATTGTTCTAGCTACGTTCCATTGAACAGGGAAGTCCTATGCTTGCTCTGCTCCTTAACATAGAAAAAACAGATGTTTGTTGCCTTGAGATTGCTTGTCTGTGGAATGCTAATATGACATTTTTCCTGTTTTCATTGTAGGTTTCTGCAGCACTTGATGCTTTTGTAGATATTGCAGATGGAAAAATAAATATCCATGTCCTCATGGCTCTTGCAGCATTTGCTTCTATATTTATGGGAAACTCATTGGAGGGTGGTTTACTTCTTGCAATGTTTAACTTAGCCCATATCGGTACATATTTTTGACATTCTTTGAAACTCTCCCCCATTTTAGCTCCCTTTTGAGTATTCACTTATGGTTTTCTCTTTTGTCGTCATTTCTTACAGCTGAAGAGTACTTTACAAGCAAGTCAATGTATGATGTGAGAGAACTTAAGGAAAATCATCCAGAATTTGCACTGTTGCTAGAAACAAGTGGAGACGAATCGGCACACTTTTCAAATCTGAATTATGCAAAAGTTCCTGTGCATGACCTTGAAGTGGGTTCTCATATTTTGGTCAGAGCTGGTGAGGTGTGTTGTTTGTTTATTTAAAACTCTCTGTACTCCCTTTTTTTTTGTTCATTTCATAGTCTCTTCACAGTTATCACATTGTTATTGTCTTTTCTTTCAATTGGACTCGCTTCATGCTACTAGCTGAGTATAATGCTATATCCTATCTTCTTCTATTCCTTTTCCATGTAGATGCTATTTGTCTAGTCTAGGTCGTTGGGAATTTTATCTCATTGTGGCGCAGTTCTTCTATTCATTAGGCTGTGCCTGTTGATGGAGAAGTTTACCAAGGATCATCCACAATCACCATAGAGCACCTCACTGGTGAAACAAAACCTGTTGAGAGGACAGTGGGTGATGCTATACCAGGTGGAGCCAGGAATTTGGAAGGAATGATGATTGTAAAGGTTAGGCCTTCATTTTTTTCAGCAAAGAGACCTTTTCCATTTTTCTTTGTTCCTTTCGTCCGCTAATCCTGAGATGCTTCATTTTTCTTATCTTGCTTTATTCTCGTACAAATAGGATATTAGGATGTGTACTGCTCACACACAAACGCGATTACAGTTATTTAATAGCAGGTCTGTAGTATTTAACTTGCTAGTCATGGTTAGTACTGCATAGCCATCTTGACGAGATGAAACCATTCCAGACTGACAGGAAACATCATTCTGTGATATTGTGGAAAACGAGAAACAAACCTAATTAACTTTTACAGAATGGATAAACCTAATTTTATTTGTTGGTAGTCACCAGCAACATATTTGCTATTCCTTTTTCTCCTAACATAGCAATAAGTTAGTGCAGTACATTATGTTTGGCATGTCTCCTTCCAGAATGTTACCTTTTCATGCTTTTATTCAGTTACCTTTGTTTTAGGTGACCAAATCATGGGAGGATTCAACACTCAACAGAATTGTCCAGCTGACTGAAGAGGGCCAGCTAAACAAGCCAAAGTTGCAAAGATGGTTAGATGAGTTTGGGGAGCACTATAGCAAAGTTGTCGTGGCTCTGTCTTTGGCTGTTGCACTACTGGGACCATTCCTCTTTAAGTGGCCCTTTTTCGGCAACTCAGGTATTCCCCTAAGGTCACATGACATTTCGTGTTGGTGTTATTACAAATACTTCATGCTTTAGAAAGCTCAGTACTGATGATTTGGCAATTTGTACTGAACTGATGCACTGCACTCCAAGATTGAGCTTTCTGTGCTCTGACATTTTCTTTAGTTTGTAGGGGTTCAATTTACCGTGGATTAGGACTTATGGTGGCTGCATCTCCGTGTGCATTGGCTGTAGCTCCATTAGCATATGCCACTGCAATCAGTTCTCTTGCAAGTAAGGTACTGTCTGAAAGTTCCAGCGTTCTTAGCTCTATTGATTATTTTCTTCAGTTGGTATAAGCAGTGCCTTTTCGACTTCCAAATTTTGTGACATCATCTAGTATTTTGTTCTAATTTTTATCAGTATTTTACTGGGATATTTGTGACTCATTTTTCTGTTTTATGGTTATGTGCACAATGGCTGTGAGAGATAATTAGAGCATATTAATCTGAATTGTTTGTCGTTCTACGACTATATTAGTGCTGTCCTTACTCCTGAGCTCGATGTGTGCCTGGGATGATAGCAGTTATTACTTCGAGCCCATCTTATCAAACTGTGGTATCTTGGTTGTAGCATTTACTATGACCTGTGCACCTGTTTCTTGAATGAACCTTCTTCTGGAGTGTGATAGTGGAATTATTCTCTTCTTTGTTCCTCTGTAGGGAATTTTATTGAAAGGTGGGCATGTCTTAGATGCCCTTTCTTCTTGTCAGTCTATTGCTTTTGACAAGACAGGCACATTAACAACTGGGAAGCTTATGTGCAAAGCAATCGAGCCCATTCATGGACATTTGGATGCGAGTAATGGTGTTGACCCTTCTTGCTGTACTCCAAACTGTGAAAGTGAAGCTCTAGCTGTTGCTGCAGCTATGGAGAAAGGAACTACCCATCCTATTGGAAGGTGAGGAAAATAGATAATTTTCCCAAAGGCAATATTTATTTATTTTATTTTATTTGCATGCATCATTATGAATTAGAACTATGCAAACCTTGGACATACGCATGCTAGGAATGGTTTGGTTCTAGTTCCCTTGGGCCAAATGTATTGATAATTACTATACCTGCATTGAATTTATAGCCAATCCAGCCATCCAGGCCAATATTGCTGATAGCCAGATTTTCATCAGAGTGCTTGACCAAAGAAATCTGCTAGTTCATTTTAAATTATTTATCAGTAATACTTTAGTATTCAATTGTGTCTGATTTGACGTCGACTAGAGTCATCCAATGTACAAGTTAATATGCCATGTTCTGCTATTGTCTATTAGTGTACTTTAAAAACAATATTGTGGTTTCAATGTGAAATTCAAATATGTGCTTGCAAAAAAAGAAAGAAAGAATGCAAATATGCAACATTTTTTAACGTATTTTCTAATTATAGCTGCATAGAAAGATATGTTTGACTAGTCTGTCCCTTAAGTGCTACGAGTCCACACGTTGAAAAAAGTGGTATGAGTCCACTTCTATCAGTGGTGATGAATCCTTGCAATCCCAATATAGTGTGTACCATGCTTGATTTCCATTAGCTTATATATGAGAGGTGCCAACAAGAATTCTATCATATGCCCTTAAACTTGGTGTAAACTTTCTGGTCTTCTGCCACTATTTTAAGTTTGATGTTCAAGCTCATAATATTTAATCTATGTTCTTTATCGTCTCGTGTATGTTATGATTTTTTGTAGAATATTTTATAGCAGTAAGTTGATATTGATTGGGACTAAAGGCTTTGTTGTTGTTGTTGTTGTTGATTTTATAGCAGTAAGTTGATATTGATTGTATGATTCACAGGGCAGTTTTAAAACACTCTGTTGGGAGAGACCTGCCAGTGGTTGCTGTTGAGAGTTTTGAGAGCTTACCTGGTAGAGGAGTTGTTGCTACTTTGAGTGGCATAAAGGTATGTGTAAGTTAGATACTATGTATTTCAACAAGCAAAGTCATATGGAAATTGGTAGATATATCAAGGAAGAATTTTCTGTTGGCAGTTATTATTGTAGGCTTGACCCCCAGTGGATAGGCAGGGTTCTCTACTGTATCTTGTGATGTTCATTATTTGGAATATGGAAACCATTGTAAATATGCTTAATTTGCAGGGAAATTTTATTTTGAGAGTGTTTTCTAAATTTGAATATGCCGAGGTTAATGTTGAAATCGATATAGTGCATATAGCCATATACATTTTTTTTTTTGGATTTCTCATGCTCTCTAGAATTGGTCCTAGTCATTGTTTGGTGTCATGAAGGGCCGAGAGTGGTTTTAGAAAAAATAAGTTATTTGGCTGGATGGTTTGTTTTGTATTAGCTGAATTACATAATTATATCATGAAAGGAACACCCTTAAAACATGATAATGAGATGATGTATCAAGTTTGGATGGTGTAGATCAAATTGGTTTAATCATCTCATTTGGGTGAAAAGGCAAGAGTGGAAGAAGTCGAAGTGTTTTATTGAAAAATGCCATTGATCTTTCATTTACTATAACCAACACATACTCATTACATCCCTATTTACTCATTATGCTATGGGTATGTCTCTCGTAGATTGAGCAATTAGCATGTACATTGTGTGTTGTTTGGTCAGTACGAAGCATAAGAGAACTTGGATCTTGGTATGTTAGGTTGACACTCATCTATTTCTATTACAGGCAAGAGATAATGAAAATGAGTTTGCTCAGGCATCTATCGGTTCTGTGGAATATATTTCTTCACTATACAGATCTTATGGTGAATCTGAACAAATAAAAGAGGCAGTAAAGTGTTCTGCATTTGGTCCTGAATTTGTCCAAGCTGCTCTTTCAGTAGATAAAAAGGTGAGTTAGGAAATATCTTCTCATATAAGTAGCCCTTTCCCCTTGCCTTTTGATATTCTCTTATGCTGCTGTACAGTTATTTGTTTGGGATGTTTCATTAAGCATTCTTATATAATAATAATTATGTTAATTGATAAGTTAATTCAGGCTTGAGAATTGTTTTGGAATCTAAGGTGGATTACTTATTGTAATCTAAGCTCATATGTTGCCCCACATCAATAATAAAGCGTGATTTGTCGAACACTATTTCCTTCATTTGGCTGGTTGGGTTATGGTATATACTGGGAGAGCAAAGCAGAATTGGAAACATTAGTCAGTCTATATACGAGAAGTTGTGGCAGGCTGTAGTGCCTTTTACCCATAATAAATCTGCCAAAATATTCTTGCTACATGCCTATGCCCATTTGAATGTATTATGTCCACCAAATCACCATAGAAGTTGTTGATTATCTGAAGTTTACCTTCCATGTATTATTTATCTGGTCATTGAATCTTACCAGGTAACCCTTTTCCACTTTGAGGATGAACCCCGTACTGGTGTCTGTGAAGTTATATATACCTTAAGAGAAAAGGCTAAACTTCGAATCATGATGCTTACTGGAGATCATGAATCAAGTGCTCAGAGAGTTGCTAAAGCTGTATGTATTGAAGAAGTTCACTTCTCTTTAAAGCCAGAAGACAAGTTGAACAAAGTAAAAGCAGTTTCAAGGGAGGGAGGTACTGCAGTTTCTTGTGACTATCAAATGGCAGTTTTATGATTACAACAGTTTTTCCCCCTTTCATATGTTATTCCATTATCGACATATCTAGCTTAGACACCCACCACTTAATCGAAATGGTTTGCTTTCTACTCAATTTCACCTCCTTTCGTGTCACATGGCTTGATCAAATGCCTAAATGGTTTTCCTTTACTATTGTATGTGATCTGTAACCTACCAGCTACCACCTCAGGTCCTCAGCACCTTTTCCCCATACTAAACTCTGTTTATTGAGCATTTGAAGCACTCTACTTTTTGTCAGCTCAATTTTTTGTCATAGAAGTTTCTGCTTGCAGTCATATCTCCAATGCTCACTATTTGGCCCAACGGAAATTAGCTAATCATTATGTATCTTTGCATTTATTTTCAGGTGGAGGTTTAATAATGGTTGGTGATGGTATAAATGATGCACCAGCTCTTGCAGCTGCAACAGTCGGTATTGTTCTAGCACAACGCGCCAGTGCAACAGCGGTAGCTGTTGCAGATGTTCTGTTGTTGCAGGATAATTTATGTGTGGTGCCATTTTGTATCGCTAAAGCTCGTCAAACAACTTCATTGGTAATGTCTCATATGAGTTCAATGTGGAACACTTATCGATACAATATTGCTGGTTCTTACAATTTTGAGGTTCATCCTTACAGGTGAAGCAAAGTGTAGCTCTTGCCTTAACATGTATTGTTTTTGCTGCACTTCCTTCTGTCTTAGGATTTCTTCCTCTTTGGTTGACAGTAAGTTCGTTCCTCCTTGCATAACACTCCCTCTGTTCCATAATTCTTGTCGTGGTTTTGGTTCAAATTTATTGTTGCATCTAGCAGATTTGATGACCACTTGCCAATGACCCGAGGCTAACAATCTGCGTGGCATACTATGAGTTGAAAGTATAGGGGTGCAAATATGGTTATATTATTTTGATAGTGAGGTGTTACATGTTTTGACTGGACGAGCATCATCATATTGTTGTTATTTTTTAAGAAAATCAGTTAAGTTAATTCTGGCGGATAAATTGAGAGGTTGATTGAAACAAAAATACTTGGATATTTGATATTGGTCAGAATAAGTGGTCATAGTAAACACAAATATGCTAAGTCATAGAATTTTTAAACCAGATTTTCCAGAGTTGTCTATATGTTAAACCTCTTGATTCACAGGCTTTTTTGTGATCTATTTCTGCAATGTCTACGTGGTTTTCAATGTCTTATCATGTTGGGATGTGTTTAGTGTGAGTAGAACACCAGTTGGTTCTAGTGGAGAAGATGATCTTGTACCTAAAGAATTTACCTACCATAAGAAATTAAAAGTGGAGCTTATACAGTTCAGAACTCGGGATAACTTAGTCACATGTGCTTTCTCTCCAACCCCCGTAGTGTGTGCACACACTTCATTATTATTGTGTTATTTGTTGCTATTTACACATTCTGTCCAAATTTCAGGTTCTTCTCCATGAAGGAGGAACCCTCCTCGTTTGCTTGAACTCAATACGAGCTCTCAACCCTCCGACATGGTCTTGGGCAGATGACGTCCGACAGCTCGTCCATAGCCTAAAGAACTACGTCTCGGCAAAGTTGAATAGCTCCTCCTCATCAGATTGCTCAGCTAGTACCATTCCCTTGTAGACATGTATAGCGGCTGTTATCCTTGTAATTTTCATTGCATGAGCTGTGGGGCGTTTAGGGTGACAGGTTTCTGACCTGATTTTTATAGGCTGTACTCGTAGCACCACCTTGTAAAGAAAACATGCCTCGTTTCATGCTGTGTTCATAGCAGTGCCAAGCATCCTGTAACCCAACTGTTGGCGGAGGCTTGTTTGGTCCGGTGCATCGGGTAGAAGGGTGAATCTGTTGTCAAGACAAGCTACTGTGTAGTTCTCATTGCCCATGGGCAACTAAGTACAAAAGGGGTTGGGTATGTACTCTGACGATCGTATCATCCTGTAAGGCAAATATTGCAACTACAGATGTGTTGTACTACTAGTTATCGAACACCATTGTTGAGCATCATGCTGAAGCTGGAAACCTGGAACTCCAAGCTCCCAAGCTGGACCAATAAATTATCTGTGAGATTACCTTGAATTGGCAATTCATTGGAAAGTAATTCAAATTCATTGATAGTCAGTGGCATGGACACATGCAGAGTGTAATGCACTTCGTCTGTTCACTGGTTGTTAACGGCATGATCTGAAATGTCACTGACAGGGATATTCTTGCTGATCTTGTTTCAAATATCACTACAATTTATCTGATAAGTGGAATTTGTTGGCTATTGTTACAAATGCCACTGCAATTAAAATAAGAACATACATATGAGATATCATCTTTGTGAAAGAAAAACTGATTGAAATCCGGATGAACTAACTGAAATTTGTGGAAAAAATACGTGAAATATTCGTGAAAAAGTTATTGCATTTTGTGAATATGATTTTGTCTTGCTTTAATTTTTTAAATAATTAAATCTTGTGTTTCTAAAATTAGTGAAACTATTGAAATTTCACTGAAATTATTGAAACTCTAGTTTCTGAAAATTCCGAAACAGCATTGAAAATTTAAAACCTAGATGATGCCCTGCTGTGGGAACCTTGATAATACATATGCATAAGTAGATGCTAGCAAACTAGAACTATTGCTAAACCAAATTTAAGAATACTCTCGGGATATATTTTGAAAATAATAAAGTATATGAAACACGTGACAAAATGTTGTATAAAAATAGAAATCTATTGGATTGAAGTCAAACGGGATGCCATTTGTAACAAAAAATGCGTAGCATGACCTACATATATTTGCTCCAAATGTATAATTTACAAAAATGTGTAACATGACTGTCTATGCTCGCACAAAAAGAAGTGAAATAAATTAACATGATGGTTGCATGAATGGATTAATGCATAAATTGTAACTTATGACCACATTCATGACTTGATGGTGTGGCATAGTTGCATCAAGAGGAAAAATATTACATTTAAGATAGAGGATCCAAGTTTTTTATTTTCAAAATGTATGAAAATTAGTTAAATAGATGCCTGTGAAATTTGCGAAATTATTGAAATGTTACTTAAATTAATTTAAAAATTGTTTGTAAATTCATAAAATACATGGAATTAGTCATTATATGCTTATGAAATTTCTGAAATAATTGAAATGTTAATTGAATTATTAAAAGTTGTGTTTACAAATTCCTAAATGTCTGAAATTATTGAAATATAGTCTATGAAATATATTTCTTTGAAGTTACTGAAATCGTGCTTCTGGATTTTGTGAAATTACTGAAATATATGTCTATGAAATATATTTGCATTGTAAAATTGTAGCAAAATACTGTCATATTTGTGAAATAATTTAAATTGTACTTTGGAATTCGTGAAATTATGATAACAGGGGTCGCTCCGTTGGCTTGGCTCATGAGTTTCAGCTAGCCCACCCGCGTTCAAGCCACAGCATGGATAGTCCTGCTTGGTCTCATTTTTTCAAGTTAGTGAAATTATTGAAACATAGGTCTATGAATTATATTTCTGTTTAAGGATTTAGAAAAATATTGAAATAGTACATGTTTATAGAATTTGTGAGATTATAGAGATATCACTGAAATTTTTGATTTATGTTTGTAGATGATGCTTAAATTTGATGATCAAAGTTTAACCATCAGATTAAACCTCGAAATGCTCGTGCGGAGCCACGCGTGAAGAAGCCTCTTTCCTGGGTGCCACGCCACCGTGTCGGCAGTGCACGTGCCGGCAGCAAATCCCCATCGCCGGCGTGAAGCATCTTCGTCGGCCAAGAGCCAGACCACAGGCCGCCACGTCACCACCCGCCAGCCTACGTGGGCCACCCAGGAGAAAGAAAGAGAAATGCTTCTTCGCGTACGCGACCCACGTGTCGCCACCGCGTGCATCGCCGCTGCCGACGACGGTGGCCGCTATAAATCCGGCCGCAGCCTCACCAACCAGCTCGACGATAGCATCCGCTAAGCTTTGCAGAACAAACAAAGAAACAAGGTCTCGTGAGAAAGTTGAAGATCGACATGCAGGCCGGGAGGAGCGCCATGGAGGCGACCAAGGAGGCGGCGGCGAACGTGGGCGCCTCGGCGTGCTCCGGCATGGAGAAGACGCGGGCGACGCTGCAGGGCCAGGTGGAGAAGGCGACGGCGCACAGCGCGGCCGACCGGGAGGCGGCCGAGACGAGGACGCGGGAGCGCGTGCACGGCGCGGAGGAGGTCAAGCAGGACGCGATGCGCGCCAACGCCGCCTCCAAGGAGCGGGCCAGCGCCGGGGCGTACCACCCGTCGCAGGGCGCGCCCGGGATCGTCCCCGGCGGCGCCCCCGCGGGCGGCCACGTCGAGGACGGCGTGGCCGGGAGCCGGCCGATCGGCACGGCCACGGGCACCGGGAGGCCCAGCGCCGCGCATAACCCGCACGTCGGTGGCGGCGCCGCGCCGGCGACTGGCACCGGCGGGCAGTACCAGTGAGACCAGGGCTGCGGCCGTGTATGTGTGCGCGCGTTTGTAACCGGTTCAGGTGTACTATCAGTTTAGCAGTGCAATAATTATCATCAGACCGTGACAGAATATGTTTTGAGTTCGGGCCGCGTCCCCGCTTTGCACCACCATGCACTCGTCCTTGTTCCCGGCCCCAAGCAACGGCGGGGCGCACCACCCTCATCGGAGCATCTAGAGCCGCCGCGGACATCAAATCCATCCCGTCAAACGTGTTCGCGGGCACTGATCAGCAATGCCTTGTATTTGATGTTTTGCATCCGAGTATCTCATATGACATACAAACCATGAAAAGCTACTTACTAATTTTTATTTTTTGACAGATAACAGGCTTTATTTCTCAAACAATGGAAAGGTCATTGACAATAAAGTGAGAAATAAAACCGGGGATTGAGCTATCCCACAAATATTAAATATTAGAAGATCTAGTACTACGAGAAGACTTTGTTATGCTGTCCGCTACTCCATTTGCTTCACGGAAGCACCTAATGACTTCAGTCATGGAAATGTCGAGTGCATTCTTTGCATTCTAGGATCACAACCACTTCCTCTCCATAATAGGCATCATCCTGGTTTAGTGCATCAACTGCAATCGTGCTAGCTGATTCAATGATTATACCAATTTTAGCTGCCAAGTAGTAGCCATTAGGGATTGCCAAGATTTCTGCCTTATCCATAGAAGTTACATGCGGTATAAACCATGATGCTGCCGCAACAAACTCCTCTTTTTCATCACGAGCTATTGCACCCGTGCTTCCAGTCAGTTGCTCTGCACTAAAAGACATTAATTTTAATAACTCCTCTCCTCGGTTTTTGTCATATGTGCTCTCATTTCATCATTGGACGATTTTTTGCCATATGTGCTCTCATTTCACCATATGCGATTGGGCGTTGCAATACGAACAAAATTTGTTGTTAGAACTTTAATTAACATTGCTGTTTGTTTAGGTATTCGTATAACTTCACCCTTAACAAATTGCCGCCGTTGCCACCGGATAAACCAACTACCAACAGCTACCAATTCAGCCATGGGTAATTCACTTACTGGTTTTTGGTGTCTCAATAGAATGTCCATAGTGATTGAACCAGAACGATCTTGTACCACTGCTCTTGTAATTTCTTCCTCAAGACCAAGCGCAGCCCAAACCTCCAATGCTCTACTGCAGGTATGCAGTGTTGTATGTCCTCATACCCTATGCGACAGATCGGGCATTTACCGGATACAGGAATATGTCTTCCAGCTAGTGTACCAAAACATGAAAGAACACCTCTCAAAACTTTTCAGATAAAGTGTTTTACCTTCCCTGGTACTCTCAAGGACCAAGCAAGCTTCCAACTATCCTGTGATGCACTTCCCTGAGCATCCGCTCTATTCCAACTATGTCCATACTGGTGTTCGAACTCAACATGATAAGCAGACCGTACTGAGAAGGTGCCCGATCGGTTAAAATGCCATGCTACAAAATCTTCCATCACCTCGACCCGTAATGGGATTTGTAGGATTCTGTTCACGTCCACAGGTGAGAAAACAGATCGTAACAATTCCTCATCCCATTGGCCCGTGTGTGGATCAATAAGCTCCTCAACCTTAGTCAACATTGTTGATCCCGTAGGTGTAATGACTTTGCAATTTTCACTCGATGGGATCCAGGAATCATGCCAAATATTGATTTGAGCCCTTGAACCCACCCCCCATATACATCCTCATTTGAAGGTTTGTATGCCAGCTACAATACTTTGCCATGTATACGAAGATCCTTTCTTAGGGCCAGCATTTAGTATATTCCCATCAGGGTAGTATTTTGCACTGAGAACCCGTGCACACAAAGATTCTGGATTCTGGAGTAGTCGTCAACACTGTTTTGCTAATAAAGTAAGATTAAAACTATGCAGGTCTCTAAACCCCAAGCCACCTTTCCTCTTCGGGACACACAACTTCCACCATGCAAACCAATGCATCTTCTTCCTCTCTTCTTTATCTCCCCACCAAAAGCCTGCCAGCTCATCTGTGATAGATTTACAAATCCCTTTTGGCAATTTAAATACTGACATGGCATAAGAGGGAATTGCTTGAGCAACAGCTTTCAGTAATATTTCCTTTCCTTGCGCAGATAATACCTTTTCCTTCCAACCTTTTATTCTTTGACAAATCCTATCAATGAGATGTTGGAAGCAGTCGCTTCTATCCAATCCACAATTGTGGGCAAGCCCAAATATTTATCTGTGAGTGCTTCCGTTAGTATATCAAGATTTCTACAGACCTCTTCCCTTACAAGAACACTTGTGTTAGGACTAAAGAATATACTTGATTTCGCAGTGCTCACAAGTTGTCCTAAACTTCCACAATAGATGTCTAACACTTTCTTTAGGGTATTTGCATTCTGAGCATTAGCTTTCATGAGTATCAAAGAGCCATCTGCACACAGAAGGTTAGAGATAGACGGTACATTTCTACATACACGAATACCTTCCAGCCCACCAACCTCCTCCTCATGAGCCAAAAGGCTAGATAAACCCTCAGAGCAAAGCAGAAACAAATATGGGGACAGAGGGTCTCCCTGCCTCAGCCCCCTAGTGGGTAAGATATCCTCCGTCTCGGTGCCATTAAATCTTACTCTATAGCTTACTAAAGAAACACATTCCATGATCATCTCCACCCATCAAGCATGGAATCCCAATTTCAACATTATTTGCTTGAGGAAACCCCACTCAACGTGATCATATGCTTTCATCATATTCAACTTTACTGCACAATACCCGTTAGAACCATGGGTCTTTTTCTTGATTGCATGAAAGCATTCATATGCCACTAGTACATTGTCTGTTATGAGCCTGCCAGGAACAAATGCACTTTGCGTTGGGGATATGACTTCAGGCAAAATTTTCTTGAGCCTGTTTGCTAGCATTTTTGATAAAATTTTATAAATCACGTTACATAAACTGATAGGCCTGAACTGTGTGATTAAATCTGGACTGTCAACTTTTGGGAGCAAAACAATATTAGTTTGATTCCAGCCAACCGGTATTTTCCTGCTATCAATTGCTCACAATACTTCCTCAGTGAGCTCATCTCCAAGAATATGCCAAAAGCGCTTAAAGAAAACAACATGAAGGCCATCTGGTCCTGGCGCTTTCAGATCCCCGATCTGGAAGAGAGCCTTGCGGACTTCCTCCCTCGTATATGGCGCAGTCAGCAATCTGTTCATCTCCAAAGTCACATGGGGCTTCACTGCCTGCAACAAATTCTAGTCACATTCATCGACATCTGAGGTGAACAAACCTCCGAAATAATCAGAAATTAGGGGCTTGAGGTTTTCATTTCCCTCGACCCATCCATTACAACTGTGCCATAGTTTTTTTTAACAAATTTCTCTTTTTTCTTGCAGAAGCAAATTGGTTACTTAACTACACTTCGTCGTCTGTGTGGTATTTGGGTCTAACTATGCTTCGTGGTATTTGGGTCTAACGATATGTTTCGTCGCTGTGTTCGCTGTGTTCGTGTCGGGTGCCTGGTATTTGGGCTCCTTCCATGTCGGCCTGGTATTTGGGCTCGTCGAAGGAGATGTCCACGGGTGCCTGATATTTGGGCTCATAGGTGGAGATGTCCACGATGTTTGTATCGGATGCTTGATAATTGGGCTCGTCGGAGAAGATGTATGCCGGGTGCCTGGTAGTTGGTGGGAGAAGATGTGCACAATGTTTGTGTCGGATGCCTGGTTGTTAAGCTCGTCGGAGGAGATGTCCATGACGTGTGTGTTGGGTGCTTTCGTAGTTAGGTTCGTCAGAGAGCTCTGGCTCCTTCTTATCATCTCGCCGATGTTGGAGGCGCCTCCTCATACGATGACGTGGGCCTTCATCACCGATTCCAATCAAAGTGAATCGAGGATCGCCTGTTGCCCTGTCCATAGATTCACAACCCTGGTGTCCCACGTCCTCCTTCTCGTCCCCTACCGCCCCGCCTAGTCTTCCTTCTAATGCGGTGGATTTAAGGGTAGCCCCGTGACGATCCGGACTTCATGGCAAGGATTTGGTGAGGGAGCTACAACTGACACTAGCGTGGGGGCATGGCTCCTAGCGAAAAGCGACGAATCTCGTCGGAGGAGATGCCCATGACGTGTGTGTTGGGTGCTTTTGTAGTTAGGTTCGTCAAAGAGCTCTGGCTCCTTATCATACAACGACGCGGGCCTCCGTCGCTGATTCCAATCAAAGTGATGCGGGCCTTCGTCGCCAATTCCAATCAAAGTGAATCGAGGATCGCCTGCCGCCCCATCCATAGATTCACAACATTGGTGTCCCACGTCCTCCTTCTCGTCCCCTACCGCCCCGCCTAGTCTTCCTTCTGATGCGGTGGATTCGAGGGTAGCCCTGCGACGATCCGGAGTTCGCGGCAAGGATCTGGTGAGGGAGCTACAACTAACACTAGCGTGGGGGCATGGCTCCTAGCGGAAAGCGATGAATGACGAGCAAAAAGTGGCGGCAATGGAGCGAAAAGTGACGAATGACGAGCAAAAAGTGGCGGCAATGGCGAATTGAAGGAAAGAATTGCGCATGGATAGGATTTCCATGCTGGTGGTCAACTTAAATAGTCGGGATAGGGCACGACTTAAATAGCCGGGATAGGGCAATACGCGGCTCGTCAGATCGGTGCCAAGCGATGACGGAGGAGGCGTCCGTTCGACTGTTGGGTTTTTTGTTTTTTCATGTGAGACCCAGCTGTCTAGTCTGACGTGGCAGACGTGTCCGGTCACGTATAGACTTCCTCATATTCGCTTCATATTTAAACTAGGTACAAAATATGCCGGTCAGTTCGAGCATTTAAGACCCGTTTAAAACGCTAATGTGAGATCAGGTTTTTCTAACCGGTCACTAATGTTGATTGTAATGAAAGTATCATAAGTAGTATCATGCATGCCAACTAGATAATTTTGATGAGATGATATAGAATTAAATGAAAAAAAGAATGAGTTGAGTATCATATCATGATACCGTATCATATTAAATGATGTGTTACTATGTATCATGCATGACAATAAATAAACTATCCTTGATACTATGCATTACGGATATAGTATCATACACCAGTACCATATGCATGATACTAGTATATGAAACTCTACATTACAACCAGCCTAAATGACTTATCCGCCTATATGTGACGGGTTTGGGATGTCGGGATCACTAAAAGAGAAGCATGGGGTGCAGGCATTTAATCAACAAGAAAAAAATCACTTATACCAGGCTAAAAAAGCCTTATGTTTTGGTAATTTTTGTACCGACATAGTGACAAGCATAGTACTTCGTCTAGGAGTATTTGTCAGAAAAATAGATATATCTAGACATATTTTAATTTTAATATATTTATTTTTATCTATTTTTTGACAAGTATTTCAGACAGAGGGAAAATTTCTTTCATTTTTATTTATTTTGTATATTAGAGTTATCCCGAGTCAAACCATGTAAAATTTAATTAAGTTTGTAAAAAATATATTAACATCCGAAATACCATTGGAATCATCATTTATATTTTCGTATCATATATACTTGTTATTGTGGAAGTTTAAATTGGTCTTGATAGACTTAACGAAATTTTATAAAATTTGACCTAAGTCGAAGCTAATATGCCGAGTACATAAAATTTAACTTAGATAAAATTTAATATAAAAAATAAATAATACAAGAAAAATATCATTATTGCTCATCTAGTATTCTTTGGCTGTCCACACGCAAAAGCAAAATGCATAGACAAGGACATAAACTCAAGACGCATCGACATATATCTATATCTATATCTATATTTTAATATTAAAGGAAGTATTGTTTTTCCACCTTTTTTGGTTCATGGTGAGATCCAAATAAATTTTCGTCCGTCAGTTTTCTCTTTCGTCCCGATTCGTTTTCTACCAGAAAAGAAAATGTTTACGACACAGAAAGCAGCGATGGACTGGCCCATCAGGAAATGTTGTGGCAATAGCTCCACGTCAGAAAAAATGTGTTTCAAAAACAATATGATGACGCCATGACTCAAACCTTTGCCCTCGGGTTGTAGCGCCCAGAGTTCTAACCATTGAACTAATCATGAGCTTATGTTTACTTTGCAGCGTAACGTTTTAAATTATACTAGCAACCACGTCAGATATCTGTACCTAATATTAAAGAAAGGACTGTTTCTCCACTTTTTTAGTTCATGGTGGGACCCACATAAATTTTCGTCCGTCAGTTTTCTCCTTCTTCCCAATTCGTTTTCTACCAAAAAGAAAATGTTTCCGACGCAGAAAGCAGCGATGGACTGGCCCATCAGGGAATGTTGTGCCAATAGCTCCAAGCCAGAAAAAATGTGTTTAAAAAACAATACGATGGCACCATGACTCGAACCTTTACCCTCGGGTTGTAGCGCCTAGAGTTCTAACCATTGGACTAATCAAAAGCTTATGTTTACTTTGCAGCGCACCATTTTGAATTAGGAATAATTGTATTTGTGCTCTTAGTTATGTCACCATCGACAGGAATATCCCTAGTTTCCGAAAATACGCGGTCATGCCCACATCACTTTGCTCGTCTTGTGCTTTTGCCCTTTGACCGTTTGATTGCCATTTTGAAAACTTCATAACTATTTCACACTAACTCAGAAAAATGCAAATAAGATATCAAAATGTTCGGAAACACATCACCTATACGTGCATGTCATTTGCAGTCATGACAAAAGTGTTGGAAAGTCTCCATCACCTATATGAGCTAAAACTGATATGGAGACTTCTCAACAATTTTCTCATGAATGCAAATGTCATACACATATAGGTGATGTCTTTCCGAACATTTTGATATCTTATTTGTATTTTTCCGAGTTAGTATGAAATAGTTATGAAGTTTTCAAAATAACAGTCAAACGGTCAAAGGGCAAGCACAAGATGAACAAAGTGATGTGGGTATGAACGCGTGTTTTCCAAAATTAGGGGTATTCCTGTCGATGGTGGCACAACTAAGGGCTCAAATACAATTATTCCTTTAAAATATACTAGCAACCACGTCAGATAGAGATAATATTAAAGGAAGGATTGTTTCTTCATTTTTTGGTTTATGATGAGATCCACATAAATTTTCGTCCGTCAGCGATGGACCGACCCATCAGGGAATGTTGTGCCAACAGCTCCACGCCAGAAAAAATGTGTTTAAAAAACAATACGATGGCACCATGACTCGAACCTTTACTCTTGGGTTGTAGCACCTAGAGTTCTAACCATTGGACTAATCAGGAACTTATGTTTACTTTGCAGCGCACCGTTTTAAATTATACTAGCAACCACGTCAGATAGAGAGAGCAAAAGAAAAAATATTTTAGAACGCAAATATTATGCAAAGTTGTGAAGAAAAAAAATTAAAATTCGAAAAATTTAAATCTATACCTTAAAGTATGGATTGTTGGGGACTCAAATACTTTAAATTCGAACACTTTAGAAAATATATTTTTTGTTTTTTTAACCAGAATATTTTTAAAACACGAACAGTTTCTTAAAACTAGGAGGTATTATATCCTAATTTTTTGTAGAATTTGCAAACATTTTTTGAAGACACAACCTTTTTGAAGTTTGAATTTGAAAATATAAAGATTTTTTCAAAACATAAACTAATTTTGAAAACTAGGAGGTACTGTAGCTAACATTTTTTTTAATCTATACCTACTAATAAAACTTGGTGATATTTTTAAATGCAACCACGAATGCATTATTTTAGTTCAATTTATTAAACTAGGGGTATGGAAGGATTCTTTTTATCCGTCGTGTCCTCACGTACGACTAGCCTAGCTCGGCCCAATGACACCTGTCATAATGCATAAGGAGTCCAACTAAGATTTATGGTCTGTCTGACACAAACTACTCAATTTATGTGATATCACGGACATATATTATGTGTAGTGCCTTTTCCTATTATATTTGTCGTATGATAAAAAATAATTGTTCAATGCTCTTGATCTCGTCGGACACGAAGGAAGCTCAAAGATCTAGCCAACCTTGGTTAGTGACAACTGATACTGTGTCCACCGAAGACGAGGACTACAAAAATGACAAGCGAAAACATGGGTCTCATGTCATATTGCAATGGAGGACATAGACCTGAGGACAAGGTATTAGTCATGTTTATTATGTTAGGGGCATGAGGGTGAGGTCTTTAGGCGTGTGGGGGTATTTATACTTAATTATAGTACCACAATATGCTCTCTGGACGACCACCTAACCCGTGCTTGACTATAGTACACATTATTCCTATTGAAAGATGTCTCAAATCCTAAATTTTAATTCTTCCGATGATGAAATGAAGGCGAGGAATAACATCTTGCATGGGCAGAAGAAAAATATGTTTCCATATGTTTCCATATTTTTATTTTCTTATTCTTATTTTATGCATCTGTACTGGAGATGATTGTCTTGAACGTGATCGGTAAATTGTAAAATGCATAATTTTTTAGCCGTTTGCAGATATTATTTGACTGGAATCACTATTTGGTCCAAATCACAAATCTCCGTCATCTTATTTCTTAACACTCATTCCCACCGTCATGCATATTGGGTTTAGGGGCATGTGATCTTTTCTCTCCCGTTATAACGCACGGACATGTTTGCTAGTGTGTGTGTCTATATATATATATATATATATATATATATATATATATATATATGGATAGTGATCTGCGTCGGTGCGCCGGCCCCATTGTTGGGCCGGTCGAACCCCAGTCGTCAGATCTGGCCCCCGAGCCATCAGATCCTTTCGTTTCCCAACCCTCGCGCACGTCTTCTTCCTCACGATAGATCGCACAACCCCTCCTGCTTCCTCCCTCGGCGACGACGACCGGCCATGACTCCGCGCTTGCCCTTGGGCCGCCCATGCTCGCCGGCCGCTCGGGCCGCCGCGCTCGTCCTTGTCGGCCGTCCACGCCGCCGAACTCGCCGTCTGTCCTAGTCGCCGGGTGTAGCCCCCGCCGTCCGTCTTCGTCGCCGGCTTCACCCTATGCTCTCGAGCACCCCCCACGTATGGACACACGAGCTGCAATGAACTTTGTTGGTCGCTGTAAAAATCATCGCCGGTCTCAGCGAAAACAACCTCGCCGGTCGTAGCTCTTTCTCCATTGTTGGTGGTGCATAGTAGCAAATAGCAATACCAGTTATAGCAAAAAAGCAACACGGTTGTAGCAAACAAAATGCGGGTTGAAGCAAAAAGCGGGCGTGGTTGTAGCAAAAAATTGACGCCGGCGATGCATTGTAGCAAAAATCCGAAGTGGTTATAGCAAAATCAGATGCGTATTGTAGCATCACAAAATGGTGCTTGCAGCACGGGAGTGTTGGTCGAAGCAGCGCCGCCGTCCTTGAACTGCCGACACCGGTGGTGCGTTATAGCAAAATCAAGTGCCGGTTGTAGCAAAAAGCTAGCATGGTTGTAGCAAAAAATCGACGCCGATTATCTCTTGTAGCAGAACGAGAAGCTGGTTGTAGCATATATGCATGGTGCTTGTAACAAAGGCAGTTGCGTCGAGAGCTGCAAACTACAGGTTGCATGGGCGGCGGACGACTATCAAGGGCAGCGAACGACGATCAGGATGGATGACAGGTACGAGGACCTGCGAAGAAGACGACCGGCGGGGCGGGGACTAGCGAGCGACGCGGTCACGCAGGGAAGAAGAAAGGGGATCGCTGGTATCGCGCGGGTCCACCGTTCCACGTGGTTGTCTTCGAGTGGGTCACGCGCGTCGTGCATGGATAAGACCGGCGGAAGGTTCGGCCGGACTGCCGGCTCTAAACGTTTCCTATATATATACGGCCCAAACATAACTATCGACGTAAACGGCATGCATAGTATACGCACCTGACCTTAATTATACGCACCTGACATAGGGGGGTTTAGGGGGTTTTGAAGGGTTAATTTAGGATTTCATATTGTGTTAGCCAGCTAATAGAGAGAAGTGTCCTTTCTTTCTTCGTGCTTGGTCGATGCTAGCTAGCTACGATAGAGAGAACTCGACACGCTAACTAGTAAGCAAATGAAGGAACCATTAAGTACACAAGATCGTCATGAACATATACAGAGAGAAGTGATCGATCTCTCTTTCTCCGAGAGATTGGTCGAACAACAAGTTTTCGTATATTTATCGACGCTACTAGATACATATATGCAATATAAGATCTCTTACAATACCTAAGATCCAATCACAAATCCACATAGTATTCTCTGTCTTTAAGTATGACGTGGTCAAGAAAGAATCCCGCCAATTCCTCTTGAATTGCTCGTATGCGATCATATGGCAGGAGTTCATTCCACATCTGCCAGGTCTAATTTAAAAAAGGGGGTCAATACATGCATATATATATATATATATATATATATATATATATGAATAAAGCTCAACACAATTGATGGTAACATAATATATAAAATAAAATTGTAAATATTATTTACGTACTTCAAATTGTTTGTCAGAGAAGCCCCGCTCACAGGTCGAGTGGAGAATGAACTCGCAAACGTAGTATCCACATAAAACAGTCCTTTCTTCCTGATACAAGCACTTTACGAGAATAGAGTTCAATCAGAGTGATAAGCAAGCATGTTAATGATATATTGAAGAAATTTTGAATCAATTAGAGATGCGCGGAACTAGCTAGTACTACTTACTTTGGGGTGCGTAAATCACAACTCTTCGTTTAGACCGGGAACCTTTCGGGTGAATTTTTTCCAAACCCTGCCAGGCAAAGAAAATGATACTTGATACCAGGAAATAAATGAAAGTTGCATGCCGATATGGTCCCGGTATTGACTGAACTTACTTCTTGAGCATTGCAGTCATGTCCGCATAATTCTTGGAATCTTTACGTCTCGCGTCTAAGACAATTATTAATGCCCCGACAAGCTTAATGGATAGCAGAACATAGTGGAAACTGCGCACGCATATATAACTCATCAATTACATTACTTAACCTCGAGTAAGCGAGTATACAGGGAAGACAACAACACTCACTTGAAGTTGTAAGGAAAGAGTATTTCCCTTTTGTTTTGATGTGTAAAGAACGACTTTAGCAAGTTCTTCTCGATCGCTTTGGTTTCATTTCGTATCGACCATTCATTTACGGGATCTGGGCTAATGAACCCAACATCGAAGATTCTTTTTTTTTTTGCATTTGACGATCTTCAATCTGCATAATATAGTGATGATAATTATATATACATGCAATGAACGAGCCGAGCCAGAGACTTAACTATAGAAGTAATACTTTCACACAGTAGGAAGTCATGAGTTGTTTGTCGAGGGCCCGTTGATTGAATAATTGAAATAACTCCACAAATTCAATAAGCATCACGCTGAGTCCAATGAATTCGTAATCTGGTTTCACTGCCACATACATAGTGTCTCTCCCAGACTCCCTGCAGGTTTTCATGTACCACTCATGCAAATTGTTCATCATCGTTGTTAGAGGAGGATGATCAGGTTTGACGAGAGGCTTCTCGTGCACGTATTCGTGTTGTTCTTTGGTTACCTCAGCCGTTTCAAAATGTACATCATCCCCCAAGTAATCACCAAATTTGGTACCGGGCAGTAGCACCGGATGATCAATATCGCTCACCTTGAGTGGGGGGCACGATTGCTGCTCCTGTTTGCCGAGCTGGGGAATTGTTTTCCCACTTCTTCGTTGTTTGACTCGGGCACCACTAGAAGTACTTCCCAACCGTTGCGCTTCATTATATGTCTTTATAATACCGCGGTCATAGTTTGATGGCAGCGGTGGCGGTGATGGTCGCTTCAGGACATCCAGAGTGCGCTTCGCTTTCACCGGATCTACCGTTTCCTTCGTAGGTGGCTGTTTCCATGCAAAATGGGCCTTCACTTTGGCTCTATTGATGTCAGCGCTTTCTTCGTCAGTCCTCTCGTATGGTAACTTTGTAGCAAGCTTGAGGCTTGGACCAAATTTGTATTTTCCCCGCCCATTGTACTGCTAGCCGCCGGAGCGGCGGCGACATCTTTCTTCCATCATGGCTGACGCGTCGGAGGAGGCGTAGTGTCCTGACATGCCGGAGGAGGAGTAGGAGGAGTAGGAGGCTGAGTGGCCTGACGCGCCGGAGTAGGCGAAGGAGATGGGGGAGGCGGAGGAGGAGGCAGAGTGCTGTCACGCGTCAGAGGAGCCGGAGAATGAGGCGGAGGGCCCTGATCACTCGCCGAAGGAGGAGGAGGAGGAGGCGGAGTGCCCTGACTCGCCGGAGGAGGAGGAGGAGGAGGCGAAGGCGTCCAGTTTGGAAGCTTGATGTACTCCTTCGGCCATAGACATGTACTCCTCAGAGCATGAACCGACTTCTTCTTCCCTTCACCTATATGGTGGTCAAGCTCGAGGTCATCAAATCCCTCCATTACCTCATCCACCATCACAACAACATAGCCATGTGGAATCAGAATGCAGTGAAAAGTTCCGTTGGGTTGAGGAGGTGCAACAGAGCCGAGAGCCGCCTTGAAAGTGAGGTTACAGAATTTTTTCCAAATCTCGCAATGTTGAGCCTCCGTGATAGTATCCATGGGGTAGCTAGGAGCGTGAAGTCAGGCTAAACGGGCTCCGTGGAAGTCATGCTGCTTCTCCACTAGGATGACGGGGTAGCTTCTGGGGTAGCTTCGTGCCGCTGAGATGGTTGGCCGGCAGCTCGCTAGCTCTCAGCTTCCTCTAGCTTTTCTAGTCTTGCATTTAGCATCTGCATTTTGCTTAGCTCCACTTTCCTCTTTCTCTGCCGGCTTCTGTAACCGCCTGCGTCGAGAAACCCAACCTTCCACGGAACGAAACCTGGTGTGCCTCGTGTTCGTCCAGGGTGCTCAACATTCTCTAGGGCCTCAGTTAGCTCGTCCTTCTCTCTGTCGGGAATGAACATCCCTTCCTACGCTGCGGTGATATACTTCTGAAGCTTCATGATGGGTATTGCAAGTTGCTCGTTCGTCCGACGGCACCACCCCGTTTCAGGGTCCAAAGTTCCCCCAACCCCAAAGAACCAAGTCCTTGAACGGCCTGGCCAGTTCAATGTCTCTGGTTCGACCCCTTTAGCAAGCAGGTCATTCTCAGCTTTGTCCCACAACGGCCGGGCTTTGAGGTAGCCACGTGACCCCGTGTGATGGTGATACTGCTTCTTTGCAGCATTGTTCTTGTTTGTCTCAGACATTTTCTTACTCTTCTCGGATGTCTTGTAGGCCACAAATTCGGGCCAGTGATATCTTATCTTCTTAAATCGGCCAATGAATTATGGAGTCTTCCCTTTGTCGACAAACTTTGATTTTAACTCATTCTTCCACCTCCTGAATAGATCTGCCATCTTCTTTAGAGCACACGCCTTGACCAATGGCTCTATAACTGGGTTATTCGGATCCTCCTTTGGCGGTAGGGTGAAATTTGCCTTCAGCGAGGTCCAAAGATCATCTTTCTGTCTATCGTTGACATAAGAAATTACAGGGTTGTTGTCCTTAGGCTTATTCCATTGGTTGATTTTGATCGGGATGTTGTCCCTAACAATAGCTCCGCACTGAGCAGCAAATGCGTCCTTGGTCCACTTTGGTTCAATCGGTAGGCCATCGTCCGCGAGTGCTATGATTGTGAACCTTTCTTCCTTGCCCAACCTTCTCTTCAGGCCTCGTCTCATTACCGATGTTTGGCTCGATCCGGAGGGTTATATAAAAGAAGAAATCAGAGTTAATATATGTACATACCAAAACAATTAATGCATCAATTAGATAGTCAGCACATGCTTAATTAATATATATACCTCGCTAGACTTTGTAACATCTCCCTCCTCTGTTTGGTCACCGGAGCCGTCACCATGGTCTTCTTCTTCCTCCAGCATTCGGTGACCGGAGCCATCATGATCATGTCCTTCCTCCTCCATTGTTCGATCATCGGAGCAGTAATCCTCTCCTTCAAGACCATCGGTGTCGTTGAGAAACGACAAGACAACATCAGGACCGCCTCGGATTATGTCCCCCAACAACTGTTCTTGTTCTAAGTCTCTTTGATCCATAGTTTATGCAAATATTAAAACATGGCAATTAATATACTTCTCTACGGTTTGGGGTGGCCTCGACAACGCTTCTAGGGTTAGGGATGGCCCTCGATGCTTCTAGGGTTTGGTCGGGCGAGAGGGGATTCTCTTAACCTTTTAGGGATTTAACAAAATGGCGCCATTCTAGATGTGTAGAAAATGGTCCATATTTTTCCTGATCTCATCTACCCTTCTATATGTCACGTTGTCTAGTGTCAAAGGATTCAAGAAAACCATGTCTTCATCATTAGTCGGAAGTAATAGGCGCATAATGGTACGAAGCTCTCCAAAATTATTTTGGAACGGAATCCCGGATAGGATAATTAGATTTTTGGTACAAAGTTCAGCAAGAGCCTTCCGAATATCGCTATTTGGAAGGCCGTTGTTGAAATTCGTACCGAAAAGCGAATTATTCTGTCCGGAACTCCGTTCCAAAACAACTTTGAAGAGCTTCGTAGCATCATACGCCGGTTACTTCTGGCTAATGATGAAGCCATGGATTTCTTCAATACTTTGACACACAACATGACATATAGAAGAATATATATATAGATGGGATCAAAAATTTTTTGGATCAATTTGTGCACATCCATAATGGGGGCATTCTTGATAAATCTATGTTACCGGAGTTTTCTATATGAACAAAAAAAATTCCACATGACAACGACGCTCACCCCTCATGTGTGACGTCCGACGTCCCCCTCATGTCGAAGTTATCGGGAAGGGGGGGGGTAGACAACAACGATGCTCACCCCTCATGTCCGACGTCCCCCCTCATGTCGAAGTTATCGGGGAGGGGGCAGACGACAACGACGCTCACCTCTCATGTCATGTCTGACGTCCCCCCTCACGTCAAAGTTATGGGGGAGGGGGAGACGACAACGATGCTCACCCCTCATGTCCGACGTCCGACGTCCACCCTAATGTCATGTCTGACGTCTAGGGTTTGGGGTGACCTCGACAACGCTCTTTTAACTCATTTAACAAAAAAATACTACCTATCACATCTCAGTCCCGGTTTGGGTGGACTCAAGAGTTTTCTATGAACAAAAAAAAGTTCATTATATATTATTTGCATATGAAAAAACATACATTTTCTTTTTTTCTTGAATGTAGCTTTTGCACATATATATGAACAAACATACACATTTTTTTCTTCTAAAAATGCACATATGAACATATACAGAGAACATACATACATAAAACTTTTCTAAAAATGTAAATTTTGCATATATGAACATATATAGAGAACATACATACATACATACATTTTTCTAAAAATGCAAAAAAATCATCATATGAACAAAAAAAATTATATGAACAAAAAAAGCATACATCATCTATCATCAACATCATCATATCTAACAATCATATGAACAAAAAAATGTATATATACACGGGAGGAGGACAAGGAGGAAAGGGGGCCGACCGGACCGTAGCAGGGGGCGGCACGGACCATCGGCGAGGGCTCGGGGCACGGTGACGGCGTCAGGGGCAGGGGCGCGGCGACGGCGTCGGGGGCGGTGACGGCGAGGGCTCGGGGCAGGGGCGCGGCGACGTCGATGGCGGGGCAAGGGCAGCCTGGCGTTGTCGTTGGAGAGATCGAAGAACTGAATGGAATTTTTCACAAGTGCTGCTTATATACATGAAGCATTGGTCCCGGTTTGTGGCACCAACCGGGACCAATGCACCCCTTTGGTCCTGGTTGGTGCCACAAGCCGGGACCAAAGCCCTGTTTTCAGCAGCCCAAAGGGCGGAAAACAGGGACCTTTGGTCCCAGTTGGTGGTACAAACCGGGACCAATGGGTGCTGCTGCCCGGGGCCAAATTTTTAGTCCCACCTCGCTAGCCGAGAGAGCTCGAGAGTGGTTTATAAGCGCTGCTACGCACACCCTCTCGAGCTCCTCTCAACTGCAGGCTTCCGGACCTAATTTGTCACTGCCTGTGGGCCTATTGGGCCTTCTACGGGCCTGAATCCTGGCACAACAAGCTGGTTGGGTTTCTAGTCGTATTCAGGCCGTGATGGCCATGTAGGTGGCATTTTTTTCAAAAATCCAGTGCTTTTGTTTTTTGCTTTATTTATTTTATTTTGTTCCTACTTACTGTTTTTCAGTGATTCTTTTTTGTTTTTAGGTCACAAAAATTATAAACTTTCTGTTAGTGCCATTATTTTTAAAATTTGAATAGTTTAAATTTGAATTTTTAAAATTTGTGTGAATCACTAGTTTGTGAATAAATTTACTCGAAAAAATAGTTTTTTGAGTGATTCCTTTTCCTGCTATTTAATATTACTGTGGTTTATCATTATATTCAAGTTGGTAAGTTTTGAGTTATTTTAAATGTCTGTTTTAATAGAAACAAATTTGGTTATTTTAGTTTTCCATTAAACTTTCTAACAAAAAAATTCTTTATGAAAATTCGTTTTGCTATTAATGTTTCAAACAAAAATTACTTTGATAATTTTAGTTGCATAAATTAGAGTCTCATAAAAGTTTTCTAGTTCATTTTTTTGCTATTAGTTCATTTTTTGAGCTAAATGACCCTGAAATTAAAAAGCACTACAAATGAACTCTGAAAAGGTTGAAAGTAGGCATGGTATCATCATTTCACCCACATAGATTGTTATAAAAATTTGATAGGGTTACGGAGAAAACTCGATGCACTTCGTGTACAAAATGGACAGTCTCTTTTGAAGTATCACGGTTTCGGACGAAAACTCATCTGTTACAAAGGAATTTTATTTTTTTGAACTTATTTGAACTCAAAAAAATTTGTGTGTTCAAAATAAACCATTCAAAACCACATCATCAATTTTCAACCCTTCGTGACTTC
This sequence comes from Hordeum marinum, assembly GCA_022496015.1. Classification (NCBI taxonomy): domain Eukaryota; kingdom Viridiplantae; phylum Streptophyta; class Magnoliopsida; order Poales; family Poaceae; genus Hordeum; species Hordeum marinum. The sequence goes on from CM039678.1 coordinate 473,120,408, forward strand.
ATCTGGTATTTTTCATGCATTTACTGATTTTTTGAACTAAATAACCCAGAAATTGAAAAGCACTACAAATGAACTCTGAAAAGGTTGAAAGTTGGCATGGTATCATAATTTCACTCACATAGCATGTTATAAAAAGTTGATAGGGTTACGGCAAAAACTGAATGCACTTCGTGTACAAAACGGACAATCTTTTTTAAAGTATCAGTGTTTCAGACGTAAACTCATCTGTTACAAATGGATTTCATTTTTTTGAACATATTTAAACTCTAGACTTTTTGTATGTTCAAAATGAACCATTCAAAACTACATCATTAATTTTCAACCCTTTGTGACTTCATCTGGTATTTTTCATGCATTTACTGATTTTTTTGAGCTAAATGAGCCGGAAATTAAAAAGCACTACAAATGAACTCTGAAAAGGTTGAAAGTTGGCATGGTATCATAATTTCACCCACGTAACATGTTATAAAAAGTTTATAGGGTTACGGCAAAAACTGGATGCACTTCGTGTACAAAATGGACAATCTCTTTCGTAGTGTCAGGATTTCGGACGAAAACTCATCTGTTACAAAGGGATTTCGTTTTTTGAACTTATTTGAACTCCAGACTTTTTGTGTGATCAAAATGAACCATTCAAAGCCACTCCATCAATTTTCAACCCTTTGTGACTTCATCTGGTATTTTTCATGCATTTACTGATTTTTTGAGCTAAATGACCCGAAAATTGAAAAGCACTATAAATGAACTCTGAAAAGGTTGAAAGTTGGCATGGTATCATCATTTCACCCACGTAGCATGTTATAAAAAGTTGAGAGGGTTACGACAAAAACTGGATGCACTTCGTGTACAAAACGGACAATCTCTTTCGTCACGTGCATCACGTCGATTGCAGAGCGGATCTCTAGGTCTTTCCAATAGGGTAGGTCCCAAAATAAATAAATACAATTCATACATAGTTCTCATTATTGAACAACATATAGCTCTCTAGAGCATCTAATTAAAACATACATTGAAACTATGTAAAAAATTTAAATGGAACAACAAATGCGATCATAACCGCTACTAAGGTACCAATTGATCCAACGTCATAATGATACCAAGCCTCAGTATGAATGAGATATTTTCTAATCTTTCTAATCTTCAAGCGTATTGCATCCATCTTGATCTTGTGATCGCCGACGACATCAGCAATATGCAACTCCAACTTCATCTTCTCCTCTTCAACTCTTTATAATTTTTCTTTCAAGTCATTGTTTTCCTTTTCAACCAAATTTAACTTCTCGACAAGAATTTCCATGTGGGTTGTAATTTCCGGTTCACATACCTCTTAGAATTAAAAATCTATGTCACGTTGGTTGACATAATTGTCATAAACACTAAATAAAACAAATAGTTATAAAAGATAATATATACCACATCCGAATCATAGACAGGACAAGGGCCGACGGGGGCGGATACCAAAACGATCGCACTATATATGATAACAAACAATAATAAAAGTAAGAAAATTACACAAATATCTATCTAAATAATACAAGTAAGAACTTTTTTCTTTTAGAAAGAAGATAAGAAGAAGAGGCTAACCATGGTGGTGTCGGCGCCGAGATGGGTGCGGGCGATCGACGACGGTGAGGACGGAGACGGGACAAGACAGACCGCCAAACCTAGACAAATCTTGTGAAAAATGGAGCTTGTACAAGGAGCTTCGAGAGGAGAAAGCTTAAGTGTAGCTTGGACATTTCATCGAACATCTCATGTGCATAGGAGATGAGCTACAACACCATAATTAGCTCTCCCACGGCCGGCCAAAAAAACAAAGCAGTGCACTGGTCTGACCGCGGGCGTGGGGTTATATATAGGCCAACCATTGGTCCCGGTTTGTGGCTGGAACCGGGACTAAAGGACCACATTTGGTCCCGGTTCCAGCCACAAAGCGGGACCAATGATTGTGGGCTAGGAGCGAGGCCCATTGGTCCCGGTTCGTGTGTGGAACCGGGACCAAAGGGTTCAAACGAACCGAGACCAATGGCCCACGAGGCCCGGCCAGCGCCCTGGCCTCACGAACCGGGACCGATGCCCCCATGGGTCCCGGTTCGTGAGTGAATCGGGATTAATGGGCTTTCAGGCCTGGACCAAAGTCCTGTTTTCTACTAATGGCTGCTCGGTTTCACGTGGCTGGGACGAGGAGGGGGGCGTATTCTCCTTCTTCTGTCTTTTGGTCATCTTATGCTCCCTTCTAGTGCCTAACCCCCTCTTGCATTTCGTTCCTTTGTAGCTACTGCCTGCCAACATTGTCTTGCCTTCGCTGTTAGTGTCTGCTGTTGTCTTGCCTTTGCTGCCTTTGTTGTTTTTGGTCTCCCAATGTAGCTTCTCCTGTATTGTGCATAGGACCCACTGATCGATCTGCAATGCAACCATGGTAAAAGCAGCATGTGATGATGTAAGTGATAATATCTATGGTTAATAAGTCCCCATGCTTATAGCAGCTTAACATGCTATTAGACCTTGTACAATGCTAGATGCTTACAAAAGTAAATTGGTTTTTTTAAAGCATCAATGCCTATTGTACAGAAGAAACGCCTAACTAAGCATCTATCATCTATAAATAAAGACCGGTGTCTAAAAAACGAGTTTATTTATCTAAGCACCTCACCTAAGTGTCTTGCATTGTACAAGAACTTAGTAATATATGATTAGTACGCTCCCATACACTTCCAACACTTTAATTAAAAAGTCATCCGGTTAACCACCTGAACATTACCCGCAAAATAATAATAATAAACTGGACGTTGACATGCGAAGTAATATTGATATGTACTCCCTTATTTTTTAAATATTTGTCTTTTTATATATTTCACTGTGGACTACATACAGATATATGTAGATATAATTTGGAGTGTAGATTCATTCATTTTGCTTCGTATGTAGTTTGTAGTTGAATCTTTAAAAATAAAAATATTTAGAAACAGAGGCAGTATGTGTCTATTGCAATGGATTTATAAATGGTGCGTAGTTTTGGTATCTGGGTCTAGGCGCACCTAATTAAGAAAATTTGTTAATGTGATTTTTTGGCGACAAAAATAGTCTAGCATAATACTCATCAGGTTTAAAGTTTTCGGACAAAATAAATGATGGTAATTTTGAAAAAAAAAGAGAAAATACAACTACAAAATGTGTGAGTTATAAGCTTAATATAGTATATGGGTTTTGTTTTTATTTGTTCAGAATACCACCGAAGTCATTTTATTGTGAAAATTTACACATGCGTAATATGCTAGACAATGCTTGCTGAAAAAAAGTTAAAAATATATCTGGCCATTTTTTCTCTCTCTCTTTTGCAATTCGTGTACATGTGCACCCATGTCCCAAGGTGTATTTTTGATTTAAAAAACCCTAAGAAATGTGATGCCGCAAATGAAGTTTCAAGATAAATTTATACTCCATCGTTCCATAATATAAAAACTTTTTTGACACTACATGTGATTTCCAAATATCCAGCCAACTGGACGTTCTAAAAAGGGCTGATGGTCAAAGTTGCAAATGTTCGATAGACTTAAATTAAATATTTTTTAACTAAATAAAATCTTTCCTAAATAAAATCTTTTTCAACTAATGAAGCCTGTGGGAAACTTAAATTCGTTAGTTGGTGTGTGAAGAATCGGCTACTAAGTACTCACTATTGGAATTTTAGAAAGCTATATATATTTAAATTACTTGGAATTGCTAATATTCGTAATATCTCATTGTGGAATGCACTCTTATGAAATTATCATGTTTAATCTTTGTCCTTAATAATTTTTGGAAAGAAAAGGAACGTAGCTAGCGATGCATGTTGACGTGCGTACGTACCCCTGTCCTGGCTGCCAAGACGTACTCGTTCATGCTCCACTTGTCACGGGGGACGCCGCAGCTGGACTCGTAGCTGAGGATCCTCCTCGTCCTGATGATCTCGTCCGTCCCGCTGCAGTGGATGATCTCGACGCGCCCCGTCGCCTTCCAGCTCGCCTTCACTTTGTTCAGCTTGGAAAAAAATATGACCGTTGGAGCTCGACGCTCCTGCGACGCGCTCGCCCGGCGCGGCGGCGCCCCGCTGCTGCTCTCCCCCGGCGCCTCTCCCAGCTCTGCTCCTATGCCACACCACCTCCGTCCTCCTCCACCCTTCCTCCCACCAGGTTTCTCTTCAACTTTTTTGGGTTCCTCGTCTTCTCCGACCTCGAGTCACCCCGGTCCAAGATCTGCTGCGTCTGCTCCTTCGATTGGCCTCCGACCGCCGGCGGGCGATGGCACGACACCTCATCGGCTTCGAAGTGTGGTCGTCGGGCGCACCCCTCTCGACGAGCCGTCGCGCAGATAGCGCGATGCCATCTGCGCTTCTATGTCCGCCTGGCATCGCGCGGTCTCGTCACCCATCCCGACGTCGTCTACCGCTCCGGTGGGGATCCTCCGTGCCCCTTCTGCTCCAGGGGCACCGGCGCGGCAAGGCCTGTGCAAAGCTGTGCAGTTCAACCTGCCTCCATCGACGTCCGACAACTCCCAGGGGCCCCACCTCCTCTCGCGCCGCCAAGACGCTTCGTTTCCTCCACGTTCTTCGGCGTGCATGGACCCGGCCGTCGCTACCTCGGAAGATGGATGGACTACCGTTATGTCCCACGACGTGCGACGGGAAGCACGAAGGGTTGCTGCCCCACTCAGAGGGAGCCACCGTCGCCTCTTCTCCTCTACCCGAGGCGCCGACCCTCCATCTCCTTCGTCTACAAAGGCTGAGGCTAGGGTTTGCTTCCGCTGCAGCTCTTCTAGCCACCTGGTCGCCTCTTGCTCCCGCCCATGAAGCCGTCACTCCCAGCATTACCCTCATCCAGCTAGCAGGACGCGGCAGCCGTGCGCGTCCTCTCCACCTTCGGCGACCATGTCCTTCCTCGACCACCCTTCCACGCGCGAGGAGGATGACACTTGCTTCATCGCGACTTCATACGACCTCGACCGCGAACGCCTGGACTGGGAGAGCACCGCCATCGTGGCGTGGGTTATCGCTGCGCCGTCGGGGACGGATCGCACCGATGTCGACGACATCTTCCGCCGCAAGTACCGCCTGAGGGCGTCGGAGTTGATGGTGAGCTCTCACTTCCCGGAGCAGTACCTTGTGAAGTTCTCCTCCGCCGAGCTGTGTGAAGAGGTCATGCGTACGGAGCGTTGCAACTTCAAGCTCGACGGCCTCGACATCCACTTCCGGTCGTGGCGTGCCGTCTCTCACGCCTACAATGCTGACCTCCACTTTCGCGTCCACGTAGTCGTCGACGGCCTCCCTCCTTTCGCTTGGAGGCCGGAAGTGGTGGACCAACACGTTGGCCGCAAGTGCACGGTCCAACGCCTCGACGACGGCTTCACCACCACGGAGGATACCTCCTCCTTCGGCCTATGGGCATGGATGCCTTCTCCTCATCGCATCCCCAAGGTGCTGTGGTGCATGCTGGTGAACAAGGGTGCGGGTGGCCTCTCCTCCAAGGTCCGCATCGAGGAGGATCGCCCTGATCAATGGAAGAGAGGCATCTTGTTCCGTGTCCTACTCCATGTTGACCGAGTGGAGGATTTCACTAGAGCTCCGGTCTTGGACGGCGGCGAGCCGCTCACCAACTTCAGACCCGTTTCGCACTCCCTACCGCAATGCAACCTGGGCACCATTGACGGCCGACCCGTTGGTGAGGGCTAGGGCTCCATCCTTCCGGCCCCCATTCGAGCTTTGGGCGAGCTCGGCCCGGCCTACCATCGACGCCACGATGACGAAGATCGACTTGGGCAGGCCCTCTCTGTCGCTCGTGACGAGCACGAGGACCCGCCTCACGCACGGCCGCGGGACGCGCGTCTCATCGCTCCCTCTCGAGGGCCACGGACCGACACCGTTCATGCTCTGTGGAGACGAAGGATCGTCATCGCAGCCACTCACGCCACGGCTCTCATTGCGATGACAGGTGTAGGAGATATGCCCTAGAGGCAATAATAAATGTTATTGATTATCTCCCTGTTCATAATTAGGTTTATGTTCCATGCTATAACTGCTATGGTTCTCGAGTCTACAATAACCACGAGGCTTGAAGGAAGACTCATATGCACGTGTGGAATAATAAACGGTAAATTGTATTCCTAGTCTGTCCTCTAAGACTGGCTCAAGTATTGCATGATGATCCTGTTTTCTTGATCATTGGCATGGCTATGCCGACAATTTTGAGGGCACAATGTTAGAAGAACATTTGTGTTGAATCGATCCGAATTGATGTTATGCTATGAGATACATTCGTCATAAGTTAATGGTTAATAACACAGAGAAGTTAATGTTTGCATAATTCCTTAGACCATGAGAGTATCGAGTTTCTTCATGCTTGCTTCATGAACTTTGGGGTTTGTTAAACGTCACCCGTAAATGGGTGGCTATTACGGCGGCTTACGGGTTCACGGAAAAGTATGTCGAGTAACTTGATAGCTCAAGATTGGGATTTGCTCCTCCGACGATGGAGAGATATCTCTGTGCCCTCTCGGTGTTATGGCATCCATCATCGTCTGGCCAGACCTTTTGTGATTTGATCACGGGGATGCCTGAACACGGGAACGAGAAAAGAGAACAATACCGGTAACGAGGTAACTGGCATAGTGGACAAGTTGTTGATCCACGGGGATGCCAACATGTCTCTCCTCATGTATTTGTAACATATCATGAAGCAACATGAATAGCACACGACAACTGGAGGTTCACTCGAATATTCATTCGTGTGGGTATAGGGGTCAATATGGGTGTCCACGGCTCCGATGTTGATCATTGATCGGAAGGGGTTCCGGGTCATGTCTATGCTTCACCGAACCTATAGGGTCACACGCTTAAGGGTCATCTATCTGCTGAATACTAGACAGGGAGTCTGAGAGAAAATCACCGAAAAAGTTTCGGACACCGGAAAAGTTCCGCAGAGAGAACACCGGAACAGTTTCGGTAAAACTGAAAAGTTGTTTCAGGGGATACCATTAAGTCAAATTGGTTTCGGCACATGCCTGATAATTCTTGGAGGGTGCCAGAATCATTCTGGAAACTTCTAGGAATTTTTCAGAAGAAAAACGAGAAATGTTCCGGAGCTGCCGAAACCGCTTCAGATGCTTTTCGGAGATGAAAATCACTAATCCGGAATTGTTCCGAATCGCATTGAAAATTATTTTAGTGGGTGCTGAAAATGTTCTAAGCCCACATAAATATTTTCAGTTCGAACAGACGCTGAAAAATGTCATCATGAATAGTGAAAGTGCGTTTTGGATTACTTTATTGGAAACACTATTGCAAATAGTGGAAACACTATTTGTGAATAGTGGAAATACTATTAGGGGATGATGCAGGCATGGTGATGCAGGCATAGTGATGCAGGCATGGTGATGCAGACAACACTATTTGGAGGCTTTCCCTTTATGCCCTTGTGGTGTGCTCACCTCATGGGCATTTTGGTAATTCCAAGTTCGATCCTACCCCTTGGTTTTCCTATAAATAGAGGTGAGTGGGCCACCCACAAACTCACTCCTTCTCACATACAAGTGCCATTGCAATGATCTGGCTTCTTCTCTCCCTCCCAGCGAAATAGTTTCGTAGAGCCGAAAGGCTGTCTGGGTCCCGGCAGGAACTAGTTCTGGACGGCGAAGCCCTGCCGGATAGATGACACTGTATGTGTGCAACTCTCTAGAGAGTTTGTAGTTTCGGTCTTAGTTCGAGAGTGCCTCCCGAAGGGCTGTCCGTATGACCGTATGAGTTTCGAAGGTCCTCCTGAAGGGCTGTCCGAGTGACAGCCCAAGTTTTGGAGGTCCTCCCGAAGGGCTGTCCGCGACACCGTCTGGGGGACTGTCTGACCGCCTCTCAGAGGGCTGTCTGAGGGGCAGATGAGGGTATACATCCTCGTGGTTGGGAGGTTGTAAATCCTAGCTGCGGGGATCTTCACCGCCGATCGTCATCGACTCTACTTCTGCTGCGTTACGAGTCGGTAACGAAAAGATCAAACCTTGTATGCAGTCTTCATAGTGGTCCTGGGCTGGTGCGTAGGTCGGAAATTTTTTGTTTTCTGCTGCGTTACCAAACAGTGGCATCAAGAGCCATGCTATGCGTAGATGCAGGTTGCGATCTAGAATACATAGAGATGTATGGGTGTTGCACAATATAATTAGGTAGTAGATGAGATCTATTACTGAAAATTATTTGTGCGGGTAGCAGATGAAATCTGTAACCCAATGTTCTTGTTGCTTCCCTGGAATTTGCATAGTCCTGATCATAACGGTATGGTGGAATCTGACAAAATTCTGGCAATCCGCGATCCTTTCATGTTGCTCGTGAGTATGCTGATTGACAGATCAACGAAGTGCTAACAGTTCTTTGGGTTCCACCATAATTGAGAAAGATGGATGTTTCACAGACAAAAGGGCAATGCAGATGCGATCTGCATGGGGGTCATGCGTATGACGAAGTTTAGTATGGGGCTCAAGATTTTATTATCTCGTGTTTCATACACCTCGCAATGTTAATCTAGTGACTTGGATTATCATGCTTGATGATGGACGTTGGTAGCTTCGGTTTGTTTCGAAACCTTAGAAGCCACGTAAAACAAGTTTTTGCATGAACCGATTAGAGGCGTCTAACTTGGTTTTGCAGGATGGTTTGCATGTGCATGTGATGTGGTATAGCAGTGCTCATATAAATTTGATTATGTATGAGATGACTATATGATGTAATTTGATTAACATGACCTGCGTGTCATGATTCGGCATGATGGCTGGAGCCATATGATTGCACTTTAATGACCTACGTGTCAACCTTATGTAATGCACTTATTTTATTTGCTATAGAGATAGCAATATTATCTGGTGCATCGACAAGGTGGTGGCAATCTTCACGAAGGTGAACACCGACGCGAATGCCGAAGACGAAGAAATACAATACTTCTCCATCAGAAAGGGCTATACCATATCATGCTATTATGAATTGCCTGAGATGTTTATCCCTTATGATGCACCCTTTTGATTGCGTGGTAGTCGCTTTTATTAGGGTGATCTCTCACAAAATATCAAGTAGTTAGTGTTCTCCCAAGTGTAGCACTGTCACGACATCTTTCCTTTCGGGGTATCACATGGACACATGGGTACGAACGATTGTACGGGTGTGAGGCGGGTGAGTTGAGACCTCGCAGCGTGATCACTTGGTTGTCTTGACGTTCAGGCATGAAAGTCATGAGCTCGGAACACACGCATCAAAAGATGAACAATAGTTACATAGAAATGTGATTGGCAAGTTGGCCTACCGATTACAATTCTCGTCACTTGAGATGGATACATCCTTGGCGTTGAATTGTAATATGGATCTTGAATCACTCACAATCAATTATGAGAGATATTGATTTGAGTGGGAGCACACTGTAGAATTGAATTCTTTTAATTCTCAGTGCAATTAATTTTGAACAATGTCTAGTGTGATTTGCATAATAGTTGTAGAATAATGGCTCGCGTTTCCACCTTCCCTATTAAAATTGAATAGCTGTTAAATATCTGGTTAAAACTTTACGGTTGGTAACGTAATGTGAGGATTGTCCTCAAGAGTGCCGAGAAGGACTTTGTCCTATTGCATGCTTTTGGTATTCTCCCGCTAATGCTATGGATCATGTGACTCTCGTCCTTCGATCCAAAAGCTAGAAATCCTTTTCAGTCAAAGTGCAATATGTTTGCTTCCATGAGACCCGAACTTCGAAAGTTTGGATAGTCATGTGATATTCATGGAATCTAAAAATCATTTTCAGAGACAGACAAAGGCTAAAAGATATGAGATATCCAAAGCAATGTTTGTTTGCAAACTACTAGCAAAGAAGTTTACTATGCATTAGACTGATAAGAGAGGGATCCAGGAGAACGCCTGTCATATGATGAAAGGTGAATAAAACAACAACTTAAAGAGAAAGGAAGTGTCCGAAGGGTGTTAGTGAGACTTTCACGCCTAGGAAGTCCAGGGCTAACACCACTCTGAAGTTGGATGCTTCTTCTGAGAGTAGGAGAAATACTGAAAAGTTAAACTATTAGAAGTATAATGGCAAAAGGAAAGAAGACTGGAATATCCAGCTCATGTATGAATGTCATACAAGTTTTTGATGTATAGAAGGCTGGTCAAAGATATAGTTCTTGGGAATTATGGTTAAACATGTTAATCACTAATTCTTGGGTATTGTGAGTTGGTCACAAAGATACCCGCTCAATTGCATTCTGTTGCAACTCGATGTAAGAACTACTATGGCCTGAAAGACTAACCAGGGATGAGGTTTAGATACATGCAGGGAACATAGTAAATGTTACTATGCCTTCCATCGGTGTACTCCCTATGTATTAAGTTTCATAATTCATTTTAGTCTTCACACTCTAGCCCTTTGCATAAGGTATCTTGCAAGAAGGTTGTTCATAAGAGAACTTTTCATGTTCGGTGTTATGAATAACATAAGGACCATACTTTCATTATGAATGAGACGTATGTTATGAATATTGATAATAATACATTACCTCTGGGTTTACTTTTATAATTCATTTTAGAGTTTCATACACTCTAGCCCATTGCACAATGTTTGTTGCAAAAGAGTTGTTCATAAAAACAACAATTGTTGTTCAGTATTATGAATAAACATGAAGGGCCATGCTTCCATCCTAGATGGGATGTATGTTATGAATATTGATGGAAATATGATACATCCATAACACTGACACTAAATGTCGCAAGACTAAAAGAATACCACATATGTGTGGCACTGCATTTGGTCACATTGGAGAAAACCGCATGGAAAATTCCATTATGATGGATTTTGAAGGCGTTTGATTTTGAATCATCTCACACTTGCAACTTTCCTCCAAAAGGTGAACTAACTAAAATACCGTTCACAGGCCATAAGGAATGAGCAAAGAACTTATTGGTAATCATACATTTGATGTATGCAGTCTAATAAATGTTGTTGCAAACAGTGGATTTGTCTACCTTCAAAAATGACTCAAGTAGATATATGGATATTTACTTGATGAGACGTAAGTCTGGATCTTTTGAAATCATTAAAAAGGTTTTCAAAAATGAAGTAGAAGTTATTGTACCAACAAAAATATGTTTCTACAATTTGATTGCGGAAAGGAATATTTGAGTTACAAGTTTAGCGAATGTCTGATGAGTTGTGAAAAGAGTTTCATAACTTGCACCTCCCGGAACACCACTTCAAGTGGAAAGTCCGTGAAGATGTAATCAAACCATTTATGACATGGCAAGATCAAAGATGACATAAATAGATTTGCCATTACCCCTTTTATAGAGTGATGCTTTAAAGACTGCGTCTTTTACACTGAAAAGAGATCCATCAGGTCTGTTGAAATGACGCCATGGTATGGTACGCCCAACCATGTTATATCTTTTCTTAACATTTGGAATATGGGGCTTGTGTAAAAGGTTACAAACCTATTCCCAATCAGACAAGTGTTACTTTGTATGGTTATCCCAAGTCATTGGGTATTCCCCCACCACTATACCGAGGAAAAGGGTTTTGCCACAAAACGGTATGATTTTAAAGAGAATAGTTCCTACAAAAGGTGAGTGGGAGGACAGTGCAACTCGACGTGATAACCAGTATCTTCGTCATCAGTTCAAAGGAAAGAAACCCTGGAAGTGATTCCGTTGTTTCCTACTACGAATGATGCGGAAGTCTCTACAATAAAATGTATGGACTTCGGTCGAACGTGCAGCTGAACCACATAGGCAAAGCTCGTGTAAACCTATCAGGTGTGCAAACGAGATATTGTTGTTAGACAACAGTATACCTACAATACACAAGGAAGCGTTGATGGGCCCTGACTTCGGGATTGGCTAAATGCCAATACAATCCGAGATAGTTTCTATATAAGTGATTCAAGATTAAAACCTTGATACACCTTTCAGAGCACTTAGAGTCTAACGAATATTTATGGAACTAAAAACTGATATGGATAAAAATTATTTTATCCATAAAGCTCGACTTGTTGAAATAACAATTTCAAGGAGTTGACTACGATGAGGTTGTTTCACCGTAGCGATGCTTAAGGTCGGTTCGGGTTGAACTAGCAATTAATACATATATCAATCATGAGATATGAAACATGGATGACAAAAGGATTTCCATCTGATGGAAATGAAACCTAGGACTTGTATGTGATACAATCCAAAGTAATTTGTCGATCCAGAGGATGCTAGTAAGTATGCAAACTTCAGAGTTCCAGCAATGGACAGAAGAGACCAAAATGGAGTTGGAATCTTCGTGATTTGATGAAATGGTCAAAAGGTTTTTTTAATTTCATCAATGGGTAACGAAGATGCTTGTGATTCAAGAAAGTAAGTGGGAGCATAATAATATTTCTAAAAACGTTGTGTGCTTGACACATTGTTAATTGGAAATAAATTTCTTGACACGAATTAGGACTTCATTTGAAAATAGTTTTGCGATGAAGTGCTTAGGCTAAATAGCCTCAATATTAGGCATGATGATCTATGGAGATAGATTTACCTAATGGGTCTAAGCAATGAATACATATTGACAAGGTGCTAAAACCTTTTAGCATTTAAAAACGCCAAGGAGTGATTCTTGCCGAAGTCACATGGAAAGAGTTTTTGCAAGACTTAGTGTCCCAAAACACTAACGAGTAAAATACATGATGGAGATTCCACACACTCTAGTGTTTGGATTAAATCATGTATTCCATGGTATGTAAAAACAACCAGATATGTCTGATACTCCCAAGTTGTTGCGAGTATAGATACCAAAGTGATCAACGCACTGATAATGGGACAACAGCGAAAGATGTCATTAAGTACTAGAGTAGTGTTGATGACATGTTTTCTCGCAAGCAGAGATTATAAAGTGCTCATTGTAAGTAATTACATCGATCCAGTCTCAATCAATGCTCCATGCGATTTTTTATTTAAGTTAAGGGTTTTGTGTAATACACAATATGGTGGCACGGTAGTTGGAAATTGTTCCAAACAAGATACTGTGGCGAATTCGATAACAAAGGCTAAGTATGTTGATGCTTTGGAAGCGACAAAGAAGTTGTTGAATCATGTAGTTCCTTCATGAACTTAGTATGGTTCCAAGATGGCTTTGGTCTATGAGACACTATTGCAGATAGTTGCTCCATAGCTCAGTTTGAGGAATCAGGTTTCGACCAATGATTCACACATATGCAAAGCCAAGTTCACACAAAATACGAATTTTGTGATAGCATGAAAACGCGAGGATATGCAAAGTTACACACGGAGCTGAAGTTGTCAGATCCGTTGGACATCAGGCTATACCACAAGCGAAACATACTTTACACCAGTATGCCATAGGTGTAAAGTGCATTAGCATTGACTAGATTATTGACTCTAGTGCAAGTGGGAGTCTGTAGGAGATATGCCCTAGAGGCAATAATAAATGTTATTGATTATCTCCCTGTTCATAATTAGGTTTATGTTCCATTCTATAACTGCTATGGTTCTTGAGTCTACAATAACCACGAGGCTTGAAGGAAGACTCATATGCACGTGTGGAATAATAAACAGTAAATTGTATTCCTAGTGTGGCCTCTAAGACTGTCTCAAGTATTGCATGATGGTCCTGTTTTCCTGATCATGGGCATGGCTATGCCGGCAATTTTGAGGGCACAATGTTAGAAGAACATTTGTGTTGAATCGACCCGAATTGATGTTATGCTATGAGATACATTCTTCCTAAGTTAATGGTTAATAACACAGAGAAGTTAATATTTGCATAATTCCTTAGACCATGCGAGTATCGAGTTTCTTCATGCTTGCTTCATGAACTTTGGGGTTTGTTAAACGTCATCCGTAAATGGGTGGCTATTACGGCGGCTTACGGGTTCACGGAAAAGTATGTCAAGTAACTTGATAGCTCAAGATTGGGATTTGCTCCTCCTATGATGGAGAGATATCTCTGGGCCCTCTCGGTGTTATGGCATCCATCATCGTCTGGCCAGACCCTTTGTGATTTGATCACGGGGATGCCTGAACACGGGAACGAGAAAAGAGAACAATACCGGTAACGAGGTAACTGGCATAGTGGACAAGTTGATGATCCACGGGGATGCCAACATGTCTCACCTCAGGCATTTGTAACATATCGCGAAGCAACAGGAATAGCACACGACAACTGGAGGTTCACTCGAATATTCATTCGTGTGGGTATAGGGGTCAATATGGGTGTCCACGGCTCGATGTTGATCATTGATCGGAAGGGGTTCCGGGTCATGTCTATGCTTCACCGAACCTATAGGGTCACATGCTTAAGGGTCATCTATCTGCTGAATACTAGATAGGGAGTGTGAGAGAAAATCACCGAAAAAGTTTCGGACACCGGAAAAGTTTCGGTCAGCGGAAAAGTTCCGCAAAGAGAACACCGGAACAGTTTCAGTAAAACTGAAAAGTTGTTTCAGGGGATACCATTAAGTCAAATTGGTTTCGGCACATGCCTGGTAATTCTTGGGAAATGTTCCGGAGTTGCCAGAACCGCTTCAGATGCTTTTCACAAATGAAAATCACTAATCCGGAATTGTTCTGGATCATAGATGAAAATCACTAATCCGGAGTGCCTCCCGAAGGGTTGTCCGTGTGACTGTCCGAGTTTTGAAGGTCCTCCCGAAGGGCTGTGCGAGTGATAGTCCAAGTTTTGGAGGTCCTCCCGAAGGGCTGTCCGCGACACCGTCCGGGGGACTGTCTGACCGCCTCCCAGAGGGCTATCCAAGGGGCAGATGAGGGTATACATCCTCGCGGTTGGGAGATTATAAATCCTAGCTGCGGGGATCTACACTGCCGATCGTCATCGACTCTACTTCCGCTGCGCTACGAGTCGGTAACGAAAAGATCAAACCTTGTATGCAGTCTTCATAGTGGTCCTGGGCTAGTGCGTAGGTCAGAATTTTTTTGTTTTCTGCTGCATTACCAAATAGTGACGCGCAAACGCCACCACCGGGAAGACGACGATGACGAGGAACGCCGGGAACCTCGCCGCGAGTCCTCACGTCGCAATCCTCTCGCTCCTCCCGCACCAAGTCTACCGGCCATCACCCTGAAGGAGGGAGGGGTCGCTCCTATGGCCGCAGTTCGGGTCGTTCCTCTGGCCACCATGTTGGTCACAGTCGCAAGTGGCACCGAGCAGCGCAGTTCTGCTTCTAGCAGCCTGGCCGGGGACTCCCCGACACGGATGAAACTTTCCTTCGTCATTGCATGTGACGCGGCTTGCACGGACTGGATGTTCGCTATCAAGGTGCTGCCGCCGGCCTTCACCATGGGCTTCTCATGGCTCGCCTTGCCCCCACCGCAAGTGCACAACGAGCCTCCCCTCCCCAGTGCTTGGCTAGAGGACGTGATGGACGACTCGGCAAAGCCCCCCGCCTCACCACTCCTACACACGGCTCGGTCCCCGCTGCTCTCACCTGCTGTGGTGCCGGACTCTTGGGAAGACACCACCGGGGACGTCGCTGAGGACGAGGCTAGGCAGGTCCTTGGCGACCCCCGACAACAACCTTTTTGTGCGCCCTCAGGCACCTCTCCTGTCGTGCCCTACGCCTGCACTGCTGATGCCTAAGATGACCGAGGTGCAACCCACTTCTGATACCAGGCACAATGCCCGTTTGATCAACAAGCCAAAAATGCATGCCATGGATAAGGCCGTCCATGTCCTAAACACCAAGATGGGTGTTGCTACTAAAGGAGTCCCTCTACTGGATGTGAGGAAGGCTTACGTCGACAAGTTAAGCACCCTGCTTCTGGACAAGGTTATTGAAGCTCTAACCAAGCTCTTCAAGCTGAACATCCGTAGCATGACCGAAGCGGATGAGTCACTCATTGCCATGGGAGGTCTAGGAAGGTGCGAGCCAGATGCCCAAGACATGACTGTTTAGCTCCTTACTTTCTTGTTGCGTTTCGTCGTCTATATCACTTTGTGGACAAGTCTTTGTATTCGTCTTTTAAGTTATCACCTCACCTTGATTGTTGTCACTATGATCGGACCTGATCTCTCCATTGCTGACTAGAACACCCGCGGGCTAAACGACCAAGGTCGCAAAGATACCGTCCACGCCTTCCTCACCGATACCCGCTGTCATATTGCTTGCATCCAAGAGACCAAGCTCGACCACATAGATCAACAAACAACTTCTTATATTGGCGGTCTTAGACTTTGCTCCTTCGCTCACCGTTCGGCCATCAACACCCGGGGCGGCATCCTCTTACTCTGGAACGAGGATCATGTGGAGGTATCCAACGTTCACCTCAACACTCACTTGATCTCGACTAGCGTCTCCATTCGCGCATGTGGTACCTCCTTCAAGCTCACTATGGTCTACGGCCCAACAGATCACGCCGAGAAAGAAGCCTTTCTCTCAGAAGCTATCGCCGCCAAGCCTTCTGACGACTCAAAATGGCTCATCATTGGGGATTTCAACCTTATCTACCAAGCGGAGGACAAGAACAACAACCACCTGGACTTCCGCCTGATAGGTCTCTTCAGAAGAGCCCTCACCAATTGTCATCTTAAGGTGCTAAAGCTGCAGAACCGGAGGTTTACTTGGAGCAACTAAAGGGAGACCCCTACTCTTGTGCGTCTAGACCAGGCTTTCTGCAACGCTGCTTGGGACCTCATGTTCAAGAACCATGTGCTACATACCCTATCCTCATCCCTCTCAGACCACTGCCCCCTACTCCTTTCCAACCAGAGTGGCCCACAAAAACCGCGTGTCTTTCGCTTCGAGTCCTTCTGGACCAAAATGCCAGGGTTCAAGGAGGTGGTCCAACAAGCTTGGTCTGCGTCCTCCTCGCACTCTCAGCCGGTCCATATCATCAATCACAAGCTCAAGGCCACGGCGCATGGGCTGAAATCTTGGAGCAAAGGCCTCTTCTCTGATGGCAATCTGCAACTCGTCATGGCTCTGGATGTCATTCCGCAGCTGGATGTTGCTCAAGAGTCCCGCGCACTCTCCCGGGAAGAAAGATGGCTCCGTGCTAACCTGAAACGTCGGGTTAAGAGTCTCGTTGTTCTGGAAAGATCCCGCAAACGTCAAGCCTCCAGAATTCGCTACCTCTGCAAGGGCGACACCAACACCAATTTTTTCCATCTACGAGTTAATGCGAGGAAGCGCAAAAATCACATCTTGAGACTCAAGCATAACACTGGCTGGGCTATGACTCACGATGATAAAGCCGGCCTGATCTTTGCCCACTTCTCCACTCTAGGTCGGCCTCCTCCTCATATGCTGGACTTCAACTGGGACGCCCTGAACCTCACCACCCACCCCCGAGAGGATCTGGGCCTGCCTTTCTCTGAGGATGAGATAAAGGAGGCTATTGATGACATGCCCGCAAACAAGGCTCCGGGCCCTGACGGTTTTACTATCGCCTTCTTTCGCTCTTGATGGGATATAATCAAGGATGACCTTATGACCGCCATCAATGCCTTCTCCGAGCTGTCAGCGTCCAATTTCCACATCATCAACACTGCCAATGTCGTGCTTCTGCCTAAGAAGGACGATGCGGAGTCCATATCGGATTTCAGGCCATCAGTCCCATCCATGTGGTCCTAAAGATCATCGCCAAATCTATGGCATGACGTCTCAGCTCGAAGATGAACGACATTGTTTCCCACAGCCAGAGCTCTTTCATCAACACTAGAACTATCCACGACAATTTCATGTACGCCAGGAACACCGCCCGCCGGTTACATCGCTACAAAACATTTGGAAATATGCCCTAGAGGCAATAAATAAAGTGTTTATTATTATATTTCCTTGTTCATGATAATCATTTATTATCCATGCTATAATTGTATTGATCGGAAACTTAGATACATGTGTGGATACATAGACAACACCATGTCCCTAGTATGCCTCTAATAGACTAGCTCATTGATCAAAGATGGCTAAGGTTTCCTAGCCATTGACATGAGATGTCATTTGATAACGGGATCACATCATTAGGAGAATGATGGGATGGACAAGACCCAAACTACAAACGTAGCATATGATCGTGTCACTTTATTGCTACTGTTTTCTGCATGTCAAGTATATGTTCCTATGACCATGAGATCATGCAACTCACAAACGCCGGAAGAGTGCCTTGTGTGTATCAAACGTCACAACGTAACTAGGTGATAAATAAAGGTTCTCTACAGGTATCTCTGAGGGTGTCTGTTGGGTTGGCATGGATCAAGACTAGGATTTGTTACTCTTGTGACGGAGAGGTATCTTAGGGCCCACTCGGTAATGCAACATCACAATAAGCCTTGCAAGCAATGTGACTAAGTGTTAGTCACGGGATCTTGTATTACGGAATGAGTAAAGAGACTTTCCTGTAACGAAGTTGAACTAGGTATGGAGATAGCGACGATCGAATCTTGGGCAAGTAACATACCGAAGAACAAAGGGAACATCCTTGACATAGAGGTTCAACCGATAAAGATCTTTGTAGAATATGTAGGAACCAATATGGGCATCCAGGTCCCGCTATTGGTTATTGACCATAGAGGTGTCTCAGTCATGTCTACATAGTTCTCGAACCTGCATGGTTTGCACACTTAAGGTTTGGTGACGTTTCGGTAGTATAGAGTTATGCATGGTGGTGACCAAAGGTTGTTTGGAGTCCCGGATGAGATCTCGGACATCACCGAGGAGCTCCGAAATGGTCCGGAGGTAAAGATTCATGTATAGGAAGTCCTATTTTGGTCACCGGAAAAGTTTCGGGCTCATCGGTAGTGTACAGGGAGTGCCGGTAGTGTACCGGGAGACCATCGGGAGGGGTATTCGACCCAAGAGGCTACATGGGCTGTGGGAGAGTGAATACCAGCCCTTAGTGGGCTGGTGTAAGTCCCACATAAGGCCCATGCGGCTGGAAAGAAAAGCCCAAAGAGAAAAATGTGGAAAAAGGCAAAAAGACCAAAATAAGGAGGAGTCCTAGTCCTACTAGGATTGGAGGAGGAATCCTCCTCTCCTCCTTGGTTTGGCCAAAGCCTAGGGCTGTCCCCTTGAGGGCCAAGCCTCCTCCTCTATTCCTCTTATATATACTAGAGGTTTTAGGGTTTTTGCACGAGTTTTTGCAGCCACGTGCTCCCCGTTCCTCTAGTGCATAGTTTCTCCTCTAGATCGGTTTTCTACAGTGCTTAGGCGAAGCCCTACCGGAATTGCTCCATCATCATCACTGCGGCGCCGTCACGCTGCCGAAGAAATTGTCTACCTCTCCGCTTCATCTTGCTGCATCAAGAAGGCAAAGATCGTCATCGAGCTGTACATGTGCTGACCGCGGAGGTGTCGTCCGTTCGGCGCTAGATCGGAAGGATCGTGATCAAGATTGCGAGACGGATCGTGATGAGATCGCGGGACGGATCGTGATGAGTTCGCAGGACGGATCTTGATGAGTTTGCTGGACGGATCATGATTGGATCGCGGGACGGATCGTGATGAGATCGCGGGACGCTCGGCGTTTTGGATCGCGAAGACGTTCGACTACACCAACCACGTTTCTTAATGCTTCCTGCTTAGCGATCTACAAGGGTATGTAGATCCACTCTCCCTCTCATAGATGCTCATCACCATGGATAGATCTTGCGTGTGCGTAGGAATTTTTTTGTTTCCCATGCAACGTTCCCCAACAGTGGCATCATGAGCTAGGTCTGTGTGTAGATGAGATCTCGAGTAGAACACAGAGAGTTTGTGGGCGTTGATGCTTAGATTGCTTCCTCCCTTGGTCGTGTTTTGGTTCAGCGATATTGTGGGATGAAGCAGCCCGGACCAACATTACTCGTACGCCCTCAAGTGCAACTTGTTGCAAAAGATGGCTAGCGGGTGGCAGTTTCTCCTACTTTAGTTGGATCGGATTCGACAAAGGCGGTCCTTGAGATGGTTGAAAAGCAACTTATGTATCACCGTTGTGGTTTATGCGTAGGTGAGAATTGTTCTTGCTAGATACCCATAGCATCCATGTAAAACATGCAATAACAATTAGAGGACGTCTAACTTGTTTTTGCAGGGTATGTTGTGATGTGATATGGCCAATTACATGATGTGATATATGTGATGTATGAGTTGATCATGTGTTGTATAGAATATCATGACTTGCATGTCGATGAGTACGGCAACCGGCAGGAGCCATAGGGTTGTGTTTAATTGTTATATGACCTGCGTGTCAATCATTAAGCGCTATGTAATGCTTTACTTTATCGCTAAAACGGTAGCAATAGTAGTACAAGCATGATGGGCGCAACAACCCCGATGGCGACATGTTAATGAAGATCAAGATGATGGAGATCATGGTGTCGTGCCGGCAACGATGGAAATCATGCCAATGCTTTCAAGATGGAGATCAAAAGCACAAGTTCATGGCCATATCATGTCACTTATGATTTGCATGTGATGTTAATCCTTTTATGCACCTTGTTTTGCTTAGGACGACGGTAGCATTATAAGGTGACCCCTCACTTAATTTCAAGATAAATTGTGTTCTCCCCGAGTGAGCACCATTGCGAAAGTTCGTCGTGTCGAGACACCACATGATGATCGGGTGTGATAGACTCTACGTTCACATACAACGGGTGCAAGCCAGTGTTGCACATGCAGAACACTCGGGTTAAATTTGACAAGTCTAGCATGTACAGACATGGCCTCAAAACACAAGAGACCGAAAGGTCGAACATGAGTCATATAGTAGATATGATGAACATGGTGATGTTCACCATTGAAACCACCTCAACTCACGTGATGATCGGACTTGAGTTGGTGAATTTGGATCATGTATCACTCGAATGACTGGAGGGATGTCAATTTGAGTGGGAGTTCTTCAGTAATATGATTAATTGAACTCATTATCATGAACATAGTCAGTAGTGTCTTTGCAAATTATGTTGTAGATTACTTGCTCGCATTGTAGCTCGCTTGAATTTTTATATGTTCCTTGAGGAATAGTGTTGAAAGATGATGGTAGCAATATTGCGGACTGGGTCCGTGATCTGAGGATTGTCCTCATTGTTGCACAGAGGCTTATGTCCTTAATGCACTGCTCGATGCACCAACCCCTCTAGCGTTGTCTGTAGATGTTGTGAATATCTGACAGGCACGTTCTAATGACTACTTGATAGTTTAGTGCGTCATGCATTACGGCTTAGAATTGAGGTCCCGAAACGTTTTGAACGTCACGGAACATATGGGATGTTCTAAGAGCTGAAATTAGGATCTCAGGCTCGTGCCCATGTTGCGAGATATGAGATCTCCAACAAGATTCTTTGCCTGCAAGATGAAGGAGAATAGCTCAATCGTTGAGCATGTGCTCAGATTGTCTGGGTGCTACAATCGCTTGAATCGAGTGGGAGTTGATCTTCTAGATAATATAGTGATTGATATAGTTCTCCAAGTCATTGTCACTAAGCTACTAGAACTTGGTGATGAACTATAAAACGCCAGGGATAGAAATAATGATCCCTGAGCTGTTCACGATGTTTGACACCGCGAAGGTAGAAATCAAGAAGGAGCATCAAGTGTTGATGGTTAGTCAAACAACTAGTTTTGAGAAGGGCAGGAGCAAGGAGGGAAACTTCATGGATAGCAAGTCAGTTGCTGCTCCAGTGAAGCAACCCAAAGTTGAACCCAAACCCGAGACTAAGTGCTTCGATTATGAGGAGAGCGGTCACTGAAGCGGAACAACCCTAGATACTTGGTAGCTAAGAAGGCTAGCAACGTCGACAGAAGTATATTTGATATACGTGTTATTGATGTGTACCTTCCTAGCACTCCTAGTAGCACCTGGGTATTGGATACCGGTTCGGTTGCTAAATGTTAGTAAGTCGAAATAAAATCTATAGAATGAACGGAGAACTAGCTAAGGGTGAGGTGATGATGTGTGTTGGAAAATATTTCCAAGGTTGACGTGATCAACATCGTACGCTCTCTCTACCTTCGGGATTAGTGACGAACCTAAATAAATGTTATTTTGTGTTTTGCGTTGAGCATGAACGTGATTAGATCGTGTTTATTGTGACACGATTATTCATTTAAGTTAGAGAATAATGGTTTTTCTGTTTACATGAATAATACCTTCAATGGTCATGCACCCAGTGAGAATGGTTTGTTGAATCTTGATCGTAGTAATACACATGTTCATAACATTGATGCCAAAAGATACAAAGTTAATAATGATAGTACCACATACTTGTGGCACTGCCGCTAAATGTCATATTGGTATAAAGCGCATGAAGAAACGTCATGCTGATGGATCTTTGGACTCATTCGATTTCGAATCGGTTGAGACATGCAAACCATGCCTCTTGGGCAAGATGACTAAGGACCCCGTTTTCCACATTGATGGAGCAGGCAAGTGGTTTATTGGAAATGATACATGTTGATGTATGCAATCCAATGAGTCTTGTAGAATGCGGTGGCTATCGTTATTTCTTACCTTCACTAATGATTTGAGTAGATATAGTGTATATTTACTTAATGAAACACAAGTCTGAATCGTTTGAAAAGGTTCAAGCAAATTTAGAGTGAAGTTTTAAGATCATCGTGACAAGAAGATAAAAATGTCTACGATATGATCGTAGAGGTGAATATCTGTGTTATGAGTTTGGCATACAACTTTAGACAATGTGAAAGTTGTTTCACAACTCACGCCACCTGGAACACCATAGTGTGATGGTGTGTTTGAACGTCATAGTCGTGCTCTATTGCATATGGTGCTTGCTATGATGTCTCTTATCATTTTGCTACTATAATTTTTGGGTTATGCGTTAAAGAAAACTGCATTCACTTTAGATAGGGCACCATCTAAATCCGTTGAGATGACACCGTGTGAATTATGGTTTGATAGAAACCTAAGCTGTCATTTCTTAATGTTTGGGGCTGCGATGCATGTGTGGAAAATGTTTTCACCTAATGAGCTCGAACCCAAAGCGGAGAAATGCATCTTCATAGAATACCCTAAGAACAGTTGGGTGAACCTTCTCGGATCCAAGCATAAAATGTTTATGCTAAAACTGGGTCTTTTCTCGAGGAAAAGTTTCTCTCAAAAGAATTGAGTGGGAGGAAGATACAAATTGATGAGGTTGTTGAACCTTTGTTTCAACCAGAAAGTAGCCCAACACAGGAAGATGTTTCTGTAGAGCCTACGTTAGTTGAAAAGGAAATTAATGATGATCATCATGAAGCTTTAGATCAAGTTACTATCAAACCTCGTACGTCGACAAGGATGTGTACTGCTCCTGAGTGGTACGACAGCCCTGTCTTAGAGGTCATGTTGTTGGACAACGATGAACCTACGAGCTATGGAGAAGCAATGATGGGCCCGAAATCCGACAAATGGTTAGAGGCCATGAATTCCGAGAAAGGATCCATGTATGAAAACCAAGTATAGACTTTGGTGGACTTAATCATTGGACGACAGGTCGTTGAGTACAAATGGATCTTTAAAATGAAGACAGACACTAATGGTGAATGTCACCGTTTATATAGCTCGACTTGTCGCAACGAAGTTTCTGACAAGTTCAAGGAGTTGACTACGATGAGATTTTCTCACTCGTAGCAATGCTAAAGTCTGTTGGAATTATGTTAGCAGTTGCTGCATTTTTCAATTATGAAACCTAGCAGATGGATGCCAAAACATCGTTTCCTTCCTTAAGGAAAGGTTGTATGAGATACAGTCAGAAGGTTTTGTCAGTCCTAAGGATGCTAAAAGGTCTGTAAGCTTCAGTAATCCTTCTATGATTTGAAGCAAGCATCTCAGAGTTGGAATATACACTTTGATGAGGTGATCAAAGTTTTTGAGTCTATACAAAGTTTATGAGAAACTTGTATTTACAATAAAGTGATTGGGAGCACTATAGAGTTTCTGGTAAGCATATGTGGTTGACATATTGTTGATCGGAAATAATATAGAATTTTTGGAAAGCATAAATGGTTGTTTGAAAAGTGTTTTTCAAAGGAAGACCTGGATAAAGCTACCTAATTGTTGAGCATCAAGATCTATAGAGATAGATCAATATACTTGATGAGACTTTCAATGAGTACATACCTTGACAAGTTTTTCAAAGAGTTCAAAACGGATCAGACAGAGAAAGAGTTCATTGCCTGATTTGTAAGGTGTGAAGTTGAGTTAGAATCGAAGCTCGACCACGGCAGAAGAAAGAGAAAGGATGAATGCCGTCCCCTATGCCTTAGCCATAGGTTCTGTATTATGCCATGCTGTGTACCGCACCTGGTGTGTGCCTTGCCATGAGTCTGTCAAGGGGTACAAGAGTGATCCAGGAGTGGATCACTGGACATCGGTCAAAACTTAGTAACCAGAGGACTAAGGAGATGTTTCTCGATTATGGAGGTGATAAAGAGTTCGTCGTAAAGAGTTACGTCGATGCAAGCTTTAACACCAATCCGGATGACTCGGAGTAGCAATCTGGATACGTATAGTGGAGCAGCCATTTGGAATAGTACCAAGTGGAGTGTAGTAGCAGTGTTTACAGTTGGACATAGAGATTTGCAAAGTACACACGAATCTAAATGTCGCAGACCCGTTGACTAGAAGACCTCTCTCACATGCAAAGCATGATCGAACCCCAGAACTCATTGGGTGTTAGATTCATAACAATGCGAATCACATGGTGATGTGGACTCGATTATTGACTAGTGAAAGTGGGAGACTATTGGAAATATGCCCTAGAGGCAATAAATAAAGTGTTTATTATTATATTTCCTTGTCATGATAATCATTTATTATCCATGCTATAATTGTATTGATCGGAAACTCAGATACATGTGTGGATACATAGAGAACACCATGGCCCTGTATGCCTCTAATAGACTAGCTCGTTGATCAAAGATGGCTAGATTTCCTAGCCATTAACATGAGATGTCATTTGATAGAGGAATCACATCATTAGGAGAATGATGGGATGGACAAGACCCAAACTACAAACGTAGCATATGATCGTGTCAGTTTATTGCTACTATTTTCTGCATGTCAAGTATATGTTCCTATGACCATGAGATCATGCAACTCACGGATGCCGGGAGAGTGCCTTGTGTGTATCAAACGTTGCAACGTAACTGGGTGACTATAAAGGTGCTCTACAGGTATCTCCGAGGGTGTCTGTTGGGTTGGCATGGATCAAGACTGGGATTTATTACTCCGCGTGACGCAGAGGTCTCTCAGGGCCCACTCGGTAATACGACATCACAGTAAGCCTTGCAGGCAATGTGACTAAGTGTTAGTCACGGTATCTTGTATTACGGAATGAGTAAAGAGACTTTCCAGTAACGAGGTTGAACTAGGTATGGAGATACCAACGACCGAATCTCGGGCAAGTAACATACCGAAGAACAAAGGGAACATCATACGGGATTAACTGAATCCTTGACATAGAGGTTCTACCGATAAAGATCTTCGTAGAATATGTAGGAACCAATATGGGCATCCAATTACCGCTATTGGTTATTGACCGTAGAGGTGTCTCGGTCATGTCTACATATTTCTCGAACCCGCATGGTCTGCACACTTAAGGTTTGGTGACGTTTCGGTAGTATAGAGTTATGCATGGTGGTGACCGAAGGTTGTTTGGAGTCTCGGATGAGATCCCAGACGTCACGAGGAGCTCTGGAATGGTCCGAAGGTAAAGATTCATATATAGGAAATCCTATTTTGGTCGCCGAAAAAGTTTTGGGCTCATCGGTAGTGTACCGGGAGTGTCAGTAGTGTACCGGGAGACCATCGGCAGGGGTATTTCGACCCAAGAGGCTACATGGGCTGTGGGAGAGTGAATACCAGCCCTTAGTGGGCTGGTGGAAGTCCCACATAAGGCCCATGCGGCTGGGAAGAAAAGCCCAAAGAAAAAAAGGTGGAAAAAGGCAAAAAGACCAAACTAAGGAGGAGTCCTAGTCCTACTAGGATTGGAGGAGGAATCCTCCTCTCCTCCTTGGTTCAGCCGATGCCTAGGGCTGACCCCTTGAGGGACAAGCCTCCTCCTCTCTTCCTCTTATATATACTAGTGGTTTTAGGGTTTTTGCACGAGTTTTTTCAGCCACGTGCTACCCGTTCCTCTAGTGCATAGTTTCTCCTCTAGATCGGTTTTCTGCAGTGCTTAGGCAAAGCCCTGACGAAATTGCTCCACCACCATTGCCGTGGTGCCGTCACGCTGCCGGGGAACTTGTCTACCTCTTCGTTCCCTCTTGCTGGATCAAGAAGGCAGAGATCGTCATCGAGTTGTACATGTGCTAAACGCGGAGGTGTCGTCCGTTTGGCGCTAGATCGGAAGGACCGTGATCAAGATTGCGAGATGGATCGTGATGTGATCGCGGGACGGATCGTGATGAGTTTGCGGGACGGATCGTGATGAGTTCGCGGGACGGATCGTGATTGGATCGTGGGACGAATCGTGATGAGATCGCGGGACGCTCGGCGATTTGGATCGCGAAGATGTTCGACTACACCAACCGCGTTTCTTAACGCTTCCTGCTTAGCAATCTACAAGGGTATGTAGATCCACTCTCCCTATCGTAGATGCTCATCACCATGGATAGATCTTGCGTGTGCGTAGGAAAATTTTTGTTTCCCATGCAACGTTCCCCAACAAAAACTCCGTCCCATCTGATCAAATTGGACATCGCCAAGGCCTTTGACACTGTTCGCTGGGATTACATGTTGGATCTTTTGCAATGCCTCGGCTTTCCTCAAAGATGGCGGGACCTCCTGACGACTCTCTTCACCATGGCCTTCTCTAGGGTTTTCCTCGATGGAATCCCTAGGAGGGACATCCTGCATGGACGCGGTCTTCGCCAGGGCGATCCCCTCTCGCCCCTCTTGTTCGACATCGCCATCAACCCACTTTAGAGACTTCTGGAAAAGGCTACGAAATCCGGCCTGCTGTCTGCTATGCCTGGAGGTATTCAGGGCCCGAGGGTCTCCCTCTATGTGGACGATGCTGCCATTTTTCTATCCCCCATGACACATGATGTGAAAGGCCTTGCTAGCATACTACAAGGTTTTGGGGTAGTCTCTGGCCTCGTGACAAATGTGACCAAGAGCTCCATCGCCCCCATCCAATGCGCCAACATCAACTTGGAGGAGATTCTGGCGAACTTCCCGGCAACTATGACCCCCTTCCCCATTAAGTAACTGGGATTGCCCCTATCCCTCGGAAGACTTAGGCGTGTGGACCTTCAACCCTACATCGACAAGGCGGTGGCTCGTCTTAGCCCGTGGAAAGGAAAGTTCCTGAATCGTGCCGGGTGCATTGCTCTGGTTAAGTCCATGCTCTCCTCCATGCCAATCTTCTTGCTGACGGCTTTAAAGGCTGACAAAGGCATCCTCAAGGCCTTTGCGAAGATCAGTCGCGGCATGCTCTGGGCCTGTAAGGAGGCAGTTAGTGGAGGGAAATGCAAAGTCAACTCGCAAAAGGTCTGTCGCCCCAAGGAGCTCGGTGGTTTGGGGGTTTTGGACCTCGAGAGGTTCTCCCGGGCCCTGAGGCTTCGCTGGTTATGGTATAAGTGGAAGGCTCGTGAGAAGCCATGGGTGGGCTGTGAAACCCCCAACGACGCCTCCGACCTTGACCTTTTCAATGCGGATACTCATTTCACCATCGAAAACGGCGCCAAGGCCTTCTTCTGGTCGTCTTCATGGCTCCATGGCGCCCCGCCAAAAGACCTGGCTCCCCTTATTTTCAAGGCTTCCAAGAGGAAGAAGCGGACGGTCCAAGACGCTCTCGTTGATAACAACTGGGTCTCGGACGTTGTGGTGGATGCATTCACTGTCGAACACATGGAACAATACGTCTGCCTCTAGGAGCTCCTGTCAGATATCCAGCTTCATCCTGACACTGAGGACTCCATTACCTGGTCCTTGACCCCTAATGGGCGCTACTCGGCCAGCTCCGCCTACAAGGTCCAGTTCCTCGCCTCTTTGCGCTGCCAGTTTTGGAACGTCGTGTGGAAGACCTGGCCCCCTCCAAAGTGTCGTTTGTTTGCCTGGCTCGCTGTCCAGAACCGTATATGGATCACTGATCGCTTGGCGAAACGCGGATGGACGCACCAACCTACTTGCCATCTCTGCCGTACCTCCCTTGAGATGGCACGACACATTCTTTTCGAGTGTCGCTTCTCCAAACGTATCTGGACGGCCGCGGCCTCTTGGCTGTCTTGTCCAGACCTCATCAGCAGCATGGGGGAGGGTAGGCCTAAAGTCGTGGACTATTGGCTGGCCGTTTCGAAGTCCACCACCTCCTCCCCAAAAGGCTTGCGCTTAGCTATGACGCTCATCACCTGGGAGATCTGGAAAGAGAGGAGCGAACAAGTTTTCAACAATAAGTCCTCCCTGCCATCAGTTGTCAGGCATAAGATTAGGGAAGAGGGGAAGGAGTGGATCCTCGCCGGTGCTAAAAATCTGGCGGAACTTGTAGGTTGATCCTTTTTCCCCTTTGTCAGGGGTGGCGTTCGCCCCCTTCCTCTCTTTTTTGTTTTTGGCTCTTGCCATACCCCTGTTTGCTTCTCCTATATCAATATAAGGCAAAAGCTTTTTTGCCCGTTTAAAAAAAACTTTGTTCAGCTTCCGGCGAGACTCGCCGGCCTACTCGACAGCCACTCGGTTCTTTGCATGAAGAAGAAGTACCTGCCCTCCCCGTAGGCCTTGCGCTCCTCTAGATCAAGATGAAACCGAAGTTAATCGATCAACACAGATTCGTTTGGAGTGCATGCAATTGACAGGAATTAATGGGAAGCCCCTCAAAAGGGGATGATTAATCGGGAAGGAAACAACGATGGGCTCGATTTTGTTCAACATTTAACTGAAATAACAACAAACATAAATTACGATCTGGATCAATCTGGCAAACCAGTTAAGTTGAGATCGATGTATATGTACCGACGAGCTTGGCGGGGTCCGAGTCGAGGATCTTCACATCCATGAACACGTTGAGCGGCGGCTTCGGCCCCTCAATCTTCCCGTGGAGGTAGACGTTGAGGAGTTCCTCATCGGTTGGCAGGAAGTGGAATCCCATGGGGAATCACAGCTGCGGCACCAATAGCTTTTCCTTATGTTCGCCTATCATGTTCGCTGTCGCCGGCGTCAAGCCACCATCGCCGTGCCACATCATCTCCTCGCCGTTGTCCTCCATCTCCAAGAACCGTAAGCAAGGTTTTCTAGACACCTGAAGTAGGACAGGGACACCCCATAAGTATATGGCTTGTCTGTAATGACGCACATAGTTGTATCTAATTATGTATACTAGTTTTTCTAAGACAACTATGGACACTAGTTTTTCTTTAGAACTCTTGACCACTTTATTTGCAGTCTATAGGTATGTACGAAATTTGAATCATGAGGCTTGTCCAACCAAACATGTCCCCCCACTCCTAAATTACAAGTAAAATTGACAAGATTATGAACCTCATAATTAAAGTTTCTACACTCATGAACAAAATAACAAGAAATAAAAGTAGACACATGGGTTATTATTTCATGTACAATAGCTGCATGAGAGCATCTACAACCGGACCCCTTATACCCGTCTCAAATGCTCATATAGGCCGTCCGGTCACTGTCTGGTCACAAAAATGCAACCCAGCTAGGCGCCTCAACCAGGCCTCAAATGCCCGGACTGAATGGAACCCCTCATATCCAATCCAAATATGGGGCTGATATGGGGGAGTCCGGGTGCGCCCGCCACGTTGCACCCGACATCGTGACCCCACCGCAAATTACACCAAATCCACCCTCCAGAATTGCCGGATCCATTTAATATTTTCCTCTCTTGTTCCTCCTCCATGTCGTCCGTCTTGCAGCTCCGCCGCCGCGTGCATTCCGCCGTCGTTCCTAGCCTCTGCCCCGCTAGCTCCGTAAGAGGAGTTTTCTGTCCCGTCCTCATCGCGGAGGACGTCTCGTTGACTCGGAAGACATCGCGGCACGTCTGACAACTGTCTGGCTCCACCTTGCGTTGGATGTGTTCAACATTGTGTCTGACCAGAATTTTTGTCAAATTTTTAGGGGACAGGATGGATTCCGATGTGTTGTCCGACGAGGAGTATGTACCGATGATACGTCTCTAACCTATCTATAATTTTTGATTATTCCATGCTAATATATTATCATTCTAGGACACTTTTGGGGCATTTATTTATGACTTTATAATATTTTTGAGCACTAACCTATTGGCACAGTGCCCAATGCCAGTTGCTGTTTTCTGCATGTTTTTTTATTTTTCAGGTTTACAGTACCAAACGAAGTCCAATTGCCACGAAAGTTTTTTATGATTTTTTTCTGGACGAAAACAAGACCTAGAAGCTTCGGAAGGAGGCTAGGAGCCTGATGACCCACAAGTATAGGGGATCTATCATAGTCCTTTCGATGACTAAGATTGTCGAACCCAACGATGAGTAGAAGGAAATGACAAGCGGTCTCCAGTAAGGTATTCTCTGCAAGCACTGAAATTATCGATAACAGATAGTGTTGTGATAAGATGATTTGTAACGAGTAACAAGTAACAAGTGTAGCAAAGGTGCAACAAGGTAGCCCAATCCTTTTTGTAGCAAAGGACATGCATGTACACACTCTTATATAAAGCAAAGCACTCCCAAGGACACATGATAATTTCTGTCAAACTAGTTTTCATCATGCTCATTTGATTCACATTCATTACTTTAATAATTTGATATGTGGGTGGAACGGTGATGTCTACTACACAACCTTGTTCTCGTAGACTCGTGTTGGGCCTCCAAGCGCAGAGTTCTGTAGGACAATAGCAATTTTCCCTCAAGTGGATGACCTAAGGTTTATCAATCCGTGAGAGGTGTAGGATGAAGATGGTCTCTCTCAAGCAACCCTGCAACCAAATAACAAAGAGTCTCTTGTGTCCTCAACACACCCAATACAATGGTAAATTGTATAGGTGCACTAGTTAGGCGAAGAGATGGTGATACAAGTGTAATATGGATGGTAGATATAGGTTTTTATAATCTGAAAATATAAAAAATCAAGGTAACAAATAGTAAACAATGAGCAAAACGTTTTATAAATGCTTGGAAACAAGGCCTAGGGTCCATAATTTCACTAGTGCAATTTCTTTGAACAATATTAACATAGTTGAATCATATGTAAATACCTCTCGTGCGATAAAGAGTTCACTCCAAAGTCACAAATAGTGGAGAGCTAACGAAGAAATTATTGTAGGGTACGAAACCACCTCAAAGTTATCTTTTCTGATCAATCTTATGAGCTATCCCTATAAGTGTCACAAACAGCCCTAGACTTCGTACTAAAATAGCGCCTTAAGATGCACATCAACCAAAACCCTAATGTCACCTAGATAATCCAGTGTCACCATAAGTACCCATGGGCTTGATTATACGATATGCATCACATAATTTCAGATTAATCATGTTCAATCCAACACAAAGAACTTCAAAGAGTGCCCCAAAGTTTCTATTAGAAATTCAAGGCAAAAACGTGTGCCAACCCTTATGAATAAATTCCCAAGGTCATGGAACCCGCGAGTTGATCACCAAAACATACATCAAGTGGATCAATAGAACATCCCATTGTCACCACAAATATCACATAGCAAGACATACATCAAGTGTTCTCAAATCCTTAAAGACTCAATCCGATAAGAAAACTTTAAAGGGAGAACTCAATTCAGCACAACAAGATAGAGAGGGGAAAACTCCTTATGATTCAATCTATATCAATAAAACTTGCGGTACATCAAGATCGTGCCATCTCAAGAACACGAGAGAGAGAGAGAGAGATCAAACACATAGCTACTGGTACATACCCTCAGCCCCGAGGGTGAACTACTCCCTCCTCATCATGGAGACCACCGGGATGATGAAGATGGCCTCTGGTGATGGTTTGCCCCCGCGGCAGGGTGACGGAATGGGCTCCCGATTGGTTTTACCTGGCTCTGGAGGCTTGCATCAGCGGAACTCCCGATCTAGGTTTCTTTCCGGGGTTTTTAGTATTTATAGGAATTTTTGGCGTCGGTCCCACGTCTAGAAGGTGCCCGAGGACTCCTTGGCCTTCCTGTCCGGCGACTCTCCGCTCCAGTATTTTTATATTTTCCAAAAATATTCTTCGTAGACTTTCAGCTCATTCCGAGAACTTTTATTTCTGCACAAAAACAACACCACAGTAGTTCTGCTGAAAACAACGTTAGTCCGGGTTAGTTCTAATAAAATCATACCAAAATCATATAGAATTATTGTAAACATGGCATGAATACTTCATAAATTATAGATACGTTGGAGACGTATCAGCATCCCCAAGCTTAATTCTTGCTCGTCCTCGAGTAGGTAAATGATAAAAGAAATAATTTATGAAGTGTGCATGCTAGCAAGTGCACAATTTTGATCAATGATAATTCCAATCACTTTTTCTAGCATCATTATATATCATAAACAGTATCTCATCTCATAATACTTCTCAGGATAAAGTAACAAGCTATCCACATGTTAACGTATAGTCAAACAAACTATGCTTTCAGTCACCAAACAATTGCAATTGATCTTATTTTTAGGAAGGGTCTATGTAAGAGATTTGATTTAGCAAATTACACATACTCAACTATCATATAGCCTTCCATGATTGCTAGCACTTAAAGCATATTTCTAGAAAAAATAGCATCCATCGAACACAGAGAAAGATAAGGGCTTAAAGTTTTGCCTCCCAACTTATTTATCATATAGATAATTGTCAAAAATAATAATTCATGATCAAATATATTTGAATGGCCATATATGCTTGGATCTTTCCCCAACACATGACGCTTGACAAAAGAAAAAGGCAAAATATAGGAAGTGGTGAAGATCACCATGACTCTTGCATAAAGGTAAATACTAGAAAGTAAAATATAAACCTTTCGCAGATGGAAGCATTGATTTACAAAGGTGCCAGAGCTCGAGCTTTTAAAACAGAGATGAATAATAATTTAGGGCGGTATGCTTTCATTATCACCATAACAACCGAGAGATCTCAGTATCTTCCATGCTAGATACATTATAGGAGGTTCCCAAACAGAATCGTAAAGTTTTTACTCCCCCTCCACCAATCAATCACACACCATGGTGAGCCAAATCCATGGGTACCGTCAATACCAACAACATTCCTGGGGTTTTGTTTAATTATTTGCATTTTTTTCTTTGATTTCGGGACTGGGAATCCCTATTACCAGCCACTTTCTCGTGAATGATAGTGAATCAACACATATCGTGAGAATAACCCACCTAGCATGGAAGATACTAACAACCCCTAGTTAACATATGAGCGATTCGGGCACACAAAACAGAATATTATTTGAAGGTTTAGAGTTTGGCACATGCAAAATTACTTGGAACGGCAGGTAAATACCGCATATAGGTAGGTATGGTGGACTCATAGAGAACAACTTTCGATTTAAGGGTGTTTGGATGCACAAGTAGTATTTATACTTGGCGTGGAAGTTTTGGCTAGTATGAGGTGGAAGCAAGCACCATATGTTGGCGGATCCATAACAATATAACTTCTATACAAATATACCCAAGCATAACTCATTATGTTGTCTTCCTTGTCCAACTTCAACTAATTTTCTCAAGTTTGAAAATAATTAACGGGTATTCACAATCATATAAGATGTCAAAGATAGTATATTTATATGTGAAATCTCTCTTCCTACAATATTCTTTCATGAATGGTTCAAGTGACCAATGCGGTGTTTGCTAACTTTCAATAAATTTTACCACCTATACTTCCTATATGCGAAGTCATTACTCCCCGTGGGATAAGCATATAAAACATATATAATTTCAGATTTATGATATTCAATTCATTCAACCATTTACTCATAGGATATAAGTGAAGCACGAGAGGAAATGACAAGCTACTCACAAAAGATATAAGTGAAGATCAATGAGTAGTCAAACAATTAAGTATCTATGTGAGGACTCTCTCTCCCTCAATGAATATTTTCAGATCTTAAGAATTTTATTAAACAGCGAGAGAAATAAAAAATAGCACTCCAAGAATAGCACATATCATGTGAATGAATAAAATTTAGGCTCAACATAGTCTAACCGATAATTATTGATGAAGAGAGGTGGGATGCGTAGCATACCAAAGCTTGGATGCTTGAGACTTCTTGAAATATTTACTTGGGGTTCCTTGGGCATCCCCAATATTGAGCTTTTTTATATCATTCAATCATCTCATGTCATGGTTTCACCTATTCTCAAAAACTTCATCCACACAAAACTCAAAAAGAACTCATGAGATACGTTAGTACACATAATAATAAATCGGCTCTTTATGTACTGCCAAGAAAAGTTGCATAATAATTTTAAAACATTAGGTACTGTATACTATCATTTCCACAATTTATATCTACCAATATAGTCTATGGAAACTATAGGATAAGTAGATAACAAAACTATGGCAACAATCTGTCTAAACAGAACAGTCTGCAGAAATTTATGAAAACAATCTACTTATTTAACTCAAAAAATTAAAAAAATGAGGACATGCTATAAAATTTATATTACATCACTTTTTAAAAAAATTCAGAAACTTTCCACATTCCGTAAAATATGAAAATTCAAACAGTACAGCCAAAGTTTCTATTTTTTACACAACACACATCAAAACATGCAATGCAAGCATCCTAAGGCAATTCTTGAACTTTTTATTAAAAAAACAAGAATATAAATAACACCTAACAGATAGAAACAAAATAAAATGATTCTCTAAGCAAAACTCATATTATGTGACGAATAAAAATATAGCTCCAAGTAAGATATACCGGTAGTGTTGAAGACGAAAGAGGGGATGCCTTCCGGGGCATCCCCAAGCTTAGGCGCTTGATTCTTCCTTGGATATTACCTTGGGGGTACCTTGGGAATCCCCAATCTTAGGTTATTGTCACTCCTTGTTCTCCTCATATCGGTGTCTCACCCAAAACTTGGAAACTTCAATCACACAAAACTTAACGAAACTTCATGAGATGCGTTAGTATAATAAAGATAGATCATTCACTTAGGTACTGTCAAGACAAGATTCATAATTTTTAACACATGATATATACTGTATGCTATCATTCCCATAATGTATATCACTGAATATAAGCTATGGGAACACTAAAACAAGCAAACTATGCATGCAAAACAGAATCTGTCAAAAACAGAACAGTCTGTTAATATCTGTAGTGTAGACATACTTCCCTGTCTCTAAAAATTCTGAAAAAATAAGTAAATCTGGGAAATTTGTATATAAATCATGTGTAAAAAAATTCAGATAAAAATAATGTTCCAGTGAATTTACAAAATTCCTGGACTAAGAGCAAAAGTTTCTGTTTTTGCACGGAATCAAGTCAACTATCATCCACACTATCCCAAAGGCTTTACTTGGCACTTTATTGAAACAAAAGCTATTAAACATGATTAATACAGTTTATTCATCATGTTAACACACCAAAACATAAGGAAAAAGTGTTGGGTTGTCTCCCAACAAGCGCTTTTCTTTAATACCTTTTAGCTAGGCATGATGATTTCAATGATGCTCGTATAGGAATAATAGTTGAAACATGCAAGAGAGAATCATGAATCACATGACAAGCACATTTAAGTCTAACACACTTACTATGCATAGGGATTTTGTGAGCAAAAAATTTGTGGTAACAAGAATCATCTAGCATAGGAAGGCAAAACAAGCATCACTTCAAAACTTTGAACACATAGAGAGGAAACTTGACATTATTGCAATTCCTACGAGCATATGTTCCTCCCTAATAATAATTTTCAGTAGCATCATGAAGTAATTTCACAATATAACCATCACACAAAGCATTCTCTTCATGATCTACCAGCATCTAAATTCTACCACTCTCCACACAACAAAATTTCTTCTCATGCAAAGTAGTGGGAGCAAACTCAACAAAATAACTACCAGGTGACACTTGATTGACATAACCACATTGAATATTAGAATCATGATAATAGGTTTAATGGTTGTCATTACTCTTTATAGCATACATTTCATCACAATAATCATCATAGATAGGAAGCAAGTCATAATCATAATAGTTTTGCTCATCAAAACTTGGGGGACTAAAAATATCATTTTCATCCAACATAGCATCCCCAAGCTTGCAGCTTTGCATATCATTAACATAATTAATATTCAGATAATTCATACTAATGATATTTCAATCATTCTAATCACTCAAAGATTTAGTGCCAAACATTTCAATAACTTCTTCTTCTAACACTTGAGCACAATTTTTCTTTCCATCATTTTCATGAAAGACATTAAAAAGATGAAGCATATGAGGCAACCTCAATTCCATTTTTTGTAGTTTTCTTTTATAAAACCAAACTAGTGAAAAGCAAAAACTAAAATATTCAATTGAAATATCTAAAGATATACCTTCAAGCACTCACCTCCCCGACAACAGCGCCAGAAAAGAGCTTGATGTCTACTACACAACCTTCTTCTTGTAGACTCGTGTTGGGTCTCCAAGCGCAGAGTTTTGTAGGATAGTAGAAATTTTCCCTCAAGTGGATGACCTAAGGTTTATCAATATGTGAGAGGTGTAGGATGAATAGGGTCTCTCTCAATCAACCCTGCAACCAAATAACAAAGAGTCTCTTGTGTCCCCAACACACCCAATACAATGGTAAATTGTATAGGTGCACTAGTTCGGCGAAGAGATGGTGATACAAGTGTAATATGCATGGTAGATATAGGTTTTTATAATCTGAAAATATAAAAACAGCAAGGTAACAAATAGTAAACAGAGAGCAAAACGTTGTTTAAATGCTTGGAAACAAGGCCTAGGATCCAGAATTTTACTAGTGCAATTTCTCTCAACAATATTAACATAGTTGAATCATATGTAAATACCTCTCGTGCGACAAAGAGTTCACTCCAAAGTCACAAATAGTGGAGAGCTAACAAAGAAATTATTGTAGGGTACGAAACCACCTCAAATTTATCTTTTTCGATCAATCTTATGAGCTATCCCTATAAGTGTCACTAGAGTTCGTACTAAAATAACACCTTAAGATACACATCAACCAAAAGTCACATAGATACTCCAATGTCACCACAAGTGCCCATGGGCTTGATTATACGATATGCATCACATAATTTTAGATTCATCATGTTCAATCCAACACAAAGAACTTGAAAGAGTGCCCCAAAGTTTCTACCGGAAAGTCAAGGCAAAAACGTGTGCCAACCCTTATGCATAGATTCCCAAGGTCACGGAACTCGCAAGTTGATCACCAAAACATACATCAAGTGGATCAATAGAACATCCCATTGTCACCATGGATATCCCATCGCAAGACATACATCAATTGTTCTCAAATCCTTAAAGACTCAATTCGATAAAAAACTTCCAAGGGAAAACTCAATTCATCACAACAAGGTAGAGAGGGGAAAACTCCATATCATTCAATCTATATCAATAAAGCTCGCGGTACATCAAGATCGTGCCATCTCAAGAACAAGGGAGAGAGAGAGATCAAACACATAGCTACTGGTACATACGCTCAACCCCGAGGGTGAACTACTCCCTCCTCGTCATGGAGACCGGCGGGATGATGAAGATGGCCTCCAGTGATGGTTTCCCCCTCCAGCAGGGTGCTGGGACGGGCTCCCGATTGGTTTTTCGAGGCTCTAGAGGCTTGCGGTGGCAGAACTCCCGATCTAGGTATCTTTCTGGGGGTTATAGTATTTCTAGGAATTTTTGGCATCGGTCCCACATCCAGAAGGCTCCCGAGGAAGTCACAAGCTAGGGGGACGCGCCCTAGGGGGCGCCCCTGTGGCTTGTGGCTTCCTTGGCCTTCCTGTCCGGCGACTCTTCGCTCCAGTATTTTTATATTTTCCAAAAATATTCTCCGTAAATTTTCAGATCATTCCGAGAACTTTTATTTTTGCACAAAAACAACATCGTGGTAGTTCTGCTGAAAACAGCATTAGTCCGGGTTAGTTCTAATAAAATCATACCAAAATCATATAGAATTATTGTAAACATGGCATGAATACTTCATAAATTATAGATACGTTGGAGACGTATCAACCGGTTCTTGGGTTATGCCCTTACTTGGACAAACCTCCCACTTATGATTAACCCCTCTCGCAAGCATCCGCAACTACGAAAGAAGAGATAAATCTAACCATAGGATGAAACATATGGATCTAGATCAGCCCCTTACGACGCAACGGATAAACTAGGGTTTAAGCTTCTTTCACTCTAGCAACCCATGATCTACTTATTACTTCCCATTGCCTTCCCCTAGGCCGAAATAATGGTGAAGTGTTATGTCGTCGACGTTCACATAACACCACTAGAGGAGAGACAACATACATCTCATAAAAATATCGAACGGATACCAAATTCACATGATTACTTATAACAAGACTTATTCCATGTCCTCGGTAACAAACGTAACTACTCACAAAGCATGTTCATGTTCATAATCAGAGAAGTATTGATTATTATAAAGGATCTGAACGTATGCTCTTCCACCAAGTAAACCAACTAGCATCAACTACAAGGAGTAATCAACACTATACTAGCAAGCCATAGGTACCAATCTGAGGTTTGAGACAAAGATCGGATATAAGACATGAACTAGGGTTTGGAGAGGAGATGATGTTGGTGAAGATGTTGATGGAGATTGACCCCATCTCTATCAGAGGATCATTGGTGATGACGATGGCTTCGATTTCCCCCTCCGAGAGGGAAGTTTCCCCGGCAGAACAACCCTGTTGGAGCTCTAGATTGGTTCTGTCCAAGTTCCGCCTCGAGATGTCGACGCTTCATCCCGAAAGGTTCCTTTTGATTTTTTCCAGGTCAAAACCCTTCATATAGCAGAAGATGGGCGTCGGGATCCTGCCAGGTGGGTCACAAACCTGCTAGGCGGCCATAGGGGCTGGCCGCGCCTGGCAGGCTTGCCACCTCCTGGTGGCCCCTCTCTGGTATCTGTTTCGCTCAGTATTTTTTATATATTCCAAAACAATTCTCCGTAAATTTTCAGGACTTTTAGAGCTGTGCAAAATAGGTATCTCAGATTTACTCCTTTTCCAGTCCAGAATTCTAGCTGCTGGCATTCTCCCTCTTCATGTAAACCTTGTAAAATAAGAGAGAAAAGGCATAAGTATTGTACCATAACGTGTAATAACAACCCATAATGCAATAAATAACAATATAAAAGCATGATGCAAAATGGACGTATCAACTCCCCCAAGCTTAGACCTCGCTTGTCCTCAAGCGAAAGCCGAGATCGATAAATATGTCCACATGTTTAGAGATGGAGGTGTCGATAAAGTACAAAAATAGACATGAGGGCATCATGAACATCTTTAGAACAACAATACTTATTGTATAATATTTCTTATGCTAGAGTAAAAATTCATTCACAAGATAAAGTATGAACCAAGAACTCTATTGAGAACCAACAAACTATGCTCATGCTCTCAGTCATTGAAGCAATTTGCAATTTGTCATAACATCAGGAAGAGTCAATATAAGAGCTTGTAAAGCAAATCAACATACTTAATCATCTTTTAGTCTTTCATAATTGCTAACACTCACTCGGTACTCATGAGGTCAAAGCTTCAATTGGACACAGATAAAGATAAGAGCTTATAGTTTTGCCTCCCAACTATTTACCTCAAGGGTAATGTAAACAGAAATAAATCATGATCACCCACATCCGAGTGGATATATGTGTCTAGATCATTCCCAACACATAATGCTTGCCAAGAGAGAAAGGCGAAATATAGGAAGTGGTGAAGATCACCATGACTCTTGCATAAAGGTAAGTACTTATAAAGTAAAAGTAACGGATAGGCCCTTCGCAGAGGGAAGCAGAGGTCGTCATGCACTTTTTGTTTTGGGATGCACAAACCCTTAGTGCAAAGGAACGTCGCGTTGTGTTGCCCTTTGTGATAGCAACCTTTATTATGCAGTCCATCGCTTTTATTTCTTTACTATCACAAGTTCGTACAATGCTTATTTCCCTTACAATAAAATATCAGACATATTTAGGAGCAATTCTTATTGCTTTTTGCACCGATGACAACTTACTTGAAGGATCTTACTCAATCCATAGGTAGGTATGGTGGAATCTCATGGCAATACTGGGTTGAGGTATTTGGATTCACAAGTAGTATCTCTACTTGGTGCGGAAGTTTTGGCAAATATGAGGTGGAAGAAAGCACTACATGTTGGAGGATCTAAAACCATATAACTTCTACCCGGAGGCAAGCAAACATAACCCATCATGTTGTATTACTTGTCCAACATCAACTTCTTAGCATCTAATATTTTAATGAGTG
This sequence comes from Hordeum marinum, assembly GCA_022496015.1. Classification (NCBI taxonomy): domain Eukaryota; kingdom Viridiplantae; phylum Streptophyta; class Magnoliopsida; order Poales; family Poaceae; genus Hordeum; species Hordeum marinum. Next base: position 473,160,786 of record CM039678.1, read on the forward strand.
GTCACAATCATAAAAGATGTCCAAGATAATATATTTGTATGTGAATATCTCTTTATTTATCACTTCCTTTTCAATTGCATCAATGACCAATCACTATGTTTGTTAACTCTTAAGAAATTTCAATCGACATACTTCTTATATGTGAAGTCATCACTCCCCATAAGATCATCATGTATACTCTTTGCTTTTCTTCTATTCTTCTTTTATTTATTACTCTCAAGAGCATAGTAAGCTAGCAAAGCCCTCACATCAAAACTACATTTTATTATATAACTCTCGAACTTGCTTACATAAGGGGAGCAAAAAGCAAAAACTAAAAGCTAGATCATACTAAAACTTTATTCTACTAGATCAAAACAAAATAAAAAAAGGATCGCACTAAGAAAAACAAGAAAAGGAAAAAGTGTGATGGTGATACATTACCGGGGAACCTCCCCCAAGCTTGGCACAAGCCAAGGGGAGTGCCCATACCCATGTGTTCATATGTCCTTCAGAGGTGATGGTGGAGGAGTTGTTGATGAGGTTGGAAGCTTGTCCTCCGTCTTCCAAGGCATATGCTCTCCATCGTAAAAATATGAATGAGTCTCCGAAATCCTCAAATCTGCAGCCAAACTCATTCTCTTAAATTTGTATTCATACTCACAGTTTTTATTTTGCAGATCATAGATCTGGGCTTGGAGATGCTCAATTTTCTCGTAAAGCTTGAAGATGTGCTCCCAGATGTCCTTGGTGTTCAGCTTGTGTTTATGGGTAAACTCCAAGATCATCATATGATTGGCATTGAGTCCATGTTCCACCATCCCTTGGCAGTTGAAGACTTGCTGCTCCATTGCGTCGAGCCTTGTTTCCATGCTTCCGGTCTTCTTTGGCCCTTCAACGTCACGGATGTGCAGCACTCCCTCACGCATCTCAATGGCTTGAGGGTGTCGCAGCACGTCCGCAAGATAGGGGTTGATGACATTCTCGAAGAACTAGTCCTTCAGAGCACTTGGGGATGCCATGACATTCTAAATCTGTAACAGAAACAGCTCAAAATGAAAACAGGAGGTATTGTCGTGATACAAAAGCCCAAACCTTCGGGAGATTATATAATGAATTTTTGCCGACCCAAAGGAGTGTACCACAAGAAAACGGAGTCCGGAGGGTGCACGGGGTGGTGGCAAGCCCCCTCAGCGCGGCCAGGGGGTGGCCGCGCCTAGAAGGCTTGTCACCTCTTCGTGCGTCTGTCGGACTACTTTGATTTTCCTAATTTATTAAATATTCCAAAACTGAGTAAAATTGCTATTGCGAAAGTTTTGGAGTCGGTTTACTTACCATACCACATATCTATTCCTTTTCGGAGTCTGAAATGTTCCGGTAGGTCTCCCTAATATACTCCTCTGGAGTTATGGTATTAATAACATTGGTTTCAACATTGATGGGACTGCCTGAGATATGTTTGATTCTTTGCCCGTTAACCACCTTCAGGTTTGTGCCTTCGGCGTTGTTAATCTTGATGGCACCGGAACGATATACTTCCTCGACAATGTAAGGCCGTTCCCATTTAGAGAGAAGTTTTCCTGCAAAAAATCTTAACCTAGAATTGTATAACAAGACATGGTCACCTACATAGAATTCACGCTTTTGTATCCTTTTATCATGCCATCTCTTAACTTTCCCTTTAAACAACTTGGCATTCTCATAGGTCTGGGTTCTCCATTCATCAAGTGAGCTAATGTCAAATAACCTCTTCTCACCAACAAGTTTGAAATCATAGTTGAGCTCTTTGATTGCCCAATAAGCTTTATGCTCTACCTCTATAGGTAAGTGACATGCTTTACCATAAACCATTTTATACAGAGACATACCCATAGGGTTTTTGTAAGCAGTTCTATAAGCCCATAATGCATTGTCAAGTTTCTTAGACCAATTCTTTCTAGATCTATTAACAGTGTTTTGCAAGATCAATTTGATTTCTCTATTGCTTAATTCAACTTGACTACTAGACTCAGGATGATAAGGAGATGCAATTCTATGATTAACGTCATACTTAGCAAGCAATTTATGGAAGGCACCATGAATAAAATGTGAACCACCATCAGTCATTAAATATCTAGGGACTCCAAATCTAGGGAAAATAACTTCTTTAAGCATCTTAATAGAGGTGTTATGATCAACACTACTAGTTGCAATAGCTTCTACACACTTAGTAACATAATCAACAACTACTAAAGTATGAGTATACCCATTGGACGTTGGAAAAGGTCCCATATAATCAAAACCCCAAACATCAAATGGTTCAATAACAAGAGAGTAATTCATAGGCATTTCCTGACGTCTACTAATATTGCCAATTCTTTGACATTCATCATATGATAGGACAAACTTATGAGCATCCTTGAAGAGAGTAGGCCAATAAAATCCAGATTGTAATACCTTATGTGCAGTTCTATCTCCAGCGTGGTGTACTCCATAGGCCTCGGAATGACACTTGTGTAGGGTCTATTCTTGTTCATGCTCAGGTACACAACGTCTAATAACACCATCTAGTCCTTCTTTATAAAGGTGTGGGTCATCCCAAAAGTAATGTCTTAAATCATAGAAGAACTTTTTCTTTCGTTGGTATGTGAAACTACGCGGTATAAATTCAACAACAATGTAATTGGCATAATCAGCATACCAAGGAGCATTATGAGAAGCATTTATGACAGCTAATTGTTCATCAGGAAAGCTATCATCAATAGGTAGTGGGTAATCTAGAACATTCTCTAACTTAGACAAGTTATCTGCTACGGGGTTATCAGCACCCTTTCTCTCAACAATATGCAAATCAAATTGTTGTAGCAGAAGAACCCACCTGATAAGTCTAGGTTTAGCATCTTTCTTTTCCATAATATATTTAATAGCAGCATGATCAGTGTGAATAGTTACTTTAGAATCAACAATATTGGGTCTAAACTTATCACAAGCGAACACAGTTGCTAAAAATTCTTTTTCACTGGTAGCATAGTTTCTTTGAGCACTATCTAGAGTTTTGCTGGCATAATGAATAACATTTAATTTCTTATCAACTCTTTGTCCTAGAACAGCACTAATGGCATAATCACTAGCATCACTAATGATTTCAAAGGGTAGGTTCCAATCAGGTGGTTGAACAACAGGTGCAGAAATCAAGGCATTCTTAAGAATTTCAAAAGCTTCTACACAATCATCATAAAAAAAAATGGAACATCTTTTTGCAAGAGATTAGTGAGTGTCCTAGAAATCTTAGAGAAGTCTTTAATAAATCTCCTATAGAAACCAGCGTGACCAAGGAAACTTCTTATACCTCTAATATCCATAGGACACGACATTTTTTCAATAGCATCAACTTTAGCTTTGTCAACTTCAATACCTCTATAGGAAATTTTATGTCCCAAGACAATGCCTTCATTCACCATAAAGTGGCACTTCTCCCAATTCAAGACAAGGTTAGTTTCTTCGCATCTCTGCAAAACTCGATCAAGGTTGATCAAACAGTCATCAAAAGAAGTTCTGTAAATGAAAAAACATCCATGAAAACCTCAACAATCCTTTAACAAAAATCAAAGAATATAGCAGTCATACAACTTTGAAAGGTAGCACGTGCATTGCATAAGCCAAAAGGCATACGTCTATAAGCAAAGGTACCAAAGGGGAAGGTAAAGGTCGTCTTCTCTTGCTCCTCTTTTGATACAGGTATTTGAGAGAAACTAGAATAACCATCTAGAAAGCAGAAATGTATGTGTTTGGATAGTCTTTCTAGCATTTGATCAATAAAAGGTAGAGGGTAATGATATTTCCTAGTAGCTTTATTTAATTTCCTAAAATCAATTACCATTCTATATCGTGTAACAACTCTTTGCGGGATCAATTCATTTTTATCATTAGGAACTACAGTAATACCTCCTTTCTTAGGGACACAATGAATGGGACTAACCCATCTACTATCAGCAATAGGGTAAATGACACCTGCCTCCAGAAGCTTTAATATTTCATTTCTTACCACTTCCTTCATTTTAGGATTTAACCGTCGTTGGTGATCAACAACTGGTTTAGCATCGGGCTCCATTTTAATTTTATGCTGACATAGAGTGGGACTAATGCCCTTAAGATCATCAAGATTATATCCAATAGAAGCATGGTGCTTCCTCAGACTTTTCAATAATCTCTATTCTTCATGCTCTGAAAGGTTAGCACTAATAATAACAGGATATATCTTATTTTCATCAAGATAAGCATATTTCAGAGTATCCGGTAATTGTTTCAGCTCAAACACGGGATCACCCTTGGGTGGAGAAGGATCCCCAAGTATTTAAATAGGCAAGTTGTGTTTCAGAATAGGATGTTGATCAAAGAAAATCTTATCTATTTCATTCCTTTCATTCATATGCATATTATTTTCATGGTCAAGCAAATATTGTTCTAAGGGATCAGTAGGACGCACATCAATAGAAGAAAGACCAATAATTTCATCCTTACTAGACAATTCTTTATCATGGGGTTGTCTACGAAATTTAGAAATTAAACTCATGAGACGTATCCCCAAAATAGACGGTAACGTTTCCTTCTCACAATCTATCCTAGCATTAACAGTATTAAAGAAGGGTCTACCAAGTATAATGGGACAAAAATCATCTTGTGGGGAGCCAAGAACAAGAAAATTAGTAGGATATTTTATTTCCCCGCAGAAGACTTCAAAATCTCTAATAATCCCAACTGGTGATATAGTATCTCTATTAGCAATCTTAATTGTAACATCAATTTCCTCTAACTTTGCTAGTGCAATATCATTCATAATCTCTTTATATAGCTCACACTAGCACCCATATCACATAAGCCATGATAACAATGATCTCCTGTTTTAACAGAAACAAGAGGTGTGCCAACAATTGGTCTATGTTTATCTTTAGCATCAGGTTTAGCAATTCTAGCAGCTTCATCACAAAATTGAATAACATGCCCATAAATATTATCAACCAAGAGATCCTTAACCATAGCAATACTAGGCCCAACTTAAATTTACTCAGGGGGTGTTGGTGTTCTAGCACGGCTCTTATGAACCACAGTTGAAGCTTTAGCATGTTCCTTTATTCTAACAGGGAAAGGTGGTCTTTCAATATAAGCAACAGGAATAACAGGATCAACATTATAAGTAATAGTTTCCTCTTCAAATTAAATAGGTTCAACTACTTTCACTTCAATGTAAGGATGATATTTAAACCACTTCTCCTTAGGGAGATCAACACGAGCAGCAAAAGATTCACAAAAAGAAGCTACTATATCAGAGTCAAGTCCATATTTAGTGCTAAATTGACGAAAAGCATCAGTGTCTACGAAGGATTTAACACAATCAAACTTAAGGTTCATACCTGACTCCTTACCTTCGTCAAGTTACCAATCTTCAGAGTTGCGTTTAATTATTTCCAATGAATCCCATTTGAATTCAATATCTTTATTCATATAGGAACCAACACAAGATGTATCGAGCTTGGATTGATCATTACGAGAAAGCTGAGCATAACAATTCTGAATAATAATTTCTCTCAAGAGATCATGATTGGGGCATCAATATAACATTGACTTAAGCCTCCCCCAATCTTGAGAGATTCTTTCTCCTTCACAAGGCCAATATATATATATATATATATATATATATAATTCCGATCACGATGAACTAGATGCACAAGGTAGAACTTCTCGTGAAATTTCATCTTCAATCGGTTGTAACTCCATGAGCCAATATCATCACATAGCCTATACCATGTCAATGCCTTCTCATTAAAAGATAAAGGAAAGACCTTCTTCTTGACGTGATCCTCGGGCAGACCTGCAAGCTTAAATAATACACAAACTTCACCCACATAGATTAGATACAAATCAGGATGTAGTGTTCCATCTCCTGCATAAGGATTAGCCAGTAGTTCCTCTATCATACCCGAAGGAATTTCATAATAAATATTTTCAGTAGGTTCAGTAGGTTGAGGGACAACTCTTTGTGTTTCTGGTCGAGGTGAAGATAGCCCGAACAAGCCCCTCAAAGTTTACTTTCCATAGTAACAAGTGATAGTAAATTTCAGCACACTATATAAATTTTTCCTTACCCGATCCCACTTACCAAAGGCGCTTCACTCCCCGGCAATGGCACCAGAAAAGAGTCTTCATGACCCACAAGTATAGGGGATCTATCATAGTCCTTTCGATAAGTAAGAGTGTCAAACCCAACGAGGAGCAGAAGGAAATGACAAGCGGTTTCTAGTAAGGTATTCTCTGCAAGCACTGAAATTATCGATAACAGATAGTGTTGTTATAAGATAATTTGTAACGAGTAACAAGTAACAAGTGTAGCAAAGGTGCAGCAAGGTAGCCTAATCCTTTTTTAAGCAAAGGACAGGCCTGGACAAACTCTTATATAAAGCAAAGCGCTCCCGAGGACACATGGGAATTTCTGTCAAGCTAGTTTTGATCATGCTCATTTGATTTGTGTGTGTTACTTTGATAATTTGATATGTGGGTGGACCAGTGCTTGGGTGCTCACCTTACTTGGACAAACCTCCCACTTATGATTAACCCCTCTCGCAAGCATCCGCAACTACGAAAGAAGAATTAAGATAAATCTAACCATAGCATGAAACATACTGATCCAAATCAGCCCCTTATGAAGCAACACATGAACTAGGGTTTAAGCTTCTGTCACTCTAGCAACCCATCATCTACTTATTACTTCCCGAAGCCTTCCCCTAGGCCCAAATAATGGTGAAGTGTTATGTAGTTGACGTTCACATAACACCACTAGAGGAGAGACAACATACATCTCATCAAAATATCGAAGGAATACCAAATTCACATGATTACTTATAACAAGACTTATCCCTTGTTCTCAGGAACAAACGTAACTAATCACAAAGCATGTTCATGTTCATAATTAGAGGAGTATTGATTATTGTAAAATATTTGAACATAATCTCTTCCACCAAGTAAACCAACTAGCATCAACTACAAGGAGTAATCAACACTACTAGCAACCCACAGGTATCAATCTGAAGTTTGAGACAAAGATCAGATACAAGAGATGAACTAGGGTTTGGAGAGGACATGGTGCTGGTGAAGATGTTGATGGATATTGACCCCCTCTCGATGAGAGGATCGTTGGTGATGACGATGGCTTTGCTTTCCCCCTCCGGGAGGGAAGTTTCCCCGACAGAACAGCCCTGCCAGAGCTCTAGATTGGTTCTGTCCAAGTTCCGCTTCGAGATGACGGAGCTTCATCCCAAAAGCTTCCTTCTGATTTTTTTTCCAGGTCAAAACCCTTCATATAGAAGAAGATGGGCATTGGGGACCATCCAGGTGGGTCACAAGCCTCCTAGGCGCGGCTAGGGGGGTGGTCGTGCCTAGCAGGCTTGCCACCTCCTGGTGGCCCCTCTATGGTATCTGTTTCACCCAGTATTTTTTATATATTCCAAAATAATTCTCCGCAAATTTTCAGGACTTTTGGAGTTGTGCAGAATAGGTATCTCAGATTTGCTCATTTTCCACTCCAAAATTCCAGCTGTCGGCATTCTCCCTCTTCATGTAAACCTTACAAAATAAGAGAGAAACGACATAAGTATTGTACCATAAAGTGTAATAACAGCCCATAATGCAATAAACAACAGTATAAAAGCATGATGCAAAATGGACGTATCAGAGCCGCACGAGGGCACCAACACACAACAGGGCGTGCCGGGGGGGCTGATGTGTGTTGGCCCCCTCGTGGCTCTCTCGACGTCCCTCACTGACCTATAAATTCTCATATATCGCAAAACCCCTAGAGAAGGTCCCGAAACACTTTTTACGCCGCCACAAGTCTCTGTTCTGATGGTTGCCCATCTAAAGCTCCGTTTTGGCACCCTGACGGAGGGGAGATCGATCACGGTGGGCCTCTTCATCAACCTTGCTATCCTGATGATGATATGTGATTAGTTCACCACAGACGTACAGGTTTGTAGCTAGTACCTAGATGGCAATCTCTCTCTCTCCCTCTCTCTCTCTTGATCTTTAATACAATGTTCATCGCATCTTTGCCTTGATCTATCCGATGTAATCCCTTTGTATGATACATTTGTTAGGATCCGATGAATTGTGGGTTTATGTTCAAATTATTCATGATAAATATTTGAGTCTTCTTTGAAATCTAATATGATTCTTATGTGCATGGTCATTATAGCTTTGTAATTCTCTCCGATATATTGAAATAGTCTGGCCAACTAGATTGATATTTCTTCGATGAGAGAGATGCGTTGTAGTAGGTTCAACCTGACGAGTTTCTAGATCCTAGCGACAAAGTAGGGGACACGATACGTATTTGTGTTACTACTACTAAGGATAAAACAAAGGGGTTTATTCAAATTGTTTGAGTTTACTTTGTCTACATCATGTCACCGTTCTCCAAGCATTACTCTATTTTACTTAATACTCTAGATGCATGGTGGATAGCGGTCGGTGAGTGGAGTAATAGTAATAGGTGCAGGCAGGAGTCGGCCTATTTGCTTATGGATGTGATGCCTATATACACATGATCATTGTCGTAAAAATCGCATAACTATCTGTTTTTCTATCAATTTCCCAATAGTAATTTGTTCACCCACCGTATGCTATTTTTATGAGAGATGCCACTAGAGAACACTATGGCTACAGGGTATATTCACATATATATTTACAAACGCTACTATTACCCTGCTGCCATTTATTTACTTTTATTTTATTTTGCGATTCGCAATTATCTACACAACTCACTTGCTTGCAAATAACGAGACCAAGGGGATTGACAACCCTCTTGCCAGCATTGGGTGCAAGTTGTTTTCTCTTTTGTGTGCAACCGCTAAAGACGGTTGAGGATTGATATTCCTATTGGTTCGATAAACCTTGGTTTCATAACTGAGGGAAATACTTACCCACATTATGCTGTGATAATCTGTTCCTCTTCACGGAAAACCCAATGCAGATCACAAGTATCAGGAAGGATTTATGGTGTTGTTACCGGGAAATATCATCATCAACTATCAAGTAACTTCACACAAATTTCATTCACTTGTTCTTATTTTTATTTGATATTATATTTAGTTTGTCTCATAAAAATTAAAAATACAATTTTACCTTTGCTTGTTACTAGTTTACCTCTTTGCTTGCTAGTTTACTTGTCTCGCTCGTTGCTTTGCTTGTTTGGTCACCATGTCTCAAGATACTACTAAGTTGCATGACTTATCAAATATTAATAATATTTATTTTATTAGTAGTCCTATACCACCTGCCACTAGCGCGGAGGCTTTTGATATTAATGCTACATTGTTAAATCTTGTCATGAAAGATCAAATTTCAGGAAGTCCTAAGGATCTCGCGTCACATCTTAATACCTTTGTTGAATTATGTGATATGCAAAAGAAAAAGGATATGGATAATGATATTTTTAAATTAAAATTATTTCCTGTTTCACTAAGATATAAACCTAAGGCTTGGTTTTCACCTTTACCACGTAATAGTATTGGAACATGGGATAAGTGTAAAGATGCTTTCATTGTCAAGTATTTTCCTCCTGCTAAGATAATCTCCCTTAGAAATAAAATAATGAATTTTAAACAGAAAGATCAAGAACATGTTGCACAAGCTTGGGAGAGAATGAAATTGATGATAATAAATTGCCCTACCAATGGTTTAAACTTGTGGATGATTATCCAAAACTTCTATGCTTTACTAAACTTTGTGTCTAGAAATATTTTAGATTCTTCCGCGGGTGTTACTTTATGGATGTGACCTTAGGATAGGCCACAAAACTTCTGGACAACATTATTACAAATTATTCTCAGTGGCATACCGAAAGAGCTCCAACTGGTACGAAGGTAAATTATGTCGAATAAATCGCTACTTCGAGTGAAAAAGTGGATGCTCTTATGAATATGGTTGCTAGTAAAAATACTCATGTTGATCCCAATGATATGCCTTTATCTACTTTGATTGAGCAAAATAATGATGCTATTGATGTGAACTTTATCTCGCGAAATAATTTCAATAACAATGCTTATAGAGGAAATTTCAATTCTAGACGTATCCCAGTAATTCCTATAACAACTATGGAAATTCTTATGGTAATTCCTATGGAAATGCTTCTAAAAATTCTAATAGGATACCCTCTGATATTGAGAATAGAATTAATGAATTTATTAATTATCAAAAGGTTTTCAATGCTACGGTAGAAGAAAAGATGCATGTGATTGATGCTTTGGCTAAAAACATGGATATAATTGTTCTTGATGTAGAAACTCTTAAAATTAAAGCTTTTCCACCCAAGCATGATTTTAATGAGACAATTAAATATATCCAAATATCTACTGATTAAAGTAAGGAGAGAACCGCTAAGTTGAGAGCTAAGCGGGAATTCTTAGAAAAAGCTCTTCCACCCGGTTTTTACCGGAATCATGATGAAGATCTTAAAATGATTAGTATTTCTCCTATTGAATATTTGTTTACTTATATGGATATAAATTATAAATGGACTGTAGATGAGTCAACTCTAGTTGAGAAACGTCCCGTTTTCTTGGAGGCTGATGATTTTGATGCTAAAATTGAAAAGGTGGGTTTGGAGAGGTCAAAACTTTAACAAGTGATGTGCCAACTATTTTGGATTACAAGGACTTTAATTATGATAATTGCTCTTTATTATAATATATTTCCTTGTTGCAAACCATTATTAGCTCACCCAATGCTTATGAATAAAACAAAGCGTTTACCGAACATATAGTAGAAGCTATGATAAAAGCTTATGATGAGAAACGTCAGCTTGAAGTTTCTATTACTAGAAAATTGCATGATGAGTGGGAACCTACTATGAAAATAAATATAAATAAATATGAATGTAATTATTTGTATGACCTTGGTGCTAGTGTCTCAACTATACCTAAATCTTTATGTGATGTGCTTGGTGTAACTAGTATGGAAGATTGTTCCCTCAACTTGCATCTTGCGGATTCCACCATTAAGAAACCTTTAGGTAGAATTAATGATGTGATTATTATTGTAAACAAAAATTATGTGCCTTTAGACTTCATTGTCCTTGATATTGATTGCGGTCCTTTTTGTTCCATAATACTTGGAAGGCCCTTCTTATGAACTATAGGTGCAATTATTGACATGAAAGAGGGAAACATAATGTTGCAATTCCATTAAAGAAAGGAATGAAACACTTACCTATGAAGAGAATTAAACCACCTTCCGAATCAATCATGAGATCTCCTAATGGGTGGAGTATCAAAGATGACATTAGTTGAAACTATGCATTATGCCTAGCTAAGGGCAGAAAAGAATAATGCTTATTGGGAGGCAATCCAATAGTATATTTATTTTTGCTTTTTACTTTCTGTTAGTTTGTGATAAAATTATTATTTACTATTTAATTATTATGTTTTTATGTTTTAATTAGTGTTTGTGTCAAGTAAAACCTTTGGGATGACTCACAAGATGAGTGGAAACGATGCTCAAACAAAACAAAACATAATGATCTAAAATTTTAAAAAGTATTTCTATAAACATTCTCCACGTTTTACTATTTTTTCAGAATTTTTAGTGTTGCAGAAGTATAGTCTCTATATAGATTGCTACACACTATTCTGTTTTAGACAGATTCTGTTTTGCTTGGATAGTTCACTTGTTTTGATTATGATATGGATTTTTATCATAGGGTATAAGGCATGGATAAGTTAGAATACGGTACATATTATGCAAAAATGAAATAATAATCAATTTATAACAGTACCTAAAGTATTCAATATGTTGCTTATACTAATGCATCTCACGAAGTTTTGTTCAGTTTTGTGTAATTGAAGTTTTCAAGTTTTGGGTTTTATCATGATGGATCACGGAATAAGGAGTAGCAAGAGCCTAAGCTTGGGGATGACCAAGGCACCCCAAGGTAATATTCGAAGGAATACTCAAGCGTCTAAGCTTGGGGATGCTCCAGAAGGCATCCTCTCTTTCGTCTCAATCCATCGGTATGTCACTTGGAGCTACATTTTTATTCATCACATGATATTGTTGGAAATATGCCCTAGAGGCAATAATAAAATGGTTATTATTTTATTTCCTTGTTCATGATAATTGTCTATTGTTCATGCTATAATTGTATTAACCGGAAACCAGAATGCATGTGTGAATACATAGACCACAACGTGTCCCTAGTGAGCCTCTAGTTGACTAGCTCATTGATCAATAGATGGTCACGGTTTCATGACCATGGACATTGGATGTCGTTCATAATGAGATCACATCATTAGGAGAATGATGTGATGGACAAGACCCAATCCTAAGCATAGCACAAGATCGTGTAGTTCGTCTGCTAAAGCTTTTCCAATGTCAAGTATCATTTCCTTAGACCATGAGATTGTGCAACTCCTGGATACTGTAGGAATGCTTTGGGCGTGCCAAACGTCACAACGTAACTAGGTGGCTATAAAGGTGCACTACGGGTATCTTCGAAAGTGTCTGTTGGGTTGGCACGAATCGAGACTAGGATTTGTCACTCCGTATGACGGAGAGGTATCTCTGGGCCCACTCGGTAAGACATCATCATAATGAGCTCAATGTGACTAAGGAGTTAGCCATGATATGATGTGTTACAGAACGAGTAAAGAGACTTGCCGGACACGATATTGAACAAGGTATAGGGATACCGACGATCGAATCTCGGGCAAGTATCATACCGATAGACAAAGGGAATTGCATACGGGATTGATTGAATCCCCGACATCGTGGTTCATCCGATGAGATCATCATGGAGCATGTGGGAGCCAACATGGGTATCCAGATCCCGATGTTGGTTATTGACCGGAGAGGTGTCTCAGTCATGTCTACGTGTCTCCCGAACCCGTAGGGTCTACACACTTAAGGTTCGATGACGCTAGGGTTATAGGGAAATGGTATACGTGATTACCAAAGATTGTTCGGAGTCCCGTATGACATCCAGGACGTCATGAGGAGCCCCGGAATGGTCCGGAGGTAAAGATTGATATATAGGAAGTCCAGTTTTGGTCACCGGAAAGTTTTCGGGCTCATAGGTAGTGTACCGGGAGTGCCGGGAGGGTGCTGGAGGACCCCCAGGAGGGGTGTGACGACCAAAGGACTTCGTGGGCTGTTAGAGGAGGTGTACCATCCCTTATTGGGATGGCCAAGTCCTTCCGGAAAGGCCCGTGCGGCTAGGGATAAAGAGATAAGGCTAAAGGAGATTCAAAAGGAAGAGATCCACCTCCCTTGTGGGAGGTGAACTCCTCCCTAGCTTCGGCTGAACCTCTCCTCCTTGGAGGAGGGGCCAAGGCAGCCCTCCCTATCCCTCCTACTATATATATCCAAGGTATTGGGGCTGATTTGAGACACAATCTCTCTTTCCCCCGGCGCAGCCCTACCTCTCTTCTTCCTCCTCCGTAGTGCTTAGGCGAAGCCCTGCCGGAATACCTTGCTGCTCCACCACCATCACGTCGTCGTGCTGCTATTGGAGCTCTTCCCCAACCTCTCCCTCCTCCTTGCTGTATCAAGGTGTGGGAGACGTCACCGGGCTGTACATGTGTTGAATGCAGAGGCGTCGTTGTTCGGCGGTTAGATCGGAATCCACCGCGATCTGAATCGCAGCGAGTACGACTCCACCAACCGCGTTCTTGTAATGCTTCTGCTTAGTGATCTTCAAAGGTATGAAGATGCAATCTCTCCCCACTCGTTGTTGGTTTCTCCATAGATAGATCTTGGTGATCTTAGGAAAAAATTTGATTTACTACTACGTCTCCCAATAGTGGCATCATGAGCTAGGTCTATGCGTAGAATCTATGCATGAGTAGAACACAAAGTTGTTGTGGGCGTCGATCTTGTTAATTTGCTTACCACTACTAGTATTATCTTTATTCGGCGGTATTGTGGGATGAAGCATCCCGGACCAACTTTACACGTATGCTTACGTGAGACCGGTTCCACCACCTAACATGCACTTGTTGCATAAGGTGGCTAGCGGGTGTCTGTCTCTCCCACCTTAGTTGGAATGGATTCGATGAAAAGGGTCCTTATGAAGGGTAAATAGCTATTGGCATATCACGTTGTGGTTTTGGCGTAGGTAAGAAACGTTCTTGCTAGAAACCTATAGCAGCCACGTAAAAACTTGCAACTACAAATTAGAGGACGTCTAACTTGTTTTTGCAGCATATGCCTTGTGATGATATGGCCAAAGGATGTGATGTGATGCATTGTGATGTATGAGATTGATCATGTTCTTGTAATAGGATTCACGACTTGCATGTCTATGAGTATGACAACCGGCAGGAGCCAAAGGAGTTGTCTTATTTTATTGTATGACCTGCATGTCAATCATAAACGCCATGTAATTACTTTACTTTATTGCTAAACATTAGCCATAGTAGTAGAAGTAATAGTTGGCGAGACAACTTCATGAAGACATGATGATGGATATCATGGTATCGTGCCTGTGACAGTGATGATCATGGTGCCCCGAAGATGGAGAGCGAAGGAGCAAGATGATATTGACCATATCATGTCACTATATTGATTGCATGTGATGTTTATCATGTTTACATCTTATTTGCTTAGAACGACGGTAGTGAATAAGATGATCTCTCAATAAAATTTCAAGAAAGGTGTTCACCCTAACTGTGCACCGTTGCTAAGGATCGTTGTTACAAAGCACCACGTGATGATCGGGTGTGATAGGTTCTAACATTCGCATACAACGGGTGTAAGCCATATTTACACACGCGAAACACTTAGGTTGACTTGACGAGCCTAGCATGTACAGACATGGCCTCGGAACACGGAAGACCGAAAGGTCAAACATGAGTCGTATAGAAGATACGATCAACGTGGAGATGTTCACCATGGATGACTAGTCCGTCTCACGTGATGATCGGGCACGGGCTAGTTGACATGGATCATGTGTCACTTGGATGACTAGAGAGATGTCTATCTAAGTGGGAGTTCATTAAATAATTTGATTATGTGAACTTAATTATCATGAACTTAGTCTAAAATTGTCGTTACAATCTATATTGTAGATCCAATGGCCAACGCTAATGTCACCCTCAACTTCAATGCGTTCCTAGAGAAAACCGAGTTGAAAGATGATGGAAGCAACTATGCGGACTGGGTGTGTAGCTTGAGGATCATCCTCATAGCTTCCAAGAGATTGTATGTCCTTGATGCACCGCTAGGTGACCCACCCATTTTCCCAGCAGACCAAGACATTACGAACGCTTGGCAGTCACGCTGCGATGATTACTCCCTTGTTCAGTGTTGCATGCTTTACAGTTTAGAACCGGGGCTCCAAAAGCATTTTGAGCAACACGGAGCATATGAGATGTTCCAAGAGATGAAACTGGTTTTCCAAGCTCATGCCCGGGTCGAGAGATATGACGTCTCCGACAAGTTCTTCAGCTGTAAGATGGAGGAGAATAGTTCTGTCAGTGAGCACATACTCAAAATGTCTGGGTTGCACAACCGCTTGACTCAGCTGGGAGTTAATCTCCCGGATGACTCGGTCATTGACAGAATCCACCAGTCGCTTCCACCTAGCTACAAGAGCTTTGTGTTGAACTACAACATGCAGGGGATGGAGAAGTCCATTCCTGAGTTGTACTCGATGCTGAAATCAGCGGAGGTCGAGATCAAAAAGGAGCATCAAGTGTTGATGGTGAATAAGACCACTAGTTTCAAGAAAGGCAAGGGTAAGAAGAACTTCAAGAAGGACATCAAAGTTGTTGCCGCACCCGGTAAGCAAGTTGCCGGGAAGAAGAACAAGCATGGACCCAAGCCTAAGACTGAGTGCTTTTATTGCAAGGGTACCGGTCACTGGAAGCGGAATTGCACCAAGTACTTAGCGGATAAGAAGGCCGGCAACGTTAAAGGTATATGTGATATACTTGTTATTGATGTGTACCTAACCAGCGCTCATAGTAACTCCTGGGTATTTGATACCGGTGCAGTTGCTCACATTTGTAACTCCAAGCAGGAGCTGCGGAATAAGCAGAGGCTGGCAAAGGACGAGGTGATGACGCGCGTCGGGAATGGTTCCAAGGTCGATGTGATCGCCGTCGGCACGCTACCTCTACATCTACCTTCGGGATTAGTGTTAAACCTCAATAATTGTTTTTTAGTACTAGCTTTGAGCATGAACATTGTGTCTGGATCTCGTTTGATGCGAGATGGCTACTCATTTAAATCTGAGAATAATGGTTGTTCTATTTATATGAGAGAAATGTTTTATGGTCATGCCCCGCTGGTCAATGGTTTATTTTTGATGAATCTCGAACGTGATGTTACACATGTCCATAGTGTGAGTACCAAAAAGTGTAAGGTTGATAATGATAGTCCCACTTACATGTGGCACCGCCGCCTTGGTCATATTGGTGTCAAACGCATGAAGAAGCTCCATGCTAATGTACTTTAGGAGTCTCTTGATTTTGAATCATTTGACACGTGCGAACCATGCCTCATGGGCAAGATGACCAAGACTCTGTTCTCCGGAACAATGGAGCGAGCAACTGACCTGTTGGAGATAATACATACCGATGTATGTGGTCCAATGAGCGTCGAGGCTCGCGGTGGCTACCGTTATGTTCTCACCCTCACTGATGACTTGAGAAGATATGGGTATGTCTACTTGATTAAACACAAGTCTGAAACCGTTGAAAGGTTCAAGGAATTTCAGAGTGAGGTAGAGAATCAACGTGATAGGAAAATAAAGTGCCTACGATCTAATCGTGGCGGAGAATATTTAAGTCACGAGTTTGGCACGCACCTAAGGAAATGTGGAATTGTTTCACAACTCACGCCGCCTGGCACACCTCAGTGAAATGGTGTGTCTGAATGTCGTAATCGCACTCTATTGGATATGGTGCGATCTATGATGTCTCTTACCGACTTACCGCTATCATTTTGGGGATATGCATTAGAGACTGCCGCATTCAATTTAAATAGGGCACCGTCAAAATCCGTTGAGACGACACCATATGAATTATGGTTTGGAAAGAAACCTAAGCCATCGTTTCTAAAAGTGTGGAGATGCGATGCTTACGTGAAGAAACTTCAACCTGAGAAGCTCGAACCCAAAGCGGAAAAGTGCGTCTTCATAGGATATCCCAAAGAGACTATTGGGTATACCTTCTACCTTAGATCCGAAGGCAAAGTTTTGTTGCCAAGAATGGATCCTTTCTCGAGAAAGAGTTTCTCTCGAAAGAAGTAAGTGGGAGGAAAACAGAACTTGATGAGGTAATTGTACCTCCACTCGAACCGGAAAGTAGCGCAGCACAGGAAGTTGTTTCTGTGGAGCTTACACCGGCTGGAGAGGAAGTTAATGATAATGATCATGAAACTTCAGATCAAGTTACTGTTGACCGTCGAAGGTCCACTAGGACACGTTCCGCACCAGAGTGGTACGGCAACCCTGTCCTGGAGATCATGTTGTTGGACAACGATGAACCTTCGAACTATGAAGAAGCGATGGTGGGCCCGGTTTCCAAAAAATGGCTTGAGGCCATGAAATCTGAGATAGGATCCATGTATGAGAACAAAGTATGGACTTTGGTGGACTTGCCTAATGATAAGAGAGCCATTGAAAATAAATGGATCTTTAAGAAGAAGACTGACGTGGATGGTAATGTGACCGTCTATAAGGCTTGGCTTGTCGCTAAGGGTTATCGACAAGTTCAAGGAGTTGACTACGATGAGACTTTCTCACCCATAGCGATGCTATAGTCTATCTGAATCATGTTAGCAATTGCCGCATTTTATGATTATGAGATCTGGCAAATGGACGTCAAAATGGCATTCCTTAATGGCTTCCTGAAGGAAGAACTGTATATGATGCAGCCGGAAGGTTTTGTCGATCCTAAAGATGCTAACAAAGTATGCAAGCTTCGGCGCTCCATCTATGGGCTGGTGCAAGCATCTCGGAGTTGGAACATTCGCTTTAATGAGGTGATTAAAGCGTTTGGGTTTGTACAGGTTTATGGAGAACCTTGTATTTACAAGAAAGTGAGTGGCAGCTCTATAGCATTTCTCGTATTATATGTGGATGACATACTGATAATGGGAAATGATATAGAACTCTTGGAAAGTGTAAAGGCCTACTTGAATAAATGTTTTTCAATGAAGGACCTTGGAGAAGCTGCTTACATATTAGGTATTAAGATCTATAGAGATAGGTCTTTCACAAAGCACATACCTTGACAAGATATTGAAGAAGTTCAATACGGATCAGTCCAAGAAGGGGTTCTTGCCTGTGTTACAAGGTGTGAGATTGAGTACGACTCAATCCCCGACCACGGCAAAGGATAGAGAAGAGATGAGTGTCATCCCCTATGCTTCAGCCATAGGCTCTATTATGTATGCCATGCTGTGTACCAGACCTGATGTGAACCTTGCCATAAGTTTGGTAGGGAGGTACCAAAGTGATCCCGGAGCGGAACACTGGACAGCGGCCAAGAATATCCTGAAGTACCTGAAAAGGACCAAGGAGATGTTTCTCGTATATGGAGGTGCCAAAGAGCTCGTCGTAAAGGGTTACGTCAATGCTAGCTTCAACACAGATCCGGACGACTCCAAGTCACAAACCGGATACGTGTATATTTTGAACGGAGGGGCAGTCAGCTAGTGCAGCAGCAAGTAAAGCATCGTGGCGGCATCTACATGTGAAGCGGAGTACATAGCTGCTTCAGAAGCAGCAAAGGAAGGAGTCTGGATGCAGGAGTTCATCACCAACCTAGGAGTGATTCCCAATGCGTCGGGCCCGATGACTCTATTCTGTGACAACACTAGAGCTATTGCCCTTGCGAAGGAGCCCAGGTTTCACAAGAAGACAAGACACATCAAGCGCCGCTTCAACTCCATCCGTGATTACATTCAGGAGGGAGATATAGATATTCGTAAAGTACATACGGATCTGAATGTCGCTGATCCATTGACTAAACCTCTCTCACGACCAAAACATGATCAACACCAGAATGCTATGGGTGTTCGATTCATCACAATGTAACTAGATTATTGACTCTAGTGCAAGTGGGAGACTGTTGGAAATATGCCCTAGAGGCAATAATAAAATGGTTATTATTGTATTTCCTTGTTCATGATAATTGTCTATTGTTCATGCTATAATTGTATTAACCGGAAAACAGAATGCATGTGTGAATACATAGACCACAACGTGTCCCTAGTGAGCCTCTAGTTGACTAGCTCGTTGATCAATAGATGGTCACGGTTTCATGACCATGGACATTGGATGTCGTTGATAACGAGATCACATCATTAGGAGAATGATGTGATGGACAAGACCCAATCCTAAGCATAGCACAAGATCATGTAGTTCGTCTGCTAAAGCTTTTCCAATGTCAAGTATCATTTCCTTAGACCATGAGATTGTGCAACTCCCGAATACCGTAGGAATGCTTTGGGTGTGCCAAATGTCACAACGTAACTGGGTGACTATAAAGGTGCACTACGGGTATCTTTGAAAGTGTCTGTTGGGTTGGCACAAATCGAGACTGGGATTTGTCACTCCATATGACGGAGAGGTATCTCTAGGCTCACTCGGTAAGACATCATCATAATGAGATCAAAGTGACTAAGGAGTTAGCCACGGGATGATGTGTTACAGAACGAGTAAAGAGACTTGCCGGTAATGAGATTGAACAAGGTATAGGGATATCGACGATCGAATCTCGGGCAAGTATCATACCGATAGACAAAGGGAATTGCATACGGGATTGAATCCCCGACATCGTGGTTCATCCGATGGGATCATCGTGGAGCATGTGGGAACCAACATGGGTATCTAGATCCCGCTGTTGGATATTGACCGGAGAGGTGTCTCGGTCATGTCTACGTGTCTCCCGAACCCGTAGGGTCTACACACTTAAGGTTTGATGACGCTAGGGTTATAGGGAAATGGTATACGTGATTACTTAAGGTTGTTTGGAGTCCCGGATGAGATCCCGGACATCACGAGGAGCTCCAGAATGGTGCGGGGGTAAAGATTGATATATAGGAAGTCTAGTTTTGGTCACCGGAAAGTTTTCGGGCTCATTGGTAGTGTACCGGGAGTGCCAGGAGGGTGCCAGAGGACCCCTGGGAGGGGTGTGACAACAAAAGGACTTCGTGGGCTGTTAGAGGAGGTGTACCAGCCCTTATTGGGATGGCCAAGTCCTTTCGGAAGGGCCCATGCGGCTAGGGATAAAGAGATAAGGCTAAAAGAGATTCAAAAGGAAGAGATCCACCTCCCTTGTGGGAGGTGGACTCCTCCCTAGCTTCGGCCGAACCTCTCCTCCTTGGAGGAGGGGACAAGGAAGCCCTCCCTCTCCCTCCTCCTATATATATCCAAGGTATTGGGGCTGATTTGAGACATGATCTCTCTCTCCCACGGCGCAGCCCTACCTCTCTTCTTCCTCCTCCGTAGTGCTTAGGCGAAGCCCTGCCGGAATACCTTGCTGCTCCACCACCACCACGCCGTCGTGCTGCTGTTGGAGCTCTTCCCCAACCTCTCCCTCCTCCTTGCTGGATCAAGGTGTGGGAGACGTCACCGGGCTATACGTGTGTTGAACACGGAGGCACCGTTGTTCGGTGCTTAGATCAGAATCCATCGTGATCTAAATCGCAGCGAGTACGACTCCACCAACCGCGTTCTTGTAATGCTTCCGCTTAGCGATCTTCAAAGGTATGAATATGCAATCTCTCCCCACTCATTTCTGGTTTCTCCATAGATAGATCTTGGTGATCGTAGGAAAGAAATTGATTTACTACTACGTCTCCCAACAGATATGAGTTTTGATTGGAGCGTCATTTGTTTTTATTTGCTTTTACTTTCAGTTTGCCACAATCATCATTTTATGGACACACCTATTTGAGAGAGACACACCTTCATCATAATTTGTTAGAATACTCTATGTGCTTCACTTATATTTTTTGAGCTTAGTAGTTGCTATACTACTTCACTTATATCTTTTTGAGCACGATGGCATGTAGATTTTATAGAAATAACTTCACTCTCTCTCTCTTCACTTATATTTGTTTGAGAGTTAATGAATAGTGACGTTAATTTGCATGGGTCATAAGACCAGTCCAAAAATAATATGTATTCAATGAGTGATATCAAAACCATCATGTAGCACATATAGAGAAATTGCGGGTTAATGACATTGATGTGGTAATATGCAAAAGATGTGAGTTCATAATTATTGATTCGTAGAAGTGTCGATGTTAAGAGGTGTTAACTTCTTGTTCTTCTAAAAATTAAAGAGGCATGGTGATGATGTGTGAGTATTTCTATTCCTCGCTGAAATCCTATTGTTGTTTCGAGTCGGGGGCGCGCGATGGTTAACTCCTACCAACCTCCTCCCTCGGGGCATGCGAGTAGTGCTTTGATTTATTATAAAACTAATAAAACTTTACAATAAGTATATGAGTTTTTTTATGATTAATGTGAAACCATGGACATACGTATTTTCACCTCCTCATATTTGTTAGCCTCTTCCGTACCGTGCATAGCCCATTCTCATCTTGAGGCTCGGTGCAACTTTTGCCGGTGCATCCAAACCCTGTGACATGATACGCTCTATTGCACATAAGCCTCATTATATCTTCCTCAAAACATCACCTATCATGGAATTTTCATAGCCATTCCGAGATATATTGCCATGCAAATTCTATCGTCACTTCACATGACTACTTGTTCATCATCATATTGCTTTGCAAGACCATATAGAGCTGACATAGTATTTTTGTCAAAGCCACCATTCATCATATTTTTTGATACATGTCACGCTAGATAATCACTCATTGAATACTTATTATTTTTGGACTAGTCTTATGACCCATGCAAATTATCGTTACTATTCATTAAATCTCAAACAAATATAAGTGAAGAGCGAGAGTGAAATTATTTTCATAAAATCTACACGGCACCGTGCTCAAAATGATATAAGTGAAGTACTAGAGCAACTGCTAAGCTCAAAAAAATATAAGTGAAGCACATAGAGTATTCTAACAAATTATGATGAAGGTATGTCTCTCTCAAGTGGGTGTGTCTAGCAAACAATGATTGTGGAAAACTAAAACTAAATCAAACGACGCTCCAAGCAAAACTCGTATCATTTGATGAATAAAAATATAGCTCCAAGTGACATACCGATGGATTGAGACGAAAGAGGGGACGCCTTCCGAGGCATCCCCAAGCTTAGACGCTTGATTCTTCCTATAATTTGACTTGGGGTGCCTTGGGCATCTCTAAACTTAGGATATTTGTGCTCCTTATTCCTTCATCCATCGTGATAGCACCCAAAACATGAAAACTTCAGCACACAAACTCAAGAGAAACCTTCGTGAGATCTGTTAGTATAATAAACATATCAAATACTTTAGGTACTGTTATAA
This sequence comes from Hordeum marinum, assembly GCA_022496015.1. Classification (NCBI taxonomy): domain Eukaryota; kingdom Viridiplantae; phylum Streptophyta; class Magnoliopsida; order Poales; family Poaceae; genus Hordeum; species Hordeum marinum. Next base: position 473,183,223 of record CM039678.1, read on the forward strand.
ATTGATTCTTATTTTATTATTGCACAAGGTACTGTGTTCTAACTTTTCCATGGCTTATACCCCCCCCCCCGATACAATCCATAACATCGTAAAACAAGCAAATTATGCAATCAAAAATAGAATCGATCTAAAATAGAACAGTCTATAATGATCTATAAAGAAACTATACTTATTTAACTCGAAAAATTCTGAAAAGTTAGGAAAACCTGGGGATTTTTTACAAAAATATTGTGTAAAAAAGTAAGTAAAAACAACATTCCAGTAAAATCAGAGTAATCATGCACTGAACGCTAAAGTTTCTCTTTTTGCACTGTATCAATTCTACTTTTCATGCAAGTCATCCCAAGGGCTTTACTTGGCACAAACACTAATTTAAACATAAGAACACAATCATTACAATATTAATAATCATGTTATTTCACACAAACTTAAAATAAAAGCAATAAAATAAGATAAGTATTGGGTAGTCTGCCAACAAGCGCTGTTGTTTTACGCCCCTAGCTAGGCATAATGCATATGATCAAGTGTTGTAGTAATAATGAGAGAAATTCATCATGCTATAATCATATTCCCTTCCATCAGCAGCCAGTTTTCTAATGGGTAAGCAAAATAAATTGGAGGGACTAAACTTCACAACACGAGTATATGTGAGATCAATCTCCGAAGGGGGAGGAGGAGGCTCCTCCTTAGGCTTCTCACAAGTAATAGTAAATTCTTCATTGTATAGGGTCTGATAAATATACTTCCTTAATTTCCTCTTAAGCTCATAATGCAATCCAAGATTTCGAATAATAATTTGATAATTGTATTTGGAAATTTTATCAACTAAGACATTAGGTAGACATTGTTTCTAAGTTTATCATTATAAGCAATATAGTCCGTTGATCTTAATCTCCTTATTTACTCCATATGATAAAGGATTCCCTCTATTGGTGGGAACTCACTATTAACCCTATAATGAGAAAATATTTCTCTTGGTTGCCGCATAATATGATTAAATTCATGAACAAGAAATATTGTTGCTAACCGTTTAGTATGAGCATCCTGAATATTAGAAAAATCTAGAGACAACCGTTGTATGGAGGAATGCATATGAACGAATTGTATTTCCAATTCAACTATGAGCAAATATATGGCATCCGCATAACTAGTAGTTATAGCAAGAATAGATCCTCCTATCAAGGGTAATGAGCCAGCACAAGTGAAAAAGTCTTGGATCAAACTTTTTCCAATAATATTACCACTATCAATACAGAATTTCTTTGTTTGCGTGATAGGTTCTTCTATAGAAGGATCATCATCCGCAAGATTATAAAGTTTTTCCTTAGCAAATTTTTCAAAATTTCTTTTAACATTATCATTAAGAGGTGAAATTGAATGTTCTAAAGCTTCCGCACTAGAGGCAGAAGTATCACTAGTTTCAAACTCAGACATGATAGCAACTTCAAGCAAACGAAACAAGCAAACAATTAAACTATCAAACTAGCAAAGGTAAATATTTGTTTATGAAGAAAGCAAAATATAACAACAAGTACAAAGTAGAACAAGTGAATGATAATTTGTGAGAAGGTACTTGATAGTAGGTTGGTGATACTCCCCGACAATGGCGCCAGAAATCCTTCCAGATACTTATGATCTGTGTTAGGTTTTCCGTGAAGAGGAGCGGGTGATGCAGCACAATATAGATAAGTATTTCCCTCGGTGAGAACCAAGGTTATTGAACCAATAGGAGTAGCATGCAACCCCCATCTTCAGCGACTGCACACAAAGAAGCAAACACTTGCACCCAACGCGGGCAAGAAAATGAAGTGTGTAGATGACAGTTGATAATTATAAATTGCAAAATAAATAAAAAGTAAATAATGGAAGAAAGTTATTGAAAGCTTTTATAAATATGTAAGTGGATAGACCCCGGGGCCATAGTTTTCCCTAATGCCATCTCTCATGTAGAAGGCATATGGTGGGTAAACAAATTACTGTTGGGAAATGAAAAAACTCCATTTTACTACCCTGAATAAAGTGGGTGGTTCACATAACCCCCCGATCTATTTTTCTGCTTATTCTAGCCCCCAAACAAATCCAAACCAGACAAAACACACCACTGCCTGGGTTGTCTCCACCCGCTGCTGATGTGGCACTAGTCAACGGCGGTTTTGACCTGGGTGGGCCCATTTGTCAGGCGGGGCTGGGATAGCAGTGGGGAGCCCGCATGCCTAGCCGTCGCCCTTCGTGGGAGACAGGCCGGACCTCGCGACCGTCCGTCGTCGTTGCAATCTCTCTCTCTCTCTCAACCAAAATAGTAGGTTTCTCTCAGAACATATATAATCTTAGAGCATCTACAAATTGACTCCCTCAAACCCTCCACAAACGATCCGAGCGGATAACCCATACACCGCCCGGACCAAAAAACGCCATGCAACCGGACCCTACAAAGCAAACCCGGATGCTCGGGCTGTCCACCACCACTCAAACCCATATGTGGGGTGGATTTGGGGCCTCTCGTACATGCCTAGGAGCTACCAAGCATCGATGATTAACTCTTTGTACAGAAGAGGACACTATGTTGAGAACATCAGATCATGAATCTTTCTTTCATTTTAATTTACGTATTCAGAAGATGAGATCATGAGACTTTCATGCATTTGAACTATAACATACGGCCAAGTATACAATACCTTCGCTACATTCTGTATAGCCTCAATTAGTCAAAACTTACGTGGTTATATATTATAAAGATTTGCTTTGTTGTATGCGGGAATGAAATGAAACTCGCATGTTCATCCCAATCCTTAATGGAATGGAGCTCGTATATTGACCCCAATCCTTATTCAACCAGATGACCTGAAATAAAAAAAACCATGAAGTAGCCGAAGTGGGAAAAATTGATGCACAAGAAGAGCTTCTAGTTATGACTAAATTTTGTGCTTAGCTGGTCAACAATGGAAAGTATGTGGGCATTGCTCTTCATTAACCTTGCAGGCTCATAGTAGTAGTGCCATGTTTTTTTTCCAATGTGAGCATGTGCTTTGTTGTCCCTTGCGCATGAAAAATTGTGTGATTTAAACTGTTGTTCAGAGTGAAGATGTAGATACTCATTAATCAAACTCCCGCCAAACATCGTGTCAGCATACAACATAGAGTAAGGTACAACATATATTTACTGCAATGGTTAATGTCTACCATGCATGTTATAGTTCCAAACCGAGTTAACAATTTGAAAGGAATTCACAAGATTTTGTCCTCATGTATCTCTGTCGTGTATCATATGATTCCCTTTTTATTATTATTGTAAAACAAAGGAAAAAAACAATTTACATCTAGAAATTTATCCAAGATATGGGTAATCTGAATAGTTTCGAGTGCATGGTCAATAATTTGGAAGCAATGTGATTTTACACTAAAGTATTTGAGCGTTCTCAAAAGAATTAGAAAACAAAACAAGGCATGGGTTGGTTATTTTACTCAATGTTAATTGAGTAGAACAAAGTCTGATGGGATTTATCCTAAACATCAATATAAAAAAACACAATGACATTAGACACAAGCAGAAGCATAAGATGGTTGTTCTAAAACACCGAACAAGAAAGAAGAGGATGAGATAATCGTATAATTCTGTAAATTGCTAGCTCAACATATATAACCTAATAATCAATACATGTCTATTTAGTTTGAAGCATAAACAGACAACGGGAGCAAAACTATTAGTTGCATATATTTGAGTGTTTGCTTTGTAGGAGGTGTGAGCTAACATGTAGAGTGGAATCCTCAACTTCCTCAAATGGTAGTCAGAGTGTGCACATAAATGAACATCCTCACCTCATACTTCATACTTAGAAAGAGATGTATATCATATGGCCAAGAAAGTAAGTGTTCAAAGAAAAGAAAGTTATTTTCGTGTTCTTTATGTCTTTCAACAAAACCTGCTATGCCAATCGAATGTACATATACAAATCCTTTGAATAGGTAGAAGCATTAATACAATATAACCAACACTCAATTTGTCAATACCATAAGCAGTACTACCAAATTTTGCTGATGGACTTTCATTGATGATATTTGACAACCTTTTTAAGATGATAAAATTATTATGTTAGCTAAGCAAGCTATGTATGCTAGGGCCTGTGGGTCATAGATTGTACTACCCCCTCCGTCTTAGTTTAGAGGCATGCACGTCGTTCTAAGTTGATAATTTAACTAGCTAAATATGTATCATATGTGATAAAAAAAAATATGTTTGAAAACTACAACCTCTTAAGAATCTAATGATATATTTTTATGACATATAACCCGTATTTAGTTAGTCAAAATAATGATCTAGAACTACGTGCATGCCCTGTAAGGAGGGAATAGCGATGTTTTGTAACAATGTCAAAGCAGAGATTTCGGCCGCAGCTATAGCAATCTGTCTAGCTAGCACAGATTTCAGATTAATTCAGAATTTCAGATAGAAACACACAGTAATAATTAATATAGAAGGGTCTAACTAGCTATGGGCAATGCATACATCGATCTCACCTCCCACCATGCGTCCATCTAATAACATTACTTATTAACATAGTTCGTGCCACACGTACTAATCACTCAATAATAGACAGAGTACTGATAGCAAGACTAGAGACTCCATAGCATAGGTAGGCAGTGGGCAGGCTCGCTAGGCATGCATGCATCCACATGCACTAGGAATCAAGCATTAGTAGAAAACGGCCCATTTGTCCCGATTTCAAAGGCTCATTTGTCCCGGTTCTGGAACCGGGACTAAAGGGTCGGGACTAAAGCCCTAAACCTTTAGTCCCGGTTCACTTACGAATCGGGATCAAAAGGGCTCCACGTAGCTGCTACGGGAGCCCAGGCAGGAGGACCTTTAGTTCCGGTTTGTAACACCAACCGGAACCAAAAGGCATCCACGCGTCAGCCTCTGGCAGGAGCTGGGTTTTTTTAAGAGGGGGGAGGTTAGGGGGTTTTGAAGGCTTAATTTAGGGGTTTCATATTGTGTTAGCTAGCTAATAGAGAGAAGTGATCTCTCTTTTTCTGTGCTTGGTCGACGCTAGCTACTATACATATGGAGAACTCGACGCTAGCTAGTAAGCAAACGACGGAAAACCATTAATTACACAAGATCTAACAGCTCATCATCATCTTAAGCATACAAAGTTAAAGTCTCATAGAACAAAACAGAAAAGATAAAATGACATAGTCTTCCCTCATAGGACCTACTCCTCCCTCTTAGGTAAAATGGCATAAAAAAGAATCACACCAATGTCTCCATGATGAAGCAAAGAGATTCAACGGTCTTCAACTTGTGGCTTGCGATCCTTCTTTATTTGTCCCCATGCTTCAATTTGGAGCATTCTTGATGGTTTGCGCTCAGTCGAGTATGCAAAAGATAACTCGGGATGGAAGGGGCTTTTTATTGTCATATTACCTTCGGCCTGCATCAACGATGGCACAACTTCATTTGGCAATTTCTGTTGAAGAACATAATATAAAATAGCCTAGTTAGGAATGTAATCAATACCATTTATGCAACGGTACTAGTGTACTTAATTAGCAACTCTTACCAAGATATTTCGGCGAATGTCATCCGCCCTCAACCTATGCACTAGTGTCCTATACAATGGATAATTTGAGCCAGTTCCCAAATTATACGGGAAGATGTCTCCACTAGCTATGCCACCAATAACAAAGTAGATAAGATCATCCTTCTCCTTCCAAGTTAGATGTGATCCATAAGTGTAGTGTGTCGTGTCTATTATGTTCTTTATTTCACTCGAAGAAACGAAATAAGCTGTAAATTAAAAATTAACAAAGTTAGTACGCATGAACGCCTAATATTTTATATATATATATAATGCAAATTACTTGACAAATATGCATAGTTGACAAACTCACATGGAGGTAAAACAGGAAACATATCGACATCACCCAAATGTCGATGTTTCCTTCAATATGACCTTTGGGACGAAGATCGAAGGTTATTTCCATATCTTCCTGAAATCCATATGCCTTGCAAAGAGCTTCCCAATTTGAGCACCCTATTTCTGTGTTATTAGGTGCATTCATTACTTCCACAAGAAATGTGTGACCACGTTGAGTCCTTAGGTTGGTTGTCCTCGTCTCAAAACTCTCGTGCTCTTCGAAACCGAGCCTCTCCAAGAAATACCGTCTTGCATGACAGGGGATGAATTAGTCGAATTGTATAAAACAGAAATTACGCGTTGAAGGAAAGAAACAAAAATCATGATTAATTACGAAAAAATAGTTGTCATCATTGCATACCGTAGAAATATCAAAGTCCTCATAAAGCTTCATGGTGAAGAATCTGCCGTCTCGCAGCCCAGTCTGGTCACAAAGACCTTTATCTTCATCGCAAAATTCACACGCTTGGATCCCATCGTCGTCCGATGACGACGATATTTCCTGTGTTCATGATTCAAGAATTACGGCACAGGCTCATAGTTGAAACATTTAAAATCGATCGAAGGAAACTACGAGAAAACTGATCAACACACAGATCACTATTACTCAATATGCAACGGGTTGAATTTAGGTCTGTCGAGTCTTTCCTTCCTAAACTCTCATCTCACGTATATGGTGGGCACTCCCTCTGATATTGCGACTGTCGGTGATGGTGGCTCCTCCATTCGTCCCCGAGTGCATTACACAAAAATGTCTAGCACACGGGAATGAAGGAGAAGCGACCCCCACGACAACAGTCGGGATTCTTCCTCTCATATATATATATATATATATATATATATATATATATATAAAGTCTATTCATCACCCAGGGTACAAAATAAGTTATTCTTCACCCGAGGGTAATCTTACAATCGTTTAATAAATAAATTACATTTGAAATGCAAACAGTTACATTTATATTGATTCACTGCGTAAAATTTGACATCAGAAAATAAAAATATAGGTCATAAGGCTGGAAAAATCGCATTTCATGTATATTTTACACTATGTTTTTATATTTGTAATTTTACATGACGTAAAATATTTTTACGATGAGTATACGTTTTTTTACGGTCTCTTTTTACGTATGAAAAAGAACAGAATTTACGGAACGTAAAATTACGGTGCATTGATGTGAAAATCGAGGGGTGTAAAGAATAATTATTCCTCATCCAGGGTGACGAATAGTTGATCCCTATATATATATACATATATATACACATATGGTGGACACTCTCCTTCACTGAAAGACACACAATGATCTGAAACAGATCTAAAGTCAACCTGTTTCATATATCGAGCAATGACATATAAAAAATACTGAAATGACTTACAAATCACAAATACATTTATAATGAACTTGAATATAATATCATTAATACATCATTCCGAATAATTCAGTTCAAGAATTACGACACGCTTTGGATCTTAATTAATGCGTGTGTGACTTTCGGTACGTCGAGGCTTTCCTTAAATGACAATCATATCTCATGGTGTGTTGGTGCGCACTCTCTCACATTGATACGATGGTGTATATATGTTGGTGGATACTCTCTCACAGTAATAGTTCGACCGTCCGTGATGGACGCCTCCCCTCTTCTCTTCTTGCGCAATATATCGACAAGTATATGGCGAGGAAGAGAAGAAAGAAGAGGTGCCCCCACGACAACAGTCGGGATTCCTCCATCAAGAACACACATGAAAGTTATCTAAGGAAAGCCTCAACGGACCGAAAGTCACACACGCATTATACCGATAAAATATCACTAATACATTAATATTTATAATGACCTCGAATATAATATCACTAATACAGATCGAATATCCTAGAATCCAAAATGAAGGACGGTGAACTCGGTTCACTAGCGGTCTTTGAGTCGTCGGCGGTGGACACCCAAAGATAAGGAACCATCACGGGATCATAACTCAAGTGAGATCCCTGAAGGATCTGCCAGGTATTGTAAAACCGGGCGTCCAACGCCGCCATGTAGCGACGGACGTGCTCGTCCTCCTCCCTGACACGGCGACGTACAACCTCCACGGGTGCCGGCTCCCTCCGCACCGAAAGTGGCCCGCGTGACCGCCACCACAGAAGGTCCGGGTCGACGACGATACCTGCATTCCTCACCAACCTCCGAGCCCGGGAAGGTAGCACCTCCCAATGCCAACCTGGCGGAGCCCAATCGCGAACATGGCGCCTATCAAGCAGGCTCTCGCGGACTACTCGACGACGAGGATGCGGGCCGGGCATCGTCGACTAATTTTTCATAAAACCAAAATCAACATACACATACTAATCTAACATAAACATACTAATCTACTTTCAAAAAAAAAGCATAAACATACTAATCTAACATACACATACTAATCTAGCTAACATAAACATACTAAAAAAAGCATAAACATACTAATCTAACATACACCTACCAATCTAGCTAACATAAACATACTAATCTAACATGCATACACATACTAAAAAAGCATAAAAATCAACATATATTTAAAAAAATTGCAACGAGGCGCGGCGGCGGCGGCTCACGGCGGCGGCGACGACGGGGCGATGACGGTGGCGGGGTGGCGACGGCGACGGGGCGATGATGGGGGCGGGGCGGCGACGGCGACGGGGCGGCAACGGGGCGAGGCGGCGACGGGGGCAGCGGGGGAGGCGACGGAGGAGGGGCGGCGACGGGAGCGGGGCGGCGACGGGAGCGGGGCGGCGACGGGTGAGACGATGGGGGCGGCGGGGGAGGCGACGGGGGTAGCGACGGGGACGGCGGGGGAGGCGACGAGGAGGCAGGGGAGGCGACGGGGGCGGCGGGGAGGCGACGGGGGTGGCGGGGAAGGCAACGGGGCGGCGGGGGAGGCGACGGGGCGGCGACGGGGGCGGCAACGGGGACGGGAACGGCGACAACAGGCTCGGGGCAGCGACGAGGGCGAAGTGGAATGAAAACTGCGAATTTTGCTAAGTGCTTGTCATATAGAAGGAGCATTGGTCCCGGTTGGTGGCCCCAACCGGGACAAATGCTACCTTTAGTCCCGGTTTGTCGCACCAACCGGGACCAACGCCATATTTTCCGCCGCCCAAAGGGCGGAAAACAGGGACCAAAGCCCTCTTTTCAGCAGCCCAAAGGGCGGGAAACAGGCCCTTTGGTCCCGGTTGGTGGCACAAACCGGGACGAAAGGGTGGCATTGGTCCCGGTTGGGGCTACCAACCGGGACCAATGGCCTTGCACAGCGGTGTGGTGGGAGTTTAGTCCCACCTCGCCAAGCGAAGGTTGCCCGAACTTGCTTATAAGCCCCGCCGCGGCTGTTACGTTGAGCTCCTCTGATAGTGATAATAGATGCGTTTATACTAAAATTCGGCCTAAATTCGAAATGATAGTTAGGTGCCTAACTAGCACTTTGAATTTAGGTTGAATTTCAGTGTAAGCGCATCTATTTTCACTTTTGCTATTTTTTATGTTATTTCTTTGCATATTAAAAGTTGTTAACAAAAAATACTTTATGGATAGTTTTTTTGCTAATAAATTTTTTAACAAAAATAACTTTGATAATTTTAGTTGCATGAATTGTATATAATATCAAGTTTCTTTCGAAGTATCGTGTACAAAACGGACAGTCTTTTTCGAAGTATCGGGGTTTCGGACGGAAACTCATCGGTTACAAAAGGCATTTCATTTTCTTGAATTTATTTGAACTCTAGGCTTTTTGTGTGTTCAAAATGTACCAATCTAAGCCACATCATCAATTTTTCAACCCTTTCTGACTTCATTTGATATTATTCATTCATTTACTGTTTTTTTGAGCTAAATGACCCTGAAATTAAAAAGCACTTCAAATGAACTCTGAACAGGTTGAAAGTTGGCATGGTATTATCATTTCACCTACATAGCATGTGCTAAAAAGTTGAGAGGGTTACGGCAAAAGCAGGATGCACTTCGCGTACAAAACGGACAAATTCTTTCGAAGTATCGGGGTTTCGGACGGAAACTCATCGGTTAGAAAAGGCATTTCATTTTTTGAACTTATTTGAACTCCAGACTTTTTGTGTATTCAAAATGCACCATTCAAAGGCACATCATCAATTTTCAACCCTTTCTGACTTCATTTGATATTTTTCATACATTTACTGATTTTTTTTGAGCTAAATGACCCTAAAATTGAGAAGCACTTCAAATGAAGTCTGAAAAGACTGAAAGTTGGCATGGTATCAACATTTCACCCACATAGCATGTGCTAAAAAGTTGAGAGGGTTACGGTAAAAGCTGGATGCACTTCGTGTATAAAACGGACAGTCTCTTTCGAAGTATCGGGGTTTCGGACGGAAACTCATCGGTTACAAAAGGCATTTCATTTTCTTGAACTTATCAATTTTCAACCCTTTCTGACTTCATTTGATATTTTTCATGCATTTACTTATTTTTTTGAACTAAATGACCCTGAAATTGAAAAGAACTTCAAATAAAGTCTGAAAAGGTTGAAAATTGGCATGGTGTGTGCGTGCTTGTTGTCAACGATGACAACCCACTTTTTTGTTGCATATTGTTCTCGGCCACAATCGGAATTTAAGAAAAACCTGAATTTAAAAGCACTACAAATATATAATAGCTAGAGAGATATATAATATATAATAGTTCAGATATCCATTACAGAAAGTACTCGTCCAAGCGAACACTACTATCTAGTCTGAATCAGAAGAATATCCGCCCCATGGTGTTGGTGGTGCGAGATGACGCTGCCCATAGTTCACGGTTCGAATCTTGCGGTACAACTCATATGCAACGTATGCATCTTTTGCTGCATACTCAATGTTCATAGGCTGAAGTGGGGTCCTCTCCCACTCTTTGTGCTGTGCCGGGGGAAATTTGGTCTTCATATCTCCGTAATAGTCGTCGATCAAGGCGACTGCCATAGAAGCCATCAAAGTCCTCTGATACTGAAGCCTGGATATGTCTTGGATATCAATAAGGCAACCAGCTAGTATCTCAATACCGAAGATGCGCCTCATCTTCAGCTTGTCATTCCTTACATCAACGCTAGCAAAATGTATGCCGCTGCATAGGAAATCCATGAGTGCTGGGCAGTGCTTGTCACTACTGCAACATCAACAAATTAGAATAGAACAAATGTTAGATACTGCTGCAACAAGTATATTTCGGCAGAATTATAATATGCAACTAGATAAAGGAAAATTATTTCGCTGCAACAAAAGAGGAAGAAGCGGAGTTTTTGCTCTCGGACTCATTTGAGCTCGGTGAACAGTAATTAATATCATAAAAAATCGAAAATTATTTCACTACAACTTAAGAGAAATTGATCTTTGTCATAGGATTCAAAATAGAACATATATATTGCTATATCCTATATATATGCAATTTTCATATCCTATGAATTGATGAAGAAACCCTAAATTAACTATATGACATATATGTTCTCCCACGTTTTGTAACAAGAAAAAATGTTATTCACTACAAACTTAAAAGAAATATTGATCTTTCCAATAGAATTCAAAATGCAACATATTTCTATCCTATGCAATTTTCATCATAATCTATAAATTATTAATTGATCAAAGAAAACCCTCAAAACTCACCTTGCCCATTGGAAGATCATCACATGTTTCTTGAAAGATAGCTGGATGACGACAACATCTTCTTGCTTGGCCGTGTACTCGAGATCAAGCCCTATGAACTTGTCTTTCTCATCTGCCACTTCAAGCCATTTTTGCAAAAGGAAAAGAAAACGGGGCACCATGACGCTGTCGTTCGTGTAGACGACATCGAGATTGGTCGTGCCATGTGCGAGCACCTTCCCGTAGCGAGTGATTGGATTCATGGTAGAAGATATGGGGAAGAAGAGAGGAGAATGGAGGAGAAGAAGAGAGGAGAATGGAGGAGAAGAAGAAAAATGGGCGAAGTTATTGTAGCCCTCGCCACGGAATCTTTCTCGGAGCGCGAAACGTCGTGGGAAGCGAACCGTTCGAACCTTTAGTCCCGGTTTGAGCCACCAACCGGGACTAAAGGGCTCGCACCAGACGAATGGTTATCCCCTTTGGTCCCGGTTCTAGCCACGAACCAGGACCAATGGTTGTGGGCCAGGAGCGAGACACATTGGTCCCGATTCGTGTATGGAGCCAGGACCAAAGGTGTCCTACGAACCGGGACCAATGCCCCACGTGGCCCGCCCGGCCCCCTGTCCTCCCGAACCGGGACTGTTGCTGCCATTAGTCCCGGTTCATGATAATGGGCTGGCCGGCCCGAACCGATGCCCTGTTTTCTACTAGTGCAGGGGCACGGACGAGTTTGTGAACGGGACGACGACGGGGAAGGAGAGGCTGAGCGCCACGAGGATCTGGACGTCGCGGACGATCAGCTCGGCCTTGTGGGCGCTGAGGTGGCCAAGGCAGCCGCAGACGGCCGCGAAGGCCCGGGCGAGGTGGAAGCAGGCGAGGACGCTGACGCCGTGCGCGAGAGCGGCGACGGTCCGGCCAGCGTACAGCCTCCGGGCCTTGATGAGGAAGGCGGCCAGCTGGCCGTCGGCGCAGAGGAACAGCCACAGCCTGTGCGTGCGCATGACGGACATGTACCCGACGGCGGTGGTCGCACACCACTCATCCTGCTTCAGCTGGGGTTGGAGGGCGGCCATGCAGAACGGGGAGGCCGCCGCCGCCATGGCGAGGAAGACGTGCACCTTCATCAGCGCACGCAAGGCCGCCACGCCGCACCACGATCCATCGCCGGCGCCGGATTGGGAAAAGGAGGCAGCTAGTTGTGGCCTTTGTGTGTGAGTGGACCGGAGGCTTGAGCTGTCTGGGCTGTGGCTCTACGGATCTCTGGCCGAAGTTTATATGTGCAGACAGAGACGAGCCACGAACTGATCAAAAAAAAAAACTGATGCATGCATGCATGCGCGTGGTTCTCGATGCAGCATTTGGGTGGGCTTTCTGTCACACGTCTTTTATCAATGGGATTTTAAGTTACAGTACATAAGATTTTTTTTTTCCCTTCCCTTCCGGCTTTGCCTTGCTTTTCGGGCGATTTGACGAGTCGAGACATAAGATTCCACGATCGCTTTTGACGATCCTCCTTTTCCTGGCTAGCTTCGTCTCGGGTGTCGTGTGGAGAACTAGGACTAGGCTTGGATCTGCGGAGGGAGCGGGAGTGAAAGGCACAATTTCATGTTTTGATCCATTTTCGAAATTTAATCGAATTTGATCTTTGTTCAAAAATATTTTGAGATTTGATCCTTTTACTACCGTCAGAGTCGATGACGGTAGAGTATACCAGCCTACTGGCGAGGCACCTAACGGTAGGAAAGCACACCTTACTGTAAATTTTTTTAGTTTTAGACACAGTGCATATACGCATCTATCGTCGGATACCTTGACGATAGGGTTATGCTACCATCAGCCTTTGTAACGGTAGAAATGCGCCGTGCCGCTGCGCTGATGTGTCTAAGTTGGTTACCATCAGAAACCTTGACGGTAGGAGGCTATATCCTACCATAATCAATTGTGACGGTAAAAGCAGATCAAATCCTAAAATATTTTCGAATTGGGGTCGGATCCGACTAAATTTCTACAAAAAGATCGAAAACTTTTACAAAAAGATCGAAACACGTAAATTTGCCGGACTCCGGCCATAAGATTGTAGGGGAGGAGCACCCACCGTAGATAGCGCCGGAAAGGGGGACAGGTTTGTCTTTCAGGCTTTCTGGTCGTGTGGGCAGCTGCAGTCAAGCCTGCATCCAGCCCACTAAAGTATTGCTGCTACAGGTCCAATGTATTTAGCTTCCTCTAATAAATAAACACTCATTGGCACATCAATTGCCGGATGACGCGAGTGATGGAGAAAGTAGCAGATGAGTAGTAGCATTTAGATTGATTGGTACTTCTGTAAGTGACCGTATAGGAAGCACATGCAACTAAGTAGCTCCACACTATTGCTTACCAACTTGTATAACCTGGCTTTTAGCCTCTCAAGGAAAGTAGCACTTGAGTTTCTTTTACAAAATTCAGGGTAACATATTTATTTTTAAGGAAGAATGGCTTACAACAGTGGTTTAAATAGTTATAGCATTGTCAAACTCTTTTCTAATATGTAATGATTAAAGTATAATTATAAATTGAGCACAAATTACACAAATTTTGCACCCTTCCATATTGTGCATAAGCAAGTGTTAAACAGTGCAACTTTACAATTAATTATGATTAAGTGGATTAATTTAAAGTGATTTCCCCCACATTAAAAATACATTTCATTTAAGTCCCTAACACGAATTAAGCAGTCATCTGATTACACGAGATGGTTAGCACTTACACAGAGAAAATTCAACGGTAATTCTTTTGAGTATGCAACAAATGTTTCTTGAAACATCAGCTCAAGCAAGATAATTAGATGATTTTTCGATGCCAGTTACTTTATTTTAACAGTAAACAGAGACATATAATTTTTTATATAAAATAATATTATTTCGAACATATTTTTCAATATAATAAATATAGAATCGTTATAGTGGTATTACCGAAAAAAAGAAACAACAAAATTTATCAGAATGAAGAGGGTATTTCTATTACCCTAAACGAATAAATAAAGTAAAGAAAGAATAATTTTTGACTAAACAATTCGTGAATTTTTTTGAATCATATATTAAAAAATATTGTATATAAATAAGTAATATCATCATATATTAAATAATTATTCGCTCTGCATTTTGTAAGAATATTCACCATGTTAAAAAAATGTTTTGTGTAAGATTGAAAATTGTTGACCATATCTGAAAAACAGTTCATCGTAAATAGGATAATTTTTCGGCGTGTATTTTATGACTCGTGGATATTTTTTAAATTCACGAAAATTATTTGGTTTTCTTTCTTCCGTGTTGTATTCAAAAAATGTCCGTGAATTCAAAAATGTGAATATTGGGCTGGCCCACTCCACGCTCGCCGCGTGGCAACGTGAGCGATCGATCGATCGGGAACGCTGCGGGCGATACATATCATCCCGCCACCAACACTACACTAGACCGCGGCACTGCGCTGCCTCGATCATCATCTAGCTCTGTAGTCTGTACGACTGTACCTGCGTCCACGGCTGCACCACGGCGAGCGGCACTTCCATCCCAAGAGTCCAGCCATGCAACAAGATAACATCTACTAGCAGCCTAGCCATGAGAGGTCTGATCACTGCTCATTTGATTCCTCCCATCGTGATCATCCATCACTGAGAGAATCGATTCCTAGCTGACGCACGCAGGTGGCGGTCACCAGCTGCTTGCGGCGATGGATAGCTAGCCCGTCTCTCTTCAGCCTCGAGCCTCGAGTCTTGACCAGTCAAAGAAAACGACGAGCGAACGTTCACTCATTACAATTACTGAAATTTTATTTGAAGTCCAGCGCGGATGTTTATCTCGCAAGTAGTACAACAAAGAGAGGTGGGAACAGCCAACAGCGTGGCCATGCATGCATGCATCAAGACCGCCGGAAGTTGGCCAGGATGCTCCCGATGGTGTGCCGGTCGGTGAGGAGCGACTTAGCAACGAGGTCGGCGGGGATGGCCCCGGCGAAGAGCGCGTCGCCGAGGAGCACCAGCCCTGCGTTCTGGCTGCTGAGGGAGGCATAGATGGCGGCGGGCTCGCTCCCATTATTGTAGAGGAAGTGCACGAGCCCCTGCGGCACGGCGAACACGTCGCCCCTGCGGAGCACCTTGGCGAACAGGCGGTTGTCTGGATATGAGGAGACGAAGCCGAAGTAGACGGAGCCCTCCAGCACCAGCGCCGTCTCCGCCGCCCTCGGGTGGTAGTGCGGCGGGAAGACGCCCCCCGGCGCCACGTCCACGCGGGCGTGCGACTCGCCCAGCGTGTTCAGGCCCGGGATCTGCACCGTCAGCGCCGAGAACCCGTACCGCTTGCTCGCCGCACCGCCGTCGGGCCTGTCCGCGCCGGCGAAGAAGAAGTCCTCCGCCACCGCGGCCGCCGGGTCCTTGCACGGCACCCCGTTCACGCGCACTGCACGCACACCACGGATGATCACATTTCCAAGTACGTGGGAACCGAAGGATTAGCGCAAGCACGGCGTTAATTTCCTTACCTTTGGACGTGGTATCGGCCACGCAGAAGTCCTGGAGAGGGTTAGGGTCGAAGGCCTCGCCATGACCGGAGCCGAGGGCGATGACCGTGAGTACCAAGAGCAACGTCGCAGCAGCCATGGCGATCAAGTTCCTCGATCAGCAAATGTGGAAAGAGCCGCAACTGCAGGTTAGGTAGGAGTAGTATGTACTGCTAGTATCATGCAGGGAAATTATTGGGAGCTTCCATGAACGAGTTGAGTAGCCGCTCTGTGATATCGTATCATATCAATGCGATATTCTGCTTATGCCTGATGATTCCTCCTACTTATAGCTAGGAGCAACTGAAACAAATGTGCGCGTGAAGAAGCATTCGACGAAATGCAACCCATTAATTAGCCTTCACGATTGCAGCTCGAGTTTAGGGTTCGCAGGCACGATTTGCTCAACAGGGCCGGGGCTAAGATAAGATGACGTTTCACCAACTTGTGAGCACATGCGCTTGAGTGTAGTAGTATCATTTGTTTGTTCAGTGGGAGCAGTTGATTGATGTAGCAGGGTTGTTCTATTCCAAAGGGTATCAAACAAGCAGAATGATGATCTCTAAAACGGAGTGTGCCATTATACTCCACTCGGTCTCGGTGTCTTCGTTTTTTTGCTTGTACTCTAACGTTGAGCTCACTTGCGACATAATCCAGGCAGCGTGCCATGTGGAGATAGGGATGTGCAAGGTCTTCGTTATGAAGTTTTTTATCTGAATTTTCATTCACGAAATAGGATGCAAAGTTTGCTTCAATCCGCAGCTGAACCCCTCTTAGAGCATCTACAGTCGGACTTGGCAAATCCGACCCCTCAAACGCCCGCGGCCGCGTCCGGGCACGTCCACGGACAGTAACCGGTCATCCCTCGTAAAACGCATTCCACATCCGGACATCTCAAACCTCAAATCAATATTATTACATGCAACGTGATCCGATCTTTGAGCGAACCTCGTCCGGTTCCGCTCCCAGCTCGCCCCTCCGCCGTGGGCATGTCTGACGGCCGGCTGCACTCCCCAGAGTGTTGGTCCGGTCGCCGGCAAGGTAGAGTAGGGCATGGGACACGAGCTGGCTCACATGACTCGTGGCCCCGCCATCTCCCATGCCCTACTCTTCCTCGTCGGAGACCGGAACCCGAACGGTGCTGGTGGACGTCAGATCGATGATGGATCCGTCTGGGGAAGAGCCCCCAACGTCCACCACGATGTGGTTGCGGCGTCCGGACTGATGCGCCATACGGGCCGCCGAAGAATGCGACTCCGCCTCGCCGACGTCCGACACCGCGAGGGCTTCTGCCGCCTCCCGCCTCCGCTGCCTTGCACGGCGTCCACGCTGAGCCATGCCTTCTTCGGAAGCGTCCCAAAAATCAGCGCGCCACCAGAGGGTTTGCGCGTCCGCTAGCGCGTTCGGACACCAAGCAGACCGCACGGCCTCTGGTGAGGCTGCGGCGGCCTGCCTAACGCCGGATCCATGCGCCATTTGGGCGGACGCAATGGATTCCCAACGGAGGGAGTCCGAGCCGAGCTGTCCACGGGCATCATCCCGGGCGCGGCGGAGCGCAAGCCGGACGGACATCTCCTCCTCGGGGCCGCGCGGGATGAGGTCGGGGTCGATGGATCTGGAATTGAAGGACTCGGATCCATTGCCCGACATGCCGGAGACGACCGAAATCCACTGGAGGAGAGCTCGGGTGGCGGATGGGAGTGGAGGGGAGGGAGTGAAGTGGCTAGGGTTTGGTCCGACGAGCGGATGGGGACAAATATATATCGGGTAGGGGTGGGCCAGCATGGGCCGGCTCCGACGTGGAGAGCGTGCCCTGGCGCCCCATATCCGCCCCATGTTTGGGTTGAATATAGGGGGTGCCGGTCAGCCCGGGCGTTTGATGGCCGTTTGAGGGATCCGTCTGGGTCAAAAAAAAAAGTGACCGGGCAGTGACCAGGCGGCCTGCCTGGGCGTATGAGGCGGGTTTGAGAGGTCTGGATGTAGATGCTCTAACCCCATTTATGTCATTTTTTCCAGAGAGGGCATAGCCTCCCTATATGTCGGTCGAGCCGGCTGGCCAGACATACACTCTCCCTACTCCCACGGTCCGCATACCCTTGTGCACATCTCTACAGTTTGGTCGCTACGCCGAGCATATCCACCTCAATCCCGCAACCCAACCACACATCGAGCGTAGCTCCCCACTACAGCCATGTAGTTAGAGCATCTTCAACAGACGGACAAAAGTTTCGTGCGCTAAAATAGTTTTAACGCGTCACTGTAGCATGTTTAGCGCGTCGGGACCAACATTACTTTAGCAGAAGCCGAAAAACACGCGCCTAAAAAACACGCAGTGCAATTGTAAAGCGTGTGTTATCCGGCACCCCAAATTTGCAGCTTGCGATGGCGCTTTTTAGTGTGCGTCCAAAACTTTTTTGCGCGCGCAGTATTTTACGGTCTCTGCTGAAGCTGTTCGGTGCCTAAAAAAAGAATTTTTAGCGCGCGGAGCTGTTTTTTGGCTTGTGTTGGAGATACTCTTAGTCATACCCTCCCCCTACCCCCACAGCCCAGTAGTTAAGTGAAGCATACTGAAAGCAGATTTGCTCCCTTGGTGGTTTTGGTAATTAATAACAACATATATGTCATTGAACTAATGCTTCCACTAAGCATGTTTCAAAAAAAGTTCAATGATAGGTTGGCAAAAGGATTGTGGAATACCCCAAGATGCAAGGAAATAGATTGGCAAAGCTTGAAGCAAGAGGACTCTACTTTTTACTTTGTGAGAAAACACTCTAAGTCCATAGGAAAGACAATACTATCAAAAGAGGGTAAGGTACTGTTGGTGAACAAAATGCTCATACGTGCATAGGTGATAGTCACCACATACACCCACAAGCTCCTTCACAAAAGTCTGTCCAAAGCCAAATATCCAAAATCGGTGCAACCAACACTTTTCGCTCAGTGCCACCGATTCTTAGTCTCAGACAGACTCAGCCAAACCCTAGCTCTTTGGTGCTACCGATTTTGCTTCGGTGCCATCGAGTTTGGGTTGCCAATTTTCTATTGCGCAAATTCACAAAATCGGTACCACCGAGTTTGTTGAATCGGTGTCACCAAGTCTGGCAATGTGACCGTTGGTCACCTTATCGATGCAACCGAGTTTTATGTATCGGTCTCACCAAGATTCAAAAGTTGTTACCTTTGAGGCAACTCGGTACCACCGAGATTAACACATCGGTGTCACCGAGTCTGACTTATTAGGTGTAACAGTTGGATTTTTGGAGATGCCTATATATACCCCTCCACCACCACTCACTTGCAAGAGAAGCACTCAGAACAGATCCCCACTCATACCAACTGATTTTCTAGGAGAGAGACACCTACTCATGTGTTGAGATCATGTCATTCCATTCCAACCATATGAATCTTGATTTCTAGCCTCCCCAAGTTGCTTTCCACCCAATCAATCTCTTCCACCAAACCCAAATCTTTGAGAGAGTTATTGTGTGTTGAGGAGTCTATCATCTTGAAGCACAAGAGCAAGGAGTTCATTGACATTATCGAGCCTATTACCTTTTGGAGGGTGGTGCCTCCTAGATTGGTTAGGTGTCGCTTGGGAGCCTCCTACTTCGTGTTGTGGAGTGAACCAAGAAGTTTGTAAAAGGAAGGAGATCCCCTACTTCATGAAGATCTACCCCGAGTTAGGCTAGTCCTCCGTGGACGTAGGCCATCATGGTATAGTCAAGGTTGCTTCTTCGTGGAACCCTCCATGGGTAGAGCCCTCCGTGGACTCTCGTGGCCGTTACCCTCCATGGGTTGAAGACTCAATAAACATGGACGTACGATAGCACCACCTATCGGAACCATGGAAAAAATCATCGTGCTCCAAATTGTGTTTGATCTTCCTACCCTTCCTTTACTACTCATGCTTGTCTTTACTTTCTGCTGCTATACTGATAGACATGCATGTGTAGGGTGTACTTGACTTGCTATGAATGCTAAAATCCGCCAACACTTAAAATTAGGAAGAAGCAGATTTTTATTTGGTCAAGTAGTCTAATCACCCCCCTCTAGACCTACTTTCAATCCTATAAGTGGTATCAGAGCTTTGGTCTCCATTGCATTGGTTTCACAACCTAGGATAGTATGGCATCTAGTGAGGGAAATTATCACTGTAGAGGTCCGTACTTTGATGGCACTAATTTTGCTAGTTGGAAGCACAAAATGAAAATGCATCTTCTTGGTCATAACCCCGCCGTTTGGGATGTTATTCGTGTTGGATTGCAAGGTGAATTCTTTGCGGATGGAAGGAAACCGGATCGCGAAGCGACTGCGGATGAATTGAAGATGTTGCAACTAATTGATCAAGCATGTAACATTCTCTTCAAGTGTCTATGCCCCGAAGAATTCAACAAAATCAGCCGTCTTGAGAATGCAAAACAGATTTGGGATACTTTGGTTGATATGCATGGAGGTACCGAATCCGTGAGAGAATCCAAGTTGGATGTTCTTCAAAGTCAGCTTGACAAGTTCAAGATGAATGATAGTAAAGGAGTCGCTGAGATGTACTCTAGGCTAGCTCTCATCACCAATGATATTGCCGGCTTAGGAAGCAAAGAAATGACCGACAAATTCATCATCAAGAATATACTTCGAGCCTTGGATGATCAATATGACACCGTATGCACAGTGATCTAAATGATGCCCAAGTACAAAGATCTCAAGCCAGCAAAAGTGATTGGAAGGATTGTTGCTCATGAGATGACACTCAAGGACAAGGAAGAGCTTCACCACAAGTCTCGCGGTGCTTAAAAAGCCACAAGTGATGCTCCCACTACCTCAAGCGACAACCTTGTCACAAATGAAGAGATAAGCCTCATGGTCAAGAAATTCAACAAGTTCTACAAGAATAGAGGCAAAGATCAAAGCTCCAACTCAAGATATGGAGAGAAGCATTCGTCAAGTCGTGACCGAACTGTTGGGGAATGTTGCATGGGAAACAAAAAAATTCCTACGCATACGCAAGATCTATCCATGGTGATGAGCATCTACGAGAGGGAGAGTGGATCTACATACCCTTGTAGATCGCTAAGCGGAAGCGTTAAGAAACGCGGTTGGTGTAGTCGAACATCTTCGCCATCCAATCACGAGCCGTCCCGTGATCTCATCACGAGCCGTCCTACGATCCTATCGTGGTCCTTCCGATCTAGCGCCGAACGGACGACACCTCCGCGTTCAGCACACATGCAGCTCGATGACGATATCCACCTCCTTGATCCAGCAAGCGAGGGTGGAGAGGTAGATGAGTTCTCCGGCAGCACAATGGCGTGGTGGTGGTGGTGGTGGAGTTGATCCGGCAGAGCTTCGCCAAGCTATACCGAACAGATCTAGAGGGAGAGAGAGGGCAACACGTGGCTTTTCTTGGTTGCGGCCGCCTCCCTCTCCTCATCTATATATAGGGGGAAGGGAGGAGGGGTGGCGCCCCTAGATCCCATCTAGGGGGCGGCGGCCAAGGCAGATGGGGGCGCCCCCTAGGGAAACCCTAGGGTGACTTGCCCCCCAAACCAGGTGGAGGGAACCCTAGAGGGGGCGCCCCACCTCTCCTGGTTACGTGGGAAAGGGTGAGGGGGCACGCAGCCCCTTGGTGGGATGGTTTTCCCCCTCCCCTTGGCCCATGAGGCCCCCCAACACTTGTCTCCCCCCCCCCCGAAACCCCTTTCGGTACTCCTGGGCATAACCTGGTACCCCCAGAACGCTTCCGGACTCCGATTCGCTTCATCCTATATATCGATCTTCACCTACGGAACATTCCGGAGTTCCTCATAATGTCCGGGATCTCATCCGGGACTCCGAACAACCTTCGGTCACCAACACATATAACTCAATACTACCAAAACGTCACCGAACCTTAAGTGTGCAGACCCTGCGTGTTCGAGAACTATGTAGACATGACCGAGACACCTCTACGGTCAATAACCAATAGCGGGACCTGGATGCCCATATTGGCTCCTGCATATTCTATGAAGATCTTTATCGGTCGAACCTCTAAGTCAAGGATTGAGATAATCCCATACGTTATTCCCTTTGTTCTTCGGTATGTTACTTGCCCGAGATTCGATCGTCGGTATCTCTATACCTAGTTCAATCTCGTTACCGGCAAGTCTCTTTACTCGTTCCATAATACAAGACCCTGCAGCTAACTCTTTAGTCACATTGCTTGCAAGGCTTATAGTGATGTTGGATTACCGAGTGGGCCCTGAGATACCTCTCCGTCACACGGATTAACAAATCCCAGTCTTGATCCATGCCAACCCAACACACGCCCTCGGAGATACCTGTAGAGCACCTTTATAGTCACCCAGTTACGTTGCAACGTTTGATACACACAAGGTACTCCTTCGGTGTCAGTGAGTTGCATGATCTCATGGTCATAGGAATAGATACTTGACATGCAGAAAACTTTAGCAATAAACTGACACGATCATATGCTACGTTTATAGTTTGGGTCTTGTCCATCACATCATTCTCCTAATGATGTGATCCCGTTATCAAATGACATCTCATGTCCATGGCTAGGAAACCTTAACCATCTTTGATCAACGAGCTAGTCTATTAGAGGCATACTAGGGACATGGTGTTGTCTATATATCCACACATGTATCTGAGTTTCCGATCAATACAATTCTAGCATGGATAATAAACGATTATTATGAACAAGGAAATATGATAATAACTAATTTATTATTGCCTCTAGGGAATATTTCCAACAGAAACTGCTACAATTGTGGGAAGCCCGGACACTACTCCAATGAGTGCACGGCTCCTTACAAAAGGAAAGAAGAGTCACCAAGAAGACAAAGCTCAAAAGACGAGTCACCTCGAAGAGAGAGAAGGAGTAGGGATGATCGTTATGAACGAAGACCCTCAAGGAGAAGTAGGGACTCGGAAAAGAAGGACAAGTACACCAAGAGCTACTCAGGAAGAAGACATCAAGCTCATGTTGGTGAATGGGTTTCCGGCTTCGAATCTGATAACCACTCTGAGAGAAGCTACCACTCCAACTCCGACTATAGTCAAGATGAAGGTGTTGCCAGACTTGCACTAGTGACAACCGACTTCTACGACATATTTGATTCACCAAATGAAGGGAGTGGATGTTGCTTCATGGCTAAAGGCCCCAAGGTATCACATCCCGAGTATCTTGATTTCAATAGTGATGAGGATGACTTGTTAATTGAAGATGACTTGCTATTTGACAAATCTAGTAATGTTAGTCAAGATGAACTTGCTAGTAATCACTCTAGTCTAGATAAGTGGTGTGATGATGATAAGTTGGAAATAGAACGACTAACTCAAGAACTAAAAACTCTTAAGTTAGCTCATGAGTCTACTCTACAAGATCATGGAGATCTTGAAAGGACACATGAGAAGCACCACTTCGAGAAGCTCAATTTAGAGCAAGAGCATGAGTTCCTTAAAGTTGTCGATGACGATATTTTAAAGAAGACTTCCTCTTATCTAGACAAACGACTTATCTTGTCTACATTCATGCCACAAGTTAAGACTATGCAAGTTAGACACAAAGGCAAGAAAGGTTCTTCAACTAGTAGCAATAAAAATGATAAATCCAATGATATTGCTTCTAGTACTTCCACTGATCACACTAACTCTTCTCTTAGCCAAGTTACACTTGATCAAGAAAATGAACTTTTGAAAGGGATTATAGAGAAAGGTATCTACAAGTGTCTTGCCAGATGCAAACAATTTGAGGATATTGTAAGCAAGCACGGAGGATTCCGGAAGAACTGTGGTGTTGGCTACTTCAATGCTAATGGAGTTGAATGGGAAGAAGGTCAATACCCCAATCCCAAGTTTGTTACTCAAAAAGAGAAGTATGAAAATACTCTCCCCAAGGGAACAAAAGCTCAAGATGACCTTCCACCACAAGACCCCAAGCTCAAGGGCAAGAACAAGCTTCAAGAGGACATTGACTCATATGAAGATGAATCCCAAGCTTTGGTGAAGTGGGTTCCCAAGGCTAGTACAAGCTCAACTTCTACAAGTGCTACTTCAACACCAAGGATCCCCATCAACTTGATGTGGGTCCCCAAGAAGAAGAACTGGAGAAGTTCTTGAGGGGTGACTCCGCCAATGAAATCCACTCATATTCATTATGTAGGGTAATGCAACAGAAAACAAAAAAATTCCGACCTACGCACCAGCCCAGGACCACTATGGAGACTGCATACAAGGTTTGATCATTTTCGTTACTGACTCGTAGCGTAGCGGAAGTAGAGTCGATGACGATCGGCGGTGCAGATCCCCGCAGCTAGGATTTACAACCTCCCAACCACGAAGATGTATACCCTCATCTTCCCCTCGCACAACCCTCCAGGAGGCGGTCACACAGTCCCCCGGACGGTGTCGCGGATAGCCCTTCGGGAGGACCTCCAAAACTTGGATTGTCACTCGGACAACCCTTCAGGAGGACCTTCGAAACTCGGACGGTCACACGGACAGCCCTTCGGGAGGCACTCTCGAAATAAGGCCAAAACTACGATCTCTCTACAGAGTTGCACACATACGGTGTCATCTATCCGGCAGGGCTTCGCCGTCCAGAACTAGTTCCTGCCGGAACCCAGACAGCCTTTCGGCTCTACGAAACTATTTCGCTGGGAGGGAGAGAAGAAACCAGATCATGCATGGCACTTGTATGTGAGAAGGGATGGATTTTGGGCTGCCCCCTCCACCTCTATTTATAGGAGAAGGAGGGGTGGAGGGGCTGAAATTTCAGCCACATCCATCCATGTCATCTCCAAGATATTTTGGAGCAAAAGCCCAAAAAGGTGGCTTTCCAAAAAGTAACCATAAAGTTGATTTCACTATTCACGAGACATTTTTCAGCGTCCGATCAAACTGAAAATATTTATGTGGGCTTAGAACATTTCCAGTACCCACTAAATTATTTTTCAACACTCTCTGAAACAATTCCGGTTTAGTGATTTTCATCTATGAAAAGCATCTGAAACGGTTCCGGTAGCTCCGGAACATTTCCGGTTTTCATCCTGAAAAATTCCAGAAAGTTTCCAGAACGATTCTGGCACCCTCCAAGAATTATCAGGCATGTGCCGAAACCAATTTGACTTTAGGGTATCCCTGAAACAACTTTTCAGTTTCACCGGAACTATTCCGGTGTTCTCTCTGTGGAACTTTTCCGCTGTCCGAAACTTTTTCGGTGTTCGAAACTTTTCCGGTGATTTTCTCTCAGACTCCCTGTCTAGTATTCAACAGATAGATGACCCTTAAGCATGTGACCCTATAGGTTTGGTGAAGCATAGACATGACCCGGAACCCCTTCCGATCAATGATCAACATCGGAGCCGTGGACACCCATATTGACCCCTATACCCAGACGAATGAATATTCGAGTGAACCTCCAGTTGTCGTGTGCTATTCCTGTTGCTTCGTGATATGTTACAAATACCCGAGGTGAGACCCCAAAGGTCAGAAGAAAATAGTGCCAATCTATTTGAAAGTCAAATTTGGTTTCATTTTGGATATCTTTAAATAATGTTTTTATAAAGTTTTTATTTTGACTCTAAAGAAATGTTCACGCTTTAGGATTTATAGTTCTGATCATTTTGGTATATATAATACCCTATACTTTTGTTTCTGCCTCAGATCTAAAAAGAGAGTTTTCAAAAACACACACGCATGCATTGGCCCAGGCCGGCCGAAGCCCAGCCAGGCCAAAGCCAGCCAGGCCGAGCCATGCGCTCGCCAGCGACCCAGCTCCCCACGAGCGC
Organism: Hordeum marinum; assembly: GCA_022496015.1. Lineage (NCBI taxonomy): Eukaryota > Viridiplantae > Streptophyta > Magnoliopsida > Poales > Poaceae > Hordeum > Hordeum marinum. Next base: position 473,209,071 of record CM039678.1, read on the forward strand.
CAGCCCCAGCACGAGCGAGCGCTCCTCCTAGCGATGGAAAAAAAACAGCGCCACGCTCGCCTCCCCATCGTCTCCAACCTCCCACAACAACAGCGAGATACGCCAGTGGCGAGCGCGCCTACACCGGCCGGGCCGAAGCTCTAGGGATGAGCCTTATCCCGCATTTCCGGACCCCTAGTTGTGCCTATAAAAGCCCCATGATGCCCTCGTTCCATTCAGCCAATCCGCACCTTCTCTCGCCGCTCACAGCCGATGCCGTCGCCGTTCGCATCTCGCCGGAGCCGAGTCAGTTCGCCGGAGGTTTTGTCACTAGTGAACCTCCCCTGCCCCTGTTTATTAGAATCGGATCCCCATGTCAATCCGCACCTCCCTGACATTCTCGTTGCCCCTAGGACGCACCGGAGACGCCGCTCGTCCGACCGTCGTCGCCGGAGTTCGCCGGAGACAGGAGCTCGCCCCGCTCCCTACGGTCGTCGCCGTCGGGTGCCGTCACCACCGCCCGGAGGCCCTCATCGAGCTGCATCCGCCCGACCACCTCACCCGCGTCGACGATCGCCGGAGCCGCTGCCCCGTCGTTGTCGAGTTCCCTGCCAGCGACGCTCGTACCCTCTGTAAGAGCCCGCTCCTCTGTAGATTAGTTTATTTTTTTCTTTTATTTTTTTTATTTAGACCAAAGAGGTACCGGTTAACCGCGTTTTAATATAAACCGTGCGGTTTATTTAAAACCGAACGTCGGTTTGCTCTTTTTAGTTTAGTCGAACCGGTGATTTACCTAGTTTGCGAATGTTCACCGCATAGCCGCCGCGGCAAACATAGTCAACCAATCAGAGCCATTCGCTTCGTACTCTAGTCGCGAACGTCCACACTTTAGAGTTTTAAGAAAATGTTCTATAGCAGTTTTTTCAGATTTTATTTCAAAACTTCAAGCGGCCTTAACTTTTTAACCGTAGGTCGAAACGAGATGAAACAAGAGGCTAAATTTTCGTCTCGAATATCCCTAACCAGAAAACCCATAGTTGCAGACTTTTGCAAGTTCAAATTTGAAATTATTTCAGATTTAAATTTAAATTTCATTAGGCCATAACTTTTAAATGGTATACCCGTTTGAAGTGATTCTTTTTGCACCACGTCACACGAACTAAATCCTTTGCCATGACATTTTGCCACTAAATATTCTACACCATTATTTTCTGTTCACCATAATTTTACTAGGATGCCTTGTAGGAACACTAGTGCATGTCACGAATTTTTAACACTAGTCACACTTTGAAAAATTTCATGCTAATGACTTGTGTTGGATTTTTATTTGGTTTTTGTAAATATTTTGTTGCATGTCTTTGAATTGTATGAATGCATGTTTATGTGTGTTTTATTTACTTTGTGATAGATTGTCCAGAGTGCAAAGCAGAGTACTATCATTCGCTAGAACATCACTTCTAGCACGAAGGCAAGTTACATTTTGATCATGTCAGTTTTTACCTATGTTTTATTTTTGCACTTAGTCCTTTGATATAGGAGTGCATGATAGGAGTTTATACTTGTTGGATTTACTATCACCCAATAGTTCATTGAGGTAGGTCGGAAGCATGCAAACTTTGTCGCCACCGTGTTATGTTACAATGCCTCGCCAATGTAGACGTGGATTGGGGAGTGCTATCACTTTGAGATGTGAGTGATAAAGTAGTAACTAGGACCAACTTTAATGAACTACCTGGGTGGAAATTGGTTTGTATGGTGGTGAAGTACAGTGGGAGCATTCATGGGAATCCATGGGAGTGCACACTAGTGGTCCGTCCACCCAGGCTCAAAGGGATCAACCGTATTTTCATGTCTACAAGCTTCCATGTGCAGCCGCAAGCCAATATGGGCTCTGGCTTAGTTGAGTAGGTGGTGTGACCTCTTCCGGGATAGGCTAGCAGATGTAGATGATGTAGGTGTACCGGCCTATCCGTGGGTTAGGGGAAATGCTATCGAAAGACTATGTCTCGATCTTCCGATCAAGGAGGTGGTTGAGTCTTGTGGGGAAAAGTGCACAACCTCTGCAGAGTTAAAATCTAATCGATTAGCCGTGTACCCGGTCATGGACAACTTGAGCTTTTAGTAGTGGAAATGTAGGGAGATCTCATCACTCTTAATTAATCAATTGGGTACAAAATTTTGGAATGGTTGAGATGGGCATCATCTCAGACTTATGATATTTGTAGAAGTAGAGCAATCATTTCTGACAGGAAAAAACTAGCTTTATGCAAAACTAAACTTAGAGCTTTCCACCAGCCAAATTGCATGTACTATGTAGGCTCAATACACTTTATGATGTGACTTGCCAGTACATTCCATGTACTGACCTACATGGCTGCAACTTATCATGTTGCAGATTTATCCGACGACGAATAAGGTGCGATAGGTCGTTGTTCTGCACTCAGCTTGCTCGTGGAGTTGATGGACTCGTTACACTTTTGCTTCTGCGTGCTTTTGTTTAACTTGGCCTTAGGCCACATTATTGTAATAAATACTCTTTGAGGATTCTCGATGTAATAAATGTGTGATTGAACTCTGTTGTAAATCCTCAAGTACTGTGTGTGTCAGCATACCGATCCAAGGATGACACTTAAGCATAGAGACTCCGATCCCTTGAGATCGGGTCGCTACAAGATGGTATCAGAGCACAGGTTGACTATAGGACGCGACCCTAGAAAATGGAAAGCCATAGGATAAAAACCACATTTTACAACACTTTTTATCCTCCTGTTTTGGCCTCATACTTTTCCCTGCTTCACTACTAATTTATCCTCTCTTTCAAACTGTAGATGTCGACCCCCATCGTTGAGTTTGCTCAGCCCGACGCAACCATGCCCTTTGAAAGATAGCTCATGGATATCGTAGGTCATCTGCGCATTGCCTTGCCCAGCTTCATCGATACCTTCACGACCACCCTACCTGAGGAGATGCGCTGGAAGATTGACGTCCACATTCCAAAGCAAACTTTTGGAAATGCCATTGGTTCGATCGACTTCTACATAGAAGTAAGATCATGGGGCATTGGCAAAGGGATCGCTGCGCTCTTTGCACTTGGGCGCATCTGCCAGGACTACCGCGAGGATCTCAGGAAGATTAACTACGTCACGTATGCGCGCCGCGACCCGGATGGAGATGTGGTGCGCACCAGGGAGGACGACACCATCAACTCACACATTGAGGACCTGGAGGAGCTCATCACCAGGATGAAGGAAGAGATGGATGACTACCTCGTCACCACCCACAACCTGACTACCCGCAAGGTCGAGCTGGAAGAAGAGCTTCAGAACGCCCGCGCAGAGCATGAGGTGGAGCTCGATGCGCTGCAGGAAAAGTTTGACGACTTGAAGCTTCAACTGGAGGAAGCTGAGGAAGAGTTGGATAATGGGGAGAATCTCCAAGAGGATCACTCTTACGGGGACTACGTCAGTTAGGACAAAGACTATGAGGATGACGAGGAGGAGATTTAGAGTGATGCCGCTGGAGCCGACATCAACATGATAGATCTCTCTTCTGATGAGGAGTAGACTTAGACCGCCATGAGAGATTAGGATTCGATAGTCGATTAGTTTTTGTTTGATTTGTTTGTGGGACCTTGTCAAACCTTGTGACATGGATCACCTTAGGTTTGTTTCGTGTGAACTCTTTGATTGAATTGAATTGGAGTGATTTGGATTTTTATTGACATCATTTGCATATGGGTAATGTTTATACCTTAGGCCTAATTCTATCTATACCCCCTCTATGCTGACCAACAGATGCGACCAAGGCGCGACCCTTCCGGGAGTGGCTCAGGGAATGATATCTCACCAGCCTTGGAACAATTGCTTCAGATCCAGAACCAGATGATAGAGTTGATGATGCAGAATATGGTCCAGAACAACAACAACAACCCGCCTCCACCTTCACCTCCACCTCCACCACAAATTGACAGCCTTACCCGTTTTCTGAGACTGAATCCTCCAATCTTCACAAGCAGCCCAGAGCCGATTGTCGCAGATGACTAGCTTCGCAACATGGGTAGGAAGCTAGCCATAGCCGGATGCACTGATCAGGAGAAGGTGAGGTTTTCCTCTCACCAACTGGATGGACCAGCAGCTTCGTGGTGGGAGAACTACACTGCCACGTACCCCATGGAGAATGTGACTTGGGCTCAGTTCCAGCAGGCGTTCTGCACTGCTCATGTTTCTGCGGGAGCTATGTCTCTCAAGAAGAGGGAGTTCCGCAACTTGCGCCAAGGAGGTCGCTCAGTGTCTGAGTATGTTGATGACTTCAACAAGTTGTCCCGTTATGCCCCAGGTGACGTGGCAACCGATGCAGCCAAGCAAGAGAAGTTTCTGGAGGGACTGAATGATGAGCTGGGAATTCAGTTGATGGTAGCGACTTTTGATAACTATCAAGAGTTGGTGGAAAAGGCGATCACTCTAGAGGGAAAGCATCAGCAGATGGAAAATCGCAAGAGGAAATATGGTCAAGGTAAGTTTCAGTCTGGAGCTCAGCAAAAGCCTCGCTCCGCCCCTTTCTCAGGATATACTGGTACAGGACACAATAAGTTTGGAGGGCACAACCATCATAACCATGGTGGTCATTCTCAGCATGGAGGCAACGGACACAACCACAATGGCCATAAAAATGGCAATGAGAATGGAGGAAACGGCAATCACCATCACCCTACCCCTGCTACACCAGTGAGGAAGGACCTTACTCACATCACCTGCTTCAAATGCAAGAAGACAAGGCACTACTCCAATGAGTGTCCCGAGCTATAGAATGGGAATGGCAATGGAAGTTCTGGAGGCAAGAAGCCCAATCCTTTCACTAAGGGGCATGTGAATCATGTCAACGTGGAAGAAGTCTATGAACAACGGGATGCGGTGATTGGTAAGTTCTTGGTTAATTCATTTCCAGCACTTATTCTATTTGACACTGGTGCATCGCATTCATTCATATCGAGGGGATTTGTGGATAAACATAAGTTGCCTACCGTAGCTCTTAAGTCACCTATTCTAGTGAGTTCCCGAGGAGTAGAGTCTATGACTAGTCAGGCATGTTTTCAGTTGCCTTTGAACATAGGGGGACATGTTTTTCCCACAGATATGATCATACTTGAGTAACAAGGGTTGGATGTAATCCTAGGTATGGATTGGATGTCCAAGTATAAGGGAAGAATTGATTGTGCCAGTAGGTAAATTCTTCTCACCACTCTAGAGAAGAAGAGAATCAAGTATGTATCCAGGCTTAAGCCTAAGAAGACTCAAGTGAATTCTCTTATGGGGGTTGTCCAGGAGGAAGTACCATTGGTGAAGGATTATCCCGATGTATGTCTAGAGGAGTTACCCGGTATGCCACCAGATCGGGAGATTGAGTTTCTCATTGAGTTGCTGCCAAGCATTGGACCTATCTCCAAGCGGCCATACCGGATGCCCGCTAACGATCTAGCAGAAGTCAAGAAGTAGATTGAGGAGTTACTAGAGAAGGGGTATATTCACCTGAGTTCATCACCTTGGGGAGCCCTAATACTCTTAGTGGAGAAGAAGGATGGAACCTTGAGGATGTGTGTGGATTATCGCTCTTTGAATGAGGTGACCATCAAGAACAAGTACCCGTTGCCGATGATCAATGACTTGTTTGACCAGCTAGAAGGAGCTAGTGTTTTCTCCAAGATTGACCTTCGATCGGGTTATCATCAGTTGAAGATCCGTGAGAAGGATATACCTAAGACAGCTTTTACCACGAGGTATGGGCTATATGAGTATACAGTCATGTCGTTTGGTTTGACAAATGCCCCTGCCTATTTTATGAGCATGATGAACAAGGTATTCATGGAGTACTTGGATACGTTTGTGGTGGTATTCATTGATGATATATTAGTTTTCTCCAAGAATGAGGAGGAGCACGCAAAACATCTGCGCTTAGTTCTGGAGAAGCTTAGAGAACACCAACTTTATGCCAAGTTCAGCAAGTGTGAGTTTTGGTTCAAGGAAGTCGGATTTCTCGGACATGTTGTGTCAGGAGAAGGAATTGCCGTGGACCCTTTCAAGGTAGAAGCAGTCACAGAATGGAAAGCACCGACCTCAGTTAGCGAGATCCACAATTTCCTTGGACTTGCAGGATATTATCGAAGGTTCATTGAGAATTTCTCCAAGATTGCAAAGCCCATGACGGATTTGTTGAAGAAGGACACCAAGTATATTTGGACTGAGGAATGTGAAGCCAGTTTCCAGGAGTTGAAGAAGCGTTTGGTTACAGCTCCAGTGCTAATTTTGCCAAACATACCCAAGGATTTTCAGGTGTACCGTGACGCTTCACGCCAAGGACTTGGAGGCGTGCTTATGCAAGGAGGAAAGGTTGTAGCTTATGCTTCACGTCAGCTTTGACCTCATGAGTTGAACTATGCCACGCATGATCTAGAGTTAGCAGCCGTGGTGCATGCACTCAAGACCTGGAGACATTTCCTTATCGGGAACCAATGTGATGTTTACACCGATCAAAACAGTTTGAAGTACATCTTCACGCAGAAGGAGTTGAACCTTAGGCAAAGGATATGGTTGGAGCTCATCAAGGATTATGACATGAATTTGCATTATCATCCAGGAAAAGCCAACGTCATGGCAGATGCGTTGAGCCGTAAGAGCTATGTCAACACTCTTGTCGCAGGAGGATTACCTCAGGAATTATGTGATGAACTTAGAGATCTCGAGTTGGAAATAGTTCCAAGAGGCTATGTTGCCGCACTCGAAGTTCAATCCACCTTGTTGGAAAAGATCAGGGAAGCTCAGAAGTTGTATCAAGGTATTGCTGAGATAAAGGAGAGGATCAGCAAAGGAAAGGCAGAAGGATTCCGTGAGGATGAGCATGGAACCATATGGATTCTTTGAGGATTCTCGATGTAATAAATGTGTGATTGAACTCTGTTGTAAATCCTCAAGTACTATGTGTGTCAGCATACCGATCCAAGGATGACACTTAAGCACAGAGACTCCGATCTCTTGAGATCGGGTCGCTACAAGATGGTATTAGAGCACATGTTGACTGTAGGACGCGACCCTAGAAAATGGAAAGCCATAAGATAAAAACCACGTTTTACAACACTTTTTATCCTCCTATTTTGGCCTCATACTTTTCCCTGCTTCACTACTAATTTCTCCTCTCTTTCAAACTGTAGATGTCGACCCCCATCGTTGAGTTTTCTCAGCCCGACGCAACCATGCCCTTTGAAAGATAGCTCGTGGATATCGTAGGTCATCTGTGCATTGCCTTGCCCAGCTTCACAGGTACCTTCACGGCCACCCTACCTGAGGAGATGCGCTGGAAGATTGACGTCCACATTCCAGGGCGAACTTTTGGAAATGCCATTGAGCCGATCGACTTCTACATAGAAGTAAGATCATGGGGCATTGGCAAAGGGATCGCTGTGCTCTTTGCACTTGGGTGCATCCACCAGGACTACCGCGAGGATCTCAAGAAGATTAACTACGTCACGTACGCGCGCCGCGACCCAGATGGAGATGTGGTGCGCACCAGGGAGGACGACACCATCAACTCACACATTGAGGACCTGGAGGAGCTCATCACCAGGATGAAGGAAGAGATGGATGACTACCTCGTCACCACCCACAACCTGACTACCCGCAAGGTCGAGCTGGAAGAAGAGCTTCAGAACGCCTGCGCAGAGCATGAGGTGGAGCTCGATGCGCTCCAGGAAAAGTTCGACGACTTAAAGCTTCAACTGGAGGAAGCTGAGGAAGAGTTGGATAACGGGGAGAATCTCCAAGAGGATCACTCTTACGGGGACTACGTCAGTCAGGACAAAGACTATGAGGATGATGATGAGGAGATTTAGAGTGATGCCGCTGGAGCCGACATCAACATGATAGATCTCTCTTCCGATGAATAAGGTGCGATAGGTCGTTGTTCTGCACTCAGCTTGCTCGTGGAGTTGATGGACTCGTTACACTTTTGCTTCCGCATGTTTTTGTTTAACTTGGCCTTAGGCCACATTATTGTAATAAATACTCTCTGAGGATTCTCGATGTAATAAATGTGTGATTGAACTCTGTTGTAAATCCTCAAGTACTGTGTGTGTCAGCATACCGATCCAGGGATGACACTTAAGCACAAAGACTCTGATCCCTTGAGATCGGGTCGCTACATGTTGGCATCCCCGTGGATCAACAACTTGTCCACTATGCCAGTTACCTCGTTACCCATATTGTTCTCTTTTCTCGTTCCCGTGTTCCGGCATCCCCGTGATCAAATCACAAAGTGTCTGGCCAGACAATGATGGATACCGTAACACCGAGAGGGCCCATAGATATCTCTCCATCGTCGGAGGAGCAAATCCCAATCTTGAGCTATCAAGTTACTTGACATACTTTTCCATGAACCCGTAAGCCGCCGTAATAGCCAACCATTTACGGATGACGTTTAACAAACCCCAAAGTTCATGAAGCAAGCATGAAGAAACTCGATACTCTCATGGTCTAAGGAATTATGCAAACATTAACTTCTCTATGTTATTAACCATTAACTTACGATGAATGTATCTCATAGCATAACATCAATTCGGGTCGATTCAACACAAATGTTCTTCTAACATTGTGCCCTCAAAATTGCCGGCTTAGCCATGCCCATGATCAGGAAAACAGGATCATCATGCAATATTTGAGCCAGTCTTAGAGGTCAGACTAGGAATACATTTTATCATTTATTATTCCACACGTGCATATGAGTCTTCCTTCAAGCCTCGTGGTTATTGCAGACTCGAGAAGCATAGCAGTTATAGCATGGAACATAAACCTAATTATGAACAGGGAGATGATCAATAACATTTATTATTGCCTCCAGGGCATATCTCCTACAGCCTCCCAATTGCACTAGAGTCAATAATCTAGTCAATGCTAATGCACTTTACACCTATGGCATACTGGTGTAAAATATGCTTCGCTTGTGGTATAGCCTGATGTCCAACAGATCTGACAACTTCAGCTCCGTGTGTAACTATGCATATCCTTGTGCTTTCACGCTTCCACAAAATTCATATTTTGTGTGGACTTGGCTTTGCATATGTGTGAATCATTGGTCAAAGCCTGATTCCTCAGACTGAGCTATGGAGCAACTATCTGCAATAGTGTCCCATAGATCAAAGCCATCTTGGAACCATACTAAGTTCATGAATGAACTATATGATTCAACAACTTCTTTGTCGCTTCTAAAGCGTCAACATACTAAGCCTTTGTTATAGAATTCGCCACAGTATCTTGTTTGGAACAATTTCCAACTACCGTGCCACCATATTGTGTATCACACAAAACCCTCAATTAAATCGAAAATCGCATGGAGAATGGTGAAGACTGTATCGATGTAACATATTACAATGAACTCTTCATGATTTCTGCTTGCGAGAAAAACATGTCATTAGTACTACTTTAGTACTTAATGACATCTTTCACTGTTGCCCCATGATCAGTACTTTGATCACTTTGGTATCTATACTTGCAACAACTTTGGAGTATTGGACATATCTGGTTGTTTTACATACCATGGAATACATGATTAATCCAAACACAAGAGTGTGTGTAATCTCCATCATGTATTTTACTCATCAGTGTTTTGGGACACCGAGTCTTGCAAAAACTCTTTCCATGTGACTTCGGCAAGAATCACTCCTTGGCGTTTTAAATGCTAAAAGTTTTAGCATCTTGTCAATATGTATTCATAGCTTAGCCCCATTAGGTAAATCTATCTCCATAGATCATCATGCTTAATATTGAGGCTATTTAGCCTAAGCACTTCATCGAAAAACTATTTTCAAATGAAGTCCTAATTCATGTCAAGAAATTTATTTCCTATTAACAATGTGTCAAGTACACAAGGTTTTTAGAAATATTATTATGCTCCCACTTACTTTCTTGAATCACAAGCATCTTCGATACTCATTTGATGAAGTCAAAACCCTTTCACCATTCCATCAAAAACAAAGATTCCAACTCCACTTTGCTCTCTTCTGTCCATTGCTGGAACTCTGAAGTTTGCATACTTACTAGCATCCTCTGGATCGACAAATTACTTCAGACTGTATCACATACAAGTCCTAGGTTTCATTTCCATCAGATGGAAATCCTCTCGTCATCCATGTTTCACATCTCAAGTTTGAAATATGTATTAATTGCTAGTTCAACCCGAACCGACTTTAAGCATCGCTATGGTGAATCAACCTCACCATAGTCACCTCCTTGAACTTGTTATTTCAACAAGTCGAGCTATATGGATAAAACATTTTATTCGTATCAGTTTTTAGTTCCATAAATATTCGTTAGACTCTAAGTCTTCCGAAAGGTGTATCAAGATTTTAATCTTGAATCACTTTTATGGAAACTATCTCGGATTGTATTGGCATTTAGCCAATTTCGGAGTCAGGGCCCATCAACGCTTCCTTGTGTATTGTAGGTATACTGTTGTCCAACAACAATATCTCGTTTGCGCACCTGAGAGGTTTGCACGAGCCTTGTCTACGTGGTTCAGCTGCACGTTCGATCGACGTCCATACATTTCATTGTAGAGACTTCCGTATCAGTCGTAGTAGGAAACTCCAGAATCACTTCCAAGGTTTCTTTCCTTTGAACTGATGACGAAGATACTGGTTATCTCGTCGAGTTGCACTGTCCTCCCACTCACCTTTTGTAAGAACTATTCTCTTTAAAAGCATACCGTTTTGTGGCAAAACCCTTTGCCTCGGTATAGTGGTGGGGCAATACCCAATGACTTGGGATAACCTTACAAAATAGCACTTGTCTGATTTGGAATAGGTTTGTAACCTTTTACACAATCCCCATATTCCAAATGTTAAGAAAAGATATAACAAGGTTAGGCGTACCATACCGTGACATCATTTCAACAGACCCGATGGAGCTCTTTTCATTGTAAAAGCCACAGTCTCTAAAGCATCACCTTAAAAGGGATAATGGCAAATTTATTTATGTCATCTTTGATCTTACCATGTCATAAATGGTTCGACTACATCTTCACAGACTTTCCACTTGCAATGGTGTTCCGGGAGGTGCAAGTTATGAAACTCTTTTCACAACTCATCAGACATTTGCTAAACTTGTAACTCAAATATTCCTTTCTGCAATCAAATTGTAGAAACATAATTTTCTTGTTACAACAACTTCTACTTCATTTTTGAAAGTAGACAAATCCACTGTTTGCAACAACATTTATCGGACTACATACATCAAAATGTATGATCACCAATAAGTTTTTTGCTCGTTCCTTATGGCATGTGAACGGTATTTTAGTCACTTCACTTTTCGGAGGAAAGTTGCAAGTGTCAGATGATTCAAAATCAAACGACTTCAAAATCCATCAGAATGGAATATTCCATGCGGGTTTCTCCAATGTGACCAAATGCAGTGCCACACATATGTGGAATTCTTTTAGTCTTGCGACATTTAGCGTCAGTGTTATGGATGTATCATATTACCATCAATATTCACAACATACATCTGATCCTTGATGGAAGCATGGCCCTTCATGTTATTCATACCACCGAACATCAATTGTTGTCTTTATGAACAACTCTTTTGCAACAAACGTTGTGCAATGAGCTAGAGTCTATGAAACTCTAAATGAATTATAAAAGTAAATATAGTGGTGATGTATTATTTATCAATATTCATAACATACGTCTCATTCATAATGAAAGTATGGCCCTTATGTTATTCATAACACCGAACATCAAAAGTTCTCTTATGAACAACCTTCTTGCAAGATACCTTATGCAAAGGGCTAGAGTGTGAAAATCTAAAATGAATTATGAAAGTAAATACATAGGGAATACATTGATGGAAGGCATAGTAACATTTACTACGTTCCCACCATGTATCTAAACCTCATTCCCGGCTAGTCTTTTAGGCCATAGTAGTTCTTACATCGAGTTGCAACAGAATGCAATCGAGCGGGTATCTTTGTGATTAACTCACAATACCCAAGAATTAGTGATTAACATGTTTAACCATAATTCCAAAGAACTATATCTTTGACCAGCCTTCTATACATCAAAGACCTATATGACATTCATACATGAGCTGGATATTCCAGTCTTCTTTTCTATTGCCATTATACTTCTAACAGTTTAACTTTCAGTATTTCTCCTACTCATAGAAGAAGCACCCAACTTAATAGTGGCGATAGCCCTGGACTTCCTAGGCGTGAAAGTTTCACTAACACCCTTCGAACACTTCCTTTCTCTTTAAGTTGTTGTTTTATTCACCATCATCATATGCCAGGCGTTCTTCTGGATCCCTCTCTTATCAGTCTAATGCATAGTAAACTCCTTTATTAATAGTTTTCAAACAAACATTTCTTTGGATATCTCATATCTTTTAGCCTTTGTTTGTCTCTAAAAATGATTTTCAGATTCCACGAATATCACATAACTATCCAAACTTTTGAAGTTCGGGTCTCATGGAAGCAAACATATTGCACTTTGACTGAAAAAGGAATTCTAGCTTTTGGATTGAAGGATATGAGTCACACGATCCATAGCATTTGCGGGAGAATACCGAAAGCATGCGATAGGACAAGTCCTTCTCGACACTCTTGAGGACAATCCTCACAATTACGTTACCAACCGTAAAGTTTTAACCAGATATCTAATAACTATTCAATTTTAATAGGGAAGGTGGAAACGCGAGCCATTATTCTACAATTATTATGTAAAACACATTTAGACAATGTTCAAAATTAATTGCACTGAGAATTAAACAAGTTAATTCAACAGTGCGCTCCCACTCAAATCAATATCTCTCATAATTGATTTTGAGTGATACAAGATCCAGACTTCAATTCATCGTCATAGAATCATCATCTCATGACGGGAATTTTAATCGGTAGGCCAACTTGCCGATCACATCTCCATGTGACTCTTGTTCATCTTTCGATGCGTGTGTTCCGAGCTCATGACTTTCATGCCTGAACATCAAGACAACCAAGTGATCTCCCTGCAAGGTCTATACTCACCCGCCTCACACATTCCTAATCGTTCGTACCCATGCATCCATGGCGCACCCCAAAAAGTTAGGTGCCGTGACGGTGCTACACTTGGGAGAACACTAACTACTTGATATTTTTGTGAGAGATCACCCTAATAAAAGCGACTACTCTGCAATCAAGAAGGGTGCATCAAGAGGGATAAACATCTCAGGCAATTCATAATTAGCATGACATGGTATAGCCCCTTCTGACGAAGAAGTCAAGTATTTCTTCGTCTTCGGTATTCGCATTGGTGTTCAACTTTGCGAAGATTGCCACCACCTTGCTGATGCACCAAACAATATTGCTATCTCTATAGCTTAATAAAATAAGTGCATTACATAAGGTTGACACGCAGGTCATTAAAGTGCAATCATATGGCTCCAACCATCATGCCGAATCATGACACGCAGGTCATGTTAATCAATTTACATCACATAGTCATCTCATACATAATCAAATTATTATGAACACTGCTATACCACATCACATGCACATGCAAACCATCCTGCAAAACCAAGTTAGACGCCTCTAATTGGTTCATGCAAAAACTTGTTTTACGTGGCTTCTAAGGTTTCGAAACAAACCGAAGCTACCAACGTTCATCATCAAGCATGATAATCCAAGTTGCTAGATTAATTTTCCAGGGTGTATGAAACACGAGATAATAAATCTCGAGCCCCATACTAAACTTCGTCATACGCGTGACCCCCGTGCAGATCATATCTGCATTGCCCTTTCGTCTGCGAAACATCCATCTTTCTTAACTATGGTGGAACCCAAAGAACTATTAGCACTTCGTTGATCTGTCAATCAGCATACTTAGGAGCAGCATGAAAGGATCGCGGATTGCCAGAACTTTGTGAGATTCCACCATGCCGTTAAGATCAGGACTACGCAAATTTCAGGGAAGCAACAAGAACACCGGGTAACAGATTTCATCTGCTACCCGCACAAATAATTTTCAGCAATAGATGTCATCTACTACCTAATTATATTGTGCAACACCCATACATCTCTATGTATTCTAGATCGCAACCTGCATCTACGCATAGCACGGCTCTTGATGCCACTGTAGGGTAACGCAGCAGAAAACAAAAAAATTCTGACCTACACACCATCCCAGGACCACTATGGAGACTGCATACAAGGTTTGATCATTTTTGTTACCAACTCGTAGCGTAGCGAAAGTAGAGTCGATGACGATCGGCGATGCAGATCCCCGTAGCTAGGATTTACAACCTCCCAACCGCGAGGATGTATACCCTCATCTTCCCCTCGGACAGCCCTCCGGGAGGTGGTCACACAATCCCCCGGATGGTGTCACGGACAGCCCTTCGGGAGGACCTCCAAAACTTGGATTGTCACTCGGACAGCCCTTCGGGAGGACCTTCGAAACTCGGACGGTCACACGGACAGCCCTTCGGGAGGCACTCTCGAACTAAGACTGAAACTACGATCTCTCTATAGAGTTTCACACATACGGTGTCATCTATCATCTATCCGGCAGGGCTTCGCCGTCTAGAACTAGTTCCTGCCGGAACCCAGACAACCTTTCGGCTCTACGAAACTATTTCGCTGGGAGGGAGAGAAGAAGCCAGATCATGCATGGCAGTTGTATGTGAGAAGGGATGGATTTTGGGCTGCCCCCTCCACCTCTATTTATAGGAGAAGGAGGGGTGGAGGGGCTGAAATTTCAGCCACATCCATCCATGTCATCTCCAAGATATTTTGGAGCAAAAGCCCAAAAAGGTGGCTTTCCAAAAAGTAACCATAAAGCTGATTTCACTATTCACGACGACATTTTTCAGCATCTGATCGAACTGAAAATATTTATGTGGCCTTAGAACATTTCCAATACCCACTAAAATAATTTTCAACACTTTCCGAAACAATTCCGGTTTAGTGATTTTTATCTGCGAAAAGCATCTGAAACGGTTCCGGCAGCTCCGGAACATTTCCGGTTTTCATCCCGAAAAATTCCAGAAAGTTTCCAGAACGATTCTGGCACCCTCCAAGAATTATCAGGCATGTGCCGAAACCAATTTGACTTTATGGTGTCCCCTGAAACAACTTTTCATTTTCACCGGAACTGTTCCGGTGTTCTCTCTACGGAACTTTTCCGTTGTGCGAAACTTTTCCGGTGATTTTCTCTCAGACTCCCTGTCTAGTATTCAGCAGATAGATGACCCTTAAGTGTGTGACCCTACAGGTTCGGTGAAGCATAGACTTGACCCGGAACCCCTTCCGATCAATGATCAACATCGGAGCCGTGGACACCCATATTGACCCCTATACCCACACGAATGAATATTCGAGTGAACCTCCAGTTGCCGTGTGATATTCCTGTTGCTTCGTGATATGTTACAAATATCCAAGGTGAGACATGTTGGCATCCCCGTGGATCAACAACTTGTCCACTATGCCAGTTACCTCGTTACCGGTATTACCGGTATTGTTCTCTTTTCTCGTTCCCGTGTTCTGGCATCCCCGTGATCAAATCACAAAGTGTCTGGCCAGACGATGATGAATACCGTAACACCAAGAGGGCCCAGAGATATCTCTTCATCGTTGGAGGAGCAAATCCCAATCTTGAGCTATCAAGTTACTTGACATACTTTTCCATGAACCCGTAAGCCGCCGTAATAGCCACCCATTTACGGATGACGTTTAACAAACCCCAAAGTTCATGAAGCAAGCATGATGAAACTCGATACTCTCATGGTCTAAGGAATTATGCAAACATTAACTTCTCTGTGTTATTAACCATTAACTTATGACGAATGTATCTCATAGCGTAACATCAATTCGGGTCGATTCAACACAAATGTTCTTCTAACATTGTGCCCTCAAAATTGCCAGCATAGCCATGCCCATGATCAGGAAAACAGGATCATCATGCAATACTTGAGCAAGTCTTAGAGGCCAGACTAGGAATACATTTTACCGTTTATTATTCCACACGTGCATATGAGTCTTCCTTCAAGCCTCGTGGTTATTGCAGACTCGAGAACCATAGCAGTTATAGCATGGAACATAAACCTAATTATGAACAGGGAGATGATCAATAACATTTATTATTTCCTCTAGGGCATATCTCCTACACATTATTGGCAAGAACTAGTTGCAATCAACATCAACGTCATGCAATAGTTCAAGGAGTCACACATTCCCTCAAAGGTAAGCAAGGGGCAAGGTAACCAACAAATCAATGGACATCATCATGTATGCTTTGCACTCCATGTCCATAGATATCCTTGTATTTGTCTCTTGTGTGTTGGGACTAACCCATGCAGGTGAGGAGAGTAATGAAACAACAAGGGTGCTCCCAACCCATGGTGATCTTTATCAACTTTGAGCATCCACCACTAGTTCACCTACATGAAGTCTTCATCGACAAAACCCAAGGTTAGTTTAGCCCTCCTATGGGGGGATGTCACATCAAGGGGGAGATTTACTCTAAGACTTGAGCCAAAGCATCTCATAGTATGTGACAACATTAAATGCTTTATGTAAAAGTGGTACCCCCACTTGTGCTTAAACAATGAGTATGACCTATGATCAAGTATTCTTACTTGGCTCCTAAGTCAATATACTCATATATAGATGACTCCGTCATCACCAAAGTGCTTGTTAGATGCTAGTGTGTTTGTGCATGTTTGCCATGTTTTCATTTGTCATCTTATTGTGTGAGCATGTTGGTCTGCATTTATTTACTCATTCGAGGACATCAAATTATTGCTATTTGGCTTTTGTTTTTTTATTTGCCAATTGGATGTACAAGAATGCCTAGGACCACTCCTCTAGCTATCTATGCTTTCTCACCTCATATTCTACTCATGCTGCATCACAAAATTTGAACAAGTACTTTTCGATCTCTCTATGTGAGGAGCACTCTGAGGTCTGTATCGACAAAGGACTGACCATTAAAACCTCCCAAGTGCATCTCGGTGGAACCAACTCAAAAATCTCGGTCTCACCGAATGCCTAGGGTTGATCTGGTTTTCTATCCCGGTACAACCAATTCCATATTCTCGGTTACACCGAGTTTCCCTGACAGCTCACAGTTGAGAAACTCGGTGACACCGAAAATTTAGAATCGGTGTTACCGACAGCAAGGGGTATATATGCTGTGGACCCAACGCTTTGAAATTCAATCCTCAAATCGTCGCGCCCCAAAACCCTAAGCTGCATAAAAGGTCCCCTTGGTCATCGTTGTTATCTTCCTGAGTGCCTCCGTCGTTGGAAGTCCACGCCGTCGACGGAATCTTCACCCCCGTTATCGCCATAGCAAAGTCATCACCAAGCTAGGGTACGATTTTGAACCATTCATGTGCTACCCTCTCCGATTCTTACGCATTAAGGTTTTTCCATCCATAAGCCACCGCTTGAGATTGATCTATCCACGAAAAAATCCATTAGAATAGCGAACGATCGATTTTC
Organism: Hordeum marinum; assembly: GCA_022496015.1. Taxonomy (NCBI): domain Eukaryota; kingdom Viridiplantae; phylum Streptophyta; class Magnoliopsida; order Poales; family Poaceae; genus Hordeum; species Hordeum marinum. The sequence goes on from CM039678.1 coordinate 473,226,564, forward strand.
TAGGGTTTGTCGTCCGCCCGATGAAACCCGATGGAACCGAAGCAAACAAATCGGTGTCACCGATTTTCCCTCTGTGTTGTTGAGAATGATCTTGGTGAAACTGAGTACTCTTTTTTGGTCTCACCGAAAAGAGTGCCAAGTTTCTGTGAAAGAGAAAGTCAGTCTTGGTAGCACCGAAAATTTTGCTTCGTCTGTACCGATTTTCATGTGACAGAATGCAAACCTTGAGAATCTTTTGTTCAAATTTTCAGAAACCAGCTGCATTTTGTGATGACTTATCCTATTCCACTCTTCTATGCTCTATTCACAGGGTCAGATATGTCACATGCTGAGGACAACCAGAATTTGCAGGAGCAAAACATTAACATGAGTTCAGGCACTAGCCCTGGGTCCAGTTCTTTTTCAGATCCATCCATCCACTTGTTGTTGATATGAAGAAGAAGATGAAGGATGCAGAATTGAGAGAGTGGAGAGCCATTGATCCTTACTCTCAGAGGAGGAATACAGTTGTGGACTACAGGTTCTACACCAAGGAGCAACAGGATTTCTATGAGACTGTGCTGCTTGACAAGAGTCCAGCTATGAGTGACGTGAGATATGTTGATTGGAAGTACATCAAGGCCAATGAAGACTACTTCCCGAGTGTGCAAGACAACTTCCACTGCATTGTCCTAGGCAAGTTTGTTGGCAAAGAATTCACTGCATGGAACGACGAGATGATCAAGCAATTCTACTCCACTGCTCACTTCTATGGAGATGGTAGGATTGTGTGGATGACAAAAGGAGCAAGATATGAGTCTAATGTTGATGAATGGGATGCCATCTAAGGAGTCCTAGAGGGACATGATGGAGATATATGCATATACTCAGAGTCCAAGGCAAGCCACAATGCCATGAAGGACATGTACAATGCCATTCCTGCTCCACAGCTTCAGTCCCACAAGCTAGGATCTATCTATCACCTCCACGCAGGTCTTCGCACTATCAACACTATTTTGAGGCATACTTTGATGCCCAAGTCAGGTGACGAGAAGATGATCCGAGGCTACTCCATCAACCTGCTTCTTCTTATTGACCAGCACTAGAGATTCAGAGTGATGGATTTGATAGTGGAGACTGTGAAGAGGGTTCTTGCTGATCAGAAGCGCTCATGCTGCTATGCACCCTACATTCAGATGCTCATCAAGCACATCTTTGCTCTGGACAGACCCTACTTGCCCCTACAGCCAGACTTTGAGGATAACAATGTGGTGATGGACCAAGACCATCCCACATCAGCTGTAGCTTAGCCTCAGGCAGAGGCAAAAGCAGAGGCAGCTAGAGCCATTAGTGCTCAAGTTCCTAGATCCAGGAACGAGCAGATGGATCTCTTGATCTCTACAGTCATGGACATGAAGAAGGATACCAAAGGCATACTAGAGAACCAGAAAAGTCTTGTGAACATCTTTGACGATAGAGTGAAGACTCTCAATGACAAGGTGGATGGGCTGACCAATACCATGAACGAGCTCAAGAAGGAAGTAGATGAAGCTCCTATCTGTCGCACCTCTTCAGAGTCTGATTCTGATGATGAGGAGGAGGATTGTGCACCTGTCAGGACGACTGCCCAGTTCAGGACTCAGGCCAGGACACCTATAGTGCCAGCTCCAGAGATAAGACCTTCATCGTCTGCACCAGTTACAGCGACTTCAGCTCTATCAGCTCCTCCAGTGCCTCCAGTTGCTACTCCAACTCTGTCCAGGACATCTACAAAGGTCTTTGCCGACGCAGTTCTCTCGACTCCGACATCGACCACCGGAAGAGATCAGCCCCAGAAGGACTTTGAACTTTTTGGTAACTTGTTGCCAAAGGGGGAGAAGTTGTATATAGATCTTTAGGATTCGAGAGCATTTGGTTTTTATTGTTGTTTTAAAAACATTTAGTCTTTTGGTTACTCGTGTTATGCTTTTGTTCGTGTTTGATCATATGCTTTAATGTTTGTTGCTACTATTTCATATCCTTTTGATGGTTATGTGATGATCGTTCACTTTGCTTGATGTGTTGTGCTATGATATTAACTCTTATTAATTTCGCACGCCACCAAGTTGTATGTGACATGGAAGAAGTGCCCCATGTACCTAATCATTGTGCATTTGCATTCAAATGCAAATTTAAAAATAATGCACAAATTTAGGGGGAGCTCTTGCTTATCACATGATTCTCAAAGCGACAATTATATTCATTGATTATATCATATGTTGAAGCTTTGATCTATATTTTTTCATCAGTTACCAAAAAGGGGGAGATTGAAAGCACATTTGCTCCCTTGGTGGTTTTGGTAATTAATAACAACATATACGTCATTGAACTAATGTTTTCACAAAGCATGTTTCAGGAAAAGTTCAATGATGGGTTGACAAAAGCATCGTGGAATATCCCAAGATGCAAGGAAATAGATTGGCAAAGCTTCAAGCAAGAGGACTCTACATTTTACTTTGTGAGAAAATACTCTGAGTCCATAGGAAAGCCAATACTATCAAAAGGGGGTAAGGTATTGTTGGTGAACAAAATGCTCATACGTGCATAGGTGATAGTCGCCACATACACCCACAAGGTCTTCCACAAAAGTCTGTCCAAAGCCAAATATCCAAAATCGGTGCAACCAACACTTTTCGCTCGGTGCCAACGATTCTCAGTCTCAGACAGACTCAGCCAAACCCTAACCCTTCGGTGCAACTGATTCTGCTTCGCTGCCACCGAGTTTGGGTTGCCAACTTTCTGTTATGCAAATTCACAAAATCGGTACCACCGAGTTTGTTGTATCAGCGTTACCGAGTCTGGCAATCTGACTGTTGGTCACCTTATCAGTGCAACCGAGTTTTATGTATCGGTCTCACCGAGATTCAAAAGATGCTACCTTTGAGGCAACTCGGTACCACCGAGATTAACACATCGATGTCACCGAGTCTGACTTATTAGGTGTAACATTTTGATTTTTTGGACATGCCAATATATACCCCTCCACCATCACTCACTCGCATGAGAAGCACTCAGAACAGATCCCAACTCATACCAACTGATTTTCTAAGAGAGAGCCACCTACTCATGTGTTGAGATCACGCCATTCCATTTCAACCATATGAATCTTGATCTCTAGCCTCCCCAAGTTGCTTTCCACCTAATCAATCTCTTCTACCAAAGCCAAATCTATGAGAGAGTGATTGTGTGTTGAGGAGTCTATCATCTTGAAGCACAAGAGCAAGGAGTTCATCGACATTATCGAGCCTATTACCTTTTGGAGGGTGGTGCCTCCTAGATTGGTTAGGTGTCGCTTGGGAGCCTCCTACTTCGTGTTGTGGAGTGAACCAAGAAGTTTATAAGGGCAAGGAGATCGCCTACTTTGTGAAGATCTACCCCGAGTTAGGCTAGTCCTCCGTGGACATAGGCCATCATGGTATAGTAAAGGTTGCTTCTTCGTGGAACCCTCCGTCAACTCTCGCGCCCGTTACCCTCCGTAGGTTGAAGACTCCATAAACGTGGACGTAGGATAGCACCACCTATCGAAACCACGGGAAAAATCATCGTGTCTCCAAATTGCGTTTGATCTTCCTACTCTTCCTTTACTACTCATGCTTGTCTTTACTTTCCGCTGCTATACTCGTAGACATGCATGTGTAGGGTGTACTTGACTTTCTATGAATGCTAAAATCTACCAACACTTAAAATTGGGAAGAAGTAGATTTTTATTTGGTCAAGTAGTCTAATCACCCCCCCCCTCTAGACCTACTTTCGATCCTACACATACCCTCTGCCATACCCCACCTCCCACAACCCATCCGCTTCGCCAAGCGAACCCTTACCCCACCCCCTAGCCCAGTCACCCTTTCGAGCATAGCTCCTCCTCTTTCTCACCCCATGCAGTATTCGTATACCCCCTATAATAGATCCGCATAGTCCTATCATCTTTGCTCCTTGCTAGTACCATCTCTACGACACACATTTATAAATCGGTTGGAATCTCATAAAAATACACAATGCGGGACTAAAAAGAATCCCGTACAATACGTGTGGTCTCACCTGTAGTAGCCGGACAACATCTTCTATTGCTTCAACATCAAGTTCCGCTTCTACACACCGTAATCGTGCTCATTGTCGACACGGGGGACCCAACATGCAACCCCCACACTCCTTTAGACTACTCACAATGCGAGAAACATAACTAGTAACTTAGATGTCACCTAAGCAAAAAAATATGATGTGGCAACTAATTAATGAGAAGAAAGAGAAATTGAGTAACATACTATGTTACTACTACTATGAGTAACATAACACATACCAAGGCAAGATGAGTCTATAAGCTAATAAATAAAAGGCTCAATATTACTACCCCTATGTTACCATTCATTGTGAAGATAGTAACTTAGACTAGTAACATATGCATGTTACTACTCTATGTTACTTCCCATTATGGATAGTCTTAGCCTCCAGTAAAGTGGCACTGCCTATTGTGCCAAGCGTACACATGTATCGCATTGGTTGGCACGTCTTCCCTTGATCGCGGTGGCGTCAGATCAAAACCTGCCGATGCAAGCGCCTTCCATTTTTCTTTTGTTTTTTCAGGGTTTTTTTCTCTGCTCTTTTTTTATTCTTTTGGTCATATTTCAAAATATTCTGAATAAATATATTAAAAATACATTTAAAAAATGCTAACCAAACATTTGTAAAATGTTAAATGCGTATAGAGAAAATATTTCTCATGTATACAAAAAATGTATACAGAAAAAAACAATGTGGAGGAAAAAATATCATGTAAAAATGTTAATCAAGCATTTGGAAAATGTGAATTGTGTATAGAATTTATTTTGACATTGTATTCAATAATATTGACAATGTATTAAAAACTGTTAATCAAGCATTGGAAAATGTGTATAGAAAAACTGTTGATCATGTATTAAAAAAAGTTAATCTTGTATTGTACTTCAAATATATTAAACTTATATTTGGAAAATGTTAATTAAATAATTTACAAATTCTAAATATAAAAAAAATATTGACCATGTATTAAAAATAGTTAATCATGCATTCAATTTTTTGAATGAATCAATCAGCTAAATTTAACTGCATATAGAAAAAATGTTGAACATGCATTAATCTTGTTTTTTATTAAATGTGTAAAGAAAAGTTTGACCTTGTATTAAAAATACTAATCTTGTTTTAAAAAAGTGCTAATCAAGAATTTGAACCCTCTAAAGGAAAATGCGAAGAAACCCGTGAAAAACCATGATGAAACGAAGAAAAACCAAGAAACAAATACAAAAACTGATGAAAACAATGAAAGGAACAAAAAAATGTAGAACAATCTATTAGAGTTGAGGAAACAAACAAAAACGAAGAAAGAAACAAAAGCAAAAAAAAGCAAAGATAAAGAAACCAAAAAAAACCGTAATGAAACAAAGAAAACAATGGAAAAGCAATAAAAAAGAACGCGTAGAAAGAAAAGGAAGGAAAACAAAAAAGGGAAAACAAAGTAGCAAAATGCATCGAGCGCCTGAACGAGCGAGCCGTGAGCTTGCAGTAATGAGCCGGCCTGTTACTATAGATAGCACGGGAAATCCTACAGCGAGGCAGAAACTAGTCTTGCACTAAGGAAGATATAGCTGCAAACCAACTTATGGTTGGATGGTTAGAGGGACCGTGGTATTCCCAGCCCACTAAGGTTCAAACCCTGATGCTTGCATTTATTCCTGGAAATGCTCATAAGGATGAGTGTATGCGCATGATATTAACGCTTGCGTCTGTACTCTGTCCAAAAAAAACTAAGAAAGATATAGCTCTTGGGGCTTCCAGAAGCTTATGAGCAGTTTTTCCTCTCTTTTTTCTAATTTGTATTTGGTTATGTTTGTTTCTCCTTTTATGTTTATTTATTTATTTTTCACGTTTTACTTTTTTAAAGATTGTGTATAGATTCGTGAAATTTTACTTAAAATTTTCATATTTTTGAAAAATCGTGTTTTTTCTTAGTTCATGATTTCTTAATTCATATTTTTTTCTAGTCCCTGAACCTTTTTTCAAATTCGAGAACAATTTTTCATTTTTTTTTGCAAGGTAAAAGAGAGTTCTATTCATGAATAATAGAGTTACAATCGAGAGGCACAAGTTCCTCGATACAAGGGGGGCTATGATTAAGCCACACCGCGGTAGTACACTCCATGCGACTATATGAAGTCAAGCGATTTGCCACTCTATTTTGTTTTCTACAAATCTTCTGTGGAATAAACTCCCTGCCAGCCATCAACAATTTAATCTCCGCAGCCAAATAACCATATGCCGAACGATCCAACTCACCGCTAGTTAAAGTTAACAGTGCCTCTGAGGAATCCAACTGAACAATCACCGAGGGTTGTGTGTTCGATGGCAAGAGCCATACCCTGCATTAAAGTATGAATATCAATTTCCAGTACAACGTTACAGTTAAAAACAAAACAATAGCTGCAAAAATCACTGAGCCATCATGTCTCCTCAGAACCATACCAGCCGCCGCCGAACCGTTCTCCAAAGAGAAGGATCCATCGACAGAGAGAGCAACATATTCCGCCGGCGGCGAAGACCATGGTATAGCCGGCACCGTGTTATTTACCTTCAAAATTGTCTGTTCCTCCACTACCGGCATCTTCCCTTTCATCATTTGTTCGACAGTATATTTCTTCGCATGTACAATAGATTTCCAGTAGCTGTCCAGGAACTCAACAGTAGTACCAATTGGAGGCACCTCTTTGTCATGCAAAAGGTCGTTCCGGAGTTGCCACACTCGCCATACCAACATAATCACTCTATCACACATTGCATCAGGATATTGTATTAGCACGTTGAGGATCCATTCCTTGCCATTATCAACTAACAATTCATCTCCTGGGAGGGACCAAATCTGACGCATGTGCAGCCAAATTTTCCTTGCATGTTCACATGACACAAGTGCATGGAAACTGCTCTCATCCTCCTTACCACACAATGCACATGTCGCCCTAGCAAAAATGCTAGAAATACGGATTTTATTTATAGGATGTTACGGACCGGCCCTTCTTCCCTCACTAATCTCTCCCCCTGATTCTCAGGGTGGGGCCGGCCTCACCTAATCACCAATTAAAACAACCCATTTCAGCCTTGCCTGTAAAAATCCTGTAAAACATCCGTAGTTGTAGCAAAGCTCGTCGCCCTAGTAGTCAGATGACGGTAGACTTTGTAAACCGAAGTAGCCAGTGCACCTGCTGCTACTTGCCATGTCATGACCTTCATTTTTTTGCGGAACCGAGGCCTGCCAAGTACAGTTCCACACAGATCTATCTCCTGTAGGTTTGTTGCTCGATGCCCCACCAGCAAAAGAATCATCATGGCCTGTCGTCGCTAGCCGATAGGCGCTCTTAACAGTAAAGCACCCATACTTCTCAGGCTGCCAAGCAAAAAAATCATGGCGCAAACTGGGTGATGTATGAATTTTTAGAATCTCACTTACATCCATATCCTAAAAATACTCATTAAGGCGCTCAACATTTCAGGCACCATGGTCGTCCAGAAAATCTGATACCCAATTATAGCGACAAATACCCTTAGATGTAACTGGACGGAAAGATGGCCCTCGAGGGATCCAAGGGTCTCTCCAGGCTCTAATCGAGGTGCCTTTCCCACCCTCCAAAGAATGACCTTTTTTACAAGTTCCAAACCATGTTCAATACCTTTCCAAACTGTCGAGGAATTTCTAAAAAACACAGTATCAAGTAAGTGGCCATCAGGGTAGTATTTCACCCGCAGCAAGCGCGCACATAAACTATCTGGGACATTGATTAACCTCAATTCACTAACATTTTTAAATTCGTGATGAATTTTGGTAGTGTTAGACCCCCTCCTCCTACGGGGTATGGAGAAGTCGACTCGTACTCGTCTTTCCGTCAGGCCACCTATACCGACGAAGGTTTCGAGATTGTACCTTATTATTATCTACGGAAAACTGGATAAAAAAGAGAAGAGTCCCACACCTACAACTTGCGTCATTATGTCTATGTTTTGACTCTACTTCCGCGTTGTGTTACACGATAATCTCAACACATAGAAACTTTCCATCCTCCGTCGCAAGTGCCATAGTTGACGATTGTTATTTCATGGCTTTAAATTCCAATCATGTTTTATGTAATCATTGTAATAGAGAAAATAATCAAGTTGCTCACGAACTAGCTAGGATAGCTAGAATTTCTCCTCCTAGTGTTTGGATGGATTCACCCCGTATGCAGTGATATCTAAATGATGCCACTAACCTTATAATTGAAATAAAAGAGGAAATGATAATAAAAAATAAATAAATCTCAACACATAGTATCTTTTCAAGACAACGATCTCCTCGATTTTCGTTAGAAAAAAACTGCCAAGTAAGTTCATATAATGTTTAACAAAATAACCTCACAGTTCATATAACACTTATTACAACACCAAAGCATACAAGGCCCACTTCCCAACACTAGCAATAAAACAAAAGCACTCTCTTTTCTCCCTGTTGAAAATGTGTGAACTCCATCCATCAAATTCTTCTCATCATCAGCGCCAACCGCTAACTTCTCTCTAAGCTTCCATAATCACCACTCTAGTCATTCGCACTCCTTTCTCAATTTTTCTTCGAACGTGTTCCTTTTGTGGAAGGGCACCTGAGGTTAGATGATTGCATAACTGAAAATCAGTGAAGCTGGCTCACTAGGGAATTGTTGCTTGGAACACACTGTATTTGTGGTTTTTCTAGATTGTCCAACAAACATCCTCCAAATATATCAGAAGTGCATTCAAGTAGCCTGCTGAAGTCAAATGCACAAAGGACCACCTGCCATTCTAGTTGAGCTAAAGCACAACCAAATAGCAAATGGTTCACAATTTTCCTTCAAACCATAGAAGTGACACACAATCATTCCTAAACCAACCTATTTTGATTAGATTATCTTTGGTTAGTACGATAATTTTAAGATGCGCGGAGGTAGTGGCAGCTACACGTTCGGCCACCTCTTTTTTGTCATATTTTCCAGGTTTATTATCTTGGAACTGTTAGAAACCCCAAGGAGATGTCATGCGGACTGATGAACCAATGTCTCAGTTTTGGGCCAGTGCTCTAGGACTTGGTTTGCAGCTGCTAAAATGTATTGTATTGTACTACACATATTTCATAACCTACTGCAGAAAAATGGCAATGGAAGGAAAAAATTGATCAATAAATAGTACTCCCTCCGTCCGGAATTACTTGTCCATAAATGAATGAAAATGGATGTATCTAGAACTAAAATACATCTAGATACATCCATTTCTATGACAAGTATTTCCGGACGGAGGGAGTACTCCCTCCGATTTGAGGAAGTATAATGTGTAGAAATTGATAAACCACTACTTCCCTCGTTTCTAGATATAATCCCTTTTAGAGATTTCAATACGGACTACATACGGATGTATATAGACATATTTTCTATGATAGATTCATTCATTTTGCTTCGTATGTAGTCCTTATTGGAATCTCTAAATGAGCTTATATTTAGGAACGGAGGGAGTACATATCATAATCCTATGCAGTGACAGACGCATACTATGCCCCTGTTTGGTTTTAGTGTAATTTTTCTATGCTTCCTGATATCTACTAGCACACAAGAATTACCCTCGATCCATGATAATTTGAGCTTCAAAAGATTAGCCTAGCGATCTTTTAAGTAATGCATGTATATATGCTCGGCCCCCTTAGGCAATGTAGATCAGACAATTCCCAACAATAGAGAAGCAATCGAGGACTGCATTTCCTTGAGAAACAAAGCACATCAGAACAAGACAAGATACATCAACACAGGATTTCCTGGAAAAACATAAGACACTAGGCACTGAGGTTCGTCGGATATATACAACCTGATGGTCACTGCCCACTAGGCACTGTATATATCTATATGCGAATACATTGAGCCCAATATGTTGAGCAATTTGACTATCTATACACGGAGTACTGCAAACGTCTAATAAATTTGGAAACCATGTATACAAGAGAGATACAGGCGCTAAGCAAATAGGCACATAAACCTAACAATAAGTTTAATTAGAACGCAACACAATTAGTTGGACATGCCTAGATTAATTAGATTGTATATGGCTCAAGATGAATGCCAAATTTTCCATTCCTTTTTGCTGACCATGAGTAGTGGTTTCATGTGTCGGTGCAAAATAATTAAACTGAAACCAAACAGCTAGCTAGCAGAAATTAACTACCCTTCTTGTACTGAACAAACAAGAGCATATGAACGAAGCGCTAAACTAAATTGCAGATATGCGTCTGAGAATTCGACAACCCAAAACCACATTTTTGTCAGACAGCGATTATCGATGGAGCCTGCCTAACTACTCCGCAGACAACATATCAGACCATTTCACACCGCTACGAGTTGCACATACATAAAATGAAAAATTTCATAGCTAGCAGTGCAATTAACCCAACTACTGTACTTGCAGTCTAGTAATTGTGATCAATTCTACTATTCTAGCTGTCCCCAACGACAACGATCACCAAAACCAAAACGGTAGGCTCGGACGAGAAGCAATTCAGCATCTTTGTCACACATACTATGGGATGATACGAGAGTTCGCGCACATAGCCTAAGTGCCTAACTGAATAATTCCATTCGTCTCAAAACCATGTCTGTTAAGGGTATGCAATGCAACCATGTCTGAATAATTCTATTGGCTGGAACTGAAGATGGCGATCAACAATCCAAGTATCCAACCAAGTCTGAAGATGGCGATCAACATAGCCTAACTGAAGAATTCTATTCATCTCATCGGAACTGGAGATGGGGATCAACAATCCAACCATGTCTGTTAAGGGTACGCAATGCAAGTCATCTCACCGGAGATGGCAATCAACAGTCCAGCCATGTCCATGTCTTAGATGGGCGGATTGATCGACATGGTAGGCCAAAAAAAAGAGCCCCTTTCCTACACCGGCGTCAGATTGGTACGCAAGTCAACCATATCGATCTTAGTTGTCTAGCAGCAATCCTAGTTATCACAGGCCAAAAACAAAACTTGAGGCGTGCCGGTGATCGATCGGTCTCGGTCTTCGGCTGCGGCTCCATGGCCTGCTAGACCTGGACGTCGAGTCATGTGAGCAAGACAACATTTTTATGGGTACAAAACAAAAATGCACAGCCATTAGTCCGGAGCAGAACCAATTGGTTCAGGGGACAAGCAAGCAAACCTGCGTCGTCCGTCGGCGGCGGCGGCGGTGGTGAGACGGAGCCAAAGAAGTGGCTGACGCGGCCGGTAGGCGGTTCGTCGAGGATGTCGTCGCGGAGCCCCTGCAGGACGTCGACGAGAGCGCCCATGTTCGCCGCGCCCCGACGGGCGTGGCCAGCGGCATCGGCACATGCCTGGGCGGCCGTGGCAGCTCTCCCGGACGACGTCGGCACGGCGAGGAAAGCCACCACGTCCGAGTAGACATGATCCAGCTCGGACTGGGCGCGCGACAACCCGCGGAGGGCGTGCTTGACCTCCTTCCTCACGTCGGCGAGCCAGCTCGGGTACCAGACGTGGTGGTTCATCCAGCGCGGGTCTTGCAGCGAGAAGGAGCGCATCGCCTGCTCGGAAGGCTCGGAGGTCAGCAGAAGCTCCAGGCCGCGGCTGACGTTGAACAGGAGGCCGCGGTTGGGGCGCAGGGGTTCGGCGACCGGGGCGGGGGCGGCGACGGGACCCTCGCTGCGGAGGGAGGCGACGCGGTCGCGGGCGAGGTAGAAGGCGCTGTGGACCTCGTCCCGGAGGAGGCGCCGGACCGCGGCATCGGAGGCGATGGTGGCGGCGATGCGGCGCGCTTCCTGGGCGGCCGCCTCGAGGTCCCGTGCCGCCTGCTCCAGCGTGCGGACGGCCTCCGCGGCGTCGTTGACGATCCAGCCGAGGACGGGGAGGAACTCGTACCAGGTGTGATCGATGATCCGCTCCGCCATGGTCGCCGGTCGCCGCCTCCCTCCTTCGCCCCTCTCTTTCTCACTCTCTCGCTCGCGCGCGCGCTCGTGCTGTGTGCGTGACGACACTTTGGTTTGAACGGACGCGCAGGAGCGGTTGCCACGGGAGGAGGCTAAATATCTACTCGTATCTTCTTTCAGTAGCCTACTAGTGGGTCCCATTCTGTCAGCCAGCAAAACGCTAGTAGTGGTTTTTTATTGTTTGATGCAAGGAACGGAGGAAGTACCTTAGTAAACAGATCCAGGCTAGTTATCAGTGGAGGGAAAGTATTCTCTTTGTTTCTTTTTACTCTGCATATAAAATTTGGTCAAAGTCAAGCAACACAAAGTTTGATCAAATTTATATCAAAAGATATCAATATTTACAATACTAAAGCTATATGCTATGAAAATTGATACCATGACGCATCTAATAATATTGGTTTCCATCCGATGCTCGGGGGAGATCAAGACATGGGTGGAACAAATACTTGACTGCCTTACAGGTTCATCTATGTGCAAGTACTTGGGCCTACCACTATCCTTACGCAAGCAGTTGGTGGCCCAGTTGACTGGATTGGTGGGTTAGCTAGCTGGGGGCCTCCCTACATGGAGGGCACGGGAAATGCCGAAGGGTGGAAGGTTGTTGTTGGTGCAATCGGTCTTGTGTGTGACCCCTTTGCACGCCATGCTAGCCTTCGCCTTACCACCGAAGACCACTGGGGCCATGAGCAAAATATGTCGAGGATTCATATGGTGTGCGGAGGCACAAGTTAGTGGGGCCCATTGTGCGGTGCCATGGGAGCAAGTGTGCATGCCAAAGTGGGCTGGAGGGATGGGCTTGCCAAACCTCAAATGGACATTACAATGTAGGCCCGGTGGACATGGTTGCAAAAATCAGACCACTCAAGGCTTTGGGCAGAATTTCTCATAAAGGTTCCTGAAACAGCAACGCAAATCTGTCGAGCAGCCATTAGCTCAACGATTGGAAATTGACATGACACGTTGTTTTGGGAAGACAAGTGGATCAATGGGGAAGAGGGTGCAAGATGTTGCTCCCACCGTGTACGCTTGAGTTAGGAAACCAACAAGACTCATCCGCACGGTGGCCCACGCCATGCACGAAGCTGCGTGGGCCAGGGATGTTGGTCCGGAGGTAACGGCCGACGAGCTGAACGAATATTTGGCACTATGGGTGAAGACTACGAGAGTGGAGCTGGACCAGAACGAGCGGGACTCGGTTACTTGGTTCTAGGGAATGAGTGGAGAGTACTCGGTAAAGTCCACATAAAAAGCCAAATTTGGGGGGAGACACGTAGTTCCCATGGTGGAGTTCACTTGGCAATGCAAGGCGCCACTACAATGCAGGTTCTTCGCATGGCCTGCCATACAAAATAGATGTTGGACGTCCAAACGCCTAGCGAGACGTGGATTGGATAAAGAGGAGGAGACCATAGAGCATATTTTTGCTTCACTGCGTGTTTGTGAATGAGGTGCGGACAACCATCCTGCACTCTTTGGGCAAACAAGAATGGATGCCAATTGTCGGGCAAGGGATATTGGATTGGTGCATGGACAAGGGAGCAACTGGACAACACAAGAAAGCGGTCCGAGCACTACTCATACTAGTCATGTGGGAGCTATGGAAACATCGCAACGATATAGTGTTTGACAAAGGTACACCATCAAAAAATCATGTCATCCTCAAGATAGGAAGGAGCGACAAGCGTGGAAGGAAACGAGTTTGCTCAAAGAAAGCACGGAGGACTTCTTTCGAGCCGTGGAAGTGTGGGCTAGAGTAACAAGTTAGGCATAGATAGGGTCGCGTGGAGTTGGTGTGCATGTAAATTGTAACACTAATGTGGAGGGGCTCTTTTTACCCCATCTTATTCTTTATAATATAGTACGCACACTCGTTGACAGAAATATTAGAGTAGGCAGGTGAGGAGAAAGGGAAGAGACAAGATACAACAAAAGTCTATGGTTTTGCGAGCCAGACATAGACCTTAATGAGTTAACGCCAAGTAGAACAATTAATGACATGTTGAAAGGACCATGATATCGCCTAGAGGGGGGGTGTATAGTCGTTTTAAAAACTTCTGAGGATTTGGCTTTATCCTAATGCGAAAATAAACAAAGAGGATACTTGTCAAGCACAGATCCTAAATATACTGCGCTCAACTAAGTGCAACAACAACTTAATCTAAACAATATGAGCACAACAAGGATGCTAACAAGCACAAGTAAGTTATACAAACTTACTTGAACAATATCACGGTATGTGGAAGTGTAGGACACAAGTTAACAATTCACACTAATCACAAGTTATATCAATAATAGCAAGTATGAATTGTGGGGTATAATGCGTAGGCCTAAATAATGTCTACAAGGAAATAGCCAACACATTATACTGAGGATAACAATATATAGTGAATGTATGATCAAGTAACCAATGTAAACCACATGTAAGGAGTTAGGGTTAGGGATAACCAAAGTCAGGGAGACGAGGATGTATCCCGATGTTCACTTGCTTGGAGGGAAGCTAGTCACCGTTAGAGACGTGGATGTTACCACGAAGGTGTTGGAAATATGCCCTAGAGGCAATAATAAATTAGTTATTATCATATTTCCTTGTTCATGATAATCGTTTATTATCCATGCTATAATTGTATTGATCGGAGACTTAAATGCATGTGTGGATACATAGACAAAACCATGTCCCTAGTATGCCTCTAATGGACTAGCTCGTTGATCAAAGGATGGTTAAGGTTTCCTAGCCATGGACATGAGATGTCATTTGATAACGGGATCACATCATTAGGAGAATGATGTGATGGATAAGACCCAAACTACAAACATAGCATATGATCGTGTCAGTTTATTGCTACTGTTTTCTGCATGTCAAGTATATGTTCCTATGACCATGAGATCATGCAACTCACGGATATCGGAGGAGTGCCTTGTGTGTATCAAACGTCGCAACGTAACTGGGTGACTATAAAGGTGCTCTACAGGTATCTCCGATGGTGTCTGTTGAGTTGGCATGGATCGAGACTGGGATTTGTTACTCCGTGTAACGGAGAGGTATCTCGGGGCCCACTCGGTAATGCAACATCACAATAAGCCTTGCAAGCAATGTGACTAATTGTTAGTTGCGGGATCTTGTATTACGGAACGAGTAAAGAGACTTGCCGGTAACGAGGTTGAACTAGGTATGGAGATACCGACGATCGAATCTCGGGCAAGTAACATACCGAAGAACAAAGGGAACGATATACGGGATTAACTGAATCCTTGACATAGAGGTTCGACCGATAAAGATATTCGTAGAATATGTAGGAACCAATGTGGACGTCCAGGTCCCGCCATTGGTTATTGACCGTAGAGGTGTCTCGGTCATGTCTACATAGTTCTCGAACCCGCAGGGTCTGCACACTTAAGGTTCGGTGACGTTTCGGTAGTGTAGAGTTATGTATGGTGGTGACCGAAGGTTGTTCGGAGTCCCGAATGAGATCCCGGACGTCACGAGGAGCTCCGGAATGGTCCGGAGGTAAAGATTCATATATAGGAAGTCCCAGTTTGGTTTCCGGAAAAGTTTCGGGCTCATCGGTATTGTACCGGGAGTATCGGTAGTGTACCGGGAGTGCCGGTAGTGTACCGGAGGACCTCCGGGAGGGGTATTTCGACCCCAAGAGGTCCATGGGCTGTGGGAGAATAATAACCAGCCCTTATTGGGCTGGGAAAACAGCCACAAAGGCCCATGGTGCAGGAGAGAAAGTCCTAAAGCAAAAAGTGGAAAATCAGCCAATAGGAGGCAATCCTACTCCAACTAGGATTGGAGGTGAAGTAGGATTGCTCCCACCTCCTATTTCGGCCGACCCAAAGGCCTTGGATGCCTCTCCTCTCCTCTCCTCCTATATATACTAGTGGATTGGGTGGTTTTTGGACAGAATTTCCGGCCACGTGCTACCCGTTTCACCGGTGCACAGTTTCTCCTCTAGATCGGTTTTCCGCAGCGCTTAGGCGAAGCCCTGCCGGAATCACTCCACCACCATCACCGGAGCGCCGTCACGCTGCCGGTGAACTCTCTCTCCTCTCCACCTCCTCTAGCTGGATCGAGACGGTGGAGATCGTCATCAAGCTGCACGTGTGCTGAACGCGGAGGTGCCGTCCGTTCGGCGCTAGATCGGAAGGAGCGTGATCGAGATCGCGAGACAGTTCGTGATGAGATCGTGGAACGGATCGTGATGAGTTCGCGGGACAGATCGTGATCAAGATCGTGAGATGGATCGTGATGTGATCGCGGGACGGATTGTGATGAGTTCACGGGACGGATCGTGATGAGATCGCGGGACGGATCGTGATGAGATCGCGGGACGCTCGGCGATTTGGATCGCGAAGATGTTCGACTACACCAACCGCGTTTCTTAACGCTTCCCGCTTAGCGATCTACGAGGGTATGTAGATCCACTCTCCCTCTCATAGATGCTCATCACCATGGATAGGTTTGCGTGTGTGTAGGAAAATTTTTGTTTCCCATGCGACGTTCCCCAACAGAAGGCACACCAACGCCACGAAGGCTCACCCTATTCTCCCTGAGGTATCACCACGAAGGCGATTCCCAACTACTAGTGGTAGACCTAGAGGCGGCCAACAAACCTTCACAAACTTTCCGGGGGACAAATCACAAGTTGATTCCTCACCGGAGCACTCCTACCACCTAGGAGTCTCCAACCTCCAAGAGTACCAAGATCAAGGGGGAATGCTCAAGACTTGCTCAAATCACAAATTGCTTTGGTCAAAAGAGAGATGAGGAGTGGATGTATGCTTGGATAAAATCTCTCTCAAGAACTCTCAGAAATCTCTTCGAGATTTACCACAAGAATGCTCAAATCCCCCTCTCTCAAATCCCACCAAAAGCAACTAATGCTATGGAGGGATGGGAGAGGATAGGAAAAATGGAGGAAGTCAACAAATGAACCCTAGATCCATGGAATAGTTTTTCCCAAAATGGATTGGAGCTTTGAGGCTTGGGGGGGGGAGGAGAGAGCTCAAAACAATGGGGAAATCTCAAATCCAAAAGCTCTAACTTGTATAGTGCCCCACCAAATCTACTCGTTATGCACAGAAAAATGTAGCCCGAAACTTCTGGGCTTACCCGGAACTTCTGGGCTCCCTATTAGGGTAGATGGTGTAAACTTTTTGGTTAGCCCGGAACTTGCCCCGGAACCTGCCCGGAACTTCTGGGTCGGCCCAGAACTTCCGGGCTCCCTTGGGGCCAGATTTTCGCAAATTTTCTGTTTAGCCCGGAACTTCCGGGGTGTCAAGTCCGGAACTTCCGGCCCCCCAACAAACAACCAGTATACTAAAAGTAAAGCATGCATAACTTTTACATACGGACTCCGATTTTGATGATCTTGGGCTTGTTTTGTAGATATTGAAAAGCCCGAGGTCCTCACATATAGAACCACTCAATATAAGTTAAAATGGTTGATGCAATTAATGCAAAGGTTTGAGCATAGAAACATGAGAACCCTTTTTGGCGTATGGTTTTACTTTGGGATATATGATATGAGTGGAATTGTGTGTAGAATATGTTGACTTGAGAAAATCCATCACGAACCCCTTTGATCCCCTCTTAATAGTGTGGGATCCCTATAACTCAAGAATCATAAAAGAGCTATGCTACATAGCTACCGAGAATTCATTCTTGAGTGAATATATTTCTTCGATGGTCATCATTCCACACCACTAACGTCAAAGGAACTAATATATTTCTTGTTGGCTCAAGTTGAAGGCAATACATTGGTGAAGTATTCAAGCAGCTCTCCCATACACGATGTGGAAAGCCTTACTATATATATTCATCTTCACTTGTTCATCATGTGAACATCCATAAGCTTCAAGCATGTAATCCTTCGGGGTGGTTATCTTGAACTTTGCCTTGTCAACCATGATCATGAACACTTGATATCATCCTCTCATAGACATTTGGAATCTCTCTATCGATGCGAGCCCATGAGAATTACCTAACCCTCATAAACATAGACAACACATAGTATGGGTTAGTACACAAAGTGTAATTGACATTTACTTACCATACCACAAGATTAAGAATTACCTAACCCTCATTTGCGCTTGTATGATTACTAACTTTGAGTTTAATATTTGATCTTCATCTTGGCCAACATTTATCTTTGATGCCTTGAAGCCCCTATTGATTTCTTATTGTGCTTCATTATGCAAACATAGTCTCTTGAGAGGCACAATGAATTCTTCACTTGAATTACTTGCTTGACGACATAATCATCCATGACTCAACATATGAGCTCATCATGATTCTATTTTCAAGACATATGTAGAATTCTTCTCTTTAATTATTCTCTCAATATCTTGATCCATCATGGTTCAAACCATAAGCCAAAGCATGAGAACGTCTGAGATCCTCAATGAACTCCACATATATCACATCTTGTTCATCACATGGAATTCATCTTGATCGTATCATATTTGATTCAATCATTGAGCTCATCCTTTATGCATGCACAACAATATGTATATGATGTTCATTTAGAATTCATTCGAGGTCCTTCTTGCATCATCATGGAACAGGCATCCTTCAATTCATCCAATATTCTTCATACATTGCAAATAGAACATTCCTTCAAATGTATAACTCAATGCCAACATTAGGCCATTAGGATTGTCATCAAATACCAAAACCACACATGGGGACTACATGCACTTTCACATTTGGAGCAAAAAAACGATTGAAATTTGATTCCCTTTGACAACATGCAACATTTAGCAACAAAGAAAAAAAAACCATGTAACATGCCTAAGATGCATAGACATGAATGTCTTGCTTTTAAGATAGAAACATAAGAATTTTACATTAGTAAAGCAGAGCATAAGCACTCCTAAATTGGTTTTCATCGGACGAGTTTGGGCGATTTGAAGCAACTGAGAGTTGAAAAGTATTGAATAATATATGCATGGACAATATTACACATAGGGCATGCCTAGCATTGGTCAAGAAGAGTTGGTGGATGTCAGACGGTCAAGTGTGAATGAGCATATATAATACTAAATAAGTAACATTGTGCTAGCAACAACAATAAGTTTTGAGACAATAAATAGCAAGTCATTTTAGCTGTCATAAACAAGATAACTTGATGCGAACACTAGTAGAAAGCAGACCTTTCATCTGCCTCATTAGTCACGGTTGGCTTTTGAATCGGCACTAATGTGCTCATTAGTGCCGGTTCGTGACGGGCATCATTAGTGTTGGTTCGTTCCGGACCTTTAGTCCCGATTCGTGCCACGAACCGGCACTAAACGTGTGGTGGCAGGCTGGCGTCATCCTGGGGCCCCACGGGAACCTCTAGTCCCGGTTGGTGGCTCCAACCGCGACTATAGGCTAACCTTTAGTCGCGGTTGGAGCCACCAACCGGAACTAAAGGTCCCCCTATATTGAAACCCTTCGGCGCCAGCCCGAGCAGAGTCCTCTGTTCTTCCCCTTTCCTCTCCTCTCTGTTCTTCCTCTCTTCCTCGAGCTCATCCTCCATTTTTGCCAAAATTTGTCAAGATTTGGAGGCATCCCATCCATCCAAGTGTTAACAAAGGTTAGCAAGTTTGTCCTTCCATCTCTCATTGCTAGATTAGCTCTTGCAATGCTCTATAAGTATAGTAATTTGTGGGTTTTAGTTTGTATGTGGTAGTTTATTTGATTTATGCAATTTGAGCTCAAATTAAATTCTTACTTTGCATTTGTAGGTGTGGTTTACTTAGTGCCTTCCGTCCCCGTCCTAACCACCGTTGATCGGCCGCACCGTCCCGTCGCCGGCACCACCTTGGTGAGCCTCTTGTTCTTATCCTTTTTATAAAAAAACCATGTTTGTAAGATTTGGTTAGTTACTTGTATAGTTTTCTTACCTATATGGTTGTTTGTTATACATAGTGGCATGGTTTTGAAATCCGTCCCCGTAGGCCCTCGTCTGGTTTATGATGCGGATGTGGTATATACTCTCTTTTATAACTCTTTGTTGCATTTCGTGTTTATGAAATTATGCCAATCAAGTTGACATAGATATTTTTATCTAGGAGGTATGTGAACCGGAGATTCCAACCGACATAGATATTCTTGTTAAGAAGTTAAATTTAGTTGAAAAAGAAAACGAGTATTTGAAAGAAAAATTGAAAAGAGTTGAAGAGGAGAAGATGAAACTGGAGTTGTATGTTGCCGATGTCGTTGATGATCACAAGATCAAGATGGGTGCAATGCGCTTGAAGATTAGAAAAATTAAGAGATATGCCATTGATAGTGAGGCTTGGTATCACTATGTTGTTGGATCAATTGTTACCTTAGTTGCGATTTTGATCGCATTTGTTGTTGCATTTAAATGCTTTAGCTAGAGAGTTTGTATGTTTTTTTATGAGAACAAGTGTGTATGAACTTTATGTACGAACTTGTATTAATTTGGTCTTTTCGGTGTTGTGTAATGAAGCTGAGCCGGCAATGGATGTACAAGGACCGATGCTCTCCCCAGTTCATTAATGGTGTGCATACTTTTCTGGTTGCGGCTGAGGCAAACAAGCGGCGGGACGGTTTTATGTATTGTCCATGTGCTAGTTGTAAGAATGATCAAAATTACTCTAACTCAAGAACCATTCACGTCCACCTGTTTGAGTCTGGTTTCATGTCCGGTTATAACTGTTGGACCAAGCATGGAGAAAGAGGGGTCCTAATGGAAGAGAATGAAGAAGAAGAGGATGACGACAGCTATCCTGGCTATGGGTTCCATGAATACGATGGTACAACAATGGGGGAAGAAGCTGAGCCAACAATGCAGGAAGGAGCTGAAAAAGAGGCATCGGATGAGCCCGCTGATGATCTTGGTCGGGCCATTGCCGATGCAAAGAGAAACTGCACAAGTGAAAAGGAGAAGCTGAAGTTGCAGTGCATGTTAGAGGATCACAAAAAATGGTTGGATCCAAATTGCGAAAATGACAATAAAAAGCTGGGTACCACACTAGAATTGCTGCAATGGAAGACAAGGAATGGTGTATCTGACAAGGCATTTCAAAAGTTGTTGATAATGTTAAAGAAGGAGCTACCAAAGGACAAAGAATTGCCAGAGAGTACGTACGAAGCAAAGAAGGTTGTCTGCCCTCTAGGATTAGAGGTCGAGAAGATACATGCATGCCCTAATGACTGCATCCTCTACCGCGGTGAGTATGAGGATTTGAGTGCATGCCCGGTATGCCGTGCACTGCGCTATAAGATCGGCCACGATGACCTAGTGATGTTGAGGGCGAGCGCCCCAGGAAGAAGATTCCTGCCATGGTGATGTGGTATGCTCCTATAATACCACGGTTGAAATGTTTGTTCCAAAACAAAGAGCATGCCAAGTTGATGCAATGGCATAACGAAGACCGTAAGAAAGACGGGAAGTTGAGAGTGCCCGCTGACAGGTTGTAGTGGAGAAAAATCAAGAGAAAGTAGAAGGACTTTGCAAAGGATGCAAGCAACTTATGGTTTGGTTTAAGTGTAGATGACATTAATCCTTTTGGGGAGCAGAACAACAATCATAGCACATGGCCTCTGACTCTATGTATCTATAACCTTCCTCCTTGGTTGTGCATGAAGAGGAAGTTCATTATGATGCCAGTGCTCATACCAGGCCCCAAGCAACCCGGCAACGACATTGATGTGTACCTAAGTCCATTGGTTGAAGAAATTTTACAGTTGTGGAATGGAAAAGGTGTACGTGCGTGGGATGCAAAAGATCAGGAGGAATTTGACCTACATGCGTTGCTGTTTGTAACCATCAATGATTGGCCTGCTCTTAGTAACCTTTCATGACAGACAAACAAGGGATACCACACATGCACGCACTATTTAGATAATACCGACAGTATATATTTGGATAAATGTAAGAAGAATGTGTATCTGGGGCATCGTACATAGCAGTCATCCCGTAAGAAAGAAAGGCAAGCATTTCAAAGGCGAGGCAGATCACCGGAAGAAGCCTCGCCACCGTACGGGTGATGAAATACTTGATATGGTCAAGGATTTAAAAGTAAGCTTTGGCAAGGGTCCCGGTGCACAATCTGTCTGAATGACGCTAACAAACGCGCACCCATGTGGAAGAAGAAATCTATATTTTGGGACCTACCGTATTGGAAAGACCTCGAGGTCCGCTCTGTAATCGATGTGATGCACGTGATGAAGAATCTTTGCGTGAACCTGCTAGGCTTCTTGGGCGTGTATGGGAAGACAAAAGATATGCCGGAGGCATGGGAGGACCAACAACGTATGCACGAAAAAGACGGCATGGATCCAAAGCAGTTTCACGGTCATGCCAGCTACGCTCTTACAAAAGAAGAGAAGGAAATCTTCTTTGAATGCCTGCTCAGTATGAAGGTCCCGTCTGGCTTCTCGTCGAATATAAAGGGAATAATAAATATGGTAGAGAAAAATTTCCAGAACCTGAAGTCCCATGACTGCCACGTGATTATGACGCAACTGCTTCCGGTGGCATTGAGGGGGCTTCTACCAGAAAACGTTCGATTAACCATTGTGAAGCTATGTGCATTCCTAAATGCAATCTCTTAGAAGGTAATCAATCTAGAAATCCTACCAAGGTTAGAGAATGATTTGGTGCAATGTCTTGTCAGTTTCGAGTTGGTGTTCCCACCATCCTTCTTCAATATCATGGCGCATGTCCTAGTTCACCTAGTCGAGCAGATTGCCATTCTGGGTCCTGTATTTCTACACAATATGTTCCCCTTTGAGAGGTTCATGGGAGTCTTAAAGAAATATGTTCATAATCATGCTAGGCCAGAAGGAAGCGTCTCCAAGGGCCATGAAACAGAGGAGGTCATTGAGCTTTGTGTTGACTTTATTCCTGACATTAAGCCGATAGGTTGTTGGAAATATGCCCTAGAGGCAATAATAAATTGGTTATTATCATATTTCCTTGTTCATGATAATCATTTATTATCCATGCTATAATTGTACTGATTGGAAACGCATTACATGTGTGGGTAAATAGACAACACATTGTCCCTAGTATGCCTCTAGTGAACTAGCTCGTTGATCACAGATGGTCAAGGTTTCCTAGCCATTGGCATGAGATGTCATTTGATAACGGGATCACATCATTAGGAGAATGATGTGATGGACAAGACCCAAACTACAAACGTAGCATATGATCGTGTCAGTTTATTGCTACTGTTTTCTGCATGTCAAGTATGTGTTCCTATGACCATGAGATCATGCAACTCACGGACATCGGAGGATTGCCTTGTGTGTATCAAACGTCACCACGTAACTGGTTGACTATAAAGGTGCTCTACAGGTATCTCCGAGGGTGTCTGTTGAGTTGGCATGGATCAAGACTGGGATTTGTTACTCCGTGTGACGGAGAGGTATCTCAGGGCCCACTTGGTAATACAACATCACAATAAGCCTTGCAAGCAATGTGACTAAGTGTTAGTCGCGTGATCTTGTATTACGGAACGAGTAAAGAGACTTGCCAGTAACGAGGTTGAACTAGGTATGGAGATACCGATGATCGAATCTCGGGAAAGTAACATACCGAAGAACAAGGGGAACATCATACGGGATTAACTGAATCCTTGACATAGAGGTTCGACCGATAAAGATCTTCATAGAATATGTAGGAACCAATAGGGGCATCCAAGTCCCGCTATTGGTTATTGACCGTAGAGGTGTCTCGGTCATGTCTACATAGTTCTCGAACCCGGAGGGTCTACACACTTAAGGTTTGGTGACGTTTCGGTAGTATAGAGTTATGTATGATGGTGATCGAAGGTTGTTCGGAGTCACGGATGAGATCCCGAATGTCTTGAGGAGCTCTGGAATGGTCCGGAGGTAAAGATTGATATATAGGAAGTCCTATTTAGGTCGCCGGAAAAGTTTCGGGAACATCGGTAGTGTACCGGGAGTGTCGGTAGTGTATCGAGAGACCATCGGGAGGGGTATTTCGACCCAAGAGGCAACATGGGCTGTGGGAGAGTGGATACCAGCCCTTAGTGGGCTGGTTGAAGTCCCACACAAAGCCCATGAGGCTAGGGAGAAAAATCCTAAAGAGAAAAAGTGGAAAAAGGCAAAAATAGAGTGAATCCTAGTCCTACTAGGATTGGAGGTGGATTCCACCTCTCCCACCTGGTTCGGCCGACTCCTAGAGGCTTGGCCCTTGGGCCAAGCCTCCTCCTCTCTTCCTCTTATATATACTGGAGGTTTTAGGGTTTTTGCATAGAATTTTTAGCCACGTGCTGCCCGTTCCTCCAGTGCATAGTTTCTCCTCTAGATCGGATTTCTTCAGTGCTTAGGCGAAGCCCTGTCGGAATAGCTCCACCACCATTGCCGGAGCACCGTCATGCTGCCGGAGAACTCTTCTTCCTCTCCGCTCCTTCTTGCTGGATCAAGATGGTGGAGATCGTCATCAAGCTGTACGTGTGTTGAACGCGGAGGTGTCGTCCGTTCGGCGCTAGATCGGAAGGATCGTGATCAACTTTGTGGGACGGATCGTGATCAAGTTCGCGAGACGGATCGTGATTGGATCACGGGACGCTCAGCAATTTGGATCACGAAGATGTTTGACTACACCAACCGTGTTTCTTAACGCTTCCCGCTTAGCGATCTACAAGGGTACGTAGATCCACTCTCCCTCTCGTAGATGCTCATCACCATGGATAGATCTGCGTGTGCGTAGGAAAATTTTTGTTTCCCATGCAACGTTCCCCAACATAGATATTCCTGAATCGCGACATGAGGGCAGACTGGGTGAAAAAGGCACGCTAGGAAAGAATTCACTAATATGCCGGGACGGGCATTATTTGGCACAAGCACACTACACAGTTCGTTCCGCCTTGGTGGCTCCATATATCGTGCAACACAAGAATATTCTACGCTCCAAACACCTGGAGAAGTCTGACGACTGGATTACACATGAACAAATGGTGACTTTCGCCGGTTGGTTGCAGACACGTCTCATGCATGACGACACTGTTGAAGATGACCTGTACTTGCTGTCCAAGTTACCATCTTCGACTATATTGACTTTCAAAGGGTACAAGATAAATGGGAATACATTTTACATGATTGCCCAAGATAAAAAGAGCGCCAACCAAAACAGTGGTGTCCGCTTTGATGCAACAAACAACAATGGGCCAAAGGACACATACTATGGTTACATAGAGGAGATATGGGAACTTGACTATGGACTTGATTTGGAGGCCCCTTTGTTTAGGTGCAAATGGGTCAATCTAACAGGAGACGGGGTAATGGAAGACCCGCAATACGTAATGACAACAGTGTATCTCAACAATCTTGGGTACGTAGACGAACCATTCGTCCTAGCCAATGATGTGGCGCATGTTTTTTATGTGAAGGACATGTCTACCAAGCCGAGAAAAAGAAAAGATAAGGAAGCAAATACATCATACGATGAGACAAAGCGCCACATAGTTCTTTCAGGAAAATGAAACATCGTGGGAGTGGAGGACAAGACAGACATGTCAGAAGATTATGAAAAATTTCATGAAATTGCTCCCTTCACAGTGAATGTTGACCCGAGCATCAAGTTAAACGATGAAGATTGCCCATGGTTACGACGCAAAGGGACACACGCGAAGAAAAAGTATTACACCCAAAGATCCCACTCTGGGATGTGACCGGCTTCTCTAGTTAGTTTCCGGACTTATATATCTAGAATGTCCCACTTCGGACAAGCCGAAGGGAATTTTTGTAATAGTAGTGTACTTATGTGTTTTGTGCGTTCAGTATGCACCATTCGAAGGGAACCCATCAATTTTCAACCCTTTCCGACTTCATTTGCTATTTTTCATGCATTTACTGATTTTTTTGAGCTAAATGACCCTGAAATTGATAAGCACTACAAATGAACTCTGAAAAGGTTGAAAGGTTGCATGGTATCATCATTTCACCCACATAGCATATGCTAAAAAGTTGAGAGGGTTATGACAAAAACTAGATGCACTTCGTGTACAAAATGGACAATCTCTTTCGAAGTATCAGGGTTTCAGACGAAAACTCACCTGTTACAAAGGCATTACATTTTTTAAATAACCTAAGAATTACCAAATTAGATATAATGATAGAACATGATAATATTAAATAGTAGAAAAAAATCACTTGAAAATCTATTTTTAAAGTAAAGTTATTCACAAACTAGTGATTCATACAAATTTTAAATAATTCAAATTTAAACTATTCGAATTTGAAAACTACTACCACTAACAGAAAGTTTATAAATTTTTTGACCAAATGCAAAAAGATTCACTCATTAACTCTCAATAAAGCACACAAAAACCCATAAACAAAAGAAAATAAATAAAGCAAAAAAATGAAAAATAAATTAAAAAATCCCGCCTATTGGGCCGCCACGGCCTGCATACGACTAGAAACCTAACCTGGGCCAGGATGCAAGCTCGCAAGGCCCAGTAGGCCCACAGGGAATCACAACATAGGTAGGCCCAAAAGGCCTACATTAGAGAGGAGCTCAATGCAGTGCTCGCGCCAAGGCTTATAAACTGGTCGAGGCGCCCCTCGACTAGCAAGGTGGGACTAAACTTCCCCGCAGTGCGCCATGCCAGGAACACACCTTTAGTCGCGGTTGGTGACTCCAACCGCGACTAAAGACCCCCTTTAGTCGCGGTTGGAGCCACCAACCGCGACTAAAGAGGGTCTTTAGTCGCGGTTGGAGCCACCAACCGCGACTAAAGAGGGTCTTTAGTCGCGGTTGGAGCCACCAACCACGACTAAAGATCCTCCTATATAAGCAGGAGTTGAAATTTTTTCACTTTCCCTTTCCTTCTTCATCTCTCTTTGACCACTACGAACAGAGGAGATCGCCGCTGCCCCCGACGCAGCACCTGCCCCGACGCCGTCGCTGCCCCCAACGCGCCACTGACGTCGGCGCCGCCCCCGAGGCGCCGCCCACGCCGTCGCCACACCCGACGTGCTGCCCCCCGTCGCCGCCCCCGTCGCGCGCCACCCCCTCCTCGAGCTCACGCTCCGTCATCGTCGCCGTCGCAGTCACCGTCGCCGACGACTCGCCTCGCCCTGCTGTGAGTGTTGGGGAACGTCGCATGGGAAACAAAAATTTTCCTACGCACACGCAAACCTATCCATGGTGATGAGCATCTACGAGAGGGAGAGTGGATCTACATACCCTTGTAGATCGCTAAGCGGGAAGCATTAAGAAACGCGGTTGGTGTAGTCGAACATCTTCGCGATCCAAATCGCCGAGCGTCCCGTGATCTCATCACGATCCGTCCCGCGATCCAATCACGATCCGTCCCGTGAACTCATCACGATCCGTCCCACGATCTCATCACGATCCGTCTTACGATCTTGATCACGATCTGTCCCACGAACTCATCACGATCCGTTCCGCGATCTCATCACGAACTGTCTCGCGATCTCGATCACGGTCCTTCCGATCTAGTGCCGAACGGACGGCACCTCCGCGTTCAGCACACGTGCAGCTTGATGACGATCTCCACCGTCTCGATCCAGCGAGAGGAGGTGGAGAGGAGAGAGAGTTCACCGGCAGCGTGACGGCGCTCCGGTGATGGTGGTGGAGTGATTCCGGCAGGGCTTCGCCTAAGCGCTGTGGAAAACCGATCTAGAGGAGAAACTGTGCACCGGTGAAACGGGTAGCACGTGGCCGGAAATTCTGTCCAAAAACCACCCAATCCACTAGTATATATAGGAGGAGAGGAGAGGAGAGGCAGCCAAGGCCTTTGGGTCGGCCGAAATAGGAGGTGGGAGCAATCCTACTTCACCTCCAATCCTAGTTGGAGTAGGATTGCCTCCTATTGGCTGATTTTCCACTTTTTGCTTTAGGACTTTCTCTCCTGTGCCATGGGCCTTTGTGGCTGTTTTCCCAGCCCACTAAGGGCTGGTTATTATTCTCCCACAGCCCATGGACCTCTTGGGGTCGAAATACCCCTCCCGGAGGTCCTCCGGTACACTACCGGCACTCCCGGTACAATACCGATACTCCCGGTACACTACCGATGAGCCCGAAACTTTTCCGGAAACCAAAATGGGACTTCCTATATATGAATCTTTACCTCCGGACCATTCCGGAGCTCCTCGTGACGTCCGGGATCTCATCCGGGACTCCGAACAACCTTCGGTCACCACCATACTTAACTCTACACTACCGAAACGTCACCGAACCTTAAGTGTGCAGACCCTGCGGGTTCGAGAACTATGTAGACATGACCGAGACACCTCTACGGTCAATAACCAATGGCGGGACCTGGACGTCCACATTGGTTCCTACCTATTCTACGAAGATCTTTATCGGTCGAACCTCTATGTCAAGGATTCAGTTAATCCCGTATATCGTTCCCTTTGTTCTTCGGTATGTTACTTGCCCGAGATTTGATCGTCGGTATCTCCATACCTAGTTCAACCTCGTTACCGGCAAGTCTCTTTACTCGTTCCGTAATACAAGATCCCGCAACTAACAATTAGTCACATTGCTTGCAAGGCTTATTGTGATGTTGCATTACCGAGTGGGTCCCGAGATACCTCTCCGTTACACGGAGTAACAAATCCCAGTCTCGATCCATGCCAACTCAACAGACACCATCGGAGATACCTGTAGAGCACCTTTATAGTCACCCAGTTACGTTGCGACGTTTGATACACACAAGGCACTCCTCCGATATCCGTGAGTTGCATGATCTCATGGTTATAGGAACATATACTTGACATGCAGAAAACAGTAGCAATAAACTGACACGATCATATGCTATGTTTGTAGTTTGGGTCTTATCCATCACATCATTCTCCTAATGATGTGATCCCGTTATCAAATGACATCTCATGTCCATGGCTAGGAAACCTTAACCATCCTTTGATCAACGAGCTAGTCCATTAGAGGCATACTAGGGACATGGTTTTGTCTATGTATCCGCACATGCATTTAAGTCTCCGATCAATACAATTATAGCATGGATAATAAACGATTATCATGAACAAGGAAATATGATAATAACTAATTTATTATTGCCTCTAGGGCATATTTCCAACAGTAAGACCCTGCCGCCATGGCCGCCCTCCCATCGACCGAGCCCGCACACACACACACATGCATAAACACACACACGCACACACACACATTTTCTTATTTTTTTTTGTTTTTTATACTTTTAGTTATAGAAATGTTAGATTAATTAGATATATAAATTTTAGATGAATGTTTTTTTAGTTTTTTATACTTTTAGTTATAGAAATATTAGATGAATTTTAGATATATAAATATTAATTAGATGAATTTTGATTTTTTTATATAATGTTCTTTTTCTATAATCAGTGTTTAATTAATATATATGTTTAATTAGTATATATCCTTTATTATTATTATTTTTGCTTAATTGGAAGTATATAATGTCCCTAACCTATTAAAATGTTGCTTAGAAGTATAAAATGTTGCTTAATTAGATTTTTTATTGAGAATGGAATATTATTAGGGTAGTTATGACCTAGGAATTTTTTTTTGTAAGAATATTTTCTCGGAGTCAACGATGCCCGGTCCGCATCCTCGTCGTCGACTCGTTCGCGACGACGTCATACTTCAGAGGGGCAACGTTCGGGATTGGGCCCCGCCGGGCTTGCACTAGGAGGTGCTACCTTCGGGGGCGCGCAACTTGGTGAGGAATCCGGGTCCCGTCGTCGACCCAGAGCTTCTTTGGTGGTGTTCACGTGGGGCCACTTTCGGTGCGGAGGCAGCCGGCCCTGCCGGAGGTGGTACGTCATCGTGTCAGGGAGGAGGACGAGCACGTCGTCGGTACATGGATGTGTTGGACGTCAGGTTCTCCAATACCTGATAGGTTCTTCAGGGATCTCACCCGAGCTATGATCCTGTCATAGTTCCTTCTCTTTGGGTGTCCACCGCCTGCCGCGCGAGACGTCAACTAGATCTGTAGAAGTGATATTATATAATCAATAATATTCGAGTTTTATTACTAATAATATTTGAGATGTATTCGAGATTATATTCGATAATATTCGAGACGATTTATTCGAGATTATATTCGATGATGCATATTATGTACTATGATTCACTTTTCCTTATTGATTGCATGCATCCTAATTTGAATACTAAATTGTTTTATCTTTCGTCTGGGTTAGTTAAAAAAGCTATGGACAATACCGACAGAGAAGGAGAAGAGGCTCTGTTCAACATCATACGCTCCACGAGCCTAGAGCATGAACATGAAGAGGAAGACGGCTCGCAATATCTGAACAATTCCGGTGAGGGTTGTATGTTTGATGAAGACGAGAGAATAGATGATTGCGACAACGATGTTTACGAAGAAAATGTTCTTCAAAGAACAAAGACCTACGAGGTATATTTATTATATAAGCCATCCGGTGATCATTACATGTCTTAATTGAGTTGTATATGTATTAACGAATCAACCTTTCTTCTTTTAGGCCTCCAGATCGAGTAAATCTTCTACAAGCGACACGGTAGTTCGCGGCCTGGCCAAA
The DNA here is from genome assembly GCA_022496015.1 of Hordeum marinum. Lineage (NCBI taxonomy): Eukaryota > Viridiplantae > Streptophyta > Magnoliopsida > Poales > Poaceae > Hordeum > Hordeum marinum. The sequence continues at coordinate 473,257,104 of CM039678.1, forward strand.
AAGTTGGACCCTGGCGTAAAGTTCAGCATCGATTCCATCAATACATCAACTCGCGAACCGCTTGAACCTAAGAAAAATGCGACAAAGTTCAAGAATCAATGCAGAGTTATTGTCTGGGACCAAATTCCGATCTCCACACAAGAATGGAAAAAGGCAGCAAAGGGAGATCGAGAAGGGGTTACTTTTGTCGATGAAAGAGCAAAAGATGTGCTTTGGACCGAGCTGATGTCACATTTCACACTACCAGATAATTTGACAGATGCAAATCTGAATAAAGTGAGAAACTATGCTCTTAAAAAGATGACGATTGCAAACACCTTCAAGAAAAATGCATGGGCTGCGTACGGCAAAGCAAACAAGACAACTGCAAAATTCGAGGGAGCACTGGTGAAGGCAAAAGATCACTGGGACGATTTCGTGAAGTTCAAGGAATCGGAACTAGCTAAGGAACGGTCGAAAAAGAACATGATTAATGCTGCGAAAAAGTGGTGGCACCATACTCTGGGGCCAGGTGGCTACCAGAAGGCCCTGCCTAAGTGGGATCAATCCGAAAAAGATATGATTAGTGCAGGGGTCACTCCAGTTACAGTGACCTGGCCCTTGAGGTGCGGGACATGGTTTTATGCGCATTGGGGGAAGTTGGACCCAAAGACAGGGGCTATTCTGGTGAAGGCAAGTCTTAAAAAAGTGACTGACGAAATTCTGATGAAAATCGAAGAAGCTCAAACGGGGGTGTTCATGCCCAACAGAGAGGACGACGAGCTTACACGTGCCTTGAAGAATCCTGAACACCCGGGAAGAACACGAGGCAAAGGCGTTGTTCTGTGGTTTGAGGGGTTTGCGGGTTGGAACGACGACTACAGAAGTCATGCGAGAAAGAAGATGTAGGAGGAGAAGAAGAAGGAGGAAGCACTCCGCCTTGAAGGCCTCGAATCAAAGCACCTGGACTTGGAATCCAGAGTCAGGCGGGAGCAGGAGCAGATCGACTCACTCAGCCAGGAAAGGGCGTCTCATCGACAGCATGAGCAGATCGATCCAGCATTGGATACCACCATCCCATCTATGCCGAGAAGCAGCGTGGGTTCCGCCCCGACCGATATCGATGACGATGCACATGAAAGACGGGACTAACTGTGAGATACACATGAAAGTGAAGAACTTATCCATGAAGGTGGCGGACGACTATGCTTTAGCAAATCCCCTAGAAGCAACCTTCCATTGCAATCCCATTCTAGCTGGCTATGCTTGTGTCGGGGTTGATGAAGTGATGTCAGCATATCACGAGCTACAACTTGACATTCCTGGAGGTGACGAGGAGAGAACACTGGGAGAGGCCATGCATCGTATCATTCTATGGAAAAAGGATTGCATCGTATTTCCAAGGCCACTGACTCCTCCTCCTCCAAGTCCACCGTCGCGTCAGTCGACTCCGACTCCTCCTCCAAGTCCGGCACCGCGTCAGCTGACTCCTCCTCCAAGTCCGGCACGACGTCAGCCAACTCCTCCTCCTCCAAGTCCGACATCGCGTCAGACTCCTCCTCCTCCAGGTCCGGCACGACGTTAGCGTGCTCCGTCGACTCAGCGTGCTTCGTCGCTTAAGCAACAACGGAAGAGAGAGGCCGCAGCTACGACGACTAGCGGTACAACAGGAAAGAAATTCAAATATGGTCCAAGCCTCAAGCCTCTTCCGAAGTTGCCTTACCACCTGACCGACGAGGAACTCGACATTGCAGTGGATGCCAATTTGAAGGCCCATTTTGGATCGAAACCACCCCAGCCGCCAAAGGAGAAAGTACCTCAGCATGTCTCACAACACTTCATTTATATGGCTCGACCGGCTTAGAAGGACAAGGACTATGTGCGGTCTATCAAGAAGTCATATCTTGCAGGACAAAAGGAGTCGGGCTCGAGCTCGAGCCAAGGAGTTGGCAAAAAAGCGGAAAAACTATCCCCTAGCTGGGAGAACAGGCAGTGCAATCGATCCCCCCGCTCATTGTACAAACACCTGTGAGTACCGCCGGTCGGCCAAAAGTAACCGAAGAACATGTTAGGATGGCTAAAGAGGCCGGTGTTAGTGTTGAACAACTCCTAGGCCTTGAGGAAATCCCCCGGCATAATGAGTCGGAAGTAAAATATCAATATGCCCGCGTCAAACCTCTAGTCAAGCCTGAAGATGTCAAGCTTCTACCAATGAGAATGTATGATTTGCATACGTGGTACATGCAAATAACAACAAATACCAATGAAGAGTCCCTCATGGTGAGAGTCCAGAAGAGGCATTACTTCCATGAAAAACATGTGTGGATTCATTATGCAGAGTTGTTTCAGTTATTCAATCAAGATGCACTTGACAAATCTTTAGTCAGTTGCTATTGTCTGTAAGTGATTTCTTTTATAATTTAAGTCTCTAGCTAGCTGTGCTCTCGTTCATTACCTGGAATTATCCTCACTATATTCGTTTCCGTGGTATTGTGCAGAATGAAGATGTATGAAATGAAACAAGCTGGACGCTATGGCATTGGGTTCATTGACCCAAATACGATTAATCAAAAGATATGGAAAACTTCATATACGAGAAAAGATAGAGAGAAAAAAAATGCTAGAATTTCTTATGCATCTAAATACCCAACTAGAAATACTACTTCCTTACAACTTCGGGTGAGTGTTACTATATATATATATATATATATATATATATATATATATATATATATATGTATATATATATATATTGTACTATAAATTCTATTTATTGCTTACTAGATGTTAATAAGTGATGTTGATGAGTTATGCAGTTATCTACTAAAGGATCCATCTGAATACGCAATCGTGAGGGGGCTGCTTGACAGGTAATTTCAATCATTATCGCACTATGTCGGCCTCTTTAATTACTTCATTTCCTGATATCAACTAGTTAATAACTCATTTATTCATTTTTTTGTCGGCGAGCAGGGCTTGGGCTAAGTTCATCAAACAGGTCTCAGGCGACTGAGCACAACAACTGAAATGGGTGCGACCCAAGCTAATTAAGTACTACTAGCTAGCTAGCTACGTCCATGCATCTCTTTAATTCTAGTTTCAATACCATTATCATGCTTGATTAATTATTACCTGATTAAATTTTATTCTCATAAAGTGCATGAGGCAGGAGCAGGGGAATAGTTTATGCGCATACTACGTTTGCGAGAACATTCGCATGATCACGTCTCAAAGGAGTAGAAACGAAAAAAATCTTTGGATACGTTTGCCAGAACATTATCCATATTTTTTTATCATGATCTAGCTAATATATATACACACAACTAATATATTCATCTTGATCTCCATCTTGTAGCTGACGAAGATGCGGGGCCAGCTCATACCAGTGGCTCGGGTACGAGCAATTCAAGAGGAATTATCTGGATTTCTGCTCGACTAGGTCATAGATCCCAAAGGAGAATACTATTACAAGATCTCCAGGATTAGTTGGATTTCTGCGGGGCCTACATATATATGTAATGATTCTCAAATTGTAGGAGAAATTGTATATATATATATATATATATATATATATATATATGCGCATGCACAATATGTGTACAGTATGTACGTAGTAGCGTAATATATGTTTAAAATGAAAATTAATTAAATGGAAAACACAAAATTAAAAAGAAAATTAAACCATAATTAATTCATAAACCCCTAAAGAATTAAAATAAAAAATAAAAAAAACTAAAAAACTAAATACTTTTAGTCCCGATTGGTGTTATTAACCGGGACTAAATGTCCCCCAGCCCACGGCACCGTCGGATGCCATGTGAAGGGCCTTTGATGTCGGGCCGTGTTGAACCGGCACTAAAGGGGTAGGCTTTAGTCCTCACCCTTTAGTGTCGGTTCGAGAACCGAACCGGCACTAAAGGCCCTTACGTCCCGTGACTATAGGCTTCTTCTGCACTAGTGGAAGAAGATAGTCATGATGAGAAGATGAGAAGATCCACTGGAGGTGAAGTAGAAACAATCTCTTTTTAGCTTGTATTGGGTATGCATTGATAAATAAATAAAATTAAATCAAATTGACATGCGATGGAGGAAACATGATTACGGCGAGCATGTGTGGAAGCATTTGGATGCATGCTATTGTACCCAGGTATCATTTGGATGCATTTGGATGTGGCCCCGAGAACTTTCTTATCACTTATATTGTTGATATAAGTATTTACATTGGTCGAGGAATTAAAATAATATCAGACATTTTTTGCCAAGATTTCCATGGTATTCGTAATTTTGAAAAAGCATATTAATATGTAATACACCCTTTGTTTAAAAATATAAGAAGTTTTAAATATTTCAATATGGACAACATACACATAAAAATGAGTGAGAAAATACATTAAAACATCTGATTCAGAAAAAGTAAGAACATTTTATATTTGTGAACCGGGAGGGGGGGGGGGGGGTAATACGTTAGTACTAAGAAAACTTAACATCTAAGTGACATGTATAACACTACGTATCAAATGGTTGTTTGAAAATATTGTTGGGGCCGGGGTGGTCAAACCTATTTTCTATGATCTTATGGGATTTTTCATAGGCAAGAATCATGTGATAATATGTGTTCTAAATCAACCTTTAAGTTACCTTAGCTAAAATCAAGTGTTAGTTGGGTTAAAATGTGATCTTATCCATGTGTGGAGGATGAATAGCTGAAAATGATAAGAGGTGAAAGGTAGAATCAATTTTAGCCACTATCGTATTCATTCCCTGGAATTAAGAATTTTAATAACTCGAGCAAAAGCACATTTGAACAAAATGTAAAATCAAATCAATTTGGTAATCGATAATTACCCTGATTCCAAAAATATTATGTTATCTATGTTAAAATTTGGGGGCCATGACACGCATGAATAGGCAGTACTGTAGTAGTAGGCCTAAGCAATATAGTAGGGTTGTACACCCACAAGAGCGCAATAAAACATTTTGAACTTAACCAATGAATACACATGTGAGATGGGTTGGTTTCAGCAATGTTTGAGCATGTTCATATCTTCGGGTTGGGTCATGAGTTTAGTAAGGTTGCACTACTTCTTTTAGTGATTTTATCAGCATAATAATCAAACAAATAACAACACAACCTGTAATTTTTGAGATAGAAATACACATGCATGATTCCAGTTGTGTGATTTCGATACCAAGTTTAAGGCAGACATGCACATGTGACTAACTACTACCCCCAACAACAAGATGAACAATTTCCACCAGTAAACAATCATCACCGGCGAGCAAGAGTGGATGAGGAGATTTGAGGACAAACAACTTGTTCACACTTCATAAACTCTAAATTTTTCTATTTAGTCACACTTAAACTTACATTCTTGTACTCTAGAAACCTCGTTCAAAATTCATGTTAGATTTATACAATTAAAGCACTGCACAAAGTTTTGTAGATACTAAGGATACTACTGATAAATGGCACATATGGATATGCACTATAATATATTAAGAGGCGTACATTAGTTTGTGTACAATGTAATACTTTGATATGCTTATATTTAGAGTGCAATCCATTATAAGAGTAGTTTTCCAAGCATCACAAACAAAGTGAAATAACAAAACAAATTCTTGCGAATAAATACATAAAAGTATGTGGTTGAGATATATATTTTGATTTTATTTAAATTTTGCCTAAATATATGTATAAATAGTAATTAAGACAATACATTGAAACTTCAAAAACAACGATATGCATTAATAGCAAGAGCTATGGTGAAGTAAAACTGTTTAGTATGAACAGGAAAAATAATATTGATTTTAACTTGCACAATCGTACTAGCACTACAAAAATATTGGGAATAATAGCAAGAATATCTATATCAACGCAATATATATGTCAATCACATACATCCAATAGCTTACCGGTAAGTTTATATTAATATCTTCTGGTATGTCTTAATAAAGTGCATCACCTTTTACAACTATGATATATCATTAGGTTCATCTATATTTACGTCCTTACGGACATGGAGTACAAACCTAAACCTTTAATTTCTCATTGTTTGGCTGTCCTTTTATTACTAATCTTTAATAGCTTGTAGTATTTGTATGCACGTTTGAGCTTTTGAATTACTAATTGAAATGTTTTTCCCTCCGTTCGAGTTTAAAGGGGCGGTTGACCACAATGCATCATTCGTTTTTTTACAAAGAATCGTTAATATTACTATTTCATTGGCTATATGTAAGGCAGAGAGCGCCACAAGTCCCACCATAACTTGGTACGAGAGAAGTGGCCCACCGGCCTTTTCATTCCCAAAATTATTATACATATGATGGTATAATGGACCATGATGTTCTATGTCAAGTTATAATCAACGGTCCTTATTTTGTGTCGTAGAGGGATCAGACACAATCTATCGGACTCAAGCAACTCTATTTAATCCCGGATGGAGTGAGTACATGTTAATTTAGATAATAATGTGAAACATTGACTACCACAAACATGTATTTATTCAGGGGTTCAAAGATGTTTCGAGCTTACTAATGACTACCACCTTCTTCTACTTGGTAGTGCCTCCTGTTTTTCCCTGCACAACTCCACGGGAGAGCTGCGTATACATACTCTGTAGAAGAAGGTGGCGGATACACGACAACGTGGAAAGTTGTTGATAACTCCGTGTGATTTCTCCCTCGAGCACTCTCAAACAAGCGCCAAACATAATATTTCCCGCAATTTCTACAGCAAGTAGGCCTTAATACAAGAGTGTGGATTTGGTCACGGGGGATAGCTGCCCGTCGGGTATCTACCTTTCGTCCCTCATAGAGATATGTGCAAAAGGCGAATAGTTACCTTCTTAATCAGCAATGCATCAATAGTAAATGTGATTAGTACTTTTGTCCTTTCCTGACATGGGTGGTGCTATGAGATCAAATTAATCAGGGTGGGCGAAAGGCTGACATATTGTTTACCATGAGACAGGTCAGTGAGCAGATAGGGATAGACATGTTTCTTGTCAGTTGTCAGAGTGTTTTGACCATATATGTTTGCTTGTACTGATCACAGACAAATCTTCGTACTAGCTGAATAATCCAAAAACAAAGCGCTGGTAGACAACAGTGCTTGTGCACTCTTATCACATATGGACAATTTAGTTTTTTAGGACATGTACATAGCATTTAGCTTTCATGTTGTGTACTTTTTTGTGGTATGCTTCATTGTGTAAAATGAGATAATTGAAATGCGTGGTGTACATATTGCTGCTATCGCTCCTCTATCTATATCACGGCGTAAGCAAATATTATCAAACATCCTACTCGCCCATTGTTTTCTTGTAAGGATAGGGATTCTCCTGCTTAGCCAATACGCATAATTTTCTAAAAGGTTTATGCATCCCAATTTTTTTTTGCTCCTAGCTTCGGTTGATCCACGCGTTAATGTTCTACATACAAGTTCCTAATATTGTAGATGGCTGTCATTGAAATGGCAACGATGGATTGCATCCTCGACAATACCTGCTTCATGCAGTAATCCTCCGACATTTATAAGGCGGAGAAAGAGATGGAAATGACAATTCTAGTTGTTGCAGTGGGTCTGTACCCAACTATTGCGGTCGCAGAAGAAGTGATTCACCAATCCTTCAACCTCCTAGCCATGACATTCACTATCAACGCGTTCTATCCGGAGAATTTTATTGTAACTTGCTCAAGTATGCATTTGAGGACAAGGATGTTGTACGATGGTCTCGTCATTGACCCTCGATTCATCCTGGTGTTGAAGGCTTGGAATCAGGAGGCTAATTCCATCGTGGTGGAGGCAGCGACGAAGGTGCAGATAGAGCTTCAAGGGATACCTATGCATGCATGGGCACAGTGAACGGCAGAGTCCTTAATCTGTATCTACGGAGTAGTTTAAGAAACTTATAAAACTCCTTAGGCTAACTTGTAGCAGACAGTGACTTTCATACGCTTGGCCGCCTTACCCGGCCGCACCGCCTAGGTGGTTCGTATTGGTCGTTGGAGTATTAGTCTTTCCTGACACCTGAAATAAGATGTGTGTGCTTTGAGTTTCAACTATATTAATAATTTCTTTTCTAGTTTGTCAATCTTAGAAAGATAAAACACCTATTGTGTTTCCATACAAAGTACGACGACGATATATATAGCGAAGAAACCTTGTGTGGACCAGTCAGCGGACCAGTCAAGTTACATTTTTTTAAGGAGAACATACGCCAAAAATGTAGGCAATCTTGGATATGAACAAATTGTGCATGCCTACAGATTGCTACTTTGTTGGTATGCAATAAGCATTCATGAGTACTGATACCATCTTAAGTATATTTTTGGATTATTCGACATCTAACTAGTACTCTCATATTTTTCATGTGATACTATTTGGCAATGTGTATCTGCAATGCTAGTCCAAAACTTATGCAATTAGTGCTCGTTTCCCTTTATGTCTTTCATCAAACCACTACACTAGTAGAAAACAGGGCTTTGGTCCAAGCCGGGCCAGCCCATTAGTCCCGGTTCACTCACGAACCAGGACCCATGAGGGCAACGGTCCCGGTTCGTGATGCCAGGGGGCTGGACATGCCACGTGAGGCATTGGTCCCGGTTCGTAGGACCCCTTTGGTCCCGGTTCCATCCACAAACCGGGACCAATGGTTGTGGGCCATCCACGAACCGAGACCAATGAGATGCCTATATATACCCCCTCACCAGCGAGCAGCGCACTCCACATTGCTCTGTTTTTCTGGCCGGCGAGGGAAGAGCTTTGTGGTGCTCTAGCTAACCTCCTATGCACATGAGGTGTTTGATGAAATGCCCAAGCCACACTTAAGCTTTCTCCTCTCGAAGCTCCTTGTCCAAGCTCCATTTTCCTCAAGATTTGTCTAGGTTTGGTGGTCCGTCCTGTCCCGTCCCCTCGTCACCGTCGTCGATCGCCCGCGCCCATCTCGGTGCCGACACCACCGTGGTTAGCCTCTTCTTCTTATCTTCTTTCTAAAAGGAAAAAGTTTTTTACTTGTATGATTTAGATAGATACTTGTGTAATTTTCTTACTTTTATTATTCTTTGTTATTATATAGTGTGATGGTTTTCGTATCCGCCTCCGTCGGCCCTCGTCCTGTCTATGATTTGGATGTGGTATATATTATCTTTTATAACTATTTTTTTTATTTAGTGTTTATGACAATTATGCCGACCAATGTGACATAGATTTTTTAATCTAGGAGGAGGTAGTTGAACCGGAAATTCCAACCCACATAGCAACTCTTGTCGAGAAGTTAAATTTGGTTGAAAAAGAAAACAATGACTTGAAAGAAAAATTACAAAGAGTTGAAGAGGAGAAGAAGAAGTTGGAGTTGCATGTTGCCGATGTCGTCGACGATCACAAGACCAAGATGGGATGCAATGCGCTTGAAGATTAGAAAGATTAGAAAATATGTCATTCATAATGAGGCTTGGCATCATTATGCCGTTGGATCAATTGGTACCTTAGTAGCGGTTATGATCGCATTTGTTGTTGCATTTAATTTTTTTACATAGTTTCGATGTATGTTTAAATTAGATGCTCTACAGAGCTATATGTTATTCAATAATGAGAACTATGTATGAACTGTATGTATTTATTTTGGACATTATTATACTTTGACTTTAATGTGATGAAGAATTTCTATTAATTTGGTCACTTTTCTATTCATGATATGTCGTAATGGTTTTAATACACTTTATTATATAACATGCTATGTGGGTGAAATGATGATACCATGCCAACTTTCAACCTTTTCAGAGTTTATTTGAAGAGCTTTTCCATTTCAGGGTTATTTAGCTCAAAAAAATTAGTAAGTGCATGAAAAATACCAAATGAAGTCAGAAAGGGTTGAAAATTGTTGATGTGGCTTTAAATGATGCATTTTGAACACACAAAAAGTATGGAATTCAAATAAGTTCAAAAAATTGAAATCCCTTTGTAACAGATGAGTTTTCGTTTGAAACCGTGATACTTCGAAATTGTCCATTTTGTACACGAAGTGCATCCAGTTTTTGCCGTAACCCTATCAACTTTTTATAACATGCTATGTGGGTGAAATGATGATACCAGGCCAACTTTCAAACTTTTCAGAGTTCATTTGAAGTGCTTTTCAATTTCACGGTTATTTAACTCAAAAAAATCAATAAGTGCATGAAAAATACCAAATGAAGTCAGAAAGGGTTAAAAATTGATGATGTGGCTTTGGATGACACACTTTGAAGACACAAAAAGTATGAAGTTCAGATAAGTTCAAAAAATGAAATCCCTTTGTAACAGATGAGTTTTCGTCCGAAAGCGTGATACTTCGAAAGAGATTGTCCATTTTGTACATGAAGTGCATCCAGTTTTTGTCGTAACCCGCTCAACTTTTTATAGCATGCTATGTGGTTGAAATGATGATACCAGGCTAAATTTCAACCTTTTCAGAGTTCATTTGAAGTGCTTTCCCATTTCAGGTTTATTTAGCTCAAAAAATCAGTAAGTGCATGAAAAATACCAAATGAAGTCAGAAAGGGTTGAAAATTTTAGGGTTATTGGGCTGACGAAAATAGACCTTCGGTCTCGGTTGGTAGCAACAACTGGGACTAAAGGGGAGCATTGGTCCCGGTTGGTGCCACCAACCGGGACCAATGCTTCTTCTATATAAGAATCACTTCAAAATTTTTACAGTTTTCATCGCCACTTCGCCGAGCCCGTCGTCCTCGTCCCCGTCGCCGCCCCCGCCCCGTGCCCGCCGTCATCGTCGCCGTCCCCGTCGCCGCCCCGGTCGCCGCCCCGAGTCCGCTGTCGTCGTCCCCGTCGCCGCTGCCTCCCCGTCGCCGCCCCGCCCCCGTCGCCACCCCGTTGCCGCCCCCGTCGCCACCCCTGTCGCCACCCCCGTCGCGTCCCTGTCACCGCCCCGTCGCCGCCCCCCAGTGATCCCTCCTTTCCCATGGCCCCCTGCTCGGATACGATGACACGGACACGGCGACACACATACGGGGACATGGGATACGATATTTTCCAAAAACAGCCCATCGGGGACACGGTAAGTATATATAAAGATAAATGAAAATATGTCCTGAGTTAGAAAAAGAAAAATAACAAGAAAGAGATCGCCCCCTCCCCGATAACTTCAACATGAGGGGAAGCTAGAAAAGCTAGAGGAAGGTGAGAGCCAGCGAGCTGCCGACCAACCATCTCAGCGACACGAAGCTACCCTAGAAGGTACCCTGCCATCTCAGCGGAGAAGCAGCATGGCTTCCATGGAGCTCGTTCAGCCTGACTTCACGGCTCCTAGCTACCCCATGGATACTATCACAGAGGTTCAAAATTGCAAGCTTTGGACGAAATTTCGGAACCTCACTTTCAAGACGGCTCTCGGCTCTGTTGCACCTCCTCAACCCAACGGAACTTTTCACTACCGTCCGATTCCACATGGCTATGTTGTTGTGATGGTGGATGAAGTAATGGAGGGATTTGATGATCTTGAGCTTGACCACCTTACCGGTGAAGGGGAGAAGAAGCTGGTTAATGCTCCGAGGAGTACATGCCTATAGCTGAAGGAGTACATCAAGCTTCCAAACTGGACGCCTCCGTCTCCTCCTCCTCCTCCGGCGCGTTAGGGCACTCCGCCTCCTCCGACGAGTGATCAGGGCACTGCACCTCCTTCTCCGGCTCCTCCGACGCATGATGGCACTCCACCTCCTCCTTCGCCTACTCTGGCGCGTCGGAGCAGTCCGCCTCCTCCTTCGCCTCATCGGCAACGGCGAAAGACAAACGCCGCCACTCCGGCTCCTTCGGTGCATCGGAGCACTCCGCCTCCTTCTCCGCCTCGTCAGCAAGGATAGAAGAGAGACGCCGCCGCTCCGGCGGCTAGCAGTACAAGCAGAGGCGGGAGGCAATTCAGATACGGTCCATCTCTCAAGCCTGTGGAAAAGTTACCGTATGAGAGGACCGAGCAGGAAACCGAGGACATCTGTCGTGCCCAAGTGAGGGACCATTTGTTGGAAATATGCCCTAGAGGCAATGAATAAAGTGTTTATTATTATATTTCCTTGTTCATGATAATCGTTTATTATCCATGCTATAATTGTATTGATTGGAAACACATTACATGTGTGGGTAAATAGACAACACTTTGTCCCTAGTATGCCTCTAGTGAACTAGCTCGTTATTCAAAGATGGTCAAGGTTTCCTAGACATTGACATGTGATGTCATTTGATAACGGGATCACATCATTAGGAGAATGATGTGATGGACAAGACCCAAACTACAAACGTAGCATATGATCGTGTCAGTTTATTGCTACTGTTTTCTACATGTCAAGTATGTGTTCCTATGACCATGAGATCATGTAACTCACGGACACCGGAAGAGTGACTTGTGTGTATCAAATGTCACAACGTAACTGGGTGACTATAAAGGTGATCTACAGGTATCTCCGAAGGTGTCTGTTGAGTTGGCATGTATCAAGACTGGGATTTTGTTACTCCGTCTGATGGAGAGGTATCTCGGGGCCCACTCAGTAATACAACATCACAATAAGCCTTGCAAGCAATGTGACTAAGTGTTAGTCACGAGATCTTGTATTATGGAATGAGTAAAGAGACTTGTCGGTAACGAGGTTGAACTAGGTATGGAGATACCGACGATCAAATCTCGGGCAAGTAACATGCCGAAGAACAAAGGGAACATCGTACGGGATTAATTGAATCCTTGACATAGAGGTTCGACTGATAAAGATCTTCATAGAATATGTAGGAACCAATATGGGCATCCAGGTCCCTCTATTGGTTATTGGCCGTAGAGGTGTCTCAGTCATGTCTACATAGTTCTCGAACCCATAGGGTGTGCACACTTAAGGTTCGGTGACGTTTCGGTAGTATAGAGTTATGTATGGTGGTGACCGAAGGTTGTTCGGAGTCCCGGATGAGATCCCGGACGTCACGAGGAGCTTAGTGTATCGGGAGACCATCGGGAGGGGTATTTCAACCCAAGAGGCTACATGGGCTGTGGGAGAGTTAATACCAGCCCTTAGTGGGCTGGTGGAAGTCTCGCACAAGGCCCATGCGGCTGGAAAAGAAAAGCCCAAAGAGAAAAGGTGGAAAAAAGGCAAAAAGGCAAAAAGGAAGGAGTCCTAGTCCTACTAGGATTGGAGGAGTAGTCCTCCTCTCCTCCCTATCTTCGGCCGAAGTCTCCTAGAGGGATTTTCCCTTGCACCAAGACTCCTCTCTTCCTCTTATATATACTAGAGGTTTTAGGGTTTTTGCACTTGATTTTCAGCCACGTGCTACCCGTTCCTCTAGTGCATAGTTTCTCCTCTAGATCGGATTTCTGCAATGCTTAGGCGAAGCCCTGCCGGAATAGCTCCACCACCATCGCCGGAGCACCGTCACACTGCCGGAGAACTCATCTACCTCTCTGCTCCCTCTTGCTGGATCAAGAAGGCGGAGATCGTCATCAAGCTGTACGTGTGCTGAACGCGGAGGTGTCGTCCGTTCGGTGCTTGATCGGGACGGATCGTGATTGGATCGCAGGATGCTCGGCGATTTGGATCGCGAAGACATTCGACTACACCAACCGCGTTTCTTAACGCTTCCCTCTTAGCGATCTACAAGGGTATGTAGATCCACTCTCCCTCTTGTAGATGCTCATCACCATGGATAGATCTTGCGTGTGCGTAGGAATTTTTTTGTTTCCCATGCAACGTTCCCCAACAGTGGCATCATGAGCTAGGTCTATGTGTAAATGAGATCTCGAGTAGAACACAAAATGTTTGTGGGCGTTGATGCTTAGATTGCTTCCTCCCTTGGTCGTGTTTTGGTTCAGCGGTATTGTAGGATGAAGCAGCTTGGACCAACATTACTCGTACGCTTACGAGAGACCAGTTCCCTCAACTGCAACTTGTTGCATAGATGGCTGGCGAGTGTTTGTTTCTCCTACTTCAGTTGGATCGGATTCGACAAAGGCGGTCATTGAGAAGGTTGAAAAGCAACTTATGTATCACCGTTGTGGTTTATGCGTAGGTGAGAATTTTTCTTGCTAGATACCCATAGCAGCCACGTAAAACATGCAACAACAATTAGAGGACGTCTAACTTGTTTTTGCAGGGTATGTTGTGATGTGATATGGCCAGTTACAGATGTGATATATGTGATGTATGAGATGATCATGTGTTGTATAGAATATCACGACTTGCATGTCGATGAGTACGGCAACCGGTAGGAGCCATAGGGTTGTCTTTAATTATTGTATCACCTGTGTGTCAATCATTAAGCGCTATGTAATGCTTTACTTTATCGCTAAACGGTAGCAATAGTAGTAGAAGCATGATGGGCGCGATAACCCCGATGGAGACACGTTGATGGAGATCAAGATGATGGAGATCATGGTGTCGTGCTGGTGACGGTGGAGATCATGCCGGTGCTTTCAAGATGGAGATCAAAAGCACAAGTTCATGGCCATATCATGTCACTTATGATTTGCATGTGATGTTAATCCTTTTATGCACCTTGTTTTGCTTTAGACGACGGTAGCATTATAAGGTGATCCCTCACTTAAATTTCAAGACGAATCATGTTCTCCTCGAGTGTGCACCGTTGCGAAAGTTCGTCGTGTCGAGACACCACGTGATGATCGGGTGTGATAGACTCTACGTTCACATACAACGGGTGCAAGCCAGTGTTGCACATGCAGAACACTCGGGTTAAACTTGACGAGCCTAGCATGTACAGACATGGCCTCGAAACACAAGAGACCGAAAGGTCGAACATGAGTCATATAGTAGATACGATCAACATGATGATGTTCACCATTGAAACCACCTCAACTCACGTGATGATCAGACTTGAGTTGGTGAATTTGGATCATGTGACACTCAGATGGCCTGAGGGATGTCAATTTGAGTGGGAGCTTTAGTAATTTGATTAACTAAACTCATTATCTTGAACAATAGTCTAAGTAACCTTTGCATATTTATGTTGTAGATCAATGGCTCGCGCAGTAGCACCCCTGAATTTTAATGCGTTCCTAGAGAAAGCTAAGTTGAAAGATGATGGAAGTAACTTTGTTGACTGGGCCCGTAATCTGAGGATTATCCTCACGGCTTCCCAGAAATCATAGGTGCTTGATGCACCGCTTGGTGACCAACCAGAAGACCTGTCATCCGAAGACGTTAAGAACGCTTGGGAGGCACGTTCTGGAGATTACTCAATAGTTCAATGTGCAATATTGTATGGCTTAGAACCGGGACTTCAAAGATGTTTTGAACGTCATGGAGCATATGAGATGTTCCAGGAGTTGAAGTTTATCTTTCAGAAGAATGCCCGGATCAAGAGGTATAAGACCTTCGATAAGTTCTATGCTTGCAAAATGGTGGAGAACGGGTATATCAGTGAACATATACTTAGAATGTCTGGGTATTCGACTCGTCTAGCGGAGTTGGGAATTGCCCTTCCGCCAGAGGCGATCACTGACAGAGTTCTTCAATCACTGCCACCTACTTACAAGAGCTTTGTGATGAACTATAACATGCACGGGATGAACAAGTCAATCGCCGAGCTGTTTGCGATGCTAAAAGTCGCTGAGTCTGAAATCCAGAAAGAACATCAAGTGTTGATGGTCAATAAAACCACTAGTTTCAAGAAGAATGGCAAGGGCAAGGGCAAGAAGGGTAAAACCAAGAAGGATGGCAAAGCAGTTGCTGCTCCTGTAAATAAGCTCAAGGCTGGACCCAAGCCAGAAACTGAGTGCTTTCATTGCAAGGGAACTGGTCACTGGAAGCGGAACTGCCCCAAGTACCTGGCTGACAAGAAGGCGACCAACGACAAACAAGGTATATATGATATACATGTTATTGATGTGTACCTTACTATCTCTCGTTGTAGTGCCTGGGTATTTGATACCGGCTCGGTTGCTCACATCTGCAACTCAAAATAGGAACTGCGGAATAGACGAAGGCTGGCGAAGGACGAAGTGACGATGCGTGTGGTAAATGGTTCCAAGGTTGATGTGATCGCCGTCGGCATGCTCTCTCTTCGATTACCATCGGGATTAGTGATGAACTTGAATAATTGTTATTTAGTGCCTGCGTTAAGCATGAACATTATATCTAGATCTTGTTTATTGCGAGACGGTTACTCATTTAAATCAGAGAATAATGGTTGTTCTATTTATATGAGTAATATCTTTTATGGTCATGCATCCAATGTGAGGGGTTTATTCATATTGAATCTTGATAGTAATGATACACATGTTCATAACATTGATGCCAAAAGATGTAGAGTTGATAATGATAGTTCCACTTTCTTGTGGCACTACCGTTTAGGTCATATTGGTGTAAAATGCATGAGGAAGCTCCATGCTGATGGACTTTTGGAGTCACTTGATTTTGAATCACTTGACACATGTGAACCATGCCTTATGGTAAAGATGACTAAAACGCCGTTCTCTGGAACAATGGAATGGGCAAGTGACTTGTTGGAAATCATACATACTGATGTGTGCGGTCCAATGAATGTTACAACGCGCGGTGGATATCGTTATTTTCTCACCTTCACTGATGACTTAAGTAGATATGGGTATATTTACTTAATGAAACACAAGTCTGAAACGTTTGCAAAGTTCAAGAAATTTCAGAGTGAAGTTGAGAATCATCGTAACAAGAAGATTAAATTCCCATGATCTGATCGAAGAGGTGAATATCTGAGTTATGAGTTTGGCAGTCACTTAAGACAGTGTGGAATTGTTTCACAGTTGACACCGCCTGGAACACCACAACTTAATGGTGTGTCTGAACGTCGTAATCGAACCTTATTAGATATTGTGCGTTCTATGATGTCTCTTGCTGATTTACCACTATTGTTTTGGGGTTATGCATTAGAGACAGCTGCATTCAGTTTAAATAGGGCACCATTGAAATCCGTTGAGACGAAGCCATATGAGCTATGGTTTGGCAAGAGGCCAAAGTTGTCATTTCTTAAAGTTTGGGGATGTGATGCTTATGTCACAAAGCTTTAGCCTGAAAAGATGGAACCCAAAGCGGAGAAATGCGTCTTCATAGGATACCCGAAAGAGACAGTCGGGTATACCTTCTATCTCAGATCCGAAGGCAAAGTGTTTGTCGCTAAGAACAGAACATTTCTTGAGAAAGAGTTTCTCTCGAAAGATTGAGTGGGAGGAAAATAGAGCTTGATGAGGTTATTGAACCTTTACTTCAACCAGAGAGTAGCGCAGCGCAGAAAGTTGTTTCTGTGGAGCCTATGATAGTTGAAGAGGAAGTTAATGATGATGATCATGAAGCTTCGGATCAATTTACTATTGAACCTCGTAGGTCGACAAGGGCACGTACTGCTCCTAAGTGGTACAGCAACCCTGTCTTGGAGGTCATGTTGTTGGACAACAATGAACCTACGAGCTATGGAGGAGTGATGATGAGCCCAGATTCCGAGAAATGGTTAGAGGCCATGAAATCCGAGATGGGATCCATGTATGAAAACAAAGTATGGACTTTGGAAGTATTACTTGAAGGGCGAAAGGCCATTCAGAACAAATGGATCTTTAAGAAGAAGACAGACGCGGACGATAAAGTCACCGTCTATAAAGCTCGACTTGTGGCAAAGGGTTTTTCACAGGTTTAAGGAGTTTACTACGATGAGACCTTCTCACCCGTAGTGATGCTTAAGTCTGTCAGAATCATGTTAGCAATAGCTGCATATTTCGACTATGAAATTTGGCAGATGGATGTCAAAACAGCGTTCCTCAACGGTTTCCTTGAGGAAGAGTTGTATATGATGCAACCGGAAGGTTTTGTCGATCTAGAGAATGCTGACAAAGTTTGCAAACTCCAGTGATCCATTTATGGACTGGTGCAAACATCTCGGAGTTGGAATAAGCGCTTTGATGAGGTGATCAAAGCGTTTGGGTTTATACAAGTTTATGGAGAAGCTTGTATTTACAAGAAAGTGAGTGGGAGCTCTATAACATTTCTAATATTATATGTGGATGACATATTGCTGATTGGAAACAATGTAGAAATGCTGGAAAGCGTGAAGGAATATTTGAACAAGAGTTTTTCAATGAATGACCTAGGAGAAGCTGCTTTCATATTAGGCATTAAGATCTATAGAGATAGATCGAGACACTTAATAGCACTTTCATAGAGCACATACCTTGATAAAGTTTTGAAGAAGTTCAAAATGGACCAGTCCAAGAAGGGGTTCTTGGCTGTGTTACAAGGTGTGAAGTTGAGTAAGACTCAATGCCCAGTGACTGCAGAAGATAGAGAAAAGATGAGTGTCATCCCTTATGCTTCAGCCATAGGCTCTATCATGTATGCAATGCTGTGCACAAGACCCGATGTCAGCCTTGCCATAAGTATGGCCGGAAGGTTTCAAAGTGATCCTAGAATGGAGCACTGGGCGCCGATCAAGAATATCCTTAAGTACCTGAAAAGGACTAAGGAAATGTTTCTCGTTTATGGAGGTGATGAAGAGCTCGTCGTAAAGGGTTACGTCAATGCAAGCTTTGACACTGATCCGGATGACTCTAAGTCACAAACCGGATACGTATTTATTCTCAACGGGGGAGCGGTAAGCTGGTGCAGTTCCAAGCAAAGCGTGGTACCCGATTCTACGTGCGAAGCAGAGTACATCGCAGCCTCGGAGGCGGCGAAGGAAGGTGTCTGGATGAAGCAGTTCATGATAGATCTTGGAGTAGTGCCCAGTGCACTGAATCGAATGAACTTGTTCTGTGACAACACTGGTGCCATTGCTTTGGCCAAGGAACCAAGGTTTCACAAGAGGACCATACACATAAAGCGACGCTTCAACTCCATCCGCGATTACATCGAGGAGAAGGACATAAATACTTGCAAAGTGCACACGGATCTGAATGTTATAGACCCGTTGACTAAACCTCTTCCAAGGGCTAAACATGATCAACACCAAAACTGCATGGGTGTTTGATTCATTACAATGTAAATCACATAGTGATGTGAACTAGATTATTGACTCTAGTGCAAGTGGGAGATTGTTGGAAATATGCCCTAGAGGCAATGAATAAAGTGTTTATTATTATATTTCCTTGTTCATGATAATCGTTTATTATCCATGCTATAATTGTATTGATTGGAAACACATTACATGTGTGGGTAAATAGACAACACTTTGTCCCTAGTATGCCTCTAGTGAACTAGCTCATTGACCAAAGATGGTCAAGGTTTCCTAGCCATTGACATGTGATGTCATTTGATAACGGGATCACATCATTAGGAGAATGATGTGATGGACAAGACCCAAACTACAAACGTAGCATATGATCGTGTTAGTTTATTGCTACTGTTTTCTACATGTCAAGTATGTGTTCCTATGACCATGAGATCATCTAACTCACGGACACCGGAAGAGTGCCTTTTGTGTATCAAAGGTCGCAATGTAACTGGGTGACTATAAAGGTGCTCTACAGGTATCTTCGAAGGTGTTTGTTGAGTTGACATGGATCAAGACTGGGATTTTGTTACTCCGTGTGACGGAGAGGTATCTCGGGGCCCACTCGGTAATACAACATCACAATAAGCCTTGAAAGCAATGTGACTAAGTGTTAGTCATGGGATCTTGTATTACGGAATGAGTAAAGAGACTTGCCGGTAACGAGGTTGAACTAGGTATGGAGATACCGACGATCGAATCTCGGGCAAGTAACATACCGAAGAATAAAGGGAACATCATACGGGATTAACTGAATCCTTGACATAGAGGTTCGACTGATAAAGATCTTCGTAGAATATGTAGGAACCAATATGGGCATCCAGGTCCTGCTATTGGTTATTGGCCGTAGAGGTGTCTCGGTGATGTCTACATAGTTCTCGAACCCGCAGGGTCTGCACACTTAAGGTTCGGTGACGTTTCGGTAGTATAGAGTTATGTATGGTGGTGACCGAAGGTTGTTAGGAGTCCCGGATGAGATCCCGGACATCACAAGGACCTTCGGAATGGTCCGAAGGTAAAGATTGATATATAGGAAGTCCTATTTTGGTCGCCGAAAAAGTTTCGGGCTCATCGGTAGTGTACCGGGAGACCATCGGGAGGGGTATTTCGACCCAAGAGGCTACATGGGCTGTGGGAGAGTGAATACCAGCCCTTAGTGAGCTGGTGGAAGTCTCGCACAAGGCCCATGCGGCTGGAAAAGAAAAGCCCAAAGAGAAAAGTTGGAAAAAAGGCAAAAAGGCAAAAAGGAAGGAGTCCTAGTCCTACTAGGATTGGAGGAGGAGTCCTCCTCTCCTCCCTATCTTCGGCCGAAGCCTCCTAGAGGGCTTTTCCCTTGCGCCAAGCCTCCTCTCTTCCTCTTATATATACTAGAGGTTTTAGGGTTTTTGCACTTGATTTTCAGCCACGTGCTACCCGTTCCTCTAGTTCATAGTTTCTCCTCTAGATCGGATTTCTGCAGTGCTTAGGCGAAGCCCTTTCGGAATAGCTCCACCACCATCGCAGGAGCGCCGTCACGCTGCCGGAGAACTCATCTACCTCTCCGCTCCCTCTTGCTGGATCAAGAAGGTGGAGATCATCATCAAGCTGTACGCGTGCTGAACGCGGAGGTGCCGCCCGTTCGGTGCTTGATCGGGACGGATCGTGATTGGATCGCAGGACGCTCGGCGATTTGGATCGTGAAGACGTTCGACTACACCAACCGCGTTTCTTAACGCTTCCCGCTTAGCGATCTACAAGGGTATGTAGATCCACTCTCCCTCTCGTAGATGCTCATCACCATGGATAGATCTTGTGTGTGCGTAGGAATTTTTTGTTTCTAATGCAACGTTTCCCAACACCATTTTGCAAAGAAAACTCCACCTGCGAAGGAGAGGCTAGATCCGGTGAAATTGAAGCGCACTATCGATGCCCTGAAGCGACCACCACCACCTCCGCCGGATTCCAACTATGTCCGCTGTCTTAAAAAGACATATCAAGATGCGCGACGGTCGGGAAGTACTTCTAGTGATGCAAGGTTAGCAAAACGAAGAAGTGGGAAAAAAATTCCCCAGCTCGACGAACATGAGAACCAATCGTGCCCCCCGCTCAAGGTGTCTAGCGCTATCGCCGCTGATCATCCAGGGATGGTGCCCGGTACCAATCCTGCTGATTACATGAGCGATGATGTACTGTTTGAGCCGTTGGAGGTGGACGAATTCAGATACCGGTACGGGCAGCCTCTAGTCAAACCTGATCATCCTCCTCTAACTATGATGGTGCAAAAATTCCATGATTGGTACCTGGAAACCTGCCGCGAATCTGGACCGGATACTGTGACAATGAGAATTAAAGAGGAGCACGACCTCGTTGGAATGGATCAGTTGTCTGTTGAATTTGTAGAGTTATTCCAGTTATACAATCAAAAGGCCATCGACAAAAGAATCATTACTTGCTACTGTCTGTAATTACTACTTCTGTACTTAAGTCTCTATATATAGCTCAGCTCTTTCATTGCATGTATATATAATTATCCTCACTATATTATGTAGATTGAAGATCGTCGAATGCAGAAAAGCACAAATCTATGAAATTGGGTTCATTAACCCAAATATCATACATGAGTATACGGTTAAAAAGAATGCCATAAAAACCGAGGACAACTTGCTACAATCGTTGCTTGCAAATCAAAACAAAGAGACAATACTCTTTCCTTACAACTTCAAGTTAGTGTTACTGTGTTGTGCATATTCGGTTTCCCTTATTACTCGAGGTTATAGTAATGTAATTGATGAGTTATGCATACGTGCGCAGCTTCCACTTTATTCTGCTAGCGATTAAGGTTGAGCGGGGAGTAGTAACCGTCTTAGACTCGAAACGAAAAGATCCCCAAGATTATGCGGACATGACTGAAATGCTCCAGAAGTAAGTTTAATCGATCATATCGGCAAGTTTGTTCATTTCCTGATATCAAATAATTATTTTGTTTGTCTGGCAGGGTTTGGAAAGAGTTCACCGCAATTGTTCTGGCACTACCAAGGGAGCTGCGATTTACACACCCGAAAGTAAGTACTACTAGCTAGTTCCGCGCATCTCCCATTGATTCTAGTTTCATCAATACCATTTATCATGCTTGATTATCAGTTTGATTGAACTCTGTTTCTCGTAAAGTGCTTGTGGCAGGAAGCTGGGAATGATTTTTGTGGATACTACGTTTGCGAGTTCATCTACAATGCGACGACCCCTAAGCGGGGCTACTCTGGAAAGCAATATGAAGTGCTTAAACAATAATATTCACAATTTTATTTTATTACAATGATTTGTGTTGAGTTTCATTCATATATATGTATTGACCCCCTTCTTCAAATTAGATGTGGCGGATGCAGGATGAACTCCTACCACATGATCGCATACGAGCAATTCAAGAAGAATTGGCGGGATTCTTTCTTGACCACGTCATAAATAAAGCCGGAGAATACCATCTGAAATTTGACATTAGATGTTAGGGATTGTAAGAGATCTTATATTGTATATATGTAGCTAGTAGCGTCGGATAGATATACGAAAACTTGTTGTACGACCAATCTCTGAGAGAAAGAGAGGTCGGTCACTTCTCTTTCTATATGTTCATGACGATCTTCTGTACTTAATGGTTCCTTCATTTGCATACTAGTTAGCGTGTCGAGTTCTCTCTATAGTAGCTAGCGTCGACCAAGCACGGAGAAAGAGAGGACACTTCTCTCTATTAATTAGCTAGCTAACACAATATAAAACGCCTAAATTAACCCTCTAAAAACCCCTGAACCCCCCTTTCAAAAAAAACCACCAACTGCCCAATGCTGACGCGTGGATGCCTTTTGGTCCCGGTTGGTGTTACCAACCGGGACTAAAGGTCCTCCTGCCTGGGCTCCCCGCAGAGGCCACGTGGAGCCCCTTCTGTCCCGGTTTGTAAGCAAACCAGGACTAAAGGTTTGGGTATTTAGTCCCTATCCTTTAGTCTCGGTTCCAGAACCGGGACTAATGGGCCTCTGAAACCGGGACAAATGAGCCGTTTTATACTAGTGCTAGGACATGTGCATAATATTTAGCTTTCATGTTGTGTACTTTTTTGTGGTATGCTTCATTGTGTAAAATGGGATAATTAAAATACGTGGTGTACATATTGCTGCTATCGCTTCTCTCTCTATATATATATCACGACGTAAGAAAATACTATCAAACATCCTACTCGCCCACTGTTTTTTTATAAGGATAGGGATTCTCCTAGTTAGCCAATACGCATAATTTTCTAAAAGGTTTTTGCATCCCAATTTTTTGCTCCTAGCTTCAGTAGATCCATGTGTTAATGTTCTAAATACAAGTTCCTAACATTGCAGATGGCTGCCATTGAAATGGCGACGATGGGTTGCATCCTTGACAAATACCTGCTTCATGCAGCACTCCTCCCACTTTTCTAAGGCGTAGAAAGAGATGGAAATGACAATTCTAGTTGCTGTAGTGGGTCTGTACCCAACTGTTGCGGTCGCAGAAGAAGTGATTCACCAATCCTTCAACCTCCTAGCCATGACATTCACTACCAAGGCGTTCTATCCGGAGAATTTTATTGTAACTTGCTCAAGTATGCATTTGAGGACAAGGATGTTATACAATGGTCTCAGTCATTGACCCTCGATTCGTCCTGGTGTTGAAGTCTTGGAATCAGGAGGCTAATTCCATCATGGTGGAGGCAGCGACGAAGGTGCACATAGAGCTTCAAGGGATACCTACGCATGCATGGGCACAGCCAATGGCAGAGTCCTTACTCTGTAGCTACAGAGTAGTTTAAGAAACTTATAAAAATCCTTAGGCTAACTTGTAGCAGATGGTGATTTCATATACTTGGCCGCCTTGCCCGGCTGCACCGCCTATGTGGTCCGTATCGGTCGTTGGAGTATTAGTCCTTCCCGGCACCTGAAAAAAGACATGTGTGCTTTGAATTTCAGCTATATTAGTAATTTCTTTTCTAGTTTGTCAATCTTAGAAAGATAAAACACCTATTGTGTTTCCATACAAAGTACGACGACGATATATATAGCGAAGAAACCTTGTGTGGACCAGTCGGGTTACATTTTTTTAGGAGAACATACGCCAAAAATGTAGGCAATCTTGGATATGCACAGATTGTGCATGCCTACAGAAAGCTACTTTGTCGGTGTGCAATAAGCATTCCTGACTACTGGTACCATCTTAAGTATATTTTTGGATTATTCGGCATCTAACTAGTACTCTCATATTTGTCATGTGGTACTATTTGGCAATATGTATCTGCAATGCTAGTCCAAAACTTATGCATTTGATCAGTGCTCGTTTCCCTATATGTCTTTCATCAAACCACTAGCTTAATTTGTCAGCACGTATCTTAAAGCTCCTCAATCATACGGTGACTACGTGGGTGGCATCTATCCTCGATTGCATGAAACTATTTTCGCTTAATACAATATTGTATGTATCTTTATATTGCAAACTTCATTTTGTGTAAATCTAACATGGAGGGTTGCACTGAACACTTTCGTCAATGAAAGAGATGTAGAACATTAATAGAACTTTAATCTACTGTAAATCATATGATCGACGTGTTAATTTTTGTTAAGCGTACACACTTGGTTTATTCCATACATTGTAGTCATAAATGCATTGGTGGCTTTGAAAGGAAGCACGTACGCATAGAGGTAAACTATCTAAGGAAGGACTAATGACTTTGTATTCGCGGGTTCGTTGGTGTTCCCAGCTTATTAATGAGAAATGACTATGTATACACTTGGATGCTCTTCGAAATTCACAACTCTTGAGTGATCATGGACTTCTTTTGTTGAGTGACAGTGGGTAATAGTTAATGGCAGTTATTCTAAAATATATTCTTATGCAAAGTTAGAAGAGTCTATACAAATGCTAAGCTTTTTCGGTTCTATCCATTTTGAATTTTTAACGTTTGTTACGTTTAAGTATGAGTCTGATCCTTGAGATTCACCAAAGGAGTTGGGTTGTTTTTAGTATATTATTATAGTAAGACTTGCACAGTACAACCGTATAGACCTTGTCTTGTATTCTCCATTATTATTGAATTATATTTTTACATTTGCATTTGTTAGTTTCTAGATGTAGCATTGTTATTTGTATGGATATTTATGTTTATATACATTTCTAGCTTAACATGATAACCGGTTTTTTGCAAAAAAAACATGATAACTGGATTCTCCATAGTGAACATCATGGTGTGCATGAACATGAACAAAATTCAACAAGTTTAGGTGCTAATTTTATATATTTTTAATGGTGAATGTGCATCAAGTTATTGACTATGATGATGCAAATTATCTACCATGGAAGGGGCATTTTTGCACTATGCCTTTTTGCCAAGTTGATATTTTGCCTTGATCCTGCTGACGTCCATGACTGTGAGGAGTGGTGCTCCCTGCACAGCGCACACCACCACCCTTGTACTTGGTAGTGCCGCCCATTTCTCCCGGCACAACTCCACTGGCTCCCCGCTGGCGTCGAAGTTCGACTGCAAATTCGAGCCATTCTTTCCACAAAAAGGACAAATATTAAGCATAAATAACTCAACCGGTACAAATTATAAGCTGTCATGTACTGTACGAGAGAGCTGTGTATACATACCCCATAGAAGAAGAAGGCAGATACATGGTAATAGGTAGAGTTGTTGACGAGTCCGTGTGATTTCTCCAAACCGAGCACTGTCAAGCAAGCGTCAAACATAACATGTCCGACAATTTTTTTTGCAGCAAGTAGGCCTTAATACAAATTGTATTCCATTTTGTGCAAATTTAACAGACGGCTGACTGAACACTCTCGTCAACGAACAAGCTGCAGAACATTAATAGAACCGAAATCTATTGTAAATCATGTTGTCGACGTGTTCATTTTTCTAAAATCATACACACTTTGTTTATTCCATTACGTTGTAGTCAACTCGTAAGTAACATCGTGCAAACCCCTCCCCACACATGACTCTGTCAACAACAATATCTTGGAGTTTTCAAAGGTCACGGCGGCATCATCTGTGCGTGCCCATCAAGCGACGGTGTTAGCCGGGGTTGCCTCCGGTGCAGGCGTGGCGTCTGCTGCCGGGGCAGCCTCCGGTGCAGGAGCGGCCGGCGCCGCAGCCTCAGCCTCAGGGGCAGGAGCGGCAGCCGGAGTGGCCTCCGCCTCCCAGAAGGCGGTCTTCTTCCCGGTCTTGGAGACCGTCTGGAGAACGTCTTCCGGCTTCACGTTGCCCTTCACGGTCACCTTCTGCTGCTCCATGTCGATGTCGAAGCTCTCGACGCCTGCCACAGTATAATTCTAGTTCAGCTCCAATGGATTCGCTGTGAAGCTTTTTATAGCCATTCCCTTTGCGGTTGAAACTGATTTTGACAAGCTAATGAAACTACTAGGTAAGGTATAAATGCATTGGTGGAGTAGCTTTGAAAGGAAGCACTCAGGCGCAGAGAGGGAATAACCTTCCATTTTGGTGAGCACCCTTTTAACCGCCCCCGAGCAACCTCCGCAGGACATTGCCACCTTGAGGACGACCGTCTGGCCATAGTAAGATGAAAAGGATTTGGTTTCTTTAGTAGATTCTAACCGATCAAACATTATCTTGGCTTATTTCGATCAACCAATCTTTTTTTTTTTTGACGAATGATCAACTAATCTAACACGGGGTATGTAATCTAATATACAGACGGCAAATTAGAAGTCTATCATAGCTACGGAGTACTGATTTTCTTGATCTGTTCATGGGACAATGACTGAGAAGAGAGGAACCATGCTATGGAAAATCTTAAAAAGATTACCCGCAGACAGAAAATCTTAAAAAGATATCTTAGATAGATCAGAAGGCGGGGAAGGCGGAGATGGTACCTCGGAGGCCATGGTTGGCGGCTGCAGCGAGAATCAAGAGAAGAGGAAGAGTCTGGTGATGCCTGGTTGTGTGCGTCTGCCCTGGCTCTTCATGATTGGGGTTGTGGCCCGACTTAAATAGACGCCGGCCGTCCAGAGGAGGAAGAAGAAGAAGATGCGTAGCACGGAAGCACAAGGAAGGGCCGGCGACCGGTGGGTGGACGTGCACCAAACGCGCATAAAGCTAGCAAAAGCATCATGCCCCGTCGATGGGAACGGATGAGCATTGTTCATGCCTCACCTGACCAGGCCAGCCGGCCAGCCGGCCTGTAGTACAAGCGCCGGGGGTAGTACACCCTCCCTTGTGCAGTACACATGTTGTACATTTGCTGTCCGAGAGATTCTGTTTCCAAGGCCAGGAGCGAAGAGTGAGTTTCAAGTTCCACCGCCCAACCAGCCCACCTACTCTCAGCCCACCCCCCTCAGAGCCTCTCTCATGGCAGTGTCGACGTCGGGAGGGGAGCGTATGTGTCTCGCCCGCAGCGAGACAGACGTACAGCTCGCCTCGAGCAGGGAGAATATCTGCTGCACTGGTGCTTGCGGTGCTACAACTCATGTTACACATTTTACAATATTCAGAAGGTTCTGCAAAAATTAGCACATTCACATACATTACTATACGTTGTCACAAAATTTTGAGCCAAAATTTGAAACATAGCTCGGAAAATAGCACGAAATAGTACATAAAATAAGCTGGACTTTCGATTTGGCCCATTATCACACGGATGTGAAATTTTTCGGTTTTGTATATCAAGAAATGTTTCAAATTTTGATATGAAATTTTGTGACAATGTACATT
Organism: Hordeum marinum; assembly: GCA_022496015.1. Classification (NCBI taxonomy): domain Eukaryota; kingdom Viridiplantae; phylum Streptophyta; class Magnoliopsida; order Poales; family Poaceae; genus Hordeum; species Hordeum marinum. Next base: position 473,284,790 of record CM039678.1, read on the forward strand.
GGTTGTGTCAATGTGCTAGAATTTTTTTCAGATTTTTCAAAATGTCCTAGGGCATCCGGTGCACGCACCGGATAAATTCCCCATGGAGGCAGCCAATAGGGGTCGTTCTGTCAGCTTTCCTTCTTTTGTTCTTTTTTTTGTTCAGTTTTCCTTTTTTATTTCCTTTTTACTTTTGTTTATATTTCGATATATTCTGCATATATTTGAATACTTATTTTACTTGAATCCTAAATGTGTTCATCGTGCATTACGAAATGTTCATGCAATGTAAAATAAATGTTGATACAACTTTTAATAAATGTTTGTACCATTCGAAAAAAATCATGGCATTTAAAAATTTTGTTTGTAACATTTTAGAAAATACTTGTAAAATTGAAAGAGAATATTCGCGTAGTTTGTAAAAAAAGTGTTCACCTTTTTGAAAAACAATATTCATCACATTTAACAAATATTGACGTCTTTCAAAAATATGTCCATGTCATTTTGAAAATGTTTACACAATGTAAAATAAGACGTTCACTTAATTTAAAATATATTTTGTACAATTCAAAAATTTATTCATTAAAATGTTCTAATGCTTAAGAAATGTTTGCTCCCTTAAAATAAGTGTTCATAGCACTATGAAAAATATTCAATATGTGTTAAAAGATAAGCATCGTGTAGTTATAAAATGTTCAACATGTATTCGGAGAAATGGCCAGGGTGTGTTTGGAAACTGGTAGACATGTATCTAAAATATGTTCATTGTGCATTTGAGAAATGTTCAACATATATTCAGACAAAAAATGTTCAAAATGTATATTTCATACATATTCATCATGCATACAAAAAATGTTCAACATGTATTCAGACAAGTTTGCCACATCGGCCCGTACTGTTCTGGCCCATCACCAACTCCATAAAACGCCCCTTCCCACTTTGAAGACGGACAAATTCTAACCCTAGCTACTCCACTCTCACCTCTCCCTTCACTCTCCTCTCCATCCCCAATGCACCCCCTTCGTCCATCCCCACCACCATGTCTGGATCTAATTCAGAGGACGAGGACATTGATAGAGATCTCCTTGTCACAGAGAATGATGAGGAACTCGCGTAGCCAATCGATCTCCGATGATCGTGGGTTGAGATGAGCAGCCCGTCACCGTATGCTCTACTTTGGTGCAAATCTAGAAGTTGGGTGTCGTTCCCACCATGACCGGGGCAAGGGTCGAGTCGCTTGTCCACTCTATTCCCACATTGGTTTGAGCAATGGCAATTGTTGGAGCTACTCCACCCTCCTGGCATGGTCCGCGCAGGTGGCCCTGTGTGAACAGGTATCCAGCTCCGGCGGAGAGACATATTCCACTTTGGTTCTCGTGTCATCGGACGATGACCCAATGGTCCGTGGTAGGAATCAATGATATTTGACCAGGAACGAGTCATATGACAACGACCTTCTCAAGAAGGGTATCGAGGTATGTGCCTTTGAGCCGAGAAAAAGGTCGAGGATCAAGCCTAAGACCGAGCCTGGAGCAAGGCCTGGCTGCCCATGTCGTCGTCGGCCTATAGGACCATGGTGCCTCCATGGTCGGCTCCTACTCCGACTCCAAAGGTCCCGATGTTGACTCCTACATCGTCTTCGAGCTCTACTACTGCCACCTATATGCTAAGGGGAAGGGAAAACGCCGACAAAGATCTTTCCACTTTATTATGTTGAATTTAGTATGCTCTAGTAGCATGAACAATGTGTTATGTCCTATGTATGAACTATGTTGAACGTGCTATGTGTTATGTCCTATGTCGTTTGTGTTCATTGGTTTTGTATGGGTTCGTGACGGGGTTATTACCCCTGGATAGGCCAAAGCAACGGGGTTCTCCTTCCCGCTTCGTAGAAACAACGTGTGGCCGGCTGCTTACGGCCGGCTGGTGCTCAGTCGGCAGACGCGTTGCCGGTTGGGACGAGGCTGGCTGGTCGAAGAGCCGGTCCGACCCCCGGCCGGCTGAGCGCAGCCGGCTGTCTTCGAGCCGGTTCACCCGTTGACCTCTGGGTGGACAGGCACCCGTCCCGTCCCTCTGCGCTCAGGTATGGCGACACGACACGACAGCCATGACGGACGCCAATGTAGCCACAGTGGCCGCTGATGCACAAGCGCGCGTGGCTACAATTTGGCCGTCCGGACCGTCGACCTTGGCGATCACGACCGGGAGGGAGAACAGTGTCGGCACGCCCCCGTCCACTCGATTACCTGCTCCGGCGTGTCTACAATGCAGCCGGTCATACCGGAGACTTCGGTCGGCTGGCACTAGACGACGCCACCCGGGCGACCCGTGCTGTAGCAGGTGGGCGGGGGCCAATCGCGGAGCCGGATGGTAGGCCCCAGCAGGCGATGGGACCGCTCAGCTGGTGGACCCTACGGGCGACGAGACGTCTCGAGGGGCGGGACCCCTTGGTCAGCCGGAGAGACTGCCAGCCGGCCCCCTCACTTATGTACCTCAAGAATATTGTAATCCGGGGGCGGTGGCCTATAAAACCCCCGATCCCCCCATGCAATGGGGATGACGAGCCTCACGCACACACCTACGGGACACTTCCCTCACATTCACACCTTCATAGCAAAGGACGGCGAGCCGGCTATTCCCTCTTCCTACTCTAGACACAACTCCAGGAGCAACCTTGTAAACATACCCATCCATCAACTAGACCAAGCAGGACTAGGGGTGTTACCTCCCACGGAGGGCCCTGAACCTGGGTACATCGTGTGTCACCACCGCTTGTACCTAATCTCGCACCCGGAGCCCGTCGGCGTCCTCCGGCCCCAACCACCTTCGATAAGCCTACCCATGGCATCTATCGTGAGAAAGCAACGACAATTGGCGTCCACCGCTTTGTCGGCGTTCCTTCATGCTCCGGGCGGGACCCCTCGCCATTCCCCGCCGTTGTCGCCCGTCCACGCGAAACCGCGGGCTGGTGGGCCTTGCTCCGGCAGGCCCTGCGGGCAGCTTCGTCGACCTCACGCTCAACATCGATGCGCTCACCGAGCGCTTCGGCAGGCTAACATTTGCCGAAGCTCCGGCCGCCGACGAGTACCCTAGCTAGGTGCTCGTCTGCGCCGATCAGCCCACGGCTTTGGGCGCACTCGCTGCGACCCAGTCCAGCAGCTCCCACGATCACGTGGGAACAATGGCCATCATCTCCTCCACCTCCTCCATACGTGTGCGCTCGAGGCTGACGCTGCCGCGGCCCGCGTCGGCACCTCCGTCCCGCTCGGTGCGGCCCTCCGGAGCCTGAGCACTCCCATTGCCCCGACGACAAACCCTGACGTCGCCACGGCCGAGATGGAGGCGGCTCACCGTCTCCTGTTCGAGGACGCCAACTCCCTCGTGGCCACGCGGCGCCACATGGAGGCCGCTCAGCGGGAGTATGCCTCCGCCTACGGTCTCACCCTCGCTGGCATCGAGCCCAGTCAGCATGGGGCTGTGCGCGACCGCGGTCGCGTGGTCACCGAAATCTTGGGCGACAACATGGCCGTCTACGACACCCCCCGCAGCCAACTTGAGGAACGCCAAGGTAGCCTACGAGGATTTGGCTACCTTGGAGGGCGAAGAACGTGCCGCCCGCGAGCGTCACATCAAGGACCTCATCGACGCTGCCGACGCGCAGCAACATCTGCTCGCGGCAGGCGGTGCCGCCTCTAAAGGCCCTCGGCTCGAGCGCGAGGGCATGGGGACTGCTTGTCGTCAGCCGGCTCAGCACTCTTGCTCCCCTCGCATCTCTGGCCGCCGGGTCGGGGCAAGCAACCCCCGGCCTTCTCAGCTACCGGGGAACGAGCAGCCGGCTGTAAACAGCCAGCGCACCAACGACCTGCCTCGCAGCAGCTGCCACCACGAGGCGCCGGCAACCGATGTAACCGCGGGCATACACCACCCCTGCGGCACGAGTCGGCATGGTCGGTTCCGCCCGTCAACCGCCCCGAGCTCTCGGCCCGTCTCGGACCACACGTCCCCCACAACAAGAATGATGCTCGCCTCCGCATCGACCGGCTCGTGTAGTGGGCCCTCCTCGAGGAGGAGGGCTCGATTGGCCCGACATGCTTCGGCCCTCAGATTCGCAACGAGCCATTCCCAATCGGCTTCGCGCTCCCCCGAGAAATCCCGAAGCACAACGGGGTTGCCAAACCCGAAGTCTGGTTAATCGACTACACCACCGCAGTCGGCATCGCCAGGGGGAACAAGCGCGTAGCCATCCGCTACGCTCCCCTCATGCTGATCGGCTCGGCCCGCACCTGGCTTAACAGCCTGGCGACCGGCAGCATCAACACCTGGACAGACTTCGAAGAGGCCTTCGTCTGCAACTTCACCGGCACCTACAAGCAGCCTGACCACCCCCGTGAACTGGCCATGTGCGTTCAGGGGCCCGACGAGTCCTTCCGTGACTACCTCACCCGATGGACTGAGCTCCGCAACTCCTGCGAGGGGGTGCACGAGGTGCAAGCCATACAATACTTCATCGAAGGTTGTCGTGATGGCACCCCCTCAAGCACAAACTCCTGTGCTCTAAGCCGGCCACGCTCGCCGAGCTCATGACCAAGGCGGACAAGTACGCCACGGCTGACTCCGCTATTCGGGTCAAGACGACCCCGCCCGCCAAGGCAATGTCGACGTTGGCGGTGTCCCGACTGGCTGCCGACAACCAGCAGCCGTAGAACAACAAGCGCAAGAATGACCAGCCGGACTCCCGCTACAGGAGCCGGTAGGTCGCCACCATCGAGGAGCAGGAGCCGGCTGCCCAGTCTTCCAGCCAGCATCAGCGCGCTGGCAAGGCTGCCTGGCAGCCCAAGCCCACCTTAGAGCAGATGCTCGACCTCCCCTGCAAGAACCACTCTGGTGTGAAGCTCTCCACGCACACGCTCCGGCAGTGCAGCTTCTCACAGCGATTGGCCCGAGGGGGGCGGCCTCCCAGCTCCTCCCGTGCCACCTGCCCTCGCACCTGCCCCGGCCCCAGCTGCCGCCCCGGCTCTCGCTCCAGCCCAAAATGATGGTTGTCTGCATGACCAGTTCCCCAACTAGGACGGTTTCTACGTCGTCTTCACCAGTGAAGAGACGATCAAACATGCTCAACATCGGCTCCATCGTGAGGTGAACGCCACCATGCCGGCGACTCCCTAGTTCATGCACTGGTCGGAGAAGCCGATCACCTAGAGCCGGGCAGATCACCCCGCCGTGATGCCGAGTCCCGGAAGCTACTGTTGGGGAACGTTGCATGGGAAACAAAAAAATTCCTACGCACACGCAGATCTATCCATGGTGATGAGCATCTATGAGAGGGAGAGTGGATCTACGTACCCTTGTAGATCGCTAAGCGGGAAGCGTTAAGAAACGCGGTTGGTGTAGTCGAACGTCTTCATGATCGAATTCGCCGAGCGTCCCTCGATCTCATCACGATCTGTCCCGCGATCCAATCACGATCTATCTCGTGAACTCATCACGATCCATCCCGCGAACTCATCATGATCCGTCCTGCGATCTCATCATGATCCGTCTCGCCGATCTTGATCACGGTCCTTCCGATCTAGCGCCGAATGGACGACACCTCCGCGTTCAACACACGTACAGCTTGATGACGATCTCCGCCTTCTTGATCCAGCAAGAGGGAGTGGAGAGGTAGAAGAGTTCTCCGGCAGCGTGACGGTGCTCCGACGATGGTGGTGGAGCTATTCCGGCAGGGCTTCGCCTAAGCACTGCAGAAATCCGATCTAGAGGAGAAACTATGCACTGGAGGAACGGGTAGCACGTGGCTAAAATCTGGTGCCAAAAAACCCTAAAACCTCTAGTATATATAAGAGGAAGAGAGGAGGAGGCTTGGACCTCAAAGGACCATCAATTGGGTCACAAATCAACTGAGAGAGGTGGAATCCACCTCCAATCCTAGTAGGACTAGGATTCATCCTATTTTTGCCTTTTTCCACCTTTTTCTCTTTGGACTTTTCTTCCCAGCCTCATGGGCCTTGTGTGGGATTTCCACCAGCCCACTAAGGGCTGGTATTTACTCTCCCACAGCCATGTAGCCTCTTGGGTCGAAATACCCCTCCCGATGGTCTCCCGGTACACTACCGGCACTCCCGGTACACTACCGATTAGCCCGAAACTTTTCCGGCGACCAAAATAGGACTTCCTGTATATGAATATTTACCTCCGGACCATTCCAGAGCTCCTCGTGACGTCCAAGATCTCATATGGGACTCCTAAAAATCTTCGGTCACCACCATACATAACTCTATACTACCGAAACGTCACCAAACCTTAAGTGTGCAGACCCCGTGGGTTCGAGAACTATGTAGACATGACCGAGACACCTCTACGGTTAATAACCAATAGCGGGACCTGGATGCCCATATTGGTTCTTACATATTCTACGAAGATCTTTATCGGTCGAACCTCTATGTCAAGGATTCAGTTAATCCCGTATGATGTTCCCTTTGTTCTTCGGTATGTTACTTGCCCGAGATTCGATCGTCGGTATCTCCATACCTATTTCAACCTCGTTACCGGCAAGTCTCTTTACTCGTTTCGTAATACAACATCCCGTGACTAACACTTAGTCACATTGCTTGCAAGTCTTATTGTGATGTTGTATTACCGAGTGGGCCCTGACATACCTCTCCATCACACGGAGTAACAAATCCCAGTCTTGATCCATGCCAACTCAACAGACACCCTCGAAGATACCTGTAGAGCACCTTTATATCCACCCAATTACGTTGCGACGTTTGATACACACAAGGCACTCCTCCGATGTCTGTGAGTTGCATGATCTCATGGTCATAGGAACATATACTTGACATGCAGAAAACAGTAGCAATAAACTGACACGATCATATGCTACATTTGTAGTTTGGGTCTTGTCCATCACATCATTCTCCTAATGATGTGATCCCATTATCAAATGACATCTCATGTCCAAGGCTAGGAAACCTTAACCATCTTTTGATCAACAAGCTAGTCTACTAGAGGCATACTAGGGACATGGTGTTGTCTATGTATCCACACATGTACCTGAGTTTCCAATCAACACAATTATAGCATGGATAATAAAAGATTATCCTGAACAAGGAAATATGATAATAACTAATTTATTATTGCCTCTAGGGCATATTTCCAACAGTCTCCCACTTGCACTAGAGTCAATAATCTAGTTCACATCACTATGTGATTCGCATTGTTATGAATCTAACACCCAATGAGTTCTGGGGCTTGATCATGCTTTGCATGTGAGAGAGGTCTTATACTCAACAGGTCTGCGACATTCAGATCCCGTGTACTTTGTAAATCTCTATGTCAAACCGTAAACACCGCTACCACACTCCACTTGGTACTATTCCAAATGGCTGCTCCACTATACGTATCCAGATTACTACTACGAGTCATCCGGATTGGTGTTAAAGCTTGCATCGACGTAACTCTTTACGAAGAACTATTTATCACCTCCATAATCGAGAAACATCTCCTTAGTCTTTGAGTTACTAAGGATAATCTTGACCGCTGTCCAGAGATCCACTCCTGGGCCACTCTTTTACCCCTTGACGGACTCATGGTAAGGCACACACAGGTGCGGTACACAGCATGGCATACTGTATAGAGCCTATGGCTAAGGCATAGGGGACGACGTTCGTCATTTCTCTTTCTTCTGTCGTGGTCGAGCTTTGAGTCTCACTCAACTTCACACCTTACAAATCAGGTGACAACTCTTTCTCTGACTAATCCATTTTGAACTCTTTCAAAATATTGTCAAGGTATGTACTCATTGAAAGTCTCATCAAGCATCTTGATCTATCTCTATAGATCTTGATGCTTAACAATTAGGTAGCTTTATCTAGGTCTTCCTTTGGAAAACACTTTTCAAACAACCGTTTATGCCTTCCAGAAATTCTACATTGTTTCCGATCAACAATATGTCATCCACATATACTTATCAGAAACTCTATAGTGCTCCCACTCAATTTATTGCAAATACAAGTTTCTCATAGACTTTGTATAGACTCAAAAACTTTGATCACCTCATCAAAGTGTATATTCCAACTCCGAGATGCTTGCTTCAGTCCATAGAAGGATCAATGAAGCTTGCTCACCTTTTAGCATCCTTAGAACTAACAAAACCTTCTGGTTGTATCACAATCAACCTTTCCTTAAGTTAATTTTTAAGGAAACGATATTTTGTCATCCATCTGCCAGATTTCATAATTCAAAAATGCAGCAACTGCTAACATAATTCCAATAGACTTTAGCATCGCTACGAGTGAGAAAGTCTCATCGCAGTCAACTTATTGAACTTGTCATAAACTTCTTTGCAACAAGTCGAGCTTTATAAATGGTGACATTTACCATCAGTGTCTGTCTTCATCTCAAAGTTCCATTTGTACTCGACGACCTTCCGTCCAACGAGCAAGTCTACCAAAGTCTATACTTGGTTTTCATACATGGATCCTTTCTCGGATTTCATGGCCTCTAACCATTTGTCGGAATCCGGGCCCATCATCGCTTCTCCATAGCTCGTAGGTTCATCGTTGTCCAACAACATGACCTCCAAGACAGGGTTGTCGTACCGCTCAGGAGCAGTACACATCCTTGTCGACCTACGAAGTTTGATAGTAACTTGATCCTGAAGCTTCATGATCATCATCATTAACTTCCTCTTCAACTAACGTAGTCTTCACAGAAACATCTTCCTACACCGCGCTACTCTCTGGTTGAACAAAGGCTTAACAACCTCATCAAGTTCTATCTTCCTCCCACTCAATTCTTTCGAGAGAAACTCTTTCTCGAGAAAGGACCCATTTTTAGCAAAAAACACTTTGCACTTGGATCGGAGATAGAAGGTATACCCAACTGTTCTTTAGGGTATTCTATGAAGATGCATTTGTCCGCTTTGGGTTCGAGCTTATTAGGTGAAAACATTTTCCACACAAGCGTCGCAGCCCCAAACATTAAGAAATGACAGCTTAGGTTTCTATCAAACCATAATTCACATGGTGTCATCTCAACGGATTTAGATGGTGCCCTGTTTAAAGTGAATGTAGTTATCTCTAATGCATAACCCCAAAATTATAGTAGTAAAACGACAAGATACATCATAGCATGCACCATATCCAATAGAGCACGACTATGACGTTTGGAAACACCATTACACTATGGTGTTCCAGGGGGCACGAGTTGTGAAACAACTTTCACATCGTATAAAGTTGTATGCCAAACTCGTAACTCAGATATTCACCTCCACGATCACATTGCAGACATTTTTATCTTCTTGTCACGATGATCTTAAACTTCACTCTAAATTTGCTTGAACCTTTCAAACGATTTAGACTTGTGTTTCATTAAGTAAATATTCACTATATCTACTCAAATCATCAGTGAAGGTAAGAAAATAACGACATCCACCGCACGCTACAAGACTCATTGGGTTGCATACATCAACATGTATCATTTCCACTAAACCACTTGCTCGCTCCATCAATCCGTAAAACGGGGTCCTTAGTCATGTTGCCCAAAAGGCATGGTTCGCATGTCTCAACCGATTCGAAATCGAATAAGTCCAAAGATCCATCGACATGGAGTTTCTTCATGCGCTTTATACCAACATGACATTTAGCAGCAGTGCCACAAGTATGTGGTACTATCATTATTAACTTTGTATCTTTTGGCATCAATGTTATGAACATGTGTATTACCACGATCAAGATTTCAACAAACCATTCTCACTGGGTGCATGACCATTGAAGGTATTATTCATGTAAACAGAATAACCATTATTCTCTAACTTAAATGAATAACTGCGTTGCATTAAACACGATCTAATCATGTTCATGCTCAATGCAAAACACCAAATAACATTTATTTAGGTTTGTCACTAATCCCGAAGGTAGAGAGAGCGTGTGATGTTTGACCACATCAACCTTGGAAACATTTCCAACACACATAGTCACCTCACCCGTAGCTAGTTCTCCGTTTACTCCGTAGCTTTTATTTCGAGTTACTAACATTTAGCAACCGAACCGGTATCCAATACCCAGGTGCTACTAGGAGTACTAGCAAGGTACACATCAATAACACGTATATCAAATATAGTTCTGTCGATGTTGCCAACCTTCTTATCTACCAAGTATCTAGGGTTGTTCCGCTTCAGCGACCGCTCTCCTCATAATCGAAGCACTTAGTCTCGGGTCTGGGTTCAACTTTGGGTTGCTTCACTGGAGCAACAACTGACTTGCTATCCATGAAGTTTCTCTCCTTGATCCTGCCCTTCTCGAAACTAGCGGTTTGACTAACCATCAACACTTGATGCTCCTTCTTGATTTCTACCTTCGCGGTGTCAAACATCGTGAACAGCTCAGGGATCATTATTTCTATCCCTGGTATTTTATAGTTCATCACTAAGTTCTAGTAGCTTAGTGACAGTGACTTGGAGAACTATATCAATCACTATCTTATCTGGAAGATCAACTCCCACTCGATTCAAGCGATTGTAGCACCCAGACAATCTGAGCACATGCTCAACGTTTGAGCTATTCTCTTTCATCTTGCAGGCAAAGAATCTTGTTGGAGATCTCATATCTCGCAACACGGGCACGAGCCTGAGATCCTAATCTCAGCTCTTAGAACATCTCATATGTTCTATGACGTTCAAAATGTTTGAGGGCCTCAATTATAAGCCGTAATGCATGACGCACTAAACTATCAAGTAGTCATCAGAACGTTCCTGTTAGATGTTCACAACATCTACAGACGACGCTAGAGGGGTTGGCGCACCGAGCGTTGCATTAAGGACATAAGCCTTCTGTGCAGCAATGAGGACAATCCTCAGATCACGGACCCAGTCCTCAATATTGCTACCATGATCTTTCAACTCTATTTCTCTAGGAACATAGAAATTCAAGGGAGCTACAGCGCGATCTAGTAATCTACAACATAATTTGCAAAGATACTACTGACTAAGTTCATGATAATGAGTTCAATTAATCATATTACTTAAGAACTCCCACTCAAATTGACATCCCTCCGGTCATTCGAGTGATACATGATCCAAATTCACCAACTCAAGTCCGATCATCACGTGAGTTGAGGTGGCTGCAATGGTGAACATCATCATGTTGATCATATCTACTATATGACTCATGTTCGACCTTTCGGTCTCTTGTGGTCCGAGGCCATGTCTGTACATGCTAGGCTCATCAAGTTTAACCCGAGTGTTCTGCATGTGCAACACTGGCTTGCACCCGTTGTATGTGAACGTAGAGTCTATCACACCCGATCATCACGTGGTGTCTCCACATGACGAACTTTCAGAACGGTGCATACTCGGGGAGAACACAATTTAACTTGAAATTAAGTGAGGGATCACCTTATAATGCTACCGTCGTCCTAAGCAAAACAAGGTGCATAAAAGGATTAACATCACATGCAAATCATAAGTGACATGATATGGCCATGAACTTGTGCTTTTGATCTCCATCTAGAAAGCACCGGTATGATCTCCATCGTCACCGGCATGACACCATGATCTCCATCATCTTGATCTCCATCAACGTGTCGCCATCGGGGTTGTCGTGCCCAACATGCTTCTACTACTATTGCTATTGTAGCGATAAAGTAAAGCATTACATAGCGCTTAATGATTGACACACAGGTCATATTATAATTAAAGACAACCCTATGGCTCCTGCCGGTTGCCGTACTCATCGACACGCAAGTCGTGATAATCTATACATCACATGATCATCTCATACTTCACATATATCACATCATGTAATTGGCCATATCATATCACAACATACCCTGATAAAACAAGTTAGACGTCCTCTAATTGTTGTTGCATGTTTTATGTGGCTGCTACAGGTATCTAGCAAGAACAATTCTCATTTACGCAAAAACCACAACGGTGATACACTAGTTGCTTTTCAACCTTCTCAAGGACCGCCTTTGTCGAAACCGATCCAACTAAAGTGAGAGAAACTGGCACCCGCAAGCCATCTATGCAACAAGTTGCGGTCGAGGGAACCGGTCTCTCGTAAGCGTAAGAGTAATGTTGGTCCGGGCCGCTTCATCTCACAATACTACTGAACCAAAATACGACCAAGGAAGGAAGCAATCTAAGCATGAACGCCCACAAACTCTTTGTGTTCTACTCGAGATCTCATCTACACATAGACCTAGCTCATGATGCCATTGTTGGGGAACGTTGCATGGGAAACAAAAATTTTCCTACGCACACACAGATCTATCCATGGTGATGAGCATCTACGAGAGGGAGAGTGGATCTATGTACCCTTTAGATCACTAAGCGGGAAGCGTTAAGAAACGCGGTTGGTGTAGTCGAATGTCTTCGCGATCCAAATCGCCGAGCGTCCCGCGATCCAATCACGATCCGTCCTGTGAACTCATCCCGATCCGTCCCGCGAACTCATCACGATCCGTCCCGCGATCTCATCATGATCCGCCTCGCGATCTTGATCACAGTCCTTCCGATCTAGCGCCAAACGGACGGCACCTCCGCGTTCAGCACACGTACCGCTTGATGACGATCTCCGCCTTCTTGATCCAGCAAGAGGGAGCGGAGAGGTAAAGAGTTCTCCGGCAGCGTGATGGTGCTTCGGCGATGGTGGTGGAGCTATTCCGGCAGGGCTTCGCCTAAGCACTGCAGAAATCCGATCTAGAGGAGAAACTATGCACTGGAGGAACGAGTAGCACGTGGCTAATATCTGGTGCCAAAAAACCCTAAAACCTCTAGTATATATAAGAGGAAGAGAGGAGGAGGCTTGGCCCTGAAAGGGCCAGCAATTGGGTCGGCCAAATCAAGTGGGAGAGGTGGAATCCACCTCCAATCGTAGTAGGACTAGGATTCATCCTATTTTGGCCTTTTTCCACCTTTTTCTCTTTGGGCTTTTCTTCCAAGCCTCATGGGCCTTGTGTGGGAATTCCACCAGCCCACTAAGGGATGGTATTTACTCTCCCACATCCCATGTAGCCTCTTGGGTTGAAATACCCCTCCTGATGGACTCCCGGTACACTACCGGCACTCCCGGTACACTACCGATGAGGCCGAAACTTTTCCGGCGACCGAAATAGGACTTCCTATATATGAGTCTTTACCTCTGGACGATTCCGAAGCTCCTCATGACGTCCGAGATATCATTCGGGACTCCGAACAACCTTCGGTCACCACCATACATAACTCTATAGTACCGAAACGTCACCAAACCTTAAGTGTGCAGACCCCGCGGGTTCGAGAACTATGTAGACATGACCAAGACACCTCTACGGTCAATAACCAATAGCGGGACCTGGATGCCCATATTGGTTCCTACATATTCTACGAAGATCTTTATTGGTCGAACCTCTATGTCAAGGATTCAGTTAATCCCGTATGATGTTCCCTTTGTTCTTCGGTATGTTACTTGCCCGAGATTCGATCGTCGGTATCTCCATACCTAGTTCAACCTCGTTATCGGCAAGTCTCTTTACTCGTTTCGTAATACAAGATACCGTGACTAACACTTAGTCACATTGCTTGCAAGGCTTATTTTGATGTTGTATTACCGAGTGGGCCCTGAGATACCTCTCCATCACACGGAGTAACAAATCCCAGTCTTGATCCATGCCAACTCAACAGACATCCTCAGAGATTCTTGTAGAGCACCTTTATAGCCACCTCGTTATGTTGCGACATTTCATACACACAAGGCACTCCTCCGATGTTTGTGAGTTGCATGATCTCATGGTCATAGGAACATATACTTGACATGCAAAAAACAGTAGCAATAAACTGACACGATCATATGCTACGTTTGTAGTTTGGGTCTTGTCCATCACATCATTCTCCTAATGATGTGATCCCGTTATCAAATGACATCTCATGTCCAAGGCTAGGAAACCTTAACCATCTTTTGATCAATGAGCTAGTCTACTAGAGGCATACTAGGGACATGGTGTTGTCTATGTATCCACACATGTATCTGAGTTTCCGATCAACACAATTATAGCATGGATAATAAACGATTATCATGAACAAGGAAATATGATAATAACTAATTTATTATTGCCTCTAGGGCATATTTCCAACAGCTATGCTCTGGTCCTCGACCCCACCATCGCCTCTGAGAAGTGCACCTGCTGCTTCTCGCAGGTGCTGATTGATGGTGGCAGCAACATCAACATCCTTTACCTCGACACGACGTGCAAGCTAGGGCTGAAAACAGAAGACCCGCAGGTGAGCCGGACGGTTTTCCATGGCATCATGCCTGGAAAGTCCTGCTCCCCTGTCGACAAGATCATGCTCGACGTCCTTTTCGGCGGCCCCGACCACTTCCTCCACGTGCCGGTGTTTTTCAAGGTAGAGGACCTCGCGAGTCCCTACCATGTGTTGTTGGGCCGGCTGGCTCTCGTCAAGTTCATAGCGGTCCCCCATTACGCCTACCAAAAGCTGAAGATGCCGGGCCCCAAGGGAATCATCACCATCGCGGGAGACTACAAGATGTCGCTCGAGTGCGCTCGGGGCGGCAGCCGGCTGGCCGAGGCCGTGGAGATAGCCGAGGAAAAGCGGCAGCTCGACCGGCTCGTGGCCCTCGCTGCCAGCCAGCCGGTAGTGTCGGCTCCTCCCTCGCATTCCGTCGGCGAGGCCTCCTTCCAGCCTTCTATGGACACCAAGCAAATCCCGCTCGACCCGGCCAACCCCGCTCAGTGCGTCACCATCGGCTCCCGCCTCGACAGCAAATAGGAAGGCGAGCTCGTCAACTTCCTCCATGAGAATCGTGACATCTTTGCATGGTCCCCCAAGGACATGCCGGGTGTTCCGAGGAAGTTCGCCGAGCACAAACTACACGTCCAGCCGGACGTCAAGCCAATCAAGCAACCCCTATTCCATTCTTCTGAGGAGAAGCGGCGTACTATAGGAGAAGAGATCGCCCAACTGCTCACAGCCGGCTTCATCATGGAAGTTTTCCACCCGAACTGGCTGGCCAACCCAGTCCTGGTGTTGAAGAAGAACAAGACCTGGCGGATGTGCATCGACTACACTATCCTGAACAAGGCATGCCCCAAGGACCCATTTGCCCTGCCGTGGATCGATCAAGTCATCGACTCCACGGTCGCCTGTGACTTGCTGTCCTTCCTGGACGCCTACTCCAGCTACCACCAGATCAAGATGGATCCGGAGGACCGGCTCAAGACCCCCTTCATCACGCCCTTCGGGGCCTATTACTATATCACCATGTCCTTCGGCCTAAAGAACGCATGCACCACCTTCCAGCGGTGCATGCAGAAGTGCCTCCTGCCTCGGATAGGCAGGAACGTCCACGTCTACGTCGACGACATTGTCGTCAAACCAAGAAGAACTTCAGGCTCCTCGACGAACTCCAGGAGACCTTCGCGAACCTACGTGAGTACAAGATCAAGCTCAACCCGGAGAAGTGTGTCTTTAGCATCCCAGCCGGCCAGCTCCTGGGTTTCTTCGTGTCCGCCCATGGCATCGAAGCTAACCCAGAGAAGATCAACGCGATCGAGCGCATGCCCAAGCCTTTCGGCTCTACGACGTCCATAAGTTCACCGGCCGCCTCGCCTCGCTCAGCCGGTTCATCAGCCGGCTAGGGGAGAAAGCCTTGCCCCTCTACGGGTTCCTTCTCAAGACAGCTCTGGTCGAGCTGGGTCACACCAAGAAGCCGGGCATGTTTGATTGGCCTGACGAGGAGAATAAGGCCTTCCGCGGCCTCAAGAAGGCTCTCACCCGCACACCCATCCTGGGCGCGCCGGCTGAGAAGGAGCCCTTGCTCGCCTACATCACGGCGACCACTCGCGTCATCAACATTGTCTTGGTGGTCGAGCGGCCAGAGGAGGGCAAAACCCTACCAGTCCAGCACCCCGTCTACTACCTCAGCGAGATCCTCTCTGCCTCCAAGCAGAACTACTCCCACTACAAGAAGATTTGCTATGGCATATACTTCGCCACCAAGAAGGTCAATCAGTACTTCCAGGAGCACACCATCACCGTGGTAAGCACGGCCCCGCTCGGCGAGATCATGAGCGGCCGGGACTCCACCGTCCAGATCGCCAAATGGGTCATCGCCCTTGCCGACCACGAGATCCTCCTCGACATCCACCAAGGCGATTGTAGGCACCACACTGCCTCAAGGACCCCGGTGGCCATGCTTTTTCGCCACGGTTTCTACTGGCCGACCGCCTTGGAGGCGGCCAAGAAGTTGGTCGACGAGTGTGAGGGCTGCCAGCGCTTCAGCATGCAGAGCCACCTACCAGCGTCGGCCCTCCAGACCATCCCCCTCTCATGGCCCTTCGTCGTCTGGGGGCTAGATATGGTGGGTCCCTTCAAGACCGCACGAGGCGGTATGACACATCTATTGGTGGTCATAGACAAATTCACCAAGTGGATCAAGGCCTGACCAATCAAGAAGCTGGACGCTCCCACGACCGTCCGGTTCATCGATGACATCACGGTTTGCTACGGCGTCCCCCACAGCATCATCATCGACAACGGCACGGACTTCACCAAGGGCGCGCTCGCGGGTTTCTGCTCCAAGCAGGGCATCCGGCTCGACCTGGCCTCCGTCGCTCATTCACAGTCAAACGGCCAGGTCGAGAGGGCAAACGGCCTAATCTTGTCCAGCATCAAGCACCGGCTCGTAATGCCACTGGTGAGGTCAGCCGGCTACTGGGCCGACGAGCTGCCAGCTATCCTTTGGAGCCTCAGGACCACTCCCAACCGATCAACCGGCTACACGCCCTTCTTCCTTGTGTACAGGTCTGAGGCGATCATTCCCACCGATATCGAGTTTGACACGCCTCGGGTCGCCCTATACACGGAGAAGGACACAAAGGAGGCAACAGAAGACGGCGTCGACCTACTCGAAGAAGCCCGCGAACTGGCCTTGAGCCGGATGACCATCTATTAGCAGAAGCTTCGGCACTATCACAGCAATTGGATCCGTCCGCTTTCCTTCCTCGAAGGAGATCTAGTGCTCAGGCGGATCCAACGGACAGCTGGCCAGCACAAGTTGTCCTCCCCATGGGAAGGCCTTTTCATCATTAGCAAGGCGCTGCACAACAACACGTACTACCTAATAGACGCCCAGAAGCCGCAGAAGCGCAACAGAGACGCATCCGACGAGGACACCGAGCGCCCGTGGAACGCGGTGCTCCTACATCCGTTTTACTGCTGAAAAAACCAGTGTATGTATGTTTCCCTCCCCTTTTGGGCGTATGAATGCAATGGGGGGCCCAGGCCGACTCTTGGGGCACGCCCTTTTCATTTCCCTTCAAGGTTTCCTCACTCAGTGGCTCGCAGGCCCGGGGGCTCTCCAGCTAGTCCTAGGTCGCCTCTCCTGAAATCGACCAAGTAGTGTGAGCTAGGCAAGCCCTCCCACCCCTCCCAGCTACAGACCGGCTCCCGGCTGTCCGGTTGACGGGGCCTCGGGGCGGCGAAATTTAGCGGACATGAAAAATCGATCGCAAGGGGTTTGCCGGCTAGGTCTAGCCGGACCACTGCCTCGCCTTTGCCACTCAACTTACTCAAAAACTCTCGCGGTTCCTAAGTTCGGAACCAGCTCCCTCGAGGCAGACGCCTCGACCCAGTTACAGACCGGCTCCCGACTGTTCGGCTGGCAGGGCCTAAACCAAAGGGGAAAAGGGGCCGAGTAGACGAAACCAAAGGGGCAAAAAAGAGTAAGGACGAGCAGGCACGCATGATAGGCAAACACATTAAACATTCAGCACACAAGTTTAAATAAGAAAGGCCCACGGCCATTACGATTCATTACATTACACCCCGAGTGGGTGGACTTGAGTCTAACGTGCAGAGAAACAACAAAAGAAAAGATAAGACGCCCGGGGGCTCAGGCCACTCGCGCGTCTCCGGGCGGCTCGATTCTCGGCCCGGAGGTAATCGCGGCCTTCGGGTCGGCTTCCTTGGCCTTCGGGGCAACCTCTGAGGTCCCAGCCGTCTCGGTGCTGGAGTCGATGCTCTCATCGGTGACCTCCTCGTCCTCCGGACCTTGGGGGTTGCCGAGGGAGTCCTCAGCCACCGGCTTGCCGTCCTCGCCAAGGGTCGGCAGGAGTTCATCCAGGTCGACATACGACGTGAGCTCATTGGCTCGGCGGACGAGGACCGGATCGCGAGCCGCCTGCTCCTTGGCCGGCTCGTCCCGCATGGTGGCCAGCCGGTCCAAGTCAACACCTCGGTACCATGAGGTGACAAACTGGAGCACCATCTGCGCGCCATCTCATTCCGTTGACGCCTTCCAGACCTCGAGTCGGGCCATGGCGTGCTCCAGCCACAAGGCCACACGGTTCTCCAGAGCCCCTTGATAACCCACAAGTATAGGGGATCACAACAGTTTTCGAGGGTAGAGTATTCAACCCAAATTTATTGATTCGACACAAGGGGAGTCAAAGAATATCCTCGAGTATTAGCAGTTGAGTTGTCAATTAAACCACACCTGAAAGATTTAATATCTGCAGCAAAGTTTTCAATAGCAAATTAATATGACAGTAACAGTAACAGTAGCAGCAGTAGCAGTAGTGATTTGTGTAGCAAGTGTAACAGCAGTAGCAGTAAAGTAACATAGCAAAGACCAGTATACGAAAATCTCGTAGGCATTGGATCGGTGATGGATAATTGTGCCGGATGATATTCATCATGTAAAAGTTATAACATAGGGTGATATGTAACTAGCTCCGGTTCGTTAATGTAATGTAGGCATGTATTCCGTATATAGTCATACATGCTTATGGAAAAGAAGTTGCATGACATCTTTTGTCCATCCCTCCCGTGGTAGCGGGGTCCTAATGGAAACTTAGGGATATTAAGGTCTCCTTTTAATAGAGTACCGGAACAAAGTATTAACACATGGTGAATACATGGAATCCTCATACTATGGTCATCTCTGGGAGTGGTTTCGGCTATTGTCACTTCGGGGTTGCCGGGTCATAACACATAGTAGGTGACTACAACTTGCAAAATAGGATCAAGAACACACATATATTGATGAAAACATAATAGGTTCATATCTGAAATCATGGCACTCGGGCCCTAGTGACAAGCATTAAGCACAGCAAAGTAGTAGCAACATCAATAGATCTCATCCAACACCTCACCGTCCAGCAAGCCTACGATGGGATTACTCATGAACGATGGGAAGCATCATGAAATTGGTGATGGAGGATGGTTGATGATGACGATGGCTTCGATTTCCACTCTCCGGAGCCCAGAACGGACTCTAGATCTGCCCTCCCGAGGAAGAACAGGTGGTGGTGGCGGCTCCGTATCGTAAAACGTGATTATTTCTTCTCTCTGATTTTTTCTGGGACGATAGTGAATATATGAAGCTAGAGAGGAGGTCGGAGGGGCCACGTGGGCCCCACGAGGCCGCCAGGCGCGGCCTATGGGGGGCTCCTGGGCTCGTGGCCCACTGGCTCCTCCCCTCCGGTTGATTCTTTCGCCAATATTTTTTATATATTCCACAAAAATTCTCCGTAAATTTTCAGGTCATTCCGAGAACTTTTATTTCTGCACAAAAACAACACGATAGCAGTTCTGCTGAAAACAACGTCAGTCCGGGTTAGTTTCATTCAAATCATGCAAATTAGAGTCCAAAACAAGGGCAAAAGAGTTCAGAAAAGTAGATACGTTGGAGACGTATCAACTCCCCCAAGCTTAAAGCCTTGCTTGTCCTCAAGCAATTCAGTTGATAAACTGAAAGAGACAAAAGAAAAACTTTTACGAACTCTGTTTGATCTTGTTGTTGTAATTATGTCTAACTCATATTCAGATTTTCAGCAAGCTCATAAGCTAACCACATAAACAATGACATTTAGTTCTCATGGTATACTCATATCAATGGCACAACTAACTAGCGAGTCATAATAATAAGTTTCAAACATCAACACTTCAATCAAAACACTCATGATATAATTTGAATAGATGGTATCTCGCTAGCTCTTTCTGAGATCGCAAAATATAAATGCAGAGCACCTTCAAAGACCAAGGGCTGACTAGAAATTGTAATTCATAGTAAAGGAGATCCAGTCATAATCATACTCAATATCAATTAATAGCAAAGCATGCAAATGACGGAGGTGCTCTCTAGGTGGTGCTTTTAATAAGAAGAGCATGACTCAACAGAAATGTAAATAGATAGGCCCTTCGCAAAGGGAAGCATTGATTTGCAGAGGTGCCAGAGCTCAAGCTTTTTTAACAGAGACGAATAATTTTGGAGGTGATATGCTTTCATTGTCAACGCGATGACCAAGAGTTTTCACCATCTTCCATGCTACACGTATTATAGGCGGTTCCCAAACAGAATAGTAAAGTTTTGACTCCCCCAACCACCAATCAATCACACTCCACGGCTAGCCGAATCCTCGGGTACCGTCCATACCAACAACAATCCATGGGGAGTTTGTTTGCAATTATACTTTTATTTGATTTGAACATGGAACCGGGCATTCTGATTACCGGCCCCTTTCTCGTGAGTGATAGTGAATAAACACATATCGAGGATAACACGCCTAGCATGGAAGATACTGACCGCCCCTTGTCACCACATGAGTGGTTCAAGCATACAAAATAGATTATTATTTGAAGATTTAGAGAGTTGCACATGCAAATTTACTTGGAACGGCAAGTAGATATCGCATATAGGTAGGTATGGTGGACTCATATGGAACAACTTTGGGTTTATGGAAGTGGATGCACAAGCAGTATTCCCGCTTAGTACAAGTGTAGGCTAGAAAGAGACTGGGAAGCGACCAACTAGAGAGTGATAATAGTCATCAACATGCATTGAGATTAACCAACATTGAGTACACGTATGAGTAGGATATAAATCACCATGAACATGAATATCGTAGAGGCTATGTTGATTTTGTTTCAACTATATGCGTGAACATGCACCAAGTCAAGCCATTTGAATCATTCAAAGGAGGATACCATCCTATCATACTACATCACAATCATTTTAAAATTCATGTTGGCATCCGAGAGAAACCATTATAAGCTCCTAGGTAATTAAGCATGGCATAAGAAACTATGATCTCTAAGTTGTCATTGCAAACATGTTTCTCTCATAACAATGCTGAATTAGGAACGATGAGCTAGTCATATTTACAAAAACAAAATAGATCGAGTTCATACCAGCTTTTCCAGGCTCAGTCACTTCATCGTGTATCATCATTGTTGCCTTTCACTTGCATGACCGAATGATGTGAATAATAATAAGAGTGTTCGTGCATTGGACTAAGCTGGAATCTGCAAGCAAACTTAGAGGAGAAGACAAAGCAATATGGCTCTTTGACGAATAAACAATAATGCATATGAGAGCCACTAATCATTTTAATCATGGTCTTCTACCTCGACCCAACGAAAAAGAAAACTATTTACACGGGAAAGCTCCCAACACGCAAAAGAAGAACGGGAAGTCTTTTTGGGTTTTCTTATCTTAATTACTACTAAGCATGCAAGAATGTAAAGTTACAACTATTTTTTTTTGTTTTACTCGTTTTATTTTTTTTTGGGTTTTCTCAAGTTCATATAAAACACACAAAAAGAATATGAGAAAAGAAAAGAAAATGAACTAGCATGGGTGACATAATGAAAAAGTGTGAACACCGACTATCAAAGTGAATGTGTGAACAGGAATATAAAGTCGGTGAGAAACATGTACTCCCCCAAGCTTAGGATTTTGGCCTAAGTTGGTCTACTCCCAAGGAGGAAAGTAACCGGCTCCGGGATACTCTGGAGCGTACTGAGGATGCCACTGCTGGGTAAGCTCCTCTGGCTCCCATTGATAAACTGGCGTCTGGTACTCGACTGGTGGCTCGGGCACGGGCGCCTTAGGCGGCGCCATGCCCCAGTATGCGTAGATGTCCGAGGGCATAATGGTGTACCTTCCTAGATGAAGGTTGAACAAAGAAGGAGCAAGCAAGGTAATGACCTCACGAGTACCAGGACTAAATACCAAGTTATAAATTAGCCTCCCATTATCATTCTTATCAAGAAAATCATGGCAAACCATGCTATTATAATCTAAGTATCTCTCTGGGAGAAGCATCTCTCCCTCCTCATGCAGCCTAGCAGGTATCCCAAAATGTCTAGCTAGATGAGTAGCATAGATACCTCCATACACCGTGCCCTTGGAACGGTTCGTGTCTAATCGTCGGGCAACAATAGCGCCCAAACTATAAGTTCTATCATTATGTAAAGCTGAGCGTAAGACTGCAAGATCTGGGGAACTAAGGCCCCCGGCCTTTCCACGGCCAATCAAACATTTTCCTATGAATAAAGAAAAATTGCGAAGAACAGGAAAATGCACACTAGCAATTCTAGCGCTGGACACCCCTCTCTCTTCTTCTACGGCAATAGTATCAATGAGAGCCTCCAAGTCCCGTGGGCGAGGTTCATGAATATCCCCATCATAGGGTAACTTGCAAACATTGCAAAAATCCTGAAGTGACATGCGCTGGGGGATATCATATAACTTGAACTCAACCATAGGGGGACTCTTCCTCGGAGAGAAATTAAAGCTTTGCACTTATCTTCAACAAACGCAGTAAGGCTGGCGTTCTCCACCAAGTAATAAAAATCCCTATGAAGTCCGGCAGCATGCAAGAATGTATCGCTTGGCCACTCGTATGCTCGAACTTCTGCAACTCGGGGAACTGGATACTTGGGTTTCTTCTTCTCATTTTCATCTTCCTTGGGGTTATGGCTCGAAGAGCCCCTTAGAAACCTCCTCATAATTCTTTTTCTTTTTCTGAAATAATTCCGAAATTTGTAGTGACTCAAAGTAAAAGCGAACAAAACTTAACAAAACTCATAGCAACTACTCCTATAAGAGCCTAGAGGCCATATCTTGCATTAAAATCACTTGGGACCAAATAAAATTAGCATGCAAAGCTTAAGAACAGGGTCACCATGGCAGCAATAATATGCAATGAATAAAGAACTAGAACAAAAAGTAATTGGACCAATGGAGGAGTCACATACCAAGGAACAAT
Source organism: Hordeum marinum (assembly GCA_022496015.1). Taxonomy (NCBI): domain Eukaryota; kingdom Viridiplantae; phylum Streptophyta; class Magnoliopsida; order Poales; family Poaceae; genus Hordeum; species Hordeum marinum. The sequence continues at coordinate 473,307,821 of CM039678.1, forward strand.
TCCCTAAAACATTTCGGTGAATCGAGCTTTACACAAGGAGATCGAAAAATGCAGCAAAATGAGCAAGAACACGGGTTTGAGCTAGAGACTGAGTTTTTTTGGAGGAAGAAGAAGGAGATGGGGGCAGGAATAAGTGGAGGGGGCACGTGGGCCCCACGAGCCTGCCAGGCGCGACCAGGGGGGTGGCCGTGCCTTCTGGGCTCGTGGCCCACTGGTGCATCCCCCTGACTAGTTATTTGTTTCAAAAAAATTAAATATTCCAGAAAAAATCATACTGAAATTTCCGAGCATTTGAAGAACTTTTATTTTCAGGTCATTTTTTATTGGACGGATAATGTAGAAAACAGGAAAATAATGCCATATTTCTTATTTTTCTACTAAATAATAGAAAGTAAAAGTTGAGAACAGAAGGTTGTGACTTCTAACAATAAGTATATCATATCTCATCTTGACAGTAGGTAAAGGAATTTCAAAGCTTCCAACAATAATGGATGAAGATCTTTCAATAGGATTTATGCAATGAATCCGATATTGTTTCTTCGGAAAGTGCACTGTGTGCTCATTACCATTGACATGGAAAGTGACATTGCCTTTGTTGCGATCAATAACAGCTCCTGCAGTGTTTAAAAAGGGTCTTCCAAGGATGATTGCCATGGCATCATCCTCGGGAATATCAAGGATAACAAAGTCTGTTAAGATAGTAACGTTTGCAACCACAGCAGGCACATCCTCGCAAATGCCGATAGGTAAAGCAGTTGATTTGTCGGCCATTTGCAAAGAAATTTGAGTAGGTGTCAACTTATCTAATTCAAGTCTATGATATAAAGAAAGAGGCATAACACTAACACTGGCTCCAAGATCACATAAAGCAGTTCTAACATAATTTCCTTTAAGGGAGCAAGGTATAGTGGGTACTCCGGGATCACCTAGTTTCTTAGGAGTCCCACCCTTAAAATTGTAATTAGCAAGCATGTTGGAAATCTCAATATCAGGTATCTTTCTTTTATTTGTCACAATATCTTTCATGTATTTAGCATAAGGAGACATTTTAAGCATATCAGTCAAACGCATTTGGAAGAAGATAGGTCTAATCATTTCAACAAAGCGCTGTAAATCTTCATCATCCTTTTTCTTGGATGGTTTGGGAGGAAAGGGCATGGGTTTCTGAACCCATGGTTCTCTTTCTTTACCGTGCTTTTTAGCAATAAAATCACTCTTATCATATATTTTATTCTTAGGTTGTGGATTATCAGGATCAATAGAAGGTTCAGTTTCCATCTCATTATCATTACTAGGTTGAGCATCAACATGAACATCATTATCAATATTATCACTAGGCTCATGTTCATCACCAGATTGTGTCCCGGCATCAGAAATAGATGTATCATTTTGATTCTCAGGTGTAACAGAAACAGGTTTACTAGCATGCAAGTTCCTATCATCTTTCTTTTTCTTATTACCAGGATGACTTGGTGCATCAGTATTAATTCCTTGAGAATCTTGCTCAATTCTTTTAGTATGGCCCTCAGGATACAAAGGTTCCTGAGTCATTCTACCACCTCTAGTAACAACTTTAAAAAATTATCATTCAATTCATCAAGTAAGTCATTTTGAGCCTTAAGTACTTGTTCTACTTGAGTGGTGACCATAGAAGCATGTTTACTAATAAGCTTAAGATCATTGGCATTTCTATCCACACAAGCACTTATATGATTAATCATGCAAGAATTTTGTTCAAGTTGTCTGCTAACATAATCATTAAAACTTTGTTGTTTGACAACAAAGTTATCAAATTCATCTAAACATAAGCTAGCAGGTTTATCATAAGGAATATCACTCTCATTGAATCTACGGAGAGAATTTACCTCTCTTACCTGTGTCGGGTTATCAAGACCATGTATCTCTTCAATGGGTGGTAGATTCTTAACATCTTCAGATTTAACACCTTTCTCTTGCATAGATTTCCTTGCTTCTTGCATATCTTCAGGACTGAGGAATAGAATACTTGTTTTCTTTGGAGTTGGCTTCGGAGGTGGTTCGGGAATAGTCCAAGCATTATCATTGCTCAAGATATTATTTAATAGAATTTCAGCTTGTTCCACAAATCGTTCCCTGAAAACACAACCAACACAACTATCTAGGTGGTCCCTAGAAGCATTGGTTAGTCCATTATAAAAGATATCAAGTATTTCATTTTTCTTAAGAGGGTGATCAAGCAAAGCATTAAGTAACTGGACAAGCCTCCCCCAAGCTTGTGGGAGACTCTCTTCTTCAATTTGCACAAAGTTATATATATCCTGCAAGGCAGCTTGTTTCTTATGGGCAGGAAAATATTTCTCAGAGAAGTAGTATACCATATCCTGGGGACTACACACACAACCAGGAGCAAGAGAAATGAACCAAGTTTTAGCATCACCCTTTAGTGAGAAAGGAAACAACTTAAGGATATAGTAATAGCGATTTTTTTCCTCATTAGTGAATAGGGTGGCAATATCATTTAGTTTAGTAAGATGTGCTACAACAGTTTCAGATTCATAACCATGAAAAGGATCAGATTCAACCAAAGTGATTAACTCAGGATCGACAGAGAACTCATAATCCTTATCAGTTACAAAGATAGGTGAAGTAGCAAACTTAGGATCATATTTCATTCTAGCATTCAGATATGTTTCTTTCCACTTGCATAATAATTTCTAAGGATCATAGATATCCTTACAAGCAAGAAAGTCTTCAGCTACCTCTCCTTCCATAACATAAACCTTAGGTATATTAGGTAATTCATATTTAGGAGGGCTAGGTCTAACAAGTGTAACAACAGGTTCAATTTCAATAGTTTCATCAGTTTCAGAAGTATCGTTTGATTCAGTAGTAACTCTAGCAATTTGTGCATCCAGAAATTCACCAAGTGGCATCTCATTGTAAAGCAAAGCAGCATCATAATTATCATGTATAGCAGAAGTAGCATCATCAAGCACATGCGACATATCAGGATTAATAGCAGGTGGCGGTGTCGCAAATTTACTCATAACAGAAGGTGAATCAAGTGCAGAGCTAGATGGTAGTTCCTTACCTGTCCTCGTAGTTGAGGGCAGAACTTTAGTTTTTGGATCTCGCAGTTTCTTCATAGTGATCAACAGATATAAATCCCAAGTAACTCAGAGAATAGATGATGGGGGGATGACCCCCGGGTAGCCTCAAACACCCCTAATACTTCGGGCCCGCCTACAGGGCAAATGGGAAGGCCGCCTTCGAGGAGCCGGCCGGGCTATGCTTTGCCGGCTGCGACCCCCCCTGGCCCGGGCACGCCGGCTACTCCTTCACCGGCTTCGGTGCGCTGGCCGGCTGGGGCCTCGCCGCCCGGCTCCTTGCCCCAGCCGGCCAGGCATCGGATGCCCCTGACGGGCCCTGCGCGGCAACAGTGGGACCCATCCCATCGGGGGTCGGCGCCCGATGGCCACAGTGGCCCCCATCTCATCGGGGATCAGCGCCCGCATGGCCATAGTGGCCTCTCACCACTGTTAGACGGCGACCAGGCCTCCAACAGTGGTGGCCTAGTCCCAACCACTCCGCCATCTACCCCAGCATGGCTACAGGACAGCCGGCCGGCCGCTGACTTCGGCCGATCGCCGCAAGACGATGCCGCCCGGGGCGCCCCGTGCTGCGACGCGACCGGACTTGGGCCCCGCCCGCGACAAGACCGAAGCTGGTGGCCCCCGCAGCCAGCCAGAGAGGCTGTCGGCTGGGTCCCCCCATGACCGTTATATTCATATTGTAAGCCGGGGGGTTGGTCTATAAAAAAACCCCGGGCCTCCCCCATGCAAGGGGAGGACGACGAAGAGGGCAACGACAACGGAACCTCGGGCGCATGATCTCGCACGATAGAACCACCCAAGTAGAACCTCCCACGGAGAACCTCTCGAGCCGGAATGCTTAGCTTCCTCCTTGATTCATATAGCTCAAGGAGCACCATTGTACCTTCACCATTGTCTCAACGAAACCAAGCAGGAGTAGGGGTTTTACCTCCCACGGAGGGCCCTGAACCTGGGTACATCGCGTGTCGGTCACCGTTTGTGCCTAACCCCGTTCCCGGAGTCCACCGGCGTCCTTTTGGCCCCTCTCGATTAGCCTACCCATGGCATCTGCCGTGACAAAACCACGACAGTTGGCGCCCACCGTGGGGCTATCCGCGGCGCCGGCTGGAGTTATGCTCCGGGCGGGGCCCTTCACCACCTCCCCCGGCCGCCCCGCGTCCAGGCGGAACTGCATGCTCGTGGGGCTTGCTCCGGCAGGTCCTACGGGCGATGCGGCCGGCCTCTCTAACGAATGCCCCGGCCGCAACCTCACGCTTGACAACGACGCGCTCGCCCATCTGTTCAGCAAACTCAGCCTCGCCGGTGAGGCGCCGGCTAACGAATACCCTAGCGGGGTGTTCAACTGCACCGATCCCTCCTCGTCCGTAGGCGCTCTTGCCACCGGCGACGCGATCGGCTCCCACGCCCGCGCGGGAGTAATGGCCGCCGCCTCCTCCACCACTTCGGGCCGTGTGCGAGCGGCCGAGGCCGGCGCGGCCGCCGCCCGTGCTGGCACCTCCGACCCTCTCGCTGCCACCCTCCAGGGTCTCAGCACCCCCATCACCATGACGGCGGACCTGGCCGCCGCCAGAACCGAGCTGGAGGCGGCCCGCCGCCAGCTGTTCGAAGATGCCAGCGCCCTCGTTGCCGAGCGATACCGGATGGAGGCCGCGCAGCGGGAGTACAACTCCGCGTATGGCCTCACCCCGGCTGGCCCCGAGCCCAACCGGCGTGGCGTCGTGCGAGAACGCGGCCGCGTGGTCACCGAGATCCTAGGCGGCCGCCTCCCCGTCTACGACAACGCTGCCGCCAACCTGCGTGCCGCCAAGGTTGCCTACAAGGACCTGGCAACCTAGGAGGGCGAGGAGCGGGCCGCACGCGAGCGGCACATTAAGGACCTCATTGACACTGCCAACACGTAGCAGGTCGCCCTCATTCCCGGAGGGGCCGTCTCCGAGTTCCCCCACCCCGAGGGAGAGGGCTCTGGAGCTGCTAACCTTGGGCAGGCTCAGCACTCTAGCACCCCTCGTCCCTCCGGCCGGAACGCCAGGAGGAGCAACGCTCAACGTCCCCCGTCGCGTGGGAACGAACAGCCGGCCGTGAACAGCCGGCACAGCAATCGCCCAGCTGGCAGCCACCGGCTCGACGAGGCGCCGGCTGGCGGAAGCCGGCGCAGCCGTGAACACACCCCGCCTCCACGGCAGGAACCGGCGCGGTCCATCCTGCCGACCGTCTGACCTGAGCTTGCGGCCCGGCTCGGGCCACGCGTTCCCTACAACGACAATGACGCTCGGCTCCGCCTCGACCGGCTGGCGCAGTCGGCTCTCCTCGAGGAGGAGGGCTCGATTGGCCCGGCCTGCTTTGGCCCGCGGATCCACAACGAGCCATTTCCGCACGGCTTCACGCTTCCCCGTAACACCCCAAAGTACACTGGGACCGCCAAGCCGGAGGACTGGCTGGTCGACTACACCACCGCCGTCGGCATCGCCAGGGGAAACAAGCGCGTAGCTGTCTGCTACATCCCCCTGATGTTGATTGGCTCTGCTCGCACCTGGCTGAACAGCCTGGCTGCCGGAAGCGTCAACACTTGGGGATTTTGAGGAAGCCTTCATCCGCAACTTCATCGGCAACTACAAGCGACCCGGTCGACCCCGCGAGCTCGCCATGTGTGTCCAGGGCCTGGACGAGCCCCTCCGCGACTACCTCACGCACTGGACCGAGCTCCACAACTCCTGCGAGGGCATGCACGAGGTGCAGGCCATCCAGTACTTCATCGAGGGCTGTCGGGACGACATGCCCCTCAAGCACAAGCTCTTGTGCTTCGAGCCAACCCCCCTGGCAGACTTGATGTCCAAAGCGGACAAATACGCCACGGCCGACTCCTCCATGAGGATGAAAGCCAAGGCACCAACCAAGCCGGCTCCGGCTCTGGTCAAGACGGCCGCCGACAACCGGCAACAACCCAACAGCAAATGCAGGAACGACCAGCCCGATCCCCGATACGGGAGCCGGCTCGTCGCCTCCATCGAGGAGGAGCAGCCGACTGGCCAGGCCCCCGGTAAGTGCCAGCGCACCGACAAGGCTGCCTGGCAGCCCAAGCTGACTTTCGAGCAGCTGTTGGACCTCCCCTATAGGAACCACTCCGGTGCCACACCGGCCACGCACACGCTCCGGCAGTGCAGCTTCTCACAGCGCCTGGCCCAGGGGACGGCCTCCCGGCTCCCCCCGTGCCGCCAGCCCGTGCGTCGGCTCCGGCCAGGCTCCGCCTCCGGCTCCCAGACCGACCCACGCGGCCCCAGCCCCGGCTTGAAACGACGGCCGGCTGCAAGACCAATAACCCGAGCCCGACGACTGCTACGTCGTCTTCACGAGTGAAGAGACGGACAAGCACACCCAACGTCGGCTCCACCGTGAGGTGAAAGCCACCACGCCCGCGACTCCCCAGTTCATGCACTGGTCCGAGAAGCCGGTCACTTGGAGCCGAGCAGACCATCCGGCCGTGATGCCGGACCCGGGCAGCTACGCCCTCGTCCTCGACCCCACCATCGCCTCCGAGAGGCGCTCCTGCCGCTTTTCGCGGGTGCTGGTCGATGGCGGCAGTAGCATCAACATCCTCTACCTTGACACCCTGCTCAAGCTAGGGCTCAAGGTGGAGGACCTGAAGGCAAGCCGGACTGTGTTCCACGGCATCATTCCGGGCAAGTCCTGCACCCCCCTCAGCAAGATCCGGCTCGACGTCCTCTTCGGCGACGCCGGCCACTTCCGCCGCGAGCCGATCTGGTTCGAGGTGCCGGACCTTAGCAGCCCCTACCACGCCTTGCTGGGCCGGCCCGCGCTCGTCAAGTTCATGGCGATTCCCCACTACGCCTACCTCAAGCTCAAGATGTTGGGCCCCAAAGGCATCATCACCGTCGCTGACCAATACCAGGTGTCCATGGCGTGTGTGCGCGATGGCAGCCGGCTGGCCGAGGCCCCGGAGATAGCGGAGGAGAAGCGGCAGCTCGACCGACTGGTGGCTCTCGCCTCTGCCCAGCCGGCCGTGCCGGCTCCTCCATCCCAGTCCGTCGGCGAGGGCTCTTTCCAGCCGTCCAGGGACACCAAGCAAGTGCCGCTCGATCTGGCCAACCCCACCCAGTCCGTGACCATCGGTTCACGCCTCGACAGCAAATAGGAAAGCGAGCTCGTCGACTTCCTCCGTGAGAACCGGGACATTTTCGCATGGTCCCCCAAAGACATGCCAGGTGTCCCGAGGAAGTTCGCCTAGCACAAACTACACGTACGGCCGGATGAGAAACCGGTCAAGCAACCCCAACGCCGTTTCTCTGAGGAGAAGCGGCGGACCATCGGAGAAGAGATCGCCCGGTTGCTCGCAGCCGGCTTCATCATGGAAGTTTTCGACTCGGACTGGCTGGCCAACCCAGTCCTGGTGCTGAAGAAGAACAACACTTGGCGCATGTGTATCGACTACACGATCCTGAACAAGGCTTGCCCGAAGGACCCATTCGCCCTCCTACAGATCGATCAAGTCATCGACTCCACGGCCGGCTGCAACCTGCTGTCATTCCTGGACGCCTACTCCGGCTACCACCAGATCAAGCTGGAGCCGGAGGACCGGCTCAAGACATCTTTCATCACGCCCTTCGAGGCCTACTGCTACATCACCATGTCCTTCGGCCTGAAGAACGCAGGCGCCACCTTCCAGCGCTGCATGCAGAAGTGCCTCCTGCCTCAGATAGGCAGGAACGTCCACGTCTACGTCAACGACATCGTCGTCAAGTCCAAGAAGCACTTCAGCCTCCTCGACGACCTCCGGGAGATGTTCGCCAACCTGCGTGAATACAAGATCAAGCTCAACCCGGAGAAGTGCGTTTTCGGCGTCCCTGCCGGCCAGCTTCTGGGTTTCTTCGTGTCTGCTCGCGGCATCGAAGCTAACCCCGAAAAGATCCGGGCGATCGAGCGCATGCCCAAGCCGGCCCGGCTTCGCGATGTTCAGAAGTTCACCGGCTGCCTCGCATCCCTCAGCCGGTTCATCAGCTGGCTAGGCGAGAAGGCCCTGCCCCTCTATGGACTCCTGCACAAGTCGTCCTTGGTCGAGCCGGGCCGAGACCTCTCGAAGAAGCCGACCCTGTTCGACTGGCCCAGCGGGGCGGACGCAGCGTTCCACGACCTCAAGCGGGCTCTCACCAGCGCGCCCATTTTGGCCGCGCCGGCTAAGAAGGAGCCCCTGCTTGCCTACATCGTGGACACTACACGCGTTGTCAGCATCGTTCTGGTAGTGGAGCGGCCGGAGGAAGGCAAGGCGCTGCCGATGCAGCGTCCGGTCTACTACCTCAGCGAAGTCCTCTCCACCTCCAAACAGAACTACCCCCACTACCAGAAGATGTGCTATAGCGTCTACTTCGCCACCCAGAAGCTGAAGCATTACTTCCAGGAACACGTCGTCACTGTCGTGAGCACAGCGCCGTTAGGCGAAATCATGGCCGGTCGGGATGCCACAGGCCGGATAGCCAAATGGGCCATCACCATGGCCGACTACGAGATCCGGTATGAGCCGCGCACCGCCATCAAGTCCCAAGCGATGGCCGACTTCCTCGTCGACTGGGCCGAGACCCACTTTGTGCCGCCTCCACCCGACTCCACACACTGGCGCATGCATTTCGACGGCTCCAAGATGAGGACCGGCTTGGGTGCCGACATTGTCCTCTCCTCCCCGAAAGGCGATCAACTCAAGTACACCCTCCAGATCCACTTCGCCGCCTCCAACAACGTGGCCGAGTATGAAGCCCTCGTCCACGGCCTCCGGCTCGCCAAGGGGATTGGCATCCGGTGCATACTATGCTTCGACGACTCCGACCTCGTGGTCCAGTAGGTTTCTGGCGAGTGGGACGCCAGAGACGCCAACATGGCCAGCTACCGCTTCCTCGTCCAGCAGCTCACCGGCTCCTTCGAGGGCTGTGAGTTCCATCACGTCCCCCGGGCGGACAACGAGGCGGCCGACACGCTGGCCAAAATCGGCTCCACCTGGCAGGCCATCCCTGCCGGCGTCTCCCTCGAGCGGTTACTGAAACCCTCGATCAAGCCATCTCCTGAGTCGGAGTCCATCTTCATAACGGCGGGTGTTGCCGGCACTGCGGTTGCGCCGGCTGCCCTGTCGGCCCCTTTGATCGCGGCCGCTCCGCCGCTCCAAACCAACCGGTCCCACCTGTACTCGACGCTGTCATGACGACGGCCGACCCTCCCGCTGCCACTTCACTCCTGGGGACTGACGAGCCGGTCCCGGGGGCTGACGTGCCGGTCCCGGGGGCTGGCGTGCCAGTCCTGAGGGCTGGCGTGCCGGTCCCGGGGGCTGCCGCCTCCGAAGTCTCGCTCGAGCCCGAGCCGGCTCCCGTCTCGGCCCCCTCATGGGCTCTACCCATCCTAGCGTTCCTCGAGCGCGGCGAGCTCCCCTCTGACGAGGCCATCGCAAGGCAAATCCAGCGCCAGGCCTTGGCCTACGGCATCATCAACCACGAGCTCGTTCACCGCAGCACCACCGGCGTTTTCCAACGCTGTGTCGAGCCGAAGAAGGGGCTGGAGATCCTCCTCGACATCCACCAAGGCAAGTGTGGGCATCATGCCGCCTCCAGGTCCTTGGTGGCCAAAGCTTTTCGCCACAGTTTCTACTAGCCGACTGCCCTGGAGGCGGCCAAGGACCTGGTCGACAAGTGTGAGGGCTGCCAACGCTTCCGCGCGCAGAGCCACCTGCCGGCTACCGCCCTCCAGACCATCCCCCTCTTGTGGCCTTTCGCCGTCTGGGGCTTGGATATGGTGGGGCCCTTCAAGACCGCCCGAGGCAGCATGACACACCTGTTGGTCGCCGTCGACAAATTCACCAAGTGGATCGAGGCACGGCCCATCAAGAAGCTGGACGGCCCCATTGCCGTCCGGTTCATTGAAGACATCACGGTTCGCTACGGCGTCCCCCATAGCATCATCACCGACAACGGCACGAACTTCGCCAAGGGCACACTGTCGCGTTTTTGCTCACGACAGGGCATCCGGCTTGACCTCGCATCCGTCACCCAGCCCCAGTCCAACGGCCAGGTCGAAAGGGTGAACTGCCTGATCCTGGCCGACATCAAGCCCCGGCTCGTCACGCCGCTGGTCCGGTCGGCCGGCTGCTGGGTCGAGGAGCTGCCGACCGTCCTGTGGAGCCTCCGGACCATGCCCAACCGGTCGACCGGCTTCACCCCGTTCTTTCTCGTCTACTGGTCCGAGGCAATCATCCCCACCGACATCGAGTTCGATTCGCCTCAGGTCACCTTATACACCGAGAAGGATGCAAGAGAGGCAAGGGAGGACGGCGTCGACCTCCTCGAAGAAGCCTGTGAGCTAGCTTTGAGCCGGACGGCCATCTATCAGCAAAAGCTCCGGCACTACCACAGCAAGCGAATCCGGCCACTCTCCTTCCGCGAAGGGGACCTGGTGCTCAGGCGGGTTCAATGAACAGCGGGCCAGCACAAGCTGTCCTCCCCATGGGAGGGCCCATTCATCATCAGTCGGGCGCTGCACAACAACGCCTACTACCTGATAGACGCCCAAAAGCCGCAGAAGGTCAAGAGAGACGCATCCGGCGAAGAAACGGAGCGCCCATGGAACGCGGCGCTCCTCCGCCCCTTTTACTGCTAAAAAGCTAGTGTATGTATCCTATACTTTTGCCCCTTCGGGCCCATGAATGCAATGGGGACCTCAAGCCGGCGCTTGAGGCACACCCCTTTTTGATTCTTCCAAGTTTCATCCTACCATCTAAGGCCTAGGCCCGGCTCGCGGCCCCGGGGGCTCGCCCGGCTCCCCTCCGAGGCGGACGAATAAGTGTGAGCAAGAGGCCCTTCGCCTCCCCCGCCCTAACCAGCCACAGACCGGCCCCCGGCTGTCCGGCTGAAGGGACCGCGGGGTACGAAGGAGCTTCTCACACAAAGGTCTGACAATGCGCGGTAGCCAGGCCAGCCCAACCATGCTACGTCACTCCCCGTGGCCGGCCTCTGCCGGCTCGACCTAGTCCTAGCTGGTTGCCTCTAAGAGCCTGCTACTTTTCCCTAAGGGTGAAACCCCATCCCTGTCCCAGACCGGATCCCGGCTGGCCGGCAGGCGGGGCAGAAGCCAGAAGGAATCCTAGCGCACACGAACAAGTCAACAGGCAAAAGGCGAAAGTAGAGCCGGCACGCATTCCTTTCCATTTCTAATAACAAGACATCGATTAAACCTAACAAAACGCCCATGACCGCAGGTTCATTACAATATGTCTTAAATACACCCCCAGTGGGTGGAACTCCGGCACTAAAAATAAACATGCAGACAAAAAATACAAGGAGGAAAGACCCAAGCAAGGGCGATCTCGAGCCGCTTCGCCTCCGGCGCCGGCACCTCTAAGGCCGGCGGCGCTCATGCTGGCGGCGCTGGCGCCTTCGAGGCTGGCGCTCCCGGGGCGGCCAAGGTGGAGGCCCCCGCGTCCCCAGCCGGCTCGGACGGAGCGTAGTCATCGGTGTCGGACCCATCGTCGACCGTCTCACACTCGCTCCCCTCCAGGCCGTCGAAGGCCAGCCCGTATGAGTCTTCCGGGATGGGCGCGCCATCTACACCACGCTCCGGGACGTACTCGTCCCACGCGGCGAAGGACGCGAGATCGCTCGCTCACGTCTGCAGCTCATCCACCACCGCCGACAGCTCTGCTTCGGTGCCGGCACGCTGGGCCGTGAGCAGCCCAGGTCAAGCCCAGGATACCACGACCTGGCAACGCGGAGTGCCATCTCCGCGCCAGCGCGCGCCGCAGAGGCTCTCCAGGCGTTCACCCGCGCAATCCCGGCTTCCAGCCATCGGGCAAGCCAGGTCAGGGAGCCCGGATCCACAGCCCGGGGCCAGAGGGTCTGGACCAGCCCCAAGCCGGCCTTCCGAAACCGCATCAGGGTGCGGAAGACTGCCTCCAGACGCACCTCAGCAGCAACCCCCACCTCTTCCAGGGTCCAGGGGGCGCCCGGCTCGACGACCTCTCCCCGAGCCCGCCGGTCCTCACGATCGGACTCCACGGCCGCCTCTGCGCTCTCCTGGGTACCGGGGAAGAGTCCTAAGAAAGGACAAGAAGGAAGAAAAGGGCGAGGAAAGGAGAAGAGGACACATAAAGAAAAAAGGAAAAGGAGGGCCGGGAACTTACGGCGTAGCATCCGGTCCACCCCGTGGCCCTGCTTCGCCAGGTGCGCCTCTCGGTCCACCGCTTCCTGGCGATAGCACTCGGCCTTGTCCTGAGCCGCGCGTGTCTCCTTGCTCGCCTTCGTCAGCGTGGCGTCCTGGGCCTCCAGCTTGTCGTGGAGCACCTTCTCCCACTCCTCCGCCTCCCGACGGAGCACCGCCTCCCGGTCCGCCAGTTCCCGTCTATGGGCCTCCACGAGCTTCTTCCGGTCCAACCTCAGCCCCTCCGCCCTCTCGCGGAACTTACGGCACTCTGCCACCACGATGTCCCGCTCCCCGAGGAGCCGGACCACCTGTTGCCGGAGGCCGACCGCCTCGTTGTGGGCGGCTGCACGAAAAAGAATCAATTACCGTTAGAAGGAAGGAACGACAAGGCAACCCAGCCCGCCTCCAGGGCAGCCGGCTTGGCCCTCGGGGGCTCCCCCCCGCCAAGGACACAGGAGCACATACCTTGCAGGTCCGCGGTCGCGGCGGCGAGGCGACTCTCCGCCCCTCGGAACAACCCCAGCAGGGTGTTGTACGCCTCCGCCCGACAGTCGTGGGCCGCCTGCAAGAACAAAGAAAAAGACAACGCTTTAGGCTCGACCCGCCCGCAGCCCAGCCGGCTCGAGCCTCGGGGGCTACACCCAGTGGGTGCGCTAGCACGCCCCCACTGGAAAAGAAGAGAAGGGAGAAACAGGGCGCTTACCGCAACCGCCCGCTCCAGGCTCACCAACCGCTCGCTGGCGGCCTGGGCGTCCTCCATCGCTTGGGCGCGGCAGGCCATGAAAGACTCCACGACGGCAGCTACCACGGTCCCAAGGGCGCTCGCCGGCTCCCCGGAGGCTGGGCCCCCGGCCGTCGCCCACAGCTGATGGGACCGGCCCCCGTCTGCGGGCCCTTCTTCGCGGGAAACGACGACGGTGCCGGTCCCCATCGTCGTCATCGTCCCAGGAGTCGTCGACGACATGCTCGCCGCGGCCGCCCCCTCGGTGGCCGTGGCCCCCGTCCCGGATCCTCCACCGCCGGTGCCCGCTAGCCGGCTCGCGTCTGGTGCCAGCGCCTTAGGAGCCGGCACGCCAGAAGCCGGCGCCTCCGAGGCCGGCACCCCCGACGCCGGCGCCTCCGGTGCCGGCACCCCAGGAACCGGCGCCTCCAGCGTCGGCGCCTCCAGGTCCACCACCTCCGCGCCCGGCGGCACGACGCTCGCCTTTGGAGGCGCGTTGCTCGACGCCGACGGCGCGTCGTTCCCGGCCGGCTGGGAGGCTTGGCGGCTCTTCTCCGTCGAGCCCTCTGCGGTCTTCCCGCCATCTCCCGCAGGCCGGTCGGCACCATGGCGGCCCGACGACGTCTTCTCCGGGCCGCGCGGCAATGCCTCCCACGTTTGGCCAGCGGCCTCCTCGCTGGCCGCCCCTGCCGTTGCCGCCGCCTCCTCCCACCGGCGGCACTCCTCCTCCCGCAGTTCCTGCTCGGCCTTGTCGAGGTCGAGCCACGCTTGGCGCTCCCTCTCCTCGGCCATCGACGGCGGCGTCGCTTTCGTCGTCCCGTCGTCTGGCTCTCCTCCCAGTGAGCGCGCCTTCCTGATGGCGGCGGGGCATTAGACGAGGCAGGGGCAAAACCAAGATTCAATTCAACAGATGATTAACACTTACCCGATCATGACCGGCACCGCCCGCCTTGAGGGCCTGGTCGGGTTCCCCCTCTTCCTCTTGCTCCCTCCGGCACGGCTACCGCTCGGCTGCGTGGCAGTCGCGCGCTTGGGCGCCGGCTTGGAGGCAGCCGGTCCCTTCCCCTTGTCCACCACGGCCGGGCCGCTAGCAGCTCGTGGCCGGCGTCCCCGCGGCACCGTGACCTCCCCCTCCGAGAAGTTTGTCGGGTCTTCTACAGCATGGGTCGGCTCCCAGTCAACATCGTTGTCGGGCCAATCCCTTAACGGCGCCCGAAAAGAGGACTCACCCGGTGGCTCGGCCTCGTCGTCGTTCTCCTCCTCCTCCTCATCGTCGCCCGCCTCCACCTTGCCGGCTCGCTCAGTGGCGGCGGGCTCCACGTTGACGTCGTCCTCGACCTCTTCCGGGTCCAACTCCACCGAGTCCGACGCTGGCTTCGCGTAGTCCTGCAGGAGCGCGAACTTCTGCAGGCAAACCGGACGGCACTGTTAGACCAAGGGGGAATACGACCCGATGGCAACAGAATGTGAGGAGGAGCCGGTTGTTCACTTACCCGTGGTACCAGGTGACTCCGGCTGTAGGGGATCTTCCCCCACTGCCACTCCCCCTCCTTCATCTTTGCCGTCGACATGGCGTTGACCTTCCTCGCCACATGGGCCGGCCTCAGCTCCTTGGTGGAGAGCCAGCAGGGGTCGTGGCGCCCTCCCATCGGGCAAATAAGATGCGGCCGGCGCTGCAGCGGCAGCACCCGACGTGCCATCATCGCTGTCAGCAAATCTATGGCTGTGAGCCCCTCCGTCCCGGTTAGCTCGCGGAGGCGGGCATGGAGTCGGTCGACCGTCTCGGGCGCCGTGGTCGGCGTGGCCCGCCAGTTCTGCATGGCAGCCGGCGGGTGGTTGGCGAAGTCGGGGAGGTTGATGTAGTCCTCCTCCGGCTTCATGTTCTTCACATAGAAGAACCCCTGCTGCCATCGCTTCACCGACTCCTGCAGCGGGAGTTTGGGGAGGCCGGTCCCCTGACGAATCTGGACGGAGGCGCCCCCGCAGGTGGTCATCATCATCTTCTGGGTCGCTGGATCCTTCACCGTCTGGCACTTGAAGTTGAAGAGCCGGCACCAAAAGTCGAGTCTGGGCTCGACTACCAGATACCCCTCATAGAGGACGACGAACGCCGCCAGCTGCAGGACGGAGTTGGGGGCGAGGTGGTGTGGCTGCAGGCCGAAGTGAGTCAAGAACCGCCGGAAGAAGGCGCTCGCCGGCAGCCCCAACCCGCGGTGGAAGTGGTCGGCGAAGACCACGACCTCGCCCGACCGCGGCGTCAGGGAGTACTCTGCCCCCGGCGGGCGGGCCTCCAAGAACTCCGCCGCCGGGACCTTGCGGCGTGCGCGGAGGTACTCGATGAAGGTGGCGTCGACGTCACTGCCGTCCCAGGCACCCTTGGTCACTACCTCCATGGCGGCGGCGCGCAGGTGTGACGGCAATGCAGGGACCGGCCGACGGGCTGTCCTCTTCACGACGGCGGGTGGTGGCGCAAGCTTGCTGTCCCTCACGAACCACTCTCTTCCCTTCTCTCTCTCTCTTTCGGTCGGTGCGGGGGGCAGGGGGGAGAGCGAAGCGACAGAGGCGAGGGGAGCAATCGGGCTCTTCCCCTCGCCTCCCCTCCCTACTTATACCCCGCGCGGGCGACGGTAGTGGGGGCACCCTTCATGCATGCGTCTCCCACGATCCCCGATGCGCACGGAGCGGACATCATGACGCTCCGAAATGCCAAACGCCCGCCCACTACGTGCGGAATTTCCACGGGCAGTTCAGGGCCGCGATCGTGGCGGGCCCCGCCTGGTCGCCAGGTTCGAACCGTCGCCTGGCCCGCTAGGCTGCGGCCTGCTCCGACCTCTGCGCGGCACGGTTTCCCTGCCTGGTGGGGCGACGCTGACAGTGCGGGTGGCCCCGGACGACCGCAGAGCCGGCCACCGCATGCCGACACCGCCCGGCTCCCCAGGCACTCCCGGCGCTCGAGCGTTCTTCAAGCCGGCGAGGTCCGCCGTATCCCGTCGGCGGGCCTCCCTGGCTTCGGGGACTATTGATGGGGGGATGACCCCCGGGTAGCCTCAAACACCCCATACTTCAGGCCCGCCTATAGGGCAAATGGGCGGGCCGCCTTCGAGGAGCCGGCCGGGCTATGCTTTGCCGGCTGCGACCCCCCCGGCCCAGGCGCGCCGGCTACTCCTTCACCGGCTTCGATGCACTGGCCGGCTGGGGCCTCGCCGCCCGGCTCCTTCCCCCAGTCGACTAGGCATCGGATGCCCCTGACGGGCCCTGCGCGGCAACAGTGGGACCCATCCCATCGGGGGTCGGCGCCCGATAGCCACAGTGGCCCCCATCCCGTCGGGGGTCAGCGCCTGCATGGCCATAGTGGCCTCTCGCCACTGTTAGACGGCGATCAGGCCTCCAACAGTGGTGGCCTGGTCCCAACCACTCCGCCATCTACCCTAGCATGGCTACAGGACAGCCGACCAGCCGCTGACTTTGGCCGGCCGCTGCAAGACGCCGCCGCCCGGGGCGCCCCGTGCCGCGACGCGACCGGACTTGGGGCCCGCCCACGACAAGACCGAAGCTGGTGGCCCCCGTAGCCGGCTAGAGAGGTTGTCGGCTGGGTCCCCCCACGACCGTTATATTCATATTGTAAGACGGGGGGTTGGTCCATAAAACCCCCCAGGCCTCCCCCATGCAAGGGGAGGACGACGAAGAAGGCGACGACAACGGAACCTCGGGCGCATGATCTCGCACGATAGAACCACCCAAGTAGAACCTCCCACGGAGAACCTCTCGAGCTGGAACGCTTAGCTTCCTCCTCAATTCATACAGCTCAAGGTGCACCATTGTAGCCTTCACCATTGTCTCAACGAGACCAAGCAGGAGTAGCGGTTTTACCTCCCACGGAGGGCCCTGAACCTGGGTACATTGCGTGTCGGTCACCGTTTGTGCCCAACCCCGTTCCCGGATCCATCAGCTCAAGATCATGTGTTGGATAATTATCCTCATGTGGACGCAACGGTCGAGATGCATATGCAATCACATGTCGATCTTGCATGAGAATGCAACCTAATCCTTGTCGCGAGGCGTCGCAATAGATAACAAAGTCCTTAGAGAAGTCTGGTGGCACCAGAACGGGAGCAGAGATCAGTCGTCTTTTCAACTCCTGAAAACTATGCTCGTATTGTGGAGTCCACTCGAACTTTTTATCTTTCTTGAGGAGTTCAGTCAGAGGTTTCGCAACCTTGGAGAAGTTCTCGACAAAGCGGTAACAATAGCTCGCTAAGCCAAGGAAACTCCAAACTTGCTTAATCGATTCAGATGGGGTCCAATCAAAGACGGCCTGAACTCTCTCGGGATTGACAGCAATACCTTTACCAGAGATCACGTGACCCAGATAGGTCACTTCTGGCAACCAAAATTCACACTTGTAGAATTTGGCATATAGACGGTGCTCTCGAAGTTTCATCAATACCAACCTTAGATGCTCGGCATGTTCCTGTTCGTTCTTCGAGTAGATGAGTATATCGTCAAGGTAAACCACAACGAATTTATCCAAATACTCCATGAAGATCGAATTCATCAAGCGGGAGAAGGTGGCTAGGGCATTGGTTAAACCGAAGGACATGACGATTTACTCGTATTGGCCACGAGTAACAAAAGCCGTTTTTGGAATGTCCCCGTTTCTAATTCTGATTTGATGGTATCCCAACCTCAAATCCATTTTGGAAAAGACAGAGGATCCAGCAAGTTGATCATACAGATCGTTGATCCTGGGGAGCGAATACTTGTTCTTAATGGTGACCACATTCACTGACCGGTAATCCACAACCATCCGATCTGATCCATCCTTCTTCTTGACGAAGAGGACGGGACAAGCCCAAGGAGAAGAGCTAGGACGGATGAAACCTTTCTTCAAAGCCTCATCGAGTTGGATTTTAAGCTCGGCTAGTTCTAAGGGTGCCATCTTATAGGGTCTTCTGGCTATTGGGACAGTCCCTGGGATGAGCTCTATCACAAACTGAACATCTCTGACAGGTGGAATTCCTGGCAGTTCTTCTGGAAAGACAGGAAGTCACAGACTTCCGGAACATCTTCTAACTCTGGAAGAGGGCTAGCATTGAGGGAATAGAGTTGGCGCTTGACTGCTCGAGTGGAGACATTAACTATCTCACCCGATGGATGTGTAAGTTGAACATTCCTAGTATGAGTATCAATCTTGGCATAGTGGGCTTTCATCCAATCCATGCCTAGAATGATATTGATGTCCAAAGACATGAGGGCTATCAAAGATGCTAGGAAGACTAGCCTATCCACCAGAATTTCATTGTCATGGCTCACTCTAGAAGTTTGCCATTTTGAACCAAGAGTCTGAACTACTAAAGGAGTAGGCATATCACAAAAAGACATGTTATGCAACTGTGCATAACTTTCTGAGATGAAAGAATGGGATGCCCCAGTATCAAATAGAACAAATGTTGGATGACTATTGACAAGGAGCGTACCTAGGATAACATCAGGATCCTCAAGAGCTTCCTCAGCAGAGACATAATTCACTCGTCCATGAGCAGGAGTTGGCTTCACATAGAAGGCTTTTCCTGGCTTTCCACGTCCAGCGGGCTTGACATTGTTCCGAGGACACTCACAGGAGTAGTGTCTTGGTTCTCCACATTTATAGCAAACCACGGTGGCACGGGGTGCAATATTTGCGGGAGGACCTCCAAATGGCCTGGTTGGAGGGTTGGGATGAATTGGGTGAGGCGCCTGGAAGGATGGCCTCGCGGTGTACCTTGGCGGCAAAGCTGCGTTGGGCACCCACACCCGATGCTTGTTGGAGCCTGAGCCAGATGCGGGGCTGAAGTCATGGCTATGCTTCCTCGTGGCCTCATAGTCAGTCTGTCCAGTCTCGGCATTGATTGCCTTGTTGACGAGAGCCTGGAAAGTGGTGCACTCATGCAGGCACAGATCTCGGCGGAGCTCAGGGTTAAGTCCATTGCGGAACCTAGCATGTTTCTTGGCGTCAGTTGAGACTTCCTCAGGAGCATAGCGAGCAAGGTTTCCAAAATCATGGCTATATGCATCCACTAACAATCTGCCCTGGGTGAAAGCACAAAATTGCTCTCTCTTGCAATCCATCAGCCCTTCCGGGATGTGATGGGTACGGAATGTTGCACTGAATTCTGCCCAAGTTGGTGCGGGGCCTGCGGGGCGCAAGGCTTCATAGCTTTCCCACCACAGGTTGGCAGGTCCTTCTAGAAAGTAGGTGGCAAAAGACACCTTATTGGCCTCAGACACAATGGCAGCCCGGATCTTGCGAAACATGCTTGTCAGCCAGTCATCCGCATCGAGTGGGTCGACCGAATGATGATACTTGGGTGGGCACAGCTTGACGAAGTCACCAAGTGACACGCCATCGTTGTGATCATTGCGGGGAGCACGTGCTGTGTTCTGCTCAATTTTTTCCAATAGCCTGTTGGTCTCCCTCTTGTTCCGTTCAGCTTCTAGCATCACTTCTGCCAAAGAAGGCGCATGTGGCAGGTTCTCTTGCCTTGGCTGGCTTCCCTCACCCTACTCGGGGGCAGGCACGGGGTTGTTCCTAGTTGCCACCATCCTGGGAAAACAAACCCACAGCTTAGACATAGAGGACACCAACTCTAAGACATGAGATCAGGAATGTACTGGACAACATGGCATGCAGAGTAAACACCAATCAACATGGTAAAACAACTGCCATATGAACACCATGATTCATACACACCATGACATAGTTCAGTACAAGCCCAAGCTGAAATACAAACTACAGAGAGATGACATAACTCATCGGAGGCATTACAAGCTTCCTATACATTATCTATCTACACCTCTGGAACTCAACTCTCAACCTCGGTCATATCCCACAAGACACGCGGGACTGTGGTAATATGACTACTACCATACTGGAACTAACATCCACGTACTCAAGCATCGTCGTAGAATGCCTCATACAGGTTACCCCCGTGACCCGGGAGCTGAACCTGAGGATCTGGAAACACTCTAGCCTGTGATCCCTGGAAACCATAAGGACACGGATGTGGCCTTGGTCCCCTTGTTGGCGGCAACAGCGGTCCTCGAAGAGGGGTGATGCCTCCAACATCGGGCTAGTCTATGTGTGCTCGTAGATGAGTCCGCGATGGGGTCAGCATCTCCAAATCTCCATAGCCTGTTTGCACGACAGGTGCCAACTGCGTCAGGGCTGTCCAAAGACGTGCATGGGTAGCATAAAGCTCCATGCGAAGGGCACGTGCATCACGATCCCTGTTCTCCAACATCTGAGCGGTCACCTGCAGCCTAGGGTCCTCATGGGAATGATCATAGTAGGCTGCGCTAAGATAGCCATCCTCTCCTCCCATGGATGCAGGAACATAACAAAACTCTGTGTTCTGAAGCAGACCATGGTGATACCTCATGATAGTCAACATGGTATAGGCGGCCTCCTGAACTGCCATGTCTATGGTGACACCTAATCCATAAGTCCAGTGAAGCGGCTCTGCAGCTCCAGGATATGAAGGATAAATCCTAATAGTACACAGATACTGACTCTGGTTGAAATCTCGATACTGCTCCTCCACTGCGTACTCTGGGTACCAACGGTAGCCAGCCTCCACCATAACTCTAACCAACATGGCCGTGTGACCCGGTACATCGATGCACCTGGTCAGACGGATCACCTGACGGGATGGACGAGGGGGCATCTGAAACAGAGAATGACGCAAAGACATTAGAGACTCTAGCGGAAATTGGACAGCATAACGGCTGTAATTGCTCAAAAAGGATTTTGAGACAACTACAAAATATTGGAAAGGCATAACCACTCGACTATCTAGACTCAAATCTCTTCTCCATCTGTTTGTCACACCAACAATACTCGAGTATCGACATACACTTGCAAACAAGCTAGCTAGTGGTCCATGGTTAGTAACTCGTCATCCTAAGCAATAGATGAGAAGCCTAGTTCTTATCCCCGTAGAAAAGATGAGAATGACTCAGAATAGAATAACTTGGGAAGAGGAGTAAAAAAGATCCTTGCGTTCCCTTCCACAATCAATTCCCTTACTTTTCTATAGTGTTTCTAGACTCAACTTCGACCGGTTTGGCTTGGTAGTCCTATAGTCAGTCATGCTCTGATACCAACGCTGTCAGGACCCCAATCCTAAGTCATATGAATCCAGACTGTAACATATCACATCACTTTACGGCCTCACGCATGGTAAGCTCCACGGATGTAGCCTTACCTTAGTCGGGACCGTTTGCGTCTTTTGGCTCACATATGTGAACATGTCGCTGGCAATCAAACAACAAAGAACCTGGACCGACATGACTAGTCATAGAACCCAAGCAGCACATCCGTACGGAAACAGGCATACATAACCCAACAATGCAGGTGTCGGCCTCAAGCGTGTGTAGATGAGTCATAGCAAGCTACAAGGACTCCATTACGTCGTGAGACACGAATGCATCACTGCACGTAGACGAGTCTTAGCAGGCTACAGGGACTCCATTACACTGTGAGACATTTCCCTGAAGGGACAGATACAACAACATAGAAGGATACATGCCGGTCAATCAATGTGTCCGGAGCAGTAGCAAGCTACCATGGCCCGGTGGAAGCACAAAGAGGCAGTTTCCCGTAAAGAGTACTACTAAAGGTACACGACTAGGTGTCGGATCCCATACATACCGTTGCACGTCACACGTACGCACGACATGCCCGATATGCATAGATACAATCATGGCATCACAACATAACCATACAACAACATGCCTTTTATTTAGAAGGCTTAGACGAGCCTTGCATAATATGTTCTTACAGACAGGGGTCACATGACCCGACACTCAAGTCATACAAACATGTTCATACAAACCAAGCGGAAGCTTAAAGTTGTCTGAGTACAAACAGATGAAAGAGTAAAAAGGCAAATGGCCTGACTATCTACAGCCTGCCACAGGGCATGGGTCGTAGCTGGGACACCGGCTATTCAGCATCATCAACATCTAGAAAGAACGCACCTGATGGGTCCTGGGTCTCATCTGCAACATTTATTAAGCAAACATGAGTACAAACGTACTCAGCAAGTCTTTAAAGCATATCTAGTCTATTCATGCTCATGTATCATCAAGGAGGTGGTGGAGTTTATGCAGCAATGCCAGCTTTGACTCATGGCTATCCTACACTACTCAATTTTAACTCTTTGTTACAATTTTAGATATTGCACACGAGTCCACTAACTCCATGATAATACACCACCATGCATTCACTTCCCTCTCCTGGAAGAGTGCCATCCACGGTACTCACACTTGTCTTGATATTTTTATGAGTATCCATTTAATTATCTATGAACAGCATAAGTTCTCCAAGTAGTCCATATCCGAGGACGCGGCTATTCGAATAGTTTCATACCCTGCAGGGGTGTACTTCTTCACACACGCTCTCGCCACTTATCACCATGTGCTCATAAAATCATGCACCTCGGCAACCTTCAAGCGGATGCCCAGCGAGGGAGTCGGCCATGACCGTCCATTACATAAGACCTCTAGTCCAGGCTATCGCCTATTTGAGACTGAACCCGCATGGAAGTCCGACCGGAGTTTCCGCTATGGCCCCAAACAATGTGCGCAGGGTTCCCAAGCCCACCATTCGGGTGACCCTTGGTACACCGTGCCACTTCCTACCGCGTCGTAACCCACCCCGAGGGTCAGCGCTACGCACGGCCTCCAGCATGCTATAAACACCAGAAACTACTTGCAACTCCTAGACTAAGGACTAAGCGAATGATAAGTCGAGCGGGGTCATATTTCAGGGACCAGCATGTGGTAGTAACTAGTATTGGATCACAAATACGGAACTCCGTTCCTAAGAACGGTCCCAATGAGACAACCCGCTATGTACTCCTACATAGCCCCTCATCGCTACCTTTACCAAATCGGGTTCATCATCAGATCATCACATCAGAACAACATTGTTTCACTCAGTTCATCACCCAGATGAATCAGACCTGACACAACTCTAAGCATAGCAAGCATAGCAGGCAAAGTAAGCTAAGCACATCATGGCACAAGCATCTACTAGGTATGCTAGGTTGCAAGGTATAGCTATTGACTGTGACAATGGCAGGTCATGTAGCAGAATATGATCATCTACCGTATATGACTTACATATGATCGTTTGTGCTAATGCAATAAACAAGAGCAGGCGCGAGAGACTAGATATTATCGGAATGATCAAAGGGGTTGCTTGCCTTGCTAGGTAGCGGAAAGGTTCTCTCCTTCGTTGGGATACTCGGGGGTATCCTCGGAAGTAGGGCCTCCCGCAATGCAGATAAGAAACAATCAATACACGCAAGTGCAACAATATGATGCCTAATCATGTCATGATAACATGTATGGATGAGCTAATGCAGCTAGTGATCATGTTATTTTGAAATGAGTTTGAATATAGGTTCAAAATTGTTCTTCATTTCAAATTCCATATACTAACCTATTAGTAAATGTCAATGTTCACCTACTTAGGTTGCTCTAACGTGCATGACAATAGCACCATTGGATTCATTGGATTTTTCAGATAAATTTTCATATATAAATTATTTTCATTTGATTTACAGATTAATTTATATGAATTTTTGAAGTTTTAATCAATTTCTGGAATTATTTTTAAACAAGAAATGGATTAATGGCGTCAGCCTGACGTCACTGTGACGCGAGCTGGTCGGCTGACCAGGCCAGAGTCAAACCTGACGTGCGGGGCCCGCACGTCAGTGACTCAGGCTGAACAGGGGTTTGACCCACCCTGGGGGCCACTAGTCAATGGCAGGAGGCTAATTAACCAGGGGGGATTAGCCCCCTAATGATGGCCACGTCGACACCCGCCGGAGAGGGGCCGGCAGCAACCAAACCCGCGGCGGTGACTCGCCGGAGTTGGCCAGAAAGGTGCCACAGGGCACGGTTTCGCACGCCGAAAGCATCTACGGAACACCCACGCTCATCCGCGTCGAGTGGGGCTAGCATTGGGGCTCGGAGAGGTCTGCAGAGATGGCGGCGACGACATGGGCGGCCACCAGAGCTCGGGCAGGAGCAGCTGCTACGCTACCGGCTACAGGAGGCGAAGCTGAGGGCGGCTACGGGCTGCAGGAGGCGCTGCGAGCACGGTCCCGTGGCCAGGAGCGAGCTTTGGCCGCTGTAGCCACGGCTACGCCATGGCCGGCGGCGAGCTCTGCTCGGCTTTGGCTGCCGACGGGGCTAGAGGAGGGGACCGGCATCGGGACTGGGGGAAACATCCCAGGACCTCACCGGAGGGTCTTCTGGCACCGTAGCGGGGTCGGGGACGCGGGGAGGACGGCGAATCACCGGCGGCTTCAGTCCGGCGAGGAGGGGAACAGAGGAGAGGGAGAGGGGGAAATGGCGAGGGAGGGACAGCTCGAGCGGCGGCCGAGACTATCCTCTCGCCAGCGCAACGAGGAGGTGGCCAGGCAGGCAGGGAGGAGGTGGCCAGCGCGGCCACCGCCGGCTGCTGGGGAGGCACGCAGCTGCTTCTCCTCTTGGCGGGAGGAAGAAGACGGCCATGCCCCTGGTGGGCTGGGCTGCCTAATGGGCCAGGTAAGCAGGTGGGTTTTCTTCCTCTCTTTTCTTTATTCCATTTCTTTTCTAATTTCTGACATTTGTTTAATTCTTTTGCAGGTACAAAATGACTTTTTAAAATATCCTCAATATTTAATATATTGTAGTTTGAATATTTCAAACTTATCTAAAAAGTTTTCAGGATATTTTGGAACTAAAATAATGATAATGCTTTATTTAATATTTTCAGGGGCTTTATCATTTATTTTTAAATTGCTTTGGTTGTTCAAATATTTAAAATGTTCCCTGTTATAATCAAGTCCAAATTTATCAGACCCAGGGAACATTTTTTTAAAGGGCATTTTGGATTTGTTATTTTCACCAACTTTAAATTGTTTTGAATCAATGTGAGCTTGGGGTTTCTTTAACTCCACATTACATGCTGATGCAAAAGTTGAAATATGATGCAAACACATGCTATCCTATGACATCTAGCTAGGACGTGACAAACCGGATGAAAAAATAAAATTGGACACTCGCGCTCGATGGAGTCGTCCAGCTCGATGGCAATGTGAAGCGAGGAATCCCGCTCCGATGCCAATGCTGCCTCCGCCTCAGCAAGAGCCTCCCTACGCTCCTCGAGCATCCTCTCGAGGCGGGTCACCTTGTTTTGGAGGGCGGCGGTGCATTGGGCGGCTCCGGCCACTTCACTGACAGCTTTCTCCTTGGCCGTCACCACCCACGCCACGTCGGCCTTCAGGCGGTCTTGGGCCGCTTGCCCATTTGCTAGCTGGGCGCTGAGTCGGTCCCTCTCCTGAGTGACCACCTGGACGTTCTACACCAGCCAGTCCCTCTCGAAGATGGCCCCGGTTTTCTCTGCCTGGAGGGTGGTCAGCTCCTCTACAAGCAAAATGGGCATCAACCGGACATTCCACGCCCGATCCGGCTGCCAGGCAGCCGGACCGGCTCCCGGGGAGTTACCCCCCCCCCCCCACAAGACTTGACATACCTCGCTCCCGTGCCAGCTCGTCCTCCAGCCAGTAGAACCATGCTTGCCGTGGTCGTGGATGGAGACCGCCTCCTCAAACAGCTTCAGCCGCTGGGAGTTCCCCTCCTGCCACATGAAGCCAAAATGAGAAGACACAGCAGGAGATCCGGCTCGGCTGCCCGTCAGCCGGTCAGCCGGCCCGTATCTCGGGGGGCTACACCCAGTGGGTGCGCTTGCATGCCCCCACTAAAAATTTCAACAAGGATAGCAACACTTACCTCCGCGCGTCATGGGGTGGTGTCGGCCGCCTCCGCGAACCAGGCCAGCTCCTAGCGGCACCTATCCAGGACGCTCCCCAACTCCCCGAACACGGGGACCGGGCCACCTACCGAGGGAGCCGAAAGGGTTGGGACACGCCAGCGCCTCCGAGTCCCGGATCACGTCCTCCATGGACCTCCGGGCCCGGCTGTCATCGCCACCCATCCCGATGCTCGCCACGGTTCCGGCCTCTAGGGGGGTTGATAACGGTGAGGGCACGGGAATCGGTCCCCAGTTGCCCCTCGCTCGCCGCACGCGCTCCCTCCTCCTCCTGCCGGCCCGACGCAGCAACCGTGACAGACTGTGTCTCCGTCTCCATGGCCACCGCCGCCGCCTCCGGGGCCGCCGGAGCCTCCGGCACGTCGACCCGGGCCGGCTCAGCCATGGGTGGCGTCACTTCCGGCACCATCGGCTGGGTCGCCTCGAGGACCGGCTCCATACCGCCGCTCCCGATCGGGTCGTCTCCTCCGCAGACGGGGGCGCAGCCGGCTCCGTAGCCGCCCCTCATGGCTCGCTCGACGGGGGTCTGGACAGACAAGTCGATTCTGTCGCCGAGTTGGACGCTCGTGTGGGGTCCGTGAACCTTCTCTGCCTCCTTCCGCTTGAAGTCCCGGAATGCGAGGCCTCGCCTCGTGCTTCGGACTTCGAGGCTTGTAGCTCTGCGAGCCTCCTTTTCTCCTCCCACTGCGTGGCCGCGTGCTCGCGGGCCAGTCGGCTGGTGGTATCTGTCGGGTCAACCGCCGACTCCACTTCATGGAGCTGGATGGGGTCCTTGAGACGCATAAGGGTGAAACACCCATCGACCCACGACTCGGAAAGTAACACACGCAAAAAAAGAAGATCACGTACCCGGTAACGACGGGCAGAACCCGCCTGGCGCGTGTCGGTGGCTTCTGCACGGCCACTTTCACCCGCTTACGAGCTATTGGCGGGGCCGCCGGCTCCTCCTAAGCCGGCCTCTTTGCCCGACTGGCGGCTCCGGCCGTCGGGGCCTGAGCCGACCACTCCTTGCTCCGCCCACACCGGCCTTGCTGTACTGAGGAAGAGGCGCGTTCAGGATTATCACATCATCATCGTCATCATCATCATCAACATCATCATTAATCCAGTACCTGATAGTGGGACCGGTAGGGTACTCACTGGCTCCGCTGGGCTCTCCGGCTATGCTGGACCCTCGTGCTCCGCTGGGCCCGCCGGCTCTCGGGTCAGCCGGCTCCTCGACCCCTCCCAAGGAGTCAACCCCCTCTTCAGGCGGGCCTCCCTGCTCGTAGTCTTTGGAGTCGGAGTGGTCGCACTCCACCTCGAAGATTTGGCGGTGTGGGCCATCCGGCGTGTTCCGTCGCACGAACAACTGCGGTCAGCACGGAGAAGTAAGGTCAAATGCCGGCTGCCGGCTGGGAAGATTCTAACGAAAAGTGTTGCCTCGACAAAACGTACCAGGGGAGGTTAGTTGAGGCAGTCGTATGGCTCCTTGCCGAAGGTCCATGATGTCGACACCAGCTTGAACGTCGTGATGGCGTTCACCCGCTTCGCCACCTGAGCCGGCGTCAGGTCAACGGTCGTCAGCCGGCACGGGTCCCGGCGGCCGGACATATCGCAGATCCGGTGTGGCCTCATCTGGAGAGGCAGCACCCGGCACGAGATGAAGGCCGCCACCAGATCGGAGGCAGCCAGCCCCTCCCCGGTCCTCAGCTGCACGAGCCGGCTAAGCTCCGCGAGAGCCACTCCGCGTGGGGCGGCTCCCGACTAGTTGACTTCGGAGGAGTGCGCGTTGACAAAGGCTGGCAGCCGAATGTAGTCCCGCTACGGGTCGGCGTTCTTCACGTAGAAGAACGTCCGATGACAGCCCTTGACGGAATCGATGAGGGAGAAGTGCGGGAAGCGCGTGGCACGGCAACACACTGTCGCGCCCCCGCAAGCGTTGCTCTTCAACGCCTTGAGGTAGAAGAGGGAGTTGAAGAAGTCAAGGAAGGGAAGAATTCCCAAGTACCCCTCGCACAGCGTCACGAAGCCAGCGAGGTAGAGGATGGCATTGGGGCCGAGATGGTGCGGCTAGAGATTGAACGTGTCCATCATCAGACAGAAGAAATGGCTCACCGGGAGCCCGAAGCCGCGGGAGAAGTGCCAGGAGAAGACGACGAACTCTCCCGCCCGCGGGTGGGGCACCAACTCGTCGCCCGGTGAGCGAGCGATCACGCGCTCCGCCGGTGGCAGCATGCGCGCGCGACGGAGATCTGCGATGGTGGCCTCCATGACCACGGATCCGCTCCTTTCGGCCATTGCGATGGCGGGATGGCGTGCGAGCACGGTTGCGAGCGTAAAGAGCAGCGGCGCACGAGGGAGCGGAGAAGACAAGAGGAGAAACAAGGGGGGAAAGAGGGTGCGGGTGCTTCCGCCCTGTGCCCTCCTGATACGTCCATTTTGCATCATGTTTTCTTGCTATTATTTATAATGTTTTTATCCATAATAATGCTTTTGTTAGTAATTCTAATGCCTTTTCTCTCTTAATTTGTAAGGAACACACCAAGAGGGAGAATTCCGGTAGTTGGAATTCTGGACCTAGAAAAGCTACCTCGGGCTACCTATTCTGCACAACTCCAAACAAGCTGAAATTTCACGGAGATTTTTTATGGAATATTTAAGAATTATTGGAGCAAATAACTACCAGAGGGGGCCCACCAGGTGGGCACAACCCACCTGGGTGCGCCAGGGAGCCCAAGCGCGCCCTGGTGGGTTGTGCCCTCCTCGGCCCACCTCCGGTGCCCATCTTCTGGCATATAAGTCACGTTGACCTAGAAAAAACGAGGATAAGGCTTTCGGGACAAAGCGTCGCCGCCTCGAGGCGGAACTTGGGCAGGAGCACTTTTGCCCTCCGGTGGAGCGATTATTGCTTGGGGAACTTCCCTCCCGGAGGGGGAAATCATCATCAACAACTCTCCCATCTTGGGGAGGGCAATCTTCATCAACATCTTCAACAACACCAACTCCTCTCAAACCCTAGTTCATCTCTTGAGTTCAGTCTTGTTACCGGAACTATAGATTGGTGCTTGTGGGTGACTAGTAGTGTTGATTACGTCTTGTAGTTGACCACTATATGGTTTATTTGGTGGAAGATTATATGTTCAGATCCATTATGCTATTTAATACCCCTCTAATCTTGCGCATGATTATTATTTGTGAGTAGTTACTTTTGTTCTTGAGGTCACGGGAGAAATCATGTTGCAAGTAATCATGTGAATTTGATATTGAAAGCACATTTGCTCCCTTGGTGGTTTTCGTAATTAATAACAACATATAAGCCATTGAACTAATGTTTCCACCAAGTATATTTCAGGAAATGTTCAATGATAGGATTAGGAAAAGGAGATTGTGGACATACCCCAAGATGCAAGGAAATAGGTTGTCCAAGCTTCAAGCAAGATGACTCTACATTTTATATTTGTGAGAAATCACTTTGAGTCAATAGGAAAGCCAATACTATTAAAAGGGGGTAAGGTTTTCTTGGTGAACAATATGCTCAAATGTGCACAAGTGATAGTCGCCAAAAACATCCACAAACTCTCCCACCAAAGTCTGTTCTATGCCTACCACTCAAAATTGGTGCAACCAACTTTCCCATACCGGTGCCACCGATTCCAAAACCTAGACAGACTCAAGCCAAACCCTAGCCACTTTGGTGCAACCGATTTTATGTCGGTGCCACCGAGTTTAGGTTGCCAACTTTCTATTACGCAAATTCACATTTTCGGTCCCACCGAGAATGTTGGATCGGCGTCACCGAGATTGGAAATCTGACCGTTGGTCACCTTACCGGTGCAACCAAGTTTCCTATATCGTCTTTACTGAGATTCAAAAGTTGCCACCTTTTGTTCACTTTGGTACCACCGAGATTTACACATTGGTGTCACCGAGTTGGTCATTTTGTGTGTAACGGTTGGATTTTTGGGGATGCCTATATATACCCCTTCACCACCACCTACTTGAAACATAAGCACTCAGAACTATTCCATACCTATCCTATCATATTTTTTGAGAGAGAACCACCTACCCTTGTGTCGAGGTCAAGATATTCCACTCCAATCATATGGATCTTGATTTCTAGCCTCCCCAAGTAGCTTTCCACCAATCCCATCTCTTCCACCATGCCAAATTTGTGAGAGAGTGATTGGGTGTTGAGGAGTCTATCATCTTGAAGCACAAGAGCAAGGAGTTCATGTAGGATCGAAAGTAAGTCTAGAAGGGGGGTGATTAGACTACTTGACCAAATAAAAGTTTTGCTTATACCAAGTTTTAGGGTTGACAGTTTTTAGCATTTCATGGCAAGTCAAGTACACCCTAAATATGCAAGTCCAAGAGTATATAGCAGCGGAAAGTAACAACAAGCATGTATAGAAGGGATAGGGTAGGAAGATCAAACACAGTTGTAGACACGATGACTTTTCCCGTGGTTCCGATAGGAGGTGCTATCGTACATCCACGTTTATGGAGTCTTCAACCCACGGAGGGTAACGGTCGCGAGGGTCCATGGAGGGCAACTGCTACCTCTTGAGCTTGCGTTGGTTTTTTCGTTGAAGAGGAAAGGGTGATGCAGCAAAGTAGAGATAAGTATTTCCCTCAGTTTGAGAACCAAGGTATCAATCCAGTAGGAGTATCAAGATGAGGCACCAAGAAACCTGCACAAACACAAACAAACTTGCACCCAACGCGATAAAGGGGTTGTCAATCCCTTCACGATTACTTGCAAGGTGAGATCTGATAGTGATAATAGGTGAATGTAAATAAGTAAATAAAATTGCAGCAGGGTATTTTTGGTGTTCTTGTATTTAGATCTGAATATATAATATGTAAAATAGACCCGGGGGCCATAGTGTTCACTAGAGGCTTCTCTCGTGATAGCAAGTATTACGGTGGGTGAACAAATTACTGTTGAGCAATTGATAGAATCGTGCAAAGTCATGAAGTTATCTAAGGCAATGATCATACATATAGGCATCGCGTGCGAAACAAGTAGACCGATACTGTCTGCATCTACTACTATTACTCCACACATCGACCGCTATCCAGCATGCATCTAGTGTATTAAGTTCATAAGAAACGGAGTAACGCCTTAAGCAAGATGACATGATGTAGAGGGATAGATTCATGCAATGTGATATAAACCCCATCTTTTTACCCTTCATGGCAACAACACGATGCGTGCCTCGCTACCCCTTCTGTCACTAGGTGAGGACACCACACGGTATGAACCCAAAACCAAGTACTTCTCCCATTGCAAGAACTATAGATCAAGTTGGCCAAACGAAACCCATAACTCGAAGAGACTTACAAGGATATGAAATCATGCACATAAGAATTCAGAATTGACTCAACTAATATTCATAGATAATTTGATCATAAATCCACAATTCATCGGATCTCAACAAACACACCGCAAAACAGAATTACATCGGATAGATCACCATGGAGATCATGGAAAACTTTGTATTGAAGATCGGAGGGAGAGAGAGAGAGGAAGCCATCTAGCTACTAGCTATGGACCCGAAGGTCTGATGTGAACTCGTGAACTACTCACGCATCATCGGAGAGGCAATGGTGTTGATGAAGATGGCCACCGGAGATGGATTCGCCTCCGGCAGGATGCCGGAACGGTCTCCCAATTGGTTTTTGGTGGCTATGGAGGCTTGCGGCGGCGGAACTTGCGATCTAGGTTTAGTTCTACGGGTTTCAGTATTTATAAGACCGTCTGGCGTCGAGAACAAGTCAAGAGGGGCCACGAGGAGGTCACGAGCCCCCTAGTCGCGGCCTAGGGGTGGGGCCGCGCCTCCCAGGCTCGTCACTCCCTCGTGCCTCCTATTTGGTATCTTTTCCTTCTGGTATTTTTGGTATTTTCCATAAAAAATCACGGCGAAAGTTTTATTCCGTTTGGACTCTGTTTGATATTCCTATCTGAAAAAGGTCAAAAACACGGAAAAAACAAGACCTGGCACTGGGCACTGAGTTGATAAGTTAGTCCCAAAAATAATATAAAATAGCATATTCATGCATATAAAACATCCAAAGTTGATAATATAATAGCATGGAACAATCAAAAATAATAGATATGTTGGAGACGTATCAAGCATCCCCAAGCTTAACTCCTACTCGTCCTCGAGTAGGGAAGTGATAAAGAACGAATTTTTGATGTGGAATGGTACCTAACATATTTGTTCTATGTAATTTCTTTATTGTGGCATGAATGTTCAGATCCATAAGATTCAAAACAATAGTTTAATATTGACATGAAAACAATAATACTTCAAGTATAATTGCAAAGTAATCATGAACTTTTGAAATAACAAGGCCAAAGAAAGTTATCCCTACAAAAGCACATAGTCTGGCTATGCTCCATCATCCCCACACAACGAATTTAAATCATGCACAACCTCGGTATTGGCCAAGTAATTGTTTTCGCACTCTTACTTTCTCAAACTTTTTCAACTCTCATGCAATACATGAGCGTGGGCCATGGATATAGCACTTATAGGTGAAATAGAGTGTGGTGGAGGTTTTGAGGCAAAAAGGAGGAGATGGTCACATCGACTCGGCGTATCAATTGGCTATGGAGATGCCCATCAATAGATATCAATGTGAATGAGTAGGTATTGCCATGGAACGGATGCACTAGAGGTATAAGTGTATGAAAGCTCACAAATAAAAAGTAGTGGGTGTGCACCCAACTTGCTTGCTCACGAAGACCTAGGGCAATTTGAGGAAGCCCATCATTGGAATATACAAGCCAAGTTATACAATGAAAATTTCCACTAGCATATGAAAGTTACAAAACAAGAGACTCTCTATCATGAAGAACATGGTGCTATTTTGAAGCACAAGTGTGGAAAAAGATAGTAGCATTGTCCCTTCTCTCTTTTTCTCTCATTTGGGCTCTTTGGCCTCTTTTTTTATTTTTTTTATTTGGGCTCTTCGGCCTCTCTTTTTTTCCTCACATGGGACAATGCTCTAATAATGATGATCATCACACTTTTATTTACTTACAACTTGATACTTAGAACAATAATGACTATATATGAATGAAAGTGATGGCACATGTCATGAGACGGAACGGTGAAGTTGCGTGGCAATATATCTCGGAATGGCTATGAAAATGCCGTAATAGGTAGGTATGGTGGCTGTTTTGAGGAAGGTATATGGTGGGTTTGTGCACCGGCGAAAGTTGCGCGGTACTAGAGAGGGTAGCAATGGTGGAAGGTGAAAGTGCATCTATACCATGGACTCACATTAGTCATGAAGAACTCATATACTTATTGCGAAAGTTTTATTAGTAATCGAAACAAAGTGCTAAACGCATACTCCTAGGGGAAGGGTTGGTAGGAGTTAACCATCGCGCGATCCTGACCTCCACACAAAGGATGACAATCAATAAATCAATTATGCTCTGACTTCCTAACATAGCGGTTCACCATACGTGCATGCTACGGGAATCACTAACCTCAACACAAGTATTTCTATATTCACAACACCCTACTATCATAACTCTAATATTACCACCTCCATATCTCAAAACTAATCATGAGGAATCAAACTTCTCTTACTAATCAATGCACTTGAATATGAAAGTTTTTATTATATCCACTTTGGATGCCTATCATATTTAGGACTAATTTCATAGCACACGCCAATTACCAAGTTACTTAGGAGAGAGCACTCTCAAAATGATATAAGTGAAGATTCAAGAGTTTATATTTCTACAAAATATGACACCGCCATGCTCTACAAAGATTTAAGTGAAGCACTAGAGCAAAATTATCTAGCTCAAAAAATATAAGTGAAGCACATGTGAGCAAAATTACCAATGTCAAAAGATATAAGTGAAGCACATGGAAGCAAAATTACTAAGATCAAAAGATATAAGTGAAGCACATGGGAGCAAAATTATCTAGCTCAAAAGATATAAGTGAAGCACGTGGGAGCAAAATCATCAAGATCAAAAGATATAAGTGAAGCACATGTGAGCTAAATTGCCTAACTCAAAAGATATAAGTGAAGCTAAGTGAGTATTCTAACAAATTCACGATGAGTGCATGTCTCTCTCAAAAGGTGTGCATCAATGATGATTGTGATAAAACAAAAATCAAAGACTCCTATAATACACGACGCTCCAAGAAAAACGCATATCATGTGGTGAATAAAAATATAGCTCCAAGTAACGTTACCGATGGATTGAAGACGAAAGAGGGGATGCCTTCCCTGGGCATCCCCAAGCTTAGGCTTTTTGGTGTCCTTGAATTTTCTTGGGATGCCTTGGGCATCCCCAAGATTAGGCTCTTTCCACTCTTTATTCTGTTGTCCATGAGAACATCACCCAAAACTTGAAAACTTCACAACACAAAACTTAAACAGAAACTCGTGATAGCATTTGGATAAGAAAACAAACCACCAATTTTTTGTGTACTGTAGTAAACTTAATTTCTATTTAGATTGATGTTATATTACTGTATTCTCACTTTTCCATGGGTCGTACCCCCTGATACTAACCATAGTTTCATCAAAATAAGCAATCAACACAACAAAAACAGAATCTGTCAAAAACAGAACAGTCTGTAGAGATCTGTATATTTCATATATCTCTGCTAATCCAAAAATTCTTAAACAATTATGAAAATTAGTAAAATTTTCATATAAATCAGAAGCAAAAATAATCAACTCAAAATCTCTTTCTGGATAGGAATAAAAAATAATTACGTGAGCAGAAAGTTTTTGTCTTTTTTAGCATGATTAAACAACTATCACCAAAACTAATCATAAAGGTTCTACTTGGCACAAACACTAATTAAAACATAAAAAACACAATCATAACAGAATCATGATGGTTTGTAATCAACAAAAAAGAAAGTAAAAAAAGCAAAAATAAATCTATTCATTGGGTTGCCTCCCAACAAGCGCTATTGTTTAATGCCCCTAGCTAGGCTTAAGGCAATAGAATCAAGTATTGTCATCTTTAGTGCTCAAACAATAATTAGTTCTCATAATGGATTCATAAGGCAATTTCATTCTATTTCTAGTAAAATTTTCCATGCCCTTCTTTAATGGAAACTGAAATTTAATATTCCCTTCCTTCATATCAATAACAGCACCAATAGTCCTAAGGAAAGGTCTACCAAGAATAATGGGACATGTAGGATTGCAATCAATATCAAGCACAATGAAATCTACGGGCACGTAGTTCCTATTTTCAATAATAAGAACATCATTAATCCTTCCCATAGGTTTCTTAATAGTTGAATCTGCAAGATGCAAGTTAAGAGAGCACTCATCAATCTCATTGAAACCTAGAACATCACATAAAGATTTTGGAATCGTGGAAACACTAGCACCCAAATCACACAAAGCATGACATTCATAATTTTTAATCTTGATTTTTATAGTAGGTTCCCACTCATCATGAAGTTTTCTAGGAATAGATATTTCCAACTCAAGTTTCTCTTCAAGAGATTTCATCATAGCATCAACGATATGTTTAGTAAAAGCCTTATTTTGGCTATAAGCATGTGAAGAGTTTAGCATGGATTGCATCAAGGAAATACATTCAATCAAAGAGCAACTATCATAATTAAATTCCTTGAGATCCAAAGTAGTAATTCCATCACTATTCAAAGTTTTGATATCCTCTACTCCACTTTTAGTATTTTTAGCATCAAGATAAATAGACTCCGAATCATTGGGGCGTTTCTCAACCAAAGTGAACTCACATACAGCCCCATCATCATTAATATTGACATTAGAAAACAAGGATTCAATAGGAGTCACATAAAGCACTTTAATATCTTCGTGATTCTCATCACGAGAACACGCCTTTTTGAGCCATTCATGTCTAGCATGAATTTGGGCGGTTCTTTCTTTACTCTCATTCATAGAAACACACATAGCTTTCAAAGTTTCATCCATATTAATCTTGGGAGGAACACATCTCAATTTCAAAGCATCAATATCAAGAGACATTCTATCAACAGTCCTAGCCAAGTTATCAATTTTAAGCAATTTTTCCTCTATGGAAGCATTGAAAATCTTTTGCGAATTAATAAACTCCTTAATATTACTCTCAAGATCAGAGGGTATTTTATTATAATTTCCATGAGCATTGTTGTAGGAATTGCCAAAATTATTAGAGGGATTACTAGGAAAAGGCCTAGGATTAAAGTTACCTCTATAAGCATTGTTGTTACGAAAATTATTCCTACCAACAAAATTAACGTCAAAATTTCATTGCTATTATCAATCAAGGAAGATAAAGGCATATCATTTGGATATAGAGGAACACTCTTACTAGCAAACAACTTCATTAACTCATCCATCTTAGCACTCAAAGAGTTAATTTCTTCTATAGCATGCACTTTTTTACTAGTAGGTGACCTTTCGATGTGCCATTGAGAGTAATTTGTCATGATATTATCCAAGAGTTTTGTAGCTTATCCTAATGTGATTTCCATAAAAGTTCCACCGGAGGCGGAATCCAAGATATTTCTAGAAGCAAAATTCAAACCAGCATAGAAAATTTGTATAATCATCCAAAGACTTAGGCCATGAGCGGGACAATTTCTAATCATCAATTTCATTCTCTCCCAAGATTGAGCAACATGTTCATCATCTAGTTGCTTAAAATTCATAATATCATTACGGAGAGAGATAATCTTAGCAGGTGGAAAGTACTTGGAAATAAAGGCATCTTTACACTTGTTCCATGAATCAATACTATTTTTGGGTAAAGATGAAAACCAAGTTTTTGCTCGATCTCATAGTGAGAACGGAAATGGCTTCAATTTAATCATATAATTATCCACATATTTCTTATTTTGCATATCACATAACTCAATAAAGGTATTAAGATGGGATGCGGCATCTTCACTCGGAAGGCCGGAAAATTGCTCTTTCATAACAAGATTCAACAAGGTAGCATTAATTTCATATGATTCCGAACTAGTGGCGGGAGCAATTGGAGTAATAATAAAATCATTGTTATTAGTATTAGAGAAGTCACACAATTTAGAGTTTTCAGACATGGTGACTTACCAAGCAGACAAGCACACAAGCAAACAGAAAGCAAGCGAAAGAAAAGGGCGAACGAAAAAGGAAAATAAAAAAGGCAAATATGTTTGTAAAATTTTTGTTTTAGAAGTGGGGGAGAGGAAAACGAGAGGCAAATGGCAAATAATGTAAATGCAAGAGATGAGTTTGTGATAGGTACTTGGTAGATATGCTTCACTTGAATACTCCCCAGCAACGGCGCCAGAAATTCTTCCTGCTACTTCTTGAGCTTGCGTTGGTTTTTCCCTTGAAGAGGAAAGGGTGATGCAGCAAAGTAGAGATAAGTATTTCCCTCAGTTTGAGAACCAAGGTATCAATCCAGTAGGAGTATCAAGATGAGGCACCAAGAAACCTGCACAAACACAAACAAACTTGCACCCAACGCGATAAAGGGGTTGTCGATCCCTTCACGATTACTTGCAAGGTGAGATCTGATAGTGATAATAGGTGAATGTAAATAAGTAAATAAAATTGCAGCAAGGTACCCTTGATGGCAACAACACGATGTGTGCCTCGCTACCCCTTCTGTCACTAGGTGAGGACACCACACGGTATGAACCCAAAACCATGTACTTCTCCCATTGCAAGAACTATAGATCAAGTTGGCCAAACAAAACCCGTAACTCAAAGAGACTTACAAGGGTGGTGCCTCCTAAATTGGTTAGGTGTCGCTTGGGAGCCTCCTACTTCGTGTTGTGGGGTGAACCAAGAAGTTTGTAAGGGCAAGGAGATCACCTACTTCGTGAAGATCTACCCATAGTGAGGCTAGTCCTTCGTGGACAGAAGCCGCTATGGAATAGTCAAGGTTGCTACTTCATGGAACCTTTTGGGTGGAGAACTCCATGGACTCTCGCGACGTTACCCTCCGTGGGTTGAAGACTCCATAAATGTGGATGTACGATAGCGCCACCTATCGGAACCATGGGAAAAATCATCGTGTCTCCAACTGCGTTTGATCTACTTATCTCAACACTTTACTTCATATGCAATGTCTTTACTTTCCGCTGTCATATTTGTTGACATGTATGTATAGGGCTGTTAGACTTGCTAGCTTTGTTAAAGATGTTAAAATCTGCCAACAAATTAACTTGGGAAAAGGTTAGGTTTTAAATTTCTGCTAATAGTCTATTCACCCCTCCCCTAGACACTCTTCTAGTGATCCCTCAATTGGTATCAGAGCATTGGTCTCCATTGCTTTGGTTTAATCACCGAGGAGGAAGATTGGATGTGTCTAGTATAGGGAGTTTGAGTTGTAGAGTGCCAATTCTTGATGGAGAGTACTATAGTCAATGTAAATCCTTGATGCTTGAGTTGTTTAATTAATTTCAATTGATAAAATATGTTATGCACCCCTATGAGCCTCCTATTGATCCTTTGCATCCCACACACGAAGAGGAAATTAATATGCTATGCAATCTTAGAACTATTAATCTCATTGTTAGAGCATTGCCTAGAAATATGCTTAACCAAATGAAGAATTTTGCATGTGCTTACACTTTGTGGAATGATTTGGAGAAACGATATCCAAGTTATTCATTAAGTAATCTTGATGAAATTCTTCATAAAACCATTGCCTTTCACAAAATGTCGCCTAGTGATCCTAAGTTTGATGCTTGTCTATTTGAGCTTAGAGACCTCATGCATGCTAAAGGAGATGTCACA
Source organism: Hordeum marinum (assembly GCA_022496015.1). Taxonomy (NCBI): domain Eukaryota; kingdom Viridiplantae; phylum Streptophyta; class Magnoliopsida; order Poales; family Poaceae; genus Hordeum; species Hordeum marinum. Next base: position 473,346,429 of record CM039678.1, read on the forward strand.
ATCATCAACAATACCATTGTAGAAGCCATTCGCATTCATAAACTTGAACATTGTCATGATCACCATCCTAACGAATCTCTTGTTCTTTATGACGAGGATTTTCCACTTGATGATGACAATGTGGAACATGGCTACTATGATGAAGATGAGTTGTTCGACATCGAGTATGAGAAGATCATGAAGAATGCAAGTCTCATGGCAAACCTCAAGGATTACGTGTCCGGAGGAAAAGAGTGGATTCTCGATAATGGATGTACCGATCATATGACCGAAGATAGAAAAATGTTTGAAGAGATCACACACCAAACCATGGACCGCGAAGGTACGTAACGTTTGGAGACAACTCCAATGGTAAGGTACTTGGTCTTGGTAAGGTGGCCATATCCCATGATAGTTCTATTCAAAATGTTATAATTTTTGAATCTCTTGGCTATAATCTTCTTTCCGTGTCTAGACTTGCTGACTTTGGTTTCAATGTGTTATTCATGAAAATAGATTGCCGAGTGTTTCGACAAGATAATCATAAAATGGTCTTTACCGGTTTCCGTAGAGATGATCTATACATTGTCGATTTCACTAAGAGATCCAACCTCGCACTTGTTTAATTGCCAAATCTTCTAAAGGTTGGCTTTGGCATAGAAGATTAGGACATGTTGGCATGCGTAATTTAGACAAACTTATCAAAGGTGATCATATACTTGGTGTTAAAGATGTTATCTTTGACAAAGATAGACTTTTTAGTGCTGGTAAAGCTGGAAAGCAAGTATGTGGAAGTCATCTTGTTAAGAATATCATGACTACTAGGAGACCACTCGAGTTACTTCACATGGAATTTTTCGGTCCCAATGCTTATAAGAGTCTCGGTGGAAATTCCTATGGTCTAGTTATAGTTGATGATTTTTCCAGATTTGCGTGGGTATTCTTTCTTGATGATAAGTCACAGGATCAAAAGATGTTCAAGAACTTCGCTCGCAAAGCACAAAATCAGTTTGAAGTCAAGATCAAGAAGGTTCAGAGTGATAACGGATCAGAGTTCAAGAACACCCATGTGGATACCTTTCTTGATGAAGAAGATGTCTCACATGAGTTCTCGGCTACGTACACTCCTCAACAAAATGGAGTTGTTGAGAGGAAGAACCGGACACTCATTGAGATGGCAAGAACGATGCTTGATGAATACAAGACGCCGAAACACTTTTGGGCAGAAGCCGTGGAAACAGCATGTCATGCCACAAACCGACTTTACTTGCACAAGCTTCTCGGTAAGACGGCATACGAGCTACTCACCGGTAACAAACCCCAAGTTGGATACTTTAGGGTATTCGGCTCCTAGTGATACATTCTTGATAAGCATCGTCGTACTACATTTGCTCCTAAATCTCATGAAGGATTCCTACTTGGTTATGGATCGAACTCTCACACTTACCGTGTCTAGAATAACTTCACTCGAAAAGTTGAAGAGATGGTAGATGTGAATTTAGATGAATCTAATTGTTCGCAAGTCGAACAATTGCCAAATGATGTAGGTGATAAGAACCCTTCGGAAGCTATCCTAGATTTACCCATCGGCAAGATTCGTCCCATGGAGGTGAAGGAAAGTACTTCATCAACTCAAGTGGAAGCCCCTACGTCACGACAAGGTGAACCACAACATGACATGGAGGCATCCACAAGCAGTACACGGAAAGATGATGAAGAGGAAGAAGTGCATCATGAAGATCCACCACAACATCCTTCACCACCACCTCAAGGGAACGACACCTCCAACAACAACAAAGATGAGGGAGATGATGAAGAAGAAGAAGCTCCACCAACCAACAATCGGAAGCTGACCCGAGTTCGAGCACAAGTGACCAAGAACCATCCCCTAAACCAAATCTTTGGTGATATACAAACAGGGAGAATCACTCGCTCTAAAACTCATCTAGAAAACTTCTGTGAGCATTATTCTTTAATTTCTAGCATTGAGCCCTTGAAGTTAGAACAAGCTCTTGAAGACGCAGATTGGGTGAACGCTATGCATGAAGAGCTTCACAACTTTGAAAGGAACGAAGTGTGGACACTCGTGGAGAAGCCCGAGGATGAGCACAACATCATCGGAACCAAATGGGTATTTCAGAACAAGCAAGACAAAGATGGTCAAGTCGTGCGCAACAAGGCTCGCCTTGTAGCTCAAGGATATACGCAAGTCGAAGGTATGGACTATGGTGAGCCTACGCCCCCGTCGCTAGACTTGAAGCTATTCGCATTATTCTTGCTTATGCCAATCACCATGATATCACGCTTTATCAAATGGATATTAAAAGTGCATTTTTAAATGGTGAAATTGAAGAAGAGGTTTATGTTAAACAACCACCTGGCTTTGTGAATCCTAAGAAACCTAATCATGTTTACAAGCTTCGTAAAGCTCTTTATGGTCTTAAGCAAGCCCCTCATGCTTGGTACAAATGTTTAACGAAGTTTCTTATCGAAAAAGGTTTTGAAATTGGTTAAATTGATGCAACCTTATTCACTAAGAGAGTTAATGGTGAATTATTTGTGTTCCAAATTTATGTGGATGATATTATCTTTGGATCAACTAACCCTCAATTTAGTGAAAGGTTTGGTAGATTGATGTTCGAGAAGTATGAGATGTCTATGATGTGTGAGCTAAAATTCCTTCTTGGCTTGAAAATCAAGCAATCAAAAGAAGGAACTTTCATCTCTCAAACTAAGTATACCAAGGACTTGATCAAAAAGTTCAACATGCAGGAGTGCAAAGGTATGAAAACCCCTATGCCTACTAGCGGATATGTTGATCTAACCAGAGAGGATGAACCGGTTGATCAGAAAGTTTATCGATATATGATTGGTTCACTGTTATAGCTATGTGCATCTCGTCCTGATATTATGCTTAGTGTTTGCATGTGTGCTAGATATCAAGCTGCACCGGAAGAATGTCATCTTTCAGCTGTAAAACGTATTGTGAGATACTTGATACAAACGTCAATTTTTGGCATTTGGTATCCCAAGGGATCTTCTTTTGACCTTGTTGGCTATTCTGATTCGGACTATGCCGGTGACAAGGTTGATAGAAAATTCACCTCGGGTACTTGTCAATTTTTGGGCAGATCTGTTGTATCTTGGTCCTATAAGAAACAAAACTCGGTATCTCTATCGACTACCAAAGCTGAGTACATTGCTGCTGGATCTTGTTGTGTGCAACTTCTTTGGATGACACAAACACTTAAGGATTATGGAATTCATGTTAAAAAATTTCCATTACTTTGTGACAATGAAAGTGCTATTAAATTTGGTCATAATCCTGTGCAACATTCTCGAACTTAGCATATTCAAGTTCGACATCATTTCATCTGTGACCATGTTGCCAAAGGAGATATTAATCTTAAGCATGTTCGCACTAACAAGCAATTGGCCGATATCTTTACTAAGCCACTTGATGAGAAGACATTTTGTCACTTGAGGAGTGAGTTGAACATCATCGATGCTTCAAACCTTAGCTAGACTCACTCGATTGCATGCAAGGACATGAGCTTTCTTGATGTTTCCATCTGTCTTAACATTTCATCTTATGCCATGGAATTCTATGCTCCCTTGTATTGCAACTAATCTCTTGTAGGTACTTGAAAAACTGCATTCCACAAGATTGCCATCAACTCCAATCATAAGCAATCTTGTCATTACCAAGTATCCACAACCCCTCTTGATGATGGAAGGAAGAAGGCCACTCAACCATATCCTTGACATATACTTGATCAAAATTGCACACCTTCAATTGGTATCATGTCAATGGTATATATATATATTGTTCTTCCTTGCATGACTAATCTTTGTAGATAGCCAGTGTACTAGAACAAGAAGGATTGCTCAAAACTCAAGATGATCTTCATAAACCTCGAGCATCCTCAACAAGTTCATCTACAAGATTCGTCGTCAACATCACTCAAAGGTATGTACTCATGTCCTTGAAAAGGCTTTACTCCAAGAAATGAGCTAAAGCAAATCAAGCGATATGAAGACATTAAAATGCTTAATCGAAAAATGGTAACCCCATTTTGAGCTTAACATAGAGTATGACCTATGATCAAGTATTCTTGCTTGGCTCCTAATTCGATATACTCTAATATAGGTGACCTAGTCACCGCCCATCATCTAGTTAAGAATCTGGTGTGGTTTGCTCTCTATTGCATGATTTCTCATAACTACTCCAATCTTCTCTAGCTGATGTCCATTGTAAAAACTTCATATTTCATTGAAAATCTTTCTCTTGACTCTGGGAAAACAGAAACTTGGTTTCTCTTTCGGAGCCACCAACTCGGATATCTCGGTTCTACCGAAACTGCAGACAAGCTGCACTACAACATCTCGGTACCATCGATCTATCTATCTCGACGTCACCAATTTTCATTCTGTCTCTTTAGAATTCGTTTTGCAATTCTGTGTTTTCTTAGTGATCTTTCTTTTAATACTTCTGTCACTTCGATGATCCCTTAAAAAATACTTTGTATTACTCACGGGGAGAAGAACTAAAGTTAATTTTGAGGAGAAAATTTATTTGTTCAAGGATCCCTATCTTCAATGAAGAAAGGAGGAGAAGAACAAATCAGTTTCGATGACTCTCTTAGTTTTCATTTTGATGAATCTTACATTTTGATGACCCTTGTACTCAAGGATCCCTTCTCAGTCAGTGATCCCTGTATCTATCCATGTTTTTGAACTTTTTGGAAATTCATGCCAAAGGGGGAGAAGACCAAAGCTTCAAGCTAAAGGGGAGATATATGCTTATGCAAAGGGAGAGATATGATCAAGGAGGAGAGCCAATATTAATTCTCATACCTTTATAAACAAGGGGAGAATATAAAAGTATGGGGAGAAGAAAATTGTTGACCTTTCTCGCCTCCTAATATCTACATGCTAAGATTCAGGGGGAGAGGATAATCTATTTTCATATCTACGGTGAGAAAATTCTCAATGATCATGGAGACATATCAATTCTAAGGAATACTATTTTCTATATGTCCTCCATATCCTGGCCATTTTTTAGTTCTATTGCCTTGTTGTTTGGTAGAATACTCTTGTGTTTCCTAACATTTTTTTCTCAAGTGTGTTTCTATCACCAGGATGCTCAAGAACTCAAGGTAAGTATATGCATCATATCCTTGGTCAAGATGATCTCTTGCTTCTTGCACATATTGTTTGCAAGAGTGATGTCTTGAACAAAGATACATCTCATTCATATATATTTGATGCATGTATCCAAGATACACGTGACCTGGTATATTCCTTCTACCTTATGTGTGTTCATGCATTCAAAAGCAACTATCCTTTAAAGGACTGCACACATTTAGGGGGAGCAAGTCTAAGTCATGTGTCTCTCAAAGTCTTGAGTATAACCATGCATATCTTTATTTGAAGCTTTGATTGTATGTTGTCATCAATTACCAAAAAGGGGGAGATTGAAAGCACAACATGCTCCCTTGGTGGTTTTGATAATTCATGACAACATACATTGTCTCTTGGACTGATACTTTTACCTAGTGTATTTCAGATACAGTCTATAGAGAGGTCTGGCAAAAGGAGAATGTGAAGAAACCCCAAGATTCAAGGAAATAGGTTGGCCAAGCTTCAAGCAAGAGGACTCTACATTTTATATCTGTGATAAATCACTTTGAGTCCATAGGAAAGCCAATACTATTAAAAGGGGGTAAGGTTTTGTTGGTGAACAATATGCTCAAATGTGCACAAGTGATAGTCACCAAAACATCCAAAAACTCTCCCACCAAAGTATATTCTATACCTACCACTCAAAATAGGTGCAACCAACTTTCCCATACCGGTGCCACCGATTCCAGAACCTAGACACGCTCAAGCCAAACCCTAGCCACTTCGGTGCAACCGATTCCATACCGGTGCCACCGAGTTTAGGTTGCCAACTTTCTATTATGAAAATTCACATTTTTGGTCCCACCGAGAATGTTGGATCAGCGTCACCGAGATTGGAAATCTGACCGTTGGTCACCTTATCGGTGCAACCGAGTTTCCTATATCGGCTTTATCGAGATTCAAAAGTTGCCAACTTTTGATCACTTCGGTACCACCGAGATTAACACAACATGTCACCGAGTTGGTCATTTTGTGTGTAACGGTTGGATTTTTGGGGATGCCTATATATACCCCTTCACCACTACTTACTCGAAAGAGAAGCACTCAGAACTATGCCCAGGGCTGGCCCTGAGGGGGGGCAGAGGGGGCGGCCGCCCCGGGCCCCCAAGATGCAGGGGCCCCTACCCAGGGTACACAGTTAAGCAGTACAAGCACTCAGAAAAAAAAAGTTAAGCAGTACATGGGATGGGCATGCAGACGTAGGGAGCGGCTAGCCCACACAGGCAACCGGTTCCTCAACTCATAGTACGCGTAATTGTAGCCTTGAACGTGCGCCTGTTCGCTTTCCTAATTCCCTTCGGAGATCCAATCGCTAGTTCACAACCCCCAGATCTGACCGCAAGCCACCGTCTCACCGGCGAACTTGGTTCTCCAATCTCCAAACGAGAACTGATCCATATCGTGTCATCGTCGAGCCTAACGTATTGACACACACCCATGTAGATCACGTTGCTGGCGCAAGTCTACTATGCATCATCGCGGAGCGCTCAAACCAACCCGACGTTGATCCAACTAATCTGAGGTACACCATATTCCTTATATTTAACTAATTAAGCAATTTATCTTTGCAAATATGATGCATAGCTTTTGCTCTGTTCAACTTATGATGTACTTTTTTTTATTTTCAACATCGTGTTTGTGTGTATAAGCTATTTCATATGAATATTGGTTTTGAATGGATTCATGTATATATACACGCACTAGCAAATTGGGTATGCATTGCAAAAAATCCAAAATAAACTGATACATGTTCATAAACGTGAAAAAAAATCACCATGTCTTGGTATATTATCAGTAAAAATATGTTAGCAATCATCCAAAGTATATCCCTCTTATTTGTTTGGATGATATGGGGAAGGGTTCTGCCATTTGGAGAGACCAAGGGATTTTCTGCAAACATGATGGATCGGAGTAATGGGGTCTCTTTTCAAGAACTTAACCTACCTCACATCTGTTAGATGCAGACTGGATGATAAATCATAGCGGATAACACGCACGCCATCATAACCGACTGAGTCTTTTCTATAAGTAGAGATCCTGATTATTATTTTAATGGTTTATTAAAATTCTCATCCAGCTTTATTGGTTCAAAAAAATGTCCATAGGTACTGTGGTCAGGTCATGGGGGTTCCCCAACCAAATATGATGACCTACCTCGAGATTACACACGACTTTTGACGAGATTATGAGCTTCCGAAATAAAGTTTCTACGCTCAAAAATGAAATTACGAGAAGGGGCCCCGAGTTTTGGTTTCGCCCCGGACCCCCAAAATCTCAGGACGGCCCTGACTATGCCATACCTATCCTATCAGATTTTCTAAGAGAGAACCACCTACCCTTGTGTTGAGGTCAAGATCTTCCACTCCAACCATATGGATCTTGATTTCTAGCCTCCCCAAGTAGCTTTCCACCAATCCCATCTCTTCCACCATGCCAAATCTGTGAGAGAGTGATTTCGTGCTGAGGAATATATCATCTTGAAGCACAAGAGCAAGGAGTTCATCGTCATTATCGAGCCTATTACCTTTTGGAGGGTGGTGCCTCCTAGATTGGTTAGGTGTCGCTTGGGAGCCTCCTACTTCGTGTTGTGGAGTGAACCAAGAATTTTGTAAGGGCAAGGAGATCGCCTACTTCGTGAAGATCTACCCATAGTGAGGCTAGTCCTTCGTGGACGGAACCTGTTATGGAATAGTCAAGGTTGCTACTTCGTGGACCCTTTTGGGTGGAGCCCACCATGGACTCTCATGACCGTTACCCTCTGTGGGTTGAAGACTCCATAAACGTGGATGTACGATAGCGCCACCTATTGGAACCACGGGAAAAATCCATGCGTCTCCAACTGTGTTTGATCTACCTATCTCAACACTTTACTTCATATGCAGTGTCTTTACTTTCCGCTGCCATATTCGTTGACATGAATGTGTAGGGCTATTAGACCTGCTAGCTTTGTTAAATTTGTTAAAATCTACCAACCAATTAACTTGGGAAAAGGTTAGGTTTTAAATTTCTGCTAATAGTCTATTCACCCCCCCCCCTCTAGACACTCTTCTAGTGATCCCTCAGTGCTTAAACGATGAGTATGACCTATGGTCAAGTACTCTTACTTGGCTCCTAAGTCAAATACTCATATATAGATGACTTCGTCATCGCCCAAGTGCTTGTTAGATGCTAGTGTGTTTGTGCATGGTTGTCATGATTTCTTTTGACATATTATTGTGTGAGCATGTTGGTCTGCATTTATTTTCTCATTCGAGGACATCCAATTGTTGCTATTTGGCTTTTCATTTATCTTTTGCCAATTGGATGGACAAGAATGCCTAGGACCACTCTTTATCTATCTATGCTTTCTCACCTCATATTCCATTCATGCTGCATCACAAAATTTGAACAAGTGCTTTTCGATCCCTCTGTGTGTGGAGCACTCGGATTTTCGTATCGACAAGGACTGACCATTGAAACCTCCCAAGTGCAACTCGGTGAAACCAATCCCTAAATCTCGGTCTCACCGAATGCCTAGGGTTGATCTGGTTTTCCATCCCGGTACTATCGATTTCATTCTCGGTTACACCGAGTTTCCCTGTCAGCTCAAGGGTATATTGTTGTGGACCCCGACGCTTTGAAATTCAATCTTCAACCATCGCGCCTCAGAACCCTAAGATGCCACCTCAAGACCCCTGGTAGTCGCCCTTGTCTTCCTACGCCCCTCCGCCGCTGGGAATCCCCGCCGTCGACGAAATCTACACCATCGTCGCCACCGTAGAGGATCCGCACCAAGCTAGGGTACGGATTCGATCTCTAGTGCGCTCCCCATCCGATTCTTGCACATTAGATACTTGATTATCATCTTTGCACCCTTGGCTCAGATATCCAACCAGTTAATTCTGCAAAATCTCGAGTTAGATGAATTTTCTAGGGTTTTGTCGTCCGCCCGACATATCTCGGTGGAACCGAAACGAAGATATCGGTCTCACCGATATGCTTTTCAGTGAGGGTGAGAACTGACTCGGTGGAACCGAGTAGCACTTTTCGGTCCGACCGAAAAGGCTGCCAAGTTTCTGTTAAAGAGTTAGTTTGTCTCGGTCTCACCGAAAATTTCTTTTCGGCTGCACCGATATGTATTTGACAGATAGCAAAACTTTTTGAAAACTCATTGCTCAAATTTCAAAAACCAGTGATAATTCATCTACTTCTGCTCATATACACTCTATTCACAGGGTCAGTATGTCAGGCTCAGAGGACAGTCAGAATTTTCCGGAGCAGGGATTTGATATGAGTTCTAGAACAAGCCCAGAAGCCAGTTCTTTCTCAGATCCAGGCACCCCCAGCTCTCATGGGTTGCCCAAGGCTGCCACCAGAACCAGGAAGAAGCTGAACTCAGATGAACAGGATTCAGACTTTGTCCCTGAAGAGATTCTTGCTAAGAAGCAAGAGAAGGCTGCCAAGAAGTCAGCAACTGAAGCTACTTCTTCTCGAAGAGTTGTCGGCAAGATATATGCTCCTGCTTCTACCTTCAAGTCTCATGAGACAGCTAGAGCAACAATTTCTGTTGAGGTCCCCAAGAGGGTTATGCCTAAGAAGTCAGGGGAGAAGAAGTCAAGGAAGAGGGTCATTCATGTGACTGGTAGACCTACTTCCATGTATGAAGATCCCGAGGAAGCAACTGGACCTGCTGCTGAGGAAGAGGAGGATGAGCAAGCTACAAAGGCTCCTCCCAATAAGAAGGCAAAGAAACTGATGTATGATGCTATGCCTAAGACCAGCACATCCAAGAAGGCTGCTGAGAAGCCTAAGAGGACAACTAGGCAGATTCTAGCTTCTGAGAAGAACAAAGGAACTGCTTCCAGAGTTGAAGAGGAAGATGACTTGACAACACTGATGAAGCTCAGACCACACCTTCCAGTACACAATGCCAGCTACCCACTAGCTGAGGACATGAAGAATAGGAAGGATTCTGGATTTAGGGCATGGAGATCTGCTGATCCATATAGCCAGAGGAAGAAAACAGTTGTGGACTACAGGTCCTATACCAAGGAGCGGCAGGATTTCTATGAGACTGTGCTCTTTGACAAGAGTCCAGTTGTTAGTGATATGCATTACGTTGATTGGAAGTTCATCAAGGAGAATGAGGACTACTTTCCAAGTGTCCAGGACAACTTCCACTACATAGATCTGGATGAGTTCATTGGCAGAGAATTCACAGCGTGGAATGATGAGATGATCCTGCAATTCTACTCCACTGCACACTTCTACGGATATGGTAGAATTGTGTGGATGACTGAAGGTGCGAGGTACGAATCAACTGTTGAGGAATGGGCTGATATCTTAGGAGTTCCTGAAGCACAGGATGGTGACTTGGATGTATACTCAGAATCCAAGGCTAGCCAGAATGCTATGGCTAACATGTATAAGGAGATCCCTGCTGCAAATGTGAAGTCTCACATGCTAGGATCCATTTACTTTCTCCAGGCTGGCCTCCGCACGATGAACACCATACCGAGGCATACTTTGATGCCCAAGTCAGGAGATGACAAGATGATCCAAGGCCACTCCATCAACATGTTGATCCACCTTGACAGAAACACCAGGATCAGAGTCATGGATCTAATTGTTGAGACAATCAAGAGGGTTGCTATTGACCAGAAGCACTCCTGCTATTATGCACCCTACATCCAGATGCTCATCAACTCAAGACTGGAGAAGCACATTTTTTCCCTAGATCATCCACATTTGCCCCTACAGCCAGATCTCAAGGACAATGTTGTGGTGATGGATGCTGATCATCCCAGTTCAGCTGCAGCTAAGGAGGAAGCAGAGGCAGTTAGAGCCACTAGTGCTCAGGTCCCTAGATCCAGGAACGAGCAAATGGATCTGTTGATATCATCTGTTCAGGCATGTAGAAGGACATTAAGGGGATTCTGGACAACCAGAACAGTCTTGTCAGGATCTTTGAGACCAGAATCAAGACCCTTACTGATAAGGTGGACAGGCTGACTAAGACTGTCACAAAGCTTCAAAAGGAAGTTGACTTCGTGCACATCCCTCGGGTCTCTTCTACCACAGATGATGACGATGATGATGAGGATGAGGATGAATCACCTCTAAGGCCAGGCACTCAGTTTACCACTCAGGCCAGATCAGCCACTATGCCAGCTCCATCACCTCCATCAGCTTCTGCTCCATCAGTGACCACTCCAGCTCCATCCACGACATCTGCAGAGATCTTCACCGACACTGTCATCTTGACTCCTTCATCAACAACCGGAGGAGATATGCCCAAGAATGCTTAGATGTATGCCTTTGAACTTGTTGGTAACTTGTTGCCAAAGGGGGAGAAGTATATATAGATCTTTAGGCTTCGAGCGAGAGAGCGTTTTGGTGTTTTATTGCTTTTCAAAACATTTGGTTCTTTTGGTTTGATATGAGATACTATTGTGATCATGTGTGTTATGCTACTATTTTACATTGTTATGTGCGATGCAACTATTTCCTATCATCTTAATTCTTATGCGATGATCATTCACCTTTGCTTGATTGTGTTGTGCGTTGTTATTCATTCTAATTATTCTCGCACACCACCAAGTTGCATTTGACATGGAAGAAGTGCCCCACATACCTAATCAATTGTGCATTTGCGTTCAAATGCAAATTCAAAATAATGCACAAATTTAGGGGGAGCTTTTGCTGATCACATAACTCTCAAAGCGACGATTATATTCGTTGAATTTATCATATGTCGAAGCTTTGATCTATATGTTGTCATCAATTACCAAAAAGGGGGAGATTGAAATCACATTTGCTCCCTTGGTGTTTTTGGTAATTAATAACAACATATAAGTCATTCAACTAATGTTTCCACCAAGTATATTTCAGGAAATTTTTAATGATAGGATTGGCAAAAGGGGATTGTGGACATACCCCAAGATGCAAGGAAATAGGTTAGCCAAGCTTCAAGCAAGAGGACTCTACATTTTATATTTGTGATAAATCACTTTGAGTCCATAGGAAAGTTAATACTATTAAACGGGGGTAAGGTTTTGTTGGTGAACAATATGCTCAAACGTGCACAAGTGATAGTCGCCAAAAACATCCACAAACTCTCCCACCAAAGTCTGTTCTATGCCTGCCACTCAAAATCGGTGCAACCAACTTTCCCATACCGGTGCCACCGATTCCAAAACCTAGACAGACTCAAGCCAAACCCTAGCCACTTCGGTGCAACCGATTTTATGCCGGTGCCACCGAGTTTAGTTTGCCAACTTTATATTATGCAAATTCACATTTTCGGTCCCACCGAGAATGTTGGATTGGCATCACTGAGATTGGAAATCTGACCGTTGGTCACCTTATCGGTGCAACCGAGTTTCCTATATCGGCTTTACCGAGATTCAAAAGTTGCCACCTTTTGGTCACTTCGGTACCACCGAGATTAACACATCGGTGTCACCGACTTGGTCATTTTGTGTGTAACGGTTGGATTTTTGGGGATGCCTATATATACCCCTTCACCACCACCTACTCGAAAGAGAAGCACTCAGAACTATTCCATACCTATCCTATCAGATTTTCTGAGAGAGAACCACCTACCCTTGTGTTGAGGACAAGATATTCCACTCCAATCACATGGATCTTGATTTCTAGCCTCCCCAAGTAGCTTTCCACCAATCCCATCTCTTCCGCCATGCCAAATCTGTGAGAGAGTGATTGGGTGCTGAGTAGTCTATCATCTTGAAGCACAAGAGCAAGGAGTTCATCGTCATTACCGAGCCTATTACCTTTTGGAGGGTGGTGCCTCCTAGATTGGTTAGGTGTCGCTTGGGAGCCTCCTACTTCATGTTGTGGAGTGAACCAAGAAGTTTGTAAGGGCAAGGAGATCGCCTACTTCGTGAAGATCTACCCATAGTGTTGGGGATATAACCCCACGGTGAGACCCGCCCGGAGGGCTCCGGGTCATAGCGAGCGGCTCGTACGCCAACCCAAGAGTAAGCCTTGAAGATTTAAGGCCCAATATGCCTGGCGGCTTGACGGGATGGGCCGGAAGGTGGCCCGGATGGAGAAGACCCGGGCGCATAAGCCGCCCGGGGACAACTTGGTCAGCAAAGGCAAGAGAAGATGGAGGTAGAATCGGACATGTAATGAGAGTCGGTTACAACTTGTATGACCCGTGGCCTTGAAATCCTATATAAAGGCAAGACCCAGGGCGACTTAGAGGTTAGGCTATCGAGAACTAGGTCAAGCAATAGCTCCCTTGCAATCGATACATCAAGCAATACAAGCGCAAGCAGGACGTAGGTTGTTACCTCATCTCGAGGGGCCGAACCTGGGTAAACTCGTGGCCTTTGTCCCAACCAACCCCTTTGAGTCCATCACGTTAGGAATGGCCTCGAATCCAAGTCCGGTCACCCGGACATCTGCCGTGACGAAACAACGACAGTTGGCGCCCATCGTGGGGCCTGCGCTCGGTGGTGTCGAGTTCTCAAGGGCTCTCTCCAGGGCTCGAGGGATACGTGGTCGGAAGGATGAGCAAGAGTCGCCGCGGCCGGCTCTACATCGACGATGCCGGCTGGGGGCTTGATGCCGGTTCTATGGAATATGGATTCCGGGTTCCATTCGGTGGGATTCTCATGTTCATCGGAAGGACCGATGGATCTACACCCGTGCTGGACATCTGCACCGACATCGTCGAGCCGGCTCGGTGCACGCAACCCGCCCGTGATGTGCGACCTGCCCGTGTTAACCCGGGTCGGAAGCACGTCTTCGTAGGCTTTACTCAAGGTACGGATCTGGAAGCTTCTGGGTCACAGGAAACTCTTGTCTGCTCAGAAGACGAATCTTCGAGCGGTGAGATGGGGTCGATTTACCAGCTTCACCATGGGGGCTCGGGGGCTACGACGAGCCCTACCTTGAGTCGGATCATTCTGATTTGGACATTCTTGGGCCACCGGTTCATGCTGCCGTGTTTATTGCGGGGTCGGCCCCAGGTACGAGCAGTACAGCTGCAGGAGCGGCAACCTTGGGTGTTGACCCGCCGCCGTCGGCTCAAGTTCTTCTGGATCTGATGAACGAGCTTGCGGCCCTTATGGCCACTGAAGTCACCCCAGATAATCAAGCCGCCCGGAACTTAGAGATTGGGAGGGTCAAGGACCGGATGGCAAAGGAGCAATAGAGGATAGCTGAGCTGAAGATCCAGATGGAGGAAGAGGCAGAACGTATTAAGACGGATGCTTTCTGCCTTGGGCTGGAATAGCAATCGGCGGTTGCGGTACATCAAAGGAGGCATCAATCCCGTTTAACAGAACATTATGAGGCTAGGAACCTCTTCAACACGCTAGGAATGGGGCGAGCAACAGAAGCACCTGTAAGCCACCCAGCGGCTCAACCGACGTCTCACCCGGCCCGTCGAAACCAAGCTTCACCAGTGGTCTTCCCAACACCGGCGGGTCATTACTCTAACCCGGCTGAGAACATGGTAGCCGTAGCTACCCGGCTTGAAACAAATTCCTATTCTGAATGAAGCACCTTTTGCGGAAGAGGTACGGAATGCCATTGGGTATCTTCAGACGGCGATGGCCCAGCAGGAGAAGTATAATCATAGTTGGAGCCGCGTTCATTCAACCCCTCTCCCCAGCCGGAGCTTCAGTCGACGCTATGAGTCGTCGGCGGTTTCTAGAAGCAACCGGCATAGAGAGGCTCTGGCGGGTGATCAGCCGGCTCCGGATATGCAAACGCTCATGAACCAGGCGAGAAGCCAGCAAGAGGCGGCAGCTTTGGCCCCGGCGGCTCACCAAGGGCTCACACCCTCCGTCTCAGTAGGAGTGGGGGTGAACGCCAGGGCGGTGGGAGTGCCATGTTTATCGCCGGCTCTACAGAGTGAGCGGTTGCCAAAGGATTTCAAAGGGACCCGTAAGGTCCCGAATTACACCGCTGATCTACCTCCGGAGGCCTGGGTTGAAAGTTATGAGCTTGCCATGGAGATGTTGGACGTCAGTGAGGTGGTGTGTGCAAAATACTTCATCATGATGCGTGAAGGTCCGGCTCACACATGGTTAAAGGGCTTGCCACCCAATACCATCAATTCTTAAGCTGAGTTGAGGGAAAGGTTCATCAAAAACTTTCAAGGATCTTGCAAACAGCCCATGACCATTGTGGATCTCGATCACTGTGTCTAGCAGAAGAATGAGTCAGCTCATCATCCGGCGGGTGTCGACAATCATCCACTCCTCTGAGCAGATCACGACGGCTCAAGATGTGCTGATCTTAGAGAAGAATTGTCACTTCATCCCGTTGAAACAGAAACTTGGCCGGCTCAAGCATACATGTCAGGACATGGGAGAGCTCATGACGGCTCTCAAAAAATGCACCGACTCCGATAACACAAAGGATCCAGGTTCTGATGAGGAGGAGGCCGTTCAAGGCAAGAAAAATAATCAAGGAAAGGGTGTGGCCAACAATGGTAACCATAATAAGCGGAAGAATCCCGATGGCGGATCAGAGCTGGTGGCCAACACAAGCACTGGTCAGAATCATCCTAAGGGTAATGGGAAGTTCAGCCACCCTTTAATAAGAACAGGACTCCCTTTAATTTGGAGGAGGCGCTTAAGAAGCCCTGTCCGGAACACAGCCAGCCCGGTAAACCTTCGTCGCACGCATGGGTAGACTACCACATTATGCAGAAGTTCAAGAATTACCACGCGCAACCCAACAACCAGGGTGGTGGCCCGTTCAGCGGCTCAGGACCGGGCGGGTCAGGGGCCGGATTTGGATTCGGCCGCTCAGGGCCCGGTCATCATTGCCAGGGCAATCAAGGGGGACATCCTCAGCACTCTAGTAACAACAATCAGCAGTAGCATAATCAATCCAGGTATCAGAGTAATCCAAAGCAGCTTAGTTCGGGCCAGTATCATGTTTTCACGACCAGCCTTAACAAGCCCGATCAGAAGTTATGCAGGCGAGCGGTCAATGCGGCTGCGCCGGCTCTGCCGCAGTACTTGAAGTGGTCTGAATATGACATCACATGGAGCCGGGAGGATCACCCGCCATGTGTTGATGACCCGGGGCGGCTGGCTTTGGTGGTTGCCCCCAAGTGGGAGGATATATGGTGAATAAAGTACTCATGGATGGAGGCAGCAATATCAACATCCTTTACTATGATACCTTTCGTTGGATGAAGCTGCTTGACAAGGATCTTAAGCCATCATCCTCCATTTTCCATGGCGTGGTGTCGGGCAAGTCGGCTTACCCGGTGGGTAGGATTTCCTTGGAAGTTGCCTTCGGTGATGAGTATAACTACAGGGTAGAGACCTTGTGGTTTGAAGTGGTCAAGATCAAGAGCCCTTACCATGCATTGTTTGGGCGGTCGGCTTATGCTAAGTTCATGGCTAGGCCCTGCTATGTCCACTTATAGCTCAAGATGCCCGGGTTGAAAGGTACCATTACCTTTCATGGTGCTCGGAATACGGCTATCGAGTGCGAGGAAGGAGACGCGGCTTATGCAGAATCCAGTTGTACCCAGGAGGAGCTTAAGTTTTATAAGGAGAATGTTGACCCGGAGGATATGACCCCGCTGAAAAAGCCCACAACAGAGGTTGAGCCGCCCCTCAAGTTTTCGGCAGATGATACCAAGGCAATAGATTTCACTCCGGGCGACTCATCCAAAAAGTTCATCATTGGGGCTCACATGGATCCCAAATAGGAAAGCGCGCTCATCGAATTCATCCGTGAGAATCAGGACATCTTTGCATGGAAACCTTCTGACATGCCGGGTGTACCGAGAGAGTTCGTTGAGCACAACCTTAATGTGGATCCTAAGTTTAAACCTGTCAAGCAGTTTCTACGACGGTTCAATGAGGAGAGGCGCAAGGCCATTGGGGAAGAGATAGCACGGATCTTGGCGGCGGGTTTCATTGTTGAGGTTTTTCACCCGGAGTGGTTGGCTAACCCGGTGTTGGTGCTCAAGAAGAACGGCACGTGGCGTATGTGTGTGGACTACACGAACCTTAACAAAGCTTGCCTGACTGGCCCTTTTGCTCTCCCTCGTATCGATCAGATCATTGATGCTACGGCGGGTTGCGAAAGCCTGTGCTTCCTGGATGCCTACTCAGGGTATCATCAGATTAAGATGGCAGTTAAGGACCAGGAGAAGACGGCCTTCATTACACCTTCTGGAGCTTTTTGTTATGTATCTATGCCCTTTGGGCTCAAGAGTGCCCAGGCGACTTATCAGCAATGTGTACAGAATTGCCTTCACAGTCAGATTGGGCGCAACGTCCATGCTTACGTGGATGATATTGTGATCAAATCAAGGAAGAAGGAGACCCTTTTGGACAACTTAAGGGAAACCTTTGACAATCTTTGGGTATATAAGATGATGCTTAACCCGGCTAAGTGCGTCTTTGGGGTTCCGGCTGGCAAGCTCTTAGGATTTCTGGTTTCTCAGCATGGCATTGAGGCTAACCCGGATAAAATCAAAGCTATCACCTCCCTGGTAGAGCTGGCCTGTGTTAACGATGTACAATGCCTGGCAGGACGGATCGTAGCGTTGAGCCGGTTCATAAGCTGCCTTGGTGAGAAAGCTATCCCCATATATCAGATGATGAAAAAGACGGACAAATTTGTCTGGAGTACGGCGGCTGGTGAAGCATTTGAACCACTCAAAAAGCAGCTCACTGAGCCACCGGTGTTAGCCGCTCCGGCTGAGAAAGAACCTTTGCTTCTATACATGGCGGCTAATAACCGGGTTGTCAGCTCTGCAATTGTGGTCGAGCAGAAGGAAGCCGGGAAGGAGTATCCGGTTTAGAGGCCGGTTTATTATATAAGTGAGGTCCTGACGGAGTCCAAGCAGGGGTATCCACATTGGCAGAAGCTGGTATATGGGGTCTTCATGGCTAACCGCAAGGTAAAGCACTATTTCTTAGGGCACCAGATCAGCGTGGTCAGTTCTGCTCCGTTGGGGGCAGAATTCAGAACAGAGAAGCCACTGGTAGGATTGCTAAGTGGGCATTAGAGCTGGGGCCTCTCAATCTGGAATACTGCCTCGTACGTCCATCAAGTCCCAAGCCCTTGTGGATTTTATAAACGACTGGACAGAGTGTCAAGCTCCCGAGGAAAAGCGGATGACACATACTCGACTATACACTTTGATGGATCCAAGCAGCTAGAAGGATCAGGGGCGGGAGTTGTTTTGACATCTCCCAAGGGTGATAAGTTTTGTTATGTGCTCCGGCTGATGTTCCCTTGCACCAACAATGCGGCGGAGTATGAGGATCTGCTTCATGGTCTCCGGGTAGCCAAAGAGATGAATCTAAGCCGATTAAGGTGTTTTGGCGACTCAGATCTTGTGGCTCAACAAGTTTCAGGCACATGGGATTCCAAGGACCCGCGGATGGCGGCTTATCGTCAGGCGGTTGATGTTATAGCCGGTCACTTCAAAGGTTATCAGGTAGACCACATTGATCGTCGCAGGAATGAGGCGGCTGATGCCTTGTCACAGTTAGGCTCTCAGCGAAAGCCGGTGCCTCCAAATATCTTTCTGGACGTTTTACATCACCCGACTATCAAATTACCTTTCGAGGAAGATTTGGCTGTTCCTGACACGGAGGGGCAATTGGTGGCGGCTTTACATGCCATTCCAGATTGGACTATACCTTACCTGGACTATTTGACTCGGGGCGAGTTACCTGATGATGAAAATCTGGCAAGACAGATCACCCGGCGTTCTAAATCTATGACAATAGTTAATGGTGAGTTGCACAAATGCAGCATGACTGGGGTTTTTCAACGTTGTGTTTCACCAAAGGAGGGTTAGGAAATCTTGGATGAAATTCACGCTGGAGATTGTGGACACCACGCCGGCTCAAAATCTCTAGTGGCCAAGGCCTTTCGGCAAGGTTTCTTTTGGCTGACGGCTCATAAAGATGCAGAGGATCTGGTCCGGAAGTGCGATAACTGTCAAAAGTTTGGCCGGCGTGCTCATGTTTCGGCTCAGGAATTGCACATGATACCAATTACTTGGCCGTTTGCTATCTAGGGGCTTGATATGGTCGGGCCTTTTAAGAGATCTAAAGATAAGAAAATGCACCTCTTGGTGGCGGTTGATAAGTTCACCAAATGGGTAGAGGTTGAGCCGGTTAGCAAGTGTGACGCGGCTACAGCGGTTCAGTTTGTTAAAAAGTTGATCTACTGGTTTGGGTACCCGCACAACATCATCACTGACAATAGCACAAACTTGTCTAAGGGGACTATGAAAAAATTCTGCGACGAGGAGCATATCCGGCTTGATGTTTCAAAGGTTGCCCATCCACAATCCAATGGTCAGGCGGAGCGGGCCAATCAAGAAATTTTAAGGGGTATCAAGCCACGGCTTATGGTTCCTTTGAAACGGACGTCGGGTTGTTGGGTCGAAGGGTTGCCTTCCTTGTTATGGAGCATCAGAACTACCCCCAACCGATCCATAGGATATACACCTTTCTTCATGGTTTACGGTGCAGAGGCCGTGTTGCCAAGGGCATGACTCGCCACGAGTGGCGGCTTATGTTGAGACGGACAATGAGACGGCGCGTCAGGATGCGTTGGATGCTTTGGAGGTGAAAAGAGAGTTGGCGGCTGCCCGTTCGGCGATCTACCAGCAAGACCTACACCGCTATCATAGCCGCAGGGTCAAGACCCGGACGTTTCAAGAGGGCGACTTAGTGCTGCGGTTGATTCAAGACCAGACAAATATGCATAAATTATCTCCTTCATGGGAAGGACCGTTCGTGGTCAGCAGAAATCTCAACAATGGACCATATTATCTCATGGACATCCGGGACGACTTAGATACTTCGGGTCAGGAGACCCGCCGGCCGTGGAATATAGCACATCTGCGGCCTTATTACACTTAAAGTATTGAGACTCGCCATTGTACACTGTTATTGTACATATCATATTTATATATGAATAAAATAGCATCCCTGCAAGCCGGGGCCTTTGCCATGTTGCACATCTTCATTGATGCAAGAGAAATTTAAAACATTGGCTGTCGAAGGGGGCTTCTTACCTTTGGGTATCGCTTATCTCACCCTAACAGCCAGCTTTATGCCAATCCGGTTAACATGTTAACCGCGGTTGTCGAAGGGGGCTTCTTACCTTTGGGTATTGCTTATCTCACCCTAACAACCGGCTTTATGCCATTCCAGTTGACATGTCAGCTGCGGCTATCGAAGGGGGCGTCTTACCTTCGGGTATCGCTTATCTCACCCTAACAGCCGGCTTTATGCCATTCCGGTTAACATGTTAACCGCGGTTGTCGAAGGGGGCTTCTTACCGATGGGTATCGCTTATCTCACCCTAACAACCGGCTTTATGTCATTCCAGTTGACATGTCAGCTGCGGCTGTCGAAGGGGGCTTCTTACCTTCGGGTATCGCTTATCTCACCCTAACAGCCGGCTTTATGCCATTCTGGTTAACATGTTAGCCGTGGTTGTCGAAGGGGGGCTTCTTACCTTCGGGTATCGCTTATATCACCCTAACAACCGGCGTTCGCGCCAAAAATGTTCACAAGTCAACATTGGCTGTTGAAGGAGGCTTCTTACCTTTGGGTATCGCTTATCTCACCTTAACAGCCGGCTTTAAGCCATTCGGGTTGACATGTCAGCCGCGGTTCTCGAAGGGGGCTTCCAACCTCCAGGTGTAGCTTATCTATCCCTAACAACCGGCGTTCACACCAAAAATGTTGACAAGTCAACATAGCCATACAGGGGGCTTCCTGTTGGGGAACGTCGCATGGGAAACAAAATTTTTCCTACGCACACGCAAACCTATCCATGGTGATGAGCATCTACGAGAGGGAGAGTGGATCTACATACCCTTGTAGATCGCTAAGCGGGAAGCGTTAAGAAACGCGGTTGGTGTAGTCGAACATCTTCGCGATCCAAATCGCCGAGCGTCCCGCGATCTCATCACGATCCGTCCCGCGATCCAATCACGATCCGTCCCGTGAACTCATCACGATCCGTCCCGCGATATCATCATGATCCGTCTCACGATCTTGATCACGATCTGTCCCGCGAACTCATCACGATCCGTTCCGCGATCTCATCACGAACTGTCTCGCGATCTCGATCACGGTCCTTCCGATCTAGCGCCGAACGGACGGCACCTCCGCGTTCAGCACACGTGCAGCTTGATGACGATCTCCACCGTCTCGATCCAGCAAGAGGAGGTGGAGAGGAGAGAGAGTTCACCGGCAGCGTGACGGCGCTCCGGTGATGGTGGTGGAGTGATTCCAGCAGGGCTTCGCCTAAGCGCTGCGGAAAACCGATCTAGAGGAGAAACTGTGCACCGGTGAAACGGGTAGCACGTGGCCGGAAATTCTGTCCAAAAACCACCCAATCCACTAGTATATATAGGAGGAGAGGAGAGGAGAGGCAGCCAAGGCCTTTGGGTCGGCCGAAATAGGAGGTGGGAGCAATCCTACTTCACCTCCAATCCTAGTTGGAGTAGGATTGCCTCCTATTGGCTGATTTTCCACTTTTTGCTTTAGGACTTTCTCTCCTGCGCCATGGCCTTTGTGGCTGTTTTCCCAGCCCACTAAGGGCTGGTTATTATTCTCCCACAGCCCCTGGACCTCTTGGGGTCGAAATACCCCTCCCGGAGGTCCTCCGGTACACTACCGGCACTCCCGGTACAATACCGATACTCCCGGTACACTACCGATGAGCCCGAAACTTTTCCGGAAACCAAACTGGGACTTCCTATATATGAATCTTTACCTCCGGACCATTCCGGAGCTCCTCGTGACGTCCGGGATCTCATCCGGGACTCCGAACAACCTTCGGTCACCACCATACATAACTCTACACTACCGAAACGTCACCGAACCTTAAGTGTGCAGACCCTGCGGGTTCGAGAACTATGTAGACATGACCGAGACACCTCTATGGTCAATAACCAATGGCGGGACCTGGACGTCCACATTGGTTCCTACATATTCTACGAAGATCTTTATCGGTCGAACCTCTATGTCAAGGATTCAGTTAATCCCGTATATCGTTCCCTTTGTTCTTCGGTATGTTACTTGCCCGAGATTCGATCGTCGGTATCTCCATACCTAGTTCAACCTCGTTACCAGCAAGTCTCTTTACTCGTTCCGTAATACAAGATCCCGCAACTAACAATTAGTCACATTGCTTGCAAGGCTTATTGTGATGTTGCATTACCGAGTGGGCCCCGAGATACCTCTCCGTTACACGGAGTAACAAATCCCAGTCTCGATCCATGCCAACTCAACAGACACCATCGGAGATACCAGTAGAGCACCTTTATAGTCACCCAGTTACGTTGCGACATTTGATACACACAAGGCACTCCTCCGATATCCGTGAGTTGCATGATCTCATGGTCATAGGAACATATACTTGACATGCAGAAAACAGTAGCAATAAACTGACACGATCATATGCTATGTTTGTAGTTTGGGTCTTATCCATCACATCATTTGATGTGATCCCGTTATCAAATGACATCTCATGTCCATGGCTAGGAAACCTTAACCATCCTTTGATCAACGAGCTAGTCCATTAGAGGCATACTAGGGACATGGTTTTGTCTATGTATCCACACATGCATTTAAGTCTCCGATCAATACAATTATAGCATGGATAATAAACGATTATCATGAACAAGGAAATATGATAATAACTAATTTATTATTGCCTCTAGGGCATATTTCCAACAGTCTCCCACTTGCACTAGAGTCAATAATCTAGTTCACATCACCATGTGATTCGCATTGTTATGAATCTAACACCCAATGAGTTCTGGGGCTCGATCATGCTTTGCATGTGAGAGAGGTCTTATAGTCAACGGGTCTGCGATATTCAGATCCGTGTGTACTTTGCATATCTCTATGTCAAACCGTAAACACTGCTACCACACTCCACTTGGTACTATTTCCAAATGGCTGCTCCACTATACGTATCCAGATTGCTACTACTAGTCATCCGGATAGGTGTTAAACCTTGCATCGACGTAACTCTTTACGACGAACTCTTTATCACCTCCATAATCAAGAAACATTTCCTTAGTCCTCTGGTTACTAAGGATAATTCCGACCGCTGTCCAGTGATCCACTCCTGGACCACTCTTGTACCCCTTGACAGACTCATGGCAAGGCACACATAGGTGCGGTACACAGCATGGCATAATATAGAGCCTATGGCTAAGGCATAGGGGACGACGTTCGTCCTTTCTCTTTCTTCTGCCGTTGTTGAGCTTTGAGTCTCACTCAACTTCACACCTTACAAATCAGACGAGAACTATTTCTTTGGCTGATCCATTTTGAACTCTTTCAAAATCTTGTGAAGGTATGCACTCATTGAAAGTCTCATCAAGCATCTTGATCTATCTCTATAGATTTTGATGCTCAACAATTAGGTAGCTTTATCCAGGTCTTCCTTTGACAATCACTTTCCAAATAACCGTTTTATGCTTTCCAGAAACTCTACATTATTTCTGAACAACAATATGTCATCCACATATACTTATCAGAAATTCTATAGTGCTCCCACTCACTTTATTGCAAATACAAGTTTCTCATAAACTTTGTATAAACATCAAAACTTTGATCACCTCACCAAGCGTATATTCCAACTCCGAGATGCTTGCTTCAGTCCATGGAAGGATCACCGAAGCTTGCACACCTTTTAGCATCCTTAGGCCTGACAAAACCTTCTGGTTGTATCACATACAACCTTTCCTCAAGTAAACCATTAAGGAAACGATGTTTTGACATCCATCTGCCAGATTTCATAATTGAAAACACAGCAACTGCTAACATAATTCCAACAGACTTTTAGCATCGCTACGAGTGAGAAAGTCTCATCATAGTCAACTCCTTGAACTTGTCACAAACATCTTTGCAACAAGTCGAGCTTTACAAATAGTGGCATTCACCATCAATGTCTGTCTTCATTTTAAAGATCCATTTGTACTCAACGACCTACTGCCCAACGAGCAAGTCTACCAAAGTCTACACTTGGTTTTAATACATGGATCCTATCTCGGATTTCATGGCCTCCAACCATTTGTCGGAATCCGGGCCCATCATCGCTTCTCCATACCTCGTAGGTTCATCGTTGTCCAACAACATGACCTCCAAGACCGAGTTGTCATACCACTTAGGAGCAGTACACATCCTTGTCGACCTACGAAGTTTGATAGTAACTTGATCCTGAAGCTTCATGATCATCATCATTAACTTCCTCTTCAACTAACGTAGGCTTCACAGTATCATCTTTCTGCGCTGCGCTACTCTCTGGTTGAACAAAGGTTTAACAACCTCATCAAGTTCCATCTTCCTCCCACTCAATTCTTTCGAGAGAAACTTTTTCTCGAGAAAGGACCCAGTTCTAGCAACAAACACTTTGCACTCGGATCTGAGATAGAAGGCATACCCATCTGTTCTTAGGGTATTCTATGAAGATACATTTATCCGCTTTGGGTTCTAGCTTATTATGTGAAAACATTTTCCACACAAGCATCGCAGCCCCAAACATTAAGAAATGACAGCTTAGGTTTCTATCAAACCATAATTCACACGGTGTCATCTCAACGGATTTAGATGATGCCCTATTTAAAGTGAATGTAGTTGCCTCTAATGCATAACCCCAAAAATTATAGTAGTAAAATGATAAGAGACATCACAGTATGCACTATATCAATAGAGCATGACTATGATGTTCGGACACACCATCACACCATGGTGTTCCAGGTGGCGTTAGTTGTGAAACAAATTTCACGTTGTCTTAAGTTGTATGCCAAACACGTAACTCAGATATTCACCTCCACGATCATATCGCGATCATTTTTATCTTCTTGTCACGATGATCTTTAAACTTCACTCTGAATTTTCTTGAACCTTTCAAACGATTCAGACTTGTGTTTCATTAAGTAAATATACACTATATCTACTCAAATCATCAGTGAAGGTAAGAAAATAACGATATCCACTGCACGCTACAAGACTCACTAGATTGCATACATCAACATGTATCATTTCCAATGAATCACTTGCCCGCTCCATCCAATGGGGTCCTTTAGTCATCTTGCCCAAGAGGCATGGTTCGCATGTCTCAACCGATTCGAAATCGAATGAGTCCAAATATCCATCAGCATGGAGTTTCTACATGCGCTTTATACCAATATGACATTTAGCGGCAGTGCCACAAGTATGTGGTACTATCATTATAAACTTTGTATCTTTTGACATCAATGTTATGAACATGTGTAATACTACGATCAAGATTTCAACAAACCATTCTCACTGGGTGTATGACCATTGAAGGTATTATTCATGTAAACAGAATAACCATTATTCTCTAACTTAAATGAATAACAGTATTGCAATAAACATGATCTAATCATGTTCATGCTCAACGCAAAACACCAAATAACATTTATTTAGGTTCGTCACTAATCCTGAAGGTAGAGAGAGCGTGCGATGTTGATCACATCAACCTTGGAAACACTTCCAACACATATCGTCACCTCACCCTTAGCTAGTTCTCCGTTTATTCCGTAGCTTTTATTTCGAGTTACTAACATTTAGCAACCGAACCGGTATCCAATACCCAGGTGCTACTAAGAGTACTAGCAAGGTACACATTAGTAACTCGTATATCAAATATACTTCTATCAATGTTGCCAGCCTTCTTATCTACCAAGTATCTAGGGTTGTTCCGCTTCAGCGACCTCTCACCTCATAATAGAAGCACTTAGTCTCGGGTTTGAGTTCAACTTTGGGTTGCTTCACTGGAGCAGCAACTGACTTGCTATCCATGAAGTTTCCCTCCTTGCTCTTGCCCTTTTTGAAACTAGTGGTTTGATTAACCATCAACACTTGACGCTCCTTCTTGATTTCTACCTTCGCGGTGTCAAACATCGCGAACAGCTCAGGGATCAATACTTCTATCCCTGGTGTATTATAGTTCATCACTAAGTTCTAGTAGCTTTAGTGACAGTGACTTGGAGAACTATATCAATCACTATCTTATCTGGAAGATCAACTCCCACTTGATTCAAGCGATTGTAGTACCCAGACAATCTGAGTACATGCTCAACGATTGAGCTATTCTCCTTCATCTTACAAGCAAAGAATCTTGTTGGAGATCTCATATCTCGCAACAAAGGCACGAGCCTGAGATCACAATCTTTGCTCCTAGAACATCTCATATGTTCCGTGACGTTCAAAACGTTTTGGAGCCTCAATTCTAAGCCGTAATGCATGACGCACTAAACTATCAAGTAGTCATCGAAACGTGCCTGTTAGATGTTCACAACATCTATAGACGACGCTAGAGGGGGTGGCGCACCGAGCGGTGCATTAAGGACATAAGCCTTCTGTGCAGCAATGAGGACAATCCTCAGATCACGGACCCAGTCCGCAATTTTGCTACCAACATCTTTCAATTCTATTTCTCTAGGAACATATAAAAATACAAGGGAGCTACAGCGCGAGCTAGTAATCTACAACATAATTTGCAAAGACACTTTGACTATGTTCATGATAATGAGTTCAATTAATCATATTACTTAAGAACTCCCACTCAAATTGACATCCCTCCGATCATTCGAGTGATACATGATCCAAATTCACCAACTCAAGTCCGATCATCACGTGAGTGGAGGTGGCTGCAATGGTGAACATCATTATGTTGATCATATCTACTATATGACTCATGTTCGACCTTTCGGTCTCTCGTGTTCCGAGGCCATGTCTGTACATGCTAGGCTCGTCAAGTTTAACCCGAGTGTTCTGCGCGTGCAAATTTGGCTTGCACCCGTTGTATGTGAACGTAGAGTCTATCACACCCGATCATCACGTGGTGTCTCAACACGACGAACTTTCGCAACGGTGCACACTCGGGGAGAACACAGTTCATCTTGAAATTCAAGTGAGGGATCACCTTATAATGCTACCGCCGTACTAAGCAAAACAAGGTGCATAAAAGGATTAAAATCTCATGCAATTCATAAGTGACATGATATGGCCATGAACTTGTGTTTAAGATCTCCATCTTCGAAACACCGGCATGATCTCCATCGTCACCGGCACAACACCATGATCTCCATCATCTTGATCTCCATCAATGTGTTGCCATTGGGGTTGTCACGCCCTGCATGCTTCTACTACTATTGCTACCGTAGCGATAAAGTAAAGCATTACATAGCGCTTAATGATTGACACGCAGGTCATACAATAATTAAAGACAACCCTATGGCTCCTGCCGGTTGCCGTACTCATCGACATGCAAGTCGTGATAATCTATACATCACATGATCATCTCATACATCACATATATCTCATCATGTAATTGGCCATATCACATCACAACATACCCTGCAAAAACAAGTTAGATGTCCTCTAATTGTTGTTGCATATTTTACGTGGCTGCTATGGGTATCTAGCAAGAACGATTCTCACCTACGCATAAACCACAACGGTGATACACTAGTTTGCTTTTCAACCTTCTCAAGGACCGCCTTTGTCGAATCCGATCCAACTAAAGTGAGAGAAACTGTCACCCGCAAGCCATCTAGGCAACAAGTTGCGTCGAGGGAACCGGTCTCTCGTAAGCGTACGAGTAATGTTGGTCCGGGCTGCTTCATCTCACAATCCCGCTGAACCAAAATACGACCAAGGGAGGAAGCAATCTAAGCATCAACGCCCACAAACCTTTTGTGTTCTACTCGAGATCTCATCGAACCATCAACCTAGCTCATGATGCCACTGTTGGGGAACGTCGCATGGGAAACAAAAAATTTCCTACGCACACGCAAACCTATCCATGGTGATGAGCATCTACGAGAGGGAGAGTGGATCTACATACCCTTGTAGATCGCTAAGCGGGAAGCGTTAAGAAACGTGGTTGGTGTAGTCGAACATCTTCGCGATCCAAATCGCCGAGCGTCCCGCGATCTCATCACGATCCGTCCCGCGATCCAATCACGATCCGTCCCGTGAACTCATCACGATCCGTCCCGCGATCTCATCATGATCCGTCTCACGATCTTGATCACGATCTGTCCCGCGAACTCATCACGATCCGTTCCGCGATCTCATCACGAACTGTCTCGCTATCTCGATCACGGTCCTTCCAATCTAGCGCCGAACGGACGGCACCTCCGCGTTCAGCACACGTGCAGCTTGATGACGATCTCCACCGTCTCATTCCAGCAAGAGGAGGTGGAGAGGAGAGAGAGTTCACCGGCAGCGTGACGGCGCTCCGGTGATGGTGGTGGAGTGATTCCAGCAGGGCTTCGCCTAAGCGCTGCGGAAAACCGATCTAGAGGAGAAACTGTGCACCGGTGAAACGGGTAGCACGTGGCCGGAAATTCTGTCCAAAAACCACCCAATCCACTAGTATATATAGGAGGAGAGGAGAGGAGAGGCAGACAAGGCCTTTGGGTCGGCCGAAATAGGAGGTGGGAGCAATCCTACTTCACCTCCAATCCTAGTTGGAGTAGGATTGCCTCCTATTGGCTGATTTTCCACTTTTTGCTTTAGGACTTTCTCTCCTGCGCCATGGGCCTTTGTGGCTGTTTTCCCAGCCCACTAAGGGCTGGTTATTATTCTCCCACAGCCCCTGGACCTCTTGGGGTCGAAATACCCCTCCCGGAGGTCCTCCGGTACACTACCGGCACTCCCGGTACAATACCGATACTCCCGGTACACTACCGATGAGCCCGAAACTTTTCCGGAAACCAAACTGGGACTTCCTATATATGAATCTTTACCTCCGGACCATTCCGGAGCTCCTCGTGACGTCCGGGATCTCATCCGGGACTCCGAACAACCTTCGGTCACCACCATACATAACTCTACACTACCGAAACGTCACCGAACCTTAAGTGTGCAGACCCTGCGGGTTCGAGAACTATGTAGACATGACCGAGACACCTCTATGGTCAATAACCAATGGCAGGACCTGGACGTCCACATTGGTTCCTACATATTCTACGAAGATCTTTATTGGTCGAACCTCTATGTCAAGGATTCAGTTAATCCCGTATATCGTTCCCTTTGTTCTTCGGTATGTTACTTGCCCGAGATTCGATCGTCGGTATCTCCATACCTAGTTCAACCTCGTTACCAGCAAGTCTCTTTACTCGTTCCGTAATACAAGATCCCGCAACTAACAATTAGTCACATTGCTTGCAAGGCTTATTGTGATGTTGCATTACCGAGTGGGCCCCGAGATACCTCTCCGTTACATGGAGTAACAAATCCCAGTCTCGATCCATGCCAACTCAACAGACACCATCGGAGATACCTGTAGAGCACCTTTATAGTCACCCAGTTACGTTGCGACGTTTGATACACACAAGGCACTCCTCCGATATCCGTGAGTTGCATGATCTCATGGTCATAGGAACATATACTTGACATGCAGAAAACAGTAGCAATAAACTGACACGATCATATGCTATGTTTGTAGTTTGGGTCTTATCCATCACATCATTCTCCTAATGATGTGATCCCGTTATCAAATGACATCTCATGTCCATGGCTAGGAAACCTTAACCATCCTTTGATCAACGAGCTAGTCCATTAGAGGCATACTAGGGACATGGTTTTGTCTATGTATCCACACATGCATTTAAGTCTCCGATCAATACAATTATAGCATGGATAATAAACGATTATCATGAACAAGGAAATATGATAATAACTAATTTATTATTGCCTCTAGGGCATATTTCCAACAGTCTCCCACTTGCACTAGAGTCAATAATCTAGTTCACATCACCATGTGATTCGCATTGTTATGAATCTAACACCCAATGAGTTCTGGGGCTCGATCATGCTTTGCATGTGAGAGAGGTCTTATAGTCAACGGGTCTGCGATATTCAGATCCGTGTGTACTTTGCATATCTCTATGTCAAACCGTAAACACTGCTACCACACTCCACTTGGTACTATTTCCAAATGGCTGCTCCACTATACGTATCCAGATTGCTACTACTAGTCATCCGGATAGGTGTTAAACCTTGCATCGACGTAACTCTTTACGACGAACTCTTTATCACCTCCATAATCAAGAAACATTTCCTTAGTCCTCTGGTTACTAAGGATAATTCCGACCGCTGTCCAGTGATCCACTCCTGGACCACTCTTGTACCCCTTGACAGACTCATGGCAAGGCACACATAGGTGCGGTACACAGCATGGCATAATATAGAGCCTATGGCTAAGGCATAGGGGACGACGTTCGTCCTTTCTCTTTCTTCTGCCGTTGTTGAGCTTTGAGTCTCACTCAACTTCACACCTTACAAATCAGACGAGAACTATTTCTTTGGCTGATCCATTTTGAACTCTTTCAAAATCTTGTGAAGGTATGCACTCATTGAAAGTCTCATCAAGCATCTTGATCTATCTCTATAGATTTTGATGCTCAACAATTAGGTAGCTTTATCCAGGTCTTCCTTTGACAATCACTTTCCAAATAACCGTTTTATGCTTTCCAGAAACTCTACATTATTTCTGAACAACAATATGTCATCCACATATACTTATCAGAAATTCTATAGTGCTCCCACTCACTTTATTGCAAATACAAGTTTCTCATAAACTTTGTATAAACATCAAAACTTTGATCACCTCACCAAGCGTATATTCCAACTCCGAGATGCTTGCTTCAGTCCATGGAAGGATCACCGAAGCTTGCACACCTTTTAGCATCCTTAGGCCTGACAAAACCTTCTGGTTGTATCACATACAACCTTTCCTCAAGTAAACCATTAAGGAAACGATGTTTTGACATCCATCTGCCAGATTTCATAATTGAAAACACAGCAACTGCTAACATAATTCCAACAGACTTTTAGCATCGCTACGAGTGAGAAAGTCTCATCATAGTCAACTCCTTGAACTTGTCACAAACATCTTTGCAACAAGTCGAGCTTTACAAATAGTGGCATTCACCATCAATGTCTGTCTTCATTTTAAAGATCCATTTGTACTCAACGACCTACCGCCCAACGAGCAAGTCTACCAAAGTCTACACTTGGTTTTAATACATGGATCCTATCTCGGATTTCATGGCCTCCAACCATTTGTCGGAATCCGGGCCCATCATCGCTTCTCCATACCTCGTAGGTTCATCGTTGTCCAACAACATGACCTCCAAGACCGAGTTGTCATACCACTTAGGAGCAGTACACATCCTTGTCGACCTACGAAGTTTGATAGTAACTTGATCCTGAAGCTTCATGATCATCATCATTAACTTCCTCTTCAACTAACGTAGGCTTCACAGTATCATCTTTCTGCGCTGCGCTACTCTCTGGTTGAACAAAGGTTTAACAACCTCATCAAGTTCCATCTTCCTCCCACTCAATTCTTTCGAGAGAAACTTTTTCTCGAGAAAGGACCCAGTTCTAGCAACAAACACTTTGCACTCGGATCTGAGATAGAAGGCATACCCATCTGTTCTTAGGGTATTCTATGAAGATACATTTATCCGCTTTGGGTTCTAGCTTATTATGTGAAAACATTTTCCACACAAGCATCGCAGCCCCAAACATTAAGAAATGACAGCTTAGGTTTCTATCAAACCATAATTCACACGGTGTCATCTCAACGGATTTAGATGATGCCCTATTTAAAGTGAATGTAGTTGCCTCTAATGCATAACCCCAAAAATTATAGTAGTAAAATGATAAGAGACATCACAGTATGCACTATATCAATAGAGCATGACTATGATGTTCGGACACACCATCACACCATGGTGTTCCAGGTGGCGTTAGTTGTGAAACAAATTTCACGTTGTCTTAAGTTGTATGCCAAACACGTAACTCAGATATTCACCTCCACGATCATATCGCGATCATTTTTATCTTCTTGTCACGATGATCTTTAAACTTCACTCTGAATTTTCTTGAACCTTTCAAACGATTCAGACTTGTGTTTCATTAAGTAAATATACACTATATCTACTCAAATCATCAGTGAAGGTAAGAAAATAACGATATCCACTGCACGCTACAAGACTCACTAGATTGCATACATCAACATGTATCATTTCCAATGAATCACTTGCCCGCTCCATCCAATGGGGTCCTTTAGTCATCTTGCCCAAGAGGCATGGTTCGCATGTCTCAACCGATTCGAAATCGAATGAGTCCAAATATCCATCAGCATGGAGTTTCTACATGCGCTTTATACCAATATGACATTTAGCGGCAGTGCCACAAGTATGTGGTACTATCATTATAAACTTTGTATCTTTTGACATCAATGTTATGAACATGTGTAATACTACGATCAAGATTTCAACAAACCATTCTCACTGGGTGTATGACCATTGAAGGTATTATTCATGTAAACAGAATAACCATTATTCTCTAACTTAAATGAATAACAGTATTGCAATAAACATGATCTAATCATGTTCATGCTCAACGCAAAACACCAAATAACATTTATTTAGGTTCGTCACTAATCCTGAAGGTAGAGAGAGCGTGCGATGTTGATCACATCAACCTTGGAAACACTTCCAACACATATCGTCACCTCACCCTTAGCTAGTTCTCCGTTTATTCCGTAGCTTTTATTTCGAGTTACTAACATTTAGCAACCGAACCGGTATCCAATACCCAGGTGCTACTAAGAGTACTAGCAAGGTACACATTAGTAACTCGTATATCAAATATACTTCTATCAATGTTGCCAGCCTTCTTATCTACCAAGTATCTAGGGTTGTTCCGCTTCAGCGACCTCTCACCTCATAATAGAAGCACTTAGTCTCGGGTTTGAGTTCAACTTTGGGTTGCTTCACTGGAGCAGCAACTGACTTGCTATCCATGAAGTTTCCCTCCTTGCTCTTGCCCTTTTTGAAACTAGTGGTTTGATTAACCATCAACACTTGACGCTCCTTCTTGATTTCTACCTTCGCGGTGTCAAACATCGCGAACAGCTCAGGGATCAATACTTCTATCCCTGGTGTATTATAGTTCATCACTAAGTTCTAGTAGCTTTAGTGACAGTGACTTGGAGAACTATATCAATCACTATCTTATCTGGAAGATCAACTCCCACTTGATTCAAGCGATTGTAGTACCCAGACAATCTGAGTACATGCTCAACGATTGAGCTATTCTCCTTCATCTTACAAGCAAAGAATCTTGTTGGAGATCTCATATCTCGCAACAAAGGCACGAGCCTGAGATCACAATCTTTGCTCCTAGAACATCTCATATGTTCCGTGACGTTCAAAACGTTTTGGAGCCTCAATTCTAAGCCGTAATGCATGACGCACTAAACTATCAAGTAGTCATCGAAACGTGCCTGTTAGATGTTCACAACATCTATAGACGACGCTAGAGGGGGTGGCGCACCGAGCGGTGCATTAAGGACATAAGCCTTCTGTGCAGCAATGAGGACAATCCTCAGATCACGGACCCAGTCCGCAATTTTGCTACCAACATCTTTCAATTCTATTTCTCTAGGAACATATAAAAATACAAGGGAGCTACAGCGCGAGCTAGTAATCTACAACATAATTTGCAAAGACACTTTGACTATGTTCATGATAATGAGTTCAATTAATCATATTACTTAAGAACTCCCACTCAAATTGACATCCCTCCGATCATTCGAGTGATACATGATCCAAATTCACCAACTCAAGTCCGATCATCACGTGAGTGGAGGTGGCTGCAATGGTGAACATCATTATGTTGATCATATCTACTATATGACTCATGTTCGACCTTTCGGTCTCTCGTGTTCCGAGGCCATGTCTGTACATGCTAGGCTCGTCAAGTTTAACCCGAGTGTTCTGCGCGTGCAAATTTGGCTTGCACCCGTTGTATGTGAACGTAGAGTCTATCACACCCGATCATCACGTGGTGTCTCAACACGACGAACTTTCGCAACGGTGCACACTCGGGGAGAACACAGTTCATCTTGAAATTCAAGTGAGGGATCACCTTATAATGCTACCGCCGTACTAAGCAAAACAAGGTGCATAAAAGGATTAAAATCTCATGCAATTCATAAGTGACATGATATGGCCATGAACTTGTGTTTAAGATCTCCATCTTCGAAACACCGGCATGATCTCCATCGTCACCGGCACAACACCATGATCTCCATCATCTTGATCTCCATCAATGTGTTGCCATTGGGGTTGTCACGCCCTGCATGCTTCTACTACTATTGCTACCGTAGCGATAAAGTAAAGCATTACATAGCGCTTAATGATTGACACGCAGGTCATACAATAATTAAAGACAACCCTATGGCTCCTGCCGGTTGCCGTACTCATCGACATGCAAGTCGTGATAATCTATACATCACATGATCATCTCATACATCACATATATCTCATCATGTAATTGGCCATATCACATCACAACATACCCTGCAAAAACAAGTTAGATGTCCTCTAATTGTTGTTGCATATTTTACGTGGCTGCTATGGGTATCTAGCAAGAACGATTCTCACCTACGCATAAACCACAACGGTGATACACTAGTTTGCTTTTCAACCTTCTCAAGGACCGCCTTTGTCGAATCCGATCCAACTAAAGTGAGAGAAACTGTCACCCGCAAGCCATCTAGGCAACAAGTTGCGTCGAGGGAACCGGTCTCTCGTAAGCGTACGAGTAATGTTGGTCCGGGCTGCTTCATCTCACAATCCCGCTGAACCAAAATACGACCAAGGGAGGAAGCAATCTAAGCATCAACGCCCACAAACCTTTTGTGTTCTACTCGAGATCTCATCGAACCATCAACCTAGCTCATGATGCCACTGTTGGGGAACGTCGCATGGGAAACAAAAAATTTCCTACGCACACGCAAACCTATCCATGGTGATGAGCATCTACGAGAGGGAGAGTGGATCTACATACCCTTGTAGATCGCTAAGCGGGAAGCGTTAAGAAACGTGGTTGGTGTAGTCGAACATCTTCGCGATCCAAATCGCCGAGCGTCCCGCGATCTCATCACGATCCGTCCCGCGATCCAATCACGATCCGTCCCGTGAACTCATCACGATCCGTCCCGCGATCTCATCATGATCCGTCTCACGATCTTGATCACGATCTGTCCCGCGAACTCATCACGATCCGTTCCGCGATCTCATCACGAACTGTCTCGCTATCTCGATCACGGTCCTTCCAATCTAGCGCCGAACGGACGGCACCTCCGCGTTCAGCACACGTGCAGCTTGATGACGATCTCCACCGTCTCATTCCAGCAAGAGGAGGTGGAGAGGAGAGAGAGTTCACCGGCAGCGTGACGGCGCTCCGGTGATGGTGGTGGAGTGATTCCAGCAGGGCTTCGCCTAAGCGCTGCGGAAAACCGATCTAGAGGAGAAACTGTGCACCGGTGAAACGGGTAGCACGTGGCCGGAAATTCTGTCCAAAAACCACCCAATCCACTAGTATATATAGGAGGAGAGGAGAGGAGAGGCAGACAAGGCCTTTGGGTCGGCCGAAATAGGAGGTGGGAGCAATCCTACTTCACCTCCAATCCTAGTTGGAGTAGGATTGCCTCCTATTGGCTGATTTTCCACTTTTTGCTTTAGGACTTTCTCTCCTGCGCCATGGGCCTTTGTGGCTGTTTTCCCAGCCCACTAAGGGCTGGTTATTATTCTCCCACAGCCCCTGGACCTCTTGGGGTCGAAATACCCCTCCCGGAGGTCCTCCGGTACACTACCGGCACTCCCGGTACAATACCGATACTCCCGGTACACTACCGATGAGCCCGAAACTTTTCCGGAAACCAAACTGGGACTTCCTATATATGAATCTTTACCTCCGGACCATTCCGGAGCTCCTCGTGACGTCCGGGATCTCATCCGGGACTCCGAACAACCTTCGGTCACCACCATACATAACTCTACACTACCGAAACGTCACCGAACCTTAAGTGTGCAGACCCTGCGGGTTCGAGAACTATGTAGACATGACCGAGACACCTCTATGGTCAATAACCAATGGCAGGACCTGGACGTCCACATTGGTTCCTACATATTCTACGAAGATCTTTATTGGTCGAACCTCTATGTCAAGGATTCAGTTAATCCCGTATATCGTTCCCTTTGTTCTTCGGTATGTTACTTGCCCGAGATTCGATCGTCGGTATCTCCATACCTAGTTCAACCTCGTTACCAGCAAGTCTCTTTACTCGTTCCGTAATACAAGATCCCGCAACTAACAATTAGTCACATTGCTTGCAAGGCTTATTGTGATGTTGCATTACCGAGTGGGCCCCGAGATACCTCTCCGTTACACGGAGTAACAAATCCCAGTCTCGATCCATGCCAACTCAACAGACACCATCGGAGATACCTGTAGAGCACCTTTATAGTCACCCAGTTACGTTGCGACGTTTGATACACACAAGGCACTCCTCCGATATCCGTGAGTTGCATGATCTCATGGTCATAGGAACATATACTTGACATGCAGAAAACAGTAGCAATAAACTGACACGATCATATGCTATGTTTGTAGTTTGGGTCTTATCCATCACATCATTCTCCTAATGATGTGATCCCGTTATCAAATGACATCTCATGTCCATGGCTAGGAAACCTTAACCATCCTTTGATCAACGAGCTAGTCCATTAGAGGCATACTAGGGACATGGTTTTGTCTATGTATCCACACATGCATTTAAGTCTCCGATCAATACAATTATAGCATGGATAATAAACGATTATCATGAACAAGGAAATATGATAATAACTAATTTATTATTGCCTATAGGGCATATTTCCAACACTTCCTGCCCTACGGGTGAAGCTGATCAAACCTTCTTGGCCAACTCTCAAGCCAAGCAAAGGATTATGTCAACACGTTGGGAAGACAC
The DNA here is from genome assembly GCA_022496015.1 of Hordeum marinum. Classification (NCBI taxonomy): domain Eukaryota; kingdom Viridiplantae; phylum Streptophyta; class Magnoliopsida; order Poales; family Poaceae; genus Hordeum; species Hordeum marinum. The sequence continues at coordinate 473,383,452 of CM039678.1, forward strand.
AACATCTTTGGGTTGCGCTTTTAAGCCGCCCTCCTAACGGTGTAAAGGTGCATTTATGCATGCAGGAAACTAAGCTATGAAGAGTCGGTAAGGCATACAATGGGAAAGACAAGGAAGATGGCATATATATATATATATGATAAGCCGGACTTTCATATGTGCGCGACGGCATAATTCAAGAACGGTGAAAGTTGTCACTAGTCTATTACAGACGCTCTCTATGGAGCCCAAAAAGATCATCAAGTTTTTTACAACCGCTCACGGCGGATCATGAAGAGCCGGCTACTAAAAGAATATCTACAACGTGGTTAGCTGGCTGGCAGGTCATCCTGCCCTGGCTCGATGGCTGCCTTGATCTGGAGATTGTCCAAGTCCTAGTTGTAGTCGGTTAAAGCCGCAAAAGTTCCTTCTTCAAAGAAGGGGAACGGGTCAAGATTGGAGGCAAAAAGAGTCTTACTACGAGCGGGTGTCAGGTCCTTGCACTCAAAGAGTGGGCCACGGATCCTCTTTTGGTCAGCGTTGTAAGCTGCTTGGTAAGTCGCCAAATTGACCTCTTCTGCTAAGATGGAGGCTAGGACTTTGGAATCCTTTACGCACCGAGCGTAGTCAACATCCGTAAATTCAGAGCCATCGTCCTTCTTGGAGGGAAACCCGTCCATCATGTCAGCCGGAATAAGCTCGGGAGCGAAAGCCAAGGCCTGGCTTATGGTCGCGATCGCCCCTTGGCGGGCGGCTGATTTCTTTAGCTCTTCAATCTTATTTGGATTTGTCGACAGCAGCTCCAAGACCCCTTTGAGAGCCGAGGGGATGTTCTCTTTATACTGTACATCCTTGATTGTGCACACCGCCCCGCAGTAGAGTTGCTCGGTTAGAGTATATATAGCCTTCAAAGGTAGCAAGCTATCATAAGCGAGTTGACGGCTCCTAGGACCTGCATCAGACGGAGGCCTCGTTATGAGTCGCTGGCACAAGTATAATATCTGGATTGAGCCAAGCTGCTAAAAATTTACCAAAGAGGGCGGCTGCCATTTTTGTGATGTGGTGCTTCAATGACTGCAGCTCGTCAGATACAATCATCAGTCGCTGATCAGCATCATCTGCCCGCTTCATCAACGTAGCTTTTTCAGAGCCGACAGACTCCTTGTAGGCAGCGAAATCGGCCTTGATCTTAACTAGCTCCTCGGTTAGGAGCCGGCATTTCTCGTCAGCTGCACTCCGGGCGGCTTGCTGAGTAGCCAAATTAGCTTTTAAGCCGGCCAATTCTGACCCGGCATCGGTTAAAGCTTCCTGCGACAGATTAAAATTTGGAGTAAATAAGCAAGTCTCAAGCAGATTGCAGGCAATATGCATGACACTTGGGGGCTAATGTCTATTTTTCAAGACAGTTCCAACTCAACTTCAACAAGATTGACCCGGAACTTGGGGGCTACATATTAGGTTTTCAGAAGGTTCAGCATGAAAGTCCCGACTCAACTTTGGAAAAGACTGAGCCGGCCCTTGGGGGCTACCATTGCCTCTGTTATCTATCTTCCAAGAAGTTCCGGTTCAAAATTATCAATTATTGAGCCGGCACTTGGGGGCTAAGGACAATGATTTGAGATCACAGCTAAGTAAAATGAGGCCTACATACTACATGTTCTACTAAGATGGAAGAGCCGGATTATTATCAGTCAATATTAACTACGTAAGGGTATTAGGAGGAGAAAGGAATACCTCATATTTTTTCTTCATTAAGTTGACGAGTTTGAGCTCCAGATCCCGGCTTGTGGACAGCCGGCTCATATAGCCAGCATGAAGCTCATCGTCTGTCATCTTCTCGAGGACAGAGAGATCAAATTCCAGCTTCCTGGAGGCTTCAGTCGTCTCAGCATGCTTTGTAACACGTGAGGAGAACGAGAGCGGAAGCCGGCACCGGTAATCATGACGTCCGGAGCAGTGGTGTCGTCAGCAGCTCTGGCAGGACTCGGCGGCTTGGAAAGGTCCCTTGGCGGGCTCTCTGGAATAATGTCATCAGCGGCTGGTTCTGCAGAAATTGCTGGAGGATCCACCGCCGGCATAGGCGCGTCCGGCTTAGCAAGCTCCGGCTCTTGAGCAACAGGGCCAGGGGAGGGCATGTTGGTTTTCCTTCGCTTGGCTTGAGCACTAGGCATGGAAGTTAGAATTAAAATGTTACAGCCGCTGAAGAGCCGGACATAAGGCTGGAGAAACACGTACAGCGGATTAATCTTGGGAGGCGGTAGAGTCGTGGATGTAGAGTCACCGGATGAAGGTGATCCCTGAAAGACAAGTTTAGATGACATAAGGCAATGTTGAGGTTATAAAGGAAAAGTCTACAAAGTTAAAATAGAGAGGAAATACATACCTCTGCGGGGCGCTTCTTCGGAGCCGGGGAGTTAGGTAACCCGGACACAAGATCAGTAGAGCCGGCGCTCCAGGTCTGACGTCGGTCAGCTTGCTGTTGCTTTTTCAAAAGAAATTGGGGATCCAAATAAGAAAGAGGATGAGAAAGGGGAACTTTGCGAACTACCCGCCATATCTTCTAGGGTACAAAACATTCTGAATCGGATGAAACATAAGTTACCTCAGGGGCGCTGGCGCGGCTTGTCTCTACGTCGTCCTGTGAATAAGTTGTTATCAATAAGGTGAATAGCGAGGTAACAAAAAGCAGTCAACTTATACCTCTGATCCAGACGATTCTGGCGGTTCAAACCATTCTTCTTGAGGAGCGGTCTTCTTCGTCCTCTTGGCCGAGGCCTTCGTCTTGCTCTTCTTCACAGGAGGAACATACTTCTTCTTCCAGAAGTCGGAGTCATCTTGAAAGAGTAAGCCGGGTAATAACGATGAATTACTAACACATAACTAAAACCAAGAAGAAGAGACGGTGAAGAGTCACCTTACATTAGGGGCAGGATTAACGGCATTGAAAGGCGCCAGCCCAGTAGCACTGCAAGCTCCTGACGCCTCATGGACGAGGCTCCGGACGACAGTGGTGATATCATCTTCGATTAGTGTTGTCCGGCTGAAGCATAGGGAGCCATCATACTTGCCCGGGTATTCGCACATGAGGCGGCTTCTCAGGCTCAAAGGCATAATTCTCCAGGAGATCTAGCAGTGGATCAGGTCTAAACCCGTCAATCCATTGGCCATGAGGGCTCTAATCTTGGCGTGAGCTGGCTCGTGCCTTGCACGTTCAGAAGTTGATAGCCGGCCAGGAAGCTCAGAAGTTGTCTTGATCCGGGAGGGGCGATAGCCCGGCAGCGGATGCTCACCCTCCAGAGAGGTGTCCTTGTAGTAGAACCAAGTCTTGTTCCAATCCTTTGGATGGATCGGCATTGGTACAGCCGGAAAGGTAATATCTCGGCGCCTCTGAATAGAAATTCCACCAAGTTCTAAGCTTGGGCCGGCCTTCACTTCAGTTTGCCGGTTCACGTAAAAGAATTCCCGGAAGAGGCCTACAGACAGCTTGGTTTGCAGATAGACCTTGCTGAGCACTTGGAAGTTGCATATGTTTGACATGGAGTTGGGGGCAAGGTCTTGAGGATGCAGCTTATAAAAATGAAGGATGTCCCGGAAAAATTTCGAGCCGGGGGCCATGAATCCACGTTCAATGTGATCTGAGAAAACAACTACCTCGCCCTCCTGTGGAACGGGCTTGAGTTCATTACCCGAAACACGCCAATGGATGACCTCTTTGGCAGGAAGGGTGCCCGCGAGCACAAAATCCATCAGAAACTCTTCGGTGATGCAGGAGCCGACCCAATTACAGGAGTTGGACACACGAGACATGGTGGCATCTTTAACTGTGCAAAGTGACCATGTGCGGCGAGTCAAGAAAATGTCGAATAAATATGGGCGGCTTAAAAATCTTAAAGACCTTAAGGAGGAAACGCCAAGATCCGGCTGATGAGAGCCGGAACAACATGGCGGGTCAACATCACGAAAGGACAGGGTGAAATTTGGCTAAGTACTGAAAACAGGTTCCACGAAATATTGCTGAGATTGCGGATCTACAAAACAGAAGAAATATCTATATTTCCAGACCTAGAGATGAACTGGTGAAAGTCTAAAAATGACAAGTGGAGCAGTGGTAGATCTACACATTATTAATATCAGCCCCTTACATGGCGGCGCAGTGGGGACGAGCTATCGTCCAAAGTTCGTGAACTAAACGTGGTCGGCATTGATGGAGCCCGAGTTCTAAAAACAGCGGCGGCGGAGCTCAATGAAAACCCTACCGGAACCGTTGCGGATCTGAGAAGAGAAGGACACATCGGCGACGGCGCGATGAAGGCGGAGAGTACTCTGGTCTGCGTTCAGGTCAATGCAGCGGCCTGGTTGATGAGGAGGAGGAGACAGCACCGGAGCGGAAGGCGCTGTAAACAGAAACGTCGGGAGGAAGAAGATGACGGAGCGAGCGGGAGAAGGCAAATGCCGCCCCAGGCGGTCCTATTTAATAAGGAAAAGGCGGAACGGGCGCGAAAATCCAGGCGTCGGATGTCGTTCGACCGAGGCGGACGCCTCGACTCATGAGATATTCATTTAATAAGAAGATTCGCTGCGTCCGTCAAAGGATCTATTTTGCAGGTATGACATGACATCACGGCGGGTCATTTCGGGGCGACTCGCTGAGGAGTAAGAAGAAAGGCTGAAGTGAGCAGGCTCAAATCAACGTGGGGCCTAATGTTGGGGATATAACCCCACGGTGAGACCCGCCCGGAGGGCTCCGGGTCGTAGCAAGTGGCTCGTACGCCAGCCCAAGACTAAGCTGTGAAGACTTAAGGCCCAAGATGCCTGGCGGCTTGACAGGATGGGCCGGAAGGTGGCCCGGAGGGAGAAGACCCAGGCGCATAAGCCGCCTGGGGACAACTTGGTCAGCAAAGGCAAGAGAAGATGGAGGTAGACTCGGACATGTAATGAGAGTCGGTTACAACTTGTATGACCCGTGGCCTTGACCTCCTATATAAAGGCAAGACCTGGGGCGACTTAGAGATTAGGCTATCGAGAACTAGGTCAAGCAATAGCTCCCTTGTAATCGATACATCAAGCAATACAAGCGCAAGCAGGACGTAGGCTGTTACCTCATCTCGAGGGGCCAAACCTGGGTAAAATCGTGTCCTTCATCCCAACCAACCCCTTTGAGTCCATCACGTTAGCAATGGCCTCGAATCCAAGTCCGGTCACCCGGACATCTGCCGTGACAAAACCACGACACATAGTGAGGCTAGTCGTTTGTGGACGGAAGCCGTTATGGAATAGTCAAGGTTGCTACTTCGTGGACTCTTTTGGGTGGAGCCCTCCATGGACCCTCACGACCGTTACCCTCCGTGGGTTGAAGACTCCATAAATGTGGATGTATGATAGCGCCACCTATCGGAACCACGGGAAAACTCATCGTGTCTAAAACTGCGTTTGATCTTCCTACCCTATCCCTTCTATACATTCTTGTTGTTACTTTCCTCTGCCATATACTCTTAGATTTGCATGTGTAGGGTGTACTTGACTTGCCATGAAATGCTAAAAACTGTCAACCCTAAAACTTGGTATAGGCAAAACTTTTATTTGGTCAATTAGTCTAATCACCCCCCCCCCCCCTCTAGACATACTTTTCGGTCCTACAGATATGTGTTCGATATTTTGATAGTATGTATGTTGTGATTCCCATAGTGATGTCATGTGAACGTCGACTACATGACACTTCACCATATTTGGGCCTAGGGGAATGCATTGTGGAGTAGCAATTAGATGATGGGTTGCGAGAGTGACAGAAGTTTAAACCCCAGTTTATGCGCTATTCCGTAAGGGACCGATTGGATCCAAAAGTTTAATGCTATGGTTAGAATATATTCTTAATACTTTTCTCGTAGTTACGGATGCTTGCGGGAGGGTTAATCATAAGTAGGATGTTTGTTCAAGTAAGAGCAGCACCTAAGCACCGGTCCACCCACATATCAAATTATCAAAGTACCGAACACGAATTAAACCAACATGATGAAAGTGACTAGATGAAATTCCCGTGTACCCTCAAGAATGCTTTGCTTATCATAAGAGACCGCTTTGGCCTGTCCTTTGCCTCAAAAGGATTGGGCTAACTTGCTGCACTTTTGTTAGTATACTCGTTACTTGCTCGTTACAAATTATCTTGCTATCAAACTACTTCGCTACTTATAATTTCAGCACTTGCAAACATTACCTTACTGAAAACTACTTGTCATTTCCTTCTGCTCCTCGTTGGGTTCGACACTCTTACTTATCGAAAAGAGCTACAATTGATCCCCTATACTTGTGGGTCATCACCTCCCTCCACTTTTAAATGGAGAGGCCACGACCGGGGGACGTGGGGATTAACTGCGCCCACTCCCCCGGAATCTCCGCGCGCATGTGGGCGGCCCGGGCCGTAACCGTCGCTTCGGGGCGCATAAGATCCTTGCCTATGCCCCGAGGCCTAGCGGACTAGGCCCAGGGCGACGTCCCGTCTGCCCGCGTGCGCGGGGCCTACGACATCATTACCCACCGCGTGGCGCGCGGGGGGGCGGCCCGGGCCCCGGAGCATCTCGTCGGGACCCGAGGCGTCGGGTTCGGCTGCCAACCCGACCGGCCTTTCGGCTTCTCGCCAGAGGCAGGCGCTGCTAGGGGGAAGCCGCCGGCTCCCCTCCGTCTGATGGACGCAGGGCCCCGCCGGCTTCGGGGACTACTGACGGGGTTATTACCCCTAGGCAGGCCAAAGGAACTGGGTTCTCCTCCCCGCTTTGAAGAAATAAATGCGTGACCGGCTACCTACGGTCGGCTGGTGCTCAGCCAGCAAACGTGTTGCCGGCTGGGACGAGCCCGGCTGGTCGAAGAGCCGGTCCGACCCCTGACCAGCTGAGCGCGGCAGGCTGCCTTCGAGCCGGTTCACCCGTTGACCTCTGGGTGGACAGGCACCCGTCCCGTCCCTCTGCGTGCGGGTACGGCGACACGACATGACAGCCATGACGGACGCCAATGTAGCCACAGTGGTTGCTCACGCACGGGCGCGCGTGACTACAGTTCGGCCGTCCGGGCCGCTTACCTTGGCAATCGCGACCGGGCGGGGGAACAGTGCCGGCACGCCCCCGCCCACTTGATTACCTGCTTTGGCGTGGCTACAGTGCAACCGGAGACTTCGGCCGGCTGGCACTAGACGATGCCACCCGAGCGACCCGTGCCGTAGTAGGTGGGCGGGGGCCAATCGCGAAGCCGGCTGGTGGGTCCCTGCAGGCGATGGGACCGCTCAGCTGGTGCACCCTACGGGCGACGAGACGGCTCGAGGGGCGGGACCCCTGGCCAGCCGGAGAGGCTGCCAGCCGGGCCCCTCACTTATGTACCTCGGGAATATTGTAAGCCGGGGGATTGGCCTACAAAATCCCCCGAGCCCCCCATGCAACGGGGACGACGAGTCTCACGCACACACCTACGGGACACTTTCCTCACATTCACACCTTCATAGTGGAGGAAGGCGAGCCGGCTGTTCCCTCTTCCTCCTCTAGACACAGCTCCAGGAGCAACCTCGTAAACATACTCATACATCAACTAGACCAAGCAGGACTAAGGGTGTTACCTCCCACAGAGGGCCCTGAACCTGGGTACATCGTGTGTCACCATCGCTTGTACCTAATCTCGCACCCGGAACCCGTCGACGTCCTCCGGCCCCAACCACCTTCGATAATCCTACCCATGGCATCTGTCGTGAGAAAATGACAACAGTTCGGGAAGGGGAAATAAGGGGTGGTGATGCATGGGCGAGCAAATGGGAATTGAGCCCCGTGTTGTCCGTGGACATGTCTGGGGACAAATGGAGGGGCCAAATAGGCAATGGTGGTTGAAGATGCCCTTTGCTTTGAGCCATATGATCGACCCTTCCTATGCTTAGGATTCGAACTTTCAAAACTGATATACTATATAGTAGTATAGATTATTATTTTCATATTTTAGCGAGCTATGAAATTATATTGCATTTGCTATCGTTCAACTGCCTGAAATTTTTTTAGGCGTCAACCGATTTTGTAATGAGCGGAGCATCAAGGGTGAGACGTCGCAGCTGGTTATGATGTTGCCGACCAGAGCAAGGCAGAAGCTTATCGATACAGTTGCGCTAGCAAGGGGTTTCCCGATGCGAGGGTAGGGCTGATTTTAGAGGGATGGTCGGGCGATGATGGACCGATCACATGGGAAGGGCAGGGCAGTCAGGACTGGAGATTCGGCAGACATCTGAGGGTGGTTCGTCGGGCTCGGAGGAGCAAGGACTTCTGGCCATTTGATTTCGACCAAACGGTGCAGAAAAAAGGTGGCTAAAATAAAATAAAAGTCCAGGCGGCTGACAAATTGTTGGCCCAATATACTTTATCACTAAGCTCCCTAGGAGGCCTCACAATTATTTAAGGTCTCTAATTGGAATTTAGCCACCAATTTTAACTGGGTCAACAATTTCTCAAAACTCTCTCAATTCATTTTTTATACAAATATATTATGCTTCCTGGTTTTTTATATCTTTAAAATTAATTAAATTTAGAACTGCGTTATTCGATTTTGACCGGATCAACAATATCTCAGTGAGCATTCTAATTCAATTCTTTTAATTCAGATGCTTCCTAATTTTGGAGCTCCCACATTTGATGGATTTATACATTTTAATTTGGTTTACATTTTGATGGTATCGACGATTTCTCAAATCAGTCGGCAACAACCGATCAATAAAAACATATCAACCCAGTGCACCCTCTCACTATCTAGAGCAAAGTATATTTTAATTTGTTTCACATTTTGATGGGATCTACGATTACTCAAATTAATCGGCAACAACCAACCAATAAAAACATATTAACCCAGTGCACACTCACAACATCTAGAGAAAAGTAGTGGCAACATGTAATATGATAGGACCAATATAGTACATATAGTTAATGATGCAAAAAAAATCCTCACGTAAATATGAATTGATTAGCAGATAACATAAAATCACACCATGAAAGACCAACCAAAACACCGCATTAAATAAAGAGAAAACATACTTCATCATCTTGCCCACTCAGCAAACCAAATATTTCCTCAATTCCAAAATGTTAAGTGTTTGAAAAGTCAAATTTCTTATACTTTGACCAAGTTCAGAGAAATGCACAAGAACACATGATGTTTCATTTGATGTATCTTTACTCCCCATAATCGTACTTCCCTCTCTAACACAATATATAACTTCAATGACATTTCTACTTGTTTCCTTACAATACATTTTCTACATTTTCAATAGTACTGCAACTTTGCACTTTGAAGCGTTTAAAATGCCCGATAAAACATTGTGGGTTGGGATGAACAGTGCACTGCTCTGCCCAAAGCCAGGTGTTTCTGAACACCACGAGTGGCAGCTAAACCGTGCAAGAAGGTTGAGCGGTCACCTGTGTTTCCATCGGTACCTAGAAGATGGGGAGTGGATAGCGCCGGTGCGACGACCCTGCTTCTCGTGGCCGCCGCCGGTCGCCGCCGCCGTATTACCACGGCCATGGCGGTGACCGGAACCCCTGTCGCCCTCCCTTGTGATCTTTCCAAACCGAGTCAAGCAGGTAACGACATCATCCGGCCTCTCCGATGAATAGGAGGGAAGATGAATAGAAAGCCATGATGATGGGAGTTGGACCGACGGAAACCAGCGGGGGATCTGAAACCTGTGTTCCCTCCGTCGTGCGACCCACACGTACATCTCCTTCCAGCTCGTCCCCGGCAAGTCGCCGTCGTAACCGCCGCGGAGCGACCACCAAAGCCTGTTCCCCGGCAGCGCCTTGTACCTGGGCAGCCAGAGCTCGCGGTCTCGCTCTCGGCCGGCCACGAGGCGCCTCAGCTCGGTGCAGGTGCTCTCCAGCCTCAGGAGGTCCTTCCCGTCGGGGAGCCGCGCCAGGATCGCCAGCATGGCGTCGCTCGGGAGGGACGTGAGGGTGGGGGCTCGCCCCGGCACCACGCCGTGCTCGCGGCATAGGTCCAAGAGGAGGCGCCGGCAGAGCCCGTCGATGACCGTCCTCCAGAGCGTGGAGGCCGTCCCGCTCCCGAGCAGCTCGCGCCCCGTCTCGTCCAGGCCGCCCGACAGGAGCGGCGCGACGGTGAGCGCGTCTAGGCATGCCCAGTACGTGCCGCCAGCCCTCCGCACAGAGCAGACCTGCACGTAGAAGACGACGTACCGCCCGTCGGTGCATATCCTCAGCGCGGCGCCGTCCATGTCGTGCCGGGGCAACAGCTGCGGCGCGGTGTACTCCAGGGACAGGGCCGAGGCCGTCGCGCCCACCTCGGCCGGAAGCCGGCAAGGCGACGCGTCCCCGCGGCGGGGCACGATGAAGCCCGCCTCGAGGAAGGCGGCGTGGGCCACGATCACTAGACGGCCCAGGAGGGGCTCCACGTCCCACCGGCGGGCGTCGACTACTCTGTGGAGTGGAGAGACCTTCGACGACATGGCTATACCTACGAGGTGAACGAGGTCAGGTGATGATTCCTTGATTGTTTACGGAAACAACAGATGGGTGTGGTGAGTTTGCAATGGCGAAGCTGGGTTAATCTCTTTGATTGATTGGCGAAGTACACTGCAATGCGACACCAGAAGTTCCCATCAGACATCCTGGGAATTGCATTTCCGATTGCAGCAAACTCCTTGCTTTTCCCGGAGTGAGATTACGACCGGCGATCCTACCGATGCCAATTCCTATTTAGGCTTAAGGATAAGGAATAAGGACATGGAGTTTCTTAGGGCTAGTTCTGTGGAAATAATCTCATGTAAAAATAAGCTGTAAATAAGCTCTAGATAATAAGCTACTTCCTCTGTCCAGAAATACTTGTTCTAAAAATGGATGTATCTAGATTTGTTTTAGTTATAGATACATTCATTTTATTTATTTTTACTGGCTTGTTAAAAATCAGTCGATTGAGACTTCGCGAAGTCTCAGTCGACATTGTAATCCGTTGATTTTACATCGAGATTCGTGCAACAGTTTTTTTCTTCAGTTTTTTTTCTTTTTCTTACATACTATACTATTTGGCTGGGACTTCGCGAAGTCTCGGTCGACCGAGACCTAAACACTCCCTTATTTTTAAGACAAGTATTTCCGGACGGAGGGAATAGTAAGTTCTTTTCAATGCTTACTTTTTCAGCGTATATGTGATATGCTTTGTGAAAAGTCTGTAATACCCTTGGACTATATTATTGTCTCATGTATAAACGAAATGCGCATTGTCGTCAAATATGTTTACGAACGAACGCTCACTATCTACAACTATCAATTTTATTCGTCTCAATTGTCATCTATCATATATGCGCTCATTGTTTCACATAGCACACACAAGCATGACAGAATTCTCACCGGTGGCACAACATCATCTAGTACCAGTTTAGAGGGGTACATCTACATTGCATATGCATATACCGGAGGAGGGAGGGGTAGAGCCCGAGGGAGGAGATGAGCAGTGGTGGGAGATGAAGGCCTAGTCGTCGTCCATGTCGCCAGGGACCTTCGCATCGAGGAGCGGAGGTGCCGTGGAGTAGCGGAGGCGGCGGCGGCCAACGCTGGACACTGGAGGAGGGAGGGGTAAGCCAGAGGGATGAGAGGAGTAGCGGTGGGAGATGAAGGTCTCGCCGAAGACCTTCGCGTCGACGAGCAAAGGAGCCCGGGAGTGGCGGTCGCAGCGATGGTCAACGAGGAACCCTAGCTTTTTTTTCTGCGGAAGCGAAGGAAAGGGGATCGAGTCCACACGGGGGTTCGGTTGGACGTGGGCCCGGATGCAGTGGTTGTTTTCATGTAATATGAGCAAAGAATAGGGCGACTTCGGCATACCCCTTCGATTTAAGTGAGAAGTTGCGGGAAGCCACTCTCCCGCAGCTTTTATTCATTGTGAATGAAAAGTATGGAGATAAGTTGAGCTACCTTCTTCAAAACGAGTTCTTTTGAGCATTTGACTTATTTTGACAATAAGCTACTAAAAGATGCAAAAGAATTGGCCCTTAACTTGGTCGGCTCGGGTGAACAGTAAATCGAAAATATATGAAAACAAATCATAACATTTTGCATAATAAAATTTGAAATATTAAGAAATGTTTTGAGTGCTGACAAAGTTTTATCTGGGAATTACATTGGTGGAAGTCATTGAAGATGCTACTTTCAAAAGCATTTTGTAGAAAATTTTATCTTTTTTGCCACAGCATTCACAAATGCGATATGATGATGAAAATTTCTAAGCACTCAAAACATTTCTTAATGTTTCACACAAAAAATCTGAATATTTTCCATTTTTTTACAAAAAATGATTTTACTGTTCATGTCAAGAGTATTTGAGCTCAAACTCAGATTAGGACTTCCGCTTAATCCTCCACTTCCTTCCTTATCTGTAAGTGGTGCGCCAAACTGTGCAAACTGTGCCACTCCAAAACATGTACTCCCGACACTGGTTTTGAAAACTTTCTAGAAGGTCTCCTCTGGGTTTTTTGGTTGGGTTTTTCTGCTTTTCGTGTTACACAGGTTTTTGTCTAGTTGGGTCAGGTTTTCCTTTTCATTTTAATTTTCATTGATTGTTCCTAAAGTTAAGATGTTTTTAAAATCATGAAAAACTCCAGATTCGCAAAATTTATATATTTTTTGAATACTTTCAGAATTTCTGTTTTTTTCCAAATGGAGGAACTTTTCTCAAATCTAAAACTGTGAAAAATCGAATTTAATTCCACAATCTTTTTCAAATCAATGATATTTTTAAAATTATGGGTTTTCCCAAATCTATGAACATTTTTTTAATCATTAAAAATAACAAATCAATTCCGTTTTCCAAAAGTCAACCATTTCACCGATCGCCTCGAGCGAGCGAGACCGGGCAGCTCCTGCAAGGAGTGAAGAGTGCTAATGGGCTGGCCCAGCTGAGACAGGTGTGAGTGCTTGGCGCTCCAGTCAATGTCTGAAGCACCAATTAGGAGCATCAGAGGATGAGACCTCCTCCCTAGCGCATTCGTCACCTGATAGAGGAGGAAGCGCTCACGCGCCTCCGCTACATGGGTTGGCCCAACTACTATGCGAGTGATCGCTCATGACGTGCCATCTCTCCCAATTCCATGGTCGGTCATTTGGTTATTGACCAATCACAATGCACCATCCGCCATTGACTTTTTGAGAAAATGCATTTTTTTCCAAAAAATGGAATTAAATAAAAAGTACACAGAAGATTGATAAAGTCCATGAATTTGAAAAAATAAATTCACTAGCTCAAAGAAATTTCATGGATTTGAAAAAGATTGTGAACTTAAAAAACTTCATGAGTTAAAAAAAGTGTGGGAATATAGAAAAAAAGTTCATGAGTTCAAACAAAGTTCTTGAATTTGAAAAAAATCAAGGATTCTTAAATAAAGTTCAAGGATTCTTAAAAAAAAGTTCTTGAATTTGAAAAAAGTTCAAGGATTCTTAAAAAAAGTTCGCATTTTTCAAAGGTTGTTAATTTTTAATGGGTCTCGAATTTGAGAAAAAAATCACGAATTTGATAAAGGATCGTGCGTTTGAATTTGTTTTTATAAAATCGAACAACGCAGTTCCAGAAAAACGAATCAGACAAAAACAACGAACAGATGCTTCCTGAAGCCTCACAACACCGGGCCAGGAAACTTCTGGTTGCTCCCCAAAAGCAGGAAAAGGAAGCTTCCCAGTGATGCCTTATCCAGGTATGTGCGTGTTGTAGCAAATGGCCCTTAAACGGCGCCTGAAGCTCTACTTTCTTGTCCTACGCTTGGTTTATGGCTATAACTCGCACCCTCGACTGTCCTTGAGCCAGTCCATTTTTTTTTCTTGCTTTCCTTTTCTTTTCTGTTCGTTTTATTTTTATTTATCTCCTCTATTTTTTTAATTTTTTGGGTTTCCTTTGTTTTTTAATTTTTCCTTATTATTTATTTATACAGTATCTATTTATGTGTTTGTATTTACTTCTCCTTTTGCACGTAAACTTGGTTTAAATTGTGTGAACGTAAATTCAGGAGTTTTTCCTTTCAGTCTGTAAATTTGTTTTCACAAATGTATGAACATTTTAATACATGAATATAACATTTTTTTACATGATCATGTTTTTAAATAGAAAATTGTATTTTATTTTACATATATGAACATAGGAGTATATATCGACATACATGAGTATTGTTTTACGTTTTCTACATTATATACTTGTTCACCATTGATGGGCCACACACCCGTTAGTGGTGACGTCACTTACCATTGATGGATAATAACCAATGGGCCTTTTTTCTTAAGAAAAACAACCAAAGGGCATCATTGAGCTAATGATTATCTAGGGGAAACTACCAGTACAATGAAAAGATAATTGTATGTAGAACACTGGTAAAACTTAAAATTGCAGTGAAAATCGTACTAGTCTTCTTCTTCCAATGGTTTATTGTTTTACTATGGTTTTTTGTGTATTATGATCTTGATTTTTGTATTCTTTATTTAATTTTATCATGAGCTACTCTTTCACTTGAATTAACAGGACCGAGGCAAATTTCGCCTGCCCATTTTGTAAATGAAAAATTCATATGCAAAATGTCACCTTGTCCATCCCTATCTCTACATGGTACAGTGCATGGATTAATTCATAAGTGAAGTAAGCATTAGAGTAGAAGTGAAAAATAAACATACTGAGTGGAGTATAACACCATACTTCACTTTTTTAAGATTATGCTCCCGCTGCGCCATAATATAAAAGCGTTTCTGGCACTAGTGTAATGTAAAAAATGATTTTATATTATGGGACAGAGGGAGTGCAACATATTTGATTTCCTTTGGATTTTGGAATAGAACAACCGTGCCACAAGGAACTGCTCTCATTTCCCGCAACAACAAGAAAAAGCATAGTAAAAAACAACAACAAAAAATGGTATCACGCCGCACAAGCCCATGCCCCACTAGGTTTTTTCTTGTATAAGCACACGTTGGGTCCATAAAGTTTTTTCTAATATGGGCCCATCAAGTTGGTGAAACGTCGGTCTTAGCGGCCTATTGCGCAAAACGTCCCTGAGAACCTAAAATTCGACATGCAATCGTAGAAGCTAATAAATGAGTTAAATATTCGCTAGAAACTATTAAGGAGTTAAATCTTTCTTCATATAATTTTTCCTCCTAGTATAAATTAAAGGCCGTAAGTGTGCGAATATCGCATTGGTATGATAAGATACCAAAATATTGCCTGCTCATTCATGGAAGCCCATTAATGTCCCTGCATGCTGCATCATACTACTGGTATATATAGGTAGTGGAGTCCTCTCTAGTCTATACCCTGCACTCGTCGCCCCTTGCACATTTTGCTGATCGAGAAGTTTCGCCATGCCTGCTGCGACGTTGCTCGTGGTGTTCGCGGTCGTCGCTCTCGGCTCCGGCCATGTCAGGGCTTTCGACCCTAACCCTCTCCAGGACTTCTGCGTCGCCGACCCCACGTCCAAAGGTACGAAAAATAAACCCCGTGCTTGACTGTGGCAGCTCTTCAGTTTCCATGTGATCATCCATGGTGATATGCGCGTACCAGCAGTGCACGAGAACGGGCTGGCGTGCAAGGACCCGGCGGCGGTGGTGGCGGACGACTTCCTCTTCGGCGGCCTGGACAAGCCGGGCGGCACGACGAGCAAGCGCTTCGGGTTCACGGCGCACCCCGTGCAGATCCCGGGACTGAACACGCTGGGCGAGTCCCACGTCCGCCTCGACGTCGCGCCGGGCGGCGTCTTCCCGGTGCACTACCACCCGAGGGCGGCGGAGACGGCGCTGGTGCTGGAGGGCTCCGTCTACTTCGGCTTCGTCTCGTCCTACCCGGACAACAAGCTCTACGCCAAGGTGCTCCGCAAGGGCGACGTCTTCGCCGTGCCGCAGGGGCTCGTGCACTTCCTCTACAACAACGGGAGCGCGCCGGCCACGCTCTACGCCTCCCTCAGCAGCCAGAACCCGAGCCTGGTGCTCCTCGGCAACGCGCTCTTCGCCGGGGCGCTCCCCGACGATCTCCTCGCCAAGACGCTCCTCACGGACGCGCACACCGTGGGGACTATCAAGGCAAACTTCCGGCGGTCTTGAATCTTGATGCATGGCCACACCATGCTTTTCCCAGTGATTTGCACGGTAACCGTTTCTTTGTAATGAACACCAAATATTGGGACCAATATTGATTTTTGATCGTGCTTGATTGCGTATACAAGGCGTTATGATTTGAGTTGAACAGCCAATTTTGGACAAAAACACATTCCTTTCCACTCTAAAAGAAAGGATTATGGTATTCCTTAAAAGAAATGTATGCTCGATTAGAAAATCTGTAGAAATTATTTACTCCTATGTTCAAAAAGACTTAAGGGTGTATTTCCAAAAGATTATTAAACTTATAAGGTATTTGTCCCCGTTGTAACAACGCGCAGGAGGACAGGCTGCACTTGTTTTTCACCTGCCCGGGCGGCTCGTTCTATCTGGCGCGCCACCGGTATTATCCCCACAGCTGACCCTATTGAGGACTTCTTCGCTACTCACCTGCCGCCTGCGATGCCGGATTCGATTCGCCCTTTTATGCTCGTCCTCATGCTATGGAAAATCAGGGATGCTCAAAACAAAATGGTTTTCCAGAATATGAATATTGACGCTAGATATTCCGTAAAAGCTATTCTAGAGGATCTTATCGTCTAGTCTCACCGTCTCAAGACGGCTATGCTAAGGGAACATGCCGGGCTGTGCCGTGACTTCCTCTCCTCATGATAATCGTGATCCTTGGTACACTCCCCCCCCCTCCCCGCCTAACCATTTAAAAAAAAAAGATGTGATCCCCACTTAATACGACGACTCAAAAAGCAAACCATGCATAAAAAGGACATCTGAACATGTGACAATTCACTATTGTTGTTTAAGAGGAAATCCATTTCCACTCTATTATGCTATTTATATTTAATAAAGGTTATTATTTTTATTTTATAGAAAAGGTCTTGATATGTTATAAAAGTTTATCAGAAGTATAAAGCACCTTACGCATAATAACAAATATATCAAGGTCTCCAGACCACCTAAAACACAATAAAAATTCTTTTGTAGCCACCCCTACACTAGCCCCTACATCCTACGTCTCTTCATCTTCCTCCCACCACCACCACGCGAGAGGACAATCCAAGCTATTCTGGTGCCTCTCATGCTAGCCACCTCCTACTCTGCAAGGTCTCCTCCCCATAGCCATTGATGAGGAGGCCCTGCTCTACAATTTGATGGACAAACTAGACACGAGTCGACTACCTCAACCATTGTCGTGTTCTGACATCGCTCACTCCTTCAGCATTGCCACATAAGTCTCAATTCCAACATCGTCCCCTTCCCCTGGCGCCGCTTGCCGACACCCAGCTCCAAAGACAAAGCTCATGCGCAGGGATAGAACGCCCCCATCATCCTATCACACACGCGAAGCCGAGATAGGTTTTCACTCAAGGTCCCAACACACTCTCATGCGCATGTCAACCTGGATCGATGTTGACGAGCCCACCACTACTACAACCACCTCACTAGCCCGTCGACAAAGAAGCACGAAGAGACAACATCATCAAGCGCACCTCGCGGAGACCACAAGTGACCAATACTTCATGACAAGACGCAACATACATTAGGTTTACATTGCATGTAATAATATGGGTTTGAGGTTTCTAATTTAAGGTATTTAGGATTGTTTAAGGTTTGAGGTGTCGAATTTTCCAAGGCCGGTTGTAGATGCTCTTATGCAGCAGAACCATGCCACCCCGACCCTTTGCACACCTGCTCCACACCAAACGTTCCCTTGTGCCCATCTGCGTGCCAACATGCGACCCTTATGCGATAGGTCCTCGTCGCCTGCCCCCTTATGCGCCCGTGCGTCGCCATCCTGTGTCTCCTCGCCTCACTACCCTGAGCTAGCACACATGCCCACACGAGCACCATGTCAGCGAAGAGACCGGCCACGCCGCTCAACCCCGAGCAAGAGGAGGAAAGGGCCCTGCTGCCGCCTTGCTAAGTGGGCTTTGCCAGGCGACGCTATCCAACAGCGACGAGGGGAGGAGAGGATGGTGAGGTGTGACAATGAAGACAGCTAAGGTTCGCTCCCCCATTTTGCGGAATATCCCTTGTCATCATTAAACACCACAGAAAGAGACAAAGCCAGACCCCGCGTACAATGATCAAAAAATAGCATAACGAACACGCATTGACGGAAGAGACGACGACGGCGACTCTGTTCGATCCCTCGTGCATATACTAGCACTACGATACTCATGCCTTAATGCCATCTTCACATGTACGTGGCTATGCTAATACTTTCTTCGTTTCAAAATAAGTGACTTAACTTTGTCTTAAAGCTAGTACAAAGTTGAGTCACTTAATTTGAGACGGAGGGAGTAGATCATAGATATCACGTGCTACACTACAGTACAAGATTGCATTGCAACGTCGTGTTTTTTGGGTATTGCAACGTCATGTTTTTGTGCGTACCGGAGCTACATGCATCGTGCAAGGGAATGCCCAAAAGAGAAGTGCATCCATGCACGCATCGCTGCACGCAAGGCATCCACGGCGTGTGTTGTGTCGCGATTCAAAGCTGTCAGGCCTGCTACTTTCGATATAGCTGAACGTTGGAGGTCAACATGAGACATATAGATGTATCCCAAGGACAGGTCGCCTGACACGAAGACTGACATGAAAAAGGTACGTCACACAACGAGGACGAAGTACTACGGGCGACGGGGTCTTCATCCACCGCGCGTTATGACAGGAGCATGCATGGCACAAGGTGGATCGGGCCGGAGTGATTGATCACGCGTACACGTCGTTGGACAGCCCTCACTATGGTGTTGACCTCTGTTCGCCGTTCCTGGGCAACACCACTCCGGCCTATGCTCGTCGTTGACCTCTGCTCGTCGTTGGACAACCCTTACTGCTGCCATTGATTTTGTGCCCAAGGTGTTACGGGACCAAGACAAGGTGGATTCGGTTCTATAAATGCGTGAACCAGGCAGTAAGTTGCACTGAACATCCATTCGTCTAGCTGATCAATTTGCAATGTGTTCATTATCCAGCTTGGATTCACGTTTTGTTAAGCCAAAAACGGCCATAAGTGTGGGTGTGCATGCATCAATTATTGTTTCATGAGAGCCAGTCGTGCACTGACACACATGCAAGTGGTCGAGGGGTCAAAAAGGTCAACCTAAAATCCCGCCGGGAAGGCAGCTTTCACACGCGATCATCGTAAAAAGGAGACACGCCTGCATGCCTGGTCCTTTTCCGCCTGCATGACTGGTTATTTTTCGTCAGGTTTGTACCCGCCTGGTGAGCCCAGCTGACACTGTATTATCAAGTATGGATCAATGTATGCTACCTTTTTTCATTTCCTTAGAGTTTAATGTGCAGATCACCTAGTTTGGATGTGCGGCTGGATAGCTGCGTTCAGCTGTGGCTGCGTCCAGATCGTCCGCTCTCATGCGCAAAAGTGTTAGTTATAGAGGCATTGAACCGACGGCTGCCTGCCTCTGCCTATGGCTGGGAGTTTCCCGATCGCACCGCGCAGCGCATCGGCCATGCATGCGTCGTCAAGCTTTAGAACACACTTGGAATTTTTTATTTTTTATTTTTTGAGGCAACACACTTGGATTTTATTTTTTTGATCGGTGGCAACACACAATAACTAGGGCAGGGAATACGGGCCTCAACAAAAAAGGCCGGTGTAATACGGGCCTCAACTAAAAGGGCTTCTTCGTTTGAGCCCACGCAGGAGGCTGGCTCAGTTGAATTCCACCGTCCGCACTCGGCTTTTTATGGGGAAGGAACTATCACATTGGCTTGTCCCTCAGGTGTCGCCAACGCACTGTTGCTTTAGCAGGCGCACCCTAACCAAATCAAGCTAAAATTTTAATCTTTTTGAGATGCTTTGAAATTTAATCCTTGTTTCATGTGACGCTCTCGGTTTGCAAATAAGACTTTCATAATTTGTTTTGAGGTCAGGAACAGCCAAACTGTATTTCTTTTGCTGCTAGTAGAGTCAGAGAGAATCAGCTGTTGTCTGTTTTCCCCTCAATAGTCAGGTGTCTCTACAGTACTTCAAGTGAACACATGCCAAGGCATTCTTTTGCAAGTTTGAAGCACTACATGTGGCTTCAAATTGCATTCCACGTACCCCCTTTTGACTGGTCACAATAACCGGGACAATTAGTTTGTCCGACCAGAAAGGAGACTGATTTGTCAACGGGTTTTCTTGATGGATCATTTTCAGTATATGCTACTGCAGAAATTTGTTCCCTTTCCCGTCCCTTCCCCCAAGTTGTTACATGACTAAGTTGGTGAGGACTTTCTGCACCATGTGCTCCCAGTACACCACCTTCTTGTACTTGGCAACTCCAGCTGTTTTTTCTCCCGGGAGAACTCCACGGGCTCCATTGTGGCGTCGAAGTTGGACTGCATATACGCGCCATTAGTTCCAGAACGAAAGAAAAATGAGTATATGCAACTCAGTGGATACAAATATGCTCATGCACAAGAGAACGACAGATACACGGCAACGAAGGGAGTTGTTGACGACTTTGTGGAGCGTGGGCTGGTATATCATATTTATTAGAGTATATTCGACCGATTTAGTTTTGACAGTTTGAATTGTAATCTATCTCTTTTATACTTGGACTCCAAAACTTTTTACCAATATATACAGCCCACTGAGGCATCAATCAATATACAATTGTCATCAAATACCATGGTATCAGACGCCTAGGTTTCCGCTCTCGGCATGGCTTCGCCGCCAACTCCTCCCTCTCTGCCGCCGCGGCGGCTCTACACCACCACCGAATTCCGTGCGGCCAGCGCGACTCCTCTACCTTCTTCAACTCCTACCCAAAACCCTACTCCACCCCAACCACCTTAGCTCTCCCTTGTCGATACTATCGCCGATGTCTCGCCTTTCATCCCGATAACCCTAGACCTCGCCGTCCACAACTTCTACCATTGGCGCCACCTCTTTCATGTCCACCTCGATCGCTGCAGCCTCCGCCATCACATCAATCCAGCCGCCCGGCCCTCCGCGGCTGACCGTCCCTCGCTGGATCAAGGATGATCTCACCGTCACCCAATGGATATATACTCGCATCTCCACCAAGCTCTTCAACCTCGTCTCCAACGACGACGCCACCGCCGCTGAACTATGGGCCTCTCTTCAGCATCTCTTCCATGACAACTCCGATGCGCATGTTAACGCGTTACATATCGAGCTCCGCACCAGCATCCAAGGCGACTCTCTGGTCAATGTCTATTGCCAACGCATCAAGGCGATCGGTGACGAACTCCGTGAGCTCAGTGATCACGTTGACGATCGGATCCTCATCAACGCTCTCCTCGTCGGCCTTGGGAAGCAGTTCGAGAAGCAGGTCGCCTGCATCCCTATGTTGCGCCCCTACCAATCATTCACGGAGGTCCGCCCCATCTTGTAGCTCGAGGCACAGAACCATACGCGCAAGGCGACGCGTCCTCCACAGCTGTTTCACGTTGCCGACCCGTTGCACCATCTGCGCCGCCTCCACCGACGCCCTCGGCTCCTCCAGGCTGGCGCCCGAGCCCTAACTATCGAGGCAAAAAACCCGTCTAGCGGTCACCGCAGCCCCGACCTACTGTTCCACCACCACCGGCGCCTCCTCCTCCACCACCGGTTGCACCACCGACGGCTCCTCCATCGGCCGCTGACTCCACGTCTTGGCAGCCTCAGCAAGCCCCCTGGACTGGTCTAGTTCAGGCGTGGCCCATGCCCTGGACTACGCCGTCTCCCTACGGCGCTCCTCCCGCGTACACCGGCAACTGGAGCCCGGGCCTTCGCCCAGCTACCAGTGCTCCCGGCCTCCTTGGTTCATGGCCACCGCCTCATGTCTACACTGCCACGACCTCTCCATCGCCTGTCGTCCAAGGAGCACACCACGGCTACCTACCGGTACCCTATGCGCCCTACGCCTATGGCCCTACTTTACCCATGCCATATGCGCACGCACCTGCGGCCGCACCGCCAGCTACTCATCAATAGCTAGCCTAGGATCAAGCCGCCCTCATCGCCGCCATGGACAACTTTACACTCAATAACCAAGGTACATATTGGATTTTCGATTACGGTGCATCCTCGCATACATCTTCAAATATGGATATTCTGTCAGCTTGTTTTCCTTCCGCTTATTTTTCCATCACCATAGGCGACGACTCCCTTGTTCCGGTTTCTTGCACCGGTCACTCTTCCATAAAAACAGATCATGCCAATTTTCAACTACGCAATATTCTTGTTGTTCCTTCTTTAATCAAAAACCTTATTTCTGTTCGCCAATTTACCATCGATAATCTTGTCATTCTAGCATTTGATCCTTTTGGTTTATCTGTGAAGGATCTGAGAACGGGGACACTTCTCGCTCGCTTCAATAGCACGGACGATCTCTATCCATTTCACGGCACGCGTGCATCCTCTGCTCGCGCCATGCTTGCTTCAGTTGATCTGTGACAGTGTCGCCTCGATCACCCCATTAATTCAACGTTGTCATCTCTACTACCAGAATTTTCTATTCCTAGCACTAGTGTGTCACATAATTCTTTTCTTTGTACGGCATGCCAATGCGGCAAACATGTTCAGCTCCCTTTTGGAACATCATTAACTGTTAGCATTTTTCCTTTTGAGCTTTTACATTGTGATCTCTGGACCTCTCCTATTCCTAGTGTCTATGGCTATAAGTATTATCTTGTGATTTTAGATGATTATTCTCACTATATATGGACGTTCCCTCTATGTGCTAAATCTGATGTCCATCAACTTTTTCTCACCTTTCGCACCTACGTCCAAACACACTTTGGCCTACCGATTCGCTTTATTCAATGTGACAACGAGCGCGAGTTCAACAACGTCACCAATCGCACCTTTTTCCTCTCCCATGGCATTCTTCTCCGATTTTCTTGCCCCTATATACCCCCTCCCAAAATGGGAAGGCAGAGCGCTCTATTTGTTGCATCAACGATATCCTACGCACTCTACTCATCCAAGCATCTCTTCCTTCCCATTTTTGGGTCGAAGCTCTGCGCACTGCCACCCTTCTCCTTAACATCCGCCCCATCAAAACATGTCCTCACTATACACCCTTTCAATCTCTTCTTCTATCTAATCCCGACTATCTTTATCTTCGGGTTTTCCGTTGCCTATGCTTTCCTAACATCACATCCACCACATCTCACAAACTAGCCCCACGATCTCTACCCTGCATTTATCTTGACCTCTCCGATGACCACAAAGGACATCGTTGTTTCGCTCCATCTTCTGGTTGCGTGCTTGTCTCTCGCCATGTCACATTCGATGAAAACACTTTTCCTTATTCCATCACTAACACCACATCACCCAATCACCAGCAAACCGCCACCACCTCTGCCGTGACCTCTCCCTCTCCCGCGGCGAGCCCGGCAAGCCTACGGCAGCCGGAAGGCCTGGCACCGGCAAGCCCGACAAGCCCAACAAGCCCGACACCGGCAAGCCCGGCAATCCTGACAAGCCCGGCACCGGCAAGCTCGACAAGCCCAGCACCGGTCCAATCACCACTCCTACCCAACGCCGTACCCATTACACCATCCACTAATGATCATGTCATGTGTACTCTTGGCAAACACGGTTTTCATCTCCCTACTCGCCATCTTAATCTCACGGCCACACCGACTATCTCCCCTCTACCCACTTCATACAAGCGGGCTCTTCTTGATCCCATTTGGTTTTCTGCTATGTGGGACAAATTTGATGCTCAATAGCAAAACAACACTTGTACTTTGGTTCTGGTGTTAATATTGTCTTCGGCAAATGGGTTTTTCATCACAAGTTTCATGCCGATGGTTCTCTTGCCCGCTACAAAGCTCGTTTGGTTTGTCGTGGTTTTTCCTAGCAGCACGACATTGATTTTGATGAGACCTTCTCTCCTGTGATAAAACCTAGCACCATTCGTGTTGTTCTTAGTCTTGCGGTCTCCTCTTCCTGACCTATTCACCAATTGGATGTCAAAAATGCTTTCCTCCATGGAACACTAAATGAAACTGTGTACTGCCATCAACCCTCTGGTTTTGAAAATCCCTCCTCACTAAATCTTGTTTGTCTTCTTAACAAATCGTTGTATGGTCTCAAACAGGCTCCTCGATCCTGGTTCCAATGTTTTGCTAACTTTGTTCGAACCATTGGCTTTGTCCCTTCTAAATCCGACTCCTCTCTCTTCGTTTTTCATTCCTCTAATCACACCGCCTATCTCTTATTATATGTAGATGATATTATTCTAACCGCTTCTTCCAATACTTTCCTTCACCAAATAATCTCTTCTCTCAATCATGCATTTTCTATGACTGATCTTGGTCCTCTACATCATTTTCTTGGTATCAATGTTTCTCGTACTCCCTCTACTCTTTTCCTCTCCCAACGCCAATATGTTATTGATTTGCTCTCACGTGCCGGCATGTATGATTGTCAACCCTGTCGAACACCTGCTGACACCGGTGCCAAATTGTCGGTTGATGGTGAACCCATTCCTGATCCAACTTTGTATCGCAGCATTACCGGCGCCCTTCAATACGCTACTCTCACTCGTCTTGATATTTCCTTCTCTGTTCAGCAAGCCTGTCTTTTTATGCATGACCTCCGTTCTCCTAATCTTGCTCATGTTAGATGCATACTTCGCTATCTCAAAGGTACTTTAGACCACGACCTCCTTATTAATTCTTCCTCTCCAACAAGCTTGACAGTATATTCTGATGCAGACTAGACAGGTTGTTCCGACACTCGACGATCCACATCCGGCTATTGTGTTTATTTGGGTGATAATGTTGTTTATTGGTCTTTGAAAAGGTAGGATACAGTTTCCAAGTCCTCCGCTGAATCTAAGTATCGGGCTGTTGCACATGCTGTAGCCGAGGCCGTTTGGCTTCGGCAACTTCTCGTGGAGCTTCATAGACCACTCGAGCGTGCTACAATTGTTTACTGCGACAATATTTCAGCAGTATATATGACTTCTAATCCAGTTCAGCATCGTCGCATGAAGCACATTGAGATCGACATCCACTTTGTTTGTGAGAAGGTGCCCCTTGGCGAGGTTCAGATTCTACATGTTCCAACGAGTGCACAGTTTGCCGATATCTTCACCAAAGGGCTTCCCAATGCATCCTTCACCGACATAAGCTCCAGTCTCAACATCGTCACGCCCGACGTTGACACCGCGGGGGGTATTAGAGTATATTTGGCCGGTTTAATTTTGGTAGTTTGAATTATAATCTATCTCTTCTATACTTGGACTCCAAGACTTTGTACTTATATATAAAGCCCATTGAGGTATCAATCAATATACAATTATCATCAAATATGATATTCAACGAAACCTAAAACCAAAAAAGATGCTCTAAAATTGTTATGGTTGCTAAAAGAAAAAGAATTAAAAAGGTTGCTAAAACGGAGAAAATTCTTTGAAATTGCAAACAAAAAAGCCTTCAACATGTCTCTGATGTTGCAAATGAAGGTTCTAGAGACCGACTTGGTGTATATCCACACACCAGACTAGTTTTTGACAAAACAAAAGTGTCGCCCAAGACACGTTTAGCATCAACATAACACATGCATCCAACAACGTAAGTAACTTTTTTATATTTTTGTATTAATTAAAAGACGTCCTCTAGTCACACGGTCAAAAAAAATCCATCCAAACACCACAATAAAAACAAAAATGATACACTCACGAACGATTCGCTACGGATTGGTCATACCAAACATTTGTTGGGGAACGTCGCATGGGAAACAAAAAATTTCCTACGCACACGCAAACCTATCCATGGTGATGAGCATCTACGAGAGGAAGAGTGGATCTACATACCCTTGTAGATCGCTAAGCGGGAAGCGTTAAGAAACGCGGTTGGTGTAGTCGAACATCTTCGCGATCCAAATCGCCAAGCGTCCCGTGATCTCATCACGATCCGTCCCGCGATCCAATCACGATCCGTCCCGTGAACTCATCACGATCCGTCCCGCGATCTCATCACGATCCGCCTCACGATCTTGATCACGATCTGTCCCGCGAACTCATCACGATCCGTTCCGCGATCTCATCACGAACCGTCTCGCAATCTCGATCACGGTCCTTCCGATCTAGCGCCGAACGGACGGCACCTCCGTGTTCAGCACACGTGCAGCTTGATGACGATCTCCACCGTCTTGATCCAGCAAGAGGAGGTGGAGAGGAGAGAGAGTTCACCGGCAGCGTGACGGCGCTCCGGTGATGGTGGTGGAGCAATTCCGGCAGGGCTTCGCCTAAGCGCTGCAGAAAACCGATCTAGAGGAGAAACTATGCACCGGTGGAACGGGCAGCACGTGGCCGGAAATTCTGTCCAAAAACCACCCAATCCACTAGTATATATAGGAGGAGATGAGAGGAGAGGCAGCCAAGGCCTTTGGGTCGGCCGAAATAGGAGGTGGGAAGCAATCCTACTTCACCTCCAATCCTAGTTGGAGTAGGATTGCCTCCTATTGGCTGATTTTCCACCTTTTGCTTTAGGACTTTCTCTCCTGCGCCATGGGCCTTTGTGGCTGTTTTCCCAGCCCACTAAGGGCTGGTTATTATTATCCCACAGCCCATGGACCTCTTGGGGTCGAAATACCCCTCCCGGAGGTCCTCCGGTACACTACCGGCACTCCCGGTACACTACCGATGAGCCCGAAACTTTTCCGGCAACCAAACTGGGACTTCCTATATATGAATCTTTACCTCCGGACCATTCCGGAGCTCCTCGTGAAGTCCGGGATCTCATCCGGGACTCCGAACAAACTTCGGTCACCACCATACATAACTCTACACTACCGAAACGTCACCGAACCTTAAGTGTGCAGACCCTGCGGGTTCGAGAACTATGTAGACATGACCGAGACACCTCTACGGTCAATAACCAATGGCGGGACCTGGACGTCCACATTGGTTCCTACATATTCTGCGAAGATCTTTATCGGTCGAACCTCTATGTCAAGGATTCAGTTAATCCCATATAACGTTCCCTTTGTTCTTCGGTATGTTACTTGCCCGAGATTCGATCGTCGGTATCTCCATACCCAGTTCAACCTCGTTACTGGCAAGTCTCTTTACTCGTTCAGTAATACAAGATCCTATGACTAACACTTAGCCACATTGCTTGCAAGGCTTGTTGTGATGTTGTATTACCGAGTGGACCCTGAGATACCTCTCCGTCACACGGAGTAACAAATCCCAGTCTCGATCCATGCCAACTCAACAGACACCATCGGAGATACCTGTAGAGCACCTTTATAGTCACCCAGTTACGTTGCGACGTTTGATACACACAAGGCACTCTTCCGATATCCGTGAGTTGCATGATCTCATGGTCATAGGAACATATACTTGACATGCAGAAAACAGTAGCAACAAACTGACACGATCATATGCTATGTTTGTAGTTTGGGTCTTATCCATCACATCATTCTCCTAATGATGTGATCCCATTATCAAATGACATCTCATGTCCATGGCTAGGAGACCTTAACCATCCTTTGATCAACGAGCTAGTCCATTAGAGGCATACTAGGGACATGGTTTTGTCTATGTATCCACACATGCATTTAAGTCTCCGATCAATACAATTATAACATGGATAATAAACGATTATCATGAACAAGGAAATATGATAATAACTAATTTATTATTGCCTCTAGGGCATATTTCCAACAGTCTCCCACTTGCACTAGAGTCAATAATCTAGTTCACATCACCATGTGATTCGCATTGTTATGAATCTAACACCCAATGGGTTCTAGGGCTTGATCATGCTTTGCATGTGAGAAAGGTCTTATAGTCAACGGGTCTGCGATATTCAGATCCGTGTGTACTTTGCAAATCTCTATGTCAAACTGTAAACACTGCTACCACACTCCACTTGGTACTATTTCCAAATGGCTGCTCCACTATACGTATCCAGATTGCTACTACGAGTCATCCGGATTAGTGTTAAAGCTTGTATCGACGTAACTCCTTACGACGAACTCTTCATCACCTCCATAATCGAGAAACATCTCCTCAGTCTCTTAGTTACTGAGGATAATCTTGACCGTTGTCCAGTGATCCACTCCTGGTTCACTCTTGTACCCCCTGACGGACTCATGGCAAGGCACACATAGGTGCGGTACACAGCATGGCATAATATAGAGCCTATGGCTAAGGCATAGGGGACGACGTTCGTCCTTTCTCTTTCTTCTGTCGTTGTCGAGCTTTGAGTCTCACTCAACTTTCACACCTTACAAATCAGGTGAGAACTCTTTCTCTGACTGATCCATTTTGAACTCTTTCAAAATCTTGTCAAGGTATGCACTCATTGGAAGTCTCATCAAGCATCTTGATCTATCTCCATAGATTTTGATGCTCAACAATTAGGTAGCTTCATCCAGGTCTTCCTTTGAAAATCACTTTCCAAATAACCGTTTTATGCTTTCCAGAAACTCTACATTATTTCTGATCAACAATATGTCATCCACATATACTTATCAGAAATTCTATAGAGCTCCCACTCACTTTATTGCAAATACAAGTTTCTCGTAAACTTTGTATAAACATCAAAACTTTGATCACCTCATCAAAGCGCATACTCCAACTCCGAGATGCTTGCTTCAGTCCATGGAAGGATCATCGAAGCTTGCACACCTTTTAGCATCCTTAGGCCTGACAAAACCTTCTGGTTGTATCACATACAACCTTTCCTCAAGTAAACCGTTAAGGAAACGATGTTTTGACATCCATCTGCCAGATTTCATAATTGAAAACACAGCAACTGCTAACATAATTCCAACAGACTTTAGCACCACTATGAGTGAGAAAGTCTCATCGTAGTCAACTCTTTGAACTTGTCACAAATATCTTTGCAACAAGTCGAGCTTTACAAATAGTGACATTCACCATCAATGTCTGTCTTCATTTTAAAGATCCATTTGTACTCAATGACCTGCCGTCCAACGAGCAAGTCTACCAAAGTCTACACTTGGTTTTCATACATGGGTCCTATCTCGGATTTCATGGCCTCTAACCATTTGTCGGAATCCGGGCCCATCATCGCTTCTCCATAGCTCGTAGGTTCATCGTTGTCCAACAACATGATCTCCAAGACAGAGTTGTCGTACCACTTAGGAGCAGTACACATCCTTGTCGACCTACGAAGTTCGATAGTAACTTGATCCTGAAGCTTCATGATCATCATCATTAACTTCCTCTTCAACTAACGTAGGCTTCACAGAAACATCTTTCTGCGCTGCGCTACTCTCTGGTTGAACAAAGGTTTAACAACCTCATCAAGTTCTATCTTCCTCCCACTCAATTCTTTCGAGAGAAACATTTCCTCGAGAAAGGATCCGTTTAAGCAACAAACACTTTGCACTAGGATTTGAGATTGAAGGTTCATCCAACTGATCTTAGGGTATTCTATGAAGATGCAATTTGTCCGCCTTGGGTTCGACCTCATTAGGTGAAAACATTTTCCAAACAAGTGTCACATCCCCAAATATTAAGAAATGACAGCTTAGGTTTCTATCAAACCATAATTCAGATGGTGTCATCTCAACGGATTTAGATGGTGCCCTATTTAAAGTGAATGTAGTTGTCTCTAATGCATAACCCCAAAATTGTAGTAGTAAAACGACAAGAGACATCATATTACGCACCATGTCCAATAGAGCATAACTATGATGTTCGGACACACGATCACACTATGGTGTTCCAGGTGGCGTTTAGTTGTGAAACAACTTTCACATTGTCTTAAGTTGTATGCCAAACTCGTGACTCAGATATTCACCTCCACGATCATATCGCAGTCATTTTATCTTCTTGTCACGATGATCTTTAAACTTCACTCTGAATTTGCTTGAACCTTTCAAACGATTCAGACTTGTGTTTCATTAAGTAAATATACATTATATCTACTCAAATCATCAGTGAAGGTAAGAAAATAACGATATCCACTGCACGCTACAAGACTCACTAGATTGCATACATCAACATGTATCATTTCCAATGAATCACTTGCCCGCTCCATCCAACGGGGTCCTTTAGTCATCTTGCCCAAGAGGCATGGTTCGCATGTCTCAACCGATTCAAAATCGAATGAGTCCAAATATCCATCAGCATGGAGTTTCTACATGCGCTTTATACCAATATGACATTTAGCGGCAGTGCCACAAGTATGTGGTACTATCATTATTAACTTTGTGTCTTTTGACATCAATGTTATGAACATGTGTAATACTACGATCAAGATTTCAACAAACCATTCTCACTGGGTGCATGACCATTGAAGGTATTATTCATGTAAACAGAATAACCATTATTCTCTAACTTAAATGCATAACCGTATTGCAATAAACATGATCTAATCATGTTCATGCTCAACGCAAAACACCAAATAACATTTATTTAGGTTCGTCACTAATCCTGAAGGTAGAGAGAGCGTGCGATGTTGATCACATCAACCTTGGAAACACTTCCAACACATATCGTCACCTCACCCTTAGCTAGTTCTCCGTTTATTCCGTAGCTTTTATTTCGAGTTACTAACATTTAGCAACCGAAGCGGTATCCAATACCCAAGTGCTACTAAGAGTACTAGCAAGGTACACATCAATAACTCGTATATCAAATATACTTCTGTCGATGTTGCCAGCCTTCTTATCTACCAAGTATCTAGGGTTGTTCCGCTTCAGCGACCTCTCACCTCATAATAGAAGCACTTAGTCTCGGGTTTGAGTTCAACTTTGGGTTGCTTCACTGGAGCAGCAACTGACTTGCTATCCATGAAGTTTCCCTCCTTGCTCTTGCCCTTTTCGAAACTAGTGGTTTGATTAACCATCAACACTTGACGCTCCTTCTTGATTTCTACCTTCGCGGTGTCAAACATCGCGAACAACTCAGGGATCAATACTTCTATCCATGGTGTATTATAGTTCATCACTAAGTTCTAGTAGCTTTAGTGACAGTGACTTGGAGAACTATATCAATCACTATCTTATCTGGAAGATCAACTCCCACTTGATTCAAGCGATTGTAGTACCCAGACAATCTGAGTACATGCTCAACGATTGAGCTATTCTCCTTCATCTTACAGGCAAAGAATCTTGTTGGAGATCTCATATCTCGCAACACAGGCACGAGCCTGAGATCACAATCTCTGCGCCTAGAACATCTCATATGTTCCGTGATGTTCAAAACGTTTCCAAGCCTCAATTCTAAGCCGTAATGCATGATGCACTAAACTATCAAGTAGTCATCGAAACGTGCCTGTCAGATGTTCACAACATCTATAGACGACACTAGAGGGGGTGGCGCACCGAGCGGTGCATTAAGGACATAAGCCTTCTGTGCAGCAATGAGGACAATCCTCAGATCACGGATCCAGTCCGCAATTTTGCTACCAACATCTTTCAATTCTATTTCTCTAGGAACATATAAAAATACAAGGGAGCTACAACGCGAGCTAGTAATCTACAACATAATTTGCAAAGACACTTTGACTATGTTCATGATAATGAGTTCAATTAATCATATTACTTAAGAACTCCCACTCAAATTGACATCCCTCCGATCATTCGAGTGATACATGATCCAAATTCACCAACTCAAGTCCGATCATCACGTGAGTGGAGGTGGCTGCAATGGTGAACATCATTATGTTGATCATATCTACTATATGACTCATGTTCGACCTTTCGGTCTCTCGTGTTCCGAGGCCATGTCTGTACATGCTAGGCTCGTCAAGTTTAACCCGAGTGTTGTGCGCGTGCAAATCTGGCTTGCACCCGTTGTATGTGAACGTAGAGTCTATCACACCCGATCATCACGTGGTGTCTCAACACGACGAACTTTCGCAACGGTGCACACTCGGGGAGAACACAGTTAATCTTGAAATTCAAGTGAGGGATCACCTTATAATGCTACCGCCGTACTAAGCAAAACAAGGTGCATAAAAGTATTAACATCTCATGCAATTCATAAGTGACATGATATGGCCATGAACTTGTGTTTAAGATCTCCATCTTCGAAACACCGACATGATCTCCATCGTCACCCGCACAACACCATGATCTCCATCATCTTGATCTCCATCAATGTGTTGCCATTGGGGTTGTCACGCCCTGCATGCTTCTACTACTATTGCTACCGTAGCGATAAAGTAAAGCATTACATAACGCTTAATGATTGACACGCAGGTCATACAATAATTAAAGACAACCCTATGGCTCCTGCCGGTTGCCGTACACATCGACATGCAAGTCGTGATAATCTATACATCACATATATCTCATCATGTAATTGGCCATATCACATCACAACATACCCTGCAAAAACAAGTTAGACGTCCTCTAATTGTTGTTGCATATTTTACGTGGCTGCTATGGGTATCTAGCAAGAACGATTCTCACCTACGCATAAACCACAACGGTGATACATAGATTGCTTTTCAACCTTCTCAAGGACCGCCTTTGTCGGATCCGATCCAACTAAAGTGAGAGAAACTGTCACCCGCAAGCCATCTAAGCAACAAGTTGCATTGAGGGAACCGGTCTCTCGTAAGCGTACGAGTAATGTTGGTCCGGGCCGCTTCATCTCACAATCCCGCTGAACCAAAATCCGACCAAGGGAGGAAGCAATCTAAGCATCAATGCCCACAAACCTTTTGTGTTCTACTCGAGATCTCATCGAACCATCAACCTAGCTCATGATGCCACTGTTGGGGAACGTCGCATGGGAAACAAAAAATTTCCTACGCACACGCAAACCTATCCATGGTGATGAGCATCTATGAGAGGGAGAGTGGATCTACATACCCTTGTAGATCGCTAAGCGGGAAGCGTTAAGAAACGCGGTTGGTGTAGTCGAACATCTTCGCGATCCAAATCGCCAAGCGTCCCGCGATCTCATCACGATCCGTCCCGCGATCCAATCACGATCCGTCCCGTGAACTCATCACGATCCGTCCCGTGATCTCATCACGATCCGTCTCACGATCTTGATCACGATCTGTCCCGCGAACTCATCACGATCCGTTCCGCGATCTCATCACGAACCGTCTCGCAATCTCGATCACGGTCCTTCCGATCTAGCGCCGAACGGACGGCACCTCCGCGTTCAGCACACGTGCAGCTTGATGACGATCTCCACCGTCTTGATCCAGCAAGAGGAGGTGGAGAGGAGAGAGAGTTCACCGGCAGCGTGACGGCGCTCCGGTGATGGTGGTGGAGCAATTCCGGCAGGGCTTCGCCTAAGCGCTGCAGAAAACCGATCTAGAGGAGAAACTATGCACCGGTGGAACGGGCAGCACGTGGCCGGAAATTCTGTCCAAAAACCACCCAATCCACTAGTATATATAGGAGGATATGAGAGGAGAGGCATCCAAGTCCTTTGGGTCGGCCGAAATAGGAGGTGGGAAGCAATCCTACTTCACCTCCAATCCTAGTTGGAGTAGGATTGCCTCCTATTGGCTGATTTTCCACTTTTTGCTTTAGGACTTTCTCTCCTGCGCCATGGGCCTTTGTGGCTGTTTTCCCAGCCCACTAAGGGCTGGTTATTATTCTACCACAGCCCATGGACCTCTTGGGGTCGAAATACCCCTCCCGGAGGTCCTCCGGTACACTACCGGCACTCCCGGTACACTACCGATGAGCCCGAAACTTTTCCGGCAACCAAACTGGGACTTCCTATATATGAATCTTTACCTCCGGACCATTCCGGAGCTCCTCGTGAAGTCCGGGATCTCATCCGGGACTCCGAACAAACTTCGGTCACCACCATACATAACTCTACACTACCGAAACGTCACCGAACCTTAAGTGTGCAGACCCTGCGGGTTCGAGAACTATGTAGACATGACCGAGACACCTCTACGGTCAATAACCAATGGCGGGACCTGGACGTCCACATTGGTTCCTACATATTCTGCGAAGATCTTTATCGGTCGAACCTCTATGTCAAGGATTCAGTTAATCCCATATAACGTTCCCTTTGTTCTTCGGTATGTTACTTGCCCGAGATTCGATCGTCGGTATCTCCATACCTAGTTCAACCTCGTTACTGGCAAGTCTCTTTACTCGTTCCGTAATACAAGATCCGATGACTAACACTTAGCCACATTGCTTGCAAGGCTTGTTGTGATGTTGTATTACCGAGTGGGCCCTGAGATACCTCTCCGTCACACGGAGTAACAAATCCCAGTCTCGATCCATGCCAACTCAACAGACACCATCGGAGATACCTGTAGAGCACCTTTATAGTCACCCAGTTACGTTGCGACGTTTGATACACACAAGGCACTCCTCCGATATCCGTGAGTTGCATGATCTCATGGTCATAGGAACATATACTTGACATGCAGAAAACAGTAGCAACAAACTAACACGATCATATGCTATGTTTGTAGTTTGGGTCTTATCCATGACATCATTCTCCTAATGATGTGATCCCATTATCAAATGACATCTCATGTCCATGGCTAGGAGACCTTAACCATCCTTTGATCAACGAGCTAGTCCATTAGAGGCATACTAGGGACATGGTTTTGTCTATGTATCCACACATGCATTTAAGTCTCCGATCAATACAATTATAGCATGGATAATAAACGATTATCATGAACAAGGAAATATGATAATAACTAATTTATTATTGCCTCTAGGGCATATTTCCAACAGTCTCCCACTTGCACTAGAGTCAATAATCTAGTTCACATCACCATGTGATTCGCATTGTTATGAATCTAACACCCAATGGGTTCTGGGGCTCGATCATGCTTTGCATGTGAGAAAGGTCTTATAGTCAATGGGTCTGCGATATTCAGATCCGTGTGTACTTTGCAAATCTCTATGTCAAACCGTAAACACTGCTACCACACTCCACTTGGTACTATTTCCAAATGGCTGCTCCACTATACGTATCCAGATTGCTACTACGAGTCATCCGGATTAGTGTTAAAGCTTGTATCGACGTAACTCCTTACGACGAACTCTTCATCACCTCCATAATCGAGAAACATCTCCTCAGTCTCTTAGTTACTGAGGATAATCTTGACCGCTGTCCAGTGATCCACTCCTGGTTCACTCTTGTACCCCCTGACGGACTCATGGCAAGGCACACATAGGTGCGGTACACAGCATGGCATAATATAGAGCCTATGGCTAAGGCATAGGGGACGACGTTCGTCCTTTCTCTTTCTTCTGCCGTTGTCGATCTTTGAGTCTCACTCAACTTTCACACCTTACAAATCAGGCGAGAACTCTTTCTCTGACTGATCCATTTTGAACTCTTTCAAAATCTTGTCAAGGTATGCACTCATTGAAAGTCTCATCAAGCATCTTGATCTATCTCCATAGATTTTGATGCTCAACAATTAGGTAGCTTCATCCAGGTCTTCCTTTGAAAATCACTTTCCAAATAACCATTTTATGCTTTCCAGAAACTCTACATTATTTCTGATCAACAATATGTCATCCACATATACTTATCAGAAATTCTATAGAGCTCCCACTCACTTTATTGCAAATACAAGTTTCTCGTAAACTTTGTATAAACATCAAAACTTTGATCACCTCATCAAAGCGCATACTCCAACTCCGAGATGCTTGCTTCAGTCCATGGAAGGATCATCGAAGCTTGCACACCTTTTAGCATCCTTAGGCCTGACAAAACCTTCTGGTTGTATCACATACAACCTTTCCTCAAGTAAACCGTTAAGGAAACGATGTTTTGACATCCATCTGCCAGATTTCATAATTGAAAACACAGCAACTGCTAACATAATTCCAACAGACTTTAGCACCACTATGAGTGAGAAAGTCTCATCGTAGTCAACTCTTTGAACTTGTCACAAATATCTTTGCAACAAGTCGAGCTTTACAAATAGTGACATTCACCATCAATGTCTGTCTTCATTTTAAAGATCCATTTGTACTCAATGACCTGCCGTCCAACGAGCAAGTCTACCAAA
The DNA here is from genome assembly GCA_022496015.1 of Hordeum marinum. Classification (NCBI taxonomy): domain Eukaryota; kingdom Viridiplantae; phylum Streptophyta; class Magnoliopsida; order Poales; family Poaceae; genus Hordeum; species Hordeum marinum. Next base: position 473,419,469 of record CM039678.1, read on the forward strand.
GTCTACACTTGGTTTTCATACATGGGTCCTATCTCGGATTTCATGGCCTCTAACCATTTGTCGGAATCCGGGCCCATCATCGCTTCTCCATAGCTCGTAGGTTCATCGTTGTCCAACAACATGATCTCCAAGACAGAGTTGTCGTACCACTTAGGAGCAGTACACATCCTTGTCGACCTACGAAGTTCGATAGTAACTTCATCCTGAAGCTTCATGATCATCATCATTAACTTCCTCTTCAACTAACGTAGGCTTCACAGAAACATCTTTCTGCGCTGCGCTACTCTCTGGTTGAACAAAGGTTTAACAACCTCATCAAGTTCTATCTTCCTCCCACTCAATTCTTTCGAGAGAAACATTTCCTCGAGAAAGGATCCGTTTAAGCAACAAACACTTTGCACTAGGATTTGAGATTGAAGGTTCACCCAACTGATCTTAGGGTATTCTATGAAGATGCAACTCCCACAACTACTACCATTGGCGCCACCTCTTCGACGTTCACCTTGGTCGCTGCAACCTTCGCTCCCACGTCGACGCCGCTACCGTGCCGCACCCCGATGATCCCCAACGGGTCAAGGATGATCTCGCCATCATCCAATGGATCTACATGCGCGTCTCGACCGAGATCTTCAATCTCGTCTTTCGGGAGGCCGCCACCGCCGTTGGCCTCTGGGCGGCCCTTCGGCAATTGTTCCAAGACAATTTTGATGCTCGCACCAACCTCTTCCACACTAAGCTCAGGAATACGGTGCAAGGCGACTCCTCTCTCAGCGTCTACTGCCAACGTCTCACGGCATCGCTGACGAACTCCGTAAACTGGGTGATCCCCTCACTAACCGGCAGCTCATCAACATCCTTCTGATCGGGCTCAGCAAACAGTTCGACAAACAAGCCTCCTTCATCCCCATGATTCGGCCACAGCCAACATTTGCCGAAGTGCGCTCCATCCTCCAGTGGGCCGACCATGCTCAATCCAACAAGGATCCTCGCCCTCAGCTTTTTGCTGCCATTCCGCATGCTCCAGCCCCCGTGGCCCCCCTCTGACAGTGCCAGCGGCGCCCGCTCCACCGCCGGGCTAGCGTCACAGCCCTAATTATCACGGAAAGAACCCATCTACTAGCCGCCTACGCCACGCTCAACGCCTCTGCCCCCACCTTCGCCGGCTCCACCTTCGTCAGCCCCCAGTGCACCACCAGCAGCTACAACATGGCGTCCTCCGCATGATCCGTGGACGGGGCTCGTCCAAGCTTGGCCTATGCCATGGTCCACTCCGTCTCCTCTCGGCACTCCACCGGCTTACACCGGTGCCTAGCAGCCCGGCGTTCGACCACACACTAGTGCACCAGGGTTCCTCACGCCTCGTCAGCCGGCTCATACCTACCATGCCTCTCCCGCATACGGTGCCTACTACTACAACGACGGAGGACACTACTACACCCCACCGCCGGCTCTACTGCCTTCGCCATCGTACCAACCAGCTCTGGTGCCAACACTGACCTCTACTGCAACGTCGAGCTGGGACCAAGCCGCCTTCATCCAGGCTATGAACAATTTTGCCTCCCAAGGCAACACAACTACAGATTGGATTTTCGATTCCGGTGCTTCTAGTCATATGTGTGCATCTAGTATGTTTCTCTCCTCTTGCACTCCCTCCCCCTTTAAATCCATCACCCTCGGTGACGGCTCTTCTATACCGATCTATTGTGTTGGTCAGGCTCAACTTCCTTCCACCACTACACCCCTTCTTCTTTGTGATGTACTTGTTGCTCCTGCCCTCATCAAAAACTTAATCTCTGTTCGTCAATTCACATGTGATAATCTTGTTTCTGACGAGTTTGAACCCTTTGGCTTATCTGTGAAGGATTATCAGACCAAGGTCGAGATCGCGCGGTTCAATAGCTCAGGCGACTTATACTCTCTCAATGGTGTTCCGACCGCCGCTTCTCCAACCTCCATGATGGCATCCGTTGATCTTTGGCATCGGCGTTTAGGACACCCCAATCTTGCAGTTTTAGCATCTGTTCTTAGTGAATTTACAATACCTTGTAATAGAGATTCTCACGATTTCTCCGTTTCTGAGTCATGTCAGTTAGGAAAGCATGTGCGTCTTCCTTTTAGTTCGTCTAGCTCTTCAAGTACTCATCCCTTTGAATTACTACATTGTGATCTCTGGACATCACCTATTGCTAGTATCTCTCGTTTTAAATACTATATTGTGATATTAGATGACTTCACACACTATATCTGGACCTTTCCTCTCCGCAACAAATCAGACGTTCACGCCCTCTTTCTCAATTTTCAGCACTATGTATTTGTGCACTTCTTTCTTCCTATTCGCTTCATACAATGTGATAATGGTCGTGAGTTTGATAATATTCAAAATCACACCTTCTTTCTTAACCATGTCATTCTTCTACGTTTTTCTTGTCCCTACACCTCTTCTCAAAACGGCAAAGCTGAACAATCTTTTCGTACTATCAACGATATTATCCGTACACTTCTTCTTCAATCCTTCATGCCACCCCAATACTAGGCAGAGGCTCTCCACACCGCTACATATCTTCTCAATATCCGACCTGCTAAAGCCAATCCTAATATCACCCCCTTCTTTTCTCTGTTTTTGTGTCATCCAAACTACTCCAACATCCGCGTCTTCGGTTGTCTCTATTTCCCTAACACTTCCGCTACCACCACTCATAAGCTATCTCCCCACTCTCTTCCGTGTGTTCTCCTAGGGTTTTCAGATGAGCACAAAGGCTATCGTTGCCTTGACTTATACACCGGTAGGGTTCTTGTGTCTCGGCATGTCACCTTCGCCGAACATATCTTCCCTTTTGCTCAACGTACTACTCCATCACACACCACTACCTCCACACCTAGCCACCCTCCTTCTCACTTCCCCTACTTTGCTCCTATACTTACATCCCAGACCAACCACCCCTCTCCCAATACTCTTTCTTACCCAACCCAACCAACCGCCGTCGATGCACCACCATCTACCACTCACGACCAGCCAACTCCACCACCTGTACCACCGTCTACCACTCACGACCAGCCTCCCTCCCCACCTGCACCATCATCGCCGTCCAACCATGACCCACCTCCTTCACCATCTGCATCATCGCCCACGTATACCGATTCATCACCATTGTTCGCCTCAGCCGCTGCGCCGGACACCAGTTTAGCGCCTCTTCCCCTTAGAGCTGTTCCCACTATCCCCACAGCCAATGACCATTGTATGCGCACCCGCTCCAAATCAGGTTTCTGTTAGCCCATAGAACTTCTCAACCTTCATGCTACCCTCTCCCTCTCTCAGGTTCCCAAATCATACAAAACGGCGCTTCTTGATCCTAACTGGGCTGCTGCTATGCAAGAACAATATTCGGCTCTTACTGAAAATAATACCTGGCAGCTTGTTCCTCGCTCTCCCAACACCAACATTATCTCTGGTAAGTGGGTGTTTCGTCAGAAGTTTCACTCTGATGGTACTCTTTCCCGCTACAAAGCACGTTGGGTATGTCGCGGCTATTCTCAACAGCATGGCATTGATTACGATGAAACTTTTTCTCCTGTCGTTAAGCCCAGTACCATCCAGACTGTTCTTAGTCTTGCCGTCTTGTCCACATGGCCTATTCACCAATTATACGTCAAAGATGCCTTTCTTCATGGTTCCCTTCAAGAGACCGTCTACTGTCAGCAGCCTCTCGACTTTGAAAACCCTTCCTATCCGGATCACGTTTGTCTTCTTTAAAAGTCTCTCTACGACCTTAAACAAGCTCCACGTGCATGGTTTCAACGCTTCTCTTCGTTTATTCAAACAATAGGATTCCTTCCCTCTCTTTCTGACACCTCTCTATTTGTCTATCATCATAATTCTGAAGTTGCCTACTTACTTCTTTACGTTGACGATATCATTCTCACTGCTTCTTCTCAACCCTTTTTGGAACGCATCATTGCTCATTTATGCTCTGAGTTTTCTATGACTGATCTTGGTCTTCTTCATCATTTTTTAGGCATCACATGTTGGGGAACGATGCATGGGAAATAAAATTTTCCTACGCACACGCAGATCTATCCATGGTGATGAACATCTACGAGAGGGAGAGTGGATCTACATACCCTTGTAGATCGCTAAGCGGGAAGCGTTAAGAAACGCGGTTGGTGTAGTCGAACGTCTTCGCGATCCAAATCGCCGAGCGTCCCGCGATCTCATCACGATCCGTCCCGCGATCTCATCACGAGCCGTCTCATGATCTTGATCATGATCTGCCCGTGAACTCATCACGATCCGTCCCGCGATCTCATCACGATCCGTCTCACGATCTTGATCACGGTTCTTCCGATCTAGCGCCGAACGGACGGCACCTCCGCGTTCAGCACACATACAGCTTGATGACGATCTCCGCCTTCTTGATCCAGCAAGAGGGAGAGGAGAGGTAGAAGAGTTCTCCAGCAGCGTGACGGCGCTCCGGCGATGGTGGTGGAGCTATTCCGGCAGGGCTTCGCCTAAGCACTGCAGAAATCCGATTTAGAGGAGAAACTATGCACTGGAGGAACGGGTAGCACGTGGTTAAAACCTGGTGCCAAAAAACCCTAAAACCTCTAGTATATATAAGAGGAAGAGAGGAGGAGTTTTGGCCCTCAAAGTATCAGCAATTGGGTCAACCAAATCAAGTGGGAGAGGTGGAATCCACCTCCAATCCTAGTAGGACTAGGATTCACCCTATTTTTTGCTTTTTTCCACCTTTTTCTCTTTGGGCTTTTCTTCCCATCCTCATGGGCCTTGTGTGGGATTTCCACCAGCCCACTAAGGGCTGGTATATTTACTCTCCCACAGCCCATGTAGCCTCTTGGGTCGAAATACCCCTCCCGATGGTCTCCCGGTACACTCCCGACACTCCCGGTACACTACCGATGAGCCCGAATTTTTTCCGGAAACCAAAATAGGACTTCCTATATATGAATCTTTACCTCCGGACCATTCCGGAGATCCTCGTGACGTCTGAGATCTCATCCGGGACTCCGAACAACCTTTGGTCACCACCATACATAACTCTATACTACCGAAACGTCACCAAACCTTAAGTGTGCAGACCCTGCGGGTTCGAGAACTATGTTGACATGATCGAGACACCTCTACGGTCAATAAACAATAGCGGGACCTGGATGCCCATGTTGGTTCCTACATATTCTACGAAGATCTTTATAGGTCGAACCTTTATGTCAAGGATTCAGTTAATCCCGTATGATGTTCCCTTTGTTCTTCGGTATGTTACTTGCCCGAGATTCGATCATCGGTATCTCCATACCTAGTTCAACCTCGTTACCGGCAAGTCTTTTTACTCGTTCCGTAATACAATATCCCGTGACTAACACTTAGTCACATTGCTTGCAAGGCTCATTGTGATGTTGTATTACCGAGTGGGCCCTGAGATACCTCTCCGTCACACGGAGTAACAAATCACAGTCTTGATCCATGCCAACTCAACAGACACCCTCGGAGATACCTGTAGAGCACCTTTATAGCCACCCAGTTACGTTGCGACGTTTGATACACACAAGGCACTCCTCCGATGTCTGTGAGTTGCATGATCTCATGGTCATAGGAACATATACTTGACATGCAGAAAACAGTAGCAATAAACTGACACGATCATATGCTACGTTTGTAGTTTGGGTCTTGTCCATCACATCATTCTCCTAATGATGTGATCCCGTTATCAAATGACATCTCATGTCCATGGCTAGGAAACCTTAACCATCTTTTGATCAATGAGCTAGTCTACTAGAGGCATACTAGGGACATGGTGTTGTCTATGTATCCATACATGTATATGAGTTTCCGATCAACATAATTATAGCATGGATAATAAACGATTATCATGAACAAGGAAATATGATAATAACTAATTTATTATTGCCTCTAGGGCATATTTCCAACATCACAGTAGTTCATGATTCTTCTGGTTTGTTTCTTTCACAACGTCAATATACTCTAGATCTTCTCAATCATGCTGGTATGCTAGACTGTCATCCATCTCATACTCCCGTCGACACTAGTTTCAAACTATCTACCCACGGTGATCCTTTCTCTAATCCTACTCTTTATCGTAGTCTTGCCGGTGCTCTCCAATATCTCACCATCACTCGCCCTGAAATTTCATTTGTTCTCCAACAAGCATGTCTCTATATGCATGATCTTAGAATTCCTCACTATAATCATATCAAACGCATCCTTAGGTATTTGAAAGGTACTCTCGATCATGGCCTCCACATAAACAATTCTTCCCCCACCTCTCTCACCGCGTATTCTGATGCAGACTGGGCTGGTTGTCCAGACACTCGACGATCTACATCCGGTTTCTGTGTTTTTCTTGGTGACCATTTGATTTCTTGGTCCTCGAAAAGGCAGGTATCCGTCTCCCTCTCGTCCGTTGAAGCTGGGTATCGTGCGGTTGCACACGTTGTGGCTGATACGGTATGGCTACGACAGTTGCTCTCGGAGCTGCATCGGCCACTTACACAGGCTACCATTGTTTACCGTGATAACATTTCAGCTGTCTACATGTCTGGAAATCCTGTTCAACATCGCCGGACTAAACATATTGAGATTGATATTCACTTTGTTCATGAGAAGGTGGCTCTTGAACAAGTTCGGATGCTACGTGTTCCTTCTACGGATCAATTTGCTGATATATTCACCAAAGGACTCCCATCTTCAGCGTTTTGTAATATTTGTTCCAGTCTCAACGTCGTCGAGCCTCCCGTTGATACTGCGGGGGATGTTAGACTATTACTTGGCTTTCAAGTTACCTACTCCTATTCGTATTGTAATAGGTCTAGTTGGATGTAAACCTCTCATATATACCGCTGTATGCGGTCATTAATAATCAACAACTATTGTTCTATCCAATCTTACTGGCGCGGCAAAGGGTGCACTACCCTTCTAGTAGACATCATTTGTCATGGTTAATTAGCACTCAAACGATGAGTCCAACATCATTCAGAACCAGTTTTTGTTCATAAAACAGAAGGGGAAAGACCAACTGCACGGAACAATTGAACATGACACCCCCATAACATTATATACATCCTACTGTTGATGATAGCACAACATTTTGTTTGTAGACTGCTGGTGCTATTTCTTTCCATTTTCAGTTGAAATGCCACAACGACATAACAAATGAGTAGAACAAACAAGCCTTTTTCCAGTTTATACAGTCTGCTTATTCCAGTTTGTCAAACGAGTGATTACCACAAAGAAGAATCCGGCCTCCCTGCAAGTGTCGTCCAGCATCCGGACGACGTCGAGCAAACCCTCGTCATTGGCCATGGCAGTGTCATCAATCTTCTGGACGAGCGGGCTGAGATATCTGATCATGGAAAGAGGAAAAGAGAACTCAATTTTCAGATAAACAAACAGTGCATCAGCTGTATCACCTGCCTAGAGCGAGAAGCATCCGTAACACGATTGGTCTGGAAAATAGAAATCCCCATGGATAAACTTGTATCGATCTTCGGTCATACACCAACATCCGGTCCGCTGCGTTTAGAGATGGTGGGAAATATCTGAATAATAACTCTTCAATTCAGAGAAGACCGCAGCAACATATGTTCTGAATAACTCATGAACGCACTGCAAAATTTCTCTTTCAGAAAGGATGGGGAATTGAGCCCGGATTCAGCCTGCGACTGTCAGCGCTCCTCTGTGACTGTTAGCTGTACTTCCCCTCCGTGGCTGTTCGCCAACTCTGTCATCGCAAAACAGCAAGTCGTTTTGGCAGGCGCTAATCAAGCCACTAAATCAGGCCTCGACAACTAGGCCTTGTTCGTTTGAGGCCCACGCCAGAGGCTGGCTCGGTGGCATTGCAATCAGCAGGCGCGAGCAGCTCGTTTAGTACCACCTCGCTCAGCGAGCAGGGGACGGGAGGGAGAGGAGGGTACAAATAAAGGAGCAGGACAGCCGTTCAACTCATACCTTTCTCGGCCTTTTGGCTAAGATCAAGTGTAGTATCTGTTCTTATCAGTTTAATATCTGATATGTGGGTCATGTGCTCACAACGATATTAAATTTATTTTTTGTGGGGAGGGACCATCACAATGGCTTGCCATTGGGTCCTTCAGGTGTCGCCCAGTGCGTTGCACTATTGCCTGGGCAGGCGCACCCCAACCAAAACAATGTGAAGGCTTTATTTCTTGAGATGAGATGCTTATAGTCCTATCAGGTTGGTTGCCAAGAAGGTCAATTTGTTCCTACCAAACTGTTTGTAGGTCAGGAGAAGCACAACTGTACGTGTTTCTACTGCTGCTGTTGTTAGATCCAGAGTTCATATACATACCCAACTGACCAAGATGGAAGGCAAAACGAAACACAGGATTTAACCGAAGCGCAATTTACTTGCATTCATGAAGAAATGTACCTTGCCAAAGCCCATCTGTCTGTCACCAACTAAGAAAACAGAATTGGATGCTGTCTGAATTCTCGTTATCTGACTGGCACAAATGCTCAACCTTTTTCTTATGCATACCTCCATGCAATTTGGTTCTGAACTCGAAACATAGCTCGGAGATTGAAAGCGTTTCAGTTTCATGATGAGCAGAGTGGAGTAATAACAACGACAAATTGCTGGCTGCATTTTCATCATAATCACAAAATTACACGAACATTTGTGTGCTTATGTGCTGGACCGGATCTTTATTTATATGCCTGTCTACTGATATACCTGCTACACACCACCATTAGCCTAGCACAGAGCATCTCCGACAGCTTCAGAAAAACCTTCCACTATAAGTGCTTATCGAGCTCTTTTAATAAAATTATTAATTTTGTTGATGTAGTACATCTCCAATACAACCCCCCTATACTTAGCCTGACATGTGTGCCCCATATGTTGTGGCTAATCTCTCTCTTTCTCTCTGGCATGCACGGAAGACACTGACGGAGTTTCGACGACCGGCGACACGATGAGACGTGGGAAGAGCTAGCGGCCGGCGATCTATCGGGGGTGCGACGGTCATATGGAACCTTTACAATGGCAAACAAGGGAACACTTTTATATGTCAATTAGAAACCTAGTTCTTGAGATCCCTAGAGATGGGGAACTCGGTGTTTCCGCTCGTAGGTTGGCAAAGGACCGAGACATAAACCGGCATAATCACCTTCTATAGAAAACTGGTGGAGCTTCTAGCTTTTTCCCTGGAAAAAAGATCTCTACATATGAGCATAACAAATAGAGTGATTGTTCATTGTGCCTGCAAAGTGAACGCTTGCCATGGCATTCTTTTGCAAGGTTGAAGCAGGCATGTAGCTTCAAATTGCATCCCATGTACCCCCTTTGCTTGGTCACAACTCACAACACACCGGGACAGTTTGTCCAACCAGAAAGGACACTGGTTTGTCAACATGTTTTATTGATGGAGCGCCGTGGCCGGTCCCCAACGTTTTCAGTACATGCTACAGAAACTTTTACATGACCAAGTTGGTGAGAACTTTCTGCACCAGGTGCTCCCCGTACACCACCTTCTCATACTTGGCAACGCCGCCCGTTTTCTCCCGGCAGAACTCCACAGGCTCCACTGCAGCATCAAAGTTCAACTGCATACACGCGTCATTTCATCCAGAAAAAAACACTGAGTATAAGCAACTCAATCGATACAGCCATACATATCGTAAATATGTTCGTCCTCGAGAGGGCTGCAGAATGCAGATACATACCTCGTAGAAGAAGGCGACGGATACACGGTAGCGAGGGGAGTTGTTGACGACTCTGTGGAGCGTGGGCTGGTATATCCCATCTGACCAAACCTAAAAGCAAATAAGACGATTTACAATTTATAAGGTTGCTACAAGAAAAGACTGAATTAGGCTGCTGAAGCAGATAAAATCCAGTGAAGTTGAAAACAAGGAAACCTTCAGCATGTCTCCGATAGTGCAAACGAAGGTCCCGGGACGGGCTCGGCGTATATCCACTCACAGACTGGTTTTTGACCTGATACCAAATTTACCAAAGAGTTTCAGCAGACCAACTCCTCCTCTGCTTCATGACAGAGGAAGCAGAGGGCATAAATGGAAGGCCTGTGTATCCGGATGATGGTAAGTATGTATGCCAGTGAAGGAATAAATACCCCAAGAGCACAGGTACCATCATCCTGATTCAGAAGGGTCAGAAGGCCTGTGGTTTAACAAAATGTGGAAAATCATTTCCAAGATTTTTTGGTAAAATTTTCTTACGAATACAACATACGGTAATACTCGTTTTCCTACGAAGCAAGCAGATTATACTAGTATTGGCTTTTGATGCAGAACCAAGAGAGATGTACTAACCATAATCTGTGTGAGCTTCACTGAGTTGGTCATAGGATGCATGGAATACAAAAGAAAAACAGAGTGAGATGTATCCACCCAAGTAAGCAATGTTTTTCGTGTGTACTATCAGTACATGTGCTTACCATCCAATAACAGTGCGTTCCTCTTGTGGGATGTCAGCTGAGACTGGATATCAACCTGAGAACCCAGAAAGCATCTCCTGCCATTCCGCCTTCGAAAGCATCCAACGGCGCACCCAGTGCCAAGGTTATGCGTCTCATGATCCTCCTTGAAAGATGTGAAATGCAAAATGGCATGATAAAGGCCGAGGGAGGACGTTTCAACAACACAGCAAGATACGATTGACGAGCATAAAAATAATATATGCAAAGTAATTCAACAAGTGGAGCTCGTAGAAGGCTTATTACAAATATCCTTTTCATTTTCTGATGCACCAAAAAGAGCAGGTACCGAGGTACAAATAGAAGGCTTCCAAGGACCAAACAACGAGCTACAAAATAAATGAAACTAGACAAGGCGAACTTCTTTTAGCAATCACGCCTACATCCATTCTGAGGTGTCATTTTAATCTTCAGTTTTTCCTCTTGAAGGAGCTGAAAGAATTTGCGTGTGACCTCCCTTACTTCCGTCATTAGAGACTCCGAAATTCCATGGCTTTTCTGTGGATAACGCACAGACACGATTTACTTTAGCTCAACGGCATCCGTAAGCAGTTTTTTAATTAGCACTCGACCGATGATTTAAGCAGCAATCAGAACCAGTTTTTGTTCATAAAACTGAAGGGGAAAGACCAGATGCACAGAACAACTGAAGATGACACACACATTACATATTGACATTTTACACTCTACATTATTGATGACAAGACAACATTAATTTTGTCTATAAATTAATGATCATCGATCTTCAGTCATCGATCTTCTGGACGAGCGAGCTAATATCCGATCATGCAAAGAAGAAAGTTCCTCTCAGATAAACAAACAGTGCGTCAACCATATCACCTGCCTAGAGCGAGAAATCCCCGTAGCACCGAAAAGAGAAATTTCCATGGATAAACATGTATCGATCAGCCGTATGCCCTCAAGGAGAACGACTTGTTCCGTCACACTCCAACATCTAGTCTGCTGGGCTCGGAGAGGGTGGAGAATCTCTGAATAACAACTCGTGAATTCAGAGAAGACAACAGCAACCTATGTTCTGAATAACTCATGTACGCAGTGCAGAATTTCTCTTTCAGAGAGGATGGCGGACCGTCCGTGGCTGTTAGCCGTGTGCACGCGGCTCGTTCTCCGCAGGCTGCTCCTTCCGTGGCGTTCGTCAACTCTGTAATCGCAAAACAGCAAGCCGGGCGCTAACTAATCAGGCCGCTAATATAGGCCTCGGGAAGAGACCTTCTCTTTTTGAGGCCCACGCAAGAGGCTTTGGCTTTGCACCGCCTGCACTCCACACCGCCAGCAACTCGTTTAGTACCACCTTGCGTAACGGAGAGGGGACGGGAGGACGAGGACACTACAAATAGAGGGGCGGGGGCAACATTGCAACTCATACCTTTCTCGGCCTTTTGGCTAAGATCAAGTGTAGTATCTGTTCTTATCAGTTTAATATCTGATATGTGGACCATGTGTCCACAACGATATTAAATTTATTTTTTATGGGGGAGGGGCCATCACAATGGCTTGCCATTGGGTCCCTCAGGTGTCGCCCAGTGCGTTGCACTACTGCCTTAGCAGGCGCACCCCAACCAAATCAAGTTCAAATTTTAATTTCTTGACATTGAGAAGAGATGCTTGGTAACTCTATCAGGTGTAGCATTTGGTTGCCAAGAAGATGCCAACTTGTTCCTATCAAACTGTTTGTAGGTCAGCAGCACAACTGCAGAAATGTACCATGTTCATGTTGAGTGTGGTGGGATGTCCGGCCAAAGCCCATCTGCCAGGCTTTCCGGCCAAATGTAACCCTAACAAAGAAGAATGAAATTGGATGCTGTCTAAATTCTCCGCATCTGACAGGCACAAATGCACAACTTTTATTTTCTTGTGCATGCCGTCATGTGATTTGGTTCTGAACTTTGTTTCTGAACTCAAAACATAACTCGTAGATGAGCAGAGTGGAGTAATAACAAGACATATTGGTGGCTGCATTTTCATCGCCGTCACGAAATTACACAAAGGATTGTGTGCTTACGGATCGCAAACCAGTTGTGAGGGTTCAATCCGCAGAATGCACGCAAAGGGAGAAAGCCAGATGAGAGGAAATTCTCGTGTACCGCCTTGCCTGGTCACTGTACACCGGGACAATTAGTTTGTCCGTCCAGAAGGGAGGCTGATTTGTCGAAGGGTTTTATTGATGGATCATTTTCAGTACAACTACACAAATTTGTTCCCTTTCAGGCTTTCACATCCCCTCTCCCAAATTGTTACATGACGAAGTTGGTGAGTACTTTGTGCATCAGGTGCTCCCCATACACCACCTTCTCGTATTTGGCAACGCCACCTGTTTTCTCCCGGCACAACTCCACCAGCTCCACCGTAGCATCGAAGTTCGACTGCATATACGTGGCGTTTGTTTCAGGAAAAAAGGAAAAATTAAGTATCAGCAACACAATCGAAGTTCGGCTGCATATACCTCGTAGAAGAAGGCGACAGATACACGGTAGCGAGGGGAGTTGTTGACGACTCTGTGGAGCGTGGGCTGATATATCCCATTCGACCAAACCTGAAACCAAATAGGATGTTTTATAATTAATAAGGTTGCTAAAAGAAAATACTGAATTAGGCTGCCAAAACAGATAAAATTCAGTGAAGCTGCAAACAAAGAAACCTTCAGCATGTCTCCGATGTTGCAGACGAAGGTTCCAGGGACCGGCTTGGCGTATATCCACTCACCAGACTGGTTTCTGACCTGATAGAAAATTTGCCAAAGAGTTTCAGCAGATCAATTCCTTTGCTTCGAAAAAGAAACAGTGGGCATCAATGGATAATACAAGATATGTGTACTAGTGAAGGAACATGTACCTCGAGAGCACAAATATGATCATCCTGATTCACCAATGTCAGAAGGCCTGCAGTTTAACAGAATGAGGGAAAAAATATTTTCCAAGGTTTTTTATAATTTTCCTAAGAATACTATATATAGTTTTCCTAAGAAGCAAGCAGATTATACTAGTATTGACTTTTTTTAAACACATGACAATGATGTAAAATCAAGAGAGGTGTACTCACCATAATCTGTATGAGCTCCACTGGAATAGAGATGGATCAACATGCCACAAGATAACTTCTTTTTTACGGTGTATGTGTGCTTACCATCCAATATCAGTGTGTTCCTCTTGTGGGATGTCATTTGAGATTGGATAGCCAATTAACCTGAGAACCCAGAAAGCATCTCCCGTCACTCCGCTTTCGAAAGCATCCATCGGCACACCCAATGCCAAGGCTATGCCTCTCATGATCTTACCATCCAATATCAATGCGTTTGTTATGATCGGGGTAACTTATACCCATAGAAGGCCCACTAGGCCGGTTTAGTTTGGGGCTTAGCCCATAAGTTATCTTATTTTTCAGCATCGTGGTTATATATACAAGTTGTAAAACTCTTTTAGAAATTAAGCAATAAGACTATTCTATTGCCCGGCTCCCAGAGGAGCCGGAACCCTAAACCCTAGCTGCCGCCTGCCTCCACCGCCGCCGCCTCCTCACACGCGCACGACAGCGCCCAACCACCGGCAGCCGCGCGATCGGCCACGCCCGACCCCCTCCTTCCCCTACAACCTCCGTTCCCGACCCGGTAGAACCCTAGTTCCTACCACATTGGTATGAGCTAGCTCCGGTTCGATCATGTCTTCACCGCCACCCACCCCGTCCCTCCCGATGCCGACCTCCACCACCGCGCCACTGTCGACCTCCGCCACCGCGCCGTTGCCCATCACCACCGTGCCGCCGCACTCGCCCTCCGCGCCGCTGGTCTCCACCACCGCCGCCGTGCTGGCCGCTCAGCTGCCAGCGCTCCTCATCGTGCCGGCCGCCACCATCTACACCCCGGAGGAGGTCTCCGGGGTCCTCCACGACCTCGTCACCGCCGTCCAGGGGATCAGACTGTTCCTGGCGAGCCCCTACGGACCACCGTGATCGCCGCCATCGTCCGCCACCACCGGGCCGTCGGCCCTGCTATGGTACGTGCCGCACGCAACGCCAGCCGCAGCGTTCTCGGTACCGCTGTAGCCCCAGTTGCAGCGCAGCCGCCGGCCGCCTCAATCCCGCACTGGCCGCAGTGGTCGCCGCCGGTCCTCGCAGCGCCCCCCGCGCCGATCGCCTCCATGCAGCAGCCGCTGCCTCTACAGGGCCCTCTGCCGCGCAGCACCGAGCGGGCCCCGACCACACCGGGCGGCGTTCCGATCCAGCAGGTCCGCTTCCCGCCGTCGCCATCGCCGCTTTCGGCCTGGCTGTCCGCGTCGTCGCCACCACCAGTCTACACGACGACCGGGGACCAGCCGGTGCCCACCCTACCGTACGATGATCCGCCCGCCCCCTCGGGTCCGTCGTCATACGGGGGACCCCCGGTCTCCACCGACTGGGCGCTCCGCACCACCGATCCGTGCGGCCACGGCGGCCATACCCAGATGCCGCCAAGATTCGCCAAGATCGACTTCGCCACCTACGACAGGACTGAGGACCCCCTCAACTGGCTCAACCAGTGCGAGCAGTTCTTCCGCGGGCAACACATCCTCACGTCGGACCGCACCTGGCTCGCCTGTTACCACCTTCGGGGCGCCGCGCAGACGTGATACTACGCCCTCGAGCAGGACGAGGGCGGCATGCCCCCTTGGGAGCGCTTTCGCGAGCTATGCCTCCTTCGCTTCGGGCCGCCGATCCGCGGGAGCCGCCTAGCGGAGCTCGGCCGCCTTCCCTTCACCTCCATGGTGCAGGATTTCGCCGATCGTTTCCAAGCCCTGGCATGCCATACGCCGAGGGTGACGGCGCAGCAGTGGGCCGAGCTTTTCATCGGGAGCCTGTCGGATCACATCCGCGTGGACGTGGAGCTGCGAGGACCCCAGGACCTCCAGACGGCTATGTACTACGCGCGCGCCTTTGAGCGTCGCGTGCAGGCCTTGTAGCAGACGACACCGGCGCGCGGTGGCCGCCTGGCCACCAGACCGCCCCTCACAGCTCTTGTACCGGGGGAGCTGCCCCAGGCCGCCCCAGCGGCGGCCGTACCGGCCCCGACACGGCCCTTCCGTCGGCTTTCTCCGGACGAGTAGCTCGAGCGATGTCGCCAAGGGCTTTGCTATAACTGCGACAAGCCATACGTGCCAAGCCACGTCTGCCCATGCCTCTTCTACTTGGAGGCAGCTGATTACGTCGAGGAGGACACACCCGCCGACGGGATCGGCGAGTTGCCGCCTCCAATGGCGGGGGAGGCGGCGTCCGCGCCCGCTCCGACCACAGCGCTCGTCGTCTTGCTGCATGTGCTCATCGGCATCCACAGCGAGCGGACTATGCTGTTGTCGGTGACGATTCACGGTCAGCGCCTAGTGGCCCTACTAGATACGCGCTCCACGCATAACTTCCTGCCCAAGGCTACCATGCACCACCTTGCACTTCAGCCGACGGGCGGGGAGGAACTCTGTGTCACGGTGGCTAACGGTGACCGTCTCCGGTGCCGGCATCGACTTGGGCTGCTTCGACTTCATCCTTGGCATCGACTTCTTATGGACTCTCGGTCCCATCCTCTGGGACTTCGATGCCCTAACAATGACCTTCTGGCGTCTCGGCCGCTGCGTCCAGTGGGAGGGCGTTGGGGGCGCCTCGCCAGTGACGCCGCAGCCTTAGTTGGCCGCGATTGCCACCGAGCCCGAGCACCCACTGTTGGAACACCTCCTGCAGTAGCACGGCGACCTCTTCAATGAGCCTCAGGGCCTTCCGCCAGCCCCGGGTGTATGATCACCGCATCCATCTCCTGCCAGGCACGATGCCGGTTGCGGTGCGCCCCTATCGCTATCCTCAGATACAGAAGGACGAGTTGGAGCGACAGTGTGCGCTCATGCTAGCCTTGGGCATCATCCGGATCTCCACGTCGCCGTTCTCGGCGCTGGTCCTCCTCGTCCGCAAGTCGGACGACACGTGGCGCTTTTACATCGACTACCGCACCCTTAATGCCCTGACGCTCAAGGACAAGTTTCCTATCCCGGTGGTCGACGAGCTACTGGACGAGATACATGGGGCACGCTTCTTCACCAAGCTTGACCTCCCGGTCGGGCTACCAACAGGTGCGGATGCACCCGAATGATATCGCTAAGACGGCGTTCGGACTCATCATGGCCACTTCGAGATCTTTGTGATGCCTTTTGGCCTCTCCAACGCCCCGGCGACCTTCCAGGCCTTGATGAACGACGTCCTCTGCCCCTACCTATGCCGGTTTGTGCTCGTCTTCTTTGATGATATTCTTATCCACGGCGCCTCATGGGCGGAGCAGCTACAGCACGTCGACATCGTCTTCAACGAGCTTCGAGCGCACCATCTTCATCTTAAGCGCTCGAAGTGATCGTTTGGGACACCTTCAGTCGCCTACATAGGCCACGTCATCTCGGCTGAGGGGGTTGCTATGGACGCCGACAAGGTGGCGGCCGTCGCGGCCTAGCCGCAACCGCACTCACCGTGGGCTCTTCGCGGCTTCCTGGGCCTCGCGGGGTACTACCAGAAATTTATCCGGGAGTTTGGCCTCATCGCGTCCCCACTCACGCACATGCTGCATCGCGACGCTTTTGCCTGGGATGAGGAGGCGACATCAGCATTTGAGGCCCTCAAGGGGGCTCTTACGACGGGCCCCGTTCTTCAGATGCCCAACTTCGACCGTCCGTTCGTCGTGGACTGCGACGCCTTCGGTGCGGGGTTCGGCGCCGTCCTCCATCAGGGCGATGGACCTCTCGCCTTCTTCAGCAGGCTCTTCACCACGCGCCATCTTAAGCTCGCGGCGTACGAGCGGGAGCTCATCGTCTTGGTGCATGCGGTGCGCCATTGGCAGCCCTATCTTTGCGGCCAGTCGTTTCGGATTTGCACGGATCACTACAACCTCAAGTTCTTATTGGACCAAAGGTTGTGTACCGTGCCGCAGCATCAGTGGATCAGCAAGCTCTTTGGCTTCGACTTCACAGTCGAGTATCGTCCGAGCCGCTTTAACACCGTGGTCGACGCCCTGTCTCGCCGCGACGCAGACCACAACACCATCATCGGCGACTCTGAGGGGGCGGCGCTCTGCATCTGCTTGGGGTCCTTTTTCGCCCTTTCGCCGTCATCCGTCGGGCCACTGCAGCCGCGTCGGACGCTCTGCTCCTTCAGCAACGGCTTGCGGCAGGCGACCTAGAGGAGTCGTGGCGCCTCACGGACGGTTTTCTACTGCATGGGCGCCGTATATTCGTGCCGGAGCACGACGATCTCCGCCACCAGGTTCTGTTGTTGGCCCACTCGGCGGGTCACGAGGGTGTGCAGAAAACCCTCCATCGTCTCCATGCCGACTTCTACATCCCCGGTGATCGGGCCTTGGTTCGAGACTGGGTGCGGTCTCATGTGATGTGCCAGTGCAACAAGACGGAGACACTACGACCGGCTGGTCTTTTGTAGCCCTTGGAGGTGCCCTCTCAGGTATGGGCTGATATCTCCATGGACTTCATTGAGGGCATCCCCAAGGTGGGCTGCAAGTCCGTCATCCTCACGGTGGTCGATCGCTTCTCCAAGTATGCTCACTTCATGGCGCTCGACCATCCCTATACTGTTGCGTCCGTGGCCCGGGCCTTGTTCGACGGCATCGTCCGCCTCCATGGGTTCCCCTCTTCGATCGTCGGTGATCGGGACCCGGTGTTCACGGGGCATGTCTGGCACGACCTGTTGGGGAACGTTGCATGGGAAACAAAAAATTTCCTACACACACGCAAGATCTATCCATGATGATGAGCATCTACGAGAGGGAGAGTGGATCTACATACCCTTGGAGATCGCTAAGCGGGAAGCATTAAGAAACGCAGTTGGTGTAGTCGAACTTCTTCGCGATCCAAATCGCCGAGCGTTCCGTGATCTCATCACGATCCGTCTCGCGATCCAATCACGATCCGTCCCGCGAACTCATCACGATCCGTCCCGCGATCTCATCACGATCTGTCCCGCGAACTCATCATGATCCGTCCCGCGATCTCATCACGATCTGTCTCGTGATCTTGATCGCGGTCCTTCCGATCTAGCGCCGAACGGACGGCACCTCCGCGTTCAACACACGTACAGCTTGATGACGATCTCCGCCTTCTTGATCCAGCAAGAGGAAGCGGAGAGGTAGAAGAGTTCTCCGGCAGCATGACGGCGCTCCGGCGATGATGGTGGAGCTATTCCGGCAGGGGTTGGCCTAAGCACTGCAGAAATCCGATCTAGAGGAGAAACTATGCACTAGAGGAACGAGTAGCACGTGGCTGAAAATCTTGTGCCAAAACCCTAAAACCCTCTAGTATATATAGGATGAGAGGAGGAGGAGGCTTGGATCCCAAGGAGCCAGCCCTTGGATCGGCCAAACCAGGAGGGAGGAGTCCTCCTCCTCCATTCATAGTAGGATTAGGACTCCTTCCTAATTTAGCCCTTTTGCCCTTTTCCACCTTTTTCCATTTGGGCTTTTTCTTCCCAGCCGCATGGGACCTTTGTGGGACTTCCTCCAGCCCACTAAGGGCTGGTATTCATCCTCCCATAGCCCATGTAGCCTCTTGGGTCGAAATACCCCTCTCGATGGTCTCCTGGTACACTATCGGCACTCCCGGTACACTACCGATGAGCCCGAAACTTTTTCGGCGACCAAAATAGGACTTCCTATATATCAATCTTTACCTCCGGACCATTCCGGAGCTCCTCGTGACGTTCGGGCTATCATCCGGGACTCCGAACAACCTTCGGTCACCACCATACATAACTCTATACTACCGAAACGTCACCGAACCTTAAGTGTGCAAACCCTACCAGTTCGAGAACTACGTAGACATGACCGAGACACCTCTACGGTCAATAACCAATAGCGGGACCTAGATTCCCATATTGGTTCCTACATATTCTACGAAGATCTTTATCGGTCGAACCTCTATGTCAAGGATTCAGTTAATCTCATATGATGTTCCCTTTGTTCTTCGGTATGTTACTTGCCCGGGATTCGATCGTCGGTATCTCCATACCTAGTTTAACCTCGTTACCAGCAAGTCTCATGGTCATAGGAACATATACTTGACATGCAGAAAACAGTAGCAATAAACTGACACGATCATATGCTACGTTTGTAGTTTGGGTCTTGTCCATGAAACCATTCTCCTAATGATGTGATCCCGTTACCAAATGACATCTCATGTCCATGGCTAGGAAACCTTAACCATCTTTGATCAACGAGCCAGTCTATTAGAGGCATACTAGGGACATGGTTTTGTCTATGTATCCACACATGCATCTAAGTCTCCGATCAATACAATTATAGCATGGATAATAAATGATTATCATGAACAAGGAAATATGATAATAACCAATTTATTATTGCCTCTAGGGCATATTTCCAACAGTCTCCCACTTGCACTAGAGTCAAAATCTAGTTGACATCACCATGTGATTCGCATTGTTATGAATCTAACACCCAATGAGTTCTGGGGCTCGATCATGCTTTGCATGTGAGAGAGGTCTTATAGTCAACGGGTCTGCGACATTCAGATCCATGTGTACTTTGCAAATCTCTATGTCAAACCGTAAACACTGCTACCACACTCCACTTGGTACTATTCCAAATGGCTGCTCCACTATACGTATCCAGATTGCTACTACGAGTCATCCGGATTGGTGTTAAAGCTTGCATCGACGTAACTCTTTATGACGAACTCTTTATCACCTCCACAATCAAGAAACATCTCCTTAGTCTTTTAGTTACTAAAGATAATCTTGACCACTGTCAAGTGATCCATTCCTGGATCACTCTTGTACCTCTTGATGGACTCATGGCAGGGCACACACAGGTGCGATACACAGCATGTCATACCATACAGAGCCTATGGCTAAGGCATAGGGGACGACGTTCGTCCTTTCTCTTTCTTCTGCAGTGGTCGAGCTTTGAGTCTCACTCAACTTCACACCTTACAAATCAGGCGAGAACTCTTTCTCTGACTGATCCATTTTGAACTCTTTCAAAATCTTTTCAAGGTATGTACTCATTGAAAGTCTCATCAAACATCTTGATCTATCTCTATAGATCTTGATGCTCAACAATTAGGTAGCTTTATCCAGGTCTTTCTTTGAAAATCTCTTTTCAAACAACTGTTTATGCTTTTCAGAAATTTTACATTATTTCCGATCAACAATATGTCATCCACATATACTTATCAGAAACTCTATAGTGCTCCCACTCACTTTATTGCAAATACAAGTTTCTCATAAACTTTGTATAGACTCAAAAACTTTGATCACCTCATCAAAGTGTATATTCCAACTCCGAGATGCTTGCTTTAGTCCATTGAAGGATCACTGAAGCTTGCTCACCTTTTAGCATCCTTAGGACTGACAAAACCTTCTGGTTGTATCACATACAACCTTTCCTCAAGTAAATCGTTAAGGAAACGATGTTTTGGCATCCATCTGCCAGATTTCACAATTGAAAAATGCAGAAACTGCTAACATAATTCCAACAGACTTTAGCATCGCTACGAGTGAGAAAGTCTCATCGCAGTCAACTCCTTGAACTTGCCGGAAACTTGTTTGCGACAAATCGAGCTTTATAAATGGTGACATTCACCATCAGCGTATGTCTTCATTTTAAAGATCCATTTGTACTCAACGACCTGCCGTCCAACGAGCAAGTCTACCAAAGTCTATACTTGGTTTTCATATACGGATCCTTTCTCGGATTTCATGGCCTCTAACCATTTGTCGGAATCCGGGCCCATCATCGCTTCTCGGCAGCTCGTAGGTTCATTGTTGTCCAACAACATGACCTCCAAGACAGGCTTGTCGTACCGCTCAGCATCAGTACACATCCTTGTCGTCCTACGAGGTTTGATAGTAACTTGACCGAAGCTTCATGATCATCATCATTAACTTCCTCTTGAACTAACGTAGGATTCACAAGAACATATTCCTGCGCTGCGCTACTCTCTGGTTGAAAAAAGATTCAACAACCTCATCAAGTTCTATATTCCTCCCACTCAATTCTTTCGAGAGAAACTCTTTCTCGAGAAAGGATCCGTTTTAACAACAAACACTTTATGCTCGGATCTGAGATAGAAGGTTTACCCAACTGTTCTTAGGGTATTCTATGAAGATGCATTTATCCGCTTTGGGTTCGAGCTCATTAGGTGAAAACATTTTTCCACACAAGCGTCGCAGCCCCAAACATTAAGAAATGACAGCTTGGGTTTCTATCAAACCCTAATTCACACGGTGTCATCTCAATAGATTTAGATGGTGCCCTATTTAAAGTGAATGTAGTTGTCTCTAATGCATAACCCCAAAATTATAATAGAAAAACGATAAGAGACATCATAGCACGCACCATATCCAATAGAGCACGACTATGATATCGGACACACCATCACACTATGGTGTTCCAAGTGGCGTGAGTTGTGAAAAAACTTTCACATTGTCTAAAGTTGTATGCCAAACTCATAACTCAGATACTCACCTCCACGATCATATCGCAGACATCTTCTTGTCACGATGATCTTTAAACTTCACTCTGAATTTGCTTGAACCTTTCAAAAGATTCAGACTTGTGTTTCATTAAGTAAACATACACTATATCTACTCAAATCATCAGTGAAGGTAAGAAAATAACGATATCCACCGCACGCTACAAGACTCATTGGATTGCATACATCAACATCTATCATTTCCAATAAATCACTTGTTCGCTCCATCAAACCAGAAAATGGGGTCCTTAGTCATCTTGACCAAGAGGCATGGTTCACATGTCTCAACCGATTCGAAATCGAATGAGTCCAAAGATCCATCAACATGGAGTTTCTTCATGCGTTTTATACCAATATGATATTTAGCGGTAGTGCCACAAGTATGTGGTACTATCATTATTAACTTTGTAACTTTTGGCATCAATGTTATCAACATGTGTATTACTATGATCAAGATGCAACAAACCATTCTCACTGGGTGCATGACCATTGAAGGTATTATTCATGTAAACAGAATAACCATTATTCTCTAACTTCAATGAATAACCGTGTTGCAATAAACACGATCTAATCACGTTCATGCTCAACGCAAGACACTAAATAACATTTATTTAGGTTCGTCACTAATCCCGAAGGTAGAGAGAGCGTGCGATGTTGATCACATCAACCTTGGAAACATTTCCAACACACATCGTTACCTCACCCTTAGCTAGTTCTCCGTTCATTCCGTAGCTTTTATTTCGAGTTACTAACATTTAGCAATCGAACTTGTATCCAATACCCAGGTGCTACTGGGAGTACTAGCAAGGTACACATCAATAACACGTATATCAAATATACTTCTGTTGACGTTGCCAGCCCTCTTATCTACCAAGTATCTAGGGTTGTTCCGATTCAGCGACCGCTCTCCTCATAATCGAAGCACTTAGTCTCGGGTTTGGGTTGAACTTTGGGTTGCTTCACTAGAGCAGCAACTGTCTTGCCATCCATGAAGTTTCCCTCCTTGCTCTTGCCCTTCTCGAAACTAGTGGTTTGACTAACCATCCACACTTCACGCACCTTCTTGATTTCTACCTTCGCGGTGTCAAACATCGCGAACAACTCAGGGATCATTATTTCTATCCCTGGCATTTTATAGTTCATCACCAAGTTCTAGTAGCTTAGTGATAGTGACTTGGTGCACTATATCAACCACTATCTTATCTGGAAAATCAACTCCCACTCGATTCAAGCGATTGTAGCACCCAGACAATCTTAGCACATGCTCAACGATTGAGCTATTCTCTTTCATCTTGCAGGCAAAGAATCTTGCTGGAGATCTCATATCTCGCAACACGGACACGAGCCTGAGATCCTAATTTCAGCTCTTAGAACATCTCATATGTTCCGTGACATTCAAAACGTTTCGGAGCCTCAATTCTAAGTCGTAATGCATGACGCACTAAACTATCAAGTAGTCATCAGAACGTGCCTGTCAGATGTTCACAACATCTACACACGACGCTAGAGGGGTTGGCGCACCGAGCGGTGCATTAAGGACATAAGCCTTTTGTGCAGCAATGAGGAAAATCCTCAGATCATGGACCCAGTCCGCAATATTGCTACCATCATCTTTCAACTCTATTTCTCTAGGAACATATAAAAATTCAAGGGAGCTACAGTGTGAGCAAGTAATCTACAACATAATTTGCAAAGACACTACTGACTATGTTCATGATAATGAGTTCAATTAATCATATTACTGAAGAACTCCCACTCAAATTGACATCCCTCCGGTCATTTCAGTGATACATGATCCAAATTCACCAACTCAAGTCCGATCATCACATGAGTTGAGGTGGTTTGAGTGGTGAACATCATCATGTTAATCATATCTACTATATGACTCATGTTTGACCTTTCGGTCTCTTGTGTTCTGAGGCCATGTCTGTACATGCTAGGCTCGTCAAGTTTAACCGAGTGTTCTGCATGTGCAACACTGGCTTGCACCCGTTGTATGTGAACGTAGAGTCTATCACACCCGATCATCACGTGGTGTCTCGACACGACGAACTTTCGCAACGGTGCACACTCGGGGAGAACACAATTCATCTTGAAATTTAAGTGAGGCATCACCTTATAATGCTACCGTCGTCCTAAGCAAAACAAGGTGCATAAAAGGACTAACATCACATGCAAATCATAAGTGACGTGATATGGCCATGAACTTGTGCTTTTGATCTCCATCTTGAAAGCACCGGCATGATCTCCATCGTTACCGGCACGACACCATGATCTCCATCATCTTGATCTCCATCAACGTGTCGCCATCGGGGTTGTCGCGCCCATCATGCTTGTACTACTATTGGTACCGTTTAGCGATAAAGTAAAGCATTACATAGCGCTTAATGATTGACACGCAGGTCACACAATAATTAAAGACAACCCTATGGCTCCTGCTGGTTGCCGTACTCATCGACATGCAAGTCATGATATTCTATACAACACATGATCATCTCATACATCACATATATCACATCATGTAATTGGCCATATCACATCACAACATACCCTGCAAAAACAAGTTAGACGTCCTCTAATTGTTGTTGCATGTTTTACGTGGCTGCTATGGGTATCTAGCAAGAACAATTCTCACCTACGCAAAAACCACAACGGTGATACATAAGTTGCTTTTCAACCTTCTCAAGGACCGCCTTTGTCGAATCCGATCCAACTAAAGTAGGAGAAACAGACACCCGCCAGCCATCTTTGTGCAACGAGGTTACACGTCAGTCGATGGAACCGGTCTCTCATAAGCGTACGAGTAAGGTTGGTCCGGGCCGCTTCATCCCACAATACCGCTGAACTAAAACACGACCAAGGGAGGAAGCAATCTAAGAATCAATGCACACAAACTTTTTGTGTTCTACTCGAGATCTCATCTACACATAGACCTAGCTCATGATGCCACTGTTGGGGAACGTTGCATGAGAAACAAAAAATTTCCTACGCACACGCAAGATCTATCCATGGCGATGAGCATCTACGAGAGGGAGAGTGGATCTACATACCCTTGTAGATCACTAAGTGGGAAGCGTTAAGAAACACGGTTGGTGTAGTCGAACGTCTTCGCGATCCAAATCGCCGAGCGTCCCGCGATCCCATCACGATCCGTCCCGCGATCCAATCACGATCCACCCCGCGAACTCATCACGATCCATTCCGTGATCTCATCACGATTCGTCCCGCGAACTCATCACAATCCGTCCCGCGATCTCATCACGATCCGTCTTGTGATCTTGATCGCGGTCCTTCCGATCTAGCGCCGAACGGACGGCACCTCCGCGTTCAGCACACATACAGCTTGATGACGATATCCGCCTTCTTGATCCAGCAAGAGGAAGCGAAGAGGTAGAAGAGTTCTCCGGCAGCATGACGGCGCTTCGGCGATGGTGGTGGAGCTATTCCGGCAGGGCTTCGCCTGAGCACTGCAAAAATCCGATCTAGAGGAGAAACTATACACTAGAGGAACGAGTAGCACGTGGCTGAAAATCTTGTGCCAAAACCCTAAAACACTCTAGTATATATAGGAGGAGAGGAGGAGGAGGCTTGGATCCCAAGGAGCCAGCCCTTGGGTTGGCCGAACCAGGAGGGAGGAGTCCTCCTCCTCCATTCATAGTGGGATTAGGACTCCTTCCTAATTTAGCCCTTTTGCCTTTTTCCACCTTTGTCCTTTTGGGCTTTTTCTTCCCAGCCGCATGGGCCCTTTGTGGGACTTCCTCCAGCCTACTAAGGTCTGGTATTCATCCTCCCGCAGCCCATGTAGCCTCTTGGGTCGAAATACCCCTCCTGATGGTCTCCTGGTACACTATCGGCACTCCCGGTACACTACCGATGAGCCCGAAACTTTTTCGGCGACCAAAATAGGACTTCCTATATATCAATATTTACCTCCGGAACATTATGGAGCTCCTCGTGACATCCGGGATATCATCCGGGACTCCGAACAACCTTCGGTCACCACCATACATAACTCTATACTACCGAAACGTCACCAAACCTTAAGTGTGCAGACCCTGCCGGTTCGAGAACTACGTAGACATGACCGAGACACCTCTACGGTCAATAACCAATAGCGGGACCTAGATTCCCATATTGGTTCCTACATATTCTACGAAGATCTTTATCGGTCGAACCTCTATGTCAAGGATTCAGTTAATCTCGTATGATGTTCCCTTTGTTCTTCGGTATGTTACTTGCCCGGGATTCGATCGTAGGTATCTCCATACCTAGTTCAACCTCGTTACCGGCAAGTCTCTTTACTCGTTCCTTAATACGAGATCCCGTAACTAACACTTAGTCACATTGGTTGCAAGGCTTATTGTGATGTTGTATTACCGAGTGGGCCCTAAGATACCTCTCCGTCACACGGAGTAACAAATCCCAGTCTTAATCCATGCCAACCCAACATACACCCTCGGAGATACCTGTAGAGCACCTTTATAGTCACCTAGTTACATTGTGACGTTTGATACACACAAGGTACTCCTCCGATGTCAGTGAGTTGCATGATCTCATGGTCATAGGAACATATACTTGACATGCAAAAAACAACAGCAATAAACTGACACGATCATATGCTACGTTTGTAGTTTGGGTCTTGTCCATCACACCATTCTCCTAATGATGTGATCCCGTTATCAAATGACATCTCATGTCCATGGCTAGGAAACCTTAACCATCTTTGATCAACGAGCCAGACTATTAGAGGCATAATAGGGACATGGTTTTGTCTATGTATCCACATATGCATCTAAGTCTCCGATCAATACAATTATAGCATGGATAATAAACGATTATCATGAACAAGGAAATATGATAATAACCAAATTATTATTGCCTCTAGGGCATATTTCCGACACGACCTCTTTCGGCTGTTGGGCGTGAAACTCCGCCTGAGCACGGCCTTCCACCCTCCGACGGACGGCAAATCTGAGGTCGTCAGCAAGGTGATTTCCATGTATTTGCGTTGTGTCACGTGTGACCTTCCTCGCGCTTGGGTGGACTGGCTCGCATGGGTGGAGTATTGCTACAAAACCTCCTATCACTCCGCCCTGCGTGCCATGCCATTCGAGGTGGTCTACGACAGACCGCCCCCGCCCATCCTGTCGGTTGACCCGGAGACGACTCGGATGGAGGCGGCCGACGATCTTCTCCGCAACCGCGACGAGATGCTTGCGGAGGTCCGGCAATGCCTCATCCAGGCCAAACAATTGGCCAAGCATTACTACGACGGCCACCATCGCGAGGTGGAATTTGCGGTGGGCGATTGGGTGTGGCTGCGTCTCCTTCACCGCTCTACTCAGCCCTTGGACCCACGCGCGAAGTGCAAGCTGGGTCCTCGCTACATCGGGCCCTTTACCGTCTTGGAGCGCATCGGGAAGGTGGCCTACCGCCTTCAGCTGTCGGCCGGCGCTCGCATCCATGACGTCTTCCATGTGGGGCTCTTGAAGCCCTTCCGTGGGGAGCCACCGGCGGCCACTCCAGCGCTTCCTCCGACCGCCGATGGGCACCTCCTTCCGGCACCAGCAAAGGTGTTGCAGGCCCAGCTTCGTCGTGGGGTATGGTACTTGTTGATCCAGTGGGCTGGCCTTTCGAAGGAGGAGGCCACTTGGGAGCAGCGCGACGAGTTCCGCCAACGCTACCTAGACTTCCAGCTCAAGGACGAGCTGTTTGCCCAGGCGGGAAGAGATGTTATGACCGGGGTAACTTATACCCGTAGAAGGCCCACTAGGCCGGTTTAGTTAGGAGCTTATCCCATAAGTTATCTTATTTTCAGCATCGTGGTTATATATACAAGTTGTAAAACTCTTTTAGAAATTAAGCAATAAGACTATTCTATTGCCTGGCTCCCAGAGGAGCCGGAACCCTAAACACTAGCCGCCGCGTGCCTCCACCGCTGCCGCCTCCCCCCGTGCGCACGACGGCACCCAGCCGCCGGCGGCCACGCGATCGGCCACACCCGACCCCCTCCTTCCCCTACAACCTCCGTTCCCGACCCGATAGAACCCTAGTTCCTACCAGCGTTCCTCTTATGGGATGTCATCTGAGACTGAATAGACAATTAACCTGAGAACCCAGAAAGCATCTCCTGCCACTCAACCTTCGAAAGCATCCAATGGCGCACCCAGTGCCAAGGCTATGCCCCTCATGATCTTCCTTGAAAGATCTGAAATAAAAAATGGCATGATCAACACTGTTAGATACGGCTGACGAGCATAAAAGAATAAGCAAAGTGATTCATATAAGTGGACCTCATAGAAGGCTTATATAGTTTTCGAGCAGTGCGTTAAAATTTGATGGATAATCTGGCCTGGATGAAAGATAAACAATTTAGTTCTTTGCATTTTGAACATTAACATGAATAAATACCAATAGGTGTAATGTTACAAGATTTTCTGATGGACAAAAGAAAACAGGTAGTGAATGGTTTCCTCAAAAATGCGATAACGGCGCTCTAAGATATACCTTTAGAACAAAGAACAGACAACGGATCGCTAAAGAAAAACAGAGAAAGGAAGTTAAAAACATACCACAAATTAGATCCTTCCATTGGTTTAGCAAGATCATCATATCTGCCCGGTTCGATAGGAGTGTAGCACTGCAATTTTTGTTTCATATTGTTTAGCTAAAAAACAGAACAATTTAAACAAGCATGGCAAGAAATTCAGGGACAGAGGTGAACTCAATCAATTGCTTCATGCATATCAGGTTTACCCTTGGTAACATTTTCTACCACTCTCTGATACCATCTGATGAGAAGCTATAACAAAGTTCATTTCTATATGTAGAAGACTTCCAAGGGCCAAACAATGAGCTATAAATAAAGGAAACGAGAGAAGGTCAAATTTTGCAAGCAGTCACACTTGTATCCACTCTGAGGTGTCATTTTGATCTTCAGTTTTTCCTCGTGAGGGAGCTGAAAGAATCTACGGGTGACGTCCTTGATTTCCGTCATTAGCGACTCCGAAATCCCCTGGCCTTTCTGTTAATAATGGACATAAATCATTTACCTTAGTTAGCCTAACAACTGCAAATTGTTTATTAGTGCTCAACCGATGAGTTGAAGAGCATTCACAGCCAGTTTTTGTTCATAAAACAGAGCGGAAAAGATGGGCTGCACGGAACAACTGAACATTGGTACACACATGCCGTTTTACATTCAAGCATTGATCACAACGCATCATTTTGTCTGCAAACTACTGATGCTATTTATTTCCATTTTCGGTTGAGATATCACGACAACATAAAAAATGAGTATAAACAAGCCTGTTTAGAGGTCCAAATTAATTCCCATGAGAAAGTTGAACGCATGAGTACCACATAGAAGAACCCGGCCTCCCTGCAAGCGTCCTCCAGCAACCGGACGATGTCGAGGGTCATGGCAGGATCATCGATCTTCTCGACGAGCGGGCGAATATCCGATCATTCAAAGAGCAAAAGAGAACTCACTTTTGTCAGATAAACAAACAGTGCATCAACTGCCCTATCACCTGCTTAGAGCCAGAAACCGCCGTAACACGATTGGTAGTACTGAAAATAGAAATCTCCATGGATAAACTTGTATCGATCAGTCGCATGTCGTCAAGGAGAAGTACTTCTTCCGTCAAACTCCAACATCCGGTCCCCTGAGTTCAGAGATGGCGGAGAATCTCTGAATAATAATAAATCGTGAATTCAGAGAAGGCTCCAGCAACATATGTTCTGAATAACACGAACGCTCTGCAGTATTTCTCTTTCAGAAAGGACGTGGAATCGTGAATGTATACATGTGCATATATTGTATGGAGCAGTCCGGCAGCGCTTGGCCATACATCGCCCGTGACCGTGTGCACGCGGCTCCTTCTGCGCAGGCTGCCGTGGCGTGAGCCAACTCTCATCGCAAAACAGGGATCCAGGCGCTAATCAGGCCGGTAACACAGGCCTCGGCATATAGGCCTTCTTCGTTTTGAGGCCCACGCAAAGGCTGGCTCGGTGGCAGTGCACCGTCCGCACAGCAGGCATGAGCAATTCGTTTAGTACCACCTTGCGTAACGGAGAGGGGACGGGAGGACGAGGACACTACAAATAGAGGGGCGGGGGCAACATTGCAACTCATACCTTTCTCGGCCTTTTGGCTAAGATCAAGTGTAGTATCTGTTCTTATCAGTTTAATATCTGATATGTGAACCATGTGTTCACAACGATATTAAATTTATTTTTTATGGGGGAAGGACCACCACAATGGCTTGCCATTGGGTCCTTCAGGTGTTGCCTAGTGCGTTGCATTATTGTCTGGGCTGGCGCACCCCAACCAAAACAATTTTATAAATTTTATATTTCTTCAGAAGACATTCTTGGTAGTTCTAACTTTGCAGGTGCACCCCAATCAAAACAATTTTAAATTTCTTAAGAAGACATACTTGATAGTTGTATCAGGTGAAGCATTTGGTTACCAAACTGTTTGTAGGTCAGCAACAACACAACAGTATGTGTTACTTCTGCTGTTGCTGTTAGATTCAGAGAGCACTGACGAAGATGGAAGACAGTTCGTCGAAAGAAACATCATCAGCCCAAAACAAACACAGGAAAATTCATTAACCGAAACGCATTGACTTAATTTACTTGCATTCATGGAAAAATTTACCTTGTTCATGTTGAATGTGATGGTTGGTTTGCAGCAGGATGGCCACCCACCGTAGTCCGGTACTGTGGCCAAAACCCATCTGCCTGGTCCCCAACAAAGAAAAATGAAATTGGATGCTGTCTAAATTCTCGTCATCTGACTAGCGCAAATGTGCAACTTTATTTTCTCTTGTGCATGTCGTCATGTGATTTGGTTCTGAATAACAATCTATTTTTTTTTTGGTTGTGAACTTTGTTTCTGAACTCGAAACATAACTCAAAGATTAAAAGCATTTCAGGATAAGCCGAGCGGAGTAATAACAAGACGTATTGGTGGCTGCGTTTTCATCATCATCACAAAATTACACGAAACATTGTGAACCAGTTGTGATGATTCGGTCCGAAGAAAGCACGCAAAGGGAGAAATAGGAAATTCTCATGTGCTGCCTTGCCTGATCACGATACACCGGGAAGGAACGGAGGCTGATTTGTCAAAGGATTTTACTGATGGATCATTTTCAGTAAAACTACACAAATTTGTTCCCTTTCAGGCTTTCACCTCCCTCCCCCAAACTGTTACATGATGAAGTTGGTGAGGACTTTCTGCACCAGGTGCTCCCCATACACCACCTTCTCGTACTTGGCAACGCCGCCGGTTTTCTCCTGGCTGAACTCCACCAGATCCACCGTAGCGTCGAAGTTCAACTGCATATACGTGCCGTTTGTTTCAAAAAAAGAAAAAAAATAGGTATCAGCAACACAATCGAAGTTCGGCTGCATATACCTCGTAGAAGAAGGCGACAGATACACGGTAGCGAGGGGAGTTGTTGACGACTCTATGGAGCGTGGGCTGGTATATCCCATTCGACCAAACCTTAAACCAAATAAGATGATTTACAATTAGTAAGGTTGCTAAAAGAAAATAATGAATGCCAAAATAGATAAAATCTTAGTGTAGTTCAAAATAAATTAACCTTCAACATGTCCCTGAAGTTGCAAAGAAGGTTCCCGGGACTGGCTTGGCGTATATCCAGTCACCGGACTGATTTCTGACCTGATACTCAATTGCCAAAGAGTTTCAGCAGTTCAATACCTTTGCTTCATTACCAAGGAAGCAGAAGGCATAAATGGACGATACAAGATACGTGTGCTACTGAAGGAACATGAACCTCAAGAGCACATATATCATCATCATGATTCACCAATGTCAGAAGGCCTGCAGTTCAACAAAATGAGGGGAAAATATTTACAGTATTTTTCGTACAGTTTTCCTAAGAATAATATATATGGTTTTCCTAAGAAGCAAGCAGATTATACTGGTTTTGACTTTTTAAAACACAAGACAATGATGTAAAAAACTAAGATAGGTGTACTCACCATAATCTGTATGAGCTCCAGTGGAATAGAGCAGAAAAACAGAGTGAGATGCATCAACATGCCACAAGCTAACTTCTTTTTTACGGTGTATGTGTGCTTACCATCCAATATCAGTGCGCTCCTCTTGTGGGATGTCATCTTAGACTGGATAGCCAGTTAACCTGAGAGCCTAGAAAGCATCTCCTGCCACTTTGCCTTCGAAAGCACCCAACGGCGCATCGAGTGCCAAGGCTATGCCCCTCATGATCTTCCTTGAAAGATCTGAAATGAAAAATGACATGATCAACACAGTTAGATACGGTTGACGAGCATAAAAGAAAAAGCAAAGTGATTCACATAAAGTGGACCTCGTAGAAGGCTCATATAGTTTTCCAGCAGCGTGTCAAAATTAGATGGATAATCCGACCTGCATGAAAGATAAAAAATTCAGTTCTTTAAAGCACATTAAGTCCTAAGGGAGCATTCTTTGTATTATGAACATTAGCATCAATAAATATCGATGCGTGTACAATAATGTTACAGGATTTTCTAATGCACAAAAAAAGAAACAGGTAGCGAACGGTTTTCTCAAAAATGCGATCACGACGCTCTAAGATATATCTTCAGAACAAGGAACAGAGAAGGGACCCCTAAAGAAAAACAGAGAAGGGAAGTTAAAAACATACCACAAATTATATCGGAGTTTGCTTAGCCAAGGAGAGCCCCCCCTCTCCCCCCTCTCAGTCCCCCTCTCCCTCCCTTCTCCTCTCGTGACGCCCCCGCGGGCGACCGAGAGGGGCAACCATAGCCGCCGCTACCCCCTCCCCCCTCCACCCTCTCCTCCCCGGTAGCCGCCAGCACGTGCCACCGGGCGAAGCTTGGTGGCGGAGGCGGCGGCGGGCATCTCTCCCTCCTCGCTTCAGCATGGGCCCGACGTGGGTAGGCTTGCTGGACGGGGACGTCGTGCTTCCGCGGGGCTGGCGACGCGGCGGCAGGAGCGGGTGGCGGCGGCGTGCGCTGTGCGGCGGGCGGCGACATCACGCGCGAGGGCTGGGCGCGTGGCGGCTGTGAGGTCCTGGCCGCGGATCTGGTGCAGGTGGTGCTCCTGGGTGGCCGGTGGTGCCCCGATGTGCGTGCGGGGTGGCGTGCATCGGCGGGGCTGGGCATGGCGGGTTGCAGGCTGGTGCCTGTGGTGGCGGTGGCGGGTCACGCCCCGGCGTGCTCGAGCTGGAGGCTCCGGTGCTCTGCATGCCGTCCTCCTCGGGTGACACGAGGCGACCTCCCCGTGACGTGCTGCTGGAGGCTTCGATTCCGGCCATGGCCGGCGGCGGCTGTAGTGGTGTGCAGGGGCTACGACGGCTTGTGGTGTAGCGGATCTAGGGTTATGTTGCGGAGGGCCTCGTGGGCTAGACCTGATCCGGCCCGTGAAGGCCCACCGCTGCGGTGGCCTGTCTGGTTGGGCTGCCCGGCGATGATGCTGACTGACCCCAGCGATCTGCGCCCTTGACCGAAGTGGTGGTCCCTGCATGTGGACCGACATCGGGAATGCCCGGTCCTCCCGACGGCGGGTCCGCTGTGGCGTTGTCCGTGTCCGGATGCCTGTCCTCGGTCATCATGTTGTTGCGTTGGTGGTGGTGGTTTCGTTTGGGATTTCGGGGCGGCGGCCCTGAATGGTGAGGCTACACGGATGGCTCTGTGACGGGCAGCGTGACAGCGGTGGTGGCGCCTCCTCTTGGCTATGTGGATAGCAAGGGGAGGGGTGGCTGGTGGCCTTGGTGTCGTCGTGGCTCCGGCAATGGCGATCCCCTGGTCTGGATCTGGAGGCCTGGCGTGCATGGCCGCGACTCCCCCTTTGTGGTGGGTCGGCAACCATGAGTCCGCTGGTGGCACTTGTGTGGGTTCGAGTGAAAGCTCTATGCTCCGACGCCGACAACAACAGCATATGCGGATGTCGCTTCCCTCTTGGGGGCGTTGTTATGGGGCCCCTCAAGGTGCCAGGGGTTCGGGGTGAAAATCCTAGTCCATCTCATGGACTCGATGACGATGGCGCTCAGTGTCATCACCCCTGTTGAGGGCGTCATCGTAGACCCTCGGGTCCTCTCGGTTGTAGATGGCTTATGGCGTCGGGTTTACCTTCCTGTTGGCGCGGTGCATCCTTGCCTCTGGCGAGGGTGGTGTCAATTGCCCCTATATTCACTAGTAGAAACCAGCCCATTTGTCCTGGTTCCATAGACCCATTAGTCCTGGTTCTGGAACCAGGACTAAAGGGTCGAGACGGAAGGGGCTCCACGTGGCCTCTTCAGGGAGCCCAGGCAGGTGGACCTTTAGTTCGGGTTGGTAACACCAACCGAGACCAAAAGTTGCTGGGTTTTTTTGAAAGGGGGAGGGTGGAGGGTTAATTTAGGGATTTCATATTGTGTTAGCTAGCTAATTAATAGAGAGAAGTGTCCTCTCTTTCTCAGTGCTTGGTCGACGCTTCTAGCTACTATACATATAGAGAGAACTCGATGCTAGCTAATAAGCAAATGAAGGAAACCATTAATTACACAAGATCTAACAACTCATCATCATCATCTTAATCATACAAAGTTAAAGTCTCATAAAACAAAAAAAAGATAAAATGACATAGTCCTTCCTCATAGGACCTACTCCTCCCTCCTAGGTAAAATGACATAAAAAAGAATAAGACCTATGTCTCCATGATGAAGCAAAGAGATCCAACGGTCTCCAACTTGTGGCTTGCGATCCTTCTTTATTTGTCCACATGCTTCAATTTGGAGCATTCTTGGTGGTTTGCGCTCAATTGAGTATGCAAAAGATAACTCGGGATGGAAGGGGCTTTTTATTGTCATATTATCTTCGGGTTACATCAACTGTGGCACAACTTCATTTGGCAATTTCTGTTGAAGAACATAATAGTAGCCTAGTTAGCAATGTAATCAATACCATTTACGCAACAGTACTAGTGCACTTAATTAGCAACTCTTACCAAGATATTTTGACGAATGTCATGTGCCCTCAACCTATGCACTAGTGTCCTGTACAATGTATAATTTGGGTCAGTTCCCAAATTATATGGGAAGATGTCCCTACCAGCTATGACACCAATAACAAAGTAGATAAGATCATCCTTCTCCTCCCAAGTTAGATTTGATCCATAAGTGTAGTGTGTCGTGTCGATTATTTTCTGTATTTCATTCGAAGAAACGAAATAAGCTGTAAATTAAAAATTAACAAATTTAGTACGGATGAACACCAAATATTTATGTATATAGAATGCAAATTACTTGAAAAAATATGCATGGTTGACAAACTCATATGGAGGTAAAGCAGGAAGCATATCAACATCCACCCAAATGTCGATGTTTCCTTCAATATGATCTTCAGGACGAAGACCGAAGGTTATTTCCATATCCTCCTGAAATCCATATGCCTTGCAAAGAGCTTCCCAATTTGAGCACCCTAATTATGTGTTATTAAGTGCACTCATTATTTTCATAAGAAACGTGTGATCATGTTTAGTCCTCAGGTTGGCTGTCCTCGTCTCGAAACTCTCGTGCTCTTCAAAACCGAGCCTCTCCAAGAAATACCGTCTTGCATGACAGGGAACGAACTAGTCGAATTGTATAAAACTGAAATTACGCGTTGAAGGAAAGAAACAGAAGTCATGCTTAATTACAAAAAAACAGTTATCAGTGTTGCGTACCGTAGAAATATCAAAGTCCTCGTAAAGCTTCATGGTGAAGAACCTGCCGTCTCGTAGCCCAGACTGGTCACAAAGACCCTTATCTTCATCGCATAATTCACACGCTTGGATCCTATCGTCGTCTGATGACGACAACATTTCCTGTGTTCATAATTCAAGAATTACGGCATGCTTTGAATCCTAGTGCATGTGTGATTGTCGGTGCATCGAGGCTTTCCTTAAATAACTTCTATATCTCATGGTGTGTTGGTGCACACTCTCTCACACTGATATGGTGGTGTATATATGTTGGTGGGCACTTTCTCACAGTAATAGTTCGACCGTCGGTGATGGATGCCCCCCTCTCTTCTCTTCTTGCGCATCATACCGACGAGTATATCGCAAAGAAGAGAAAAAAGAGGAGGCGCCCCCCACGACAACAATCGGGATTCCTCCATCAAGAACACACATGAAAGTCACACAAGGATCAACGATAGACCGAAAGTCACACACGCATTATACCGATAAAATATCACTAATACATTTATAATGAACTCGAATATAATATCACTAATACATCATCTCGAATAATCCAGTTATTAATGCATCATCAAATATTAACTAATAAATCTCGAATATTATCATATAATATCACTAATATTTCCTTCGATCAATTTTAAATATTTAAAATCGATTGAAGGAAACTACCAGGAAACTGATCAACACATAGATCACTATTACTCAATATGCAACGGGTTGACTTTAGGTCTGTCGAGTCTTTCCTTCCTAAACTCTCATCTCACGAATATGGTGGGTACTCCCTCTGATATTGCAACCGTCGGTGATGGTGGCTCCTCCATTCGTCCCCGAGTGCATTACACCAAAATGTCTAGCACACGGGAACGAAGGAGAAGCGACCCCCACGACAACAGTCGAGATTCTTCCTCTCTCATATATATATGGTGGACACTCTCCCTCAATGAAAGACACACAAGGAGCTGAAACAGACCTAAAACAGACCTAAAGTCAACCCATTCCATATATCGAGCAATGACATAGAAAAATTTCCCTATGTTTTGCCGGAATGACTGGCAAATCACAAGCACTCGATATTAACTAATACATCATCCCGAATAATCCAGTTAATGCATCATCAAATATTAACTAATAGATCTTGAATATTATCATATAAGATCACTAATACGGATCGAATATCCTAGAATCCAAAGTGGAGGACGGTGAACTCGGTTCACTAGCGGTCTCTGAGTCACCGACGGTGGACACCCAAAGATAAGGAACCATCACGGGATCATAACTCGAGTGAGATCCCTGAAGAATCTGCCAGGTATTGTTGAACCTGGCGTCCAACACCGCCATGTAGCGACGGACGTGCTCGTCCTCCTCCCTGACACGGCGACGTACCACCTCCGCGGGGCCCTGCTCCCTCCGCACCGAAAGTGGCCCACGTGACCGCCACCACAAAAGCTTC
The DNA here is from genome assembly GCA_022496015.1 of Hordeum marinum. Taxonomy (NCBI): domain Eukaryota; kingdom Viridiplantae; phylum Streptophyta; class Magnoliopsida; order Poales; family Poaceae; genus Hordeum; species Hordeum marinum. Next base: position 473,456,649 of record CM039678.1, read on the forward strand.
GGTGCGGTGACGGGGGCGACGGGGGCGGCGACGGGGACGGGGACGACGACGGAGACGGGGACGGGGACGACAACAGTGGGGGCAGCGACGGGAGCGACGGGGGGACGGGGACGACAACGGGCTCAGGACGGCAAGCGGCGACGGGGACGAGGACGGCGGGCTCGGCGAAGTGGTGATGAAAACTGCGAAATTTCCTAAGTGCTTCGTATATAAAAGAAGCATTGGTCCCGGTTCGTGGCACCAACCGGGACGAATGCCCACCTTTAGTCACGGTTGGTGCCACCAACCAGGACCAAAGGACTCTTTTCAGCAGCCCAAAGGGCGAGAAACAGGGACCTTTGGTCCCGGTTGGGTGGCACCAACCGGGACAAAATGGGCATTGGTCCCGGTTGGAGCGACCAACCGGGACCAAAGGTCCCTTTTCGTCAGCCCAAAGGGCGGGAGGCAGAGACCTTTTGTCCCGGTTGGTTGAATGAATCGGGACCAAAGGTAGGCATTGGTCCCGGTTGGTGGCACCAAACGGAACCATTGGCCTTGCACAACGGTGTGGTGGGAGTTTAGTCGCACCTCACCAAGCGAAGGTTGCCCGAACCTGTTTATAAGTCCCGCCGCGGCTGCTACGTTGAGCTCCTCTCAAGGTGAAAATAGATGCCCTTGTACGGGAAATTTGACCTAAGTTCAAAATGCTAGTATGTGCTAGTATGCACTTACCAGCACTTTGAATTTAGGTCGAATTTTCCCTATAAGCGCATCTATTTTCACTTTTTTTATTTTTTTGCATATTAGAAGTTCTTAACAAAAAATAATTTATGAATATTCTTTTTCCTATTAAATTTTTTAACAAAAATAACTTTGATAATTTTAGTTGCATGAATTGTATATAATATCAAGTTTAGTTATATAACTTTTATCGAACTAAAACACGTCTGTTACAAAAGGATTTCAATTTTTTAAACATATTTGAACTCAAGACTTTTTCTGCATTCAATATGCACCATTCAAAGCCACATCGTCCCTTTTCAACCCTTTTCTCACTTCATTTGCTATTTTTCATGCATTTCATCATTTATTTTGAGCTAAAATGACCATAAATTGAAAAGCACTTCAAATGAACTCTGAAAAGGTTGAAAGTTGGCATGCCATCATCATTTCACCCACATAGTATGTGCTAAAAAGTTAAGAGGGTTACGGCAAAAACTGGATGCACTTCGTGTACAAAATGGACAATCTCTTTCGAAGTATCACAGTTTCGGACGAAAACTCATCTGTTATAAAGGGATTTCATTTTTTTGAACTTATTTGAACTCCATACTTTTTGTGTGTTCAAAATGCACCACTCAAAGCTACATCATCAATTTTCAACCCTTTCTGACTTCATTTGGTATTTTTCATGCACTTACTGATTTTTTTGAGCTAAATAACCCTGAAATTGAAAAGCACTTCAAATGAACTCTTAAAAGGTTGAAAGTTGGCATGGTATCATCATTTCACTCACATATCATGTTATAAAAAGTTGTGAGGGTTACGATAAAAACTAGATGCACTTCGTGTACAAAATGGACAATCTCTTTCGAAGTATAAGAGTTTCGGACGAAAACTCATGTGTTGCAAAAGGCATTTCATTTCGTCACATGTAACTGCAATGATATAGTTGTGGAGAGAAAGTCTTCACTTTTTCTTCGCGTGTGTCCTTCGCTTATTGTGTCGTAACCATGGATAATCTTCATCATTTAACTGGGTGCTTGGGTCAGCCTTGACTTTGAAGGGAGGAATTTCATGAAAATTTTCATAATCTTCAGACATGTCTGTCTTGCCCTCCAATCTCACGATGTCTCTTTTTCCCGAAAAAACTATGTGGCGCTTTGGCTCATCGTATGATGTATTTGCTTCCTTATCTTTTCTTTTTCTTGGTTTGGTAGACATGTCCTTCACATAGAAAACCTGCACCACATCATTGGCTAGGACGAATGGTTCGTCTGTGTACCCAAGATTGTTCAGATCCATTGTTGTCGTTCCATACTGTGGATCTTCCTGTACCCCGCCTCTTGAAAGATTGACCCATTTGCACTGAAACAAAGGGACCTTGAAATCATGTACATAGTCAAGTTCCCATATGTCCACTATGTAACCATAATATGTGTCCTTTCCCCTCTTGGTTGCTACATCAAAGCGGACACCGCTATTTTGGTTAGTGCTCTTTTGATCCTGGGCGATCATGTAAATGTATTCCCATTTATCTCGTACCCTTTGTAAGTCATTACAGTCAAAGATGGTCCTCTGGCCCAACGAGTACAACTCATCAAAAACAGTGTTGTCACGCATGAGACGTGTTTGCAACCAACTACCGAAAGTCCTGATGTGTTCACATGTAATCCAGTCGTCACACTGCTCTGGGTGTTTGGAGCGCAGAATATTCTTGTGTTCATCGACATACGGGGTCATCAAGGTTGAATTCTGTAGAACTGTGTAGTGTGCTTGAGACCAAGAATGCCCGTTCCTACATATTATTGTTGGAAATATTCCCTAGAGGCAATAATAAATTGGTTATTATCATATTTCCTTGTTCGTGATAATCGTTTATTATCCATGCTATAATTGTATTGATCGGAGACTCAGATACATGCGTGGATACATAGACAACACCATGTCCCTAGTATGCCTCTAGTAGACTAGCTCGTTGATCAAAGAAGGTCAAGGTTACCTAGCCATGGAAATGAGATGTCATTTGATAACGGGATCACATCATTAGGAGAATAATGTGATGGACAAGACCCAAACTACAAACATAGCATATGATCGTGTCAGTTTATTGCTACTGTTTTTTGCATGTCAAGTATATGTTTCTACGACCATGAGATCATGCAACTCACGAACACCGGAGGAGTGCCTTGTGTGTATCAAACGTCGCAATGTAACTGGGTAACTATAAAGGTACTCTACAGGTATCTCCGAGAGTGTTTGTTGGGTTGGCATGGATCAAGACTAGGATTTGTTACTCCGTGTGACGGAGAGGTATCTCAGGGCCCACTCGGTAATACGACATCACAATAAGCCTTGCAAGCAATGTGACTAAGTGTTAGACACGGGATCTTGTATTACGGAATGAGTAAAGAGACTTGTCGGTAACAAGGTTGAACTAGGTATGGAGATACCGACGATCGAATCTCGGGCAAGTAACATACCGAAGAACAAAGGGAACATCATACAGGATTAACTGAATCCTTGACATAGAGGTTCGACCGATAAAGATTTTCATAGAATATGTAGGAATCAATATGGGCATCCAGGTCCCGCTATTGGTTATTGACCGTAGAGGTGTCTCGGTCATGTCTACATAGTTCTCAAACCCGCAGGGTCTGCACACTTAAGGTTTGGTGACGTTTCGGTAGTATACAGTTATGTATGGTGGTGACCTAAGGTTGTTAGGAGTCCCATATGAGATCCCGAACGTCACGAGGATCTCCGGAATGGTTCGGAGGTAAAGATTGATATATAGGAAGTCCTGTTTTGGTCACCGGAAAAGTTCCGGGCTCATCGGTAGTGTACCAGGAGTGTCGGGAGGGTACCGGGGGACCATCGGGAGGTGTATTTCGACACAAGAGGTTACATGGGCTGTGGGAGGATGAATACCATCCCTTAGTAGGTTGGACAAAGTCCCACAGAAGGCCCATGCGACTGGGAAGAAATTACAAAGTGGAAAAGGTGGAAAAAGACAAAAAGGTGGAAATAAGGAAGGAGTCCTAATCCTACTACGAGTGGAGGAGGAGGACTCCTCCTCTCCACTTCGGCCGAAGCCTCCTAGGGCTGGCCCTTGCGCCAAGCCTCCTCCTCTCCTCCTCCTATATATACTAGAGGTTTTTGAGGGCAGCCCTAACCCTTATTGCCACGTGCTGCCCTCTTCTTCCTCTAGATCGTTTTCTCCTCTAGATCAGTTTTCAGCGGTGTTTAGGTGAAGCCCTGCTGGAATTACTCCACCACCATCGCCGCAACACCGTCGTGCTGCCGGAGAACTCGTCTACCTCTCCGCTCCCTCTTGCTGGATCAAGAAGTCAGAGATCATCATCGAGCTGTACGTGTGCTGAACGTAGAGGTGTCGTCCGTTCGGCGCTAGATCGGAAGGACCATGATCAAGATCGCGAGACGATTCGTGATTGGATCGTGGGACGAATCGTGATGAGATCGCGGGACGGATCATGATGAGATCGCGGGACGCTCGGTGATTTGCATCGCGAAGACGTTCGACTACACCAACCGCGTTTCTTAACGCTTCCCGCTTAGTGATCTACAAGGGTATGTAGATCCACTCTCCCTCTCGTAGATGCTCATCACCATAGATAGATCTTGTGTGTGTGTAGGAATTTTTTTGTTTCCCATGCAATGTTCCCCTACAGTGGCATCATGAGCTAGGTCTATGTGTAGATGAGATCTCGAGTAGAACACAAAGAAGTTTGTGGGCGTTGATGCTTAGATTGCTTCCTCCCTTGATCGTGTTTTAGTTCAGCGGTATTGTGGGATGCAGCGGTCCAGACCAACCTTACTCGTACGCTTACGAGAGACCGGTTCCATCGACTGATGTGTAACTTCGTCGCACAAAGATGGCTGATGGGTGTTTGTTTCTCCTACTTTAGTTGGATCGGATTCGACAAAGGCGGTCCTTGAGAAGGTTGAAAAGAAATTTATGTATCACCGTTCTGGTTTTGCGTAGGTGAGAATTGGTCTTGCTAGATACCCGTAGCAGCCACGTAAAACACGCAACAACAATTAGAGGACGTCTAACTTGTTTTTGCAAGGTATGTTGTGATGTGATATGGCCAATTACATGATGAGTTATATGTCATGTATGAGATGATCATGTGTTGTATAGAATATCACGATTTGCATGTCGATGAGTACGACAACCGGCAGGAGCCATAGGGTTGTCTTTAATTATTGTATGACCTGTGTGTCAATCAATAAGCGCTATGTAATGCTTTACTTTATCGCTAAACGGTTGCAATAGTGGTAGAAGCATGGTGGGCGCGACAACCCCGATGGCGACACGTTGATGGAGATCAAGATGATGGAGATCATGGTGTCGTGTCGGTGGCGATGGAGATCATGCCGGTGCTTTCAAGATGGAGATCAAAAGCACAAGTTCATGGCCATATCACGTCACTTATGATTTGCATGTGATGTTAGTCCTTTTATGCACCTTGTTTTGCTTAGGACGACGGTAGCATTATAAGGTGATGCCTCACTTAAATTTCAAGATGAATTGTGTTCTCCCCGAGTGTGCACCGTTGCGAAAGTTCGTCGTGTCGAGACACCACGTGATGATCGGGTGTGATAGACTCTACGTTCACATACAACGGGTGCAAGCCAGTGTTGCACATGCAGAACACTCGGTTAAACTTGACGAGCCTAGCATGTACAGACATGGCCTCAGAACACAAGAGACCGAAAGGTCAAACATGAGTCATATAGTAGATATGATTAACATGATGATGTTCACCACTGAAACCACCTCAACTCATGTGATGATCGGACTTGAGTTGGTGAATTTGGATCATGTATCACTGAAATGACCGGAGGGATGTCAATTTGAGTGGGAGTTCTTCAGTAATATGATTAATTGAACTCATTATCATGAACATAGTCAGTGGTGTCTTTGCAAATTATGTTGTAGATTACTTGCTCACACTGTAGCTCCCTTGAATTTTTATATGTTCCTAGAGAAATAGAGTTGAAAGATGATGGTAGCAATATTGCGGACTGGGTCCATGATCTGAGGATTTTCCTCATTGCTGCACAAAAGGCTTATGTCCTTAATGCACCGCTCGGTGCGCCACCCCCTCTAGCGTCGTCTGTAGATGTTGTGAACATCTGACAGGCACGTTCCGATGAATACTTGATAGTTTAGTGCGTCATGCTTTATGGCTTAGAATTGAGGCTCCAAAAATGTTTTGAACGTCATGGAACATATGAGATGTTCTAAGAGCTGAAATTGGGATCTCGGGATCGTGCTCGTGTTGTGAGATATGATTCCAACAAGATTCTTTGCCTGCAAAGATGAAGGAGAATGGCTCAATCGTTGAGTATGTGCTCAGGTTGTCTAGATGCTACAATCGCTTGAATTGAGTGGGAGTTGATCTTCCAGATAAGAAAGTGATTGATATAGTTTTCCAAGTCACTGTCACTAAGCCACTAGAGCTTAGTGATGAACTATAAAATGCCAGGGATGGAAATAATGATCCCTGAGTTGTTCGCGATATTTGACGCCGCGAAGATACAAATCAAGAAGGAGCATCAAGTGTTGATGGTTAGTAAAACCACTAGTTTCGAGAAGGGCAAGGGCAAGGAGGGTAACTTCATGGATGGCAAGTTAGTTGCTGCTCCAGTGAAGCAACCCAAAGTTGAACCCAAACCCGAGACTAAGTGCTTCTATTATGAGGAGATCGATCGCTGAAGCGAAACAACCCTAGATACTTGGTAGATAAGAAGGCTGGCAACGTCGACATAAGTATATTTTGATATACGTGTTATTGATGTGTACCTTGCTAGTACTCCTAGTAGCACATGGGTATAGGATACCGGTTCGGTTGTTAAATGTTAGTAACTCGAAATAAAAGCTATGGAATAAACAGAGACTAGCTAAGTGTGAAGTGACGATGTATGTTGGAAATGTTTCCAAGGTTGATGTGATCAACATCGCACACTCTCTCTACCTTCGGGATTAGTGACAAACCTAAATAAATGTTATTTGGTGTTTGCGTTAAGCGTGAACATGATTGGATCGTGTTTATTGTAACACAGTTATTCATTTAAGTTAGAGAATAATGGTTATTCTATTTACATGAATAATACCTTCAAAGGTCATGCACCCAGTGAGAATGGTTTGTTGAATCTTGATCGTAGTAATACACATGTTCATAACATTGATGCCAAAAGATACAAAGTTAATAATGATAGTACCACATACTTATGACACTGCCGCTAAATGTCATATTGGTATAAAACGCATGAAGAAACTCCATGTTGATGGATCTTTGTCTACATAGTTCTCAAACCCGTAGGGTCTACACACTTAAGGTTTGGTGACGTTTCGGTAGTATAAAGTTATGTATGGTGCTGATCGAAGGTTGTTTTGTGTCCCAGATGAGATCCCGTATGTCACGAGGAGATCTGGAATGGTCCGGAGGTAAAGATTTATATATAGGAAGTCCTGTTTTGGTCACCAGAAAGTTCCGGGCTCATCGGTAGTGTACTGGGAGTGCCGGGAAGGTACCGGGGGACCATCGGGAGGTGTATTTCGACCCAAGAGGTTAAATGGGTTGTGGGAGGATGAATACCAGCCCTTAGTGGGCTGGACAAAGTCCCACAGAAGGCGCATGCGTCTGGGAAGAAATTCCAAAGTGGAAAAGGTGGGAAAAGGCAAAAATGTGGAAATAAGGAAGGAGTCCTAACCCTACTAGGAGTGGAGGAGGAGGACTCCTCCTCTCCACTTCGGCTGAAGCCTCCTAGGGCTGGCCCTTGCGCCAAGCCTCCTCCTCTCCTCCTCCTATATATACTAGAGGTTTTTGAGGGCAGCCCTAACCCTTATTGCCACATGTTGCCCTCTTCTTCCTCTAGACCATTTTCTCCTATAGATCAGTTTTCAGCAGTGCTTAGGCGAAGCCCTGCTGGAATTACTCCACCACCATCGCGACAACGCCGTCGCGCTGCCGGAGAACTCGTCTACCTCTCCGCTCCCTCTTGCTGGGTCAAGAAGGCGGAGATCATCATCGAGCTGTACGTGTGCTGAACGCGGAGGTGCCGTCCATTCGGCGCTAGATTGGAAGGACCGTGATCAAGATCGCGAGACGATTCGTGATTGGATCGCGGGACAAATCGTGATGAGATCATAGGACGGATCATGATTGGATCGTGGGACGGATCGTGATGAGATCGTGGGAAGCTCGGCAATTTGGATCACGAAGACGTTCGACTACACCAACCGCGTTTCTTAACGCTTCCCGCTTAGTGATCTACAAGGGTATGTAGATCCACTCTCCCTCTCGTAGATGCTCATCACCATAGATAGATCTTGCGTGTGCGTAGTATTTTTTTGTTTCCCATGCAACGTTCCCCTACAATTATTGAGTCCGCTCCTAGCGTGCCTTTTCCAGTCAGTCTCCCCTCATACCGCGATTGAGGGAGACCAATCTTCTTAAGGTCAGGAATGAAGTCAACACATAACCCAATGCCATCCTCTGTTTGATGGCCCATGGAGATGCTTCCTTCTGGCCTAGCGCGATTACGAACATATTTCTTTAAGACTCCCATGAACCTCTCAAAGGGGAACATATTGTGTAGAAATACACGGCCTAGAACGACAATCTCGTCGACTAGATGAACTAGGACGTGTGTCATGATATTAAAAAGGACGGTGGGAACACCAGCTCGAAACTAACAAGACATTGCACCAAATCGCTCCTTAACCTTGGCAGGATTTCTAGATCGATCACCTTCTGAGAGATTGCATTGAGGAATGCACATAGCTTCACAATGGCTAATCGAACGTTTTTCGGTAGAAGCCCTCTCAATGCAATCGGAAGCAGTTGCGTCATAATCACGTGGCAGTCATGAGACTTTAGGTTCTGGAACTTTTTCTTTGCCATATTTATTATTCCCTTTATATTCGACGAGAAGCCAGACGGGACCTTCATACTGAGCAGGCATTCAAAGAAGATTTCCTTCTCTTCTTTGGTAAGAGCGTAGCTGGTACGACCTTCATACTGCTCTGGATGCATGCCGTCTTTTTCATGCACATGTTGTTGTTCCTCGCGTGCCTCCGGTGTATCTTTTGTCTTCCCATACACTCCCAAGAAGCCTAGCAGGTTCACACAAAGATTCTTCATCACGTCGATCGCAGAGCGGACCTCTAGGTCTTTCCAATAGGGTAGGTCCCAAAATATAGATTTCTTCTTCCACATGGGTGCGCGTCCCTCGGCGTCATTCGGAACAGATAGTCCGCCGGGACCCTTTCCAAAGATTACTTGTAAATCATTGACTATAGCAAGTATGTGATCACCAGTACGGAGGGCGGGCTTCTTCCCGTGATCTGCCTCACCTTTGAAATGCTTTCCTTTCTTTCGACATTGATGGTTGGTTGGAAGAAATCGACGATGCCCTAGGTACATATTCTTCCTGCATTCGTCTAAATATATACTGTCAGTGTCATCTAAACAGTGTGTGCATGCGTGGTATCCCTTATTTGTCTGTCCTGAAAGGTTACTAAGAGCATGCCAATCGTTGATGGTTACAAATAGCAATGCATGTAGGTCAAATTCCTCCCATTCGTTCTCATCCCGCACACGTACACCTCTTCCATTCCATAGTTGTAAAAGTTCATCAACTAATGGCCTTAGGTATACATCAATGTCATTGCCGGGTTGCTTAGGGCCTTGGATGAGCACTCGCATGATAATGAACTTCCGCTTCATGCACAACCAAGGAGGAAGGTTATACATACATAGAGTCACATGCCATGTGCTATGCTTGCTGCTCTGATCCCCAAAAGGATTAACGCCATCTGCACTTAAACCAAACCATATGTTCCTTGGGTCACTTGTAAATTCGCTCCACTTTCTCTCGATCTTTCTCCACTGCGACCCGTCAGCGGGTGCTCTCAACTTCCCGTCTTTCTTACGGTCCTCTTTGTGCCATCGCATCGACTTGGCATGCTCTTTGTTTATGAATAGACGTTTTAACCATAATATGATAGGAGCATACCACATCACTTTTGCAGGAACCCTCTTCCTGGGGCGCTCGCCGTCAACATCACCAGGGTCATCTCGTCTGATCTTATACCACAATGCACCACATACCGAGCATGCGTTCAAATCCTCGTACGCACCGCGGTAGAGGATGCAGTCATTAGGGCATGCATGTATCTTCTGCACCTCCAATCCTAGAGGGCATACAACCTTCTTTATTGCATATGTACTGTCAGGCAATTCGTTATCCTTTGGAAACTTGTTCTTCAATATTTTCAGTAGCTTCTCAAATCCTTTGTTAGGTATACCATTCTCTGCCTTCCATTGTAGCAATTCCAGTGTGGTACCGAGCTTTGTGTTGCCATCTTCGCAATTGGGGTACAACTCTTTTTTGTGATCCTCTAACATGCGATCGAACTTCAACTTCTCCTTTTCACTTTCGCATTGTATCTTTGCATCAACAATGACCCGGCGAAGATCACCATCGGGCACATCGTCTGGTTCCTCTTGATCTTCATCTTCCCCTATTGCAGCATCACCATATTCAGGAGGCACATAGTTGTCATCATCCTCTTCCTCTTCGTTGTCTTCCCATCATAACCCCTCTTTCTCCATGCTTGGTCCAAACATTATAGTGTGGCATAAAACCCTTCTCAAGTAGGTGGAAGTGAAGGGTTTTAGAGTTGGAGAAAGCCTTCGTATTCTCACAGACAGTACATGGACAATGAATAAAACTATTATGCTTGTTTGCCTCAGCCGCTTCGAGAAAATTATGCAAGCCCTTAATATACTCGGAGGTGCATCGATCATCGTACATCCATTGTCGGTTCATCTGCATGCATTATATAATAAAGTGTATTAGAAACCATTACAACATATCATGAATACAGAAGTGACCAAATTAATAGAAATTCATCATCACATTAAATCCAAAGTACAATAGTGACCAAAATAATAGAAGTAAGAAAATTACACAAGTATCTATCTAAATCATACAAGTAAAAACATTTTTCTTTTAGAAAGAAGATAAGAAGAAGAGGCTAACCACTGTGGTGCTGGCACCGAGATGGGCGCGGGCGATCGACGGCGGTGAGGACAGGGACGGGACAGAACAGACCGCCAAACCTAGACAAATCTTGAGTAAAATGGAGCTTGGACAAGAAGCTTCGAGAGAAGAAAGCTTAAATGTGGCTTGGGCATTTCATCGAACACCTCATGTGCATAGGAGGTGAGCTAGAGCACCACAAAGCTTTTCCCTCGTCGGCCTGAAAAACAGACCAGTGTGGAGTGCTCTGCTCGCCGGCGAGGGGGTATATATATGCATCTCATTGGTCCCGGTTCGTGGCTGGAACCGGGACTAAAGGACTCCCTTTGGTATCGGTTTCAGACACGAATAGGGACCAATGGTTGTGGGCCAGGAGCGAGGCACAGTGGTCCCGGTTCGTGTCTGGAACCGGGACCAAAGGTGTCCGACGAACCGGGACCAATGCCCCACGTGGCTCGGCCGACCCCGTGGCCTCACGAACCGGGACCGTTGCCCCCATAGGTCTCGGTTCGTGACTGAACCAGGACTAATGGGCTGGCTCGGCCTGGACCAAAGCCCTGTTTTCTACTAGTGATTATAGATGTGTCCTCGTGGTCTCCGCTCTCGGTCCTTGCTGTCTCTTGGCAGGAGCGGCGCTCCATGGCCCGGGGCAAGGGGGCTAGCTCGACGCTAAGTCTGCCCTCTCCAGAGACGGCTCGGTGTGTTCGGATCCACGTGGCATGGTGGTTTCTCTTGGCGGCATGGCTTCACTCCTCTTTAGTGTCTTGGTGTAGTGTGTTAGGGGTTGGTCTTCCTATTCTTCATGTTTGGCGTTGGGTTAGCGGCACTTGTGCCACTCGCATGGTGCCTTTTATCTTTCATTCTGACCTGCTTGTATGAGGTTTTCCTCACCACTATGTATCGTTCGGCCATTTGTGCCTTTATTTATAAAGAGAGGCGAAAGCCTGTTTTGAGAGAATTATATCCGTCCATTGGTTTGCAAGATCACCATATCTGCCTGGTTCCATAGGCGTGTAGCACTACTATTTTTGTTCTTAAGTTTTGCTAAAAAAGGAGAACAGTTTAAATAAGCATGAGAATAAAGTCAGGGATAGAGGTGAACTCATATCAATTGGTAACATTTTCTCCCACTCTCTCGTACCCTCTGACGATAGACCATAAGAAAGTTCTTTTGCATACGTAGAGGTTTTCCAAGGACTAAACTACAAGCTAAAAGAAAAGTTAAAGTTTCTATTCAGATATCGGGCGACTCGGATGCCCTAGCGGCCGCCACCCTCGACCTCCCTCCTCCCCTGCTTCCCCATCGCCGCCGGAGGAGGCCGGCGAGCGAAGCTTGCCCGGCGGACGGCGGACGGTGGGCCTTCCTCCCTTCTTCACGAGGGGATCCTCTGGCTGAGATGTGACGACGCCCCTGAGCGTACGGCATGGAGGCAAAGTTGGCGCGCTTGGGCGGCGGATCTAGGGTTCCCCACCCAGATTGGTTTTCCTCTGGGTGGTCGGGCTCGGGCGCCGTCCGGCGCCCCTAAGCGGTGGTGGACACGCGCGTTGACTATCCTTTTTCACAGATGTGATTGGGGCAACATGAGGCGTTGGCGTGCTGCTGGATCAGAACAAGGTGGGGGCGCCATCCCCTTCGTCAGGGATGAAGACCAGGTGGTGGGTCCTTGTGGAGTCGCCGGTGGTGGCGGATATTGGGATCCCGCTCCTGGGGACGTCATAGGATGAGGTGGCCCGTGCAGGAGAGATGGGTTCTTTGAACAGATCTGGGTGAAAGCTTGCTTTCGGCTACTGCCAAGGCCGGCGATGGCGGCGATGTCTACGTCGTTTCCTTCCTGAAGGCATCGCCAAGGAGAAGTTCAAGGCCACTCTCTGCTACCTCCTGGGGATACCCTAGATTAGTAGATCAGATGACGGTGATGCTCTGGTGTCGTTTCACCCTTGGGGGCATCATTCATGGAGGTACACACGGGCTCGAGGGACCATTGGTCGTCATCTATGGTGGAGCAGCGTTCCCTGTGACACATCGACGTCGTGGAATCTCGGCGGCGAGACGCAGCAAAGTCTCGGCAACGGATGCATGACGATGAGCGCGCGTAGGGAGGAGACGCTGTATGGTGTCGTGGCGGCGTCGGTGGTAGGCCTTGCAAGGTCGATGCGTCAATAACGGTTCTGAAGATGGATTGATGGAAGGCGGCGGCGACGACCTATGAGGTGCGTCGGACCGTTTTGTGCCCCTGACCTGATATGTGGCTCGGTCAGGGCCTCCGGCTTTAGATGTTAGGCTAGGTAAGAGTTCTGGGTATGTGGCTCACACTTTCCGCACCCCTTCATCATTGGATAGGAGTAATAGGAGTAAGATGTTGTCAAGAGGACGACTTCAGACATATTGATGTATTGCTTTGTAAGATCTCTATGAATAATTAATAAAGTGACTGCATGCATCTTCCGGATGCAGAGGCCGGGGGTCATCCTTCTTTTATAAAAAAAATTCACACCTATATCCACTCTGAGGTGTCATTTTGATCTTGAGTTTTTCCTCGCGAGCTGAAAGAACTGCCTGTGACGTGCCTGACTTCCGTCATTAGCGACTCGGAAATCCCATGGCCTTTCTGTTAATAATGCACAGGCATCATTTACTTTAGTTAGGCTGACAACAGCACATTGTTAATTAGCACTCGACTGATGAGTTGAAGAGCATTCAGAAGCAATTTTTGTTCACAAAACAGAAGGGGAAAGACCAGCAGCACTACTGTTTATCTGTAAATTGCCGATGCTACTTATTTCCATTTTCAGTTGAAATATCACGAAGACATAAAGTTAAATGAGTACAGGCAAGCGTTTTCCAGCTTATATAGTCTGCTTAGAAACCCAAATTACTTGCGATCACAAGGTTGAACGAGTGATTACCACATAGAAGAATCCGGCCTCTTGCAAGCGTCGTCCAGCATGCGGACGACGTCCAGGAAACCCTCGTCGTTGCGCATCATCGATCTTCTGGACGAGTGGGCTGATATCTGATCATGCAAAGAGGAAAAGGAGAACTCACTTTTCAGATAAACAAACAGTGCATCACCTGGCTAGAGCGACAAGTACTTGTTCCGTCACACTCCAACATCCAGCCTGCTGAGTTCAGAGATGATGGAGAATCTCTGAATAATAACAACTCGCGAATTCAGAGAAGGCTGCATCAACATATGTTCTGAATAACTCATGAACCCACTGCAGAATTTGTCTTTCAGAGAAGGCTGCCCGTGACTGTCAGCAGCACATACATAGCTCTGCCCGTGTGCACGCGTTCGTCAACTCTGTATTTTTTTAGGCTTTCAGCTCTGTATATAATGGCAAAACAGCTCGGCAAGAGGCCTTTTTGTTTTAGGCCCACGCAAGAGGCTTTGGCATTGTACTGCATACACGAGGGGCGAGCAACTCGTTTAGTACCACCTCGCTCGGCGAGTAGGGGACGGGAGGGTAGCAGGGTACAAATAGAGGGACAGGGCAACAACACAAATCATACCTTTCTCGGCCTTTTGGCTAAGATCAAGTGTAGTATCTGTTCTTATCAGTTTAATATCTGATATGTGGGCCATGTGTCCATAATGATATTAAATTTATTTTTTATGGGGGAGGGACCATCACAATGGCTTGCCATTGGGTTTCTTAGGTGTTGCCCAGTGTGTTGCACTATTGTCTGGACAGGCGCACCCCAATCAAAACAATTTAATTTTTTTATTTCTTGAGAAGTGATGCTTGGTAACTCTATCAGGTGAAGCATTTGGTTCCCAAGAAGATGCCAACGTGTTCCTATCAAACTGTTTGTAGGTCAGCAACAGCTATGTGTTGCATCTGCTGCTGCTGTTAGATTCAGAGGGCATGGATAAAGATGGAAGCATCATCAGCCCAAAACAAACACAGGAAGACGCATTGACTTAATTTACTTGCATTCATGGAGAACTGTATCTTGTTCATGTTCAATGTGGTGGGATGTTTGCAGCAGGATGGCCAAAGCCCATCTGCCTGGTCCCCAACAAAGAAAAATGAAGTTGGATGCTGTCTAAATTCTCCGCGTCTGACTGGCACAAATGTGTAACTTTTTCGTTTCTTGTGCATGCCGTCATGTGATTTGGTTCTGAACGACAATCTTTTTTTTTTGGTACTGAACTTTGTTTCTGAACTCAAAACATAACTCCGAGATTGAAAGCATTTCAGGATGAGCGCAGTGGAGTAATAACAAGACGTATTGGTGGCTGCGTTTTCATCATCATCACAAAATTACATGAAAGATTGTGAACCAGTTGTGATGGTTCGATCCGCAGAACGCACGCAAAGGGAGAAAGCCAGATGAGAGAAAATTCTCAATGTGCTGCCTTGCCCGATCACGATACACCGGGACAGAAAGGAAACTGATTTGTCGAAGGATATTATTGATGGATCATATTCAGTACAGCTACAGAAATTTGTTCCCTTTCAGGCTTTCACCTCCCCTTCCCCAATCTGTTACATGACGAAGTTGGTAAGGACTTTCTGCACCAGGAGCTCCCCATACATCACCTTCTCGTACTTGGCAACGCCGCCCGTTTTCTCCCGACAGAACTCCACCGGTTCCACCACAACATCGAAGTTTGACTGCATATACGTGCCGTTTGTTCCAAAAAAAGAAAAAAAAATAGGTATCAGCAACACAATCGAAGTTCGGCTGCATATACCTCGTACAAGAAGGCGACAGATACACGGTAGCGAGGGGAGTTGTTGACGACTCTGTGGAGCGTGGGCTGGTATATCCCATTCGACCAAACCTGAAAACAAATAAGATGATTTATGATAAATAAGGTTGCTAAAATAAATTAATGAATACCAAAATAGATAAAATGTTAGTGTAGCCCCCCCACCATCCTTCCCTCCCCGCCACCGTCGGCGGCGCTCGCCGCCAGGCCAGGCCCGGGCGACGCTGGCGGCGGCGGCCCCTCGCCATTCCCCTCTCGGTTTTCTCTGGCGCGGGACGAAGTGGGCCGGGGGGTGTCCCTAGGCGGCGGCGGTCTGACGTGGCGGTGGGTACTAGCGCTTCGCGGGTGGACGGCTGGACGGCGGTGTCGCCGTTGGCGGCGGGGTAGCGCGGCGGCGTGGCCTGGCGGTGTCGCCGTTGGCAGCGGGGGTAGCGCGGCGGCGTGGCCTGGCGGCGGCCGCTCGGCCTAGATCTAGGCCCTTCGGGCTCCATCTGGGTTCGGGCGGGCGGGCCGGCGGGGTGTGTCCACGGCGCGACCTCCAAGAGGCGGGGGTGCGGCGTCGAGCGGCTGGGAACTGGTGGCGCGGATGCCGAATTGCTGCAGCATGGCCGGCGAGGCTTAGCGGGCCCGTTCGGGCCTGGCCGGGCCAAGGGTGGCCTGGTGCGCCCCGCTGCCATGTCTGGACGGCGATCGCGACGCTGTCGGGGGCTCGGGCCTCCTGCTCGTCGACGGGGGAGGTGGTTCTCTCTTGCTCGATAACGGTGCCGTTGCTTCCATCGTTTGGCGCTTCTCGTCGGTTCTCTTGGCCTCGTGGTGGTGTTCGCAGTGAGGCAGCGTGGGTGGTGGCACAACCGAGATGGCACATGTTGGTGGGCGGAGGTTTGGCTGGTCGGTTCCGGTTCGGTTGGGCGGCGGGGTTTGGTGTATGGGAGAAATCCTTGCCGGTCTTCGGCTCCGATGCGGTGACGCTTGCGGGCCACCATTCCTTCCTAGAGGGTGTCGGTTGTATCCATCCCCTACCTCCCTCCGCGTGCCGGGGGAAACCCTCGGACCCGTCCGGGCAGCAGCGTCGTTGGCGTCGCATTCCTTCTTGGAGGTGCTGCTTGGTAGGCGGAGGATCGGAGCCTTGTATGATGGTTTGCTTCCGGTGGGCGCAGCGGTGGCGGATCATCTGCGCTTTGTCGAGCTGCCACTGTTGGCATTTGTTTCTTTTTCTTTTTCTTTTGGGCTTGTTTTGCTGCTCGCCCCAACGATCTATGTATCGGTGTTGGTTGCTTTGTAATACAAAGCGGGGGAAACCTTTTTTCGGTAAAGAATAAGCAAAGTGATTCATATAAGTGGACCTTGTAGAAGGCTTATATAGTTTTCCAGCAGCACATAAAATTTGATGGATTATCTGGCCTAAATGAAAGATAAAAAAAATAGTTCTTTAAAACACATTAAGTAGTAAATGAGCATTCTTTGCATTGTTACATCAATAAATATCGATATGCGTATAATAATGTTACAGGGTTTTCTAATGCACAAAAGAAGACAGGTAGTGAACGGTTTCCTCAAAAAATGCGATCACAGCGCTCTAAGATATACCTTCAGAACAAAGAACAAAGAACAAAGAAGGGACCCCTAAAACAAAACAGAGACGGGAAGTTGAAAACATACCACAAATTAGATCCTTCCATTGGTTTGCAAGATCACCATATCTTCCCGGTTCGATAGGCGTGTAGCACTGCAGTTTTTGTTCTAACAATTTAGCTAGAAGAACAGAACAATTTAAATAAGCATGACAAGAAATTCAGGGACAGAGGTGAACTTACATCAATTGCTTCATGCATGTCAGGTTTACCCTTTGGTAACATTTTCTCCCACTCTCTGATACCCTCTAATGAGAAGCCATAACAAAGTTCATTTCTATATGTAGAAGACTTCCAAGTACCAAAGAACGATCTACAAATGAATGAAACAAGACAAAGTGAACTTCTTTTAGCAATCACACCTATATCCACTCTGAGGTGTCATTTTAATCTTCAGTTTTTCCTTGTGAGGGAGCTAAAAGAACTTGCGTGTGACGCCTCTGACTTCCGTCATTACCGACTCCGCTATCCCATGGCCTTTCTGTTAATAATACACATACGTCATTTTGCCGTAGTTAATTAGCTGATTGGCTCATTGTTAGTTAGCACTCAACCGATGAGTTGAACTGCATTCAGAACCAGTTTTTGTTCATAGAATAGAAGGGGAAAGACCAACTGCACGGAACAATTGGAACATGACACACACATAACATTATATACATCAAGCCTTTTTCCAGTTTATACAGTCTGCTTACAGGTTCAAATTAATAAGTTGAATGAGCAACTACCACATAGAATAAGGATAGGGAGATTTTGTTTACTCTTTGTCATCTTTCGCAGAATAAGGTTAGCCATGAACTTGCAGCTTACGGCCGTAGTACCCCCGAACCGCAATGTGGTTGTACTCGGGGTTAGGTTTTATTGTAAACTTGGCTTTGGCTGAGAGGCCTCCGTGAGTAATGAAAATCTCCTTTACCCCCGCAAAAAAGATACCACATAGAAGAATCCGGCCTCCCTGCAAGCGTCATCCAGCATCGGACGACTCGAGCAAACCCTCGTCGTTGGCCATGGCAGTGTCATCGATCTTCTCGACAAGTGGGCTCATATCTGAGCATGCAAAGAGCAAAAGAGAACTCACTTTTGTCATATAAACAAACAGTGCATCATCTGCCCTATCACCTGCTTAGAGTGAGAAATCGCCGTAACACGATTGGCAGTACTGAAAATAGAAATCTCCATGGACAAACTTGTATCGATCAGCCGCATGTCTTCAAGGAGAACTACTTGTTTCGTCACACTCACACTCCAACATCCGGTCTGCTGAGTTCAGTGATGGCGGAGAATCTCTGAATAATAATAACTTGTGAATTCAGAGAAGGCTCCAGCAACATATGTTCTGAGTAACATGATCGCTCTGCAGTATTCCTCTTTCAGAAAGGATGTGGAATCGAGCCTGGATTCCGTCCGTGAATGTGTACATGTACATATTTTGGATGGAGAGCAGTCCGACAGCGCTCGTGACCGTGTGCACGCGGCTCGTCCTCCCTGTAGCCAGTCGTGGCGTGAGCCAACTCTCTGATCGCAAAACAGCAAGCCAGGAGCAAATCAGGCCGGTAACACAGGCCTCGGCAAAAAGGCCGCTTTCGTTTGAGGCCCACGCAAAGGCTGGCTCGGTTGGATTGCATCGTCAGCACTCGGCACCTCAGGCGCGAGGGGCGAGCAATTCTTTTAGTACCACCTCGCTCGACTGGGAGGGGACGGGAGGACGTGGAGACTACAAATAGAGGGGCAGGGCAACGTTGTAACTCATACCTTTCTCGGCCTTTTGGCTAAGATCAAGTGTAGTATCTGTTCTTATCAGTTTAATATCTGATATGTGGGCCATGTGCCCATAATGATATTAAATTTATTTTTTGTGGGGGAGGGATCACCATAGTGGCTTGCTGCTGGGTTCCTCAGGTGTCGCCCAGTGCGTTGCACTACTGCTTGGGCAGGCGCACCCCAACCAAATCAATTGAAAATTTTAGTTTCTTGAGAAGAGATGCTTGTTCAGAAGCTGTCAGGAACAAAAATGTTTGTAGGTCAAAACTGTTTGTTCAGAAGCTGTGAATTTGTTCTGACAAAACTGTTTGTCGTAGGTCAGGAACAACAATGTGTGGTACTTCTGCTGTTAGATTCTTAGATGGAAGGCAGGCCAGCAAAAGAAACATCAGCAACCCAAACGAAACACAAGAAGATGCATTAACTTAATTTACTTGCATTCATGGAGAAAGGTACCTTGTTCATGTTGATTGTGGTGGTTGGTCTGGAGCACGAATGCCACCTACCGTAGTCTGTAGCTGTACCGCGGCCAAAGCACATCTGTCAGTCCCCAACAAAGAAGATCGAATTGGATGTTGTCTGAATTCTCGGTATCTCACTCGCAAAAATGTGCGCCTTTTTTTCTTGTGCTTATCTTCATGTCATTTGGCTCTGAACTTTGTTTCCAACTCACAACACAATTCAGAGATTGAAAGCGTTTCAGGTTGAGCATAGTGAAGTAATGACAAGACGTATTGGTGGCTGAATTTTCATTGTCGTCACAAAATTACACGAAGGATTGTGTGCTTACGGATTGTGAACCGCTCGAGAGGGTTCGATCCGCAAAAACGCATGCAAAGGGAGAAAGTCAGATGAGAGGAAATTCTCAGGTGCTGCCTTGCCTGGTCTCAGTACACCGGGACAGTTAGTTTGTGCGACCAGAAAGGAGGCTGATTTGTCGAGGGGTTTTATTGATGGATCATTTTTAGTACAGCTACACAAATTTGTTCCCTTCCAGGCTTTCAACTCCCCTCTCCCAAATTGTTACATGACGAAGTTGGTGAGGACTTTCTGCACCAGGTGCTCCCCATAAACCACCTTCTCGTACTTGGCAACACCGCCCGTTTTCTCCCGGCAAAACTCCACCGGCTCCACTGCTGCGTCGAAGTTCGACTGCATATACGTGTCATTTGTTTCAGAAAAAGGGGGAAAATTAAGTATAAGCAACTCAATCAAAGTTTGGCTGCATATACCTCATAGAAGAAGGCGACAGATACACGGTAGCGAGGGGAGTTGTTGACGACTCTGTGGAGTGTGGGCTGGTATATCCCATTCGACCAAACCTGAAAATAAATAAGATGATTTATGATAAATAAGGTTGCTAAAAGAAAATAATGAATGCCAAAAATAGATAAAATGTTAGTGTAGCTGCAAATAAATTAACCTTCAACATGTCCCCGATGTTGCACACGAAGGTTCCCAGGACTGGCTTGGCATATATCCACTCACCGGACTGGTTTCTGACCTGATACCCAATTGCCAAAGAGTTTCAGCAGTTCAATTCCTTTGCTTCATTACTGAGGAAGCAGAGGGCATACATGGATAATACAAGATGTGTGCTAGTGAAGGAACATGTACCTCAAGAGCACATATATCATCATCCTGATTCACCAATGTCAGAAGGCCTGCAGTTCAACAGAATGAGGGGAAAATATTTACAGGATTTTTCCTATAATTTTC
Organism: Hordeum marinum; assembly: GCA_022496015.1. Classification (NCBI taxonomy): domain Eukaryota; kingdom Viridiplantae; phylum Streptophyta; class Magnoliopsida; order Poales; family Poaceae; genus Hordeum; species Hordeum marinum. Next base: position 473,477,260 of record CM039678.1, read on the forward strand.
CTAGGAATACTATATATGGTTTTCCTAAGAAGCAAGCAGATTATACTGGTATTGACTTTTTTTAAACACAAGACAGTGATGTAAAATCAAGAGAGGTGTACTCACCATAATCTGTATGAGCTCCACTGGAATAGAGCAGAAAAATAGAGTGAGATGTATCAACATGCCACAAGATAACTTCTTATTTACGGTGTATATCTTCTTACCATCCAATATCAGTGCGTTCCTCTTGTGGGATGTCATCTGAGACTGGATAGCCAATTAACCTGAGAACCCAGAAAGCATCTCCCGCCACTCCGCCTTCGAAAGCATCCAACGGCGCACCCAGTGCCAAGGCTATGCCTCTCATGATCTTCCTTGAAAGATCTGAAAGGAAAAATGACATGATAAACACTGTTATATACGGTTGATGAGCATAAAACAATAAGCAAAATGATTCAGTTAAGTGGACCTCGTAGAAGGTTTATATAGTTTTCCAGCAGCGCATCAAAATTTGATGGATTATCTGGCCTGTATGAAAGATAAACAATTCAGTTCTTTAAAGCACATTAAGTACTAAAGGAGCATTCTGTAAATTGTGACATATTAAACATCATTAAATATCGATAGCCGATAGGTGTATAATAATGTTACACACCTATTTACCATTTTCTCAAAAGTGTGATAACGACGCTCTAAGATTATACCTTCAGAACAAAGAATAGAGAAGGGATCCTTTAAGAAGAAACAGAGAAGGGAAGTTGAAACATACCACAAATTAGATCCTTCCATTGGTTTAGCAAGGTCACCATATCTGCCCGGTTCGATAGGCGTGTAGCACTACAATTTTTGTTCTAATGGCTTAGCTGAAAAACAGAACAATTTAAACAAGCATCACAAGAAATTCAGTGACAGAGGTGAACTTACATCAATTGCTTCATGCATGTCAGGTTTACCCTTGGTGACATTCTCTCCCACTCTCTGATACCCCCTGATGACGAACCATAAGGAAATTCATTTCCATAAGTAGAAGGCTTCCAAGGACAAAACAACGAGCTACAAATAAGGAAACAAGACAAGGTGAATTTATTTCAGCAATCACACCTATATCCACTCTGAGGTGTCATTTTAATCTTCAGTTTTTCCTGGTGAGGGAGCTGAAAGAACTTGCGTGTGACCTCCCGGACTTCCTTCATTAGCGACTCTGGAATCCCATGGCCTTTCTGTTAATAATAATGCACATACATCATTTACCTTAGTTAGCCTGACAACAGCACACTGTTAATTAGCACTCAACCGATGAGTTGAGCATCATTCAGAACCAGTTTTTGTTCATAAAGAGGGGGAAAGACCAGCTGCAGAAAACAACTAACGCGACACGCATAACATTTGACATTCTATCATTGATGACAGCACAACATTTTGTCTGCAAATTAATGTTGCTATTTTTTTCATTTTTCTATTTTCAGGTGTGCCATAATAATGAGCATAAATAACCGTTTTCCAGTTTATATAGTCTGCTTAGAGGTCCAAATTGCCATCATGAAGTTGAGCGAGTTGTTACCACATAGAAGAATCCGGCCTGCCTGCAAGCGTCGTCAAGCATCCGGACGACGTCCAGCAAGGCCTCGTCGTTGGCCATGTCAGGATCATCGATCTTCTCGACGAGCGAGCTAATGTCTGATCAAACACAGAGGATAAGAGAAATCATTTTTAGATAAATAAACAGTACATCAGCCGTATCATCTGCTTAGAGGGAGAAATCTCTGTGATACGATTGGTACGGAATAGAGGAAATTCCACAGAAAATGTTTCAGCTGTATACAATCCAGGAAAACTACTTGTTCCATCACAGTCCAGTATCCAGTCAGCTGAATTCAGAGAGGATGGAGAATTCTGAATTCAGAGAAGACTGCAGCCAGATTTATTCTGAATTTGTAATCGCAAATTATTGTGAATTCTAATTCATGAACGCACTTGCAGAACTTCTCTTTCTGAAGGGATGGGGGATCGAGCCCGGATTCTCGGAATCCGAATCTTGCATGCAGATGCAGGTGGGATCGTATCCACCAGCAGATTATGGCACCAACAACTTTCCATGAATAAAAGAGTTTAATAACAGACGGCGTACCGATCAGAGGGATGGCCTTGAAGTCGGAGCCCATGATGTCCGGCGAGAGAGACGGAGGCGCCGCACCGGAGGGGAATTTGTCGGGGTGCGGGATAAGGGAGCGATATCGATGGCAGGTGAGGTGAGACGAGGTGAGTGGCGTGACGGCAGGATCAGCAATCATCCATCCATATCATGGCGTTCGTTATTGCGATGCGGTGCAGAGCACCTTTTCCTGTTTGGTTTCGGTTGTGGTGTGTCGTGTAGGGGGGCGCTTGTGCTGTTGGCCGCTGTAGCGAGAGCGACACGATCGTCCTTCGCACCTGCCGCATCGATGGCGACGCGACGCAGAAGAAGGTGGGTGTTTCTGGGCATTGTGGTGGCGGCGACGGAATTGCCCCAGTTTTTTTTTTAAATAGGAATTGCCCCAGCTGAGCGGCGAATATCGTCCATGGTTCCTCCCCACAAACGTAAGTTTTCCTGAACATTTTTTGGAATACGGAAACAGCCCATGATTGTTTTACTAACATTTTTAGAAATGCATGAACATTTTTCGAAATAATGAAAAAATACAATATTTTTTTCTAAAAAAATTGGGAACGTTTTATGAATATTTTGAATACTTTTAAAAACAATTCATGTTTTTTTTCGAAATTCTCAAACTTATTTTGAATACACGAACCATGAACATTTTTCATTTATCGAATATTAATATTATCTGCAAACATTTTATGATTTCTTCAACATTTCCAAATTCAGATTATTTTAGAATTCACGAGAGTTTTTTGATTTTCTTGAACTTTCTTAAAACATCACATTTTTTTGAAATCCTGAATTATTTTAAAAAGGAAAAACACATAAAATAGAAACAAAAAGAAAAACAAAATGAAAAAAAGTAGGAGGCTTCCCGCCCCGCAGATGGACCGGCCAAAAAGGGCGTGCACGAGGGGGCTGCGTGTTGGCAGGATATCTGGTGCACCTGTGCTCGTCTCAAAATAAAATCTGGTGCACCAGTGCTGGTGCTACTACCGGTGCACTGAACTCACATTACACATTTAAAAATCTTTATCTGTTTTAGAAAACTTAGCACATTCACACAACTCAATTAGAAAAATTTCAAGTCAAAACTCAAAACATAGCTCAGGAACAAAAATGGCAAACTCGACACTGAATAGTACATAAGTTGGAGTTTGGATTTGGCCCATTATCACATTGAAGTCAAATTTATCTTTTTTGTATCTCAAGAAATGTTTTAAATATTGATACAATTTTTTTGTGAAAACATACATTGATGATGTGTCAATGTGCTAGATTTATTATTCTTCAGATTTTATAAAATATCCTATGGCATCCGGTGCACCGATGACACCACAAGTGAGGGTGCACAAGATACATTCCATTGTAAGTTAGCTGGTTTCCCAATGTGCACCACACCAAATAGGAGTTCACGGTTGATCCTGTAGAACAGAAACCAATTTGCAAGCACAAAATTCCGTGATGATGTCAAAAGGCTTACCTCCAAAGAGGCCCATTCCAACGTGAAATAAAGAGTGGTTCAAGACATATTAGCCGTGTTGATTTGGCTGAAGTATAGTATAAAAAAATGCGACATTTTGTCTTTGTCACTACTTGTTTCAAAATGAAAGTCTAGGCCATGCGGTGGAGATGTACTTTCATCGAAGAGTTTATAAAATTTGAATGAATAACCTAAAGAGACGGGATGTTCACATTGGTGGTCCTTTGAATACTCACAATAAAAAAACACATGGAGGGATGTGCCGATCTAATGAAACCGAATCAATCCATCGCAACTGATGTACGCAAGCAAAAAAAAAATAAATACATATCCAAGATAGTGTACCAAACTCGGTTAATTTTGATCTTCAAGATTTCTTCTAATTTGGGGCTTGCCATTCTGAGGTCCTCATTAAAGTGATTCTTTCTTAAGTAAGGTTTTCTTTTCTCACTTTTTATGACTGGTATGTTGTGTCTTGTCCTAATGTGACTCATATTGCTTTGAAGAATACTCCTAAGAATTTAAAGTTGGTTTCTTCTATTCTATATAAAGATATTATGGAAGCTTGTGCTTAAAAAACAGTCAAAACAATCAAATAATACCTTGAAGATGAAGAGTTTGCTATATTGGTTGAGCAAATGTATACGCCTGAGTTCATTGTGTTGGTGGTCCCCGTGGCTGATGATATTGAGACGATCTGTATGTTGGTGCATGATACTTTGGGGCCTAGCCAGTCGCTCGCCTTTGTGGAGCGTTAAGATTCTGATATTGCCGTCACCCACTCACACGAGGCCATTGGGAAGATTTCTGTGCGTGACAAGGTCAATAAGATACTCTTTCAGATAAAGATTCATAACTTGTTCAAACGCTTGGAAGCGGCTAGCCCTGGATCTGGCAAAGTGATTGTGGAGGAGGCTCTCCAAAGCAAAGGAAAGAAGAGTGACGCCACATGATAGACGTCTGCAGTTACTTGATGGATGGTCATTAGTCTCTTGTCTTCATGGATTTGATGGTGTCCATGGTCTTTGGGTGAGTTACTCTCGTTGGAATTTTTTTTGTGATGTAGCAGTAAGTAGGTTGGCACTCGTTACGTGTTGGGTATGTTTGTCGATGGATCATGCCTTTATGAAGTTGCATGTTCTATAAGTAGTACATGTGTTCTTGGTTTGTATCGTTTTTCGCGCGGTTTTCCGTTAATTAACTGGGCAATTCTCTTTTTCTTAATTAATCGACGAGGAAAATATTTTGCCTCCGTTTCAAAAAAATAATCCTAGAGGGCTAGCAAAATGTTACACCTCTCAAAGACCAACACAACCGGCACAAAAGGCCAACCATGCTTGATTTAAATAAAGCGAGACGGTCGTCCTATGCATCTACCATCTCAATGGCGACGCGAGGCAGACAAAGATGGATGTTCTCACGCCATTATGATGGTGGAGACGGAATGTGTGCGCTGAGTCATGAAAGTTCTCTACAGTTAATGTCGTCAACAATTTTAAAATAGGATTGGGCCCATCCTCATCTGTTTCGTATTTTTGGATGAGTTGGCTGAGCATGAATTCAATATTGTACTTCCTCCATATATATATATATGAGTATAGGACCTAATGTGTTTTTCGAGACCGCCTTCAACTATTGATAAGATCGATAATATATGAGATGTATAATATAAAAATTATACCATTGAATTTGACACAATGCTTTGTGTAACTTGCATGCCATACATTATTGCTCTAACATGTGGTCAAAGTTTGCCTCAAAAAATGCATTAGGCCCTATATATATAGAGAGAGGGAGTATCAGTTTAGCAGGTTCCCTCCCACCCTAGCTTCCGTTCTCCTGGCCGCCGCTGCACCCTGCCACCACCGTCACTGCCCCTTCTAAAGCCATTGCCGCCCCTCCTACACCATTGCAACCACCATCCTCCTGCCGCATCTGCTCCTCTCTCCTCCTACCCAACATCCCTAATGCTCTAACACCACCACGACTCTCTCTCCCTCTCCCCTATAGTCGTCACCTATTTAGAACCCTAACCTCATCATGCCGCCTTCATGGACTCCCCATCCTCCTCCCTCCTCGGTGCACCAAACATGTTCGCTGGTCTCGATCCTCATCCGTTGTTGACAATTGCGATCTTAACATCTTTGATCGCGTTTCTATCCGTATTGACCAATCCAACTCCACTTACTATGCGTGGAAGACTTATTTCTCCCTTGTCTTCCGCGAGTACTTCCTCACCGAGCACATTAACGGTTCCGCCTAAACCTTGCTCATGAAGGGCGATCCCAAGTGGTCTGCCATCGAGGCCACACTCATCCGATGGTTCTACCTCACCATCTCGAACGAGATCTTCCACATGGTTGTGTCCGAGGATGATGATGCATGCTTCATGTGGAACAAGATCAACACACTCTTCACTAACAACAAACTCCAACGTCTTGTTTTTTTGCAGCAAGAATTCCTCGGCTAACACACAAACGACCCCCTCCATCGACGACTATTGCATGCACCTGAAGATGCTCGCCTACAAACTCCGTGACATTGGTGCCAAGGTCTCCGACGAGCTTATGCTTAGAACCATCACCGCCGGCCTCAATGAGGATTTTGGTAACGTTGCATCCAATCTAACCTTGTTGCATTTCGTGTTAATGACAATTATTCCCATAAAGTTGACATAGATATTTTTGTTTAGGAGGTATGTGAACCGGAAATTCTAACCGACCCTATTGTCGAGAAGTTAAATTTAGTTGAAAAAGAAAACGATTATTTGAAAGAAAAATTGAAAAGAGTTGAAGAAGAGAAGATGAAATTGGAGTTGTACGTTGCCAATGTCGTCGAGGATCACAAGATCAAGATGGATGCAATGCGCTTGAAGATTAGAAAGATTAGAAACTATGCCATTAATAAAGACGCTTGGCATCATTATGCTGTTGGATGAATTGTTACCTTAGTTGCGATTTTGATCGCATTTCTTGTTGCATTTAAATGCTTTAGCTAGATAGTTGTATGTTGTTTTATGAGAAAAAGTGTGTATGAACTTGTATTAATTTGTTCACTTTGACGTTATGTAATGAAGATGAGTCGTCAATGCATGTACGATGACCGATGCTTTCCCCAGTTCATTAATGGCATGCATAGTTTTCTGCATGCGGTCGAGGCGAACAAGCAGAATGATTTTATGTGTTTTCCATGTGTTGTTTGTAAGAATGATAATAATTAATCTAGCTCAAAACACATTCACTTCCACCTTTTTACGTGTGGTTTCATGTCCAGCTATAACTGTTGGACCAAGCACGGAGAAAGAGGGGTTCTAATGGAAGAGAATGAAGAATAAGAGGATGATGACAACTATCCTGGGTTCCCTGAATACGAGGTGCTACATTGGGGGAAGAGAATGAAGAAGAAAAAGTTGAAGAAGAGGAGTCACATGAGCCCGCTGATGATCTTGGTCGGGCCATTGCTGATGCAAAGAGAAACTGCGGAAGTGAAAAGGATAAGTTGAAGTTGCAACGCATGTTAGAGGATCACAAAAAACTGTTGTACCCAAATTGCGAAGATGACAAGAAAAATCTAGGTACCACACTGGAATTGCTGCAATGGAAGGCAAAGAATGGTGTATCTGACAAGGGATTTGGAAAGTTGCTCAAAATAATGAAAAATAAGCTTCCAAAGGACAACGAATTGCCCGACAATACGTACGAAGCAAACAAGGCTGTCTTTCCTCTAGGACTAGAGGTGCAGAAGATCCATGCATGCCCTAATGACTGCATCCTCTACCATGGTGAGGAGTACGAGAATTTGAATGCATGACCGGTATGCGGTGCATTGCGCTATAAGATCAGGGGCGATGACCCTGGTGATGATGTTGAGGGTGAGCGCCCCAGGAAGAGGATTCCTGCCAAGGTTATGTGGTATGCTTCTATAATACCATGGTTGAAACGTTTGTTCCAAAACAAAGAGATGCCAAGTTGTTGCGATGGCACAAAGAAGACCGTAAGAAATACGTGAAGTTGAGAGTACCCGCTGATGGGTCGCGGTGGAGAAAAATCAAGAGAAAGTGGTCGGACTTTGCAAATGATGCAAGGAACTTATGGTTTGGTATAAGTGCATATGGCATTAATCCTTTTGGAGAGCAGAGCAACAATCATAGCACCTGGCCTATGACTCTATGTATCTATAACCTTCCTCCTTGGTTGTGCATGAAGCGAAAGTTCATTATGATGTCTGTGCTCATCCAAGGCCCTAAGCAACCCGACAATGACATTGATGTATACCTAAGGCCATTAGTTGAAGAACTTTTACAGTTGTGGGATTTAAAAGGTGTATGTGTATTGGATGAGAACGAACATGAGGAATTTGACCTAAGAGCGTTGCTGTTTTTTAATCAATGATTGGCCTACTCTTAGTAACCTTTCAGGATAGACAAACAAGGGATACAATGCATGCATGCACTGTTTAGATGAGAGTGAAGGTATATATTTGGATAAATATAAGAAGGTTGTCCACCTAGGACATCGTAGGTTTCTTCCGATCAAGCATGCCTTAAGAAAGAAAGGCAAGAATTTTGAAGGTGAGGCGGATAACCGGAAGAACCCTGGCCACCGTATTGGTGATGATATACTTGATATGGTCAAGGATTTAAAAATAATCTTTGGAAAGGGCCCTCGCGGTCAATCTATTCTGAATGACACTGACGGGCACGGACCCATGTGGAAGAAGAATCTATATTTTGAGACAAAAGATACACCAGAGGCACGGAAGGACCAACAATGTATGAATGAAAAAGACGACATGCATCCAAAGCAGTATGAAGGTCCTGCCAGCTACGCTCTTACCAAAGAATAGAAGGAAACATTTTTTGAATGTCTGCTCAGTATGAAGGCCCCTCTGGTTTCTCGTCGAATATGAAGGGAATAATAAACATGGCAGAGAAAAAATTCCAAAACCTAAAGTCTCATGACTGCCACGTGATTATGACGCAATTACTTCTAGTTGCATTGAGGGGGCTTCTACCAGAAAATGTTCGATTAGCCATTGTGAATCTATGTGCATTCCTCAATGCAATTTCTCAGAAGGTAATCGATCTAGAACTCCTATCAAGGTTACATAATGATTTGGTGCATTGTCTTGTCAGTTTCGAGTTGGTGTTTCCGACATCCTTCTTCAATATCATGACACACATCCTAGTTCACCTACAAAGAGATTTCCATTCTAGGTCCTGTTTTTCTACACAATATGTTCCCCTTTGAGAGGTTGATGGGAGTCTTAACGAAATATCTTCGTAACCGTGCTAGGCCAGATGGAAGCATCTCCAAGGGCCATGAAATAGAGGAGGTTATTGAGTTTTGTGTTGACTTTATTCCTGACCTTAACCCGATTGGTGTTCCTGAATCGTGGCATGAGGGGAGACTGAGTGGAAAAGGCACGCTAGGAAAGGCATAAGTATATGTAGGGATGGACATTCTTGGGCCCAAGCACACTATAAAGTTCTCCAAAATACCATCTTGGTGGCCTCGTATATCAATGAACACAAGAATATTCTACGCTCCAAACACCCGGAGGAGTCTGACGGCTGGATTACACATGAACACATGGGGAATTTCGACGGTTGCTTGCAAACACATCTCATGAACGACGATAATGTTGGAGATGAGATGTACTTGTTGTCCAAGTCACCATCTTCGACTATATTGACTTTCAAAGGGCACGAGATTAGTGGGAATACATTTTACACAATCGCCCAAGATAAAAAGAGCACCAACCAAAACAGTGGTGTCCGCTTTGATGCAACAAACAATAATAGGGAGAAAGGACACATATTATGGTTACATAGAGGAGATACGGGAACTTGACTATGTATGTAATTTACAGATCCCTTTGTTTCGGTGCAAATGGGTCAATCTGACAGGGGTTAAGGTAGACCCGATGTACGGAATGAAAACAGTGGACCTCAATAATCTTGGGTACACAAAGGAACCATTCGTCCTAGCCAATTATGTGGCACATGTTTGCTATGTGAAGGACATGTCTACCAAACCGAGAAAAAGGAAAGATAAGGAAGCGAATACATCATACAGTGAGCCAAAGCGCCACATAGTTCTTTCAGGGAAAACAAAGATCGTGGGAGTGGAGGACAAGACAGACATGTCAGAATATTATGAAAAGTTTCATGAAATTCCTCCCTTGACAGTGAAGACTGACCCAAGCGTCATGTTAAATGATGAAGATTGTCCATGGTTACGGTGCAAAGGGACACACGGGAAGAAAAAGTGATAGGCTAGTTTATACACGAAATGCATCCAGTTTTTCTCGTAACCCTCTCAACTTTTTAGCACATGCTATGTGGGTTAAATGGTGATACCATGCCAAGTTTCAACCCTTTTAGAGTTCATTTGTACCACTTTTCAATTTCAGGGTCATTCGGCTAAAAAATCATTCAGTGCATGAAAAATAGCAAATTAAGTTAGAAATAGTTGAAATTTGAGGATGTGGCTTTGAATGATGCATATTGTATGCACAAAAAGTCTAGAGTTGAAATAAGTTTTAAAAATGAAATGCCTTTGTATTAGATGAGTTTTCGTTTGAAACCCTCATACCTCGAAGGAGATGGTCCATCTTGTACACGAAGTGCATCCTGTTTTTCCGTAACCCTCTCAACTTTTTAGCACATGCTATGTGGGTTAAATGGTGATACCATGCCAAGTTTCAACCTTTTTAGAGTTCATTTGTACCACTTTTCAATTTCAGGGTCATTTGGCTAAAAAATCATTCAGTGCATGAAAAATAGCAAATTAAGTTAGAAATAGTTGAAATTTGAGGATGTGGCTTTGAATGATGCATATTGTATGCACAGAAAGTCTAGAGTTGAAATAAGTTTTAAAAATGAAATGCCTTTGTATTAGATGAGTTTTCATCTAAAACCCTCATACCTCGAAGGAGATGGTCCATCTTGTACACGAAGTGCATCTAGTTTTTCTGTAACCCTCTCAACTTTTTAGCACATGCTATGTGGGTGAAATGATGATACCATGCCAAGTTTCAACCTTTTAGATTTCATTTGTACCGCTTTTCAAATTCAGGGTCATTTAGCTCAAAAAATCATTAAATGTATGAAAAATAGCAAATGAATTTAGAAATGGTTGAAATTTGAGGATGTGGCTTTTAATGGTCCTTATTGAATGCACAAAAAGTTTGGAGTTGAAATAAGTTTAAAAAATGAAATGCCTTTTTAACAGATGAGTTTTTGTCTGAAATCCTCATACCTCGAAGGAGATGGTCTAGTCTGTACACGAAGTGCATCCAGTTTTTGCCGTAACCCTCTCAAATTTTTAGCACATTCTATGTGGGTGAAATGATGATACCATGCCAAGTTTCAACCTTTTCAGAGTTCATTTGTCATGTTTTTCAATTTCAGGGTCATTCAACTCAAAAAAATCATTTTATGATGAAAAATAGCAAACTAAGTTAGAAATGGTTGAAATTTGACGATGTGGCTTTGAATGGTGCATATTGAATGCACAAAAACTCTAGAGTTGAAATGAGTTTTAGAAAAATGAAACACCTTTGTAACAGATGAGTTTTCGTCCAAAACCCTCATACTTCGAAGGAGATGGTCCAGTTTGTAGACGAAGTGCATCCAGTTTTGGCTGTAACCCTCTCAACTTTTTAGCACATGCTATGTGGATGAAATGATGATACCATGCCAAGTTTTAGCCTTTTCAGAGTTCATTTGTACTGCTTGTGATTAAAACAAATAAAGGTATAAAATTGAAAGAGTTAAACAGAATCTAGTTTTGATTAAAATACCTATTTGAAATATCCTAAAAATTCCGAAATTTAAAATAATGATAGAACATACTAATCTGAAACAACAGGAAAAACAATCACTCAAAAATCTGTTTTTAAACTAAAGTTATTCACAAAATAGTGATTCACACAAATTTCAAAAGAATTCAAATTTAAACTATTTAAATTTGAAGACTACTGGCACTAACAGAAAGTTTATAATTTTTTGAATTGAATAAAAAAGACTCATTCAAAAACTATAGATATTCTAACAGTTAATCCAAATCTAAAAATAGAAACTCTCCTGTTTAGAAAAACAAATCAAAATAAAAAAGTGAAAATAGACCTTTAGTCATGAAAGTGCTAGTTATCGACTAGAGGGGTGGGGGGTGGGGGGTGAATAGACGTTTTTTATGAAAGTCTTCGAAACAAGGAATGTATTCGAATTATGCGGAAACATAACGAAGATCAGGTAGGGATAGAAACCAAGGATCTAGTCTAGGCATGCAATACAGTGAAGACCTACAAACAAATCAAGAATTATCATCATGCACACTATGATGAGTCGAAGACAACCTTAGACACTATGAGATAAACTGTTCGTATGAATGTCTTCGGAGAAAGTCTTCAGGCAACGATCAAGCAATGACTTCAGAATTCAGAGTAGTAATGTAAGAGAGTGAAAGATAGAACAAGTTGCTTGACAAAGACACATGATTTGTTGGACCAGTTCTAGTTGCTTTGACAACTATACGTATGGTTAGGGAGGATGAGATTGAACTCAGAAGACCTCGTCTTCACCATATTCCCCTTGAGCCGAAGTCGCTTAGACAATGCCCAATCACTCAGGTAAGTCTTCAGGGGAGACTTCCGAAACCCATACAAACTTGGTCACCCAGCAGTCCACAATGACTCTTGGACGCTCTAGACCCAGACGCCTAACCGTCTGGAATATCACAGTCTTCAAGTGTAATAAGTCTTCAGTTCTCCCAAAACAAAAAGTCTTTGGTAATTCTCAAACACTCTAGCTCTAGGTGTTTAGGTGAATCCTCGCAGGATGTATCTCTCTCAATGTATTCGAGGTGGGTTGCTCCAAAACGACAATAGCCGTATCTCTCTCTGAGCAGTAACCTTCTCATGGTGGAGGGGGTGGGCTATTTATATCCAACAGGCAACCCGACCTGATATGACCGAAATGACCCTGGGTCAATGGCTAACCGACATGTGTCATGACGGTCGGATTTTGAACTCACGCGACAACTTTACTTGGGCTACAAGTAGAGCTGACTCAACCAACTCTGGAAGAGTTTTCCTCTTACCGTCTTCACTCGAAGACATAGTTATGGGTTGAGCATCACGTCAGCATCTGACTTCAATCACTTTGACCACACTTAACAATACGGTGGTTCCTATGACTCAGTAAAGAAGAAACAAAACTACCAAAAGACTACATCTTCGCGTTTCATTGTCTTCGCATGAATGCCGTCGCATCCCACCAATGGCTTCAGCCGTCATCAATGTCTTCGGTCATTTTGGGGGGGGGGGGTCGTCTTAGATGGACAAATCAAAACTCTAGGGACTTCTATCTGTGTTATCCTATGAACTCACACAAACACATTAGTCCCTCAACCACGTTTGTCTTCAATACTCCAAAACCAACAAAGGGTGACACTAGATGCACTTACAAGTCCCGATTGTGGTCACCAACCGAGACTAAAGGTCCCTTCCCGCGCGGAATTTGGGCTGCTGAAAAGGAGACCTTTAGTCCCAGTTGGTGGCCGCAACCGGGACTAAAGGCCCTGGGGTATTTAACCGCGCCTTCTCCTTCCCCCCAATCTTCCTCATTTTCTCCCCTGACGCCGAAACCACACCACGCCGCCGCCAGGGTGCCGGATATCGCTGTCATCGTTCCGTCGCCTCCTCGCCGCCCCCGAGCCCACTGACTGTCGCCGGACTTTCTCGCTCTCCTCCCTGAGCGTTGCCGCCCCTGCAACTTTGCAGTACGTGAGCTCCTACATTGCTCGATCTCCTCCTCCTCATCTTTCTGCTCCGCGACTGCCTTGCCGCGGGTAAAAACCGTGAAGGCACCGCGTCCGCGTGCGTCGGCGCCGCTGCCTTGGCCACCCGCTCGCCCGCCGCCATCATCTTCGTCCAGTCGAACCCTGGCCCGGCCCCGTGTGTGCCACCATCTCCATGGAGCCACCGTTGCTATCCACCATTCACCATTTTCTTTGACTCGCTTGAACTTCTTTCATGAATGGAAGGAACATCCTAGACAATTTGCTCATCCTACACTAAACCGTCAAGTGATGCATTGGAAAACATGAGTAGGTAGTTTTGAATATTAAATTTGAGAATGCAGATGACAAAGTAAAGTGGTCATGCATCATACAATCCTCTCATAGAGTGTTTCCATGATAGTGTTCTAATGAAATGGAATCTTTGTTTGTGGAGGTGGTGTGGTCATAAATCTCCATGATGATGTTGTTTGTCACTTTCAAACAAATAATTAGGACTTCCAAAAGAGATCCCCTTCCTAGATTTTTACTTAGTATTGTTACATGTATGCTAGCATTCCAAACTTACATGTTCCAATATGTTTGGTAGTGCCGCACCATATAATTGATGGTTTGTCCACTCTATAGTATGTTGGTGATGTATAACTCTCTATAGGAACCATGATATGAGAAATGTTTTTTACTCAAATGGACTATGCACTTATGAGTAACTTTTGGGGCTAAAAATTAGTTTACATAAGACGTGTAATTTCTTTTGGTGACACTCATTTTTTTACTCAAATGGACTATGTACTTATGAGTAACTTCATTATATTTAGAACAAAATCGCGGTGTTGTTAGTTATTAAGGAGTTGGCACAATATTTGTTCTTGTTGATGCATATATATGATTGAAATCAGTTCTTGATGTTTAGTTTGAGTAGAAATTTGTTTATAAATATGAGTATCATAATTAAATGATAATCCCATGTTTATAAGTTCTCGACGTCGATGATGCCGGCTTGCATCCTCGTCATCGACTCGGCGACGACAACCTGCCATGTTTGGGACGGGGCTCCCCGGGATGGCACTGGGAGGTGCTACCTTCCGAGGTGTGTAGCTTGGTGAGGAATCAGGCTCCCGTCATCGATCCAGAGGTTCTTTGGTGGTGGTCTCATGGACCACTATCAGTGTGGAGTGAGCCGGCCCCTGCGGAGGAGGTACATCATTGTGTCCGGGAGGAGGATGAGCACGTCTGGCACTATATGGATGCATTGGACGCCATGTTCTCCAAGACCTGGCAGGTTCTTCAGGGATCTCACCCAAGCTATGATCCTGTGATGGTTCCTTCTCTTTCGGTGTCGACCGCCCGCCCGCGCTGTATTTGAGCTGTAAGAGTGATGTTATATGACAATATTCGAGGTGTATTAGTGATAATATTCGATAATGCATTAACTCGATTATTTGATATGTATTGGTGATATTATATGAGATGTATTCGAGATGTTTTTGCTTATTGAATGCATTCTAATTTGAATATGAAATTGTTTTATCTTTCTTCTGTATTAATTAAGATATGGACGGTAGCGGCAGAGACCATGAAGAGGATGTCTTCGAGATGATACACTCCTCAAACCTAGAGAATGAACTAGATGTCGGCACACAATATCTAAACGAGTCCGGTGAGGGAATTGAGGAAGAACCAAGAGACGAAGTGCACACAAACAATGAGGGCGAAGGAAATGTTCTTCAATTCACAAAGTCCGACAAGGTATATATAAATATATATAAGGCATGTGGTGATAATTACATGTATTATTTCATTTGTTTGTATATATTAACTAATCTTTATTATTTTAGCCCTCTGGATCGAGCAAATCTTCTATGACAAGGGTAGTACGAGGCCCGACCAAGAAGTTGGACACTGGCATAAAGTACAACATCGACGAAATCAAAGCAGATGGCAAACCGGTTGCTCCTAAAAAGAATGTGGACAAATTTATACATCAATGCGGAGTTATTGTTAGGGACCAAATCCCGATCATCGTTCAAGAATGGAATCAGCCAAAGGAAATTCGAGGTGTTAGTTTTGTCAACTAAAGAGCAAATAATACCCTTTGGGAGATGCTGATGTCACATTTCACCCTATGAGAGAGTTTCACAGATCTCGAACGAGCAAAAGTCAAGAAGTGTGCTCTTAAGAAGATGGCCACACAATTCTAGTCTTGGAAGAAAATATTATGGGGAAACTATGTCAGCGCAGGAAAGAAGACTCTAGAATTCACTGGACCACTAGAGAAGTTAAAAGATCAGTGGGACGAATTTGTGTAGTACAAGGAATTGGAAGCAACTAAGGAACAATCAAGAAAAACAAGATAAATACTAATAAAAAAAGTTCCACCATGTTCTAGGGACACGTGGCTACAAGACTGCGTTGCCTAAGTGGGATGAATCTGAACACAAGATGATTACTGCAGGGGTTACTCCCAAAACAGTGGGATGGCCCGAGAGGTGCATGACTTGGTTTTATGCGCATGGGGGAAAGTTGGACCAAAAGACATGGGAGATTGTTGAACTGGAAAGTATTAAAGAAGCCTCGGCTGCTTTACTTGAAGCTATAGAAGAGGCTTGAGTGGGGTGTACCAGCCCGAGAGAGAGAACGACGAGCTTACACGCGCCCTCAAGAATCCTGAACACCCGGGATGAACACGAGGCAAAGGCGTTGTTCCATGGGTTGAGGGGTTTGCGGGGTGGAACGACAATTACAGAAGCCATTCGAGAAAGAAGAAGCATGAAGCAGACTGGATTCAGAAGGTAGAATCAAAGAACACGGAGTTGGAACACAAATACATGCGACAGCAGGAGCAGATCAACAGACTTAGCCAGCAGCAGGAGCAACAACCAGATCTAGCATTGGATAGTATCATCCCATCTATGTCCAAAAGCAACGTGGGTTACACGGGGGGGGGGGGGGGTCTCGGCCGATGATGTACTGCTGGCTCACTACCCTGTGGATGATATCCAAGAGACGACAACTTGTGAGCTACACATGAAAATGAAGAAAATATCCATGAAGGTGGCGGACGACTTTTCTTTACCGAATGCACCTGAAGGAACCTTCCATGACAATCCCATTGCACCTGCCTATGCTAATGTTGGGGTGGGTGAACTTGTGTCGGGATATGACTCACTAGAGCTTGACTTTGCTGGAGGTGAAGGGGAACAGACACTGGGAGAAGCCATACGTTGTCTCATTGTATGGAGAAAGGAATGCATCATGTTTCCAAACTCGATGCCAAGGCCACCGACTCCTCCTCCAAGTCCGCCGCATCAAGCGAATCCACCCCACCTCAATATAGAGTGCAGCGCGAGTCCACCACATCTATCTCTGCCGCGTCAACCGAATCCACCCCACCCCAAGACGGAGTCTAGCGCAATTCCGCCACGACCGCCGAATCCACTCCACCCCGAGACGGAGCCTAGCGCGATTTCGCGATATCGATCTGCGCCGTGTCAGCCGACTCCAAAGCAAAAGAGAGCACCAAAGAATAAATATAATCCTCCTGCCAAAAAGAACTTATGAGATGACTGTGAAGGAAAACAATGCTGAAGTGGGTGCCCAAGTGCACGCCCATTTTGCACCAAAACTGCCCCCGTCACCAAAGGAGAAAATATCTGAGAAAGTCGTAGACCACTTTTTGGATTTTGCTAAACCGGATGTGGAGAAAGGTAATCAGACTATGAATTCTCTATTAGCAAGTCATATCATCAATAAAAAAGCAGCCGTCGTGGAGTACAGGTAGTAATGAATGCGGGAAAATATTTCCTAGTTGGGAGAACAGGAAGTGCAATCGATCCCCCCGCTCAAGGTGAGTACGGATAATGCAGTAATCGACGATGTTAGAGCGAGGGCTAGAGAGTGGGGTATTGATGACCCACAAGTATTAGGGGATCTATCGTAGTCCTTTCGATAAGTAAGATTGTTGAACCCAATGAGGAGCAGAAGGAAATGACAAGGGTTTCCAGTAAGATATTCTCTGCAAGCACTGAAATTATCAGTAACAGATGGTTTTGTGACAAGACAATTCGTAACAAGTAACAAGTAACAAGTGTAGCAAAGGTGCAGCAAGGTAGCCCAATCTTTTTTGTAGCAAAGGACATGCCTGAACAAACTCTTATATAAATCAAAGCGCTCCCGAGGACACATGGGAATTTCTGTCAAGCTAGTTTTCATCATGCTCATTTTATTCGCGTTCGTTACTTTGATAATTTGATATGTGGGTGGACCGGTGCTTGGGTGCTGCCCTTAATTGGAGAAACTTCCCACTTATGATTAAACCCTATCGTAAGCATCCACAACTACGAAAGAAGAATTAAGGTAAACCTAACCATAGCATGAAACATATGGATTCAAATCAGCCCCTTACGAAGCAACACATAAACTAGGGTTTAAGCTTCTGTCACTCTAGCAACCTATCATCTACTTATTACTTCCCAATACCTACCCCTAGGCCCAAATAATGGTGAAGTGTTATGTAGTCGACATTCACATAACACCACTAGAGGAGGGACAACATTCATCTCATCAAAATATCGAAGGAATACCAAATTCACATGATTGCTTATAACAAGGCTTATCCCATGTCCTCAGGAACAAACATAACTACTCACAAAACATGTTCATGTTCATAATCAGAGGATTATTAGTTATCATAAAGGATTTGAACATATGATCTTCCACCAAATAAACCAACTAGCGTTAACTACAAGGAGTAATCAACACTACTAGCGACCCACATGTACCAATCTAAGGTGTTGAGACAAAGATCGTATACAAGAGATGAACTAGGGTTTGGAGAGGAGATGGTGCTGGTGAACATGTTGATGGAGATTGCCCCCCTCTCGATGAGAGGATCGTTGGTGATGACGATGGCTTCGATTTCTCCCTCCGGGAGGGGAGTTTCCCCGGCAGAACAACCCTGCTGAAGCTTTAGATTGGTTCTATCCAAGTTCCACCTCGAGACGGCGGCGCTTCATCCCGAAATCTCTCTTCTAATTTTTTTCTAGGTCAAAACCCAACATATAGGAGAAGATGGGCATCGAGGGCCTGCCAGGTGGGCCACAAGCCTGCTAGGCATGACCAGGGGGGTGGCCGCGCTTGGCATGCTTGTCGCCTCTTGGTGGCCCCCCTCAGGTATCTGTTTCGCCCAGTATTTTTTATATATTCCAAAATAATTCTTCGTAAATTTTCAGTACTTTTGGAGTTGTGCAGAATAGGTATCTCAGCTTTGCTTCTTTTCTAGTCTAGAATTCTAGCTGTTAGCATTCTCCCTCTTCATGTAAACCTTGTAAAATAAGAGAGAAAAGACATAAGTATTGTACCATAACGTGTAATAACAGCCCATAATGCAATAAATATCAATATAGATCATGGTGCAAAATGGACGTATCCACTCGCCCAAGGTTAGACCTCGCTTGCCCTCAAGCGAAAGTCGAGATCGATGAATATGTCCACATGTTTAGAGATAGAGGTGTCAATAAAATAAAATACGGACATGAGGGTGATACGTCTCCAATGTATCTATAATTGTTGATTGTTCCATGCTATGATATTATCTATTTTGGATGTTTTATATGCATTAATATGCTATTTCATATTATTTTTGGGACTAACCTATTATTCTAGAGCCTAGTGCTAGTTTTTGTTTTTTCCTTGTTTTTGAGTTTCGCAGATAAGGAATATTTAACGGAGTCCAAACGGAATAAAACCTCCGAAATGATTTTTTCTGGAATAAAAGGAAGCCACGAGACTTGAGAACCAAGGCAAAGGAGCTGCCACGGGGCCACAAGCCCGCTTGCCGCGACCGGGGGGGGGGGTACCCCATGCCGGGCAGGCTTGTGGGCCCCTGGCAACTCCCCTAACCCTAATCTTCAGCCTACAAATACCCAAATATTCCATCATTATCGAAACGAGCCATGAAAACACTTTTCCGCTGCGAGAAGCCTCCGTTCCCAAGAGATCCAATCTTGGAGCCTTTTCCGGTAATCTACCAGAGGGGGATTCGATCACGGAGGGCATCTACATCAACTCCATTGCCCCTCCGATGATGCGTGAGTACTTCACTAGAGACCTATGGGTCCCTATCTAGTAGCTAGATGGCTTGTTCTCTCTCTTTGCTTCTCAATACCATGTTCTTCATGATCTTCATGGAGATCCATCCGATGTAATACTCTTTTGTGGTGTGTTTGTCGAGATCTGATGAATTGTGGGTTAATGTCCAGATTATCCATGATTATTATTTGAGTCTTTCCCGAATTATTATATGCATGATTTCATATCTTTGCAAGTCTCTTCGAGTTATTGGTTTGGTTTGGCCAACTAGATTGGTAATTCTTGCAATAGGAGAAGTGCTTAGTTTTGGGTTCAATGTTGCGGTGTCCTCACCCAGTGACAAAGTAGGGGTAGCGAGGCACATATTGTATTGTTGCCATCAAGGGTAAAAAGATGGGGTTTTCATCATATTGCTTGAGTTTATCCCTCTATATCATGTCATCTTACCTAATGTGTTACTCTGTTCTTCATGAACTTAATACTCTAGATGCAGGTAGGAGTCGGTCGATGTGTGGATTAATAGTAGTAGATGCAGAATCATTTCGGTCTACTCGTCACGGACGTGATGCCTATATGCATAATCATTGCCTTGGATATCTTCATAATTATTCGCTTTTCTATCAATTGTTCGACAGTAATTTGTTCACCCACCATAATACTTGCCATCATGAGAGAAGCTATCTAGTGAAACCTATGTCCTCCAGGTCTATTTTCCATATTATACTTTCCGATCTAAAACCAAAAACACCAAAAACACTTGCTGCCCTATTTTTACTTTTAGTTTTACTTTCTGTTCAAGCATCCTATTATATCTATCTCTACTAGATCTCATCCTTGCAAATAACTGTGAAGGGATTGACAACCCCTTTATAACGTTGGGTGCAAGAGTTTGATTCCTTGTGTAGGTATATCTATTGGTGGCTTGCTTGTATCTCCTACTAGATTTATACCTTGGTTCTCAAAAACTGAGGGAAATACTTATCTACTTTGCTGCATCAAACTGTTCCTCTTCATGGGAAACCAACGCATGCTCGAGAAGTAGCAGAGGGCAACATGAACATCTTTAGAACAACAATACTTATTGTATAAGATCTCTTATGCTAGAGTAATAATTCATTCACAAGATAAAGTATGAACCAAGAACTCTATTGACAACCAACAAACTATGATCTCAGTAATTGAAGCAATTGACAATTTATCATAACATCGGAAAGAGTCAATATAAGAGCTTGTAAAGCAAATCCACATACTCAATCATCTTTTAGTCTTTAACAATTGCTAGCACTCACGCGGTACCCACAAGATCAAAGCTTCAATCGAACAGAAAGGAAGATAGGGACTTATAGTTTTGCCTCCCGACTATTCACCTCAAGGGTGATGTCAACAATAATAACTCATGATCACCCACATCCGAGTGGATATATGAATCTAGATCGTTCCCCAACACATAATGCTTGGCAAGAGAGACAAAATATAGGAAGTGGTGAATACCACCATGACAATTGCATAAAGGTAAGTACTAAAAGGTAAAAGTAACAGATAGACCCTTCACAGAGGGAAGGAGAGGTTGTCATGCGCTTTTTGTTTTTGGATGCACAAACTCTTAGTGCAGAGGAATGCCGCGTTGTATTTCCCTTTGTGATAGCAACCTTTATTATGCAGTATGTCGCTTTTATTTCTTTACTATCACAAGTTTGTATAATGCTTATTTCCCTTACAATAAAAGATCACACATATTTAGGAGCAATTTTTATTACCTTTTTGCACCGATGACAACTTACTTGAAGGATCTTATTCCCATAGGTAGGTATGGTGGACTCTCACGGCAAAACTGGGTTGAGGTGTTTGGATGCGCAAGTAGCATCTCTACTTAGTGCAGAGGTTTGGGCTATTATGAGGTGGAAGCAAGCACTACATGTTGGAGGATCTAAAATCATACAACTTCTATCCCGAGGCGAGCAAACATAACCCATTATGATGTCTTCCTTGTCCAACATCAACTTATTGGCATGTAATATTTTAATGAGTGGTCACAATCATTAAAGATGTCCAAGATAATATATTTATATGTGAATCTCTCTTTCTTTATGACTTCCTTTCAATTGCACCAATGACCAATTACTATGTTTGTTAACTCCCAACAAATTTCAGTCGACATACTTTTTATATGTGCAGTCATCACTCCCCATAAGATCATTATGTATACTCTTTGCTTTTATTCTATTATACTTTATTCATTACTCTCTAGAGCATAGTAATCTAGCAAAGCCCTCTCATGAAAACTACTTTTTATTATATAACTTTCGGACTTGCTTACATAAGGGGAGCAAAAGCAAAAACTAAAAGGTAGATCATACTAAAACTTTTATTCTACTAGATCAAAACAAAATAAAAAAGGATCGAACTAAGAAAGACAAGAAAAACGAAAAAGGAAAAAGGTGTGAAGTGATATGATACCGGGTGTAACAGCCCGAGACCGACGCTCCAGAAGATTCCAGAAGATTCCCTTTGTGTTTCCGTTCTCGGCTGTGTTTCGTTTGGTTGTTGCATTCACCATCGCATCATTCGCATCATTTGCATTGCATCGTCACTCGTTTTCAAACTCGCATCCGTTCGTAGTTGCCGGTTCTCTCCGTTCTCGTCGCTGACCATTTTGAGACCAACCACACATGCACGCGCCCGCGGCATCGTTAAATAATACCTTTTTAAAAGGCGCGCGAAAAATATTCTTGGATTGGGTCGAAACTTGGCGTGCGGTCTTATTATAGTGTAGGTAGACCGCTTGTCGATTTTTGTCGCATTCTGAGCCTGTTTGATACCCCGTCGGTTAGCCGTAGCAGTGAGGTCATCGGTATTTCGTCGAACGTTGTTTCGGTGTTTTAAAAACTTCGTGTCATGGGCCACCATTCTCTCTCTTTCCCACGTAGCCCATCTGCACAGCCACCATAGCCCCTCTCCGCTTCCGGACCATTGAATCGTCATCCGGCGGTCCGAAAACGGACAGGAACTGCTAACCCTAGCCCCGAAATCTATAAATAGTCCCCCCCCTTCCTAATTGGGCAGCCAACCCTAATCCTCCTAGTTCCCCGTGCCAAACCCTAGCTTCTCCCTCCTCCAGCCGTCAGGCCCACCCGAGCCCATCTGAGCCCGGGGAAGCCCATTCGGGCCCGAGCTCTCCAAGCTCCCCCGTGCTCCCTGCCTCCACAGCTTCCCAGCCGGCCTCGCCGGAGCCGCCCCCAAGCAGCCGCCGCTCACCGGAGAGCAGCCCTGGCCGGATCCGCCGCCCGTCCCTCTCCTCCTCTCCCTTCCCCGCCTTTCCCTTCTCCTCTCATCTCCCTCGTCTTCCCTCCTGCAGGTCCGAGCCGCCATGGAGGAGCTCGCCGCCCCAAGCTCCGCGCCGGCCGCCAGGATCGCTGGGATCCACCCATCCTCGCCGGATCTGCCCTCCTCTTCGCGGATCTGGACGTCCCCCTCCTACTCGCGCCGCCGGAGCGCCCGACCTCCCGTGGTGCGTTGCCGCCAGCCTCCTGCTCGGAGATCGGGAGCGGGGAGGACGAGCCGCTCGCTCCAAGATGCCCCGTTGACTCGCGGCCCAGCGCTCCCGTCGGCCTGCTGCCACCGACCGGCCCAAGATGGCCCAAGGTGAGCCAACTCCCCCTTTATTTTTTTATTTTTTATATTTATCTTGCGTGTTTTAAATGGTATAGAAATCATCCGTTCGTCGTTTAAAAATATTTTGAACATGTAAAATGCTTAGAATAAAATGTAGATTAATAATATGTCATTTGCATCCATGCCTAAAATATTTAACTTGTCATTTTGCATCATTGCCATTTAATTGGATTATCATATTTATTTAACCGTGCATCGAAATTAATAAAATCACATAATAAAAATGTTCATCTCATTGGCATCGCATTTTCATGCATGATAAAAATGTCGGCATCATGTTTGCATTTATTTTGCATAAATGAAGTACTATAAGATGATTAGGCCTAATACTCGCATATTTAATTGTGATTAATTTTCCACATGAACTTAAGCATATTATATATGTTTTCGGGGTAGTATAATCCATAGAGATTATCTGTGCATTTTGTTTTGCCATTTAAGCATGTTTGTGTGCATGCCATTATGCCGTGACGCCCTTTGTTAATTTTGTGGGATTTAATCCATGCATGATATGAATTAAGTTTGAACATGGAAAATGCCCTTTGATATGTGTCCTAGCCCTGGACATTTTGCTTGTCATGGAAATGCATGTTTAGGTGTTATTTCGTTGTTGTCAACTTGCTATCAAAATTCTGCTGTTTTGAGATGCTAAAATATTTCTAAGTCTGGAATCTGTAACATTTTGTTGCTGTCTTCCCATGTGATTTGCTAGTGATCTAGAACCCTTTTGTGGTAGGTGTAATGGAGTTATTTGTATTTGATATTGCCCTATAGTATGCTGTTAAGTTTCATGCAATTATATGACCTGTAGCATATAGTTTCACTGCTGTCAATATGCCTTCGTGATAAAAAAACTGCACTGTCAAAAACTGCTATTTTCACTAAGTCTGAAACTGTTTTCAAGTAGCCAGTTTGTGAGCTTCCTACCACGTGATCCATGCATGTTTTGATTATGATATGTGAAGATGAAATGAAGTGTGTGTTATATACTACTGCCCCATTCTTAGTTTGTGCATTTTGGAATAGTGTAACTTGTTGTTTTCATGTGTGCAAAATGGTATCTTGCTGTTTTGGGCAGATTCAACTAATACTTGTGTTGGTTGTATTTGTTGAACCGTAGCTCCGTTTTAAACATGTGGCATATGAAACTTGTTTAGAATCTCATGTAGTTTCATAAAAACTTGCTGAATTCATGATTTGAGATGTTTGTGATTGAATTTTCCCATGCATTTGCATTCGTGACATGTGCATCTTGTGTTGCTCATATCTTTTAGACCGTAGCTTCGTTTGAGATGTTCTTTATATGTATATCGACTAGAATGACATGTAGAATAACATGGTATGCTTTATTCTTCTGTTTAAGAAATATAAAATATGATTAGTTCAGAGCTGGATCAATTTCGAAGTTAACATATGATGTCATTTCGGAAATACTATAAGTTGTTTTCGGCCTCATTTAAGATGCCTAGATAGTTATTTTACTTATGCTTCACCTCTTGCCATGTTTAACAACATTTAATATTGTCGGGTACCTAACAAGAGTGAACTAAATAATTCGAATGTGGAGTTTCGTCAATATGCAACTCGTTGCATATTGAGCTTCACTTAATGTGTAGTATTTGATTGTCGTGAATTGTCATGCATTGCATATTAAACCGGACATGCATCATATTTGGTTATGCATCGTGTCATGCATATGTTGTGGTGTATCGTGTGTTGATTGTTGTTTTTGGATTGTTCCTTCTCGATAGAGTTCCGAAAGCGCTCGTAGTGTGAGGATTTGTTCGACTACGTTGGTTCGTCTTCTTCATGGACTCGATCTTCTTCCGAGCGGGATCTCAGGCAAGATGACACATTTCCCTGGATACCATTACTATCATTGCTATGCTACTTGTCCCGCTTTTATCGTTATGTCTCGCTACCTACCACTTATTTGATAAGCCTCCCAACATTGCCATGATCAGCCTCTAACCCTTCCACATCCTAGCAAACCTTTGTTTGGCTATGTTACCGCTTGCTCAGTCCTTCTTTTAGCGTTTCTAGCTGCAGGTACAATTGCTTCCATGTGCCAACATGGAATCCTTTTGTTATATCACAATATTGTTGCTATTTAATTTAATGCACATATATACTTGGTAAAGGTGGAAGGCTTGGCCTTTTGCTCGGTGTTTTGTTACACTCTTGCCGCCCCTAGTTACTTGTGAACCGGTGTTATGTTCCATAATTGAGCGCTCCTAACATGCTCGGGGTTGTTATGGGGACCCCCTTGATTTTCGTTTTGGGATAAAACTTATCTGGCAAGGCCCAACATTGGTACTCCATTGCCTAATAACTAATAAAATTGCATAGGGACCCGCCGGCACCCGCGGATAATTTAATCAACCCCCGGGCCAATGCTCCTCATGAGTGTTGGTCCAAACTAGAGTCGTGTGTGGGGCCAACCCGGGGCAACTCGGGAGATTTCTATCAGGCCACTGTACGCTGTGCTCATCTGGTCATGTCCCGAGAACGAGATACACGGCTCCTATGGGGTTCGTCGACACGCCGGGCGGCCTTGCTAGATTTGTTTTACCTTTCTCGAACGTCTTGAGTGAGGAATTCTGATCTTCTTAGGGCTATCTCGAGGTGTTGGATTTCCTTTGGAATTTCCTAGGAAGATCACAAGATCCGTGGTTGAGGTTATTCCCGCTGCGTGTGGTTAATTTTTTATGGATGAGTTGGAGCACCCCTACAGGGTTAAATCTTTTCAAGAAGCTGTGCCCGCAGTTATGTGGCAAACCTGGATACTTTGTTTAACACCCGGTCATAGCAAACTTGAAGTAAACACTGATAAAATACACCAACTATGTGCGTAACCGTGACTGTCTCTTTTCGTGAGTCCTTATCCGAAAGAGAACACGGTGGGGTTATGATTGACGTAAGTAGGTGTTCAGGATCAGTTAGTGATCATTACTAGTTCACGACCGTTATGCGTGGACCACCATACTTTACTTTCTGGACTTGTAAGTTAGACACTCAAATAAATGCTTAGTTGCTTGCTATAGCCACACCACTTAACCATACCTTACCCATTAATCTTTAATAGTCTTGATACCCTTGGAAATGAGATTGTTGAGTCCCTGTGGCTCACAGATTACTACAACAACAGTTGCAGGTATAGGTAATGCGATGATTTGACGTGAGCGCGTTGCTTGATTTGATTTGGAGTTCTTCTTCTTCTTCTTCTTCTTCAATCTTGGATGGGTTCCAGGCGGCAGCCTGGGATAGCAAGGGTGGATGTCATTTTATCGTTTGATTTCGTCCGTAGTCGGACCCTGCTCTTCTGTATGATGATTGAGTATGTTGATGTATTGATGTGACTCTGATGTAACTTGTGGCGAGTGTAAGCCAATTCCATATACTCATCTCTTCTGTACATGTACTTGTAATGATATCCATTCTTGCAAACGCGTCGAGATGTGCTTCTATCCCTGTCGAGGCCCTCGTGCTGAAATAAGGATAGGACCGCATCTTGGGCGTGACAAGTTGGTATCAGAGCCTGTACTGACCTAGGAGCCCCCTTGATTGATCGAACTTGGCCGAGTCGAGTCTAGTGAAAAACTGTTTTGAGTCTAGTTATATTGGAGAGTAGGATTCTTTTTACTCCTCTCCTATGCTCTGGTGAGGTATTCGACTTAGGAATTTTGATTCTACTCCTCTTCTCGCTCAAATTTTTTATAGGATCACGCGGGTATTTTGGAGACTATATGATGCCAATGTGACGGAGTTCTGTCTTGGTGCCTCCTGTCTGACTTGATTTCTTCCGAGGAGTTGAGCTCCGAGGGATTCTTGACACATCGTTATCATTTAGTTTTCTTGATATCTTAGGACGGAGGATGTTCGAAATTGCTTCAATACTTATCGTGGTGAGATAAGGTCAGAGTCACCCAGTACTGGGGAGGCGTCCGGGGTACCACCATGGTTTAGTATCATTGTGAGTTCGAGGATTCGAGATTAGACGAGTTTGTGGAGTTTCTTGAATTATGGTGCGGAAGGTTGTGGGTGCAGTTGCAGTTGATTACCTAGGGTAGGTTCCTGGGTCCGCAACCCGAATCGCATAAACAAGAAAGTTTTCGGAAGTTCTTAGGTGGGAATTCAAGTAGTTACCTAGTATTATCTTTCCAACAAGTGCATAGTGGGTATGTATTTGTTTTGGCTTGTTTCTTAAGTCTCATCCTTCATTTTGTTTTGAATATGGTAATTGGAGTTGCTTCGATGGCAAGTGGTGATTTCATATCTTTTCGAAGTAGTGTTCTCATATTTCTATGGGATTGCTAATTCTTGTGCTCAATCAAGTTATCATATCAATTCTTTTCCGACCGGTGCGCTTCTCTTCAAGATAATTCTATCATCTCCAATATTTGCAAGATCAATTCTCATTTCGTTCCGGAGTTTGTCTCATCTGTTCCAAGTTTTCTTTGCTTTTCCCACCCTCCCACCCTTTTTCTTCAATGATTAAATTCTCATCCAAGTGTCTTTTCTATTCATGTAATGCTTCCGCTATCTTTTCTTCTATCTTGTTTCCGGTGATTCGTTTTGGAGATTCTCGAGTGTTTCAATTTCAAGATCTATCATCATAGTCCTTGTTCTCGTTGTTATTCTTCTCCGGTGTCTTTATGAAGATGCTTAGTACTCAAGTTATCATTTATTAGTATTCATCGTTGTTTTTCTTTCCGGTGGATTGAATTCAAGTTCTTGGTGTTCATCATATCATTTTCATTCTCTATTTGCTCTTTCATGTTGGAATTCTTATCAAGCCTCTCTTGTTTATCCATCCCTCTCTTTTCTAGCTGGAGTGTTGAAGATATCTCAGAAGACATTCATTTTCTTTCGTGTCCTCTTAAATTATTTCAAGGGTCTCATGCCATCTAGTTCTTAATTTTTCCGGTGCAATCTCTCTTTCTAAGCAATTGTTTCAACGGTGGTTTCTTTTGAGTGGGCCCATAACCCATAGGTTTTTCCCCAGGATCCTACCTAACTCTTCTAATCTTTCCGGAGTTGTCCTTAAGTTCTTTCAAATATGATGTAAGAATGATTTTCATCAGTCATATTCCTCTTCCAAGATCGTTTCTAAATCATTTTCATTATTGGCTCAACCTTTTTCCTTATTCATTGTTCCGGAGTGTCTCAGTAATTCTTGGTGGTGTTCTTGTCTTCTTTCTCATCATGGAAAACTGAAGGAGTGGTTCTCTTAAATCATTGTTCATTCTTCCAAAGATTCATGGTTTCAGCTGGTTGCCATCATCTCAAGTTGTGTCCAGCCATGAGAAATTTCTCCCATATCTATCTGGTTCATTTCATAATTGTTTTCATTTGTTGATCCTCCGAAGGCCATCATTTCGGAAGATTTCTTCGTTCTCAGCTTTCAGCTTTCGTTCTCAAATTCTTCTCAATTGTTGTTTCTTCATTCGTATCAATTATTCCGGTGCCATGTTCAATTTCTATTAGACAAGTGTTGATCTCTTCATCCTCATGTGTCCTCTTTAGTTTCTAATTCTTACCGGTGCTTCGTTGACGTTTTCTATTAGGTGGATCATGCTCTCTTCATCCTCATGTTATGTCATACTTTTGCTTTATCCTCATTCGTTTTTGAATTCTTACCGGTGTTCTCGTGCAAGTCATCTTCAAGATTGTACTCTATCTCTCTCTTCATTCTTTTTCAAGAAGAATAAGTGATGTGTGAAATCCGTTGCTTGTCATCAATTTAACTTGATGAAGGATAGTCATATCATAATTCTTATTCTCGTTTCATCAAGTGATTTCAATGCTTCTTCCGGAGTTGTTCATGATATCAATTCTCGATCTCAAGTGTTCTCATCTTTTCTTTTCCGGAGTTCAAGTTGCTCAAATATCTATTTTCTAAGCATAATCTTAATAATTGCAAGGCCTCAATCTTGCTCTTTTGAATCCTTCAATTCTTTTCTATCATCCTTTCATTTCAGAGTTCTTCCGGAGGTTCTTCATGGTGGTTCATCAAGATTTCTTTCATTGTCAAGTGTTCTTCAAGATTCTTGTTGGAGGTGCTCAAGTGTTCTTTTCTTGGATTCTAAGTTCAATTCCTTCTCCATTGTCTTTTAAGATGGTGTTATTAAATTCTTGATTATGAGGAGTCTCAAAGGAGATTGTCAAGAATAAGATAAGTAAACCCGTCTTGTCTTCTTGGAGTTATCTTGGGTTGGATTTCACCTAAAGCATTTCCTAAGGATTGCTACTATCATGGTGTTATAAATCATCCAAGTTTTCTCCTCCTCCTCTTGGTGAAAGAAGTTTTTGCATATCTTGTCGCTCTCAATCAATCAATTGTCTGTTGTGGCAGGTTGTCACCTCATAATTTTGAGATGTTTTCCATAAGTCCACAACAAGCTTGTTCTTTTCGTTGTTGGTGTTCCAACAACTCCATTCAACCATGCTTTCAGTCCATTTGTGCTAGAAGTTGTCCTTTTCTTCTTAGTTCTCTTCTCTTCAAAGATCTAGCTTCTATTCTTTCGTTCCGGAGGCCTTGTGATGTTGCTCTCTTCAATCCATCATCTTGTTGTATCAAGATCATGTTCTTTATTTGCTTATTCTTTTAACCGGAGTGTTGTGGAATCTTTTCATGATCCTTCCATCTTTGAAGTTTTGACTCTAATCCAGCCGAAGTTTGGTGCCTCTCTTTCAATTTGTTTCCATCATATCTAATTTTTCCTCTCTATCCTACCGAAGTGCTGCCAAAATTTCTTGTGAATTCTTGCTTGTTCCTCATGTCATTCGTCTTTCCATTGAAACCTTCATGTTTCATTGGGTTCACTCGTTTGTCAAAGAAGCAACTAAGTTTTACCTCTTGCTCTTTCTCTTCCTCTTTTTCATTCTAGATCTCGGGACGAGATCCTCATGTAGTGGAGGAGAGTTGTAACAGCCCGGGACCGACACTCCAGAAGATTCCAGAAGATTCCCTTTGTGTTTCCGTTCTCGGCTGTGTTTCGTTTGGTTGTTGCATTCATCATCGCATCATTCTCATCATTTGCATTGCATCGTCACTCGTTTTCAAGCTCGCATCCGTTCGTAGTTGCTGGTTCTCTCCGTTCTCGTCGCTGACCATTTTGTGACCAACCACACATGCACGCGCCCGCGACATCGTTAAATAAAACCGTTTTTAAAAGGCGCGCAAAAAATATTCTTGGATCGGGTCGAAACTTGGCGTGCGGTCTTATTATAGTGTAGGTAGACCGCCTGTCGATTTTCTTCGCATTCTAAGCCCGTTTGATACCCCATCGGTCAGCCGTAGCAGTGCGGTCATTGGTATTTCGTCGGACGTTGTTTCGGTGTTTTAAAAACTTCGTGTCACGGGCCACCATTCTCTCTCTCTTCCCCACGTAGCCCATCTACATAGCCACCGTAGCCCCTCTCCGCTTTCGGACCGTTGAGTCGTCATCCGGTGGTCCGAAAACGGACAGGAACTGCTAACCCTAGCCCCAAAATCTATAAATAGTCCCTCCCCCTTCCTAATTGGGCAGCCAACCCTAATCCCCCTTGTTCCCCGTGCCAAACCCTAGCTTCTCCCTCCTCCAGCCGTCAGGCCCGCCCGAGCCCATCTGAGCCCGGGGAAGCCCATCCGGGCCTGAGCTCCCCGAGCTCCCCCGTGCTCCCCGCTGTCGCAGCTTCCCAGCTGGCCTCGCCGGAGCCGCCCCCAAGCAGCCGCCGCTCGTCGGAGAGCAGCCCCGGCCGGATCCACCACCCGTCCCTCTCCTCATCTCCCTTCCCCGCCTTTCCCTTCTCCTCTCATCTCCCTCGTCTTCCCTCCCGTAGGTCCGAGCCGCCATGGAGGAGCTCGCCGCCCCAAGCTCCGCGTCGGCTGCCAGGATCCGCCCCTCCCCTTCGCGGATCTGGACGTCCCCCTCCTCCTCGCGCCGCCGGAGCGCCCGACCTCCCCTGATGCGTCGCCGCCAGCCTCCTGCTCGGAGATCGGGAGGGGGGAGGATGAGCCGCTCGCTCCCAGCCGCCCCGTTGACCCGCGGCCCAGCGCTCCCGTGGGCCTGCTGCCACCGACCGGCCCAAGGTGAGCCAGGCCCCCCTTTTTTTATATTTATCTTGCGTGTTTTAAACGGTATAGAAATCATCCGTTCGTCGTTTAAAAATATTTTGAACATGTAAAATGCTTAGAATAAAATGTAGATTAATAATATGTCATTTGTATCCATGCCTAAAATATTTAACTTGTCATTTTGCATCATTGCCATTTAATTGGATTATCATATTTTTTTAACAGTGCATCGAAATTAATAAAATCACATATTAAAAATGTTCATCTCATTGGCATCGCATTTTCATGCATGATAAAAATGTCGGCATCATGTTTGCATTTATTTTGCATAAATGAAGTGCTATAAGATGATTAGACCTAATACTCGCATATTTAATCGTGATTAATTTTCCACATGAACCTAAGCATATTATATATGTTTTCGGGGTAGTATAATCCATAGAGGTTATCTGTGCATTTTGTTTTGCCATTTAAGGATGTTTGTGTGCATGCCATTATGCCGTGATGCCCTTTGTTAATTTTGTGGGATTTAATCCGTGCATGATATGAATTAAGTTTGAACATGGAAAATGCCCTTTGATATGTGTCCTAGCCCCTGGACATTTCGCTTGTCATGGAAATGCATGTTTAGGTGTTATTTCGTTGTTGTCAACTTGCTATAAAAATTCTGCTGTTTTGAGATGCTAAAATATTTCTAAGTTTGGAATCTGTAACATTTTGTTGCTGTCTTCCCATGTGATTTGCTAGTGATCTATAACCCTTTTGTGGTAGGTGTAATGGAGTTATTTGTCTTTGATATTGCCCTCTAGTATGCTGTTAAGTTTCATGCCATTATATGACCTGTAGCATATAGTTTCACTGCTGTCAATATACCTTCATGATAAAAAAACTGCACTGTCAAAAACTGCTATTTTCACTAAGTCTGAAACTGTTTTCAAGTAGCCACCTTATGAGCTTCCTACCACGTGATCCATGCATGTTTTGATTATGATATGTGAAGATGAAATGAAGTGTGTGTTATATACTACTGCCCCATGCTTAGTTTGTGCATTTTGGAATAGTGTAACTTGTTGTTTTCATGTGTGCAAAATGCTATCTTGCTGTTTTGGGCAGATTCAAGTAAAACTTGTGTTGGTTGTATTTGTTGAACCGTAGCTCCGTTTTGAACATGTGGCATATGAAACTTGCTTAGAATATCATGTAGTTTCATAATAACTTGCTAAATTCATGATTTGAGATGTTTGTGATTGAATTTTTCCATGCATTTGCATTCATGACATGTGCATCTTGTGTTGCTCATATCTTTTAGACCGTAGCTCCGTTTGAGATGTTCTTTATATGTATATCGACTAGAATGACGTGTAGAATAATATGGTATGCTTTATTCTGCTGTTTAACAAATATAAAATATGATTAGTTCAGATCTGGACTAATTTCGAAATTAACATATGAGGTCATTTCGGAAATACTATAAGTTGTTTTCGGCCTCATTTAAGATGCCTAGATAGTTAGTTTACGTATGCTTCACCTCTTACCATGTTTAACAACATTTAATATTGTCGGGTACCTAACAATAGTGAACTAAATAATTCAAATGTGGAGTTTCGTCAATATGCAACTCGTTGCATATTGAGCTTCACTTAATGTGTAGTATTTGATTGTCGTGAATTGTCATGCGTTGCATATTAAACTGGACATGCATCATATTTGGTTGTGCATCGTGTCATGCATATGTTGTGGTGTATCGTGTGTTGATTGTTGTTTTTGGATTGTTCCTTCTCGATAGAGTTCCAAAAGCGTTTGGAGTGTGAGGATTTGTTCGACTATGTTGGTTCGTCTTCTTCATGGACTCGATCTTCTTTCGAGCGGGATCTCAGGCAAGATGACACATTTCCCTGGATACCATTACTATCATATGCTAGTTGTCCCACTTTTATCGTTATGTCTCGCTACCTACCACTTGTTTGATAAGCCTCCCAACATTGCCATGATAAGCCTGTAACCCTTCCACATCCCAGCAAACCTTTGTTTAGCTATGTTACCGCTTGCTCAGTCCTTCTTTTAGCATTTGTAGCTGCTGGTGTAATTGCTTCCATGTGCCAACATAGACATCCTTTTGTTATATCACAATATTGCTGCTATTTAATTTAATGCACATATATACTTGGTAAAGGTGGAAGGCTTGGCCTTTTGCTCGGTGTTTTGTTCCACTCTTGCCGCCCCTAGTTACTTGTGAACCGGTGTTATGTTCCATAATTGAGCGCTCCTAACATGCTCGGGGTTGTTATGGGGACCCCCTTGATTTTCATTTTGGGATAAAACTTATCTTGCAAGGCCCAACATTGGTACTCCATTTGCCTAATAAATAATAAAATTGCATAGGGACCCGCTGGCACCTGCGGATAATTTAATCTACCCCCGGGCAGTGCTCCTCATGAGTGTTGGTCCAAACTAGAGTCGTGTGCGGGGCCAACCCGGGGCAACTCGGGAGATTTCTATCAGGCCACTGTATGCTGTGCTCATCTGGTCGTGTCCTGAGAACGAGATACGCGGCTTTTATGGGGTTCGTCGACACGCCGGGCGGCCTTGTTGGATTTGTTTTACCTTTCTCGAACGTCTTGAGTGAGGAATTCTGATCTTCTTTAGGCTATCTCGAGGTGTTGGATTTCCTTTGGAATTGCCGAGGAAGATCACAAGATCCGTGGTTGAGGTTATTCCCGCTGCATGTGGTTAATTTGTGATGGATGAGTTGGAGCACCCCTGTAGGGTTAAATCTTTTCGAGAAGCCGTGCCCGGAGTTATGTGGCAAACCTGGATACTTTGTTTAACACCCGGTCATAGCAAACTTGAAGTAAACTCTAATACAATACACCAACTGTGTGCGTAACCGTGACTGTCTCTTTTCGTGAGTCCTTATCCAAAAGAGAACACGGTGGGGTTATGATTGACGTAAGTAGGTGTTCAGGATCAGTTAGTGATCATTACTAGTTCATGGCCGTTATGCGTAGACTACCATACTTTACTTTCTGTACTCGTAAGTTAGCCACTCAAATAAATGCTTAGTCGCTTGCTGCAGCCACACCACTTAACCATACCTTACCCATTAAGCTTTAATAGTCTTGATACCCTTGGAAATGAGATTGCTGAGTCCCTGTGACTCACAGATTACTACAACAACAGTTGTAGGTACAGGTAATGCGATGATTTGACGTGAGCGCGTTGCTTGATTTGATTTGGAGTTATTCTTCTTCTTCTTCTTCAATCTTGGATGGGTTCCAGGCGGCAGCCTGGGATAGCAAGGGTGGATGTCATTTTATCGTTTGATTTCGTCCGTAGTCGGACCCTGCTCTTCTGTATGATGATTGAGTATGTTGATGTATTGATGTGACTCTGATGTAACTTTTGGCGAGTGTAAGCCAATTCCATATACTCATCTCTTCTGTACATGTACTTGTAATGATATCCATTCTTGCAAACACGTCGAGATGCGCTTCTATCCCTGTCGAGGCCCTTGTGCCGAAATAAGGATAGGACCGCATCTTGGGCGTGACACCGGGGCACCTCCCCTAAGATTGGCACAAGCCAAGGGGAGTGCCCATAGCCATGTGCTCAGGTGTCCATCTTCGGAGGTGATGGTGGTGGAGTCATTGATGAGGATGGAAGCTTGTTCAATTTCCTCTTAACCATGAAATTTTGTTCCCACAGGTCATCTTCTTCCTTCTCGAGCTTCAATATCCTTTGACATAATTCTTTTTTACTCTCCTGAAGAAAATGAGAAGGAATAAATAGAACTTTGGGGTTTCTTCTTGCATTTGGGAGGCTTGATTTCCTGGACTCCACATGCATATCTCCCAGTTGAGGCATATGAGTTTCCTCTTCATCTGAGCTTTCTTATCTGTACTTGTCTTCTTGTTACTCATCCGAGAATAATCCATAAGGATCTAGTTCCCCCTAGAGCTTGGGATTGGCAATATAATGCGATATGTAGCTCTCACATCAGACTCTTGGGATGACATCTTTCTCTAAATCTACTGCAGAACCAACTCAAAACGAAAATAGGAGGTAAAGTCGTGATATGAAAGTCGAAACCTTCGGGATATTCTATAATGAATTTTTGCCAACCTGAAGGAGTATACCACAAGAAAACGGAGTCTGAGGTGCGCACAGGGTGGTGACAAGCCCCCTAGGCGTGGCCAGGGGGACCACGCTTAGCAGGCTTGTCGCCTCCCCGTGCGTCCTTCAGACTACTTTTTATTTTCCTAATTTTTTAAATATTCCAAAACTGAATAAAATTGCTATTGAGAAATTTTTGGAGTCGGTATACTTACCGTACCACGTACCTATTCCTTTTCGGAGTCTGAAACGTTCCGATAAGTCTCCCTCATATGCTCTTCCGGAGTTATGGTATTGATAACATTGGTTTCAACATTAATGGGAGTACCTGAAATATAATGTTTGATTCTTTGCCCGTTTACCACCTTCAGATTTGTGCCTTCGACGTTGTTGATCTTGATGGCACTGAAGCGATATACTTCCTCGACGATGTAAGGTCCTTCCCATTTGGAGAGAAGTTTTCCTACAAAAAATCTTAACCGAGAATTGTATAGCAAGACATGATCACCTATATTAAATTCACGCTTTTGTATCCTTTTATCATGCCATCTCTTAACTTTCTCTTTAAACAGCTTGGCATTCTCATAGGCCTGAGTTCTCCATTGATCAAGTGAGCTAATGTCAAATAACCTCTTCTCACCAGCAAGTTTGAAATCATAGTTGAGCTCTTTGATTTCCCAATAAGCTTTATGCTCTACATCTAGAGGTAAGTGATGTGTTTTACCATAAACCATCTTATACGAAGACATACCCATAGGATTCTTGTAAGCAGTTCTATAAGCCCATAATGCATCGTCAAGTTTCTTAGACTAGTTCTTCCTAGATCTATTAACCGTCTTTTGCAAGATCAATTTAATTTCTCTATTGCTTAATTCTACTTGACTGATAATGATAAGGGGATGCAATTCTATGATTAACATCATACTTATCAAGCAATTTAAGGAAAGCACCATGAATAAAATGTGAACCACCATCAGTCATTAAATATCTGGGGACTCCAAATCTAGAGAAAATAACTTCTTTAAGCATCTTAATAGAGGTGTTATGATCGGCACTACTAGTTGGAATAGCTTGTACCCACTTATTAGTATATGAGTATACCCGTTGGATTTTGGAAAAGGTCCCATATAATCAAAACCCAAAACATCAAATGGTTCAATAACAAGAGATTAATCCATAGGCATTTCCCGCCGTCTACTAATATTGCCAATTATTTGACATTCATCACATGACAAGACAAACTTACGAGCATCTTTGAAGAGAGTAGGCCAATAAAAACCAGATTGTAATACCTTATGTGCAGTTCTATCTCCACCGTGGTGTCCTCTGTAGGCCTCGAAATGATACTTCCGTAGGATCTGTTCTTGTTCATGCTCAGCTACACAACGTCTAATAACACCATCTACTCCTTCTTTATAAAGGTGTGGGTCATCCCAGAAGTAATTTCTTGAATCTTAGAAGAACTTTTTATTTTGTTGGTATGTGAAACTAGGCGGTATAAATTTAGCGACAACGTAATTAGCATAATCAGCATAACAAGGAGCATTATGAGAAGCATTTATGACAGCCAATTGTTCATCAGGAAAGCTATCATCAATAGGTAGTGGGTCATCAAGGATATTCTCTAACCTAGACAAGTTATCTGCTATGGGGTTATTAGCACCCTTTGTATCAACAATATCCAAATCAAATTCTTGTAGCAGAAGAACGCACCTGATAAGTCTAGGTTTAGCATCTTTCTTTTCCATGAGATATTTAATAGCAACATGATTAGTGTGAACAGTTACTTTAGAATCAACAATATAGGGTCTAAACTTATCACAAACGAACACAACTGCTAAAAATTCATTTTCAATGGTAGCATAGTTTCTTTGAGCACTGTCTAGAGTTTTGCTAGCATAATGAATAACATTTAATTCTTATCAACTCTTTGTCCCAGAACAACACCAACGACATAATCACTAGCATCACACATAATTTCAAAGGGTAGGTTCCAATTAGGTGGTTGAACACCAGGTGCAGAAATCAAAGCATTCTCGAGAAATTCAAAAGCTTCTACACAATCATCATCAAAAACGAATGGAACATTTTTTTGCAAAATATTAGTGAGAGGCCTAGAAATCTTAGAGAAATCTTTAATAAATCTCCTATAGAAACTAGCATGGCCAAGGAAACTTCTTATACCTCTGATATCCGTAGATCACGACATTTTTTCAATAGCATCAAATTTAGCCTTGTCAACTTCAACACCTCTTTCGGAAATTTTATGTCCCAAGACAATGCCTTCATTCAACATAAAGCGGCACTTCTCCGAATTCAAGACAAGATTAGTTTCTTCACATCTCTGCAAAACTCGATCAAGGTTTCTCAAACAATCATCAAAAGAAGTTCCGTAAATAGAAAAATCATCCATGAAAACCTCAACAATACTTTCACAAAAATCAGAGAATATAGCAGTCATGCATCTTTAAAAGGTAGCAGGTGCATTGCATAAACCAAAAGGGATACGTCTATAAGCGAAGGTACCAAAAAGGCAGGTAAAGGTGGTCTTCTCTTGGTCCTCTTTTGACACATGTATTTGAGAGAAACTAGAATAACCATCTAGAAAGCAGAAATGTGTGTGTTTGCATAATCTTTCTAGCATTTGATCAATGAAAGGTAGAGGGTAATGATCTTTTCTAGTAACTCTATTGAATTTCCTAAAATCAATTACCGTCCTATATCCTGTAACAATTCTTTGTGGGATCAATTCATTTTTATCATTAGGAACTACAGTAGTACCTCCTTTCTTAGGGACACAATGAACGGGACTAACCCATCTACTATCAGCAATAGGGTAAATGATACCTGCCTCTAGAAGCTTTAATATTTCATTTCTTACCACTTCCTTCATTTTAGGATTCAACCGTCGTTGGTGATCAACAACTGGTTTAGCATCAACCTCCATTTTAATTTTGTGCTAACATAGAGTGGGACTAATGCCCTTAAGATCATCAAGAGTATATCTAATAGCAGCATGGTGCTTCCTCAGAGTTGTCAATAATCTCTGTTCTTCATGCTCTGAAAGGTTAGCACTAATAATAACATGATATATCTTCTTTTCATCAAGATAAGCATATTTCAGAGTATCTAGTAATTGTTTAAGCTCAAACACGGGATCACCCTTGGGTGGAGGAGGATCCCCAAGTATTTCAACAGACAAGTTGTGTTTCAGAATAGGATGTTGATCAAAGAAAATCTTATCTATTTCATTCCTTTCATTCATATGCATATCATTTTCATGGTCTAGAAAATATTGCTCTAAAGGATCAGTAGGAGGCACAACAATAGAAGCAAGACCAATAATTTGATTCTTACGAGGCAAATCTTTATCATGGGGTTGCCTACGAAATTTAGAGAAATTAAACTCATGAGACGTGTCCCCAAAACTTACGGTAACCGTTTCTTTCTGACAATCTATCCTGGCATTAATGGTATTCAAGAAGGGTCTACCATATATAATGGGACAAAAATCATCTTGTGGGGAACCAAGAATAAGAAAATCAGTAGGATATTTTATTTTCCCACACAAGACTTCAACATCTCTAATAATCTCAACTCGTGATATAGTGTCTCTATTAGCAAGCTTAATTTTAACATCAATTTCCTCTAACTCAGCTAGTGCAATATCATTCATAATCTCTTTATATAAGGAAAAGGGAATTGCACTCATGCTAGTACCCATATCACATAAGCCATGATAACAATGATCTCCTATTTTAATAGAAACAACAAGTGTCACTACTAGAATCAAGAAATTTGCCATCTGCCAGTTCTTTGCCGTCAGCTAGCGGATGGCAAAGAAGGTCATTGCTGTCTGCTGGCAAAAAGTAGACGACAAAGAAAGGCGAGATGGCAAAGATTGTGTTTGCCGTAGGCCAGATCTTTGCCATCTGCCAGCGAACGGCAAAGAAAGTTTGTCGTCCGCTGGCAGACGACAAAGGAGCCAGCTAGGCCCACTGTGCCCTGGTCAAGCTTTAGGTCAGATGGGTTATCCCTTTGCCGTCCGCTGCTGATGGCAAAGAATGTATGCTGTCCGCTAGCAGACGGCAAAGGGAACGGACTAGTAACGGCCGTGCCCGTCCCCACTCCACTCTTTCTCACTCCCTCTTCCTGCAACGCCACCTCTCGTCGCCGCCACCCTTGAGCCCGCTGCCGCCACCACCAGCGCCCGACATGCTGCCACCAGCCCCCTCTCCGCCCATTCTCCGCCCCCGCCGCCGACATCCCCTGCCCTCCCTCCTCGCAGGGATCCTCCACCACCGCGCCACCCTCCCCGCCGCCACCCCTACTCCCGCCGCCGCCACCACCACGCCCCCTCCCCGTGGTGAGCCCCCCTCCCCGTGGCCGTCTCATCGTTGCCACCCCCTGCTGCCACCGACGAAACCACCGCGCCCCCTCCCTGCGCCCCCCTCGTTGCCGCCACCCCGTGCTCTCGTCGCAGACACCACCGCAACCCCCTCCCCGCGGTGAGCCCACCCTGACGGTTGCGAGCACCCCTCCCCGTGGCTAGGCTCCACCACCGGGGCGTCCTTCCCGCGCCGTCCCTCCTCCCTGCGCCGACCCTCCTCCACCGGCCCTCCTCCGGTGAGTTCTTGCATCTTTTTTTTGTTTCATTTCATTGCATCTATTAGTTTAGGTTACTGTTATAGCTAATTGGGTTAGTGTTAATTCGTTTAATTAGGTTAGTGCAAAAATAAAATAAAATAAGAATAAGTAGAAGAGGATAAAGGAAAAAGATAGAAGAGGAAGAAGAAGAGGAGGAGGAGGAGAAGAAGAAGAGGAAAAGAAAAAGAAGTAGAATAGGAGGAGAAGAATAGGAAAAATGAAAAGAAGGAAGAATAAGAAGAATAGGAGAAGAAGAAGAAGAAGAAGAAGAAGAAGAAGAAGACCCCCGACCCCCGACGCCCGATGCCACTAACCCCCACTAACCCTAGACCCCCGACTCCACTGACCCCCTACCCCCGACATGTTCGTGGGTGAGCACACATGACATCTCCTCCCCCCTTAATTTGCTCTGTTCCGGTCTTCATGTCGATGAAACTTGCTAGGTATAGGTACCTTCAATCATCAGTATGCGTGACCAATATGCGTCTCCCATTCGAAAGGGCGACATCTACAAATATGCATGTCTTTGCATATTTATAACCGCCATCCTTTCGAATGGTCCAACGTTATCCATGGACAGCCCGAGTATGTGTAGATTGGGTTCGTTTTCCCGTATGCTCTGCTCCGGATCTGATGCGGAATTTTGTCAGTGCCTCCCTATTGTTCTCCGGGTACACATCCTCTCTGCTTATTGTCGAGACATGTATCAGGAGAATAGCGGGGAGGTGCTGCCAAAATTCTGCGTCGGATCCGGAGCAGAGCATGGGAAAACGAACCCAATCTACACATACTTGGGTGGGATTAGGACCTATCTCTACCTATTAGCATGTAGGTTGCATGGACGTAATAAAACTTACAAATTTGATTAACGGATGAATATAGATGTTGAATTATATTTATATTTCTTGTGTGTTTAGTCGGTAGGCAAGATGAGTGATCGTGCTTGGATGTACACCGGTCACCCTAGTCAGAAAGAAATGACCATTGAATGGTTAACAAAAACCAAGGGGTTTCGGAGTGCCGCATTTGCAAATGGCGAGGAAGTAACCTGGTGCCCCTGTGTCCGGTGCGACAACCATAGAAAGTGGACACGTGATGAAATGGGTAAACACTTGCAGAAGTGGGGTTTTACGCCTGATTATACGGTGTGAAGATTTCATGGCGAGTCTGCCCAACGTGCCATAGGTGAGGTTTTTCGTCATCGCACCGACGAGCATGGTACCGAGATTGAAGACATGGTGCAAGAGTTTGATGATGCTCAGAATTTGGACGATGAGATGGAGGAATCTACAAAGGCCTTCTATGAAATGTTGGAGTCTTCAAAACGTCCTCTTCATGAGCACACTGAGCTTTGTCAGCTGGATGCCATCGCACAAGTAATGGATCTAAAGGCTCAGTTCAACCTAGGCAGATAATGCTACGATGCGACGATGACGATATTTGGACGCTTTCTACCCAAAGGCCATGTATTGCCTGCAAACCTGTACCAGTCGGACAATATCCTACGTGCGCTTAAGATGCCCTATGATAAATAGATGCCTATGAGCATGGATGTGCCTTATTTAGGCTTGAGAATGCGGGCTTGAACTATTGT
Source organism: Hordeum marinum (assembly GCA_022496015.1). Taxonomy (NCBI): domain Eukaryota; kingdom Viridiplantae; phylum Streptophyta; class Magnoliopsida; order Poales; family Poaceae; genus Hordeum; species Hordeum marinum. Next base: position 473,518,843 of record CM039678.1, read on the forward strand.
CCCATTTGCAAGTCTTCCAGGTATGTAGTGGTAGACAATGGTATGGGTGAGAAGAGTCAGACCAAAATCCCAGTTAATGTTCTTCGGTATCTGCCAATCATACCAAGACTTCAACGTATTTTCATGGTCGAAGAGACAGCCAGATAGATGACGTGGCATAAATTGGGCAAAAGAAGCGAACTAGATGCAGATGGGAATCCGATGTTGGGACACACTTTAGATGCTTTTGCATGGAAGCACTTCAATGCATTACATAAGGATAAAGCGGCAGATCCAAGGCATCCTCGAGTCGCCATCAACATGGATGGGTTCTAAGTGTTTGGTATGACGGAAACCCAATACAGTTGCTGGCCTGTATCTGACATTCCACTCAGTCTCCCCCCGGAGAGATTATGAAAAGAAAGAACATTTTCTTGACGTTGATAATTCCAGGGCCCAACTATCTAGTAAAGAATATGAATGTGTACATGCAACCCCTCAAGGATGAATTGCAAGAACCTTGGGATAATAAGATCAAGACATATGACGCCGCTTCCAAAAAAACTTCAAAATGCATGTGTGGTACATGTACTCGACACATGACTTGTCGGCGTATGCGCTATTCATTGGCTGGTGTGTGCATGGAAGGTTCCCGTGCCCCACATGCAAGGAAGCTCTTGAGTTAAGGTGGCTGCATGCGGGTCCCATGTATTCTTGCTTCGACTTGCATAGACAGTTCCTGGATCCTCGCCATAAGTTTAGAAAAGAAAAGAAGAATTTCATGAAAGGTAGAGTTGTCAAAAACTCTACACCACCTGCATTGACAGGCCAACAGACCCTAGATCAGATAAATGCTCTCGAGCCGGATCCAATACGTCCAGGGTATTTCAAAGGGTACAATACAAAACACGCCTGGACTCACAAGATATGCTTGTGGGTTCTACCTTACTTTAAAGACCTCCTTTGCCCACACAACATTGACGTGATGCACATTGAAAAGAATATTGCCGAGGCCCATTTTGGTACATTATTCGGCATAGAGGGAAAGACAAAGGATAATCCTAAGGCTAGAGTCGATCAGGAGACTCTATGTGATAGGCCGTTACAAAACATGCGACAACCGTTAGGAAATAAGAACTAGAGGAAGCCAAAGGCATGGTTCAATCTTGGAAGGCTAGCTATGAGGGAAATGCTCTTGTGGGTGAAAATGCAGTTGATGTTCCCCGATGGGTATGCAACGAATCTAAAGAGGGGAGCGAGTCTTGAAAAATTGAAAATATTTGGTCTCAAGAGTCATGATTGGCACATATGGCTTGAGCGGGTAATGCTGGTGATGTTGCGTGGCTTTATCCCTGACGATGAATGGCTAGTACTGGCATAGCTGAGCTATTTCTTTCGTGCTCTTTGTGCGAAAGAATTATCGTCTGATGTGCTAGATGAACTGGAAGAGTTGGCGCCGGAGTTGATCTGCAAGTTAGAAAATATCTTTCCACCGAGCTTCTTTAATCCAATGCAACATTTGATTTTGCATCTCCCGACCGAGGCAAGATTGGGGGCCCCGTGCAAAATCATTGGTGCTTTGGAACTGAGAGGATGCAGAAGACGCTTAGAGCAAAATGTAAAAATAAACGTAGAATTGAAGCATCGATGGCCGCGGCATTCATTACTGAGGAGGCAGCAAACTTCGTGAAAACACACTACAAAGCCAATAATCGTCATTTGCATAATCCGAAGCCTCGGTACAATGATGGCGACCATGAAAAAGTTTGATCCAACCTCAGCCTATTCCAAGGGAAGCTTGCACCAGTCAGTGCTTCGAAAGAAATAACGTTGGATGTCGATGAATGGAAGACCATTTCGTTGTATATCTTCAACAACCTAACAGAAGTGCGGCCATACATCGAGTAAGTTCTCGGTACATTGTTTCGCACCTTCTAATTCCTTTGAACTGCTCTTATTCCCGGGTATGTGATATAATCGATACGTCATGAAATTCTCGGATGGAGCGGTGATCCAAAACGATTCCATCAAAAAGTATGAGCTTCTGGCAAAGCATGGAGGCGACTATCCCGGTTTCATCTCTTGGTTCAAACAAACGGTAATTTCCATTAGACCATTTCATTTCTTTGTCTAGTTTGCGGCTAATGCAACAATCCATTCGTATCAAACTTGTAAGCTAATTCAGAGTCTATGGACACCGAATTGAGACAAATCGCTAATGGTTTTGAATATAAGGTCCGTTCATTTGACAAATACGACATCAACGGGTATCACGTTCGTATTTTTGGCAAAGAGCTATCTATGGCCGACCGAAAGTCTACAAATTGTTGTGTCTCCACTGTCGGTGAAGGAGGTGTCGAGTATTACAGAAGAGTTGAAGCAATTTATGAACTTATATTCTTTGGTGATAACAGACCAAACATCATAGTGTTCAAATGTTATTTGTTCCAGCCGAAGGAGACTAGAAGGACTCATGAACATATAGGGCTAGTCGAAATCAAACAAAGAACCCATTTAGAGGTTCCCAACGTCTATATTATGGCTCAATAGGCGACCCAAGTTTTCTATCTACTGTGGGCCTGCTAAACTGATCCAAACCAAAGCATAGGACTGCTATGGTGGACTCGTCTCAGGTGGAGGCTACAAGGACTCCTGTCCACGAGCCTCGGGTCGACGATCCTTCTAACCTATACGCTTCGACCCGCGAAACTCCTGTGCCAGACGCCTCGTCCCACGAGACTCATGTGCCAGACGCTTTGTCCTACGAGACTCCACAGGCTTCCACCGGATGGGATACCTGGCTGGATCTGCATCAGTCGGAGCCGAGTGGCCATGTTGATGGCGGCGGGGATCGGCTTTCTGATAGCGGGGACAAGGTGGTTGAGGGCACCGTCTACTAGCGTGGGTGTACACGGCTCCCGCCCGTGCCGGCGACCCGCGCGCAGAGGTGGCTGATTAAGCCTGAGTCGCTGAAGTAAGTGCATTTACTCTTGTTAAACCTTTTGTCTTCATGTTTCTTCACATATCTAATGCGTTGGATTTGTCATACTACAGGGGTTGGATTCACGCCAAGGATGTCCGTAGGCCCAACTCCATCGTTGGTGTGATTTTATGGCATAACTTCCCAGGGTTTGTCACGTTGCCCGGCGAGGGTCAGCAAGAAGAGGTAGGATTGAAATGGGAGCACTACTTCGCTGCCCCGGCCCCATCGGAGGAGATGATCGACGGTGTGTTGTGCCACACGAGGGCCGACATGGTCATCAAGAGGTTCTGGGTAATTTCTCCTTTACACAATTAAAAATCAATAATAGCTGGTTATTGTACTAATCAGTGTTGTCTCTTTTGATTGCAGACATTCTACATGTGTGAGGAGGGATACGAGGAGGCTGTGGCAAAGCTTATCGATTACGAGTGCAGACGCCTACTATAGAACTTACGACACGAGGCTCAGGTACAGGTTGTTCAAGACTTCTATGCCTTGCAGCATATTAAGAAGGCCAATTCGTTGTCCCGTCGAAAGTTTCTGGACAAGGAGTAGTACATGAAGGTAATTACCTATTCTTAAGGCCTTGTACTTAGTTTCCTTTGCTTTGATTCGTAGGCGTAGCTCTCAAATTTCTCTTTACTAACTTAGGTGCCCCCGAGATGGTTTGCGGATAAGACGGGTTGTTGGGAGGCATTGGTGAATGAATGGTGCTCTGACCAATGGCGAGTCATCCATGATGATGCCAAGGCACGACGTGCCACGATGGAAGGTGTGCCACACCATCAAGGCAGTGCCAACATTTATCAATTCGAGTGGAACTGGGTATGTGGTTTGCTTGATGATTCCTACAATTCATTCTTGTAGAGCTAGGTTTACCCATTATTAATACTTTGTTCCTCTCTTGTAGGATCATCACAATAATACGGAGGTTCCAGAGGTGTACGACCTCTATGCCATGGCCCATACTGCCTCTTACAAGAAGGTCAAGGTATTCTCTGAGTCTGACCTTGATAATCTCGAGAACTTCACCAATATCTCCTCCCACCACAAGCTCGTGAGGTACAGAGATGTGGGGAAGGCGGTGAATGGGGAGGACTTCAACCCGAGACAACAACCACTTTATCCAAACCTAGTGATGTTAGCTGGCCACGGGAGGCCCCATGGCTCGATAGCCATTGGAGATGGACATATACGGTCTTCGAGCACTTTCAGGCAGATCAAGGCATGCCAAACGAGCTCATGTCCTGAGATGCTGCCTCGTCCATGACCAGTCCAGCTCGCCATCGAGGTTAGTCATATGAACTTAGATAGCTTTTCTCCATTACATTGTCTGTGCGAACAAAGATGATTACAATGCTAACGAGGAGGTGTGTTGCAGGTTGCTCTGCAGAAAGAGAGAAACCCATGCGCTTCTGGCAGAATAGGCCCGGAAGGCGGAGGAGGAGAAGAGGGATCTGGAGGAGAGGACGGCTAAGTTGTTGAAGGAGGAGAGGACACGGAACGATGCGTCTCACCGGGCCATGTACGAGCTCATTGTGGTAAGTTTCTTCTTCATATTAGCCAAATCATGCACTACATGTTCTATTCATTAATAACTAATACGATTGACTTGGCAAAACCAAATGTACAGACTTTGCGCGAGAAGACCGGCTAGACCCCTCCGCCGATGCCAGTCATTACCATGGCTGGAACGGTGAGTTTCATTTTCAATGATCATTAGTTACTAGTCTTAACATTTCAGCATCATCATGCTAACACAAATGATCTTTGGTACAATATAACTCCCGAGCCGCATCGCATGACCCGAGCAACCCCAGTGCTTCACCTCCGTGATGATGAGGAGGGTAAGCCCTAATATGCCACTTACTTGGCTCATTTTCTCAAACAAAGACAAATATAACACTTGGACAAACTTAGCACTTAGACAAATGTCATATTTTACGTAAGTTAGCTTTGTTTCCTCTAAAATGACATAGTAAGCTTACTTACCTCCAAAATGACATATTGTACCTAAGTTAGCTCTACAATGACATATTGTACCTAAGTTAGCTATAAAATGACCTATACTTAGCATTGTTTCCTCCACACTGACATATTAAGCTTAGTTAACTCAACAATGACATAATAGACTTGGTAATCTCATAGATGCCATGGACTTAGCTTATTTTCTTGCAAAATGACACAATAAGCTTAGTTAGGTAAAAATGTGATAATTACCTACGTTAGCTCTAAAATGACACAAATAAGCAATAAGAAGAAGAAAAATAAGAGGACAAAGAGAAAGAGAAGCAAAAAGCTTCTTCTTTTTCTTCTTCTTCTAGATCTTCTTCTTCTTCTTCTTCTTCTTCTTCTTGGTAACCTCATAGATGCCATAGAGTTAGCTTATTTTATTGCAAAATGACACAATAAGCTTAGTTAGGTAAAAAAGTTATAATTACCTAGGTTAGCTCTAAAATGACACAAATAAGCAATAAGAAGAACAAAAACAAGAGGAGAAAGAGAAAGAGATGAAAAATGCTTCTTCTTCTTCTTGTAGATCTTCTTCTTGGTAACCTCATAGATGCCATAGACTTACCTTATTTTCTTGGAAAATGACACAATAAGCTTAGTTAGGTCAAAAATGGCATAATTACCTAGGTTAGCTCTAAAATGGCACAAATTAGCAATAATAAGAAGAAAAATAAGAGGATAAAGAGAAAGAGAAGAAAAATGCTTCTTCTTCTTCTTCTTCTTCTTCCTCTTCTTCTTCTTCTTCTAGATCTTCTTCTTCTTCTTCTCCTTCTTCTTCTTCTTCTTATTCTAGTATTCTTCTTCTAACTTACTTATTTCCCATTTTGCAGATTTGATTCACTTCATGGAAGCTTGCATTGATGGAGTTCTTGTGTTTAATTTCTGTTTTGATTTTGTATCAATCAACATTGTGAAAGTTGCTACCTATGGATGAAATTATGCATGTATGGATGAAACTTGCACTTTTGATTTGGTATGTTTGTTGGATGATCATATATATGTGCTTGTGATATGGCAGGCATATAGTTTCTATGAATTATATATATATATATCAATATGTGCTTGTGAAAATGATTGGATATGAAAACAGAATAAAAAGGGATAATACAGGCTCTTTACCATCTGCCACCGAAGGCAAAGGGCTCTTTCACGTCTGCCCCGAATGGCAAAGGTGCCACGTGGCGGCCACCTGTGCAACCTGGGAAGACTAGGCTGGGGACATTTGGTCTCTTTGCTGTCTGCGGCAAATGGCAAGGGAGAGGAGGCAGACGGAAAAGAAGCTAGAGGGCGGCCACCAGGTTAGGGACATTTTATCTCTTTGCCGTCTGCGGCAGACGGCAAAGGTGGGGGTTAGTGACAGACGACAAAGGGAGAGTGTGCGGCAGACGGCAAAGGGAGGGTGTGCGGCAGACGGCAAAGGGGGAGGGAGGCAGACGGGTGAGCGGTGGGGTCCGTTAGCCACCTCTAATGGCGAGCCTGTCAGTAGTTAACGTCCACGCCCTCTGCCGTCTGCAAGCTGACGACAAAGAATCTTTGCCATCCACTGGGCCGAAGCAGACGACAAAGTACCCCTTTGCCAGAGCTAGCTGGGCCCAAATATGTGTTGGGGAACGTTGCATGGGAAACAAAATATTTTCCTACGCACACGCAAACCTATCCATAGTGATGAGCATCTACGAGAGGGGGAGTGGATCTACGTACCCTTGTAGATCGCCAAGCGGGAAGCGTTAAGAAACGCGGTTGGTGTAGTCGAACGTCTTTGCGATCCAAATCACCGAGCGTCCCGCGATCTAATCATGAACAGTCCCGCGATCTCGTCATGATCCGTCCCGCGATCCAATCACGAACCGTCCCGTGGCCTTGATCACGGTCCTTCCGATCTAGTACCGAACGGACGACACCTCCGCGTTCGACACACGTGCAGCTTGATGACGATCTCCACCGTCTTGATCCAGCAAGAAGAAGTGGAGAGGAGGAAGAGTTCGCCAGCAGCGTGACGGCGCTCCGGCGATGGTGGTGGAGCAATTCCGGCAGGGCTTCGCCTAAGCACTGCGGAAATACGATCTAGAGGAGAAACTATGCACCGGTGGAACGGGTAGCACGTGGCCGGAAAAACTGTGCAAAACCCCTCTATTCCACTAGTATATATAGGAGGGAGGGAGGAGAAGAGGAAGCCAAGACTCCAAGCCAAGGAGGCTTCGGCCGAAGCCAAGGGGGAGGAATCCTACTCCTCCTCCAATCCTAGTAGGAGTAGGATTCACCCTTTTTGCCTTTTTTTCACCTTTTTATTTAGGCCTTTTTCCTCCTGGCGCCATGGGCATTTTGTGGCTGTTCCACCAGCCCACTAAGGGCTGGTTATTATTCTCCCACAGCCCATGGACTCTGTAGGGTCGAAATACCCCTCCTGGAGGTCTCTCGGTACACTACCGGCACTCCCGGTACACTACCGATGAGCCCGAAACTTTTCCGGCGACCAAACTGGGACTTCCTATATATGAATCTTTACCTCCGGACCATTCCGGAGCTCCTCGTGATGTCCAGGATCTCATCCGGGACTCCGAACAAACTTCGGTCACCACCATACATAACTCTATACTACCGAAACGTCACCAAACCTTAAGTGTGCAGACCCTGCGGGTTCGAGAACTATGTAGACATGACCGAGACACCTCTGCGGTCAATAACCAATGGCGGGACCTAGATGTCCACATTGGTTCCTACATATTCTACGAAGATCTTTATCGGTCAAACCTCTATGTCAAGGATTCAGTTAATCCCTTATGACGTTCCCTTTGTTCTTCGGTATGTTACTTGCCCGAGATTTCGATCGTCGGTATCTTCATACCTAGTTCAATATCGTTACCGACAAGTCTCTTTACTCATTCCGTAATACAAGATCCTGCAACTATCAATTAGTCACATTGCTTGCAAGGCTCATTGTGATGTTGTATTACCGAGTGGGCCCTGAGATACCTCTCCGTCACACGGAGTAACAAATCCCAGTCTCGATCCATGTCAACTCAACAGACACCCTCGGAGATACCTATAGAGCACCTTTATAGTCACCCAGTTACGTTGTGATGTTTGATACACACAAGGTACTCCTCCGATATCTGTGAGTTGCATGATCTCATGGTCATAGGAACATATACTTGACATGCAGAAAACAGTAGCAATAAACTGTCACGATCATAAGCTATGTTTGTAGTTTGGGTCTTGTCCATCACATCATTCTCCTAATGATGTGATCCCGTTATCAAATGACATCTCATGTACATGGCTAGGAAACCTTAACCATCTTTCAATCAACGAGCTAGTTCACTAGAGGTATACTAGGGACATTGTGTTTGTCTATGTATCCACACATGTATCCATATTTCCAATTAATACAATTATAGCATGGATAATAAACGATTATCATGAACAAGGAAATACAATAATAAACACTTTATTTATTGCCTCTAGGGCATATTTCCAATAGTCTCCCACTTGCACTAGAGTCAATAATCTAGTTCACATCACTATGTGATTTACATTGTAATGAATCGAACACCCATGCAGTTCTGGTGTTGATCATGTTTAGCCCTTGGGAGAGGTTTAGTCAACGGGTCTGCAACATTCAGATCCGTGTGCACTTTGCAAATATTTATGTCTTTCTCCAAGATGTAATCGTGGATGGAGTTGAAGCGTTGCTTTATGTGTCTGGTCCTCTTGTGAAACCTTGGTTCCTTGGCCAGAGCAATGGCACCAGTGTTGTCACAGAATAGGTTCATTGGATTCAGTGCACTGGGCACTACTCCAAGATCCGTCATGAACTGCTTCATCCAAACACCTTCCTTCGCCGCCTCCGAGGCTGCGATGTATTCTGCTTCGCACGTAGAATCAGCTACCACACTTTGCTTGGAACTGCACCAGCTTACCGCTCCCTCGTTAAGAATAAATACGTATCCGGTTTGCGACTTAGAGTCGTCCGGATCAATGTCAAAGCTTGCATCGACGTAACCCTTTACGACGAGCTCTTCATCACCTCCATAAACGAGAAACATTTCCTTAGTCCTTTTCAGGTACTTAAGGATATTCTTGACCGCTTGCCAGTGCTCCATTCCAGGATCACTTTGAAACCTTCCGGCCATACTTATGGCAAGGCTGACATAGGGTCTTGTGCACAACATTGCATACATGATAGAGCCTATGGCTGAAGCATAGGGGATTACACTCATCTTTTCTCTATCTTTTGCAGTTACTGGGCATTGAGTCTTACTCAACTTCACACCTTGTAATACAGGCAAGAACCCCTTCTTGGACTGTTCCATTTTGAACTTCTTCAAAACTTTATCAAGGTATGTGCTTTGTGAAAGTGCTATTAAGCGTCTCGATCTATCTCTATAGATCTTAATGCCTAATATGAAAGCAGCTTCTCCTAGGTCCTTCATTGAAAAACTCTTGTTCAAATATTCCTTCACGCTTTCCAGCATTTCTATATTGTTTCCAATCAGCAATATGTCATCCACATATAATACTAGAAACGCTATAGAGCTCCCACTCACTTTCTTGTAAATACAAGCTTCTCCGTAAACTTGTATAAACTCAAACGCTTTGATCACCTCATCAAAGCGCTTATTCCAACTCCGAGATGCTTGCACCAGCCCATAAATGGATCGCTGGAGTTTGCAAACTTTGTCAGCATTCTCTGGATCGACAAAACCTTCGGGTTGCATCATATACAACTCTTCCTCAAGGAAACCGTTGAGGAACACTGTTTTTACATCCATCTGCCAAATTTCATAGTCGAAATAGGCAGCTATTGCCAACATGATTCTGACAGACTTAAGCATCGCTACGGGTGAGAAAGTCTCATCGTAGTCAACTCCTTGAACTTGTGAAAAAACCTTTGCCACAAGTCGAGCTTTATAGACGGTGACATTACCGTCCTCGTCTGTCTTCTTCTTAAAGATCCATTTGTTCTAAATGGCCTTTCGCCCTTCAGGTAATACTTCCAAAGTCTATACTTTGTTTTCATACATGGATCCCATATCGGATTTCATGGCCTCTAACCATTTCTCGGAATCCGGGCCCATCACTGCTCCTCCATAGCTCGTAGGTTCATTGTTAACCAACAACATGACCTCCAAGACAAAGTTGCCGTACCACTCAGGGGTAGTACGCGGCCTTGTCGACCTACGAGGTTCAATAGCTGCTTGATCCAAAGCTTCATGATCATCATCATTAACTTCCTCTTCTACCGTCGTAGGTTCCACAGAAACAACTTTCTGCGCTGCGCTACTTTCTGTTTTAAGTAAAGGTTCAATAACCTCATCAAGCTCTATTTTCCTCCCACTCAATTCTTTCGAGAGAAACTCTTTCTCAACAAATGTTATGTTTTTAGCGACAAACACTTTGCCTTCGGATCTGAGATAGAAGGTATACCCGACTATCTCTTTCGGGTATCCTATGAAGACGCATTTCTCCGCTTTGGGTTCTAGCTTTTCAGGCTGAAGCTTTTTGACATAAGCATCACATCCCCAAACTTTAAGAAACGACAACTTTGGCTTCTTAAAAACCACAGTTCATATGGCGTCGTCTCAACGGATTTTGATGGTGCCTTATTTAAAGTGAATGCAGCTGTCTCTAATGCATAACCCCAAAACGATAGTGGCAAATCAGCAAGAGACATCATAGAACGCACCATATCTAATAAGGTTCGATTACGACGTTCGGACACACCATTACGCTGTGGTGTTCCGGGCGGTGTCAACTTTGAAACAATTCCACATTGTCTTAAGTGACTGCCAAACTCATAACTCACATATTCACCTCCTCGATCAGATCGCAGGAACTTAATCTTCTTGTTACGATGATTCTCAACTTCACTCTGAAATTGCTTGAACTTTTCAAACGTTTCAGACTTGTGTTTCATTAAGTAAATATACCCATATCTACTTAAGTCATCAGTGAAGGTGAGAAAATAACGATGTCCACCATGCGCTGTAACATTCATTGGACCGCACACATCACTGTGTATGATTTCCAATAAGTCACTCGCCCGTTCCATTGTTCCAGAGAACGGCGTTTTAGTCATCTTGCCCATGAGGCATGGTTCACATGTGTCAAGTGATTCAAAATTAAGTGACTCCAAAAGTCCATCAGCATGGAGCTTCCTCATGCGTTTTACACCAATATGACCTAAACGGCAGTGCCACAAGAAAGTGGTACTATCATTATCAATTCTACATCTTTTGGCATCAATGTTATGAACATGTGTGTCATCACTATCAAGATTCAATATGAATAAACCCCTAACATTGGGTGCATGACCATAAAAGATATTACTCATATAAATAGAACAACCTTTATTCTCTGATTTAAATGAGTAACCGTCTCGTAATAAACAAGATCCAGATATAATGTTCATGCTTAACGCAGGCACTAAATAACAATTATTCAGGTTCATCACTAATCCCGATGGTAATCGAAGAGAGAGTGTGCCGACGGCGATCACATCAACCTTGGAACCATTTCCCACGCGCATCATCACTTCGTCCTTTTCCAGCCTTCGTTTATTCCGTAGTTCCTGCTTTGAGTTGCAAATGTGAGCAACCAAACCGGTATCAAATACCCAGGCACTACTACGAGAGCTAGTAAGGTACACATCAATACCATGTATATCATATATACCTTGTTTGTCGTTGGCCGCCTTCTTGTCAGCCAGGTACTTGGGGCAATTTCGCTTCCAGTGACCAGTTCCTTTGCAATGAAAACACCCAGTTTCTGGCTTGGGTCCATGCTTGGGCTTCTTTGCACGAGTATCAACTGCTTTGCCATCCTTCTTGGTTTTACCCTTCTTGCCCTTGCCTTTGACTTTGCCATTTTTCTTCAAACTAGTGGTTTTATTGACCATCAACACTTGATGTTCTTTCTGGATTCCAGACTCAGCGACTTTTAACATCGCAAACAACTCGGCGACTGACTTGTTCATCCTGTGCATCTGATAGTTCATCACAAAGCTCTTGTAACTAGGTGGCAGTGATTGAAGAACTCTGTCAGTGATCTCCTCTGGCGGAAGGGCGATTCCCAACTCTGCTAGACGAGTTGAATACCCAGACAATCTGAGTATATGTCCACTGATAGACCCGTTCTCCTCCATCTTGCAAGCATAGAACTTATCGAAGGTTTCATACCTCTCGATCCGGGCGTTCTTATGAAAGATAAACTTCAACTCCTGGAACATCTCATATGCTCCATGATGTTCAAAACATTTTTGAAGTCCCGGTTCTAAGCCATACAATATTGCACACTGAACTATTGAGTAATCTCCAGTACGTGCCTCCCAAGCGTTCTTAACGTCTTCGGAGGTCATGTCTTCTGGTTGGTCACCAAGCGGTGCATCAAGGACATATGATTTTTGGAAGCCGTGAGGATAATCCTCAGATTACGGGCCCAGTCAACAAAGTTACTTCCATCATCTTTCAGTTTAGCTTTCTCTAGGAACGCATTAAAATTCAGGGGTGCTACTGCGTGAGCCATTGATCTACAACATAAATATGCAAAGTTCATTTAGACTATTGTTCAAGATAATGAGTTTAGTTAATCAAATTACTAAAGCTCCCACTCAAATTGACATCCCTCAGGTCATCTGAGTGTCACATGATCCAAATCCACCAACTCAAGTCCGATCATCACGTGAGTTAAGGTGGCTTCATTGGTGAACATCATTATGTTGATCATATCTACTATATGACTCATGCTCGACCTTTCGGTCTCTTGTGTTCCGAGGCCATGTCTGTACATGCTAGGCTCGTCAAGTTTAACCCAAGTGTTCCGCGTGTGCAAAACTGGCTTGCACCCGTTGTATGTGAACGTAGAGTCTATCACACCCGATCATCACGTGGTGTCTCAACACGACGAACTTTCGCAATGGTGCACACTCAGGGAGAACACAATTTTATCTTGAAATTTAAGTGAGGGATCACCTTATAATGCTACCGTCGTACTAAGAAAAACAAGGTGCATAAAAGGATTAACATCACATGCAATTCATAAGTGACATGATATGGCCATGAACTTGTGCTTTAGATCTCCATCTTGAAAGCACCGACATGATCTTCATCGTCACCGACACAACACCATGATCTCCATCATCTTGATCTCCATCAACGTGTCGCCATCGAGGTTGTCACACCATGCATACTTCTACTACTATTGCTACCGTTTAGCGATAAAGTAAAGCATTACATAGCGCTTAATGATTGACACACAGGTCACACAATAATTAAAGACAACCCTATGGCTCCTGCCGGTTGCCGTACTCAATGACATGCAAGTCGTGAAATTCTATACATCACATGATCATCTCATACATCACATATATCACATCATGTAATTGGCCATATCACATCACAACATACCCTGCAAAAATAAGTTAGACATCCTCTAATTGTTGTTGCATGTTTTACGTGGCTGCTACGGGTTTCTAGCAAGAATGATTCTCACCTACGCATAAACCACAACATTGATACATAATTTGCTTTTCAACCTTCTCAAGGACTGCCTTTGTCGAATCCGATCCAACTAAAATGAGAGAAACTGCCACCCGCAAGCCATCTAGGCAACAAGTTATGTCGAGGGAACCGTCTCTCATAAGCGTACGAGTAATGTTGGTCCGGGATGCTTCATCTCACAATACCGCTGAACCAAAATCCGACCAAGGAAGGAAGCAATCTAAGCATCAACGCCCACAAACCTTTTGTGTTCTACTCGAGATCTCATCGAACCATCAACCTAGCTCTGATACCACTATTGGGGAATGTTGCATGGGAAACAAAATAATTTCCTATGCACACGCAAACCTATCCATGGTGATGAGCATCTACGAGAGGGGGAGTGGATCTACGTACCCTTGTAGATCGCTAAGCGGGAAGCGTTAAGAAACGCGGTTGGTGTAGTCGAACGTCTTCGCGATCCAAATTGCCGAGCGTCCCGTGATCTAATCATGAACAGTCCCACGATGTCGTCATGATCTGTCCCGCGATCCAATCATGAACTGTCCCGTGGCCTTGATCACGGTCCTTCCGATCTAGTACCGAACGGACGACACCTCCGCGTTCGGCACACGTGCAGCTTGATGACGATCTCCACCGACTTGATCCAGCAAGAAGAAGTGGAGAGGAGGAAGAGTTCGCCGGCAGCATGACGGCGCTCCGGCGATGGTGGTGGAGCAATTCCGGCAGGGCTTTGCCTAAGCACTGCGGAAATACGATCTAGAGGAGAAACTATGCACCGGTGGAACGGGTAGCACGTGGCTGGAAAAATTGTGCAAAAACCCTCTATTCCACTAGTATATATAGGAGGGAGGGAGGAGAAGAGGCATCCAAGCCTCCAAGCCAAGGAGGCTTCGGCTGAAGCTAAGGGGGAGGAATCCTACTCCTCCTCCAATCCTAGTACGAGTAGGATTCACCCTTTTTGCCTTTTTTTCACCTTTTTCTTTAGGCCTTTTTCCTCCTGGCGCCATGGGACTTTTGTGGCTGTTCCACCCGCCCACTAAGGGATGGTTATTATTCTCCCACAGCCCATGGACTCTCTAGGGTCGAAATACCCCTCCCAGAGGTCTCCTGGTACACTACCGGCACTCCCGGTACACTACGGATGAGCCCGAAACTTTTCCGGCGACCAAACTGAGACTTCCTATATATGAATCTTTACCTCCGGACCATTCCGGAGCTCCTCGTGACGTCCAGGATCTCATCCGGGACTCCAAACAAACTTCGGTCACCACCATACATAACTCTATACTACCGAAACGTCACCAAACCTTAAGTGTGCAGACCCTGCGGGTTCGAGAGCTATGTAGACATGACCAAGACACCTCTACGGTCAATAACCAATGGTGGGACCTGGATGTCCACATTGGTTCCTACATATTCTACGAAGATCTTTATCGGTCGAACCTCTATGTCAAGGATTCAGTTAATCCCGTATGATGTTCCCTTTGTTCTTCGGTATGTTACTTGCCCGAGATTTCGATTGTCGGTATCTTCATACCTAGTTCAATCTCATTACCGGCAAGTCTCTTTACTCATTTCGTAATACAAGATCCCACAACTATCAATTATTCACATTGCTTGCAAGGCTCATTGTGATGTTGTATTACCAAGTGGGCCCTGAGATACCTCTCCGTCACACGGAGTAACAAATCCCAGTCTCGTTCCATGTCAACTCAACAGACACCCTCGGAGACACCTGTAGAGCACCTTTATAGTCACCCAGTTACGTTGCAACATTTGATACACACAAGGTACTCCTCCAATATCTGTGAGTTGCATGATCTCATGGTCATAGGAACATATACTTGACATGCAGAAAACAGTAGCAATAAACTGACACGATCATAAGCTACGTTTGTAGTTTGGGTCTTGTCCATCACATCATTCTCCTAATGATGTGATCCTGTTATCAAATGACATCTCATGTCCATGTCTAGGAAACCTTAACCATCTTTCAATCAACGAGCTAGTTCACTAGAGGTATAAGCTACGTTTGTAGTTGAACCTTCAGCATGTTCCTTTATTCTAACAGGAAAACGTGTTTTCTCAATATAAGCAGCGGGAATAACAGGATCAACATTATAAGTAATAGTTTTCTCTTCAACTTTAATAGGTTCAACTACTTTCACTTCAATGGGAGGATGATATTTAAACCACTTCTCCTTGGGGAGATCAACATGAGCAGCAAAAGATTCACAAAAAGAAGCTACTATCTCATATTCAAGTCCATATTTAGTGCTAAATTCACGAAAAACATTGGTGTCTACGAAGGATTTAACACAATCAAACTTAAGGTTCATACCTGACTCCTTGCCTTTGTCGAGTTCCCAATCTTCAAAGTTGCGTTTAATTCTTTCCAATAAATCCCATTTGAAGTCAATATCCTTCTTCATATAGGAACTAGCACAGGAAGCATCGAGCATGGATTGATCATTACAAGAAAGCCGAGCATAAAAATTCTGAATAATAATTTTTCTCGAGAGCTCATGATTGGGCATGAATATAACATTGACTTAAGCCTCCCCCAACCTTGAGCGATTCTTTCTCCTTCATGAGGCCGAAAATTATAAATATAATTTCGATCACGATGAACCAGATGCATAGGACACTATAGGAATCAGGAGATTTGCCGTCCGCCATGGCAGACAGCAAAGGGTAGGACAACGGACGGCAAAGGCCTCTGCCGTCCGTCAGCAGACGCTAAAAATTCTGGCAAAGAAAAACCCGGTAAAGCAGTCCTTTGCCGTCTGCCTTAGGACCATGGACGGCAAAGAATCTTTGCCGTGGGGGAGCATACGGCAAAGAGTTTGGACGACAGACACAAGGGCTATGGCCGTCAAGTGTTAACGGCAGTTCTTTGCCGTCCACTCTCTTTGTCATCGGCCTTATGCCTCCCTTTTCCGCCGGCCTTGGCCACCCTTTACCGTCTGCCTTGCTGACCCCTTTGCCGTCGGTCGACCGACGACAAAGAGTGAGCCCATCTGCCCCTAGGGTCCCCCTTCACCGTCTATCCAAGGCCCCCCTTTGCCGTCAGCCCACCAATGGCAAAGAGTAAGGCCATTTTTCTTTTTTTATTAAATCCATTTTCACAACAATTTTCACAGCAATATGACATATATATATATATATATATTTCACAGGAATAAATATGTTGTCATACTGATAACCATATTCAAATAAGTTTCATCCATACATATTATGAAAGTTTCATCCGTACCCAAGCATATTACAATAGTTTCATCCATATATACATAGTTTCATATACATATGTAGCAAGTGTTTGTTCATCGAAACAAAATAAAAAATACAAGTAACCCACGCACTCCATCAATGCAAACTTCCGTGAAGTGAATGTAATCTGCAAAATGGGAAGCTCCAAAATTAGATGAAGACTAGATGAAGAATAGAAGGTAAAAATAGGTCACTTAGGAGCTAACTATGCTTATTATGGCATTTTGGAGCTACGTAAGCTAAGTATAGGTCATTCAATAGCTAAGCTAGGTAAAATAGGCCATTTTGGAGCTAGGTAAGCTTATTATGTCATTTAGGAGAGAACTATGCTAAGTATAAGACATTTTTGATAAAATAGGCCATTTAGGAGCTAATTCAGATTACTATGTCATTTAGGAGGAAACTAAGCTAAATATATGTCATTTTAGAGCTTACTTAGGTAAAAATAGGTCACTTAGGAGCTAACTATGCTTATTATGCCATTTTGCACCTAAGTAAGCTAAGTATAGGTCATCTAATAGCTAAGCTAGGTAAAATAGGCCATTTTGGAGCTAGGTAAGCTTATTATGTCATTTAGAAGAGAACTATGCTAAGTATAGGACATATTTAATAAAATATGCCATTTAGGAGCTAATGGAGCTTACTATGTCATTTAGGAGGAAACTAAGCTAAATATATGTCATTTTAGAGCTAACTTAGGTAAAAATAGGTCACTTAGGAGCTAACTATGCTTATTATGCCATTTTGGAGCTAAGTGAGCTAAGTATAGGTCATTTAATAGCTAAGCTATGTAAAATAGGCCATTTTGGAGCTAGGTAAGTTTATTATGTCATTTAGGAGAGAACTATGCTAAGTATAGGACATATTTGATAAAATAGGCCATTTAGGAGCTAATTCAGCTTACTATGCCATTTAGGAGTATACTAAGCTAAATATATGTCATTTTAGAGCTAACTTAGGTGAAAATTGGTCATGCAGGAGCTATCTATGCTTATTATGCCATTTTGAAGCTAACTAAGCTAATTATAGATCATTTTATAGCTAACTTAGGTAACATAGGTCATTTTGGAGCTAACTAAGCTTATTATGCAAGTTGGGAGCTACCTAAGCTTATTATGTCATTTAATAGGAAACTAAGCTAAGTATACGTCATTCTAGAGCTAACTTGGGTAAAATATGTCATTTTGGAGCTAAGGTAAGGTAAGTAACCATCATTATGCGGTTGTTAAGCAAACCACTAGAAAAACATACCATTCTCGTCAGCATGGAGGTGAAGCACGGTGGTTCTAGCTTGTTTCCCCTGGAGAAGGCTCCCCTGTAGAAGGGTCATGCGATGCGTTTTGGGAGATATTCTACACCAAACATCATTTGTAACGTGTCGTTAGCACGTTGACACTCAAAAGATCACTGCATTGAAATGAAACTCACCGTCCCCACCATGTTAATGACTGGCATCGCCGGAGGGACGTGGCCAGTCTTCTCGCACATAGACTGTACATTTGGTTTCGACAAGTCAAACTTTTTATTTATTAATGAAACGAACATTAAAATTCAAGATTTGACAAATATGACGAAGGAACTTACCACGAAGAGCTCGTACATGGCCCTGTTAGATGCATCGTTCTGTGCCCTCTCCGCCTCCATCAACGCAGCCGTCCTCTCCTCGAACTCCTTCATCTGCTTATCCGTCGCCGCCAAAAGCGCCTGCGTTGTCTCTCTCTCTCTCTCTCTCAGAATGCAAACCTGCAAGACAACTCATTGTTAGCATTCTAATCATATTGGTTCTCACACACAACGTAATGCAGAAAGATAGCTGAGTCCATTAAACTCACCTCGATAGCGAGTTCGACTGGCCGTGGACGAGGTGTTATCTCAGGATAGGAGCTCGTTTGGCGTGCCTTTATCTACCAGAGAGTGCTAGGACAACGTATAAGGCCGTCTCCAATGGCGATCGACCCATGGGGCCTCCCGTTGCCAGCTAACATCACCAGCTCTGGATCAATAGGCCCCTGGCTCAGGTTAAAATCCTCCCCTTTCCTCGCCTTCCCGTGATCTCTGTACTTCACGAGCTTGTGGTGGGAGGAGATGTTGGTGAAGTTTTCGGAATGATCGAGGTCAGACTCAGAGAATGCCTTGACCTTGTTGTACGAGTCAGTATGGGCCATCGCATAGATGTCGTACATCAGCACCGCATAGAACTAGCTATTGTTGATTTTTAATTGTGTAAAGGAGAAATTACCCAGAACTGTCTGATCACCATGTCGGCCCTCATGTGGCACAAAACACCGTAGATCTCCACCTCCAGCGGGGCCGGGGCGCCCAAGTAGTGCTCCCAGGTCATTCCTACCTCTCGACCCTGACCGGGCAACATAACAAACCCTGGGAAGTTTTGCCGGCAAAGCACACCAAGGACACTGTTGGGCTTGCGGACACCCTTGGCAACAATCCAACACCTGCAGTATGACAAATTAAAGCCAACACATTAGATATTTGAGAAAACGTGAAGGCAAAATTTTAAATAAGAGTAAATGAACTTACTTGTCCCCACTTGTCTGAATCGACCACCTCTGCTCGCGGGTCGCCGGCACGAGCGAGAGCCCCGTATAACCATGCTGGTAGATGGTGGCCCCCTCACCCAGCTCCTCGTCGCTATCAGCATGGCCACTTGGCTCCGGCTGATCCAGATCAGGCCAAGTATCCCACTAGGTCTCTTGGGACATACCCTCATCCCTGCTTTTCTCCAGACTCCTGGAACGAAGCCTTTGGGACACGAGTCTCGTCGACCTGAGGCTCGTGAACCGAAGTCCATGTAGCCTCCACCTTAGACGGGTCCACCCTAGTAGTCTTGTGCTCAGGTGAATCAGCTGGGGGTGGCGGCGAGGAAGGCATGGCAGCCACCCTACCTCTCCCGCGGGCGCCACATGTACCTTTAGTAGCTCTCTTCTTCGCGGGGGGTCGACCTCCTCTCACGGGGGCCGCGGTCGTCGAAGAAGCGGCCACTCCTTGCAGAGTAGAGAGCAACGCTCTCCGGAGAGACAGGGAAGGAATGGGAGTACCCATCCCACCACCCGCCGACGAAGAAGGAGCCTCGGAGTGCCCTTGACCCTTTCCCACCATCTTTCAACACCTGCCATGACAAAGAGTAAATGAAATTAGTACAACATAAATAACAACATGAGTAATAAAATGTATATAATTTAAGTGCATCATCATCATAAATACCAACATGAGTAATAATTTTTTATATATGTATATAATAATAGTTGAATACCTGACATGAACTAATAATAATCTTGATCATCTATATATGCTTCGGGATCAATAAATGCATCATGATCATCACTATCATCAATAAATGCATCATCATCATCAGTATCAAGAAGAACGTGTGGAAGGCCTCCATTATGTAATCGGTCAAGAAGTGACAGGTCATCTACAGCAGTAACCTCTTCTTCTTCCGGCTCTTCCTGTTCTGGCTCAGGGGTTAAGACGGATTCACTGTCACTGTCTACTTCACTGTTCTGGGGTGAAGTAGAGCGGTTCTTGAAACGGTTTTTGGACATACGTGTTTCTTGGAAGAATTCTCCTTCATATGTGTCTGGGTTAATGTGAGGTTCGTAATCCTCTTCATTGAGAGTAGGTGGTCTAAAACTTGGCGGCACTTCATAAACGACATCCCAACCTTTCAGATTTGGATCAGTTTGGCAAGCCCACGGTAGATAGAAAACTTGTGTCGCCTGTTGAGCCGTAATATAGACATCGGGAACATCTAAATGTGTGCTTTGGTTGATTTCGACTAGCCCTATATGTTCATGAGTCCTTCTAGTCTCCTTCGGCTGAAACCAATAACATTTGGAGACTACGACAGTCGGTGGGTTTTCACCATAGAATAGAAATTCATAAATTGCTTCAACTCTTCCATAATACTCGGTACCTCCTTCGCCGATAGCAGAGACACAACAATTTGTAGTCTTTACGTCGGGCATAGATAGCTCTTTGCCAAAGGTACGAAAGCGATACCCGTTGATGTCGTATTTGTCAAATGAACGAACCTTATAGTCAAAACCATTAGCGACTTGTCTCAACTCGGTGTCCATAGACTCTGCATTAGCCTACAAGTTTAATATGGAAGAATGGATGCATTAGCCACAAATTAGACGAAGAAATCAAATGGTCCAGTAATGGTAATTAATTACCCTTTGTTTGAACCAAGAGATGAAACCAGGATAGTCGCCTCCATGCTTTGCCAAAAGCTCATACTCTTCGACGAAATCCTTTTCGATGACCGCACCATCCGAGAATTCGGCGATGTATCGACTATATCAAATATCTAGGAATAAGAGCAGTTCAAAGGAATTAGAAGTCGCGGAACAATAATTTACCGAGAACTTACTCGATGTACGGCCACACTTCTGTTAGGTTGTTGAAGATATACAATGAAATGGTCTCCCATTCTTCGACATCCAACGATTTCCCTTTCGAAGCACCGGCTGGTGCGAGCTTCTCTTTGAATAGGCTGAGGTTGGATCGACCTTTTTTAGGCTCACCATCATTGTACCGAGGCTTAGGGTTATGCAAATGATGATTTTTGGCTTCGCAATGTGCTGTCACGAAGTTTGCCGCCTCCTCAGTAATGAATGCCTCAGCCATCGATGCTTCAACTCTACGTTTATTTTCACATTGAGCTCGAAGCATATTCTGCATCCTCTCAGTTGAGAAGCACCATCGATTTTGGATTGCCCCCCCAATCTTGCCTCGGTCGGGACATGCAAAATCAAATGCTGCATTGGATTAAAGAAGCCCAGTGGAAAGATCCTTTCTAATTTGCAGATCAACTCCGGCGCCAACTCTTCCATTTCATCTAGCACGCCAGGCGATAGTTCTTTTGCACAAAGAGAACGGAAGAAATAGCTCAGCTCTGCCAGTACTAGCCATTCATCCTCAGGGATAAAGCCACGCAACATCACCGACATTACCCGCTATAGCCATATGTGCCAATCATTACTCTTGAGACCAAATATTTTCAATTTTTCAAGACTCGATCCCCTCTTTAGATTCGCAGCATACCCATTGGGGAACATCAACCGCATTTTCACCCACAATAGCATTTCTCTCATAGCTGGCCTTCCAAGATTGAACCATGCCTTTGGCTTTGCTACGCTTTCCTTTCCTTTCCGTTGTTGCAAGTTTTGTAATGGTCTATCACATAGAGCCTCCTAGTCGATTCTAGCCTTAGGATTATCCTTTGACTTCTCCTCTATGCTGAACAATGTACCAAAAATGGCCTCCGCCATATTCTTTTTAGTGTGCATCATGTCGATGTTGTGTGGGCAAATGAGGTCTTTGAAGTAAGGCAGATCCCATAAGCATGACTTGTGAGTCCAGGCGTGTTCCATATTATACCCATATTATACCCTGGACGCAAATGATTAGGCTCGAGAGTGTTTAACTAATCAATGGTTTGTTGGTCTGTCAACGCAGGTGGTGCAGTGTTTTGAGAACTCTACCCTTTGATGGAATTCTTCTTGTCTTTTCTGAACTTATGGTCAGAATCCAGGAACTGTCTATGCATGTCGAAGCAAGAAAACTTGCGACCCGCCTGCAGCCAACAGAACTGAAGAGCTGCCTTGCATGTGGGGCACGAGAACCTTCCATGCACATACCAACCAACGAATAGCGCATACGCCGGATAGTCATGCATCGAGTACATGTACCACACACGCATTTTGAATTTCCTTTTGGTAGCGGCGTTGTATGTGTTGATCCCATTATACCAGGCTTCTTGCAATTCATCCTTAAGCGGCTGCATGTACACATTCATATTCTTCCCCAGATATTTTGTCCCTGGAATTATCAACGTCAGGAAAATGTTCTTTCATTTCATAATCTCTCCGAGGGGGAGATTGAGTGGAATGACAAATACAGGCCAACAACTGTATTGTGCTGCCGTCATACCATACACATTGAACCCATCCGTGCTGATGGCAACTCGAGGATGCCTTGGATCTTCCGATTTATCCTTATGTAATGCATCAAAGTGCTTCCACACAAAAGCATCTGAAGTGTGTACCAACATCTTGTTCCCATCTGCATCTAGTTCAGTTCTTTTGCCCAATTTGTGCCATGTCATCTGTCTGGCCGTCTCTTCGACCATGAAAAGACGTTGAAGTCTTGGTACGATTGGCAGATACCGAAGAACATTAATGGGGATTTTGGTCTGAATCTTCTCACCCATACCCTTGTCTACCACAATATACCTGGAAGAATTGCAAATGGGGCAATAGTTGAAGGCCGCATACTCAAGCCTAAATAAGGCACATCCATTCTCACAGGCATGTATCTTCTCATAGGGCATCTTAAGTACACGGAGGATTTTGTCTGACTGGTACAGGTTTGCAGGCAGTACATGGACTTTGGGTAGAAAGCGTCCAAATATCATCATCATCGCGTCGTAGCATTCTCTGCCTAGGTTGAATTGATCCTTCAGAGCCATTACTTGTGCGATGGCATTCGACTGACAAAGCTTAGTGTGCTCGGTTAGAGGACGTTTTGAAGACTCCAACATTTCATAGAAGGCCTTTGCAGATTCCTCCATCTCATCGTCCGTATCCCGAGCATCATCTAAGTCTTGCACCATGTCTTCAATCCTGGTACCATGCTCGTCGGTGCAACGACGAACCACCTCAGCTCTGGCACGTTGGTCAGACTCACCATGAAAAGTCCACACCATATAATTAGGTGTAAAACCCCACTTCTGCAAGTGTTTACCCATTTCAAACTATATTAGCTTTTTAATGTTGTCGCATTTGGGATAGGGGCACCATGTTTTTTGCTGGCCATTTGCAAATGCGGCTCTCAAAACCCCCCTGGTTTTTGTTAACCATTCATTGGTCATGTCTTTCTGACTAGGGTGACCAGTGTACATCCAAGCACGATCACTCATCTTGCCTACCTACTAAACACACACACAAGATATATATATATATATATAATTTATCATCTATATTCATACGGTAATCAAGTTTGTCAGTTTTATTATGTCCATGCAACCTACGCGCTAATAGGTAGAGATAGGTCCTAATCCCACCCGAGTATATGTAGATGGGGTTCGTTTTCCCATGCTCTGCTCCGAATCCGACGTAGCATTTCGGTAGCACCTCCCCGCTATTCTCCTAATACACCTCTCGGCAATAAGCAGAGAGGATGTGTACTCGGAGAACAACAGGGAGGCACTGACGATGTGACGCCCCCAATTTCGACCATATGCTAAACATACACGCAATGCGTACGGCCAAGATTAGGGACTCACTGATCAATATCACAACACAACTCTAGACACAAATTAAAGTCATACAATTTCATATTACAAGCCAAGGGCCTCGAGGGTTCGAATACAAAGCTCGACAAGCATGAGTCAGTAGAAGCAAATAATACCTGAGTACAGACATAAGTTAAACAAGTTTTTCCTTAAGAAGGCTAGCAAAAACATAACAACAAATTGAAAGAGGCGATGCCTCCTGCTTGGGAACCTCCTATACTACTGCTGGTCGGGGGGCGCCTCCACGTAGTAGTAGGCTCCTGCGGTGGTGTAGTAGTCGTCTTCGGCGTACTCCATCTCCTGGGCTCCATCGTCTGAACGCAAAATCACATCGAGGGGGGAAAGAGAAGGCAAAGCAGCGGTGAGTACTCATCCAAAGTATTCGCAAGACTAACATGAGGACTATGCTAAGTATGCATCATTATCAAGGGGTGGGGTATATCTGGAATGACGGCACAAAGCAAGAAAAGGGGGATGGCCCAGTCCTATTGAAGACTAGCACATCTTCAGCATCTTGCAGCATTAGAAGAGAGTAGACTGGTAACTTACATATAGTCATATTATTGTAGCAATTTTATTAAGTAACCATGCCGAGAGATTCTTTCTCGACTCCCTGCGAGGAAGCCATCCCGGAGCCACATTTGATATCAAATTTAATCACAATTATAGTTGTACAAGTTCAAGGTACAACTCCAAGTCGTCCTATTACCGTGGACACGACTATTCGAATAGATAATTTCTTCCCTGCAGGGATGCACCGCATTTCCAACACGCTTGATCACTTCCAACCGGACACACTTTACGGGGTAATGCCTGGCCTCGGGATCCAAAACGTCGCCGCCCCACCTAGACTCAACAAAAGGCCAGCCTGCTGGTCTAAATCCTAAGTGCGCAGGTTCGTGGGCCCACTTGCCCTTGCACTCCTGGATGATGTGAACGCGGCCGGAAGCAGACCTAGTACACTCAGTCCAGGAGCTATACCTTCCAGCCCAATCCGGCACGCGCCGCTCAATTGCTAACGTCCGAAGAGCTTCGACTGATACAACGACGCTGAGCACCCATAACTTCTCCCACATGAAGGTTTAGTGTGCAAAAGGTCAACGACCAACTCGGATCAAATACCCAACCCATTAGAATTTTATTAATGCGGGGCAAGCGCGAACCATAATGCAGTCCGTCGCCTCGCCAATAACTCTCGGGTGCCTTGCCGGTGCAACCCACCAAGTCTTCGGATGCCTTGTGGCGCATCCCACCAAATCGTTCTCACACGGGTACCCTTAGGGCTGACCCATCACCAACATGTTTCTATAACTAGGTCATAGTAACTGTGTGTAAGAAACATCAACAGGGGAACTGAGGAATCACCCTCAATGGTCCCCGCTCGATGTAACCGTCAAGGTGGACTTTAGAGGAATCACCCTCGAGGGTCCCACACTTGAGTGGTTGCACGGCAGAGACATCGCCGGGAATGGTGAAGGAGGAATCACACTCGATAACCATGACTGACTAGCTATGCTACATGGCTAGCATCATGAGTACTTCACGAGGTGTCACCCTCGGTACTCGATAGTAGCACTCCAGAGTCATACAATTAAGGAGAGTGCGGTGATGTGTGGGGCCTTGCTTGTCAGTCGGTTGACTGAGTCTTCGAGTCTTTGAGTCGTCGAATCGTTGGGTCATCGATGAAGAAGCAGGGGCAACTGGGACTAAGGGGTCACTGGGGACTCACTAAACAACCTATACTAAGCAGTTGGTATGATTGCAGGAATAGTAGCAGTTCATCAAAAATAGGCTATGCATCAGAATAGGAGCCAACTAAACAGTAGAAAAATTCTAATGCAAGAATAAGAGGGAGAGAGATGGGTGATATCGGAATGCTCAAGGGGGTTTTGCTTGCCTTGCTGCTCTACGGCAAAAGCCTGATTGTCAGGTGCATAGTCGTACCCGGCAACAGCGTCAGTCTCGGGTCTACCTGAGAGAAGAGGGGGAAGAAACAATAAATACATAGCACATATGCGATCACAATGCATGACATGGCAATATGCAGGGCTAGGCATGCTCTAACACAGTATTATACGTCACGAACGGAGCGGGAGAATATCTGACAATATTTCCTTGGTCTTTGGATTTATCGGACACCTAATCCGGAGGGAAAAGTTCCATGTTCATCATGCTAGGAGCATGTGACAGATGAATGGATGGCGTATTCGGATTCGTGGGATTTTTCTGATCATCTTTCATGTATTAAACTTTTTCATTTGAGCTACAGATTAATTTCTATGATTTCTAAAGTTTTTATTAATTTCTAGAATTTAACAGATTATTATTAATTCAAAAATTGTTTTATGACGTTAGTATGACATCATCACCGCATCAGCAGTCAACAGTGCCAGCTACTGTTTGGAACCTGACATGTGGGACCCACATGTCATAGACTCAGGGTTATTCCAGTTTATTAGATTAAATTAAACAGAGTTAATTAGGGGAGGGTCCCACATGTCATTGACTTTTA
Organism: Hordeum marinum; assembly: GCA_022496015.1. NCBI lineage: Eukaryota > Viridiplantae > Streptophyta > Magnoliopsida > Poales > Poaceae > Hordeum > Hordeum marinum. Next base: position 473,545,419 of record CM039678.1, read on the forward strand.
GTTTAAGTTAATTATTTAATTATCCTAATTCGTTAATTAGGCAACTGATAGGGGGACCCACCTGTCATACACACAAGGGCATGGGGTCGCACGAGTCAGTGACTGGTCAACCCAGTCAGCCCAGTTGACTAGGTTAACCAAGTCAAGTGGGGCCAGGGGCCCCACTGGCAGTGACCCAAGGGTGGGCCCCAGGTGTGGCACATCGGTGGTCGGTGCCGAAGCGTTGCCGGCGAGCGTCGGACGTGGCCGAAAGCTCCGGTGAGCCCGGAAATCTAGCACAAGGCATCAGATCGCGTGATTCTTGCTGCTATCGCAAGCTGGCATCGCCGCCGCCCAGTTCCAACCATCGGGCGAGCAACGGCGGCCCGTAGCGTGCACTACATCGCCGGCTGCGTAAACAGTTTTGGGCGGCGATGGCCACGAGCAAACGGAGGCGAGCCCGACCTAGCTAGCGCTAAGAATCGAAGCAGGGGACGTCCTAGAGCGCGCCTATAGCACGCACGGGCTGCTAGTGGCACGCACGACCCGAGCACGTCGTCAGTGGCGGACGGCAGAGCTCGGCTACGGGGGAATCTAGCTACGTCGGCCGAATCACACGGGGAAGAGAGAGAGAGGGAGACGAAGCTCACTGGGCGCCTGTGGGTGTGCTCAACTGGGCTTGGGGGAGGCGTGGGGGAGCAAATCAACGGCGGCGAGCTTCGAGCACCCAAGGAGGAAGAAGAGGCAGCAATGACGATACAGGGATCCAAAGGCTCGGTTTTGGGGTCGAGGAGGACGGGCTCATCGCGGTGGGGCTTCTGGGCGTGATCTCAGGTGGCGGGGAGGCCACAGAGCGCGTTGGCGATGGCAGTCATGGCAATGGTGGCACGGGCTCGAGCGGGGGGAAAGAGCATGGGGAGGGAGCAGGTGAGACCTAGGGTTTGTGAGGGAGGGAGAGAGAGCAGGGGGCCGCATGAGGCCATTCTTATGCCCTCGCTGTCGCCGGCGAGCTGCTCCGGCGGCGACGAGCGCGGTCGGCGCTCTGTAACGATCGCTCTGGTCGTTACAGGAGGAAGAAGGGGGTGCGGGCTGGGCCGCACTGTGGCCTCTCAGGCCAAGCCCTCTGTATAGGCCTATGGCGCTTTTTTATTTTCTGTTTTTCCTTTTTTTTGTTTTATTTTCACAGCTTCTATTCCTTTTAATTCTCGCCATATTTCTCCACAGCAAAATGGTGTCACTGGGTCCAAATAATATCTTGCAATATTATGCATGGCCACACACAGTTTGGAGAATTTTGGGATCTGTTTGCAATTTCAAAATGGATTTAAGAGCACTTCAAATTGCCTTTTGATGCTGTTCTTGATGGTGGGGTCCACACCAGGTTGAAGGTGATGTTGTTTTCCTTAACAACATTAGTTTTGAGATTTTTAACAAGTGTGCAACAATTCTGTCATACTGTTTGGAAATTTTATCTTATCATATAAAAATTCCATGGGTGTTTTGAAGTGGAATTTGAATTAAGCTTTTATTCAAGAGGGATCACAGATGGATTAGCAAAAGCATTAGCATAATCATGGCCATCACTATAGCTTAATTACAATGATCACTATAGTAGAAATCCAGGGTGTCACAGTCGAAATTCTGCATCGGATCCGGAGCAAAGCATATCGGAAAACGAACCCAATCTACACATACTCGGGCTGTCCATGGATAACGTTGGACAATTCGAAAGAATCACGATTATAAATATGCAAATGCGTGCATATTAATAGATGTAACCCATTCGAACGGGAGACACATAGTGGTCACGCATACTGATGATTGAAGACACCTATAGCTAGCAAGTTTGATCGGCACGAAGACCGGAAGAGAGCAATTTTTTAAGGGGTCCGTGGGAGGAGATGTCATTTGTGCTCACCAACGAACGCAGCACGAGAGCTCGTCAAATGCACGGGGAGGTCGTCGAACAACTGCACATTGAAATTCACCTAATCAACACAAAATATGATGTTTTTTACAACAAAATAGGAAAATGTATGGCCTAGCTCATAATTTACTAAACTATGACCTCCTCAGCCTCACGAAGGCCGAAGAGCACCTTTTCGTTCAACATGAGGCATAATAGGTGTCAGGGGCCGGGGGTCAGTGGCATCGGGAGACAGTGGCATCAGGGGTCAGCGGCGTCGGTGGTTGGTGGTGTCGGGAGTCGGGGGTCGGTGGCGTTGGTGGTCGGGGGTGGATGGCATTGGTGGTCGAGGGTCGACGGCGTCACTGGTCGAGGGTCGGGGGTTGGGGGTCCGGGGCGTCAGGGGTCGGTGGCTTCGGGGGTTGGGGGTCGGTGGCGTCGGGGGTCGAGGGTCGATGGCGTCGGAGGTTGGGGGTTAGTGGCGTCGGGGATCGGGGGTCTTCTCTTCTTCTTCTTCTTCTTCTTCTCACTACAAGACATATGCTAACTTGCAACCATCAATATTGGTCACTGAATGGTCATTGTTTTTCATTTATGACCTTTTTACGACCAAAAACAGTTGGTCAAAAGCTGAGCATCAAGAATGGAAATTAAGGACCTTTCTTCTGGATTGGTCGTAGATGTTTACTACCAAAAAAAGGTCATAGGTTCTATGACCAATTGTTTTGGTCACTGGTAGTCTGCCCAGGCCACGACCGATCCGACTTGGCAAGCTGACGTGGCAAAATTGCGACCAAATTAAAAGGTCATCGATTAGAATCAGCCCAGTCCAATTCGGTGTTCTACATGGGCCAAGCCCATTAATTCAACCTTTCTATATTTTTTCTTGTCAATTTTTAGTCGGCTTCATGGGCCAAGCCCAACATTGCATCCTTTTTATTTTTGGGACATGGCCTTTTTGTCTCAACAATTTCATTTTTTGTTTTTTATAAAATGGGTCAACTAGTCAGGTGGGTCCCCGTTGTCACGTTCTGGGAACTGGGTCCCATTTTCCATGTTCTGGTAAGTGGGTCCCATATACCAGGCTCTTTTCATATTTCAACTAGTATTTAAATTGGTAGAGATAGAAAACACACATGATATTTCAAATAAAAGCAACCAGATCATGTAATACAATGGCAATCACAGTACAATATTTTACAAGCTTTACGAGCTCCTTCCATAACAGTACAGTATTTTACAAGCTTTACAAGCTCCCACCATGAACAATATGCCAAACTTGTTGGACGACCATATCAGATGAACAACATGCCAAACTCGCTAGATAACCATAGTCAGATGAACAACATGCCGGACTCGCTGGCCAACCATAGTCAGTGTTGGGAACAAACAAAATGGCAACATGCCTTCGTCGGTCGCGCTGTTACTTGAATTAGCAGAAGAATCAGAAAAAATTGTGACAAATATATTATGAACAGACCATTCAATAAAAGGATAGTTATTTAGAATGATAACACAAATTAAGCTACTACAATGCTTTTTGTTCTCCAGCTAGTTAAAATGAGATACTCTCATACAAGAAAACAGAGAAACAATATGAAAGCTAATAGTGGGGATGCCATAGCTGAAATGAGCAAGATATTTTATATTTAAGAAACAAATAAAATGCATCAATAATTTTGTTTTTTAAGATGTGTGGCTAGCAAAGGCATCCAAGAGTCTTCCTAGGTTGGGTTGGTTGTAATCCTATTTCTTCTAACCATTGAAACTATTTCCTTTTGCCGCCAAAAGTAAATAATTTGAGTTGAACATGATGATGCAATAATATTTAGTACTACTAGGTGAGTGATGATTGTACCCTGACCCCGTAGAAATGAAGTAATGAGAAAAATTATCCAATAGAAAAGAAAATTGATGCAATAATTGCTATCCAGGTTTGCTGCTGCATGTTACATACATACTACTCGATGAATGTATAGTATTTGGATGCAGCTCTCACCTATGAGCCATGACTAAGAAAATTATATTATTAGACCGGCCAACATGTGATGTGAGTCTGGCTGAGATGAGAATTACAAGTAGCTGGCTGGCATGCATGTGGTTGACTGCTAGAGTTAGCATGTATGTATGCACAAACAACACGAATACAAATAGGATGTGTACTAGTTAATTGCTTAGACGATCAAATAATTCAACTTTCTTATTCAAACAAACAAACAAAGAAAGAAATAAATCAACTTGCTCAACCACCGTGACTGTGGAAGTTGGAGCTTGATCAATGGTTGGCTGGCTGGCTGGACATGAATAATGCAGGCATGATGCACCAGATATTACTAAGTAGATAGATAGATATGCACACAGATAGAATATAATATGTACATCCCTGACCGTGGTGGGTCGTCATGGATGAGAAGGAGCGCGGCAGGACCTCTTGGACGAGCAGCAGCTTGGGCATGTCCATGAAGAATCCACCGTTGTGAACTAAATCTGCACCATGCTAAGCGTCAGGTAAAACACATGACAGTAAACATCAATGAAGGAAGTAATCGGTTCTCTGAAGTAGGCATCTGGATCACAAGTAATCGGTTCATATATACGCGAGGCATTGCTATCATACATTGGTCAACCAAACACTAGGCTCCAGCGAGTTTGAATTCGAACCAAAAACAAAATGAAATGAGCACACCTAAACTACTGCAACTGCTACTGCATGCGGACATCAACACCCATTGATTCAAACTTAAATAATTATGTCATGGCATCATGGCCCATCAACCAAGTACCAAAAATAAATAATGGGATAGAGCGAAGACTTATCAAGCCAGCAAGATAGAGAAGATAGTGTTGCTGCAATTGCAGCATGGTTACCCTGAGATTGTGAATGTGGTGCCATGGAACGAAGGGGACTGTTATAACTAACCACACAGACTAACTGTAGTAAAGTAGGCAGTTTTGTAACCTGTTAGCTCTGAATGGTGATACAAAGCTACTAAGTTGAAAATATGCTAAACTGGACCTGAATGCATTTAGGAATCAACCAGACTAACTGGGGATTCCCTCATGGGTAATAATTCTAGCTTAGTTGGCAGAATGGTATTTCGATACGTTATATATGTCTACCATTGATAAATCAATATGCATGCGCTAAACAGGCTAGCTAGAGACTATACAGCAAAAACTTGTGGAGAAGTACTACTACTTATTAGTACCTGGAGAAGTACTACTACTTATTAGTACCTAGTGAGTATCCTGAGTGTACAAGAATTCAACCATCTCACTGGAGTGGAACTGCAATACTAATTGGTTTCTTTGGCCCAATTTGGATGTCCTTTGATGAAGCTAACATTATGGATCTCACACCTCCTTTATCCAACGAAGGAGAACAGAGCAGATTAGATAACATAACATGTTGAAGTGAACTGCAAGCTTTCCTAGAACTGTTCCTGGAGTTGCTACTAATTAGTTGCCACTTGAGTAGAGGACAATAGTGCCGTAGGGGATGCCTATTAGTAGTAATTGATTTGGCAATTAAGCAGATTCATGAAACGGATGATAAAATTGCATCTCAGAGTGGAGCAGTTAACAAAGGCGAGTTCAAATTCCATTGGTAAATTAGTTAAGTTGTTAACAAGCAATCAAACAAGCGGGCGACGGGGGGATTAAGCATCTGGCCTATTGTGGGTTGAGCGATACAGTGACCTTGAAGGTCCATCTAACAGAGGAAGAAATCGAGGTGGGTCGAACCTTGGGAGTCGACGACGCCAGCGGCACCGATGCTGGTCGCGGAGGAAGGCAAGCACAGATTCGGGGCCTGCATGCGTCGTTGGAGGTCGACGAACCAGAGAAGCACCAGCGTTGGTTGCCTCCGCACTCGCCCCGACCGATGACTGTCGGGGGCATCGCCCAGTTCCGGACCTGGCGGCCTCCTGGCCTCGTCGCCGGTGCATCCGGGCATGCGGATCCAGTGCGATACCTCTGGCCTATGGATCCAGAGCCTGGTCGCCATGTGCACGAGCTAGGGTTTTGGGCACAGAGTGAGAGCTGTGGAGGTTGGACTCACAGCTGGGGAGAGGAGAGGGTGGGGGCCGCCGATAGTGGAGTAGAGGTCGGAGGCCGGTAGGTCGCCGGTGGGGCTAGGGGAGAGGTTGCCGCCGCCGGCTGGTTGGGTGGATCTGGGATTCGGGGGGGAGGAGGAAGACAGAGCAAAGGAGTTGGTGGTGGTATGTGAGGAGCGAAGCCTAGGGTTTGGTGGGCCGGTGGGTTGGATGGACGGACGGATGGATATACGGATGGATGGATGTTTGACACATCATCGATCCATGCCATAGCAGATTCCACCAATCATAATTAAGCTTATATAATTTTGTTGTTGTTTCTTTGTTTCTCTTATGTTTTACCCTCTTATATAATTAGAGTTTTCATTTTCATTGCACAAAAGAGCCGTTTTCTATTTCTCGAGTGCCCGGAATGTTTTTTTCTGAAGAACCTAAAAAAAGTGTTCTCAGAAATGAGCTATCACGTGTGAAGATTCATGGCTTTCAAGCCAAATGATCAATCTTATGGCCACATTTACGACATAGTTTGTTCAAATTATCTCATATTGTGCACAAGGGTGCATGTTGAAATGGCAAACAATGTTGCCAAAGGGAGTTTTCATTTTCTTTGCACAAAAATTCATTTTCCTTTTTTCGAGTGCCCAAAATGAGTTTTTTATGAAGAACCTACCAAATATTTGTTGCAAAATTGGACAAAATCATTTTTATAAAATATTAGGACATATTTAATTCACAATTGACAAAATATTAGAGTGCCAAAATCTTTCGATCCACCTCTAGTGAAAAAGACAAAACTCAGCGATTCAGTTGGAAGCGGGTCAAATTTGAACTAGAGGTGCCTCATAGTTTGATCTTTATTTTTTCAAAAAATCATTTCTAGGTAAATAAGTATCTATTTAATCAGAGATCCAACAAAATCATGTCAAGATTCAACCCCTATGTATGAACGGTCATGCCCGCCGTTTCGACCGCATTTTGAAACGGGCATAAATAATTCAAAAAATCAACAAAATGCAAAACCTTCGTGTTATGTCATCATATGTGACCAAGTTACCAGGAAAAATAATAAACTTGTAATACGGTAATTATTTTAAAAAAGTGTTCTCAGAAATGAGCTATCATGTGTGAAGATTCATGGCTTTCAAGCCAAATGATCAATCTTATGGCCACATTCATGGCATAATTTTTCAAATGATCTCATATTGTGCACAAGGGTGCATCTTGAAATGGCAAACAATGTTGCCGAAGGGAGTTTTCATTTTCTTTGCAGAAAAAATTCATTTTCCTTTTTTCGAGTGCCCAAAATGAGTTTTTTTGTGAAGCACCTACCAAATATTCATTGCAAAATTGGAAAAAATCATTTTTATAAAATATTAGGCCATATTTAATGCGCAATTGGCAAAAGGTTTGGTGTCAAAAGCTTTTGATCCACCTCTCGTGAAAAAGACAAAACTCTGCCGATTCAGTTGGAAGTGGGTTAAATCTGAACTAGAGGTGCCTCATAGTTTGCTCTTTATTTTTCCAAAAATCATTTCTGGTTAAATAAGTATCTATTTAATCAGAGATACAACAAAATTATGGCAAGATTCTACCCCTAGCTATGAACGGGCATGCCCACCGTTTTGATCGCATTTTGAAACAGGCATAAATAATTCAAAAAAAATACAAAAATTGTAAAATATTCGCGTTGTGTCATCATATGTGACCAAGTTACGAGGAAAAATAATAAACCTGTAATACGGTAATTATTTTAAAAACTGTTCTCAGAAATGACCTATCATGTGTGAAGATTCATGGCTTTCAAGCCAAATGATCAATCTTATGGCCGCATTCATGGCATAGTTTGTTCAAATGATCTCATATTCTGCACACTGGTGCATGTTGAAATGGCAAACAATGTTGCCGAAGGGAGTTTTCATTTTCTTTGCACAAAAAAATCATTTTCCTTTTTTTGAGTGCCCAAAATGAGTTTTTCTGTGAAGGACCTACCAAATATTCGTTGCAAAATTGGACAAAATCATTTTTATAAAATATTAGGCCATATTTAATATGCAATTGGCAAATGGTTTGGGTCTCAAAAGTTTTCGATCCACCTCTTTTGAAAAAGACAAAACTCTACCGATTCAGTTGGAAGCGGGTCAAATTTGAACTGCAGCTGTGTTATAGTTTGCTCTTTATTTTTTCCAAAAATCATTTCTAGTTACATAAGTATCTATTTAATCATAAATACATGGTTTGGTGGCGATATGTCGAGGTTTGGATAGTGGCCGAGTGCCCAACTCCAGAGCGCGTAAACTCGCATGCCCGCCGCATGGTCACCGTGTGACCGTGGAGTTGCTATGCATTCTGGGCGGCCTAGGCATATCTTGTGGGTTGGGCACTCCCCAAGTAGGTGCTAGGAAGAAAATGACAACAGAAGATTCTCACGAGGAGACCGAACTATGCTCAAATATGAAATAGCAGGCAAGTGTTTGATAAGCTGTACGGGAAATACACATGGACAATGTGCGTGCGTTTTTCTTGAGGATGATCATCTACAAAGAAGACTGTCTTCACAAATTTTTATCTCAAATGGAGCAGCCTAGTTGGTACTTTGTTTGCAAAGTATCACACTGGACAGAAATATGAATGTTGAAGCTGTTGGAAATATGGCCTAGAGGCAATAATAAATTAGTTATTATCATATTTCCTTGTTCATGATAATCGTTTATTATCCATGCTATAATTGTATTGAATGGAAACACATGTGTGGGTAAATAGACAACACTCTGTCCCTAGTATGCCTCTAGTGAACTAGCTCGTTGATCAAAGATGGTCAAGGTTTCCTAGCCATTGACATGTGATGTCATTTGATAACGGGATCACATCATTAGGAGAATGATGTGATGGACAAGACCCAAACTACAAACGTAGCATATGATCGTGTCAGTTTATTGCTATTGTTTTCTGCATGTCAAAGTATGTGTTCCTATGACCATGAGATCATACAACTCACTGACACCGGAGGAGTACCTTGTGTGTATCAAACGTCGCAACGTAACTGGGTGACTATAAAGGTGCTCTACAGGTATCTCCGAGGGTGTCTGTTGAGTTGGCATGGATCAAGACTGGGATTTGTTACTCCGTGTGACGGAGAGGTATCTCAGGGCCCACTCAGTAATACAACATCACAATAAGCCTTGCAAGCAATGTGACTAAGTGTTAGTCACGGGATCTTGTATTACGGAACGAGTAAAGAGACTTGCCGGTAACAAGGTTGAACTAGGTATGCAAGTAACATACCGAAGAACAAAGGGAACGTCATAAGGGATTAACTGAATCCTTGACATAGAGGTTCGACCAATAAAGATCTTCGTAGAATATGTAGGAACCAATATGGACATCCAGGTCCCGCCATTGGTTATTAACCGTAGAGGTGTCTCGGTCATGTCTACATAGTTCTCGAACCCGAGGGTCTGCACACTTAAGGTTTGGTGATGTTTCGGTAGTGTAGAGTTATGTATGGTGGTGACCTAAGGTTGTCCGGAGTCCCGTATGAGATCTCGGACGTCACGAGGAGCTCCATAATGGTCCGGAGGTAAAGATTCATATATAGGAAGTCCTATTTTGGTTGCCGGAAAAGTTTCGGGCTCATCGGTAGTGTACCGGGAGTGCCGGTAGTGTACCGGGGGACCATAGGGAGAGGTATTTCGACCCAAGAGGCTACATGGGCTGTGGGAGGGTGGAAACCAGCCCTTAGTGGGCTGGTGGAAGTCCTCTAAGAGGCCCATGCGGCTGGACTTGGGAAAGAGAGAAAAAAAGGCCAAGGTGGAAAGAGATTCCAATTAGGAAAGGAGGAATCCTAGTCCTAATAGGATTGGAGGAGGATTCCTCCTCTCCTCCTTGCTCAAGAGGCAAGGCAGGGCTGCCTTGTGCGCCAGCCATCCTCCTCCCTCCATCTTATATATACTGGAGGTATTGGGTGTTTTGCACTTGATTTTACGGCCACGTGCTACCCGTTCCACCGGTGCTCCTCTAGATCGGATTTCCGCACTGCTTAGGCGAAGGCCTGCCGAAATTGCTCCACCACCATCATTGGAGCGCCGTCATGCTGCCGGTGAACTCTTCTCCCTCTCCACTTCCTCTTGCTGGATCAAGACGGTGGATATCGTCATCAAGCTGCACGTGTGCTAAACGTGGAGGTGCCGTACGTTCGGCGCAAGATCGGAAGGACCGTGAACAAGATCGCGAGACGGTTCGTGATCAGTTCATGAGAAGGATCGTGATGAGATCGCGGGATGGATCGTGATGAGATCGCGGGACGGATCGTGATGAGTTCACGGGACGGATCCTGATTGCATCGCGGGACGAATCGTGATGTGATCGCGGGACGCTCGGCGATTTGGATCGCGAAGATGTTCGACTACACCAACCGCGTTTCTTAACGCTTCCCGCTTAGCAATCTACAAGGGTACGTAGATCCACTCTCCCTCTCGTAGATGCTCATCATTATGGATAGAGCTTGCGTGTGTGTAGGATTTTTTTTGTTTCCCATGCAACGTTCCCCAACAGAAGCTGGGCTCAAAATAATGAATGGATTGAGCTGAAATTTGGTGGAGGATTGTTATTTGGGCATAGGAAAGCACTGTAGAAAACTGATATCATTTGGACATGCCAAAGTGGTACTTCCTTCACAATGCTCTTCTCTGGACAGAAACTTGGGAAAATAAGTGAGAGAAACTGGATAAATGAAATGATCTCAAATTTGGTGTAGGTAAGTTACATAGGTATGGTCATGCCGTGGTAAATTTTTAGAAATATAAGCAATATATAATATAGTTGCTTCACAAAGCTTCTCTCTCGATAGAAACTTTGGAAATTTTCTAACAAAGATTTACTAGGAAAATTGAGCTGAATATTAGCATGTGGCAATTATTTGGGTATGGAAGAGTGCCCAAAAAGTTTATGGGTCATAGGAGGGGTCTAGATGGCACTTGCTTTGCAATGTGCCAATCTGGCCATAAAATAGAAATTGAACCTAGGCTCACATAGTTGATTTGATTGAGCTGCAATTTGGAGGAAGGTGATAATGTGGGCATATGAAGTCATTGTATAAATTTCATGCCATTTGGATATATAAATATGGTACTTCCTTCACAATGCTCTCCAGTGAACAGAAAATTGGGAAAAATATTGAGGGAAAGTGGTTAAATTAAATGAGCTAAAATTTGGTGGAGGGAGGTTCTATGGGCACGGTCATGTCTTGGTAAATTTGCAGCAATTATAAAGCAATATAGAATATAGTTGCTTCGCAAACTGAAAACATTACCAGAAACAAAGATTGGATGGTGAGATCTCATGGATTGTTAGATGGGGCTAATGTTTTTTGGAGAGCTATGATATGGGCACATAGAAGATGTGGAAAAAATTCAACTCATTAGGATATGAATAGCTAGTACTTCATTCGCAAAGCTTCTAGCTGAACAAAAACTTTGGAAATTTGCCAAGGAAGATTTACTAGGCAAATGGAGCTGAATTTGTCATGAGGCAATGATTTGGATAGGAAAGAGTGCCCAAAATTTTTGAGGGCAATCAAGAATATATAAATATCACTTCCTTCCCAAAGTGCTATTCTGAACAGAATAGGAAAATGAATATTGTTGAATTATTTTTGAACTAGGGAAGGAAGGTTTTTGACATATTTGATGAATATATAATCCAAAGAACTTATGAGAATTTTTTGGGAATTTTGGGTATAACAGAAATATAGGTTGCTTCACAACCTAGGGCAAAAATTGACACATGGACATGACACAAAGGCAAAACTGATGAGGTGGCGCCTAGTTATCGTAACCCACCCCAATTTACAAGGTTATGACCATCTGTATTGGTCGTGATCAGCTAGAAATAAGGCAGTGGAACAGTGCTGTCTGCTTTACGACCATTTCGTGTAAGGAAATTATGACCTTTCTAACCAAAATGGTCATTATAGTTGAGGGTTTGGAGACCTCCGAACAGCTTACGACCAATTGGTCTCAAATGGTCATAGATTTACGACCATTTCTTCTAGGGTCACTGACAGAAGGTCTCAAGTTGACATATTTCTTGTAGTGTCTTCTTCTTCTTCCTCCTCTTCTGCTCCTCCTCCTCTCCTCTTTCTTCTTCTTCTTCTTCTTCTTCTTTCTCCTCCTCCTCCTCCTCCTCCTCTTCTTCTTCTCCTTCTTCTTTTCCTTCTTTCTTTTCCTTCTTTCTTTTCCTTCTTCTTCTTCTTTTCTTCTTTTCCTTTTTCTTTTTTCCTTTTTTCCTTCTTTTTATTCTTAACTAATTTTTCTTCTTCTACCTTTTTATTAAACTAACCTGACTAACCTAACTAACTAACCAAAGTTACTAACCTAATTAACCTAAATAATTGAATAGAAAAACAAAAAAATGAGGCGGGGGGTTGGGTTCTCACCGGCATGGGCGGCGGGCGGCGGGGCGCCGGGCGGCGTGGAGTCGGGCACGGGGGGACAACGGGGTGGCTGGTGGGACGATGGGCTTGGTGGTGGAGTGGGCGTGGGGAGGGGGGCACCACGCTAGGAGGCAGCACTGGGGCGGCGTGGGCGGCGAGGCACTGGGGCAGCGTGGCGCTGGGGCTGCATGGGCGTCGGGTCAGTGGGGACGACGGACGCGGTGGGCAGCGGTGCAAAGGTGGAGGAGGTGGTCGCAGGGAGGAGCAGGGGCACACAAGGGGCGGCGGGGCACCGGGGCGGTGGGTACGACGGACGCGATGGACGGCGGCACGAAGGTGGAGGAGGTGGTCGCTGGGAGGAGCGGGGGCACTTGTGGAGGAGGGAGAGAGAGATGGGGGAGAGGGGAGGGGGTTGGAGTGAGGGTTGACAGCCATTAGGGCGGCATCCTCTTTGCCATCCGCCAGCCAATGACAAAGAGGCAAAAGGTGGACGGCAGAGAGAAGCAGACGACAAAGAGTCTGCCAGCGAACGGTGTAGTGGGGCCCACCCCGTGCTCTTTGCCGTCTGCCTTTGGGCCCTTTGCCGTCAGCTGGCGGACGGCAAAGATCTTACTGATGGCAAATTATGTCTTTGCCATCTGTCAGATCTTTGGCGTCGGGTTTATTGCAGCAGACGGCAAAGACTCTCGTTACCATCAGCCAACAGACGACAACGATCTGGCAGACGGCAAATCCCTAGATTCCAGTAGTGTACAGAGCCTAGCTCTTCCATCACATCTAGATCCACCAAAAACCCTAGCCCACCATGTCGTCTTCCACCTCAGTCATCTCTTCCGGGCTCAACAACAACACATACGAGCCGCTAACCCGCACAACCTACATCCTATGGCGTGCCCAAATCAGATCACATATCATGGGTGCCAGCCTATATGGCTATCTAGACAAAACCGTTGAAGAGCCCACCAAAACAATCACCACCAAAACAACCGAGGGCAAGGATCAGGTTGTTGTGACCCCTGCCTATGCCCCTGGATGATCCAAGATAAAAAATCGTTTCCTACCTTCTCTGAAACCTATCCAAAGAAGTCCTCGTTCAAGTTGCATCGCTAGAGAAGTCGCATGCGATATGGGATGCATTGGAGAACATGTTCTCTGCCATATCCCTATCCTATGCAAACGATTTGCATGTTTCTCTCACCAACGCACAAAAGGGATCACAGTCGGCCTCGACATACTTTGGTCAGATGCATTCTCTTGCAGATGAGATCGCGACGGCTAGGAAGCCGATCAGAAAGAGCGAGCTCATCTCCTACATCATCGCCGACCTCGACATGGAGTATCAACCAATCATGTTTGACCTGGACGTCTGCACTGGGACGATCACTGTCGATGCCCTCTTCTCCCTCGTCGCTAACTTTGATCAAAGGGTTGAGATGTTCCATGGTAATGGTTCTAATGCTTTCGAATCATCGGCAAACGTCGCTTCTCATGGCAGACACGGAGGCAGAAAAGGAGGCTACCGCAACCAGAAGGGCAAGGGCAGCGGACCTCGCGGTGGTAACACTACCGGATATGGTGGCGCAGGCTACAACAGTGGCGACTTTGGTGGTGGCAGCCCTGGCAATAGTAGCGACGGCTACAACGCTTCCGATGGTGGCGGCCACCCTGGTGGTTCCGGAGGCTATGGTGGCCCTGGCGGCTATCATCAAAACAACAATGGTGGTGGTGGCTACAACTACTAGGGAAATTCCAACAACCAACGGCGCCTCCCTACGACAACAATAGGGGGCGCAATTTTCAGAGCTATGAAGGCTACGAGGACAAGTGCCAAATTTGTAAGAAAACAAACCATATTGCAAAACACTGTGATTGGCGCTATGTCAATGACACTTCCCAAAAGAAAAAATCACAGCTGCAGCTGATACATCATACGGTGTCGATACCAATTGGTATATGGATACCGGCGCCACCAACCATATCACTGGAGAACTGGAGAAGCTGACGGTGCATGAGAAGTACCGAGGCCATGACCAACTCTACACTGTAGCTAATGGTGCAGGTATGGAGATTAGTCACATTGGTCAATCACTTATCAAAACCCCACACAAAGACCTTGAAATCAATGAAATCTTGCATGTTCCCAATGCCTCCAAAACCTTGTTATCTGTCCATCGTATTGCTCTTGATAATAATGTTTTTCTAGAATTTCACCCCTTTTTATTTTTGATCAAGGATCAAGCCACGAGGAAAATTCTTCATAGAGGTGTTTGTGTGGAAGGACTCTATGCTTTGCTTCCCTAGTACTGCCAAAACAATAAACAAGTGTATGGTGCCATCAAGCTCTCTGATGATTGATGGCACAATCGCTTAGGCCATTCATCTTTTGCTACCATTCATCAAATTCTTGGTAGAAATAAACTCCCAGTTATTGGAGAGAAAAAGTTTGTAACTATTTTTGATTCATGCCAAAGAGCAAAACATCATCAATTACGATACCATGTATCTACTAGTGTGTCAACAAAACCCTTGCAACTCATTTTTTTAATGTTTGGGGCCCTGCCCCTATTTCTGTTGGCAGACACACCTACTATGTGAGCTTTCATTGACGACTTTAAAAATATACATGCATATATCTTCTTAAGAAATGTTCTGATGTGTTTCAAGTTTTTCACAACTTTCAAGCACTTGTTGAATGCCAATTTGATAGCAAAATCCTTGCCATGCAATCCGATTCGGGTGGTGAATATGAAAAATTAAAATCTTTTTTTCAACAGATTGGCATATCCCACCATGTCTCCTACCCCCATGCACACCAACAAAATGGTTCTGCCGAACGCAAGCATAGACATATTGTTGAAGCATGTCTAGCCCTCCTAGCTTCAGCTTCCATGCAACTAAAGTTTTGGGATGAAGCTTTTCTCACTGTGGTTCATCTTATCAATATGTGGCCTAGTCGCACCATCTCCAATGAAACACCCAGTGAACGTCTTCTCCATGTCACACCTGACTACACCACTCTTCGAGTCTTTGGTTATGCATGCTGGCCTAATCTTTGTCCTTATAATACTCGTAAGATCATGGTTCCTTCCACACAATTGTGCTTCTCGGATATAGTGCTCAACACAAAGGTGCCCAATGTCTTGATGTTGCCATGGGTCGTGTTTACATATCACATGATGTAATATGTTTGATGAAACCCATTTCCCTTTTCAGAAACTTCAACCTAATGCTGGTGCTCTTCTTAGGAAAGAAATCTTGCTTTTTCCTAGTTACCTCTTTGGTGTTGATCATGTGCGGTCTAATGATATTTGTGATGATTCAATTTTGACTGTCTCTCCTAATACCCCATCTGAGTTTGCTGTTGTAGGAAGAAATAATGCTTAACTTCTTGGTGAAAATAGTTCATTTTTTGTTAAAAAAACAATGTTGCAGATGGGACAAATGCTACCACAGGTGATCATCCGCGATCTTCCTTGGGATCGTCACGCCTGACTGCATCAGATCCGACAACATCTACGTCGGGATCCATGCCTCGTTAGGTGGCCCGTGCTGGCCAGCCTGATCCTCCTCCGCGCCAACTAGACTGGCCAAAGATAAGGAAGCGAATACATCATACGATGAGCCAAAGCGCCACATAGTTCTTTGAGGAAAAAAAGACATCGTGGGATTGGAGGGCAAGACAGACATGTCTGAAGATTATGAAAAGTTTCATGAAATTCCTCCCTTCAAAGTCAAGGCTGACCCAAGCTACCTGTTAAGCGATGAAGATTATCCATGGTTACAGCACAATAAGGAAAGGTCACAAGCGAAGAAAAAGTGAAGACTTTCTCTCCACAACTATGTCATTGCAGTTACAAGTGAAAAAATGAAATGCCTTTTGTAACACATGAGTTTTCGTCCGAAACCCTTATACTTCGAAAGAGATTGTCTGTTTTGTACATGAAGTCCATCCAGTTTTTTGCCATAAACCTCTCAACTTTTTATAACATGCTATGTGGGTGAAATGATGATGCCATGCCAACTTTCAACCTTTTCAGAGTTCATTTGAAGTGCTTTTCAATTTCAGGGTTATTTAGCTAAAAAAATCAATAAGTGCATGAAAAATACGAAATGTGTAGTCAGAAAGGGTTGAAAATTGATGATGTCGCTTTGAATGGTGCATTTTGAACACACAAAAACTATAGAGTTCAAATAAGTTCAAAAAATGAAATCCCTTTGTAACAGATGAGTTTTCGTCCGAAACCGTGATACTTCGAAAGAGATTGTCCATTTTGTACATGAAATGCATCCAGTTTTTGCTGTAACCCTCTCAACTTTTTAACACATACTATATGGGTGAAATGATGATACCATGCCAACTTTCAACCTTTTCAGGGTTGATTTGAAGTGCTTTTCAATTTAGGGTCATTTTAGCTCAAAATAAATGATGAAATGCATGAAAAATACCAAATGAAGTCAGAAAAGGGTTGAAAAGGGATGATGTGGCTTTGAATGGTGCATGTTGAATGCAGAAAAATTCTTGAGTTCAAATATGTTTAAAAAATTGAAATCCTTTTGTAATAGACATGTTTTCGTGTGAAACCCTAATACTTCAAAGAGATTCCCCATTTTGTACACGAAGTGAATCCAGTTTTTGTCGTAACCCTCTCAACTTTTTAGAAAATGCTATGTGGGTGAAATGATGGTACCATGCCAAGTTTCAACCATTTCAGAGTTCATTTGAAGTGCTTTTCAATTCAGGGTCATTTTAGCTCAAAATAAATGATGAAATGCATGAAAAAAATCAAATGAAGTTAGAAAAGGGTTGAAAAGGGATGATGTGGCTTTGAATGGTGCATATTGAATGCAGAAAAATTCTTGAGTTAAATATGTATAAAAAATTTGAAATCCTTTTGTAACAGACATGTTTTCGTTCGATAAAAGTTATATAACTAAACTTGATATTATATACAATTCATGCAACTAAAATTATCAAAGTTATATTTGTTAAAAACTTTGATAGAAAAAATAACATTCATAAATTATTTTTTGTTAAAAACTTCTAATATGCAAAAAAATAAAAAATAGAAAATAGATGCGCTTATAGGGAAAATTCGACATAAATTCAAAGTGCTAGTAAGTGCCTACTAGCACATACTAGCATTTTGAACTTAGGTTAAATTTTCCGTATAAGGGCATCTATTGTCACTTTGAGAGGAGCTCAACGTAGCAGTCACGACGAGGCTTATAAACAGGTTCAAACAACCTTCGCTTGGCGTGGTGGGACTAAACTCCCACCACACCGCTATGCAAGGCCATTGGTCCCGGTTGGTGCCAGAAACCGGGACCAATGCCTACCTTTGGTCCCGGTTGGTGGCACCAACCGGGACCAAGGTCCCTTTTGTCAGCCCAAAGGGCGGGAAGCAGAGACCTTTGGTCCCGGTTGGTGCCACGAACAAGGACCAATGCTTCTTATATATAAGGAGCACTTAGCAAATTTTGCAGGTTTCATCGCCCTCCCCGTCCCTGTCGCCTCCCCCATGGCCCCCGTCGCCGCCCCGCCCCCCCGCCGCCAACGCCACCCCCATCTCCGCCCCTCCCCCGTCGCCCCCGTCGCCGCCCCTCCCCGTCGCCTCCCATGCCGCCCCCGTCGCCTCTTCGTTGCCGCCCCATCGCCTCTGCGTCGCTGCCCCCGCTGTGAGCCGCCTTCGCCCCTGCTCTGTGAATTTTTTAAATATATGTTGATTTTTTTATATGATGAATGTTTATGTTTTAGTTGTTTTATGTTTTATTTAATTATTAGGAGTCTGAGGAAAAATTAGTATGTGTATGTTAGATTACAGAAAAATTCTTGGTTTTATGAAAAATTAGTGATTAACGATAAGAAAACGTTCTCATAGGAATTTGTCTTGACGTCGACGATGTCGGACCCGCATCCTCGTTGTCGAGTGGTTTGCGAGAGCCTGCTTGATAGGCGCCATGTCCGGGACTAGGCTCCGCCGGGCTGGCACTGGGAGGTGCTACCTTCCCGGGCTCGGAGGTTGGTGACAAATCCAGGTCTCGTCGTCGACCCGGAGCTTTTGTGGTGGCGGTCACGTGGGCCACTTTCGGTGTGGAGGGAGCGGGCCCCCACGGAGGTGGTACATCGCCGTGTTAGGGAGGAGGACGAGCACGTCCGTCACTACATGGCGGCGTTGGACGCTAGGTTTGACAATACCTGGGAGATTCTTCAGGGATCTCACCCGAGTTATGATCCTGTGATGGTTCCTTATCTTTGGGTGTCCATCACCGGCGACTCAGAGACCGCTACTGAACCTAGTTCACCATCCTCCACTTTGGATTCTACGATATTCGATCTGTATTAGTGATCTTATATGATAATATTCGAGATGTATTAGTTAATATTTGATGATGCATTAACTGGATTGTTCGGGATGATGTGTTAGTTAATATCGAGTGCTTGTGATTTGCTAGTCATTTTGGAAAAACATATGGAATTTTTTCTATGTCATTTGTCAATATATGGAACGAGTTGACTTTAGGTCTATTTCGTCTCCTTGTGTGTATTTCAGTGAGGGAGAGTGTCCATCATATATATATGAGAGAGGAAGAATCCCGACTGTTGTCATGGGGGTCGCTTCTCCTTCGTTCCCGTGTGCTAGACATTCTGTTGTAATGCACTTGGGGACGAATGGAGGAGCCACCATCACAAACGATTGCAATATCAGAGGGAGTGCCCACCATATACGCGAGATGAGAGTTTATGAAGGAAAGACTCGACACACCTAAAGTCAACCCATTGCATATTGAGTAATAGTGATCTGTGTGTTGATCAGTTTCCTGGTAGTTTCCTTTGATCGATTTTAAATATTTAAAATCGATTTTAAATATTTAAAATCGACCAAAGGAAATATTAGTGAACTTATATGATAATATTCGAGATGTATTAGTCAATATTTGATGATGCATTAATAACTGGATTATTCCAGATGATGTATTAGTGATATAATATTCGAGTTCATTATAAATGTATTAGTGATATTTTATCGGTATAATGCGTGTGTGACTTTCGGTTCGTCGTTGCTCCTTGTGTGACTTTCATTTGTGTTCTTGATGGAGGAATCCCGACTGTTGTCGTGGGGGCGCCTCCTCTTTTTTATCTTCTTTGCGATATATTCGTCGGTATAATGCGCAAGAAGAGAAGAGGGGAGGGGTGTCCATCACCGGTGGTCGAACTATTACTGTGAGAGAGTGCCCACCAACATATATACACCACCATATTAGTGTGAGAGAGAGCGCACCAACACACCATGAGATATGAGTGTTATTTAAGGAAAGCCTCGACGGACCGAAAGTCACACATGCATTAGGATCCAAAGTGTGTCGTAATTCTTGAATTATGACCACAGGAAATGTCATCGTCATCAGACGACGATAGGATCCAAGTGTGTGAATTATGTGGTGGAAGATAAGGGTCTTTGTGACTAGCCTGGGCTGCGAGACGATAGGTAGTTCACCATGAAGCTTTACGAGGACTTTGATATTTCCACGATACGCAACGATGATAACTGTTTTTTCGTAATTAAGCATTACTTCTGTTTCTTTCCTTCAACGCGTAATTTCTGTTTTATACAACTTGACTAGTTCGTCCCCTGCCAAGCAAGACGGTATTTCTTGGAGAGGTTTCGAAGAGCACGAGAGTTTCGACACGAGGACAGCCAACCTGAGGACTAAACATGGTCACACATTTCTTGTGAAAGTAATGAATGTACTTAATAATACAAAATTAGGGTGCTCAAATTAGGAAGCTCCTTGCAAGGCATATGGATTTCATGAGGGTATGGAAATAACCTTCGATCTTCGTCCTGAAGATCATATTGAAGGAAACATCGACATTTGGGTGGATGTCGATATGCTTCCTGTTTTACCTCCATGTGAGTTTGTCAACCATGCATATTTGTCAAATAATTTGCATTTTCTATACATAAATATTTGGTGTTCATCCATACTAAATTTGTTAATTTTTAATTTATAGCTTATTTCGTTTCTTCGAGTGAAATACAGAACATAATCGACATGACACACTGCACTTATGGATCACATCTAACTTGGGAGGAAAAGGATGATCTTATCTACTTTGTTATTGTTGTCATAGCTGGTAGGGATATCTTCCCGTATAATTTGGGAACTGGCCCAAATTATACATTGTACATGACACTAGTGCATAGGTTGAGGGCGGATGACATTCGCCGAAATATCTTGGTAAGAGTTGCTAATTAAGTACACTAGTACTATTGCGTAAATGATATTGATTACATTGCTAACTAGGCTACTATTATGTTCTTCAACAGAAATTGCCAAATGAAGTTGTGCCACCGTTGATGCAACCCGAAGGTAATATGACAATAAAAAGCCCCTTCCATCCCGAGTTATCTTTTGCATACTCGACTGAGCGCAAACCACCAAGAAGGCTCGAAATTGAAGCATGAGGACAAATAAAGAAGGCTCGCAAGCCACAAGTTGGAGACCGTTGGATCTCTTTGTTTCATCATGGAGACATAGGTGTTATTCTTTGTTATGCCATTTTACCTAGGAGGGAGGAGTAGGTCCTATGAGAGAGTACTATGTCATTTTATCTTCTTTTTTTGTTTTATGAGACTTTAACTTTGTATGATTAAGATGATGATGATGATGAGTTGTTAGATCTTGTGTAATTAATGGTTCCTTCATATGCTTATTACCTAGCGTCGAGTTCTCTCTATATGTATAGTAGATAGCAGCGTCGACCAAGCACGGAGAAAGAGAGGACACTTCTCTCTATTAATTAGCTAGCTAACACAATATGAAACCCATAAATTAACCCTCCAAAACCCCCTAAACACCCCCTTTCAAAAAAAAACCCAACAACTTTTGGTCCCGGTTGGTGTTACCAACCAGGACTAAAGGTCCTCCTGCCTGGGCTCCCCACAGAGGCCACGTGGAGCCCCTTTTGTCCCGGTTCATAAGCGAACCGAGACTAAAGGTTTAGGGCTTTAGTCCCGACCCTTTAGTCCCGATTCAAGAACCAGGAGTAATGGGCCTCTGGAACCGGGACAAATGGGTCGTTTTCTACTAGTGATATAGCTCTCGATGCATGCCGTCTTTTTCATGCACACGTTGTTGTTCCTCGCGTGCCTCCATTGTATCTTTTGTCTTCCCATACACTCCCAAGAAGTCTAGCAGGTTCACGCAAAGATTCTTCGTCACGTGCATCACGTCGATTGCAGAGCGGACCTCTAGGTCTTTCCAAAAGGGTAGGTCCCAAAATATATATTTCTTCTTCCACATGGGTGCGCGTCTCGCATCATCAGTCGTAACAGATAGTCCGCCGGGACCCTTTCCAAAGATTACTTGTAAATCATTGACCATATCAAGTATGTGATCACCAGCACGAAGGGCGGGCTTCTTCCGGTTATCTGCCTCACCTTTGAAATGCTTTCCTTTCTGTCGACATTGATGGTTGGTCGGAAGAAATTGACGATGCCCCAGGTACACATTCTTCCTGCATTTGTCCAAATATATACTGTCGGTGTCATCTAAACAGTGTGTGCATGTGTGGTATTCCTTGTTTGTCTGTCCTGAAAGGTTACCGAGAGCAGGCCAATCGTTGATGGTTACAAACAGCAACACATGTAGGTCAAATTCCTCCTGTTCGTTCTCATCCCACAAACGTACACCTCTTCCATTCCATAGCTGTAAAAGTTCATCAACTAATGGCCTTAGGTACACATCAATGTTATTGCCGGGTTGCTTAGAGCCTTGGATGAGCACTGGCATCATAATGAACTTCCGCTTCATGCAAAACCAAGGAGGAAGGTTATACATACATAGAGTACATGCCATGTGCTATGCTTGCTGCTCTGCTCCCCAAAAGGATTAACGCCATCTACACTTAAACCAAACCATACGTTCCTTGGGTCACCTATAAAGTCGCTCCACTTTCTCTCGATCTTTCTCCACTTGACCCGTCAGCGGGTGCTTTCAACTTCCCATATTTCTTACGGTATTTTATGTGCCATTGCATCAACTCGGCATGATTTTTTGTTTCTGAACAGATGTTTCAAGTGTGGTATTATAGGAGCATACCACATCACCTTGGCAGGAATCCTCTTCCCGGTGCGCTGGCCCTCAACATCACTAGGGTCATCTCTTCTGATCTTAGACCGCAATGCACCGCATACCGGGCATGCGTCCAAATCCTCGTACGCACTACAGGAGAGGATGCAGTCATTAGGGCATGCATGTATCTTCTGCACCTTCAATCCTAGATGGCATAGAACCTTCTTTGCTTCGTACGTACTGCCAGACAATTGGTTATCCTTTGGAAGCTTCTTCTTCATTGTTTCAGTAACAAACTAAATCCCTTGTCAGATACACCATTGTTTGCCTTCCATTGCAGCAATTCTAGTGTGGTGCCGAGCTTTGTGTTGTCATCTTTGCAATTTGGGTACAACCCCTTTTTGTGATCCTCTAACATGCGATCGAACTTCAACTTCTCCCTTACACTTTCGCATTCTCTGTGTGCATGAACAATGACCCGGTGAAGATCATCATCAGGCACATCGTCTGGTTCCTCTTGATCTTCAGCTTCCCCCATTGTAGCATCACCGTATTCAAGGGGCGGGTAGTTGTCATCATCCTCTTCTTCTTCGTTGTCTTCCATCATAACCCCTCTTTCTCCGTGCTTGGTCCAAACATTATAGTCAAGCAGGTGGAAGTGAAGGGTTTTAGAGTTGGAGAAAGCCTTCGTATTCTCATAGAAAGTACATGGACAATGCATAAAACCATTCTGCTTGTTTGCCTCAGCTGCTTCGAGAAAATTATGCAGGCCCTTAATATATTCGGAGGTGTGTCGGTCACCGTACATCCATTGTCGGTTCATCTACGTGCGTTATATAATAAAGTATATTAAAAACCATTACAACATATCATGAATAGAGAAGTGACCAAATTAATAGAAATTCATCATCACATTAAAGCCAGAGTACAATAGTGACCAAAATAAATACATGCAGTTCATACATAGTTCTCATTATTGAACAACATATAGCTCTCTAGAGCATCTAATTAAAACATACATTGAAACTATGTAAAAAACGTAAATGCAACAACAAATGCGATCATAACCGCTACTAAGGTACCAATTGATCCAACGGTATAATGATACCAATCCTCAGTATGAATGACATATTTTCTAATCTTTCTAATCTTCAAGTGCATTGCATCCATCTTGATCTTGTGATCATCGACGAGATCGGCAACATGCAACACCAACTTCATCTTCTCCTCTTTAACTCTTTGTAATTTTTCTTTGAAGTCATTGTTTTCTTTTTCAACCAAATTTAACTTCTCGACAAGAATTTCTATGTGAGTTGGAATTTCCGGTTCACATACCTCCTAGATTAAAAACTCCATGTCACGTTGGTCGGCATAATTGTCATAAACACTAAATAAAACAAATAGTTATAAAAGATAGTATATACCACATCCGAATCATAGACAGGACGAGGGCCGACGGAGACGGATACCAAAACAATCGCACTATATAATAACAAACAATAATAAAAGTAAGAAAATTACACAAGTATCTATCTAAATCATACAAGTAAGATTTTTTTTTCTGATAGAAAGAAGAAAAGAAGAAGAGGCTAACCACGGTGGTGCCGGCGCCGAGATGGGCGCGGACGATTGACGGCGGTGAGGACGGCGACGAGACAGGACATATCTCCAAACCTAGACAAATCTTGAGGGAAATGGAGCTTGGACAAGGAGCTTCCAGAGGAGAAATCTTAAGTGTGGCTCGGGCATTTCATCGAACACCTCATGTGCATAGGAGGTGAGCTAGAGCACCACAAAGCTCTCCCACGGCCGACCAAAAAAATAGAGCAGTGCACTGCTCTACTCGCGGGCAGGGCGTATATATAGGCCAACCATTGGTCCCAGTTTGTGGTTGGAACCGGGACTGAAGGACAACATTTGGTCCCGGTTCCAGCCACAAACCGGGACCAATGGTTGTGGGCCAGGAGCGAGGCCCATTGATCTTGGTTCGTGTCTGGAACCGGGACCAAAAGGGACAGACGAACCGGGACCAATGGCCCACGAGGCCTGGCCGGCGCCCTAGCCTCACGAACCGGGACCGATGCCCCCATGGGTCCTAGTTCGTGAGTGAACCGGGATTAATGGGCTTTTCAGGCTGGACCAAAGCACTGTTTTCTACTAGTGGTGGGCTTGTCGTCATATGAGTTATGGGCTCAGCGATGGCCGTCGGCAGCCTTTAGGTCATGCCCCCCGGTCCACCGGGATTGGTGGGGAATTTAGGCGTCAGTGCCCCTAGGGTGGTGGTGCTAACCCTAGCTCAGGGGCTGATGTCGGGCTTCTTTACACGCGGTTGGTGCACTGTGAAGCGGGCGGTTGGCGTTGTCTTGTGGCTTGGATGTCGGGGCGGTGGCCCTAGAAGGTGGTCCACATGGCTGGATCTCCGGCGGGTACCATGCTGGCAGTGGTGGTGATGCCTCTTGGTCATGTGGGCGGCAAGAGGCATTGTGAAGGGTGGCTCTAGCACACTCTCTGTCTCTGGCAGTGGAGGTGCTCCGATCCGAATCTAGGGTTTTGATCTCGTCGTGCTCCTCTTGAAGACATCGTGGTGGCACGCGGGAGCTACCGAGCGAGAGCTTAGCGCTTTGGCGCCTCCGTCGACCACTCTTATGGGCACCGCTCTCTTCTTGAAGACGTCGTGGTGCTCCCCTCGTGTCCGGGTTCCAGGTAAAAACCTTTTGTCCAGTGTGGACTCAGCAACAGTGGCGTGTGGTGTGGGTTTCCCTCCCGAGAGCGTTGTCATGGAGCTTATGTGTATTAGGGTGTGGCATAGTGTTGTTCTTAGTTCCTCCAGTGTTATCCTTCGGTGGTGTAGTCGCTTGCGGTGTGCGTGTTCTGATTATCTTAGGATCGGCTTTATAAGAGAGCTACCTCTCCATCTTGTATCGTTCGGCCGTGTATTTTATTCGGTTGTTATTATATATATAAAACGGGACGAAAGCATGTTTCGAGAAAAAGAAAACAAAAATACATCCAGCAAAGAGATGCTTGGTGGGGCAAGCGATGCAGTTCACTCCCTAGAAATCAACAAGGTCTACAAGCGAAAATAGTATACATCAATCAGGCCAGAGATGAGAACCAAGTAATGTTGCATCTACAAAAGATTACTTAGAACCACATCTATTTTATTTACTCCTGTAGCTTGCTGGTGGCATTGCCTCACAGGAACAGCAGGACTCACCCACGCAGCCCTGGTTGACCTATACATTTTTAGCACTCACCCACGCAGCCCTGGTTGACCTATACATTTTTAGCCACGTAATGCAAGCATGGTTTTATACTCCCTCTGTTTTTAAATATATGTCTTTTTAAAGATTTTAATATAGATGACATACGGAGTAAAATAAATAAATCTACATTCTAAACTATGTTTTTATACATTCGTATGTAGTTCGTATTGAAAACTCTTAAAAGACTAACATTTAGAAACAGAGGGAGTAGATAAGTGAACAACAGATCATTGCACGTATGTACGTGGCGTACATAGAAATATTTCTTTGGAATTATTAAATTCACACATAATTCATACCTTAAGACTGATTACAGAGCACAATTAGCTCGCCTCCTGAAACAAATATAGTACCGAATTCATGTTCTAGCTAGTTGCTCCAAAAGTTGATGTAGGCCGTAGGATTTTTTATTTTAACACTATATTGGCAGAGTGTTGAACTCAAGGCCTCTTGACTCGGACAACATATTGAATTCATGCTTCAGCCAATTGCTTCAAAAAATGTGAACTGATAAAGAAGACGGGAAATATATTTCAACATATAAAAAGTCATTAGTAATATACCTCTACAGAATAAAGTAACTAGTAAAAATTATATCTTTGCGAATAAAAAAACATAGTGGAAACATATGCGCACGCTAAGAAAGATAATAGCAATAAATTGCCCAATTATTTCCTAATATCTAGTGGTCTGAAATTTTAAATTTCCAAAATGCAAGAAAAGTTTTGACTGTTTGCCAGAACTGACTTCAAAATGATCGAGTTGGGGGCATAATGTTTTCAGAAACCTAGTCGAGAACCGTGGTTGTCATCAGCAAAACAATACAGAATAATATCATTGTGTAATACAGTTTTTTGTTTCTCAAATTGAAATCCAAACCCCTCTGGCCATAGCTGCGACAGCGGTTAAATTGATTACACGGGGTGGGAGTGCCTCTTGCGGTGTCTGCTTGAGATCTGATTTCTCTTCTACTTCGTATATGTCAGTGCAAACCTGCAAAAGAAATAAAGGCGACGTGAGACAGAAATTCTCTTTTTACAAGTAACACGAGAAAAGAAACTACTCCTTTGATCTTACACGCAACAGGTATACATTGAGTGCAAGACGGCTGGGAAATCGGATCAACTATGATATATCTGCAACTGAAATAAAGGTGAAATGAGAAAGAAACTCGTTTCCTTTTACAAGTACGTATGGTATACATGAGAAAGAAACTACATTATTTATGATGTTAGTAGCAGTGTAGCACGTACCTTGAGTGCGGGATGGTTGGGATGGATCTCAACTGCATGCTTCAACGACGCATGTGCCTGCTTCAACGACTCATGCGCCTGCGACTCGTCGATACCCCTGTCAGTGTTGCCTAGGATTTCAGCATCAACTTTCTCAAGACGAGGGAGGTTCACCAGGCTATGGAAGTCCCAGTCATTGGTCCCTATCAGGCCGATTATTAACCTAAAACACTCAAGGCTGGACATTGCTCCCCGTACAAATCTGGGTTGGTTAGAATTCTTCAGTTCCAAGTATCTCAACTTGGGGAATGCACCCTCCTCCATGGAGTCAGGAAAAACCATGTAATCATAGAGCAGAACGGTCAGAGTAATGAGCTCTGAGAACCTCCCGAGGGTCTCCATATCCTGCGATTTCATAGCCGTCAGTTCCATATGCAAGTGGCAGAGGTTCGGGAGGCATGAGGAGTTAACCCACACTGGCAGCCCAGGAAGCAGGCCATTCACTGTCAGATGACGGAGGTGCCCAAGGGCCACAGAGCCAGCGTAATCGGACCACGGCTTAGGATGCGGTCGACGCCTACAATTAAACACTATGACTTTAAGTTTTTGCAGATTGGCAACATGTCCCATCAAACCTTTGAACAACATATTATCGTGCTCCTCTTCAAAGTGCAGGCTAAACTTTCTCAGCTCCTTCAGCTTGGCAAGCCCTTTCAGGACTGGAGAGACAAGGTGCAACTGTAGCTCTTCCAGGGATGTTAAATTCGTGCAGTCCAACACCTCCACACCGGAACCGCCAAAGCGCAGGCACTTCAGTTGTGTTAGCCGACCAACACTTTGAGGCAGTTTTTTAATGCCAGTTCTGGCCAAGTCCAGTACCTGCAAAAACCTTAGATCCCCTATTTCTTCAGGGACCTCTAAGATAAGCGGCACGGAGACCCCAGGCACAGAGAACCCAACCAGCCGGTCCGAGATCCCAAGGTACCTCAGGTGAATCAGCCTCCCAAGATGATTAAGATGATAAGGAGAATCTTCCGGCTTCGCAGAGCGCCCATTTCCCATGAAAGTGCACTCTTCTAAAGCCAACACACGCAGAGCTTTAAAGTTTGAAAGCAATGGCAACATACTGAAGTGACACATGGTGGCACTATATAACCTCAGCTGCTGCATGCTCCTGTTAGCCACAGATCCATCCTGCTCTACGACTTCATTATTTATGGCTAACCTACGAGCAGTGGTACGCGGAGATGTCCTGTTGCTGTTCGATGCAGTAACAAAACTTTCGTCTTGTGAAAGAAAATGAATCATATCGAGTACCAAATCATGCACACGACAAGCATATATGATGCTATAGTATGGCCTCTCCACTGCCTGGATCATGCTTCTATCTATGAGCATGTTGAAGTATCTCTCTCCAACCTCAAATAATCCTTTTCCTGGTTCCTCATGGACATATCCTTCAGCCACCCATTTCCAAATTAAAGTGTCCTTTTTTATTTCATAATCTTCGGGGTATATGCCTAGGTGCAATAGGCAAAGCCGTGGATAATATGGAAGATCATAGTAGCTATATAGCAATATCTTTCTTGTGGTATCCACTTCTTTGTTATCTTCATTCCCAAAACCAATAGAGTCATAGACCCCAGGCCAATCTGTTATTGGTTTACTAGCCAACAAGCTAGCTATTGTAATGATGGCTAGAGGTATGCCACCACATTTCTGCAATATCTTCTCAGATATCTTAACCGATTCATGATAAGGGCTTTTGCTTTTGCCAATAGATAATCTCATACAGAACAATTCCTTCGATCTACCGGGAGAAAGAGGTTCTTGCTTGTAAATGTCACCTGCCTCTTTTGCCACTTCAAAGATACGAGTAGTTGTGATTACTCTGCTTCCACACTTACTATCAGAGAAAGCACATTTAATTATATCCCATGAACTCATATCCCATATATCATCAATGATGATGAGGAACCTATTGACATGGCAGCATGAGATCCATGGATTAGTAAAACTAAAATAGCGTCCCAGAAATAAAAGAAATACAGGAAGCGTCTCAACTAAGAAATCGAAATGACATTATAAGTTCACGACAAAGGTGCTTTAGGACAACTGAGATATAAGTACATGATTAATGATGAATGGAAGACACTATCAAAATACATGCAAGGGTTTGATTAAATCCATTTTATTAGAGTTTATATAATACATCTATTTTTATGTTTTATTCCGAATAAACATTTATTCCTACTATAGGTGCATATAATTAGCAAGAACATTTGACCATAGGTAAATCTAGTAATTTTTCTTAAAACATGTACCCCTGCTTCCCCGCGGCCGTCGGAGGAGGCCGATGAGCAAAGCTCACCCAGTGGGCTCTCCTCCTCCCCTCGTGTGGGGGCCTCTGGCCAAGGCGAGGCAGCGCCCCTGGGTGCCCGGCGTGGCGGTGGAGATAGAACGCTGGGGTGGCGGCCCCAAGGGCTCCGATGGTGGACCGTGCCATCATGGCTGCGAGGGCAGCATGGGGACCGGCCATGGTGGTTGGAGGCAGCAGATCTGGGGCTCCCTGCCCAGATCTTTTCCCCTCCGACGACGATCCTAGGGTTCTTCTAGCGACAAGACGGTGTTCTGCTTGATGCTGGCCCACATTGATCTGGCCATTGACTATTTTCGGAAGGCCCCACCGAAGATCTCCATTGGGTTTTGACGCCTGTAGGTTGCTAGATCGGATGGGATTCGGTCGTGTTCGCTCCTATTTCAGGTTGTGTGGCTCCAGGAGGGTGTGACGCAAAGCTTCCGTGTCTGTTGACATTATGGGACATGTCGGTATTTCGATTTTCATGGTGAAGACAGTGGCAGAGAACGTCATGGTCGCTAAGGTGCAAGGCCTAGTAATGGCAGATCGAGTTGAGGTGATAAGGACTTTGCTTGGTGATTCGTGACCCGTAGCAACGACATCGACACATGGGGGCGGCAGCACAAGGAGAGTACATAGTCTTAGCTTTTAGGATGTAAACCCAAGCTCTGGCCTTTATTGTTTGTATCTGTCAGTAGCCTTGTTGAAGGCATTGTTTTGAGAGCGTGAACTTTCTTTAGGGTGAAAACTTAAGATCTATGACCAGACGACGACGACCACACTTGTGTATTTTTTTCTTCAAAAACATCGCTTTTGCTTTTGGAGAATTTGAACTTCGGGTGTTGTGTTGGTGATGGTTCTTGCTGGAGTTATAAGAAGTTGATCATTGTAGCGGGATCTTCATGTCTTTTTTTTATTTGTTTTTGGGTTGTGTGGATATGTAATATCTTTAGGACATTTCGTTGTTGCAGATATTAACTTTGTCAAGAAAAGAACATACAAATGCAATCTAAATCTAATTGATGTAAAGCATCTGCAGGAAAATGAAGCGTCCATTTCCGCCTCGCACTTTATCACCGCCGCTTAACGGATATACAATACAATAGTAAACATGCATTTTCAATTACGTGTAAATAAATGGAATTATTATTTTTCTTAAAACACGTAAGTGGATGCCGATACAATCTGAATCTTAACTATGTGAAAGTCTGCAAGAAAGTGAAGCGACCATTTTTGTATCACTTTTTATTATGACCGTTAAAAATCAAACTATATACTCACTCGGCAAAAAATTAATGATCTAAAGGCTCTTATATTTCTTCACCGGAGTAAATATGTATTTGCAGTGAGGAAAATCGCTCACAGCATGCAAATTAGGATGATAGCGGTACCTCTTGTTCGCAAGCAGTTCTCGGAGTTTCTCAATGAGCAGCACCTCATCTAACAGTGTAACATTGTGACAAGAGGCTTTGCCAACTCGGAGGAGAATGCCTATGAGAACATTCTTCAGATTAGGCTTCTGACCGACCGAAACAAAAGCCTTGCATACGAATTCTGCTTGTATCTTGTCGTAAACTGCTCTGGCAAGAGTTGTCTTGCCAAGGCCTCCAAATCCGAAGATGGAGAGGATCTTGAGCTGCTGCTTGGACACACAATCATCTTCATCTACCAGCCTCTTGATTAGCTCGTCCCTTGGCTCCTCGATGCCAACGAGCTCTCTGTGATCTTTGAACTGAACCATCAAGCGAGGATCCACAGGGTCAAGGATGGCTGTAGCAGCTAGGCTTGCCTCGACATCATCAATCCTGTACCGTTCGCGTCGATCCGCCACCTGCTGGACCTGATCCTTGATGCCTTTGACAGCATCGGCGATCTGGTGGCGCGCCTTGCCTCTTGTGAACAGGCTAGCCACCTTCTCCACGAACCCTTTGAAACCGTCTGGGTTGGCGGCGGCGGGCTCGAAGCCCTGGACGCCCACCAGGAAGCTTTCAACGAGATCCTCTATCTCGTATGACAGCTCCCTGACTTGATTGGCCCAGATCTTGGAGTTGTCGTCGAGCTTGTCACGCGGCACCATGGCCACTTTGCGGAGGGCGGCGTCTATGTTCCTCATCTCCCTCTCGAGAAACTCTACATCTTTCTTCACGTCCTTCTGCAGCTTGTATTCTCCGTGGAGGAGCTCGAACAGCTTGGGGAGGAGGGAGCGCATGGCCGCCGTCGCGAGGTCCATGGCTCGAATGGTGGCTTTGGCTTCTTGGTAGTTCTTGACTTCTTGTACGTCAAACACTCTTGGCGGAGATGGACATATCACATATGCGGTGATGGAGTTGGTGGCTGGAGGAGGCGGCGGAGTTACTCGGCGACGGAGCGGGGCTGGAGGGGGTGTCGGAGTGGAGACGACGGCGAAGCGGGACTGGAGGAGTGGAGGCGCCGGTAGAAAGAGGTCCGGAGGAGGCCGCAGCAGAGGGCAGAGGTGCAGAGGGGCTTTGTGGTGGGTAGGAACGTGAGTTGACCGGGGCTGTGTGGTGGGGAGGAAGATCAGGGCGGAGCAGATAGCACTAAAAGGAGGCCTTGTCGTCAAATGTGGCCTTGTGCGCTCTGTCACTTCCCACCAAAGCTTTCTTCGTGCTAATCGCCCGTTACAGGTATGAGGAACTGCTATCATACGAGGAGAGGCAGGTCCCTCGCACGCCGCCGCCGCTCCTCCAACCTCCGCCACCGCTGCCTCTCCTCCAACCTCCGCTGTCTCTTCCCTCCGCATCCATCTTGTCCTTGAACCGATCCACATCCTTCCCTCCCTCGTGTCGCCCCCGTGGGCGACCCGGGGGTAAACCCTAGCCGCCGTCACTCGGATCCCCCTCCTCGCCGCCGTCCGCAGCGCCGCCAGGCAAAGCCTGGCCGGCAAGGCGGCGACGGAGCATCTCCACCCTTCGAGCATCACAACGGGCACGGGACGGCTAGGTCTCGAGGAGGCGCCGGGCTACCATGGGGTACGGCGGCGCGATGGGCGATGAGCACGACGCGGCGACGGCAGCTTCGATGTGCGCTCGGCGGCCGATCCAATCCATGCGGCACAGCGGCGATGGCTACGGCGGCGTGGTGACCGACCCTGTCTCGGGCGGCGGCGACTGCAGGCGTGGCGCGGCCTTGTTCCGGGAAGGGCGGCGGCTGTCGGTGCGCCGTTGGGCGTCGCATCGGCGGTGACGGCGTGGAGGTCATGGTGGACTAGTCGGTGGCGCCTCCGGTCAGATCTGATCTGGCCTAGGCAGCCGGCGGTGGTGGCCATCTTTTCCGTCGGAGGTGGTCGGCCTAACGCTAGATGGTCAGATCTTGAGATCCGACATCTAGTTCCGGTTGCGAGTCGGAAAGACATAGTTGCCGGTGAAAACCGAGCTGACGGCAGACGATGGTGGCGTTTTGCGTCGTTACCTTGATGAAGGCATCGTTGCGTGACTTATGCCAACCCACTCGTACTGCTCTGGGGGAAACTCTAGGATCTGGTTTTTCAGATCGGACGATGACGGCACTTTGGTGGCGTTTCTCTCTTGGGAGCATTGTTTGTGGAGCAGTGTTGGTGGTCAGAGGCAGGAGGTGGAGCGGCTTCGTCTTGCACGGAGCTTCGGTGGAGATGTCAAGTCATGCCTGGCCGACAGGTGCTACGCTTTGTCATGCCTGGTCGGCAGGTGCTATGCATGACAGATCTTTCAGAGACTTCAAGCTGTGTTGACTGGTGGTACTTGGCGGCATGGTGCTGAGGTGTACCGGTGGCGACCACGACGTGCTTAGCTGTTCGCGCGCAGGGAGGTGGTGTTGTTGGGCGTCGTGGTGGCGTCGACGGCAGCTAGACCGGGCAAGATAGATGCATCAGTACAACTCTGAAGGTGGAGTAGTGGCAGTTGGCGGCGGCGGCCTCTGAAAGCGCGCCGGACCGGTGTGTGCCTCAGACCCAACAAGTGGCTTGGTTGGGGCCTAGGTTGTCTTAGATGTTAGGCTTGGCTGTGAGGTCTGTGGTATTAGGCCCAGACTATCAGCATCCTTACATCAAGTGGATAGAAGTAACGACAGATGTTGCCTAGACAGTGGCTTTAGACTTACTGTTGTATGTCCTTGTAATATCTTTTGAGAATAATTAATAAAGTGGCTGCATGCATCGTCCTGATGTAGAGATAGGAGGTCTTCCTCCTTTAAAAAAAAGACGTGTGAGCAATAATTGTGTCGATCTATCCAGGATTTTCATGAATGTCCTCCTTTTGGAGTTATTAACTGGCAATGCTATGCTATCCTACCAGGTCTTGCGCGCCTTCGATATCCCACTACAGCGGCAAGGAACCCCTGCTCTCTGCATTGTTTGAGCTATGTGGGTTGCTGTGTCTAGCAAGCCTTGTTCTTGTTGGACTTTCCTTAGGTTTTATATAATTATATTTTGACAAGCAGTTTGGGATTTCAGTTTGTGTTATCTATATCTGGAGAGCAGTTGCTAGTTTGTACTCACTCTGTAAACTAATATAAAATGTTTAGATCACTAAATAGTGATCTAAACGTTTTTATATTAGTTTACGGAGGGAGTACTCGTTATACTCACAGTTTTGCTTTACTTGTTCCTGCAGATATTTCCATCCGAATTTCTGAGTTTTGGTCCATGATCAAGACACGACACCAACAAAAATGATGACGACCTCGAGGACCTTGACGTCCCTGAGATGAACGTGGGCAGCTTCAACCATCATGCCGAGATAGATATCAACAGTGACGGCGACGACCTGAAGTACTATATGAATCTATAACCTCGCACTATGGAGTGCGGCGTCGCAGAGACCGGGCTCCAGGGAGCCCGGTTTACTAAAAAAATATCTAAAAATACTTAAAAGTTTTAGAAAATACTAACTTTTTTATACAAATACATATTCATGGTAGTTAAGTATATAAAAAGTTTTATTAGGTAAGTCGACTATTTGCATGCTATAAAAAAAGATAAGTATCTGACCCAAATACATTATGTGTATACTTTTTTCAGATTTTTTTCGTATGTAAAAAATATATTTCGACTGAAAAAAATGCCGAGCTCCCTCGAGCTCGGTCACTGCAACCATTTATCGCGCACTATAGGACCTCTATGAAGCGTCTCGACACCCTGTAAGTGGTGCCCGTAGGTTATATATTGATACGAGACCGTAGCAACGATAGTAGGTACAAGTATACCTGGCCATGGGCAGCCCAGCCCGGTCGACCCAGTCCGAAAAAGCCCAACCCGGCCCGGCCCAACCTTGCCCACGGGCCGGGCTCGGGCCCGAATATACTGAAGTTTATGCCTATGCCGGACCGGGTCTGCCGGGCGGGCTGGATATTTTTCGAACTTGGGCTGGGCTTGGGCCCAAAAATCGGGCTCGGGCCTGGGTTTTAGCGCCAGGCTTTTTTCGGCCCGGCCCGAGATATGGCTAGGTATAGATACAATGAGTTCAGTACTTGGAAATCTTAGGTTGTGTTTCGTTGAGCCGCAGATTCTAAAAAAACTGTTGTGGAAAAGCCATTGTGGAAAAGCTGAATGCTGAAAAGTTATTATATCCCAGCTTTGAAATTTACATTAGGAGGAAGCTACAAATTCTCAAAAGCTGCTTTGAACATTTACCTTTTTGGTTAGTTTTTAGCTTTTCAAAGCACATGTTGGTAATAAAGCTCAACCAAACACAACATAATCGAGAGAAGGAGATTTTTTAACAACTTTATTGATTACTCAACAACATTATACAGAGTTTCCCGGCTGCGGTCCGGAACAGAAAAGAAAACACACGGACTAACCGAATACATACAACAACATTATACAGAGTTTCCCGGCTGCGGTCCAGAACAGAAAAGAAAACACACGGACTAACCGAATATATACAAGCTCTAGCTAACAAATGACATCAATATTCAAATGCCGATGTACGTGCTTGAAGATCACCAAATTGAAGGCAGCGGCCGCAATTTTAATATGAGAAACCACCGCATCAATAGTACAATAGTCGGTTCCTGAAGAATGAATTATGTGCATCAAAGATAGACAATTTGTAGCAAAGATAACATCATGCACTTGCTTTTCCAATGGAAAATGAACATCTCGCCTAAGAGCTACAGCCTCAGCATATCGGGCTCGAGAAAACCAAGAACTGGTTCATTGCAGGACTTTACAAAACGTGCCTCGTAAATCCCGAGCAATGACCCCTATACTTGATATGTTAAGGTCAGAAAAAATGCCAGCGTCAGAATTGAACATAACGGTATCATATGGCGGCGGAGACCATGTTATACTGGAGATGCTGGTATCACGCCCGTGTTTAGTAACCGGTTTGTAATGATGCTGCAAAATCAGTCGATGAATGCCTTGATTTTCTTGACAGTACGTCGAGAATGGAGAGCCTCTGGATTATTTCTAGCTTCCCAAATATACCATGTAGTTACTATCACCACAATACAATTTTCGTCAAAGGAACGGCCAAGGAAATCAAAAGGCCAACTTTTTTAGGATATAAAATTATGGCCTTGTAGACATATCCCATAAGTTTCCTTGATTATGCCCCAAACATCTCTAGCATGAGGGCAAAAGAGAAGAGCATGCTCCACAGATTCTAATCTATTGCAAAAAAAAAAAAAGCAAAGCTCAGAGGAAGGAATCTGGCGTCTTAAAAGTTCATCATCCGTGGGAAGACAATTCTAAGCAAAGCACCATACAACAACCTTCATCTTATTAGGTGCTTTAACTGCAAAAATCGATTTCCAGTGTCTCTCATCATCAGATCTGTTGGAAGTCTGGCCATGGCCACAAAAAGCGCGACCAAACAGAATAATCACCATACTTAGTGAACACTATCTCGCAAAATCATTCTCAACATGTCTACAGATAGGTATGTACAGAATCTCCATGGCAATGTTTTCTCCAAAAAAGGCTCGCACCGTCTCCTCATTCCATGTACCGCATGTCTCATCCAGAAGACAATGTACTTTGGCATTTGCAGGGATAGATGAAATAGGCTGAAGTACATGTGGAGGACAGGAAGGAATCCAGGATCTGATAAAATATAAACTTGCTTACCATCACAGATACCCCATTGAATACCATGTTTCAATAACTTACGACCAGCTAGGATGTCTCTCCAAGTTGCAGAGGCCGACCTTGGGATTGGGGCATTCCAAAAGTCGGTACAAGGAAAGTAGCGTCCTTTCAAAACACGCGTACATAAGGATTTTGAATTTGTGAGCAACCGCCACCCCTGCTTTCCTAGCATGGCCATCTTGAAAATTTTCATATCACGGAACCCCGTAACACCAAGAGACTTGGGAGTCGAGAGCCAATCTCAAGACCTCCAATGAGCCTTCTTATGACCATCTTCTCTGCCCCACCACTCATCAGCAATAATCTGCCTAAATTTATGCCAAATCTGTTTAGGCAACTGAAAGCAACTCATTATGAAGGTCAGAATCACCTGAATAATGGATTTAAGCAAGGTTTCTATTCCGGCTAGAGAAATAGGACGATCCGACCATCCGTGAAAGTACTAGTTGGTTTGTTACCCGCCTCCATACTAGTTGGTTTGTTACCCACCTCCGTACCCACCTCTATCTAGCAAAAAATCTGAAAGTACTAGTTGGTTTGTTACCCACCTCCGTAGGCATACCCAGATAAGTAGCATTAAAGTCCTCATTAGTAATCTCTAAACTAGTCTTCACTCTTTGTTTAACAACATCTGGACAAGCACGACCAAAGAAAAGAGCTTTTCCTTATTTATCAACTTAGCAATAACGATTTAGAGTAGACACCGGTGCATCCACACTACGAGTATTAGTTCTTGCAAAGAAGATGTTGTCATTAGCAAACAGGAGATGTGAGATAAGAGGACCGGAACGATCGTTCCTAATACCATGTAGTTCACCACAATTCTCCTTCTGAAGCATTAGCTGCGACAGTCCTTCGGGGCACGAAAGAAACAAGTAGGGCTGATGGGGTCACCCTGCCGAATTCCTTTCGAAGGTACAACAGGTGTAGTAACTTCTCCATTATCCCGGACCTCATAACGGACATTGGTAACAGATCTCATGATAGATCTGATCCATATAGGGTCAAAACCCAACTTTGACAGGCAACCATGAAGATAACTCTACTCAGCACGATCATATATCTTCATAATATTAATATTCAAGGCAAAGAAAGGTTGCTTAGCCCTCTGTTTTTTGACAGTGTGGAGAGATTCGTAAGCAATCAAAGTATATCAGTGATAAGTCTGTTAGGCACAAACGCACTCTGAAACTCCAAAATGACGACAGGTAGAAGCAACTTTAGACGATTAGCTAAAACTTTGGATGCAATCTTATAAAGAACATTACACAAACTAATCGGATGCAAATTCTTTAAATCCCTGACCGCTTGACAAATCTCGTCTCCCAAAAAATCCCAATAAGTCTGATAGAATAGGGCGGGAAAACCATCCGGACCAGGAGCCTTTGTAGGCCCCATCTGAAAAAGAGTTGTCTTGATCTCTTCATTAGTGTAGGGTTTACATAAATCAACATTCACCTTATTAGTAATTTTATGCGGAATATCATCAAGAACAACATCAACATCATCACAAGGATCGAAAGTGAAAAGGTTCTCATAAAATTTATGCACCATACCTTTAATCTCCACTTGTGAATCACAAAGAGAACCATCACCCCGGATCAAACAAAGAATTTTGTTAGTATGTTTCTCAGCTGTAGCACGAGCATGAAAGAAATATGAGATTGTTCTGGGAGAGAGAGGTTACACGAGAGGGAGAGATAAGAGGAGATAACAAAGTTAAACTACACATCTCCCTAACGTGACATTCAAGATGATCAACACTCCCCTTTAATCACAATGCTACTAAGTTGGGATTATGCCAAAATGCTTCAAAGTTTTTGGTAGGCAATGATTTAATAAAGTCATCTGTAGGTTGATCCTTTGAAGGAATGAACCTGACTTCCAAGTGTTTGCTTGCAACTCATTCCCACACAAAATGAAAATCTATTTCAATATGTTTGGTCCTGGAATGGAAAACTAGATTAGAAAATAAATAGGTTGCCCCAAGATTGTCACACCAGGGACATGAAGGTTGTACTTGTGCAATCCCAAGTTCCTAAAGCATAGACTGAACCCACATAACTTCAACTGTTGCATTTGCTAAGGATATATACTTTGCTTCTCTACTTGACCTGGAGACTGTGTTTCTTTGCACACCAAGAGATCAAATTGTCCCATAAAAAGATGGCAAACCCATCAGTGGACCTTCTATCATCCAGACAACCATCCCAGTCAGCATGAGAGAATGCACTCACAAGATGATGACATGTTAAATGTGAGACCAACAATCCTTGTATTCTTCACATACCTTAGGACTCACTTGGCTCCATTCCATTGAGCTGTAGTGGGTGCTTGAAGGAACTGACACACTTTGTTGACTGCAAAGGAAATGTCGGGTCGAGTAAGAGTCAAGTACTAAACTCCACCAACTATGCTTCTGTAATTAGTGATATCCTGCTGATTCAGGGGTTCCGCTTCTGCAAAAGACAACGGTTCTGAGCTGTACAATGGTGTTGGTGATGGCTTACAGTTCTGCATGCCAATCCTGTTTAACAAATTAGTTGCATACTTCACTTGTGACAAGTGAATAACATTATTTGTTTTCTTGACTTCAGTGTACAAAAAGAAATGAAGATCTCCTAGACCCTTGAGAGCAAACTCACAGCTCAAATCCTTGGGCAAAGTTGTCACTACCGAACTAAATGAACTGGTGACACTGATATCATCACCATATATGAGAACAAAGATAGTAATTTGCAAATTGTTGTAAATAAACACTACGGTGTGAGACTTTGATGGAGTAAACCGAGGTTTTGCAATTTTGTTCTTAGCCTGGAGTACCATGCTTTGGGAGCTTGCTTTAATCCTTAAAGAGCTTTATCAAGTTTGCATACATGAAAATGTGAATTTTTGTTCTCAAACCCAAGAGGTTGTTCCATATATATACATCCTCTTGTAGAACAACATGGAGAAACGCGTTCTGCACATCTAGCTGTCTGAGAGTCTATCCCTTGAAAACAACAGTAGACAACATATGATGAATAGTTGCCTCCATTACAACATGAGAGAATGTGTCCTCATAATCAATACCATATCTCCGCTTTAACACTTTTGCCACTAATCTTGCCTTACAATGATCAATGGTGCCATTTGATTTTCTTTTGATCCTATAGACCCATTTGCAATCAATGAGATTTTTACCTTCATGCCGAGTAACCAAATGTCATGCTTTATTTTTCTGCAAAGACATGTACTCTTCTTCAATTGCCTTTTGCCACCTCACAACACCAAGTGCTTCACTAAAAAAATCGGTTGACCACTGAGCATGCCAAGACAAATTTAGTTTTGCAATTTATGGGATTGATTACCCCCCCCCCTTTGAAACCGTGTGCGCGGTGGAGAAGCGACGTCTACAGTAGGAGGAGGAGTAGTCCCAAGCATAGAAGATCTGGTCGCCTGATTAGGCTACATGTCAGCAGCAGGGTATACCGAGGAGGATCTTGTCTCCCCAAATGGAAAATTGTGCACGGGCGAGCCAGACGAAGCCTCGGACACAGCACGCGAGGTAGTCCGTTAGTGGGTCTGGTCGACCTCATCCGCCACGTGGGGCCAAACAGGTGATGCCATGTTAGGGTTGTTAGACACCGAGCGTGTTAGGACCTCTGCTGGCCCATACTCATACCTGGGCCTTCCCCTTCGACAGCTCATCGGCTGCGCCCGTCTATGTACACCACTAGACTACAAGTACTTGGAAGTAGGCAACAAGCTCGGTATCCATTGGATCAACGAACACAACGGCAGTGGCTATCTCCTTCCCCTTCTTCCTCCTTTCCCAATTGTTGTATCCAGTGATTGTAATTCCTAAATTGCTACTTGAATTCGTGTGAGAGTAATAGATTGAGAGGAGATATTGTTAGGTTGCTAACATTTGGTATTCAGAGCAAGGCACCACCCTTCCTCCCCAAAAATTTCCATCACCAGGCAATCGTTGAAGAAGCCATGGATCCATCAATTAAGGATTATCTTGAGAAGCTCATATCCCGCATGAAGGAATTCCGAGTCGAGCTTCGTAACAACACGGACGCCATCAGGTCCAACAATGCCAAGCTTGACGACATGGATGTCACCACTCTGCAGCAGGAGCGTCCCCCTTCTTCGGCGCCGCTCGATGAGGATGGACTTGATCCAGCTGCTTCCGTCGCCACCACAACCCTATTGTATGCCCCGGTCGTATCTCACATCCGCTTTGCGGTTGTGGCACTCGTCTCATCATCGACCACTGACGCGAACCTCTCTAGTCGCAACACCAAGTTTACCGGCACCGCCACCCATGCGACGACCATCACCATGCCTATTGTTCTCCCCGACACACATTCATTGGTCACAAGGATGCACAAGGCCATGGAAGTCATATGTGATGGTTCTCCTGCTTACGTCTCAATGGCACCTGTCACCTGTTCGACGGATGGTCTGAACCAAGTCGTCACCACCATCATAATTAGCGAGAGCAAGGTGCACCAGTGACTTTGCTGCACCGACACTGGTCATGTGTTTGATAAAACGCTCCACGAATCTACCAAGGTATACACCCTCGTAGCACTGGCTGGTGCTACAACTAAAGTTGTGGCCATCATTTCAAAGAGATCAGGCAGCTAGAAACTGAAAGCACATTTGCTCCCTTGGTGGTTTTGGTAATTAATAACAACATATATGTCATTGAACAAACGTTTCCACTAAGCATGTGTCAGGAAAAGTTCAATGATGGGTTGGCAAAAGGATTGTGGAATACCCCCAAGATACAAGGAAATAGATTGGAAAATCTTCA
This sequence comes from Hordeum marinum, assembly GCA_022496015.1. Taxonomy (NCBI): domain Eukaryota; kingdom Viridiplantae; phylum Streptophyta; class Magnoliopsida; order Poales; family Poaceae; genus Hordeum; species Hordeum marinum. The sequence goes on from CM039678.1 coordinate 473,586,620, forward strand.
AGCTAGAAGAATCTACATTTTACTTTGTGAGAAATCACTTTGAGTCCATAGGAAAGCCAATACTATTAAAAGGGGGTAAGGTACTGTTGGTGAACAAAATGCTCATACGTGCACAAGTGATAGTCACCACATACACCCACAAGCTCTTCCATAAAGTCAATCCAAAGCCAAATATCCAAAATTGGTGCAACCAACACTCTCCGCTCGGTGTAACCGATTCTCAGTCTCAGACAGACTCAACCAAACCCTAGCCATTCGGTGCAACCGATTCTGCTTCGGTGCCATCGAGTTTAGGTTGCCAACTTCCTGTTAAGCAAATTCACAAAATCGGTACCATTGAGTTTGTTGAATCAGCGTCACCGAGTTTGGCAATCTGACCGTTGGTCACCTTATCGGTGCAACCGAGTTTTATATATCGGTCTCACCAAGATTCAAAAGTTGCTACCTTTGACGCAACTTGGTACCATCGAGATTAACACATCGGTGTCACCGAGTCTGACCTATTAGGTGTAATGGTTGGATTTTTGGAGATGCCTATATATACCCCTCCACCACCACTCACTCAAAAGAGAAGCACTCAGAACAGACCCCCACTCATACCAACTAATTTTCGGAGAGAGAGCCACCTACTAATGTGTTGAGATCATGCCATTCCATTCCAACCTTATGAATCTTGATCTCTAGACTCCCGAAGTTGCTTTCCACCCAATCAATCTCTTCTACCAAAGCCAAATCTGTGAGAGAGTGATTGTGTGTTGAGGAGTCTATCATCTTGAAGCACAAGAGAAAGGAGTTCATCGACATTATCGAGCCTACTATCTTTTGGTGGGTGATGCCTCCTAGATTGGTTAGGTGTCACTTGGGAGTCTCCTATTTCGTGTTGTGGATTGAACCAAGAAGTTTGTAAGCGCAAGGAGACACCTACTTCGTGAAGATCTACCCCGAGTTAGGCTAGACCCCCGTGGACGTAGGCCATCATGGTATAGTCAACGTTGCTTCTTCGTGGAACCCTCCGTGGACTCTCGCATTCGTTACCCTCCATGGGTTGAAGACACCATAAACAAGGACAGACGATAGCACCACCTATCGGAACCATGGGAAGAAATCATCATGTCTCAAATTGCGTTTGATCTTCCTACCCTTCCTTTACTTACATGCTTGTCTTTAATTTCCGCTGCTATACTCGTAGACATGCATGTGTAGGGTGTACTTGACTTGCTATGAATGCTAAAATCTGCCAACACTTAAAATTGGGAAGAAGGAGATTTTTAATTGGTCAAGTAGTCTAATCACCCCCTTTAGAACTACTTTCGATCTTACAAGTGGTATCAGAGCTTTGGTCTCCATTGCATTGGTTTCACAACCTAGGAGAGTATGTCGTCTAGTGAGGGAAATTATCACCGTAGAGGTTCGTACTTTGGTGGCACTAATTATGCTAGTTGAAAGCACAAAATGAAAATGCATCTTCTTGGTCATAACCTCGCCATTTGGGTAGTTGTTCGTGTTGGATTGCAAGGTGAATTCTTTGCGGATGGAAGGGAACTGGATCGTGAGGTGACTACGGAAGAATTGAAGATGTTGCAACTCAATGCTCAAGCATGTGACATTCTCTTCAACTGCTTATGCCCCAAAGAATTCAACAAAATCAGCCGTCTTGAGAATGCAAAAGAGATTTGGGATACTTTGGTTGATATGCATGAAGGTACCGAATCTCTAAGAGAATCCAAGTTGGATGTTCTTCAAAGTCAGCTTGACAAGTTCAAGATGAATGATGGTGAAGGAGTCTCTGAGATGTACTGTAGGCTACTCTCATCACCAATGAGATTGTCGGCTCAGGAAGTGAAGAAATGACCGACAAATTCATCATCAAGAAGATACTTCAAGCCTTGGATGATCGATATGACACCGTATGCACATTGATCCAAATGATGCCCAGCTACAAAGATCTCAAGCCAACGGAGGTGATTGGAAGGATTGTTCCTCATGAGATGACACTCAAAGACAAGGAAGAGCTTCACCACAAGTCTAGCGGTGCTTACAAGGCCACAAGTGATGCTCCCGCAACCTCAAGCGACAACCTTGTCACAAATGAAGAGATAAGACTCATGGTGAAGAAATTCAACAAGTTCTACAAGAATAGAAGCAAAGATCAAAGATCCAACTCAAGATATGAAGAGAAGCGTTTGTCAAATCGTGACCGAAACTGCTAAAATTGTGGGAAGCCCGGACACTACTCAAATGAGTGCACGGCTCCTTACAAAAGGAAAGAAGAGTCACCAAGAAAACGAAGATCAAGAGACGAGTCACCTCGAAGAGAGAGGAGTAGGGATGATCATTATGAACGAAGACCCTCAAGGAGAAGTAGGGACTCAGAGAAGGACAAGTACACCAAGAGCTACTCAAGAAGAATACATCACTATAGGAATCAGGTTCTTTGTCGTCCGCTATGGCAGACAGCAAAGGCACAATCACGGACGGCAAAGACCATTGCCATCCGCTGGCGGACGGCAAAATTTTTGGCCGCATAAACTCTGGCAAAGGGGTTCTTTGTCGTCTGCCTTGGCACTACGGACGGCAAAGACCTTTGTCGTCAATCAAACTATCTTTGCTGTCAGCCAAACGTATAACAGACAGCAAATATAATCATGTTTGCCATCAGCTAAAAATGCTTCTTTTCCATCAGCCGGAATCATCACATACGGCAAAGCATCTTTTCATTTATAAAAAAATTAACTAATAGAGTCCAATCTTTTCCGTGGGCGAAAGGCCTGCGGGGCGATGGGGCCGGGACCGAGGCCGGGGCCGGGGCAGGGACCGAGGCTGGGCCGACGCCTCCTGCGTGAGATCGAGTAGCCGGCCTCCTCATCAGAGAGAGAGAGATCGAGCAGTGGCGGTTGGTGGGGGCAAGCGGTGGAGGCTAGTGGGGGCAAGCGGTGGAGGCTGGTGGGGCCGAGCGGGGCTAGTGGCAGGTCAGGCGGGCGGCACCAGCCTGTTGTCCTGGATCGAGTGGCGGCCTCCACTTCGGTTCATGAGAGAGAGAGAGCAGAGAGATGCAAGAGAGTGAGGGTGGGGATGGATAAGGGAGAGAGATAGTGGTGGGGATGGATAAGGGAGAAAGATAGTGGTGGGTAGGCTTTCGGGCGGCTGTGCGCTTGATCCGTGGGTGCACGCATGATCTGATGATGCCACATCATCGATCCACATGATCGATCTGTGGCCTGTGTTTTCTCTTTGCCGTCCATTTTTTAAAAGATGGCAAAGAGTCTTTGTCGTCTGTTAAAAAAGGCGGACGGAAAAGATTCTTTGCCATGAGTTTTTTCTTTGTCGTCTGCTAGCAGACGGCAAAGAGTGGACAGATGGCAAATAACATCTTTGCCATCACTTCACTTTTTGCCATCCACTTTTGGGAAGCTGACGGCAAAGTCCTTCTTTGCCGTCAGCTGGCCGACGACAAAGAAATGGCAGACGACAAATTCCCTGATTCTAGTAGTGCATCAAGCTCATGTTGGTGAATGGGTTTCCGGCTCCGAATCCGACAACCACTCTGAGAGAAGCTATCACTCCAACTCCGACCATAGTCAAGATAAAGGTGTTGCCGGACTTTCACTAGTGACAACCGACTCCTACTACATATTTGATTCACCAAATGAAGGGAGTGGATGTTGCTTCATGGCTAAAGGCCCCAAGGTATCACACCCCGAGTATCTTGATTTCAATTGTGACGAGGATGACTTGTTAATTGAAGATGATTTGATATTTGACAAATCTAGTAATGTTAGTAAAGATGAACTTGCTAGTAATCACTCTAGGCTAGATAAGTCATGTGATGATGATAAGTTGGAAATAGAACGACTAACTCGAGAACTAAAAACTCTTAAGTTAGATCATGAGTCTACTCTACAAGATCATAGAGAGATTGAAAGGACACATGAGAAGCTTCGCTTCGAGAAGCTCAATTTAGAGCAAGAGCATGAGTTGCTTAAAGCTATCAATGATGATCTTTGAAAGCAGACTTCCTCTTATCTAGCCAAACGACTTCTCTTGTCTACGTTCATGCCACAAGTTAAGACTAAGCAAACTAGTAACAAAATCAAGAAAGGTTCTTCAACTAGTAGCAATAAAAATGATAAATCCAATGATATTGCTTCTAGTAGTTCTATTGATCCCACTAAATCTTCTCTTAGCCAAGTTACAATTGAGAAAGAAAATGAACTTTTGAAAGGGATTATAGAGAAATGTATCTACAAGAGTCTTGCCAGGTGCAAACAATTTGAGGAGATTGTACGCAAGCACGGAGGATACCGGAAGAATCGTGGTGTTGGCTACTTCAACGCTAATGGAGTTGAATGGGAAGAATGTCAATACCCCAATCCCAAGTTTGTTCCTCAAAAGGAGAAGTATGAAAATACTCTCCCCAAGGGAACAAAAGCTCAGGATGACCTTCCACCACAAGACCCCAAGCTCAAGGGCAAGAACAAGCTTCAAGAGGATATTGACTCATATGAAGATGAATCCCAAGCTTTGGTGAAGTGGGTTCCCAAGGCTACTACAAGCTCAAATTCTACAAGCGCTACTTCAACACCAAGGATCCCCATCAACTTGATGTGGGTCCCCAAGAAGAAGAACTATAGAAGTTCTTGAGGGGTGACTCCGCCAATGAAATCCACTCATATTTATTATTGGAAAGAACTAGTTGCTATCAGCATCAACATCATGCAATAGTTCAAGGAGTCACACATTGCCTCAAATGTAAGAAAGGGACAAGGTAATCAACAAATCAGTGTACATCATCATAATTATGTTGTGCACTCCATGTCCATAGATATCCTTGTATTTGTCTCTTGTGTGTTGGGACTAACCCATTTAGGTGAAAGCACATTTGCTACCTTGGTGGTTTTGGTAATTCATAACAACATATAAGCCATTGAACTAATGTTTCCATCAAGTATATTTCAGGAAAAGTTCAATGATGGGTTGGCAAAAAGAGATTGTGGAACACCCCAAGATGCAAGGAAATAAGTTGGCAAAGCTTCAAGAAAGAGGACTCTACATTTTATATTTGTGAGAAATCACCTTGAGTCCATAGTAAAGCCAATACTATTAAAAGGGGGTAAAGTTTTGTTGGTGAACAAAATGCTCATACCTGCACAAGTGTTAGTCACCAAAGACACCCAGAAACTCTCCCACCAAAGTCTGTCCTAAGCCAAACACTCAAAATTGGTGCAACCAAAATTCCACATTCGGTGCCACCGATTCCAAACCCTAGACAGACTCAGCCAAACCCTAACCCTTCGGTACAGCCAATACTACTTTCGGTGCCATCGAGTTGGGCTGCCAACTTTCTGTTACGCAAGTTCATAGTTTTGGTCCCTCCGAGATTGTTGAATTGGCGTCACCGTGAATGGGCATTATGACCGTTGGTCACCTTACCGGTGCAACCGAGATTCCTATATCATTCCCTCTAAGATTGAAAAGTTGCCACCTTTTGGTCACTTCGGTACCACCGAGATTAACACATCGGTGTCACTGAGTTGGTCATTTTGTGTTTAACGGTTGGATTTTTGGGGATGCCTATATATAACCCTTCAGCACCACCTACACGAAAGAGAAGCACTCAAAACCATTCCATACCTATACTATCAGTTTTCTAAGAGAGAACCACCTACCCTTGTCTTGAGGTCAAGATCTTCCACTCCAACCATATGGATCTTGATTTCTAGCCGCTTTCCACCAATCCCATATCTTCTACCAAGCCATATCTAAGATAGAGTGATTGTGTGTTGAGGAGTCTATCATCTTGAAGCACAAGAGCAAGGAGTTCATCGACATTACCGAGCCTATTAACTTTTGGAGGGTGGTGCCTCCTAGATTGGTTAGGTGTCACTCGGGAGCCTCCTACTTCGTGTTGTGGAGTGAACCAAGAAGTTTGTAAGGGCAAGGAGACCGCCTACTTCGTGAAGATCTACCCCGAGTAAGGCTAGTCCTCCGTGGACGTAGGCCGTCATGGTATAGTCAAGGTTGCTTCTTCGTGGAACCCTCCATGGATAGAGCCCTCCGTGGACTCTCGTGACCGTTACCCTCCATGGGTTGAAGACTCCATGAACGTGGATGTATGATAGCACCACCTATCGGAACCACGGGAAAAATCATCGTGTCACCAATTGTGTTTGCTTTCCTTACCCTCTCTTTACTTACATGTGCAATATCTTTACTTTCCGCTGTTATACTCTTAGACATGCATGTGTAGGGTGTTACTTGACATACTATGAATGATAAAATCTGCCAAGAATTAAAATTTGGAAAAAGTAGATTTTATTTGGTCAAGTAGTCTAATCACCCCCCTCTAGACCTACTTTTGATCCTATAGTAAGTGAGAAGAGTAACGAAATAACAAGGATGCTCCCAACTCATGGTGATCATCATCAACCTTGAGCATCCACCACTACTTCATCTATATGAAGTCTTCATCGATAAAACCCAAGGTTAGTTTATCCCTCCTATGGGGGGATGTCACATCAAGGGGGAGTTTTATTCTAATACTTGAGTCAAAGCATCTCATAGTATGTGACAACATTAAATGCTTTATGTAAACGTGGTAACCCCACTTGTGCTTAAACGATGAGTATGACCTATGATCAAGTATTCTTACTTGGCTCCTATGTCAATATACTCATATATAGATGACTCCGTCATCACCAAAGTGCTTGTTAGATGCTAGTGTGTTTGTGCATGTTTGCCATGGTTTCATTTGACATCTTATTGTGTGAGCATGTTGGTCTGCATTTATTTACTCAATTGAGGACATCCAATTGTTGCTATTTGGCTTTTGATTTTACATTTGCCAATTGGATGTACAAGAATGCCTAGGACCACTCCTCTAGCCATGTATGCTTTCTCACCTCATATTATATTCATGCTGCATCACAAATTGTGAACAAGTACTTTTTGATCTCTCTGTGTGAGGAGCACTTGGAGTTCCGTATCGAGAAAGGACTGGCCATTAAAACCTCCCAAGTGCATCTCGGTGGAACCAACTCAAAGTTCTCGGTCTCACAGAATGCCTAGGGTTGATCAGGTTTTCAATCTCGGTACTACCGATTCCATATTCTCGGTTACACCGAGTTTCCCTGTCAGCTGACATATGAGAAACTCGGTGACACCAAAAATTTAGAATTGGTATCACTGACTGTGAGGGGTATATATGTTGTCGACCCGACCCTTTGAAATTCAATCCTCAAACCGTCGCGTCCCAAAACCCTAAGCTGCCGAAAAGGACCCCCTGTCATCGCCTTTTCTTCCTCGAGCATCTCCACCACTGGGAATCACCATCACCGATGAAATCTTCTCCATCGTCACCGACATAGTGGATCCATCATCGAGCTAGGGTATGGATTCGGCCTCCTTGCGCTCCTTGTCCAATTCTCGCGCATTGGAATTTGTATTATCGTTTATCCACCGTTTGCAACCTCTCAATCCTCTAGAAATCTCAATAGTCTAGCGAATCGAATATTTCTAGGTTTAGGTGCCCGTAAAGTTGCATCTCGGTGATACCGAGTCAGAAAAATCGGTTCCACCGATTGCCTTTTTGTGCTACTGAGGACAGAACTTGGTGAGACCGAGTGGCAGTTTTTGGTCTGATCGAAACTGTTGGCAAGTTTCAGTTAAGAGTTTTGTGCATCTTGGCAGCACTGAAATATTTGACTTGGTGACACTGAAATCCAATTTTGTTGTGAACTATATCTATGATTCTTCTGTTCAAACTTTCAAAAACCAGCTGCATTTTGTGATGACTTATCCTATTCCACTCTTCTATACTCTATTCACAGGGTCAGCTATGTCAGATGCTGAGGACAGCCAGAACTTGTAGGAGCAGAACGTTGACATGAGTTCAGGCACTAGCCTTGGGTCCATCTCACTCTCAGATCCAGGCATCCCTAGCTCTCATGGGTTGCCCAAGGCTGCTACTAGGACTAGGAAGAGACTGAATTCAGATGAGGAGGATTCAGACTTTGTGCCAGAGGAGGTTCTTTCCAAGAAGCAAGACAAGGCTTCCAAGTCAGCAAATGAAGCCACCTCTTCCAGGAGGGTGGCCAGCAAGACATATGCACCTCTAGAGACTATGAGAGCACCTGAGAGTGATAGGGCTACCATGAACATTGAGCCCCCAAGGAAGTCTGTGCCTAAGAAGGCAGGAGAGAAGAAGGCCACGAAAAGGATCATGCGTGTTGTTGGCAGGCCTACCTCAATGTTTGAGGACCCTGAGGAGGCTGCTGGTGTTGTTACTGAGGAGGAGGAGGAGGAGGATAAAGAAGAGCATGTTTTCAAGGTCCCTCCCAAGAAGAAGCAGAAGAAGCTTTTGTCAGATGCTATGCCAAAGCAAAGTCCCTCCAAGAGCACCAAGTGTGCACCTAAGAAGGCTGCTGCAATGAAGTCCAAGTGGACTACCAGAGACATTCCAACTTCTGGGAAAAAACAAGGGATCCACCTTCAGAGAAGCCGATGATGATGCTATGTCTGCTTTGATGAAGCTCAGACCTCACCTTCTAGAGCGTAATGCCAGCCATCCAATTGTTGTTGATATGAAGAAGAAGAAGGATGCAGGTTTGAGAGAGTGGAGAGACATTGATCCTTATTCTCAGAGAAGGAAGACAGTTGTGGACTACAGGTTCTACACCAAGGAGCAACAGGATTTCTATGAGACTGTGCTGCTTGACAAGAGTCCAACTATGAGTGATATGAGACATGTCGACTGGAAGTACATCAAGGAGAATGAAAACTATTTCCAAAGTGTGCAAGACAACTTCCACTGCATTGGCATAGATCAGTTTGTTGGCAGAGAATTCACTACATGGAATGACGAGATGATCATGCAATTCTACTCCACTAGTCACTTCTATGGATATGGTAGGATTGTGTGGATGACAGAAGGATCAAGATACAAGTCTACATTTGATGAATGGGCTGGCATCTTAGGAGTCCCATAGGCACAGGATGGAGATATCTATCTGTACTCATAGTCCAAGGAAAGCCACAATGCCATGAAGGACATGTACAATGACATCCCTATTGCACAGCTTCGGTCCCACAAGTTAGGATCCATCTATCACCTCCAGGCAGGTCTCCGCACCATTAACACTATAATGAGGAATACCTTGATGCTCAAGTCAGGTGACGACAAGATGATCTGAGGCTACTCCATCAACCTGCTGATTCATATTGACTAGCACGAGAGATTCAGAGTGATGGATTTGATAGTGGAGACTATGAACAGGGTTGATGCTGATCAGAAGCGCTCATGCTGCTATGCACCCTACATTCATATGCTCATTAACTCCAAGCTGGAGAAGCACATCTTTGCTCTAGACACACCCCACTTGCCCCTACAACCAGATTTTGAGGACAACGTTGTGGTGATGGACCCAGCCATCCCACATCACCTGCAGCCCAGGTAGAGATAGAGGCAGCTAGAGCCACTAGTGCTCAAGTCCCTAGATCCAGGAACAAGCAAATGGATCTCTTGATCTCTATAGTCATGGAAATACAGAAGGATATCTAAAGCATACTGGACGATCAGAAGAGCCTTGCGAACATGTTTGAGGATAGGGTGAAGACCCTCAATGACAAGGTGGATGGGCTGACCAAGACCATGAACGAGCTCAAGAAGGAAGTAGATGAAGCTCCTATCCGTCACACCTCTTTAGAGTCTGATTCTGATGATGATGAGGATTGTGCACCTGTCAGGACGACTGCCCTGTTCAGGACTCTGGCTAGGACACCTACAGTGCCAGCTCCGGAGACAAGACCTTCATTGTCTGCACCAGCTACTATCACTTTAGCTCCATAAGCTCCTCCAGTGCCACCAGTTGCTACTCCGACTCCGTCTAGGACATCAGCATAGATCTTCGCCGACGCAGTTCTCTCGACTCCGACATCGACCAACGGAGGAGATCAGCCACAGAAGGACGATTAGCTATATCTCTTCAAACTTTTTGGTAACTTGTTGCCAATGGGGGAGAAGTTGTACATAGATCTTTAGGCTTCGAGTAAGAGAGAGTTTGGTCTTATCACTGTTTTAAAAACTTTTGGTCTTTTGGTTGCTCGTTGTTTAAACATGAACACAAGTTTATTTGTGTTTGATAATACGCTTTAATGTGTTTTGCTACTAATTCCTATCCTTTTGATGGTTATGAGATGATCATTCACTTTGCTTGATGTGTTGTGCTATGATATTAACTCTTATTTACTCTCACACACCACCAAGATGTATGTTACATGGAAGAAGTGACCCATGTACCTAATCGATTGTGCATTTGCATTCAAACGCAAATTTAAAAATGATGCACAAATTCAAGGGGGAGCTCTTTCTTATCACATACTTTTCAAAGCGATGATTACATTCATTGATTATATCATATGTCGAAGCTTTGATCTATATGTTGTCATCAATTACCAAAAGGGGGGGTATTGAAAGCACATTTTCTCCGTTGGTGGTTTTGGTAATTAATAACAACATATATGTCATTGAACTAATGTTTCCACTAAGCATGTTTCAGGAAAATTTCAATGATGGATTGGCAGAAGGATTGTGGAATACCCCAAGATGCAAGGAAATAGATTGGCAAAGCTTCAAGCAAGAAGACTCTACATTTTACTTTGTGAGAAATCACTTTGAGTCCATAGGAAAGCCAATACTATTAAAAGGGGGTAAGGTACTATTGGAGAACAAAATGCTCATACGTGCACAAGTGATAGTCACCACATACACCCACAAGCTCTTCCACAAAGTCTGTCCAAAGCCAAATATCCAAAATTGGTGCAACCAACACTTTCCACTCGGTGCCACAGATTCTCAGCCTCAGACAGGCTCAGCCAAACCCTAGATATTCGTGCAACCGATTCTGTTCGGTGCCACCGGGATTGGGTTGCCAACTTCCTGTTACGCAAATTCACAAAATCGGTACCACCGAGTTTGTTAAATCGGCGTCACCGAGTTTGGCAATCTTACCGTAGGTCACCTTATCGGTGCAACCGAGTTTTATATATTGGTCTCACCGGGATTCAAAAGTTGCTACCTTTGAATCTACTCGGTACCATCGAGATTAACATGTCGATGTCACCGAGTCTGACTTATTAGGTGTAACGGTTGGATTTTTGGAGATGCCTATATATACCACTCCACCACCACTTACTCGAAAGAGAAGAACTCATAACAGACCCCCACTCATACCAACTAATTTTCTGAGAGAGCCACCTACTCATATGTTGAGATCATGCCATTCAATTCCAACCAAATGAATGTTGATCTCTAGCCTCCCCAAGTTGCTTTCAACCCAATCAATCTCTTCTACCAAAGCCAAATCTATGAGAGAGTGATTGTGTGGTGAGAAGTCTATCATCTTGAAGCACAAGAGCAAGGAGTTCATCGACATTATCAAGCCTATTACCTCTTGGAGGGTGATGCGTCCTAGATTGGTTAGGTGTCGCTTCGGAGCCTCCTACTTCGTGTTGTGGAGTGAAACAAGAAGTTTGTAAGGGTAAGGATATCGCCTACTTCGTAAAGATCTACCCTTAGTTAGGCTAGTCCTTCGTTGACGTAGGCCATCATGGTATAGTCAAGGTTGCTTCTTCGTGGAACCCTCCATGGGTAGAGCCCTCTGTGGACTCTTGCAACCATTACCCTCCGTGGGTTCAAGACTATATAAATGTGGACGTACGATAGCACCACCTATCGGAACCACGGGAAAAAATCATTATGTCTCATAGACATGCATGTGTAGGGTGTACTTGACTTGCTATGAATGCTAAAATCTGCCAACACTTAAAATTGGGAAGAAGTAGATTTTTAATCGGTCAAGTAGTCTAATCACCCCCCTCTAGAACTACTTTCGATCCTACAGAAACACAACACGACCCCTGCCGTGGCTATCATTAGCTTGCTCTCACATACTGCACCGGGAGCACTCTTAAAACAGGCTTTCGCCCCACTTTATAGATAAAACACCAAACCAGAGTACATGGACGAACGATAAAGTTTGGTGGGGAGCACCCCTTACAAAGCAAATCGAAAGATAGAGCAAAAAACCTAGAACAAGCCTAACACCTCGTCGATGCTCGAACAGGGGGCCGTGAGCTCAAAGACAACGCCCCCGGGAGGGTTACGGCATGAAAGTGTCGCTGCTGCCAAGTCTGAGAACAGACAACGATTTTCACCGTGAGCCTTGGCATAGGAACGGTATCCACGACGTCGTCTTCAAGAAGCATGCGACACCCACAGGCATCGGCCGCGGCGGCCCCAGAAGCGCAGAGCTTTCACTCGATCACTCGCCTGCACCACCACGAGGAGACCCGGCTACCACCTCCACAAGGGACAGGCTTGCCCTCCCCAGATCTAGGCACTGCGAGAGCAGTCCCGGGCCTCCCGCCGGTACATCCCTAGTCGTCCTCACGACCTAAAGATGGAGCCACCATCGCCACCACAAAGCCTGCCAGAAAGCCAATCGTGAGGCCTGCCGACCGGGGCCGCCGCCTCGGCATCCATTCCCTAGAAGCCGCGGACCATCTCCATCACGAGCACCCGATCATCTCCATCGCGAGCACCTGACCACAGTAGTAAGAGTGAAAGAGTCCATCTTTCACTCCTAGCCCAGCATCAGCCAGCGGGTTTGGGTCAGCACCTCCATAGCAAGAAGCGCCCACGCCTGTATCCCCAGCTGGTTCCAATCAATACTAGGGAAAACCTTATACACAGAACCTTATCAGTAGCGCTGGATGAAAATAGGTGCTACTGCTACATAGAAGTAGCGCGCTGCTACTTCTCGAGCCTGCATTGGTTTTCGTAAAGAGGAACGGTTGATGCAGCAAAGTAGATAAGTATTTCCCTCCGCTGTTGAGAACCAAGGTATCAATCCAGTAGGAGATACAAGCAAGTCCCCAATAAGTGTACCTACACAAAGAATCAAACTCTTGCACCCAACGCTATAAAGAGGTTGTCGATCCCTTTAAGGTTACTTGCAAGGATGAGATCTGATAGAGAAAGATTGCTTAAACAAAAAGTAAAAGAATAAGTAAAAGTAATGCAGAAAAGTATTTTTGGTTTTAGATCTAAATGTATAAGATGGAAAATAGACACAGGGGCCATAGGTTTCACTAGAGGCTTCTCTCATGATAGCAAGTATTACGGTGGGTAAACAAATTATTGTCGAGCAATTGATAGAAAAGCGAATATCTATGAAGATATACAAGGCAATGATTATGCATATAGGCATCACGTCTGTTTCAAGTAGACCAAAACGATTCTGCATCTACTACTATTACTCCACACATCGACCAATTCCTGCCTGCATCTGGAGTATTCAGTTCATGAAGAACAAAGCAACACATTAGGTAAGATGACATGATGTAGAGGGATAAACTCAAGCAATATGATGAAAACCCCATCTTGTTATCCTTGATGGCAACAATACAATACGTGCCTCGCTACCCCTACTTTGTCACTGGGTGAGAACACCGCAAGATTGAACCCAAAAATAAGCACTTATCCCATTGCAAGAATTAGGAATCTAGTTGGCCAAACCGAACCAATAACTCGAAGAGATTTGCAAAGATATGAAATCATGCAAATAAGATTTCAGGAAAGACTCAAATAACATTCATGGATAATCTGAACATAAGCCCACAATTCATTGGATCTCAACAAACCCACCGCAAAGAGTATTACATTGGATAGATATCCATGAAGATCATGGAGAACATGGTATTGAAGAGCAAAGAGAGAGAGGAAGCCATCTAGCTACTAGCTATGGACCCCGAAGGTCTATGGTGAACTACTCATGCATCATCGGAGGGGCAATGGAGTTCATGTACATGCCCTCCGTGATCGAATCCCCCTCTGGCAGATTACTTGAGAAGGCTCCAAGATTGGATCTCTCGGGAACAGAGGCTTCTAGCAGTGGAAAAGTGTTTTCATGGCTTGTTCTGATAATGATCGAATATTTGGGAAATTATAGGCCAAAGATTAGGGTTAGGGAGCTGTCGTGGGCCCACAAGCCTTCCCGGTGCGCCCTACCCCTGGGCGCGGCCCTAGGGCTTGTGGCCCCACGGTGGCTCCTCTGCCTTGGTTCTCAAGTCTCGTAGTTTCCTTTCATTCCAGAAAAATCATTCCGAAGGTTTTATTCCGTTTGGACTCCGTTTAATATTCCTTATCTGCAATTCTCAAAAACAACGAAAAAACAGAAACTGGCACTAGGCTCTAGATTAATAGGTTTGTCCCAAAAATAATAAAAAATATCATATTAATGCATATAAAACATCCAAAATAGATAATATAATCGCATGGAACAATAAAAAATTATAGATACGTTGGAGACGTATCAGCATCCCCAAGCTTAATTCATGCTCGTCCTCGAGTAGGTAAATGATAAAAACAGATTTTTTGATGTGGAATGCTACCTAACATATTTATCCATGTAATATTCTTTATTGTGGCATGAATATTCAGATCCTTAAGATTCAAAACAATAGTCCAATATTGACATAAAAACAGTAATACTTCGAGCACACCAACAAGGTAGTCACGTCCTTTCGAAATAACATGGCCTTAGAAAGTTATCCCTAGAAAATCATATGGTCTGGCTATGCTCCATCTTACCCACACAAAGTATCTAAATCATGCACAACCCCGATGAACAATTCAAGCAATTGTTTCACACTTTTGGTGTTCTCAAACCTTTTCAACTCTCATGCAATACTTGAGCATGAGCCATGGATATAGCATTATAGGTGGAATAGAATATGGAGGAGGTGCAAGGGGGGAAAGGAGAAGATAGTATCACATCAACTAGGCGTATCAACGGGCTATGGAGATGCACGTCAATAGGTATCAATGTGAGTGAGTAGGTATTGCCATGCAAATAATGCACTTAGAGCTATAAGTGTATGAAAGCTCAAAAAGAAAACTAAGTGGTCGTGCAAAATGAATATCCACTAGTTATATGAAAGTGACAAAATAGGAGACTCTCTTTCATGAAGATCATGGTGCTACTTTGAAGCACAAGTGTGGAAAAAAAAGGTAGTAGAAATTGTCCCTTCTCTCTTTCTCTCATTTTTTTTTTATTTTGGTGGGCTTGTTTGGCCACTTTTATTTATTTTTAAGTCCGGATACTCATCCCAACTTGTGAGGGAGTCATAGCCTCCATCATCCTTTTCTCTCACGGGACAATGCTCTATTAATGAAAAATCATCACCCTTTTATTTACTTATAACTCAAAAATTAAAATTTACAACTTGATACCTATGACAAAGCATGACTCTATATGCAATATGAAGTGATGATGCAAGTCATGAAAAACTACATGGTGGAAGTTGCATGGCAATATATATCAGAATGGCTATGGAAATGCCATAATAGGTAGGTATGGTGGCTGTTTTGAGGAATATATGGTGGCTGTTTTGAGGAAGGAGGGTTTGGTGTACTAGCGAAAGTTGCGTAGTACTAGAGAGGCTAGCAAAGATGGAAGGGTGAGAGTGCGTATAATCCATGGACTCAACATTAGTCATAAAGAACTCACATTCTTATTGCAAAAGTCTATTAGTTATCAAACAAAGCATTAGACGCATGCTCCTAGGGGAGAGGTTGGTAGGAGCTAAGCATCGCACGCTCCTGACCCTCACCCAAAGGCCGACAATCATTAAACAAATCATGCTCCGACTTCGTTACATAACGGTTCACCATACGTGCATGCTACGGGAATCACAAGCTTTAACACACGTATCTCTTCCAATTCACAACTAATCACTAGCATGACTCTCATATTACCATCCCTATTATCTCAAAACTATATGCAAGGAATCAAACTTCTCATAGTTTTTAGTGCACTTAATATGAATGTTGTTATTATATCCCTCTTGGATTCCCATTATATTAGGACTAAATTCATAACCTACACAAATACCATGTTGTTTTAAGTAACTCTCAAAATAATAATAGTGAGGAACGAGAGTTCAATAATTTTTATAAAATAGAACACCACCATGCTCTACAAAGATATAAGTGAAGCACTAGAGCAACATTGCCTAGCTCAAAAGATATAAGTGAAGCACATAAAGTATTCTAATAAATTCACGATTCAGCGTGTCTCTCTCAAAATATGTGTGCATAAAGGATTATTGTGGCAAACTAAAAATGAAAGAATCATATCATACAAGACTCTCCAAGGAAAACACATATCATGTGGTGAATAAAAATATAGCCTCAAGTAAATTTACCGATGGATTGAAGACGAAAGAGGAGATGCCTTCTGGGGCATCCCCAAGCTTAGTATTTTTGGTATCCTTGAATATGACTTGGGTTTACTTGGGCATCCCCAATATTAGGCTCTTTCCACTCTTTATTCCATATTCCATCAAATCTTCACCCCAAACTTGAAAACTTCGCAACACAAAACTCAACTGAAAACTGATGAGATCCGTTAGTATAAGAAAAATAAATCACAACTTTAGGTATTGTTGTGAACTCATTATTTATTTATATTTGTGTAATAACTATTGTATTCTAACTTTTCCATGACTCATAC
Source organism: Hordeum marinum (assembly GCA_022496015.1). Taxonomy (NCBI): domain Eukaryota; kingdom Viridiplantae; phylum Streptophyta; class Magnoliopsida; order Poales; family Poaceae; genus Hordeum; species Hordeum marinum. The sequence continues at coordinate 473,603,191 of CM039678.1, forward strand.
CCCCTGATACGATCCATAGATACATCAAAATAAGCAAACAACACAAAGAAAACAGAATCTGTCAAAAACGGAATAGTCTGTAGAAATGTGTAAACTTCTAATACTTCTGGAACTCTAAAAATTCTGAAAAATTAGTAAATCTGGGAAATTTGTATATCAATCTTGTGTAAAAATTTCACATCAATTTTACACTCTGAAAAAATTGGAAAATTCATGGACTGAGCGAAAAAGTTTATGTTTTTCAGCAAGATCAAATCAACAACTACCATAGGTCACCCCAAAGGTTTTACTTGGCTCAAACACTAATCAAAACACAAAAACACAATTACTATAGAAGTAATAATGTGCAAAACACACCAAAACAGAAGCAAAAAGCAGAAAGCAAAATAAAATTGGGTTGCCTCCCAACAAGCGCTATTGTTTAACACCCCTAGCTAGGCAAAACGCAATAGATCTAGGTATTGTCATATTTGCTATTGACAACTTTTGTGAGGACCTTCTCAAATCTAGGAGGTTCTTTAGTTATATCAATAACCATACTTCTAGGCAAAAAGTCAAGAAATTCTGTTGTAACAACCGGTTCCCAAACAATATTGATAAAGTTAGGGTGAACACTTATCATCTTAAGTTCTTCGTCCCCTTTACTACAGGATTCACCCTTATTCTGGGGAATGTAAACAAACTTGGCAGCCTTAGAAAGAGGAAATTTAGGAGTGGTTTGAACAGCGGCAAAAGTGGAACTCATGTTGGTAATAATGTCCTCTAGCTTTCCTATTCTAGAGGAATCTTCGTCCAATTTTTCATTAACTATAGGTTCCTTTTCCCTTAGCGTTCTTAGGGTAACTCCTACCTTAGATCCATATTGAGTGATATGATTATGGATCTTTTTATTCAAGTTTTCAATGAGCTCTATAGTAGCAACTTTATTTTCAATGATCTCTAGCCTTCGCATAACATGTTCCAAAGTTAAGATTGTTTCATTAAAAATGAGAGGGGGTGGACCTACCAAATTTACCATAGCATTATAGGAATGAAGGTATTGCTTCCCAAGAAACTTCCTCCCATAATGGTATCCAAAACATATCTATTCCAATGAGAAACACCCACATAAAAATTGCGAAGGAGAACGGTAGTAGATTGCTTACGAATAGATCTGTTTTGAGCATTGCAAATTATATACCAAGCATATTTTAAGTTTTCTCCCTCCCTTTGCTTAAAATTAAGAACTTCGTTCTCGGGAGTAGTTGTGATAGTAGCAAGGCTAGCCATGAGTTTGAGCGGTCTAACACACAAGCAAACGAACGAAAAGACGACCGAAAAAGGGCGGATAAAAAGGCAAATCTTTTTGGTATTTTCTGAAAATCGTTTTAGAAGTGGGGGAGAGGAAAACGAGAGGCAAATGGAAAATAATGTAAATGCAAGAGATGAGTTTGTAATAGGTACTTGGTAGGTTTGATGTAGATCTCCTCGGCAACGGCACTAGAAATCCTTCTTGCTACTTCTTGAGCATGTGTTGGTTTCCGTGAAGAGGAACGATTGATGCAGCAAAGTAGATAAGTATTTCCCTCGGTTGTTTAGAACCAAGGTATCAATCCATTAGGACATACAAGAAAGTCCCCAATAGGTGTACCTACACAAAGAATCAAACTCTTGCACCCAACGCTATAAAGGGGTTGTCAATCCCTTTAAGGTTACTTGAAAGGATAAGATCTGATAGAGATAGATTGCTTAAACAGAAAGTAAACCAATAAGTAAAAGTAATGCAGCAAAGTATTTTTGGTATTTTTGGTTTTAGATCTGAAATTATAAGATGGAATATAGACCCGGGGGCCATAGGTTTCACTAGAGGCTTCTCTCATGATAGCAAGTATTAGGATGGGTAAACAAATTACTGTCAAGCAATTGATAGAAAAGTGAATAATTAGGAAGATATCCAAGGAAATGATTATGCATATAGGCATCATGTCCGTTTCAAGTAGACCGAAACGATTCTACATCTACTACTATTACTCCACACATCGACTGACTCCTCCCTGCATCTAGAGTATTAAGTTCATGAAGAACAGAGTAACGCATTAGGTAAGATGACAAGATGTAGAGGGATAAACTCAAGCAATATGATGAAAACCCCATCTTGTTATCCTTGATGGCAACAATAGAATACATGCCTCGCTACCCCTACTTTGTCACTGGATGAGGACACCGCAAGATTGAACCCAAAACTAAGCACTTCTCCCATTGCAAGAATTACCAATCTAGTTGGCCAAACCAAACCAATAACTCGAAGAGACTTGCAAAGATATGAAATCATGCATATAAGAATTCAGGAAAGACTCAAATAATATTCATGGATAATCTGAACATAAACCCACAATTCATCGGATCTCGACAAACACACCGCAAAAGAGTATTACATCCGATAGATCTCCATGAAAATCATGGAGAACATGGTATTGAAGAGCAAAGAGAGAGAATAAGTCATCTAGATACTAGCTATGGACCCGAAGGTCTATGGTGAACTACTTACGCATCATCGGAGGAGCAATGGAGTTGATGTAGATGCCCTCCGTGATAGAATCCCCTCTGGCAGATTACTGGAAAAGGCTCCAAGATTGGATCTCTTGGGAACGGAGGCTTTTGGCGGTGGAAATGTGTTTTCGTGGCTTGTTCTGATAATGATGGAATATTTGGGAATTTATAGGCCAAAGATTAGGGTTAGGGGAGTTGTTGTGGGCCCACAAGCCTACCTGTGCGCCCTACCCCCCTAGGCACGGCCCTAGGGATTGTGGTCCCATGGTGGCTCCTCTGCCTTGGTTCCCAAGTCTCGTAGTTTCCTTTCGTTCCAGAAAAATCATTCCGAAGGTTTTATTCTGTTTGGACTCCATTTAATATTCCTTATCTGCAATTCTCAAAAACAAGGAAAAAACAGAAACTGGTCCTAGGCTCTAGATTAATAGGTTAGTCCCAAAAATAATATAAAATAGCATATTAATGCATATAAAACATACAAAACAGATAATATAATAGCATGGAACAATCAAAGATTATAGAAACGTTGGAGACGTATCACGCGCGTCAAGAAATGGCGCTACTACTAACTACTTAGTAGTAGCGCGGTTTTTGGGTAGGGAGCTACGACTAAGTTTGAACCTGGCCACATGGCAGGCCCCACTTAGGAGTAGTGCCTCCCTGAGGAGCGCGCTATAGCTATGTCATGTAGCAGTAGCGCTCTTTCCTAAAATGTGCTACTACTATCTTGACAGAACCCCCGCTCGGGCTTCCTCCTCCACTTCTTTCCTCCATCCATTCCCCATTCGACCGATCCCTCTCCTCCGACGCCGATGTCGCCCTTCGTCGCCTGCCCACGCCGCCGTTCGTCGCCACCCTCCATCGCTGCCCTTCCTCGTCGCCCGCTCCTCCAGCCGCACGCATCCGCCATCGCCCGCGCACCCTCCATCTCCCTTGAGATCCACCTCATCGCCAATATCTCCCCCGAGCTCCACCTCGCCGCGTACATCTCCCCCGAGCTCCACCTCACTGCTGACGTCTCCCCTAGCCCCTTGCAAGTCTTATGTCCCTCCTTCTCTCTCTGTCTCTCTAGGACAGATTAGGATGAATTAGTATAAACCCTAGGATAGATTAGGCAGTATGAACCTAGTTAATTAGTATGAAATTAACTATATTTTTAAATTAGGACATAAATTTAGCTACGTTTCATATTAGTACATATATTTAGGTAGACTGAATTTAGTTTCAAATATTTTGAAGAAAAAGGACTTATTGCATTTTCTTCAAGTTCTATATTTTTCTTGCTGTTGTATGCAAATGATTTGAGTGGCCTATGTTTCGCTGGAATGTTGATTCATTTCTGTTCCGGTGAATTTCAGGTGCTCAATATGTCCTGTTTTAAGCAAAGGTCATGCCGATTTTTTTTCATGAATTTTAGCATGACTTGTGCTACAACGTAGGACATATCGAGTGCTTGTGATTTTCCAAACGGAAATTCAATGATATTTCAGCAAAACATAGGGAATTTTTTCTATGTCGTTGCTCAATATATGGAACGGGTTGACTTTAGGTATGCTAAGTGTTTATTGATTTTGTTTTCATAATTAAGCATTTGTTCTCGATGTCGACGGTGCCTGGACCGCATCCTCGTCGCCAACTCGGTGGAGGAGGCCTGCTTGCTTATAGGGGCCATGTCTGGGACTGGGAGGTGCTACCTTCTAGGGCACGCAGCTTGGTGAGGTGGTAGCCCATCGTCGACCCGGAGGTTGTTTGGTGGCGGTCGCGCGGGCCATTGTCGGTGCAGAGGGAGCCGGCCCCCGCGAAGGTGATAAGTCGTCGTGTGCTACTTCTCGGGCATTCATTGGTTTCCCATGAAGAGGAACGTTTGATGCAGCATAGTAGATAAGTATTTCCCTCAGTTTTTGAGAACCAAGGTATCAATCTAGTAGGAGATACAAGTGAATCACCAATAGATGTACCTGCACAAAGAATCAAAGTCTTGCACCCAACGCTACAAAGGGGTTGTCAATCCCTTCACGGTTACTTGCAAGGATGAGATCTAATAGAGATAGATATAATAGGATGCTTGAATGGAAAGTAAAACTAAAAGTAAAAATAATGCAGCAAGTATTTTTGGTATTTTTGGTTTTAGATCTGAAAGTATAATATGGAAAATAGACCCGAGGGGCATAGGTTTCACTAGATGGCTTCTCTCATGATGGCAAGTATTACGGTGGGTGAACAAATTACTATCGAGCAATTGATATAAAAGCGAATAATTATGAAGATATCCAAGGCAATGATTATGCATATAGGCATCGCGTCCATGACAAGTATACCAAAACGATTCTGCATCTACTACTATTACTCCACACATCGACCGACTCCTGCCTGCATCTAGAGTATAAAGTTCATGAAAAACAGAGTAACGCATTAAGTAAGATGACATGATGTAGAGGGATAAACTCAAGCAATATGATGAAAACCTCGTCTTTTTACCCTTGATGTCAACAATATAATACGTGCCTCCCTACCCCTACTTTGTCACTGGGTGAGGACACCGTGAGATTGAACCCAAAACTAAGCACTTCTCCTATTGCAAGAATTACCAATCTAGTTGTCCAAACCAAACCAATAACTCGAAGAGACTTGCAAAGATATGAAATCATGCAAATAAGAATTCAGGAAAGACTCAAATAATATTCATGGATAATCCGAACATAAACCCACAATTCATCGGATCTCGACAAACACACCGCAAAAGAGTATTACATCAGATAGATCTCCATGAAGATCATGAAGAACATGGTATTGAGAAGCAAAGAGAGAGGAGAAGCGATCTAGATACTATCTATGGACCCATAGGTCTGTGGTGAACTACTCACACATCATCGGAGGGGCAATGGAGTTGATGTAGATGCCCTCCGTGATAGAATCCCCCTCCGGCAGATTACTGGAAAAGGCTCCAAGATTGGATCTCTCGGGAATGGAGGCTTCTGGCGGCGGAAAGTGTTTTCCTGGCTCGTTTTGATAATGATGGAATATTTGGAAATTTATAGGCCGAAGATTCGGGTTAGGGGAGCAGCCATGGGCCCACAAGCCCGCCCGGCGCGGCCACCCCCTTGATCGCGGCCCTAGGGCTTGTGGCCCCACGGAGGCTCCTATGCCTTGGTTCTCAAGTCTCGTCATTTCCTTTTGTTCCAGAAAAAATCATTCCGAAGGTTTTATTCTGTTTGGACTCCGTTTAATATTCCTTATCTAGGAAACTCAAAAACAAAGAAAAAACAGAAACTGGCACTAAGCTCTAGATTAATAGGTTAGTCCCAGAAATAATATAAAATAGCATATTAATGCATATAAAACATCCAAAGCAGATAATATAATGGCATGGAACAATCAAAAATTATAGATACGTTGGAGACGTATCAGCATCCCCAAGCTTAATTCCTACTCGTCCTCGAGTAGGTAAATGATAAAAACAGAATTTTTATGTAGAATGCTACGTAACATATTTATCCATGTAATATTCTTTACTGTGGCATGAATATTCAGATCTGTAAGATTCAAAACAATAGTCTAATATTGACATAAAAACACTAATACTTCGAGCACACCAACAAGGTAGTCGTGTCCTTTTGAAATAACATGGCCTTAGAAAGTTATCCCTACAAAATCATATGGTCTGGCTATGCTCCATCTTCCCCACACAAAGTATCTAAATCATGCACAACCCCGATTAACAAGTCAAGCAATTGTTTCACACTTTTGGTGTTCTCAAACCTTTTCAACTCTCACGCAATACATGAGCGTGAGCCATGGATATAGCATTATAGGTGGACTAGATTATGGAGGAGGTGCAAGGGAAAAAGGAGAAGATAGTCTCACATCAACTAGGCGTATCAACGGGTTATGTTGATGCCCGTCAATAGATATCAATGTGAGTGAGTAGGGATTGCCATGCAACAAATGCACTTAGATCTATAAGTGTATGAAAGCTCAAAAAGAAAACTAAGTGGTCGTGCATAATGAATATCCACTAGTTATATGAATGTGACTAGGAGACTCTCTATCATGAAGATCATGGTGCTACTTCGAAGCACAAGTGTGGAAATAGGTAGTAGCAATTGTCCCTTCTCTCTTGCTCTCATTTTTTATTATTTTGGTGGGCTTCTTTGGCCTCTTTTATTTTTTTGTTTGGGCTTCGCTGACCTCTTTGATTTTTGTAAAGTACGGATACTCGTGCCAACTTGTGAGGGAGTCATGGCCTCCATCATCCTTTTCTCTCATGGGACAATGCTCTGTTAATGAAAAATCATCACACTTTTATTTACTTATAACTCAAAGAAATAGAAATTGCAAGTCGATTCCTATGACAAAATATGACTCTATATGCAATATGAAGTGATGAAGCAAGTCATAATAAAACTACATGGTGGAAGTTGCATGGAAATATATCTCGGAATGGCTATGGAAATGCCATGATAGGTAGGTATGGTGGCTGTTTTGAGGAATATATGGTGGCTTTTTTGTTGAAGGAGGGTTTGATGCACCGGCGAAAGTTGCGTGGTACTAGAGGGGCTAGCAAAGGTGGAAGGATGAGAGTGCGTATAATCCATGGACTCAACATTAGTCATAAAGAACTCACATACTTATTGCAAAAGTATATTGGTTATCAAACAAAGCATTAGATGCATGATCCTAGGGGAGAGGTTGGTAGGAGTTAACCATCGCGCGCTCCTGACCCTCACACAAAGGTCGACAATCATTAAACAAATCATGCTCCGACTTCGTTACGTAACGGTTCACCATACGTGCATGCTACGGGAATCACAAGCTTTAACACATGTATCTCTTCAATTCACAACTACTCACTAGCATGACTCCCATATTACCATCCCTATTATCTCAAAACTATATGCAAGGAATCCAACTTCTCATAGTTTTTAACGCACTTAATATGAAAGTTTTTATTCTATACCTCTTGGATGCCCATTATATTAGGACTAAAATCATAACCTAAACAAATTACCATGCTGTTTTAAGAAACTCTCAAAATAATATAAGTGAGGAACAATAGTGCAATAACTTCTATAAAATATAAGACCACCATGCTCTAAAAAGATATAAGTGAAGCACTAGAGCAACATTGCCTAGCTCAAAAGATATATGTGAAGCACATAGAGTATTCTAACAAATTCACGATTCAGCGTGTCTCTCTCCAAATATATGTGCATCAAGTATGATTGTGGCAAACTAACAATTAAAGATTCATCTCATACAAGATGCTCCAAGCAAAACACATATCATGTGGTGAATAAAAATATAGCTTCAAGTAAATTTACCGATGGATTGAAGACGAAAGAGGGGATGCCTTCCGGGGCATCCCCAAGCTTAGGATTTTTTGTATCCTTGAATATGACTTGGGGTTCCTTGGGCATCCCCAATCTTAGTCTCTTGCCAATCTTTATTCCATAGTCCATCAAATCTTCACCCAAAACTTGAAAACTTCACAACACAAAACTCAACAGAAAACTCATGAGATCCGTTAGTATAAAAAGATAAATCATCACTTTTAGGTACTCTTGTGAACTCATTCTTTAGTTGTATTTGTGAAATACCTACTGTATTCTAACTTTTCCATGACTTATACCCCCCGATACGACCCATAGATACATCAAAATAAGCAAACAACACAAAGAAAACAGAATCTGTCAAAAAACAGAATAGTCTGTAGAAATCTGTAACTTAGAATACTTATGGAACTTTAAAAATTCTTAAACATTAGTAAAACCAGGTAAATTCGCATATAAATCCTGTGTAAAACTTTCAGATCAATTTGACGCTCTGAAAAAATCAGAAAATTCCTGTACTGAGCAGAAAAGTTTCTGTTTTCCAGCAAGATCAAATCAACAACTACCATAGATCACCCCAAAGGTTTTAATTTGGCTCAAACACTAAATTAAACACAAAAACACAATTACTACATAAGTAATAATGTTCCAAACACACCATAACAGAAGCAAAAAAGCGGAAAGCAAAATAAAATTGGGTTGCCTCCCAACAAGCGCTATTGTTTAACGCCCCTAGCTAGGCAAAACACAATAGATCTAAGTATTGTCATCTTTGGTATGCAATCCTTAAGTAGCTCTCATGATAGATTCATAAGGTAATTTTATTTTCTGCCTAGGAAATGGTTCCATGCCCTTCCTTAATGGAAATTGGAATCTAATATTCCCTTCCTTCATATCAATAATTGCACCAATCTTTCTAAGGAAAGGTCTAGCAAGAATAATAGGACATGTAGGATTTCAAGCTATATCAAGAACAATGAAATCTACGAGCACATAATTCCTATCTTCAACAATAAGAACATCATTAATTCTTCTCATAGGTTTCTTTATAGTGGAATCCGCAAGATGCAAATTTAAGGAACAATCATCAAATTCACGGAAACCTCACACATCACATAAAGTTTTTAGAATCGTGGAAACGCTAGCACCCAAATCACACAAAGCACGGAACTCATAACCTTTAATCTTAATATTAATAGTAGGTTCCCACTCATCATATAGCTTTCTTGGTATAGAAACTTCCAACTCAAGTTTTTCTTCAAAAGCTTTCATCATGGCATCAACAATATGTTTAGTAAAAGCCTTGTTTTGATTAAAAGCATGAGGAGAGTTCAACATGGATTGCAATAAGAAAATACAATCAATTAAGGATCAGCTATCATGATTAAAGTCCTTGAAATCCAAAAGAGTGGGTTCATTGCTATTTAAAGTTTTGACCTCTTCAATCCCACTTTTATCAATTTTAGCATCAAGATCTATAAACTCCGAATCATTGGGACGCCTTTTAACTAAAGTTGACTCATATCCAGTCCCATCCTTATCAAGATTAACATTGAGAAACAAAGATTCAATAGGATTCACATCAATCATTTTAAGATTTTCATCAATATTATCATGAGAACATACTTTTTCAAGCCATTCACGCTTAGCACGAACTCTAGCGGTTCTTTCCTTACACTCATCAATAGAAATTCTCATCGATTTTAAAGACTCATTCATATCATGCTTGGGTGGAATAGATATAGTTTTTAAAGAATCAATCTCAAGAGAAATTCTAACCACGTTCCTAGCCAAATCATCAATCTTGAGCAATTTTTCTTCAATCATAGCATTGAAACCTTTTTGCGTACTAATGAATTCTTTAATATTACTCTCAAAATAAAAGGGTATTTTATTATAATTTCCATAAGAATTGCTTTAGGAAATACCATAATTATTAGAGGAATTACTAGGAAACGGTCCAGCGTTGAAATTACCTCTATAAGCGTTACTACCAAAATTGTTCCTACCAACAAAATTCACATCCATAGATTCATTATTATTTCCAATCAAAGAAGACAAATGCATATCATTAGGATGAATAGGAACACTCTTACTAGCAAAAAAATTCATCAACTCATCCATCTTTTCACTCAAAGTATTAATCTCTTCAATAGCATGCACTTTTTTACTAGTAGGAGATCTTTTAGTGTGCCATTGAGAGTAATTTGCCATAATATTATATAGGAGTTTAGTAGCTTCTCCTAATGTGATTTCCATAAAAGTGTCACCCGCGGAGGAATCTAAGAGATTCCTAGAAGAAAAATTCAATCCAGCGTAAAAAAATGTATAATCATCCATAAACTCAAACCATGCGCGGGGCAATTCCTAATCATAAGTTTCATCCTCTCCCAAGATTGTGCAACATGTTCATGATCAAGTTGCTTAAAATTCATTATATCATTCCTAAGGGAGATGATCTTAGCGGGTGGAAACTATTTGGAAATAAAAGCATCTTTACACTTATTCCATGAATCAATATTATTTTTAGGCGAAGATGAAAACCAAGTTTTAGCACGATCTCGTAGTGAGAACGGAAATAGCTGCACTTTAACAATATCATTATCCACATCTTTATTCTTTTGAATATCACACAAATCAATGAAATTATTTAGATGGGATGCGGCATCTTCATTAGCAAGGCTGGAAAATTGTTCTTTCATAACAAGATTGAGCAAAGCAGCATTAATTTCGTAAGATTCCGCACAAGTGGTGGGAGCAATCGAAGTACTAAGAAAATAATTATTATTAGTATTGGAAAAGTCACACAACTCGGTGTTGTCTTGATTCATCGTGACAAAGCAAGCAAGCAAGCACACAAGCAAGCAAAAAAGCAAACGAGGAGACGAACAAAAAAGGGTGAAATGTAAATCTTTTTGGTATTTTCTGAAAATCGTTTTAGAGGTGGGGTAGAGGAAAACGAGAGGCAAATGGAAAATAATTAAATGAAAGAGATGAGTTTGTGATGGGTACTTGGTATCTTGACTTGCTATGTATCTCCCCGGCAACGGCGCCAGAAATCCTTCTTGCTACTTCTCGAGCATGCGTTGGTTTCCCATGAAGAGGAACGATTTGATGCAGCAAAGTAGATAAGTATTTCCCCTCAATTTTTGAGAACCAAGGTAACAATCCAGTAGGAGATACAAGTGAATCACCAACAGATGTACCTGCACGAAGAATCAAACTCTTGCACCCAACGCTATAAAGGGGTTGTCAATCCCTTCACAGTGACTTGCAAGGATGAGATCTAATAGAGATAGATATAATAGGATGCTTGAACGGAAAGTAAAACTAAAAGTAAAAATAATGCAGCAAGTATTTTTGGTGTTTTTGGTTTTAGATCTGAAAGTATAATATGGAAATAGACCCGAGGGCCATAGGTTTCACTAGATGGCTTCTCTCATGATGGCAAGTCTTACGGTGGGTGAACAAATTACTATCGAGCAATTGATAGAAAAGCGAATAATTATGAATATATCCAAGGAAATTTATGCCTATAGGAATCATGTCCATGACAAGTAGACCGAAATGATTCTGCATCTACTACTATTATTCCACACATCGACCGACTCCTGCCTGCATCTAGAGTATTCACTTCATGAAGAACAAAGTAACGCATTAAGTAAGATGACATTATGTAGAGGGATACACTCAAGAAATATGATGAAACCCCATATTTTTACCCTTGATGGCAACAATATAATATGTGCCTCGCTACCCCTACTTTGTCACTGGGTGAGGACACCGCAAGATTGAACCCAAAACTAAGCACTTCTCCCATTGCAAGAATTACCAATCTAGTTGGCCAAACCAAACCAATAACTTGAAGAGACTTGCAAAGATATGAAATCATGCATATAACAATTCAGGAAAGACTCAAATAATATTCATGGATAATCTAAACATAAACCCACAATTCATCGGATCTCGACAAACACACCGCAAAAGAGTATTACATCGGATAGATCTCAATGAGGATCATGAAAAGAACATGGTATTGAGAAGTAAAGAGATAGAAGAAGCCATCTAGCTACTAGCTATGGACAAGTAGGGATGTGGTGAACTACTCACGCATCATAGGAGGGGCAATGGAGTTGATGTAGATGCCCTCCGTGATCGAATCCCCCTCCGGCAGATTACCAGAAAAGGCTCCAAGATTGGATCTCTCGGGAACGGAGGCTTCTGGCAGTGAAAAAGTGTTTTCGTGGCTTGTTCTGATAATGATGGAATATTTGGGAATTTATAGGCCGAAGATTAGGGTTAGGGGAGCAGTCGTGGGCCCACAAGCCTGCCCGGCACGGCCACCCCCCTAGTCGCGGCCCTAGGGCTTCTGGACCCATGGAGGCTCCTCTGCCTTGGTTCTCAAGTCTCGTAGTTTCCTTTTGTTCGAGAAAAAATCATTCTGAAGGTTTTATTCTGTTTGGACTCCGTTTAATATTCCTTATCTGCGAAACTCAACACAAGGAAAACAGAAAGTGGCACTAGGCACTAGATTAATAGGTTAGTCCCAAAAATAATATAAAATAGCATATTAATGCATATAAACATCCAAAACAGATAATATAATAGCATGGAACAATCAAAAATTGTAGATACCGTGGAGACGTATCACACCACGACATCCCCCGCCCGCGTCGCCTGCCAAGACGCCGAATCGGGCGACCCGATGGCGCACGCAACCGCCAGGTAGCCCCGTGTGAAGCCGCCACATAACGAGCCTGCGCGCATGGTGTCATCGCCAGTGCCTCCGCACATGCCGTCACCAGTTGTGCTGATATGTATCCAATGTATCTACTTTTCCAAACTCTTTTGCCCTTGTTTGGGACTCCAACTTGCATGATTTGAATGGAACTAACCCGGACTGATGTTGTTTTCAGTAGAATTGCCTTGGTGTTATTTTTGTGCAGAAATAAAAGTTTTGGATTGACCTGAAAATTTATGGAGAATATTTTTGGAATTAATAAAACATATTGGCAAAAGAATCAACTGCAGGTGGCCCACCACCTGGCCACAAGCCTGGTGGGCGCGCCCACTCCCCTACGACGCGCCCTTGTGGCTTGTGGGGCCCCTAACGCTCCTCCGACCTCGTTTCCACTTCTATATATTCCTATTCAGGGAGAAAAAATTGAGGAGAAGAGTTCATCGCGTTTCACGATACGGAGCCGCCACCATCTCTTGTTCTTCCTCGCGAGACCAGATCTGGAGTCCGTTTTGGGTTTCGAAGAGGGAAAATCGAAGCCTTCGTCATCACCAACCATCCTTCATCGCCAATTCCATGATGGTCTCCATCGTTCGTGAGTAATCTCATCATAGGCTTGTTGGACAGTGATGGGTTGGATGAGATTTATTATAGAATCGAGTTAGTTTTGTTAGGGTTTGATCCCTAGTATCCATTATGTTCTGAGATTGATGTTGCTACGACTTTGCTATGCTTAATGCTTGTCACTAGGGCCCGAGTGCCATGGTTTCAGATCTGAACCTATTATGTTTTCATGAATATATATATATATATGTGTGTGTGTGTGTGTGTGTGTGTGTGTGTTTGTTCTTGATCCTATCTTTCAACTTGTAGACACCTATTACGAGTTATGATCCGCATCCCCCAGGGTGACAATAACTCGGATTCTTTCCGGTGATTACCATAGTTTGAGGAGTTCATGTATTCACTAAGTGCTAATGCTTTGGTCTGCTTCTCTATTAAAAGGAGGCCTCATATCCCTTAGTTTCCAATAGGACCCCGCTGGTAGGTCAAAAGATGTCATTCAAGTTCTTTTCCATAAGCACGTATGACTATATATGGAATACCTGCCTACATTACATTGTTGAATTGGAGCTAGTTCTATGTCACCCTAGGTTATAACTATTGCATGATGAATGCCATCCAACATAATTATCCATTGCCTATGAGCTTTCCATATATTGATCTTTGCTAAGTTACTTCTCCGCTGCTACTATTACGATCACTACAAAACTGCTATTGTTACTTTTGCCACCGTTACCGTTACTTCCATACTACTTTGCTACTAAATACTTTGCTACAAATATTAAGTCTTTCAGGTGTGGTTGAATTGAAGACTCAGTTGCTAACACTCGAGAATATTCTTTGGCTCCCCTTGTGTCGAATCAATAAATTTGGTTGAATACTCTACCCTCGAAAAATGTTGTGATCCCCTATACTTGTGGGTAATCAAGACCTTTTTCTGGCGCCGTTGCCAGGGAGCATAGCTCTATTCCCTAAGTCCCTTGGGATATATATCTGTTGATCACTATGAGGAATCTTAAAGATCCAAAAACCAAGATTTACCCCTCAACTACGAGGACAGGTAAGGAACTGCCATCTAGCTTTGCACTTGATTCACCTTCTTTTATGAGTAAATTTGCGACACCACCACCTGCTAGTAATTTTGATATGTCACAAGTAATTGATGACGCTACTTTTGCTATGCATGATGCTTATGATCATACTTTGCTTGATGATACTGTGCCACTGGGTGAATTTCTTGAAGAACAAATTGCTAGAGTCAATGCTGAAACTGATAATATTTCTGAATCTGACGAAATTACTGAAACTGAACACTATGATACACCTACTAGACCTAGCTCTCCTAGATATGAATTGCCTGATATACCTGAGGGTTATGTTATGGAAGGAGAGGTAGCTAGGGACTTTCTTGCTTGTAAGGATAGAGATGATCTTAAGAAATTGCTTCGCAAGTGGAAGGGAAAATCTTTGAATGCTAGAATGCAATATGATCCTAAGTTTGCTACTTCACCTATCTTTGTTACTGATAAGGATTATGAATTCTCTGTCGATCCTGAGTTAATTACTTTGGTTGAATCTGATCCTTTCCATGGTTATGAATCTGAAACTTTTGTGGCACATCTTACTAAATTGAATGATATAGCCACCCGATTTACTCATGAGGAAAAGTTTTCTATTACTATATTCTTAAGTTGTTTCCTTTCTCATTAAAGGGTGATGCTAAGATATGGTTTAATTCTCTTGCTCCTGGTTGTCTACGTAGTCCCGAGAACCTGATTTATTACATCTCTGAAAAATATTTTCCTGCCCATAAGAAACAAGCTGCCTTGCAGGAAATATTTAACTTTGTGCAAATTGAAGAAGAGAGTCTCCCACAAGCTTGGGGGAGGCTTCTCCAGTTACTGAATGCTTTGCCTGATCATCCTCTCAAGAAAAATGAAATATTTGATATCTTTTATAATGGATTAACCGATACTTGTAGGGACCACCTAGATAGTTGTGTTGGTTGTGTTTTCAGGGAACGGACTATTGAACAAGCTGAATTACTATTGAATAATATATTGAGCAATGATAATGATTGGACTATTCCTGAACTACCTTCAAACCCAACTCCTAAGAAAAGAGGTATTCTATTCCTCAGTCCTGAAGATATGCAAGAGGCAAAGAAATCTATGAAAGAGAAGGGTATTAAAGATGAAGATGTTAAGAATCTACCATCTATTGAAGAAATACATGGTCTTGATAACCCGACACAGGTAGTAGAGTTAAATTCTCTTAGTAGATTTGATGAAATAGATATTCCTTATAATAAGTCTGCTAGCCAATGCTTGGATGAATTTGATAATTTTATTGTGAAGCAAGAAAATTTCAATGCTTATGTTAGTAGACAATTGAAACATAATGCTTATATGATTGACCGCTTGGGTGATTATTTGAGTAGAACTATCAATGATCTTAAGCTTATTAGTAAACATGCTTCCATGGTAACCACTCAAGTAGAGCAAGTACTTAAGGCTCAAAATGATTTGCTTAATGAGATGAATAGTAAAGACAACGATCATTCTGTTAAAGTTGTGACTAGAGGAGGTAGAATGACTCAGGAACCTTTGTATCATGAGGGCCATGCTAAGAGAATTGAGCAAGATTCTTAGAGAGTTAATATTGATGTACCTATTCGTTCCAATAAGAGTAGGAAAAAGAATGATGATAGTACTTTGCATGCTGCTAGTGAATCTATTATTGATACATTTGAGAATCCAACTGATATTTCTATTTCTGATGCTGAGACACAATCTGGTGATGAGCATGAGCCTAGTGATAACATTAATAATGATGTTCATGTTTATACTCAACCCAGTAATGATAAAGATGTGGATAGTGAACCGGCTGATGATCTTGATAACCCACAACCTAAGAATAAAAGATACGATAAGAGAGACTTCATTGCTAGGAAACATGGTAGAGAAAGAGAACCATGGGTTCAGAAACCCATGCCCTTTCCTCCTAAACCATCCAAGAAAAAAGATGATGAGGATTTTGAGCGCTTTGCTGAAATACTTAGACCTGTGTTTTTACGTATGCGCTTGACTGGTATTTTGAAAATGTCTCCTTATGCTAAGTAGATGAAAGATATTGTGAAAAATAAAAGAAAAATACCGAAAGCTGAGATTTCTACCATGCTTGCTAATTATACTTTTAAAGGTGGAATACCTAAGAAACTAGGAGATTCCGGAGTACCTACTATACCATGCTCTATTAAAGGAAATTATGTTAAAAACTGCTTTATGTGATCTTGGAGCTGGTGTTAGTGTTATGCCTTTCTCTTTATACCGTAGACTTGATTTGAATAAGTTGACACCTACTAAAATGTCTTTGCAAATGGCTGATAAATAAACTACTCTGCCTATCAGTATTGGTGAGGATGTACCTGTCGTAGTTGCAAATGCTACTATCTTGACGGACTTTGTTATTCTTGATATTATCGAGGATGACAGTATGTCGATCATCCTTGGTAGACCCTTTTTGAATACTGCAGGAGTTGTTATTGATTGCAACAAGGGCAATGTCACTTTTCATATTAATGGTAATGAGCATACGGTACACTTTCCGAAGAAACAACCTCAAGTAAATAGTATCAACTCTATTGAAAAAATTCCAACGATTATTATTGGAAACTTTGAGTTCCCTCTTCCTACTGTCAAGAAGAAATATGATATACTTATTGTTGGGGAAATGCATATCCCCATTGAGATAACTTAGTGTTATTTAGAAATTCTTTGGTTTCATGCTATTCGAAGGAAGTTTGTTAATAAGACTTGATGAACCTTATTGATGAATTCCTTTTGATGAGCATGAGATGGATGAATTTAGAAAGCACAACTTCCTGTACCTAACTTTTACTTTATATTACCTAGATGAAATTAAGTAAAAATGCTATTATTTTTTTGTTTTTTGAGTTTCCCGTGCAATAAAAAAGGTGACCTGAAAATAAAAGTTCTTCGAATGTCCTGAAAATGGAGTATGATTTTTTCAGGAATATTTAAGAATTTTTGGCACTGAGTATGCATCACGGGGCTGCACCAGTGGGCCACAAGCCTGCATGGCATGCCCACCCCCCCAAGGCGCGCCCCTGGTGGCTTGTGGGTCCCATGTGGCCCTCCTCTACTTATTCTAGCACCCATTCACTTCATCTTCCTCCAGAAAAATCCCACCATTCCTCAAACCCGTGTTCTAGCTCATCTAGCTGCCATTTTCGATCTCCTTGCTCAAAGCTCCATTCGCAAAACTGTTTTAGGGGATTACTCATGAATATGTGACTCCTCCAATGGTCCAATTAGATTTTGTTCTAGTGCCTTATATATTGCAGATTTTTGCTATTGTGGTGACCTTGTTTCTGAGCTTGCATGTCAAATTTGTATGGTCCCAAGTAGTTTTGATGCATGATATAGTCTCTAGGCCCATGAGGGAGTCGTTGCTATAACTTTTGTTCACATTTATTTTGATTCACTAAAAATTCTAGAAAAAAATTCAGAGAAAGAAAAGATGTTGATGAGAATGTACCAAGGTGGTTCCTCGAGCAAGAAAACTCCGAGACTTGCATTACGTGAGCCTGATTTTGAACCACCGAGAGAAGCTCAAGTGCTGCCTTGTGAATGGTCGTCGGATCAATTCATGGAAAATGCCGGGATCAAGGAAGAGTTTCATACGTACATAAGGAATGCTTGGCTTGAGGATTTTATTTCAGACCGATGCAAGCAATATTATCAACTCATTGATTCTTTCGTGTGGAGGAAAAACAGAGATACTTTATAACTAGAGACGAGGCAAACGAGTACGAGAGGAACGCGGAATCAGCTCGCCTTCACGCTGCAGTCGTTCAGGCGGTAGCCGCCATAGCCCAGTACAACCCCAACTATGACTTCGGATATTATCCGGGCCAGCCATGTCCCTAGACCAACTTAGGCCAAAAGCCTAAGCTTGGGGGAGTACGTATTTCTCACCCACATTACATTCATGTTCACACACTCATTTTAATTGTCGGTGTTCATACTTTTTCATTGTACTATCCATGATAGTTTATTTCTTCTTTATGCTTTCTTCTTGTATGTTTGACTAATCTTTAAGGAAATCCAAAAAAATTAGTTCTAGCTTTACCTTGTAATTTGTTTTAGTTGTAGCATTAAAAGAAAACCCAAAAAGATTTCTCGTTCTTCTTTTGCTTGTTGGGAGCTTTCCCGTGTAAATAATTTTCCTTTCTTTGGGTCGTAAGGAGAAGACCACGATGACATGTTGAGTGGCTCTCATATGCATTATTGTTTATCTTATATAGGGACCATATTTCTTTGCCTTCCCTTTTGAGTTATTATTTGCAGATTCCAGCTTAGTCCAATGCACGTGCACTCTTATTATTATTCACATCGTTCGGTCGTGCAAGTGAAAGGCAATAATGACGATATATGATGAACTGACTGAGATGGAGAAAAGCTGTTATGAACTCAACCTATCTTACTTTTGTAAATATGATTAGCTCATCGTTCTTAATTCAGCCCATTATAGATGAAACATGTTTGCAATGACAATTAGAGATTATAGTTGCTCATACCATGCTTAATTAGCTAAGAGTTAATAATGGTTTGTTTTGAGTGCCAACATGCATATTAAAATGGTTGTGATGTAGTATGATAGAATGGTATCCTCTGAATGATTCGAGTGGCTTGACTTGGCACATGTTCACGCATGTAGTTGAAACAAATCAACATAGCCTCCATTATATTTATGTTCATAGTGAATTATATCCTACTCATGCTTGCATTCAAAGTTAGTTAATATCAAAGCATGTTGATGACTTTGTCGCTCTCTATTTGGTCGCTCCCTAGTCTTTTGCTAGCCTTCACTTGTACTAAGCGGGAATACTGCTGGTGCATCCATCTCCATAAACCCAAAGTTGTTCCATATGAGTCCATCATATCTACCTATATGCGGTATTTACCTGCCGTTCCAAGTAAATTTGCATGTGCTAAACTTTAAACCTTCAAATAAACTTTTTGTTTTGTATGCCCAAATTGCTCATGTGGCGATTGGGGGTTGTCAGTATCTTCCATGCTAGGTGGGTTATTCTCACGATATGTGTTGATTCACTATCATTCACAAGAAAGTGGCTGGTAATCGGGATGCCCAGTTCCATGCTCGAAATAAAAAGCAAAATATAATTAAATAAAACTCCCCCGGGACTGTGTTTGTATGGATGGTACCCGTGGATTCGGCTCGCCGTGGAGTGTGACTGATTGCTGGAGGGGGAGTAAAAGCTTTACTATTCTGTTTGGGAACCGCCTATAATGTATCTAGCATGGAAGATATTGAAAACCTCTTGGTTGATATGTGAGCAATGAAAGCATACCGCTCAAAAATCATTACCTATCTCTGTTTTAAAAGCTCGAGCTTTGGCACCTCTGCAAATCAATGCTTCCCTCTGCGAAGGGCTTATCTATTTTACTTTATTGTTAAGTCATCATCTTCTAATAAAAGGTATGCTTGCTGTTAATTGATATTGAGTATGAGCACGACTGGATCTCTCTCACCATTAATTACAATGTTTAGTCAGTCCTTTCTCTCTAGAGGTGCTCTGCATTTATGTTTTGCGGTCTCAGAAAGGGCTAGCGAGATACCATTTTGTCATATTGTATCAGGATTGTTTTGATAAAATTGTTGTCAGCCGAGACTTATTATTATTGCTCACTAGTTGATTATGCCATTGATATGAGTAAATGTGAGACTTAAATGTTATTGTGAATGTGGTTAGTCTATAATCTTTGCTGAAAATCTCAACATAAGTTAGACATATTTACAACGGCAATATCAAACAGAGTTTGTAAAAAAATTTCTTTATCACTTTCAATTTATCAACTGAGTTGCTTGAGCACAAGCAAAGGTTTAATCTTGGGGGAGTTGATATGTCTCCAACGTATCTACTTTTCCAAACTCTTTTGCCCTTGTTTTGGACTCTAACTTGCATGATTTGAATGGAACTAACCTGGACTGACGTTGTTTTCAGCAGAATTGCCTTGGTGTTATTTTTGTGCGGAAATAAAAGTTCTCGGATTGACCTGAAAATTGATGAAGAATATTTTTGTAATTAATAAAAAATATTGGCGAAAGAATCAACTGTAGGGGGCCCACCACCTAGCCGCATGCCTGGTGGGCACGCCCATCCCCTAGGGCATGCCCCTGTGGCTTGTGGGCCCCCTGACGCTCCTCCGACCTTGTTTCCACTTCTATATATTCCTATTCGGGGAGAAAAATCAAGGAGAAGAGTTCATCATGTTTCACGATATGGAGTCGTTGCCATCTCCTGTTCTTCCTCGGGAGACCAGATCTGGAATCCGTTTTGGGCTTCGGAGAGGGGAAATCGACGCCTTCGTCATCACCAACCATCCTTCATCACCTATTCCATGATGCTTCCCACCGTTCGTCAGTAATCTCATTGTAGGCTTTGTTGGACGGTGATGGGTTGGATGAGATTTATCATGTAATCGAGTTAGTTTGGTTAGGGTTTTGATCCCTAGTATCCACTATGTTGTGAGATTGATGTTGCTATGACTTTGCTATGCTTAATGCTTGTCACTAGGGCCCGAGTGCCATGATTTCAGATCAGAACCTATTATGTTTTCATGAATATATGTGTGTTCTTGATCCTATCTTGCAAGTTGTAGACACCTATTATGAGTTTGATCCGCATCCCCCAAGGTGAAAATAACTGGGATTCTTTCCGGTGATTACCGTAGTTTGACGAGTTCATGTATTCACTGAGTGCTAATGCTTTGGTCCGGTTCTCTATTAAAAGGAGGCCTTAATATCCCTTAGTTTCCAATAGGACCCCGCTGCCACGGGAGGGTAGGACAAAAGATGTCATGCAAGTTCTTTTCCATAAGCACGTATGACTATATATGGAATACATGCGTACATTACATTGATGAATTGGAGCTAGTTCTGTGCCACCCTATGTTATAACTGTTGCATGATGAATGCCATCTGACATAATTATCCATCACTGATCCATTGCCTACGATCTTTCCATATATTGATCCTTACTAAGTTACTTCTCCGCTGCTACTGGTACAATCACTATAAAACTTCTATTGTTACTTTTGCCACCGTTACCGTTACTTCCATACTACTTTGCTACTGAATACTTTGCTGCAGGTATTCAGTCTTTCAGTTGTGGTTGAATTGATGACTCAGCTGCTAACACTCGAGAATATTCTTTGGCTCCCCTTGTGTCGAATCAATAAATTTGGGTTGAATACTCTACCCTCGAAAACTGTTGCTATCCCCTATACTTGTGGGCTATCACGCGCCAGCCGCCGTGCCGCCGGCCCCTCGTGAGTGCAGCGCCCCTGCTCGGCCAGACTGCCCTACACCAACACTGGGCCGAGCAAGGGGGGGAAGCTTCTCGCCGCCGACGACGCCACCCAAGCTTTGCCAAGTGGCGCTAGCTGACGGCGGCGGGGGAGTTAACCGGGTGAGAGGGGGAGAGAGGCCAGCGGCTAGGGTTGCCCCGCTCGACCGCCTGTGGGGGCGACGTGAGGGGGACAGGGGGAAAAGTCGGACCGGGAGCACACTGGTCTGCTAACACAAGTTACATATGAATTGAAGAATTTATCGGGTGATATGAATGCTCTGACAACTAATCCAAGTCAGCGGATATTGCAACTAATGGGGGATGTGAATTGGAGTGTTGCAGAATGGATGATGTCTGATACGGCTAAACTACATGGCTATGACATACCTGGCGCTGGTCGTGAGCTCCAACCAAAGCCACGTCCACTATTTGAGAGAACATCAGAGAAAATTATTGGTACGCACCTCAAGTCATTTGTTATTGTTGTTCATGTATCTGGTACAGTCTTTTCTGGCTATGAGTAGACGAGGAAGCCTATGTTATCCCTGAGGCATGTCGTTCGTATTATGGCCAAGAGCAATGGCTTGCTTCTGCCACCGTTGAAGAACAAAATCAAGCTACGACTGTGGCCTCCCCCTATTCAAGTACAGATTCCAGATGAAGACATTGATCTGTTCAATTTTATCGCTTGCAGATCTTTCAGTAATAACTCTAGATGTGTCTGGTGGCCACCTGACCTGCATGAATGGATGTTTCACACTCAGTTGGGGACTTTGTTTGTCAGTAATGGGAATTTGCAATCATGGCCTTCTTGGCAGTGTCAACTCTCCCGTCTTTTAGTACTAGGAGGTTTGAGTGATTCCACTACTAGTGCTAAACCTTGGCGACACGGGGGAAGATCGTGACGCCGGCTCTTGGCCTCTTGTCCTCATTAATCCCTCCCGCCGCCGCCAAAGATCACGATGGGGGATGCCTATTCTGTGGGCTATGATAGCGGCGGCAGGGCATTCTCCCTCGTGTGGCGGCAGCGACACAGATCACAACGGCAATCCGGCAGCAAGGAGCAGCGGGATCCCGGCGGTCTGAGTGCCCGCGACGATAGCAAAGGCGTAGTCATCCCACGGCAAAGGCGCTCCTGTGGTGGCAACCGGGTTCACGGATCTCGCCCAACCTAGATGGGTTTGGGTGGGCCGGTGACTCGATTTTGCGACAATGGGCCAGCATAGTGGGCCTGATCACGCCCACTGCTTAGGCACCATGGTGGTGCCATTGCCGGTTAGGTGGCGACGATTGGACCCTCTTGTCTAGTCCTCATCAGAGAAGGCGGCGATCCATGCACATGACGCTTGATGGAGGTTCTTTGAACTGATCTGGGTGAAAACCTACTCCCGGCTAGTTGCCAAGGTCGACAATGGAAGCACTCTTCAGTGTCTTTCCCTTCTTGAAGGCATCGTCGTTGAAAAGTTCTAGACCACTGTCTGCTATCTCCGGTGAAACTCTAGGTTAGTAGATCGCATGACGATGATGCTATTGTGTCGTTTCCCCCTTGGGGCGTCATTCTTGTAGGTGTACACGTGCTCGATGGACCAGTGGATGGTGTCTTTGGTGGATCGGTGCTTCGTCGTAAAAATTGATGGCATCCGATCTTGGCGGCATGGCGCATTGTAGACTCGACATCCGATGTGATGTGATGGACTCGCGCAGGAGGACGACGTTGTCTGACATAGATGGAAGGGAGGCCTGGCAAGGCAGATGCATTAGTATTTGCTCTGGAGATGGATCGATGGAATATGGTGGTGATGGCCCTTGCAGCATGCACATGTGGTGCCCACTAAGAGTGTGTCGGACCGATGTGTTACCCAGTCCTCGCATTGTGGCTTGGATGGGGTCCCCAGCTTTAGATGTTAGGTTTTGGTGTGTTGTCTGTTTGGTATTCTACTCGGACATTCGACACCCCTTCATCAAGGGGATAGGAGCAGTGATAGGTGTTGTCAAGATGGGAGCTTCAGCCTTACTGATGTATTAACTTATAAGGTCCTTGTGAATAATTAATAAAATGGGTGCATACATCGCCCAGATGCAGAGGTCGGGGGTATATTCTATTTACTTTTTTGCTAAACTAGATGTTCAGTGCAGGGAGGATGCAGTGCACGATTGGGAGTTTACAAGCTTTGCAAGCACAAAGGCTGAGGTATGGATGGACTTGAGAATCAATGTAATAAATTGTGGGGCAACTGCAGACGTTCCAAGACATCTAAAAAATATGTGGTCGGATGGGGTGGAATTAGAATCCTTAGCACGTGCAACAAGAAACAAACACGAACAATAATATAAAATTCTTGAGCAATTGTTAAGTCAATAGTAACACAAGGGATGCTTATTTGCGTGAATACTTGGAGTCACTTATTGGATCTACAGTTAGTGGGCAATGAGCAGCACAACATTTGTTTGTCTCGGTTCTCTCTTAACTCTAGAAATTTTGTGCAAAATTGGTTCTATCCAGCAAAAACATGCATCAAAAGGTGTCAAAACACCAAGCATCTAGTCTGCAAGTCGTTCACCGAAGTATCTCAATGGTGCAAAGTAAAGATCTATCTTCTGGAGATGAGTTTGGGTTTGTCTATGCATTAGTTGAACAATCAGTTTGTGCGGAGAATCTACTAGATGTTCCTTGTATGGTAGGGCGCACAAGTGGCCTAATGCTTGAAACTGAAGGATCACATGAGTGTTAGACAATTTGTCAGATTATCTGCTCCTGCTTCCCTTGCCATAGGTTGAGCAGGTTTTGTCAACGAAAATCTGAACCTGATGGTCGATCCATAGCAACAGAATGCTATGGTCTGTCTAGTTCGAGTGGCAGTCCAACAAGCGAGCCTCCTGAACATGATGTGTGTAAAGTTATACCCCATGAGACTATGTCATATTTGGATTCGCAGTGGGATATCCCCGAGCCACATGTTCCTAATTATTATGGCTGGTGCTCCATATTTTGGTTCCATTCAGATTATCTCCTCATATCCTCTATGGATGCATTGGGGTCTGACCGTAGCATCTACTGTATGGGCATGTCTTGGGATACAGGAGGGCTTGCATTGTTTTTCTTCATCCATCTGACTCAACGGCTGTTGATGATGGATCTTGGAGGGTTTCCTTTGTTCCTGATACTAGAATCGACTCGACAAGCAATCCTTCAAGCTAAGAGCGGTCCTGCTTGTCTTCTCACAATGTCGCCCTCTACTCAACAATTGCCAAAGATTATAATGGGGTGAGTACTGAGCAAGGGAGCACAGACCATGGGTGGGGTGGCGTCCTCTACCTTTTCCAGTCATGGACATTTTCAAGGAGGGAGGTTTGTCATTCCTGTCGCCACCTTCTTTGAGCAAGGTTAGTCAACCACTAAGTACGCTCTTGGTGCTAACCAGAATTGTGTCGACGATTGGGTCTTCGTCGGCCATGGCTACTACTACGTTATTGAAGTCTACCTTGACTACGACTACCATGGCGCTTCCGACCAAGTCCTGGAACATCGAGTGCAATGGGATCCGGGTGGTTACCGACGACGTCATCTTGGGGTCAAGCCGAGTTGCAACAAGGGAGGTGTGTTAGGACCTCCCCTAGCCCATACTCAGACTTGGGCGTACCTCTTCGACAACTCATGGGTTGGGCCCGTCTATGCACACCACTCTACCACAAGTACTTGGAAGCTGATACGTCTTAAATATATATACTTTTAGAAACAATTTTGTTCTTATTTTGGACTCTAATTTGCATGATTTGAATGAAACTAACCCGGAGTGACGCTATTTTCAGCAAAACTGCATGGTGTTGTTTTTATGCAGAAAAAAAGTTTTCGGAATCGAACGAAATGTTTTACAATTTTTTTCGGAAATATATAAAAAATAATGAAGCAGAGACCCAGCAGAGAGGGGCCACCTATTGGTGCCAAGCCAACAGGGCGAGCCCACCCCTGGGAGCGCCCTGGTGGCTTGGGGCCACCTTGTGGATCCTCTGACCCTAATTGCACTCATATAGATTCCTATTTTCGGCGGAAAAAATTTAGAGAGAAGATTTCATCTTGTTTTAAAAGATGGAGCCGCCGCCACCTTCCATTCTTCCTCGAGAGGGCTGGTCTGGAGTCCGTTTGGGGCTCCAGAGGGGAAATTCGTCGTCGTCGTCATTGCCAACCTTTCTCCATCAATAATTCCATGATGCTCACCACCGAGAGTGAGTAATTCCTTTGTAGGTTTGCTAGACGGTGATTGGATTGGATGAGATTGATCATGTAATTGAGTTATTCTGATAGGGCTTTATCCCTAGTATCCATTATGTCCTGAGATTAATGTTGCTATGACTTTGCTATGCTTAATGCTTGTCAGTAGGGTCTGAGTGCCATGATTTCATATCTGAACCTATTATGTTTTCATAAATATGAGAGTGTTTTGGATCATATCTTGCAAGTTGTATGCAAATATTACATGTCATGATCCGCATATACCCCAAGGTCACAATAATTGGGATTCTTTCCGATGATTACCGTAGTTTGAGGAGTTCATGTATTCACTATGTGTTAATGCTTTGTTCCAGTTCTCTATTAAAACGAAACCTTAATATCACTTAGATTTTCTTATGGACACCGGTGTCATGGGAGGGTAGGACAAAAGATGTCATGCAAGTTCTTATTCCAAGAACATATGACTATATACGAAATACATGCCTACATTACATTGATCAATTGGAGCTAGTTCTGTGACACTCTAGTATTTAACTTTTACATGATTGATGTCATCTAAATCATCATACATCACCGGTCCACGTGTCTACGCTTTTCATATATTGAACCTTGCTAAATTACTATTGTTGTTGCTAATGTTATAATCACTATAAAAGTGTTGCTATCTCTTCTACTTTTACTACTGCTATTTTGTCTTCCTACTAAAACTATTGATATAGAGAGATATACCAGGTGTGGTTGAATTTTCAACTTAGTTTCTAAGACCAATAAATATTCTTTGACTCCCCTTGTGTCGAATCAATAAATTAGGGTGTAATACTACCCGCGAAGACTGTTTCGATCCCCTATACTTGTGGGTTACCAAGACTATTTTCTGGTGCCGTTGTCGGGGTGCATAGCTCTATTTATTGTGTTCACTTGAGGATATCTAATTGTCGCTATGAAGAATCTGAAAGATACAAGAACCAAGATCATACCCTCTAAGATGGGGGGAGATAAGAAACTACCACCTAGCTCTGTTTTTGATTCACCTACTGTTTTGAATCAGCTTATGACACCAACACTTGCTACTTGTTCTGATATGTCGCAAGTAGTTGATGATGCTACTTCTCAAAATTATGATGATGCTATTGTTATGCTTGATAAACTTAAACTATGCCACTTGGTGAATTACTTGATGCTCATATTGCTAGATCTATAGAGAGTGAAAATGCTGAAACTGATGAAGATTATGATTCACCCATGATGCCTAGCTCTCCTAATATATATGAAATGCCTGGTGTACCTAAGGGTTATGTTGTGTATGGGGAGATAGCAAGAGACTTCCTTGCTTGTAATGATAGAGATGATTTGAGGAAACTATTATGCAAACTAAATGAAAAACTATGATGGAGAAAATGAAACATGATCCTAAATTTGCTACTTCTCCCATATGTGTTGTTGATAAGGATTATGAATTCTCTTTCGATCCTGAGTTAATCACTATAGTAGAGTCTGATCCTTTCCATGGTTATGAAATTGAAACTGTTATGGCACACCTCACTTAATTGAATGATATTGCCACTTTGTCTGCTCATGAGGAAAAGATGTGTTATCGTTATATCCTTAAGATTTTTTCCTTTTTCGCTAAAAGACGATGGTAAGAAATGGTTCATCACTCTTGCTCCTGGTTGTGTGTGTAGCCACCAGGATATGATATATTACTTCACTAAAAAATATTTTTCCGCTCATAAAAAACAAGCTGCTTTAGAGGAAATATTTAACTTTGTGCAAATTGAAGAAGAGAATCTCCCTCAAGATTGGGGGAGGCTTCTCCGGTTACTTAGAGCTTCTCCTAATCATCCTTTCAAGAAAAATGAAATACTTAATATATTTCATAATGGACTAACCGATGCTTCTAGGGACTACATAGATAGTTGTGCAGGCTGTGTTTTCAGGGAACAAACTATTCACAAGATGAATAATTATTAAATAACATATTCCAAAATACCGATGATTGGACACTTCCTAAACCACCACCAGAACCTATTCCAAAGAAAAGAGGTATTCTATTCCTTAGTCCTGAAGATATGCAAGAATCCAAGAGAACTATGAAAGAAAAAGGTATTAAATCTGAAGATGTCAAGAATTTACCACATATAGAGGAAATACATGGACTTAACATCCCTACATAGGTAGTAGAGGTAAATTTTCTCCTAGTCTATTTATGGATTAATTTGATAATTACATTGTTAAGCGAGGCCACTTTGATAATTATGTCAAAGATCAATTACAACACAATGCTATGATGATAGATCGCTTGAGTGATTTGATGTATAGATTTGCTAATGATGTTAAAGGTCTAGGTAAACATGCTTCCAACCTCACACACGAGCTGGCTGGTCTTCGCGGCCTTGACCTCTTGCTTTGCGACGGCGAGAGGGTGGACGCAGTCGCGACATCGATCCTAACTTCCTACATGTGCCGATGGCACTTCCTCCTAGATGACTCGATGACGCACTCCTCGTCGGTCAGCTCCTTCTTCTTCCTCGGTTTCACTAACACTTTGAAGGCATCGCCGCCGCGGGGCTTGCCTCCTTTGGCGGCGACGGTGCTGATGTCTACTACGCAACATTATTCTTATAGATTCGTGTTGGGATTCCAAGCGCAGAGTTTTGTAGGACAGTGGGAATTTCCCCTCAAGTGGATGACCTAAGGTTTATCAATCCGTGGGAGGTGTAGGATGAAGATGGTCTCTCTCAAACAACCCTGCAATCAAATACAAGAAATCTCTTATGTCCCCAACACATCCAATACAATGGCAAATTGTATAGGTGCACTAGTTCGGCGAAGAGATGGTGATACAAGTGTAATATGGATGGTAGATATAGGTTTTTGTAATCTGAAAATATAAAAACAGCAAGGTAACTAATGATAAAAGTGAGCACAAACGGTATTGCAATGCTTAGAAATAAGGCCTAGGGTTCATACTTTCACTAGTGCAATTTCTCTCAACAATACTAACATAGTTGAATCATATGTAAATGCCTCTCGTGCGACAAAGAGTTCACTCCAAAGTCACAACTAGCAGAGAACTAATGAAGAAATTATTGTAGGGTACGAAACCACCTCAAAGTTATCTTTTCCGATCAATCTTATGAGCTATCCCTATGAGTGTCATTAACAGCCCAAGAGTTCGTACTAAAATAACACCTTAAGACACACATAACCAAAACCCTAATGTCACCACAAGTACCCATGGGCTTGATTATACGATATGCATCACACAATTTCAGATTCATCATGCTCAATCCAACACAAAGAACTTCAAAGAGTGCCCCAAAGTTTCTACCGGAGATTCAAGACGAAAAGATGTGCCAATCCCTATGCATAGAATCCCAAGGTCACGGAACCCACAAGTTGATCACCAAAACATACATCAAGTGGATCAATAGAACATCCCGTTGTCACCATGGATATCCCATCGCAAGACATACATCAAGTGCTCTCAAATCCTTAAAGACTCAATCCAACAAGAAAACTTCAAAGGGAAAACTCAATTCATCACAAGAAGATAGAGAGGGGAAAACTCCATATGATTCGTCTATATTAATAAAGCTCGCGGTACATTAAGATCGTGTCATCTCAAGAACATGAGAGAGAGAGAGCAAACACATAGCTATTGGTACATACCCTCATCCCCGAGGGTGAGCTACTCCCTCCTCATCATGGAGACCGTCGGGATGATGAAGATGGCCTCCGATGATGGTCTCCCCCTCCAGCAGGGTGCCGGAACAGGCTCCCTATTGGTTTTTCGTGGCTATAGAGGCTTGCATCCCGATCTAGGTTTCCTTCTGGAGGTTTTAGTATTTATAGGAATTTTTGGCGTCGGTCTCACGTCAAGGGGGTACTCGAGGAGTCCACAAGCGACAGGGGCGCAGCCTAGGGGGTGCACCCAGCAGGCTTGTGGCCTCCTTGTCCACTTCCTGGCCTAGATCTTCGCTCTAGTATTTTTTATATTTTTCAAAAATATTCTCCGTAAATTTTCAGCCCATTCTGAGGACTTTTATTTCTGCACAAAAATAACACCACATTAGTTTTGCTAAAAACAGCGTCAGTCCGGGTTAGTTCTAATAAAATCATACCAAAATCATATAGAATTATTACAAACATGGCATGAATACTTCATAAATATAGATACATTGGAGACGTATCAGCATCCCCAAGCTTAATTCCTGCTCATCCTCAAGTAGGTAAATGATAAAAGAAATAATTTATTAAGTGTGAATGCTAGCAAGTGCACAAGTTTGATCAATGATAATTCCAATCACTTTTTCTAGCATCAATATATATCATAAGCAGTAGCTCATCTCATAAAACTTCTCATGATGAAGTAACAATCTATTCACATGCTAAAGTATAGACCATAAACTTTCTTGAAAACTAACAAACTATTCTTTCAATCACCAAGCAATTGCAATTCATCTTATTTTCAGGAAGGGTCTATGTAACAGTTTTGATTTAACAAATTCCACATACTCAACCATCATATACTCTTCCATGATTGCTAACACTCAAAGCATATTTTTAGAGAAAATGGCATCCGTCGAACATAGAGAAAGATAGGGGCTTGAAGTTTCACCTCCCAACTTATTTATCATATAGATAACTGTCAACAATAATAATGCATGATCAAATATATTTGAATGGCCATATATGCTTGGATCTTTCCCCACCACATGATGCTTGCCAAGAGGAAAAGGCGAAATACAGGAAGTGGTGAAGATCACCATGACTCTTGTATAAAGGTAAGTACTAGAAAGTAAAACATAGGCCCTTTGCAGAGG
This sequence comes from Hordeum marinum, assembly GCA_022496015.1. Classification (NCBI taxonomy): domain Eukaryota; kingdom Viridiplantae; phylum Streptophyta; class Magnoliopsida; order Poales; family Poaceae; genus Hordeum; species Hordeum marinum. The sequence goes on from CM039678.1 coordinate 473,633,807, forward strand.
GAAGCCTTAATTTGCAGAGGTGCCAGAGCTCGAACTTTTAAAACAAAGATGAAAAATAATTTTGAGCGGTATGCTTTCAATGTCAACATAACAACTGAGAGATCTCAGTATCATCCATGCTAGATACATTATAGGCGGTTCCCAAATAGAATGGTAAAGTTTTTACTCCCCCTCCACCAATCAATCACACTCCACGGCAAGCCGAATCCATGAGTACCATCCATACAAACAGCAATCCTGGGGAGTTTTGTTTCATTATGTTTTGATTTGATTTTTGAGCATGGAATTGGGCATCCCGAATACCAGCCACTTTATCGTGAATGATAGTGAATCAACACATATCATGAGAATAACCCGCCTAGCATGGAAGATACTGACAGCCCCTAGTCACTACGTGAGCGATTCGGGCATACAAAATAGAATATTATTTGAAGGTTTAGAGTTTGACACATGCAAATTTACTTTGAACGGAAGGTAAATACCGCATATAGGTAGGTATGGTGGACTCATATGGAACAACTTTGGGTTTAAGGGTGCTTGGATGCACAAGTAGTATTTCTACTTGGTGCGGAAGTTTTGGCTTGTATGAGGTGGAAGCAAGCACCACATGTTGGAGGATCCATAACAATATAACTTCTATACAAATATACCCAAGCATAACTCATTATGTTATCTTATTTGTTCAACTTCAACTAATTTTCTCAAGTTTGAAAATAATTAATGGGGCTCACAATCATAGAAGGTGTCCAAGATAGTATATTTATATGTGAAATCTCTCTTCCTTCAATATTCTTTCATGAATTGTTCAAGTGACCAATGTGGTGTTTGCTAACTTTCAATAAATTTTACCACCTATACTTATTATATGTGAAGTCATTACTCCCCATGGGATAAGCGTACAAAAAATATATAATTTAAGATTTATGATATTCGATTCGTTCAACCATTTACTCATATGATATAAGTGAAGCACGACAGTAAATGACAAAATTACTCCAAAACATATAAGTGAAGATCAGTGAGTAGTCAAACAATTAAGTAGCTATGTGAGGACTTTCTCTCTCTCTCTCAATAAAGATTTTAATATATGAGATTTTTATTTTACCAGCAAGAAAAATAAAAATACACTCCAAGGATAGCACATGTCATGTGGACGAATAAAACTTTAGGCTCAACATAGGCTAACCGATAATTGTTGATGAAGAGAGGTGGGATGCGTAGCATCCCCAAGCTTAGATTCTTGAGACTTATTGAAATATTTACTTGAGATGCCTTGGGAATCCCCAATATTGATATTTTTTATCTTTTTCAATCCTCTCATATCCCGGTATCACCTATTCTCAAAAACTTCATCCACACAAAAAACTCAAAAATAACTCGTGAGATAGGTTAGTACACATAAGAACAAATCAACACTTCATGTACTGCCAAGACAAGTTACGAACTAATTTTCAAAAATTAGGTACTGTATAATATCATTTCCACAATTTATATCTACCAATATAGGCTATGGAAACTATAGGATAAGTAGATAACAAAACAATGACAGCAATCTGTCCAAACAGAACAATCTATAGCAATTTATTAAACCAGTGTACTTATGTAACTCAAACAATTATGAAAAATTATTACATGCTAAGTAATTTATATGAAAATATTGTGTAAAAATTTCAGAAACTTTCCACGTTCCTGTAAAGTATGAAAATTCAACCACTACAATAGAAGCTTCTGTTTTTACCCAGCCCATATCAAAACATGCAATGCAAGCATCCTAAAGGCAATTCTTGGAAATTTTTATTGAAAAACAAGATTATAAATAACACCTAACAGAGAAAAAAAATATAAAATGACTCTCCAAGCAAAAATCATATTATGTGACGAATAAAAATATATCTCCAAGTAAGATATACCAATAGTGTTGAAGACGAAAGAGGGGATGCCTTCCGGGGCATCCCCAAGCTTAGGCGCTTGAGTATTCCTTGGATATTACCTTGGCGGTTCCTTGGGAATCCCCAATCTAAGGTTCTTGTGACTCCTTTTTCTCCTCATGTCGGTGTCTCACCCAGAACTTGAAAACTTCAATCACACAAAACTTAACGGAACTTCGTGAGAAGGGTTAGTGTAATAAATAAAGATCATTCACTTAGGTACTGTCAAGAAAAGATTCATAATTGTTCTCACATAATACCTACTATATTATATCATTCCCATAATTTATATCACTCAATATAAGCTATGTGAACACTAAAACAAGCAAACTATGCATGCAAAACAAAATCTATCAAAAACAGAATAGTCTGTAAAGATATGAATGATCATCGTACTTGCCTCACTCTAAAAATTCTGAAAATTAGGGAATATAACATAATTTTCATAGCAATGTTGTTTAAGTATTTCAGAATTTTTTGAATCTCCAGTAAAATCAGATAATCCATATACTGGATGCAAAACTTTTTGTTTTTGCACAAAATCAAACAGCAAGTATCCACAATATCCCAAAGGCTTTACTTGGCACTTTATTGAAATAAAAGACACAAAACATGATTACTACAGTATCTTAATCATGTGAACACATAAAAATAGAAGGTAAAAGTGTTGGTTTGTCTCCCAACAAGTGCTTTTCTTTAATGCCTTTTAGCTAGGCATGATGATTTCAATGATGCTCGTATAGGAATAATAATTGAAGCATGCAAAACAGCATCATAAATCTCATGAGAAGCACATTTAAGTCTAACCCACTTCCTATGCATAGGTAAATTGTGAGAAAACAATTTATGGGAGCAAGAATCAACTAGCATAGGAAGGCAAAACAAGCATAACTTCAAAACCTTGAACACATAGAGAGGAAACTTGATATCATTGCAATTCCTACAAGCATATGTTCCTCCCTCATGATAATTTTCAGTAGCATCATGAAGGAATTACAAAATATAATCAGCACATACAGCATTCTTTTCAATATCTACAACCATAGAAAATTTATCACTCTCCACATAAGCAAACTTCTTCTCATTCATAGTAGTGGGAGCAAACTCAACGAAATAACTATCATGAGGTACTTGATTGACATAACCAATTTGAATATTAAAATCATGATGACAAGTTTCATAGTTTTCATTACTCTTTATAGCATACATGTCATCACAATAATCATCGTATATAGCAGGCATGCCATCATCATAATAGTTTTGCTCATCAAAACTTGGGGCACTAAAAATATCATCTTCATCAAACATAGCATCCCCAAGCTTATTGGTTTTGCATACCATTAGCATAATTCAGAGAATTCATACTAACAATATTGCTATCATGCTCATCATTCATGGAATTCTCATCAAGTATTTTCATAAATTCTTCCTCTACCAATTGAACACAATTTTCCGAACCGTCATTTTCATGAAAGACATTATAAAGACGAAACAATTGATGCAACCCTAACTCCATTTTTTGTAGTTTTATTTTATAAAACCAAACTAGTGAAAAACAAGAAACTAAAAGATTTTATTGTAAGATCTAAAGATATACCTTCAAGCACTCACATCCCCGACAACAGCGCCAGAAAAGAACTTGATGTCTACTATGCAACCTTCTTGTAGACTCATGTTGGGCCTCCAAGCGTGGAGTTTTGTAGGACAGTGGCAATTTTCCCTCAAGTGGATAACCTAAGGTTTATCAATCCGTGGGAGGTGTATGATGAAGATGGTCTCTCTCAAACAACCCTACAATCAAATACAAGAAATCTCTTCTGTTCCCAACACACCAAATACAATGGCAAATTGTATAGGTGCACTAGTTCGGCGAAGAGATGGTGATACAAGTTAATATGGATGGTACATATAGGTTTTTTTAATCTGAAAATATAAAAACAGCAAGGTAACTAATGATAAAAGTGAGCACAAACTTTATTGCAATGCTTAGAAACAAGGCACAGGGTTCATACTTTCATTAGTGCAATTTCTCTCAACAGTACTAACATAGTTAAATCATATGTAAATGCCTCTCGTGCGACAAAGAGTTCACTCCAGAGTCACAAATAGCAGAGAACTAACGAAGAAATTGTGGTAGGGTACGAAACCACCTCAAAGTTATCTTTTCTGGTCAATCTCATGAGCTATCCCTATAAGTGTCATGCACAGCCCTAGAGTTCGTACTAAAATAACACCTTAAGACACACATCAACCAAAACCCTAATGTCACCTAGATACTCCAATGTCACCACAAGTACCCATGGGCTTGATTATACGATATGCATCACACAATTTCGAATATCATGCTCAATCCAACACAAAGAACTTCAAAGAGTGCCCCAAAGTTTCTACCGGAGATTCAAGACGAAAACATGTGCCAATCCCTATGCATAGAATCCCAAGGTCACGGAACCCGCAAGTTGATCACCAAAACATACATCAAGTGGATCAATAGAACATCCCATTGTCACCACAGATATCCCATCACAAGACATACATCAAGTCCTCTCAAATCCTTAAAGACTCAATCCGATAAGAAAACTTCAAAGGGAAAACTCAATTCATCACAAGAAGATAGAGAGGGGAAAACTCCATATGATTCATTTATATTAATAAAGCTCGCGGTACATCAAGATCGTGTCCTCTCAAGAACATGAGAGAGAGAGAGAGAGATCAAACACATAACTACTAGTACATACCCTCAGCCCCGAGGGTGAACTACTCCCTCCTCGTCATGGAGACCGTCAGGATGATTAAGATGGCCTCCGATGATGGTTTCCCCCTCCGACAGGGTGCCGGAACAGGCTCCCGATTGGTTTTTCATGGCTATAGAGGCTTGCGGCACGGAACTCCCGATCTAGATTTCTTTCTGGAGGTTTTAGTATTTATAGGAATTTTTGGCGTTGGTCTCATGTCAAGGGGGTGTTCGAATAGTCGACAAGCCATAGGGGCGCGGCCTAGGGGGCACCCAGCAGACTTGTGGCCTCCTCGTCCGCTTCCTAGCCCAGTTGTTCGATCCAGTATTTTTTATATTTTACGAAAATATTCTTTGTAAAGTTTCAGCCCATTCTGAAGACTTTTATTTCTGCACAAAAACAACACCACGGTAGTTGTGCTGAAAACAATGTCAGTCCAGGTTAGTTCTAATAAAAACATACCAAAATCATATAGAATTATTGTAAACATGGCATGAATACTTCATAAATTATACATACGTTGGAGACATACCAGGGGCCAGCGGTGGCGAGGAAGGCGAGGCCAGGGTCAATCACAACCGGAATCAGGCTTGTTGTCGACGGCTTAAACTATGTCGATGGCCCCCGCCAGCATATATTACCCTATGCCGACGACCTGTGGCTAACCGTTAGCGTACAAACAACCGTCAGCGTACAAATGTCATCAGCATAGATGGATCAAAGTCGTGATATTCTATACAAAACATGATCATCTCATACATCACATATATGTCATCACGTAATTGGCCATATCATATCACAACATACCCTGCAAAAACAAGTTAGACGTCCTCTGATTGTTGCTGCATGTTTTAAGTGGATGCTACGGGTATCTAGCAAGAACAATTCTCAGCTACGCAAAAACCACAACGGTGATTCACAAATTTCTATTCAACCTTCTCAAGGACCGCCCTTGTCAAATCCAATCCAACTAGAGTAGGAGAGATAGAAACCCGCCAGCGATCTTTATGTAACAAAGTCACATGTGAGTCGATGGAATCAGTCTCTCGTAAGAGTACGAATAAGGTTGGTCCGGGCCGCTTCATCCCACAATACCGTCGGATCAAAAAGACCAAGGGAGGAAGCAATCTGAGCATCAATGCCCACAAACTCCTTTGTGTTCTACTCATGATCTCATCTACACATAGACCTAGCTTTGATACCACCGTTGGGGAACGTTGCATGGGAAACAACAAAATTCCTACGCACATGCAAGATCCATCCATGGTGATGAGCATCTACGAGAGGGAGAGTGGATATACATACCCTTGTAGATCACTAAGTGGGAAGCGTTAAGAAATGCGGTTGATGTAGTCGAACGTCTTCGCAATCCAAATTGCCAAGCGTCCCGCGATCCAATCACGATCCGTCCCGATCTAGCACCGAACGGAAGGCACCTCCGCTTTCAGCACACGTACACCTCGATGACGATCTCCGCCTTCTTGATCAAGCAAGAGGGAGCAAAGAGGTAGATGAGTTCTCCGGCAGCGCGACGGCGCGGCGGCGGCGGTGAAAACTAGAGGATTTGATCTATCGAGGAGAGAGGGTTGCGCCATGGCTAGGGTTTCGGGTCCGGCTTCCCTCTCTCCCCTCGAGTATATATAGGTGGAACGGGACGGAGGCAGTGTGACCTAAGCAGTAGTGTTATCACTATGACCTAAGCGGCAGTGTCAAAAGAAAGTAGTACTATCGTTATTAACTCTACATCTTTTGGCAGCAATGTTATGGACATGTGTATCATCACTTTCGAGATTCGGTATGAATAAACCCCTCACATTGGGTGCATGACCATAAAAGATACTCCCTCCATCCCAAAATAAGTGACTCCAAAATGACTCAACTTTGTACTAAAGTTAGTACAAACTTGAGTCATTTTTGAGTCACTTAATTTGAGACGGAGGGAGTATTACCCATATAAATAGAACAACCATTATTCTTACATTTAAATGAGTAATCGTATCGCAATAAACAAGATCCAGATATAATGTTCATGCTTAACGCAGGCACTAAATAACAATTACTTAGGTTCATCACTAATCCAGATGGGAGTCGAAGAGCGAGCGTGCCGATGGCGATCACATCAACCTTGGAACCATTTCTCACGCGCATCGTCACTTCGTCCTTAGACAACCTCCGTCTATTCTGTAGGTCCTGCTTTGAGTTGCAAATGTTATCAACCGAACCGGTATCAAATACCCAGGCACTACAACGAGAGCTAGTCAGGTACACATCAATAACATGTATATCATATATACCTTGTTTGGTGTTGGCCACCTTCTTGTCGGCCAAATAGTTGGGGCAGTTCCGCTTCTAGTGACCACTTCCTTTGCAATGAAAGCACTTAGTTTCTGGCTTGGGTCCAGCCTTGGGTTTTTTCACGTGAGGGGCAACTGCTTTGCCACTCTTCTTGGAGTTACCCTTCTTGCCCTTGCCATTCTTCTTGAAACTAGTGGTTTTATTGACCATCAACACTTGATGCTCATTCTGGATTTCAGACTCAGCGACTTTCAGCATCGCAAACAGCTCAGCGACGGACTTGTTCATCCCTTGCATGTTATAGTTCGTCACAAAGCTCTTGTAACTAGGCGGCAATGATTGAAGAACTCTGTCAGTGATCGCCTCCGGCAGAAGGGGCATCCCTAGCTCAGCCATATAGTTCGAATACCCAAACATTCTAAGCATATGTTCACTATTAGACCCGTTCTCCTCCATCTTGCAAGCATAGTACTCATCAGAGGTCTCATACCTGTCGATTCCGGCATTCTTCTCAAAGATAAACTTCAACTCCTAGAACATCTCATATGCTCCATGACGTTCAAAATGTCTTTGAAGTCCTGGTTCTAAGCCATACAACATTGCACATTGAACTATTGAGTAATCTCCAGAATGTGCCTCCCAAACGTTCTTAACGTCTCCGGACGACACGGGAGTGGGTGGATCACCAAGAGGTGCATGAAGGACATAAGCCTTCTGGGAAGCCATGAGAATAATCCTCAGATTACGGTCCTAGTCTACAAAGTTACTTCTATCATCTTTCAACTTGGCTTTCTCTAGGAACGCATTAAAATTCAGGGGAACTACTGCGTGAGCCATTGATCTACAACATAAATATGAAAAGGTTACTAAGACTATTGTTCAAGATAATGAGTTTAGTTAATCAAATTACTTAAAAACTCCCACTCAAATTGACATCCCTCCGGTCATCCGAGTGATTCATGATCCAAATTCACCAACTCAAGTCTGATCATATGTGAGTTCAGGTGGTTTCAATGGTGAAGATCATCATGTTTATCATATCTTCTATATGACTCATGTTCGACCTTTCGGTCTCTTGTGTACCGAGGCCATGTCTATACATGCTAGGCTCGTCAAATTTAATCCGAGTGTTCTGCACGTGCAACACTAGCTTGCACCCGTTATATGTGAATATAGAGTCTATCACACCTGATCATCACATGGTGTCTCGACACGACGAACTTTAGCAACGGTGCACACTCAGGGAGAACACAATTTTATCTTGAAATTTTAGTGAGGGATCACCTTATAATGTTACCTTCGTCCTAAGCAAAACAAGGTGCATAAAAGGATTAACATCACATGCAAATCATAAGTGACATGATATGGACATGAACTTGTGCTTTTGATCTCCATCTCCAAAGCACTGACATGATCTCCATCGTCACTGGTACAACACCATGATCTCCATCAACGTGTTGCCATGAGGTTGTCGCGCCAACTGTTGCTTCTACGACTATTGCTAACTCTAGCGATAAAATAAAGCAAAAACGGTGAAAATAATTAAATACAACCCTATGGATACTTCCAGTTGCCATACTCATCGACATGCAAGTCGTGATATTCTATACAAAACATGATCATCTCATACATCACATATATCTCATCATGTAAATGGCCATATCATATCACAACATACCTTGTAAAAACAAGTTAGACGTCCTCTAATTGTTATTGTATGTTTTACGTGGCTATTATGGGTATCTAGCAAGAACAATTCTCACCTACGCAAAAACCACAACGGTGATACACAAATTTCTATTCAACCTTCTCAAGGACCGCCTTTGTCAAATCCGATCCAACTAGAGTAGGAGAGATAGACACCCGCCAGCCATCTTTAAGAAACAAAGTCACATGTCAGTCAATGGAACTGGTCTCTTGTAAGCGTACGAGTAAGGTTGGTCCGGGCCGCTTCACCCCACAATACTGCTAAATCAAGAAAAGACCAAGGGAGGAAGCAATCTGAGCATCAATGCCCACAAACTCCTTTGTGTTCTACTTGTGATCTTATCTACACATAGACCTAGCTCTGATACCATTGTTGGGGAACGTTTGCATGTGAAACAAAAAAATTCCTACGCACACACAAGATCTATCCATGGTGATGAGCATCTACGAGAGGGAGAGTGGATCTACGTACCCTTGTAGATCGATAAGCGGGAAGCATTAAGAAACGCGGGTTATGTAGTCAAACGTCTTCGTGATCCAAATCGTCGAGCGTCCCACGATCCAATCATGATCCGTTCCAATCTAGCGCCGAACGGACAGCACCTCCGTGTTCTGCACACGTACAGTTCGATGATGATCTCCGCCTTCTTGATCCAACAAGAGGGAGCGCAGAGGTAGATGAGTTCTCTGGCAACGCGACGGCACGACGGTGATGCTGGTGGAATCGGTCGAAGTGGGGAGGCGGAGGATTCTAACTCCAGTCCTACTTGGAGTAGGATTCCTCTCCCACTTGGAAACTCTTTCCTCAACTTGGGATTTTTCACCCTTAGAGGATTTCCAGCTCTTGCCCCCCCAGGGGGCCGAAATAGCGCCACCTAGGGCCGAGCCGGCGCTAAAATCGTCCTAAGGGGGCTCGTTTTCCGAGCCACCGCCCCATGGGCGCCCCCCAACCGGCTATTTCGGTCTAGTATCAGCGCAGATTCGGCCAAAATTTGCCCCAGAGTCAGCGCTATTTCGACATTACTTTGACAAAATCGGCGCTCTTTCGGCATAAATTCAACAAAAAACTGAATGTTTCGTACCAAAGTTCATCATAGAAATTAATACAAAATCAAATATTTTAATGAAGCAAGTTCCAACATAAATTAAAACAAATCGAGCTAGGAGTTGCCCTTGAGCCTCCATAGGTGCTCCACCAGATCGTCTTGCAGTTCTTGATGCACTTGTGGGTCTCACATCTCCTGGCGCATATTGAGGTAGGCAGCCCATGTTGTTGGTACCTGGTGACCAACAACTGCAAGAGGTCCCATCCTCTGATATGGTTCAGGGTCAAACACTGGCTCTTCCTTCTCGCTCTCAATGATCATGTTGTGCAATCAGACACAACAATTCATGATCTCCCACATCTGCATTTTTGACCAGGTCATAGCGGGGTACCGGACAACAACAAATCGCGATTGGAGCACAACAAATGCTCGCTCGACATCTTTCCTGCAAGCCTCCTGACACTTAGCAAAGTGTTCCTTCTTTGGCACCATAGGTTTTGAGATAGTCTTCACAAATGTGTACCATCTTGGATAGATACCATCTGGTAGATAGTATCCCTTGTTGTAGTGGTGTCCACTGACCTCAAAGTTCACCGAAGGAGGATGACCTTCAACAAGCTTGGCGAAGACATTCGAGAACTACAAGACGTTGATATCATTGTGAGTTCTTGGCATACCAAAGAAGGAGTGCCAAATCCATAGGTCATGTGTGGCTACTGCCTCAAGTACCACATTGCAACCACATTTGGCGCCTTTGTACATCCCCTACCAAGAAAATTGGCAGTTTTTCCATGACAAATGCATGCAATCGATGCTTCCAAGCATCCCTGGAAATCCTCTTGCTGAATTCTATGCTAGGATTTGAGTAGTGTCTTTGGCATTCGGTGATCGCAAATATTGTGGTCCAAACACTGCCACCACTGCCCTGCAGAACTTGTATAGACACTCAATGGTGGTGGACTCGACCATTCGCCCATATTCTTCTTGTATGTCCACGGGAGATCCATATGCAAGCATACTCATAGCTTGGGTGCATTTCTAGAGTGAGGAGAATTCAAATGTGTCGGTGCAAGCCTTCTTGCAAACAAAATAGGTATTGGACACCCGATGGAATTAACAATCATGAGGAAGAGCATCCGGCTCATCTGGTAGTGACGCCGAAATACTTTCTCATCGTGCAATGGAGAATCGGTGAAGTAGTCGGCATAAAGCATGCAATACCCCTCCATCTGATGCCTCTGCTTGCTCTTATGTTGGCCCGGCGCCAAGCCACCTCGCTGGGGCTTGTCATTCTTGACAAACAGGTCATCCAGCAAGGCGAGTATCATGAGGTGCTCCTCATCGGCGGTGTCGGCCTCGGCTTCTTCCTCCAATAGGGCCGCGAATGCCTCCTCGTCGTCTGAGTCCATGGCCGAGCAGGCAAAACTATGAACACCTTGTTGGTGTGATGGGTAAGCGAGCAGCCGTTGGCACCCTACCAACGTGGTTTGGGCCGGAGGTTGTTGATGGGCGAGTGTCGGGGGAAGCGAAATCCGGCGAGGGGGGTAAAGGACGAGATTCGCCTAACAGTGGTATACCACACGCCGGTTTGTTACCGTTGGAGCCCCTCCCCCAAGAGACCCCCAGCGCGTTCGGTTCATCCTAGGTTTTCCGGCCCCAAAAATGGCTCTAACCGGCGAAAAACTAGGTTCTAGGGGCATGACTGGGCCAATTTTTCGACGTCGGCGGTAAAAAAGACGCCCGGGGAGGCTTGTTGGGGGCGTGGGTGGAGATGCTCTTAGCCACATGGGCCTTGGTGGGGGGTCGGCAGCCCACCAGGGGCTGGTTTGCCTCCTCCCACAGCCCATGAGGCCCTTTGGGGCGAGTGGCCTCTCCAGATGGTCCTCGGTACCCTCCCGGCAATCCCGATACACTACCGAAGTACCCGAAACTTTTCCGGCGACCAAAAGGGGACTTCCTATATATCAATATTTACCGCCGGACCATTCTGGAGCTCCTCATGATGTCCGGGATCTTATCCGGGACTCCGAACAACCTTTGGTTACCACCATACATAACTCTATACCACTGAAATGTCACTGAATGTTAAGTGTGCAGACCCTACGGGTTCGAGAACTATGTAGACATGACCGAGACACCTCTACAGTCAATAACCAATACAGGCACCTGGATGCCCATATTGGTTCCTACATATTATATGGAGATCTTTATCGGTCGAACCTCCATGTCAAGGATCTAGTTAATCTCATTTGTTGTTCCCTTTGTTCTTCGGTATGTTACTTGCCCAAGATTCGATCGTTGGTATCTCTATACCTAGTTCAATCTCGTTACCGGCAAGTCTCTTTACTCGTTCAGTAATACAAGATATCGTGTCTAACACTTTACTCACATTGCTTGCAAGGCTTGTTGTGATGTTGTATTACCGAGTGGGTCCTGAGATACCTCTGCGTCACACAGAGTAACAAATCTCAGTCTTGATCCATGCCCAGTCAACATACACCCTCGGAGATACCTGTAGAGCATCTTTATAGTCACCCAGTTATGTTGTGACGTTTGATAACACAAGGTACTCCTTGAATGTCAGTGATTTGCATGATCTCATGGTCATAGGAACAGATACTTGACATGCAGGAAACTATAGCAATAAACTGACATGATCATATTCTACGTTCGTAGTTTGGGTCTTGTCCATCACATCATTCTCCTAACGATGTGATCTCATATCAAATGACATCTCATGTCTATGGCTAGGAAACCTTGACCATCTTTGATCAACGAGCTAGTCTACTAAAGGCATACTAGGTACACAATGTTCTCTATGTATCCACACATGCATTTGATTTTCCAATCAATACAATTGTAGAATGGATAATAAACAATTATTATGAACAAGGAAATATAATAATAAGCACTTTATTATTGCCTATAGGGCATATTTACAACACAAAACACCGCACGGGTACTCATACATGTATGAAAGTGATGTGGCATTCTTAGACGTTCATCACAGGGCTCCGTGGTGAGCCCCCCCCCCCTCCATAGACGGCATTGTCACCGTCACTTGGAGGGGAAACGTGCGCGTCGGGTCGAGCCGGAGGGAATCTAATGGAGGGTTGGTCCCAGAACATGTTCGGAGATGTTCCTATGGGCCATCCTATCACGACGAGGTGGAAGAGTCCACTGGTCAAAGGACGTCCAGCGAAAGTCAAAGACCAAGATTTCAAGGTCAACGGGGCTAGGGTTTAGTCTGGCCAGGGGGCATTTGGGGGGTACCTATGCCATCGAAACATTGCACTGGGTCCTCCTGTCACATCCCTAGTTAGTCCTACTCTGTGCTAGCATGTGTGTGCATCATGTTTTAATTTGGCATCAAGATGAATGGGGATCAACAAAAAACCCAACACCTCACCTGAAATAAACCAATTCAAATGTTGTGATTTTTCAACAAATACAAAATGCCCATCAAAAATGCCCCCCATGTCTGATAAATGTTGGCAAAAACATATCGGGGGACATTTTAATTTCCAAAACATATATAGCATTTTAAAAATAAATAATAATGCTACTGAAATTGCTAAATAAAGCATTATAATTAATTTAGTCTTTCAAAAATTGCTAAAAATACTTTATGGAGGTTTGAAACGTTCAAACTAAACTCTGTGAGTTAATTCAACAATTCTTGAGTTAGGGTTTGTGCCCAAACAAAATAAAACACAACGGACAGGAATATTTAAAACACAAAAATAAAATAAAATAAGGGAGAAGCTTACCTGAGGCCCAGCTCCAGGCCGGCCCATCTGGCCCAAGAGGTTGTCGTCCTCCTGGCGGACAGGAGGCCAGGCGTGTAGCCGCCGCGTGCACACGGCCATGCTTCCACACCGGCAGCTGCATGCCTGCCTCACCCTGCTGTGCTGGCGAGCGGGATAAGGACGCAGCGCCGCCCCAACCGCTCTCCCTCGCCTTTCGCCCCCTCTGCCTCTCCACTCCCCTCTACTCTGCAATGGCCGCTGCAGCCTCGCCGCCATAGTACTGCTCCTGTCGCTCCCCCTCGCCCCGAGCCGCTCATCCTCTCTGCCTCGACCTGCTGCTGCTCCTCGCCAAGCCAAGCATCGCCAGGAGCTCTCCATCGCCACCCCGAGCTCGTCTTCTCCCTTCGGCCGCCGGAGATCGCCGCCGTCGTTCGTCGCCATCAAGCCCTCCCGAGCTTCCCGACATTGCCGTCCGATCCGCTATGAGCTCCTAGCCTCTTCCCATCTAGCCCCACTTTGCCTCGTGCCTTGTGGCGTCGAGCCCGTGCTCGGTCGAGCTTTGGCAGCCGTCGAGCTTGTCGGCGGCCTCGCTTCGGGCCATCTCCGCCTCTAGGATGTGCCCCATTGGATGCACACGAGTGCGGATGCTCAAAAGAGCCATTCCGCCGTCGCTTCAGTCGCCGGAGTAGGGATCCCGACCCCCTCCATCTTCCCTGGTGTTGCCGGTGGCTCAACGCCGGTGGCCCTGCCCAGTTTGACCACGGGGTTTGACCCTCCTGGGTCACTGGCACGTGGGGCCCATCCCTAGTTAGTTTTAGATTAGGTTAAAATTAATTAAATAGTTTAATTAGCCTAATGACCCACTGACAGGTGGGCCCAACCCTAATCATTAGTGATTAGCAATTAATTTAATTCATGTTAGTGATTGGGTCACTGATCAGTGGACCCCACTGGTCCGGTTTGACCTGGTAACGACCGGTTGACCTACCGATGTCATGCTGACACAGTAAAGAATTTTTTATTTAATTTAATTCCAGAAAATGCTAAAATCTTAGAAAAATCATAGAAATTAATCTGTAACTCAGATTAAAATAATTTATATATATATTTATCAGAAAAATCCAATGAATCTAATGGTGCTATTATCATGCATGTTATAGCAACATAAATAGGAGAAAACTAACATTTTGCAATAGGACAATGTATGGAATATCATATGGAGAACGATTTTGAACCTATATTCAAATCCACTTGATCTAACTCTAATGATAGTTGCATTAGGTCATTCAATCATGTTGCCATGTCATGATCATGCATCATAGTGTTGCACTTGCCATGTATTGATTGTTGCATGTCTATATCGCGGTAGGTCCTCCTCCCTAGGATACCCGTGAGTATCCCGCTGAAGGAGGGTACCTTCCCGCTCCCCAGCAAGGCAAGCAACCCCATTGATCATTTTGATATCATCCCATTCTCTTGCCCCTACTCTTGTTCATTGCATTAGGACAAACGTTCAATTGTCTGTCTTGCGGTAGTTGAACCCATTCCTCTGCATGACCTGTCATTATCACACTAAATAGCTAAACCTTGCAACCTAGCATACCTGGTAGATGCTTGAGACATGATGTGCTTTATTTGTTTTGTTTGCTATGCTTTCTATGCTTAGAGTTATGTTAGGTCTGATTCATCTGGATGATGAACCGGAGTGAAATAGTGTTCTCCTGATGTGATGAGCTAAATGATGAACCCGATTTACTAAAGATAGCGATGAGAGGCTATGTAGGAGTACATAGCGGATTGTCTCATTGGAACCGTTCTTAGGAACTGAGTTCCGTGTTTGTGATCCAAGTCTAGTTACTACCATACATTGAGCTCCGGGCGCTCCAAGCTCTCTCGACTTATCAACCGCCTAGTCCTTGGTCCAGGAGTTGCAAGTAGTTTCTGGTGTTTGTAGCTATGCTGGAGGCCGTGCATAGTGCTGACCCTAGGGGTGGGCTACGACGCGGTAGGCAATGGCATGGTGTACGAAGGGTCACCCGAATGGTGGGCTTGGGAACCCTGCGCACATCGTTTGGGGCCGTAGCGGAAACTTTGGCCGGACTTCCGTGCGGGTTCAGTCTCAAACAGGCGATAGCCTGGACTAGAGGTCTTGTGTGATTGATGGTCATGGCCGACTCCTACGCTAGGCTTCCTCTTGAAGGTTGTCGAGGTGCCTTTTAAGTGCACATAGCGATAAGTGGCGAACACGTGTGTGAAGAAGTACACCCCTGCAGGGTATGAATCTGTTCGAATAGTTGCGTCCTCGGATATGGACTACTTGGAGAACATATGCTATTCATAGACAACTTGGTGGTTACTCATAAAAATATCAAGACAAGTGTGAGTACCGTGGATGGCACTCTTGTAGGTGACGGAAGTGAATCCATGGTGGTGTATTGATGTGGTGTTAGTGGACTCATGTGTGATATCTAAAACTTGAACAAAGAATTAATATGCGTAGTAGAGGTTAGCCAAGAGTCAAAGCTGGCATTGCTGCATAAACTCCACCACTCCCCATGTTGATACATGAGCATGAATAGACTAGGTCTACTTTAAAGACTTGCTGAGTACATTTGTACTCAAGTTTGTTTAATAAATGTTGCAGATGAGACTCAGGACCCATCCGGTGGGTTCTACCTAGATGTAGATGACGATGATGAGTAGCTGGTACCTCACTTATGATCCGATGTTGGGTTGTAGATAGTCAGGCCATGTGCCTTTTTACCCTTTCATCTGTCTATACTCAAACAGCTTTAAGCTTCTGCCTTGTTTGTATGAACTTGCTTGTATGACTTGAGTGACGAGTCATGTGACCCCTACCTGTATGAACATATTATGCAAGGCTCCTCTGGGCCTCCTAAATAAAAGTTGTGTTGTCGTATGGTTATGTTGTGATGACATAGTTGTATCTATGCATATCGGGCATGTCGTGCGTACATGTGACGTGCAACGGTATGTATGGAATTCGACACCTAGTCATGTGCCTTTAGTAGTACTCTTTACGGGGAACTGTCTCTTTGTGCTTCCACCGAGCCTTGGTAGCTTGCTACTGCTCTGGACACATTGATTGACCGGCATGTATCCTTCTTTCCTGCTATGTCTTTCCCCTTGGGGAAATGTCTCGCACTCTAATGGAGTCCCTATAGCCTGCTACGACTCGTCTACGTACAGTGATGACATTTATGTCCCACGGCGTAATGGAGTCCTTGTAGCTTTCTATGACTCGTCTACACACGCTTGAGGTGGACACCTGCATTACTGGGTTATGTATGCTTGTCCCTATACGGATGTGCCACTTGGGTTCTATGAGTAGTCATGTTGACCCGGGTTCTCTGTCGTTTGAATGCTAGCAACATATTCACATATGTGAGCCAAAAGACGCAAACGGTCCCAGCCCAGGTAAGGTGGCAGCCATGGAGATTATTGTGCGTGAGGCCGCAAAGTGATGTGATGTGTTACAGGCGGGATTCTTATGGCTTAGGATCGGGGTCCCGACACCTCCTACATGTGTGAAAGTGTTGTGGTGTGCGTAGACGCCCTTCATGGGGCTCTAGGGTGTGCCCCCCTCCACGGACATCACTGCCGCCATCTCATGGAGGGGGAAATGTGTTGGTCCGGTCGAGCCGGAGGGAATCTAGTGGCTGGTTGTGTCCACACCATGTCCGAGAATGTCTTATGGGCTGACATATCGCAACCAGGTGGAGGAGTCCACTGGTCCAAGGATGTCCTGCGAAAGTCGAAGGCCTAGATCTACCGATCAAGGGAGCTAGGGTTAGTCCGGTCAGTGCGGTTTCCGGGGCTAGCAATGCCATCGAAACACCGCACCGGGTCCTCCTACATGTGTGAAAGTGTTGTGTCGTGCGTAGACGCCCTTCTTGGGGCTCCGGGGTGTGTGAGGGAGTTCTGTATTAAGGGGTCCTCGGGAGGCTGACCTATTCCTTGTGGGCCGGACTGTGTGGGCCGTTTGCCAAACATTGGATCGATCGAAGGCCCAGTATCTAAGAAGAAAGCTTTGGGTGTTGTGGCTTGTCCTCCATGTTTGATGTAGCGATTAGGCATGTTTATCCCTTTGGCATGTAACTGACCATGTGTAAAACCGTAGGTACCCTCGGCGTCTACATAAGCCGGAGGGTTTTAGGTTGTAGACAGGGACAATTCATATAGGGTTTAGCTCTTTGATCTCGAGGTAGATCGACTCTTTAACCTATACATCATCAATACAATAAGGCAGGACGTAGGGTATTACCTCCATAGGAGGGCCCGAACCTGGGTAAACATTGTCCCCCTTGACTCCTTTTACCATCGATTCTAGTCTCACAGCTCGGGACCCCCTACCCGAGATCCACCGTTTTTGACACAGACATTGGTGCTTTCATTGAGAGTTCCACTGTGATCACCCAAGGAATCGATGGCTCGCCTTGTCATCAATGAATAGGCCCGCAATAAAGACACTTTCATCCCTAGATAGATCTTTGCCTTTAGCAGCGTTGTGGTGCATGTCAATCCGGCCGGCCATCTAGGTCATGTCGGAAGTTTCGCCCCTGATCAAGAGGTCAGATTCGGGAACCTGGAGTACTCTGTAGACTCTCCGGGTGACCTGTCATTAACCGAGCTCGCAGTCTCGCCTGCCACGCTCGAAGACTCCCAGGCCTTAACCTCGGATTCCTCTTTTGGTCACACCCACGGGGTTAGCCCCACCGATGACCTGACTCATAGTCCGGATCCGGCCATAGCGCCCGATGCCCGGATATTTCTTCTTTCCGAACACTCCACTCCCCCAGGCGCGTCGAAGGTTAGCTCCAAAGGCTCCGGGCAGGTAGACCCGATCGAGCACTCGACACTCAACGAGGCCCTAGATCGGATCTCGTCAAGGAGGATTACCGACGATCCAACTCTGATCTAAGCTCAGATCGGTCACAGGGTGGGTCAGGATGAATTTTTTGTCCCACCCACCACCCACTTGGTAGCCACAGTCGAAGATTTAACCGACATGCTGGATTATGCCTCAGAGGAGGCAGATTACATGGATGACGAGGATCGCGATCCCACCCCCATTAACACCGGGCGATGGGCCGCCACCTCCACATACGACGTCTACATGGTGGACACCCCTGCTGCTCATGGTGAGAACACGCCCAATAACGATGGTGACAAGTCGGGCGAAGCACCGTCAAGGCGCAAGAAGCCGCATAAACGGTCAAAAGGCAAGGAGGGGAGGAAATCTATCATCGGCACCGGGGACGGAGTTACCCCGGAAGACCTCGGTGATCCCGACATCCCTGAAAACCCGCTAGAGTGTCAGGAGAGGCCTGAAGACCAGCGCAACCCCAATGACCTCAACGATTCTGAGGACGACCACTACCTACCCCCTATCGGGGAGGAGGACATCCCGGAAGCCGATTACTTCGACATTCCCGATAATCATGAAGATTGGGAACTGTTCAGGCAACAACTTATAGCCACAGCCCATAGCCTGAAAACAAAAGAACGACAGCTTAAAGCCGAACAAGATAACCTCAATGATCGATGGATGAGAGTCCTCGCAGCTGAGGAAGGATATGGTACTGGTCTGCCAGACCAACCTAAGAGCTATCATGCAGAGGTTGTTGCCGCAATTCGACAACGAGCTTAGTGATACGTCGTCTCCTAAACATACCCCATATGATAAGCCAGACCGACCTCCTCTAGGACGAGACAGGTCGGCTCACGACACCGGTTATAGGCCGGCGATACCCCGAATACGGGGAAAGGAACCACTAGACCCTGATGATAAGTTCGACCTACGACACGACCTGGACTACAAATCAGGTTGTACGAGATAAATCTACGGATCCAGAGGGTACTCACCCGATAGACGGGATGGGCAAAGGCCCTGGCTCGACCGCAATGATAGAGGTCATGAACGCAACCGGGCTAGAACATACGCCGAATACCGGCACGACATAGCTCGGGTCAGAGGCGCCGCCCACCCACTATGTTTCACGGACGAGGTAATGTAGCATCAGTTCCTAGAGGGGTTTAAACCCTTGAAAATAGAGGAGTACGATGGGACAACTAACCCCATCGTATGGATTGAGGACTTCCTCCTCCACATCCACGTGGCGCAAGGAGACGATCTTCATGCCATCAAATATCTCCCCCTAAAACTCAAGGGGCCAGCTCGGCACTGGTTAAACAGCCTCCCTAAAACCTCCATTGGATGCTCGGAAGACCTAGAGGATGCATTCCGATCTAACTTCCAGCGCACCTATGTTCGGGTGCCAGATTCCTCCGACCTGAGCAATGTCGTTCAGAAGCCCGAAGAGTCGACACGGCAATTCTAGAATTGGTTCTTGACCAAGAAAAACCAGAATGTTGACCGCCCGGACGCTAAGGCAATAGCCTCCTTTCGGCACAATATTCGGGATAAATGGTTGGCCCGCCAGCTCGGCCAGGATAAACCTTGGACTATGTCCGCCCTTACATCACTCATGACCTGCTTTTGCGCGGGCGAAGATAACTCGCTTGCAAGACTGATACGCCTTCATCGTATCTATAATTTTTGATTGTTTCATGCCAATATTCTACAACTTTCATATACTTTTGGAAACTTTTTATACTATTTTTGGGACTAACATATTGATCTAGTGCCTAGTGCCAGTTCCTGTTTGTTGCATGATTTTTGTTTCGTAGAAAATCCATACCAAACGAAGTCCAAACAGGATAAAAACTTACGGAGATTTTTTCTGGAATATATGTGAATTTTGGGAAGTGGAATCAACAGAAGGCGGTGCCTAAGGGTCCCACAAGCTAGGAGGACACGCCCCGGGGGGTAGGGCGCGCCCTGAGAGCTTGTGGCCACCCCTTAGGTCAGTTGGAGCTGTCCTTTGGCCGCAACAAAGCTATTTTTTGGATAAAGATCCCCTCAAAATTTCATCCCGGGAGGAGTAACGGATCTCCGGGAATATAAGAAACAGTGAAAGGCCAGAATGTGGGAGCACAGAAACCGAAGGAAACGGAGAGAGAGATCCAATCTCGGAGGGGCTCTCGCCCCTCCGCCGCCACGGAGGCCAAGGACCAGAGGGGAAACCCTCCTCCCATCTAGGGAGGAGGTCAAGGAAGAATAAGAAGGAGGGGGCTCTCTCCCCTCTCTACTGGTGGCACCGGAACGCCACGGGGGCCATCATCGTGACGGCGATCTACTCCAACAACTCTGTCATCTTCACAAACACCTCCATAACCTCCCCCCATCTATATACAGAGGTCCACTCTCCCGCAACCCATTGTACCCTCTACTTAAACATGGTGCTTTATGCTTCATATTATTATCCAATGATGTGTTGCCATCCTATGATGTCTGGGTAGATTTTTGTTGTCCTATTGGTTGATTGATGATCATGATTGGTTTGAGTTGCATGTTTTATTATTGGTGTTGTCCTATGGTTCTCTCCTTGTAGTGCAAACGTGAGGGATCCTCGTTGTAGGGTGTTGCAATGTGTTCATGATTCGCCTATGGTGGGTTGCTTGAGTGACAGAAGCATAAACCCGAGTAGGTGGGTTGTTGCATATGGGAGTAAAGAGGACTTGATACCTTATAATGCTATGGTTGGGTTTTACCTTAATGATCTTTAGTAGTTGCGAATGCTTTCTAGAGTTCCAATCATAAGTGCATATGATCCAAGTAGAGAAAGTATGTTAGCTTATGCCTCTCCCTCATATAAAATTGCAATAATGATTACCGGTCTAGTTATCGATTGCCCAGGGACAATTACGCAACTCCAACCACCACTTTTCCACACTCGTTAAACTAACTTAATTGTTTCTCTATCTTATCATCCCCTAGATTTTATTTATGTGCTCTTTATTATCTTGCAAACCTATCCTATCACACCTACAAAGTACTTCTAGCTTCATACTTGTTCTAGGTAAAGAGAACGTTAAGCGTGCATAGAGTTGTATCGATGGTCGATAGAACTTGATGGAATATTTGTTCTACATTTAGCTCCTCATTGGGTTCAACACTATGACTTATCGAGAAAGTCTACAATTGATCCCCGGATGGTCCGGGGGTTTTAGGGTAAAACCCGAGTAGGTGGGTTGTTGCATATGGGAGTAAAGAGGACTTGATACCTTATAATGCTATGGTTGGGTTTTACCTTAATGATCTTTAGTAGTTGCGGATGCTTTCTAGAGTTCCAATCATAAGTGTGTATGATCCAAGTAGAGAAAGTATGTTAGCTTATGCCTCTCCCTCATATAAAATTGCAATAATGATTACCGGTCTTGTTGGGGACATAATCCAATGGTGAGACCCGCCCAGGTGGGGCTGGGTTATGCTTGGTGGCTCATAAGCTAGACCAAGGCCAATGGGCATGGAGACATATGGCGGTTTACCAAGATGGGCTTGGGCGAGGCCCGGACCAAGAAGACATGAAGACCCGGGCGGTTAAGCCGCCCGAAGACAGCTTGCCCAGGAAGGCAAGGTGACATAGAGATAGAGTCGGATACATTGTAAGAGTCGGTATGAGACTTGTAACCCGTGGTCTTGGCCTCCTATATAAGGGCGAGACCCAGGGCGACTTAGACAGAAACCAATCAATTAAGAACTAGGTCAAGCGAATCCGCTCCCTTGTAATCGATACTCCAATCAATACAACACAAGCAGGACGTAGGCTTTTACCTCATCTCGAGGGGCCAAACCTGGGTAAACTCATGTCCTTCGTCCCAACCAACCCCTTTGAGTCCATCACCTTAGTGATGGACTCGCACATAAGTCCTTGGACATCTGCCGTGATAAAAGCACAACAGTTGGCGCCCACCATGGGGCTAGCGCTCGGTGGTGTTGAGTTCTCAAAGGGCTCTCTTCCAGGGATCAAGGGATACGTTGTCGGCAGGATGAACAAGAGTCGCCACGACTAGCTCTACATCAACGACACCGACTAGGGCCCCGACGCTGACTCTGTCGAGTATAGCTTTCGAATTCCCTTCGGTGGGATCCATGTTTTCATCGAAGGAGGTCGGCGGATCTACACCCGGGCTGGACGTCTGCACCAACATCGTTGAGCCGGCTCGGCGCATGCAACCGACTCGGCGCACGCAACCCACTTGGTGCATGCAACCCGCCCGTGTTAATCCAGGCAGGAAGCATGTCTTCGTCAGTTTTACTCAAGGCGCGGATCTGGAGGGGTCCATGTCACAGGAAACTCTCATTTGTTCGGAGGATGGATCTTCGAGCGGAGAGACGGAGTCAATCTACCCGCTTCACAATGGCAGGCTCGGGGGCTACGAGCTTTACCCCGAGTCGGAGTATCATGAGTTAGATAAATATGGGCCGCCAATGCATGCGGCCATCTTCATGGCGGGTTCAGTACCGGGCACGAGCAGTACAGCCACTGGGGTCGCAGGGTCGGGGGCTGACCCGCCGCCGGCTCAAGTTCTCCTGGATCTGATGAATGAGCTCACGGCCCTGATGGCAATTGAGGTGACACCAGAGAATCAAGCCGCCCAGAATGCAGAGATAGCAAGGATAAAGGACTAGATGACTGAAGTCCAACAATGGATCAGTGTGCTGAAGGCCCAGATGGACGCAGAGGCAGAACACCTTAAGGCGAACGCCTTCCGCCTTGAGCTGGAGCAGCAATCCGCGGCGGCGATTCAGCGGATGCGACACCAGTCTCGCCTAGCAGAGATGTTCGAGGCCAGGAATCTTTTTAACACGCCAGGGGCGGGACAGGCCACAGAAGCACCAGAGAGTCGGCCAGCGGCTCGACGGCAGCGCCCTAACCCGCCCCGACGGGACCAGCCCTCACCAACGGCTTTTCCAACACCGGCGGGTCACTATTCAAACCCGGCGGAGAACATGGTGGCGGCGGCAACCCGGCTTAGTACGATTCCTATCCCGGACAAGGCACCCTTCATAGAAGAGGTGAGGAATGTCATTGGATACCTGCAGACGGCGATGGCACAGCAGGAGAAATACACATATAGCCAGAGTCGTGTGCACTCAACCCCCATCCTCAGCCGCAGCTTCTGCCGGTGTTATGAGTCGCCAGCGGTTTATAGAAGTGACCGACACCGAAACCGGCCACGAGACGATCAGGCGGTTCTGGATGCTCAGGCTCTGGTGGACCGGGCAAGGGCATGGCGCGACGAAGCGGCTCTGGCGATGGCAGCGGCTCATCAAGAACCGGCACCTTCTATATCAGTAGGAGCAGTAGTAACCACCAAGACCGTGGGAGTGCCGTGCTTGGTGCCGGCTTTACGGAACGAACGTCTGCCGAAGGATTTCAAGGGCCCTTGCAAGGTCCCAAACTATACTGTTGATCTGCCTCCGGAGGCATGGATTGAGAGCTATGAGCTAGCGATGGAGATGTTAGAT
The DNA here is from genome assembly GCA_022496015.1 of Hordeum marinum. Lineage (NCBI taxonomy): Eukaryota > Viridiplantae > Streptophyta > Magnoliopsida > Poales > Poaceae > Hordeum > Hordeum marinum. The sequence continues at coordinate 473,657,663 of CM039678.1, forward strand.
GTCAGTGATGCAGTGTGTGCCAAGTATTTTATCATGATGCTGGAAGGGCCAGCTTGCACATGGTTGAAGGGCTTGCCACCCAACACCATTAATTCCTGGGCCGAGTTAAAGGCGAAGTTCATCAAAAAATTCCAGGGAACGTGCAAGCAGCCCATGACGATTGTGGATTTGCATCATTGCGTTCAGCAGGAGAATGAGTCGGCTCATCATTGGGTCCGACGGGTTTCAACCATTATCCACTCGTCTGAGTAGATTACGGCGGCTCAAGCAGTTTTGATTCAAGAGAAGAATTGCCACTTCACGCCTCAGGACATGGGGGAGCTAATGGCGGCTCTCACAAAGTACGCTGACTCTGATAATACGAAGGATCCAGGTGTTGGGGAACGTCGCATGGGAAACAAAAAAAATTCCTACGCACACGCAAACCTATCCATGGTGATGAGCATCTACGAGAGGGAGAGTGGATCTACATACCCTTGTAGATCGCTAAGCGGGAAGCGTTAAGAAATGCGGTTGGTGTAGTCAAACATCTTCGCGATCCAAATCGCCGAGCGTCCCGCGATCTCATCACGATCCGTCCCGCGATCCAATCACGATCCGTCCCGTGAACTCATCACGATCCGTCCCGCGATCTCATCATGATCCGTCTCATGATCTTGATCACGATCTGTCCCGCGAACTCATCACGATCCGTTTCGCGATCTCATCACGAACTGTCTCGCAATCTCGATCACGGTCCTTTCGATCTAGCGCCGAACGGACGGCACCTCCGCGTTCAGCACACGTGCAGCTTGATGACGATCTCCACCGTCTCGATCCAGCAAGAGGAGGTGGAGAGGAGAGAGAGTTCACCGGCAGCGTGACGGCGCTCCGGTGATGGTGGTGGAGTGATTCCGGCAGGGCTTCGCCTAAGCGCTGCGGAAAACCGATCTAGAGGAGAAACTGTGCACCGGTGAAACGGGTAGCACGTGGCCGGAAATTCTGTCCAAAAACCACCCAATACACTAGTATATATAGGAGGAGAGGAGAGGAGAGGCAGCCAAGGCCTTTGGGTCTGCGAAATAGGAGGTGGGAGCAATCCTACTTCACCTCCAATCCTAGTTGGAGTAGGATTGCCTCCTATTGGCTGATTTTCCACTTTTTGCTTTAGGACTTTCTCTCCTGCGCCATGGGCCTTTGTGGCTGTTTTCCCAGCCCACTAAGGGCTGGTTATTATTCTCCCACAGCCCATGGACCTCTTGGGGTCGAAATACCCCTCCCGGAGGTCCTCCGGTACACTACCGACACTCCCGGTACAATACCGATACTCCCGGTACACTACCGATGAGCCCGAAACTTTTCCGGAAACCAAACTGGGAGTTCCTATATATGAATCTTTACCTCCGGACCATTACGGAGCTCCTCGTGACATATGGGATCTCATCCGGGACTCCGAACAACCTTCGGTCACCACCATACATAACTCTACACTACCGAAACGTCACCGAACCTTAAGTGTGCAGACCCTGCGGGTTCGAGAACTATGTAGACATGACCGAGACACCTCTACGGTCAATAACCAATGGCGGGACCTGGACGTCCTCATTGGTTCCTACATATTCTACGAAGATCTTTATCGGTCGAACCTCTATGTCAAGGATTCAGTTAATCCCGTATAACGTTCCCTTTGTTCTTCGGTATGTTACTTGCCCGAGATTCGATCATCGGTATCTCCATACCTAGTTCAACCTCGTTACTGGCAAGTCTCTTTACTCGTTCCGTAACACAAGATCCCGCAACTAACAATTAGTCACATTGCTTGCAAGGCTTATTGTGATGTTGCATTACCGAGTGGGCCCCGAGATACCTCCCCGTCACACGGAGTAACAAATCCCAGTCTCGATCCATGCCAACTCAACAGACACCATCGGAGATACCTGTAGAGCACCTTTATAGTCACCCAGTTACGTTGCGACGTTTGATACACACAAGTCACTCCTCCGATATCTGTGAGTTGCATGATCTCATGGTCATAGGAACATATACTTGACATGCAGAAAACAGTAGCAATAAACTGACACGATCATATGCTATGTTTGTAGTTTGGGTCTTATCCATCACATCATTCTCCTAATGATGTGATCCCGTTATCAAATGACATCTCATGTCCATGGCTAGGAAACCTTAACCATCCTTTGATCAACGAGCTAGTCCATTAGAGGCATACTAGGGACATGGTTTTGTCTATGTATCCACACATGCATTTAAGTCTCCGATCAATACAATTATAGCATGGATAATAAACGATTATCATGAACAAGGAAATAGGATAATAACTAATTTATTATTGCCTCTAGGGCATATTTCCAACAGTCTCCCACTTGCACTAGAGTCAATAATCTAGTTCACATAACCATGTGATTCGTATTGTTATGAATCTAACACCCAATGAGTTCTGGGGCTCGATCATGCTTTGCATGTGAGAGAGGTCTTATAGTCAACGGGTCCGCGATATTCAGATCCGTGTGTACTTTGCATATCTCTATGTCAAACCGTAAACACTGCTACCACACTCCACTTGGTACTATTTCCAAATGGTTGCTCCACTATACGTATCTAGATTGCTACTACTAGTCATCCGGATAGGTGTTAAAGCTTGCATCGACGTAAGTCTTTACGATGAACTCTTTATCACCTCCATAATCAAGAAACATTTCCTTAGTCCTATGGTTACTAAGGATAATTCCGACCGCTGTCCAGTGATCCACTCCTAGACCACTCTTGTACCCCTTGACAGACTCATGGCAAGGCACACATAGGTGCGGTACACAGCATGGCATAATATAGAGCCTATGGCTAAGGCATAGGGGACGATGTTCGTCCTTTCTCTTTATTCTGCCGTTGTCGAGCTTTGAGTCTCACTCAACTTCACACCTTACAAATCAGACGAGAACTATTTCTCTGGATGATCCATTTTGAACTCTTTCAAAATCTTGTGAAGGTATGCACTCATTGAAAGTCTCATCAAGCATCTTGATCTATCTCTATAGATTTTGATGCTCAACAATTAGGTAGCTTTATCCAGGTCTTCCTTTGAAAATCACTTTCCCAATAACCGTTTTATGCTTTCCAGAAACTCTACATTATTTCTGATCAACAATATGTCATCCACATATACTTATCAGAAATTCTATAGTGCTCCCACTCACTTTATTGCAAATACAAGTTTCTCGTAAACTTTGTATAAACATCAAAACTTTGATCACCTCATCAAAGCGTATATTCCAACTCCGAGATGCTTGCTTCAGTCCATGGAAGGATCACCGAAGCTTGCACACCTTTTAGCATCCTTAGGCCTGACAAAACCTTCTGGTTGTATCACATACAACCTTTCCTCAAGTAAACCGTTAAGGAAACAATGTTTTGAAATCCATCTGCCAGATTTCATAATTGAAAACATAGCAACTGCTAACATAATTCCAACAGACTTTAGCACCACTACGAGTGAGAAAGTCTCATCGTAGTCAACTCCTTGAACTTGTCACAAACATCTTTGCAACAAGTCGAGCTTTACAAATAGTGACATTCACCATCAGTGTCTGTCTTCATTTTAAAGATCCATTTGTACTTAACGACCTGTCGTCCAACGAGCAAGTCTACCAAAGTCTACACTTGGTTTTCATACATGGATCCTATCTCGGATTTCATGGCCTCCAACCATTTGTCGGAATCCGGGCTCATCATTGCTTCTCCATAGCTCGTAGGTTCATCGTTGTCCAACAACATGACCTCCAAGACAGGGTTGTCGTACCTCTTAGGAGCAGTACACATCCTTGTCGACCTACGAAGTTCGATAGTAACTTGATCCTGAAGTTTCATGATCATGATCATTAACTTCCTCTTCAACTAACGTAGGCTTCACAGAAACATCTTTCTGCGATGCGCTACTCTCTGGTTGAACAAAGGTTTAACAACCTCATCAAGTTCTATCTTCCTCCCACTCAATTCTTTCGAGAGAAACATTTTCTTGAGAAAGGATCCGTTTAAGCAACAAACACTTTGCACTAGGATCTAAGATTGAAGGTTCACCCAACTGATCTTAGGGTATTCTATGAAGATGCATTTGTCCGCCTTGGGTTCGACCTCATTAGGTGAAAACATTTTCCACACAAGTGTCGCAGCCCCAAGTATTAAGAAATGACAGCTTAGGTTTCTATCAAACCATAATTCACATGGTGTCATCTCAACGGATTTAGATGGTGCCCTATTTAAAGTGAATGTAGTTGTCTCTAATGCATAACCCCAAAATTATAGTAGTAAAACGATAAGAGACATCATAGCACGCACCATGTCCAATAGAGCATCACTATGATGTTCGGACACACCATCACACTATGGTGTTCCAGGTGGCGTTTAGTTGTGAAACAACTTTCACATTGTCTTAAGTTGTATGCCAAACTCGTGACTCAGATATTCACCTCCACGATCATATAGCAGTCATTTTTATCTTCTTGTCACGATGATCTTTAAACTTCACTCTGAATTTGCTTGAACCTTTCAAACGATTCAGACTTGTGTTTCATTAAGTAAATATACACTATATCTACTCAAATCATCAGTGAAGGTAAGAAAATAACGATATCCACTGCACGCTACAAGACTCACTAGATTGCATACATCAACATGTATCATTTCCAATGAATCACTTCCCCGCTCCATCCAACGGGGTCCTTTAGTCATCTTGCCCAAGAGGCATGGTTCGCATGTCTCAACCGATTCGAAATCGAATGAGTCCAAATATCCATCACCATGGAGTTTCTTCATGCGCTTTATACCAATATGACATTTTGCGGCAGTGCCACAAGTATGTGGTACTATCATTATTTAACTTTGTATCTTTTGACATCAATGTTATGAACGTGTGTATTACTACGATCAAGATTTCAACAAACCATTCTCACTGGGTGCATGACCATTGAAGGTATTATTCATGTAAACAGAATAACCATTATTCTCTGACTTAAATGAATAATCGTATTGCAACAAACATGATCTAATCATGTTCATGCTCAACGCAAAACACCAAATAACATTTATTTAGGTTCGTCACTAATCCTGAAGGTAGAGAGAGCGTGCGATGTTGATCACATCAACCTTGGAAACATTTCTAACACACATCGTCACCTCACCCTTAGCTAGTTCTCCGTTTATTCCGTAGCTTTTATTTCGAGTTACTAACATTTGGCAACCGAACCGGTATCCAATACCCAGGTGCTACTAGGAGTACTAGCAAGGTACACATCAATAACTCGTATATCAAATATACTTCTGTCAATGTTGCCAGCCTTCTTATCTACCAAGTATCTAGGGTTGTTCCGCTTCAGCGACCGCTCACCTCATAACAGAAGCACTTAGTCTCGGGTTTGAGTTCAACTTTGGGTTGCTTCACTAGAGCAGCAACTGACTTGCTATCCATGAAGTTTCCCTCCTTGCTCTTGCCCTTCTCGAAACTAGTGGTTTGATTAACCATCAACACTTGACGCTCCTTCTTGATTTCTACCTTCGCGGTGTCAAACATCGCGAACAGCTCAGGGATCAACATTTCTTTCCCTGGCATTTTATAGTTAATCACCAAGTTCTAGTAGCTCAGTGACAGTGACTTGGAGAACTATATCAATCACTATCTTATCTGGAAGATCAACTCCCACTTGATTCAAGCAATTGTAGTACCCAGACAATCTGAGTACATGCTCAACGGTTGAGCTATTCTCCTTCATCTTACAGGCAAAGAATCTTGTTGGAGATCTCATATCTCGCAACACGGGCACGAGCCTGAGATCACAATCTCAGCTCCTAGAACATCTCATATGTTCTGTGACGTTCAAAACGTTTCCGAGCCTCAATTCTAAGCCGTAATGCATGACGCACTAAACTATCAAGTAGTCATCGAAACGTGCCTGTCAGATGTTCACAACATCTACAGACGATGCTAGATGGGGTGGCGCACCGAGCGGTGCATTAAGGACATAAGCCTTCTGTGCAGCAATGAGGACAATCCTCAGATCACGGACCCAGTCCGCAATTTTGCTACCAACATCTTTCAATTCTATTTCTCTAGGAACATATAAAAATACAAGGGAGCTACAGCGCGAGCTAGTAATCTACAACATAATTTGCAAAGACACTTTGACTATGTTCATGATAATGAGTTCAATTAATCATATTACTTAAGAACTCCCACTCAAATTGACATCCCTCCGATCATTCGAGTGATACATGATCCAAATTCACCAACTCAAGTCCGATCATCACGTGAGTTGAGGTGGCTGCAATGGTGAACATCATCATGTTGATCATATCTACTATATGACTCATGTTCGACCTTTCGGTCTCTTGTGTTCCGAGGCCATGTCTGTACATGCTAGGCTCGTCAAGTTTAACCCGAGTGTTCTGCGCGTGCAAATCTGGCTTGCACCCATTGTATGTGAACGTAGAGTCTATCACACCCGATCATCACGTGGTGTCTCAACACGACGAACTTTCGCAACGGTGCACACTTGGGGAGAACACAATTTATCTTGAAATTAAGTGAGGGATCACCTTATAATGCTACCGTCGTCCTAAGAAAAACAAGGTGCATAAAAGGATTAACATCACATGCAAATCATAAGTGACATGATATGGCCATGATCTTGTGCTTTTGATCTCCATCATGAAAGCACCGGCATGATCTCCATCGTCACCGGCATGACACCATGATCTTCATCATCTTGATCTCCATCAACGTGTCGCCATCGGGGTTGTCACGCCCTACATGCTTCTACTACTATTGCTACTGTAGCGATAAAGTAAAGCATTACATAGCGCTTAATGATTGACACGCAGGTCATACAATAATTAAAGACAACCCTATGGCTCCTGCCGGTTGCCGTATTCAACGACATGCAAGTCGTGAAATTCTATACATCACATGATCATCTCATACATCACATATATCTCATCATGTAATTGGCCATATCACATCACAACATACCCTGCAAAAACAAGTTAGACGTCCTCTAATTGTTGTTGCATGTTTTACGTGGCTGCTACGGGTATCTAGCAAGAACGATTCTCACCTACGCATAAACCACAACGGTGATACATAGATTGCTTTTCAACCTTCCCAAGGACCGCCTTTGCCGGATCCGATCCAACTAAAGTGAGAGAAACTGTCACCCGCAAGCCATCTAAGCAACAAGTTGCGTCGAGGGAACCGGTCTCTCGTAAGCGTACGAGTAATGTTGGTCCGGGCCGCTTCATCTCACAATCCCGCTGAAGCAAAATACGACCAAGGGAGGAAGCAATCTAAGCATCAACGCCCACAAACCTTTTGTGTTCTACTCGAGATCTCATCGAACCATCAACCTAGCTCATGATGCCACTGTTGGGGAACGTCGCATGGGAAACAAAAAATTTCCTACGCACACGCAAACCTATCCATGGTGATGAGCATCTACGAGAGGGAGAGTGGATCTACATACCCTTGTAGATCGCTAAGCGGGAAGCGTTAAGAAACGCGGTTGGTGTAGTCGAACATCTTTGCGATCCAAATCGCCGAGCGTCCCGCGATCTCATCACGATCCGTCCCGCGATCCAATCACGATCCGTCCCGTGAACTCATCACGATCCGTCCCGCGATCTCATCACGATCCGTCTCACGATCTTGATCACGATCTGTCCCGTGAACTCATCACGATCTGTTTCGCGATCTCATCACGAACTGTCTCGCAATCTCGATCACGGTCCTTCCGATCTAGCGCCGAACGGACGGCACCTCCGCGTTCAGCACACGTGCAGCTTGATGACGATCTCCACCGTCTCAATCCAGCAAGAGGAGGTGGATAGGAGAGAGAGTTCACCGGCAGCGTGACGGCGCTCCGGTGATGGTGGTGGAGTGATTCCGGCAGGGCTTCGCCTAAGCGCTGCGGAAAACCGATCTAGAGGAGAAACTGTGCACCGGTGAAACGGGTAGCACGTGGCCGGAAATTCTGTCCAAAAACCACCCAATCCACTAGTATATATAGGAGGAGAGAAGAGGAGAGGCATCCAAGGCCTTTGGGTCGGCCGAAATAGGAGGTGGGAGCAATCCTACTTCACCTCCAATCCTAGTTGGAGTAGGATTGCCTCCTATTGGCTGATTTTCCACTTTTTTCTTTAGGACTTTCTCTCCTGCGCCATGGGCCTTTCTGGCTGTTTTCCCAGCCCACTAAGGGCTGGTTATTATTCTCCCACAGCCCATGGACCTCTTGGGGTCGAAATACCCCTCCCGGAGGACCTCCGGTACACTGCCGGCACTCCCGGTACAATACCGATACTCCCGGTACACTACCGATGAGCCCGAAACTTTTCCGGAAACCAAACTGGGACTTCCTATATATGAATCTTTACCTCCAGACCATTCCGGAGCTCCTCGTGACGTACGGGATCTCATCCGGGACTCCGAACAACCTTCGGTCACCACCATACATAACTCTACACTACCGAAACGTCACCGAACCTTAAGTGTGCAGACCCTGCGGGTTCGAGAACTATGTAGACATGACCGAGACACCTCTACAGTCAATAACCAATGGCGGGACCTGGACGTCCACATTGGTTCCTACATATTCTACGAAGATCTTTATCGGTCGAACCTCTATGTCAAGGATTCAGTTAATCCCGTATAACGTTCCCTTTGTTCTTGGTATGTTACTTGCCCGAGATTCGATCGTCGGTATCTCCATACCTAGTTCAACCTCGTTACTGGCAAGTCTCTTTACTCGTTCTGTAACACAAGATCTCGCAACTAACAATTAGTCACATTGCTTGCAAGGCTTATTGTGATGTTGCATTACCGAGTGGGCCCCGAGATACCTCTCCGTCACACGGAGTAACAAATCCCAGTCTCGATCCATGCCAACTCAACAGACACCATCGGAGATACCTGTAGAGCACCTTTATAGTCACCCAGTTACGTTGCGACGTTTGATACACACAAGGCACTCCTCCGATATCTGTGAGTTGCATGATCTCATGGTCATAGGAACATATACTTGACATGCAGAAAACAGTAGCAATAAACTGACACGATCATATGCTATGTTTGTAGTTTGGGTCTTATCCATCACATCATTCTCCTAATGATGTGATCCCGTTATCAAATGACATCTCATGTCCATGGCTAGGAAACCTTAACCATCCTTTGATCAACGAGCTAGTCCATTAGAGGCATACTAGGGACATGGTTTTGTCTATGTATCCACACATGCATTTAAGTCTCCGATCAATACAATTATAGCATGGATAATAAACGATTATCATGAACAAGGAAATATGATAATAACTAATTTATTATTGCCTCTAGGGCATATTTCCAACACCAGGTTCTGACGAAGAGAAGCCCGGTTAGGGCAAGAAGAGTAACAATGGCAAGAGTCCGGCAGGCAATGGAAACCAAGGCAAGAGGAAGAATACGGACGGCGGGTCGGAATTGGTGGCCAATGCCAGCACCGGGAACAATCGTGCTAAAGGCAGTGGGAACTTCAGACAGCCCTTTAATAAGGGTAAAACTCCCTTTAACTTGGAGGAGATGCTCAATAAACCTTACCTAGAGCACAGACGGCCCGATAAGGTGGCGAATCACTCATGGAGGAATTGCCACATTATGCATAAATTTCGGGATTACAGTGTGTAACAGCATTACAACAATGGCGGAGGCTCGCCAGGCGGCTCAGGGCCAGGTGGGTCAGGTGTTGGCTTGGGGGCTGGCAGTTCAGGATCCGGCTATCAGGGCCAGGGCAGCCAAGGAGGCCATCATCAGCAGACCAATGGCAATAATTAGTAGCAAAACAACCAGTCTAGATATCATAGTAATCCGAAGCAACTCAGCTCAGGTCAATATCATGTTTTTACAACCATCCTTAACAGGCGGGACCAGAAGTTGTGCAAGCGGGCGGTTAATGCCATCACACCGGCTCTCCCACAGTACTTAAGGTGGTCAGAGTACGACATAACCTGGAGCAGAGAGGATCACCCGTTGCGTGTTGATGACCCGGGGCAGCTGGCATAGGTAGTTGCCCCCCAAGTTGGAGGATATGTGTTTACCAAAGTGATTATGGATGGTGGCAGCAACATCAATATTTTCTACTATGACACTTTCCGCCGAATGAAGTTGCTTGACAAGGATCTTAAGCCTTCCTCAACAGTTTTTCATGGTGTGGTGCCTGGCAAGTCAGCTTATCCAGTGGGGAGGATTTCTTTGGAAGTCACCTTTGGCCACGAATACAACTATAGGGTAGAGACCTTGTGTTTTGAGGTGGTCAAGATCAAAAGTCTGTATCATGCTCTGTTTGGACGTCCGACTTACGCTAAGTTCATGGCTAGGCCTTGTTATGTGTACTTACAGCTCAAGATGCCGGGCCTAAAAGGAACGATTATGGTGCATGGTGATCGAGAGACGGCTATTGAGTGTGAGGAAGGAGATGCGGCTTATGCAGAGTCAAGTTGCTAGAAGCAGAGCTCAAGTTCTATAAGGAGAATGTTGATCTGGAGGATATGACTCCACTCAAAAAGCCAACCACGGAATCTGAGCTGCCCCTCAAGTTCTCGGCGGATGACACCAAGTTAGTGGATATTTACTCCAGGTGACTCATCGCAGCAAATTACTATTGGGGCCAATATGGATCCCAAATAGGAAAGCGCGCTCATCGAATTCATCCATGAGAATCGGGACATCTTCGCATGGAAGCCTTCTGACATGCCGGGTGTACCGAGAGAGTTTGCTGAGCACCACCTTAATGTGGATCCTAAGTTTAAGCCGGTCAAACAGTTTCTATGGCGGTTCAATGAGGAGAGGCGCAAGGCCATTGGCGAAGAGGTGGTCCGGCTCCTGGCAGCGGGTTTCATCGTTGAAGTGTTTCACCCAGAGTGGCTTGCTAACCCGGTGCTAGTGCTTAAGAAGAATGGCACGTGGCGTATGTGTGTGGATTACACGGATCTTAACAAAGGCTGTTTGGCTGACCCGTTTGCTCTCCCTCGTATCGACCAGATCATCAATGCAACGGCGGGTTGTGAGAGCTTATGTTTCCTGGATGCTTATTTTGGTTATCATCAGATCAAGATGGCAGTCAAGGACCAAGAGAAGACGGCTTTCATCACGCCTTTTGGTGCCTTTTGCTATGTGTCTATGCCTTTCAGCCTCAAGAGTGACCAGGCGACTTACCAGCGTTGTGTGCAGAACTGTCTTCACAACCAAATTGGACGCAACGTTCATGCATACGTGGATGACATTGTAATTAAATCCAGGAAGAAGGAGACTTTGCTTGATGACCTGAAGGAGACCTTTGACAACTTACGAGTCTACAAGATGATGCTTAACTCGGCTAAGTGTGTTTTTGGTGTTCCTGCAGGAAAGCTCTTGGGATTCCTAGTCTCTGAGCGTGGCATTGAGGCTAATCCAGATAAGATCAAGGCTATCACTTCCCTGTCTGAGCTGGCATGCATCAATGATGTTCAGCGCCTAGCGGGATGGATCACTATGTTAAGCCGGTTTATAAGCCACCTTGGTGAAAAGGCCATCCCTTTATACCAAATGATGAAGAAGACAAACAACTTTGTCTCGAGTGCGGCGACGGGTGAAGCATTTGAGGCCCTCAAGAGGCAGCTCACAGAGCCGCCAGTTTTAGCAGCACCGGCTGAGAAGGAACCTTTGCTCTTATATGTGGCGGCTAATTACAGGGTAGTCAGCGCCGCGATCGTTGTTGAGCGTAAGGAGGCAGGGAAGGAATATCCGGTTCAAAGGCCGGTTTATTACATCAGTGAAGTCCTGACAGAGTCCAAGCAGAGATATCCACATTGGCAAAAGCTAGTATATGGGGTATTCATGGCTAATCGTAAACTGAAGCATTACTTCCTGGGGCACCAGATCACAGTGGTTAGCTCTGCCCCGTTGGGAGATATAATTCAAAACAAAGAGGCCACCGGCAGGATTGCTAAGTGGGCGTTGGAGCTTGGACCTCTTAATCCAAACTATGTGTTGCGCACGGCGGTCAAGTCTCAAGCCCTGGTGGACTTCATAAATGACTGGACGGCAGGCGCCCGAGGAAAAGCCGAATAACACATACTGGACAATCCACTTTGATGGATCCAGGCAGCTAGAAGGATCAGGGGCAGGGGTTGTCTTGACCTCCCCCAAAGGTGATAAATTATGTTATGTATTAAGGTTGATGTTTCCTTGTACCAACAATGCAGCTGAGTACGAAGCTCTGCTTCATGGCCTCCGGGTGGCTAAGGAGATGAACCTGAGCCGGGTTAGGTGTCTCGGCGACTCAGACTTGGTGGCTTAGCAAGTTCCAGGCACTTGGGATTCCAGGGACCCACGGATGGCGGCTTATCGTCAGGCGGTGGATGTCATCGCTGGTCATTTCAAGGGTTATCGGGTGGATCATATTGATCGTCACAAGAATGAGGCGGCTGACGCCCTGTCAAGGCTAGGGTCCCAGTGTAAGTCGGTACTGCCTAACGTTTTCTTAGATGTATTGCATCACCCGTCGGTTAAATTACCTTTGGAGGAGGACTTGGCCATACCTGACCCGGAGGGACAGCTGGTGGCGGCTCTACATGCTATTCAAGACTGGACCGTGCCTTACTTGGCGTACTTGACTTGCGACGAGTTACCTGATGATGAAAACCTGTCTAGACAGATCACCAGGCAGTCTAAGTCTATGACTATAATCAATGGTGAGTTACATAAGTGCAGCTTCACTAGCATATTCCAACGTTGTGTTTCACCTGAAGAGGGTCAGGAAATCTTGAGTGAAATTCATGCTAGCAATTGTGGTCATCATGCCGGCTCAAAATCCCTAGTGGCCAAGGCTTTTTGACATGGATTCTTCTGGTTGACCGCTCATAGAGATGCAGAGGATTTGGTTCGCAAGTGTCATGGATGTCAGAAGTTTGGCCGGACTCACGTCCCGGATCAAGAGTTGCGCATGATTCCAATTACTTGGCTGTTTGCAGTCTGGGGGCTTGATATGGTCGGACCTTTCAAGAGATCCAAGGACAAGAAGACCCACCATTTGGTGGCGGTGGATAAATTTACCAGGTGGGTAGAAGTTGAGCCAATCAGCAAGTGTGATGCGGTTATGGCAGTTCAATTTATTAAGAAGTTGATCTATCGCTTCGGTTATCCTCACAATATTATCACAGATAATGGCACAAATTTATCCAAGGGGGCTATGCAAGTGTTCTGTAAAAATGAGCATATCCGACTTGATGTTTCTATGGTGGCTCATCCGCAATCAAATGATCAGGCAGAACGTGCTAACCAGGAAATCTTGAGAGGTATCAAACCCCGGCTTATGGTTCCTTTGTAGCACACGCCGAGTTGTTGGGTGGAGGAGTTGACGTCCGTCTTACGGAGCATCAGAACCACTCCCAACAGATCAACAGGTTACACACCTTTCTTCATGGTTTATGGCATAGAAGCCGTATTGCCAAGCGATATCCATCATGACTCGCCACGAGTGGCGTCTTATGTCAAGGAAGATAACGAAACAGCACGTCAAGACGCGTTGGATGCCTTGGAGGAGGAACGTGATCTCACGGCGGCTCGATCGGCATTCTATCAGCAAGACCTGCGTCGCTACCATAGCCGTAGGGTTAAGACCCGGACATTTCAAGAAGGTGACTTAGTGTTGCGGTTGATTCAAGACCAGACGGATGCACACAAGTTGTCCCCTCCATGGGAAGGGCCTTTCGTGGTCAACAAGAATCTCAACAACGGGTCATATTACCTCATTGACGACCGGGACGACTCAAATACTTCTGGGCAGGAGACCCACCGGCCGTGGAACATAGCTCATATGCGGCCTTATTACACTTAAGTCATTGAGACTCAACATTGTACACCATCATTGTACATATCATATATATATATGAATAAAGTTGGCATCCCTACAAGCCGGGGCCTCTGTCGTTTCACATATCTCAGTTGTGAAACAAAGGTCCTCTAGGGGGCTTCCAACCCGCTAGGTTTAGCTTATCTCACCCTATCGATCGGCTCTCAAGCCAAACAGTTGATTTCTTCAACAAAGGTCGCCTAGGGGGCTTCCAACCCGCTGGGTTTAGCTTATCTCACCCTATCGATCAGCTCTCAAGCCAAACAGTTAATTTCGTCAACAAAGGTCATTTGGGGGCTTCCAACCCACTGGGTTTATGTGACAGCCCAAGTGTTGTCCCTACCTTTTATGGCATGTATCTTATGTGAACCTTGTTTTCATGAGTTTAATGATATGAGTTTGAGCCTTGTTATGCCATGTCTTGTTCATGCATTCATGCATCATGCATCATATCATTCATCATGCCATGCCTTGCTTGTGATGTGACCTTGTTGTGGTTGGGTGTGTTCTTATGTTGTGTGATGTGGTTTGAGTGTATGTGGTGCAACACTCCTTCTCCTTTCCCCTCTCTTTTTATTTTCAACAAAACCCAACCAAATACCCCTTTATTCCCTTTTCATTTTATCAACAGATTCTACTTGCGAATTAAATTGTTTAAAAAATTTCAGGAGATAGCCTATAATATTTTAAGCATGTGAATGTTATTCTTTTGCTGTTTTGAGCTTTATGAATTGGGGTTTTGAAATAAAACAGGGGTTGTTATGTTTTAAAAGTATTTAAATTACTTGTCCTAAAAATCATCTTGATATTTTAGTTAAATAGTGCATTTTATTTTCTTTGTCAAAGTATTTTTGTTCTTGCAGAATCCTTTTTTTCTGGTGGGTTTTTCTTGTGTTGATGTTTAAAAGATAAAGCTCCCTTTGTTTTATTATTTTGTGTGTGAGAGAGCAGTGGGCCTCTTGTTGGCAAGCGAGCAGGCCCAGCCCAGGTCCAAGCGAGACGGCTACCTACCGTCGTCTTCCTCCGTCAGAGCGCGTGAGTGAGAGAGAGCACAGCGCAGAGAGGCGCTCGCGTCGACGTCGTGAGAGGAGCTCACGGACGTCGAGGCCGGCCCTATTTAAAGTGCAGATCCCTAGGTTTCCTCTCCTCCCTTCCTGTCGCCGCCGCTCTTCCCCTCTCCCTCCAATTCTCCCTGCTTCCTCCTCCTTTCCTCAAGTAAGTTCAGAGTGAGAGGTTCAGAGAGAGCCAGTGATGTCGTCGGTCGTCTTCGCCGTCGTCCGCGGTCTCCGATGGTTTTCCTCCGCATCCGAGATGTCGTGGCGCTCGCGGGTTGCCCCCGCGCTCCGTTCCCGGTGTTAGTGCGCCGCGGGAGGATCCAGGGCGTCGGCTTCCTCCTCTTCATCGCCGGTCTTCCTCCCTTTCGCCGCAGTGCGGCGCCTTTTCTTCCCTGCTCCGAGCGCAGCATCGTCGCCCCCTCGTGAGCACCCACGCCTCCTTTTCCCTCTTTAGTTCCTCCTCGCGTAGTTGCCGTCGAGATCCGTGCTCGCTGCCGTCTCGTCGTCTCTATTCGCAGTCGCCGCCGCGTTGTCGCCATGGCAGGGCAAAGCTTGGAGCTTGTGCCCCTCTCCCCTCCTCGTAGATCCCTTCCAGGGATGGGGATGGAATCCCCGTAGGTGCAGCAGCCCCCGCATCACTTTCCCCTTGCTGGAGACCCCTTGTGCCGTCGGGAATCATCGCTGCCGTTGCCTGTCGCCGTAGGTGTTCGTTTCTTTAGTTTCGCCAGTCAGTTTTGCCCTGTTTAGTACTAGACGCGCAGGTTTCCTTCTCTGTTAGCAGCCGTGGTCGTGGCGTAATGGTGTGCGCTCGGGAGAAAGACCAGTGGGTTTGGGGTTCGATCCCCATACCCCCCCCCCCCTTTGCGTTTTTTTCTTTTCTTTGTTTTCTTTTCTTTATTTTATGATGTGAGTATATATGTGTGTGTATGTGTATACCTACATGCTAGATGGTTGTATTTTTTTCTGTTTAGATATACATGTGTATGTGTAGTGCATATATGTGTGTGTGTGCATATATGCATATATGTGTATGTGTGTGAGTGTGGTGTCACATGCATGTGTATGTGCCTATATGCACTTGTGCATATATGTGTGCATATGTGTGTGTGTGATGAACACCCACACACATAGGTGTGTGTTTTCATGAGTGTGGGAGTGCCCATGTGCACTTGTGCATATGTGTGCATGTGTGTATGTGCATGCCATGTGTGTGTGGGTGTGGTTTAGATGTGTAGGTTTGGGGTGTGCGTGTGTGTGACAAGTGGGCATGCCCCACTTGTCATACACTTTATTATTGTAGCATGTGTCATGTCTTGTAGTGTTAAATAGATCTTTTCCAATTTTAGATATATTACCAAATCTGGATAGGTTCATTTATGCTCATGCACATTTAGGGTAAGTTTTCACTTATAAGAGTGGATGTTGTTTTTGCTATGTAGTTTTTGCCATGATGTTTCATGTGACTATATGAGTATGATACATGATTTTGGGGTAGAAAGATCCAAGGAATCCATTGGTGCAATTAGATTTCACTTTTGAGCAAGTTTTCAAAACTGTTATTTCCAGGTGTGATGCTACTTTGTCATTTATGCATGAATTAATCCATGCTTGCTTTGGGGCATGTGCCAACATGGAAGTGTTAGTGTTTTATGCCTACTATGCCATGGTATTTTTGTTTGACATGAGAATCACCCATATAAGTGGGAAACTTGCTGCAAAGTAGCTAACTTAATGTCATTGTTTTCACCATGCTAAATATTTTAAAGTCTGAGAATCTGTTGTTATTTTTTATGCCATGAAGAGTGGTTGCTATCTTGTGATATGTTGTGAATTAGCTCAAGCTCAGTGCTAGTGTTTTGAATTATATGTTATCTTCTAGCATCCTGTTGATTTGCATGCCATGAGGTGGTCTCTATCACCATTAGTTTTTGTTGTCAACTTGCCATCAGGTTAACTCAGATTCCAGAAAACTGTAATTTTCACAGTCCCCAGATTTCTGTTTCATCATGCCAACTTGTGAGCTTCATGCTTATTGATGTGTGCCTCCTTTCCAGATTGTGTAGTTGGATAAGTTGATAAGCATGTTACGAGGTTTCTGTCAATGCCTTGTTTGTGGTTGTAGGATTCCTATAGCTCAAGTTATTGGCTATGAAAGTTGCTATGTTGCTGTTTTGTGGCGGATTGTTTGTTTTATTGATTGTGACTTGTGGGAGCTATATTCCATGGAATTGCTTGATATTTGGCTCTATTGTGGTTGTTTTTTCATTGCCTAACCAGTGGCTACCTTGGAATGCCAAGGATTAGCCCAAGTCCTTCTTGTCTTGTGTTTTGCCTTCGTATCTTGTCGTGAGCGTATCGTGAGATCCATAACTCCGTTTCTTACGTTCTTCATATGTATTTTTATAATTTTTGCATGATGCATCCATATTTGCCATGTTCATGCATGTCTAAATAACTTAACATAAGGTTCTGTCCAGATTCATTAATAACCAATCATTTGCATGTGAAACATGACTAGTTAGGATTGCCACGCTAAAACTCTTCATATAAGCATGCATCAGTCTTGCTTGTGCATTGAACCATGGTTGTTTGTTTATTATTATTGTTTCTTTTGGGTAGACGCGAACGTTGAACCTGAGTACGAAGAGCCAGGCGAGTACACCTACGAGGATCCCGCTACTTGTTCCACTAAAGAACCAACAGGCAAGATGATCGTACCCGGATCCGGATACTATTTTTGCTTGCTAGTTGTCTCGCTCTTATCGTTACACTTGCGCTACCTACCACTTGAATGTCAGCCTCCTAATTGCCATGATAGCCTCTAACCCTCCACATCCTAGCAAACCTTTGATTGGCTAAGTTACCGCTGCTCAGCCCCTCCTATAGCGTTGTTAGTTGCAGGTGCAGGTTGTTCCATGAGATAACATGGAGTTGGCATATCACAATATTATCTATTATTTAATTTAATGCACATATATATCTTGGTATTGGTGGAAGGCTTGGCCTTTTGCTAGGCTTTTTGTTCCGCTGTTACCGCATTAGTTTCTTGTTACTGGTGTTATGTTTCCATACTTTGCACTCCTAACATGCTCGGGATTATTATGGGGACCCCCTTGTTTATTCGGTTAAGATTAAAACTTGTCTAGCAAGACCCAACTTTGGTACTACATTTGCTTAATAACTTAATAAAATTTGCATAGGGCTTTGCAACCCCGTGGATAATTAATCAACCCCCGGGCCAGTGCTCCTCATGAGTGTTGGTCCAAAATAGAGCCACTTGTGGGGCCACCTCGGGGCAACTCGGGGGATCTCTATCAGGCCACCGTACGTACTGCTCATCTGTCGTGTCCTGAGAATGAGATACGCGGCTCTTATCGGGTTCGTCGACACGTCGGGTGGTCTTGCTGGATTTGTTTTACCTCTATCGAGTGTCTTGCGTGAGGGCTCTAACTTTCTTCGGGCTATCTCGAGGTGTTGGAATTCCTTTGGAGTTGCCTAGGATGATCACGAGATCCTTGGTCGAGGCTATTCCCACGGAGTGTGGTTAATTTGTGATGGACTAGTTGGTGCACCCCTGCAAGGTCAAATCTTTCGAAAAGCCATGCCCGCGGTTATGTGGCAACTTGGATATTTGTTTAACACCCGGTTATAGTTAACTTGAAGTAAACTATAAATAAAAAGCACCAACGGTGTGAGTAACCGTGATCGTCTCTGCTTGTGAACATGATCCGAGAGAGAACACGGTGGGGTTATGATTGACGTAAGTGTTCAGGATCTCATAGAGGTCACTCTAGATTCGATCGTTCATCTTAGGCCACATAATTATCTTCATGTTACGTAAGTTTAGCCACCATAAATGCTTAGTGCTGCTGCAAACTAAACACATACCCCATCCCAACCTTTAAGCTTGAATAGTCTTGGTACCCGGGCGCATGATTGCTGAGTCCTTGTGGCTCATAGATTACTACAACAATCCAGGTACAGGTATAGATGAGCTCGTGCAAGATGATCTGAAGCAACTCCAGTGGGAGTATGACGAGGAAAGGGGCAGGATGTACGTGACTTATCCGGATGGGTAGAGGACCATGGTCGTGATCTTTGGGATAGCGAGATAGTATCATTGCATCTGCTTTTGTCAAAAAAAAATCGTCCGTAGTCGGACCCTGTCTTCATATTGATGTTTGAACTCTTGTGTGGAATTGTAATTTAGTATGTGAAGAGTGTAAGCCAACTCATATACTCATCTCTTCTGTAATGTATGATGTAATGATGCTATACTTGCGAATGACAAGATGCGCCTCTATCCCTTGCAAGGCCCCCGTGCCTTAATATGGATAGGCATGCATCTTGGGCGTGACAGTTTAGCTTACATACCCTCTTGATCAGCTCTTAAGCCGCCAGAGTTAAACCTGCCCATTTGCAACTTGCCACTCCACCAGGTGACCCGTCGAACTCTTACCAGTTAATCTCGCCTAGAGACCTTGAGCCGGTTCAAAGATATTGATGGCCAATCTTGTTAGAGACCCTGTATTGGTTAAGGTTAAACCGGCGGTTCTAGTCACGTGAGGGCTGGCTTACGGAAAGCAAGGATAAACTCTCTCATCTTCCGCCGATTCTCCGCTATGTGGCCCGTTCGTACTCTTAGACAGGCAATCCTTTGAAAGACCCTGAACTGTTTAAGGTTTAAACGACGGATTTATGTCACGTGAGAGGCAGTTTTTGAGTTACCAGGGTGCTCATGCCCTGCCGTGTCTCTCTCTGGGACGCTACACTTCCTATCAGTTAATCCCGCTTAGAGACCCTGAGTTGTTCTAAGTAAGGACGGCCAATCTCGATAGAGACCCTGTACTGGTTAGGATTTTTAATTAACGAGTCCACCCAGAAGAACGGACACATGAGTTCAAAATCCTTTCAAAAAATAAATATAGAAAGATATAACATCTCTGGGTAGTGCGGTTCTAGGCCGCCATACTAAGAAGTATGGAACATATTCTGTTTTTATAGGATGGTTATCTCAAGAAGAGCCGCCACGACATTTAGTATGAATTGGAGCACAAGGCAGATACAATATGTTAAAGCAGTGCGATTTCCTATGTGCATGATGGCACAGTTCAAGCAAGACAAAGTTTTTACTAAGAGCTTATTACAATGCTCTCCACAGAGCTCAAAAGCAAGGACTTAAAGTTTTTTACACGCCTCAAAGTTTGGCAAGTCACGAGAACCGGGTTGTCCATGGCATTATCAAAGGGCTTAGCTGGATGGCGGGTCACCCTACGCCGGGTCTTCGACCTCCTCGGTCTGGAGATTGTCCACGTCCCAGTTGTAGTTGGTTAAAGCTTCAAATGTTGCCTCTTCAAAGAGGGAGACGGGTCAAGCTTAGGAGCAAAGAAGTTCTTACGGTGTGCAGGAATTAAGTTCGTGGCCTCGAAGGTGGGGCCGTGCACTCGCTTGTTCTCGGCATTGTAAGCCGCCTGATATGTTGACAAGTTCACTTCTTCTGCCAATACCGATGCAAGGACTCTGGAAGCCTTCATGCAACGAGCGTAGTCGGCTTCTGTGAACTCCGAGCTATCTTCCTTCTTTGACGGAAACCCGTCCATCATCTCCTCGGGAGTTAGCTCTAGGGCGAAGGCTAAAGCCCAGCTTATGGCCGTAACGGATCCCTTTCTGGCAGATGATTTCTTGAGCTCCTGGAGTTGCTTGAGAAGGGTAGATAACATTTCTATGACCCCCTTCATGGACTTGGGGATACTCTCCTTGTTAAGCATCGCCTTGATGGTGCAGAGTGTTCCGCAATACAGCTATTCTGAGAGAGTATAGACGGCTTTCAGAGACAACAGGCTATCAGCGGTGATTTGACGGCTCCTTGGACCTGTATAAGACAGATTTTTTATAAGCCGCCTATATAAGTATTTACACAAAGATGTTGACTAGAGTACTTACCAAAGATAGCAGCAGACATCTTTGCTATATGGTGCTTTAGGGAGTGCAGTTCATCGGATACTTCCATGAGCCGCTGGTCAGCATTGTCTGCACGCTGAGCCAGGGCGGTTTTCTCCGTCTTAGCAGCCTTCTTGAAAGCGGCGAACTCATCTTTAGCTTTTACAAGCTCTTCGGTTGCAAGCCGGCACTTTTCTTCTGCTGCACTCCTGGCGGCCTGTTGGGAGGCCAGGTTGCTTCTCAAGTCGATCAGTTCAAACTCGGCTTTATTTAAAGCTTCTTGTGACAAACAAATGTACAAGAAAAGTAAGTCTTCAAGATAGCATATCATCAGATAGAATGCAAGTTTCAAGCAGATTGCAAGCAATATACTTGATACTTGGGGAAAATGTATATTTGCTCCCCAAGACTACAAGTACGTTCTGGCTCATCTTTATCAAGTTAAGCCGGCATGTGGGGGCTAATGTATATTTGCTCTCCAAGACTACAACCTATAAACCACATTGTAAGTCCTGGCTCATCTTTATCAAGTTAAGCCGGCACTTGGGGGCTACAATTGGCTCTTTGTTCAAGTCTACATTGAAGACCCGGCTTACCATTGACAAATACTAAACTAGCTCTTGGGGGCTACATAAGGATATACGGAAAGGAAAAGAGTACCTCGTATTTTATTCATCAGGTTGACGAGCTTGAGTTCCATATTCCGGCTCGTATTGAGGCAGTTCAGATAACCGGCATGCAACTCGTCAGCATTTAACTTCTCCAACACCGGGAGTTCAAGGTCCAACTTGTCAGAGGCTTCAGTTTTCTTAGTGTGTTTTGTCAACACACGAGGTTCAGGAGTTTGAAAGCCGGTCCCGGTGATAATGACATCTGGCGTAGTTGAATCATCAGCGGCCGTCGAAGGGCTCGGTGGCTTGGAATTGATCCTTGGAGGGCTCTCAGTGGCCATCTCATGGGCCGCCGGCTCGGCAGAACGACGAGTGTCTTCAAGTTCATCCTTGGAGGCAGCAAAAGGATCAACATGTGCGATCGAAACTGACTGCCCGAGACGGATGCCTCGATTTTTGGGACATCGGTTTAATGATGAAAGATCTGTTGTGGTCATCGGGGAATCTTTTTAGCATATTCAGTATGACGTCACGGCGGGTTACATTTTCTTACTTTCAGGTGTTGAAGGAAGAGACTCGCCGCCAAGTAAAATGCATGATGTTGGGGATATAATCCCGTGGTGGGACCCGCCTAGGTGGGGCCGGGTTACGCTTGGCGGCTCATAAGCCAGACCAAGGACGATGGGCCTGGAGACATATGGCGGTTTACCAAGATGGGCTGGGCGAGGCCCGGACCAAGAAGAAATGAAGACCCGGGCGGTTAAGCCGCCCAGAGACAGCTTGCCCAGGAAGGCAAGGTGACATAGAGATAGAGTCGGATACATTGTAAGAGTCGGTATGAGACTTGTAACCCGTGGTCTTGGCCTCCTATATAAGGGCGAGATCCGGGGCGACTTAGACAGGAACCAATCAATCGAGAACTAGGTCAAGCGAATCCGCTCCCTTGTAATCGATACTCCAATCAATACAACACAAGCAGGATGTAGGCTTTTACCTCATCTCGAGGGGCCAAACCTGGGAAAACTCGTGTCCTTCATCCCAACCAACCCCTTTGAGTCGAACATAAGTCCTCGGACATCTGTCGTGATAAAACCACGACAGGTCTAGTTATCGATTGCCTAGGGACAATTCCACAGCTCCTACCACCACTTTTCCACACTCGTTAAACTAACTTAGTTGCTTTTCTATCTTAGCATCCCCTAGTTTTTATTTATGTGCTCTTTATTATCTTGCAAACCTATACTATCACACCTACGAAGTACTTCTAGTTTCATACTTGTTCTAGGTAAAGAGAACGTTAAGCGTGCGTAAAATTGTATCGGTGGTCGATAGAACTTGATGGAATATTTGTTCTACCTTTAGCTCCTTCTTGGGTTCGAAACTCTTACTTATCGAGAAAGGCTACAATTGATCCCCTACACCTGTGGGTTATCAAGACCTTTTTCTGGCGCCGTTGCCGAGGAGCAATAGCGTGGGGTGAATATTCTCGTGTGTGCTTGTTTGCTTTATCACTAAGTAGATTTTATTTGCTGTTCTAAGTTGTTCTCTATCTTTAATTATGGATATGGAACACGAAATACCAAAAAAATTAGGTGTACTTGCTACTCATGGAGATGGGGAACCTCCTAAAACCCTCGATGCTCGTTATGTGAATATTATGCACTACTTTGATAATCTTGAGAAAACCCCATTCAACTTGATAATGGGAGACACGTTGGGTCAAAGTGAATACTTTAGGGATTATCGCCTAACTCAAAAAGGGAAACTGTTATTGGATCAAATTTATATGTTGAAATTGTATGCTTGGAATCTATGCGGGAGATATGATTATACTTGTTTCTCTAGGATGAAGGCTCCACACCTTCCTTTTTCATGTACATTTAATGATAATGAAACCTTGGCTTCTTATGCTAATGGTATTTATGCTTACTATAATGTGGAACGAATAGAATAATTCGTTGCTTTTAAGGGTGCTTATGAAATTGAATCTTTGTTTGAGAAGTGTGAAAATTATGATGATGCTATTTATAGACCTGAAAAATTTTCTATACTTAAATATTGCTATGAGAATTATGAATATAATTCCGATATTGATGCATTTATTGAGAGAATGTATGCTGCCTTGGAAGAGACTAATATTTTGCAGGAATCTATGGAAGAAGAAATTTATGACACTGTGAGCTCATTGGATGAAAAAGATGAGGGGGAGAGCGAAGAACAAAAGGAGGAGGAGCGGATTAGCTACTCATGCCCACCTTCTAATGAGAGTAACTCTTCAACTCATACATTGTTTAATTTCCCTTCGTTCTTACGGAAGGATGAATGCTATGATAATTGCTATGATCCCTTGGATTCGTTTGAAATATCCCTTTTTGATGAACTTGATGATTGGTATGCTTGTGGCCATGATGCCAATATGAATGATGCATATGGATATGAACTTGCTATAGTTCCTTATGTTAAACGTGAAATTTTTTCTATTGCACTCACACATGATAGTCCAATTATCTTTTTGAATTCTCCTAACTACACTATATCGGAGAAGTTTGCACTTATTAAGGATTATATAGATGGGTTGCCTTTTACTATTACATATTATGATTTTGATAGATATAATATGCATGTGCTTGATGCTCCTAGTTGCAATTATTATGAGAGAGGAACTACATCTCCGACTCTCTATGTTTCCAATATGATAAAATTGCAAGCAACTACTTACGCTATGTATTGGCCTTTACTTTGTGCGCATGAATTGTTCTTTTATGACATGCCGATGCATAGGAAGAGAGTTAGACTTCGTTGTTGCATGATATATGTTACTTTGTGCTCAATACTAAACAATCATTGTTAATTAAAATTGACTTTGATATACCTTGGGATCCAGGTGGATCCATTACTTGAGTACTTTATGCCTAGCTTAATGGCTTTACAGAAAGCGCTGCCAGGAAGACAACCCGGAAGTTTTAGAGAGTCATTTTATTCTTTTGTGTGATTTTATATAGTTTAAAAACAAAAAAAGATAAAGAGGGGAACCTAAAACTTTTTCAAAAAGAAAAGAGGTGAAAGTAAGAAGGACGAGCATCGTTGAAGTGGGGGAGCTCCTTGAACTTTGTTCATGCCCATGGAAACTTTGCAAATCTTGATTACAGAAAATTTTCAACAAAAATAATTATCCCCTTGTATAAATCCATTGTATTATAAAAATAATATGCCAAGATTTGCCTTTAGGATGATTAGATTGCTTGTTTGGTGTGTGCAGTGCAAAAACATAAGCTTTGGCTGTAGTGCATGAATTTAAATTTTTTACTGGAATGTCAAAAGTTTCTGAAATTTTTACACAGTACTTATATGAAAATTTATTACTTTTTCCTAATTTTTCAGAATTTTTAGAGTTGCATAAGTATGGTGAATTTTCAGATTACTACAGGCTGTCCTGTTTAAAACAGATTCTGTTTTGATGCATTGTTTTGCTAGTTTTGATAAAACTATCGATTTTATCGATGGTATAAGCCATAAAGAAGTCATATTACAGTATATAAAATTAAAAAACAAAATATGAATTGGTTGGCAACGGTACTTAAAGTGGTGATTTTTTTATTATACTAACGTATCTCACGAGGGTTTTGTTAAGTTTTGTGTGATTGAAGTTTTCATGTTTTGGGTGAGATCATGATGGATGAAGGAATAAGGAGTGGAAAGAGACTAAGATTGGGGATGCCCGAGGCACCCCAAGGTAATATTCAAGGACTCCCAATAAACTAAGCTTGGGGATGCCCCGGAAGGCATCCCCTCTTTCTTCTAACAACCATCGGTAATTTTCCTTAGAGCTATATTTTTATTCGTCACATGATATGCGTAAATCTTGGAGCGTCATGTGATTTTTATTTTTATTTTAATAATGCACCATTCTGGTATGAGAAAGTCCTTGGTTGATTTATAGAAGGCTCTTTGCACCTCACTTATATCTTTTGAGTATGGCTTTGTAGAATGCTTCATGTGCGTCGCTTATATAATTTGAAGTTTGGATTGTCTGTTTCTCTACCCATAGAAAACCGCCATTTGTAGAATGCTCTTTTGCTTCACTTATATTTGTTAGAGCGTGGGAATATATTTTTTAGAAAGAATTAAACTCTCATGCTTCACTTATATCTATTCAGAGAGTTAACATGAGTTGGTCATTCACATGGTTAGTCATAAAATCCTACATAAAACTTGTAGATCACTGAATATGATATGTTTGATTCCTTGCAATAGTTTTGCGATATGAAGATGGTAATATGAGAGTCATGCTAGTGAGTAGTTGTGAATTGGAGAAATACATGTGTTGAAGTTTGTGATTCCTGTAGCATGCACGTATGGTGAACCGTTATGTAACAAAGTCGAAGCATGATTTGTTTAATGATTGTCAACCTTTATGTGAGGGTTGGGAGCACGCAATGGTAACTCTACCAACCTCTCCCCTAGGATCAAGCGTCTAATCATCGCCTCCATCTATCCGATCACGGATGCTCGTGGCGACGCTGAAGCAGCGGCCGGAGATCTAGTGGTGGAGCTATAGGGTGCGGTGACCGTGGATGAAGTGAAGGACGTTGGCGGCATCCACGACGGTGCGGGGAAACTCGCAAATGCTGCGGATGTGGAGAAGGAGGTGGTGGGCTTTGCCTCAACGCTGTCGGAGTTGAAGGTGACGGCGTCGAGCGGCACAGTCCATCCCGATGCGCAGCCTGGCGAGGAGCTGGAGGTATTGTCACTTGCTTGTTAGTTCCAATCTTTAGCTTGTAGAGTTAGTTGCATAGGTTAGATTGTGATTCGTATGGTAGTACATATGGTTAGAGTAGTTGGTTTGACGGATGGTCCGGGGTTTTCTGTATGGGGGGGTTGGGGTTTTTGTACTAGGGTGTTTTGGATTACATTCTTTGCAGAAAATGCTAGATAGATCTGTATGAGAGATAAGGATCTTTGTGCTTTAATGCTACACAGATGTATGCTTATTAGATTTGTTATTAATGCTACACACATTGGGGTTTTCAATGCTACAGACATGTATGCTTATTAGATTGGGTCCCTATTAGATTTGTTTTTGAATGCTACACAGATTGGGGTTTTGAATGTGATATGCCCAAATGGAATCCATTGATTAACAAGTTATTTGATTCATTAGTATATAAATTTTTCCACAATATGTAGTTATATTAGCTCCGTTGTTCAATGTGTGTGCATGACAATGGAATGCAAATAGGATCATAGTATATTAGCCCTATGATCAATGTGTCATGTGTGCATATCTAATTTTTCAATTGGCTTCTGTATTTACTAGTGATGGATGTAATTCTATATTCAGGAGAATGATGGTTGGGGGAAAAAGAGAAAGTTGGACCTTACTGGGTTCAAGGACCTGTACGATCCAGGGTATAGTGACGACGAAGAGTATGAGGTAAGCCTACTTGAAATTTAGATTGTTCATTTAGTTCCTTTGACATGGTGTATATGAATCTATAATGTATTAATGTAATTCATTCGTGTGTGCAGTATGTCTCTAGAGAAGATGTGGATGTTGATGACGGCAACTTCACGTCCTTCAAAGCAAAGGAAGAGGAGAAGATCAAGGCCAAGGGAGATGATTACTACTACAAAAGCAAGACCAACACTTAGTGTTGCCCCTACTGAACCACCAAGCCAAAGCCAAAGTCCGGTCGCTTTGTTCACCTTCTAGCTCATGCAGAAGATGTAGCCATCCACGGTGAGGACTACAAGATCAGGGGGAAGCATGGTGCCCTCGCAAAAGTCCTGACTCCCCTTCCCAAATGATGTGATGATGTGATGATGTGATGATGTGTTTTACTTACTTTTGGTTGTTTGGTGAACTTTGTGTGTGAACTATCTATGGAAGGTATGGTACTATGATGGTATGGCTATCTATATTGGGTATTTGTGTGTTTTTAAATTTGTCTGCTATGATTTTTCTCAGTGTTTATTTTTTGAGTTTAGGTGTTGCAATGATCACACATGCTATGATGGTATGGCTATCTATATAGTCCATCATTTTATCGAATATTCCAATAACAGAGCAAAAAACAACATTTGAATGAAGATGTAATGATTTTTTGTAATGAAGGGGTATTATCCTATTTATTTGTCTCATGTTTATTAATCAAATACATGCTTTTCCCACCATCTCTCATTATCCGATGTTTTGAACTGACATTCGATAGGACAGTATAAATTCAGGAAAATGCAAAAAAAATTGAGGTGATTTAGAGGAGGTCAAAGAAATTTGAATTTGAGAAATATGCTCCAAATGAGCTCTCAGCCTAGGGTAAACAGCCCTTTGTAATCAAGTTTTTTTGGACCTACTATAAATGAGCCAAATGTTTTTATTAAAACCTATTCAATGTATATAGTGTAGATTCGAAGTCTCACTATTTTTTTAATTAATCTTCATATTTTTACATTTTATTTTGAAAAAATATGATTTAATATAAAAACTATTAAAAACACATTTAAAATATGAAAATGGTAAACTAAGTTCAAATCCTTCTTATTCACTTTGAAATAAACCTTTGCAGAATTTTTGATTTTTTTAATTTTTCAAAAACAGAAAGTAACCCTACCTCCTCTCCTTGAACTCAATGAAATGTTGTAAGTGATAGCTCATATGTGTGAAGGTTTTTCATGAATATGACCATAGACCAAGTTTATGATTTTGGGTTGGTAACATGTCACATAAGACAACATTGTGCGTAGGTTTTATATTATTATTATTATTGATTTTTTAAACATTAATGGTGCTCATTTGACCTCAACCATTCAAGCTAGGCTTTTTTAAAATGTCTGTATACCAAGTTTAGTATTTTTCCTCGTTAGTGTGTCATAAAACAACGAAGGACGAAGGTTTCATATTTTTTGATTTTTTCAAATTAGTTATGCTCAGTCAAAGCCTTGGAAACCCCGTTGACCAGCTTTAAAACCCTCTAAACCCCGCGGGGTTTCACCTAACCCTAGCTCCAAACGTCAGCCGTCCGATCATATGGACGGCTCCGCATCATTGGATCGTGGGGCGATGAGGCGATCCTATCGGTTGTGCTTGGCTGCTCGCCCACCATTAACTCCGCTAAAAAACGTAGTTATTGGGCCCAAAAGGAAGCCAAGCTCTGGTTGGGACGCTGAATGGCGCCTTTTTTGCATCGTTTTCTCTATTTTTAGTGAACATGTTGCTCTGGGGGTTTTTGCATCGTTTGAAATTACATAACAATTGACATTGTCTAGAAAATTTAGCTCTTTTTGTTCAATACAAATGCAAAATGACCAAATTTACAAGGGCCAAATTTATTTGTATCATGCAAAATGGCCACAAACTATTCAAACATTGTCTTTTTTTGTTCATATAATATATATGACCACGGATTCACACGCGTGTAATTATCTTCTTTTTCTTCTTCTTTTCAAACCACAGTTTCCCACGTGTGTACACTCCCGACGCCATGGTGGGTGTGAAAACAGGCTACTTCACATTTGATCCCGTTATTGCCATGGCGAAATAACATGTAGCACTACGGCTATTTAAGCCACCCTCTACCTCTACCATCTCTCATCCATCTCCCATCCTCTGCCATCTACCCTTCTTGCTCTTCGACCCCTTCTACTTCTTCTGCACATCCCTTAGCCATGCAGTACACCGGATGTCGTCGTTTTCTCACGACAGATGTCATAGGGTGGCTTATCGTGGGTGTTGGGTCCGGAGGACGCCAACGGGCTCCGAGTGCGAGATTGGGCACAAGCGGTGGAGACACACGGTGTACCCAGGTTCAGGGCCCTCCAAGGGAGGTAACACCCCTAGTCCTGCTAGGTTTAGTTGGATGGGTGAGTATGTATACAAGGGTGCTCCTGAAGCTGTGTTTGGAGGAGGAAGAAGGAGCAACCGGCTCGTCTTCCTCTACCGCTAGAGGGGGTGTGAGAGCTCTGTGTGTGTGGGTAGGATCGATCATCCGTCCCCGTTGCATGGGGGCTCGGGGGGTTTTATAGGCCAACCCCCCGGCTCTTATAATATGTTCTAAGTACAAAGGTGGGGGGACCCAGCTAGCAGCCTCTCCGGCTGCCCAGGGGGTCCCGCCGTTCGCGTCGTCTCATCACTTGTAAGGGCCACCAGCTGAGCGGTCCCATCTCCTGCTGGGGCCCGCCAGCCGGTCCGGTGATTGGCCCTCGCCCACTTGCCCCGGCACGGGCCGCCGGGTTGGCATCGCCTAGCGCCAGCCGACCAAAGTCTCTGGTACGTCCGGCGGCACTATGGCCACGCAGGGACAGGTAATCGAGTGGGCAAGGGCGTGCCGACACTATTCCCTCGCCTAGTCGTGCTCGTCGAGGTCAGCGGCCTAGATGGCCGGACTGTAGCCGTGCTCTACAGTGCGTTAGCGGCCACTGTAGCCATAGGGCCGCTCATCGTGTTGCCGTACCCGTGCGCAGAGGGACGGGACGTCACACGTCCGTCCCAAGGTCAACGGAAGAGGCGGCCCAGAAGTAGCTGGCCGCGCCCAGCCGGCTGAGAGTCGGGCCGGCTCCCGGCCATCCGGGGCGCCAGCCGATGCCAGCTCGAGCCGGACGTCCTCCAGCCGGCCTTGTTGGTTTTCTTCGAAGCGTAAGGGGGAGGACGCCGTTGCTTTGGCCTACCCAGAGGTAATAACCCCGTCAGTAGTCCCCCAAGCCGGCAGGGTCCCGCATCCGGCAGACGGAGGGGAGCCGGCAGCTTCCGCCCAGCTATACCCGCCTCTGGCTCGAAGCCGAAAGGGCAGTCGGGTCGAGCGTTGGACCCGATGCCTCGGGTACCGGCGCATCGCACCGGGACCCGTGCTGGCGTGCAGCGCACCACGCGGCGAGTGATGACGTTGCGGGCCCCACACACGTGGACAGACGGGACGTCACGTGGTCCTAGCCTGCTAGGACCCCAGGCGTAGCCCAGTAGGCCTCGGGGCGCAGGCCTGGATCCTCTGCACCCTGAAGCGGCCTTTACGGCCTGGGGCCACCCACACGCACGCGGAGTTTCCGGGGGAGTGGGTGCAGTTAATCCCACGTCCCTCGGTCGTGGCCTTCCCTATAAAAGGAGAGGAAGGGTAGGAGGTGGAGATACCCGCATCTCACTCGCCCCCTTGCCGCCCGTCTTCCTTGCTTCACTGCCTTCCTTGCGTGATGCCGCACCCGAGCACGCAACCGCGCCCGCACGCCTCACTCCCGAAGCGATGGCCGATGGACGTGGCGGGAGTTGGGTTGGCTCCATTGTGGTTGAGGCGGACAGCGCCGAGCTCCGCCACGCGTGCATGCTATCGCCGGAGGAGCGAGTGGTAGCATGCGCGTCAGGCGACGAGGTGGCGCCGGTGCCACGGCCAGGGGAACACGTCGTGTTCCTCTGGCACTTCTCCCGGGGCTTCGGTCTCCCGATGAGTCTCTTTTTCCGCCTCTTCCTTGACACTTTTGACCTCCAACCGCATAATCTTGGCCCAAACTCGATCCTATATCTCTTCTCCTTTGTGACGATGTGCGAGGGATACCTCGGCATTCTTCCCTTCATCGAATTCTTCAACGCTCTTTTTTACCTCAAGCCTTTGAAAAGCGACGCCTGCGGGGGCACAGTGGTGTGCTGCCGCGGCGTCGCATGCTTTCCTCCTCTCTCTCTCTCTCATCGACTCCGTCAAGGGGTGGCACCGAAAGTTCTTCTACGTGAAGAACGCTGACCCCAAAACGGACTACATCTGGCTGCCGCCATTCGACGACGACAGGCAGTCCACCCAGTTAAACTGGCTGAGGGTTGGCCCTAGAGGAGCTTGGCCGGCTCACGCGGCTGAAGAGCTCCGAGGGGCTGGTCGCCGCCGACCTGGTGGCGGCCTTTATCTCGCACCGGGTGTCGCCCCTCCAGCTGAGGCCGCACCGGAACTACGACATGTCCGGCCGGCACAACCCCTGCCGGCTGTCCACCGTTGAGCTGACGCCGGCTCAGGTGGCAAAGCGGGGGAACACCCTTACGACGTTCAAGTTGAAACCCGCCTTGTAGTCCTTCGGCATGGAGCCGTATGACTGCATCAACCGGCCTCCCCTGGTAAGTTTTCCATCGAGGTGGTTTCTTTTCGTTTGATATTTCCCAGCCGGCAGCTGGCTGGAGAACTTACTTTGATGTGCTGACCGCAGCTGCTGGTGCGACAGAACACGCTGGACGGCCCGCACCCTCAGATCTTTGAGGCGGAGCGTGAGAACTCCGACTCCGAAGACTACGAGACGGGAGGCCCCCCGGAGGAAGGGGTGGACTCCTCAGGAGGAGCCGACGAGCCGGCGGACCCGCGAGCCAGCGCTCCCAGTGGAGCCGGAGGGTCCAGCGCGACCGGGGAGCCCAGCGGAGCGGGTGAGTTCCCTCTTGCCCCTCGATCAAGGACTGGACGGACGACGATGATGATGACGAATTAATGATTATGAATGAGCCTCCACCCTCAGCGCGCCAGGGCCGGAGGAGCGAGGAGCGGCCGGCTCAAGCCCCGGTGGTCGGGGCAGCAGGCCGGGGGAAGAGGCCGGCATAGGGGGGCAGCGGCCCCACCGCCCGGCCCAAAGCGGGTGAAGGTGGCCGCACGGAAGCCGCCACCATGCGCCAAGCGGGACTTGCCCCTCGTTATCGGGTAAGCCTTTTTCTCATGTAAGTTTTTCTTCCGGGTCGTGATTCGGTTAATAACTGGTCCTTGGGAGCTGCAGTGATCCCATCGAGCTCCACGAGGAGGAGCCGACGGGGGATCCGATGGATGCCGCCAACCGGCTGGCCCGCGAGCACGCGGCCAGCCAGCAGGAGGAGAAGAGGAGGCTCGTGGAGCTCCGAGCCTCCAAGTCCGGGACGCGAGGAGGGGCCTCGCACTCCGGGACCTCAAGCAGCCGAAGGCGGAGGAGGTTTGCAGATCCCCCACGGGCGTCGGACTCGGCGGCGGAGTCAACCTGCATGTCGAGGCCTCTGTCGAGCAAGCCGCAAGGGGCGGCTATGGACCCGCCAGCGCCTCCGCCCGTGCAGGAGGCGGCCCCAGCGAGGGCGACGACGGTGGAGCCGGCTCTCGAGGCGGCCTGGCCCGAGGTGCTGGAGGTGACCCCGCCTGCGGCCGAGCCGGCCCGGGTTGAGGTGTCGGAGGCACCGGTGGCCCCAGAGGCGACGCCAGAGGTGGCGTCCATGGAGGTGGAGGTGCTGCCCGTCGCGATCGATGTGCCGGAGCGGCAGGAAGCCGAGGCGGCGACGGCGTTGGGCGGAGGGCCGGCGGGAAGCAACACCCGGGCCCTTGCCGTCGTCAGCCTGCCCCTAGCGGCTGACGCCGCGGCGAGCCCGGGCGACAGCGGTGGCCGGGCCAGGAGGCCCCTGCGATCGATGCAGGAGGTGCTCCGGGACTGGGAAGACTGGCGAGTGCGTCGGCCTTGCCGGCTCCCCAAGCGGGCGGCCCGGTCCCCTCCTTCAGGGATTTGGGGAGCGTCCTGGACCGGTGCCGGCAAGAGTTGGCCCGGTTTGTGGAAGCGGCAGATGCCACCTTGCAGCGTGCAGAGGTAAGTCCGGCAACTTAGACTTTAGAATTTTCAGTGGGGGTGCACGAGCGCACCCACTGGGTGTAGCCCCCAAGATGCAGGCCGGCTGACCGGCTGACGGGCAGCAGGGCCGGATCTCTTTTGAGCGTGTCTTGACCCTTACTTTTGTTGGCAGGAAGGAACTTCCCTACGGCAGAAGCTATTCGCGGAGGCGGTCGCCATCCACGACCATGGAAAATACGGCTTCTACCACCTGGAGGAGGAGCTAGCGCGCGTGCAAGGTCAATTGCACGTCGCAGAAGGGGCTCATAGCCCCCGAGAGCCGGCTGACACATGTCGTGTCTTGTAGGTGACCTGGCCACCCTTCGGGAGGAGAAGGTCGAGCTCGTCTCCAAGCGGGACCGGCTAGCACAAGACGTCCAGGTGTCCACATAGGAGAAGGACCATCTCGTCGTGCTGCTAGTGGACGGGGAGGCGGCCCGGGACCGGCTCAAAGCTGAGGCGGCGAAGGAGGTGGCGGCCCGGGAGACGGCCGTCAAGGAGACGGCTGACGCCACCCGGCGGACCACTGCCCTCCAAGACGAAGTGACCCGCCTCGAGAGGACGCTCGAGGAGGTCCGAGGCTCCCTTGTCGTGTCGAGGGTGGCTATGAAGGCAGAGCGGATGGCGGCGCTCAACTTCGCCCTTGGGGTGGACGACGCTATTGAGGGTAAGTCATTTTCCCTCTCTTCCCTAACCGGTTGCTTTTCCCTTTGCTGATTCTTGTGTTTTGATTCACCTTTCCTTCTTCTTCTTCTTTCCCTTAGGGCGCTTCCCGAAAACTCAGCGTCGCGCTGCGCGCGCCGTTGAGGAGCACCGAGAGTACCTTCGGGAATAGGGTCGCTCCATCGAGAAGGAGGCCCCGTGGGACGTGGACGAGATCGGGCTCGTCATCGAGATGCGGATGACCCATCTTGAGCGGAGCGTGGACCGGCTAAAGACAGCCGGCAAAGAGGTTATTGTCACGCTATGGTCGGGTCGCGGGGGAGCTCCAACGAACCGCGTGGCCTAGTGGCTGGAGCACGCCGTCCCCTGCCTTGAAGCCTAGAAGGCGTCGGCCGCCCGAGCCGGGGCACAAATGGCGCTCCGATTCATAACGTTGTGGTATCGCGGCGTGGATCCGGGCTGGCTGGCGACCATGAGGGACGTGCCGGCCGTGGAGCGGGAGGCTCGTGAGCCAGCCCTTATCCACCGGGCCAACGAGCTCGCGTCGTATGTCGATGCAGACGAGTTCCTGTTGGCCCTTGGCGAGGATGGCGAGCCGCTGCCCGAGGACTCCTTCGGCATCCCCCAAGGCCCGACGGATGATGAGGTTGCTGATGAGAGCACCGACTCGAGCGGCGAGACGGCCAAAACCGAGGAGCCCGCCTCGAAGGCCAAGGAGGCCGACCCGAAGGTTGCGACCACCTTCGAGGCGAGAGCCGAGCCGCCTAGCGATGCGCCGGTGGCCTAAGCCCCCAGGCGTTTTTATCTTTCTCTTTTTTCTCCCTGAAAATTAGGCTCAAATCCACCCACTCGGGGTGTTTGATGTAATGAACTATGCTGGCCGTGAGCTGCTTTATTTATGCTATGAATATTTGGCGTGTTTTGCCTTATTGCTCATTCTTATCCTTTCTTGCCCGCTTGACTTTCTTCGGTCCTTCTCCTTTCCCCTTTAGTTTCGGCCCCACCAGCCCAACAACCGGGAACTGGTCTGTAGCTGGGTCGGGGTGTTCGCCTCAAGGGAGCCAGTTCGGGACTTTAGGAATCGCGAGGGCTTTTTGGGATAAGTAGAGCCGTAGAGATGCGGTGATGGTCCGGCTGGGCCTAGCCCGGGTCTCCCTTCGTTTGACCTTTGTGTGAGCCAAACCTTGCTGCCCCGAGGCCCCGTCAGCTGGACAGCCGGGAGCCGGTTCTGTAGCTGGTAAGGGTGGGGAGGTTTGGCCGGCTCACATTACTTAGCCAATTTCCGGAGAAGCGTTCTAGGTCCAACCGGCTAGTCCTCGGGCCCGGGAGCCGGTGAGTGAGGGAACTTTTGAGGAAAACAAAATGGGGCGCGCCCCGAGAGCCGGCATGGGGCGCCCATTGCATTCATAAGCCCAAAAGGGTGGGGATACATACATACATCGGTTTTTCTCAGCAGTAAAATGGGCGTACGAGTGTCGCGTTCCATGGGCGCTCCGTCTCTTCACCGGAGGCATCTCTTTTGCGCTCCTGTGGATTCTGGGCGTCTATTAGGTAGTATGCGTTGTTGTGTAGGGCCTTGCTGATGATGAACGGGCCATCCCATGGGGAGGACAGCTTGTGTTGTCCGGCTGTCTGCTGGATCCGCCTGAGGACCAGGTCCCCTTCGCGAAAGGAGAGTGGTTGGATCTGCTTGCTATGGTAGTGTCAGAGCTTCTGTTGGTAGATTGTCGTCCGGCTTAAGGCCAGTTCCCGAGCTTCCTCGAGTAGGTCGACGCCGTCTTCTCTTGTCTCCTTTGCGTCCTTCTCCGTCTATAGGGTGACCCGAGGCGAATCGAACTTGATGTCGGTGAGGATGATCGCCTCGGACCTATACACAAGGAAGAAGGGAGTGTAGTCGGTTGAACGGTTCGGGGTGGTCCTGAGACTCCAAAGGACGACCGGCAGCTCGTTGATCCAGCAGTCGGCCGACCTCACCAGTGGCATTACGAGCCAGGGCTTGATGCCGGACAAGATGAGGCCATTTGCCCTCTCGACCTGGCCGTTTGACTGCGGATGAGCGACGGAGGCCAGGTCGAGCCGGATTCCCTACTTGGAGCAGAAACGCGCTAGTGCGCCCTTGGAGAAGTTCGTGCCATTGTCGGTGATGATGCTGTGGGGGACGTCGTAGCGCACCGTGATGTCGTCGATGAACCAGACGGCCGTGGGGCGGTCTAGCTTCTTGATCGGCCGCGCCTCGATCCACTTGGTGAATTTGTCGACATACACTAGTAAGTGTGTCATGCCGCCTCGAGTGGTCTTGAATGGACCCACCATGTCCAGTCCCCAAACGGCGAAGGGCCACGAGAGGGGGATGGTTTGGAGGGATGTTGCCGGCAGGTGGCTCTGCATGCTGAAGCGTTGGCAGCCCTCGCATTCGTCGACCAATTTCTTGGCCGCCTCGAGAGTAGTCGGCCAGAAGAAACCTTGGCGGAAAGCCTTGGCCACCAAGGTCCTGGAGGCAGCGTGGTGCCCGCACTCACCTTGGTGGATGTCGAGGAGGATCTCCAGACCCTTTTCCGGCTCGACGCATCACCAGAAGACGCGGGTGGTGCTGCGGTGGACAAGCTCGTTGTTGATGATGCCGTAGGCCGTGGCCCAGTGTTGGATTTGCCTTGCCAAAGCCTCATCCGGGGGCAGCTCGCCCCGTAGAAGAAACTCTAGGATGGGTTGGGCCCATGAGGGGGCCGTGACGAGGGTCGGCTCGGGAGCCCCCGGGGTCGGATGACCAACCCTTGGAACCGGCATGCCAGCCACCGGGACTGGCTCGGAGGCCCCTAGGATTGGATGATCAGTCCCCGGGACCGGTTCGCCAGCCCCCGCGGCTGGCTGGTCGATGGTCATCATGATGATCGCGTCGTTGGAGCCGGCCGCCTCGGACGCCGCCAACTCGATTGGAGCCGGCTAGGCGGCCGACGGTTCGGGAGCTGGTGGTGAAGGTGCCAGAGAGGTAGTCGGGGCCGTTGATGGGTCGGCGATGCCCGCCAGCATGAAGATTGACTCTGATTCTGGGGAGGGCTTGATCGACGGCTTGAGCAGCCGTTCGAGGGAGACGCCGGATGGGATGGCTTGCCGGGTGGAGCCGATCTTCGCCAGCGCATCCGCCGCCTCATTGTCCGCCCGTGGGACATGATGAAACTCACAGCCCTCGAAGGAGCCGGTGAGCTATTGTACGAGGAAGCGGTAGCTGGCCATGTTGGTATCCCTGGCATCCCATTTCCTAGAGACTTGCTGCACCACGAGGTCGGAGTCACCAAAGCAAAGGATGCGCCTGATGCCGATCTCCTTGGCGAGCCGGAGGCCATGGACGATGGCCTCGTACTCAGCCACGTTGTTGGAGGTGGAGAAGTGGATCTGGAGAGCGTATTTGAGCTGGTCGCCCTTTGGGGAGGAGAGGACTATGCCGGCACCCAGGCTGGTCCTCATTTTTGAGCCATCGAAGTGCATGCACCAATGCGTGGAGTCTGGGGGAGGCGGCACGAACTCCGTCTCCGCCCAGTCGATAAGGAAGTCAGCCAACGCCTGTGACTTGATGGCGGTTCTTGGCTCGTATCGGATCTCATGATCGGCGAGGGCAACGACGCACTTGGTGATCCGGCCGGTGGAGTCCCGACCGCTCATGATCTCGCCGAGCGGGGCCGTGCTCACCACGGTAATGGTATGCTCCTGGAAGTACTGCTTGAACTTCTTGGCGGCGAAGTATATGCCATAGCACATCTTCTGGTAGTGGGGGTAGTTCTGCTTGGACGTGGAGAGGACCTCGCTGAGGTAGTAGACGGGTCGTTGGACCGGCAGGGACTTCCCTCCTCCGGCCGCTCGACCACCAGGACAACGCTGATGACGCGGGTGGTTGTCGTGATGTCGACGAGCAGGGGTTCCTTCTCAACCAGCACGGCCAGGATGGGCGCATTGGTGAGAGCCTTCTTGAGGCCGCGGAAAGCCTCATCCGCCTCGTCGGGCCAGTCGAAAATGCCCGGCCTCTTGGTTTGACCTGGCTCGACTAGAGCCGTCTTGCGAAGGAGCCCATAGAGGGGCAAGGCCTTCTCCCCAGCTGACTGATGAACCAGGCTGAGCGGAGCAAGGCAGCCAGTGAACTTCTGGATGTCGCGGAGCCAGGTCGACTTGGGCATGCTCTCAACTGCGCTGATCTTCTCGGGGTTAGCTTCGATACCGCGGGCGGACACGAAGAAACCCAAGAGTTGACCGTCCGGGACGCCGAAGACACACTTCTCCAGGTTGAGCTTGATCTTGTACTCGCGCAAGTTCGCAAAGGTCTCCCGGAGGTCATCGAGGAGGCTGAAATGCTTCTTGGTTTTGATGACGATGTTGTCAACGTAGACGTGGACATTCCTGCCTATCTGAGGCAGGAGGCATTTCTACATGCACCATTGGAAGGTGGCGCCTGCGTTTTTCAGGCCGAAGGACATGGTGATGTAGCAGTAGGCCCCAAAGGCGTGATGAAGGAGGTCTTGAGTCGGTCTTCCAGGTCCAGCTTGATCTGGTGGTAGCCGGAGTAGGCGTCCAGGAAGGACAGCAAGTCACAGCCGGCCGTAGAGTCGATGACTTGATCGATCCGCGGCAGAGTGAATGGGTCCTTGGGACATGCCTTGTTCAGGCTAGTGTGGTCGATGCACATGCGCCAGGTCTTGTTCTTCTTCAGCACCAGGACTGGGTTGGCCAGCCAGTCTGGGTGGAACACTTCCATGATGAACCCGGTTGTGAGCAGTCGGGCGATCTCTTCGCCTATAGTACGTTGTTTCTCCTCGGAGAAGTGGTGCATGGGTTGCTTGACCGGCTTAACGTCCGGCCAGACGTGGAGTTTGTGCTCGGCGAACTTCCTCGGAACACCCGGCATGTCCTTGGGGGACCATGCAAAGATGTCCCAATTCTCATGGAGGAAGTCGACGAGCTCGCTTTCCTATTTGTTGTTGAGGCAGGAGCCGTTGGTGACGCACTAAGTCGGGTTGGCCGGGTCGAGCGGGATTTTCTTGGTGTCTTTGGATGGCTAGAAGGAGGCCTTGCCGACAGATTGCGAGGGAGGAGCCGGCATGGCCGGCTAGCTGGCAGCAAGGGCCACGAGCCGGTCGAGCTATCGTTTCTCCTCGGCGATCTGCAGGGCCTCGGCCAGCCGGCTGCCATCTCGAGCGCACTCGAGTGACATCTTGTAGTCACCCTTGATGGTGATGATTCCCTTGCGGCCCGGCATCTTGAGCTTGAGATAGGCATAATGGGGGACCGCCATGAAGCTGACAAGAGCCGGCCGGCCCAACAGCGCGTGGTAGGGGCTTGCGAGGTCCACGACCTCGAACAGCACCAGCTCGCGGCAGAAGTGGTCGGGTCCGCCGAAGAGGACGTCGAGTGTGATCTTGCCGACAGGGGAGCAGGACTTTCCAGGCACGATGCCATGGAAAATCGTCCGGCTCGCCTACAGGTCTTCTATCTTCAGCCCTAGCTTGTGCATAGTGTCGAGGTAGAGGATGTTGATGCTGCTGTCACCATCTATCAGCGCCCGCGAGAAGCAGAAAGTTCGCTCCTTGGTGGCGATGGTGGGGTCGAGGACCAAGGCGTAGCTGCCGGGATTCGGCATCACAGCGGGGTGATCGGCTTGGCTCCAAGTGACCGGCTTCTTCGACCAGTGCATGAACTGGGGAGTTGCCGGCATGGTGGCGTTCACCTCACATCGGAGCTGGCGTTGGGCATGTTTGCCCGTCTCTTCACTGGTGAAGACGACGTAATAGCCGTCTTGGTTGGGGAACTGGTCGATCAAACGACCGTCATTCTGAGCCGGAGCCGGAGCCGGCGCCGGGGCAGCAGCTTGGGCCGGGGCGGAGCACGGGCTAGTGGCGCGGGAGGAGCCGGAAGGCTGTCCCCCAGGCCAATCGCTGTGAGAAGCTGCACTGCCGGAGTGTGTGCATAGAGGGTTTGGCCCCTGAGTGGTTCTTGCAGGGGAGATCGAGCATTTGCTCGAAGGTGAGCTTCGGCTGCCAGGTAGCCTTGCCAGTGCGCTGGCACTGGCCGGAAGGCTGGGCATCCAGCTCCTGCTCCTCGATGGTGTTGACCTGTCGGCTCCCGTAGCGGGGATCCGGCTGGTCGTTCTTGTGCTTGTTGTTTGGCGGATGCCGGTTGTCGGCTGCCGCCCGGGTCGTGGTCGGTGTTGTCATCGCCTTGGCAGGCGGGGTCATCTTGACCCGGATGGCCGAATCGGCCGTGGCATACTTGTCCGCCTTGGTCATGAGCTCGGCAAGCATGGCCGGCTCGGAGCACGGAAGCTTGTGCTTGAGGGGGGTGTCATCTCGGCAGCCCTCAATGAAGTACTGCAGGGCTTGTACCTCGTGCACCCCCTCGCACGACTTGCGAAGCTCGGTCCATCGAGTGAGGTAGTCACGGAGGGATTCGTCCGACCCCTGAACGCACATAGCGAGTTCGCGGAGACTGCCAGGCCGCTTGTAAGTACCGATGAAGTTGCGGACAAAGGCCTCCTCAAAGTCCGTCCAAGTGTTGATGCTGTCGGCCGCCAGGCTGTTGAGCCAGGTGCAGGCCGAGCCAATCAACATGAGGGGGGCGTAGCAAACGGCTACGCGCTTGTTCCCCCTGGCGATGCCAACCGCGGTGGTGTAGTTGATCAGCCAGTCCTCGGTCTTGGCTGCCCCGTTATATTTCGGGGTGTCCCGAAGGAGCGTGAAGCCGGTTGGAAAAGGATCGGTGCAAATCCGGGGGCCGAAGCAAGCTGGACCAATCGAGCCCTCCTCCTCAAGGAGGGCGGATTGCGCAAGTTTTTCGATGCGATTGCGGGCGTCGTTCTCACTGCGGGGGACGCGTGGTCCGAGCCGAGCCGAGATCTCGGGGCGGACGGTAGGTGGAACTGATTGTCCCGACTCGTGGCGCAGGGGCGGCGTGTGCCCGTGGCTGTGCCGGCTGCCGGATGTCGGCGCTTCGTGATGACGGACGCTTCGAGGCGGGTTGTTGGTGCGCCGACTGT
The DNA here is from genome assembly GCA_022496015.1 of Hordeum marinum. NCBI lineage: Eukaryota > Viridiplantae > Streptophyta > Magnoliopsida > Poales > Poaceae > Hordeum > Hordeum marinum. Next base: position 473,698,416 of record CM039678.1, read on the forward strand.
TAACAGCCGGCTGCTCGCTCCCCGGCGGCTGAGAGGGTCGGGGTAGTTCGTCTCGTCCCGACGGCCGAAGACGCGAGGGGAGCAGGAGTACTGGGCGGCCTGGTGGCCGGCAGTTCCCGTGCCCTCGCGCTCGGGCTGGGGGCCTTCAGTGGCAGCGCCGCCCGTCGCGAGCAGATACTGCTGCGCATCAGCAGCATCGATGAGCTCCTTGATGTGGCGCTCGTGGTGTTGGGAATATGCCCTAGAGGCAATAATAAATTAGTTATTATCATATTTCCTTGTTCATGATAATCGTTTATTATCCATGCTATAATTGTATTGATCGGAGACTTGGATGCATGTGTGGATACATAGACAAAACCATGTCCCTAGTATGCCTCTAATGGACTAGCTCGTTGATCAAAGATGGTTAAGGTTTCCTAGCCATGGACATGAGATGTCATTTGATAACGGGATCACATCATTAGGAGAATGATGTGATGGACAAGACCCAAACTACAAACGTAGCATATGATCGTGTCAGTTTATTGCTACTGTTTTCTTCATGTCAAGTATATGTTCCTATGACCATGAGATCATGCAACTCACGGATATCGGAGGAGTGCCTTGTGTGTATCAAACGTCGCAACGTAACTGGGTGACTATAAAGGTGCTCTACAGGTATCTCCGAGGGTGTCTGTTGAGTTGGCATGGATCGAGACTGGGATTTGTTACTCCGTGTGACGGAGAGGTATCTTGGGGCCCACTCGGTAATACAACATCACAATGAGCCTTGCAAGCAATGTGACTAATTGTTAGTTGCGGGATCTTGTATTACGGAACGAGTAAAGAGACTTGCCGGTAACAAGGTTGAACTAGGTATGGAGATACCGACGATCGAATATCGGGCAAGTAACATACCGAAGAACAAAGGGAACGTTATACGGGATTGACTGAATCCTTGACATAGAGGTTCGACCGATAAAGATATTCATAGAATATGTAGGAACCAATATGGTCATCCAGGGCCCGCTATTGGTTATTGACCGTAGAGGTGTCTCGGTCATGTCTACATAGTTCTCGAACCCGCAGGGTCTGCACACTTAAGGTTTGGTGACGTTTCGGTAGTGTAGAGTTATGTATGGTGGTGACCGAAGGTTGTTCAGAGTCCCGGATGAGATCCCGGACGTCACGAGGAGCTCCGGAATGGTCCGGAGTTAAAGATTCATATATAGGAAGTCCTAGTTTGGTCACCGGAAAGGTTTCGGGCTCATCGGTGGTGTACCGGGAGTGCAGGTAGTGTACCGGGAGACCTCCTGGAGGGGTATTTCGACCCCAAGGGGTCCATGGGCTGTGGGAAAGTAATAACCATCCCTTAGTGGGCTGGTAATACAAACACATAAGGCCCATGGCGCAGGGAGTAGGTTTCCTAAAGGAAAAAGGTGGAAAAGGCCAAAAAGGAGCAATCGTAGTCCTACTAGGATTGGAGGAGGAGAGTCCTCCTCTCCCACCTTTCCTTGGCCGACTCCAAAGGGTGGGGCCTTGTGCTCCAGCCCTCCCTCTCCTTCCCTCCTATATATACTAGTGGATTGGGTGGCTTTTGGATAGATTTTACGGCCACGTGCTACCCGTTTCACCGGTGCTCCTCTAGATCGGATTTCTGCGGCGCTTAGGCGAAGCCCTGCCGGAATTGCTCCACCACCATCACCGGAGCGACATCATGCTGCCGATGAACTCTCTCCTCTCCACCTCCTCTTGCTGGATCAAGATGGTGGAGATCGTCATCAAGCTGCACGTGTGCTGAATGCGGAGGTGCCGTCCGTTCGGCGCTAGATCGGAAGGACCGTGATCAAGATCGCGAGACGGTTCGTAATGAGATCGCGGAACGGATCATGATGAGTTCGCGGGACAGATCGTGATCAAGATCATGAGACGGATCGTGATGAGATCGCGGGATGGATCGTGATGTGTTCACGGGACGTATCGTGATTGGATCGCGGGACGGATCGTGATGAGATCGCGGGACGCTCGGCGATTTGGATCGCGAAGATGTTCGACTACACCAACCGCGTTTCTTAACGCTTCCCGCTTAGCGATCTACAAGGGTACGTAGATCCACTCTCCCTCTTGTAGATGCTCATCACCATGGATAGGTTTGCATGTGCGTAGGAAAAATTTTGTTTCCCATGCGACGTTCCCCAATAGTGGCATCATGAGCTAGGTTGATGGTTCGATGAGATCTCGAGTAGAACACAAAAGGTTTGTGGGCGTTGATGCTTAGATTGCTTCCTCCCTTGGTCGTATTTTGGTTCAGCGGGATTGTGAGATGAAGCGGCCCGGACCAACATTACTCGTACGCTTACGAGAGACCGGTTCCCTCGACGCAACTTGTTGCCTAGATGGCTTGCGGGTGACAGTTTCTCTCACTTTAGTTGGATCGTATTCAACAAAGGCGGTCCTTGAGAAGGTTGAAAAGCAAACTAGTGTATCACCGTTGTGGTTTATGCGTAGGTGAGAATTGTTCTTGCTAGATACCCGTAGCAGCCACGTAAAACATGCAACAACAATTAGAGGACGTCTAACTTGTTTTTGCAGGGTATGTTGTGATATGATATGGCCAATTACATGATGTGATATATGTGATGTATGAGATGATCATGTGATGTATAGATTATCACGACTTGCATGTCGTTGAATACGGCAACCGACAGGAGCCATAGGGTTGTCTTTAATTATTGTATGACCTGCGTGTCAATCATTAAGCGATATGCAAAGCTTTACTTTATCGCTAAACGATAGCAATAGTAGTAGAAGCATGCAGGGCGTGACAACCCCGATCGCGACACGTTGATGGAGATCAAGATGATGGAGATCATGGTTTCATGCCGGTGACGATGGAGATCATGCCGGTGCTTTCTAGATGGAGATCAAAAGCACAAGTTCATGGCCATATCACGTCACTTATGATTTGCATGTGATGTTAATCCTTTTTATGCACCTTGTTTTGCTTAGGACGATGGTAGCCTTATAAGGTGATCCCTCGCTTAATTTCAAGATAAATTGTGTTCTCCCCGAGTGTGCACCGTTGCGAAAGTTCGTCGTGTTGAGACACCACGTGATGATCGGGTGGGATAGACTCTACGTTCACATACAACGGGTGCAAGACAGATTTGCACGTGCAGAACACTCGGGTTAAACTTGACGAGCCTAGCATGTACAAACATGGCCTCGGAACACAAGAGACCGAAAGGTCGAACATGAGTCATATAGTAGATATGATCAACATGATGATGTTCACCATTGTAGCCACCTCAACTCACGTGATGATCGGACTTGAGTTGGTGAATTTGGATCATGTATCACTCGAATGATCGGAGGGATGTCAACTTGAGTGGGAGTTCTTAAGTAATATGATTAATTGAACTCATTATCATGAACATAGTCAATAGTGTCTTTGCAAATTATGTTGTAGATTACTAGCTCGCGCTGTAGATCCCTTGAATTTTTATATGTTCCTAGAGAAATAGAGTTGAAAGATAATGGTAGCAATATTGCGGACTGGGTCCGTGATTTGAGGATTGTCCTCATTGCTGCGCAGAAGGCTTATGTCCTTAATGCACCGCTCAGTGCGCCAACCCCTCTAGTGTCGTCTGTAGATGTTGTGAACATCTGACAGGCACGTTTAGATGACTACTTGATAGTTTAGTGCGTCATGCATTACGGCTTAGAATTGAGGCTCCGAAACGTTTTGAACGTCACGGAACATATGAGATGTTCTAGGAGCTGAGATTGTGATCTCAGGCTCGTGCCCGTGTTGCGAGATATGAGATCTACAACAAGATTCTTTGCCTGTAAGATGAAGGAGAATAGCTCAACCGTTGAGCATGTACTCAGATTGTCTGGGTACTACAATCGCTTGAATCAAGTGGGAGTTGATCTTCCAGATAAGATAGTGATTGATATAGTTCTCCAAGTCACTGTCACTGAGCTACTACAACTTGGTGATGAACTATAAAATGCCAGGGAAAGAAATGTTGATCCCTGAGCTGTTCGCGATGTTTGACACCGCGAAGGTAGAAATCAAGAAGGAGCATCAAGTGTTGATGGTTAATCAAACCACTAGTTTCGAGAAGGGCAAGAGCAAGGAGGGAAACTTCATGGATAGCAAGTCAGTTGCTGCTCCAGTGAAGCAACCCAAAGTTGAAATCAAACCCGAGAGTAAGTGCTTCTGTTATGAGGTGAGCGGTCGCTGAAGCGGAACAACCCTAGATACTTGGTAGATAAGAAGGCTGGCAACATTGATAGAAGTATATTTGATATATGAGTTATTAATGTGTACCTTGCTAGTACTCTTAGTAGCACCTGGGTATTGGATACCGGTTCAGTTGCTAAATGTTAGTAACTCGAAATAAAAGCTACAGAATAAACGGAGAACTAGCTAAGGGTGAGGTGACGATATGTGTTGGAAATGTTTCCAAAGTTGATGTGATCAAACATCGCACGCTCTCTCTACTTTCAGGATTAGTGACGAACCTAAATAAATGTTATTTGGTGTTTTGCGTTGAGCATGAACATGATTAGGTCATGGTTATTGCAATACGGTTATTCATTTAAGTTAGAGAATAATGGTTATTCTGTTTACATGAATGATACCTTCAATGGTCATACGCCCAGTGAGAATGGTTCGTTGAAATCTTGAACGTAGTAATACACATGTTCGTAACACTGATGTCAAAAGATACAAAGTTAATAATGATAGTACCACATACTTGTGGCACTGCCACTAAATATCATATTGGTATAAAGCGCATGAAGAAACTCCATGCTGATGGATCTTTGGACTCATTCGATTTCGAATCGGTTGAGACATGCGAACCATGCCTCTTGGGCAAGATGACTAAAGGACCCCGTTGGATGGAGCGGGCAAGTGATTCATTGGAAATGATACATGTTGATGTATGCAATCTAGTGAGTCTTGTAGCGTGCAGTGGATATCGTTATTTTCTTACCTTCACTGATGATTTGAGTAGATATAGTGTATATTTACTTAATGAAACACAAGTCTGAATCGTTTGAAAGGTTCAAGCAAATTCAGAGTGAAGTTTAAAGATCATCGTGACAAGAAGATAAAAATGACCGGGATATGATCGTGGAGGTGAATATCTGAGTTACGAGTTTGGCATACAACTTAAGACAATGTGAAATTTGTTTCACAACTAACGCCACCTGGAACACCATAGTGTGATGGTGTGTCCGAACATCATAGTCATGCTCTATTGATATAGTGCATACTGTGATTTCTCTTATCGTTTTACTACTATAATTTTTGGGGTTATGCATTAGAGACAACTACATTCACTTTAAATGGGGCATCATCTAAATCCATTGAGATGACACCGTGTGAATTATGGTTTGATAGAAACCTAAGCTGTCATTTATTAATGTTTGGGGTTGTGACGCGTGTGTGGAAAAGGTTTTCACCTAATGAGCTCGAACCCAAAGTGGACAAATGCATCTTCATAGAATACCCTAAGAACAGTTGGGTGAACCTTCTTTCTCAGATCCAAGCATAAAATGTTTATTGTTAAAACTGGGTCCTTTCTCGAGAAAAGGTTTCTCTTGAAAGAATTGAGTGGGAGGAGGATAGAACTTGATGAGGTTATTGAACCTCTGCTTCAACCAGAAAGTAGCGCAGCACAGAAAGATGTTTCTGACAAGCCTACGTCAGTTGAAGAGGAAGTTAATGATGATGATCATGAAGCTTCGGATCAAGTAACTATCAACCTACGAGTAAAATAGAACTTGATGAGGTTATTGAACCTTCGCTTCAACCAGAAAGTGGCGCAGCGCATAAAGATGTTTCTGTGAAGCCTACGTTAGTTGAAGAGGAAGTTAATGATGATGATCATGAAGCTTAGGATCAAGTTACTATCGAACTTAGTAGGTCAACAAGGATGTGTACTGCTACTGAGCGGTACAACAACCCTGTCTTGGAGGTCATGTTGTTGGACAACGATGAACCTACGAACTATGGAGAAGCGATGATGGGCCCGGAAACCGACAAATGGTTGGAGGCCATGAAATCCGAGATAGGATCCATGTATGAAAACCAAGTATAGACTTTGGTAGACTTGCTCGTTGGACGGCAGGTCGTTGAGTACAAATGGATCTTTAAAATGAAGACAGACGCTGATGGTAATTGTCACCATTTGTAAAGCTCGACTTGTTGCAAAGATGTTTGTGACAAGTTCAAGGAGTTGACTGCGATGAGACTTTCTCACTCGTAGCGATGCTAAAGTCTGTTGGAATTATGTTAGCAGTTGCTGCATTTTCAATTATGAAATCTGGCAGATGGATGTCAAAACATCGTTTCCTTAACGGTTTACTTCAGGAAAGGTTGTATGTGATACAACCGGATGGTTTTGTTAGTCCTAAGGATGCTAAAAGGTTTGCAAGCTTTAGTTATCCTTCTATGGACTGAAGCAAGCATCTCGGAGTTGGAATATACGCTTTGATGAGGTGATCAAAGTTTTAATGTTTATACAAAGTTTACGAGAAACTTGTATTTAAAATAAAGTGAGTGGGAGCACTATAGAATTTCTGATAAGTATATGTGGATGACATATTGTTGATCGGAAATAATGTAGAATTTCTGGAAAGCATAAATGGTTGTTTGAAAAGTGATTTTCAAAGGAAGACCTGGATAAAGCTACCTAATTGTTGAGCATCAAGATCTATAGAGATAGATCAAGATACTTGATGAGACTTTCAATGAGCACATACTTTGACAAGATTTTGAAAGAGTTCAAAATGGATCAGTCAGAGAAAGAGTTCTCGCCTGATTTGTAAGGTATAAAGTTGAGTAAGACTCAATGCCCAGTGACTGCAGAAGATAGAGAAAAGATGAGTGTCATCCCCTATGCTTCAGACATAGGCTCTATCATGTATGCAATGATGTGCACAAGACCCGATGTCAGCCTTGCCATAAGTATGGCCAGAAGGTTTCAAAGTGATCCTGGAATGGAGCACTGGATAGCGGTCAAGATTATCCTTAGTGACTAAAAGACTAAGGAGATGTTTCTCGATTATGGAGGTGATAAAGAGTTCGTCGTAAAGAGTTATGTCGATGCAAACTTTAACACCAATCCGGATGACTCGTAGTAGCAATCTGGATATGTATAGTGGAGCAGCCATTTGGAATAGTACCAAGTGGAGTGTGGTAGCAGTGTTTACAGTTTGACATAGGGATTTGCAAAGTACACACGGATCTGAATGTTACAAACCCATTGACTATAAGACCTCTCTCACATGCAAAGCATGATCGAACCCCTGAACTCATTGGGTGTTAGATTCATAACAATGCAAATCACATGGTGATGTGAACTAGATTATTGACTCTAGTGCAAGTGGGAGACTGTTGGAAATATGCCCTAGAGGCAATAATAAATTAGTTATTATCATATTTCCTTGTTCATGATGATTGTTTATTATCCATGCTATAATTGTATTGATCGGAGATTTGGATGCATGTGTGGATACATAGACAAAACCATGTCCCTAGTATGCCTCTAATGGACTAGCTCGTTGATCAAAGATGGTTAAGGTTTCCTAGCCATGGACATGAGATGTCATTTGATAACGGGATCACATCATTAGGAGAATGATGTGATGGACAATACCCAAACTACAAACGTAGCATATGATCGTGTCAGTTTATTGCTATTGTTTTCTGCAGGTCAAGTATATGTTCCTGTGACCATGAGATCATGCAACTCACGGATATCGGAGGAGTGCCTTGTGTGTATCAAACGTCGCAACGTAACTGGGTGACTATAAAGGTGCTCTACAGGTATCTCCGAGGGTGTCTGTTGAGTTGGCATGGATCAAGACTGGGATTTGTTACTCCGTGTGACGGAGAGGTATCTCAGGGCCCACTAGGTATGGAGATACCGACGATCGAATCCCGGGCAAGTAACATACCGAAGAACAAAGGGAACGTTATACGGGATTGACTGAATCCTTGACATAGAGGTTCGACCGATAAAGATATTCATAGAATATGTAGGAACCAATATGGTCATCCAGGGCCCGCTATTGGTTATTGACCGTAGAGGTGTCTCGGTCATGTCTACATGGTTCTCGAACCCGCAGGGTGTGCACACTTAAGATTTTGGTGACGTTTCGGTAGTGTAGAGTTATGTATGGTGGTGACCAAAGGTTGTTCGGAGTCCCGGATGAGATCCCTGATGTCACGAGGAGCTCCGGAATGGTCCGGAGGTAAAGATTCATATATAGGAAGTCCCAGTTTGGTCGCCGGAAAGGTTTCGGGCTCATCGGTAGTGTACCGGGAGGGGTATTTCGACCCCAAGGGGTCCATGGGCTGTGGGAAAGTAATAACCAGCCCTTAGTGGGATGGTGAGACAGCCACATAAGGCCCATGGCGCAGGGAGTAGGTTTCCTAAAGGAAAAAGGTGGAAAAGACCAAAAAGGAGCAATCCTAGTCCTACTAGGATTGGAGGAGGAGAGTCCTCCTCTCCCACCTTTCCTTGGCCGACTCCAAAGGGTGGTGCCTTGTGCGCCAGCCCTCCCTCTCCTTCCCTCCTATATATACTAGTGGATTGGGTGGCTTTTGGACAGATTTTACGGCCACGTGCTACCCGTTTCACCGGTGCTCCTCTAGATCGGATTTCTGCAGCGCTTAGGCGAAGCCCTGCCGGAATTGCTCCACCACCATCACCGGAGCGCCGTCATGCTGCCGGTGAACTCTCTCTCCTCTCCACCTCCTCGTGTTGGATCAATATGGTGGAGATCGTCATCAAGCTGCACGTGTGCTGAACGCGGAGGTGTCGTCCGTTCGGCGCTAGATTGGAAGGACCGTGATCGAGATCGCGAGACAGTTCGTGATGAGATCGCGGAACGGATCATGATGAGTTCGCAGGACAGATCGTGAGACGGATCGTGAGATCGCGGGACGGATCGTGATGTGTTCACGGGACGGATCGTGATTGGATCGCGGGACGGATCGTGATGACATCGCGGGACGCTCGGCGATTTGGATCGCGAAGATGTTCGACTACACCAACCGCGTTTCTTAACGCTTCCCGCTTAGCGATCTACAAGGGTACGTAGATCCACTCTCCCTCTCGTAGATGCTCATCACCATGGATAGGTTTGCGTGTGTGTAGGAAAAATTTTGTTTCCCATGCGACGTTCCCCAACACGTGGGCGGTATGCTCTTCTCCCTCCAGGGTGGCCAATTCCTCGTAGGCCACCTTGAGAGTCCGCAGGTTGGTTGCAGGGGTGTCGTAGATGGGCATCTTGCCGCCGAGGATTTCGGCGACCACGCGACCGCGGTCGCGCACAGCCCCACGCTGGCTGGGCTCGGTGCCAGCCGGGGTGAGTCCGTAGGCGGAAGCGTACTCACGCTATGCCGCCTCCATGCGGCACCACGTGGCCGCGAGGGCGGTGGCATCCTCGAACGGGATGCGACGAGCTGCCTCGAGATCGGACGCGGCGGTGTCGGGGTTCGCCGTCGGGGCGATCGGAGTGCTCAAGCCCCGGAGGGCCGTGTCGAGCGGGTCGGATGTGCCGACACGGGCAGCGGCAGCGTTAGCCGCGACCTGCGCTCGTTCGGAAGTGGTGGAGGAAGTGATAGAGATTTCTCCCACGTGACCGTGACAGCCGCTGGACTGAGTCACAACGAGTGCGCCCACGGCCGTGGGCGGACCAGCACAGACGAGCACCTGCACGGGGTACTCGTTAGTGGCCGGAGTCTCGGCGAGGCTAAGCGTGCCGAAGCACTTGGTGAGCGCTTCGATGTCGGGCGTGAGGCCAACAGAATTGGCCGCAGGGCCTGTCAGAGCAAGCCCCACGAGCCCGCGGTTTCGCCTGGGCGTGCGGTGACGGAAGGGAATGGCGAGGGGTCCCGCCCGGAGCATGAATCCGTCCGGCGCCGCGTACGACCCCACGGTGGGCGCCAACTGTCGTCGTTTTCTCATGACAAATGCCATAGGATGGCTTATCGTGGGTGTTGGGGCCGGAGGATGCCGACGGGCTCCGGGTGCGAGATTGGGCACAAGCGGTGGAGACACACGATGTACCCAGGTTCAAGGCCCTCCGAGGGAGGTAACACCCCTAGTCCTGCTAGGTTTAGTTGGATGGGTGAGTATGTATACAAGGGTGCTCCTGGAGCTGTGTTTGGAGGAGGAGGAAGGAGCAGCCAGCTCGTCTTCCTCTACCGCTAGAGGGGGTGTGAGAGCTCTACGTGTGTGTGGGTAGGATTGATCATCCGTCCCCGTTGCATGGGGGCTCGGGGGGTTTATAGGCCAACCCCCCGGCTCTTATAATATGTTCTAAGTACAAAGGTGGGGGGACCCGGCTGGCAGCCTCTCCGGCTGCCCAGGGGGTCCCGCCGTTCGCATCATCTCGTCAGTTGTAGGGGCCACCGGCTGAGCGGTCCCATCTCCTGCTGGGGCCTGCCAGCCGGTCTGGTGATTGGCCCTCGCCCACCTACCCCGGCACGGGCCGTTGGGTTGGCGTCGCCTAGCGCCAGCCGGCCGGAGTCTCTGGTACGGCCGACGGCACTGTGGCCACGCTGGGATAGGTAATCGAGTGGGCGAGGGTGTGCCAGCACTATTCCCTCGCCTGGTCACGCTCGTTGAGGTCAGCGGCCTGGACGGCCGGACTGTAGCCGCGCTCTGCAGTGCGTCAGCGGCCACTGTAGCCACAGGGCCGCCCGTCGTGCCGGTCGCGTCGTGTCGCCATACCCGCGCGCAGAGGGACGGGATGTCGCACGTTCATCCCAAGGTCAACGGAAGAGGCGTCCCAGAAGCAACCGGCCGCGCCTAGCCGGCTGAGAGTCGGGCCAGCTCCCGACCGTCCGGGGCGCCAGCCGGCGCCAGCTCGAGCCGGACGTCCTCCAGCCGGTCTTGTTGTTTTTTTCAAAGCGTAAGGGGGAGGACCCCGTTGCTTTGGCCTACCCAGGGGTAATAACCCCGTCACCGGACAGACCTACCGCTTCTCACCCATCGTGCCGGAGAGGATCTACCCTACCGGCGTGTACGTTGTGCGCACACTACATGTGTGGGCGATATCAAGGTAGAGGACCGCAAGGAACTTCACCGAGTTCTTCCTTGCGGCCGGCTACCGCCACCTCCCGCGGGGATCTCCAATGATGTTCCGCGTCGAGGAGGTCATCCAAAACGGGGTGGTGGTTGCTCTCCTTACCCACTTCACCAACACATTCGACGCGTTCTACCTCCTGAGATGGGTGTTTTGGTGTGGTTGCAATTTCATCGCTTTCACCACCCACAACAGGTTCACGGAGTACACCAACATCTTCCCCACCGCGTTGCGCATGCACACTCTTTCGTACCCCATCAACAACGCCCCGTAGGAGCAGTGAAGGGCGCCCGGAGGAGGAGCGAGGTGTAGAAGGCGACGGCTAGGGTTCTAAACCCTCTATCTATTTTTCTTTTTCTTCTTGAATATGTGTTATGTTAATTAAGTTGTAATTGAACTATGTTGGAGATGCTATGGGCTTGTTGGCCCTTTTATTAAGTTCTATTATTAAGTTTCCTATCTATTCTATTATTAAGTTCTTGCTAGTTTGAACTATGTGATCGTGTTATGGGCTTGTTGGCCCTATCTACATATCTGTTGATTGTTTTCTTAGAGAGCTCGTTTTTTTAGTAACCACCTAGTGCATGCAGCCGCAACGAACCTTTCTCTTTTTTTACACAAGCCACAAATATGTAGCCACCTAACTAGTGCATGCAGCCACAAAAATATAAAACATATTGTTCAATTTATTTGTCGTAGCAAAACGGGTACAGATGCGAGTGGATCGAAAAGGCTGAAGTTGATCGTAAAAAAAGATGCTCTAAATTGAGGAGACAAGCATACGAGAAGAGAGGAACCAGCGGCAGCGACCGTCGCTGCATCCGTGGCGGCTGGCATGCACGAAAGCGGCTCGGTCAGTGCATCGTGGCGGCACGCATCGGCGCATGCAGGCTCGATCGGCACATCGTGACAGCGCGCATCGACCCATGCAGGCAGGCTTGCTGGGTGCATGCATAGCAGGCTTTTGTCGTGGCGACGCCCGCAGGCGTTTAATGCGAGGGACGGCCCAACGAAACCACGGCCTAACGGTCGAACAGCGACACCGCCCAACGCAGCCCCACTTGTCGGGTCCAACGGGCGACACAGTCCAACACGGCCCCACTCATCCGTTCTGACCTGTTCCGCGTGTTTCGGGCAAGGGAGTGGGGGAACTGAGCAAATGTTAAGAGCACGGGAATGAATGAGTAGAGCTAAGGAACCAGGGGCACAGATGTAAAAAAACCTTAATATTATCATAAAAAGTCCAAGTTGCATATATTATGTAGCCAATAAGCATACATATAATCGAAGATACCAAATAGTGTAGTAATAGTAGACCATGGAACATGAGGACATTCTTCTGTATTTGCACACAATAAAGACAAAGCTTACCAAGCGAAGCTAGGGAAAGAAATGGTGGGAGGCAAGAATCCACTAGAAATGAACTACACACTGCCCATTTAGGAGTAGAGATTACAAGTGAACATGATCATAGCTGTCCGGTCCATTGCAGTCAATCAAAGCTTATTACTTTGTCCAGATTCATAGAGCCCCTTGAATTTTGAGTCCAATTTTCACATAAATTTAACTATTCCCTCTGATTCATATTACTTGTCGCTCAAACGAATGTATTTAGCAGGGAGCAGCCATATTCTTTTTGAGCTAACTAATACTTCCTCTCTTCACAAATATAAAATATTTTGGTTATTTTATTTGTATGGACAACATTTGGATTGGAATGAGTGGACAAACACATTAAAACGTGTTTATATACATCTGATTCCGAAAAAAGTATTCCTTTTGTTGATCAGCTTCTTTTCGATATGAATCCAATGTTATACTACTGTATATGGCATATAACTCATATGTTGTTACTCTAATTTCTAGTCAATTTTAACCTCAAAATTTGAGGACTAAAAGGCCCGAACAGAAGAAGCATGCATAGTTCAAGTTGGTAAGGCCAACTCCGATCATCGACCCCAAACGGACGTCAGTGTTGTCCTGATTTTATCCGTTTGGGTTGACAAAACGGACACACGCGTCCGTTCGTGGTCGTCTGGCGGTCTGTGCGCCCAATCGGCCTGCCGCCCAAATTGTCCGCTTTTTGGATTTAGAAATTTGACCCAAAACAACCTCAGATAGACATTGCAAATAATTTAAAAATATTAATATAAACATAAAAGTCCAGTCCAACACATTTATTAACTAAACTTACAAATAGAAGACATAAAAAACTAGATAAGCATGTCGCCACCGCGGGCGTCGTCGTCTTCAGTTGTTGTCGTCCTTCTCGTCATCGTCCCCGGTGACGTCTGTTGGAAATATGCCCTAAAGGCAATAATAAATTAGTTATTATCATATTTCCTTGTTCATGATAATCGTTTATTATCCATGCTATAATTGTATTGATCGGAGACTTAAATGCATGTGTGGATACATAGACAAAACCATGTCCCTAGTATGCCTCTAATGGACTAGCTCGTTGATCAAAGGATGGTTAAGGTTTCCTAGCCAAGGACATGAGATGTCATTTGATAACGGGATCACATCATTAGGAGAATGATGTGATGGATAAGACCCAAACTACAAACATAGCATATGATCGTGTCAGTTTATTGCTACTGTTTTCTGCATGTCAAGTATATGTTCCTATGACCATGAGATCATGCAGCTCATGGATATCGGAGGAGTGCCTTGTGTGTATCAAACGTCGCAACGTAACTGGGTGACTATAAAGGTGCTCTACAGGTATCTCCGATGGTGTCTGTTGAGTTGGCAATGGATCGAGACTGGGATTTGTTACTCCGTGTAACGGAGAGGTATCTCGGGGCCCACTCGGTAATGCAACATCACAATAAGCCTTGCAAGCAATGTGACTAATTTTTAGTTGCGGGATCTTGTATTACGGAACGAGTAAAGAGACTTGCCGGTAACGAGGTTGAACTAGGTATGGAGATACCGACGATCGAATCTCGGGCAAGTAACATACCGAAGAACAAAGGGAACGATATACGGGATTAACTGAATCCTTGACATAGAGGTTCGACCGATAAAGATCTTCGTAGAATATGTAGGAACCAATGTGGATGTCCAGGTCCCGCCATTGGTTATTGACCGTAGAGGTGTCTCGGTCATGTCTACATAGTTCTCGAACCCGCAGGGTCTGCACACTTAAGGTTCGGTGACGTTTCGGTAGTGTAGAGTTATGTATGGTGGTGACCGAAGGTTGTTCGGAGTCTCGGATGAGATCCCGGACATCACGAGGATCTCCGGAATGGTCCGGAGGTAAAGATTCATATATAGGAAGTCCCAGTTTGGTTTCCGGAAAAGTTTCGGGCTCATCGGTAGTGTACCGGGAGTATCGGTATTGTACCGGGAGTGTCGGTAGTGTACCGTAGGACCTCCGGGAGGGGTATTTCGACCCCAAGAGGTCCATGGGCTGTGGGAGAATAATAACCAGCCCTTAGTGGGCTGGGAAAACAGCCACAAAGGCCCATGGCGCAGGAGAGAAAGTCCTAAAGCAAAAAGTGGAAAATCAGCCAATATGAGGCAATCCTACTCCAACTAGGATTGGAGGTGAAGTAGGATTGCTCCCACCTCCTATTTCGGCCGACCCAAAGGCCTTGGCTGCCTATCCTCTCCTCTCCTCCTATATATACTAGTGGATTGGGTGGTTTTTGGACAGAATTTCCGGCCACGTGCTACCCGTTCCACCGGTGCATAGTTTCTCCTCTAGATCGTAGTTCCGCAGCGCTTAGGTGAAGCCCTGCCGGAATTGCTCCACCACCATCACCGGAGCGCCGTCACGCTGCCGGTGAACTCTCTCTCCTCTCCACCTCCTCTCGCTGGATCGAGACGGTGGAGATCGTCATCAAGCTGCACGTGTGCTGAACGCGGAGGTGCCGTCCGTTCGGCGCTAGATCGGAAGGACCGTGATCGAGATCGCGAGACGGTTCGTGATGAGATCGCGGAACGGATCGTGATGAGTTCGCGGGACAGATCGTGATCAAGATCGTGAGACGGATCGTGATGAGTTCACGGGACGGATCGTGATTGGATCGCGGGACGGATCGTGATGAGATCGCGGGACGCTCGGCGATTTGGATCGCGAAGATGTTCGACTACACCACCCGCGTTTCTTAACGCTTCCCGCTTAGCGATCTACAAGGGTACGTAGATCCACTCTCCCTCTCGTAGATGCTCATCACCATGGATAGGTTTGCGTGTGCGTAGGAAAATTTTTGTTTCCCATGCGACGTTCCCCAACAGTGGCATCATGAGCTAGGTTGATGGTTCGATGAGATCTCGAGTAGAACACAAAAGGTTTGTGGGCGTTGATGCTTAGATTGCTTCCTCCCTTGGTCGTATTTTGGTTCAGCGGGATTGTGAGATGAAGCGGCCCGGACCAACATTACTCGTACGCTTACGAGAGACCGGTTCCCTCGACGCAACTTGTTGCCTAGATGGCTTGCGGGTGACAGTTTCTCTCACTTTAGTTGGATCGGATTCGACAAAGGCGTTCCTTGAGAAGGTTGAAAAGCAAACTAGTGTATCACCGTTGTGGTTTATGCGTAGGTGAGAATCGTTCTTGCTAGATACCCATAGCAGCCACGTAAAATATGCAACAACAATTAGAGGACGTCTAACTTGTTTTTGCAGGGTATGTTGTGATGTGATATGGCCAATTACATGATGAGATATATGTGATGTATGAGATGATCATGTGATGTATAGATTATCACGACTTGCATGTCGATGAGTACGGCAACCGGCAGGAGCCATAGGGTTGTCTTTAATTATTGTATGACCTGCGTGTCAATCATTAAGCGCTATGTAATGCTTTACTTTATCGCTACGGTAGCAATAGTAGTAGAAGCATGCAGGGCGTGACAACCCCAATGGCAACACATTGATGGAGATCAAGATGATGGAGATCATGGTGTTGTGCCGGTGACGATGGAGATCATGCCGGTGTTTCGAAGATGGAGATCTTAAACACAAGTTCATGGCCATATCATGTCACTTATGAATTGCATGAGATGTTAATCCTTTTATGCACCTTGTTTTGCTTAGTACGGCGGTAGCATTATAAGGTGATCCCTCACTTGAATTTCAAGATGAACTGTGTTCTCCCCGAGTGTGCACCGTTGCGAAAGTTCGTCGTGTTGAGACACCACGTGATGATCGGGTGTGATAGACTCTACGTTCACATACAACGGGTGCAAGCCAGATTTGCACGCGCAGAACACTCGGGTTAAACTTGACGAGCCTAGCATGTACAGACATGGCCTCGGAACACGAGAGACTGAAAGGTCGAACATGAGTCATATAGTAGATATGATCAACATAATGATGTTCACCATTGCAGCCACCTCAACTCACGTGATGATCGGACTTGAGTTGGTGAATTTGGATCATGTATCACTCGAATGATCGGAGGGATGTCAATTTGAGTGGGAGTTCTTAAGTAATATGATTAATTGAACTCATTATCATGAACATAGTCAAAGTGTCTTTGCAAATTATGTTGTAGATTACTAGCTCGCGCTGTAGCTCCCTTGTATTTTTATATGTTCCTAGAGAAATAGAGTTGAAAGATGTTGGTAGCAATATTGCGGACTGGGTCCGTGATCTGAGGATTGTCCTCATTGCTGCACAGAAGGCTTATGTCCTTAATGCACTGCTCGGTGCGCCACCCCCTCTAGCGTCGTCTATAGAGTTTGTGAACATCTGACAGGCACGTTTCGATGACTACTTGATAGTTTAGTGTGTCATGCATTACGGCTTAGAATTGAGGCTCGGAAACGTTTTGAACGTCACGGAACATATGAGATGTTCTAGGAGCAGAGATTGTGATCTCAGGCTCGTGCCTGTGTTGCGAGATATGAGATCTCCAACAATATTCTTTGCCTGT
Organism: Hordeum marinum; assembly: GCA_022496015.1. Taxonomy (NCBI): domain Eukaryota; kingdom Viridiplantae; phylum Streptophyta; class Magnoliopsida; order Poales; family Poaceae; genus Hordeum; species Hordeum marinum. The sequence continues at coordinate 473,715,409 of CM039678.1, forward strand.
AAGATGAAGGAGAATAGCTCAATCGTTGAGCATGTACTCAGATTGTCTGGGTACTACAATCGCTTGAATCAAGTGGGAGTTGATCTTCCAGATAAGATAGTGATTGATATAGTTCTCCAAGTCACTGTCACTAAAGCTACTAGAACTTAGTGATGAACTATAATACACCAGGGATAGAAGTATTGATCCCTGAGCTGTTTGCGATGTTTGACACCGCGAAGGTAGAAATCAAGAAGGAGCGTCAAGCGTTGATGGTTAATCAAACCACTAGTTTCAAAAAGGGCAAGATCAAGGAGGGAAACTTCATGGATAGCAAGTCAGTTGCTGCTCCAGTGAAGCAACCCAAAGTTGAACTCAAACCCGAGACTAAGTGCTTCTGTTATGAGGTGAGCGGTCGCTGAAGCGGAACAACCCTAGATACTTGGTAGATAAGAAGGCTGGCAACATTGATAGAAGTATATTTGATATACGAGTTACTAATGTGTACCTTGCTAGTACTCTTAGTAGCACCTGGGTATTGGATACCGGTTCGGTTGCTAAATGTTAGTAACTCGAAATAAAAGCTACGGAATAAGCGGAGAACTAGCTAAGGGTGAGGTGACGATATGTGTTGGAAGTGTTTCCAAGGTTGATGTGATCAACATCGCACGCTCTCTCTACCTTCAGGATTAGTGACGAACCTAAATAAATGTTATTTGGTGTTTTGCGTTGAGCATGAACATGATTAGATCATGTTTATTGCAACACGGTTATTCATTTAAGTTAGAGAATAATGGTTATTCTGTTTACATGAATAATACCTTCAATGGTCATGCACCCAGTGAGAATGGTTTGTTGAAATCTTGATCGTAGTATTACACACGTTCATAACATTGATGTCAAAAGATACAAAGTTAATAATGATAGTACCACATACTTGTGGCACTGCCGCTAAATGTCATATTGGTATAAAGCGCATGTAGAAACTCCATGCTGATGGATATTTGGACTCATTCGATTTCGAATCGTTTGAGACATGCGAACCATGCCTCTTGGGCAAGATGACTAAAGGACCCCGTTGGATGGAGCGGGCAAGTGATTCATTGGAAATGATACATGTTGATGTATGCAATCTAGTGAGTCTTGTAGCGTGTAGTGGATATCGTTATTTTCTTACCTTCACTGATGATTTGAGTAGATATAGTGTATATTTACTTAATGAAACACAAGTCTGAATCGTTTGAAAGGTTCAAGCAAATTCAGAGTGAAGTTTAAAGATCATCGTGACAAGAAGATAAAAATGACCGCGATATGATCGTGGAGGTGAATATCTGAGTTACGAGTTTGGCATACAACTTAAGACAACGTGAAATTTGTTTCATAGCTAACGCCACCTGGAACACCATGGTGTGATGGTGTGTCCGAACATCATAGTCATGCTCTATTGATATAGTGCATACTGTGATGTCTCTTATCGTTTTACTACTATAATTTTTGGGGTTATGCATTAGAGACAACTACATTCACTTTAAATAGGGCATCATCTAAATCCGTTGAGATGACACTGTGTGAATTATGGTTTGATAGAAACCTAAGCTGTCATTTCTTAATGTTTGGGGCTACGATGCTTGTGTGGAAAATGTTTTCACATAATAAGCTAGAACCCAAAGCAGACAAATGTATCTTCATAGAATACCCTAAGAACAGATGGGTATGCCTTCTATCTCAGATCCGAGTGCAAAGTGTTTGTTGCTAGAACTGGGTCCTTTCTCGAGAAAAAGTTTCTCTCGAAAGAATTGAGTGGGAGGAAGATAGAACTTGATGAGGTTGTTAAACCTTTGTTCAACCAGAGAGTAGCGCAGCGCAGAAAGATGTTTCTGTGAAGCCTACGTTAGTTGAAGAGGAAGTTAATGATGATGATCATGAAGCTTCAGGATCAAGTTACTATCGAACTTCGTAGGTCGACAAGGATGTGTACTGCTCCTGAGCGGTACGACAACTCTGTCTTGGAGGTCTTGTTGTTGGACAACGATGAACCTACGAGCTATGGAGAAGCGATGATGGGCCCGGATTCCGACAAATGGTTAGAGGCCATGAAATCCGAGATAGGATCCATGTATGAAAACCAAGTGTAGAATTTGGTAGACTTGCTCGTTGGATGGCAGGTCGTTGAGTACAAATGGATCTTTAAAATGAAGACAGACACTGATGGTGAATGTCACTATTTGTAAAGCTCGACTTGTTGCAAAGATGTTTGTGTCAAGTTCAAGGAGTTGACTACGATGAGACTTTCTCACTCGTAGTGGTGCTAAAGTCTGTTGGAATTATGTTAGCAGTTGTTGTGTTTTCAATTATGAAATCTGGCAGATGGATGTCAAAACATTGTTTCCTTAACGGTTTACTTGAGGAAAGGTTGTATGTGATACAACCAGAAGGTTTTGTCAGGCCTAAGGATGCTAAAAGGTGTGCAAGCTTTCGTGATCCTTCCATGGACTGAAGCAAGCATCTCGGAGTTGGAATATACGCTTTGATGAGTTGATCAAAGTTTTTGAGTTTATACAAAGTTTACGAGAAACTTGTATTTGCAACAAAGTGAGTGGGAGCACTATAGAATTTCTGATAAGTATATGTGGATGACATATTGTTGATCAGAAATAATGTAGAGTTTCTAGAAAGCATAAAACGGTCATTTGGAAAGTGATTTTCAAAGGAAGACCTGGATGAAGCTACCTAATTGTTGAGCATCAAAATCTATAGAGATAGATCAAGATGCTTGATGAGACTTTCAATGAGTGCATACCTTCACAAGATTTTGAAAGAGTTCAAAATGGATCAGCCAGAGAAATAGTTCTCGTCTGATTTGTAAGGTGTGAAGTTGAGTGAGACTCAAAGCTCAACAACGGCAGAAGGAAGAGAAAGGACGAACGTCGTCCCCTATGCCTTAGCCATAGGCTCTATATTATGCCATGCTGTGTACCGCACCTATGTGTGCCTTGCCATGAGTCTGTCAAGGGGTACAAGAATGGTCCAAGAGTGGATCACTGGACAGCGGTCGGAATTATCCTTAGTAACCAGAGGACTAAGGAAATGTTTCTTGATTGTGGAGGTGATAAAGAGTTCGTCGTAAAGAGTTACGTCGATGCAAGCTTTAACACCTATCCGGGTGACTAGTAGTAGCAATCTGGATACGTATAGTGGAGCAGCCATTTGGAAATAGTACCAAGTGGAGTGTGGTAGCAGTGTTTACGGTTTGACATAGAGATATGCAAAGTACACACGGATCTGAATATCGCAGACCCGTTGACTATAAGACCTCTCTCACATGCAAAGCATGATCGAGCCCCAGAACTCATTGGGTGTTAGATTCATAACAATGCGAATCACATGGTGATGTGAACTAGATTATTGACTCTAGTGCAAGTGGGAGACTGTTGGAAATATGCCCTAGAGGCAATAATAAATTAGTTATTATCATATTTCCTTGTTCATAATAATCGTTTATTATCCATGCTATAATTGTATTGATCGGAGACTTAAATGCATGTGTGGATACATAGACAAAATCATGTCCCTAGTATGCCTCTAATGGACTAGCTCGTTGATCAAAGGATGGTTAAGGTTTCCTAGCCATGGACATGAGATGTCATTTGATAACGGGATCACATCATTAGGAGAATGATGTGATGGATAAGACCCAAACTACAAACATAGCATATGATCGTGTCAGTTTATTGCTACTGTTTTCTGCATGTCAAGTATATGTTCCTATGACCATGAGATCATGCAGCTCATGGATATCGGAGGAGTGCCTTGTGTGTATCAAACGTCGCAACGTAACTGGGTGACTATAAAGGTGCTCTACAGGTATCTCCGATGGTGTCTGTTGAGTTGGCAATGGATCGAGACTGGGATTTGTTACTCCGTGTAACGAAGAGGTATCTCGGGGCCCACTCGGTAATGCAACATCAGAATAAGCCTTGCAAGCAATGTGACTAATTGTTAGTTGCGGGATCTTGTATTACGGAACGAGTAAAGAGACTTGTCGGTAACGAGGTTGAACTAGGTATGGAGATACCGACGATCGAATCTCGGGCAAGTAACATACCGAAGAACAAAGGGAACGATATACGGGATTAACTGAATCCTTGACATAGAGGTTCGACCGATAAAGATCTTCGTAGAATATGTAGGAACCAATGTGGACGTCCAGGTCCCGCCATTGGTTATTGACCGTAGAGGTGTCTCGGTCATGTCTACATAGTTCTCGAACCCGCAGGGTCTGCACACTTAAGGTTCGGTGACGTTTCGGTAGTGTAGAGTTATGTATGGTGGTGACCGAAGGTTGTTCGGAGTCCCGGATGAGATCCCGGACATCACGAGGAGCTCCGGAATGGTCCGGAGGTAAAGATTCATATATAGGAAGTCCCAGTTTGGTTTCCGGAAAAGTTTCGGGCTCATCGGTAGTGTACCGGGAGTATCGGTATTGTACCGGGAGTGCCGGTAGTGTACCGGAGGACCTCCGGGAGGGGTATTTCGACCCCAAGAGGTCCACGGGCTGTGGGAGAATAATAACCAGCCCTTAGTGGGCTGGGAAAACAGCCACAAAGGCCCATGGCGCAGGAGAGAAAGTCCTAAAGCAAAAGGTGGAAAATCAGCCAATATGAGGCAATCCTACTCCAACTAGGATTGGAGGTGAAGTAGGATTGCTCCCACCTCCTATTTTGGCCGACCCAAAGGCCTTGGCTGCCTCTCCTCTCCTCTCCTCCTATATATACTAGTGGATTGGGTGGTTTTTGGACAGAATTTCCGGCCACGTGCTACCCGTTCCACCGGTGCATAGTTTCTCCTCTAGATCGTAGTTCCGCAGCGCTTAGGTGAAGCCCTGCCGGAATTGCTCCACCACCATCACCGGAGCGCCGTCACGCTGCCGGTGAACTCTCTCTCCTCTCCACCTCCTCTCGCTGGATCGAGACGGTGGAGATCGTCATCAAGCTGCACGTGTGCTGAACGCGGAGGTGCCGTCCGTTCGGCGCTAGATCGGAAGGACCGTGATCGAGATCGCGAGACGGTTCGTGATGAGATCGCGGAACAGATCGTGATGAGTTCGCGGGACAGATCGTGATCAAGATCGTGAGACGGATCGTGATGAGATCGCAGGACGGATCGTGATGAGTTCACGGGACGGATCGTGATTGGATCGCGGGACGGATCGTGATGAGATCGCGGGACGCTCGGCGATTTGGATCGCGAAGATGTTCGACTACACCAACCGCGTTTCTTAACGCTTCCCGCTTAGCGATCTACAAGGGTACGTAGATCCACTCTCCCTCTCGTAGATGCTCATCACCATGGATAGGTTTGCGTGTGCGTAGGAAAAATTTTGTTTTCCATGCGACGTTCCCCAACAACGTCGACATACGGCGATGGCTGCCAGAGGTGGGAAGGCAACCCCTACGATGGTTGCATGGCCGGAGGTGCCTGCACAACCTCTTCTGGTGGTGGGGACAGCGACCACGGCTCGGCACCCACCCACGAGGGCTGCACAGAGACGTACTTCAGCGTGCAGGGCATCATGTCCGTTCAGGACCACGTCTGCCTCACCATTGCCGCGAAGTGCGGCTCGGCGGCGGCCTCCTCCTCCTTGACCACCTTCTCCTTGACGGCGACGGCCATCTGCAGCTCCGGGAGGATGGCAACGTCGCCCGCGGCGAAGAGGGCCATCATCACCTCGAGCCCCTGCCATTGTGCCTCGTCGTGGTTGTGGACGGACTCCTCCAGAACCCGCAGCACGAGCTCCTCGTCCTCCTCGACGGTCATTGGAGGTGGTGGTGGCGGGAATGGCGAGGGGGGCGTCGAGGTGAGCCCGCAGATCCGTGCATGACTGCGCGGCTGGCTCGCTCGTGGCACGCTCGGACCACGACCGACGAAGTATGACTGCCTCCACAGATTGTGCTCGTCAAGGAACCATGTGTCCCACAAAGGAGAGTCGACATCGTACCTGATGTCGTCAAGGAGGTCGAGGGCAGGCGGGCGCTGACCGGGACTTACGGGATGGGCACGTGGTCCGCCGACAAATGCAAGTAGTTTGGGAGATGGACCTCGCTCCACAGCAGTGATGTCCTCGTCTTCTAGTACTGCTGGCAAATCTTGGCCTTCACGACGGCCGGTTAAGAGGGTTAATCGCCGACTTGGCAACGATGAACGATGGATTTGGCAAAGGGGTGGAGCTACTGCGGCGGACAGAGGAGGACCCGGCCTCGTGGTTCTGCTTTCCCTAGCGACCATCGATCCAATGCCACCCCAAGACCGACGGTGAGAAGGGAGTGGAGCTTCAGCGACCGATGGCTAGGGTTTGGGTGTGCTGGGTTTCGAGAAGGCACGCATCATCGGGAGTAAAAGTGTGGATCGTCAGTTCACGGCTTTCACATTAAAAAGGTTCACGGCTTCCACATTAAAAAAGACGAGGCCGCTGGGACACTAACAGGAGGGGTGGCTGGAACACTAACAGGAGGGAGCCCGTCCGTGCGTGGATGGGATGGTAGGTACAGAAGCGGACGCTAACGGTAAGGCGCCCGTCTACACGCAAACCAGAAGCAAGGACGAACACGTGGACGCCCGTAAACTCAAAACTAACACACCCCGACGTCTGTCCATTTGGGCCAGCCAAAACGAACACACCCGGACGTGAGGTCGTGCTTTAGAGTTGGCCTCACGATTGACGTCATGCATAAAATTCCAGATCTCAAAATAAAAAAGGCAATAGCTTTACGGAAACAGGCCACACAACCTACACTCTTCTATCAACAAGATACAGTATACTCCTACAACGGAAACAACAAAAATTCAACAGGATATATCACTACTCATGCCGATGCTGTACCACATCAAAACATGATCGTCTTACTCATACAAGCCTAGTGGGCAGTATATATATAATCTTACAACCACTCAACTACGTTTTCTAACAACATCTGTACTTCACACTTTCAACCCAAAAATTCCGAACTACTTGGGCTGAATACACTGCAAATGAATGGGTTGTTTGACCCCACTACAAACTACGCTCCCCGTATCAGTTTGACAGTCATACCCTCCTTGTACAGCGCCAAGTATCCAGCTGTTTCTTCCATCTATGGTGACTCTCCTGACATGGCCCACCGCGACGGAGGGCTCGTCGAAGGTCTGATCCTCGCGGGCATGCTGAGGCCGCCGTCGCTGTCCATGGCCATCTGGTTGAAGAAAGAATGGTGCGGGGTTATAGACATCTTGTTCATCGAGTACTCCAGGTCGTCGTCATCACTGTTGATGTCTATCTCGACATGATCATCCAAGCTGCCCACGTTCATCTCAGGGGCGTCAAGGTCCTCGAGCTCGTCGTCGGTGTCGTCGCTATACGTTGTCTTGACCATGGACCAGAACTCAAAATTTGGGCGGATATATCTGCAGGCACAAGTGGAGCAAAACTGTGAGTATAACGAGGACAGCTAGCTAGAGGGCTAGAGTGTTCACCAGATACAGATAACAGAAACTGAAATCCCAAACAGCTTTTGTCAAAGTATAATTCTGAAACCTAAGAGAAATCCAGCAATGACATGGCTTGCTAGACATTCCCATCCACAGAGCACAACAATGCAAAGAGCAGTGGTTAATTGCCGCTGTGGTAGGCTTCAAAAGTTAAAAAGAGAAAATGTCAGTGCTGCAAACCTGTCAGATTCTTTTAGCAGGTAAGGATCAAATGGGAAGAACATGTCAAGTCTATCGATTCCTCCAAAAGTCCTGGACAAATCAGATTCAATTGCATCTTCAGCTGCTGGATCCACAAATGCAGCGACCAATCCGGCATCCTTGGCCTGTCTCAGAAACTCGTTTACTATCGAAGGCAAGCACACCTAGGATTATCAAAAGACAGTGTGAATTGCTAAAATAGCATAGTATTGCCAGTTAATGAATCCAAACATCAAGATGCAGCCACTCATGGAGATACGTAAAGAGGGTTTACTATCAAAGGAGACAGAGGCCGGGGGTCATCCTCCTTTTCTAAAAAACAAAATCAAAGGAGGCAGAAAGTGCATGTCATACAAACCTTTAGAGGTTCCAGTCGGTGGCGAAACAGAAACCCAAAAGGCATGTGGAACAGATCTGATTTAAGATTTGGATAATCCATAATAGACCTCAAGCGAAAGCAAAGGACATACATCACAGCCTGCGTATTAAGAAAAAGGATAAAAGTGCTTAGAGAGAATACGATGGGAAAACTGGAAAAGCATTACTTGATACTAAATGTAAGTAAATTTTACCAGACGATTTGGTCCAGTAACTGGAAATATCCCCCCCCCCCCCAACTGAGGTCACAAAAGGACGACACTGGTTATAACTAACCTGGCAGGTCGCGTAAAATAACTGATGGTTTGGAATGGCTGTGGTGTCTCTGCCGCTCTGATAGTCACAATAGTCAACGCACCAAGCCACTAATCTGTGTAAAGCGAATAAAGATACTTTCAGATCTCAGAACAAACATCAGTCAAGTCATAAATAGATGAATTTCTAGAGGGTACCCACTTTTTGAGTATAGTAACAACCGTATCGGCAGGAATAAACCTTGCCCGAGACAAATAGCTTCCAACATATGAAACCGCAGACATTCTGCACTTCAAAACACAATGGTAATTAGTGTTTCTTCAACCTGTACAAAAGTTTAAGCTATAAATGCAAATCATAACAGAATATACTACTGTCTGCAGCCACAGAAAATACAAGGGGTGTATGGATGAATGGTCCATGTAAACACTTTTTGAAATTTGTGGCAACTTAGCAAAAAAGACATGTCTATGACAGGTAGTTGAAATATCCAAGAAGTGTGGCTCACTGCAACAGTTGTCACAATGCAAACACCAGTCACAAGATTATCAATCTTGCCGAACATGAGTAAAGCAAAGTGTGGCAACAAACCAAAGATTCTACAAATCATCACAAGCATGCAAAGCAAGTTGTGATCGCAGCTAATAACACATGACATATAAATAGAAGTGACGTGCTAAGACATACCTTGAAATTGGATCCTCTTCCTTATTCTTAACAATGTCAGTAAGAAAAATAGCAAACTCTTCAGCAAGGATTAAAGGATCCAGTGAGCAGGCATAGAACATGATAAACTGCAAAGAACAGCAGGCAGAGTCAAATTAAAGAGAAGGTGAAGCGATAAGCAATTGAGGGAACATGAAGGTGAATATAACTCAATATGACCATGAAAGCCCAGTGAATCTAGTTGACACACACAACAACAACAAATAACAGTGAATCCTGACCTGGGCAAATTTTGATCTGTGCACTCTCAGCAAAGATGCTCGAAATACAGTTTTCAGAATGACAAATTCCTGCCCAATTCAAAAAAGAACATGAGAAATGGCAAATAAAAAAAAACTAACATTCAGATTTAACAGTTACATTTCCTTATTTACTACTCCCTCAAGTTCACAAAAAGGATGGTGTTTTGGACATTGACACGGTCTTCAAGACTTAGTTATGACAACAAATTTCTTTTTTGAGCAGTGACAACTAATTTCTACTAGAGTGTGTGCATAGGGCCCTATAAAACTACAATATTTTAGAGCTACTTCTCAAGACAAATATATACATATGGTTTTCATGCTTCCAATGTATTTAAAACAATACTGGCAGTCAGATCTTCAAAAGTTTGGCTGAAGATATGTACAAAAAGTCACTTGTGAACTGGAGCGAGTGGAAGAGTAAAGTTAGGGATGCTAAAATTGACAACGGTTTTTTTCTGCAAAGACCTGGATAAACTGCATAGCACGTACTCACCTTATATAGGCACTGACGATCTAATGACTTAAGGTGCTCGCATACAACAACCATTAAACCATCAAGCTTTTCGGCACATGCATTTCCTCCAAGAAGGACCTAAAGAACAAAATCAGAGTTCGAGTTGGCCACTTTTGTATAAAAACTACTCGGTTAGTTAGGCAGAAATTTTAAGTATAGCACCCAACCTTTGTTCCTGCTTGTCCAAAGCCATCCCCATCCTCATCACCATCCAAATCTTCAAGCTCCATTTCAAATATACCTTTGTTATGTTCCTCTTGAAGAATATCTTCCCAGGTTACATTAACCTGAAAAGTTCACCAATCAACTAATGGGGTCAAGAATCAGTTGAGACCTTGCAGGGTAGACTAGCAGTGAAAAAGAGAGCATACATCCAATTCTGTAATAAGATCAACAACTTTGGCCAGCAAAATAGCTCCGATAAGATCCCCCATTCTGTCAGTATCTAGTCCCAACATGCACTCGACAAACGAGATCATCTTCTGCAGAAGGCATTACCAGAAAGTAAGAAATGATGCTCTATGAATTACGAACAAAAGTTGTCGGCTAAATTTTCAGCATATAAGTGGAAAAAATCAGGAAGCATAAATTGTCAACACAAAGCTGCTAGGCAAGGGAGTCAAATGCCAACTATCACTTGATATAGAAGAAGCTTTCAACACAAAAAAGGCCCATCAAACAAACATACAGAAGATAAAGTGATGGCAAGTTGCAATTGACATTCAAGAAAATCTGCAGTGTTGTTGAAAGCGTGTAGGATAGAAGGATTTATGGTTAACTAGAATGGGAACTGGGGAGACCAAGACCCCTTTTCAGCATTTGTGTATTGTTTGCCTAGCATTAATTCAAGCTAATGCTGGGGAATAGCGACTCAGAGAACTCAACAGACTATGAAAACAGAAAATATATTATAGAGTTCACACTTACAGCTTTGTTATCGAATAACTTCGGCATACTCCGGTCTATTATATCCCTTAACATCCTTGGTGCTAAGGGTACAGTATCGGAGATCTTTTTCAAACTCTCACACAGATGAGAAAAAATATCCTTCTTCCTCGAGACTGCCCATGTAGGCACCTCATTGCGTTTACCATTAATAGGCGGAGTAAAGTTGTTCACAAGCATCTGCAAACATTCTCTGAGATACTGATCTGCCACTGCAGCCTGGATGGACGAATAATCAATTAGTTACAGACACTCATAAGCAGATCATGCAGGAAACAATGTAAGTGAAATTAGAATAATACCAATCTGGTTATTAGGTCCAATAAAGCAACCATTGTATCTCTTTGCAAGTACCAGATGCGGACGCTAAATATCTGAAATGGAGTTTTTTTAGTGATGAGATTCAAGTAACTCGACAAACCAAATGGAGATGTAAGAGTAAGTAGTCAATATGAGATTACATTGTTCAAAAGTGAATGATGGTACATGATATCTATTTTGGATACTGCTTCTGACAATGCCTTCAAATACGTCTGAAAAAAAATGGCAATACGTGCATTTTATCAGAAGTGATGTCAAGTACAACAGATGGAAGGATAGATTAACAGGATCAATGTCTTACCACATACAAAGCCTCATCGTCAGCACTCTTTCTCTTGCTAGTGTCTAGAGTTTCTAACATCTTACCATATTGCTCCTGATCATACGGGTTAACTAGAAGCGGCTCCTGAATCAAAAGACAAAGGGTATCAAGGGTTCAAAATGCATTCTTGAGACATATTGTTGATTGATGCCACACAACAAAAACCATGGCCAGAATGGACTCCTCTATATGGGATCAAGCTGGCGGGTGAATTACTCGATAAGCAGAGTGAGGACACGAATGGGCTTTCACACAACATAAATTGGCCATAAACAACAATACTTTAGGTTGTATCTCCAGCGAGTATGATATGACAGTCGGTCTTGATAGAATGCGACAGTCACTCTTGGTAGAATGCATATATGCCGCAATAAGTTGGATTGGAGAAATTCGGTAAGCAGTCAGAACAGGAAAGAATTTCAAATAATGCCCATAACAACATAAGTATAGTTCGATCTAGTGAGTCGGTTATGGACTTATGCCAATCCTCCATAAAATGCATATCTACAGAAATACCAAGTATACTCAAAAAAAGGTAATGCCTTAGGCCGAACAAATCTATTTGTTCGCTGGCAGAAACATGCAACATCTCGAAGCTCCTTGGCGATTTTCAGGTATGAATAGAAGAAATAACATGCGCCCTGCTGCCTAACCCACGAATTGGCATTCAAAAAAATGCATCCATAGGAATATAATCACCTTCCAATTATACTAACTCCCACAATGCACATCAATCTGGCATAGTCTCTCACATCTTCAATAACAGCCTTGAATTTTGAACTTGAACCCATTACTAGATGTCTCGATATTATTCTGAAGAAATGCATTTATATTTATAAAATGATAAACAAATGCATTTATTGTCTTTGATCTCAATAGTACACAACAGATGGCCTGAATGCGTAAGAGATGGACGCAAGCACCTGAAGTGAACAAGGTATATCATGGGGTCCAGAATTCCAGAAGGCCCCAGAACCCCCAAGTCTTCTCCACATAGGAAGGGTATGCCTTTACGATCATTACATGATCTGCCTTTGCCCGAGCAGTCCCAGGGAAGAAGGTGGAAGCTGTATATCAAATTAGATTTTTACTCATGCCTGAGTACCAGAGAGTAACAACAGCAATTTCAACTAATTTATTTTTTAAATGCCAGTATCATCACGCCATCAAATTGGACATTAAGTATTCCAATGAATTGAAGGCTGGTCATATTCAAAAGATTCTCACATTTGGTCATTATGTAAAAGTTATACTATCATTATCTATAACAGCATCTCCGAAGCTTGGAAATCATGTCCTACCTCTGTTTCAAGACATGCTTTAGCATAGTACCATACCTGAAGTGCTAAACCATTCGTTGGCTGAGGGGTTTCCCAATAGGACTGCCGATTTAAGGGGCTTTTTCAATAAGATAGGAGACTGTATAGTTTTGACTGATTTCTAAAGTCACGTAGTTAAGCTATTTCGGCTCCATGATTGCAGCCGACGCTCGAATGGGGGGGGGATTTGGAGTCCGGAGTACAGGCTAAAACACTGATTTTGCTAGCGAGCGCAATTCCCAGCTAAAACGCGAACGTGCGAGGCTAACGATCCAGCGACGAAACGAGCGTCTCCCCTGCTCCTCGGCCTCAGCAGGAATCGCCGGCCTCGCGTCACTCGGGTTGAAAAGAAAAAAAATGCAAATACAGAGAGCAAAAGGGGGCTGGGGCCACGACGCACCATCCGCACGGACTGCAGCACGTGCTCGACGAGCCGGAACGCCACGGCGTCGCGGACGGGCATCGCCTCCTCCGCCATGTCGTCGCGCCGCTGCTCGGCCACCATCGCCTCCGCGCCCGGCGGCCTCCCTGGGAGATGTATCGCGCTTGGAATCCCTGGTATAGAGGGTAGAAATTCCGGGGCCCGGTCAGTGCGGGGAGCGAAGAGTAAGGTGGGGGAAGGGGGAGGGGGGGGGGGGCTCACCGGCGAGAGGAGAGGGGGGAGGGCGGCGGCGGCGAGGGGAGGCGGGAGGTCTCTAGGGTTTTTGCGGGGGGCGAGGCGAGAGAGGGGGAGCGGTGGAGGCGACAGGCGGGACTTTATTCCGAGTGGTGACACGTGGCGCCGGGGAGCGGGTTTTCTGGCTCGGGTTCGCATCCGCTTACCCGCGAGCGAACTGGCGGTACGGCGGGTCGCGGCCTCCTGATTTTCTAGTGGGTCGGGTCGCGGATAAGGCGTCACGCGAAGCTGGGGCGTGTACGCGAGGGAGCACCCGCTGCGGATGAAGGGCGGCGGCGGCAGACCGCAGACGGGAGTGAGACGGCAGCGAAGTGATTTTTCCTTTTCCTTCTCTTTTTCCTTTTCTGAGTGGATTTTACCTTTTTCTACTACTCAATCGAGCCTCAAAGCATCTTCAACGGATGCCCAGAATTTTGATGACCCAAAGATGATTTTAGGCGAGGAGAGAGACGAATATTAGGCACGAGAAAAGCTTATGCTATTCCAACGGCTTGCCTTCAAATTTGAAAAGCAATTTAAACATGAGACTCAACGGTGGATGGACGGGGAGGCAAATCTGACGATTATCGTGCGTCGAGCTTGATTTTGGTCGGAGGCCCGAGGAAATGCGGGTGGGGGTGGGCCAAGGGGCGCGGTGAAAATCTCTGCCAGCAGGAAATGGACATCACTATCTGGCGGCGGCCTACTGAATTACGATAGCGGCACGCGACGGCGAGACCGCATAGTCGGTTGGAATCAACATAGAGTACCGATGATCGGTTGTGGGGAAGTTTCTTCGCGGACGGTTGGTGTTCAGAGCATCTCCAGCCATTGGCCCCCCAGGGGGCCGAAATAGCGCCGTCTGGGGGCGAGCCGGAGCTAAAATCGGCCTGGGGGCTCGGCTTCCCAGTCGAACCCCCGGGGTCGCCCCACAACCACCGCTTTCGGCCCATTATCGGCGTAAAATCTGCCCCGTTTCGGCACTATTTTGACTTTGAAATCAACAAAATCGGCGATTTTTGGGCACAAATGAACAAAATCAGCGCTCTTTTGGCATAAAATTCAACAAAAAACTGAATATTTCATACCAAAGTTCATCATAGAAATTAATAGCAAAGTGTGTCTTCTTTGGCACCACAGGTTTTGAGATAGTCTTCACAAATGTGGACCATTTCAGATAGATACCATCTGCTAGATAGTATCCCTTGTTGTATTGGCGTCCATTGACCTCGAAGTTCATCGAAGGAGCATGACCTTCAATAAGCTTGGCGAAGACATTCGAGCACTGCAAGACGTTGATATCATCGTGAGTTCCTGGCATACCAAAGAAGGAATGCCAAATCCATAGGTCATATGTGGCTACTGCCTCAAGTACCACACTGCAATCACCTTTGACGCCTTTGTACATCCCCTGCCAAGCAAATGGGTAGTTTTTCTATGACCAATGCATGCAGTCAATGCTTCCAAGCATCCCTGGAAATCCTCTTGCTGCATTTTGTGCCAGGGCTCGAGTAGTGTCTTCGGCATTGGGTGATCGCAAATATTATGGTCCAAACACTGCCACCACTGCTCTGCAGAACTTGTACAGACACTCAATGATGGTGGACTCGGCCATTCGTCCATAGTCTTCTTGTATGTCCGCGGGAGCTCCGTATGCAAGCATCCTCATAGCTTGGATACATTTATGAAGTGAGGAGAATCCAACTGTGCCGGTGCAATCCTTCTTGCAAACGAAATAGTTGTTGAACTCCCGGACGGAATTAACAATCCTGAGGAAGAGCTTCCGGCTCATCCGATAGCGACGCTGAAATACTTTCTCACCGTGCAATAGAGAGTCGGCGAAGCAGTCGGCGCAGAGCATGCAATACCCCTCCATCCGATGCCTCTGCTTGCTCTTGCGCCGCCCCGGCCTCGAGCCACCTCGCCGGGGGCTTGTCATTGTTGACGACCAGGCCGGCCAGCGAGGATAGTATCATGAGGTGCTCCTCGTCGGCGGCGGCGGCCTCGGCTTCTTCCTCCAACAGGGGCGCGAATGCCCCCTCGTCGTCCGAGTCCATGGCCGAGCAGGCAAAACGTCGATCACCTTGTCGGCGTGACGGGCAAGCAGGCAAGCAGACGCTGACGCCCGCCCGGCGTGGCTTGGGCGAGGGGATTGGCGAGGGTCGGGAAAGCGAAATCCGGCGAGGGAGGGCGAAATGGGGTCTTTTTAGCGGCGACGCAGGGGCGCGTGAACAGGCGAGGGTCGCCGTGGTCGTCGGGGTCGACCATGGGGAAGTGGCTCGGCGCTAGCAAAAAGGGACGAGATTCGCCTAACAGTGGTGTCCCATACGCCGATTTGTTACCGTCGGAGCCCCCAAGAGACCCCAGTGTCCTGGGTTCGGCCTGGGTTCGCCGGCCCAAAAAAAGGCCTCAACCGGCGAAAATCGGCGTCTTGGGGCTGCGGCTGGGTTTTTTTTCGCCTGCCGACGATAAAAAAACGGCCTGGGGGTCCTTTGGGGCCGCGGCTGGAGATGCTCTCACTCCAAGGCTAGATCGTTTTTTGCGGCAGCAGCTATATTTGCATCACTTGTAGCAAAAAAAAGGTATGATGTAAAAAATGGACACCATATCCCTTCTAATGGTAGGTGTTTCAAATCGGGCAACTATTGAAGATAGTTTTCTGTTTACTCTTCTGTTTACTCTACATAAGTGATCCAAATAGGAGTCTTTTGGGCACGATTGTCATTTTTTGGGCATTGTGGAAAGTGTTTCAAATCGGGCGGCTGTTGGAGTTTGTTTTTTACTCCAAATGACTCAAACGGTAGTTTTTTGGGTGCCCATGCTGTTTCCAGACATTATGACAAGTGTTTTGAAAATTGACATTGGAGGACTATATCTGACCCCACAAAAACAATCACATTGACCAAATTGGGGCCCAAATCACGTGTCGTTGGATCGTGGGACAGTGTGTCGGTCAACCGATCCAGCATTGGATCGGCCCACTCCCGTGTCGTAAGATCAAACCCATGTCTCCCTTCCTTCGAAAAACGAATCAACCAAGTTTCCCCCCTGATCGTTTTCCAAAAAGAAACAAAATTCAAATCCATGAATTTTAAATAAATTCACTGAATTGAAAAAATGTTTTCAAAATTAAAAAAATCACGAATTTGAGAAAATATTAACAAAATCGAAAAACGTGCACGCATTTTAAGGTGGAAATGGAAAATTAAAAGAAAAAAAAGAAAACAGAAAACAGAAAACAGAAGAAAAAAAAACAAAAACCAGTCCCCCCCAAAAAAGAATAACCATCTAGAGGCTTCTAGAAGCTTCCCAAAACCGCCCTGGGACCTTCCCAAACCAACGACCGAACCACTTGAATAACTATTAATGGGCCGGCCCATCGAAAATCAATTGAGGAGGGGTGAGTGTATTGCGTGCGGAGTAGCATATAAGTGGGCACTATAAACGCCAAATAGTAACTGGCCTAATATAGTGCCCGAGCACAACATAGGCTGTTCGTAAGGGCCTGCCGTTTGCAATGACAGAGATTGTAAGTGCAGTTTTTACAATTGATTGTGTTTCATGTGAAATGTGATGCATCGGGCATGTGCTAAGGACTATGCTACATATCTGATATCAGATTTTTAAACATAGCAAATTGGATGCTTTTCTTATTGCAAATTACGTGTAGCAAGCCTGACAATTACCTTCACCAAGAAATGGCAAATCCTGGTCGAAGGGAATTTTCGTGCTCATGACACATAATTTGCCATCCTTAATAATCCAACGTCATATTTTTTTTAACATTTCCGATAGAAAGGACAAGCTGATCTAATAAGCTCGAAATCAATGACCAGGCACCATTTTGGAAGCAGAGCTCATATGGGAAGTCTTGTCAAATCGAGGCTATCTCAGGAAGTCATCTCACTCTATATCTGTTTGTATCTCAGTAACTGCATCATGTTCCGGTAGGGAGATCTGCTTAGTTGCTTCAGAGAATTCTCTTCCACCGCTCTCGTTGATGAACCTTCAAACTCAATCGTATCCAAACTCCGAACTTGTTTTGTGTTTCAGCAGTGGTGATTGTAAACTTGAATGCCACTGTGAATGAAGACTATGGCGAATGATTTTACATCTTCTTTTTTCAATTTGGCAGCAAAAAATTCATGCGAAGGTGTCAAGAATTTCTACGGTAACTTTAATTTGGCTTCGGCTATCCCCGATCAGTAAACACTACATGCTCCGAGATCATTTCAAGACTATCTTGAATAACGTGTCAAACAATAGAACAAAGATGCTCTACTTATTTCCAATCGCTTATCTTGATTTTGCACAAGGCGGGGAGAGCAATTGCTCTCACAAGCAAAACTGCAACTGCACAATGAATAAACATGGAAAAATCTTGTAAACGCTGGCTTCCAATCCTCATCTACTGGGCCATGTATGCTGCTTAATGTTTAGTCGCTCCAGCTCTAGAGAAAAAGTAGAGCTGAATACTGCGATGACCAAACATTGTATAATGCTAAAACTCGCACTGGATCTTTTTTATAAAAAAAACAGCCAATCGGTGAGTACAAACTTCTAAAAGGCAGAAAACACAATTAAGGGAAAAATGCACCGAAGCGGAAACATTCGGTACAAGCTTCTGAAGCCATTTGAAGACATAGATTGGCGCCATGCATCAAATGACAAATACAAATGCAAATTCTGATGTTTAGTTTTAAACCACATTACAACCAGCCATGTCGATGCATATTACATGGCCTTGAACACATAACACTGGTGCCATGTAGTTGCAGGAGCTGATCCCTAACTAAAGTTAAAACAGCAGAAACAGCCAGTGCTTGTGCAAGACTAGCCAAAACCCCTGCAGCAACATCACTGGCTAGTACCATAGACTAAACTGGGGTACAGCCAATGGCTAGCCAGATGACTGTAGTCCGACGGGAATGCAACACCATAATAAAGGCTGTGAACAGTGTCTTTTCGCACTCGCTGGCCAACCTCAACAGCAGTCCAAGTTTCATCGGGATCATCAAATAGCTTGGCAACATAAATGCAGTTACTTTGTCCTCCCCATATTTCAGGGCTCATGCAAGAAAATGCAGGATTCCTCCTATCAAGGCTAACAAACAGAGCTTGGTTTTCCAACTTCTCCTTCTTCACCCACTTGGCTGGCTCGACAGAGAGGTCAAGGTGAAAGACCTTAAAGAAGCAATAATATGAGTCATTCAACTCGCCGTCACTGTCGTCAGACCCTATGCAGAGGTCAAGCATGAGAAGCATGTCACCAGAGACCACCAACCATGGGCTAATAAAAAAGGACTCCGGGTCCGAGCGATTTTTACTTTTTGCATGCTGAATTCAGGTGACAAGCGTATGGTGTGGAGTCTCACATTAACATCCATGACAAAGATGACACCTTTGAACAACACTATCTGATGGATGCGTTCTTCTTTAAGAGCAAGAGGGTGTTCTGACCAGGAGTTTGTTCCAACTTGCCACTCAAACATGGAGGTTCTTGAGCACAGGAGGACGCGTGAGTTGGGTGAATTAAGTGGACCTGTAAGAATGCCTATGCCACAAAAGAACCCAAGGCGGTTGTTGGATGGAAGTTTGGGGGGCTTCACCTTGGTACCATTGTGCACATCGACAAGGAGGCAGTGCTCCTCATAGGAGAAGATAAGATACCCATATGAGCAGCCCAAATAGTTCATCTGATTTGGAGTGTTCTGGGGCACAGAACAACAAAGGGATAAGTTTTTCTGGGTAGGATCACTCAGCTTCCATTTGCAGTCAGATAAAAGGACGGGCTTAATACCAGCGCTATGCGGACGCGCATAGAGATTTGGTTTCAGGTGCAAAGGAGGAAAGTTGAAGCTATAAATAGAGGGGAAGGAAGAAACTGCAACGCGCCAAGAGCGGCAGGTGCCTATAAAAGCAAGGAAGTCATGGAAGGAGATAAAGAGAGCAATGATTTCATGAAGCAGGGTGTCCAGGAGATCTGCACAAACATGAGGTCCAGACGAAGGCGAGAAGGTAGAGCCTGAGGTTCCTACAACAGCAACTTCTCTGTCCAAGAGAAAATCCAAGAGTAATGGATCAGAATAAATAAGTGAAACATATTAGAGAGTAGAGACATAAGACATACATAAAACTAATAAAATATCAGTAGGCTTTAACTGAGCAGTAAGGCAAACAGAGAGTGCCAGTTTAAGCATGCTAAATTTCAATACAACATATGCCGGAACCACCTACATTTTTTTTCTTTGCACAGTAGCATGACTGGAATATTCAGTGTGCCACTGCCAACCATGTACAACTATTTATTTCAAATTATGGCAGAGTATCTTCAAACAGGTAGTAGTACCATGACTACTACAACAATAATACTCACGAGAGGAGGCGCTTTTCCTTGATTTTACTTTGGATCCAACCGACCCGCCCAATAAAGAGTCACATCAGGAAATGAACATAATATATGCATAATAATATAAAAAGGGCGATAAACCTCCCGCATGTTTACGTGGGCAACTCTGATTGTTTTCAGCTTATCCCTTGTCAATAATAGGTGGTGGTGTCACCACAAAATATCCAGAAAATAACATTTAATGTTACG
Organism: Hordeum marinum; assembly: GCA_022496015.1. NCBI lineage: Eukaryota > Viridiplantae > Streptophyta > Magnoliopsida > Poales > Poaceae > Hordeum > Hordeum marinum. The sequence goes on from CM039678.1 coordinate 473,735,391, forward strand.
TTTCACTTCGTCTCACTAAACCAAGTTAACATAGTTCAAGGCAGGACTCATTTAGAAGTGATCTGGAATTGACCTGTTCCATGTTAGACCATACGCACTGCATCAGAGTATTCTTAAACAACACGCCTTACGGACTGCGTTGCACCAATTTAGAAATTAACACTGCCAATTCATCTATCATCAATATCACTAGTAATCCACCAAAACACCCCACAAATACAGTACCTACTAATTCACCAAAAGACTCTTGAAATTTCACTACGTACTGATTCACTACAGCGTCAGTGCTGAACTGCTGATCGATTGATGCGTGGCCGGTGTTGTTCACGCCCCTTATTACCTCAATATAAACAGATCATACTCAATAAGGGGTAACGAAAAGAGTGGCAGGCAAGGTTAGGGTCTAAGGTGGAGGGTACTGACCTGGAGCTGAGGGCGGCGGGTTCCGGCTGCGAGGGTTCGGCAGCCTGCGGCAGAGTGGGCGCTCTTCTACGCCGGCGGGAACGGGTTCCGGCCATCCAAGCGCCACGCCCCTCCACGACGTCGTCGGCGAGGACAAGGAGGCGGCGGAGGTCGTCGATGCGGCAAAGAGGAACACGCGTCTCCTTTACGAGAAGGCCTTTGAGGACGGGTTGTAGGCATACGCTGGGCCGAAGGAAAACATAGCCAGCTTGCTGGATCCACCAAATGGGCTGGCCCATTTCTCATTTCAGTTTTTCCTACGTCTCTCAAAATAAGAGCATCTATAACTGGACCTTTCAAATCCGTCTCATACGTCCGGACAGGCCGTCCGGTCACTGACTGGTCATTTTTTTTGACCCAGGCAGACCCCTCAAACGGCCCTCAAATGCCCGGGCTGACCGGCACCCCCCATATCCAACACAAATATGAGGTGGGTATGGGGCGCCCGGGCATGTCCGCCACGTCGGACCCGACAACCCGTCCCCACCCCAAATTGCACCAAATCCTCCAGAAGAGCAGCCGGATCCATTTTCTATCTCCTTTCTTCTTCCTCCTCCTCGTCGTCCGTCTCGCGCTTCGTCACCGCGCCGTCCGTCTTGAGCTCAGCCGTTCCCAGCCTCTGTTGAAAATATGCCCTAGAGGCAATAAATAAAGTGTTTATTATTGTATTTCCTTATTCATGATAATCGTTTATTATCCATGCTATAATTGTATTAATTGGAAACATGGATACATGTGTGGATACATAGACAAACACAATATTCATAGTATGCCTCTAGTGAACTAGCTCGTTGATCGAGAGATGGTTAAGGTTTCCTAGCCATGGACATGAGATGTCATTTGATAACGGGATCACATCATTAGGAGAATGATGTGATGGACAAGACCCAAACTATAAACGTAGCTTATGATCGTGTCAGTTTATTGCTACTGTTTTTTGCATGTCAAGTATATGTTCCTATGACCATGAGATAATGCAACTCACAGATATCGAAGGAGTACCTTGTGTGTATCAAACGTCGCAACGTAACTGGGTGACTATAAAGGTGCTCTACAGGTGTCTCCGAGGGTGTCTGTTGAGTTGGCATGGTTCAAGACTGGGATTTGTTACTCCGTGTGACGGAGAGGTATCTCACGGCCCACTCGGTAATACAACATCATAATAAGCCTTGCAAGCAATGTGACTAAGTGTTAGTTGCGAGATCTTGTATTACGGAACGAGTAAAGAGACTTGTCAGTAACGAGGTTGAACTACGTATGGAGATACCGACGATTGAATCTCGGGCAAGTAACATACCGAAGAACAAAGGGAACATCATACGGGATTAACTGAATCCTTGACATAGAGGTTCGACCGATAAAGATCTTCATATAATATGTAGGAACCAATGTGGACGTCCAGGTCCCGCCATTGGTTATTGACCGTAGAGGTGTCTCGGTCATGTCTACATAGTTCTCGAACCCGCAGGGTCTGCACACTTAAGGTTTGGTGATGTTTCGGTAGTATAGAGTTATGTATGGTGGTGACCGAAGTTTGTTCGGAGTCCCGGATGAGATCCTGGACGTCACGAGGAGCTCCGGAATGGTCCGGAGGTAAATATTCATATATAGGAAGTCCCGTTTTGGTCGTCGGAAAAGTTTCGGGCTCATTAGTAGTGTACCGGGAGTGCCGGTACTGTACCGGGAGGCCTCCAGGAGGAGTATTTCGACCCAAGAGGCTACATGGGCTGTGGGAGAGTGGAAACCAGCCCTTAGTGGGCTGGTGGAACAACCACAAGAGGCCCATGCAACTGGAAGAAAAAGTCCTAAGAGAAAAAGTGGAAAAAGGCCAAAAAAAGGTGAATCCTAGTCCTACTAGGATTGGAGGTGGACTCCACCTCCACCCTTGGTTCGGACGACTCCTTGGTGGCTTGGCCCTTGGACCAAGCCACCTCCTCTCTTCCTCCTATATATACTGGTGGTATTGAGGGTTTTTGCACTAGAATTTCAGCCACGTGCTACCCGTTCCTCCAGTGCATAGTTTCTCCTCTAGGTCGGTTTTCTACAGTGCTTAGGCGAAGCCCTGCCGGAATTGCTCCACCACCATCGCCGGAGCGTCGTTAGGTTGCCGGCGAACTCTTCTTCCTCTCCACTCCCTCTTGCTAGATCAAGATGGTGGAGATCGTCATCAAGCTGTACGTGTGCTGAACGCGGAGGTGTCGTCCGTTCGGTGCTAGATCGGAAGGATCGTGGTCAAGTTCGTGGGACGGATCGTGATCAAGTTCGTGGGACGGATCATGATCGGATCGCGGGACGGATCGTGATTGGATTGCGGGACGGATCGTGATTGGATCGCGGGACGCACGGCGATTTGGATTACGAAGACGTTCAACTACACCAACCGCGTTTCTTAACGCTTCCCGCTTAGCGATCTACAAGGGTATGTAGATCCACTCTTCCTCTTGTAGATGCTCATCACCATGGATAGATCTGCGTGTGCGTAGGAAATTTTTTGTTTCCCATGCAACGTTCCCCAACAGTGGCATCATGAGCTAGGTCTATGTGTAGATGAGATCTTGAGTAGAACACAAAAGGTTTGTGGGCGTTGATGCTTAAATTGCTTCCTCCCTTGGTCGGATTTTGGTTCAGCGGTATTGTGAGATGAAGCGGCCCGGACCAACATTACTCGTACGCTTACGAGAGACCGGTTCCCTCGACGCAACTTGTTGCCTAGATGGCTTGCGGTGACAGTTTCTCTCACTTTGGTTGGATCGGATTCGACAAAGGCGGTCCTTGAGAAGGTTGAAAAACAAATTATGTATCACCGTTGTGGTTTATGCGTAGGTGAGAATCGTTCTTGCTAGAAACCCGTAGCAGCCACGTAAAACATGCAACAACAATTAGAGGACATCTAACTTGTTTTTGCAGGGTATGTTGTGATGTGATATGACCAATTACATGATGTGATATATGTGATGTATGAGATGATCATGTGATGTATAGAATTTCATGACTTGCATATTGATGAGTACGGCAACCGGCAGGAGCCATAGGGTTGTCTTTAATTGTTGTATGACCTGCGTGTCAATCATTAAGCGCTATGTAATGCTTTACTTTATCGCTAAACGGTAGCAATTGTAGTAGAAGCATGCAGGGCGTGACAACCCCGATGGCGACACATTGATGGAGATCAAGATGATGGAGATCATGGTGTCGTGCCGGTGACGATGGAGATCATGCCGGTGCTTTCAAGATGGAGATCTAAAGCACAAGTTCATGGCCATATCATGTCACTTATGAATTGCATGTGATGTTAATCCTTTTATGCACCTTGTTTTGCTTAGTACGACGGTAGCATTATAAGGTGATCCCTCACTTAAATTTCAAGATAAATTGTGTTCTCCCCGAGTGTGCACCATTGCGAAAGTTCGTCGTATTGAAACACCACGTGATGATCGGGGGTGATAGACTCTACGTTCACATACAACGGGTGCAAGCCAATGTTTTTCACGCGCAGAACACTCGAGTTAAACTTGACGAGCCTAGCATGTACAGACATGGCCTCGGAACACAAGAGATCGAAAGGTCGAACATGAGTTATATAGTAGATATGATCAACATAATGATGTTCACCACCTCAACTCACGTGATGATCGGACTTGAGTTGGTGGATTTGGATCATGTGACACTCAGATGACCTGAGGGATGTCAATTTGAGTGGGAGCTCTAGTAATTTGATTAACTAAACTCATTATCTTGAACAATAGTCTAAGTAAACTTTGCATATTTATGTTGTAGATCAATGGCTCGCGCAGTAGCACCCCTGAATTTTAATGCGTTCCTAGAGAAAGCTAAGTTGAAAGATGATGGAAGTAACTTTGTTGACTGGGCCCGTAATCTGAGGATTATCCTCACGGCTTCCTAGAAATCATATGTCCTTGATGCATCGCTTGGTGACCAACCAGAAGACATGACCTCCAAAGACGTTAAGAACGCTTGGGAGGCACGTAATGGAGATTACTCAATAGTTCAGTGTGCAATATTGTATGGCTTAAAAACGGGACTTCAAAGACGTTTTGAATGTCATGGAGCACATGAGATGTTCCAGGAGTTGAAGTTTATCTTTCAGAAGAATGCCCGGATCGAGAGGTATGAAACCACCGATAAGTTCTATGCTTGCAAGATGGAGGAGAACGGGTCTATCAGTGAACATATACTCAGAATGTCTGGGTATTCAACTTGTCTAGCGGAGTTGGGAATTGCCCTTCCGCCAGAGGCGATCACTGACAGAGTTCTTCAATCACTACCACCTAGTTACAAGAGCTTTGTGATGAACTATAACATGCACGGAATGAACAAGTCAGTCGCCGAGCTGTTTGCGATGCTAAAAGTCGCTGAGTCTGAAATCCAGAAAGAACATCAAGTGTTAATGGTCAATAAAACCACTAGTTTCAAGAAAAATGGCAAAGTCAAGGGCAAGGGCAAGAAGGGTAAAACCAAGAAGGATGGCAAATCAGTTGCTACTCCTGTAAAGAAGCCCAAGCATGGACCCAAGCCAGAAATTGAGTGCTTTCATTGCAAGGGAACTAGTCACTGGAAGCGGAACTGCCCCAAGTACCTGGCTGACAAGAAGGCGGCCAACGACAAACAAGGTATATATGATATACATGTTATTGATGTGTACCTTACTAGCTCTCGTAGTAGTGCCTGAGTATTTGATACCGGTTCGGTTGCTCACATTTGCATCTCAACGCAGGAACTACGGAATAAACGAAGGCTGGCAAAGGACGAAGTGACGATGCGCGTGGGAAATGGTTCCAAGGTTGATGTGATCGCCGTCGGCACGCTCTCTCTTCGATTACCATCGAGACTAGTGATGAACCTGAATAATTGTTATTTAGTGCCTGCGTTAAGCATGAACATTATATCTGGATCTTGTTTATTGCGAGACGGTTACTCATTTAAATCAGAGAATAAAGGTTGTTCTATTTATATGAGTAATATCTTTTATGGTCATGCACCCAATGTTAGGGATTTATTCATGTTGAATCTTGATAGTGATGACACACATGTTCATAACATTGATGCCAAAAGATGTAGAATTGATAATGATAGTACCACTTTCTTGTGGCACTGCCGTTTAGGTCATATTGGTGTAAAACACATGAGGAAGCTCCATGCTAATGGACTTTTGGAGTCACTTGATTTTGAATCACTTGACACATGTGAACCATGCCTCATGGGAAAGATGACTAAAACGCCGTTCTATGGAACAATGGAACGGGCGAGTGACTTATTGGAAATCATACATACTGATGTGTGCGGTCCAATGAATGTTATAGCGCGTGGTGGATATCATTATTTTCTCACCTTCACTGATGACTTAAGTAGATATGGGTATATTTACTTAATGAAACACAAGTCTGAAACGTTTGAAAAGTTCAAGCAATTTCACAGTGAAGTTGAGAATCATCGTAACAAGAAGATTAAGTTCCTGCGATCTGATCGAGGAGGTGAATATCTGAGTTATGAGTTTGGCAGTCACTTAAGACACTGTGGAATTGTTTCACAATTGACACCGCCCGGAACACCAGAGCGTAATGGTGTGTCCGAACATCGTAATCGAACCTTATTAGATATGGTGCGTTCTATGATGTCTCTTGCTGATTTGCCACTATCGTTTTGGGGTTATGCATTAGAGACAACTGCATTCACTTTAAATAGGGCACCATCAAAATCCGTTGAGACGACGCCATATGAACTGTGGTTTGGCAAGAAGCCAAAGTTGTCGTTTCTTAAAGTTTGGGGATGTGATGCTTATGTTAAAAAGCTTCAGCCTGAAAAGCTGGAACCCAAAGCGGAGAAATACGTCTTCATAGGATACCCGAAAGAGACAGTCGGGTATACCTTCTATCTTAGATCCGAAGGCAAAGTGTTTGTCGCTAAGAATGGAACATTTCTTGAGAAAGAGTTTCTCTCGAAAGAATTGAGTGGGAGGAAAATAGAGCTTGATGAGGTTATTGAACCTTTACTTCAACCAGAAAGTAGCGCAGCGAAGAAAGATGTTTCTGTGGAACCTACGACGGTAGAAGAGGAAATTAATGATGATGATCATGAAGCTTCGGATCAAGCTGCTATTGAACCTCGTAGGTCGACAAGGCCGCGTACTTCCCCTGAGTGGTACAACAACCCTGTCTCGGAGGTCATGTTGTTGGACAACAATGAACCTACGAGCTATGGAGGAGCAGTGATGGGCCCGGATTCCGAGAAATGGTTAGAGGCCATGAAATCCGAGATGGGATCCATGTATGAAAACAAAGTATGGACTTTGGAAGTATTACCTGAAGGGCGAAAGGCCATTCAGAACAAATGGATCTTTAAGAAGAAGACAGACGCGGACGGTAATGTCACCGTCTATAAAGCTCGATTTGTGGCAAAGGGTTTTTCACAAGTTCAAGGAGTTGACTACGATGAGACTTTTTCACTCGTAGAGATGCTTAAGTCTGTCAGAATTATGTTAGCAATAGCTGCTTATTTCGACTATGAAATTTGGCAGATGGATGTCAAAACAACGTTCCTCAACGGTTTCCTTGAGTAAGAGTTGTATATGATGCAACCCGAAGGTTTTGTCGATCCAGAGAATGCTGACAAAGTTTGCAAACTCCAGCGATCCATTTATGGACTTGTGCAAGCATCTCGGAGTTGGAATAAGCGCTTTGATGAGGTGATCAAAGCGTTTGAGTTTATACAAGTTTACGGAGAAGTTTGTATTTACAAGAAAGTGAGTGAGAACTCTATAGCATTTCTAGTATTATATGTGGATGACATATTGCTGATTGGAAACAATATAGAAATGCTGGAAAGCGTGAAGGAACATTTGAACAAGAGTTTTTCAATGAAGGACCTAGGAGAAGCTGCTTTCATATTAGGCATTAAGATCTATAGAGATAGATCGAGACGCTCAATAGCACTTTCACAGAGCACATACCTTGATAAAGTTTCGAAGGGAACAGTCCAAGAAGGGGTTCTTGCCTGTGTTACAATGTGTGAAGTTGAGTAAGACTCAATGCCCAGTAACTGCAGAAGATAGAGAAAAGATGAGTGTCATCCCCTATGCTTTAGCCATAGGCTCTGTCATGTATGCAATGCTGTGCACAAGACCCGATGTCGGCCTTGCCATAAGTATGGCCGGAAGGTTTCAAAGTGATCCTGGAATGGAGCACTAGCAAGCGGTCAAGAATATCCTTAAGTACCTGAAAAGGACTAAGGAAATGTTTCTCGTTTATGGAGGTGATGAAGAGCTCGTCGTAAAGGGTTACGTCGATGCAAGCTTTGACACTGATCCGGACGACTCTAAGTCGCAAACCGGATACGTATTTATTCTTAACGGGGGAGCGGTAAGCTGGTGCAGTTCCAAGCAAAGCGTGGTAGCTGATTCTACGTGCGAAGCGGAATACATCGCAGCCTCGGAGGCGGCGAAGGAAGGTGTTTGGACGAAGCAATTCATGACAGATCTTGGAGTAGTGCCCAGTGCACTGAATCTAATGAACCTGTTATGTGACAACACTGGTGCCATTGCTCTGGCCAAGGAACCAACGTTTCACAAGAGGACCAGACACATAAAGCGACGCTTCAACTCCATCCACGATTACATCAATCGTGGAGAAAGGCATAAATATTTACAAAGTGCACACGGATCTAAATGTTGCAGACCCGTTGACTAAACCTCTTCCAAGGGCTAAACATGATCAACACCAGAACTGCATGGGTGTTCGATTCATTACAATATAAATCACATAGTGATGTGAACTAGATTATTGACTCTAGTGCAAGTGGGAGACTGTTGGAAATATGCCTAGAGGCAATAAATAAAGTGTTTGTTATTATATTTCCTTGTTCATGATAATCATTTATTATCCATGCTATAATTGTATTAATTGGAAACATGAATACATGCGTGGATACATAGACAAACACAATGTCCCTAGTATGCCTCTAGTGAACTAGCTCGTTGATCGAAAGATGGTTAAGGTTTTCTAGCCATGGACATGAGATGTCATTTGATAACGGGATCACATCATTAGGAGAATGATGTGATGGACAAGACCCAAACTACAAACGTAGCTTATGATCGTGTCAGTTTATTGCTACTGTTTTCTTCATGTCAAGTATATGTTCCTATGACCATGAGATCATGCAACTCACAGATATCGGAGGAGTACCTTGTGTGTATCAGACGTCGTAACATAACTGGGTGACTATAAAGGTGCTCTACAGGTGTCTCCGAGGGTGTTTGTTGAGTTGGCATGGATCAAGACTGAGATTTGTTACTCCGTGTGATGGAGAGGTATCTCAGGGTCCACTCGGTAATACAACATCACAATAAACCTTGCAAGCAATGTGACTAAGTGTTAGTTGCGAGATCTTGTATTATGGAATGAGTAAAGAGACTTGCCAGTAACGAGGTTGAACTAGGTATGGAGATATCGACGATCGAATCTCGGGCAAGTAACATACCGAAGAACAAAGGGAACATCATAAGGGATTAACTGGATCCTTGACATAGAGGTTCGACCAATAAAGATCTTCGTAGAATATGTAGGAACCAATGTGGATATCCAGGTCCCTCCATTGGTTATTGACCGTAGAGGTGTCTCGGTCATGTCTACATAGTTCTCGAACCCGCAGGGTCTGCACACTTAAGGTTTGGTGACGTTTCAGTAGTATAGAGTTATGTATGGTGGTGACCGAAGTTTGTTCGGAGTCCTAGATGAGATCCTGGACGTCACGAGGAGCTCCGGAATGGTCCGGAGGTAAATATTCATATATAGAAAGTCCCGTTTTGGTCGCCGGAAAAGTTTCGGGCTCATCGGTAGTGTATGGGGAGTGCTGGTAGTGTACCGGGAGGCCTCCTGGAGGAGTATTTCGACCCAAGAGGCTACATGGGCTGTGGGAGAGTGGAAACCAGCCCTTAATGGGCTGGTGGAACAACCACAACAGGCCCATGCGTCTGGAAGAAAAAGTCCTAAGAGAAAAAGTGGAAAAAGGCAAAAAAAGGGTGAATCCTAGTCCTACTAGGATTGGAGGTGGACTCCACCTCCACCCTTGGTTCGGCCGACTCCTTGGTGGCTTGGTCCTTGGGCCAAGCCACCTCCTCTCTTCCTCCTATATATACTGGTGGTATTGAGGGTTTTTGCACTAGAATTTCAGCCACGTGCTACCCGTTCCTCCAGTGCATAGTTTCTCCTCTAGATCGGTTTTCTGCAGTGCTTAGGCGAAGCCCTGCCAGAATTGCTCCACCACCATCGTCGGAGCGCTGTCAGGCTGCTGGAGAACTTTTCTTCCTCTCCACTCCCTCTTGCTGGATCAAGACGGTGGAGATCGTCATCAAGCTGTACGTGTGCTGAACGCGGAGGTGTCGTCCGTTCGGTGCTAGATCGGAAGGATCATGATCAAGTTCGTGGGATGGATCGTGATCAAGTTCATGGGATGAATCATGATCGGATCGCGGGACGGGTCGTGATTGGATCGCGGGACGGATCGTGATTGGATCGCGGGACGCACGGCGATTTGGATCATGAAGACGTTCGACTACACCAACCGCATTTCTTAAGGCTTCCCACTTAGCGATCTACTAGGGTATGTAGATCCACTCTCCCTCTCGTAGATGCTCATCACCATGGATAGATCTGCGTGTGCGTAGGAAATTTTTTGTTTCCCATGCAACGTTCCCCAACAGCCTCTCCGCCGCCAGCTTCGGAAGAGCGCGTCCATCCTCGCCCCGGGGGAAGTCGTCATCGGCCCGGACGCCACCGTGGTACGTCCGTCAAAACTCCGCCTTCGCCTTGCGCTTGATGTGTTCGACACATTGACCGGCCGGAATTATTATGATTTTGTTAGATAAGCGATGGATTTTGATGCTTCGTCGGACGAGGAGTATGGACCGTCTGAGCTTGACCAAACGATTGAAGATGAGTTCTTCCATTCCTCGGATTCGGATGAAGAAGTGGACATGCTCATGCTCATGAGAATGCAAGAGGAAATGGACCGGAAAGTGGAGCATATTCTCAACTCCAAGGGCTCAATCAAAGGAAGAAGAGTGATCAACCGGGACAGGGTGTCCGGAGCAAAGCTACTGCACAAGGACTACTTTGCTCCCACATCTACTTTCCCGGATGATCCATGGTTTCGTCGCCGTTTTCGCATGAGAAAACCATTGTTTTTGCGCATTGTGGACGGAGTGGAGTCATACGATGACTACTTCAAGCTGAAGAGGGATTGTTGCGGACAACTCTCTTTCTCGCCCAAGCGGAAGTGCACGGCTGCTATGAGGATGCTTGCACTTGGTACTGCTGCAGACGTCGTTGGTGAGATGGTCAGGATGAGGGAGAGCACGTGCCTGAAGACTACTGTCCAATTTGCCCGCGCCGTGATTGAGGTGTTTGGATCGGAATATCTCAAAGAACCAAATGCGCAGGACACAGAGAAGTTGTTGGCTATTGAAGAGGCAAGGGTGTTTACAGGAATGCTCGAATCAATTGATTGCATGCATTTGGCAATGGAAAAACTGTCCCAAAGGTCTACGCAGAATGTATCAAGGTCACAACAAAGAGGCCACCATCATACTAAAAGTAGTGGCATCACATGACTTATCTATTTTTTAGAGCCCATTGTCAACTCATCTATTCATCGAAAAAATCAGTTGGATGGCTTGAACACAATGACAAGTTTGACCAATCCGGCGAGAAAAACCTATGTTGTTAATATGCAAAGATCTTGGGAACCGCCTCCGATCGGACACGCTAAAATCCACGTAGATGGTGGATTGTCTCTTGGTGGGACTATTGGAGCTGCTGCTGTAGTTTGGAGAGATGAATACAGTCAATACCTCGGGTCTTCAACTATTGTTCTACCTGGTGTTACATTAATCCAATAGTTCTCGAGGCCATAACATGCCGCGAGGCCTTGGCATTGCGGTCGATCTATCTTTGGACCATTTGTTAATCGTGAGCGACTGCAAACCAATTGTGGACGACATAAAAAAGGGGTTGGGAGGCCCCCATATAGCTATTGCGAGAGAGTTTAACATGAGAAGAGCCTCTTTTGCTAGCTGTGATTTCATGTTTGAAGGTCGAGCTTTGATCAGGAGGCGCACAATGTTGCAAAATTTGTTGTATCGCTTCTTGGGAGTCACCATATGTGGCTTATATCCCTCCATGACCCTCTGTGTATCCCACTGAATGTTGTTCAATTTTAATAAAGTTTGGGACCCCTCAATTTTTTTTGTCTAAAGTTTATTTAAAGTTAAAGCGTTCAAAGTAGATATTTTTCTATTATAGAGGAGCAATTTTAACAAAATGTAATCTGCGCATAAGGAATCACAATGATCCCAGAAACCATTGCTTTTGCAAGAGGATAATGCCATCCTCTCTCACTCGGCATGTTCGTTAGGCCTGACGCAAATGATTTTTCTAGTGGTGAGTGCTATTTATAGAAAAGAGAACAATAATCAAATGGAAAATTAGGCATGAGCAGAGTGCAGACAAGGTGAGCAAACGTATCATAAAATTTATCTATCTAAGAAGTTTGTGTCATTGAGCCGGATACCCAAAGATGACATCGAGCTAAGCTCACGACACATTATAGGTACAAGCAACTCCATACGGAAAAATGAAAACTACAACCAACTTATTGAAGGTATCGAAATCTTCTTCCTTCTGAATCCACGAGAATAAAATCATATACCCTCCTACAGATCATCGTCCAGTGATGCCTCAAATAGATATACACACTTGTATAACACTTCCACGCTTGGTTCTTTGCCGCCAATACTATAATCAAATACCTCGTGTAGCCAGATGGAACAGTTCGCTACCACAAATACCAGGTATTGCTCATTTCAACCGATACCATATCGTTCGCTAACCGGAGAAGACAACTAGCTTGTCCCGTTTAGTGGTAACAAAGCTCTAGCTACAATTTTTTTCGCGGCAACCAACCTGTATCTACATACAACTTTGTTAAACCGATTTTAGGAAAATTCTGAGACCTTCCTTCCGGTTTTGAGAAGGTTCTTCAAAAAATAACTTACTAGTTTTTTATCAATGGGATTTTCAGTTTTTCTTTCTATCTTTTGTTTCCTTTCTTATTCTTGTTTTCAATTTCCGTTTTTAATTGTCTTCCTTTTTAATCCGAGGAACTTTCCAAGTACGTGAATACTTAAATTTCGTGAATTTTTTTCAAATTATGAACATATTTCTCATTTTCAAACTTTTTTGAATTAGAGATTTTTTAATTAACAATGTTTCTAATTCTTGTTTTTTTCCAGATTTGTTAATGATTCAAGAATTCAATTTTAAGAATGTTTTTTTCAAATTCGTGAACATGTTCGCCAATGTTTCTCTAGTTTGTGAACATTTCGACAATCCTTGGAAAATGCTAAACCCTGTTTGACACGTAAGCCGCTACTTCCAACAGTTTTGGTAGAAAGCACACACCTGTCTGACATTAGGTCTTGGCCCATTTTCTTCTCCGCTCCACACACACACACACACTTTTTTTATATAGTTCTCAAGTTGCGGTTTTCACGAAACACACTGTTGGGATCATCTCCGCACCTCGCACACACATTGTTCACGCTACGGTTTTCTCGGCCGGTTTGTGTACATTTTTACTTATGATTTCGCCGGTTTTCTATTTTGTTTGTTGCCTTTTATTTTTATTCTCCCCTTTCCTTTTTTTTAAGTCCGTGAATTTGGTTTTCTTTCAAATTCACAAACCTTTTCCAAATTTGCAAACTTTCCAAGTTCATGTATCTTTCGAATCGGAGTATCTTTTCAAATCCATGTTTTTTTCCAAAATGCAGCAACTTTTTATTTTTTAACATTTTTTGGAAAACCACTTGTTTTTTTGCCTACCAGACCAACAGCAGAAAAAATCGGACGAGAGCCAGTGCGGGAAGCGAGGTAGCCAGCCGGCGTAGCAGCCGCAGCGATGATGGAGCGCGGCCGAGCTGGAGGCGACGCCTAGGCCCACCCGAGCGTGAGGCACCGCCCCCAGTTTGCCGCTTGTAACGGGCCGGGCCTCTCAAGGGCTGGCGTGCAGGCCTTATCCCCCCAGGGTTCGCGTCGCGCCGGCTACAAAAGGAAGGGAGCGGAACCCTAATCTGCCAGCCTCACGTCCCTCCCTCTCTGCTTGCGCTCCCCGCCTGCCGCCGCCACGCACCGTCGCCCCCCTCGCCTCCTGCAACCACACGAACCCTGGCGGCGGCCTCGCTAGTGCTCTAGTTGTCGGTACGAGCTGCGACGGGCCGGTAGCCACGCCTCGGCCGCCGTCGTCTCCCTGATAGCCGGACCCACCGATTGGTGAACCGGGCGGCGAGCTCCCACCCATCTGTCGCGATGCCGATCGATCAAGATCTAGACTCGATGCGCATCTGACTGAAATCCGGTCAATCTTCGCTTTTGAATGCATATGTTGTGATTTAGCGTTGAGTTCCTTAGTTTGTGCAGTGCCATTGTAGTTGATTGACGTCCCTGTGAAGATGAAATTCAGGTCCAAAGACGACTGATGACGGGTTTTAGCCTCAAGCCATCTTGTCTCGCCGTTTTTGGTGAGCTGGTGGCTTGGGGCTAAAACCATTGTTTAGGGTCGTCGGTGATGGCCATATTAGCTATGAGATCTGAGGGACACCGTCAATGTGATCACATGATCCTCCCTTCTCCTTTGATTTCTACTACTACTAGCCTAGTGTGTTATTGTCCTGTTAAGTAGCTTTATTTATCTGTGGTATATAGCTCAAGTAGAAGTATCCCAATGAAGATAGAATTTAGTACCAAAGATGAATGGTCGATTCGTTTTAGCTTCAAGCCATTGTATGTATATTCTTTGTACCTGTGGCTTGTGGCTAAAACTAGTTTACTTCTAAGTTCGTCCGTGATGGCCCATAGCTATGAGATCTGAGGGATGAGGGCCATTTGAGCCATCTAGCCTATTTCAGCTTTGGCCAACCTCGTTTGCTCTGTTATAATATGAGTTATGTGTCTTATGAATTTGATTTGTTCCAGTTTGACTGTCCTATTTTTCTGTTACCAGTGCTTATACTCTTCTGTGTTCTCGTAGAACTTCCGAACCACACTCATTTAATCCTCTGGCCATTGATTTTTAAATGGTTCGAGTGCTATGTTTGCTATATCTGCGGGACATAATCCATATGGTTACATGATCCTCTCTTCTTCCTTGGTTTCTGTGATTGCGTTCTTGATTTAGATGGAAGTGAGGATCCTTTCCCCAGCTGATCGACTATGATTATACTGTGCGCAAATGTAATCCTTTATCAGAGGATTCCAAGCCAGAAATCTGATCCATCTCCTCCAACAATCTCCAACCTCCTTTTCTCTCTTGTATTTTGCCTTTGTTTTTGTGCTTTGATTTGTAAATTGAATGGGTGCGAGGATCCTTTACCCAAATGATCGACTATGATTATACTGTGCGAAACTGTTATCCTTTATCAGAGGATTCCAAGCCAGAAATCTGATCCATCTTTGTTATTTTTGCCAATTTAGTTTTTCCATTTCATTTTGTTTTCGCTACTCACAAACTGAATGGACGCTTGGATCCTTTCCCAGCGTAATGTGCGCAAATCTAATCCTTTATCAGAGGATTCCAAACCAGACATTTGATGCACCCTGTTTTATTTCGTTCTATTTTAACTTGGATTTGTTTCATTTTTGAGTTGTTGAATGGAAGTGAGGATCCTTTCCCCAAATGATCGACAGTGATTATACTGTGCGCAACTGTAGTCCTTTATCAGAGGATTCCAAGCCAGAAATCTGATCCATGTCGCCCAACAATCTAAACCACCTTTTCTTTGTTTGTATGGTTTCTGTTCTGATTTGTAAATGGAATTGAAGCTAGGATGCTTTTACCTATCTTCAGGATTCCAAGTCAGAAATCTTATCAGTCATATTAGTTCTTTTTTGTGTTGGTTTTAACATTATCTTGTGATCACTCCCATATTGTAGTATTGTTTTCTAGTGATTTGCTCTAAAAAATTTCTCGATGAAATAGAGTAAAAGCAGACCGGTCTGAACTGATGCCATGTTGATATGTCCTTGTGGATAGCATCGAGAGGAAACATGATCTTTCTTTTCCAACCATATTTTTCTGTTCTCTTGCTGTCAAATTTGTGCCTAAGGTCATAATCTTCCTGATAGATTGATGCGGTTCTGTTGATAACGTTAGTCCAATCTGAGGGGCGGTTCTGTTGATTACGTTAGTCCAATCTGAGGGGGCAAAGCGGACAAACATGGTGAGATGGTTAACTCACCAACCCATTGCAGTGTTTGCCATTTTTCTGTAGTCAAATTATCTGTTTGAGATTTCTTGTTTCGGACAATCTTCAAATATCCTACACTGGATGTAAAATTCCCGCTTATTATCTGCTGATTCATTTGTCTGCTATTTCCATTGCAAATTTAATCAATCTTCTTGTGCAGCTTAGGGTGGCAAATGAGGTGAAATATTGTATGCTAAACACTGAATCATTGATATGTTTACAAAACTCCGCTTATTATCTGATGCCACATTAGCATTGAACCACCTTTCAATATCTCTTTTCTGCACAGTTTTTTTATCACTATTGTGAATTTCCATTGATTAATGGTTGTGATTTGAATTTTACCTGTGCTTCTGAGTAATACATAGAAGTACAAGGGAAAACATGGTTGAATTTCTTAATACGAGCCATATGTAATTCTTGTTCCCTTGGCTGTGATGAGAAACACTTTCAGCAAACATGCCAGTTCTGCTTCTGAGAATTCATGACTGAAAAATTTGTTATATAAGATCTGAGCCATTTTGCACTTTTTTTTTGTGGGGAGCCATTTTGCACTTGGAAAAGCTGTGATATACCGTTGATTCCTGAAATTTAATGATTGATTACTTTATCTTCCATACATTTTCTATCTGGATTTTTAGCATGTAATTTGTTCTGAAAAGTCATCTGAATTGCCAGTGATGTTACACCCTACATTTGGAGGTGCAGATGGCTCCAGGATCCTGTTTACTGGATGAACCTACCTGTAGGCGCTGTATCCACATGACATTTGTGGCCAAGTCTGAGTTTCTTGATGATCACAAAAAACTGAAAATCAAGAAACTCAGACTTGGCCACAAATGTCATGTGGATACAGCGTTGTGGTTCCTGTTTTCCAGTTACTTCTTTTAAATTGGTAAATTAAGTGGTTGTGTATGTATCTTTGCCGAGTTTAACTATCCTCTCACAAGTACCTCTGATTCGTGGAAGAGGCTGAAAAACTCGCAGATTGTGTGTTGTCATCAGCTTCGTCTCTTTACCCTACGAGATGGGAGTTAAATAACGACACCAGATTCACTAATATGCATTTCTGCTTGAATCATCTGTGCAGCACAACCCATGTTAAGTTATCTGAAGAAACTAACTCATATTCAACGTATGGTGATAGCCAGTTCGGATTTTCAGTCTTTTTTTCTTTGAACAGAACTGATGGAATAAATTTCCTTAAACATGAACAGAAATTGCTCTAAGAAATTTTAAAATGCTGGGTTTATTATTGGCCCGAATCACTTCAGTTGTGGTATATATAGCTCGAGCAGCATTGTCCTGATAAGAATACAATTTAGTGCCGAAGACCATGGCTTGAATTAGTTTTAGTGTGTTGTTAAATCTTTCTATTTCAGTATGGCCCAATAGCTAGTGTTTGTCTATCTGAGACATGTTTTTCCCAGGAGTTGACTTGGCTCTGCAAAACTTCTATTACATTTTCTAAGGAGGTTTTCGTCTCCACGAAATAGCATTCTGCAGATAAATATAATAGTTGGCTTAGATCTCCATGTGCGTCTAGCTTCCATTTGTGGACTGTTTTGGTGCTGCATTCTTCTCTAACACATTAATTTGCTTCTGTATTTTCTTCTCTAACCCATGGTTGCCTTTGAGAGAACCTGATGGATTTTGTTTGCCATGCTGGTTCCGTTGCGGGCGAACACTGATCTAGAACCTCCACCGTGTCTCACCCTCCACATCTGTTGCTGGGTGTTGGATTGGTTCTTGAACATTTTGAATCTATTTTGTTTTCCCATGGATGTATGGCTGCTCTTTTTCATTAATGTCCACGGCCTTCATAATCCCGGATTAACTTGCTTAGCTGTTCTTCTGATTCATGGGAGGCCAAGACTGATGTCTGGGAGTTTCGCTGATAGCGCCTTCTTTACTAGTGGAGGTGCTTCATTAGTAACTCGCCACACATACAAATTGATCAACTTTCTGTGCATCTTTTTTATAATTCAGAAGAGAATTTCTCTGCTGTCATGTTTGTTTGATTCAGGGAGCACTGTCCCATTGTTCGGCTGCCCTCTTGGTGGATCCGAGTTTACAAAGCTCCCGAAAGTTATTCAGGTGGCGCTTAGAGCACAAATCCGTCTAGATGGATCTTGGGTTACGCTCGCCCCCAAATTCCACCTTATTCTTTTTTCATGCATTCTTTTGTCTAGAACTCCCTGGTGCAGTGATTATAAAACATTCCTCGTACTGAAGGGAGATCCCTATGAACGACTCCTATACACCCATAGAATCTGAGCACCAATACATTGAATTTTTCTTACCTGTTGTATTCAATACACCCTATTGTCTGTATTTATTTTTGTTTCTTTGTTTTGGATGGTGTAGTTGTGATGAGGATAACAAGCTCCCTCTTCTGAAAGCATTGATGACATCGCAGGCAGAATCGAACCAATTAAATATTGCCATCACTGAGCAACTATGTCTTTGCACAACCTTTCTTGGCAATTATTGACCATTTGCTTCGTCTTACCTTCTTAACTTCAATATCTATTTGGATCATGAGGAGGTATTGATGCATAATCCAACACTTGATCCGAGGGTGGCTTGATCCGCCCATGTGATGTCATCTTTGCATCTGAATCCACCAGAGATAATTATATTCACTTGGTCTTTTTTTGTTGATTTGGTCAGTATCAGAGGATGAAACCTTGAAACAATCTTAGGACACCTTCTGACACAGTGCTCATGTTCCTGTGAATGTTAAGGCATTTGTGTTCTGATGATACATGCTGTTTCCTTTGATTTTTTTGGCCGAGGAATGATGTTTAGGGCCCCTGTTTTCTATCTAGAATGCAATTGACGCCTATGATGATTAGCTTTATGTTGGAATTACCGTCAGATTCCCAATGACGATATTTTTGCGGCTTTCTGAGGCTTAAAATGGCTTAGCTCGTCTACTTTTTATATTGTTAAATTTCTTCATGTTATATTACCAAGGTGATGCTAACCCTGGGCTTGTCGGACGGATCTCAGTCCTCTGTGAGGAAGGAAAGCCCCAATGCGGTGCTACATATACACTGCCATTCAGTGTTGCAGGCCGCGACACTATGCGTGGATGAGCATTTTGTGTCAGAGCAACGGTTTCATTCACAACATATTTTTCCTCTGTTTTTATTGCCGATCTTAGGTGTTTTGGTGGCAGTGATTAGAATCTTACCCGCGCTTTTGATTAACCAGTGAAGTACAAGGGAAAACATGGTTGCATTTCTTAATATGAGCCATTGCAAATACCAGATTCCTTTTTTGCTCTTTGTTTATGCTCTTGTTTTATTTATGTTATTATATGTTGTACATGGCGGTGATGATAAACACTTTCAGCAAACATGCCAGTTCTGCTTCTGAAAATTCATGACTGAATAACCTGTTAAATCATATCTGAGCCATGTTCTTAACTAAATCTTACTTTATGTTGCTGCTGCCTATCTGGACGTGCATTGTCAGTCAGCAGGTGGTTCGACCCCCCCCCCCCCCCCCCTGCCACTTTGGTTTGTGGGCTCTGCGAGCCTGCCGCAGAGAACTTCCCATGGCCCTGTGGTTGTCGCCTCTTTCTTTGGACGAGCAAGGCTTATCGTGCTGTGCCGGTGACCCTTGGGGACACAATGGCGCTGGATAGGAAGTGAGGATTGGGGTGGTTTTGACCTTACTAGATGATCTAAATACTATGTATGAACAGTATGCGTAAAGAGAGATCCTTGTATCTTTTTGATAAGTTGATAGTTATTATACAGTGAAAGGTACGCAAATGAAAGCAGGGAAAGATATGTGGTTCTCAGAACCACAGGGAAATTGTTTTGTTCGAATTCTACTTGCGATTATGGGGTCTACAGCAGGGGCCATATGTCGATGTCTACCAAAATCACATTTTGACCTTATGTTGTTAATAGAGAAGAGGTTGATGATTTTTTTTGTTTTGAAAATTGATAGGATGGATGTTAATAATGTTCTTCGAGATAGAAGGTACGGGAGAGACACATTGATCTGCAAACCACCATTTGTGGGAAACTGTGGAATATTAATATAAGAAAGCTCACATCAGCTAATGAAAAGACTTCTGTGCAACAACCTTCAGAAATGAACAGTCTGTACATAAGCTGAAACAACCTTCCCATCTAATAGAATATACGGGAGAGACCGGAGACAAAGATGTAACGTGAACGGTAGTAAGCAACTGTCATTGTCAGGAAAAGCAGGAATTAATGGAATTAATTAAATCTTAACACCCATCCTAATCCATGTCTTTTAGTGTAGATTGTTTGATATTGTTAAAACAAAAGCAAATGGATTGAACCGTCTTTCATTGACAGTGATGCTTATATACAAGTTGGGGGGACGCGATCAGAAGATGTTTGTTTTAGACAGATGCTATGGTTAGCACTAATGCTAACCGCTTGGCAGTTAACAAGGAAAGATTTACCTCATAATTAACATAATTAATTAATTCTAACACTCCTTTTAATCTACAATTGTTCATATGTCAACACCATCACAATTAATTAATTCTAACACTCTCCTTAATCTACCCTTGTCCATATGTCAAACATCATCTTGAAGAGTTCCTCAAAAATCCTGTGGAAAAAATATGAGGAGATATGTGTTTGATATGTTGCAAAAACTTCTTCAAAACCAATGGGAAAAATAAGGACAAAATGATGCAACATATAATGGTTATTGTCTGTTTTAACTCAATACGAGAAAACTCAGAGTTTAGAGGACAATAAATATGTCGTATATACTTTCTTAAAAACCTCAGTGGGGGGAAACAGAAAATATGACATATGATCTTGTGTTGATATTACCTCATTAAAAACTTTTATGAGAACCTGTGAAGTAAACTCATGAAGGAAAAAGAGTATAATATGATGCATTGAACATAACAATTCAGGAAGATACTCCCTCTTATTCTTGCAAATTTCGAAGCCGTCACATACCAATTCCATGAACATATTTCTGGAATGTAAAAGTTGGTAGAGACTTTCTGAATAAATCAGTCACATGATTTAACTTGCAAGATATGCAATATAGCGATATCGCTTATTATGTAACATGTTTGCATTCGGGCAACACAAGAGACATTATCGTTGAGATAATGGTTGGTGAATGTAGCCATGAGGTCTCTTTCGAAGACTTTTCATGAGAGGGCTACCACACCTAGTAGGAACACTAAGCTTGTCTACGATATGACATAGTGGGGATCTGATCGATGTATCCAATGATATTGGTGTTCACATTTCTGTGAAACTGAAAACCAGGACAAGATGTTTAATACCTTGGAGACATCGAAAGATATTCTTGAGTACCAACCAATTGTGCTTGGTGGATCCAATGGCATTATGGAACGTTGAGTCCCATTATCTCATTTCCATCATCTCTTGGTCTATATAGATCTTTCTCTACGTCTAGAGAATGAACTACCATGAGAGTTATGGATGGATAAGATTTGTCAACAATGAATTTCTCCAATATATTTTGGATATAGACAACATAATATACCATAATGTATGAATGAAGGTGCTCAAGTTGTAGTAATGAGCGGTATTTTGGTTTACCCAAATCCTTCATTTTAAACTCCGTCATTTAGATGAATACATGTGTCTTCATTACATACGCACAAACATGGATAATCATCATTATAGGAGTAATACTTGTGTATACTCACTACGTCGATTGTATCATATGTACCGACAACAACAAGTCTTATGATGACTTATGATTTTACACAATGTATGTTGCGTTTTGCATTTCGATTCAGAAGTGAGATTCCATCGGAAATCAATCATTTATGTCTGAATCTAGTGATCCACATGGATATGTGATCACTACATCTATCAACTGCAGAGATAGATGATTTTGTACTGCCAATGATATAAGTTATCGGAAAGAGATTCCACCTGTAGAGAATAGTTGGGTATGTACGTGAACCCTTGTGCTATAATACTGCTCTTTGTTTCACCACCTCGTTGTTCTCAATTCTGTTTCCAGAAGAAAACTGGTGTGGGTATTGCTTATGAATACCTTTCCATTATTTAGCAAGACCATTTCCACCTAGATTACACCCTTTGCTTGAGTTCTGTCTGAGTGTTGTTCACACTTTGCCATGGCCATGGTCTTTGGACCCGAATCACGTGAAAGGTTTTGCAATCTAGTTGAGAAATGTATGTCGACAATTGTAGACTTTCGATTATATGATTCTCCAGAATCTATATATCAATATATAGTTGATGGAAATATCGTTACCCATGGTGACTGCTCGCGATTTCCCAATGCGGCTGAGTCGGGTATTCTGATGTCCCGGTCATTATGTGCACTATGACCTGGGTTGGTGGAGGTTTCCCATCCACTGGATATGCTACCCATTAGGTGTCTGTCAACGTGAAGTTGACTTGCATTTACTGATTCAGAGGCCATGATATCCTTGCTTGCGTGAAGCTGAATCCTGATATACCATTGTGGTACTTCTCTCCATGTTGCTTTCAACGGGGAGTTGAGTGGTTTTAGTTGGTACCTCCACTCTTTTTGACGTACTTTTGCAGGATTGTAGGATTGTGTGACACCTTTATAGTCAGTAAATGAATCTGGCAGGTTATTTGCAATGTGTTGCAAACCTTCTGAACACATGATTCAGCTCTTTGAGTACGTGGATTTGAGGCAGAAATGTATTGAACATTTCACTAATTTCCTGGCATTCTTTATGGTACTTGAAAACTCCCCCTAATGCCTGGAAATGTTCCTCATTGAATCAACATACTGGCCTTCAATAACTCCCCATGTGAGGGGTTTAAGGTATTGACGGTAATACAATTATTCTTCACATAGATCCCAACTATGTTGAGGGGGCAATGATGTATGTTGGGATGGTGATATCGGTATGCAACCGAAATACCGCAGATGGGAAATACTTGGTAGATTTCCACGTATCAAAGATGGAGGGGAATAATAGTATGCAGTTTGGTCATGAGCGTGTAAAACTGCTTGACTCCAACGTAAAGTTGGTAAGTTATAATTCCAAATTAAAGATAATACAATGAGCTTAATTCTTTGGTTGGGCTACCAAACCATTTTGGTAGAAACTACCATATGTGGGAAACTTTGTAATATTAATATAAGAAAGCTCACATCAGCTAATGAAAAGACTTCAGTGCAACAACCTTCAGAAATGAACAATCTATACATAAGCTGAAACAACCTTCCCATCTAATAGAAGATACGGGATAGACCCGAGACAAAGATGTAACGTGAACGGTAGTAGGCAACTGTCATTGTCAGGAAAAGCAGGAATTAATGGGATTAATTAAATCCAAACACCCCCCTAATCCATGCCTTTTAGTGTAGATATATGTGTTTGATATTGTTAAAACAAAAGCAAATGGATCGAACCGTCTTTCATTGATAGTGATGCTTATATACAAGTTGGGGGGACGCGATCAGAGGATGTGTTTCTTCCAGACAGATGCGACGGTTAGCACTAATGCTAACCGCTTGGCAGTTAACAAGGAGAGATTTACCCCATAATTAGCATAATTAATTAATTCTAACACTCCTTTTAATCTACACTTGTTCATATGTCAACATCATCACAATTAATTAATTCTAACACTCCCCTTAATCTACACTTGTTCATATGTCAAACATCATCTTGGAGAGTTCCTCAAAAATCCTGTGGAAAAAATGTGAGGAGATATGTGTTTGATATGTTGCAAAAACTCCTTCAAAACCAGTGGGAAAAATAAGAAGAAAATGATGCAACATATAATGGTTATTGTCTGTTTTAACTCAATACGAGAAAACTCATAGAGTTTAGAGGACAATAAATATGTCGTATATACTTTCTTAAAAACCTCGGTGGGGGAAACAGAAAATATGACATATGGTCTTGTGTTGATATTACCTCATTAAAAACTTTTATGAGAACCTGTGAAGTAAACTCATGAAGGAAAAAGAGTATAATATGATGCATTGAACATGAACAATTCAGGAAGATACTCCCTCTTATTCTTGCAAATTTCGAAGCCGTCACATACCAATTCCATGAACATATTTCTGGAATGTAAAAGTTGGTAGAGACTTCATGAATAAATCAGTCACATGATTTAACTTGCAAGATATGCAATATAGCGATATCGCTTATTATGTAACATGTTTGCATTCGGGCAACACAAGAGACATTATCGTTGAGATAATGGTTGGTGAATGTAGCCATGAGGTCTCTTTCGAAGACTTTTCATGAGAGGGCTACCACACCTAGTAGGAACACTAAGCTTGTCTACGATATGACATAGTGGGGATCTGATCGATGTATCCAATGATATTAGTGTTCACATTTTTGTGAAACTGAAAACTAGGACAATATGTTTAATAACTTGGAGATATCGAAAGATATTCTTGAGTACCAACCAATTGTGTTTGGTGGATCCAATGGCATTATGGAACGTTGAGTCCCATTATCTCATTTCCATCATCTCTTGGTCTATATAGATCTTTCTCTACGTCTAGAGAATGAACTACCATGAGAGTTATGGATGGATAAGATTTGTCAACAATGAATTTCTCCAATATATTTTGGATATAGACAACATAGTATACCATAATGTATGAATGAAGGTGCTCAAGTTGTAGTAACGAGCGGTATTTTGGTTTACCCAAATCCTTCATTTTACACTACGTCATTTAGATGATTACATGTGTCTTCATTACAGACACACAAACATGGATAATCATCATTGTAGGAGTAATCCTTGTGTATAAGGAACTCACTACGTCGGTTCTATCATATGTACCGACAACAACAACAGCATGGCCGGGCTGCATATGCCGCTGTGGCGGCCACGGTGGCTCTACGAGAGGCTGAGGAGCGACATGACTTTGGGCTCGGTGTCGTTGCCCGGAGACAGAGGTACAACCAGTCAGCCACCGTCGGCACCAGAGGCGCGGCCGCCTCATGGGCCTGCACCGGCAGCGGCGTAGAGGGAGACGAACCGGCGATGACAACCTTCGTCGCGACGGAGGCGAAGAAACATGGACAGAAAATCCCCAGGCATTTTCTTTCTTACCTTTTGCCTGTAGAACTTTCACTGCTTGTACATGTCGTGGATTTGATTCTATCCTCTGCTTTGCTCCTTTTCTGCTCGTTTTTTGTTTTGGTGTTCCTGGCAAAGCAATTGTTTTGTGTAGGAATAAAATCAAACTGAATCACCTTGTTTGACACCGATTTCTCTTTCTCGAGGCCAGCGATGTGTATGGAGGCCCTTAGCGAAGGTCACCGGAGTTGCTAGGTGCCGTTCGTCACTTGATGCCGACGGGTTGTGCGGACGCGGGCACCGCGTGTGAGGGTGGCCTCATCGGGCACAACAACGGCGCTCCCGGGCCGCCGGGCGCTCCGTGATGTGCCACGGATGCAATATGAGGACTCCGTCGCAGGGCGAGCGTCATGCGCCGGTTGTTTTGCCTCCAGATGCAGGAGAAGAGCAACCGGCGCCTTGCCGTTTTTGTGCCGCCTCCCCGTCGCTTTCTTCTCATTCTCTGAGGCCAAATCGCTCTCGGTTACGAGCGTGCTGATAACGTGTTAAAACAAAAGCAAATGGATCGAACCGTCTGTCTCTTTCATTTATAGTGATGCTTATATACAAGTTGGGGGCACGCGATCAGAGGATGTGTCTGTTCCAGACAAATGCGATGGTTAGCATTAGTGCTAACCGCCTGGCAGTTAACAAGGGGAGATTTACCCCATAATTAACACAACTAATCAATTCTAACAGATATGTTGCTAAATCTCTTTCTAAACCAGTGGAAAAATAAGGAGAAAACGATGCAACATATAATGGTTATTGTCTTTTTTAACTCAACACGAGAAAACTCATAGAGTTTAGAGGAAAATAAATGTGTCATATATACTTTTTTAAAAACCCCGGTGGTTAAAACTGAAAGTATGACATATGATCTTGTGTTGATATTATCTCATTAAAACCCTTTAGAGAAAAGTAACTCATGAAGGAAAAAAGAGTATAATATGATGCATTGTACAAGAACAGTTCGGAAAGATATTCCTCCTGATTCTTGCAAATTTTGAAGCCGTCACATACCAATTCAATGAACATATTTTTGGAACATAGAAATTGATGAACAAATCAGTCTCATGATTTGACTTGCAAAATATGCAATATAGTGATATTGCTTATTATGTAACCTGTTTGTATCCGGGTAATACAAGAAACATTATCGTTGAGATAATGGTTGGTGGATGTAGCCATGAGGTCCGTTTCGAAGATTGTTCTTGAGAGGGCTACCACACCTAGTAGGAACACTAATGTTGTCTACGATCTGACATGGTGGGAATCTGATCGATGTATGCAATGATATCGGTGTTCACATTTCTGTGAAACTGAAAAACGAGGACAAGATGTTTGATGCCTTGGAGATATCGAAAGATATTCTTGAGTACCAATCAATTATGTTTGGTGGATCCAACGACATTATGGATGTTGAGTCCCAATATCTCATTTCCATCATCTGTCGATCTAAATAGATATTTCTCTACGTCTAGAGAATGAACTACCATGAGAGTTATGGATGGATAAGATTTGTCCATAATGAATTACTCCAATATATTTTGGATATAGACAACATATCATACCATCATGTATGAATGAAGGTGCTCAAGTTGTAGTAACGAGTGGTATTTTGGTTTACCCAAATCCTTCATTTTAAACCCTGTCATTTAGATGGTTACACGTGTCGTCATTGCAGACACACAAACATGGATAATCATCATTGTAGGAGTAATACTTGTGTGTAAGGAACTCACTACGTCGGTTGTACCATATGTATCGACAACAATAAGCCATATAGTGACTTATTGATTTTACACAATGTATGTTGCATTTTGTACTTCGATTCAAAAGTGAGATTCCATTAGAAATCAACCATATATGTCTGAATCTAGTGATCCACATGGATATGTATCACTACATCTATCAACTGCAAAGATAGATGATTTTGTACTGTCAATGATATAAGTAATCGGAAAGAGATGCCACCTTTGGAGAATAGTAGGGTATCTAAGTAAACCCTTGTGCTATAATACTTGCTCTTTGTTTTACCATTTCGTTGTTGTCAATTCTGTTTACCGAAGAAAACTGGTGTAGGTATTGCTTATGAATACCTTCCCATTATTGAGCAAGATTATTTCTACCTAGATTATACCATTTGCTTGAGTTCAATCCGAGTGTTGTTCACACTTTGCCATGGCCATGGTCTCTAGATCTGAATCACTTGAAAGGTTTTTTTAATCTAGTTGAGAAATTTATGTCGACAATTGTAGACTTCCGGTTATATGTTTCTGCATAATCTATATATCAATATATAGTTGATGGAAATATCGTTACCCATGGTGACCGCTCGCGATTTCCCAATGCGATTGAGTTGGGTATTCCGATGTCCCGGTCATTATGTGCACTATGACCTGGGTTGGTGGAGGTTTCCCGTCCATTGGGTGTATACTGCCCATTAGGTGTCTGTCAACGTGAAGTTGACTTGCATTTACTGATTCACAGGCCTTGATATCCTTGCTTGCGAGAAGCTGAATCCTGATATACCATCGTTGTACTTCTCCCCTTGTTGCTTTGAACGGGGAGTTGAGTGGTTTTAGTTGGTACCTCCACTCTTTTCGACGTATTTTTGCAGGATTGTAGGATTGCGTGAGACCTTTATAGTCAGTAAATGAATCTAACAGGTTATTTGCAATGTGTTGCAAACCTTCTGAATGCATGGTTCAACTCTTTGAGTACGTAGTTTGAGGCAGAAATGTGTTGATCATTCCACTAATTTCCTGACATTCTTTATGGTACTTGAAATCTCCCCCTAATGCCTGGAAATATTCACCTTGAATAACTCGACATGCAAGGGGCTAGAGGTATTGACGGAAATACATTTATTCCTCACATAGATTCCAATTGTATGTTAAGGGGCCAATGATGTATGCCAGATGGTGATATCGCTATACAACCGAATCATCGCAGATGGGAAATACTTGATAAATTTCCATGTATCAAAGATAGAGGAGAATAATATTATGCAGTTTTGTCATGATCGTGTATAACTGCATGACTCCAACGTAAAGTTGGTAAGTTGCAATTCCAAAGTAAAGATAATGCAATGAGCTTAATTGTTTGGATAGGATTCTACCAAACCATTTTGAGTCTAGACAAATAGGACAGAGTGCTAAAATTCAATCCTAGGGCCAAATTGAAGGCACACAAGGAGAATTCTATGACTTGTCCATTCGATTTGCTTGAAATCAATGTCAGGATAATGAGCCAAAGGTTTTGTGTTAATAAAGCACACACTTATGACCATCATGTAGATATGTCTTTTAGAACCACAGAATACTTCAATAGTCTAGTCAATGGATGGGAAGAGTCACTCACCCCGACTTGATGCGTTCAAGGAGTCTGGGTGGTTCAGCGTAGATTTTAAGGTGCGTGAAGCTTAAAATTACCTTCCCTGTGTCACATGTAGTGCACATAAAATCCAAATATTGTTAGAATTTAGCATCATAATAATCACAAACTATTGGAATTGCTGATAGTTTCGGTTTCAACCCAATGTCTCGATGACCAAGGTGAGTATGCCAAGTTTGCCATGTACAAGACACTCTGGAAAACTATCTTGTACACAACATGTGCTAGAAAGTAAAATGAGAGAGACCAAAGAGAAAGATGTAAAGTGAACAGTAATCTTTATTGATGATGAATTACACACATATATACAGCCACTGAAGAGGTGTGCCCGAAGGGACATGAGGCAACCGTCACTGTCACGAAAAGCAGGGATTAATAGTATTAATTAAATCCTAACAACCACATTATTCAGTCAACTAACGAAAGTCTAGAATAAAATGTGAAACATGAAATAAAATGGCATCAAGAAGGTAAGAGATCAATTGTACCGAAGCTCAAATCAGTTTACAAAAGACTTCTATTACATTATTCTTCAGCTATCCCAAGACTGAAGAGTAAAGCATCCATGATTTAATAGACATGGATATAATGGTGAACATGAATAAGCAAATTGAATTCAGGATGCATAACAAATTCTACCACTTCTGTCAGCAGTTGTTTCCCCTAATGTTAAAAAAGATTAAATATCTTCTCTGAAACATAACGGTACAAATTTAGCCCTAGAAGACAATATGTTGTTTCATACTTGCTAATTGCTATACATAAGAATCCGAGAAGAAACCTGTAAAAACATGATGAGTTTTGTGGAACATAGAAATTGCATGTGAAGATGGTACGACCACCTGTTTGAAATAGAGAGTAGAACAAATCTAAAGCGGCGGGAGGGGAAGTGCTAGATACTGTTGTCTACGGCATACACCATCAAAAGTTGCAGTATGAAAATAATAATGAAACGAACATACTTTGACTAACTTATGAACTGCTAACTATTCCTTTCATTTCAAAATAAGTGTTTCAACTTTGTACAACTTTATACTAATTTTAATACAAAGTTGTACTAAAATTAAGACATTTATTTTGTGACGGAAGGAGTACTACCCAACAACATACCTGAAAGTAAACATCAAGATCACATATGCTATGTTTATGCAAGACAATCAACGAAAGCATTAGAAATAACAAAAAAAATACCGAACTAACATATATGGGTGCGTAAGTGAGATATATATACAAAGAGATGTAGCATTGTAGTTGCATGTTATAAATGGTAAGCTTCATTTGTTTATTTCTTCAAGAGAACTAAAGAAAATAAATGAAGAGAAAATTTTCACATCCAGTGCTTCCAATCAAAACCTACCGGATGGGAGATATGATCAGGAATCCGCCGTGTCTCTACAAATACTCTCTAGCTGTGCTCGTGACAGGACTTATTACTGCGAAGGAAGTGGCTGGAGATGGATCAGAGCTTGTAACCCAGGCTAACTAAAAAAGCACTTAGATCCGGGGAGAAATAGAGGAAGGAGATCCATTACCTTTGGTGCAGGTGTGGTTAGGGGAGGACACCAAGCGGGGCATGTGTGGTTCATCGCGAGCTCTGGTCGACGCCCGGGGTCGCGGGGTGGCTGAGCGGCATCGCACGCAGGGGGTCGCACGTCGGGGATCTGAGCGGCATCGCACGTAGGGTCGCAGGGTGGCTCGCCAAGGTCACACATGGCGGCGGCCATGGGGACGCAGGGTAGCGGGGTCAAGGCGACGTCGCCAGGATCGTGGGGCGGCTCACCATGGTCACATCGGATGGCGTGCCTACATCACCAGTGGTCGATCAGCATTTTGGCAACGTCGCTACGACTGGTCGGTCTCGAGGATGGTTGGAATACTGGATGCACATGGCCGCGTGGTGGTGTATATATTGACTCTTCAGTTATGAAAGGGCAAAGGGGGAAGGGGAAGCGAATGGACAATTTGTTTGCGGTGGAATTGGACGTGCCGTTAAAATTTTCTCTCCTTCTCTCGATGGTTTTGCTCACATGGTAGACGTAGGAACAGTTTTTGCCGAGATGGCATGATTGATGACGTGGATAGGCTGAAACTATTTAGGTATTATATATTTTTAACCGCTTCACTCCTCTTATGCGGTGCGGCTGTGGGTGGGCCGACCAAAGGCCATGGAGGCCTGGCGCGTGGACCGACATTGAATGAATCTACTATCTGTTTCATTCATATATATATATATATATATATATATATATATATATATATATATATATGGATCGACTATTCGTCACCCTGGGTGAGGAATAGTTATTCTTCATCCCCTTTATTTTCACATCAATGCACCGTAATTTTACTTTCCGTAAATTTTATCGTATTCCATACGTAAAAAGAGACCGTAAAAAAATATAGTCACCGTAAAAAATACTTATGTCATGTAAATTTACAAACATAAAAACATTGCGTAAAATATACATAAAATGTGATTTTTCTGGTCTTATGACTTATTTTTTTATTTTTTTATGTCAAACTTTACATAGTGAATCAGTATATACGTAACTATTTGCATTTAAATGTAATTTATTTATGAAACGATCGTAATATTACCTTAGGTGAAAAATAACTTATTCTAGACCCTGGATGATGAATAGACTTTCTATATATATATATAGAGAGAAAATCTATTTGTACGTAGGGTGAAGAATTACTTATTCTTCACCCTGGTCCAACGACCCAGTCATCGCACCCGCTCCGTATGTAGTTCAACCCGCAGCACTCGACGTAATTTTTCACTACACTACCTTTTTTATTACCTCGCCTGAGACTTTTCTTTCATCCGTTTATTAGGAGCTAGCTCATGTGCCCACAGTTTTCGTGCCGATTCACCTTGGGAGCCAAAAGCGGCGATCAGTTTCGGAGGCGAGCGGCGGCAGGTTTCGGCGGCAAGCGGGCGGCTGCGGGTTTCGGCGGCGAGCTGGCAGCAGGTTTCGGCGGCGAGCGGGCGGCAGCTACGGGTTGACCCCACTGACCGGTAGCAGCACAAAGGCGAGCAGTGATGCGAGAGGCTTCGCGATGGGTGCCGTCTTCGCCCGCCGGCGGCCTTGTGGTAGCTGTCAGCAGAAGAATCAGCGCCCACTAGCTGTCTTAGTGCATGAAAAGGACCTGATAAACTGAATATTTTCACTGTTGTTTCTGTTTATGTTGTACCTAGAGGTTCTTGTTCCGGCGTTCTATTGTTTTTGCAATGGTGTTTGGGCTGCCGACCCAATACGCCCTCCCCGATGTGATGTTGTGTTGGCTGCAAGAGGCGCCACCTTATCTCTGTTCACTCCAATTATGCTCTAATATATCGATACTCAAATATTTGGCGTCTTCACAAAAAAAGGAAAATATGATTGTCCATTCAAGTATTGCTTGTTTGCTTTTTGTTGCACAAACCAGATTGTAATATTCTACTTTTGCCGAATAATCATGTGAGTCTAGCTAGGACTCATAAATTTGGTTTTTTCCGTAGCCATGAGTACAGTATAGAAGATCCACACCATCTTTTTTGCTAGAGATTCTTACATACTGTAAGATGTTGAGTTTTTCACATTAACCTATGTTCCTATCTTGTAGAGCTATCCATTGAATATGCTTAAATTCTTCTTCCCCATGATATGTTTTTACCACCACTAAATTTGATATGTTTTTATTTTGTTTCATTTACTACTTATGGGTGATTTTAGTATTTTATCCTTACAATCGTGTGTGTCTGATGAATTCTGGCAAGTGCCTCTTTCACACTAATTTTCGTTGCAAAACAATCATGAAATTTAATTGCTTTAGGTCTGTACTTACAACATGATTTACCTCGAATTGTTTGCTCCTTTTGTTACATCAGAAAGAAATGAAGTTCAGTAGCACAACTTCTGGTAGTATTAAGAAATCCATATTGACCCGCAAAAAAATCCATATTGAAGGGACTAAAGATACTTCTATGTTTCATTTCAATGACACTCTCAGGCGTCAGACTAGTTAGACTTGGACAATGTTGTAAATAGTCGGTAGACATAGACTAGTTCAATATGCCGCCCCCGCCATTGTATCTGGCATAGTTTGATAAAATACATGGTTACTGTTCATTGAAACAATAGTTATAGAGTTTGGCTTTTTGTCTTGTTTCTCACTATACTGTTGATTCACCTACAGCTAGCATGTTACGGGTTCTTATGATTCCGATGAATTTGGTACATCCAAAATCCCTCTGAGATATCTTTGATTTGACATTATATTATTTTCAGTTCAGTGAAGTGAAGCCTATTAGTCCTAAAGTTTTATGTGTACTTCTGTGATGGACTGATGGTGACCTCTACCTGTTTGTTGGTATAATTTCGAGAACTGAAAATATCCTGTTTTTCCAGTATCCGCTCAAGTGGATGACGGTTAATGTATGAGGGAGAGAGAGTCATGTCTTCATATTTATGGTCGGTAAGAGTAACATGCAATGGAAATTCAGACCTTCCTTTACTCATAACCAGTAGCAAAATTCAGGTTTTGTGAGAAGAAAAGTGAACCAAAGGCTATAGTACTGTTAATAGGATATTGTTTTGCTTCCACCCCATGGATAAGAATGTTTCAGTCGCTGGAGAGATTGCTGAACAAAGAAGTTGGCATAAAATCTCTGGTCACCTGCAAATTAATCTGGTTGAGGATCAAGTTCGACAGTAATTAGTTTTCACGTTTGGTAGCATTCAATTTTTTAATAGTGATTTCTGAAAAGAAAAAAAATCATGCTGCTGATTACTTCGTGCTAAGTGGCATTCAATTCTTAGTAGAGAACTGGTGAACTCAGTCCGACATAAATAGTAATATATCTAAGGGAAAAATACCTGAACTATAGAAAGGCGGACTTATATCTGAACAGGTCAAGAATGCCTCGGTACTGTAAGATTAGCTGATCAGCCGTAAAATTATAGCATGACGTGCTAGGTGGGTTGCTCGCCCAAAGGAAGTAGTTGACTCACATCCAAACTGTAAGATTATCTTGCACTTTTGCTTATGGTTGTTTTAGTTAGGACGGCCATTCCACATTCAAAGCCATAATATTACCTCACAAAAGTTCTGTTTCTTACGGTTTGTGGTTTTGGACGTGGATCACAAGCTGGCTGGGGTGAAGAATAAGAATTTTTCATCCAAGGTGACGAATAGTCGTGTATATATATATAGCGTAATATATGTTTGAATTGAAGATTAATTAAATGGAAAACACATAATTAAAAGGAAAATTTAACCATAATTAATTCATAAATCCCTAAAGATTAAAAAGGAAAAATAAAACAAAATTAAAAACAAAAGACTAAAAGTCTTCCAGCCCATGGCGTCAGCAAATGCCACGTGGTGGGCCTTTGGTGTCGGGCTATGTTGAACCGGGACTAAAGGGGGTGGACATTAGTCCCCACCCTTTAGTGTCGGTTCTAGAACCGACATTAAAGACCCTTACGAACCGCGACTATAGGCCGGTTCTGCACTAATGCATATCAGGCTTCATTCCATGGGTGCATGAGTTTCCCGACAACACTGGTTATAGAAGTCGAGGGAGAAAGAAGAAAGAGGAAAAGGACCAGATACAGAAGGTAGAAGAAAGATTAGCGTTACATGAGAAGAAATTAGAGGCATTTACCAGTCAACGAGCTACTGACCCACCATCTCAGCAGCACGAAGGTCCTTCATTCAATAATGCCCACGAACGTACCCCACAATCTTAGCGGAAAAGCAGCATGGATTCCATGAAGCTCGTTCGGCCCGATATCATGGCTCCTCGCTACCCCGCTACCCCGTGGATGATATCACGGAGAGGGAACATTGTGAGCTAACTGCGAAATGCTTGAACATGACCTTTAAGGTGGCGGTCGGCTATGTCTTACCTCCTGGACCTGATGGAACTTTCTATTGCAATCCGATTCTAGATGGCTATGTTGTTGTCGGGGTGGATGAAGTTACCAACGGATTTGAGGGGTTGGACTTTGAGTACCCTACAGGTGAAGGGGTGACTCATCTTAGAGATGCCCTAAGGACTATCATTCTATGGAGGAAGAAAAACATCATGCTTCCACAATGGACACTGCGTCAACAGACTCGGACGGAGAAGGCCCCTCAGTAGACTCCTCACAGTCCAGCTCTATCTCTGCTGCCTCAGTCGTCTCCGCCACGTCAGCACACTACACTGCCTCAGTTGTCTCCGCCGCGTTAGCACACTCCGCCGGAGGAGGCCCAATAGAATCCTTCACTGCCTCAGTTGTCCCCGTCGCGTCAGTGGACTCCGACGGAGGAGGGCCCTCAGCAGAATCTGTCGTGTCAGCTGACTCCGCCTCCTCCATCGCCTTAGCAGGAGTAGAAGAGATCCGTCACCGCTCAGACGGATAGTAGTACAGTAGCGAAGAAATCCAGAGCAGGTAGCGTCAAGAAGGCTCCTGCCAAGTAACCATACGACAAGACTGACGAGGAATTGAATGAGACCGTGGTTGCCGATGTGAAACGCCAGCTTGCACCCAAACGTCCAGTTCCAACAGAGAAAATAGATTCGGCAAAAGCGAGATGCTTTCTGAAAAACCTTACGAAACCACCATCGCCTCCGCCGCTATCAAACTATGATCGCTCTATTGCAAAGTCATATAGAGATCCAGAACAGTGGTCGACAAGTACTAGTAGTAGTGCGAAGGGGAAAACAATTCCCCAGCTGGTCGAACAGAAAAAACAATCGTGCCCCCCGCTGAAGGTGTTTGTCGATATCGCTAATGATCCGGAGGTAGTGGCCGCTACTCCTGGTTTCACTCTTGGTGGTTACTTAGGCGATGAGGTACAGTTCGAAATTGCCGAGTTAGCCTATAAATACGAGCACGGGAAGCCTCTCGTTAGATGTGAGGAGCTAAAGGATCTACCAACACAAATGCAAAAAATTGCATGATTGGTACATGGAAGCCTCAAGGGCAGGAACCAACTGGCTCATTGTGGGAATTAAAGATGAGCATTACTTCAATGGAAATGAGGAGATTCACATTGAATTTGATGAATTATTTCAGTTATACAATCAAGACACCATCGACAAATCTATCGTCAGTTGCTATTGTTTCTAAGTATCATTTTTGTAATTAAGTCTCTATAGCTCAATCCGTTCATTGCATGTATAATTATTCTCACTATGTTAATTATGCAGGAAGAAGATCCTCGAATGCAAAACAAAACAAACCTATGACATTAGGTTCATTACCCCATATACTGTTAATGATGGTAAAATCGTATGCCAAGGAAATAGAGAACATGTTGCTCAGGGCGTTACTTGAAAAACAAACCAAAAGCGAAATACTATTTTCTTACAACTTCAAATGAGTGTTAATTATACTGTCTTGTACACATTCTGTTTCGCTTACTCGATGTTAAGTGTAATTGATGAGTTACGCGTGCGCATGTTCCACTTTATTCTGCTAGTCATTCAGTTTGACGCAGGGAAAGTACTTGTCATGGACTCGTTACGTACAGACACTGAGATGTGGGCGGACATGGAAAAAATGTTTCAGAGGTAATTTCAATCATTATCGCACTATATTGGCAACTTTCGTTCATTTTCTGATATAAAATAATTAATAACTCCTTATTCATTTTTTTTGCCGGGCAGGGTTTGCAAAGAGTTCTCCTAGAAGGCTAAGGGTGAATGGAGAGACGAGCTGCAATTTCAACCAGTCAATGTAAGTAGTACTAGATAGGTCCACACAGCTGTTTGATTCCAGTTTCAATACCATTATCATGCTTGATTATTATTTTGATTGAACTCTATTCTCGTAAAGTGCTCGAGGCAGGGATGCATGAATAATTTATGTGGATACCATGTTTGCGAGTTCATTCGCCAAACGACCCGTGAGAAGGGCAGAATCTTAGAACAACTTGAAGTACGTAAAAAAATATTTATAATTTTATTTTATTACCATTAATTGTGTCGAGTTTTAGTCATATATATGTGTGTGTAGGACAAATATTTCCTACCACCCAGTCGTAGTTACCACCACTTAAATTTTGTATGTTGTATGTAGTATCTTTCAAATCGAAGAGTATGTACGCGTAATATGTAGTATATAAGTATGTTTATGTACCATATATACTCTTTTTTTGGTAGTATGTATCGTATTTTGAGTATGCTTGTTTTATGTTCATATATGTATGTATTTCACAAATATAATAAAAACTATGGACCAACTTGCAATTTTTTCATGTAAATCGCTTTGAAGCATCTTATACATATATTATATGAACATACTTAAAATAATAAAGTAGTATATATAATATCACATGGTATTATATAAGACATGTGGGGTAACTATCCCTAGGTGCTAGGATGTATTTTTCCTACGTATGTATCTATATATCTATATCTATATCTATATCTATATATCTATATATATACACGAACACTTGTTGCGCGACCAACAAACACGGAGAAAGAAGTCACTTCTCTACATTCATCACAATATTGTGTAACGGTTTTTCATTGCTATTAGTAGATAGCGTCGAGTTGAATGGAAAACAAAAAATAAAAATGAAAACCCTAAATGTAAAAGAATTAAGTGGTAAACACAAACAGAAACACAAAAGGGAGAAACATAATATGAAATCTCTAAACCCTTCAAAACCCTAAACCCCTCCTTTAAAAAATATATATATTCAGCTCTTGGTTAGTGCTGACGCGTGGCTGCCTTTTGGTCCCGATTGGTGTTACCAACCAGGACTAAAGGTCTTCCTGTCTGGACGCCCGACAGCGGTCACGTGGAGCTCTTTTAGTTCCGATTCATTAATATCGGTTGCAAAACCAGGACTAAAGGCCCTTCGGAACCGGGACCACTACCCTGTTTTCTACTAGTGACCCAAAAGCGTGCGGGCGTCGGGTGCTGACGGGTCACAACCCTTGACCGCAGGGAAGCGAGTAGATTATCTTTGGCCATGGAGCTGGAGGTGGTAATCTCTGTTTTTGACAACTGTCGGAGCGTGAGGAACTTTTCACCATGACAAGGGGATCGGGCAGGTCGTCAACTCCATTGGCCACAACAGTGAGAAGAAAGAGAACATCAATGAGTGTGGCCTCGGCCTTCTTATTCGCCCGTGTGTAGGTGACCACGCTGGAGGCCGGGATGCAAAGCTTGCCACGACGCATGGGTTTGGGAGGAAGGAGAGGACAGAACTGAGGAGCAGAGGGGAGCGGGGCCGTGCTGCCAATGACGCTCGGGCAGGTGGAGTACGGCGGCTCTGGCGAGCAAGTGAGCAACCCGAGTGATTAATTCCCCCGTATGCCTGTCTTTGTAGTCGGTTCTCTAGGCTTGATGAAACTTGGGGTACGCTTCGTTGAGTTGGGCTTTGCTGGGCTGCTAACTTTTAGCTCATGATTTGGACCATGCCGAGCCAAGCTCGGCCTGAGGTAGAAACAAGCACAAAAGTACAGGTCGGCTTGACCTTTCTTACTTTTGTTGGGCCGATCCTTGCTCGGGCCGAGTCGGAGCAAGCATGAGGCGAGCCCAAAAGTTCGAGCTGAACGTCCAGATTAATTTCCGATGTAGATAAAGGCCGCCCCTAGCGAACCCGACGAAAATCACACCACTCCGGTATGGGTCCCGGCCGCGGCTGCCGAAGCAGGTGCGATTCAAGCCACCTCAGGGTGGATCCCAACCATCTACGACGAGCTATGAACTTTTACTAGGTTAGATTTTTGTGTTGTTGGGGTTTCGTCCCCTAGTGGGTGTTTCGATCGCAGGCATCTGCGGTGGGGTTTTGACCTCACTCTTCCCTTTCTCATCCCATTAAACAATTTTCTGGTTCTGATGCTTGTATTTCCGTTATTTAGTTATAATGAAAAGGGGTTATGACATGTTGAAAACAATCCACGACGAGCTATGCGCCGACCCACCTCCTGATGCGGGTCCCCCATCGATCTCGGCGCATATTAGGCCAACTTGGTGTGTGTCCTAATCATTTGTCTGCTCAACCCCGTGTGGATCATGGACATCTTCGTCGATCAGGTGTCAAGGTGAACATGTGCCAGACCTGCTTGTTCGATCAGGCCGGGTTTGAAGAGTTTTGAGATAGATTGGAGAGGACTAAGGCCAACTCCAGTGCGCGACCCCATCCAGACGTTCGTTTGGCCCGGATTGTGTCTGTTTGGGGCGGGTGATGGGGTCATGTCCGGGTCTGTCCTGGGATGCGGTGGTCGTGCATCCAACATGCGGCCGCATCCTTCGGCCGCATCCTGTCCGCCACGGTCAATGTGTCCATATATTCATGTTTATCTCAATGTTTAAACAAGTTTGCACATCCAAATATCAATTGTCTTGAATAAAAATAGTTCAACCCAATCGAAATTGTCTCGAATAAAATAGTTTTACAACCAAATCGAAATTGTCTTGAATAAAGATAATTAACCAATACATCTATTGGTTTTCAATGTGATCCCACATGTGCTCAACCAAATCATTTTGAAGCTCCAAATGAGTATGCCACTCAC
Organism: Hordeum marinum; assembly: GCA_022496015.1. Lineage (NCBI taxonomy): Eukaryota > Viridiplantae > Streptophyta > Magnoliopsida > Poales > Poaceae > Hordeum > Hordeum marinum. The sequence goes on from CM039678.1 coordinate 473,774,176, forward strand.
GGATTTCACGATGGAATTGGGTAAACTGCTCAAATGTGACCGGTTCTTGATGCAAGGGCTCAACATTGTTACCTTGAAAACCAAATCCTTGGTCGAAGATGGAGTCATCACGCTCGTCCTTGACCATCATGTTGTGCATGATCACACAAGCAGTCATCACCTCCCAAAGCTTTCTTTCATCCCATTTCAGTGCAGAGTTTCGAACGATACCCCATCGGGATTGAAGCAGACCAAAAGCACGCTTCACATCCTTTGTAACACTCTTTTGCATTTAGGCAAATCTCTTTCTCTTCTCTCCTCAGGGGTTTGAGATTGTCTTCCAAAAGTTGACCACAGAGGATATATACCATCAGCCAGGTAGTATCCCTTGGTGTAGTGGTGGCCATTGATCTCAAAGTTAACAGGTGGGGAATGGCCTTCTGCAAGCCTGGCGAACACTGGGGAACGCTACAGCACGTTGATATCATTGTGAGAACCGGCCATGCCGAAGAAAGAATGCCATATCCAAAGATCTTGCGAAGCCACCGCTTCTAATATGATAGTGCAGGCTTTCGCATGTCCCTTGTACTGGCCCTGCCAAGCAAATGGACAATTCTTTCACTCCCAGTGCATACAATCTATGCTGTCAAGCATTCCTAAAGAAGCCTCTATCGGCATTGATCGCCAACAGTCTTTCTGTGTCAGCGACATTTGGCTGCCTCAAGTACTCGGGGCCAAACACCGCTACCACGGCCTTGCAAAAGTTGTACATTGACAGCAGACATGTGGACTTACTCATGCGCACGTACTCATCCACAAGATCGCCTGGAATTCCGTATGCAAGCATGCGAATGTTGACGGTGCATTTCTGATAAGAGGAGAATCCAAGCTTGCCAAGGGCATCTGTTTTGCACTCAAAGAATGGGTCATGCTGAACGACTCCCTCACGGATGCGATTAAACACATGCCTTGACATACGAAAACGGCGACGGAATTTGTCCGGTATGAAGAGTACGGTATTTTCAAAGTAATCAGTATAGAGCAAGGCGTGCCCTCTCTCTGTGGCGATTCAGGTTGGGCGCATGGCCAGGCACTGACCCCCTGTACCGAGGCCACTGCCTTTGAATGTGGTCATGAATGACCAGTGTAGCCACCACAATTTCTTCATCATCCGATGAACAAATGAAGTGGTTGAAGAAAAAATTATCTCCACTGTCCATATCTTCATGGATAAAGTGTCAAACACCTTGCGGTCGTGGTGCCGAAGAGGCCGCAAATCACCTCGAGGCAGCGGGGGCGGATGGCGGCCGGCTACAGGTCGCTTTGTAGCATCTCAGACGGAAGTTGCCATTGCCAATGGGCGTCATCGGCGGTCGTATCCCCTATTCCGACGGCGACGGCCAAAACTCCTCCAAACAACGGCCAAAACTCCTACCAAAGCGCGGGCGTAGTGGCGGCCATGGTGAGACTTGGTTTGGTATGGACGGCCGAGGGGCGAGCAGCAAGGAGGCGGCCGGATAATAGTGGTGTCGCCGGCGGTGGGGTTGGGCGGGAAGGGGCTTGGGGGTGGATGAATCGGCAAAGTCCCCGACAGGCGAGCCAGGGGAGGACAAGGACGTGTGTCCCGCCCGTCCACGCGCTGTTCGTTTCGCCCCAAACGCAACACAAGTTTAGGCTCGGAATGGGTCAAAAACGAACGAAAAACAGACATTTGTCCGTTTGGGGCCACGCGTTGGGCCGCGCTATTCGTCTGTTTAACCCCAAACAGACGCACCCGGACCGGATGGGGTCGCGCGCTGGAGTTGGCCTAAATCGCGTGCAAGTCAAAATCCCCCTCAAACCTCTCCGAGGCAGCTCGTAGTGATCCTCTTCAATCCATGTGGTGAGGGAATGAACCGAACAAGGCTGGGCGTTGCGTTGAAATTGTGGACAACCACGTGTGATGGCTCTTTTTGAGGCTAAGTTACATGGATACAAGCTGTAGACTAGTACATGCGCACAACACACACATCACATGCACATGCACGCACACCACTAAATACACCCACTACATCCCTATCAAGATCTACAACCTATATACACATGACCCATCTTGAGAAACTTTCAAAGGCATCCAACTTTCCGAACGACGGATATGTCATCATCCCTGTGGCACGTATAGACGTATGAGGTGCCTGCAATGGGAAAATACCCTGGTGAGACACCCACGTCGATTCCAGGAATCAAACTGCCAACCGTAACCATTGAGGCACGACGATAGATACACCACTCTCGGTTTTCTAGCGCCGCATCTCCATGTTTGGACGTGGCGGACGCACAACAAGATAGACCCCACGCAAGTACTTGGCATGCTAGCGCGACCGAACGTATCCGAGTAGGGTTGTGCTCGTCCTGGATAAGGTGACCGTATGCTTGTGGGACCTGTTGATGGGCTCGTCACTACTGCAGGAATGCCTAGCAATGGCGGGCGTCAAATGGCCAGCGGTGACGGGTCAGGCTCCCAGGGAGGCCATCACTGATATTCTTTCACTGTTATAATGCAATCATTGGCTGGCGGGCGCCTGCCATTGTTGGAGCTTGTATAGTGGCGGGCATTACTACATGCCGGCCATTGGTATATGTTATTAGTTGTTGTTATTAGTTGTTGCGGACGGTACCTGTAACGTGCCACATTTACCTCTTCGGCCTCCAGCCATTCTAGCACCTGATACACATTACAGGAGCAAATAAGCACACATTACGTTTAACATAGCAATAGCCTAAACTACATACAAATAGATGTACGCATTAGTGTACAACAACTCATGTCACATCATTAGTACGTACACATACATACAAGACCTCATGATAACAACAATACCATAATGACAGTGAGCTGGATAAAGATAACTAAATTCTTTACTCGTCTTTATAGTTGATTTTCTCTTTACGGACGTAATTGACATAATGACCATCAACTTCTCTACGGACGTAGTTGGCATAATGACCCATCGACTTTTTTTTTAGTCTTATATCCTTTGTAGCAGCTATTTTTGTAACCGTCCACTTGCTCTTTGCATATCTCCCATGAATCATAAATTCCAGTATTTCTCCCGGTTACACCACATACGGGTTCCACTTCATCTATGTAAATAAATAAAAAAGGCAACAAGTCAATTTCATAGTTATCCAATCACATAGAGTAAAGTCACATCATTATCTTCAAAGCATCATAGACGATACAAATCACCATGTTGCACAGTTCATTAGTAGTTCAGAAGCAAAAGTTTAGCTTCATCATAGCAACTTAGAAATTTAGTTCACAAGCATCGATCATATAGATCACATGAAAGCTGTGCACTAGTTGTTCAGCTCCATCGTAGCTTCGACGGCTGCTCGCGCACCCTCCGCGGCTACTCTAGCGCTCGCAGCGGCTGCTCTAGCGCTCTCGGAATATGACTGGACGCTCTCGGTGGCTGCTCGAGCACTCTCAACATAGGCGAGCACGACCTCGGTGTACTGAGCCACCCTCGCGACGATGTCTACGGTAGTAGGAATTTCGTCTATGGCTTTAGGAGTCGTAACGAGGCGTCTTGGCATCTCCATCTAATTTGCATTAAAGAGTTTGACATTTAGAATAAAAAAACAGCATGGCCTTTGATAGAAATTGAACATATTGAGTGCCAGAAATTATGCGAAACAGAACTTAATCCATGCTTCTCAAAAACATTGGCACTCACCATGAATACACCTGCATCATGAAAAAACTAATGTACCATATGCTCATCCATATGTAGTACATTTTGTGTAGCACACACATTCAATTGTAGGGCATTCACTTATGAAGATTCAATGGTACATCATACAACAAATTTTAGCTACACTATTAAAATGTGTAGTAGATTTCTATCCATATGTCATATGATTTTAACTACACTAATAAAATGTTGTATGAATATTTCTATCCATATGAAGCCGTACCGCAAGTAACCATTAACAAAGAGAAGGGAGGTGTCCTTACCGGGCCGGAGTCGCACGACGGCCGGACGAGGCGAAGGCGGACGGCGAGTTCGATGGATACGACGATGACGTTGGATATGGAGGAAGGCACGGGAAAGTAGTTCGAGGTAGCGTTGCATGGTGATGCTGACGAACTTCGAGGCGGGGTTGAACGGTGCTGGCGATAGGGAAGATTAGCTCCTCGACGCCGTTTGAGGTGGCGGACAACGACGTCGTCAGTGGGGACGGACAACATCATGATGCTGGCGGCGGCGAGAGAGGAGGGAGAATGATTGTGAGTTTAGAATCAGATCCGTCTGTCGTGAAGGGGGGTAGGTAAGGTGTTGTATAGCAATGACGGGCGCACGGTGAGGCCCGCCACCCCAGTATAAGCGTGGGAGGCGGCAACGCGACCAAATATAGCTGTGACGAGCGACTGCCAGAACCCGCCAGCTGCTACTTGAGAATATTTGAAAACGTCTGACGCGTGGGTCCCAAATATTGATGTAGCGGGCCCAAAATGCTGCCCGCCATAGCTGTGGAAGTGAACTATAGCAGGCAAGTTTTAGCGCTCGCCACGACTTGCTTTCAAACGCCGCACCGTGGCCCTGAGGCCGTTGTGTCAGAATGCTAGCTCACCATATTATATCGTTTCGCTAAGTCTGTTTCAGGATGAGCCTTGTGTAGGTAAATAAATTAAATAAAAAATAAGAAGCCACACTGATCATTCATTTTATTTGCGAATGAAGAAAAAAAGTGAAAACGTTGATGATATAAAGGAAAAGAACACGGGTCATTCAATTTACTTCTGAGGGGGGAAAAAGCTGGACACACCATGTCGGTGTGCTAGAAGAGGTTGTGAGACATTGACTATGCGCCAACACTCACAACCAGGAATCATTTATCATTGATTGCAATTTTTGTTGATAGCTTACCAAGATGACCACTTGGTGTCAAGTAGTGTAAGAATCAACATTATAAAGAGGAGCTAGGAAGTTCACATAAGCCGTATGGGACTAATCACTCGGACGGAGGAGGAAAACTGAGAAGCACCGCTAGCAGACGTGTTGGGTCGGCCAGGCAAAGACGTTGGGATTTAGCCCACTAAGAATAGGGCCCTGTCCCGTGGCGAGCACGTCCCGGTTATTAACGTAACGTTCATCTTGTTGTCCTAAAAATCCGATGTCAGTAACTAAACCCTAAAAGAAGTATTTCTCATATAAAAAAGGTACTGTAACGTTCTTCTTCTCCCACCGAGAATGCGTATGCCTCTAAAGATTCTTCCACTAGTCGGTGCTGTTAATGCACTTATGCACGCATATTCTGTGGTCTTGAAGCCTCCTGTCCTGTGCTCATACCACTTGCCCACTCCATGCATGCACTACAGGATCCCAACCTCATCGTTCACAACTTAACATGGGTAACCCGTACTTGCTTAACAAGGCCTCTTGGGAGAAAATCAGCATCAGTGGTGACAAACTAAGCATGAAGCTGTTGGTGGACACCAAGGCCCACCGCGTGTTGTACGCCGATGCCGGCAAGGACGTCGTCGACTTCCTCTTCTCGCTTCTCACCTTGCCGGTGGGCACTATCGTCAAGCTCCTCACCGTCGAATTTATGGCCGGCAGCATGGGACACCTATACGAGAGTGAAGCCTATTTTAAACGTTAAGATTGTACCGCACGACGCAAATGAACCCTAACGTCTAAATCCTTGAAATCGGTACCTTGACCTCACTAATCCCGATTGTTTTTGACCTTTAGTCCATATTCAAACGGGGGGATTCCTACGTGGTTCACAAAAGACCGGAATGTACAGGTTATACGTCACTTGTTCATGGGACCCACTTGTCAGTTGAAGGAGTAAGATACTCTTGCGTGTGCTTGCATTGTTATTTGGAAACAATAAGATTCGAACCAGAGCCCTGTAACAGCCATAGCCGTGTAACACGCACAATAAAAAAGAAGTGCGCGTGCCGCTCGCTGGTGACGACCATGACCGTCAAAATCCACGCACACCCTCTCAGCAGGTGGAAGCCGTCGGCCTCCATATCCACGGGTTTGCTTTCGATCTAGGAGTCTAGGACACACAGGCACCATGTCCTGCCCAACACATTGCAACACGCACATGGCCAAGCGCGTGTCGTCAAACGCTGGCGTGCTCGCGGCCGAGGCAGGCGGCCTGCATGCCTGCTCAAACTCCGCTGCTGCAACCAAGCTGTTCGTCTAAATGTCCGTCGCTGCTGCTGGATCGATACATGTACGTACACACAACTGGTGAATCGATGCAGTCCGCCGAGATGCAAGTACCCATACAAAGAAAAGAAGAAGACATACGTAGAAGCTTAGCTTCAAACCTACAGAGCTGATTGATTTGGCAAGATACGCAAGCAACTGGAGCCAGCTTCGCGTGGGAGCAGTTTCATCGCACTCGTCGGAGCATGCAGGTGCGCCTGCGACGGCTGGACTACGTCGTCATTGGCAAGCAGCAGTACAGATCGAGGATGGTCCGGCGGTCAGCTCGGTTTGATGCTCGAACCCTCGCCAGCGACATATATTCATTTTTTGCCTGAAACCTTCCAGTATTTCTTTCTCAACACCCTGACAAATAGGACCCACATATGTGTACAACGGCCTGGCAATATTTAATTGGTCAAAGTCAACAATCCCGGACTCCCTATGCCACGTCACCAAATCACCTCCTAAAAGGGGGTGAAGGTTCATTTAGACCGGGTCGAAGAAGATAGGGTACAAATTCAGGGATTTGGATGTCAGGGTTCATTTTCGACAACCTCTAAAACTTCAAGGTACTCCCTACACGACACTGTCCATAAGCTCGACGACACCTACGTCTGTCGTGATGACGCCAAGAACATCCTGCTTATGCTTCAGCTTCGAGAGCCAGAGCACGCATGTTGTTGTTCACATCAGTAAGCATGTTCTTTATCGATGCAACTGTTAGATTGATCTCCTCCCGCGTGGGCCAACGGCCCACCGGGCCCTATGATCTGCGCCCTGATCGGGGGCGCCCAACCCATTATGGTTGGTGGGTCCCTGTCACGCAGCGCTATAAAGAGAGGTGGGGGCCGGCGGCACACAGTATGGGGTTCACCGTGTTGCCAGGCTCCCCATCGATACACCCCGACCCGATCTAGGTCTTAGCATTGACAGTGACGGGAAGCTCCGCCGTCACTGCCACTCATCATCACCACCGCCACCTCGCCAACGCCATGTCCACCTAGTCGGGTTCACTGCATTGCCAGGCTCCCCATCGATACACCCCGACCCGATCTAGGTCTTAGCATTGACAGTGACGGGAAGCTCCGTCATCACCACCGCCACGGCAAGCACCGGGGAGGCCATAACCTGGGGTCCTTGTAGCGGCAATGGCACAGGAGCACCACGTCAAAGCTCCGCTTGGTCGGGATGCGCACATTGGCGACATTTGACCACGAACTGCAGCAACTCTGTGGTGTTTCATGCGAACCTGAATGTTGCAATGTTTGTGAACACGAGAAAGGTGTAACAGCTTCCGGTTGCCTAGGCACCCTCTATGAACAGTAAAAACAAATAGAAAAACAAATTTAAAAATTCTGAAACTTTGCAGTGCCAAAGATGGTCAAATTTTCTATGTGCTTGCAAGTTTTCATGCCAAAATATTATGTAGAGAAAGGTGTACAAATAAGTTTCAGATTTCAGTGCTAAAAGTGTTCAAAACATGAAGCACTAAAATGTTTTTCCTCTGTAGAGCTCCTCGAATGTTTTTTTGTTACGAAAACTTACAAGCACCTAGGAAGTTTGATCATCTTTGATGTTGCAAAGTTTCAGATTTTTTTGATTTTTTTCTATTTATTTTGATTTTACTGTTCATAGAGGGTGCCTAGGCACCCGGGAGCTGAAAATCCACTATCTTGTGAACACACACTTTTATTGAAGCAACTTTGTCTCAACCTGAATGTTCTGATGTATGTGAACATGCAGTTGTGTTGAATATGTTGTTTTGTCATGCAGCTTTGTGCATATAATCTAGTCAAATTGTCGAAATTTGTAAAATTTCATGAAGACAAAGCTTTGTATGCACTGTGAATGTGTAGAAGGCCGATGGCTATTTGGGGCCATTCACTAGTAGAAAACTAGCCTTTAGTCCCGGTTGTGTTACGAACCGGGACTAAAGGCCCTCCACGTGGCAGCTTCCTGGAGCGGGACCTTTAGTCCCGGTTGGTGTTACAAACCGAGACTAAAAGTTTTTTTTTAAATATTTTTTTATTTTTGTTTTTCAAATTTATTTTTTTTCTGATTTTTAAATCTATGAATTATCTGACAATTTAATCTCTAATCACCACTCATTCCAAATCATCAAACTTCCCAACCGGTCACCCATCCTCTCACTGCTCTAACCCGAGCACGCTTAACTTTCGAGTTCTATCACCCTTTGTTTCCAAGTCTACACTTGTTGTTTTCTTGACAATAGTAAGCTATCAATCCTATTAACCCTTAGGTCTGGATATCACATTATTTAATTTTTTGAATTCCAAACAATTATTATCAACAAATGTGAGGAATCCAAATATGACATCATTTATTTATTTTTAAATAAAAATATTTTTTAAAATTATTATTATTTATTTTGTAGGAAAAAATCTTCTTTTTGAAATAACCTTTTTTACTTTTGGAATTTCGAGAATCTGAGGAAACTTCACCGGGTAAACCCTGGTGAAATCGAGTCCCAATTTTTCTCTAGTTTTTTGTGATATATTAAACTTTTTCTTCGACGGCTTATGCAAAAGTTATGGCCGTTTTATATTTTTTTTGCAGAAACGGTCAAAATTCATATTTTAAAATTTCTATACCAACTAGACACCGAAACCTAACTACATCTCAAAGGATTTTATTTTTTGAACATTTTATCATTTTTGTTTATTTTCTGGAAAACTCAAAAAGGCGGTCCACACGGGGGGTAGAGTTTGAAAATTTCAGAACCCCTTTAGTCCGGGTTGGTGTCCATCCAATCATACCGTCGACTACATATGCTAGCATCATTCCAGCCAGAGTCACAACTAAGGTTAACCAAGCTAGAGTTAACCCATTTCTAACTTCATTTGCTATTTTTCATGCATTTAATGATTTTTTTGAGCTAAATGACCTTGAAATTGAAAAGCACTATAAATGAACTCTGAAAAGGTTGAAACTTGGCATGGTATTATTATTTCACCCACATAGCATGTGCTAAAAAAGTTGAGAGGCTTACGGTAAAAACTAGATGCACTTTGTGTACAAACTGGACAATCCCTTTCGAAGTATTAGGGTTTTGGACGAAAACTCATCTGTTACAAAGGCATTTCATTTTTTAAACTTATTTCAACTCCATACTTTTTGTGTGTTCAACATGCACCATCTAACATGTGCCTAGGAGCAAAAAGAATTAAATTAAAAACTATTTTTAAACTCAAGTTATTCACAATATAGGGTTTGAAGCAAATTTGAACAAATTCAAATTTAAACCATTCAAATTTGAAAACTAATTGCACAAACACAAACTAGACAAAATTTTGAATCTAATGCAAAAAGAATCACTCAAAAGCATCAGATATCCTAAAAGATATAAGCAATTTAAAACAGAAACTAAAAACAGAAAACAAATAGAAAAAGAAACTTTCAAAACCCTTTAGTACCGGTTGGTATCTCTAACCGGGACTAAAGGTCTAGCCTTTAGTCCCGGTTGGAGATACGAACCGGGACTAAAGCCCCAACCCCTTTAGTCCCGGTTCGTGTCTCCAACCGGAACTAAAGGCTAGTTCCGGTTGGTGTCTCCAACCGGGACTAAAGGTCTTGTTCAAACCGGGACTAATGCCCGACCGGTGCCCTATCCGCTCGAACCGGGACTAATGCTCACATTAGTCCCGGTTCGTAAGGCAACCGGGACTAATGTGTAGATCGAGCTGTGACGAATGCCCTGTTTTCTCTTCTGACTCGTGCCTTGTGGTTAAAAATTGTGTACTTTTAAGTTCGTTTGTGGTGGCCAATGGCTATGCATGAGATCTGAGGGATGCGACCAATTCAGATACAAGCCTTCTTCTCCAAGAATTTAAGTTGGCTCTACATTTATTTTTTTTGGTTCATTCAGCTTTGATCGCCCTCATTGTCTCTGCAAATTAAATGCAAATTCCGTGGCTTATTTCCGTTAGTTCTGTCTTCTCTTGTAATTTTTGAATGCTAAGCTATTAGACCTGTCAGCTATGGAATTTTCAACATAGTGGAAAATACTTTTTTTCCATATTACATAATGCTGCTTTTCAGCTCATTTATTGTACGAACTGCCTGCTTGCGTTTAGGTATGATCCTACAAATTCAGGGATTTGGATGTCAGGGTTCATTTTCGACAACCTCTAAAACTTCAAGGTACTCCCTACACGACACTGTCCATAAGCTCGACGACACCTACGTCTGTCGTGATGACGCCAAGAACATCCTGCTTATGCTTCAGCTTCGAGAGCCAGAGCACGATGTTGTTGTTCACATCAGTAAGCATGTTCTTTATCGATGCAACTGTTAGATTGATCTCCTCCCGCGTGGGCCAACGGCCCACCGGGCCCTATGATCTGCGCCCTGATCGGGGGCGCCCAACCCATTATGGTTGGTGGGTCCCTGTCACGCAGCGCTATAAAGAGAGGTGAGGGCCGGCGGCACACAGTATGGGGTTCACTGCGTTGCCAGGCTCCCCATCGATACACCCCGACCCGATCTAGGTCTTAGCATTGACAGTGACGGGAAGCTCCGCCATCACTGCCACTCATCATCACCACCGCCACCTCGCCGACGCCATGTCCACCTAGTCGGGTTCATTATCGCAAGGAGAAGGTATAACCCCATCCCCTTCTCACTTCTACCGGAGTCCCAACGCATACAATCACATAGGACCTATCAATGGTATCAGCCAGAGATTGGGTTTTGGATTTTCGATACGAAATCAAAGTATTTCCCTACCTCAAGAACACTAGAAAAGGAAAAGAGGGAAGAGAAGAGCTCACCGGAGTAGGGCCTCGGGCCACGCCAGCAAAGTAGCGCCGCCGTGATGGCCGCGTCGTTCCTCTCGATCCCATCACGCATCGGCATGCCGAGGCGACCGGGAAGAAGAACAACCCCGCAAGGGGCAAAGGGCACCGCGGCCAAACCTTTCGACGGCGGCGCGCTCACCGCAAGGGAACGCGCGACAAGCAAAAGGGGAGGCAAAGTCGCGCACAGCTCCCCCGCCTGGGCTTCTCCTCCTGCTTGGTTATGGCGCGCACGGCTCTGCCACGGTTGCCGTCACTACGAGGAGGGCGCGGGTGAGGGGGACAGGGAGGGGAAGGAGAAAAGGAAGGTGGCTCGCACGACGCGGTGGCTCACGCTGTCGTCCCCGGTGGCTGGTCAAGACCCGTCGGCGGCCTGGAGAGCTGTCGAGGGGAGAGGGCAACACAGGATCGAGCGGCGCAACCGGGAGGGGGCGAAATGGACTAGGGTTTCCCCCCAGCGGTGCGCGTCGGTTTTGAGCGGCCGATCCGTTCGCGCGGCCGTCGGATCGGGCTAGAATGCATCGGACGAACAACAACCAGCGGTAGCTGTCCATGGGCCAGGTGAGCGCGCTATATGGGCCATGGGCCGGTTTCGGCCAAAAGAGTCGCGGCGTCGCCCGAACAGGCCATGGGTCGGACGATGCCATCATGTGGCCGCGTTTTAATTTTTGTTTTTTAGTTTTCTCTATCCAGTTTTTTGGTAGATTCAAATAGTTTTATTTTTTCCTTTTCTATGCAAATTTTTCCAACGAAAAATTATGTTTAGGAAATAGAAAAGTAAAACAGAAAAGTTTCTGAAAAAGAAAATAGAAAATTTTCAGAAAAAGAAAAGTCCATGAATTTTATAAATAAAATAATAAAGTTGATGAATTTTTCTTTAGTAAAATAAAAGTTTCTGAAAAGAATAAAAAAGTTCATGAATTTTATATTCATGTTTTTCCGCCCAAAATAATTAATAGTGCTCTTTTACAAAGAAATAAAAGTTTAAAGAGAATTCAATTGAAAGAGCATATTAAAGTTATTATTAAAATAAAATATGATTCTGATATTTTTATGACTAACGTTGTTAATAACATGATCATGTGTTATTATTGCTATAAAAGGTGCATTTATTTCTGTTTTTTGACCAACGGTAGTATAGATTTAATTGCATAAATAGTTGTATATTTAATTTGACCAATGTTAGATTAATGCATGCAATTGTTACAATGATCTCACTTCAATTGTGATTCGGGAGAGGTTACCACTTGATGAGTTGCCTAAAATATGTTCCAACACTCCGAGGTGATAACTACATCAAATGGAGAAAGAAAGTTGATTTGGTCTTTGTCTGTGCTGAGGTGGACTGGGTTGTAGACACTCCACACCCGGTGAGACCTACAGAGCCAGTCAGAGAGGCAACTGATGATGATGATGCGTGGGATAAAAAGAGGATGGTTTATGCTCCATTGGAGATGTCACATACCCTTGACAACTAAAAGTGGCTTACCGCCAATAAAAAGTGTATGGCCTTCATAAAGAATACAATTGAGAACACCATTGTGACCTCAATTGTAGAATGCACTTCCGTAAGGGAGTTTCTGACAAAGATAAAGAGCAACCTCACTAGGTCTTCAAAGATATATGCCACCAAGTTGCTAAAGCAACTTGTGATAGAAAACTACACATGCGGTGGTCATGGCATAAGAGAGCACATCCTGAGGATGAGCAACATGGCAACTAAGCTTAAGCCCATGGATGCGGATTTGCAGCTCAAACCTACGCTCCTGGTCCACCTGGTTATGGCTTCACTGCCAAAAGAGTTTGACACCTTTGTTGTCAACTATAACATGTCACATGAAAAATGGGACATTAAAAATACTATAGCCATGTGTGTCCAAGAAGAGGAAAGACTTAAAGCCTCACATGGTGGTTCTCTGAACTATGTGAAGGACAACAAGAAAAGGAACTAAAATAAAAGTAGCAATGGTTCCGATTCAAAGGCACATGAAAAATCTCACATGCAACATCAACATCAGCAGAAGTCTTTTCCAGTGGACAAAGATACTTGCCTCCACTGTAAGAAGACTGGGCACTACAAGAAAGACTGCCCTGGTTGGCTAAAGTCAATAATGGCAAAGAGAGGTAACGCTATTGTTTTCTTTGTAAATGAATCCTTGCATACACAGTTTTCAAAATCTACTTGGTGGATTGACTTAGGAGAAACTATTCATGTTGCAAATTCATTACAGGGATTCCATTCGACGTGGACTATGCAAAGAAGCGAAAGATGCTTTGAAATTGCAAATGGAATTCAAGCATAAGTTGAAGCTGTCGGTGACATCTCCTTGGAGTTAGCTGATGGATTCAAGCTTCTACTTAGAGATGTTTTAAATGTTCCTTCATGTCACATAAACTTAATTAGTGTTTCCAGTTTGGATAAAGATTATTATGAATATCACTTTGGACATGGCAAATGTGTCATATGGTTTAATAATACTCATGTGGGTGTTGCTTTCCTACACGCTGAGCTTTATTTATTATCACACCATGAAAAGTGTATTCTGTGTGCAATGTGAATGAGCATGTTTCCACGTCGAATAAATAACAAAATAAAAGAAAGAGAATTCATGACTCATCGAAATTATGGCACTGGCGCTTGGGCCATATTTCCAGGGGAACAATAGAAAGACTAGTCAAAAGTGAAATTCTTCCTTTGTTAGAGTTCTTAGACTTAGAACAATGCATAGATTGTATCAAAGGAAAGTTTATAAAACAAATCAAAAAGGGTGCAATCCATAGCACATGCACACTAGAAATCATTCACACTGACATTTGTGGACCATTTCTAGTGAAAAGTGTGGATGGATATGACTCGTGCATAACATTCACAGGTGATTACTCTTGCTATGGTTATATTTATCCAATCAAAGAAAGATCTGAAGCATTGGATAAATTTAAGATATTCAAAGCCGAAGTTGAAAATTAGCATGATAAAAGAATAAAGATAGTTAGATATGACCGTGGGGGGGGGAGTACTACGGTCGGCACACTCCATATGGCCAAGTCCCTATACCTTTTGCAAAGTTCTTGCAGGAGACTGGCATAGTAGCCCAATATTCAATGTTGGGCAAGCCTCAGCAAAATGTAGTAGCTGAAAGGCGCAACCGCACACTCATGGATATGGTGCGCAACATGATGAGTTACTCCACCTTGCCATTCACATTCTCAATAGATTACCAAGCAAGTTGGTGCCCAAAACACCGTACGAGCTATGGAAGGGAAGAGTGCCCACCCTACAACACTTCAGGGTGTGGGGGTGCCCTGCTGAGGCCAACATGTTTAATCCAAATATTGCAAAGTTAGATCCCAAAATAGTGAGTTGCCACTTCATTGGCTATCCAAATAGATCAAAGGGTTTTCATTTCTACTATCCATACAGATATACAAAGAACAAGACATGCAGTCTTCTTGGAGGACGGAATGATGAGGGGGATCTTGGTAGCTCAGAAAGTTGATCTTGAGGAGAAGAGGGTGCATGCACCTAATCTGATGATTCGGGAGCCATTTTTCTCACTACCAGCTGTAACTCCACCCATGAAAACTATGGAAGAAGACTCGAAACCTGTCTGGCAGGAGCTGACTGAGCCCATTGTTGAGCATGAAAGGGTGGTGCAACAACCAATAGTAGAAGATGTGCCAGAAGTTGAGGCACAGAATGTGCCAGAAACCGAGGCCCTTAGAAGATCTAATAGAACAAGAAGATCATTTATTTCTACTGATTATAAAGTTTAGAATACAAAAATGCTTCATATGGAAGGTGACCCCACTACATACGAAGAAGCCATTAGAAGTCCTCACTCATGAAAATGGCTACAAGCAATGGAAGATGAGATGAAATCGATGTGTTACAAAGATGTTTGGGACTTAGAGGAAATTCCTAAGGGAGCCAAAACAGTAGGCTGCAAATGGGTCTACAAAGCTGAGTATGACTCTCATGAGAATGTGAAAAAGTATAAAGCACGACTTGTGGCAGAAGGATTTACACAAAGAGAAGGGATATATTACAATGAGACTTTTTCCATAGTCTCATGTAATGACTCCATCAGAATCATAATGGCATTAGTTGCACATTTTGATTTAAAGTTACATCAAATGGATGTCAAGACGGCATTTCTGAATGGTGATTTAAAAGAAAAGGTCTACATGAAACAACCCAAGGGTTTTATCATGGAAGTCAAGGAAAATATGGGATGCCGCCTAAAGGAATCTATTTATGGATTAAGGCAAGCCTTTAGACAGTGGTATCTAAAGTTTAATCAAACGATTAAAAGTTTTGGATTTAAAGAAAATATTGAGGATAACTACATTTATGCAAGGTTTAAAAGTGGGAAATATATTTTCCTAATCCTGTATGTGGATGATATCTTGCTTGTTAGCAGTGATGTTAGTCTACTACTAGAAACAAAGAAGTTCTTATCCTCAAATTTTGATATAACAGATCTTGGTGAAGCATCATATGTTTTGGGTATAGAAGTTCACCGAGATAGGAACAATGGAGTCTTAAAACTATCACTGAATGCATATTTAGAAAAAGGTTCTTACAAAGTATAATATCACTAGTAGAAAACGACCCATTTGTCCCGGTTCCAGAGGCCCATTTGTCCCGGTTCCAGAGGCCCATTTGTCCCGGTTCTGGAACCGGGGCTAAAAGGTCGGGACTAAAGTGTTGGAAATATGCCCTAGAGGCAATAAATAAAGTGTTTATTATTATATTTCCTTATTCATGATAATTGTTTATTATCCATGCTATAATTGTATTGATTGGAAACACTTTGCATGTGTGGATATATAGACAATACTTTGTCCCTAGTGTGCCTCTAGTGGACTAGCTTGTTGATAAAAGATGGTCAAGGTTTCCTAGCCATTGACATGAGATGTCATTTGATAACGGGATCACATCATTAGGAGAATGATGGGATGGACAAGACCCAAACTATAAACGTAGCATATGATCGTGTCAGTTTATTGCTACACTTTTCTGCATGTCAAGTATATGTTCCTACGACCATGAGATCATGCAACTCATGGACACTGGAGGATTGTCTTGTGTGTATCAAATGTCACAACGTAACTAGATGACTATAAAGGTGCCCTACAAGTATCTCCGAGGGTGTCTGTTGGGTTGGCATGGATCAACACTAGGATTTGTTACTCCGTGTGACGGAGAGGTATCTTAGGGCCCACTCGGTAATACAACATCACAACAAGCCTTGCAAGTAATGTGATTAGTGTTAGTCATGGGATCTTGTATTACGGAAATGAGTAAAGAGACTAACTGGTAACAAGGTTGAACTAGGTATGGAGATACCGACGATCGAATCTCGGGCAAGTAACATACCAAAGAACAAAGGGAACATCATATGGGATTAACTGAATCCTTGACATAGAGGTTCGACCAATAAAGATCTTCGTAGAATATGTAGGAATCAATATGGGCATCCAAGTCCCGGTATTGGTTATTGACCGTAGAGGTGTCTCGGTCATGTCTACATAGTTCTCGAACCCGCGGGGTCGGCACACTCAAGGTTTGGTAACGTTTTGATAGTATAGATTTATGCATGGTGGTGACCAAAGGTTGTTCGAAGTCCTGGATGAGATCCCAGACGTCACGAGGAGCTCCGGAATGGTCCCAAGGTAAAGATTGATACATAGGAAGTCATGTTTTGGTCACCGAAAATGTTTCAGGCTCATCGGTAGTGTACCGGGAGTGCCGGGAGGGTACCGAGGGACCATCGGGAGGAGTATTTCGACCCAAGAGGCTACATGGGCTGTGAGAGGATAAATACCAGACCTTAGTGGGCTGGCCGAAGTCCCACAGAAGGCCCATGCTGCTGGGAAGAAGTCCAAAGTGGAAAAGGTGGAAAAGGCAAAAAGGTGGAAATAAGGAAGGAGTCCTAATCCTACTAGGAGTGGAGGAGGAGGACTCCTCCCTCCACTTGGGCCGAAGCTACCAAGGGCTGGCCCTTGCGCCAAGCCTCCTCCTCTCCTCCTCCTATATATACTAGAGGTTTTAGGGTTTTTGCATATAGATTTTCAGCCACGTGCAACCCTCTCCTCTAGTACGTAGTTTCTCCTCTAGATCGATTTCAGCAGTGCTTAGGCGAAGCCCTGCTGGAATTACTCCACCACCATCGCCGCAATGCCGTCGTGCTGCTGGAGAACTCGTGTACCTATCCGCTCCCTCTTGCTGGATCAAGAAGACAGAGATCGTCATCAAGCTTACGTGTGCTAAACACGGAGGTGCCGTCCATTCGGTGTTAGATCGGGACGGATCGTGATTGGATCGCGGGACGCTCGGTGATTTGGATCGCGAAGACGTTCGACTACATGAACCGCGTTTCTTAACGCTTCCCGCTTAGTGATCTACAAGGGTACGTAGATCCACTCTCCCTCTCGTAGATGCTCATCACCATGGATAGATCTTGCGTGTGCATGAGAAATTTTTTGTTTCCCATGCACCGTTCACCTACAGTGGCATCATGAGCTAGGTCTATGTGTAGATGAGATCTCGAGTAGAACACACAGGAGTTTGTGGGCGTTGATGCTTAGATTGCTTCCTTCCTCGGTCGTGTTTTGGTTCAGCGGTATTGTGGGATGAAGCGGCCCGTAATAACCTTACTCATACGCTTACGAGAGACCCGTTCCATCGACTGATGTGTAACCTCGTTGCACAAAGATGGCTGGCGGGTGTCTGTTTCTCCTACTTTAGTTGTATCGGATTCGACAAAGGCGGTCCTTGAGAAGGTTGAAAAGAAACTTATGTATCACCGTTGTGGTTTTTGCGTATGTGAGAATTGTTCTTGCTAGATACCCGTAGCAGCCATGTAAAAGATGCAACAACAATTAGAGGACGTCTAGCTTGTTTTTGCAGGGTATGTTGTGATGTGATATGGTCATTTACATGATGAGATATATGTGATGTATGAGATGATCATGTGTTGTATAGAATATCAAGACTTGCATGTCGATGAGTAAGGCAATCGGCAGGAGCCATATGGTTGTCTTTAATTATTGTATGACCTGCGTGTCAATCATTAAACACTATGTAATGCTTTACTTTATCGCTAAACGGTAGCAATAGTAGTAGAAGCATGATGAGCGCGACAACCCCAATGGTGACACGTTGATGGAGATCAAGATGATGGAAATCATGGTGTCATGCCAGTGACGATGGAGATCATGCTGGTGCTTTCAAGATGGAGATCAAAAGCACAAGTTCATGGCCATATCATGTCACTTATGATTTGCATGTGATGTTAATCCTTTTATGCACCTTGTTTTGCTTAGGACGACGGTAGCATTATAAGGTGATCCCTCACTTAAATTTCAAGATGAATTGTGTTCTTCCCGAGTGTACGTTGTTGCGAAAGTTCGTCGTGTCGAGACACCACGTGATGATCGGGTGTAATAGACTCTACGTTCACATACAACGGGTGCAAGCCAGTGTTGCACATGCAGAACACTCGTGTTAAACTTGACGAGCCTAGCATGTATAGACATGGCCTCGGAACACAAGAGACCGAAAGCTCGAAAATGAGTCATATAGTAGATATGATCAACATGATGATGGTCACCATTGAAACCACCGCAACTCACGTGATGATCGGACTTGAGTTGGTGAATTTGGATCATGTGTCACTCAGATGACCTGAGGGATGTCAATTTGAGTGGGAGCTTTAGTATTTTGATGAACTAAACTCATTATCGTGAACAATAGTCTAAGTAACCTTTGCATATTTATGTTGTAGATCAATGGCTCGCGAAGTAGCACCCTTGAATTTTAATGCGTTCTAGAGAAAGCTAAGTTGAAAGATGGTGGAAGTAACTTTGTGGACTGGGCCCGTAATCTGAGGATTATCCTCACGGCTTCCCAGAAATCATATGTCCTTGATGCCCCGCTTGGTGACCAACCCGAAGACATGTCATCGGAAGACGTTAAGAACGCTTGGGAAGCACATTCTAGAGATTACTCAATAGTTTAGTGTGCAATATTGTATGGCTTAGAACCGGGACTTCAAAAACATTTTGAACGTCATGGAGCATATGAGATGTTCCAGGAGTTGAAGTTTATCTTTCAGAAGAATGCCCGGATCGAGAGGTATGAGACCTCCGATAAGTTCTATGCTTGCAAAATGGAGGAGAACGGGTCTATCAGTGAACATATACTCAGAATGTCTAGGTATTCGACTTGTCTGGCGGAGTTGGGAATGCCCCTTCCGCCAGAGGCGATCACTGACAGAGTTCTTCAATCACTGCCACCTAGCTACAAGAGCTTTGTGATGAACTATAACATGCACGGGATGAACAAGTCAGCCGCCGAGCTGTTTGCGATGCTGAAAGTCGCTGAGTCTGAAATCCAGAAAGAATATCAAGTGTTGATAGTCAATAAAACCACTAGTTTCAAGAAGAATGGCAAGGACAAGAAGGGTAAATCCAATAAGGATGGCAAAGCAGTTGCTCCTCCTATAAAGAAACCCAAGGCTGGACCCAAGCCAAAAACCGAGTGCTTTCATTGCAAGGGAACTGGTCACTGGAAGCGGAACTATCCCAAGTACCTGGCTGACAAGAAGGCGGCCAACAACAAACAAGGTATATATGATATACATGTTATTGATGTGTACCTTACTAGCTCTCGTTGTAGTGCCTGGGTATTTGATACTGGTTCGGTTGCTCACATTTGCAACTCAAAACAGGAACTATGGAATAGACGAAGGCTGGCGAAGGACGAAGTGACGATGCGCGTGGGAAATGGTTCCAAGGTTGTTGTGATCTCCGTCGGCATGCTCTCTCTTCGATTACCATCGGGATTAGTGATGAACCTGAATAATTGTTATTTAGTGCATGCGTTAAGCATGAACATTTTATCTGGATCTTGTTTATTGTGAGACAGTTACTCATTTAAATCAGAGAATAATGGTTGTTCTATTTATATGAGTGATATCTTTTATGGTCATGCACCCAATGTGAGGGGTTTATTCATATTGAATCTTGATAGTGATGATACACATGTTCATAACATTGATGCCAAAAGATGTAGAGTTGATAATGATAGTACCACTTTCTTGTGGCACTGTCGTTTGGGCCATATTGGTGTAAAACGCGTGAGGAAGCTCCATGTTGATGGACTTTTGGAGTCACTTGATTTTGAATCACTTGACACATGTGAACCATGCCTCATGGGCAAGATGACTAAAACGCCGTTCTCTGGAACAATGGAACAAGCAAGTGACTTGTTGGAAATCATACATACTGATGTGTGTGGTCCAATGAATGTTGCAGCGCGCGGTGGATATCGTTATTTTCTCACCTTCACTGATGAATTAAGTAGATATGGGTATATTTACGTAATGAAACAAGTCTGAAACATTTGAAAAGTTCAAGCAATTTCAGAGTGAAGTTGAGAATCTCGTAACAAGAAGATTAAATTCCTACGATCTGATCGAGGAGGTGAATATCTGAGTTATGAGTTTGGCAGTCACTTAAGACAGTGTGGAATTGTTTCACAGTTGACACTGCCCGGAACACCACAGCGTAATGGTGTGTCCGAACGTCATAATCGAACCTTATTAGATATGGTGCGTTCTATGATGTCTCTTGCCAATTTGCCACTATCGTTTTGCGGTTATGCATTAGAGACAATTGCATTCACTTTAAAAAGGGAACCATCAAAATCCATTGAGACGACGCCATATGAACTGTGGTTTGGCAAGAGTCCAAAGTTGTCGTTTGTTAAAGTTTGGGGATGTGATGCTTATGTCAAAAAGCTTCAGGCTGAAAAGCTGGAACCCAAAGCAGAGAAATGCGTATTCATAGGATAACCGAAAGAGACAGTTGGGTATACCTTCTATCTCAGATCCGATGGCAAAGTGTTTGTCGCTAAGAACGGAACATTTCTTGAGAAAGAGTTTCTCTCGAAAGAATTGAGTGGGAGGAAAATAGAGCTTGATGAGGTTATTGAACCTTTACTTCAACCAGAGAGTAGCACAGCGCAGAAAGATGTTTCTATGGAGCCTACGACAGTTGAAGAGGAAGTTAATGATGATCATGAAGCTTTGGATCAAGTTGCTATTGAACCTCGTAGATCGACAAGGGCGCGTACTACTCCTGAGTGTTACGACAACCCTGTCTTGAAGGTCATGTTGTTGGACAACAATGAACCTACGAGCTATGGAGGAGCAATGATGGGCCTGGATTCCGAGAAATGGTTAGAGACCATGAAATCCGAGATGGGATCCATGTATGAAAACAAAGTATGGACTTTGGATGTATTACCTGAAGGGCAAAAGGCCATTCAGAACAAATGGATCTTTAAGAAGAATACAGACATGGACGGTAATGTCACCGTCTATAAATCTCGACTTATGGCAAAGGGTTTTTCACAAGTTCAAGGAGTTGACTACGATGAGACCTTCTCACCCGTAGTGATGCTTAAGTCCATCAGAATCATGTTAGCAATAGCTGCATTTTTCGACTATGAAATTTGGCAGATGAATGTCAAAAGAGCGTTCCTCAATGGTTTCCTTGAGGAAGAGTTGTATATGATGCAACCAGAAGGTTTTGTTGATCCAGAGAATGCTGACAAAGTTTGCAAACTCCAGCGATCCATTTATGGACTAGTGCAAGCATCTCGGAGTTGGAATAAGCGCTTTGATGAGGTGATCAAAGCCCTTGGGTTTATACAAGTTTATAGAGAAGCTCGTATTTACAAGAAAGTGAGTGGGAGCTCTATAGCGTTTCTAATATTATATGTGGATGACATATTGCTGATTGGAAACAATATAGAAATGCTGGAAAGCGTGAAGGAATATTTGAACAAGAGTTTTTCAATGAAGGACCTAGGAGAAGCTGCTTTCATATTAGGCATTAAGATCTATAGAGATAGATCAAGACGCTTGATAGCACTTTCACAAAGCACATATACCTTGATAAAGTTTTGAAGAAGTTCAAAATGGATCAGTCTAAGAAGGGGTTCGTGCCTGTGTTACAAGGTCTGAAGTTGAGTAAGACTGAAGGCCCAGTGACTGCAGAAGATAGAGAGAAGATGAGTGTCATCCCATATGCTTCAGCCATAGGCTCTATCATGTATGCAATGTTGTGCATAAGACCCGATGTCAGCCTTGCCATAAGTATGGCCGGAAGTTTTCAAAGTGATCCTGGAATGGAGCACTGGATGGCGGTCAAGAATATCCTTAAGTACCTGAAAAGCACTAAGGAAATGTTTCTCGTTTATGGAGGTGATCAAGAGCTCGTTGTAAAGGGTTATGTCAATGCAAGCTTTGACACTGATCTGGATGACTCTAAGTCACAAACCTGATACGTATTTATTCTCCACGGAGGAGCGGTAAGCTGGTGCAGTTCCAAGCAAAGCATGGTAGCCGATTCTACATGCAAAGCGGAGTACATCGCAGCCTCGGAGGCGGCGAAGGAAGCTGTCTAGATGAAGCAGTTCATGACAGATCTTGGAGTAGTGCCGAGTGCACTGAATCCAATGAGTCTGTTATGTGACAACACTGGTGCCATTGCTCTGGCCAAGGAACCAAGGTTTCACAAGAGGAACAGACACATAAAGCGACGCTTCAATTCCATCCGCGATTACATCGAGGAGAAGGACATAAATATTTGCAAAGTGCACACGGATCTGAATGTTGCAGACCCGTTGACTAAACCTCTTCCAAGGGCTAAACATGATCAACACCAGAACTGCATGGGTGTTCGATTCATTACAATGTAAATCACATAGTGATGTGAACTAGATTATTGACTCCGGTGCAAGTGGGAGACTGTTGGAAATATGCCCTAGAGGCAATAAATAAAGTGTTTATTATTATATTTTTTGTTCATGATAATTGTTTATTATCAATGCTATAATTGTATTCATTGGAAACACATTGCATGTGTGGGTATATAAACAATACTTTGTCCCTAGTGTCCCTCTAGTGGACTAGCTCGTTGATCAAAGATGGTCAAGGTTTCCTAGCCATTGACATGAGATGTCATTTGATAATGGGATCACATCATTAGGAGAATGATTGGATGGACAAGACCCAAACTATAAACGTAGCATATGACCGTGTCAGTTTATTGCTACCGTTTTCTGCATGTCAAGTATATGTTCCTACGACCATGAGATCATGCAAC
The DNA here is from genome assembly GCA_022496015.1 of Hordeum marinum. Lineage (NCBI taxonomy): Eukaryota > Viridiplantae > Streptophyta > Magnoliopsida > Poales > Poaceae > Hordeum > Hordeum marinum. The sequence continues at coordinate 473,797,364 of CM039678.1, forward strand.
TCACGGACACCGGAGGAGTGCCTTGTGTGCATCAAATGTCACAACGTAACTGGGTGACTATAAATGTGCTCTACAAGTATCTTTGAGGGTGTCTATTGGGTTGGCATTGAACAACACTGGGATTTGTTACTCCATGTGACGGAGAGGTATCTCAGGGCCCACTCAGTAATACAACATCACAACAAGCCTTGCAAGCAATGTGAGTAAGTGTTAGTCACGGGATCTTGTATTACGGAAACGAGTAAAGAGACTTGCCGGTAATGAGGTTGAACTAGGTATGGAGATACCAACGATCGAATCTCGGGCAAGTAACATACCGAAGAACAAAGGGAACATCATAAGGGATTAATTGAATCCTTCACATAGAGGTTCGACCGATAAAGATCTTCGTATAATATGTAGGAATCAATATGGGCATCCAGGTCCCTCTGTTGGTTATTGACCGTAGAGGTGTCTCGTTCATGTCTACATAGTTCTCGAACCCGCTGGGTCTGCACACTTTAGGTTTGGTAACATTCGGTAGTATAGAGTTATGCATGGTGGTGACCGAAGGTTGTTCGGAGTCCCGGATGAGATCCTGGACATCACGAGGACCTTCAGAATGGTTCGGAGGTAAAGATTGATATATAGGAAGTCCTGTTTTGGTCACCGGAAAGGTTTCGGGCTCATCGGTAGTGTACCCGGAGTGTCGGGAGGGTACCAGGGGACCATCGGGAGGAGTATTTGAACCCAAGAGACTACATGGGCTGTGGGAGGATAAATACCAACCCTTACTGGGCTAGCCGAAGTCCCACAGAAGGCCCATGTGGCTGGGAAGAAAGTCCAAAGTGGAATAGGTGGAAAAAGGCAAAAAGGTGGAAATAAGGAAGGGGTCCTAATCCTACTAGGAGTGGAGGAGGAGGACTCCTCCCCTCAACTTCAGCCGAAGCCACCAAGGGCTGGTCCTTGCGCCAAGCCTCCTCCTCTCCTCCTCCTATCTATACTAGAGGTTTTAGGGTTTTTGCATATATATTTTCAGCCACGTGCAACCCTCTCCTCTTGTCTGTAGTTTCTCCTCTAGCTCAGTTTCAGCAGTGCTTAGGCGAAGCCCTACTGGAACTACTCTGACACCATCGCCGCAACGTCGTCGCGCTGCCGGAGAACTCGTCTACCTCTCTGCTCCCTCTTGCTCGATCAAGAAGACGGAGATCGTCATCAAGCCGCACGTTGTTGAACGCGGAGGTGCCGTCCGTTTGGTGTTAGATCGGGACGGATCGTGATTGGATCGCGGGACACTCGGCGATTTGGATCGCGAAGACATTCAACTACATCAACCGCGCTTCTTAACGCTTCCTGCTTAGCGATCTACAAGGGTACGTAGATCCACTCTCCCTCTCGTAGATGCTCATCACCATGGATAGATCTTGCGTGTGCGTAGGAAATTTTTTGTTTCCCATGCAACGTTCTGCAACATAAAGCCCCAAAAATTTAGTCCCTGTTCGCTCACGAACCGGGACAGAAGGGGTTCCACATGGCCTCTGCGGGGAGCCCAGGTAGGAGGGACCTTTAGTACCGGTTTGTAACATCGACCGACCAAAAGGCGTCCATGCGTCAACATCTGGCAGGAGCTGGGGGTTTTAAGGAGGGGTTTATGGGGCTTTCATATTGTGTTTCCCCCTATTATTTTTGTGTTTACCATTTTTATTTTATGCTTTTAGTTCAACTCGACGCTAGCTACTATATATAGCAATGAAAGAACTATTACACAACATCGTCATGATCAATATATAGAAAGAACCATCAGTATCACTTGAAATTTGTTCAACTTAAGAAACAAACATCAATGTATCACATTCATCTTAACACACTGATTAATTAACTAACAGTTCTCCAACTGATATATTCATGACTTAGTTCTAAACATGGTCAACAACAACCCTCATCTGATAGTCCTTGCGGTTGCTCTTCCTTATAGTGATTACCACAAGGGTGTCCACCCTTAGTTCTATCTTTCCCTTGATGAAGTCCTGCCAGCCGGCCTTGTGGAATGATATGCGCCCATCATCCTCTGTCTTGTATTGGACATTCGTGACATGCCCTCTTGGTCCATGGATTACTCTAGCAGTGCCGACTGCGGGGATGTCCACTCCGGAAACCATCTTCAAAGGTAACTTCTGAAGACCCCATCATTAATAGAAAATAGAGAGCACAGAATGTTAGACATCTCCTCCATACTTGGTTATGACCAAAAAGAGATGAAAGAATATAAAACATCTCACCATAACTTTTTTGACCATGTTTGCTTTTGTTAGACAGTGCACAAAGGGCTTCCCCAAGAACGCCGAAGAGGATGGTAACATTTCTTTCACACTATGTTTATCATCCGAAGTAAGCTTCTTCATCCTTTGAGAAAAAATTGTAGAAAGGATAGGACCATCATCTTCATCTTTGATGTCCTCCTCTTCATCTTGGTTGTCCTCCTCTTCATCTTGGATGTCCTCATCTTCATCTTGCCTATCGCTGTCATCTTGGTCATCTTGGCCGACGATGTCATCTTCGTCATCATCATCTCTTTGGACATATAATCTCCTTAACCTATTCACCTCTCCTATTAAGGAAAAAGCGACGAGTTCTCCTCCTTTAAAATTGTTCACTACAATGTACTGCTCCCATCCATCACCATATATGATGGTTTTATTCTTTCCTTTGCATAGATCCAATTCGAACTCGCGCTCCTCATCATCCTCAAAGTACAACACGTTACCATATGAATTGTTGAAGTCCTCCCTTATGTTGCATGGAACACACTATGCAGCAGTTAATAATCAACAATAAATTTAGTAAAATAGCTAAACAGATGATCATAATTCAATACAAATTCAAGTTAAAGACCGTTACCACTGATTTTTGAAATCTCTTTCTCAAAAATACCCCAAACTACACTGCAGTTCCAAGACTGTCCATACATGAATTTTGGCAGACCTTGTAGATCTTATGCCTCATGGTCCCTATAATAAGCCCAAGTAGTTATCAAACGTAAGAAAATGCAATTAACACGATAGATCACCATCAACATTTGAAAAATCTCTCTCTATATATATATCACCATAATGAAAATAATCTATATATCGACATAATGAACTATATATATATCATATCACCATCATCAAAGAACTATATATATATATATCATATCATCATTTCATCAAAGAACTCATATCATCAACAACATCATCATTGCTCATATATCCATGGATCATATATAAAAACTTTCTATGAACAAAAAAAGTTCTATAAACAAAAACATAATTCTATGAACAAAAAAAGTTATATGAACAAAAAATTATACATCAATGCATACATATCCATGGATCATCCATATACATTTGCATACACATCCGCATACATATACATCAATGCATACATATGAACAAAAAAAGGCAGAGGCGACTGTGGCAAGCTGAGCGCGGGCGGGGAAGCAGCGGCGGCTGCGGCGCGGCAAGCAGAGTGCGGGCGGCCGGAGCGCGGGCGACATCGGCATCACGGCGGGCGGCGGCATCGGGGAGCGGAGGGAGAGGAGGGGAACGACGCGACGGCTCATAGTAGGAGCGGGGATGGCGTTAGGCAGCTCGGCGACGGCAACGACGGCGAGGTGGAGCAGCCTAACGACGTCGGGGTAGGGCTCGGCCGGCGGTGGCGGGGGCGGCGGGCGACGTCTGGGCAGCCTGGCGGCATCGATTTCGTCAGCGTCGTCGGGGGCGAGGGCGAGATGAGAACTGGAAAATCTGGGAAGTGCTACTTATATACCCAGAGCATTGGTCCCGGTTGGTGGCACCAACCGGGACCAATGTGTTGAAAATTGACCTTTGGTCCGGGTTGGTGGCATCAACCGGGACTAAAGGGGGCATTGGTCCCGGTTGGTGCCACCAACCGGGACCAAAGGGTGGTGCTGCCTGGGGCCAAATTTTTAGTCCCACCTTGCTAGTTGAGAGAGCCCGAGAGTGGTTCATAAGCGCTGCTGCGCACACCCTCTCGAGCTCCTCTCAACTGTAGGCTTTCGGGTCTAATCTGTCACTGCATGTGGGCCTATTGGGCCTTCCATGGGCCTGAATCCTGGCCCAACAAGCTGGTTGGGTTTCTAGTCGTATTCAGGCCGTGGTGTCTGAGTAGGTGGCATTTTTTTAAAAAAATAGTCTAGTTTTTTTGTTTTGTTTTTTTCTTTGTTTATTTTATGTTGTTCCTAATTATTTTTTTAGTGACTCTTTTTTGCTTTGAGGTCACAAAAATTATAAACTTTTTGTTAGTGCCATTAGTTTTCAAATTTGAATAGTTTAAATTTGAATTTTTGAAATTTGTGTGAATCAGTAGTTTGTGAATAACTTTACTAAAAAATAGATTTTTGAGTGATTCTTTTTCCTACTATTCAATATTACTGTGTTTTATCATTATATTCAATTTGGTAAGTTTAGGTTCTTTTAAATTTCTGTTTTAATCAAAAACAGATTTGGTTATTTTAATTTGCTATTGAAGTTTACTTGGCAGGATGGTGGGAACACCAGCTCGAAATAACAAGACAATGCACCAAATCACTCCTTAACCTTGACAAACTTACTGGATCAATCACCTTCTGAGAGATTGCATTAAGGAATGCACATAGCTTCACAATGGCTAATCGAACGTTTTCCGGTAGAAGCCCCCTCAATGCAACCAGAAGCAGTTGTGTCATAATCACGTGGCAGTCATGAGACTTTAGGTTCTGGAACTTTTTCTCTACCATACTTATTGTTCCCTTTATGTTTGACGAGAAGCTAGACGGGACCTTCATACTGAGTAGGCATTCGAAGAAGATTTCCTTCTCTTCTTTGCTAAGAGTGTAGCTGGCATGACCCTGAAACTGCTTTGGATCCATGCCATCTTCTCCGTGCATACATTGCTATTCCTCCCGTGACTCTGGTGTATCTTTTGTCTTCCCATACATGCCCAAGAATCCTAGAAGGTTCACACAAAGATTCTTCGTCACGTGCATCACGTCGATTGTGGAACGGACCTCTTGGTCTATCCAATAGGGTAGGTCCCAAAATATAGATTTCTTCTTCCACATGGGTGCGCGTCCTGCATCATCAGTCATAACAGATAGTCTGCCATGGCCCTTTCCAAATATTACTTGTAAATCTTTGACCATACCAAGTATGTGATCACCAGTACGGAGGGAAGGCTTCTTCTGGTGATCTACCTCACCTTTGAAATGCTTTCCTTTCTTTCGACATTGATGGTTGGTGGAAAGAAATTGACGATACCCCAGGTACACATTCTTCCTGCATTTGTCCAAATATATATTGTCGGTGCCATCTAAACAGCGTGTGCATGCGTGGTATCCCTTGTTTGTCTGTCCTGAAAGGTTACTGAGAGCAGGCCAATCATTGATGGTTACAAACAACAACGAATGTAGGTCAAATTTCTCATGTTCGTTCTCATCCCACACAGGTACACCTCTTCCATTCCATAGTTGTAAAAGTTCATCAACTAATGGACTTAGGTACACATCAATGTCGTTGCTGGGTTGCTTAGGGCCTTGGATGAGCACTGGCATCATAATGAACTTCCGCTTCATGCATAACCAAGGAGGAAGGTTATACATACATAGAATCATAGGCCATGTGCTATGCTTGCTGCTCTGATCTCCAAAAGGATTAACGCCATCTGCACTTAAACCAAACCATACATTCCTTGGGTCAACTGTAAAATCGCTCCACTTTCTCTTGATCTTTCTCCACTGTGACCCGTCAGCGGGTGCTCTCAACTTCCCATCTTTCTTACGGTCCTGTTTGTGCCATCGCATTGACTTGGCATGCTCTTTGTTTCTGAACAGATGTTTCAACCGTGGTATTATAGGAGCATACCGCATCACCTTGGCAGGAACTCTCTTCCTGGGGCGCTCGCCGTCAACACCACCAGGGTCATATCGTCCGATCTTATATCGTAATGTACCGCATACCGGGCATGCATTCAAATCCTCGTATGCACCACGGTAGAAGATGCAGTCATTAGGGCATGCATGTATCTTCTACACCTGCAATCCTAGAGGGCATACAACCTTCTTTGCTGTGTACGTATTGTCGGGCAATTCATTATCCTTTGGAAGCTTCTTCTTCAATATTTTCAGTAGCTTCTCAAATCCTTTGTCAGGTATACCATTCTCTGCCTTCCACTGCAGCAATTCCAGTGTGGTATTGATCTTAATTTGTGTTGCAATCTTCGCAATTGGGGTGCAACCTTTTTTTGTGATCCTCTAACATGCGATCAAATTTCAACTTCTCCTTTTCACTTTCGCATTGTCTCCTTGCATCAACAATGACCCGGCGAAGATCATCATTGGGCACATCGTCTGGTTCCTCTTGATCTTCATCTTCCCCCGTTGCAGCATCACCGTATTCGGGAGGCACATAGTTTTCATCATCCTCTTCTTCTTCGTTGTCTTCCATCATAATCCCTCTTTCTCCGTGCTTCGTACAAACATTATAGTGTGGCATAAAACCTTTCTCAAGAAGGTGGAAGTGTAGGGTTTTAGAGTTGGAGAAAGCCTTCGTATTCTCACAGATAGTACATGGACAATGCATAAAACCATTCTGCTTGTTTGCCTCGGCCGCTTCGAGAAAATTATGCAGGACCTTAATATACTCAGAGGTGCGTCGGTCACCGTACATCCATTGCCAATTCATCTGCATGTGTTATATAATATAAAGTGTATTAATAGACATGACGAGGGCCGACGGAGGCGGATACCAAAACCATCGCACTATATAATAACAAACAATAATAAAAGTAAGAAAATTACACAAGTATCTATCTAAATAATACAAGTAAGAACTTTTTTATTTTAGAAAGAAGATAAGAAGAAGAGGCTAACCACGGTGCTGCCGGTGCCGAGATGGGCGCGGGCAATCGACGGCGGTGAGGACGGGGACGGGACAGGACGGACCGCCAAACCTAGCAAATCTTGAGGAAAATGGAGCTTGGACAAGGAGCTTCGAGAGGAGAAAGCTTAAGTGTGGCTTGGGAATTTCATCGAACACCTCATGTGCATAGGAGGTGAGCTAGAGCACCACAAAGCTCTACCACGGCCGACCAAAAAAAATAGAGCAGTGCACTGCTCTGCTTGCGGGAAGGGGGGTATATATAGGCGAGTCATTGGTCCCGGTTTGTGGCTGGAACCGGGACTAAAGGACCACATTTTGTCCCGGTTCCAGACCAAAACCGGGACCAATGATTGTGGGCCAGGATCGAGTCCCATTGGTCCCGGTTCATGTCAAAACCGGGACCAATGGGGTCATAAGAACCGGGATCAATGGCCCACGAGGCCCCGTCGACGCCCTGGTCTCACGAACCGGGACCGATGCCGCCATGGGTCCCGGTCGTGAGTGAACCGGGATTAATGGATTTTCAGGCCTGGACCGAAGCCCTGCTTTCTACTAGTGTATGCATGCGAGTAAAGCCACATATCTTCCTCTAGTCAAGGGCGACAGTTTTGGGGAATTCCAATGTCCCAAGAACCAGTACGAGATCGATCAAATGAAAGCAGTACCATATGCTTCGGCTGTTGGAAGCTTACAGTATGCACAAGTGTGCACTCGTCCTGACTTAGCCTTTGTCACCGGGTACTCAGTAGATATCAAAAGAATCCAGTCATAGAGCACTAGAAGATGGTAAAGAAAGCATTGCGTTATGCGCAAGGCACGAAGGACTACATGCTAACATACATGAGATGTGATTCCCTAGAGATAAGACGGTATTCAGACGCAAATTTTGTGGGGGTAGACATGATAGAAAATCCACGCCAGGATATGTGTTCACTCTCGTTGGGGGAACTATTTCGTGGAAAAGCTCCAAACATTCAATAGTTGCATCATCCACGATGTATACATAATTCATAGCATGCTTCGAGGCCACGAGGCAGGCGATATGGCTAAAGAAATTTATACCCGACTTGAAAGTGGTAGATTGTATTCACAAACCACTAAAGATGTACTGTGACAACAAGTCCGCAATATTTTATGCTCACAACAACAAGTCGAGTAATGCTGCCAAAACAATAAAGATAAAGTATTATGTTGTGAAAGATAAAATTCAGGATCACACTATAAGTCTTGAGCATATAAGGACAAAGAATATGCTTGCAGATCCTCTTACGAAAGGCTTACCATCCAATGTGTTCAAGGAACACTTAGCCAACATGGGTTTAAGGGAAAGCATATGATTCCTGGACCATGAGAGGCCCAAAAAGAAATAGAATTTGTTTTAGAACAGAGAGGTATGTTGTAGATGTCTGATTGTATCGGCAATTGAGTTGTGATGATGAAACATGTTCTATGTATTGATCTGTGATGAAATGAGTAAAGTAAAAAGTATATAGTTAAAAGTAAAGTTGATATCAAGGGCGAGAATGTTAGATTGATCTCCTCCCACGTGGGCCCAATGGCCCACCAGACCCTATGATCTGCGCCCTGATCGGGGGCGCCCAACCCATTATGGTTGGTGGGCCCCTATCATGCGGTGCTATAAAGAGAGGTGGGGGCGGCGGCACGCAGTACGAGGTTGACCGCGTTGCCAGGCTCCCTACCGATACATCCCGACCCGATCTAGGTCTTAGCGTTGACAGTGACAGGAAGCTCCGGTGCCACTGCCACTCATCATCACCACCGCCACCTCGCCGACGCCATGTCCACCCCGTTGATTTCATCATTGCAAGGAGAGGGTATAACCCCATCTCCTTCTCACTTCTACCGGAATCCCAACCCATACGATCACATAAGTCCTATCAGCAACAACAACTGCAGGAACTACGCCAGAGTATGCGGCTTGCTGTGCACCAAGTGTCATTGTAGCATGGAAACCCCGATGGAGCCGATTGTGGAGTCGGAGGGCAGCTCGGATGGGGGCGTGGTGCCTTGCGCTGCTGGCGCCGGCTTCGTGCAGGGAATTGTGACGTACACTGTGATGGACGACCTCAATGTGTCACCCATGTCTTCCATCTCTGGGATCACCCCACTAGTAGAAAAAGGCCCATTTGTCCCGGTTCTAGAACCGGGACTAAAGTGTCAGGACTAAAGCCCAAAACCTTTAGTCCCGGTTCTCTTACAAACCGGGACAAAAGGGGCTCCACGTGGCCTCTGCGGGGAGCCCAGGCAGGAGGACCTTTAGTCCCGGTTGGTAACACCAACCGGGACCAACAGGCATCCACACGTCAGCATCTGGCAGTTGCTTGTTTTTTCATTTTGAAAGGGAGGGGGGTTTAGGGGGTTTTAGAGAGTTAATTTAGGGGTTTTATATTGTTATAGCTAGCTAATTGATAGAGAGAAGTGTCCTCTCTTTGTTCATGCTTGGTCGACGCTAGCTACTATAGAGAGAACTCGACACGCTAGCTAGTAAGCAAATGAAGGAACAATTAAGTACAGAAGATCGTCATGTACATATAGAGATAGAAGTGATCGACCTCTCTTTCTCCGAGAGATTGGTCGTATAAAAAGTTTTTGTATATATATTGGACGCTACTAGCTACATATATAAAATATAAGATCTCTTTCAATCCCTAACATCTTATGTCCAATTGCAGATGGTATGGTCCGGCTTTATTGATGACGTGTTCAAGAAAGAATCCCGCCAATTCTTCTTGAATTGCTCGTATGCGATCATGTGGTAGGAGTTCATCCCGCATCTGCCACATCTAATTTGAAGAAGGGGGTCAATACATATATATGGTAATAAAATAAAATTGTGAATATTATTGCTTACGCACTTCAAATTGTTTTGTAGAGTAGCCCTGCTTAGGGGCCGTCGCATTGTAGATGAACTCGCAAACGTAGTATCCACATAAATCAGTCTCGTCTTCCTGCCACACGCACTTTACGAGAAATAGAGTTCAATCAAACTGATAATCAAGCATGATAAATGGTATTGATGAAACTAGAATCAACGTGAGATGCGCGGAACTAGCTAGTAGTACTTACTTTTGGGTGTGTAAATTGCAGCTCCTTCGGCAGTGCCGGAACAATTGTTGTGAACTCTTTCCAAACCCTTCCAGACAAAGAAAATAATTACTTGATATCAGGAAATGAACAAATTAAAGTTGCCGATATGATGCGATAATGATCGATTGAACTTACTTCTGGAGAATTTTAGTCATGTCTACATAATTCTGGGGATCTTTTCGTTTTGAGTCTAAGACAATTACTACTCCCCGCTCAAGATGAATCTCTAGCAGAATAAAGTGGAAACTGCGCACGCATGCATAACTCATCAATTACATTACTATAAACCTCGAGTAATAAGGGAAACCGAATATGCACAAGACGGTAACACTCACTTGAAGTTGTAAGGAAAGAGTATTGTCCCTTTGTTTTGATTTTTAAGCAATGATTGTAGCAAGTTCTCCTCGGTTTCTATGAGCCAATGTTTTATATTATGCTCATGTATGACATTTGGGTTAATGAACCCAATGTCATACATTTGTGCTTTTCTACATTCAACGATCTTCAATCTGCATAATATAGTAGTGAGGATAATTATATATACATGCAATGAAAGAGCTGAGCTATATACATAGAGAGACTTAATTACAGAAGTAGTACTTACAGACAGTAGCAAGTCACGATTGTTTTGTCGATGGCCGTCTGATTGTATAACTGCCATATCTCCTCATATTCAATATTCAACATATCAATTCCAACGAGGTCGTGCTCTCTTTAACTGACAGTACCAAAGAATCCATCACAGACTTGCGGCAGCTTTGCATGTACCATTCATGGAATCTTCATATCATCGTTGTTAGAGGAGGATGATCGGGTTTGACGAGAGGATGCCCGTACCAGTATTTGAATTCGCCCACCTCCAACTTCTCAAACAGTACATCATCACTCAGGTAATCACCAGGTTTGGTACCGGGGACCATCCCTGGATGATTAGCGATGATATCGCTAGAAACCTTAAGCGAGGGGCATGATTAGTTCGCCTGTTCGCCGAGCTAGGGATTTTTTTCCCACTTCTTCGTTCTGCTAACTTTGCATCACTGGAAGTACTTCCCGACCGCCGCACATCTTGATATGCCTTTTTAATACATCATGCATAGTTGGAATCCGGCGAAGGCGGTGGTGGTCGCTTCAGGGCATCGATAGTGCACATCGCTTTCACCGGATCTATCTTCTCCTTCGGAGCTGGAGTTTTCTTTGCAAAATGGTCCCTCACTTCGGCCTGACTTATCTCCTTGTTTTCAGAGTCGGTCCTCTCATATGGTAACTTTTCCACAGGCTTGAGAGATGGACCCTATGTGTATCCCCTGCTGCCTATGCTTGTACTGCTAGCCGCCAGAGTGGCGGCGGCTCCCTTCCGTCGTCTCTTACTAGGCACCGGAGGAGCCATAGCAGCGATGTCTGTCTTCTGCCATTGCCGACGAGGCTGAGGAGGAGGCGTACTTCTCCGACGTGCCGGAGTAGGCGAAGGAGGAGGCAGTGTGCCCCCACGCGCCGAAGGAGCCGAAGAAGGAGGCGGTGTGCCCTGATTCGCCTGAGGAGAAGGAGGAGGCGGAGGCGTCCACTTTGGAAGCTTTATGTACTCCTTCTGCCATAGACATGTACTCCTCAGGGCACGAACCAGCTTATTATCTCCTTCACCTGTACAGTGGTCAAGCTCGAGCTCCTCAAATTCCGGCATTACTTCATCCACCATCACAACAGCATAGCCATGTGGAATCGGACGGCAGTGAAAAGCTCCGTTGGGTTGAGGAGGTGCAACAGAGCCGACAACCGCCTTGAAAGTGAGGTTCCGGCATTTCATCATAAGCTCGCAATGTTGAGCCTCCGTGATAGTATCCACGGGGTAGATAGGAGACATGGAGTCGGGCTGAACGGGCTCCGTAGAAGCGACGCTGCTTCTCTCCTGAGATGGTGGGGTAGTAGCTTCTGGGGTAGCTTCGTGCCGCTGAGATGGTTGGCCGGCAGCTCGCTGGCTCTCAGCTTCCTCTAGATTTTGTAGTCTTGCATTGAGCTTCTGACTTTCGCTCAGCTCCGCTTTCCTCTTTCTCTCCCGGCTTTTGTGACCGCCTGCGTCGGGAAACCCAACCTTCCACGGAACGGAGCCTCCTGTGCCTCGTGTTCATCCAGGGTGCTCAACATTCCCTAGGGCCTCAGTCAGCTCATCCTTCTCTCTGTCGGGAATGAACGTCCCTTCCTGCACTGCGGTGCTATAGTTCTGAAGCTTGTTCATGGGTATTGCAAGTTTCCCGTCCGTCCAACGACACTTCCCTGTTTCAGGGTCCAAAGTTTCCCCAACCCCGAAGAACCAAGTCCTTGGACGGTCTGGCCAGTTATATGTCTATGGTCGGACCCCTTTAGCAAGCAGGTCATTCTCAGCTTTGTCCCACAACAGTCGAGCTTTAAGGTAGCCACCTGACCCCGTGTGATGGTGAAACTGCTTCTTTGCAGCATTGTTCTTGTTTGTCTCTGACATCTTCTTACTCTTCTTCGATGTCTTGTAGGCCACAAATGCGGGCCAGTAATCTCCTATCTTCTCATATCGGCCGACGAATGTTGGAGTCTTCCCTTTGTCGACAAACTTTGATTTCAACTCATTCTTCCACCTCCTGAATAGATCTGCCATCTTATTAAGAGCACACACCTTGACCCGTGGCTCTATAAGTGGCTTATTCGGATCCTCCTCTGGCGGTAGGGTGAAATTTGCCTTTAGCGCGGTCCAAAGATCTTCTTTCTGTCTATCGGTGACATAATCACCACCAGGGGCGCCGTCCTTAGGCTTATTCCATTGCTTGATGTTGATCGGGATGTTGTCCCTAACAATAGCTCCGCACTGAGCAAGAAAATGCATTCTTGGTCCACTTGGGTTCAATCGGATGGCCATCGTCCGCGAGTGTTGTGATCGTGAACTTTTCATCCTTTCGCAACCTCTTCTTCGGGCCTCGTCTCGTTACCGAATTTCGGCTCGATCCAGAGGGCTATAATAGAAGAAAGAAGAGTTAATTAATATATGTACATACCAAAAAAATTAATGCATCAATTAGCTAGAGTCAGCACAGGCTTAATTAATATATATACCTTGCCGGACTTTGCAACAGCTCCCTCTTTCGATCGGCCACCGGAGCCGTCATCATGGTCTCCTTCTTCCTCCGGCATTCGGTCACTGGAGCCATCATGATCATGTCCTTCCTCCTCCATTGTTCGATCACCAGAGCCGTCATAACCCTCTCCTTCCAGACCATCGGTGTCGTTGAGATACGACAAGACATCACGTTCGTCGTGGATTATGTCCCCCAACAACTGTTCTTGTTTTCGTCTCTTGGATCCATAGTTTCTGCAAATATTACAACATGACAATTAACTTGATAAATTTATGTTACCAGAGTTTTCTTCATTTAACTTGGTAAATTTGGGTGGCCTCGACAATGCTTCTAGGGTTTGGGGTGGCCTCGACAACGCTTCTAGGGTTTGGGGTGGCCTCGACAACACTTCTAGGTGCCAACAAAATACATATATCATATATACAAAAACATGGGATACCTTAATTAGTTCAATTTTTTGCCTTGACAAATCATTGAACCTTTTGACAGAAACCTCCCATAAACTCTTTCATAATTTTCTTTAGCATACATCCATGGAAAAAACAGGAAGCTACGATATTTTTTTATATCATATGATAATTTTCTATATATATACATCCATCCATCCATCCATATACACACACACACATATATATATACATGGACCAAAAATGCTATAAAAAATTATATGAACAAACAAAAAGCATACATCATCTATCATCAACATCATCATCTATCATCAACATCATCATCTATCATCAACATCATCATCTAACTATCATATATCATCTATCATCTATATATCATCAAATTAAATCAGCAAAATCGGACAGGGAGGAAAGGGGGCCGACCGGACCAAACGGGGAGGAGGGGTGGCGTCGTCGGGGCAGGGCTATGGTGTGGGGCGGCGTCGGGGAGCGGCGCCGGTGTCGGGGCAGGGCGGCTCGTCGGGGCACGGGGTGGCGCGTCGGGGCAGGACGGCGCGTCGGGGCACGGGGCGGCGCATCGAGGCAGGGCGGCGCGTCGGGGCAGGGCGGCACGTCGGGGCAGGGGGGCACGTCGGGGCAGGGCGGGGCGTCGGGGCAGGGCGGTGCGTCGGGGCAGGGGCGTCAGGGCAGAGGGCGTCGACGGCGAGCTCAGGCAGCCTGGCGGCGTCGATGTGCTCGGCGTCGTCGGGGGCAAGTGCTAGATGAAATCTGAAAAAAACGAAACTGTCGCTTATATACAGAGAGCATTGGTCCCGGTTGGTGCCACCAACCGGGACCAAAAGGTGGTGCCGCCCGGGGACAAATGTTTAGTCCCACCTCACTAGCCGAGAGGGCTCGAGAGTGGTTTATAAGCGTTGTTGCGCCAACCCTCTCGAGCTCCTCTCAACTGTAGGCTTACGTGCCTAATTGCACTCTCCTCTGCATGTGGGCCAACTGGTCCTTCTTCGGGCCTCAATCCTGGCCTAACTAGCTGTTGGGTTTCTAGTCGTATTCAGGCCGTGGTGGCCCAGTAGGCGGCATTTAAAAAAAAAACTATTTTTGTTTTGTTTTTTTGCTTTATTTATTGTTTTAATTTTTTTCTAGTATTTTTCTTTTGTTATTTTAGTTCACTCTTTTAACAAATAAATACTTTGATAATTTTAGTTGCATAATTTCCATTTTTTTGTTTTGTTTCTTGCTTTATTTATTTTTTGCTTTATTTATTTCCAGTGTGTTTTATCATTATATTTTTTTGCTATTAATGTTTTGAACAAAAAATACTTTGATAATTTTAGTTGCATAATTTTTATATAATTATTGTTTCAAAAGTACTAGAGGTTTATAAAAACTTTTTAGCTGATTCTTTTTTGAACTCCACTCCTACAATGTTTTGAAAGAAATTAAAAAGCACTTCAAACAAACTCTGAAAAGGTTGAAAGTTGGCATGGTATCATCATTTCATCCACATAGCATGTGCTAAAAAGTTGAGTGGGGTACGACAAAAACTGGATGCACTTCGTATACAAAATGGACAATCTATTTCGAAGTATCACGGTTTCGAACGAAAACTCATCTGTTACGAAGGGATTTCATTTTTTTTGAACTCATCTGAACTCCAGAATTTTTGTGTGGTCAAAATGCACCATTCAAAGCCACATTATCAATTTTCAACCCTTTCTGACTTCATTTGGTATTTTTCATGCACTTACTGATTTTTTTGAGCTAAATGACCCTGAAATTGAAAAGCACTTCAAATGAACTCTGAAAAGGTTGAAAGTTGGCATGGTACCATCATTTCACCCACATAGCATGTCATAAAAAGTTGAGAGGGTTACGGCAAAAATTGGATGCACTTCGTGTACAAAACGGAGAATCTCTTTCGAAGTATTAGGGTTTCGAACGAAAACTCATGTGTTACAAAAGACATTTCATTTCTTCACATGTCACTGCAATGATATAGTTGTGGAGTGAAAGTCTTCACTTCTTCTTCGCGTGTGTCCTTTGCTTATTGCACCGTAACCATGGACAATTCTCATCGTTTAACAGGGTGCTTGGGTCAGCCTTGACTTTGAAGGGAGGAATTTCATGAAACTTTTCATAATCTTTAGACATGTCTGTCCTTCCCTCCAATCCCATGATGTCACTTTTTCCTGAAAGAACTATGTGGCGTTTTGGCTCATCGTATGATGTATTCGCTTCCTTATCTTTTCTTTTTCTCGGTATGGTAGACATGTCCTTCACATAGAAAATATGTGCCACATCATTGGCTAGGACGAATGGTTCGTCTGTGTACCCAAGATTGTTCAGATCCACTGTTGTCATTCCGTACTGTGGGTCTTCCTGTACCCCTCTTCTTGACAGATTGACCCATTTGCACTGAAACAAAGGGACCTTGAAATCATGTCCATAGTCAAGTTCCCATATGTCCACTATGTAACCATAATATGTGTCCTTTCCCCTCTTGATTGTTGCATCAAAGCGGACACCGCTATTTTGGTTGGTGCTCTTTTCATCTTGGGCGATCGTGTAAAATGTATTCCCATTTATCTCGTACCCTTTGTAAGTCAATACAGTCGAAGATGGTCCCCTGGCCAACAAGTACAACTCATCAGAAATAGTGTTGTCACCCATGAGACGTGTTTGCAACCAACTGCCGAAAGTCCTGATGTGTTCATATGTAATCCAGTCGTCACACTGCTCCGGGTGTTTGGAGCGCAGAATATTCTTGTGTTCATCGACATACGGGGTCACCAAGGTGGAATTCTATAGAACTGTGTAGTGTGCTTGAGACCAAGAATGCCCGTCCCTACATATTATTGAGTCCGCTCCTAGTGTGCCTTTTCCAATTAGTCTCCCTTCATACCGCGATTGAGGGAGACCAATCTTCTTAAGGTCAGGAATGAAGTCAACACAAAACCCAATGACATCCTCTGTTTGATGGCCCATGGAGATGCTTGCTTCTGGCCTAGCATGGTTACGGACATATTTCTTTAAGACTCCGATGAACCTCTCAAAGGGGAACGTATTGTGTAGAAATACAGGGCCCAGAACGGCAATCTCGTCGACTAGATGAACTAGGACGTGCGTCATGATTTTGAAGAAGGACGGTGGGAACACCAACTTGAAACTAACAAGACATTGCACCAAATCACTTCTTAACCTTGGCAGGATTTCTGGATCGATCACCTTCTGAGAGGTTGCATTGAGGAATGCACATAGCTTCACAATGGCTAATCGAACATTTTCCGGTAGAAGCCCCCTCAATGCAACCGGCAGCAGTTGCGTCATAATCACATGGCAGTCATGAGACTTTAGGTTCTGGAACTTTTTCTCTGCCATATTTATTATTCCCTTTATATTCGACGAGAAACCAGACGGGGCCTTCATACTAGGCAGGCATTCAAAGAAGATTTCCTTCCCTTCTTTGGTAAGAGCGTAGCTGGCAGGACCTTCATACTACTTTGGATGCATGCCGTCTTTTTCATGCACACATTGTTGTTCCTCCCGTGCCTCCGGTGTATCTTTTGTCTTCCCATACACTCCCAAGAAGCCTAGCAGGTTCACGCAAAGGTTCTTCATCACGTGCATTATGTCGATTGCAGAGCGGACCTCTAGGTCTTTCCAATAGGGTAGGTCCCAAAATATAGATTTCTTCTTCCACATGGGTGCGCGTTTGTCAGCGTCATTTGGAACAGATAGTCCGCCAGGATCCTTTCCAAATATTACTTGTAAATCATTGACCATATCAAGTATGTGATCACCAGTACGGAGGGCGGGCTTCTCCCGGTGATCTGCCTCACCTTTGAAATGCTTTCCTTTCTTTCAACATTGATGGTTGGTCGGAAGAAATTGATGATGCCCCAGGTACACATTTTTCCTGCATTTGTCCAAATATATACTGTCGGTGTCATCTAAACAGTGTGTGCATGTGTGGTATCCCTTGTTTGTCTGTCCTAAAAGGTTACTGAGAGCAGGCCAATCGTTGATGGTTACAAACAGCAATGCATGTAGGTCAAATTCCTTGTCAGATATTTTCAGTAGCGAACTAAATCCCTTGTCAGATACACCATTGTCTGCCTTCCATTACAGCAATTCCAGTGTGGTACCGAGCTTTTTGTTGTCATCTTCGCAATTTGGGTACAACCCTTTTTTGTGATCCTCTAACATGCGATCGGACTTCAACTTCTCCCTTTCACTTTCGCATTCTCTCTGTGCATCAACAATGACCCGGCGAAGATCATCATCGGACACATTGTCTAGTTCCTCTTGATCTTCAGCTTCCTCTATTGCAACATCACCATATTCAGGGGGATGGTAGTTGTCATCATCCTCTTCCTCTTCGTTGTCTTCCATCATAACCCCTCTTTCTCCGTGCTTGGTCCAAACATTATAGTGTGGCATAAAACCCTTTTGAAGCAGGTGAAAGTGAAGGGTTTTAGAGTTGGAGAAAGACTTCGTATTCTCACAGACGGTACATGGACAAGGCATAAAATCATTCTGCTTGTTTGCCTCAGCCGTTTTGAGAAAATTATGCAGGCCCTTAATATACTCGGAGGTGCGTAGGTCACCGTACATCCATTGTCGGTTTATCTGCGTGCGTTATATAATAAAGTGTATTAAAAACCGTTACAACATATCGTGAATACAGAAGTGACCAAATTATTAGAAATCCATCATCACATTAAAGCCAAAGTACAATAATGACCAAAATAAATACGTACAGTTCATACATAGCTGTCATTATTGAACAACATATAGGTCTCTAGAGCATCTAATTAAAACATACACCGAAACTATGTAAAAAAATTAAATGCAACAACAAATGCAATCATAACCGTTACTAAGGTACCAATTGATCCAACGACATAATGATACCAAGCCTCAGTATGAATGACATATTTTCTAATCTTTCTAAGCTTCAAGCGCATTGCATCCATCTTGGTCTTGTGATCGGCGACGACATCGGCAACATGCAACTCCAATCCCATCTTGTCATCTTCAGTTCTTTTCAATTTTTCTTTCAAATGATCGATTTCTTTTTCGGCTTTAGTTAACTTGTCGAGCAGAATTGCATAGTCGGTTGAAATTTCTGGTTCGACTACTTCCTATAGATAAAAACATCTACGTCAAGTTGGTGGCATAATTAATTGTCATGGACATTAGATGTGTGAAAGAGTTACATAAGAGATAATATACCACATCTGAATCATAGACTGGACGAGGGCCGACGTGGGCGGATACCATAACCATGCCACTATATAATAATAAACAATAATAAAAGTAAGAAAATCATACGAGTAAGTATATTTTATTTTAGCAAGAAGATAAGATCAAGAGGCTCACCACGCGCGGGCGATCGACGGTGGTTTCAGAACGGGGACGGGACAGGACGGACCGCCAAACCTAGACAAATCTTAACGAAAATGAAATTTGGACAAAGAGCTTCGAGAGAAGAAAGCTTAAGTTTGGCTTGGGCATTTCATCAAACACCTCATGTGCATAGAAGGTGAGCTAGAGCACCACAAAGGTCTTCCCTCGCCCGCAAAAAAACAGAACAGTGTGTGGAGTGCTCTGCTCGCTGGCGAGGGGGTATATATAGGCATCTTATTGGTCCCGGTTCGTGGCTGGAACCGGGACTAAAGGACCACCTTTGGTACCGGTTTCAAACACGAACCGAAACCAATGGGTGTGGGCCAGGAGCGAGGCACGTTGGTCTCGGTTCGTGTCTGTAACCTGGACCAAAGGGGTCCGACGAATCGGAACCAATGCCCCACGTGGTCCGTCCGCCCCCTTGGCCTCACGAACCGGGACCGTTGCTCCCATTGGTCCCGGTTCGTGACTGAACCAGGACTAATGGCCTGACCGGCCCGAACCGATGCCCTGTTTTTTACTAGTGACTTCCTCAGCACCTTTGGCGTCACGGACTTTCGCTCGCTCCAGGAGAAGACTATGCAGCCTGGCTATGCCGAGGTAGGTAAAACCTCGAGAACTTTTACAAATCAACTGCTATATGTAGATTACCCGCTCAATTTTTTTGTCATTCCACAGTGTAGGGTTTGGAGATTCTGAAGGCGTCTCTGCAGTCAAAGATGGTTCTCACTGATGTCTTCCTTTCAAAGAAGCGGCCCGAAGGGCTGAAGTAGTTGAGAATTGAGATCGTGCGCCAGTTCGCCTTTGCATGTCGTCATGGTCATCGGAGCGTCTTGTCCTCGTCTCATGATGTTTGATGTTGGGTGTCTTGCATTCAGTTCTTCCGTGTCAGTGTTGGTGTGACGATGTAGGCTACATCTGTCCCGTTTAGAAGTTCTAAGTGTCCAATTTATTTTATTCTTTAAGTTTGTATCTGGTATCTAATACTTCCTCTGTCTCATAATCTATATGAGAGCATTTTTAAAGAACCCTTTTATATTATGGGACGGTGGGAGTACTCATCATATTTTGAAGCTCTTATCTGATTCGAAGAAATGATGTTTTATCATTAATTAGTTGTAAATTATTACCAAATGCTACTCCAACTTCACCCGACAGCATAATACTCTCTTCACAAGGTGAAAATTGCAATTGCTAATAACGAAGGGAAAAAAAGGCCTGGTAAAATAGTTCCAAATAAATCAGGTGGTTCAGCACGAGGAATTCATGACAATGTTATTAGTTCAGTCCTCATTTGAACTTTGGTCCTATACCCAAGAGACAAAGATCTTACAAGAAATTCCACATCTAGGTCCAATAGGCAAAGATTTTACAATTCACAGGGATCACACCAAATGCTAAAATCAACTTTTTTTTGTCATGTAGTACAAATGTTAGGCTTCGGTGGGCATGTCATGATTGGGGTGATGTGCCAAGACCTTGGAAAGGGCCCCCTGTGCCATGCGATAATGTTGATCTACAGCTTTTTGCGGCTTGTTAGAAGATCACCTTGGGAGGTGGTTGCAATGTGAGCTTCTGGGATCATAGATGGATTGATGGCCAGGCACCCAAGGAGATGGAACAAGAACATTACAAGATGTCCAGATCCAAATCTGCTACGGTTAGAAAGGGGCTTGATAATGGGTTCTGGATGTGTGGATTCACCAAGATCAATTCTTGTTTACAGCTGGATGCCCTCATCAGGCTTTGGTGTAAAGTCCAGGAAGTTCAGCTCACTTCTGAACCTGACAGTATAGACAGTATAGCCTGGAACCTCACAACAAATGGAGAATATTCTGCAAGATCAGCCTACAGTGCATAATTCCTCACGTGCATCCCTATTCCGATCCTTAAGAAAGTCTGGACCATCAGAGCTGAAATGAAGGTGAAGTTCTTCATCTGGACTCTTTACAAAACAGAATTTGGTCTGTAGACAGACTACAGAACAGAGGATGGGGATCATCAAGACAAGTGTTGCACCTGTGATCAATCTCTGGAAATAGCCTCCCACCTTTTCCTTAGCTTCCCTTTTGCAAAGGAAATTTGGCATCAAGCTGGTTTTCACTACACAGGTGCGATACTTGCGGCTAACGATGCTAATTCGATCTCGGCATGGTGGCCAAATGCCAGTTGCTTCGTAAGAAGAAAAATGAGATTGACGAGTGCATTGGTGTTGCTTACATTGCTTGGGGGATTTGGAGAAAGCGAAACGTGAGAATTTTCAATGGCAAGCACGCAACACCTCAGAACGTTCTACTGCTTATCAGAGATGAAATCAGCCTCCTCAAAGAGGCCTGTGAGTGATCTCCTTCTTTTACCCCCAGCACTACTTTGGTTAGTGCGATAGGTTTCTTTTTGGTCTTTTTTTCTCCCTTTTTTTTTCTTGGCTAGTCCATAGCCCTGTACAGTATTGTGTTTCCCCACTATAATGAAAATGCAGAGCTCTACAGTTTCGATAAAAAAAACTGATCAAAATAGGCAGATCATACCTAAACGCAAGCAGGCAGTTCGTACAATAAATGAGCTGAAAAGCAGCATTATGTAATATGGAAAAAAAGTATTTTCCACTATGTTGAAAATTCCATAGCTGACAGGTCTAATAGCTTAGCATTCAAAAATTACAAGAGAAGACAGAACTAACGGAAATAAGCCACGGAATTTGCATTTAATTTGCAGAGACAATGAGGGCGATCAAAGCTGAATGAACCAAAAAAAATAAATGCAGAGCCAACTTAAATTCTTGGAGAAGAAGGCTTGTATCTGAATTGGTCGCATCCCTCAGATCTCATGCATAGCCATTGGCCACCACAAATGAACTTAAAAGTACACAATTTTTAACCACAAGGCACGAGTCAGAAGAGAAAACAGGGCATTCGTCACAGCTCGATCTACACATTAGTCCCGGTTGCCTTACGAACCGGGACTAATGTGAGCATTAGTCCCGGTTCGAGCGGATAGGGCACCGGTCGGGCATTAGTCCCGGTTTGAACAAGACCTTTAGTCCCGGTTGGAGACACCAACCGGAACTAGCCTTTAGTTCCGGTTGGAGACACGAACCGGGACTAAAGGGGTTGGGGCTTTAGTCCCGGTTCGTATCTCCAACCGGGACTAAAGGCTAGACCTTTAGTCCCGGTTAGAGATACCAACCGGTACTAAAGGGTTTTGAAAGTTTCTTTTTCTATTTGTTTTCTGTTTTTAGTTTCTGTTTTAAATTGCTTATATCTTTTAGGATATCTGATGCTTTTGAGTGATTCTTTTTGCATTAGATTCAAAATTTTGTCTAGTTTGTGTTTGTGCAATTAGTTTTCAAATTTGAATGGTTTAAATTTGAATTTGTTCAAATTTGCTTCAAACCCTATATTGTGAATAACTTGAGTTTAAAAATAGTTTTTAATTTAATTCTTTTTGCTCCTAGGCACATGTTAGATGGTGCATGTTGAACACACAAAAAGTATGGAGTTGAAATAAGTTTAAAAAATGAAATGCCTTTGTAACAGATGAGTTTTCGTCCAAAACCCTAATACTTCGAAAGGGATTGTCCAGTTTGTACACAAAGTGCATCTAGTTTTTACCGTAAGCCTCTCAACTTTTTTAGCACATGCTATGTGGGTGAAATAATAATACCATGCCAAGTTTCAACCTTTTCAGAGTTCATTTATAGTGCTTTTCAATTTCAAGGTCATTTAGCTCAAAAAAATCATTAAATGCATGAAAAATAGCAAATGAAGTTAGAAATGGGTTAACTCTAGCTTGGTTAACCTTAGTTGTGACTCTGGCTGGAATGATGCTAGCATATGTAGTCGACGGTATGATTGGATGGACACCAACCCGGACTAAAGGGGTTCTGAAATTTTCAAACTCTACCCCCCGTGTGGACCGCCTTTTTGAGTTTTCCAGAAAATAAACAAAAATGATAAAATGTTCAAAAAATAAAATCCTTTGAGATGTAGTTAGGTTTCGGTGTCTAGTTGGTATAGAAATTTTAAAATATGAATTTTGACCGTTTCTGCAAAAAAAATATAAAACGGCCATAACTTTTGCATAAGCCGTCGAAGAAAAAGTTTAATATATCACAAAAAACTAGAGAAAAATTGGGACTCGATTTCACCAGGGTTTACCCGGTGAAGTTTTCTCAGATTCTCGAAATTCCAAAAGTAAAAAAGGTTATTTCAAAAAGAAGGTTTTTTCCTACAAAATAAATAATAATAATTTTAAAAAATATTTTTATTTAAAAATAAATAAATGATGTCATATTTGGATTCCTCACATTTGTTGATAATAATTGTTTGGAATTCAAAAAATTAAATAATGTGATATCCAGACCTAAGGGTTAATAGGATTGATAGCTTACTATTGTCAAGAAAACAACAAGTGTAGACTTGGAAACAAAGGGTGATAGAACTCGAAAGTTAAGCGTGCTCGGGTTAGAGCAGTGAGAGGATGGGTGACCGGTTGGGAAGTTTGATGATTTGGAATGAGTGGTGATTAGAGATTAAATTGTCAAATAATTCAAAAGCAGTGAGAAGGGGTGATTAGAGATTAAATTGTCAGATAATTCATAGATTTAAAAATCAGAAAAAAAATAAATTTGAAAAACAAAAATAAAAAAATATTTAAAAAAAAGCCTTTTAGTCTCGGTTTGTAACACCAACCGGGACTAAAGGTCCCGCTCCAGGAAGCTGCCACGTGGAGGGCCTTTAGTCCCGGTTCGTAACACAACCGGGACTAAAGGCTAGTTTTCTACTAGTGAATGGCCCCAAATAGCCATCGGCCTTCTACACATTCACAGTGCATACAAAGCTTTGTCTTCATGAAATTTTACAAATTTCGACAATTTGACTAGATTATATGCACAAAGCTGCATGACAAAACAACATATTCAACACAACTGCATGTTCACATACATCAGAACATTCAGGTTGAGACAAAGTTGCTTCAATAAAAGTGTGTGTTCACAAGATAGTGGATTTTCAGCTCCCGGGTGCCTAGGCACCCTCTATGAACAGTAAAATCAAAATAAATAGAAAAAAATCAAAAAAATCTGAAACTTTGCAACATCAAAGATGATCAAACTTCCTAGGTGCTTGTAAGTTTTCGTAACAAAAAAACATTCGAGGAGCTCTACAGAGGAAAAACATTTTAGTGCTTCATGTTTTGAACACTTTTAGCACTGAAATCTGAAACTTATTTGTACACCTTTCTCTACATAATATTTTGGCATGAAAACTTGCAAGCACATAGAAAATTTGACCATCTTTGGCACTGCAAAGTTTCAGAATTTTTAAATTTGTTTTTCTATTTGTTTTTACTGTTCATAGAGGGTGCCTAGGCAACCGGAAGCTGTTACACCTTTCTCGTGTTCACAAACATTGCAACATTCAGGTTCGCATGAAACACCACAGAGTTGCTGCAGTTCGTGGTCAAATGTCGCCAATGTGCGCATCCCGACCAAGCGGAGCTTTGACGTGGTGCTCCTGTGCCATTGCCGCTACAAGGACCCCAGGTTATGGCCTCCCCGGTGCTTGCCGTGGCGGTGGTGATGACGGAGCTTCCCGTCACTGTCAATGCTAAGACCTAGATCGGGTCGGGGTGTATCGATGGGGAGCCTGGCAATGCAGTGAACCCGACTAGGTGGACATGGCGTTGGCGAGGTGGCGGTGGTGATGATGAGTGGCAGTGACGGCGGAGCTTCCCGTCACTGTCAATGCTAAGACCTAGATCGGGTCGGGGTGTATCGATGAGGAGCCTGGCAACACGGTGAACCCCATACTGTGTGCCGCCGGCCCCCACCTCTCTTTATAGCGCTGCGTGACAGGGACCCACCAACCATAATGGGTTGGGCGCCCCCGATCAGGGCGCAGATCATAGGGCCCGGTGGGCCGTTGGCCCACGCGGGAGGAGATCAATCTAACAGTTGCATCGATAAAGAACATGCTTACTGATGTGAACAACAACATGCGTGCTCTGGCTCTCGAAGCTGAAGCATAAGCAGGATGTTCTTGGCGTCATCACGACAGACGTAGGTGTCGTCGAGCTTATGGACAGTGTCGTGTAGGGAGTACCTTGAAGTTTTAGAGGTTGTCGAAAATGAACCCTGACATCCAAATCCCTGAATTTGTACCCTATCTTCTTCGACCCGGTCTAAATGAACCTTCACCCCCTTTTAGGAGGTGATTTGGTGACGTGGCATAGGGAGTCCGGGATTGTTGACTTTGACCAATTAAATATTGCCAGGCCGTTGTACACATATGTGGGTCCTATTTGTCAGGGTGTTGAGAAAGAAATACTGGAAGGTTTCAGGCAAAAAATGAATATATGTCGCTGGCGAGGGTTCGAGCATCAAACCGAGCTGACCGCCGGACCATCCTCGATCTGTACTGCTGCTTGCCAATGACGACGTAGTCCAGCCGTCGCAGGCGCACCTGCATGCTCCGACGAGTGCGATGAAACTGCTCCCACGCGAAGCTGGCTCCAGTTGCTTGCGTATCTTGCCAAATCAATCAGCTCTGTAGGTTTGAAGCTAAGCTTCTACGTATGTCTTCTTCTTTTCTTTGTATGGGTACTTGCATCTCGGCGGACTGCATCGATTCACCAGTTGTGTGTACGTACATGTATCGATCCAGCAGCAGCGACGGACATTTAGACGAACAGCTTGGTTGCAGCAGCGGAGTTTGAGCAGGCATGCAGGCCGCCTGCCTCGGCCGCGAGCACGCCAGCGTTTGACGACACGCGCTTGGCCATGTGCGTGTTGCAATGTGTTGGGCAGGACATGGTGCCTGTGTGTCCTAGACTCCTAGATCGAAAGCAAACCCGTGGATATGGAGGCCGACGGCTTCCACCTGCTGAGAGGGTGTGCGTGGATTTTGACGGTCATGGTCGTCACCAGCGAGCGGCACGCGCACTTCTTTTTTATTGTGCGTGTTACACGGCTATGGCTGTTACAGGGCTCTGGTTCGAATCTTATTGTTTCCAAATAACAATGCAAGCACACGCAAGAGTATCTTACTCCTTCAACTGACAAGTGGGTCCCATGAACAAGTGACGTATAACCTGTACATTCCGGTCTTTTGTGAACCACGTAGGAATCCCCCCGTTTGAATATGGACTAAAGGTCAAAAACAATCGGGATTAGTGAGGTCAAGGTACCGATTTCAAGGATTTAGACGTTAGGGTTCATTTGCGTCGTGCGGTACAATCTTAACGTTTAAAATAGGCTTCACTCTCGTATAGGTGTCCCATGCTGCCGGCCATAAATTCGACGGTGAGGAGCTTGACGATAGTGCCCACCGGCAAGGTGAGAAGCGAGAAGAGGAAGTCGACGACGTCCTTGCCGGCATCGGCGTACAACACGCGGTGGGCCTTGGTGTCCACCAACAGCTTCATGCTTAGTTTGTCACCACTGATGCTGATTTTCTCCCAAGAGGCCTTGTTAAGCAAGTACGGGTTACCCATGTTAAGTTGTGAACGATGAGGTTGGGATCCTGTAGTGCATGCATGGAGTGGGCAAGTGGTATGAGCACAGGACAGGAGGCTTCAAGACCACAGAATATGCGTGCATAAGTGCATTAACAGCACCGACTAGTGGAAGAATCTTTAGAGGCATACGCATTCTCGGTGGGAGAAGAAGAACGTTACAGTACCTTTTTTATATGAGAAATACTTCTTTTAGGGTTTAGTTACTGACATCGGATTTTTAGGACAACAAGATGAACGTTACGTTAATAACCGGGACGTGCTCGCCACGGGACAGGGCCCTATTCTTAGTGGGCTAAATCCCAACGTCTTTGCCTGGCCGACCCAACACGTCTGCTAGCGGTGCTTCTCAGTTTTCCTCCTCCGTCCGAGTGATTAGTCCCATACGGCTTATGTGAACTTCCTAGCTCCTCTTTATAATGTTGATTCTTACACTACTTGACACCAAGTGGTCATCTTGGTAAGCTATCAACAAAAATTGCAATCAATGATAAATGATTCCTGGTTGTGAGTGTTGGCGCATAGTCAATGTCTCACAACCTCTTCTAGCACACCGACATGGTGTGTCCAGCTTTTTCCCCCCTCAGAAGTAAATTGAATGACCCGTGTTCTTTTCCTTTATATCATCAACGTTTTCACTTTTTTTCTTCATTCGCAAATAAAATGAATGATCAGTGTGGCTTCTTATTTTTTATTTAATTTATTTACCTACACAAGGCTCATCCTGAAACAGACTTAGCGAAACGATATAATATGGTGAGCTAGCATTCTGACACAACGGCCTCAGGGCCACGGTGCGGCGTTTGAAAGCAAGTCGTGGCGAGCGCTAAAACTTGCCTGCTATAGTTCACTTCCACAGCTATGGCGGGCAGCATTTTGGGCCCGCTACATCAATATTTGGGACCCACGCGTCAGACGTTTTCAAATATTCTCAAGTAGCAGCTGGCGGGTTCTGGCAGTCGCTCGTCACAGCTATATTTGGTCGCGTTGCCGCCTCCCACGCTTATACTGGGGTGGCGGGCCTCACCGTGCGCCCGTCATTGCTATACAACACCTTACCTACCCCCCTTCACGACAGACGGATCTGATTCTAAACTCACAATCATTCTCCCTCCTCTCTCGCCGCCGCCAGCATCATGATGTTGTCCGTCCCCACTGACGACGTCGTTGTCCGCCACCTCAAACGGCGTCGAGGAGCTAATCTTCCCTATCGCCAGCACCGTTCAACCCCGCCTCGAAGTTCGTCAGCATCACCATGCAACGCTACCTCGAACTACTTTCCCGTGCCTTCCTCCATATCCAACGTCATCGTCGTATCCATCGAACTCGCCGTCCGCCTTCGCCTCGTCCGGCCGTCGTGCGACTCCGGCCCGGTAAGGACACCTCCCTTCTCTTTGTTAATGGTTACTTGCGGTACGGCTTCATATGGATAGAAATATTCATACAACATTTTATTAGTGTAGTTAAAATCATATGACATATGGATAGAAATCTACTACACATTTTAATAGTGTAGCTAAAATTTGTTGTATGATGTACCATTGAATCTTCATAAGTGAATGCCCTACAATTGAATGTGTGTGCTACACAAAATGTACTACATATGGATGAGCATATGGTACATTAGTTTTTTCATGATGCAGGTGTATTCATGGTGAGTGCCAATGTGTTTGCGAAGCATGGATTAAGTTCTGTTTCGCATAATTTCTGGCACTCAATATGTCCAATTTCTATCAAAGGTTATGCTGTTTTTTTATTCTAAATGTCAAACTCTTTAATGCAAATTAGATGGAGATGCCAAGACGCCTCGTTACGACTCCTAAAGCCATAGACGGAATTCCTACTACCGTAGACATCGTCGCGAGGGTGGCTCAGTACACCGAGGTCGTGCTCGCCTATGTCGAGAGTGCTCGAGCAGCCACCGAGAGCGTCCAGTCATATTCCGAGAGCGCTAGAGCAGCCGCTGCGAGCGCTAGAGTAGCCGCGGAGGGTGCGCGAGCAGCCGTCCAAGCTACGATGTAGCTGAACAACTAGTGCACAGCTTTCATGTGATCTATATGATCGATGCTTGTGAACTAAATTTCTAAGTTGCTATGATGAAGCTAAACTTTTGCTTCTGAACTACTAATGAACTGTGCAACATGGTGATTTGTATCGTCTATGATGCTTTGAAGATAATGATGTGACTTTCCTCTATGTGATTGGATAACTATGAAATTGACTTGTCGCCTTTTTTATTTATTTACGTAGATGAAGTGGAACCGATATGTGGTGTACACCGGGAGAAATACTGGAATTTATGATTAATGGGAGATATGCAAAGAGCAAGTGGACGGTTACAAAAATAGCTGCTACAAAAGAGAAAATCAACTATAAAGACGAGTAAAGAATTTAGTTGTCTTTATCCAGCTCACTGTCATTATGGGGTATTGTTGTTATCATGAGGTCTTGTATGTATGTGTACGTACTAATGATGTGACATGAGTTGTTGTACACTAATGCGTATATCTATTTGTATGTAGTTTAGGCTATTGCTATGTTAAACGTAATGTGTGCTTATTTGTTCCTGTAATGTGTATCAGGTGCTAGAATGGCTGGAGGCCGAAGAGGTAGTTGTGGCAGGTTACAGGTACCGTCCACAACAACTAATAACAACAACTAATAACATATACCAATGGCCGGCATGTAGTAATGCCCGCCACTATATAAGCTCCAACAATGACAGGCGCCCGCCAGCCACTGATTGCATTATAACAGTGAAAGAATATTAGTGATGACCTCCTTGGGAGCCTGACCCGTCACCGCTGGCCATTTGACGCCCGCCATTGCTAGGCATTCCTGCAGTAGTGACGAGCCCATCAACAGGTCCCACAAGCATACGGTCACCTTATCCAGGACGAGCACAACCCTACTCGGATACGTTCGGTCGCGCTAGCATGCCAAGTACTTGCGTGGGGTCTATCTTGTTGTGCGTCCGCCACGTCCAAACACGGAGATGCGGCCCTAGAAAACCGAGAGTGATGTATCTATCGCCGTGCCTCAATGGTTACGGTTGGCAGTTTGATTCCTGGAATCGACGTGGGTGTCTCACCAGGGTATTTTCCCATTGCAGGCACCTCATACGTCTATACGTGCCACAGGGATGATGACATATCCGTCGTTCGGAAAGTTGGATGCCTTTGAAAGTTTCTCAAGATGGGTCATGTGTATATAGGTTGTAGATCTTGATAGGGACGTAGTGGGTGTATTTAGTGGTGTGCGTGCGTGTGCATGTGATGTGTGTGCTGTGCGCATGTACTAGTCTACAACTTGTATCCATGCAACTTAGCCTCAAAAAGAGCCATCACACGTGGTTGTCCACAATTTCAACGCAACGCCCAGCCTTGTTCGGTTCATTCCCTCACCACATGGATTGAAGAGGATCACTACGAGCTGCCTCGGAGAGGTTTGAGGGGGATTTTGACTTGCACGCGATTTAGGCCAACTCCAGCGCGCGACCCCATCCGGTCCGGGTGCGTCTGTTTGGGGTTAAACGGACGAATAGCGCGACCCAACGAGTGGCCCCAAACGGACAAATGTCTGTTTTTCGTTCGTTTTTGACCCATTCCGAGCCTAAACTTGCGCCGCATTTGAGGCGAAACGGACAGCGCGTGGACGGGCGGGACACACGTCCTTGTCCTCCCCTGGCTCGCCTGTCGAGGACTCTGCCGATTCATCCACCCCCAAGCCCCTTCCCGCCCAACCCCGCCGCCGGCGACACCACTATTATCCGGCCGCCTCCTCGCTGCTTGCCCCTCGGCCGTCCATACCAAACCAAGTCTCACCATGGCCGCCACTACGCCCGTGCTTTGGTAGGAGTTTTGGCCGTCGTTTGGAGGAGTTTTGGCCGTCGCTGTCGGAATAGGGAATATGACCGCCAATGACGCCCATCGGCAATGGCAACTTCCGTCTGAGATGCTACAGAGCGACCTGTAGCCGACCGCCATTCGCCCCCGCTGCCTCGAGGTGATTCGCGGCCTCTTTGGCACCACGACCGCAAGGTGTTTGACACTTTATCCATGAAGATATGGACAGTGGAGATGAATTTTTCTTCAACCACTTCATTTGTTCATCGGATGATTCGTCCTCGGATGATGAAGAAATTGTGGTGGCTACACTGGTCATTCATGACCACATTCAAAGGCAGCGGCATCGGTACAGGGGGTCAGTGCCTGGCCATGCGCCCAACCTGAATCGCCACAGAGAGAGGGCATGCCTTGCTCTATACTGATTACTTTGAAAATACCGTACTCTTCATACCGGACAAATTCCGTCGCCGTTTTCGTATGTCAAGGCATGTGTTTAATCGCATCCGTGAGGGAGTCGTTCAGTATGACCCATTCTTTGAGTGCAAAACAGATGCCCTTGGCAAGCTTGG
This sequence comes from Hordeum marinum, assembly GCA_022496015.1. NCBI lineage: Eukaryota > Viridiplantae > Streptophyta > Magnoliopsida > Poales > Poaceae > Hordeum > Hordeum marinum. The sequence goes on from CM039678.1 coordinate 473,828,211, forward strand.
ATTCTCCTCTTATCAGAAATGCACCGTCAACATTCGCATGCTTGCATACGGAATTCAATTCCAGGCGATCTTGTGGATGAGTACGTGCGCATGAGTAAGTCCACATGTCTGCTATCAATGTACAACTTCTGCAAGACCGTGGTAGCGGTGTTTGGCCCCGAGTACTTGAGACAGCCAAATGTCGCTGACACAGAAAGAGTGTTGGCGATCAATGTCGATAGAGGCTTCTTCAGGAATGCTTGACAACATAGATTGTATGCACTGGGAGTGAAAGAACTGTCCATTTGCTTGGCAGGGCCAGTACAAGGGACATGCGAAAGCCTGCACTATCATATTAGAAGCGGTGGCTTCGCAAGATCTTTGGATATGACATTCTTTCTTCGGCATGGCCGGTTCTCACAATGATATCAATGTGCTGTAGCGTTCCCCAGTGTTCGCCAGGCTTGCAGAAGGCCATTCTCCACCTGTCAACTTTGAGATCAATGGCCACCACTACACCAAGGGATACTACCTGGCTGATGGTATATATCCTCAGTGGTCAACTTTTGGAAGACAATCTCAAACCCCCAAGGAGAGAAGAGAAAGAGATTTGCCTAAATGCAAAAGAGTGTTATAAAGGATGTGAAGCGTGCTTTTGGTCTGCTTCAATCCCGATGGGGTGTCGTTCGAAACTCTACACTGAAATGGGATGAAAGAAAGCTTTGGGAGGTGATGACTGCTTGTGTGATCATGCACAACATGATCGTAAGGACGAGCGTGATGACTCAATCTTCGACCAACGATTTGATTTTCAAGGTAACAATGTTGAGCCCTTGCATCAAGAACTGGCCACGTTTGAGCAGTTTACCCAATTCCATTGTGAAATCCGTGAGTGGCATACTCATTTGGAGCTTCAAAATGACTTGGTTGAGCACATGTGGGATCACATTGAAAACCAATAGATGTATTGGTTAATTATCTTTATTCAAGACAATTTCGATTTGGTTGTAAAACTATTTTATTCGAGACAATTTCGATTGGGTTGAACTATTTTTATTCGAGACAAAACTTGTTTAAACATTGAGATAAACATGAATATATGGACACATTGACCGTGGCGGACAGGATGCGGCCGAAGGATGCGGCCGCATGTTGGATGCACGACCACCACATCCCAGGACAGACCCGGACATGACCCCATCACCCGCCCCAAACAGACACAATCCGGGCCAAACGAACGTCTGGATGGGGTCGCGCACTGGAGTTGGCCTTAGTCCTTTCCAATCAATCTCAAAACTCTTCAAACCCGGCCTGATCGAACAAGCAGGTCTGGCACATGTTCACCTTGACACCTGATCGACGAAGATGTCCATGATCCACACGGGGTTGAGCAGACAAATGATTGGGACACACACCAAGTTGGCCTAATATGCGTCGAGATCGATGAGGGGACCCGCATCAGGAGGTGGGTCGGCGCATAGCTCGTCATGGATTGTTTTCAACATGTCATAACCCCTTTTCGTTATAACTAAATAACGGAAATACAAGCATCAGAACCAGAAAATTGTGTAATGGGATGAGAAAGGAAAGAGTGAGGTCAAAAACCCACCGCAGATGCCTGCGATCGAAACACCCACTAGGGGACGAAACCCCAACAACACAAAAATCTAACCGAGTAAAAGTTCATAGCTCGTCGTAGATGGTTGGGATCCACCCTAAGGTGGCCTGAATCGCACCTGCTTCGGCAGCCGCGGCCGGGACCCGTATCGGAGTGGTGTGATTTTCGTCGGGTTCGCTGGGGGCGGCCTTTATCTACATCGGAAATTAATCTGGACGTTCAGCTCGAACTTTTGGGCTCGCCTCATGCTTTGCTCCGACTCGGCCCGATCAAGGATCGGCCCAACAAAAGTAAGAAAGGTCAAGCCGACCTGTACTTTTGGGCTTGTTTCTACCTCAGGCCGAGCCTGGCTCGGCATGGTCCAAATCATGAGCTAAAAGTTAGCAGCCCAGCAAAGCCCAACTCAACGAAGCGTACCCCAAGTTTCATCAAGCCTAGAGAACCGACTACAAAGACAGACATACGGGGGAATTAATCACTCGGGTTGCTCACTTGCTCGCCAGAGCCGCCGTACTCCACCTGCCCGCATTGGCAGCACGACGCCGCTCCCCTCTGCTCCTCAGTTCTGTCCTCTCCTTCCTCCCCAAACCCATGCGTCGTGGCAAGCTTTGCATCACGGCCTCCAGCGTGGTCGCCTACACACGGGCGAATAAGCAGGCCGAGGCCACACTCATTGATGTTCTCTTTCTTCTCACTGTTGTGGCCAATGGAGTTGACGACCTGCCCGATCCCCTTGTCATGGTGAAAAGTTCCTCACGCTCTGGCAGCTGTCAAAAACAAAGATTACCACCTCCAGCTCCATGACCAAAGATAATCTACTCGCTTCCCTGCGGTCAAGGGCCATGACCCGTCAGCACCCGACGCCCGCACGCTTTTGGTTCGTAGAAAACATGATATTGGTCCTGGTTCTGAAGGGCCTTTAGTCCTGGTTTTGCAACTGATATTAATCTACCGATATTAATGAATCGAAACTAAAAGAGCTCCACGTGGCTGTTGTCGGGCGCCCTGACAGGAAGACCTTTAGTCCTGATTGGTAACACCAATCGGGACCAAAAGGCAGCCATGCGTCAGCACTAACCAAGAGCTGAATATATATTTTTTAAAGGAGGGGTTTAGGGTTTTGAAGGGTTTAGGGATTTCATATTATGTTTCTCCCTTTTGTGTTTCTGTTTGTGTTTACCACTTAATTCTTTTACATTTAGGGTTTTCGTTTTTATTTTTTGTTTTCCATTCAACTTGACGGTATCTACTAATAGCAATGAAAAAACCGTTACACAATATTGTGATGAATGTAGAGAAGTGACTTCTTTCTCCGTGCTTGTTGGTCGCGCACCAAGTGTTCGTGTGTGTGTGTGTGTCTATATATATATAGAAAGTCTATTCATCACCCAGGGTCTAGAATAAGTTATTCTTCACCTGAGGTAATATTACGATCGTTTCATAAATAAATTACATTTTAAATGCAAATAATTACATTTATATTGACTCACTACGTAAAATTTGACATAAAAAATAAAAATATAAGTCATATGACTAGAAAATCATATTTTATATATATTTTACACTATGTTTTTATGTTTTCAAATTTACATGAAATAAATATTTTTTACGGTGATCATATTTTTTTTTACGATCTCTTTTTACGCATGGAATACGATAAAATTTACGGAACGTAAAATTACGGTGCATTGATGTGAAAATAGAGGGGGATGAAGAATAACTATTCCTCATCCAGGGTGACGAATAGTCAATCCCTATATATATAGAGAGAGAGATAGAGACAAATATATATATATATATATATATATATATATATATATATAGATACATACATAGGAAAAATACATCCTATCACCTAGGAATAGTTACCCCACATGTCTCATATAATATCATGTGATATTATATATACTACTTTATTATTTTAACTATGTTCATATAATATATATAAAAGATGTTTCAAAGCGATTTACATGAAAAATTTGCAAGTTGGTCCATAGTTTTTATTATATTTGTGAAATACATATATATATATGAACATAAAACAAGCATACTCAAAATACGATACATACTACCAACAAAAAAGGATATATGGTACATAAACATACTTATATACCACATATTACGCGCACATACTCTTCGATTTGAAAGATACTACATACAACATACAAAACTTAAGTGGTGGTAACTACGACCGGGTGGTAGGAAACATTTGTCCTACACACATATATGACTAAAACTCAACACAATTAATGGTAATAAAATAAAATTATGAATATTTTTTACGTACTTCAAGTTTTGTTCTAAGATTCTGCCCTTCTCACAGGTCGTCTGGCGAATGAACTCGCAAACATGGTATGCACATAAATTATTCATGTATCCCTGCCTCGAGCACTTTACGAGAATAGAGTTCAATCAAAATAATAATCAAGCATGATAATGGTATTGAAACTAGAATCAAACAGCTGTGCGGACCTAGCTAGTACTACTTACATTGACTGGTTGAAATTGCAGCTCGTCTCTCCATTCACCCTTAGCCTTCTAGGAGAACTGTTTGCAAACTCTGCCCGACAAAAAAAATGAATAAGGAATTATTAATTATTTGATATCAGAAAATGAACGAAAGTTGCCAATATAGTGCGATAATGATTGAAATTACCTCTGGAGCATTTTTTCCATGTCCACCCACATCTCAGTGTCTGTACGTAACGAGTCCATGACAAGTACTTTTCCTGCGTCAAACTGAATGACTAGCAGAATAAAGTGAAACATGCGCACGCGTAACTCATCAATTACACTTAACATCGAGTAAGTGAAACAGAATGTGTACAAGACAGAATAATTAACACTCATTTGAAGTTGTAAGAAAATTGTATTTCGCTTTTGGTTTGTTTTTCAAGTAACGCCCTGAGCAAGATGTTCTCTATTTCCTTGGCATATGTTTTTACCGTCATTAACAGTATATGGGGTAATGAACCTAATGTCACAGGTTTGTTCTGTTTTGCATTCGAGGATCTTCTTCCTCCATAATTAACATAGTGAGAATAATTATACATGCAATGAACGGGCTGAGCTATAGAGACTTAATTACAAAAATGATACTTAGAAGCAATATATAGCAACTAACGATAGATTTGTCGATGGTGTCTTGATTGTATAACTGAAATAATTCATCAAATTCAATGTGAATCTCCTCATTTCCATTGAAGTAATGCTCATCTTTAATTCCCACAATGAGCCAGTTGGTTCCTGCCCTTGAGGCTTTCATGTACCAATCATGCAATTTTTGTATTTGTGTTGGTAGATCCTTTAGCTCCTCACATCTAACGAGAGGCTTTCTGTGCTCGTATTTATAGGCTAACTCGACAATTTCGAACTGTACCTCATCGCCTAAGTAATCACCAAGAGTGAAACCAGGAGTAGCGGCCACTATCTCCGGATCATTAGCGATATCGGCAAACACCTTCAGCGGGGGGCACGATTGTTTTTTCTGTTCGACCAGCTGGGGAATTGTTTTCCCCTTTGCACTACTGCTAGTACTTGTCGACCGCTGTTCTGGATCTCTATATGACTTTGCAATAGAGCGATCATAGTTTGATAGCGGCGGAGGCGATGGTGGTTTCGTAAGGTTTTTCAGAAAGCGTCTCGCTTTTGCCGAATCTATTTTCTCTGTTGGAACTGGAAGTTTGGGTGCAAGCTGGCGTTTCACATCTGCAGCCACGGTCTCATTCAATTCCTCGTCAGTCTTGTCGTATGGTTACTTGGCAGGAGCCTTCTTGACGCTACCTGCTCTGGATTTCTTCACTGTTGTACTACTATCCGTCTGAGCGGTGACAGATCTCTTCCACTCCTGCTGAGGCGATGGAGGAGGCGGAGTCAGCTGACGTGACAGATTCTGCTGAGGGCCCTCCTCCGTAGGAGTCCATTGACGCGACGGGGATAGCTGAGGCAGCGAAGGATTCTGTTGGGCCTCTTCCGGCGGAGTGTGCTAACGCGGCGGAGACAACTGTGGCAGTGTAGTGTGCTAACGTGGCGGAGACGACTGAGGTAGCGGAGATAGAGCTAGATTGTGAGGAGTCTGCTGAGGGGCCTTCTCCGTCCGAGTCTGTTGACGCAGTGTCCATTGTCGAAGCATGATGTTTTTCTTCCTCCATAGAATGATAGTCCTTAGGGCATCTCTGAGATGATTCACCCCTTCACTTGTAGGGTACTCAAAGTTCAACCCCTCAAATCCGTTGGTAACTTCATCCACCCCGACAACAACATAGCCATCTAGAATCGGATTGCAATAGAAAGTTCCATCAGGTCCAGGAGGTAAGACATAGCCAACCGCCACCTTAAAGGTTATGTTCAAGCATTTCGCAGTTAGCTCACAATGTTCCCTCTTCGTGATATCATCCACGGGGTAGCGAGGAGCCATGATATCGGGCCGAACGAGCTTCATGTAATCCATGCTGCTTTTCCGCTGAGATTGTGGGGTACGTTTGTGGGCATTATCGAATGAAGGACCTTGGTGCTGCTGAGATGGTGGGTCAGTAGCTCGTTGACTGGTAAGTGCCTCTAATTTCTTCTCATGTAACGCTAATCTTTCTTCTACCTTCTGTATCTGGTCCTTTTCCTCTTTCTTCTTTCTCCCTCGACTTCTATAACCAGTGTTGTCGGGAAACTCATGCACCCATGGAACGGAGCCTGATATGCACTAGTGCAGAACCGACCTATAGTCGCGGTTCGTAAGGGTCTTTAATATCGGTTCTAGAACCGGCACTAAAGGGTGGGGAGTAAAGCCCACCCCCCTTTAGTACCGGTTCAACACAGTCCGACACCAAAGGCCCACCACGTGGCATCTGCTGGCGCCGTGGGCTGGAAGACTTTTAGTCTTTACTTTTTAATTTTGTTTTATTTTCCCTTTTTAATCCTTTAGGGGTTTATGAATTAATTATGGTTAAATTGTCCTTTTAATTATGTGTTTTCCATCTAATTAATTTTCATTTCAAACATATATTACGCTACTATATATATATATATATATATATATATATATATATATATATATATAGACAGTCTATTTGGCACCCAGGATGAAGAATAACTTATTTTCCACCTTGGTCATTCGACAAGCCACATTTTCAATCACAGCAAAAGGTAACTTTCTAGCATGCATGTTGTAAAATTATCCCACTTTTTCTTATAAGATTACCTCACTTATCTTATAAATTTGCGTCAACATAGTGTGATGTTGACGCGTCAGATTTTTTTCTCACATACGAAACATAACTTTTTAGCATGCATGTTATAAAATTACCTTGTTATTGTACGGTGGGAGACCAATATCTCTCCTCCCAGTTGTAATATTACCTCAAATTACTTTTTTCTTACCTTTTCAAGTTATGTCATATGATTAGACTAGGGTGAAGAATAATTCTTCACCCAGGGTGACGAATAGTTGATCCCTATAATTGTATACATATGTATACAATTATACATACATATATATATATATATATATATATATATATATATATATATATGTATGTATGTATGTGAATGGTCGTTCGAATTGCTTGAACGACCATTCACATTCATATATATATACAATTCACATACATATATATATATACAATTTCTCCTAAAATTTGAGGATCATTACATATATATTTAAGCATATTACTTGTTCTTGATCTTGTAATAAGATTCTCCTTTGGGATGTATGACCTGGTCGAGTAGAAATCCAGCTAATTCCTCTTGAATTGCTCGTACCCGAGCCTCTGGTAGGAGCTGGCCCCACATCTCCATCAGCTACAAGATAGAGATCAAGATGAATATATTAGTTATGTATATATATATTAATTAGCTAGATCATGATAAAAAAATATGGATAGTGTTCTCGCGAACGTACCCAAAGATTTTTTTGATCTCTGCTCCTTCAAACGTCATCATGCGAATGTTCTCGCAAATGTAGTATGCGCATAAATTAGCCCCTTGCTCCTGCCTTATGCACTTTACGAGAATAGAATTCAATCAAGTAATAATTAATCAAGCATGCTAATGGTATTGAAACTAGAATTAAAGAGATGCATGGATGTAGCTAGCTAGTAGTACTAAATTACCTTGGGTCACACCCATTTCAGCTGTTGTGCCCAATCGCTTGGAACCTGTTTGATGAACTTGGCGCAAGCCCTGCCAGCTGGCAAAGAAAATGAATAAAGGAATAATTAACTAGTTGATATCAGGAAATGAAGTAATTAAAGAGGCCGACATACTGCGATAATGATTGAAATTACCTGTCAAGCATCCCCCTCACGATTGCGTATTCGGATGGATCCTTATATAGTGAGTCCAATATTTCAAATTTTCCCTTGTCAACTTCAACTATTAACAAGATCCAGTGGTAACTACATGCGCACACATTTTTTATAATTAAGCGGGCATGTGCATAACTCATCAACTACACTTATTAACATCTAGTAAGCAAAAAATAGAAGTTGTAGTACAAGATATATATAGTAACACTCACCCAAAGTTGTAAGGAAGTAGTATTTCTTTTTGGGTGTTTAGATGCTTCAAAAAATCTAGCATGACTTTCTCTGTGTCTTTTGTCGAATATGTAGTTTCCCATATCGCCTGATTAATCGTATTTGGGTCAATGAAGCCAATGTCATAGCGTCCAGCTTGTTTCATTTCATACATCTTCATTCTGCATAATACAACAGAAACGAATATAGTGATGATAATTACAGATAATGAACGAGAGCACAACTAGCTAGAGACTTAAATTATAGAAAGAAATCACTTACAGACAATAGCAACTGATTAAAGATTTGTCGAGTGCGTCTTGATTGAATAACTGAAACAACTCTGAATAATGAATCCAAAGATCTTTTTTATGGAAGTAATGCCTCTCCTTGACTCTCACCATGAGGGACTCTGTATTGGTATTTGCTATTATTTGCATGTACCACGTATGCAAATTGTACAATCTCGTTGGTAGAAGCTTGACATCTTCAGGCTTGACCAGAGGTTAGCCGCGGGCATATTGATATTTTACTTCCTCCTCTTTAAGACCGGTGATTTCCCAAGGCCTAGGAGTTGTTCAACAGTGATACCAACCTCTTTAGCCTGCCTTATATGATAGTCGGTTACTCCTAGCCGACCGGTGGTACTCATAGGTGTTTGTACAATGAGCGGGGGGTCGATTGCACTGCCTGTTCTCCCAGCTAGGAAACCGTTTTCCCACTTTTTTGCCAACTCCTTGGCTCGAGGTCGAGCTCGAGTCCTTTTGTCCTACAAGATATGACTTCTTGGTAGACCGCACATAGTTGTTGTCCTTCTGATTGACAGACGGTCGAGCCATATCAATAAAGTGTTGTGAGACCTGCTAAGGTACTTTCTCCTTTGGTGACTGGGGCGGTTTCGGTCCAAAATGGGCCTTCACTTTGGCATCCACTGTGATGTCGAGTTCCTCCTCGGTTAGGTGGTAAGGCAACTTCAGAAGAGGCTTCAGGCTTGGACCATATTTGAATTTGTTCCCTGCTGTACCGCTAGTCGTCGTAGCTGTGGCCTCTCTCTTTCGCTGTTGCTTAGGCGATGGAGCATGCTGACGCCGTGCCGGACATGGAGGAGGAGTCGGCTAACGCGATGCCGGACTTGGAGGAGGAGGAGTTGGATGACGCCATGCCAGACTTGGAGGAGGAGTCGGCTGATGCAGTGCCGGACTTGGAGGATGAGGAGTCGACTGACGCGGCGGCGGACTTTGAGGAGGAGGAGTCGGTGGCCTTGGATAGACGATGCAATCCTTTTTCCATAGAATGATACGATGTATGGCCTCTCCCAGTGTTCTCTCCTCGTCACCTCCAAGAATGTCAAGTTGTAGCTCGTGCTATCCTGACATCACTTCATCAACGCCGACACGAGCATAGCCATGTAGCGACCCGACCTGAAACGTCGAATCTCCGGTGTTTCCGTACCATCCCAAGATCATGCTGGTACACACACAGTACATCAATGTATATATCAAAGGGAAATCACATAGCATTATATTAACGAAATTTCATATCGAGTCCTTTATTACAATAATCATTACAATAAAGTGGCCGAAGGCCAACTCATGAGAATAACTAAGTCTTGCGGAAGCGTCGAAGGTAGATGAGTCCATCTGACTCCAAGGGCATCTCACCGAGCGTAGAACGGGTCCTCACTCCTGGTCGGAAAAATACTCTGCAACATGATACGTTGCAGCCGTGTAGGTCAGCATATGGAATATGCCGACAAAGTCACAAGAGAGGGGTGAAAACATAATCATCTAGTCTACATGCATATATGGCAGGTGGGGGTGGTAGTTTTTGCGTAAAGCCAAGTTTTTCCTACATCAAGAGAGGGGCTAAGCAAAAATTATTACTAAGTTGGTTGATTAATGAGATGGTTCCACCAACCAATTCTCATACCCAAGTTATTAATACCCACATCATCATATTAATTATGTTGAGGGTTTCCGGAAGTTTCAGTTCCTTTGGCTCAAGTCGTGCATGACCGTGGACACGGATAATCGATTAGGTTTGAGTACTTTGCAGAGTTTTGCACACGTTCCCCACAAGATTTGGTCGCCTCCGTTTGATTTCTCACACTTCAGGGTGTTTGAGAAATGGATGACCAAAACATGGTCTTCCAAAGGGTTTCCCTACGACTCTGTCGGTGCCCATCCTTTCCTACCGTTCTTCTACATCTCGTAGCACCGCCTGTCCAGGGTCACCACGATATCCAACCAAGCCAGAGCCCATAATGACTTGTGGCTGTGCAGGTAAGCCTTGGGTCTTGAAGTATCCATCCATCTCTTTGTGCCTGGGTGGATCTTTCCGCGTGAATACTGGCCATCTCCAGCAACACCTAGGCAAATCCACTGGTTTTTCCAGGGTGCCGTTCAACCATCATCCACCCAGAGGTAAGTTGAAAACTCGGAGTCTTGAAGTCTTGATCATTATGTAGGTCTTGTAATTAATCTCACAACTCTCATGAATCACACAACCAACCCCGTCTACTAATAGCATAGCGAAATTTAATCAACGTTTCCCGGGGCCAAAGTGACAAGGGATTGAGGGGATCCTACCACATGATACTACAACAAGTAACCAAGTTTCCAATTTACCTACTTTGCATGCAATTGGGGTGATGGAAGAACTAATGCAATAAAACATAGGTATACATGATCAAAGTGACTTGCCTGATTGATGATCTTCGTACGTGAGTGACTCTAAGTAACAAGCTTCACACGCCGGATAATCTAACGAAGCAAACAAGAGCACTCAATAAGCATACAGCAAAATATTGTAACTCACAACCATCAACCATGAACTAGTAAACAATCAAGACAAAACAATGCACAAATCACAGGCAAGAAAACACACAAAGTTTTGTTTTCTAGAAGATGATTGATAAAACACTACTAACATAATGAAACCTATTTTTAATAATAGAACAATAGTTGACAGCAAGAAAACAATAAAATATTTTATTAATAACAGAATTGAATTCATTAAAGTTTGTTGGGAAAAACTTTAGTAAAGTTTTTAAAAGTTTTGATAAACACTATATGAAACAACTATAGTTTTACTAACAAAAGAGCAAAACAAAACTTATTATTTATTAACAAAACATGTTCTTAACAGGAAAGAATTTACAAATAAACTTGTCTTAGAAAACAAAATTAAATTATATAAAACTCTGTTAAAAGAAAAACTATTACTAACTAGTTGTTTTAATCAAATTAAACCTATTTGAAAAGAAGTTGTGATTCCTATATTAACAAAGAAATAAACTAAACAATTTTATATTTTTATTAACAGTAATTAAAACACTAAATGTTTAATCAACAGAACCTACTAAAAAAATGAAACCAAAATCTAATTGAAACTAACTAAAAAACTAAATAAATAAAACTATACTAACTAATAGGCAGAATCTGTTTATAGCTAGAACACTAATCAAAATCATTCTAAAAAATCCTCAAACTAAGCAATAAGATAGTCCTAACTAATACCAAGTAGTAGCAAAAAGATTCATATCAAAATCTATTTTTAAACTCTAGTTATTCATATTTGAATGATTTGAGCAAATTTGATTGAATTCAAATTTTATAGTTCAAATTTAAAATCTAAAACTACAGAATGAAACTACATGAAAAATGTGAGCTATTGCAAAAAGAATCAACTCAAAACATTAAACAGATTAAAATTTATAAGCAAAACAAATTACTAAAACACTCTGTTAACTAAAACAAAACAAAAAAAAGAAAACTAACTACCGGACGGCCAGGGGTGACGCGGCACAATCCTATTGGCTAAGGGGTGTGTGCGAGCGGCGCTACGGGCGGTCAACCGAACCTTAAAGAAAACGGTTCGGGGAATTAAGTGGTTCTAATCGGGGCCGTTGGATTTAGCTCGGAGGGAGGGGAGGGGCTCGACGACTTACCGGAGAGGGAGGAAGAACTCTGGCGAGTGGTGGCGGTGGCCGGTGGTCGGAGGAGGTCGGGGGAGGCGTTCTGATGGTCGAGGGAGGTAGTGGAAAGGTCCAGACGACGGCGGAGGTCCTCCGACGCCGATTGGTGGTGTCGGAGAGGTGCGAGGACGACCGAGGCGACGGGCAGGAGCAGTGGAGAGCTTCGGTGGTCGGAGCAACTCCGGCGAGGCTCGAGCGTGTTGTTCTGGTGAGGAGAGAGGGGGATCAGGGGGAAAATGGAGCGGGGGGGGGGGGGAGGTGCTACTTATAGGGTGCTTGGGGTTGCGGGGAGGAGAGAGGAGGGAGATCCGGGGCGACAGAATCTCGGCGACGGTGGCGCGCGCGCGAGGAAAGGGATGACCGCGCGGGCGTTACAGGCGGTCGGGGTGGGACCCGGTGTCAGAGAGAGAAGAAGCGGCGAATGTGCGTCGGTCGACGGGCTTGTAATCAATTCGTGAGTAACTGCCCGTGGGCCGGCCCGTTTAAATACAAAACCGTTACTCTTTTTAATAGTGAGAGCAGTAAAACCTCTTTAAAAGCATTCAAAACATTTCTAAATATAGGATTATTCTATATCAAAATTAACAGAATAATAAATGACATTTATTGAACATTTTTATTCTGTCATTTTAGTACTTTGAAAAAAATAATATTTTTAGAAATTGCCTAATTGTTTTTAAATCCTTTTTGCAAATATTTTCAAAACAACCCCTGGTTTTTATTGTTCAAATAAATCACCAATTAGGTCCTGGTGTGGAGTGTCATGTTCCTCCTCTCTTATTTGAACTTTTTACCAAGATTTGAAATAGGTGAAAGCAACACATTGAAAGTAGAAAGGGCTTTCAGAATTTGAGAAAAGGCATTTCAACTATTACATGTATTCAAGCAATGATGATGATAGATGCATAGATATATTTCATAACATTCCAAAATGGAATTTTGGGATGTTACAAGCCAGCTAGAATGGGATTGCAACGGAAGGTTGCTTCTTGGGGATTTGCTAAAGCATAGCCGTCCGCCACCTTCATGGATAAGTTCTTCGCTTTCATGTGTAGCTCACAGTTAGTCATGTCTTTGATATCATCCACAGGGTAGCTAGCTAGCAGTACATCGTCATCGATATTGGCTGGGGCAGAACCCACGCTGCTTCTCAGCATAGATGGGACGGTGGTATCCAATGCTGGATCGATCTGCTCATGCTGCCGCTGAGACGTCCTTTCCTGGCTGATTGAGTCGATCTGCTCCTGCTGTCGTGTGACTCTGGATTCCAACTCTAGGTGCTTTCATTCTAGGCCTTCAAGGCGGAGTGCTTCCTCCTTCTTTCGCTCCTCGTGCATCTTCTTTCTCGCACGGCTTTTGTAGTCATCGTTCCAACCCGCAAACCCCTCAAACCACGGAACAACGCCTTTCCCTCGTGTTCTTCCCGGGTGTTCAGCACTGTTCAGGGCGCTCATAAGCTCATCGTCCTCTCTGTTGGGCATGAACACCCCCGTTCGAGCTTCTTCCATTTTCATCAGAATTTTGTGTGTCACTTTTTTAAGACTTGCCTTCACCATAATAGCCCCTGTATTTGGGTCGAACTTCCCCTCATGCGCATAAAATCACGTCCTGAACCTCGGGCCTGGTCATTGTAACTGGAGTGACCCCTGCACTAATCATCTCTTGTTCGGATTGATCCCACTTAGGCAGGGCCGTCTAGTAGCCACCTAGCCCCAGAGTATGGTGCCACTACTTTTTCGTAGCATTAATCTTATTCTTTCTTGACCGTTCCTTAGCTAGTTCCGATTCCTTGAACTTCACAAGATCATCCTAGTGATATTTTGCCTTTACCGGTGCTCCCTCGAATTTTGGAGTCTTCTTGTTTGCTTTGACGTACGCAGCCCATGCATTTTTCTTGAAGGTGTTGAATGCGATCGCCATCTTTTTAAGAGCACAGTTTCTGACTTTCTATAGATCTGCATATGTCAAGTTATCTGGTAGTGTGAAATGTGACATCGGCTCAGTCCAAGGCACATCTTTTGCTCTTTTGTCGACAAAAGTAACTCCTTCTCGATCTCCCTTTGCTGCCTTTTTCCATTCTTGTGTGGAGATCAGGATTTGGTCCCACACAATAACTCCGCATTGATTCTTGAACTTGTTCGTATTTTTCTTAGGTTCTAGCGGTTCGCCAGTTGATGTATTGATGGAATCGATGTTGAACTTTACGCTAGGGTCCAACTTTTTGGCTGGGCCTTGAACTACCATGTCGCTTGTAGAAGATTTGCTCGATCCGGAGGCCTAAAAGAAGAAAGATCGATTCGTTAATACAGATAAAACTCAATTAAGACATGTAATGATCACTGGATGGCTTATATAATAAATATACCTCTCCGGTCTTTGTTATTTGAAGAACATTTTCTTTGTCAACATCGTTGTCGAATTCATCTCTTCGTTCGTCTTCATCAAACATACAACCCTCACTGGAATTGTTCAGATATTGCGAGCCGTCATCATCTTCAGGTTCATGCTCTAGGCCCGTGGAGCGTATGATGTCGAATAGAGCCTCTTCTCCTTCTCTTCCGGTATTGTCCATAGCTTTTATTTAACTAACCCAGAACAAAAATAAAACAATTTAGTATTCAAATTGGAATGCATGCAATCAATAAGGAAAACTGAATCATAGTACATAATATGCATCATCGAATATAATCTCGAATAAAACATCTGGAATATTATCGAATATAATCTCGAATACATCTCGAATATTATCACTAGTACATATCGAATATTATCAATTATATAATATCACTACTACAGATCCATTTGACGTCTCGCGCGGCAGGCGGTGGACACCCAAAGAGAATGAACTATGACAGGATCATAGCTCGGGTGAGATCCCTGAAGAACCTGCCAGGTATTGGAGAACCTGATGTCCAACGCATCCATGTAGCGACGGACGTGCTCGTCCTCCTCCCTGACACGGCGACGTACCACCTCCGGCAGGGCCGGCTGCCTCCGCACTGAAAGTGGCCCATGCGAACACCACCAATGATGCTCCAGGTCGATGACGGGACCCGGCTTCCTCACCAAGCTGCGCGCCCCTGAAGGTAGCACCTCCTAGTGCCAGCCCGGCGGAGCCCAGTCCCGGACATGGCGCCTCTGAAGCAGGACGTCATCGCGAAAGAGTCGACGATGAGGATGAGGGCCAGGCATCGTTGACTCCGAGAAGAAATTCTATGCAAATTTAACATTTTTAAATGCTTGATTGTGATTTCTTATATACGAGGAACCTTCAGAATCCTAGCGGATTATCTTAACCTTACGACCCGCGACTTTTACACATACATAACAAATACTAATTGCAAATTAATACATAACAAACTTTTGCAAATACAACATTAAAATTCTTCAAATGTCAAAATTCCTTCACTTTTTTCTATACATCTAATTAATTAATCATCTACTAAAAAATGTCAAAATTCTTGCATTTATGTCAAAATTCCTCTAATCATCTATACATCTAATCATCTAAACATCTAGCTAGTGTGTGTGTTCATGCATATACGTGTGTGTGTGTGGGAGGGGTGCCCGGGGAGGGGTCGGCGGCCGCCATGGTGTCATAGGGGGCGAGGGAGAGGGGGGAGCTCACAGCAGGGCGACGATGAGGCGAGGCGAGTCGGGGCGGCGATGGCGAGGAGCTTAGGGACGGAGGAGAGCGGGCGTGGGCGGCATCAGGCCGGGCTCGGGGAGGAGTGGGCGCGGGAGGCGTCAGAGATCGGCGCAGGAAGCCGGCGTCGGGGAGGCGAGACGGCCACGGCGCAGCGATGTTGAAGAGGTTGAAGAAAGCAGAGGTTGTGAAATTTTTTAAGTGTTGTATATATAAGGAGGCCTTTAGTCACGGTTGGTGCCACCAACCGCGACTAAAGGCCCCCCTTTAGTCCTGGTTGGAGCCACCAACCGGGACTAAAGGTGAATTTTACCAGGCGAAGCATTGGGAAGCAAAACCCTTTAGCCGCGGTTGGTGGCTCCAACCGAGACTAAAGGGGGGCCTTTAGTCGCGGTTGGTGGCACCAACCATGACTAAAGGTCTGGCTTCCCGTATTGAGATGTTTAGTCCCACCTTTCTAGTGGAGAGGAGCTCGCACCGGTTTATAAGCCCCGCCTCGGCTACCATGGCGAGCTCCTCTCTAATGCAGGCCTAATGGTCCTACCCTACCTTTGCCGCCCAGTGGGGCCTACTAGGTCGTACGGGCCATGCCTTGGCGGCCCAATAGGCGGGCTTTTTAAAAAAAATCTACGTTATTTATTTTCTTTTGTTTCTGAGTTCTTTTTTTGCGTTTTTTAGAGTTTTTTTTGAATCTTTTTGCTTTAAGTAAATAAAATTATAAACTTTCTGTTAGTGCCAGTAGTTTTCAAATTTGAATAGTTTAAATTTGAATTATTTGAAATTTGTGTGAATACCTAGTTTGTGATTAACTTTATTTTAAAAGTAGATTTTTCAGTGATTCTTTTTTTTTGCTGTTTAATATTAGCGTGTTTTATCATTATATTTAATTTGGTAATTCTTAGGTTATTTAAAAAATGAAATGCCTTTGTAACACATGAGTTTTTGTCTGAAACCCTTATACTTCGAAAGAGATTGTCCATTTTGTACACGAAGTGCATCCAGTTTTTGCCGTAACCCTCTCAACTTTTAAGCACATGCTATGTAGGTGAAATGATGATACCATGCTAACTTTCAACATTTTCAGAGTTTATTTGCACTGCTTATCGATTTCAGGGTCATTTAGCTTAAAAAATCAGTAAATGCATGAAAAATAGCAAACGAAGTCAAAAAGGGTTGATAATTGATGGCCTGCCTTCGAATGGTGCATACTAAACGCACAAAAAGTCTGGAGTTGAAATAAGTTCAAAAAATGAAATGCCTTTGTAGCAGACGAGTTTTCATCTGGAACCCTGATACTTCGAAAGAGATTGTCCATTTTGTACACGAAGTGCATCCAGTTTTTGCCGTAACCCTATCAACTTTTTAGCACACGCTATGTGGGTGAAAT
Source organism: Hordeum marinum (assembly GCA_022496015.1). Classification (NCBI taxonomy): domain Eukaryota; kingdom Viridiplantae; phylum Streptophyta; class Magnoliopsida; order Poales; family Poaceae; genus Hordeum; species Hordeum marinum. The sequence continues at coordinate 473,845,326 of CM039678.1, forward strand.
GATGACACCATGCCAACTTTCAACCTTTTTAGAGTTCATTTGTAGTGCTTATAATTTTAGGGTCATTTAGCTCAAAAAATCAGTAAATGCATGAAAAATAGCAAATGAAGTCAGAAAGGGTTGAAAATTGATGGCTTGCCTTCGAATGGTGCATACTGAATGCACAAAAAGTCTGGAGTTGAAATACGTTAAAAAGATGGAATGCCTTTGTAACAGACGAGTTTTCGTGTGAAACCCTCATACTTCTAAAGAGATTGTCCATTTTGTACACGATGTGCATCCAGTTTTTATTGTAACCCGCTCAACTTTTTAACACATTCTATGTGGGTGAAATGATGATACCATGCCAAGTTTCAACCTTTTCAGAGTTCATTTGTAGTGCTTATCAATTTCAGGGTTATTTAGCTCAAAAAATCACTAAATGCATGAATAATAGCAAAATGAAGTCAGAAAGGGTTGAAAATTGATGGCATGCCTTCAAATGGTGCATACTGAACACACAAAAAGTCTGGAGTTGAAATAAGTTTAAAAAATGAAATGCCTTTGTAACATACGAGTTTTCGTTTGAAAACTTGATACTTCGAAAGAGATTGTCAATTTTGTACACGAAGTGCATCCAGTTTTTGCTGTAACCCTATCAACTTTTTAGCACATACTATGTGGGTGAAATGATGATACCATGCCAACTTTGAACCTTTTCAGAGTTCATTCGTAGTGTTTATCAATTTCAGGGTCATGTAGCTAAAAAATCAGTAAATGCATGAAAAATAGAAAATGAAGTCAGAAAAGGTTGAAAATTGATGGCCTGCCTTCGAATGGTGTATACTAAACGCACAAAAATTCTGGATTAGAAATAAGTATAAAAAATGGAATGCCTTTGTAAAATACGAGTTTTCGTGTGAAACCCTGATACTTCGAAAGAGGTTGTCTATTTGTACACGAAGTGCATCCTATTTTTGTCGTAACCCTCTCAACTTTTTAGCACATGCTATATGGATGAAATGATGATACCATGCCAACTTTCAACCTTTTCAGAGTTCATTTGTAGTGCTTATCAGTTTTAGGATCATTTAGCTCAAAAAATCAGTAAATTCATGAAAAATAGAAAATGAAGTCAGAAAGGGTTGAAAATTGATGGCATGCCTTCGAATGGTGCATACTGAACGCACAAAACACATAAGTACATGATGTCTACTACACAACCTTCTTCTTGTAGACTCGTGTTGGGCCTCCAAGCGCATAGTTTTGTAGGATAATGGCATTTTTTCCCCAAGTGGATCAGCTAAGTTTTATCAATCCGTGGGAGGTGTAGGATGAATATGGTCTCTCTCAAACAAGCCGGCAATCAAATAGCAAAGAGTCTCTTGTGTCCCCAACACACCCAATACAATGGTAAATTGTATAGGTGCACTAGTTCGGCGAAGAGATGGTGATACAAGCGCAATATGGATGGTATATATAGTTTTTTGTAATCTGAAAATATAAAAACAGCAAGGTAACAAATTGTAAACGGTGAGCAAAACATTGTATAAATGCTTGGAAACAAGGCCTAGGGTCCATACTTTCACTAGTGGAATTTCTCTCAAGAATACTGGCATAGTTGAATCATAAGTAAATCCCTTATGTGCGACAAAGAGTTCACTCCAAAGCTACAAATAGCAGAGAAAAAACGTAGAAATTATTGTAGAGTACGAAACCACATCAAAGTTATCTTTTCTGATCAATCTTATGAGCTATCCCTATAAGTGTCACGAACAGCCCTAGAGTTCGTACTAAGATAACACCTTAAGATACACATCAACCAAAACCCTAATGTCACCTAGTTACTCCAATGTCACCACAAGTATCCGTGGGCTTGATTATACGATATGCATCACACAACTTGAGATTTATTAATCCAACACAAAGAACTTCAAAGAGTGCCTCAAAGTTTCTACCGGAACGTCAAGATAAGAACGTGTGCCAACCCCTATGCATAGATTCCCAAGATCACGGAACCCGCAAGTTGATCACCTAAACGTACATCAAGTGGATCTATAGAACATCCCATTGTAACCACAGATATCCCATCGCAATGCATACATCAAGTGTTCTCAAATCCTTAAAGACTCAATCCGATAAGTAAACTTCAAAGGGAAAACTCAATTCATCACAACTAGATAGAGAGGGGAAACACGCAATATGATTCAATCTATATCAACAAAGCTCGCGGTACATCAAGATCGTGCCATCTCAAGAACACGAGAGAGAGAGAGAGAGAGAGAGATCAAACACATAGCTACTGGTACATACCCTCATCCCTGAGGGTGAACTACTCCCTCCTTGTCATGGAGAGTGTCGGGATGATGAAGATGGCCTTCGGTGATGGTTTCCCCCCGGTAGGGTGCTGGAACGGACTCCCAATTGGTTTTTCGTGGCTTTGGAGGTTTGCGGCGGTGGAACTCCTGATCTAGGTTCTGCGTTGGGGTTTCTGGAATATTTGACGATTTATAGAGCTGAGAGGGAGGTCGGTGGACTCCCGAGGGGCCCACAAGCCTGGTGGCTGCGGCTAGGGGGGTGGTCGCACCCCTGAGGCTTGTGGCCTCCTCGTGAACTTTCTGGCCCAACTCTGATGCTCTGTAGGTCTGTTCTGGTCCAAAAAAATCACCGTAAAGTTTCATTCCGTTTGGACTCCGTTTGATATTCCTTTTCTGTAAAACTCAAAAATAAGGGGAAAACAGGAACTGGCACTGGGCTCTAGGTTAATAGGTTAGTCCCAACAATAATATAAAGTTGTGGTAAGATGATTGTAAAACATCCAAGAATGATAATATAACAGCATGGAACAAGCAAAAATTATAGATACGTTGGAGACGTATCAACATCCCCAAATTAATTCCTGCTCGTCCTCGAGTAGGTAAATGATAAAAATAAATATTTTTTGATATGGAATGCTTCCTAGCATGTTCATCATATTCTTTTCGTCTATGTATAGCATGGACATTTGGACTTGTAAATGATTCAAAGCAATTGTCTAGTTTTAACATAATGACTTCAATACTCAAGCATGTCAAAAAGCAACCATGACTTTCAAAATATCAACACTAAAGAAAGTTATCCCTAGCCCATCATGCTCAATCATTGATCCATTCATGATACACACTCAAATATTAGCTATGCCCAATGCTCAAGTACGATCATAGCGCCCCCTAGTTGATGCTTATAAGAGAAGATGGAGACTCAAAGCAAAAATTAAAAATTGCATAAAGTAAAAAGATAGGCCCTTCGCAGAGGGAAGTAGGGATTTGTAGGGGTGCCAGAGCTCAAGGTTTATATGGAGAGAGAAAAATATTTTGAGTGGCATGCTTTCCCTGTCAACGAAAACGACGAAGTAGCTCACAATACTTTCCATGCTAGATACATTATAGGCAGTTCACAAATAGTAGAGTAAAGTTTTTACTCCCCCTCCACCAATCAATCACACTCCACGGCGAGCCGAATCCACGGGTACCGTCCATACCAACAACATTCCTGGGGGAGTTTTGTTTAATTATTTGCAGTTTTTCTTTCTTTGATTTCAGGACCAGGAATCCCTATTACCAGCCACTTTCTCGTGAATGATAGTGAATCAACACATATCATGAGAATAACACACCTAGCATGGGAAAATATTGGGTACTCCCCACCGTTTCATTAGCGGTATGGGCACACAAAGGAGAAAATTTATTTTGAAGATTTAGAGATGCCACATACAAATTTGCTTGGGACGGCATGGAAATAGCGCATATAGGTAGGTGTGGTGGACTCATAAGGCAAAACTTGGTTTAAGGATTTTGGATGTACAAGTAGTATTTCTACTTAGTACAAATGAAGGCTAGCAAATAGATTGGGAAGCAACCAAACCGAAGAACGAAAAATCTCATAAGTGAGCATTGAGTCATAACTAACACCGAATAATGCACCACAAGTAGGATATAACTTCATTGCATAACTATTGACTTTTGTGCATGCATAGGGAATCACAACCTTAACACCAATATTCTTACTAAGCATACTTACTCACTAACATGACTCACATATTACTATCATCATGCTTCAAAACTATTACAAAGAATCAAGTTTAATTTGTCCAATGGTCTTCATGATTTTTTATTGTATCCTCCTTGTATATCTATCACTTTGGAAATAGTTTCATAGCTTGACATTGCCTTTTGGCAATCTCAAACAAATTTAAATGAAGCACATGAGCAAATGAGAAGCTACTCTCAAAAGATATAAGTGAAGATTAATGAGTAGTCAAACAATTAAGTAGCTATGTGAAGAGTCTCTATGCCTCAATAAATATTTTCAGATCTGAGTACTTTATTCAAAAAGCAAGCAAAACAAAAATAGCACGCATCATGTGAACGAATAATTTAGGCTTAACATAGGCTAACCAATAATTGTTGATGAAGAGAGGTGGGATGTGTAGCATCCCCAAGATTAGATGGTTGAGACTTCTTGAAATATTTACTTGGGGTGCCTTGGGAATCCCAAAGGTTGAGCTTTTTTTATCTCGTTCAATCCTCTCATATCCTGGTTTCTCCTATTCTCAAAAACTTCAACCACACAAAACACAAAAAGAACTCGTGAGATAGGTTAGTACACATAATAATAAATAAACTCTATATGTATTGCCAATACAAGTTGAATAATAATTTTCAAACATTAGGTATTGTATACTATCATTTCCACAATTTATATCTACCAATATAGGCTATGGAAACTATAGGATAAGTAGATAAAAGAACTATGACAACAATCTGTCTAAACAAAACAGCCTGTAAAAATTTATGAAAACTGTGTACTTCTGTAACTAAAAATTTTATTAAAATTTAGTACATGCTACAAAATTTATATGACAACACTATGTAAAATTTTTAGAAACTTTGCAAGTTCCAGTAAAATATTAAAATTCAAACACTACAACAGAAGTTTTTGTTTTTACCCAGCACATATCAAAACATGGAATGCAAGCATCCTAAGGCAATTCTTGGAGCATTTTATTGAAAAACAAGATTATAAATAAAACCTAACAGAAAGTAACAAAACATAATGACTATCCAAGCAAATCACATATTGTGTGACGAATAAAAATATAGCTCCAAGTAAGATATACCGATAGTGTTGAAGACGAAAGAGGGGATGCCTTCCGGAGTATCCCCAAGCATAGGCGCTTGAGTCATCCTTAGATATTACCTCGGGGGTACCTTTGTAATCCCCAAGCTTATGTTCTTTTCACTCCTTATTCTCCTCATATCGGTGTCTCAACCAAAACTTGAAAACTTCAATCATACAAAACATAACGGAACTTCGTGAGATGGGTTGGTGTAGTAAAGATAAATCATTCACTTAGGTACTGTCAAGAAAAGATTAATAATTGTTAACACATTATACCTACTGTATTACATAATTCCCACAATTTATATTACTCAATATAAGCTCTAGGAACACTTGAAACAAGCAAACTATGCATGCAAAACAGATCTGTCAAAAACAGAACAGTCTGTAAATATCTGAATGATCACCAAACTTCCCTGAATCTAAAAATTATGAAAAATTAATACATCTCAAGTAATTTTCATATAAAGTTTGTTTAAAACTTTCAGAATTTTTTGACGCTCCAGTAAAATCAGATAATTCATATACTAGATGCAAAACTTTTTGTTTTTTGCACAGAATCAAACAAGCAAGTATCCACACTATCCCAAAGGATTTACTTGGCACTTTATTGAAATCAAAAGGCACAGAACATGATTACTACAGTAGATTAATCATGTGAACACATTAAAACAGAAAGTAAAAGTGCTGGGTTCTCTCCCAACAAGCGCTTTTCTTTAATGCCTTTTAGCTAGGCATGATGATTTCAATGATGCTCGTGTAGGAATAATAATTGAAACATGCAAAAGAGCATCATGAATCTCATGACAAGAACATTTAAGTCTAACACACTTCCTATGCATAGGGATTTTGTGAGCAAGCAATTTATGGGAGCACGAATCATCTAGCATAGGAAGGGAAAACAGGCATATCTTGAAGAATTTGAACACATGGAGAGGAAACTTGATATTATTGCAATTCCTAGAAGCATATGTTCCTCCCTCATAATAATTTTCAGTAGCATCATGAATGAATTGAACAATATAACCAGCACATAAATCATTATTTTGATGATGCAGAAGCATAGAAAATTTGTCACTCTCCACATAAGCAATTTTCTTCTCATTCAAAATAGTGGGACCAAACTCAACAAAATAACTATCATGACATACTTGATTGACATTACCACTTTGAATATTAAAATCATGATGACAAGTTTCGTGGTTACCATTACTCTTTATAGAATACGTGTCATCAAAATAATCATCATAGATAGGAGGCATGTCATAATCATAATAGTTTTGCTCATCAAAACTTGGGGGACTAAAAATATCATCTTCATCAATCATAGCATCCCCAAGATTGTGGCTTTGCATATCATTAGCATAATGGATATTCAGAGAATTCATAGTAACAATATCACTATCATGCTCATCATTAAAATATTTAGTGCCAAACATTTTAATAACTTATTCTTCTAACACTTGAGCACAATTTTCTTTTCCATCACTTTCACGAAAAACATTAAAAAGAGGAAGCATATGAGGCAACCTCAATTCCATTTTTTGTTTTCTCTTATAAAAACAAACTAGTCAAAAACAAGAAACTAAAAGATTTGATTGCAATATCTAAAGATATACCTTCAAGCACTCACCTCCCTGGCAACGGCGCCAGAAAAGAGCTTGATGTCTACTACAAAACCTTCTTCTTGTAGACTCGTGTTGGGCCTCCAAGCGCAGAATTTTGTAGGACAATGGCAATTTTCCCTCAAGTGGATGACCTAAGGTTAATAAATCCACGGGAGGTACAGGATGAAGATGGTCTCTCACAGACAACCCTGCAATCAAATAGCAAAGAGTCTCTTGTGTCCCCAACACACGCAATACAATGGTAAATTGTATAGGTTCACTAGTTCGGCGAAGAGATGGTGATATAAGTGCAATATGGATGGTAGATATAGTTTTTTCTAATCTGAAAATATAAAAACAGTAAGGTAACAAATTGTAAACGGTGAGCAAAACATTGTACAAATGCTTGGAAACAAGGCCTAGGGTCCATACTTTTACTAGTGCAATTTCTCTCAATAATATTGGCATAGTTGAATCGTAAGTAAATCCCTCATGTGCGACTGAGAGTTCATTCCAAAGTTACGAATAGCGAAGAAGAAACGTAGAAATTATTGTAGGGTACGAAGCCACCTCAAAGTTATCTTTTCTGATCAATCTTATGAGCTATCCCTATAAGTGTAACAAACAGCCCTAGAGTTCATACTAAGATAACACCTTAAGATACACATCACCCAAAACCCTAATGTCACCTAGATATTCCCATGTCACCACAAGTACCCGTGGGCTTGATTATACGATATGCATCACACAATTTTGGATTTATTAATCCAACACAAAGAACTTCAAAAAGTGCCTCAAAGTTTCTACCGGAACGTCAAGATAAGAACGTATGCCAACCCCTATGCATAGATTCCCGATGTCACGGAACCCGCAAGTTGATCACCTAAACATACATCAAGTGGATCAATAGAACATCCCATTGTCACCACAAATATCCCATCGCAAGACATACATCAAGTGTTATCAAATCCTTAAAGACTCAATCCGATAAGTAAACTTCAAAGGGAAAACTCAATTCATCACAACTAGATAGAGAGGGGAAACACTCCATATGATTCAATCTATATCAACAAAGCTCACGGTACATCAAGATTGGGCCATCTCAAGAACAAGAGAGAGAGAGAGAGAGAGATCAAACACATAGCTACTGGTACATACCCTCATCCCCGAGGGTGAACTATTCCCTCCTCGTCAGGGAGGGCGCCGGGATGATGAAGATGGCCTCCGGTGATGGTTTCCCCCTTCGGTAGGGTGCCGAAGTGGGCTCCCGATTGGTTTTTTGTGGCTCTGGAGGTTTGCTACGGAGGAACTTCCAATCTAGGTTCTATGTTGTGGTTTGTGGAATATTTGATGATTTATAGAGCTGAGAGGGAGGTCGGTGGACTCCTGAGGGGCCCACAAGGCTGGTGGCCGCGGCCAGGGGGTGGCCGCGCCCCTGAGGCTTGTGGCCTCCTTGTGAACTTTCTGGCCCAACTCTGATGCTCCATAGGTCTCTTCCGGTCCAAACAAATCACGAGAAAGTTTTATTCCATTTGGACTCCGTTTGATATTCCTTTTTTGTAAAACTCAAAAACTAGGAAAAACCATGAACTAGCACTAGGCTCTAGGTTAATAGGTTAGTCCCAAAAATAATATAAAGTTGTGGTAAAATGATTGTAAAACATCCAAGAATGATAATGTAACAACATGAAACAAGAAAAATTATAGATACGTTGGAGACGTATCAGTACACTAGTATTATAAAGATTCCCTTCAGTCTGTCCAAAGTGGGACTTCCTAGATATATAAGTATGGAAACTAACTAGAGAAGCCGGTCACATCCCAGAGTGGGATCTTTGGGTGTAACACTTTTTCTTCACATGTGTCCCTTTGCGTCATAACCATGGACAATCTTCATTGTCTAACTTGATGCTCGGGTCAACATTCACTGTGAAGGGAGAAATTTCATGAAACTTTTCATAATCTTCTGACATGTCTGTCTTGTCCTCCACTCCCACGATGTTTCTTTTCCCTGAAAGAACTATGTGGAGCTTTGGCTCATCGTATGATGTATTCGCTTCCTTATCTTTTCTTTTTCTTGGCTTGGTAGACATGTCTTTCACATAGAAAACCTGCACCACTGTTGTCATTCCGTACTGCGGGTCTTCCTTTACCCCGCCTCCTGTCAGATTGACCCATTTGCACCTAAACAAAGGGACCTTCAAATCAAGTCCGTAGTCAAGTTCCCATATCTCCCTATGTAACCATAATATGTGTCCTTTGGCCCATTGCTGTTTGCTGCATCAAAGCGGACACAACTGTTTTGGTTGCGCTCTTTTTATCTTGGGCGATAGTGTAAAATGTATTCCCATTTATCTCGTACACTTTGAAAGTCAATATAGTCGAAGATGATAGCTTGGACAGCAAGTACATGTCATCTTCAACAGTTTCTTCATGCATGAGATGTGTCTGCAACCAACCGGCAAAAGTCACCGTTTGTTCATGTGTAATCCAGTGGTCAGACTTCTCTGGGTGTTTGGAGCGTAGAATATTCTTGTGTTGCTCGATATACAGAGCCACCAAGGACGAACTTTGTAGAACTGTTTAGTGTGCTTGTGCCAAAGAATGCCTGTCCCGGCATATTAGTGAATTCTTTCCTAGCATTCCTTTTCCTCCCAGTCTACCCTCATGTCGTGATTCAGGAACACCAATCGGCTTAATGTCAGGAATAAAGTCAACACAAAACTCAATGACCTCCTTTGTTTCATGGCCCTTGGAGATGCTTCCTTCTGGCCTAGCACGATTATGAACATATTTCTTTAAGACTCCCATGAACCTCTCAAAGGGGAACATATTGTGTAGAAATACAGGACCCAGAATGGCAATCTCCTCGACTAGGTGAACTAGATGTGCATCATGATATTGAAGAAGGATGGTGGGAACACCAACTCGAAACTGACAAGACATTGCACCAAATAGTTCTCTAACCTTGGTAGGATTTCTGGATCGATTACCTTCTGAGAGATTGCATTCAGGAATGCACATAGCTTCACAATGGCTAATCGAACGTTTTCCGGTAGAAGCCCCCTCAATGCAACCGAAAGCAGTTGTGTCATAATCACGTGGCAGTCATGAGACTTTAGGTTCTGGAACTTTTTCTCTGCCATATCATACTGAGCAGGCATTCGAAGAATATTTCCTTCTCTTCTTTGGTAAGAGCATAGCTGGCATGACCCTGAAACTGCTTTGGATCCATGTCATCTTCTCCGTGCATACGTTGCTGGTTCTCCCGTGCCTTCGGCGTATCTTTTGTCTTCCCATACATGCCCAAGAAGCCTAGAAGGTTCACGCAAAGATTCTTCGTCATGTGCATCACATCGATTGTAGAGCGGACCTCGAGGTCTTTCCAATAGGGTAGGTCCCAAAATATAGATTTCTTCTTCCACATGGGTGCGCGTTTGTCAGCGTCATTCGGAACAGATTGGGCGCCAGGACCCTTGCCAAATATTACTTTTAATCCTTGAACATATCAAGTATGTCATCACCCGTACGGTGGCGAGGCTTCTTCCGGTGATCTGCCTCACCTTTGAAATGCTTGTCTTTCTTTCTTACTGGATGCCTGCTCTGAAGAAATCGACGATGCCCCAGATACACATTCTTCTTACATTTATCCAAATATATACTGTCGATATCATCTAAATAGTGCGTGCATGCATGGTATCCCTTGTTTGTCTGTCCTAAAAGGTTACTGAGAGCAGGCCAATCATTGATGGTTACAAACAGCAACACATGTAGGTCAAATTCCTCCTAATCTTTCGCATCCCACACACGTACGCCTTTTCCATTCCACAGCTGTAAAAGTTCTTCAACCAATGGCCTTAGGTACACATCAATGTCGTTGTCGGGTTTCCTGGGGACTTTGATGAGCACTGCCATCATAATGAACTTCCGCTTCATGCACAACCAAGGAGGAAGGTTATAGATACATAGAGTCACATGCCATGTGCTATGATTGTTGTTCTGCTCCCCAAAAGGATTAATGCCATCTGCACATAAACCAAACCATACGTTCCTTGCGTCCTTTGCAAAGTCCTTCCACTTTCTCTCAATTTTTCTCCATTGTGATCCGTCAGCAGGCACTCTCAACTTCCCGTCTTTCTTACGTTCTTCATTGTGCCATCGCATCAACTTGGCATACTCTTTGTCTCAGAAGAAACGTTTCAACCGTGGTATTATAGGAGCATACTCACCTTGGCAGGAATCTTCTTCCTGGGCCGCTCACCCGCAACATCACCAGGGTCATCGTGGTTGATCTTATAGCGCAATGCACAGCATACCGGGCATGCATTCAAATCCTCGTACTCACCGCGATAGAGGATGCAGTCATTAGGGCATGCATGTATCTTCTCCACCTCTTCGAATCCTAGAGGGCATACAACCTTCTTTGCTTCATACGTACTCTCTGGAAATTCATTGTCCTTTGGTAGCTTCTTCTTTAACATTATCAGCAACTTTTGAAATACATTGTTAGATACACCATTCTCTGCCTTCCATTGCAGCAATTCCAGTGTGGTACCTAGCTTTTTCTTTTAATCTTCGCAATTTGGGCACAACCCTTTTTTGTGATCCTCTAACATGCGCTGCAACTTTAGCTTATCCTTTTCACTTGCGTAGTTTCTCTTTGCATCGGCAATGGCCCGACCAAGATCATCAGCGGGCTCATCTGATGCCTCTTCTTCAGCTCCTTCCCGCATTGTTGGTTCAGCTTCTTCCCCCATTGTTGTACCATTGTATTCATGGAACCCATGGCCAGGATAGCTATCATCATCCTCTTCTTCTTCATTCTCTTCCATTAGGACCCCTCTTTCTCCGTGCTTGGTCCAACAGTTATAGCCGGACATGAAACCGGACTCAAACCAGTGGATGTGAATGGTTCTTGAGTTAGAGTAATTTCGATCATTCTTACAACCAGCACATGGACAATACATACAACTATTTGGCCGCTTGTTTGCCTCAGCCGCAACCAAAAAAGTATGCACGCCGTTAATGAACTAGGGAGAGCATCGGCCGTCGTATATCCATTGTTCGCTCATCTTCATTACACAGGACCAAAAAGACCAAATTAATACAAATTCGTACATAAAGTTCATACACACTTGTTCTCATAAAACAACATACAAACTCTCTAGCTAAAGCATTTAAATGCAATAACAAATGCGATCAACATCGCAACTAAGGTAACAATTGATCCAACAGCATAGTGATACCAAGCCTCACTATCAATGGCATATCTTTTAAATTTTCTAATCTTCAAGCGCATTGCACCCATATTCATCTTGTGATTATCGACGACATCAGCAACATACAACTCCAGTTTCATCTTCTCTTCTTCAACTCTTTTCAATTTTTCTTTCAAGTACTCGTTTTATTTTTCAACTAAATTTAACTTCTTGACAAGAATACGGTTGGAATCTCTGGTTCACATACCTCCTAGATAAAAATATCTATGTCAACTTTATGGGCATAAATGTCATAAACACGAAATGCAACAAAGAGTTATAAAATTAAGTATATACCACATCCGAATCATAAACCGGACGAGGGCCGACGGGCACGGATTTCAAAACCATGCCACTATGTATAACAAACAACCATATAGGTAAGAAAAATATACAAGTAACTAACTAAATCTTACAAACATGGTTTTATTTATAAAAGGATAAGAACAAGAGGCTCACCAAGGTGATGCCGACGACGGGACGGTGCGGGCGATCGACAGTGGTTAGGATGGGGACGGGAAGGCACTAAGTAAACCACACCTACAAACGCAAAGTAAGAAGTTAATTTGAGCCCAAATTGCATAAATCAAATAAACTACCACATACAAACTAAAACCCACAAATTACTATACTTATAGAGCATTGCAAGAGCTAATCTAGCAATGAGAGATGAATGGACAAAGTTGCTAACCTTTGTGAACACTTGGATGGATGGGGTGCCTCCAAATCTTGACAAATTTTGGCAAAAATGGTGGATGAGCTCGGGGAAGAGAGGAAGAACAAAGAGGATAGGAAAGGGGAAGAACAAAGAGGAGTGTGCCCGGGCTGGCCGAACGGTTCATATAAAGGGACCTTTAGTCCCGGTTGGTGGCTCCAACCGTGACTAAAGGTTAGCCTATAATCGCGGTTGGAGCCACCAACCGGGACTAAAGGTTTCCGTGGGGCCCCAGGCTGACGCCAGCTTGCCACCACACCTCTAGTGCCGGGTCGTGTCACAAACCGGGACTAAAGGTCCGGAACGAACCGGCACTAATGATGCCTATCACGAACCGGGACTAGTGAGCACATTAGTTCCGGTTCAAAACCGGACCAGGACTAATGAGGTGGACGAAAGGTCTGTTTTCTACTAGTGGTGCCTCATGTTCGTCCAGGGTGTTTAGGATTCCCGAGGGCGCGTGACAACTTGTCCTTCTCTTTGTCGGGATGGAACCACCCTTCCTGCATGGCCTGGATTGCTTCCTGAATCAGTTTGACAGGAGTTGCAAGTTGAGCTTTCGTGTAAACACACTTCCCTATTCCTGGGTGCAAAGTTCCCCCATGCCCGAAGAACCAAGTCCTTGCCCGTTCGGGCCATTTCAAGGTCTCTGGTTTGATCTCTTTAGCAAGCAGGTCATTCTCAGCTTTGTCCCACGTAGGCCGGGCAACCTTGTAGCCACCTGACCCCGTCACATGGTGATATTGCCTCTTTGCATGATTTTGCTTGTTTATCTTAGGCCTTTTCTTAGCTTTGTCCGATTTCTTGTATGCCACAAATGCGGGTTAGTGATCTTTTAACTTTACATATTGACCGGGGAATTCTGGAGTCTCTTCTTTCTCGACAAACTGTTCGTTCAATCTTTTCTTCTAGTTCTTGAATTGTTAAGCCATCTTCTTAAGAGTCCGTGCCTTGACTTTTTTCTGTATAACTGGGTTATTTGGATCCTACTCTAGCGGTAGTCTAAATTTGTCATGAGCGAGTTCCAAAGCTCATCTTTGCATGTATCTTTGACATAAGAAACTCCATCGTCCTTCTTCTTATTCCATTCTTGGATGTTGATCGGGACGCTGTCCCTAACAACAACTCCGCAATGATGTATAAATCGGTCTTGGGTCCGGTTGGGAAGAGTGGGTTTGCCATCTGGAGCGACTTCTTCGATCACGAACCTTTCCTTCTGTTCCAACCTTTTCTTTGGGCCTCGTATCCTTATAGAAGGTTGGCTCAATCTGGAGGGCTAAAAGAATAAAGAATCATTAATATATGTACATAGAAAACAATTAATGCATCTAGTTGGCAGAGGCTTAATTAATATAGATACCTCGCTGGACTTTGCAACAATTACGGCTCCAACACCGGCGAAGCCGTCATCTCCTCCCTCCATTCGATCACCGGAGTCGTCATCCTCTCTTTCCTCACCATCGATGTCGTTGAGAAATGACAAGGCGATATCACCCCTGTCGCGGATTATATCCCCAACACCTCTTCTTGTTCTAAGTCTCTGTCGTGTTCCATAGTTTCTGCAAAAATTACAACATGGCAATATACAACCATGAGAGTGGATTAGTGGCAAATATAGACCTAACCACAACAAGGAATCATATGCATATGAGCAATGGATTAGTGGCAAACATCATGCAAAGTTGACAAGTTTTATAATAGTCAGTTTCACACGATCGTTGAGGACTCCCCCCCTCATGTCGAAGTTATACCAAAATTATCGAGATTATGTTTTAACACCCCCCCCTCATGTCGAAGTCAATGAAAAACATGAAAATGTCTGACTGATTGCTAGACTTTCATGCTTCATTTATATGAAGATTAATTATCCAATAAAACTATGTTCACGATATGAGGCATTGGACATTATCTAGAATCATATCTGATGAGTCATCCTATCTTTCGGGAGAGGATACTTTGTGGACCGCCTCTCCCATGCATGTCTGACGTGCAAATCGTATTTTCATATGCCTCAAAATCAAAGTTATTGGGGTTACGTTTATTTTTACGCCCGTCCCTCAGTTACGATGATATCTGTATAAAATGAATAAAAGATTTCTACACAAGATGAATACAAGATTTGTACACAAGATGAATACACAACTCAACAAATGAACTCAACAAATGAATACACAACTCAACAAATGAACCAACAAATACACCGAGTAAAACTACACAAAACAAACAAAAAATTTGAGCATTACTTTGTGATCTACAAGATAGTAGCCCTTGCATCCATAGTAGAATTAATTTGCTTGTTCATCCATGTAAAAGAAACATAAAATTTCCATGGAAAAAAGGAAGTATATTTGTCACCAAAATACAACACCTGACATGGCAACGAAACATTTTCATGAAGGATAAAACAGATCAAGTTGAACTTGAGCATTTATGAGACGTTGAAATGCTCATGTTGAACTAAAACTATTTCAAATAAATTTTATAAAAATGGCATAAAATACTATGAGACCCTTTGATGTCTATATATCACTTTTATGCAAACATCCATCATGTTCATTTGAAAAGTTTGGCCACAACATTCTATTTTCAATTCTAGTCCATATCTAGCATATAAGTACAATTACTCCACCAAAGAAACACCATCCTGCCAAGTTTTACTTTCAACAAAATTCTATAGATGACCCATTGCAAATTCACATGTCTTTTTTAGATAACAATTAGTAAAATTTTAAATATTACTTCTACCATGGAAAAAAAGAGTTCTCCTTAAGCCAAAAACTTGACAGAATCGGGCACAAAAATTGCATTGAGGAACAGAGGGGGAAAGAGCAGTGCTCATCGAGGAGCACATGAAGGCTCTAGCAGCAGCAGACAGCAGCGGAGCTCGATGGGGGCAGCAACAATGGCGAAGAGGCCCGACGGAAATGGCGAGGAGGCCCGACAAAGAGGCCGAGCGGGCCAGCGACGAGAATGAGACCGAGCGGACCGAAGACGATGGAGACAAGGCCAAGCAGACTGACGGCAATGGCTATGAGGACGAGCGTTCCGGCGACAAGGACGAGGCCGAGCAGGCCGGCAGTGATGGCGAGGACGCCTGGCGACAAGGCCGAGCAGGCTCGGAGGTGACGACGATCTCCGGCGCAGCACCCTAGCGGCGTCATGCTGTGGTTCGGCGTCACGGGAGAGAATGGGAGAGATTGGGGCAAAATCTCTAAGTGCTGCTTATATACCCCACCCTATAGTCCTAGTTGGTGGCTCCAACCGAGACTAAAGGACCCCCTTTAGTCCCGGTCCGAGCCACCAACCAGGACTAAAGGTGAATTTCATCAGCCCAAAGGGCATGTAACCGAGGCCTTTAGTCTTGATTGGTGGCTAGGACCGGGACTAAAGGGGGGCATTTTAGTCCAAGTTGGAGCCACCAACCAGGACTAAAGGATTGGTTCTGGCATGATCGAGGGGCGGTGGTAGTTTAGTCCCACCTTGCCAAGCGAGGCGTGCTCGCACCGGTTTATAAGCCCGCTTGCGGCTACCGTGGCAAGTTCCTCTCAAAGGACATCTCATCATCTAATCTGATCCCTCTATGGCATGTGTGGCCTACTCACAGCAGATATTCGTGCCCCTCGGGCCTGCATCCTGGCCCATATATAGTTGGGTTTGTAGTCGTATGTAGGCCGTGGTGTGTGAATTCTCCTGCTAGTAGGCGGGCATTTTTTTAATTTTTTGATATGTTATGTCAATTTTTTGACCTTCTTCAAATCACACCCTAATTTTTATATATACTCACTTATGTGTAATAAACATGATTATCAAAGAATTTCAATAAAACATATGAAATTCTAAAAAAATGCAAAACTTTCATATTCTTTCTGTCTTAATGAAAGATATCATGCCTATTTTTGGTTTTAATTCTAAAGTTTTCTTTTAAACAGATGCATACATAAGATCAACTCTACTTTCATGTTAGGTAAACTTGGATCATGGTTATTTCTCTAGAATGGCCATCTCTTCAAGCATGGTTATTTCTTGAGAATTGCCATTAGATATGTTGTCCTCAGTTTCAACACAAAGCATCCAGAGAACTCCCCATATGGACTTGGCTCGGGATGAGGGGTCCTCCGATTAGAGAAACCACATAGTATCTCCAACTTTATGTCATACAACATTTATCTCTTATCATCTCCGATGCTTCTCATGTATTCATCTATGTCAAGATGTTTAAGCCATGTCTATATTAACCTTGTTATTTTATATGGATCCACCAACTGGGACTCGCCGCGTATGATCAACCTTGCAAAACTTGGGACTGAAAGCATAGGAATAATTGAAATTTCATAAATTAATAAATAATTATTCTAAAATCATGTTTCAAATGCCAAAATGCCCTAGCTAGCTCTTACAAAGATTCCCTCCGATTTGTCCGAAGTGGCACTTTCCAGCTATAAGTCCGGAAACTCACACTAGAGATAAAGTGATGGCGGTGAAGCCGGTCACATCCCAGAGTGGGTTCTTGGGGTATAAAACTATTTATTCGCGTGTGTCCCTTGCCTATCGTGTTGTAACCATGGATAATCTTGATCATTTAATAGGATGCTTTGGTCATTCTTCACTCTGAAGAGAGGAATTTCATGAAACTTTTCATAACCTTCTGACATGTCTATTTTGTCCTCCACTCCCACGATGTTTCTTTTCCCTGGAAGAACTATGTGGCGCTTTGGCTCATCATATGATGTATTCGCTTCCTTATATTTTATTTTTGTCAGTTTGATAGACATGTCCTTCACGTAGAAAACATGTGCCACATCATTGACTAGGACGAATGGTTCCTCTGTGTACCCAAGATTGTTGAGATCCACTGTTTTCATCCCGTACTACGGGTCTACATGTACCCTGCCTCCTAACAAATTGACCCATTTGCACCAAAACAAAGGGACCTTAAAATCACGTCCATAGTCAAGTTCCCATATGTCCTCTATGTAACCAGAATATGTGTCCTTTGCTGCATTGGTGTTTGCTCCATCAGAGCGGACACCACTATTTTGGTTTGTGCTCCTTTTATCTTGGGTGATCGTGTAAAATGTATTCCCATTTATCTGTACCCATGGAAAGTCAATACAGTCAAAGATGGTGTCCTGGCCAACAAGTACAAGTCATCCAACAGTGGTGTTACCCATGAGATGTGTTTGCAACCAACCGCCAAAAGTCCCCATGTGTTCACGTATAATCCGGTAGTCGGACTGCTCCGGGTGTTTGGAGCGTAGAATATTCTTGTGTTCATTGATCTATGGGCCACCAAGGTAGAATTTTTTATAACTGTGCAGTGTGCTTGCACCCAAGAATGCACATGCCTACATATTATTGAGTTTGGTCCTAGCATGCCTCTTCCACACGGTCTTCCCTCATGCCGCGATTCAGGAACACTAATCGACCTAAGGTCAGGAATAAAGTCAACACAAAACTCAATAACATCCTCTGTTTCATGGTCCTTGGAGTTGCTTCCTTCTGGCCTAGCACGGTTACGAACATATTTCTTTAAGACTCCCATGAACCTCTCAAAGGGGAACATATTATTTACAAATACACGACCCAGAATGGCAATCTTTTTGACTAGGTGGACTAGGACGTGCATCATAATATTGAAGAAGATGGTGGGAAACACCAACTCGAAACTGACAAGACATTGGACCAAATCATTATGTAACCTTGGTAGGTTTTCTAGATTGATTACCTTCCGAGAAATTGCATTGAGGAATGCACATAGCTTCATAATGGCTAATCAAAGATTTTCTGGTAGAAGCCCCCTCAATGCAACCGGAAGCAGTTGCTTCATAATCACGTGGCATTCATGAGATTTTAGGTTCTGGATTTTTTTATCTACCATTTTATTATTTCCTTTATATTCGTTGAGACGCCATACGGGACCTTGATACTGAGCAGGCATTCAAAAAAGATTTCATTCTCTGCTTTGGTAAGAGTGTAGCTAGTAGGACCTTGATACTACTTTGGATGCATGACGTCTTTTTCGTTCATATGTTGTTGGTCCTCCCGTGCCTCCGGTGTATCTTTTGTCTTCACATAGACGCCCAAGAAGCCTAGAAGGTTCACACAAAGATTCTTTGTCATGTGCATCACGTCAATTCCAGAGCGGGCCTCTAGGTCTTTCCAATACTGTAGGTCCCAAAATATAGATTTCTTCTTCCACATGGGTGTGTGTCCGTCAGCATCATTTGGAACAGATTGTCTGCTAGGACCCTTTCCAAATATTACTTGTAAATCCTTGATCATATCCAGTATATCATCACTAGTACGGAGGACCGATTTCTTTCGGTGATCTATCTCACCTTTGAAATGCTTGCCTTTTTCTTAAGGATGCTTGGTCGGAAGAAAATGACGATGGCCCAATTACACATTCTTCTTGCATTTGTCCAAATATATACTTTCAGTCTCATCTAAACAGTGTGTGCATGCGTGGTATCCCTTGTTTGTTTGTCCCGAAAGGTTACTAAGAGCAGGCCAATCATTGATGGTTACAAACAGCAACGCTCGTAGGTCAAATTCATGTTGTTTATGCTCATTCCACACACGTACACCTTTTTTATTCCACAGCTATTAAAGTTCATCAACTAATGGGTTTAGGTAGACATCAATGTCGTTGCCGGGTTGCTAGGGCCTTGGATGAGCATTGGCATCATAATGATCTTCCGATTCATGCACAACCAAGAAGGAAGTTTATAGATACATAGAGTCACATGCTAGGTGTTATGATTGCTGCTCTGCTCCCCGAAAGGATTAGTGCCATCTGCACTTAAATCAAACCATAATTTCCTTGTGTCACCTGCAAAGTCCAGCCAGTTTCTCTTGATTTATCTCCACCGCGACCCATCAGCGGGTGAGGGAGTCCTGGATTAGGGGGTCCTCGGATAGATGACCTATTACTTATGGGCCGAACCGTATGGGACGCAAGGTGAGCATTGGATGATCATGGTCACCATCACCAGGATGGATACCTTAAGGAGTCATGACGTATGCTCCAAGTCGTCGACCGTATATAGGCATGTTTATCTGTTCGGCATGTAACCGACCATGTGTAAACCTTAGGTACCCTCGGTGTCTATATAAGCCAGAGGGTTTTAGGTTGTAGTGACAGAATAACTCATATAGGGTTAACTATTCGATCTCGAGGTAGATCAACTCTGTAACCCCCATATCATCAATACAATCAAGCAGGGCTTAGGGTATTACCTCCATAGGAGGGCCCGAACCTGGGTAAATATATGTCCCCTCGTCTCCTGTTATCATCGGTTCTAGTCTCACAATTCGGGACCCCCTACCCGAGATCCGCCGGTTTTGACATCGACATTGGTGCTTTCATTGAGAGTTCCTCTGCGAACACCTAAGGAATCGATGGCTTGCTTCGTCATGAGCAACGAGATCTGCATCCAAGGGATCCTCACCCCCGATCAGAATCTTGCAGGCGGTGACATCTTGTCACACGCCATCCCGATCAGCCACCATGGCCTGATCGGAAGATTTTCCCCGATCAGAGGATCAAGTTTGGAGCCTTAGAGTTCGTCGCTGATTCATGGGGTATACTCGCTTTAAAGGAACTCTCAACCTTGGAGGAAAAACTTGTAAGTTCGTCCGCCTCGACGCTGAAGACATCAGGCCCCATTTCTATACGGAACACGAATCCGCTCTGTTGCAGCTCCGGAGCCGTCTCACCGTTCACAGAATCTACTCGCCTCAGTGACACGCATCCTACCATTGCCTCATTCTTAAATGAGTTGTTCAATCGGATCGAAGCCTTGTGTATGTCGGATGACCAGGTTATGGTCTATGGCTGACTCGGGATCAGGCCCGATGACAGGGAGATCCATGTCCCTCCGGTCACCCACCTTGTCGCTACAATCGAGTGTCCGACCGAGGATTCGTCCCGATAGCCGGAACTAAAGACAGTCTACACCCCGGTATCTGATCTTCGAGACTTCATCGGCTAATTAGATGCCGGAAATCACCCTTGAGCCGGATTGTCATCGGCTTGGCACCTACCACACGATTTGGAATCTGCAATTCCGAACATTCAATGTGGCGTGGAATCGACTTTTTTCCCACCCACCACCCAAGGTGATCATCCCGGTATCGTGCCAAAACCCGCGTCCTTAGACTTCTGGGATATCAAGCAATTACAGGGAGAGACAGTCCATAACTTTTGGGCCAGACTCATACTCGCTAGAAGCAAAGAAAAAGGTCTTGGCGACCAAGAGATAATGGCAATTTTCATTCGCAATTGCCACGATGAAGGGATTCTTAACGCCCTGGCCCACAGGCACATTCGCGACTTTTCGGAGTTATCCTATTTGGTATAGAAATATTGTGCCATGCAAATCTCTTGGCAATCTAAACGGTTGCTTTTAAAACCATTTTTCACCAAGCACCATGGTGGAGATCGGAAAAAGCGGGTACCTCCAAAGCGGCCGGAAAGATACGAACCCGTCGAAAGAAATAGGCCTCCTTCAGGGAACAACATTGTCCTTGATGGACTACTGGATAAACCTTGCCCTATACATTCTGTGTTGCTAAAGACAATCCCAACTCACAGCCTTAGATCCTGCTGGGTGGTCAGGCAAGTGGCAAAGAGCGGCGAGGTTATCCTTGAAACACCTCCGTCGAATGGGCGCTCCCCATTGTCGCCCGAACACAATGCCAAAGTCTTGACGGTCTATAAAACGTTTCCCTCAAGGAACAGGAGGAAAAGGGCTCTTAGAGAGCTCGAATAGGTCTACCATGTGGCGGCAACTAGCGCATGGGCAAACATACCGATTACCTTCGGAGATACTGACCAGTCGGCCATTCTTACCAGTCACTCATCGGCCGCACTAGTCCTGAACCCCATTATTGATGGATAAAGGGTAAACAAGGTGCTAATGGACGGCGGGAGCGGGTTAAACCTAATATATGAAGGCACCTTGGAAAAAAAATGCAATTTGACCGATCTCGCATCGAACATAGCAATACAACCTTCCGGGGAATCATCCCAGGGAAAGAGGCGAACTGTTCCGGACGTATCGTCCTGGATGTAGTGTTCGGCATCTCCGAGGAACTTCTCTTCCACATCGTACCCTTCCCAAGCGGCTATCACTCCCTATTGGGACGGGACGCCTTCACAAAGTTCCAGGCTATACTCCATTACGTGTACATGAAACTTAAAATGCCGAGACCAAATGGAGTGATCACGATCTCTAGTGATCCAAACATAGCCCTTCGGGGTGAAAACAAAATGGTAGCACTCGCCCTCGAGGCATTAGCGGAGACTTTCGCTGCAGAAGAACTGATCGCACTACGGTCAACAGTTAACAAGGATAACGTGATCCTTAGCAAAAGGCCCAAGTCCACGTCCTTCAAACCCGTAGAGGAATCATCAAGTTTCAAGTACATCCGACGGACCCAAATAAGATAGCATCCATCGGAACCCAGCTCGATCCCCTTGTCGACGAGGCACTGCGGAATTTTCTTCGAGAAAATTGGGACATTTTTGCCTCGCATCCTTCTGCTTTGCCCGGAATCCACGATGGCTCGCCGAACACAGTCTGAACATTATAGCGGACTTTAAGCCTGTTAGACATACTCTACGTCGCTTCTCTGAACCCAAACCACAAACTATGAGGGAAGAATTAGCTAAACTGTTAGAGGTCGGTTTTATTCAGGAGATCAAGCACCCCGAATAGTTGGCAAATCTAGTGATGGTACCAAAGAAAGACAAGTCTTGGCGGTTATGTGTCGATTTCAAAGACCTCAACAAAGACTGCCCTAAGAACCCTTTCCCCTTAACATGCATAGACCAGATCATCGACGCCACAACCGGACATGATTTTTTGTGTTTCCTCGACACTTACTCCGGATACCATCGAATTAAAATGAAGGAATCTGATCAAGCGACAACCACATTCATCACCCCTTATGGGCCATTCTGCTTCAACATGATGCCTTTCGGGCTAAAAAATGCTGGGGACACATACCAGCGCATGATCCAGACGTGTCTCGTGACTCAGGTCGGTAAGACAGTTGAAGCGTACGTGGACGACGTGGTAGTTAAGACCAAGCACGCCAGCCAGTTGATCGACGACCTATGACAAACCTTTCCGAGTCTATGCGAGTATGACATATGACTCAATCTAGAAAAATGTGTATTCGGAGTTCCTTCTGGTAAGCTGCTTGGATTCATTGTCTCCCATAGAGGGATAGAGGCGAATCCAGCTAAGATCCGCGCCCTATCGGAACTTGCAATTCCCACAGAGCTGAAGCATGTCCAGAGGCTAGCTGGGTGTGTAGCGGCGTTGAGCCGCTTTATCTCCCACCTCCGAGAGAAAGCTTTACTTCTCTATAAGTTGCTGAAATGGACCAACAACTTCGAGTGGACCGCCGAAGCAGCGGCTGTGCTAGAAGAAATTAAAACACTACTCGCAACCAATCCCATACTCACAACACCAGCCGCCGGTGAGCCCGTGTTGTTATACATATCAGCCACCAATCAAGTGGTCAGTGCGATGCTCGTTGTCGAATGAGATGAGGAAGGACACAAATTCCGGACTCGGAAACCGGTCTACTACGTGTCAGAAGTGCTAACGTGGTGCAAGTCTAGATATCCGCACTACCAAAAGATATCCTACACAGTGTTTATGGCATCAAGGAATCTCAGACACTACTTCCAAGAGTGTG
This sequence comes from Hordeum marinum, assembly GCA_022496015.1. NCBI lineage: Eukaryota > Viridiplantae > Streptophyta > Magnoliopsida > Poales > Poaceae > Hordeum > Hordeum marinum. Next base: position 473,868,758 of record CM039678.1, read on the forward strand.
CGGTAATAGTGGCATCTGAAGTCCCCCTGAACGATATAATCAACAACAGGGATGCCACCGGCCGCATAGCCAAGTGGGCCATTGAGCTGCTTCCTTTGAAATAACCTATAACACTACAGGAATCATGAAATTTGTCGTCTGTGGAGATCTTTGCTGTCAGTTTTCATCGTGGTTGACGGCAAAGACCATTTTTGCCGTCAGCGACTGACGGCAAAGAATACGAGACGACAAAGACAGTATTTTCCATCTGTGAAAAAATAATTGACGGCAAAGACATACTTTGCCATCTGCGAATAAAATAACAGACGGCAAACACGCACTTTGCCGTGTGTGAAGAAATAACAGACAGAAAAGACATTATTTGCCATCTGTTATTTTTTCGTAGACGGCAAAGTGTGTATTTCCCGTCTGTTATTTTATTCGCAAACGACAAAGAAGAAGCACACCACCTAGATTCATCACATGGATCGATGACATGGCTGGATCTCGTCCGCACATCTGAAATCCCACGCGACTCACCCTAGCATGTCGTCTGACCAGCCCCCACGCGTTGTCTGACCAGCCCCCACCCACATTCTCCTTCTCTCCCTTATCCTCTCCTCACACCCACCCACGTTCTCCCTCTCTCCTACCCTGCTCCTCCCGATCCAAATCGCCGCCGCCTCGCAACCACCTCGCCTGCCGGCTGCCACCTCTCCCACCGGCCCACGCCTCATCCCCCGTCGTCCATGCCGGCTGTAGGCCCCTTCTTCATCTCTCGTCGCACCCGCCGGCCGCCAGCCCCGGCCTCATCCCCGGTCGCCGCCGTTGGCCGCAGGCCCCGGCCTCGTCTCCCGTCACCCCGATCGGCCATGGGCCCCGGCCTCGTCTCCCGTCACCTCGGTCGGTCGTGGGCCCTGGCCTCTTCTCCCATCATCCCCACCGGCTGCCGTCCCGGGCCTCATCCCCCGTCGCCCCGACCAGCCATAGGCCCCGGCCTCTCCCCCGTCACCATGCCCACTGGCCCCGACCCCATCTCCCGTCGCACCCACCTACAACCTTCCGCTGTTGCCCTGTGTTCCCCCATGCTTGCATGGTCATGGCTGCGATAAGGCCACCAGGAGCTTCAACGGAACACGAGCACCACCCCCTCTCCAAGTCCGAGCAGTCGTCGCTCTGCTTCCTAGCGAAGGAGGAGGACGAGCGCCTCGATGCCTCTTCTGTTTCCTTGTTTTATTCATTCTGTAATTGTTCCCTTTCTTTTTTTCATTGTGTAATCTTGCATGTGGATTACCTTGTAATTAGCTATCGTGGTGAAAACTGCTCTACAGGTGACAAACATTGTAATTAGTTGTTTTTGTAATGAGCAAAAAGAAAAAGAAATCCTATGCCTTTGACCTTTTACGACATGTGCACCTCTATACTTGGACTATTGTTTCATATTTTTTTAAATAAATCATTTTCTTTGCCGTCTAGGTTGTAGGAGGCTGACGGTAAAAATGCTTCTCTTTGTCGTCTCTAGGATAACCAAGCTGACGGCAAAAATAACTAACGCCGTCCGGTAGGCCGACCGTTCGGTTTGTTACCTTTTTTGCCATCTATAGGGTCTAGCTGATGGCAAAACGTATTCACTGACGGCTATATCTTTGCCATCTACCCGAACAATGGCTGACGGTAAAACTATCCTTTCCCGACTTTGTGTATGCCGTCATCTTTTGCCATCATGGGCCGACGGCAAAATATTTGTCGTCTGTAATTCGCTCTTTGCCGTCTGTAGCACCGAGAAGGCAAAATGTCTAATTCCTGTAGTGTAAGCCACGCCGTGCTATAAAATCTCAGGTATTGGCAGATTTCCTAGCCGAATGGACAGAGGCCGAGATCCCCAAGGAATACAACACATACTCCCATTGGACAGTGTACTTCGATTGATCCAAAACATTGGCTGGACTGGGGGCTGGAGTTATCCTCACATTCCCCACAGGCGACAATGTGCGATACGTGTTGCAAATCATGTATGCCGACTCTAACAATGCAGCCGAATACGAAGCTCTCCTTCATGGTCTTCGGATGGCAATATCAATGGGCATATGATGGCTGGAGGTATGGGGAGACTCCAATTTGGCCATGTCCCAAGTTAATGGTGAATTCGACGCCAAAAACCTGAAGTTGGCGGTATATAGAAATGTCGTCCTAAAAGTATCGACTCGTTTTGAAGGGTTGGAATTTCACCATGTTGCCCGTGACAACAAACCAAGCCGCCAACGTGTTGGCTCGTATGGGAGCCAAATGTGACCCTGTCATGAGAAACACCTTTCTGGAGTAGCTCTTCAGGCCATCCGTGGTGTGGCATGACGAGGACAAGGGTGCCGGTCTAAATATGGCGTACAAGGTTGTTTCACCTAAAAACGAGCCCGACGATCAAATCATCGGCGGCTCCGTCATGGACGAAACGCCTTCGGCTCATGAGGTAATGGCAGTAATCGTTTCGTGGACAGAGCCCTTCCTCTCTTACCTTCTTCGCAAGGAACTCCCCGAAGACCAGACAGAGGCACATCGCATAGTTCGGCGATCCAAAGCCTACAAAATATACGAGGGTGAGTTATACAAGAAAAGCACCACCGAAATATTACAGCGGTGCATATCAGAGGAAGCAGCACGGGAGCTCCTAGCCGAAGTTCATGCAGGCATGGGCATCCACCATGCCACGATGAGAGCCTTAGTTAGCAAGGCCTTCCGAGACAGTTTCTATTGTCCTATAGCTCGGACGGACGCCAAGTCACTTGTCAAACATTGTGTAGGATGTCAACTCTTCGCAAATCAAAGTCACATGCCCCCAAACAACTCTTCGGACTATTTTGATCACTTGGCCTTTCGTGGTCTGGGGGATGGACATGGTCGGACCTCTTAAAGGAGGGACCAAGAAGAACAAATATCTGCCGGTCATGGTCGATAAGTTCACTAAATGGATAGAGGCAAAACCCATCAAATCGGCAAAGTCTGGGCCAGTGATCGACTTTATCTCCGGCGTGGTACATCGTTATAGTGTCCCGCATAGTATAATAACGGATAATGGATCCAATTTCACGACCCAAGAGGTCAAGTACTGGTGTGCAAAAATGGGCATTAAGCTAAATTATCCATCAGTCTATCATCCGCAGACCAATGGACAAATCAGACAAGCAAATGGTCTCATTATGAGCGGCATTAAGCCACGTTTGGTCCGATCTCTTCATGAATCCGACTGCCATTGGGTGGAGGAGCTCGACTCCATTCTATGGGGCCTACGCACCACCCCAAATAGATCGATGGGTTACACACCATTCTTCATGGTCTATGGGGCTGAGGTAGTCCTCCCCTGCAACATTATTGACGACACACCAAGAGTGTGCATGTACGAAGGAAAGGAGGCCGAGTTAGATTGGCAGGACGACCTAGACGTCTTAGAAGGAGAGCGCGACATAGCTCGGGCTCTCTCTACGTTTTACCCGCAGCAAGCACGATGCTACCAGAGTAGGGAGGTTAGGGCAAAAGCATACAATGTAGCCGAACTCGTCCTATGGCTCTCGGAGAAGCAGAAGCATAAACTCAACCCAAATGGGAGGGCCCCTTCATCATCGACGAAGTACTCGCGGGAGGAGCCTATCGTCTTCGGAGCCCGTCAAACAATCGCCTTGAACCAAACCCATGGAACGCAACTCGTCTTCGGCGCTTCTACGGATAAACCGGTATCATCCAATTCTCCAATATTTTTATTTTTTTCTCGTCTTTCCTTTTTCCTTTTTCTTCCGTTCCCTCTTTGTTGTTTGATAGGATTGATTTCTTTTCCTATGTTCGGTCAAACCGATCTTGTACTAAGGCTATCAGCATACACTATAAAGTGTTAACTCCGAACACAACACCTGGGGGCTTCTTCTCCAAGCCAGCATTTTTATATTATAAGTATTTACTCACACTTATTGTGTACACACGTTTCCTTTGTCACGCTGAAGCCATCATATGCATCAATTCAAACTAAGATTTGCCAAACTGGATTGCCTCGCTCCTGCGTTTACCCTCTACGATGTTGATTGTTTGGCTAGAGGGTAAAGGGAGCACCTCTACGATTGTTATGACCAGGTCATCCAGATACGTACCTCAGACGGGTGAAGCCAAAAGCTAGCTATCTTAGGTAGACAATTGGCCGGCCGTGACAGAAGCACTTAATACGACAATGGTCGTTATAGCCGTTGTTTGGGTTCATTCTTTCCAAAAACGCCCTCAGCCGCATCCTAGCAGTATCCGGACCTTTACCTACGATTTTCGCAGGGGCCCGGAGAAAGGTATCGATAGAGGTGCTATTTTCTTTGAAAGATGTTTCTTACGCTAAGCAGTAACATAACATATCTCTTTGTGTGCTTTCTGTCCGTTTGTACTGTATGGACAGATTGACTGGTCCCCCAAATACAACTCGCTCTTTTGGAATAATAAATTGCAAGGGACACTCCCGCGCTCTTCGCACGGGAGGGAGAAGCCGATGGCCGGTTAAGACAAAGTTTACAACACAAATTTTTCGTACGAAAGTACATAAAATTACACATTTGGCTGCCGATCTAATTTATCGATTATGGTGTCCAGGGAGTAGTCTTCCTGTGAAAGGCGGGCGGCAGGCATCACTTAGTCATACACCAGGTGGAGGGGTACTTCTTGACCATCCGATCCCACGGGACCAACCCGAGCCATCCGCTCGGGGTCAAGTCCAGTGTAGCGGGTCTTGATCATTGCCCATGCCTCTCATGCTCCCTCCCGGCAAGTCGATGTCTTCCACAGCTCGAACCTGCTTCGAGCTCCCCTGAATCTATCGGTCAGGTCGGACATACCTTCCGGTGGCTGTTCGGTAGGCCATAGCACTTTTACCATGCCTTCCATTGCTTTCCGAGCATGCTCATGGAGGGCAGACAGCTCCTTTAGCAAGTTCCCCCGGAAGGATCTGGATCCTTCTTCAAGTTGCCCGGACAGAAGTCCTATACATGAGGGAAAGACATTCTTATCATACTTCCTTTATACGAAGTATTTACTAATGTACGGATCATACTTACCGAACATGCCCCTCTGAAGTTTCTGATTTTCTTCTTGGGCCTAGGCCAATTGAGCCTTTATACTCTCAATTTCTTTGGCCTGTTTTTTCTTCTCTGCTTGGAGATGGTTCATAACACCAAACCCAGCCTCATGCTGGGACTCGGCGTACTGCTGAGCTTCTCGGGCTTCATCCAGCTCTCTTTGCATATGCCCTATGGATTCAGCTGCTAAATAGAATCTTTGCATCAGCATAGACATTTACTAGAAATAAACAACACCGGTATACTCACAATGGGCCTCCCAGGCGAAGCTCTTTACATGATCTAGCTCCGCCTTCACAGCTTGAACATGTGATTGGCTCTCCTTCAGCTCCTTGGCCAGTTGCACATTCTGTTGTTTCGAAGCCTGTAGCACAACAGTGTTAAAGACCCTTAATTTGGTTGTCCCGAGCCGACTTAAGGATCGGGAGCTACTGGGTTTACATGAGTGTTCGGACTCTATAAAAACCGATCACTTATCTGCATGCTGGCCGATATCAACTTCATAGCTTCGCCGAACCCGGCTCGGGCAGCACTAATGTGCGCATCCGCTGATTGATGGGCGTCGAACTCTTGTTCGGAAAATATTGGGTGCCGCATAGCCTCCTATCGTAGCCAATGATTCATGGCACTTCCCACTTCTGATTTGGTAACGGGTACACCATCACCAGAATCTGCAGGTACTGGATTTGCCATGGGGGCTCCGGTAGCAGGACCGGCATGAGCCATGGCTCTGGAATTTTGGGGTTCACCAGACACCCCGACGACCTCTTCGACGGGAGAAGACTAGGCATTTCGCCTAAGTATTTCACGAAAATAAATTGCCGTAAGGCTTTATTGATTATGATAATCAGCGGATAACCGAACAATGTACCTTTGGGTTGAGCGGACGGGTTGATTCGTCCTCACGGTTGGCTCTTTGATAGAATCCCTATGGACTTCCGATTCGGCCACGGTCTCAGTTCCCGATGCATGGCGCGTAGATCGACGACTCTTGGGAGTCAGAGCCGACGCTTTTGGGGCGCTGTTGGTAGTTTGCCTCTTACGGGACGAGCTCTTCTTCTTTTTGTCCGTGGCAGGGATGGAGAATGACCCGGGGTAATCGACTATGATAGACACCGGGGATTGGTCGAGGCTAACCTGATAATAGACTCCGTCTTCAAAATCAATTAGAAGATCCGGGTCCTCATGGAAACCCAGATCATCATCGTGTGTGTAGCTTTCGGGCTGAGGCGCCATACATTTTACTATCTCGATGAATCTCCTCCATTCCTATTCACGCAAGAATTCGGTCAAATGCAGTACGGAACGAAAACTCAGAACTATGTTCGTAGAGGAAAAGGGGCTTACCCATTCGATAGGATTGTGGGCTGAGTATCGTTCTTTGGTCGCCCACTAAATAAATTCCTCTTGCTCCCCTTTATAGAGGTTGGCAAGGGCGGTGGCCAATGCCGCCTGGTTGGCGGGCCCTAGTCTTCGGGAATGCGTTGTGTCACTTGTCCCATTATACCGCCACAAGGGGTGCACCCTCTGTTGGAGGGGTTGCACGCATTGGGTGATGGCAGCGGCCATGACATCGATCATGGTCAGTTGATAGTGGACAAGCATATGCACCTGAGCCGCCAGGCATTGCACTTCGACGCTTTCTTCCTGGGTTGGACCCCTTGGCCGCCAGTTGTATCTCTTCTTCGAGGGGGCGTCAGAGTATTCGGGTAGACCTGTCCGAGATGGCTCGAACAGGGGGGACGTCTTCAATATAAAACCATTCCGAAGTCCACTCTTCGGATTCCTTTGGAGTGCCCACCGGATACCCCGTCCCCGCTATGCGGCACACTTTGGCTCTGCCGACCTCCAAAATTGTCTTGTCCCGAGTTCGGGGGCGAGACAAAAATATTTTCTCCACAATCCAAAATGCACCTTGCATCCTAAGAACATCTCGCAGAGGGAAACGAAGCCTGAGATGTGCAAGATGGACCCCGAGGCAAGGTGGTAGAGCTGAATCCCATAGAATTTCAGTAGCCCCTTAGAAACGGGTGGACTGGAAACCCGAGGCCTCGCAGGAGAAAGGGGATGAAGCATACATGTTCCCCCTATGAGGATTGGGGAAACGCTCGGTGAGAGCTTCGTTGTTGCAAGAAATCAAGCTTGCGCGGGTCACCGCCAGATCTGAAGGAGGGAGATACCCTTGGGTCTCTAGATCACGAAGCCGCAGGAGTGCTACGGAGCAGCTAGTCCAGTCCCCCGAACGTGAACCATAGGGGCGCGTGGAGGACCTGGTGGCGTTGGCCATGTTCTTCGTAGGTTTTTCGCTTGAAGTTTTCTTTCCGATGGGGGGAAGAGGATGTGGTCTGAACCACGATTTTGTTTGATTAAATGAGTGATGCCTCTGTTGCGGAGGGGTAAGATTGTAAAAAACACTAACCACTCATCTAGGATTGTAAAAACCTTAGGTACCTTCGGCGTCTATATAAGCCGGAGGGTTTTAGGTTGTAGAGACAGAACTACTCATCTAGGGTTACTATTCGATCTCGAGGTAGATCAACTCTGTAACCCCCATATCATCAATACAATCAAGTAGGACGTAGGGTATTACCTCCATAGGAGGGCCCTAACCTGGGTAAATTTGTGTCCCCTTCGTCTCGTGTTACCATCGATTCTAGCCTCACAGTTCGAGACCCCCTACCCGACATCTGCCGGTTTTGACACCGAGAGTGGGTACTCTCAACTTCCCCTCTTTCTTACGATCTTGTCTATACCATGGCAACAACTTTGCATGCTCTTTCTGTTTGAACAGATGTTTTAAGTGTGGTATTATAGGAGGATACCACATCACCTTGGCAGGAACCCTCTTCCTAGGGATCTCGCCCTAAACATCACCAGGGTCATCTCGTTTGATCTTATACCGCAATCCACCGCATACCAGGCATGCATTCAAGTTCTCGTACTCCTCACCACGGTAGAGGATATAGTCATTAGGGCATGCATGTATCTTCTGCACCTCTAATCCTAGAGGGCACAGAACCTTCTTTGCTTCGTACGTACTGTGAGGCAATTCATTATCCTTTGGAAGCTTCTTCTTAATTATTTTCAGTAGATTCCCAAATCCCTTGTCAGATACACCATTCTGTGCCTTCCATCGCAGCAATTCTAGTGCGGTACCACGCTTTATGTTGTCATCTTCGCAATTTGGGTACAACCCATATTTGTGATCCTCTAACATGCGATCGAACTTCAACTTCTCCTTTCACATTCACATCCTCTCTATGCATCAACAATGACCCGACGAAGATCATCGTCGGGCACATCTGGTGCCTCTTGATCTTCAGCTTCCCCTATTGCACTATCACCGTATTCAGGGGACATAGTATAATGGCATCATCCTCTTCTTCTTCGTTGTCTTCCATCATAACCCCTCTTTCTCCGTGCTTGGTCCAAACATTATACTGTGGCATGAAACCCTTCTCAAGCAGGTGGAAGTAAAGGGTTTTCGAGGAAGAGTAATCCCATTTTCCTTGTTTGCTTCAGCCACTTCGAGCAAATTATGCAGGCCCATAATGTAGTCGGAGGTGCATCGGTCACCGTACATCCATTGTCGGTTCATCTGCGTGCATTATATAATTATAAGTATATCAAAAACTATTACAGAACATCATGAATTGAGATATTACCAAATTAATACAAGTTCATCATCCCATTAAACCAAAGTATACTAGTGATCAAATGTTATTACTGAAAAAATAAATACATAAATTTCATACATAGTTCTCATAGAACAACATACAACTCTCTAGAGTATCTAATTAAAACTAACATTGAAACTAACATACAACTATGTAAAATATTTAAATGCAACAAAACATGCGATCAAAATCACAACTAAGGTAACAATTGATCCAACAAAAGATGAAAGGATAAAGTTGCTAACCTTTCTAAAACACTTGGATAGTTGGTGCACCGTCAAACCTAGACAAATCTTGAGAAAATGGAGCTTGGAGGTCGAGCTTGGAGGAAGAACAGAGGAGAAAGCTTAAGTGTGGCTCGGGCATTTCATCGAACACCTCATGTGCATAGGAAGTGAGAACAGAGCACACCACACACCTCCCACCTCCTTCGGCCAAAAAACATAAGAGAGGGCACGGGCAGGGCATATATGTAGGAATCCTTTTAGTCCCGGTTGATGTCTAGAACCAGGACTGAAGAATGACCATTAGTCCCGGTTCCAGACATAAATCGGGACTGAAGGGGCTGCGCTAGGAGAGAGACCCTTTAGTCCCGATTGGTGTCTGAAACCGGGACTAAAGGTCCCATACGAACCCGACCGGCGTCCTGACCGGTCAAACCAGGACTAATGCTTCTATTAGTCTCGGTTCGTAGCTTGACCGAACTGTTGCTCTTATCTAGCCAGAACCAAAAGCCTTATTTTCTATTACTGGGTGCCATACTCTACTGTCGTTCTTGGCGCTCCCGAGGTTGGCACCACATGGCAGTGACGGAGCGACCAGTCGCTCCGTCGCTTGCCGAGCCTCCCGTACTACACCGAGCGAGAGGCAAGCTCGGGCCAAGCCCCAATCTCCAGATCATCTGACCACTGGGCTCGGTTCAGCTCGGCTCGATGAGAGACGAGCTAAGGCAGGCTCGGGGTGGTTCGGCAGCACCGGCTGCACGCGGCGGTCGAGGTACCCTCGCGCCCACGCCGTGTCGCCACGCCTGAGCGCGTCCGCGAAGCGCTGGAGCCTGATGATGAACAGCGCGGCGGACGCCGCCGGAGTGCTCGTGTCTCCCAGGAACGCCGATGCGTACTCGTCTGCCAACCGCCACCGACCGGCCTTCAGCAGGTGCGACACGCGGCGGAGGTCGAACTTGAGGCGCGCCTCCTTCTCCAGCGCGTAGGCCGCCGCCTCCAGGCCCCGAGACTCGAGGAACGCGCACAGGCGGCGCAGGACGACCCACTCCGACTGCCGGTCGTTCGTCGCCGCCGGTTTGGTCGCGTTTCTTCGTAGGCTCGCCTCCTTCTCCAGCGCGCGCGCCGTCGCCGTCAGGCCGCGTGACTTGAGGTAGGTGCACGCGCGACGCAGGACGATGCGCTCGGACTGCCGGTCCATGAACGCCATGGCTCTCTAGCTACTTGCTACGTACGTGCGCTTCTCCTCTTTTTCTCTCTCTCTCTTTTGCGCAGAGAAAAGAGTTGGCTAGGTTTGTGCATCAGCGCACCCATCCGCCCCGGCTTTTATTCATCTGATCAGCTCGCCAATTCCAGTTTGGAGTCGGTGGTGATGTGAGAGTTCTAGGCGGACCCGGATTCTAGCAGATAGGTCATTGCCGTTGGACCTTGGATGTCACCGGGAGATTCGTGGTGTATTTTATCAGTCAACTCAAATAAAAATCTGCATCGTCAGTCAACTCAACTCAATTAACCGTCCTTATCCGACGAAAAAAATAACGCGACACAAAACATTTTTTTCACGAATACGTAAAGCTTGCGTATCATTTTATTGATAGAACAACGCGGGGTTCTGAGGTGACCACATCTAGCAACGCCGGCAAGCTAGGACTGAAGACACACAGATCCAAGTTGTCGTGTCCTTAGTTGTCGGGACATCGACGAGCAGGGAGAGCTGGAAGGGACGCAGCTGCCCAGAAGGGGACGCCGACACCTAGGGACACCAGAGAGACATGGGCGCAAGGTCGTCGGGCCGGAATAGCGTCGGCAAGGACCACCACGAGTAGCCCGGTACCAGCCACAACCACATAAGCTTCGCTGCCTCGACACAAAAGCTGTCGCTGTGGCTCAGGGGGATAGGTGGGGTGGTGCCCGTGGCGACGGCCAGGAGTGCTAGAATCGACGCCGTCTGGCAGGCTCGAGCAGCATCTGGCGGGGGAGCACCCGAGATGCGCCGGGAGGATCCTGGGGTCACGGGCTGAAGGGGCGAAGGCGCGTGGGGTGGAAGCGACCGCGGCGGCCAAGGATCAGGTGATCAGGGAGGGCAGATCCGCCGCCGCCGGACCAGCGGGAGGGCGCCGCCGCCACGATGGGGGGTGGCACGGGGGTGGATGAGGGAGGGGGGTTTGCGGGCACGAGGGACGCAGATCCGCCCTGCTTCTGCCTTCCTGGGGCCCGGCTCGGCTTCGTCGGCCGGCCCTCCGGTAGCGGCGATGCGGGGGAGAGCGGCGACGGGGGGTGCTTCTAGCGGCGGTTAGGGTTCCCCGTGTCGCCAGAGGAGAGCGACGGGAGGGGGGGGGGGGGCATGAGTTGGCCCTCGTTACAAAACATAACGATGTGTTTCTTCAAATGCGACACAAGTTATAGCGCGCTAATAATGTGTCATATTACAAAATTGCGTTTGCAAAAAAAATCAAATATATCAAGAAATAAAGTATTTATAAACAACTAAATTTTCCCGAGGAGCAACACAGGCATAAGGGTTAAATCCAAGGAAAAAAATGCATGTTATCCTATTATGACACAATACATAACACAAGCTTCACTTCAGCACAACGTATATTTACAAAGAGAAGAAATAATCAAACTTGTTAGTTCTTACTCGTGTCATAATAGATAACACACGAGCGTCGGGATGCTCGGTTTTCGACGAGATGTGTTTCCCTTATTAACTATTGATTAACTAGTTTATTTTTCTAATTAACTACTGACATGGCGTCTCCTACCCCATTGAAATCAGGGCATGTACAATGATTTTATTTTATGAATGTCATGTAGGATAAATGATGAGGTGAATTTTTTTTATAAAAAAGGCTTGTCTTCTCTTATTTAAAAGAAAACAAGAGATGATCTCTTAGCACAATATGTCTCACCAAGTTTTTAGTAATAGCTAGTTATTGAAGATAAAGCTAAGAGATGACCCATTATAGACATATTTTTTTGTCATCTCTAAATTACATGCAAGACTTAAGATAAGACTGTCTTATCGATCATTGTACATGCCCTTAGGGAGGAGATTAGGGGGAGAAGGTGGGCCCATGTGCTTGCATGGAGAGTAAATTGACTAGGAAGACAGAAGGTGGTGGGTCAGTGTGTTTGCATGGGTTGCATTTCTACCTTGCATGCCTCCTAACACTTGGTCACATGGTGGGCCCGCTAATAATGATCAAGTTGATTAGAAAAAGGAAGTGGGAAGGAGATAGGGCGTTGTCCGTTCGGGCGTTGCGATGCGTGCGCGCGTAGGAGTAATTCCTAATATAAACACAAACTTAAGTTGAATGCCGATTATAACACAAACTACACTTTACGAAGAGAAGAAAGAATCAATACTATACTTCATGGATGTTTTCCATTTGTGTACAATAACAAATTAAGAACAAACTTGTGGTTTGACAACTCAGCTACACGTAAAGATGCATAGTTACTTGGTTAAACCATAAACTAATGATAAGAACTAAGAACTAGGATTGGGTCCTTATCGTGTGAGAATCTGAGAAAGAAAGTGAGAAGTGTGTGGTCGAGGGGTGGTTTTCGACTTTCAGGCCTGCCGAGCTGTAATTTTTTTATTTTGGTATCATATGCATGCTACAATGTTACAAGTTGCAACGTTATAGCAAGGTGTATTGCGTTAATTACGTGATTAGCGTTGCAGGGATCGTATTTACCAAAATGTAGTGTCTCCTTTCCTAATACGATATAACAACGCTATAATAGCGAAATAATGCACTATTTTCTTCATTGCTTGTATCTCTAAACAATCCTCTTTAAATATCAGTCCACTCAGATTTCGTTATGGCTCAGACTCTCAGTCGTTTATATTCATGATTTTTTAATAGAAAAACAGGAAACTGTCTCGGTTCCAAATTATATATATGGAACCAAAACCAAACATAGTGTTAGCGCTAGTGTACTCAGGGCAGACAAATATGCCTAACCCACAAAAAAAAAATGAAAACCGGGACCATAAGTCTGAAAACCCATGAATAGAACACAAGGATCATCAGGGGAGTGGGTTCATAGACCCCATAACTGAGCAACTACAAAGGCTAAGATGATCAATACAATGTTGCGCCACCCAGATCAGCTGCACTGCAACCCACGAGAGAGAACCCTGGGGAGAAGGAGATCTTCCTCATCAGCCTAGATCCAGCATGAGCAGTAGGGGAGGCATTCAGGCGAGCGCCCAAACCACCTTGGTAGAAGACCCCAGACTTGATCCATAATCTCCCACGCACAAGGCAAAAGACCTTCCATAGATCACATGAGACCTTGTACAATTTTAGGTGTTTATGTAGGTGTTTAAAAAAATAAACCGGATTTTTCTGAAGTACTAGTGCTTATTTTTACAGGACAAACGCCTAATTAAGTGTCTACCCATACAAACAAATACCGATGCTTAAGAAAAGCATGATTTATTTCTCTAGACATCTTGCATTGTATAAGGCCTAATCCGGCCACGCTTCTCAGCACATCCTCCAAACCAAGCCAGGAACTCCAAATAAACACAAATTGTTTCAGCACTTACAAGTGGCCCAAAGAACAGCTATATATAAGGCATCAACAACAATATGTTTGCTATTTTTTGAAGAAAATGATTTAGATCTATTATCAAAGTTCATTGAAAGTACCAAACACCTTAAACATAAAAAAAATTACATCTAGATTTCAAGACCACCGAATGGCCACTAGCACCACAAGAAGGAGCCGCCAAAGCGTTGATGTCGCCGCTTCCCTATCCGAGCCGTCTTGATCATGTCGATGACGGCCGGGAAATCTTTGTGCACATTTCCTAAAGAACAGCGTCCTGCAGTCACAGTAGTTGTGGTTGAGCCCTTGAATAGATCTCAAAAACATGACATCAAATCTCGCCACATGACGAGGAATCCTAATCTCAGAGCCCCAAGTATACGGCGGGAATCTATGCCAGATCTTCGTCCACTACGTCCAGATGGATGAACTCGAGGAGGGACCGAACCCCAAAGAGTAAAGACAAACTCGAAGAAGAAGCGCCGCCACCCACCCGAGCTTCGTACCTATGAGAACTAAAAAAACTAACCTAAACTACTAACCGAAGCGGAGGCACTATGATTTCTGTCCTCGACACCGGCCGCCGTAGCGGCTAGTAGAGGAGAGGCGAATCCACGGGCTAACCAGGGAAGCCTCAAGGGAAAAGTTTTCCCAAGCCGAGAAGGGATAGGTGAGGGAAAGATAAACCTAGATTGGTTCTTGTGTGTGACTGGTAACAATATGTTTGATGTTACTGAGCCGTCATCCTGCAATGCTTTCAAAACCAGGCTCATGACAACAACCAGTAATATGTTGAATACTTCACGAAAGTTCTTTGACCAATACACATTCAAAGAAGAGGTGAGTACAGGATTCTAGCTTAGAGCAAAACAAGCAGTGCAAATCATCAACAGTCTGCCTTCTACTAAGATTATCTCTAGTGAGAAGCTTATTGTGCGCTAAAAGCCACATGAACCTACCAATCAGCGGGAACAAGAGTGGGCACTACACCCCTAAAATTAACTACAACATACAAGGAGCTAATAGTGTACTCTCCTTTACGGTTAAGTTTCCAAATGGGAGATCAGTCATCATCAACAGATAAAGAAAGGGAGCTAGCAATGCTAAGTAAATCAAACCACTGGTATAGTAGCCTCTCATGTACACACCTCCTAAACATCAGTTTATGATCCACACCATCCCAAGCATTAGCTATATATGGTAGTCCCTTCTCATTAGAGATGGATTACAGTTCCCAAAACTAGAGAGCAAGACTACATGAACCAAACCATCACCATCAATGCGAGGGGCAGATCCGGACCAGACCGAGGCGGTACGGACTGGAGGCATGGTCTACCCATCACTTAAGCCGGGGCCCCCATGCCCTGTCGTGGCATTGATGGCTCGGGATCATGGACATGGCAGAGCAGGGCTTCCTTGAAGGTAGCCGGAGGGCATCCACCTACCGCATTGAGAGTTGCATCCGATCCAGATCCATCAGGGGATGGAGTAGCAGCCAGGGGACAAGGGAGGGGCGTCGAAGTGGCGCCGGCCATGACGGAGGAAACAAGGGAGGCGGGGGATACCCTCGGGCGTCGCCGAGGAGGTGGCGCGAGAGGGAGGAAGGAGAAGCCGACACACGTTCAAATATTTTCTTCTAGCTGGCCGCCGAGGCTCGTATATGTATGATGACTTGATGACCACTTGAGCACATAATTGGAGACTTCAAGACAGCATAATATGAATGTGCGTGCATTCACAACCACTAGTGGGAAAAATCTCTAGAGGCATATGCATTCTCGGTGGCAGAAGATGAACGTTACGGTTTTTTTATGAGAATTTTTTTTGAGGGATTAATAACTCGCAACAACACGAGCAGTCCTGTCGGCGCCGCACGTACTCCTTCAGCCGCCTCCTCCTCTTTCACAAATAAGTTAGGGTTTCTGCCTCCTGCCAGCGCCGTCACAGGTCCGCCTCTACTCCGATGGCCCTAGGGCCATGGAGGCGCGATGGATCTCGGCAAGGGCCGGCGGAAGGGCTTCGTATTTAACCGTTTCTTTCAGTTTTGTTAGGGTTTGTGTCCTGCTCAGGAAGACGAAACAGCGACGGTTTTCTGAAGATGGAATAAAGGTCTCCCCGTCTAGTCCCCGTTTCGGTGGTGCGTCTAGCATCGTTGGTAGGCGTGTGGAGGTGTGTCTCCGACGGATCTATCTTTGATGGATTTGTTCGGATATGGTCGTTGTTCGTCTACGTTCGTGTGTCTTCGGATTGGATCCTTCTGATCTATGTTACTCTTCATCTGTGACGGTTGTTGTTCTGATGCGCTGGTCTTACGGAGCCTTAGCACGACGACTTCCCGACTGTCTACTACAACAAATTGTGCCAGACTCCGGCGATGGAAGGGCGATGACAGTGGCACGCCTTTGGCTCGCTTTAGTGTTTGTACTCGTCCCTAGGTGGTCTATGAATCGAGATATAATTTTTATTATTTCTGGTATTCGTTTTACTGTGATGATTGAGAATGAATAGATTGAAATTTTTCAAGCAAACATAATAATAACTAGCAACAGATTTTTATGAGAACCGATGAACATTTGATGCCTCCTTTTGTGCTAAAAATTATTGTGGAGCTACAGGTGCTGTTGCTCGCGATGATAGATGTGATTTTATTGCAGCAGCTAACTAGTTCATTCCACATATTAGTAATGTTGATACGGCTCAAATAATTGTGGTCCGAAATGGAATGGTTCTCGCAAAAAGGATTGGGTGTAATTAACTAATCATCGAATCTGATAGTACGATAGCACTGAAAGCTTTTAATGAATAAGAAGTATACTTTGGTCCTGAAGTGGCTATCGTTAGGAAGTGTAAGCAGATGAAGTTGGAATTTGCAAAGATTTCCTTTGTGCACTGTTTTCGTGAGGCGAATAAGGTAGCAGATAGCCTAGCTAAAAATTCTCTTACCATTAGATCTTCAGGATTTTGGGATAGTTCTATCCCGGACTTTATTTCTCCTCTTATTGTAAATGACTTATCTATTATGTGAGGAATAAAGTCTATTTGCCGTCAAAAAAACTCGGACGTGCTCGCCACAGGACAGGGCCCTCTTCTTATTGGGCTAAAGCCCAACGTGCTCTCCTGGCCAACCAATACGTCTGCTAGCGGTGCTTCTCTATGCCTAGAAAAACAGAAAAATAGCGGTGCTTCTCAAATTTTGTCCCTGATCCGAGTGATTAGTCCCATACTGCTTATGTGAACGTCCTAACTCCTCTTTATAATGTTGACCCTTAGATTACTTTACACCAAGTAGTCAGCTTGGTAAGCTATCAACAAAAAATGCAATCAACGATGAATGATTCCTGGTTGTGAGTGTTGATGCATAGTCAATATCTCACAACCTCTCTTAGCGCACCAACATGATGTGTTTAGCTTTTTTTCTTTTCTTTCCCCTTATATTTATATCATCAGTGTGTTCAATTTTTCTCTTCATTCACAAGTAAAATTGAATGACCAATGTTTTTTCCCAATTATATCATGAGTGTGCTAAATTTGTTTTCTTCATTTGCAAGTAAATTGAATGACTAGTGTTGCTTCTATATTTTTATTTAATTTATTGCTTGGACAAATCTCGTCTCGAAATAGACTCTCGCTCTGTTTTATATATAATGCAACAACGCCCAAGCTATACGGCGGTAGGATACAAATGGTGAGGTAGTACTCTACCACATCGCCCTGATAAATGGCCAGCATAATCGCACATGACTACATGGCCAAACAACTGAGCACAAGACGACCAGATTACAACGCGACGACACGACCTAAGACACCTAGCCTCCATGGCAACGGCGCTAGGAGGGGAATGCAAGCACTGTCGCTTGGCTCAATCTAAAAAGGACAAAGGTTTTCACCCAGAGACTCGCCATATGGAGAAGAACCACAACGAGGTCTTCAAGAATATAACTACACATGCAGGTGTTGTCATCATCCGTGCCAGAGCGTGGAGCTTTCGCTCGACAACTCACCTGTGTCACCATGAGGAACCTAGACCACACATTGCAAGAAGTGACACCCAGATTAGGATGTAGGTAACACCACTACCAAGGACAAAAAGAGTGCCTGAGCCACCCACTGATACACCCCTTGCCGTCCAGACGACCATGAAGCAAGACACCACTGTCTCAAGATTTTCACCCTCCAAATCATTGGTATGCCCTCTAGCTAAAGTTGACTCTTCTTTAGTCCCTTTATCGTCAATTTTAACATTACAATACAAGAAATCAATAGAGCAATCACCAATCATTTTAAGATCTTCATCATTGTTATGAAAGTAATCGCTAGAAAATGCTTTTTCTAAAAACTCTCTTTTAGCTCTAAGCATAACGGTTCTTTTCTTAATTTCATCCATAGAAACATATAAAGCCTTAATTGATTCATTGATTGTAGATGAAAAAGCATGCAACTTGAGATTTTCTACATCATTAGAAATTCTATCAATGCTTCTAGACATATCATCAATTTTATTCAACTTTTCTACTATCATAGTATTGAAAGACTTTTAAGCATTGATAAATTATTTAAACATATTCTCAAGATCAGAGGTGTTCCTATTATTATTATTATTATTAACATAGGAATTACCATAATTATTAGAGGAATTTTCAGGAAAATGCCTAGGATGAAAATTACCTCTATAAGCATTGTTATTGAAGTTGTTTCGCGAGACGAAATTCACATTTACGGAATCACTATTTTGCTCAATCAAAGTAGACAAAGGCACATCATTAAGATCAATAGGAGCATTTTTACTAACAACCAACTTCATAAGAGCATCAACTATTTCATTCAAAGCACCAATTCTTCTACTGAAATAACCTTTTTACTAGTAGGTGCTCTTTCGGTATGCCATTGTGAATAATTTACCATAATATTCTCTAGAAATTTGGTAGCTTCACCCGAAGTAATTTTCATGAAAGTACCACCCGTGGCGGAATCTAAAAGATTTCTAGAGACAAAATTCAATCCTGCATAAAAAAATTGTATGATCATCCAAAGATTTAAACCAATATGGACAATTGTTGGGGAACATTGCATGGGAAAAAAATTCCTATGCACACGCAAGATCTATCCATGGTGATGAGCATCTATGAGAGGGAGAGTGGATCTACATACACTTGTAGATCGCTAAGCAAGAAGCGTTAAGAAACGCGGTTGATGTAGTCGAATGTCTTCGCGATCCAAATTGTCGAGCGTCCCGCGATCCCATAACGATCCATCTCGCAATCCAATCACGATCCATCCCACGATCCCATCACGATTTGTCCCACAATCAAATCACGAATCATCTCGCGATACGGACGGCGCCTCCGTGTTCAGCACACGTACAACTCGATGATGATCTCCGCCTTCTTGATCCAGCAAGAGGGAGCAGAGAGGTAGATGAGTTCTCCGGCAGCGCGACGGCGTGGCGGCGATGGTGGTGGAACAATTCTAGCAAGGCTTCGCCTAAGCACCGCTGAAACGATCTAGAGGAGAAACTACGATCTAGAGGAGAGGGTAGCACGTGGCTGATTTCTATATCTCAAAACCGTCAAAACCTCTAGTATATATAGGAGGAGCGAGGGAGGAGGCTTGGCGCACAATGGTCCATCCCTTGGCCTTGCGCAAGGAGGAGTCCTCCTCCAATCCTAGTAGGATTAGGACTCCTCCTTCCCACTTGGAAACTCTTTCCACCTTGTGCTTTTTCCTTCTCAAACCAGTTCATCCACATGGGCCCTTAGGGGAGGCTTCGGCAAGCCCACAAGGGGGGCTGGTTTACCTCCTCCCACAGCCCATGTAGCCTCTTGGGTCGAGACACCCCTCCCGATGGTCCCCCGGTACCCTCCCGGCACTCCCGGTAAACTACCGATGAGCCCGAAACTTTTTCGACAACCAAAACAGGACTTCCTATATATCAATCTTTACCTACGGACCATTACGGAGCTCTCCGTGACGTCCGGGATCTCATCCGGGACTTTGAACAACCTTCGATCACCACCATACATCACTCTATACTACCGATACGTCATCGAACCTTAAGTGTGCAGACCTTGCGGGTTCGAGAACTATGTAGACATGAACGAGACACCTCCATGGTGAATAACCAATAGTAGGACTCGATGCTCATATTGGTTCCTACATATTCTACAAAGATCTTTATCGGTTGAACCTCTATGTTAAGGATTCGGTTAATCCCGTATGATGTGTCCTTTGTTCTTCGGTATGTTACTTGCCCGAGATTCGATCGTCGGCATCTCCATACCTAGTTCAATCTCGTTACCAGCAAGTCTCTTTACTCGTTACGTAATACAAGATCCCGTGCCTAACACTTATTCACTTTGCTTGCAAGGCTTGTTGTGATGTTGTATTACCAAGTGGGCCCTGAGATACCTCTCCGTCACACGGAGTAACAAATCCTAGTCCTGATCCATGCCAACCCAACAGACACCCTTGGAGATACCTATAGAGCACCTTTATAGTTACCCAGTTATGTTGCGACGTTTGATACACACAAGGTACTCCTCCGGTGTCAGTGAGTTGCATGATATCATGGTCATAGGAACAGATACTTGACATGTAGAAAATTGTAGCAATAAACTGACGCGATCATATGCTATGTTTATAGTTTGGCTCTTGTCCATCACATCATTCTCCTAATGATGTGATCCCGTTATAAAATGACATCTCATGTCCATGGCTAGGAAACCTTAACCATCTTTGATCAATGAGCTAGTCCATCAGAGGCATACTAGGGACATGGTGTTGTCTATGTATCCACACATGTATTTGAGTTTCCGATCAATGCAATTCTAGCATGGATAATAAACGATTATCATGAAAAAGGAAATTTGATAATAACTAATTTATTATTTCCTCTATGGCATATTTCCAACAGTCTCCCACTTGCACTAGAGTCAATAATCTAGTTCACATCACCATGTGATTCGCATTGTTATGAATCTAACACCCAATGAGTTCCGGGGATCGATCATGTTTTGCATGTGAGAGAGGTCTTTTAGTCAACGGGTCTGTGATATTTAGATTTGTGTGTACTTTGCAAATCTCTATGTCATACTGTAAATATTGCTACCACACTACACTTGGAACTATTCCAAATGGCTGCTCCACTATACGTATCGGGATTTTTACTAAAGGTCATCCGAATTGGTGTTAAAGCTTGCATTGATGTAACTTTTTATGACGAACTCTTTATCACCTCCATAATCGAGAAACATCTCCTTAGTCCTCTAGTTACTAAGGATAATTTTGACCAATGTCCAGTGATCCAATCCTGGATCACTTTTGTACCCCTTGACGGACTCATGGCAAGGCCCACACGGGCGTGGTACACAACATGGCATGCTATATATAGAATCTATGGATAAAGCATAGGGGATGACCTTCGTCCTTTCTCTTTCTTCGAGCTTTGAGTCTCACTCAACTTCACACCTTTCAAATCAGGCAAGAACTCTTTCTTTGGCTGATCCATTTTGAACTCTTTCAAAATCTTGTCAAGGTATGTACTCATTGAAAGTCTCATCAGGCGTCTTGATCTATCTCTATAGATCTCGATGCCCAACAATTAAGTAGATTTATCCAGGTATTCCTTTGAAAAACTCTTTTCAAACAACCCTTTATGCTTTCCAGAAATTCTACATTATTTCCAATCAACAATATGTCATGCACATATGCTTATCAGAAATTCTATAGTGCTCCCACTCACTTTATTGTAAATACAAATTTCTCATGAACTTTGTATAGACTCAAAAACTTTGATCACCTCATGAAAATGTATATTCCAACTCCGAGATGCTTGCTCCAGCCCATAGAAGGATTGCTGGAGCTCGCACACCTTTTAGCATCCTTAGGACTGACAAAACTTTCTGGTTGTATCACATACAACCTTTCCTCAAGTAAACCGTTAAGGAAACGATGTTTTGACATCCATCTGCCAGATTTCATAATTGAAAAATGCAGCAACTGCTAACATAATTCGAACAGACTTTAGCATCGCTAGAGTAAGAAAGTCTCATCGCAGTCAACTCCTTGAACTTGGCAGAAACTTCTTTGCGACAAGTCGAGCTTTATAAATGGTGACATTCACCATTAGCGTCTATCTTCATCTTTAAAGGTCCATTTGTACTTCAACGGCTTGTCGCTCAACGTGCAAGTCTACCAAAGTCCATACTTGGTTTTCATACATGGATCCTTTCTCGGCTTTCATGGCCTCTAACCATTTGTTGGAATCCCGGCCCATCATCGCTTCTCCATAGTTCGTAGGTTCATCGTTGTCCAACAACATGACCTCTAAGACAGGGTTGTCATACCACTCAGGAACAGTACGCGTCCTTGTCAACCTACGAGGTTCGATAGTAACTTGATCCGAAGATGAATGATCATCATCATTAACTTCCTCTTCAATTAACGTAGGCTCCACAAAACATCTTTCTGCGCTACGCTACTCTCTGGTTGAAACAAAGGTTCAACAACCTCATCAAGTTCTATCTTCCTCCCACTCTATTCTTTCGAGAGAAACTCTTTCTCGAGAAGGGACCCGTTTTAGCAACAAACACTTTGCACTCGGATCTGAGATAGAAGGTATACCCAACTGTTCTTAGGGTCTTGTATGAATATGCATTTGTCCGCTTTGGGTTCGAGCTCATTAGGTGAAAACCTTTTTCGCATAAGGGTCACAGTCCCAAACATTAAGAAATGACAGCTTAGGTTTTTGCCAAACCAAAATTCATACGGTGTCATCTCAACGGACTTAGATGGTGCCCCTTTTAAAGTGAATGTAGTTGTCTCTAATGCATAACCCCAAAACAATAGTGGCAAATCGATAAGAGACATCGTAGTTCGCACCATATCCAATAGAGCATGACTACGACGTTCGGACACACGATCACACTCTGGTGTTCCAGGTGGCATGAGTTGTGAAACAACTTTCACATTGTCTAAAGTTATATGCCAAACTCGTAAGTCAGATATTCACCTCCACGATCATATCGTAGACATTTTTATCTTCTTGTCATGATGATCATAAACTTCACTCTGAATTTTTTGAACTTTTCAAACGTTTCAGACATGTGTTTCATTAAGGAAATATACTCATATATACTGAAATCATCAGTGAAGGTAAGAAAATAGCGATATCCAATGCATGCTACAACACTCATTGGACCGCATACATCAACATGTATTATTTCCAATAAGTTACTAGCCCGCTCCATCATACCGAAAACGGGGTCTTTAGTCATCTTGCCCAAGAGGCATGGTCCGCATGCCTCAACCGATTCGAAACCGAATGAGTCCAAAGATCCATCAGCATGAAGTTTCTTCATGCGATTTATACCTATCATTATTAACTTTGCATCTTTTGGCATCAATGCTATGAACATGTGTATTACCACGATCAAGATTCAACAAACCATTCTCATTGGGTGCATGACCATTGAAGGTATTATTCATGTAAACACCAAATAACATTTATTTAGGTCTGTCACTAATCCCGAAGGTAGAGAGAGCGTGCGATGTTGATCACATCAACCTTGGAAACATTTCCAACACACATCGTCACCTCACCCTTAGCTAGTCTCCGTTTATTCCGTAGCTTTTATTTCGAGTTACTAACATTTAGCAACCGAACTGGTATCCAATACCCAGGTGCTAGTAGGAGTACTAGCAAGGTACACATACATAACACATATATTAAATATACTTCTGCCGACGTTGCCAGCCTTCTTAACTACCAAGTATCTAGGGTTGTTCCGCTTCAGCGGCCGCTCTCCTCATAATAGAAGCACTTAATCTCTGGTTTGGGTTCAACTTTGGGTTGCTTCATTGGAGCAGCAACTGACTTGCCATCCATGAAGTTTCCCTCCTTTCCCTTTCCCTTTTCGAAACTAGTGGTTTTACTAAGCATCAACACTTGATGCTCCTTCTTGATATCTACCTTCGCGGTGTCAAACATCTAGAATAGCTCAAGGATCATCATTTCCATCCCTGGCACAATTATAGTTCATCACGAAGTTCTAGTAGCTTCGTCATAGGACTTGGAGAACTACATCAATCACTATCTTATCTGGAAGATCAACTCCCACTTGATTCAAGTGATTGTAGCACCCAGACAATGTGAGCACATGCTCAACGATTGAGCTATTCTCCTTCATCTTGCAGGCAAAGAATCTTCTTGGAGATCTCATATCTCACAACATGGGCACGAGCCTGAGATCCCAATTTCAGCTCTTAGAACATCTCATATGTTTCGTGACGTTCAAAACATTTTGAAACCTCAATTCTAAGCCGTAATGCATGATGCACTGAACTATCAAGCAGTCATCAGAACGTGCTTGTCAGATGTTCACAACATCTACAGACGACGCTAGAGGGGGAAGCACAAAGAGCGGTGCATTAAGGACATAAGCCTTCTGTGCAGCAATGAGGACAATCCTCAGATCACGGACCCAGTCTGCAATATTTCTACCATCATCTTTCAACTGTATTTCTCTAGGAACATATAAAAATTCAAGGGAGCTACAACGTGAGCTAGTAATCTACAACACAATTTGCAGAGACACTACTGACTATGTTCATGATAATGAGTTCAATTAATCATATTACTTAAGAACTCCCACTCAAATTGACATCTCTTCGGTCATTCGAGTGATACATGATCCAAATTCACCAACTCAAGTTCAATCATCACGTGACTTGAGGTGGTTTCAATGGTGAACATCATCATGTTGATCATATCTACTATATGACTCAAGTTCGACCTTTCGGTCTCTTGTGTTCCGAGGCCATGTCTATACATGCTAGGCTCGTAAAGTTTAACCCCGAGTGTTTCGCATGTGCAACACTAGCTTGCACCCGTTGTATGTGAACGTAGAGTCTATCACACCCGATCATCACGTGGTGTCTCGACACGACAAACTTTCGCAACGGTGCACACTCGGAGAGAACACAATTTATCTTGAAATTTTAGTGAGGGATCACCTTATAAATGCTACCGTCATCCTACGCAAAACAAGATGCATAAAAGGATTAACATCACATGCAAATCATAAGTGACATGATATGGCCATAAACTTGTGCTTTTGATCTCCATCTATAAAGCATTGGCATGATCTCCATCGTCACCGGCATGACACCATGATCTCCATCAACGTGTCGCCATCGACATTGTCGCGCCCACCATGCTTCTACTACTATTGCTACCGCTTAGTGATAAAGTAAAGTATCACATAGCGCTTAATGATTGACACGCAGGTCCTACAATAATTAAAGACAACCCCATGGCTCCTGCCGGTTGCCATACTCATCGACATGCAAGTCGTGATATTCTATACAAAACATGATCATCTCGTACATCACATATATCTCATCATGTAATTGGCCATATCACATCACAACATACCCTGCAAAAACAAGTTAGATGTCCTCTAATTGTTGTTGCATGTTTTACGTCGCTGCTACGGGTATCTAGCAAGAACAATTCTCACCTACGCAAAAATCACAACGATGATACATAAGTTGATTTTCAACCTTCTCAAGGACTGCCTTTGTCGAATCTGATCCAACTAAAGTATGAGAAACAGACACCCGCCAGCCATCTTTGTGCAACAAACTTACACGTTAGTCAATGGAAGCAGTCTCTCGTAAGCGTACGAGTAAGGTTGCTTTGGACCGCTTCATCCCATAATACCGCTGAACCAAAACACAACCAAGGGAGGAAGCAATCTAAGCATCAACGCCCACAAACTCTTTTGTGTTCTATTCGAGATCTCATCTACACATCGACCTAGCTCTGATACCACTGTTGGGAAACGTTGCATGGGAAACAAAAAAATTCCTACGCACATGCAAGATCTATCCATGGTGATGAGCAACTACGGGAGGGAGAGTGGATTTACATACCCTTGTAGATCGCTAAGTGGGAACCATTAAGAAACGCGATTGATGTAGTCGAACGTCTTCGCGATCCAAATCACCAAGCATCCCGCGATCCCATCATGATCCATCTCGCGATCCAATCATGATCCGTTCCGCGATCCCATCATGATCTGTCTCGCGATCAAATCACGAATCATCTCGAGATCTTGATCATGGTCCTTCCGATCTAGCGCCGAACGGACGACGCCTTCGCATTCAACACATGTACAGCTCGATGACGATCTCCGCCTTGTTGATCCAGCAAGAGGGAGCGGAGAGATAGATGAGTTATCCGACAGTGCTACGGCGTGGCAGCGATGGTGGTGGAACAATTCCAGCAGGGCTTCGCCTCAATGGTGCTGAAATGATCTAGAGGAGAAACTACGATCTAGAGGAGAGGGTAGCACGTGGCTGATTTCTATATCTCAAAACCCTCAAAACCTCTAGTATATATAGGAAGAGGGAGGGAGGAGGCTTGGCGCACAAGGAGCCAGCCCTTCGCCTTGCGCAAGGAGGAGAGGAGGAGTCCTCCTCCAATCCTAGTAGGATTAGGAGTCCTCCTTCCCACTTGGAAACTCTTTCCACCTTGTGTTTTTCCTTCTCAAACCACTCCAGCCGCATGCGCCCTTAGGGGAGGCTTCGGCCAGCCCACCAGGGGCTAGTTTACCTACTCCCACAGCCCATGTAGCCTCTTGGGTCGAGACACTCCTCCCGATGGTCCCCTGGTACCCTCCCGGTATACTACCAATGACCCCGAAACTTTTCCGACAACCAAAATAGGACTTCCTATATATCAATCTTTACCTCCGGATAATTCCGGAGCTCCTCATGACGTCCGAGATCTCATCCGAGATTCCGAACAACCTTTGGTCACCACCATACATAACTCTATACTACCGAAATGTCACCGAACGTTAAGTGTGCAGACCGTGCGGGTTCGAGAACTATGTAGACATGACCGAGACACCTCTATGGTCAATAACAAATAGCGGGACCTGGAAGGCCATATTGGTTCCTACATATTCTACCAAGATTTTTATCGGTTGAACCTCTATGTCAAGGATTCAGTTAATCCCATATGATGTTCCCTTTGTTCTTCGGTATGTTACTTGCCTGAGATTCGATCGTCGGCATCTCCATACCTAGTTCAATCTCGTTACTGGCAAGTCTCTTTATTCGTTACGTAATACAAGATCCCGTGGCTAACACTTAGTCACATTGCTTGCAAGGCTTGTTGTGATGTCGTATTATCGAGTGGGCCCTAAGATACCTCTCCGTCACACGGAGTAACAAATCCCAGTCTTGATCCATGCGAACCAAACAGACACCCTCGAATATACCTGTAGAGCACCTTTATAGTCAACCAGTTACGTTGCGACATTTGATACACACAAGGTACTCCTCCGATGTCAGTGAGTTGCATGATCTCATGGCCATAGGAATAGATACTTGACATGCAGAAAACTATAGCAATAAACTGACACGATCATATGCTACGTTTATAGTTTGGTTCTTGTCCATCACATCATTCTCCTAATAATGTGATCCCGTTATCAAATGACATCTCATGTCCATGGCTAGGAAACCTTAACCATCTTTGATCAACGAGCTGGCCGATCAGAGGCATACTAGGGACATGGTGTTGTCTATGTATCCACACATGTATCTGAGTTTACGATCAATACAATTCTAGCATGGATAATATACGATTATCATGAACAAGTAAATATGATTATAACTTATTTATTATTGCCTCTAGGGCATATTTCCAACAACAATTTCTTAGCATCAATTTCATTCTTTCCCAAGATTGTGCAACATGTTCATGCTCATGTTGCTTAAAATTCAAGATTTGAGTTCTAAGAAAAATAATTATTGCGGGCAGAAAATACTTAGTAATAAAATAGTCTTTGCACTTATCCCAAGAATCGATACTATTGCGAGGCAAAGCGGAAAACCAAATTTTTGCACAATTCCACAAAGAGAAAGGAAACAATTTCAACTTAAGAATATTATTGACCACATCTTTTTTCTTTTGCATATCGCATAATTCCATAAAGGTATTTTGATGGGACACGACATCCTCATTAGGAGTACTGGAAAATTGATCTTTCATAACAAGATTCAACAAAGCGGCATTAATATCACAAAACTCCGCACTAGTGGCAGGAGAAGCAATAGGACTGCTAATAAAATGATTATTATTGGTATTGAAAAAATCACACAACTTGGTGTTCTCTTGAGTCATCGTGACTATGCAAACAAGATTGCAAGAAAACAAAAGATCTAACGAGAAAAAGGGAAACGAAAAAAGAGAGGGTGAATAAAATGACAAATTTGTGAAGTGGGGGAGAGGAAAGCAAGAGGGAAATGGAAAATAATGTAAATTTTAAGGAGATGAGATATGTGATTAGGAACCTGATAGATGAGATTGCTTCCTCCCCGGCAACGGCGCCAGAAATCCCTTTGACGTGGCTTGAGACTGCGTCGGTAGTTCCCCAAAGAGGAAGGGATGATGCAGCACAACGATGGTAAGTATTTTCCTTAGTTATGAAACCAAGGTATCAATACGTAGAGCAAGATCACGCACCCACGTAAACAACACCTACACACAAACAACAAATACTTGTAACCCGACGCGAATAAGAGGTTGTCACGCTCTCTACGATAATAAGATAGATTAGGTAATGATAGTTTTGACAAATAAATCTCGCAACAAAACAAAATAAAATAAGTAATAAAAAGTGCAACAAGGTAGTTTTGGGGTTTTTGATTAAAAGATCTGAAAACAAAAGATGCAAATAGTAGATCGAAAAGCAATATGTTGAAAAACTAGACCCAAGGGGCGTAGGTTTCACTAGTGGCTTCTCTCATGAGTATAGCGCATGGTGGGTGAACAAATTACTGTTGGGCAATTGATAGAAGATCAAATAGTCATGAAGATATCCAGGTAATGATCATTATATAGGCATCACATTCAATATAAGTAGACCGAAACGATTCTGCATCTACTTCTATTACTCCACACATCGACCGCTATTCAGCATGCATCTAGTGTATTAAGTTCATGGGAAAATGGAATAATGCAATAAGAACAGTGACATGATGTAGACATGATCTATTCATGTTGGAATAGACCCCATCTTGTTATCCTTAAGGGCAACGATACATGTGTGCCTTGATGCCCCTTCTACCACTACGAAAGAACACCACAAGATCAAACCTGTCACAAAGCACATCTTCCCATGGCAAGACAAATCATTCTAGTTGTCCTAACGAAACCAAATATTTGAAGAAGAAATATGAGGATATAAGTAATCATGCAAATAAGAGACCAAAGAAGACTCAAATCATATTCATGGATAGAAATTGATCATGAACTCAAAATTCATCGGATCCCAGCAAACACACCGCAAAAGTCATTACATCAAATAGATGTCCAAGAGACCATTGTATTGAGAAACATAGAGAGATAGGAAGCCATCTAGCTACTGCCTACGGACCCGTAGGTCTATGATGGACTACTTACGCATCATCGGAGAGACACCTATGAAGTAGATGAACCTTTCCGTGATGGTGTTAGATTGGATCTCGAGGTTTTGAAACTTGCGGCAACTGGAATTGTGTTTCATCGACTCCCCTAGGGTTTTCTGAATATTTGGGAATTTATAGGCAAGATAGTCGGTTGAGGGGGTCCCCGAGGTGCCCATCCTCTACCAGGCCACGCCAGGGGCCTCTAGCACGCCCTGGTGGAGGGTGGCCACCCTGGCCCCGCTCTTCTGGTGATTTCGGGCCCATCTACTTCCTTTTGGTCCATAAAAATTCCACAAAAATCCCTGCAACGTTTGGAGTCCGTTTGGTACTGATTTTCTGCGAAGTAAAAAAACAAGCAAAAACAACAACTGGCACTTGGACACTATGTTAATAGGTTAGTCCCTAAAAATGATATAAAGTTTCTATAAAATGATTGTAAAACATTCAAGATTGATAATATAACAACATGGAATAAACAAAAATATAGATACGTTGGAGACGTATCATGTGTCGCCACACCTTCGTCCGCTAATTTGAATTAGATCGAACATGATAATCCACTGAAGTGACACATGCTATGACCAACCGCACCCTTCTAGCATAAAATCGCAACTTGGATAACATGGCTTCCAAAATGACCCGTTCCACATGGTCATACGCTTTGTGCATATCTAACTTGACTGCACATGTCCCAAACTTTCCTTTTTATATTTTCTTCATTGTATGCAAGCACCCATAAGAGCAATAATATTCAGTCATGATACGCCCTAGGACAAAAGCACTCTATGTCTCACCAATAATATCTGATAGGAAAAAATTTCAACCGTGCTTTGAGATCACCTCGTACACCACATTGCATAAGCTTATAGGGCTAAAATCAGTGATTTTCTCCAGATTATCAATGTTAGGGATCAATACAACAGTAGTGGTGTTCCATCCTTCTGGAATCACCCCGGAGTTGATAGTTGTCAGAACCTCCTTCACCAGATCGCCACCAATAAGGGGGCAAAACTTCTCATAGAAAATAGTGTGTAAATCGTCAGGTCCCGGAGCTTTTAAGATCTTCTATATTGAATAGAGACTTTTTCACTTCATCCTCTGTATATGTTGCAACAACAGACGCATTGATATAATCAGTAACACGCCTTTTAACTTTATTTAAAACATTTACCACTGGTACATTAACTTCAGAGAAAAAAAGGTGTTGGAAGTATTCACTAATATGGACTCTCATGTTCTCATTATCTTCCCTCCACACACTGTTTTCATCGAGTAGTCACCTGATATGATTCGTCTTCTTCCTAGCTGAAGCAAAATTATGAAAAAAGTTTGTATTGCGGTTGCCAAATTTCAGCCAGTTCGCGCGGCTGAGCTGAACCCCGTATATCTCTTCCTTCTCTGAATTATCTTCTATTTCAATCAACAGAACTCGTTGCCAATCCGCGCCCTCATCAATAAGGGGGGCTGATCGCAACACATCCAACTCCGCCTTGAGCTCCATCGGGCACCGATGTGACACCTTTAGGATCATGCGATCCCATTCATGCACTAGTTACCCACTATTGCTATTTTGAAAAATAGTAGTGGCGGGTAACTTGCTCTGCCCGCCACTAATTATAGTTCATCTATAGGGCTTTTGCCATTAGTGTTAGATGAACGGTTTGAGATGTAAAATATTTTAAAATAGGAAAATAGGAAAAAAATGCTGACATCATCTGCTTTGTTTTTAGTTTGCAAGTAAGCATGGAATCATGAGTCAACGCTCACGTGATTACATCTATTAAGGCTGCATCCATTTATCTTCTGATGAGTCGGAAGTTAGCACAGCCCAAGAAAAAAAGAGATTGCTTTTTCAACACCCGGGGTATAGGGGCACCCTCTATAACAATAAATTCAAAATAATATAAAATAAAAAACATCTAAACCTTTCGACATCAAATATGCTCAGACTTTATAGGTGCTTGCGGGTTTTCATGCAGGAAAAGAACATTCAAGCAGCTCTAACAAAAAAAAAACAGCTCTGCTAAAAATCAGTCGATCGAGAATTCGCGAAGTCTCAGTCGACACTATAATCCTATAATCGTTGATGCATTAAGATTCGTGCAAACAATATTTTTTTAGATTTCTTCTTCTTCTTGCATACATACTATACTATTTGACTGAGACTTCGCGAAGTCTCAATCGACTGAGACCTAGACACTAAAAAAAAAAGATTTCAATGCTCAAAGTTTTGAGAACTTTTAGCACCGAAATAAGAAATTCATGTGCACACCTTTCTCTACTTGATATTTTGTTATGAAAAATTGCAAGAAACTAAAAGTTCTGATCATATTTGATGTCGCAAAGTTTTAGAATTTTTCATCCTTTTCTGTTTTTTTTTATTTAGTGTTCATAGAGGGTGTCCCTACAGCCCTACACCCGGGAGCTATCACACACTGCTCAAAAAAGAAACCAATAGAGTTATATGACAGATTGGATTAATCCAAGCCTTCGATGGCCTTAAACAACCTGTAGTGATCCAGCAAGAGGCGGGTGACAGTAGGGAAGTCGCCGCCACTGCCGAGCTGCCTGCAGTGGGAGATTTCGGTGCTGTGGTGGGCGGCCTAGCACAGAAACTCCATCTAAAGCTCGTTTTATCTAATAAGTGATATACAGAGCTGAGATTTGACAGATACGAGATTCGTCCGAGTTCGAGACGACAAAAGCTAGGGTTCGTCGTCTCGTGCGCCACCGCCGCACGGGACTACGCGATCCGTCCTGATCGATTTCCGCTGCGCCGAAGAAGCCGAGTCCGATAGGAATCTCTGGTGTTGCGCCGCCCTACAAATTCACGCCGCGCCGTCGCGTCAAAGCGCGAGTGGCGAGTTGCGTTGCTGCTTGTTCAAATCCCGAGACACATCAGGCTGCGTTGCTGTTGCTAGTTGCCATCAAGACAACAGCGTGGATCAAGGCCAGAGGCTGTTCATCGATCGTGACGTGAAGACAGAACCCAAGTCCAGAGGCCTTGCTACTTCACGTGAAAGTACTAGTACAGAGTACTAGTTCGTCCTTGTTTTTTCACATCCGACCCCTACGTCTATCCGAGAGCTACCAGGTGCTATCTCTATCGTTTTTCACTGCAAATTAATTCTGTCAAGAATTTTCTGCCGGCTTATTACCTTGTGTACACAGATTTATCTACTCATGACATCCATGAAGTACGATCTTTCGCTGCTGGACCGTGACACAAGGTTTACCCTATGACAAGTCAAGATGCGGGCATTGTTGGCACATGCCGACTATGATGATGCACTGAATAGTTTTGGAAAGAATAGAATTGAGAATTGAACTGTCGAGGAGAAAAGAAGGGACCGTAAGGCTTTGTCACAAATTCAACTCCATTTGCATAATAATATTTTGCAGGAAGTTTTGAGCGAGAAAACTGCCGCCGCTCTATGGCTAAAGCTCGAAGGAATTTGCATGACGAAAGATCTCACCAGCAAGATGCATCTGAAGCAAAAATTATTCATGCACAGGTTACCCGAGGGAGGTAATGTTTTGAATCATATTTCTGAGTTTAAAGATATCATATCTGATCTAGCTGCAATGGAGGTTAAGTATGATGATGAAGATACTATTTTAGTGTTACTTTGTTCACTGCCAAGTTCTTATACCAATTTCCGAGACACCATATTATATAGTCGTGATACTCTCACGCTTAATGAAGTTTGTGA
Source organism: Hordeum marinum (assembly GCA_022496015.1). Classification (NCBI taxonomy): domain Eukaryota; kingdom Viridiplantae; phylum Streptophyta; class Magnoliopsida; order Poales; family Poaceae; genus Hordeum; species Hordeum marinum. The sequence continues at coordinate 473,901,490 of CM039678.1, forward strand.
AGCTTTGAACTTTAAGGAGAAGATGAAATTGATGGTGCCTCATGATGGTTCAAGTTCATCCCAAGCCGAGGGATTATCTGTTCGTGGCAGGACAAAGAAGAAGAACTCACATAATGAAAACAGAGGCAAAAGTAAGAACGGCCAGAGGGGCCGGTCGCAATCCAGAGACAAGAGGCAATCTTGTAGATATTTCAAGAGAGACGGACATGACATCTCAGACTGTTACAAGTTGACAAGCAAAAGAGGAATGGTACATACAAACCGAAAGGTAACAAGCAAGGTGAAAATTCTGCTAATGTTGCTCGTGATGATAGTTCCGATGATGCTCTTGTTGTTACTGCTGGATGTGCTGAGACCAATGATGAGTGGGTACTTGACACTGCGTGTACTTTTCATATGTGCCCGCATAGAGATTGGTTTACTACTTTTGATTCTACTACTGCTGATGGTTCCATTTTGGGTTTTGATAATTCACCATGCAAGATTGAAGGCATAGGTTCCATTTGAAACAAGATGTTTGATGGCACAATCAGAACTTTGACAGATGTTCGGTATATTCCGAAGATGAAGGGAAATCTTATCTCTGTTAGTGCCCTTGATGCAAAAGGGTACAAATATTCAGGTGGAGATCGCGTTTTGAAAGTCACCAAAGGCTCTCTTATTGTGATGGAAGGTGACTTAAGTTCGACCAATGGTGTTTATTACCTTCGAGGTTCTACCGTTTCAGGTAACGCTACTCTAGTTATTTCAAAGAATTCTGATTGTGATGCTGCTAACCTTTGGCATATGCGTCTTGGACATATGAGTGAACTTGGTTTGGCAGAGTTACATAAGAGAGGTCTTCTTAAAGGATATGAAACTGGTAAATTGAAATTTTGTGAGCATTGTATCTTTGGCAAGTACAAGAGGGTGAAGTTCAACACTTCGACTCATACAACTGAAGGTATTCTTGATTATGTGCATTCTGATTTATAGGGATCATCTAGCAGAAAGTCACTAGGTGGTGCTAGTTACATGTTGACTATTATTGATGATTATTCGAGAAAAGTTTGGCCTTATTTCTTGAAGCATAAATGGCAAGCATTCTCAGCTTTTAAGGAGTGGAAGATTATGATTGAGAGACAAACTAAAAAGAAGGTAAAAATACTTCGCACTGATAATGGTATGGAATTCTGTTCTAAGCAATTTAAGAATTATTGCAAGTCTGAAGGCATTGTCACGCACTACACCATTCCTTATACTCCTCAACAAAACGGTGTTGCTGAGCGTATGAACAGGACCATTATTTCCAGAGCCCGTTGCATGTTGTCCAATGTAGGTTTGCATAGACGTTTTTGGGCTGAGACCGCTTCCACTGCTTGTTATCTCATTAACCGTTCACCATTTATCCCTCTTAATAAGAAAACTCTAATTAAGGTATGGTCTGGTTCACCTGCTGATTATTCACAGTTTAGAGTTTTTGGTTGCACTGCTTATGCTCATGTTGATAATGGGAAGTTGGAGCCTAGGGCTGTTAAGTGCATCTTTCTTGGTTATAAATATGGTGTTAAAGGTTTTAAATTGTGGAATCCTGGAACACAGAAGGTTGTTATTAGCAGAAACGTTATCTTTAATGAATCTGCTATGTTACATGATGTTCCATCTACTAATGTTCCTGTTGAGAGTGAACAACAACCTACTATTCAGCAACCTACTGTTCAGGTGGAGCATGATATTTCAGGTGATACTTTTGATAAGGAAAATTTTGATGCACATGATGAACCCGTCGTTGATGATGAGCATGTCACTCCAAATCAGCCTATTGTTCCACCCAATTGGAATCTCGCACGTGACAGAGTGAGGCGGGGTATTAATGCACCTGAAAGGTTAATTGAGGAGTGAAATATTGTTTCTTTTGCTTTATCTGTTGCAGAAGAAATTGAAGGTAATGCTGAGCCTTCTTCATATTTCGAGGCTATTATTTCTAGTGATAGTAATAAGTGGATGACCGCAATGGATGATGAGATGGAATCACTTGAAAAGAATGGCACTTGGGATTTAGTAATATTACCAAGAGAGAGGAAACCTATTCGTTGCAAGTGGGTTTTCAAAAGAAAGGAAGGTGTTCTCCTAACGATGAGGCAAGATATAAAGCAAGGTTAGTTGCTAAAGGTTATAGCCAAATTCCATGTATTGATTATAACGAAGTCTTTTCTCCTGTTGTGAAGCATAGCTCTATTCGCACTTTACTTAGTATTGTTGCCATGAATGATTTTGAGCTTGAACAATTGGATGTTAAAAATGCATTTTTACATGGAGAATTAGAAGAGGATATTTATATGGAACAACCTAAAGGTTTTGTTATTCCTGGTAAAGAAAAGCTTGTCTATAAGTTAAAGAAATCTCTTTATGGATTGAAGCAATCCCATCGACAATGGTACAAGAGATTTGACACCTTTATGCTCTCTCAAGGTTTTAAACGGTCTAATTATGACGGTTGTGTTTATTTGAAAACTGTGAATGGTTCAACTATTTTATTTGCTCCTTTATGTTGAAGATATGTTAATTGCTGCAAAGAGCATGTTAGATGTTGATGAACTAAAGAAGCAATTGAGTAATGAATTTGAGATGAAGGATTTGGGTGCAGCAAAGAAGATACTTGGCATGGAAATATCCAGAGATAGACCATCTTGAAAATTATATCTAAGTCAGAAAGGATATATTGATAAAGTTCTTCGTCGCCTTAATATGCATAATGCCAAGCCAGTAAGTACTCCGTTAGCTGCACACTTCAAATTATCATCAACCTTATGTCCTGAGTCAGATGCAGATATTGAGTACATGTCTAGAGTTCCCTATTCGAGTGCAGTTGGTTCACTTATGTATGCCATGGTTTGTTCTCGTCCGGATTTATCTTATCCATTGAGTGTTGTCAGTAGATACATGGCTAATCCTAGAAAAGAGCATTGGAAAGCAGTTTAGTGGATATTCAGATACCTGCGAGGTACTTCTAATGCTTATTTACAGTTTGGGAAAACTGGAGATGGACTTGTTGGTTTTGTTGATTCTGATTTTCCTGATGATTTAGACAAGAAAAGATCACTCACAGGTTATGTTTTCACCATTGATGGTTGTGCTATGAGTTGAAGGGCAACTTTGTAGTCTATTGTGGCTTGTTCCATTACCGATGCCGAGTATATGGCTATTTCCGAGACATGCAAAGAAGCTATCTGGTTGAGAGGTTTATACACTGAGCTTTGTGGAGATTCATCTTGCCCTACGGTATTTTCGGACAGTCAAAGTGTTATATATCTTACAAAGAATCCAATGTATCATGAGAGAATAAAGCACATTGATGTCAGGTATCACTATATTCGAGATGTTGTTGCTGAAGGTGATTTGAAGGTATGCAAGATAAGTACTCATGATAATCCAGCTGATATGATGACAAAGCCAGTTTCTACCAATAAGTTTGAGCTTTGCTCAGGCTTACTTGGTATTTCTCACTAGTCCTATGGACTTTGACGCACAAGGTGTTTATGCTGATTTGGATGGAGTAATTTACTCTCTTCGACTACTAGAGGGAATTTGGCTCAAGGTGGAGATTGTTAAATTGTGATCCAAATTCTACCGTGTTGGACTAGACATAGTACAAACGGTGTGGGCCTTTTGCGTTGGCACCGACGCGTACGAGTACAACTCGTCTACTTGTTCTCCAAGGACTCTCATGTATTGTCCCTCATATATACTCTACGTAGTCGTATCTAAAGACGGCATGTCGTCTCGTGCTTGTAATACTTCTTCTCATAGTAATTGCGCCTTCGTGCGTCCGTGGTTTTCTTTCGCAAGGGTTTTCACGTAAGAATATGTGTCTCTTGTTGTCTCGTTGATCTCGTTTTATCAAACACACTCTTTGCGGAGCAGCTTACTGGCGAGACGTACGCCGCATAGCGGAGTCCGGGGCGTCGCCGTGTCACCCTTGTCCTGGCCGTCGCCGTACTTGTTAAGCAGCAACCGGCAGAACTCCTCCCTCGTCAGGTTCAGGTCTAGAAACACCTCACCTTTCCATAGACGCTTCGTAGATCTCCACATGCGCTCGAAAACGGTGCTGCTGTCCGAGAGGAAGTTGCGCCGAACGCCGCCGGGCAGCAGGCCAGGGCGCACCAGGAGCAGGAACCCCATGTAGTTGGATAGCACCTTGATTGCCTTCGCTAGCACTTCTTCGTCTCGGCTGTACTCCTTGCTGTTGTGGCATCGGAGGTAAATGTCGGTCGCGATGTGCCAGAAGAAGATGCACTCGGCGAAATCCCTGCCTCCGACGCTCCAGCCGACATCTTCCAGCATTCCGGCGTCGGTAAGCACGGAGCTGCCTCGGGCATCCATGAAGTCCCATCTCTCAGAGAAGCGCATCTTCTGCACTATGTGCACTATCAGCAGCTCCTTGAACTCGTCTGAAATCGGAATGGTCCTCGAGAAGTGCAGCTCCTTCCACCAACCCCCGAGCCTTACCGCCTCCATGATTCTACCTCTGAGCTCGGTCGGGTCACGGCAGCAGTAGTCCAACACGTTGTGCTGCCCGATGGAGTGCAGCCACCTCCGCCTTTTGCTTCCGGCATTGACAAGCCGGCGAAGGCGCATGACCACGACATTGGTCTCATCGAACTCCCAGGAGTCCAGGTAGGCGCAGGTCCACGTGGATCCCAGCGCCCGCAACACCGACGTGATCTCCAGGGCGACGGCGCCCACCAACAGGAGGTAGGTGATGGCAACATCCACTCTGCCGTAAGAAGCCCTGACGTCGAGGTGGAAGAGGAAGAAGGCGGCGACGGTGGCGAGCGGCGCGATGGCGCGATGGCGCGGATGGAGCAGCCCTGCCAGGTGTGGATCACGGGCGCCTTGGTGTAGAGCAGGTCGTACATGATGGAGAGCTCCGCCTCCACCAGGTCGTACATGTACATGCCGCGGTTGAACAGCTAGCCTGCTGCGCATGAGGCTGCCCACCGCGAAGTTGGCGTTCCTGAAACGGGAGCCCTGGTCGATGTTGAGGAACGCGCTCTTGTAGAACCCGAACATGTAGTGAGCGTCGAGCAGGAGCTCCTCCTCGGCGTCCACGTACACCCCCCTGCTGTACAGTCTGGCGTCGGTGCCCTGCAAGACGTGGTGAAGCGGGTCCAGGGTCTCGATGTTGGCGCGCTCGAGCGCCCACACCCGCTCGCCGTACTTGAGGAACCGACGATGAAGATGTGTACGGTGGCCGCCACCAGCGTCGGGGTGCCGGGGAAGTAACGGTAGAGGGCGTAGCTGGTGGTCGACGCCTGCACCAGGAGAGTCAGCAGGTGGCGCCGCCACAGCTGGTTGTCCTCCAGGGAATAGGCGGTGATGGTGTCCTGCCCGCCCAGGTGCAGCAGGAAGAAGGGCGCTCAGAAGGCCACCAGCCCGTCCTCGTGCCGCCGGTTGTCCAGGGACATGTGGCCGAGCGCGTACACCGCCACGTTGTCCGCCATCAGGTATGCCAGCCAGAGGAGGATCATCAGCGCGGCGGATGACTTGCGCCGACGGATCCCGGCGAACACGAGGAGCACCAGCTGCAGCACGAAGCTGAGGACGACCAGTATCTGGATGCCCCACTCTTTCCACATCTCCACCACCAGTCCTCCGGCGCCCATTGCAGAAATGATCCCAAATGAATGGCGAGAGCAAATGAGCTATCTGTCACTGATTAAAACTTATGTAGGTCATTTCAACTGATCTTTGGTAAAACAATTAGCAGAAAGGAAGAATTAATCCAAGAGCAAATGACCTATACTGAAAATCTTGCACATGCTACCACCATTGACATGGAGCTGTCTTGCCCTTAATTCTAAAGAAAAACAGAGTCTCGTATCACTATTTCTCTCCCGAACATTCAGAGGACAGGACAGTAACAAAGTGGCCGAGCAACTCAGGAGTCATGGCGACGATCAAGGTACATGCCCGTATCAACAACTACAAATAGTTGATAAAAACAAATCGGAGCTTTCTTTATACATCCAAGATCCGAGCAGGAAACATATATAAACAGGCCAAGTACTTATCAATAATGGGTTAAGGCAACTGGTTTACTGACTTACATGTGGAAGCATCCGGCGGCGAGGAGAGCAGCTAGCACAGACCCATGTCTGCCCGATCAAGAAGAAGTAGAAAGATAGAAAACTGGAAGGTGAAGAACATGGGCGATCCAGCAAAGGGGTCGAGGTTTTCCCGTTGTAGTAGGCTATAAGAAACAACTAGATCGTGGAAGGCGCGCATTGCCGCGCCCGTCCAATTTGACGATACAGCGGAAGACATTTAAGATTTTCCTTATAAAATATGGAGATGATAGATACCACTACGTCCATCCATTTGAACATTGGTATAAATATTTGGGTAGATCTACATAGTAATATTTGTAATAAGGAATATACACATCAGGCTCAATCCTACACTTGTTGCATTCAGATTGTGGGCATGAATTAAATCTGAAGAAATTCATTCCCAGAACTCAACATCATCATTTGGTACAAGCTTACATGTAGGATTCGAAGTCAGAGCACTAAACCTGGGGGGGGGGGGGGGCATGGCCCCTGCAGCCATGCACTAAGCTCCGCCAGTGATTAGAAGTCTACAAGGTGAAGTGTCAGTTGGCTGGAAACATCATCACTTACAAAATTGAAGACATCACATTAACAATATTTTTGCCGAAGTAAGAAGCAGTGATGCTCCGTAAAATAGCGGAAACAACTAAACAGTGGTACAATCACATATTAAACCAAATTGTCTTTTCAAGTGTGTTTCCAATAAATGGAGATGGGATTCTTAGGTGCACACGAAGTTAAACATAAGTGCACTGCTAAAGGAGGAAAATGATGCAAGATTTTCCATGTGATAGTTTCCTAACTGAAAAAAGCATTGGGAAACACAACAAAACCAACAAGAGTCTTTAAAATGGGAGAGGAACACTCCCAAGTGGATATGCTCTCAAGGATAATGATATTCTAGCATCTATTTTTCTGGTCAAAGTAGCAGTTTTCACGAAATACGCCAGTTTATTTCTATTGGAGTGATTACTAATAGTAGATACACCACATTACAGGCAACTTGAAGGCAAGGATTTAGCTGTGATATTAGAGTAAACCCCATTTTCGGAGTTGATAGGTGAAGTCATTTTCTAGTGTGAAGTACTCCCTGTGTCCCAAAATAAGTGTCTCAATTCTAGTACAACTTTCTACTACTTTTAAGGATTTTTTTTCCTAATGTAACATTAAGACACTTATTTTGGGACGGAGGAAATATTATATATAGGACAAAGGGCATACCTTCTAGTCCGCTTTGTTGATTGAGCGTACTATAGCAGACGACTGATTCTTATAGGCATATTCACTTCCAATAATTGATAAACCAGAAGTAGTTACACGACAATCTAGTGAACAGTGTGAATCCTCTGAACCATGAAAACAGGATACCTTCACTCTGCTCACCTGCAAGCAACAAACAATATTTCATGGAAAAATCTTAGTATAACAAAAGATTAAATAGCAAAAATAAAAAGACAGGAATAGAAATAATCAAACCTTAGATAGAATTCCTTTACCATTTTAATGACAAACTTGATAATCAGTACCGTACAACTATTAGATCACAAGTAAAAATTAACACATCCTATCGAAGGTGTAGGGACAGCACCGGAGGCTATGCCAGCTAACATGAACATCACAAGTACATACATTTTTTGGAATGAGAGGATGAGAGGATATGAGAAGTATTTAGTTGATTGGTGCAAGAATGAATCATAGATGAGCTGGTAAGAAATACAGGGAAACCTACCCAAGCATGATGATGAAAGATGTTGTGCTGCCGGAGTAGAAAGGATGAGCGAACAGTGGTAGGGGAGGAAGCAAATATGCACGTGCTATGAATTATGCATGCACATTGGTGGGAGGTGTGCTTTCCACTGTAGAATTTGTAAGGGTGCGACTTACAAAGCTTCAAAAAGACCTTTGGTCACCATTCATGTTTATAGCCTAATTGCTATCCAGCTCCCTAATCTGGCTCCTACAGTCCTACCCCAATGACTGCCAAGTGAGATCCAATGCCACCAAGCATAGGTCCTACTGGACCCAGGCACCTCACATTCGACTGAACTCAACTTACTCAAGGTTCATGAAGGAGCTGGGCGGACGGTGGCAGGCTGCCTGGTTCCTAGGCCCCATAGGCAGTTGTTCTCCTTTTGGATCCAAGGAAAAAGAAAAGCAGTTGCCGGTTCAACACTAACATATTGTGAATGATGATGTAATATCTACTTGTAACTTACTTAAAAGATAGAAAAAAACAGCAGTAGTTCAGATTCGTACTCAATCATGAACCTTAACTTATTTCTCTTTTGGCTTCTTGCTATCCTGCATTCCCTTGAATCTTTGCATCCAAACTTTTGTTCTCGGCTTCTTGGTGTATTTCATACAACTGTTATCAGTAACAGAGATCAGATATGGCAAGTCAGTTTTACAGAATAAATGAACAATCTGAGAGAAGGGGAGTGTAGGAACTTATCTCATAGCTAGGAACAGCTGCACATCAGCTCCAAACATGACTGTTCAAAACAGTAGCTTGCCAATATTTAATGATCTAACTTCTCTCACGAGTTATAAAAGAGACACAGCTACACACACATCTGCCACAAGACATTTATTAAGTTACATAGTACCACACAAGATAAAACACACATATTCATGAAACTTAAACACTTGATAAATGATAACTTCATATCATGATGCCATCACGCAGCCTCCTGGATCATCAACCCTTTGATGTGACCATTTTTGCTTTGTGTCATCAAAAGCAACCTTCTCCCTCGATACAAAGTGCATCAATATCTCAAGGGTGAAGCTACAGAGTGAAACCATTTGAAACACAAGTCTTTGTATCATAAGCAGACTGTTTTGCAGTTAGGATATTAGCGGCTTGGTCGGAATTTGTGCTCACTCGAGGAGGACTTTTCAATGCCACAGTTAGGTAGACCTTTAATCATGTGTAGGAAAAGCAAGCAAACGAATGGGCAATTGCACCAAGATTGATTTATCCTAGTAACTAAGCACATAGCCAAAACAATTGGGTAGACCTTTAATTAATTTGAAACTGAGTGATTGCATCTAACTATATGTCTGTATCCTGAGGAAGTTGGCAGGGATGGTTTGCAACACAAACTAAGGTCTAAGAATTAATTGGAGCAGAACAAGATAATTGTATCGTGTAGGAATCGTACCAAACAATTCATAATGAAATCTCACCATGAAGGAAGGCACGGACGCGGAGAGATTGTAGATGTTGCAGCCGGATAGTGCAGCGGTGGACACCTGGATTGGAGGAGGGGGTTTGCGGTTAGATCAGGCGCTTCTCCTCATGTTTCTTCGCACTCTCGAGCCGTCGATGGTGTCGCTCCACCTCCTCCTCCACCACATCGCTTGCCGCGCTCGTTGCAACTAACCTGCTGCCGGTCATCTCGGCCGCCATGATCCATGAGGATCGGATGCGTCTGGCGCGCGTCGGCTGGACAAATCCACAATGTTTCCGCGCGGCAGCAGGATGGATCGCCCACATCGAGCACGGATGGACCCCCGCCGCCCCCTCCCAAATCCACCTCTTGTTTGGAGCGTAGGTAACCGGCGGCTCCTTTATGCGCCTCGCATCGGCAGTTTTTTTAACAACTCCTCGCATCCGCAGATGGACGCGGTCGCTTCTTTGATAGATCCCTCCAAGCCCAGGAGGTACAGTGGGCTGGCCGACGGCCCAGTAAATCATAGGCCTTGGTTTTAGCTTCCAAAGCAGCAGCCCAAAGGACAGCTGGATCATATTACATACAGTTCCAACGCAGATCGTTTTTCAGACCGGATCCAACGGCCAAAAACGCCTGGATCGCGAAAATGAACGAGTAAAAACGCTAATAGCTGAGAGTGCTTGGTTTAGGTTCGATTTTACTGTCCTTAATTTGGGGACTGAGAGACAAGCAGTAATAATTAGGTCCGTCTGGACCAGGGTGTTACTTGGGAGCTTTGGGATAGGCCAGTGTTCTGCGCCGGCGTGCCGGCCGAAACTGTCGGCCTGCCCGATCCGTCAGATTGGATCTGGTTTGACCGTCGGATCTGTTCATGTAGCAAAAATTCTCGATGCAACAAATTTCGGCCACGATGTAGCAAATTTCAATAACATATGCAACAAAAATATGGTTGTAGTAAAAAAATATCAATCGTGGTCGTAGTAAAAAAACAACGTTGATGATGCGTGGTAGCAAAACAAAATATGGGTTGTAGCAAAACAATCCGGTGAACTCGGGTTGCAACTCTGACGAATGTGTATGCAAAAATTTTTTTAGTGAACGGTTGTAGCAAAAAATGATACTAGTTGTAGCAAAAAAAAATGACGAACTCGGGTTGCAACTAACGTGGATGCAACTTTTTTAGTGAACAAAAATGTAGCAAAAAATCATCAACGATTGCAGCAAAAATTCTGTCGGTAGTAGCAAAAAAAAGATAATAGTTGCAGCAAAAAAAGACGTCTCGCCGCAAAAAAGGAAGGATGTCCACGCACGACGCGCGCAAGACCGGCCGAAGCGTTCGGCTGGCGTGTCGTGAGGAAACGTTTCCCTTTGGGATATGGCTAGCAGCCGCCGCAAAGACCCACCAACCGTTTGGCATACGGGGTCTCCTCGCGCTTCAAGAAAAGAACTCGTCAATTATGTCAAGAAAACTTGCACGAAAAACCTATTACGGATTTTTTTGGCATAGTAGACGCAAACGCTCATATATAAGCGCATACGCTCACCCTTACAAAGTCACCACAAACGCCTCGTCGTCGATAGGAATGTCTCCTCCCACTGAATGCGCATCACCGGAAATTCTGAAATAAATCCAGGAACAATACAATCATCACGATTTGAACCCTGGTGGGCTGGGATGTCACTCTCCTTCTAACCATCCAACCAAAGATTGGTTCACAACCTACGACGGATTGGATTTTAGTTGTGGCATTATCCTGCTATATATATCCGCAAAAACCCCAGTTTCCCTTTTTTTTCAGGAAAACATGGAAGCTTCCATTGCCATCACAAGAAGTTGACAACTCGCACCTGGACCTGTCAACATCCTTGCTGAATTCTATCAAAGCTGTTGGGACAGAGTTAAAAATAATACTAGGCGTTTACTTGAGGAATTTCAAAAGGGGGCACTTGATGTCCAGTGTCTCAATTACGGTGTGATCACCCTGTTACTGAAAGTCATGGGAGCGGATCGCATTCAAAGAATTTTTAGATGAAAAGTATAAAGACCGACTTCAAATTAATTAAGCCATCAACTGGCTAGGATACAAGGTGCAGATTATTACAAAAGCAAGGCATGGGAAAAAACTTAAAAAAGTTGTAGAACAAGATCACACAAGGCCAAAGCTACAACAGCAGGCCAAAGAGCGAAATCGCCAACACAAGGAGAAAGAAGACCCTACCCTCGGAGAGGACATCGCATACCCGAATAACGGGAACAGAGGAGTCTGTGGTACACCAACAAGCAATGGAGAGGAGGATCATGCCTGCAGAAGAAAAAAATGTTGGCTCGGCCAAGACCTGGTCTAGCCAATGACGGAGGGGAGACCACTATCTCCCCTACATCCAGAATGAGGATGTTGATCACAGGCAGGAAAACACAAACAACGCAGGGCAGCAACCGCTGAAGGGTAAGAATACATAAATCCCCCACCTCCACCGTCGTCGGGCCATCAAGGACGCAGTGCACCGTAGCTGCCACTACACCACAAACTGCAGCACCCCAAACCCAACCCTACCACAAGTCGACGCCTCCAAGGAGGACCGGGACGCCGGTGCGCTGCCATCGGCCGACCGAAGGCCTAGGTTTTCACCTAGGGACTAACAAAGGGGAGGAGGGGAGGAAGAGCAAGCTTAACATGCCCTTAGGAGGAGAAAAGCGAAGACAAAGTGTCATCGTCCTTGACATCAATGCAGAGTCGACCAGGGGATGTCCCTGTTGGAGGCTTCCTCCACCACACCCTCGGAGCCAAATCCGGCGGCCTGAAAGGGCCAGATCCAGATCGGCGAGGGGAGGAAGCCGCACCGGGCAAGAAGGCCAAGAATCCAAACATCAAAATACCTCTGTTGCCCAACCTCTGCCCATGTGACCGATGGACGACAAGCACCTACAACGCCACCCACCAGCGAGGTCGATGTCGCCCGCACGATTTGGGGCCACCGCCCTGGTGCCCAGAGCTCCCTACGATGAGCAGGCCAGCAGAGCCTCGCTATCACATTCACTGGAGGCCGTGTGCCAACCAGCGACGTCCTTAGGTGGCGGCGGGGAGGGAGGGAGAGGTAGGTGGCTTGGCAGGCTAGGGTTCCGTTGCCCTTGACTCACTTGCTCGGGGCGACGCGAGAGCTGCGTTGGGGGGGGGCAGCTTGGGCTGCTTCTCGCATTCAACAATTTCGTCCCATTTGTTCACTTAGATGCCCTTGAAAACTCCTAACCAAGGTTTTGGATCATAGGGTGGAGGAATATGCTGACAAGTTGATCAGTCCTGCCCAAAACGCTTTCGTTAAGGGTAGGAATAACATGGATGGCATTATAGCCTTGCATGAGTTATCTCATTACACACATGTTAGAAAAAGAGTGGTGGTAATCCTTAAAATCGATTTTGAGAAGACTTACAACAAATTAAAGTGGTACCTTTTGCTTGAATGCCAAAGAATAAGAGGCTTCAACGATACTCGGTGTGGGTGGATTAGGCAAATTCTTTACAACGGCAAGGTTAGTATCAAGTTGAATAACTATGTGCGCCCTGATACTCTGAGTGTATCTATAATTTTTTATTGTTTCATGCTATTATTTTATCAATCTTCTATGCTTTATATGTCATTTTATATCATTTTTGGGAACTCACCAATCAACTCAGTGCCCAATCACAATTGTTGTTTTCTGTGTGTTTTTGGTTTTCCAAAAAATCCGTACCAAACGGAGTCCAAACACGACAAAACTTTTTGATGATTTTTTCTGGACCAAAATAAGACCTGGGAGCTTCGGGGAGAGACCAGTTGTCACATGAGGTAGGCACAATAGTAAGGGGTAGGGCACGCCCTATGCCCTTGTGGCACCACTATGTGTTCCCTGCACCACTTCTTCTTCCTATAAATTCCAAAATACCCTAAAAACCCTAAGAAGAGCCCGAAAATAAATTTTCCGCCGCTACAAATCTCTGTTATTCCATTATCCCATCTGGAGGCCTCCATCGGTATTCTGTCGGAGGGGGAATCAATCACGAAGGCCATGTTTATCAACCTTGTTGCCTGCCTTATGATGTGTTAGTAGTTCCTATACGACCTACGGGTCCATAGTTGTAGCCAGATCTCTCTCTCTCTCTTTCTTTCTCTCTCTCTCTCTCTCAATCTTCAACACAATGATCTCTTCAAAGACGTATTTGATGTAATGTTTGTTGTGTCTTTGTTGGGCACGAAAAACTGGCACGAGAAATCTACGGTGGAAATTCTAAAATAAATCCAGGAATAATGCAAGCACCAGGATTTGAACCATGGTGGACTGGAGATACCACTGTCCTTCTAACCATCCAACCAAAGGTTGGTTCACAACCTAAGACGGATTGGATTTTAGTTGTGGCATTATCCTACTATATATATCCGCGGAAAACCCTAGTTTCCCTTTTTTTCCAGGAAAACTTGGAAGCTTCCATTGCCATCACAAGAAGTTGACAACTCACACTTGGACCTGTCAACATCCTTTCTGAATTCTATCAAAGCAGTTGGGATAGAGTTAAAAATAATATTAGGCGTTTACTTGAGGAATTTCAAAAGGGGGCACTTGATGTCCAGTGTCTCAATTACGGTGTGCTCACCCTATTACTGAAAGTTACGGGAGCCGATCACATTCAACAAAATTTTAGATGAAAAGTATAAAGACCGACTTCCAATTAATTAAGCCATGAACTGGCTAGGATACAAGGTGTAGATTATTAAAAAAGAAAGGCATGGGAAAAAACTTAAAAAAGTTATAGAACAAGATCACACAAGGCCAAAGCTACAGCAGCAGGCCAAAGAGCGAAATCGCCAACACAAGGAGAAATAAGACCATGCCATCGGAGAGGAAATTGCATACCCGAATAACGGGAACAGAGGAGTCCGCGGTACACCAACAAGCAATGGAGAGGAGGATCATGCCTGCAGAAGAAGAAGAAATGTTGGCTCAGCCAAGACATGGTCAGGTCAATGACGGAGGGGAGACCACTATCTCCCCAACATCCAGAATGAGGATGTTGATCACAGGCGGGAAAGCACAAACAACGCAGGGCCGCAACAACTGAAGGGTAAGAAGACATAAATCCCCCCCCCCACCTCCACCGTCATCGGGCCATCAAGGACGCAGTGCACCGTAGCCACCACCACACCACAAACTACAGCACCCCAAACCCAACCCTACCACAAGTCAACGCCTCCAAGGAGGACCGCGACGCCGGTGCGCCGCCACCGGCCTGCCGAAGGCCTAGTATTTCACCTAGGGACTAACCAAGGGGAGGAGGGGAGGAAGAGCAAGCTTAACACGCCCTTAGGAGGAGAGAAGTAAAGACAAAGTGTTGCCGTCCTCGACATCATTGCGGAGTCGACCAGGGGATTTCCCCATTCCAGGCTTCCTCCACCACACCCTCGGAGCCAAATCTGGCGGCCTGAAAGGGCCGGATCCAGATCGGTGAGGGGAGGAAGCCGCACCAGGCAAGAAGGCCAAAGATCCAAACATCAGAATTCCTCTGCTGCCCAACCTCTGCCCACGTGACCGAGGGATGACAAGCACCTACAACGTCACCCACCAGCGAGGACAACGTTGCCCGCACGATTTGGGGCCACCGCCTCGGTGCCCAGAGCTCCCTATGATGAGCTGGCCAGCAGAGCCTCGCTACCACATTCACTAGAGGCTGTGTGCCGACCAGCGATGTCCTTAGGTGTTGGCGGGGAGGGAGGGAGAGGTAGGTGGCTTGGCAGGCTAGGGTTCCGTTGCCCTCGAGTCACTTGCTCGGGGCGACGCGAGAGCTGCGGTGGGGGGGAGCTTGGGCCGTTTCTCGCATTCAACAATTTCGTCCCATTTGTTTACTTAGATACCCTTGCAAACTCCTAACCAAGGTTTTGGATCATAGGGTGGAGTAATATGCTGACAAGTTGATGAGTCCTTCCCAAAACGCTTTCGTTAAGGGTAGGAATATCATGGATGGCATCATGGCCTTGCATGAGTTACCTCACTACACACATGTTAGAAAAAGAGTGGTGGTAATCCTTAAAATCGATTTTGAGAAGAGTTACAACAAATTAAAGCGGGACCTTTTTCTTGAATGACAAAGAATAAGAGGCTTCAATGATACTCGGTGTGGGTGGATTAGGCAAATTCTTTATAATGGCAAGGTTAGTATCAAGTTGAATAACTATGTGAGCCCTGATACTCTGAGTGTATCTATAATTTTTTATTGTTTCATGCTATTATTTTATCAATCTTCTATGCTTTATATGTCATTTTAGATCATTTTTGGCAACTAACCAATCAACTCAGTGCCCAATGACAATTGTTGTTTTTTGTGTGTTTTTGGTTTTCCAGAAAATCCGTAGCGAACGGAGTCCAAACGCGACAAAACTTTTTGATGATTTTTTTCTGGACTAAAATAAGACCTGGGAGCTTCGGGGAGAGACTAGCTATTGCATGAGGTAGGGACAATAGCAAGGGGTAGGGCGCGCCCTATGCCCTTGTGGCGCGCCTATGTGTTCTCTACACCACTTCTTCATCCAATAAATTCCAAAATATCCTAAAAACCCTAAGAAGAGCCTAAAAACAAATTTTCTGCCGCTGCAAATCTCTATTATTCCATTATCCCATCTGGAGGCCTCCATCGGTATTCTGTCAGAGTGGGAATCAATCACGGAGCCATGTTCCTCAACCTTGCTGCCTCCCTTATGATGTGTTAGTATTTCC
Organism: Hordeum marinum; assembly: GCA_022496015.1. Lineage (NCBI taxonomy): Eukaryota > Viridiplantae > Streptophyta > Magnoliopsida > Poales > Poaceae > Hordeum > Hordeum marinum. The sequence goes on from CM039678.1 coordinate 473,917,500, forward strand.
TATACGACCTACGGGACCATAGTTGTATCCAGATCTCTCTCTCTCTCTCAATCTTCAATACAATGATCTCTTCAAAGACGTATTTGATGTAATGTTTGTTGTGTGTTTGTTAGGCCCTGACGAATTATGAGTTTATGTTCATATTATTCATCAAAAGTAATTGATCTAATCTGAGATTTATGATGTGTGATTTCATATAGTTATGTATGCTTTCCGATCTATAAGTTTTCTTTGGCCAAGCAGATGAGTAGATCTTCAGAGGGAGTGGTGCACATAGTAGTAGGTTCAAACTTGCGATGTCCTCGCTCTATGATAGGAGAAGTAGCTAGGCACGTATTTGTATTTCTTCTACTAAGGAGAAAATGATGGTTTCTGAACATATTATTTGGTCTTACTTTGTTTGCATTATATCATCTTGCTTAAGATGTTACTATCTTCGTTATGAACTTAAATACCATAGATGCAGGTAGGAGTCGGTCGATTGGTGGAGTAACAGTACTGAATGTAGGAAGGAGTCAGTCTACTTGTCACGGAATTAATGCCTGTATATTGATCATGTCGTGAATAGAAACATATTTTTTTATTTTTATCAATTTGTCAACAGTAATTTGTGCACCCACTAGTACTATGCTCATGAGAGAGATGCCTCTAGTGAATGCTATGGCCTCGGGCTCCATCTTTATATTTTATATATTAAAATCAGACAAAAATATTTGTTGTTATTTATTTAATTTTAATTTATAATTATCTATCTCTACTATATGATTTAATCCTTGCATTTAACGACTACAAGGGCCTGACAACCCTCTTACCCGCATTAGGTGCAAGTATTTGCTCTTGTGTGTGCGGAACTATTAACCATGTGTTTGGATAACCTTCTATTGGTTCGATAACCTTGGTTCTTAGTTAAGGAAAATAATGGGTGCTACTTTACTACATCGTCCCTTCCTCTTAGGTCAAAACCCTATGCATATATAAAGTAGTAGAAGGATTTCTGGTGCCGTTGCGGGGAAGCTATCAAACATACTGAAGGTTCCTTCACACACATCATTATTTACTTGTTCTACTTCTTACTAGCTTTTATTTTCAGTGATATAAAAATAAAAAAATATCAAAAATATATTGTGTGCTTTATTTTGCTTGTTACTATGGCTAGTTCTTCACTTGTTTCTTCTACCCCCGAAAATGAATTGCTTAACTTTAAACAAAGTGGAGGAGATAGTTTAAAAGATGCTTGGTATAGGATTTGCAATGCTCAAAATAAATCTAGTCCTGAGCAATCCACCACTTTTCTTGTTCATAATTATTATGCGTGTGTCACTACTTGATATAGATTTGTGCTTAATACTACTACCGGGGGAAACTTTCTAATAAGTCAGAATTTGGATGCTTTTAATGCTATGGAAAATTTAGTGGGATCACCACCTATTGTTACCATTGAAACGTCATTAACCTTGGAACACCTTATGCAGAGGCTCGATGCTATTGAAAACAAAATGCTAACTATGGAACAATTTGAGAACTTAGATAAAAAGGTTTATAATCAAGTGACTAAGCTAGTTTTTATGATGGGACAAGCCTTAAAACTACTACAAGAAAATAACCTCTCACTGATAGAGTTTAACAAAGTCCCGCTAGAATCGATAAGATAGAAAAGGTCATTAATGCTTTGGTCTCTGCCCTTGCACCTACAAGTTCTAATGATGAACCTCCTATAAATAAGGAAGTAAAAAAATTACGCGTCCAAAGATCCTAAAACTAATAAGGGGTAAAATAATTAGTGTCCACCCCATTTACGTTGATAAAATAAAGGAATATATGCTTGATAAAAAAATTCTTGACTTTATACCTAGGATTATTATGATTCAAAACATTCTTGCTAAACCTCCTAGGAAGTCTCTTTTCTTGGGTGAGGAATTGGATGCCAATGACAAAACATGAACTATGCATTATGCCCAGCTATGGGCATTAAACAATAACGCTTGTTGAGAGGCAACCCAATGATTATCCTTTGCTTTCATTTTTATGTTTTATTGACTCAACATAGTTATTGCTATTGCAGTAATTATGTTTGTATCTTTTCTGTTCAGTTTTGTTCCAAGTAAACCCTTTGTAACTGATTTGGATGATAGTTGAATTGAGCGATGCAGAAATAGAAACTTCTATGCTCAGTATTTGAATTTACATTTGTTACGGGAATGTGATAAACTGTTGTAACTTCTACACGGTATTAACTTGCAAATTTCCCTTGTTGTCCTAACTGTTCAGAATTTTCAGAGTTACAGAAGTATGGTTTCACTACAGATATTTACGTATTGTTCTATCTTACACATATTTTTTTCTTGCATAGTGTGCTTGTTTTAAAGATTATATGGATTGTATCGGGGATCTAAGTCATGGAGGATTTATAATACATTATGTTTAATGCAAGATTAATTTTGAAGCTATTTATAATAGTACTTAAGTGTGTTTAATCTTATTATTATACTAACGGGTCTCACAAAGTTTCTATTTAGTTTTTTGTGCTAAAGTTTTGAAGTTTTGGGTTAGATCACGATGGATGAAGGGATAAGGAGTGGCAAGATCCTAATATTGAGAATGCCCAAGGCACCCCAAGGTTATATTCAAGGAATACCCAAGTGTCTAAGCTTTGGTATGCCCCGGATGACATCCCCTCTTTTGTCTACTATCTATCGGTATTTTCACTTGGAGGTATGTTTTTATTTACCACATGATATGCGTTTTGCATTGAGCGTCTGATATGTTTCCAATTTATTGATAATTTAAGAAGTATTCATGCCATATTTACCTATATTTACAATACTTTTATGTGTTTCTATGTATTTTATCTGATTTAATTGGAACTAACCCAGACTGACGCTCTATTCAGCAGAATTACTGTGGTGTTCTTTTGTGCAGAAAATAAAAGTTCTTGAAATCACGAGAAACTATATGACGATTTTTTATAGAACCAACAAGAAATACTAGAGTGAACAACCACCGAAGGGGGCCCACTAGGTGCCCCAATCCAATAGGGCGCAACCACCCCCTAGGGTGCGCACTGATGGCTTGGAACCACCTCGTGACCCCGTTTAGCATGATTCCAGTGCTGAAAAATCCTATAAATCCCCAAACAACCATAAGTTAACCTAGAACTTGTTGGAAATATGCCCTAGAGGCAATAATAAATTAGTTATTATCATATTTCCTTGTTCATGGTAATCGTTTATTATCCATGCTAGAATTGTATGGATCGGAAACTTAGATCCATGTGTGGATACATAGACAACACCATGTCCCTAGTATGCCTCTAATAGACTAGCTCGTTGATCAAAGATGGTTAAGGTTTCCTAGCCATGGAGATGAGATGTCATTTGATAACGGGATCACATCATTAGGAGAATGATGTGATGGACAAGACCCAAACTATAAACGTACCATGTGATCGTGTCAGTTTATTGCTACAGTTTTGTGCATGTCAAGTATATGTTCCTATGACCATGAGACCATGCAACTCACTGACACTGGAGGAGTACATTATGTGTATCAAATGTCGCAATGTAACTGGGTGACAATAAAGTTGCTCTACACGTATCTCCAAGGGTGTCTGTTAGGTTGGCATGGATCAAGACTAGGGTTTGTTACTACGTGCGACGGAGAGGTATCTCAGGGCTCACTCGGTAATACAACATCACAATAAGCCTTGCAAGAAATGTGACTAAACTGTTGTCCATGGTATCTTGTATTACGGAACGAGTAAAGCGACTTGCCGGTAACGAGATTGAAGTAGGTATGGAGATGCCGACGATCGAATCTCGGGCAAGTAACATACCGAAGAACAAAGGGAACATCATACGGGATTAACTGAATCCTTGACATAGAGGTTCAACCGATAAAGATCTTCGTAGAATATGTAGGAATCAATATGGGCATCCAGGTCCCGCTATTGGTTATTGACTGTAGAGGTGTCTCGGTCATGTGTACATAGTTCCCGAACCCGCAGGGTCTGCACACTTAAGGTTCGGTGACGTTTCGGTAGTATAGAGTTATGTATGGTGGTGACCAAAGGTTGGTAGGAGTGCCGGATGAGATCCCGGACATCACGAGGAGCTCCGGAGGTAAATATTGATATATAGAAAGTCCTGTTTTGGTCACCGGAAAAGTTTCGGGCTCATTAGTAGTGTACGGGGAGTGCCGCGAGGGTACCGGGGGACCACCGGGAGGTGTATTTCGACCCAAGAGGCTACATGGTCTGTGGGAGAAGGAATACCAGACCTTAGTGGGCTGTCCGAAGTCCCACAGAAGGCCCATGCGGCTAGGGAAGAAAACCCAAGGTGGAAAGAAGGCCAAAGTGGGAAAAAGGAAGGAGTCCTAATCCTACTAGGAGTGGAGGAGGAGGACTCCTCCCTCCCACTTCAGCCAAAGCAAAGGGTTGGCCCCTCAGGGGCCAAGCCTCCTCCTCCCCTTCTCCTATATATACTAGAGGTTTGAGGGTTTTTGGACACAAAAAAACAGCCACGTGCTGCCATATTCTCTAGATCGTAGTTTCTCCTCTAGATTTATTTTAGCGGTGCTTAGGCGAAGCCCTGTTGGAATAGCTCCACTACCATCATCGCAACGCCGTCACACTGCCTGAGAACTCTTCTACCTCTCTTCTCCCTCTTGTTGGATCAAGAAGGCGGATATCGTCATCGAACTGTACATGTGCTGAATGCGGAGGTGCCGTCCGTTCGGCGCTAGATCGGAAGGACCATGATCGCGAAACGATTCGTGATTGGATCGCGGGACGGATCGTGATGGGATCGCAGGACGGATCATGATGGGATCGCGGGATGCTCGGCGATTTCGATCGCGAAGAGGTTCGACTACATAAACCACATTTCTGAACTCTTTCCGCTTAGCGATCTACAAGGGTATGTAGATCCACTCTACCTCTCGTAGATGCTCATCACCATGGATAGATCTTGCGTGTGCGTAGGAAATTTTTTGTTTCCCATGCAACGTTCCCTAACAATGGCATCATGAGCTATGTTTATATTTAGATGATATCTCGAGTAGAACACAAAGAGTTTGTGGGCGTTGATGCTTAGATTGCTTCCTCCCTTGGTCTTGTTTTGGTTCAGCGGTATTGTGGGATGAAGCAGCCCGGACCAACCTTACTCGTACGCTTACGAGAGACCGGTTCCATCGTCTGACATTTAACTTTGTTGCACAAAGATGGCTAGCGGGTGTATGTTTCTCCTACTTTAGTTGGATCGGATTCAACAAAGGCAGTCCTTGAGAAGGTTGAAAAGCAATTTATGTATCACCGTTGTCGTTTTGCGTAGGTGAGAATAGTTCTTGCTAGATACCCGTAGCAGCCACGTAAAACTTGCAACAACAATTAGAGGACGTCTAACTTGTTTTTGCAGGGTATGTTGTGATGCGATATGTCCAATTACATGATGAGATGATCATGTGTTGTATAGAATATCACGACTTGCATGTCGATGAGTACAGCCACCGGTAGGATCCATAGGGTTGTCTTGAAATATTGTATGACCTGCATGTCAATCATTAAGCACTATGTAATGCTTTACTTTATCGCTAAAAATAATAGTATGAGCATGGTGGGCGTGACAACCCCGATGGAGACACAATGATGGAGATCATGATGATGGAGATCATGGTCTTATGCCGATAACAATGTAAATCATGACGGTGCTTTCAAGACGGAGATCAAAAGCACAAGTTCATGGCCATATCATGTCACTTATGATTTGCATGAGATGTTAATCCTTTTATGCACCTTGTTTTGCTTAGGATGACGGTAGCATTATAAGGTGATCCCTCACTTAAATTTCAAGGTAAAATTTTGTTCACCCCGAGTGTGCACCGCTGCGAAAGTTCGTCGTGTCGAGACACCACGTGATGATCGGGTGTGATAGACTCTACGTTCACATACCACGGGTGCAAGCCAGTGTTGCACGTGCAGAACACTTGGGTTAAACTTTACGAGCCTAGCATATACAGGCATGGCCTCGGAACACAAGAGACCGAAGGGTCGAACATGAGTCATATAGTAGATATGATCAACATGATGATGTTCACCATTGAAACCACCTCAACTCATGTGATGATCGAACTTGAGTTGGTGAATTTGGATCATGTATCACTCGAATGACCGGAGGGATGTCAGTTTGAGTGCGAGTTCTTAAGTGATATGGTTAATTGAACTCATTATCATGAACATAGTTAGTAGTGTCTTTGCAAATTATGTTGTAGATTACTAGCTCATGTTGTAGCTCCCCTGAATTTTTATATGTTCCTATAGAAATAGAGTTGAAAGATCATGGTAGCAATATTGCAGACTGGGTCCGTGATCTGAGGATTGTCCTCATTGCTGCACAGAAGGCTTATGTCCTTAATGCACCGCTCAGTGTCACACCCCCTCTAGCGTCATATGTAGATGTTGTGAACATCTAACAGGCACGTTTTGATGATTACTTGATAGTTCAGTGCGTCATGCATTACGGCTTAGAATTGAGGCTCCAATACGTTTTGAACGCCACGGAACATATGAGATGTTCTAAGAGCTGAAATTGGGATCTCAGGCTCGTGCCCGTGTTGTGAGATATGAGATCTCCAACAAGATTCTTTGCCTGCAAGATGAAGGAGAATAGCTCAATCGTTGAGCATGTGCTCAGATTGTCTGGGTGCTAAAATGACTTGAATGGAGTGGGAGTTGATCTTCCAGATAAGAAAGTGATTGATATAGTTTTCCAAGTCACTGTCACTAAGCTACTAGAGATTCGTGATGAACTATAAAATTCCAGGGATGGAAATAATGATCCCTGTGTTGTTCGCGATATTTGACACCGTGAAGGTAGAAATCAAGAAGGAACATCAAGTGTTGATGGTTAGTAAAACCACTAGTTTCGAGAAGGGCAAGGGCAAGGAGGGAAACTTCATGGATGGCAAGTCAGTTGCTGCTCCAGTGAAGCAACCCAAAGTTGAACCCAAACCCGAGACTAAGTGCTTCTATTATGAGGAGAGCGGTTGCTGAAGCGGAACAATCCTAGATACTTGGTAGATAAGAAGGCTGGCAACATCGACAGAAGTATATTTTGATATACGTGTTATTGCTGTGTACCTTGCTAGTACTCCTAGTAGCACCTGGGTATAGGATACCGGTTCGGTTGCTAAATGTGAGTAACTCGAAATAAAAGCTATGGAATAAACGGAGACAAGCTAAGTGTGAGGTGACGATGTGTGTTGGAAATGTTTCCAAGGTTGATGTGATCAACATCGCACGCTCTCTCTACCTTCGGGATTAGTGACAATCCTTAATAAATGTTATTTGGTGTTTGCGTTAAGCATGAACATGATTAGATCGTGTTTAATGCAATACGGTTATTCATTTAAGTGAGAGAATAATGGTTATTCTGTTTTCATGACTAATACTTCGATGGTCATGCACCCAATGAGAATGGTTTGTTGAATCTTGATCGTAGTAATACACATGTTCATAACATTGATGCCAAAAGATGCAAATTTAATAATGATAGTACCACATACCTATGGCACTACCGCTAAATGTCATATTGGTATAAATCGCATGAAGAAACTCCATGTTGATGGATATTTGGACTCATTCGGTTTCGAATCGGTTGAGACATGCGGACCATGCCTCGTGGGCAAGATGACTAAAGACCCCGTTTTCAGTATGATGGAGCGGGCTAGTAACTTATTGGAAATAATACATGTTGATGTATGCGATCCAATGAGTGTTGTAGCATGCAGTGGATGTCATTATTTTTCTTACCTGCACTAATGATTTGAGTATATATGAGTATATTTGCTTAATGGAAGACAAGTCTGAAACGTTTGAAAAGTTCAAACAAATTCAGAGTGAAGTTTAAGATCATCATGACAAGAAGATGAAAATGTCTACGATATGGTCGTGGAGGTGAATATCTGAGTTACGAGTTTGGGATACAACTTTAGACAATGTGAAAGTTGTTTCACAACTCACTCCACCTGGAACACCATAGTGTGATGGTGTGTTCTAACGTCATAGTCATGCTCTATTAGATATGGTGCATACTATGATGTCTCTTATAGTTTTTCCACTATCATTTTGGGGTTATGCATTAGAGACAACTACATTCACTTTAAATAGGGCACCATCTAAATCCATTGAGATGACACCATATAAATTATGGTTTCATAGAAACCTAAGCTGCCATTTCTTATTGTTTGGGCTATGACGCTTATGTGAAAAAAGGTTTTCACCTAATGAGCTCGAACCCAAAGCAGACAAATGCATCTTCATGGAATACCCTAAGAACAGTTGGGTATACCTTCTATCTCAGATCCGAGCACAAAGTGTTTGTTGCTAAAACATGTCCTTTCTCGAGAAAGAGTTTCTCTCAAAAGATTTGAGTGGGAGGAAGATAGAACTTGATGAGGTTGTTGAACCTTTGTTTCAGCCATAGAGTAGCGCAACACAGAAAGATGTTTCTGTGGAGCGTATGTTAGTTGAAGAGGAAGTTAATGATGATGATCAGGAAGTGTCGGTTCAAGTTACTATCGAACCTCGTAGTTCAACAAGGACGCATAGTGCTCCTGAGTGGTACAACAACCATGTCTTAGAGGTCATGTTGTTAGACAACGATGAACCTACGAGCTATGGAGAAGCGATGATGGGCCCGAATTCCGATAAGTGGTTAGAGGCCATGAAATCCGAGAAAGTATCCATGTATGAAAACCAAGTATGGACTTTGGTAGACTTTCCCGTTGAACGACAGGTCGTTGAGTACAAATGGACCTTTAAGATGAAGACACACGCTGATGGTCAATGTCACAATTTATAAAGCTCGACTTGTCGCAAAGAAGTTTCTGACAAGTTCAAGGAGTTGACTGCAATGAGACTTTCTCACTTGTAGCGATGCTAAAGTCTATTGGAATTATGTTAGCAGTTGTTGCATTTTTTCCATTATGAAATCTGGCAGATGGATGTCAAAACATCGTTTCCTTCCTTGAGGAAAGGTTGTATGAGATACAACTAGAAGGTTTTGTCAGTCCTAAGGATTCTAAAAGGTGTGCAAACTCTAGTGATCCTTCTATGGTCTGGAGCAAGAATCTCGGAGTTGGAATATATGCTTTGATGAGGTGATCAAAGTTTTTGAGTCTATACAAAGTTTATGAGAAACTTGTATTTACAATAAAGTGAGTGGGAGCACTATAGAATTTCTGATAAGCATATGTGGATGGCATATTGTTGATCGGAAATGATGTAGAATTTCTGGAAAGCATAAAGGGTAGTTTGAAAAGAGTTTTTCAAAGGAAGACTTGGATTGAGCTACCTAATTATTGGCCATCAAGATCTATAGAGATAGATCAAGATGCTTGATGAGACTTTCAATGAGTACATACCTAGAAAAGATTTTGAAAGAGTTCAAAATGGATCAGTCAAAGGAGTTCTTGCCTGATTTGTGAGGCTTGAAGTTGGGTGAGACTCAAAGCTTAACCACGGGAGAAGAAAGAGAAAGGACGAAGGTCGTCCCCTATGCCTTAGCCATAGGCTCTATATTATGTCATGCTGTGTACCGCACCTGGTGTGTGCCTTGCCATGAGTTTGTAAAGGGATACAAGAGTGATCCAGGAGTGGATCACTGAACAACGGTCAAAATTATCCTTAGTAACTAGAGGACTAAGGATATGTTTTTCAATTATGGAGGTGATAAAGAGTTTGTCGTAAAGAGTTACGTCAATGCAAGCTTTAACACCAATCCGGATAACTCTTAGTAGTAATCTGGATACGTATAGTGGAGTAGCCATTTGGAATAGCTCCAAATGGAGCATGGTAGCAGTGTTTACAGTATGACATAGAGATTTTCAAAGTACACACGGATCTGAATGTCGTTGACCCATTGACTAAAAGACCTCTCTCACATGCACAGCATGATCGAGCCCCAGAACTCATTGGGTGTTAGATTCGTAACAATGTGAATCACATGGTGATGTGAACTAGATTACTGACTCTAGTGCAAGTGGGATACTATTGGAAATATGCCCTAGAGGCAATAATAAAATAGTTATTATCATATTTCCTTGTTCATGATAATCGTTTATTATCCATGCTAGAATTGTATTGATTGGAAACTCAGATACATGTGTGGATACATAGATAACACCATGTCCCTAGTATGCCTCTAATAGACTAGCTTGTTGATCAAATATGGTTGAGGTTTCCTAGCCATGGACATGAGATGTCATTTGATAACGGGATCACATCATTAGGAGAATGATGTGATGGACAAGACCCAAACTATAAATGTAGCATATGATCGTGTCAGTTTATTGCTACAGTTTTCTGCATGTCAAGTATTTGTTCCTATGACCATGAGATCATGCAACTCACTGACACCGGAGGAGTACCTGGTGTGTATCAAATGTCGCAACGTAACTGGGTGACTATAAAGGTGCTTTACAGGTATCTCCGAGGGTGTCTGTTGGGTTGGCATGGATCAAGACTGGGATTTGTTACTCCGTGTGACGGAGAGGTATCTCAGGGCTCACTTGGTAATACAACATCACAATAAGCCTTGCTAGCAATGTGACTAAATTGTTAGCCAAAGGATCTTTTATTACGGAACGAGTAAAGAGACTTTCCAGTAAGGAGATTGAATTAGGTATGGAGATGCCAACGATCGAATCTCGGGCAAGTAACATACCGAAGAACAAAGGGAACAGCATACGGGATTAACCGAATCCTTGACATAGAGGTTCAACCGATAAATATCTTCGTAGAATATGAAAGAACCAATATGGGCATCCAGGTCCCACTATTGGTTATTGACCGTAGAGGTGTCTTGGTCATGTCTACATAGTTCTCGAACCTGTAGGGTCTGCACACTTAAGGTTCGGTGACGTTTTGGTAGTATAGAGTTATGTATGGTGGTGACCGAAGGTTGTTTAGAGTCCCAGATGAGATCCCGGAGGTCACAAGGAGCTCCGGAATGGTTCTTAGGTAAAGATTGATATGTAGGAAGTCCTGTTTTGGTCACCGGAAAAGTTTTGGGCTCATCGGCAGTGTACCGGGAGTGCCGAGAGGATACCAGGGGACCATCCGGAGGGGTATGTCGACCCAAGAGGCTACATGGGCTGTGGTAGAAGTAATAACAGCCCTTAATGGGCTGGCCAAAGTCCCACAGAAGGCCCATGTGGCTAGGGAATAAAACCCAAGGTGGAAAGAAGGCCGAAGTGGGAAAAAGGAAGGAGTCCTAATCCTACTAATAGTGGAGGAGGAGGACTCCTCCCTCCCACTTCGGACAAAGCAAAGGGCTGGCCCCTTGGGGGGAAATCCTCCTCCTCCCCTCCTCCTATATATACTAGAGGTTTGAGGGTTTTTTTGTCAAAGAAAAAAATGCACGTGCTGCCCTCTTCTCTAGATCGTAGTTTCTTCTCTAGATTGGTTTCAGTGGTGCTTAGGCGAAGCCCTGATGGAATAGCTCCACCACCATCACCGCAATGTCCTCGCGTTATTGGACAACTCTTCTACCTCTCCGCTCCCTCTTGCTGGATCAAGAAGGCGGACATCGTCATCGAGCTGTACGTGTGCTGAACGCGGAGGTGCCGTCCGTTCGGTGCTAGATCGGAAGGACCATGATCAATATTGCGAGACGATTCGTGATTGGATCACATGACGGATTGTGATGGGATCGCGGGACGGATAATGATCGGATCACGAGATGGATCATGATAGGATCGCGGGATGCTCGACGATTTGGATCACGAAGACGTTCGACTACATCAACCGCGTTTCTTAACGCTTCCCGCTTAGCGATCTACAAGGGTATGTAGATCCACTCTCCCTCTCTTAGATGCTCATCACCATGGATAGATCTTGCATATGCGTAGGAAATTTTTTGTTTACCATGCAACGTTCCCGAACAGAACTTACACTCCACTGCCGCAAGCCTCCGTACCGAAGAAAACTCATCTGAAGCCCTGTTTCGGCACCCTGCCGTAGGGGCAATCTGTCGGGGAACATTGCATGGGAAACAAAAAAATTCTTACACTTCACAAGATCAATCGAGATTGGAGCCACATACCCTTGTAGATCTCTAAGCGGAAGCGTTAAGAAACAATGTTGATGTAGTCAAACATTTTCTTGATCCAAATCGCAAGCCGTCCCGCAATCCAATGAAGATCTAGTGCCAAACGGACGGCACCTACGCGTTCAACACACGTATAGCTTGATGACGTCCTGGCCTTCTTGATCCAGCAAGAGGGGCTAAGTAGTAGAAGAGTTCCGGTTGCACGATGGTGTGGTGATGGTGGTGGTGAAGAACAATCTCCACAGGGCTTCGCCAAGCACAACAGAAACTATGACAAAGGATAAACTAGATAGGGTGAGGTTGTCGGCACATGGCTTGGGGAAATCATGATGTGTTCTGGGTGCTAGCCCTGCCCGTCAATGTATATGCTGAGCCTTGGGGCCGTTTATTGGAGAAAGAGTCTCCTCAAAGTCGGTTTGGCACGCAAGGCAAGAGCCCTCCTTCTACTCCAGGACCAGATGCCAGGGTCCCTGGCATCTAGCCCCTGACCTTCACAAAACTCCTTTTTCACCTTCCTACACTAGTAGAAAATAGGCCTTCCATTTGTACCTTTAGTGCCGGTTTGTCTTTGAATCGGGACTAATGATGCCATTAGTCCCAGTTCCAATGCCTAGTAGCGATCAGGCCATTAGTCCTGGTTCATCTGGGACCTATAGTCCCGGTTTGTATCAGAAACTGGGACTAAAGGAGTGGTGGCAGGCTGGTGTTAGCCGGGGACCCCCATGAACCCTTTTAGTACCGGTTTATGATACAAACCGGGACTACAGGTGGACCTTTACTCCCAGTTTGTTTAACCAACCGGGACTAAAGCTTTCCCTATATAAACCCTTCATCCAGCCCGACTCCATTTCTTTGTTTTCTCCATTCAAACTCCCCTCTTTGTTTCTTCCCCTAGCTCGAGCTGATCCCTCCATTTTTGCCAAGATTTGTCAAGATTTGAGGCACCCCGATCCATCCAAGTGTTTAGAAAGGTTAGCAACTTTGTCCTTTCATCTCTTTTGGAAATATGCCCTAGAGGCAATAATAAATTGGTTATTATCATATTTCCTTGTTCATGAAAATCGTTTATTATCCATGCTATAATTGTATTGATTGGAAACTCAGATACATGTGTGGATACATAGATAACACCATGTCCCTAGTATGCCTCTAATAGACTAGCTCGTTGATCAAAGATGGCCATGGTTTCCTAGTCATGGACATGAGATGTCATTTGATAATGGGATCACATCATTAGGAGAATGATGTGATGGACTAGACCCAAACTACAAATGTAGCATATGATCCTGTCAGTTTATTGATACTGTTTTCTGCATGTCAAGTATCTGTTCCTATGACCATGAGATCATGCAACTCACTGACATCGGAGGAGTACCTTGTATGTATCAAACGTCACAATGTAATTGGGTGACTATAAAGGTGATCTACAGGTATCTCCGAGGGTGTCTGTTGGATTGGCATGGATCAAGACTGGGATTTCTTACTTTGTGTGACAGAGTGGTATCTCAGAGCCCACTCGGTAATACAACATCACAATAAGCCTTGCAAGCAATGTGACTAAGTGTTATCCATGGGATCTTGTATTACGGAACGAGTAAAGAGACTTGCCGGTAACAAGGTTGACCTAGGTATGGAGATGCCGACGATCGAATCTCGGGCAAGTAACATACCGAAGAACAAAGGGAACAGCGTACGGGATTAACTGAATCCTTGACATAGAGGTTCAACCGATAAAGATCTTCATAGAATATGTAGGAATCAATATGTGCATCCAGGTCCCTCTATTGGTTATTGACCGTAGAGGTGTCTCGATCATGTCTACATAGTTCTCGAACCCGCAGGGTCTGCACACTTAAGGATCGGTGACATTTCGGTAGCATAGACTTATGTATGGTGGTGACCAAAGGTTGTTTGGAGTGCCTGATGAGATCCCGGACGTCACGAGGAGCTCCATAATGGTCCGGAGGTAAAGGTTGATATATAGAAAGTCCTATTTTGGTCACCAAAAAAGTTTCGGGCTCATCGGTAGTGTACCGTGAGTGCCGGGAGGGTGGCGGGGGACCATCGAGAGGGGTGTCTCGTCCCAAACGACCTCATGGGCTGTGGGAGGTATCAAACCAGCCCCTGGTGGGCTGGTCTAATCCCTCACTAAGTCCCATGCGGCTAGGGGTGGGAAAAACCCAAAAGGTGAGAGGTGGAAAGAGTTTCCAAGTGGAAAGGAGGAATCCTACTCCTAATAGGATTGGAGTAGAACTCCTCCACCTCAAATTTCGACCAAACCTTGAGGGTGTGAGGCTGCCTCCTCCCCTTCCTCCCTCCTATATATACTAGAGGATTTAGAGGGGAATGCCAACCCTAATTGCCACGTGTTGCCCTCTTCTTCCTCTAGATCTGTTTCTCCTCTAGATTAGTTCTGTGGTGCTTAGGCAAAGCCCTGCAGGATTAGTTCACCACCACCGCCACCAAGACGTTGTGCTGCCGGAGAACTCATCTACCTCTCCGCTCCCTCTTGCTGGATCAAGAAGGCAGAGATCGTCATTGGTCTGTACGTGTGCTGAACGCGGAGGTGTCGTCTGTTCGGCGCTAGATCAAAAGGACCGTGATCAAGGTCGCGAGATGATTCGTGATTGGATCGCGGGACGGATAGTGATGGGATCGCGGTATGGATCGTGATTGGATCGCAAGATGGATCATGATGGGATCACGGGACGCTCGGCGATTTGGATCGCAAAGACGTTTGACTACATCAACCGCGTTTCTTAACGCTTCCCGCTTAGCGAAGTACAAGGGTATGTAGATATACTCTCCCTCTCGTAGATGCTCATCACCATGGATAGATCTTGCATGTGCGTAGGATTTTTTTTGTTTCCCATGCAACGTTCCCCAACAGTGGCATCATGAGCTAGGTATATGTGTAGATGAGATCTCAAGTAGAACACAAAGAGTTTGTGGGCGTTGATGCTTAGATTGCTTCCTCCCTTGGTCATGTTTTGGTTCAGAGATATTGTGGGATGAAGCAGCCCGGACCAATTTTACTCGTACACTTACGAGAGACCGGTTCCATCGACTAACGTATAGCTTTGTTGCACAAAGATGGATGGCGGGTGTCTGTCTCTCCTATTCTAGTTTGGTCGGTCCTTGAGAAGGTTGAATAGCAATTTGAGTATCACCGTTGTGGTTTTGCGTAGGTGAGAATTGTTCTTGCTAGATACCCGTAGTAGCCACGTAAAACTTGCAACAACAATTAGAGGATGTCTAACTTGTTTTTGCAGGGTATGTTGTGATGTGATATGCCCAATTACATGATGAGATATATGTGATGTATGAGATGATCATGTATTCTATAGAATATCACGACTTGCATGTCGATGAGTACGGCAACCAGCAGGAGCCATAGGGTTGTCTTTAATTATTGTATGACTTGCATGTCAATCATTAAGGGCTATGTAATGCTTTACTTTATCGCTAAGCGGTAGCAATAGTAGTAGAAGCATGGTGGGAACGACAACCCCGATGGCGACATGTTGATGGAGATCATGGTGTCATGCCGGTGACGATGGAGATCATGTCGGTGCTTTAAGGATGGAGATCAAAACCACAAGTTCATGGCCATATCATGTCACTTATGATTTGCATGTGATGTTAATCCTTTTATGCACCTTGTTTTGCTTAGGACGACGGTAGCCTTATAAGGTGATACCTCAGTAAAATTTCAAGATCAATTGTGTTCTCCTCGAGTGTGCACCATTGCGAAAGTTCGTCGTGTCGAGACACCACGTGATGATCGGGTGTGATAGATTCTACGTTCACATACAACGGGTGCAAGCCAGTGTTGCACATGAAGAACACTTGGGTTAAACATGACGAGCCTAGCATGTACAGACATGGCCTCGGAACATAAGAGACCGAAAGATCGAACATGAGTCATATACTAGATATGATCAACATGATGATGTTCACCATTGAAACCACCTCAACTCATGTGATGACCGGACTTGACTTGGTGAATTTGGATCGTGTATCACTCGAATGACCGGAGGGATGTCAATTTGAGTGGGAGTTCTTAAGTAATATGATTAATTGAACTCATTATCACGAACATAGTCAGTAGTGTCTTTGCAAATTATGTTGTAGATTACTAGCTCACGTTGTAGCTCCCTTGAATTTTTATATGTTCCTAGAGAAATAGAGTTGACATATGATTGTGGCAAACTTGCGGACTGGGTCCGTGATCCGAGGATTGTCCTCATTGCTGCATAGAAGGCTTATGTCCTTAGTGCACCGCTCGGTGCGCCACCCCCTCTAGAGTCGTTTATAGATGTTCTGAACATCTGACAGGCACGTTCCGATGACTACTTGATAGTTCAGTGTGTCATCCATTACTTCTTAGAGTTGAGGCTCCAAAACATTTTGAACGTCATGGAACATATGAGATGTTCTAAGAGCTGAAATTGGGATCCAAGGCTCGTGCCCGTGTTGTGAGATATGAGATCTCCAACAAGATTCTTTGTCTTCAAGATGAAGGAGAATAGCTCAATCGTTGTGCATGTGCTCAGATTGTCTGGGTGCTACAATCGCTTGAATCGAGCGGGAGTTGATCTTCCAGATAAGATAGTGATTGATATAGTTCTCCAGGTCACTGTCACTATGCTACTAGAACTTCGTGATGAACTATAATTATGCCAGGGATGGAAATGATGATCCCTGAGCTATTCGTGATGTTTGACACCGCGAAGGTAGAAATCAAGAAGGAGCATCAAGTATTGATGGTTAGTAAAACCACCAGTTTCGAGAAGGGAAAGGGCAAGGAGGGAAACTTCATCGATGGTAAGTCAGTTGCTGCTCCAGTGAAGAAACCCAAAGTTGAACCCAAACCTGAGAGTAAGTGCTTCTATTATGAGGAGAGTGGTCACTGAAGCAGAACAACCCTAGATACTTGGTAGATAAGAAGGCTGGCAATGTCAACAGAAGTATATTTGATATACGTGTTATTGATGTGTACCTTCCTAGTACTCCTAGTAGCACCTGGGTATTGGATACCGGTTCGGTTGCTAAATGTGAGTAACTCGAAATAAAAGCTACGGAATAAACGGAGACTAGCTAAGTGTGAGGTGACGATGTATGTTGGAAATGTTTCCAAGGTTGATCTGATAAACATCGCACGCTCGCTCTACCTTTGGGATTAGTGAAAAACCTAAATACATGTTATTTGGTGTTTGCGTCAAGCATGAACATGATTGGAACGTGTTTATTGCAACACGATTATTCATTTAAGTTAGAGAATAATGGTTATTCTGTTTACATGAATAATCCCTTCAATGGTCATGCACCTAGTGAGAATGGTTTGTTGAAACTTGATCGTAGTAATACACATGTTCATATCATTGATGCCAAAATATACAAAGTTAATAATGATAGTACCGCATAGTTGTGGCACTGCCGCTAAATGTCATATTGGCATAAATCGCATGAAGAAACTCCATGTTGATGGATCTTTGGACTCATTCGGTTTCGAATCGGTTGATACATGCGGACCATGCCTCTTGGACAAGATGGCTACAGACCCCGTTTTAAGTATGATGGAGCAGGCTAGTAACTTATTGGAAATAATACATGTTGATGTACGCGATCCAATGAGTGTTTTAGCGTGTAGTGGATATTGTTATTTTTCTCACCTTCAGTAACGATTTGAGTATATATGAGTATATTTTCTTAATGAAACAAAAGTCTGAAACGTTTGAAAAGTTCAAACAAATTCAAAGTGAAGTTTAAGATCATCGTGACAAGAAGATAAAAATGTCTACGATGTGATCGTGGAGGTGAATATCTGAGTTACGAGTTTGGCATACAACTTTCGACAATGTGAAAGTTGTTTCACAACTCACGCCACCTATAACACCATAGTGTTATGGTGTGTCTGAACGTAGTAGTCGTGCTCTATTGGATATGGTACGAACTATGATGTCTCTTATCAATTTGCCACTATAGTTTTGGGGTTATGCATTAGACACAACTACATTCATTTTAAAAGGGGCACCATCTAAGTCCGTTGAGATGACACCGTATGAATTTTGGTTTGGCGGAAACCTAAGCTGTCATTTCTTAATGGTTGGGGCCGCGGCGCTAATGTGAAAAAGGTTTTCACCTAATGAGCTCAAACCTAAAGCGGACAAATGCATCTTCATTGAATACCCTAAGAATAGTTGGGTATACCTTCTATCTTAGATCCGAGTGCAAAGTGTTTGTTGCTAAAGGGGGTCCTTTCTCGAGAAAGAGTTTTCCTCTAAAGAATTGAGTGGGAGGAAAATAGAACTTGATGAAGTTGTTGAACCTTTGTTTCAACCAGAAAATAGTGCAGCGCAAAAAGTTTTTTCTGTGGAGCCTATGTTAGTTGAAGAGGAAGTTAATGATGATGATCATGAAGCTTCGGATAAAGTTACTATGAAACCTCGTAGGTCGACACGGACGCATACTGCTCCTGAGTGGTACGGCAACCCTGTCTCAGAGGTCATGTTGTTGGACAACGATGAACCTATGAGCTATGGTGAAGCGATGATGGGCTCGGATTTAGACAAATGGTTAGAGGCCATGAAATCCGAGAAAGGATCCATGTATGAAAACCAAGTATAGACTTTGGTAGACTTGCCTATTGGACGGCAGATCGTTGGGTATAAATGGACCATTAAGATGAAGACAAACGCTGATGGTAAATGTCACCATTTATAAAGCTTGATTTGTCGCAAAGAAGTTTCTGACAAGTTCAAGGAGTTGACTGCGATGAGACTTTCTCACTTGTAGCGATGCTAAATTCTGTTGGAATTATGTTAGCAGTTGATGTGGTTTTTCAAGTCTGAAATCTGGCAAATGGATGTCAAAACATTGTTTCCTTACTTGAGGAAAGATTGTATGAGATACAACCAGAAGGTTTTGTCAATCCTAAGGATGCTAAAAGGTGTGCAAGCTCCAGTGATCCTTCTATGGACTGGAGCAAGCATCTCGGAGTTGGAATATACACTTTGATGAGGTGATCAAAGTTTTTGAGTCTATAAAAAGTTTATGAGAAACATCTATTTACAATAAAGTGAGTGGGGGCACTATAGAACTTTTGATAAGCATATGTGGTTGACATATTATAGATCGAAAATGATGTAGAATTTCTGGAAAGCATAAACGGTTATTTGAAAAGAGTTTTTCAAATAAAGACCTGGATAAAGGTACTTAATTGTTGGTCATCGAGATCTATAGAGATTGATCAAGACGCCTGATGAGACTTTCAATGAGCACATACCTTGACAAGATTTTGAAAGAGTTCAAAATGGTTCAGTCAAAGAAAGAGTTCTTGCCTGATTTGTAAGGTGTGAAGTTGAGTGAGACTCAAAGCTCGACCACGGCAGAGGAAAGAGAAAGGACAAAGGTTGTCCCCTATGCCTTAGCCATAGGCTCTATATTATGCCATGCTGTGTACCGCACATGGTGTGTGTCTTGCCATGACTCTGTAAAGGGGTACAAGAGTGATCCAGGAGTGGGTCACTAGACATCAGTCAAAATTATCCTTAGTAACCAGAGGACTAAGGAGATGTTTCTCGATTATGGAGGTGATAAAGAGTTCGTCGTAAAGAGTTACGTTGATGCAAGCTTTAACACCAACCCGGATGACTCTTAGTAGCAATCTAGATACGTATAGTGGAGCAACAATTTGGAATAGCTCCTAGTGGAGTGTGGTAGCAGTGTCTACAGTATGACATAGAGATTTGCAAAGTACACACGGATCTGAATGTCACAGACCCATTGACTAAAACACATCTCTCTCATGCAAAGCATGATCAAGCCCCAGAACTCATTGGGTGTTAGATTCATAACAATGCAAATCACATGGTGATGTGAACTAGATTATTGACTCTAGTGCAAGTGGGAGACTATTGGAAATATGCCCTAGAGGTAATAATAAATTGGTTATTATCATATTTCCTTATTCATTACAATCGCTTATTATCCATGCTATAATTGTATTGATCGGAAACTCAGATACATCTATGGATACATAGACAACACCATGTCCCTAGTATGCCTCTAATAGACTAGCTCGTTGATCAAAGATGGCTATGGTTTCCTAGTCATGGACATGTGATGTCATTTGATAATGGGTTACATCATTAGGAGAATGATGTGATGGACAAGACCCAAACTACAAACATAGCATATGATCGTGTCAATTTATTGCTACTATTTTCTACATGTCAAGTATCTGTTCCTATGACCATGAGATCATGCAACTCACTGACATCGGAGGAGTACCTTGTATGTATGAAACGTCACAATGTAACTAGGTGACTATAAAGGTGCTCTATAGGTATCTCAGAGGGTGTTTGTTGGGTTGGCATGGATCAAGACTGGGATTTGTTACTCTATGTGACGGAGCGGTATCTCAGGGCCCACTCGGTAATACAACATCACAATAAGCCTTGCAAGCAATGTGACTAAGTGTTAGCCATGGGATCTTGTATTACGGAACGAGTAAAGAGACTTGCCGGTAATGAGGTTGAACTAGGTATGGAGATGTCGACGATCGAATCTCGGGCAAGTAACATACCGAAGAACAAAGGGAACATCATACGAGATTAACTGAATCCTTGACATAGAGGTTCAACCGATAAAGGTCTTCACAGAATATGTAGGAATCAATATGGGCATCCAGGTCCCGCTATTGGTTATTAATCGTAGAGGTGTCTCGGTCATATCTACATAGTTCTCGAACCCGTAGGGTCTGCACACTTAACGTTTGGTGATGTTTCTATAGTATGGAGTTATGTATGGTGGTGACTAAATGTTGTTAGTAGTCCCGGATGAGATCCCGGACATCACGAGGAGCTCCGGAATGGTCTGGAGGTAAATTTTGATACAATGGTCGTCCTGTTTTGGTCACCGAAAAAGTTTCGGGCTCATTGGTAGTGTACTGGGAGTGGCAAGAGGGTGCCGGGTGACCATCGGGAGGTGTGTCTCGACCCAAATGACCTCATGGGCTGTGGGAGGAATCAAACTAGCCCCTAGTGGTCTTGTCTAAGCCCCCACTAAGGCCCATGCGGCTAGGGGTGGGAAAAAACCAAAAGGTGGAGAGGTGGAAAGAGTTTCCAAGTGGAAAGGAGGAATCCTACTCCTAATAGGATTGGAGTAGGACTCCTCAACCTCCAATTTCGACCAAACCTTGAGGGTTTGAGGCTGCCTCCTCCCCTTCTTCCCTCCTATATATACTATAGGATTTAGAGGGGAAAGCCAACCCTAATTGCCACGTGCTGCCCACTTCTTCCTCTAGATCTGTTTCTCCTCTAGATTAGTTCTGCGTTGCTTAGGCGAAGCCCTACAGGATTAGTTCACCACCACCGCCACCATGCCGTTGTGCTGCCGGAGAACTCATCTACCTTTCCGCTCCCTCTTGCTAGATCAAGAAGGCAGATATCATCATCGAGCTGTGCGTGTGTTGAACACGGAGGTGTCGTCCATTCGGCGCTAGATCGGAAGGACCGTGATCCAGATCGCGAGATGATTCGTGATTAGATTGCTGGACGGATCGTGATGGGATCATGGTACGGACCGTGATTGGATCGCGAGATAGAACGTGATGGGCTCGCGGGACGCTCGGCGATTTGGATCGTGAAGACGTTCGACTACATCAACCGCGTTTCTTAACACTTCCCGCTTAGCGATCTACAAGGGTATGTAGATCCACTCTCCCTCTCATAGATCCGCATCACCATGGATAGGTCTTGCGTGTGCGTAGGAAATTTTTTGTTTCCCATGCAACGTTCCCCAACAGGAAGGACCGTGATCAAGATCGCGACATGATTCGTGATTGGATCGCGGGAAGGATCGTGATGGGATCGCGGGACGGATCGTGATCGGATCGCGAGACGGATCGTGATGGGATGATGGGCGACTCGGCGATTTGGATCGTGAAGACGTTCGACTACATAAACCTCGTTTCTTAATGCTTCTCACTTAGCGATCTACAAGGGTATGTAGATCCACTCTCCCTCTCGTAGATGCTCATCACCATGGATAGATCTTGCATGTGCGTAGGAATTTTTTTTATTTCCCATGCAACGTTCCCCAACAGAACTTACGCTCTGCCGCCTCAATCCTCTGTACCGAAGAAAAGTCATCTGGAGCCCTGTTTCAGCACCCTGTCATAGGGGCAATCTGTCGGGGAACATTGCATCGGAAACCAAAAAAATTCTTACGCTTCACCAAGATCAATCTAGGAGATGAACATCTACTAGAGGAGAGATTGGATCCACATACCCTTGTAGATCGCTAAGCGGAAGCGTTAAGAAACGTTGTTGATGTAGTCAAACATTTTCATTATTCAAATTGCAAGCCATCCCACGATCCAGTGATGATCTAGTGCCAAACGGATGGAACCTATGCATTCAGCGCAGATACAGGGACGGCGGACGTGGATGGGGCAACTACTGCCAGGCCCTTCTTCTTGGGGGCCATGGCGATGATGAAGTTGGGGTGCGGGTTACGAGAACGGTTTCGCACCACTCACGCGCGCCCCTACCTGGCGTGCGAAAGATATCATGGGAACGAACACCTATGGGATCATGGGGATCCCTTTTGGTTCGGCAGGGGGCGGGCTCACACAAAGAGCCGGTCTGGTAAGCAGCGCACGGGGAGTTTTTACCCAGGTTCGGTCCACACGGGTGCATAAAACCCTACTCCTGCTTGGTTATATTGATCATGTTCTAGGGTTCTAGCTATAGGAGCGCCATAAACGGCTGCTACGTGATCTTGATAACCCCCACTTGTCTAATTGTCGGGCTGTCTGGTTTTCTAACTGCCCAACTATCGGATTGTCTAACCTCCTCTTTGTAACGCTCTGGGCCTCCTTTTATACCTAAGGGGATCCCTATTGGGGAACATTGCATGGGAAACAAAAAAACTCCTATGCACACGCAAGATCTATCCATGGTGATGAGTATCTACGAGAGGGAGAGTGGATCTACATACCCTTGTAGATCGCTAAGCGGGAAGCGTTAAGAAATGCGGTTGGTGTAGTCGAACGTCTTCGCAATCCAAATCACCGAGCATCCCGCGATCTCATCACGATCCGTCCCGTGATCCAATCACGATCCGTCCTGCGAACTCATCACGATCTGTCCCGCGATCTCATCACGATCTGTCTCGCGATCTTAATCACGGTCCTTCCGATCTAGCTCCGAACGGACGGCACCTCCACGTTCGGCACACGTATAGCTCGATGATGATCTCTGCCTCCTTAATCCAGCAAGAGGGAGCGGAGAGGCAGATGAGTTCTCTGGCAGCATGACGGCGTTGCGGCGATGGTGGTGGAGCTATTCCAACAGGGCTTCGCCTAAGCACCGCTGAAAACCGATCTAGAGGAGAAACTGCGATCTAGAGGAGAGGTAGCACGTGGCTATTAGGGTTAGCTTTTTCCTCTAAATCCTCTAGTATACATAGGAGGGAGGGAGGGGAGGAGGTGGCCTCAAACCCTCAAGGTTTTGTTCGAAATTGGAGGTGGAGGAGTCCTACTCCAATCCTAATAGGAGTAGGATTCCTCCTTTCCACTTGGAAACTCTTTCCACCTCTCCACCTTTGTATTTTTTCCTTCTCAAAACACTCCAGCCGCATGAGCAATTAGAGGAGGCTTTGACCATACTGGCACACAGCCCATATAGCCTCTTGGGTCGAAATACCTCTCCCGATGGTCCCCCGGTACAATACCGGCACTCTCGGTACACTACCGATGAGCCCGAAACTTTTCTGGCGACCAAAACAGGACTTCCTATATATCAATCTTTACCTCCGGACCATTCCGGAGCTCCTCATGATGTCCGAGATCTCATCTGGGACCCCGAACAACCTTAGGTCACCACTATACATAACTCTATACTACCGAAACGTCACCGAACCTTAAGTGTGCAGACCCTGGGGGTTCGAGAACTATGTAGACTTGATCAAGACACCTCTACAGTCAATAAACAATAGCGGGACCTGAATGCCCATATTGGTTCCTACATATTCTACGAAGATCTTTATCGGTCGAACCTCTATGTCAAGGATTCAGTTAATCTCGTATGATGTTCCCTTTGTTCTTTGGTATGTTACTTGCCCAAGATTCGATCGTCGGTATCTCCATACCTAGTTCAACCTCGTTACCGGAAAGTCTCTTTACTCGTTCCGTAATACAAGATCCCGTGACTAACCCTTAGTCACATTGCTTGCAAGTCTTATTGTGATGTTGTATTACCGAGTGGGCCCTGAGATACCTCTCCGTCACACGGAGTAACAAATCCCAGTCTTGATCCATGCCAACCCCACAGACACCCTCAGAGATACCTGTAGAGCACCTTTATAGTCACCCAGTTACGTTGCAACGTTTGATACACACAAGGTACTCCTACGGTGTCTGTGAGTTGCATGATCTCATGGTCATAGGAACAAATACTTGACATGCAGAAAATAGAAGCAATAAACTGACACGATCATATGCTACGTTTGTAGTTTGGGTCTTGTCCATCACATCATTCTCCTAATGATGTGATCCCGTTACCAAATGACATCTCATGTCCATGACTAGGAAACCATAGCCATTTTGATCAACGACCTATTCTATTAGAGGCATACTAGGGACATGGTGTTGTCTATGTATCCACACATGTATCTGAGTTTCCGATCAACACAATTATAGCATGGATAATAAACGATTATCATGAACAAGGAAATATGATAATAACCAATTTATTATTGCCTCTAGGGCATATTTCCAATAGTCTCCCACTTGCACTAGATTCAATAATCTAGTTCACATCACCATGTGATTGACATTGTTATGAATCTAACACCCAATGAGTTCTGGGGTTCGATCGTGCTTTGCATGTGAGAGAGGTCTTATAGTCAACGGGTTTATGATATTCAGATCCGTGTGCACTTTGCAAATCTCTATGTCAAACCATAAACACTGCTACCACACTCCACTTGGAGCCATTCCAAATGGTTGCTCTACTATACGTATCCAGATTGCTACTAAGAGTCATCTGGATTGGTGTCAAAGCTTGCATCGACGTAACTCTTTATGATGAACTCTTTCTCACCTCCATAATCGAGAAACATTTCCTTAGTCTTTTAGTCACTAAGGATAATCCTGACCGCTGTCCAATGAACCACTCCTAGATCACTCTTGTACCCCTTGACGGACTCATGGCAAGGCACACACAGGTGCGGTACACAGCATGGCATACTATACACAGCCTATGTCTAAGGCATAGGGGACGACATTCGTCCTCTCTCTTTCTTCTACTGTTGTCGAGCTTTGAGTCTCACTCAACTTCTCACCTTACAAATCAGGTGAGAACTCTTTCTCTGACTGATCCATTTTGAACTCCTTCAAAATCTTTTCAAGGTATGTACTCATTGAAAGTCTCATCAAGCATCTTGATCTATCTCTATAGATCTTGATGCTCAACAATTAGGTAGTTTATCTAGGTCTTCCTTTGAAAAACTCTTTTCAGACAACCGTTTATGCTTTCCAGAAATTCTACATCATTTTCGATCAACAATATGTCATCCACATATGCTTACCAGAAGCTCTATAGTGCTCCCACTCACTTTATTGTAAATACAAATTTCTCATAAACCTTGTATAGACTCAAAAACTTTGATCACCTCATCAAAGTGTACATTCCAACTCCGAGATGCTTGCATCAGTTCATAGAAGGATCACTGAAACTTGCACACCTTTTAGCATCCTTAGGACTGACAAAACCTTTAGGTTGTATCTCATACAACCTTTCCTCAAGAAAGGAAATGATGTTTTGACATCCATCTGCCAGGTTTCATAATTGAAAAATGCATCAACTGCTAACATAATTCCAACAGACTTTAGCATCGCTATGAGTGAGAAAGTCTCATCGCAGTCAACTCCTTGAACTTGTCGGAAACTTATTTTCGACAAGTCGATTTCTATAAATGGTGACATTTACCATCAGCGTCTATCATCATCTCAAAGGTCCATTTGTACTCGACGACCTGCCGTCCAACGAGCAAGTCTATCCAAGTCTATACTTGGTTTTCATACATGGATCCTTTCTCGGATTTCATGGCCTCTAACCATTTGTCGGAATCCGGGCCTATCATCGCTTCTCCACAGCTCGTAGGTTCATCGTTGTCCAACAACATGACCCCCAAGATAGGGTTATCGTACCGCTCAGGAGCAGTACACATCCTTGTTGACCTTTGAGGTTCGATAGTAACTTGATCCGAAGCTTCATGATCATCATCATTAACTTCCTATTCAACTGACGTAGGTTCCACAGAAATATCTTTCTGTGCTGCGCTACTCTCTGGTTGAAGCAAAGGTTCAACAACCTCATCAAGTTCTATCTTCCTCCCACTCAATTCTTTCGAGAGAAACTTTTCTCAAGAAAGGACCCAGTTCTAGCAACAAACACTTTATGCTTGAGTCTGAGATAGAAGGTTCACCCGACTGTTCTTCGGGTATTCTATGAAGATGCATTTGTCCGCTTTGGGTTCGAGCTCATTAGGTGAAAATATTTTCCACATAAGCGTTGCAGCCCCAAACATTAAGAAATGCAACTTAGGTTTCTATCAAGCCATAATTCACACGGTGTCATCTCAACGGATTTAGATGTTGTCCTATTTAAAGTGAATGTAGTTGTATCTAATGCATAACCCCAAAATTATAGTCAAAACAATAAGAGACATCATAGCACGCACCATATCCAATAGAGCACGACTATGACGTTCGGACACACCATCACACTATGGTGTTCCAGGTGGCGTGAGTTGTGAAACAACTTTTACATTGTCTAAAGTTGTATGCCAAACTCGTAACTCAGATATTCACCTCCACGATCATATCGCAGACATTTTTATCTTCTTGTCACGATGATCTTAAAGTTCACTCTGAATTTTCTTGAACCTTTCAAACGATTCAGACTTGTGTTTCATTAAGTAAATATACACTATATCTACTCAAATCATCGGTGAAGGTAAGAAAACAACGATAACCACCGCACGCTACAAGACTCATTGTATTGCATACATCAACATGTATCATTTCCAATAAATCACTTGCCCGAGCCAGCAATCTAGAAATGGGGTCCTTAGTCATCTTGCCCAAGAGGCATGGTTCGCATGCCTCAACCGATTCGAAATCAAATGAGTCCAAAGATCCATCAGCATGGAGTTTCTTCATGCGCTTTATACCAATATGACATTTAGCGGCAGTGCCACAAGTATGTGGTACTATCATTTTTAGCTTTCTATCTTTTGGCATCAATGTTATGAACATGTGTATTACTATGATCACGATTCAACAAACGATTCTCACTGTGTGCATGACCATTGAAGGTATCATTCATGTAAATAGAATAACCATTATTCTCTAACTTAAATGAAAAACCGTGTTGCAATAAACACGATCTAATCACGTTCATGCTCAATGCAAAACACCAAATAAAATTTATTTAGGTTCGTCACTAATCCCGAAGGTAGAGAGAGTGTGTGATGTTGATCACATCAACGTTGAAAACATTTCCAACACACATCGTCACCTCACCCTTAGCTAGTTCTTCGTTTATTCCGTAGCTTTCATTTCGACTTACTAACATTTAGCAAACGAACCGGTATCCAATACCCAGGTGCTACTAGGAGTACTAGCAAGGTACACATCAATAACACGTATATCAAATATACTTATATCGACGTTGCCAGCCTTCTTATCTACCAAGTATCTAGGGTTGTTCCGCTTCAGCGACTGCTCTCCTCATAATCGAAGCACTTAGTCTCGGGTTTGGGTCCAACTTTGTGTTGCTTCACTGGAGCAGCAACTGACTTGTCATCCATGAAGTTTCCCTCCTTTCCCTTGCCCTTCTCGAAACTACTGGTTTTACTAACCATCAACACTTGACGCTCCTTCTTGATTTCTACCTTCGCGGTGTCAAACACCGTGAACAGCTTAGGGGTCATTATTTCGATCGTTGGCATTTTATAGTTCATCACCAAGTTCTAGTAGCTTAGTGACAGTGACTTGGAGAACTATATCAATCACTATCTTATCTGGAAGATCAACTCCCACTCGATTCAAGCGATTGTAGCACCCAGACAATCTGAGCACATGCTTAACGGTTGAGTTATTCTCTTTCTTCTTGCAGGCAAAGAATCTTGTTGGAGATCTCATATCTCGCAGCACGGACACGAGCTTGAGATCCTAATTTCAGCTCTTAGAACATCTCATATGTTCCGTGACGTTCAAAACATTTCGGAGCCTCAATTATAAGCCGTAATGCATGACGCACTAAACTATCAAGTAGTCATCAGAACGTGTCTGTTAGATGTTCACAACATTTATAGACGATGCTAGAGGGGTTGGCGCACCGAGCGGTGCATTAGGGACATTAGCCTTCTGAGCAGCAATGAGGACAATCCTCAGATCACGGACCCAGTCCGCAATATTGCTACCATCATCTTTCAACTCTATTTCTCTAGGAACATATAAAAAATCAAGGGAGCTACAACGTGAGCAAGTAATCTACGACATAATTTGCAAAGACACTAATGACTATGTTCGTGATAATGAGTTCAATTAATCATATTATTGAAGAACTCCCACTCAAATTGACATCCCTCCGGTCATTCGAGTGATACATGATCCAAATTCACCAACTCAAGTCCGATCATCACGTGATTTGAGGTGGTTTCAATGGTGAACATCATCATGTTGATCATATCTTCTATATGACTCATGTTTGACCTTTCGGTCTGTTGTGTTCCGAGGCCATGTCTGTAGATGCTTAGCTCGTCAATTTTAACCCGAGTGTTCTGCATGTGCAACACTGGCTTGCACCCGTCCTATGTGAATGTAGAGTCTATCACATCCGATCATCACGTGGTGTTTCGACACGACGAACTTTCACAATAGTGCACACTCAGGGATAACACAATTTATCTTGCAATTCAGTGAGGGATCACCTTATAATGCTACCGTCCTCCTAAGCAAAACAAGGTGCATAAAAGGATTAACATCACATGCAAATCATAAGTGACATGATATGGCCATCAACTTGTGCTTTTGATCTCCATCTTTGAAGCACCGGCATGATCTCCATCGTCACCGGCATGACACCATGATCTCCATCATCTTGATCTCCATCAACATGTCTCCATCTTGGTTATCGCGCCCACCATGCTCGTACTACTATTGCTACCATTTAGCGATAAAGTAAAGCATTACATAGCGCTTAATGATTGACACGCAGGTCATACAATAATTAAAGACAACCCTATGGCTCCTGCCGGTTGCCGTACTCATCGACATGCAAGTCGTGATATTCTATACAACACATGATCATCTCATACATCACATATATCTCATCATGTAATTGTTGGGAGACGTAGTAGTAAATCAAAATTTTCCTACGTTCACCAAGATCTATCTATGGAGAAACCAGCAACGAGAGGGGAGAGATTGCATATTCATACCTTTGAAGATCGCTAAGCGGAAGCGTTACAAGAACGCGGTTGATGGAGTCGTACTCGCAGCGATTCAGATCGCGGTAGATCCGATCAAGTGCCGAACGGACGGCACCTCCGCGTTCAACACACGTGCAGCCCGGTGACGTCTCCAACACCTTGATCCAGCAAGGAGGAAGGAGAGGTTGGGGAAGGGCTCCAACAGCAGCACGACGGCGTGGTGGTGGTGGAGTAGCAAGGTATTCCGACAGGGCTTCGCCTAAGCGCTGCGGAGGAGGAAGAAGAGAGGTAGGGCTTCGCCGTGAGAGAGAGAGATCAAATCTTGTCTCAAAACATCCAAAACCTCAAGTATATATAGGAGGAGGGACGTGGAGGGCTGGCTTGGCCTCTACTCCAAAGAGGAGATGGCCGGCCGAATTAAAGGGAGAGTCCACCTCCCACAAGGGAGGTGGATCTCCTCCTTTTAAATCCTTTTTGCCTTATCTCCTTATCTCCAGCCGCATGGGCCTTTAGCAAAAGTCTTGCCCAGCCCAATAAGGGCTGGCACACTTTATCTAACAGCCCATGTGGTCCTTTGGTCGTCACACCCCTCCCGGGGGTTATCCGGCACCCTCCCGGCACTCCCGGTACACTACCGATGAGCCCGAAAACTTTCCGGTGACCAAAACTGGACTTCCTATATATCAATCTTTACCTCCGGACCATTCCGGAGCTCCTCGTGACGTCCGGGATCTCATCCGAGACTCCGAACAACCTTCGGTAATCACGTATACCTTTTCCCTATAACCCTAGCGTCATCGAACCTTAAGTGTGTAGACCCTACGGGTTCGGGAGACACGTAGACATGACCGAGACACCTCTCCGGTCAATAACCAACAGCGGGATCTGGATACCCATGTTGGCTCCCACGTACTCCACGATGATCTCATCGGATGAACCCCGATGTCAAGGATTCAATCAATCCCGTATACAATTCCCTTTGTCTATCGGTATGATACTTGCCCGAGATTCGATCGTCGGTATCCCCATACCTTGTTCAATCTCGTTACCGGCAAGTATCTTTACTCGTTCCGTAATACATCATCCCGTGACTAACTCCTTAGTCACATTGAGCTCATAATGATGATGTCTTACCGAGTGGGCCCAGAGATACCTCTCCGTCACACGGAGTGACAAATCCCAGTCTCGATTCATGCCAACCCAACAGATACTTTCGGAGATACCCGTAGTGCACCTTTATAGCCACCCAGTTACGTTGTGACGTTTGGCACACCCAAAGCATTCCTACGGTATCCGGGAGTTTCACAATCTCATGGTCTAAGGAAACGATACTTGACATTGAAAAGCTTTAGCAAACGAACTACACGATCTTGTGCTATGCTTAGAATTGGGTCTTGTCCATCACATCATTCTCCTAATGATGTGATCCCGTTATCAATGACATCCAATGTCCATGGCCATGAAACCGTGACCATCTATTGATCAACGAGCTAGTCAACTAGAGGCTCACTAGGGACATGTTGTGGTCTATGTATTCACACATGTATTATGGTTTCCGGTTAACACAATTATAGCATGAACAATAGACAATTATCATGAACAAGGAAATACAATAATAACCATTTTATTATTGCCTCTAGGGCATATTTCCAACAGTCTCCCACTTGCACTAGAGTCAATAATCTAGTTCACATCACCATGTGATTAACACTTACATCACCATGTGATCATATCATCATGTGATTAACACCCAATAAGTTCTGGGGTTTGTTCATGTCCTGCTCGTGAAAGAGGTTTTAGTCAACGGGTATGCGACATTCAGATCCGTGTGTACCTTACAAACTTTCCATGTCATATTTGTAGATACTACTCCCATGCTCCACTTGGAGCTATTCCAAATGGCTGCTCCACTATACGTAGCTGGATTTCTACTAAGAGTCATCCGGATTGGTTTTAAAGCTTGCATCATCGTAACACTTTACGATGAACTCTTTATCACCTCCATAATCGAGAAATATTTCCTTAGTTCTCAAGTTACTAAGGCTAACTTTGACCGTTGTCTAGTGATCCACTCTTGGATTACTCTTGTACCCCTTGACAGACTCATGGCAAGGCACACACAGGTGCGGTACACAGCATGGCATACTATATAGAGCCTATGGCTAAAGCATAGGAGATGACACTCATCTCTTCTTTATCTTCTGCCGTGGTCGGGTATTGAGTCTTACTCAATTTCACACCTTACAATACAGTCAAGAACTCCTTCTTTGACCCATCTATTTTGAACTCCTTCAAAAACTTGTCAAGGTATGTCTTCGTCGAAAAAAAACTTATCAAGCGAATAGATCTATCCCTATAGATCTTGATGCTCAATAAAATAGTAGCTTTATCTGGGTCTTCCTTTGAAAAACAAAACTTTTCAAACAACCCTTCATGCTCTTCCAGAAATTCTACATCATTTCCGATCAATAATATGTCAACTACATATTCTTATAAGAAATTCCATAGTGCTCCCACTCACTTTCTTGCAAATACAAGTTTCTCATAAACTTTGTATAAACTTAAACACTTTGATCACCTCATCAAAGCATATATTCCAACTCCGAGATGCTTGCTCCAGTCCATAGAAGGATCGCTGGAGTTTGCATATTATTAGCATCCTTAGGATTGACAAAACCTTCTGGTTGTATCACATACAACTCTTCCTCACAGAAACCATTACGGAAACCTTGTTTTGTCATCCATCTGCCAGATTTCATAATCGAAAAATGCAGCAACTGCTAACAAAATTTTAATAGACTTTTAGCATCGCTACAGATGAGACAATCTCATTGCAGTCAACTCCTTGAACTTGGCGGAAACTTCTTTGCGACAAGTCGAGCTTTATAAACGGTGACATTTCACCATTAGCGTCTATGTTTATCTCAAAGGTCCATTTGTACTTAATGACCCGCCATTCAACAGGCAAGTCTACCAAAGTCCATACTTGGTTTTCATACATGGATCCTTTCTCGGATTTCATGGCTCCTAGCCATTTGTTGGAATCCGGGCCCACCATCGCTTCTCCATAGTTCGTAGGTTCATCGTTGTCCAACAACATGATTTCCAAGACAGGGTTGGCGTACTACTCAGGAGCAGTACGCGTCCTTGTCGACCTACGAGGTTCGATAGTGACTTGATCCGAAGCTTCATGATCATCATCATTAACTTCCTTTTCAACTAAGTAGGCTCTACAGAAACATCTTTCTGTGTTGCGCTATTCTCTGGTTGAAACAAAGGTTCAACAACCTTATCAAGTTCTATCTTCCTCCCACTCAATTCTTTCGAGAGAAACTCTTTCTCAAAAAGGACCCGTTCTTAGCAACAAACACCTTTTGCGCTTGGATCTGAGATAGAAGGTATACCCAATGTCTCATTAGGGTATTCTATGAAGATGCATTTGTCTGCTTTGAGTTCGAGCTCGCTAGGTGAAAAACCCATTTTCACATAAGCGTCGCAGCCCCAAACATTAAGAAATGACAGCTTAGGCTTCTGTCAAACCATAATTCTCACGGTGTCATCTCAACAGACTTAGATGGTGCCCTGTTAAAGTGAATGGATTTGTCTTTAATGCATAACCCCATAACGATAGTGGTAAAACGATAAGAGACATCATAGTACTCACTATATCCAATAGAGCACGACTACGACGTTCGAACACACCATCACACTATGGTGTTCCAGGAGGCGTGAGCTGTGAAACAATTTCCACATTGTCTAAAATTGCATACCAAACTCGTAACTTAGATATTCACCTCCATGATCATATCATAGACATTTATCTTCTTGTCACGATGATCTTTAACTTCACTCTGAAACTCCTTGAACCTTTCAAACATTTCAGATTCGTGTTTCATTAAGTAAATATCCCCATATTTACTCAAATCATCAGTGAAGGTAAAGAAAAACAACGATATCCACTGTGTGTTTCAACACTCATTGGACCACATACAACAACATGTATTAATTCCAATAAGCCACTTGCCCGCTCCATCATATTGGATGACGGGGTCTCAGTCATCTTGCCCAAGAGGCATGGCTCGCATGTCTCAACCGATTCGAAATCGAGTGAGTCAAAAAACATCCATCATCATGGAGTTTCTTCATGCGATTTATACCAATATGACATTACGTGGCAGTGCCACAAGCATGTGGTACTATCATTATTAACTTTGTATCTTTTGGTACCAATGTTATGAATATGTGTACTACTACGATCATGATTCGATAAACCATTTCGAGTGGGTGCATGACCATTGAAGGCATTATCCATGTAAACAGAATAACCATTATTCTCTAACTTATATGAATAACCGTATCGCACTAATCATGATCTAATCACGTTTATGCTCAACGCAAACACCAAATAACATTTATTTAGGTTTATCACAAATCCTGAAGGTAGAGAGAGCGTGCGATGGTGATCACATCAATCTTGGAAATACTTCCAACACACATCGTCACCTTTCACCTAGCTAGTCTCCATTTACTCCGTAGCTTTTATTTCGAGTTGCTAACACTTAGCAACCGAACCGGTATCTAATACCCAGGTGCTACTAGGAGTACCAGCAAGGTACACATCACTAACACGTATATCAAATATACTTCCATTGACATTACCAGCCTTCTTATCTACCAATCATCTAGGGTTTTTTCGCTTCAGCGAACATTCTCCTCATAACAGAAGCACTTAGTCTCGGGTTCGGGCTCAACCTTGGGTTTCTTCACTAGAGCAACAACTGGCTTGCCATTCCTGAAGTTTTTCCCTTCTTGCCCTTGCCCCTTTTGAAACTAGTGGTTTTCACTTAACCATCAACACTTGATGCTCCTTATTGATTTCTACCTTCGTGGTGTCAAACATCACGAACAACTCAGGGATCATCTTATCCATCCCTGGCATGTTATAGTTCATCACGAAGCTCTAGTAGCTTGGTGGCAGTGACTTGGAGAACTGCATTAATCACTATCTCATCTGGAAGATTAACTCCCACTTGATTCAAGTGATTGTAGCACCCAGACAATCTGAGAACACGCTCACCGATTAAGCTATTCTCCTTTATCTTGCAGGCAAAGAATCTTGTTGGAGGTCTCATACCTCTCAACATAGGCACGAGCTTGAGATCACAATCTCAGCTCCTAGAACATCTCATATGTTCTGTGACGTTCAAAACATTTTGAAGCCTCAATTCTAAGCCGTAATGCATGACGCACTGAACTATCACGTAGTCATCAAAAAGTGCCTGTCATATGTTCACAACATCTACAGACAACGCTTGAGGGAGTGATGCAGTTAGCGGTACATCAAAAACATAATCTTTCTGTGCAGCAATGAGGACAATCCTCAGATCACGGACCCAGTCCGCATTATTGCTACCATCAACTTTCAACTTACTTTTCTCTAGGATTGTATCAATAAAACTGGGGAGCTACAGCGCGAGCTATCTACGACATAATTTGCAAGGACATTTTTAGACTAAGTTCATGATAATTAAGTTCATTTAATCAAATTATTAATGAACTCCCACTTAGATAGACATCTCTCTAGTCTTCCAAGTGATACATGATCCATGTCAACTAGCCCGTGTCCGATCATCACGTGAGACGGACTAGTCATCCATGGTGAACATCTCTATGTTGATCGTATCTTCTATACGACTCATGTTCGACCTTTCGGTCTTCCGTGTTCCGAGGCCATGTCTGTACATGCTAGGCTCGTCAAGTCAACCTAAGTGTTTCGCATGTGTAAATCTGGCTTACACCCGTTGTATGCGAACGTTAGAACCTATCACACCCGATCATCACGTGGTGCTTCGGAACGACGATCCTTAGCAACGGTGCACAGTTAGGGTGAACACCTTTCTTGAAATTTTATTGAGAGATCATCTTATTTACTACCGTCGTTCTATGCAAATAAGATGTAAACATGATAAACATCACATGCAATCAATATAGTGACATGATATGGCCAATATCATTTTGCTCCTATGATCTCCATCTTCGGGGCACCATGATCATCACTGTCACCGGCACGACACCATGATCTCCATCATCATGATCTCCATCATTGTGTCTTCATGAAGTTGTCTCGCCAACTATTACTTCTACTACTATGGCTAACGCTTAGCAATAAAGTAAAGTAATTACATGGCGTTTATGATTGACACGCAGGTCATACAATAAGTAAGACAACTCCTATGGCTCCTGCCGGTTGTCATAATCATCGACATGCAAGTCGTGAATCCTATTACAAGAACATGATCAATTCATACATCACAATGCATCACATCACATCCTTTGGCCATATCACATCACAAGGCACATGCTGCAAAAACAAGTTAGACGTCCTCTAATTTGTAGTTGCAAGTTTTTACGTGGCTGCTATAGGTTACTAGCAAGAACGTTTCTTACCTACGTCAACACCACAACGTGATTTGCCAATTGCTATTTACCCTTCATAAGGACCCTTTTCATCGAATCCGATCCGACTAAGGTAGGAGAGACAGACACCCGCTAGCCACCTTATGCATCTAGTGCATGTCAGGCGGTGGAACCGGTCTCACGTAAGCGTACGTGTAAAGTTGGTCCGGGCCGCTTCATCCCACAATACCGCCGAATCAAGATAAGACTAGTAGCGGCAAGCAAATTAACAAACTCGACGCCCACAACTGCTTTGTGTTCTACTCGTGCATAGATTCTACGCATAGACCTAGCTCATGATGCCACTGTTGGGAGACGTAGTAGTAAATCAAAATTTTCCTACGTTCACCAAGATCTATCTATGGAGAAACCAGCAACGAGAGGGGAGAGATTGCATATTCATACCTTTGAAGATCGCTAAGCGGAAGCGTTACAAGAACGCGGTTGATGGAGTCGTACTCGCAGCGATTCAGATCGCGGTAGATCCGATCAAGTGCCGAACGGACGGCACCTCCGCGTTCAACACACGTGCAGCCCGGTGACGTCTCCAACACCTTGATCCAGCAAGGAGGAAGGAGAGGTTGGGGAAGGGCTCCAACAGCAGCACGACGGCGTGGTGGTGGTGGAGTAGCAAGGTATTCCGACAGGGCTTCGCCTAAGCGCTGCGGAGGAGGAAGAAGAGAGGTAGGGCTTCGCCGTGAGAGAGAGAGATCAAATCTTGTCTCAAAACATCCAAAACCTCAAGTATATATAGGAGGAGGGACGTGGAGGGCTGGCTTGGCCTCTACTCCAAAGAGGAGATGGCCGGCCGAATTAAAGGGAGAGTCCACCTCCCACAAGGGAGGTGGATCTCCTCCTTTTAAATCCTTTTTGCCTTATCTCCTTATCTCCAGCCGCATGGGCCTTTAGCAAAAGTCTTGCCCAGCCCAATAAGGGCTGGCACACTTTATCTAACAGCCCATGTGGTCCTTTGGTCGTCACACCCCTCCCGGGGGTTATCCGGCACCCTCCCGGCACTCCCGGTACACTACCGATGAGCCCGAAAACTTTCCGGTGACCAAAACTGGACTTCCTATATATCAATCTTTACCTCCGGACCATTCCGGAGCTCCTCGTGACGTCCGGGATCTCATCCGAGACTCCGAACAACCTTCGGTAATCACGTATACCTTTTCCCTATAACCCTAGCGTCATCGAACCTTAAGTGTGTAGACCCTACGGGTTCGGGAGACACGTAGACATGACCGAGACACCTCTCCGGTCAATAACCAACAGCGGGATCTGGATACCCATGTTGGCTCCCACGTACTCCACGATGATCTCATCGGATGAACCCCGATGTCAAGGATTCAATCAATCCCGTATACAATTCCCTTTGTCTATCGGTATGATACTTGCCCGAGATTCGATCGTCGGTATCCCCATACCTTGTTCAATCTCGTTACCGGCAAGTATCTTTACTCGTTCCGTAATACATCATCCCGTGACTAACTCCTTAGTCACATTGAGCTCATAATGATGATGTCTTACCGAGTGGGCCCAGAGATACCTCTCCGTCACACGGAGTGACAAATCCCAGTCTCGATTCATGCCAACCCAACAGATACTTTCGGAGATACCCGTAGTGCACCTTTATAGCCACCCAGTTACGTTGTGACGTTTGGCACACCCAAAGCATTCCTACGGTATCCGGGAGTTTCACAATCTCATGGTCTAAGGAAACGATACTTGACATTGAAAAGCTTTAGCAAACGAACTACACGATCTTGTGCTATGCTTAGAATTGGGTCTTGTCCATCACATCATTCTCCTAATGATGTGATCCCGTTATCAATGACATCCAATGTCCATGGCCATGAAACCGTGACCATCTATTGATCAACGAGCTAGTCAACTAGAGGCTCACTAGGGACATGTTGTGGTCTATGTATTCACACATGTATTATGGTTTCCGGTTAACACAATTATAGCATGAACAATAGACAATTATCATGAACAAGGAAATACAATAATAACCATTTTATTATTGCCTCTAGGGCATATTTCCAACAGTCTCCCACTTGCACTAGAGTCAATAATCTAGTTCACATCACCATGTGATTAACACTTACATCACCATGTGATCATATCATCATGTGATTAACACCCAATAAGTTCTGGGGTTTGTTCATGTCCTGCTCGTGAAAGAGGTTTTAGTCAACGGGTATGCGACATTCAGATCCGTGTGTACCTTACAAACTTTCCATGTCATATTTGTAGATACTACTCCCATGCTCCACTTGGAGCTATTCCAAATGGCTGCTCCACTATACGTAGCTGGATTTCTACTAAGAGTCATCCGGATTGGTTTTAAAGCTTGCATCATCGTAACACTTTACGATGAACTCTTTATCACCTCCATAATCGAGAAATATTTCCTTAGTTCTCAAGTTACTAAGGCTAACTTTGACCGTTGTCTAGTGATCCACTCTTGGATTACTCTTGTACCCCTTGACAGACTCATGGCAAGGCACACACACAGGGCACCTCCGCGTTCAGCACACATATAGCTCGGTGACGATCTCTGCCTTCTTGATCCAGCAAGAGGGAGTGGAGAGGTAGATGAGTTCTCCGATAGCACGACAGCGTTTCGGCAATGGTGGTGGAGCTATTCCAGCAGGGTTTCACCTAAGCAGCGCTGAAAACCGATCTAGAGGAGAAACTGCGATCTAGAGGAGAGGTAGCACGTGGCTATTAGGGTTAGCTTTTTCCTCTAAATCCTCTAGTATATATAGGAGGGATGGAGGGGAGGAGGCAGCCTCAAACCCTCAAGGTTTGGTCGAAATTGGAGGTGGAGGAGTCCTACTCCAATCCTATTAGGAGTAGGATTCCTCCTTTCCACTTGGAAACTCTTTCCACCTCTCCACCTTTGGATTTTTTTCCTTCTCAAACCACTCTAACCACATGAACCCTTACAGGAGGCTTCGGCCAGCCCATCAGGGGCTGGTCTACCTCCTCCCACAGCCCATGTTGCCTCTTGGGTCGAAATACCTTTCCCGATGGTCCCCCGGTACACTACCAGCACTCCCGGTACACTACCGATGAGCCCGAAACTTTTCTGGCGACCAAAGCAGGAATTCCTATATATCAATATTTACCTCCGGACCATTCCGAAGCTCCTCATGATGTCTGGGATCTCATCCAGGACTCCGAACAACCTTCGTTCACCACCATACATAACTCTATACTACCGAAATGTCATCGAACCTTAAGTGTGTAGACCCTGCGGGTTCGAGAACTATGTAGACATGACCGAGACACCTCTACGGTCAATAAACAATAGTGGGACCTGGATGCCCATATTGGTTCCTACATATTCTATGAAGATCTTTATCGATCAAACCTCTATGTCAAGGATTCGGTTAATCCCGTATGATGTTCCCTTTGTTCTTCGGTATGTTACTTGCCCGAGATTCGATCGTCGGTATCTCCATACCTAGTTCAACCTCGTTACCGTAAAGTCTCTTTACTCGTTCTGTAATACAAGATCCCGTGACTAACACTTAGTCACATTGCTTGCAAGGCTTACTGTGATGTTGTATTACCGAGTGGGCCCTGAGATACCTCTCCGTCACACGGAGTAACAAATCCCAGTCTTGATCCATGCTAACCCAACAGACACCCTCGGAGATACCTGTAGAGCACCTTTATAGTCACCCAGTTACGTTGCGACGTTTGATACACACAAGGTACTCCTCCGGTGTCAGTGAGTTGCATGATCTCATGGTCATAGGAACAAATACTTGACACGCAGAAAACTGTAGCAATAAACTGACACTATCATATGCTACATTTGTAGTTTGGGTCTTGTCCATCACATCATTCTGCTCATGATGTGATCCCGTTACCAAATGACATCTCATGTCCATGACTAGGAAACCATAGCCATCTTTAATCAACGAGCTAGTCTATTAGAGGCATACTAGGGACATGGTGTTGTCTATGTATCCACACATGTATCTGAGTTTCCGAACAACACAACTATAGCATGGGTAATAAAAAATTATCACGAAAAAGGAAATATGATAATAACCAATTTATTATTGCCTCTAGGGCATATTTCCAACAATCCAACAATGGTGCACAGTGCGCACACGGGATGCATAGTACTACAGTGCTATCGTACCTAACTCTTATGGTGTAGGACGAAAGCATTCAATGCACCATCAGGCACCGCAGTCTGGTAGTGGGACGGGACGGGGGCCCATCCCATCAGTGCTACTTAGCTCCCTCCAGTGTCGACACCGCGACACGCGTCCAGGTGAATCGACACCTGCCCTGTGTGCTGGCGATGCTTGTCGGGGCCTTGAATTGCCGGGGGGCCTTGCTTCCCATTGAGGCTCTACAGCCCTCCCGACAAGGTCTTGCCAGTAATCTTGAGTCTTTTGTGCTGGTGCTTGACAAGTCATTGTTGGGCCTTGCCGCTGGGCAGCTACTACTGCCCGTGCACGAGTAAAGGGGCACTATATGGCCCAAAAACTCTAGTGCACCGACACGGGGCATCCCCAAGCTTAGGCTCTTTGGCATCCATGAATATGGCTTGGGGTGCCTTGGGAATCCCCAAGCTAAGGTTATTTCCACTCTTTATTCCATAGTCCATCAAATCTTTACCCAAAACTTGAAAACTTCACAACACAAAACTCAACAGAAAACTCGTGAGATCTGTTAGTATAAGAAAAATAAATCACTACTTTACATACTGTTGTGCACTCATTCTTTATTTATATTGGTGTAATATATATTGTATTCTAACTTTTCCATGGTTCATACCCCCCCCCCCCGATACAACCCATAGATACATCAAAATAGGTAAACAACACAAAGAAAAACAAAATCTGTCACAAACATAAAAGTCTATAGCAATCTGAACAGTTTCTGTACTTATGTAATGCCAAAAATATTGAAACATTAGGAATACCTGGGCAATTTGTATATAAATCTTGTGTAAAAGTTTTAGACTCATTCGACGCTCTAAAAGTTTTATAAAATTCTTGGACTGGGCGCAAAAGTTTCTGTTTTTCAACAAGATCAAATCAACAACCACCATAGACCACCCCAAAGGTCTTACTTGGATCAAACACTAATTGAAACACCAAAACACAATTACTAAAGAAGTAATAATGTGTGAAACACTAAAAAACAGAAGCAAAAAAATAGAACATAAAAATAAAATTGGGTTGCCTCCCAACAAGCGCTATCGTTTTACGCCCCTAGCTAGGCATGATGATTTCAATGATGCTCACATAAAAAGTAGTAATTGAAACATGCAATAGAGAATAATTAATCTCATGACAATCACATTTAAGTCTAACCCACTTCCTATGCATAGGGATTTTGTGAGCAAAAAATTTATGGGAGAAAGAGTCAACTACCATAGGAAGGCAAAACAAGCATAACTTCAAAACTTTGAACACATAGAGAGGAACCTTGATATTATTGCAATTCCTACAAGCATATGTTCCTCCCTCGTAATAATTTTCAGTAGCATCATGAAGGAATTTCATAATATATCTATCATAAACAATACTCTCTTTATGATCAACATCCATAAAGTTTTTAGCATCTTCCAAAATAGTGGGATTCTTTTTACCTAAAGATGACGCTCTCCCAAACCCACTTTCGATACTATTGCAAACTTTATTATCTATAACGTATTCAACATGAGGCTTAAATAATTTTTCAAGATCATACGAAGCATTATCACCCCAATCATGATCATTGCAATAAGAAGTAGACATGAAAAAATTATCATCCCCAAGCTTATGGTTTTGCATATCATTAGTATCATGGATATTTAGAGAATTCATACTAACAACATGGCAATCATGCTTTTCATTCAAGGAACTATCATGAATCTCCTTATAAATTTCTTCTTCAATAATTCATCAAAAATTTCAGATTCATGATTTTCAAACAAAACTTCATAGAGATAATCAAGTGCACTCAACTCACTAGCAATTGGTTCATCATAATTTGGTCCTTTGAAAAGACTAGAAAGTGTATGAGGATCCATATCAATAGATTTTCAGCAAGCGAAGATGCAACAAAATAGAAGGCACATGGCAACACAAGAAAACATAGCAAACAAGAGATCTGACGAGAAAAAGGCAAACGAAAAAGAAATCTGACGAATAAAATGGCAAATTTGTGAAGTGGGGGAGAGCAAAACGAGAGGCAAATGGAAAATAATGTAAACGCAAGAGATGAGTTTGTGATGGGTACTTGGTAGGCTTGATGTGTATCCTCCCCGGCAAAGGCGCTAGAAATTGGCAAGTTGACAGGAGAGTTCTTGTCTTGACTTGCTATGTATCCTCCCCGGCAACGGCGCGAGAAATCCTTCTTGCTACCTCTTGAGCGTGCGTTGGTTTTCCCTTAAAGAGGAAAGGGTGATGTAGCAAAGTAGATAAGTATTTCCCTCAGTTGATGAGAGCCAAGGTATAAATCCAGTAGGACGAACAAGCAAGTCACCAATGGATGCACCTACACAAACAGTCAAACTCTTGCACTCAATGCTATAAACAGGTTGTCAATCCCTTCACGGTTATTTGCAAGGATTAGATCTGATAGAGATAGATGTAAAAGATCGCGGAAAGTAAAAAGTAAATAAATTTCAACAAGGTATTTTTGGTATTTTTTGTTTATAGATATGAAAATAAAATATCGAAAGTAAACCCGGGGGCCATAGGTTTCACTAGAGGCTTCTCTCTTGAAGGAAAATATCATGGTGGGTGAACAAATTACTGTCGAGCAATTGATAGAAAAGTGAATATTATGATGATATCCAAGGCAATGATTATGCATATAGGCATCACGTCCGTGTCAAGTAGACCGAAATGATTCTGTATCTACTACTATTACTCCACACATCGACCGACTCCTGCCTGCATCTAGAGTATTAAGTTCATGAAGAACAGAGTAACACATTAGGTAAGATGACATGATGTAGAGGGACAAACTCAAGAAATATGACGAAAACCCCATCTTTTTACCCTTGGTGGCAACAATACAATACGTGCCTCCCTACTCTTACTATGTCACTGGGTGAGGACACCGCAAGATTGAACCCAAAACTAAGACCCTCTCCCATTGCAAGAATTACCAATCTAGTTGGCCAAACCAAACCAATAACTCGAAGAGACTTGCAAAGATATGAAATCATGCATATAAGAATTCAGAAAAGACTCAAATAATATTCATGGAAATCTGAACGTAAACCCACAATTCATCGAATCTCGACAAACACACCGCAAAAGAGTATTACATGAGATAGATCTCCATGAAGATCATGAAGAACATGGTACTGAAGCACAAAGAGAGAGAAGAAGCCATATAGCTACTAGCTATCGACCCGTAGGTCTGTGGTGGACTACTCACGCATCATCGGAGGGGTAATGGAGTTGATGTAGATGCCCTCCGTGATCGAATCCCCCTTTGGCAGATTACCGGAAAAGGCTCCAAGATTGGATCTCTCGAGAACGGAGTCTTCTGGTGGCTAAAAAGAATTTGTGTTGCTATTTTTGGTATTAGGGGAATATTTGGCCATTTATAGGATGAAGATTAGGGTTAGGAGACCTGCTAGGGAGTCACAAGCCTGCTAGGCACGGCCAGGGGGGTGGTCGCGCCCCCTGGCTTGTAACCTCCTGGCAGGTCCCTTTCCTTGCACTCCAATCCTGGTAGGTGTCTTGTGTTCCAGAAAAAATCACCCAGAATATTTATTCCGTTTGGACTCCATTTAATATTCCTTATCTACAATACTCAAAAACAAGGAAAAACAGAAACTAGCACTAGGCTCTAGATTAATAGGTTAGTCCCAAAAATAATATAAAATAGCATATAAAACATCTAAAATAGACAATATAATAGCATGGAACAATAAAAAATTATAGATACATTGGAGATGTATCAATGTCCAACGGGAGAAAGTCAAGAAGTGTGCTCTTAAGAAGATGGCCACACAATTCCAGTCTTGGAAGAAAAGATTATGGACGAATTTCTGAAGTTCAAGGAATCAGAAGAATCTATGAAACGGTCGAGAATAAACAAGGCAAATGCCAACAAAAAAACGTGGCATCATCGTTTGGGGCTAGGAGGCTACAAGTCTAGGTTGCCTAAGTGGGATGAATTTGAGAGAAACATGAGGGCTGCAGGGGTCTCTCCATTAACAGATATTTGTCCCGAGAGGTGCGGGACTTGGTTTTATGCACATGGGTTAAATTGGGCCCAAAGACAAGCCAGGTTCTTGAACAAGCCAGTCTTAAAGATGCCATGGATGAGATAATTAAAGCAATAGAAGAAGCTCGAGTGGGTGTGTACCAGCCGGAGAGAGAGAACGACGAGCTTTCGCGTGCCCTCAATAATCCTGAACACCCAGGATGAACACGAGGCAAAGGCATGGTTCCATGGTTTCTGGGGTTTGCGGATTGGAACGACAACTACAGAAGTCGTGACACAAAGAAGAATCATGAAGTAGATTGGATCCAGGACTTGGAACACAAATATAACATGCAGCAGGAGCAAATCAACAAACATATCCAGCAAGGCGTGTCTCAGCAGCAGCAACCAGATCCAGCATTGGATGGTACCATTTCATCATCTATGCCGAAAAACAGCATGGGTTCCACGGAGGTCCCGGCCAATGATGCACTACTGGCTCTCTACCCCATGGATGATATCCTAGAGTCGACACCTTGTGAGATACATGTGAAACTGAAGAACATATCCATGAAGGCGCCGGATGGCTTTGCTTTACCATGTGGACCTAAAGCAACTTTCCACGG
The DNA here is from genome assembly GCA_022496015.1 of Hordeum marinum. Lineage (NCBI taxonomy): Eukaryota > Viridiplantae > Streptophyta > Magnoliopsida > Poales > Poaceae > Hordeum > Hordeum marinum. Next base: position 473,962,387 of record CM039678.1, read on the forward strand.
CAATCCAATTCCACCTACCTATGCTCGTGTTGGGGTGGATCAAGTTGTGCAGCATATGAAACACTACATCTTGACTACCTTGGAGGTGAAGGGGAGTGGACACTGGGAGAAGCCAGGTGTTGTGTCATTTTATGGAAAAAGAAACGCATCATGTTTGCAAACTCGATGCCAAGGCCACCGAATCCTCCTCCAAGTCCGCCGCATCAGCAGACTCCAACCCTCCCCGAGATGGAGCATAGGGTGAGTCCTCCATATCGATCTCCACTGCGCCAGCCGAATGCATCCCACCCCAAGACGGAGCACAGGGTGAGTCCGCCATATCTATCTCCGCCACGGCAGCCGAATCCATCCCACCCCGAGACGGAGCCTAGCGTGAAGAGTTCGCGATATCGATATCCGCCGTCTCCAAAGCGGAAGAGATCAGCACCAAACAAGAAACCCGAGCCTCCTATAAAAAAGAAGTTAGCATACGAGAAGACTGATGAGGAAACTGATGAACAAGTGGCTATCGAATTAAAGGCCTTTTTTGGACCGAAACCGCCCCCATCGCCAAAGGAGAAAGTACCCGACAAGGTCGTACAACACTTTATTGATGCAACTAAACCGGCAGAGAAAAGGCCGGTATCAGACTATGAACGATGTATCACTAAGTCCTTTTAATCCCGCAAGATACGGAAGACGTTGAGCAGTAGTAGTAAATGCGGGAAAACTATTCCCCAGCTCGAAGAACAACCAGTCCAATTGATTAGCCCTCTCAAGGTGAGTGCCAATAAGGTGGTAATAACCGATGCTGATAGAGATAATGCTAGAATGCTTGGTATCACCGTTGAAAAACTCCTAGAGATCAAGGAATTTCCACCATTGGATCCGAAGGAAATAGCATGGCAATGTGTCCCCGGGAAACCTCTAGTCACTATGGAGGACGAGAAGCTTCTATCAACGCGCCACTTGCATGAATGGTACATGAGAGAAGTAAAGGTCGGGCGATGATCTAGCCTCATGGTGAAAGTCGAGAAAGAGCATTACATCCATGAAAATGCTTTGTGGATTGAAAATGCAGGATTTTTTCAGTTATTCAATCAGGAAGCACTCGACAAGTCTATCATCAGTTGCTATTGTCTATAAGTGATTTCTTTCTGTAATTTAAGTCTCTAGCTCAGCTCGTTCATTGCATGTTATTATACTCACTATATTCTTTTGTGTGGTATTATGCAGAATGAAGATTTTTGAATCGAAAAGAGCTGGAGTCTATGGCATTGGGTTCGTTGACCCAAATACCGTTAATGAAGAAGTGAGAAGGGACCCTAAATACACGAAGAAACAACTTCTAAGGTTTTTGAAGGCCCTAAAGTACAAAGCAGAAATACTTTTACCTTGGAACTTCTAGTGGGTGTTGTTGTCTTGTACTACAAATTCTATTTTTGCTTATATATATATATATATATATATATAATTTCAATCATTGACGCACTATGCCGGCTTCTCTGTTAGTTCATTTCCTGATATGGAGTAATTAGTAATTCCTTTATTCATTTTGTTTGCCCGGAGGGTCTAGAAATGTTTCATCAAAGATGTCACCGGTGAATGGAAACCAGAGTTGAGATGGCGAAAGCCCATGGTAATTAAGTAGTACTAGCTACGTTTGTGCATCTCTTTATTCTAGTTTCAATACCATTGTCATGCTTCATTATTATTTGATTGAACTTTATTCCCGTAAAGTGCATGAGGCAGGCATAGGGGACTGAACTATGTGCATATTACGTTTGTGAGAACATTCGCTTTATGACCGAAAGCAGCAAGAGTGCAAGAGATCTTTGGGTATGTAAACACCATTCATATTTTTTATCATGATCTAATACATATACAGACAACTAACATGCATATTCATATCGAACTCCTTCTTTATATATAGATGACGCGGATACGGGATCAGCTCCTACCAATGGACCGCATACGAGCAATTCAAGAGGAAATTGCAGGATTTTTGCTTCAGCAGGTCATATCTCCCGACGAAGAATACCATTACCCGATACCTGAATGATCTATAAATTGTACGAGAAATTGTATATACCAAATTGTGTATATATATATGTGTGTGTGTGTGTGCGTGTGTGTGTGTGCATGTGGTCATATGAGAAATTATATGATATATGGTTGTACGAGAAATTTTATGATATATGATCAGTTCTACGAGAAATTCTATTATATATGCATCACGTGTATAGTATGTAGTAGCATAAAATATGTTTGAAATGAAAAAGAATTAAATGAAAAACACAAAATGAAAAGGAAAAATAAACAATAAAAATTAAACCCCTAAACCTTTAGTCCTGGTTAGTGTTACCAAGCGGTACCAAAGGTCCCAATGCCCTGGCACGCTCTGCCGCCCACGTGGCCAGGGTTTAGTCCTGGTTCTAGCCAACCGGGACTAAAGCCTTAGACCCTTTAGTCTCTATAATTTAGTCCCGGTTCGGGAACCGGGACTAAGGGCCCTTCCTAACCAGGACTAATGGCCTGTTTTCTACTAGTGCTAAAGCCTCGTGGGCTTTACACCTTGGCCCAAATAAAGTGTTCTCGTACCCGAACATTTCGGGAAACATCCGAAACCCCTTCTTCTGAATTCCTAAACCCTTCCGGAGACCAAACACTACTATCCCATATATCAATCTTTACCTCTAGACTATTCCGGAGCTCCTCGTCATGTCCATGATCTCATCTGGAACTCTCGACATCCTTCGATCACCAACATAATAACTCAACTATACTTATATCATCACCAATCGTTAAGTGTGTAGACCCTGTGGGTTCAAGAACTATGCAGACATGACTGAGACACCTCTACGGTCAAAAACAAATATCGGGACCTGGATGCCCATATTGGTTCCTACATATTCTACGAAGATCTCTATCGTTTGAACCTCTATGTCAAGAATTCAGTTAATCCCATATGCAGTTCCGTTTGTTCATAGGTATGTTATTTGCCTGAGATTCAATCATCGATATCTCCATACCTAGTTCAATCTCGTTACTGTCAAGTCTCTTTACTCGTTCCATAATACAAGATCATGTGGCTAACTCTTTCGTCACTTTGCTTGCAAGCTCATTATGATGTTGTATTACCGAGTGGGCCCTGAGATACCTCTCCGTCACACGGAGTCACAAATCCTAGTCTTGATCCATGACAACTCAATAGACACCCTCGGAGATACCTGTAGAGCATGTTTATAGTCACCCAGTTACGTTGCGATGTTTGATACACACAAGGTACTCCTCCGGTGTCAGTGAGTTGCATGATCTCATGGTCATAGGAACAGATACTTGACATGCAGAAAATAATAGCAGTAAACTGACATGATCATATGCTACGCTCATAGTTTTGGGTCTTGTCCGTCACATCATTCTCCCAATGATGTGATCGCATTATCAAATAACAACTCATGTCTATGGCTAAGAAACATCGACCATCTTTGATCAACGAGCTAGTCCATCATAGGCTCACTAGGGACACAGTGTTGTCTATGTACCCACACATGTATATCAGTTTCCAATCAATACAATTATATCATGGATAATAAACAATTATCATGAAAAAGGAAAGATAATAATAACCATTTTATTATTGCCTCTAGGGCATGACACGTCTCCAACGTATCTATAATTTTTAATGATGGCATGCTATTATATTATCTGTTTTGGATGTTTTATATGCATTAATATGCTATTTTATATTATTTTTAGCACTAACCTATTAATCTAGAGCTAAAGTGCAAGTTTTTGTTTTTTCCATGTTTTTGAGTTTTGCAGATATGGAATATTAAACGGATTTCAAACGGAAAAAAACCTTCGGAAGGAATTTTTCTGGAAGGAAACAAGTCATCCAAGCTTGGAATGCACGGCAGAGGAGGTGCTAGGGCGCCACAAGCCTGCTAGGCGCGGCCCCCCTAGCCGCGCATAGGAGGCTTGTCGCCTCCCGGCAGGTCTCCTAACCCTAATTTTTGTCCTATAAATTCCCAAATATTACCCCAACAGCAAAAAGAGGCACGGAAATTACTTTTCTACCACCAGAAACCTCTGTTCTCGAGAGATCCAATCTTGGAGCCTTTTCCGATAATCTGCCGGAGGGGGTTTCGATCACGGAGGGCATCTACATCAACTCTTTTGCCCCTCCGATGATGCGTGAGTAGTCCACCACAGACCTACGGGTCGATATCTAGTAGCTACATGGCTTCTTGTCTCTCTTTGATCTTCAATACCATGTTCTTCATGATCTTCATGGAGATCTATCCAATGTAATCCTCTTTTGTGGTGTGTTTGTCAAGATCCGATGAATTGTGAGTTTATGTTTAGATTATCCATGAATCTTATTTGAATCTCCTCTGAATTTTTATTTGCATGATTTCATATCATCGCAAGTCTGTTTGAGTTATTTGTTTGGTTTGTCCAACTAGATTGGTAATTCTTGCAATGGGAGAAGTGATTGGTTTTGGGATCAATCTTGCAGTGTCCTCACCCAGTGACATAGTACAGGTAGCGAGGCACGTATTGTACTTTTGCCATCAAGGGTAACAAGATGGGGTTTTCATCATATTGTTTGAGTTAATCCTTCTACATAATGTCATCTTTATCAGCGCATTATTCTGTTCTTCATGAACTTAATACTCTAGAAGTAGGCAGGAGTCAGTCGCTGTGTGGAGTAATAGTAGTAGATGCAGAATCATTTTGGTCTACTTGTCACGGACGTGATGCCTATATGCATGATCATTGCCTTCGATAACTACATGATTATTCACTTTTCTATCAATTGCTTGACAGTAATTTGTTTACCCACCATGATATTTGCCTTCAAGAGAGAAGCCTCTAGTGAAACCTATGGCCCTCGGGTCTATTCTCCATCATATATTTTCAGATCTATACCTTCCTGCAATTTACTTATCTTTTACTTTCCTCACTCATTTACATCTATCTCTATCGGATCTAATCCCTGCAAATAACCGTGAAGGGATTGACAACCCCTTTATAGCGTTGGGTGCAAGAGTTATTTTGTTTGTGTAGGTGCAACCATTAGAGACTTGCTTGTTCCTCCTACTGGATTGATACCGTGGTTCTCAACAATTGAGGGAAATACTTATCTACTTTACTGTTGTGAACTCATTCTTTACTTATATTGGTGTTATACCTACTGTAATATAACTTCTCCATGTCTCATACCACATGATACAACCCAAAGATTCATCAAAATAGGCAAACAACTCAAAGAAAACAGAATGTGTCAAAAACAGAACAGTCTGTAGCAATCTGAAAACTTCATATACTTATGTTACTCAACAAATTCTGAACACTTAGTACAACCTGGGAAATTTATATATCAATCTTGTGTAAAAATTTCAGACTCATTCGACGCTCTGAAAAATTTAGTGAACTCCAGGACTGAGCGCAAAAGTTTCTGTTTTTCAGCAAGATCAAATCAACAACTACCATAGGTCGCCCCAAAGGTTTTACTTGGCTCAAACACTAATTAAAACACCAAAACAGAATTAATACAGAATTAATAATGTGGGAAATGCTCAAAAACATAAGCAAAAACAGAACACAAAAATAAAATTGGGTTGCCTCCCAACAAGCGCTATTGTTTAACGCCCCCAGCTAGGCAAAACACAATAGATCTAGGTATTGTCATCTTTGGTATGCAATCCAAAAGTAGCTCTCATAATAGATTCATATGGCAATCTTATTTTCTTTCTAGGAAATTGTTCCATGCCTTTCCTTAATGGAAATTGGAATTTAATGTTTCCTTCTTTCATGTCAATAGATGCACAAATCCTTCTAAGGAAAGGTCTACCAAGAATAATAGGACATGTAGGATTGCGATCTATACCAAGAACAATGAAATCTGCGGGCACATAATTCCTATTTGCAACAATAATAACATCATTAATCCTTCCCATGGGTTTCTTAATAGTGTAATCCGCAAGATGCAAATTTAGAAAGAAATCATCAAGATCATGGTAACCTACCACATCACATAAAGTTTTCGGAATCGTGGAAACACTAGCACCCAAATCACACAAAGCATGGCTCTCATAATCTTTGATTTTAATCTGGATAGTAGGTTCCCACTCATCATGAACCTTTCTAGGTATATAAACTTATAACTCAAGTTTTTCTTCAAAAGATTTCATCATAGCATCAACTATATGTTTAGTAAAAGCCTTATTTTGACTATAAGCATGAGGAGAATTCATCATGGATTGCAACAAGGAAATACAATCAATACAAGAGCAACTATCATAATTAGAGTCCTTGAAATCCAAAAGAGTGGGTTCATTGCTATTTAAAGTTTTGACCTCTTCAATCCCACTTTTATCAATCTTAGCATTAAGATCTATAGACCCAAATCATTGGGATGACTTTTAACTAAAGTTGACTTATCTCCAATACCATCATTATCAAGATTTATATTGGAAAACAAAGATTCAATAGGAGTCACATCAATCACTTTAAGATCTTCATCATTATTATCGCGAGAAAACACGTTTTCATGCCATTCACGCTTAGCACGTATTCTAGCGGTTCTTTCCATACTTTCGTCAATAGAAATTCTCATAGATTTTAAAGAATCATTAATATAATGCTTGGGTGGAGTAGCTCTAACTTTCAAAGAATCCATCTCAAGAGAAATTGTATCAACGTTCCTAACCAAATCGTCAATCTTGAGAACTTTTTCTTCAATAGTAGCATTAATAACTTTTTGCAAACCAAGAAAATCTTTAACAATATTCTCAAGATCAGAGGGCATATTATTATAATTTCCATAAGAATTATTGTAGGAATTACCATAATTATTAGAGGAATTACTAGGAAACGACCTAGGGTTGAAATTACCTATATACGCATTGTTACCAAAAATTGTTCCTACAAACAAAATTCACATCCATAGATTCATTATTATTTACAATCAAAGAAGACAAAGGCATATCATTAGGATCAATAGGAGCAATCTTACTAGAAAACAATATCATCAATTCATCCATCTTTTCACTCAAAGTATTTATTTCTTCAATAGAATGCACTTTTTTACTAGTAGGAGATCTTTTGGTATGCCATTGAGAGTAGTTTGTCATGATATTATCTAGGATTTTAGTAGCTTCTCCTAACGTGATTTCCATAAAAGTACCACCCGTGGCTAAATCTAAAATATTTCTAGATGCAAAACTCAATCCCGCATAAAAAAATTGTACAATCATCCATAAACTCAAACCATGTGTGGGGCAATTCCTAATCATTAATTTCATCCACTCCCATGATTGTGCAACATGCTCATGATCAAGTTGCTAAAAATTCATTATATCGTTCCTAAGCAAGATGATCTTAGCAAGCGGAAAGTACTTGGAGATAAAAGCATCTTTACACTTATTCAGTTAATCAATACTATTTTTGGGCAAAGATGAAAAGCAAGTTTTAGCATGATCTCGTAGCGAGAATGGAAATAGCTTCAATTTAACAATATCATTATCCACATCTTTCTTCTTTTGCATATCACACACCTCAATGAAAGTATTTATACGGGATGCGGCATCTTCACTAGGAAGGCCAGAAAATTGTTCTTTCATAACAAGATTAAGCAAGGCAGCATTGATTTCATAAGATTCCGCACTAGTGGTGGGAGCAATCGGAGTACTAATAAAATCATTATTATTAGTATTAAGCAAGCAAACAAGCAAGCAATCAAGCACACAAGCAAACGAAAGGCAAACGAAAGAAGGGCAAATAAAAAGGCAAATCTTTTTGGTATTTCCTGAATATCATTTTAGAAGTGGGGCGAGAAAAATGAGAGGCAAAGGGAAAATAATGTAAATTGAAGACATGAGTTTGTGATGGGTACTTGGTAGGCTTGATGTGTATCCTCCCCGGCAACGGCACCAGAAATCCCTTTTGCTACCTCTTGAGCTTGCGTTGGTTTTCCCTTGAAGAGGAAAGGGTGATGCAGCAAAGTAGATAAGTATTTCCCTCAGTTGTTGAGAACCAAGGTATCAATCCAGTAGGAGGAACAAGAAAGTCACCAATGGATGCACCTACACAAACAATCAAACTCTTGCACCCAATGCTATAAAAGGGTTGTCAATCCCTTCACGGTTATTTGCAAGGATTAGATCCGATAGAGATAGATGTAAACAAGAACAAAAAGTAAAAGGTAAATAAAGTGTACCAAAGTATTTTTGGTATTTTGGTTTATAGATTTGAAAGTATATTATGGAGAGTAGACCCGGGGGCCATAGGTTTCACTAGAGGCTTCTCTCTTGAAGGCAAATATCATGGTGGGTAAACAAATTACTGACAAGCAATTGATAGAAAAGCGAACAATCATGTATTTATCCAAGCCAATGATCATGCATATAGGCATCACATCTGTGACAAGTAGACCGAAACGATTCTGTATCTACTACTATTACTCCACACATCGACCGACTCCTGCCTGCATCTAGAGTATTAAGTTCATGAAGAACAGAGTAACACATTAGGTAAGATGACATGATGTAGAGGGATAAACTCAAGCAATATGATGAAAAACCCATCTTTTTACCTTGGTGGCAACAATACAATATGTGCCTCCTTACCCTTACTATGTCACTGGGTGAGGACACCACAAGATTGAACCCAAAACCAATCACTTCTCCCATTGCAAGAATTACCAATCTAGTTGGCCAAACCAAACTAATAACTCGAAGAGACTTGCAAGGATATCAAATCATGCAAATAAGAATTCAGAGGAGATTCAAATAAGATTCATGGATAGTCTGTACATAAACTCACAATTAATCGGATCTTGACAAACACACCACAAAAGAAGATTATATCGGATAGATCTCCATGAAGATCATGAAGAACATGGTATTGAAGATCAAAGAGAGAGAAGAAGTCATCTAGCTACTAGCTATGGACCCATAGGTCTGTGGTGGACTACTCACGCATCATTGGAGGGGCAATGGATTTGATGTAGGTGCGCTCCGTGATCGAAACCCCCTCCGGCAGATTCCCGGAAAAGGCTCCAAGATTGGATCTCTCGGGAATGGAGGCTTCTGGTGGTGGAAAAGTATTTTTCATGGATCTTTTTGGTGTTGGGGGAGTATTTGGGAATTTATAGGCCGAAGATTAGGGTTACGAGACCTGCCGACATGCGACAAGCCTGCTAGGCGCAACGAGGGGGGCCCGTGCCTAGCAGGCTTGTGGCTCACTGGCACCTCCCATGTCGTGCACTCCAAGCTTGATTGATTTGTTTCCTTCCAAAAAAATTCCTTTTGAATGTTTTATTCCGGTTGGACTCCGTTTAATATTACATATCTTCAAAACTCAAAAACAAGGAATAAACAGAAACTGGCACTAGGCTCTAGATTAATAGGTTAGTCCCAAAATAATATAAAATAGCATATAAATGCATATAAAAAATCCAAAACAGATAATATAATAGCATGCCATCATCAAAAAAATTAGATACGTTGGAGACGTGTCATGAATCTAACATCCATACAATTCTAGTGTTGATCAGGTTTAGCCTGTGGAAGACGTTTAGTCAAGGGTCTGTGACATTCCAATCCGTGTGTACTTTGCAAATATTTATGTCCTCCTCCTTGATGTAATCGCGGATGGAATTGAAGAGTCTCTTTATGTGTCTGGTCCTCTTGTGGAACCTTGGTTCCTTGGCCAGAGCAATGTCACCAGTGTTGTCATAGAACAAAGTCATTGGGTCCAGTGCACTCGGCACTACTCCAAGATCTGTCATGAACTCCTTCATCCAGACACCTTCCTTTGCTGCCTTCGAGGTAGCTATGTACTCCGCTTCGCATGTAGAATCAGCTACCACGCTTTGCTTTGAACTGCACCAACTTACCACTCCCCCATTGAGAATGTATACTTATCCGGTTTGAGACTTAGAGTCATCCGAATCAGTGTCAAAGCTTGCATCGACGTAACCCTTTACGACAAGATCTTGATCACCTTCATAAACGAGAAACATTTCCTTTGTTGTTTTCAGGTACTTAAGGATATTCTTGACCACCATCCAGTATTCCATTCATGGATCACTTTGAAACCTTATGGCCATACTTATGGCAAGGCTGACATCTGGTCTTGTGCACAGCATTGCATACATGATAGAGCCTATGGCAGAAGCATAGGGGATGAAACTCATATTTTCTCTATCCTCTACAGTAACTGGGCATTGAGTCTTACTCAACTTCACACCTTGAAACATAGGCAAGAACCCTTTCTTGGACCGATCCATTTTGAACTTATTCAAAACTTTGTCAAGGTATGTGCTCTGTGAAAGTCCTGTTAAGCGTCACGATCTATCTCTATAGATCTTGATGCCAAATATGAAAGAAGCTTCTCCTAGGTCCTTCATTGAAATATTCTTGTCCAAATATTCCTTCACGCATTCCAAAAAATATATATCGTTTCCAATCAGCAATATGTCATCCACATATAATATTAGAAACGTTATAGATCTCCCACTCACTTTCTTGTAAATACAAGATTCCCCATCAATTATATAAACCCGAATGCTTTGATCACCTCATCAAAGAAAAGATTCCAACTCCGAGATGCTTGCACCAGTCCATAAATGGATTGTTGGAGTTTGCAAACTTTGTTAGCATTCTCTCGATCAACAAAACCTTCTGGTTGTATCATATACAACTCTTCCTTATGGAAACCACTAAGAAATGTTGTTTTGACATCCATCTGCCAAATTTCATAATCGGAAAATGTAGCTATTTCTAACATGATTCTGACGGACTTAAGCATCACTACGGGTGAGAAAGTCTCATCGTAGTCAACTCCTTGAACTTGTGAAAAACCTTTTGCCACAAGTCGAGCTTTATAGATGGTGACATTATCGTCCGTGTCCTTCTTCCTCTTAAAGATCCATTTATTCTGATTGTCCTTTCTCCCTTTAGGTAATACTTAAAAATCTCATACTTTGTTTTCATACATGGATCCCATCTCGGATTTGATGACCTCTAACCATTTGTCGGAATTCGAGCCCACCATAGCTTCTCCATAGCTTGTAGGTTCACCGTTGTCCAATAAGATGACCTCTAAGACAGGGTTACCATACCACTCAGGAGCAGTACGCGTCCTTGTCGACCTACGAGGTTTGATAGTAACTTGATCCAAAGCTTCATGATCACCATCATCAGCTTCCTCTTCAACCGATGTAGGCTCCATAGAAACATCTTTTTGGGCTGCGTTACTCTCTGGTTGAAGTAAAGGTTCAACAACCTCATCAAGTTCTATCTTCCTCCCACTCAATTCTTTTGAAAGAAACTCTCTCTCGAGAAATGACCCGTTCTTAGAGACAAACACTTTGCCTTCGGATCTGAGATAGAAGGTATACCCAACCGTCTCTTTTGGGTATCCTATGAAGACGCATTTCTCCACTTTCGGTTCCAACTTTTCAGGCTGAAGCTTTTTGACATAAGCATCGCATCCCCAAACCACAATTCATACGGCGTCGTCTCAATGGATTTTTAAGGTGCCCTATTTAAAGTGAATGCAATTGTCTCAAACGCATAACCCCAAAACGATAGTGGAAAATCGGCAAGAGACATCATAGAACGCACCATATCCAATAAGGTTCAATTATGACATTCGGACACACCATTACGTTGTGGTATTCCAGGCGATATCAATTGTGAAACAGTTCCACATTGTCTTAAGTGATTGCCAACCTCATAACTCAAATATTCTCCTCCTTGATCAGATCATAGGAATTTACTCTTCTTTGTACGATGATTCTCAACTTCACTCTGAAATTGCTTGAACTTTTCAAACATTTTGGACTTGTGTTTTATTAAGTGAATATACCCATATCAACATAAGTCATCAGTGAAGGTGAGAAAGTAACGATATCCACCGCGCGCCTCAATGCTCATCGGACCACACACATCAGTATGTATGATTTCCAACAAATCACTTTCCCATTCCATTGTTCTGGAGAATGGGGTTTTATTCATCTTGCCCATGAGGCATGGTTCAGTGTCAAGTGATTCAAAATCAAGTGACTCCAAAAGTCCATCGGCATGGAGCTTCTTCATGCATTTTACACCAATATGACCTAAGCGATAGTGCCACAAGAAAGTGACACTATCATTATCAACTCTACATCTTTTGGCATCAATGTTATGAACATGTGTATCATCACTATCAATATTCAATAAGAATAAACCCGTCACATTGGGTGCACGACCATAAAAGATATTACCCATATAAATAGAACAACCATTATTCTCTGATTTAAATGAGTAACCATATCGCATCAAAAAAAGATCCAGATATGATGTTAATGCTCAATGCAGGCACTAAATAAAAATTATTTAGGTTCATCACTAATCACGATGGTAACCAAAGAGCGAGCGTGTCGATGGCGATCACATCAACCTTGGAACCATTTCCCACGTGCATCATCACTTTGTCCTTTGCCAGCCTTCGTCTATTCCGTAGCTCCTACTTTGAGTTGAAAATGTGAGCAAACGAACCGGTATCAATTACCCAGGCACTACAACAAGAGTTGGTAAGTTACACATCAATAACATGTATATCATATCTACCTTGTTTGGTATTGGCCACCTTCTTGTCGGCCAGATATTTGGGACAGTTCCGCTTCCAGTGACCAATTCCCTTGCAATGGAAGCTCTTAGTTTCTGGCTTGGGTCTAGCCTTGGGTTTTTTCACGGGAGGGGTAATATCTTTGCCACTCTTCTTGGAGTTACCCTTCTTGCCCTTGCCATTCTTCTTGAAACTAGTGGTTTTATTGACCATCAACATTTGATGCTCCTTCTGGATTTCATACTCAGTGACTTTCAGCATCGCAAACATCTCGGCGACAGACTTGTTCATCCCTTGCATGTTATAGTTCAACATGAAGCTTTTGTAGCAAGGTGGCAGTGATTGAAGAACTCTGTCAGTAATCACCTCTAGTGGGAGGGGCATCCCCAATTCAACCAGACGATTGGAATACCCAGACATTCTGAGTATGTGTTTAGTGACAGAGCCGTTCTCCTCCATCTTGCAAGCATAGAAATTATTGGAGGTCTCATACCTCTCGATCCGGGCATTCTTTTCAAAAATAAACTTCAACTCCTGGAACATCTCATATGCTCCATGACGTTCAAAACGCCTTTGAAGTCCCAGTTCTAAGCCATACAATATAGCACATTGAACTACTGAGTAATCATCCGAACACGATTGCCAGGCATTCACAACGTCTGCAGAAAACACCGGAGCGGGTGGCTCACGGAGAGGTGCATCAAGGACATAAGCCTTCTGGGAAGCCGTGAGGATAATCCTCGGATTACAGGCCTAGTCTAAAACTTGCTTCTATCATCTTTCAGCTTGGCTTTCTCTAGGAATGCATTGAAATGGGGGGTGCTACTGCGCGAGCCATTTGATCTACAACATGAATTTGCAAAGATTACTTAGACTATTGTTCAAGGTAATGAGTTTAGTTGACCATATTATATAAAAACTCCCACTCAAATTGACATCCCTCCAGTGATACGAGTGCAACATGATCCAAATCTACCAACCCAAGTCTGATCATCACTTGAGATGAGGTGGCTTCAATGGTGAACATCTCCATGTTGATCATATCTACTATATGACTCATGTTTGAACTTTCGGTCTCTTGTGTTCTGAGGCCATGTTTGTACATGCTAGCCTCGTCAAGTTTAACTTGAGTGTTCCGCATGTGCAACACTGGCTTGCACCCATTGTATGTGAACGTAGAGTCTATCACACCTGATCATCACGTGGTGCTTTGAAACGACGAACTTTCGCGACGATGCATGCTCGGGGATAACACAATTTTATCTTGAAATTTTGGTGAGGGATCACCTTATAATGCTACCGTCATCCTAAGCACAATAAGATGCATAAAAAGGATTAACATCACATGTAAATCATAAGTGACATGATATGACATGAACTTGTGCTTTTGATCTCCATCTCCAAAGCACCGGCATGTTCTCCATCGTCACCGGCATGACACCATAATCTTCATCAACGTGTTGCCATGAAGTTGTCATGCCAACTATTGCTTCTAGAATTATTGCTAACTCATAGCGATAAAGTAAATCAAATGACTCAAATTAATTAAAGGCAACCCTATGGCTCCTGCCAGTTGCCGTACTCATCGACATGCAAGTCGATATAAACTATTACAAAACATGATCATCTCATACATCACATATATCACATCATGTCTTTGGCCATATCATATCACAACATACCCTGCAAAACAAAGTTAGACATCCTCTAATTTGTTGTTTCATGTTTTATGTGGCCGCTATGGGTATCTAGCAAGAACGGTTCTTACCTACACAAAACCACAACAATGATATACGAATTTCTATTCAGCCTTCTACAAGGACCGCCTTTGTCAAATCCGATTCTACTAAGGTTGGAGAGACAGACACCCGCTAGCCATTTTATGCAACAAAGTCACATCTCAGTCGATGGAACCGGTCTCTCGTACATGGACGAGTAAGGTTAGTCCGAGCCACTTCATCCCACAATACCACCGAGTCAAGAAAATACCAAGGAAGGAAGCAATCTGAATATCAACACCCACAAACTCCGTTGTGTTCTACTCGTGATGTCATCATGCATAGACATAGCTCTCATACCACTGTTGGGGAACGTTGCATGGGGGAAAAAATTCATACGCTTCACCAAGATCAACCTGGGAGATGAACATCTATGAGAGGAGAGATCGGATCTACATACCCTTGTAGATCGCTAAGCGGAAGCATTAAGAAACGCGGTTGATGTAGTCAAACATCTTCATGATCCAAATCGCAAGCCATCCCACGATCCAATCACGATCTAGTACCGAACGGACAACACCTCCACAATCAACACAGGTATAGCTTGATGATGGCATCGCCTTCTTGATCCGGCAAGAGGGGAGAAGTAGTAGATGAGTTCTGACGGCACGATGGTGTGGTGATGCTGGTGATGAAGAACAATCTCCACAGGGTTTCGCCAAGCACAACAGAAACTACGACGGAGGATAAACTAGAGGGGGCGAGATTGCGGCACAGGGCTCGGGGAAATCTTGATGTGTTCTGGGTGCTAGCTCTGCCCCTCTATTTATATGTTGAGCCCTGGGGTCATTTCATGTAGAAAGAGCCTCCTCAAAGTTGGTTTGGCATGCAAGGCAAGAGTCCTCCTCGGACTACAGAACCAGACGCCAGGGTCCTTGGTGTCTGGCCCCAGACGCGAGGGTCCCTAGTTTCTTGCCTGGCCTTCGCAAAACTCCATTTCCACCTTCCTAAAGTATCGTGGGCTTTACCCCATGGCCCAAATAAAGTGTTCTCATACCCCGAACATTTTGGGAAACATCTGAAACCCCTTCAGTGAATTCTGGAACCCTTCTAGAGACCAAACACTATTATCCCATATATCAATATTTACCTCCAGACTATTCCGGAGCTCCTCATCATGTTCGTAATCTTATCCGGAACTCCTAACATCCTTCGGTCACCAACATAATAACTCAACTATATTTATATCGTCACCAAATGTTAAGTGTGTAGACCTGCAGGTTCGAGAACTATGCATACATGACTGAGACACCTTGATGACCCACAAGTATAGGGTATCTATCGTAGTCTTTTCGATAAGTTAGAGTGTCGAACCCAACAAGGAGCAGAAGGAAATGACAAGCGGTTTTCAGTAAGGTATTCTCTGCAAGCATTGAAATTATCAGTAACAGATAGTTTTGTGATGAGGTAATTCGTAACGGGTGAGGGAGTCCTAGATTAGGGGGTCCTCGGATAGCCGATCTATTGTTTATGGGCCGGATTAAATGGGCTACTTACCGAACACAAGAAGATTTGAAGGCCCAGTCTCTAGGATGGAAGCTTCGGGAAGCACGGCTTGCCCTCCACGTTTGATCTATAGCGAATAGGCATGTTTATCTCTTCGGCATGTAACCGACCATGTGTAAAACCTAGGCACCATCGGCATCTATATAAGCCGGAGAGTTTTAGGGTATAGGGACAGAACGACTCATCTAAGGTTAGTTGTTGGATCTCAAGGTAGATCAACTCTGTAACCCCCCATATCATCAATACAACCAAGCAGGACGTAGGGTACTACCTCCATTGGAGGGCCCGAACCTGGGTAAATCCGTGTCCCCTTCGTCTCCTGTTAGCGTTGATCCTAGTCTCATAGTTTGGGACCCCCTACTCGAGATCCGCCAGTTTTGACACCGACATTGGTGCTTTCATTGAGAGTTCCTCTGCGAGCAAGATGGAATCGACGCCTCGCCTTGTCATCAATGAAGAGGTCCGCAACATGGAAGCCTTTGTCCCCAGATAGATCTTCGCCGTCGGCAGTGTTGTGCTGCACGCTGATTCCGCTGGCCATTTAGGCCACGTTGAGAGCTTTGCCCCTGACCGAGAGGTCAGGTTTGAAAACTTAGAGTTCTCCATCGACTCTCGGGGTGACTTGTAATTAGTTGGGCTCATAGTTTCACCTGTAGCCTCCAAGGACTCTGAGGCTTTAACCTCGAGCCCCTTCTTCGGACATGCCGATGGGGTCACCCATGGCGATGAGACGATCTCTTATCCCGGTCTGGCCATTAAGCCAGATGACCGGACACATGTTCTTGCCGAACACTTCCCATGTCTGGACATCTTGAAGGTTAACTCCACGAGTTCCGAACAGCTGGGTCCGATTGGGCCTTTGGCGGTCGATGAGGCCCTGGATCAATTCTCGTCGATGAAGATAACTGACGATCCAGCCCTGATCTATGCTCGGTTCGGTTATGGTGCGGGCCAGGACGAATTTGTCATCCCACCCACCACCCACTTGTAGCCACTATCCAGGATTTAACCGACATGCTGGACTATGCCTCCGAGGAGGCAGAATACATGGATGAAGAGGACCGTGCCCCCACCCCCGTTAACACCGGGAGTTGGACCGCCATTTCAACATACAACATCTACATGGTAGATACTCCTACCACCAATGGCGACAACACAGCGCACAATGATGGTGACAAATCAGGCGATGCTCCATCAAGGCGCCAGAAATCGCATAAGCGGTCCAAAAGCAAAAAGGGAAGAAAAGCTATTATAAACAATAGGGATGGTAATAGCCTCGCTGATCATGGCAATCCCGATGTCCCCGAGCACCCGTTAGAGGGTCGGAAGAGCTCGAGGTCCAAAACAACCCCGTTAACATTAACGACTCCGAAGGCGATGATTACCTTCCCCCCGTCGAGGAGGAAGATATACCAGAAGCCGACGACTTGTACATCCCTGATAACCTCGAAGATTAGGAAGAAATCAGGCAACGGCTCATAGCAACGGCTCACAGCCTAAAGGCTAAAGAACGACAACTCAAGGCCAAACAGGACGACATCAAATATCGACGGACAAAAGTCCTCTTAGCCGAGGAAGTATATCGTATCGGTGTGTCAAACCAGCCCAAAAGCTACCCTCAGAGAAGGCTGTTGTTGCAATTCTTCGATGAACTCACCGATACTCCATCTCCAAACCATATTCCATACGACAAGCCGGACCGCCCCCCTTGTGGTCGGGATAGGACGGCTGACGACACCGGTTATATACCAGCAGTGCCCCGAAGACGGGGTATGGAGCCATTAGAGCCCAATGACAGGTTCGACCTATGAGATGACTTGGATCACAAAGCAGGCCACACAAAATCCATTTATGGATCTAGAGAGTACTCGCCAGATAGACGGGGTGGATACAGACCATGGTTCGACCACAGAGCCCAGGAACGCAACCGGCCCATACAGACGCCGAATACAGGTGCAACATAGTACGGGTCAGAGGCACCACTCACCCATTGTGCTTCACAGATGAGGTAATGTGGCATCAGTTCCCCGAGGTCTTTAAACCCGTGAATATAGAACAGTATGATGGGACCACATCCACATGGCGCAAGGAGACGATCTCCATGCCATAAAATACCTCCCTCTTAAGCTTAAGGGGCCATATCGACACTGGTTAAACAGCCTCCCAGAATACTCCATTGGATGTTGGGAAGACCTGGAAGATGCGTTCCATTCCAACTTCGAGGGAACCTATGTTCGCCCACCGGACTCTTCCGATCTCAGCAATGTCATCCAGAAGCCCCGCGAGCCTGCTCGGCAATTCTGCAATCGGTTCTTGACTAAGAAGAACCAAATTGTCGACTGTCCGGATGTTGAGGCCATAGCCTCCTTCCGGCACAATATTTGGGACGAATGGCTGGCCCACCAGCTAGGCTAGGACAAACCTCGAACCATGTCCGCCCTTACCTCCCTCATGACCCGCTTTTGCACGAGCGGAGATAATTGGCTGGCAAGACGCAGCCATAATTCTGAAGATCTGGTAGCACCTGAAGCTCGGGATGGGAACATAAAACCAAAGCACGATAAGAATAAGCGCCAGCAAAATAATAGTGATGCCGATGATACGGTTGTAAACGTCGGATTCTGCAACCCCCGACCTGCGAAGCGGAAGAAGCCTCCTAAAGGCAATCGTGATGGACCCACTCAGCTGGAGAAGATCATGGAAAGGCCTTCCCAAATCCATGGGACTTTAGAAAATCCCGCCAACCAGACACACCGCAACTGCTGGGTCTTTAAACAGGCCAGCAAGATACCACCTGAGGACCAAGGCAAAAGCTCTCGCAGCAAGGATGAGGATGAGTCTCGGGGTCCAATTGGTGGCGGACAGAAGAAATTCTCTCCTGAAGTCAAATCGGTAAACATGATATACGCCACCCATATACCCAAGAAGGAGACGAAGTGTGCCCTTCGGAGGTCTACGTTGTGGAGCCCGTAGCCCCGAAACATAACCCATGGTCGGCATACCCGATAACCTTTGATCGGCGTGATCACCCGACCAGTATCTGTCATGGGGGTTCGGTGGCCTTCGTCCTAGACACCATTATAGATGGGTATCACCTCACAAAAGTCCTAATGGATGGAGGAAGTAGCCTCAACCTGATTTACTCAGATACGGTGAAAAAGATGGGCATAGGTCCGTCAAGGATCAAACCTAGTAGCACTACCTTTAAAGGAGTGATCCCAGGGGTAGAGGCCTGATGTACGGGCTCAGTAACTCTGGAAGTTGTGTTCGGCTCGCTCGATAACTTTCGCAGCAAAGATTTGATCTTCGATATTGTACCCTTCCACAGCGGCTATCAGGCGTTGCTTGGATGGACAGCGTTCGCTCGTTTCAATGCGATCACACACTACGCATACCTCAAGTTCAAGATGTCGGGCCCCAAGGGGTTCATTACTGTCAATAGCAATACAGAGCGCTCCCTTAGAACTGAGGAACATGCATTGGCCCTAGCGGCCGAATTTAGCTACAAAGAATATTGACAAGTTCTGACATCCGCCATAAAGGCACACAAGGTTGGGAAGCGAGTTTGGCTTTAGACCAAAAACTCAGATCCTTCCTTCTCTCCTCTATAGGGACTCGCCCCCCACCGCACAACCTCAAGACCAGCAAAGTATGTGCCGAGGAGACACAACTTTGCACTTAAGATTCCATGGGTAGCGGTAGGGAAATAAAGATGGGTTTTCGGCTGGCCTGAACCTCTACCATCAACACGTCTTCAAACAAAATGCAGGCGCTCCTAAAAGAGCCTGCCTACGCTGTAAAGCTCACCTACAATTCGGCAGCCTCTCAAGATTTTGTTGGCAAAGTCCGCCTATCGAACACTAACACCCATCAAGGTGCATCTAAGAGCAGGAGTCAACTAGCAACAGGGCATATCGAGGACGTCAAGTTACCAATCGAAGACCCCTGGTACAATAACTCTTGTATATTTTTTCTTTTACATACTTGTAAACAGTTGCTTCGGTAATCCAAGTTATAAGAGTTGTTGAGAAAATGCAAACTTGCGTGGCGCAAGTTCGCCTAATCTGTCCTTTTTTGGCGCATATTTTTCCTCCTCTCCCCCTCTTCTCATGAACCCGTTCGATATGACATGAGGCAACCGACTAATAGATCGGGGGCTCGAGTTCAAATAGAAATCGCCTTATCCATCATGTGTTCGGCATCTTGGCGTTAGCTTTGTATGCATCGGTTCCGAACTATGTCCTTGGTCAATAAGTTGGGTTGCCGGGCTCCTATGCTTGCCCCTTTACGTTCCGCTCGTTCGGCTAAAAGGGAAAAGTGAGCACCCCTGTGATTGTGCTTCCGGATAGTCTGGTCAAGCACCTTAGGGGAGAAAGCCGAAATTGGACTGTCATAGTATGCGCGATCCGGTTTGTGAACCCCAAGCGGGAGGTGTTATACTTCAATCCTCGTAAGCGGTTATTCTGTGTTATATGAAGAACTTGCCCTTTGTGCAGACATTGTGATACTGGCTTCGGCAACGGTTCGTCCGAACATCACAACACTTTGGTGGCTAATCATACGCTTCCTGTAGTCCTTTTCGCGCCCCTACGGCTAAGTGAAAGAAATAAAGCACTATAGTCCGATTGCCTAGTCTGCCGCACTGTACCGCCTTCTAGTTCCGATAATATGGCTAAGGGACATTGTGCATTGGCATAGACACCCCATGTAGTATCTACGTGGGGCTGAAGCCGACGACTCGCATCTTTCAGTATGAAACTACCACTTAGGAGTTATAAAGGAATGTGAAATCATATAAGAACAAATACTAATATCATTAAAAGTTTGGGCAAGTCTTCAGACACGTTATAGCTCATTCAAACATTTTATCACCCGAACACTGTGACGCTATCACTCGAGCACTCTTCATCACTCCATCAAAGTACAGCTCAGGGCGTCGATGCTCCTTCTCGGGTGGCAGCGGGTCGATGGCTACCTTCATCGGATTTTGCCCCTACCAGTGCACTTTGGCCTTGGCAAGGGCCATCGGGACTCCTTCGATGTAGGAGGAGCACTTTACGGTGTCGAGGCGGGGTGAAGCAGTAATCAGCCTCTGCACCAGGCCAAAATAGCTGCTTGGCAGTGACTCGTCGGGCCATAAGCGGATGCAGAGGTCCTTCATGTCCGGCTCCACCATCTGGTGCAGCTCCATCAACTTTTTCAGCTGCTCCACCAGAATAGGAGGACGCTCGGGGGCTCCGAACTGCACCCAGAACAGTGGAGCTTCATCTTCTTCTCCCCACGAGGCGAACAGCTGATTGGCATTTGCTACGCTCTTCTAGAGATTGGAGGATGCGCCTGAGGATCACCACACCCGCGTAAGCAATGCGAATTTGCTATCCCCGAATACGCACTTTAGTGAGTATGGCTTACCATCTACTATGCCCTTGGCCTGGTGCACTTGCTCCTCGTAGAACCGTCTGTCTGCCCGCTCCTTCTGGAGTTCAGTTTTCAAAGCGGACAGTTCGATCGAGCTCGCCTTATTCTTCTGCTCCAAGGCCTCGCATCTTTCACTGGCATCCTTGAGCTCCTGCTGGACCTCTGCCACACGAGCTTCATGCTTGCCACTAGTGGCTTGCATGGCGGAAAGGGCGGCAGCCGTTTCCTTAGCAAGCGCCCTCTTGGCGGCCATTTCATCCTTCACGCGCTGGATCTCAGCCTTGAGCCTCTACATCTCCTCCGCCAAAGCTGCGCGTGCATTATACAATGTGAAGAAACTACACTGACAGTATTCGGATGATAGAGCTCAGACAAAGGCATTCGGATTCTGTTTTGACATACCTTGAGCCTCGTCGAGCCTTCGGTTAAGGGCCTCAACTTCGTCTTCAGAGCTCTTCAGCTTCCAGTTTAAGTCTTCTAGCTCGGCACCATTTATGGCCGGTGCCGATGACGATGCCTGCATTACGCGCACAGTTAATACAATACATGGGCTCTCAATTCCCGAATTATAGACAATCCGATCATATGTCAAGATTATTCTAAACATGTCAGACACTTAAAGTTCATTTAGTTCGGTATTGGATTCAAACGTGACCCCTAGGTGAGTTTTTTCACCTCACCTAGGGCTCGGGGGCTGCCAGGAATATAATGCGAATAAATAAAATCTTTGCAAAATAAACACATCGGGTGACTTACTTGAAAACCCGTAAGGAGACCTTTCAAGGCCTCCTTCAGTCCGTTGTCAACGGACTGGATGCTCTGTAGTACCGCGCCCATAAGGGTGTGGTGATCCTCGGGGATGGAGGCGCTTGATATAGCCTCCTCCATGACTGACCACCTATCAGTCGGTGGTGCCGGTGATGATCGGATTCCCAAATCACCCACCGGGGATTGGACCGGTGTCTTCTGAGGCATAGTACGCTCCGGAGATGTTTTCGGAGGGGACTGAGCGCCCGCTCATCCGGCCTCCTCGGTGTCTGGGCGGGGTGTTGCCCCCGGGTCTTCAGTGGCCAACACGTTAGCCTCGGCCACGATACGGTCTCCCTCGCCACCGGTGTCCGCCTCCATAGGAGTGTGCTGGGACGACACCTCCACGGTGTCCCTCGTGGCGCCTGGAGTGGTGGGATGCGAGGCATCCCCGCTCTCCGCCAGTTTGGCAAGTGGGGTATCCCCATCTGATATAACCTCGGTGGGGATAATGCGCGGGGGGGTTGCAAGGCCAATAACCTGCACGTTAGCAAACTTTAAGTCTATTCGTAATAAATAGGTGGGTCTTCGGATCCTAATCTTGTGGGGGGGGCTTGACCCGTTGGCTCCTTTGTGGAACCCCTTTGAGGTCTTCGTACGCGGTGTCTGAGTCTGAACTATTGTCGAACAGAACTACCTGCATCTGTCACGCCCTCTTCTGGGTAGGAGAAGGGACTTGCTCCGAGGCATCCGAAGACGCCGCACTCTTACTGGCACGAGTGGAATTGCATCCACCTCGCCCTCGACCTCGGCCACCTCCTCCTCTTCTTCTTCCTCTTCCTCCTCCTGATTTGAGGAGGCGATGGTATCTTCAGATACGGCGTCACGCTGGTCCCTGATATGGATGCCAGCCTGGCCTGGTTTCTTCTTCTTCTCTTTCTTTGTCGGAGCCTCGTAAGGCTTTACCGTGAGCATTTTTGCTAATAGCTCGGTCCTCTTGTCTTCGGGCTGAGGCGTCGGACTGTTAATGTTGACGGCTTTGTTCAGCCATCTCTGCAAAGATAGATCGGATAAGGGGTCATGAGAATCTCTTATGTAATAAAGCCGACTAAGCTAGGGTGTATCGTACCTCGGAATCGGCCTTGGCGGCGTGCATACCCTTGTCCTCCTCCTCGGATGACCAGCTCTTCTGTGATTTGAAGAGCGCCTTCCAAAATTTCTCCCGTGTAGTGCGGAAGAGATTCTGGACTGTGGGCTCGGCGCCGAGTTCACGAGCCCATAGGGGGGTGTCCCGGCGCTGGCAGGGGAGGATGTGTCTTCGAAGCATCACCTGGACCACATCGGTCAATTTTGTTCCCTCCTCAACCATGGAGCGGATGCACTTCTGCAGGTCGCTCACCTCCTTTCCCGTCCCCAGACAAGGCCCTTTTCGAGCCATGAAGCCAGTTGGGTGGGGGGACCAGATCTGAATGAGGCGGCAGGGTGTTGACCCTCTTCTTGTGGTTCGGTGACATAGAACCACTCCTTCTGCCACCCCTTGATGGTGTCGATGAGGGTACCCGACGGCCACCCGACGCGGGTGAGCTTGCCGACGATGGCCCCTCCGCAATCTATGTGCTTGCCACCGACGCACTTAGGCTTGATGTTGAACACCTGAAGTCAGAGCCCGAAGTGTGGCTCGATGTGCAGGAAGGCCTCGCAGACGAGGATGAACGCCGAGATGTGCATGATGGATTTCGGTGGGAGATCGTGGAAGTCGAGGCCAAAGAAGAACACCAGTTCCCTGACGAAGGGGTGGAGGGGAAAGCTCAACCCCCTGATGAAGTGGGGGATGAACACCACCCTTTCGCCTGGTTTGGAGGTGGGAATCACTTGGCCCTCCTCTGCTGCGCCGTGAGGGATATTGGCGGAGAGGTAGCCTACCTTATTGAGGTTGAGAATGTCCCGGTCAATGACCGTGGAAGCTTCCCATTGGCCGTTGGAGCCCGCCATTGTGAGCACGGAGGTGGGGTCGAAGAGACCTAGATCTGTGCTTCGGGGGCGCAAAGGAATGGGAGGCAGAGAAATTGAATGGAGAGCGTGAATAGCCTTTGGGGTTTTCCTCCTCTTTTATGAGGCCTACCGATTTGGACTCCCCTTGTTGCGTCGTGAATCCCTCCACTTCCCGAGACGTGCGAGTCGTTGCGCGTGCGTGATTAAGTATATCCCGTATAGAACGGGACACGGTCGGTTTTTTGATAGATCGTGATGATTAAAATGGCCTCGAACAGTGAATCGAGTCTATGCAACTAGCCTACGGTCCTGGTGGGCTGTAGCCTTTCGTCAGAGAGGTTGTCAGAGGAACATTGTTTACCCCCTTCAAGACCAATCAATTTGATGTATTCGGAGGTGCCACTATACAGAAAATTGTTTATCATCGGAGGCCAAACTATGGTTCGGCGGGAAGGAACTCACCTCACAAGCCGAAGACTCTGTTCATGAAGCAATGGGAGCTGAAGACCCTTGGCCTTGGAGGCAAGTTTGGGGGCTACCGAGGGATTCCTGGATTAGGGGGTCCTTGGATAGCTGATCTATTGTTTATGGGCCAGACTATATGGGCTACTTACCGAACACAGGAAGATTTGAAGGCCCAGTCTCCAGGATGGAGGCTTCGGGAAGCACGGCTTGTGCTCCACGTTTGATGTAGCAAATAGGCATGTTTATCTCTTCGGCATGTAACCGGCCATGTGTAAACCCTAGGCACCCTCGGCATCTATATAAGCCGGAGGGTTTTAGGGTATAGGGACAGAACGACTCATCTAGGGTTAGCTATTGGATCTCGAGGTAGATCAACTTTGTAACCCCACATATCATCAATACAACCAAGGAGGACGTAGGGTATTACCTCCACTTGAGGGCCCGAACCTGGGTAAATCCGTATCCCCTTTGTCTCCCGTTACCGTCGATCCTAGTCTCACAGTTCGGGACACCCTACCCGAGATCCGCCGGTTTTGACACCGACAATGGGTAGCAAGTAATAAATGTATCAAAGGTGCAGCAAGGTCGCCCAATCCTTTTTGTAGCAAAGCATAAGCCTAGACAAACTCTTATATAAATCAAAGCGCTCTCGAGCACACATGGGAATTCTATCAAGATAGTTTTCATCATGCTCATTTGATTCGCATTCGTTACTTTGATAATTTCATATGTGGGTGGACCGGTGCATGGGTGCTGCCCTTACTTGTACAAAACTCCCACTTATGATTAACCTCTCTCGCAAGAATCCGCAACTATGAAAGAACAATTAAGATAAATCTAACCATATCATGAAACATATGGATCCAAATCAGCCCCTTACGAAGCAATGCATACACTAGGGTTTAAGCTTGTGTCACTCTAGCAACCCATCATATACTTATTACTTCCCAATGCCTTCCCCTAGGGCCAAATAATGGTGAAGTGTCATGTAGTCAATGTTCACATAACACCACTAGAGGAGAGACAACATACATCTCATCAAAATATTGAACAAATACCAAATTCACATGATTACATATAACAAGACTTATCACATGTCCTCAGGACCAAACATAACTACTCACAAAGCATATTCATGTTCATAATCAAAGGAGTATTAATTATCATTCAGGATCTGAACATATGATCTTCCACCAAGTAAAGCAACTAGCATCAACTACAAGGAGTAATCAACACTACTAGCAACCCACATGTACCAATCTGAGGTTTTGAGACAAAGATAGGATACAAGAGATGAACTAGGGTTTGGAGAAGAGATGGTACTGATAAAGATGTTGATGGAGATTGACCCCCTCTCGATGAGAGGATCGTTGATGATGACGATGGCTTCGATTTCCCCCTTTGGGAGGGAAGTTTCCCCAGCTGGAGATTGACCCCCTCTCGATGATAGGATCATTGACGATGATGATGGCTTGGATTTCCCCCTTTGGGAGGGAAGTTTCCCCGGCAGAACAACTCCGTCAGAGCCCTAGATTGGTTCTGCCCAAGTTCCGCCTCGAGACGGTGGCGCTTCGTCCCGAAAGCTCTGTTATGATTTTTTTTTCCAGGTCAAAACCCTTCATGTAGAAGAAGATGGGCACCGGAGGGCTGCCAGGGGGCCCACAAGCCACAGGGGCGCGGCAAGGTGGGTAGGCCGCACCCCCCAGGCTTGTGACCTCCTCGTGGGTCCCCTCTGGTATTTCTTTAGCCCAATATTTTTTATATATTCCAAAATAATTCACCGTAACTTGTCAGGACTTTTGGAGTTGTGCGGAATAGGTCTCTCATATTTGCTCCTTTTCTAGTCCAGAATTCCAGCTGTCGACATTCTCCCTCTTCATCTAAACCTTGTAAAATAAGAGAGAAAAGGCATAAGTATTGTACCAAAATGTGTAATAACAGCCCATAATGCAATAAATATCAATATAAAATCATGATGCAAAATGGACGTATCAACTCCCCCAAGCTTAGACCTTGCTTGTCCCCAAGCGAAAGCCGAGATTGATAAATATGTCCACATGTTTAGAGAGAGATGTGTCAATAAAATAAAATACGGACATGAGGGCATCATGATCACCTTAAGAACAGGAATACTTATTGATATATAATTTCTTATACTAGAATAACAATTCATTCACAAGGTAAAGTATGAACCAAGAACTCTATTTAGAACCAACAAACTATGCTCTCAGTCATTGAGGCAATGGCAATTTATCATAACATTGGGAAGAGTCAATATAAGATATTGTAAAGCAAATACACATACTCAATCATCTTCTAGTCTTTCATAATTGCTAACACTCACGTTGTACTCATCAGGTTAAAGCTTCAATTGGACACAGAGAAAGATAGGGGCTTATAGTTTTGCCTCCCAACTATTGACCTCAAGGGTAATGTCAACAGAAATAATTCATGATCACCCACATCCGAGTGGATATATGTGTCTAGATCATTCCCCAACACATGACGCTTGCCAAGAGAGAAAGGAAAATATAGGAAGTGCTGAAGATCACCATGACTCTTGTAAAAAGGTAAGCACTAGAAAGTAAAAGTAATAGATAGGCCCTTCACAGAGGGAAGCAGAGGTTGTCATGCCCTTTTTGTTTTTGGATGTGCAAACCCTTAATGCAAAGGAACGTCGCGTTGTATTTCCCTTTGTGATAGCAACCTTTATTATGCAGTCCATCGCTTTTATTTCTTTACCATCACAAGTTCGTACAATGCTTATTTTCCCTTACAATAAAAGATCATACATAGTTAGGAGCAATTTTTATTGCTTTTTGCATCGATGACAACTTACTTGAAGGATCTCACTCAATCCTTTGGTAGGTATGGTGGACTCTCATGGCAAAACTGGGTTGAGGGTGTTTGGAATGCACAAGTAATATCTTTACTTGGTGCAGAAATTTTGGCTAGTATGAGGTGGAAGCAAGCACTACATGTTGGAGGATCTATAACCATATAACTTCTATTCGGAGATAAGCAAACATAACCCATTATGTTATCTTTCTTGTCCAACATCAACTTCTTAGCATATAATATTTTAATGAGTGCTCACAATCATAAAATATGTCCAAGATAATGTATTTATATGCGAACCTCTCTTTCTTTATTACTTCCTTTTAATTGCAAAAATGACCACTTGCTATGTTTGTCAACCCTCAACAAATTTCAATCGACCTACTTCTTATATGTGAAGTAATCACTCCCCATAAGATCGTCATATATACTCTTTGCTTTTATTTACTTATTTCTATTTCTTTTTCTCAAGATCATAGCAGCAAGCAAAGCCCTTACCTCAAAACTAGTTTTTATTATATAACTCTCGGACTCGCTTACATATGGGGAGCATAAAGCAAAACTCAAAGCAAGATCATGCTAAAAACTTTATTCTACTAGATCAAGATAAAACCAAAATGATCAAACTAGGAAAAACGATAAAAGTAAAAGATGTGATGGTGATACGATTCCGGGGAACCTCCCCCAAGCTTGGCACAAGCCAAGGGGAGTGCCCATACCCATGTGTTTAGATGTCTTTCTTAGGAGGTGGTGATGTTATATTCTTGGCGATGATGCCCCTCAGAATGCGATTCTCCTCCTAGAGCTTGTTATTTTGCCACCTAAGATCCATTATTTCCATGTGAAGCTTTCAACTGACGGTTAGAGCTCCCATCACCCATGGATGTTTCATTTCTATGGTGGAAGAACCAACACTCTTTTTCATATTTTCATAAGTAAGAAATTTAGCGTTGGGAGGGATGACCGAATTTGGAATTGCTGAGCTCTGAAGTTCCTCCAATATGACTCCATGTTGTAGACAAGAGGTAACTTCTTAGTCTTCATCCATGGCATCCACCCTTTTCAAATCGGCCTCCATCTCTTCCTCTGTGGCCTTCCAGAAGTGGTTGGCTTCGATGTATGCTCCGGGCCCTGTTGTTGGGTGAGAGACACAGCTCTCCCCGACCGACTCTTGCAAAGACATCTTGCTCTAAATCTGCTGCAGAACAGCTCAAAACGAAAACATGTGGTATTGCCATGACACAAAGGACCAAACCTATGGGAGCTTATATAATGAATTTTTACCGACCAAAAGGAGTATTCTACAAGAAAACGGAGTCTGGGGGTGCACGGGGTGGCCACAAGCCATAGGGGCACGGCCAGGGGGTAGGCGCACCCACCTGGCTTGTCACCTCCTCGTGCACCTTTTAGACTACTTTAAATTTCCCTAATTTATTAAAAATTCCAAAACTGAGAAAATTGCTATTGGAAAAGTTTTGGAGTCGGTTTGCTTACCGTACCACATACCTATTCCTTTTCAGAGTTTGAAACGTTCTGGTAGGTCTCCCTAATGTACTCCTCCAGAGTTATGGTATTGATAATATTGGTTTCAACATTTATGGGAGAACCTGAGATATAATGGTTGATTCTTTGCTCGTTTACCACCTTCGGGTTAGTGCCTTCAGTGGTGTTGATCTTGATGGCACCGGAACGATATACTTCCTCGACAATGTAAGGCCCTTCCCATTTAGAGAGAAGTTTTCCTACAAAAAATCTTAAACGAGAATTGTATAGCAAGGCATGGTCACCTACATTGAATTCATGCTTTTGTATCCTTTTACCATGTCATCTCTTAACCTTTTCTTTAAACAACTTGGCATTCTCATAGGCATGGGTTCTCCATTCATCAAGTGAGCTAATGTCAAATAACCTCTTCTCAGCAGCAAGTTTAAAATCATAGTTGAGCTCTTTAATTGCCCAATAAGCTTTATGTTATAGTTCAAGAGGTAAGTGACAAGCTTTACCATAAACCATTTTATACGGAGACATACCCATAGGGTTTTTGTAAGCAGTTCTATAAGCCCATAATGCATCACCAAGTTTCTTAGACTAATTCTTTCTAGATCTATTAACAGTCTTTTGCAAGATCAGTTTAATTTCTCTATTGCTCAATTCTACTTGACCACTAGACTGAGGATGATAAGGAGATGCAATTCTATGATTAATATCATACTTAGTAAGCAATTTATGGAAAGCACCATGAATAAAGTGTGAACCACCATCCGTCATTAAATATCTAGGGACTCCAAATCTAGGGAAAATAACTTCTTTAAGCATTTTAATAGAAGTGTTATGATCAGCACTACTAGTTGGAATAGCTTCTACCCACTTAGTAACATAATCAACGGCAACTAGAATATGAGTATACCCGTTGGACTTGGGAAAAGGTCCCATATAATCAACGCCCCAAACATCAAAAGGTTCAATAACAAGTGAGTAATTCATAGGCATTTCCTGACGTCTACTAATATTACCGATTCTTTGACATTCATCGCAAGACAAGACAAACTTACGAGCATCCTTGAAGAGAGTAGGCCAATAAAAACCAGATTGTAATACCTTGTGTGCAGTTCTATCTCCAGCGTGGTGTCCTCTGTACGCCTTGGAATGACACTTGTGTAGGATCTGTTCCTGTTCATGCTCAGGTACACAACGTCTAATAACACCATCTACCCCTTCTTTATAAAGCTGTGGATCATCCCAAAAGTAATGTCTTATATCATAGCAAAACTTTTCCTTTTGTTGGTATGTGAAACTAGGCGGTATAAATTTAGCAACAATGTAATTAGCATAATCAGCATACCATGGAGCATTACGCGAAGCATTTATGACAACTAATTGTTCATCAGGAAATCTATCATCAATAGGTAGTGGGTCATCAAGAACATTCTCTAACCTAGACAAGTTATCTGCTACGGGGTTCTCAGCACCCATTCTATCAATAACATACAAATCAAGTTCTTGTAGCGGAAGAACCCATCTAATAAGTCTTTGTTTAGCATCTTTCTTTTCCATAAGATATTTAATAGCGGCATGATCAGTGTGAACAATTACTTGGGAATCAACAATATAAGGTCTGAACTTGTCACAAGAAAACACACTACTAAAAATTCCTTTTTAGTGGTAGCATAGTTTCTTTGAGCACTGTCTAGGGTTTTACTAGCATAATGGATAAAAATTAATTTCTTATCAACTCTTTGTCTTAGAACAGCACCAATGGCATAATCACTAGCATCACACATAATTTCAAAGGGTAGGTTCCAATCAGGTGGTTGAACTGTTGGAAATATGCCCTAGAGGCAATAATAAAATGGTTATTATTGTATTTCCTTGTTCATGACAATTGTCTATTGTTCATGCTATAATTATGTTAACCGAAATCCGTAATACATGTGTGAATACACAGACCACAACATGTCCCTAGTGAGCCTCTAGTTGGCTAGCTCGTTGATCAATAGATGGTCACGGTTTCATGACCATGGACATTGGATGTCATTGATAACGGGATCACATCATTAGGAGAATGATGTGATGGACCAGACCCAATCCTAAGCATACCACAAGATCGTGTAGTTCGTGTGCTAAAGCTTTTCAATGTCAAGTATCGTTTCCTTAGACCATGAGATTGTCCAACTCTCGGATACCGCAGGAATGCTTTGGGTGTGACAAACGTCACAACGTAACTAGGTGGCTATAAAGGTGCACTATGGGTATCTCCGAAAGTATCTGTTGGGTTGGCACGAATCGAGACAAGGATTTGTCACTCCGTATGACGGAGGGGTATCTCTAGGCCCACTTAGTAAGACATCATCATAATGAGATCAATGTGACTAAGGAGTTAGCCACGGGATGATGTGTTACGGAATGAGTAAAGAGACTTGTCAGTAACGAGATTGAACAAGGTATAGGGTTACCGGCGATCGAATCTCGGGCAAGTATCATACCGGTAGACAAAGGGAATTGAATACGGGATTGATTGAATCCCCGACATCGTGGTTCATCCGATGAGATCATCGTGGAGCATGTGGGAGCCAACATGGGTATCAAGATCCCGCTGTTGGTTATTGACCGGAGAGGTGTCTCGGTCATGTCTATGTGTCTCCCGAACCCATAGGATCTACACACTTAAGGTTCGATAACGCTAGGGTTATAGGGAAATAGTGTACGTGGTTACCAAGTTTGTTCGATTTCCCGGATGAAATCCCAGACGTCACGAGGAGTTCCGGAATGGTCCGGAGACAAAGATTGATATATAGGAAGTGAAGTTTTGGTTACCGGAAATGTTTCAGGTGTCACCGGTAACGTACCGGGACCACCGAAAGGGTTCCGGGGGTCCACCGAGAGGGGCCACGGGCCCCAGAAGGCTGCATGGTCTGAAGGTGGAGGGAACCATCCCCTAGGTGGGCTGTTGCGCCCCTCCCACTTGTCCCAAGGCACAGCAAGGAGAGAGGGGGGCAAACCCTAGGCCTAGATGGGCCCTAGGCCCACCCTAGGGCAGCTAGGGCTGCCACACCACCTCTCCCTCCCTCTTGGCCGCCGGACAAGATCTCATCTAGGGCTGCCGCACCACCCAGGGTGGGAACCCTAGGGGTGGGCACCCTCCTCCCTCTCCTCCTATATATAATTGAGCCTTTGGCGCTGTTCGAGACACGACTCTCTCTCTCCCTCTCGGCGCAGCCCTACTTCTCCCTCTCCTCGTTCTCCATAGTGCTTGGTGAAGCCCTGTCAGAGACCATGCAGCTCCACCATCACCATGCCGTCATGCTACCAGATCTCTCCCTCAACCTCTCCTCCCTTCTTATTGGATCAAGGCGTATGAGACGTCACCGGGCTGCACGTGTGTTGAACACGGAGGCGCTGTTGTTCGGCGCTAAGATCAGAGTCCTCCGCGATCTGAATCGCTATGAGTGCGACTCCACCAACCGCGTTCTTGTAACACTTCCTATTAGCGATCTTCAAAGGTATGAAGATGCAATATATTCCT
Source organism: Hordeum marinum (assembly GCA_022496015.1). Classification (NCBI taxonomy): domain Eukaryota; kingdom Viridiplantae; phylum Streptophyta; class Magnoliopsida; order Poales; family Poaceae; genus Hordeum; species Hordeum marinum. Next base: position 473,994,757 of record CM039678.1, read on the forward strand.
TCTCATTGTTGGTTTCTCCATAGATAGATCTTGGTGAACGCGTAGAAAATTTTGATTTACTACTACGTCTCCCAACAGTGGCATCATGAGCTAGGTTTATGCGTAGAATCTATGCATGGGTAGAACACAAAGTTGTTGTGGGTGTCGATCTTGTTAATTTTCTTACCACTACTAGTCTTATCTTGATTCAGCGGTATTGTGGGATGAAGCGGCCCGAACCAACTTTACACGTACACTTACGTGAGACCGGTTCCACCGCCTGACATGCACTTGCTGCATAAGTTGGCTAGCGGGTGTCTGTCTCTCCCACCTTAGTCAGATTGGATTCAATGAAAAGGGTCCTTATGAAGGGTAAATAGCAATTGGCATATCACGTTGTAGTTTTGGCGTAGGTAAGAAACGTTCTTGCTAGAAACCTATAGCAGCCACGTAAAAACTACAAATTAGAGGACGTCTAACTTGTTTTTGCAGCATATGCCTTGTGATGTGATATGGCCAAAGTATGTGATGTGATGCATTGTGATGTATGAGATTGATCATGTTCTTGTAATAGGTTCACGACATGCATGTCGATGAGTATGACAACCGGCAAGAGCCATAGGAGTTGTCTTATTTTATTGTATGACCTGCGTGTCAATCATAAACGCCATGTAATTACCTTACTTTATTGCTAAACGTTAGCCATAGTAGTAGAAGTAATAGTTGGTGAGACAACTTCATGAAGACACGATGATGGAGATCATGATGATGGATATCATGGTGTCGTGCCGGTGACAGTGATGATCATGGTGCCCCGAAGATGGAGATCAAAGGAGCAAGATGATATTGGCCATATCATGTCACTATATTGATTGCATGTGATGTTTATCCAGTTTACATCTTATTTGCTAGAATGACGGTAGTGAATAAGATGATCTCTCAATAAAATTTCAAGAAAGGTGTTCACCCTAACTGTGCACCGTTGCTAAGGATCGTTGTTCCGAAGCACCACGTGATGATCGGGTGTGATAGGTTCTAACGTTAGCATACAATGGGTGTAAGCCAGATTTACACACGCGAAACACTTAAGTTGACTTGACGAGCCTAGCATGTACAGACATGGCCTCGGAACACAGAAGACCAAAAGGTCGAACATGAGTCGTATAGAAGATGTGATCAACATGGAGATGTTCACCATGGATGACTAGTCCATCTCACATGATGATCGGGCATGGGCTAGTTGACATGGATCATGTATCACTTGGATGACTAGAGAGATGTCTATCTAAGTGGGAGTTCATTAAATAATTTGATTATGTGAACTTAATTATCATGAAATTAGTCTAAAATTGTCCTTACAATCTATATTGTAGGTCCAATGGCCAACGCTAATGTCACCCTCAACTTCAACGCGTTCCTAGAGAAAACCAAACTGAAAGATGATGGAAGCAACTATGCGGACTAGGTTCGTGGCTTGAGGATCATCCTCATAGCTTCCAAAAGATTGTATGTCCTTGATGCACTACTAGGTGACCCACCCATTTTCCCAGCGGACCAAGACGTTACGAACGCTTGGCAGTCACGCTGCGATGATTACTCCCTGGTTCAATGAGGCATGCTTTACAGTTTAGAACCGGGGCTCCAAAAGCGTTTTGAGCAACACTGAGCATATGAGATGTTCCAAGAGCTAAAACTGGTTTTCCAAGCTCATGCCCGGGTCGAGATATATGAAGTCTCCGACAAGTTCTTCAGTTGTAAGATGGAGGAGAATAGTTCTATCAGTGAGCACATACTCAAAATGTCTGGGTTGCACAACCGCTTGACTCAGCTGGGAGTTAATCTCCCGGATGACTTGGTCATTGACAGAATCCTCCAGTCGCTTCCACCAAGCTACAAGAGCTTTGTGATGAACTACAACATGCAGGGGATGGAGAAGTCCATTCCTGAGTTGTACTCGATGCTGAAATCAGTGGAGGTCAAGATCAAAAAGGAGCATCAAGTGTTGATGGTGAATAAGACCACTAGTTTCAAGAAAGGCAAGGGTAAGAAGAACTTCAAGAAGTACGGCAAAGCTGTTGCCGCGCCCGGTAAGCAAGTTGCAAGGAAGAAGAACAAGAATGGACCCAAGCCTGAGACTGAGTGCTTTTATTGCAAGGGTACCGGTCACTGGAAGAGGAACTACCCCAAGTACTTAGCGGATAAGAAGGCCGGAAACGTTAAAGGTATATGGGATATACTTGTTATTCATGTGTACCTAACCAGCGCTCGTAGTAGCTCCTGGGTATTTGATACCGGTGCAGTTCCTCACATTTGTAACTCCAAGCAGGAGCTGCGGAATAAGCGGAGGCTGGCAAAGGACGAGGTGACGATGTGCATTGGGAATGGTTCCAAGGTCGATGTGATCGACGTCGGCACGCTACCTCTACATCTACCTTCAGGATTAGTTTTAAACCTTAATAATTGTTATTTAGTACCAGCTTTGAGCATGAACATTGTATCTGGATCTCGTTTGATGCGAGATGGCTACTCATTTAAATCTGAGAATAATGGTTGTTCTATTTATATGAGAGAAATGTTTTATGGTCATGCTCCGCTGTTCAATGGTTTATTTTTGATGAATCTCGAACGTGATGTTACACATGTTCATAGTGTGAGTACCGAAAAGTGTAAGGTTGATAACGATAGTCCCACTTACATGTGGCACTGCCGCCTTGGTCATATTGGTGTCAAACGCATGAAGAAGCTCCATGATGATGGACTTTTGGAGTCTCTTGATTTTGAATCATTTGACACGTGCGAACCATGCCTCATCAGCAAGATGACCAAGACTCCGTTCTCTGGGACAATGGAGTGAGTAACTGACTTGTTGGACATAATACATACCGATGTATGCGGTCCAATGAGCGTCGAGGCTCGCGGTGGCTACCGTTATGTTCTCATCCTCACTGATTACTTGAGAAGATATGGGTATGTCTACTTAATGAAACACAAGTCAGAAACCTTTGAAAGGTTCAAGGAATTTTAGAGTGAGGTAGAGAATCAACGTGACAGGAAAATAAAGTGCCTACGATCTGATCGTGGCGAAGATATTTAAGTCACGAGTTCGGCACGCACCTAAGGAAATGTGGAATTGTTTCACAACTCACGCCGCCTAGCACACCTCAGCGAAATGGTGTGTCTGAATGTCGTAATCGCACTCTATTGGATATGGTGCGATATATGATGTCTCTTACCGACTTACTGCTATCATTTTGGGGATATGCATTAGAGACTGCCGCATTCACTTTAAATAGGGCACCGTCAAAGCCCGTTGAGATGACACCATATGAATTATGGTTTGGAAAGAAACCTAAGCTATCGTTTCTAAAAGTTTGGGGATGTGATGCTTATGTGAAGAAACATCAACCTGAGAAGCTCGAACCCAAAGCGGAAAAGTGCATCTTCATAGGATATCCCAAAGAGACTATTGGGTATACCATCTACCTCAGATCCGAAGGAAAAGTCTTTTTTGCCAAGAATGGATCCTTTCTCGAGAAAGAGTTTCTCTCGAAAGAAGTAAGTGGGAGGAAAATAGAACTTGATGAGGTAATTGTACCTCCACTCGAACCAAAGAGTAGCGCAGCACAGGAAGCTGTTTCTGTGGAGCCTACACTGGCTGGACAGGAAGTTAATGATGATGATCATGAAACTTCAGATCAAGTTACTATTGAACATTGAAGTTCCACTAGGACACGTTCCGCACCAGAGTGGTATGGCAACCCTGTCCTGGAAATCATGTTGTTGGACAACGGTGAACCTTCAAACTATGAAGAAGCGATGACGGGCCCGTATTCCAACAAACGGCTTGAAGCCATGAAATCCGAGATAGGATCCATGTATGAGAACAAAGTGTGGACTTTGGTGGACTTGCCTGATGATAAGTGAGCCATTGAAAATAAATGGATCTTTAAGAAGAAGACTGACGTTGATGGTAATGTGACCGTCTATAAGGCTCGGCTTGTCGCTAAGGGTTATCGACAAGTTCAAGGAGTTGACTACGATGAGACTTTCTCACCCATAGCAATGTTGAAGTCTGTCCGAATCATGTTAGCATTTGCCGCATTTTATGATTATGAGATCTTGCAAATGGACGTCAAAACGGCATTCCTTAATGGCTTGTTTAAGGAAGAACTGTATATGATGCAGCCGGAAGGTTTTGTCGATCCTAAAGATGCTAACAAGGTATGCAAGCTCCAGCGCTCCATCTATGGGCTGGTGCTAGCATCTCGGAGTTGGAACATTCGCTTTAGTGAGGCGATTAAAGCGTTTGGATTTATACAGGTTTATGGAGAACCCTGTATTTACAAGAAAGTGAGTGGGAGCTCTGTAGCATTTCTCATATTATATGTGGATGACATATTGTTGATGGGAAATGATATAGAACTTTTGGAAAGTGTAAAGGCCTACTTGAATAAATGTTTTTCAATGAAGGACCTTGGAGAAGCTGCTTACATATTAGGTATTAAGATCTATAGAGATAGACTGAAATGCCTCATAGGTCTTTCACAAAGCACATACCTTGAAAAGATATTGAAGAACTTCAATATGGATCAGTCCAAGAAGGGGTTCTTGCCTGTGTTACAAGGTGTGAGATTGAGTACGACTCAATGCTCGACCACGGCAAAGGATAGAGAAGAGATGAGTGTCATCCCCTATGCTTCAGCCATAGGCTCTATTATGTATGCCATGCTGTGTACCAGACCTGATGTGAACCTTGCCATAAGTTTGGTAGGGAGGTACCAAAGTGATCCCGGAGCGGAACACTGGACAGTGGTCAAGAATATCCTGAAGTACCTGAAAAGGACAAAGGACATGTTTCTCGTATATGGAGGTGCCAAAGAGCTCGTCGTAAAGGGTTACGTCGATACTAGCTTCGACATAGATCCGGATGACTCCAAGTTGCAAACCAGATCCGTGTATATTTTGAACGGAGGGGCAATCAGCTGGTGCAGCAGCAAGCAAAGCATCGTGGCGGCATCTACATGTGAAGCGGAGTACATAGCTGCTTCGGAAGCAGCAAAGGAAGGAGTCTGGATGAAGGAGTTCATCACCAACCTAGGAGTGATTCCCAATGCGTCGGGCCCGATGACTCTATTCTGTGACAACACTGGAGCTATTGCCCTTGCGAAGGAGCCCAGGTTTCACAAGAAGACAAGACACATCAAGCATCTCTTCAACTCCATCTGTGATTACATTCATGAGGGAGATATAGTTATTTTTAAAGTACATACGGATCTGAATGTCGCAAAACCATTGACTTAACCTCTCTCACGAGCAAAACATGATCAACGCCAGATTGCTATGGCTGTTCGATTCATCACAATGTAACTAGATTATTAACTCTAGTGCAAGTGGGAGACTGTTGGAAATATGCCCTAGAGGCAATAATAAACTGGTTATTATTGTATTTCCTTGTTCATGATAATTGTCTATTGTTCATGCTATAATTGTGTTAACCGGAAACCGTAATACATGTGTGAATACATAGACCACAACATGTCCCTAGTGAGCCTCTAGTTGGCTAGCTCGTTGATCAATAGATGGTCACGGTTTCATGACCATGGACATTGGATGTCATTGATAACGGGATCACATCATTAGGAGAATGATGTGATGGACAAGACCCAATCCTAAGCATAGCACAATATCGTGTAGTTCGTCTGCTAAAGCTTTTCCAATGTCAAGTATCGTTTCCTTAGACCATGAGATTGTGCAACTCCCGGATACCGTAGGAATGCTTTGGGTGTGCCAAACGTCACAACGTAACTGGGTGGCTATAAAGGTGCACTACGGGTATCTCCGAAAGTGTCTGTTGGGTTGGCACGAATCGAGACTAGGATTTGTCACTCCGTATGACGGAGAGGTATCTCTGGGCCCACTCGGTAAGACATCATCATAATAAGCTCAATGTGACCAAGGAGTTAGCCATGGGGTGATGTGTTACGAAACGAGTAAAGAGACTTGCGGGTAACGAGATTGAACAAGGTATAGGGATACCAACGATTGAATCTCGGGCAAGTATCATACCGGTAGACAAAGGGAATTGAATATGGGGTTGATTGAATCCCCGACATCATGGTTAATCCAATGAGATCATCATAGAGCATGTGGGAGCCAACATGGGTATCCAGATCCCGCTGTTGGTTATTGATCGGAGAGGTGTCTCGGTCATTTCTACGTGTCTCCCGAACCCATAGGGTCTACACACTTAAGGTTCGATGACGCTAGGGTTATAGGGAAATAGTGTGCGTGGCTACCAAAGGTTGTTCGGAGTCCCAGATGAGATCCCAGAAGTCACGAGGAGTTCCGGAATAATCCAGAGACAAAGATTGATATATAGGAAGTGAGGTTTTGGTTACCAGAAATATTTTGGGCGTCACCGGTAACGTACCGGGACCAGCAGAAGGGTTCTGGGGGTCCACCGGGAGGGGCCACGGGCCCCGGAGGGCTGCATGGGCTGAAGGTGGAGGGAACCAGCCCCTAGGTGGGCTGATGCGCCCCTCCCACCTGGCCCAAGGCGCAGCAAGGAGAGAGGGGGGGCAAACCCTAGGCCTAGATGGGCCCTAGGCCCACCCTAGGGCAGCTAGGGCTGCCGCACCACCTCTCCCTCCCTCTTGGCCGCCGGCCAAGATCCCATCTAGGGCTATCGCACCACCTAGGGTGGGAACCCTAGGGGTGGGCACCCTCCTCCCTTTCCTCCTATATGTAATTGAGCCTTTGGGGCTGTTTGATACACGACTCTCTCTCCCTCTCGGCGCAGCCCTAGTTCTCCCTGTCCTCGTTCTCTGTAGTGCTTGGCGAAGCCCTGCTGGAGACCACGCAGCTCCACCGTCACCATGCTGTCGTGCTGTCGGAGCTCTCCCTCAACCTCTCCTCCCTCCTTGTGGGATCAAGGCATAGGAGACGTCACCGGGCTGCAAGTGTGTTGAACGCGGAGGCGCCGTTGTTCGGCGCTAAGATCGGAGTCCACGCGATCTGAATCACTATGAGTATGACTCCACTAACCGCGTTCTTGTAACGCTTCAGCTTAGCGATCTTCAAAGGTATGAAGATGCAATCTCTTCCTTCTCTTTGCTGGTTTCTCCATAGATAGATCTTGGTGAACGCGTAGAAAATTTTGATTTACTACTACGTCTCCCAACATGAACAACAAGTGCAGAAATCAAGGCTTCCTTAAGGATTTCAAAGGCTTCTACACAATCATCATCAAAAACAAAAGGAACATCTTTTTGCAAGAGATTAGTGAGAGGTCGATAAATTTTAGAGAATTCTTTAATAAATCTCCTATAGAAACCAACATGACCAAGGAAACTTCTTATACCTCTGATATCTGTGGGACACGGCATTTTCTCAATAGCATCTACTTTAGCTTTATCCACCGCAATACCTCTGTCAGAAATTTTGTATCCCAAGACAATGCCCTCATTAACCATAAAGTGGCACTTCTCCCAATTCAAGACAAGATTAGTTTCTTCACATCTCTGCAAAACTCGGTCAAGGTTGCTCAAGCAATCATCAAAAGAAGTTCCGTAAATAGAGAAATCATCCATGAAAACCTCAACAATCTTTTCACAAAAGCCAGAGAATATAGCAGTCATGCATATTTGAAAGGTAGCAGGTGCATTGCATAAACCAAAAGGCATACGCCTATAAGCAAAGGTACCGAAAGGGCAAGTAAAAGTTGTATTTTCTTGATCCTCTTTTGACACGGGTATTTGAGAGAAACCAAAATAACCATCTAGAAAGCAGAAGTGTGTGTGTTTAGAAAGTCTTTATAGAATTTGATCAATAAAAGGTAGAGGGTAATGATCTTTCCTAGTAGCTTTATTAATTTGCTAAAATCAATTACCATTCTATATCCTATAACAATTCTTTGTGGGGTCAATTCATTTTTATCATTAGGAACAACACTAATACCTCCCTTCTTAGGGACCCAATGAACAGGAGTTACCCACCTACTATTAGCAATAGGATAAATTATACCTACCTCCAGAAGCTTTACTATTTCATTTCTTACCACTTATTTCATTATAGGATTTAACCGTCGTTGGTGATCAACAACTGGTTTAGCATCAGGTTCCATATTAATGTTATGCTGACATAGAGTGGGACTAATGCCCTTAAGATCATCAAGAGTATATCCAATAGCAGCACGGTGCTTCTTCAGAGTTCTCAATAATCTCATTTCTTCATTCTCTGAAAGGTTAGCATTAATAATAACAAGATATATTTTCTTTTCATCAAGATAAGCATATTTCAAAGTATCCGGTAATTGTTTAAGCTCAAACACGGGATCACCCTTGGGTGGACGAGGATCCCCAAGTATTTCAATAGGCAAGTTGTGTTTCAAAATAGGATGTTGATCAAAGAAAATCCTATCTATTTCATTCCTTTCATTCATATGCATATCGTTTTCATGGTCTAGCAAATATTGTTCTAAGGGATCAGTAGGAGGCACATCAATTGAAGCAAGACCAATAATTTTATCCTTACTAGGCAATTCTTTATCATGGGGTTGTCTACGAAATTTAGAGAAATTAAACTCATGGGACACATCCCCAAAACTCACAGTAACACTTTCTTTCTCACATTCTATCTTAGCATTAACAGTATTCAAGAATGGCCTACTAAATATAATGGGACAAAAATCATCTTGCGGGGAACTAACAACAAGAAAATCAGTAGGATATTTTATTTTCCCACACAAGACTTCAACATCTCTAACAATCCCAACTGGTGCTATAGTATCTCTATTAGCAAGCTTAATGGTAACATCAATTTCTTCCAATTCAGCTGGTGCATTACCATTCATAATTTGTTGATATAAGGTAAAGGGAATTGCACTCACACTAGCACCCACATCACATAAACCATGATAACAATGATCTCCTATTTTAATGGAAACAACAGGCATGCCAACTATAGGTCTATGTTTATCTTTAGCATCAGGTCTAGCAATTCTAGCAGCTTCATCACAAAAATGAATAACATGCCCATCAATATTATCAACCTGGAGATCTTTAACCATAGAAATACTAGGTTCCACTTTAATTTGTTCAGGGGGTGTAGGTGTTCTAACATAGCTCTTACAAACCACAGTTGAAGCTTTAGCATGTTCCTTTATTCTAACAGAAAAGGGTGGTTTCTCAATATAAGCAGCAGGAATAACAGGATCAACATTATAAATAATAGTTTCTTCTTCAACTTTAATAGGTTCAACTACTTTCACTTCAATGGGAGGATGATATATAAACCACTTCTCCTTAGGGAGATCAACATGAGCAGCGAATGATTCATAGAAAGAAGCTACTATCTTAGAGTCAAGTCCATATTTAGTGCTAAATTCACGAAAAGCATCGGCATCTATAAAGGATTTAACACAATCAAACTGAAGGTTTCCTGACTACTTACCTTACTCGAGTTCCCAATCTTTAGAGTTGCATTTAATTCTTTCCAATAAATCTCATTTGAATTCAATATCTTTCTTCATGTAGGAACCAGTACAAGAAGTGTCGAGCATGTATGGATTATACGAGAAAGCCGAGCATAAAAATTCTGAATAATGATTTCTCTTGAAAGCTCATGATTGGGGCAAGAATATAACATTGACTTAAGCCTCTCCCAAGCTTGAGCGATACTTTCTCCTTCACGAGGCCAAAAATTATAGATATAATTCCGATCGTAATGAACCTGATGCATAGGATAAAACTTCTGATGAAATTCCAATTTCAATCGGTTGTAGTTCCATGATCCAATATCATCACATAGCCTATACCATGTCAATGCCTTCTCCTTCAAAGATAAAGGAAATACCTTCTTCTGGACATCATCCTCGGGCAAACCTGCAAGCTTAAATAATCCACAAACTTGATCCACATAGATTAGATGCAAATCGGGATGTAGTGTTCCATCTCCTGCATAAGGATTAGCTAGTAGTTTCTCTATTATACTCGAAGGAATTTCATAATAAATATTTCCAGTAGGTTTAGTAGGTCAAGGAGCAACTCTTTCTACTTTCGGTCGAGGTAAAGATACCTGGAACAAGCCCCTCAAAGGATTATTTTCCACAGTAACAAGTGACAATAAATTTCAGCACACTATATAAAAATTTCCTTACCAAATTCCACTCACAAATGGAGCTTCACTCCCCGGCAACGGCGCCAGAAAAGAGTCTTGATGACCCACAAGTATAGGGGATCTGTCGTAGAACCTTCGATAAGTAAGAGTGTCGAACCCAACAAGGAGCAAAAGGAAATGACAAGCGGTTTTCAATAAGGTATTCTCTTCAAGCATTGAAATTATCGGTAACAGATAGTTTTGTGATAAGGTCATTCATAACGGTTAGCAAGTAATAAATGTAGCAAAGGTGCAGCAAGGTGGCCCAATCCTTTTTGTAGCAAAGGACAAGCCTGGACAAACTCTTATATAAAGCAAAGCACTCCCGAGGACACATGGGAATTTCTGTCAAGCTAGTTTTCATCATGCTCATTTGATTCGCATTCTTTACTTTGATAATTTGATATGTGGGTGGACCGGCGCTTGGGTGCTGACATTACTTGTACAAACCTCCCACTTATGATTAACCTCTCTCGCAAGCATCCACAACTATGAAAGAAGAATTAAGATAAATCTAACCATAGCATGAAGCATATCGATCCAAATCAGCCCCTTACGAAGCAACACGTAAACTAGGTGTAACATCCCAAATTTTTGAATGTTATAATAAATATTAGAATGATTGTTTGTTTGATTGAGTGATTGAAAATTTGAAACTTTTTGAAAACTTTTCGAATGAGAGGGAATGACATGACTTTCCATATGATTTTGGAATTCAAATTCCTACATTTCAAATCAGTGAGAGAAGATGACATGACTTCTTCAATATAAAAAAAGATTTGAAGAGTGAAATTTGAAATAATTTGAAATTTTCTGATATGAAGTTCTTTTCATATTTTGATTTCCAATTTGAAGTTGAAAGAATTAAAATACCCTTGATAAGATTTTGAGAGGATTAACATGACACTCCACACCAGGGTTATTTTTGTGAAGCATTTGAACCCTAAAACTCAGGGGGTTATTTGAGAATTATTTGCAAAAACAACTGAAAGCCATTTAGGCATTTTATGAAAATAATTTTTTTAAAGTATTCATTTTGGCCGTGGAAAATGTCCATCTAATAGCATTTATTCCCCTGGTCATTTTGGTGTATAGATCTTCATTTTTTGGACAAGTATTTATTGCCATAAAGATAGTTTCCTCCTCTGTAAATTAGTAAAAGGAAACAAATTTCAAAAATTAGGAAACCCCGCGGCCCACCTACCTAATCGGGCCTGATCCGGATCCGAAATTGATTCGGACCGGCCACCGACGCCGCCCACTCCCTCTCTCTCTCTCTCTCTGACGTGCGGGCCCGACCGACCGATCGCGCCATCACTGTGGTCATCTCCTTGCTCCCTCCTTCCTTTCCAATGCCGGCGACCACCGGATCCCGGATCTCCCTCCCCTTCCATTTCTACGACCCCGAGCCGCCCCCTATAAAACCTCAGACCCGTTCCACCCATTTCCCCCTCGTCTGACCCTCTCCTCTCGCCGGAATCCCTCACCGGACATAACCACGGCCGCCACGCCAGTGCCGCACCACCGCTCCACCCAGACGTCCCCGACGCCGTCTGAACCCATCATCCACTTCGTCGTCATCGTACGCACCTCCCCAACCATTCGCCCGAGCCTCGCACCCACCGGAGCCCCTTTCCTCGTTGACACCTGAGCGCCGCCGCCGCCTCCAAGCTCACCGCCGTCGACACCATCGCCCACGAGCCCTACTGACGCTACCGTCGTGCTCGTCGTCCTCGCCTGCGTCAACCGGTGCCATCAGACGCGCCGTAGGACCACCGGAGCGACGTCCCCGTCGACCTCGCCAGCTCGGACATCGCCGGAGCTCTCGTCGGACTCCACAACCACCGCGGTGAGGTTCCCCTTCTCCCTCCCCCGTCTGATCTAGATGAACGGCTCACATTAGAAGGCCCATACCCCTTCGATTTATTTTAAATGAACCAGCCGGGGTTTTTTCAGTTTAGATTAGCCGAAGCGTTTTTTGAAGTATCGGTCGTCCGCCCGAAAACTTCGCTCACGCACACTCTGTAGCCAATCACAGAGCGCCACGTAGCACCCTGTCCGTTAGTTAGGATTTTTTTTCTTTTCTCTTTTCTGTTTTCAAACAGAATAGTTTCTGGCTTTCTTTTCTTTATATATTTTATGTTTTTAATTGTTTTAATTTGATTCTTTTTGTATTGTGTCACAAATTTTACGTAGTTTCCCTAGATATCAAGTTTTACTATATTTGAATAATTTAAAATTGAATTCAAACAGATTTGATTCAAATATTATTTTCTGAATATCCTGAGTTTAAAATTTTATTTTGAGTTGATTCTTTTTGCTACTTGTCACTAGTGATGTTATTTATCAATAGGTTAAATTTTCGAATTTTTAGAATATTTAAGTGAGTATTTTTAACAAAATAGATTCTGTTTTAGTTCTTTTAGGTTTATTTCTATTTCTCTTGTTTAAAATTGTTTTTTTCTTTTTATTAGTTGATAAATTCCACCTTGTTTTCTGTTAGTTAGCAGTAGTATTTTAAACCAAGTTTATTTTGTGTCATTTATTATTTTTATAGCATGAAATCAATTCTAGTTTCATAATAACTTGCAAATTGATTTCATTTCTAGTTAGAATTCTTATTTGAAAATAATTTTTATTTTAAATTGTGTTATAAGTTTTACTTTCTGTTAACTAAGTTGTTTTGTATTCTCTTATTTTATTATTTTATTTGTTGTTAGGATTATTAGTTAGAAAACTTAGTGTTTAGTGAGTTATTTATCATAGTTCTTAGTTGATTTTCAAAAGAAATTCTTTTTGCTAAAATAATTTTGTTATATTTACTATGTTTTGTGTTTTACTTTTGAAAATAGGATTTACTTGTAGAGAAAACCAACCTTAGTTGTGTTGATGAAAGTTTTGTTGTTTTGAGTTTTGTCTTAAGCATTTCCTTCATCACAACCTTGTTGCTTATGGTTTTGTGTTACTTTTTGATTGTTAGAATTGATTGCCAGTATGATTGCTTATATGAATGCAATGTTTGAATTATATAGATTTTTCATCGGAGAGTGACGAATAGTCTATCAAGTTATTTCTGAGAACGACATTTTTCTTCATCAATAGTACAGGCAAGTTCACTTTGACCATTTTGTTCATACCTATGTTTTATTGCATGTAGTGAAATCATTCAACAAATCCCTCCCGTAGTGCTATTGAAATTCTTGTCGTTGAGTAGAATGCATGAGGTAGGAACCCACCACTTGTTCCTAAAGCCCCAGGAACGTTAGTTATTTTTATGCTATGCTAAAGTAGACGGGGTTTGGTATGAGTGTTCGTGAGTGGTGTGAGAAGGAGGACTCTACGTCAAGACAAAAAATTCATGAAGGCATCTTCAAGTCCTGAATCTTCAAGACCTCAAGTCTTCGAGACTCGAGAAACAAGTTTTCAATACACACTACTGGGTGAATGATGGTTGATTGGGCATCCCTGGAGTAACCAGTGGATGGCCGGGATGCATGGAGAAGCGCCATGACATCTTGCGGAAAGCTTCACCCAGACTCAAAGAGACGGATGAATACTTCATGCCCGGAAGCTTACCTGTGTAGCCACAAGTCATTATGGGCTCTGGCTTGGTTGATCTTTGTTGTGACTCTGGCTGGGCAGTGCTACGAGATGTAGTCAACGTTAGGAATGGATGGGCACTGAGAGTAGTCAGGGAAACACTCTGAAAGACCATATTTTGTTCATCCTATTCTCAAACACCCGGCAGTGCGAGGACTTACAAGGAGGGAACGAATCTTGTGGGTAAAGTACACAACACTCTGCAGAGTTAAACCTAATCGATTAGCCGTGTCCCCGGTTACGGACAATTTGAGCTTCTAGACTTGGATCTATCTCTGAACTCTCAACACTGGACTGATAATTAATTGTGCACAACTTATGATACTTGTGGGCATTAAGACATCAGTTGGCGGAACCATGTCATGATAGGTAACTCTATAGTGAAAATTCTTGTTATTCCGTTGTTGTAAGGAAAGAAATAAAATCAGCTTTTATGCAAAAACTCAGACACAGAACCACAAAGCCTTACTGCATATAGAATAGTTTTTATCTTCTGCTCTACTATGGTGATCTTGCCGGTACATTCAATGCATTGACCTACATGGCTGCAACGTCTCATGTTGCAGATACTCTTCTTCGACGAGTAAGAGTACGATTCAGGGTTACGGTCTACACTCAACCTACCGTTGGTGTTATTTGGGACTCCACTCCCGTTGACTGTTTCCACTGAGATTTTAAGGTATATATCAGTTTCACGTTAATTAAATGTGATTGCACTTTGATATATACATTGATGTACTGTGTGTGCCAGCATACTGATCCAGGGATGGCACAGAAAACACAGAGGCTTGACTCGTTTTGAGTCGGGTTGTTACACTAGGGTTTAAGCTTCTGTCACTCTAGAAACCCATCATCTACTTATTAATTCCCAATGCCTTCCCCTAGGCCCAAATAATGGTGAAGTGTCATGTAGTCGATGTTCACATAACACCACTAGAGGAGACACAACATACATCTCATCAAAATATCGAACGAATACAAAATTCACATGATTACTTATAACAAGACTTATCACATGTCCTCGGGAACAAACGTAACTACTCACAAAGCATATTCATGTTCATAATCAGAGGAGTATTAATTATCATTAAGGATCTGAACATATGATCTTCCACCATTAAACCAACTAGCATCAACTACAAGGAGTAATCAACACTACCAGCAACCCACATGTACCAATCTGAGGTTTTGAGACAAACATCGGATACAAGAGATGAACTAGGATTTCGAGAGGAGATGGTGTTAATGAATATGTTGATGGAGATTGACCCCCACTCGATGAGAGGATCATTGGTGATGACGATGGCTTCGATTTCCCCCTCCGGGAGGGAAGTTTCCCCGACAGAACAGCTCCGCTAAAGCCCTAGATTGGTTCTGCCCAATTTCCGCCTCGAGACAGCGGCGCTTCATCCCGAAAGCTCTCTTATGATTTTTTCAGGTCAAAACCCTTCATATAGCAGAAGATGGGCACCGGAGGGCTGCCAGGGGCCCACAAGCCATAGGGGCGTGGCAAGGAGGTAGGTCCCCCCCCTCGGCTTGTGACATCCTAGTGGGTCCCCTCTGGTATTTATTTCACCCAGTATTTTTTTATATTACAAAATAATTCTCCGTAACTTTTTAGGACTTTTGGAGTTATGCGGAATAGGTCTCTCATATTTGCTCCTTTTCTAGTCCAGAATTCTAGCTGCCGGCATTCTCCCTCCTCATGTAAACCTTGTAAAATAAGAGAGAAAAGACATAAGTATTGTACCAAAATGTGTAATAACATCTCATAATGCAATAAATATCAATATAAATGCATGATACAAAATGGACGTATCACACCTCTACGGTCAATAACCAATAGCGGGGACTGGATTCCCATATTGGTTCCTACATATTCTATGAAGATCTTTAATAGTTGAACCTCTATGCCAAGAATTCAGTTAATCCCGTATGCAATTCCCTTTGTTCATCGGTATGTTACTTGCCCGAGATTTGACCGTCGGTATCTCGATACCTAGTTCAATCTCATTACCGGAAAGTCTCTTTACTCGTTCCGTAATACAAGATCTCGTGGCTAACTCTTTAGTCACTTTGCTTCCAAGCTCATTATGATGTTGTATTACCGAGTGGTCCCTGAGATACCTCTCCGTCACACGGAGTAACAAATCCCAGTCTTGATCCATCCAAACTCAACATACACCCTCGGAGATACCTGTGGAGCATCTTTATAGTCACCCACTTATGTTGCCACATTTGATACACACAAGGTACTCCTCCGGTGTCAGTGAGTTGCATGATCTCATGGTCATAGGAATAGATACTTGACATGCAGAAAACAATAGCAATAAACTGACACGTTCATATGCTATGTTCATAGTTTTGGGTCTTGCTCATCACATCATTCTCCCAATGATGTGATCCTTTTATCAAATGACAACTCATGTCTATGGCCAGGAAACCTCGACCATCTTGGATCAATGAGCTAGTCCATCAAAGGCTCACTAGGGACTAGCCCTGGCCATGGGCAACCCGGCCCGGTCCGACCTTGCCCACGGGCCGGGCTCGGGCTTAGATTTTGAGCCCGATGGTTGGGCCGGCCGACCTCGGACCCAACGAAACCCAAGTTTACGCCTACGCCGGGTCGGGCTGGGCTTCTTTGGGCTTGGTCCCAAAAAATAGGCTCGACGGTCGGGTCAGGCCAGGCTCGACGGTCGGGTCAGGCCAGGCTCGGGCCTGGGTTTTTAGCGTCGGGCTTTTTTCAGCCCGGTCTGAGGCCCAGCCTAGCCCGAGAAATGGCCAGGTATACTAGGGACATAGTGTTGTGTGTGTACCCACACATGTATATGAGTTTCCAATCAATAAATTATAGCATGGATAATAAATGATTATCATGAACAAGGAAATATAATAATAACCATTTTATTATTGCCTCTAGGGCATATTTCCAACACAATCATCACCGGAGTCCATCTTCATCGTCCCGGCGATGTCCATGACGAGGATGCAGTAGTTCACCCTCGGGGCTGAGGGTATGTACCAGTAGCTATGTGTTTGATCTCTTTCTCTCTATCGTGTTGTTGAGATGGCACAATCTTGATGTATCATGGGCTTTGTTAATATAGTTGAATCATATGGTGTTCTTCCCTTGTTGTCTTGATGTGATGAATTGAGTCTTTCCCTTTGAGGTTTTGTTATGTCCGATTGAATATTGGATTTGAGATCACTTGATGTATGTCTTGCATGGGGATACCCGTGGTGACAATGGGGTGTTCTGTTGATTTGCTTGATATGTTTTTGTACTCGACTTTATATAGTGAGGGGACAAATCCAACCGTTATCCCCTCCTAGCCCGCACACAAGAGGTACCACCGCTTATGGGAGCGGTACTAGCGCTTGGGCGGCTGAGCCAGCCGCACAGCGCAATGGCACGAGGCCACGCGGCGGTAGTGCCGCTGGAGCGGTACTACCACTCGCCAAGCGGTACTACCAGTTGGGTTGCAGTGCATCAGCTCTACAAACGGAGAGGTGGCAGGAGCGGAGGTAGTTCCGGCTAAGCATTACTACCGCTCACGAGAGCGGTACTACCTCTTATAGGCAATAGTACCTCGCCCTACTGTTGCTCGTAGTTTGTTGAGGACTCCAGGCCCAGAAAGAAGGGCGGTAGGGGCACGGTAGTAATAGGCGGTACTACCGTGTCGTACTACCGACCAAAAACCGCTCAGTCCGACACAAAAGTCGAGACACCGAAGCCGGCGGTACAGCGCGAGGTAATGGGCAATTACACTACCGCCCGTAAGCAGTACTACCGCTTACTAGTGTAGGCAGTACTACCACTGCCTTACGCGGTACTTCCGCTTGGTTCCTTCCAGACCAGAACAAAGCTAATGTCAGAACAAGTCCAATGATGCGGGAAAGTAACAAGGGTACAATGGAAAGTGTACGTGTTGATTCCACTCAAACCTTTCCGATGCGGACCCCTTTTAATAGTACGGTTTTCCTATGACTCAATTTCACCAAAAAAGAAACGCATGGAAGAAGCCGTCTTCACTCTAATCAACCGAAGGGCAAGAATCGTCTTGTGTCATATGATGAATTCTCTGAAATGCTTAATGCACTTGATTAGTCCGTAAATACATTTTCATCAATCACCAAAACCACCCACTAGGGTAGAAATATGCCCTTACACTTGCTATCTTGCTAGTTGCAGCGTCCTTATCTGTAATCAAAATCACACCTCTATTTAAAAATCAAAGAAATATTTTCACTGGAAAAGGTTGTTTAAACTTCCACACTTTTTTAGTTATTAATGGGAACATCACGCAATCGCCTAATATAAGGACTTGACTGAAAATCTTCCGTTCTGATGCAAGTTCATCGAAACTCGTCCGGCTCGTTTGACAACTGAATGAGCTTCGTTTGATACAAGTTCATCAAAACTCGTCCGGCTCGTTTGACAACTGGATGAGCTTCACCCTAATAGGTCCATGCCGAAATAAATATCAAGGTTTTCTTGGACCAAGACCTGTGTGATTGTGATGAATTTATGTCTAACATCCAACCACTACCAGAATCAGGCTCGTTGTCGACGGCCTAAACTATGCGGACGGCCATCGTAGGCATATATCACCCTATGCCGACCACCCGCGTCTCACCATCGGCGTATAGAAAACTGTCGGCGTAGATCACCCTATGCCAACGGCCACCGTCAGCATACAAAGGTCGTCGGCGTATATTGATCTATGCCTATGGTGGTTGTCGGCATAGACGCACCGTCGGTGTATCAGCGGGCCCGGCCACTCAATGGGTAAATCCCATTTGACGTCGTCGGCATAGCTTCGATGGTCCACGTCATCGATCCGCGGCAGGTTCCACATCATCGATCCGAGGGAGGTGTGGATACGGGGGCGTAGCTACGTCGATGGTTATGCCATCGGCATACCTTTTTCGGCTATGCCGATAGTGTAACCATCGGCGTAGGTACAATTTTTTAGCTACGCCGACGGCAGTGTAGCTACAACTTTTATTTAGCTACGCTGACGGTGTAACCGTCGGCATAGGTACATTTTTTTAATCTTTCCCCTATATTAAAATTTGATTTAATTAGAAAGTCTATAGCCCATGTCGATGTTATATATAGTCTACACACAGTTTTTTCAATGCATCATCTATTTAGCTGTGTGTATAGGCACTAAAAATCATGTTATATATAGTCTACACATAGTCTTGACGGACGGTGCTGCCGCTTGCACCTGAAGGAGGGAAACGGTGGCGTCAGGTCGACACGGAGGGAATCTTGCGGTTGGTTGGGCCTGGACCTTATTCTAAGATGTTGCTATGGGCTGACCTATCACAGCCAGGTGAAAATGTCCCTCGGTCAAACCTCGTCCCGTGAAAGTCAAAGGGGTAATGTCGCGAGGTCTTGCATTGGGCCCTCTTATACGTTTGGAATCCAGACGTGTAAGAGGGCCTAGCGCAAGACCTGGCGGCATTGCCACCCCCCAGGTCCCCGTCTCGTCTAACCCTCACATTGTTGACAGAACGGATCTACCCCTTTGACTTTCACCGGACGGGATTTGACCGAGGGACACTTTCACCGGGCTATGATAGGCCAGCCCATAGGTATACTTCGGATCAAGGTCCGGATCCAACCCACCACAAAATTCCCTCCGTGTCTACCCTATGTGGCCGTTTCCACCCTTCGTGTGACGGTGACAGGGACGTCTGTGATGGGGGGCACTCTACGGAGCCGCATGACGGGTGCTTACACCTGTCACCACTCTTCCACACGTGTAAGAGGGCCTGGCGCAAGACCTCGTGGCATAGCCCCCTCCAGGTATGTCATCCCATCTAACCCTGACACTGTTGACCGAACGGATCTGCCCCTTTGACTTTCACCGGACGGTGTTTGACCGAGGGACATTTTCACCTAGTTGTGATAGGTTAGCCCATAGGTTCACTTCCGATCAAGGTAAGCACCCGGCACGTGGCTCCGTAGCGTGTCCCCCATCATAGGCATCCCTGCCGTCGTCACACGGAGGGTGGAAACAGCCACGTCGGGTAGACACGGAGGGAATCTTGTGGTGGGTTGGGTCCGGACCTTGATCCAAAGTGTACCTATGGGCTGGTCTATCACAACCCGGTGAAAATATCCCTCTCGGTCAAACCCCGTCCGGTGAAAGTCAAAGGGGTAGATCCGTTCGGTCAACAGTGCCAGGGTTAGACGGGATGGGGGATCTGGGGGTGGCAATGCTGCTAGGTCTTGCGTTTGGCCCTCTTATACGTCTGGAAGTGTGGTGGCAACTATAAGCACCCGGCACACGGCTCCGTAGCGTGACCCCCCTCACGGACGTGAACATTGATTGGAAGTGAACCTATGGGCTAACCTATCACAACCAGGTGAAAATGTCCCTCGGTCAAACATCGTTCGGTGAAAGCCAAAGCGGTAGATCCGTCTGGTCAACAATGTCAGGGTTAGGCGGGAAGGGGGATCTGGAGGCGGCTATGCCGCGAGGTCTTGCGCCAGGCCCTCTTACACGTGTGGAAGAGTGGTGAGAGGTGTAAGCACCCGGCACGCGGCTCCGTAGCGTGCCCCCCATCACAGACGTCCCTACCGCCGTCACACGGAGGGTGCAAACGGCCACGTCGGGTAGACACGAAGGGAATCTTGTTGTGGGTTGGGCCTGGACCTTGATCTGAAGCGTACCTATGGGCTGGCCTATCACAGCCAGGTGGAAATGTCCCTCAATCAAACCCCCTCCGGTGAAAGTCAAAGGCATAGACCGCCCGGTCAACTCTCGCAGGGTTAGACGGGACGGGTGTAGTTTGGGGGATAGCTATACCGCCAGGTCTTTCTCTGGGCCCTCCTAGACGTCCGGAAGTGCAGTGACGGGTGTAAGCACCTGGCACGTGGCTCCGTAGCGTGCCCCCCATCACAGACGTCCCTACCGCCGTCATACGGAGGGTGCAAACGGCCACGTCGGGTAGACACGGAGGGAATCTTGCTGTGGGTTGGGCCTGGACCTTAATCTGAAGCGTACCTATGGGCTGGCCTATCACAGCTAGGTGGAAATGTCCCTCAATCAAACCCCCTCCAGCGAAAGTCAAAGGCGTAGACCACCCAGTCAACTCTCGTAGGGTTAGACGGGACAAGTGTAGTTTGGGAGGTAGCTATGTCGCCAGGTCTTTATTTGGGTCCTCCTTAGGTCCGGAAGTGCGGTGGCGGGTGCAAGCACACGGCACGTGGCTCCATGGTGTGACCCCCCTCACCGACGTCACCGCCGCCGTACCATAGAGGGGGGAACGGCCACGTCGGGTAGTAACAAAGGGAATCTTGGTGTGGGTTGTGCCTAGACCTTGATACGAAGTTTACCTGGGGGCTGGGCTATCACATCCAGGTGAAAATGTCCATCGGTCAAACCCCCTCCACGAAAGTCAAAGGCGTAGACCGCCCGGTCAACTCTCGCAGGGTTAGACGGGACGGGAGTAGTTTGGGGGGTAGCTATGACGTCAGGTCTTTCTCTGGGCCCTCTTACATGTCCGAAAGTGCGGTGGTGGGTGCAAGCACACGACACGTGGCTCCATGGTGTGACCCCCCTCACCGACGTCACCGTCGCTGTCGCACGGAGCGAGGGAAACGGCAAAATAGGCCCAAGAGACATGCGTGGTGGATCTGTGTGTGTTTATGTCTAGATAAGGCACAATTTAGTTAACTGGATTTTTTATTTTTTTATTATTTATATAAAAAATCATAAAAAAAATTGAAAATACCTATGCCGATGGCCACCGTCGGCATAGGCCCCCACCTTATCCGGTCGGGCTGGCCTCCCTCCTCTCCACTCATCCCCTATCTCCCCCACCCTCTCGACCCGACCCGCCCTAGCGCCGTTGCGCTGCCCTAGCATCGCCGCCCCAACCTCGCCCCAGCCCCGCCCCACGTCGCCGCCCATCCTCGTGCCGTCGTCGGGCCTCGCCCCGCGCGCCGCCCCACACCAGCCCCTCCCCCGGCCACCGCCCCGCCCCACCCCGCCCCGCCGGGCCTCGCCCCGTGCGCCGCCCCACACCGGCCCCTCCCCCGGCCACCGCCCCGCCCCACCCCGCCCCGCCCCGCCTCGCCCCGGCCCCCTCCCCGACCACTGCCGTCGTCCCGACCCCTCCCTGGCCACCGCCCCGCCCCGTCCCCTCCCCGACAACCGCCCCGCCCTAGCCCCTCCCCAGCCACCACCCCGCCCCGGCCCCTCCCCAGCGTCGGCCGCCCCGCATCGGACCCTCCACGGCCGCCGCCCCACGTCGGCCACGTCCGGCCCCCCTACGTGAGCTCCTCCTCATCTTTTTCTTCTTTTTTTAACTAATGTTGTTGTTGCTAGATGTTAGATGGTGATTGATGATGATGATTTATTGATGATGTTGTTAGATGGATGCATGATGATGTTATGTAGACGAATGATGATGTTTTTGTTGTTACTGTTAACATGCTAAAAATGTTCATGAATGATGAATGATGATGATGATGTTGTTGCTAGATGGATGTAGATGATCTCGATAAAAAGTAGATATTTGATGTGATGATGTAAATTGTTTTGTCGGTAAATTTGCAGGCTTTGTGGTGTTGCATCTCTTTGGAGTCATCACCGTCGAAGTTGTTGGTCCGTGATCCCGCCGTTGTTCGACTAGTTCCTCTAGAGCCGAGGGTGAGCTACATATCAACCACCTCCACCTACTCTCTTTTAATCATGTCACTAGATTTAATTATCACGTCAAGTCACGTAACCTAGGCATCTCCCGTCCGAAAGGGTTGCATCGATAAATATGCATTCAATTGCATATTTATCACCGCAACTCTTTTGGATTGTCTAGCGTTTTCCATGGACAGCCCGAGGATGTGTAAATTGGGTACGTTCTCCATGCCCTACCCTGTTCCAAGACAAGATTTCGGCGACACCTCCCCGTTGTTCTTTGGAGCACATTCTCTCGGCTATTTGCCTAGACGTGTATTTGGAGAACAGCGGGGAGGTGCTACCAAAATATTGTCTCGGAACGGGGTAGAGCATGGAGAACGTACTCAATCTACACATCCTCGGATGGGATTAGGACCCTCTTTACCTATTAGAGATGTAGGTGGATTCAGTGCCGTCAATGCGGTAGAAAATAAATATTTTATGTGATTAATTCAAATTAAATCTTAATTTTGTTGTGTGGATCTCAATAAAGCAGAGGATGGCAGATAATCGGTGGATGTATAGTGGTTTTACCCGTGGCCCCCATGGGAATCGAGTAACATCAGAGTGGATTGCCAAAACCGATGTGTTTTTGACGGAGACATTCCGTGGTCCAATGAGAATGATCCCACATTGCCCATGTGCGATATGTGGCAGATGTCATTCTAAAGGCAAGTACGAAATGACCTGGCACCTTCGCATGCAAGGATATATGAAAAACTTTGACATGTCGATAAACTTTGTCGAGCAGGACCATGGTAGAGAGGAGGTGATGCGTCAATGCATCGGTGGTTATGTGGATGACGGAGTTAGAGACATGCTAGATGATGTCATTGCTACAGAGGTGACACATGCGACGCCTTCAAAGAATTAACTAGAGGAGCGGAGGAGCCGGGGGGAGCCGGAGGCAACCGCAAAGTCCTTCTTGGAGATCTTGACTTTGTCAAAGAAGCCTCTTTATGCGAGTGCCAAACTCTCTCATCTAGATGTCATCTCGCAACTAATGGCAGTTAAGGCTAAGTATGGTTGTAGCCAAGCTTGCATCAAAGCATTTCTGGGAGTATGGACTAACAGCCTTCTCGATGGTCATGAACTGCCGGAAAGCATGTACGCCACGAAAAAACTCATGAAGACATTCTCTATGGATTATGAGAAAATACATGTCTATCCGAAGAATTGCCTTTTGTTTAGGCATGAGTATGTGGATGACAAGTATTGTAGGAAGTGCGGTTCCTCTCGATACCTTGAGGTAGTTAGTAAGGATGGTCAAAAGAGGCAGCTACGCATCCCCATAAAGGTTCTTCGATATCTTCATTTCATAAAAAGACTGTAGTGCCTTTTCATCGCGGAGGAGTTTGCCAAAATGATGAAGTGGCACAAGAAAGGGAAAAGGTACCATACAAATAAAATCGTACATCCATCGGGAGGTGAAGCATGGAACTCATTCGATAAAGATTACCCCAAGGAAGCAGTCGAGGATGGGAAGGTTAGAGTCGCAATAACAGGTGATGGGGTCAATCCATATGGTATGTCGTCCAATTCATACAGTTGTTGGCCCGTGTTTGTTATTCCGCTCAATCTCCCTCCTGGTGTCCTAATGCAACACAACACCATGTTCTTGTTGCTGACCATTCCAAGGCCTGAATACCCGTGGAAGAATTTGGCAGTGTTTATACAGCCGCTGGTGGATGATTTGCACCATTCTTGGGACAAATTTCTTGATGAAAGTTTGGTTGATGTATTGCATGCATGACTTTCCCAGCTATGCCCTATTCTACGGATGGTGTACAAGTGGTAAGATGCCATGACCAGTGTGCATGCAGGCTCTACGTTTTATTTGGCTGCAGAAGGGTCGCAAGTATGTAGCCTTTAACCAGCACCGCCAGTTCCTCCTCTAGACCATCCATCCAGAAAAAGACATACTTATGCTAGAAAAGTTGTTAAATGAAGACAATGACAACAAGGAAGAGCCTCCACCTCCATCCAACAATGAAGATGATATGTGTGATAGTGATAGTGACAGTGATGATTCGTATGGGTCCTAGCACATGTACGTTTCATGTCCTTTTACTATGGTTTATTAATATGCTTATTTATCAATATCTTTTTATATGGGTTTTTTCTTCCTTATTATTATACTAACTATTTATTCTCTTTTCAATGCAGGTTTGCTAAGCATGGGCAAGGGCAAGGCCGATGGCACAGGTTTACTAAGGAAACTCAAATCGATTACTAGTTAGAGTGGTCGAGCCCGTATTGTTCCGTCTCGACTACTTGAGGATGACTCCTCATAGGAAGGTCAAGGGAGAGGTGCCCCTAGAGGTGGAGGGGGTGGTCGGGCCAGAAACAATGCTCCCTCACCAACTTAGGGGTGCCTTTTACAAGGCCCTCCTGTAGTGAGGTACCCTCCTCTAGTGAGAGACCCTCCTGTAGTGAGGTACCCTCCTCTAGTGAGAGACCCTCCTCTAGTGAGGTGCCCTCTACTGAGGAGGAGTTTCACGAGTAGGTTGAGGATGAGGAGGAGGTTCACGGGGAGTTTGAGGAGGAGGAGTTTGGGGAGGGGGAGGAGGTTGGTGGTGGCAGGGAGGGGGAGAAGGTTGGTGGTGGCAGGGAGGGGGAGGAGGTTGGTGGTGGAAGGGAGGGGGAGGAGGTTGGTGGTGGCAGGGAGGGAGGGTTGTTGGGGAATGTTGCATGGGAAACAAAAAAATTCCTTCGCACACGCAAGATCTATCCATGCTGATGAGCATCTACGAGAGGGAGAGTGGATCTACATACCCTTGTAGATCACTAAGCGTGAAGCGTTAAGAAACGCGGTTGGTGTAGTCGAACGTCTTCGCGATCCAAATCGCCGAGCATCCCGCGATCTCATCATGATCCGTCCCACGATCCAATCATGATCCATCCCACGAACTCATCATGATCCGTCATGCGATCGCATCATGATCTGTCTCGCAATCTTGATCACGGTCCTTCCGATCTAGCGCCGAACGGACGGCACCTCCGCATTCAGCACGCGTATAGCTCGATGACGATCTCCGCCTTCTTGATCCAGCAAGAGGGAGCGGAGAGGTAGATGAGTTCTCCGGAAGCGCAATGGCATTGCGGCGATGGTGGTGGAGCTATTCCAGCAGGGCTTCGCCTAAGCACCGCTAAAAACCGATCTAGAGGAGAAACTGCGATCTAGAGGAGAGGTAGCACATGGCTATTAGGTTTTTGTTTTTCCTCTAAATCCTCTAGTATATATAGGAGGGAGGGAGGGGAGGAGGCATCCTCAAACCCTCCAGGTTTGGTCGAAATTGGAGGTGGAGGAGTCCTACTCCAATCCTCTTAGGAGTAGGATTCCTCCTTTCCACTTGGAAACTCTTTCCATCTCTCCACCTTTGGATTTTTTCCTTCTCAAACCACTCCAGCAGCATGGGCCCTTAGAGGAGGCTTCGACCAGCACACCAGGGGCTGGTTTACCTCCTCCCACAGCCCATGTAGCCTCTTGGGTCGAAATACCTCTCCCGATGGTCCCCGGTACACTACCGGCACTCCAAGTACACTACCGATGAGCCCGAAACTTTTCTAGCAACCAAAACAGGACTTCCTATATATCAGTATTTACCTCTGGACCATTCCGAAGCTCCTTGTGACATCCGGGATCTCATCCGGGACTCCGAACAACCTTCGGTCACCACCATACAAAACTCTATACTACTGAAATGTCACCGAACCTTAAGTGTGCAGACCTTGTGGGTTCGAGAACTATGTAGACATGAACGAGACACCTCTACGGTCAATAACCAATAGCGGGACCTGGATGCCCATATTGGTTCCTACATATTCTATGAACATCTTTATCGGTCGAACCTCTATGTCAAGGATTCAGTTAATCCCGTATGATGTTCCCTTTGTTCTTCGGTATGTTACTTGCCCGAGATTCGATCATCGGTATCTCCATACCTAGTTCAACCTCGTTACCGGCAAGTCTCTTTACTCGTTCCGTAATACAAGATCCCGTGACTAACACTTAGTCACATTGCTTGCTAGGCTTATTATGATGTTGTATTACCGAGTGGGCCCTGAGATACCTCTCCGTCACACGGAATAACAAATCCCAGTCTTGATCCATGCCAACCCAACGAACACCCTCGGAGATACCTGTAGAGCACCTTTATAGTCACCCAGTTACGTTGCAATGTTTGATACACACAAGTTACTCCTCCGGTGTTAGTGAGTTGCATGATCTCATGGTCATAGGAACATATACTTGACATGTAGAAAACAGTAGCAATAAACTGACACGATCATATGCTACGTTTGTAGTTTGGGTCTTGTCCATCACATCATTCTCCTAATTATGTGATCTCGTTACCAAATGACATCTCATGTCCATGACTAGGAAACTATAGCCATATTTGATCAATGATCTAGTCTATTAGAGGCATACTAGGGACATGGTTTTGTCTATGTATCCACCCATGCATCTAAGTCTCCGATCAATACAATTATAGCATGGATAATAAATGATTATCATGAACAAGGAAATATGATAATAACTAATTTATTATTGCCTCTAGGGCATATTTCCAACAGTCTCTCACTTGCACTAGAGTCAATAATCTACTTCACATCACCATGTGATTTGCATTGTTATGAATCTAACACCCACTGAGTTCTGGGGCTCGATCATGCTTTGCATGTGAGAGAGGTCTTATAGTCAACGGGTCTGCGACATTCAGATCCGTATGTACTTTTAAAATCTCTATGTCAAACTATAAACACTACTACCACACTCCACTTGGTACTATTCCAAATGGCTGCTCCACTATGCGTATCCGGCTTGCTACTAAGAGTCATCCGAATTAGTGTTAAAGCTTGCATCGACGAAACTCTTTACGATGAACCCTTTATCACCTTCATAATCGAGAAACGTTTCCTTAGTCTTTTAGTCACTAAGGATAATATTGACCGCTGTCTAGTGATCCACTTCTAGATCACTCTTGTACCCCTTAACGGACTCATGGCATGGCACACACAGATGTAGTACATAGCATGGCATACTATACAGAGCCTATGGCTAAGGCATAGGGGACGACATTCGTCCTTTCTCTTTCTTCTGCCGTTGTCGAGCTTTGAGTCTCACTCAACTTCACACCTCGCAAATTAGGCGAGAACTCTTTCTCTAACTAATCCATTTTGAACTCTTTCAAAATATTGTCAAGGTATGTAGTCATTGAAAGTCTCATCAAGCATCTTGATCTATCTCTATAGATCTTGATGCTCAACAATTAGGTAGCTTTATCCAGGTCTTCCTTTGAAAAACTGTTTTCAAACAACCGTTTATGCTTTCCAGAAATTCTACATCATTTTCGATCAACAATATGTCATCCGCATATACTTATCAGAAATTCTATAGTGCTCCCACTCACTTTATTGTAAATAAAAGTTTCTCGTAAACTTTGTATAGACTCAAAAACTTTGATCACCTCATCAAAGTTCATATTCCAACTCCGAGATGCTTGCTTCAGTTCATAGAAGAATCACTGAAGCTTGCACACCTTTTAGCATCCTTAGGACTGACAAAACCTTCTGGTTGTATCACATACAACCTTTCCTCAACAAAACTGTTAAGGAAATGATGTTTTGATATCCATCTGCCAGATTTCATAATTGAAAAATGCAGCAACTGCTAATATAATTCCAACAGACTTTAGCATCGCTACGAGTGAGAAAGTCTCATCATAGTCAATTCCTTGAACTTGTCGTAAACTTCTTTGGAACAAGTCGAGCTTTACAAATGGTGACATTTACCATGAGCGTCTATCTTCATTTTAAACATCCATTTGTACTCAGCGACCTGCGGTCCAACGAGAAAGTCTACCAAAGTCTATACTTGGTTTTCATACATGGATCCTTTCTCGGATTTCATGGCCTCTAACCATTTTTCGGAATTCGGGCCCATCATCGCTTCTCCACAGCTCGTAGGTTCATCGTTGTCCAACAACATGACCTCCAAGACATGGTTGTCGTACTGCTCAGGAACAGTACACATCCTTGTCGACCTACGAGGTTTGATAGTAACTTGATCCGAAGCTTCATGATCATCATCATTAACTTCCTCTTCAACTAACGTAGACTTCACAGAAACAAATTCTTGTGATGCGCTACTCTCTGGTTGAACAATGGTTCAACAACCTCATCAAGTTCTATCTTCCTCCCACTCAATTCTTTCGAGAGAAACTCTTTCTTGAGAAAGGACCCAGTTTTAGCAACAAACACTTTATGCTTGGATCTGAGATAGAAGGTTTACCCAACTGTCTTTAGGGTATTCTATGAAGATGCATTTGTCCGCTTTGGGTTCGATCTCATTAGGTGAAAACCTTTTTCATATAAGTATTGCATCCCCAAACATTAAGAAATGACAGCTTAGGTTTCTATCAAACCATAATTCACACGGTGTCATCTCAACGGATTTAGATGGTGCCCTATCTAAAGTGAATGTAGTTGTCTCTAATGCATAACCCCAAAATTATAGTAGCAAAACGATAAGAGACATCATAGCAAGCACCATTTTCAATAGAGCACGACTATGACGTTCGAACACACCATCACACTATGGTGTTCCAGGTGGCGTGAGTTGTGAAACAACTTTCACATTGTCTAAAGTTGTATGCCAAAATTGTAAGTCAGATATTTACCTCCACAATCATATCGCAGACATTTTTATCTTCTTGTCACGATGATCTTAAACTTCACTCTGAATTTTCTTGAACCTTTCAAACTATTCAGACTTGTGTTTCATTAAGTAAATATACACTATATCTACTCAAATCATCAGTGAAGGTAAGAAAATAACGATATCCACCGCACGCTACAAGACTCATTGGATTGCATACATCAACATGTATCATTTCCAATAAATCACTTGCCCGCTCCATCCATCTGGAAACGGGGTCCTTAGTCATCTTGCCCACGAGGCATGGTTTGCATGTCTCAACCGATTCGAAATTGAATGAGTCCAAAGATCCATAAGCATGGAGTTTCTTCATGCGCTTTATACCAATATGACATTTAGCGATAGTGACACAAGTATGTGGTACTATCATTATTAACTTTGTATCTTTTGGCATCAATGTTATGAACATGTGTGTTACTATGATCAAGATTCAACAAACCATTCTCACTGGGTGCATGACCATTGAAGGTATTATTCATGTAAACAGAATAATCATTATTCTCTAACTTAAATGAATAACCGTGTTGCAATAAACACGATCTAATCACGTTCATGGTCAACGCAAAACACCAAATAACATTTATTTAGGTTCGTCACTAATCCCGAAGGTAGAGAGAGCATGCGATGTTGATCACATCAACCTTGGAAACATTTCCAACACACATCGTCGCCTCACCCTTAGCCAGTTCTCTGTTTATTCCGTAGCTTTTATTTCGAGTTACTAACATTTAGCAACCGAACCGGTATCCAATACCCAGGTGCTACTAGGAGTACTCGCAAGGTACACATCATTAACACGTATAGCAAATATACTTCTGTCGACGTTGCCAGCCTTCTTATCTACCGAGTATCTAGGGTTGTTTCGCTTCAGCGAAGGATCTCCTCATAATCGAAGCACTTAGTCTCGGGTTTGGGTTCAACTTTGGGTTGCTTCACTGGAGCAGCAAGTGACTTGCTATCCATCAAGTTTCCCTCCTTGCTCTTGCCCTTCTCGAAACTAGTGGTTTGACTAACCATCAACACTTGACGCTCCTTCTTGATTTCTACCTTCGTGATGTCAAACGTCGCGAATAGCTCAGGGATCATTATTTCTATCACTGGCATTTTATAGTTCATCACCAAGTTCTAGTAGCTTAGTGACAGTGAATTGGAGAACTATATCAATCACTATCTTATCTGGAAGATCAACTCCCACTCGATTCAAGCGATTGTAGCACCCAGACAATCTAAGCACATGCTCAACGATTGAGCTATTCTCTTTCATATTACAGGCAAAGAATCTTGTTGGATATCTCATATCTCGCAACATGGGCACGAGCCTTAGATCCTAATTTCAGCTCTTAGAACATCTCATACGTTCCGTGACGTTCAAAACGTTTTGGAGCCTCAATTCTAAGCCGTAATGCATGACGCACTAAACTGTCAAGTAGTCATCAGAACGTGCCTATCAAATGTTCACAACATCTACAAACGGCGCTAGAGGGGTTGGCGCACCGAGCGGTGCATTAAGGACATAAGCCTTCTGTGCAGCAACGAGGACAATCCTCAGATCACGGAGCCAGTCCGAAATATTGCTACCATCATCTTTCAAGTATATTTCTCTAGGAACATATAAAAAATCAAGGGAGCTACAGCGTGAGCTAGTAATCTACAACATAATTTTGCAAAGACACTACTGACTGTGTCCATGATAATGAGTTCGATTAATCATATTACTTAAGAACTCCCACTCAAATTGACATCCCTCCAGTCATTCGAGTGATACATGATCCAAATTCACCAACTCAAGTCCAATCATCACGTGAGTTGAGGTGGTTTCAATGGTGAACATCATCATGTTGATCATATCTACTATATGACTCATGTTCGACCTTTCGGTCTCTTGTGTTCCGAGGCCATGTCTGTACATGCTAGGCTCGTCAAGTTTAACCCGGGTGTTCTGCATGTGCAACACTGGCTTGCACCCGTTGTATGTGAACGTAGAGTCTATCACACCCGATCATCATGTGGTGTCACGACACGATGAACTTTCGCAACAGTGCACACTCGGGGAGAACACAATTTATCTTGAAATTAAGTGAGGGATCACCTTATAATGCTACCGTTGTCCTAAGCAAAACAAGGTGCATAAAAGGATTAACATCACATGCAAATCATAAGTGACATGATATGGCCATGAACTTGTGCTTTTGATCTCCATCTTGAAAGCACCGGCATGATCTCCATCGTCATCGGCATGACACCATGATCTCCATCATCTTGATCTCCATCAACGTATCGCCATCGGGGTTGTCGCGCCCACCATGCTTCTACTACTATTGCTACCATTTAGCGATAAAGTAAAGCATTACATAGCGCTTAATGATTGACACGCAGGTCATATAATAATTAAAGACAACCCTATGGCTCCTGCCGGTTGCCGTACTCATCGACATGCAAGTCGTGATATTCTATACAAAACATGATCATCTCATACATCACATATATCTCATCATGTAATTGGCCATATCACATCACAACATACCCTGCAAAAACAAGTTAGACGTCCTCTAATTGTTGTTGCATGTTTTACGTGGCTGCTATGGGTATCTGGCAAGAACAATTCTCATCTACGCAAAAACCACAACGGTGATACACTAGTTGCTTTTCAACCTTATCAAGGACCACCTTTGTCGAATCCGATCAAACTAAAGTGAGAGAAACTCGCAGCCGCAAGCCATCTATGCAACAAGTTGCGGTTGAGGGAGAGTGGATCTACATACCCTTGTAGATCACTAAGCGGGAAGCGTTAAGAAACGCGGTTGGTGTAGTCGACGTCT
The DNA here is from genome assembly GCA_022496015.1 of Hordeum marinum. NCBI lineage: Eukaryota > Viridiplantae > Streptophyta > Magnoliopsida > Poales > Poaceae > Hordeum > Hordeum marinum. Next base: position 474,026,730 of record CM039678.1, read on the forward strand.
TCGCGATCCAAATCGCCGAGCGTCCCACGATCTCATCACGATCCGTCCCGCGATCTAATCACGATCTGTCTCGTGAACTCATCATGATCCGTCCCGCGATCTCATCATGATCCGTCTCGCAATCTTGATCACGGTCCTTCCGATCTAGCGCCGAACGGACGGCACCTCCGCGTTCAGCACATGTACAGCTCGATGACGATATCCGCCTTGTTGATCCAGCAAGAGGGAGCGGAGAGGTAGATGAGTTCTCCGGCAGCGTGACGGCATTGCAGCGATGGTGGTGGAGCTATTCCAGCAGGGCTTCGCCTAAGCACCGCTAAAAACTGATCTAGAGGAGAAACTGGGATCTAGAGGAGAGGTAGCACGTGGCTATTAGGGTTTTGTTTTTCCTCTAAATCCTCTAGTATATGTAGGAGGCAGGGAGGGGAGGAGGCAGCCTCAAACCCTCAAGGTTTTGTCGAAATTGGAGGTGGAGGAGTCCTACTCCAATCCTATTAGGAGTAGGATTCCTCCTTTCCACTTGGAAACTCTTTCCACCTCTTCACCTTTGGATTTTTTCCTTCTCAAACCACTCCAGCAGCATGGGCCCTTAGAGGAGGCTTCGGCCAGCCCACCAGGGGCTGGTTTACCTCCTCCCACAGCCCATGTAGCCTCTTGGGTCGAAATACCTCTCCCGATGGTCCCCCGGTACACTACCGATGAGCCCGAAACTTTTCCGACGACCAAAACAGGACTTCCTATATATCAATCTTTACCTTCGGGCCATTCCGGAGCTCCTCATGATGTCCGGGATCTCATTCGGGACTCCTAACAACCTTTGGTCACCACCATACATAACTCTATACTACCGAAACATCACCGAACCTTAAGTGTGCAGACCTTGCGGGTTCGAGAACTATGTAGACATGACCGAGACACCTCTACGGTCAATAACCAATAGCGAGACCTAGATGCCCATATTTTTTCCTACATATTCTACGAAGATCTTTATCGGTCGAGCCTCTATGTCAAGGATTCAGTTAATCCCGTATGATGTTCCCTTTGTTCTTCGGTATGTTACTTGCCCGAGATTCGATCATCGGTATCTCCATACCTAGTTCAACCTCGTTACCGGCAAGTCTCTTTACTCGTTCCGTAATACAAGATCCCGTGACTAACACTTAGTCACATTGCTTGCAAGGCTTATTGTGATGTTGTATTACCGAGTGGGCCCTGAGATACCTCTCCGTCACACGTAGTAACAAATCCCAGTCTTGATCCATGCCAACCCAACGAACACCCTTGGAGATACCTGTAGAGCACTTTTATAGTCACCCAGTTACGTTGCGACATTTGATACACACAAGGTACTCCTCCGGTGTCAGTGAGTTGCATGATCTCATGGTCATAGGAACATATACTTGACATGCAGAAAACAGTAGCAATAAACTGACACGATCATATGCTACGTTTGTAGTTTGGGTCTTGTCCATCACATCATTCTCCTAATGATGTGATCCCATTACCAAATGACATCTCATGTCCATGACTAGGAAACCATAGCCATCTTTGATCAATGAGCTAGTCTATTAGAGGCATACTAGGGACATGGTTTTGTCTATGTATCCACACATGCATCTAAGTCTCCGATCAATACAATTATAGCATGGATAATAAATGATTATCATGAACAAGGAAATATGATAATAACTAATTTATTATTGTCTCTAGGGCATATTTCCAATGGGGTTGGCAACAAGAAGGGGTGGTTGCGTGGTCGAGCAAGACTCCCCCCCCCCCCCCGAACCTAATACGGAGGAGCAGAAGTGGATCATTACGCCAAAGGGGAAATAGTAAGTGCCTCTTAATCATATTTAATTCTTTTGCTTGTAAACATGATCATATTTTCTATCTTTTGTAGGGGCTGGGAGGTTCCTCCAACCCGTGTTCCGAACGGTGTCATCACTATCTTGCTGAAGGAATATTGGTCGGGGTTGTTCGTTCCGGACCCAGTCAAGCACCCGGAGCACCGGGTTTTGGCCATGACCTGGGACCACTACAAAGCGGCTACCCATGCGGACTATCCGACACATGCTAAGGCCGTGGAAACAAATTTTTGGGTAAGTTCTGTTCAGAAGCATGAGTCTTGAGTTTCGTCCATAGTTTTTATCGAATGGTTTGACTCATTGATTCTTCCATTCTGTTTTCATGAATAACTGTAGAAATACTATCGAGTTCTTGAGGAGAACAAGCCCATTGCCGACAAGCTGTTTCAGAGAGCTGCAAAGAACCAGGCCCACCAGATCCAGTACGAGGTGCGCTGGGTGGCCATCTCGCAATATTATTACTACTATCGTAACATGAAGATGCCCAAGGATTTCACGCGGGAGGAGGAGCTTACCTTGACTAAGGAGCAATACATGTTGGTAAGTATAACAGACTTTTCATTCCGATGTTTGTGGTAAATTTCATTGTTTTGTGTCAACATGCCACTATGCTTTCATTATGTAGGCGTGTCCTAGTTGGTGTTTTGGAAAAAAGGAATCATGGGAGGCATTGGTTGATACGTGGCTCGGTGATGATGAAAAGTGGGATGCTAAAAGCATCCAAAACCGGGCTAATCGAGGGAATGAAAGAACACATAGTCAAGGAAACCAGAACCACTGGAGTCACAAGAAAGTTCAGGTATATCTATGTACATGAAACATTCTTCTTCTTCTATGTATGACTAACCTCTGTTGGTGGTGCTTGGTGGTGCAGGAGGAGAAACTGAAGCGGTCGCTCTCAGACATGGAGGTGTGGGAGCTAGCCCATGTGCGGACTAAGCCCAAGGATGGCAAGGGCAAGTACTACGGCAACTCCGGTGAGCACCTTGAGACCTACAAGAAGGTGTATATGCGGTACAATCCTGACACACATGACCCCATAAAAGAGGCTACGGACGACAAGGCGGTGGTTGGCATAGGGCCGAAGAGTCATGGTCAACAGGCAGTTCTGGATGCCGTGGTCACTCCTATCTCCTACACACAGCTCCGAGTTACCAACCCGAACCTGAGCCCGCAGCCGAGGACGACAAGTGCACACTCACTATCCCTCCTAACCCAGGAACACTCTATAAGAATTTTCCCTCTTATCTTCCTTTTCTCATTTTATTTTCCACATCAAGATGTTTTAATGAGTTTCATCATGTCATATTGAAGGCCTACATGGAGTACTAACGTCAGGAGACCATGGCGTGGAACGCGAGACTTGCAGCAGTCTCGGACCACGCCAGTCGCATGATGAAGGTTAGTTTAGCCCCTTTCATTTGACTTTCACATTTGCATTCTCATTTCTTCTAAGCTTCGTGTGTGCTTAGTCAACTAACATGTAGCTCGTTTTTGAGTCCATGGCGGCCCACACGGTTCCTGTAATGGAACCACCACCACCACCTGCTGGAGAATAACCAATTCTGCTTACGTTTGAAGAATTTTTGGCACAACACTATCCGACTCCGGTTAGTACATCCCCAAACTATTCAACTACTTATCGTGCATTCAACACAATCATATATCTCTTTAACATCTTTTTTCAAACATGCAGGGAACCGATCGATCCTCCGTTGGTGGTGGTGCCAATTATGACATCACTCCCGAGTCACAGAGCCCGGTCACTCTGATCCACCGAGGAGGTGGCTGTGACGGTCTTGTCAGTAGCGGTGCTGGTAGTAGTGACAACCTTGGCTTTGGTGGTCTTGGCGGTAGCGAACTTGGTGGTGGACCTCCTGATGCTTAAGCCTCTGGGTGGTGGTGGTCATGACTTATCTTTCATGCATTTATATTATGTTGTTCTGACTTATGTTGCGTTGTTTCGACGTATGTTGTGTTATTTCGATGTATGTTTTGTTGATTTCACTTATGTTGTGATGATAATACTTATATTGTGGTGATAATGATGTGGATCTGTGATATATATATATGTGTGTGTGTGTGTGTGTGTGTGTTGTTTACTATTTGTGATCTATTTGTGTTGTATATTATCGGGAAATAAAACAAAAACAAAAAACAGTACTTATGCCGATGGTGTAACCGTCGGTGTAGCCCTGCCTTCGGATGCACCAGAAGCTGCCACGTGGCAGGGCTACGCCGACGGTTAAATCGTCGGCGTAGCTCCTGGCCTATGCCGACGATTTAACCGTCGGCGTAGCCCTGCCTCCGAGAGCACCAGGAGCTGCCATGTGGCGGGGCTATGCCAACGGTTACACCATCGGCGTAGCTCCTGGCCTATGCCGACGGTGTAACCGTCGGCATAGCCCCGCCACGTGGCAGCTCCTGGTTGGTGGACGAACTCCGACGGCGCCATCAGCCGCCGTCACGTGAAAAAGGATGCCGACGGCCTATGTACGCCAATGGTCGTACGGCCGGGGGTCGGCATGGGAACCTACGCCGACGGTTTCCCTATGCCGATGAAAATGGCCAAATACGCCGATGCTCGCGATCCCGACGGGCCTACGCCGACGGATACTGGCGTCGGCATAGGCCTACGCCGACGGTATTCGGGCCTACGCCGACGAATACTGGCGTCGGCGTAAGGGGCGATTCCGGTAGTGAATACAAAATAGGGTATTGCACCTGAAGTGAAGTGGGATGGCGTGCTCTGTGCTTTGTAGTTATGGAAGTCACAAACTCTGTTCCATTTGAAACACGGTGGTCATTGATAAAAAATACTATTAAAAATATAAAATTTAAAGACTTACATTTGGTTGGTAAAGATAAACAAACGAACGTCACGAATTCAGTACAACCCCCAAAGGAAGGTAACTATGCCTGAAAACACTGATCACACAATACTTCAGAGCCAACATGCGTATAGGTCATCCAGAATTCAGACACCGTTTTCTTGAGACATCAAGGTGTTATATTACAGCACAACAAGTAGAGAGCTACAGATAAACGAAGCGGTCTTCTACAGAAGACATATCCCCAGCACGAGGTGTCTTCGTTGCCACCAGAGCAAAACATCAGAAACAAAAAAATAAACACAATACCCACAGATCGACTGAACATGCCTCCTATTGCAGACACCGCGGGTGTAAGATGATGTGAGATTTACATTACATGGTCTGTTTATCCTGCCTCAGTTCTGGACGTCGCCCTTCCGTTTCGTGGTGGTGCTTCGGGGCCGGGCTGACCTGTTGTTGGTCCTTGGCAGCTGCCTGTCCTCCTGCTCTTGCTTGGCGTCTAACATCTCTGATGAAACATCCATGGTGGCTTCTGGCCATGGTGTGCGCTTGGCCGGAACGACGACTTCCAAAGGTGGCTCAATCACCCACCTGCACAGGAAGAAATTAAGTTATTACAGCCTAAAAATGGATATTTTCAGCTAAGGTTGTTACAGCCTAAAGAAGAAGAAAATTGAGCATGCTTAATACAGAAGAGAAGGAAAAATCTAAGCAAACAAATATGATAACCAGAGTTGATAGGTTAGCAGAATCTTATATTTAACTGCAGTGACATCCAGAGTTCTTCTCAAGACCTTTTATTCCTCAAGTCTCTCAGAATGAGGGCTCTCTACGTCACATGATTTTGGAAAACAAGAATCACACGAGGAATGGGTCTTTTTCTTCCGCCTATAACTGATTTGAGGAATTTGTTAAACCATTCAATTTGCCCATGCTAAACTACATGAAAACGTCAGGTCCAAAATTTAAACACTTATGCTGACAATGATATATTGGAACTTCTTTGTTCTAACATTGCCATATGGCACCATGCCACTGGAAGAGGTCAATCTCAAATATTTATATAAAAATAGACAGATATTGCAGCTACGAGATACTACTTAATTTTACACTGGCTCTAATGTGTGCCGAAGAACTGGTGGCTAAAAAATGAATTGCACACATGCTACTTTGAAGAACTGTTGGTGCAACCTGCATTAAGCAATTTCACTAAGGTGGAGAGCCAAAACTATAGTAGTACAACACTCGATGTAACAGGGACATTCCACGAAGATAAACAGCCTTTGTTTGGAAATACAGAATGCAAGATAGCACTTTAGCAGATTGTAGATGTATGTCAAAGTGTATACCAGAATCAAGTTCCTTTCCAAAACTAGTATGAAAAGGAAAACCAAGCAAAACTATCATAGGCCTATAGCGCTCGGGATCCCAAAGATTACTTTAATAGTATTACAAGCACAACACATAAAAAATCCTAGACCAGAATGGAACTCTTAGACAAGACAGGCTAGAGGCTGGGCAATATTGGCTATTCTAACTGGGTTTTTAAAGATTTTTCATTTAGAAAATCACATGCAACGAAATCTGACACCACTCAGCCCAACATAACCATACTAAATATGGGCAGTGGTGGAGCCAGGAAACTTTCGGAGCCTGGGAATACAGCAGGATTAACTATCTGGTGTCCACGACAGTGGTATATATATATGACAATTCTTATAATCAATTCAAAAACCAAGCACATCACTCGGACTTGATCAGCTGCCGCTTGTGGGCTGGGCCTAGCAACCCTGGAAAAAAAATCTCTCCTACATTCCTGAGACGGCCACCAGTCCACCTCTACCTGGAGAAAAAGAATTGTCCAGAGACTAATCGGGGAGCCCAGATAAGTGCCCAAGCCGGAGGTACATGGTGGCTGTGCCCCTGGAAATGGCAGTTCTGTTGCTAGATCAAACATACATTGAAGCTTAAGTTCCATGGTAAATGCAAAATACTCCCTCCGTTTTTAAATGTAAGTCTTTTTAGAGATTTCAATAGGGATAACATACGGATATATATAGGCATATTTTAGAGTGTAGATTCACACATTTTGCTCCGTATGTAGTCCATATTAGAATCTCTAAAGACTTATATTTACTATTTAGGAACGGAGGGAGTAGTTGGCTTAGGTCATGTTTTTGTGGTGTACCCTTCAAATAGCGAGACTGGGCCTGTAACTACCAAGTCTGGTCAGGCCTAACTAACAGAAGGGTTCTCTATGACCTGTGGTTGCATGAGGTGTTTAAAGTATTGGACAAAAGGTGAAGTGTCCTATAGCACATTATAATATTTTCTGATATGGTTCAGGAAAATTAAAATGACCAGCAACACATAACAAAAGAAGGGTCTAAAACGAAATCTTACCCTTGTGGAAACTTGCTGTCAGCTCGGGCTTCAACACGGAGCCACCAGAGTAGGACCTTTTTCCCACAGTTCCCCAACGGCTCAACATAGGACGCATCATTCAAGAGAGTAAGAGGATTTTCAATCTCCTCCCCATTCTCCCCCACAGCATCAAGGTCCTTCACCCAATCAGGCTTGCCCTCTGCCTCCTTCCACAACATCCTAGAGTTCATCACAAACCCAGCCCATTCCAAACCCTTCGGTAGCACCGGCGCTGCCTCGCCAACCACCGTGGCGGTCTTCCCAGAGAACGGCAACGTGTTAAATGTGTGCCATCCAGCCAAGTGCCCGGAAGAGTTGCAGGCAGGACCCTGGACTGGAAGCGGCATGTTCTTCTTGTCCTCCTCGGTAAGGCGTGGCTGCTCTGCTGTTCCGGTGTGCGCAAGGATACCCACAGACACCGCGGCCATCCACTGGACCTTCTGCACCTCATCGAACAGCTCCATGCTATGCACGTTGCTGTCATCGGCAAACACAACTACACCATCCATCTTCCTCTCCCGGATCACCCTACATGACAGGAGCAAACCACAATCATAGTCAGTAATCCAACCTACTCTCTGGTACACGCAGGCAGGCTATGGGCAGGATGTGGGAAAGTGCAAGCATACCGTAGGGCGTGGAGGCGCATGCGGTTCTCAGTGGCATGGCGGTCGGCCCATTCGAGGGGCATTTTTTCCGGGAAGGGGACGTGGACGAAGGTGAGGCTGGAGCGCGCGAGGAGGGCCGCGGTGGCGTTGGTGACGCCGCCGGCCTCGACGACGATCCAGGTGAGCGGGTAGGGCACGTTGCGGAGCGAGTGGAGGAGGCCGGTGAGGTGGAGCGCCTGGAAGGCGCGCGAGTAGGTCGGGGTGACGACGAGCACCTGGCGGGGCTCCCTGACGCCGTACCAGCGGCGCTGCTCCTCCTGCACGCGCTCCATGATCCGGTGCGCGCGCATGACCTCGACGGGGTCGGGGTGCGGCCAGGGGCGGATCCGAATCCCGTGGCGGCCGACGACGACGTGGCTCTGCGTGCCCGCCGCGGCCTCCTCGAGCGCGGCGGCGGTGAGGTTGGCCGGGTTGGCCGGCGGCGGGTTGCCCGCGGCGGCGAAGGAGAGGGTGAAGGTGTTGGTGGTCGTCGTGGTGGTGGTGGTGGTGGTGGTGGTGGTGGTGATGGCGCGGAGGACGGCCGACTTGTTGGAGGTGGCGGCGTAGAGCGCGCTGCTGGAGAAGAGCAGGTAGAAGAGCAGCCTGGAGAAGCGGAAGCCGAGGAAGAGCGAGATGAGGCAGCAGACCGCGTGGAGAATGAACCAGAAGGTGGAGGAGGAGGCCGTCCGCCCGCCCGACCCCGCGCCCGCGCCCGCGCCAACGCCGTCGGGGGCCCCCGCGCCCTCGGCGCCGCTGGCGGAGGAGCGCGGCGCCGAGCGCCGCAGCTGGCTCTGCGGCAGCAGCGTCTTCATCATCGCCGCCGCGGCCGGATCTGGTGCAATCCCTCTGCCGCCGCCACCGCTGACTTCGCCTCCGCCTCGCCCTGCGGATCAATCGGCCGCAATCGCCCGTCGGTGGGTGGATGGTCTGCGGCGATAGGTTTTGAGGGGGGAGGGGAACACGGGATGGAGAGGTAGGTGGTGGGTGGAGAAGTGCGGTGCACGAAACTGCGGGTGCGGGGGTGAGGTGCCCTGGCTATCGTTGGTCAGTGTGGAAAAGGGAGGAGGGGATGGGGATGGGTTTGGTGCCGGACGGAGACGGAGGCGTGAAGAGGCCGAGCCCGAGCGCGTCGGGTCGGGGTTGGACGGGGAGAGGAAGGCGGGCGGAAGGGGTCGGGCCGGACCGGGCCGGCGGGTCGTCAGCGTTTCCCCGCGTGTTCAGCGGCCGACGGCTTCGTCTTTTCCATCTTTTTTTTCTCTACCCTCAACGAATACTTATTTTTTTCTCCCCGTACATTTTAAACCCTTTTTTTTTGCTTACTTATCATATAAATAAATAATTATCTTCCAACGTTTTTTTGATTTTACAACGATTGACGCGGGGGTCGGCGCGGGCTGGGCGCCTGGTTTGCGCCAGGCTGCCGGTGCCAACCGTGTTTGACTTGCGAGCAGAAAGCGTAGTGTCGGTTAGGCGACTTGCTTACGACTCGTTGCTGGTTTAACGTTGTTTTTAGAACAGAAAACAGCAGACTCGCCAGCTAGAGCCGGGTTTTTTTTCATTTGTTTGGTCCAAGTTCCTCACCTAAAATTTCTTAGTACTACTATTTTTTTTATTCTTGAGTGGCAGTGGCAAGATCAACATGGAGCACGGCGACATGGAGGGCCATTGAGAGAACAATATTCGTTTTTATGTTTGCAGGACAATCATTCTTTTGACTTCGAAGGCAGCCCTGGTTGTGCCCTTGCCCCCTCCATGTGTCAGGGACAGTAGAGAGAGAGGTAAACAGTCTGGGCCATCGGATCCTTATCCTGTGGTTGAAAAATGCCCGTAAAATGAAAAACAGTGTGCGGTGCCAAGTAGACACCCCCCAAGGGTAAAACGTGAAGCTGCATTTAACCTCAAAAACTGTGAAGGACGTTTCTGCATCGTTCACTCACGACAGATCAGGACAAGTACAATGATAATATCTTAGAAATGCCTTGTAGAATAAATGATCAGATGAAGGAAAGAAATCTCGTAAGAAAATGTTTGTTTTTTCTTAAGAGAAGACAAGAAATGTCTTGACACAATATATCTCATCATGTTTTTAGAAATAGCTAGTTGTTAAAAATAAGGCTAAAAAATGATCCATTATAAAAAAAATGTCATCTTTAAATTGCATGCAAGACTTAAAATAAGATTATCTTATCAACCAGTGTACATGTCCTAATAAACCCCAGAAACAAGTCTGTACCCAAACTGTACCATGCAAAGGTGATCTCTAATCCACCAAAACTAAATTTTTAATACCACTTCCACATGGAGCAAAACATGGGAACCGCTGCTCATAAAGGACCTCCCGCACACGGCACACACGGTGGTCCAGTACTCCTCATGGGTAGCCAGTTGACTGGATCGCACCAACATGCATTCAAGCTGTTCCTAGGAACGAATAGATAATCATCTCAAGGATCAACGCGACCACCATCCCATACCATCCATCCAGTGCCATATTCCGAATTCTTTCCATGCCATTACAGTAAGGTCGTTCTCCAGCCGACAATTGAGCAATTGCTTCTGGCTCTTATTCATACAGTTACACAACAATGGGCGCGAACACCCTACTAGACTGGCAGCCGCGACTCTATGGGCAGCCACCACCATCCACGTTTGACATACCGAAGCTTGTCTTCCGATCACAATGTCTGCTCACTCGTAAGGGTTCCTGAAGTTCTTGAGCAGCTCCGGGATGTCGTACCCGAGCATGTCGTCCACCGCCTGGATCATCTTGGGCTTCACCTTCTCGAACTTGTCGATGCTGTACCCACCCAATGCTTCTCTGAAGTGATCCACGTAAGGGAAGTCCCCCGCGGGGAGATGATGCTCCCTTTGCACCTGTTCCAACAGACACACGTTCTTAGCCGAGCACTAAAATTACAAATGAGGTGTGTATAAGCAGTAGTTCAGACAGCCAGCAAACCGCAACCAGCTCTAACTGCCGCCGCTATAGAGCTTGTAAAACTAGCAAAACACAAGTTGAAACTGCAACTATTAAGCCCATGGTGGGCTGGCAAGTGGTATGATACCATTATACCAAGACCAAGCACCTGGACAAATAACATCTAATATGAACTCGTAGACACAGGGCTCCATCCTTAACAGAAGCAGGGTCATCATGTCTTGTCAATGTACAACAGTTGTGGACTGGCTACAAAGTTAAGAGAGACGAACAAATACATACCTTTGCAAACTCATCCTCCAAATTGTCTATAAGTTTCTGTTGGGCTTTGGCTTTCCCCAGCATCGACGGCATTTGATTCTTTAGATGCCCAATTATATACGCATGTATCTTAGCAGCTCTAGCACGCTTAACAAATTCATTGATCTGCACATATTATACTGATGGTGTTAATTTGACAAAAAAAAGAACAGGAGACCAGGACCTTAAAAGAACACAAACGGCAAAAACGCTTACCCGGCGGTCACAAGCTTTCTTTGGTATATCTTTTAGATCAGAAAGGAGATCATCCTGCTCTTTCTCAAATAGTTCCTTTCCGATCGGGCCAACAGCTGATTCTTTTACTGGTTTATCATTGAATGATCTGCATGTCGATTTCTAAAGTGAGTTTATTGTTTCAATATGCTGGGTTGACTGAATCATGACCATCCACATGCACAAGATTCAGATATTGTTGCTTAAGCAATTCAAAGTATGCTAAATACTCCCTCCGTAAACTAATATAAGAGCATTTAGATAACTAAAATAGTTATCTAAACGCTCTTATATTAATTTACGGAGGGAGTACTCCACTGAGGTAAAAGAAGAACATCTATGACACTTCTAGTACTCCCTCCATTACATATTAGTTGTCGCTGATTTAGTACAAAGTTGTACTAGATCAGCGACAACTGATATGGAACGGAGGGGGTAATATTCAATCTAGAGTCTGACAAGATTGTAAGTTGCAAGTAATATGTAGCAAAATATAGATAGAACTATATGAGTGGAACAAAGTAGATGAGGGCATGGGTGGACAGGTGGTTACCCAATATAAACACGAGACACCTCAGGGGTATTCAATACTTTACCAAGAGACCACATAAGTGCGCCATACACTCTCATAAGCTGCAGGGAGAAGACTGTTATGTACAGAAAATAAACAACAAACATGATGAATCATGCAGAGAGAACAATGAATAACTCTACCTGTTGAGTGTCAATTTGGTCTGCCTTGTTTAGAACTACACGTATTTTGTCATCATGTCCACGTAAAGATCCGATGACACGTTTAAACTCATCACTGATATCAAGCTTATGAGGATCAAACAGAAGCAGGATAAGGTCACACTTGGCAGCAAACCATGATGTAACACCAGTGAATTCGTAGCTACGTTGTGTCCGTTGCTTTTCACCGGAAAGAACACCAGGTGTGTCGACAAATGTGATATGCTCTAGTAGCTTCAAGGTACAAGTTAGGTATCAGAATCTAGATATCCATGTGCCTTCGACATGCATAAAAATAAAAGCTTACTGGGTGTGGCATCTGAGAGCATTCGAACTTGGACAAAAATGAAGTCCCAAATGTTGTGAGACCACTGAAAGGCATATCTGCTTGAACAGCTAAAGTATTCCCAGGAATAGTCCTTTCATCAGGTCCTGACTGGTAAGAGGAAGAAAATTAACAGGACTACTGAAGAAACTAACAGGGAGAAACATAAGTAAAGCACTGTACATATACTATCTGGGATGTGCACATGTGGTCAATTCTCTATACACTGCACCTGCATCTAATATACGTTGCAACAACTGGGAAAATGGATCGATAGAGTCCATAGCAATTTAACCTCACTTACAATCTCCATAAGCAGGAAAAAGTACAAAATCTATAAGAGAAGGGCCAACAGTCTAACACACAATCAACACGAATCTAACAGAAATCAGCCAGTAATGAATGAATAGTTCTAGAGTTCTAGAAAACCATGTATTGGACATAAACTTTTCTGGCTATACTTTCAATAAACTTCCTTTCACAAATCATATCTGGGATAATATGTTTGCTCCACCTAGTATTCCTACAAATTGAAGACTTAAGAATGCGTGAAGTTTACCATGACAACAACAAATCTATCAGTTGTTGGCTCTGGTCCAATATGGGCACCTGCAAAATTGCAAAGCAGAAGACTTAATTGTCAGTTTGTCCCATAGTATGTGATTAAATTAATTCTGGAAACTACAGGAAATACATGTGCTAAGTACATAACCTGGATAGCTTGTTTTTAGCAGATGCTTGATGAAAGTAGTTTTCCCTGTAGAATATTGACCTAAGAGCATAACCATTGGCTTTGCATCAAAATCACTGTTTGTCTGCAAAATGGTGGACATTATTTTGTACTCCCTCCGTTCACAAATATAGGATGTTTTGGACAATATGGACTACATACGGACTGAAAAGAGTGAACAATCACACTAAAGCATGTCTATATACATCCGATAAATAAAAATAATAGAACATCTTATATTTGTGAACGGAGAGATACGTAAGTAGCTTATTGAGAGGTAATGCTACAAAGAGATAACATTAGGAAGAACTATAGAACACAAAAGGTGAATAAGGTAGTCATTTTTGACTCGTATAGAAAGCAGATACAGAGAATACAAGTACTTACCAGTAACGGGGACACAAAATCATTGAATTTGTATGTAACTTCCAAAGGCTTCAATTTTTCAATGTATAGTCTTTTTAAACCATCAATGACAGAAGTAACAGCAGTCAGGGGTATCTGTATTGAAAACACAGTAAACAAGGTAAGCATAAATGATAGTGTCATTTGATAGGAAACTGCTTGCTTTGCCACAATGCCTTACTATTTAACTTAATACTAGCATACAAGTCTGTAATGTCTAATTACCAGAACACAAAAAAAAATGCCTTGGTCCATGACAATCAATCAAAGGTTCTCAAAGGTGTCTGAGCACATTCTGTAGGATAACTGAGGTACGCTTCAGCAAAATTAAGTGTAACCTTTTGTGTTAAAGTTCGTTAACTGAAGCTTTGATTGAAATGGATAGGAAATTGCCTTAACATGAACCATAATTCATCACAACACAGTGTAAGCATAGATTGAATTCTACTTGGTTGGGTACAGCAGAGCTGCATACATAAATGACTTGAGTTCGATGCCGTGTTCCCTTTATTAGACAATCATTGACATATCAAGAAATTTTAGTATTTTGTCAAACCTTCCTTTTATGTTAGTTAAAACATCGATTATTTGTCCTAATCAGTTAAATTTCAACATCAAGTGCTATCTCTATGTAAATAATATTGTAGTAGAAATTATACTATTTCCAAGGAAAGAAGCCCTGGTGAAAAAAATATATATACCTTACAGATAACTATATTCAACCTCCAAAATGAACAGGAACCTTGTATTGTTGCTTTGATGTACATGTCAAAGCTTTACCTCACCTCATGACTAATGTACGTAGAACTTCTACCGCAGAGCAAACTCTCAAAGTATATTTATCCATTCAAAACAGCAAAGTTATATGCCATCCAGCAACAAACATGTTGGACATGAAACTTTCTAACATTTTGCAAGAGCTTGAACTGACACATGTAATACTTCAACTAATCAAAATGGAAGAACATGAGCACTACCTTCTTGGATGACTTGGAGTTGAACCAATGGTTAGTAGAAGGTCCTTGTGCCTGAGGAAATCCTACACAAAACAAAAATGTTATGCTTCATATATTTCTCCTGAGGAATGACTTCAGGTTTAAGGGCTCATTCCTTACCATCCATATCCTGATCAACTCTCTTTGCCAGATGCTTGGATTTCTGAAAAGCGGCACCCTCACAGGTCAATGGAATTCAACAAAAAAAACATGGGTAAATACTGTAACAAGGCAGCATCAAGGCATAGCGGACTTACCGCAAGCAGAGCATCCAAACCCTCCATCACTGGGGGATTGAAGCTGATTAGATCTGTCAGACAGCGCAAACCAATTAGCACTCAACAAACAAATAATCAATAGAGCTAAATTGGTTGCTAGCACCAACCTTCGCGCTGAAGGCTGTCCTGGGATATCTCATTCCCCGCCTGCGCCAGAGAGACGAGCTGCCAAATACAACAAACGCACCACGAATCAGCAACAGCCAAAACTATCTAGAACAAGCACGGTGGTACAATGAACAACGAAATGCCGTCGGATAGCGAGGCAAACCTGCATCGCCGTGATGAATTCGCTGAAGCCGAGGTACCCCAGCCGCTTGGAGTCGGCGATGGCCCAGACCTTGAGGCGCGACACGGTCCCACATTAGAGATCGAATCGGTAGCTCCAGCTACAGTACTAGCGCGAGACGAGGCGGGAGCAGCGGGGTTACCTGCTTGAGGTCGGCGCGGGGGAGGCTGGACATGGCGAAGAATCTGATGGCGTCGGGGCCGGTGATGCGGCCGTCGCCATCTGCGCGGGCGGAGCAGAGCAGTGAGGGGGGCCGATCGAATGGAATCGCGAGCGGCAAGCGACCAAAAGGGGATCGATTGCTGGGGGGTCAGAGGGGGAATGGGGGACGGGAGGCGGGGATCGGACCTGAGTCAGCGAGGGCGAACCAGTCGCGGTAGATCTTCTGGTGCTCCTTGGAGCAGCTGCTCGCCGGATGCTGCCCCCCGATCTCCATGGCTCCCGGCTCCCCTCCCGCCCCGCCTCGGTCGGGCCTCTGCAGCAGCTTGAGGAAAGGGAAAGGGGAAGGGGAAGCAAAGGTAAAACCCTACTGCGAGGGTCACGCCGGGGACGTGGCGGCCGCTGTGGCTGCGTGTGGGGTGGTACAACGGCGATGATTGACTGGAGTTGAGTTGAGTTGAGTTCGGCCCGAACCCACGCGGGGACGACGCGGTGGCGTTGCTTGCTGCTGCGGCTGCTGCCGCGCTGCCCGACTCCGTTGACGCTAACGAACTCGCGGGGTTGGACCGGATCCCACCAGCATTTTCCACGTCAAAAGGCATCAACTTATCTTATACTCCTATGTACTCTGTATTATACTCCCTCTGTTTTTGTTTAATTCAGATATTAGGGAACCACTTGGATTATGATAATCCAGTTTTTATAATGTAGATTGTCTTCAAACAGAACAGATTATGTTACAGATTATAAAACTAGATGGACAGATTATTACGATCTCACAATCTACTCTACGTCTCTACCCCAAATAAAACCAGATTATGAATTGCTAATGACTCATTATGCTTGTAAAGTTGGAGGTAGTTACTAATTTCTACCACGGACACCTTCCTCCTTTTTTCTTCTCAGGGCGTGACGAGTATATGTACCTAGGATAGAATCGTAGACCTGACCTACATATCCTACCTAAGGACACTATATTGGAGAACTTAAAGATTACAAGAGAATTTTTCGACTAAAGTCAGCATGGCGCGTAAGTCACTCGATAATTAATCCACTCGGAGCTTTCTCTCATCACTCGACAGTCTCCTCTCACCTGGAAGAACCGATGGCCAGTCGACAGCAGAAGACCAGAAGGCACCCTAGGAAGGCCAACAGGCAGGCGTTCAACCAGTCGTCATTAGTACCGTTTATTGTATACGTTATCAGTAACGTATGCCTTTATTCCCACTATCGAACCCTTGGTTGTCGGGCATTCATGAGGGGCAGCGCACTCTATATAAGCTGCCCCTCCACTCTGGCACAAGGGTTCGCACCCCCTGTAACACTCATATTCCACATGACAAGACCTCCCGAGCACTGAGACGTAGGGTTGTTACCTCCACGAGAGGGGCCTGAACTCGTACATCTGTGTGTACATCCTCGCCGTAGCTAGAACTCTGCCCTTTCCTTACGTACCCCTATCTTCTACTGTCAGGCTCGTTCCCACGATAGTTGGCGCTCACTGTGGGGCAGGCGTCTAAGCAACTTCCGGCGAGGTTGCATTTTTTTCCCTTCGTCATGTCTTCCGACGGTGGATTGTCCTTTGGCCATGAGATCTGTCTCGGAGCGCTCACCTTCATCGCCGACGGCAGCCGTCAACTTCGTACTTGTCGGCCCTCCTCGCTATTCGCCGTCGTAAGCGATCTGGTCGTTCGCGGCTCCAGCGCTGGGTGAGGCATGCGGCGGCTCGCCAAGTATCATCTCCACATATTGCGGCTATCGAGCCCGTCGAATCACTTCACGGCGTGTTCGACTCGGCGTCGGATCAGTCTGACGTTCCCTCCGAGTGCGAGAGTTGCGATCCTGCGGCACATGTCCTCATGGCGGGCTCACATCAAGGCCTGCCCCTGGTTTCGGTCGCGGTGGGCTCGAGGCTGGGGGAGCGTCGAATGACCAACAGCACCGGGAGAGGAGATCCTCCATACGCCCATCGTCGGTGCGACTGATGAGGCCCAGGCCTTGGAGGCCACGCGCCTTTGGTTCAAAAAGATTCAGAAGGAACTCGACGAGCGTGCTCGCCAGCGTCCGCCACTTCCCAGTCGACATCAGCGATAGTTGTTTCTCAGTGGATCTCAGAACAATGTCGATGTATTCCGTAGTCAAGTTTTAAATGTTGCATCCGCTGCTAGGATTGCAGATTCCATTCAGCCGTCACGTTCGGAGGCTGGCAGAGGTTTGCAGCAGGTACGAGTGTTGCTCGATGTTGCGCAACGTCAGAATTCAGTTGTTTCTCAGTCACGCAATAGATTGCATAGCAATTCACCAAAGGCAAACACAGTTCAGTCGGCACACAGTCTAGGGTCACCTTTGCAACGCAGGGGCGAAGGTTACCGTGAAGATCAGTATCGCGATCAGGGGCGAGATCAGTTTGCTCCTCGTTTTCACCGTGATGACCACCGTCGAGTGCCTACTCCTCCACGGAGTGGTTCGTATGTGCCCTGGCACTATGACGAAAGGCACCCATTATGGTGACGAGCGAAACCCAGGGTTCGATGCGAGAGATATCCTCGCCCAGAAGCGGATTGACAGGGGCAGAGCCACAGGGATGGTTATGACAGAGACTATCCGAGTGGAAGTGGAGCCGTTGTTTCTGGCCCCGAGTGTTTTAGCAGAGCCATTCGTTTTGCAGAGATTCCCCCCCAACTTCAGATTAGCGGCTGGAATAAGCAAGTTCTTCGGGAAGTCGAAGCCGGAAACATGGTTAGATGATTACCGAGTGGCTGTGCAGATTGGTGGAGGAAACGACAATATAGCCATGAAGCATTTGTCCTTGATGTTGGATGGTCTGGCCCGAGCATGGTTGAATCGCTTGGTTCCTTCTAGCATCTATTGTTGGGAGGATCTTGCCCAAGTGTTCATCATAACTTTTGAAGGCACTTGCAAGCGTCCAGCTGGTTTGATCGATTTGCAGCACTGTGTTCAAAAGTCCAATGAGTCCTTAAGAGATTATATTCAGCGTTGGTCCACCTTGCATCACACAGTGGAGAATGTTTCTGAACATCAAGTTGTTTGTGCTTTCATGGCTGGTGTGAAGTATAGAGAGCTTTACCTGAAGCTTGGGAGAACAGGTGATATTTCACTGAGCAAGATGATGGAGATTGCCACTCGGTACGCCAACGACGAAGAGGAAGACCGCCTCTGTAGCGGCAAAGGAAAAGCAGTCGACAACGAAGCCGGCGGCAATTCCAGTCAGAAACAGAAGCGCAAAGCTGATGGCCCTGTTCAGGCAGAGGCAGCCGCTCTGGTAGTGCAAGGAAAGAACAAGGGGAAGTCCAAAGGGCAGTTTACCCCCAAGAAAGGAAAGAATCAGTCGGGAACTAATGTTATGGATTTACCATGTGCAATCCACATGAAGAAAGATGAAGAAGGCAATTTGATATTGCCGAAGCACTACAGGAAACAGGTACTTTGTCGTCCGACGGACGGCAAAGGCATGAAACACAGACGGCAAAGGCTTTGCCGTCCGCCAGCGGATGGCAAACCGTCCGGCTGAATAATCCACGGTAAAGGCCGCTTTGCCGTCCGCTAGCGGACGGCAAAGACCTTAGGTTCTTTGTCGTCTGCCAGCAGACGACAAAGAGCCTGGACGGCACACATGGGCACTTAGCTCCGTTAGGGAGCTTAACGGCGTGCTTTGCCGTCCATTGGCAGACGGCAAGGTTCTTTGCCGTCTGCCCACGGACGACAAAGAACCTAAGGTCTTTGTCGTCTGCCAGCGGACGGCAAAGCACCTTTTTTTTGATAGTTGGGGCTCGCCTAGGTGAGTTCTTTGCCGTCCGCTAGCAGACGGCAAAGAATCTTAGTTCTTTGCCATCTGCCAGCGGACGACAAAGAACCCACCTAGGCCAGCCCCAGTTTGCACAGGTAGCTGCCACGTGGCCACTTTGCCGTCCGCTGGCGGATGGCAAAGCTCTTTGCCGTCTGCCAGCAGATGACAAAGTGGCTATATAGCCCCTATTTTTTTCCTAAAATCATTCAATTTGACAGAATCTTCATATATATCCAACATATACATATCCAGAACATACATATCATTCAACAAGTTCCAATAAGCATACCAAATAAGTTGAAACAAGCATATATATACCAATAATTAAGTTCCAACATACAAGTCCAACATATATACAAGTTTCCAACAACACACAATATGGTTTCCAACAACATATCCATACATATGTATCCAAAACAAGTTTTCCATAAACATAAAGGTAGCAGAAGTAGAAGAGTACAGTCCATAAAATGCACTCTTCCTCATCTATAGCAAATCTGCAAAGTAGGAAAGATATAGTTAGAAGAAGAAGACTAGCTAGAAGAAGAAGAAGAAGAAAATGAAGAAAAAAAGAAGAAGAATTTATCTTCTATTTCTTTTTCTCCTCTCCTCTCCTCTCCTCTTCTCCAAGGTGATAATGCCATTTTGTAGCTAACTAATCATATCAAGTAATTTTGGAGGAAAAAATGCTAAGTATAGGTCATTTTATAGCTATCCTAGGTAGAATATATCATTTTGGAGGTAAGTAAGGTTATTATGTATTTTTGAGGAAAATAAGCTAAGTATAGGTCATTTTGGAGGTAAACCAAGGTTATTATGCCATTTTTTACCTAAGTGAGCATATTATGTCACAAATGAACTAGCTAACTATAGATCATTATTGAGCTATCCTAGTTAGTTGTGCAATTTTGTAGCTAAGTGAGCTAATTATGTCATAAATGAACTAGCTATAGATCATTATTGAGCTATACTAGCTACTAATGCCATTTTCTAGCTAACTAAGCATATCAAGTCATTTTGGAGGAAAAAATGCTAAGTATAGGTCATTTTATAGCTATCCTAGGTGAATATACCATTTTCTAGCTAACTAAGCATATCAAGTCATTTTTGATGAAAATAAGCTAAGTATAGGTCATTTTATAGCTATCCTAGGTAGAATATATCATTTTGGAGGTAAGTAAGGTTATTATGTATTTTTGAGGAAAATAAGCTAAGTATAGGTCATTTTGGAGGTAAACCAAGGTTATTATGCCATTTTTATCTAAGTGAGCATATTATGTCATAAATGAACTAACTAAGCTAATTATAGATCATTATTGAGCTATCCTAGGTAGTTATGCCATTTTGTACCTAAGTGAGCTAATTATGTCATAAATGAACTAGCT
The DNA here is from genome assembly GCA_022496015.1 of Hordeum marinum. Taxonomy (NCBI): domain Eukaryota; kingdom Viridiplantae; phylum Streptophyta; class Magnoliopsida; order Poales; family Poaceae; genus Hordeum; species Hordeum marinum. Next base: position 474,047,078 of record CM039678.1, read on the forward strand.
ATAGATCATTATTGAGCTATACTAGCTACTAATGCCATTTTCTAGTTAACTAAGCATATCAAGTCATTTTGGAGGAAAAAATGCTAAGTATAGGTCATTTTATAGCTATCCTAGGTAGAATATACCATTTTCTAGCTAACTAAGCATATCAAGTCATTTTTGATGAAAATAAGCTAAGTATAGGTCATTTTGGAGCTAAGTAGTTCATTTCTTAAGCTAAGTATGCATTTGTTAATGAAAACACTTGGGAAAACTTACCATCAACATGGAGGTGAAGGACCGGTAGGGTTTGGGCCAGGGTGAGACGTAGAAGGACTGGTCGGGGTTGCGGCAGACGCAGAAGGACCGGTCGATGCTTGTCGGGAGGCACGTTGCACCAAAGATCATTTGAAATGCCTCCTTAGCATGATGCAACTCAAATGTGAATACTAGTCACTAATGACCATTTAAATGAAACTCACCGTAGGTGCTATAGCAATATGGGGCATCGACGGAGGGGTCTGACCATTGTTCTGGCACATGGTCTGCACATTTTGTTTTCACGAGCCATTCATATTAGTTAGTGATGAAACGAACATTACGTGCATGATTTGGCTAATATGCAGGAGAAACTTACCAGGAGGAGCTCGTATAGGGCCCGGTGCGACGCGTCGTTCTGGTTCCTCTCCTCCTCCAACAACCTAGTCGTCCTCTCCTCCATCTCCCTCTCCCTCTGTGCCGCCTGCCTATTTGCCTCCGCCAGAAGCTCCTGGGCCCTAGCCTCAATGACGAGCTCCATTGGCCATGGACGAGGCCTTATCTCAGGATTAGAGCTCGTCTGGTGCTTCTTGATCTCTGGGAGAGTTCTAGGACAACGTATCAGTCCATCCCCAATGGCTATCGAGCCATGGGGCCTCCCACCACCAGATATCATCACGAGCTCTAGATCAAAAGGACTCTGGCTCAGGTTGAAGTCCTCCCCTTTCCTCGCTTTCCCTTCATCTCTGTACCTCATGAGCTTGCTGTGGGAGGAGATGTTGCTGAAGCTCTCTGGATGATCGAGGTCATCCTCAAAGAATGCCTTGGCCTTCTTGTACGAGGCAGTATGGGCCATGGCATAGAGGTCTAACAGAGGTGGCACCTCCTTCTTGTTTTCTCGCATCTAAAACAGGTGAACAAAATATTAGTTAAGGGCTCAAGCTAGCATGAAGAATGAAATTGCATGAATCATGAAGCAAACCACATACCCAGTTATCCCCGTACTCAAACAGGTTGGAGCTCCCTTGATGGTGTGGCACACCTCTCATTTGGGCACACTTCTCCTTGGCCTTGTTGTGTTCGGCTAGCCATTCGGGAGAGCACCACTCATCCACCAATGCCTCCCAATAGTCCATCCTATCCGCACACCATCTCGGGGGCACCTAAGTTAGACAAGAGAAATTTTAGCGCTACGCCTACGAATCAAATCAAGGAAACTAAGTACAAGGCCTTAAGAATAGATAATTACCTTCATAAAATTCTCCTTACTCAGATAATTTTTGCGGCACTTCTTCTTGGCCCTCTTAATGTTACTCGAGGCGTAGTAGTCTCGAATAGCCTGCACCCGAGCCTCGTGCCGTAAGTTCTGAAGTAGGCGCTTGCACTCGGCTTCGAGAACAATAGCCGCTCTCACCTCGTCTTCCTCAAGACACCTATAGAAGGTCTAAAATCAAACAAGACAACACATTAGACACTGATTAGTACAATCACTAGGTGTTGTTGATTTTTAATTCTGTAAAGGAGAAATTACCCAAAAGCGACGGATCACAATGTCAGCCACCGTCTCGCACAAGACACCGTCGACCATCTCCTCTGGCGGGGCCGAGGCAGCCTTGTACAGCTCCCAGGTCAGTGCTACCTGTGGAGACTCACCCTCACTGGGCAAGTGGACCTTCCCCGGGAAGTGGTGCCAAAGAAGCACACCAAGGACCTGGTTGGTCCTGCGGACACCACCACGCTCGTATTTCCAACCCCTACAGTAGGACAAGGCCAACACATTAGATATTAATTTGAAGAAACATGAAGTCAAAAGGTTAAAAAAGAGTAAATGCACTTACTTCTCCGCATTAGGCGCAATCAACCACCTCTGCTCGCGGGTCGTCGGCACGGGAGGCAGCTTTGTACAACCACGCTGGTAGACCTTCTTGCCCTCCTCAACCAGCTCGCTCTCGCTATAGGTGTCCTCAGACAAGTAATTGTCCTCGCCACCATCAGCATGGCCACTAGCCTCCGGAGTCACGTGGGACGAAGACTCTAGGACCCGAGTCTCCTGGGACGAAGGCTCGGTGACCCGAGGCTCGTCGACCCGAGGCTCATGGACCGGAGTCCGAGATGGGTCCAAGTCAGATGGGTCCACCCGAGACGGAGCACTCCTGTGGTCGGGAGAATCAGCTCGGGGTGGCGGCGAGGAAGGCGCAGCAGACTTCCTACCTCTAGCACCTCTCTTCGTCTTCCCCCGACCTCTCCCGGTCAAAGAAGAAGCGCCCGCCGGTGTCTGCATGCTATGTACCAGTGCTCTCCGGAGTTGCTAGGGTGGAATGATAGCACCCCTCCCAGCACGCACCGAGGAAGGAGGCTCAGAGTGCTCTCGACCCTCGCCCACATCTGTCAACACCTGCAATGACAAAGAGTGAACGAAATTAGTTCAACATAAAAAAATTGAATACCTAATAACATGAACTAATTAATAATATATATGTACATAATAATAATTGAATACCTCACATTACTAATATTAATCTTCATCGTCTATATATGCTCCGGGATCAATAAATGCATAATCATCATCACTATCAGTAATGACGTGCTCATCAGCATCATCAATAAAATGCATCAACATGTGGAAGGCCTCTATGTAATCGGTCAAGCATTGTCAGGTCATCCGTAGCAGTAACCTCTTCTTCTTCCGTCTCTTCTTGTTCCTGCTCAGGGGTGAAGTTGGGTTCACTGTCGTCGTCGACCTCAATGTTCTGGGGTGAAGTAGAGCGGTTCTTGAAGCGTTTTTTGGAAACACGTGTTTCTTGGAAGAATTCTCCTTCATATGTGTTTGGGTTAATGTGAGGTTCATAATCATCTTCATTGAGGGGAGGTGGTCTAAAATGTGGCGACACATCATAAACGACATCCCAACCTTTCAAATTTGGATCCGTTTGGCAGGCCCATGGTAGATAGAAAACTTGGGTCGCCTATTGAGCCGTAATATAGACATCGGGAACATCCAAATTGGTGCTTTGTTTGATTTTGACTAGCCCTATATGTTCATGAGTCCTTCTAGTCTCCTTCGGCTGGAACCAATAACATTTGAAGACTACGATGTTTGGTGGGTTTTCACCAAAGAATGTAAGTTCATAAATTTCTTCAACTCTTCCATAATACTCAACCCCTCCTTCGCCGACAGCGGAGACATAACAATTTGTAGTCTTTCGGTCGGCCATAGATAGCTCTTTGCCAAAAGTACAAAAGCGATACCCATTGATGTCATATTTGTCAAATGAACGGACCTTAAAGCCAAAACCATTAGCGACTTGTCTCAATTCGGAGTCCATAGACTCTGCATTAGCCTACAAGTTTAATACCAAAGGATTGTTGCATTAGCCGCAAACTAGGCGAAGAAATGAAATCATCTAATTAATGGAAATTACCGTTTGCTTGAACCAAGAGATGAAACCGGGATAGCTGCCTCCTTGTTTTGCCAGAAGCTCATACTCTTCAATGGAATCCTTTTGGATCACCACTCCAGCCGAGAATTTGGCGACGTATCGACTGTATCACATATCCGGGAATAAGAGCATTTCAAAGGAATTAGAAGTTGCGAAACAATGTACCAAGAACTTACTCGATGTACGGCCGCACTTCTGTTAGGTTGTTGAGGATATACAGGGAAATGGTCCGGCATTCTTCGACATCCAACCCTAATGATTTCGAAGCACCGGCTGGTGCGAGCTTCCCTTTGAATAGGCTGAGGTTGGATCGACCTTTTTCACGGTCGCCATCATTGTACTGAGGCTTCGGATTATGCAAATGACGGTTCTGGGCTGTGTAGTGTGTTGTCACAAAGTTTGTCACCTCCTCAGTAATGAATGCCTCGGCCATCGATGCTTCAACTCTACGTTTATTTTTACATTTTGCTCGAAGCGTCTTCTGCATCCTCTCAGTTGAGAAGCACCAACGATTTTGCACGCCCCCCCCCCAATCTTGCCTCGGTCGGGAGATGCAAAATCAAATGCTGCATTGGATTAAAGAAGCCCGGTGGAAAGATCTTTTCTAACTTGTAGATCAACTCCGGCGCCAACTCTTCCAGTTCGTCTAGCACGTCAGGCGATAGTTCTTTCGCACAAAGAGCACGGAAGAAATAGCTCAGCTCTACCAGTACTAGCCATTCATCCTCAGGGATAAAGCCACGCAACATCACCGACATTACCCGCTCAAGCCATATGTGCAATCATGACTCTTGAGACCCAATCGACGCATACTCGGGTTGTCCATGGATAACGTTGGACAATTCGAAAGAATCACGGTTATAAATATGCAAATGTATGCATATTTATAGATGTAACCCTTTCAAACGGGAGACGCATAGTGTTCACGCATACTGATGATTCAATCTACCTACAACTAGCAAGTTTCATCGGCACGAAGACCGGAACAGAGCAAATGAAGGGGGAGGAGGAGATGTCATTTGTGCTCACCCACGAACGCAGGGGCGGAGCTCGTCGAACGCACAGGGAGGTCGTCGAACACCAAACCCTCGCAGCGACGAAACAATTGCACATTTAAATCCACCCGATGAACACAAATATATATATGATGTTTTTCATAACAAAATCGGAAATTATATAACCTAACTCATAATTCACACATATATGACCCCGTCGCCCTCGGGGTCTGGGTGTCGGGGATGTCGTGTTGGGGTAGGGGTGCTGTGTCTGGGTTAGGGGGTTCCTCGACGTCGATGAAACCTCGTGTCGGGGTCGGGGTGTCGGGGGTGTCGTGTCGGGGTCGGGGTGTTGTGTCGTGGTCGGGGTCTCGGGGTGTCGTGTCGGGGTCGGGGTGTAGGGGGTGTCGTGTCGGGGTTGGGGTGCCGTGTCGGGGTGTCGGGGTCGGGGTGCTGTGTCGGGGTCTCGGGGTGTCGGGGTCGGTGTGCCGTGTCGGGGTGTCGGGGTGTTGTGTCGGGGTGTCGGGGTGTTGTGTCGGGGTGTCGGGGTCGGGGTGTCGTGTCGGGGTCGGGGTGTCGGGGGTGTCGTGTCCGGGTCGAGGTGTCGGGGTCAGGGTCGGTGTCGGGGTCGGGGTGTCGGGGGTGTCATGTCGGGGTCGGGGTGTCGGGGGTGTCGTGTCGGGGTCGGGGTGCTGTGTCGTGGTCGGGGCGTAGGGGTGTTGTGTCGGGGTCGAGGTGTAGTGGGTGTAGTGTCGGGGTCGGGGTGTCGGGGTCAGGGTCGGGGTGTCGGGGTCGGGGTCGGGGTCGGGGTGACGGGGTGTCGGGGGTGCCGTGTCGGGGTGTCGGGGTGTCGTGTCGGGGTCGAGGTGTCGGGGGTGTCGTGTCGGGGTCGGGGTGTCGGGGTCGGGGTGTCGTGTCGGGGTCGGGGTGTAGGGGGTGTCGTGTCGGGGTCGGGGTGTCGGGGTGTCGTGTCGGGGTCGGGGTGGGGGGGGTGTCGTGTTGGCGATCCTCGACCCGGTTACGTCGGCGCCGACGCACCCCTCCTCCTCCTGTTCTTCTTCTTATTCTCGGGTGAGGTGCGTGGGCGGCGGTGGGGGTGAGTGCCGTCCGGTTTGCCGTCTTTTTCTTATTTTCTTCTCCTCCTCCTCCTCCTTTTCTTCTTCTTCTTCTTCTTCTCCTTCCTCTTCTTCTTCTTCTCCGTCTCCTCCTCCTCCTCTTCTTCTTCTCTCTTCTTCTTCTTCTTCTTCTTCATTTCCTCTCCTCCTCCTAACTAAGTAACTAACTTACTAACTTAACAGAAAAACTAACTAAACTAAACTAATAAACTAAACTAATTAAACCTAAATCTAAAAAAACAGAAAAATCTAAAAAACAGAAAAAACAGAAAAATAGACCTTTGGGGCGGGGCGACGGTGGCGACGCGGGCCGGTGGGGCGGCGCTGGCAGGCGACGGGGCGGCGGTGGCGACACGGGCCGGTGGGGCGGCGGTGGCACGTGGTGGCGGGGGCGATGCGGCGGCGAGGGCGACGGGGGCGCGCGGCGGCGGGGGTGCGGGCGCGCGGTGGCGGGGACTAGGGCGCGCGGCGGCGGGGGCGACGCGGTGCGCGGCGGCGGGGGCGGGGCCGAAGGGGCGACAATGGCGTCGGGGGCGGTGGGCGCTGGCCGCGGGGCGACGGGCGAAGGGAGGAGAGAGGGAGGGAGAGAAAGAGAGAGAGAGAGAGAGGCGGTCCGGGGGGCGTTAGCCGTTAGCTAACACCCCCTCTTTGCCGTCTGCTAGCGGACGACAAAGGAGGTTTGCCGTCCGCTAGCGGACGGCAAAGAAGGGGGCCGTTAGGTCAACTAACGGGCTGGGTCGTGGGTGGGCCCCCTCCCTCTTTGCAAGCTCCTTTGCCGTCCGCTAGCAGACGGCAAAGAGGTGGCTGATGGCAAAGCCACTCTTTGCCGTCCGCCACCTCTTTTCCGTCCGCTTTCTCCTAGCTGATGGCAAAGCCATTCTTTGCCATCCGCTAGCTGATGGCAAAGAGGAGGCAGACGGTAAATCTTCTGATTCCAGTAGTGAAGCATACCACTCGACAGTGTCGTTTACTGATCCAGCAGTTCAAGAAAGGTCAATCGAGTGAGAAAACTCCTGGAAAGGAGGATGATGAAGACAAAAAAGAGTTTCCCGAAGTTAACACCACTTTGATGATTTTTGCTGATGTCGGAAGCAAGAGTCGACTGAAAGTTATCAACAGAGAGGTCAACATGGCTATTCCTGCCACTCCCACATACCTCTAATGGTCTCAGACCGCTATCACATTCGACCAGTCTGACCACCCTGCTCACGTCGCTACCCCCGGTCGACAAGCTCTGGTGGTGGATCTAGTTGTGGGAGGCACTCGACTCCGTAAAGTTATCATGGATGGAGGGAGTGGTTTGAACATCTTGTATGTGGATACCCTTAAAGGGATGGGCATTACGATGTCCCATCTCAGCGAAAGCAACATGCAGTTCCACGGAGTCATTCCCTGGAAGAAGGCCAGGTCTCTCGTCTAGATTGCATTGGATGTGGTATTCGGCACTGACAAGAATTTTCGCAAGGACAAGTTGACATTTGAAGTTGTGGACTTCCAGAGCGCATACCACACCATCCTTGGTCGCCCTGCCTATGCGTGTTTCATGGCCCGTCCATGTTACGTGTACCTCAAGCTGAAGATGCCATGGCCCAAGGGTGTGATCACGGTCACAGGCAATCGACAGAGGGCTGAGGAGTGCCTCCAGCATGGATCCAAAATCACCGACCATCAGATGGCTGTAGTTGAGTTGGAAGAGTACAAGAAGAGTGTTGATCCTGCCGACCTGCTGCGTGCCAAGAAGCCCGCTTCAGAGTCTGCTTTTCCGTCGGCAGGCGAAGTGAAGAAAATCATATCCGTTCGACAGATCCTAATGCTGCCCCGACCAACATTTCGACGACACTCGACAACAAATAGGAAGCCGAGCTCATCCAGTTCCACCATGAGAACTGGGACATCTTTGCATGGAAGCCTACTGACATGCTAGGTGTACCCAAGGAACTGGTTGAGCACCGACTAAGAGTTGACCCGAAGGCCAAGCCTGTGAAAGAGCATTTGCGTCAGTCGGCAGCGGAGAAGCGGAAAGCAATCGGTGAGGAGGTGGCTCGACTCTTGGCGGCCAAGTTCATTCGGGAGATTTACCACTCCGAGTGGCTCTCGAACATCGTCATGGTCCCCAAGAAAGATAAGTCACTCCACATGTGTATTGACTTCAAACATATCAACCGGGTCTGCCCGAAAGATCACTTCCCGCTCCCCCGCATCGATCAGATTGTTGACTCGACTGCAGGATGCGAGCGTTTATCTTTTCTTGATGCATAATCTATCTACCATCAGATATGTCTGTTTGGTCCAGATGAAATAAAGACATCCTTCATCATCCCTTTTGTGTGTTTCTGTTATATCACCATGCCTTTTGGTTTGAAAAATGATGGCGCTACTTTCATGCGCATGATTCAAAAATGCCTACTCGAGCAAATCCCTCGGAATGTCGAAGCATACATGGACAATATTGTTGTCAAGTCTCGCAAGGATGATTCTGGCAAACTAAGAAACAAAGACTCATATCATACAAGACTCTCCAAGAAAAACACATATCATGTGGTGAATAAAAATATAACCTCAAGTAAATTTACCGATGGATTGAAGACGAAAGAGGGGATGCCTTCCGTGGCATCCCCAAGCTTAGGCTCTTTGGCATCCTTGAATATGACTTGGGGTTCCTTGGGCATCCCCAAGCTTAGGCTCTTGCCAGTCCTTATTCCATAGTCCATCAAATCTTTACCCAAAACTTGAAAACTTCACAACACAAAACTTATCAGAAAACTCGTGAGATCCGTTAGTATAAGAAAACAAATCACCACTTTAGGTACTATTATGAACTCATTCTTTACTTATATTGGCATTGTACCTACTTTATTCTAACTTCTCCATGGTTCATACCCCATGATACAACCCATAGATTCATCAAAATGGGCAAATAACTCAAAGAAAACAGAATCTGTCAAAAACAGAATAGTCTGTACCAATCTGAAAACTTCGTGTACTTCTGTAACTCAAACAAATTCTGAAAAATTAGGACAACGTGGGAAATGTATATATCATTTTTTTTGTAAAAATTTCAGACTCATTGGACAATCTAAAAAATTTAGAAAATTCTTAGACTAAGCGCAAAAGTTTCTATTTTTCAGCAAGATCAAATCAACAACTACCATAGATCACCACAAAGGTTTTACTTGGCTCAAACACTAATTAAAACACCAAAACACAATTAATACAGAAGTAATAATGTGGTAAACACTAAAAAACAGAACACAAAAATAAAATTGGGTTGCCTCCCAACAAGCGCTATTGTTTAACGCCCCTAGCTAGGCATAATGATTTCAACGATGCTCACATAAAAAGTAGTAATTGAAATATGCAAGATAGCATCATGAATCTCATGACAAGCACATTTAAGTCTAACCCACTTCCTATGCATAGGGATTTTGTGAGCAAACAATTTATGGGAACAAGAAACAACTAGCATAGGAAGGCAAAACAAGCATAACTTCAAAACTTGGAACACATAGAGAGGAAACTTGATATTATTGCAACTCCTACAAGCATATGTTGCTCCCTCATAATAAATTTCAGTAGCATCATGAAGGAATCTCACAATATAACTATCACACAAAGCATTCTTTTCATGATCAATTATAGCATATGGGTCATCATCAAAACTTGGGGAACAAAGAATATCATATTCATCAAGCATAGCATCCCCAAGCTTGTGGTTTTGGATATCATTAGTATCATGGATATTCATAGAGATAATCAAGTGCACTCAACTCACTAGCAATTGGTTCGTCATAATTTGGTATTTTGAAAAGATTAACAAGTGGATGAGGATCCATATCAATAGACTTTTAGCAAACGAAGATGCAAGCAATAGAAGGCACATGACAACACAAGCAAACATAGCAACGAAAAGGCAAACGGAAGAAGGGCGAACAAAAAGGTTTATCTTTTTGGTTTTTTCTGAAAATCGTTTTAGAAGTGGGGAGAGGAAATGAGAGGCAAGTGGAAATAATGTAAATGCAAGAGATGAGTTTGTGATGGGTACTTGGTAGGCTTGATGTAGATCTATCCCGGCAATGCTGCCAGAATTGGCAAGTTGATGGGAAAGTTCTTGTCTTGACTTGCTATGTATCCTCCCCGGCAACAGCGCCAGAAATCCTTCTTGCTACCTCTTGAGATTGCGTTGGTTTTCCCTTGAAGAGGAAAGGGTGGTGTAGCAAAGAAGATAAGTATTTCCCTCAGTTGATGAGAACCAAGGTATTAATCCAGTAGTAGGAACAATCAAGTGACCAATGGATGCACCTACACAAACAATCAAACTCTTGCACCCAACATTATAAAGGGGTTATCAATCCCTTCATGGTTATTTGCAAGCATTAGATATGATAGAGATAGATGTAAATGAAAACGGAAAGTAAAAGATAAGTAAATTGCAGCAAAGTATTTTTGGTATTTTTGGTTTATAGATCTAAAAATATATTATGGAAAGTAGACCCGGGGGCCATAGATTCCACTAGAGGCTTCTCTCTTGAAAGAAAATGTCATGGTGGGTAAACAAATTACTGTCAAGCAATTGATAGAAAAGCGAACAATCGTGTATATATCCAAGGCAATGATCATGCATATAGGCATCACGTCTGTGTCAAGTAGACCTAAACGATTCTGCATCTACTACTATTACTCCACACAATGAGCGACTCCTGCCTTCATCTAGAGTATTAAGTTCATGAAGAACAGAGTAACACATTAAGTAAGATGACATGATGTAGAGGCATAAACTCAAGCAATATGATGAAAACCCCATCTTGTTACCCTTGATGGCAACAATACAATACGTGCCTCGCTACCCCTACTATGTCACTGGGTGAGGACACCGTAGGATTGAACCCAAAACCAAGCACTTCTCCCATTGCAAGAATTACCAATCTATTTGGCCAAACCAAACCAATAACTCAAAGAGACTTGCAAGGATATGAAATCATGCATATAAGAAATCAGAGGAGATTCAAATAAGATTTGTGGATAATCTGAACATAAACTCACAATTCATCGGATCTTGACAAACACACCACAAAAGAAGATTACATCGGATAGATCTCCATGAAGATCATGAAGAACATGGTATTGAAGATCAAAGAGAGAGAATAAGCCATACGACTACTAGCTATGGACTCGTAGGTATGTGGTGGACTACTCACGCATCATCGGAGGGCAATGGAGTTGATGTAGATGCCCTTCGTGATCGATCCCCCTCTGGGAGATTACCGGAGAAGGCTCCAAGATTGGATCTCTCGGGAACGGAGGCTTCCGGTAGTGGAAAAGTATTTTCGTGGCTTGTTCTGATGTTGGGGGAATATTTGGGTATTTATATGCCAGGAATTAGGGTTAGGAGACCTTCTAGGAGGCGACAAGCCTGCTAGGCGCGGCTTGTGGGGCTCCGCGGCTAGCAGGCTTGTGGCGCCCTGGCACCTCCCTTGACGTGCACTCCAACCTTGGATGACTTTTTTTCCTTCCAAAAAAATCATTCGAAAGATTTTATTCCGTTTGGACTCCGTTTAATATTCCATATCTGCAAAACTCAAAAACAAGGAAAAAACAAAAACTGGCACTAGTCTCTAGATTAATAGGTTAGTCCCAAAAATAATATAAAATATGATATTAATGCATATAAAACATCCAAAATAGATAATATAATAGCATGACATCATCAAAAATTATAGATATGTTGGAGATGTATCACTTTCCACCTAGCCGGTGCTTGCTACTCCGCACAACAAAGAGCCCTTGCTCTTGTACATCGCGGCCAATTATCAGGTCATCGGTACAGTTCTTACTGTCGAGCGGGAAGAGGAAGGCAAAGCTTACAAATTCCAATGTCAGGTTTATTATATTTCTGAAGTGTCAAATCCTTCAAAGAAAAGGTACCCACATTACTAGAAGCTCGTCTATGGTATATATCTATCAACGAAGAAGGTGGCACACTATTTTCAAGATCACTCAATCTCAGTCGTCAGCGATGCTCCACTGTTTGAGATCCTCAACAATCAAGATGCGACCGGTCGATTGGCCAAATGGGATATTGATCTCCTCTACTTTGATATCAAGTTTGAAGTGAAAAACATGATCAAGTCTTAAGCACTTGTTGATTTCCTGGCCGAGTGGATAGAATAGCAGCAGTCAATTCAAATCCACTCGGCGCACTGGACCATGTTCTTTGATGGCTTGAAGATGCTGAATGGGTCTGGTGCTAGCATAGTGTTGACATCCCCAAAGGGCGACAAGCTCAGTTTTGTCTTGGAGATTCACTTTGATTCCTCCAATAACGAAGTTGAGTACAAAGCACTCCTATATCGATTGCGTATGGCCATCTCACTCGGGGTCAAGCACCTGATGGTATATGCTGACTCTGATTTGGTGGTTCACCAGGTGATGAAAGAGTGGGATGTCAGGAACCCTACTATGACTGGATACTGCAATGCAGTAAGAAAGCTTGAGAAGAAGTTCGAAGGTTTGGAACTCCATCATGTTCCCCGAGTGAAGAATCAGGTAGCTGATGAGTTAGCAAAGATTGGATCCACTCGGAAGCCTATCCCTAGCAATGTGTTTCTGGAACACCTACATCCCCCTTCGGTGCAGGAAGATCCCTTCACTGAAGAGCGTCCGCAAGAAATAAGCGCCTCTAATCTGACTGAAGTCGATGTCCCTGTGGTCATAGATCTGGTCATGGATATTCTGGTGATTACACCCGACTGGACGATGCTGTATATTGCATACATATTGAGACGAGAACTCCCAGAAGACGAGCTTGAAACTCGATAGATTATCCGCAGATCCAAGGCATTTATTGTAGTGGGTGATCAACTTTTCAGAGAAAGCATAACTGGAGTAACTCAGCAGTGCATCTGTCCCGAAGAAGCTCGACTGGTCCTGGAGGAAATTCACTCAGGCACCTGTGGTCATCATGCGTCATCTTGGACGATTGTCGCCAAAGCATACTGAGCTAGTTTCTTCTGGCCGCGCGCAAACAAAATGGCTAAGGAGATTGTTGATCACTGCGAAGGGTGCCAGTTCTACTCGAACTTGTCGCACAAGCCTGCATCCGCCTTGAAGACTATTCCACTCGTCTGGTCGTTCGCTGTTTGGGGTTTGGATATGGTCGGCCCATTCTGAACGGGTCAGAGTGGGTTACTCATATGCTTGTAGCAGTCGATAAGTTCACTAAGTGGATTGAAGCTAAGCCCATAAAGAAGCTGAACTCGCACACTGCTATAAAATTCATGAGAGAGATAATGATCCGGTATGGAGTCCCTCACAGTATCATCACAGACAATGGCTCAAACTTCAATTCGGAAGAGTTCAGGCACTTTTGCTTCACTCAAGGCACTCGGGTGGATTACGCATCCGTTGCGCACCCTCAGAGTAATGGTCAAGCTGAGCGAGCAAATGGCCTTATCCTTCAAGGGTTGAAGCCTTGACTCATGCGGGATCTTGAACATACAGCTAGAGCCTGGGTGACTGAATTACCATCTGCACTTTGGGGTTTGAGGACGACTCCTAATTGGTCGACTGGACGCACTCCTTTCTTCTTGGTGTATGCAGCCGAAGCGGTTCTGCCAAGTGATCTCCTACACAATTCTCCTCGCGTAGAACTTTACTCCGAAGCTGAAGCTGAACAAACTCGACAAGACGGTGTGGATCTCTTGGAAGAACAACGCGAAATGGCTCTGATTCAGTCGATCGTATATCAACAAGATTTGCGTCGCTTCCATGCAAGGCACGTCAAGAGTCGGTCGTTCCATGAGGGTGATCTGGTGCTCCGAGTGGATCAACAACGGGCACACAAGCTCGCCCCCCGCGTGGGAAGGTCCTTTCATCGTCACCAAAGTATTGAACAATGGAGATACTGTTGGAAATATGCCCTAGAGGCAATAATAAAATGGTTATTATTGTATTTCCTCGTTCATGATAATTGTCTATTGTTCATGCTATAATTGTGTTACCAGAAACCGTAATGCATGTGTGAATACATAGACCACAACATGTCCCTAGTGAGCCTCTAGTTGGCTAGCTCGTTGATCAATAGATGGTCACGGTTTCATGACCATGGACATTGGATGTCGTTGATAACGGGATCACATCATTAGGAGAATGTGTGATGGACAAGACCCAATCCTAAGCATAGCACAAGATTGTGTAATTCGTCTGCTAAAGCTTTTCCAATGTCAAGTATCATTTCCTTAGACCATGAGATTGTGCAACTCCCGGATACCGTAGGAATGCTTTGGGTGTGCCAAACGTCACAATGTAACTGGGTGGCTATAAAGGTGCACTACGGGTATGTCCGAAAGTGTCTCTTGGGTTGGCACGAATCGAGACTGGGATTTGTCACTCCGAATGACGGAGAGGTATCTCTAGGCCCACTCGGTAAGACATCATCATAATGAGCTCAATGTGACTAAGGAGTTAGCCACGAGATGATGTGTTGCGGAACGAGTAAAGAGACTTGCCAGTCACAAGATTGAACAAGGTATAGGGATACCGACGATCGAATCTCGGGCAAGTATCATACCGGTAGACAAAGGGAATTGTATACGGGATTGATTGAATCCCCGACATCGTGGTTCATCTGATGAGATCATCGTGGAGCACGTGGGAGCCAACATGGGTATCCAGATCCCGCTGTTGGTTATTGACCGGAGAGGTGTCTCGGTCATGTCTACGTGTCTCCCGAACCCGTAGGGTCTACACACTTAAGGTTCGATGACGCTAGGGTTATAGGGAAATAGTGGATGTGGTTACCGAAGGTTGTTTGGAGTCCTAGATGAGATCCCGGACATCAGGAGGAGTTCCGGAATGGTCCGTAGACAAAGATTGATATATATAGGAAGTGAGGTTTTGGTTACCGGAATTTTTTTGGGCGTCACCGATAACGTATCGGGACCACTGGAAGGGTTTCGGGGGTCCACCGGGAGGGGCCATGGGCCCCGGAGGGCTGCATGGGCCGAAGGTGGAGGGAACCAGCCCCTAGGTGGGCTGGTGCGCCCCTCCCACCTGGCCCAAGGCGCAGCAAGGAGAGAGGGGGGGGGGGCAAACCCTAGGCCTAGATGGCCCCTAGGCCTATCTAGGGCAGCTAGGGCTGCCGCACCACCTCTCCCTCCCCCTTGGCCGCCGGCCTAGACCCCATCTAGGGCTGCCGCACCACCTAGGGTGGGAACCCTAGGGGTGGGCACCCTCCTCCCTCTCCTCCTATATATAGTTGAGACTTTGGGGCTGTTTGAGACACGACTCTTTCTCCCTCTCGGCGCAGCCCTACTTCTCCTTCTCCTCGTTCTCCGTAGTGCTTGGCGAAGCCCTGCCGGAGTACCATGCAGCTCCGCCACCATGCCGTTGTGCTACCGGAGCTCTCCCTCAACCTCTCCTTCCTCCTTGCTGGATCAAGGCGTAGGAGACGTCACCGGTTTGCACGTGTGTTGAACCCGGAGGCGCCGTTGTTCGGCGCTAATCGGAGTCCACCGCGACCTGAATCGCTACGAGTACCACTCCACCAACCGCGTTCTCGTAACGCTTCCGCTTAGCGATCTTCAAAGGTACGAAGATCCACTCTCCCCTTACTCGTTGCTGGTTTCTCCATGGATAGATCTTGATGAACACGTAGGAATTTTTTTGATTTACTACTACGTCTCCCAACACTTACCATCCTACAACCTCAAGAAGAAGATCAATGAGCCGCGTGCCAGGAATGCAGATCTACTTTGATGTTATTATACCTGAAGACAGAGTTGTTTTGATGTAATAAAAGTATTCCAAACAATGTCGTTTATGAAAGTTATGACTTACGCAGTCTTTTGTCAATTCTGATCGCACAATCCTACATTCAAAAACTTCAACAAGTGGCGAGCGATCCTCTCACTTGGGGGATTAGCTGAGAACTGGCTTTCGCCTAAGTTAAAAATCCTTCTGGTCGGATAGCATTCCATTCACTCGGAAACTTAGCTACGAACCAGTCTTCATCTAAGTTCAAAAACTTCTCCGAGTGATGAGCGATCCTCTTACTCGGGGGCTTAGCTGCGAACCAGCTTTCGCCTAAGTTAAAAATCCGTTCTAAGTGGATAACATAACATTCACTCGGAAACTTAGCTGCAAA
The DNA here is from genome assembly GCA_022496015.1 of Hordeum marinum. Classification (NCBI taxonomy): domain Eukaryota; kingdom Viridiplantae; phylum Streptophyta; class Magnoliopsida; order Poales; family Poaceae; genus Hordeum; species Hordeum marinum. The sequence continues at coordinate 474,063,006 of CM039678.1, forward strand.
TCAATCTTTGTCTAAGTTCAAAAACTTCTCCGAGTGACGAGTGATCCTCTTACTCGGGGCTTAGCTGCGAACTAACTTTCGCTTAAGTTAAAAATACCTTCTAAGTGGATAACATAACATTCACTTGGAAACTTAGCTGCAAATCAGTCTTCGTCTAAGTTCAAAAACTTCTCCGAGTGACGAGCGGTCCTCTTACTCAGGGGCTTAGCTGCGAACCAGCTTTCTGTTGGAAATATGCCCTAGAGGCAATAATAAATTAGTTATTATCATATTTCCTTGTTCATGATAATCGTTTATTATCCATGCTATAATTGTGTTGATTGGAAACTCAGATACATGTGTGGATACATAGACAACACCATGTCCCTAGTATGCCTCTAATAGACTAGCTCGTTGATCAAAGATGGCTATGGTTTCCTAGTCATGGACATGAGATGTCGTTTGGTAACGGGATCACATCATTAGGAGAATTATGTGATGGACAAGACCCAAACTACAAACATAGCACATGACCGTGTCAGTTTATTGCTACTTTTTTCTACATGTCAAGTATATGTTTCTATGACCATGAGATCATGCAACTCACGAACACCAGAAGAGTGCCTTGTGTGTATCAAACGTCGCAACGTAACTGGGTGACTATAAGGTGCTCTATAGGTATCTCCGAGGGTGTCTATTGGGTTGGCATGGATCAAGACTGGGATTTGTTACTCCGTGTGACGGAGAGGTATCTCAGGGCCCACTCGGTAATACAACATCACAATAAGCCTTGCAAGCAATGTGACTAAGTGTTAGTCATGGGATCTTGTATTACGGAACGAGTAAAGAGACTTGCCGGTAACGAGGTTGAACTAGGTATGGAGATACCGATGATCGAATCTCGGGCAAGTAACATACCGAAGAACAAAGGGAACATCATACGGGATTAACCGAATCCTTGACATAGAGGTTCGACCGATAAAGATATTCATAGAATATGTAGGAACCAATATGGGCATCCAGGTCCTGCTATTAGTTATTGACCGTAGAGGTGTCTCGGTCATGTCTACATAGTTCTTGAACCCGCAGGGTCTGCACACTTAAGGTTTGGTGACGTTTCGGTAGTATAGAGTTATGCATGGTGGTGACCGAAGGTTGTTCGGAGTCCCGGATGAGATCCCGGATGTCATGAGGAACTCTGGAATGGTCTGTAGGTAAAGATTCATATATAGGAAGTCCTGTTTTGGTCATCGAAAAAGTTTCGGACTCATCGGTAGTGTACCGGGAGTGCCGGTAGTGTACCGGGAGACCACCGGGAGGGGTATTTCGACCCAAGAGGCTTCATGGGATGTGGGAGAGTGAATACCAGCCCTTTGTGGGCTGGTGGAAGTCACACACAAGGCCAACACGTCTAGGGAAAGAAAAGCCTAAAGGGAAAAGTGGAAAAAAGGCAAAAAGGGGAGGAATCCTAGTCCTACTAGGATTGGAGGAGAAGTCCTCCTCTCGTCCCCACTTCGGCCGAACCAAAGGAGGCTTGGCCCTTGCGCCGAGGGCTCTCCTCCCTCCCTCCTATATATACTGGTGGTTTTAGGGTTTTGCACTAGATTTTCAGCCACGTGCTACCCGTTCCTCCAGTGCACAGTTTCTCCTCTAGATCGGATTTCTAAAGTGCTTAGGCGAAGCCCTGCCGGAATAGCTCCATCACCATCACCGGAGCGCTGTCACGCTGCCACAGAACTCTTCTACCTCTCCACTCCCTCTTGCTGGATCAAGAAGGCGGAGATCGTCATCAAGCTGTACGTGTGCTGAACGTGGAGGTGTCGTCCGTTCGGCGCTAGATCGGAAGGACCGTGATCAAGATCGCGAGACGGATCGTGATGAGATCGCGGGATAGATCGTGATGAGTTCGCGGGAGGGATCGTGATTGGATCGTGGGACGGATCATGATGAGATCATGGGACGCTCGGCGATTTGGATCGCGAAGACGTTCGACTACACCAATCGCGTTTCTTAACGCTTCCCGTTTAGCGATCTACAAGGGTATGTAGATCCACTCTCCCTCTTGTAGATGCTCATCACCATGGATAGATCTTGCGTGTGCGTAGGAATTTTTTTGTTTCCCATGCAACGTTCCCCAACACTTTCTCCTAAGTTAAAAATCCCTTTCGAGTGGATAACATAACATTCAGTCGGAAACTTAGCTGCGAATCAGTCTTCGTCTAAGTTCAAAAACTTCTCCGAGTGACGAGCGATCCTCTTACTCGGGGGCTTAGCTGCGAACTAGCTTTCGCCTAAGTTAAAAATCCTTTTAGAGTGGATAACATAACATTCACTCGGAAACTTAGCTGCGAATCAGTCTTCGTCTGAGTTCAAAAACTTCTTCGAGTGACGAGCGATCCTCTTACTCGCAAGCTTAGCCACAAACCGGTTTTCGCCTAAGTTAAAAATCCCTTCGGAGTGCATAACATAACATTCACTCGGAAACTTAGCTGCGAACAAGTCTTTGTCTAAGTTCAAAAAACTTCTCCGAGTGACGAGCGATCCTCTCACTCGGGGGCTTAGCTGCGAACCAGCTTTTGCCTAAGTTAATATCTTTGTCGAGTGACGAATATTCTTCTCACTTGGGGACTTGGCCGCGAATTAACTTTTCTCCTAAGTTTAGGATTATTCCGAATGCTGAACATTCATTCGATTCGGTAACAAAACAAATTCAGCCAAACAAAGGATTGAAAGCAAAATGCAGATAAATCCAAAGTTTCTAGCACAAATAAAAGTTGTTTGCGCAAACGATAGTACTCAGGCTTAAGGCCTAAATGAAGTTTTAAACAGTTACATTTCCACTTGGCATACCGAGGCAAATAAAGTTTTAATTGTGATCAAAGTTTTATCAAGCACCTGTGGGGCTCGCAGGCTCGACAAAGGTGTCTAGGTCAATCCTGTCAGCGATCTAAGTGGCCGCGTCAATGAAGGTCTCCATGAAGTCCTCGAATTGAAGTTTCTTTGTGTTGATCACCTGGAGAGCCTTCAACTTGTCCTCCTTTGCCTCCTTGCAATGTACTCTAACGAGTGAAAGCGCCACGTGGGCTCCGTAGCGAGTGGCAGATTTCTTCCATGCTTGCACTCGACTGGGAATCTCATTGAGGCGGGTCATCATCGACTCAAGGTTAGTCTGGAGGGTGTCTTTAGAGCATAGTTCCTTGTCAACCTTCTCCAGTGCATCCCTCAGTCGAGTGATATACTCTTGAACACTCTTGAGATAGACGTCGAGATGAAACATATTCGTGGCCACAGCGTCCCCAACGGGTGACTTGGTGGGATCCAGATTTGGTTCAATCTCCTCGGTTTCCTTTTCAGCATCTTGGTAGAATTCTATATGAAGAGGGAATGGAAAGATAGTCATGCTTCTATCCTATGGGAATTAAGGAAGTTCACTCAGTGAAAGAAAGTTACCGTCGAGCATGTTGAACATCTTCTTCACAAAGTCCCCAAGGTACTTCTCCAGACCTTTGCTCCTCTTGTTCAGGTGTTCGGTCTTCTTGATCCAGTCAACATGTTCCTGCTTGAGTTTCACGTTCTCTTCTTCTAGCTTCTTAGCTGCTGCAAGTTTCTTCTCGGCAACCTCAGTTTTCTCCCTCGCCACCTTTTGAGCATAAGCGAGTGCCTTGTCCTTGTCCTCCATCACCTTCGTCATGGTATCTAAAGAAACAACATTGTTGAGTCGCGCTTGGAGTCGGCGATTCTCATCACACACGTTTGTTCGAGTGAGAACACTCGGTTCAAAGGATGGAAGAGGAAAGTGACAGTGTAGTTGGTCGACAAAGATTACCTCCCAGGGTCCTCAGCTCAGCTTGTGCATGGTCCAGATTGTTCTTGGAGACCTCTAGATCCACTTGAAGCTGATTGTTCTCCTTCTCCAGTTTGATGTACCGAGTCCCAAGTTCACAAGTTGTCTGAAATCAACAAAGAAGTGGTTCAGTTGACATTAAAATTCCTCCACTCCTGAGTGGAAAGGAACGAGTTCAGTCGACTGGTTGACGGCCCGGCACCCCATCCCACACCCCTGAAAAGCGTCATATCATGGTTGATGGAAATGATGTCCATGAAACCTGCGTCATATCATGGTTGATGGAAATGATGTCCATGAAACCCGCAGAGTAGGTTCGGACCTCTACGTCCCTAAGACAAGTACTCAGAAGTGGAAACACTAAAGCAAAGAACCCACTCGACGAACCGAGTGACAAGCGTACTCCACATACGAAAAAGGACCCTGAGTCCAAGTTCTTAAGACTACTGCTCATCGTCAACGATCAACAGTAGTCTTGGGGACAACACCAGTGGATGCACTTAGCGTGCCCCCACTGGATACGAAACCACTCGACCAGGCCTGACCTGTCCGAGCAAAAAATTGTCTCTACCAGACCCCCGCCGATGCAAGCACTCGACGGTGGTCTCGGGGACTTCACCCAGTGGGTGCACTTAGCGTGCCCCCACTGGACATGCTATCACTCGACATGTCGAGTGACGAGTAGTCAAAAAAAAGTGTGCAAGCCTACAAATATCATCTCTATTAGACCCCCGCCGATGTGAGCACTCGACGGCGGTCTCGGGGACTACACCCAGTGGGTGCACTCAGCGTGCCCCACTTGACCTGCTATCACTCGACCTGTCGAGCGACTATCAAAACAATTCTATGACCCCTGCCGATGTCGTCATCATTTGACAGCGGTCTCGGGGACTACACCCAGTGGGTGCGCTCAACGTACCCCAACTGGACGAGAAACCACTCGACTAAGACCTGATCTACTCGAGACGAAAACAAGCAAATTTGCTTCAAAAGGAACACACCAAGTGGGTGTACAATCAAGAAAGACAGGAATTCAATCGAAAATGAACTTACAATCGCACTTACTCGGACATTGGTGCGAAGCGCCGAGCTCGCATCATAAGGCAACTTGCTGGCTTCGTATGCCTCCTTCGTGCGAAACATCATCTGCTCTGCTTCGATCATGGCCTCCTTGCCAGCTCCAGTCTGGTTCTCTGGGATGCGATACAGAGGAAAGGCGGTCGTCGGGTGAGTTGATGTTTGATAACCCACAAGTATAGGGGACCGCAACAGTTTTCGAGGGTAGAGTATTCTACCCAAATTTATTGATTCGACACAAGGGGAGCCAAAGAATATTCTTGAGTATTCGCAGCTGAGTTGTCAATTCAACCACACCTGAAAGACTTAATATCTGCAGCAAAGTATTCAGTAGCAAAGTAGTATGGAAGTAATGGTAACGGTGGAAAAAGTAACATTAGCAGTTTTATAGTGATTGTAACAGTAGCAAAAGATCAATTTGTGGAAAGCTCGTAGGCAATAGATCAGTGGTGGATAATTATGTCGGATGGCATTCATCATGCAACAGTTATAACATAGCGTGACACAGAACTAGCTCCAATTCATCAATGTAATGTAGGCACGTATTCCATATATAGTCATACGTGCTTATGAAAAAGAACTTGCATGGCATGTTTTGTCCTCCCCTCCCGTGCTTATGGATCATAACTCTTAATAGGTGTCTACAACTTGCAAGATAGGATCAAGAACACATATATATTCATGAAAACATAATAGGTTCATATTTGAAATCATGGCACTCGGGCCCTAGTGACAAGCATTAAGCATAGGAAAGTCATAGCAACATCAATCTCAAAACATAGTGGATACTAGGGATCAAACCCTAACAAAACTAACTCGATTACATGATAAATCACATCCAACCCATCACCGTCCAGCAAGACTACGATGAGATTACTCACGAACGGTGGAGAGCATCATGGAATTGGTTATGAAGGATGGTTGGTGATGACGATGGCGTCGATTTCCCCTCTTCGGAGCCCAAAACGGACTCCAGATCTGGCCTCCTGAGGAAGAACAGGAGGTGGCGACAGCTCCGTATTGTGAAACGCGATGAACTCTTCTCTCTGATTTTTTTCTCCATGAATAGGAATAAATAGGAGTGTAACTGAGGTTGGTGGAGCAACAGGGGCCCCACATAGCCTGCTAGGCACGTCCAAGGGGGTGGCTGCGCCTAGAAGGCTTGCCACCTGTGGGTGGCCCCCCTCTAATTGATTCTTTCGCTGGTATTATTTATTAATTCCAAAAATATTCTCGGTAAATTTTCAGATCAATCCGAGAACTTTTATTTCTGCACAAAAATAACAGCAAGGCAATTCTGTTGAAAACAACGTCAGTCTGGGTTAGTTCCATTCAAATCATGCAAATTAGAGTCCAAAACAAGGGCAAAAGAGTTTGGAAAAGTAGATACAAGGGATGCGTATCAAATCCCCCAAGCTAAACCCATTGCTTGTCCTCAAGCAATTCAGTTGATAAACTGAAAGTGATAAAGAAAAACTTTTACAAACTCTGTTTGATCTTGTTGTTGTAAATATGTCTAACTGATGTTCAGTTTTTTTAGCAAAGATCATGGACTAACCACATTCACAATAACATTTAGGTCTCACACTTACTCATATCAATGACATAATCAACTAGCGAGCAATAATAATAACTCTCGGATGACAAGACTTTTATCAAAACAATCATGACAGAATATGATGAAATGATATCTCGCTAGCCCTTTCTGAGACCGCAAAACATAAATGCAAAGCACTCTAAAGAACAAGGACTGACTAGACATTGTAATTCACGGTGAAAGAAATCCAGTCATGCTCATACTCAATATCAATTAACAACAAAGCATACAAATGACAGTGGTGCTCTCTAACTGGTGCCTTTTTATAATAGGAGGATGACTCAACAATAAAGTAAATGGAAAGACCCTTCGCAGAGGGAAGCATTGATTTGCAGAGGTGCCAGAGCTCGAGTTTTGAATAGAGATGAGTAATAATTTTGAGCGGTATGCTTTCATTGCTCACATAACGACCAAGAGGTCTTCAACATCTTCCATGCTAGATACATTATAGGCGGTTCCCAAATAGAATGATAAAGTTTTTACTCCCCCTCCACTAATCAATCATACTCCACGGCAAGCCGAATCCACGGGTACCGTCCATACAAATACAGTCATGGGGAGTTTTATTTAATTAAATTTTGATTTTATTTTGAGCATGGAACTGGGCATCCCGATTACCAACCAGTTTCTCGTGAATGATAGTGAATTAACACATATCATGAGAATAACCCACCTAGCATGGAAAATACTAACAGCCCCCAGTCGCCACATGAGCGATTTGGGCATACAAAACAGAATGTTTATTTGAAGGTTTAGAGTTTGGCACATGCAAATTTACTTGGAACGGCAGGTAAATACTGCATATAGGCAGGTATGGTGGACTCATATGGAACAACTTTGGGTTTGAGGAACTGGATGCACAAGCAGTATTTCTGCTTAGTACAAATGAAGGCGAGCGACCAACTAGAGAGCAACAAAGTCATCAACATGCTTTGAGATTAACCAACATTGAATGCAAGCATGAGTAGGATATAAATCACCATGAACATAAATATCGTAGAGGCTATGTTGATTTTGTTTCAACTACATGCATGAACATGTGCCAAGTCGAGCCACTTGAATCGTTCATAGGAGGATATCATCCTATCATACTACATCACAACCATTTTAATATGCATGTTGGCACCCAAGACAAACCATTATCCACTCTTAGCTAATTAAGCATGGCATGAGTAACTATAATATCTAATTGTCATTGCAAATATGTTTCACCCATGATGAACTGAATTTGGAACGATGAGCTAATCATATTTACAAAAGCAAGATAGGTCAAGTTCATACTAGCTTTTCTCCATCTCAATCTTTTCATCAAATATCGTCATTATTGCCCTTCACTTGCACGACCGAACGGTGTGGATAATAATAAGAGTGCACGTGCATTAGACTAAGCTGGAATCTGCAAACAATAACTCAAAGGAGAAGGCAAGGTAATATGTATTCATATGAGAGCCACTCAAAATTTTCATTGTGGTCTTCTCCTTACGACCCCAAGAAAGAAAAAATCAAAACAAGAACGAGAAAAACTATGTACACGAGAAAGCTCCCAACAGGCAAAAGAAGAACGAAAAATCTTTTTGGGTTTTCTTTTGATCCTACAGCTAAGCAACCGGAAGGTAAAGCTAGAAATATTTTTTTGTATTTTTCTAAAAGTTAATTAAACACACAAGAAGAAAGTGAAACAAGGAAATAATCTACCATGGATGGTACAATGAAAGAGTATGAACACCAACTACTAAGATGTGAGAACGTGAATGTAATGTCGGTGAGAGATACGTACTCCCCCAAGCTTAGGCTTTTGGCCTAAGTTGGTCTAGGGCCATGGCTGGAAGCAACTCTCTCCGAGATACTCCGGAGCATCCTCTGAGTTCCATTGGTCGGTGAGCTGCTGCGGCTCCCACTGAAAAACTGGCACATGCTACAGATCAAGGGTCGGTGCCGGTTCTGGAGCTGGGGGTTGCGTCAGACCCCAATATCTATAAATGTCTCCCGGCATAATGATGTACCTGCCTGAGTGAATATCGAACAAAGAAGAAGCAGACAGAGTAATAATCTCACAAGTACCCTGGCTAAAAACTAAGTTATAAAGCAGCCTCCTATCATCATTTTTCTTAATAACATCATGTGCTACCATACGATCACAATCTAAGAACTTTGAGGGTAGCAGCCTCTCATCTTCCTCTTTAAGCCTAATGGGGGTATCTCAAAATGTTTGGCTAGACGAGATGCATAGATACCTCTGAATATGGCCCCCCTCGAATGGTTGGAGTTCAACCGTTGGGCCACCATAGCGCCCAGACTAAAGGTTATATCAGCAAATAAAGCATGGCGTAGAATGGCGACGTCAGGGGCACTAAGACCTCCACTCTCCCAGCAACCAACTAAATATCTCCCCGCAAATAATGAATAATAGCATAGCACAGGAAAATGTAAACTAGCTGCTCTTGCCTTTGACACACCTCTATCTTCCCCTACAGTGACTGTGGCAATAAAACGTTCCATGTCTCTAGGACGTGGTTCCCTCATGCTGCCCTCATAGGGTATTTTGCAAACTTTGCAAAAATCATAAAGGTTCATTTTCTTAGGCACATCATATAAGTGAAATTCTACCATAGGAGGGTCTTCCCTAACATGAAAATGAAAATTTTGCACATAGGTATTTGTGAGCAAGAGGTACTGGTCACACTTATCGTTGAGGAAGTCGGTGAGGCCTGCATTCTCAGCCAAATAATAGAAATCTTCATAAATGCCGGCTGCCCTCAAGAATGTGTCGCATGGCCATTCACATGGTCAAACTTCTGCGACGCGAGGAAGATTATAGTTGGGTTTCTCCCTCATCTCATTTTCACCTTCCTTAGAACTCCGACTTGAAGAGCCTCTTAACAATCTCCTCAGTATTTCTTTCTCTGAAATATTCTGAAATGTTTAGTGACCCAAAATAAAGTGAATAAAACTCAACAAAACTCATAGCAACTACTCCCACAAGTGCCTAGAGGCTATATCAGGCATCAAAACTACTTGCGACCAGACAAATGTGACACGCAAGGTCAAGAAAAAGGTCACCACAACATCAAAAATTTGCAATATACAAAGCACTAGAACAAAAACTAATTGGATCATTAGAGGAGTCACATACCAAAGAACAATCTTCGAAAACAGTTTTGTGAGTGAAGCTTTGCACAAGGAGATCGAAAATGGCAGCAAAATGAGCTAGAACACGGGTTTGAGCAATGGTGGGATTTTTTCTGGAGGAAGATCAAGTGGATGGGTGCTGGAATAAGTGGAGGGGGCCACATGGGACCCACAAGCCTGCTAGGCGTGGTCAGGGGGTGGCTGCGCCTTGTGGGCTTGTGACCTACTGGTGCAACCCCTGTTGTGTCTTCAGTCCTAGATATTTTTAAATATTCCAGAAAAAATCATACTACATTTTTAGGGCATTTGAAGAACTTTTATTTTCAGGGCATTTTTTCTATTGCACGAAAAACTCAGAAAACAGAAAAAATAATAGCAATTTTACTTAATTTACTCTAACTAACATAAAGTAAAAGTTGGGTACAGGAAGTTGTGCTTTCTAAATTCATCCACCTCATGCTCATCAAAAGGAATCCATCAATAAGGTTGATCAAGTCTTATTAACGAACTTCTTTCGAGTAACATGAAACCTGAGAATTTTCGAATAATCACTAAGTTATCTCAATGGGGATATGCATACCCCCAACAATAAGTATATCATATTTCTTCTTGATAGTAGGAAGAGGGAATTCAAAGTCTCCAATTATAATCATTGGAATTTTTCCAATGGAGTTGATACTATGAACTTGAGGTTGTTTCTTCGGAAAGTGTACTGTATGCTCATTACCATTAATATCAAAAGTGACATTGCCCTTGTTGCAATCAATAACAACCCCTAGAGTATTCAAAAATGGTCTACCAAGGATGATCGACATACTGTCGTCCTTGGGAATATCAAGAATGACAAAGTCTGTTAAGATAGTTGCATTTGCAACTACGACGGTACATCCTCACAAATACCGATAGATAGAGTAGTTGATTGATCAGCCATTTACAAAGAGATTTCAGTAGGTGTCAACTTATTCAAATCAAGTCTACAATATAAAGAGAAAGGCATAACACTAACACCACCTCCCAAATCACATAAAGCAGTTTTAACATAATTCCCTTTGATAGAGCATGGTATAGTTGGTATTCCTGGATCTCCTATTTTTTTGGGTACTCCACCCTTAAAAGTATAATTAGCAAGCATGGTGGAAATTTCGGCTTCAGGTATCTTCTTTTTATTAGTCACAATATCTTTCATATACTTAGCATAAGGAGACATTTTGAGAATATCAGTCAAGCGCATACGCAAAAATACAGGTCTAAGCATTTCAACAAAGCTCTTAGAATCCTCTTCATCCCTTTTCTTGGATGGTTTAGGAGGAAATGGCATCAGTTTTTGAACCCATGGTTCTCTTTCTTTACCATGCTTCCTAGCAATAAAATCTCTCTTGTCATATCTTTTATTCTTAGGTTATGGGTTATCAAGATCAATAGCAAGTTCAATCTCTACATCATTATCATTACTAGGTTGAGTATCAACACCAACATCATCATTAATATTATCATTAGGCTCATGTTCATCACCAGATTGTGTCTCAGCATCAAAAACAGAAATATCATTTGGGTTTTCAGGTGCATCTATAACAGGTTCACTAGCAGCATGCAAAGTTCTATCATCATCCTTGTTCCTTTTATTACTGGAGTGACTAGGTGCATCAATATTACTTCTTTGAGAATCTTTCTCAATTCCCTTACGGTGGCCCTCAGGATGCAAAGGTTCCCGAGTCATTCTTCCACCTCTAGTCACAACTTTAATAGAATGATCATTGTTCTTACTATTTATCTCATTAAGCAAATCATTATGTGCCTTAAGTACTTGTTCTACTTGAGTTGTTACCATGGAAGCATGTTTAATAATCAGTTTAAGATCATTGATAGTTCTACTCATATAATCACCTAAGCGATCAAGCATGAAAGCATTATGTTTCAATTGTCTACTAACATAAGCATTAAAATTTTCCTGCTTACCAACAAAATTACCAAACTCATCCAAGCATTGGCTAGCAGACTTATTATAAGGAATATCACTTTCATCAAATCTATGAAGAGAATTTACCTCTACTACCTGTGTCGGGTCATCAACACCATGTATTTCTTCAATAGGTGGTAGATTCTTAACATCTTAAGCTTTAATACCTTTTTCTTTCATAGATTTCTTTGGCTCTTGCATATCTTCAGGACCTAGAAATATAATACCTCTTTTCTTTGGAGTTGGCTTCGGAGGTGGTTCAGCGATAGTCCAATCATTATCATTGCTCAATATATTATTCAATAGCATTTCAGCTTGTTCAATAGTTCGTTCCCTGATAACACAACCATCACAACTATCTAGGTGGTCCCTAGAAGCATCGGTTAGTCCATTATAAAAGATATCAAGTGTTTCATTTTTCTTGAGAGGATGATCAGGCAAAGCATTAAGTAATTGGAGAAGCCTCCCCCAAGCTTGTGGGAGACTCTCTTCTTCAATTTGCACAAAGTTAAATATTTCCTACAAGGCAGCTTGTTTCTTATGGGCAAGAAAATACTTTTCAGAGAAGTGATATATCATATCCTGGGGGCTACGCACACAACCAGGAGCAAGAGAGTTGAACCATATCTTAGCATCACCCTTTAATGAGAAAGGAAACAACTTAAGGATATAATAATAACGGATTTTCCCTCATGAGTAAATAGGGTGGCTATATCATTCAATTTAGTGAGATGTGCCACAACAGTTTCAGATTCATAGCCATGGAAAGGATTAGATTCAACCAAAGTAATTAGCTCATGATCGACAGAGAATCCATAATCCTTATCAGTAACAAAGATAGGTGAAGTAGAAAACTTAGGATCATATTTCATTCCAGCATTCAAAGATTTTTCTTTCCACTTGCATAGCAATTTCTTAAGATCATCTCTATCATTACAAGCAAGAAAGTCCCTAGCTACCTTTCCTTCCATAACATAACTCTCGGGAATATCAGGCAATTCATATTTAGGAGATCTAGGTCTAGCAGGTGTCTCATAGTGTTTAGTTTCAGTAATTTCATAAATTTAAGAAGTATCATAATTTTTAGCATTGGCTCTAGCAATTTGTTCATCAGGAAATTCATGCAGTGGCACAGTATTATCAAGCAAAGTATCATCATAAGCATCATGCATAGCAGAAGTGGCATCATCAATTACTTGCGACATATCAGAATTACTAGCATGTGGTGGTGTCGCAAACTTACTCATAATAGAAGGTGAATCAAGTGCAGAGCTAGATGGTAGTTCCTTACCTCTGCTCGTAGTAGAGGGATAGATCTTGGTTTTTGGATCTTTCAGACTCTTCAAAGTGATCAACAGATATAAATCCCAAGTGACTCAGAGAATAGAGCTATGCTCCCCGACAACGGTGCCAGAAAAAGGTCTTGATAACCCACAAGTATAGGAGATCGCAACAGTTTTCGAGGGTAGAGTATTCAACCCAAATTTATTTATTCAACACAAGGGGAGCCAAAGAATATTCTCGAGTATTCGCAGCTGAGTTGTCAATTCAACCACACCTGAAAGACTTAATATCTGCAACAAAGTATTCAGTAGCAAAGTAGTATGGAAGTAACGGTAACAGTGGCAAAAGTAACGATAGCAGTTTTGTAGTGATTGTAACAGTAGCAACGGAGAAGTAACTTAGTAGAGATCAATATGTGGAAAGCTCATATGCAATGGATCAGTGATGGATAATTATGTCGGATGACATTCATCATGCAACAGTTATAACATAGGGTGACACAGAACTAGCTCCAATTCATCAATGTAATGTAGGCACATATTCCATATATAGTCATACGTGCTTATGGAAAAGAACTTGCATGCCATCTTTTGTCCTACCCTCCCATGGCAGCGGGGTCCTATTGGAAACTAAGGGATATTAAGGCCTACTTCTAATAGAGAACCGGACCAAAGAATTATCACTTGGTGAATAAATGAACTCCTCAAACTACGGCAATCACCAGAAAGAATCCCAGTTATTGTCACCCTGGGGGATGCGGATCATAACTCATAATAGTTGTCTACAACTTGCAAGATAGGATCAAGACCACACACACACACACACACACACACACACATATATATTCATGAAAACATAGTAGGTTCAAATCTGAAATCATGGCACTCGGGCCCTAGTGACAAGCATTAAGCATAGCAAAGGCATAGCAACATCAATCTCAGAACATAGTGGATACTAGGGATCAAACCCTAACAAAACTAACTCGATTACATGATAAATCTCATCCAACCCATCACCGTCCAGCAAGCCTACGATGATATTACTCATGAATGGTGGTGAGCATCATGGAATTGGTGATGAAGGATGGTTGGTGATGACGATGGCGTCGATTTCCCCTCTCCGGAGCCCAAAACGGGCTCCAGATCTGGCCTCCCGAGGAAGAACGGGAGGTGGCGGCGGCTCCATATCGTGAAAAGCGATGAACTCTTCTCTCTGATTTTTTCTTTGCGAATAGGAATAAATAGGAGTGGAATTGAGGTCGGTGGAGCAACAGGGGCCCCACAAGCCTGCTAGGCACAGCCAGGGGGGTGGTCATGCCTGACAGGCTTGCCACTTGTGGGTGGACCCCCTCCAGTTGATTCTTTTGCTAGTATTTTTTATTAATTCCAAAAATATTATCCGTAAATTTTCAGATCAATGCGAGAACTTTTATTTCTACACAAAAATAACACCAAGGTAATTCTGCTAAAAACAGCATCAGTCCGGATTACTTCCATTCAAATCATGTAAATTAGAGTCCAAAACAAGGGCAAAAGAGTTTGGAAAAGTAGATACGATGGAGACGTATCAATGTTGTGGCTAGAGTAGCTGAAGTTGCTTGAGGCTACTCGATTGGCATCGAGGCCACAATGGTCAAAGTGACTGGTGGGGCACTCGACAGCAGAGCCGCAAGCTAAGTCCTGGCTCGAGACGAGTTGCCAAGCCCTTGAGACGACGCGACATTCGACTTGCGAGGCGTCTGCCTGATGACGTTCTCCAAGCGCGTACGCTGGGAGTGCTTGAGGTCACACCTTCAGCCCCGTACCTCGTGGTGGATCTTCATCGTCCTCCAGTTGGATGACTTTTGCAACTACCAGTCGGCAACATTAGTTTATTCAATTGGAGAATCATTCCCAAAAAAACAGAATAGAGTGAAGGTTTGTTATACCTCGTTGGGAGGTGGCTGCGTCAGCGGTGTCCACTTCCATATGTTCCTCTTCCTCCCGTGGAGGTGACGTCACCGAGGTAGCGGCTCTCGCAGACAAATTGCACTCGGTCAGCAAAGATATGAAGTTCCACACAATAGCAAAGGAAAAAAGAAAATGAACACTCACGTCGAAACAATAGGTACAACAATCTTCCCACGGGGCGGAGCCTTCCGAGGTTTTGGCACGTCAAACTTGGGCTGCTTTGCGGCCCACTCACTCGACTCAACTGTTGAAGCTCGGTCACACTTCGGGTTCCTGCTGCTCGACGTTAAGGTCTTCCTTGGGGCAGCCACTGGGTCTTGGCACTGCTTAGAACGATTCTCGGTGCACGGAGGAGACTTAGCCTCTTCTTCGTTCTCACCCGAGTCCTCATAATCGTCTTTGCTATCCTCGGCATAATCAATATCAACGTTGCTGCCCTCGCTCTACCCGCCATCTTCGGGCTGATTTCCATTCAACACGGGCGAGTACATGTTTTTCAACTCCTGCAAGATTCAAATAGTAAATTCATTCAACTGATGCCCCAATCACTCGATGAAACATCAAAGCATTCGATAAAGATATAACTTACCAGATTTGGCGGTGGGTTCTCAGAAGAGAAAGGCAAGATCCGCTTGGCTCCGAGGGGATTGTCGTAGGCTCTGGTGATGCCCTGAAGCCACTGTGCAAATGTTTCCTCTAAGACTTCCTCTGGATGAGTCCGAGTGGTGTCCTCAGGGCCTGACCTCGCTTGAAGGGGCTGGATTCGTTGACTGAGAAATGTCTCCAGCAGATTCATGCTGGTCAATCCGCCACGAACCAGATTCACTGCAACATTCACTAAGATTCCCACTTGGACTTTCTCCCCTTCTAGCACTGACAGAGATTTGGAGGGAGTGGGTTGATCTGAGGTGAAGGGAGAAAGGCCAGTCGACATGTTGGGAGATGCAACATCTTTGCAATAGAACCAAATCGACTGCCAGCACCGAACAGATTCAGGAAAAGTCATCGATGGAAAGGAGCTTATTGCTCTCTTTTGGATCCCAATCCACCACATAACTGAATGACATGGGTTTTATCGTCCTATGGATTGGCCTCTTTGACCGACTGAGATGGGACAATAAAGATGTGTTTAAACAAACCCCAATGGGGATGACAACCCAAGAAGCACTCACACAAGGTGATGAAAGCAGCAAGGTACGAAATGGCATTCGAAGGAAAGTGGTGAAGCTGAGCTCCGAAAAAGTTCAGAAACCCACAGATGAAAGGATGGGGAGGCATAGAAAAACCTCGCTCGGCGTGGGTGAGGAGGAGGACTCACTCACCCTCATGTGGCTCCGGCTCGATCCCCCCTCCAATAGCCTCCACGAGCCGTCGGCTATGAGCCCATCTACGACGAGGTTCTCGACATCCCTCGCCGTGACCGTCGACGGGAGGAAAACTCCCTGGATCCACCCCAGAGGCATCGTAAATCGGGCGCTTGACGGCTTCTTCGCCTTTGCCGCTCCCTTCTTGGCACGCCCGAGCTTCTCCGTCTTGTTCTTCGTCATCGCGATGGCGGACGTCTGGACGGAGTTGGGCGACACGGGTGGAGCAAAGGAGGCGGAGGACAAGAGAGGATTTGGGGGAGAAGTACTGTGCTGTCCGCAGCGCGGCCTAATCTTATACTAGCCCGAGTGAGTCGGTGACCCATGGGCCCGCCAAATCTCTGTGTATCTCGACCGCAGACGTCGCAGGGTACATGGCGTAATGGGCGGTGCGGAAATCGAGGCATTGTGCTCCCACTTGCCCCAGTCGTGGCGTCATCTTCGCGGGGCGCACACTTCCCAAATTTTCAAATCCCATGAAATCCGGGTCAGACGGAGCGACCCGTTACATCCAAAGATCCTCTTGAGTCACTCGGATTTGAATCTGCACTCGAATGCACTCGGACACTTATCAAGGCTGAATCGATCAGGGCGAATGATAATGATTCCAGTCGACGTAGATTTCTGTAAAACCGTGGAATGCATTCGGAATTTCTGTGCCTTATTAGAACCAGCATCGATCCCTTTTTTCACTCGAACCCCAATCCATTCGGGGGCTAATGAGGAGTATATGTACCTAGGGTAGGGTACTAGGCCTGACCTACATACCCTAGCTAAGGACACTATATTGGAGGACTTAAAGATTACAAGAGAATTTCTGACTGAAGCCATCATGGCGCGTAAGTCACTCGCCAATTAATCCACTCGGAGGTTTCTCTCACCACTTGACAGTCTCCTCTCACTCGGAAGAACCGATGGCCAGTTGACAGCAAAAGACCAGAAGGTGCCCCAGGGAGGCCAATAGGCAGGCGTTTGATTAGTCGCCATTAGTAGCATTTATTGTATACATTATTAGTAACGTATGCCTTTGTTCCCATGATCGAACCCTTGGTTGCCGGGCATTCATGAGGGGCAACGCACTCTATATTACCGCCCCTCCCTTATGGCACAAGGGTTCGCACCCCCTGTAACACTCATATTCCACACGAGAAGAGCTCCCGAGCACTGAGACATAGGGCTGTTACCTCCACAAGAGGGACCTGAACTCATACATATGTGTGTACGTCCTCGCCGTAGCTAGGACTCTGCCCTCTCCTTACATACCCCTATCTTCAATGGTCAGGATCGTTCCCACGACAGTGCGCGCACAGGACAAACACGTCATATGCAATGTAAAAACCTGGATTGCAGTTTATATAATCTGGCCTCCAAACATGCCCACCTAGATTATTTTTATAAACCTGATTATATAATCTACCTTCATAATTCATATTATCATAATCTATTGGTGTTTCAAACAGGGCCTTAGTTTTAAGGTGGCTGCTAAGGGTCATCCCGATGCTAAAAAGCAAAACAACACCCCCCTTTTGAACCATGCGATCTGAACGCCCTAGAAGTTTGATGGAAGTCAACGCAAGAACATTGCACGCACATTCTCGTCTAGCAAGCTTCAGTGGCATCACAACACAACGGCATCACATAGCATGATGGCGCCGTTGCAACACGGCAAAGCCGTCGCATCACCGCCGTAGCTTGAGTCATGTGGCAGCATCGTCGTCATCGTAGCATCCATCTCATGTACACATGTACGCATACATGGCGTTTGACTATAGCGTCGCAACTCGTCTGCCTTTGCATTGTGACATGAAGACTTTCGGCCATGCATGTCTACCGCTTGTGGTGGCATGACATCAACAAGTGAGTATTCTAGCTAGTGCATGGTAGCACCGTGCAACAATGGAAGACATATTTCCTTTTTCCATTGGAGCGACATGAGCTACTGCGAAGACAAGCCACAATGGTGCTATGAACAGTGGCGGAGTCAGAGAAAATGTATCATCGGGTCCAAGTTCTCTTAAAATTCACCAGGGAGGGCCCAAACCATTAAAAAAACTGATTTTTAGCTACAAATAACCACTATTTTTTTCGCTTTTCATGTTAAGGGGGAGCAACCCCCGTCTCTGTCACTGGCTATGAACGAGGGTTAACACACTACAAGCCGAGACGACAATGCTGCTGCAGGCGCGAGTGTGAGGCAGCAAGCAGTTCTATGCTGGATGGTGGATGCTATGATGGTGACCCGACTCCGTCGACGACCACAGTGATGCTACAAGGCATGCTGGGATTGCATGCTTCAACGGGCACGGTCATGGCACGTCAACGTGCTTCGAACGACCATTGTGTGCTTCGACGGCTGCGATGATGCTACGATGGCATGCGCCGATGGCCATGGTGATGCTACGATGGTAGCACGAATGCTTTGTAATGTTGCAACGGCATGCTTTGATGGCTGCGGCAATGTTGTGATGGCAGTTTGGCTGCTTCGATGATGCAACGATGACATGCTTGAAAGGACGCAATGATGTCACGACTGTGTTCTTCAAATGGCCACGGGAATGCTGCAATGTCAGCTTGGTTGCTTCGATGCTGCTGCCATGACATACTTCAACCGGCGCGACAATGTCACGGCTGTGTTCTTCAAAACAACCATGATGTGCTTTGATGGCATGTGTCAATAGCCGCGGCGATGCTACAACGGTGGCCTAACTGCTTCAATGATGTTTGCGACGACGTACTTCAACAGCGTCATTGGGTGCTTAGACGGCCACATATGCATGCTTTGAACGATCACGGAGGTGTTGTGTCGACGTGATTCAATGACCGCGACGGAGGCCCGACTGCTTCGGTGATGCTCCAAAGGCGTGCTTCCTAGCCATGGCAGTGCTGCGATGATGGCACGATTGCTTTGACGATGCAACAACAACTGTCTGACTGGTCCCATGCTGCTATAATGGCATGCTTAGATGGCCGCGACGCCATCCTTCCAATGATCACGATGATATTTGTAACGACGTGCTTCGACAGCGGGACGTTGCTGCTACGGAAGCCCGACTACTTCGACGATGCTGCAAAGGTGTGCTTACTGGCTATGGCGGTGCTGCGATGATGACACAACTGCTTCCACGATGTTACAACAACGATATGGATACTCCCATGATGTTGCAATGGCATGCTTAGACGGTCGTGGCAACATGCTTCGAATGATCACGGTGATGTTGTGACGATGTGCTTCGACGACCACGACGATGCTGCCACGGGACTCGGCTACTTCGACGATGCTACAGGGGCACGCTTCCTGGCCATGGCAATATTGCGATGATGACACGACTAGTTCGGCGGTGCTACAATGGATTGGCTGCTCTAATGATGCTGCAGGCATGCTTAGATGGCCGCGGCGGCGGTGATGACGTTAAGGACGTACGCTAGCGAGAGTGTTTTGCATGCAGTGGCCACACCCAACTATCGCTAGTCAAAAGAATGATCAGTGCCAATCCATGTACTAGAGCTACCTCGCTTAGAATGATTGATGCATGAAGGAGAAGTGAAAGGCAGAAGAGAGAGATAGAGAGAGAAACTGATTAGCATGAGTAGCGGTGTAGGCGCGAACTAGCTACATAGGCCATGCGTGTGCGCAAGAACAACAACAGCAGCAGCAGTGCGAGGTGAACGTTGTTTATCACGGAAGGGATGTCATGGAATCATCGAGGACCACACACACGTGACAGCTGGGGGAGGCGGCTTACGCATGGGTTGAAAGCAACCGGATGATTAGAATCATTTTCCTAGTTTTAACTCAAGTCAATAAGTTTGACCAAGTTTGTGAAAAAATATAAATACTTTTTTTGCAAATAGGGCCCTGGTATTAAACACTACTAGGGAAAAGCTTATACATGGATGCTTATCAGTAGCATGTTTTTTATCAGGGCGCTTGTCGGTGTCAAAACCGGCGGATCTCAGGTAGGGGGTCCCAATCCGTGAGTCTTGGATCAATGGATAATAGGAGACAAGGGAGACGGTATTTACCTAGGTTCAGGCCCTCTTGATGGAGGTAAAACCGTACGTCCTGCTTTGTTTTTATTGATGATGGTGTATCGAGTACGTAGTTGATCTACCTCGAGATCTTATGTAGTGGTCTAAACCCTAAGAGCCATGCTCATATGATGATATGATCTATGACGATATGATTGTCCCTAATGACTAGCCTAGCCTCGGCTTATATAACACACCAGAGGCCTAAGATAACAAGAGTCCTAGTTGGCAACGTCGGTGGAGAGGAGTCCTTGTCTTGATCACCAAGTCTTGTGGAATCTTCCTCGTATGCATCATGGGTTGTCTGAACTGGCCCATTAATGAACCGCCCTGGGGGTCCTCGGCCCGACTCACTTGTCGGGAGACAACATGGTGAGTACCCCCTAGTCCAGGACACTGTTAGTAGCCCCCTGAACCGATCTTCAAGTTAGGGACGATCCTCGGTTCTTCTGAATAGTTGTTTGTCTTCGGCCGTCGGTCTTGAAAACTGGTTCAATAAATCTTCCCATCACTGATCTCGAGGATCGACAAGGTGAATCCGAAGAGTTCACAAGTCGGGCATCCGAGGAGCCCCTTTAAGTTATCGGCCTGTATTAAGGCCTCATTATTTTTACGCTACAACTCGGGTCTGAAGTGTTTCTCGTGTGGCGGTATCCTCTTGTGTCCGAGCTCCAATGCCAAACTGTATCCGAGGCGTCTTTTTGAGCCCAAGCTCCAACTCTGGTCGGCATCCAAGTTGTCATAGGATACCTCGGTCTCTGAATATTTGAAGTAGTTCATCCGAGCTTAAATATCGGGATCGACTTTTATGGAGCCAGCTGTTCGCATTCGAGCTTTATGCCGGACTGCTTCTGAAGTGTCTTCCATCTTGAGCTTTATGCCGGAATGCTTCTGTGTTCCAACGCCGGACCGCATCTGAGCTCCAACAATGATCAGCGTCTGAGGTGTCATAAAATACATCGGTCTTTAAAAGATTGAACGAATTCAACCGAGCTTAATGCCCGGAAATTCCCTCTATGTATCCAAGTAGTTTGCATCATGAATGCTTAGATCCGCTTTGTACAAGAC
Source organism: Hordeum marinum (assembly GCA_022496015.1). Lineage (NCBI taxonomy): Eukaryota > Viridiplantae > Streptophyta > Magnoliopsida > Poales > Poaceae > Hordeum > Hordeum marinum. The sequence continues at coordinate 474,084,283 of CM039678.1, forward strand.
TTTGTTGACCGACCATTGGCTTCAACCTCCTTGGCCAGTAGCTGAGGAGTGTTTGTCCTACTTTATAAAGCCTTTATAAAGGCAAAGATTTACGGCAAAAAAGACAATCCGGCCATACGGTTTTATAAACAAAGGTACGCGGAGATATATATTATATTACTATGTAAGAAACATCTTCTGGGAGAAATATTTCATTTATAAGTTCCTTTTCCTAGGATACCATGTTGACCATGATAATAAAACCCCAACTCCGATCAATGCGGGAGGAAAATATTGAGGATTTAGTTCGGTGAATGTTCCTGAACTTTGTGGTCTTTAATGAACCAAAATTTTCACTTTTGTCATTGCCTAAATCCTAAACCCTAAACCCTAAGACTGCTAGCTTTTGGCTTCACCCAGTCTGAGGTACTAACCCGGATGACCCGAAAGTAACAATCATAGAGGTACTCCTTTTACCCCCTAGCCGAACAATCGGGAACGTAGGGGATAAGCATAGGAGTAGGCAACCCAGGTTGGCCAAAATCTTAAATCAAATTGATGCATATTTATGGCTTTATAATGATGATTATGGAAGGCAGTACTCGCATATCGAATACAAATGCTTTTATGCTATATGCTATTTTGACTCCTTTGTGACTGTTTATCATTTGAGAGTGGCCCATCGTCGGCTTCTACCCCTTTGTAGATGTTATGCAGGGTGTTTCTGAAAGTGCGTTATATTGACTAGAGGGGGGGGGGGTGAATAGGCGATTTTTACAAATTCACCACTTGATGAATGTCAACTTGAGGAATTTGAAATGTGATGAATAACTAACAGCGGAATAACTACTCAAGTGCATGAGAAACATAGCAACAACATAGTCATGATGATGAAATGAACATGCACAGATTACAGGTAGCGTGATACAAGATAAGCAAATGAGGAAAAAGGTAACTTGAAGAATTTGAGGTGAGGAAATTGTGAAAGTCTTCAGTCAAATTCTTCAAACAGTAAAGATCAATTTCATCAGCATGTATATGAGAAAATAAAGGGGTTGAGGAAATATAACCAGGTAGCTCGATGAAGACAATGGTTTGATGACCCAGTTCCAACTGCTGTGACAGTCGTACGTCAGGTTTGGAGCGGCCTGGTATTTAAACCAGAGGACACACAGTCCCAGGACACACAGTCCTTACCATATTCTCCTTGAGCTAAGGTCACAAAGTCCTCGCCCAACACTCGTGGTAAGTCTTCAAGGTAGACTTCTAAAACCCTCACAAACTGGCCACCCAACGATCCACAATTGACTGCTGGATGCTCTAGACCAAGGTCACTCTGTGATCCCCAATTGACTGCAGGATGCACTAGACCATGACGCCTAACCGTCTGGAGGATACACAGTCCTCAGAGGTAACAAGCGTCGGTTCCACACAGGAAGAATCTCTTCAGTGATGCTCAATCACTTTGTGTTTGGTGGTTTGGATTTGTTTTTTTCCTCACTGATGATTTTCTCTCAAAGTCCTTGGAGGATGGGTTGCTCTCAAATGACAAGTGTCAGTTCTCTCTCGGAGCAGCCAACCAACTAGTGGTTGTGGGGGGTGGCTATTTATAGCCAGGGTGCAACCTGACATGATAAGACATAAATGTCCCCAATGATATGACTGTTATGTGGATAAGATGATTGGGGACAGCTGGCGCTAAGCACAACAACAGTCGGAATTTCGAACTATGAAAGTCCCTAGGCTTATCATGTTCCTCACTTGTAGGCAATTCGCACTAGCGAAATCCTAACTCCTCAGTCAGATCAATTTCATCAGAGACCAGAAGAATGTCGTCTCTGTCACTGAAGAACTTGACTGAACCGTAAGAGATTTCCAAAGGCTTCACTCGAAGGATTGGATAGGTTGAGGCTTTTGGAGTTGGGCATCAGTTGGAAATTTTCCTTAGTATTACCTCGGCCCTCTTTAATAGTACAGTGTTTCCTATGACTCAAAGAAAGGAAATGAAACTACGAAAATCATAGTCTTCACACTTCATAGTCCTCGTTCATATCTTCAAGGTCACACCAACTTATTCATTTATAAAGTCTTCAAGGAATACCAAAGTCTTCAGCAAAGTCTTCAGCAAAGTCTTTAGTTGAAGACATACATTTTTAGGGGTCGGTAATCTTAGACTATATTAAACTCCTCATCGACTTATAGAGCCTGTGTACACTCACAAACACATTAGTTCCTTAACCTATAAGTCTTCAATACACCAAAATCACTAAGGGGCACTAGATGCACTTACAATCTCCCCCTTTTTGGTGATTGATGACAAAAAGGTTAAGTTTCCAACGGGATAATAATATGAAGTGTAGGTACCGAGTTTGAGGAATTTGATTGCAAGATATAGAAGAACTCCCCCTGAAGATGTGCATATTTGAGAAATTTGCTTTGAACTACAAATGCACATGGCAGGTTAAAAACATGGAGAACTCCCCCTATATCTTGTAATTCATTCACACATTTAACATATGATATGAAGAATTTGAAATGCATGATCAAAATGGTGTGTGACGAAATTCAGCATGCATGCATTAAGGTACTTGAGGAAATAAGCATGCAAAAAGCAGTTCAAAAGAGTCAGACCACCATCGGACTTAAGTTTACAACTCAACCAACAAAAGCTTCAGAAGAGCGAGAGTTGTAACTTAAACAAAAAACAGCCCATATATAGAGACCCACTTGAAGACTAACTCAATTTTTCTCCCCCTTTGTCATCAAAGACCAAAAGGGACGAAAAAGTGAGGACTAATGCCCCTTGAAGAATTTCATCTTGTTGGTGAGGAAGGAGCACCAGCGTTGTGAGGGTCGTTTGTCTTTGCAGGGCCTATCGCAGTGTCGTCAATATACTCAGCTTCATCCGTCTCATGCGATGAAGAATATGAACTTGTAACTAGCTGAGGAACTTGAACCTTCTTGAATTTCTTTTGAGGAGGATGAGACCAGTCAAAGTTTTGCTGAAAGTCCATGTCCTTGAGTTCCTCAGGAGTCTTGATATGTGTGAGAATGGCCCATGTGCGATCGAAGATTTCATGCACCTAGTAGTGATTTTTCCTCACAGAGTTCTACGTCACAATCATGTTCTGAACAATTGAAGCAAACTAACACTTCACCCACTTGTGATTGTGATCAACCTTATGATGAAGACTTATGAGTAGTTCACCATCTGTCATCACACGAGGGGCAGACTCTCGAGGCTTTTGTGTTGAGGCTTTTGCAGCAGATTCCTTGGTACCAGTGTCATCATTGGTGGAGTAAGATGCAGCTTTGCGAAACTGACCATCCAATGGACGAGTACCTTCATCAGTGACATCTTTGCCTTTTCCTTCAACTGAGGCAATTGTGTTCTTGAGGACTTCAATCGGAGGCAGAAAGCTGAAGTGATTTTGGAAGTCAGCCTTGAAGGGAATTGAAGACCTTGATCTAATGAATTTCATGATCCAAGGAGCATAAGGCTTCAATTCAAATGGGACTGATGCTGCATTGGCCAATATCCTCATGAAGAAGTCGTGGTAGTTGATGGGAATCCCATGAATGATGTTGAATAGCATGATCTTCATGACTCCCTCAACTTCTTCTTCTTCAGAGTTGTGACCCTTCTGAGGACAAATGGTGTTGGTGAGGATGTGATAAACCGTCCTGGGTACATAGAGAAAATCCTTCACAAGGAGGTGGTCCTTTGTGGTTTTCCAGGAGCCAATGCATTCATCAGCACTTGCATCATATGGTTGGGCAGAGCAGGTTTATCAAACAGGCAGTGGGCTTCTCTGAAGGAATTGGAACTGGGACTGACCGAAGCAGTTCAGAGGCTGGTGCAGCGTAATGGGTTGATCCAGTCATCCAATCCAAGACCCATGAGTTGATCTCAGAAGCATCACCTGTGATGTGCAGAGTGGCATAGAATTGAAGAATTATCTCTTCATTCCAATCGCAGATATCCACACAAAATGGAAGAATTCCTGCATCGTGAAGAACTACGAGCACCGGTGTGAAGGATGGGATTGTTTCCATGTCCGCATGAGGAATTTGATGGTGCTCGAAGACTTTCTTCTTGTCAAACAGTACTGGTACATAATAGTTCATCTGTGTAGGAGTCCAGAACCTAGTGCGACCGGCCCTAGCCGAGTCATATGGATTGGGTCCATCGAAGAAAATGTGCTCATTGAAGAAATTGGTCTTGATGAATTTGGGGCGCTTTGAGCCTTTGTATGACATTCATGGCTTTGGTTGAAGGTTTGGCTTGAAGCGACCCACAATCTCCTTAGGCATAGGAGGAACTTCTTCAGACTGAGGAATTTGCACAGCAGTTTCCTCAGTGGCAGTTGGAGCTTCAATTTCTTCAGCTGATGCAGCTGGAATTTCTTCAGTGGCAGTTCCGGCCAAGTCATCAGATCCTATATGAATTTCTTCAGTCTGGGCTGGAGACTGAGGAATCTGTGACAGAGGAGTGGTCATTGGGGAATTTGGGTGTGCAGCTTCCCAATATTCATCATTGATGACAGGGGATGTGTTGTGAATGTCCACGTCCTCGTCAATTTCTTCAATGCCGACGTCTTCAGCAGTCAACTAAGGCTGGGGCGATGATACCTTTGGAGTTGAAGCATTTGCTTCCACTTCAATTTCTTCATTAATATGCTCTGAGGTAGCAGCATATTGATCCTTTTCTTCTTGATCATCATTTGGGATGACATAGTCAACACCAAATGGCACTATAGAATAGGCTGGCACGGAGCTAATAGGCGTTGCATCAAACGGTTCTGTTGAAGAACTTGGTAGTGTCTTGACTTTCTTCATACTGAGGAATCTGAAGTTGATGCTTTTCTTTTCAATGGCTTCTTCTCCGCAGCCTTGGTCTTCTTCTCTTCTGATGCAGAAGGAAGGTTGGCGATCTTCACCCTTGATGATTTTGCTGTTTCTGTAGAGGGTGAAGGAGGAGCATTTTCTTCAGGAGCAACTGATGCAATCGCCCTTGTGGTCTTAATTTCCTCAGGCACAGCAAAAGCTTCAGCTAGCCTAGCAATTTCTTCAGGCACAACAGTGGAGGTTGTCCTGGCATGTTCTTTAGTAGCCTGAATTTCTTCAGCTACGGGAGCAGTTGCTTCAGCAGGCTAAGCATATTCTTTAGCCTGAGGAATTTGTGGTTGCGATCGTGCTGCAACCCTTGTGTTATGGTCCTTAACGGTAGCTTGGCATGCCCTGACAAATCTCACTTTGGTGCCCGTCCATTCAGCATCATATTTGTCTTGTTCCTCAGAGAGGCAACCAATTTTAGACTGAACAGTGATGAGTTGATTTGGAGTCAAATTCACCATGTTATTCCCTAGAATTTTTTCTTTTCGATCCCTGCCCCTCTTAGCTCTCAGAGCTTGATATCTTTTCCATTTTTCCTAAGCAATAAAGTGAGTGAGGACATGGTCCACACCAAGAGGAAGGTTCAGTGAGGAAAGTGGGGTGCTAGGATCCTCATGCCATATGACAATGAAGTTGAGGATCATCTTGGGATCCAACATAAGAGGAACATAGCTGCCTTTGGCTATTGCATCCCTTTTCTGACTTTCTCTGATGATTTCTTCCAATTCTTCATCATTAGCCTCATCATCAGCCTCAGATCCTGAGGGTACATTCACTATAGCTTTGCTGGTGTGAGGACTTGGTCTTTGACCTTGTACAACAGTTTTCTCTAGTTTCAACATAGTGGGACTTGTTGAAGACTGTGCTTGAGCAGAGGGACTTGTAGAGACCCTTTAAGCAATTGAGAAACCCTCTGTCCTCTGACATGATGCAAGGTGCACATGTGTTGAGGACTTTGCGGCAGCAACAGAGGAGTGAGCAGCTACAGAGTCAGTGGCTGAGGCCTTTAAAGGCTTTGGTTGAGGAATCTAAAGTGATGATTTTGAAGTTGAAGACTTTGACTTCACAACAGATTTCTTCACAATTGACCTCTTCGGAGTACAAGCAGAGGCTCCGGCGGTTGCAGCAGCAGCGGAGTCTTTGTTGAATTTCTTCACAGCCTCTTTTGCTTTCTTCGCCAGCTTGGCTTGCTGTCTTTCCCATTCATGAGGAAAGTCATCACCAGTCCTGAGACTTGTGGGATTAGCAGTTTGGTTCGGAGCCAAGGGTGGCCTGTTGCAAGGGGGTTTAACTGCGAATTTCATCATATACTTGGGAGTGACATAGAGATATTCTTTCCACTCCTTTGCCCATCTCCTCTCAATTTTCTGTAAGCGGATCTTTATCTGCTTTGTTGTTTCTTTGCCATGAATTTCTTCATCTGGCGTGCAATATTCATCATACAAGTCATCAGGTATCTCAAAAGCAATCTGAACTTCAGGTTTCTTTCCAACTTTCTATGGCTTCTTCCCATCAGCCATTTTCTTCGGCTGAGGATTCTGAACTCTTGAAGATTCTGAAGATGTACACAGTTTTTCCTCAAGAAACGCTGCAAATGAGTTAAGTTGATGAGAACCTAGTGATTCATCAGCGGACATGTTTGTACGTGTGAACAGAGTATAGGTGCAAGGAATTTGAAGAGGGCATATGCGTTCTCAGAAGATTTTCAGAAACATCAAGTGTGAGGAATTTGACCATGGGTGTCTTGAGGATTTTCACTAAGTGTTCTTTGTCTTAGGTTCCAGAGTTGTGCAAGTTTTGAGGATTCACACAATTGAGGAATCTTGAAGAAAATCAGAAGTTAGGAAAAACATCGAGTGTATGAACATGTAAGGTGCTTTAGAATGAGATTCTTGAAGAATAAACACCTTTGAGGAAATTGTGGACAACTTGAAGATCAAACAAGGGCAGTAAAACTAGATTTTATTTACCCTGGTGAAGAACACGACAAACTATGATATGAAATCGAGGAAGTTCGTCAGTCTAGATCTCCCACGCCCTAGCTTGGCAGAGGGAAACAGCTACAACGGCGGCAGGGTGAAGACTTCCGCGGCCGATGCGAGTATGACGACGACGAGGTCGAGATAGTGAAGCTCTTCCACACCGGCGAAGATGATTTTAGCAGCGGTGCTAGGTTTGAGCTCGGGAGAGAGTAGGAGGGAGGAGTAACCGAGCACAGTGAAAGAGAAGGGGGTATTTATAGCGGAGGTGAAAATCAATATGTCCAAAGATTTTGGACCAGATTGCCCCTGACCCTTGCTCTCCACGCGACATGTGTCACCCACGTTCTGAGTAGTGGCGATAGTGGGGGATGTGGGTTATCCAGTCATGGGAATCGGAACAGTTTGAGCGGGAAACGCCGAAAATTTTGATAGTGAAAATTTTGAAGTTTCCATTCACAAATTCTTCATCTGTCAAGGACATAGTGAAGACTTTGAACGAGTTTCAAAGTAGAAGCATATGAAGAGTTTGTGAACAGACTGGGTTGACTTTAGCATAGAGGGGGAAAGGGTCCGATCACACTCACTTAGATGAAAATCAACTTGAAGAATTAGAAACAAGTGAATGTTGTTGAGGACATTGAAAACTCATATATATATATATATATATAGTCAATGAAGAACATGAGTTTCATAGTTTTGAAGAATTTGAAAAGTTGAAGAATTTGAAAAGTTGAAGAATTTGAAAAGTTGAAGAATTTGCAAAATGACGAAAAACTCAACTTTGAAGAATATCAACTATGGTTGGTGGCGTGACCCACCGTATAAGAATGATGATTTCAGACACCTCATTCAATTGTCGTAGGGTTCTGAGAATCAAATTCTACATTAATTTCTTCACACTTAGAGGGTTATTCTTCATTGATTGAAGAAAAATGTTACTTCGTGTGTTGCACACCTAAGTCATCAATTTTGCACAAGTGTTGGGATGTGTGTCCTTTTTCAAAGAACATTCGAAGATTCTAAGATATTGAGCTCACACCGCAACTTGCAAAATCTCTTTTCATGCAAGGGCTTTGTGAAGATATTGGCCAGTTGTTCTTCAGTGGGAACGTGGTCGATGGAGATGTCGCCCTTGAGTACATGATCTCGAAGAAAATGATGACAAATCTTGATGTGCTTGGTCTTGGATTGTTGAACTGTGTTGTAAGCAATCTTGATGGCACTCTCGTTGTTGCAGTAGAGAGGCACATTCTTCACCTTGATGCCATAGTCCTTGAGGGTTTGCTTCATCCATAGCAACTGAGCGCAACATGATCCAGCAGCAATGTACTCAGCTTCAACACTAGATATTGACACAAAGTTCTGCTTCTTCGAGGACCAACAGACTAAGGATCGTCCGAGGAAATGACATGTGCCTGAGGTTGACTTGTGATCCACACAATCTCCAGCATATTCAGCATCAGAGTATCTGATGAGGTGAAGATTTGAGCCCTTGTGATACCATAATCCAAGCATTGGTGTGTGAGCTAAGTATCGAAGAATATGTTTCATAGCCTTATGGTGTGATTCCTTCGGTGTTGCTTGGAATCGGGCACACATGCAAACACTCAGCATAATATCAGGCCTAGATGCACATAGATACAATAATGAGCTCATGGAGAGATATACCTTCTGATCAAAATCTTTACCATTTTTGTCAGTGCAGAGGTGGCCTTTTGAAGGCATTGAAGTTTTGATGCCTTTGCAATCTTGCATGTCGAATTTACTCAGAACATTCTTGAGGTATTTCTCTTGAGAGATGAAGATGCCATTGTCTTGTTGACGAATTTGAAGACCTAACAAGAATTTCAACTCTCCCATCATAGACATTTGATATTCTTCACTCATCATATAGGCAAATTCATCACTATAACGTTTGTCAGTACAACCAAAGATAATATCGTCTACGTATATTTGGCATATAAACAGTTCATTGTCATAGGATTTAGTGAAAAGAGTTGGGTCGAGTGAACCGGGTTTGAAGCCTTTCTTCATGACGAATTCCTTCAGAGTGTCGTACCACGCCCGAGGGGCCTGCTTGAGGCCATAAATGGCCTTGTTGAGTCTGAAGACTTTGTCAGTATGCTTAGGGTCTTCAAAACTTGGGGGTTTGAGCAACATATACTTCTTCCTCAAGCTTACCATTGAGGAAGGCATTTTTCACATCCATTTGATAGAAGATGATATCATGATGGTTAGCATAATCAAGCAATATGCGGATAGCTTCAAGTCTAGCAACAGTTGCAAAAGTTTCATCAAAGTCGATTCCTTCAACCTGTGTGTAGCCTTGAGCCACAAGACGAGCCTTATTTCTTACCACAATTCATCTTGCTTGTTGTGGTAGATCCACTTGGTACCTATGATGTTGTGCTTGTGAGTATCAAGTTCCCACACGTTGTTGAGCTTGAATTGATCCAATTCCTCTTGCATAGCTTGAATCCACTCAGGCTCCTTGAATGCTTCATCAACTTTGGTGGGCTCTATGATACAGACAAAATCAAAGTGCCCACAAAAGTTAGTCAAATGTGAATCTCTTGAGCGAGTGAGGGGACCTAGTGCATTGATGTCATCGATGATTTTGTCAATCTGCACTTCATTTGCAACTCTTGGATAAGCAGGTTGACGTGGTTGAGGATTTTTTCAGCACCATTTTCTCCAGGTGTATCAGCACGAATGTGTTCATTCGTCGGAATGACTTCCTCAGTGGGTATGACATCTTCAGTCGCCTTCAACTTAATGGATCCCTCAAGAGACATTTCATCTAGCACAGAAGGCAGGTGCTCTCTTTGCGAGCTGTCAGTTTCATTGAACTGCACATCTACAGTTTCAACAACCTTTTGGTGGTAGGTGTTGAAGACTCCGTAGGTGTGCAAGTCCTTTTCGTAACCAAGCATAAAACCTTCATGTGCTTTCAGTGCAAATTTAGAACTATGGTGAGGATCTCTAATCCAGCATTTTGCACCGAAGACTTTGAGATAACTTACATTGGGTTTCTTGCCAGTCATAAGTTCGTATGAAGTCTTCTTGAAGAATTTGTGAAGATATACTCTGTTGATGATGTGGAATGCTGTATCAATTGCCTCAGGCCAGAAGCGACGAGGAGTCTTGTATTCATCAAGCATGGTGCGGGCCATCTCAACAAGAGTTCTGTTCTTGCGCTCCACAACACCGTTCTGCTGAGGAGTATATGGGGCAAATAACTCATGAGTAATACCAAGTTCATCAAGATATTCATCAAGATTGGTGTTCTTGAACTCAGTCCCATTATCACTCCTGACATGCTTGATCTTGACGCCGAAGTTTGTGGAGGCCCTTGAAGCAAATCGTCTGAAGACATCCTGTAATTCAGACTTGTACAGAATAATATGTACCCAAGTGTAACGAGAGTAATCATCAACAATGACAAAGCCATACAAAATTGAAGAATTTGTTAGTGTGGAGTAATGAGTGGGGCCAAAGAGGTCCATGTGAAGCAATTCAAAGGGTTGAGTCATGGTCATAATTGTCTTTGAGGGATGCTTGGATCTGGCCATCTTCCTAGACTCACATGCACCACAGAGGTGATCCTTGAGGAATTTGACGCCTTCAATGCCAATGACGTGCTTTTTCTTCACAAGCGTGTGCAAGTTCCTCATACCAGTATGTCCAAGTCATCGATGCCACAACCAACCTTCCGAGGACCTTGCAAGTAGGGATGTGGCAAGCTGAGGACCTATAGAGAAATGAACAATATACAAGTCTCCTCTCCTAAAGCCTTCGAAGACTTTGGAATTGTCAGATTCCATAATGACAACACAACGGTATTTTAAAAATACCACAACCATATCAAGATCACAAAGCATTAAGACAGACATAAGGTTGAACCCGAGGGATTCGACAAGCATCACCTTATCCATGGTTCGGTCCTTTGAGATTGCAACCTTACCTAGACCCAATACCTTGCTTTTTTCCTTTGTCAACATAGGTTATATGCTTTAGATGAGACGGAGCAAGTGGCAAATTCATCAATAGATTCTTGTCACCAGTCATGTGGTTCGTGCATCCACTATCGGGAACCCACTCAATAGCTCTTGGAGATTCATCCTGTAGATGAATTAGTACAACTTACGAACTCATATGCTTCAGAGTGAAGAATATAACATCAATTTCATCAGACATAATTTCATCACACAACATAGTAAGTAACACAGTATGAGGACGTGAGAAATGAGAAATTCATTTCTACATGATTAGCTTGCGTCCTTTCAAGCATTTCCTCAGGTCTCTAGCAAATTCATCAGATGTTCAAGTTCATCTGGAGACCTGACCCTGCATAAGAAATTATTTCAATTTCTTCACCACCCACATCTGGAGGGGTGGTAAAGAGTTCATCATTCTACGAGCACCATATGAGAAGGGAGGCATTGAAGCAAGTGCGCTTCGTTTTATAGGACGTGGGTTAGAGTACTCATATGAATGAGCAGAGAAATTCTTCGAGGACTTATGAACATAATGATTTGAAGAATAATGCACATATTCAGAACTCTTAGATTTTCCCTGCAAAACAGATGCATTAGCATTAGAATGATATTTTTGGTCATTTGAGGAATTTCGTCCAAGTGAAGACTTTGGTACATATGAGGAATTTGACCTGGGGTTCCTCTTCTTCATGAGTGGTGTGTGAGGACATTCACTTAAAGATTTTGTAAGCGGCTCTTGGGAACCCAGATTTTGTTCATAGGTGAACCGTTCCTGCAGTTAGTTCCAGCAAATCTAGCAAATACTTCACCTTTATGATTTTTGAAGAATTTGTAGTTGGAGTCAAGTGACTCATCAGAGGAATATGAAGTTTCAGAAGTAAAGCCAGATATAGTGGATGGATCTACATGAGGTCCTTTTGTAGCAACCCATGAGGTTTTGGGGTACTGCTCAGGTGTCCAATAGGATCCATCAACATTGATTTTCCTCTCAAATGCAATACCTTCTTTCCTAGGGTTCCTGTTCAGAATCTGCTTTTTGAGGACATCGCAAAGGGTTTGATGCCCTTTAGGACTTTTGTACATGCATGTCACATACAATTCCTTCAACCCAGCATTTTCGTCAGTGATACATGTGGTATCCTCAGATGAGGAATTTGTGACCACTGGAATAGTTGAAGAATTTGCAGCAATAGAAGCATTTGAATATTCAGGTGAAGAATTAGCAGATTCACGTTCGATGCATTTCAAACAAGGTGGAACAAATTCTTCCTGAGCGGTACCGATCTGTTGAGCCAGTAAGGAATCGTTTTCTCTTTGTAGATCCTCATGACACACCCTTAGTTTCTCAAGATCTTGCTTCTTTGAAAAAATTCATAAGAAAGCTTCTCATGATCGGCTAAGAGAGCCTTATGATGACTCTAAAGGTTATCATACTTTGTGTGAAGACTTTTGAGATCGTCAGACAGAGTTTGAGTCTGATCCACTTCCTCATTCAACAGATCATCACTTTTGTCTAGCATTTCTAAAGCTTTTCAAGTGCACTTTGTTGCCTAGTAGCAATATTGGCATAGCTAGGTTTCACATATTCATTAGATTCACCATCACTTGATTCAGAGGAGGATTGTTCCTATGTACCTTGGAACCTTTAGTCATTAAGCAATAGGTGGGAGCGTAATCATCATTGCTAACGTTAGAGTCGTTGGAGTAGTCATTTTCTTCATCGTTGAAGATGGACTTGCTGACAAAAGCAGTAGCAAGAGCACGGCTACTGACACCAGATTCAGATTCCACTTCAGATTCTTCCTCTTCTTCATAGTCTTCAGATTCTTCTTCCGAGTCCATTTCCTTGCCAATGAAAGCCCGAGCCTTCCTGGAACCATTCTTATTGTGCATTGAGGATTTTGAATATGAGGACTTTGTAGATGAGGACTTTGAAGATTTCTTCTTTTTCTTCGAGTCATCAGAACTGTCGTCCTTGTACTTCTTCTTCTTCGATTCTTTTTCATAGAGAGGACAGTTAGATATGAAGTGACCAGATTTCTTGCATTTGTGACAAGTTCTCTTCTTGTAGTCATCTGCGGAATCTGATTTCCTCAAACCACTTTTTGATGACTTTCCAAATCCACCTATCCTTGAGAACTTTTGGAATTTCCTCATGAGCATTGCTAGCTCCTGACTCAGTTCTTCAGGATCACCAAGGATACTATCAGAATCTTTGCCTTTGGATGAGGAAATTGCTTTTGCCTTCAGAGCACAAGATCTTCCATAGCTTGGCCCGTAGAGGTCTCTCTTCTCAGCTTGTTGGAATTCATGAGTGTTGAGTCTCTCAAGAATATTAGCAGGATCAAGTGACTTGTAGTTTCCACGTTCTTGAATCATCAACGCCAGTGTATCAAATGAGGAATCAAGAGATCTTAGCAGTTTCTTCACCACTTCATGGTTGGTGATATCAGTGGCACCTAGTGCTTGAAGCTCATTGGATATATCAGTGAGACGATCAAAAGTTTGCTAAACATTTTCATTGTCGAGTCTCTTGAAGCGGTTGAAGAGATTGCGAAGAACATCAACACAAGAGTCACGTTGAGTGGAAACACCTTCGTTGACTTTGGATAGCCTATCCCAGATAAGCTTAGCAGACTCCAAAGCACTTACTCTGTCATACTGACCTTTGCTCAGATGGCCACAGATGATATTCTTCACTTGAGAATCAAGTTGCTTGAATTTCTTCATATCAGCAGCAGTAACAGACGGAGAAACGCGGTGAGCACTATTTTCCACAACATACCAAAGATCATTGTCAATAGTTTCAAGATGCATGCACATCTTGTTCTTCCAGTAGGGGTAATCCATCCCATTGAAGGTAGGACACCCTACGGAAACCTTGATCATACCTACAATCGACATAACTATTACTCTAGGTGGTTAAACCAAAATCACACAGAACAAGGGAGTACCTTGCTCTGATACCAATTGAAAGTGCGTTATATCGACTAGAGGGGGGTGAATAGGTGATTTTTACAAATTCATCACTTGAGGAATTTGAAATGTGATGAATAACTAGCATCAGAATAAGTACTCAAGTGCATGAGAAACATAGCAATAGCATAGTCATGATGATGAAATGTACATGCACAGATTACATGTAGCGTGATACAAGATAAGCAGGTGAGGAACAAGGTAACTTGAAGAATTTGAGGTGAGGAAATTGTGAAAGTCTTCGGTCAAATTCTTCAAACAGTAAAGATCAATTTCATCAACAGGTATATGAGCAAATGAAGGGGTTGAGGAAATAGAACCAGGTAGCTCGATGGAGACAATGGTTTGATGACCTAGTTCTAACTGCTATGACACGCGTATGTCAGGTTTGGAGCAGCCTGGTATTTAAACCAGAGGACACATAGTCCAAGGACACACAGTCCTTATCGTATTCTCCTTGAGCTAAGGTCACAAAGTCCTCGCCAAACACTCGTGGTAAGTCTTCAGGTTAGACTTCCAAAACCCTCACAAACTGGTCACCCGACAATCCACAATTGACTGTTGGATGCTCAAGACCAAGGCCACTCCATGATCCCCAATTGACTGCAGGATTGATATGTCCATTTTGCATCATGTTTTCTTGTTGTTATTTATAATTTTTATCCATAATAATGCTTTTTGGAGTAATACTAATGCCTTTACTCTCATAATTTGCAAGGAACACACCAAGAAGGAGAATTCCGGCAGCTGGAAATCTAGACCTGGAAAAGCTACGTCAGGCTACCTATTCTGCACAACTCCAAACAAGCTGAAACTTCACAGATATTTTTATGGAATATTTAAGAATTATTGGAGCAAATAACTACCAGAGGGGGCCCACCATGTGGGCACAACCCACCCGGGCGCGTCAAGGAGCCCAGGCGCGCCTTGGTGGGTTGTGCCCTCCTCGGCCCACCTCTGGTGCCCATCTTTTGGTATATAAGTCATTTTTACCTAGAAAAAAATAAGAGGAAGGCTTTCGGGATGAAGCGCCACCGCCTCGAGGCGGAACTTGGGCAGGAGCACTTTTGCCCTCTGGCGGAGCAATTCCGCCGGGGGAACTTCCCTCCCGGAGGTGGGAAATCATCGTCATCATCATTAACAACAACTCTCCAATCTTGGGGAGGGTAATCTTCATCAACATCTTCAACAACACCAAATCCTCTCAAACCCTAGTTCATCTCTTGAGTTCAATCTTGTTACCGGAACTATAGATTGGTGCTTGTGGGTGACTAGTAGTGTTGATTACGTCTTGTAGTTGATCACTATATGGTTTATTTGGTCAAAGATTATATATTTAGATCCATTATGCTATTTAATATCCCTCTGATCTTGAGCATCATTATTATTTGTGAGTAGTTACTTTTGTTCTTGAGGTCACGGGAGAAATCATGTTACAAGTAATCATGTGAATTTGATATGTGTTCGATATTTTGATAGTATGTATGTTGTGATTCCCTTAGTGGTGTCATGTGAACGTCGACTACATGACACTTCACCATATTTGGACCTAAGGGAATGCATTGTGGAGTAGCAATTAGATGATGGGTTGCGAGAGTGACAGATGCTTAAACCCTTGTTTATGCGCTATTCCATAAGGGGCCGATTGGATCCAAAAGTTTAATGCTATGGTTAGAATTTATTCTTAATACTTTTCTCGTAGTTGCGGATGCTTGCGGGAGGTTTAATCATAAGTAGGAGGTTTGTTCAAGAAGAGTAGCACCTAAGCACCGGTCCACCCACATATCAAATTATCAAAGTACCGAACACGAATTAAACCAACATGATGAAAGTGACTAGATGAAATTCCCGTGTACCCTCAAGAATGCTTTGCTTATCATAAGAGACCGCTTTGTCCTGTCCTTTGCCTCAAAAGGATTGGGCTACCTTGCTGCACTTTTGTTACTATATTTGTTACTTGCTCGTTACAAATTATCTTGCTATCAAACTACTTCGCTACTTACAATTTAGCACTTGCAAACATTACCTTACTGAAAACTACTTGTCATTTCCTTCTGCTCCTCGTTGGGTTCGACACTCTTACTTATCGAAAAGAGCTACAATTGATCCCCTATACTTGTGGGTCATCAAGGATGCACTAGACCATGACGCCTAACCGTCTAGAGGATACACAGTCCTCAAAGGTAACAAGCGTCGGTTCCACATAGTAACAATCTCTCCAGTGATGCCCAATCACTTTGGGTTTGGTGGTTTGGATTTGGGTTTTTCCTCACTAATGATTTTTTCTCAAAGTCCTCAGAGGATGGGTTGCTCTCAAATGATAAGTGTCAGTTCTCTCTCGGAGCAGCTAACCAACTAGTGGTTGTGGGGGGTGGCTATTTATAGCCAGGGAGCAACCTGACATGATAAGACATAAATTCCCCCAATGATATGACCGTTATGTGGATAAGATGATTGGGGACAGCTGGCGCTAAGCACAACAACGGTCGGAATTTCGAACTATGAAAGTCCTCAGCTTATCATGTTCCTCACCTATAGGAAATTCGCACTGGCGAAATCCTAACTCCTTAGTCAGATCAATTTCATCAGAGACCAGAAGAACACCGTCTCTGTCACTGAAGAACTTGACCGAACCGTAAGAGATTTCCAAAGGCTTCACTCAAAGTATTGGATAGGTTGGGGCTTTTGGAGTTGAGCATCAGTTGGAAATTTCCTTAGTATTACCTCGGCCCTCTTTAATAGTACAGTGTTTCCTATGACTCAAAGAAAGGAAATGAAACTACGAAAACAAAAGTCTTCTTGCTTCATTGTCCTCGCTCATATCTTCAAGGTCACACCAACTTCTTCATTTTCAAAGTCTTCAGCAAAGTCTTCAGCAAAGTCTTCACCAAAGTCTTCAGTTGAAGACATACATTTTTAGGGGTCGGTAATCTTCGACTATATTAAACTCCTCATTGACTTATAGAGCCTGTGTACACTCACAAACACATTAGTTTCTTAACCTATAAGTCTTCAATACACCAAAATCACTAAGGGGCACTAGATGCACTTACAGTTTCCGCAATAACAAGACAACCCTTAGCCAATGTTTCGGTGCCCGGAGGCGGTTGTGTTAGCGGAAACAAGGCAATCAGATATCCGGACTTTATAACTTTCACTTAGTCATAGGAGCATATGTTTGGGGGAAATTTAATAGCCCTCGATATACGTCGACTCCTCGGATTATTCGAGGTCGAACCACCCACAACTTGGCCTTTTCAAGAAAGAAAGGCCCTTTGTTTTACTCGGATAACCTCGATCGACTATATTTGGTTGAACACCGCTTGTGGTTTGCTGACCGATTTACGCTTGTTGTGACAGACAACTTTTGGGTTTCTCCAACTGAGGCACTTAACCAGTTAAACCGGAAGTGACAATCATAGTGGTTCTCCCTTTACCCCATAGCCGAACAAAGGGGAAACGTAAGAGGTAAGCACAGGAGCCGGGTAATCCAGCTATAGACCGAAGACACAACTCGAAATCAATGCGTATAAATGCGAAATACCGAGGACTGCATGGAGTACCTCGGTGTTTGGTGGGTTCGGTGTTAATCGCAAACCCCCCTTTAATACTGCCGATGCGTGAAATGCATCTGGCATTGTACTGCAAGAGTTATGCTTGGAAATAACAAAAAACTTATGCAAAAAAAAACTTTATGTTTAGACAAAAGAAAATTGTGCCAATCCAAAAGTGGTCTAAAATTTAATTTGTGCCTCGGTTGTGCTTTAACATGACACATCTGATCTGCAGACTCCAAGCGGGTCAGCCTTTGGCTTCAACCTCCATATCCCGAAGGCGGAGTGTTTCTCTAAGGCCCGTTTAGCGAACTAAACTCGAGCGGCTTTCGAAAGAAACCAGGCTATCCGGCTATTGACCACGCTCTAGTGTCGAAAAAAGGAGTAGTAGAAAAAGACTTTGCAATGACTAAGAAGAAAACATAATTATTATAAAACAGCTCATACAAATTTAAGAGCCCCCGATTGAATCGGGTAAATAAATTTTTTAATAAACAAAGTTTTTCTTGTTTAACAAAAAATATAATGTTTGGTTGCACCGAACAAAAAGTAAAAATTCAAAGAGAGCTGAGTAAGAAAACGACTTAGCTGGTTAATGTGCTCAGTGCGGTTCGGGGTTGTGGTGGTACGAAGACGTAGTCCTTGGTTTGGCCAATGTCCCAGCCCCCAAGCCCGAGGCAATAGATCGAAGAGCTCGGATCGAGAAGTGCCAACGCAACACGGTTGCTACGGCGAGGCCCCCGGTCCAGCCGAGGAGAGTAGTTCGGCAGCGTGACGACAAAGCCCCCACGTCCGTCGACCATGTCGACGACACAATTTGGTTGATGGAGGCGGGACGACAATGTAGGCACGCCAAGGTGACCGCATGACACAACCGAAGTCGATTACCTGTGCACGCAATATAGTGCAAGCCAAGAGTAATAATAAATAAAGGTAATAATATTTATTAAAAAAATAAAATTCTTCTACTTAGTTAATTTAAGTGAAGCAAAAAATTAAAAGAATATGGCCTGGGCGCCGAGGTGGCTGAGCAAAGAGTTCGTCTTGACGAAGTGGCAACGCTGCACGGTCGATGTGGCAAGGCGAAGTCCACGGTCCAGCTAACATGGCGAAGCTAGTCGGCCGGTGACGCCGAAGTCCCTGACGCAGGTTGATGAAGAGATGGCAAAGCCCCCGGTCTAGCCGAGGTGACAGAGTAGGTCGGCTCGTGACGCCAAAGTCTCATGCCAGCCGAGGTGTCGAAGCAGGTTAGTTGGTGATGCCGAAGTCTCCGGCCAGCCGAGGTGTCGAAGCAGGTCGGCTGGTGACACCGAAGTCTCATGCCAGCCGAGGTGTCAAAGCTGCTCGGCTGGTGACGTCGTAGTCCCCAGAAGCCGGTCGGTCTCTGCCATATCTAATCCTATCAACCACTCGTTGAGTGATGTCGGATCGGGCGCCGTAGTCTCTATGCCGAGTAGGGCTCCGCTCACGGTCCCGCCGAATGGGTAGCCCCTGTCAAATGGAAGTTGGGCATGCATGCCACCCCTTGGAGGGGGGGAGGGTCTGACTGAAATCGTGATCATCACGCCCGCGTCATCCGTACAAACCTCTCGGAAGAGGGGGAGTTCGCGGGTCTTTCCTTGGCGCGAGAGGACTGTGAGCAGACTGGATGCTATCTGCCTGAGTGGACGCATTGTGAATGCGTTGGTGCGACTGTGACACCTCCGAATTTCGTTGCAAGGCAGTTTTCAGCAAGGCCTGGATTTGTCAAATGCCCTCACTAGCTGCCGAGTAGAACGGCTGGATTGAATCTGCAATCCGAGTGGCCGGGGCCAAATTCAGCAAGGGGGTGCGCATCACCGGGATGGTGTATGGCCGATCCTTTGTGAATAGATGACGGCGACTACGGCTAGAACTGGGTAGCTCCCTTGCCGCGCACTCGTCGAGTGATCGTTCAAGCCGCTCGAGTCGCTCGCGCTCCGCCAAGGTGGCCTGGCGCGTAGCCTCCAGGGCCAACTCGTCCGGGGTAGTTCCTGCGGTGGGAGTGAGAAGAACCTGATCGTTCTTGCACCTGATTTCTTCCCGCTGCTCCTGAGTGAGAGGTCGGGGAGTGTAACCGTCGGAGTTAGTGTTGTTGTGGTCGTTGTCTCTGTCGCGTGTATCTCCTGCGGAATACCCAGGAGGAGGAGCATCTCGGGCCGGGCCGGCCATCAGGACCTCCGCAACGTCCATGCTGCTCTCGTTCTCGGACGCACCAGGAGACTCATCATCTGACGACGGGAAAAGGCAGTGGACGGGCTCTTCGGCGTCGCGTACGGCTATCTGCCTGACCGCGGCTTGAACTGCCATAACGTGCTTGATCCAGCGCTGCAGCCGTGAGCGCACGGAGCACCTGCGACAAGCCACAACGTGAGTCGGAGAAGCCAGTCGATATGGTGTGGATGGTTGTCAGAGGAGGAATCCGAACGTCATCCGCTGAAATGCACCGTGCCTCGGGCGGGCAGTGCCTCAGCATCCAACAACGCTTCCTTCAGCCATGCCGAATCGTCGACGATGAAGCTAAGGGAACCGAAGAGGATCTCGCCATCGAGTGTCATCATGATGATCAGAAAAAATGGAAATTCCACCTGCGCCAGAATTCGCTAGAAGCGCAGCCCCACGATGGGCGCGAACTGCCAAGGGAATTAGCCCGACAATAATACCAGGGGTACGAATGGAGGGGAGAAGCCTAGCTACGACATAGGTGTTCACTCGGATGTGTATGAGTTTAGGCCCCACTTGGAAGTGTTAAAGGCCCTACGTCTCGAGATCAGAGGCTTTGGTGTTTGATTATGGGGAGTAGAGGATTACAGGATGTCAGAACCCTTGCTATGGCGCCCGATGGTGGCTTATATAGAGTGCGCCATCGGCCGAGCGCCATCATTAATGCTAATTAATGCTATGTTACGGAAACTGCAGATTAAGTGGAGCATTACTGGTGACGCATAATTAACTACACCGCGAGTGTCGCTTCAAATCCTTCGGAAGTTGCGTCTCCTGAGCCGCTGAACTTCTATCACCCGAGTGAAGCCATGGACGTCCGAATGACTTGAATGATCCGAATGAATCTTTATATGCATTCGAATGCACTTTTATTTGGGGTTTTAATGATAATATGCGAGTCTTGTGATCCTACCCATGATAGACGGTCTCATCATATACCAATCACTTGACTAAGAGTCTAAGACTTGATTAATTAACTCTTAATAAACTGTGACCTGGCGACCCCCATCTCGTATATAGCAATACATTAGCATGTTAACCCGAGCTTCTAAAGTTATATGAAAGAAGCGTTAAACACATTTAGTTTTACGACCCTAATCCCTTGCGACCATTCGTCCAGGCCTTGTCTCCACGACTGTTTTGTTTGCTTGTGATTTATAAATTTACAATCATTATGATCAAACTAGTAAATATGCCCGTGCGTGCGTTGCAACGGGATAAAATAATCATGTGACGTAGCCTAGTAAACATGGCTTAAGAGTCAAGACCCATTCAACACTACGGGAAAACACTAATAGCATAAACAATGAATATGCAATATTATTAAGGCTTAACTTCCCAGTTCAGCTTGCATGTTGTTGAGCCTATAATTTAAATGATTAATAGTTTAATAGCGCCAAAGAATACTTACAAAGACAAAGACCACACATTAAAAGACCACATTTTAATGGACCGCAAGGAGTAACTAACACGTTTCCATCACCAACTTATTTGAAAGAAGAGGGTATGGACTTCTTTCCAGCTATCAGAAGAATAAAGAAAATAAATCAAAAGAAGATACGTGGGAAATGATCTTAATGGAAATGTCAATATAGATGAATCAATGCTGCTATCTGAAAGTGTGTCATGCAAGTTACTGTTGCTCGAACGCCTACTTCATATGGACAATTCTTGTCAAGAACATGATAAAAAATGAATTCAAACCCAACATACATTCAATAAATGATTTCTTGAGAATGCAAAGGTACTTCACTACACCTACATTCACTAAACTTTTCCTATTTAGGTAAGTAATTTGGAGGAGACATGCATATCAAATTGGTTGAGTATTTGCAATATTCACCCGGCTCTTTTAGTTTTCTTTCCCAAGCTTCAACCCCTACCTAGGAACCTGCAAAAGTATGGATGATAAAATCAAGCACAAACATATAAAGAAGCAAGGGATGTTAAACTAAGATTCATTTTATAGGAGAGGGTAATATTTGTTTTGAAGTTGGTTCTCGGTTATAATGTAACTGGCCCAAAATCTACCACTGTCCGACACGTACACGACACAAACACATAGACTTTTGGTCATCATATCCTCTCTCTTTCTCTCTAATAATCATCAAAATTTAGGAACATGTCTGTTGATGTTGCACTGAATTGTATGAACATCGTTCTCTCTACATCCTCCTAAACCTGAAATATGCAGATGTTAGAAAGGTTCTAATTTGTATGTATATGATGATATTAAGAAAAGGAAAACAGAGTATCAAGAACAATTTCATATTTTTGGCCATGAGCCATTACAAACTTCGATATATCTATCTTTACATATCGCAAACTATCACAAATGAAATTAGTATTTTGGCTTAGCCAGTACGTTGAATAATTCCTCTATATACTAAACCTCCAAGACATGAATATGTGAGTTTGACAAAGTAATTAGCAGTCTCTGGAGCATACTGGTAAAAACTGACAGGGACATGGTCATGAACTCCTCCCAAACAATCTTTCTAAAACCAAACACTACCTAACCTATGGTCCTCCTCCTGCTCACCTTCCCGACAATCAAGAAAACATAGGACCTTCACAACAGCTCAGGATCGCATATAAAGAAGTGACCAGCCATTAACTTGCACATGTCTACCAACAAAGAAGAAAAATTAATAAAACTGAAGGTCCAATTGTTAGGCTATTTTCCATTATAGCACAGATTAGGAAGTATATATACCTGGAATCAACAAATCTAGCACCTTCTAGTCAATACAGTAGCAACATCTAGCAGCTTGTAATATCTCCCTCAACATCATCTACCACGTAGCAAGCAAAAAAAAAAAACATCCCAAAAGAAAAGTGTTTCTCTCGAACAATTTCACTCGCTCGTTTTCTTCACAAATAGCCCGCAATAGCGGCATCACAATTTTTTCAGAGATAGCCTGTAGCGGCACTGCAATATATGTTTCCTCTATCTGAATCTTTCCCCTCCAATCTATAGTAAACAGTTGCCACGATCCCCTTTCTCCTCCGTCTCATCCAAGATCCAACACTTCACCAACGACACCTTGCCCCTAGCCTCCCCACGCGGAACCGCGGCCTCGACGATGACGGCAAAGGAGCATCTTGTTGACATGTTGGGCTTGCCCCGCTTGTAGAGGCGCCATGCACCATATCAAGAATTGGAAGAGGCGGGGAGGCCATATCCGAGCGTGGAGGAGGCTGGATCCACCTCCTTGTGACCCGGCACGAGCACGACATTGAAGTGAGGTCGGAGGCCAGCACATACGAGGAGAACGATGACGACCGTGCACGTACGGAGGATACGCTCGTCACTGTCGATTGGGGAGTGACGGGTGGTGGTAGGGATGCCATGACCATGAGTAGAGGAGGAGGGTTCCGCGGATCTCATCGGCCGTGCGACACACGTTGGGTGGGAGGAGCTCCAGCACAAGTGTGATTTGCTCTGTGCCGACCACGTCATCGCCATGGCGACTTGGCGCCTCTCCTCGACATGGCAGCGGTTCCGGTGAGCGGTGACGCTCCTTTTCCACATGTCGATCTTCCATTACAGTACTTAGATCCTCTCGGCCATCAAGATCACCGCCATGGCCGGCTCATCGACATCTCTGTCGCCGCCAAGCTCGACTCCCTGGTGCGCGTCTCTACCTTACTCCGTGTGCTCGTATATTTCCTCCAGATCGGATTGTCGTGTCGTGACTATCAGGATCTCGCTGTCGAGATCCTGTCATGCCCACGTACAGGAGAGAATAAACGAGAACCGACGCGTATTACCGGAGCAGGGAAAGAAGAGTCGTGTGGCTATATGACCTTTTTTTACTCGTGTGATGATAGGACTGGCTCGATTGTTTCCTCAGAGGCTTTTGTTTTATTTTTTGACGTTATTGTTTTCCATGGGACTAAAATGTAAGGCGTACGTGAGAGGCCATGGGCCCGTTCGTTCAGCCGTACAACATTGGTCGAGGCCCAATACGATGCCCACCGGATGAATCCTATAAAAAAGAAAACCTGAAATAGTACCACCTCACGTATATGTCTTAAATACCAAATTATCTAAGCGGGACGAAATCAAGAATATCACCTTATTTTATTAGTAGGTATAGAAGAAAAGAACGTCGTGTGGTCTAGAAAAAATAAAATTGCCATGCTAAACTTTAAAAAATGCCATCATCTAGAAAAATATATATTTTATCTGGATAACCGTCCCCAATTGGATTCTATATTTTTCTTTCCCAAAACAATAAAAAAACATGTATGGGAATTGCCATGATCAAAAAGGAAAATATATGCCATGGTATAAAAAATAAAAATAACATCCTTTTAATAAAAAATGCCATCCTCTTAGAAATAAAAATTACATGTTATTGAGTATTAAAATGCAATCTTATTATAATAAAAATGGCATACTCTTAATAATGAAAATGTCATGTATTGACTATTAAAATGAGATGCTGTTAATAATAAAAATCCCATCCTCTTATTAATCAAATGTCATGTTATTAGTTATTAAAAAGGCATGCCCTTAATAATATAATTATCATCCTCTTATTAATAAAAATGTCATGTTATTATTAGTTATTAAATGCTATGCTCTTAATAATAAAGTTGTCATCCTCTTATTAATACAAATTTCATGTTATTAGTTATCTAGGTGCCAAGCTCTTAATAATAAAAATGTCACGTGAGAAAGTAAAAATGTCATGTTTTGGAAGACATTTGTTTATGGTTTTAATAGAAAAAGAATTTGCCATGCTACCTATAATAAAAATGCATATGGCAAGCTTAGGAAGAAAACTCTACAAATAGAGATTTTGTTCTTTCCAAAATGAAAAAAGAAATCAGGATTTAAAAAAATAAATTTGAAAGAACCTTCAAAGTGTGCGTGTGCGTGTGCGTGTGTTACTGCATTGTTCACAAGACAGCTTCGATCCAAGTGGTAAACGCCTTATCATTGGGGCATCGTGGGTTAGATCCCCACCCTTTGCACCCCTCGGTGATGGTTTTTGTGGAGCACAATAAAAATAGGGGCATTCACCAATGAGTTGGTCACAACGAACTAATAGGGAACTCCGACAAGGCACCATTCTTGTGCTGCAATTCGTGCTAGAAGATCAAACGACAGTCGATGCTTTTGTTAGGAAATGTGAGATATTTGACATTTACCGGATAGCATTTCCATAATTTTATTCCATATACGTCTAAGTTGGGGTCTGGTCGCCTTTTTTAGCATGACGTGCATTTATTTGGGAGTGGTGAAGCATGGGGGTGTTTGGTTACAAGGGAGTAGACTTTTTGTTAGTTCCGGTGACTAAAAAAAACCCTTCACTAGAGTGTTTTTCTAGTTCCTTAAAAAAAAGTTCCTCCCGTTTGGTTACATAGGGACGAAAAAAGATTTTTTCTAGTCTAGTCACTTTAACCAAACAAGACCTATATATTCCAGTGCGATACATGTGGATTTGTGAAACCCGTTGCCGTATTAGCGAGCACCATGGTAGCTACATGGATGCAATAGAATTTATAAAACCCTTTAACTGACGGCACACACTTTCTCCACATATTAATAGAGATCTCAAGTAATTTTTTTGGCTGGCGCCAAAATAACAAAGTGGTTGCAGCAAAGGTCATTCTATTTTTCCAGGAAGTGGGACATAATTTTCCTTGGCCTTAAATTCACTTGCGCCATGGACTTCCGCTAGAATGATACATCATCCCCCTTAATTGTTGCACGGGGTCATCATAATAATATTTATATACTTCATTCGTAACCTGTATTTCTGCTCGTATGGCATGAACTTTCACTGCAATCTTTTTAAAAATTAACAAACTAGTGTTTTATAGAGGACATATCTCAGTTGGTAGAGCTCCGCTCTTGTAATTGGGTCATTCCCAATTATAGGTTGGGTCTCTAATTGTTCAGAATATATGATGTCTGCCCAATAGGTAAAAAGAGCACTCGGTGCCCTTTTTCAATCAATTGTGGCATGGACTTTCACACGGTTTTTCCTTTTCAAGTTTTTCAACAACTTATGGCATGGTTTCACCATATTTTACGAATCACTTGTGGCATGGACTTGCATTATCGTGTCCCGGTCTTTTTTTACATGGAAATTTGCCACCTTTCTCAAACTTCTAGAACATGCATTTTTTTGGTCACTAAAAATTTCCTTTTCTTTAAAAGTTCAAAAATAGAAAAACACGAGTGACACTGGGGACCCGATTAATAGGTTGATCCAATAAAATTGATAAAAAAATAGTTTCAAAGCTATGCCATCACGATATAAATATAGAATGAAACAATCATATATTATAGACACTTTGAGACATATCATGATCTCACCTCTTCCTATTTATATCATGTGTTGAACATTCAATGGCACATGATGCTAGATCAAAGGATCACACTGCATGCCTAGATCCGATACTAGCCACGCCTGAATTTAAAACTAAAGAAATGGGGGGCACATGATCCATTCCTTGTGGGGCCAATAGGGCTCTGTCTTGCGGCCAGGCCCTAGGCCGCAAGATGGGGCACCTGGGCGCCCATAGGCCTCCTCTCCAGTCCCTCCTAACAACCAACTTTATATACCCTCAAAGCCTTCATCATATACTATTGATGATGTTTTTTCCATCGTGACCTCTATGTCCATGAAGATCCAATATGTATGCCTTTTCGGTCATGTGCCAGAGGGGGAATCTTTACTTTTACCATACCTATGTGCAAGTAGTCCTCTTTAGACCTTGGGTCCACAATAGTAGTTGGATGACAATCTCTTCCCTTTATTATTCAATACAATGATCACATGAGCTGCCCTACATGATTGTGATCCATTTGATGTAGTTTATGGTGTGTTTGTCACGGTGTGATGAATTAACACCTTATGACCAGACTTATATTTGATTTATTTGGGATTCATATGAGTTATTTGTTGCATAGTTTTTGTTCATATGTGCTCTCCAATCTAGTTGGCTTGCAATGGCCTTGTTTAGATGAATGATCTCCAAGAGGGACTTCTGTATGATATGTAGATGTTGTCAATCTTTTAAATAATCTATTGTGATGACGGTAAAGACATGTATTGCACTGTATTGTAGCCAATAAGTATAAAAGGATACTTGAGTAGTTATTTCATTGATGAACTTGGGGTAAATACAATATATTATCAACAATATGTCATCTTTCTTAATGCAACAGTTTCTTTTACTAATACCTTTAATATGCATGCTGGACAATAATCTTGTGACGGAGTATTAGTTATAGATACATTTGGAAAACAATCTATATATATGATGATGTAACGCCTATATGCAATCATGCCATGTTTAATCATAATCATGAAAAATTCAATTATGGTTAATGTAATTTAATTTGTTGATCACGCTTATGTTATTCTTTATGAAGAGATCCCACTAGTGAAGTTCTGGATTTCGGTCCATTCATCCTTATTGCTTTCAACCTTGACCGACCATTTTATTTACTGCTTACAACCTGAAATATTTCTATATTTTTTTGCATTTATCAATTTCCAAACACATTATACATTAATCCTTGTAAGTAGAAAGACTAGTGAGATTGACAACCTCGCTAGTTTCATTTGGGATGGTAATTGTGTGCAAGTGTTGATCATTAGTTGAAGTTGGCAATCCTACTCGACGGAGAAACCTTAAGGTCCACTTGAGCAAAAAATGTTGCTTTATACAAACCTCTACACTTAGGGGGCCCAACACCTTCCTATTAGAGATGAAGCATATCCCAACCATATTGGTAGTACATTTTGCATTTACACCATATACAAATTACTTTGAAGACCTCCCCCCACACACATTTAGTCTTCGCCGCGGTGATGGCCTTGCCATAGCCAGCTCTTAGCTGGCTAACACTTCTGACCATGGAATACCCTTGCTGACGCCGGCGGGCTTGCCAGTCAAATCTTCCTCATCTCTAACCCGGACCAACAAATCCCATGTCGTCGACTCTGATAGCCTTGTTCAAGCCAACCCTAGGCTATGAAATCTCCCGCCCAAATCATATCCCCATTTATTGTCAACGAGTACCTCAACATAGGACACTGACGAGCAATTATAGTGAAGGCTTGTCGGTGTCACAACATCTTCTGTTCAATTATGAGGAAGATATAGAAATATATTTGTTCCCTTAGATAATTTGTATTTCATGTCCTAATCCACCCATCTTAGACGGTGCTTGTAATGTATTTTTTTCTTGACTTGATTCTCCAAGTTTTGTCTATGGTGCCATGTATTTATAATCAAGAGAATTTCCATCTAACTATCTAGCTTAATTCATAATAATGCAGTCAATTTGGTGGATGTTAATTTCCAGTACGGAATTCAACCAGAATTCTTAGTGTAGTTTTATTTCAATTTTAGAAGCATTCATGTTAGTCCAGTAGTGTGCACTTCCTTCCAACTAAATCGGAAAGATTTAGTTTTTTATTACAGGAAATCGGAGAACAGAAGGCAACTGGATTTAATCTTTTGTTAATGGCAGTGAACTGATTATGCTATTGTTCTTCTAAACGAAGGTAACTAGTGACATGCCCAACCAATCCGCGTAACATATCACCCATCTCAGGTGAATATTGGCAACCTCTTGCTTCTTCATAACAATACGCGTCCTAAGCTGTTAATTTTGATTTTGCATAATCGGTCAATAGCCTCGGAATGACATAACTAAGTGATGCTAACTCTTTTTCGGAAATTAATTTCAACTAGCAAAAGGGCCCATGTCTTGCAACGGGAGAACAAGAAAATTCATAATCTTCAATGACCAAGACCATATTTTACTACATCACCGAGATACATTATCACTTTTAATTTCATGAAACCATATTTTTTTCTAAAGTTTTGCACATATTTAAAATCATGAATTTTTTTAAATTTGTGAACACTTATACAAATTTCTGAACATTCTCTAAAATCAAGAACATTTTGTGAATTAATGAACATTTTATAATATTTGCAAATAGTTTTAGAAATTTGTGAACATTTTTAAACAATTTTCTTGAATCAGCAAACATTTCTACAATCAAAGAACATTTTTTGGAAATTGGTGGAACGAATTTCGAAATTCACAAACATTTTTTTGATTTAGCAAACCATTTTTAATATAATGAACATTTTTTGAAATGCATGATCAATTTTGTATCAACGAACATTTTATGAATCAATAAACTATTTTGTAAGTCACAACAGTTTTTGAACTTTTAGGGTGTCTTTTCATTCATGAATTTTTTGAATTGGCAAAATTTGTTCAATTTCATTAATGTTTTTGAATGCACAGACTTAAAAAAATTAAGACCATTTTTTGATTTTCTGAACATTTGTTTTGAGTATTTCAAACATTTTTTGAATAAGCAATCACTTTTCTACCAAATTGCGAACAATTTTTAAATGCACAAAAATTCTATGATTTATTAATTATTTTATTTTAAAACTCTCAATTCTTTAAATTAATGGAACTTTTTTGAATTCCTAAATTATTTAGAGGAAAATGATTACCTTCTACACCGATCTTACGCGGGCGTCCACCATTACCATGTCTGTTGGATGGGCTCCGTCAGATGGCTAGGAGCCAATCCCTCTGTGTCCACATTTTGCAACTGGTCTACTATTTCGAAAAGAGATTCTGCAATCAATCAAGCGGCTAGATCATGCAACACAATCCATGTTGTAAAAAACCTCGCAACATGATCCATGTTACAGAAACAAATTTGACAACATGACCCATGTTATACAAAAAAAGACGCAACATCATCTTTGTTGCCTATGTCTTCGCAACAAGACATATGTTGCAAAGTAAATTTGTCAGATCCGATGGCTTACTAGGCGACGAATCTTTTTCAAAGATCCGTCGATCAACGCGTAGCAGTCTCATTATTTAAAGTAAAAAAATCAAAACAAATGAAAAATATAAACAAAATTAAAAGAAGGACGTCCGGACATGGGCGGTCCAAACGGGTGCGTTGCGTCTTCTCCGAGCGAGCAAAGCATAGTATAGGAGGTCTCTATTGCATCGTCGAGACCAGGCGAGGAATTCTGCTATGTGAAATATTTTCTATTATTATTTATATGCGTTATTGATGAATAATATTTGTAATTTTAGGGACAATTTTTATACCTTCAAAAGCAATAACCCATTTATTATTAGATATAGATATGCTTTCTTTTTCTCATAAATGATAAAATGTGTATACGTGTGTTTGTCTGTAAGAGTCCTAGTCAGCATAGGCCGGTGTGTGCACTTACTCGTTTGGAATTTATTAAGTCAGTAAAGTGCAAAAAAGATAATTAAAAGGAAAAAAGCTTACCTTCTGCCGGCTAGAAACTGAGTCGCATCCGTCACCTTTCCCGCTTGCCACGTTGAAAGAACGTGGATGTCGCCTAGATGGGGGTATGAATAGGCGCTTCAAAATAATTACGGTTTAGCCTTGAACAAATGCGAAATAAAATTATCGTTTAATTAGTAAAGCATAAAACCTAAAACAACTAGGCTCATCTATGTGCACCAACAACTTATACTAAGCAAGATATACAACTAAGTGATAGCAAGATATATAACAAGAAACAATATGGCTATCACAAAGTAAAGTACATAAGTAAAGGGACTCGGGTAAGAGATAACCGAGGCACGCGAAGACGACGACGTATCTGTTGGAAATATGCCCTAGAGGCAATAATAAATTAGTTATTATCATATTTCCTTGTTCATGATAATCGTTTATTATCCATGCTATAATTGTATTGATCGGAGACTTAGATGCATGTGTGGATACATAGACAAAACCATGTCCCTAGTATGCCTCTAATAGACTAGCTCGTTGATCAAAGATGGTTAAGGTTTCCTAGCCATTGACATGAGATGTCATTTGATAACTGGATCACATCATTAGGAGAATGATGAGATGGACAAGACCCAAACTACAAACGTAGCATATGATCGTGTCAGTTTAATACTACTGTTTTCTGCATGTCAAGTATCTGTTCCTATGACCATGAGATCATGCAACTCACTGACACCGGAGGAGTGCCTTGTGTGTATCAAACGTCGCAACGTAACTGGGTGACTATAAA
This sequence comes from Hordeum marinum, assembly GCA_022496015.1. NCBI lineage: Eukaryota > Viridiplantae > Streptophyta > Magnoliopsida > Poales > Poaceae > Hordeum > Hordeum marinum. Next base: position 474,114,997 of record CM039678.1, read on the forward strand.
GGTACTCTACAGGTATCTCCGAGGGTGTCTGTTGGGTTGGCATGGATCAAGACTGGGATTTGTTACTCCGTGTGACGAAGAGGTATCTGAGGGCCCACTCGGTAATACAACATCACAACAAGCCTTGCAAGCAATGTGACTAAGTGTTAGTCACAGGATCTTGTATTACTGAACGAGTAAAGAGACTTGCCGGTAACGAGGTTGAACAAGGTATGGAGATACCAACAATCGAATCTCGGGCAAGTAACATACCGAAGAACAAAGGGAACATCATACGGGATTAACTGAATCCTTGACATAGAGGTTCGACCGATAAAAATCTTCGTAGAATATGTAGGAACCAATATGGGCATCCAGGTCCCTCTATTGGTTATTGACCGTAGAGGTGTCTCGGTCATGTCTACATAGTTCTCGAACCCGCAAGGTCTGCACACTTAAGGTTCGGTGACGTTTCGGTAGTATAGAGTTATGTATGGTGGTGAATGAAGGTTGTTCAGAGTCCCGGATGAGATCTCGTACATCACGAGGAGCTCCGGAATGGTCCGGAGGTAAAGATGGATATATAGGAAGTCCCATTTTGGTCGCCGGAAAAGTTTCGGGCTAATCGGTAATGTATCGGGAGTGCCGGTAGTGTATCGGGAGACCACCGGGAGGGGTATTTCGACCCAAGAGGCTTCATGGGCTGTGGGAGAGTAAATACCAGCCTTTTGTGGGCTGGTGGAAGTCCCACACAAGGCCCATGTGGCTGGGAGAAAAAGCCCAAAGGGAAAAAGGTGGAAAAAGGCAAAAAAAAGGAGGAATCCTAGTCCTACTAGGATTGGAGGAGGAGTCCTCCTCTCCTCCCCACTTTGTCCGACCCAAGGGATGGCTTTTTGGCAGCCAAGCCTCCTCCTCGTCTCCTTTTATATATACTAGAGGATTTTAGGGTTTTGGCACAGAATTTTCAGCCACGTGCTACCCGTTCTTCTAGTGCATAGTTTCTCCTCTAGATCGGTTTTCTGTAGTGCTTAGGCGAAGCCCTGTCGGAATAGCTCCACCACCATCGCCGCAGCACCGTCACGCTGCCGGAGAACTCTTCTACCTCTCCACTCCCTCTTGCTGGATCAAGAAGGCGGAGATCGTCATCAAGCTGTACGTGTGCTGAACGCGGAGGTGCCGTCCGTTCGGCGCTAGATCAGAAGGATCGTGATCAAGATTGCGAGACGGATCATGACGAGATCGCGGGATGGATCGTGATGAGATCGCGGGACGGATCGTGATGAGTTCGCAGGACGGATCGTGATGAGATCGCGGGACGGATCGTGATGAGTTCGCGGGATGGATTGTGATTGGATCGCGGGACGGATTGTGATGAGATCGCGGGACGCTCGGTGATTTGGATCACGAAGACGTTCGACTACACCAACCGTGTTTCTTAACGCTTCCCGCTTAGCGATCTACAAGGGTATGTAGATCCACTCTCCCTCTCGTAGATGCTCATCACCATGGATAGATATTGCGTGTGCGTAGGAAATTTTTATTTCCCATGCAACGTTCCCCAACAATGGTATCAGAGCTAGGTCTATGTGTAGATGAGATCTCAAGTAGAACACAAAGAGTTTGTGGGCGTTGATGCTTAGATTGCTTCCTCCCTTGGTTGGATTTTGGTTCGGCAGTATTATGAGATGAAGCGGTCCGGACCAACATTACTCGTACGCTTACGAGAGACCGGTTCCCTCGACCGCAACTTGTTACATAGATGGCTTGCGGGTGGCAGTTTCTCTCACTTTAGTTGGATCAGATTCGACAAAGGCGGTCCTTGAGAAGGTTGAAAAGCAACTAGTGTATCACCGTTGTGGTTTTTGCGTAGATGAGAAATGTTCTTGCTAGATACCCGTAGCAACCACGTAAAACATGCAACAACAATTAGAGGACGTCTAACTTGTTTTTGTAGGGTATGTTGTGATATGATATGGCCAATTACATGATGTGATATATGTGATGTATGAGATGATCATGTGATGTATAGATTATCACGACTTGCATGTCGATGAGTACGGCAACCGGCAGGAGCCATAGGGTTGTATTTAATTATTGTATGACCTACGTGTCAATCATTAAGCGCTATGTAATGCTTTACTTTATCGCTAAACGGTAGCAATAGTAGTAGAAGCATGTTGGGTGCGGCAACCCCGATGGCGACACGTTGATGGAGATCAAGATGATGGAGATCATGGTGTCATGACGGTGACGATGGAGATCATGCCGGTGCTTTCATGATGGAGATCAAAAGCACAAGTTCATGGCCATATCATGTCACTTATGATTTGCATGTGATGTTAATCCTTTTATGCACCTTGTTTTGCTTAGGACGACGGTAGCATTATAAGGTGATCCCTCACTTAATTTCAAGATAAATTGTGTTCTCCCCGAGTGTGCACCGTTGCGAAAGTTCTTCGTGTCGAGACACCACGTGATGATCGGGTGTGATAGACTCTACGTTCACATACAACGGGTGCAAGCCAGTGTTGCACATGCAGAACACTCGGGTTAAACTTGACGAGCCTAGCATGTACAAACATGGCCTCGGAACACAAGAGACCGAAAGGTCGAACATGAGTCATATAGTAGATATATCAACATGATGATGTTCACCATTGAAACCACCTCAACTCACGTGATGATCGGACTTGATTTGATGAATTTGGATCATGTATCACTCGAATGACTGGAGGGATGTCAATTTGAGTGGGAGTTCTTAAGTAATATGATTAATTGAACTCATTATCATGAACATAGTCAATAGTGTCTGTGCAAATTATGTTGTAGATTTCTTGCTCGCGATGTAGCTCCCTTGAATTTTTATATGTTCCTAGAGAAATAGAGTTGAAAGATGTTGGTAGCAATATTGCGGACTGGGTCCATGATCTGAGGATTGTCCTCATTGCTGCACAAAAGGCTTATGTCCTTAATGCACCGCTCGGTGCGCCAACCCCTCTAGAGTCGTTTGTAGATGTTGTGAACATCTGACAGGCACATTCTGATGACTACTTGATAGTTTAGTGCGTCATGCATTACGGCTTAGAATTGAGGCTTCAAAACGTTTTGAACGTCATAGAACATATGAGATGTTCTAAGAGCTGAAGTTAGGATCTCAGGCTCGTGCCCATGTTGCGAGATATGAGATCTCCAACAAGATTCTTTGCCTGCAAGATGAAGGAGAATAGCTCAATCGTTGAGCATGTGCTCAGATTGTCTGGGTGCTACAATCGCTTGAATCGAGTGGGAGTTGATATTCCAGATAAGATAGTGATTGATATAGTTCTCCAAGTCACTGTCACTAAGCTACTAGAACTTGGTGATGAACTATAAAACGCCAGGGATAGAAATAATGATCCCTGAGCTGTTCGCGATGTTTGACACCGCGAAGGTAGAAATCAAGAAGGAGCGTCAAGAGTTGATGGTTAGTAAAACCACTAGTTTCGAGAAGAGCAAGGAGGGAAACTTCATGGATGGCAAGTCAGTTGCTGCTCCAGTGAATCAACCGAAAGTTGAACTCAAACCTGAGACTAAGTGCTTCGATTATGAGGAGAGCAGTCATAGAAGCGGAATAACCCTAGATACTTGGTAGATAAGAAGGCTGGCAACGTCAACAGAAGTATATTTGATATACGTGTTATTGATGTGTACCTTGCTAGTACTCCTAGTAGCACCTGGGTATTGGATACCGGTTCGGTTGCTAAATGTTAGTAACTCAAAATAAAAGCTACGGAATAAACGGAGAACTAGCTAAGGGTGAGGTGACGATGTGTGTTGGAAGTGTTTCCAAGGTTGATGTGCTCGACATCGTACGCTCTCTCTACCTTCGGGATTAGTAACAAACCTAAATAAGTGTTATTTGGTGTTTTGCGTTGAGCATGAACGTGATTAGATCGTGTTTATTGCAACACGGTTATTCATTTAAGTTAGAGAATAATGGTTATTCTGTTTACATGAATAATACCTTCAATGGTCATGCACCTAGTGAGAATGGTTTGTTGAATCTTGATCGTAGTAATACGCATGTTCATAACATTGATGCCAAAAGATGCAAAGTTAATAATGATAGTACCACATACTTGTGGCACTGCCGCTAAATGTCATATTGGTATAAAACGCATGAAGAAACTCCATGCTGATGGATCTTTGGACTCTTTCGATTTCGAATCGGTTGAGACATGCGAACCATGCCTCTTGGTCAAAGATGACTAAGGACCCCGTTTTCTGGTTTGACGGAGCCGACAAGTGATTTATTGGAAATGATACATGTTGATGTATGCAATCCAATCGTGCGGTGGATATCGTTATTTTCTTACCTTCACTGATGGTTTGGGTAGATATAGTGTATGTTTACTTAAAGAAACATAAGTCTGAATCGTTTGAAAAGTTCAAGCAAATTCAGAGTGAAGTTTAAGATCATCATGACAAGAAGATAAAAATATCTGCGATATGATCGTGGAGGTGAATATCTGAGTTACGAGTTTGGCATACAACTTTAGACAATGTGAAAGTTGTTTCACAACACACGCCACCTGGAACACCATAGTGTGATGGTATGTCCGAACGTCATAGTCGTGCTCTATTGGATATGGTGCATGTTATGATGTCTCTTATCGTTTTGCTACTATAATTTTGGGGTTGTGCATTAGAGACAACTACATTCACTTTAAATAGGGCACCATCTAAATCCGTTGAGATGACACCATGTGAATTATGGTTTGATAGAAACCTAAGCTGTCATTTCTTGATGTTTGGGGCTGCGACGCTTGTGTGGAAAATGTTTTCACCTAATGAGCTCGAACCCAAAGCGGACAAATGCATCTTCGTAGAATACCCTAAGAACATTTGGGTGAACCTTCTATCTCAGATCCAAGCATAAAGTGTTTGTTGCTAAAATGGGTCCATTCCCGAGAAAAAGTTTCTCTCGAAAGAATTGAGTGGGAGGAAGATAGAACTTGTTGAGGTTGTTGAACCTTTGGTTCAACTAGAGAGTAGCGCAGCGCAAAAAAGATGTTTCTGTGGAACCTATGTTAGTTGAAGAGGAAGTAAATGATGATGATCATGAAGCTTCGGATAAAGTTACTATCGAACCTCGTAGGTCGACAAGGATGTGTACTGCTCCTGAGCGGTACGACAACCCTGTCTTGGAGGTCATGTTGTTGGACAACAATGAACCTATGAGCTGTGGAGAAGCGATGATGGGCCCGGATTCCGACAAATGGTTAGAGGCAATGAAATCCGAGAAAGGATCCATATATGAAAACCAAGTATAGACTTTGGTAGACTTGCTCGTTGGATGGCAGGTCGTTGAGTACAAATGGATCTTTAAAATGAAGGTAGACGCTGATGGTGAATGTCACCATTTATAAAGCTCGACTTGTCGCAAAGAAGTTTCCCGCAAGTTCAAGGAGTTGACTGCGATGAGACTTTCTCTCGTAGCGATGCTAAAGTCCGTTAGAATTATGTTAGCACTTGCTGCATTTTTCAATTATGAAATCTGGCAGATGGATGCCAAAACATCGATTCCTGTCTTGAGGAAAGGTTGTATGTGATACAACGAGAAGGTTTTGTCAGTCCTAGGGATGCTAAAAGGTGTGAAAGCTTCAGTGATCCTTGTATGAACTGAAGCAAGCATCTCGGAGTTGGAATATACACTTTGATAGGTGATTAAAGTTTTTGAGTCTATACAAAGTTTACGAGAAACTTGTATTTACAATAAAGTGAGTGGGAGCACTGTAGAGTTTCTGATAAGCATATGTGGTTGAGATATTGTTGATCGGAAATGATATAGAATTTCTGGAAAGCATAAAGGGTTGTTTGAAAAGAGTTCTTCAAAGGAAGACCTGGATAAAGCTACCTAATTGTTGAGCATCAAGATCTATAGAGATAGATCAAGATACTTGGTGAGACTTTCAATGAGTACATACCTTGACAAGATTTTGAAAGAGTTCAAAATGGATTAGTCAGAGAAAGAGTTCTCGCCTGATTTGTAAGGTATACAGTTGAGTAAGACTCAATGCCCAGTGACTGTAGAAGATAGAGAAAAGATGAGTGTCATGCCCTATGCTTCAGCCATAGGCTCTATCATGTATGCAATGTTGTGCACAAGACCCGATGTCAGCCTTGCCATAAGTATGGCTGGAAGGTTTCAAAGTGATCCTGGAATGGAGCACCGGACAGCGGTCAAGATTATCCTTAGTAACTAAAAGACTAAGGAGATGTTTTCTCGATTATGGAGGTGATAAAGAGTTCACCGTAAAGAGTCACGTTGATGCAAGCTTTAACACCAATCCGAATGACTCGTAGTAGCAATCTGGATACGTATAGTGGAGCAGCCATTTGGAATAGTACCAAGTGGAGTGTGGTAGCAGTGTATACGGTTTGACATAGAAATTGCAAAGTACACACGGATCTGAATGTCGCAGACCCGTTGACTATAAGACCTCTCTCACATGCAAAGCATGATCGAGCCCCATAACTCATTGGGTGTTAGATTCATAACAATGCAAATCACATGGTGATGTGAACTAGATTATTGACTCTAGTGCAAGTGGGAGACTGTTGGAAATATGCCCTAGAGGCAATAATAAATTAGTTATTATCATATTTCCTTGTTCATGATAATCGTTTATTATCCATGCTATAATTGTATTGATTGGAGACTTAGATGCATGTGTGGATACATAGACAAAACCATGTCCCTAGTATGCCTCTAATAGACTAGCTCGTTGATCAAAGATGGTTAAGGTTTCCTAGCCATTGACATGAGATGTCATTTGATAACGGGATCACATCATTAGGAGAATGATGGGATGGACAAGACCCAAACTACAAACGTAGCATATGATCGTGTCAGTTTAATGCTATTGTTTTCTGCATGTCAAGTATATGTTCCTATGACCATGAGATCATGCAACTCACTGACACCAGAGGAGTGCCTTGTGTGTATCAAACGTCGCAACGTAACTGGGTGACTATAAAGGTACTCTACAGGTATCTCCGAGGGTGTCTGTTGGGTTGGCATGGATCAAGACTGGGATTTGTTACTCCGTGTGACGGAGAGGTATCTCAGGGCCCACTCGGTAATACAACATCACAACAAGCCTTGCAAGCAATGTGACTAAGTGTTAGTCACAGGATGTTGTATTACGGAACGAGTAAAGAGACTTGCCGGTAACGAGGTTGAACTAGGTATGGAGATACCAACAATCAAATCTCGGGCAAGTAACATACCGAAGAACAAAGGGAACATCATACGGGATTAATTGAATCCTTGACATAGAGGTTCGACCGATAAAGATCCCGGACATGACGAGGAGCTCTGGAATGGTCCGGAGGTAAAGATTGATATATAGGAAGTCCCATTTTGGTCGCCAGAAAAGTTTCGGGCTAATCGGTAATGTACCGGGAGTGCCGGTAGTGTACTGGGAGGGGTATTTCGACCCAACAGGCTTCATGGGCTGTGGGAGAGTAAATACCAGCCTTTTGTGGGCAGGTGGAAGTCCCACACAAGGCCCATGCGGCTGGGAGAAAAAGCCCAAAGGGAAAAAGGTGGAAAAAGGCAAAAAAAGGAGGAATCCTAGTCCTACTAGGATTGGAGGAGGAGTCCTCCTCTCCTCCCCACTTTGGCCGACCCAAGGGCTGGCTTTTTGGCAGCCAAGCCTCCTCCTCCTCTCCTCCTATATATACTAGAGGATTTTTGGGTTTTGGCATGGAATTTTCAGCGACGTGCTACCCGTTCCAATAGTGCATAGTTTCTCCTCTAGATCGGTTTTCTGCAGTGCTTAGGCGAAGCCCTGTCGGAATAGCTCCACCACCATCGCCGCAGCACCGTCACGCTGCCGGAGAACTCTTCTACCTCTCCGCTCCCTCTTGCTGGATCAAGAAGGCGGAGATCGTCATCAAGCTGTACGTGTGCTGAACGCGGAGGTGTCGTCCGTTCGGCGCTAGATCGGAAGGACCGTGATCAAGATTGCGAGACGGATCATGACGAGATCGTGGGATGGATCGTGATGAGATCGCGGGACGGATCATGATGAGTTCGCGGGACGGATCGTGATGAGATCGCGGGACGGATCGTGATGAGTTCGTGGGACGGATCGTGATGAGTTCTCGGGACGGATCGTGATTGGATCGCGGGACGGATCGTGATGAGATCGCGGGACGCTCGGTGATTTGGATCACGAAGACGTTTGACTACACCAACCACGTTTCTTAACACTTCCCGCTTAGCGATCTACAAGGGTATGTAGATCCACTCTCCCTCTTGTAGATGCTCATCACCATGGATAGATCTTGCGTGTGCGTAGGAAATTTTTTGTTTCCCATGCAACGTTCCCCAACAGTGGTATCAGAGCTATGTCCATGTGTAGATGAGATCTCGAGTAGAACACAAAGAGTTTATGGGCGTTGATGCTTAGATTGCTTACTCCCTTGGTAGGATTTTGGTTCAGTAGTATTGTGAGATGAAGCGGTCCGGACCAACATTACTCGTACGCTTACGAGAGACCGGTTGCCTCGACCGCAACTTGTTGCATAGATGGCTTGCGGGTGGCAGTTTCTCTCACTTTAGTTGGATCAGATTCGACAAAGGCGGTCCTTGAGAAGGTTGAAAAGCAACTAGTGTATCACCATTGTGGTTTTTGCGTAGATGAGAATTGTTCTTGCTAGATACCCGTAGCAACCACGTAAAACATGCAACAACAATTAGAGGACGTCTAACTTGTTTTTGCAGGGTATGTTGTGATATGATATGGCCAATTACATGATGTGATATATGTGATGTATGAGATGATCATGTGACGGATCGTGATTATCACGACTTGCATGTTCGCGGGACGGATCGTGATGAGTTCGCGGGACGGATCGTGATTGGATCGCGGGACGGATCGTGATGAGATCGCGGGATGCTCGGCGATTTGGATCGCGAAGACGTTCGACTACACCAACCGTGTTTATTAACGCTTCCCGCTTAGCGATCTACAAGGGTATGTAGATCCACTCTCCCTCTCGTAGATGCTCATCACCATGGATAGATCTTGTGTGTGCGTAGGAAATTTTTTATTTCCCATGCAACGTTCCCCAACAGTATCCCGAAGTTCACACCATTGCGGATGCTAATCTCCGCTCGGAGCGGTGTGGAGGCACAATGCTCCCCAAGATGCCACTAAGGCCACCGTAATGTCCTCATGCCCTCGCACAATGCAAGATGTCATGATTCCACTAAGGGACCCCGAACCCGTACAAACTAGGTTGGGGCAATCTCCACAACTTAATTGGAGGCTGCCAATGACACCACGAAGCTTCACCACAATGGACTGTGGCTCCAAGGTGACCTCAAATGCTCGGGGCAATCTCCACAACCTAATTGGAGACCCCGACGCTTTCTTGGAGCTTTGCACCGTAATGATTGAGCTTCAAGACAACACAATCCGTCTAGGGTGCCAAGGCACCAAAGAGGAACAAGTTCTAGGGTGCACAAACACCCAAGAGCAATAAGCTTCTCAAACTTCACTTCCATGTATCACCATGGAGAACTCAAACTTATGCACCAAATGCAATGGCAAGGGCACACGGAGTGCCCAAGTCCTTCTCTCCCCAATCCTACCACAACAACTAATGTTATGGAGGAAAGTGAGAGGAAGAACAAAGAAGAACACGAAGAACTCCAAGATCTAGATCCAAGGGGTTCCCCTCACATAGAGGAGAAATTGATTGGTGGAAATGTGGATCTAGATCTCCTCTATCTTTTCCCTCAAAAAGGAGCAAGAATCATTGGAGGAATCAATGGGGGGAAACACAAGCTCAAAGGATAAGGTTCAGTGGGGAATAAGACCCCCTTTTATAGGTGGGGAAAATCCAACCGTTATGCTCACAGCCCGCAGAGAGTGGTACTACCGCGTCAAGGAGCGGTACTATCGCTAGGGCAGTAGTAACCATATGAAAAACAACAGCGAGGAGGCAAAAGGCCAATAGAACCGCCAGAGCGGTACAACCGCTCATCCTCACGGTACTACCGCTAGGGATAGCGGTACTACTGCAAAGGGTACCGATACTACTGCTTGCGAGCGGTACTAAAAAAATACATCCATGCCTACCACTGATGGACAAAACCCTAGATTTTGGTCCGGAGCAGTAGTACCGCTCTTGGAGCCGCGGTAGTACCGCTCCGGAGCGGTAGTAAAAAATTACATCCGCTCTAGCCGCGGTAGTACCTCTACATCCTTTTAAGAACACCAAAACTGCCACAACTTTTGCAAACGGACTCCGGATTCAACAAAACAAAGTTTGTTGGAAAGCTAACGACATGGGATAACACAATATTGATTGAAATATAAATAAGAAGCAAATTAGAAAAGGCCCATAAGAAAATGGTGAGAACCCTTCTCGAATAAGACCGGTAAAACCTCCAACACAGAAAACGCAATAGACGAAGCATATGAAATCCGTTTTTGATGTACTAGATCTTGTCACGAAGATAACCACAAGCTCAAGAACCCACTTAGAGAAAATCCAACCAAGAACCAAGAAAGATGATGATGCCAAGAATGCAATGGTTTGAGCTCTCAACGAACGATATGATCAAGCTACTCACTTGAGAGCCCCACTTGATAGTACGACAATCGATCCTATAACCCAGTCTTGCAACTACCACCACGAGACCGGTAAAATAGAAAACACTATCAAGCTCAAACCTTAGCCTTGTGCATAGTCCACTTGAGCTAGATTATGACGATCTTGACTTCCTCAAGATGGACCTCCTTTCTTGATTGCGTTGGCTTGATGAAGACTAGATGATTGCTCCCCCATACTGCACTATGGGTGAGCCACTCTTCGGCACGTCTTAACAAGTCCATTGTCACCACAATGAACGGCGAGCCTCAAGCATGATATCTCCATGATGCTTCACTTGAGCTTGCACATCGCAACCTTGATGACGATCTCCACTTGATGTCATCTTCCATGGGATGTATAGGATCTGCCTCTTGATGCAAGCCCATGGAAATATACCTAACCCCACAAAGAACTCTCACATAGACCATGGGTTAGTACACAAAGAGTAATGGACAATGCTTACCACACCATGGGATCACTTGATCCCTCTCGGTACATCTTGTACGCTGTGTGTGTTGATGAACTTGATTCACTTTTTGACTTAGTCTTGATCAACCTTGTATCTTAGATTCTCTCTTCATAAAGATGATGTCTTGAAGGTAAACATGAATGGTTACACAATCTTCTTCTTCAAGACATGCTTGCAATAAGATCAACTCCCACATGACCAATCTCTGGATAAACCTTTAATACCACCTTGGTCACCATATAAAGTCCTTGAAACCAACAGATGGACTCCAAGAAGTACCCACGGATAAATCCTTCGAATATAACACAAGGCAACCGTTAGTCCATAGGGATTGTCATCAATTACCCAAAACACACATGGAGAAATGTGCTCTTACAATCTCCCCCATTTTGGTAATTGATGACAACCACTTACAAGAGAGTTTATATAAGGAAATAAGCACAACCAAGCACACACAAATGCAATGCATGGATGTGAGATGCAAATGCTTAAGAAACAAAAGCAAAACTCTCAAAGCATTCCAAACTAAACTCTCTAAACTTCTCCCCCATGGCATCCATTGCCAAAATGGACGGAAAGTTTAGAAAGCCAATGTAATATGTGTTCACCCCAAAAATTTTGTATATCTCAAAATATGTCTGCAAAGAAATACACATATCCAATGATAAGTAGTTGGAGGAATACGAACTATATTGAGAACCCAAAGACTGCAAAAAGGATCGTATGACACAAGACATACACCGGAGTGAAGCAAGCAATCAAAAGATAATAATTGGAACAATCACTCACATGGACCAACGAGCCACATGAATAAAAGATATTATGATATGGGCAAAAGATTGTTTATAAAGAAACTAGAGGAGCTCCCCATGATTTGTGCACAAATAAGAATTTTTGTATTTGAATGCAAGTGCACAAAATAGGATCATCACTCCCCCAAAAATCAATATAAAGACACCACAAGTGCAAGAAAGTAGATAAGACAATGAGCATAGTACTTGCACTAAACATATGGTTGAGCAACATGTAAAAGAGGCAATCTTAAGAATAGGCTCAACCAAAATGATGTGTGTGAGTCATGGAAAAGCACTTGAGAAGACTAGTATAAGGATGAGCATAAAGCATCAACATAGTCTTGATGAAATGAGACACAAAGTGCAAACCATATCCTTCCCACACACAAACCACTAGCAAAAGGGTTCATAAGCTTACTAATAGGAAAATTAAAAACCAAAGGTTGTGACAAACCCTAGTGAAGATAGGAAAATGATAGCCTTGTCAAGAGGAGGGATACCAATTGAAATGGCAAAACCCTCGTGAAGACAAGCATGAGGAAAATAATCTTCACCACCAAAGAGTGCATCAAGATGCTAGGATATAAGATCCGCACTTAAGACAAATTCTTTTACGAAACCACCATGGAAATAAAATACGAATGCAACAATGGACGTGAAAGAAAAGAGGATATCAACTACAGATGTAACTTATCTCATGTGTATAAGATTCTAGGTAGAGGACAATTATGATGATATATCCACAAAGAATGATGTACATATGAAATAGTTACAAGAAGGAAGGAACAAGATATCCAAAGGAATGCATAAACATACCAATAAGATCTCTGCTTGAAAGCATAGCACATGGCCTAATATTTTCTTATTGTACATAAATGAAGTTCCACCACGAACATCAAAGACATCACAACTATCAACAAGAGATCATCGTTGTGATGCTTTGAGAGAGGTAACAAGTACCACAAGAATGAATCAAGAAATTCATGACATGATGCAACCCATACAAGGTTGAATGCGAGAAATGTTTGCATGAATAAGATACTTGTTACTGAGATAGCATTGGATGGATGTAGTAGACAGTGGTTCTTCGATCATCCTAACATGGCTCCAATAACCACATGGTGTCAACACCCTCCTTGTAAGTGAGCCGAGTGTCCAATGTATCTCCAATTGTTCCTAGAACAACACCACAAACAAAGTGGTACCCAAACTTATTGGGACCAAAAAGTTAGTGAACCAACAATATATAGGATAAAACTCCACATAAATATGTGCATATAGATATGAAATTGAATTTCATGCACACTTTAGCCAATTTATGTCATACTGGAGTTTCCCCTATATATTGGATCAAGGAAAGAGAACATGCCAACGAAAGTACATGTAGTAAATATGCATGCTCAAGGCTTTCAAGAATCAAATCAACACACAATTGATAAGAAACCGAGAGAAAAGGAATCAGGTGAAAATAAGATACCAAACAAAAAAAAATATCACTTGATAGATACCAACTAAAATATATATCAAGGAATGAGATATCCATTGACACATGCCAGATAGAAGGAAACAAGATACCAATTGAAGGAAAACAAGAGGTATCAAGTTCCCAAAAGAGAGATAGGTTCCAAACAAACCAAACCCTCCACAAATTTTCATGATGGCACAAAGCACCATAGAGAGAAGGCTTGCCTCCCACCAACACACACTTGATGAAGATCAAAAGATTTTATGATTAACACATAAAGAGAGTGTTCTACAGAAAATATGATAGCTCCCCCAAGAGATGTGAATTATATAGAATTTGCATTTGAATACAAAATGCACACGATGGGATCATCACTTTACCTATATCTATAGAAACACTAGACACGATCAAAAAGATCCACAAGAGGCAAGGAAGACAAACAATAAACACAATACAATGCAAAGATGATTAGCAATTTCTACCACATAAAAGGACACCAATTGTCAATGGACAAGAAGTAATTCGAAATATTTCCTATTGGTAGATTGCAAAGATATCCAACATCATCTTCACACGTAAATCATAAGCAAATGACACTTGTAGAGATAACATGCCACTTAGAAACAAGATAAATAATAATATCAACTCTAAGTGGCAATATCTCAAATGTACACATTCTCTGGGCTTGTAATATGCACATAGTATATTACTCCCCCATAATGTGGTAACCCAATGTTATTAACAAGTGGCAAATAAAATCCAACAAGAGATGATTAATGGACCATTTAGAATTTGAATTTCTCATGAGAAGACATACCAAATAGAAGCTAGATAATCTTGTAATATCAATACTAAGTGGTATTCCTCATGAACACACATTTTTAGGGTCGTGAAGTGCATACGCACATCACTCCCCTAAAATGGGATAATCCATTAATCTCTCACAAAGAGCCAACTAAGATACAAACATAATGCAAAAAGGCTCTACACAAGAATCACACATACATGATGTGCAACCCATCATACATACTTGATTTCTCAAGAGAAGCAAATAGGAAGCACAACATATACAAACACATGCAAGGTACAAAACCACAACATGCATAGGGGCAAGTAACTATCAATGTAAACAATTTAAGTACAAGTTACCGTAAGGAGGTGCATTGGATATAAGATAGAAACTTGATAATCCAAATGACTTGGCTTGAGATAATATGAATGATGAAGATCCCTTAATTATTCATGATGTATGGAAGTCACCAATGCCCTCCATCAACACCTATTGATAAAGTTTGAACTTGTTGGTCCCCAACCAAGTTGGGTCCTAATAGGTTAGTCACAATAGGCTTGGCTACCCAAATGGTTATTTTCTTGACACCACTTTGAGTGCCAACACATTTGGCAAACACATTGCCAAGCTTATCCTTCCCAAGAGAATAGATATCATCAATAATGATTGCGTTGGATAAGTTATCTTTCGTGCAAGAAGAAGTGAAGTGACCCTTCTAATGACATAAGTAGCAATATCTACCCTTGACTTTCTTCTCAATTGATTTCTCAACTTGAGGAGCGATGACTTGGGGCTTCTTGGGAAGAGGCCTTTCTTCAACTTGTGGTTGAGCATGCGATTGAACTTGTGGCCGCTTCCCTTGTTGCTTGATACTTTGAGGCTTCTTCTTCAATGGGCAAGATCTTACATGGTGCCCTTCTATTTTGCACTTGAAGCAAATAATCTTGGATGAATTATTGACTTGTTATTGGCCCTTCTTCTTGTACTTCGTGGACATCTTCTTCTTCTTGGAGTTGAATCCAAGTCCACCTTTGTCATTTGGGAATTTTTGCACACTCGAGATATTGTTGAGTGTGGACTTGCCTTCATGACTCTTTTCCAAGTCTTTCTTCAAAGAAGTGACTTGGGCCTTGAGCTCATTGATTTGCTTTACATGCTTAGAATCAACACAAGTGCTAGAGGAAGTATACGCTTCATCGTTAGAGCAACAAGGCAAGTATAGTAATTCATCACAAGATGTACCAACATTATTAGTAGATGAACTACGAAGACTAGCACATGGCAATAAAGCATTTCTACTAGATGTAGTGATAATGTCCACATGAGGATCACTATATGTTACCTTAGTAGTACTAGCCTCATGAGCTATCTTTAGCACATTATGCGATACTATAAGATCACCATGAGAGCTAGAAAGCTTTTCATGACTTTCTTCCAATTTCCAATAATTGCTAGATAGCAACTCAAGTTGAGCCTTTAGCTCAACATTCTCCTTTAATATGGATGCTTCACAAGAAATAGAGTGAGTAGAACAAGCATCATTATTAACAACACAAGTAGAAGCCAACATGGCAAGCTCTTTAGCATATGAAGCTTCAAGTTGAGCATGAGACTCAGTGAGTTCAATGAGCAAACTCTGACCCTTGAGCCATCATCGAGGTGCTCAAAGTCCTCAAGGAGTTTAGCATGTGCAACTTCAATCTTATCATTTTTAGTTCTAAAATCATTAGCCACCTTGAGATCTCTTTCATGGGATTCCTTTAATCTAGATAATTCTAGAGAAAAGGTCACCTCAAGAGATTCCTTGGCGGTTTGTTCATTTTTAAGAGCTTGAGATAGCTCCGTGATCTCATCAGCATAAACACGCTCATGACCTTCCATTTTCTCAATGGTGGCCTCATGCTCCTCGAGATAAGATTCCAACTCCTCAATATATTTCTTGCCCTCAATGGAAATAGACATGATTTCCATGAAGTTGGAACGAGCAAGTTTATTCTTATGAAGAGCTTTAAAAATCATTTCTCCCTTAATTTTTAAGGAAGCAACATTATCACATTCTTCATGATTATCATCATTATCATCAACATCATCATCATGTTCGCACCATAAGACAATGCATATTCAACGAAAATTTAAACTCATTCGACATCATGTCGAAGAAGGTTTAGTGAAAGTACGCAAAGTTCACACATATCTGAATGTGTCAGACCCGATGACAAAGCCTCTACCATGAGCAAAGCATGAGCAACACCGGATAGCCATTGGTGTTAGGGAAGCCATGTAACTGGATTATGACTCTAGTGCAAGTGGGAGTCTGTAGGAGATATGCCCTAGAGGCAGTAATAACAGTTACTTTCGTATCTCCAAATTTGTAATGAATGTTTATGATCCATGCTATAACTGCAATGATTCTCGAGTCTGCAATATCCATGAGGTTTGGAGGGAAACTCATGTGCACGTGTGCTATAATAAACGGTAAATTGTATTCCTAGTCTTGCCTCTAAGACTGGCTCAAGTATTGCATGATGATCCTGTTTTCCTAATCATGGGCATGGCTATGCCGACAATTTTGAGGGCACTATGTTGGTAGAACACTTGTGTTGAATTGATCTGAATTGATGTTATGCTATGAGATACATTCGTCACAAGTTAATGGTTAATAACACAGCGATGGTTAATGTTTGCATAATTCCTTAAACCATGAGAGTATCGAGTTTCTTCATGCTTGCTTCATAAACTTTGGGGTTTGTTAAACGTCATCCGTAAATGGGTGGCTATTATGACGGCTTACGGGTTCATGGAAAAGTACGTCAAGTAACTTGATAGCTCAAGATTGGGATTTGCTCCTCCGGCGATGGAGAGATATATCTGGGCCATCTCGGTGTTACGGTATCCATCATCGTTTGGCCAGACACTTTGTGATTTGATCACAGGGATGCCGGAACACGAGAACGAGAAAAGAGAACAATAGTGGCAACGAGGTAACTGGCATAGTGGACAAGTTGTTGATCCACGGGGATGCCAACACGTCTCACCTCAGGTAATTGTAACATATCGTGAAGCGACAGGAATAGCACACGGCAACTAGAGGTTCACTCGAATATTCATTCGTGTGGGTATAGGGGTCAATATGGGTGTCCACGGCTCCGATGTTGATCATTGATCAGAAGGGGTTCTGGGTCATGTCTATGCTTCACCGAACCTATAGGGTCACATGCTTAAGGGTCATCTATATGTTGAATACTAGACAGGGAGTTTGAGAGAAAATCACCAAAAAGTTTCGAACACTGAAAAAGTTTCGGACAACGGAAAAGTTCCACACAGAGAACACCGGAACAGTTTCGGTAAAGCTAAAAAGTAGTTTCAGGGGATACCATTAAGTCAAATTGGTTTCAGCACATGCGTGATAATTCTTGGAGGGTGCCAGAATCATTTTGGAAACTTCTGGGAATTATTCGGAAGAAAAACCGGAAATGTTCCGGAGCTGCCGGAACCGCTTCAGATGCTTTTCACAGATGAAAATCACTAATCCGGAATTGTTCCGGATCGCATTAAAAATTATTTTAGTGGGGTACTGGAATTGTTCTAAGCCCACATAAATATTTTCAGTTCGACCAGACGCTGAAAAATGTCGTCGTGAATAGTGAAAGTGCTTTTTGGATATTTATGGAAAAGAACCTTTTGGATATTTCCAAAAAGGCTTCTAGAAGGGATTGGGGAGCAAGGTAGCTCCTCATGGGGGGCCCCTCAAGGGGTGTCCGTCCAAGGGTGGAGCTCCTCCATGGAGCTCCACATGGCACCCCTTTTCCTTCTTATTATTTTTTATGTGTGACATAAAGTGGGGGTAGTTTGGTATTTTCAAGTCCCAACCCTACCCCTTGGTTTTCCTATAAATAGAGGAGATGTGGGCTGCCATCTCTTCATCCTTTGCTCTCATACACATGCTATGCTTTGCTAGCTCTCTCTCTCCCTCCCACAAAAAGAGTTTTGTAGAGCCGAAAGGCTATCTGGGTTCCGACAGGAACTAGTTCTGGACAGCGAAGCCCTGCCGGATAGATGACTATGTCTGTGTGCAACCCTATAGAGAGGTCGTAGTTTCGATCTTTTCCTGAGGGGCTGTTCGAGTGTCCTTCCGAAGGGCTGTGCGAGTCTCTGTTTGAGTTTAGAGGGTCCTCTCGAAGGGCTGTCCACGACATCGTCCGGGGGACTGTCTGACCGCCTCCCGAAGGGCTGTCCTATGAGGGAGTACATCCTCGCGGTTGGGAGGTTGTAAAATCCTAGCTGCGGGGATCTGCATCAACGATCTCCGCCGACTCTTCTTCCGCTGCGCTTCGAGTCGGTACGGATCAGATCAAACCTTGTATGCAGTCTCCATAGTGGTCCCGGACGTGCTCGCTATACCGGAATTTTTTATTTTCTGTCGCGTTCCCCAACAGTGGCATCAAGATCTAGGCTATGCGTAGATGCATGTTATGATCTAGAATACATGAGATGTATGGGTATTGCTGTTGGAAATATGCCCTAGAGGCAATAAATAAAGTGTTTATTATTATATTTCCTTGTTCATGATAATCGTTTATTATCCATGCTATAATTGTATTGATTGGAAACACATTACATGTGTGGGTAAATAGACAACACTATGTCCCTAGTGTGCCTCTAGTGAACTAGCTCGTTGATCAAAGATGGTCAAGGTTTCCTAGCTATTGACATGTGATGTCATTTGATAACGGGATCACATCATTAGTAGAATGATGTGCTGGACAAGACCCAAACTACAAATGTAGCATATGATCGTGTCAGTTTATTGCTACTGTTTTCTGCATGTCAAGTATATGTTCCTATGACCATGAGATCATGCAACTCACGGACATCGGAGGAGTGCCTTGTGTGTATCAAACGTCACAACGTAACTGGGTGACTATAAAGGTGCTCTACAGGTATCTCCAAGGGTGTCTGTTGAGTTGGCATGGATCAAGACTGGGATTTGTTACTCCGTGTGACGGAGAGGTATCTCAGGGCCCACTCGGTAATACAACATCACAATAAGCCTCGCAAGCAATGTGACTAAGTGTTAGTCATGGGATTTTGTATTACAGAACGAGTAAAGAGACTTGCTGGTAACGAGGTTGAACTAGGAATGGAGATACCGACGATCGAATCTCAGGCAAAGTAACATACCGAAGAACAAAGGGAACATCATACGGCATTAACTGAATCCTTGACATAGAGGTTCGACCGATAAAGATCTTCGTAGAATATGTAGGAACCAATATGGGCATCCAGGTCCCGCTATTGGTTATTGACCGTAGAGGTGTCTCGGTCATGTCTACATAGTTCTCGAACCCGCAGGGTCTACACACTTAAGGTTTGGTGACGTTTCGGTAGTATAGAGTTATGTATGGTGGTGACTGAAGGTTGTTCGGAGTCCCGTATGAGATCTTGTATATCACGAGGAGCTCCGGAATGGTCCATAGGTAAAGATTCATATATAGGAAGTCCTGTTTTGGTCGCCGGAAAAGTTTCGGGCTAATCGGTAGTGTACCGAGAGTGTCGGTAGTGTACCGGGAGACCATAGGGAGGGGTATTTCGACCCAAGAGGCTTCATGGGCTGTGGGAGAATAAATACCAGCCTTTTGTGGGCTGGTGGAAGTCCCACACAAGGCCCATGTGGCTAGGAAAGAAAATCCCAAAGGGAAAAGGTGGAAACAAGGCAAAAAATGAGGAATCCTAGTCCCACTAGGATTGGAGGAGGAGTCCTCACCTCCCCACTTCAGCCAAACCAAGGAGGCTTGGCCCTTGCGCTAAGTCCTCTCCTCCCTCCCTCTTATATATACTGGAGGTTTTAGGGTTTTTGCACAGAATTTTGAGCCACGTGTTACCCGTTCCTCCAGTGCATAGTTTGTCCTCTAGATCGGATTTCTGCAGTGCTTAGACGAAGCCCTATCGGAATAGCTCCACCACCATCGCCGGAGAGCCATCACGCTGCCGGAGAACTCTTCTTCCTCTCTGCTCCCTCTTGCTAGATCAAGATGGCGGATATCGTCATCAAGCCGTACGTGTGCTGAACGCGGAGGTGCCGTCCGTTCGGCGCTAGATTGGAAGGACCGTGATCGAGTTCGTGGGACTGATCATGATCAAGTTCACAGGACAGATCATGATTGGATTGTGGGACGGATCGTTATTTGATCACGGGACGCTCGGCTATTTGGATCGTGAAGATGTTCTACTACACCAACCGCGTTTCATAACGCTTCCCGCTTAGCGATCTACAAGGGTATGTAGATCCACTCTCCCTCTCGTAGATGCTCATCACCATGGATAGGTCTTGCGCGAACGTAGGAAATATTTTGTTTCCCATGCAACGTTCCCCAACAGTGGCATCATGAGCTAGGTCTATATGTAGATGAGATCTCGAGTAGAACACAAAGAGTTTTGGGGGGTTAATGCTTAGATTTCTTCCTCCCTTGGTCGTGTTTTGGTTCAGCGGTATTGTGAGATGAAGCGGCCCGGACCAACATTACTCATACGCTTACGAGAGACCGGTTCCCTCAACCGCAACTTGTTGCATAGATGGCTTGCGGGTGCAAGTTTCTCTCACTTTAGTTGGATCGGATTCGATAAAGGCGGTCCTTGAGAAGGTTGAAAAGCAACTAGTGTATCACCGTTGTGGTTTTTGCGTAGATGAGAATTGTTCTAGCTAGATACCCGTAGCAGCCATGTAAAACATGCAACAACAATTAGACGACGTCTAACTTGTTTTTGCAGGGTATGTTGTGATGTGATATTGCCAATTACATGATGTGATATATGTGATGTATGAGATGATCATGTGATGTATAGACTATCACGACTTGCATGTCGATGAGTACGGCAACTGGCAGGAGCCATAGGGTTTTCTTTAATTATTGTATGACCTACATGTCAATCATTAAGCGCTATGTAATGCTTTACTTTATCGCTAAACGGTAGCAAGAGTAGTAGAAGCATGCTGGGCGCAACAACCCCGATGGCGACACGTTGATGGAGATCATGGTGTCGTGCCGGTGATGATGGAGATCATGCCGGTGCTTTATAGATGGAGATCAAAAGCACAAGTTCATGGCCATATCATGTCACTTATGATTTGCATGTGATGTTAATCCTTTTATGCACCTTGTTTTGCTTAGGACGACGGTAGCATTATAAGGTGATCCCTCACTTAAATTTCAAGATGAATTGTGTTCTCCCCGAGTGTGCACCGTTGCGAAAGTTCGTCATGTCGAGACACCACATGATGATCAGGTGTGATAAACTCTATGTTCACATACAACGGGTGCAAGCCAGTGTTGCACGTGCAGAACACTCGGGTTAAACTTGACGAGCCTAGCATGTACAGACATGGCCTCGGAACACAAGAGACCGAAAGGTCGAACATGAGTAATATAGTAGATATGATCGACATGATGATGTTCACCATTGAAGCCACCTCACCTCAGGTGATGATCGGACTTGAGTTGGTGAATTTGGATCATGTGACACTCAGATGACCTGAGGGATGTCAATTTGAGTGGGAGCTTTAGTAATTTGATTAACTAAACTCATTATCTTGAACAATAGTCTAAGTAAACCTTTGCATATTTATGTTGTAAATCAATGGCTCGCGTAGTAGCACCCCTGAATTTGAATGCGTTCCTAGATAAAGCTAAGTTGAAAGATGATGGAAGTAACTTTGTTGACTGGGCCCATAATCTGAGGACTATCCTCATGGCTTCCCAGAAAACATATGTCCTTGATGCATCGCTTGGTGACCAACCAGAAGACATGACCTCCGAAGACGTTAAGAATGCTTGGGAGGTGCGTACTGGAGATTACTCAATAGTTCAGTATGCAATATTGTATGGCTTAGAACCGGGACTTCAAAGACGTTTTGAACGTCATGGAGCATATGAGATGTTCCAGGAGTTGAAGTTTATCTTTCAGAAGAATGCCCGGATCGAGAGGTATGAGACCTCTGATAAGTTCTATGATTGCAAGATGGAGGAGAACGGGTCTATCAGTAAACATATACTCAGAATGTCTGGGTATTTAACTCGTCTAGTAGAGTTGGGAATTGCCCTTCCGCCAGGGGCGATCACTGTCAGAGTTCTTCAATCACTACCACCTAGTTACAAGAGCTTTGTGATGAACTATAACATGCACAGGATGAACAAGTCAGTCGCCGAGCTGTTTGCGATGCTAAAAGTCGCTTAGTCTAAAATCCAGAAAGAACATCAAGTGTTGATGGTCAATAAAACCACTAGTTTCAAGAAGAATGGAAAGGGCAAGGGCAAGAAGGGCAAAACCAAGAAGGATGGCAAAGCAGTTGCTACTCCTGTAAAGAAGCCCAAGCATGGACCTAAGCCAGAAAATGAGTGCTTTCATTGCAAGGGAACTGGTCACTGGAAGTAGAACTGCCCCAAGTACCTGGCTAACAAGAAGGCGACCAACGACAAACAAGGTATATATGATATACATGTTATTGATGTGTACCTTAATAGCTCTCGTTGTAGTGCCTGGGTATTTGATACTGGTTCGGTTGCTCACATTTGCAACTCAAAACAGGAACTACGGAATAGATGAAGGATGGCAAAGGATGAAGTGATGATGCGCGTGGGAAATGGTTCCAAGGTTGATGTGATCGCCGTCGGCACACTCTCTCTTCGATTACCATCGGGATTAGTGATGAACCTGAATAATTGTTATTTAGTGCCTGCATTAAGCATGAACATTATATCTGGATCTTGTTTATTGCAAGACGGTTACTCATTTAAATCAGAGAATAAAGGTTGTTCTATTTATATGAGTAATATCTTTTATGGTCATGCACCCAATGTGAGGGGTTTATTCATATTGAATCTTGATAGTGATGACACATATGTTCATAACATTGATGCCAAAAGATGTAGAGTTGATAATGATAGTACCACTTTCTTGTGGCACTGCCGTTTAGGTCATATTGGTGTAAAACGCATGAGGAAGCTCCATGCTAATGGACTTTTGGAGTCACTTGATTTTGAATCACTTGACACATGTGAACCATGCCTCATGGGCAAGATGACTAAAACGTCGTTCTCTGGAACAATTGAACGGGCGAGTGACTTATTGGAAATCATACATACTGATGTGTGCGGTCCAATGAATGTTACAGCGCGTGGTGGATATCGCACCTTCACTGATGACTTAAGTAGATATGGGTATATTTACTTAATGAAACACAAGTCTGAAACGTTTGAAAAGTTCAAGCAATTTCAGAGTGAAGTTGAGAATCATCGTAACAAGAAGATTAAATTCCTGCGATCTGATCGAGGAGGTGAATATCTGAGTTATGAGTTTGGCAGTCACTTAAGACAGTGTGGAATTGTTTCATAGTTGACACCGCCTGGAACACCACAGCGTAATGGTGTGTCCAAACGCCATAATCGAACCTTATTAGATATGGTGCGTTCTATGATGTCTCTTGCTGATTTGCCACTATCGTTTTGGGGTTATGCATTAGAGACAACTACATTCACTTTAAATAGGGCACCATCAAAATCCGTTGAGACGACGCCATATTAGCTATGGTTTGGGAAGAGGCCAAAATTGTCGTTTCTTAAAGTTTGGGGATGTGATGCTTATGTCAAAAAGCTTCAGCCTGAAAAGCTAGATCCCAAAGCGGAGAAATGCGTCTTCATAGAATACCCTAAAGAGACAGTCGGGTATACCTTCTATCTCAGATCCGAAGGCAAAGTGTTTGTCGCTAAGAACGGAACATTTCTTGAGAAAGAGTTTCTCTCGAAAGAATTGAGTGGGAGGAAAATAGAGCTTGATGAGGTTATTGAACCTTTACTTCAACTAGAAAGTAGCACAGCGCACAAAGATGTTCCTGTGGAACCTACAACGGTAGAAGAGGAAGTTAATGATGATGATCATGAAGCTTCGGATCAAGCTACTATTGAACCTCATAGGTCGACAAGGGCGCGTACTACTCCTGAGTGGTACGACAACCCTCTCTTGGAGGTCATGTTGTTGGACAACAATGAACCTATGAGCTATGGAGGAGCAGTGATGGGCCCGGATTCTGAGAAATAGTTTGAGGCCATGAAATACGAGATGGGATCCATGTATGAAAACAAAGTATGGACTTTGGAAGTATTATCTGAAGGGCGAAAGGCCATTAAGAACAAATGGATCTTTAAGAAGAAGACAGACGCGGACGGTAAGGTCACCGTCTATAAAGCTCGACTTGTGGCAAAGGTTTTTTTCACAAGTTCAAGGAGTTGACTACGATGAGACATTCTCACCCGTAGCGATGCTTAAGTCTGTCAGAATCAAGTTGGCAATAGTTGCTTATTTCGATTATGAAATTTGGCAGATGGATGTCAAAACGGCGTTCCTGAACGGTTTCCTTGAGCAAGAGTTGTATATGATGCAACCCGAAGGTTTTGTCGATCCAGAGAATGCTGACAAAGTTTGCAAACTCCAGCGATCCATTTATGGGCTGGTGCAAGCATCTAGGAGTTGGAATAAGCGCTTTGATGAGGTGATCAAAGCGTTTGAGTTTATACAAGTTTATGGAGAAGCTTGTATTTACAAGAAAGTGAGTGGGAGCTCTATAGCGTTTCTAATATTATATGTGGATGACATATTGCTGATTGGAAACAATATAGAAATACTGGAAAGCGTGAAGGAATATTTGAACAAGAGTTTTTCGATGAAGGACCTAGGAGAAGCTGCTTTCATATTAGGCATTAAGATCTATAGAGATAGATCGAGACGCTTAATAGCACTTTCACAAAGCACATACCTTGATAAAGTTTTGAAGAAGTTCAAAATGGATCAGTCCAAGAAGGGGTTCTTGCCTGTGTTACAAGGTGTGAAGTTGAGTAAGACTCAATGCCCAGTGACTGCAGAAGATAGAGAAAAGATGAGTGTCATCCCCTATGTTTCAGCCATAGGCTCTATCATGTATGCAATGCTATGCACAAGATCGGATGTCAGCCTTGCCATAAGTATGGCCAGAAGGTTTCAAAGTGATCCTGGAACGGAACACTAGGCAGCGGTCAAGAATATCCTTAAGTACCTGAAAAAGACTAAAGAAATGTTTCTTGTTTATGGAGGTGATGAAGAGCTCGTCATAAAGGGTTACGTCGATGCAAGCTTAGACACTGATCCGGATGACTCTAAGTCACAAACCGGATACATATTTATTCTCAATGGGGGAACGGTCAGCTGGTCCAATTCCAAGCAAAGCGTGGTAGCCGATTCTACGTGCGAAGTGGAGTACATCGCAGCCTCGGAGGCAACAAAGGAAGGTGTCTGGATGAAGCAGTTCATGACAGATCTAGGAGTAGTGCCCAGTGCACTGAATCCAATGAACCTGTTTTGTGACAACACTGGTGCCATTGCTCTGGCCAAGGAACCAAGGTTTCACAGGAGGACCAGACACATAAAGCGATGCTTCAACTCCATCCGCGATTACATCGAGGAGAAGAACATAAATATTTGCAAAGTGCACACGGATCTGAATGTTGCAGATCCATTGACTAAACCTCTTCCAAGGGCTAAACATGATCAACACCAGAACTGCATGGGTGTTCGATTCATTACAATGTAAATCACATAGTGATGTGAACTAGATTATTGACTCTAGTGCAAGTGGGAGACTGTTGGAAATATGCCCTAGAGGCAATAAATAAAGTGTTTATTATTACATTTCCTTGTTCATGATAATCATTTATTATCCATGCTATAATTGTATTGATTGGAAACACATTACATGTCTGGGTAAATAGACAACACTATGTCCCTGGTGTGCCTCTAGTAAACTAGCTCGTTGATCAAAGATGGTCAAGGTTTCCTAGCCATTGACACGTGATGTCATTTGATAACGGTATCACATAATTAGTAGAATGATGTGATGGACAAGACCCAAACTACAAACGTAGCATATGACCGTGTCAGTTTATTGCTACTGTTTTCTGCATGTCAAGTATATGTTCCTATGACCATGAGATCATGCAACTCACAGACATCGGAGGAGTGCCTTGTCTGTATCAAATGTCGTAATGTAACTGGGTGACTATAAAGGTGCTCTACAGGTATCTCCGAGGGTGTCTGTTGAGTTGGCATGGATCAAGACTGGGATTTGTTACTCCGTCTGACGGAGAGGTATCTTAGGGCCCACTCAGTAATACAACATCACAATAAGCCTTCCAAGCAATGTGACTAAGTGTCAGTCACGGGATTTTGTATTACGGAACGAGTAAAGAGACTTGCCGGTAACGAGGTTGAACTACGTATGGAGATACCGACGATCGGATCTCGGGCAAGTAACATACCGAAGAACAAAGGGAGCATCATACGGGATTAACTGAATCCTTGACATAGAGGTTCGACCGATAAAGACCTTTGTAGAATATGTAGGAGCCAATATGGGCATCCAGGTCCCGCTATTGGTTATTGACCGTAGAGGTGTCTCGGTCATGTCTACATAGTTCTCGAACCCCTAGGGTCTGCACACTTAAGGTTTGGTGATGTTTCGGTAGTATAGAGTTATGTATGGTGGTGACCGAAGGTTGTTCAGAGTCCCGGATGAGAGACTGGACGTCATGAGGAGCTCCGGAATGGTCCGGAGGTATAGATTCATATATATGAAGTCCTGTTTTGGTCACCGGAAAAGTTTCGGGCTAATCGATAGTGTACCGGGAGTGCCGGTAGTGTACCGGGAGACCATCGGGAGGGGTATTTCGACCCAAGAGGCTTCATGGGCTGTGGGAGAATAAATACCAGCCTTTTGTGGGCTGGTGGAAGGCCCACACAAGGCCCATGCGGCTAGGGAAGAAAAGCCCAAAGGGAAAATGTGGAAAAAGGCAAAAAAGGAGGAATCCTAGTCCCACTAGGATTGGAGGAGGAGTCCTCCTCTCCTCCCCACTTTGGCCGAACCAAGGAGGCTTGGCCATTGTGTCAAGTCCTCTCCTCCCTCCCTCTTATATATACTGAAGGTTTTAGGGTTTTTGCACAGAATTTTCAGCCACGTGCTACCCGTTCCTCCAATGCATAGTTTCTCCTCTAGATCGGATTTCTGCAGTGCTTAGGCGAAGCCTTGCCGGAATAGCTCCACCACCATCGCCGGAGCGCCGTCACGCTGCCGGAGAACTCTTCTTCCTATTTGCTCCCTCTTGCTAGAGCAAGACGGCGGAGATCGTAATCAAGCCGTACGTGTGCTGAACGCCGAGGTGTCGTTCGTTCGGCGCTAGATCGGAAGGACCGTCATTGAGTTCGCAGGACGGATCATGATCAAGTTTGTGGGACGGATTGTGATTGGATCGTGGGATGGATCGTGATTGGATCGTGGGATGGATCGTGATTGGATCGCGGGACGCTCGGCGATTTGGATCGCAAAAACGTTCGACTACACCAACCGCGTTTCTTAACGCTTCCCGCTTAGCGATCTAGAAGGGTACGTAGATCCACTCTCCCTCTCGTAGATGCTCATCACCATGGATAGGTCTTGCGTGAACGTAGGAAATTTTTTGTTTCCCATGCAACGTTCCCCAACAATTGCATAGTATAATTTTGTAGTACATGAGATCTATTACTGAAAATTATTTGTGCGGGTAGCAGATGAAATCTGTTACCCGATGTTCCTGTTGCTTCCCTTGAATTTGCGTAATCCTGATATTGATGGCATGGTGGAATCTCACAAAGTTCTGACAATCCGCGATGCTTTCATGCTGCTCCTGAGTATGTTGATTGATAGATCAACGAAGTGGTAACAGTTCTTTGGGTTCCACCATAGTTAAAGAAAGATGGATGTTTCGCACATGAAAGGGCAATGCATATATGATCTGCACGGGGGTCACGCGTATGAAAAGGTTTAGTATGGGGCTAGAGATTTTATTATCTCGTGTTTCATGCACCCTGGAAAGTTAATCTAGCAACTTGAATTATCATACTTGATGATAAACGTTGGTAGCCGCAGTTTGAGTAAAAACCTTAGAAGCCACGTAAAATAAAATTTTGCATAAATCGATTAGAGGCGTCTAACTTGGTTTTGCAGGATGGTTTGCATGTGATGTGGTATAGCAATGCTCATATTAATTTGATTATGTATGATATGACTATATGATGTAATTAACATGACCTACGTGTCATGATTCGGCATGATGGCTGGAGCCATATGATTGCACTTTAATGACCTGCGTGTCATGCACTTATTTTATTAGCTATAGAGATAGCAATATTATCTGGTGCATCGACAAGGTGGTGGCAATCTTCGCAAAGGTGAACACCGACGCGAATGCCAAAGACGAAGAAATACTTGACTTCTCCGTCAGAAAGGGCTATACCGTATCATGCTAATTATGAATTGCCTGAGATGTTTATCCCTCTTGATGCACCCTTCTTGATTGCGTGGTAGTCGCTTTTTATTAGGATGATCTCTCACAAAAATATCAAGCAGTTAGTGTTATCCCAAGTGTAGCACCGTCATGGCACCTAACTTTTTGGGGTGTGCCATGGATGCATGGGTACGAACGATTAGGGATGTGTGAGGCGGGTGAGTAAAGACCTCGCAGCAAGATCACTTGGTTGTCTTGACGTTCAGGCATGAAAGTCATGAGCTCGGAACACACGCATCGAAAGATGAACAAGAGTCACATGGAGATGTGATCGGCAAGTTGGCCTACCGATTAAAATTCCCGTCATGAGATGATGATTCTATGGCGATGAATTGAAGTCTGGGTCTTGAATCACTCATAATCAATTTTGAGAGATATTGATTTGAGTGGGAGCGCACCTTAGAATAAAACTGTTTATTCACTAGTGCAAATATAATTATGAACAAATTCTAAGTGAACTTGTGTTTTCCGTTGTAGATCAAATGGCTCGCAATAGCGTGTTCAACTTAGGCCCGATGTTAGAGAAAGAGAAGTTAGCTGCGAATGGAAACATCTATGCGGACTGGGTCCGTACCCTAAGGATTGTCCTCAGGGGTGCTAAGAAAGTGTACGTGCTTGACGGACCTTTTCCTCCTAAACCGGCAGCAACTGCCGTGACAGACATACAAAATGTCTGGGCCACTAAGAATGATGATTACAACTTAGTGCAGTGCCTCATGCCGCCTTGCATGAGTTCAGAGCTTCAAAAACGTTTTGAATTCCATAAATCCTTTGATATGATCAAGTATCTAGATGCTCTTTACAAGTTTAATGTTGACATCATGAAAATGATGGCGGAGACCAAGATGGCTGAGGGAAGTTCAGTTGGCGAGCACGTAGTCAATATGATTGGCTATGCTGAAAGGCTTAAAACCCTGGAATTTCCATTTCTGCCAGAGCATGTTATGGACTTGTTGCTAGGTTCACTCCCCCCCGTCTTATGGTGGTTTTATCATGAACTACAACATGAATGTGATGGACAAAACAACAAATGAGGTGCTTGCCATGCTGAAAACTGTTGAAGGAGGACTGCAGAAAAATCGCAAGCAAGTATTGCTTGTGAATAAAACTATTAGTTTCAAAAATAATGGCAAGCCAAAGAAGGTCAAGGGCGCCGGTAAGACCGGCTTCCAACCCAAATCTAAGGGCGGAGCCAAGAATGAAACTGAGTGCTTCTACTGGAAGGGCACAAGACACTTGAAGAGAAACTGCAAGAAGTATCTGGAAGATAAGAAATCCGAGAAAACCGGAAAAGGTATAATTGTTATACAAGTTAATGTAATTGACGTTTTGATTGCCAGCGAAAATTCTAAGTCTTGGGTATTTGATATTGGATCGGTTGCTCACATTTGCAACTCGATACAAGGGCTTCAGAAGGTGCGCAAGCTGGCAAAGAATGAAGTCATGATGCGTGTCGGGAAC
Source organism: Hordeum marinum (assembly GCA_022496015.1). Lineage (NCBI taxonomy): Eukaryota > Viridiplantae > Streptophyta > Magnoliopsida > Poales > Poaceae > Hordeum > Hordeum marinum. Next base: position 474,145,010 of record CM039678.1, read on the forward strand.
AGAGCTGGGATCGCCGCTCAAGCCGTCAGCATTATGCCTCTACGTCTCCCTTCGGGATTTATTTTGGAACTTAGTAACTGTTATTTTGTTCCGTTGTTGTGTAGAAACATTATCTCTGGATCATGTTTTGTACATGATGGGTACTCCTACAAGTCTGAGAACAATGGTTGTTCACTTTATTGTAAGGATTTGTTTTATGGATTTGCACCCATTGTTGGGGGCCTTTTCATACTAAATCTTGAATGTGAAAATGATGTTTTTAACGTGAATGCTAAATGCCTTAAGAAGGCTGATACCACCACCACTTTCATGTGGCACTGTCGGCTTGGCCACATCGGAAAGAAACGCATGCAAAGACTCCATAAAGATGGAGTTTTACTGTCTTTTGATATTGAATCATTTGACACATGTGAAGCTTGCTTGACGGAAAAAATGACCAAGACGTCGTTCACGGGTCATCCTGAACCGGCGAGTGAGTTATTGGAAATAATACATAGTGATGTATGTGGTCCAATGAGCACAGTCGCACGGGGTGGGTATTTCTATTTCGTAACTTTTACTGATGATTTAAGTGGGTATGGATATATCTACTTGATGAAGCATAAGTCGGAAAATTTTGAAAAGTTCAAAGAATTTCAGAATGAGGTAGAAAATCATCGTAACAAAAAGATTAAGTTTCTGCGGTCTAATCATGGAGGCGAATATCTTAGTCATGGGTTTGGCCAACATCTGAGTGACCGTGGAATCGTTTCACAACTTACGCCTCCTGGAACTCCACAGCGAAACGGAGTGTCGGAACGATGTAACCGAACCCTGTTAGACATGGTAAGGTCGATGATGTCTCTTACAGATCTACCAATATCTTTTTGGGATCACGCACTAGAAACTGCCGCCACACACTAAACAAAGCACCGTCTAAGTCTGTTAAGACGACACCGCATGAGATGTGGCATGAGAAGAAACCTTGTGTGTCGCATCTTAAAATTTGGGGTTGTGAGGCATACGTAAAGCGTTTACAACCTAGCAAACTCGATCCTAGATCAGACAAATGTTACTTTTTAGGTTATCCAACCAGCACTGTTGGGTATTCCTTCTACCTACCCCTCCAAGCACAAAGTGTTTGCCGCTAAAGGCGGAGTCTTTCTTGAGAAAGAGTTTCTCGCTAAAGAAGCTAGTGGGAGGACAGTACAACTTGATGAGATTAGTGAATCTTCGGCCACCGTTGATATGGCTAAGGAACCAGATGTAATTCCGCAAATTATCCCTACAACCGGGCCGAAAGTTGTCGCATGTGACGCAGAAACTTCAAACAATGTTGTAACTGAACCATGCAGATCAGGTAGGGCTATCCAGCCACCTGAGTGGTTTCATAATGAAATCTTCATTCTTGAAGATTATGAACCTGCGCACTATAAGGAAGCGATGGCAGGGCCTAGCTCAAGGGAATGTCACAAGGCCATGAGATCCGAAATGGAATCCATGTACGAAAACCAAGTTTGGAACTTGGAAGAACTTCCAGATGGCGTAAAACCCATTGGTTGTAAATGGATTTTCAAAAGAAAGACGGACGCAGATGGTAACATTACTATCCACAAAGCTAGACTTGTCGCGAAAGGGTTCACGCAAGTTCCAGGAGTGGACTACGCCGAGACTTTCTCGCACGTAGCTATGCTTAGGTCTGTTCGGATATTACTAGCAATTGCTTCTTATTTTGATTATGAAATATGGCAGATGGAAGTCAAAACGGCTTTCCTAAATGGAAACCTTGAACAAGATGTATACATGATACAGCCAGAAGGTTTTGTCGATCCTAAGAATGTTGGAAAGGTATGTAAGCTTCAGAAAGCCATTTATGGTCTGAAGCAAGCATCAAGGAGCTGGAACATTCGTTTTGATGAAGTGGTCAAAGAGTTTGGCTTCATCAGGAACGATGAAGAATCTTGTGTTTACAAGAAGTTTAGTGGGAGTGCAAAAGCATTTCTAATCTTGTATGTGGATGACATATTGTTGATTGGAAATGACGTGAATTTTCTTAGCGAAATTAAAGACTCATCGAAGAAGAGTTTTTCAATGAAAGACTTAGGCGAAGCGGCATATGTATTGGGCATCAGGATCTATAGAGATAGATCAAGACGCCTAATAGCGCTTAGCCAAAGCACGTACATTGACAAGCTGCTGAAAGGTTCAACATGCAGAACTCCAAGAAAGGCCTACTCCCCATGTCACCTGGCACAGTGCTTTGCAAGAATCGGTGTCCTCGGACCCTTGATGAGCGAGTACAAATGAATGATGTTTCTTATGCTTTGGCAGTTGGTTCTATTATGTACGCCATGCTATGTACAAGACCGGATGTTTCCTATGCGCTAAGTGTTAGCAGCCGATACCAAGGTGATCCAGGATTGGAACACTGGGTCGTAGTCAAGGGTATTCTTAAGTACCTCCGAAGGACCAAGAATTTACTCCTTGTGTACGAAGGTGATGAAGAGCTCATTGTAAGTTGTTACACTGATGCAGGCTTCATGACTGACCCAGATGACTTCAAATCTCAATTTGGCTATGTTTTCATATTGAACGGTGACACAGTTGATTGGAAAGTTCCAAACAAAAGACTATGGTGGATTCTACAATGGAGGCGGAATATGTCGCTGCTTCAGAAGCCTCCAAGCAGGCTATCGGAATCAAGCAATTCCTTGAAGACCTTGGTGAGGTTCCAAGTGCTCTGGACCCGATGGAGATCTATTGTGATAATAGTGGTGTCGTGGCTCAGGCAAGGGAGCCATGTTCGCACCGTAATACAATGCATATTCAACGCAAATTTAAACTCATTCGACATCATGTCGAAGAAGGTTTAGTGAAAGTACACAAAGTTCACATGGATCTGAATGTATCAGACTCGATGACAAAGCCTCTACCACGAGCAAAGCATGAGCAACACTGGATAGCCATTGGTGTTAGGGAAGCCATGTAACTGGATTATGACTCTAGTGCAAGTGGGAGTCTGTAGGAGACATGCCCTAGAGGCAGTAATAACAGTTACTTTTGTATCTCCAAGTTTGTAATGAATGTTTATGATCCATGCTATAACTGCAATGATTCTCGAGTCTGCAATATCCACGAGGCTTGGAGGGAAACTCATGTGCACATGTGGTATAATAAACGGTAAATTTTATTCCTAGTCTTGCCTCTAAGACTGGCTCAAGTATTGCATGATGATCCTGTTTTCCTGATCATGGGCACGGATATGCCGACAATTTTGAGGGCACGATGTTGGTAGAACACTTGTGTTGAATCGATCCGAATTGATGTTATGCTATGAGATACATTCGTCACAAGTTAATGGTTAATAACACAGAGATGGTTAACGTTTGCATAATTCCTTAGACCATGAGACTATCTAGTTTCTTCATGCTTGCTTCATGAACTTTGGGGTTTGTTAAACGTCATCCATAAATGGGTGGCTATTATGGCGGCTTATGGGTTCATGGAAAAGTATGTCAAGTAACTTGATAGCTCAAGATTGGGATTTGCTCCTCCGGCGATGGAGAGATATCTCTGGGCCCTCTCGGTGTTACGGTATCCATCATCGTCTAGCCAGACACTTTGTGATTTGATCACAGGGATGCCAGAACACGGGAACGAGAAAAGAGAACAATACCGGCAACAAGGTAACTGGCATAGTTGACAAGTTGTTGATCCACGGGGATGCCAACATGTCTCACCTCGGGTAATTGTAACATATCGTGAAGCGATAGGAATAGCACCCGGCAACTGGAGGTTCACTCGAATATTCATTCGTGTGGGTATAGGGGTCAATATGGGTGTCCACAGCTCCGATGTTGATCATTGATCGGAAGGGGTTCCGGGTCATGTCTATGCTTCACCGAACCTATAGGGTCACACGCTTAAGGGTCATCTATCTGTTGAATACTAGACAGGGAGTCTGAGAGAAAATCATCGAAAAGTTTCGGACACCGAAAAAGTTTCTGATAACGGAAAAGTTCCACAGAGAGAAACACCGGAACAGTTTCAATAAATCTGAAAAGTAGTTTCAGGGGATACCATTAAGTCAAATTGGTTTCGGCACATGCCTGATAATTCTTGGAGGGTGCCAGAATCATTCTGGAAACTTCTGGGAATTTTTCGAAAGAAAAACTGGAAATGTTTCGGAGCTGCCGGAACTGCTTCAGATGCTTTTCGTAGATGAAAATCACTAATCCGTAATTATTCCGGATCGCATTGAAAATTATTTTAGTGGGGTACTGGAATTGTTCTAAGCCCACATAATATTTTCAGTTCGGCCAGACACTGAAAGATGTCGTCTTGAGTAGTGAAAGTGCTTTTTGGATATTTATGGAAAAGCACCTTTTTGGATATTTCCAAAAAGGCTTCTAGAAGGGATTGGGGAGCAAGGTAGCTCCTCATGGGGGGGGGTCAAGGGGTGGACGTCCAAGGGTGGAGCTCCTCCATGGAGCTCCACATGGCACCCCTTTTCCTTCTTATGATTTTTTATGTGTGACGTAAAGTGGGGGTAGTTTGGTATTTTCAAGTCCCAACCTACCCCTTGGTTTTCCTATAAATAGAGGAGATGTGGGCTGCCATCTCTTCATCCTTTTCTCTCATACACATGCTATGCTTTGCTAGCTCTCTCTCTCCCTCCCACAAAAAGAGTTTTGTAGAGCCGAAAGGCTGTCTGGGTTTCGGCAAGAACTAGTTTTGGACGGCGAAGCCCTGCCAGATAGATGACACCGTATGTGTGCAACCCCATAGAGAGGTTGTAGTTTTGATCTTTTGCGTGAAGGTCTGTTCGAGTGTCCTCCCGGAGGGCTGTTCGAGTCTCCTTTCGAGTTTTGAGGGTCCTCCCGAAGGGCTGTCCGCGACAACGTCTGGGGGACTGTCCGACCGCCTCCCGAAGGGCTGTCCGACGAGGGAGTACATCCTCGTGGTTGGGAGGTTGTAAAATCCTAGCTGCGGGGATCTGCACCAACGATCTCCACTAACTCTTCTTCTGCTGTGCTTTGAGTCGGTATGGATCAGATCAAACCTTGTATGCAGTCTCCATAGTGGTCCTAGGCATGCTCGCTATACCAGAATTTTTTATTTTCTGTCGCGTTCCCCAACAAAAGTGAGAAACAATAGATGATGATGTAGGATCCCTTGAAGCAGCATTCAAGACCACATCTTGTTCCATTGAGTGTTGGGTTTCCTCTACATTGTTAGCACAACAACTCGAGGAAATAGAAACATTTTTATCATGGCATATCATCATGAGATTTAGTCAAGCAAATTGTACATGATATGCAAGGACTATCAACATAATCATGTGAAACATTTGAAGTGCTCGAGGTGTTAAAGTCCAAAGATGAAGCATTGCAATAAGATAGTGAAGAAGAATTATCAACAATAAGCCCACTATCATCATTACAATGGTCATCACTACTCACCATATAATTACCTTGTGGCAATCCACATGTAGGTGAAGTAGATGAAGTTGAGAACACAACACAACCGGAGGTGGAGGGAGAACAATCATCCCTACAAATCTTGGACACACCATATTTTATCTTGAAGCTTTGTCCACAACTCATGAGCATCTCGGAATGGCATGAGTTGAAATATAAGTACATTGCTCAAAGCATCAAAAAGCACATTAGAAGCTTGAGCATTGAGATAAGAGTTTTTCGCATCCTCTAAAGATATGTGTTGAGAATCCTTTGGAGGAGAAAAACCCACATATACAATTCGCTCTAAATTTGGGTCCATGACCCTAAAGAGATTAAGCATGCGAATTACCCAAACATCAAAATTTGTGCCATTGAAACTAAGAGTGTCAGAGAATCCTAATCCCCTAGTCGACATCCTTATTCTCTAGGTTGTTAAACCTAATAATGAGAGGCCTAGCTCTGATACCAATTGAAAGGATGCGGATGTCGCCTAGAGGGGGGTGAATAGGCGCTTCAAAACAATTATGGTTTAGGCTTGAACAAATGCGGAATAAAACTATTGTTTAATTAGTAAAGCACAAAACCTAAAACAACTAGGCTCACCTATGTCCACCAACAACTTATGCTAAGCAAGATATACAACTAAGTGATATCAAGATATATAACAAGAAACAATATGGCTATCACAAAGTAAAGTGCATAAGTAAAGGGGCTCGGGTAAGAGATAATCGAGGCATGCGGAGACGACGATGTATCCTGAAGTTCACACCCTTGTGGATGCTAATCTCCATTCGGAGCAGTGTGGAGGCACAATGCGCCCCAAGATTTCACTAAGGCCACCGTAATCTCCTCACGCCCTCGCACAATGCAAGATGTCGTGATTCCACTAAGGGACACTTGAGCTTGGTCACCGAACCCGTACAAACTAGGTTGGGGCAATCTCCACAACTTAATTGGAGGCTCCCAATGACACCACGAAGCTTCACCACAATGGACTGTGGCTCCGAGGTGACCTCAAATGCTCGGGCAATCTCCACAACCTAATTGGAGACCCCGACACTTGCCCGGAGCTTTGCACCACAATGATTGAGCTCCGAGACAACACAAGCCCTCTAGGGTGCCAAGGCACCCAAGAGGAACAAGCTCTAGGGTGCACAAACACCCAAGAGTAATAAGCTTCCCAAACTTCACTTCCACGTATCACCGTGGAGAACTCAAACCTATGCACCAAACGCAATGGCAAGGGCACACGGAGTGCCCAAGTCCTTCTCTCCCAAATCCCACCACAACAACTAATGCTATGGATGGAAGGGAGAGGAAGAACAAAGAAGAACACGAAGAACTACAAGATCTAGAACCAAGGGGTTCCCCTCACATAGAGGAGAAAGTGATTGGTGGAAATGTGGATCTATATCTCCTCTCTCTTTTCCCTCAAAAAGGACCAAGAATCATTGGAGGGATTGAGAGATAGCAAGCTCAAAGAAGGTCAACAATGGGGGCAAACACGAGCTCAAAGGATAAGGTTCAATGGGGAAGAAGACCCCCTTTTATAGGTGGGGAAAAATCAACCGTTATGCTCACTGCCCGCACAGAACCGGTACTACCGCTCCAAGGAGTGGTACTATCACTAGGGCGGTAGTACCCATATTAAAAACAACAACGAGGAGGCAAAAGTCCAGTAGAACCGCTGGAGCAGTACTACTGCTCATCCTCACGGTACTACCGCAAAGGGTAGTGGTACTACTGCTTGCGAGCGGTACTAAAAAAATACATTTGTGCCTACCACCGATGGACAAAACACGAGATTTTGGTTCAGAGCGGTAGTACCGCTCTTGGAGCCGTAGTAGTACCGCTCCCGAGCGGTAGTAAAAAATTACATCCGCTCTAGCCGCAGTAGTATCGCTGCAGCCTTTTAAGAACACCAGAACCGTCTTTTGCAAACAGACTCCGAATTCAACAAAACAAAGTTTGTTGGAAAGCTAACGACATGGGCTAACACAATATTGATTGAAATATCAATAAGAAGCAAATTAGAAAAGGCCCATAAGAAAATGGTGAGAAACCTTCCTCGAATAAGACCGGTAAAACCTCCAACACCGAAAACGCAATAGATGAAGCATATGAAATCCGTTTTCGATGTACTAGATCTTGTCACGAAGATAACCACAAGCTCAAGAACACACATATATAAAAGCCAACCAAGAACCAAGAAATATGATGATGCCAAGAATGCAATGGTTTGAGCTCTCCATGAACAATACGATCAAGCTACTCACTTGAGAGCCCCCCTTGATAGTACGACAATTGACCCTATAACCCGGTCTCTCAACTACCACCGCGAGACCGGTAAAATAGAAAACCATATCAAGGTCAAACCTTAGCCTTGCGCATAGTCCACTTGAGCTAGATGATGACGATCTTGACTTCCTCAAGATGGACCACCTTTCTTGATTGCGTTGGCTAGATGAAGACTAGATGATTTCTCCCCATACTCCACTATGGGTGAGCCACTCTTCGGCACATCTTAACAAGTCCATTGTCACCACAATGAACGGCGAGCCTCAAGCATGATCTCTTTGTGATGCTTCACTTGAGCTTGCACATCTCAACCTTGATGATGATCTCCACTTGATGTCATGCTTACACAATCTTCTTCTTCCAGACATGCTTGCAATAAGCTCAACTCCCACATGACCAATCTGATAAACCTTGAATACCACCTTGGTCACCATATAAACTCCTTGAAACCAACAGATGGACTCCAAGAAGTACCTATGGACAAAATCCTTCGAATATAACTCAAGGCAACCATTAGTCCGTAGGGATTGTCATCAATTACCCAAAACCACACATGGAGAAATATGCTCTTACACATGCGTCCCACTTGGGACACATCACCAGCTCACGTCTGTATCCTTATCCCAATAGTCCCGCATACTTCCGTTGACCCTTCCATTCCCTACCTTTAGCACTCCATCCCCTCCCCTTTTTCATGGATCTCGTCTCACCTCTTCTCAAACCAGCACACTGCTGCGACCCACCACATCGGTGGCGGTCACTGGCGTCCTCCCTCTACTGCAAAAATATGGGGGCTACAAAGATCAATCACCACAAGGGTGCTCTCTTCGTTGCAACCGTTGGGGTTCTTGCAAGTTTTCGCAACAACGTTCCTGTTGCAGGAATACATAGAATAGGCTGGAGATGTTCGGTCCTATTGCAATGGCGATTTTGCAACAAGGGTATTGTTATAGAAGAATAGAGAAAAGTTTTGCAACTGAGGCCTTATTGCAAAAAAAATAGAGAATAGATTTTGCAACACGGTTCTTGTTGCAGAAGATTACAGAAAAAGTTTTGCAACAAGGGCATTGTTATAGAAAATAGAGAAGAAAAAGTTTTGCAACTAAGGTCTTGTTGCAAAAAACTAGAGAATAGATTTTGCAACACTGGTCTTGTTGCAGAAAAATAGAAAATAGATTTTGCAACACGGCTCTTGTTGCAAAAAATTTGAGAAGAGGAGATTTTTGCAACAAGAGCCTTGCTGCAGGAAATTAGAAAAGAAGAATGGATGGCTCACCTCGTACAATCTGACGGCTTGCGCTTGTTGTAGAAAATTTGAGAAAGGAAGATTTTGCAACAATAGCATTGCTGCAGGAAATTACAAAAGAAGAACGGACGGCTTGACTCCTACAATTGTACGGACGGCTTGCGAGGCGAAGGATCTTTCCAAAACATCCGCCGGTGGACGCGTAGCAGTCCACTAATTAAAAGCGGTAAAACTTTCGGTTTACATATTATATTATATTTTTGGAGAGAAATTTTTACATATGATATGAACCCTATTTTCTTGCATGTCTGCCTGATGCTCGATTTCGATTTTTTTCAAAACTAGTACGGAAATTATACAAAATTTGAAAAAAATATGTCTAGTTGAATTTTTTTCAAAATTAGCACCCTGTCGTCCTTAGCTGGGCCGACCGGGGACTGGTCGGCTGAGTTCAGGCCAAAGAGGGCCCATCGGCCTATGCCAGGCCGAAGAGCGGGCCGTCGGCCCACGCTAGGCCGAAGAGCACCCGTCGGCCGCCAGGAGGCCGAAGAGCCCCTGGATAAGGCCGACACGGCCGGCTCCCTCTTCTTCCTCCTCCTACCTCGTTGCTTCCTCCATGCTCATTGTTCTTGGCCGCCCCGCCCCCCTTGATCTCCTTTTACATCCACCCATTTTCCGTTTCAATCCACTGAAACAATAGATCGTCTTCGTCTCCCCCGCCCTATGATTTCATTTTTTGCAATGTGGTAGTGTGTTGTTCGTTTGGAGGAGACATGGTGTGGTGGTGGAGGTGTTAATGGTGAGAAGGTGGAGTGGTGGAGAGGAAGAAGAAGGTGGAGAGGAAGAAGAAGGGCACTCACGCGTCGAAGGTATACATTTTTTCTGTTAGTTTAGGTTAGTTTTCTGTTAGTTTTTTTAATGTACGTAAAATTAGTTTAGGTTACTTTTATTAGTGTAGTGATTTTAGTGTATTTTTTCCGAGTATAGGTTTAGTTAGTGTAGTCATATTAGTGTCGGTTTATTTAGTGTACGTGAGTATATTTTAGTGTAGGTTTATTTAGTGTACGTGAGTATATTTTAGTGTAGGTTTATTTAGTCTACGTTAGCATATTTTATTGTAGGTTTATTTTTGTGAAGTTCATTTTAATGTAGGTTTATATAGAATACGTAGGTATATTTTAGTGTACGTTTATTTTAGTGTAGATTTATTCGTTGTGAATAATGAGAAGCTGGCAATGTCTGACAGGTGAAAATGTTTGAATCCGTAAATTTCACTGTGTATTACGGCCCTGGTAATGTTCGATATAATGAGTTGGAGATTGATCTTAGCGAGTTTAAAAAAGGTGAGATGACACTTTTAGACCCAGACAGACTGGACATTAGGCAGTTGAAGCACTGGTTGACTACTAGTTTTGGCCTGGATCCTGAAGTTTGTTCCGTCAGTATTCATGCATTCTGGACCAAATCCTATAAAAATGTCAAGTGGGAGTTGATTCCGATAGATAGGAGCTAGCATTGGTTGTCTCTGTTAAGTCGTTCTAGAGACCGAAGAATCCATCTGTATGCCCTAGTGCAACCAGTGGCGAAGGAGGAGAATATCGTACCACCCATCGTGGGGTATGAACCAGGCCAGAGTAGTCAAGTGGCTAAAGATATTTATGTATCCGGGTCACAGCCACCGGATGTGAATGCTAGCCAAGCCGAGAAAGAGTCAGATTATGTGCCACACAATGTTAGTGGTCATGCTGCTGGTTAGAGTATTCAGTCGATAGTATTAGCTGCCTCTGGTGTTGCTGATGGGGATGAGGAAGGCGATGAAATGTAGAGGGTGATGGAGGAAGAGGACGAGGATGGGATTTCAGAGGAACTTGATTCTGAAAATTCCGAGGATGAGAAGGTACCAATTCCTGCTACATGGGAGCAGGACATATCCGTCGGCTTTACTGTCAATGATGGCCATGAGACTCCATGGCAATATAATCTAAACGAAGTCCAAATCGGGGCTATGTTTGACACAAAAAAGAAAATGAAGTATGCGGTGATAAAGGGGGCTATGTCTACGCAGAGGGTTTTCCGGACACACATATCTAGTACAACGAAATATATCGTGAAGTGTGTTGAATCAGGTTGTCCTGCGAAGGTGCACGTCCACGTGCCGAAGTATAACATCCACTGGGTTGTGAAAAATGTTGTCCCGCATAATTGTGTTAGGAAAAACATGTTGGTTCGTCATCCAAACCTTACTTCAACTCTCATAGCGCAACTCATGTATACTAAGATAGTGACGAAGAAAGATATGGAAGCAAAACACATCCAGACAGCAGTGATGGTCAGATGGAATTATGACATTCCATATGGGAAGGCTTGGAGGGCTAAGCAGAAGGCTATGGAGGAAAGGTTTGGGACGTTCTTTGACTCTTATGATAATGTTATCCATCTCCTTGACATACTGAAGGAGAGGAATCCCGACACTTATGTTAACCTTCAACACACGAGGTTGGATAGTATACCAGATTACAAGGTGTTGAAACGAGTATTCTTCTCTTTCGGTATGTGCATCGAAACTTTCAGGCATTATCCTTCTGTGATGTTTGTGGATGGTAAATTCCTGACTGGTCAGTACAAAGGGCAAATCCTGACTGCTATTGGTGTGGACGGGAACAACCAAATCATCCCACTAGCCATGGCATTTGTGGAGGTGAGAACTTTCCGAGCTGGGTATGGTTCTTCCGGCAAGTTAAAATTGTGATCGTGAAGGACCGATCAAATGTTTGTCTCATTCATGATAGACATCCCGGTATATTGAAGGCCGTGAAGACACTAAGTAATCCAACTGCTGACGAGCCAACACCTTGGAAGGACTTGCAAAGCCGGTGGTGCATGCGCCATCTGGGTGCAATTTTTTCCTCACAGTTCAAGAACAAACGATTGATGAACTTGTTCAAAAAGTTATGCAAGCAGAACCAGCGACGCAAATATGATTTTATTTGGTCAAAACTAGATGAGTTCACTAAGAAGCAGGTCCTCGCTAGGAAGAAAATGAAAAAAGACCAGGTTAAATTAACAGCACTCATTGCGGAGCTTGAGGAGCCAGTTGGTCTTTGTGACTTGCCAGCAATTGACCCTCCTAATACGAAGAGAAAGAAGGGCATGGCAATAAAGAATTTTTGTGAGTGGATAGAGAAAGAGCCTCCAGTGAATTGGTCTTTGCTGCATGACACCCATGGAGCTAGGTATGGCCACATGACAACCAATCTTGTAGAGATCTATAACTTTGTACTCAGAGGGAATAGAGCATTGCCACTGACAGCTATTGTGGAGGGTGTATTCCATGGCACTGTGAGATATTTCAGAGAAAGGCACGAGTTAGCAAAGAAGCATATTGCAGATAATCAGAACACTCCTTATTGTAGTCGTGTCATGGAGTACATGGCTGAGAAGATAAAGAAAGCAAAAAAGCACACTGTCACACTCATAGGTAGTCAGGAAAGGAGGTATGAGATTCAGCTTCCTACTGATGGTTTTGGTTCTGCAAATGAGGTGAAGACGCATGAGGTTAAAATTGGAGCAGAATTTTATCCAACTTGTGAGTGTACATGCAACAAACCGCAGTTATTGCACCTCCCTTGCTCACATGTGTTGGCTGCCTGTGGCCAGATTCAGTTGGATGCTATCTCCTTCGTGTCTTCGTACTATTCAAAGGAGGCAGTACTCAATGTATGGACAGGTGAGATGACAGGGTTTAGAGTCTTTGGCAATTTCAACAAGGTAAACGATGGTGATAGAGTATACATCCCGGATCCTGGACTACGGCAAACTAGCAAGGGCAGGCATAAGGTAAAGCGCATCCGAAACAATATGGACCAATCTGAAGCTGGTGGAGCAACCAGGCAATGTTTGCTCTGCGCGGCTTATGGGCATAGGATGAAATATTGCCCCGACCTGAAGAAAGACGGTGCTTCCACATCGACGAGTGCTTCCACATCGACGACTACAACAACAGTTGCAAGAGTAGGTCCTGGCAGTCATGGTGGACGTGGCTCTCGAGGCTGAAGGGGCAGACGAGGAATGAATAACTCAGAAGCTACATAATCTATGGGACTATGTTTTAATTTGTAATATGCCGGGCTATGTTTTTATTTGTAATATGTGTGCACTATGTTTTAATGTGTAATATGTGAGACTATGTTTTAGTGTGTAATATGTGAGACTAAGTTTTTATTTGTTACATGTGGGACCATGTTTTTATTTGTAATATGCAAACATCTATGTTTTATTTTGTAATATGTGTGGATTATGTTCTAATTGCAGATATGGCTTCGTATCCGTTGCTTAATGCTAATATTGGTAGAGGGCACCGAGGCGCACTTACGGAATCGGGCACGAACTTAGACATGTTGATCACTCGCACCCTAATGTCTAACTGGATGATACACCCTTCATGGGTTGATAGGTATGTGTCGGTATAACCACTTACTATGTTCGACATCGTTTTGATAGAAGCTAATTGTAAGCTACATTCTGTTTATTTTGTAGGTTGAATTGGGCTGGACTTCTACCCTTGGCACAATTGGTTGAGGGTACATTGGATGAGTGGGTTGATCACCCGAACTTGGATGACGCAGGTGAACCAATGCAGTTGCACAAGAGGCAAGTATCACGCTTCTCTTACGACAGGTCACTCCTTACCTGCTTAGTAGATAGATGGAGACCAGAGACACATACGTTTCACTTTCCCTGGGGAGAGATGACTCCTACTTTACAGGATGTCTCTTACTTGTTGGGATAGCTAACACACTGTAGATGCACGACTCATCGGTGTTGCACGAGAGATAGCTAACGCACGTTCCCGGAGAACATTGTGAAGAGGAGTTTTGGTTCTACTGTGTTAGCAGCTACGTATAGAGGCATGTGCAAAGCTTGCCAGTTGAAGTCAAGAAAATCTGGTCTTGTCGGATGTCCATTATTGTTGCAGCTTTGGTCATATGAGAGATTCCCTATTGGTCGACCCTACGTCAGCGTTGACAAACCTTTTGGTAATGAGGACATGGCTGGACATTACGTGCCTTCTATCGGCGACTTGCCTACTATAGGATCTGTTTGAGCACGGAGAGAGGTATTTTCATTATTAACAATATGAATTAGTAATGTTTATTTCTCTCTATTCAATATTATGTACTAATGTTTGTTGTCATGCACAGAGACAGTTTGCGCCTAGCCAGGTGAGGGGCTGCTACCCCTCCTTCACATCGCAGTTTGATAGTCTGCACAAGGATCAAGTTATATGGGAGCCATACACCCATAAGGCTATTTCAGAAAGGTACCTAGGTGGTATTTTTGGATTCTGCACTAGATATCAGCATTATTGGATGACCAAGGCCAAGTTGGTGTTCGACGTGACAGTTGAGGAGATGGCTATTAATAGGGTGATGAGATAGTTCGGTCTGTGCCAAGAGCCTAACATTCCGGTTATTTCACAATTACCAGATCACGTGCACAAGTAAGTAATACTACTTTGGTTCTCAACTCTGCATTAATAGGGTGATGAGACAGTTCGGTCTACTTACAGCTAATCATGTAACGTGCATTTCAATCTTAGGTATAGTTGCGTAGGAGGAAACAAGTCCCAGGCTTCTTGGTTTCGCGACATCAGACCTTACCTCGAGGAATGGTAACTGCCCTGACAAATATATGGGATGAAGTTCGTGTCTTCGACTGGGACAAGTTCAGGTTGTATCTGAAGCATTACAGATAGAGCATGAGGATCTACTTGGTTCCATCAGCTGCTCCGAATCATATCCCAGTTCCTCTCGCTAGCGATCTGTTCCCAACTTCCTCAGTTGTGGGAGCCAGACACCACGCGGTATGTCCTCAGTTTTTCTCACATGCTACGTTTTCCCTATACATGAACATGTACAATTGGTTAACTTTCTGTGTATAGGGTGAATTGTCAACTCACGCGCTAGAGGAGGTTACCGCTTTAGTGGACCGTGTTGACAGAGGAGAAAATATCCCACTGCGAGAGCAAGCAACAAGGTTGAAGAGTCTTCAAGCGAAGATACGTGGGATCGTCGCAACTGTTACATGTAGACGATCTTCCAATGTTGTTAACACTCGTGCAACACATCGTCCGCCATGCCCCTCTCTACAGTGTTCAGAACCTCGACCTTCATAACCAAGGAGCTCCTCCTGGCAGCAGGAACCTCCTTTGCAGCCAAGGAGCTCCTCCTGCCAACAGGAACCTCCTTTGCAGCCAGGGAGCTCCTCCTGGCAACAGGCACCTCCTTCACAGCCAGGGAGCTCCTCCTGGCAGCAGGCACCTCCTTCACAACCAGGGGGTTATTTCTACCAGCAGCCACCTACTTCACAACCCGGGGGCTATTTCTACTAGTAGCCACCTCCTTCACAACCCGGAGGCTATTTCTACCAGCAACCACCTCCTTCACAACCCGAGGACTCTTCTTGGCTTCAGCAGATGGACCTAGGTAACTTAACTTTGTACATTCTTTTAAAAATTGTAGCCTCGTAAGTCATTCTTTACATGTTTTACTTTACCAGAAGGCGGCAGCTAGTCGCAACCGTTCATGACTTTAGTTTAGTCACCTGTGTTTACTGGTCCTGGTTCGTACATACCCGGCGACGGCAAGGACGATGACGTGGTGCATGCACCTACGATATCTCTGAGACAGTTCTTGCCACTCCATCACCACCATCGATGTAGGAGACACAAACATCGACAGACGAGGTGTTCTATGGTCGTGGTCATCGTGACACTTGTCCATCGCCTCAGCACATATCGCCTTCCGGTCCACGTCCGAGGATGCCCAAGATTCGTCGTCGTCCCTAGTAGTGATATGGTCATCTACGTATGAGACATGACTATCTATTTATGTATGAGACATATGTAGCCTCTATGTATCGGACATATTCATGTATGAGACATATGTAGCCTCTATGTATCGGACATATTCATGTATGCAACATATTCATGGTTGAGACTTATTTGGTTTACAGAGAGAACAATAGTAACGCAAACCAAATGCGTCCAAACGAATTAGATGTTGGAAATATGCCCTAGAGGCAAGAATAAATTAGTTATTATCATATTTCCTTGTTCATGATACTCGTTTATTATCCATGCTATAATTGTATTGATCGGAGACTTAAATGCATGTGTGGATACATAGACAAAACCATGTCCCTAGTATGCCTCTAATGGACTAGCTCGTTGATCAAAGGATGGTTAAGGTTTCCTAGCCATGGACATGAGATGTCATTTGATAACGGGATCACATCATTAAGAGAATGATGTGATGGATAAGACCCAAACTACAAACATAGCATATGATCATGTCAGTTTATTGCTACTGTTTTATGCATGTCAAGTATATGTTCCTATGACCATGAGATCATGCAACTCACGGATATAGGAGGAGTGCCTTGTGTGTATCAAATGTCGCAACGTAACTGGGTGACTATAAAGGTGCTCTACAGGTATCTCCGATGGTGTCTGTTGAGTTGGCATGGATCGAGACTGGGATTTGTTACTCCGTGTGACGGAGAGGTATCTCAGGGCCTACTCGGCAATACAACATCACAACAAGCCTTGCAAGCAATGTGGCTAAGTGTTAGTCACGGGATCTTGTATTACGGAACGAGTAAAGAGACTTGCCAGTAACGAGGTTGAACTAGGTATGGAGATACCGACGATCGAATCTCGGGCAAGTAACATACCGAAGAACAAAGGGAACGTTATACGGGATTAACTGAATCCTTGACATAGAGGTTCGATCGATAAAGATCTTCGTAGAATATGTAGGAACCAATGTGGACGTCCAGGTCCCGCCATTGGTTATTGACTATAGAGGTGTCTCGGTCATGTCTACATAGTTCTCGAACCCGCAGGGTCTGCACACTTAAGGTTTGGTGACGTTTCAGTAGTGTAGAGTTATGTATGGTGGTGACCGAAGGTTGTTCGCAGTCCCGGATGAGATCCCGGACGTCACGAGGAGCTCCGAAATGGTGCGGAGGTAAAGATTCATATATAGGAAGTCCCAGTTTGGTCGCCGGAAAAGTTTCGGGCTCATCGGTAGTGTACCGGGAGTGCCGGTAGTGTACTGGGGGACCTCCGGGAGGGGTATTTCGACCCCAAGAGGTCCATGGGCTGTGGGAGAATAATAACCAGCCCTTAGTGGGCTGGAAAAACAGCCACACCAAGGCCCATGGCGCAGGAGGCAAAAGTCCTAAAGGAAAAGGTGGGAAAAAAGGCTAAAAAGGAAGAGTCCTACTCCTACCAGGAGTGGAGGAGGAGTAGGACTCCTCCCCCTCTAGTTTGGCCGACTCCTATTGGAGTTTTTCCTTGAGCCAGCCCTCCTCTCTCTCCCTCCTTTATATACTGGTGGATTGGGTGCTGTTTGGACACAGTTTACGGCCACGTGCTACCCGTTTCACCGGTGCTCCTCTAGATCGGTTTTCTGCAGCGCTTAGGCGAAGCCCTGCCGGAATTGCTCCCCCACCATCACCGGAGCGCCGTCACGCTGCCGGTGAACTCTCTCTCCTCTCCACCTCCTCTTGCTGGATCAAGATGGTGGAGATCGTCATCAAGCTGCACGTGTGCTAAACGCGGAGGTGCCGTCCGTTCGGCGCTAGATCGGAAGGACCGTGATCAAGATCGCGAGACAGTTCGTGATGTGATCATGGAACGGATCGTGATGAGCTCGCGGGACAGATCATGATCAAGATCATGAGATGGATCGTGATGAGTTTGTGGGACGGATCATGATGTGTTCGCGGGACGGATCGTGATTGGATCACGGGACGAATCGTGATGAGATCGCGGGACGCTCGGCGATTTGGATCGCGAAGATGTTCGACTACACCAACCGCGTTTCTTAACGCTTCCCGCTTAGCGATCTACAAGGGTACGTAGATCCACTCTCCCTCTCGTAGATGCTCATCACCATGGATAGGTTTGCGTGTGCGTAGGAAAATTTTTGTTTCCCATGCGACGTTCTCCAACATTAGACAGCACAACTGAATTAAACGTTATGACTAAATTAAACGTTACAACTGAATTAAACAGTACACGAATTAAATGTTACAACTTAATTAAACATCACTACAGAAAACTCCACTACAGAAAATAGTACTACATGAAAAATGTACTACATGAATGCATCGTCATCATCCTCCGTCGATGCAGAACTCTTGCCCTTTGACGATGCTGTCGTCTTCACCTTGGTACTCAGCATGAAGATGTCGTATTTGTCCTCTGTCGATGCAGAACTCTTCCCCTTGGTCGATACAGAACTCTTGCCCTTTGTCGATGCAGAACTCTTCACCTTGGTGCTCGGCATGAAGAGGTCGTCCTCATCGTCACTTTCTACTGACCATAAACCTGAATTATTCACAGCAATCATGAGGTAAGCTTCACCCTTGTGCAGTTGCTTTTGCCATCTAGCGTGCAACCTCAGAAGTTCTTCCCATATCTCCTCAAAAGTCCTGGGAGGCCACCCACTCCTAGCTAATTAGCGAGCCAACTCATTCATTATGAAGTCACTACTAATGAGTTCCTCCCATGGAACTACTCTATCATTCATCTTGAAATTGGCAGCTAGACGAAGAAGACAATCGGACATACCCTTGTGAAAACTACGATCAAAAGGATAGTGAGGATGAGGAGGATGAGACATCTCAATGAAAGGATGGCGAGAGCGGAAGGATGGCAGAGCGAATGGTGGAAGGGCCTGCTCACCCTCCTTACTGCGAATGTGGTTATATAGGCGAGAAAGAAATTGGCGGGAGAGAAAGGCGGGAAAGACAATGGCGGGAACGAATGGCGGGAGAGAAAGTGGCGGGAGAGAATGGCGGGAGAGAATGGTGGGAGAGAATGGCAGGAGAGAAAGGCGGGAAAGATAATGGCGGGAGAGAATGGCAGGAAGGAAAGTGGCGGGAGAGAATGGTGGGAGAGAATGGTGGGAAAAAGGTGGCGGCAGAGTATGGCGGAAAATAAAAACGGGAATAGTAGGGCAAGCCAATACGCTCACTGTGGCAGATAGCTAAAAACAACAGCTAGCTCCTGTTCACGTTGTTTGAATGTTATGAGCACCAAATTGTTGACTTCAATAGACGATGCCAACAGAAAATTACCGAAACCTTCCTTCTTCAACACCATTTGATCACCCAAGCCAATGAAGTAGGAACAAGGAATGCTGACAAATATATCATCATCTTCTGAATCCAAAGTAATTTCAAAAGATAAAGAACCAGTCCTAGGAATAGACACAAATTTCATCAAACTCCTCACAACCATGGTAGGAATAACCTAACAAAAACGAGAAAGTTATATGATCCATCCTATGAACCAGCAAAGAACAAACAAATAATAAAAACCAGAAACCAAAGCTTACCATATGTTAAGAAATAACATTCATGCGATCCATCCTATGAACAAAAGGAGTACGCAGTATGTAGTTGTCATCAAAGACCTGTCGCGACATGACATACATTTGATGATAATTCAGAGTGACACCACGACTATAAAAACAGTTGTTAACAAGTTCCCTTTGAGTTCCACTCAAATCCTCAAGAGCTACAAAAAAATGATTTCACTAACTGAGATGAACAACAAAACGTATAAGCTGAAACAAAACTGAAAATCAGTCAAACAAATAACTTACCAACATGGGGTAAAGGAAACAACATAACACCATCCCGATGAAATTCGACACTAATATAAGTTCCATAGTGCTCAAGCATAAAAGTCATCATGTCACTATGGCGGAGATCATAATCATTCACAAGTTCCTCCCACGAAGGACCATGGAATTTACTGCTCATCCTACCATGTCTAAATATAACATGGTATAAGTTACCCTCACTGTTGTGCATGTTGGGGAACGTTGCATGGGAAACAAAAAATTTCCTACGCACACGCAAGATCTATCCATGGTGATGAGCATCTACGAGAGGGAGAGTGGATCTACATACCCTTGTAGATCGCTAAGCGGAAAGCGTTAAGAAACGCGGTCGGTGTAGTCAAACGTCTTCGCGATCCAAATCGCCGAGTGTCCCGCGATCTCATCACGATCCGTCCCGCGATCCAATCACGATCCGTCCCGCGAACTCATCACAATCCGTCCCGCGATCTCATCACGATCCGTCCCGCAAACTCATCACGATCCGTCCCGCGATCTCATCACGATCCGTCCCGCGATCTCGTCACGGTCCTTCCGATCTAGCGCCGAACGGACGGCACCTCCGCGTTCAGCACACGTACAGCTTGATGACGATCTCCGCCTTCTTGATCCAGCAAGAGGGAGCGAAGAGGTAGAAGAGTTCTTCGGCAGCGTGACGGCGCTGCGGCAATGGTGGTGGAGCTATTCCGGCAGGGCTTCGCCTAAGCACTGCAGAAAACCGATCTAGAGGAGAAACTATGCACTAGAGGAACGGGTAGCACGTGGCTGAAAAATTCTGAGCCAAAACCCTAAAATCCTCTAGTATATATAGGAGGAGAGGAGTAGGAGTCTTGGCTGCCAAAAATCCAGCCCTTGGGTCGACCAAAGTGGGGAGGAGAGGAGAACTCCTCCTCCAATCCTAATAGGACTAGGATTCCTCCTTTTTTGGCCTTTTTCCACCTTTTTCCCTTTGGGCTTTTTCTCCCATCCGCATGGGCCTTGTGTGGGACTTCCACCAGCCCACAAAATGCTGGTATTTACTCTCCCACTGACCATGAAGCCTCTTGGGTCGAAATACCCCTCCCGGTGGTCTCCTGGTACACTACCGGCACTCCCTGTACATTACCGATTAGCCCGAAACTTTTCCGGCGACAAAAATGGGACTTCCTATATATCAATCTTTACCTCCAGACCATTTTGGAGCTCCTCGTGACATCCTGGATCTCATCCGGGACTCCGAACAACCTTCGGTCACCACCATACATAACTCTATACTACCGAAACGTCACCAAACCTTAAGTGTGCAGACCCTGCGGGTTCGAGAAGTATGTAGACATGACCGAGACACCTCTATGGTCAATAACCAATAGCGGGACCTAGATGCCCATATTGGTTCCTACATATTCTACGAAGATCTTTATCGGTCGAACCTCCATGTCAAGGATTCAGTTAATCCCGTATGATGTTCCCTTTGTTCTTCGGTATGTTTACTTGCCCGAGATTCGATCGTCGGTATCTCCATACCTAGTTCAACCTCGTTACCGGCAAGTCTCTTTACTCATTCCGTAATACAAGATCCCGTGACTAACACTTAGTCACATTGTTTGCAAGGCTTTTTGTGATGTTGTATTACCGAGTGGGCCCTAAGATACCTCTCCGTCACACGGAGTAACAAATCCTAGTCTTGATCCATGCCAACCCAACAGACACCCTCGAAGATACCTGTAGAGTACCTTTATAGTCACCCAGTTACATTGCGACGTTTGATACACACAAGGCACTTCTCCGGTGTCAGTGAGTGCATGATCTCATGGTCATAGGAACAGATACTTGACATGCAGAAAACAATAGCATTAAACTGACACGATCATATGCTACGTTTGTAGTTTGGGTCTTGTCCATCCCATCATTCTCCTAATGATGTGATCCCGTTATCAAATGACATCTCATGTCATTGGCTAGGAAACCTTAACCATCTTTGATCAACGAGCTAGTCTATTAGAGGCATACTAGGGACATGGTTTTGTCTATGTATCCACACATGCATCTAAGTCTCCGATCAATACAATTATAGCATGGATAATAAACGATTATCATGAACAAGGAAATATGATAATAACTAATTTATTATTGCCTCTAGGGCATATTTCCAACAGTGCAGAGCAAGATCAATATCTGTGTCACCTCTCCGAATAGCTAAAGCTCTGCACTCCTCACTATATCGAGCAAGATGTGATCTAACACTGCACGAAACATACTACAACAAGAATGGAAGCAAACATCATAATCATATAAACAAAGGCATTCGAATATGCCACAGTCAGATAAACAAGACATAGAATCTTACAACACGTCTTGAGCATCGACGATCCAGCACCACAGTAAATACAGACGCACCGGAAAGAACAGCAGCACAAGGGCCACCTGGAGCTCGGCAAAATAGGCAAGCCATTTACCTGCGGACGGACGGTGACCAATAAGAACTAAATCCACTACCGACTTGAGAGTTCTCATTCGATTGAGTTGGAAGCCAAAAAAATACCGTAGGCCGGTGGAGAGCGCCCTGATCTATTGTTTACGCAGGTAGGATAACAAAATGGATGGTCGAGCGAAGAGATCGGCGAGGCGGTGGAAGCACCGGAGAGCAACGTGAGTGAGAGGTGGAGAGGGGCAGGCTACTGTACGGGGAAGGGTGAAACGAGTGGTCAGAGGAGGAAGAAAGAAGGCCTGGGCCTTATCCAGGGGCCCATCGGCCTACCACAGGCCGGCAGGTGGCACTTCGGCCCCCCTCTGGCCGACAAGCCTGTCCCCGGCTTCTGATTGGCTGACAGGGGGCTCTTTGGCCTGGTGCTGGCCGACGGACCCCTCTTCGGCCTGGTGCTGGCCGACGGGGTGCTATTTTTGAATTTTTTTTCAACTGAACATACTTTTTTCAAATTTAATATAATTTCCGTACTAGTTTTAAAAACAATTCCTCGATTTCTGTCTGGAAATGTTGGGCCGTGAGAGCCCAATAATCACTCAGTGCCCACCCTTTCATGTTCTCAATCAAAGAGAAAAAAAAAAGACGAAACCCTCATTCCTCCTGCGTCTGCGTGCGCCGTGCGCCATGGCCTCGCCGCCGGCGAAGAAGAAATCCCCAACGACCATAAGCGACCTCGACCAAGACACCCTGGGCGAGATCCTTCTCCGCCTTCCCTCTCTCCCGAGCCTCGTCCGCGCCGCCCTCAGCTGCTGTGCCTTCCTCGACGCCGTCCGTTCATCCCCAGCCTTCCGCCGCCGCTTCCGCGCGCTCCACCCGCCCCAAATCCTAGGCTTCTTCCTCAGCATAGAAGACGCCGTCATCCCTACCTTCGTGCCTCTCCGCCGCCGACCCGACCCAGACCTCGCCGCAGCCATCCGCGGCGCCGATTTCTTCCTCACCCGCCTCCCAGTCCCCGAAGACGACAAGGAAGATGCCGTCTCCGTTCCTGTCCCCGTCCCCGTCCCTGAAGATGACGGGGATGCCGTCTCCGTTCCCGTCCCTGAAGACGACGACGAGGATGCCGTCTCCGCCCGCGAAGAAGGCGACGAAGATGCCGTCTCCGTCTCAGAAGACGACGACGACGACGAGGATGCCGTCTTCCAGTGGTCAATCTGTGACTGCCGCGACGGATTAGTTCTTCTGGGCAACTGGAGCACCGAGCAGATGGCCGTCTACAACCCACTCACGCGGACCCAGGACCTCTTTCCCCTGCCGCCCCGCGAGGGCTGTGAGGGCTCGTATCTTGATTTCCACATCCTCGCCTCAGAGCAGGACTTCCGGTCGTTCCGCGTCGTGTGCGTCCGGCACAGCAAATGTGGGGCGCGCGCCGTGGTCTTCTCATCGGACACCAGGAAGTGGCAGATCTTCCCATGGACAGACATCGACGGGTTCTGGCCTCAACATGGTAAGGTGGTGAATGGTTGCATCTATTGGACCGATGGAATGCCGACGGACGCCCGTGTGCTTAACACCGCCACGATGCAGTTCTTTCGGATGGACATGCCGCCGCGTAGGAGAGTTAATGAAAGATTGACGGCTGGCGAGACCAAGGATGGAAGGCTCTGTGTGGTGTTCTCGCCCATAGTATCACTAAGGCCCGAGTCCGAACTCGTCATTTGGATATGGGGGGCCGATGAGGGCGATGGTGTCGAGAGATGGATGCTGGACAAGTCGCTTCCGCTGCAGGAGGTAGCTGGGATTGTTCGGTGTGAAGTTGAGAAGGAGAATGTTAAAATTCAACTGAATGTTGATGCAATTATTGATGGCTTTGTGTACTTGTCTGCTTATTGTGGTGCGTGGAAGCATCATCATTCAACTCATTGGTTCCTATCCTTCTGCGAAGAAACAGCGGTGCTGAAAAAGCTTGACCGCATCCTTTTTGATGCTTCCTATCTCTACATCATGCCGTGGCCTCGTTCGTTGGTGCACAGCAAGGTGAGCCCTTGATTAAGGTTGCTTGACTACTAAGCTTTATCTCTATGTTATGAACTGTTCTCTTGCTTTGGTAATTCGATTTATACTCATCTTAAAAAGGAATAAATCAAGATGGTGAGGTGCTCTTGAGAATTGTGAATCATTTGCACACCTTTGAGCATATAACAAGCATACTCCTACTCACTGGATATTGGAAATGCCTATAAGATATTTTCAAATTATCTTCAAGAACCAAAAGGAGTAATCTACCTATGGTAATTCGCTCTAGCTCAAATAATAACTAGACATGTCTTATGACAATGTAAGAAGTTCTGTATATCCAAACTAGTAGAATAATAACTTCATCCCTCCTTATGTCTTCCGTGATCATTATCGCCAGTTTCAGAACTGCAAGAGAAGACTGTTCTGAAGGTTAATCATGGTGGTTCAACCATTCTGTAATAGTTATTATTAATTGGTGACCATGTTGTAGTTGCAAAGCCAAATAAGGTGTTCTTTATCTTTGTACTTTTCTTGATTGCATTGTTTAATAAACAGATGCAGAAATCAGGAAAGAGGTCAGCTTTTTCTTCAGCACATTAGAAGTTGCAATGTCATCTCTTGCCATTTCTTCTTGTAGATCAAAAACTTCCATGCACATTTCATTTGGTGAGGCTGAGAACAGATCTTAAATAGATTTCGCGCTATATCACCTAGATTTTACTTAGGTATAGCTGATACTTTTATTTCTGTCATATGGAAGTTAAGTCACTGCTCTACCCCTCATGTATCATGATGTGGCTACCCTCCTGCACAAGAATTTTTAGTAGAATTTATCTTTATGGCCCTGCTATATATTTTGACATGATAGTGCATACGTGGACTAGATCAAAGGCTTAATGTTTGTCTCATTTATTATCTTCAAGTAAGTATTTTGTGGCTTTTGCATTGTCAAATGGGAACTAGCTTATGTTGTTGCGTTTATTATCTTCAAGTAAGTATTTTGGGGTGATCATAGTTCTCTTGTTCATCATGTATATACATTAAAAAGATCTTGGACATCACATAGCTTGCTGTCCTATGTAGAAAATGGTTTGCAGTGCAACTATTTTTTTTCCTTCTCAGGTGCACGCCATTTCATTTGTACTAACAGGAAGGTTTGTAGTATAATTGTTAAGAGGCATACTGGTCCTAGCAATATATCACGAACGCCTCTGTACTAGTAGACAGTTAAGCTAGGGGAAACTAGCTAGACCTCAGGTGTGCCCCTAATGAGCAATACCAGGTTTAAACTGGGAACTAATTATCTGATAAGGAAAAGTCATCTTATCCAATATGGGGGGCTGATTACATTGATATCTGTTTTACAGCCAACCTGCTTATCGAGTTAAAGGCTATGTGAGCTGCCAGAGGCCATTGAAGTGATATCTGCTCGTTAAGCTGCATCATTGGACTCCTCAAGGCAAAGGCGCAGAAGAAGAAACAATTGTGCCATTTGATATGTAGATGCAGCGTGTTGGATTCAAACTATGGATTTTGACTTAGGGATACTACCAAAGAAGCGGGGCGGCATGTTTGCAAGCAGGGCTTCATCAACATGCAGCTAGGCTTGTTTGTTCACACGAAGAGTCTAAACTGTCTTTCGTTGGAACTTGCAATATTCTGTGAGAACTTTCGTAGAGCTCTTACATGTATCGGCCCTGCAATTGTTTCATTTTATGTTCTTCAGTTTACTTCGAATTCTTTCCTTTTCTTTACCAATTCGCATGTACGCAATATTCAGTTTGTACGCACCGGGCCATATAGATCCAGAGGCCAATATTTTCATGAAGATTTGCACAATGCCTAGGGCGCTCCCTGAAATTTTATCTGGTTATTTGGGCCCATGCAATGTGCCAATAATGAGACTGTCACATAGGGAATTATTAAGGCGAATTCCTATGACAGGCCGACAACACAGCAAAGAGGATACCACAAATACAGGGAGCTCCCAGAGCATTGTTGGATGCACAGATCATTTGGAGTGTGGACCCACAAACTTCTTTGTTGAGATCATTATTTTCCGAGAGGATTGTCAGAATCAACATTGATCTAAACAAATCCATTGATAATGGGTACTGGTGGCATAATTTGATATTTAAAGATTCATCAAAGTGTGTAATTCTTTTTCGTGCTCCCCGTTGTTTATTGTTGGCTTGCCAAAGGTCACTAATAATATTTTGGCAAGGCAGGCCTGAATTAGGTTTTAAGTGATCACAGATGTTTCTCCAATCCGGACAAGAAGAGCCTAACAAACACTAGAATTTCCTATAACAGTTTGAAGGCAACATGAATTAAACATGTGAGGTAAATCTATTGGCTTTATAACCGGTTCACTTACCTTTAAAGTTGCCAATAGGAAAGTCATAGGTGGCACATACGACAGAAAAATCGTTTTTTGGGTTAGCCAACTCTAGGCAACAAGAAGGCGGTGACTTATTTACCTCTCGGGCCATGGGTGGTGGGAGGGTGGGGAAACCCCGGATTTGTGTCATTTTCATGTCCTGTAGGTGTTTCAAGTTTCTCGTCGTAGGTGAAGTTAGGGCAACATTGTCAATGGGAATAAGGATTCGTAGATCCCCATGGCGACGGGCTTTCTTGAAAGGGTGTTCACAAGTCGGAGGATGGTGTCGATCGCCAAGCATTAGGTCTGGCGTGCTTAGTGTTTGCCCACAGAAGCGGTGTCCTCCGGAGGAGATGGCATTGCAGGGTATTTTTGTTCTCTAGTTCTGTTTTCGTCCGATAAAGCTTTGGGAGACTTGTGATGTTTCCGTCCCTCTCGTCGGTCTGACCGGAGTTGGGATAGTGTGGCTCTCTTCGGAGCTAGCTCATCCGGGCCGACAATCATTCAAGTTAGCGGTCGCTGGCGTCTCCTAGTTTACATTGATGACTTCCTGGAAGTTGTTTTCTATAACCTTCTGGGTTTGAACAAGGTTGCTCCGGTAAGACGAATGCTCAAACATGGCAACAGGCTGTGCTCATGGCATGCCACCGGTGAACGCAGAAGGAAGACTAAGGTTTGTGAAGATTTCCTCAAGGACATGTGAGTAATTTCTATTCTTATATGGAAGTTCTCATAAGGGCTTGTTTTATTTAATGCATGACCCTTTTTCATGGTTTTTGAATTTTGATACAACCCACCACCTTGAGCCTTTTCTGCAAAAAAGACAGCAGATCTGTTTTTTCTAGGGAGGATAAGAGGATAATCAATATATGTAGAGTGCTAGCGTTTATTCATGTCAGGAGCAAGAAGTAGATTTTCAATCAAGTTTTTAGAGTCATGATAGTTAATCTACCGTACAGTACAAAATCATATTCGTATAGGGAGATTGCCCGCCAATATCCTCAATCTTCTCCGCGTTGGCTCATCCGATAAATCAGCGATCGAGTAATTAAATCGTGCAGTAATCAATACTCCGTCTGTATATATGGAAGGAATCGCCGGGGTATTCAGCGAGAACGCTACCCCCTCCGTATATGGAAGGAATCGCCGGAGTATTCCATAGATTAGCCACAGGATTTTGGCAATCTCGCTGGCATCTCGGGAATCACCCGCCCGCAGACGCCGCCGTGGCCGGATTCCATAGATTCCTGCAATCACCGCCGGAGCCGGAGGCGATCGACCGCGATGAGCATGTATATATACAAGGACGTAGTACGTGCACAAGCAGTAAAACCCCAGCGCCAACTGCTAGCTCATCGAATCCTGATCGCCATGCATTTCTTCCAGGTCGTTCTGGCGTGGATGTTCCCGTGCGCCGTGTGCACGACGATGGCGCCGACCGTGGCGGCGGCAGCGACCACGGAGGGCGCTTCGACCGTCGAGCACGTGCGCGGCAGCTCCTCGTCGCCGGCTTTCGGCCCTGGCGACGCTAAGGTGGCCTCCGACCCGGGCTCCTCCCCGTCGTCGAGGTCGTCCACGTCCTCCTCCTTGCTCGGCGCGCGAAGCAGTTCGTCGAACGGCGCACGCTCACCGGCGAGGGAGCGCGGTGACACGGCCGCGCCCAAGGGCCACGCGGTGAGGCGGTGCCTGCGCAGGTTCGCCAGGAAGCTGCAGCGCGCCGGGGCCGAATACGCCGCCGACGAGCGGCCCGGCGGGCGACGTGGTCGGAAGAAAAGCCGGGCGACGAAGCCGGACGGGAGGGTCGCCGCCGTCGAGGACGGCACCGCCCGCGAGAGGGAGGAGGCCCTCGCGAGCGCGATCGCGTACTGCAACGAGTCGAGCCGGCCGCGGTGCAAGCCGCCGCTGGCCCCCTCGCCCAGCTTGGACGGCTGGCTCCTCCTCGCTCGTCCGGAGGAGGAGGTCGGCACCACGAGCGCTGCCTCGCAGTGCGAATGCGAGGGGCAGGACACCTCGAGCTCCGCCGTCCACCACCACGGCCACGCGGCCTGCGACGGTACGTTGTTAACCGACACGTCGATCCATCTGCTGCACCGGCGCACGTCTAAACCGTTGCTGATCTCCTTCGTGCAGCAGAATGCTGCGGCGGCAGGCCGTCCACGGCGGAAACGCTGCGTGGACCGGCCACGGAGCTGGGAGAGGGCGACGTCTTCGACGGACCTGACGGGGACGTCCTCAGGATAACAAGTTACTTCGCCGCCAAATATGTGCAGTGCGCCATTGAAAAATAGCTCGGAGTTTCACATGAGACGAGGGAAACAGTTTGTCGTAGATCTACAGGACCGTGTCTTGCCTTTGATCTTGTGAGATCTGTCCATATATATCAGTGTGCGAGTATAAGATATGATTGCATGCAACGTTCTAACGAGGATCTCCTGGAGTTAACCAACTACACAATCGCTCGATTGTTTCTGAATCAGGCTGCTATTTTTAAGCGTAATTGGCAAAGGAGATAAGAGACAACCCTATTTATTCGAACCATAGCTTTGCTGAATGAAAAGAAAGAGAGATAACATCTTATAGAAAGCATAAATGTAGACATTCGATCAAAAGAAATTAGAAGATTCAAGTAGGGGCATGGCCCAGCTCGGTCGCCACTATATTCTCTGCTTGTACTCGTATCTACACATTTGGAATATAATCAACTTTAACTCGTTTTCTTGATCTGGCCATGCACGTTGAATTATTGAATGAGTATAAAGCCAGTCTATCTTTTTTTAACTACCATACTAACCACAGTGATAAAAGTTTGGCCACTCCTAAACCACTGGGGCGATTCTGTAAAAGTAAATGTAGAAGAAGTAGGTCACCTCCGCAAAGAATTGATTAGTGAGATAGAAAAATTTATAACATTTATTCTGTATTCAAAAGAAATCTTTCAATGATATACTCCCTCTATTTCATAATGTAATGCAGACAGATATTTTTCATGGATTCAAACTTCATCAAATTTGGCCAAGGTTGTAGAGAAAATATCTATGTATATAATATCGAATCATTGTCATTACGTACATCGTGCAACATATTTTCATATCATCTGGGTCTTATATTTATTTGATATTGTCGCTATTCATATTTTGTAATTAATAAACTTGGTCAAACTTTAAAATGTTTGACATATAGAACCATACGTGCAATAATATGGAGTAGAGAGAGTAATTTTGAAGTCACATGATTTATATCCGCTAAACTATGATATTTTTGGTTTAAATTATGATAAAAGCTAACTCTTAGAAAAAAGTGTCCACACCTTATAAACTGGAACGGAGGGTATACCACTAGTTTAGTACATAACTATTTCATCTATTAAAGACAACCAATCTAATTATCATCAGAGGATTATATATAATTAGATTATTTGTATTATTCTTTTGTAAAACTTGAGATGTGATTTTGTGATGAATCAGTACCTCATGGCATCTCTTATACAATTAATGGAAGTAAAATATTTGGCCAATGAAATTATGGTCTGATTTTAGTTAAAAGTTCTGGTACTCCACAAAAAACTGTTAAAAGGTCTAGTGCAATGGTTGCTAGAAATACGTATAATGGGTTAAAATCTGGGATTGAGTTCCCTTTTTACCCTGTAATGTAACTGTTAGAAATAATTAATAGAACCCATTTTCCATTCATGTTCAATTCTTTGTATTTTCAAACAATGTTCAATTTTTTTGTTTGCAATATGTTTATACTTCCGCTCAAATGAGTTTGGATAACCACAGGATGAAAGTGACCACAGTATGAAAGTGACACAACTATTCTTAGTTCGAGCTCAAATGAGTTTGGATAAACAGTGAAATCTTAAAAAAAAGAGGAAAAATCTTATTTTTTTCGTGTCAAACATTGAAAAATGTTTTTAGTGCTTGAAAAATTTCCTCATGAAATCATATTCATGGAAGTTGTGAAAAAAAATTGATGCTCCAAAAACACCATTTTCAGAAGCGTTTTGGAGTACACAATTTTTGTTTGCTGTGACTTCCACGAATGCCATTTCAAAAAGAAAATGTGCAAGCGCTCAAAAAATTTGCTAAAGTTTGCCACAAAAAAAGCAGAATTTTTTAAATTCCTTTTCAACTTGTTATGAATTTACTATTCATTGTGTGTTTATTTGTGCTCGTGACATGTTGGGAACTTTCCGTAGAAGAGCTCCTATGTGGCGGCTTTAGCACTAGTTTTCCATCGCACTTGCTTGCCTGGGCCTGGCCCAATAAGGCGACAGGGTCTGGTCGCTAGGTCGTAGGTCTCCTTCGTTCATTTGACCCAGTATTGACTTTGGGCAAAAATGAACCTAAAAAAACATAAGAATGAAGAAAATACGAAAATTTGAAAAAATCAAGGATTTGTAAAAAAATCATAAATTTCAAAAAAGATTATGTATATGGAAAAGTTCGAATTTTTGAAAAGGTTCATGGATTTTGAAAGAAAAAGTTTCATGCATTTGAAGATTTTCATATTTTTAAAATTTAGCAAATTTGAAAATTGTTCATGGAATGAAAATAGTTCATGAATTTGAAAAGGTTGTGGGATTTGAATTAACTTCTTGAAATTGTAGAAAGTTTGCATAGTAGAAAAATGCTCATGAATTTTAAAGGAGTTCGTGAATTTGATTAAAAAATAAAAATTAATTTAAAAAGGTTCTATAGAATTTGAAAAACTTTCATGAATTTGAAAATTTGTCAAAGCAAGAAAAGAAAAGAAAAAAGGAAAAAGAAAATGGGGGGAAACTAAACAAAACCCATTCCAGAAAATATCAGAATAAAGCAAAAAAAGAAAACACCCTAGAAGCTTCTAGATGCTTTCCAAAACCTTTCTAGGAAAATACGAGAAGGTTCACAAAACCTCGAGAGTTTCCCAGGAAAACCTGACTTATTGGTCGAGCTAATACGATCGAAGGGGTGTGCCCGTGTACGCAATACCATCGAAGAGGTGTTGGGGTATTTGGCCCCTTCAGGAGTCGCGCCCAGCGCTCGCTAGCACGCACCTCACCTATTTTTTTTGTTTCATTTGTTTATTTAACAATTAATCCATTGACCAGTTGTCAATTTTGTTAGAGATACGACACGCAATCGATACGATGAAAAGCGGAATCAAGCAAAAGGGACACGAGATTTTAACGTGGAAAACCCCTTCAACATGAAAGGGAAAAAACCACGCGCGTCAGCCAGCCAAACTTCACTATGATCGGGAGAGGTTACAAACGCCGGGGATTCACAACTGATCAACTTATCCGGTACGGCGGCTTACAAGAGGTATATATAACACGGGTGTCCTAGGTCAACCCTGATTCATACCGGGCCTTGCTCTGCTCGCTCGTCAGAAGTTGGCCTTCCCCTTTATATTAGAATTTGGAGCATGACATAACAAATTTGACCTTTGACCCATTGACCAATTTGACCATTAACTTTTCCGAAAAAGTTCATGGAAATGATAAAAGTTCGTACATTAGGAACGACTCCATGAGTTCAAAAGGTTGACATATTTGGAAAATGTTAGTGATTTCGAAATTTAAAAGGTCGTGAATTAAAAGAAGTTCCTGAATTTGGTAAAAGCTCATGATTTTGGATTTGAAAAACTTTGTGCTCAAAAAGTTTGACAAATTTCAGAAACATACACGCATCTGAGATTATTTCACTAATCTGATTTTTTACGAAATCGTGAAAAGTTCATGACTTTGAAAAAATTTCCATGGTTTTGAGAAAACTCACAAATTCAATAAAGTTCACTATTTAAAAATTAAAATAAAAACAGAGATAAATAGAAAAACAAACACATAAATACTATCGGGAGAAGAGAAACAAAAAAAGGTAGAAAAAGTACAACAGAAAAACTAAATCAACAATCTATAAAACATGTAGTAGCTCCCTAAAGCTTTAGGGTTAAGCATGCGAGAGTAGTAAGAGAGGGCGTGAGCACTGCGTGCGCCTAAGAGCACTTTAGCAGATGCGTTATAACCTCATCAACATGTATAATTTCGTCCGATATAGCGTTTTGCGTTTCTGGCGGCCCGAACTGTTGGAAATATGCCCTAGAGGCAATAATAAATTGCTTATTATCATATTTCCTTGTTCATGATAATCGTTTATTATCCATGCTATAATTGTGTTGATCGGAAACTCAGATACATGTGTGGATACATAGACAACACCATGTCCCTAGTATGCCTCTAATGACTAGCTCATTGATCAAAGATGACTATGGTTTCCTAGTCATGGACATGAGATGTCATTTGGTAACGGGATCACATCATTAGGAGAATGATGTGATGGACAAGACCCAAACTACAAACGTAGCATATGATCGTGTCAGTTTATTACTATTGTTTTATGCATGTGAAGTATATGTTCCTATGACCATGAGATCATGCAACTCACTGACACCGGAGGAGTACCTTGTGTGTATCAAACGTCGGAACGTAACTGGGTGACTATAAAGGTGCTCTACAGGTATATCTGAGGGTGTCTGTTGGGTTGGCATGGATCAAGACTGGGATTTGTTACTCCGTGTGACGGAGAGGTATCTCATGGTCCACTCGGTAATACAACATCACTATAAGCCTTGCAAACAATGTGACTAAAAAGTTAGCTACGGGATCTTATATTACGGAACGAGTAAAGTAACGAGATTGAACTAGGTATAGAGATATCGTTGATCGAATCTCGGGCAAGTAACATACCGGAGAACAAAGGGAACAGCATACGAGATTAACTAAATCCTTGACATAGAGTTTCAACCGATAAAGATCTTCATAGAATATGTAGGAACCAATATGGGCATCCAGGTACCGCTATTGGTTATTGACCGTAGAGGTGTCTCGGTCATGTCTACATAGTTCTCAAACCTGCAGGGTCTGCACACTTAAGGTTCAGTGACGTTTCGGTAGTATAGAGTTATGTATGGTGGTGATCGAAGGTTGTTTGGAGTCCCGGATGATATCCCAGACATCACGAGGAGCTCCGAAATGGTCCGGAGGTAAATATTGATATATAGGAAGTCCTGTTTGTTAGAAACATGCCCTAGAGGCAATAATAAAATGGTTATTATTGTATGTCCTTGTTCATGATAATTGTCTATTGTTCATGCTATAATTGTATTAACCGGAAATCAGAATGCATGTGTGAATACTTAGACCACAACGTGTCCCTAGTGAGCCTCTAGTTGACTAGCTCGTTGATCAATAGATGGTCACGGTTTCATGACCATGGACATTGGATGTCGTTGATAACGGGATCACATCATTAGGAGAATGATGTGATGAACAAGACCCAATCCTAAGCATAGCACACGATCGTGTAGTTCGTTTGCTAAAGCTTTTCAATGTCAAGTATCGTTTCCTTAGACCATGAGATTGTGCAACTCCCGGATACCGTAGGAATGCTTTGGGTGTGCCAAACGTCACAACGTAACTAGGTGGCTATAAAGGTGCACTATGGGTATCTCCGAAAGTGTCTGTTGGGTTGGCACGAATCGAGACTGGGATTTGTCACTCCGTATGATGGAGAGGTATCTCTAGGCCCACTCGGTAAGACATCATCATAATGAGCTCAATGTGACTAAGGAGTTAGCCATGGGATGATGTGTTATGGAACGAGTAAAGAGACTTGCCAGTAACGAGATTGAACAAGGTATATGGATACCAACGATCGAATCTCGGGCAAGTATCATACCGATAGACAAAGGGAATTGCATACGGGATTGATTGAATCCCTAACATCTTGGTTCATCCGATGAGATCATCGTGGAGCATGTGGGAGCCAACATGGGTATCTAGATCCCGCTGTTGGTTATTGACCGGAGAGGTGTCTCGGTCATGTCTACGTGTCTCCCGAACCCGTAGGGTCTACACACTTAAGGTTCGATGACGCTAGGGCTATAGGGAAATGGTATAGGTGATTACCGAAGGTTGTTCAGAGTCCTAGATGAGATCCCGGACGTCACGAGGAGCCCCGGAATGGTTTGGAGGTAAATATTGATATATAGGAAGTCCTGTTTTGGTCACGGGAAAGTTTTCGGGCTCATCGGTAGTGTACCGGGAGTGCCGGGAGGGTGCCGGAGGACCCCCGGGAGGGGTGTGACGACCAAAGGACTTCGTGGGCCCTTAGAGGAGGTGTACCAGCCCTTATTGGGCTGTCCAAGACTTTGCGGAAGGTCCCATGCGGCTAGGGATAAGAGATAAGGCTGAAAAGGATTCAAAAGGAAGAGATCCACCTCCCTTGTGGGAGGTGGACTCCTCCCTAGGTTCGGCCGAACCTCTCCTCCTTGGAGGAGGGGCCAAGGCAGCCCTCCCTCTCCCTCCTCCTATTTATATCCAAGGTATTGGGGCTGATTTGAGACACAACTTCTCTCTCTCTCTCTCGGCGCAGCCCTACCCTTCCTCTTCCTCGTTCTCCATAGCACTTGGCGAAGCCCTGCTGGAGTACACGTAGCTCCACCGTCACCACGCCGTCATGCTGCCGGAGCTCTCCCTCAACCTCTCCTTCCTCCTTGCTGGATCAAGGCGTAGGATACATCATCGGGCTGCACGTGTGTTGAACGCGGAGGCGCCGTTGTTCGGCGCTTAGATCGGAGTCCACCGTGATCTGAATCGCTACGAGTATGACTCCACCAACCGCGTTCTTGTAACGCTTCCGCTTAGCGATCTTCAAAGGTATGAAGATGCAATCTCTCCCCACTCGTTGCTGGTTTCTCCATAGATAGATCTTGGTGATCGTAGGAACTTTTTTGATTTACTACTACGTCTCCCCAACACTGTTTTGGTCACCGAAAAAGTTTCGGGCTCATCGGTAGTGTACCGGGAGTGCCGGAGGGTACCGGGGGGACCATTGGGAGGGGTGTCTTGAACCAAGAGGCTACATGGGTTGTGGGAGGAGGTAAACCAGCCCCTAATGGGCTGGCCGAAGCCTCCTCTAAGGGCCCATGCGGCTGGAGTGGTTTGAGAAGGAAAAAAATCCAAAGGTGGAGAGGTGGAAAGAGTTTCCAAGTGGAAAGAAGGAATCCTACTCCTAATAGGATTGGAGTAGGACTCCTCCACCTCCAATTTCGACCAAACCTTGAGGGTTTGAGGCTGCCTCCTCCCCTCCCTCCCTCCTATATATACTAGAGGATTTAGAGGAAAAAGCTAACCCTAATTGCCACGTGCTGCCCTCTTCTCCCTCCAGATCGTTTCCTGCTCTAGATCGGTTTTCAGCGATGCTTAGGCGAAGCCTTGCTAGAATTCCTCCACCACCATCGCCGCAACACCATCGCACTGCCGGAGAACTCGTCTACCTCTTTGCTCCCTCTTGCTGGATCAAGAAGGCAGAGATCGTCATCGAGTTGTGCGTCTGCTGAACGTGGAGGTGTCGTCCGTTCGGCGCTAGATCGGAAGGACCGTGATCAAGATCGCGAGACAATTCGTGATTGGATCGCGGGACAGATCGTGATGAGATCGCAGGATGGATCATGATTAGATCGCGAAACGGATCGTGATGGGATCGCGGGACGCTCGGCGATTTGGATCGCGAAGACGTTCGATTACATCAACCGCGTTTCTTAATGCTTCCCGCTTAGCGATCTACAAGGGTATGTAGATCCACTCTCCCTCTCGTAGATGCTCATCACCATGGATAGATCTTGCATGTGCATAGGAAATTTTTTGTTTCCCATGCAACATTCCTCAACAGTGGCATCATGAGCTAGGTCTATGTGTAGATGAGATCTCGAGTAGAACAGAAAGAGTTTGTGGGCGTTGATGGTTAGATTGCTTCCTCCCTTGGTCGTGTTTTGGTTCAGCGGTATTGTGGGATGAAGCGGCCCGGACCAACCTTACTCGTACGCTTACGAGAGACCGGTTCCATCGACTGACGTGTAACTTCGTTGCACAAAGATGGCTGACAGGTGTCTATTTCTCCTACTTTAGTTGGACCAGATTCGACAAAGGCGGTCCTTGAGAAGGTTGAAAAGCAAGTTATGTATCACCGTTGTGGTTTTGCGTAGGTGAGAATTGTTCTTGCTAGATACCCGTAGCAGCCACGTAAAACATGCAACAACAATTAGAGGACGTCTAACTTGTTTTTGCATGGTATGTTGTGATGTAATATGGCCAATTACATGATGAGATATATGTGATGTATGAGATGATCATGTATTGTATAGAATATCACGACTTGCATGTCGATGAGTACGGCAACCGGCAGGAGCCGTAGGGCTGTCTTTAATTATTGCATGACCCGTGTGTCAATCATTAAGCGCTATGTGATGCTTTACTTTATCGCTAAACGGTAGCAATAGTAGTAGAAGAATGGTGGGTGCTACAACCCCGATGGTGACACATTGATGGAGATCAAGATGATGGAGATCATGCTGGTGCTTTCAAGATGGAGATCAAAAGCACAAGTTCATGGCCATATCATGTCACTTATGATTTGCATGTGATGTTAATCCTTTTATGCACCTTGGTTTGCTTAGGACGACGGTAGCATTATAAGGTGATCCATCACTTAATTTCAAGATAAATTGTGTTCTCCCCGAGTGTGCACCGTTGCGAAAGTTCGTCGTGTCGAGACACCACATGATGATCGGGTGTGATAGACTCTACGTTCACATACAATGGGTGCAAGCCAGTGTTGCACATGCAGAACACCCGGGTTAAACTTGACGAGCCTAGCATGTACAGACATAGCCTCGGAACACAAGAGACCAAAAG
This sequence comes from Hordeum marinum, assembly GCA_022496015.1. Taxonomy (NCBI): domain Eukaryota; kingdom Viridiplantae; phylum Streptophyta; class Magnoliopsida; order Poales; family Poaceae; genus Hordeum; species Hordeum marinum. The sequence goes on from CM039678.1 coordinate 474,182,230, forward strand.
GTCGAACATGAGTCATATAGTAGATATGATCAACATGATGATGTTCACCATTGAAACCACCTCAACTCACGTGATGATCGGACTTGAGTTGGTGAATTTGGATCATGTATCACTCGAATGACCGGAGGGATGTCAATTTGAGTGGGAGTTCTTCAGTAATATGATTAATTAAACTCATTATCATGAACATAGTCAGTTGTGTCTTTGCAAATTATGTTGTAGATTACATGCTCGGGCTGTAGCTCCCTTGAATTTTTATATGTTCCTAGAGAAATAGAGTTGAAAGATGATGGTAGCAATTTTGCGGACTGGGTCCGTGATCTAAGGATTGTCCTCATTGCTGCACAGAAGGCTTATGTCCTTAATGCACCGCTCAGTGCGCTAACCCCTCTAGCGTCGTCTGTAGATGTTGTGAACATCTGACAGGTACGTTCTCATGACTACTTGATAGTTTAGTGCGTCATGCATTACAGCTTAGAATTGAGGCTCCGAAACGTTTTGAACATCACGGAACATATGAGATGTTCTAAGAGCTGAAATTAGGATCTCAGGCTCGTGCCCGTGTTGCGAGATATGAGATCTCCAACAAGATTCTTTGCCTGCAAGATGAAAGAAAATAGCTCAATCGTTGAGCATGTGCTCAGATTGTCTCGATGCTACAATCGCTTGAATCGAGTGGGAGTTAATCTTCCAGATAAGATAGTGATTGATATAGTTCTCCAAGTCATTGTCACTAAGCTACTAGAACTTGGTGATGAACTATAAAATGCCAAGGATAGAAATAATGATCCCTGAGCTGTTCGCGATGTTTGACACCGCGAAGGTAGAAATCAAGAAGGAGCGTCAAGTGTTGATGGTTAGTAAAAACCACTAGTTTCGAGAAGGGCACGGGCAAGGAGGGAAACTTCACGGATGGCAAGTCAGTTGCTGCTCCAGTGAAGCAACCCAAAGTTGAACCCAAACCCGAGATTAAGTGCTTTGATTATGAGGAGAGCGGTCCCTAAAACGGAACAACCCTAGATACTTGGTAGATAAGAAGGCTGGCAACGTCGACATAAGTATATTTGATATACGTGTTATTGATGTGTACCTTGCTAGTACTCCTAGTAGCACCTGGGTATTGGAAACCGGTTCGGTTGCTAAATGTTAGTAACTCGAAATAAAAGCTACAGAATAAACGGAGAACTAGCTAAGGGTGAGGTGACAATGTGTGTTGGAAATGTTTCCAAGGTTGATGTGATCAACATCACATGCTCTCTCTACCTTCGGGATTAGTGACGAACCTAAATAAATGTTATTTGGTGTTTTGCGTTGAGCATGAACGTGATTAGATCGTGTTTATTGCAACACGGTTATTCATTTAAGTTAGGGAATAATGGTTATTCTGTTTACATGAATAATACCTTCAATGGTCATGCACCCAGTGAGAATGGTTTGTTGAATCTTGATCGTAGTAATACACATGTTCATAACATTGATGCCAAAAGATACAAAGTTAATAATGATAGTACCACATACTTGTGGCATTGCCGCTAAATGTCATATTGGTATAAAGTGCATGAAGAAACTCCATGCTGATGGATCTTTGGACTCATTCGATTTCGAATCAGTTGAGACATGTGAACCATGCCTCTTGGGCAAGATGACTAAGGACCTCGTTTTCCAGATTGATGGAGCGGGCAAGTGATTTATTGGAAATGATGCATGTTGATGTATGCAATCCAATGAGTTGTAGCGCGCGATGGATATCGTTGTTTTCTTACCTTCACTGATGATTTGAGTAGATATAGTGTATATTTACTTAATGAAACACAAGTCTGAATCGTTTGAAAGGTTCAAGAAAATTCAGAGTGAAGTTTAAGATCATCATGACAAGAAGATAAAAATGTCTGCGATATGATCATGGAGGTGAATATCTGAGTTACGAGTTTCGCATACAACTTTAGACAATGTGAAAGTTGTTTCACAACTCACGCCACCTGGAACACCATAGTGTGATGGGGTGTTTGAACGTCATAGTCGTGCTTTATTGGATATGGTGCGTGCTATGATGTCCCTTATCGTTTTGTTACTATAATTTTGGGGTTATGAATTAGAGACAACTACATTCACTTTAAATAGGGCACCATCTAAATCCATTGAGATGACACCATATGGTTTGGCAGAAACCTAAGCTGCCATTTCTTAATGTTTGGGGTTGCGACACATATGTGAAAAGGGTTTTCACCTAATGAGCTCGAACTCAAAAGCGGACAAATGCATCTTCACAGAATACCCTAATAACAGTTGGGTATACCTTCTATCTCAGATCCGAGTACAAAGTGTTTGTTGATAAAACTGTTTCCTTTCTCGAGAAAGAGTTTCGCTCGAAAGAATTAAGTGGGAGGAAGATAGAACTTGGTGAGGTTGTTGAACCTTTATTTCATCCATAGAGTAGCGCAACACAGAAATATGTTTCTGTGGAGTCTACGTCAGTTGTAGAGGAAGTTAATGATGATGATCATGAAGCTTCGGATCAAGTTACTATCGAACCTCGTAGGTCGACAAGGACGTGTACTACTCCTGAGTGGTACGACAACCCTGTCTTAGAGGTCATGTTGTTGAACAATGATGAACCTACGAACTATGGAGAAGCGATGTTGGGCCCGAATTCTGACAAATGGTTAGAGTCCATGAAATCCGAGAAAGGATCCATGTATGAAAACCAAGTATAGACTTTGGTAGATTTGCTCGTTGGACGGCAGGTCGTTGAGTACAAATGGACCTTTAAGATGAAGACAGACGCTGATGGTGAATGTCACCATTTATAAAGCTCGACTTGTCGCAAAGAAGTTTCCGACAAGTTCAAGGAGTTGACTGCGATGAGACTTTCTCACTCGTAGCGATGCTAAAGTTTGTTGGAATTATGTTAGCAGTTGCTGCATTTTTCAATTATGAAATCTGGCAGATGGATGTCAAAACATCGTTTCCTTAACGGTTTACTTGAGGAAAGGTTGTATGTGATACAACCAAAAGGTTTTGTCAGTCCTAAGGATGCTAAAAGGTGTGCAAGCTCCAGTGATCCTTCTATGGACTGGAGCAAGCATCTCGGAGTTGGAATATACGCTTTGATGAGGTGGTCATAGTTTTTGAGTCTATACAAAGTTTATGAGAAACTTGTATCTACAATAAAGTGAGTGGGAGCACTATAGAATTTTTGATAAGCATATGTGGTTGACATATTATTGATCAAAAATGATGTAGAATTTCTGGAAAGCATAAACGGTTGTTTGAAAAGTGTTTTTCAAAGGAAGACCTGGATAAAGCTACCTAATTGTTAAGCATCAAGATCTATAGAGATAGATCAAGATGCTTGATGAGACTTTCAATGAGTACATACCTTGACAAGATTTTGAAAGAGTTCAAAATGGATCAGTCAGAGAAAGAGTTCTCGCATGATTTGTAAGGTGTGAAGTTGAGTGAGACTCAAAGGTCGACAACGACAGAAGAAAGAGAAAAGACGAACGTCGTCCCCTATGCCTTAGCCATAGGCTCTATATAGTATGCCATGCTGTGTACCGCACATGTATGTGCCTTGCCATGAGTCCGTCAAGGGGTACAAGAGTGATCCAGGAGTGGATCACTGGACAGCAATCAAGATTATCCTTAGCAACTAAGACACTAAGGAAAATGTTTCTCGATTATGGAGGTGAGAAAGAGTTCGTCCTAAAGAGTTACGTCGATGCAAGCTTTGACACCAATCTGGATGACTCTTAGTAGCAATCCGGATACATGTAGTAGAGCAGCCATTTGGTATAGCTCCAAGTGGAGTGTGGTAGCAGTGTTTACAGTTTAACATAGAGATTTGCAAAGTACACACGGATCTGAATGTCGCAAACCCGTTGACTATAAGACCTCTCTCACATGCAAAGCATGATCGAGCCCCAGAACTCATTGGGTGTTAGATTCATAACAATGTGAATCACATGGTGATGTGAACTAGATTATTGACTCTAGTGCAAGTGGGAAACTGTTGGAAATATGCCCTAGAGGCAATAATAAATTGCTTATTATCATATTTCCTTGTTCATGATAATCATTTATTATCCATGCTATAATTGTGTTGATTAGAAACTCAAATACATGTGTGGATACATAGACAACACCATGTCCCTAGTATGCCTCTAATAGACTAGCTCGTTGATCAAAGATGACTATGTTTTCCTAGTCATGGACATTAGATGTCATTTGGTAACGGGATCACATCATTAGGAGAATGATGTGATGGACAAGACCCAAAGTACAAACGTAGCATATGATCGTGTCAGTTTATTGCTACTGTTTTCTGCATGTGAAGTATATGTTCCTATGACCATGAGATCATGCAACTCACTGACACCGTAGGAGTACCTTATGTGTATCAAACGTCGCAACGTAACTGGGTGACTATAAAGGTGCTCTACAGGTATCTTCGAGGATATCTATTGGGTTGGCATGGATCAAGACTGGGATTTGTTACTCCATGTGACGGAGAGGTATCTCATGGCCCACTCAGTAATACAACATCACTATAAGCCTTGCAAGCAATGTGACTAAAGAGTTAGCCACGGGATCTTGTATTATGGAATGAGTAAAGATACTTCCCAGTAACGAGATTGAACTAGGTATAGAGATACCGACGATCGAATCTCGGGCAAGTAACATACCGAAGAACAAAGGGAACAACATACGGGATTAACTAAATCCTTGACATAGAGGTTCAACCGATAAAGATCTTCGTAGAAGATGTAGGAACCAATATGGGCATCCAGGTCCCGCTATTGGTTATTGACCGTAGAGGTGTCTCGGTCATGTCTACATAGTTCTCGAACCCGCAGGGTCTGCACACTTAAGGTTCGGTGACGTTTCGGTAGTATAGAGTTATGTATGGTGGTGATTGAAGGTTGTTTGGAGTCCAGGATGAGATACCGGACTTCACGAGGAGCTCCGGAATGGTCTGGAGGTAAAGATTGATATATAGGAAGTCCTGTTTTGGTCACGGAAAAGTTTCGGGCTCATCGGTAGTGTACCGAGAGTGCCGGGAGGGTACCGGGAGATCATCGGGAGGGGTGTCTCGGGCCAAGAGGCTACATGGGCTGTGGGAGGAGGTAAACCAGCCTCTGGTGGGCTGGCCAAAGCTTCCTCTAAGGGCCCATGCGGCTGGAGTGGTTTGAGAAGGAAAAAATCCAAAGGTGGAGAGGTGAAAAGAGTTTTCAAGTGGAAAGGAGGAATCCTACTCCTAATAGGATTGGAGTAGGACTCCTCCACCTCCAATTTCGACCAAACCTTGAGATCGCGGGATGGATCGTGATGAGTTCGTGGGACGGATCGCGGGACGGATCGTGATGAGATCGCGGGACGCTCGGCGATTTGGATCGCGAAGACGTTCGACTACACCAACCGCGTTTCTTAACGCTTCCCGCTTAGCGATCTACAAGGGTATGTAGATCCACTCTCCCTCTCGTAGATGCTCATCACCATGGATAGATCTTGCATGTGCGTAGGAAATTTTTTGTTTTCCATGCAACGTTCCCCAACATGAACAGGTTCGCTATATCTAGCTTAGCCCATAAAATTTACACAAACAACCCGCAAAAACCGCCCTTCTACTGTTATATCTACCGGACCGCATGCGTTTTAGGGTTCGCGTCTCGCATTTTCTCTGTGTCACACCCAAGATGCGATCCTATCCTTATTTTGACACGAGGGCCTCGACAGGGATAGAAGCGCATCTCGTCGTGTTGCAAGAATGGATATCATTACAAGTACATTTATAAAAGAGATGAGTATATGAAATTGGTTTACACTCGCCACAAGCTACATCAAGACCACATCAATACAACAACATATTCAAACATCAAACATAAGAGCAGGGTCCGACTACAGACTAAATCAAACGATAAAATGACATCAATCCTTGCTATTCCAGACCGTCGCCTAGAACCCATCCTAGATCGATGATGAAGAAGAAGAACTCCAAATCAAACAAGCACCGCTCTCACGTCAAAGCATCGCATTACCTGTACTTGCAACTATTGTTGTAGTAATCCGTGAGCCACATGGACTCAGCAATCTCATTTCCAAGGGTATCAAGACTAGCAAAGCTTAATGGGTGAGGTATGGTTAAGTGGTGAGGCTGCAGCAAGCGACTAAGCATATATTTGAGTGGCTAACTTACGAGTACAGAAAGCAAAGTATGGTGGTCTACGCATAACGGGCGTGAACTAATAATGATCACTAAGTGATCCTGAACTGAGCTTCGTGTTGATATTTGTATTTGATTCCCCTATGATGTTGATTAGTTATTGTCTCTCGAGCTTGTGTTTCTCTCTAATTTTGGGGATGTTGACCCATTTCTTCATTGATTTTGCGAATGAGTCAGATATGCAATTAGTGGTCTTGGTCTTCTTTGATTTGTATTCATGTGGTGAGATTTGGCACCTACCCTCATCTCCATAGCTCTGTTGTTAAGGTGGTTGCAATTTCGCCCTCGTGTTCCATTTGATTGAGCTTAGTACATTAGTAAATGTTGTTATCAATTGATTTTAGTTGTTGTGATATTGTAAGTGCTAGCTTTATTCTTCATTATATTTTTAGTGCTGGTGAGTGTAGGTGGGATTACGGTGTAGCTTTACTTATTGACCTCTTTTAGTTTATGTTCACTATTGGAGTTGGTCTCCGATCTACAATGATGCAACATATTATGAGTTCACTTTTAGTTACTGCTGGGTGATGATAATTCATTTATAAAAGACTAGACTTCCAGTTTATGCACCATAGATTAGACTAGTCATCTCGTTTTTATTTATTTTTTAGTTCCCTAATTACAGTTGCATAGTTGATGTAATTATGTAGATTTTATTACACGTTAGAATATCTATGCTAGCTGGTTAGGCTAGAATTTGGCATGTTTCAGTTTTGTGTGGTCTGAGTTATTTATGTGCTTGTACTAATACTAGAAGTATGTTGTTCTACAACCATCCCCCTTTTAATTTACGGTTCTTTTTGCCATTTCAATTTGTGCTTGTGTCAGAATGTAGTAATATAGTTACAATATAGAATGAGTGTAGTTACATGCCTGGAGAACCAGTTGTTATAGTTATGTAGAACTAGTACTTATAGTTCAACAAAACCAGCAAATATATCCTGATGTTATTTTTTAAGTTCCACAGTTTTAAACTATAGCTTAATACAATTATTGTTCCCTAGAATATCAAATTTCTTGTTATTTCATTACTGTCTCGAGTGATTGAATGAGTTGTTTGCAATTTTATAGTGGGTGAATTTTGTGATTGACTGTATTTTTTATTACATATTTTGGCTGTACAGTATTTTTTTTGGTGTGCTGCTAATGCCTTTCTTACAATCATAGAGATATCTGTGGTTATAAAGAACTAGTGCTGCTATTGCATTGTATTTGACTTACAATATAGTTTTGTTTTAAATTTCCTTTTTCCTAACACTATAAGTTTTAGTAGTAAATCTTGTGATTTGGCTGGCTTTAGTTTATATCTAGAGTTATAGAGATATTCATGTTATAGAGAACTAGAGTTACTTCTAGTGTAGCAAATGGGTCACTTATGTCATGAATAGATTACTAGAGAAGATGCCCATAATTTGTGTTAATGGATGCATTGGCTCACTTCCTCCATTGTTCTGACGTGTGGTGTATAAATGAACGGTGGCTTGTTCTGATGTTCCATAGTGTGGTGTATATATGAGCGACGACTCTGTTCCGATGTTCTGTAGTTCGGTATATAAATGAGAAGTCTACTGAACATGTTATCTTATATGCATCCTTGTTTTTGATTGATCCATAATCAACATATAATTTTTTGTTAATGATTTACTCCAAGTAACTTTCAAACCTTTTTCTGACTGGAGTGGGCGTTGCGCACACTGTAATACCTTGATGCTTTGGTTGGATTCGAGGAACCTTTCTGAAGTTAGAGCAATCTTTCTAATACACTCTGTGTGGTGGTATCACAGAGGCACCACACTACATCATTTGCTGAATGTTTTACATTTAAATCTACAGATTTTCATAGTTGGGATAAAGTAAAGGTAAGGTAATGTGATGGTGCATCATTTTATGGAAACGTTGAAGGGGAATTCCAGGTTGGTATGACCATATGTAAATTAGTTCTCAGTTCCTTCATAGTTAAATTAGTTGATGTTTATCTTATGGAGAGAAAGAGAGGGAGGGAGAGGGAGAGAGGGAGAGAGGAAGGGATGTGATGGACGAGAGGGAGGGAGGGAGAGAGGGAGAGTGAGAGGGAGAGTGGCATGCTCGCCGGTGAGGACAAGGTGGACGGAGGGCGTGCGGGAGGTCGAAGCCATGGCGAAAGCTTGACTCCCGGGAGAGGAGGGAGGGAGGGGAGGGGCGGCGATGACTTACCACAGGAGATAAGCCCAGTATGCCGGAGGAGTTCGCCGGCGGCGGGCGACGGGGTGTTGAGGAGGAGTCGGAGGCAGGGTCGAGGAGAAGTCGAGCGGCGGCGATTGGTGTCGGGTGTCGAGGAGAAGTAGTTCCTCCCAAATCCACGTCTGTCCCAGAGAGGCCTCTGAACCGCGTGGGTTTCTCGTGCATCGGGGGTCGCTGGCCCGGGGAAAACCCTGTCCACCAAATGGGCTGAGAGGGTTTAGAGAGGTCTTTGGCCCACGTGGGGATAATCCCCTGTCCACCCAAACGAGGCCTCAGGAGTCGTGGCCCAGCGCTTGTTGGCACGCCTCACCTGTTTTTTGTTTCATTTGTTTATTTAACAATTAATCCATTGACCAGTTGCCCATTTGATCTTTGACCCATTAACCAGTTTGACCATTAACTTTCCCGAAAAAGTTCATGGAAATGATAAAATTTCGTACATTAGTAACGAGCTCATGAGTTCAAAATGCTGACATATTTTGAAAACATTAGTGATTCTGATATTTAAAAGGTCGTGAATTAAAAGAAGTTTGTGAATTTGGTAAAAGCTTGTGATTTTGGATCTGAAAATCTCTGTGCTAAAAAGGTTGAAAATTTTCAAAAATGTTCACGCATCTGGGAATATTTTACTAATCTGAAAATGTTTACGGAATTGTGAAAAGTTCATGAATTTGAAAAAATGTGCATGGCTTTGAGAAAACTCACAAATTCAATAAAGTTCACTATTTGAAAAAGTTAAAATAAAAAACAGAGATAAATAGATGAACAAACACATAAATACTATCGGAAGAAGAGAAACAAAAAAGGTAGAAAAAGCATAACAGAAAAACTAAAACAACAATCTATAAAATACGCAGTAGCTTCCTAAAGCTTTAAGGTTAAACAGGCCAGAGCAGTAAGAGAGGGCATGAGCACTGCGTACGCCTAAGAGCACTCTAGCAGATGTGTTATAACCTTGTCAGCCCGTATAATTCCGTCTGATATAGCAATTTGTGTTTTTGGTTGCTCGAACAGGTCCGCTATATCTAGCTTGGCCCATAAAATTTATACAAACAACATGGGGGCCGCCCTTTCGTTGCTATATCTACCGGACCGCATGCATTTTAGGGTTCGCGTCTCGCATTTCCTCTGTTGCAATCCATTTCCTCCTTCGCCTCCCTTTTTATCTCTAGCGAGCAATTCCTTCCAGCGCAGATCTTTTTGTCGATGAGTGATGGTGGGATCCGCACGTTGGCGTGGTGGCCATGGCCGTGCAGAGTTGCCGCCACGCAAGCTCTACTGCATTGAAACGGAGGCTGACAGCTCCAGCCACACCCCTAGGTCGAGGCTTGGTAGTCCAAACAAGTCCGGAAGTGCGGCGGCTTCTCACCTAACGGTGGGTGGTCCCCTTGGGCCAACTTTCACCGCCTCCGTGAAGAACTCTACTCGCACACCATGGCGTGCCGCAAGGCAGATGCGGATCTCCTGGTCGCGCTAGGCATCGTTAAGGACGGAGAAGAAGGGCCCGTCGACAGGCTCACTGCAGGGAAGGAGGAGCACGCCAACACCCACACTTGCCACATTTTGTCGGAGGCGTTCTTCCTCAGCGTCATCCAATGAGCCACCGACTCCCTATCTGTTAGATGTAAGTTCATCTATGTATGAACCAAGTGTGTTGTGATGAACTTTTAGTGGGAACTATATGTATCATATATGATTTTAAATTTACGGTATTCGATAGAGGATCCGTTGTGCCGGGGTGAATAGGTTTGCACTAAATAATCGTAAAATGATTTTGCGGAACGGAAAACAAGAAACACATTTTGTTGCCCCAAAAAAGAAGCGCCGAAATGGAAAGGAGGCCAATGGGTTGTGTTATGTCTATGTATCATCCGTGCTGATCCTTTATACATACAACATCCTCGCTATCTCTTATCATGCAACATATTCACCTCATCACATATCCCCCACACATGCTACACTTCTTTTTAAATGCTCATGCAATTCATCCGTATCATCAAGCGCATGCACCAATCGGTGTTTACTTAACATTTTTCACCACATACATGCCCTACACATCATCCAAGCGTTCATGCAACCAGTTAGCTTTCCACTTCTCATCACAAGCAAGCCCTCCACATCAAAGTACATTAAAGCTATTCACATCATTAATTTTACTTTTTAACAATAAATAATTAACTTTGATTGTCACAAGACAATATAACATGCATCCACCCTCCATTTACCTTTAGACCGAATGTGTTGCGGTACTATTTCTATATATTCTAATTTTATTTCTGATAAGCTCGATGCCAAAAAATTCGCTGCAACATGCGGGGTTAGCCTATGGGGCATTACAGTGATGAGCCGGCCATTGGCGCACATTCTCGCATTTGTTCGCTCGCTCGCTGTCGTTGGCTACATTTGCTTTGCGTAGTCACTCATTTTCTTTGTTTTTTTTCCGTTTTTTCTTAGTTTGTGTTTTCTTTCCTTCAGTTTTCTCCACATTTTATATTTTTTCTTTGGTTTCTCTATTTCTTCATCTGTTTTTATTGGTTATCCTTTCTCTTTTTTACTTGTTTCCTTTTTGGTTTTCTTTCTTTTTTTTTTGTTTTTTTGTCACTTTTTGTTATGTTCCACAGTTTATGTAGGTTTTCCCCTTTTTTATATTTTCTTGTTTTCTTTTTTAACGCATGCCTTTTTTTCACACAAAGTGTACATTATTTATATAGATAAAAACATGCATGTTGCAACTTTTTAAATACATGCTTATTTCCATATTATATATTTTTTTGTGCGATTTCCATATTATGTGTTATGATGTCTATATGTTTGATACTGGTTGTACATTTTTTTGGTATAGATACGAAATCTTATTTCTCTAGATATTTAACATTTGAAAATACACATCTAATTTATGTATCTAATGTTTGTTTTGATATTCACATTTTTATAATTGAAGATTTTTTTAAAAAACTTTTATTAATTTTAAATACAATAATAATATTTTAGAATAGAATGATTAACAATTTTATAAAATTCCATGTTTTGATGTCTACTTTTTTCCTACACATTGTTCATTTTTTGTTTGTACCTATAGCATTAGTTTTATATATGTTTAACATTTTTCAAATACATGACTAACATATTTCCAAATATATGTTTTTGATGTGTATTCTTTTCCTATATGCTATACATTTGTCATATATAGATCAGAAATATTTTTTATACATGTTTAACATCTTTTAAATACATTATATATATTTTTAAAATATATTTTAATAATGTCGACTATTTTCATACACAATGTACATTTTTCATATACATCACAAATATTTTTAGTAATCATTTATAAAAATTAAATACATGTTTGATTATTATTTTTATAATGCCACATACATTTGCTTCTAACCATGTGAACATTTGTTTGTTACAAACATTGTTTAATGCTATCAACATTTTTATCCATTGAATTTTTAACTTAATTAATTGTTTGTGGAATATGTATTTTGAGTTCTTTTATGAACATATAAAATAGTAAAATAAAAAAGTAAAAATAAGAAGGAAAATAGTTATAAACGAGAGAAACCAAACTGAGTGGAGAAATTAAGAAGGAAAAATCTAACTAGAAGCGCCGCACAGCAGACTTCCCGTGCGGCGGCGGGCGGGCGCAATGCATGCGGGCATCCGGCCTCGAGCGTACTATCTGCATGCATCGCTGTCGTGGCTATAGTACTTTTGCTAATCGCTACAAGTCATGTAAACACATGCGTCCGGTGTGCTACAGTGTTCAAATACGCTGTGTTTTAGTCCTTTACTAATAATACTAGCTGCATTTTTTGCTAAGGGAGGGAGCTGAACTAGCTGCAATGTTTTAACAATGACCGTATTTAATTTGTCATTTTTCACATGCTGCCTTGTTAGACACTGTAATATCACTTCTCAATCCGCATGCATATCACAAAGTAGCTTTTATATTGCACATGATACAATACCATGTCATTGGTTGTGCTTGCCAATTTAACTATGTAGAATTGTCATTTTTACACACGATTTGCTAAAAACGATTTGTTGTGTTTTGCTAGTTTAACTATATGATTTTGTCATATTTACATGTGATTTTCAATAATGATTTGTTATGTTTGAAGCTTTATAAATAATGAGTTGTCAGTTATTTTACATGTAATTGACAAAAAAGTAATTTGTTGTGCTTGTCAGTTGTAAATATGATGAGTTGCCATTTTTTACATGTAATTGTCAACAATGATTTGTTGTGCTTACCAGTTTTAAATACGATGAGTTGTCAATTTTTGCATGTAATTGCCAAAAAAATGATTTGTTATGCTTCTCAATTTTAAATATGATGAGTTGTCAATTTTTTACATGTAATTGTCAAAAATAATTTATTTATGCTTGTCAGATTAATTATGTCAAGTTGTCATTTTTACATGCAATTGTAAACACATGGCAATTTAGTTATATTTTACCAGGCAAGTAAGTGTTTACAAATATGACAAGTAAGTGCAACAATGTGGCAAATATGGACGGAAAAAAAAGTTGGCAAAACATGCCAATATGGGATCTAGTTTCGAAGATCTCATCGCGACAAAGTCAATGGTGAAAACAGATCATCGATCACATTAATCGTTTTAGAGATAAAACTTTTTGAATTTCAAACATTGAAGGAAATCTTGATGATGTCATTGCATGCATGTCTGACAGAGAGAGGAGGATTTGCCGCAACATGTCCAAGCTATTTCAAGTACTCCTACTACGAGTATGTGAGTAGAGAAACGCACTAATGTTGCATTAGCTGGGACGCCGCACGGCAAGACCTAGGTGCGACGCCGTTACGTGGTGGGGTCCAATTAAGAAACCTATTACTTTCTTTTTTAGAGATTAAGAAACCTATTACTGGGCGGGTCCACTTGCGTGCATTGGGCTGAGTGCTTGTGTCTCAGGTTATTAGGGTATATAACCTTGGTGGATCAGCGGCCCTCAGGGCGTGCCCAATCATCAATCATTCCCATCCAGCCGGCGTATGCTCCTTTTTCTTCCCCTACTTAAACATGTGATGTTCCGATCTGCCAAGAGCGGGTCGATCGATCTCGTTTCTCCATACCATCTCCCTCGTCGCAGCTAGGGTTTGCCATGGCCAACCCTTCTTCGTCCTCATCCAGCGGCGTCAAACAGCCGTCGCACACCGCGTTTGCCATTGTCGCACGGGCCGTGCCCGTCTCCGGCTCTCATGACCTCGAGATAAATGGCTATTCCGCGACCAAGAGGCTCAGCCACGGCAGCAACATCACGTCCGAGAAGTTCGTCATCGGAGGCCGTGTCTGGCGTCTCCAGTACTACCCCAACGGCTACTCCGGCTACCACGACTGGATAGCCATCTACCTCTGCCTCGACCCCCCCGACGTGAACACAATCAGCCGGCAACGCATGGACCTTCTCCAGGCAAAGTGGGCACTGTGGTTTCTACCAGTTCATCAGGAAGACTGAACTGGACCAATCTGCTTACCTAAAGGATGACACCATCACTCTCAGGTGTGTCATTACCATGGCAAATGAAATCTTCACGGTGACCATCTCGGCGCCCGTCCCGGAGTCCGTCGTCACGCCAGTGCCTTCGCCATCGTTTGACATGGCCCAACGCTTTGGCCAGTTCCTCTCCACCGGCGACGGGGCCGATGTCACGTTCGAGGTCGGGGATGAGCCGTTTCCCGCACACAGGATCGTGCTGGCGGCTACCTCTTCCGTCTTCAAGGCGGAGCTCCTCGGTCCCATGAAGGAGAGGACGGAGGCTAGCGTTCGGCTGGACGGCATAGAACCTATAGTGTTCAAGGCCATGCTCCACTTCGTCTACACCGACTCGTTACCGTATATAGACGCGGGAGAGGTGATGCCGATGGCTCAGCATTTGCTCGTGGTGGCAGACAGGTACAATCTGGTGAAGCTGAAGTCGATGTGCGAGGACACGCTGCGCGGACACTTGGACACCAGCACGGTGGCAACTATATTGGTGCTGGCCGAGCAGCATGGTTGTGGGGCGCTCAAGGATGCATGCTTCGAGTTCGTCGCCCCTTTGGGCAATTTCAAAGCACTCACGGCTAGTGATGGGTTTGAGCATCTGATGAGGAGCTGCCCCCATCTCCTTAAGGAGCTGGCCGCCAATGTGGCCAATTAGCTAGCGTGGCTGGTTTGGAAGTTAATTCAATCCATCGTCTGTCTTTTTTCCATTTTGTGATAGGATAACGAGTACTCCGAATAAAAGTTTTTATTTTCTGAAAATACCGAGCTCTAATAGATTTCTCCATGGCAGTGCTAGCTGGTTAGGTGGAATCATATTATTGACTGATCTGAAATTTATTGCTAATCAAATCTTGGTGATTCTTAGCCGATCAACATGTAGATAGTTAAAATGGAAACAAAATCAACATGCACAATCCGCCCGTGGAGGAAAAAAAGGCTCTCAATTCTAGAGGTTTCACCTCCCTAGCGAGTGACGCCGCCTACCGCCGCTCTCTTCCACCGCCATGTCCACACCGGAGGATCGCTCTCACATGTCCATGGAAGGAAGGCTGTACATCGACTTGGCTCATGTACACGAAGGAGGAGGATCCTAGTTTCCATCCTCATTCTTTGAGCACCTAAAAGCATCTCCAATACTCCTCCCCTCCATTTTTCTATACAAGACCACTTCATTTTTTATGTCAAACTTTCACTTATAATTCAAAAATATATCATCGAAAGGTGTTTTAAAATGTGCATCCATATATACTTTTTTGTGGCATACAATCACATTTTTATTGGTAAATGATTGGTCAAAATTAGACATAATAAAATGCAGTGGCCTTGACGAGCAGAGAGCACCATATGTATACTTGGTGACCTAAAAGAAGTTTTAGGCATAAGAGAGAGAAGATGACAGAAATCTTTGTTTTCTATACACCCACGACTAGCCTAAAATTCGGTTACCTATAACTAAAACTCTTACCTCTCTTTGTATTGTGCTATCCTACTCCAAGTAATTTGTATATTTCATCATATAAAATTATCCAAACACATAACAAAAGAAGATTCAAACACAAACATAGTGATTCGAACACAATTCCACAAATAATATTTATATTTCGAATTGAAGTACAAACTGGACATAGTAGTTCTATATCGAAACGAACATATCATAAACTAACATAGATATTTCTACCTCGGAGTTGGCACGCTCCATGGATACTAGCTGTGTCGGCAAGGTAAATGTCTATAATATATGCAACAAGTGTATCTTTGGTAGAAGTCACACTTTCACCTTCTTGCCCCTCTCGGCGAGATACTTCTTGAGGTTACTCTACCAATGACCGACTTCATTGCAATAAAAAGTATGCGGTCTTCGAATCCAACCCTAACTTATGCGCAGTGGCTGAAGTCGGGATCATATCCATATCCTTGCCCTTTGCCTTAGCCTTTTTATTAGCCCAATAACTTTTTTGGAACTTAGCCTTATTCTGCACCATCAACATTTGATGTGCACCCTTCTTAATGCACCTCTCTGCCATCTTAAGTATCCGATGCAACTCAGTGAGCTTTTTATGCATGCCGTTCATATGGCACTTTGATATGAACAAGCCATAGCTAGCCAAAAGTGACGCCAGAATTGTATATGTGGCCAACTGTTGCCCTAAAGAAAAGCCTAACCCTTCTCGAGTCCGCGTGTGGCCAACCTCTTTGATTACATGTGGACTTAGTGGATCTCGATCATACCAAAAGCCTCTATATTCTCGCACTGCTGTTATACTCTAGCAAGGTCATCCAGACATTAAATCTCTCAATCCTTGCATGAGATTCAAACATACCCTTGAGAATCTTGATCATATCGAAAGCTCTATATTCTCGCACTGTTGTTGCACATCTACCTATAGTCGAATCGTCAAGGAGTTTCTTGTAGGCGTTCCACATTCGTGCAACGACGTCCTATATAGTAGCATTATCATTTGCAGTCACTTCATCTAGAAGTGGATCCTCTAGAACATGTCCCTTCTTATCATGCCTGAGAACGATTCTTCAATTTATGTACCAAGTTGTGAAGTTTATTCCATTAAGTTTATCTTTCTTAAGAGTATAGCAGATGGTCCCATTGATATACAATAGAAATATGTAAAAACACTAAGACTTATATTAATGAAAAAGTAATTCCCATTAAATAATTTAATCATGAAATACTCTCCCTAAGATGAAGATCCCTCTTGTTGACAATGATTCAGGATCTGAGTGGAGCAAGCCGACTAGTGAGCTTCAAAATCACTACTAGTACGTAGGCTAGAACAAATGGTAAGAACACTTGCTAATCGAATCTCATGTGACTCATGTTAGTCGTGCATCATCACATGCCCCGGCTCCGGCTTCCTTTGCCCAGGGCCCAGACCTGTTTCGATAGCCCCATGAAGTTAACCAATGCCTTGCATATAATTGTCTGACACAAACCCATGAGTTTAACTAGACCCAGCGGCACCCTAATGTTATAGGTCATCCACTAGATATACTTGACTTGTGATGTTGCAGCATTTGGGAAGACAAAATTTACTTAACATTATGAGGGATCATACTACGATCACCAACATGCATAGAAGTAAAAGAAGCATTAACGATCACAAACAATCATGTTAGCTATGAAATAGTATGGATCTTCTCATGACAATCCTTTCAATTCGTCTAGCTGGATCATATCCAAGTCACTCAATCGGATCACGTCCATGAGTTCCATCGGCTTTGAATGCCGTGCCCCGTAACATCATGCACTATGCATGAATGGCTTGCCGTCGACGAGCATCGGTTGCCAGCCATTGTTTGCTAGGCAATGTCGGGAGAGGTAGGGGTGTGCATGCCACCCTCCCTTGTCGTCTAAGGTGTACACGTCTACATAGGTTTCTTCTTGAGTCGTTGTTGATGCGGAGATCATGAAGAGCTTGTGCTCCTTGTTGGACGGACTGAATCACAAGGCGTAGATAGGCCACATTTAATCGTTGGTGCCATGAGAAACGCCACCTTCTCACCCTTCTCGTCGTTGTAGACATTGAAAAGGTTGTAACTGCTAGGATCAATGATGCGACACATGGTCCTCCCGGAACAAACATTGAGGACGCCGGACGCACTTGTTGTGCTCGCGACTCTTCAAGGCGAAGGAAGCCTCAACCTCGTAGCGATACATGATTCGTTTTTTTCCTGTCTTGTTTCCTTTTTTTCCTTTTGGGTTTTGGTTTATTCTTTTAATTTTATTTTTTTGGTTTTTTCTATTTTATTTTATCTTTTTATTTCTTCTCTTTCTTGTGTATTATAGAGGAAAGTTTACCCTGTATTACAAAAATGTTCATCGTATATTGAAAGAATGTTCATTTTATATCACAAAAAAGTTCAACCTCCATTGTAAAGATTTTCATCGTATATTAATAAAATTATCAACATATATTCCGAAATGTTAAGTGTATAGTTAAAAGTTGGCCAGCGTATATTACAAAAAAGCTCACCGTGTATTACAAAAATGTTCATCATATATTAAAATAGTGTTCATCGTATTTCACAAAAAAGTTCAGCGTCCATTGTAAAGATGTTCATCATATATTAATAAAATTTTCAACATATATTCCAAAAATATTCAGTGTATATTTCAAAATTGGCCAGCTTATATTACAAAAAAGTCCCTATATTTCAAAAATGTTCATCATATATTAAAAAAAGGTTCAGAATGCATTACAAAAATGTTCATCGTATATTAGAAAATTTCAACGTGCATTATAAAAATGTTCAATGTGTATTTACAAAAGTGTGAAATAAAAAGCGACCAAAACACCAGTGAACCCCTCATACAGTGAAGCGGGTGCTGCAGTTTCTCTTTGCTGCGTGGAAAATGGGCCGGTCCAGTTGGGGTCGTTAATTTGACACCCGCAGGCCCGTCACCCGTGCTGTTCTGTTTGTCTGTTCCCATCGAGATCGAGCCAAGACTGACTGAACCCAACGCGCGATTGGCCTGGCCGCCCCGGCGCCGGCCTCCCTCCTCCCTCCGCCACGACTTCCCCGGCCCCGGTGACCCTTGCTCCCCAGTCCTCGTTCCCCGTAAATCCCTCCTCACTCTCTCACCGCCGTCCGCCGGGGCCCGCGGCCGCGCTTGATTCCAAACTCGGCGACCTCCGAGCACGAGCAGTCTCGCCGTCTTGTCCACTGCCGCCGGCGATCTCCGGTGTATGACATCCTGAAGACCTGAACGCGACCGGTAAACGCTGCATCGAGCTCAACTGCTCGAGGTAACTAGTAGTAGTGTGATTGTAGAAATTACAAGTACACTCCTACAGTGCCAAGTTCAGTACTACTACTTCAGTTCAGTCTTGAGAGCTACTTCATGAAGTGACATTGCTTGGTGATCATCCATACCATTTATCGATTTGTTCAGTTCAATTGAGTAAGCAGTAGAGTATTTTTTGCAATGGGTCTAGTGAAGAACAAATCGATAAATGGTATGGATGATCAACTCATGAGCCATTGCTTGGTGACATTTATTCAGCGAACCATATTCTTGAGAGTAAGTGAGGATGGTATAATTGATGCTTTTATGGCAATGCAAAAGCAGAAAGTAGTTCATTGTTGAAATTTTGTAGTCATGTTATCTTTTATTCTTGGATGGCTATTTCATCTCGGTCTTGCCAACCAATCATGTTGTGATATTTGCAGATTTCAAACATATTTAGTGAAATCCAATTGTGATACTTGACTAAGCTGTTTATATCGCTCTTTCGGTCAGTTCCGTATTCTGTGTGCGATGTCAGTAAAAGAAAAAATGGAGGTGGCACACCCTGTAACTTGTTCTTGTCTCTGCCACTTCTGCGATGAGTTGTTGTTCTGAAATGGGAATTGTTGAGACTTGAAACACAGGCTTTTGGTATTATGGATTTGATTCCTTAGTCGCAAAGGTTATGTTGTTCAAAATGGCTTGAATATTATGTCCCTTTTTGTTTTGCAGAATTTGAAGTTGAGTACAACTTTCTGCTTCTTTATTCTGCGTTCTTGATTGCTTACGATCTCCGGTACCTACACGGACTTGCATTGAAGAAATAAATAAATTTTGATGAGAAGAAGATTGGCAGAACATTTATCTTACATTCCCAGACCTCTTTACTTGATACAACTCAGGGAAATGTCCTCATTTTCTGCTGGTCATGAATGCCGGCCGAAGAAGAAGCTTTATCACCGTGAGCCTGGTCTCGACAAGGCCATGGACCTCCAAAAGAAGCCTGCTCTCCTCCTTCGTCTCCGTGAGCTCATCCTGGCCCAAAAGAAAGGATCACTACTTGTACGTGACCTTGAAAAGGAGGTTGGCTTTGTCCAAAAATGGAACTTTGTTTCACTTATCGAGCGCCACCCCAGTATCTTCCGTGTCTCTGGTGGAGGTACATCGTGTGAGCCCATTGCTGTCATGCTTACTGAGAAGGCTAGAAATATTCTGGTGTAGAGACCCAAGCACAGGTAATGGAACCTATGTTGGTAAGAAATCTGAGGAAGCTGTTAATGATGTCGATGGACTGCCAGATCCCTTCAGAGAAGATTGAGCTCATCCAACCTGAATTGGGTTTACCAAAAAACTTCAAGGACAAGTTGATTCCTAGTTATCCTGATCTTTTTTCCATCCGTGATGTGAGAGGCTTGGACCATCTGTGTTTGGAGAGTTGGGATTCTTCACTAGCAGTTACAGCACGAGAAGAAAAACTGAATTTTGATGGTTTCCAAATGGAGTATAGAGGGGTTCCTAAAGATGGGAATATACTGGGTCCTTTTGCTTTCAGGTTAAAGTATCCAGCAGGATTTAGGCCCAACCGGAACTACCTTGAGGAGGTAGTCAGGTGGCAGAAGATGGCATTTCCTTCACCTTATTTGAATGCTAGGCGACTGGAGCCTGCATCTCCACAGGCTCGAAAACGATCTGTTGCTGTTTTACATGAGACCTTAAGCTTGACAATGCACAAACGGCTGACATCTGATAAGCTAGAAGTCTTCCGTAACGAGTACAGGCTGCCATGCAAGCAACTTCTTTGTTTAGTAAAAAATCATGGTATCTTCTACATCACTAACAAGGGAGCAAGAAGTAGCGTCTTCCTCAAGGAGGCCTACAATGACACTAACCTCGTTGAGAAGTGTCCTCTTCTGAAATTCCGTGACCACTTTTCATCTTTGATTGGCTGATCGTGCTCCGACTTGAATACTCCACTGGCAGTATACCTCAAGTGTTATTGATTTGCATGAGAAGCGAAACCATGGTGCGTCTGGCTGGTGCATCTTTGTAGTTGATTGCTTGGTGTTCACATGAGCCCATTTGCACACAACAAACTATGTAAGTCCTCTGTACAATTGATATTTCTTGCGCCTTATTAGCTGTTAAAGATAAAACTATAAACACCAGCATCACATCTTCAAATCTGAAGCACCCCAGGAATCAAGTTGCGGCTCAGATGATGAGACATCCATGTTTGTACGGAGGTCAGAAGTTCAGTTGGAATGTAGGGGTTAAGGGATTTGAGAGGATCAAAAGCATGATTGGTTTGATACCAAAATTTGGCATGCCAAATGTTGGCTAGTGATTGGTTGGTTTCTTTCCAAGCTCACAAAAACATCAAACCAATCAGCCTCTAACTCCTGCTGTGTAGCTTATAATGCCAGAAAAAGAAGTTTCAGTATCAATTCCGCTTTGTACTAAGATATGTAATGTTGAGTTTGCTTCACCTAACTGGATGGCTTTCTACCTTTGTCTCATAAACAATAGTCAGGCACTCATTTATCTGAAACTCCATTATTCACTCAGTCTCATGTCATTCTGCTGCTTGCACCAGGATCTTTGCTACTGTTCTGTAACTTCTTTCTAGAAAGTTCTGCAACATAAATGTGTTACTCACACAGTCATACCACTAGATGTTCTGGTTGGTTAAATGTGTTATCATTCCTTGCATGAATTGACCATTGGTAACTGTTTTAGCACAATAACAAGCTGCATCTCAATCAGTTCTTATTTTGTTGTTTCCGTGTCGATTAACATGAAGAAAGCACTTGTAAATGCTGTAGATGCTGTCAACCATTGAATTTTCCTTCGATCTAGCACATTGATTGGTTTGCTAATTTCTGAATTTGTTGACAATGCTTATCTACGTTCATTGTATGTGATTGTGTCCTCGTGCTCTTGTCGCCAGTGACTTCCAAGTTATCTGCATTGGACTTCGATAGTGTTGTTCCCTTATCGGTCCACTTATTTATGTATTTATAGATGACCTATTTTCTGAATAAGCAGCAGGATATCCCTAGAGGTTGTTTGAGATGCCTAAGAATGAGAAGTGACTTCACATGTAATTGCGATCTTCAATATTTCACTAACTTAAGATCTAATTGATCGGTTTTGAATTGGCACAAATATTATTATAGACGTCCAGAGTCATAGACTAGCTGCTGGTAGATAGCATCCTTCATTTTGGTGGCAGGAGGACAACATAACTCAGTGACATTTGTGGTAATTTGATGCCTCCCTATATTATTTGTTTCAGCATCAACTTTATAAATGTGTTCCAGATGGTTGAGACGTGATCCTGATTGTTTTTTTTATGTGTTTCAGATGTCAGATTGCCTGTTTACATGGATTAAAATGCTGTGAAGAACAGAAATTAGTACTTTGTTATGAACCTGTTGTTTCTGTGAAGCAACTAGCAAGAGTATCCCATGTGGTGCATGCAAAATTTCATTATTTGTTTCCGGTTAGTGAGTATGTCGAAACATGTGCTGAATGCATGTTTCATGTCTTCACTGTTATCTGAAGTTCATTTGTTTTTGGATAATTGGTTTTGCCCATGGTTATTTGGATAGCTTTCTTGATTTTTTATCTCGTAAATGTGAAATACTGCAGTGTTTAATTCACATGCTTATTATGTTTCAAAACAATTATGGCAGAGTCATCTTAGATATAGATGTTAGGAATGAGCAACTAGTATTCACTGAGGGCCAAAGGCCATTACATATACATGTGGGTAAAGTGCAGAAAACCCCTTATACAATGGGGAAGTATCGAAACGGGACTATACACATCTAACACCCCCCCTCTCAAACTCACGATGGATCGACAACACTGAGTTTGGAGAGAAGAAAATTATGCTGCGCTCGAGTTTGTGCCTTCGTGAAGAAGTCCGCCAACTATAACTCAGAGGGCACATAGTGGAGAGTGAGAGTCTGATCCTACACAACAACACGTACAAAGTGGGCATCCACATCGATGTGCTTGGTGAGCTCCTGCTTCACCGGGCCACGCGCAATACTGATAGCACCGGTATTGTCTGACAGTAAGGGAGTCGAGTTGGTAGCAGACACACCAAAATCCTCAAGTAACCACCATAACCAGATCACCTCAGCCGTCAACATAGCCATGGCTCGTAACTCAGCCTCTGTACTCGAGCGGGAAACATCAGTCTGTTTCTTTGTCTTCCAAGCAATAAGGGAGCCACCAAGAAAGACACAGTAAGCAGACAACGAGCGTCGATCAGAGGGATCACTAGCCCAGGTAGCATCAGAGTAGGCCTGGAGCTCAAGAGAGCTGGAGCAGGGAAAGAAAAGGCGCTGAGAGATCATGCCACGAAGATATCGTAGAACACGGAGGAGATGACTATAGTTGACAGAGGCGGGGGCTGAAACAAATTGACTCAGGATGTGGACAGGATAGGAGATGTCAGGACGCGTAACAGCAAGATAGATAAGACTGCCAACGAGGTGACAATAGCGAGTGGGATTAGGAAGAGGGTCACCATCAGAGGCACGAAGCTGAACGTTGAGCTCCATAGGAGTCACAACTGTGCGCTCATCACCGAGAGCAGCGCGAGAGAGAAGATCCTGAATATATTTTTCTTGGGAGATGTAGAAGCCATCAGAGGTCGAGGAGATCTCAATCCCAAGAAAATAACGAAGTGGACCAAGATCAGTCATGAGGAACTGGTCACGAAGGCGAGCCTTAACAAAGACAATGTAGTCAGAGTCGTCACCAGTGATGATCATGTCATCAACATAGAGAAGGATAAGAGTTTGACCACGAGGGGACGTATGAACGAACAAAGCGGGATCATGATCACTGGGCGAGAAGCCCGGGACAGTCACGACAGAGACGAACCGCTCGAACCAGGCATGAGGGGTCTGTTTAAGACCATAGAGAGAGCGGCGAAGTCGGCAGACCATACCATCGGGAACAGAGTACCCTGGGGGTGGCTGCATATAAACCTCCTCACGCAACTCACCATTGAGAAAGGCGTTCTGAACGTCAAGCTGAGACACAGACCAATGATGAACAGAAGCAACAACAAGGAGAGTGCGAACAGTGGTCATGTGGGCCACAGGAGTGAATGTCTCATCATAATCGCGTCCCTGATCCTGCTGAAAACCACGAGCCACAAGACGAGCTTTATAGCGCTCAAGAGAACCATCAGAGCGAGTCTTAATATTATAGACCCACTTGCATGTGATGGGACGAACACAAGAAGGAAGAGAAACCAGATCCCACGTGTCAGAACGCTCAAGGGCAGCAAGCTCCTGGGCCATCGCAAGCTGCCATTCAGGCCGAGTCAGGGCAACCCGATAGGAAGTCGGCTCAGCAACAACAGAGAGGCCGTACTTGGCAGGAGAATAGCGATCAAGAGGGGGTCGAGGTCGAGCATGGAGATTATGAACTAGTGGAGGCGTGGAAGGAGGAACATCCGAAGTGGAAGATTTTTCAGGAGAATCATCCTCAACACGAGGGCGACGAGTGTAGTGGAGAGGAAAAGGAGAGAGAGGCTGATGGACCGGAGAGGATGGTGGAGAGGAGGATGGAGGGGATTGTGTTGTTAGTGGCATGTGAGGAAGTGTGAGACAGGTCGGAGGAAGGGGAGAGACTTGAGGCACACAAGAGGATGTATCAGGAAGGAGAAGGAAAGAAATAACGTCCACAGAGAAACTCGAGGAGGAAGGGCGGGGGTAGTAAGAGCGAGACTCATCAAAGGTCACATCATGCGAGATGCGCAAGCGACGACCAACAGGGTCCCAACAGCGATAGCCCTTGTGCTCATCACTGTAGCCAAGGAAAACACACTCAACCGACCGAGCAGTCAGTTTGGTGCGTTCTCGCGGGGCAAGAAGGACATAGCACACACATCAAACATACGAAGAGCTGAGTAGTCAGGAGATCGACCAGTGAGGTACTCCATAGGAATACCACCCTGTAGAGCAGTCGATGGCTGAATGTTGATGAGATAGGTGGAGGCAGAAACAGCCTCAGCCCAAAAGTGGGGAGGAAGAGAAGCGGCAATCATCAGAGCACGAGCCATCTCAAGAAGATGACGATGCTTACGTTCGGCAACACCATTCTGAGCATGAGCACCAAGACATGAGAACTGGGCAAGAGTACCCTGTTCCGCGAGAAAACCACGCAACAGCTGGGAGATATACTCTCCAGCGGAGTCAACACGAAAAGTACGAGTGGGCATGGAAAACTGGGTGTGAACCATGGTAGCAAATCGTTTGTATATAGAGAGAACCTGGCTACGAGATTTCATGAAGTAGAGCCAAGTGTAGCAAGAGAAATCATCAATAAACAAAACATAGTAGCGATGACCACCTTTCGAATCAAAGGGAGCAGGACCCCAGACATCAGAATGAACTAAGTCAAAGGATGATGAGATACGAACTCACTGGTAGGATAAGGTAACTGGGTCTGTTTGCCAAGTCTGCAACCATTACAATGTAAGGAAACATCTCCAGATACAAACCCTAAGAGGCCCCGACGAACTAAAGAAGACAAGCGAGAGCCACAGATGTGACCAAGGCGACGATGCCACTGTTGGAAGGACGTAGACGAAGAGGCAGCAAGAGCATGAGAGCTGGCAGAAGTGGTGGCAGCGGAAGGAACACAAAGCCAGTCAACCTCCCAAAGGCCCTTTGACTCACGACACCGGGGGCCAGCACCAACCAAATCCTTGGTGACGATCCTGAATGGAGCAAGAGTCGGTATCAAGAATGACACGACAACCAGAGTCAGTAAGTTGGGCAGCGGAAAAAAGATTCATGGTAAGGCGAGGAACATGTGAAACACTAGGAACAGAAAAAGATGGAGTAGAAAGAATGCCACGACTAGCAACAGGAAGAGGTGTGCCATCGACAGTGAGAACATTAAGAGGAAAATCAAGAGGTCGAAGGGAAGATAAAGAAGAAGAATCAGAAGACATATGAAAGGAAGCTCCAGAATCCAGAACCCACGAGGATGTACCTGACTGAGTAGGCTCCGGCGGGGGCGAAGTGGTGGTGGCAGTCACAGCAGCAACAGAAACCGTCGAGGAAAAACCAAAGGAAGCCAGCATGCGCTTGAGTCGCATAATATCCTGGTCAGTAAGTGACGGGGTCAAGAGAGACGCATGAGTCCTACTAGAAGAAGAGCGCCTCTGGTCTCGCTGTTTCTGGCGGTAATCAGACTCTGGGTGACCTTGCCTGGAGCAGTAGCCACAGAAAGTGTCATGGCGCGACCGGCCCTTCTTAGCATAAGGGGGGCGACCCACCCCCTGAAGGTGTGGGCAGAAGCGGCGGAGTGGTGAGACGAGCACACGACACAGGAGCTCGAGCAACCAACACGGAGGGAACCGCAAGCAACCCAGCAGAATGGAGGCGGGTCTCCTCAGCACGAAGCTCAGCAAGCACCTCCGAGATAGGAACATGACCACGAGCAAGCAAGTGAGCGTGTCGAGGCTCAAACTCGGAGCGGAGGCGAGATAAGAACTCATGGACACGCTGAAACTCCAAGTCGGACCTCATAGTCTGGTAGCAACGGCAAGTGCCACAAACAACTGTCCGAAGAGAGTCAAGCTGGCGTCAGATGGCAGAACTTTGTGTCTAGAACTCATCAACAGAAGAGTCATCCTGTTGAAGAGCGTGCTCCTGACGCACCACAGATAAGTAGAGCGCATCACCAGAGGGCTGATAGCGCTAACAGAGGTAAGACCACATCGCTGCAACAGTACCGAGGCTCATGAACTCCGAAGCAAACTGAGGGAGGACATCACAGTGAGAACAGCAGCAGCTCGAGCATCATCATTGCACCATTGAGTGTAAGCAGACAGAGCATCCCGGTAGAGAGAAACACTACTGGAATCAGAAGATTTGCCATCTGCCACTTCTTTGCCGTCTGCTAGCAGACGACAAAGAGTGGCTTTGCCATCAGCTAGCGCAAAGCAGACGACAAAGAGCTAGCTGACGGCAAAGAGGGGCTTTGCCATCAGCTAGCTCTTTGCCGTCTGCTAGCTGACGGCATAGATTCTTTGCCGTCAGCGAGCGGACGGCAAAGAGGTCGGGGGGTCCAGTTGACGACACTACTGTAACGGCCCACCACCCACCTCTTTGCCGTTTGCTAGCGGACGGCAAAGAGGTGGATACCTAACTCTAACGGCGCACCCCCATGCCTCTCATCTCCCCGACCCATCTCCCCCGACCCAGCCCATCCCCCACCCCCACCACGCCCCCGCCGCTGCTGATCCCCCACCGCCCCACCCTCAACCCCCACCGTGCCTCCGCCGCCCCGCACCCGGCCCCCCGTCGCGCCCCTGCTGCCCCAACCCGCCGCCCTGCCGCCGTGCTCCCGGCCCCCGTCGCGCCCCCGCCGCCCCTGCCCCCCGCCGCCCCGACCCGCCGCCACGCCACCGTGCTCCCGACCCCGCCTCCGCCGCCCCACACCCAGCCCCCCGTCACGCCCCCGCCGCCCCGCCTCGCCGCCCCGCCGTCGTGTTCCCGGCCCCCCGTCGCGCCCCCGTCGTCGGCCCCGTCGCGCCCCCGCCGCCCCTGCCCCCTATCGCCCCGACCCACCGCCCCGCCGCCGTGCTCCCGACCCCCTTCGGTGAGCTCCTCCTCCTCCTCTTTTTTTGTTTTTTTTGTTTTAGGTTTATGCTTAGTTTAGATTTAGTTTTAGTTTTAGTTTTAGGTTTACGTTTAGTTTAGTTTAGTTTTAGTTTCAGGTTTAGTTCTGAAAAGAGAGAAGAAAATAAGAATAATTAGAAAATAAGGAAGAAGAAGAAGAAGAAGAAGAAGAAGAAGAACGAGTTCATCGCCGGCGACTCAGAGATCGCTAGAGAACAGAGTTCACCGTCCTCCACTTTGAATTCTAGGATATTCGATCTGTATTAGTAATCTTATATGATAATATTCACGATTTATTAGTTAATATTTGATGATGCATTAACTGGATTATTCGGGATGATGTATTAGTGATATTATATTCGAGTTCATTATAAATATTAATGTATTTGTGATATTTTATCGGTATAGTGTGTGTGTGACTTTCGGTCTGTCGTTGCTCCTTGTGTGACTTTCATGTGTGTTTTTGATGGAGGAATCCCGACTGTTATCGTGGGGGGCGCCTCATCATTCTTCTCTTGTTTGCGATATACTCGTCGATATATTGCACAAGAAGAGAAGCGGTGGGGCGTCCATCATCGGCAGTCGAACTATTACTGTGAGAGAGTGCCCAACAACATATATACACCATCATATCAGTGTGAGAGAGAGCGCACCAACACACCATGAGATATGCGAGTTACTTAAGGAAAGCCTCCACGGACCGAAAGTCACACACGCATTAGGATCCAAAGAGTGCCGTAATTCTGGTATTTTTTCTATGTCATTGCTCGATATATGAAACGGGTTGACTTTAGGTCTGATTCGGCTCATTGTGTGTCTTTCAATGAGGAAGAGTGTCCACCATATATATATATATATATATATATATATATATATATATATATATATATATATATATATATATGAGAGAGAGAGAGGAAGAATCCCGACAGTTGTCCTGGGGGTCGCTTCTCCTTCGTTCCCGTGTGCTAGACATTTTGGTGTAATGCACTCGAGGACGAATGGAGGAGCCACCATCACCGACGGTCGCAATATCAGAGGGAGTGCCCACCATATACGTGAGATGAGAGTTTAGGAAGGAAAGACTCGACGGACCTAAAGTCAACCCATTGCATATTGAGTAATAGTGATCTGTGTGTTGATCAGTTTTCTCGTAGTTTCTTTCGATCGATTTTAATGTTTCAACTATGAACATAGGAAATGTCTGGTGACGAAAGTGAATTCGATATGTGCAAATATTGGGAAGACGAGCGCGGCCTGTGTGACAGGACTTTCTTAGTTGATGGTAGGCGCTTCAGCATCATGCTGGATGAGACCTTCGAAGTGGATACAGTAAGTCTAAATGACAAGTCTTTTTTCGTAATTAAGCATGACTTTTGCCTCTTTTGCTTAAACTTATAATTAATTTTAATTTTTTACTGTTGTACTAGCGTATCTCCTGCCATGCAAGAATTGCTGTCTTGGATAAGATTGGTTTCAATACTAAAAAAGATATGGGGGTAAAGATAGTTCACTTGAGGACCGAGCATGGTTTTACTTTTGCGGTAAAATTGTACCATGCAGACACCTATTGCTATTTTGAATGCAAAAATTGGCAAGCACTATGCAAGGCTTATGCATTTGAGCCTAATATGCTTATGATCTTTGATATTCGTCTTGAAGATAAAATTGAAGGTAATATCGACATCTGGGTCGATGTGCAGACGTCTCCAGTTCTACCATTATGTGAGTTTCTCAAACATATTTAGTAAGTAATTTATATTGTTTATTTAAAATAGTTGACAACTTATTTGCATTGACAACTTATTTTCATTCTTCAAAAAATGTATGGAAGATGGTAGACAGAACCTATTACTACAGTGATGAAGCAGAATTAACTTATAAGGAGAAAGATCATCTTACCGCATTTCTTAGTCATCTTGAGAATTACAATAGCTATTATCAAACTCCTACACATTATGGTCAATACGTGCCACTAGTGCACGTGGTGAACTACGGTAACATCCATGGAGATTGCATGGTAAGATTTTAATTCTACTATTACGACAGCCATGCATCTTTTGCATAAATTCTTCTAAAGCTAAACTACATTGCTAACTACAAAGTTATTACTATGTTTTTCAACAGAAAATCCCGAAGGATTGTGTGCCTTATCTGATGTTTCCGAGAGGTCGCGTTGTTGTTACGAGCTTAGGACCACCACGGCCAGGTCAGCCTACGCATCACTCCTGTCCATATCGAATTTCTAAAACCGATGGACTCATGACAATCAAAGATTAGAAAAAATGTATGCTCAATAGTAGAGAGCTACTTGGAAGCAACATTATGCGTAGGCCAAGAATGGGAGACAGGATGATCTCCGTTCTCCATAATGGAGAGTTAGGGCCTATCTTGTTTTATGATATTGTACCTAAGAGAGGATAGAGTAGGTCCTACGAGATAGGAGTACGTAGGTGCTAGGTACAATGTGTTATTATGTGTTAGAATGTGTTAGAGTTGATAATGATGATGAGGAGGAGTTATGATGATGATGATGATGATGAGTTATGATGATGATGAGGAGGAGTTATTGTTGGTATGCTTGTTGAAAACTTGTATTGTTGATATGTTGGATATATATGTGATATTCTGTCAAATTGAATGATTTTAAGAAAAAAACAGAAAAAACAGGGGCTATATAGCCACTTTGCCGTCTGCTGGCAGACGGCAAAGGTCTTTGCCGTCTGCTGGCAGACGGCAAAGGTCTTTGCCGTCAGCTAGCAGACGGCAAAGCTGCCACGTGGCAGCTACCTGTGCAACCTGGGGCTGGCCTTGGTGAGTTCTTTGTCGTCCGCTAGCAGACGACAAAGAACTAAGGTCTTTGTTGTCGACCAGCGGACGGTAAAGCACGTCGTTAAGTCCTTAACGGAGCTAAGGTGCCACGTGTGCCGTCCAGGCCCTTTGTCGTCCGCTGGCCGACGGCAAAGATTCAAAGGTCTTTGTCGTCCGCCAGCAGACGACAAAGCGCCCTTTGCCGTGGCTTATTCAGCCGGACGGTTGGCCGTCTACTGGCGGACGGCAAAGCCTTTGCCGTCCGGGATGCATGCCTTTGCCGTCCGGGATGGCTGGCGGCAAACTGCCTGATTCCTGTAGTGAAAGAGCATCGGAATAGGCCGATACCTGCTGATCATAAGCATCCACCGCAGCATCATCGAGAGCCTTGGTTGCATCCCGATCAGTCTGGGAAGCACTAGCAGCAAGAATAGGCGGCACCAGTGGGGTAGGAGCCACGGGAGCGACAGGGCAGGGCGGACAGGGGACCTCGCTAGAGAGAACGCCCCACAGGAGAAGGCCGCGCATGTGGATCCACATGAAGCCCGCAAACTCAGCATAATTGGTGCCATCAAAGATCACTGAGCACCGAGGGACAACAACATAGCTCGAAGAGGACATGAGGAGCTCTCTGTTTTTTTGGGGTCAACCCACCCGATCTGGATCGGAGCTGAGGAACTCACGCTAGCTTGATGCAGCCCCGAATGGAGGAATCGGGGGGGGAGGGGCAAGCACAGGAGGGCCGGCCCTAGGCTGCACCGGCTGCAACAGGAGGAGCGCTAGCGGTCCAGCCGCGGGGCGTCGGCAGACAACTGGAGACGGAGGCGACGGCGGCCGACGCGGGCGGGGCGTGGACAGGCGCGGGCCGGGACGCGGCCGGGCAGAGCTGGCTCGGGCTGGGCGTGGCCGGGGCGCTGCCGGGGGCAGGCGGAGCGCGGGCTGGTCGCGGCCGTGGGGCGCGGGCTGGTCGCGGCCATGGTCACGGCCCTGGGCGCGGGCTGCATGGACGGAGCAGCTGCGGGAGCGGTTGCAGGCTTCTGCCGGGCGCAAGGACGGCGCGGACGAGCAGCGGCTATCGCGGAGGAGGTGGCCAGCGACGGGGAAGGAGATGACCGGCGATGAGGACGGAGATGGCCGACGACGAGGAGGCTAGGCACGGAGCTGCAGCGTGCGGGAGAGGGAGAGAACCTGGCTCTGATACCAGGTTAGGAATGAGCAACTAGTATTCACTAAGGGCCAAAAGTCATTACATATACATATGGATAAAGTGCAGAAAATCCCTTATACAATGGAAAAGTACCGAAAAGGGACTATACACAACTAACAATAGATAGTTGTAACATGTACACATAACTTTCCGTCCACATTCAAGTACTCATGTTGCATCACCACATTCATCATGTGCCCATCGTGACATTTACAAGAAGGAAGATCAGGCCTATTTCCTTGCTTCAGAAGAAAATAGAAGTCTTGCTAAGGTTTATACTGTGATAGCTCATGATTACACCCTATGTCTGTGCGCTCTGACAGTCATAACACTTCTTTGCTGCAGGTTGCCCCATTTCTGTTAAGCAAGACTAACGCGCACATGATTATAGTCCTCACCCCACGCATCTTTGTAACCTACAGTGGAAATTGTTCAGCGGGTGGAACTCACAAAGGGTCAATTAGGCGAAGATGGCATACCAATTACTATATAACCTTTATCCAGCGGGAACAGGTATGCAACAAGCTGACATGATTTTTCTTTTCTTTTGTTAATATCTCAGTACAAATATTGCAATCCAGCAATAAGGGTCACTCAGTCTTTGTAGCATGGGTTCGATTGATGTTGTCAGATTATTCTGTAGCAAGTCTCCGGTACTGATATTGTTTTTGTGTAATTTGGCGCTGTGTCAAAATCAATACGCTGTGCACCAGTCAAAGTATGGAGACAATACAACGGAGTGCTTCGATGGGTTGAGCAAGGGCTGAACAATGTCATCCTCCGAAAGCCTGTAGGTCAGGTGATTGTGTTAGCCCTGAGTAATGACCGGTGAAGTTGGGGGAACATGGCTTACTGTTGATCTGGGACCTTGACTCTAGGCATGCAAAGCCTTGTCAGTTGCAACAGCGTATTCATGGGCAGGTTTAAATCCCTTTCAGACTACCTTGAGTATGTACTGATATTCCTGCATTGAAGTGGTTGTCGACATAGAATGACGTCTTGGTGGGAGATGCATATATGCTTGAGTGCAACGCTAAACATAGCTCTCAGTGGGATCCAATCAGATGAACATATGCTAGGCAAGGAAGGACCGACAAAATTATGCGTGGTGTGGACACATGGAGCCAGGTGCGATGAGGCCAACTGGCTGGCTGCTGCTGCTGCTCAATTATAACCCCTGAAAGTTAAGAGCATGAACAGGAGCAGTGATTGGGACCAGATTTTGCAGACACTAAGGGGAGCACCTGTGATGGTGGTCATGAGCCCGGTCAGATGCACTGAGAGCTAGATTTGGATGGCTTACCCAGAAAAAGTCAAGCAAATAACAATGGGTGGAGACTGGAGGGCCGCCCTTATTCTGATCATGTTTGTTTTTCTTCTCCTGGTAAGCATTTCTCCCTCCCTCTGCAGTAGCTTCCAAACGATCTGAATCTCTGCATTAGCCTCTCTTATTAATACTTTTTGGCTCTATTATTGGCTACCAACAGCACATTCTTTCTTTGCCCTTGGCTTGGGTCACCTTCAGCCTCTATTGACCCATCTGGGTTTCCAGTTGATGCGTCTTTCTTGTACACTAGTCTTTGCTTGCCTGTCCCTCTCCTGTCCCTGAGTACTATTGTCCGCTCCATAAACAACTTGTGTGTGTGTGTGGGGGGGGGGGGGGGGGCTAGGGCCTGCCTTTTTAAAGTTAGAAACTTCCACAAATCCATGAGTTATCACTGCTTCAGGAACCGGCTTGCTTCGCTTGTATGGTTTTGCTGTCTTTTTCTCCGGACCCTGACTTGACTTTAGGAAGCTGCCATTATCTTTACTTGTCTTTCACTTTGATTCTCATAGTTACCACTGGATTTCGACCTAAATCTTACTACTTTTTTATTTGCCGAATTAGGTAGAGTTCCAGTTCCTTGCAGCCTATTTGGTCAAACATTATTGGCCTCTCGATGATTTCTGATGAATGTCTGTCTCTATTGAATTTTACCTTTACAGTGGGTGTATATTCCCTTTTCTACTCTTGGGTATTGTAGGTTTTCAAACTTGATGAGCCTGGCTCTGGCTGGCATTGAGAAGGTTCTTTGAATTGTGCTGCTCGTCTGGTCGAACGTCACAATTAGAGTGGCCAGTCAATACTCAATACCACCACCCCTGTTTCCATCATCATCTGCCTGGTGTCTATCCATTAGGGGTCCGACAAAGCACCCCATTTACGTCGCGAAACAATCTCTTTCGATCGGTTGAATGAAAACAAATTGCCGCTTACAAAGCAAAGAAAAGAATCCTCATTTGAACACGGGAACCAGCTCGGCCATCTCCATCGCCCTGGACAGACATTTGGACGATCTATCTATCTATCTATCTATCTATCTATCTATCTATCTATCTATCTATCTATCTATCAGCATCGTGCTGGAGTCTCGTTTCTTCCTGCTCGTGCATCATGGCCTCTACTACTCTAGTAGCAGGTCGCTTTTATACTTTGTCCCGTCTGAGAGGAAGAAAGTGATGTGTGCGTGCAGTGCATTGGTATGTACGTGGAGGCGCAGGGGTCCATCCATGGTGGCGTAGCCCAGCCTTGTGTTATCCGGTTGGTTCAGATTTCGCAATCTTGGCATGTATGCATTGAGGGCCAGGTGCCTGTCCTTCTGTGCATCCAGTTTCTTTGCTTGCATGTCTACATGATCTTTCTTTATGTGTACCATGTCACACTAGCTCATCACAACTCGGGTCAATCAATTTTAGGTCGGCATTTAGATGGCTTCTGGGCCCTGGCCACGTTACAATCATACGCCTATCTTATTGGGTGGGCTCGGTGTCTCCTTTCTTCAACTCCGGACATATTGCTTCTTTTCTCTTATCCAAAATTATAGTGTGAAATTGACATGTTGTACCATGCACCCATGGATCGATGAGGCCAACCCTAACGCATGATCCCAAACGGACGTCCTGCATTTCGTTTGTTTGGAGATGGCAATGGGGCCGTGTTTGTCCGGATTTGTGGATGCGGTGACCGTGCGTCTAATGCGCGGATGCATTTCGGTCCCATCTCGTCCGTTTTGCATGCAAAATATGAAAGGACCAAATGATGTGGGATAGTTCATGCCAGCGGCTATGTTCTTGCCAATTCATCATGACGGGCAACAAATCCAGCAGCCTACAGAATGGTCATCCTAGTTTTACGCCGGCAACAAAGCTAGCGGTCGACACACCAGCCAGCTTTCAAAATGGACAAGTTTTTTAGGCCGGCAGCAAAGCCAGCGGCCGACACACGATCCAGCCTTCAAAACGGACATGTTTTGGGGGCCAGAGGTAAAACCAATGGCCGGCACACTAGCCAACCTTCAAAATGGACAATGATCATGGCCGAAGTCTCACCTAGTTCAGGCCGTCACGAGAGAACACCTCCCTCCGCCAGTTCCTGAACCAAGCCTTCCTCTCCGATGACATGTTGTTCTCGTCGACGCTCATGAAGGCGAGTGCTATCTCTTTTGCTTTGGTCTCGGCATTGGTGGCCTCGATCTCAAGCTTCTTGAGTTGAACGGCCTCGTCGATGTCAAGCTTCCTCCTCTTCACGGCCTCCTTCATCTCAAACTTCTTGGTTTGAAGATCCAGGTAGATCGTCATTTGCTCCTCCTCTCTTCCCTCACTTCCTTTTGGCTCATCATGCTCTTCAATGTTCCTTGCAAGGCTATAGAAGCCGCATCATGCTTCTCGTCGGCCTTTGAGCTTGTCTTCCCCTTGGGACTCTTGAGCAAGTCTCCTTCGTCTATCACGGCCGCCTTCCCTCCTTTCTTCTTATGAGCGACATATTGGTCTTTGAGCTTGGGCCAATCTTTGATGAGCACCCAACAATGTGTGAGAGTAAACGACAACCTTTGCTGAACCTGTTGGATGACCCCCCATCTCTTTAGGATTGAACTAATGTCGCGGGTCCTTGCAAATTGGTAGGGGAGAAACTTCCTTCGCTCATGAAAAGTGTTGTGAATTCTCGTCCAAAAGACAAAACCTTTTTGCTCGGCACCTTTCATAGGATCTTGGGCTATCTGCATCCAACTTTGGCAAATCAATTTGTCCTCCAATTGAGTGTATGATCCCGTGCGAATGCTTTGCCTCCTCTTTTGTGCCATTGCCCTTTGGATGAGCTCGTCGATGAACACCAATGGTTCCACCGAAATGTCGACCTCTTCTTCCTCATCTTCACAATACAAGTCGTCATTTTCATGCCAAGAATTGCCATGGTCGTCCTCTTCTTTATCATGGCCGGAGAATTGAGTGTCTTCATAGCGGCCTCGACCGTCCTGGCTTTGGGTTGCGTCGGGATCAAATGTTGGGCCTTAGCAGTCGACGTGGAAGGCCTCACCATGGCCCTCGAAGATGACGTTCTTCATGAATGCCGCGTAGTCAGGGTCGTCGACCGTCGGCGATGGCATTGGCATTCCGTCAAACAACCTGCGGGCGGGGTCCATGCTCACTGAAGGAAACGACTGAGGCTGCTTACTTTGCGTCCTGTCGAACGGCTGGCCAGCGCCACCGTACCCCGACATGACGTTGAGGTCGATGACGCACGCGGGCATGGCCGGAGCGACCACGGTGCAGTCGGGGGACGTGAAGAACCTTGTCTGCCAATGGCCGTGGAGCGGTGGCGCACGGTAAGCCTCGGGTG
Source organism: Hordeum marinum (assembly GCA_022496015.1). NCBI lineage: Eukaryota > Viridiplantae > Streptophyta > Magnoliopsida > Poales > Poaceae > Hordeum > Hordeum marinum. The sequence continues at coordinate 474,218,266 of CM039678.1, forward strand.
TGACAGACGAGCTATTGGAACGGTGTTGCGGAGGACGGACGACCGACAAGTCTGTGCTGACCACAGCCATGGCAGCGACCGACATAATGGACGGCGACGGGTGGCACAACCCTAACATGAGGAAGGTGTGCGCCTTGGCAACGATGGCCTCCTTGTCGTTGACCTCGGCCTTGTGCTACGCAGAACGGAGCGTGGCCGTCTCGACGGCGATGTCCGGGGCGGCCTTCTTCTCCTTGTCCTTTGTACGTCGGTTCTACCTCTTGGCCGATTCGGTGCTGAGCTTGGCGAGCTTCGCCGTCATGAGATCGGACTTCTTCTTCGACGTGGGGCGCGCGGCCGCCGCCGGGTCACCGGGTTCATCGGGTCGTCGGCCATGGTGGAGGGGGGAGGGGAGAGGGGGCACGGGAGAGTTTTGAGCAAAATGGAGGGAAAGTGGGACGGTCGTGTCCTCGACGGGCGGGCCAAGAAGAGGACCAGGACATGCCAAGAAAAGGACAAGGACGTGCGTCCCGCCGGTCTGCGCATATCCATTCACCCGCAAGCAGACCAAAAATGGAGCAAAAACAGACATTGACCCATTTGCTCCCGTGCGTTAGGCGGTCTGATATGTTCATTTACCCTCAAACGGATGTGTCCAGACAAGACGGGGGCGCGTGTTGGAGTTGGCCTGATGGGACTCGACGTCGAGATGCTAGCTAAACAAAGCTCGTTCCTGGTGAGGCAACATGGCGTGTGTGCGTGCCATCTGCTTGCACTGTTACAGAGGAGAGGATGAGTATAGTCCATGCCAACATTTTGTTAAATCTGAAACAGCGCTGGTTGGTCTGGGCGCCTGATAATGCCGTCTCCATTTGCCAACCCATGTACAATTAATGACTTAGAATCCTATTGCCTGGCTGGGCATGTTTAGCTAGAGAACACCCGCTGCTGCATTGCCATCCCATGTAGTACAATGGCTTGGAATCCTGTTGCCTGGCTACTGCATTGACTCCCTTGTCCCGTGCTGGTCGACGAAAGCCACACCTGCTGTTGCTCTCTCCCCTGCATCTTTCCGCGAGCAAATGTTTGTCGGAGCTATTTGCAGTACGTTTGTTGCCATGCGTTTGGTCCCTCTCCATCTTTCTTTCCGCGTCACCTTCTTTGTCCGCGGTCCTGTTTTCCATGACTGTTCTGTATTGCATTGTGCAAAATTTCTGGCCGCTAGCAGCATTATTTGGCCGGCGTGGTATTTAGCATCTCCTGGCCAATTTTGCGTGCCTGTTGCAAAAGAACTGCGGTGCCGGGCACGAAACGGAGAACGACGGAAGGTTATGTTCGTTCGGTCGCAAGAAAGAAAAGGAAAAGGAAAAGGAAGGCGGTGGTGGCATGGATGGAGCCATGCATGTGTATGTGATAATGTGAAGGGAAGGGAGGCGTGCATGCTTGTGCTGACCCTGCGCAGCGTCCGCTTGGCGTGATCGCATGTGCCTATCTGCTGGTGGGTGGAAGTCTCGACCGAGCTAGCCTATCTGCTACTGCATGCATTATTATTTTTGTCAAAGGAAGAGGTTTGGTCCCTAGCCTTGGTGCTGTGATCGGAGCGAGGTTGACGCCAACGGTAGGCGGCATCCTGGCATGCACCAACTGCCCCGGCCTCCTCCTTTCGGCATCGGCACAGACCACCACCACCTCCTTTTTGGATTTTGCGATGGAGGTTGCCGCCCGCCCACCCCGGAGCACGGCCGCTGCACCGCACCAGCCCCTAGAGGCCGACGTCCATCCTCGGGACGCGATGCCTTTATCTGATCGATCTGGTCCGAGGTGACGCACGCGCGGCGCGGCGCGGCCGCCCGGGGATTGACACGAGACCGTGGGTGGGCGTGCGGACGGCAACGCCGTGCCGGCCGTGCGTGGCCTACAGCCTAGCGAGTGGCGAGTTCAGTACATGATGCAAAGCCAAAGTGGGGGCGCATGAGGGCCGGAGGAAGCGACAATGCAACAATCGCGATCGTGAGGCCGGGGACGCTATCCTCGGCGGCCTGCAAGCACATACTCCTATCCTACCTAAACTCATCACTCGCCTGCAACGTCAGGCAAATGGATTGGATGGACTATGCACCGCACGACTTACTATGCTACAGGTAGTAGAACGTATCCCTGTGCTGTGCGTGAGGACGAGCGACGCACAACTGCAGATGTACGGCATCGTTCTCGTCTCTCTCCAGGTCATGGAGGCCAGGCCAGGCCGCTCAGGATATATACTACTATCACACGGTTAAGAGCATCTCCAGCGGCCGCCGCCCCTCTTACCCCCTAAGGCCATTTTTATCGTCGGCGGACGAAAATCGGCTCAGTCGCGTCTCAGGAGCTTATTTTTCGTCGGTTAAGACCGAATTTGGCGTCGGCGTAACCAGACCGAACCCAACATGTTGGGGCGCCGGACGTAACGTTTTTGGCACGAAATCGGGTGGGCCCGTCGCGCGTGGCATCGTCGTCCTCAACCTTCCATTGATGCGACGCGTTTACGAGCCGACGCTCACTGGACGGCGCGATCAGTACGGGACGACGCGCCTTCACACCTCGCCTCCCACGCGTCCGCACAGTGTCTCCCGCTCGCCCCTATAAAAGTCGACCCTCGCCGGTGTTCGCCACACATCACCACCGTCGACGCCCCTCTCTCCCCCCAAGTCCCACCGCCGACGCCCACTCACCCCCCCGCGCGACGATCTGCTCTCCCCATCTTCCCCCCGCGCTACCAAGGCGACGGCGCGGCCCGTAATGGCTTCGGCCGCCGGCACCTCCACGAGGACGAGGCCCGCCTGCTCTACGAGGCGGAGTACCGTACACCGCCTGACATGCGGGCACCGGGTGCGTGAAGGCTCAGCGCCGGCGGGGTCCCGTGCCACCGGTGCCCATCGGAGCCGAGCGTCGCGCCGAGATCGTCCGGATCGGGTCCTCCCTGTCAGAGGAAGTGCATCGGCAGCCGAGGTACGCTCCGGACTGCGTCAACCTTTGGACGGCGTACTTCGAGCACCGTTGCGAGGAGCAACTCGCCTCCACCAACGGCGGCCCTGTGCGCGGGCGCTTCAACAGCGAGGGCCGCCGTCTGTGGTGGGGCGTCCCCGGACGCACGCTCGAGGCCGTCCTCGAGCACATCGAGGGTGGCAACGAGCCGCACCTCGAGTACCTGACGGAGCCGACATCCATCTCCCGCCGGCGGGACTCGTCGTGGTAGCCACGGCGCATGGACACGCCGTCCTCGTCGGCCTCACACTCCTCCCACTCCTCCGATGCAGCGCGCACGCCGCCCGTCGCCGTGAAGGCCGAGCCCGGCTCGACCCTGCTCCGGCGCAACGATCGCAGCGGCGGGGGCATTACCATCAACGAGGGCCGCCACCGCGAGCCCTCACCTCCCCGCAGCCACCTCCGCCTTGCCAGGCCGAAGACGGAGTCTGGCATGACGATGGTCAAGCAGGAACACCTCGCCATGGTCGCCGACGACGAGACGGCGATGAAGTGGGCACGGGATGACTATGTTCGTGAGGAGATGGATCGGCAGCGCCGGGCCCTCGAGGAGATCGAGGCTCGCCACCGTGCCCGTCGCGAGGAGGAGCTCGTCGGCCTCATCATCCTCGACGATGACAACGACGGTTAGGCGCCCGGGCCCTGCAATCCCGACCTGCACCGTATCGGCAACGCAGGGCAGGGCTGCAGCAGGGACGGCGGGTACGGCGCGCAGGACGGCGACGACAGCGATGACAAGGGCGACTACACCAACTTCTACAAGCTCCTCGACATGTAAAATGTGACGGCACGGCAGTGACGGACGACATAATCGACGTAGTTTAATTTTTTAGTTTTGTATTATAGTTTTAATGAAAACCCTAACTTTTGGACTGATTCTATGATCGTTTTAGATCGAAAATGACGGTTGGGAGGCGATCCCGAGACCGTGACTGGGAAGCCCGAGCGTTCCTACGCTAGAAAAGGAGCGAGACTGATACAACAAGTGAAAAGATGGCGAACGAGATTTATCAAAGGTCAGATTCTCACCCGACACGGGAAGGCAGCCATCCAACTCACAAGTTGGAGTTGAATCCGACTTGTTTTCGAGGAGGTGCGTGAGTGAGTGTGATCAGGACACTCCGAATATGTCTTTAGTTTGATGCCAATTTGACCCTAGACGCGGGGAGCATGCACGAGCACAAATAATAGTACATATAGAAACCCTATTGTTACGTATGTGATTCTTCTTGGCTTTTGGGCCTCTAGTGCAGGAATCCAGTGATCTCCACAGTCTGATCTGCAACCTCTCTTTAGTTTATAACCTCTCTTTGTTTCTCCCTTTTCCGAACATTTCCGTGTCTTATTAAACTTTCCCTTGTCCTCCATTAGGTTATGGTGATGACTTCTCCTCCCTTTTTAGCACTACTAGTAGCAGTAACCGAGCGATCAAAGTGGGCGTGTGACCGGATAATACGGTTAGGGTCGATGGGAACAATAATGGAGCCACGGAATTTTGCGAAATTGAGGAGTAGGGACGGGACCATGTCACATTCACCCACTCTACCCACGTACTCCTACGTGTCTGCTAAGCTACCGTCTATCTACACACGCCGGGGATCGGCGTGATTTCACATGTCTTTTAGTTTCAGCCTCTCTCTCTAATTTCCTCCCCCTTTAATTGTTCCTCTCTTTTCCTCTTTCATTATCCTGATTCCTTGTCCCATCTTCCATGAGAGACGCGGGAAAGCAAAAGTGATTCCATTGGCGAGAGTGGAGGAAATCAGGATACTAGTTGCCTGCATCTTTGTGCATGCGGCCCTACCTAACTACAACGATTGATCGACGCTGCCGCGTGGCCGTACGGTGTTCGCATCAAAATGATTGATGATGATATGATATGGCAATCCTAAAGCACGAGTTTTTTTCAGGTCAATTTTTATCAGGCATAGCTATAGGGCACAAAGACGTTTTTGCCATTGTGGCTGTGGTGAGCAGTACTGGTCACCTAGCCCACCATCCCATATACATGGCTCTACGGTAAATTAAAAGTGGATAGGGTAAGTGCCGTGGTGTCGTGTTTGTCCATGATCCTGCTCTCACATCTCACAAAGCAGCCTGATATGCTTCCGGCACATTGAGCGCATGGTTTATATATAACTGTTAGATAATCTCTGGCTTTCAGTAGCTTTCCAGGCATGCACCAACGCTAGCTAGCTCGGTAGTAGATCCAAAAAGTCTAGTGGTTAGAGCATAGCATACGGACATGAGAACAAATCCGTGCCATCTTTGCTGGGTGTTGTCTGTCTCTTGGTTAATCGCCTTTCACTTTCAGGGAGGAATAAATTAAGTTCCGTTTAGTGGTGTAGAAGCTAGCTATGTCATGTCGTGTGTTACCTGAATTTGTTCAGTATATAAACTACTAACTAATTAAAGGCTCGATGAAGTGGTTATGGCATGAGCTGCACTACGTGTAGGAACTAGCAGCGCAAAGGATATTGCTTTCTTTCGTGGAGCGAGCGAAAATTCCTCGCATCAACGACCTTTTCATTGTCAAACGATGTTCCGTCTCTTTCCTTTCGCCCATATATTCACCTTTCGACTAAAGTAGAAGACGGCTTTCTAATTATTGCATTAGGCTTAGAAGTGATGCTTGTCGAACACTAGTAGAAGCACCCCTTTCGTTCAGGAGGGAATTCGCATTCGTCCCGGCTGCCTAAAGAACCGGGACGAATGCTACGCATTCGTTCCGGTTCTTTAGGCCAGGGCAGCGTCCAGCCCTCCTGGGGCATTCGTCCCGGTTTTTTAGTCGGTATTCGTCCCGGTTCGTGGAATGAACCGGGATCAATGCCTCGATGTATGCCACGTGGCGTGTGCAGGGGCATTGGTCCCGGTTCATGTCAGGAACCGGGATGAATGCCCTTTGCCTATAAATACTGCATCCGGACCCCTTCCCTCCTTTGTTTTTTTTCTAGGAGGTGTGAGAGAGGTGGGTGCTAGTGTACTGTGTTCTTTTTGCTATGCACACGAGGTGTTCGACGAAATAGCCGAGCGACACTTAACTTCACAGAAAATGGTATCTTCGACCGAGGTTAGCAAACTTATCCATTTCATCTATAATTGATACAAAAATATTATATTTGTCGATGTAGTGTGGTCATTTCGCTATTGAAGATGTTATTGTTGTAATGGTTTTTGATAAACTTAATTATACGATGTAGATGGATGCACGGCAGCGATTGATGTACGGTGACCGACGCACTTCCGAGTACAGGGCCGGCCTGGATGAATTTCTCGTTGTAGCTCAGGCTCACAAAGAGAATGGATTTATGTGTTGCCCACGTGTTGACTGTGGGAACGTCAGGGAGCACTCTTCCTTGAGAGTCCTTCATAACCACCTGCTTCGGAGAGGTTTCATGCGCAGCTATAATTGTTGGACCAAGCATGGAGAGAGAGAGGGGTTGTGATGGAAGACAATGAAGAAGAAGAAGAGGATCCTATGTTCCCCGAATACGGTGATACCGCAATGGAAGACAATGCAGAAGAAGGAGGTGATCAAGAACGGGCATCAGATAAGCCCAATGATGATCAAGAACGGGCATCAGATGAGCCCGATGATGATCAAGAACGGGCATCAGATAAGCCCGATGATGATCAAGAACGGGCATCAGATGAGCCCGATGATGATCAAGAACGGGCATCAGATGAGCCCGATGATGATCTTGGTCGAGTTATTGCTGATGCAAGGGAAGACTGTGGAAGTGAATTGGAGAGGTTGAAGTTGGACGGCATGTTACAGGATCACAAAAAGTTGTTGTACCCAAATTGCGAAGATGGCAGCACAAAGCTCGGTACCACACTAGAGTTGCTGAAATGGAAGGCACAGAACGGTGTGACTGACAAAGCATTTGAGAGTTTACTTAAAATAATGAAGCCGAAGCTTCCAAAGGATAACGAATTACCTGACAGCACGTACAAAGCAAAGAAGGCTCTCTGCCCTCTAGGACTAGATGTGGAGAAGATACATGCATGCATTAATGACTGCACCCTCTACCGCGGTGAGAAGTACGAGAATTTGGATAAATGTCCGGTATGCACTGCATTGCGGTATAAGATCAGAGCAGATGACCCTGGCGATGTTGACGGCGAGCCCCCCCCCCCCCCCCCCCCCCCCCCGATAAGAGGGTTCCTGCCAAGGTGATGTGGTATGCTCCTATAATACCACGGTTGAAACGTCTGTTTAGAAATAAAGAGCATGCCAGGTTGTTGCGATGGCATAAAGAAGACCGTAAGAAAGACGAAAAGTTGAGACACACCGCTGATGGGTCGCAGTGGAGAAAAATCGAGAGAGACTTCCCAGACTTTGCACGTGAGGCAAGAAACTTATGGTTTGGTCTAAGTACAGATGGCTTTAATCCTTTCGGAGAGCAGAGCTCCAGTCACAGCACCTGGCCCGTGACTCTATGTATCTACAACCTTCCTCCTTGGTTGTGCATGAAGCGCAAGTTCATTATGATGCCAGTGCTCATCCAAGGCCCAAGGCAACCCGGCAACGACATTGATGTGTAACTAAGACCATTAGTGGAAGAACTATTACAGTTGTGGGGCAAACCAGGTGTACGTGTGTGGGATGAGAACGAACAAAAGCCATTTGACCTACGGGCGTTGCTTTTCGTAACCATCAATGATTGGCCTGCTCTTAGTAACATTTCTGGACATACAAACAAGGGATACAATGCATGCACACACTGTTTAGATAAGACTGATAGTGTATACTTGGATAAATGTGAGAAGGTTGTATACCTGGGGCATCGTAGATTTCTTTCGATGAATCATCCCGTAAGAAAGAAAGGAGGCAAACATTTCAGAGGTGAGGCAGATACCCAGAAGAAGCCTGACCTCCGTAGTGGTAATGATGTATTCGGTATGGTCAAGGACCTAGAAGTAATCTTTGGGAAGGGTGATGGCAGCCAACCTGTTCCGAACGGTCCTGATAAGCGCGCACCCATGTGGAAGAAGAAATCTATCTTTTGGGAGCTACCATATTGGAAAGTCCTACATGTCCGCTCTTCAATCGACGTGATGCACGTGACGAAGAATCTCTGCATCAACCTGCTATGCTTCCTAGGCATGTATGGGAAGTCAAAAGATACACCAGAAGCACGAGAGGACCAGCAACGTATGAAAGACCCAAAAAACAAGCACATGGATATAGGGCGTCATTTCTTAAGCAGCTACGCTCTTACCAAAGCAGAGAAGAAATATTTTTTGAAGTCCTTTACAGTATCAAGGTGCCGTCTGGCTTCTCGTCGAATATTAAGGGGATAATAACTATGGCAGAGAAAAAATTCCAAAACCTGAAGTCTCATGACTGCCACGTGATTATGACGCAGTTGCTTCCGATTGCACTGAGAGGGCTTCTACCGGAAAATGTTCGAGTACCCATTGTGAAGCTATGTGCATTCCTCAGTGCAATATCTCAGAAGGTAATCGATCCAGATAGTCTGGCAAGGTTACAGAGGGATGTGGTCCAATGTCTTGTTAGTTTTGAGTTGGTGTTCCCACCATCCTTCTTCAACATTATGACGCATCTCCTGGTTCACCTAGTAGAAGAGATTCATATTCTCGGTCCGGTATTTCTACACAATATGTTCCCCTTTGAGAGGTTCATGGGAGTCTTGAAGAAATATGTTCATAACCGTGCTAGGCCAGAAGGAAGCATCTCCAAGGGATATGGAACAGAGGAGGTCATTGGGTTCTGTGTTGACTTTATTCCTGACCTTAAGACGATCGGTGTTCCTGAATCGCGGCATGAGGGGAGACTGAGGGGAAAAGGAACGCTAGGAAAGAAAACAATGATACCCAGGGACGGGCATTCTTTCACTAAAGCACACTACACGGTTCTACAAAATTCCACCTTCGTGGCTCCGTATATCGAGCAACACAAGAATATTGTACGCTCCACAAACCCGGGGAAGGATGACACATGGATTAAAGTCAAACACATGGAGACTTTCGGAAGTTGGTTGCAAGCACATCTTATAAATGACATCACTATTGAAGATCAGCTCTACATGTTGGCGGGGTCACCATCTTCGACTATTGGGACTTTTCAAGGGTACGAGATAAATGGGAATACATTTTACACGGTCACCCAAGATAAGAAGAGCACCAACCAAAACAGTGGTGTCCGCTTTGATGCAACAAACGAGAATGGGAAAAAGGACACATACTATGGTTACATAGAGGAGATATGGGAACTTGACTATGGACCTTCTTTTAAGATCCCTTTGTTTAAGTGCAAATGGGTCAACCTGAATGGAGAAGGGGTAAAGGTAGACCCGCTGTACGGAATGACAACAGTGGATCTCAACAAAATTGGTTACAATGACGAACCATTTGTCCTAGCCAATGATGTGGCTCAGATCTTCTATGTGAAGGACATGTCCTCCAGACCGAAGAAAAGAAAAAATAAGCAACCAGATAAATCATATGATGAGCCGAAGCGTCACATAGTTCTTTCAGAGAAAAGAACCATCGTGGGAGTCGAGGACAAGACAGACATGTCTGAAGATTATGATAAGTTTGCTGAAATTCCGCCCTTCACAATGAAAGCTGACCCAACCATCCCATTAAATAAAGAAGATGCTCCATGGTTACGTCCGAAGCGATCATAAGCAAGGGTTCATGGACTTAACGGAGTGATGTATAATAATGTATTGAACCTCTGATGTAAATCTATGTAATGTTATTGGTTGTGTTAGGGTATTGAACCTTTGAGTGAACATTTGGCATGTACAACCCTAAGAACACTTGTAAACACATGATATGCCAAATCCTTGCTTCTGGTGCCATCCCGACGCTCCGCAGCCCCTCTCCGGTGAAACCCTAGCCCTGCCGAAGAGAACAACCCCTCTCCGGTGAAGCCCTAGGAAGTACCAAAACATCATAAGTGAGTTTAATTTATCTTTCTGATCATTTTGATATATAACTTGCAATTTTCAGAATTTATTGAATTATTTGATATTTTCTCCATTTCTTAAATGAATTAATTCAAATTCAAATAATTTTGAATTTTGAATTTCACCAAATATGTTTGAAAGTAACATATTTAGTTAGTTTATAATTTTCTAAATGTTTTGGTAGTTTTTTCATATTTTTCTGATTATTGAACTAGCAGATAATCTCGCGGGAATTTTTGAACATATGAAACTTTTTTGAAAAAACAGGGCATTCATCCCGGTTATTGCTAACAACCGGGATGAATGCCCTCTTCGCGCCGTTCCAGATCTAGGTCATTCATCCCGGTTGTTGGCAAGAACCGAGATGAATGGGTGGGGCATTTGTCCCGGTTATTGCCAACAACTGGGACGAATGGGTCATTCATCCCGGTTATTTGCAACAACCGGGACGGATGCCCCTCCCCACGTACTTAAGCCGTTCCCTCTCCCCCTCCCCTTCTGTCGCGCGAGGAGGACGACACTCGACGTCGGCAGGCTGCCTAACTCCCGCGCCGCCTCTTCCTCGCCGTCGCCGTCGTCGCCGCCCCCCTCGCGCGCTCCGCGGCCGCCCCCCTTTCTCGCCATCGCCCGCTTGTAGCGCCTCTGCCCCCGCGTCCCCCGCCTACGTCGTCGCGGCACCGCGCGCCACCGAGCTCGCGCGGCCGGCTCCACCTTGCCCGCGCGCGTCGCCCGGCGCCACCTCGCCCGCGTCGCCCGTCGCCCGCGTTGCCTTCTCCCGCAGGTAAAGCTCTCCCCCTCCCTCCCCCTCTCCCTACCCCCGGCCTCGCTCCGGCCTGCTCGATCGTGGAGAAGAAACAGAGTGGAGAGACAGAGAAGAGAGTGTGGAGAAAAAAAGCTAAAAAAATTGAAAAAATGAAATTTAAACTTCTAAATTGAATAAAAAATTGAAATCGATGTTATTTGTGTCATCCGGACCTGGAATGCGGTCTTCATATTAGGTCTTATATTTAGATCCGGAATGTTAGGTCTTATATTAGGTCTAAAAAATAAAAAAAATGAATAAAAAATTTAAACTTCTAAAAGATGCTCGGTTAGATTAGGTCTTATATTTAGATCCAGAATGTTATTTGTGTCATTCATATTAGAAATTTTTCTAAGTTCAAATAACAACCAAAATATGTTTTTTAGTTTATTGTTCTCGCCGATGATGTCCGTGTTGGACCCGAGGGGTGATGTTCGGGAGTGGGTCCCGCCGCGCTGGCGTTGGCAGGTGCTACTTTCCGGGATGCGCAGCTTGGTGAGGATTCCAGGTGACATCGTCGACCCGGATCTAGTTTGGTGGCGGTCCCATGGGCCATTTGTTTAGTTTCCGGAAAAAAGAACGAAGTTGCAATTACTTAGCAATATTTTGAAAACAAATTATTTAGGCATTCAAAACATGTGGGTTGAATGGATGATGAAACTGCTAAGTCATTTTGTTTTAAGTTTTGTGTGTTGACACTAACTTGCAATTTTTAATTTGCAGAAATTATGGACCCAAACTTCAGAGACGAAGATGCGGAAGAAATGGTCGCGGATGTTATCCACGGGCCCGGGGGAGACCCAGATGTCTCCGAGTGGATGAACAACTCCGATGAGGGAGATCCGGAGCTCGCCCGAAGAGACGGCTCTGGTGAGGTAGATCTGGAGCTCACCCAAAGAGACGGCTCCGGTGAGGGAGAAGCCTACGACATCGTCGGGGGAGAAGCCGAGGGCTCCCATGAGAGAGAAGCCGACGGTTCCAGTCAAACCTTACAAATTAGAAACTCCGGCGAGGTGCATATATATATATATATGTTAATTAAATGAAGCATTTGTTTTCTATATACATGTATTAACACTCTTTCTTATATATTTTAGCCATCCGGATCTAGCAAATCCACCGGAAAGAAGACTAAACGAGGCGGAGCCCAGAAGTTGAAAGAGCATGAAAGGTACAGGATCAAACAGATCGCTGCAGACGGCGCGCCAGAGCTTCCCGAAGTTGTTGCCCAAAAATATGTGAAGCAATGCGGAGTGCTTGTTAGGGACCACATCCCGATCACCGTTCGGGAGTGGCATAAGCCAAAGGAGGCTCTCGGAATTTCATATGTCGGCGACAAAGCCAAAGAAAAACTTTTTGAAAAGATGTTGGCTAATTTCACCCTACCGACGCCGAAGGTTACTCAAGATGAGTTGGATGAGAATGAGGAGGATCCTGAAGTGATCTTAGAGCGAAATACCAAAGCCTTAGAGAAACTGGTCAAGGCGTTCACTTTTAGGAAGATGGCCGAGCAATTCAAGAGCTGGAAGAAAAGATTGAACCTTGACTTTATCCAGAAAAAGAAGACTCCGGATTTCACCGGAACGTATGAGAAGATAAAACCGTACTGGGAAGAATTTGTTGAGTACAAGAAGTCGGAGGAAGCTCTGGAAAAGTCTAAAAAAAATAAGATAAACGCCGCTAAAAAGATCTATCACCATATTATGGGGCAAGCTGGCTACAAGTGTAACATGCCTAAGTGGAATAAACTTGAGGACGACTTGCTTGCTAAGGACATCGTTCCAGAGACGTTCTACTGGGACCAACGGACAAGGTCTTGGTTTTTTGGCCATGGGGGCACGTTGGACTCAGAAGGGAAATGCATCTATAATGTAGGACATGAAGAAGATCCTCTACCCATCGATGCTCTCAGAGAAGCAATAAAGGCTGCTAAAGAGGGGAAGTTCCATCCAGATAGAGAGAACGACGAGCTCACCTGCGCCCTTGGGAATAAGGAACACTATGGACGGACACGAGCCGCAAAAGGCTCTGTTCCGTGGAAACATGGGTTTCCCCAAGAGAAGAAGAAATATCCGGATAGAAGCCATCAGAGGAGAAAGGATTTGGAGGCAGCTGAAGCACATAATCGGGTAGACCGGTGGACTAGCATTGAAGCAGAATTAAAGCGGCAACGGGAGCAATCAAAGCGGCAGCAGGAGCAAATTGACAGACTTAGCCAGTAGGAAGGTAACACCCAATCTCAGAAGGAAATGGAAGCCGCACCATCTAATCGGAAGAGTAGTGTTGCTTCCACGCAGCTCCAGGGTGATGATGGTGAAGATGCACCGCCGATGATGCACCCGATGGATCATATAACGGAGATGACACCGTGTAAGCTGCATGTGAAAGTCGTCAACAATATAACCATTAAGGCAGCGATCGGCTATGTGAAACCAGCTGGCCCTGAACAAACACACCATTGTCGGCCAGTTCAACCGGGCTACGCTGTTGCCGGGGTGGATGAAGTTATGACCGGATTCGAGCGGGTGCAAATTGACTATCCTGAAGGTGAAGACGGGGAGGTGACTGAACTTGGAGACGCCAAGAACTTGAGCATTCTATGGCTAAAGGAACACATCGTGTTTCCTAATTGGACGCCAAGGCTAACAACTGATCGGAGTAGCCATCCTCCTTCGCCGCCGCCTCAAGACCAGTCTCCAGCGGAACGGTCGTCTTCGTACTCTTCGCCGCGCTCGACGTCTCCATCGCGTGCGTCTACGCCGCCACGTCAGCCGTCTCCAGCACGTGCGTCTACGCCGCGGCGGCAGCCGTCTCCGCCCACGAAGTCTAATCAGAGCAGCTCAAAGCGGAGGAGAACCACCGCATCACCGAAGCGTCGATTGTCGCCCCTCCCAAGAGTACCACATCCGAATCTACCCAAGTTACCTTACCACTGTACTCCAGAGGAAACCCAGGAGATCGCAAAGGCCAAATATGAGGCGTGGAAATCTAAGGAGAAGTCGCCGAAAGAGTCAGATTTCCCCAACACCGAGCAGACAAAGCCCGAGCGTTGAAAATGGTGAAGACCCTTCATCAGCCCGAGCCGAGTCTCATTCCTGACTATGACCGCTCTATTCTTAAGGCACACGATGAAAAGAAGCGGTCAAAGAAGAGTAGTACCGGAAGCGGGAAATGCGGGAAAACAATTGACCAGCTCGGACAACAGAAAAATCGATCCATCCCCCCGCTCATAGTGCATTCCAATCCCGAGGTGGGGCCGAGCACAGGCGTAGGCGAGGAACTTGACCCGGAGTTTATTGCACTGTACGGACAAGCGGCCGCTGCTGCGGGTATGTCCATTGCGCAGTATCTCCAAACCTTAGATGTCTTCCCCTCTTCTGATTTCGCGCACCCATATCGGCACGGGCATCCTCTCGTCAAACCTGGGGAGGAAAATGATCTACCAACAAAAATGCGAAGAGTGCATAATTGGTACATGGAAGCCTCGGAGCACTCTGAGGGATGGATAACGATGGAAGTTAGAAACGAGCATCACGGTTATGGAGAAAGGATAATTCTGATTGAGTTTATAGAACTATATCAGTTATTCCAGCTAAAGGCCCTCGACAAATCTATCGTCAGTGCGTATTGTCTGTAAGTATTTATTTCGCTGTAGTTAAGTCTCTAGCTAGCTCACCTCGTTCATTACATTTTTATAATAATACTCACTATATTATAACTGCAGAATGAAGATTCTCGAATGCAAAAGAGGACACATCTATGACATTGGGTTCATTGACCCATATTGGGTTAATCAAGCAACTCTTCTCACAAAACCTAGGGAAACAGAAGATTCAATTGTGAAGGCGTTAAGGTTTCACGAAACCAAGAGGGAAATACTTTTTCCTTACAACTTCGAGTGAGTGTTATTTGTCCGGTAAACTTTTTTTTTTGCTTACTCGATGATAAGTGTATAACTGATGAGTTATGTTTGCGCAGCTTCCACTATATTCTTCTAATATTTGAAACTGACAAAGGAAAAGTACTGGTAGTGGACTCGAAACATAAACCCCTTAAGGACTGGGAGGACATGCAGGAACTGATCCAACGGTAATTTTAATCTTTATGACACTATATCGACAAGTTTCGTTTATTTTCTGATAACTCACTTAATTCATTTTCTTTGCCGGGCAGCGCTTGGAAACGGTTCACAGCAAAGGCTAGGGATGAATGGAAGGAGAAGCTTAAATTTCAACATCTGAAAGTAAGTGGTACTAGCTATATCCACGCATCTCCTTGATTATAGTTTCGATACCATTATAATGTTATATTATAATTTTGACTGAAACCATGTTCTTGTAAAGTGCTTGAACCAGGGAGATGGGAATAACTTATGTGGATACTATGTCTGCGAGTTCATTCGTCAGACGACATGCGCCAAGCTGGGAAGAGATTTAGAAAAACTTCGTGTACGTCAACCATCACTTTTATCTTATTACCATCTATTGTCTTTAATTAGATATTGACCACTCTTCTTTATATTAGATCGAGCGGCTGCGGGACGGTCTTCTACCAAGGGATCGCCTACGAGCAATTCAAGAGGAAATTTACGGATTCTTAGACGCAGAGGTCCTAACACCAGGAGGGGAATACTATGTCAGCACCAACTATGCTCGACGAACTTGATGTTCGAATTCTTAGATGCATAGTACTTACCTGTATATTCGAGTCATGGTGCATGATGGTGTATTAGAGTAATTATGGGAAAGAGTACAAACTTGTATATTCTTCACTCCTTACTTGTATATTCGATTCATGGTGCGTACTTACTTGTATATTCTTCAACTATATTCTAATGCGATCACCATATAGTTGTATATTCTAATGCGATCAGCAAACTTGTGTATTCTAATAAAATGGAATACAATAAAAAACATGATGGTGTATTAGATGCAGAATACTTATGGGAAACAAATAGGAAAAAATACAACAAACCAAACCCTAAAAGGAAAACAAGAAAAGGAAGAAAAAAAATTCTGTCCTGGCAGAGAATTGGCAAAAATCTCTGCCGCGGCAGAGGGGGCATTCATCCCGGTTCGTATTACGAACCGGGACGAAGAGTCCTGGCCAGGGACCAGCCCACGCCCCCACGTGGACGCCCCATCCATTCCGGGTCCTGGTACAACCGGACGAAGGGGGTGGCATTCGTCCCGGCTGCCCCATCCCGGTTGGGCAACCGGGACAAAAGGCCCCTTAAAAACCGGGACAAAAGGGGGGTGTTTGTAACAGTGGAAAAAAGCCACTGGTATCAATGTTAGGTGAATTGCTTTGTGAAAGGTCATTCACCTGCAACCGGTTGATTTCAAATGGCAGGTCTGGTTGAATGGCGTAATTTCTCTCATTTTCCATGCAAAGACATTCGCTAGTCTTCTGGAGAAAGTTACACCTGATAAAAGTAAATAAATCATGATAGCTGCTTAATTGTACGTACTACCTCTGTTCGTAAATAGATGACTTGCTCAAAAACATCCACTTTCCTTTTCTAGAACTTTACAATGGCCAAAGAGACGAAACGTCGTTTGTCACTGAAAAGGTCATTGATGCCATTTGCTTACTAATGGATGAAGTAACTACTATACTATACATAAGGCCAATGTAAAAGCTCGGACGAATTTTCGATGGTAAAAGCGTCGAATTGCACCTTGCCACAATCAAATAAAAGATTTTCATAAACCTTTAAAAAAAATTCAGGAGCACTACTCATATGCCTCTGAGAATTGCAAACTAATTGGGCTAACTCCTCTCCAGCTTTTCCTTTCTGTCTATATATAGCCGAATCCACAAAGCCAGGTGCACACTAAGCTACACAATAACCTAGCTTTGGCAGCCAACCCATGCATCCAACCAACCACCAAACCACACGTACGTGAACCACTGAAAAATCTTTGGAACGAACAAGACCCTTTCAGCAGTAGCAGTTAGCATCGGCGTGGTGGCTCTCCTTTCTGCATCCCTCGCCTTATTTATTTATTTCACTACTACTCTCAGTTGAATGGAGGAATCATAGCGTGATGTTTATTTTTTTTCCTTTGACAGGAATCACGCCGTGAAGTTGACAGAGGAGAAGTGGACACACGAGAAGAAATGTCGTGGTACCAGGAGGGACCGCGGACACGCGAGAAAAAGAAGTGGACAACGTAAGGATAGGGTGAGGCCGACGGTTAACCATATCTCGATTATCTTTTTGCCGGTTGTGCGATTAAAGGGGCTGGCGAATCACAAGGGTTCGTGCTAAACAGGACAAATGTGCATGATGGTGACACCTAGAGGAGCTCGAAAGGCAACGAGAAAATGACACCTTTTGGTTACGTTTATGTTCTACCTGTAGATGATATTGACATACTAATATGTTTAGTTTAGTCGATGACAATATTTCCTTTTCGGCAAAGGGAGTTGGTGATAAAATACACAAACTTATCAGTGCCTATTTGACGATGCATATGGCCAACCGATATGACACCAGGTGTGCTAACCACCCGTGCGTGAAAGGATAATCATAAAGGACAATGCAAGGAACACTCTTAATTGGGTGATCTTATATGTGATCAATATTTTCTGTTGGAAGAAAGGAAGGACCGTAAGATAAAAGGTCCCATCTTGTAGTGGTTAATTGTATTTGGTGTTGATGTCTTGATGACTATCTACCTCCGAATCGCCCGTGCTGATGGCAGTTGAGGGGTACCACATTATCACTCGGAAAACAAACGAGAGGAAGGAGTATATATACCACCATCTTATGATGTGTGGTTAAACATTGGTGTTTAAACAAATGGTCATGTATATATGAATGAAAACTTCAAGCCTACACGTATCTGAGCTGAGCTGAGCTGTCCCAACACCGAAGCAGGTGTACTGAATTTTAGCAGTCAAATCCCTTTTCTTTCTTGAGTAGATGTGCAATTTAAACAAACTGAAGAAAATAAGTAAGTAGAAGTCAATGCCCGTGTATGTAGATAAAGTTTGACACAGCTAAGCTGGTTCCCTTTTCCAAAACAAGACTAAATCTCAACTCAGTCCTGCATATTATTAAAGCAGCCAAGGGCAATCGTGTATCCTGCTGTATCCAAACCCGGACATACGCCCATGTAGATAAAAAAAAACTGATCACGAGGACGACGGGTTGCTGCGTTGAAATGTCATGCCAACAGATGTATGGCGTTGGCGAGGACGGGTGTGAGGTCGTGTACCCCTTCCTGAAGACGTTGTTGCAAATGAGGTCGACTTAGTCGTAGATGTTTTATTCATTTTTTAATGATTTGGTTGTTGTTACCTTTGTTCTGTACTCTACTTAAATGACCATGAGGACGACAGATTGCCGTGTTGAAATTTCATGTCAAAAGATGCATGTATGGGTTGATTGAGGAGTAAGTAACTTAGCTAGTCGCTGTTAACCCCCATCCCGCAGCTCGATCGGTACCAAGAACTTGGCCAGGTCGACTCGGTTCCGCGGTTGGTTCGTATTCCACGGCATACGTCTACCTCGAAGAAACCAAATTAAATTGAACAACGCTAAATGTGATGCGCCGGAACGGTCCAACAAAGAGGTCGTGCAGATGAGATGAACTCTCCAGTGCTCGCTATACCCCAGAGCTAGCCGCGTAGACATGCGTATACTTGCCAGCTTGTTCTTGAGTCGTACTGTGTCACTCTTTTTCTATCCACGTAGTATGCCACCCAGCCTGTTCAAATATCCATGGAAGTATCATCTTGCCTTAGGTTTCCTTGTATGCTAGTTAAGCATGGGATTATAGCGAAAATCCAAGTCTGCTCCAAGGTTCATCTGCTCCTGCTGACGAAAAATATAAAAACAAATATTAAAAAAATAAAAATAAATCCAATTTCTTTTTATGTGGTAGATATTTTAATGTGTGAGGTCCGTTCAAATTTAAACTTATTTGGACATCTGAGCAGCTCTTGGCAAAAATAGAAAAACCAAATTGGATCAAAAAAGTTCGTGAACAATAAACCTTTTTTACAGACCCTGATTTGTCTTTTTTGCTGAGAGTTGCTCAGATGTCCAAATAAGTTGAAATTTGAAGCGTTCCTCACACATTAAATTATCTACCACACAAACAAAATTTGTATTTTTTTTGAATTTTCAAGTATTTTTTTGATTTTTTTATGAACGCGGGTGCAGATGAGCCCAAGAGCAGAAACGCCGCTCTCGGATTATAGGCCTTATATACAATAATGCAGGATGCTTACTTAAAATAAATGAGGTTTTTTCTTAAGCAACGGTACTTATTTCTACACAAGGAGTGTCTAATAAACCATCTAATTTAATTGATGCTTAAGAAAAAACCAATTAACCTCCTTAACCATCTTCCCTAAACATGTTATATTGTACAAGGCCTAAGAAGTCACCGAGAGAGCACCAACGTATGAATGGTGGGGATAGATAATCCATGTTTGAATCTCAACTCTACTTTAATGAAATGAACTTTTGCCCTTAATGAAATTAACTTTTGTGGGAACAGCCTAATTAAATCGGTTATCTATTATTTTAGGCATCACTTATTCAAACTGAACACAAGTTACTCACAAACAAATGATGTAGTAGAGATTAAGTGTAGATTTATACCTCCTCTAGTCGAGAAATAATCAATGTTTGGACAATGACATGGTCTTTAGTGTGTAGCTTGGACTCATAGCTACTACCCCCTTAGTTCACATATATAAGATATTTTGAATATTTTAATATGAACCACATACGATGATATGAATGATATTTTATTTTTTCCACCCAGGGTGATCAAGCCGGTCCGCCGTCCGACGACTGTCCTAGATGATTAGCCATACAAAATAATTGTGCTTAGGAGGTTTCACTAGTAGAAAGGAGACCTTTCGTCCACCGCATTAGCCGCGGTTGGCTTTTGAACCGGCACTAATGTGATCATTAGTGCCGGTTCGTGACGGGGATCATTAGTGCCGGTTCGTTACAGACCTTTAGTCCCGGTTCATGCCACGAACCGGCACTAAAGGTGTGGTGGCAGGCTGGCGTCAGCCTGGGGCCCCACGGGAACCTTTAGTCCCGGTTGGTGGCTCCAACCGCGACTGTAGGCTAACCTTTAGTCGCGGTTGGAGCCACCAACCGGGACTAAAGGTCCCCCTATATTGAAACCATTCGGCGCCAGCCCGAGCAAAGTCCTCTGTTCTTCCCCTTTCCTCTCCTCTCTGTTCTTCCTCTCTTCCTCGAGCTCATCCTCCATTTTTGCCAAAATTTGTCAAGATTTGGAGGCATCCCATCCATCCAAGTGTTCACAAAGGTTAACAACTTTGTCCTTTCATCTCTCATTGCTAGATTAGCTCTTGCAATGCTCTATAAGTATAGTAATTTGTGGGTTTTAGTTTGTATGTGGTAGTTTATTTGATTTATGCAATTTGAACTCAAACTAAATTCTTACTTTGCATTTGTAGGTGTGGTTTACTTAGTGCCTTCCTGTCCCCGTCCTAACCACCGTCGATCGCCCGCACCATCCCGTCGCCGGCACCACCTTGGTGAGACTCTTGTTCTTATCATTTTTATAATAAAAAAACCGTGTTTGTAAGATTTAGTTAGTTACTTGTATAGTTTTCTTACCTATATGGTTGTTTGTCATACATAGTGGCATGGTTTTGAAATCCGTCCCCGTCGGCCCTCGTCCGGTTTATGACGCGTATGTGGTATATACTCTCTTTTATCACTCTGTGTTGCATTTCGTGTTCATGACAATTATGCCAATCAAGTTGACATAGATGTTTTTATCTAGGAGGTATGTGAACCGGAGATTCCAACCAACATAGATATTCTTGTCAAGAAGTTAAATTTAGTTGAAAAAGAAAACGAGTATTTGAAAGAAAAATTGAAAAGAGTTGAAGAAGAGAAGATGAAACAGGAGTTGTATGTTGTTGATGTCGTCGATGATCACAAGATCAAGATGGGTGCAATGCGCTTGAAGATTAGAAAATTTAAAAGATATGCCATTGATAGTGAGGCTTGGTATCACTATGCTGTTGGATCAATTGTTACCTTAGTTGCCGTGTTGCTCGCATTTGTTGTTGCATTTAAATGCTTTAGGTAGAGAGTTTGTATGTTGTTTTATGAGAACAAGTGTGTATGAACTTTATGTACGAACTTGTATTAATTTGGTCTTTTCGGTGTTGTGTAATGAAGATGAGCCGGCAATGGATGTACGACGATCGATGATCTCCCCAGTTCATTAATGGCGTGCATACTTTTCTGGTTGTGGCTGAGGCAAACAAGCGGCCGGATGGTTTTATGTATTGTCCATGTGCTGGCTGTAAGAATAATCGAAATTACTCTAACTCAAGAACCATTCATGTCCACCTGTTTGAGTCCGGTTTCATGTCCGGCTATAACTATTGGACCAAGTACGTAGAAAGAGGGGTCCTAATGGAAGAGAATGAAGAAGAAGAGGATGACGACAGCTATCCTGGCCATGGGTTCCATGAATACGATGGTACAACAATGGGGGAAGAAGCTGAGCCGACAATGCGGGAAGGAGCTGAAGAAGAGGCATCAGATGAGCCCGCTGATGATCTTGGTCGGCCCATTGCCGATGCAAAGAGAAACTGCACAAGTGAAAAGGAGAAGCTGAAGTTGCAGCGCATGTTAGAGGATCACAAAAAAGCGTTGTACCCAAATTGCGAAGATGACAATAAAAAGCTGGGTACCACACTGGAATTGCTGCAATGGAAGGCAGGGAATGGTGTATCTAACAAGGCATTTCAAAAGTTGCTGATAATGTTAAAGAAGAAGCTACCAAAGGACAACGAATTGCCAGAGAGTACGTACGAAGCAAACAAGGTTGTCTGCCCTCTAGGATTAGAGGTCGAGAAGATACATGCATGCCCTAATGAGTGCATCCTCTACCGTGGTGAGTACGAGGATCTGAATGCTTGCCCGGTATGTTGTGCATTGTGCTATAAGATTGGCCACGATGACCCTGGTGATGTTGAGGGCGAGCGCCCCTAGGAAGAAGATTCCTGCCAAGGTGATGTGGTATGCTCCTATAATACCACGGTTGAAACGTTTATTCCAAAACAAAGAGCATGCCAAGTTGATGCAATGGCACAACTAAGACCGTAAGAAAGACGGGAAGTTGAGAGTGCCCGCTGACGGGTCGCAATGGAGAAAAATCGAGAGAAAGTGGAAGGACTTTGCAAAGGATACAAGGAACATATGGTTTGGTTTAAGTACAAATGGCATTAATCCTTTTGGGGAGCAGAACAACAATCATAGCACATGGCCTGTGACTCTATGTATCTATAACCTTCCTCCTTGGCTGTGCATGAAGTATAAGTTCATTATGATGCGAGTGCTCATACAAGGCCCCAAGCAACCCGGCAACGAAATTGATGTGTACCTAAGGCCATTGGTTGAAGAACTTTTACAGCTGTGGAATGGAAAAGGTGTATGTGCGTGGGATGCGAAAGATTAGGAGGAATTTGACCTACGTACGTTGCTGTTTGTAACCATCAATGATTGGCCTGCTCTCAGTAACCATTCAGGACATACAAACAAGGGATACCACGCATGCACGCACTGTTTAGATGATACCAACAGTATATATTTGGATAAATGTAAGAAGAATGTGTATCTAGGGCATCGTCAATTTCTTTAGAGTAGGCATCCCGTAAGAAAGAAAGCCAAGCATTTCAAAGGTGAGGCAGATCACCGGAAGAAGCCTCGCCACCGTACGGGTTATGAAATACTTTATATGGTCAAGGATTTAAAAGTAATCTTTGGCAAGGGTCCTCGTGCACAATCTGTTTCGAATGATGCTGATAAACGTGCACCCATGTGAAAGAAGAAATCTATATTTTGGGACCTACCGTATTGGAAAGACCTCGAGGTCCGCTCTACAATCGATGTGATGCACGTGACGAAGAATCTTTGCGTGAACCTGCTAGGCTTCTTGGGCGTGTATGGGAAGACAAAAGATACGCCGGAGCCACGGGAGGACCAGCAACGTATGCACAGAAAAGACGGCATGGATCCAAAGCAGTTTTAGGGTCATGCCAGCTACGCTCTTACCAAAGAAGAGAAGGAAATCTTCTTTGAATGCCTGCTCAATATGAAGGTCCCGTATGGATTCTCGTCGAATATAAAGGGAATAATAAATATGGCAGAGAAAAAGTTGCAGAACCTAAAGTCTCATGACTGCCACGTGATTATGACGCAACTGCTTCCGGTTGCATTGAGGGGGCTTCTACCGAAAAACGTTCGATTACCCACTCACTAGTAGAATGTTGATCAGTAGTCCCGGTCGGGATGTTCCTTTAGTACCGGTTCACCAACCGATACTAACGGGTTGGGACTAAAGGTCCAGACCTTTAGTACCGGCTGGCCCACGGACCGGTACTAAAGGCCCACGACATGGCTGCCTGCATGGGCTGGTGGTGGAGGACCTTTAGTACCGGTTGGTGATACCAACCGGTACCAACCGGTACTAAGTGTTACCAGCCGTTTTTTAATGTTTTTCTAATTTTCAAATCTGTGAATTATCTGACAATTTAATCTCTAATCACCCCTCTTCACTGCTTTTGAATTATTTGACAATTTAATCTCTAATCACCCTCACTCCAAATCATCTAACTTCCCAGCCGGTCACCCATCCTCTCACTGCTCTAACCCGAGCATGCTTAACTTTCGAGTTCTATCACCCTTTGTTTCCAAGTCTGCACTTGTTGTTTTCTTGACAATAGTAAGCTATCAATCCTATTAACCCTTAGGTCTTGATGTCACATTATTTAATTTTTTGAATTCCAAACATTTATTAAAATAAAAAATATATATTGAATTTCTATGAAAATAAAATAAGTAATATTATTATTTTATTCATTTTTTGCCATATATTCAATTCATATGGCATAATTAATATCTTTAAATCTGTAAATCGAAATTCAACAAATAATATATCCATTATTACCAGAAAAATGTGAGGAATCCAAATATGACATCATTTACTTATTTTTAAATAATTTTTTTATTTTTTTGATTTTGTAGGAAAAAACTTCTTTTTGAAATAACTTTTTTTACTTTTAGGATTTTGAGAATCTGAGAAAACTTCACCGGGTAAACCCCGGTGAAATCGAGTCCCAATTTTTCTCTAGTTTTTCTGATATATTAAACTAACCCCGGTGATCCTCTAACATGCGTTTCAACTTCAACCTCTCCTTATCATTTTCACAGTTTCTCTTTGCATCGGCAATGAACCGACCCAAATCATTAGCAGGCTCATCTGATGCCTCTTCTTCAGCTTCCCCCATGGATGCCTCTTATTCAGCTTCCCCCATTGTTGTATCGGCAAAAGGATAGTTGTCATCATCCTCTTCTTCTACATTGTCTTCCATTATAACCCCTCTTTCTCCATGCTTGGTCCAACAGCTATAGCCGGACACGAAACCGGACTTCAGCAGGTGGTAGTGAAGGGTTTTTGAGGTAGAGTAATTCCTATCATTCTTACAATCACGACATGGACAACACATGAAACCATTCTGCTTGTTTACCTCAGCCAGACGAATAAAATCATGTAGGCCATTAAGAAACCCTAGACTTAGTCGGTCATCGTACATCCATTGCCGACTCATGTTCACTACACAACATCGAAGTGACTAAATTAATACAACTTCATCATCACATTAGAACCAAAAGTAGAGGTAGCAGTGACCAAATATTATTACTGCAAATAATAGATACTTATAGTTCATACATACATCTCATAAAACAACATACAACTATCTCAACTTATTATGTACCAAGTACGAAGAAAGAGAGGTTATTATGGAAGACAACGAAGAAGAGGATGACGACAAATACCCTCCCCCTGAATACGGTGATGCTGCAATGGGGGAAGCTGAAGTTCAAGAAAATGAAATGTCTTTTGTAACAGATGAGTTTATGTCCGAAACCCTCATACTTCGAAAGAGACTGTCCGTTTTGTACACGAAGTGCATCCAGCTTTTGCCGTAACCCTCTCAACTTTTTAGCACATGCTATGTGGGTGAAATGATGATACCATGCCAACTTTCAACCTTTTCAGAGTTCATTTGTAGTGCTTTTCAATTTCAGAGTCATTTAGCTCAAAAAAATCAATAACTGCATGAAAAATAACAAATGAAGTCAGAAAGGGTTGAAAATTGATGATGTGTCTCTGAATGGTGCATTGTGAACACACAAAAAGCCTGGAGTTCAAATAAGTTCAAGAAAATGAAATGCTTTTTGTAACAGATGAGTTTATGTCCGAAACCGTGATACTTCGAAAGAGACTGTCCGTTTTGTAAACGAAGTGCATCCAGCTTTTGCCGTAACCCTCTCAACTTTTTAGCACATGCTATGCGGGTGAAATGATGATACCATGCCAACTTTCAACCTTTTCAGAGTTCATTTGTAGTGCTTTTCAATTTCAGGGTCATTTAGCTCAAAAAAATCAATAACTGCATGAAAAATAACAAATGAAGTCAGAAGGGGTTGAAAATTGATGATGTGGCTTTGAATGGTGCATTTTGAACACACAAAAAACCTGGAGTTCAAATAAATTCAAGAAAATGACATGTCTTTTGTAACCGATGAGTTTCCGTCCGAAACCCTGATACTTCAAAAGAGACTGTCCGTTTTCTACACGAAGTGCATCCAGCTTTTGCTGTAACCCTCTCAACTTTTTAGCACATGCTATGTGGGTGAAATTATGATACCATGCCAACTTTCAACCTTTTCAGAGTTCATTTGTAGTGCTTTTCAATTTCCGGGTCATTTAGCTCAAAAAAGCAATAATTGCATGAAAAATAACAAATGAAGTCAGAAAGGGTTGAAAATTGATGATGTGGCTTTGAATGGTGCATTTTGAACACACAAAAATCTTGGAGTTCAAATAAGTTCAAGAAAATGAAATGCCTTTTGTAACAGATGAGTTTCTGTCCGAAACCGTGATACTTCGAAAGAGACTGTCCGTTTTGTACATGAAGTGCATCCAGCAAACAGAATGAACTAAAAATAATCAATTTAATATTATTTTATGAACAATAATATTCTTCAATAGCAAAAAGAATCAACTAAAAATCTTTTATAAAACTCTAATAGCAAAAAGAGACTCTAAAAGCTTTTATAAACCTCTAGTATTTTTGAAACTCAAATTATATAAAACCTAAAAATTACCGTATATGTAGGAGGTCTTTAGTACCGGCTGGTGACACCAGCCGGTACTAAAGGTTGCCCTTTAGTACCGGTTGGTGTCACCAGCCGGTACTAAAGGTGCACGCGGGGCCCAAGTGTGACCAAAAGCCTGCCACGCCCCTTTAGTACCGGCTCGTGACACGAACCGGTACTAAAGATTGCTCATGAGCCGGTACTAAAGGTTGCCCTGGTCCTAGCCATTGGAGCTGGCATGAACCGGGACTAATACCGTCTTTAGTACCGGCTCGTAACCAGACCGGGACTAATGCTGGGGACGAAAGGTCTGTTTTCTACCAGTGAAGCTATGTGCATTCCTGAATGCAATCTCTTAGAAGGTAATCGATCCAGAAATCCTACCAAGGTTAGAGAATGATTTGGTGCAATGTCTTGTCAGTTTCGAGTTGGTGTTCCCACCATCCTTCTTCAATATCATGACGCATGTCCTAGTTCACCTAGTCGAGGAGATTGCCATTCTGGGTCCTTCATTTCTACACAATATGTTCCCCTATGAGAGGTTCATGGGAGTCTTAAAGAAATATGTTCATAATCGTGCTAGGCCAGAAGGAAGCATCTCCAAGGGCCATGAAACAAAGAAGTTCATTGAGTTTTGTGTTGACTTTATTCCTGACATTAAGCCGATAGGTGTTCCTGAATCGAGGCATGAGGGTAGATTGGATGGAAAAGGCACGCTAGGAAATAATTCACTAATATGTCGGGATGGGCATTCTTTGGCGCAGGCACACTACACAGTTCTACAAAGTTCCACCTTGGTGGCTCCATATATCGAGCAACACAAGAATATTCTACGCTCCAAACACCCGGAGAAGGCTGACGACTGGATTACACATGAACAAACGGTGACTTTCGCCGGTTGGTTGCAGACACGTCTCATGCATGACGACACTGTTGAAGGTGACCTGTACTTGATGTCCAAGTTACCATCTTTGACTATATTGACTTTCAAAGGGTACGAGATAAATGTGAATACATTTTACACGATCGCCCAAGATAAAAAGAGCGCCAAGCAAAACAGTGGTGTCCGCTTTGATGCAGCAAACAACAATGGGCCAAAGGACACATACTATGGTTCTATAGAGGAGATATGGGAACTTTACTATGGACTTAATTTAAAGGTCCCTTTGTTTAGGTGCAAATGGGTCAATCTGACAGGAGGCGGGGTAAAGGAAGACCCGCCGTACGGAATGACAATAGTGGATTTCAATAATCTTGGGTATGCAGACAAACCATTCGTCCTAGCCAATGATGTGGCGTAGGTTTTCTATGTGAAGGACATTTCTACCAAGCCGAGAAAAAGAAAAGATAAGAAAGCAAATACATCATGCGATGAGCCAAAGCGCCACATAGTTCCTTCAGGGAAAACAAACATCATGGGAGTGGAGGACAAGACAGACATGTCACAAGATTATGAAAAGTTTCATGAAATTGCTCCCTTCACAGTGAATGTTGACTCGAGCATCAAGTTAAACGATGAAGATTGTCCATGGTTACGACGCAAAGGGACACACACGAAGAGAAAGTTTTACACCCAAAGATCCCACTCTAGGATGTGACCGGCTTCTCTAGTTAGTTTCCGGACTTATATATCTAGAAAGTCCCACTTCAGACAAACCGAAGGGAATCTTTGTAATAGTAGTGTACTTATGTGTTTTGTGCATTCAGTATGCACCATTTGAAGGGAAGCCATCAATTTTCAACCCTTTCCAACTTCATTTACTATTTTTCATGCGTTTACTAAATTTTTTTTGAGCTAAATGACCTTGAAATTGATAAGCACTACAAATGAACTCTGAAAAGGTTGAAAGTTGGCATGGTATCAGCATTTCACCCACCTAGCATGTGCTAAAAATTTGAGAGGGTTACGGCAAAAACTGGATGCACTTCATGTACAAAATGGACCATCTCTTTCGAAGTATCAGGGTTTCAGACGAAAACTCGCCTGTTACACAGGCATTTCATTTTTTAACTTATTTCAACTCCAGACTTTTTCTGCATTCAGTATGCATCATTTGAAGGGAGGCCATCAATTTTCAACCCTTTCTGACTTCATTTGCTATTTTTCATGCATTTACTGATTTTTTTAGCTAAATGACCCTGAAATTGATAAGCACTACAAATGAACTCTGAAAAGTTTGAAAGTTGGCATGGTATCATCATTTCACTCACATAGCATGTGCTAAAAATTTGAGAGTGTTACAGCAAAAACTGGATGCACTTCGTGTACAAAATGGACAATCTCTTTCGAAGTATCAGGGTTTCAGACGAAAACTCGCATGTTACAAAGGCATTTCATTTTTTAAATAACCTAAGAATTACCAAATTATATATAATGATAAAACACGATAATATTAAACAGTAGAAAAAAGAATCACTGGAAAATCTATTTTTAAAGTAAAGTTATTCACAAACTAGTGATTCACACAAATTTAAAATAATTCAAATTTAAACTATTCAAATTTGAAAACTACTGCCACTAACAGAAAGTTTATAATTTTTTTGACCTAACGCAAAAATATCCACTCATTAACTCTCAATAAAGCACAAAAAAACTCAGAAACAAAAGAAAATAAATAAAGCAAAAAACAAAAAAAATGAAAATAAATTAAAAAAGTCCCGCCTACTCGGCCGCCACGGCCTGCATACGACTAGAAACCCAACCTAGGCCAGGATGCAGGTCCGCAAGGTCCAGTAGGCCCACAGGGAATCGCAGGAGAGTTAGGCCGAGAAGGCCTGCATTAGAGAGGAGCTTAATGCAGTGCCCACGCCAGGGCTTATAAACTGGTCGAGGCGCCCCTCGACTAGCGAGGTGGGACTAAACTCCCACCGTAGTGTGCCGTGCCAGGAACATACCTTTAGTCGCGGTTGGTGGCTCCAACCGCGACTAAAGGGGGGGGGATCTTTAGTCGCGGTTGGAGCCACCAACCTTGACTAAAGGCCTTCTTATATATACAACACTTCAAAATTTTCACAGTTACTGTGCATTCTTCTCCTCTTCGCGACATCGCCGTCGCCGTCGCCGTCTCGCATCCCCGACGCTGTCCGCGTCGTCGTCGTCTCACCACGCCGTTGCCGTCACGCCTCCTCGCGCCAATCTCCGACGTTGCTCGCGCCTGTTCCTGCTCGAGCCCGGCCTGAGGCCACCTGGACGCCGCCCGCGCCTGCTCCTCCGGCCCCGAGCTCCTCACCGTCGCCGCCCCCGACCCCCCTCGCCTCGCCGTCACCCCGTCGCCCCGCTGTGAGCTCCCCCTCTCCCTCGCCCCTTGTGCCGCCATGGTGGCCACCGGCCTTTCCCCGACCCCCCCCCCCCAATTTTGATGAACACACACACACACAATTTTGATAATTAGATGATTAGATGTATAGATGATTAGATGATTAGATGCAAGAATTTTGATGTAGAGAAAAAAGTTAAGGAATTTTGACATTTGATGAATTTTGCCATAGATGCATGAATTTTGACATTTTTTTCACTAGATGATTAGTTAGATGTATACAAAAAAGTGAAGGAATTTTGACATTTGAGGAATTTTTACATTTTGATCCAATATACATATAGAAAAAAGTTGATGAATTTTGACATTTGATGCAATGTATAGCAATTAGTATTTGCAAAAGTTGCATATTTTAATGTTGTATTTGCAAAAGTTTGTTATATATGTATTAATTTGCAAGTAGTATTTGTTATGTATTTGCAAAAGTCGCGGGTCGACAGGTTAAGAGATTCCGTTAGGATTCTGAAGGTTCCTCATATATAAGAAATCACAATCAAGCATTTAAAAAATGTTTAATTTGCATAGAATTTCTTCTCGGAGTCAACGATGCCTGGCCCCCATCCTCGTCGTCGACTCGTTCGCGATGACGTCCTGCTTCAGAGGGGCAACGTTCGGGACTGGGCCCCGCTGGGCTGGCACTGGGAGGTGCTACCTTCAGGGGGGCGCAGCTTGGTGAGGAACCCGGGTCCCGTCGTCGACCTAGATCTTCTTTGGTGGCGTTCGCGTGGGCCACTGTCGGTGCGGAGGTAGCCGGTCTCGCCGGAGGTGGTACGCCACCGTGTCAGGGAGGAGGACGAGCACGTCCGTCAGTACATGGATGCGTTGGATGTCAGGTTCTCCAATACCTAGCAGGTTCTTGGGGGATCTCACCCGAGCTTTGATCCTGTCATAGTTCCTTTGCTTTGGGTGTCCACCTCCTGTCGCACGAGACGTCAACTGGATCTGTAGTAGTGATATTATATAATTAAAAATATTCGACATTTATTAGTGATAATATTCGAGATGTATTCAAGAATATATTCGATAATATTCTAGATGATTTATTCGAGATTATATTCGATGATGCATATTATGTACTATGATTCACTTTTCCTTATTGATTGCATGCATTCTAATTTGAATACTAAATTGTTTTATCTTTCTTCTGAGTGAGTTAAATATAAGCTATGGACAATACCGGCAGAGAAGGAGAAGAGGCTTTGTTCAACATCATACGCTCCACGAGCCGAGAGCATGAACATGAAGAGGATGACGGCTCGCAATATCTGAACAATTCCGACGAGGGTTGTATGTTTGATGAAGACGAGAGAATAGATGAATTCGATAGCGATGTCGACGAAGAAAATGTTCTTCAAATAACAAAGACCGGCGAGGTATATTTATTATATAAGCCATCCGATGATCATTACATGTCTTAATTGAGTTGTATATGTATTAACAAATCAATCTTTCTTCTTTTAGGCCTCCCGATCGAACAAATCTTGTACAAGCAACAGGGTAGTTCGAGGCCCGGCCAAAAAGTTGGATCCTGGCGTAAAGTTCAGCATCGATTCCATCAATATATCAACTGGCGAACCGCTTGAACCTAAGAAAAATGCGACCAAGTTCAAGAATCAATGCGGGGTTATTGTCAGAGACCAAATCCCGATGTCCACACAAGAATGGAAAAAGCTTGCAAAGGGATATAAGGAGTTACTTTTGTCAATGAAAGAGCAAAAGATGTGCTTTGGACCGAGCTAATGTCCCATTTCACAGTACTAGATAATTTGATAGATGCAGATCTGAATAAAGTTAGAAACTATGCTCTTAAAAAGATGGCGATCGCATTCAACACCTTCAAGAAAAATGCATGGGCTGCGTACGTCAAAGCAAACAAGACGACTCCAAAATTCGAGGGAGCACTGGTGAAGGCAAAAGATCACTGGGATGATTTCGTGAAGTTCAAGGAATCGGAACTAGCTAGGAACGGTCGAGAAAGAACAAGATTAATGCTGCGAAAAAGCAGTGGCACCATACTCTGGGGCCAGGAGGCTACCAGACGACCCTGCCTACGTGGGATCAATCCGAAAAAGATATGATTAGTGCAGGGGTCACTCCAGTTACAGTGACCTGGCCCTTGAGGTGCAGGACATGGTTTTATGTGCATGGGGGGAATTTGGACCCAAAGACAGGGGCTATTATGGTGAAGGCAAGTCTTAAAAAAGTGACAAACGAAATTCTGATGAAAATCAAAGAAGCTCGAACGGGGGTGTTCATGCCCAACAGAGAGGACTACAAGCTTATGCACGCCCTGAAGAATCCTAAACACCCGGGAAGAACACGAGGCAAAGGCGTTGTTCCATCGTTTGAGGGGTTTGTGGGTTGGAACGATGACTACAGAAGTCGTGCGAGAAAGAAGATGCAGGAGGAGAAGAAGAAGAAGAAGGAGGAAGCACTCCGCCTTCAAGGCCTCGAATGAAAGCACCTGGAGTTGGAATCCAGAGTCAGGCGGCGACTCACTAAGGTAGGAAAGGGCGTCTCAGCAACAACATGAGCAGATCGATCCAGCATTGGATACCACCATCCCATCTATGCCGAGAAGCAGCATGGGTTCTGCCCCGGCCGATATCAATGACGATGCACTGCTAGCTAGCTACCCTATGGATGATAGCAAAGATAGGACTAACTGTGAGCTACACATGAAAGTGAAGAACTTATCCATGAAGGTGGCGGACGGCTATGCTTTAGCAAATCCCCCAGAAGCAACCTTCCATTGAAATCCCATTCCAACTGGCTATGTCATGTCGGGGTTGATGAAGTGATGTCAGCGTATCACGAGCTACAACTTGACATTCCTGGAGGTGATGAGGAGAGAACATTGGGAGAGGCCATACATCGTATCATTCTATGGAAAAACAATTGGATCGTCTTTCCAAGGCCACCGACTCCTCCACCAAGTCTGCTGCCACGTCAGTCGACCCCTCCTCCTCCTCCAAGTCCGGCACCGCATCAGCCGACTCCTCCTCCAACTTCGGCACGACGTCAGCCAACTCCTCCTCCACCAAGTTCGGCACCGCGTCAGCCGACTCCTCCTCCAGGTCCGGCACGACGTCAGCGTGCTCCGTCGCCTAAGCAACAACGGAAGAGATAGGCCGCAGCTACGACGACTAGCGATACAACAGCCAAGAAATACAAATATGATGCCTTACCACCTGATCGACGAGGAACTCGACATCGCAGTGGATGCCAATTTTAAGGCCCATTTTGGACCGAAACCGCCCCAACCGCCAAAGGATAAAGTACCTGAGCATGTCTCACAACACTTCATTGATATGGATCGATCGGCTCAGAAGGACAATGACTATGTGCGGTCTATCAAGAAGTCATATCTTGCAGGACAAAAGAAGTCGAGCTCGAGGTCGAGCCAAGGAGTTGGCAAAGAAAGCGGGAAAACTATCCCCCAGCTGGGAGAACAGGCAGTGCAATCGACCCCCCCGCTCATTGTACAAACACTTGTGAGTACCGCCGGTCGGCCAGAAGTAACCAAAGAACATATTAGGATGGCTAAAGAGGCCAGTGTCGCTGTTGAACAACTCCTAGGCCTTGAGGAAATCCCCGTGCTTAAACACTCAGAAGTAAAATATCAATATGCTCGCGGCAAACCTCTGGTCAAGCCTGAAGATGTCAAGTTTCTACCAACGAGAATGTATGATTTGCATATGTGGTACATGCAAATAAAATCAAATACCAATGAAGAGTCCCTCACGGTGAGAGTCAAAGAGAGGCATTACTTCCATAAAAAAGATGTGTGGATTTATTATGCAGAGTTGTTTCAGTTATTCAATCAAGATGTACTCGACAAATCTTTAGTCAGTTGCTATTGTTTGTAAGTGATTCCTTTCTATCATTTAAGTCTCTAGCTAGTTGTGCTCTCGTTCATTACCAGGAATTATCCTCACTATATTCGTTTCTGTGGTATTGTGCAGAATGAAGATGTATGAAATGAAACAAGCTGGACGCTATGGCATTGGGTTCATTGACCCAAATACGATCAATCAAAAGATATGGGAAAGTTCATATACGAGAAAAGACATAGAGAAAGCCATGCTAGATGTTGAAGCATCTAAACACCCAACCAGAAATACTACTTCCTTACAACTTCGGATGAGTGTTACTATATATATATATATATATCTTGTACTATGAATTCTATTTTTTGCTTACTAGATCTTAATAAGTGTTGTTGATGAGTTATGCAGTTACCACTAGATCTTGTTAATCATTAAAGTTGACAAGGGAAAATTGAAATACTCGACTCGCTATTAAAGGATCCATCCGAATAGGCAATCGCGAGGGGGCTGCATGACAGGTAATTTCAATCATTGTCGCACTATGTCGGCCTCTTTAAGTACTTCATTTCCTGATATCAACTAGTTAATACCTCATTTATTTAGTTTCTTTCCGACAGGCAGGGCTTGAGCCAAGTTCATCAAACAGGTCCCAGGTGACTGGGCACAACAACTGAAATGGGTGCGACCCAAGGTAATTAAGTACTACTAGCTAGCTAGCTACGTCCGTGCATCTCTTTAATTCTAGTTTCAATACCATTATCATGCTTGATTAATTATTACCTGATTGAATTTTATTCTCGACAAGTGCATGAGGAAGGAGCAGGGGACTAGTTTGTGCACATACTATGTTTGCGAGAACATTCGCATGATCATGTTTGAAAGGAACGGAAATGAAAGAAATCTTTGGGTACATTTTCCAGAACACTATCCATATTTTTTTATCATGATCTAGCTAATATATATACACACAACTAATATATTCATCTTGATCTCCATCTTGTAGCTGATGGAGATGCAGGGCCAGCTCATACCAGAGGCTCGGATATGAGTAATTCAAGAGGAATTAGCTGGATTTCTGGTCGACCAGGTCATAGATCTCAAAGGAGAATACCATTACAAGATCAAGAACAAGAAGCAGTAATGCCTACATATATATGTAATGATCGTCAAATTGTAGGAGAAATTATATATATATATATATATGTGAATGTTCGTCGTACTAGCATTTTGATGATATATATATATATATATGTGATCGGTTCTACGAGAAATTCTATTTATATTTATATATATGCACAACGTGTGTCCAATATGTAGTAGCGTAATATATGTTTGAAATGAAAATTAATTAAATAGAAAACACAAAATTAAAAGGAAAATTAAACCATAATTAATTTATAAACCCCTAAAGAATTAAAAGGAAAAACAAAACAAAATTAAAAACTAAATACTTTTAGTCCCGGTTGGTGTTACCAACCGGGACTAAAGGTCGCCGAGCCCACGGCACCGTCGGATGCTACATGGAGGGCCTTTGGTGCCGGGCCACGTTGAACTAGGACTAAAGAGGGGTAGGCTTTAGTCCCCAGCCCTTTAGTGCTAGTTCGAGAACTGGCACTAAAGGGCCTTACCAACCGCGACAATGGGCCGGTTCTGCACTAGTGTGGGGGTCTATTAAGTATGCCATGAGTGGGAAGGGGGATGAATAGACTACTAAGGCAAAAGGGGAATCTTTCCAAATTTTAGTTCACTTGGCATGTTTAGGCTTGCCAGAAATCTATAAATTATCTTAGAAATGCATGTTGCCAAGAGTATACGTAGAGAAAACTAAAGACGTTCAAGTGAAATAAGATAGAGTTATAGACACACACATGGGTTGGTCATGCATGATTTTTCCTGTTTATTGGATAGTTGACACTATCTTACATCTACGTTGATGGAGGCTTCGATTCCTGAAGGACATAAGGCTAGAAGGATCACGGTTGCGAGATCCCACTAAGGGATGATCAACGAATGATAGTTAACGATAGAGAGGCCACAAAGGACTAACCAACCTATTCCATCACGGCGTAAGTCCACGAAGGATTGGCCTTGCTAGGGTAGATCTTCACAAAGTAGGTGGTCTCTGATCCCTTACAAAACTTCTTAGTTTCTTCACAAACTTGAAGGCCTCCAACAATCTAACAGACATATTGGACGCACACCCTTCAAAAGTAACAAGATAGAGGTTGTTTGGTGATGAATCTCATACTTGTGCCTCAAAAGATAATGCACTCAACAATCAAACACTTCCAATAGCTTTTAGTTTGGAGAGGAAAGAGTGCCAAGCAAAAGAGGATTATATCTCAAAGGATTGACTTGGATGGTTGGAGTAGAAAGCTCTTCAAAATAAATCAACACTAGTAGGTGAAGTTCTTTCTCAGCATGATGAGAGTCAACTTTCTTTCAAGTGAACAAGTGAGATAGGTGGGAGTTTAAATATGATTGACCAGAAATATGTCCATTATTAACTTTATTGCCTAGATTTAAGTCTTTGAAGTGATCTGTTCGGAAGCACCAATGTGAAAAAAAGGAGGAAACTTTATGGTTTCAAAGGTCTAATCAAAGATCATTCGGAGGCTTCGAGGGAACACTTTAGCATTTCCACACTCTCTGTTATCGCTTCGAATTGCCCGGATGGCTTTGAAAATTCTGGTATTTCATCTGAAGGTTTGCCAAACGTTTCAACATTCGAATGAAATGTTTGGCAGCTTCGTATGGAAAGGTTTTTTTTTGCAACGACTATATGTGGTGAACTATTGGTCGATCCCGAATGGAATAGCTGAGAATCTCTGAAGTATGAAAGCCTAGATACATATAGTGGAAGAACTTTACAGAATTTTGAGGGTTTTGGAGTTGAGAGTGTTTTTTCTACGAGTAATGCTACACATACGAAGAGGTACGTGCAGTTTTACGTAATTAGCCACTTGGCAACCTCCGATTGGAATTAGGGGGGAGAAGGGGACCACCGCCACTGAAATCAAGCGGGACAGGATGCGTGAAGGAAAGTTACGTAAAACATCCCATAATTGTTCGTAGATGTAGGATTATTGTTTTTCTACACCCCCAGCTCGGTGCACCCATGCAAAAAAACATAGCAAAACATTTAAAAAAATCAAAAACTTTGTGGGAATGATAATCCACTAGTAGAAAACGGCCCATTAGTCCCGGTTCTAGAGGCCCATCAGTCCCGGTTCTCGAACCGGGACTAAAGCCCTAAACCTTTAGTCCTGGTTCGCTTACAAACCAGGACAGAAGGGGCTCCACATGGCCTCTGCGGGTAGCCCAGGCAGGAAGACCTTTAGTCCTGGTTGGTAACACTAACTGGGACCAAAAGTTGTTGGTGTTTTTGTTTTTGTTTTTTTAAGAGGGGGGTTAGGGGTTTTTGGAGGGTTAATTTAGGGGTTTCATATTGTGTTAGCTAGCTAATTAATAGAGAGAAGTGTCCTCTCTTTCTACGTGCTTGGTCGACGCTGCTAGCTACTATACATATAGAGAGAACTCGAAGCTAGCTAATAATTAAGCAAATGAAGGAAACCATTAATTACAAAAGATCTAACAACTCATCATCATCATCTTAATCATACAAAGTTGAAGTCTCATAAAACAAAAAAAAACAAAAAATGACATAGTCCTCCCTCATAGGGCCTACTCCTCCCTCCTAGGTAAAATGACATAGAAAACAATAACACCTATCTCTCCATGATGAAGCAAAGAGATCCAACGGTCTCCAACTTTTGGCTTGCAATCCTTCTTTATTTGTCCCTGTGCTTCAATTTGGAGCCTTGTTGGTGGTTTGCGCTCAGTCGAGTATGCAAAAGATAACTCGGGATGGAAGGGGCTTTTTATTGTGATATTACCTTCGGGTTGCATCAACGGTGGCACAACTTCATTTGACAATTTCTGTTGAAGAACATAATAGTAGCCTAGTTAGCAATGTAATCAATACCATTTACACAACAGTACTAGTGTACTTAATTAGCAACTCTTACCAAGATATTTTGACAAATGTCATCCGCCCACAACCTATGCACTAGTGTCCTGTACCATGTATAATTTGGGCCAGTTCCCAAATTATACGGGAAGATGTCCCTACCAGCTATGACACCAATAACAAATTAGGTAAGATCATCCTTCTGCTCCCAAGTTAGATTTGATCCATAAGTGTATTGTGTCATGTCGATTATGTTCTGTATTTCACTCGAGGAAACGAAATAAGCTGTAAATTAAAAATTAACAAATTTAGTATGGATGAACACCAAATATATATATATATATAGAATGCAAATTACTTGACACATATACATGGTTGACAAACTAACTTGGAGGTAAAACAGGACGCATATCGACATCCACCCAAATGTCGATGTTTCCTTCAATATGATCTTCAGGACGAAGATCGAAAGTTATTTCCATATCCTCCTGAAATCCATATGCCTTGCAAGGAGCTTCCCCATTTGAGCACCCTAATTCTGTGTTATTATGAGCATTCATTACTTTCACAAGAAATGTGTGACCATGTTTAGTCCCCAGGTTGGCTGTCCTCATCTCGAAACTCTCGTGCTCTTCGAAACCGAGCCTCTCCAAGAAATACCGTCTTGCACGACAGGGGACGAACTAGTCGAATTGTATAAAACATAAATTACACGTTGAAGGAAAGAAACAGAAGTCATGCTTAACTACGGAAAAACAATTATCATCGTTGCGTACCGTAGAAATATCAAAGTCCGCGTAAAGCTTCATGGTGAAGAACCTGCCGTCTCGCAGCCCAGGCTGGTCACAAAGACCCTTATCTTCACCACATAATTCACACGCTTGGATCCTATCATCGTGTGATGACGACAACATTTCCTGTGGTCATAATTCAAGAATTATGACACGCTTTGCATCCTAATGTGTGTGTGACTTTCGGTCGGTCGAGGCTTTCCTTAAATAACTCTCATATCTCATGGTGTGTTGGTGCGCACTCTCTCACACTGATATGGTGGTGTATATATGTTGGTGGGCACTCTCTCATAGTAATAGTTCGACCGCCGGTGATGGATGCCCCCCTCTTCTCTTCTTGCGGATTATACCGACGAGTATATCGCAAAGAAGAGAAAAAAGAGGAGGCGCCCCCCATGACAACAGCCGGGATTCCTCCATCAAGAACACACATGAAAGTCACAGAAGGAGCAACGATAGATCGAAATTCACACACGCATTATACCGATAAAATATCACTAATACATTTATAATGAACTCGAATATAATATCACTAAGACATCATCTCGAATAATCTAGTTATTAATGCATCATCAAATATTAACTAATACATCTTGAATATTATCATATAAGATCACTAATATTTCCTTTGATCGATTTTAAATATTTAAAATCGATCGAAGGAAACTACCAGGAAACTGATCAACACACAGATCACTATTACTTAATATGCAATGGGTTGACTTTAGGTCTGTCGAGTCTTTCCTTCCTAAACTCTCATCTTACGTATATGGTGGGCACTCCCTCTGATAATGCGACTGTCGGTGATGGTAGCTCCTCCATTCGTCCTCGAGTGCATTACACCAAAATGTCTAGCACACGGGAACAAAGGAGAAGCGACCCCCACAATAACAGTCGGGATTCTTCCTCTCTCATATTTCGACCGTCGGTGATGGTCCCTACTCCTCCTTTCCCTAGTGCATTACAAATATCTAGCACAAGGAAAAGAAGGAGAAGCGACCCCCAAGACAACAGTCGGCATTCTTCCTCTCTCATACATATATATATATATATATATATATATATATATATATATATATATGCTGGACACTCTCCCTCACTGAAAGACACACAAGAAGCCAAAACAGACCTAAAGTCAACCTGTTCCATATTTCTTTCTTTGAACTTATTTGAACTCCATACTTTTTGTTTGTTCAAAATGCACCATTCAAAGACACATCATTAATTTTCAACCCTTTCCGACTTCATTTGGTATTTTTCATGCACTTACTGATTTTTTCCAGCTAAATAACCCTGAAATTGAAAAGCACTTCAAATGAACTTTGAAAAGGTTGAAAGTTGGCATGGTATCATTATTTCACCCACATAGCATGCTATAAAAAGTTGAGAGAGTTACAGCAAAAACTAGATGCACTTCGTGTACAAAACGGACAATCTCTTTCGAAGTATCACTAGTGCAGAACCGACCTATAGTCGCGGGTCGTAAGGGCCTTTAGTGCCGGTTCTCGAACCGGGGCCTAAAGCCTACCCCCATTTAGTGCCAGTTCAACACGGCCCGGCACCAAAGGCCCTCCACGTGGTATCCGACGGTGCCGTGGGCTGGGGGACCTTTAGTCCCAGTTGGTAACACCAACCGAGACTAAAAGTATTTAGTTGTTTTAGTTTTGTTTTATTTTTCCTTTTAATTCTTTAGGGGTTTATGAATTAATTATGATTTATATTTCCTTTTAATTTTGTGTTTTCCATTTAATTAATTTTCATTTCAAACATATATTACGCTACTATGTACATATTGTACACACGTTGTGCATACGCATATATATAAATATAAATAGAATTTCTCGTAGAACCGTGATCATATATTTATATATATCTCATCGAATTGCTAGTATGACGACCATTCATATATATATATATATATATAATTTCTCTTACAAATTGAGTTCTTGTGCCTAGTCACGTGGGACCTGTTTGATGAACTTGGCCCAAGCCCTGCCCGCCAGCAAAGAAAATGAATAAATGAATTATTAACTAGTTGATATCAGGAAATGAAGTAATTAAAGAGGCCGACATAGTGTGATAATCATTGAAATTACCTGTCAAGCAGCCCCCTCACGATTGCGTATTCAGATGGATCCTTTAATAGCGAGTCGAGTACTTCAACTTTTCCCTTGTCAACTTCAATGATTAAAAAGATTCAGTGGTAACTGCATAACTCATCAACAACACTTATTAAAATCTAGTAAGCAAAAAATAGAATTTGTAGTACAATATATACATATATATATATAGTAGCACTCACCCGAAGTTGTAAGGAAGTAGTATTTCTGGTTGAGTGTTTAGATGGATCAAAATATCTAGCATTTATTTCTCTGTGTCTTTTCTCAAATATGAAGTTTCCCATATCTTTTGATTAATCGTATTTGGGTCAATGAACCCAATGCCATAGCGTCCAGCTTGTTTCATTTCATACATCTTCATTCTGCACACAATACCACAGAAACGAATATAGTGAGGATAATTCCAGGTAATGAACGAGAGCACAACTAGGTAGAGACTTAAATTATAGAAAGAAATCACTTATAGACAATAGCAATTGACTAAAGATTTGTCGAGTATGTCTTGATTGAATAACTGAAACAACTCCGCATAATGAATCCACACATCATTTTTATGGAAGTAATGCGTCTCTTGGACTCTCACCATGAGGGACTCTTCATTCGTATTTGCTGTTATTTGCATGTACCACGTATGCAATTCATACCTTCTCGTTGGTAGAAGCTTGACATCTCTGGGCTTGACCAGAGGTTTGCCGCGGGCATATTGATATTTTACTTCTGACTCTTTAAGCACGGGCATTTCCTCAAGGCCTAGGAGTTGTTCAACAGTGACACCGGCCTCTTTAGCCATCCTAATATGTTCTTCGGTTACTTCTGGCCAATCGGCGGTACTCACAGGTGTTTGTACAATGAGGGGGGGGGATCGATTGGACTGCCTGTTCTCCCAGCTGGGGGATAGTTTTCCCGCTTTTTTGCCAACTCCTTGGCTCGAGCTCGAGCAAGACTCCTTTTTTCCTGACATAGGTGCGGTACACAGCATGACATACAAGGAGCTCCGGAATGGTCCGGAGGTAAAGATTCATATATAGGAAGTCCCAGTTTGGTCGCCGGAAAAGTTCCGGGCTTATCGGTAATGTACCGGGAGTGCCGGTAGTGTACCGGGAGACCTCCGGGAGGGGTATTTCGACCCCAGAGGGTCCATGGGCTGTGGGAAGTAATAACCAGCCCTTAGTGGGATGGATAAAAAGCCACAAGAAGGCCCATGGCACAGGAGATAAAAGGGCTAAAGGAAAAAGTGAAAAAACGGGCCAATAGGGAGCAATCCTACTCCAAGTAGGATTGGAGGAGGAGTAGGATTCCTCCCCCTTGGTGCACCAGCCCTCCCCCTCCTACCTCCTTTATATACTAGTGGATTGTGGCTGTTTTAGACAGAATTTCCGGCCACGTGCTACCCGTTCCACCGGTGCAGAGTTTCTCCTCTAGATCGTAGTTCCGCAGTGCTTAGGCGAAGCCCTGCCGGAATTGCTCCACCACCATCACCGGAGCGCCGTCACGCTGCCGGTGAACTCTCTCTCCTCTCCACCTCCTCTTGCTGGATCAAGACGGTGGAGATCGTCATCAAGCTGCACGTGTGCTGAACGCGGAGGTGTCGTCCGGCCAGTACTAGATCGGAAGGATCGTGATCAAGGCCACGAGACGTTCATGATTGGATCGCGGGACAGATCGTGACGAGATCGCGGGATGGTTCGTGATTGGATCGCGGGACGGTTCGTGATTAGTTCGCGGGACGGTTCGTGATTGAATCGCGGGACGCTCGGCGATTTGAATCGCGAAGAAGTTCGACTACACCAACCGCGTTTCTTAACGCTTCCCGCTTAGCGATCTACAAGGGTACGTAGATCCACTCTTCCTCTCGTAGATGCTCATCACCATGGATAGGTTTGCGTGTGTGTAGGAAATTTTTTGTTTCCCATGCGACGTTCCCCAACACTAATAGCATCTAGCAAATCCATCTCTAAACGTCCGCTGGCACATTTGGTCGCGTCTTCGGACAGCTACGGGCGGCTCCTCATTTGTACTCCTTGACAACCACACCCCTCATATTCAACTCCTCAAATCCATGCAAATTCATGCACGTTCATCACGTATCACAAAATCATCGTGAATCGTTCAGTCGAACGGACTTGGTCATGTTCGGGGCGGATGCCACCTTCCTTCTCCTGCTCACTATGCTTCTTTCTCCCCTCCTTCGGGTGACGTTCTCCGTGTTCCAACCCCGACGAATTACATCAAGGCATCATCCATGCCGGTTGTGGGGGACGGGGTACTCAGCAATGACTTCTACGATGACACGGACTCGGGCATCAACTCGAATGTTTGAAGTGGCATGGACGTGCACCAAGGGTGGACGACGAAGATGACTTGGGTGCGGGAACTGAAGGACAGACGTGGAAGGAGTGAGATTGATATAGGTGGAAAAGCCTATTGGAAAGGATTTGACAATTGTCCGATTTGTTGGATTTGACTGTTGAAAATATGCCCTAGAGGCAATAATAAATTAGTTATTATCATATTTCCTTGTTCATGATAATTGTTTATTATCCATGCTATAATTGTGTTGATCGGAAACTCAGATACATGTGTGGATACATACACAACACCATGTCCCTAGTATGCCTCTAATAGACTAGCTCGTTGATCAAAGATGGCTATGGTTTCCTAGTCATGGACATGAGATTTCATTTGGTAACAGGATCACATCATTAGGAGAATGGTGTGATGGACAAGACCCAAACTACAAACATAGTATATGATCGTGTCAGTTTATTGCTACTGTTTTCTGCATGTCAAGTATATGTTCCTATGACCATGAGATCATGCAACTCACTGACACCGGAGGAGTACCTTGTATGTATCAAACGTCGCAATGTAACTGGGTGACTATAAAGGTGCTCTACAGGTATCTCCGAGGGTGTCTGTTGGGTTGGCATGGATCAAGACTGGGATTTGTTACTCCGTGTGACGGAGAGGTATCTTAGGGCCCACTCGGTAATACAACATCACAATAAGCCTTGCAAGCAATGTGACTAAGTGTTAGCCACGGGATCTTGTATTACAGAACAAGTAAAGAGACTTGCCAGTAACGAGGTTGAACTTGGTATGGAGATACCGACGATCGAATCTCGGGCAAGTAACATACCGAAGAACAAAGGGAACATCATACGGGATTAACTGAATCCTTGACATAGAGCTTTGACCGATAAAGATCTTCGTAGAATATGTAGGAACCAATATGGGCATCCAGGTCCCGCTATTGGTTATTGACCGTAGAGGTGTCTTGGTCATATCTACATAGTTCTCGAACCCGCAGGGTGTGCACACCTAAGGTTCGGTGACGTTTCGGTAGTATAGAGTTATGTATGGTGGTGACCGAAGGTTGTTC
Organism: Hordeum marinum; assembly: GCA_022496015.1. Classification (NCBI taxonomy): domain Eukaryota; kingdom Viridiplantae; phylum Streptophyta; class Magnoliopsida; order Poales; family Poaceae; genus Hordeum; species Hordeum marinum. The sequence goes on from CM039678.1 coordinate 474,261,609, forward strand.
AGAGTCCCGGATGAGATCCCTGACTTCACAAGGAGCTCCGAAATGGTTCGGAGGTAAAGATTGATATATAGGAAGTCTTATTTTGGTCGCCGAAAAAGTTTCGGGCTCATTGGTAGTGTACCGGGAGTGCCGGTAGTGTACCGGGAGACCATCAGGAGGTGTATTTCAATCCAAGAGGCTACATGGGCTGTGGGAGAGTGAATACTAGCCTTTAGTGGGCTGGTGGAAGTCCCACACAAGGCCCATGCGGCTGGGAGAGAAAGCCCAAAGAGAAAAAGGTGGAAAAAGGCAAAAAGACCAAAATAAGGAGGAGTCCTAGTCCTACTAGGATTGGAGGAGGATTCCACCTCTCCTCCTTGGTTCGTCCAACCCAAGGGCTGGCTCCTTGGGAGCCAAGCCTCCTCCTCTGTTCCTCCTATAGATACTAGAGGTTTTTGCGTTTTTGGCACTAGATTTTCAGCCACGTGCCGCCCGTTCCTCCAGTGCATAGTTTCTCCTCTAGATCGGATTTTTACAATGCTTAGACGAAGTCCTGCCGGCATAGCTCCACCACCATCATCGGAGCACCGTCATGCTGCCGGAGAAATCTTCTACCTCTCCTCTCCCTATTGCTGGATCAAGAAGGAGGAGATCGCCATCAAGTTATACGTGTGCTGAACACGGAGGTGCCGTCCGTTCGGCGCTAGGTCGGAAGGACCGTGATCAAGATCGCGAGACGGATTGTCATGAGTTCGCGAGACGAATCGTGATGAGTTCGTGGGACGGAACGTGATGAGATTGCGGGACGGATCGTGATGAGTTCGCAGGACGGATGATGATTGGATCGCGGGATGGATCGTGATGAGATCGTGGGATGCTCGGCGATTTGGATCACGAAGACGTTCGACTACAACAACCGTGTTTCTTAACGCTTCCCGCTTAGCGATCTACAAGGGTATGTAGATCCACTCTCCCCCTCATAGATGCTCATCACCATGGATAGATCTTGTGTGTGCGTAGGAAATTTTTTGTTTCCGATGCAACGTTCCCCAACAGTGGCATCATGACCTAGGTCTATGTGTAAATGAGATCTCGATTAGAACACAAAGAGTTTGTGGGCGTTGATGCTTAGATTGCTTCCTCCCTTGGTCGTGTTTTGGTTCAGCGGTATTGTGAGATTAAGCGGCATGGACCAACATTACTCGTACGCTTACGAGAGACCGGTTCCCTCAACCGCAACTTGTTGCATAGATGGCTGGCGGGTGCCAGTTTCTTTCACTTTAGTTGGATCGGATTCGACAAAGGCAGTCCTTGAGAAGGTTGAAAAGCAACTAGTGTATGACCGTTGTTATTTTTTCAGAGATGAGAATTGTTCTTGTTAGATACCCGTAGCAGCCACGTAAAACATGCAACAATAATTAGAGGACGTCTAACTTGTTTTTGCTGGGTATGTTGTGATGTGATATGGCCAATTACATGATGTGATATATGTGATGTATGAGATGATCATGTGTTGTATATATTCGTCGTGTTGAGACACCACGTGATGATCGGGTGTGATAGACTCTACGTTCACATACAACGGGTGCAAGCCAGTGTTGCACATGCAGAACACTCGGGTTAAACTTGACGAGCCTAGCATGTACAGACATGGCCTCGGAACACAAGAGACCGAAAGGTCGAACATGAGTCATATAGTAGATATGATCAACATGATGATGTTCACCATTGCAGCCACCTCAACTCACGTGATGATTGGACTTGAGTTGGTGAATTTGGATCATGTATCACTCGAATGACCGGAGGGATGTCAATTTGAGTGCGAGTTCTTGAGTAATATGATTAATTGAACTCATTATCATGAACATAGTCAGTCGTGTCTTTGCAAATTATGTTGTAGATTACTAGCTCACGCTGTAGCTCCCTTGTATTTTTATATGTTCCTAGAGAAATAGAGTTGAAAGATAATAGTAGCAATATTGTGGACTGGCTCCATGATCTGAGGATTGTCCTTGTTGCTGCACAGAAGGCTTATGTCCTTAATGCACCGCTCGGTGCGCCAACCCCTCTAGCATCGTTTGTAGATGTTGTGAACATCTGATAGGCACATTCTGATGACTACTTGATAGTTTAGTGTGTCATGCATTACGGCTTAGAATTGAGGCTCCGAAACGTTTTGAACGTCATAGAACATATGAGATGTTCTAAGAGCTAAAATTAGGATCTCAGGCTCATGCCAGTGTTGCAAGATATGAGATCTCCGACAAGATTCTTTGCCTGCAAGATGAAAGAGAATATCTCAATCATTGAGCATGTGCTCAGATTGTCTGGGTGCTACAATCGCTTGAATCGAGTGGGAGTTGATCTTCCAGATAAGATAGTGATTGATATAGTTCTCCAAGTCACTGTCACTAAAGCTACAAGAACTTGGTGATGAACTATAAAATGCCAGGGATAGAAATAACGATCCCTGAGCTATTCGTGATGTTTGACACCGCGAAGGTAGAAATCAAGAAGGAGCGTCAAGTGTTGATGCTTAGTCAAACCACTAGTTTTGAGAAGGGAAAGCAAGGGGGAAACTTGATGGATAGCAAATCAGTTGCTGCTCTAGTGAAGCAACCCAAAGTTGAACCCAAACCCGAGACTAAGTGCTTCGATTATGAGGAGAGCGGTCGTTGAAGCGGAACAACCCTAGATACTTGGTAGATAAGAAGGTTGGCAACGTCGACAGAAGTATATTTGATATACGTGTTAATGATGTCTACCTTGCGAGTACTCCTAGTAGCACCTGGGTATTGGATACCGGTTCCGTTGCTAAATGTTAGTAACTCGAAATAAAAGCTACGAAATAAACGGAGAGCTAGCTAAGGGTGAGGTGACGGTGTGTGTTGGAAATGTTTCCAAGGTTGATGTGATCAACATTGCACGCTCTCTCTACCTTCGGGATTAGTGACAAACCTAAATAAATGTTATTTGGTGTTTTGCGTTGAGCATGAACGTGATTAGATCATGTTTATTGCAACACAGTTATTCATTTAAGTTAGAGAATAATGGTTATTCTGTTTACATGAATAATACCTTCAATGGTCATGCACCTAGGGAGAATGGTTTGTTGAATCTTGATCGTAGTAATACACATGTTCATAACATTGATGCCAAAAGATACAAAGTTAATAATGATAGTAGCACATACTTGTGGCACTGCCGCTAAATGTCATATTAGTATAAAGCGCATGAAGAAACTCCATGCTGATGGATCTTTGGACTCATTCGATTTCGAATCGGTTGAGACATGTGAACCATACCTCTTGGGCAAGATGACTAAGGACCCTTTTTCCAGATGGATGGAGCGAGCAAGTGATTTATTGGAAATGATACATGTTGATGTATGCAATCCAATGAGTCTTGTAGCTTGCAGTGGATATCGTTATTTTCTTACCTTCACTGATGATTTGAGTAGATATAGTGTATATTTACTTAATGAAACACAAATCTGAATTGTTTGAAAGGTTCAAGCAAATTCGGAGTGAAGTTTAAGATCATCGTGACAAGAAGATAAAAATGTATGTGATATGATCGTGGAGGTAAATATCTGAGTTACGAGTTTGGCATACAACTTTAGACAATGTGAAAGTTGTTTCACAACTCATGCCACCTGGAACACCATAGTGTGATGGTGTGTTTGAACGTCATAGTCATGCTCTATTGACAATGGTGCTTGCTATGATGTCTCTTATCGTTTTGCTACTATAATTTTGGGGTTATGCATTAGAGACAACTAAATTCACTTTAGATAGGGCACCATCTAAATCTGTTGAGATGACACCGTGTGAATTATGGTTTGATAGAAACCTAAGATATCATTTCTTAAATGTTTGGGGCTGCAACACTTATGTGAGAAAGGTTTTCACCTAATGAGCTCGAACCCAAAGTGGACAAATGCATCTTCTTAGAATACCCTAAAGACAGTTGGGGTAAACCTTCTATCTCAGATCCAAGCATAAAGTGTTTGTTGCTAAAACTGGGTCCTTTCTCGAGAAAGAGTTTCTCTCAAAAGAATTGAGTGGGAGGAAGATAGAACTTGATGAGGTTGTTGAACCTTTGTTCAACCAGAGAGTAGCGCAACGCAGGAATTTGTTTCTGTGAAGCCTACGTTAGTTGAAGAGGAAGTTAATGATGATGATCATGAAGCTTCGGATCAAGTTACTATCGAACCTCGTAGGTCGACAAGGATGTGTACTGCTCCTGAGCGGTATGAAAACCTTGTCTTGGAGGTCATGTTGTTGGACAACGATGAACCTACGAGCTATGGAGAAGCGATGATGGGCCTGGATTCCGACAAATGGTTAGAGGCCATGAAATCCGAGAAAGGATCCATGTATGAAAACCAAGTATAGACTTTGGTAGACTTGCTCGTTGGAAGGCAGGTCGTTGAGTACAAATGGATGTTTAAAATGAAGACAGACGCTCATGGTAAATGTCACCATTTGTACAGCTCTACTTGTTGCAAAGAAGTTTACGACAAATTCAAGGAGTTGACTGCGATGAGACTTTCTCACTCGTAGCGATGCTAAAGTCTGTTGGAATTATGTTAGCAGTTGCTGCATTTTTCAATTATGAAATCTGGCAGATGGATATCAAAACATCGTTTCCTTAACGGTTTACTTGAGGAAAGATTGTATGTGATACAACCAGAAGGTTTTGTCAGTCCTAAGGATGCTAAAAGGTGTGCAAGCTTCAGTGATCCTTCTATGGACTGAAGCAAGCATCTCGGAGTTGGAATATACACTTTGATGAGGTGATCAAAGTTTTGTAGTTTATACAAAGTTTACGAGAAACTTGTATTTACAATAAAGTGAGTGGAAGCACAATAGAATTTCTGATAAGTATATGTGGATGACATATTGTTGATCGGAAATAATGTAGAATTTCTGGAAAGCATAAATGGTTGTTTGAAAAGTGATTTTCAAAGGAAGACCTGGATAAAGCTAACTAATTGTTGAGCATCAAGATCTATAGAGATAGATCAAGATGCTTGATGAGACTTTCAATGAGTACATACCTTGACAAGATTATGAAAGAGTTCAAAATGGATCAGTCAGAGAAAGAGTTCTCTCCTGATTTGCGAGGTGTGAAGTTGAGTGAGACTCAAAGCTCGACAACGGCAGAAGAAAGAGAAAGGACGAATGCCGTCCCCTATGCCTTAGCTATAGGCTCTGTATAGTATGTCATGCTGTGTACCGCACCTATGTGTGCCTTGCCATGAGTCTATCAAGGGGTACAAGAGTGATCCAGGAGTGGATCACTGGACAACGGTCAAGATTATCCTTGGTAACTAAAAGACTAAGGAGATGTTTCTCGATTATGGAGGTGATAAAGATTTCGTCGTAAAGAGTTACGTCGATGCAAGCTTTAACACCAATCCAGATGACTCGTAGTAGCAATCTGGATAAATATAGTGGAGCAGCCATTTGGAATAGTACCAAGTGGAGTGTGGTAGCAGTGTTTGTTGGAAATATGCCCTAGAGGCAATAATGAATTAGTTATTATCATATTTCCTTGTTCATGATAATCGTTTATTATCCATGCTATAATTGTATTGATCGGAGACTTAAATGCATGTGTGGATATATAGACAAAACCATGTCCCTAGTATGCCTCTAATGGACTAGCTCATTGATCAAAGGATGGTTAAGGTTTCCTAGCCATGGACACGAGATGTCATTTGATAACGGGATCACATCATTAGGAGAATGATGTGATGGACAAGACCCAAACTACAAACATAGCATATGATCGTGTGAGTTTATTGCTAGTGTTTTTTGCATGTCAAGTATATGTTCCTATGACCATGAGATCATGCAACTCACGGATATTGGAGGAGTGCCTTGTGTGTATCAAACGTCGCAACGTAACTGGGTGACTATAAAGGTGCTCTACAGGTATCTCCGATGGTGTCTGTTGAGTTGGCATGGATCGAGACTGGGATTTGTTACTCCGTGTGACGGAGAGGTATCTCAGGGCCCACTTGGTAATACAACATCACAACAAGCCTTGCAAGCAATGTGGCTAAGTGTTAGTCATGGGATCTTTTATTACGAAACGAGTAAAGAGACTTGCCGGTAACGAGATTGAACTAGGTATGGAGATACTGAGGATCGAATCTCGGGCAAGTAACATACCGAAGAACAAAGGGAATGTTATACGGGATTAACTGAATCCTTGACATAGAGGTTCGACCGATTAAAGATCTTCGTAGAATATGTAGGAACCAATGTGGGCGTCAAGGTCCCGCCATTGGTTATTGGCCGTAGAGGTGTCTCGGTCATGTCTACATAGTTCTCGAACCCGCAGGGTCTGCACACTTAAGGTTCGGTGACGTTTCGGTAGTGTAGAGTTATGTGTGGTGGTGACCGAAGGTTTTCCGGAGTCCCGGATGATATCCCGGAAGTCACGAGGAGCTCCGGAATGGTCCAGAGGTAATGATTCATATATAGGAATTCCCAGTTTGGTCGCCGGAAAAGTTTCGGGCTCATCGGTAGTGTACCGGGAGTGCCGGTAGTGTACCGGGAGACCTTCGGGAGGGGTATTTCGACCCCAAGGGGTCCATGGGCTGTGGGAAAGTAACAACCAGCCATTAGTGAGCTGGTGAGACAGCCACATAAGGCCCATGGTGCAGGGAGTAGGTTTCCTAAAGGAAAAAGGTGGAAAAGGCCAAAAAGGAGCAATCCTAGTCCTACTAGGATTGGAGGAGGAGAGTCCTCCTCTCCCACCTTTCCTTGGCCGACTCCAAAGGGTGGTGCCTTGTGCGCCAGCCCTCCCTCTCCTTCCCTCCTATATATACTAGTGGATTGGGTGGCTTTTGGACAGATTTTACGGCCACGTGCTACCCGTTTCACCGGTGCTCCTCTAGATCGGATTTTTGCAGCGCTTAGGCAAAGCCCTGCCGGAATCACTCCACCACCATCATCGGAGCGCCATCATGCTGCCGGTGAACTCTCTCTCCTCTCCACCTCCTCTTGCCGGATCAAGACGGTGGAGATCGTCATCAAGCTGCACGTGTGCTGAACGCGGAGGTGCCGTCCGTTCGGCGCTAGATCGAGAGGACCGTGATTGAGATCGCGAGACAGTTCGTGATGAGATCGCGGGACGGATCGTGATGAGATCGCGGGACGGATCGTGATGAGTTCACGGGATAGATCGTGATCGAGATCGTGAGACGGACCGTGATGAGATCGCGGGATGGATCATGATGAGTTCGCGGGATGGATCGTGATGTGATCGCGGGACGCTCGGCGATTTGGATCGTGAAGATGTTCGACTACACCAACCGTGGTTCTTAATGCTTCCCGCTTAGCGATCTACAAGGGTATGTAGATCCACTCTCCCTCTCATAGATGCTCATCACCATGGATAGGTTTGCGTGTGCGTAGGAATTTTTTGTTTCCCATGCGACGTTCCCCAACAGTGGTATCAGAGCTAGGTTGATGGTTCGATGAGATCTCGATTAGAACACAAAAGGTTTGTGGGCGTTGATGCTTAGATTGCTTCCTCCCTTGGTTGTATTTTGGTTCAGCGGGATTGTGAGATGAAGCGGCCCGGACCAACATTACTCGTACACTTACGAGACACCGGTTCCCTCGACGCAACTTGTTGCCTAGATGGCTTGCGGGTGACAGTTTCTCTCACTTAGTTGGATCAGATCCGACAAAGGCGGTCCTTGAGAAGGTTGAAAAGCAACTAGTGTATCACCGTTGTGGTTTATGCGTAGGTGAGAATCGTTCTTGCTAGATACCCGTAGCAGCCACGTAAAACATGCAACAACAATTAGAGGACGTCTAACTTGTTTTTGCAGGGTATGTTGTGATATGATATGGCCAATTACATGATGTGATATATGTGATGTATGAGATGATCATGTGATGTATAGATTATCACGACTTGCATGTCGATGAATACGGCAACCGGCAGGAGCCATAGGGTTGTCTTTAATTATTGTATGACCTGCGTGTCAATCATTAAGCGTTATGTAATGCTTTACTTTATCGCTAAATGGTAGCAATAGTAGTAGAAGCATGCAGGGCGTGACAACCCCGATGGCGACACGTTGATGGAGATCAAGATGATGGAGATCATGGTGTCATGCCGGTGACGATGGAGATCATGCCGGTGCTTTCTAGATGGAGATCAAAAGCACAAGTTCATGGCCATATCATGTCACTTATGATTTGCATGTGATGTTAATCCTTTTATGCACCTTGTTTTGCTTAGGACGACGGTAGCATTATAAGGTGATCCCTCACTTAATTTGAAGATAAATTGTGTTCTCCCCGAGTGTGCACCATTGCGAAAGTTCGTCGTGTTGAGACACCACGTGATGATCGGGTGTGATAGACTCTACGTTCACATACAATGGGTGCAAGCCAGTGTTGCACATGCAGAACACTCGGGTTAAACTTGACGAGCCTAGCATGTACAGACATGGCCTCGGAACACAAGAGACCGAAAGGTCGAACATGAGTCATATAGTAGATATGATCAACATGATGATGTTCACCATTGCAGCCACCTCAACTCACGTGATGATCAGACTTGAGTTGGTGAATTTGGATCATGTATCACTCGAATGATCGGAGGGATGTCAATTTGAGTGGGAGTTCTTAAGTAATATGATTAATTGAACTCATTATCATGAACATAGTCAAAGTGTCTTTGCAAATTATGTTGTAGATTACTAGCTCGCGATGTAGCTCCCTTGTATTTTTATATGTTCCTAGAGAAATAGAATTGAAAGATGTTGGTAGCAAAATTGCGGACTGGGTCCGTGATCTGAGGATTGTCCTCATAGCTGCACAGAAGGCTTATGTCCTTAATGCATCGCTCAGTGCGCCACCCCATCTAGCGTCGTCTGTAGATGTTGTGAACATCTGACAGGCATGTTTCGATGACTACTTGATAGTTTAGTGAGTCATGCATTACGGCTTAGAATTGAGGCTCCGAAACGTTTTGAATGTCATGGAACATATGAGATGTTCTAAGAACTGAGATTGTGATCTCAGGCTCGTGCCCGAGTTGCGAGATAGAAGATCTCCAACGAGATTCTTTGCCTGCAAGATGAAAGAGAATAGCTCAATCGTTGAGCATGTGCTCAGATTGTCTGGGTACTACAATCGCTTGAATCGAGTGGGAGTTGATCTTCCAGATAAGATAGTGATTGATGTAGTTCTCCAAGTCACTATCACTGAGCTACTAGAACTTGGTGATGAACTATAAAATGCCAGGGAAAGAAATGTTGATCCCTGAGCTGTTCGCGATGTTTGACACCATGAAGGTAGAAATCAAGAAGGAGCGTCAAGTGTTGATGGTTAATCAAACCACTAGTTTAGAGAAGGGCAAGAGCAAGGAGGGAAACTTCATGGATAGCAAGTCAGTTGCTGCTCCAGTGAAGCAACCCAAAGTTGAACTCAAACCCGAGACTAAGTGCTTCTATTATGAGGTGAGCGGTCGCTGAAGCGGAACAACCCTAGATACTTGGTAGATAAGAAGGCTGACAACATTGATAGAAGTATATTTGATATACGAGTTATTAATGTGTACCTTGCTAGTACTCTTAGTAGCACTTGGGTATTGGATACCGGTTCGGTTGCTAAATGTTAGTAACTCGAAATAAAAGCTACGGAATAAACGGAGAACTAGCTAAGGGTGAGGTGACGATATGTGTTGGATGTTTTTCCAAGGTTGATGTGATCAACATCGCACGCTCTCTCTACCTTCAGGATTAGTGACGAACCTAAAGAGGTATCTCAGGGCCCACTCGGTAATACAACATCACAATGTAGAATATGTAGGAACCAATGTGGACGTCCAGGTCCCGCTATTGGTTATTGGCCGTAGAGGTGTCTCGGTCATGTCTACATAGTTCTCGAACCCGTAGGGTCTGCACACTTAAGGTTCGGTGATGTTTTGGTAGTGTAGAGTTATGTATGGTGGTGACCGAAGGTTTTTTGGAGTCCCGGATGAGATCCCGGACATCACGAGGAGCTCCGGAATGGTCCGGAGGTAAAGATTCATATATAGGAAGTCCCAGTTTGGTCGCCGGAAAAGTTTTGGGCTCATCGGTAGTGTACCGGGAGTGCCGGGAGTGTACCAGGAGACCTTCGGGAGGGGTATTTCGACCCCAAGGGGTCCATGGGCTGTGGGAAAGTAATAACCAGCCCTTAGTGGGCTGGTGAGACAGCCACATAAGGCCCATGGCGCAGGGAGTAGGTTTCCTAAAGGAAAAAGGTGGAAAAGGCCAAAAAGGAGCAATCCTAGTCCTACTAGGATTGGAGGAGGAGAGTCCTCCTCTCCCACCTTTCCTTGGCCGACTCCAAAGGGTGGTGCCTTGTGCGCCAGCCCTCCCTCTCCTTCCCTCCTATATATACTAGTGGATTGGGTGGCTTTTGGACAGATTTTACGGCCACGTGCTACCCGTTTCACCGGTGCTCCTCTAGATCGGATTTCTGCAGCGCTTAGGCGAAACCCTGCCAGAATCACTCCACCACCATCATCGGAGCGCCGTCACGCTGTCGGTGAACTCTCTCTCCTCTCCACCTCCTCTTGCTGGATCAAGATGGTGGAGATCGTCATCAAGCTGCACGTGTGCTGAACGCGGAGGTGCCGTCCGTTCGGCGCTAGATCGGAAGGACCGTGATCGAGATCGCGAGACAGTTCGTGATGAGATCGCGGGACGGATCGTGATGAGTTCTCGGGACAGATCGTGATCGAGATCGTGAGACGGATCGTGATGAGATCGCGGGACGGATCTTGATGAGTTCGCGGGACGGATCGTGATGTGATCGAGGGACGCTCGGCGATTTGGATCGCGAAGATGTTTGACTACACCAACCGCGTTTCTTAACGCCTCCCGCTTAGCGATCTACAAGGGTATGTAGATCCACTCTCCCTCTCGTAGATGCTCATCACCATGGATAGGTTTGCGTGTGCGTAGGAAAATTTTTGTTTCCCATGCGACGTTCCCCAACAGTGTTTACAGTTTAACATAGAGATTTGCAAAGTACACACGGATCTGAATGTCGCAGACTCGTTGACTATAAGACATCTCTCACGTGCAAAGCATGATCGAACCCCAGAACTCAGTGGGATTCATAACAATGTGAATCACATGGTGATGTGAACTAGATTATTGACTCTAGTGCAAGTGGGAGACTGTTGAAAATATGCCCTAGAGGCAATAATAAATTAGTTATTATCATATTTCCTTGTTCATGATAATCGTTTATTATCCATGCTATGATTGTGTTGATCGGAAACTCAGATACATGTGTGGATACATAGATAACACCATGTCCCTAGTATGCCTCTAATAGACTAGCTCGTTGATCAAATATGGCTATGGTTTCCTAGTCATGGACATGAGATGTCATTTCGTAACGGGATCACATCATTAGGAGAATGATGTGATGGACAAGACCCAAACTACAAACCTAGCATATGATCGTGTCAGTTTATTGCTACTCTTTTCTGCATGTCAAGTATATGTTCCTATGACCATGAGATCATGCAACTCACTGACACCGGAGGAGTACCTTGTATGTATCAAACGTCGCAACGTAACTGGGTGACTATTAATATGCTCTACAGGTATCTCCGAGGGTGTCTGTTGGGTTGGCATGGATCAAGACTGAGATTTGTTACTATGTGTGATGGAGAGGTATCTCAGGGCCCACTCGGTAATACAACACCACAGTAAGCCTTGAAAGCAATGTGACTAAGTGTTAGTCACGGGATATTTTATTACGGAATGAGTAAAGAGACTTGCCGGTACAAGGTTGAACTAGGTATGGAGATACCGACGATTGAATCCCGGGCAAGTAACATACCGAAGAACAAAGGGAACATCATACGGGATTAATTGAATCCTTCGACCGATAAAGAACTTCGTAGAATATGTAGGAACCAATATGGGCATCCAGGTCCCGCTATTGGTTATTTACCATAGAGGTGTCTCGGTCATGTCTACATAGTTCTCGAACCCACAGGGTCTGCACACTTAAGGTTCGGTGACGTTTCGGTAGTATAGAGTTATGTATGGTGGTGAACGAAGGTTGTTCGAAGTCCCGTATGAGATCCGGGACGTCACGAGGAGCTCCGGAATGGTCCGGAGGTAAAGATTGATATATAGGAAGTTCTATTTTGGTCGCCGGAAAAGTTTCGGGCTCATCAGTAGTGTACCGGGAGTGCCGGTAGTGTACCGGGACACCATCGGGAGGTGTATTTCGACCCAAGAGGCTACATGGGCTGTGGGAGAGTGAATACCAGCCCTTAGTGGGCTGGTGGAAGTCCCACACAAGGCCCATGTGGCTGGGAGAGAAAGCCGAAAGAGAAAAAGGTGGAAAAAGGCAAAAAGACCAAAATAAGGAGGAGTCCTAGTCCTACTAGGATTGGAGGAGGATTCCTCCTCTCCTCCTTGGTTCGGCCGAACCAAGGGCTGGCTCCTTGGGAGCCAAGCCTCCTGCTCTCTTCCTCCTATATATACTAGAGGTTTTAGGGTTTTTTGCTTTAGATTTTCAGCCACGTGCCGTCCGTTCCTCCAGTGCATAGTTTCTCCTCTAGATCGGATTTCTGCAATGCTTAGGAGAAGCCCTACCGAAATAGCTCCACCACCATCACTGGAGCGCCTTCATGCTGCCGGAGAACTCTTCTACCTCTCCGCTCCCTCTTGCTGGATCAAGAAGGCGGAGATCGTCATCAAGCTGTACGTGTGCTAAACGCGGAGGTGCCCTCCGTTCGGCGCTAGATCGGAAGGACCGTGATCAAGATCGCGAGACGGATCGTGATGATTTCGCGGGACGGATCGTGATGAGTTCGCGGGACGGAACGTGTTGAGATCGCGGGACGGATCGTGATGAGTTCGCGGGACGGATCGTGATTGGATCGCGGGACGGATCGTGATGAGATCGCGGGATACTAGGCGATTTGGATCGCGAAGACATTCGACTACACCAACCGCGTTTCTTAACGCTTCCAACTTAGCGATCTACAAGGGTATGTAGATCCACTCTCCCTCTCGTAGATGCTCATCACCATGGATAGATCTTGCGTGTGCGTAGGAAATTTTTTATTTCCCATGCAACGTTCCCCAACATTGACGTGATGGATGTGTCCGGACACGTCCAGTCCTCCCATATCCACTCCACTCCATGTATGGGCTGGGTTTGAGCGGTTCCTAATAAACCAAACGTATAAGGTCATCTCCAACGCTGACCTGTAAATTTGCCTCGATATCCGTTTTTTTAAAGGGGGACCAATCCGCGGACACGAATGCGAGAGCCGGACAGTCAAAGTTAGCCGCATATTTCCGACCCCAAATATTTCTTAAATCTTCATGTTCAAATAGCCATATATATAGTCTTAAAAATTCAAATGTTCAAATGCAGCATTATTCTAATTTGAAAAGTTCAAGTGTTACACTCCGTCTCCCTTATCCGCGCATAGTTGCTCAATCAGATCCTCCTTCAGTTGTTCATGGGTCGCTTAATGCCGAATTTGTTATTGCATTTGAACAAACTCTTCAACGGATTTTGTTCGGGAAGTTTGATAAAGCCACCCATGTTCTCAAATTTAATACCGGCGTCAGCATCCTCAGCCTTATCTTTCATGATCATGTTGTGCATGATCACATATGTCATCACCCCACATAGTTTCCAGATCCCATTATTTAGCAGGTCCACGAACAACGGCAAAATGTGCGTGTAGAACTTCAAAAGCCCTCTCAACATTCTTTCTAGCGCTTCTTGTCTTCGCGCAAAGTGAGACTTTTTTGACCAACTCAGTTAGAGATGGTGTTCACAAAGGTAGCCCAAAGAGGATAGATACCATCAAGCAGATAGTAACCCATATTGTCCTCATGCCCATTGACAGTATACTGGCAAGGAGGAGCTTTTCGTTCAGTCAACCTATCAAACATTGGCGATCGCTGCAACACATCGATGTCATTGTAAGACCCGGGCATGACAAAAAAAGCATGCAAAATCTAAAGATCTTGTGATGCGACTGCTTCAAGAATAAAGGCGATCTCAGCCACGATAATTGCAAATCTAGCCATAGCATCTTCGCATGTGTTCTCGGCATTCATAGGTACTCATCCCACGAATCAATGACCATGCCATATGCAAGCATCCACAATGTAGCCATGCACTTCTATTAACCAGAGAAATCAATCCTTCCCACGACATCTTTTTTCAAGATGAAGTAGTCATCAAATGGCTGGACGCCATGGTAGAGATGATTGAAGACACATTTTGTGCATCCAAAAGTGTCGACGAAAGTTGCCGTTTTTGATTGGGCACTTGGTAACCCTTGACCGACCCCTTGAAATTGAGAACATACCCATCCGCACGTTTCTCGTTTGCAAGCATCGCCTGCATCATCGCCGTCTTATCCGTATAGTCCTCCTAGAAGGATGAGTCGTCGGACGACGTTTTGGCTAGGCCGAAAGTGTCGGAGTCTTACCTGTATGATGTCCAAACTACCGTTAAGTCCCCTTAATTTGTCTTGCGTTTGTGAGGAAAGATATGTCCGAATCTCTTGACATATCAATATAGATCCTTATTTCATGACACAATATTTTTGAACCGCACAGTGTAAGCGGTTGCGAGAGGCCGTTTTGAAGATGCCTAAGGCCGGTTTGAGGGGGCAATTAGGTCGCATGTTCGGGATCGGTCACCGGCCAGCGGACGTATAAAAAGGATTTTTTGACGCTCAAGGAAATCCGTAATGGACAAGTGACAATCCGTAGCCTGCCATGCCAAGAGCCACGTCGCCGGCCCGGCAGGCGTGGCGCGTCTCGGGACAAGTCGGGTTGCTTTCGATCGCTCGGTGCCGCCGCATGCATGTGGGGGCTATTCGCGCGGCGCGCGACACGTTACTATAATCCGAAACGTACATATCCGTATCCGCCACTTTAATACGTACTGCAGTACGTTGTTTCCTTGTGCACAAAACTGCAATATATATATGCACCGATTCACTGTTTCCCACTTTATATCCATCAATTCCAGTACGCACTACTCTCCAAATATAGCGGTTAGCTCATTTGTTTGGTCGTTCGTTATTCTTTTCCAAAAATATGCGTATATTTAGCAATACGTATTAGTAGTAGTATAATAGTATTTAGCACTACGTATATTATTATTATTACTATTTTTCCAATGATGATACGCACGCGGTATGCGCGTATATGTGTGATGAGTTAGCATACGGCCGGCCAGATCTGCACATTTTTTGCACAACTGTACAACAGTACAAGTTTTGTGCTTGAATATAAATGGCTGGTGATATATATACGAGCGGTTCTATTTTGGCGCCGACGTGATTATCTGTATCCCGCAATTAAAAGACGATCGACGCTCTACTTTGGTAGAGATCTTTTTCTGGAAATCTTATATTAAATCAAAAGCTGGCGGTAGCTTTTTGCCCAAATTAAACGTACGGCACGATCCGCCGGATTTGCACGAAAGTACAGGCAAGAATGAATGAATGAATGGTTGATCTGTTCTCACCAAATCAATTACTAGCTCATTCATTCCCTTGCTAATTTTGAGCGTTCACCTCTACCTCTACGCTTTAACTTACTACTATTATTATTTTCCTCAACCATCTACAGCTAGCCAGCCAGCCACAAAACGCCAATATATTATTAGTAGTATCTCAGCACATTAAAGTACGTACGTTGATTCTGCATGCAGGTGCCCGGTGCATGAACGTACGTACTCCTAGTACGTAACGCATGCAGTTTCCTTCTTCCCCGAATTGCCTCCACTAACCACGGCTTTTGATCCCCGATCGATCTTTACCAAGTCCAGAGACCTCGCCAGCAGGGCGCGTAATTTGTTTTGCTTTGTTTAGCAAGTTTCCTTACGCCCCAAGATTCGTGCGGATCAAAGCCTCTTCTCAACGATGCGTGCTGATTTGGCGCCACAGCATACTTGCTTACTAATAACTTGAACGATAGTCCTTGGGTCCTGCAGATCGTCGGAACGGAAGCCAGCAAATTTCGGTGCATGTAGAACTAGCGTTCGTTGGAGAAAGGTACGTAGCAACACGGTGAATTCGTGGTTTCTACGTGCTCGAAATTTAGGGCAGAGATTGAAACGAACGCCATAAATAAAAGGAAAAATCCCCCCTGAAAGGAGAAGGATTAACTATCGGGGGCCGGTCAATCCCATCGTCAGTTGCTTTCTCACTCAGGCCCGTGGGGCGTGGACGCCAACCAAAGCCCGGTAACGCACCATAAATACCCGGCTGCCTGCCATCTACGGACCTCGTTTCTTTGCCACCCTCGCCGATCGATGACCTCACCTCCCACCGCATCTGACTAACTCCGGCCGGGGACGCATCGCCTTGGCTTGGCTGTATATATAGGACTATAGGAGCGGACGACGCGCGCCCTATCAATCGCCATGGCTGTGGACCTGCAACGCCTGCGCCACATGTTACTCACCACCGGCGCCGGCGCCGGCGCCGGCCACCACCAGCTCGCCCCCGCCGCTGCTATGCCGGCCAGTGGGCCTTGCTATGGCGCTGCAGTGCCGTACGCGGACCACTTCGCGCTGCCGCCGGTGCCGACGTCGGCCGCGGATCAGTATTCGGATTTCTTGGCGATGGCCGCGGCTGATCTGGCGAAGAAGGGCGTTAGCCCCGACGGTGCTCGGGAAATGATCACCAAGAAGCGGAGGCGCGACGAGCAGTCGACGATGCTTGGCGCGGCCGACGTTCTTGCGGCACACGTCCAGCAGCAGACCGTCGACGTCGACGGCATCCTGCTCAAACATGTAAGTTCCTTGATCAAGTCGCCACCATGCGTGTATCCATCGATGCTTTGCGTTTTGTTAACCGTGGTGGATGACGCAGGCGAAAAATATGTGGACTACTTTGGCGGAGCAGAGGCAGAGCCGCATGGGGCTCATCCTTTCGACGGTGGAGGCCAGGGCGGCGAAGCGGCTCAAGGCCAAGGACGAGGAGGTTGAGCGGATCAGGAACATGAACTGGGCGCTCGAGGAGCGCCTTCGGAACCTCTTCATGGAGGCCCAGATGTGGCGCGACGTCGCGCAGTCCCACGAGGCCACGGCCAACGTGCTCCGCGGCGACCTGCAGCGGGCGCTCGACGCCCAGGTAGTCCATGGCGGTGGGATAAGCGGCCACGGTCTGGAGGACGACGCCGAGTCGTGCTGCTGGGGGGACAACCAGGTGCCCTTGTGCGTGGAGGAGGAGGAGGAGGTGGTGGGCACGCCGGCAGTGGTGGAGCGTCACGCGACAGGAGCAGGGAGGTGCAAGGGGTGCCGCGAGGGCGCAGCCGTTGTGCTGCTGCTGCCGTGCCGGCACCTCTGCGTGTGCGCGCCGTGCGCGGCCGCGGCGCAGGCGTGCCCGGCGTGCGGAAGCGCCAAGAATGGCAGCGTCTGCGTCAACTTTTCGTGATGCGGGAGGAATAGTTTTAGAGTCGGCATTTTGTTTCCTTGTGAAACTTACTAGAGTCGACTTTTGTTTTGTATTCTTCTCTTCACCTTTTTTTGTTGTTGTTGACGGGGGTGATAGATAGGAGGATGGTTGGATGACATAGACATGAGAGGATGAATTTCCTTTTTTTTACTCCCTTCGTCTACTTTTGTAAGCCGTTTTGGACAACTAAGATTAAACTAATTTGCATGTTGTCTGAAACTTTTCCAACGCCTTATAAAAATAAAAGAGGGAGTAATATAGTTTGGCTTTTTTGCTGAAGCGGTTGGATCAATTGTTCAACAAGAAGAAAGACAGTTCGCAATATTGCAGATCAATGCTTGAAATTAAATACATACTCCTGGAAATATTTGTCCTAAAATTGAATAAAATAAATGTATCTATAACTAAAATAAGTCTAGATACATTCATTTGTAGAGCAAGTATTTTTGGAGAAAGTATTAGATTAGAAGTTGAACAATATATATGGGCGTGTCTAAGGGTTTTGCGACGGTTTTTTGCTTGGTTGGCAAAGGGGTTGTTGTCAAAATTCATACAAACGACTATATAGAAGGTCATTATTTAATTAAATCAGATCCAGCTGTCCAAAGGTTGATTTGAATTTATAGAAAATTTGCTCGGCTGGCAAAAGGTTGGTTTCCTAAATTCGTACAATTGAATATATAGAAGACCATTATTTATAAGAAGCATCCCATAAAACGTATTCGTTCGCAAGGGGAAGGTCCTCCAGCGAATATTTCCCTGTTCGCCAGCGAGGAGGGTCATGGCGAATCCCAGTTGGCCCAAATGCCCACTAAATAGGTTTTATTTTTGGAGAATGCCATGAACAAATATCAGAAAATCAAAAAGTGCAACAAAAGTTGCCATGTTCCTAGTCATCACGAAAAAACTTTGTCAAAAAAAAAGGCAGTAAACAAAATTGTCACCTCTCAATATAAAAAATATTGTCCTCTTAAAATAATAAAAATGCCATCGAAACAATAATAAAATGCCCATCTTATTATAAAACAAAAACCATGCCCTTATGAATAGAAGTTCCATCTTCTAATAAAGAAATGACATCCTCTTATGATAAAAGTGGCATCCTCCTTTCTTATATAATAAAAAAACAAGAAAGCTAAAGTCTGAACAACCTGGTTTTAGGTACATATCCAAATGACTCGGGATTCATCCGATATAGATCGTGCAATAAGTAACAAGCATCGGTTCCAACCATTTCTTCTGTCCTCGTACGACCCAATAAAACCATGGGAGCGCTAAAGGACTCGAACTACCAGAATAACTGCTTACGCCGACGGTCACCGTCGGCATAGATACCTGTATGTCGACGACTCGCAAAATGCCGTAGGCATAGAAAAGTCGTCGACAAAGTGAGCCCTATGCCGACGGGGGCCGTAAGCGTATAAAAGCCGTCGGCATATCTTGCTCTATGTCGACCCAGATCGTCGGTATATGTGGGCCGTCGGCTTAGAGGTGACGCTAGGCGACCCGGGGGTGGGATGGTGGTCTGATGCCGTCAGATCTATGCCGACGGTTCTGACGGAGACCGTCGGCATAGCTATGCCGACGGTTAAACCTTCGGCATAGCTACGTGTCCACGTCATCGATCCGCGGCGCGTGGCACGTCATCGATCCGAGGCGCGTGGCGGGCCGTTCCTGGTCGATGCAAGCACAGGTATGCCGACGGTTATGCCATCGGCATATTTGTTTTGTCTGTTTTTTATGTGTTTTTTAAATACAAACCATATATTTCTATTATATTTTTTAATCTGTTTTTAGGTAAATTTGTCTTATCTAAACATAAATATGTGTAAATTATACATCGATTTGGTGTGACCTCATGTTCTTTCCCATGAAATATTTTGAGTATGTTAGTAATATATATATATATATGTGTGTGTGTGTGTGTGTGTGTGTGTGTGTTTTCGGACAAATTATATATCTGTAATGTGATCTATGCTGCCAGGTCTTGCGCTGGACCCTGTTACACGTCTGGAAGTGTGGTGGCAGGCGCAAGCACCCGGCACGCGGCTCCGGGCTTTGGTCCCTCTCATGGACGTCGATGCCGCCGTCGCACGGAGGGGGGAAACGCTCGCGTCGGGGAGACACAAAGGGAACCTTGTGGTGGGTTGGGCCCGGACCTTGATCCGAAGTGTACCTATGGCGTGACAATCACAGCTAGGTGAATATGTCCATCGGTCATACACCGTCCGGTGAAACTTAAAGGGGTAGATCCGTCCAGTCAACAGTGCGAGGGTTAGACGGGACGAGGTGCTTGGGGGTAGCTATGTCGCCAGGTCTTGCAATGGGCCCTATTACACGTCTGGAACTGTGGTGGCAGGCGCAAGCACCCGGCACACGGCTCCGGAGTGTGACCCCCTTCACGGACGGCGCTGCCGCCAACACGTGGAGGGGGGAAACGCTCACGTCGGGTCGACACGGAGGGAATCTTGTGGTGGGTTGGGCCAGGACCTTGTTCTAAGATGTTGCTATGGGCTGGCATATCACAACCTGGTGAATATGTCCATCGGTCATACCTCGTTCGGTGAAAGTCAAAGGGGTAGATCCGTCCGGTGAACAGGGTCAGGGTTAGACGGGACGGGGTGCTTGGGGAATAGCTATGCCGCCAGGTCTTGCGTTGGGCCCTGTTACCCATCTGGAAGTGTGGTGGCAAGCGCAAGCACCCGGCACGCGGCTCCGGGCTGTGGTCCCTCTCATGGACGTCGATGCCGCCGTTGCACGGAGGGGGGAAACGCTTGCGTCGGGGAGACACAAAGGGAACCTTGTGGTTGGGCCCGGACCTTGATCCGAAGTGTACCTATGGCGTGACAATCACAGCCAGGTGAATATGTCCATCGGTCATACACCGTCCGGTGAAAGTCAAAGGTGTAGATCCGTCCGGTCAACAGTGCGAGGGTTAGACAGGACATGGTGCTTGGGGGGTAGCTATGATGCCAGGTCTTGCGATGGGCCCCGTTACACGTCTGGAACTATGGTGGCAGGCGCAAGCACTCGGCACACGGCTCCGGAGTGTGACCCCCTTCATGGACGACGCTGCCACCGACACGTGGAGGGGGGAAACGCTCGCATCGGGTCGACACAGAGGGAATCTTGTGGTGGGTTGGGCCAGGACCTTGTTCTAAGATGTTTCTATGGGCTGGCATATCACAACCTAGTGAATATGTCCATCGGTCGTACCTCGTCCGGTGAAAGTCAAAGGGGTAGATCCGTCCGGTGAACAGGGCCAGGGTTAGACGGGACGGGGTGCTTGGGGGATAGCTATGCCGCCAGGTCTTGCGCTGGGCCTCGTTACATGTCTGGAAGTGTGGTGGCTGGCGCAAGCACCCGGCACACGGCTCCGGGGTGTGGCCCCTCTCATGGACATCGATGCTGCCGTCGCACGGAGGGGGGAAACGCTCGCGTCGGGGAGACACAAAGGGAACCTTGTGGCGGGTTGGCCCCGGACCTTGATCTGAAGTATACCTATGGCGTGATAATCACAGCCAGGTGAAAATGTTCATTGGTCATACCAAGTCCGGTGAAAGTCAAAGGGGTAGACCCGTCCGGTCAACGGTGCTATGGATATATGGGATGGGGGACTTGCGGGGGTAGCGATGCCGCCAGGTCTTGTGTCGGGACCTCTTATACATCTAGAGGTGTGGTGGTGGGTGCAAGCAGTCGGCACGTGGCTCCGTAGTGTAACCCCCCTCACAAACGTCGCTGTCATCGTTGCACGAAGGGTGGAAACGACCACGTCGGGGAGACACCCAGGCAATCTTGCACTGGGTTGGCCCTGGACCATGATCTGGAGTGTATCTATGGGCTGGCCTCTCACACCCACGTGAACTTTCCATCGGTCATACCTCGTTCAGTGAAAGTCAAAGGGGGTAGACCCGTGCGGCCAACAGTTCTAGGGTTAGATGGGATGGGGTACTTGGAGGGAGGCAATGTCGCCAGGTCTTGCATTGGGCCTTTTTATATGTCTGGAAGTGTGGTGGTAGGTGCAAGCACCCGGCATGCGGCTTCGGGGTGTGCCCCCCCTCCATGGACGACACTGTCCCCGTATAGGGGCTAGGGTTAGTGCGGTCGATGGGGTTTCCCGGTGTAGCAATGCCACCGACACAGAGCATCGGGCCCTATTGCATGTGTGAAAATGATGTGGCATGTGTAGGAAATTTAAAAAATTCCTAGGGTCACTTAAAAAATAAATTAGAATGATTGCAAAAAAATAAATAGAGATATGCCGACGGCTATGGTTCTACATGTGGCCCCGCAACCTATGCCGACGGCTAAGCCGTCGGCATAGGTGAACATTATCCACCCGACACGTGGATTCTCCTCCATTCACCTCCTCCACCCTCTCAACCCCGACCCGTGCCGCCACTCTCTCGCCCGTCGCCGCTGCCCTAACCGCGTCGCCCCCTCCATGCCACCCGCCGCCCATCGCCCCGGCCCGGCCCAGCCACCGCCTCGCCCCGGCCTCGCCTCGGCTCGGCTCGGCCGCTACCCCGCCGCCTCGCCCCGCCGCCTTGCCGCCGCCTCGCCCAGCCGCCCGGACGCCGCCCCGCTGCCCGGCCACCGCCTCACCGTCTCGCCCCGCCGCCCTGCCGCCGCCTCGCCCCACCGCCTCGCCCCACCCGCCCCCGCCCCTCTCCTGCCTCACCCCGCCACCTCGCCCCCACCACCTGCCGCCCCCGGTCCCTTCCCAGTCTTCGGCCACTGCCCCCGGCCCCGACCCCGACCGGCGGAGCCGCTCCCGACATCGCCCGTCCTCCCCCACCCCATCCCATGCGCGAATCCGGCCGGCCAGCCCTGCCTTGTCCCTGCTCCGACCTCGGCTGCTGCTCCGATGGGAGGTGAGCTGCTCTGCTGATGTTTGATGTTAGATAGATTAGATAGATATATAAATAGTTTGATGTTAGATAGATGATGATTGTTAGATGATGATAGATGATGATGATGATTAATATATTGTTAATATTTTTGGTTTTTTGCCTAAATGATGCTAAAGTAAATGAATGCATATTTAGATGCTTTATATATGCTCTATGAGTTTTGACGTTCTAAATTTTTGTCGCGGTGGAATATGTAGGGTTTTTTATGTCACTAGTTTTTCTTTTCACATCAAGTCCCATAACCTAGGCGTCTCCTGTCCGAAAGGGTTGCATCGATAAATATGCATTCAATTTCATATTTATCATTGCAACTCATTTGTATTGTCCAATGTTTTCCATGGATAGCTCGAGGATGTGTAGATTGGGTACGTTCTCCATGCCCTACCCCGTTCATCCATGCCCGAGGCTAACCAAGGGAAGAAGGGAGTACATGCTCAGGAAAACCGGAACCACTTTCTCCACAAGGCACTTCAGGTATGACTAACCTCATTAAACAATCTTCTTCTATTTACTGTCACTTTTTTATGTATGACTAACATCTGTTTGTTGGTGCAGGAAGAGAAAGTCAAGCGAACGCTCTCACACATGGAGGCATGGGAGATCGCCCATACTCGGAGGAGGCCCAAGCCTGGGGAAGACAAGTACTACGGCAACACCGCAGAGAAGAAGAAGAACTACTCTGCGGCGTATCTGAATCTACATCCTGACACACCTCACCCCATCAAGGCACCTTTGGACGACAGGGCGGTGGTTGGCATGGGGCCGACGGCTCATGGTCGGCAGCCAGTTCTGGATGCCATGGTCACTCCTTCTATCTCCTACACATAGCTCCGAGCTACCGACCCAAGCCTGAGATAGCGCACGCCCACGACCACTGTGGAGTCACAGTCCCTCCTAGCCGAGCGGCACTCTGTAAGTATTTTTCCCTCTTATCTTACTTGCTCACTTTATTTTCCGCATTGAGATGTTTAATGAGATCCATCACGTCATATTGCAGGCCTACATGGAGTACACACGACAGGCGACCATGGCGTGGAGCACGAGAGTTGCAGCCGTCCAAGAACACAACACTCGCATGATAACGGTTAGTTTAGCCCCTTTCATTTCATTTCCATATTGAATCTTTCATTTCTTCTGACATTGGTGTTTGCTTTGTCAATTAACATGCAGCTCATGTTTGAGAGCATGAGGAACGACACGATTCCTGAAATGGAACCAGCACCACCAGCTGTAGGACCACAACCAGTGCTGCTTACCTTTGAGGAATTTCTCGCACAACAACCGGGGACAACGATGGTTAGTACATCCTCAAACTATTCAACCACCGCTTATTGTTTATTTAACACAATATAATTCACTCAACATGTATTTTCAAACACCCAGGGAACCGGTAGATCATCCGTTGGTGGTGGTGTCGGTGTTCACATCACTCCCGAGTCACGGAGCCCGGTCACTCGAATCCACCGAGGCGGTAGCGCTGCCACTAGCAGTGAAGACCTGGGCTTTCGCGGACTTGGCGTTGACGACCTTGGAGGTGGAAGTACTAGTGCTCCTTAGATGACTAGTGCTCTTTAGATGACGTCCGTCTTTTTACGCTACTTCCGATGACTTCTGCCTTTAGATGACTTGTGCTCTTGATATGCCTATGTTTCTCATATGCTTATGTTGTTCGTTGTGAGGATGTGATGGTGGTGGTGTTGGTTGTGACGATGTGATGGTGTTGTTGGCTGTGCATTAAATTTCATTGTATATACGCTGTTATTTTGGAGATGAAATGAATTTGTATGAAATAGGAAAAAGAAAAAAAACAGCGCAAAACTACGCCAACGGCATAGCCGTTGGCATAGAGGGCCTCCGAATTACCAGTGGCTGCCACGTGGCAAGCTATGCCGACGAATATGCCGTCGGCGTACAGTTGTATCCTAAGCCGATGGCCTAGCCGTCGGCGTATGCACACCCTAGGGGATACCTTTTGGAAATATGCCCTAGAGGAAATATATAAAGTGTTTATTATTATATTTACTTGTTCATGATAATCTCTTTCCATGCTATAATTGTATTGATTGGAAACACATTACATGTGTGGGTAAATAGACAACACTTTGTCCCTAGTATGCCTCTAGTGAACTAGCTCGTTGGTCAAAGATGGTCAAGGTTTCCTAGCCATTGACATGTGATGTCATTTGATAACGGGATCACATCATTAGGAGAATGATGTGATGGACAAGACCCAAACTACAAACATAGCATATGATCATGTCAATTTATTGCTACTGTTTTCTGCATGTCAAGTATATGGTCCTATGACCATGAGATCATGCAACTCACGGACACCGGAAGAGTGCCTTGTGTGTATCAAATGTCGCAACATAACTGGGTGACTATAAATGTGCTCTACAGGTATCTCCGAGGGTGTCTGTTGGGTTGGCATGGATCAAGACTGGGAATGGTTACTCCGTGTGACAGAGAGGTATCTCAGGGCCCACTCGGTAATATAACATCACAATAAGCCTTGCAAGCAATGTGACTAAGTGTTAGTCATGGGATCTTGTATTACGGAACGAGTAAAGAGACTTGCCGGTAACAAGGTTGAACTAGGTATGGAGATACCGACGATCGAATCTCGAGCAAGTAACATACCAAAGAACAAAGGGAACATCATACGAGATTAACTGAATCCTTGACACAGAGGTTCGAATGATAAAGATCTTCATAGAATATGTAGGAACCAATATGGGCATCCTGGTCCCGCTATTGGTTATTGACCGTAGAGGTGTCTGGGTCATGTCTACATAGTTCTCGAACCCGCAGGGTCTGCACACTTAAGGTTCGATGATGTTTTGGTAGTATAGAGTTATGTATGGTGGTTACCTAAGGTTGTTCGGAGTCCTGGATGAGATCCTAGACGTCACGAGGAGCTCCAGAATGGTCCGGAGGTAAAGATTTATATATAGGAAGTCCTATTTTGGTCATCGGAAAAGTTTTGGGCTCATCAGTAGTGTACCAGGAGTGCTGGTAGTGTACCGGGAGACCATCGGGAGGGGTATTTCAACCCAAGAGGCTACATGGGCTGTGGGAGAGTGAATACCAGCCCTTAGTGGGTTGGTGGAATTCCCACACAAGGCCCATGCGGCTGGGAAGAAAAGTCCAAAGGGGAAAACATGGAAAAGGCAAAAAGGCAAAAATAAGGAGGAGTCCTAGTCCTAATAGGATTGGCGGAGGAATCCTCCACTCCTCCTTGATTTGGCCGAACCAAGGGATCGCCCCTTGAGGGACAAGCCTCCTCCTCTCTTCCTCCTATATGTACTAGAGTTTTTAGGGGTTTTGGCACTAGATTTTCAGCCACGTGCTGCCCGTTCCTCTAGTGCATAGTTTCTCCTCTAGATCGGATTTCTGCAGTGCTTAGGCAAAGCCCTACCGGAATAGCTCCACCACCATCGCCGGAACGCCGTCACGCTACCGGAGAACTCTTCTACCTCTCTGCTCCCTCTTGCTGGATCAAGAAGGCAGAGATCGTCATCGAGCTATCCGTGTGCTGAACGCGAAGCTGCCGTCTGTTCGGCGCTAGATCGGAAGGACCGTGATCAAGATCGCGAGACGGGTCGTGATGAGATCACAGGACGGATCGTGATGAGTTCGCGGTACGGATTTTTATTGGATCGTGGGACGGATCGTGATGAGATCGCGGGATGCTCGGCGATTTGGATCACGAAGACGTTCGACTACACCAACTGCATTTCTTAACACTTCCCGCTTAGCGATCTACAAGGGTATGTAGATCCACTCTCCCTCTCGTAGATTCTCATCACCATGAATAGATCTTGCGTGTGCGTAGGAATTTTTTTGTTTCCCATGCAACGTTCCCCAACAATACCAGCGCCTACCACGTGGCAAGTTATGCCGACGGCTAGGCCGTCGACGTATCTTTGTAGCCTAAGCCGACGGCCCGCGCCGTCGGCATAAGCTTGTCCAAGGAACCATCGCAGGCCGCCACATGGCTCTCTATGCCGATGGGGGCCATCAGCATAGGACGGACATGTGGTCGTCCCTGGGTGGTGCACTCTTGACGGCAGCGCTGCCGGACGCCATTTAGCATGGAGCTATGCCGACGGACTAAGCCGTTGGTACCTCTGTACGGACACCATTGGCATAGCATATATGCCGACGGCTTTTTTGTGCCGACGGTGCTTGTGGTACGCCAACATATATGGTGCCGACGGGCCTATGCCGACGGGGCCGCGACATAGACCTATGCCGACGGGAATCGGGGCTACGACCTAAGCCATCGGTGTTGGAAATATGCCCTAGAGGCAATAAATAAAGTGTTTATTATTATATTTCCTTCTTCATGATAATCGTTTATTATCCATGTTATAATTGTATTGATTGGAAACACATTACATGTGTGGGTAAATAGACAACACTATGTCCCTAGTATGCCTCTAGTGAACTAGCTCGTTGATCAAAGATGGTCAAGGTTTCCTAGCCATTGACATGTAATGTCATTTGATAACGGGATCACATCATTAGTAGAATGATGTGATGGACAAGACCCAAACTACAAACGTAGCATATGATCGTGTCAGTTTATTGCTACTGTTTTCTGCATGTCAAGTATATGTTCCTATGACCATGAGATCATGCGACTCACGGACATCGGAGGAGTGCCTTGTGTGTATCAAATGTCACAACATAACTGGGTGACTATAAAGGTGCTCTACAGGTATCTCCGAGGGTGTGTATTGAGTTGGCATGGATCAAGACTGGGATTTGTTACTTTGTGTGATCGAGAGGTATCTCAGGGCCCACTCGGTAATACAACATCACAATAAGCCTTGCAAGCAATGTGACTAAGTGTTAGTCACGAGAATTTGTATTACAGAACGAGTAAAGAGACTTGCCGATAATGAGGTTGAACTAGGTATGGAGATACCGACGATCGAATCTCGGGCAAGTAACATACCGAAGAACAAAGGGAACATCATACAGGATTAACTAAATCCTTGACATGAAGGTTCGACCGATAAAGATCTTCGTAGAATATGTAGGAACCAATATGGGCATCCAAGTCCGGCTATTGGTTATTGAACGTAGAGGTGACTCGATCATGTCTACATAGTTCTCGAACTCGTAGGGTCTGCACACTTAAGGTTTGGTGATGTTTTGGTAGTATAGAGTTATGTATGGTGGTGACTGAAGGTTGTTCAGCGTCTCGGATGAGATCCCGGACATCACGAGGAGCTCCGGAATGGTCCGTAGTTGAAGATTCATATATAGGAAGTCCTATTTTGGTCGCCGGAAAAGTTTCGGGCAAATCGGTAGTGTATCGGGAGTGCCGGTAGTGTACCGGGAGACCATCGGGAGGGGTATTTTGACCCAAGAGGCTTCATGGGCTGTGGGAGAATAAATACCAGCCTTTTTTGGGCTGGTGGAAGTCCCACACAAGGCCCATGCGGCTAGGGAAGAAAATCCCAAAGGGAAAAGGTGGAAAAAAGGCAAAAAAGGAGGAATCCTAGTCCTACTAGGATTGGAGGAGGAGTCCTCCTCTCCTCCCCACTTCGGCTGAACCAAGGAGGCTTGGCCCTTGCACCAAGTTCTGTCCTCCCTCCCTATTATATATACTGGAGGTTTTCGGGTTTTTGCACAGAATTTTCAGCCACGTGCTACCCGTTCCTCTAGTGCATAGTTTCTCCTCTAGATCGGATTTCTGAAGTGCTTAGGCGAAGCCTTGCCGGAATAGCTCCACCACCATCGCCGGAGCACCGTCATGCCGCCAGAGAACTCTTCTTCCTATCTGCTCCCTCTTGTTGGATCAAGACGGTAGAGATCGTCATCAAGTCGTGCGTGTGCTGAACGCGGAGGTGCCGTCCGTTCGGCGCTAGATTGGAAGGACCGTGATCGAGTTCGCGGGATCTATCGTGATCAAGTTTGCGGGACGGATCGTGATTGGATCGTGGGACTGATCGTGATTGGATCACGGGACGCTCGGCGATTTGGATTGCGAAGACGTTCGACTACACCAACCGCGTTTCTTAACGCTTCTCGCTTAGCGATCTACAAGGATACGTATATCCACTCTCCCTCTCGTAGATGCTCATCACCATGGATAGGTCTTGCGTGAACATAGGAAATTTTTTGTTTCCCATGCAACGTTCCCCAACAGTGGTATCAGAGCTAGGTCTATGTGTAGATGAGATCTCGAGTAGAACACAAAGAGTTTGTGGGCGTTGATGCTTAGATTGCTTCCTCCCTTGGTCGTGTTTTGGTTCAGCGGTATTGTGAGATGAAGCGGGTCGGACCAACATTACTCGTATGCTTACGAGAGACCGGTTCCCTCAACCTCAACTTGTTGCATAGATGGCTTGCGGATGCCAATTTCTCTCACTTTTGTTGGATCGGATTCGACAAAGGCGGTCCTTGAGAAGGTTGAAAAGCAACTAGTGTATCACCGTTGTGGTCTTTTCGTAGATGAGAATTGTTCTTGCTAGATACTCGTAGCAGCCACGTAATACATGCAACAACATTTAGAGGACGTCTAACTTGTTTTTACAGGGTATGTTGTGATGTGATATGGTCAATTACATGATGTGATATATGTGATGTATGAGATGATCATGTGATGTATAGATTTTCACGACTTGCATGTCGATGAGTATGGCAACCGGCAGGAGCCATAGGGTTGTCTTTAATTATTGTATGACCTGCATGTCAATCATTAAGCGCTATGTAATGAGTTACTTTATCGCTAAACGGTAGCAATAGTAGTAGAAGCATGTTGGGCGCGACAACCCCGATGGCGACACGTTGATGGAGATCAAGATGATGGAGATCATGGTGTCGTGCCGGTGACGATGGAGATCATGTCGGTGCTTTCAAGATGGAGATCAAAAGCACAAGTTCATGGCCATATCATGTCACTTATGATTTGCATGTGATGTTAATCCTTTTATGCACCTTGTTTTGCTTAGGACGACGATAGCATTATAAGGTGATCCCTCACTTAAATTTCAAGATGAATTGTGTTCTCCCCGAGTGTGCACCGTTGTGAAAGTTCGTCGTGTCAAGACACCACGTGATGATCGGGTGTGATAGACTCTACGTTCACATACAATGGGTGCAAGCCGGTGTTGCACGTGTAGAACACTCGGGTTAAACTTGACGAGCCTAGCATGTACAGACATGGCCTCGGAACACAAGAGACCGATAGGTCGAACATGAGTCATATAGTAGATATGATCAATATGATGATGTTCACCATTGAAGCCACCTCAACTCATGTGATGATCGGACTTGAGTTGGTGAATTTGGATCATGTGACACTCAGATGACCTGAGGGATGTCAATTTGAGTGGGAGCTTTAGTAATTTGATTAACTAAACTCATTATCTTGAACAATAGTCTAAGTAAACCTTTGCATATTTATGTTGTAGGTCAATGGCTCGCACAGTAGCACCCCTAAATTTTAATGCGTTCCTAGAGAAAGCTAAGTTCAAAGATGATGGAAGTAACTTTGTTGACTGGGCCCGTAATCTGAGGATTATCCTCATGGCTTCCCAGAAATCATATGTCCTTGATGCACCGCTTGGTGACCAACCAGAAGACATGACCTCTGAAGACGTTAAGAACGCTTGGGAGGCACGTACTGGAGATTACTCAATAGTTCAGTGTGAAATATTGTATGGCTTAGAATCGGGACTTCAAAGACGTTTTGAACGTCATGGAGCATATGAGATGTTCCATGAGTTGAAGTTTATCTTTCAGAAGAATGCCCGGATCGAGAGGTATGAGACCTCCGATAAGTTCTATGCTTGCAAGATGGAGGAGAATGGGTCTATCAATGAACATATACTCAGAATGTCTGGGTATTCAACTCATCTAGCAGAGTTGGGAATTGCCCTTCTGCCAGAGGCGATCACTGACAGAGTTCTTCAATCACTGCCACCTAGTTACAAGAGCTTGGTGATGAACTATAACATTCACGGGATGAACAAGTCAGTCGCCGAGCTGTTTGCGATGCTAAAAGTCGCTGAGTCTGAAATCCAGAAAGAACATCAAGTGTTGATGGTCAATAAAACCACTAGTTTCAATAAGAATGGCAAGGGCAAGGGCAAGAAGGGTAAAACCAAGAAGGATGGCAAAGCAGTTGCTACTCCTGTAAAGAAGCCCAAGCATGGACCTAAGCCAGAAACCGAGTGCTTTCATTGCAAGGGAACTGGTCACTGGAAGCGGAACTGCCCCAAGTACCTGGCTGACAAGAAGGCGGCCAACGACAAACAAGGTATATATGATATACATGTTATTGATGTGTACCTTACTAGCTCTCGTTGTAGTGCCTGGGTATTTGATACCGGTTTGGTTGCTCACATTTGCAACTCAAAACAGGAACTACGGAATAGACGAAGGCTGGCAAAGGATGAAGTGACGATGCACGTGGGAAATGGTTCCAAGGTTGATGTGATCGCCGTCGGCATGCTCTCTCTTCGATTACCATCGGGATTAGTGATGAACCTGAATAATTGTTATTTAGTGCATGCGTTAAGCATGAACATTATATCTGGATCTTGTTTATTGCGAGACGGTTACTCATCTAAATCAGAGAATGAAGGTTGTTCTATTTATATGACTAATATCTGTTATGGTCATGCACCCAATGTGAGGGGTTTATTCATATTGAATCTTGATAGTGATGACACACGTATTCATAACATTGATGCCAAACGATGTAGAGTTGATAATGATAGTACCACTTTCTTGTGGCACTGCCGTTTAGGTCATATTGGTGTAAAACGCATGAGGAAGCTCCATGCTGATGGACTTTTGGAGTCACTTGATTTTGAATCACTTGACACATGTGAACCATGCCTCATGGGCAAGATGACTAAAACGCCGTTCTCTGGAACAATGTAACGGGCGAGTGACTTATTGAAAATCATACATACTGATGTGTGCGGTCCAATGAATGTTACAGCGCGTGGTGGATATCGTTACTTTCTCACCTTCATTGATGACTTAAGTAGATATGGGTATATTTACTTAATGAAACACAAGTCTGAAACGTTTCAAAAGTTCAAGCAATTTCAGAGTGAAGTTGAGAATCATCGTAACAAGAAGATTAAATTCCCGCGATCTGATCGAGGAGGTGAATATCTGAGTTATGAGTTTGGCAGTCACTTAAGACAGTGTGTAATTGTTTCACAGTTGACACCACCTGGAACACCACAGCGTAATGGTGTGTCCGAACGTCGTAATTGAACCTTATTAGATATGGTGCGTTCTATGATGGCTCTTGCTGATTTGTCACTATTGTTTTGGGGTTATGCATTAGAAACAGTTGCATTCACTTTAAATAGGGCACCATCAAAATCCGTTGAGATGACGCCATATGAGCTATGGTTTGGCAAGAGGCGAAAATTGTCGTTTCTTAAATTTTGGGGATGTGATGCTTATGTCAACAAGCTTCAACCTGAAAAGCTGGAACCCAAAGGGGAGAAATGCGTCTTCATAGGATACCCGAAAGAGACAGTCAGGTATACCTTCTATCTCAGATCCGAAGGCAAAGTGTTTGTCGCTAAGAACGGAACATTTCTTGAGAAAGAGTTTCTCTTGAAAGAATTGAGTGGGAGGAAAATAGACCTTGATGAGGTTATTGAACCTTTACTTCAACCAAAAAGTAGCACAACGCAGAAAGATGTTTATGTGGAACCTACGACGGTAGAAGAGGAAGTTAATGATGATGATCATGAAGCTTCGGATCAAGCTACTATTGAACCTCGTAGGTCGACAAGGGCGCGTACTACTCGTGAGTGGTATGGCAACCCTGTCTTGGAGGTCATGTTATTGGACAATAATGAACCTACGAGCTATGGAGGAGCAGTGATGGGCCCGGATTCCGAGAAATGGTTAGAGGCCATGAAATCCGAGCTGGGATCCATGTCTGAAAACAAAGTATGGACTTTGGAAGTATTACCTGAAGGGCAAAAGGCCATTCAGAACAAATGGATCTTTAAGAAGAAGACAGACACAGACGGTAATGCCACCGTCTATAAAGCTCAACTTGTGGCTAAGGGTTTTTCACAAGTTCAAGGAGTTGACTTAGATGAGACATTCTCACCCGTAGCGATGCTTAAGTCTGTCCGAATCATGTTGGCAATACCTACTTATTTCGATTATGAAATTTGGCAGATGGATGTCAAAACGGCGTTCCTCAACGGTTTCCTTGAGGAAGAGTTGTATATGATGCAACCAGAAGGTTTTGTCGATCCAGAGAATGCTGACAAAGTTTGCAAACTCCAGCGATCCATTTATGGGCTGGTGCAAGCATCTCGGAGTTGGAATAAGCGCTTTGATGACGTGATCAAAGCATTTGAGTTTATACAAGTTTGTGGAGAAGCTTGTATTTACAAGAAGGTGAGTGAGAGCATTATAGCGTTTCTAATATTATATGTGGATGACATATTGCTGATTGGAAACAATATAGAAATGCTGGAAAGCGTGAAGGAATATTTGAACAAGAGTTTTTCAATGAAAAACCTAGGAAAAGCTGTTTTCATATTAGGCATTAAGATCTATAGAGATAGATCGAGACGCTTAATAGCACTTTCACAGAGCACATACCTTGATAAAGTTTTGAAGAAGTTCAAAATGGATCAGTCCAAGAAGGGGTTCTTGCCTGTGTTACAATGTGTGAAGTTGAGTAAGACTCAATGCCAGTGACTGCAGAAGATAGAGAAAAGATGAGTGTCATCCCCTATGCTTTAGCCATAGGCACTATCATGTATGCAATGCTGTGCACAAGACCGGATGTCAGGCTTGCCATAAGTATGGCCGGAAGGTTTCAAAGTGATCCTGGAATGGAACACTGGGCAGCGGTCAATAATATCCTTAAGTACCTGAAAAAGACTAAGGAAATGTTTCTCGTTTATGGAGGTGATGAAGAGCTCGTTGTAAAGGGTTACGTCGATGCAAGCTTTGATACTGATCCGGATGACTCTAAGTCACAAACCGGATACGTATTTATTCTCAACGGAGGAGCAGTAAGCTGGTGCAGTTCCAAGCAAAGCGTGGTAGCCGATTCTACGTGCGAAGCGGAGTACATCGCAGCCTCGGACGCAACAAAGGAAGGTGTCTGGATGAAGCAGTTCATGACAGATCTTGGAGTAGTGCCTAGTGCACTGAATCCAATGAACCTGTTCTGTGACAACACTGGTGCCATTGCTCTGGCCAAGGAACCAAGGTTTCACAAGAGGACTAGACACATAAAGCGACGCTTCAACTCCATCCGTGATTACATCGAGGAGAAGGACATAACAATTTGCAAAGTGCACACGGATCTGAATGTTGCAGAGCCGTTGACTAAACCTCTTCCAAGGGCTAAACATGATCAACACCAGAACTGCATGGGTGTTTGATTCATTACAATGTAAATCACATAGTGATGTGAACTAGATTATTGACTCTAGTGCAAGTGGGAGACTGTTGGAAATATGCCCTAGAGGCAATAAATAAAGTGTTTATTATTGTATTTCCTTGTTCATGATAATCGTTTATTATCCATGTTATAATTGTATTGATTGGAAACACATTACATGTGTGGGTAAATAGACAACACTATGTCCCTAGTATGCCTCTAGTGAACTAGCTCGTTGATCAAAGATGGTCAAGGTTTCCTAGCCATTAACATGTGATATCATTTGATAATGGGATCACATCATTAGTAGAATGATGTGATGGACAAGACCCAAACTACAAACGTAGCATATGATCATGTCAGTTTATTGCTACTGTTTTCTGCATGTCAAGTATATGTTCCTATGACCATGAGATCATGCGACTCACGAACATCGGAGGAGTGCCTTGTGTGTATCAAACGTCGCAACGTAACTGGGTGACTATAAAGGTGCTCTACAGGTATCTCCGAGGGTGTCTGTTGAGTTGGCATGGATCAAGACTCGAATTTGTTACTCCGTGTGACGGAGAGGTATCTTAGGGCCCACTTGGTAATACAACATCACAATAAGCCTTGCAAGCAAACTAAGTGTTAGTCACGGTATTTTGTATTACTAAACGAGTAAAGAGACTTGCCGGTAACGAAGTTGAACTAGGTATGGAGATACCGACGATCGAATCTCGGGCAAGTAACATACCGAAGAACAAAGGGAACATCATACAGGATTAACTGAATCCTTGACATAGAGGTTCGACCGATAAATATCTTCGTAGAATATGTAGGAATCAATATGGGCATCCAGGTCCCGCTATTGGTTATTCCCGTAGAGGTGTCTCGGTCATGTCTACATAGTTCTCGAACCTGCAGGGCCTACACACTTAAGGTTTGGTGACGTTTCGGTAGTATAGAGTTATGTATGGTGGTGACCGAAGGTTGTTTGGAGTCCCGGATGAGATCCCTGATGTCACGAGGAGCTCCGTAACGGTCCGAAGGTAAAGATTCATATATAGGAAGTCCTATTTTGGTCGTCGGAAAAGTTTCGGGCTAATCGGTAGTGTACCGAGAGTGCCGGTAGTGTACCGGGAGACCATCGAGAGGGGCATTTCGACCAAAAGGCTTCATGGGCTGTGGCAGAATAAATACCAGCCTTTTGTGGGCTGGTGGAAGTCCCACACAAGGCTCATGCGGCTAGGGAAGAAAAGCCCAAAGGGAAAAGGTGGAAAAAAGGCAAAAAAAAGGAGGAATCCTAGTCCTACTAGGATTGGAGGAGGAGTCCTCCTCTCCTCCCCACTTCGGCTGAACAAAGGAGGCTTGGCCCTTGCGCCAAGTCCTCTCGTCTCTCCCTCTTATATATACTGGAGGTTTTAGGGTTTTTGCAAAGAATTTTCAGCCACGTGCTACCCGTTCTTCTAGTGCATAGTTTCTTCTCTAGATCGGATTTCTGGAGTGCTTAGGCGATGCCCTGCCGGAATAGCTCCACCACCATCGCCGGAGCGCCGTCACGCTGCCGGAGAACTCTTCTTCCTCTCCGCTCCCTCTTGCTGGATCAAGACGGCGGAGATCGTCATCAAGTTGTACGTGTGCTGAACATGGAGGTGCCGTCTGTTCGGCGCTAGATCGGAAGGACCGTGATCGAGTTCGCGGGACAGATTGTGATCAAGTTCGTGGGACGGATCGTGATGGATCGCGGGACGCTCAACGATTTGGATCGCGAAGACGTTCGACTATACCAACCGCGTTTCTTAACGCTTCCCGCTTAGCGATCTACAAGGGTACGTAGATCCACTCTCCCTCTCGTAGATGCTCATCACAATGGATAGGTCTTGCGTGAACGTAAAAAAAAATTTATTTCCCATGCAACGTTCCCCAACAGTCGTCGGCAAATGTGATTTGTTACGTTGACTAAGGGCCTTAGGCTTATTAACGACCTCATCCAACCATGTTTAGTGTTGATTTGAGGGAAGCCATGTATTTCAATGGAGCAAAACCGGATATTCTATCCCCTTAATGCTCGGCGTTCAGCCACCTCATTGGGTGCATGCAGGTTAGGGGAAAGAAATGAGAAGAGATAGCTATGCATACGCACATGTAACAATCACTTTCACCGATAATCACTCACATGCATAGCTTTATTTTAATCGGCAATCTTGTTTGGCGGACCTAGTTCATTTTTAGGACAGCGACGAACGAGTCCAGTTTCATCGCTCCGGTTTATCTAGTAAATTTTATGTGAATAATATGGTAATATATGCATAATAGACCTGATGACTTACATATAAACATCATGGAAATATTGCCCAGGTGAACTGATTTTGTTAAAAACATACCTTCGATAACTTTTGACCTAGAAAAAAAAGTTGTTAAAAATATACCCACGATAAATTCTATGTAAGAATATGATAATAGACTTCTCAAATTTTTTATGATAATATACACACAACATAGCTGATAACTTACATACAAACACCGCAATAACTTTCATTCGACGGAGAAGTTATTGAAAACATATCCTTGATAACATAGGTGTAAATAGCATGATAATATATATACCGCAGACCTGATAACTTATGTACAAACACTGCGGCATCTTTGACTCAAGAAAAAAATATTTTTTAAAATCATATCTCGGTAACTTTTGCGTAAATAACGCAAGCGTGATAACTTATGTACGAAAACGACAATAACTTTTTGAAAAAGGGGGAATTATTGAAAAGCACACCTCCGGTAACTCTTGTACAAATAGAATGATAATTTACGCATCATAGACATGATAAATTACATAAAAACACTGCGGTGAACCTCATTGACCCAGGGAAAAGTTGTTGAAAAATATTCCCAGTAACTTTCGTGTAATTAACATTATATATTTGTACACGGAGCTGATAAGTCACGTACACGCATCACAATAAATTTTTGACTCCGGAATAAAAGTTGTTGGAAAACATATCACTGATGAGTTTTGTGAAATACCATGGTAATATACACACAAAAGAGTTAATGACTTACTTAGCTCAGGCATGTTAGCTATTTGACAAGGGAAATAAAAAGTTGTTGAACCCCCTCCCTCCCTCCCTCCGTCAATTTATTTGCCCATAGCATGATAATATACATACATTAAAGCTGACAACTCACATAGAAACATCACAGAACTTTTGAGCTTAGGATAAAAGTTGTTGAAAAATATGCCTCGATAACTTCTGTGCAATAGAATGGTAATATACATGTCGACGATAATTTACTTAGCCTAGGTGTGGTAACTTCTTGACCTAAAAAGTCATCGAAACAAAGCAACATGAGATCTAATTTTAAAGGTCTCGTCCGACATTGTTTTTACAAAAATGAATTACAACTCAAACAAGGGTTCGCTGCAAAAGATTTAATTTTATTGAAATATTGAGAAATTAGAATGATATCAACTTTTCTTTTCTTTAGTGTATGCATGCATGCGTATGTGGAGAGCAGGTTGGGGCAACCATTTTTATGCTCCTGGTATTTTCTGTGTGAAAGACATTGTAACTTATGTACCATAAGCATGATGACTTATGTAGCATATGCGTGGTAACTTTTTACCTCAAAAAAGTCATCAAAAAGTATTAAGATAGAATGTAGCTTTGAAGGACTCGTTGCGACAAATTATTTTATATGAAAATAATTTTTCAATCGGATCTTTTGTTTGCGGTAGAAAACATTTTAATTTTTCAAAGTATGAGAGAATTTATAGTGATAACATCAATTTTGTCTTACATGCATGCATGCAATTAAGTTTTTTAATAAGTGACATACATGTATATGAAGAAAAAAGAGAAGGACTAATGATCACATGCATGTGGAAAAAATTCGGGCTAGGATCGACTTCATGTAGATCGTTCTGTTTTTTTTTTTGTTTTTTTTTGCTTAGATTCAGAATGATCGCCACATGGTACAACCCAATAGAAAATGCCAACTTGAACAGAAAAAATGCCATTCAGTTATTAAACTAAAAAGTGACATGCTCTTATAATAAAGTAAACTAAATTCTCTTATAATAGAAAGAATACCATATTCTTATAATAAAAATGCTATCCTCTTATAATAATAAATCACATCATCTTGTAATGAAGCTTCGCTGATAGAAAGTAAAAAAAATCCAGAGTTTAGGACCAATTAAAAAACAAAAAAGCTTTCAAAATTCTAAGTTATATACAAAAATCTAGTGTAGGAGGAAAGTTGTCGAACCACCTTTCGAGCCCATTGGCGAAAAGCCCCGCACTCTCACGAGAGGATGCGAGTTTGAAACCTCGCCCCTTCGCACGGGTTTCACATTTTCTGGATATCTTTTTGTGGAAAACTTATTGTTCGTCGGGAATCATCGGACAAAGAAGACCTTCAGCTATCCAACGTTGCAATATCCCTGCGTCAAGAGCAGTCACTACTAGAATAATTGCTTACGCCGACGGTCTAATCTACGCCGACGGCCACCGTCGGCATAGAGAGAGGTGTGCCGACGGCCTAGGCGAAAACGTCGGTGCAGAAAAGTCATCGGCGTACTTAGAGATATGCCGACGGTGGTCGTCGGCGTAGCCTGGCCGTCGGCATATCGTAATATATGCCTACAGTGTCCATCGCCATAGAAGGGCCGTCGGCATATATGTGGGCCCGGCGGGTCTTCGTCCACCGGGACTTTGACGCTGTCATGTCTATGCCGACGTCCCTGACGGCGGCCGTCGGCGTAGGTGTGGTCCACGTCACTGATCCGCGACGCGTGCCACGTCATCGATCCAAGGCCTGCCGGTCGATCCGCGGGCAAACCTATGCCGACGGCTTTGCTGTCGGCATAGCTTTGTTTTATCTGTTTCTTTACTTATTTTTGTATTTTAGTTTTTTTCTAAATTAAAATTTGATTAATTTAAATGTGTCTTATCTAAATATAAACATACATAATAAATTATATATAGAGTTGTGTTGAATTTTTCATATATTATGTATATGTAGTTTGTATTTGTTTTCGAGTATGTTAATAATGTGATCACATGTTCTTTTGCATATAGGTTCCTATACTTTATTAAAATCACAAACAATTGATAATTACAATTAGTTTGACAAGTTCTATATGTTTTTTATAAGCATCTTGAAAGTGCTAGATTCGCCGGTCAACTGTGTCACGGTTAGACGGGACGATGTACTTGGGGGTCTTGGACTGGGCCCAGACCTTGTTCGGGAGTGTAGCAATGGGCAGGACTATCATAACCAGGTGAAAAGGGCCATCCGTCGAACCCCGTCCGGCGAAAGTCAAAGGCGTAGATTCGCCGGTCAACTTTGCCAGGGTTAGACGGGACGGTGTACTTGGGGGGTAGCTATACCACCAGGTCTTGCGCTGGGCCCTCTTACAGGTTTGGAAGCATGGTGGCACGTGCAAGCACCCGGCACGCGGCTCCGTAATGTGACCCCCCCCTCACGGACGTCGCTGCTGCCGTCGCACGGAGGGGGGAAACGGCCATGCGAGGGTTAGATGGGATAGGGGACCTGGTGGGTGTCAATGCCGCCATGTGTCAGAGTGTGCCGACGGCTATGCCGTTGGCGTAGCTTCGGACCTATGCCGACGGCCGAGCCGTCGGCATAGAGTGACACGTGGCCGTCCCTGGATGCGTCGCTCTTAACGGCAGCTCTGTCGGACGCCGTTTTTCATGGAGCTATGCCGACGACCGGGGCCGTCGATATCGATGTACGGACACCGTCGGCATAGCGTCTATGCCGATGCACCCTGAGGTACGTCGACATATATGATACCGACGGTGCTACGCCGACGGGAACCGTCGGCATAGGCATATGCCGACGGAAATCTGGGATATGCCGACGGCCCGTCGGCATAGGCCTTTATCCTGGTAGTGAGTGCGGCGGTGATGGGGGTGTTCGCTAGGAATTACCTCCCAGAAAAAGTTAGGCAGATAAAATATCTGTTATTTTAGTTGCATTCATGAGGTGGTGAAGAAGATGTCCGTCACCAAGCGAGCATATGGATAAAGGTTGGCTAGGTTTACGGTTTAGAGATCTAGTGAAAGAAAATTAGGAAACAGACTCAAATTTAATGCTCCAAAATAAAGATTGTCTTTCATGTAAACATAACACATGAACTGTAAATCCTTATTGTAAAGAAACATTAAAAAATAACGATAATGATGTTTTATTCTGGAGGGGTGCATGACACATATGTGATGGTTTCAAGCGACGCTCTGAAATCACAATACATGGACCCATGTCTCGTGTAATCTAATCTTGGTAACCGCGTCAACCAAGTGACAATAAAGTAGACAATCATATGTGTCATGCCATTTGCCAACCCATGTACAACGATTTGTGCAAGCTGCTTTGCCACACTTGTCTTGTGCTGGTCGACGAAAGCCACACATGTTGCAGGAAACTGTGTTTCCTCCCCATTACTCGACGACTAGAGCAAACTCTCTTCTCTAGGCTTCGCTGGTGCGCCCGTGGATTCACCACCCCTACGTCACACTAGCAAATACTTCCGCGTTGCAACGAGATACAAAAGAAAATATAGGCTATTTAAATAAGTATGACTCAATACTTTAACATATGAACATCCTCTATTTTAACACGATGTTTCATCAGGTTGCCACTTATTTTTTTCCTACCCTCACCGATAATGGCCACGATGTCCACATGATCCCAATATATTCGATGTGGTAAATCCTAAGGCTATGAGCTTGTCACTGCACACCACACTTGTTATTATATTGCGCATGGAAATGTTGAAAACTTTTAAAACAAATCTCATGGACCAGAAACTACTCCCAACGCCTAGGCATATAAATACTTTCGAAAAACTAATAAAATCCTAGACATGAAAGACTTTTTGAATCAGGTGAACATTTTTTTGAATTGACAAACAATTTATAAAAAATGGATTTTCTCAAAACAAGGACGACCATTAGTTTTCTTTTACGAACATCTTTTGAAATGCATGAACATTTTTTTTGAATTCCTGAACATTGTTTTTACTCGACAAACATTCCTTGATCGATGGACTTCTTTAAAAATTAGGGGGGAAATTAAAATTTGTGCTTTTTTTTAGTTTCTGAACAATTTTTAAAATTTCATGGACATTTTTCCAGATTCCCGAATATGTTTTCAACACACGACTACTTTTTCAAAATCATGAACATGATTTTATTTTCCGACCATTTTTTTCCAAGTCATGAATATATATTTTTATTTGCAAACAGTTTTGCAAAACAACCAACATTTTTTGAATCTGCAAAAAAATATGATTTTCTAAATATTTTTTGGATTCACATACATTTTATGATTTCGTGAAGTTTGAAAACTTGCAACTTTTAAAATTTGAAAATCCCGAATTAGTTTAAAGAAGGAAGAAAACAGAATGAGAAAAGAAAAGACAAAAAAATAAAATGAAAAAAAAATCAAATCATTTTTGTTCACTTATGGGTGACATAGTGGGTAATTTATAGCAACTTTGAAGGTATTTTCTTCGGACGGACAAACCAAAAGCAATAGCCCGTAGTGATTCATATTATGCGATCCTGCTTTTGTTGTTTGTTCCACGCACTAGAACTAACGATCGACGTGATACTTAACTCCGGGTCAATTTTGAGTGCATGTGGCAAAAATTAGCATGTGGGACACACTGCCGGAAACCAACATGCCATGGAGCCCTGGATACCGAGTGTTGGTGTCTGTGATGTGATGAGAAGGAAAGGGAGATGTACATAGTACTTCTACTGCACACACGATGAATCATCTTAACGGCATCTACATGTACCGCCTCTGTTCGGAAATAAATGTGGCAGGATTTTTGCAAAATGGTCACTGCAATTTCCCGACACAACCCGCACTCCCCTCCTTACTCGTCATCGCTCTCCTAACTCACTCTCGTTCTTCGTCCTTGACGCTGGCCCATGCCGCCTAGCTCCCTCTCGCCCCTCGCCCACACTACCGCTACCCATTCCTATCCCCTGTCACCCCATGCCGTTGATGCCTTGCTTCCCTCATGCCACGTTCCCGTTGCCTTGCTCCCGTTCGCCTTGATCTGAAGCATGGCTTGTTTTGGCCGAGCTCACGACGCGCCACTGGGAATTTGTCGTTGACCTATACTTGGTGCCGCGGGTAATTAACCCTTTTTTATTTCCGTGTACTAGTTTCGGCCTTTGTGGATGGCTACGGGCTAAGAGCATCTCCAACCGCGGCCCCAAAGGACCCTCCAGTGTTCTTTTTCGTCGCCGGCGCCGAAAAATCGGCCCAGTCGCACCCTCAAGACGCCGTTTTTCGCCGGTTGAGGCCTTTTTTTGGGCGGGCGAAACCAAGCCGAACCCAGGGCGCTGGGGGTCTCTTGGGGGCTCCGGCGGTAACAAATCGGCGTGTGGGACACCACTGTCACCTCGTCCCTTTTTCCTAGCGCCAAGCCACTCCCCCGCTGCCGACCCCGGCGACCCTCGCCTGTTCACGGCCCCTGCGCCGCCGCTAGAAGACCCCACTTCGCCATCCCTCGCCGGATTTCGCTTCCTCGACCCTCGCGCATCCCTCGCCCAAGCCACGCCGGTCGGGGCGCCGACGTCTGCTCGCCTGCTCGCCCGTCACGCCGACAAGGTATTCGACATTTTGCTCGCTCGGCCATGGACTCGGACGACGAGGAGGCGTTCGCGGCCCTGTTGGAGGAAGAAGCCGAGGCCGACACCGCCGATAAGGAGCACCTCATGATACTGTCCTCGTTGGCCGGCCTGTTCGTCAACAATGACAAGCCCCGACGAGGTGGCTTGACGCCGGGGCGGCGCAAGAACAAGCAGAGGCATCGGATGGAGGGGTATTGCATGCTCTACGCCGACTACTTTGCCGACTCTCCATTGCATGGTGAGAAAGTATTCTGGCGTCGCTACCGGATGAGCTGGAAGCTCTTCCTCGGGATTGTTAATTCCGTCCGAGAGTTCGACATCTATTTCGTTTGCAAGAAGGATTGCACCGGCACAGTTGGATTCTCCTCACTTCATAAATGCACCCAAGCTATGAGGATGCTTGTATACGGAGCTCCCGCAGACATACAAGAAGACTATGGGCGAATGGCCGAGTCCACCACCATTGAGTGTCTGTGCAAGTTCTGCAGAGCAATGGTGGCAGTGTTTGGACCACAATATTTGCCATCACCCAATACCGAAGACACTACTCGAATCCTGGCACAGAATGCAGCAAGAGGATTTCCAGGGATGCTTGGAAGCATCGACTGCATGCATTGGTTATGGAGAAACTGCCCATTTGCTTGGCAGGGGATGTACAAAGGCGCCAAAGGTGATTGAAGTGTGGTACTTGAGGCAGTAGCCACATGACCTATCGATTTGGCACTCCTTTTTTGGCATGCCAGGAACTCACAATGATATCAACGTCTTGCAATGTTCGAATGTCTTCGCCAAGCTTGTTGAAGGTCATGCTCCTTCGGTGAACTTTGAGGTCAATGGACGCCAATACAACAAGGGATACTATCTAGCAGATGGTATCTATCCGAGATGGTCCATATTTATAAAGACTATCTCAAAACCCGTGGCGCCAAAGAAGACACACTTTGCTAAGTGTCAGGAGGCTTGCAGGAAAGATGTCGAGCGAGCATTTGGTGTGCTCCAATCGCGATTTTCTGTTGTTAGGTACCGCGCTATGACCTGGTCCAAAAGGCAGATGTGGGAGATCATGAATTGTTGTGTCTGCTTGCACAACATGATCATTGAGAGCGAGCAGAAAGAGTCAGTGTTTGATCCTGAACCATATCACAGGATGGGACCTCTTGTAGTTGTTGATCACCAGGTACCAGCAACATGGACTGCCTACCTCAATATGCGCCAGGAGATCCGAGACCCACAAGTGCATCAAGAACTGCAAGACGATCTGGTGGAGCACCTATGGAGGCTTAAGGGCAACGCCTATCTCGATTTGTTTTAATTTATGTTGGAACTTGTTTCATTGAACTATTTGATTTTGTATTAATTTCTATGATGAACTTTGGTATGAAACATTCAGTTTTTTGTTGAATTTATGCCGAAAGAGCGCCGATTTTTGTTCATTTTATGCCCAAAAAGCGCCGATTTTGTTGATTGCAAAGCCGAAATAGCGCCGAAACGGGGCCGAATTTGGGCCGATTCTACGCCGATAATGGGCCGGAAGCGGCGGTTGTGGGGCGACCCCGGGGGTTCGACTAGGAAAACGAGCCCCTCAGGCCGATTTTATCGCCCGCTCGCCCCAGGCGGCGCTATTTCGGCCCCTGGCGGGCTAACGGCTGGAGATGCTCTAAGATAAATAGGCAAGTGAAGAAGCTCACTGCTGAGCTTGCGGAAGTAAGAAAGATACTCCTTTACCACTTGGTGTGCGGCGGCGAAATCAGGAAGTCCTAGGTGGCGTAGGTCCTGGTTGCACAAGGGAGCGACGGCAGAATGGAGACCAGATGGCCCGCGAGCTGGATCCAACAACGGTTGGCCTTGACGACGCACGGACGAGAAGCAGGGGACGAGGGAAAGAGAGGGACCTTTTTGCACAACTTTGAATGTATGATTTTATTTTTTTTTGCAAAATAACCACGGTACTGCGCACACGACAACTAGATCCGGATTGAGGGAGTAATTTTTTTGTCATCCAAAAGAAGTTTGTTCCGTACCCTTGGTGCCTTGCAGTGACGGAGCTTAGCGAAGGCCAAAGGGAACCATGCCCCCTCCCCCCTCCAAATATATTTTTACATGAACACATAATATTTCACAATATTTGAATCAAATTTAACATAATATACTAGATTATCCATCAACTCTGTTTGAAACACAATTAGCCTCCACTCAAATCTCGTTGAAGCTGGCTCACTGGTGTCGTGATCCGAGCCTGACGCTAACGGTGGGCGGCATCTAGGCATGAACCAACTGCCTCTCCTTTCGGCAGCAGTGCAGGGCACCA
Source organism: Hordeum marinum (assembly GCA_022496015.1). Lineage (NCBI taxonomy): Eukaryota > Viridiplantae > Streptophyta > Magnoliopsida > Poales > Poaceae > Hordeum > Hordeum marinum. The sequence continues at coordinate 474,306,378 of CM039678.1, forward strand.
CAGCGGCACAGAGCAGACCTCCCTTTTGTCATCTGCGATGGAGGTTGCCGCCCACCCCGGAGCACGCCCGCTGCACCGCACCGCACCGCACCAGCACCACTCCTAGAGCTAGAGGTCAGCGTCCATCCAAAGCCAAGCACAGCTCCTCGGGACGGGAGGCCTTTAATTATCTGATCTGGTCCGAGGTGACGCAGCCGGTTGGGGATTGACACAACGAGACGAGATGATGCACACGCACCAACAGCAGTACAGCCTAGAGGGGACGCTATCCTCCGCATGCATGAGGCTCGAGGAAGCAACAAGACAACAATCCTGTGCTGCCGCTGATTGCGTGCTCGGCCGCGTGCAAGCACATACCTAAACTTATCACTCGCCTCGCCTGCAATGTCATGCAATTTGGATGGACCATGCACGGGGAAGCCACCGCGCAACTACCCACCGGCGATAATGGTATAGTATACCTCTCGCTGGGTGGAGTGCACTCGAGGATGCTGCTTGCTTCGAGTTAAGCCAACCAAAGCATATTGTGCGCTCACATCTCAGTGCGTTGCAATTTGCAAACCTAGACATCTTTCTTAGTACTATATTATTAGTAGTACTATTTGCTACTAGTAGTTTTTTTATTTAGATTGCTACTAGTAGTTTTTTTATTTAGAAAAATAGTGTTATCTTCGGCCTTTGCATCTGCATGATGCATGCAACCACTTTATTTAAAGTACCAAAACAAAAGGTCTGTAGATCCAAACACGTTCCAAAGGAGCAAAGTTACAAAAATAGAAGGAAACAAGATATACCACAACCGGCAAAAATAGACCTAGATGCATAACCATCTATTCTATTAATGGACCGTCATCCAAACCGGTTGAATATATCCTGCGCTACCATCTCCCATCGAACACACCCAGTAACCAAAGGATCCCTGTTCTCCGCAGGAATGAGTAACGACTACGTACGGATCAGTGCTGACGCCGTGTGTAGTACCTGCAAGAAATGTATATGTGTTGTCCTGTTAAAAAACAAATCATTCCTGCAATTTCATATAGCCCATAATAACGCACAGACTCCTATGCGAATGTGTCGAGCAATGTTAGTATCCACTCCGTTTAGCCATGTACCAAACAGTACGTCAATACTATTCGGAGGGTCAATATAAAAAGTTACTCGAACAGTTTGCCATAATAGTTTTGCTAGAGGACATTGGAGAAAAAGTTGTTTGATTGTTTTCTGATTACTACAAAAGCAACATCTAGTATTGCCTGGCCAGTTGCGTTTAGCTAAATTGTCCTTGATAAGAATCACCTTCTTGTGAAGAAACCACATGAAGACTTTGATTCTCAAAGGAACCTTGACCTTCCAAACGTATTTGGATTTTGGTATCTCCGTTGTGTCTATTAGGTCTAGGTACATGGATTTGACTGTAAAGACACCTGTCTTTGTGAGTTTCCACGTAATTGTATCGGACTCATCCGATAACTGTATCTCCATAAGGCGTCTAACTAAGTGTAGCCACTCTGTCCAACGATGTCCTATTAGTGATCGCCGGAACTGTATGTTGAGTGGGATGGACTGAAATACTGTGGCAACGTACACATCTTTACGTTGCACAATATTATACAGGGCAGGGTATTGTACAGCCAATGGCGTCCCCCAGCAACGTATCCTCCCAAAACCTCGTAGCGCCTCCATTCCCAATTATGAACCGAGTCCTATGAAAGAAGTGAGCCTTGACCTTCATCAAGCCCTTCCAAAAAGGAGAGTCCATCGGTCTAACAGTAACTTGGGCTAATGTTTTGGTTTGGAGATATTTATTACGTAGAATCTGTGCCAACATTCCTTCAGTCTCCATTGATAACCTGTATAGCCATTTAATAAGTAGACATTTGTTCTTAACCTCTAAATTTTCAATCCCCAAACCTCCCTGGTCTCTGGGCCTGCAAATTATGTCCCATTTAGTAAGTCTATACTTTCTCTTAACCTCATCACTCTGCCAAAAGAACCTCGATCGATAAAAGTCTAGTCTTTGACGTACCCCTACTGGTATCTCAAAGAAAGGCAGGAGAAACATGGGCATATTCGTAAGCATCGAGTTAATCATAATGTGCCTTCCTCCATAAGACAAAAGCTTCCCTTTCCAGCAGCTTAGCTTCTTCTCAAAACGATCCTCAATACGCTTCCACTCTTGGTTCGTTAGCTTCCGATGATGAATTGGTATGCCCAAGTAACTAAATGGCAAGCTACCCAACTCACAACCGAACACACCGTCATCCACTAGATGCGGCACTAGCCCCCCCACCAGGCCTTCTTGTTTCGCCCTTCCTATCAGTATGGCAAGCATATCCGCCACAACATTGAATAAGATTGGGGACATTGGGTCACCCTGCCGGAGACCCTTATGAGTTTGTAAAAAATGACCGATGTCATCATTCATTTTAATTCCAACACTCCCCTGCTATACAAAGGATTCAACTTGCCTCCTCCATAGCTCGTCAAAACCTTTCATGCGCAGAGCTTGTTGTAAGAACGGCCATTTTACTTTGTCATATGCTTTCTCGAAATCCACTTTGAAGATAACCCCATCTAGTTTCTTCGAATGAATTTCATGTAAGGTCTCATGGAGTACAACCACGCCCTCTAAAATATTTCTCCCAGGCATAAAGGCTGATTGACTAGGTTGTACCACTGCATGTGCAATCTGCGTCAATCTATTAGTCCCCACTGTGGTAAATATTTTGAATGACACATTGGACAGACATATCGGTCTGAAATGTTCAATGCGTACTTCCCCTTCCTTCTTTGGCAGCAACGTTATTGTCCCAAAGTTTAATTGGTACAACTGCAGATGCCCATCGAACAAGTCATGAAACATTGGTATTAAGTCTCCCTTAATGACATGCCAACATCGCTTATAGAATTCAGCTGGGAACCCATCCGGCCCTTGTGCCTTATTGTTTTTCATTTGCGATATTGTGTCAAACACCTCCTTCTCCGTAAATGGTGCAGTTAGTATCTCATTCTCGTCCCTTCCGAGTTGAGGTATATCACTGACCAAGTATTCATCCATATTCACATATGTATCATCAGGAGCCCCAAAAAGCTTCTTATAATACTTTGAGATGTACAACTTCAGGTTCTCATGCCCAACGATAGTACCCTCATCTTGCTCAAGTTGGTAAATTTTCTTCTTTCTATGTTTACCATTAGCAATCAAATGAAAGAATTGCATATTATCATCTCCTTCAATTACCTGGCGCACTTTTGCTCGAAGTGCCCACTTCAGTTTCTCCTCTCTAAGGAGCTGTTTGAGACTCTGTTCTGCCTGCGCTTTGGATGCCCTCTCATGCACATCCAACAACATGGATTCGGCCTTAATGTCGATCTCATTAATGGAGTCAATAACGTTTTGTTTCTTAAGCTTATAGGCCCCGGTCTCGTGCTTCGCCCAGCCCCGAAGAAACCGTCTCAAGTGCCTAATTGTATTTTGCCATTTATCGACATTGGTTCGTCCCCCTGTATCTCTATTCCATTCTCTGGCAACAAGGTCGATAAATCCCTATCTCTCAAACCAGGCCACCTCAAAGGAGAAGGCATTCTTATTACCCACATGGGTTGCCTCCCCCGAGTCCACAAACAGTGGAGTATGATCTGATATAATCCTGGGCATCGCTCGTACCGTCACACGTGGAAATTTCTGCTCCCATTCCACACTCGACAGTACCCTATCCAACTTCTCATGCGTTGGATTCGGTAGCGTATTGGCCCAAGTAAACTTTCTCCCTGTGAATTCAATCTCTCGTAAATCTAGGCTTTCGATGATTGTATTAAACATGAATGATCATCTGCCATCAAAGTTATCATTATTTTTTTTCATCTCTTTGCCTAATAATGTTGAAGTCCCCTCCCACTAAGATGGGTAACCTCTCATTCCTGCAAACCCTCACAAGATCTTCCAGAAAATCTATCTTGAATTCTGGCTGGGTTGCCTCATACACCGCAACAAGTGCCCATTAGAACCCATCTTCCTTTGAGCGTACTCTGAATTTGACGGCAAAATCTCCTAACATTACATTTCTGACCTCTAGTGTCTCGCACCTCACCCCAAGTAAGAACCCCCCAGATCTTCCTCTCGGAGGTAAACAGTGTCAGTCGAAATCGGGTGCCCCCACATATGGTGTTTAGAAACTTAGAGGTAAAGTTATCCCTCCCAGTTTCCATTAACACAATAAAATCGAGCCTGTGCTCAATAGTTGCTTCTGCTAGGAATCTCCTTTTAGCCAAGTCACCAAGACCTCTGCTATTCTAAAATAGTCCTCTCATCTATCATCGTAGATTTTTTTGCAGTTTTAAATCGGGCACTCCGACGTACCGCCGACACCGGATATACCTTCCTCTTCCAAGTTCGCTTTGGTTTCTCCTCCTCGGCAACACGGTCCACATAAGCGGCTCCAAGATTCGAACTTTCTATTGGTTTCATCTGATTAGCATGGCCCATACTAGACACACGTCTCCTCTTCCTCATTAAATATGGATGACGACACGAGGTCCTCACATAGACATTCTATAGCCCCCATCCCCAGTTCGTTAATCTCATCATCATTCATCGGTTTAGTTGCAGCAATATTACACAACATAGTCATAGCTCTCTCAGCCTCTAAGTCCAGAATATCATTAACGGACATGGAAACTTCCTTAGCATTGCTACCCATAGACACACCCAACATATTTGCATTGGAAATAATTTCCTCCTCAGAAAAATGCAAAATTGACTGTTTCGTGTTTATGGCCATACTTATCGTAGTCTGAATGTCCCGAAGCTTGGCCGCTCTCATCACGCCGCCCATCATCAAGTCGTCGGCGTCTCGCTGCTCCTGAAGCCTACGGCTCGTCCGCCTCTCCACGGTCGCCGGGTCCGAAATACCACCGAACGCAACCACGTCCTCTATGGATGGCAGCATCATGGAGGGGCCACCTGCCCCTTGGCCCATCGAAGCCTCTTGCCCGGCTGGTGACGCTGAATTGTTACAGAAAGTCCAGCCGGCTCCCCGGCATGGCGGACTAGCGGCAGACCGGAAATCTCCTGTCTCTGGTATTTCCCTACTTTTAGCCGGTCTTTCCGCGACCACAGTCTCAAGCTGCAGCCGGTCCCGACGCGTAGACGTGGCGCCACCGGATAGTCCGAAGGACGCCCTTGCGTAGGCGATGATGCGCATTGCCCCGGACTACACGATGCGTGCCCTTGCCTCGGCGAGCCAGTGTGTTTCCCCGGATAGTCCAGTGCGCTGCCAGGTGCAGGCGAGTTGACGCCTTGGCCTAGACCTTCCTGGGACCTCCCATGCGCGGGCGAGATGGCACGCAGACCCGACCCGCCCGAAGTACGCCCTGGCACGGGTGAGGGAGGACCCGAGGCTGTAGGCATCCACGGGCTACCGGCTGTACCTGGCGTGCACCCCCATAGTGACCGACACGCATGCTTGAGACAACACCAGAGAACCTCTAACCGCCGGCTTCGCTACCCCGTCGGGCTGCATTGTGCCAACCATCGTCGCGGAAGCACCAACCACAGAAAATCCATCCACCCCCACCATCCGTGGAGGGGTTTGAGTGATCTTGGGTGACAAAGGCGGAGACAACGAAGGCAGTTGATATTCCTCCGGGTCTTGATGTTCCGCTCTAACACCCCAAAGCTTACTCGGAGCCAAAGAGGAACCGAACGATCCAAACTTCAGCTGTTGCGGACACAACCCTCGTGTTGCTAGTATTTGACTCATTAGTCTTAGCTGTAGGCGCAGCTCCTTTATCGGTCTCTAGGCACGCAGGCACATCTGGTTCGGGTTGTCCATCTCTATCCTTTCCCTCATCCGTGTCCATATCAGCTAGTTTTGCCAAGTCTTGAAATTCGGTATTCTCCTCTATCTCAATTTCCAACAAATAACTTTTGCCGTCATACGTCTAACGTACTGAGTCTGGTATGTGCTCAACGCTAATGACGTTGACAAAAAGACGAGCCACCCCATTAGCGCGGGTGAAGGGCATATCCACCTTCTCCGTCTTGCCAATGAGCGACCCGAGACTCCAGGTCACTCTGACATCATCAAGAGCCGACTGAGGAGCACCAGTAGCCTGTATCCAAAGTTGCGGTAGTGGACTGCCTTCAGGTTCTTGCCATGCCCATGGTTCAAATTCAATCACACAAGTACGATTCGGAACCTTACTCATCCCGAAAGTCAGGAGTCTACCTAGATCCTCCTTGGTTGGAAAATCCACTCTAAACACCTGATCCTCCAGAGTCACTAAATCCCAGTTAAAGGACCCTGGAACTAGCTCTCGAAGTCGCGGCAGTACTTGCTCGGTGGTCATTCTCCCACGAGCCACCTACACAACCCCAGTCCTGGAGCTCTCTGAAATAGGTGCAATAGAAGACGAGCGGGGGGACTTAAAAAACATCAGCTCTGAATAGCAGACCCCATATATAGTGATTGTCGGCTTTGGTCCCAAGAGAAACGGGTACTCTCCCATATCATGCTTTGGTTTTCGGCACAAGTCACATAGCTCTACCGTACACTCTGCTGCGAAGTGCCCCGGTGCTCCGCATCGGTAACACGACATCTTCTCTTTCTTTCGAGCCCACTTAGAAATTTTGTCACCTTCAGCTTTTTCAGACTTGTCAGAAGCCGCGTCTTTAGACAGCACATCCTTAGGATTCGGTACCTTGACCGCTGCCAAAGCGCCGACCACCTCCATCGCCACACCCGCAAGGGCCGGCCCCGCAGTAGATGTTGCTACGGTCGATGTTATGGGCGCATCCATGTGCCCCGCCGTGTTGGTCTGAGCAGCGGCATCCGTCGACGGGGGAGGTGGAGGAGGCCATCTTCCTCGTCCTTGACCCCCCCGGTATTGACGAAACCAGTTTCGTTGCCTGTTGGGAGGTCCGGTCGCACCATGAACAAAGGGACCGGGAGGCTCATCAAAGCCTCTCCCTCCGCCGTTGACCCGACCACCACCGGTCGACGATGAGCCCGATGAACTCCTTCGCCATAGGCATCATAACCATCATCTCCCCAATACCCGGTATTGTTCCGTTTTTAATTGTAAGCAGTAGCTCCGCATCCACCGGCGGTAGGTCCCTGGCCCCGACCGGCCTAGTTGCTGCCGTCTTGGCCTCCTGCACCTGCGGGTCTAGGCCCCCGCGCCGGTGGCTGCTACTGCTGGTGATCCGACCGAGGCACCGACTGCTGTTGTCGTGCCTGCTGGTTTTGCTCCGTCCTAAGAGGCGCTATCTGCGGCCGCCTCTGCTGATTCCCGTGTCTTGCCATCGGCGTAGTAGGAGGCTTCGCCGGCGTAGCAGGTAGCTTCGCCACCGTCGGTGGGGAGGCAACTCTCGCCGCCCTGCCCGCTCCCAATCGAGGGAAACCTGGCTGCGTCCCTCTAGGAAACCAAGCGAAGTCCGGTCCCAAGATCTCTCGTGTTGCAGTCGATCGAGGCGAACCGTCTGTTGCCTCATCGTGCGTTAATTGAGCAGATCCGGCCCCACCGCCCCATCCAAGCCCAACAACTCATTCAAACGTTCCTTCCTTTGATTGCGGATCGTGGCGATGTCTCCCGATGCCATGGACGCCGCCAGCACCGACACCATCGGACCTCGTCGCCGGTTCTTATTATGCACAATCTTCCATGAAGAATGGACCATGAAATCTGCTAGTGTGGGTTTGGGTAAACGCTGTTGGAAATATGCCCTAGAGGCAATATATAAAGTGTTTATTATTATATTTCCTTTTTCATGATAATCGTTTATTATCCATGCTATAATTGTAGTGATTGGAAACACATTGCATGTGTGGGTAAATAGACAACAAAATGTCCCTAGAAAGCCTCTAGTGAACTAGCTCGTTGATCAAAAGATGGTTAAGGTTTCCTAGCCATGGACATGAGATGTCATTTGATAACGAGATCACATCATTAGGAGAATGATGTGATGGACAAGACCCAAACTACAAACGTAGCATATGATCGTGTCAGTTTATTGCTACTGTTTTCTGCATATCAATGTATATGTTCCTATGACCATGAGATCATGCAACTCACGGATATCGGAGGAGTGCCTTGTGTGTATCAAACGTTGCAACGTAACTGGGTGACTATAAAGGTGCTCTACAAGTATCTCCGATGGTGTCTGTTGAGTTGGCATGGATCAAGACTGGGATTTGTTACTCCGTGTGACGGAGAGGTATCTCGGGGCCCACTCGGTAATGCAACATCACAATAAGCCTTGCAAGCAAAGTGACTAATTGTTAGTTGCGGGATCTTGTATTACGGAACGAGTAAAGAGACTTGCCGGTAACAAGGTTGAACTAGGTATTGGATACTGACGATCGAATCTCGGGCAAGTAACATACCGAAGAACAAAGGGAACGTTATACGGGATTAACTGAATCCTTGACATAGAGGTTCGACCGATAAAGATCTTCATAGAATATGTAGGAACCAATGTGGATGTCCAGGTCCCGCCATTGGTTATTGACCGTAGAGGTGTCTCGGTCATGTCTACATAGTTCTCGAACCCGCAGGGTCTGCACACTTAAGGTTCGGTGACGTTTCGGTAGTGTAGAATTATGTATGGTGGTGACCAAAGGTTGTTCGGAGTCCTGGATGAGATCTTGTACGTCACGAGGAGCTCCGGAATGGTCCGGAGGTAAAGATTCATATATAGGAAGTCCCAGTTTGGTTGCCGGAAAAGTTTCGGGCTCATCGGTAGTGTACCGGGAGTGCCGGTAGTGTACCGGGAGGCCTCCGGGAGAGGTATTTCGACCCCAAGATGTCCATGGGCTGTGGGAGAACAATAAACAGCCCTTAGTGGGCTGGGGAATCAGTGACAAAAGGCCCATGGCGCAGGGAGAGAAAAAGGCTAAGGAAAAGGTGAAAAATCAGCCAATAGGAGGCAATCCTACTCCAACTAGGATTGGAGGTGAAGTAGGATTGCTTCCCACCTCCTATTCGGCCGACCCAAAGGCCTTGGCTGCCTCTCCTCTCCTCTCCTCCTATATATACTAGTGGATTGGGTGGTTTTTGGACAAAATTTTCGGCCACGTGCTACCCGTTCCACCGGTGCATAGTTTCTCCTCTAGATCGTAGTTCCGCAGTGCTTAGGCGAAGCCCTGCCGGAATTGCTCCACCACCATCACCGGAGCGCCGTCACGCTGCCGGTGAACTCTCTCTCCTCTCCACCTTATCTTGCTGGATCAAGACGGTGGAGATCGTCATCAGGCTGCACATGTGCTGAACGCGGAGGTGTCGTCCGTTCGGTACTAGATCGGAAGGATCGTGATCAAGGCCACGGGACGTTCGTGATCGAATCGCGGGACGGATCGTGACGAGATCGCGGGACGGTTCGTGATTGGATCGCGGGACGGTTCGTGATTAGATCGCGGGACGCTCGGCGATTTGGATCGCGAAGAAGTACGACTACACCAACCGCGTTTCTTAACGCTTCCCGCTTAGCGATCTACAAGGGTACGTAGATCCACTCTCCCTCTCGTAGATGCTCATCACCATGGATAGGTTTGCGTGTACGTAGGAAAAAATTTGTTTCCCATGCGACGTTCCCCAACAAACGCACCTTAGGAATTGTCCCTCGCCATGGCCGAACCACCGTCGTGGATGTCCGCCGATGAACAAGCCGCCGTACCATCTCCACTTTCTCCGTCGCCGATAGACCCTCCCTCGCCGGATCATCATGCGGGACTACCCTGTCCACCCGCGGGCTATCGTGTCCTCTCCGTCCCCATTCATGAATGCCTCGCAGATTTTGTCCGATGGTGTCGGCGACACCGCCTCCGGTAGATCGCCGGCTTGAAGTTCCACCTCCGACTCTTCTCCATCGGACTCCTCCAGGAGCGCCTAGAATCGGCCACCTACCCGCCGGCGAGGCCCGGCAGCCGGGCAACTAGTCGCCGCCAGGGTCGTCGACAGAGTCGCCTAGATCCCGTTCCCACCGTCTTTAGCGAGATAGTACATAGATCATTTGCTACTAGTAGTATTATTTGCTGATTTCGGTCAAGATCCTTGGCAAACTCCGATCACTTGACCAGAATGCTACGGTGGTGGTGATAATTCACCGGGCACGGTACGTCCATCATACGTACACGGGATCTCGATTACTCCTTCTGTTTGAAATTATTTGTTGCACAAACGGATGTATCTAGAGAAATTGTATTTCTGTGTCGTTCGCGAGGATGAAGAACGCAGAAGTGCAGATGTACAACATCGTGGGCGAGAACCACTCGGCTTTGTTCCTCTCTCCAGTTCATGGAGGCCAGCTCAGCTCAGCTTACTATCACACGATTAACATTAGCGTAGAACGTATATATCATGTGCTCTTGGCCAAAAGGGTCCCAACTTGTTACATTCTTGTCCGTGGAATCAATCGCATCTCATCTCATCTCAGACAGCAACGCCAGAAAGAGGAGTGAAACTGATGCTCTAAAAGGAGTAAAAAGATGGCGAACAAGATCCGAGGATGGGGTGACTTCAGATTCTCTCGCCCGATAGGAGAAGGTACCCATCCAACTCACAAGTTGGAGTTGAATCGGAATTCATTTCAAGGAGGTGCGTGAGTGAGCCTTTCAAAAAATTAAAACGAGGCGTGTGAGTGGGTGTGATCACGACAGAAACATGTCTTTATTTTGATGCCAAATTAGCCCTAGACGTGGTGAGCATGCAAGAACGCAAATAATAATAAACACCCGTAATGCTATTATTTCTGTGATTCTTGTTGGCTTCTGGACTCTAGTGCAGGAATCTAGTGATCTCCACATCCACTTTCCAAACGAGTCAGATCTGCTAGTTCTCTTTAGTTTATAACCTCTCTTTCTTCCGCTCTTTTCCAAACATTTCCTAGTCTTGTTAAACTTTCTCACGTCCTCCATTAAGTTATTGTGATGCGTTCTCTTCCTTTTTTAGCACTACCATTAGTAGTAACCAAGCGATGAAAGTGGGGGTGAATGGATAATACGGTTAGGGTCAATGGAAACAATAATGGAGCCAAGAAATTGAGGAGGAGGGACGGGATCATATCACAGTGAGCACTCTACCCGCGGTCTCCTGCGTATCTGCTAAGCTACCATCTACCTACAAATGCCTGAAAATCGGCGTGGTTTTGCATGCTTTCTAGATTCAGCCTCTCTAATTTCCTGCCCCTTTGATTGTTCCTCTCTTTTGTTCTTTCGTTATCCAGATTCGTTGTCCCATCTTCCATGGCAAATGCAAGAAAACATAAGTGATTCCATTGGCGAAAGTGGAGGCAGCAGGGATACTAGTGGCCTGCATCTTTGTGCGGCCCTAGGTTGCTACAACGATTGATCGATGCTGCCGTGTGGCCGTACGATCTTTGCATTGAAATGACTGATGATGACATGATAATATGGTAATCCTAAAGCACATGTTTTTTGGGTTAACCTTCTTTCAGGTCACTTCGGAATCCCCCCACCTCTCCCACAATGAAAAAGGGTTGCTTTAGAATTCGTTTTCTCAGCAACAGAAAAATAAAATGCACAAGGTACTTCATAGTCACAGGGCATTAAGACATTGTAGAAAAAAAAATCAGGGCACCGAGATTTTTTTGTCATCGTGGCTGTGGCGAGCAACCAGTACTGCTCACCAGGGTTGCTTTATATATAAATCAACCATCACCGCATACAACCGAGACATTGATACAAACACACGTCACCTACCACACACGACACAGACCCAAGACAAGATACAAAGGTGTCGGACACCACACCGACACACCACCCCACCAACAGCCAAGCAAACACAGATCTACGGCACTAGGAGCCGACGGGGACCTCGACCATGAGAAATCCACAACACAGAGGTGAGGAGGACCCCAACGAAGCCAAGACTCCAAAACGATGTCTCCTAGAAGGGTAAGACCACAAATAGCCACCACTGCCCGATCACGCAGATCAAGTTTTCACCTGGAGCAAGACAGTAGAGGTGAGAACGTCGTCACGGAGCCTTTAGAAAGGATACGACGTCAACCGCCACCGCCATCATCGGCCAAAACAAGGGTTGGACAGGTGATGTACCCCGGCGCGCACATCCCTCCATCCACCCTAGCTTCGCCAACCAACCACAACAAAGCCACCCGCATGGCCATGGCTGTTCGTCCGCACCTGAGATGCATGTTCCGCCCATGAACAGCACTCCTCCCGTTGTCCGGGCCACCGGTCGACATCCAGACATCCAGAACAGCAAAAGTGACCAGCTTTGGTCCAAAGGGACACCCACAACCGACGAAACCGCAGCCCACGTCCCGCCTTGAACTTCGCTGGAGCTACCACTGCAAACAGTGAGGAATGGGGAGGAGGGGGAGCGTACGCATCCACGACCGACACACCACCATGCCAGCGACGGGCGGCCATAGCATCGACGCCGCGCCATCCCTCCCACCAGCCCGCCACTGGACACCCATCATGCTACCCCACCGCGGCGATCGAAGCAGATCCACACAAGGCCACCAAGGCGGCTCGTCCACCGGCTAGGGGATCCAATGGAGTGCCACCTACCACCAAAAGCGCTCGCCGGGAAACCCATCCATGTTGCTCGCCAAGTCCAGCCACCGGAGCCGGCTGGAACCCGACCAGCATGTCCGCCAAGACCGCCATCCCTGCCAGCCACAAGCCGAGGCAAGGGCGGCTGCCCGCAGCTCAGGTCACACTCGACCCGCATCGTTGACCAAGATGGACCTGGAGCAGCGTCCGCCGCCCGCCCCTCCAACGCGCCCCACCAGATCTGATCGAAAAGGCCCGATCCGACCGGCCACAACCGCCACACCTCATGCGCCTGCCCCGCTGCCGTCAGAACGCCACCAATTGTCCCCGACGCCGCCCGGACGTTGAGCCACTGCGTCGCTGGCCCCCGCCATAGGTCAACGCCTCCGGACGAGCGGCTGGTCGGTGCCAGCCGGGGATCCCCCGCGGAGGGGAAAGGAAGGCCCCGCGGTCGCCCTTGCCAGCCGGGCTTGCACCGTTGGGCGACAGCGAGAGGGAAGGGTTGAGAGTATGGGTGAGATGAGGTGGCGGCTAGGTTTCCCCCCGAGCGCTCGCGGGAGCGCCATGGGAGGGAGAGGGAGGAGCTCCAAGCTTTTCACTCTACGACCACTATCAAAAGGAAATGGTTCAAACCGTTCTTGTTCAAAAAACGCTAGCTAGGCTGTCCATCTAGCCCACCATCAAAAGAAAATGGTTCAAACAGTACGAGTCACCTAGCCCACCATCCCATATTCATAACTTTCATTCACCCATGGCAGAGTACAGATAGATAAGACAAGTGCTGTGGAGTTTGTCCATGACTGTGCTCTCACATCAGAAAGCAGCCTGATATGCTTCGGCACATTGAGCGCATGGTGGATATATATAATTGTCGGATAATCTACGGCTTTCATTAGCCCCCCAGTCATGCACGAACGCTAGCTAGCTCGGTAGTACTGTAGATCAAAAAAGTCTATTGGTTAGAGCATAGCATATGGGCAGGAGAAACAATATGTGCCATCTTTGCTTGGTGTTGTATGCCTTTCACTTTCAGGGAGGAATAAATTAAGTTCGTGTAGTGGTGTAGAGGCTAGCTATGTCATGTCATGTCGTACTTGAATTTTTGGAGTACTAAAGGCTCGACGAAGTGGTTATAGCATGAGCTGCACTACGTGTAGGAACTAGGAGCAAAAGACATTTCCTTTTCTCGTGGAGCGAAAATTCCTCATATCGACCTTTTCATTGTCAAAACGATGTTTCCTTTCACCCATATATATAATACGAAATGGCCGCCGCATAAGGGTGTCAACGGCTATCTGCAAATTTCCTTCCGCATTTGTCTGTGGACATGGGATAACCAATCCGCGGACACGGATATGAGATACCGCCATTCAATTGTAGTCACATACATTTTGACAACAGTTCAAACCAATGAACGAAAGCGGCTGGATTTCATATAAACACGGTATGATATACAAACATGACGTATTTCGTATAAACAATTAATATAAACATGACAAATTTCATTACATTTACAGCAACTAAGCGGTGCTTGGCCGGCTCTAGAGGTATAATTAATACACCTTATTTATGATCACTGGCGCCCGTTCCCCATGTCCGACTATGAGCCCCGAGAACTGAAGTTCTATCTTCTCCAGGTCTGCCTTCATAACCTGCTTCTCCGGAGCCTCGGGAAGTAAAGTTGTCCGTCTCCATACCGCCGCTAGGCGGTTAATTGGCCGATGTTTATCAGCTCGCCAAGCTTGGCTTCAACGAGAGAGAAGGAGGGATGGCCTTCTTGGGACCCGAGTACCGGCGACCAACCATGCTATACTCTTCCTTGTTGCCGATGGAGCACACAGACATGCCGACTTCTTGTTCGTCGGGGCGTGGCGCGGTCTCGGCGATATCCTCCTCCTCATGGTCACTCTTGTCGAACAACGGCTCACCAGTGTCATCCTCGTCACACTCCGTGGAGGCGGCCACCCACTGGCGGTACCGCCAGCAGGCGAGGGGGGTCTCGTGGGTGGTGCGAAAGGACTCGAGAAGCTCCTGCTGCTCCACCAGGTCCTCGTCCAAAGCGACTGCCCTTCCGGTGTCAAGCTGCTCCTCCGCCTGCACGTGCTCCTGGAGGAGGTGGTGGCTGTAGGCAGTGTCGACCTGCACCTCCTAGAACTGCTCCTCATGCACCAGGTCTATGTAATGGCAACGGGCCTCGGCGATGGTCATGGTGCAATGTACCGGCGAGGGTGATGCTGAGAGGAGGGTGGCGCCGAATCATTGTCGGCAGGGTCCTCCATTGGGATGTCATCGTCCTCCGACTTCTTGCTATCCAGCTAGCCGACAAGAATGGCGGCCATCTCCTTCTCCTAATCCGATGTCAGCCCATCTCATAGAGCTTTGACTAGGGAGGAATCCATGGCGAGGACCGCGTGTCGCGGCACTACGACCCGAAGAGGCGATGTAGCGGCAACACGAGCATCAGTGAAGCCGAGGGGAGAACCATGGGGTGACGCCACGACAGCCTAAGCTCGATAAGTGGAGGGGCGCGCTACACTTGGGGTAGTCTTCACGGGACTTGCGAAGGCGCGCGCAACCGACGGGCTAGATCGGTCGCACGACATAGATGAGGCGGATCGCGGGCGGGCGGGTCATCAATCCAATTGCATGCGAGGTCGGGGACGTTGCTCAGTGGAGGCAGGGTGGCAGCATCCGAGATGAAGCCAACGACAATGCTCGTCGCTGGAGCTGGTAGCCGGTCCAATGCGGCCGACGAGCCAACCGACAACCGGCAATCGGCGAGCGTGATGTATCCGGAGCCATCGAGGCCGATGCAGCCAACGGTTTATAGATGGCAAACCCCATGCAGTCAGTGCCGGCGAGCCCGGGGCGGCCGGAGCCGGAAAACCCGACAACCACCGACGGGGCCGGCGAGGAGACGGCTAGACGGTGATGTCTACTAAAAAAAGTTAATTCTTGTAGACTCTATTGGGCCTTCAAGCGCAGAGTTTTATAGCCCAATAGCATTTTCCGCTCAAGTGGATGACCTAAGGTTTATCAATATGTGGGAGGTGTAGGATGAAGATGGTCTCTCTCAAACAACCCTGCAATCAAATATAAGAAATCTGTTGTGTCCTCAACACACCCAATACAATGGTAACTTGTATAGGTGCACTGGTTAGGCAAAGAGATGGTGATACAAGTGCAATATGGATGGTAGATATATGTTTTTATAATCTGAAATTATAAATGCAACAACGTAACAAGTAGTAAAAGTGAACATAAATGGTATATTTTTGCTTGGAAACAATGCCTAGGGTTCATAATTTCACTAGTGCAATATCCCAACAATGCTAACATAGTTGAATCATATGATCATCCATCAACGTGCAACAAAGAATCACTCCAAAGTTCCTATCCAGCGGAGAACATAAGATGAAATTGATGTAGCTAGTAGAACCACATCAAAGTTATTCTTTCCGATCAATCTTTCGAGCTATTCCTATAAGTGTCACAAACATCCCTAAAGTTTGTACTAAAATAACACCAATGATACAATTCAATAAACCCTAATGTCATCAAGATACTCCAATGTTACCTCAAGTATCTGTGGGTAAATTATGCGACATGCATCAATCAATTTCAGATCTATCATATTAAATCCAACACAAAGAACTTTAAGGAGAACCCGAAGATTTCTATCAGAGAAAGTGGTATGAAAATGTGCAATCAACCCCTATGCATAGATCCCCAAGGTCACCGGAATCCGCAAGTTGATGCCATAAGATATGTCAAGTGATCAATAGAGTACACCATTGTCACCATGCGTATTCACATGCAAGACATACATCAAGTGATCTCAAATCCAATATTCAACTGGACATAACAAAATCTCAAAGGGAAAGATTCAATTTGTCATAATAATATAGCAAGGGAAGAACACCATATGATCCAACTATATTAAAAAAGCCCGTGATACATAAAGATCGTGCCATCTCAAGAACACAAGAGAGCGAGAGATTAAACACATAGCTATTGGTACATACCCTTAGCCCCGAGGGTGAACTACTACCTCCTCATCATGGCCTCTGCCGGGATGATGAAGATGGCCATCGGAGATGATTTACCCCTCTAGCAGGGTACTGGAAAGGTTCCATATGGGTTTTTCATCGATACAGAGAGTTGCGGCGGTGGAGCAGAAGTTCTCTGTTTATTTTTTAGGGTTTCTGTATATATATGTTTTTTTGCATTGGAATCACGCTAAACAAAGCCATGTGGGCCCCACAAGCCATCAGGGCACACCTAGGGGGTGGGTGTGCCCTGTTGGGTTGTGGCCCACATGTGGCTCCCCTCTAGTGGTTCTTCGCTCTGGTATTTTTTCTGTCCTCCAGAAAAAATCATAAAAAAGTTTCGGGCGATTCTGAGAACTTCTATTTTCTGCACAAAAACAACACCACGTTAATTCTGCTGAAAATAGTGTAAGTCCGGGTTAGTTCTAAATAAACCATATAAAGTGCATCAAAACCATATGAAAGTATTGTAAACATAAGCAAATATGGCATGAATACTTCATAAATTATCGATACGTTGGAGACGTATCAACATCTCAAGCTTAATTCCGACTTGTCCTCGAGTAGGTAAATAAGAAAAGAAATAATTTATGAAGTGTGAATGCTAGCATAGTATATAAGCTTGATCAATGATAATTTCAGTCACTTTTCTAGCATCACAACCAGCAACTTTTTCTCATAAAATTCAGCATGATAGAGTAGCAACCAATTCACATGCCATGGTTCAAACAATGCATTGTCTTGAAACTTAACAACATATGTTCTTAGTCATCAAACAATTTCAATGCATCATCAAGTCTAAGTAAGAGCTCCACATACTCAATTATCAAGTAGTCTTCTATGATTGGTAGTACTCAAAGCATATCTTTAGGACAAACAACATCCGCAGAACACATAGAAAGATAGGGGCTTAATGTTTTGCCTCCGACATACTTATCATGAAGATAATAGTCAACAATAATGAGTCACGATCAAATATATTTGACTGGATATATGTATTTGGATCTTTCCCCGCCACATGATGCTTGCCAACTAATAGGTTAAGGTTGAGATAAGAAGTTGAATCAACGTGAAAAGTAAATAACCTGAAAGAAAATCACATAAAAGTAAATAGATTGTCCATTCGCAGAGGGAAGTGGGGATCTACAGAGGTGCCACAGCTCATTGCTTATAATAAAGATTAATATATTTTGGGTGGTGTTGCTTTCCTGTCAACGTCATGACAAAGGGATTTCAACATCTTCCATGATAATCACATTATTTGCGGTTCCCAAACGGAATTGAAATTTTACTCCCCTCCACAATTCAAACGCATTCCATGGCTGGCCGAATCCATGGTTGCCCTCCAAACAATCAACTTTCTTAGGGGAATTCTTCTTTATTTATTTTTGTATTATGAAGGATTGGGCATCCTTTTTACCAGGTTCTCTCGTGCAATGACAAGTGAATAAATGCCCATCTTGAGAATAACCCGCTTAGCATGGAAGATAATGACCTCCCTGTCGCTCCATGAACGGTACGAGCACACAAAACAGTTGTTTATTCGAATGTTTAGAGGTGGCACATGCAAATTTGCTAAGAATGGCAGTGAAATACTGTATATAGGTAGGTATGGTGGACTCTCGTGGAAGAAACTTGGCTCAAGGATTTGGATGCACAAGTAGGAACTTTACTTACTACGAAGTTGTGGCTAGCAAAAGGTTCCAAACAAGCACCGCATGTTGGAGGACCCATAACAATATACCTTGTATGCAAATATACCCAAACATAACCATTACATTGTCTTGCTTGTCCAACTTAAACTATTTGATCAAGGTTTAAAATAATTAATGGGTATTAACATTCATAAAAGATGTCCAAGATAATATATTTATATGTGAAAGTTCTCTTTCTTATACTAATCATTCATGAATTGCTTGTATGATCAATATTTTGATTGTCAAATTGCAATAGATTTTAATTTCTAAACCATATGTGAAACTACTAATAAGCATTCATAATTTTGTATTTATGATATTTCATTCATTCACAATTTACTCTTAGGGTATCAGTGAAGCACAGGAGCAAACATACAAAATTATTCTTCAAAAGTATAATTGAAGATCAATGAGTAGTCAAACAATTAAGTAGCTATGTGAGGACTCTCTAGCAATAAAGATTTTTAGATCTGATATTTCATTCAAACAGCAAACAAAACAAAAATATACTCCAAAAATAGCACATATCATGTGGAAAAATAGAAATTTAGTCTTAACATAGGCTTACCGATATTTGTTTGATGAAGAGAGGTGGGATGCGTAGCATACCCAAGCTTAGATGCTTGGGAATTATTGTAATATTTTAGTGGGGTGCCTTGGGCATCCACAAGATTGAGCTTTTCTATCTTGTTCAATCCTCTCATGTCCCGGTTTCACCTAAAATTTTCTCCACACAAATATTTGAAGAGAACTCGTGAGATAGGTTAGTGCACCTAAGAATAAATCAAATCTTTATGTACTGCCAAGACAGGTTGCATAATAATTATCAAAAATTATATACTATATACTATCCTTTACACAATTTATATCTACCAATATAAGCCGTGAAAACTCTAGGATAAGTAGTTAATAAAACTATGACAACAATCTGTCCAAACAAAATAGTCTGTAGCAATCTATTTGTAAAATGTACTTATGTATATCTAAAAATTATGAGACTTTAGGACATGATATATAATTTATATGAAAATATTGTGTAAAAATTTCAGAAACTCTCCACATTCCAGTAAAATGTGAAAATTCAAACACAGCAACAAAAGTTTCTGTTTTTACACAACACACATCAAACAGGTAATTCAAGCATCCTAAAAGCCAATTCTTGGAAATTTTTATTGAATTTTTTTTTATAAATAACAGAAATAAAATTTAAACAAAATAAAATGACGCTCCAAGAAAAACTCATATTATGTGAGGAATAAAAATATAGCTCCAAGTAACATATACCGATAGTGTTGAGAATGAAAGAGGAGATGCCTTCCGGGGCATCCCCAAGCTTACAAGCTTGAGTCTTCCTTGGATATTACCTTGGGGTGCCTTGATAATCCCGAAGCTTAGGTTCTTGCCAATCCTTATTCTCCTCATATTTATATCTCACCCAAAACTTCAAAACTTCAATCACACAAAACATAATGGAACTTTGTGAGATGGGTTAGTTTAATAAAGATAGATCATTCACTTACGTAATGTCAAAACAAGATTAATAATTGTTATCACATAATACCTACTGTATTCTATAATTCCCATAATTTATATCACTAAATATAAGCTATGGAAACACTAAAACAAGCAAACTATGCATGCAAAAAAGAATCTGTGAAAAACAGAATGGTCTGCAAAGATCTGTAGTATATCCATATTTCCATGTCTCTAAAAATTCTGAATCACTTGTAACATGCAAAGGATTTGCGTAGAAAATCTATGTACAAATTTCAAAATGTTTTGACTCTGCAGTAAAATCAGAGAAATTTTGCACTAGCCATAAAAGTTTCAGTTTTTGCGCAGAATCAAAGTAACAAGTATCCACACTATTCCAAAGGCTTTAGTTGATACTTTACTGAAATAAAAGACACAAACATGATTACTACAATATCTTAATCATGTGAACACAGAAAATCTCAAAGTATATACATTGGGTTGTCCCCGAACAAGCGATTTTCTGTAAAACCTTTTAGCTAGGCATGATAATTTCAATGTGCTCGCATAGGAATAGTATTTGAAACATGAAAAATAGCATCATGGATCACATCACAAGAACATTTAAGTCTAACACACTTCCTATGCATAGAGATTTTGCAAGCAAACAATTTATGGGAACAAGAATTAACTTGCATAGGAAGGCAAAACATGCATAAGTTCAAAACTTTGAGCACATAGGGAGAAAACTTGATATTATTGCAATTCCTACAAGCATATGTTCCTCATAATAATTTTTAGTAGCATCATGAAGGAAGAATTAAAGAATATAACTATGACATAAAGCATTCTTTTCATGATCCACAAGCATAGAATTAACTTCTCATTCATAGTAGTGGGAGCAAACTCAACAAAATAACTATCATGAGACACTTGATTTGCATAACCAAATTAAATATTAAAATCATGATGACATGTTTCATGGTTAATATCACTCTTTATAGCATACATGTCATCACCATGCATAATCATCATACATAGGAACTTTGTTGTCATAGTCAATTGAAGCCTCTTCCAAAATAGTGGACTCGTCACTAAATAAAGTCATGACCTCTCCAAATCCACTTTTTTAATTATTGCAATAAGATTGAACACCCTCCAAAATAGTGGGATCATTAGTAACCATAGTTGACACTCTTCCAAACCCACCCTCATCAATGTAATCATCATAATTAGGAGGCATGGTACCATCATAATAAATTTGCTAATCAAAACTCGGGGGACTAAAAATATCATCTTCATCAAACATAGCATCCCCAAGCTTGTGTCTTTGCATATCATTAGCATCATGCATATTCATAGAATTCATACTAACAATATTGCAACTGTGCTCATCATTCAAGGAATTCTCATTAAGTGTTTTTATAATTTCTTCCTCTAACAATTGAGCACAATTTTCTGAACCATCATTTTCACGAAAGACATTGTAAAGATAAAACAAATGATGCCACTTAAATTCTATTTTAGCTTTCTTTTGTAAAAAAAACTAGCGAAAAAGAAGAAACTAAAAGATTTAATTGCAAGATATAAAGATATACCTTCAAGCACTCACCTCCCCGGCAACGGTGCCAGAAAATAGCTTGATGTCTACTACACAACTTAATTCTTGTAGGTTCTGTTGGGCCTGCAAGCGCGAAGTTTTGTAGGACAATACACTACTATAGAATGATCCAAAGACGACAAATCAATGAGGGACCCTTCGACAAAACTGTTTGCGATGACCAAATCGCAAATGGTATAGTTATAGATTTGTCGCTAATGACGTAAACTATGTGCGATGACGTATCCATCAAATACGATCTAAAAAATAGTTGCATGTGACATGTTTGGCAAACAGTTGGCCTAGATAAACTGTTTGTGATTGGATAATATAAAGCAAACGCTTATAAAAATACATTTGTATGTGATGTACGACATATAGTTCACCCCGATAAACTGTTTGCGCTGATCAAGCAGAGCACAAACGATTGTCTAGATGATCACGTGTGCCATAGACGACATACATGTCACTTGGATGAACTATTTGTGATGAGGTAAAATAACATAAATGGTTACATATATCAAGATATGTGTGATAAACAGCATACAGGCCATTGGGATGAACTGTGTGCGATAAGCAAAAATAAAACAAACTGTTTCTCGGATCAAGATGTGTGTGATGTACACAGGCCACTCGGATGTGTTGTGGGAAAACGGTTCCATATAAAGAACTGTCAGGGACTGATGAAATCATCACTGACAGATTTGATTGTTTATTCCACATGCGATGTGATTTGCTCAATCTGCCAACGGACATCTATGCTCTATTTAGGAGAACATGATTGCATAACCAAATTAAGCATCCAATACACTCATAACATTGGCGCACACCTTAATAAACTATTATATGCATAATAAACTTATCCCTCTAAAACTACGAATATTTCTGCATAGAGGGAGTATGAGAATTGAGAAACGATCATAAAATCATCTACTTCTTGTGACGATTGCCATCAGCACTCTGCTTGTGGCTCGATCTCTTGTTGTCTTTAGGTAAGAGGCACTTCCTCATGTCAACGATCCTCCTGGACATCTCGTAGCATGTGTACGCTTCCTTAGCTGCGGTCTGGAGGTGATATTCATCCAGTTTCTTTACCCAGACCCTGTGCCAGATAGTCTTGTTCTTGTCGCACTCAGCCTTCATGTCAGCATGGTAGGGGTCAATGATGGCCTCGGACAGGTCAACATGGGAGTCTATGTTCTTATTGATGCCCCAGACCCTGTAGTGGCCGCAGATGTAGACAAGCTTCTGGCAGGCCAAGCCTTAAGTCTTGAGAAGATTTGGATCGTCGGTGGTGTCCACCATAGCGAACCTGTACTCGGGGCTGTTGACAAACCTAATGAAACGATCGCAAGGCACTGTGGCCAGGCAATAGTGGTAGAGGAGGACGTGATGGCCCACACACAACTGGGCGACGACAACATATTGATCATGTTCGGCACGACCGTCGGTGTAAGCGAGGTTGAATCCGACCACTTTGTACTTGTCATCCGCATCAAGCAGCTGCTCCATGTTGTCGATGGAGTCGTCCATCATGCTCGGGTCATTCGTGTACACCACCGTGAGGTCCGTCTTCCTCATGTGGGTCTCCACATGATGCACGCCGAACTCCATTGGAGCGCTGCTGGACATCCTCTCTGTATGTGTCGTCCAGGGTGTGCTTATTGTGTTCTGGGGCGCTCTCAAAAGCGTGAAGAGACTATGGTTGATGGCCATGGGTATAAATGGGGGTCGGACGTCCTGGAAAACTGGCACGTCCAGATGGCATTTTTGTAGCGTGTGATTCAGTCATGGAGCACGTAACTGCACGGGGCGACGCGCGTGGCACAACCACATGCATAATGAGCCCCAAACATGATCGTGGGCCGTCCCCAACCGCTAGCAGAGCGCGCACGGAGGGGCGCGAGAACAGAGGATGCGGTGGGACGCGAGGTCAAACCAGATCAATCTGTACTTGTCCTCGTCAAGTAACAGGTCCATGAAGTTGGCGTTCTCCATCTAGATCGGATGTTTAGTGTACACCACGAACTGACAGGGCGTGTCCACTATGGCATGCATGATGAACTGGCGCTCGTCGCCGGCAAACACTAGGAGCGCCATTTGAGCCGCGCAGGATACCCTCGGTCGTGGTTTTGCTTCTTAAGGTCCAGATATTAATCATCAATTGCATATTGATGTCTAGATATTAATAAGCCATTGCATACTAAGGAAAAGATAGTACTACCAAAATAAGAGTCTCCCTCATAAGATGTCATTTGCATGGTTGTATCACAAATGACATAAATAGTACGAAGGTTCAAATCCTAGCACTACAAGGCTCAAATTCAAAGATTACAAGGTTCAAACCGATAATAGAAATGAAATTCAGCTTATGCAGAAACTTTGTCATGTAGCTCTAGACGCCCGCGCTAGTCAGCTGAACATGAACATATATGATAGGTTCATACTGATATTACTACGAGTTTGGCAACTTCAATATTTCTGCAAGGGATCCGCCACTAACATGTCATTTATGGGCTTAGCATTAGGACTTACGAATAGTCTGTCAAATGAAATTACAAAACAAAATTGAACTTCTGCAGAGAGTTTTCCATTCTGTCCTAGTCGCTGGAGCTGATCATCAAAGCATTCATTTTTTCGCAATAAATGTAGGGAAAATCTCATTATCTTTAGCACACTTGCTCTCACAACAAAGAACCTAGCGAATATAATCTCTGGTAAGGTCCCTCGGTAGGAGTTCAAAGTAATTTCTGAGAGATGGAGATCAGGGCATTTGATGGGATTGTTATATTGTATCACATGATCCACTACTGGGCCTAACCATATTTGCAAAAGAAGAGGGTGATTGTTGTACTTGGACGACTATGGATCCAAAAACGAGTTCAGATAAGTTGACGGGCGAATAACCAAATACTGTCAATTTTGGCGCATGAATGACCATGATTCTTGTTGGACCTTATTGATCAACAACAAGTAATCTCTCAAGTAAAGGCACGTCCACAATGACCATTTGGTAATTCACCTTGCGCGATCTCCTGTTACAACACCAGCAACACACACAAATTGCCCGGAGACTCATGGAGGTGATGTGGAGGCTACTCAACCCATTGATCTCCTGAATATGAAGGTACTCGAGAGAAGTACAGCCATGGAGAAGGAGCTCCATGTCATTATTGGGGATGCAGGCGGCGACGAGCTCAAGGTGCTTCAGTCGAGGTAGCAAAAGAGCGGGATTGGCGTTAACCTGTGGGAAATGATAGTTCAAGAACCTTGCGAAGCACAGCGTTGGCGCGAGGCGCAACATGGAGGGTGGCAGCGGGTGCGTATGTACATCATTAAAAGTGAGCTTCTCGAGATGATCTAGGGCTGGTGATAGGAACCACTCGTCAAGCTTGGCTCGGTCCTTGCCATTGGAACAAAACTTCCCCATGGTAAGACCTTTGATTGGGCCACAGTGCATGCCAAGGATCTGGGATAATGCATCCAAGCGTTTGCAATAGCCAGTGCAAAGCATGTGCTCGCTGATGATGCCAAGAGGAGCGCAACACCATAGGGGGTGCCACCACTGAGAGAGGATGGTTGTGCGCATGCCATCTTCGATAGGGAGGAGGAAGATGATGACTCTCAACATATCGTTGGGGAGGCTACCGATGAAGTCTACACCTATCGAGGCGCTTGTGTTTCTTGCTCAAGCCGCCTCCGCTTGTTGGCAACCTCGACATCCACGTCCGAAGAATGGCCGCCAGCTTATCTTTCTGTCAAGAGTGGAGCAGTGGGAGGATAGTGATTATGTAGCTAGATCAGGGTAGAAGATTAGTATATTGGTAATTACAAGTTACTACTTACTAGGTAGGAATGGTTTTACCAGATTAAGAAAATGAAATCCCAATTGGTTGCTGAAATACTACACAGTTACATTGATATTGCTACGCAAGTCAACATGCAGATACTACAAATAACACTTACTTACAACAAAGCATGGACGGAGAATGTCATTGGGGAAGTTAGCATTTATCGTATGGTAAGGCTCTTTTAGGTGCAACGTAATTTTAGTGCCAGCTTTCAGTACATAAAACTTAGAAATTGCTCCCCAAAGGTCTTCTTCAAAATAGGAGACAATCTTCATCAATTTTTACAGAAACAACGGTTGTAAATCCATGGTTTGTGCTCAATATGACATCCCTGGAGTATTTAGTCACGTAAAGGCCAAGATTTAGCGCTATAGTTGTGATTGCAACACAAGGGATGTACTGCAGGAATTGATAAGATTGTTATAAAATAGGGTAACGTGATAGTATGGGAGTAGTAGTTAAAAGAACATCATGCACATCAGTTGATTTGAAAGGACAAAAATTGCAAGTAAACACATAATGTAACCATGATGTCATGCAAATATATATATGAGAGTAAACGAAAGAACAATACATCATTAATTTGCCTAATATAGAATGACAAGAATAATAAGAAGAAGAAATCTCATTTGACATAAATGCTGCATTTGGGACCTTTTATCCAGGTGTAGCAATCTATAGTATAGGTTCAGAAAAAGAATAGGCCATGCATGTCAACCCTAGTGTGAGATTGAATATACTGTGCGCTCCGTGAAGTCGTCTGGTACGGTGAGATGGAAGTCCTCGTTTTTTTACTGAGTCTGCATTGACCTGATGTGTCCTTGCACTTTACACTCTATGAATGAAAACCCTCAAATCAGCTAGAAGAAACATGAATCCACGACGATTTCGGATGGGTGATTAAATGGGGCCGGCGGTCTGGGATAAGAGATGAGAAGAAATATTTGAGTAGATTAGTTACCTGGTTCTTCATCAGAAAAAAACCAGTACTGAAGATTCCCCAATCAGGCGAGCTGGGTCGACAACGAGCAGCGTCGAGAAAGTGAGTGTCGATAAGTTGCGACAACCGGCATTGGAGATATGCAGTGCCGTTTTGCGGCAGCCGGCAGTAGTGATGGGCATCGAGCTAAGTGATTTGCGCGGGGATAGGCGGTGGCATGCATGGAGAGTCCCGGAGTACTAGTGTTAGTATAGGTGCTACTAGGGTGGGGAGGGGAGCAGGCAGGGGTTTTGTGACGTGTGGGTGCTGAGGATTTTTTTTCAAGTGGCGCTCAGGGTTTCTATCCTAGAATAATGTGCTTCAGAGGAAACGGTTTATTAGATCCAACCGTGTGTGATAAATCCTATATAGATATTACTCTCAAGTAAACTAGCACTTCGGTGTGATGGAAATACCGCATAATGAAAGTCGTCGCACAGTCTCAACCTCATGAAAAAATATAATACACAAGCATAGATATAATACAGACAAACTAGATAGATTCAATCCAACATTTTTCTCTCTTCAAAATGGTCAATCCAACATCTCTTCTTCATGCTTGATGATTAATATTCTCTATGAACTGGGCGTACGCTGCATGCGCTCTTCTGCGAGAATACTTCTGCTTGAAGGAGCCAACGGCTCATCCTCTTGCATGGGCTATAACACCATAGTACGTGTTGTTAATCTTATGGTTGCAGAATGGGCATCCATAGCCCCCATTCTTCATGATATGCTTGTTATACTTTCCAGCCATAAGCTCTCTGAGCGTTTGCCTCTTGAACCTCTCCTGGTCGTCTTCATCCTCGCTGTCCACATCGTCAGATAGCACCTATACATAGTAAAAAATGTGATGTCCGTATATTTTATAATGCGAATTCGCAAGACAAAGTTTATGAAACATACTATATCATGCGACAACGTGAACCATAAATCAAAGCTAACCGATTTGATGCCAAAATTTGGCATGCCATGTTTTGGTAGCAAACCAATCAGCCTATCATATGTATTTACCAAAAATGGGTATATATGACCAACTAGTTCTCTGTCCGAGTCGTAGTCGTCGCTGGAGTGTTCGTCGGAGTCGCTGTGGACCACCGGCTCTGGCTGGGGAAGCACGGCGGCAGCGACAACATCAAGGTCGCGATGCTGTCCACGCAATATGCCATCTCCGACGATGAAAATCTTTGTGCCCACATTCACACTATGCTCGGGTGCTTCGCCGGCACCGATGTGGTTACTCCCTTCCACGGTGCAGGGAGGCCGCTGATGACGATTGAGAATGGCAGCGAGGGTGCGGGGGGTGAGAGAGGATTGTGTGCAACGAGTGTTATAAAGGGGAGTTGGGATATGAGAGGGAGGTGGGCGGCGGTTTAAAGGGATGGCTCGCCTCCCGGTGAGGCGCCTGCGTGCTGGACTACTGGCTTGCGCACCGTCAATTCACACGTTTGACGGCATGTTTCCCTATGAAACTGTTTAGCGAACACGCCTCCCATCAATTCACACACCTCACACGCATCTTGGTCAGCCTGTGAGGCGACCTGGTAGCATGCGTCCTGTCAAATCATATCTGCGTGCAAGGATCGCGCTTGATATAGTTTGACCAACTTTAAAGAAAGAAATATAAATAATTACAATGACAAATATATATGATGTGAAACTACATTCAATAAAGAACCTAATGGTAATAATTTTTAATTGTAAACGTTATTTTTTTCTAAATTTGGTCAAAGTTTACAAAGCTTGACTTTATCCAACACTAATACACGAAGTAAATAAAACAATTTGGATTAATAAACCGTTTGCGATATAAACATGACAGTTGTGTGTTGTATTTATTAATAAGTCCCCGTTTGCAAGAAGCTTAGATGAAAACATCTCTCAAATTGGACGATTTATTTACCACGACCTATAAGTTTCATATCATGAAATCATGTCAATGTTTCATGAATTCTAGCTTAACTAGGCATTTGCTGCAAATTGATAGCCAAGAGTCAATGTTTGCGGCCCCGAGATGTTTGAAATTTATTGTTTTTTCCTTCCGTGGGGACTAAACATGCACCCAAGACAAAAAAAATCTAATCCATTCGCGCGCACAACCGCTTGTGCATATAGTTCAAATCTAAATTTACAAATCAAATACCTAAGGAATCAATTTGATGTATATAATGTCTTAATATTCTTGAAAAAACAAATTTTAACACTACACTCCTATTGTCCCATGGGCACTACATAAAAAGTTTGACATGCATGCCTCAAAGTGACGGTGGTGTGGTGGGACGAGTGGGGGTGTGGGGTCTGGCACACAATATGCGTTTTATGTGCGCCACCACGTGGGGTTGTTCGGTTAGTTAGGCATCAAGATGACAATAGGGATTACTCGGGCGGGTATATTGGAGTCCCATCCCCGTCCCCATCACCGCCCTCCCATTCCCGTCATTGTCTCCGTACCCATGCGCGAGGATAAAAAGTTTCCCATCCCCGTTGCCACTTCTTAATCCCCGCGGGGAAACCCAACATGCATTGACGAACAACATTCGATAGTATTTCAGTAAAAAAGTACTCCAACGCAATAAATCATATGTTGTGGATAAGTTTGGGATTTCTTAGGGATATTTGGGCTAGATGGGTGGGATCTATGGAAATTTGGGTGACCGAGGTCACAAAATATGTGGGGTCTACTAATTCTACAGCCCACATGTAAGTACTTCATGGTTAAGGCGGGTAATGCTATGTATATCTCATCCCCATCCCCGTCCTGCACGCTGGATAAGGTATTTGACCCACCATCTTCCCCATGGGAATTCAAGCTGGCACTTCTCCATGCCCTAGTATAGTAAACACCCATGGGGATGCGGGTAACGGTTTTAACCATTGACAGCTTCAGGTGAGGGACACGCGCCATGTCAAAAGTCATGCATTGGGTATATATTTAAAGCATTTTGATCATGACCTTTTCATGCATATGTTTGTGTCTCATGCATGCGGAGGTGGTCCTCGTACACTCACTCATGCAGTTACCACCAACATACCCATTCGTTGCCCCCACATGGTCTATCACCTTGGATGGCACACGTGAGAGGGGTTTTATCAAAGGTGGATTCATCTTTGTCTGTGCTTCGGCGAATATCATGGTAAGATTACGGACGAAAGTTTGGGCGCATGTGTGCATGCGCGTGCTCATTGTACAAGTTGTGAACCTCTGTTTGTCCAATTTGCGAAGGTACCACATGAAGGGTGTGCATTGGGTATTCAAAACATCACACAACACCTTCGTACATATGTTAGGGCAGCATGAAGGTGGTGGTTGTCCTCGGACACCGCCCCCTCACACAATTATTAGTATCACTCCCATAACTGGCCTCACGTACTTTTGTACCGCAACGAGAGAGGTTATTTATTGTGGATTCTTTTTTGGTCGATGTTTGTGGTAGGCTATGGGTGTGAGATTACATGGTATAATTTGAGTGGGTGTAGTGTATGCATGAATGTCTCTCCCATCGGCTCGAATGGGGGGTATAAATGTACAACGCGTCGTGAACCCCGCTTTCCTTGCGGACTTTAAGATTCCCGAGGAAGGTGTGTCACGCTAAAGTTTGTGTGCTGGGTATGTAAACATCACACAACACTTCCATGCATATGTTTGATCCATGCTTAGACAGCGATTGTCTTTGGACACCCTTCGTGTGGTTGTCTTTGGAAAGTCTATTCCTGGGCCCGGTGGATGTCCATCACATTGACTGACAACGAGAGAGAGGTTACCATGGTGGAATCTTCAATTGTTTTGTGTTATGGTATACATTATATACGTCATTTGAGTTTCCTAACCCAAGTCTGAGCACACACCTATGAATGTGTGAATTGCTCCCATCGACGCTTGGCATACTAGTTATACACGTCATGAACACTCGCTCGGGGGAGGGGGGGGACTTTCCCATTCGAAAGCACATGACACATGAAAGTTGCACATGAGGTTATATATTAATGAATTCAAAAGCAACACAACATTTCCGTACACATGTTTGCACCACCAGTAGGTGATGGTTGTCTTCAACACTCCACCGCGTGGTTATTGTCATCACGCCCATTCATGGGCCTCGGTGGACGTCCATCCTTTTGACCACCAACGGGAGAGGTTTGATCGGAAATGTTGATTCTTTTGTCGGGATGTTCGTGTTTCGAGGCGCATGGGACATAGTCCACCTTTGACCGGAATAGAGATGGGGTTGTTCGACCATGTTGGATTCATTTATATGTTTCATTTTCATGCTACGACATGAGTGATACGCAAGACCTATTTGGGGGCATGTATTCGTGGCTAGGATTCCCCCTTCACCGACACGAAGTGGCGATGGAGGAGACATGTGCCAAATTAAAGTTGCGCATTGTGTATTTGGAACGATCAAACCACCCTATGCATACATATTTTTGTTTCACATGCAGGCTTGTATGTGTTCTGACCCCTTTCCCACATTTTTTGACTAGATGCTCCTATATATTATTATTCTAGGAGTAAATAGAAAATGCTTCGAATGTAACAACCGTTTGCGATTGTACACTCAACAAAAACCATTCCATACGCCGTTGGCACATCAGCACGGTCCACTGGTGGGCACCGGAAACGATTGGGTTCCACAAGACTTCCCTCGAAAAAATATCTACCACCTTGAGCCATTTGAAAAATGGCGGTTTTACGGGTTTTGCCTATTTCATAGCACACACTTATTATGTTTCTGCAATGTGCAATGTTTGTTGCTCCCACCCTGGCCGCGCCGCTTCAATCCTGTAATCTAAATTTTGAGTAGCCTCGGCATCCTGGCATTCCTACCTAGTAAAATTTTCATTAGCAACGCGGCATTTCCTCAAACACCACCTACCCCCTCCCCACCACAAAACCTCTCCTCAGATAACGTAAAAAAAGGAAAACCTCCGCTCCTGCTTGCACCACTCCTCTCCATCACTCGAACCATAGCTAGCCCGCCGCCATCGCAGTCACCCCCGACTCTACCGTCATCCTCTGCAGTACTTCCCGTGACTATCTCGAAGTCCTCATGAAGATCCATCACAAGGGGGTTGGACTAGAGTCGTCCATGCAATCGATAGTAGTGTTCCTCCATGTCGAATAATGCACGCACAACTCTGTCCACCCCATATTGTTGGCCTGCAAAGAACCCTCTTCCCTGAATATCCCCATCCCCATCCTCACCCACACTCGAGAGTGTCGTTGCCTCAGCCTGGCTATGCTTCTCGGGGAGCTGGAGGAGCGAATGGCCCAAATGAGGTATATCGAGGCATGTCTGCTAGACGACGGTGAGGTGGACATCGAGGCCCCCATGGGAAGCTCAATACGATGACTAACCCGAGGCTTCTAATAAGCAGGCTCGCGCATGTCTGTATTTCTCGGTAGCCGGCTACGACATCGAGCTCATCGGCAGCGATGGCTTGGCGCAGGCTATGACACAGGTTAAGTATTTCACCCCGCCCCTCCGGGTTCAACCTCCTTGGATCTTCACCATTCACCACCCCTCCCCTCGCGCTGATCTACTCCGTGATAATCCACAAGTATAGGGGATCGCAACAGTTTTTGAGGGTAGAGTATTCAACCCAAATTTATTGATTCGACACAAGGGGAGCCAAAGAATATTCTCGAGTATTAGCAGCTGAGTTGTCAATTCAACCACACCTGAAAGACTTAATATCTGCAGCAAACTATTCAGTAGCAAAGTAGTATGAAAGTGACAGTAATGGTGGCAAAAGTGATAGTAGCAGTTTTGTAGTGTTTGTAACAGTAGCAACGGAAAAGTAACTTAGCAAAGATCAATATATGGAAAGCTTGTAGGCAATGGATCGGTGATGGATAACTATGTCAGATGGCATTCATCATGCAACGGTTATAACATAGGGTGACACAGAACTAGCTCCAATTCATCAATGTAATGTAGGCATGTATTCCATATATAGTCATACATGCTTATGAAAAAGAACTTGCATGACATCTTTTGTCCTACCCTCCCGTGGCAGCGGGGTCCTATTGGAAACTAAGGGATATTAAGGCCTCCTTTTAATAGAGAACCGGACCAAACCATTAGCACTTAGTGAATACATGAACTCCTCAAACTACGGTAATCACCAGAAAGAATCCTAGTTATTGTCACCCTGGGGGTTGCGGATCATAACTCGTAATACGTGTCTACAACTTGCAAGATAGGATCGAGAACACATATATATTCATGAAAACATAATAGATTCAGATCCGAAATCATGGCACTCCGGCCCTAGTGACAAGCATTAAGCATAGCAAAGGCATAGCAACATCAATCTCAAAACATAGTGGATACCAGGGATCAAACCCTAACAAAACTAACTCGATTACATGGTAAATCTCATCTAACCCATCACCGTCCAGCAAGCCTACGATGGAATTAGTCACGAGCGGCGGAGAGCATCATGAAATTGGTGATGAAGGATGGTTGGTGATGATGACGGCGTTGATTTCCCCTCTCCGGAGCCCAAATCAGACTCCAGATTTGCCCTCCCGAGGAAGAACAGGAGGTGGCGACGGCTCCGTATTGTAAAACGTGATGAACTCTTGGAGTGGAAACAAGGTGGGAGGAGCAACCGGGGGCCCACAAGCTACAGGGGCACACCCTAGGTGGGTGGGCGCGCCCCTGGCTTGTAGCCAGGTGGTGGGCCCCCTGCAGTTGATTCTTTTGCCAATATTTTTTATTAATTCCAAAAATATTCTCCGTAAATTTTTAGGTCAATCCGAGAACTTTTATTTCTGCACAAAAATAATACCAAGGCAATTCTGCTGAAAACAACGTCAGTTCGGGTTAGTTCCATTCAAATCATGAAAATTAGAGTCCAAAACAAGGGCAAAAGAGTTTGGAAAAGTAGATACATTGGAGATGTATCAACTCCCCCAAGCTTAAACCTTTGCTTTTCCTCAAGCAATTCAGTTGATAAACTGAAAGTGATAAAGAAAAACTTTTACAAACTCTGTTTGATCTTGCCATTGTAAATATGTCTAACTTATGTTCAGATTTTCAGCAAAGATTACAGACTAACCACATTCACAATAATATTTAGGTCTCACATTTACTCATATCAATGGCATAATCAACTAGCGAGCAATAATAATAAGTCTCGGATGACAACAATTTTATCAAAACAATCATGATACAATATGACATAATGGTATCTCGTTAGCCCTTTCAGAGACCGCAAAACATAAATGCGGAGCACCTCTAAAGAACGAGGGCTGACTGAGCATTGTAATTCATGGTAAAAGAGATCCATTCATACTCATACTCAATATCAATTAATAGCAATGCATACAAATGACGGTGGTGCTCTCTAACAGGTGCCTTTTATAAGAGGATGATGACTCAACGGTAAAGTAAAATAGATAGGCCCTTCGTAGAGGGAAGCATTGATTTGTAGAGGTGCTAGAGCTTGAGCTTTTAAAACAAGGATGAATAATCATTTTGATAGGTATGATTTCATTTCCAACATAAAAACTAAGAGATATCGATATCTTCCATGCTAGATACGTTATAGGCGGTTCCCAAACAGAATAGTAAAGTTTTTACCCCCTCCACCAAATCAATCACACTCCACGGCAGGCCTAATCCACGGGTATTGTCCATACAAACACAATCCTGGGGGAGTTTTGTTTCATTATACTTTGATTTGAATTTTAAGCATGGGACTGGGAATCCCGAGTAACAGCCACTTTCTCATGAATGATAGTGAATCAACACGTATCGTGAGAATAACCCATCTAGCATGGAAGATACTAACAACCCCTAGTCACTACATGAGCGATTTGGGCATAGAAAACAGAATATTTATTTGAAGGTTTGGAGAATGGCACATGCAAATTTACTTGGAATGGCAGGTAAATATTGTATATAGGTAGGTATGGAGGACTCATATGGAACAACTTTGGGTTTATGGAGATGGATGCACAAGCAGTATTCCCGCTTAGTACAAGTGAAGGCTAGCAAAAGACTGGGGAGCGACCAACTAGAGAGCGACAACGGTCATAAACATGCTTTGAGATTAACCAACATTCAATGCAAGCATTAGTAGGATATAAATCCCCATAAACATAAACATCGTGGAGGCTATGTTGGTTTGTTTCAACTACATGCATGAACATGTGCCATGTCAAGCCACTCGAATCATTCAAAGGAGGATACAATTCTATCATACTACATCACAACCATTTTAATGCGCATGTTGGCACTCAAGACAAACCATTATCCACTTTTAGCTAATTAAGCATGGCATGAGCAACTATAATCTCTAATTTTCGTTGCAAACATGTTTCATCTATAATGGGCTGAATTAAGAATGATGAGCCAATCATGTTTATAGAAGTAAGATAGATCGAGTTCATACCGGCTTTTCTCCATCTCAGCCAGTTCATCATATATCGTCATTATTGCCTTTCACTTGCACGACCAAACAATGTGAATAATAATAAGAGTGCACGTGCATTGGACTAAGCTGGAATCTGCAAACAATAACTCAAAAGGGAAGGCAAAGAAATATGGGCTCTATATAAGATAAACAATAATACATATCAGAGCCACTCAACATGTCATCGTGGTCTTCTCCTTACGACCCAAAGAAAAGAAAGGAAAATTATTTACACGAGAAAGCTCCCAACAAGGAAAAGAAGAACAAGAAATCTTTTTGGGTTTTCTATTAACGATACAACTAAACAAACTTAAAAGGTAAAGCTAGAACTAATTTTTTTCTTAAAGATTTATTAAATTCACAAGAATAAAACAAAAAGAACAAATAAACTACCATGGATAATACAATGAAAAAGTATGAACACCGACTAATAAGCTAAGTGTGTGAACATGAATGTAATGTCGGTGAGAAATACTTACTCCCCCAAGCTTAGGCTTTTGGCCTAAGTTGGTTTAGGGCCATGGCTGGATACTCCGGAGGATACTGAGGGTTCCACTGGTTGGCGAGCTCTTGTGTCTTCCATGGAAAAACTAGGGCTTGGTATGGATCAAGAGCTGGTGCCGCCTCAAGTGCTGGGGGTTGCGACAAACCCCAATATCGGTAGATGTCATCGGGCATAATAGTGTACCTACCTGAATGAATATCGAACAAAGAAGGATCAGGCAGAGTAATAATCTCACAAGTACCCGGAATTAATACTAAGTTTTAAAGCATCCTTTTATCATTATCTTTCTTAATAAAATCATGTGCTTCCATACTATTATAATCTAAATGTCTTGTAGGAAGCAGCATTTCATCTTCCACGTCAAGCCTAATAGGTATCTCAAAGTGTTTAGCTAAATGAGACGCATATATACCTCCAAATATGGGACCCTTTGAACAGTTTAAATTCAACCGTTGGGCCACGATGGCGCCCAGACTAAAAGTTCTATTAGTAAGTAAAGCACGATGCAAAATAGCGAGGTCGGGAGCACTAAGGATTCCACTCTCGCCTCGACCAAGTAGACATCTACCCGCAAATAATGAATAATAGCGTAAAACAGGAAAATGTACACTAGCTTCTCTAGCCTTCGACACCCCTCTCTCTTCCCCCACAGTGATTGCGGCAATAAAATCCTCCATGTCTCTAGGACGTGGTTCACTGATGCTGCCCTCAAAAGGTATTTTGCAAACATTGCAAAAATCGTAAAGTGACATTTCCTTAGGCACATCATATAACCGAAATTCTACCATGGGAGGACTTTCCTAGGATAAAAGTGAAAATATTGCACGAAAATATTAGTGAGTAAGAGGTATTGGTCACACTTATCATGGAGGAAGTCAGTGATGCCTGCATTATCTGCTAAATAATAGAAATCTTCATAAATTCCGGCCGCTCTCAAGAATGCTTCACTTGGCCATTCACATGGACAAACCTCCGCGGTACGAGGGATATTGTATTTAGGATTATCACTTTCTTTTTCTTTAAAACCCCGTCTTGAAGAGCCTCTTAACAATCTCCTCATCATCTCTTTGCTGAAATTTAATTCTGAATTTTTTAGTGAATCAAAATAATAGTGAACAAAAATCAACAAAACTCATAGCAACTACTCCCACAAGTGCCTAGAAGCTATATCATGCATCAAAACTACTTGGGACCATATAAATTTAACATGCAAGCTCAAGAACAAGGTCACCACAGTAGCAAAAATTTGCAATATGTAAAGCACTAGAAAAAAAACTAATTGGACCATTGGAGGAGTCACATACCGATGAGCAATCCCCTAAAATAGTTTTGCAAATGGAGCTTTGAGTAAGGAGATCGAAAATGGCAGCAAAATGAGCTAGAACATAGGTTTGAACAATGGTGGGATTTTTTCTAGAGGAAGAAGAAGTGGACGGTGGCTGGAATAAATGAGGGGCGCCCATGTGGGACCCACAAGCCACTAGGGCATGCCTAGGGGGGTGGGCGCCCTACGGGCTTGTGGCCCACTGGTGTAGCCCCCTGATGCATACTCAGTGCCAAATATTCTTAAGTATTCCAGAAAAAATCATACTAAATTTTCAGGGAATTCTAGGAACTTTGATTTTCAGGTCATTTTTCTATTGCATGGATAAAATAGAAAACAGGAAAATAATGACATTTTTGCTAAATCGAAACTAAGGAACGGAGAATAAAAGTTCGTTACAGAAGGTAGTGCTTTCTAAATTCATCCATCTCATGCTCGTCAAAAGAGTCCATCAATAAGGTTGATCAAGTCTTATTGACAAACTTTTTTTTGAATGACATGAAACCGAGGAATTTTTGAATGACACTAGGTTACCTCAATGGGGATATGCATGTCCCCAATAATAGGTATATCATATTTCTTCTTAGCAGTAGGCACAGGGAATTCAAAACCTCTAATAATAATCATTGGAATTTTTTCAATGGAGTTGATACTATGAACTTGAGGTTGTTTCTTCGGAAAAAAATCGTATGCTCATTGCCATTAACATGAAAAGTGATATTGCTCTTGTTGCAATCAATAACAGCCCCTACAGTATTAAAAAGGGGTCTACCAAGGATGATCAACATACTTTCGTCCTCGGGAATATCAAGAATAATAAAGTCCGTTAAGATAGTAACATTCACAACCACAACAGGCACATCCTTGCAAATACTGATGGGTAAAGCACTTGATTTATCAGCCATTTGCAATGAGATTTCAGTACGTGTCAACTTATTCAAATCAAGTCTACGGTATAAAGAGAAAGGCATAACACTAACACCAGCTCCAAGATCACATAAAGCAGTTTTAACATAATTTCCTTTAATAGAGCATGGTATAGCAGGTACTCCGCGATCTCCTAGTTTCTTAGGTATTCCACCTTTAAAAGTATAATTATCAAGCATTGTGGAAATCTCAGCTTTCGGTATCTTTCTTTTATATGTCACAATATCTTTCATATACTTAGCATAAGGAGACATTTTCAAAATATCAGTCAAGCGCACATGCAAAAAGACAGGTCTAAGCATTTCAACAAAGCGCTCAAAATCCTCATCATCCTTTTTCTTGGATGGTTTAGGAGGAAATGGCATGGGTTTCCGAACCCATGGTTCTCTTTCTCTACCATCTTCCCCAGAAATGAAGTCTCTTTTATCGTATCTTTTATTCTTAGGTTGTGCGTTATCAAGATCATCAGTAGGTTCAGTCTCCACATCATTATCATTACTAGTTTGAGCATCAACATGAACATCATCATTAATGTTATCACTAGGCTCATGTTCATCACTAGATTGTGTCTCAGCATCAGAAATAGAAATATCATTTGGATTCTCAGATGTATCTATAATAGGTTCACTAGCAGCATGCAAAGTACTATCATCATTCTTTTTCCTACTCTTATTGGAACGAATAGGTGCATCACTATTAACTCTCTGAGAATCTTGCTCAATTCTCTTAGGATGGCCCTCAGGATACAAAGGTTCCCGAGTCATTCTACCACCTCTAGTCACAACTTTAACAGAAGGATCATTGTCTTTACTATTCATCTCATTAAGCAAATCATTTTGCGCCTTAAGTACTTGTTCTACTTGAGTAGTTACCATGGAAGCATGTTTACTAATAAGCTTAAGATCATTGACAATTCTACTCAAATAATCACCCAATCGATCAAGCATGTAAGCATTATGTTTCAATTGTCTACTAACATAAGCATTGAAATTTTCTTGCTTCACAATAAAATTATCGAATTCATCCAAGCATTGGCTAGAAGACTTATTATAAGGAATATCTCTTTCATCAAATCTACAGAGAGAATTTACCTCTACTACCTGTGTCGGGTTATCAAGACCATGTATTTCTTCAATAGGTGGTAGATTCTTAACATCTTCAGCTTTAATGCCCTCTTCTTTCATAGATTTCTTTGCCTCTTGCATATCTTCAGGACTGGGGAATAGAATACCTATTTTCCTCGGAGTTGTCTTTGGAGGTGGTTTGGGAATAGTCCAATCATTATCATTTCTCAATATATTATTTAATAGTAATTCAGCTTGTTCAATAGTTCGTTCCCTGAAAACACAACCAGCACAACTATCTAGGTGGTCCCTAGAAGCATCGGTTAGTTCATTATAAAAGATATCAAGTATTTCATTTTTCTTGAGAGGATGATCTGGCAAAGCAGTAAGTAATTGGAGAATCCTCCCCCAAGCTTATTGGAGACACTCTTCTTCAATTTGCACAAAGTTAAATATTTCCTGCAAGGCAGCTTGTTTCTTATGGGCAAGAAAATATTTTTCAGACAAGTAATAAATCATATCCTGGGGACTACGCACACAACCAGGAGCAGGATAATTAAACCATATCTTAGCATCACCCTTTAATGAGAACGGAAACAACTTAAGAATATAATAATAGCGAATTTTTTCTTCATGAGTAAATAGGGTGGCTATATCATTCAATTTAGTAAGATGTGCCACAACAGTTTCAAATTCATAACCATAGAAAGGATCAGATTCAACCAAAGTAATTAACTCAGGATCAATGGACAATTCATAATCCTTATCAGTGACAAAGATAGGTGAAGTAGCAAACTTAGCATCACATTGCATTCTAGCATTCAAAGATTTTTCTTTCCACTTGCGAAGCAATTCCTTAAGATCATCTCTATCCTTACAAGCAAGCAAGTCCCTAGCTACCTCTCCTTCCATAACATAACCTTCAGGTATATCAGGCAATTCATATCTAGGAGAGCTAGGTCTAGCAGGTGTATCATAGTATTCAGTTTCAATAATTTCATCAGATTCAAAAATATTATCAATTCAGCATTGGCTCTAGCAATTTGTTCATCAAGAAACTCACCCAGTGGCACAGTATCATCAATCAAAGTATCATCATAAGCATCATGCATAGCATAAGTAGCATCATCAATTACCTACGACATATCAGAATTACTAGCAGGTGGTGGTGTCGCAAATTTAGTCATAACAGAAGGTGAATCAAGTGCAGAGCTAGATGGCAGTTCCTTACCTGTCCTCGTAGTTGAGGGGTAGATCTTTGTTTTTGGATCTTTGAGATTCCTTCTAGTGATCAACAGATATATATCCCAAGTGACTCACAGAATAGAGCTATGCTCCCCGACAATGGCGCCAGAAAAAGGTCTTGATAACCCACAAGTATAGGGGATCACAACAGTTTTCGAGGGTAGAGTATTCAACCCAAATTTATTGATTCGACACAAGGGGAGCCAAAGAATATTCTCGAGTATTAGCAGCTGAGTTATCAATTCAACCACACCTAAAAGACTTAATATATGTAGCAAAGTATTCAGTAGCAAAGTAGTATGGAAGTGACGGTAACGGTGGCAAAAGTGATAATAGCAGTTTTGTAGTGTTTGTAACAATAGCAACGAAAAATTAACTTAGCAAAGATCAATATATGGAAAGCTCGTAGGCACATGATCAGTGATGGATAATTATGTCGGATGGCATTCATCGTACAACAGTTATAACATAGGATGACACAAAACGAGCTCCAGTTCATCAATGTAATGTAGGCATGTATTCCATATATAGTCATACATGCTTATAGAAAAGAACTTGCATGACATCTTTTGTCCTACCCTCCCATGGAAGCGGGGTCCTATTGGAAACTAAGGGATATTAAGGCCTCCTTTTAATAGAGAACCGAAACAAAGAATTAGCACTTAGTGAATACGCGAACTCCTCAAACTACGGTAATCACCGGAAAGAATCCCAGTTATTGTCACCCTGGGGGATGCGGATCATAACTCACAATAGGTGTCTACAACTTGCAAGATAGGATCAAGAACACATATATATTCACGAAAACATAATAGGTTCAGCTCTGAAATCATGGCACTCGGTCCCTAGTGACAAGCATTAGCATAGCAAAGTCATAGCAACATCGATCTCAGAACATAGTGGATACTAGGGATTAAACCCTAACAAAACTAACTCGATTACATGGTAAATCTCATCAACCCATCACCGTCTAGCAAGCCTACGATGGAATTACTCATGAACGGTAGAGAGCATCATGAAATTGGTGATGAAGGATGGTTGGTGATGACGATGGCGTCGATCTCCCCTCTCCGGAGCCCAAATCAGACTCTAGATCTGCCCTCCCAAGGAAGAACAGGAGGTGGTGGCGGCTCTATATCGTAAAACGCGATTAACTCTTCTCTCTAAGTTTTTTCTCCGTAAATAGGAATATATAGGAGTGGAAACGAGGTTAGAGGAGCAACAGGGGGCCCACAAGCCACAGTGGCGTGCCCTAGGGGGGTGGGCGCACCCCCTGGCTTGTGGCTAGGTGGTGGCCCCCCTGCAGCTGATTCTTTCGCCAATATTTTTTGTTAATTCCAAAAATATTCTCCATAAATTTTTAGGTCAATCCGAGAACTTTTATTTCTGCACAAAAATAACACCAAGGCAATTCTGCTAAAAACAGCGTCAGTCCGGGTTAGTTCCATTCAGATCATGCAAATTAGAGTCCAAAACAAGGGCAAAAGAGTTTGGAAAAGTAGATACGTTGGAGACGTATCACTCCGCTTGGCTGCCAAGATTTTGCCTTCATCGTTGTCGGGAAACTTTTTTCATTACCGAACGTTGCATTCTATATATATGGCGGTGGGTCGGCATCGTCAGCTACCAAGTCAGACCTCATTGACAATGACGACAAGGTGCCCGTTCCGTCTCTTCCAAGGGGAAATAGCCCATCCACGACATCAGGGACGTCACCCTACAGACATGCTCTTCCAAAGGCAAGGAGCTAAGCTACCACAACAGGGAGCGCACGATGCGCACCCCTTGTCGAGGCTCTTCCGAGGGGTATGAATTGTTCAAAAGTGCAATTTGATATGCTCGAGTATGAATTGTTCAGTTCAATTTCAGTGTTGGTGGGTTTGGTTGTCTGTAGTGAGCATATACCTTGTTTAGCATGATATGTGGTTGTTTGTAGTGAACATGTGTCCAGTTTCATTGCTAGATTTGGTTGTTCAATCATACAATTGGTTCCCGTTTAAGATGGTGTATTTAACACGCCCCTGTTTATTTCAGTTTTCTCACAATGCGATATTGAATCATACAATTTGATGTTTAAGCACATGGTGCATTCTATCTTCTATGCAATTTCAACAATACTAGTATGAATGACTGTTTGGCTGTTGTTAAGTCTGTTGTGGTGAGCATATGCTTCCTTTCAAGGTTTTTTGGTGGTTTGTGGTTATGATTTGTCCAGTTTCAATTGTTATCTTTGGTTGTTTGTAGTATGCCTCTGATCTACTCTGCTTTGATGTCAGGAATGTGCTATGCTGCAGTATGAATTGTAATGTTCAAAAGTGTAATTTGATATGCTGGAGTATGAATTATTCAGTTCAATTTCACTGCCTATGTTTGGTAGTCTGTAGTTATCATATACCTATATTTTGTTGTTTGTACTATGCATCTGATCTACTCTAGTTTGATGTCAGGATTTTTTCTTCATCGCCAACGGGACCATTTTCATTTATGGAAGTCGCGTTCTATGGCGATGTTTTGGCATCCTCACCTACCAAGTCAGGTTTCATTGACGACGACAACTTGTCGTCAACAAGTGCGCCCTATGCTCGAGTATGAATTTTTCAGTTTAACTTCATGAACGTCTATGTTTGGTTGTCTGTAGTGAGTATATACCTTGCTTAGTTGTTTTTGGTTGTTTGTAGTGAACATATGTCCAGCTTGAATTGCTAGATTTGGTTGTTCAATCATATAATTGGTTCTTGTTAAAGCTGGTGTAGTTAACATGCCCCTGTTTATTCCGGTTTTCTAACAATGTGATCTTCAATCATAGAATTTGATGTTTAAGCACATGTTACGTTCTATGCAATTTCAACAATACCGATATGAATGACTATTTGGTTGATGTAGTATGCCGTGTTTATTTAGTTATACACCACCTGTTTTTTTCACTATGTGATGTTCAATTATACAATATGATGTTTAAGAACAAGCTTTGTTCTATGCAAATTCAACAAGGTCATTATGAATGACTTTATTTGGTAGTTGTTAAGCCTGATGTAGTGAGCATATGCCTATTTTAATGGTTTTTGGTTCACATGGCTATATTGGTTTCCCATGTTATACTCCCTCCACCCATAATATAAGACGCTAATACATCCAATGTGTTTGTGCATTGAATGTAATTACATCTTATATAGTGGGACGGAGAGAGCATCCTATGAGGTAACTAATAAACATTGCTAGTACAATGGGTCAAAATGTGGCAATTAAAATATTTATTTACAGTTTGTCCAAGACAACAGTGATATGAAGTATATTAACTCAGAACTATGTACCCTTTTTACTGCACATAATGAGTTGTTAGATGACAATATCTGTATCTCTTTCCCTTTGTGATAACCTCGTATATTAGGGATGATAGACTACTCATATCAATAAGGAATTCCTTCTATTCCGGAAGCTCATTCAAACAGAACTCCCAGGTTAAGCGTGCTTGGCTTGGAGAAGTTCTAGGATGGATGACC
Organism: Hordeum marinum; assembly: GCA_022496015.1. NCBI lineage: Eukaryota > Viridiplantae > Streptophyta > Magnoliopsida > Poales > Poaceae > Hordeum > Hordeum marinum. The sequence goes on from CM039678.1 coordinate 474,349,564, forward strand.
GACCGGAAAGTTGGTCCCGGGTGCGCATGAGTGAGGACAAAGTGCGCAAAAAAGACTAGTATTGATCTGTGGGGCTAGTCTAGATCCCGCCAGGAGTAACGACCACCGGCGGGTGTGTCCGGGACGTTACAAGTTGGTATCAGAGCCGACCCTCGCAGTTACACGGATGTTTGCCGATAGTTGCGCGATCATGTTGTTCACGAAGTTGGTGACCCGTCGTGGCACACGGAATGACACATGTATTGGACTGGAAGCACAAAATTTTGTGCCAAGAGGGAACATTCCTGTGCCCGACGAGAACGTTGGTTCCTCTGAGTGGTGGTGTATGTGATAGCCTGGCATATTAGGGATGATAGACTACTCATATCAATAAGGAATTCCTTCTTTTCTGGAAGCCCATTCAAATAGAACTCTCAGGTTAAGCGTGCTTGGCTTGGAATCGTTCTAGGATGGGTGACCGACCGGGAAGTTGGTCCCGGGTGCGCATGAGTGAGGACAAAGTACGCAGAAAAGACTAGTATTGATTTGTGAGGCCGGTCTAGATCCCACTAGGAGCAATGACCAACGGCGGGTGTGTCCGGGACGTTACACCTTTGCAATGGTTCCCAATGCTTTCTTTACCGTATTTAATACAAGTATTCAACCGTCGTTCATCATTCTTTATTTGGTGCTTATGTAATTCTTTCATTGACATAATTCTTGAGCGTATGTACATGTGAATGTAATAATGCATTGGTTGATGAACCTATCTATGTATATGTAAAAACCTATTCCCCAGTTTCAAATTCAATTTGTTTTTGTGATGTAGTATGCATGGCAAACGTTGGACCATAGAATAGCGCAGGCGATACTTATCTTGTCGGACGCAAGTACGATATTTCTTAAACCTATTCGATACTTGTACGATGGTTAAATTATAGTCTTAGTTAAATATCGCCAATGGTTCGTCCAATATAAATGTTTGTGATATACCCCTTATCATACACGCTTCATAATCGTGAACTTATGATTTGATGCGCATCGTAAATGGTGAGCCATAGAACAACGCGTGCAATGTTAGTGTGATCTCACACGAGTTGCAAGGATGGGTCGTATGGTAAGTCCACCATATCTCAAATGGTTGACCGGTGACTATCATCTGTGATAGATGCGGACATCCCATACGCTTAGATTTGCGAAATGTTTGCATTCGTTGGACACCATCGCCGACGATTATGTGTCGTGTGGGATGGACCCTCCCTATCGCCCACACATGCAAGGCGACGGTTTCAAAACATGTCACAAAAAGTATTCATGCACTAGTTCCGCGAAGAGATGATGATACAAGTGCAATATGGATGATAGATATAGGTTTTTATAATCTAAAATTATAAAAAAAGCAAGGTAACAAGTAGTAAAACTGAGCATAAACGGTATATATATTAATGCTTGGAAATAAGGCCTAGGATTCATACTTTCACTAGTGCAATCTTCCAACAATGCTAACATGGTTGAATCATATGATCATCCCTCAACGTGCAACAGAGAATCACTCCAAAGTTTCTATCTAGCAGAGAACATAAGATGAATTGGTGTAGGTAGTACAACCACCTCAACGTTATTCTTTCTGATCAATCTTTTGAGATATTCCTATAAGTGTCACAAACATCCCCAGGGTTCGTACTAAAATAACACCAATGATACATATCAATCAACCCTAATGTCACCTAGATATTCCAATGTCACCTAAAGTATACGTGAGTAAATTATGCGACATGCATCGAGCAATTTCAGATCTATCATATTCAATCAAACACAAAAAACTTCAAGGATCACCACAAGATTTCTATCGAAGAAAGTAGTATGAAAACGTGCAATCAACCCCTATGCATAGATCCCCAAGGTCACTGGAATCCGTAAGTTGATGTCAAAAGATATATCAAGTGAATCAATAGAATATCCCATTTCCACCACGGGTATTCACATTCAAGACATACATCAAGTAATCTCAAATCCAATATTCAATACGACATAACAAAATCTCAAAGGGAAAGATTCAATTCATTGTAACAAGATAGCAAGGGAAGAACACCATATGATCCAACTATATTAACAAAAGTCCGTGATACATCAAGATCGTGCCATCTCAAGAACACAAGAGAGAGAGATTAAACACATAGCTACTGATACATAACCTCAGCCCCGAGGGTGAACTACTCCTTCATTGTCATGGCCTCCGCCGGAATGATGAAGATAGCCACCGCAGATAATTTACCCCATCCAGCAGGGTACTGGAAAGGTTCCAGATGGGTTTTTCATTGATACAGAGAGTTGCGGTGGCAGAGCGGAAGTTCCGTGTTTATTTGTGAGGTTTTCTGTATATATATGATTTTTGGCGTTGAAATCATGCTAAACGGAGGCACGTGGACCCCACAAGCATTCAGGGCTCGCCCAGGGGATGGGCGCGCCCTGTTGTCTTGTGGCCCACAGGTGGCTCCTGTCCAGTGCTTCTTCGCTCCGGTATTTCTTATTTTCTTCAGAAAAAATCATGAAATGTTTCGAGGGATTCCGAGAACTTTTATTTTTTCTACAAAAACAACACCATGGTAATTCTGCTGAAAACAACGTCAGTCCAGGTTAGTTCTAAATAAATCATATAAAGTGCATATAAACCATATAAAAGTATTGTAAACATAGGCAAATATGGTATGAATACTTCATAAATTATCGATACATTGGAAACGTATCAGGCGGCCATACATACGCGACAGAGATGGGTGGTGATGGAGCAGTCCCGGTCAGAGAAGGGAGGCAATGGCCGGCGCAGGGCGACGACCGATGCAGGGCTAAGGGCGAGCAGAGGCGCGGGCGAAGGCCGTTAGGGACCACCGCGTTGTGCAAGTCTACCAGGTCGGTGTAGAGGCCGGTTTGCACCGATGTCGGAGTAGAGGCGCAGGGTCGAAGGCGACGATGGGCGACGCAAACTAATATTATATCGAAAAACCAAAAAGAAAATGCTGATCAATACAACCAGCGGGACAGAGAAAAACCGGATCAAAGGATCAGGAAAAAGACTCTCTAGGGCAGCCGGTCAACACAAACGGCGGAAGAACCCTAGGTACGAATGGTGCGGCCCCCGGCGGCGGGCATGGAGGCTGACCACCCTAAGGGCGGCACAGGGCGAAAGCGACGGCGGCTACGGTTTGATCGGTTAGGCTAATAGCATGTAAAAGGGATAGAGAGCTAATTGATAGAATTGTTGTTTATTGTATTGATTGAGCGTCGTGCACATATATATAGAAATACAATGATTTGCTTGGAGTACAAGACAAGATAGAATAATAACCTACACTGTCCTATTTTTTTTCTAATAATCTATATACTCAACATCCTCTAACCCTAACTGGCCATTGTTCATTTTCATCCTCAAGCCCGCAACACGAACAAGATTCTTTTATTCCCGAGCAATCCCCAACTCTGGCGAGTTCATGTCTGAACATTTGTTGACCACGCAACAGCGTCCCCATCTCCTACTCGGACGCTATCCAATCCAATTGGCGGTCAATAAGAAAAGACCCCTCCCTCCACCACCCACCACATGCACGGTCAACGTGCTACCACGCCTCCGCGGCAAGGTTGTGATCAGCTGTGTCACCCCCTCAGCCTCGCTGGTGGCATGCCAATGGGGAAATGAACGTGGCTCCGTGTAGCCCTTGTTCGTCCTTGGGGCTACGCCGTTGCTTTCCAAAGTAAGGAAATCGATTGATCCAAATCATATTTTCATGTAACAAATCTTTATCTAATAATAAAATACAGAGTGCTTCTGTCCGCTCATCATCGTTCAAATTATCTTTAAAGTTGTCGAAAATTACCCACCATACCACCGGTTAATGGAAAAGACGATTTCACGCTTGGTTCATTTACATATGTATCTCCCAATACATCACAAGTGTGCATGCACCCAACTGGTTGGAGTCGTAACCTTTTATCTGGCCCTTATTTCATGTTAATGCAAAATAGAACTGCCTCGCCCAAGTATCATCTTAGCAAATGGGCCACACATTGTTACAATTTTGGCCCGGCAACTTTCTATTAACCTTTCTCTTTTTCTGACAGATTTAATTTTAAGAAAAATATTCATATCTTTTAAATCCTAACTTCAAAACAAGAATGTTATATACAGAAATAGTTCAGAGAAATGTGTAGATTCCAAATATGATATTATCTTACATCTTAATTATTTCTAAAATTATATTTATGTTGCACCCTTAATTAATAATTTCCTTTATATGGGGTATTTTCAGAATGCCTATTCGTTATACATATCCGTATAAATTGATTGTTTTTGCTGAAGATATCTTATTTGTTTACAATCAAATTAAATCTTGACTTGAATTACATTTACAAAGACGTATATCAAGAAGACAAAAATATGTACTTATGCACATGTTATCATTGAGTACTAAAGTGTGCCTTGCTATTTTGAGCCTAATGCACTATTTATTGGGTATCCCCGAGGAGGAGCGCAGGGAAGATGCGAATTGATACGACAACTAGGTAGATATTTTTGTTGTCTAATAAAACAGACACAACTTCAATACACTTAAAAAATCGACCCGTGATTATGTTTGTGCACAACACTATTTATCTTGTTGTTTTTCATACATGAAAGACGTTAAATGATTTGCTGGTGTCTTCGGGTGTGTGTATGAGGAATGAATTTTCTTTTCTCCGGTTGCTACGTACGGGCATGTTTGCTAGTAAATAGGAAAAAGGAAAAGCCCCCCTCTAACGTACTAATTATAGCCTATGCGTCTATCTCGTCGGTTGCTCGACGCTTATCATGTAGACCCCACTTTACTCTCCCATACAACGTCTGCCTTATTCTTATTCTGAACCTCACCCACGTCCATCTTCGTCTCCTTCCTTCCCCGGCCCTTCCTTATGTGTCTTGAATTCTTGTCAGGAGGTGGCCATGGCACCGTTGTCGCATTCGGCATGTACCTTTTGTGGGGAGTCGAAAAACGATGCACCGGCGTCGCAACAGGATGCACCAGTCGCATGCTCGCCGCACCAACGTCTAGCATGTGGTGTTGGCAATAGGATGCATCATTGGTGCTTACTTCACGCTGCTATCGGTGACGGAATCCGAGGGGTACTAGCTGTTGCAAGGGGATGTCGACCAACAGAGATTGGAATGAGCATCACCACACGTAGAATGGTCACTCGTGCATGGCAGATTACATGCTTTGTAACATAGGTCATGTTCCAAGGAGGCTTGCAACACAAGCCATGTTGCAAATAAGTTGTGACGGCTACTATTTTTCCTTTCCTCACAATAGCGGCTCATGGCAACATAGGTCATATTGCAACCTGAAAGTAACATGGCTCATTTTGGAAAGCATTGGTTTTTGCAAATCTCCAAGCGCAACATGAGTACTATTGCAAACATCCCAGTGCAAACATTACTGATGTTGCACACACTCGCCGGCTGTATCAGACAACTATCGCGTGGTAAATCTCATGACTTGCAACCCAAATGATTTTTTAGAAAAGATTAGTTGGCCGACATATAGCATGGTCGGCCCAAATAATACTATTGAGTCCTTGAAGTTTCCTTTTTACTACTCCTTCGTTTTTTGTTTACTCCACATATTAGCAATGACCTAAGTTAAACTTTATAATGTTTAACCAAGTCTAGGGAAAACCGATCTAGACTTTCAAAAAGGAAATATATATGGTACAAAAATATATTGAGTGATGATTTCATAGGCATTGATTTGGTATTGTGGATGTTACTTTTTTAATATAAACTTGATCAAAATTTAGAATTTTTATCCGGAGATAAAGCTGATATGTGAAGTGAAAAAAAACGAAAGGAGTACTAACGGAAATACGGAATGCACAAGTGATAATCACGGATAGGTACCCGCCCGCGCGAGAGCGATCCTGTCCTCCGCATGCGTTTCCTTGAAAGCTGTTTTGCTTCTTCTCTTTCGTTGGCGTACGTCCTCATATGTTTTGTTCTTCCTTTTCTAGAAGCCGAAACGTATCCGCGCACCGTCGGACGTCTTTCGCTTGAATGCATGAACACACTACGTTTTTTTTACTAGTGCACACACTACGTTGTTTTCCTTACAAATGTCCATATATACGGTACGAGAGATTAATGGAAAGCAAAAAAAACTGCAATATATATGCACGGGCTCATTGTACGTTTCCCACTTTATCGATCGATTCCACCAAGTATGCACTATTCTCCAAACATGGTGATTCGCTAATTGTTTGGTTGTTCGTTATTGTATACCAAAGATAGGCGTAGGTTCTCCCATTATATTATTATTATTATTATTATTATTATTATTATTGACCTTTATAACTACCAAACGTTCAGATTTTAGCAATATGTAAGAACGATCCTTATTTCACTCTAATTATGCACATGCATGCATCAGAATGATTATTTTTTCCTTTCAAGAACACTTCCTCCTCTAATTGCATACATATACGCATTAGAGGACGAAAAGCTGATGGCATCCTAGATTCATTCTTTTTTCAAACTTTAAAATGTTTTGTAGTAGCTCAAACCGTCGTTCCGACTCAAAAATCGTCTTCACAAAAAAATGGTCTCGACGAGATCTTCAAAACTAGATCCCATGTTCATATGTTCTCATGACTTCTGTTTGGACCAAAAGTTACCACATCTGGGCTACGTAAGTTATCACGTCTGTCATACATAAGTTACCATGTGATTTACATAAAAGTTGTCGGGGTTATATTTCACTAACAACCCTCCACCACCTCTCACCATCGCCATCAAAGTTATCGGGACTGATGTACATAAGTTATCAGGTCTGGGATATGCGAGTTATCATGCTAATCACACAAAAAGTTACCGGGGGTATACTTCATCAACCGTCATCCCCCTGCCTAGTCTCCAAATTTATCAAGACTGGGGTACATAATTTATCAGGTCTACGATATGTGAGCTATCCTGGTATTCACATACAATTTACCGGGGGTATATTTCATCACCCCTCCTCGCCAAAGTTGCCAAGACCCGGGTGCATAAGTTATCAGGTCTCCGATATGTGAATTATCATGTTATTCACACCAAAGTTATTGGGGGTATATTTCATGACCCCCCCCCCCCCCCCAATCCACCCCCAATGGTAAAGTTATCAAGACCGGGGTACATAAGTTATTCGTCTGTAATTTGTGAGTTACACCCGCCCCCCTCCATGGGCCTTGCCAAAATTACAATGGTATCATTAACTCAGAGATGACTTGGTAAAATAATCTACTCAAGTGTGGAAAAGATCGGATATTGCAATAACTTTTGTGCAAACGTAGAAGAGGGGACATCTTAAATAGATTGTTTGCTTTCATTTTTCCAAAAAAGGGAAAGTAGGGGAGATGGTTGGCTGGTTGAGTTATCTGATAAGAGGTAGAAGGAATGAATCCTGTTGCACACTATTTTTTGCGTGAAAAACATAAATTATCCATACTTGTGTCTTCCTCTTTCTCCGCGATTTCCTCTTTCCCAGCGAGTTTGTTACACACGTAAAAACTGAGAGTCGGGAAGATTAACGCGAGTTAAAAACCGTCGGCTCACAGGTCATTCGGATCTAATGTTAAATACCGAACGTTTGGAAATTAACAATTTCGTATTATTTATTATTATTATTATTATTATTATTTGGGCAGCTATACAGACGATAGCTTTCTGCATGATTTTTGCACTATGGATCGCACTGTTTGACAAAGCAGAGTAGTTTCCTTATATACAACGATGATACGTGTGTGGATTGTGGTAAGTTAGCATACGGCCGGATCTAAACAGTTGTTGTACAACTGTACACGTGACGTGATTATCTATATCCCGCAATTAAAGACGATCGGCAAGTTTCCCTCAAAGAAAGACGATCACGAAGCAACTCAATATACTACTATATTAAAGCTACTGAGCGACGAGCCTTCTCCTTCGCAGCCTGTGTTAGGCCATGCATCTCTTAACCTAACACGTGTTCCTTTTCAAAATCTATCTATTTATTTATTTTTCTTAGTGTTTACTGTTGTAATTTTTTGTATTGTACAATCGAATCTGTTTACGTATACAAACATATATTTATTCCTATGAACGCACCCATATACACCTTATCCATACGAGCACCTTCGAGATACTGTGCCGACATATTTTATAAAGTCAACCATAGATGTCCAGTCCACGAAAACGTCTCATCCCTCTGAACGAACATCGTTGGAAGTGTTTATTGTTGATCTTTTTAGCACGATACAATCGAAATTGCTCACATACACGAATATAAGCTCATCCTATGAACACACACCCACACATTCTACCCATATGAACACCTCACAAAGATTGAGTTGATATAACATCTTAAGATTTTACGAAGTCATCGTGGACGCCTTGCAGTCCACAAGAACGTCACATCCCACTGAACGAACATCGCCAGAAGCCGAAAATAAATCAAGAATAATGCGAGCACCTATATCAAATGTAGGATTTGAATCCTAGTGGGCTAGGGAGCGAATGAGATAATTCAATCTTTTATTTTTCTCACCACGTTGGTCAGTGTTTTGTGCAAGTATGCATAGACAGAACTCTCTAACAACAACATGCTTTGTGGTACCGGTATGCAACTCTATTTAGGTTTCTTATTAGATAGAGAATACAAAGAAATGCTATCTATGTACATCTTTTATATGGTATCATATAGTTTTGATTAGCATATGCATCTTATGTACTTGCGATTTTTTTTTATAGGAGACTTGAGAGCCTACATAATAAATGACTATGATTTTTGCTCTGCTCAATGTTTTTCTCACATTGTAAAAAATGACATTATTACAAAAGTGACATGAGAGCAAACCCTTCTCGGTAGGACGATCCTCTTCTTCCAACCGCGCCCACAGATTTGGATGCTAATTTTATAAATATTAAAACTCTTCACGGAAGAGATGTGCAAACTGTTTGGCAATATGAAATAAGTTTATTTTTGTAAATAATTTTTGTGGAAATTTACTAGCTAAGCAAAAGTTATTCTTTCAAATGTCAAAACTGCCAAAGGTGCAACAATCAATTGAGTTTGCACGTTCTAAATACATTTCTCTTCTCTCTAAATTAATGATAATACATTTCTCTTCTCACTAATTGAATGATGTAGAGAGCCAATCGACCGGCTACTTCACTAGGAGGACGAACAGATGCTCGCCATCCAAAAGAAACTTGAATCCTAATTGTGCCATGTGCTCCAACTCCCAACTCCTCTCATCCAAAAGACATTGTTTTGATATCACTATCTTACTATAATAACAATTCTATTGTTCAATGGGTGTCCTCTTTACTATCTCCTCTCAATATGTTTTTGTGATTCGTGATTGCCTCCGTTTCATTTTTAACCAATTTTATGTAGGTATTTTTTTCTAGAATTGTATTTTCTATCATACAATAAATTAACCACTTCATTTTAAATCACCATGTTCACAATGAAGCCGGCCTGACTTATCTCCAAAATGACATTAGTTAATTTCTACAATTTAGTCAAAAACGGGCTCACCCGAGATTTCCTTCGGGCATGGCGTGCCGCCGTGCCTTCGGCCTGCTAGTACCTCGTAGGAGTACTAGCACTCTACTACTACTTTGGTAGGGATCTTTTTTGGAAATCAAATTAAATTAAAAGCTAGCTGTAGTTTTTGTCCAAATCAAAGGTACGGATCGATCGGCCGGATTTGCACCGAAGTACAGGCAAAAATGAATGGCCGATGGGTCGATATGTTCTCACGAAATCAATCTCTACCTCTACGCTTTAACTTACTAGTATTATTTTCGTCAACCATCTACAGCTAGCCAGCGAAAAAACGCCTGCACATTAAAGCACCACGTGAGTTGATTTTGCATGCAGATGCAGTGCATGAACGTACTACGTAACGCGCTAAACGTATGCATGCAGTTTCCTTCGTCCCCGAATTGCCCTCCACTAACCACGGCCGGCTTTGTACGTGATCCCTGATCTTTACCAAGTCCGGAGACCAGACCGCGTAATTTGTTTTGCTTTGTTACTATGTTTCCTTAGACCCCAAGATCCGTACATATACGTGCGTGCTGATTTGGCTCCACAACATATACTTAACTTAAACGATATGTACTCGAGTTAACTCTGCAAATCAACGGATCGATGGAATTCGTCTGGAACGGAAGCCAGCAATCTCGGTGCATGTAAGCGTTCGTTGCCGCGAACTCGTGGTTTCTACGTACTCCAAATTAAGGGAGGTTGAAACGGAAGCCATAAATAAAAGGGAAAATCCCTCCTGAAAAGGTGAAGGATTAACTATTGAGGGCCGGTCAATCTCATCGTCAGTTGCTTTCTCACTCAGGGCCCGAGGACGTGGACGCCAACCAAAACCAAGTCACGCACCATAAATACTCGGCTGCCTGCCATCTACGGACCTCGTTTCTTTGCCACCCTACCTCCCTGCCCGTCCGGCCGTCCCCTCGCCGATCCATGACCGCACCTAGCTCCCACCACATCTGACTAACTCCGGGGACGCATCGCCTTGGCTTGGCAGTATATATAGGAGCGAGCTAGCGGACGGCGTGCGCGCCCCATCAATCGCCATGGCCGTGGGCCTGCAACGGCTGCGCCACATGTTACTCGCCACCGGCGCCGGCGCCGGCCACCACCAGCTCGCCTCCGGCGCTGCTATGCCAGCGAGTGGGCCTTGTCATGGCGCTGCGGTGCCGAGCCAGCGGGGGCATCTGCCGTACGCGGACCACTTCACGCTGCCGCCGCCGACGACGACGACGGCGACGTCGGCCGCGGATCAGTATTCGGAGTTCTTGGCGTTGGCCGCGGTTGATCTGGCGAAGAAGGGCGCCAGGCCCGACGGTGGTCAGGAAATGAGCACAAACAAGCGGAAGCGCGACGAGCCGTCGTCGGTGCTTGGCGCGGCCGACGTTCTTGCGGGCCACGTCCAGCAGCAGACCATCGAGGTCGACCGCATCCTGCTCAAACATGTAAGTCCCATGACCAAATCGCCACAACCGATCGATGCTTTGCGATTCAGGCTTTAATTTCTAGCTTTTGTTAACCGTGGTCCATGATGCAGACGAAGAAGATGTGGACTACTTTGGCGGAGCAGAGGCAGAGTGACATGAGGCTCATCGTCTCGACCGTGGAAGCCAGGGCGGCGAAGCGGCTCAAGGCCAAGGATGAGGAGATTGAGCGGATCAGGACCATGAACTGGGCACTCGAGGAGCGCCTTCAGAACCTCTTCATGGAGGCTCAGATGTGGCGCGACGTCGCGCAGTCCAACGAGGCCACGGCCAACGTGCTCCGCGGCGACCTGCAGCGGGTGCTCGACGACCAGGCGGTCCGTGGCGGTGGAAGCGGCGGCGATCAGGACGACGCCGAGTCGTGCTGCTGTGGGGAGAACGAGGTAGTGGAGGGGCGCCCCGCGACAGGAGCAGGAAGGTGCAAGGCGTGCCGCGGGGGCGCGGCCGTTGTGCTGCTGCTGCCGTGCCGGCACCTCTGCGTGTGCGCGCCGTGCGCGGCCGCGGCGCAGGCGTGCCCGTCGTGCGGAAGCGCCAAGAATGGCAGCGTCTGCATCAACTTTTCGTGATGTGGGAGGAATAGTTTTAGTGTCGACATTTTTTTCCCTTCTGAAACTTACTAGAGTCGACTTTTGTTAGTTTTGTCTTTTTCACCTTTTGTTTTCGTTGTTGACGGGGGTGATAGGGCGATGGTTGGATGACATAGATATGAGAGGATGCGTTTTCCTTCTTTTATTTTGTTTAGCTTTTTGCTCAAGGTGTTGGATCAATTGTTCAACAAGAAGAAAAACAGTTCCGAGTATTGCAGATATATGCTTCAAATTAAATACATAGTGTAGATTAAAAAATTGAACAATAGATATGAGTTGTGTCCAAGGGTTTGCGCGGACTTAGGTAGGTGAGCGGTGAGAGATGCTGGAGATAGTGTAAACGGAGGCATACGGAGACATTAAGGGTGTGTTTGGTAGTATTTCCAACCTAACATGGTTGTTCTCTTTTGATACAAGCTGGGTGTAGATACGTTGAGTACATGCATTTGATGTTGTTTGGTACCGATGTATGTGCTGATAATTTAAATAAAATTTGGACAAAATTTGAAAGTTTGATCTTTTGAAATTTAAACATTTTTTTTAGAATTTGAACATTTTTAGAAAATTCAATATTTTATTAAATCAAAAAAATTCTCAAAATTTAAAAAATGAGCTCTATACTTTTTTGAAAATTAAAAAATAATATAAAATCTGGTCATTTTTTGGAAAGAACAATAAAAAATGGGGCATGTTTTTGAAAATTTCATCAAATGTTGAAAAACTAAATAATTTTTGGTATTATGAACATTTTCTGAAAGTTAAATTATTTTTTAGAAATCTTAAACATTTTGAAAACACATTGTCGCTCGCTTCACTCATGCATGCTGACTAGTGAACAGTTGTTGAGATGGTCTTCTTTCGTGCATGCTAAGAGGGTATTTGGGCTGAGCTCATGTATGGTGAGAAGGCCACATGCAGGCTACCAAACACCCAAAAGTGGGTTGCGAAGTGAACCGTTGAGCTCATGCATTGTTCATGCACTCTACCAAACACACCAGAAGGCGACATTATTATAGCATTGACGATTGTGGCGGAGGAGCGGCGAGAAATGAGGGCAAGAAGGATACACGCAGTGCACCGCATGGTGGTGCAACTGAGAAACTGATGGATATAACTAGGCTTAGGCTTTAGAGATCTACACAACAGGAAAATCAAGTTGAAGATAGGAACCTGATTCAGATCCAACGATTCAAAGATTGACTTGAATTTAAGGGGGAAAATCTCGGCTGGCCAAAGCTTGGTTGCCTAAATTTGTAAGAACGACTATATAGAAGGGCATTATTTAATTCATTCAGATCCAACTGTCCAAAGATTGACTTGAATTTATAGAACATTTGCTCGCTGGCAAAAGGTTGTATGAATAAATTCGTAATAACAACTATATAGAAGCTCACCATTTAGTTGATTCCAATCCAACTGTCCAAAGATTGATTTGAATTTATAGAAAATTTGCTCGGCTTGCAAAAGGTTGGTGCCTAACTTCATACAATTGAAAATATTTTTTAATTTCATTTATGTGGGGGTGAAGAAGGTGTTCATCTCCTAGCGGCGCATGTAGCGAAAGGCTCGCTAGGTTTAAAATCTTGAGATCTAGCGAAAGGAAGATAAGAACCATATTCAGATGTAATGGTCCAAACTATTGATCAACTTTCAAACGAACAGAGCACAAAAATTCTAAGTCCTTATTGTAAAGAAATGATCCCGTGCTACTGATAATGATGAGTACATGTACATTTACCCTATGGAGGGGTGCATCGTGCAGATGCAATGGTCTAAGCTATGCACACGAAGAGATGCATCAGTTCCTATAGAGATGGGGAAGGCATGTGTCTCCTGTGATGATAACACATGGGTAGTTACAAGTATATATTTTTCCCTTAATTAACATGCACTTCCTAACATTCCCCTAATCTACGCTAGTCATTGTATTTTCATCAGTCTTCCTCCACCTTTTTCCTCCTCCTTCTTCCTCCACCTCCTTTCTCATCCTTGCTCCTCGATAGCAATTTTGTCACTGTTATTTGTTTTTTTGTTTGAAATTACATGTTAATATCCATGTAACCACCATTCTATGATGTATAGGAATTCTCCCACTGTTTTTCTTTAGTATGTATTTGTTGCTACCATTGATCACATGTTGTGTTAGTCTATCCTTTATTTTCCTAAAGCATGAAAAAATTATTTAATTTTAATTTTTAGATGGATGAAGTGGCAAGAAAGATTTGACAGCTAATTGATTGAATGTTGTTATCATTGACCAAATGTTCTTGATTTGTATGCTTATATGTTGTTAATGTTTAGTAGAGCTATGTAGCAAACCCCGAGAATAATTGTGGGTCGTATGGTTGACCGTGCCATTACTAGTGATTCAAATTTGTGATACATTTATCACTCTACTAACATAAATTGCTCAAATCAGCTCGGAATGAGGAAGTCTCATCTTTTTATTGTGTTCTTTGTTTGTGGAGAGAGAGAGAGAATTGTTGTTGGGTAGTATCCATATTTCTATCAAGGAGCAAATAGCCATGTTTCTTCTAATAATTTGCCAAAACCAAGGGTATAGGACACTGCTACCAATCTTTATAAGAAGATCTATGGAAGAAACATTTAAAAGTGGTCCAGTATGATGTTGGGGAGTTGCGAAATGAGGTGATTTGGCATCCCTCCAATCAATGTCAACCTAAAATATGACAAAGCACCAACTTCAATCCATATTTCGAGGTAATTTAATTGATTTACAAATAAAGACAGACGTTTGATGGGACTTATGAATAAAAAATATTTGTATTTATTAACTAGGATTGTACTAGAGCAATTGATGGGACTCATGTTCTTGCTAAAGTCCCCAAAAGGATATCCGCTACCTTTAGACATCCGCTGCCTTAGGGGTAGAATAGAGGGGACTACCCAGAAAGTAATGACCATGGTAGACTTTGATGTAAAGTTTACCTATATATTTGAGGTGTAGGAGGGTTCAGCCCATGATGTCCTTACATTTGCAAATGTATTGGAGAGGGATGATGGGTTGAAAGTCCCTACATGTATGAATTTAGAGTCTACAAGCTAAATATATTAATTTCTCCCCCACAGCTAATAGTTTTATTTCATAGGAAAATTATACCTTGTTGATGCAGGGTGTGAGGACGGGGCTTTCTTGCACCATACGTTGCTACAAGGTGCCACTTGAAGAAGTATGGCCGAGGGAACCGTCCTCAAATGCTAAAGCGTTGTTCAACTTAAGACACTATTGAAAGGACGTGGATGTCGCCTAGAGAGGGGGTGAATAGGTGTTGGAAATATGCCCTAGAGGCAATAAATAAAGTGTTTATTATTGTATTTCCTTGTTCATGATAATCGTTTATTATCCATGCTATAATTGTATTAATTGGAAACATGGATACATGTGTGGATACATAGACAAACACAATGTCCCTAGTTTACCTCTAGTGAACTAGCTCGTTGATTGAAAGATGGTTAAGGTTTCCTAGCCATGGACATGAGATGCCATTTTATAACGGGGTCACATCATTAGGAGAATGATGTGATGGACAAGACCCAAACTACAAACGTAGCTTATGATCGTGTCAGTTTATTGCTACTGTTTTCTGCATGTCAAGTATATGTTCCTATGACCATGAGATCATGCAACTCACAGATATCGGAGGAGTACCTTGTGTGTATCAAACGTCGCAACGTAACTGGGTTATTATAAAGGTGCTCTACAGGTGTCTCCGAGGGTGTCTGTTGAATTGACATGGATCGAGACTGGGATTTGTTACTCCGTGTGACGGAGAGGTATCTCAGGGCCCACTCGGTAATACAACATCACAATGAGCCTTGCAAGCAATGTGACTAATTGTTAGTTGTGGGATCTTGTATTACGGAACGAGTAAAGAGACTTTCCGGTAACGAGATTGAACTAGGTATGCAGATACCAACGATCGAATCTCGGGCAAGTAACATACCGAAGAACAAAGGGAACATCATACGGGATTAACTGAATCCTTGACATAGAGGTTCGACCGATAAAGATCTTCGTAGAATGTGTAGGAACCAATGTGGACATCCAGGTCCCGCCATTGGTTATTGACCGTAGAGGTGTCTCGGTCATGTCTACATAGTTCTCGAACCCGCAGGGTCTGCACACTTAAGGTTTGGTGACGTTTCGATAATATAGAGTTATGTATGGTGGTGACCGAAGTTTGTTCGGAGTCCCAGATGAGATCCTGGACATCACGAGGAGCTCCGGAATGGTCCGGAGGTAAAGATTCATATATAGGAAGTCCCAGTTTGGTCGCCGGAAAAGTTTCGGGCTCATCGGTAGTGTACCGGGAGTGCCGGTAGTGTACCGGGGGACCTCCGGGAGGGGTATTTCGACCCTAGAGGGTCCATGGGCTGTGGGAGAATAATAACCAGCCCTTAGTGGGCTGGTGGAACAGCCACAAAAGGCCCATGGCGCCAGGAGGGAAAAGGCCTAAAGAAAAAGGTGAAAAAAGGCAAAAAGGGTGAATCCTACTCCTACTAGGATTGGAGGAGGAGTAGGACTCCTCCACCTTGGCCGGCCAACTCCTAGAGGGCCTTGCCCTTGCGCCAAGGCTTCCTATCCTCTCCTCCTATATATACTGGTGGATTAGAGGGTTTTTGCATAGAATTTACGGCCACGTGCTACCCGTTCCACCGGTGCTCCTCTAGATCAGTTTTCCGCAGTGCTTAGGCGAAGCCCTGCCGGAATCACTCCACCACCATTGCCGGAGCGCCGTCACGCTGCCGGTGAACTCTTCCTCCTCTCCACCTCCTCTTGCTGGATCAAGACGGTGGAGATCGTCATCAAGCTGCACGTGTGCTGAACGCGGAGGTGCCGTCCGTTTGGTACTAGATCGGAAGGATCGTGATCAAGGCCACGGGACGTTCGTGATTGGATCGCGGGACGGATCGTGACGAGATCGCGGGACGGTTCATGATTGGTTCGCGGGACGGTTCGTGATTAGATCGCGGGGCGCTCGGCGATTTGGATCGCGAAGAAGTTCGACTACACCAACCGCGTTTCTTAATGCTTCCCGCTTAGCGATCTACAAGGGTACGTAGATCCACTCTCCCTCTCATAGATACTCATCACCATGGATAGGTTTGCGTGTGCGTAGGAAATTTTTTGTTTCCCATGCGACGTTACCTAATAGTGGCATCATGAGCTAGGTTGATGGTTCGATGAGATCTCGAGTAGAACACAAAAGGTTTGTGGGCGTTGATGCTTAGATTGCTTCCTTCCTTGGTCGGATTTTGGTTCAGCGGTATTATGAGATGAAGCGGCCCGGACCAACATTACTCGTACAATATTGTATGGCTTAGAACCGGGACTTCAAAGACGTTTTGAACGTCATGGAGCATATGAGATGTTCCAGGAGTGGAAGTTTATCTTTCAGAAGAACGCCCGGATCGAGAGGTATGAAACCTCCGATAAGTTCTATGCTTGGAAGATGGAGGAGAACGGGTCTATTAGTGAACATATACTCAGAATGTCTGGGTATTCAACTCATCTAGCGGAGTTGGGAATTGCCCTTCCGCCAGAGGCGATCACTGACAGAGTTCTTCAATCACTGCCACCTAGTTACAAAAGCTTTGTGATGAACTATAACATGCACGGGATGAACAAGTCAGTCGCCGAGCTGTTTGCGATGTTAAAAGTTGCTGAGTCTGAAATCCAGAAAGAACATCAAGTGTTGGTGGTCAATAAAACCACTAGTTTCAAGAAAAATGGCAAAGTCAAAGGCAAGGGCAAGAAGGGTAAAACCAAGAAGGATGGCAAAGCAGTTGCTACTCCTGCAAAGAAGCCCAAGCATGGACCCAAGCCAGAAACTGAGTGTTTTCATTGCAAAGGAACTGGTCACTGGAAGCGGAATTGCCCCAAGTATCTGGCTGACAACAAGGCGGCAACGCAAACAAGGTATATATGATATACATGTTATTGATGTGTACCTTACTAGCTCTGATAGTAGTGCCTGGGTATTTGATACCGGTTCGGTTGCTGACATTTGCAACTCAAAGCAGGAACTACGGAATAAACGAAGGCTGGCAAAGGACAAAGTGACGATGCGCGTGGGAAATGGTTCCGAGGTTCATGTGATCGCCGTCGGCACGCTCTCTCTTCGATTACCATTGGGATTAGTGATGAACCTGAATAATTATTATTTAGTGCCTGCGTTAAGCATGAACATTATATCTGGATCTTGTTTATTGCGAGACGGTTACTCATTTAAATTAGAAAATAAAGGTTGTTCTATTTATATGAGTAATATCTTTTATGGTCATGCACCCAATGTTAGGGGTTTGTTCGTATTGAATCTTGATAGTGATGACACACGTGTTCATAACATTGATGCCAAAAGATGTAGAATTGATAATGATAGTACCACTTTCTTGTGGCACTGCCGTTTAGGTCATATTGGTGTAAAACGCATGAGGAAGCTGCATGCTGATGGACTTTTGGAGTCACTTGATTTTGAATCACTTGACACATGTGAACCATGCCTCATGGCAAGATGACTAAAACGCCGTTCTCTGGAACAATGGAACGGGCGAGTGACTTATTGGAAATCATACACACTGATGTGTGCGGTCCAATGAATGTTACAGCGCGTGGTGGATATCGTTATTTTCTCACCTTCACTGATGACTTAAAGTAGATATGGGTATATTTACTGAATGAAACACAAGTCTGAAACGTTTGAAAAGTTCAAGCAATTTCAGAGTGAAGTTGAGAATCATTACAACAAGAAGATTAAGTTCCTGCGATCTGATCGAGGAGGTGAATATCTGAGTTATGAGTTTGGCGGTCACTTAAGACAATGTGGAATTGTTTCGTAGTTGACACCGCCTGGAACACCACAGCGTAATGGTGTGTCCAAACATCGTAATCGAACCTTATTAGATATGGTGCGTTCTATGATGTCTCTTGCTGATTTGCCACGATCATTTTGGGGTTATGCATTAGAGACAGCTACATTCACTTTAAATAGGGCACCATCAAAATCCATTGAGACGACGCCATATGAACTATGGTTTGGCAAGAAGCCAAAGTTGTCGTTTCTTAAAGTTTGGGGATGTGATGCTTATGTCAAAAAGCTTCAGCCTAAAAAGCTGGAACCCAAAGCGGAGAAATGCGTCTTCGTAGGATACCTGAAAGAGACAGTCGGGTATACCTTCTATCTCAGATCCGAAGGCAAAGTGTTTGTCACTAAAAACGGAACATTTCTTGAGAAAGAGTTCTCTCGAAAGAATTGAGTGGGAGAAAAATAGAGCTTGATGAGGTTATTGAACCTTTACTTCAACCAGAAAGTAGCGCAGCACAGAAAGATGTTTCTGTGGAACCTACGACGGTAGAAGAGGAAGTTAATGATGATGATCATGAAGCCTCGGATCAAGCAGCTATTGAACCTCGTAGGTCGACAAGGCCGCGTACTACCCCTGAGAGGTACGGCAACCCTGTCTTGGAGGTCATGTTGTTGGACAACAATGAACCTACGAGCTATGGAGGAGCAGTGATGGGCCCGATTTCGAGAAATGGTTAGAGGCCATGAAATCCGAGATGGGATTCGTGTATGAAAACAAAGTATGGACTTTGGAAGTATTACCTGAAGGGCGAAAGGCCATTCAGAACAAATGGATCTTTAAGAAGAAGACAGACGCGGACGGTAATGTCACCGTCTATAAAGCTCGACTTGTGGCAAAGGGTTTTTCACAAGTTCAAAGAGTTGACTATGATGAGAATTTCTCACCCGTAGCGATGCTTAAGTCTGTCAGAATCATGTTGGCAATAGCTGCCTATTTCGACTATGAAATTAGGCAGATGGATGTAAAAACAGCGTTCCTCAACGGTTTCCTTGAGGAAGAGTTGTATATGATGCAACCCGAAGGTTTTGTCGATCCAAAGAATGTTGACAAAGTTTGCAAACTCCAACGATCCATTTATGGACTGGTGCAAGCATCTCGGAGTTGGAATAAGCGCTTTGATGAGGTGATCGAAGCGTTTGAGTTTATACAAGTTTACGGAGAAGCTTGTATTTACAAGAAAGTGAGTGGGAGCTCTATAGTGTTTCTAGTATTATATGTAGATGACATATTGCTGATTGGAAACAATATAGAAATGCTGGAAAGTGTGAAGGAATATTTGAACAAGAGTTTTTCAATGAAGGACCTAGGAGAAGCTGCTTTCATATTGGGCATTAAGATCTATAGAGATAGATCGTGACGCTTAATAGCACTTTCACACAGCACATACCTTCATAATGTTTTGAAGAAGTTCAAAATGGAACAGTCCAAGAAGGGGTTCTTGCCTGTAATACAAGGTGTGAAGTTGAGTAAGACTCAATGCCCAGTAACTGCAGAAGATAGAGAAAAGATGAGTGTCATCCCCTATGCTTCAGCCATAGGCTCAATCATGTATGCAATGCTGTGCACAAGACCCGATGTCAGCCTTGCCATAAGTATGGCCGGAAGGTTTCAAAGTGATCCTGGAATGGAGCACTGGCAAGCGGTCAAGAATATCCTTAAGTACCTGAAAAGGACTAAGGAAATGTTTCTTGTTTATAGAGGTGATGAAGATCTCATCGTAAAGGGTTACGTCGATGCAAGCTTTGACACCGATCCGGATGACTCTAAGTCGCAAACCGGATACGTATTTATTCTTAACGGGGGAGCGGTAAGCTGGTGCAGTTCCAAGAAAAGCGTGGTAGCTGATTCTACGTGCGAAGCAGAATACATCGCAGCCTCGGAGGCGGCGAAGGAAGGTGTCTGGATGAAGTAGTTCATGAAAGATCTTGGAGTAGTGCCCAGTGCACTGAATCCAATGAACCTGTTCTATGACAACACTGGTGCCATTGCTCTGGCCAAGGAACTAAGGTTTCACAAGAGGACCAGACACATAAAGCGACGCTTCAACTCCATCCGCAATTACATCTTGGAGAAAGACATAAATATTTGCAAAGTGCACACGGATCTGAATGTTGCAGACCCGTTGACTAAACCTCTCCCGAGGGCTAAACATGATCAACACCAGAACTGCATGGGTGTTCGATTCATTACAATGTAAATCACATAGTGATGTGAACTAGATTATTGACTCTAGTACAAGTGGGAGACTGTTGGAAATATGCCCTAGAGGCAATAAATAAAGTGTTTATTATTGTATTTCCTTGTTCATGATAATCGTTTATTATCCATACTATAATTGTATTAATTGGAAACATGGATACATGTGTGGATACATAGACAAACACAATGTCCCTAGTTTACCTCTAGTGAACTAGCTCGTTGATTGAAAGATGGTTAAGGTTTCCTAGCCATGGACATGAGATGTCATTTGATAACGGGATCACATCATTAGGAGAATGATGTGATGGACAAGACCCAAACTACAAACGTAGCTTATGATCGTGTCAGTTTATTGCTACTGTTTTCTGCATGTCAAGTATATGTTCCTATGACCATGAGATCATGCAACTCACATATATCGGAGGAGTACCTTGTGTGTATCAAACGTCGCAACGTAACTGGGTGACTATAAAGGTGCTCTACAGGTGTCTCCGAGGGTGTCTGTTGAATTGACATGGATCGAGACTGGGATTTGTTACTCCGTGTGACGGAGAGGTATCTTTGGGCCCACTCGGTAATACAACATCACAATGAGCCTTGCAAGCAATGTGACTAATTGTTAGTTGCGGGATCTTGTATTACAGAACGAGTAAAGAGACTTGCCGGTAATGAGATTGAACTAGGTATGCAGATACCAACGATCGAATCTCGGGCAAGTAACATACCGAAGAACAAAGGGAACATCATACGGGATTAACTGAATCCTTGACATAGAGGTTCGATCGATAAAGATCTTCGTAGAATGTGTAGGAACCAATGTGGACATCCAGGTCCCACCATTGGTTATTGACCGTAGAGGTGTCTCGGTCACGTCTACATAGTTCTCCAACCCGTAGGGTCTGCACACTTAAGGTTTGGTGACGTTTCGGTAGTATAGAGTTATGTATGGTGGTGACCGAAGTTTGTTCGGAGTCCCGGATGAGATCCTGGACATCACAAGGATCTCCAGAATGATCCATAGGTAAAGATTCATATATAGGAAGTCCCAGTTTGGCCGCCGGAAAAGTTTCGGGCTCATCGGTAGTGTACCGGGAGTGCCGGTAGTGTACCGGGGGACCTCCGGGAGGGGTATTTCGACCCTAGAGGGTCCATGGGCCGTGGGAGAATAATAACCAGCCCTTAGTGGGCTGGTGGAACAGCCACAAAAGGCCCATGGCGCCAGGAGGGAAAAGGCCTAAGGAAAAAGGTGAAAAAAGGCAAAAAGGGTGAATCCTACTCCTACTAGGATTGGAGGAGGAGTAGGACTCCTCCACCTTGTCCAGACAACTCCTAGAGGGCCTTGCCCTTGATCCAAGGCTGCCTCTCCCGTCCTCCTATATATACTAGTGGAATAGAGGGTTTTTGCATAGAATTTACGGCCACGTGCTACCCGTTCCACCGGTGCTCCTCTAGATCGGTTTTCCGCAGTGCTTAGGCGAAGCCCTGCCGAAATCACTCCACCACCATTGCTGGAGCGCCGTCAGGCTGCCGGTGAACTCTTCCTCCTCTCCACCTCCTCTTGCTGGATCAAGATGGTGGAGATCGTCATCAAGCTGCACGTGTGCTGAACGCGGAGGTGTCGTCCGTTCGGTACTAGATCGGAAGGATCGTGATCGAGGCCACGGGACGTTCATGATTGGATCGCGGGACAGATCGTGACGAGATCGCGGGACGGTTCGTGATTGGTTCGCGGGACGGTTCGTGATTAGATCGCGGGACGCTCGGCGATTTGGATCGCGAAGAAGTTCGACTACACCAACCTCGTTTCTTAATGCTTCCCGCTTAGCGATCTACAAGGGTACGTAGATCCACTCTCCCTCTCGTAGATACTCATCACCATGGATAGGTTTGCGTGTGCGTAGGAATTTTTTTGTTTCCCATGCGACATTCCCCAACAATAGGCGCTTTAAAATAATTATGGTTTAGGCTTGAAAAAATGCGGAATAAAACGATCATTTAATTAGTCAAGCACAAAACCTAAAACAACTAGGCTCACCTATGTGCACCAACAACTTATGCTAAGCAAGATATACAACTAAGTGATAGCAAGATATATAACAAGAAACAATATGGCTATCACAAACTAAAGTGCATAAGTAAATGGGCTCAGGTAAGAGATAACCGAGGCACGCGGAGACGATGATGTATCCCGAACTTCACACCCTTAAAGATGCGAATCTCCGTTCGGAGAGGTGTGGAGGCACAATGCTCCTCAAGAAGCCACTAGGTCCACCGTAATCTCCTCACGACCTCGCACAATGCAAGATGCCGTGATTCGACTAAGGGACCCTTGAGGGTGGTCACCGAACCCGTACAAACAAGGTTGAGGCAATCTCCACAACTTAATTGGAGGCTCCCAATGACACCACGAAGCTTCACCACAATGGACTATGGCTTCCGCGGTGACCTCAAATGCTCGGGGCAATCTCCACAACTTAATTGGAGACCCCGACGCTTGCCTAGAGCTTTGCACCACAATGATTGAGCTCCGAGGCACCACCAACCGTCTAGGGCGCCAAAGCACCCAAGAGGGACAAGCTCTAGGGTGCTCAAACACCCAAGAGTAATAAGCTTCTCAACTTATCACTTCCACGTATCACCCTGGAGAACTCAAACCTATGCACCAAATGCAATGGCAAGGGCACACGGAGTGCCCAAGTCCTTCTCTCCCAAATCCCGCCAAAGCAACTAATGCTAAGGAGGAAAATGAGAGGAAGAACGAAAAACACGAAGAACTCCAAGATCTAGATCCAAGGGTTCCCCTCACTTAGAGGAGAAAGTGATTGGTGGAAATGCGGACCTAGATCTCCTCTCTCTTTTTCCGCAAGAACTAGCAAGAATCATTGGAGGGATTGAGAGTTAGCAAGCTCGAAGAAGGTCAACAATGGGGGAAGGACACGAGCTCAAGAGATAAAGTCCATTGAGGAAGAAGACCCCCTTTTATAGGTGGGGAAAAATCGAACCGTTATCCTCATAGCCCACACAGAGCGGTACTACCGCTCTAAGGAGCGATACTATCGTTAAGGAGGTAGTAGCCATATGAAACACTACTGCAACGAGGCAACAAGGCAGTAGTACTGCTGGAGCGGTACTACCGCCTGCCCTCGCAGTACTACCATGGGGTAGTATTCAACGGCCACTCATGTGCAACACATGACAGAAGACACCGTGAGGCAGCTGTACTACCACTCGAGGTAGCGGCACTTTCGCGCGTCCACGGATGTAAAAAATTACTTCCGAGCTACATCCCCTGGAGCTAGCTTCGAGAAAATATCCGGCACGGTAGTACCGAAAGTAATTTGCGATACTACTGACCGAGGGGCGGAAATAAAAAATTACTTCCGTGCAACTTGCGGTACTACCGCCCGAGGGGCGGAAGTAAAAAATTACCTCCGTGCAACTTGCGGTACTACCGCTCCAAGGAGCGGTACTACCGCTAGCCACTGTACTGTGCTACCTTCAACTACTCAACTAGGAAAACGGAAGGATACAGTAAAACTAGAAATGCCACAACTTCTGCAAATGAGCTCCGAATTGAGCAAACTCAAGTTTCTGGTTTTCTTAAGAAGAGGCAGTATAAAAATGCCAAAGGTATAAAGATGAGAAACCTCTTTCAATGAAGAATCGACAATAACTCCAACATCATAGAAGAAGCATACGGACTCCGTTTTTGATGAACTTGAGCTTGTCGTGAAGTTGGCCATAAGCTCAAAAAACCTCAAAGAGAAAAACCAACCAAGAACCAAGAAAGATGATGATGCCAAGAATGCAATGGTTTGAGCTCTGAACGAAGGATACGATCAAGCTACTCACTTGAGAGCCCCCTTGATAGCACGACTACCTATCATATAACCCAGTCTCCCAACTACCACTATGAGACCGGTAAAATAGAAAACCCTATCAAGGTCAAACCTTAGCCTTGCGCATAGTCCACTTGAGCTAGATGATGATGATCTTGACTGCCTCAAGATGGACCACCTTTCTTGATTGCGTTGGCTTGATGAAGACTAGATGATTGCTCCCCCATACTCCACTATGGGTGAGACACTCTTCAGTACATCTTCACAAGTCCTTTGTCACCACAATGGACGGCAAGCTTCAAGCATGATCTCTTCGTGATGCTTCACTTTAACTTGCACACCGCAACCTTGATAACGATCACCACTTGATGTCATCTTCCATGGGTTGTATGGGATCTTCCTCTTGATGCAATCCCATGGAAATATGCCTAACCCCACAAAGAACTCTCACAAGGAACATGTGCTAGTACACAAAGTGTAATGGACAATGCTTACCATACCATGGGATCACTTGATCCCTCTCGGTACATCTTGTACGCTTTGTGTGTTGATCACTTGATTGACTCTTTGACTTAGTCTTGATCAACCTTGTATCTTATCTTCTCTCTTCATAAATATGATGTCTTGAAGGTAATCATGAATGCTCACACAATCTTATTCTTCAAGACATGCTTGCAATAAGATCAACTCTCACATCACCAATCTTTGGATAAATTTTGAATACCACCATGGTCATCATATAAACTCCTTTAAACCCAACAGATGGACTCCCAAGAAGTGCCTATGGACAAATCCTTCGAATATAACTCAAGGAAACCATTAGTCCATAGGGGTGTCATCAATTACCAAAACCACACATGGAGAAATGTGCTCTTACAACAATTCTTTGAGAACAATAGTTGAAAGAGATTTCGCGTAATACAAAAATCGTTGGAAGTTAATTTAGCTG
Source organism: Hordeum marinum (assembly GCA_022496015.1). NCBI lineage: Eukaryota > Viridiplantae > Streptophyta > Magnoliopsida > Poales > Poaceae > Hordeum > Hordeum marinum. The sequence goes on from CM039678.1 coordinate 474,375,082, forward strand.
AAATGAAGATGATGTGTTTTTTATGTTGGAAATATGCCCTAGAGGCAATAAATAAAGTGTTTATTATTATATTTCTTTTTTCATGATAATCGTTTATTATCCATGCTATAATTGTATTGATTGGAAACACATTACATGTGTGGGTAAATGGACAACACTTTGTCCCTAGTATGCCTCTAGTGAACTAGCTCGTTGGTCAAAGATGTGCAAGGTTTCCTAGCCATTGACATGTGATGTCATTTGATAACGGGATCACATCATTAGAAGAATGATGTGATGGACAAGACCCAACCTACAAACGTAGCATATGATCGTGTCAGTTTATTGCTACTATTTTCTGCATGTCAAGTATATGTTTCTATGACCATGAGATCATGTAACTCACGGACACCGGAAGAGTGCCTTGTGTGTATCAAATGTCGCAACGTAACTGGGTGACTATAAAGGTTCTCTACAGGTATCTCTGAGGGTGTCTGTTGGGTTGGCATGGATCAAGACTGGGTTTGTTACTCCGTGTGACGGAAAGGTATCTCAGGCCCACTCGGTAATACAACATCACAGTAAGCCCTGCAAGCAATGTGACTAAGTGTTAGTCACGGGATCTTGTATTACGGAATAAGTAAAGAGACTTGCCGGTAACGAGGTTGAACTAGGTATGGAGATACCGAGGATCGAATCTCGGGCAAGTAACATACTGAAGAACAAAGGGAACATCATACGTGATTAACTGAATCCTTGACATAGAGGTTCGACGGATAAAGATCTTCGTAGAATATGTAGGAACCAATATGGACATCCAGGTCCCGCTATTGGTTATTGACCATAGAGGTGTCTCGGTCATGTCTACATAGTTCTCGAACCCGCAGGGTCTGCACACTTAAGGTTTGGTGACGTTTCGGTAGTATAGAGTTATGTATGGTGGTGAACTAAGGTTGTATGGAGTCCCGGATGATATCCTGGACGTCACGAGGAGCTACGGAATGGTTCGGAGGTAAAGATTGATATATAGGAAGTCCTATTTTGGTCGCCGGAAAGGTTTTGGGCTCATCGGTAGTGTACCAGGAGTACTGGTAGTGTACCGGGAGACCATCGGGAGGGGTATTTCGCCCCAAGAGGCTACATGGGCTGTGGGAGGATGAATACCAGAACTTAGTGGGCTGGTGGAAGTCGCACACAAGGCCCATGCGGCTGGGAAGAAAAGCCCAAAAGGAAAAAGGTGGAAAAAGGCAAAAAGGCTAAGATAAGGAAGGAGTCCTAATCCTACTAGGAGTGGAGGAGGAGGACTCCTCCCTCTTGGTTCGGCTGAAGCCTAGGGCAGGCTCCTTGAGGGCCAAGCCTCCTCCTCCTCTCCTCCTATATATACTAGAGGTTTTTAGGGTTTTGGCACAAGATTTTCAGCCACGTGCTACCCGTTCCTCCAGTGCATAGTTTCTCCTCTAGATCGGATTTCTGCGGTGCTTAGGCGAAGCCTTGCCGGAATAGGTCCACCACCATCGCCGGAGAGCCGTCATGCTGCCAGAGAACTCTTCTACCTCTCCGCTCCCTCTTGCTGGATCAAGAAGGCGGAGATCGTCATCAAGCTGTACGTGTGCTGAACGCGGAGGTGCCGTTCGTTCGGTGCTTGATCAGGACGGATCGTGATTGGATCGCGAGACGCTCAGTGATTTGGATCACGAAGGTGTTCGACTACACCAATCGCGTTTCTTAATGCTTCCCTCTTAGCGATCTACAAGGGTACGTAGATCCACTCTCCCTCTCGTAGATGCTCATCACCATGGCTAGGTCTTGTGTGAACGTAGGAAATTTTTTGTTTCCCATGCGATGTTCCCAACAGTGGTATCAGAGCTAGGTCTATGTGTAGATGAGATCTCGAGTAGAACACAAAGAGTTTGTGGTCGTTGATTCTTAGATTGCTTCCTCCCTTGGTCGTGTTTTGGTTCAACGGTATAGTGGAATGAAGCGGCCCGGACCAACCTTACTCGTATGCTTACGAGAGAGCGGTTCCATCGACTGACGTGTAACTTCGTTGCACAAAGATGGCTGGCGGGTTTCTATTTCTCCTACTTTAGTTGGATCGGATTCGACTAAGGCGGTCCTTGAGAATGTTGAAAACCAGCTTATGTATCATCGTTGTGGTTTATGCGTAGGTGAGAATTGTTCTTGCTAGATACCCGTAGCAACCACGTAAAACATGCAACAACGATTAGAGGACGTCTAACTTGTTTTTGCAGGGTATGTTGTGATGTGATATGGCCAATTACATGATGTAATATATGTGATGTATGAGATGATCATGTGTTGTATATAATATAACGACTTGCATGTCAATCAGTACGGCAACCGGCAGGAGCCATAGGGTTGTCTTTAATTATTGTATGACCTGCGTGTCAATCATTAAGCGCTATGTAGTGCTTTACTTTATCGCTAAACGGTAGCAGTAGTAGTACAAGAATGATGGGCACGACAACCCCGATGGCGACACATTGATGGGGATCAAGATGATGGAGATCATGGTGTCGTGCCGATGACGATGGAGATCATGCCGGTGCTTTTAAGATGGAGATCAAAAGCACAAGTTCATGGCCATATCATGTCACTTATGATTTGCATGTGATGTTAATCCTTTTATGCACCTTGTTTTGCTTAGGACGACGGTAGCATTATAAGGTGATCCCTCACTTAAATTTCAAGATGAATTGTGTTCTCCCCGGGTGTGCATCGTTGCGAAAGTTCGTTGTGTTGAGACACCACATGATGATCGGGTGTGATAGACTCTACGTTCACATACAACGGGTGCAAGCCAGTGTTGCACATGTAGAACACTCGGGTTAAACTTGACGAGCCTAGAATGTACAGACATGGCCTTGGAACACAAGAGATCGAAAGTTCGAACATGAGTCATATCGTAGATATGATCAACATGATGATGTTCACCATTGAAACCACCTTAACTCACGTGATGATCGGACTTGAGTTGGTGGATTTGGATCATGTGACACTCAGATGACCTGAGGGATGTCAATTTGAGTGGGAGCTTTAGTAATTTGATTAACTAAACTCATTATCTTTGTGATGACTTAAGTAGATATGGGTATATTTACTTAACATTATATTTACTTTAGTGGGAGCTTTGGGAATTGCCCTTCCACTAGAGGCGATCACTGACAGAGTTCTTCAATCACTGCCACCTAGTTACAAGAGCTTTGTGATGAACTATAACATGCACGGGATGAACAAGTCAGTCGCCAAGCTCTTTGCGATGCTAAAAGTCGCTGAGTCTGAAATCCAGAAAGAACATCAAGTGTTGATGGTCAATAAAACCACTAGTTTCAAGAAGAATGGAAAGGGCAAGGGCAAGGGCAAGAAGGGTAAAACCAAGAAGGATGGCAAAGCAGTTGCCACTCCCGTAAAGAAGCCCAAGCATGGACCCAAGCCAGAAAATGAGTGCTTTCATTGCAAGGGAACTAGTCACTGGAAGCGGAACCGCCCCAAGTACCTAGCTGACAAGAAGGCGGCCAATGGCAAACAAGGTATATATGATATACATGTTATTGATGTGTACCTTACTAGCTCTCGTAGTAGTGCCTGGGTATTTGATACCAGTTCGGTTGCTCACATTTGCAACTCAAAATAGGAAGTAAGGAATAGACAAAGACTAGCAAAGGATGAAGTGACGATGCGCGTGGGAAATGGTTCCATGGTTGATGTGATCGCCGTCAGCACGCTCTCTCTTCGATTACCATCGGGATTAGTGATGAACCTGAATAATTGTTATTTAGTGCGTGCATTAAGCATGAACATTATATCTAGATCTTGTTTATTGCGAGACGGTTACTCATTTAAATCAGAGAATAAAGGTTGTTCTATTTATATGAGTAATATCTTTTATGGTCATGCACCCGATGTGAGGGGTTTATTCATATTGAATCTTGATAGTGATGACACACATGTTCATAACATTGATGCCAAAAGATGTAGAGTTGATAATGATAGTACCACTTTCTTGTGGCACTGCTGTTTAGGTCATATTGGTGTAAAACGCATGAGGAAGCTCCATGCTGATGGACTTTTGGAGTCACTTGATTTTGAATCACTTGACACATGTGAACTATGCCTCATGGGCAAGATGACTAAAACGTCGTTCTCTGGAACAATGGAACGGGCAAGTGACTTTGGAAATCATACATATTGATGTGTGCGGTCCAATGAATGTTACAACGCGTGGTGGATATCGTTATTTTCTCACCTTCACTGATGACTTAAGTAGATATGGGTATATTTACTTAATGAAACACAAGTCTGAAACGTTTGAAAAGTTCAAGCAATTTCAGAGTGAAGTTGAGTATCATCGTAACAAGAAGATTAAATTCCTGCGATCTGATCGAGGAGGTGAATATCCGAGTTATGAGTTTGGCAGTCACTTAAGACAGTGTGGAATTGTTTCACTATTGACACCGCTTGGAACACCACAGCGTAATGGTGTGTCCGAACGTCGTAATCGAACCTTATTAGATATGGTGTGTTCTATGATGTCTCTTGCTGATTTGCGACTATCGTTTTGGGGTTATGCATTAGAGACAGTTGCATTCAATTTAAATAGGGCACCATCAAAATCCGTTGAGACGACGCCATATGAACTATGGTTTGGCAAGAGGCCAAAGTTGTCATTTCTTAAAGTTTGGGGATGTGATGCTTATGTCAAAAAGCTTCAGTCTGAAAAACTGGAACCCAAAGCGGAGAAATGCGTCTTCATAGGATACCCGAAAGAGACAATCGGGTATACCTTCTATCTCAGATCCGAAGGCAAAGTGTTTGTCACCAAGAACGAAACATTTCTTGAGAAAGAGTTTCTCTCGAAAGAATAGAGTGGGAGGAAAATAGAGCTTGATGAGGTTATTGAACCTTTACTTCAACCAGAAAGTAGCGCAGCATAGAAAGATGTTTCTGTGAAACCTACGACGGTAGAAGAGGAAGTTAATGATGATGATCATGAAGCTTCGGATCAAACTACTATTGAACCTCGTAGGTCGACAAGGGCGCGTACTACTCCTGAGTGGTACGGCAACCCTGTCTTGGAGGTCATGTTGTTGGACAACAATAAACGTACGAGCTATGGAGGAGCGGTGATGGGCCCGGATTCCAAGAAATGGTTAGATGCCATGAAATCCGAGATGGGATCCATGTATGAAAACAAAGTATGGACTTTGGAAGTATTACCTGAAGGATGAAAGGCCATTTAGAACAAATGGATCTTGAAGAAGAAGACAGACGCGGACGGTAATATCACCGTCTATAAAGCTTGACTTGTGGCAAAGGATTTTTCACAAGTTCAAGGAGTTGACTACGATGAGACCATCTCACCCGTAGCGATGCTTAAGTCTGTCAGAATCATGTTGGCAATAGCTGCTTATTTAGATTATGAAATTTGCAGATGGATGTCAAAACGGCGTTCCTCAACGGTTTCCTTGAGGAAGAGTTGTATATGATGCAACCAGAAGGTTTTGTCGATCCAGAGAATGCTGACAAAGTTTGCAAACTCCAGCGATCCTTTTATGGGCTGGTGCAAGCATCTCGGAGTTGGAATAAGCGTTTTGATGAGGTGATCAAAGTGTTTGAGTTTATACAAGTTTATGGAGAAGCTTGTATTTACAAGAAAGTGAGTGGGAGATCTATAGCGTTTCTAATATTATATGTGGATGACATATTGCTGATTGGAAACGGTATAGAAATGCTGGAAAGCGTGAAAGAATATTTGAACAAGAGTTTTTCAATGAAGGACCTAGGAGAAGCTGCTTTCATATTAGGCATTAAAATATATAGAGATAGATCGAGACACTTAATAGCACTTTCACAGAGCACATACCTTGATAAAGTTTTGAAGAAGTTCAAAATGGACCAGTCCAAGAAGGGGTTCTTGCCTGTGTTACAAGGTGTGAAGTTGAGTAAGACTCAATGCCCAGTAACTGCAGAAGATAGAGAAAAGATGAGTGTCATCCCCTATGCTTCAGCCATAGGCTCTATCATGTACGCAATGCTGTGCACAAGACCCGATGTCAGCCTTGCCATAAGTAAGGCCGGAAGGTTTCAAAGTGATCCTGGAATGGAGCACTGGGCAGCGGTCAAGAATATCCTTCAGTACCTGAAAAGGACTAAGCAAATGTTTCTCGTTTATGAAGGTGATGAAGAGCTTGTCGTAAAGGGTTACGTCGATGCAAGCTTTAACACTGATCCGGATGACTCTAAGTCACAAACCGGATACGTATTTATTCTCAACGGGGGAGCGGTAAGCTAGTGCAGTTCCAAGCAAAGCGTGGTAGCCGATTCTACGTGCGAAGCGGAGTACATCGCAGCCTCGGAGGCAGCGAAGGAAGGTGTCTGGATAAAGCAGTTCATGACAGATCTTGGAGTAGTGCCCAGTGCGCTGAATCCAATGAACATGTTCTGTGACAACACTGGTGCCATTGCGCTGACCAAGGAACCAAGGTTTCACAAGAGGACTAGACACATAAAGCCACTCTTCAACTCTATCCGCGATTACATCGAGGAAAAGGACATAAATATTTGCAAAGTGCACACAGATCTGAATGTTGCAGACCCGTTGACTAAACCTCTTCCAAGGGCTAAACATGATCAACACCAGAACTGCATGGGTGTTCGATTCATTACAATGTAAATCACATAGTGATATGAACTAGATTATTGACTCTAGTGCAAGTGGGAGACTGTTGCAAATATGCCCTAGAGGCAATGAATAAAGTGTTTATTATTATATTTCCTTGTTCATGATAATCGTTTATTATCCATGCTATAATTATATTGATTGGAAACACATTACATGTGTGGGTAAATAGACAACACTTTGTCCCTAGTATGCCTCTAGTGAACTAGCTCGTTGGTCAAAGATGGTCAAGGTTTCCTAGCCATTGACATGTGATGTCATTTGATAATGGGATCACATCATTAGAAGAATGATGTGATGGACAAGACCCAAACTACAAACGTAGCATATGATCATGTCACTTTATTGCTACTGTTTTCTGCATGTCAAGTATATGTTTTCTATGACCACGAGATCATGCAACTCAAGGACACCGGAAGAGTGCCTTGTGTGTATCAAACATCGCAACGTAACTAGGTGACTATAAAGGTGCTCTACAGGTATCTCTGAGGGTGTCTGTTTGGTTGGCATGGATCAAGACTGGGATTTGTTACTCCGTGTGACGGAGAGGTATCTCAGGGCCCACTCGGTAATACAACATCACAATAAGCCTTGCAAGCAATGTGACTAAGTGTTAGTCACGGGATCTTCTATTACAGAATGAGTAAAGATACTTGCCAGTAACGAGGTTGAACTAGGTATGGAGATACCGACGATCGAATCTCGGGCAAGTAACATACCGAAGAACAAAGGGAACATCATACGGGATTAATTGAATCCTTGACATAGAGGTTCGAGCGATAAAGATCTTCGTAGAATATATAGTAACCAATATGGACATCCAGGTCCCGCTATTGGTTATTGACCATAGAGGTGTCTCGGTCATGTCTACATAGTTCTCGAACCCGCAAGGTCTGCACACTTAAGGTTTGGTGACGTTTCGTAGTATAGAGTTATGTATGGTGGTGACCGAATGTTGTTTGGAGTCCCGGATGAGATCCCGGACGTCACGAGGAGCTCCGTAATGGTTTGGAGGTAAAGATTGATGTATAGGAAGTCCTATTTTGGTCGCAGGAAAGGTTTCGGGCTCATCGGTAGTGTAACGGGAGTACCGGTAGTGTACCGGGAGACCATCGGGAGGGGTATTTCGACCCAAGAGGGTACATTGGCTGTGGGACGATGAATACCAGCCCTTAGTGGGCTGGTGAAAGTCCCACACAAGGCCCATGCAGCTGGGAAGAAAAACCCAAAAGGAAAAAGATGGAAAAAGGCAAAAAGGCTAAGATAAGGAAGGAGTCCTAATCCTACTAGGAGTGGAGGAGGAGGAGGACTCCTCCCTATTGGTTCAACCGAAGCCTAGTGCTGGCTCCTTGAGGGCCAAGCGTCCTCCTCCTCTCCTCCTATATATACTAGAGGTTTTTAGGGTTTTGGCACAAGATTTTCAGCCACGTGCTACCCGTTCCTCCAGTGCATAGTTTCTCCTCTAGATCGGATTTCTGCAGTGCTTAGGCGAAGCCCTACCGGAATAGCTCCACCACCATCGCCAGAGAGCCATCATGCTTCTGGAGAACTCTGCTACCTCTCCGCTCCCTCTTGCTGGATCAAGAAGGCGGAGATCATCATCAAGCTGTACGTGTGCTAAACGCGGAGGTGCCGTCCGTTCGGTGCTTGATCGGGACGGATCGTGATTGGATCGCGGGACGCTCGGCGATTTGGATCGCGAAGACGTTCAACTACACCAACCGCATTTCTTAACGCTTCCCGCTTAGCAATCTACAAGGGTACGTAGATCCACTCTCCCTCTCGTAGATGCTCATCACCATGGATAGGTCTTGTGTGAACGTAGGAAATTTTTTGTTTCCCATGCGACGTTCCCCAATAGCTTAAATAATGTGGGATGAATTAATTTTGCAGTATCATCCAACAGATTTTTGAATTACTCAATAAAAACTTGAGTAATATGGCTACATACATGGAACTTTGCTTTGTTGATAAGGTGATAGTCGGGAGGTTTTCTATGGCCAACAATGTGTAATTATAAAACCCATTGTAGTGGAGGGCAAAGGAAAATCCAATGGCAAGGAGGGCCCAGAAAGAAATGATGAGGTATTTGTACATGGAGCAGACTTTATACTTCCTACCTCTAGTGCTACTCCTGACCCTTCACCTACATCCAGTAAGAAGAGAAAGAGAGCATATATTTTGATTGAGGGAGATTCAATCTGGTGCAACAATATGGCTGATGATGTGTGTGAGATTACAAGCGCCACCAACATTATGTGCCATGCAGAAACACACCTTGGTTTGTACGAGGATTTCATGGACCTTGATATGTCTCGTCTTGCCGAGCAGTTGGCTGTTTTAGCCTATCTCGCGGAATTTAAGGGGAAAGGCCTTAATTTTGTTAAGATGGATGGTGAAGTTCCGAAAGCATCATGGAAGCATAACTTGAATAAGAAAATTAGTCATATTTGATTTGATGTTAGTTGTAGCATGTTGAGAAAAAAAATCTCTTTTCTAATCCCAACTATGTCCAGGAGCAAGGTGGCGGGGGCACGTGGATGGCATGTCCGGCTGCACCGAGCGGTAGGGGTAGGGTAGTGGATCATATAAAAATACCAGGGAATGTGAATTGACAAATATTTAATAATAATGTGAGTGTTGCTTTGATTGTACACATGCACCATTCATCTTTTTTATTTTTACAAAATAATCTAGTAGCAATCAGGTTTCGGGTTTTATGAAAAGGTTTGCCACGGAGAAAAACAGTAGGCCACTTCTCATTGTGACTCCAAAAGTACCCTTTCAATATGTACATGTTTATTATATATATTTCGTTAGTTCGACAAAGATGCAGTATTTATTTTTAGGTTATGGCTAAGTCTTAGTTGGCTGACGTCATTCTTCTATCTTGTGGCGTAAATTTTTGTTCCCATCAAGGTACATTTTTATTTTCCCTAATGAATCGCTAATGTACCTAGCCTAAAGTGCAATCTCTACATTGGCGTGGAATCAACCATTTTTTCCTTTGTTCCCATCACTCGTGGTGTGCTACTTATGTTCCTTATCTTATGTGTGCGCCCTTTTGTTTCAAGTTTTCAATTATCCCTTTTTTCAAATAAATGTTTAAGAAAAGTACTTTATGAAACAACAGAAAAAAATAAAAAAATAAAAGAAAATTTAATTGCGTGTGCCATGTAGATATGCAGCTGAGCAACGGATGGACACACAACTGCAATTGGGTGCTACTGCTTGAACATGCAACTCCACATGCATGTTCCTTGTGAACATGCAGTTGCGCAGATCCATGGAAAGTGTAGCTAGTCAAGTGCGGCACAACAACATCAACATGCAGTTGCGCAGATATGAGGGAAGTGCAACTAGTTACATGTGGCACGAAAAAAGTAAAATAAATAGAAGCCCAAAAATTTAAAGTTGCAACTCAATCAAATGGAAGAATATTATAGAAAATATGTAAATGTAGTTGTGTGTAACCGACGAGCATGCAACTGCAGTTGCAGTATTGTTGAAGACATGTAATTGCAGTTGTGTCACTAGTGGCCGATGCAACTTCCTTCCTCACGTACACAACAGAAATCACCACAAAGTCACAGTTGCATTGAAGACTTGCAGTTGAAGTGGCGTCACGACACTTGCATTTGTGTGCCTAGTGGCATGGTGCCCCCCCGAGAGACCACTAAGTTCTAGCTGCGTTGAAGACATGAAGTTGCAGTCCGAAGCAGCATTTGTAGTTGCATGTGTAGTGCCAGACATACAACCCCTCCTCCTAGCCGACAAAAACACCAGCAAGTTGCAATCATGTTTAAGACATAGTCGAGTCAGAGGCGACACTTGTAGTTGCATGTCTAGTGGTAAACATGACCCCCCCTCCCCAACACACATACAAAGAACACCGACACTTTGCAGTTTCATTGAAGGCTCGCAGCTGCAGTCGAAGTGACACTTGCATTTGCATGCCTACCGGAAGAAATGCAACTCCCCCCCCCCCCGCACACAGACACCTAAAACACCACTAAGTTGCAGTCACATTTAAGACATGTAGTTGCAGTTGGGGTGACAGTTAAAGTTGTGTTCCCTACAAAACTAAACTACATTGACCGGCAAAATTGTATCATCATTAACGCGCTTCTTGCTTGTTATTGCCTTAGGGTCAATAATGACAGGTAGAGCACATATGGGCCACTCAGGCAGTAAGTGATAGTTCTTCATCACATACCACTAACCTGTCAATGATATTACTTTATCTCTCAATAAATGTGTCAATTTTTATTGCTTGGCTTTATTTATGTTGCTACCATCAATACACCCAAATAAAATTGACAAAAACACATGACCATAATACGCATGCATACGTCATTTATTTGCACAATTTTTTCCATAACAATACACATGTACATTTACACACTTCACAACCAACATACATATGGAATATAGATAATTCTCCCACATTACAAAGAGTAGATTATTCATCCAGCCACTTTCAAAATATAGAAAGGCCATTGATATAAATCTAAATATTCCTAAACTACCCATCTTATCGAGTAGTCTATCTATCACACATCTTAGCAAACTAAATGGGGCCTCAGTAGGAACAATGGCAAGGACAATTATCTGACCAATCTATGTCAAACTTTTGGATCCAATGACAAGTGGAGCAAGTACGGATGAAATTAGCCGTCACTTACACTAATAGATAAATTTGCATCACTGGTCACTTTGTTTTGTGTAATTCAAAGAATATAACTCTGGATAGAACAGAAATTGGTATCACACTGAATATAAGGTATTCATTGATCTATTATTCGAAATGCAAGCAAACTTTAAGAAACAAGCAATTAATTAACTATGTACTTGACTCTTGATGTGCTTAGAAAATACAACACTCTAAAAATTGTCCATAATATGTTCACCTTTTCCGGAGTATCTTCCTTCCAACTGCTCGCGGAAAGGGGAAATATATTTTTGATGCAATGCAACTGAAATGGATATCTCCTTAAAAATAATAAAAGTCACAATTGCTTTGTTGAAGAAGATATAAACCTCAGCTAACATAACTAACCTTATTTTCGATATGAAAGACAGAACTTCTTTGACTCTATGACTTCAAAAATTTAAGTTATTCTTCAACACATAGTAGTCAAAGATATCAATACCTTTTGTGTAAAGGTAACCAATTTCACCAATTGTATAATGGAAAGTGGGTAGTGCAAGCCATTCCTTAGTTATGTGTAGAGGTAGCAAGTTCCATCATCGGTCTAACAGGATGCAGGTAGTGTGAGGCACGCCTTAGAATAGTTTAACTGAACTTTAAATTAAAAAAAATTCTATAAGCAATAGCTAAGTCTACGAAAAAAATCTATAATGTTAGAAGGAGTGGATCTCACCACATGACATTTTTAGAAGCCATGCCTTATAGATGTTTAAAGGTAACTGTTTTCTATAAGCTATAGCTAACTCTAAATACATCAACCCCTAAAGATTGTTATAGCCAAATGACACCGTCATGAAGGGTAGTCACATAGAAAATCCTTAGAGAACTATCTTGTAAGAAGAAGCGGAGCTCACCATCGTGATAGCCGACATGATCATAGAGCAAGTCATAGAGCGAGAGACCCCCGACAATAAGGGTCCCTGCAAGGAACCATAAAGGGTGCATAGAGGCAGCCGATGCAACCATTGAGGCGATGCATGACAAGAGAAAGCCACTCCATATGGTAGGGGTGCTATCCCGTCGGCTGGTCACGGGGGCGGCAACGAGATCACCATCGTCAGAGATGGGAGAGAAGTTGTTGTATGGTAATGGGGACGTTTGGCGAAGGTTGGCGTGATGAAGATGAGTGATACTTGTAAACTGCGTTGGGATTTTCCCCGGAGAGGAGGAGATGACGCAGCAGAGTGGAGGTAAGTATTTTCTCAATGAGAACCAAGGTTATGGAACCAATAGGAGGACCACGCCACTTCCTGTCTTCAGCGCATACACATAAAAGAGCACACACTTGCACCCAATGCGGGCAAGAGGGTTGTCAATCCCCTTGAACTCGTTACTTGCAAGCGATAAGTAGTGATAGATAGATAGTTTGATAAATATAGATAAAAAATAAAGTAAATAATAACAACAACACATTTTTAGTTTTTTGGAATTTATTTTTTAGAGACCCTGGGCCTCTAGTTTTTGCTAGAGGCTTGTCTCTCGTAGAAAGCATACGGTGGGTAAACAAATTACCATTAGGCAATTGATAGAAAAGTGCATGGTTATAAAATCTTTATTCATGGCAATGATCATTACATATAGGAAACACGTCTATAACCAAGTAGACTATCTACTACTATTACTCCACCCATCGACCGCTATCCAGCATGCATCTAGAGTATTAAGTAAAACAGAGTAATGCTTGGAGGATAAGAACAAGATGTAGACAAAGTATATCTAATTAATATGAATTAACCCCATTGTTTTATCCTCCATGGAAGCAATAGAATATGTGTCATGTCCCTTTCTGTCACTGGGATTGAGCACCGCAAGATTGAACCCTCTTCAACACACCTCTCCCACCGAAGATAAATCAACCTACTTAGCCAAACCAAACCGATAGATCAGAGAGAATTATGAACTATTATAATCATGCATATATATGAAAGACCAGCAAGGATCTCAATATAATCTCATGAACAATCCGAACAGAAACCCACAATTCATCGGATCCCAACAAACCCACCGCACAAGAGTGATTACATAAGATAGTTCACCACGGGAATCATGGTGATCTTGGCAATGAAGAACATAGAGAGAGAGATAGACATCTAGGTACTAATTACGGACCTGTAGGTATGTGATAAACTACTCACACATCACCATGGGAGTAGCAAGGTTGATGTAGAGGCCCTCCGTGATCGATCCCCCCTCCAGCAGGGCACCGAAATAGGGCTCTAGATGGCACGCGGTAGAAGAGAAGCTTGCGGTGATGGAAAAAGTGTTTCAGGAGGCTCTCTATGGTTTTTGGGATATATGTGAATTCATAGCAGAGAGAACGAGGCTAGAGGAGCTAGGAGGTGGCCGCAAGTCATCAGATGGCGACCACCCCCTAGGCGCGCCATCTTGGCTTGGGGGCACCCCGTGTGCCCTCCGGTCTTCCTTCGAACCTTTTGGGTCTGTATTTGGTCCAGAAAAAATCATCAAAAAGTTTAGGGGTATTTGGACTTCGTTTGGTAAAGTATTCCTGAAAAGCCAATAACATACAGAAAACATCAACTAACACTTGACACCGGGTTAACAATTAGTGTTCAAAAATAATATAAATCAGCAAGTAAATGCTTAAAAAGTATCCTTGAATGATAATATAATAGCATAAAACAATTAAAAATTATAGATATGTTGGAGATGTATCAATGAGAGGCAGGAGAGATTGTGAGTAAAGAGGATGGTGCTCGACGGTGGGAGGGAGGGTTTGTAACAGAGAGAAAAGTGAAGGATGGATATAACACCCAAGTCAACAACTACACTAACGGGCAGAAAAATGAAGTGTGATATTTTAATAGCAAAGTCGGACTGGTCAAAGAAGGCAGTCGATCAGTGATAAGTATTGATCATTCTTTTTACTGTGGAACATATTATCACAAATAGGTCAATATTTTGACCAATTTTTGATAAACATCCTACCGAGTCGTATAATGCTTCGCACTGCCGCGCCGGAGATGACCAGTCAATGCCAATGCCCATCATTAATGTGTTGTCATTGGCCGGTCAGTGACGAGGGGTCAGTAGTGCTTGCATCTGTAGTAGTGGTTGAAGTTGCATTGAAATATGAAGTGGCAGTCAGTCGAACATTTAATTGCCCTTTCCCAAAATCACCACCCCCGTTGCAATCACATTGAAATTATGCACAGAGGGCGACACTTGTAATTACGTGTCTAGTGACATACATGTAACTGCACTCCCATGTCGTATACTCAGCTAAACATGTACGTTGCTATTTCGAAGATCTCTATTACATTGGCAAATTAACGCATAGTGCATAGATGTTGGTTTTAACAAATATAGTATGATACTTTCACATACAAACAAGAAAAAACGAACATGAAATGTTGTTCCTATACAAAACAAAAATACTCTACCAGCAACTAACATCCACGGTTAAATTCATGTATATATGGTTCGAAAAGATCCACGCATAAAAAAATGCATTTCTTGCATTGCATAAAAACACGCATGTGTGCATCAACAAAAACACAAAACTAAATTTCTTGTTTAATAAAAAAGTAAAAAACAAAAAGTAACAAGAATAGTGTCAGCAAGAAAAATTTGTCAATAAAAGGTAAATAAAACGAAGAAAGGTGATACACAAATGCAAAATAAAATCAACGATGCAAGGAACACAAATGAAAAAATGGTTTTAAAACACTTAGATGAAAATAAAATAAAATGAAAAAATTAAAATAAATAAAGCAAAAGAACCAACCAGACAAAGAAAATTATGGTTAATAGAAAATGACTTTATGAATTTTTCAAAAATATTCATATATTCAAACAAATATAAATAAATCCAAAAGGTTTATATATTTTTTAGAAAGATAGGCAAAACCAAAAAGGAAAAGGGGAAATTAAAAGTGTAAAGAGAACTAAATTAAATACCTAGAAATGTGTGCTAACATTGACCAACAACATAATACGCGCACACAGAAATATATGTTTCTAAAAAGACCCACCTCGCAAATAGAAAATATCATAGGAAACAAAAAAATAATAATACATTGTTGACTAAGACATAGGAATGACCCATGAACAAAGCCCCGATGTCAACACACACTATAGACGACCAGGAATCAATCATACGTACAGGTTACAACGCAAAAAAGAACCATAACTGCGATGATATGAATTATGAAAAAAACCATGGTACTTTATAAAGTTATCATTTCTCTAATTTATAAATGTACAATTAGTATGATAAAAAAAGGGCTGTGTGCTATAGAATAAGATATACCTGTGATGCTTAACTTTAAAAGCTGCCATCCTCTAGATCAAAAATGATACGCCCCAAATTATATTATGTATTTTTGTTTCCAAAAACATTAAAAAATAACACACAAGAACTGCTATGGCCAAAAAAGAAAAAGAAAATGTCATACCATATTCTTTTGTCATCCTCTTATAATAAAAATGAAATCGTCTTAAAAATAAAAAAATGTCACGTTATTGACTTTAAAATGACATTCTCTTATAATAAAATCACAACCATATTTTTAATATAATGACATGTTATTAATTCTTAAAATGGCATGTTCTTAATAAAACTATCATTCTCTTATTAATAAAAATTCATGTTACAATTTATTAACATGCTATATTCTTAATAATAAAAATGCCATGTGGGAATGACATGTTTTGAAAGATAAAAAGCTGTCATGGTTTTATTAGAAAAATAATTTTTCATTCTACATGTAATAAAAATGCACATGGCAAGTCTAAAAATATCTATTCCAAAAAATGTGAATTTTTATTCTTTCAAAAGTAAAAATGCAAATCACAAGTTTGCAAGTAAATATCCTCCAAGGGATTTTTTTCAAATGAAAAATAAATGTTTTCAATCACTGTGTGTAGTTATTCCCACTTTTGTTTTGTATATTCTATGTAGTATCTATTATATCGAAGTGTGTGTACGCATAGTATGTACTATGTAGTGTATAAGAATGTTTAAATAGTATATACACTGCTTTTTAGGTAGTATGTAACATACTTTGAACATACTCTTTTTTACGTATAAATATGGACGTATTCCACAAACATAATAAAAATTATGAGCTCAATTGATTTCCTCTTATATTTCACTTTAGAGTATCTTAGATATAGTATATAAACAAAATAAAATAATAAAGTAGTATATATACTCCCACATGGTAATATATGAGACATGAATGTAACTAAACCCGATATATATAGCAACTTTTACTGCATTTATTAACAGGACAACTACGGTCCAAGTGTTGAAGCCGGTCCATTTAAAATTAGGGACACACCGGTTCTTCCCACACACCTAGCATGGTTTTTTTTCTTCTTTCATTTTTAATTATTAACAGGACAACTACGGTCCTAGAATTCTTATTGTATCTATGTTAAATTTTACACCTTCTGAAATTTTTAAACAATTTTTAAATTTCGGGAGTCATTTTTAAATTCCTAATCTTTTTTGGAAATTGAGAACATTTTTTTAAATTTGCAACCATTTTTAAAATTGCCCACCATTTTTAAAATTCATTAATGCTTTTGAATCAGTGAATATTTAAAAAAAAATTGGGAACAATTTCTGAAATTTTCCAACATTTTTTATAATATCTAAATTTATGAACAATTTTTGATTTGCGGACATTTGCCAAGTTGTGAACATTGTTTTCAAATTCAATAACAAGATTCAAAAATGGATGAATTTTCAAACATCTATTGAAATCGGACATTTTTTCAAATTCATTCTTATTTTTTTATAATCATGTAATCTTTGTCAAATTCGCATATTAATATAAAATAGCATATTAATGCAAATAAAACATCCAAAACAGATAATATAATAGCATGCCATCATTAAAAATTATAGATACGTTGGAGACATATCAACATCCCCAAGCTTAATTCCTGCTCGTCGTCGAGTAGGTAAATGATAAAAATGGAATTTTTGATGTGGAGTGCTACCTAACATATTTATCCAAGTAATATTCTTTACCGTGGCATGAATATTCAGATCAGTAAGACTCAAAACAAAAGTTTAATATTAATATAGAAACAATAACATTTCAAGCATACTAGCAAAGCAATTGTATCTCTTCAAAATATAATGGCAAAAGAAAGTTATCCCTGCAATATCATATGGTGTGGCTATGCTCCATCTTCCCCACACAAAGTATTTATATCATGCACAACCCCGATGAAAATTCAAGCGATTGTTTTCACTCCTTTATTTTCTCAAACTTTTTCAACTCTCACGCAATACATGAGCGCGAGCCATGAATATAGCACTACAGGTGGAATAGAATATGGTGGAGGTTATCAAGGAAAATAAGAAGATAGTCTCACATCAACTAGGCATATCAACGGGCTATGGAGATGCCCATCAATAGATATCAATGTGAGTGAGTAGGGATTGTCATGCAACAGATGCACTAGATTTATAAGTGTATGAAAGCTCAAAAGGATCAAGTGGATGTGCATCATGAAGAAAAATTCCACTAGCTATATAAAAGTGACAAAATAGGACTCTCCATCATGAAGATCATGGTGCTACTTTGAAGCACAAGTTTGGAAAAAGGTAGTAGCAATGTCCCTTATCTCTTTTATCTCATTTTTTATGTGTGTGGGCATCTAAGGCCTCTTTTATTCATTTTTTTATTTGGGCTTCGCTGGCCTCTTTTATTTTTCATAAAGTCTGGAATCTCATCCCCACTTATGAGGGAATCATAGGTTTCATCATCCTTTTCTCACATGGGACATGCTCTAATAATGATAATCATCACACTTTTATTTACTTACAACTCAAGAGAAAATTACAACTCGATACCGATGACAAAATATCACTCTATATGCAATATGGAAGTGATGGTGCATGTCATAAAAGGAAACAGTGGGAGTTGCATGGCGATATATCTCGGAATGGCTATAGAAATGCCATAATAGGTAGGTATGGTGGCTGTTTTGAGGAAGGATATATGGTGGCTGTTTTGAGGAAGGTATACGGTGGCTATTTTGGGGAAGGTATATGGTATACCGGCAAGAGTTGCGCGGTAAATAGAGAGGCTAGCAAAATTGGAAGGGTGAGAGTGCGTATAATCCATGGACTCAACATTAGTCATAAAGAACTCTCATACTTATTGTAAAAGTCTATTAGTCATCGAAGCAAAGCATTAAACGCCTGCTCATAGGGGGTGGTTGGTAGGAGTTAACCATCGCGCACCCCCGACCCTCACACAGAGGCCGAGAATCTATAAAAAAGTCATGCTCCGACTTCCTTACATAGTGGTTCAAATATGTGCATGCTACGGGAATCACAAACCTTTACACAAGTATTTTTACCAAATCACAATTTACTTCCTAGCATGTCTCTTAACATTACCATCTTTATATCTTAAAACTTTATGCAAGGAATCAAACTTCTCATAAATCCTCAATGCACTTAATATGGAAGTTTTTATTATATCCCTTTTGGATGCCTATCCTGTTAGGACTAAATTCATAACCTAGACAAATTACCATGCTATTTTAGAAACTCTCAAAATAATATAAGTGAGGTACGAGAGTTCAAGTATTTCTATAAAACACAAAGACCGCCGTGCTCTAAAAGATATAAGTGAAGCATATATAGCAAAATTTCCCAACTCAAAATATATAAGTGAAGCACATAGAGTATTCTAATAAATTCACGATTCAACGTGTCTCCCTCAAAAGGTGTGTGCAGCAAGGATGATTGTGGCAAACTAACAAGCAAAGACTCATATCATACAAGACGCTCGAAGCAAAACACATATTATGTGGTGAATAAAAATATATCATCAAGTAAATTTACCGATGGATTGAACATGAAAGAGGGGATGCCTTCCGGGGCATCCCCAAGCTTAGGCTCTTGTCACTCCTTATTCCATAGTCCATCAAATCTTTACCCAAAACTTGAAAACTTCACAACACAAAACTTAACAGAAAAATCGTGAGATCCGTTAGTATAAGAAAATAAATCACCACTTTAGGTACTGTTGTGAACCCATTCTTTATTTATATTGATGATATACCTACTGTGACCTAACTTATCCATGGCTCATAGCACATGATACATCCCATAAATTCATCAAAATAGGCAAACAACTCAAAGAAAACAAAATCTCTCAAAAACAGAACAGTCTGTAGAAATCTGGAAACTTCGTATACTTCTGTAACTCAAAAAATTCGGAAAATTTAGGGAAACCTGGGAAATTCATATATAAATCCTTTTTAGAAATTTTAGATCAATTGGACTCTCTAAAAAAATTATAAAATTCCTGGACTGAGCGCAATAGTTTCTGTTTTTCAACAAGATCAAATCAGCAACTACCGTAGATCACCCCAAAGGTTTTACTTGGCTCAAACACTAATTAAAACACCAAATAACAATTACTACAGAAGTAATAATGTGGAAAAGACTCAAAAACAGAACACAAAAATAAAATTGGGTTGCCTCCCAACAAGCGCTATTGTTTAACGCCCCTAGCTAGGCAAAACACAATAGATTTAGGTATTGTCATCTTTGTTATTAGCAACTTTTGTAAGGACCTTCTCGAATCTAGGGGGTTCTTTCCTCTTTACCCCATTTGTAGGGGGAGGATCCATATTGGTGTCCAAAATGTCCAAACGCGTATTGAAAACGGTAATCAAATTATTCAAATGATTAAGGTTACCGTTGATATGTTTTAGGGGTTCGTGATATTGTTGTAACTCGATCAAGTGCTTATGTAAGTCACTCAATCTGTCCAACACTTGAGCTCCCTCTTGTGTGAAAGCAAACCCCCTTTTTGGTGGAGAAACCCCCAAAATCCCTTCTAAAACTTCATAAGCAGCATTCATGTCAAGCTCAATAAAATTTCCTTTTGAGGCGAAATCTAGAAGCTCCCTATGATGCAAAGCTAAATCAATGTAAAAATTTCTAAGCAAAACTTTCGCATCCCATTTAGATTGGAAATACGATAAGATTCCATTAACCTATACCAAGCATCTTTTAAGTTTTCCCCTTATTTTTGTTTTAAGTAAAGAACTTAGAAATCTGGTGACAAGGGGGACGTGGTAATACTAGACATAGTAGTCCAGCAAGAAAGAAGCAACCAAAAGAGGGAGAATTGAGAAGCAGATCTTTTTGGTATTTTCTGAAAACCGTTTTAGATGTGGGGGACAGGAAAACGAGAGGCAAATGACAAATAGAGTAAATGCAAGATACGAGTTTGTGATGGATACTTGGTAGGCTTGATGTGTATCCTCCCCGGCAACGGCACCAGAAATCCTTCTTGCTACCTCTTGAGCATGCGTTGGTTTTCCCTTGAAGAGGAAAGGGTGATGCCGCGAAGTACATAAGTATTTCACTCAGTTGTTGAGAAGCAAGGTATCAATCCAGTAGGAGGAACAAGCAAGTCACCAATGGTTGCACCTACACAAACAATCAAACTCTTGTGCCCAACTCTATAAAGGGGTTGTCAATCCCTTCACAATTATTTGCAAGGATTAGATCCGATAGAGATAGATGTAACGAGTGCGGAAATTAAAAAATAAATAAATTGCAGCAAGGTATAGATCTAAAAATATGTGATGGAAAATAGACCCGGGGGGCATAGGTTTCACTAGAGGCTTCTCTCTTGAAGGAAAATATCATGGTGGGTAAACAAATTATTGCCAAGCAATTGATAGAAAAGCGAATAATCATGTAGTTATCTAAGGCAATGATCATGCATATAGGCATCACATCCGTGATAAGTAGACCGAAATGATTCTGCATCTACTACTACTACTCCACACATCGACCAACTCCTGCCTGCATCTAGAGTATTAAGTTCACAAAAAACAGAGTAACACATTAAGAAAGATGACATGATGTAGAGGGATAAACTCAAGCAATATGATGAAAACCCCATCTTGTTACCCTTGATGGCAAAAATACAATACGTGCCTCGCTACCCCTACTATGTCACTGGGTGAGGAGACCACAACATTGAACCCAAAACCAACCACTTCTGCCATTGTAAGAATTATCAATCTAGTTGGCCAAACCAAACCAATAAGTCGAAGGGAATTGCAAGGATATGAAATCATGCATATAATAAATCATAGGAGATTCAAACAAGATTCATGGATAATCTGAACATAAACTCACAATTCATCGGATCTTGACAAACACACCACAAAAGAGGATTACATCGGATAGATCTCCATGAAGATCATGAAGAACATGGTATTGAAGATCAAAGAGAGAGAGAAGAAGTCATCTAGCTACTAGCTATGGACCCGTAGGTCTGTGGTGGACTACTCACGCATCATCAGAGGGGCAATGGAGTTGATGTAGATGCCCTCCGTGATCGAAACCCCCTCCGGCAGATTACCAAAAGAGGCTCCAAGACTGGATCTCTCGGGAACGGATGCTTCCGACGGTGGAAAAGTATTTGCGTGGCTCTTTCCGATGTTGAGGGAATATTTGGATATTTATAGGCCAAAGAATAGGGTTAGGAGACCTACCAGGAGGCGACAGGCCACGTAAGCGCAGCCAGGGGGGTGCCTAGAAGGCTTGTGGTGCCTTGGCACCTCCCCTGACATGCACTCCAAGCTTGTATGACTTGTTTCCTTCTAGAAAAATTCCTTCCGAATGTTTTATTCCATTTGGATTCCGTTTAATATTCTATATCTGCAAAACTCAAAAACAAGTAAAAACAGAAACTGGCACTTGGCTCTAGATTAATAGGTTAGTCCCAAAAATAATATAAAATAGTATATTAATGCATATAAAACATCCAAAACAGATAACATAATAGCATGCCATCATAAAAAATTATAGATATGTTGAAGACGTATCAACCACTCACACCTACAAAACTACATGATGTCGAGTGTTCTCGTTCCCCATATCTAAAACTGGTGCAGTCGCTGATCCATCCACATAACGTATCGAAACCCACAACCGGTGCAGCGGACCTAAAGCGTACATCACATGCACATGTTTTATACGCTGCCATCATCATCGGAACGCTGACCTATCTTCAGGATAGAGGTCTGCATGTTCCTTGCCAGTTCATCCATCCGACATCACCACCACGGCGCCCAACAACACTACCGCCTCGCGCTCGTCCGTCCAGACGCGAAGATTGTGGAAGATTTGTCATGCATAGCACATGCCGACTAGGCATGACATAACGTAGCACCTGTCGGCCAAGCATGACTTGACATCTCCATCGAAAGCTCCGTGCAAGACCAAGTCGCTCCACCTCCTGCCTCTGTCTTTCAGCTCTGTTCCACAAAAGATGCTTCCAAGAGAGAAAATAACACTACTGTACCGCCATCGTTCGATCTGGAAGACAAGATCCTAGGGTTTCCCCCGGAGTAGCACGAGTGGGTCGACAGTAGTTACATGACGATGCCTTCATGAAGGTAATGACGCAGAACGCTGCCATCGCCTGTCATCGGCTCGGTATTCACCAGTAACTATGTCTTTCCGACTCGCAGCCAAAACTAGATGGCGGATCTCGAGATCTGACCATTCATCCTCAGCTCGACCACCTCCAACGGAGGATGTGGCCACCACCACCAGCGGCACCGGCCAGATCAGATCTGACTGGAGGTGCCGCCGACCAGTCAACCATGGCCACATCCCCTCCGGATCCGTCCTCCCCATGAAGTCGTCGGAGCAACGCAGAACCATCGGGAAAGACGAAGACCGAAGGACGATCTCACGCCGTCGGTCCCTCCAGACCGTGTGGCTGCGGCCTAGATCCCCGCTGTCCCCATCACCGGCGGCACCCGGGCTTAGCCGGCGCACGTCTCTGGGAACAAAGAGGTGGAGGAGAGGAGGGAGGGGGCGGCGGCCGGGGCGCTGGGGTTGGCCCCCTGACCGCCCTGGAGAGAGCACTACGAGGGGAGGTGGAGCAACGCTCAGTTCATGACATGTTCATTTATTATCAGCAACAATTTGAATGATTTGAGGCCAACCTTTGATGCCCAAAAGATGTTTAATTTTGTCCACAAGCTAGCTGCTCATGACAAAAATTGGGAGTGTCGTCAATGGTGTAAGCTTTCTGACTACTGCCAGTTAATAGGTGATCATTAGATTACTGATATTTATGCTTTCGGTGCAAGTATATTTAGCGTGCATGTGATATATCTGCTTGAATGAGAAGAACTAACCATCCCATGCCAGAGGTGAGACTAACATAAAGTTTTTGAGTGTGTCATACTATGCTATCTTGGAAGTTGGAACTTGGAACCGCTGATGTTCGTTTGCTAGAGTTGTAAGAGCATCTCCAGCCGCGCCCCCAACAGGCCCCCAAGCGACTTTTTTGACGCCGGCGTCGAAAAAGCGCCCCAGTCGCGCCCTATGGACGCCGAAATC
The DNA here is from genome assembly GCA_022496015.1 of Hordeum marinum. Taxonomy (NCBI): domain Eukaryota; kingdom Viridiplantae; phylum Streptophyta; class Magnoliopsida; order Poales; family Poaceae; genus Hordeum; species Hordeum marinum. Next base: position 474,398,851 of record CM039678.1, read on the forward strand.
CGCCGGCTCAGCCCATTTTTGGGCCTGGCGATCACAAGCTGCACCCGGTGCATTGGGGGGCGCTCGGGGGCTCCGGCGCCAGGGAAAATCACGTCTGGCCCACACCGTCGGAGAGAAGTCAAGTTTTTCTTCCAGATTCGCCTCCCTTCCCCCATGCGCTCAGCCGCCAACCGACTGATCCCGGCGTCGCCCACCGCCCCGCCACCGCTAGATAGCCCATCACCGCTGGAAAAAGAGAAGATGTTTTGTCGAGGCACCCCCTCCGCCACCAGCTGGGCGATTTTTCTGGCGTTTCCCGGACTCGGAGAGGAAGTGTAGCAGTGGTACGCGCCCACCGCGCCCGTAAGGTGTTCGGCGATTTTCCTGCCTCGGCAATGGACTGGGACGACGAGGCGATCGCCGCGCTGCTGGAGGAGGAAACCGAGGCCGATGTCTAGGAAGAGGAGCATCTCATGGTCCTCGCCACCCTTGCCGGCCTGCTGGCGAGCAATGAAAAGCCGCGGCGAGGTGGCTCGGCGCCGGGGCAGATGAAAGCAAAGAACCGGCATCGTCTCGAAGGCTACTGCATGCTCTACTCCGACTACTTCGCTGACGCTCCACTACATGACAACAAAACAATTCGGCGCCGTTATCAGATGGGCCGGAAGCTTTTCCTTAGGATTGGGAATTCCATCCGAGAGTTCGACAGCTACTTCAAGTGCAAGAAGGATTGCACCGATAAACTTGGATTCACCTCAATCCAGAAGTGCACGACAGCGATGAGGATGCTTGCATATGGAGCTCACGGTGATTCACTCGACGACTATGGGCGCATGGCTGAGTCCACCACCATTGAGTGTTTCTACAAGTTCTGTCGGGCAGTGGTGACAGTGTTTGGACCACAATACTTGCGAACACCCAATGCGGAAGACACTGCTCGGATCCTAGCATAGAATGTAGCAAGAAGATTTCCTGGGATGCTTGGAAGCATCGACTACATGTATTGGAAATGGAAGAACTGCCCATTTGCTTGGCAGGGGATGTACAAAGGTGCCAAAGGCGGTTGCAGTGTGGTACTTGAAGCGGTGGCCACACAGGACCTCTTGATTTGGCACTCCTTCTTTGGTATGCCAGGAACTCACAATGACATCAACGTGCTATAGTGCTCCCCTATCTTTGCCAAGCTTGTTGAAGGTCATTTTCCTCCGGTGAACTTCGAGATTAATGGGCGGCACTACAACAAGGGGTACTACCTAGCTGATGGCATCTATCTAAGATGGTCTACATTTATGAAGACTATCTCAAACGCTGTGCCAGGAGGCAAGAAGTCCCACTTTGCCAAGGTGCAGGAGGCTTGCAGGAAGGATGTCGAGCGGGCATTTGGTGTGCTCCAATCTCGATTTGCTGTTGTCCGGTATCCTGCTCAGACCTGGTCGAAAGATCAAATGTGGGAGATCATGACTTGCTATGTCATTTTGCACAACATGATCATCGAGAGCGAGCAGGAAGAGCCAGTGTTTGACACTGAACCATACTACAGGCAGGGTCCTCTAGCCGAAGTTGATCACCAGCTACCGGCAACCTGGACTGCCTACCTCAGTATGCGTCAGGAGATTCGAGACCCACGGGTGCATCATGAATTGCAGCAGGATCTGGTGGAGCACCTATGGAGGATCAAGGGCGACGCCTAGCTGGACGTGTGATGACATATGAGTTTTTATTTGTTGAACTATATATAATTTGTATTGAATTATTTGTTGTTGTTGCATTATTTTATTGAATTATTTTATTTTCTGTGATGAACTATGTGATAAATTTTTTATTTATGTTGAGAATTCAACGTCGAACCACGTCGACTATGGGCCGCTTCTCGTCAATATTGAGTCATTTTTCTATTTATCTGGACCGAAAAACGGCCGTGAATGGGTCGATATCGGCGCGTGGGGACGACCTGGGGCGACGGCTGGATGCCCAACCGCCCCAGCGTCGATTCTACCGCCGGCTCGCCCCCAAACGGCGATTTTTATGCGTCCTGGGGGAGCCAACGGTTGGAGATGCTCTAATCTAATGCTATTTTTGGATTTTAAAGCCAATGTCCTTCGCAAGGCACAAAAAGGGTAAAATGGTTTGTCAATGATGTTCTGAATAGTCAAAACTAAAACCTGTAATTTGACACTATGAGCAGCTATTTTTTGACTTTTCTGTCTTGCAAATTACATTGGCTTCGGAGTTCAAAATCTGCCAGGCCAAGTAAATTTCCGATCATATCAGTTGGATTCGAGAACAGATTCAACATTCACATTGTCCTTGCAGAAGGGTTGCAAACTCAGCTTTTCCTTCTCCTGCTCACAAAGGGTTGCAAACTCAGCTTTCGAGACCAGTTCGTCATTATCATCGGAACCGTCCTCCTCAGCGTCTGCTACTGCAAATTAACACACAATATAATACACACGCATAGGATAATCTGTGCTCAGTTTATATAACATAATAATACATACAAGGTCGCAGCACAACTTAATAACAAGATCACATCATCATGAAGCTAGCGTTGGATCCATAACATAGATGAGCGCTGGATTAGTTACATAGATAGATAAGTAGACAGATGACATCACAACGCAGCATTGGTTGACCGACCAGGCCTACTAAATTCTCACATTAGTTTGGGTAGGCAAAACCACCTCGCGCCAGAACTTTTTGTGCTTCTCGTTCAACTCATCATAATTAATACTCCCGTTCCTAAATATAAGACCTTTAAAGATTCTACTATAGGCTACGTACGGAGCAAAATGAGTGATTCTATATTCTAAACTATGTCTATATACATCCGTATGTAGTCTATAATAAAATCTCTAAAAGGTCTTATATTTAGGAATGAAGGGAGTAGGCTTTAAACTTGGCATCTGATAGTGGTCTATCATCATTATCATCATCACTAGAACCTTCATCAGAGTCTGCTACTGCAACTTTGGTGGCCTGCTCATTGGTCTCATCAATGGTCGAATCGGCCAGGATAGTATCTTCGTCACCGTGCCCGTCAGTCCGCACCTTCCTTTTGGTTGGAATAGATCTTCAGCGAACACTCCTGCTCGACCGGTTCCTCCTTTTCGGCCATCGTCGATCTCTTGAATGGCCGCCACGAGGGATTCGGCGTCGGGTTGGGCGGAATCACTTGTGATTTGTGGGTGGTTGCGTGAACGTGGAATTGAGGACTTCGTCGTATTTTTATTAGTGGTGTCTCGTCGGAAAATCCTATTTGCCGCTCTTTGCGGCAAGGAGTTATCCTTTCGCATAAGGGATTGAGCGACCGATCGGGGATGGGCTGGCCCGTTTAGCATTTCAGGGATACCGGTTTTAGGAACCTTCTATTCTGTTTCCTGCCGTTTTTTTCTTCGATTTTGGGGACTTTCTAGAAGGTTCCCTAAACCGGTTTTCTTCTTTTTTTGTTTTTTGTTTTCTTTTTTTCTTTTTTCTTTTTTATCTGTTTCTGTTTCAAAAAATCTTCGGAATTTTCAAAAATAATTCTTCAAATTGTTTTTTTAGAAAAATATTCTGGATTTTCAAAAATTGTTCGATATTTTTAAAAATTGTTCTTAAAATTCGAAAAATGCTTTTATATTTTAGAATTTTTTTCTGGATTTTACAAAAATGTTCTGGGTTTTTTCTTTCTTCCAAAAAAGTGTTTATTAAATTCGGAAAATGTTTCTGCTTTCCTCCAAAAAAATGTTTTAGATTTTCAAAATATATTCTGGATTTTCAAATATTGTTTTTCAAATTCGAAAAATGTCTTTTCTTTTAGAGAAATGTTCTGGATTTTTACAAATGCTTTCCAAATAATGTTCTTGTTTTTCGACATTTGTTCTCAAAATTGAAAAATGTTCATGTTTTCAAAAATTTGTTCATGTTTATGAATTTGTTCAGGATTCTTCAAAAAATTTCTCATTTTCAAAATTTGTTCTCAAGATTTAAAAAATGTTCATGCTTTAATTTTTTTTTCACGCTTCCAAATTTGTTTGGGGTTTTCAAAATTCGATTTTTTTTCTTTTTATAAAAATGTTCTGGATTTTGAGAAAATATTCGGGATTTTCAAAAAAATTCTTGTTTTTCGAAATTTGTTCACAGGATTCAAAAAAGGTTCAAATTTTTTCAAAATTGTTACAATTTTTAAAATTTGTTCTCAAGATTCAAAAAATGTTCGTACTTTCAAAAAATTGTTCTTGCTTCCAAATTTGTTCGCGGTTTACAAAAATGTTCTCCATTTAAAATTTTTGTTCTCAAAATTTGAAAAATGTTCATGCTTTAAAAAATTGTTCGCGGACCCAAATTTGTTCAGGATTTTCCACAATTGTTCTTCATTGAAAAGAAATTCTCTCCATTTAAAAAAAAGTTTCGTCCTTTAAAAAATTGTTCGTATTTTCAAATTTGTTCGCTGTTTTAAACAAGAAAAAAAGGGGGGAAGAAGATGACCCAAAAAAGAACGAAAAAAATAGGCAGAAATGGAAAAAAGAAACAAAAAAAAAAGAAAAAGTTGTCGCGCGCCTGCTGGGCTGGCCCAGTCGGGGGTCGCCCTGTGCGAAGCCCCGACTGGTTGCCGCAGCAAGCGGCGTATAGGACGTCCCTGTCTCGTCGCCTATAAAGGTGCAGAGGAGGGGAGCCCTAGCGTGCTTCGTGGGTTATATTGCCGACTCGGCATCAAGTCCGGTCCGTCTAGTAATTACTTTCCTTCCCTCTCGAATCCTGGGCCAACAGGCCTCTTCCACTTTCCGGCTTTCTATTCCCGATGCAGATTCTCCGACTTTGGCTCCCTGCCTTTTACCTGCCTTTGAGTTACTGGCGCATGGGGCCGACCAGATGCAAGACCCGCCTGTCGGCGAGGCAAAGGCAGGTGACGTAAAGGCAGAGAATCTGCGCCGTTCTATTCCATGGAAAGGACATGACCCGAGTGTTGCTTCCACTCCCACGTTTGATTTCGGTAGCCATGGCCGGCCAACCTGTACTCCTTATTTATTATCTTTACTTTTAAAGGGAAAGTTAGTAGCCTGATATATGGAATTTTTTTTGTACGCGGGTTTTTTTAGTATGTTTTTTTTCGTCCCCTCCTCCCATCGTCCTCTTCCACTAGTTTTGTTATCTATTGGTTTATTTTTCCCTCGATCCCTTTCTTTCAAATCAACATAGAAAAAAAACAAGATCAAGCATCCTAACTTATCTAAATCAATTGATCTCCCTAATTAATGCAATTTGTTTTAGAAAACAAATAGTAATTTTTCAGGAAAGAAATAACGGATCTTAAGTAAATTAACAAGTAAACCATGATAACCAAATCTCACTCCCTCCGTTCAAAAATATTTGTCGGAGAAATGGACAAAAATGGATGTATTTATAACTAAAATATGTTTAGATACATTCATTTCTTCGACAAGTATTTTCGGATGGAGAGAGTGTTATCTATCTCAACTCCTAAAAGGTGGGCTTGGTATCCTTATTTCGTTTGATTTCGTCTATTTTTTTGTTCCACCTTCCACCACCGCCCCTTCATATTTTTTTTTACCCTTCCAATAAAAACATTCCTAACCTTTCACCACCACCACCACATATGATGATGTTATGCTTTCATTTCTTCACTTTAACTTGAAATGGCCGCCCCTTATCATCCTTCAAGAGCAAAGTATCACCTAATGCATTGTTAAATTTCACACTTACGTTGCATGGGATACACTATGCAACCGTAAAGTAAAATGTGAACCAAATTAGTGGTAATGACAATAAATGACTACAAAATGGCTATAATTGTATCCGTAAGTTAAAGACAGTTATCATCGATTTTTTGAACCCCTCGTTCAAAAAGAACCCGAAGTCCTTTGCGGTTTTCAAGCTGTCCACACAACTACTTTTGCAGATTTGGCACGTTGGAAGCACCACATCCCTATTGATCATATGATGCACTTATTATTATTATTAACAAAAGGGTGAAAATGAGCGAAAAAATTCGGCATGACCTTTGCTAAGAAATGAACATATTGAGTGTCAGAAATTTGACGAAACAAAAATTAATCAACGTTTTTTTGGATCCCTGAAAACAGTGTATAACATGTCCAACTTACTTACCCATGCACTTGTCATATTTAAGCTTTCTTTTTCTTAGCAAAAGTTCTAACACTAATTTATGCGCGCATGGAAAAATGATAGCACCAAGGGTACGTCAGACGCCACTTTTTTCTCTGCTTATTTCTCTTTTGTCAACTCATGATACATCAAACACGCAAGCTACTTGACATAGGTTTGCTATTCTACTACTCAAACTTGTCTTGGAATGGGAGAAGTACTACTCTAAGATGAAGTATATATACACAGGAAGTGCAGAACTATATATAGAAAACATTTGATCACCACCTAATTAAAACCTACCGGCGGTGGCGACCTAACCGTACAGACGGCGGCCAAGACCCTAATTAACCCTAGCCTTAGTGACGGCATGGGGCGGGCTTACACTAGGCCTAGCGGCGGCGTCCTAACTATAGCCCTAGTTGCGATGGCGGCGGTGCCCTATCCGTAGCCCTAGTGCGGCGGCGCCCTAATCCCAACCCTAGTGGCAAGAGAAGGAGGCGAGTGAGGGAGATTGGGACATACCGACGAAAGAGGCGCAGACGGGCTCCACGTCGAGAAGAGACGACGGCGGGAGAAGACGCACCGCACAGAACTACGGGGGCGAACGCCGGAGAAGGGGATAGAATATCTATTGATTTGACTTAGTGTGTCTGTAACAAAGGGTTTTGTCTTGGGGGAAGAGATTTTTCACAATTATGATACATGTAATGTGCGGCCCGAGAGCCCATCACAACAAAAATTTGGAATTTTGGAATCCTTCTGGCACGATTTGCCGAAAGACGCCTATGGCAGGCGCTTCAGGTGGCCCGCCACTGCTCACTGGTAGGATAGTGGTGGGCACTTTGTGCCACACACCGCAAAAGTTTTCCACCAAGTGGGATCCTGAAGGGACTTCGCCTGTGGCGGGTACGAAGAAATGACTATAGCAGTGGCGGGCTCATCTATGTACCCGTCAGTGCAATTTCTGCAAGGTAGCCGTGGCGTGCCAGGTCGAGCCCACTCATTTGAGTTCAACCCACGTTAGTGCCTCTAAGCATAGGCAAAACATCTGCAATGTACAAAGTATTTAACCTGCCTCCAAGGTGGAGGCCACCATGAGCCAGTCACGATTAGAAATGCAGCTTACTACTTTTCTTCCTCATGCACGCATCCTTTTTTCCTCTTCGCTTCTCTTGTTTTCACTGTTATTAGGCCGCATGTGAGATTAGAGGCGTAGCTAAGCATAGAGCCAACTAGGCTGAAGTATAAGAGCATCTACAGTCGGACCCTTCATACCTTTCTTAAACGAGTGGTAGATCATCCGGTCATAAAAAATCGACCTAGCTATTCCCTTCCTACGGGCCTCAAACGCCCGGTCTGATCGGCACCCCTCGTATCCAGCCCAAATATGGGGCGGATATCGGGGAGGCCGGGCGCGTTCGGGCACGCCCGCCTGGCCCGAAGTGGCCAGCGCTGGCCCGCATTGACCCCATATATATTTGTCTCCATCCGCTCGCCGGAGCAAACACTAGCCACTTTACTCCACTCTCATCCTCCACCCAAGCTCACCTCTGGCGATATACGTCCTTCTCTAGCATGGCGGGCAGTGGATCCGAGTCCTTCACCTCCAGATGCATCGACTACGAGCTCATCCCAAGCGACCCGAGGAAGAGATGGTCGTTCGTCTTGCGCTCCGTCGCTCCCGAGAGGCGGCCGCCCGATGGCAGTGCTCGGACTCACAATGCTGGGAATCCATTTGCGTCGGCACAACCAGTGCTTGTATCCGACGTCTCTGCCTCACCGGAGGCGGTGCGGTCCGTCTGGCGTCTGAACGCCGAGACGGAAGCGCAACCCCTTCGTTGGCTCGTCGAGCACGAAGCATGCCCGTCCTCGAATGATAACATGGCGCGACATGCCTGCCGTGTGAGGCAGCATAGGCCCTCGCAACGGTGGACGTTGGCGAGGCGGAGTAACACTCTCTGGCTCCCCCGTCAAATGCATGGGAGTGGCCGTCGCAACCGCCTCGTGGTGGACATCATATCCTCCCAAGAAGGATTCGTCACCGACCTGACATCCACCGGCACCATCCGGGTTACGGGCTGCAACGAGGAAGAGTAGGGTATGGGAGACCGCGGGATCTCGACTCCCGTGAGCCGGCTAGTGTCCCATGTCCTACTCTACCTTGTCGACGCCGGACCGACACTATGAGAGGCACAGTCAGCCGTCGTACATGGGCACGGCGAAGCCGGACCGGCTTCGCTTGTATTATGTTTACGTTGCATGTAATAATATGGATTTGAGGTTTCCACTAGTGCAGAACCGGCCTATAGTCGCAGTTGTAAGGGCCTTTAGTGCCGGTTCTCGAACCGGCACTAAAGGGTGGGGACTAAAGCCTACCCCCTTTAGTGCCAGTTCAACACGGCCCGGCACCAAAGGCCCTCCACGTGGCATCCGACGGCGCCGTGGGCTAGGGGACCTTTAGTCCCGGTTGGTAACACCAACCGAGACTAAAAGTATTTATTTTTTTTATTTTTTTATTTTTCCTTTTAATTCTTTAGAGGTTTATGAATTAATTATGGTTTAATTTTCCTTTTAATTTTGTGTTTTCCATTTAATTAATTTTCATTTCAAACATATATCATTATGTTCATGATGAATTATTATATCATTGTGAGGAAGAAACATGGATTTTATTCATCCAAATGAATAAAAAGTGATCAAAAATTGAATTAGTAGGACGACGATCCTACTAATTCAACTTTTGGTCACTTTTGATCCATCCACATGAATCTAATCCGCTTTCCTTCCCCCAATTATATAACAAATCATCATGATAACCATGATCAACATCATCATCATATTAATAAAAAAACTCTTGCATCATATCATCACCAACAACACTACAACTAATAATCATCATAGTCATTACCACCAACACTATTTAATCATCATTTTTGTCAATGAGACATCATATAACAAGTTGGTCACTAGTCATAATCACAACTCCTCCTCCTCCTCATCAACTCTAACACATTGTAGCACATAATAACGCATGGTACCTAGGACCTACTCCTCTCTCATAGGACCTACTGTACCCTCTCTTAGGTACAATATCATAAAACAAGATAGGTCGTGACTCTCCATTATGGAGAATGGAGATCATCTTGTCTCCAATTCTTGGCCTACTCACAATGTTGCTTCCAAGTAGCTCTCTACAATTGATCATACATTTTTCGAATCTTTGATTGTCATGTCTTCATCGGTTTTAGAAATCCGGTATGGACAGGAGTGATGCGTAGGCTGACCTGGCCGTGCTGGCCGTAAGCTCATAACATCAATGCGACCTCTCGGAAATATCAGAGAAGACACACAATCCTTCGGAATTTTCTGTTGAAAAACATAGTAATATCTTTGTAGTTAGCAATGTATTTTAGTTTTAAAAGAATTTATGCAAAAGATGCACGGATGTTGTAATAGTAGAAAATCTTACCATGCAATTTCTATGGATGTTACCGTAGTTCACCACGTGTAGTGGCACGTATTGACTATAATGTGGAGGAGTTTGATAATAGCTATTGTAATTCTCAAGATCATTAAGAAATGCGATAAGATGATTTTTCTCCTTATAAGTTAATTCTGCTTCATCATTATAGTAGTAGGTTCTGTCTACCATCTTTCGTACATTTTTTGAAGAATGAAAATAAGCTGTCAATGGAAATAAGTTGTCAACTATTTTTAAATAAACAATACTCCCTCCGTAAACTAATATAAGAACGTTTAGATTACTAAAACAGTATTCTAAACACTCTTATATTTGTTTACAGAGGGAGTATAAATTACTTAATAAATATGATTGAGAAACTCACATAATGGTAGAACTAGAGGCGTCTGCACATTGACCCAGATGTCGATATTACCTTCAATTTGATCTTCCGAACGAATATCAAAGGTGATAAGCATATTAGGCTCAAATGCATAAGCCTTGCATAGTGCTCTCCAACTTTTGCATTCAAAACAGGAGTAGGTGTCTGCATTGTACAATTTTACGGCAAAAGTATAACCATGCTCGGTCCTCAAGTGAACTCTCTTTACCTTCATACTTTTTTACTATTGAAACCAATCTTATCCAAGACATAAATTCTTGCATAGCAGGGGATATGCTACTAGAATAGTAAAAAATTAAAATTATAAGTTGAAGGAAAAGAAGCAGAAGTCATGCTTAATTACGAAAAAAGACTTGTCGTTGTGACTTACTGTATCCACTTTGAAGGTCTCATCCAGCATGATACTGAAACGCCTACCATCAACTAGATAAGGTTTGTCACACAGGCCGCGCTCGTCTTCGCAATATTCGTACATAGCGAATTCCCTTTCATCGTCAGACATTTCCTATGTTCATAGTTGAAACATTTAAAATCGATTAAAGGAAACTACGAGAAAACTAATCAACACATAGATCACTATTACTCAATATGCAACAGGTTGACTTTAGGTCTGTCGAGTCTTTCCTTCCTAAACTCTCATCTCACGTATATGGTGGACACTCCTTCTGATATTGCGACCGTCGGTGATGGTGACTCCTCCATTCGTCCCCGAGTGCATTACACCAAAATGTCTAGCACACGGGGACGAAGGAGAAGCAACCCCACGACAACAGTCGGGATTCTTCCTCTCTCATATATATATATATGGTGGACACTCTCCCTCACTGAAAGACACACAAGGAGCCGAAACAGACGTAAAGTCAACCCGTTCCATATATCGAGCAATGACATAGAAAAAATGCCCTATGTTTTGCTGAAATGACTAGCAAATCACAAGCACTCGATATGTCCTACATTGTAGCACAAGACGTTTCCTATGTTCATAGTTGAAATAGACATGCATTCAATAAGAAAACTAAATCATAAAACAAATTAGTATTCAAATTAGCATGCATTCAATAAGCAAAACTAAATCATCTCTTGCATCCGTACATCGTCGAATAGTATCACCAATACATCTCGAATAATATCATACATATAACCCCCAAAACATTAAAATATGGACAACAAAAAATGGAAAACATTAAAATATGCAACTTTTGCAAATACCAATTGCTATACATTGGATCAAATGTAAAAAATCATCAACTTTTTTCTATACATATATTGGATCAAAATGTAAAATTTTCTCAAATGTCAAAATTCCTTCACTTTTTTGTACACATCTAACTAATCATCTAGTGCAAAAATTTCAAAATTCATGCATCTATGTCAAAATTCGTCAAATATCAAAATTCCTTAACCTTTTTATATACATCAAAATTGTTAGTGCATCTAGTGCCCCTTAGATTTTGGTGTATAGAAGACTTATAGGTTAAGGCACTAATGTGTTTGTGAGTGTACACGTGCTCTATAAGTCGATGAGGAGTTTAATATATTCGGAGATTATCGACCCCTAAAAATGTATGTCTTCAAGTGAAGACTTTGCTGAAGACTTTGGTGAAGACTTTGTGAAGACTTTGAAAATGAAGAAGTTGGTGTGACCTTGAAGATATGAACGAGGAATATGAAGCGTGAAGACTTTCGTTTTCGTAGTTTCATTTCCTTTATTTGAGTCATAGGAAACATCGTACTGTTAAAGGGGGCCGAGGTAATACTAAGGAAAATTTCCAACTGATGCTCAACTCCAAAATCCTCAACCCATACAATCCTTCGAGTGAAGCCTTTGGAAATCTCTTACGGTTCAGACAAGTTCTTCAGTGACAGAGACGAAGTTCTTCTGGTCTCTGAAGAAATTGATCTAACAGAGGAGTTAGGATTTCTCCACTGTGAATTGCCTACAAGTGAGGAACATGATAAGCTGAGGACTTTCATAGTTCGAAATTCCGACCGTTGCTGTGCTTAGCGCCAACTGTCCCCAATCATTCTTATCCACATAACGGTCATATTATTGGGGGCATTTATGTCTTATCATGTCAGGTTGCATCCTGGCTATAAATAGCCACCCCCCACAACCACTAGCTGGTTGGCTGCTCCGAGAGAGAACTGACACTTGTCATTTGAGAGCAACCCATCCTTTGAGGACTTTGAGAGAAAATCATCAGTGAGAAAAACCCACAACCAAACCACAAAACCCATAGTGATTGAGCATCACTGAAGAAATTCCTGTGTGGAACCGACGCTTGTTACCTTTGAGGACTGTGCATCCTCCAGACGGTTAGGCATCATGGTCTAGTGCTCCTGCAGTCAATTGGGGACCACGAAGTGACCTTGGTCTAGAGCATCCAGCAGTAAATTGTGGATCGCCGGGTGACCAGTTTGTGAGGGTTTTGGAAGTCTACCCTGAAGACTTACCACGAGTGTTGGGCGAGGACTGTGTGACCTTAGCTCAAGGAGAATACGGTAAGGACTGTGAGTCCTGGGACTGTGTGTCCTCTGGTTTAAATACCAGGCCGCTCCAAACCAGACGTACGACTGTCACACCAGTTGGAACTGGGTCATCAAACCATTGTCTTTATCGAGCTTCCTGGTTCTATTTCCTCAACCTCCTTATTGCTCATAAACCTGTTGATGAAATTGATTGTTACTATTTGAAGAATTTGACTGAAGACTTTCGTAAATTCCTCACCTCAAATTCTTCAAGTTGCCTTGTTCACCACTGCTTATCCTTTATCACGCTACTCACTGTTCGTGCATGTTTCATTTCATCATGATGACTAAGCTGATACTATGCTCCTCGTGCACCTGAGTACTTATTCTGCTGCTAGTTATTCATCACATTTCAAATTCCTCAAAAGTGAAATTCCTCAAGTGATGAATTTGTAAAAATCGCCTATTCACCCCCCTCTAGTCGATATAACGCACTTTCAATTGGTATCAGAGCAGGTACTCCCTCGCTCTGTGTGATTTTGGTTTAACCACCTGGAGTTCTAGTTATGTCGACTGCAGGTATGATCAAGGTTTCTGCGGGATGTCCCACCTTCGATGGGACAAACTACCCCTACTGGAAGAACAAGATGCACATGCACCTTGAAGCTATTGACAACGATCTCTGGTACATTGTGGAAAATGGTGTGCCCTCTGTCGCTCCCACGGTTACAGCTGTTGATGTGAAGAGATTCAAGCAACTCGATTCTCAAGCGAAAAATATCATATGTGGTCATCTGAGCAAAGGTCAGTATGGCAGAGTGAGTGCTTTGGAATCTGCTAAGCTTATCTAGGATAGGCTGTCCAAAGTCAACGAAGGTGTTTCCACTCAACGTGACTCTCGTGTTGATGTTCTTCGCAATCTGATATCACTTCAAGAGACTTGACAATGAAAATGTTCAGCAAACATTTGATCGCCTCACTGATATATCCAATGAACTTCAAGCACTTGGTGCCACTGATATCACTGACCATGAAGTGGTGAAGAAACTGCTACGATCTCTCGATTCCTCATTTGATACTCTCGTTTTGATGATTCAAGAACGTGGAGATTATAAAGCTCTTGATCCTGCTGATATTGTTGAGAGACTCAATACTCATGAATTCCAACAAGCTGAAAAGAGAGACCTCTATGGGCCAAGCTATGGAAGATCTCGTGCTCTGAAGGCAAAAGCTATTTCCTCATCTGAAGAAGAAGATTTGGACAGTAGCCTTGATGATCCTGAAGAACTAAGTCAGGAACTAGCAATGCTTGTGAGGAAATTCCAGAGGTTCTCAAGAAGAGGTGGATTTAGAAAGTCTTCAAAAAGTGGCTTGAGGAAATCAGATTCCTCAGAAGATTACAAGAAAAGAACCTGTCATCATTGCAAGAAGCCTGGTCACTTTATCTGTGACTGTCCTCTCTGGGAAAAAGACTCAAAGAAGAAGAAGAAGTACAAGAATGATAGTTCTGATGACTCGAAGAAAAAGAAGAAATCTTCAAAGTCCTATCTGCAAAGTCTTCATCTTCAAAGTCCTCAAAGCACAAGAAGAATGGTACCAGAAAGGCTCGAGCATTCATCGGCAAGGAAATGGATTCTGAGGAAGAATATGAAGAAGAGGAAGAATCTGAGGAGGAATCAGAATCTGGTGTTGCTAGCCTTGCTCTCGCTACTGCTTTTGTCAGCAAGTCCATCTTTAACAATGAAGAACTTGACTACTCCAACGACTCTGACGTCAGCAACGATGATCATGCTCCCACTTATTGCTTTATGGCAAAAGGCTCAAAGGTACACAAACATCATTCCTCTTCTGAATCAAGTGAAGGTGAATCTGATGAATATGTGAAACCTAGCTATGCTAAACTTGTTAAAATTGCCACTAAGCAACAAAGTGCACTTGAAAATCTTCAGAAAATGCTAGGCAAAAGCGATGATCTGTTAAACCATGAAGTGGATCGGACTCAAACTCTGTCTATCGATCTCAAAAGTCTTCACACAGAGTATGATAACCTTCAGAGTCATCATAACGACCTCTTAGCCGATCATGAGAAGCTTTCATATGAATTTCTTCAAGAAAGCAAGATCTTGAAAAGCCGAGGGTGTCACATGAGGATCTCCAAAGGGAAAACGATTCCTTACTGGCTCAACAGATCAGTACCGCTCAGGAAGAATTTGTTCCACCTTGTTTGAAATGCATCGAACGTGAAACTGCTAATTCTTCACCTGAATGTTCAAATGCTTCTACTGCTGCAAATTCTTCAACTATTCTAGTGGTTTAAAATTCCTCATCAGAGGATACCACAAGTATCATGATGACAATGCAGGGTTGAAGGAATTGTATTTGACAGGCATGTACAAGTCTCAAAGGGCATCAAACCCTTTGTGATGTCCTCAAGAAGCAGATTCTGAACAGGAACCCTAAGAAAGAGGGTATTGCCTTTGTGAGGAAACTCAACGCTGATGGATCCTACTAGACACTTGAGCAGTACCCCAAAACCTCATGGGATGCTGCAAAAGGATCTCCTATAGATCCATCCACTTTATCTGGCTTTACTTGTGAAACTTCACATTCCTCTGATGAGTCACTTGACTCCAATTGCAGATTCTTCAAAAATCAGAGAAGTGAAGTATTTGCTAGATATGTTGGAACTAACTACAGGAACGATTCTCCTATGAAGAAAATCTGGGTTCCCAAGAGCTACCTACAAAATCTTCAAGTGAATGTCCTCACGACATCACTCATGAAGAATCGGAACCCCATATCAAATTCCTCATATGGACCAAAGTCCTCACTTGGACCAAATTCCTCAAATGGTCAAAATCATCATTCTCGTGCTAATGCCTCTATTTCGTAGGGAAAACCTAAGAGTTATGAATATGTGCATTATTCTTCAAACCATTATGTTCATAAGTCCTCGAAGAATTTCTCTGCTTATTCATTTGAATACTCTAACCCTCGCCCTGTGAAACGAAGCGCACTTGCTTCAATGCCTCCCTTCTCACATGGTGCTCGCAGAATGATGAATTCTTTGCCACCCCTCCAGATGTGGATGGTGAAGAAATCAAACTGACATCTTATGCAGGGTCAGGTCTTTAGATGAATTTGAACATCTGATGAATTTGCTGGAAACCTAAGGAAATGCTTGAAAGGACGCAAGCTAACCATGATGAAATGAATTCTTCATTTCTCACGTCCTCACTCTACTTGCTTACTATCTTGTGTGATGAAATTCTGTCTGATGAAATTGATGTCATATTCTTCACTCTGAAGCATATGAGTTCGTAAGTTGTACTAATTCATCTGCAGGATGATACTCTAAAAGCCACTGAGTGGGTTCTCGATAGTGGATGCACAAACCACATGACGGGTGAAAGAATCTACTGATGAATTTGCCACTCACTCCATCTCCTCTGAAGCATATCACCTACGCAGACAAAGGAAAAATCAAGGTATTGGGACTCGGTAAGGTTGCTATCTCAAAGGACCGAACCATGGACAAGGTGATGCTTGTTGAATCCCTCGGGTTCAACCTTATGTCTGTCTCAATGCTTTGTGATCTTGATATGGTTGTCGTATTTGGAAAATATCATTGTGTTGTCATCATGGAATCTAATAATTCCAAAGTCTTCGAAGGCTTTAGGAGAGGAGACTTGTATATTGTTGATTTCTCTACAGGTCCTCAACCTGCCACTTGCTTACTTGCAAAGTCTTCAGAAGGCTGGTTGTGGCATCGACGACTTGGACATGCTGGTATGAGGAACCTGCACACACTCATGAAGAAAAAGCACGTCATTGGCATCGAGGGTGTCAAATTCCTCAAAGACCACCTCTGCGGTGCATGTGAATCTAGGAAGATGACCAGATCCAAGCATCCCTCGAAGACAATCATGACGACGACTCGACCCTTTGAATTGCTCCACATGGATCTATTTGGCCCCACTCATTACTCCGTACTAACAAATGCATCAAGTTTGTATGGCTTTGTAATTGTTGATGATTACTCTCGTTACACATGGGTGCATGTTATTCTGTACAAAAATTAAGTGTAGGACGTCTTCAGACGACTTGCTTCAAGGGCCTCCACCAACTTCGGCGTCAAGATCAAGCATATCAGGAGTGATAATGGGACTGAGTTCAAGAACACTAATCTTGATGAATATCTTGATGAACTTGGTATTACTCATGAGTTATCTGCCCCTTATACTCCTTAGCAGAATGGCATCGTGGAGCGCAAAAACAGGACACTCGTTGAGATGGCTTGCACCATGCTTGCCGAATACAAAACCCTCGTCGCTTCTGGCCTGAAGCAATTGATACTACATGCCACATCATCAACAGGGTATATCTTCACAAATTCCTCAAGAAGACTTCATATGAGCTCATGATAGGCAAGAAACCCAATGTAAGTTATATCAAAGTCTTCGGTGCAAAATGCTGGATCAGAGATCCTCACCACAGTTCTAAGTTTGCACCGAAAGCACATGAAGGTTTTATGCTTGGTTATGGAAAGGACTCGCATACCTACAAAGTCTTCAACACCTACCATCACAAGGTGGTTGAAACTGTAGATGTGCGGTTCGATGAAACTAATGGCTCACAAAGAGAGTACCTGCCTTCTGTGTTAGATGAACAATCTCCTAAGGAATCCATCAAGCTGAAGGCAACAGAAGATGTCATACCCATTGAGGAAATCATTCCCACAAATGAGGACTCTCATGCTGATATACCTGAAGAAAATGGTGCTAATGAAAATCCTCAGCCTCATCAACCTGCTCATCCAAGAGTAGCAAATGAAGTGCAGATTGACAAAATCATCAATGACATCAATGCACTAGGTGCTCTCACACGCTCAAAAGCTTCACATCTAACTAACTTTTGTGGGAACTTTGCCTTTGTCTCTATCATAGAGCCCACCAAATTTGATGAAGCATTCAAGGAGCCCGAGTGGATTCAAGCTATGCAAGAGGAATTGCATCAGTTCAAGCTCAACAACGTGTGGGAATTTGTCAAGCGACCAGATCCTCGCAAACATAACATCATAGGTACCAAGTGGATCTATCGCACAAGCAAGATGAAAATGGCCTCGTGGTGAGGAATAAGGCTCGCCTAGTAGCCCAAGGCTATACACAGGTTGAAGGAATTGACTTTGATGAAACGTTTGCACCTGTTGCTAGACTTGAGGCTATTCGCATATTACTGGCTTACGCTAACCATCATAATATCATCTTATATCAAATGGATGTGAAAAGTGCATTCCTCAATGGTAAGCTTGAGGAAGAAGTATATGTTGCTCAACCCCCAGGTTTTGAAGACCCTAAGCATCCTGACAAAGTCTTCAGACTAAACAAGGCCCTCTATGGCCTCAAGCAGGCCCCTCGGGCGTGGTACGACACTCTGAAGGAATTCCTCATGAAGAAAGGCTTCAAAACCGGTTCACTTGACCCTACTCTTTTCACAAAATCCTATGACAATGAACTGTTCATATGCCAAATATATGTTGATGATATTATCTTTGGATGTACTGACAAACGTTACGGTGATGAATTTGCCTATATGATGAGTGAAGAATATCGAATGTCTATGATGGGAGAGTTGAAATTCTTCTTAGGTCTTCAAATTCATCATCAAGACAATGAAATCTTCATCTCACAAGAGAAATACCTCAAAGATGTTCTGAGGAAATTCGACATGCAAGATTGCAAAGGCGTCAAAACTCCAATGCTTTCAAAAGGCCACCTCTGCACTGATGAAGATGGTAAAGATTTCGATCAGGAGGTATACCGCTCCATGATTGGCTCCTTATTGTACCTATGTGCATCTAGGCCTGATATAATGCTAAGTGTTTGCATGTGTGCTCGATTCCAAGAAACACCGAAGGAATCACACCATTTGGTTGTGAAACATTTTTTTCGATACTTAGCTCACACACCAACACTTGGATTGTGGTATCCCAAGGGCTCAAATCTTCACCTCGTCGGATACTCTGATGCTGACTATGCTAGAGATCGTGTGGATTGCAAGTCAACCTCAGGCATATGTCATTTCCTCGGACGATCCTTAGTCTGTTGGTCCTCGAAGAAGCAGAACTGCGTTTCTCTCTCTACTGCTGAAGCTGAGTACATTGTTGCTAGCTCGTGTTGTGCTCAGTTACTATGGATGAATCAAGCCCTCAAGGACTACGTCATCAAGCTGAAAAATGTGCCTCTTTACTGCGACAACTAGAGTGCCATCAAGATGGCGTACAACCCAGTTCAGCACTCCAAGACCAAGCACATCCAGATTCGTCATCACTTTCTTCGAGATCATGTACTCAAGGGGCGACATCTCCATCAACCACATTCCCACTGAAGAACAACTGGCCGAATCTTCACAAAGCCCTTGGATGAACAGAGATTTTGCAAGTTGCGGTGTGAGCTAAATATCTTAGAATCTTCGAATGTTCTTTGATGAAGTACACACATCCTAACACTTATGCAAAATTGATGACTTAGATGTGCAACACACGAAGTAATGTTTTTCTTCAATCAATGAAGAATAACTCTCTAAGTGTGAAGAAATTAACGAAGAATTTGATTCTCAGAACTCTACGACAATTGTACGCGGTGTCTGAACTCATCATTCTTGTACGGTGGGTTACGCCACCAACCAAAAGTTGAAATTCTTCAAAAGTGAGCACTTTTGCAAATTCTTCAAATTATTAAATTCCTCAAATTTGCAAATTCCTCAAGTGTTCAAATTCATCAACTTTTCAAATTCTTCAAAACTTTTGAGATTCATATTCTTCATTGACTATATATATATATATATATATATATATATATATTGAGTTTTTGAATGTCCTCAACAACATTCACTTATTGCTAATTCTTCAAGTTGATTTTCATCTAAGTGAATGTGATCGGACCCTCTCCCCATCTATGCTAAACTCAACCCAGTCTGTTCACAAATTCCTCATATGCGTTCTACTTTGAAACTTGTTCAAAGTCTTCACTGTATCCTTGACAGCTGAAGAATTTGCGAACAAAAATTAAATCTTCACTACCAAAATTTTTGGCGGTTCCCGCTCAAACTGTTCGGATTCCCGCGCCTGGATAACCCACGATCCTCCATAATCTCCACTACCCAGATCGTGGGTGACACCTGTTGTTTCGATCATTCTTACAGCCAGCACATGAACAATACATAAATTCATCCGACCGCTTGTTTGCCTCAGCCGCAACCAGAAAAGTATGCACACTATTAATGAACTGGGGAGAGCATCAATCCTCGTACATCCATTGCCGGCTCATCTTCGTTACACAACACCGAAAAGACCAAATTAATACAAGTTCGTACGTAAAGTTCATACACACTTGTTCTCATAAAACAACATACAAACTCTCTAGCTAAAGCATTTAAATGCAACAACAAATGCGATCAACATTGCAACTAAGGTAACAATTGATCCAACAGCATAATGATACCAAGCCTCACTATCAATGATATATCTTTTAAATTTTCTAATCTTCAAGCACATTGCACCCATCTTGATCTTGTGATCATCGACGACATCGGCAACATACAACTCCAGTTTCATCTTCTCTTCTTCAACTCTTTTCAATTTTTCTTTCAAATACTCGTTTTCTTTTTCAACTAAATTTAACTTCTTGACAAGAATATCTATGTCGGTTGGAATCTCCGGTTCACATACCTCCTAGATAAAAATATCTATGTCAACTTGATTGGCATAATTGTCATAAACACGAAATGCAACAAAGAGTTATAAAAGAGAGTATATACCACATCCGCATCATAAACCGGACGAGGGCCGACGGAGACGGATTTCAAAACCATGCCACTATGTATAACAAACAACCATATAGGTAAGAAAACTATACAAGTAACTAACTAAATCTTACAAACATGGTTTTTTTATAAAAAGGATAAGAACAAGAGGCTCACCAAGGTGGTGCCGGCGACGGGACGGTGCGGGCGATCGATGGTGGTTAGGACGGGGATGGAAAGGCACTAAGTAAACCACACCTACAAATGCAAAGTAAGAATTTAATTTGAGATCAAATTGTATAAATCAAATAAACTACCACATACAAACTAAAAGCCACAAATTACTATACTTATAGAGCATTGCAAGAGCTAATCTAGCAATGAGAGATGAAAGGACAAAGTTGCTAACCTTTGTGAACACTTGGATGCATGGGATGCCTCCAAATCTTGACAAATTTTGGCAAAAATTGAGGATGAGCTCGAGGAATAGAGGAAGAACAGAGAGGAGAGGAAAGGAGAAGAACAGAGGACTCTGCTCGGGCTGGCGCTGAAGGGTTTCAATATAGGGGATCTTTAGTCTCGGTTGATGGCTCCAACCACGACTAAAGGTTAGCCTATAGTCGTGGTTGGAGCCACCAACCGGGACTAAAGGTTTCCATGGAGCCCCAGGATGACACCAGCCTGCCATCACACCTTTAGTGTCGGTTCGTGGCACGAACCGGGACTAAAGGTCCGTAACGAACCGACACTAATGATCAGATCCGCTCCACCGATGGCGCCCTGTCCCCTCCTCTCCCAGGCTATCGATCCACTTGAGCCGCGCATCCCACGATCAGATCCGCCCTCCCTCGCCCCCTCATCGCGTCCAAAACCGTAGTCGGCCGGCCATGTCCGTCGACTGCACGCACAGGCCTCGACGGCGGTGCTATGGTACAAGTCCCTTCGCCCCTTGTTCTTCTTCTCTCCCTCTCTGACCCCGTCTCGTCTCGTCTTGCCTCTGTAGGTAGGCGCCATGGACGCCACTCTTGTGCTCATCCTTAAGGCCTTAAGGTAAACATCTCACATGGTTGCTGTTCTATTGACGAGTCTCTTTTCGAATTGATAAACACCCCTTTCCTAACATGTTTTATGTTACTACAGGCTATAGAGATTTTGACTGGTAGTACATCTTACTTCAGGCATGCTTAATTTCTTGCCTTGTACTGCATTTAAAGTTACATTGTGGGTCTACCCCCTTTAACTCTCTATCTTGGTGTTATTTTTTTGCGGGGTTCTATCTTGGTGTTATTAACAACCATTAGTGTGTATGAACTCCAGCAGACAAACAAGTATTACTGGAACCTCGATGGTGATGTCGAAGGAATTTTTGCTTTGGGCAATGAAAACCAACGACCATTGGGTCTGTCAGGTGTTCATTGCTTCATACTACCTATATAATGTATCCCTTCTTATTTTGTGTGTGTGTATCATATTGTAACTAAGTATCTATGTACCAACAGTAAAGACTTGTGTGTGTGAATATTCTCACAATACTTGACTTACTCTCGCCTTTTGCGCCATTGGCGCAACGAGTGATCTAGTTAATATGAAATCCAAAGCAAAGGACATAGTCTTCAGAACAAAAACTCCCGGTTGGGAAAAAATAATAACCAGCAGGCATAATCGGGCGATCCAAGCATCATACACTTCCAGACGATTACCCAATCAGCAAAGACAAAACAGGAACCTGTGCAAGACAAAAATAAGATTGTGCCAATGGATAATATAGTTGCAATATACTAGTAGCAAATTAACATACATGCATTGGATCATCAGTGCCAAACTTTAACATAATAATATGGTGACAGCACAACTCAATAAAGATCACAACATCACGAATATACTGGCGAATCCATAATATAGATAAGGTCTGGATTTGTTGCATATAGATAGATAGCAGACCGATGGTACACAAAACGTACGCACAGCATGGTGAAATGACGAGGCCTAGTAAATTCTCATATCAGTTGGATTCCACAACAGCTGAATCATTGCAGACCTCTTCGTCATCGTTAAGAGTGTAACGCTTCAGAAGTGGATTCAGAGGCAAAAACTCCTCGCGCCAGAACTTACTGTGTTGCTCACTCAACCCCTCCATAAAGGCTTTACTGTCAGCTTCTGAGAGTGGTTCATCATCGCTGGAACCGTCATCAGAGTCCGCTTCTGCTACCTTGATGGCCTGCTCTTTGGTCTCATCCATGGTTGACTCGGCAAGAACAATATCTTCCTCGTCGTGCCCGTCAGCCGGCACCTTCCTTTTGGTGGAGCAGACCTTCAGCGAACACTCCTGCTCCTTTCCGGCCATCGGCGATGTCTGGAGCAGCCGCGACGAGAGATTTCGGCGTCGGGTTGGGCGGACTCGCTAGGGATTTGTGGATCTGGGTTGCGTGAAAGCGCAACTGGGGATCTGGTGGAGACGACGGCGTCGTCTCGTCCTACATAAAGGTTGAGCGGAGGGAAGCCCTAGCGCGGTTCGCGGGCTCCGTTGCCGACTCGGTCCGTCATGGCCAACAGGCCTCTTTTCCCGCTGTGTTCACTCGGTTTTGTTTGATTTTGGTAGCCAAGGCCCAAGGCCAGCCCACCTCTCCGATTTGAACACCTTCTCGTGGCAGTCCAAAAATATAGAACTCCTGTTGATGGTGGCTTATTTAAATAAAAAATATATTATATAAAGAACCCTAGTTCTTAAGAAAAAAGATGGAAAAACCTTACCTCCTTCCTAAATATTTGTATTTCTAAAAATCCAACTATGAACTACATACGAAGCAAAATGAATGAACCTACACTCTAAATTATGTCTATATACATCCGTATGTAGTTCATAGTGAAATCTCTAGAAAGAAAAATATTTAGAAACGGAAGGAATACTACCTTCGTTCCTAAATATTTGTCTTTCTAAAAATTCAACTATGGACTACATACGAAGCAAAATGAATGAACCTACACTCTAAGTTATGTCTATATATACATCTATATGTAGTTCATAGTGAAATCTCTATAAAGACAAATATTTAGAAATGGAGGGAATAATATACATCTTTTTCTATGAGAACCTAATATACATCTAATGTCAGATTTTTTTAGCGTTAAATTTTTGACTACCGTAGCTACATCGGATCCCATTTTTTACAATATGGACATTTTTATGACCATTTTTTACAATACATGACAATTTTCACTGCATAACATGGCAAATTTATGTATTTTCACATGATAAATCTGGACATTCGGAGACAAAAGTTAAAAAGCTGACGTCATACTTTTAACATTTACCTACATAATTCTTCGTCCCCACTCACTCACACAAATAGTCGACCACTATATTAGAGAATGAGATCGAAGTCTATTCTTTTTCAATGAACAGTGTGCTACTCAAATACATAGTTTATGTATGAGTGGAGATCATTAATGATAAAAATATATTTCTATAGCTATATATTCTCGCCAATAGTCGTTATATAGGGCCTCGTCCCTCCATCCTCAAAGAGAGAGTGCCATGTAGGGCAATCCCAATGCACTATATCTTATGCACCTCCTGATTAACACAATATCTCTTGTGTGTTTTACGCTACTACTTCAATTAGTATCGATCATAACACTAGTATCAACCAAAACACATTATTTATGTGTTTTACTATGCCATCCTACTTACATTTACATTGTAAATGCTATTGTATACAGAAGCTACTAAGTTCACCGGTCTTTTGAATATCTCATTGATCCAGGGAACTTGTGGAATGGATTCAAGATGTATGATGGTGATCTACCATTTGGTAACACATTTTCGGTTGTTTTAGGCCCCTTCAGTTTTCTCTACAACTTTTAAACGCAACAAAGGCCGACAATTGCTTTTGTCTCCTAGGCTCGATGGAGTCCATATCATCGAAAATTAAAAAAAAAATCTGAAAAAATACACACATATGTATGTTTGTACACCACTTGCCTGTAAATTTTCAAGATGAAATAATTTTTATGCATGATATGGATAAAAATAATCATGTATTCCTAGCACATGTATTATTTACTATAGAAGTACACAAATCTTTTTTTGTGTGGCCCACATCAGCACGTATTTCATCACGGAATTTAACACGCATTTTGTATACATATCTAAGTATGTGTATATCTTTTCAGATTTTCTTGAGCTTCAGAATTTGATTTTTTGAGGTTTTAAATTTCAGACTCCATGAAGCCGGGAGAGAAAAATCCACACTCAAGATAGGTGATGAAGTAAAAGGAGATTACAAAAGAGGCCTAGAAAGGAGTTATTGGTTAGTCAATTCCGTTCGAAAACTCATTTTGCCATCTCATGAGAAAGATGCATAATATAAGAAAGTCCACAATTAAGATCACAAGAATATTCTTTCTAACATAAAAGAACTGATTATAGAAGTACAAACATATCTCCACATCCTGATGATGGTGATAATGCTGGAGATCGAGATGACAAAGAGGAGGTAGAGATCAATGAAGATGATGAGGTATGGGAATATATACATGTGCATGATCTTCTCTCTCCATGCCCAAATGCATAACTTTAAAGCTTGAGAATATCACATACACAATTTGCACACTGAACTAATATCATGCACCAATGAGGTTGGTTCATGATTCAGATTTCACTTTTGTGTCGATTTAAAAGATTAGAAAAATGGACGGTTGAGTCAATGGGATGTTTGGGATACGACGATGGTCAGCATAAGATGGTATGCATGAATGATAATTTTCTATGGAATATAAAATAATTATATATATCTCATGGTTTTAAAATCACAAACAATTACAAGGATGTGTGATTTATTTTAGTTGCAATTTTATATTTATTAATCATTAAAAAATAGAGAAGTCGTTTCTTATGCGATAGCTATTTTGTACAATAAGAACATAAATATAGTTATAATTATAAAAAACATATAATACATTTAGGATGAAGTACAATTAATATCCGTTAAATTTGAAGATTTGCTAAAGTGGCAGTTTGATAGATATTTGAGCTTTGTAGAAATTGATAGATTTATACTAAATGATTTTGATGTTATTAAAGGATCCAATAGAATTTTAAAAGGTAAAATAAATACTATTCGTTTGGAATTTAAATACTAAATTTACATTAATATTCATTATTTGGGATCATATTGATCATCTATATCTAAATATCTAGGCCCCACTATAAGATTTATCTTCATCTGTGTGCTTCCAGGTCACCTTAATTATTGATAGAGCAATTTTAACATGGCCCCTCTTACACACTCTTTTCACATGGGAGGTAAAAAGGTAGCAACTCCGTCCTGGTTTATTGGTTTTATTTGTATTTTGTGTCAAAATTTGACCTTAGATTTAACAAAAAAAAAGTTATTGCATGTCATAAAAATATTATCATTGAAAACTATGTTCAAGGATGAATTGAACGGTATAATGTTTGGTGGCATGAACTAACATTTTGCTAGTTAAATCTATGATCGATATTTAACATAAAATATGAAGGGGCCAATAAACCAAGACAAAGGTAGTAAGAGTTAATTAGACTCACTACTTAATTTAGATACATTATAACTGAGCACCTTTCCAGCCCTCTCTCAGGCCATCAGCATTTTGAACCGTCGGATCTGCTAATCTGGACATTTTTGGCCGTCGGATTTGCTCCTAATCCCACCTCAATCTCCAATACACAATAAATCCCTCGTCAGGCTGGCCCGCTGGGCTACCTGCAGAGTGCGCCCGGTTGGGCTATTTTTCGGGCTGCTGCTCCAGCGGTTTTTTTGGCCGTCGCACGTTTAATTGGGCCTACTGGCTTGCTAGGCCTGTAAACGCAAAAGCGTATAACCTAGCGACCCTGCTCGTGCCTCTATTCCGCTTGCGCCGCCGCTCGCGCTGGGTTTGGACGACCGGCGCGGCAGGATGGGTTCCGATCGACCGGTGCAGCTGCCTGGGGCGCGGACGCGAGCGGCAGACTCGGATGGGGTCCATTCGGTCCATCGGCGCGGCAGCATGGGGCGCGGACGCATGTGGCGCAGTGGTGTGACGAAGCCGGGATGGAGTGTGGCGGCCAACAGCCATGAAGTTCCTTCCCGAGCGATGATTGATTGAGAGATTAATCATCCATTAATGTCAATCGATGCTCCGGGCAGGTCAGTTTCATCGCCTATTCATATTCATTCCAATTGATTCAGTGAGAGGGTAATCGTGTCTCCCAAATCGATTAATTGAGAGGTTAATCGTGTCTCAGTATGTTCACGCGAGGCTATAAAATCCCAGTCTTCCACTGCTCCTTTCAATCTGCTCATTTTCGCAAACCACTCTCCAGTACAGAAGCAATGCTTGAAGCTTAGGTTCCACCTGGGAAGCTTAGGTTCCTATTCTGAATTGTTGCCTGCATATACTGAAATGTTGTTTGTCCATACTAATATGTTCTCTGTCTAATTCCAGCTTCTCTCTAAATAGGAATTGTAGCTGCTTGCTGGTTGGTTGGTTTTGTTTTTCGAGCTGACCTAATGGCTAATGGACAGGTCAGTTCATGTTTCCTCTTATGCCTCCTTTAATTATGCCCCATCTATTTTGCTCTCTATATTAGTTTGAATCCAAAGTATCGCATACTGTTCCTGCCCTATGTAGCAGATTATTTAGAAAATGAAAAATGTGGAAAAGAAAGACAAGTGCCGTACGAGCCGCCTAGGGATCAAGTGAAAAAACTGTGCTTCGCAGATCAAAACGAACAAAACTTACAAATGTCGTACAAGGCACTGAATCATCGACATCACAATCAGCGTATACAGAAAATACTCTGCTTCCCAAATCAAAACGAGCAAAACACCATGGTCCTCCTTTCGATTTTTTCCCTACATATAGCAGAGAACACGCCAAAAAAAATCGGCAGGCACGCATTGGGCACAGGAAACAAGGAAAAATAGCTAGGTCTAGATCATTGTGTGATGACAGTGGACGACCACAATTGCCTCTAGGAGAAGATTACGTAGATGCCCTGAAAGTTACTATACTTTGCACCTTCTTCTGTATTCCTAATATGACAAAAACAAATAAAATAATAATAGTAATTTGTGCTCCCTTTACTCAATCAGAAACATACCGAGATCACTCACGCCTAGGTGGACATTGCTATAGATGCCAACATTGTGGTGCATCCTTCTGGTGGGATGAACATGTAGAGAGAGAATCCAGCTGGACAAAACGCCGTATTGTATTCAATCGCTGTTGCAGTGGAGGTCGTATTCAGTTATCTGAATTCCTACCTCCACCGGAATATCTTGCACAGCTTATGCGTTTCAATGGCGATCGTGAAATTAGAGAATTTATGAACCATATAAGGCAGTATAACTGTCTATTTAATTTCATTTCTTTTGGAGCACATATAGACAAAAGTATCAACGATGGTAAAGGTCCATATGTATTCAGAATAAGCGGTCAAGTGCACCACAAGATGGGAACATTAATTCCATATGATGGTAAGCCAAAATTTGCTCAGCTATATATACATGATACTGATCGTGAAATTGAAAATAGAATAAAAGCATTATGCAAAGAAGATGATTTCGATGGTGACTTGGATCGCAATATTGTCACAAAACTAATGCAAATGTTAAATGAGGTGAACCCACTTGTGAAACAATTTAGAATTGCTAGAGAATGAATTAGGGACTGCCCTGATGAACGTGTGGCAATTAGGCTATTAGCTCCTCAGCTTAACACCGATATCCAGTATAATTTACCAACATTCGATGACCTTGCTCTTTTAATTGTCGGTGACTTCACACCAGATAGTTATAAACGCGATATTATTGTGCATGAAAGAAATCGTGGTTTGCAGCCTATATCAAACTTACACCCTACTCTGATGGCTTTACAGTATCCACTATTATTTCCATATGGCGATGTTGGGTTCCATTTAGGTATTCGATACACCGATGCCCACTTATTGCATGAAAAGGCACGTAAAACACTTACCATGTTGGACTATTACCCATACTGCTGTCATTATAGGCCTGGTCAGTAAAACCCTTACACGTGTTGTGGAAGAGTTACTTCCCAGTTACAAGTTGATTTTTATGCCTGCTTAGAAGAAAATCGCCTTTGGTTTTTACATCAGAAACAAGATGAACTAAGATATGATAGTTTCAAAAATATTAGCAACTCAGTTAATAAAGGTTATACTGATGGTGTGCAGATTGGTCGGAAAACTGTTTTGCCTGGCTCTTTTACCGGAGGTAAAAGATACTACATCCAACATTACCAGGATGGCATGGCCATTTGCCGGGTCCATGGTGGACCTGATGTCTTCATGACCTTTACTTGCAATGCTAAATGGGCAGAAATAAGTGAGGCATTGTGCTTTGAACCAGGTCAAGTACCATCCGACAGACCTGACATTGTTAACAAGTGTACAAACTGAAACAAGACGAGCTAATTGAGGAAATTAAAAAAGGCAAAGTTTATGGTCCAGTAGCAGCCGGTATGTTTCTCTGATATGTGCAAGTTTTTAGTTTTTACCTTAATCTCACTACACTTTTACGTACACATTTTTCCCCTACTGTTCCAGTCCTGCATAGTACATCCCAGACTAATTATCACTCAGTTAGCCAGTAGATTAGTGCAGGCTATTATAATGACAGGTTCACATGTTGGTGACACCGTGTACATCCCAAGAATTAATCTAACATCAAAGACATCAAAATACCCCTTTGTTCTCGAGAGGAGGCAATGTCCTATACGACTGTGCTATGCTATGAAAATTAACAAAAGTCAGGGTCAAACACTTGAATCTGTTGGCATTTACTTGCAACAACCAGTTTTCACACATGGTCAACTTTATGTGGCAATTTCACGCGTGACATCGAGGAAAGGACTAAAAATTCTTATTGGCAACAATAATGCGGACTCGAACGATACAACTTCAAACGTCGTGTATCGTGAGGTCCTCAAAGTTACACAATAAATATTAATAATTATGTTTATTTAATATACACATAGATAGTACTTACAGACTAATCCTATCTACCAAATAAATAATATTTATAATTTGCTATCCTATCTACCAAATAAATAATATTTCTGACTTTCTATATTGATACAATTTACACTAGCCTTTGTTTAAGGTTAGTTGATTTCATTCTACGCAAGTAATTCACATTAATATTGCATGAATTGACCAAATACATATATGGAATTTCAGGTCACTTTGCTTTTGTCAGAACTTAGCCCATCCGTTAGGCCTGTCGCTGTCCTAGCGCGTGTGGCTCGTGTTTGGGATTTCAATAAAGACAAAGAGTTTAAGCATCTTGATATTGTCTTCATTGATAAGGAGGTATGTGAATAGTTCAATACTTATAATAATTTATCTTCTTCTATACTACAAATGCTAATTTTATCTGCTCCTACTATTCAAAAAAGGGAAACAAGATGTATGGTGAGATACTGGAACAATATGCAGAAAAGTTCAGGGAGAAGCTGAAGGAAGGAAATGTTTGCCTTGTTAGAGACTTCTTCGTCACCTCATCAAAGAATATGTACAGGGCTGTTGAGGTCAACAATGATGTGGCCGCTTACTTTCCTCGATATGCATACTCACTTAGTGATTTCCAAGTTCTTCCTAAAATGGTTGAAAAAATAGACAACTTCATAGGCAAGTCAATTGTTGTTCTCATTTACCATGCGTTTTACTGTGAAAACTTATTCTACCATCCTTGATTATCACTGATCCATCTTCAACACCATGTTTACTTATACAGATGTTATTGGAATAGTATCTAGAATTTCAGACATACCGAAGGTATGATTACCTTCTAGAGAACAAGAATTAGATAAAAGGAACTTGCAGATCACAGATATTGAATAAGTTATTTCAAATAGATCATGAAACATTAAACTTATCTGTTCATTTCTGATATTTAATCCGTGATGCTGTGGTTAGTGGAAACACTATGGAAGTTGCGCTATGGGGAACACATGCAACTTCCTTCCAGGCTGATGATCTATACAATCTTGGTCAGAACCAGCCAATTATAATTCTTTTGGTTGGCACTCTTATGAAAAGTTACCTAGGTATGGTTGATGATTCAAAGTATTAATTTACCAGACATGCAGCCTTTTCTATTAATAAATAACTAACATGATTATAAAAAATGCAGGACGTCCAACAATAAGCTGCAGTGACGCTGCGAAGATCTATATCAATCCAGATATACCTGAGAAGATAGAATATTGTGTCAGGTAAAAGGAAAACAAAAAAATAAGTAACATTACAAAATGTAACATATATTAGTTAACTATATGCCATATACATATCTTTATGTTCATTATGCTAAATACAGACTAGGTAAACAAATGCCTACAATGCCAGTCATGCCAACACGTGATGATCGCTACAATCCAACAATTAACAATGAAAGGGCTGACACCGTCAAGGTTGAGTTCCTGGCTACTATGAATCCTAATGAATTCCTTGTGAGTTATTTAAACATTTTCAACTTTTAGATTAACTATTCAGTACCCAACAAACATATACTAATTTCATTGATCATGTTGAATACATAGGGTAAGAATATGATGAGCATGGTCACAATAATGAGACTGCCTCAGAACATTGGTGGTTCCTCTCTTGCCAAATGTGCCATAGGAAATCATTTCAAGCTGGGAGTACATTTGTTTGCAGCAATAAGAAATGTGGTTGTACCTCAGCTACACCAAGGTAATCTATTATAAAATTGCACAGTAACCATTTTTATTACTCCAAGCTTATTTTCAACCTGTCCTGTCTAGGTACAAGGTACGTCTTATTGGAGCCGACGAATCAGGGGAAACTGAGTTTGTGTTCTTTGCTTCTGTTGCTGAACAAGCTATTGGAAAGAGACTTGAAGTGATCATGCGCGGTGCATCAGACCGCCCATTTGCTATTCCTGCAGAGATATCAGCCTTGATATCCAAGAAATTCACACTTCACTTCACTGTGAATGAAAAGGGCCTTCACTATGGGCAACTATCTTTCCAAGTGAACAATATAACACAGGTTCACACGAACACAAATGTATTTGAATTCAACAAACTTAGCGCTGGGTCAAGCAGCACATCAACAGAGACATCCATGGAATCTAGCAAGGTATTTAATTTTCCATAGTATTGATGTATAAATTTTCATTTTATTTACTATCACCCGCCTCAACTTATTGTAGATTAACCTATCAGTATATCCCTTTGATAGGTAAGCACTACCAGCAACGACAAAGAACCCGAGGACAAGGAAAAGGACGACACTAATGAAAGTGATAAAAATGAAAGCCAAATCTCTCCTACAGCTGATTCAGTGGTACAAACATTTCTCATTTTGTTATATCTTTGCCTAATACATTTACTTTATAATCATCATGAATTTTCCTTCAATAATTAAGGAACAGATAGCACCATCTACTGCAAAGGAACAGGAATCACCATCTTCTCAAATCGCTACTTCAAGCATAAGTGATTCACCTAGTACTAGCAAGAATACATCAAAAAGGTCTAGACCAAAACTTGAAACCTAAAATTTACTCCAAGTCCACTAACTATTTATTTACAAACTTTACTATGAATTGCAGGACCAGAACTAAAGCCAAAAAATCTACTTTTGCAAAGAAGAAGATGCACTTATCATAAAAAGAGCTTCAATCATCACATTTCAAAAGGAAATAAAGGAATGTCGACGTTCTACATATGCCCATCTTCATCTTTAGTTATTTACTTTTACATTAACAAATATATCGCCTGCCTGTGAATGGTACTGCATGATCAGATGATTAGGAACTTTATCTTTACAAGTTAATGTGTCTTGGTACTATATTTTGCTAAACATATTCGTCTTTGTGCACTGGATGCGCTGAATAATGAAACAACTTATATATTTCTATACATATGGTTATGGTACCTACATAAAATGCATGTCACCATAGCTCTGCTTTCTATTCCTGAAAGAAAATGAACTTCTTATATCTTCTTCTATTCTGCCAAGTATGAATAAATCTCAATAAATGTATCGGTACAATAGAATGCACTTTTTCAGCTCCAAGTTAAACTTAATCATCACATGCGGAAATTAACATCTGATATCTCTGTTTCTAAATTCATATACAAAATCAGGATTCCTACCCTAAATCCAGCAAATATATTAGAAGTAATGCAAACGCGTGAGTAACTTAATGCTTTTAAATTATCAATTTGTTCTTCAGTTACCAAAAACTAATAAATTATCAGTTACACATGCATGCTGGAAACTGATAACTTAATGCTTATAAATGCCTGAAAATTAAACAACCATTAAACATAATATAACGGTCATTAGCCTGACCTCTCACACAACAGTCTTCTATAAATATAAAACATTACCAGTACATGCTAAAGTATTTCCTGCTAAAAGGTACCTACGTTCTCAACTTTTGTTGCATGGCTTTTCAGATCTAACATATTTTCATACTATTCTTTCAGATGGATGATACTATTGAACATAATGCTACTCTATGTATTGACGAGTTTAACCGCGGTGATCACAAAGGAATCAACACTGAAAAATTTACCACCACTTACAACCAGGTAAGTAACAATTCTTAACCCGACATTACATCCTTGCATCCTTAGTTCACAATCTTTTGAATGAAAGATTTCCATAAGAATGCTTGTTCACACTTCTCCCAGCAGATAGGCCAATCTCACAATGACAAACATACAATGACCACAGACCCTGAAGCTGATATGGAACTAACCACAAAAGGTACAAGGGTGCTTCCACGACCAATTCCTTTGACAATAAGCGCAGAATCTTTACTTGGAAAAAGGAAACAAGAGACCATCGTCAAACAAGATGTAGATCCTGCAACTAAATTCATTCATGTTCCTGGTGTAAGTAGTTATTCGTGTCTAAAATTACAACAACTATTCCATAACGTCAACAAATAATTATATAATCCTCTTTTTAGGTGGAAGCAAAAGCATATGTTTCAAGACATGTACTGCTAACAGAGATCACAAATGCACTTGGATTGTCTATATACTCTACCGGGACTCTTCATGAATCCACACCGGATATAAGAGGTTGGATTGACATAGAAGTACTCCCAAGTGATGGCAATCCTTTTGCAAATAAGCAGAGATTCTATGGGGACACTGCACAGACCACATACCATGCATTAGAAGATGCATGCCAAACTGCAATAAACCATTTAATGTCCGAGTGCAGGGTTCAGGTTGAAGATGCAAATTACAAAGAGGTTATAGCCTTACGAAGAAAATTACATGCAACATCAACCTTTGAAAACATATTCAAAGAGAACAGTGATGTCAAGACAAAATATATGGCTACTCTAAAAGATTCCAATGAAAAAATGGTACAAGAAATCAATCATATATGTATTGACAGTGTTGGTCTCCTACCGATAAAGGTATCAACAAAAGAGACAATCAAATCGGCAAATATTAGGATGCAGTATGATGGACCTCTTCCACCTACTACTCAAAAAGAAAAGTTGGCGTCTGCACTTGCACACTTAGCATCAACACATGTAACTGCTGGTCTTCTTACAGTCGAAACAGAAGATGTAAGTGTACAACTTCTTACTTCTGAATATGTAAAATTTTCAAAAATAAATCTTAGAAATACTAACATCTGAAATTAAAACTTTTGCAGGAACATTAGTGACATGGCCTCTTCCGCTTCTATCACCATTCATAAGCACACTATTATGAACTTATATACCTGCCTTGCACGGCATTTAAATAAAGTAGTATTGCAAGTTGTTCCCTGATTTCACGGACTACAAAGTCAAGCTGTTTTATATAAATACTTTGTATCGCATTCAATAACATTTCAATAAAATTGTATTACAGCTTCTTTCAGTTCAAACATTGGAATTCCAAAGTCTGAAATTCCGTCGTCATGCTGCAGATATTTGCCCCCTGTAAAAGCAGCAGGATTTTTTCCCCACAAATATTACTTTCGCTCGATCACACAAATATAGATCATATAAAAAACAATAAATACATGACTTGAGCATTCTAATAATATATCAGTTGTTATAAGAAAATTACAAACTACTTGAACTAAATAACACAAAAAGAACAAAGGCATCCTTTTTATTAAAGTATCTCAGTTTGTGACGGACAAACTCTTGAACAACCGCTCACTTCCAGGAATACATAACACAACTAAAGACCAACACAAGCACTTGGAAAATAAAATAGACACGATACATAATATGTGGTTTCAACGATTATCCTCCCTCACAAATTTCCTTCCAACTATCATCTGCATCAAACTTTAAAATCATGCGATCTGAACGAAACCACTACCGAACAGAGGCATAATCACAAAAGCACTAACTTCACGGAGAAGAACCAAACAAGTTCACAATCTGAAATCCAAGCATGACCATGCAGCATATCGGCATCCTCGCGGAACCAAAAATGAACAAACACGGCATCGTCAAATTGGAGACGAATCGTGAAGCGAGATTCATTGAAGTAAGACCGTAGAAAATGATCAACGGGAGCAACCCTGTTGCTATTGGGTGTCAGAACAAAAACACGAACCAACCTGGTTGGCTGCACAACCAGCATGCAGTTTCCAAAGGAGTCCATCTGTTATTACAACACCGCTTGTTGTGGAAACAAAATTGTTCAGTCAGATAGTGTCATAGTATGTCAAAGACAAGCTTATATAAACATCTCAACAACAAAACTGCCTTATAACATTCACCACTTATTACATACATAAAACTAGCATTTAATATAATAATTTCATTCAATCAAATAACCTATTGACACTCAAGTTCTGCATGTCCAACTATAAAGCGTGTACAGGTATATCATTGGTAACTTAATTTATTTCATATAATAAGAGATAACCTTTACTGAAATCTCAAACATGAGCCACAATAAGCCCAGTATAACATAAGCTGAACTACACCAGTAGAACAATATGCCCATATATTTTGTACGCATTTTACATGTCTCATACAGCAACAAACTATACTATATCGACATATCTACATATAAATACCAACATAACAAACCTGCCGACAATTCTGATCATTACAACGACATTATTAGAACATACAATTATTTAACATAATACAAGAGTTGAAAATGGAAGAAAACAACAGAGAGAACATAACAATTCATTGCCATCCTAAACAATCAGGAATCGTCTAAACAACAATTCATTGCCATCCTAAACAATCAGGAATCGTCTAAACATTAGGGTCATATAATTAACACAATTATCAACAACCACCATTCCTTCAGCCACAATGAGTGTTGCATAGGTAGCAACTGCCATCACTCATACGAGCTTCAAATTTATTTATTTAAAATGCATGATTATGGACTTGATCTTTCACAGTTAACATTACATCTCAACTTTTAAAACCATTTTACTATCGTTACCGCTCTTAACCTCTACTATATCCCTATGTTAGATTAAGATCTTTTTAAACTGTTAAACTCATTTAGATTCTCCCTGTTTGATGTTTCTCACAATTCTCAAATCCTCCTTCAATTGTTCGTTATTTCTGCCTCTCGGACACCCTAACCATCAAGACCCTCTCTCAAATATTTCTGCATTTGAGAGACCCTACCTATAAGGACCCTCTCCGAATCCGCCAGGAATCAAAAGTCGTATTACAGAACTACGCGTCCACCTTAGCTACGACTCTTAACCTCTACTATATCCCTATGTTAGATTAAGATCTTTTTAAACTGTTAAACTCATTTTACGAGCGTCAAATTAATTCATTTCAAATGCATGATTACGGACTCGACCTTTCACAGCAAACATTACATTTCAACTTTTAAACCATTTTAGTGTTGTTACGGCTCTTACTCTACTATATACCTAAAACCCTCTCTGAAATATTTTTGTCTTTCGGAGACCCTACCTATAAGGACCCTCTCCGAACCCCCCAAGAATCAAAACTCATCTTACAAAACTAAGCGTCCACCTTACCTACATAGCAGTTACAAATACATTACGCTAACGAAGCACTTGCATTTGTAATTCTTTAGCATCAATCACCTGTCTGGTTCCATTTAATGACTTCTTTCCTTACAAATAAAAATAACAAGTATGTGAAAAGACACATCTTCATAACCAATTAGCCATCAAACACTTACTCTCAAAATTTGCTCCACCCGAACTTGAGACTTACATGGTCCGAACAAAAAACATAACGATGCAGGGGCATAAGTTTACTCAACATACAAGTCGTTTACCACATAAATATAGCCAACACATGGATGCTCTTTATTTCACACCAAACTAAAATTGCATTATAATGCTTACATGGACTCGGGAACTCAAAACTAAAACTTCCTCACAAATAAAAGTACAAAGCATGTGAAAAGACACATCTTCATATCCAATCCGCCATCAGACAATCATTCTCAAAACTTTCTCCACACAAACATCAGCCTTACATGATCCGAACAAACACCTCAGCAAGTAGGGGCATTGTCCAGAAATCACGGAAATTGACACTAACAAACGATATTTGCACACCTTCGGACATCCACGCATGGCCATGCAGAGACTGAGCATCTTCAGCGAAATAAAAATGCACAAACACAGCTCCATCAGGACGAAAGACTACACGGAAACTCCTGCAATCAAAACGAAACAGCAAGAAACGATACACAAGACCCGGCCTGTTCGGGCGGCTGGTCAGTAAAAACACGCGAACCAACTTGGGTCGCGGCAACGCGGGGATCGACCTTCGACCAGCAATGACCACTATCTGGTATTTGCCCCTCATTTCTAACACCAAAAACTACAGTGTCAACACACGTCTACTCTGTTGGATATGCATACAAACTGCTTACTACAGTTTATATAGAGGTAATGAAACAATGACAATTGAATATACGTCCACCCACTAAGGACTGCAAACTACGATACTAAATTATGCCTTAATTCCTGACATTTATAACCGGTAATGGATTGCTGGATATTACTTGCCGTTACAATATTCATCTCAAAGAAAGTAAATTACACCAATTAAAGCCTTTCAAAAATCAGTTTCCAATTACCCTTAAGTACAGAAATTTAAATAAAATAGGTAACCCAACGTGCTCATGTACAACTAGCAATATGAATCTCCACGGGCACAACTTTTGGCCAATTGAGTCGGTTCAATGTCCTATTCCTTTTTCTGCTTTCTTTCTTTTAGCAAAAATACAAACACTAATATTTACATCAAAAAGATGTATCAACAAAAGCGTATCAATAATTAATAATTTCTATTGCCTTACATGATTCAAAATATTATTCAAAATTAGAAAAATTACAATTTCTTAAATAAAAGTTTATTTCATCCATGAGAATCTTAAGCTTCAAAGGGGAATCAAAATAATATAACCGAATCCGTCATTCAGCTTCATTGATCGTATCCATGAAATACGACTAGGTCTCAAATCGTCCAAATATGATGCCGAACTGATGAACTCCCTTTCAGGACGACATAAACAACCTTCATGCATCGTACAAAGTGCACCACCGCACATCTCCTTAACAGCCTTGTGAACAAATTCCATATCATCCAGTGCCATACTCCAACCATTCTTCAATTTTCTTGCTATTTCAGATTGCCTCTCATTATGCCTCTTAACAATAACCAATTCTTTCTCCAATCTTTCTTTCCATAACTCACTCCTGGACCTTTCATAGAAATTAAAATCATCTATTTCAAATCTATATGTCAGCTTCAACACCTCAATCAAAGCAACCGCTGCCGATTCCTGTGCATCAAAAACATTATTTGCCAAATGCCCAAAAGACTCCTCTAATTTTCCAGAAGTATTCTCTTCACTTGACGTAATAACAATCTTCACATTACATTGATATCTTCTTCCATGCAAAACACATTTGTACTCTGGTTTTCTACCACCAAGTTTTGTAACAATTTCATCCAAAATAATCTTTCGAGAAATGCGAATAACTCCAAAATTATCTACAAATTAGAAATTAATCACATTCAAAATTATCTACGAATTAGAAAATAAACACAATCTTCATCCAATCTACAACATGACAGATTATATTTAACCAAAAAAAATATTACCTCTTCCCACTCCGGCCATTCAAGGTAACTTTATAAATACAAAGACAACACGCCAAGTACACCAACATGAGATGAAATGTTAACAGACCAGCATACCCGATCTTATATAGACAAAGCAAAGTTGTAACATATTTCACTTAAACCTCCAGAGACAAAACGGAAAACATACAATTTATTACACGACTATTCAATACTAAACATTAAAATAGCCTGACCAAACGCCCAGTCAAAGAACATGCTTACAGATCAAACATTATGATAGCATGACAAAAGGCCCAGTCCATGACAATACTTCCACCCTAATTAAAAAACTACAGCCCTAGATCAAACTAATAGACGAACATCTTTGCCTTCTTTGCTACTCCGGTGATCTCATGCATAGATGCACAATAAAAAACCCCTAAAAAATTATGCAAATAAAAATTAAGTCTCAACATAAAATTACAATAATAAATTATTAACCAATATGTCCACGTATATTCATACCAATGCCTACCAAATTATCGCAAAAATAGACGGATGCAGCAACGCGTGCCGGCATGGTCTAGTGGTATCAATGGCTTGGATCTATTGTATATTCTTACTTATCATGTGAAAAGAGGAGGTAGGAGGGACCATGCTAAAAAACCTCATATTTTTGGTTCATGCTTCCAACACATATAGTGTCCATTACCGCACCAAAACCGACACAATTTTTTTCCTCTTTGGAAAAAGAAATGAATGACTTCATTCCTCTTTGAAAAATATATGCACGACTTAATGATGTGGCATGGTTTGTATCGATAAATTAATGCAATTTTTTTATTACATCCATGATTTGTGTAATTCATACAATTTCGAGACGGTTATCAATAAGATGTTTTTTGGTTCATGGTTCATTTTTGTTGAAGTATGGCGTTGTGTTAAGTTCATTTCATTTTTCTCTTTTTGTACATCATTTTGACACATAATTTGAAGATTGATTGTTTTTAAAATGTATAGCGATTACACACTTACATTTGTTTTTATTAATTTTAGTTATTTTAAGCATATATTTATGCATTTATTTTAATTAATACAACTCCATTAGCAACACGTGGGGCATCATGTAGCATTTACTTATATTTTGAAAATAAATTAACAAATAATAAACAAAAAGTCAGAATGGATTCTAAATGTATGGAACTCACTTATAAAAGTTCAATAACAAAGTATAACATACCACTTTTCTCGCAAAAATATATTATAATATAGCGCTAAAAGATGATGCACAGGCATTTGTGAGTCACTTTGCTAGTTCACTATTGCAGGAATGCCTACTAATATCGGGTGCCAAAAGCCCAACAGTGATGGACGAGCTTTCACGGGCGCTCGCGAGTGATCTCCTGCGACCAACAACATGGTATCGGTGGCGAGCGGACGCTCACCACTGGTAGATAAATAATAGTGAGGTGGTTTTATTATTACCTGCCACATGAACCTGTTGTGGTCCATCATTGGTCAAACAAGAAAGTGGCAGGTGGACAGAAGTGCCCGATGGGGATACCCATAATAGGTGGGCCCATGAAAAGCCTATTTATTCAAGACATGAGGCCCACAAGACGTGTCAACCCAACCTAAATCTCAAACCATATGTGATTTACTCGGACATCACTCAAGACCTCCATCACTCGGACGAAAGCAATATCATCCACTTGGATGCACTAAAATCACTCGACCATGCAAAGCACTCAGATGGGGGAAGTTGAACAGTCAGCGAGAGAACCCAACGCCGGGAGGAAACCGGCTTCATACGTTACTAGCATCTTACATTCTTAATAAGTTGGTCTCAATTCTCTCAACATGTAAAGTGTCCACCTAAACGTCCTGCTAAGCAATGTATTTAAGTCTTCACTTCCACTAAGCCTTGCAAAATCTGTCACATCAGTGAGTCATGCATTTAACTTATAGATTGCAATTATTTTTGCATTAGTCTATGCATGTAACCGTGCCACATCATATATTCATGTTAGTCATCCTTCACATTTTAATTCGAAATGACATTTTTAACTAGATTTCAAAAGTTTTTATTCTATTTTTAGACACTTTCTTTTATTGATTTTCAAGTTTATACTTTTTTCGCGTTAGATTTAGCAACTACTTACACATTTTTCTCGATTATATAAGAATTTTTGGCATAAAAATTGCAGCAGGGGATTGCACATGCGGGCCATAAGCCAACAGGCCCCCCCTAGGCCACACCATGATGGCTTGTGGGGCCTACAGGGCCCCCTACCTTATCCCTTCAGCCCGCTGGTTCTCCTACCTCCATAAAAAATTCCCTAGCTCTCTCTCTCTCTCTCATATTCTTCACCTATAAATTGAAATTTTCGACCTCTTTGCTTGGAACTCCGTTTTCGAAACTGTTTTGAGGATTTGTTCCTAGGTATGTGACTCGTCCACTCCTCCAATTAGTTTTTTGTTTCAGTGGTTTATATTTTGCATAATGTGATGCACTTGGTGCTACAAAAAATGAGCTTGCATGTTGAATTATTTTAGTTCCAAGTAGTATGAATGCTTGATATGGCCTCTAGGCATCCATATGAGTAGTTGCTATCAATCTTGCAAAGTTTTATTGACACGAGTTTGTGGCTCAAAAATTTCAGAAATTGTGC
Organism: Hordeum marinum; assembly: GCA_022496015.1. Classification (NCBI taxonomy): domain Eukaryota; kingdom Viridiplantae; phylum Streptophyta; class Magnoliopsida; order Poales; family Poaceae; genus Hordeum; species Hordeum marinum. The sequence continues at coordinate 474,439,831 of CM039678.1, forward strand.
TTAGGAAAACGACTTTCTTGAGGAAAGGTTCTTCAAGCCGGAGCCCCAATGGAGTTGTTAGGAGAACTTAGGACCATGACATAAACATTGTGCGCAACACGGAGGTTAGGCCTTGTGAATGGCCACATATGCCCTTCACGAATGAAGCAGGTTTCTATGAAGAATTCATGCAACTCATTGCAAATGCCGGGCTTATCGACTTGCTCAGAGATGAGTGTGATCAATATTACCTCCTTACTAGTTCCTTCGTGCAAACCTTTTACTTCACAAATACGCCTGGTGCTCCCAAAGTATGTTTTGATCTTTATGCCACCAACTATGAGTTGCCTCTACATGAATTTTGTGAAATATGTTTGCTTCCTTCTGACGGGGGAATGCGTGAGCATAAGCCCGAGGAGTTTGAGGACTTCCTCCGAACCTTAAATGTGGGGGAAACTAGGGGCGTGTCAAATGCTAGAGCTACTAGTTTACAATTTCCGTCCATGCCCTACTTTTCTCTGTTTATAGGAAATGCAAAATTGCCATGGAACAGGGTGGTAGCCTCAGTACTCCTACATTGGCTATTCTACGTCATGCACTTTATGGTGATCATACTTACAACGTAGGAGCTATTGTTGCGCGTCGATTAAATATTAACCGAAACAAGGGCAACGTTCATGGTTGTATTTATGCCACTCGCTTGGCAAAGAGTTTTGAAATTGCTATACACCCTACTGATTACTTATTGCCTAAGGTTTATCTTGATCACTAGTGTATGATGGAACACCAATTCATTGAGGAACCACAACCACCGCAACACCTTCATTATAGTTTGGTATTTAGCGAGAAGACTTGCGATATTATTCCTTTGCCTCCACCCTCTTTGTTTAACTATCATGCCAGGAACGGATACAAAATAATGCCAGGAGATATAATCGCTTACCAGAATGAGCTGGCTGATGTGGAGGCCGAGGTCCAGGAATGGGATGCTCAGGTGCCCTATCAGGAACACTTTCCCGGACCTGATGGCTATTATCAATGATGATCACCAAGCTAGGAAGACACCTAAGCTTGGGGGTGTACATATTTCTCACTGACATTACATTCATGCTCATGCACTTCAAATAAATTGTCGGTGTTCATCCTCTTTCATTGGATATCCATATTAGTTTTATTTTTCCTCTTTCTTCTTGTGTGCTCGAAAAACTTTGGAAAACCCAAAAATATTTCTCGGTTCTTTTTGGTTTTCTTTCCACATTTAATTATCTTTAATACTAAAAAGAAAACCGCCAAAATATTTCCTTTGCATGTTGGGAGCTTTCCCGTGTAGATAGTTTTTCTCCTTTGTTTTCCCTTAATTTAGTTGCTCGCTGGAGAAAAATAATAACTCCAAAAATATTTCATTGTGTTTCTCTAAATTTATTGTCTTTTTTTTTGCTTCCTTGAAAGGAGAAGACCACGATGAAAATGTTGAGTGGATCTTATATGCTTTATTGTTGATCTAACAGAGAGCTATTATTACCTTGTCTTCTCCTTTGTCCAAAATTGCCTCGTAGATTCCATCTTAGTCCACGGTATTCTTGCACTATTACTATTATCACATCATTCGATCATGCAAGTGAAAGGAAATAATGACGATATTTGACGAAGTGATCGTGGCAAAGGAATCTGGTATGAACTCTTCTCGTCTTCCCTTTTTATAAATATGTTTAGCTCGTTCCATCTTGATTTAGTATATTATGAGTGAACATGCTCATGATGACAATTAGATCTTATAGCTTCTCATGCTAGTAGTGAATAATGATTTATCTTATAGGTCAACATGCATTAAAATGGTTATAATGTGGTATGGTAGTATGGTATTTCCCTGAGAGAAATTTAAGCGGCTTGACTTGGCCCATGTGCAAACATGTAGTTGATTCAAAACCAATGCAGCCTTCATGATATTTAAATTCAGAGTCTTCATATCCTACTCATGCTATATGTCCAATGTTAATTATTCACAATGCATACTTATGACCATTTTCTCTAGCTGGTCGCTTCCCAACCTATTGCTAGCCTTCACCTGCACTAAGCGGGAAATTCTGCTTGTGCATCCAAGACCCTTAAACCAAGTTATTCCACATGAGTCCACCATACCTACCTATATGCGGTATTACCCTTCCATTCCAAGTAAATTTGCACGTGCCAACTCTAAACATTCAAATAAACATCCATTTTGTGCACTCGTCTCGCTCATGGAGCGACGAGGCAGTCGGTATCTTCCATGCTAAGTGAGTTATTCTCAAGACGGTTGTTTATTCGTCGTCATTGCATGAGAGAGGCTGGTAAAAAGGATGCCCAGTCCTGCATAATAAAATTTAATTAAACAAAACTCCTTGGGATAGTTGATATGTTGGTAGGCATCCGTGGATTCGGTCAGCCATGGTTTGTGTATGGATGGTGGATAGGAGTAAACTTTACTATTCTGTTTGGGAACTACCAATAATGAGTTTAGCATGGAAGATATTGAAAACCTTTGTCATAACGTTGACAAGAAAAGTGCACCACTCAAAAAATTATATTTCAATCATGTTTTAAAACTTGAGCTCTCGCACCTCTACAAACCAATGCTTCCCTCTGCGAAGGCCCTATCTATTTATTTTATGTTGAGTCATCACCCTCTTACTAAAAGCACCAGACCGGAGAGCACTATTCTCATTCTTATGCATTGAGTCTAGTTAACATTGGATGTGAGCATGATTGGATCTTTTATATTCTTAATTACAATGTTTAGTCGCTGCTTGAACCTCAAGGGTGATCTGCATTTATGTTTTGCAGTCCTAGAAAGGGCTAGCGAAATACCACGTCACCATATTATATCATGATTGTATTCATAAATTGTTGGCATGTGAGATATCTTATTGTTTACTTGCTAGTTGGTTATCATGATTGCCTGGGTTGATATGATGTTTAATTGTTATCATGGATGTGGTTATTTCTAATTTATGCTGAAAACTTGAGCACTAGCTAAGCATGTGTGTTGGGGAACGTTGCATGGGAAACAAAAAATTTCCTACGAACACCCAAGATCTATTTATGGAGATCAACAACTACGAGAGGGGGAGTGCATCTACACACCCTTGTAGATCGCTAAGCAAGAAGCTTTAAGAAATGCGGTGATGTAGTCGAACGTCTTCGCGATCCAATCATTATCCGTCCCTCGATCCAATCACGATCCTTCCCGATCTAGTGCCAAATGGACGACACCTCTGCATTCAGCACACATATAGCTCGATGACGTCTCCACCTCCTTGATCCAGCAAGGGAGGGCGGAGTAGTGGATGAGTTCTCTAGCAGCACGAAGGCGTTGCATCAATGGTGATGGAGCTGTCCCGGCAGGGCTTCGCCAAGCGCTACCACGATGAACTAGAGGAGAAATGATCTAGAGAGAGGGAGGGAGGGCTGTGATGTAGCTTAGGGTGCAGCTGTCCTCCTTCTCCTCTCATATATACAGTGGGAAGGGAGGAGGGGCCGATGCCTTAGGTTTTCCCCTAGGGGTGGGGCAACGGCCAAGGGCAGCCTTGGCCCTCAAGGCAAGGGGCGACGACCACCCTTGGGCCTGCCCTAGCCTTAACCGCATGGGACTTGGGGTGGAGGGAACGACCAGCACACCAGGGGATGGCACATCACCCCTCACAGACCATGTGGCCCTCCGGGGCAGGTGAACACTCCTGGCGGACCCTCGGAACACTTCTGGCATGTCTGTCACAAAACCGGTAAGTCCCAGAACCTTTCCAGAACTCGAATACCAAGTTCCCATATATCAATCTTTACCTCCAGACCATTTCGGAACTCCTCGTGACATTTGGGATCTCATCCGAGATTCCGAACAACTTTTGGTCACCATCATACACAACTCACTAATACTAAATCATTATCAAACGTTAAGTGTGCATACCCCGCAGGTTCGAGAACCATGCAGACATGACCGAGACACCTCTACGGACAATAACCAATAGCGGGACCTGGATGCCCATATTGGTTCCTACATATTCTACGAAGATCTTTATCAACCGAACCACGATGTCAAGGATTCAATCAATCCCGTATATAGTTCCCTTTGTCCAGCGCTATGTTACTTGCCCGAGATTCCATCGTCAGTATCTCCATACCTAGTTCAATCTCGTTACCGGCAATCACTCGTTCCGTAATGCAAGATCCCGAGACTAATTCCTTATTCACATTTCTTGCAAGCTTCTTGTGATGCTGTATTACCAAGTGAGCCCAGAGATACCTCTCCGTCATACGGAGTGACAAATCTCAGTCTAGATCCACACCAACCCAACAGACACCCTCGGAGACACCTGTAGAGCACCTTTATAGCCACCCAGTTATGTTGTGATGTTTGGTACACACAAGGCATTCCTTCGGTGTTAGGGATTTGTGTGATCTCATGGTCGTAGGAACAGATACTTGACATGGATAAAGCAGTAGCAATAAACTAACACGATCAAATGCTATGCTTGTAGTTGGGTCTTATCCATCACATAATTCTTCTAATGATGTGATCCCATTATGAAATGACAACTCATGTCTATGGTCAAGAAACCTTGACCATCTTTGATCAACGATCTAGTCTAGTAGAGTCTCACTAGGGACACAATGTTTGTCTATCTATCCACATGTATTTGAGTTTCCGACCAATACAATTCTAGCATGGATAATAAACGATTATCATGAACAAAGGAATATAATTATAACCACTTTATTATTGCCTCTAGGGCATATTTCCAACAGTCTTCCACTTGCAGTAGAGTCAATAATCTAGTTCACATCACCATGTGATTTACATTGTAATGAATCTAACACCCGTAGATTTCTAGTGTTGATCATGTTTTACCCGTGGAAGAGGTTTAGTCAACTGGTCTGCAACGTTTAGATCCATGTATACTTTGCAAATGTTTATGTCCTCCTCCTTGATGTAATCGCGGATGGAATTGAAACATCACTTTATGTGTCTGGTCCTTTTGTGAAACATGGGCTCTTTGGCGAGAGCAATGGCGCCAATATTGTCACAGAAGAGGGTCATTGGGTCCAGTGCACTGGGCACAACTCCGAGATCTGTCATAAACTGCTTCATCCAGACACCTACCTTTGCTGCTTCCGAAGTAGCTATGTACTCTGCTTCACATGTAGAATTTGCTACCATGCTTTGCTTGGAACTGCACCAGCTTACCGCTCCACCATTCAGAACAAATACGTATCCGGTTTGAGACTTAGAGTCATCCGGATCTGTGTCAAAGCTTCCATTGACGTAACCCTTTTCGATGAGCTCTAGATCACCTCCATAAATGAGAAACATGCCCTTAGTCGTTTTCAGATACTTAAGGATATTCTTGACCGGTGTCCAATGTACCATTCCTGGATCACTTTAAAACCTCCCTGCCATACTTATGGCGATGCTGACATCTGGTCTTGTGCACGACATTGCATACGTGATAGAGCCTATGGCTGAAGCATAGGGTATGACACTCATCTTTTCTCTATCCTCTGTAGTCGCAGGGCATTGAGTCTTACTCAACTTCACATCTTGTAAGATAGGCACGAACCCCTTCTTGGACTGATCCATCTAGAACTTCTTCAAAACCTTATCAAGATATGTGCTTTTGTGAAAGTCCTATTAAGCGTCTCGATCTATGTCTATAGATCTTGATGCCTAATATGTAAGTAGCTTCTCCGAGGTCTTTCATTGAAAAACTCTTATTCAAATACATCTTCATGCTTTCTAAAGTTATATATTGTTTCCAATAAGCAATATGTCATCCACATATAACATTAGAAACTCTATAGAGCTCCCACTCACTTTCTTCTAAATACAAGCTTCTCCATAAACTTGCATAAACCCTAACACTTTGATCACCTCATAAAAGCGACGATTCCAACTTCGAGATGCCTGCACCAGTCCATAAATGGATCGCTGGAGCTTGCACACTTTGTTAGCATTTTTAGGATCGACAAAACTTTCTGGTTGAATCATATACAACTGTTCCTTAAGGAAACCATTAAGGAACGTTGTTTTAACATTCATCTGCCAGATCTCATAATCGAAAAATGCAGCTATTGCTAACATAATCCTGACGGACTTAAGCATCGCTACGGGAGAGAAAGTCTCATTCTAGTCAACTACTTGAACTTGTGAAAACCCTTTTGCAACAAGTCGAGCTTTATAGATGATGACATTACCGTCCATGTCTGTCTTTTTCTTAAAGATCCGTTTATTCAGTATGGCCTTATGACCATATGGTAAGTCCTCCAAAGTCCACACTTTGTTCTCATACATGGATCCTATATCGGATTTCATGGCCTCTAGCAATTTGTTGGAATCCGGGCCCACCATCGCTTCTTCATAGGTCGTAGGTTCACTATTGTCTAACAACATGACCTCCAAGATAGGATTGTCATACCACTCAGGGGCGGTACGTGTCCTTGTTGACCTACGAGATTCAGTAGCAACTTGATTCGAAGCTTCATGGTCATTCTCATTTGGTTCCTCTTCACTTGGTGTGGGCGCCGCAGAAACATCTTTCTCTGTCGTGTTACCATCCAACTAAAGTGACGGTTCAATAACCTCATCAAGTTCTACTTTCCTCCCACTCATTTCTTTTGGGAGAAACTATTTTTTGAGAAAGGACCCATTTTTAGCAACGAACACTTTTCCCTCGGATCTGAGATAGAAGGTATACCCAACTATTTCCTTAGGGCATCCTATGAAGATGCACTTGTCCGCTTTGGGTTTGAGCTTATCAAGTTGAAGCTTTTTCATATAAGCATCACAGCCCCAAACTTTAAGAAATGACAACTTAGGTTTCTTGCCAAACCATAATTCATACAGTGTTGTCTCAACGGACTTTGATGGTGCCCTATTTAAAGTGAATGCGGCTATCTCTAATGCATAACCCCAGAATGATAGTGGCAGATCAGTGAGACACATCATAGATGGCATCATATCCAATAGAGTAGGATTATGATGCTCGGGCACACCATTACGCTGTTGTGTTCCTGGTGGTGTAAGCTGTGAAACGATTCCACACTCTTTCAAATGCATGCCAAACTCATAAGTCAGATATTCTCCACCACGATTAGATCATAGAAATCTAATCTCCTTGTTACGATGATTCTCTACTTCACCCTAAAATTGCTTGAAATTTTCAAACATTTCAGACTTGTGTTTCATTAAGTAAATATACCGATATCTACTCAAATCATCAGTGAAGGTAAGAAAATAACGATATCCACCGCATGCCTCCACACTCATCGGACCGCACACATCAGTATGTATGATTTCCAACAAGTCATTTGCCTGCTCAATTGTACCGGAGAACGGGGTTTTAGTCTCCTTGCCTAAGCGACATGGTTCACATGTATCAAGTAATTCAAAATCGAGTGATTCCAAAAGTCCATCATCATGGAGCTTCCTCATGCACTTTACACCAATATGATCTAAGCAGCAGTGCCACAAGAAAGTGGTACTATCATTATTAACTTTGCATCTTTTGGCAACAATGTCATTATTAACTTTGCATTGGGATAAAAGAAAGGTTTTGAAAAATAATAAACCATTCACATTGGGTGAATAACCATAAAAGATGTTACTCATATAAATAGAACAACCATTAATCTCTGATTTTAAATGAATAACCGTCTCGCAATAAACAAGATCCATATATAATATTCATGCTAAACGCATGCACCAAATAACAATTATTTAGGTTTACTACTAATCCCGATGGTAATTGAAGAGTGAGTGTGCCGATGGTGATCGTGTCAACCTTGGAACAATTTCCGACGCACATCATCACTTCATCCCTTGCCAGCCTCCATTTATTCCGTAGTTCCTGTTTCGAGTTACAAATATGAGCAACCAAACCGGTATCAAATACCCAGGAACTACTACGAGAGCTAGTGAGGTACACATCAATAACATGTATATCAAATATACCTTTGTTGACGTTGCCAACCTTCTTATCATCCAGGTACTTGGGGTAATTCCGCTTCTAGTGGCCAGTCCCCTTGCAATAGAAGCACTTAGTCTCAGCCTTGGGTTTCTTCGTGGGAGCGGCAACTGGCTTGCCACCCTTATTGAAGTTTCCCTTCTTTCCCTTTCCTTTCTTGAAACTAGTGGTTTTATTCACCATCAACACCTGATGCTCCTTTTTGATTTCTACTTGTGCGACTTTCAGCATCGCGAACAGCTTAGAGACTGACTTGTTCATCCCTTGCATATTATAGTTCATCACGAAGCCTTTGTAGCTAGGTGGTAGTGACTAGAGAATTTTGTGAGTGACCCTTTCGGAAGGAGGCTGAACTCCTAAATCAGTTAAATGGTTGTAGTACCTAGACATTCTGAGTAGGTGCTCACTAACAGAACTATTCTCTTCCATCTTGCAGGCGAAGAACTTATCGGAGGTCTCATACCTCTCGATCCGGGCATTTGCTTGAAATACCAACTCCAACTCCTAGAACATCCCATATACACCATGGCGTTCAAAACGCTTATGAAGTTCCGATTCTAAGCCATACAACATGGGACACTGAACTATCGAGTAGTCATCAGCACTCGTCTGCCAGACGTTCACAACTTTTGCAGACGCCACCGAAGGGGGCGGTGCATCAATGACATAAGCCTTTTACAAATCCATGAGGATAACCCTCAAATTACCGACCCCGTCCGCATAGTTACTTCCATCATCTTTTAGCTTAGCTTTCCCTAGGAACGCATTGAAATTTAGGGGAGCTACTGTGCGAGCCATTGATCTACAACTTAGACTATGTTTATGATAATGAGTTCAATTAATCATATTACTTAAGAACTCCCACTAAAATCAACATCCCTCAGGTTTTCTAAGTGTGACATTATCCAAATCCACCAACCCAAGTCTGATCATCATGTGAGATGAGGTGGTTTCAATAGTGAACATCTCCATGTTGATCATATCTACTATATGACTCAGATTCGAACTTTTGGTCTCCTGTGTTCCGAGGCCATGTCTGTACATGCTAGGATCGTCAAGTTTGACCCAAGTTTTCTACATGTGCAAAACTCGCTTACACCCGTTGTATGCAAACATAGAATCTATCACACTCGATCATCACGTGGTGCTTCTAAACGACGATCCGTCGCAACGATGCACACTTGGGGAGAACACAATTTCATCTTGAAATTTTAGTAAGGGATCATCTTATAATGCTACCGTCATCCTAAGAAAAAATAAGATTGTTAGTGTTCTGGGAACGGGGGTACCCAGACCTACTAGCCTGCGCCCCAGGACGTGGCCCACCTCGTCAGCCAGGCACGGACTAGCGGGGCTATACTCAAGGCAAGGCCTTCGCGGGGACCCCAGGCTCACGAGGAGGAACGACAGCAAGACCAGTGAGGATGGGCCTCCTCAGGCCACCTCCGGAGTGGCGGAGATCTCTATGCAGATCCCAGCCTCAGGAGTCAAAGCTGACGCAGGGAAGGATAGGCGGGCGCCAATGCGCCAGGTGGTGCAATTTTCCTATTGGTGCAAAGGGAGCAAGGACGTACGCGGGTTCCCAAAAGCCGCCCAAAGGTTTCCATTCTAGTTCAACAAGACCACGACCACAAGCCCCGCGGGGAGGATGTCATCGCCGAGCCCACCACTGCATCATCAACAGCCGCTTTGCAGGCAAAGACCACCTTTGGACAGTGCGCGGATGTACCCATGCCCTCCTTCAAAATTGGCCATTGTGAGATCTCTTCCTGCCATTGTGATAAGGGAAGAGGACCCGGGCCGCCGCTATATATAGAGGCTAGGCCACACAGTAGGGGGGATCGAGGACTTAGCTACTCATCGAACCATGAGACAAGGCAGAGAGCCAAGAACACCACTTGAGCTCACTCGTGAGGCTCGAGCCCAGTGTAATAGTTCATCCACCATACCTCCCCAAGAGGCAATCCACCAAAGCAGGAGTAGGTTATTATGCTTCACACTGGCCCAAACCTGGGTAAACTTCCGCGTTCATCTTCTTCCTCGTCATCGTGAGAGTTTGCCGTAGTATTCATTGAGTAGTGAGCTAGGTAGGGCGAGGCCGCAGGGGATGTTCGCACACGCCTCTGTGTTCGAACCTTGAGGGTTTTGCGGAGCCCGAAATCCGACAAAGATGCATAAAAGGATTAACATCACATGCAAATCATATAAGTGACATGATATGGCCATCATCATCTTGTGCTTTGGATCTCCATCTCAAAAGCACCGAGATGATCTCCATAGTCACCGGCATGACACCATGATCTCCATCATCATGTTCTCCATCATTGTGTCGTCACGTGGTTGTCGCGCCAACTATTGCTTCTACAACTATTGCTAATGCATAGCGATAAAGTAAAAGCAATTACATGGCATTTAGTGATTGACACGCATGTCATACAATAAATTAAAGACAACCCTATGGCTCCTGACGGTTGCCGTACGCATTGACACACAAGTCGTGATAACTATTACAAAACATGATCATCTCATACATCAACATATATCAAATCACGTCTTGGCCAGATCACATCACAACATGTCATGCGAAAACAAGTTAGATATCCTCTACTTTCTTGTTGCAAGTTTTACATGGCCACGATGGGCAACTAGTAAGAACCATTCTTACCTATGCAAAGCCACAACTATGATAATCAAGTTGCCTTTTAATCTTCTACAAGGACCGCCTCGATCGAATTTGATTCACTAAAGTGGGAGAGACAGAGACCCGCCCGCCATCTCATGCAACAAGTTGCATGTCAGTCGATGGAGCCAGTCTCTCTTACGTGGACAAGTAAGGTTGGTCTGAGCCACGTCATCCCACAATACCGCCGAATCAAGATAATACTAAGGAGGTAAGCAATCTGAACATCAATGCCCACAAACTCTTTTGTGTTCTACTCGTGCATGTTATCTACGGATATACCAAGCTCACGATGCCACTGTTGGGGAACGTTGCATGGGAAACAAAAAAAATCCTACGAACACCCATGATCTATCTATGGATATCAACAACTACGAGAGGGGGAGTCAATCTACATACCCTTATAGATCCTAAGAGTGAAGAGTTAAGAAGAGCGGTTGATGTATTCGAACGTATTTGCAACCCAATGACCATCCGTCCCGCTATCCAATCACGATCCGTCCCGATCTTGCACCAAACGGACGACACCTCCGCATTCAGCACACGTACAACTCGATGACTGATACGTACATTTTGCTCATGATTTCATATTATTATTTATAATGTTTTTATGCATAATAATGCTTTATGGAGTAATTCTAATGCCTTTTCTATCATAATATGCAAGGTATACACAAAGAGGGAGAATGCCGTGAGATGGAATTCTAGACCTGAAAGGCATATCAGAGATACATATTCTGCACATCTTCAAATAAGCTGAAACTTCACGAAGAATTATTTTGGAATATATAAAAAGGACTAGAGCAAATAACCACCTGAGGGGGCCACCTCGTGCCCACAAGACACCAGGGTGCACCAGCCCCCCAAGCGCGACCTGGTGGGTTGTTGCCATCCCAGCCCACCTCTGGTTCCCATTTTCTGATTCATACGGTGTTTTTACCTAGAAAAATCAAGGGGGTCTTTCGAGACGATATGCCGCCTTCTCGAGGCGGAACTTGGGCAGGAGCACTTTTGCCCTTCGGCCGAGCGATTCCACCAGGGGAACTTCCCTCCCGGAGGGGGAAATTGAAGCCATCGTCATCACCAACAACCCTCTAATCTTTGGGTGGCCAATCTCCATCAACATCTTCAACAACACCATCTCCTCTCAAACCCTAGTTCATCTCTTGTGTTCAATCTTTGTACCGAAACCTCAAATTGTTCCTGTGGGTGACTAGTAGTGTTGATTACATCTCGTACTTGATTACTATATGGTTTATTTGGTGGAATATTATATGTTCAGATCCATTATGCTATTTAATACCCCTTTGATCTTTATCATGAATATCATTTGTGAGTAGTTACCTTTCTTTTTGAGGTCATGTTGCAAGTAATCATGTGAAGTTGATATGTGTTCGATATTTTGATGATATGAATGTGGTGATTCCCTTAGCGGTGTCATGTGAATGTTGACTACATGGCACTTCACCATGTTTGGTCCTAAGGGAATGCATTCTGGAGTAGTTGTTAGATGATGAGTTTCTAGAGTGGCAAAATCTTAAAACCTACTTTATGTGCTATTTTGTTAGGGGCTGATTTGGATCCAAATGTTTAATGCTATGGTTAGATTTTATCTTGATACTTTTATCGTAGTTGTGGATGCTTGCGAGGGGGTTAATCATAAGTGGGAGGTTTGTTCAAGTAATAAAAACACCCAATCACTGGTCACCCACATATAATTATAAAAGTAGTGAACGCAAATCAAACCAACATGTTGAAAGTGACTAGATAAAATTCCCGTGTACCCTCAAGAACTCCTATGTATTATAAGAGACCATTTTGGCATGTCCTTTGCCACAAACAAATTGGGCTATCTTGCTGCACTTTATTCACCATTACTGTTACTTGATCGGTAGTAATTACCATGCTACCAAACTACCTGTTACCTACAATTTCATTGCTTGTAGAAATTACCTTGCTGAAAACCGCTTGTCATTTCCTTCTGCTCCTCATTGAGTTCGAAACTCTTACTTATTGAAAGGACTACGATTGACCCCCTATACTTGTGGGTCATCAAGACTCTTTTATGGCGCCGTTGCTAGGGAGTGAAGCGCTCTTGGTAAGTGCAAATCGGTAAGGAAAAATTTATACTACATGCTGAAATTTATTGTCACTGGCTACTATGGAAAACAATCCTTTGAGGAGTTTGTTCGGGGTATATTCACCTCGACCGGAATCACAATTAGTTGCCCCTCAACCTACTGCACCTACCTAAAATATTGGTTAGAAAATTCCTTCGGGTATGATAGAACAACTGCTAGGTAACCCTTATGCAGGAGACAGAACAGAACATCCTGATATGCATCTAATACATGTGGATGAAATTTGTGGATTATTTAGGCTTGTAGGTTTACCCGAAGATCAAGTTAAGAAGACGGTTTCCCTTTATCTTTGATTGGATAAGCATTTTCGTTGTTTTCTCATGACAGATGCCATAGGGTGTCTTATTGTAGGTGGTTGGGGCCAAAGGACGCCGACGGGCTCCAGGTGCGAGATTGGGCACAAGCGGTGATGACACACGATGTACCCAGGTTCAGGGCCCTCCGGGGAAGGTAATACCCCTAATCCTGCTTGGTTTTGTTAGATGGATGGGTATAGATACAATGATGCTCCTAGAGCTGTGTCTAGAGGAGGAAGAAGGGGCAACCGACTCCTCTTCCTCCGCTGCTAGAAGGGGTTGTATGTGTGGAGATGATCGTTCGTACGTGTGTTTGTCCGTCCCTGTTGCATGGGTGGGGGGCTCGGGGGGTTTTATAGGCCAACCCACCGGCTCTTGTAATATGTTCTAAGTACAAAGGTGGGGGGACCCGGCTGGCAGTCTCTTTGGCTGGCCAGAGGGTCCCGCCATTCGTGCCGTCTCGTCGCTTGTAGGGGCCACCGGCTGAGCGGTCCCATCTCCTGCTAGGGCCTGCCAGCCAGCCCGAAGATTGGTCCTCGCCCACCTGCCGCGCCACGTGTCGCCTGGTTGGCATCGCCTAGCGCCAGCTGGCCGAAGTCGTTGGTATGGCTGGCTGCACTATAGCCACGCTGAGGCAGGTAATCGAGTGGGGAGGGCGTGCCGGCACTGTTTATATGCCCGGTCGCGCTCACCGAGGTCAGCGACCGAGACGGTTTGACTGTAGTCATGCGCTACAGAGCGTCAGCGGCCACTGTAGCCACAGGGCCGCTCGTCTTGTTGGTCACGTCGCATCGTCATACCCGCGCGCAGAAGGACGGGATAGGGCATGTCTGTCCCAAAGTCAATGAAAGAGCCGGCCCATGGGCAGCCGGCTACGCCCAGCCGGCCGAGGGTCCAACCGGCTCCTCGATCAGCCTTCGGGGCGCCAGCCGGCACTAGCTCGTGCCGGACGTCCCCTAGCCGGCCGTGGCCAGCCGGCTGCATAGTTTTTCTTCGAAGCGAAAGGGGGGAAGACCCTGTTGCTTTGGCCTACCTAGGGATAATAACCCCGTCAGTAGTCCCCGAAGCCGGCACTGGCCCACGTCTGGCAGACGGTGGGGAGCCGGCGGCTTCCCCTCAATGACACCCACCTCTGGCTCGAAGGCGAAAGGGCAGCCGGGTCCGCCGTTGGACCCGATGCCTCGGGTACCGGTGTGCCACCGTGGGACCCGTGCCGGCACGCGGCACACCACACGACAAGTAATGATGCGGTGGGTCTCGTACACGCGGGGAGACAGGAGATCGCCTGGGCCTAGCCCGGTAGGACCCAAGCATAGCCCAGTAGGCCTCGGGGCACAGGATCGGATCCTCTCCGCCCCGAAGCGGTCGTTATGGCCCGGGGCCACCCACGCGCGTGGAGTGTCCGGGGGGAGTGGGCACAATCAATCCCACATCCCCCGTTCGTGGCCTCCCCTATAAAAGAAGAGGAAGGACACGAGGCAGAGATACCCGCGCCCCACTTGCCCCCTTGCTTCCCATCTTTGTTGCCTCTCTTCCTTCCTCGCACGCCACCGCACCCGAGCACGCACCCGCGCCCGCACGCCGTACCGCCGCCGCGATGGCTGATGGACGCGACGGAAGCTAGGAAGGCTCCTTCATGGTCGAGGCGGACATCGCCGAGCTTTGCTGGGAGCACATGCTGCCACCAAAGGAGTAGGTGGCCGCACACGCGCCGGGCGACGAGATAGCGCCGGCGCCACAGCCAGGGGAACACGTCGTGTTCCTCTGGCACTTATCCCGGGGCTTCGGGCTCTCGGTTGGTATCTTCTTCCGTCTTCTCCTTGATACCTTTGACCTCCAGCCACACAACCTCGGTCCAAACTCGATTTTGTACCTCCCCGCCTTTGTGACATTGTGCGAGGGGTAGCTTAGCATCTTCCCCTTCATCGAGCTCTTCAATGCTCTTTGCTACCTCAAGCATTTGAAGAGCGACACATGCAGGGGCACGGTGGTGTGCTGCCGTGGCATCGCTCGCTTTCCCCCTCTCTCTAATTGACTCCGTCAAGGGGTTCCACCGAATGTTCTTCTACGTGAAGAACGTCGAACCGAGGACGAATTACATCCGGCTGCCGCCGTTTGAGGACAGATAGTCCTCCCAGCAGAACTGGCTGGGGGCTGCCCCGCGCGGCGTGGCCCTGGAGGAGCTTGGCGAGCTCGTGCAGCTGAAGAGCTCCGAGGGGCTGGTCGCTGTCGACCTGGTGGCGGACTTTACTTCGTGCTGAGTGTCGCCCCTCCAGTTGAGGCCACACCAGATCTATGACATGTCCGGCCGGTGCGACCCCTGCCGGCTGTCCACCGTCTAGCTGATTCCGACTCAGCTGGCGAAGCGGGTGAACATCCTCACGACATTCAAGCTGAAGCCCGCCTCGTGGTCCTTCGGCATGGAGCCATATGACTGCATCAACCGGCCTCCCCTGGTAAGTTCTTCGACGAGGCAGTTTCTTTCCGTTTGGTATTCCCTAGCTGGTAGCCGACTTGAGAACTTACTTTGATGTACTGACCATAGCTGCTGGTGCGACAGAACACGCCGAACGGCCCGCATCCTCAGATCTTCGAGGCGGAGCGGGAGAACTCTTATCCGAAGATTACCAAATGGGAGCCCCCCCGAAGGATGGGGTGGACTCCTCAGGAGGAGCCGACGAGCCGGTGGACCCGCGAGGCGGCGCTCCCGATGGAGCCGGAGGATCCGGTGCAAGTGGGGAACCTAGAGGAGCGGGTGAGTTCCCTCTTGCCCCTCCGTCAAGGACTGGACGGATGACGACGATGATGATGACGACTTGATGTTTCTTAACGGGCCTCCTCCCGCAGCATGCCAGGATCGGAGGAGTGAGGAGTGGCCGGCTCAAGCCCCGACAGACGGAGTGGCTGGCCAGGGGAAGAGGCCGGCTCAGGGGGAGCCGACGGCCCTGCTGCCCGGCCCGAAGCGGGTGAAGGTGGCCGCTTGGAAGCCGCCGCCACGCGCCAAGCGGGCCTTGCCCCTCGTCATCACGTAAGTTCTTTATTTTGTGTAAGTTTTGCTTCCGCCTTGCAAGCCGGTTGATGACCGGTTCTTGGGCGCTACAGTGACCCCATCGAGCTCCATGAGGAGGAGCCAGAGGGGGAGCTGACGGCCGCCGACAGCTGGTTGGCCGGCGAGCATGCGGCCACCCAGCGGGAGGAGAAGGGGAGGCTCGTGGAGCAACGAACCTCCAAGTCCGGGACGCGGAGAGGGGCCTCGCATTCCGGGACCTCGAGCAGCCGGAGGTAGAGGGGGTCTGTGGATCCTCCGCGAGCGTTGGAATCGGCGGCGGAGTCAACCCGCATGTCGACGCCCCCGTCGAGCAAGCCGTGAGGGGAGGCTATGGACCCGCCCACGCCTCCGTCCGCGTAGAAGACGACCCAGGCGAGGGCGGCGACGGTGGAGCCGGCTCCCTAGGCGGCTCGGCCGGTGGTGCCAGAGGTGACCCCGCCTGCGGCCGAGCGGCCCGGGCCGAGGTACCGGAGGTCCCGACGGCCCCGGAGGCAGCGGCCATGGAGGTGGAGGTGCCCTCCGTCGCGACCGATGCGCCGGAGCGGCAGGAGGAGGAGGCAGCGACGGCGCTGGGTGGGGCCAGCGGGGACGGACTCCTGGCCCCTTACCGTCGTCAACCCGCCCCCGGCAAATGGAGCCGTGGCGAGCCCGGGCGGCAGCGGCAGCCGGGCCCGGAGGACCCTGCGGTCGATGCAGGAGGTCGTCCTGGACTGGGAAGCGCTGTCGAGCGCACCGTCCCTTCCTTCGCGGACTTGAGAAGTGTCCTGGACCGGTGCCTGCAGGAGCTGTCCCGGTTCACAGAGGTGGCGGACGCCGCCCTACGGCGTGCGGAGGTAAGCTGACTGCTTTGCCCTAGAATTTTTAGTAGGGGCGCGCGAGCGCACCCACTGGGTGTAGCCCCCGAGATGCGGGCCGGCTGACCTGCCGACGGGCAGCCGGGCCGGATCTCTTTTGGGCCTGTCTTGACCTTTGCCTTTGTGTGGTAGGAAGGAACCTCCCTGCAGCAGAAGCTATTCGTGGAGGCGGTCGCCATCCACGATCGCGGCAAATACGGCTTCTACCACCTGGAGGAGGAGCTGACTCGTGTGCAAGGTCAGTTGCACTTCGCAGGAGGGGCACGTAGCCCCCGGGAGTCGGCTAGCGCCTGTCGCGTCTTGCAGCTGACCTGGTCGTGCTTCAGGGGGAGAAGATCGGGCTTGTCTCTGAGCAGGACCGGCTGGCGCGAGACATCTAGGCGGCCACACAGGAGATGGACCGGCTGGCCGCGCTTCTGGTCGACGGGGAGGTGGCCCGGGACCGGCTCAAGGCCGAGGCAGCGAAGGAGGTGGCAGCCCGGGAGACGGTCGTCAAGGAGGCGGCTAACGCCGCCCTGAGGATTGCCACCCTTCAAGGCAAGGTGACCCGCCTCAAGAGGACGCTCGAGGAGGTCAAGTGTTCCCTCGCCATCTCAAAGGCGGCCCTGGCATCGGAGCGCAAGGTGGCACTCCACTTTGCCCTTGGGGTGGATGACGCGATCGAAGGTAGGTGCCAGTCTTTCTCTTCCCTAGTCAGTTGCTTTTCCCTTTGCCATTTCTCGTGTTTCAACTTGCCTTTCTTTCCTTCTCTTCTTCATCCTTCCAGGGCACTTCCCGTAAACTCATCGCCGCGCTGCGCGCGCCATTGAGGAGCATCGGGAATACCTTCGGGAGTGCAGTCGCTCCATCAAGGAGCATACCGCGTGGGACATGGACGAGATCGGGCTCGCCGTCGAGATACGGATGACCCATCTTGAGCAGAGCGTGGAGCGGCTGAAGACCGCTGGCAAAGAGGTCGTCGCCGTGCTGTGGCCGGGCCGCATGGGAGCTCCGAAGCACCACGTGGCTCAGTGGATGGAGCACGTTGTTCCCCGCCTCGAAGCCTGGAAGGCATCGGCTACCCGAGCCGGGGCGCAGATGGTGCTCTAGTTTGTCACGTCGTGGTACCGCAGCGTGGATCTAGGCTGGGTGGCGACCATGTGGGACGTGCCGACCGCAGAGCGAGAGGCCCACGAGCGGGCCCTTGTCCAACGGGCCAACGAGCTCGCGTCGTATGTCGACACGGACGAGTTCCTGCCGACCCTTGGTGAGGATGGCGAGCCGCTGCCCGAGGACTCCTTCGGCATCCCCCAAGGCCCGGCGGATGATGAAGTTGTCGACGAGAGAACCGACTCGAGCGGCGAGACGGCCGAGACCGAGGTGCCCGCCTCGAATGCCAAGGAGGCCGACCCGAAGGCCGCGACCACCTCCGAGGCGAGAACCGATCCGCCCCGTGACGCGCCGGCTGGGGGCACGCCGGCTGGCGACGCGCCGGCAGCCTAAGCCCCTGGGCTTTTTTTATCTGTCTCTTTTTTCTCCCTGCATGTTATGCTTGAGTCCACCCACTGGGGTGTTTATGTAATGAACTAAATGCTGGCCGTGGGCCGTTTTTGCCTTGACATTTATGTCGTGAATAGTTTGTCGTGTTTGCCTTGTTATTCATGCCGCCTCGTCCTTATCCTTTTTTGCCCGCTTGACTCATTTCGTTTCTACTCCTTTTCGCCTTTGGTTTCAGCCCTGCCAGCTCGACAACCGGGGACCGATCTGTAGCTGGGTCGGGGCATCCGCCTTAAGGGAGCCGGTTTGAAACTTAGGAATCGTGAGGGTTTTTCGGGATAAGTAGAGTGGTAGAGGCGCGGCGATGGTCTGGCTGGGCCTAGAAGGGGTCTCCCCTTGTTCAGACCTTTCGTGTGAGCGAAACTTTGCTGCACCGATGCCCCGTCATCCGGACAACTGGGAGTCGGTTCTGTTGCTGGTAAGGTGGGGAGGTTTGGCTGGCTCACATTACTTAGCCAGTTTTCAAAGAGGCGTTCTAGGTCCAGCCGGTAGCCCCCGAGCCCGGGAGCTGGGTCGGGGAGCTGGTGAGTGAGGAACACTTTTGAGAAAAACGAAACGGGGCACGCCCCAAGAGCCGGCTTGGGGCGCCCACTGCATTCATAAGCCCAAAAGGGTGGGGATACATACATACACTAGTTCCTTCAGCAGTAAAACGGGCATAGAAGGGCCGCGTTCAATGGGCGCTCTGTCTCCTCTCCGGAGGCATCTCTTTTGCACTTATGTGCCTTCTAGGCATCTATTAGATTGTATGCTTTGTTGTGCACTGCCTTGCTGATGATGAATGGGCCCTCCCATGGGGAGGATAGCTTGTGTTATCCGGCTGTTCATTGGATCCTCCTAAGGACTAGGTCCCCCTCGCGGAACGAGAGTTGCCGGATCCGCTTGCTGTGGTAGTGCTGGAGCTTCTGCTGGTAGATCGCCGTCCGGCTCAAGGCCAGTTCGGGAGCTTCCTCGAGTAGGTCGACGGCGTCTTCTCTTGCCTCCTTTGCGTCCTTCTCCGTGTATAGGGCAACCCAAGGCGAATCGAACTCGATGTCGGTGGGGATGATCGCCTCGGAGCCATACACAAGGAAGAAGGGAGTGTAGCCGGTTGAACGGTTCGGTGTGGTTCTGAGACTCCAAAGGACGGCCGGCAGTTCGTCGATCTATTAGCCGGCCGACCTTACCAGCGGCGTCACGAGCCGGGGCCTGATGCCGAACAGGATGAGGCCGTTCTCCCTCTCGACCTGGCCGTTTGACTGCGGATGAGCGATGAAGGCCAGGTCGAGCTGCATTCCCCGCTTGGAGCAGAAGCATGCAAGCGCACCCTTGGCGAAGTTCGTGCCGTTTTCGGTGATGATGTTGTGGGGAACGCCGTAGCGCACCGTGATGTCGTCGATGAACCGGACGGCCGTGGGGCCGTACAGCTTCTTGATTGGTTACGCCTTGACCCAATTGGTGAATTTGTCGACAGCCACCAGCAAGTGCGTCATGCCGCCTCGAGCGGTCTTGAATGGGCCCACCATGTCCAGCCCCCAAACAGCAAAAGGCCACGAGAGGGGAATGGTTTTGAGTGCCGTTGTCGGCAGGTGGCTTTGCATGCTGAAGCGTTGGCAGCCCTCGCACTTGTCGACCAACTTCTTGGGTTCCATGAGAGCCGTCGGCCAGAAGAAGCCATGGCGAAAAGCCTTGGCCACCAGGGTCTGGGAGGTGACATGGTGCCCGCACTCGCCCTGATGAATGTTGAGGAGGATATCCAGACCCTTTTCCGGCTTGACGCATCGCTTGAAGATGCCGGTGGTGCTACGATGGACGAGCTCGTTCTTGATGATGCTGTAGGCCGTGGCCCGGCGTTTGACTTTCCTAGCCAAGGCCTTGTCCGGAGGGAGCTCGCCACGTAGGAGAAACACCAAGATGGGTTGGCCCATGAGGGGGCCGAGACGGGGGCCGACACAGGAGCCCCTGGTACTGGTTGATCAGTCCCCAGGACAAGCTCGCCAGCCCCCAAGACTGGTTGGTCGGCCCCCAGGGCCGGTTCGCCAGCCCCCAGAGTCAGCTAGTCGATGATCATCATGGCAGCCACGCTGCCGAGGCCGGCCGCCCCGGATGCCGCCGGCTCGATCGGAGCCGGCTGGGCGGCCGACGATTCGGGAGCCGGCGGTGATGGTGCTGGAGAGTCGGCCGGGGCCATCGATGGGCCGGCGACGCCTGCTGGCATGAAGATTGACTCCGATTCTGGGGAAGGCTTGATCGACGGCTTGAGAAGCCATTCGAGGGAGACGCCAGCTGGGATGCCGGGTGGAGCCGATCTTTGCCAGCGCATCCGCCGCCTCGTTGTCCGCTCGTGGGACGTGATGAAACTCACAGCCCTCAAAGGAGCCGGTGAGCTGTTGTATGAGGAAGCGATAGTTGGCCTTTTTGGCGTCCCATTCACCAGAGACTTGCTACACCATGATGTCAGAGTCGCCAAAGCAGAGGATGTGCCTGATTCCGATCTCCTTGGCGAGCCGAAGGCCATGGACAATGGCCTCGTACTCGTCCACATTGTTGGAGGCGGCGAAGTGTATCTGGAGTGCGTATTTGAGCTGATCACCTTTCAGGGAGGAGAGGACTATGCCGACACCTAGGCCGGTCCTCATCTTTGAGCCGTCGAAATGCATGCGCCAATGCATGGAGTCTGGGGGAGGCCGGACGAATTCCGTCTCTGCCCGGTCGACGAGGAAGTACGCCAATGCCTGCGACTTGATGGTGGTTCTTGGATTGTACCGGATCTCATGATCAGCGAGGGCGATGACCCATTTGGTGATCCGGCCGGTGGAGTCCTGGCCGCTCATGATCTCGCCGAGCGGGGTCATGCTCACCACGGTAATGGTATGCTCCTGGAAGTACCGCTTGACCCTCTTGGCGGCAAAGTATATGCCATAACACATCTTTTGGTAGTGGGGGTAGTTCTGCTTGGACGCGGAAAGGACCTTGCTGAGGTAGTAGACGGGTCACTGGACCGGCACAAACTTGCCCTCCTCCGGCCGCTCGACCACCAGGACGACGCTGATGACGTGCGTGGTCGCCGCGATGTAGGCGAGCAGTGGTTCCTTCTCAACCGGCGCGGCCAGGTTGGGCGCACGGGTGAGAGCCTTCTTGAGGCCGCGGAAGGTCTCGTCCGCCTCGTCTGGCCAGTCGAAGATGCCCGGCCTCTTGGTTTGACGCGGCTCGATTAGAGCCATCTTGCGGAGGAGCCCGTAGAGGCGCAGGGCCTTCTCCCCCAGCCGGCTGATGAACCAGCTGAGCGAGGCGAGGTAGCCGGTGAACTTCTGGACATCGCGGAGCCGGGTCGGCTTCGGCATGCGCTCGATCATGATGATCTTCTCGGGGTTAGCTTCGATGCCGTGGGCGGACACGAAGAAACCCAAGAGCTGGCCGGCAGGGATGCCGAAAACACACTTCTCCGGGTTGAGCTTGATCTTGTACTCGCGCAAGTTCACGAAGGTCTCCCGGAGGTCGTCGAGGAGGCTGAAATGCTTCTTGGTCTTGACGACAATGTCATCGATGTAGACGTGGACATTCCTGCCTATCTGAGGCAGGAGGCACTTCTGCATGCACCGTTGGAAGGTGGCACCTTTGTTCTTCAGGCCGAAGGACATGGTGATGTACCAGTAGGCCCTGAAGGGCGTGATGAAGGAGGTCTTGAGCCGGTCTTCCAGGTCCAGCTTGATCTGGTGGTAGCCGGAGTAGGCGTCTAGGAAAGACAGCAAGTCATAGCCGGCCGTGGAATTGATGACTTGATCGATCCGCGGCAGAGCGAACGGGTCTTTGGGGCATGCCTTGTTCAGGGGCAGGTGTAGTCGATGCACATGCGCCAGGTCTTGTTCTTTTTCAGCACCAAGATTGGGTTGGCCAACAAGTCCTGGTGGAACACTTCCATGATGAAGCTGGCTGCGAGCAGTCGGGCGATCTCTTCGCCTATAGTATGCCGCTTTTCCTTGGAGAAACGACGCAGGGGTTGCTTGAACGGCTTGACGTCCGGCCGGACGTGGAGTTTGTGCTCGGCGAACTTCCTCGGAACACCCGGCATGTCCTTGGGGGACCATGCAAAGATGTCCCGATTCTCACGGAGGAAGTCGACGAGCTCGCCTTCCTATTTGCTGTTAAGGCGGGAGCCGATGGTGACGCGTTGAGCCGGGTTGGCCGGGTCGAGTGGGATTTGCTTGGTGTCTTTGGACGGATGGAAGGAGGCCTCGCCAACGGATTGCGAGGGAGGAGCCGGCACGGCCGGCTAGCTGGCAGCAAGGGCCACGAGCCGGTCGAGCTGCCGTTTCTCCTCGGTGATCTCCTGGGCCTCGGCTAGCCGACTGCCTTCTCGAGCGCACTCGAGCGACATCTTGTAGTCGTCCTTGATGGTGAAGATTCCCTTGCGGCCCGACATCTTGAGCTTGAGGTAGGCATAATGGGGGACCGTCATGAAGCTAACAAGAGCCGGCCGGCCCAACAGAGCGTGGTAGGGGCTCGCGAGGTCCACGACCTCGAACAACACTAGCTTGCGGTGGAAGTGGCCGGGTCCACCGAAGAGGACGTCGAGCGTGATCTTGCCGACAGGGGAGCAAGGCTTCCCAGGCACGATGCCGTGGAATACCATCCAACTCGCCTATAGGTCTTCTATCTTCAACACCAGCTTGTGCATCGTGTCGAGGTAGAGAATGTTGATGCTGCTACCGCCATCTATCAGCACCCATGAGAAGCGGCAAGCTCGCTCCTTGGTGGCGATGGAGGGGTCGAGGACCAAGGCATAGCTACCGGATTTGGCATCACGGCAGGGTGATCGGCCTGGCTCCAAGTGACCGGCTTCTCCAACCAGTGCATGAACTGGTTAGTTGTCGGCATAGTGGCGTTCACCTCACGGCGGAGCAGGTGTTGAACGTGTTTACCTGTCTATTCACTGGTGAAGATGACATAGCAACTGTCCTGGTTGGGGAATTGGTCGATTAGACGACCATCGTTCTAGGTCGGAGCCGGAGCCGGTGCCGGGGCGACAGCTTGGGCCGGGGCCGGCGCACGGGCTGGCAGCGCAGGAGGAGCCGAAAGGCCGTCTCCCTGGGTCAATTGCTGTGAGAAGCTACACTACCGTATCGTGTGCGTAGAGGGTTTGGCCCCTAAATGCTTCTTGCAGGGGAGGTCGAGCATTTGCTCGAAGGTGAGCTTCGACTGTGAGGCAGCCTTGCCGGTGCGCTGGCGCTGGCCAGAAGGCTGGGCAGCCGGCTCTTGATCCTCGATGGTATTGATCTGTCGGCTCCCGTAGCGGGGATCCGGCTGGTCGTTCTTGCGTTTGTTGTTCTGTGGCTTCCGGTTGTCGGCAGCTGCCCGGGTTGCGGCCGGTGTCGTCATCGCCTTGGCAGGCGGGGTCGTCTTGACCCGGATAGCCGAATCGGTCATGGCGTATTTGTTCGCCTTGATCATGAGCTCAACAAGCGTGTCCGGCTCGGAGCACAGGAGCTTATGTTTGAGAGAGGTGACATCCCGGCAGCCTTCAATGAAGTATTGCACGGCTTGCACCTCGTGCACCCCCTCGCAGGAGTTGCGGAGCTCGGTCCATCGAGTGAGGTAATCGTAGAGGGGTTCATCCGGCCCCTGACCGCACATGGTGAGTTCATGGGGGCAGCCAGGCCGCTTGTAGGTGCCGGTGAAGTTGCGGACTAAGGCCTCCTTGAAGTCCGTCCAGGTGTTGTTGCTATCGGCCGCCAGGCTGTTGAGCCAGGTGCGGACCGAGACGATCAACATGAGGGGGGAGTAGCAAACAACTATGCACTTGTTCCCCCTGGCGATGCCCACTGCGGTGGTGTAGTCGATTAGCCAGTCTTTGGGATTGGCGGCCCCGTTGTATTTTGGGGTGTCCATAGGGAGCGTGAAGCCGGTTGGGAACGGTTCAGTGCGGATCCGGGGGCCGAAGCAGGCCGGACCAATCGAGCCCTCCTCCTCGAGGAGGGCGGATTGTGTGAGTTTGTTGAGGCAGTTGTGGGCGTCGTTCTCGCTGCGGGGGACACGGGGTCCGAGCCAATCCGAGAGCTCAGGACGGATGGTGGGTGGCGCCAATTGCCCCGACTCACACCGCGGGGGCGGTGTGTGCCCACAGCTGCGCTGGCTGCTGGATGTCGGCGCTTCGTGGTGGGGGGCACTCTGAGGCGAGCCGTTGGTGTGCCGGCTATTAACAGCCGGCTACTCGCTCCCTGGCGTCTAAGAGGGCCAGGGGTTGTTTTCTTCGGCCCGGCGGCTGGAGACGCGAGGGGAGCAGGAGTACTGGGCTGCCTGGCGGCCGACAGTTCCCGTGCCCTCATGCTTGGGCCAGGGGCCTTCAGTGGCAGCGCCACCCATCGCGAGAAGATGCTACTGCGCATCAGCAGCATCGATGAGGTCCTTCATGTGGCGCTCATGGGCGGCACACTCTTCGCCCTCCAAGGTGGCCAGTTCATTATAGGCCACCTTGAGGGCTCGCAAGTTGGCCGCGGGGGTGTCATAGACGGGCATTTTGCCGCCAAGGATTTCGGTGACCATGCGACCGCGGTCGCGCATAGCCCCACGCCGGCTAGGCTCGGTGCCAGCCGGGGTGAGTCCGTAGGCGGAAGCATACTCTCGCTGTGCCGCCTCCATGCGGCGCCGCATGGCCGCGAGGGCGGTGCCGTCCTCGAATAGGACGCGACGAGCCGCCTCGCGATCGGCCGCTGTGGTGTCGGGGTTTGCTGTTGGGGCGATCGGAGTGCTCAAGCCCCAGAGGGCCATGCCGAGTGGGCCGGACGTGCCAACGCGAGCAGCGGCAGCGGTAGCCGCGACCCACGCCCATCTGGAAGCGGTGGAGGAGGTGATGGCCATTACTACCACGCAATCGTGGAAGCCGCTGGACTGTGTCGCAGCGAGTGCGCCCACTGTCATGGGCAGACCAGCATAGACGCGCACCCCCGTGGGGTACTCGTCAGTGGCCAGAGCCTCGGCGAGGCTGAGCCTGCTGAAGAGCTCGTTGAGCGCGTCGATGTCAGCCGTGAGGCCGACGAAGTTGCCTGCAGGGCGTGCCGAAGCAAGCCCCACGAGCCTTCCACGCTTTCGCCAGGACGAGCGGCGATGGCGGGGAATGGCGAGGGGTCCCACCCGGAGCATGAATCCGGCCGGCGCCACGTATGGCCCCACGATGGGCGCCAATTGTCGTCGTTTTCTCAAGACAGATGCCATAGGGTGGCTTATCGTAGGTGGTTGGGGCCAAAGGACGCCGACGGGCTCCGGGTGCAAGATTGGGCACAAGCGGTGATGACACATGATGTACCCAGGTTCAGGGCCCTCCGGGGGAGGTAATACCCCTAGTCTTGCTTGGTTTTGTTAGATGGATGGGCATAGATACAATGATGCTCCTGGAGCTGTGTCTAGAGGACGAAGAAGGGGCAACCGGCTCCTCTTCCTCCGCTGCTAGAAGGGTTTGTATGAGTGGAGATGATCGTTCGTGCATATGTCTGTCCGTCCCCGTTGCATGGTGGGGCTCGGGGGGTTTTATAGGCCAAACCCCTAGCTCTTATAATATGTTCTAAGTACAAAGGTGGGAGGACCCGGCTGGCAGTCTCTCCGGCTGGCCAGAGGGTCCCGCCATTCGTGCCATCTCGTCGCTTGTAGGGGCCACCGGCTGAGTGGTCCCATCTCCCACTGGGGCCCGCCAGCCGGCCCGATGATTGGTCCTCGCCCACCTCCCGCGGCACGGGCCACCTGGTTTGCGTCGCCTAGCGCCAGCCGGCCGAAGTCGTCGGTATGGCCGGCTGCACTGTAGCCACGCCAAGGCAGGTAATCGAGTGGCGAGAGCGTGCCGACACTGTTCGGTCGCGCTCGCCGAGGTCAGCAGCCAGGACGGTTGGACTGTAGCTATGCACCGCAGGGCGTCAGCGGCCACTGTAGCCCCAAGGCCGCTCGTCGTGCTGGTTGCATCGCATCGTCGTACCCGTGCGTAGAATGACGGGATGGGGCATGTCCTTCCCAAGGTCAATGGAAGAGCCGGCCCATGGGCAGCCGTCTACGCCCAGCCGACCGAGGGCCCAGCCGGCTCCTCGATCAGCCGTCTGGCGCCAGCCGGCACTGGCTCATGTCGGACGTCCCCCAGCTGGCCATGGCCAGCCGGCCGCGTAGTTTTTCTTCGAAGCGAAAGGGGGAAGACCCCGCTTCTTTGGACTATCAAGGGGTAATAACCCCATTAAGCATTGACATGGTATTGGCCATGTGATAATATTTGATCATGGAACTGGAATCTATTGAAATTGGAATTCCACCAAAAGTTTTATCCTATGCATCTAGTTCATCGTGATCAGAATTATATATATAATTTTTGGCCTCGTGAAGGAGAAAGCATCACTCCAGCTTGGGGGAGGCTTAAGTCAATGTTACATTCATGCCCCAATCATGATATCTTGAGAGAAATTATTATTCAAAATTTTTATGCTCAGCCTTCTCATAATGATCGATCCATGCTCGATACTTCTTGTACTGGTTCGTTTACGAAGAGGACTATTGAATTCAATTGGGATCTCTTAGAAAGAATTAAACGCAACTCTGAAGACTTGGAACTGGACAAAGGTAATGGGTCAGGTATTAATCTTGAGTTTGATTGTGTTAAATCTTTTATGAATACCGATGCTTTTCACAAGTTTAGCACTAAGTATGGACTTGACTCTAAGATAGTAGCCTCTTTTTGTGAATCATTTTCTACTCATGTTTATCTCCCTAAGGAGAAGTGGTTTAAATATCACCCCCCTATTAAGAAGAAAATCAAAGAACCGGTCATAGCTAAAGATGAAGCTATCATTTACAATGTTGATCCAGTTGTGCCTACTACTTATATTGAAAAACCACCTTTCACCGTTAGGATAAAGGAACATGCTAAGGTATGAACCATGGTTCATAGAAGTATTATTAAAGCACCTAAGCCCTTTGAATAAATTAAAGTAGAACCTAGTGTTGCTATGGTTAAAGATCTCTTGGTCGAAACTATTGATGGGCATGTTATTTACTTCTGTGATGAAGTTGCTAGAATTGCCAAACCCGATGAAAAAGAAAAACATAGATTAGTAGTTGGCATGCCTGTTGTCTTAGTTAAAATAGTAGATCATTGCTATCATGGTTTATGTGATATGGGTGATAGTGTGAGTTCTATTCCTTTTACTTTATAGCAAGAAATTATGAATGACATAACACCTGCTGAAATAGAAGACATTGATGTTACTATTAAACTTGCTAATAGAGACACCATCACACCACTTGGGTTTTTTAGAGATGTTGAAGTCTTTTGTGGGAAAATAAAATATCCTACTGATTTTATAGTTGTTGGTTCCCCACAAGATGACTTTTGTCCAGTTATCTTTGGTAGACCTTTCTTGAACACTCTTAATTCTAAGATAGATTGCAAGAGAGAAACCATCAGTCTTAATTTTGGTGATGGGTCTCATGAGTTTAACATTTCCAAATTTAGTAGACGACCCTGTAATAAAGAGTTGTCTAGTAAGTATGAAATAATTGGTATCGCTTCTATTGTTGTTCCTCCCACTGATCCACTAGAACCATATTTGGTAGACCATGAAAATGATATATGCTTGCATGAAAGAAATGAAATAGAATTTTTTTTCTTTGAACAACAACCTCTCCTAAAACACAATTTTCCTATTGAAACTCTAGGAGGTCCTCCTCCACCTAAAGGTGATCCTGTGTTTGAATTGCAACAATTGCCGACACTTTGAAGTATGCTTGTCTTGATGAGAAAAAGATATATCCTGTTATTATTAGTGCTAACCTTTCGGAACATGAAAAAGAAAGTTTATTAACAATTCCGAGGAAGCACGGACTGCTATTGGATATACTCTTGATGATCTTAAGGGCATTAGTCCCACTCTATGTCCGCACAAGATTAAAATGGAACCTGCTGCTAAACTCGTTGTTGATCACCAACGATGATCGAATCCTAGGATGAAAGAAGTGGTAATAACTGAAATATTAAAGCTTCTGGAACCAGGTATAGTTTATCCCATAGCTGATAGTAGATGGGTAAGTCCACTTGATTGTGTCCCTAAGAAAGGAGTTATTACTGTTGTTCCTAATGATAAAAATGAACTTATCCCACAAAGAATTGTCACTGGCTATAGAATGATAATTGATTTTAGAAATTAAATAAAGCTACTATAAAAGATCATTACCCTCCACCTTTCATTGATCAAATGCTAGAAAGATTATGTACGCACACACACTTTTGTTTTCTGGATGGATATTCTGGTTTTTCCCAAATACCTGTATCACAATCTAATCAAGAGAAAACCACCTTTACTTGTCCTTTTGGAACCTATGTTTATAGACGTATGCCTTTTGGTTTATGCAATGCACCAGCTACCTTTCAAAGATGTATGACTACTATATTCTCTAATTTTTGTGAAAAGGTTGTGGAGGTGCCCCATGGAAGAAGTGCCCCATGTTGTATGTGACCACCTTCACTCTTATTATTATCGCACACAACCAAGTTGTATGTGACATGGAAGAAGTGCCCCATGTAACTAATCGATTGAGCATTTGCATTCAAACGCAAATTCAAAATAATGCAAAAATTTAGGGGGAGCTCTTGCTTATCACATACTTCTTAAAGCGACAATTATTTTCATTGATTATATCATATCTCGAAGCTTTGATCTATATGTTGTCATAAATTACCAAAATGGGGGAGATTAAAGCACATTTGCTCCCTTGGTGGTTTTGGTACTTAATAACAACATATATATCATTGAACTAATGTTTCCACTGAGCATATTTCAGGAAAGGTTCAATGATGGGTTGGCAAAAGGATTGTAGAGACCCCTAGATGCAAGGAAAGGGATTGGCAAAGCTTCAAGCAAATAAGAGTCTCATTTTACTTGTGAGAAATCACTGTTGGAAATATTCCCTAGAGGCAATACTAAATTAGTTTTTATCATATTTCCTTGTTCATGATAATCGTTTATTATCCATGCTATAATTGTATTGATCGGAGACTTAGATGCATGTGTGGATACATAGACAAAACCATGTCCCTAGTATGCCTCTAATAGACTAGCTCATTGATCAAAAGATGGTTAAGGTTTCCTAGCCATGGACATGAGATGTCATTTGATAACGGGGTCACATCATTAGGCGAATGATGTGATGGACAAGACCCAAACTACAAACGTAGCATATGATCGTGTCAGTTTATTGCTACTGTTTTCCTCATGTCAAGTATGTGTTCCTATGACCATGAGATCATGCAACTCACAGATACCGGAGGAGTGCCTTGTGTGTATCAAATGTCGCAACGTAACTGGGTGACTATAAAGGTGCTCTACAGGTATCTCCGATGGTGTCTGTTGAGTTGGCATGGATCGAGACTGGGATTTGTTACTCCGTGTGACGGAGAGGTATCTCAGGGCCCACTCGGTAATACAACATCACAATGAGCCTTGAAAGCAATGTGACTAATTGTTAGTTGAGGGCTCTTCTGTTACGGAAAGAGTAAAGAGACTTGCCAGTAACGAGATTGACCTAGGTATGGAGATATCGGCGATCGAATCTCGGGCAAGTAACATACCGAAGAACAAAGGGAACGTTATACGAGATTGACTGAATCCTTGACATAGAGGTTCGACCGATAAAGATCTTCATAGTATATGTAGGAACCAATGTGGACGTCCAGGTCCCGCCATTGGTTATTGACCGTAGAGGTGTCTCGGTCTTGTCTAAATAGTTCTCGAACCCGCAGGGTCTTCACACTTAAGGTTCGGTGACGTTTCGGTAGTGTAGAGTTATGTATGGTGGTGACCGAAGGTTGTTCGGAGTCCCGGATGAGATCCCGGACGACACGAGGAGCTCCGGAATGGTCCGGAGGTAAAGATTGATATATAGGAAGGTGGTGTTTGGACTCCGGAAATATTTCGGGCACTTTCGGTAGTGTACCGGGAGTGACGAATGGGTCCCGGGGGTCCACCAGTGGGGCCCACCCACCCCATGGGCCAAAGTGGCGACCCACCAGCCCCTAGTGGGCTGCTGGGGTCGGCCATGGTGGCCTGGGGGCAGGGAGAGAGGCCCAAACCGAATTGGGGTGGAGTCCTCCCCAAGTTCCACCTCTCGTGTGAGAGGTGGACTCTCAGGTGGAGGAGGAGTCTTCCTCCACTTGGTTCGGCCGAGCCAGCAGGCCTTGGAGGTCAAGGCTGCGCCCTCCTCTCCCTCCCTCCTATATATTCTGGTGGAATAGAGGGTTTTGCATAGAATTTATGGCCACGTGCTACCCGTTCCACCGGTGCTCCTCTAGATCGGTTTTCTGCAGTGCTTAGGCGAAGCCCTGCCGGAATCACTCCACCACCATCACCGGAGCGCTGTCGCGCTGCCGGTGAACTCTCTCTCCTCTCCAGCTCCTATTGCTGGATCAAGACGGTGGAGATCGTCATCAAGGTGCACGTGTGCTGAATGCGGAGGTGCCGTCCGTTCGGCGCTAGATCGAAAGGACCGTGATCGAGATCGCGAGACGGTCCGTGATGAGATCGCGGAATGGATCATGATGAGTTCATGGGATAGATCGTGATCAAGATCATGAGACGGATCGTGATGAGATCACGGGACGGATCGTGATGAGTTCACGGGACGGATCGTGATTGGATCACGGGACGGATCGTGATGAGATCGCGGGACGCTCGGCGATTTGGATCGTGATGATGTTCGACTACACCAACCGCGTTTCTTAACGCTTCCCGCTTAGCAATCTACAAGGGTATGTAGATCCACTCTCCCTCTCGTAGATGCTCATCACCATGGATAGGTTTGCATGTGCATAGGAATTTTTTTGTTTCCCATGCGACGTTCCCCAACAGTGGCATCATGAGCTAGGTTGATGGTTCGATGAGATCTCGAGTAGAACACAAAAGGTTTGTGGGTGTTGATGCTTAGATTGCTTCCTCCCTTTGTCGTTTTTGGGTCAGCGGGATTGTGAGATGAAGCGGCCCGGACCAACATTACTCGTACGCTTACGAGAGACCGGTTCCCTCGACGCAACTTGTTGCTTAGATGGCTTGCGGGTGACAGTTTCTCCCACTTTAGTCGGATCGGATCGGATCGGCCAAAGGTGGTCCTTGAGAAGGTTGAAAAGCAAACTATGTATCACCGTTGTGGTTTATGCGTAGGTGAGAATCGTTCTTGCTAGATACCAATAGCAGCCACGTAAAACTTGCAACAACAATTAGAGGACGTCTAACTTGTTTTTGCAGGGTATGTTGTGATATGATATGGCCAATTACATGATGTGATATATGTGATGTATGAGATGATCATGTGATGTATTGATTATCACGACTTGCATGTCGATGAGTACGGCAACCGACAAGAGCCATAGGGTTGTCTTTAATTATTGTATGACCTGCGTGTCAATCATTAAGCGCTATGTAATGCTTTACTTTATCTCTAAGCGATAGCAATAGTAGTAGAAGCATGCAGGGCGTGACAACCCCGATGGCGACACATTGATGGAGATCAAGATGATGGAGATCATGGTGTCATGCCGGTGACGATGGAGATCATGCCGATGTTTTCATGATGGAGATCAAAAGCAGAAGTTCATGGCCATATCATGTCACTTATGATTTGCATGTGATGTTAATCCTTTTTATGCACCTTGTTTTGCTTAGGACGACGGTAGCATTATAAGGTGATCCCTCGCTTAATTTCAAGATAAATTGTGTTCTCCCCGAGTGTGCACCATTGCGAAAGTTCGTCGTGTTGAGACACCACGTGATGATCGGGTGTGATAGACTCTACATTCACATACAACGGGTGCAAGCCAGATTTGCACGTCCAGAACACTCGGGTTAAACTTGACGAGCCTAGCATGTACATACATGGCCTCGGAACACAAGAGACCGAAAGGTCGAACATGAGTCATATAGTAGATATGATCAACATGATGATGTTCACCATTGTAGCCACCTCAACTCACGTGATGATCGGACTTGAGTTGGTGAATTTGGATCATGTATCACTCGAATGATCGGAGGGATGTCAACTTGAGTGGGAGTTCTTAAGTAATATGATTAATTGAACTCATTATCATGAACATAGTCAAATTGTCTTTGCAAATTATGTTGTAGATTACTAGCTCACGCTGTAGCTCCCTTGTATTTTTATATGTTCCTAGAGAAATAGAATTGAAAGATGATGGTAGTAATATTGCGGACTGGGTCCGTGATCTGAGGATTGTCCTCATTGCTCCACATAAGGCTTATGTCCTTAATGCACCGCTCGGTGCGCCAACCCCTCTAGCGTCGTCTGTAGATGTTGTGAACATCTGACAGGCACGTTCTGATGACTACTTGATAGTTTAGTGCGTCATGCGTTACGGCTTAGAACTGAGGCTCCAAAACGTTTTGAACGTCACGGAACATATGAGATGTTTCTAAGAGCTGAAATTAGGATCTCTGGCTCGTGCCCGTGTTGTGAGATATGAGATCTCCAACAAGATTCTTTGCCTGCAAGATGAGAGAGAAGAGCTCAATCGTTTAGCATGTACTCAGATTGTATGGGTGCTACAATCGCTTGAATCAAGTGGGAGTTGATCTTCCAGATAAGATAGTGATTGACATAGTTCTCCAAGTCACTGTCACTAAGCTACTAGTACTTAGTGATGAACTATTAATTGCCAGGGATAGATATAATGATTCTTGAGCTGTTCGCGATGTTTTGACACCGCGAAGGTAGAAATCAAGAAGGAGCGTCAAGTGTTGATGGTTAACCAAACCACTAGTTTCGAGAAGGGCAAGAGCAAGGAGGGAAACTTCATGGATAGCAAGTCAGTTGCTGCTCCAGTGAAGCAACCCAAAGTTGAACTCAAACCCGAGACTAAGTGCTTCTGTTATGAGGTGAACGGTCGCTAAAGCGGAACAACCCTAGATACTTGGTAGATAAGAAGGCTGGCAACATTGACAGAAGTATATTTGATATACGAGTTATTGATGTGTACCTTGCTAGTACTCCTAGTAGCACCTGGGTATTGGATACCGGTTCGGTTGCTAAAGGTTAGTAACTTGAAATAAAAGCTATAGAATAAACGGAGAACTAGCTAAGGGTGAGGTGATGATATGTGTTGGAAGTGTTTCCAAGGTTGATGTGATCAACATCGCATGCTCTCTCTAGCTTCAGGATTAGTGACGAACCTGAATAAATGTTATTTTGTGTTTTGCGTTGAGCATGGACATGATTAGATCATGTTTGTTGCAATACGGTTATTCATTTGAATTAGAGAATAATGGTTATTCTGTTTGCTTGAATAATACCTTCAATGGTCATGCACCCAGTGAGAATGGTTTGTTGAAATTTTGATTGTAGTAATACACATGTTCATAACATTGATGTCAAAAGATACAAAGTTAATAATGATAGTACCACATATTTGTGGCACTATCGCGGAATGTCATATTGGTATAAAGCGCATGAAGAAACTCCATGCTGATGGATCTTTAGACTCATTCGATTTCGAATCGGTTGAGACATGCGAACCATGCCTCCTGGGCAAGATGACTAAAGGACCCCGTTGGATGGAGCGGGCAAGTGATTCATTGGAAATGATACATGTTGATGTATGCAATCCAGTGAGTCTTGTTGCGTGCAGTGGATATCGTTATTTTCTTACCTTCACTGATGATTTGAGTAAATATAGTGTATATTTACTTAATGAAACACAAGTCTGAATCATTTGAAAGGTTCAAGCAAATTCAGAGTGAAGTTTAAGATCATCGTGACAAGAAGATAAAAATAACTGCGATATGATCGTGGAGGTGAATATCTGAGTTACGAGTTTGGCATACAACTTAAGACAATGTGAAATTTGTTTCACAACTAACGCCACCTGGAACACCATAGTGTGATGGTGTGTCCGAACGTCATAGTCATGCTCTATTGGATATAGTGCGTGCTATGATGTATCTTATCGTTTTCTACTATAATTTTGGGGTTATGCATTAGAGACAACTACATTCACTTTAAATAGGGCACCATCTAAATCTGTTGAGATGACACCGTGTGAATTATGGTTTGATAGAAACCTAAGCTGTCATTTCTTAATGTTTGGGGCTGTGACACTTGTGTGGAAAATGTTTTCACCTAATGAGGTCGAACCCAAGGCAGACAAATGCATCTTCATAGAATACCTAAGAACAGTTGGGTGAACCTTCTATCTTAGATCTGAGTGCAAAGTATTTGTTGCTAAAACTGGGTCCTTTCTCGAGAAAAAGTTTCTCTCGAAAGAATTGAGTGGGAGGAAGATAGAACTTGATGAGGTTGTTAAAACTTTGTTCAACCAGAGAGTAGCGCATCGCAGAAAGATGTTTCGGTGAAGTCTACGTTAGTTGAAGAGGAAGTTAATGATGATGATCATGAAGCTTCAGGATCAAGTTACTATCAAACTTCGTAGGTCGACAAGGATGTGTACTGCTCCTGAGCGATACAGCAACCCTGTCTTGGAGGTCATGTTGTTGGAGAACGATGAACCTACGAGCTATGGAGAAGCGATGATGGGCCCAGATTCTGACAAATGGTTGGAGGCCATGAAATCTGAGATAGGATCCATGTATGAGAACCAAGTATAGATTTTGGTAGACTTGCTCGTTGGACAGCAGGTCGTTGAATACAAATGGATCTTTGAAATGAAGACATACACTGATGGTAAATGTCACCATTTGTAAAGCTCGACTTGTTGCAAAGATGTTTGTGACAAGTTCAAAGGAGTTGACTACGATGAGACTCTCTCACTCGTAGTAGTGCTAAAGTCTGTTGGAATTATGTTAGCAGTTGCTGCATTTTTCAATTATGAAATCTGGTAGATGGATGTCAAAACATCGTTTCCTTAACGGTTTACTTGAGGAACGGTTGTATGTGATACAACCAGAAGGTTTTGTCAGTCCTAAGGATGCTAAAAGGTGAGCAAGCTTCAGTGATCCTTCTATGGACCGAAGCAAGCACCTTGGAGTTGGAATATATGCTTTGATGAGTTGATCAAAGTTTTTGAGTTTATACGAAGTTTACAAGAAACTTGTATTTACAACAAAGTGAGTGGGAGCACTATAGAATTTCTGATAAGTATATGTAGATGACATATTGTTGATCGGAAATAATGTAGAATTTCTGGAAAGCATAAGCGGTTATTTGGAAAGTGATTTTCAAAGTAAAACCTGGATAAAACTACCTATTGAGCATCAAGATCTATAAAGATAGATCAAGATGTTTGATAAGACTTTCAATGAGTAGATACCTTGACAAGATTTTGAAAGAGTTCAAAATGGATTAGTCAGAGAGAAGTGTTTTTGCCTGCTTTGTAAGGTGTGAAGTTGAGTGAGACTCAAAGCTCGACCACGGCAGAAGAAAGAGAAAGGACGAATGTTGTCCCCTATGACTTAGCCATAGGCTCTGTATAGTATGCCATGCTGTGTACCACACCTGTGTGTGCCTTGCCATGAGTCCGTCAAGGGGTACAAGAGTGATCCAGGAGTGGATCACTGAACAGCGGTCAACATTATCCTTAGTGACTAAAAGACTAAAGGAATTGTTTCTCGATTATGGGGGTGATAAAGGAGTTACGTCGATGCAAGCTTTAACACTAATCCGTATGACTCGTAGTAGCAATCTGGATACGTATAGTGGAGCAGCCATTTGGAATTAGTACCAAGTGGAGTGTGGTAGCAGTGTTTATGGTTTGACTTAGAGATTTGAAAAGTACACACAGATCTGAATATCACAGACCCGTTAACTATAAGACCTCTCTCACATGCAAAGCATGATCGAGCCCCAGAACTCGTTGGGTGTTAGATTCATAACAATGCGAATCACATGGTGATGTGAACTAGATTATTGACTCTAGTGCAAGTAGGAGACTGTTGGAAATATGCCCTAGAGGCAATAATAAATTAGTTATTATCATATTTCCTTGTTCATGATGATCGTTTATTATCCATGCTATAATTGTATTGATCGGAGACTTAGATGCTTGTGTGGATACATAGACAAAACCATGTCCCTAGTATGCCTCTAATAGACTAGCTCGTTGATCAAAAGATGGTTAAGGTTTCCTAGCCATGGACATGAGATGTCATTTGATAATGGGGCCACATCATTAGGAGAATGATGTGATGGACAAGACCAAAACTACAAACGTAGCATATGATCGTGTCAGTTTATTGCTACTGTTTTCCGCATGTCAAGTATGTGTTCCTATGACCATGAGATCATGCAACTCACAGATATCGGAGGAGTTCCTTGTGTGTATCAAACGTCGCAACGTAACTGGGTGACTATAAAGGTGCTCTACAGGTATCTCCGATGGTGTCTGTTGAGTTGGCATGGATCGAGACTGGGATTTGTTACTCCGTGTGACGGAGAGGTATCTCAGGGCCCACTCGGTGATACAACATCACAATGAGCCTTGCAAGCAATGTGACTAATTGTTAGTTGCGGGATCTTGTGTTATGGAACGAGTAAAGAGCCTTGCCAGTAACGAGATTGAACTAGGTATGGAGATACCGACGATCGAATCTCGGG
This sequence comes from Hordeum marinum, assembly GCA_022496015.1. NCBI lineage: Eukaryota > Viridiplantae > Streptophyta > Magnoliopsida > Poales > Poaceae > Hordeum > Hordeum marinum. The sequence continues at coordinate 474,476,918 of CM039678.1, forward strand.
CAAGTAACATACCGAAGAACAAAGGGAACGTTATACGGGATTGACTGAATCCTTGACATAGAGGTTCGACCGATAAAGATCTTCATAGAATATGTAGGAACCAATGTGGACGTCCAGGTCCCGCCATTTTTTATTGACCGTAGAGGTGTCTCGGTCATGTCTACATAGTTCTCGAACCCGCAGGGTCTGCACACTTAAGGTTCGGTGATGTTTCGGTAGTGTAGAGTTTTGTATGGTGGTGACCGAAGGTTGTTCGGAGTCCCGGATGAGATCCCGGACGTCACGAGGATCTCCGGAATGGTCCGGAGGTAAAGATTGATATATAGGAAGGTGGTGTTTGGACTCCGGAAAGATTTCGGGCAGTTCCTGTAGTATACCGGGAGTGACGAATGGGTCTCGGGGGTCCACCAGTGGGGCCCATCCACCCCATGGGCCAAAGTGGCGACCCACCAGCCCCTAGTGGGCTGGTGGGGTCGGCCAAGGTGGCCTGGGCGCAGGGAGAGAGGCCCAAACCGAACTGGGGTGGAGTCCTCCCCAAGTTCCACCTCTCGTGTGAGAGGTGGACTCTCAGGTGGAGGAGGACTCTTCCTCCACTTGGTTCGGCCGAGCCAGCAGGCCTTGGAGGCCAAGGCTGCGCCCTCCTCTCCCTCCCTCCTATATATTCTGGTAGAATAGGGGTTTTTTGCATAGAATTTACAGCCACGTGCTACCCGTTCCACCGGTGCTCCTCTAGATCGGTTTTTTGCAGTGCTTAGGCGAAGCCCTGCCGGAATCACTCCACCACCATCACCGGAGCGCTGTCATGCCGCCGGTGAACTCTATCTCCTCTCCACCTCCTCTTGCTGGATCAAGATGGTGGAGATCGTCATCAAGCTGCACGTGTGCTGAGCGCGGAGGAGCCGTCCGTTCGGCGCTAGATCGGAAGGACCGTGATCGAGATCGCAAGACGGTTCGTGATGAGATCGCGGAACGGATCGTGATGAGTTCATGGGACAGATCGTGATCAAGATCGTGAGACGGATTGTGATGAGACCGCGGGACGGATCGTGATGAGTTCATGGGACAGATCGTGATTGGATCGCAGGACGGATCGTGATGAGATCGCGGGACGCTCGGCGATTTGGATCGCGAAGATGTTCGACTATGCTAACCGCGTTTCTTAACACTTCCCGCTTAGCGATCTACAAGGGTATGTAGATCCACTCTCCCTCTCGTAGATGCTCATCACCATGGATAGGTTTGCGTGTGCATAGGAAATTTTTTGTTTCCCATGCAACGTTCCCCAATATTTGAGTCATAGGAAAGCCAACACTAGTAAAAGGGGGTAAGGTACTGTTCATGAACAATATGCTCATACGTGCACAAGTGATAGACACCAAAAACATCCAAAAACTCCTCCACAAAAGTCTGTCCAAAACCAAATATCCAAAATTGGTGCAACCAATAATTCCCACTCGGTGAAACCGATTCCCATACTCAGATAGAGCCCAGCCAAACCCTAGCTTTTCAGTGCAACCGATTCTGAATCGATAGAACCGAGTTCAGGTGGCAAACCTACTGATGTGTGTTGCACAAAATCAGAATTTCCGAGTTTTTGCTTCAGTGTCCCCGAGTCTTGCCATTTTGATTGTTGCCCACCTTTTGGGTAGAACCGAGAAGTCTATATCGGTTTCACCGAGATTCAAAAGTTGCTACCTTTTAGGCAACTCGGTACCACCGAGATTAACACATCGGTGTGATTGGACTTTTTAGGTGTAATAGTTGGATTTTTGGAGATCCCTATATATACCCCTCCACCACCACCTACTCGTAATAGAAGCACTCAGAACAGATCCCCACTTATACCAACTGATTTTCATAGAGAGAGCGACCTACTCATGTGTTGAGATCATGCCATTGCATTCCTACCATATGAATCTTGATCTCTAGCCTCCCCAAGTTGCTTTCCACCCTATCAATCTCTTCCACCAACGCCAAATCTATGAGAGAGTGATTGTGTGTTGAGGAGTCTATCATCTTGAAGCACAAGAGCAAGGAGTTCATCGACATTATCAGGCCTATTACCTTTTGGAGGGTGGTGCCTCCTAGATTGGTTAGGTGTCGCTTGGGAGCCTCCTACTTCGAGTTGTGGAGTGAACCAAGAAGTTTGTAAGGGCAAGGAGATCGCCTACTTCGTGAAGATCAACCCCTTGTTAGTCTAGTCCTCCATGGACGTAGGCCGTCATGGTATAGTCAAGGTTGCTTCTTCGTGGAACCCTGAATGGGTAGAGCCCTCCATGGACTCTCGCGACTGTTACCCTCCGTGGGTAGAAGACTCCGTGAACATGGATGTATGATATCACCACCTATCGGAACCACGAGAAAAATCATCGTGTCGCCAAATTGAGTTTGATCTTCCTACCCTTCCTTTACTATTCATGCTTGTCTTTACTTTCTGCTCCAATACTCGTAGACATGCATGTGTAGGGTGTGCTTGACTTGCTACAATTGCTAAAATCTGCTAACACTTAAAATTAGGAAAACGTAGATTTTTATTTGGTTAAGTAGTCTAATCACCCCCTATCAGTGTCAAAATCGGCGGATCTCGTAGTAGGGGTCCTAAGCTAGGCGTCTTGGAGCGGTGGTAACATGGACACAAGATTTTACCCAGGTTGGGCCCCTCTCAAGGAGATAATACCGTACGTCCTGCTTTGGATTGTATTGATATGGGGGATAGTACATGGTACATGTCTCTACCACGAGATTATGAGATGTAATGTAATATATTCTATTGACTAGCTTGGCCTCAGTTTATATATACACCATAGGCCTAGGGTTTAGAGGAGTCCTTGTCTTGTGCCCCAAGTCTTGTGGAATCCTCCTTGTATTCGGCAGGGCTGCCCAAAGTGGCCCATTAGTGAACCGCCATGGGGGTCGTCAGCCCGACCCTCCTGGTCAGGAGACGACGTGGTGAGTACCCCTAGTCCGGGACACCCTCACCCCCCTCTAGACCTACTTTCGACCGTACAAGTGGTATCGGAGCTTTGGTCTCCATTGCATTGGTTTCAAAACCTAGGATATTATGGCGTCTAGTGAGGGAAATTATCACCATAGAGGTCCGTACTTTGATGGCACTAATTTTGCTAGTTGAAGCACAAAATGAAAATTCATATGCTTGGTCATAACCCCGCCGTTTGGTCCGTTATTCGTGTTGGTTTGCAAGGTCAATTATTTGCAGATGGAAGGGAACCAGATCGTGTAGAGACCACGGAAGTATTGAAGATGATGCAATACAATGCTCAAGCATGTGACATTCTCTTCAACTGCCTATGCCCCGAAGAATTCAACGAAATTAGCCATCTTGAGAATGCAAAAGAGATTTGGGATACTTTGGTTGATATGCATGAAGGTACTGAATCCGTGAGAGAATCCAAGTTGGATGTTCTTCAAAGTCAACTTGACAAGTTCAAGACGAAGGATGGTGAAGGAGTCGCTCAGATGTACTCTTGTCTAGCCCTCATCACCAATGAGATTGCCGGCATAGGAAGCAAAGAAATGACCGACAAGTTCATTATCAAGAATATACTCTGAGATTTGGATTATAGATATGACACCATATGCACACTGATCCAAATGATGCGCAACTACAAAGATCTCAAGCCAATAGAAGTGATTTGAAGGTTTGTTGCTCATGAGATGACACTCAAGGGAAAGGAAAAGCTTCACCATAAGTCTAGCGGTGCTTACAAAGCCACAAGTGATGCTCCCGCAACTTCAAGCGACAACCTTGTCACAAATGAAGAGATAAGGCTCATGGTCAAGAAATTCAACAAGTTCTACAAGAATAGAGGCAAAGATCGAAGCTCCAAATAAAGATATGAAGAGAAGCGTTCGTCAAGTCGTGACCAAAACTACTACATTTGTGGGAAGCCCAAACACTAATCCAATGAGTGCACTGCTCCTTACAAAAGGAAAGAAGAGTCACCAAGAATACGAAGCTCAAGACACGAGTCACCTCAAAGAGAGAGAAGGAGTAGAGATAATCATTATGAACAAAGACCCTCAAGGAGAAGTAGGGACTTGGAGAGCAAGGACAAGTACACCAAGAGATACTCAACAAGAAGACATCAAGCTCATGTTGGTGAATGGGTTTCTAGCTCCGAATCCAACAACCACTCCGAGAGAAGCTAACACTCCAACTCTGAATATAGTCAAGATGAAGGTGTTGCCAGACTTGCACTAGTGACAATCGACTCCTACGACATATTTGATTCACCAAATGAATGGTGTGGATGTTGCTTCATGGCTAAAGGCCCCAAGGTATGACACCTTGAGTATCTTGATTTCAATAGTGATGAGGATGACTTACTAGGAGATGATGACTTGCTATCTGACAAATCTAGTAATGTTAGTCAGGATGAACTTGCTAGTAATCTCTCTAGTCAAGATAAGACGTATGATGATGATAAGATGGAAATAGAACGACTAACCCAAGAAATAAACACTCTTAAGTTAGCTCACGAGTCTACTCTATGAGATCTTTGAGAGCTGGAAAGGACACATGAGAAGCTCCACTTCAAGAATCTCAACTTAGAGCAAGAGCATGAGTTCCTTAAAGCAATCAATGATGATCTTCGAAAGAAGACTTCATCTTATATATCCAAACAACTTCTCTTGTCTACATCCATTCCACAAGTTATGGCTAAGCAAACTAGTAACAAAGGCAAAAAAGGTTCTTCAACTAGTAGCAATAAAAATGATAAATCTAATGATATTGCTTCTGGTAGTTCTATTGATCCCACTAGCACTTCTCTTAGTCAAGTTACACTTGAGCAAGAAAATGAACTTTTGAAAGGTATTATAGAGAAAGGTATCTACAAGAGTCTTGTCGGGTGCAAAAAATTTGAGGAAATTGTACGCAAGCACGGAGGATACTGGAAGAACCATGGTGTTGGGTACATCAACGCAAATGGAGTTGAATGGGAAGAAGGTCAATACCCAAATCCCAAGTTTGTTCCTCAAAAGGAGAAGTATGAAAATACTCTCCCCATGGGAACAAATTCTCAAGATGACCTTCCACCACAAGACCACAAGCTCAAGGGCAAGAACGAGCTTCAAGAGGACATTGACTCATAGGAAGATGAATCCCAAGATTTGATGAAGTGGGTTCCCAAGGCTACTACAAGCTCAACTTCTACAAGTGCTACTTCAACACCAAGGATCCCCATCAACTTGATGTGGGTCCCCAAGAAGAAGTACTAGAGAAGTTCTTGAGGGGTGACTCCGCCAATGAAATCCACTCATATTCATTATTGGCAAGAACTAGTTGTAATCAACATCAACATTACGCAATAGTACAAGGAGTCACACATTCCCTCAAAGATAAGCAAGGGACAAGGTAATCAACAAATCAATGTACATCATCATGTTTGCTTTGCACTCCATGTCCATAGATATCCTTGTATTTGTCTCTTGTGTGTTGGGACTAACCCATGTAGGTGAGAAGAGTAAGGAAACAACAAGGATGCTCCCAACTCATGGTGATCTTCATCAACTTTGAGCATCCACCAGTACTTCACCTACATGACGTCTTCATCGACAAAACCCAAGGTTAGTTTGTCCCTCCTATGGGGAGATGTCACATCAAGGGGGAGCTTTACTCTAAGACTTGAGTCAAAGCATCTCATAGTATGTGACAACATTAAATGCTTTATGTAAAAGTGCTAACCCCACTTGTGCTTAAACGATGAGTATGACCTATGATCAAGTATTCTTACTTGGCTCCTAAGTCAATATACTCATATATAGATGACTTCGTCATCACCAAAGTGCTTGATAGATGCTAGTATGTTTGTGCATGTTTGCCATGATTTCATTTGACATCTTATTGTGTGAGCATGTTGGTCTGCATTTCTTTACTCATTCGAGGACATCCAATTGTTGCTATTTGTCTTTTAATTTATATTTTTCCAATTGGATGTACAAGAATGCCTATGACCACTTTGTAGCTATCCATGCTTTCTCACCTCATATTCTATTCATCCTACATCACAAAATTTGAACAAGTACTATTCAATCCCTGTGTGTGAGGAGCACTCGGAGTTCCGCATCGACAAAGAACTGACCATTAAAACCTCCCAAGTGCATCTCGATGGAACCAACCCAAAAATCTCGGTCTCACCGAATGCCTCATGTTTATATGGTTTTCAATCTCGGTACCATTGATTCCATCTTCTCTGTTACACCGAGTTCCCTGTTAGCTGATAGTTGAGGAACTCGGTAACACCAAAAAGTTAGAATCGGTGTCACCGACGGCCATGGGTATATAAATAGGCGGACCCGACCTTCGAAAATTTCTTCAACCATTGCCCCTCCAAAACCCTACGTCGTCGAAACGTGACCACTGGTCGTCGCCCTTGCCTCCCCGTGCATCTTCGCTGTTGCGACTCATCGCTGCCGACATAATCTTCATCCCCGTCGTCGCCGTAGGGGATCCGTCACTAAGCTAGGGTATGGGTCCAGACATCCTTGCACTACCCGTCCGATTCTTTCTCATTGGAATTTACTTTATTATCTAGCCAATGATTGCAAATCTCTCTATCCACAAGAAATTCCCGTAGCATAGCGAATGATAGATTTTTTAGGTTTTGCCGTCCGCCAAACGAATCTCGGTAGAACGATGCAAAAGAATCGGTAGCACCGATTTGCTTTTCTGATCGACTCAAAACAGTCTCAGTGAAACTGAGTACCCATTTATGGTCTCACCGAAAGTGGTGCCAAGTTTTTGTTAAAGTGGTTGTCTATCTCGATAGGTCCGGAAAATTTGTTTTGGTTGTACCGATATATATTTGGCAGAATGCAAATTTAAGAGATCTTAGTTCAAACTTTTGAAAAAGTCTGCATTTTGTGATGACTCATCCCATTCTACTCCTCTATACTCTATTCACAGGGCCAGAGATGTCTACTTTAGTGGACACTCAGAATGATCATAGAGATCACAATGTTGATGCAGATCCAGGCACTACTCCTGTGCCTAGATCCTTTTCAGATCCACGCACCCCCAGTTCTCATGGGTTGCCCAAGGCTTCTACTAGGACCAGGAAGAATCTGAATTTAGATGAGGAGGATTCTTATTTTATGCCATAGGAAGTTCTTGCCAAGAATCAAGACAAAGCTGCCAAAAAGTCTTCCAATGAAGCCACATGTGCCAAGAGACTAGTCAGCAATACATATACCAGTTTTGAGACTATGAGAGTACCTTAGAGTCTAAGGCTACCATGGCCATTGATCCCCCAAAGAGGTCATTGCCCAAGAAGGCTGAGAAGAAGAGGGTGAGGAAAACCAGTATTCAGTTCACTGGTAGGCTGTCTACCATGAGAATGACACCCACTCCTAAGAACAGTGAGGCTGAGGAGGAAGAGCCAACTGCAAAGGCTCCTCCCAAGAAGAATCAGAAGAAGCTTTTGGCTGATGGTATGCCAAAGAAAGCTCCATCCAAGAGCAAGCCAGCTGCTCCTGAGAAGCATTCTGCACCCAATCCCAAGAGGACATCCAGACAGATTCCTGCTTTTGAGAAGAACAAGGGAACCACCTCTAGAGATCCAGAGAATGTTTATCTGACTGCTTTGATGAAGCTTAGACGACACCTTCCTGAGCACAATGCTAGTCACTTGGTTGCTGAGGACATGAAGAAGAAGAAGGATGCGGGTCTGAGAGAGTGGAGAGCTATTGATCCTTACTCTCAAAGAAGGAAACTAGCTGTGCACTACATGTTTCATACCAAGGAGCAAGAAGATTTCTATGAGAAATTGTTGCTTGACAAGAGCCCTGCTGTGAGTGACATGTGATATGTTGATTGGAAGTATATAAAGGATAATGAAGACTATTTCCCAAGTGTGCAAGATAACTTCCACTGCATTGTCTTGGATGAGTTTGTTGGCAAAGAGTTAACTGCATGGAACGATGAGATGATCATGCAATTCTACTCCACTGCTCACTTATATGGAGATGGCAGGATTGTGTGGATGACTGAAGGATCAATATATGAGTCTACTGTTGATGAATGGGCTGCCATCTGAGGAGTCCCAGAGGCACAAGATGGTGATGTCTGTGTGTACTCAAAGTCCAAGGAAAGCCACAATGCCATGAAGGACATGTACACTACTATCCCTGCTGATTATGTGCATTCACATAAGCTAGGATCGATCTACTACCTCTAGGCAGGTCTCCGTACTATCAACACTATACCGAGGCACACCTTGTTGCTTAAGTCCTGAGATGAGAAGATGATCTGAGGCTACTCCATCAACTTACTGCTTCTTATTGACCAGAACACGAGATTCAGAGTGATGGATCTGATTGTGGAAACTGTGAAGAGGGTTGCTGTTGATTAGACGTGCTCATGCTGCTATGCACCCTACATTCATATGCTCATCAACTCCAAGCTGGAGAAGCACATATTTTCTCTTGTCAGGCAACACTTGCCCCTACAACCAGAACTTGAGGACAACGTTGTGGTGATGAATCCAGATCATCCCACATGAGCTACAACACAGGGAGAGGCAGCTAGAGCCACTAGTGCTCAAGTCCCCAGATACAGGAATGAGCAAATGGATCTATTGATTTGTACCGTTTAGGGAATGCAGAAGGATATCAAAGGCATACTGGACAATAAGAACAGTCTTGTGAGGATCTTTGAGACCAGGATGAAGACCCTCAATGACAAAGTGGATGGGCTGACCAAGACCGTGAACGAGCTCAAGAAGGAAGTAGAGGAAGCTCCTACCCATTGCACCTCTTCATAGTCTAATTTCAATGATGATGAGCATTGTGCACTTGTCAGGATGACTACCCAGTTCAGGACTCAGGCCCGAACTCCTACAGTGCCAGCTCTAGAGATGAGACCTTCTTTGTCTGCACTAGCTATAGTCACTTCAGCTCCATCAGCTCCATCAGTTCCAGTTCCTCCAGTTGCTACACCAACATCGTCCATGCCTTCAGCAGAGGTCTTCGCCGACGCAGTTCTCTCGACTCGTTATTCAACTACCGGAGGAGATCAGCCTAGAAGAACGTTTAGATATATCTCTTCAAACTTTTTGGTAACTTGTTGCCAAAGGGGGAGAAGTTGTATATAGATCTTTTGTCACAACCCTACTTCTAACCTTGGTTGTGGTTGAATTCATGCATGCATATTTATTTTTTAGATGAAATTGAAATGAGGATTTGATGAAGCCTCAGAATCATTTTTGCCAAAATGGGCATTATAAAACTGCTTCAAATGGATCCAAGAAAATGTTCCAACTAGTGTGTGAAAATATTGGGATGAGATAAAAATTGCCAAGCAATATTTTTAAAACACAGAAACATTTATATCAGGCTTTTGAAATAATCAAACCATTACTTGCAATGGAATTATATTTACTATATATATAATATAGTTCCATAGATTGTGAAAATTATTATATGACCTTGGATGAGTCCACTTAGTCCACATAGTTGTTTTCAGAATTTTAACAACTTTTCTAGCGATTTTATTTTGAGCCACAAAACATGTCAAAAAATAGAAAACAAAAACAAAATAGGGAAAGGAATCTTACCTGGATTACCTGAGGCCTGTCACTGTGCGGTCCATCTGGCCCAAGTGCTAGTCATCCGCCACCTCTCGCCAGGAGGACAAGGGAGTGTGACCGCGGCTCGCCGACACGTGCCCGAGCCACCTCTTGATTGCTGCCATTGCCTCGTGGTGGATAGAGACACTGCACTTGTAGCCTAAGCCTATTTGGCCACTCTTGCCCTCTCTCCTCGCCTCTCCTTGCTCCACCCTGCTCCCCTCTTCCTGGACCCGAAGTCCACCGTCGCCGCCGCTTGCTTCCCCGCGGCCACCGGCCACCTAAAGCCCTTCCATCGAGACCACCGGAACCACCATCGACCGCAGCCTCCCCACACTAGAGGAGTCGATCCCGGACGGATTGCATCACCAACAACGCCCCCTTCTTCAACCTTCAGCCACCGGAGCATCGCCATCAAATTCGTCGGCCATAGGACCTCCCCGAGCCTGACGCTGCTTGTACTAGAACCGTGGTGAGCTCTTCCTCGGTTCCCTCTCGCCCCCTTCGTCGGTTGCGTCTCCTAGCTGCCATCCCGTCGAGCTCCCGTGCCGGCCGCTGCCATGGCCGACGAGTCCCTCGATTCGGTGCCCCTCCGTTTGCCTTGGGTGAACTAGCGAGTTCCTTCAGCTCCCCTTATCCCAACCATGTGCTAACCTGCTTCCCCATGCATCGTAGCGTTGCGCCTGATCAACCCGAACTCTGGCCTCCGCCTGGCTCGTCGCCGGTCGTGAATCCGGTGACCCCACAACCTGCCGAGTGGCCCATCAGATGCGCGTGAGTGAGGGCGTTTCCCTAGTGCCCTTAGTACCGCTAGCCGACCCCTCTAGTACCGCCCTGAGAAACGCCGGAGATCCACCGCCGCGGGTTCTGGTCGCCGGCGGCTAACCCTGACCGGTCTTACATGGCATGATTAGCTTAGGAGCTAATCACCCATTTCGCCAACGCCTGTTAGTATGACAGCTGGGCCCGACTCACTTTATTAATCACTGGACTAACCCTCTACTTAAATTAAACTAATCACCGTGGAACCACCTCTAAGCCTCTATGACTGACGTAGAGTCACTGACTAGTGGGCCCCACTGGTCAGGTTTGACCATGGTCAGCCTAGTTGACCTGCTGACCTCACCTTGACGTCATGTCGACGCAATAAATCTATCTTGGAATTAAAATAAGTATTAAATGAATTATTATATTCCAGCAAATAATAAAAAACTTTGAAAAATCATATTAATTCATCTGTAACTCACATGAAGAAAAGTTATAAATGATCAGAAAAATACAAGGAATCTGTTTATGCCATGTTCAAGCATGTTTGAGGAAGTTAACTTCACCAAGTAGGACATTTCAGGATTAGGATAATTTAATAAATAGTGTTGGATTTCGAAGTTGGTATATATTTGAAATCCACTTCACCTAATATGACTACATATTGCACTAGGTCAATTCAATGCTCTAGCATGCCATATCATACATCATGTTTGTTGCATTGCATTGAATATGTTCCTTTCCTCTTTGTCGGTGGTGTTCCTTCTCGGTTGATGATGATTCTCATGTAGAGATCGTTGTCACCGATGAAGACTCATTGATATCTTCAGAAGTGTCGCTCTTGCTCTCATTTGATTCCATTAGGACAATGCGATTCAACTGCTTCTTGTGTTGCGGTAGATGAACCCACTCCTTTGCATAACCTGTCATTGTCATAGTAAATAGCTAAACCAAGCAACCTAGCATACCTGGTAGATGCTTGAGCCATGTTGTGCTATAACCCCGTTATGCTTGCTATGCTTAGAGTTGTGTCAGGTCTGATTAATCTAGGCGATGAACCGGAGTGAAATGGATGTGTCCTAATGATGAGGGCTAAGTGTTGAACCTGTTTTGGTAAAGGTCACGATGAGACGCCATGTAGGAGTACATGGTGGGTTGTCTCATTAACGCCGCTCATAGGAACTGAGTTTCGTGTTTGTGTTCCAAGACTAGCTACGACCGCACATTGGGGTCCGATAACTCGACCCCTCTCGGCCTATTAACCTACCCTCTTCTCAGTCTAGGAGTCGCCGTAGTTATAAACATTGATAGGTGCGGCATGGCATGTGAAGTGGATGAACGACACTGTCGGGACCGGCTTGGGGCCCTGCTCACATTGTTTGAGGCTATGTTGGAAACCTCGACCGGACTTCCATTATGGGTTCCAACTCAGATAGACGAATGCCTTGGAAGTGAGTCTTTGAAGGTAAATGTCTGTGGCCGATTCCCTCGCTGGGTTTCCGCTTGAAGGTTGCCGAGGTGCCAATTTAGTGCACATGGCAATAAGTGGCGAGAGCATGTGTGACAAAGTACACCCCTGTAGGGTAATATATCTATTCAATAGCCGCGTCCGCGGATATGGACTACTTGGAGACTTGCATTGTTCATAGATAACTTCAGATGAGAGAGGATCCATAGTGGTGTATTGATGTGGTGAATATGTTGACTCATGTGTGATATGCCACCTCAATGAAGGTATTCTTAATCGTAGTACAGGTTAGCCAAGAGTCATAGCTGGCTTGTTGTAGTAAACCCGACCACCCCCTTTGTTGAAAATGATGCATATGTAGATAGTTCTGATGTAAGTCTTGCTGAGTGATACGTCCATTTTGCATCATGCTTTTATATTGATATTTATTGCATTATTGGCTGTTATTACATGTTATGTTACAATACTTATGTCTTTTCTCTCTTATTTTACAAGGTTTACATGAAGAGGGAGAATGCCGGCAGCTGGAATCCTGGACTAGAAAAGGAGAAAATCTGAGATACCTATTCTTCACAACTCCAAAAGTCCTGAAAATTTACGGAGAATATTTTTGGAATTAATAAAAAATACTGCCGCCAGAATAAACCAGAGGGGGGCCACCTGTAGGCCACAAGCCTCCTAGGCGCCACTACTATGAAAAAGCCTAGGAATAGTGCGGGTATTATGTGTAGCAGTAGCGTAGGAACACGCGCTACTGATATGGCGCTACAACTAACCTGTAGCAGCAGCGCCTGTTAGCCCATGCTACTACTATACATGCATAGCAGTAGCGAGCGCCAAAATAGAGCGCTACTGCTACTATCTGTAGCGCCTTATATCATAATGCGCTACTGGTAATGGCACGCTGCTGCTAACTTTACACCACGGGCTACTGCTAACTTTATTAGTTTCTAATTTTTTTCTAGATATTTGTTTTGTATTTGAACAGGCTTTATACAAGAATCTTTAGCACATACAAATGTCATCATCATACACATATAAATGGTTGCAAGACCACGAATGTAATCATAGCATATACATACAAATAGTCTCTCATAATCATCATCCAACACAAAGTGGTCTCTCGTCATCATCTCAAAAATAGCGATAAAAGTCTCGAATACTTGCAACTACATCGTCATCCATCTAAACAATGATATACATGAGAAGAGCTCTCACTATGAGTGAGAGCGAAACTATGTAGTACATGAGGCGGCGGTTATTAGCCCTCTCTCACGCTAGCGTGAGCCTCCTCATGTAACTAGCTTCTACTTCTTGTATGCTTTTGAAGCCTTTATGGCTGGCACCCGAGACCCCCTCCACTTGCGCCTGACACTCCAACCACTCGTCATATACTCCCGGAACCTTTCCTTTGTACACGACATAGCACCGGTACTTCACCATCAAGAATCTAGGTACCTATTAGAGATGCATCTTCATCAAGAGAATGTACAATAATATGCAACAAAATATACTTGAGCAACACAAAAAAGAAAGGGTTAGCAACTAGATGCAACATATAGTAAACATAAATAATCAGTGTAGTTTCATCGCACGCAAACTAATTAACTAGAGGTACGCCGGTCATCGTACCCAAACTAACAAAGTAGTGTTACGCAAGTTCGATAGGGACCGTGGACATCACAAAGTTTCATCGCTACAGAAAGTATATACAAGTTCAACTAACACATATCATCATCATCGGCATCGTAAATCACTAGAAGTTCCATCCTTCCAGATCATCGAGGATGAACCCTAGCTTCTTGAATGGCGTGAGGTCCTGACATTGCATGCCTATGTAAGTTCGGACGTCAGCTCGCGATATAGGTCCGTGGTCGAACATCCCCTTCACTTCGATGACTTCTTTCATGATGATCATGGCGATGTCCCTCTAGATGCGAAAGAAGTCATATTTAGGTTTCTAATCCGCTTCTCCTTGAGATTCTACCCACTTGCGGATATGATCATCATTTTTGGTTGTCATGCGAAGCTTTTGGTGATCCCTTATAAACTCCATCATGAGATGGAGGAGGTAGAATCCATCATTCGTACTTGATTTCGGGACGTGGATGCAACAGAAGTTGGTTTTATGCGAGAAACCCGTCTTACGGTTCCTTTGTTTCCTGATCTGCATGTGGCCACCCCTAAAGCTAAAGCCTTGGAGAGCATCATCTAGAATATTTGTTACATGGGTGTAGTCCTTCTTCTCGTTGTTTCTGGTAGGGTTGAAATAGACGGCATGGGAGACTCGCGGGTAAAGAATGATAAGGACAGCGCGACTGTTGCAGGAAAAAAAAACTCAAATTATTCTCCATATGAGCAAGAAGGAATGATTGAAATGTACGAAAGGGTTGTCCGACACTGACTTACTTTGGATGATAAGGCATGAGGCCAATTTCCTGGTCCTTGTTCTGTACCATGAAGTTTTCGAGGTACTCTCTAGCAGTTTTACGCTCAAAGTCACTGAGACTCAAGAAGGACTCGTGCATGTAGTATGGATCCGCCACATAGATTTGCGAGACTTCTTCTCTCTTCATGATGGAGCTCATATGCAGTGCAAAAAGGTGGAAGATTGTACAATCGAGCCGCCTTGTCAGAAACATCTCAAAGATATGATCAAACCGCAGGAAGACCACCTCCGCGGGCCGTGTTCGACATAGCACTTCCCCTCAGGCACACGAGCCGCGTATGTCAGATATCCTAGATCCTTCAAGGCTAGTAGGCTTTTCTCAGTCGACATCACATGGTCGTGCAGTCTCCTAAGATCCCCGGATATTGCCTCCAGCGGTTTTGACGGTAGCATCGGCTCGCCCATGACACAAAACATGGCCACCGTCTGGATGCTATGTGCTTTGGCTTGTTTGTAGGGAGCTGAGCCTATCTTCCCTGATCTCTTCCTCTCCTTTTTCTTGGGCTGACCTTCTAGACCCTTCCTTAACCCCTGCCCCAGTATTGTCGGGCTAGGCACTACTGTATGACCCCCTGCATCTTCAGGCGTGTCGTGTGAGGATTGCATGAAGAGAGACTTCTTACAATCCCTGCTAGGACGTTCCTGCGCTGCAGATCATCCATATCCTCATTAGCATGTTGATAGCCCGAGTCATCATATGGCTAGCTCATCATATCTAAGTCACCATCACAGGCGCCTGTATTGAGGAACCGAAGAGGGTCTTCCTCCATCTCATCATCCATTCTTTGTTCTACGGGAGCGATTACATCAGCCACTATTGGACCCCCTTCATCTCGTCGTTCGCCGCTCTCACCCGACACTATAGGCGTTGGTAATTGCATAGGTGGGGTGGTGGTGTCCATACTTTCTTGTTGATGTGTGGTTATTGGTGTGCTCTTGTCACACCCTGTGTTTGTATCACCTTGTCATGTTTGCTTGCTTGATGATTCTTTTGGTTGTGGCACTCTTAGAGTCTATCCCTCTCCATATTCATCTTCCTTGACCCAAACTTCTTGCCCAATGATCATACCATGTGAATAGTTCCCAATTTTTTTTCAAGTGCTTGTGCTTGTTTGAAATGATGTTTGCTTGCTTGATGATTGTTGTGGTTGTGGCACTCTTAGATTCTATCCTTCTCCATATTCATCTTCCTTGAACCAAACTTCTTGCCCAATAATCATGCCATGTGAATAGTGCCCAATTTTTTTTACTAAATTTTATTTTGACCAAAAAGGATTTATCCAAATTAGGTTTTCAAAACCCCCTGAAATGAGGTTTCCACTACAAGTCCTCAAATTGGGTGGGTCCTTCTTTCCCAAAGGCTTTACTTCAAACCTACTATATATAGGACTTTCGAAAACCACCAAATATTAATTTTAAGGATTATATTTATATTTTATTTAAAGGATTTTTCTTACAACCAGAAATGTTTTTTCATAGGGAAAAATTATTTAATTGCTTTTAAAATATCTGAGAACATTTAGGGAAACTTAGTGGACATATATTTTCCATATATATGAGTTTCAACTCATAAGGATGATCAAATGACGGGCAAAACCCCTCAAAACCCTTTCTATTCAAATCAAGCTTTTGGAATATTGCTATAAGAAATATTCCCAATAAATTCTAGGAAAATTCCAGCTTGTCAACACTATCATAAGTGATGATCTTGCAAAGTTTCACCTCAATCCAAGTTGTTTTGATTCATCAAACCATCCCAAAACCCTTCCTGTCCAAATTCAAATTTGAACAACTTTACATCTTGAAGTGTCTCCCCTTGGCCTGAAACTTTGTGGAGATTCTCTAATCACCAAAAAATGGTGCTACAATAAATAGTGCATCAAGGGTAAAACCTTAGCACAACTAGATCTATAGAAACCTGATTCTGTTAGTTTCTAGGGTTCACAAAGTTTCCATTGTCAACTTTTCTCACTTGAGCTCAAACTTGGTGAACCATCTCATTTTTGCCTAGCATTTGATCCTGTTGAATATCTCAGTAAGTTGGTAAATTCTTCTTGCCCAAAATCCTACCAAACACCTTCTGGTAAAATAGTAAAGACACTATTTCCACCCCTTCCTCTTTTACCCTTGCCCCCAAATTTTTACCATAGCCTCTTGTAGATACCTTGTACCTCCAGTAAATTCCTTAGGGGCATAGCTCAATGATTTTTGGTGGGGGGGGGGGTAAAACCTCCATTTTTACCCCTAGAAAACCCATTTCTCTCCCTCTCCCCTTTCCTTCTACCCTAAGGTACCTCTAGAGCCCCCTAGCCTATTGTGCATTGTTTAAGCTCCCTGGATTCCCTGGACATAGGTGGACATGCCCAAAGTGCCAAGAGCAAGCCCCGGCATGCAGAGCTCGCGCTCTCGAGCGTACTACAGTGCACACTCGCAGTGCAGCCGCTGCCGAACAAGCACTCCTGACAGCCTCAGGCCTCCCCAACTTGTCCCCCCTATCCCATCAACATTCGCAAGACTCCACGTGGTCGGCCCCTCCTCCCTCTCTCTCCGGCGACCTCCCGCGTGCGTGTGGATGCCACGCAGCTCGGCCAACCAGGGAGCTCGCACGCGCGCGCTCCCCCGCCTCTTTCCTCTCCCCCTGGCGTAAACCACCCCAAGAGTGCACTGCACACGCTCACGCCCCCCTGCGGCCTGTAGCGAGCGCCCTGTCCTCACCGGCGCACCATGTCCACGGTGAGCCGGCGGCCGCCTATATAAAGGCCCCCTCTCGAGCTCTCGCCCCTCTCCCATCGCTCTCTCCTCCCCTTTGCTGCTCCCCCATGCTCAGCATGCTCGCCCCCGTGGTTGCGAGCCCATGCTCGAACCAACCCTCGCCATCGTCGGGTCTTCCCCCTTGCCGGCGTTTTCCACTGCCCCGACGCTCCCCTCAGCCACCCACCGATGCGCTGGAGCCCCCTAAGTGTGCTGGTGCCTTCCATTAGGGCCGCCGTTGCCTGGAACCATCGGTGAGCTCCCCCTTCCATCCCTGTCGCAAGGAGAGGGATGACAGGTGGGGCCCACCTGTCATCCCCTCATCCCCTCGTCTCTCTTTGCCTGGTAGGGCCTGCGGGTAGGTTGAAAAATAAACATGCCGCGCGCGGCGTCTCCCCTGGGCCGGTTCCGCTGGTGGGTCGAATCTGTTGTGCCCTTCTAGCCCGCGAGGCACAGTTCCCTTTCCCCTTTTCTTTTTCCTGCAAACTTCCAAAATTTCCATAGATTTGAATATTTATCCAAGGACCATAATTCTTTCACCTAAAATCTTGAAATATACCATATAATTTATTAGTGCAATTTGTAAAAATGTTTGAAAACATTTTATGTACTATTTTAATTTCAAGACCCCTATTTGGCATTATCTGCCTCTGTTTAATAGTTTCAAAAATGTTTTTTCATAGCAAAATATTAAACAACCATTTTTAATATTGTGTTTAGTATTTATCAGAGTAGGGTAGCATTTTTAATAGTGGTTTGTGTGCTCTGTTTTCGTGTGATGCTTATTTTTATCGCTATTTATCGCGATGATAGATTGTGCTGTTGACGAGGAAGTTGGACCCGAAGACTTGAAGACCCCGGAGACATTGTTGAGCCAGGAAAGCAGCCCTTTGACCATGTTAAGAAACTTTTTCATGCATGACATATAGCACTTGTTGTTTCGACGATCGTTCATGATGTGGCGCTCCCCTTCGGTGGGGTGCCTCCGATACTTTTACCATTGACACTTGCATCATGCATGACCCTACCACATTATGAGAGTTGTGTGGGTGGGAGTAGTTAGGTTGCTAATAGATCCTACGCAAGTGGGTTTGGATTTATGCATAATGATGGAAAGGAAGAAATGATTTCAAAGACTTTTTTGAAAACCCCGTCGGGTGCCAGTAATGCCCGAGGGAGATGATGAGGAGTTCGGTGACCACTTGAGAAAGAAGTGGTGTGCCGGAACAAGTTGAGGGTGTGTTTTCAAAAATAGAGAGTTTTAAGGTTTGTAGACCGTCCCAACCTTACATGCGCAAGCACGATACCCCTTATGGGATGGGGCCTTGTTGATTACTATGGTTGGTGCTAGTAGGGAGCTTGCATTACTAGTGGCAATAGTTAAGTGGTCACTCTTGATACGGGGTCGTCCTGGAAGTGGAAGGCCATGCGTTGTCTTTACAGGCACCGGGCACACCGTTGCATGCCCTCATGGATGTTACGAGTGATGTACATCATGAGGGATGACACCAGGGAGTGGACTCCTTGTTTAGTATCACCATGGGAAATACATTGTTCGGGTGCTTACCTTGGGTATGTTATATACCGCGAGTCGTGGATGACACGGAAGTTCCTCGAGTCTTGTGGGTAAAGTGTGCAACCTATGCAGAGTGTAAAACTATTCGAAGCTGCCTCCGTGGTCATGGACAGTTGGAGGTCCTTCTTAAACTACGTCCGGATGTTTTCGGGAACTTGGTGTGAGTGTGTGTGTGTTGGAGACAAAGAGGTTACATGAGCTAAGTCTGAAGACTTAGCTTGATGTTGAACTAAGTCCAATGACTTAGCATAATGATTGAACATGAGATGTTCGACCCCTGCTTATGATGATATCTATAACTTGTTCATATGAATATCCGCCAAACTATTGATGCATGCTCACTTACTTACTTGATCATGTCATTGCATTAAAAATTGGCTTTCTGCAAATTATCTACTTAGTGCTATATCATGCATCATTAGTACTTTGTTCCACAAATTGGGTTGCCTGCGAGTACATTCAACGTACTCATTGGCTTGCCACTGGTTATTTAATTGGATAAAGCATGGAAGAACATGAGTATGTTGAAGAGTTCATTGGTGACGAACTTGCGAACTAGGACGCTTCCCAGTCAGAATGTCTGTATGGTTAAGGCAGATGGCATGGGTTCACACTTTCGATCAAGATTTCTGCTGCTTGTTCTATTTCAGTGTTTGGCCCTTGTGGCCCTATCTATCTAAGACTAGACCTTCATGGTCTTTATTTGTGTAAGACATTAAGTGTGGATGTAAGACTCTTGTTATTCAGCTTCTGCGTGTTCACTGAGCATTGATCTCTGGGATCACTGTACACGTGCATTCGGTGATCACGACTTATGAGTCAGGGTCCCCACAGCTCTCGGCCGACTCCAAACGAAGAAGATTCTTCGGCCATAGGAGCACCCAACCCTTGCAGCTTCCAATCCACGAAGGGGTCACGTCGTCCTCTCCCCCAAGCCGTACTAGAGGAGTCAAATCCTCGTGCCCCGATTTCACACTCGACAAGGTAACCCTGAAGTGCCCACCAGGCATCGGCTGGCCGTGGAACGTGAGTTCCAAGGGATTCGTTATCGCCCCCTTTCCCACTTCCAGCTTCTGGCCTTTGATCAAGTAGAGTATGGTGCACGGGATTTCGTCGGCTTGCAAACACATGTCTGCGGCGTAAAACATCCAAAAGGCAACGAAAATGGAATATTCTAGATATATGTTGGTGTGACATGTAATTACCGTGAGCTCATTGAGCTCAGCCAAAGACGAAGGCCTGCCTAGCACGCCAGAGACTGAGGACAGGCTCCTATGAGCGGTTGCGGTTGTGGGTGCGGGAGCAGGCCCGGTTGCGTGAGTGGGTGATGGTGCGGTGGTGTTGTTCACCGAGTTTGTCTTGACGAAACTGGGCATGGGGAAATCATGTACCGTCTTGTCTGGATTTTCCTTCGTCCTGTTGATGATAGCCAGGATCAATTTAGTACCAAAATCATTTCTGTAGGTATGTACAGCTGCGTCGACTGCCTACTGTAGCAACTCATTTTTCTCCTCGGCTACTTTTTCCACGTCCTTAGCTAAATTTTTCTCGAACACAAGCTTCACCTTCTCGTCGATGTCCATCTGACTAAACATCTTTTTCTGCTTCTTGGCCTACGGGCCCTTGTTGTAAAACACCTTCCATGTGGGACCGTCTCCGGCGCTGTGCACACGTCCATATTGTGGACGCTGTCCCAAAGGGAGTCCCTTAAGTTCGTTCAAGGCTCGATTGAGAGGGGTGTCCCACTTGGGCCTCATCGGTGAAGTAGGGCTTTCGGCTGCAAGCTCGTGTTGCTTCTCCTGTAGAAGGAACATGAACCATTTACGAATGTGTTGTCGACATGATCAGAAGCTAAATGTAAGGTGGTAAAAGAATAATTACCAGTATTCTAATCAATTTCCATGTGATCTGGTCCATCTAAAAAACTTTCTTTTCCTTATCCCACTTGTAGTGGGCCCTAATGAAGTCACGCTCCAAGGGGTTGGTGAACTTCGCGAAGGGGTTTGGGAGACCTGCGGCTTCACGTTTTGCGTCCTCCTTATCCCATATGGGCCTTTGCTAAGGTAGCCATGGCTTCTGAGGCGATGCTTCCCCATGTTCCTTTGTTGACGGCTCTTGAATTTCGCAGCCTTAGCCTTGGCTGCCTCGGTAGCGCAAGTGTCATTGAACTTTTCGAACTCCTCTTCCGAAGTGTCGGATTTTCCTCCAGAATCTTGGACAGGGGTTCCTCAGCCTCAATAGCTCGTTTCACCCTCCCTTTCCAGGATGGCAAATCATTGCTGAGCATGCCCAGGGTATGATTTTTAATCTTCTTCATCTTCTTATCATCCCACGGGTGTTCTATGGCATCAATCCGGTCGGGGAACTTGAATCAATTGTGCAGCTTCGTTAGGAGCATCAGCATCAAATGTTCTTTACCCCTTATGTCATCATTGGTGATGCTAGTGCATTCCCGTAGGATGCATCCTACTTGGTTCCCATAGCACTTGAGAGGTTCTTCCGGCTCTAATGGCTCAAACTTGCCAAGGGCCATCTTTGTGATCACCAGTCGTCCGATGTCAAGTTTGTTAGGTTTTTGTATCCTCTGCTTCTTCGGCTTCTTATTTTCGGTACCTTCGCCGCCGGTCTCTGCGCCACCATCGGTGCCGGCGCCGTCGGTGTCTACGTCGGCGTCAACATCATCATCTAGGCCGACCTGCAAAACTTGATTGTGCTTAGCAGACAAAAAGTTGAGGTACTGTTGTTCACCCTCATAATCCATCTCGTCTGCATCTTGGTCATAGGGCCCAGTTTCTTCGTTGTTCGACATGTTTTCTATGATTAAGTATCCTCGTTTAATTCTAAAACTATAAAAAATGAGAAATGATATAAAAAAAGATCTATGTTTGCCAGAATGCCGTTTCCCAGCAAATCCCGGCACTCGATATGCCTACTTTCTAGCACAAGTCATGCAAAAATTCACGGAAATTTTTGGCATGACCTTTGCTAAAAAGTGGACATATCGAGTGCCTGAAATTCACCGGAAAGGAAATGAATAAACAATCCAGCGAAGCATAGGCCACTCGAATCATTTACCCCGCACATAATCATCATTTTTCAAATATGACATGTCCAAAACATCACATGTCCAAATATGACATGTCCAAATTCCAAATATGACATGTCCAAATCAAATGTCCAAATCACATGTCCACTTCAAATTCTATTTTTTAAATAGCAACAGTTGCTTTAACTAATCTATCCTAGGTTTCATACTAATTCTAATTAACTAACTAGCCCTACAAAATTTAAATAGCAACAATTGCTTAAACTAAAAAATGCAAGAAACCTATATAATCAATTCAGTTTTTTCTTTTAACTACACCTAAAACACCTAACACTAAACTTCTGTCCTATTTTGACATAGAACCTAATTAGCCTACTACCCTAACTAACTAGGGTTCATACTAACTAGGGTTCATAATATAGCCAAATTAACCTACTAGTTTGATAACTAGGGTTCATAACCAAATAGATAACCTAATTAACCTACTACCCTAACTAAAAGATAAGTAAATTAACCGAACAACCCTAGCTAGCAGAGAGAGGAGAAGCGGTGGGGTGCTTACAGAGGGTGCAGACGCGAGGAGGTAGGACCGACGACGGCCGAGGTTGGGAGCGGAGGAAGCAGAGAAGGGAGGCGTGGCGCGCCAGGGCCGGGGTCCGGGGCTAGGGCGAGGTCGCCGAGGTCGGGGGGTCGGGGGGGAGCGCCGGGGTCGAGGGCGAGCGCCGGGAACCGAGGTCGGGGTTGGGGGCGAGGGCAAGGTCGCCGGGGTCGGGACGTCGGGAGCGAGCGTGGGGCGCCAGGGTTGGGGGCGAGCGCCTGGGTCGAGGGCGGGTGCAGGGTTCTGGCCCTTGAGGCAGGGGCACAGCAAGGTTGAGGGCGAGGGCATGGGCTCTGGCGGCGATGAGGGGCGAGAAGAGAGAGTGGGGTTTTGGGGAAGAAGCAGAGGTGGGAAGCAAATTTGGGGGTTAAGTCAACGTAGCAGTAGTGCATTTACTAAAAATGCGCTATAGCTAAGTTATCTATAGCGCTTTTATCCAAGAAGCGCTACTACTATCACAAGTAGCTATAGCGCATTTCTCCAAACAACGCTACTGCTATGTTGACTAGCTATAGCTCTTTTTCGAAAAAGTGCTACTACTATAACCAGTACCTATACCAGTTTTCCTGTTTGTTTCTTCTATTGTCTTTTCGTTTTCTTTTCTTCTTTTTATTTTCCTTTCTTTTCCTTTTTTCCAAGAGCAGCAACGAAGGGAGGGTGATACAATGTATATAACTAAGGCGATATATATTGCATCATTTGACGATTAAGTATGCATACAAAATAGGAACATATAGATTACATCATTTGACCCATGCATAACGGTTAAGTGTGTATGCAAAATAGGAACATATATATTAAATCATTTGATCGATAACGATTCCTCAGCTTCGACGTTTGCATTTTTGAGTGAGCTTCTTGCCCTTCTTGTTCGTTGAAGAATAATTGAGCCCCTTATTGTGACTTCTGTTTTTCCATGGAGTACGATCTTTCTTAGGTAATGTAGTATTGATTCTTCTTTTGACGTATAATTCATCGTCATCGTCATCTTCCCTCATTGGGTTGTCGTATTGGTCGTAGTCTTCCTCGTTGGCGACTCCATCTATTCCAATGATGTTCCTTTTGCCTCTTCTCACGACAACGACGACTGGGATTGCACGGGTCGGTTATGAAGAAGCATTGTGTCATGTGCTTAGCGTGTACCCATGGCTCGTTTTTGGCGATAGCGTTCACGGTACCGCTCTTGGCGCCGGGTATAGTCATGGTAGTGAAATACCGGTTTTCTCTTTCGACATTCTTAGCCCATTTGACACGGAACATCGTCGCGTTTTGCAGTCTGGAGTAGTTAAGCTCCCAGATCTCCTCGACCCTTCCGTAAAATCTCTCAGTTGCGCCATTGTTGCTGTCGGTCATGCATTCCTTCGTCACCCCTGAGTTTTGATCATCACTGTTCATATCTTTGGTCTCTGTGTAGAACGTGTATCTATTGATATCGTATGCCTGATAGGTGATGAGGTTGGGCGAGGGGCCATGTTCTAAGGCGTATATGAGCAATCTGTCCTCAGAGCCCTCTTCCAAGGTATTTGCAATAATATGCTCTTTAAACCAATGCAGGAAAGTGGAGTTGTGCTCTCTAGTAACTTCGGCGTCCGTCCTACATACCCCCCGGTCATGATACTTCTTTGCGATAGTTTCTTTGTGCAGTGTCGCGAAAGGATCTACCTGTTGTAGGTTTTGTAGCACTACCAAGTTTGCTGTGTCAATGTCGTTGCATCGATCTGAGTAGGCCACATGCAGTTCCCATCGTGATTGTTAACGGGCAAACCAACACCATGCGGCCGGTCTGCGCCATATAGAAAATTCTCACAGAAAGATATGCACTGTTGTGTCAGATAGCCCTGGACGATGCTTCCATCTGGACGGGACATGTTACGGATGAATCCTTTGATGATCCCATTCATCCTCTCAAACGGCATCATGTTGTGTAGGAATGACGACCCAGGTCTATTATGTCATCCACAATATGGACACACAGATACACCATGACGTCAAAGAACGCGGGTGGGAAGTACATCTCATGCTCATTTAGTATGAAAACGATATCTTCCTGTAGCCTTCGGAGCTGCTTCACACTGATCGACTTTTGAGAGATGATGTCGAAAAAGTTCCAGAGACCAATAAGCGTGTCACGGATGTGCTTGTCCATTATACCTCTAAGGGCAACAGGTAGTATCTGTGTTATCATCACATGACAGTCATGGGACTTCATCCCGCTGAACCTTTTCTTCTTATTGTCTAGATATCTGCTTATCTTGCCACAGTAACTGGAACTAACTTTGATTCCGGTAAGGCATTTGAAGAATTGATCGATCTCAGCCAGAATTAAGGTGAAGCAAGAAGGGGGGCAATAATCCTCTTCCTTTACTTTTTTGCCCTTCTTCTCCCGTGCCTCTGTCTCCTCTGACTTTTTACGGGGCGGCATGTGCAGATCTGCCCTGATCTCCAAATCTTGCAAGTCTTTTCTTGCCTTCGGCCCATCCTTGGTCTTATCCGGCATGTTCATCACTGTCGCAAGCAAAATCTCAAGGACATTCTTACAGATATGCATTTGATCAAGGTAATGAGGCGTGTTGAGTTTGTGCTAGTACTCCAAGTCCCAGAAAACAGACCTCGTCTTCCATACCATCAACAGCGGCTCCGGCACCTTTTTCATCGCCTTTCCCGCGCGAGGCACTGTTCCTAGTTTTTCAATAGCTCATCGATTTCTGTGCCGCTCCGCTTACGTGGAGGTCCTCGATGCTCAGCCTCACCATTGAATAGAAATCCATGGTTTCTCCACGGGTCGTCCTTCTAAAGCCATCTTTGATGCCCCTGTACACGATTCCTAGACCCGCCATCTTTCCTTGAAGTTAGCTGCCGAGACGTCGTATTATCCATGCACCGTGTGCATCCGCAATATCCATAGCACACCTGTCCTGCAACATATTCGTAATCGAGATAGTCATGCACCGTCGTGATCAACGCAGCTCTCATACAGAAATACTCGCCTTTGTTGGCGTCCCATGTCTTGGCCGGTGTTTTCCATGACGTGTCCAACTCCTCTTGAAGTAGCCCCAGATACAGATGAATATTATTTCTCGGTTGTTTTGGCCCATGAATCAGCATGCTCATGTGTATGTACTTCGACTTCATGAACAACCAGGGGGGGAGGTTGTACATCCATACAAACATGATCCATGTGCTATGGTTGGTGTTCTGGTTGCCAAACGGATTCATGCCATCGGTACACGTGCCAAGCACGATGTTCCTTGCATCACATGCGAAATACCGATATTCGCCGTTGAACGCTCTCCACTGGCTTCCATCCATGACGTGTCTCAGCTTCGGATCATGTTCATCGTCGGGCTTCTTCCTCTCCGCGTGCCAGCGCATGAGCTTTGCTTCCTTGGGATCTACGAAATACCGCTAGAGACGGGGAGTGATCGGTAAGTACCATACAACTTTCTGGGGAGATTTCTTCCCGACCTTCTTGTATAGAAAAGCATTGCACACCAGACAACTTGTTTTTTCCGCATGCTCCTTCCGATAAATTATGCAATCATTGATGCATGCATGGTATCTAACGTGCAGCAGATCAAGAGGGCACACGATCTTCTTGGCCTCATCCACACTAGTAGGACATAGATTCCCCGCAGGAAGAACATCCTTTAGGTACTTGAGAACCTCATAGACACTAGTGTTGGTCCATTTGTTATTAGCCTTCGTCTAAGGGAGTTCGAGTGTGAAACACAAGCGGGTCACCTCGGATTGCAACCATGATACAATAGAGTGTTCGAGTCTACTACCAATTGCTGCAGCTTGGCCTCCTCTCTGGAAGCAGCTCTCTCAGTACTTGTTTGCTTACGAAGCAGTGCTTGAACATGTGGGTCCCGCACGATTGAACTTAGTACCGACGAATTCTGCAGCATGGAGTCCATGTTTTCTCTGCCACCATGTCCGGCCCCTTCTCCGTCGCCATGTTCAGCCTCTTCCCCGCTGCCATGTCCGGCCCCTTCTCTGCTGCCATGTCCGGCCCCTTGTCCACGGCCATGTCCGGCCTCTTCCCCGTTGCCATGTCCGCCCCCTTTTCCGCCGCCATTATCGATCATCTCTTCGTCTTGCCTCGTGTCGTCACTGCCTGCCCATCGGCTTCGTCAACATCATCATCCCCATTTTCAATTATCCACCGAGTATAGCCATCCATGAAACCAGTCATGAGCAGGTGCGCCATCACACTACCATCATCATAGGGGTCGAGCCAAGCTCGTCCTTTGCATCTTCGACACAGACATAAAACCTCTGTCAGGTTATTTTCTTTCATGTCCTGCACCACCGGCCGCAACCACTTGTCCACCACTGTTCAACTGACCATCACAAACGCCTGAAATGGTAATAATAAACAAATTTATTATAAAAAGCATGCATGCATCAAAGTCATACAAAAATTTGGCATGACCTTCCCTAAAAATAGGACATATAGAGTTTGCCTGGAATTTCCAAACGGAAATAAATCGACATTTCGGCAAAACATAGGCAACTCACAAGCACAATTCGGCGACAACTCATGCCACACACACAATTTCCATCATATCGCCCGATTATGTCATATCGCACACATACACATATTTCCATTCTGGCAAAAGCATAAATTTTTAATCACCTATCTCGAGATCGAGCACGGTGATGATGATGTCGATAGGTGTGGCCACACACACCTATGGAATGATCAAAAGTGGAAAAAGCTCTTCTTGACAAGGCTATAGATCTAGTTAGGAAGTTACATAGGTCACTTCACTAAATGCTAGCTAGATCTACCTAGCTTGCTAGTTTGGGAAGATACAAGTTCAACTAGTGGAGGGGGAAGGAAAAAGAGAAAGGAGATGCATTAATGGAGGTTGGTGTAGTTAGCTAGGAGTAATAAAGAGATAATGATAGGTAGAAGAAGGAGAGTAATGGGGGAGAAGTAGTGAGGAAGAAGCAAAGTGAGGGAGAGAGGAGGTGGGAGCTAGGGGAAAGTGAGGAATAGAGGAGGGGAGGGAGGGGTGGGAGGAAAAAGGTGTTATGGCTACGGCTTAGTAGTAGCGCGGGGAGCAAAATGTGCTGCTGCTAATAATATAGTAGTAGCGCTCCTCTTTCACACGCACTACTGCTAAGGTGGGCCCGCCATGTGGCCAGTTTCAGAATTAGCAGTAGCAACATGAAAAAAAAGCATGGTACTACTATTACATTAGCAGCAACTTGGTTATTTGAAGAGCGCTACTACTAAACCTAGCATGGCGGGAACGGTCGGTCAACTTTAGTAGCAGTGCAGTTCTACCGAGCCACGCTGCTGCTAAGTTGATATCAGTAGCGCGTGTTTTCAGACCGTGCTAGTACTAAGTAGAAGTAGTGCCCCATCCTGTCCCGTGCTGCTGGTAAGATTCTGTGCATAAGGTTTTCCCTAGTAGTGCGCGACCACCCCCCTGGCTGCGCCTAGCCGGCTTGTGGGGCCCCTGTGGCTCCTCTGATGCCCATCTTCTCCTATATGAAGCGTTTTGACTTGGAAAAATTAGAAGAGAGCTTTCGGGATGAAGCGCCACCGTCTTGAGGTGGAACTTGGCGAGAACTAATCTAGAGCTCTGGTAGGGCTGTTCTGCCGGGGAAACTTCCCTCTCGGAGGGGGAAATTGAAGCCATCGTCATCACCAATGATCCTCTCATCTAGACGGGGTCATTCTCCATCAATATTTTCACCAGCACCATCTCCTCTCCAAACCCTAGTTCATCTCTTGTATCGAATCTTTGTCTTAACACCTCAGATTGGTACCTGTGGGTTGTTAGTAGTGTTGATTGCTCCTTGTAGTTGATGCTAGTTGGTTTACTTGGTGGAAGATCATATGTTCAGATCCTTTATGATAATTAATACTCCTCTGATCTTGAACATGAACATGTTTCGTGAGTAGTTACTTTTGTTCCTGAGGACATGGGATAAGTGTTGTTATAAATAATGATATGAATTTGTTATTCGTTCGGTATTTTGATGAGATGTATGTTGCCTCTCCGATAGTTGTGTTATGTGAACGTGGACAACAGAACACTTCACCATTATTTGGGCCTAGGGGGAGGTATTGGGAAGTAATAAGTAGATGATGGGTTGCTAGAGTGACAAAACCTTAAACCATAGTTTATGCGTTGCTTCATAAGGGGCTGATTTGGATTCATATGTTTCATGCTATGCTTAGGTTTACCTTAATTCTTCTTTCGTAGTTGCGACTTCTTGCAATAGGGGTTAATCATAAGTGGGATGTTTATCCAAGTAAGGGAAGTACCCAAGCACCGGTCCACCCACATATCAAATTATCAAAGTCAGAAACGCGAATCAAATGAGCTTGATGAAAACTAGCTTGACAGAAATTCCCATGTGTCCTCGGGAGTGTTTTGCTTTATATAAGAGTTTGTCAAGGCCTGTCCTTTGCTAAAAAAAGGATTGGTCTACCTTGTTTCACCTTTGCTAAACTTTTTACTTGTTACTTGTTACGAATTATCTTATCACAAAACTATCTATTAACGATAATTTCAGTGCAAGCACAAAATACCTTCCTCGAAACTGCTTGTCATTTCCTTATGCTCCTCGTTGGGTTCGACACTCTTACTTATCGAAAGGACTATGATAGATCCCCTATACTTGTGGGTCATCAAGACTATTTTCTCACGCTGTTGACAGGGAGTGAAGCTCCTTTTGTAAGTGGAATTTGGTAAGGAAAAATTTATATAGTGTGCTAAATTTACTGTCACTTGTCAATATAGAAAGTAATCATTTGAGGGGCTTGTTCGGGGTATCTTCACCTTGACCGAAAACGCAAGGAGCTATCCCTCAACCTACTGAACCTATTAAAAATATTTATTATGCAATTCCTTTGGGTATGTGGATTAAGTTTGTGGATTATTTAAGGTTGCAAGGTCTGCCCGAGGATCACGTTAAGAAGAAGGTCTTTCCTTTATCTTTGAAGGAAAAGGCATTGACATGGTATAGGCTATGTGATGATATTGGATCATCGTGACTAAAATTATATTTATAATTTTTGGCCTCGTGAAGGAGAAAGAATCGCTCAAGCTTGGGGGAGGCTTAAGTCAATGTTATATTCATGCCCCAATCATGAGCTCTCAAGGGAAATTATTATTCAGAATTTTTATGCTTGACTTTCTTGTAATGATCAATCCATGCTCGATACTTCTTGTGTTGGTTCCTATATGAAGAAAGATATTGATTTCAAATGGGATTTATTGGAAATAATTAAACGCAACTCTGAAGATTGGGAACTCGACGAAGGTAAGCAGTTAGGTATGAACCTTAAGTTTGATTGTATTAAATCCTTCGTAGACACCGATGCTTTTCGTGAATTTAGCACTAAATATGGACTTGAATTTGAGATAGTAGCTTCTTTTTGTGAATCTTTTGCTGCTCATGTTGATCTCCCTAAGGAGAAGTGGTTTCAGTATCATCCTCCCATTGAAGTGAAAGTAGTTGAACCTATTAAAGTTGAAGAGAAAACTATTACTTATAATGCCGATCCTATTATTCCCACTTTTTACATTGAGAAACCACCTTTCCCTGTTAGAATACAGGATCATGCTAAAGCTTCAACTGTGGTTCATAAGAGCTGTGCTAGAACACCTACGCCCCCTGAGCAAATTAGAGTTGAACCTAGTATTGTTATGGTTAAGGATCTCTTGGTTGATAATATTGATGGGCATGTTATTGAATTTTGCGATGAAGCTGCTAGAATTGCTAAAACTGATGCTAAAGATAAACATAGACCTATTGTTGGCATGTTTGTTGTTTCTGTTAAAATGGAGATCATTGTTATCATGGCTAATGTGATATGGGTGCTAGTGTGAGTGCAATTCCCTTTCCCTTATATACAGAGATTATGAATGTTATTGCACCAGGTGAGTTAGAGGAAACTGATGTTACAATTAAGCTTGCTAATAGAGACACTATATCACCAATTGGGATTATTAGAGATGTTGAAGTCTTGTGTGAGAAAATAAAATATCCTACTGATTTTCTTGTTCTTGGTTCCCCACAAGATGATTTTTGTCCTATTATATTTGTAGATCCTTCTTGAATACCATTAATGCTACAATAGATTGTGAGAGGGAAATGGTTACAGTAAGGTTTGGGGATATGTCTCATGAGTTTAATTTCTCTAAATTTCGTAGACAACCCCATGATAAAGAATTGCCTAGTAAGGATGAAATTATTGGTGTTGCTTCTTTTGCTGTTCCGCCTACTGATCCTTTAGAGCAATATTTTCAAGACCATGAAAATGATATGCATATGAATGAAAGGAATGAAATATATAGGATTTTCTTTGATCAACATCCTAGTCTGAAGCACAACTTGCCTGTTGAAATACTTGGGGATCCTCCTCCACCCAAGGGTGATCCCGTGTTTGAGTTTGAAATATGCTTATCTTGATGAAAAGAAGATATATCAAGTTATTATTAGTGCTAACCTTTCAGAGCATGAAGAACAAAGATTATTGAAAACCCTGAGGAAGCATTGTGCTGCTATTGGATATATTCTTGATGATCTTAAGGGCATTAGTCCCACTCTTTGTCAGCACAAAATTAAAATGGAGTCTGATGCTAAACCAGTTGTTGATCACCAACGACGGTTGGTTCCTAAAATGAACGAAGTGGTAAGAAATGAAATATTAAAACTTCTGGAGGCAGGTATCATTTACCCTATTGCTGATAGTAGATGGGTTAGTCCCATTCATTGTGTCCCTAAGAAAGGAGGTATTATCGTAGTTCCTAATGATAAAAATGAATTGATCCTGTAGAGAATTGTTACAGGTTATAGAATGCTAATTGATTTGAGGAAATTGAATGAAGCTAATAGAACAGATCATTACCCTCTACCTTTCATTGATCAAATTCTAGAAAGATTATCAGAACACACACATTTGTGCTTTCTAGATGGTTATTCTGGTTTCTCTCAAATACCTGTGTCAAAAGAGGACCAAGAGAAGACCACCTTTACCTGCCCTTTTGGTACCTTTGCTTATAGACGTATGCCTTTTGGTTTATGCAATGCACCTGCTACCTTTCAAAGATGTATGACTGCTATATTCTCTGATTTTTGTGAAAGGATTGTTGAGGTTTTTGGGGATGATTTTTCCATTTACGGAACACCTTTTGATGATTGTTTGATCAACCTTGATCGAGTTTTACAGAGATGTGAAGAAACTAATCTGGTCTTCAATTGGGAAAGTGCCACTTTATGGTGAATGAAGGCATTGTCTTGGGACATAAAATTTGTGAAAGAGGTATTGAAGTTGATATGGCTAAAGTTGTTGCTATTGGTAAAATGTTGTGCCCTACGAATATCAGAGGTATAAGAAGTTTCCTTGGTCATGCTCATTTCTATAGGAGGTTTAGTAAAGATTTCTCTAAGATTCTGGGCCTCTCACTAATCTTTTGCAAAAAGTTGTTCCATTCATTTTTGGTTATGATTGTGTAGAAGCTTTTGAAATTCTCAAGAATGCTTTGATTACTGCACCTGTTGTTCAACCACCTGATTGGAACTTACCCTTTGAAATTATGTGTGATACTAGTGATTATGTCGTAGGTGCTGTTTTAGGTCAAGGAGTTGATAAGAAATTAAATGTTATTCATTATGCTAGCAAAACTCTAGACAGTGCTCAAATGAACTATGCTACTACTAAAAAGGAATTTTTAGCAGTTGTCTACGCTTGTGATAAGTTTAGACCCTATATTGTTGTTTCTACAGTAACTATACGCACTGATCATGCTGCTATTAAATATCTCATGGAAAAGAAGAATGCTAAACCTAGACTAACTAGATGGGTTCTTCTGCTACAAGAATTTGATTTACATATTGTTGATAGAAAGGGTGCTGATAACCCCGTAGCAGATAATTTTCTAGGTTAGAGAATGTTCTTGATGACCCACTACCTACTGACGATAGCTTTCCTGGTGAACAATTAGCTGTCATAAATGCTTCTCATAGTGCTCCTTGGTATGCTGATTATGCTAATTACATTGTTGCTAAATTTATACCGCCTAGTTTCACATACCAATCATAGAAAAAGTTTTTCTATGATTCAATATATTACTTCTGGGATGACCCACACCTTTATAAAGAAAGAGTAGATGGTGTTATTAGATGTTGTGTACCTGAGCGTGAACAGGAACATATCCTATGGAAGTGTCATTCCGAGGCCTACGGAGGATACCATGCTGGAGATAGAATTGCACATATTGTATTACAATCTGGTTTTTATTGGCCTACTCTCTTCAAGGATGCTCGTAAGTTTGTCTTGTCATGTGACAAATGTCCATGAATTGGCAATATTAGTAGACATCAGGAAATGCCTATGAAGTACTCTCTTGTTATTGAACCATTTGATGTTTGAGGTTTTGATTATATGGGACCTTTTCCAACGTCCAATGGGTATACTTATATTTTAGTTGTTGTTGATTATGTTACTAAGTGGCTAGAAGCTATTCCAACTAGTAGTGGTGATCATAACACCTCTATTAAGATGCTTAAAGAAGTTATTTTCCCTAGATTTCGAGTCCCCAGATATTTAATGACTAATGATGGTTCACATTTTATTCATGGTGATTTTCGTAAATTGCTTGCTAAGTATGATGTTAATCATATAATTGCACCCCTTATCATCCTCAATCAAGTGGTCAAGTTGAATTAACCAATAGAGAAATAAAGTTGATATTGCAAAAGATGGTTAATAGTTCTAAGAAGAATTGGTCCAAGAAACTTGACGATGCATTATGGGATTATAGAACTGCTTACTAGAATCCTATGGGTATGTCTTCGTGTAAAATGTTTTATGGTAAAGCATGTCACTTGCCTCTAGAGCTAGAGCACAAAGCTTATTGGGCAATTAAAGAGCTCAACTATGATTTCAAACTTGCTGGTGAAAAGAGGTTATTAGACATTAGCTCACTTGATGAATGGAGAACTCAGGCTTATGAGACTGCCAAGCTGTTTAAAGAGAAAGTTAAGAGATGGCGTGATAAAAGGATACAAAAGCGTGAATTTAATGTAGGTGATCATGTCTTGCTATACAATTCTCGGTTAAGATTTTTTGTAGGTAAACTTCTCTCCATATGAGAAGGGCCTTATATTGTCGAGGAGGTATATCGTTCCGCTGCCATCAAGATCAATGTAGCGACCCGACCTGAAAGGTCGAATCTCCAGTGTTTCCATACCATCCCAAGATCATGCTGGTACACACAAGGTACATCAATGTATATATCAAAGGGAAATCGCACATCATTTATTAATCATAAATCTCATATCGAGTCCTTTATTACAATAAAGATTACAATAAAGTGGCTGAAGGCCAACTCATGAGAATATCTAAATCTTGCGGAAGCATCGAAGGTAGATAAGGCCATCTGAATCCAAGGGCATCTCACCGAGCGTAGAGCGTATCCTCACTCCTGGTCGGAAAAGTATTCTGCAACATGATACATTGCAGCCGTGTAGGTCAGCATATGGAATATGCCGGCAAAGTCACAAGAGAGGGGTGAAAAGATAATCATCTAATCTACATGCATATTTGGCAGGTGGGGTAGTAAGTTTTTGCATAAAGTCAATTTTCCTACATCAAGAGAGGGCTAAGCAAAATTATTACTAAGTTGGTTGATTAATGAGATGGTTCCACCAACCAATTATCATACCCAAGTTATTAATACCCACATCATGATATTAATTGTGTTGAGGGTTCCGGAAGTTTCAGTTCCTTTGGCTCAAGTCGTCCATAACCGTGGACACGGCTAATCGATTAGGTTTGAGTACTCTGCAGAGTTTTGCACACGTTCCCCACAAGATTTGGTCGCCTCCGTTTGATTTATCGCACTTCAGGGTGTTTGAGAAACGAATGACCAAAACATGGTCTTCCAAAGGGTTTCCCTGCGACTCTGTCGGTGCCCATCCTTTCCCACCGTTCTTCTACATCTCGTAGCACCGCCTGTCCAGGGTCACCACGTTATCCAACCAAGCCAGAGCCCATAATGACTTGTGGCTGTGCAGGTAAGCTTTGGGTCTTGAAGCATCCATCCATCTCTTTGTGCCTGGGTGGACCTTCACCATTATTTGGGCCTAGGGGTAAGGCATTGGGAAGTAATAAGTAGATGATATGTTGCTAGAGTGACAGAAGCCTAAACCCTAGTTTATGCGTTGCTTCTTAAGGGGCTGATTTGGATCCATATGTTTCATGCTATGGTTAGGTTTGCCGTAATTCTTCTTTTGTAGTTGCGGATGCTTTCGATAGGGGTTAATCATAAGTGGGAGGTTTTTCCAAGTAAGGGCAGCACCGAAGCAGCAGTCCACCCACATATCAAATTATCAAAGTAACGAACGCAAATCAAATGAGCATGATGAAAATGAGCATGAAAGAAATTCCCATGTGTCCTCGGCAACACTTTGCTTTATATATGAGTTTGTCTAGGCCTGTCCTTTGCTACAAAAAGGGTTCGGCTACCTTGCTGGACCTTTGCTACACTTGTTACTTGTTACTCGTTACGAATTATCTTATCACAAAACTATTTGTTACCTATAATTTCAGTGCTTGCAGAGAATATCTTACTGGAAACCGCTTGTCATTTCCTTCTACTCCTTGTTGGGTTCGACACTCTTACTTATCGAAAGGACTATGATAGATCCCCTATACTTTTGGGTCATCACTGAGTACCTTTGTACTCACGTTTGCTTATTTGTGTTTTCGCAGATGGGACTTCAGTCCTGTTAGTGATTCTTATGACGTGAAGTTCGATGTTGGCCGGATTAGCTTGGGAATCCCAGACTGATGTCTGGTTCCTTGGTAGGGTCGTCATAGCTTTTCAAGCTCCTCCCACCACTTCTAGTAGATGTCTGTACCCAAACATGTTTTGCTTCTGCTTGTTGCTTGTATGACTTGAGTGTTGGGTTGTGTGACCCCTGTATGTAATACCACACTATGTTGGCTCTTATGAGTCTTAATAAATATTTGAGTCATAGAGTTTATGTTGTGATTCCATGTTGTATCTACGCATATCGTGCGTAATGTTTGTATGTTTGAAATGCATTGGTATGTGTGGTGTGGGATTCAACACCTAGTTGTGTGCCTATGGTGTCCTTATTTATGAGGAAATACCTCTTTGTGCTCCCATTGAGCCTTGGTAGCTTGCTACTACTCTGGACACATTGATTGACTCGTCTACACACGCTGATGACCGACACCTGCATTGCTGGGTTACATATGCCTCTCCCTGTACAGTTGTGCCACTTGGGTCTATAAATAGTCATGTCGACCTGGGTTCTTTGGCGTGTGAATGCTATCGACATGTTCATATCTGTGAGCCAAAAGGCACAAACGGTCCCGGCCAAGGTAAGATGGTAGCCGTGGGATACCATGCGTGAGGCCGTAAAGTGGTGTGACATGTTATAGGTTGGATTCATATAGCTTAGTATTGGGCTCCCGACAGTGTTGGTATCAGAGCTTGAGTGCTTGTAGGACTATCAAGCCAAACTGGTCGACGTTGAGTCTAGGATCACTTTCGTTATATAAGGGAATTGATTATGGAAGGGAACATAAGATTCCTTTTACTCCTTCCCTTGTGTCATTCTAATTCCGAGTTGCCCTCTTCTTTTCTACGGGGATTTAAAATTAGGCTTTCTCATCTATCTATCAGGATGACAAATTACTATGCTAGAGACCTATAAGAAAGTTGTTGTCTTGCTGGATCAGTGTCTCTATAAGAATTCAGTTGTTATGTTGTTACTTTTCTAGTGCAGGTTGGCTAATATTTCATGCCCGTACAACTGTTATGTTGTCTGAGATATCCAAGGTTTCTAAATTATCTGATGCAATTGGAAATCCTTTCATCTCGTGTTAAAGTCTTTTGACCAGACAAAGCACACTAATTGTTGTGTTGAGGTACCCCACTACCTCGACGTATTTGTTAAGGTGTTAGGAAACCAGGTCATATCAGTGAACCACCCAACATTCTAGTTGTGTTTTTGTTTCTAGTGTGATAAATATGGCCATTGTTTTCGAGAGCATGTTGTGGTGCTACTTAGTCAATAGGTATTCTAAATCTGGGTTCTTGAAGCCAAGGATCATTTTGCTCATTCCTGTTGATTGTGTCTGCTTGTACCTTCAGGATGATTAGTAACCTTGATCTAGTCTTTGAGGTCTGTGTTCTGTCATTCTTCCAATACCATGAACCATCATGGCAGAAGTTCCTCGTGAACTGAAGATCACAACAGGAGTGCCCTTCATGATACCTCCATTCCGTAGTTGTGAGGTTGTCAATTCTTTCTTTTCTATATGGATTATCTGGAAGAAACATGTTGAACTTGTTCGATGTATTCAATCTATGCATCTACAACTCAAGAAAATCATGTGCTCTTGAGTTGCCCTCTTCAATTGTATTCTAACCTTGATCTATTAGTGGATAGGAAAGAGTAGTTGTGCATTCGTATTCATCGATGCATAATATTCTTCTGGTCTGTCAAGCCATTCTATACCAAAATGACTAGGAAAAACAAACTCCACTACCTCATCCATTTTTAGGATTGAGTCAAAGCAGTTGTATTCTGCAGATCAAAAACCAAATCCAGCTTTTGGTCTGTTCTACCTCGAAGTATTACCCTCTTCATGTCAAGATTTTCATGAGAATTGCACTCCTTCTTATGAACTCTTGATGTAGTGATAGTTCTCGCCATCATCATTCATTCCTCGGTCTTTGTGTTGTTGAAACCAGAATATTGACAAGTGAATCGTGATGTGTGAAATCAATACTCCTAGAAGTTTTGTTTCTTGGTAGTTAATCGACAGTAATTTCATCCTTAGTGTGTTGGTTATTGAACCACCATTCTAAGATTGATCGTGTTACCTAGTCCATTTTCCATGGTGCACTTTTTGGTCGATGAGTTAGGATTGTGTCAATCCTTCGCTCTTTTGATCATATCATCTTGGCCTGAAAAGCAAGATTGCTCTCGATCTTAATAACATACTGGTGGTTCGTGATTTTCCGAATATCTTGTCGGAAGTATCACCAGGTAGTTCCCTGGCCGTTATGTTGAGCTCGTGATCAAGTTGGCTTTCCTATAAACCACCTATTCTCCAAGACTCTGTGTTGGATACCCTTGAGCTAGTTGGTTATGCTAAACAACAACTTGGAGAGTTGAAAGATAAAAGCTTGATCTAACTTAGATCATCTCAAGGGTATATCTTTGTGTCTGTGCGAGTGTGTTAAAGAAGGATGATATCATCACCGATTGATCTTCGTGATCAATTGTTGCATTTATTGTCTTGTTCAATATCTGCTTTGAGCATGGTCTATCGTCAAATCAGAATCGGAACCAATGATTATCGTGATGTTGTTTTACTTGTGGATGTTTCTTCGAGCATACACCATTACATCCTTTGGTCTAACCAATGGTAATATGTTTCTCACATAGTTGTGGAATTCCATCTTCATGGATATTTTGATGAATTGTTGTTGATCCTATCGACAACATCCTTATCTCCTCCATAACTGATGATGAACATAAGCTAGTATTGGAAACTTTTGTAGGCATTATCTTCAGGTCTCGTACCCGAAGTACATGTATGGTGTAAGAAGTGACTTAGTCGAAGTTCATGTGCATTTGATGCAAGTTGCCTCCATGAATTCAAGATAAGTTATTTGGTCCCTTTGGAATCATCCCAAGCCAATCATGGATGTGCGAAGTATTCTATGGGTTGATAGACTAGTCATCTCCAGTCCATATGTATTCCTATCACACCAAGCCACTGATCATCTTGTTCAAGGAAAATAGGTTCTTCTTAAGAGCATGCCTTCTAGAAGGACTTCAATATCCCCAAAGTTGGTTCCCAACTGGCACTCAGTAGTGTTTTGTTGTCAAAATCCCATCTAGTCAGAATTGTCTTGGACAGTGTGTTCACATGTCTCTTACAATCCAGCTCATGTTTTGGAGCCAGCTTGTGTAGTTCATTTTCTGAGAATCCTGCAATGCCATCTCTTCGATTTGTGTTGCAAACCTTCTCTTTCGGACCTACTAAGTCTGAAGTAGCATGTCACCAACCAGATCTGAATCTCGGGCTGATATGATGGTTGGAATTCTTCCAGGATCTATAATGTAGGTTTCCACAAGGTTGATCTTTTGACCGACACACTTAGTCGGAAAATATATCATTGTAGTATTTTGATTAAGCGAATTTGACCACTTCCACATGAGGATTTCGTATGACTTATTCCAGAAGTTGTTCCTCATGGACCCCTTTGAGATCCCGAAGTCCGACTTTACTTGATGTTCTAGATAGAGAACATGACCTACAATTGAGTTATGCTAGTTCATCAAGGAGAACAGTAGAAGTGGAGTGCTAAATGTCTCTCGGTCGATCATCCAGATGTCATTCCTTGCATAGCTAAGTTGAAATCTAAGGATGTGTTGTCTTCCTTTGCATTTGCATCCTCCATCCTTATTCATCATGGTAGTAGGATGTTACCAAGATCCTTGGGATGTGCGTTGGTAAAACCTTGATGAATATGGAAATTCTCAAGTTCTTGAGAGCACACTCAGACATTGGGTTATACCCTCGGTATCAATTAGAATGTGCCTTCCGTTGCCGAGTTGTATTATAACTCTAGTTCCATTCCAATCTGACTATGCCATTCTTTCAATTCCTTCAAATGGTCATTGTGAATTGCCTTAGCCTGGTATGAATAGTTTCCATGATCTTTGGATAAAAAGTAATTCTTTTTGCCATGTAAGGTAATACTCTACGAGCCACCTCTCCTAGGATGTCTCGTCATGGTGTTAAGGGCAACTTAACTCCTCCCTACTTTGAACCTCGTCACCGTCTATTTAAGCATTGAATTGTTGCCTACCAACCAAACCTAATCATCTATCTCATTCCATCCCTCTTGCTATATTTTTATCAGCTCAACAGATGTTCTCATGTCTCATTCCATGAGTTGATCATGAGTTGCTCGATCTTTGAGAATATCGATTCTTGTAGAGCTTCCTTTTTTTCATTGTTGTTGTGTGGGATGAAGATCTTGAAGGCAAAGATTTCAAGATCAACATGATGCAATGAATCAACATCTTCGAGAAGGGCAACTGGATCATGCACGTGATGGTTTAGTGTCCCCTTCTGTCCTCTTACCCTACAACTAAATCTCGGGACGAGATTCTTGTTTAGTGGGGGTGAGTTGTCACAGACCTAGTTCTAACCTTGGTTGTGGTTGCATTCATGCATGCATATTTATTTTTAGATGAAATTGAACTGTGGATTTGATCAAGCCTCAGAAATCATTTTTGCCAAAATAAGCATTATAAAAACTGCTTCAAATGGATCCAAGAAAATGTTCCAACTATTCTCAGAAAATATTGGGGTGAGGTAAAACTTGCCAGGCAATATTTTTAAAACACACAAACATTTTATATTAGAATTTTGAATTAATCAAATAATTACTTGCCATGGAATTATATTTACTATATATATAATATAGTTCCATACATTCTGAAAATTATTATGTGACCTTGGATGAGTCCACTTAGTCCACATAGTAGTTTTCAGGATTTTTACAACTTGGCTAGCTATTTTATTTTGAGCCACAAAAAAAGTTAGAAAATAGAAAAAATAGGGACAGGAATCTTACCTGGCTTACCTCAGGCATGTCACTGTGTGGCCCATCTGGCCCAAGTGCCAGTCATCCCCCACCTCTCGACAGGAGGACAAGGGAGGGTGGCCGTGGCAAGCTGGCACCTGCCGAGCCACCTCCTGCTTGCCTCTATTGCCCCGTGCGGTGGATAGAGACGCCATGCATGTCCCCGAAGCCCATTTTGCTCCACTCGCCCTCTCTTCTCGCCTCTCCTTGCTCTACCCTGCTCCTATCTTCCCGGACCCGAAGGCCACCGTCGCCGCCGCTTGCTTCGCCATGGCCACCGGCCACCTAAAGCCCTTCCGTCGAGCCCACCAGAACCGCCATTGACCGCAGCCTCCCCATGCTAGAGGAGTCGATCTCGGACGCACTGGATCGCCAATGCCGCCCCCTTCTTCAACCTAAGGCCACCGGAGCATTGCAGTCAAATTAGTCGGCCATAGAACCTCCCCGAGTCTGTCGTTGCTTCTGTTGGAATCGTGGTGAGCTCTTCTTCGGTTCCCCCTCGCCCCCTTCATCTATAGCGTCTACTAGCTGCCATCCCCATGAGCTCCCGTGTCGGCCGCTTCCCCTGGGTGCACTAGCGAGTTCTTGGAGCTCCTCTCAGCCCAACCATGTGTCTAGCCTGCTTCCCCATGCATCATAGCGTCGCGCCTGATCAACCCGAACTCCGGCCTCCGCCTAGGTCATCGTCGGCCGTGATTACGGTGACCCCATGACCTCCCGAGTTTCCCATTAGATGTGCGCGAGTGAGGGCGTTTCCCTGGTGCCCTTAGAACCACTAGCCGACCCTGGTAGCGCCACCCTGAGAAATGTCGGCGAGCCACCGCCACGGGTTCTGGTCACCGACGGCTAACTGTGGCCGGTTTGACATGGCGTGATTAGCATAGGAGCGTGACTAGCTTAGGAGCTAATCACCCATTTAGGCAACACCTGTTAGTATGATAGCCGGTCCTGACTCACTTTATTAATCACTGGACTAACCCTCTGCTTAAATTAAACAAATCACCATGCCCCCACATGTAAGCGTCCGTGACTGATGCAGATTCACTGACCAGTGGGCCCCATTGGTCAGGCTTGACCCTGGTGTCGGTGTCAAAACCGGCGGATCTCCGGCAGGGGGTCCCGAACTGTGAGACTGGAATCGACGGAAACAAGAGACAAAGGGGAGACAGATTTACCCATGTTCGGGCCCTCCTATGGAGGTAATACCCTACGTCCTGCTTGGTTGTATTGATGATATGGGGGGTTACAGAGTTGGTCTACCTCAAGATCAAATAGCTAACCCTAGATGAGTTATTGTCTCCCTATACCCTAAAACCATCCGGCTTATATTGACGCCGAGGGTGTGTGGAGTTTACACATGGTCGATTATATGCCGAAGAGATAAACATGCCTAACTACAACTAATAGCTTGGAGAGTACGCCATGGCTCCTCGAAGATTTCATCTGGCATAGGTGGTCTTTGATCGTCTGCTGCTCACCTTGCGGCCCATACAGTCGAGCCCATAAACGATAGGTCGAGTATCCGAGGACCCCCTAATCCAGGACTCCCTTAGTAGCCCCAATACTAGCCTTCAACAGCGATATATATCCGGCCAATCTCCCCATGAAATCATCTTCGGCTTGCAAGGTGAGTCCATCATCCCTCTTTGTTCGACAACTGACCAGTCTTCGGTAAGATCCCAAGCGTCACGGAGAAAACTCCATTATTA
Source organism: Hordeum marinum (assembly GCA_022496015.1). Taxonomy (NCBI): domain Eukaryota; kingdom Viridiplantae; phylum Streptophyta; class Magnoliopsida; order Poales; family Poaceae; genus Hordeum; species Hordeum marinum. The sequence goes on from CM039678.1 coordinate 474,518,545, forward strand.
TAGCCATGCGTGTTCCTCCATTTTCGCGCGTCTTGGGGAGGCGAGTCGTCGGCGATTTTTACATCTTACCCCTGCATAGCGGAAGCACCACCCATTTAATTAAAAAAAATCATGGCTCAGACCACATCCTCTTCTTCCTTATTGAAAGCAGAAGCTCACGCCCAAGGGACTAGACCAATTGCTCTGTTACACTCCTGCTGCTCCACAATCTGGAGACTCATTGCAACGACGGTGTTTTCATCGAGCGTTTCCCCAATCCTAACAAGGGGGAACGCGTATGCTTTGTACCCTTTGTCCTCCGGGGCCTTGGTTTTCCAATCCATCCGTTCCTAAGGGGATTGTTGGAGTTCTACGGGATCCAACTCCACCACCTTACTCCAGGGTCCATCTTGCACATCTCGGGCTTCGTCGGTCTCTACGAGATGTTCCTGGGGTGCGAGGCGCACTTTGATTTATGTAGGACATACTTTTGTCCTGTCCCCCAAACTCGGGACAAGACAATTTTGAAGGTAGATGGAGCCGAAGTGCGCCACATAGCGATGACGGGGTAGTCGGCAGCCACAGTGAAGAAATTTGAAGAGTGGACTTCAGAATGGTTTTATATTGAAGATGTCCCCCTGTTCGAGCCAACTTAGACAGGTTTTCCTGAATACTCCGATGCCCTCCCGAACAAGAGATACAACTCACGGCCGAGGAGTTCGTCCCAGGAGGAAAGCGTCGAAGTACGGCGCCTAGTAGCTCAAGTGCGGATGCTCGCCCACCACCAATTGACCATGATCGATGTCATGGCCGCCGCCATCTCCTGGTGTGTGCAGCCCCTTCAACAAAGGGTACACCCCTTGTGGCAATACAACGAGACAGATACACCATGCTCTCCTGAAAGCTAGGACCCGCCAATTCAAAGGCATTGGCCGACGCACTTGTCGACCTGTAAAAAGGAGAGCAAGAGGACATTGTTCGACGGGTAACCAAGGAAGGATATTCGGCCCACACTCCTATCGAATGGGTAAGCCTTTCTCTCTCTAACATGAACATAGTTCGGGTTTCCGTTCCACACTTTATTTGACCAAAGCCTTGCATTAACATGAATGGAGGACCTTCAGCGAGATAGTCAACTGTCCGGCTCCTTAGCCCAAGAACCATTCACGCGAAAACGATCTGGGTTTCAAGGAGGACCCGAATCTTCTACTTAACTTCAAAGATGGAGTCTATTTCCAGGATAGCGTCGACCAATCCCCGGTGGCTATCATAGTTGACTACCCCATGTCATTCTCCATCCCTGCAACGAGGAATAAGAAAAGCTCGTCCCGCAATAGGCCAGCTACCAACAGTGCCCCGGACGCGCCGGCCCCGACTCCCAAATGTCGTTGATCCGCATGCCATACACCGGCCACCGAAGCCACGGTTGAGTCGGAGGCCAACAAAGATCATGCGAAAGAGCCAGCCATGGGGACGAATCCACCTGCCCGTTCATCTCGGAGGTGCATCGTCGACAAACCACTCATTATTAATAAATAGAGTCTTACGATAGTTTTTTTTTATTGAAATATTTAGGCAAAATGTCTAGTCCTCTCCTACCTAAGAGGTTACCAAGGTGTCCGGAGAAGTTTGAAATTCCCGACTACAACTCATGCAGCTCCTGCTGCAGAAGCCCCCATGGCCAATCCTGCACCTGCTGATTCTGGTGAAGGTGTATCCATTACCATCTCGGAGGCGCACATTGGAGCTGCCCGAGCCGGGTTCTGCAAGGCTATGAAGTTGATACCAGCCAGTATGCAGGTAAGTGGTCGGCTTTGATAGAGTCCGAATACTCATGTAAACCAAGTAGCCCCCGAGCCATAATGTTATTTGGAACAAACGAATTAAGGGTCTCTGCAATGTGTGACTACTAACACAGGCTTCAAAGCAACATGCCAAGCAATTGGCCAAGGAGCTGGAGGACAGCAGCACAGAAGTGCAATCTGTGAAGGCCGAACTGGCGCAAGTGAGAAGCTTCACCCTGGAGGCCCATGGTGAGTGTACCTCTACTGCTAATCTTAATGTATTATCGTGTGTGATGCACGGATTCCATCTAGCAGCCAAATGAATAGGGCACATGCAAAGCAAGTTAGAGGAAGCCCGAGACTCTTAGCGGTATGTCGAGTCCCAACGTGAGGTTGGCTGCCTTGTTTTGCAAAAGCAGGCCGAAGAAATTAAGAATTTGATGATTCAGTTGGCCCAAGGTCAAGAAGAAAACCAAAAGCTTCAGTGGGGCATGTTCGGTAAGTGTGATTCTATTATCGGCAAATATTTCCCATGTAGGAAGTAAAAGTATGTATGCTGTTGCCTCATGTACAGGTCTCCTGTCGAGGCATCCTGAAGAGGAGATCGGATCATAACAGGGGAACCTGTAGAAAGAGCTGACGGATCCCCGTGGGCATGTGCGGAAAGCAATGAAAGGCATGGTAAAGGCACTATGGCTTCCCGAACAGCTGCTTGAAGGGCTAGCCAAATTGGTGGATCGATTCAAGGGGGCTAGGAATAGGTTCGAGCTGTAGAAGACTTCGGCTTGCCGTGAGGGAGCACGGGAAGCATGGGCAATGATCAAGACCCGTTACACCGGACTTAATCCCGAGCATATGGCGCAGGTTGGTCCCATGGGATCCGATGTTAAAGAAGTGCCACTCCATCTGATGTATGACCAGATGATGCCTGCCGCCTGTCTTTAACAAGTGGACTGCCCCCTTGACACCATAATCGATAATATCGATCAACAGTGGAACTTGTAATTTATATGTACTTGTTGTAGAAACAATCAGTGTTGTAAACTTTGTCTTAACCAGCTATCGGCTTCTCCCTCCCGTGCGAAGAGCTCGGAAGTTTTCCTCCTTATTTGCCACTCCAAAATGGTGAACTGTATTTGGGGTACTAGGCAATTTGGCCATGGGGTGCGAACAAACAGAAATCACACAGAAAGATATGTTATATTACTGCTTAGCATAAGAAACATCCGAGGAAAATAGTACCTCTATCGATACCTTTCATCGGGGCTCTACGAAGGTCGTAGATAGAAGTCCGCAAACTTTTAGTATGCGGATAATTGTCCTTCGGGAAGAAAGACCCAAACAACGGTGATAATGACCGGATCTGTATAAGGTGTTTTCATCAAAGCCAACCAATGGTCTACGTAAGATAGCTATCTTTCAGCTTCACCCATCTGACGTACGTGTCCGGATGACCCACTCGTAACAATCACAGAGGTGCTCCCTTTACCCTCTAGCCGAATAATCGGGAACGTAGAGGGTAATCAAAGGAGCAAGGCAACCTAGCTTGGCAAAGTCTTAGTTCGAATTGATGCATATGATGTCTTGAACGTGACAAAAGAAACGTGTGCGCACGATAAGTGTGAGCAAATACTTATAATATAAAAACGTTGTCTTCTAGAAGAAGCCCCCACGTGTTGTGTTCGGATTTAACACTTTATGGTGTAAGCCGATAATCTTTAGTATAAGATCGGTTCAACTGAACATCGGGAAAAAGAAATTGACCCTATCAAACAAAAAAATGGGAAGGGAAGAAGTGAAAAAAGGCAAAAAGAACAAGAGGAAATAAGAAAAATACAGAGGAGTTAGACGACACCGGTTTATCTGTAGAAGTGCCGAAGAAGAGGTATGTTACATGGGTTTGGTTCAAGGTAGTTGTCGGATGGACTCCAAAGATGATATGCACCTCCCGTGAGCACTTCGTCGATGATGAAAGGACCCTGCCATTTAGGGTTGAGTTTATGCTTCTGTTTCTCCCGGAGTCATAGGACGAGTTCGCCTACGTTGTATGCTTTTGCCCTGACCTCCCTAATTTCGTAACATCGAGCTTGCGGTTGGTAAAAAGCGAAGCGAGCCTGAGCTATGTCGCGCTCTCCCTCCAAGGCGTCTAAGTCGTCATGCCAATCCAACTTGGCGTCCTTTTCCTTGTACATGCGCACCCTTGGTGCGTCATGAATAATGTCACAAGGGAGGACTACCTCTAGCCCATAGACCATAAAGAATAGTGTGTAACCCGTTGATCTATTAGGGGTGGTGCGCACGCCCCATAAAACGGAGTCAAGTTCCTTAACCCAATGACAGTTGGACTCGTGAAGAGATCGGACCAAACGTGGCTTAATGTCGCTCATAATTAGACTGTTTGCTCGTTCGACCTGTCCATTGGTCTGCAGATGATATACTGACGTCTAATCGAGCCTTATGCCCATTTTTGCGCACCAGTCCTTGACCTCTTGGGCCATGAAGTTGGCTCCATTGTCCATTATTATACTATGCGGGACACCATAACGGTGTACCACGCTAGATATGAAGTCGATCACTGGTCCGGATTTAGCCGACTTGACGTGCTTTGCTTCTATCCATTTGGTGAACTTGTCAACTATGACCAGTAGGTATTTATTTTTCTTGGTCCTCCCTTTAAGGGGTCTGGCCATGTCCATCCCCCAGACCGCGAAAGGCCAAGTGATCAAAATAGTTTGAAGAGTTGTTGGGGGCATGTGACTTTGATTTGCGAAGAATTGACACCCTACTCAATGTTGGACAAGTCACTGGGCGTCCGTCCGAGCTGTAGGCCAAAAGAAACCAGCTGGGAAGGCCTTGCTGACAAGGGCTCTTGCCGCGGAGTGATGACCACCCATACCTGCATGGATTTTGGCGAGGAGCTCCCATCTTTCTTCCTCAGATATACACCGCTGTAATATTCCGGTTGTGCTTTTCTTGTATAACTCACCCTCGTGTACTTTGTAGGCCTTGGATCGCCGAACTATGCGTCGTGCCTCGGTTTGATCGTCGGGGAGTTCCTTACGAAGAAGGTAAGCGAGGAAGAGCTCTATCCATGGCGCTATTACTACCATTACCTCATGAGCCGAAGGAGTTTCATTCATTACGGAGCCGTCGATAATGCCATCGTCTGGTTCGTTTATGGGGGGGGACCTCATCCGCCGTTTTTGGATCGGCGCCATTGTCATCATCCGGCCACACTACTAATGGCTTAAAGAGCTGCTCCAGGAAGGTATTTCTCAGGACAAGATCGAGCTTGGCTCCCATACGGGCCAGTATGTTGGTGGCTTGGTCGCGAGCGACGTGGTGAAATTCCAACCCCTCGAACTGAGAAAATATCTTAAGGAAGACATTTCTATATGCCGCCATCTTCGGGTTTTTGGCGTCGAATTCACCGTTAATTTGTGATATGGCCATGTTTTAGTCTCCCTGTACCTCTAGTCGTCGTATGCCCATTGATACCGCCATCCGAAGACCATGAAGGAGAGCTTCGTATTCGGCTGCATTGTTGGAGTTGGCATACATGATTTGCAACACGTACTTCATGTTGTCACCTGTGGGGATGTGAGGATAACTCCAGCCCCCAGTCCTCCAAGGTCTTCTATCCATCAAAGTACATTGTCCAATCGGAGTATGCACTGTATTCCTTGGGGAGCTCGACCTCTATCCATTCAGCCAGGAAGTGTGCCAAAACCTGAGATTTAATGGCACGGCATGGCTTGTAGGTTATTTCAAATGGAAGGAGCTCAATGGCCCACTTGGCTATGTGGCCGGTGGCGTCCCTGTTGTTTATTATATCATTCAGGGGGACCTCAGATGCCACTGTTACCGCACACTCCTGGAAGTAGTGTGTGAGTTTCCTTGACGCCATAAATACTGTATAGGCTATCTTTTGGTAATGCGGGTATCTGGACTTGCACTGCATTAGAACCTCTGACACATAATATACCGGTTTCTATGTCTGGTATTTGTGTCCCTCCTCATCTCGTTCAACGATGAGCATCGCGCTGACAACTCTGTTGGTGGCCGATATGTATAATAACATGGTCTCACCGGCGCCTGTTGCCGTGAGTATGGGGTTGGTTGCCAGTAGTGTTTTGATTTCTTCTAATGCAAGTCATTGCCTCATCAGTCCATTCAAACTTCTTAGTCCGCTTTAGCAGCTTATAGAGTGGCAAAGCCTTCTCTCCAAGGCGGGATATAAAGCGGCTTAAAGCTGCTACGCACCCAGCTAGTCTCTGGACGTTCTTCAGCTCTGTGGGAATTGCAAGTTCCAATAGCGCATGGATTTTAGATGGATTTGCCTCTATTCCTCTATGGGACACGATGAATCCAAGCAGTTTACTAGAGGGAACTCCGAATAAATATTTTTCTAGATTGAGTCGTGTATGATATTCGCATAGACTGGCAAAGGTTTGCCATAGGTCATCGATCAACTGGCTGACGTGTTTGGTTTTGATTACCAAATCATCCACATATGCCTCGATAGTCTTACTGACTTGTGTTGCGAGACAGGTCTGAATCATGCGCAGGTATCTGGCCCCAATGTTTTTAAGCCCGAAAGGAATCCCGTTGAAGTAGAATGGCCCATAGGGGGTGATGCATGCGGTAGCCTCTTGATCGGATTCCTTGATTTTCATTTGATGGTATCCGGAGTAAGCGTCGAGGAAACACAAAGAATCATGTCTGGCTGTGGCATCACTGATTTGGTCTATGCGTGGTATGGGGAAAGGGTCCTTGGGGTAGGCTAAGTTAAGATCTTTCAAATCGACACACAGTCGCCAGGACTTGTCTTTCTTGGGTACCATTGCCAAGCTTGCCACCCGATCTGGTTGTATAATATCTCGAAGAGATCCAGCCTCGAGCATTTTAGCTTATTCTTCACCCATGGCTTCCCATTTGGGCTTGGAGAAGCGGCGCAAAGTCTGTTTTACGGGCTTAAAGCCTGGGATAATGCTTAGACTGTGTTCGACAAGCCGTCGTGGGACCCCGGGCATATCGGAAGGATCCCAGGCAAAAATGTCCCAATTTTCATGAAGGAAATTTCGCAGTGCTTCATCCATGAGGGGATCAAGCTGGGCTGCGACGAACGCTGTCTTATTGGGGTCCGTCAGATGTACCTATAATCTGACGATTTCCTTTGCGGGTTTGAAGGATCACACCGTCCTTATTAACTGTTGACCGTAATGCGGTGAGTTCATCGGCAACGAAAGTCTCCGCTAATGCCTCGAGGGCGAGCGCTGCCATTTTATTTTCGGCACGAAGGGCTATGTTCGGATCACTGGCAATTAGTGATCACTCTATTTGGTCCTGGCATTTTGAGTTTCATGTACCCATAATGGGGCATAGCCTGGAATTTTGTAAGGGCATTGATACGTCTCCAACGTATCTATAATTTATGAAGTATTCATGCCATGTCTAAATAATACTATATGATTTTGGTATGATTTTATTAGAACTAACCAGGACTGACACTCTTTTCAGCAGAACTACCGTGGTGTTGTTTTTGTGCAAAAATAAAAGTTCTCGGAATGAGCTGAAAATTTACGGAAAATGTTTTCGGAAAATATAAAAAATACTGGAGCGAAGAGCTAGGCCAGGAAGTGGACGAGGAGGCCACGAGCCTGCTAGGCGCGACCATCCCCTGGTCACGTCTAGTGAGCTTGTGGGCCCCTCGTGGAACCTCTTGATATGAGATGGACGGCAAAAATTCCTATAAATATAGAAACCTCCCAAAAGAAACCAGTATCGGGAGTGTCGCTACTGCAAGCCTCCAGAGCCACAAAAACCCAGTCGGGAGACCGTAACCCTGCCGGAGGGGGAAACCATGATCGAAGGCCATCTTCATCATCCCGATGGCCTCCGTGACGAGGAGGGAGTAGTTCACCCTCGGGGGTGGGGGTATGTACTAGTAGCTATGTGTTTGATCTCTCTCTCATGTTCTTGAGATGGCATGATCTTGATGTACCGCGAGCTTTATTGATAAAGATTGAATCATATGGCGTTTTCCCCTCTCTATCTTGTTGGGATGAATTGAGTTTTCCCTTTGAAGTTTTCTTATCAGATTGAGTCTTTAAAGATTTGAGAACACTTGATGTATGTCGTGCGATGGGATATCCGCTATGGCAATGGCATGTTCTATTGATCCACTTGATGCATGTTTTGGTGATCAACTTGTGCGTTCCGTGACCTTGGGAATCTATACATAGGGGTTGGCACACATTTTTGTCTTGACTTTCCAGTAGAAACATTGGGGCACTCTTTGAAGTTCTTTGTGTTGGACTGAACATGATGAATCTAAATTATGTGATGCATATCGTATAATCAAGCCCATGGGTACTTGTGGTGACATTGGACTATCTAGGTGACATTAGGGTTTTGGTCGATGTGTGTCTTAGGGTGTTATTCTAGTACGAACTCTAGGGCTGTTCGTGACACTTATAGGGATAGCTCATAAGATTGATGAGAAAAGATAACTTTGAGGTGGTTTCGAACCCTACAATAATTTCTTCATCAGTTCTCTGATATTTGTGACTTTGGAGTGAACTCTTTTTCGCACGAGAGGTATTTACATATGATTCAACTACGTCAATATTGTTGGGAGAAATTGCACTAGTGAAAGTATGGACCCCAGGACTTGTTTCCAAGCATTTATACAATGTTTTGCTTGCTGTTTAGTATTTGTTACCTTGCTGTTTTTATATTTTCAGATTACAAAAACCTATATCTTCCATCCATATTACACTTGTATCACCATCTCTTGGCCGAACTAGTGCACCTATACAATTTACCATTGTATTGGGTGTGTTGGGGACACAAGAGACTCTTTGTTATTTTGTTGCAAGGTTGTTAGAGAGAGACCATCTTCATCCTACACCTCCCATGGATTGATAAACCTTAAGTCATCCACTTGACGGAAAATTGCCGCTGTCCTACACAACTCTGCACTTGGAGGCCCAACACGAGTCTACAAGAAGAAGGTTGTGTAGTAGACATCAAGCTCTTTTCTGGCGCTGTTGTCGGGGAAGTGAGTGCTTGAAGGTATATATTTAGATATTGCAATCAAATATTTTAGTTTCTTGTTTTTCACCAGTTTGGTTTCATAAAAGAAACTACAAATAAATGGAATTGAGGTTGCCTCATATGCTTCATCTTTTTAATGTCTGTCGTGAAAATGATGGAAAGGAAAATTGTGCTGAAGTGTTAGAAGAAGAAATTATTAAAATGTTTGGCACTAAATCTTTGAATAATGAGCATGATAGTGATATTGTTCGTATGAATTATCTGAATATCCATGATGATAATGATATGCAAATCTACAAGCTTGGGGATGCTATGTTTGATGAAGATGATATTAGTCCCCCAAGTTTGAGCAAATCTATTATGATGATGGCATACCTCCTATCTATGATGATTATTGTGATGACACATATGCTATAAATATTAATGATAACCATGAAACCTATTATCATGATTTTAATATTCATTGTGGTTATGTCAATCAAGTGTCACATGATAATTATTTTGTTGAGTTTGCTCCCACTATTATGAATGAGAAGAAGTTTGCTTATCTTGAGAGTGATAAGTTTTCTATGCTTGTAGATCATGAAAATAAGTTTTATTTTCTGGTTATAATGTGTAATTCCTTCATGATTCTACTGAAAATTATTATGATGGAGGAACATATGCTTGTAGGAATTGTAATAATATCATGTTTCCTCTCTATGTGTTCAAAGTTTTGAAGTTATGCTAGTTTTGCCTTCCTATGCTAGTTGATTCTTACTCCCATAAATTGTTTGCCCACAAAATCCCTATGAATAGGAAGTGGGTTAGACTTAAATGTGTTTGTCATGAGATTCATGATGCTCTTTTGCATGTTTCAAATACTATTCCTCTGTGAGCATCATTGAAATCATCATGCCTAGCTGAAAGGCATTAAAGAAAAGTGTTTGTTGGGAGACAAACCAACACCTTTACATTATGTTTTGATGTTTTCACATTATTAATATACTTTATTAATCGTGTTTTGTGTATTTTCTTTGAATAAAGTTCCAAATAAAGCCTTTGGGATAGTGTGGATGCTTGCTTGTTTGATTCTGTGCAAAAACAGAAAGTTTTGCGTCCAGTATATGAATTATCTGATTTTACTAGTGTGTCCAAAAATTAGATTTTTTTACAAAACACCTATATGTTAATTAATTTAGTTTTACTAATTTTTCAGAATTTTTATGGTCAGGGAAGTATGATGATCATTCAGATATTTACAGATTGTTCTGTTTTTAACAAATTCTGTTTTGCATGCATAGTTTGCTTGTGTCAAGTGTTCCTATAGATTATATTGAGTAATATAAATTGTGGTAATGATTGAATACATTATGTATATTGTGGGTATAATTATGAATCTTGTCTTGACAGTACCTAAGTGAATGATTTATCTTTACTACACTAACCCTTCTCACGAAGTTCCGTTAACTTTTGTGTGATTGAAGTTTTCAAGTTTTGGGAGAGACACCAATATGAGGAGAATAAGGAGCTATAAGAACCTAAGATTGTGGATGCCCAAGGTACCTCAAAGGTAATATTCAAGGAAGACTCAAGCTTCTAAGCTTGGGGATGCCCTAGAAGTCATCGCCTCTTTCGTCTTCAACACTATCGGTATATCTTACTTGGAGCTATATTTTTATTCGTCACATAATATGAGTTTTGCTTGAAGATTAAATTTTTTTTTATATGTTAGGTGCTATTTATAATCTCTTTTTCAATAAAAAGTTCCAAGAATTGCCTTGGGATGCATGCATTGCATGTTTTGATATGTGCTGGGTAAAAACAGAAACTCATATTGTAGAGTTTGAATTTTCGTATTTTACTGGAATGTGGAAAGTTTCTGAAATTTTTACACAGTATTGTAATATAAATTATTTAGCATAACCTAAATTTTCATAATTTTTTGATTTCATAAGTACACTATTTTCACAAATTACTACAGTCTGTTCTGTTTGGACTGATTGTTGTTATAGTTTTGTTATCCACTTATCCTATAGTTTCCATAGCATATATTGTTAGATATAAATTGTGGAAATGATAGTAGACAGTACCTAATGTTTTAAAATTATAGTGCAACTTGTCTTGGCCTTACGTGAAGTGTTGATTTGTTCTTATGTCTACTAACCTATTTCACGAGTTCTTTTCGAGTTTTACGTGGATGAAGTTTTTGAGAATAGGTGAAACAATGATATGAGAGGATTGAAAAAGATACAAAAGCTCAATGTTGGGGATTCCCAAGGCACCCCAAGTAAATATTTCGAGAAGTATCAAGCATCTAAGCTTGTGGATGCTACGCATCCCACCTCTCTTCGTCAACTATCGGTTAGCCTATGTTGAGCCTAAATTTTTATTCGTTCACATGATGTGTGCTATCCTTGCGGTGCTATTTTTGTTTAGCTTGCTGTTTAAATAAAATAATCAGACCTAAAAATCTTTATTGAGAGAGAGAGAGAAAGTCCTCACATAGCTAGTTAATTGTTTCACTACTCATTGATCCTTGGATCTGCCGATTTATCCTTATGTAATGCATCGAAATGCTTCCACGCAAAAGCATCTGAAGTGTGTACCAACATCGTCTCCCCATCTGCATCTAGGTCGGTTCTTTTGCCCAATTTGTGCCATGTCATCTGTCTGGCCGTCTCTTCGACCATGAAAATACGTTGAAGTCTTGGTATGATTGGCATATACCGAAGAACATTAACTGGGATTTTTGTCTGAGTCTTCTCACCCATGCCTTTGTCTACCACAATATACCTAGAAGAATTGCAAATGGGGCAATACTTCAAGGCCGCATACTCAAGCCTAAATAAGGCACATCCATTCTCACACGCAACTATCTTCTCATAGCGCATATTAAGTAAACAAAGGATTTTTTCCGACTGGTACAAGTTTGCAGGCATTACATGGCCTTTGGGTAGAAAGCGTTCAAATATTGTCATCATCGTGTTGTAGCACTCTCTACCTAGGTTGAATTGAGCCTTCACAGCCATTACTTGCACGATGGCATCCAGCTAACAAAGCTCAGTGTGCTCGTGGAGAGGACGTTTTGAAGACTCCAACATATCATTGACGGCCTATGCAGATTCCTCCATCTCATCGTCCGAATACCGAGCATCATCAAAGTCTTCCACCATGTCTTCTATGCCATGCACGTTGGGTAGACTCACAATGAAATGTCCAGTCCGTATAATTAGGCGTAAAACCTCTCTTCTACAAGTGTTTGATCATTTCAAACTCTGACCTCTTATGATAGTTGTCACAATCGACACAGGGGCACCAAGTTATTTTCTGTCCATTTGCAAATGCGGCTCTCACAAACCCCTTGTTTTTTGTTATCCATTCATGGGTCATGTGTTTCTGACTAGTGTGATTGTTGTACATCCATGCACGATCACTCATCTTGCCTTGCTACTGGACACAAGAGATATATACATAATTCAACAAACCATATTCATCAGTTAATAGAGTTTGTCAGTTTTATTACGTCCATTCAACCTAGACGCTAGTAGGTAAAGATAGGTCCTAATCCCACCCGAGTATGTGTAGATTGGGTTTGTTTTCCCAAGCTCTACTCCGGATCCGACGCAAATTTCGGCAGCACCTCCCTGTTGTTCTCCTGATACACGTCTCGGCAATAAGCAGAGAGGATGTGTACCCGGAGAACAACAGGGAGGCACTGACAAAATTCTGCATTGGATCCGGAGCAGAGCATATAGGAAAACGAACCCAATCTACACATACGCGGGCTGTCCATGGATAATGTTGGACAATTTGAAAGAATCACGGTTATAAATATGCAAATGCATGTATATTTATAGGTGTAACCCTTTCGAACGGGAGACGCATAATGGTCACGCATATTGACGAATCAATCTACCTACAGCTAGTGTGTTTCATCAGCACGAAGACCGGAACAGAGCAAATGAAGGGGGGAGTAGGAGATGTCATTTGTCCTCCCACGAACGCAGGGGTGGAGCTCGTCGAACACACGGAGAGGTCGTCGAACACCAGACCCTCGCAGCGATGAAACAACTGCACATTTAAATCCACCCGATCAACAAAAATATATATGATGTTTTTCATAACAAAATTGGAAAATATAATAATTCACAAATATATGACCCCGTTGGCCTATCAAGTACATGAGAACGAATATGTTCTACCTATGAGCACCATTTCTTGAGGACGATTGTTGCTTCTCCTTTATTTTGAGTTTCCTTGAGTTCAGACTAGATTCACCTTTATTCTGATTTTATTTATATATCCCAGGTGCTAAAATCCTAGGTGTCAAGGGCATTGTGGTGGCGCGATCCATGTCTCATGCGACCGCTCAGTAGGGCATTCGTAGCCCCAAAGACCAGGGCTTCAAGGTCATTTTAATTGAATGACTTGATTTGTTTGTCCTATGTTGTTCTAGAGGACTAACTGAAACTATGGTTGTGCTATGTATCAGGTTGGACAACAGGCTTCACTAGATGAAAGCATTTCCCTTCTCAAACAGAGTGTTGTTGAGATGAATGCACAATTTAGTCGTGATACTAAGATGGTCATGGATTGGCTTGATCTATGCTAGGTCAATATGTCAGCCAACCAGTTGCAAATAATCAATTGCATTTCTTCCTCTAAAGTATGATGAAACCTGACGACTGATTCCTTTGAACTATGAAACCTGATGAGTGACGACGCATCAGCAGTTTAGCAGCAGTAGATGTCAGTGAACACGAAGACTCAGTCAAGAGCAATGAAGTGCTAGATACTTTACATTGTAATTTTATATAAGAATAAGTAAAATACACTTAAGTTGTTAAGCCATTGTTCTTGGACTATTGTCTCACACTTTATCCGCTCTGTCTAGAACTGTGGATTGCTATGGGCTGGAGCTCTACAGAGGAGGAGGTAGGTAAGCGTAGATGTAACGAATATTTTTCGGATGGAAAATTGGATGCAAACTGAGTACCGACGGTGAGACTTATTCCATTTGTTTATTCTAAATTTTTAGAGTGCTTATTTGCTCAACAGGAGATTATATTGAAAACATACATGTATTTCTAACGCGTCATGATTTTGAATGGGGATTTGTGCTACGAAATTAATTTGTGTACATACATTTCATTGTAGACAATTGGCCACCTTTTTTCTTCTATTAAAGGAAATTAAATTTGTTTCCATATGTGCTTGCCCACAACTAATAAACCAACTATATCGGATTCTTTTTTGAATGCAACTCTGTGCTACCAAATTAAAATATGTATATACAAGCCATCATTTTTTCCTTAAACGAGATTAAATTTGTAGTCATATGTGTTGTTCAAAACTAAATCAACTAAACCATGAATTTTCTTTTCAATGTGTACATGGATCAAGCGGGTCTCTACGCCATTTGGCGCAACTGGTCAACTAGTGTAGTATATGAACAAAACAACACAACACTAGCAATATATGAACAAAACAACACTAGCATAACGGCAATAGGCAGTGGCATTTATAACAAAATTGCAGATTTCTTAAATAAATAAAGGTCAAAAAACCTTGGTGAGGTGGACTTGGAGCAGCTGTGCCATGGCTCAGAGTCGGTGGCTGCAGCCATGGAGTGCGGTAGCATCTACCTCTTTGCCGGAGATGTGGAGGTGGACTGGTGGTGGTCCGGCCGTCCGGTGGAGGGCGCGATTGGAGGAGACGGAGAGGGAGAGGGCCGACCACCCTAATTGGAGGAGAGGTAGTGGGAGAGGGTCGGCCGCCTGGCCGCCGCCGCCGCCGCCGCGTGTAGGTTAGGGGAGGGGAGCGGGAGGAGAAGAGCGGGAGGAGAGGGACCAAGGGGAGGGGAGCATCCGAGCAGGGGAGGGATGGGAGGGCCGGAGGGGAGCAGGAGGAGGGGAGTGGGAGGAGAGGGATCGAGGGAGGGGAGCAGGGGACCGGCAGGGTGCCAACTGCTAGGGTTGGCGGCAGAGGAAACACGCGCGGGCCGGTCGGGTGGTTTCTGTAATTGCTCGGCGTGCGGGTGAGTTTTCCTCGATTAAACAGTATGAAGGCCCCACCTCTTTGCCATCACCCAGCGGATGGCAAAGCCCCACCTCTTTGCCGTCTACTGGCGGATGGCAAAGAGGTGGGGCTATTCATTCGTTACCCTGCCATCATCCACTGGACCCACCCACCTAATTGTCGTCTTCTAGCGGACGGAAAAGATTCTTTGCCATCCACTTGTAGACGGCAAAGAGGTAGGTTGATAGTCCGTTTGCAGCACGTCATCAACTGGACCCCACCAACCTCATTGCCGTCTTCCAGCGGATGACAAAGAATCTTTGCCAACCGCTGGCGGACGACAAAGAATTTGCTGATGGCAACCAGGTTCGTTGCCGTCTATCAGTTCTTTGCTGTCTGTTTTCCTTTGGCAGACAAAAAAGACGTTCTTTGCCATCCGTTCGCAGACGGCAAAGAAATGACTGATGGCAAATTTCCTGATTCCAGTAGTGTAAGAAGTATATAGGTGGTAAAAATTATTGATAGTTAGCAAACACCGCATTGGTCAATTGGGCCATTCATGAAAGAATATTGAAGGAAGAGAGATTCCAGATATAAATATACTATCGTGCACATCTTCTATGATTGTGATTACCCATTAATTATTTTCAAACTTGAGCAAATTAGTTGAAGTTCGACAAGGAAGACAACGTAATGAGTTATGGTTGTGTTAATTTGTATAGAAGTTATATTTTTATGGATCCTCCAACATGTGGTGCTTGCTTCCACCTCATATTAGCCAAATCTTCTGCACCAAGTAGAAATACTACTTGTGCATCGAAACACCCTTAAACCCAAAGTTGTTCTATTTGAGACCACCATACCTACCTATATGAGGTATTTACCTACTATTCCAGGTAAATTTGCATGTGCCAAACTCTAAACCTTCAAATAATATTCTGTTTTGTTTGCCCGAATCGCTCATATAGTAACTAGGGGATGTCAGTATCTTCCATGCAAGGTGGGTTATTCTCACGATATGTGTTGATTCACTATCATTCACAAGAAAGTGGCTGGTATTAGGGATCCCAATCCCGAAATCAAAAGAAGAAAATGCAAATAATTAAAAAAAAAACTTCCCTAGGAATGTTGTTGGTATGGACGGCACCCGTGGATTCGGCTCGCTGTGGAGTGTGATTGATAGGTGGATGGGGGGTAAAAACTTTACCATTCTGTTTGGGAATCGCCTACAATGTATCCAGCATGGAAGATACTGAGATTTCTCGGTTGTTATGGTGACAATGAAAGCATACCGCCCAAAATTATTATTCATCTCTGTTTTAAAATATCGAGCTCTAGCAGCTTTGCAAATCAATGCTTCCCTCTATGAAGGGTCTATCTTTTACTTTCATGTACTTACCTTTGTGCAAGAGTCATGGTGATCTTCACCACTTCCTATATTTCACCTTTTTCTCTTGGCGAGCGTCATGTGTTGGCGATAGATCCAAGCATATATGGCAATTCAAATATATTTGATCATGAATTATTATTGTCGACAATTATCTATGTGATAAATAAGTTGTGAGGCGAAACTTTAAGCCCCTATCTTTCTCTGTGTTCGAAGGATGCCATTTGATCTAAAAATATGCTTTGAGTGTTAGCAATGATGGAAGACTATATGATAATTGAGTATGTGGAATTTTCTAAATCAAAACCCTTACGTGGCCCTTCCTGAAAATAAGATGAATTGCAATTGTTTGGTGACTGAAAGCATAGTTTTTTAGTCTATACTTTAACATGTGGATAGCTTGTTACTTTATCATGAGAAGTTTTATGAGATGAACTAATGTTTATGATATGTAATGATGCTGGAAAATGTATTTTTAATTATCATTGATCAAATTTATGCATTATGCTACCATTCACACTTCATAAAATATTTCTTTTATCATTTACCTACTCGAGGACAAGCAGGAATTAAGCCTGGGGATGCTGATACGTCTCCAACGTATATATAATTTATGAAGTATTCATGCCATGTTTACAATAAGTCTATATGATTTTGGTATGATTTTATTAGAACTAACCCGTACTGACGTTGTTTTCAGCAGACCGACTATGGTGTTGTTTTTGTGCAGAAATAAAAGTTCTCAGAATGTGTTGTAAATTTATGGAGAATATTTTGGAAAAATTAAAAAATAGTGGAGCGAAGCTAGGCCAGGAAATGGATAAGGAGGCCACAAGCCTGCTAGGCGCGTCCACCCCCGGGCCATGCCTAGCGAGCTTATGGGACCCTCGTGGCACCTCTTGATGTGAGATCAACGCCAAAAATTCCTATCAATATAGAAACCTCCGAAAAGAAACCTAGATCGGGAGTTCTGCCACCGCAAGCCTCCAGAGCCACGAAAAACCAATCAGGAGCCCGTTTCGGCACTCTCCGGAGGGGGGAAACCATCACGGGTGGCCATCTTCATCATCCCGACGGTTTCCATGACGAGGAGGGAGTAGTTCACCCTCGGGGCTAGGGGTATGTACTAGTAGCTATGTGTTTGATCTCTCTCTCCCTCTGTCTCTCTCTCTCTCTCTCGTGTTCTTGAGATGGCACGATCTTGATGTACTGCGAGCTTTATTGATATAGATTGAATCATATGGAGTTTCCCCTCTATATCTTATTGTGATGAATTGAGTTTTCCCTTTGAAGTTTTCTTATCGGATTCAGTCTTTAAGGATTTGAGAACAATTGATGTATGTCTTGCGATGGGATATCTATGGTGACCATGGGATGTTCTATTGATCCACTTGATGTATGTTTTGGTGATCAACTTGTGGGTTCCGTGACCTTTGGCATCTATGCATAGGGGTTGGCACACGTTTTTGTCTTGATTTTGCGGTAGAAACTTTGGGGCACTCTTTGAAGTTCTTTGTGTTGGATTGAACATGATGAATCTGAAATTATGTGATTCATATCGTATAATCAAGCCCATGGGTACTTGTGGTGACATTGGAGTATCTTGTTGACATTAGGGTTTTGGTTGATGTGTGTCTTAAGGTGTTATTTTATTGTGAATTCTAGGGCTGTTCGTGACACTTATAGGGAGAGCTTAGAAGATTGATCAAAAAAGATAACTTTGAGGTGGTTTTGTATGCTACAGTAATTTCTTCGTTAGTTCTCTGCTATTTGTGACTTTCGAGTGAACTCTTTGTCGCACTAGAGGTATTTACATATGATTGAACTATGTTAACATTGTGAGAGAAATTGCACTAGTGAAAGTATGGACCCTAGGCCTTGTTTCCAAGCATTTATACAATGTTTTGCTTCCTCTTTACTATTTGTTACCTTTCTTTTTTTTATATTTTTAGATTACAAAAACCTATATCTACCATCCATATTACACTTGTATCACCATCTCTTCGCCGAACTAGTGCACCTATACAATTTACCATTGTATTGGTTGTGTTGGGGACACAAGAGACTCTTTGTTATTTGGTTGTAGGGTTATTTGTGAGAGACCATCTTCATAACACACCTCCCACGGATTGATAAACCTTAGGTCGTCCACTTGAGGGAAACTTGGCGCTGTCCTACAAAACTCTGTGCTTGGAGGCCCAACATGAGTCTACAAGAAGAAGGATGTGTAGTAGAGATCAGGCGTCACGTCCCAGTAGGGCGTGATAGCCACTCGGGAAGGGGACAATGTGGAAGAGAAGTTCAGGAGGATGCATCTGGAACAACGTGCCTCTTTCCCTGGGATAATTCTCGAGAAGGTTGTAGTGCTATGTTCGATGCGAGATCGGTCAAACTGCATTTTTTCAGGGTGGCTTTGTATATAAGGTTTAGACCACTAACGCCGTCCATTAGCACTTTATGTAGCCTGTATCCATCAAGGATGGGGTTCAAGACTAGTGCGGGCGGTGGGTGACCAGGAAGAATGGTCGGCTCGTCAGTGTCCCCGAAAGTAATCGGTATGTCTGCCCATAGGCTAGTGGCTGCCACATGGTAGACCTGTTCGAGCTCCCTAAGAGTCCTTTTACGCCTGTTCCTTGAGGGGAAGGTCATGTAGACCATCAGGACTTCGTCATTGTATCCAGGCAGTGAAGAGGAGCGCCTACTCGACGAAGGTGTTTCAAGGATGGCCTCGTCGCTTTTTGTGACTTGCCTAACGACCCAGCAAGCTCTAAGGCTGTGAGTCGGGTTTGTATTTCACAAGACGAAATGTCTAGGGCAAGGTTTGTCCAATAGTCCGTTGAGGACAGTGCTGGTCCCTGAAAGGGGCTTGTTTCTTTTTTCCACGGGTTCCTGGTTGGCCGCTTTGGAGGTATCCTCTTTTTCCGAGCTTCTATAGGGTGTTCAGGGAAAATTGGTTCTGAGAACAACTATTCAGATTGCCAGACTCTCTCCATGGCAAAGTACATTTGCACCAAACCGGATAACTCCGAAAAGTCACGAATGTGTCGGCGGGCCAGGGAATTAAGAATCCCTTCATGATGGCAATTGCGAATGAAAGTTGCCATCATCTCTTGGTCACTAAGACCTTTTACTCTGCTTCTAGGGAGTAGGAGTTTGGCCCAAAAGTGATGGACTGATTCTCCTTATAGTTGCTTAATATCCCGAAAGTATAAAGACATGGGCTTTGGTGCGACACAAGGGATGATCGTCTTGGGTGGTGGGTGGGAAAAGATTTGATTCCATGCCGCATTGACTGTTCGGAACTACAGTTTCAGCATCGTTTGGTGGATCTCGGACAGGCGACGGTTCGGCTTTAGGGTGATTCCCTGCCTCTGGCTCACCGACAGAGTCTCGATGATCGAGGACTCGGGTATACACTGTTTTCAACTCCGGGTGTCGGGATGAATCCGCAGCCGGACACTCGATCGTAGCGACAACATATGTGACCGGAGGGACATGAATCTCCCTGTCATCAGGTCTGATCCCGAGCCGACCATAGATCAGAACCTGGTCATCCGATATAATCAGAGCTTCAATCCCATCGAATAACTCTTTTATGAATGAGGCGATGGTAGGATGCATGTCGCTGAGACGAGTGGATTCACCGAGCGACGTGACGGTTCCAGAGCCACGCCAAAGCGGGTTTGTGTTTCGTCCAACCATGAGATCTGATGTCTTCGGCGTCAAAGCGTCCGGACTTACATGTTTCTCTTCAGGTGTCGAAGGTTCCCTTAGAACAAGTATTCCCCATGAATCAGCCATGAACGCTAAGGTTCCGAACGTGATACTCTAAATGGGGGAAAGCTTCTGGTCTAGCCATGATGGCTGATCGGGCTGGCATGCGGCAAGATGTCGTTGCCGGTGAGACTCTGATCACGGGCGAGAGTCCCCTGGATGCAGATCTCGCTACCCGCGACGAGGTGAGACATCGATTCCTGTGGCGCTTATAGAGGAACTATCAATGAAAGCACCAATGTCGGTGTAAAAACCGGCGGATTTCGAGTAGCGGGTCCTGAACTATAAGAATAGAATCGAACGATACAAGAGTCAAAGGGGACACATATTTACCGGGTTCAGGCCCTCCTATGGAGGTAATACCCTACATCCTGCTTGGTTGTATTGATGATATGGGGGGGTACAGAGTTGGTCTACCACGAGATTGAATAGCTAACCCTAGATGAGTTATTGTCTCCCTATACCCTAAAACCCACTGGCTTATATAGACGCCGAGGGTGCCTGGAGTTTACTCATGGTCGGTTCCATGGCGAAGAGACAAACATGCCTAACTACAACTAATAACTTGGAGAGTATGCCATGGCTCCTCGAAGCTTCCATCTAGCATAGGTGGTCTTTGATCGTCCGCTGCTCACCTTGCGGACCATACAGTCCGGCCCATAAACGATAGGTCGACTATCCGAGGACCCCCTAATCTAGGACACCCTCACCTGGTCAGCCCAGTTGACCTACTAACCTGACCCTGACGTCATGTGGACGCAATAAATCCATCCTGTAATTAAAATAAATATTAAATGAATTATTATAGTCCAGCAAATAATAAATTTTTGAAAAATCATTGTAATTCATGTGTAACTTAGGTGAAGAAAAGTTATATATAAAAAATGATCAGAAAAATACAAGGAATCCGTTTATGACATGTTCATGCATGTTTGAGGAAGTTAACATCACCAAGTAGGACATTTCATGATTAGGATAATTTAATAAATAGTGTTGGATTTAGAATTTGGTATATATTTGAAATCCACTTCACCTAATATGACTACATATTGCATTAGGTCAATTCAATGCTCTAGCATGCCATATCATACATCATGTTTGTTGCGTTGCATTGGATGTGTTCCTTTCCTCCTTGTCGGTGGTGTTCCTTCTCGGTAGACGATGGTTCTGATGTAGAGATCGTTGTCATCGATGAAGACTCATTGATATGTTCAGAAGTGTCAGGCAAGCAACCCCCCTTGAGCATATTCAATACAATCCCATCTCTCGCTCTTGCTCTCATTTCAATGCATTAGGACTATGTGATTCAACTGCTACTTGTGTTGCGGTAGATGAACCCACTCCTTTCCATGACATGTAATTGTCACAGTAAATAGCTAAACCAAGCAACCTAGTATACCTGCTAGATGCTTGAGCCATGTTGTGCTATAACCCTGTTATGCTTGCTATGCTTAGAGTTGTGTCAGGTCTGATTCATCTAGGTGATGAACCGTAGTGAAATGGACGTGTCCTGATGATGAGGGCTGAGTGTTGAATCCGTTTTGGTATAGGTTGCAATGAGAGGCCATATAGGTGTACATGGTGGGTTGTCTCATTGACGCCGCTCATCGGAACTGAGTTACGTGTTTGTGTTCCAAGACTAGCTACTACTACACATTGGGGTCCGATAACTCGACCCCTTTCGGCCTATTAACCTACCCAGTTCTCAGTCCAGGAGTCACAATAGTTCGAAACGTTGATAGGTGTGGCACGGCCTACGAAGTGGATGAACGGCCCAGTTGGTACCGGCTTGGGGCCCTAATCACAACATTTGAGGCCATGTTGGAAACCTCGGCCAGACTTCCATTATGGGTTCCAACTCAAATAGGCGACTGCCTTGGAAGTGAGTCTTTGAAGGTTAACGTCTGTGGTCGTCTCCCTCGCTGGGCTTCCGCTTGAAGGTTGCCGAGGTGCCTTTTTAGTGCACATGGCGATAAATGGCAGGAGCATGTGTGATGAAGTACACCCCTGCATGGTAATCTATCTATTCGAATAGCCGTGTCCGCGGATATGGACTACTTGGAGACTTGCATTGTTCATAGAAAACTTTAAATGGATACTCTAAAATGCTCTGGATAAGTGCGAGTGTTATGGATGGCTTCTCGTAGGCAGACGAGAGATGATCCATAGTGGTGTATTGATGTGGTGAATATATGGACTCATGTGTGATACGCCACCTCAAGGAAAGTATTCATAATCATAGTACAGGTTAGCCAAGACTCAAAGCTAGCTTGCTGCAATAAACCCCACCACCCCCTTTTTCGAAAAGGATGCATATGTAGATAGTTATGATGGAAATCTTACTGAGTACCTTTGTACTCATGTTTGCTTATTTATGTTTTTTAGATGAGACTTCAGTCTCAATAGTGATTCTTACGACGTGAAGTTTGATGTTGACCGGATTAGCTTGAGGATCCGAAACAGAGGTCTGATTCCCTTGGTAGGGTTTTTCTCGCTTTTCAGGCTCCTCCAGCCAATTTTAGTAGATGTCTATACCCAGACATGTTTTGCTTCGGCCTGTTGCTTGTATGACTTGAGTGTTGGGTCGTGTGACCCCTATATGTAATACCACACTATGTTGGATCTTATGAGTCTTATTAAATACTTGAGTCGTAGATTTATGTTGTGATACCATGTTCTATCTACGCATATCATGCATAATGTGTGTGTGTTTGAAATGCATTGGTATGTGTGGGATTCGACACCTAGTTGTGTGCCTATGGTAGCCATCTCTTTGGGGAAATGTCTCTTTGTGCTTCCACCGAGCCTTGGTAGCTTCCTACTGCTCCGAACACATTGACTGACTCGTCTACACACTATGATGACCGACACCTTCATTGCTGGGTTACGTATGCCTGTCCCTGTATGATTGTACCACTTCAGTCTATAACTAGTCATGTCGACCCGGGTTCGTTGGCGTGTGAATTCTAGCGACATGTTCATATCCGTGATCCAAAAGTAGAAATCGGTCTCGACCAAGGTAAGCTGGCAGCCGTGGGTTACCGTGTGTAAGGCCACAAAGTGGTGTAACATGTTACAGGCTGGATTCATATGGCTTCGAGTGAGAGAGCGTTTGGTTTTTATCGCGTTTTCAAAAACAATTGATCTTTTGTGTTGGATGTGTTAAACTTTGTTTTTTTTGATCATACACTTAATGTGTGTTGCTAGCTTTTTCTTATCATTTTGATGTTTATGAGATGATCATTCACTTTGCTTGTTGTGTTGTGCTATGATATTCACTCTTATTATTCTCGCACACCACCAAGTTGTATGTGACATGGAAGAAGTTCCCCATGTACCTAATCAATTATGCATTTGCATTCAAACGCAAATTCAAAATAATGCACCAATTTAGGGGGATCTCTTTCTTATCACATATTTCTCAAAGCGACGATTATATTCATTGATTATATCATATTTCGAAGATTTGATCTATATGTTGTCATCAATTACCAAAAAGGGGGAGATTGAAAGCACATTTGCTCCCTTGGTGGTTTTGGTAATTAATAACAACATATATGTCATTGACCTAATGTTTCCACTAAGCATATTTCGGGAAAGGTTCAATGATGGGTTGGCAAAAGGATTGTGAAGAGACACCTAGATGCAAGTAAATGGATCATCAAAGCTTCAAGCAAAGAAGACTCTCATTTTACTTTATGAGAAATCACTTCGAGTCATAGGAAATCCAATACTATTAAAAGGGGGTAAGGTACTATTGGTGAACAATATGCTCATATGTTCACAAGTGATAGTCACCAAAAACATCCACAAACTCCTCCACAAAAGTCTGTCCAAAACCAAATATCCAAAATCGGTGCAACAAATACTTCCCACTCGGTGCAACCGATTCCCATACTCAGACAGTGCCCAGCCAAACCCTAGCTTTTTGGTGCAACCGATTCTTAATCGGTGGAACCGAGTTCACGTGGCCAACCTACTGATGTTAGTTGCACAAAATCGGAATTTCTGAGTTTTTGCTTCGGTGTCACTGAGTCTTGCCATTCTGACCATTGCCCACCTTTTCGGTACAGCCGAGAAGTCTATATCAGTCTCATTGAGATTCAAAAGTTGCTACCTTTGAGGCAAGTTGGTACCACCATGATTAACACATCGGTGTCACCGAGTTGGACTTTTTAGGTGAACGGTTTGATTTTTGGAGATGACTATATATACCCCCCACCACCACCTACTCGTAACAGAAGCACTCAGAACAGATCCCCACTTATACCAACTGATTTTCTGAGAGAGAGCCACCTACTCATGTGTTGAGATCATGACATTCCATTCCTACCATATGAATCTTGATCTCTAGCTTCCCCAGGTAGCTTTCCACCCAATCAATCTCTTCCACCAAAGCCAAATCTATGAGAGAGTGATTGTGTGTTGACGAGTCTATCATCTTGAAGCACAAGAGAAAGGAGTTCATCGACATTATCAAGCCTATTACCTTTTGGAGGGTGGTGCTTCCTAGATTGGTTAGGTGTCGCTTGGGATCCTCCAACTTTGTGTTGTGGAGTGAACCAAGAAGTTTGTAAGGGCAAGGAGATCGCCAACTTCGTGAAGATCTACCCCGAGTTAGTCTAGTCTTTTGTGGACATAAGCCATCATGGTATAGTCCAGGTTGCTTCTTTGTGGAACCCTTTGTCGGTAGAGCCCTCCGTGGACTCTCACGACCATTACCCTCCATGGGTTAAAGACTCCATGAACATGGATGTACGATACCACCACCTATCGGAACCACGAGAAAAATCATCGTGTCGCCAAATTATGTTTGATCTTCCTACCCTTCCTTTAGTATTCATGCTTGTCTTTACGTTCTGTTGCTATACTCGTAGGCATGCATGTGTAGGGTGTGCTTTACTTGCTACAATTGCCAAAATCTGCCCACACTTAAAACTGGGGAAAAGTAGTTTTTTATCGTGTCAAGTAGTCTAAACATCCCCCTCTACACCTACTTTTGATCATACAACTTGGTCTAAAAACTAGATGATGCACTTTGGGCTTATACAACAGCTTATAAAAATCCTATGGGTATGTCTCCATACAAAATGGTATATGGAAAAGCTTGTCATTTGCCTCTAGAGTTAGAACACAAAGCATGTCGGGAAATTAAAGAACTCAACTATGACTTCAAACTTGTCGGTGAAAAGAGGTTATTTGATATTAGATCACTAGATGAATGGAGAACCCAAGCTTATGAAAAGGCCAAACTATTCAAAGAAAAAGTTAAAAGATGGCATGACAAAATTATACAAAAGCGACCATATGTTATCAAAGATGTTTATCGCTCTGGAGCTATCAAGATTAATAATGCCGAAGGTACTAACTCGAAGGTGGTCCATGGACACAGAATTAAACACTATATCTCAGGTACTCCTATTAATGTTGAAAGCAATATTATCCAAAGCATAACACCGGAGGAACACATAAAAGAAACCTTCTAGAACACTCCAGAATCCTGAAAAAAGGAGGTACATGATATGGTAAGTAAACGGACTCTGAAAAATCGGCAAAAATATTTTTGTTAGTTTTGGAATATTACAAAAATTAGGAAAATGATAAATAAACATGAAAGCAGCCGAGTTGAGCACAATAAACCTAGGCGTGCCTGCCCTCCATGGCGTGACCTAGTGGGTTGTGCCCCCCTCGGGCACCTTCCTGACTCCGTTTTCCTTCCATATGCTTGTTTCCCAAGATAAAAAATCTCTATATATATCCCCGATTGTTTTGACCACCACATCGCAAAAAAATCCTCTACTCTTCTTTCATGTTGTTTTTCTGTCAGATCTAAAAATATGTCGTCTCAAGATTCAGAGGGGGAGAGCCATGTTGCTGACTATATTGAAAACCTTATGGTCTATGGAGAGGTGGATCATTATGAATGAACAAAGTATGAGGAGGAAGACGCCAACATGAAGGAAACAAAGGATGATTGCTCTGAGGAAGAGGATGACCCAATACCTCAGCCTGGAGACATGGATGTGGAATTCAAGAAGTCAAGCCTCCCTAAAGGATACGAACCTAAGGTTCAGTTTATTCCATCTTGTTTTCTGCAGGAGATCAAGGCGGCATTATGCAAAACATATCAAAGCTCTAGTTAGAGAACGATGATCTAAGGGAGGAGAATTGTATGCTCAAGTATATGCTGAAGAAGAGGGCTAATTCATCACCACCTTCATCATCTCCACCACCAAAAGAGACATGAGTACATGGGTATGGTCACTCCCCTTGGCTTGAGCCAAGCTTGGGGGAGATGCCCCGGTATCGTATCACCACCACTATTATTACGTTCACTTATTTTTATTTTGATCCTTAGCTATTTGGTGATTTAGTCGAATAAAAGTTTAGTATTACCTATTTTCCATTGCTAGATTCGTGATCTATCTATCTATGTAATCGAGTGAGAGTTATATAATAAAGTTTAGTTTGAGATTTTGCTTCTTTACTTTCTTGTTGCAATCATAATAAAAAGAGAATAAATGAAAAGGATCATATGGTAATATTATGGTAAGTAATGACATCACATAAGGATAAGTATAGGTGGTA
Organism: Hordeum marinum; assembly: GCA_022496015.1. Lineage (NCBI taxonomy): Eukaryota > Viridiplantae > Streptophyta > Magnoliopsida > Poales > Poaceae > Hordeum > Hordeum marinum. The sequence continues at coordinate 474,545,116 of CM039678.1, forward strand.
AAATATATTGGAGATTGACAAACGTAGAATTGGTCAATGATGCAATTCATGAAAGAATTAATTAGGGAAGAGAAGATTCACATGCAAATACACTATCTTGGACATCTTTTATGATTTTGAGCCCCCATTAAATATTATATGCGAAAATTGTTAACGTTAGACAAGGAAGACAACGTAATGATTTATGTTTGTTCATATTCACATAGAAGTTATATTGTCATAGATCCTTCAACATGTGGTGCTTGCTCAATATCTTTGCTAGGAAAAAATTGCGCACTAAGTAGAGATACTACTAGTGCATCCAAGAACCCTAACCCAAACTCATGTTTTGAGAATCCACCATACCTACCTATGGATTGAATAGGATCCTTCAAGTAAGTTGTCATCGGTGCAATAAGGCAATAAAAATTGCTTCTAAATGTTTGCTCAATTAATGTAAGAGAAAATTTGAGCATTGTACAAACTTGTGATGGTAAAGTAATAAAAGTGATGGACTGCACAATAAAGGTTGCTATCACAAGGGACAACATAATGTGACATTATTTTGCATTAAGGGATTTGTCATAAAAGTGCATGACAACCTCTGCTTCCCTCTGCAAAGGGCCTATCTTTTACTTTTATGTACTTACTTTTATGCAATAGTCAAAGTATTCTTCCCTATTCCTTTTTACTTTTCCTTTTTGCAAGCGTCATGGGGTGAGGAAATATATAGGCACATATATCCAGTTGGATATGAGTGATCATGAGTTATTATTGTTGACATCACCCTTGAGGTGAATACGTTGGGAGGCGAAACTATAAGCCCCTATCTTTCTATGTATCTGATTGAAACTTTTTTCTCATGCGTATGTTGTGAGTGTTAGCAATCATAGAAGATTAAATGATAGTTGAGTATGTGGACTTGCCAAAAGGCTCCGACACGAGACCCTTCCTGAAAATATGATGAATTGTAGTATGTGGACTTGCCACCTCCAGACGAAGAAGATTCTTCGGCCAAAGCAGCACCCAACCCTTGCAGCTTTCGATCCACGACAGGGTCTCATCGTCCTCTCCCCCTAGCCGTACTGGAGGAGGCAGATCCTCGTGCCCCGATTTCACACTCGACAAGGTAATCCTGAAGTGCCCATCGGGCATCAGTTGGCCGTGGAACGTGAGTTCCAAGGGCTTCATTATCACCCCCTTTCCCACGTCCACCTTCTGGCCTTTGGTCAAGTAGAGTACGGTGCACAGGGTTTTGTCGGCCTGCAACCACGTGTTTGCGGCGTAAAACATCTAAAAGGCAATGAAAATGGAATATTCTAGAGATATGTTGGTGCGACATGTAATTACCGTGATGTCGTCAAGCTCAGCGAAAGATGAAGGCGCGCCTAGCGTGCCAAAGACTAAGGACGAGCTGCTATGAGAGGGTGCGGGTGCAGGAGCAGGCCTGGTTGCGTGAGCAGGTGATGATGCGGTGGTGTTGTTCACCGAGTTGCTCCCGACGAAACTAGGCATGGGGAAATCATCTACCATGTTTTCTGGATTTTCCTTCGTCCAGTTGATTATAGCCGGGATAAGGTAGGAAGCGAAATCATTTCTACAGCCATGTACAGCTGCATCGACTGCCTGCTATAGCAACTCATTTTTCTCCTCGGCTTGTTTTTCCGCGTCCTCGGCTGCTTTTTTCTCGAACGCAAGCTTCACCTTCTCCCCGATGTCCGTCTAACTAAACTTCTTTTTCTACTTCTTGTCCTCCGGGCCCTCATTGTAAAACACCTTCCATGTGGCGCCATCTCCGGCGTCGTGCACACGTCCATATTGCGGTCGCTGGCCCAAAGGGAGTCCCTTAAGTTTTTCTAGGCCTGGTTGAGAGGGGTGTCCCACTTGGGCCTCATCGGCGAAGTTGGGCTTTCGGCTGCAAGCTCGTGATGCTTCTCCTGTAGAAGGAACGTGAATCGTTTACGAATGTGTAGTCGACTTGATCAGAAGCTAAATGTAAGGTGGTAAAAGAATAATTACTAGTATTCTAATCAATTTCCTCGTGATTTGGTTCATGTAGAAAAACCTTCTCCTCCTTGTCCCACTTGTAGCGGGCCCTAATGAAGTCACGCTCCAAGGGGTTGGTGAACTTCGCGAAGAGGTCTGGGAGACCCGCGGCTTCACATTCCGCGTCCTCCTTATCCCATATGGGCCTTTTGCCAAGGTAGCCATGGCTTCCAAGGTGATGCTTCCCTGTTTTCCTTTGCTGAAGTCTCTTGAATTTCGTAGCCTTAGCCTTGGCCGCCTCGATAGTGCAAATGTCCTTGAACTTTTCGAACTCCTCTTTCGTAAGTGTCGCATTTTCCTCCAGAATCTTGGACAGGGGTTCCTCAACCTCAATAGCTCATTTCACCCTCCCTTTCCAGGAGGCCAAGTCATTTGTGAACATGCCCATGGTGTGATTGTTAATCTTTTTCATATTCGGATCATCCCACGGTTGTTCTATGCTATCATCCCGATCAGGGAACTTGAATCTCTTGTGCCACTTCGTCAGGAGCAACTGCCTCAAATGTTCCTTACTCCTTAAGTCATCGTCGTTGATGCTCGCGCATTCCTGTAGGATGCATCCTACTTGGTTCCCATAACACTTGCAAGGTTCTTACGCCTCTAATGGGTCAAACTTGTTAGGGGCCATCATTGTGATCACCAGTCGTCCGATGTTGAGTTTGTTGGGTTTTCGTATCCTCTACTTCTTCTTCTTCTTTTTGGTAGCGACATCGGTGCCGGTACCTTCCCCATCGGTATCTTCCCCGCCGGTCTCATCACCGCAATCAGTGCTGGCACCATCTGTGTCGATGTCAGCGTTAGTACCATCATCGAGGCTGACCTGCAAACCTAGACTGTGCTTAGGAGACAAAAAGTTGAGGTACTGTTGTTCACCCTCATAATCCATCTCGTCTCCATCTTGGTCAAAAGGCCCAGTTTATTCGTTGTTCGACATGTTTCCTATGATTAAGTCTCCTCGATTAATTTTAAAACTATAAAAAAATGAGAAATGACATAAAAAAGGTCTATGTTTGCCGGAATGTCGTTTCCCGGCAATTCCCTGCACTCGATATGCCTACTTTCTAGCACAACTCATGCCAAAATTCACGGAAAATTTCGGCATGACCTTTGCTCAAAAGTGGACATACCGAGCGCCTAAAATTAAACGGAACAGAAATGAATCAATATTCCAGCGAAACATAGGCCACTCAGAGCATTTACCCTGCACATAATCATCATTTTCCAAATATGACATGTCCAAATCACGTGTCCACTTCAAATTTGCATATGAAAGGAAGAAAATATAGAACTTGAATAAAAATGCCAGAAGTCATTTTTCTTCACAATATTTGAAAGTAAATTTAGCATACCTAAATTTGAAACTAAATTCGTCCTACTGCCCTAACTAAAACCTAAGTAAATTAACATAAGAACCTTAGCTGGCAGAGAGAGGAGGAGCGGTGGGGGGTTTACAGAGGGTGTAGGGCAGAGGAGGTAGGCCCGGCGATGGCCGAGGTTGGGAGTGGAGGAAGTAGAGGAGGGAGTCGTGCCATGCCGGGGCCAGATTTGGGGGCGAGGGCGAGATCGACGGGGTCGGGGGGTCGGGGGCGAGTGTCGGGGTCGTGGGCGAGCGCCGGGGTTGTGGCGAGGGAAGGACTCCGATGAGGTCGAGGGCGAGGGCAGGGCTCCGACGCTTGAGGCAGGGTTGCGGCGAGGTCGAGCGCGAGGGCACGGGCTCCGGCGGCGATGAGGGGGGAGAAGAGAGAGTGGGGATTTGGGGGGAGAAGCAGAGGCGGGAAGCAGATTTGTGGGATAAGTCAACATAGTAGTAGTGTGTTTCCTAAAAACACGCTATAGCTATCACAGGTAGCTATTGTTGGAAATATGCCCTAGAGGCAATAATAAATTAGTTATTATTATATTTCCTTGTTCATGATAATCGTTTACTATCCATGCTATAATTGTATTGATCGGAGACTTAAATGCATGTGTGGATACATAGACAAAACCATGTCCCTAGTATGCCTCTAATGGACTAGCTCGTTGATCAAAGGATGGTTAAGGTTTCCTAGCCATGGACATGAGATGTCATTTGATAACGGGATCACATCATTAGGAGAATGATGTGATGGATAAGACCCAAACTACAAACATAGCATATGATCGTGTCAGTTTATTGCTACTGTTTTCTGCATGTCAAGTATATGTTCCTATGACCATGAGATCATGCAACTCACGGATATCGGAGGAGTGCCTTGTGTGTATCAAACGTCGCAACGTAACTGGGTGATTATAAAGGTGCTCTACAGGTATCTCTGATGGTGTCTGTTGAGTTGGCATGGATCGAGACTGGGATTTGTTACTCCGTGTGACGGAGAGGTATCTCAGGGCCCACTCGGTAATACAACATCACAACAAGCCTTGCAAGCAATGTGGCTAAGTGTTAGTCACGGGATCTTGTATTACGGAACGAGTAAAGAGACTTGCCAGTAACGAGGTTGAACTAGGTATGGAGATACCGACGATCGAATCTCGGGCAAGTAACATACCGAAGAACAAAGGGAACGTTATACGGGATTAACTGAATCCTTGGCATAGAGGTTCGATCGATAAAGATCTTCATAGAATATGTAGGAACCAATGTGGACGTCCAGGTCCCTCCATTGGTTATTGACCGTAGAGGTGTCTCGGTCATGTCTACATAGTTCTCGAACGCGCAGGATCTGCACACTTAAGGTTCGGTGACGTTTCGGTAGTGTAGAGTTATGTATGGTGGTGACCGAAGGTTGTTCGGAGTCCCGGATGAGATCCCGTACGTCACGAGGAGCTCCGGAATGGTCCGGAGGTAAAGATTCATATATAGGAAGTCCCAGTTTGGTTTCCGGAAAAGTTTCGGGCTCATCGGTAGTGTACCGGGAGTATTGGTAGTGTACCGGGAGTGCCGGTAGTGTACCGGGGGACCTCTGGGAGGGGTATTTCGACCCCAAGAGGTCCATGGGCTGTGGGAGAATAATAACTAGCCCTTATTGGGCTGGAAAAACAGCCACAAAGGCCCATGGCGCAGGAGAGAAAGTCCTAAAGCAAAAAGTGGAAAATCAGCCAATAGGAGGCAATCCTTCTCCAACTAGGATTGGAGGTGAAGTAGGATTGCTCCCACCTCCTATTTCGGCCGACCCAAAGGCCTTGGCTGCCTCTCCTATCCTCTCCTCCTATATACACTAGTGGATTGGGTGGTTTTTGGACAGAATTTCCAGCCACGTGCTACCCGTTCCACCGGTGCATAGTTTCTCCTCTAGATCGGTTTTCTGCAGCGCTTAGGCGAAGCCCTGCCGGAATTGCTCCACCACCATCACCGGAGCACCGTCACGCTGCCGGTGAACTCTCTCTCCTCTCCACCTCCTCTCTCTGGATCGAGACGGTGGAGATCGTCATCAAGCTGCACGTGTGCTGAACGCGGAGGTGCCGTTCGTTCGGCGCTAGATCGGAAGGACCGTGATCGAGATCGTGAGACGGTTCGTGATGTGATCACGGAATGGATCGTGATGAGTTCGCGGGACAGATCGTGATCAAGATCGTGAGATGGATCGTGATGAGTTCACGGGATGGATCATGATGTGTTCGCGGGACGGTTCGTGATTGGATCGCGGGACGCTCGGCGATTTGGATCATGAAGATGTTTGACTACACCAACCGTGTTTCTTAATGCTTCCCGCTTAGCGATCTACAAGGGTATGTAGATCCACTCTCCCTCTCTTAGATGCTCATCACCATGGATAGGTTTGCGTGTGCGTAGGAAATTTTTTGTTTCCCATGCGATGTTCCCCAACAGTGGTATCAGAGCTAGGTTGATGGTTCGATGAGATCTCAAGTAGAACACAAAAGGTTTGTGGGCGTTGATGCTTAGATTGCTTCCTCCCTTGGTCAGATTTTGGTTCAGCGGGATTGTGAGATGAAGCGGCCCGGACCAACATTACTCGTACGCTTACGAGAGACCGGTTCCCTCGATGCAACTTGTTGCTTAGATGGCTTGCGGGTGACAGTTTCTCTCACTTTAGTTGGATCGGATCCGACAAAGGCGGTCCTTGAGAAGGTTGAAAAGCAATCTATGTATCACTGTTGTGGTTTATGCGTAGGTGAGAATCGTTCTTTCTAGATACCCGTAGCAGCCACGTAAAACATGCAACAACAATTAGAGGACGGCTAACTTGTTTTTGCAGGGTATGTTGTGATGTGATATGGTCAATTACATGATGAGATATATGTGATGTATGAGATGATCATGTGATGTATAGAATTTCACGACTTGCATGTCGTTGAGTACGGCAACCGGCAGGAGCCATAGCGTTGTCTTTAATTATTGTATGACCTGCGTGTCAATCATTAAGCGCTATGTAATGCTTTACTTTATCACTAACCGGTAGCAATAGAAGTAGAAGCAGGGCTGGCGCCACAACCCCAATGGCAACACATTGATGGAGATCAAGATGATGGAGATCATGGTGTCGTGCCGGTGACGATGGAGATCATGCCGGTGCTTCCTAGATGGAGATCAAAAGCACAAGTTCATGGCCATATCATGTCACTTATGATTTGCATGTGATGTTAATCCTTTTTATGCACCTTGTTTTGCTTAGGACGGCGGTAGCATTATAAGGTGATCCCTCACTTAATTTCATGATAAATTGTGTTCTCCCCGAGTGTGCACCGTTGCGAAAGTTCGTCGTGTTGAGACACCACGTGATGATCGGGTGTGATAGACTCTACGTTCACATACAACGGGTGCAAGCCAGTGTTGCACATGCAGAACACTCGGGTTAAACTTGACGAGCCTAGCATGTACACACATGGCCTCGGAACACAAGAGACCGAAAGGTCGAACATGAGTCATATAGTAGATATGATCAACATGATGATGTTCACCATTGCAGCCACCTCAACTCACGTGATGTTCGGACTTGAGTTGGTGAATTTGGATCATGTATCACTCGAATGATCGGAGGGATGTCAACTTGAGTGGGAGTTCTTAGGTAATATGATTAATTGAACTCATTATCATGAACATAGTCAAAGTGTCTTTGCAAATTATGTTGTAGATTACTAGCTCGCGCTGTAGCTCCGTTAAATTTATATATGTTCCTAGAGAAATAGAGTTGAAAGATGTTGGTAGCAATATTGCGGACTGGGTCCGTGATCTGAGGATTGTCCTCATTGCTGCACAGAAGGCTTATGTCCTTAATGCACCGCTCGGTGCGCCACTCCCTCTAGCGTCGTCTATAGATGTTGTGAACATCTGACAGGCACGTTTCGATGACTACTTGATAGTTTAGTGCGTCATGCATTACGGCTTAGAATTGAGGCTCGGAAACGTTTTGAACGTCACGGAACATATGAGATGTTCTAGGAGCTGAGATTGTGATCTCAGGCTCGTGCCCGTGTTGCAAGATATGAGATCTCCAACAAGATTCTTTGCCTGTAAGATGAAGGAGAATAGCTCAACCGTTGAGCATGTACTTAGATTGTCTGGGTACTACAATCGCTTGAATCAAGTGGGAGTTGATCTTCTAGATAAGATAGTGATGAACTATAATACACCAGGGATAGAAGTATTGATCCCTGAGCTGTTCACGATGTTTGACACCGCGAAGGTAGAAATCAAGAAGGAGGGTCAAGTGTTGATGGTTAATCAAACCACTAGTTTCGAAAAGGGCAAGAGCAAGGAGGGAAACTTCATGCATAGCAAGTCAGTTGCTGCTCGAGTGAAGCAACCCAAAGTTGAGCTCAAACCCGAGGCTAAGTGCTTCTATTATGAGGTGAGAGGTCGCTGAAGCGGAACAACCCTAGATACTTGGTAGATAAGAAGGCTGGCAACATCGACAGAAGTATATTTGATATACGAGTTATTGATGTGTACCTTGCTAGTACTCCTAGTAGCACCTGGGTATTGGATACCGGTTCGGTTGCTAAATGTTAGTAACTCGAAATAAAAGCTACGGAATAAACGGAGAACTAGCTAAGGGTGAGGTGACGATATGTGTTGGAAGTGTTTCCAAGGTTGATGTGATCAACATCGCACGCTCTCTCTACCTTCAGGATTAGTGACGAACCTAAATAAATGTTATTTGGTGTTTTGCGTTGAGCATGAACATGATTAGATCATGTTTATTGCAATACGGTTATTCATTTAAGTTAGAGAATAATGGTTATTCTGTTTACATGAATAGTACCTTCAATGGTCATGCACCCAGTGAGAATGGTTTGTTGAAATCTTGATCGTAGTATTACACATGTTCATAACATTGATGTCAAAAGACACAAAGTTAATAATGATAGTACCACATACTTGTGGCACTGCCGCTAAATGTCATATTGGTATAAAGCGCATGTAGAAACTCCATGCTGATGGATATTTGGACTCATTCGATTTCGAATCGGTTGAGACATGCGAACCATGCCTCTTGGGCAAGATGACTGAAGGACCCCATTGGATGGAGCGGGCAAGTGATTCATTGGAAATGATACATGTTGATGTATGCAATCTAGTGAGTCTTGTAGCGTGCAGTGGATATCGTTATTTTCTTACCTTCACTGATGATTTGAGTAGATATAGTGTATATTTACTTAATGAAACACAAGTCTGAATCGTTTGAAAGGTTCAAGCAAATTTAGAGTGAAGTTTAAAGATCATCGTGACAAGAAGATAAAAATGGCTACGGTATATTCATGGAGGTGAATATCTGAGTCACTAGTTTGGCATACAACTTAAGACAATGTGAAAGTTGTTTCACAACTAAACACCACCTGGAACACCATGGTGTGATGGTGTGGCCGAACATCATAGTTATGCTCTATTGGACATGGTGCGTAATATGATGTCTCTTGTCATTTTACTACTATAATTTTGGGGTTATGCATTAGAGACAACTACATTAACTTTAAATAGGGCACCATCTAAATCGGTTGAGATGACACCATGTGAATTATGGTTTGGTAGAAACCTAAGCTGTGATTTCTTAATATTTTGGGATGTGACACTTGTGTGGAAAATGTTTTCACCTAATGAGGTCGAACCCAAGGTGGATAAATGCATCTTCATAGAATACCCTAAGATCAGTTGGGTGAACCTTCTATCTTAGATCCAAGGGCAAAGTGTTTGTTACTAAAACGGATCCTTTCTCGAGGAAATGTTTCTCTCGAAAGAATTGAGTGGGAGGAAGATAGAACTTGATGAGGTTGTTGAACCTTTGTTCGACCAGAGAGTAGCACAACGCAGAAAGTTGTTTCTGTGAAGCCTACGTTAGTTGAAGAGGAAGTTAATGATGATGATCATGAAGCTTCAGGCTCAAGTTACTATCGAACTTCGTAGGTCGACAAGGATGTGTACTACTCCTAAGTGGTACGACAACTCTGTCTTGGAAATCATGTTGTTGGACAACGATGAACCTACGAGCTATGGAGAAGCGATGATGGGCCCGGATTCCGACAAATGGTTAGAGGCCATGAAATCCGAGATAGGATCCATTTATGAAAACCAAGTGTAGACTTTGGTAGACTTGCTCGTTGGACGGCAGGTCGTTGAGTACAAATGGATCTTTAAAATGAAGACAGACACTTATGGTGAATGTCACTATTTGTAAAGCTCGACTTGTTGCAAAGATGTTTGTGACAAGTTCAAGGAGTTGACTATGATGAGACTTTCTCACTCGTAGTGGTGCTAAAGTCTGTTGGAATTATGTTAGCAGTTGCTGTGTTTTCAATTATGAAATCTGGCAGATGGATGTCAAAACATCGTTTCCTTAACGGTTTACTTGAGGAAAGGTCGTATGTGATACAACCAGAAGATTTTGTCAGGCCTAAGGATGCTAAAAGGTGTGCAAGCTTCGGTTATCCTTCCATGGACTGAAGCAAGCATCTCGGAGTTGGAATATACGCTTTGATGAGGTGATCACAGTTTTGATGTTTATACAAAGTTTACGAGAAACTTGTATTTGCAATAAAGTGAGTGGGAGCACTATAGAATTTCTGATAAGTATATGTGGATGACATATTGTTGATCAGAAATAATGTAGAGTTTCTGGAAAGCATAAAATGGTCATTCGGAAAGTGATTTTCAAAGGAAGACCTGGATAAAGCTACCTAATTGTTGAGCATCAAAATCTATAGAGATAGATCAAGATGCTTGATGAGACTTTCAATGAGTGCATACCTTGACAAGATTTTGAAAGAGTTCAAAATGGATCAGCCAGAGAAATAGTTCTCGTCTGATTTGTAAGGTGTGAAGTTGAGTGAGACTCAAAGCTCGACAACGGCAGAAGAAAGAGAAAGGACGAACGTCGTCCCCTATGCCTTAGCCATAGGCTCTATATTATGCCATGCTGTGTACCGCACCTATGTGTGCCTTGCCATGAGTCTGTCAAGGGGTACAAGAGTGGTCTAGGAGTGGATCACTGGATAGCGGTCGGAATTATCCTTAGTAACTAGAGGACTAAGGAAATGTTTCTTGATTGTGGAGGTGATAAAGAGTTTGTCGTAAAGAGTTACGTCGATTCAAGCTTTAACACCTATCCGGATGACTAGTAGTAGCAATCTGGATACGTATAGTGGAGCAGTCATTTGGAAATAGTACCAAGTGGAGTGTGGTAGCAGTGTTTACGGTTTGACATAGAGATTTGCAAAGTACACACGGATCTGAATATCGCAGACCCGTTAACTATAAGACCTCTCTCACATGCAAAGCATGATCGAGCCCCAAAACTCATTGGGAGTTAGATTCATAACAATGCGAATCACATGGTGATGTGAACTAGATTATTGACTCTAGTGCAAGTGGGAGACTGTTGGAAATATGCCCTAGAGGCAATAATGAATTAGTTATTATCATATTTCCTTGTTCATGATAATCTTTTATTATCCATGCTATAATTGTATTGATCGGAGACTTAAATGCATGTGTGGATACATAGACAAAACCATGTCCCTAGTATGCCTCTAATGGACTAGCTCGTTGATCAAAGGATGGTTAAGGTTTCCTAGCCATGGACATGAGATGTCATTTGATAACGGGATCACATCATTAGGAGAATGATGTGATGGATAAGACCCAAACTACAAACATAGCATATGATCGTGTCAGTTTATTGCTACTGTTTTCTGCATGTCAAGTATATGTTCCTATGACCATGAGATCATGCAACTCACGGATATCGGAGGAGTGCCTTGTGTGTATCAAACGTCGCAACGTAACTGGGTGACTATAAAGGTGCTCTACAGGTATCTCCGATGGTGTCTGTTGAGTTGGCATGGATCGAGACTAGGATTTGTTACTCCGTGTGACGGAGAGGTATCTCAGGGCCCACTCGGTAATACAACATCACAACAAGCCTTGCAAGCAATGTGGCTAAGTGTTAGTCACGGGATCTTGTATTACGGAACGAGTAAAGAGACTTGCCAATAACGAGGTTGAACTAGGTATGGAGATACCGACGATCGAATCTCGGGCAAGTAACATACCGAAGAACAAAGGGAACGTTATACGGGATTAACTGAATCCTTGGCATAGAGGTTCGATCGATAAAGATCTTCATAGAATATGTAGGAACCAATGTGGACGTCCAGGTCCCGCCATTGGTTATTTACCGTAGTGGTGTCTCGGTCATGTCTGCATAGTTCTCGAACGCGCAGGATCTGCACACTTAAGGTTCGGTGACGTTTCGGTAGTGTAGAGTTATGTATGGTGGTGACCAAAGGTTGTTCGGAGTCCCGGATGAGATCCCGGACGTCACGAGGAGCTCCGGAACGGTCCGGAGGTAAAGATTCATATATAGGAAGTCCCAGTTTGGTTTCCGGAAAAGTTTCGGGCTCATCGGTAGTGTACCGGGAGTATTGGTAGTGTACCGGGAGTACCGGTAGTGTACCGGGGGACCTCCGGGAGGGGTATTTCGACCCCAAGAGGTCCATGGGCTGTGGGAGAATAATAACCAGCCCTTAGTGGGCTGGGAAAACAGCCACAAAGGCCCATGGCGCAGGAGAGAAAGTCCTAAAGCAAAAAGTGGAAAATCAGCCAATAGGAGGCAATCCTTCTCCAACTAGGATTGGAGTTGAAGTAGGATTGCTCCCACCTCCTATTTCGGCCGACCCAAAGGCCTTGGCTGCCTCTCCTATCCTCTCCTCCTATATATACTAGTGGATTGGGTGGTTTTTGGACAGAATTTCCGGCCACGTGCTACCCGTTCCACCGGTGCATAGTTTCTCCTCTAGATCGGTTTTCTGCAGCGCTTAGGCGAAGCCCTGCCTGAATTGCTCCACCACCATCACCGGAGCGCCGTCACGCTGCCGGTGAACTCTCTCTCCTCTCCACCTCCTCTCGCTGGATCGAAACGGTGGAGATCGTCATCAAGCTGCATGTGTGCTGAACGCGGAGGTGCCGTCCGTTCGGCGCTAGATCGGAAGGACCGTGATCGAGATCGCGAGACGGTTCGTGATGTGATCACGGTACGGATCGTGATGAGTTCGTGGGACAGATCGTGATCAAGATCGTGAGATGGATCGTGATGAGTTCATGGGACGGATCATGATGTGTTCGCGGGACAGTTCGTGATTGGATCGCGGGACGCTCGGCGATTTGGATCGCGAAGATGTTCGACTACACCAACCGCGTTTCTTAACGCTTCCCGCTTAGCGATCTACAAGGGTATGTAGATCCACTCTCCCTCTCGTAGATGCTCATCACCATGGATAGGTTTGCGTGTGCGTAGGAAAATTTTTATTTCCCATGCGATGTTCCCCAACAGATTTGGGGGCGTGCCATGCCGGGGCCAGATTTGGGGGCGAGGGCGAGGTCGACGGGGTCGGGGGGTCGGGGGCGAGTGTCGGGGTCGTCGGCGAGCGCCGGGGTTGTGGCGAGGGAAGGACTCCGGTGAGGTCGAGGGCGAGGGCAGGGCTCCGACGCTTGAGGCAGGGTTGCGGCGAGGTCGAGGGCGAGGGCACGGGCTCCGGCGGCGATGAGGGGGGAGAAGAGAGAGTGGGGATTTGGGGGGAAAAGCAGAGGCGGGAAGCAGATTTGTGGGATAAGTCAACATAGCAGTAGTGTGTTTCCTAAAAACACGCTATAGCTATCACATGTAGCTATAGCATGTTTATCCAAGAAGCACTACTACTATCACAGGTAGGTATAGCGCATTTCTACAAATGGCGCTACTGCTATTTCGACTAGCTATAGCTCTTTTTCGGCAAAGCGCTACCACTATAACTAGTACCTATAGCAGTTTTCCTGTTTGTTTCTTCTATTGTCTTTTCCTTTATTTTCTCTTCCTTTTCTTTTCTTATTTTTCTTTTCCTTTCTTTTCCTTTTTTCCAAGAGAAGGAACGAAGGGAGGGTGATATAATGTATATAACTAAAGCGATATATATTGCATCATTTGACGGTTAAGTATGTATACAAAATAGGAACATATAGATTACATCATTTGACCCATGCATAACGGTGAAGTGTGTACACAAAATAGGAACATATATATTACATCATTTGACCGGTAATGGTTCCTCAATGTCGACATTTTCGTTTTTGAGTGAGCTTCTTTCCCTTCTTGGTCGTTGAAGAATAATTGAGCCCCTCATTGTGACTTTTCCTTTTCCATGGAGTACGATCTTTCTTAGGTAATGTAGTATTGATTCATCTTTTCACGTCTACTTCATCATCATCGTCATCTTCCCTCATTGGGTTGCCATTGGGTTGTCCTACTATTCGTTGGCGACTCCATCAATTCCAATGATGTTCCTTTTGCCTCTCCTCACGACAACACGGCTGGGATTTGCACGAGTTGGTTATGAAGAAGCATTGTGTAACGTGCTTAGCATGTACCCATGGCTTGTTTTTTGCGATAGCGTTCATGGTACCACTATTGGCACCGGGTATAGTCATGGTAGTGAAATACCGGTTTTCTCTTTCGACATTCTTAGCCCATCTGACACGGATCATCATCGCATTGTGCAGTCCAGAGTAGTCAAGCTCCCAGATCCCTTCCGTATAATCTCTCAGTTGCGCCGTTGTCGCTATCAGTCATGCATTCCATCGTCACCCCTGAGTTCTGATCATCATTATCCATATCTTTGGCTTATGTGTAGAACGTGTATCCGTTGATGTCGTATGCCTGATATGTGACGAGGTTGGGCGAGGGGCCATGTGCTAAGGCGTATATGAGCAATCCGTCCTTAGAGCCCTCTTCCGGGTGATTTGCAATAATATGATCTTTGAACCAATGCAGCAAAGTGGAGATGTGCTCTCTAGTAACTTCGCCGTTCATCTTGCAAACCCCTCGATCACGATATTTCTTTGCAATAGTTTCTTTGTGTAGTGTCGCGAAAGGATCTACCTGTTGTAGGTGTTGTAGCACTACCAAGTTTGCTCTGTAAAATTCGTTGCATCGGTGTGAGTAGGCCATATGCAGTTCCCTGCGACCGTTGGAGTGACCTTCTCCTTTGAGCCTCCCATCGTGCTTGTTAACGGGCAAACCAACACCAGGCAGCCGGTCTGTGCCATATACAAAATTCTCGCAGAAAGAGATGCACTCGTGTGTCAAATAGCCCTGGACAATGCTTCCATCTGGACAAGACATGTTACAAACGAATCTTTTGATGATCCCATTCATCCTCTCAAACGGAATCATGTTGTGCAAAAATGACGGCCCCAGGTCTATTATGTCGTCCACAATATGGACACACAGATGCACCATGACATCAAAGAATGCGGGCGGGAAGTACATATCAAGCTCATTTAGTATGACAACAATCTCTTCATGTAGCCTTCGGAGCTGCTTCACACTGATCGACTTTCGAGAGATGACATCGAAAACGTTGCAGAGACCAATAAGCGTTTCACGGGCGTGCTTTCCCATTATCCCTCTAAGGTCAAAAGGTAGTATCTGCGTCATCATCACATGATAGTCATGGGACTTGATCCCGCTGAACCTTTTCTTCTTCATGTCTATATATCTTCTTATCTTGCCACAGTAACCAAAATTAACTTTGATTCCAATAAGGCACCTGAAGAATTGATCGATCTCAACCGGACTTAAGGTGAAGCAAGAAGGGGAGCAATAATACTCTTCCTTTACTTTTTCACCCTTCTTCTCCCGCGCCTCTTTCTTCGTCTCTATCTCCTCCGAATTTTTATGAGGAGGCACGTGCAGATCTGCCCGGATATCCAAATCTTGCAAGTCTTTTCTTGCCTTCGGCCCATCCTTGGTCTTATCCTGCATGTTCATTAGTGTCTCAAGCAAGCTCTCAAGGACATTCTTACATATATGCATTTGATCAAGGCAATGAGGCATGTCGAGTTTGTGCCAGTACTCCAAGTCCTAGAAAACAGACCTCATCTTCCATACCTTCAGCAGCGGCTCCGGCTCCTTTTTCGTCGTCTTTCCCGGCACGGGGCACTGTTCCTAGTTTTTCAACAACTCATCGATTTTGGCGCCGCTCCGCTTACATGGAGGTCCTCGATGCTCAGCCTCACCATTGAATAGATCTCCATGGTTTCTCCACAGGTCGTCCTTCTCGAGCCATCTTCGATGCCCCATGTACACGATTTTCCCAGACTCGACATCTTTCCTTGACGTTCGTAGCTGAGACGTTGTATCATCCATGCACCGTGTGCATCCGCAATATCCATGTCACACATGTACTTCGACATATCTGTAACCGAGATAGTCGTGCACCATTGTGATCAATGCGGCGCTCGTATAGAAATAATCGCCTTTGTTGGCGTCCCATGTCTTGGCTGGTATTTTCCATAACGTGTCTAACTCCTCTTGAAGTAGCCCAGATACAGATTAATACTATTTCCCGGTTGTTTTGGCCCTTGAATCAGCATGCTCATGTGTATGTACTTCGACTTCATGAACAACCAAGGGGCACGTTGTACATCCATACAAACACGGGCCATGTTCTATGGTTGGTGTTCTAGTTGGCAAACAGATTCATGTCATCCATACACGCGTCGAGCACGATGTTCCTTGCTTCACATACGAAATACCGATATTCGTCGATGAATGCTCTTCACTGGCTTCCATCCATGACGTATCTCAGCTTCGGATCATCTCCATCTTCAGGCTTCTTCCTCTCCGCGTGCCAGCGCATGAGCTTTGCTTCCTTGGAATCTACGAAATACCGCTAGAGACGCGGAGTGATCGGTAAGTACCTTACAAATTTCTGGGGAGATTACTTCCCGGCCTTCTTGTATTGAGAAGCATTGCACACCGAACATCTTGTTTTTCCGCGTGCTCCTTTCGATAAATTATGCAATCGTTGATGCATGTATGGTATGTAACATGCGAAAGATCAAGAGGGCACACGATCTTCTTGGCCTCATCCACACTAGTAGGACCTAGATTCCCCGCGGGAAGAACATCCTTTAGGTACTTGATAAGCTCATCGAGACAAGTTTCTGTCCATTTGTTTTTAGCCCTCGTCTTCAGGAGTTCGAGCGTGAAACTCAAGCGGGTCACATTGGCATTGCAACTATGACACAATTGAGTGTTCGAGTCTACCACCAATTGCTGCAGCTTGGCCTCCTCTCTAGAAGCAGCTCTCTCAGTACTCGTCTCCCCACACGATTGAACTTAGTACCGACGAATTCTGCAGCATGGAGTCCACCTTTTCTCCGCCACCATGTTTGGCCCCTTATTCGTTGACATATCCGGCCTCTTCCCCGTGGCCATGTCCGGCCCCTTCTCCGCCGCCATATTCGGCCCCTTCCCAGCCGCCATGTTCGGCCCCTTCTTCACCGCCATTATCAATCATCTCTTCGTCTTGCCCCGTGTCGTCATTGCCTGCATCGTCGGCGTCCTAACCATTATCATCCTCATCTTCAATTATCCACCGAGTATAGCCATCCACGAAACCAGTCATGAGCAGGTGCGCCAGCACACGACCATCGTAATAGGGGTCGCGCCAAGCTCATCGTTTGCATCTTTGACACAGACATAAAACCTCTGTCAGGTTATTTTCTTTCATGTCCCGCACCGCCGACCGCAACCACCTGTCCACCACCGTTCCACTGACCATCATGAACGCATGAACAGTAATAATAAACAAGTTGATTATAAAAATGCATTCATGCATCAAAGTCATACAAAAAATCGGTATGACCTTCCCTAAAAATAGGACATATATAGTTTGTCCGGAATTCGCTAAAACGGAAATAAATCGATAGTTCGGCAAAACATAGGAAACTCACAAGCACAATTTCGCGGCAACTCATGCCACACACACACAATTTCCATCATATCGCCCGATTATGTCATATCGCACACATACACATATTTTCATTCTTGCAAAAGCATAAATTTTTAATCACCTATCTTGATATCGAGCACGGTGATTATGATGTCGATAGGTGTCACCACACACACCTATGGAATGATCAAAAGTGGACAAAGCTCTTCTTGACAAGGCTATAGATCTGGTTAGGGAGGTACATAGGTCACTCACTAAATGCTAGCTAGATCTACCTAGCTTGCTAGTTTTGGAGGAGACAAGTTCAACGAGTGGAGGGGGAAGGAAAAAGAGAAAGGAGATGCATTAATGGAGGTTGGTGTAGTTAGCTAGGAGTAATAAAGAGAGAGAAAGATAGGTAGAAGAAGGAGAGTATTGGGGGGGAGAAGTTGTGAGGAAGAAGCAAAGTGAGGGAGAGAGGAGGTGGGAGCTAGGGGAAAGTGAGGAAGAGAGGAGGGGAGGGGGAGGGAGAAGGTGGTATGGCTGTGGCTTAGCAGTAACGCTGGGCTCAAAATGCGTTGCTACTAATAAGCTAGCAATAGTGCTCCTCTGCACATGCGCTACTGCTAAGCGGGGCCCTCCATGTGGCCAGTTTCAGAATTAGTAGTAGCGACATGAAGGAAAAGTGTGCTACTACTATTACATTAGCAGTAGCGCGGTTATTCTGGACGCGCTACTGCTAAACCTAGCATGGCGGGAACGGTCGGTCAATTTTAGTTGCAGCACTGTTCTACCGAGCCGCGCTACTGCTAAGTTGTTAGGAGTAGCGCCTGTCCGCGGACCGCGCTACTACTAATTAGCAGTAGCACCTCTTCCTGTCCCGCGTTGTTGCTATGATTTTGTGTATAAGGTTTTTCCTAGTAGTGTTGGGGTCGAGGGCGCGGCTAGTCCACCAGGGGCTGGCGCACTACCCCTCACAACCCATGGGTCCCTCCAGAGAAGGTGGACCCTCAAAACACTTCTGGCATCTCCGTCAAAAAATCTGTAAGTCCCAGAACCAATTTAGAACTTGAATACTAACTTCCCATATATTAATCTTTAACTCCAGACCATGACGGAACTCCTCATGACATCTCAAATGTCATCTGGGACTCTGAACAACTTTCGGTCACCAGCATACATAACTCACTAATAAAAAATCGTCACCGAACATTAAGTGTGCAGACCCTTCGAGAACCATGCAGACATGAGCGAGACACCACTACGGCCAATAACCAATAGAGGGACCTGGATGCCCATATTGGTTCCTACATATTCTATGAAGATCTTTATCGGACAAACCATGATTTCGGATTCAATCAATCCCGCATGCAGTTTCCTTTGCCCAGCGGTATGTTACTTTCCCGATATTCATCGTCGGTACCTCTATACCTATTTCAATCTTGTTACATGCAAGTCTCTTTACTCGTTCCATAATACAAGATCTTGTGACTAACTCCTTAGTCACTTTGCTTCCAAGCTTCTTGTGGTGTTGTATTACCGAGTGGGCCCAAAGATACCTCTCTGTTATATGGAGTGACAAATCCTAGTCTCGATCCACACCAACCCAACAGACACCCTTGGAGACACCTATAGAGAACCTTTATAGCCACCCAGTTATGTTGTGACGTTTGGTACACACACGACATTCCTCCAGTGTCAGGTAGTTGTGTGATCTCATGGTCATAGGAACAAATACTTAACATGGATAAAGCAGTAGCAATAAACTAACACGATCAAATGCTATGCTTGTTGTTGGGTCTTGTCCATCACAACATTCTTCTAATGATGTGATCCCGTTATCAAATGACAACTCATGCCCACGGTCAGGAAAGCTTGACCATCTTTAATCAACGAGCTAGTCTAGTAGAGTCTCAGAAGGGGCAGAGGTGATTTTAATATTTGCTTTAGTTAGGCCAACTAGGTCGATTTTTCTTGCCATGGGAAGAGGTGCTTTGTGATGGGTTTGATCTTGCGGTGTTCTTTCCCAGTGACAGAAGGGGCAGCAAGGCACACATGTATCGTTGCCATTAAGGATAACAATATGGGGTCTATTCCTACATTAATATATCTTGTCTACATCACGTCACCGTTCTTATTGCATTACTCCCTTTTTCCATGAACTTAATACACTAGATGCATGCTGGATAGCGATCGATGTGTGGAGTAATAGAGGTAGTTGCAGAATCGTTTCGGTCTACTTATCTTGGACGTGATGCCTATATAATGATCATTGCCTGGATATCGTCATGATTATTTCCTCTTCTATCAATTGCTCAACAGTAATGAGTTCACTCACCGTGCGCTATACTCATGAGAGAAGCCATTAGTGAAACCGACGACGCACAGGTCTACTTTTCTAAGATATTGCTTTCCAACCTACTATTTTACCTTTTTTGTTTTCATATCTAATAATGGAAAACACAAAACAATACCTCGTTGCACATTTTCTTTATTTAATTTATTGTGTGTTTTCCAAAGCTATCATTACCTAATCTCTCTTTTTACCGTTGAGAGCTTGACAACCTCTCTTACGCATCGGGTTGCAAGTATTAGTTATTTGTGTGTAGGTGCTTTTTATGTGGGTGCCTCATCTTCCTCTACAGATTGATACCTTGGTTTCACAACTGAGGGAAATACTTACCATCACTGTGCTGCATCATCCCTTCCTCTTTGGGGAAATACGGACGCAGTCTCAAGCCACGTCAAAGGAATTGCTGGCACCGTTGCCTAGGAGGAAGCGATCTCATATACCAAGTTCCTAATCACAAATCTCATATCCTTGCAATTTAAATTATTTTCCATTTGACTCTGGTTTTCCTCTCCCCACTTCACAAATTTGCCATTTTATTCGCCCTCTTTCTCATTTGCCAAATTTCTGTTTGATTTTTTGGTTATTTGTCACCATGAGTAATTTTGGTATGGCAGAAACAGGTGATTGCAGGACTCCTAAAATTTGATGTTCTGGTAATCTGGATTCTAAAACTTCTGTTTTGGGGCAAGGGAACATTATAAGAAAAGGAACTATCCAAGAATTTTTCAATTGTGTTGGAAGCTATCTCTTGATGATGCTCCTATACTTAAAATATCTAAAACTTAGGTGGAAGCTATCTCAACATTAGTTTTGAAACTTGAAAATAGGTTTATCCGCATATACCCTACCTTGCAAATATTGTTTTATGAGCTACCTGTTTTAAAAGATCCTAAAGCTAAAAAGTTAGCTACCCTTTTTTCTCATGAATGAATTTGATCACATAGTATGAGAAGCTAGGAATTGTTTTATCATTGGTAAGAGTCATGAAAAAACAATAATAGATGAGATCATTTATGAAAGCAATTACATGTTAAGACATTTTCTTGGGAATAATCATCTTTTGATGAAAATATTAAAAAAGAAGTCCGCGTTTTAGATATGATCCAACAAACTTTTAATGATGTTAATCAACAATACTCTTGGTTTGTAGCCGGTGATCAAAGAGTATACATTGATGGACAACTTGATAGTGCTAAAATTTCTATGGATAATGTGTTTCAAGTTATATTTACAAATCCTTTTGATTAAAATACATCTTTGAAGAAAAAGAAGAAAGATGACAATACCTGAATCGATGCGTTATGCCTAGCTAGGGGCGTAAAACGATAGCGCTTGTTGGGAGGCAACCCAATGAATAAAATATTTTTATCTTTTCCTTTATGTTTTTGAGTGTTTCCAAAATTATGATTCATTTATGATTGTGTTTTTATGTTTTAATTAGTGTTTGTGCCAAGTAAAGCCTTTAGGATGATTCATAAGATGAGTAGAAATAATGCTGAATCTGAAACAGAAACTTTGTTCCAAGTGCAAGAATTTTCATTTTTACTGGAATGTGATATGGAGTTAAAAATTTAACACAGTGTTTATATACAAATTATTTACGTTTTCCGAATTTTTCCGAATTTTTAGAGGTCTAAATGTATAGGTATAGTATAGATTACTACAGACTGTTCTGTCTGAAACAGATTCTGTTTTCGTTCCATTGTGTCCTTGTTTTGATGAATTTATGGCTTTTATTCGGGGGTATAAGTCATGGTAAATTTAAAAAGTATGTATAATGCAATAATAAAGTGGTATTCCCTTTATTATACTAACGGATCTCATGAAAAATTTGTCAAGTTTCGTGTGATTGAAGTTTTCAAGTTTTGGGTGAGATCACAATGGATGAAGTAATAAGGAGTAAGAAGATCTTAAGCTTGGGGATTCTACAACACTTCAAGATAATATCCAAAGATCAACAAGCAACTAAGCTTGGGGATGCCCCAAGTGGCATCCCTCTTTCTTCTAACAACCATCGATATTTTACTTGGAACTATATCTTTACTCGTCACATATCATGAGTTTTGCTTGGAGCGTCTTGTATCTTCGCTTTATGTTCTTTTTATCCTTGCTTCATACACCTATTTGAGAGAGCCAAAATTATGCTATGATTTTCAAGAATTATGCATCACTTAAATCTATTAAGCAAAGGAATTGCTCTAGTGATTCACTTACATCTTTTTGAGCACGACATGCTTTTACATGGTTGAAGAAATGCGCTCATGATTCACTTAGATTATTCCGAGGGTTTGTAATTTAGAAGAAATCCTCTCATTCTTGACATATATTATGTTGAGAGATGAAACTTTTATGCTCATGATCTTCACTTATATCCATGTGAGCTTGTCAAAACCAATTACAATATATGAAACTATTCCCAAAGTGATAGATATTCAAGAGGGATATAATAAAAACTTGATTTTTTGTAATAGTTTTGAGACATGACAATAGTGATATGTAAATTATGTTCGTAAGTAATTATGCTTAGTGAGAATATTGATGTTAAGGTTTGTGATTCCCTATGCAAGCACTGAAAGTGTGTTATATCGACTAGAGGGGTGTGAATAATTGGTGATTTTTGCAAATTCATCACTAAGAAATTTCAACTTGAGCAATTTGAAATGTGATGAACTACTACCAACAGAATAAGTACTCAAGTGTATGAGAAACATAGTAATTGCATAGTCATCATGATGAAATAAAGCATGCACAGAATATAGGTAGCGTGATATAGGATAAGAAGTTGAGGAACAAGGTAACTGAAGAATTTGAGGTGAGGAAATTGAGAAAGTCTTCAGCCAAATTCTTCAAACAGTAATGCTCAATTTCATCAACAGGTATACCAGGAAATAGAAGGGTTGAGGAAATGGAACTAGGTAGCTCGATGAGGAGAATGGTTTGATGATCCAGTTCCAACTATTGTGACAATCGTACGTCTGGTTTGGAGCAGCCTGGTATTTAAACCAGAGGACACCCAGTCCCAGGACACACAGTCCTTACCATATTCTCCTTGAGCTAAGGTCATACAGTCCTCGCCCAACACTCGTCGTAAGTATTCACGATAGACTTCCAAACCCCTCACAAATGGGTCATCCAACGATCCACAATTTGCAGTTGGATGCTCTAGACCATGACGCACTAACCGTCTGGAAGATACACAGTCTTCAAAGGTTAAAAAGCGTCAGTTCCACATAGGAACAATCTCTTTAGTGATGCTCAATCACTTTGGATTTGGTGGTTTGGTTTTGGGGTTTTTCCTCAGTGTTTATTTTCTCTCAAAGTCATCGAGGATGTCTTGCTCTCAAAGACAAGTGCCAGTTTTCTCTCGAAGCAGCCAACCAACTAGTGGTTATGCGGGGTGGCTATTTATAGCCAGGGTGCAATCTGACATGATAAGACATAAATGCCCACAATGATATGACTGTTATGTGATTTTTTCCAAAAGTAGTATCTATTTTGTACAAAATTAGAAAAGCATATATCAAAATTGAAAAAAAAATAGCACCCCGTCGGCCTCTGGTGGGCTGAAGAGGGGCCAGTCGGCCATTGGGAGGCCGAAGAGGGGCCCGTCGGCCACCACCAGGCCGAAGAGTGCCCTGTCGGCTAGTGGGAGGCCAAAGAGCTGCCCGTCGGCCTCTGGCTGGCCTAAGAGGCATGGTCGGCCTCCAGGAGGCCGATGGGCCCCTGGATAAGCCCGAGCACTCTTTTCTTTCTCCTCTGACCACTCCTTTCACCCTCCCCCATCCTCTAGGCTCCCCATCTCCACCTTCCACTCCTGTTTCCCTCTGGTGCTTCCACCTCCACGCCGATCTCTTCACCCGTCCACCCATTTTCGTATCCAACCCACGTAAACAATAGATCAGGGCGCTCTCCACAGGCCTACGGTATTTTTTTTGCTTCCAACTCAATCAAGTGTCAGCTTTCCACTCGGTTGTGGATTCAGTTCTTATTGGTCACTGTTTGTTTGCAGGTAAATGGCTTGCCCATTTTGCTGAGCTCTAGGTGGCCCTTGTTCTGTCGTTGATTCCTGTGCGTCTGTATTCTATATCTTGTTTATCTGGTAGTGGCATATGGTTCATGTTGTTTTGGTTGGAATGTATTTGAATGCATTTGTTTATAAGATTATGATGTTTGCTTCCATTCTTGTTGTAGTATGTTCTATGAAGTGTTAGATCACATCTTGCTCGATACATTGAGGAGTGCAGAGCTTTAGCTATTCAGAGAGGTGACACAGATATTGATCTTGCTCTGCACAATAGTGAGGGTAACTTATACCATGTTATATTTATACATGGTAGGATGAGCAGTAAATTCCATGGTCCTTCGTGGGAGGAACTTGTGAATGATTATGGTCTCCGTCATCGTGAAATGATGACTCTTAGGATTGAGCACTATGGAACTATGATTAGTGTCGCTTTTCATCGGGATGGTGTTATGTTGTTTCCTTTACCCTGTGTTGGTAAGTTATTTGTTTGACTAATTTTCAGTTTTGTTTCATCTTATACATTTTGTTGTTCTGCTCAGTTAGTGAAATTATTATTTTGTAGCTCTTGAGGACCTGCGTGAAACTCAGAGGGAACTTGTTGACAGCTGTTTTTATAGTCGTGGTGCCTCTCTGACTTATCATCAAATGTATGTCATGTCGTGGCAGCTCTTTGATGACAACTACATATTGTGTACTCCTTTTGTTCATAGGATGGATTCCATGAATGTTATTTGTCAACATATGGTAAGCTTTGGTTTCAGGAATTTTTATTTATTTGTTATTTGCTGTAGCTGAATACCATATAACTTGATTTTTTTGTCAGGTTATTCCTACCATGGTTGTGAGGAGTTTGAAGGAATTTGTGTCAATTCCTAGGACTGGTTCTTTAACTCTTGAAATTACTTTGGATTCTGAAGATGATGAAATATTTGTGAGCATTCCTTGTTCCTACTTCATTGGCTTGGGTGGTAGAATGGTGTTGAAGAAGGAAGGTTTTGGTAATTTTCTGCTGGCATCGTCTATTGAAGTCAACAATTTGGTGCTCATAACCTTCAAAGAGCGTGAACAGGAGGTAGCTGTTGTTTTCAGCTATCTGCCATAGTAATCGTATTGTCTCGCCCTACTATCCCCCCATTTTCTTTTCCTGCCCTACTATCCCGCCATATTGTTTCTCGCCAAACTCTGCCGCCACTTTCTTTCCTTCCATTCTCTACCGTCATTCTCTCCTGCCACTTTCTTTCCCGCCTTTCTCTCCTGCCATTTTCTTTACTGACCTTCTCTCCCGCCATCTTCTCTTGTGAACCTATATAACCACATCCTAGTAAGGTGGGTCAGCAGGCCCTTCTTTTCCCTTTCACTCCAGCCATCCTTTCGCTCCTACCATCCTTTCGTGGAGATGGCTCATCCTCATTATCCTTTTGATCGTAGTTTTAACTCTGGTATGTCCGATCGTCTTCTCCGTCTAGCCGCCAATTTCAAGATGGATGATAGAGTAGTTCCATGCGAGGAACTCATTAGTTGTGACACCATAATGAATGAGTTGGATCACTCATTAGCTAGGAGTGGGTGGCCACCCAAGACTTTTGAGGAGATACGGAAAGAACTTCTCAGGTTGCATGGAAGTTGGCAAAAGCAACTGCATAATGGTGAATCTTACCTCAGGATTAATATGAATAATTCAGATTTATGGTCAGCAGATAGTACGGACGAAGACGACCTCTTCATGCCGAGCACCAAGGTCAAGACTACCTCATCGTCGACGGGATAGATTTCTACATCGACGAAGGGTAAGAGTTCTACATCAATGAAGGGCAAGAGTTCTGCATCGACGGAGGACGAAGACGACCTCTTCATGCCGAGCACCAAGGTCAAGACTAACACATCGTCGAAGGGCAAGAGTTCTGCATCAACAAAGGGCAAGAGATCTGCATCGATGGAGGATGATGATGATGCATTCATGTAGTACTGTTTCATGTAGTACTGTTATTTGTAGTGCTGTATAATTTGAGTTGTATTGTTTAATTAAGTTGTAAAGTTTAATTCAGTTCTACTGTTTAATTAAGTTGTAACGTTTAATTCAGTTGTACTGTTTAATTTAGTTGGATGCATTTAGTTTTTGCAGTACTAGTGTTATCTCTCTACACCAATTGACCACTAAAATAGAAAATGAATATGTCTCATACTTGAATATGTCTCATGCATGAATATGTCGCGTACATGAATATGTCCCATACATAAAATAGACATATGTCTCATACATAAATAGATAGTCATGTCTCATACTTAGATAACTATATCACTGCTCAGGATGGCAACGAATCTTGGGCTTCCTCGGACGAGGACCGGAAGGTGATAAGCACTGAGGCGGTGGACGAGTGTCACGATAACCACGACCATAGACCACCTCGTTCGTCAGTGTCTGTGTCTCCTGCGTCGATGGTGGTGCTGGAGTGACAAGAACTGTCTCCGAGATATCATAGGTATTTGCACCTCGTTCATCAACCTCACCATCGCCGAGTATGTACGAACCAGGACCAGTAAACACAAGTGACTGAACTGAAGTCATGAACGGTTGCGACTGGCTACCGACTGTGGTAAAGTAAAACATGTAAAATTGATTTACAAGGCTATAATTTTTAAAAGCATGGACAAAGTAAAGTTAGTTGGGTCCATCTGATGAAGCCAAGAAGAGCCCCTGGGTTATGAAGAAGGTGGCTGCTGGTAGAAATAGCCCCCTAGTTGTGAAGGAGGTGTCTACTGCCAGGAGGATCCCCCGGGTTGTGAAGGAGGTGTCTGCTCCCAGGAAGACATACCTGATTGCGAAGGAGGTGCCTGCTTCAAGGAAGAGATCCCTGGCTACAAAGGAGGTGTCAGCTGCCCGGAGGAGCTCCCTGGTTGTGAAGGTCGAGGTTCCAAATCCTCCATAGAGGTTCGAGGTTCTAAACGCTGCGGAGAGGGGCGTGGCGGACGATGTGTTGCACAAGTGTTAACAACATCTGAAGACCTTCTACATGTAACAGTTGCATAAATCCCGTGTAGCTTCCCTTGAAGACTCTTCAACCTTGTTACTTGCTCTCGCAGTGGGATATTTTCTCCTCTCTCAAAGCGGTCCACTAAAGCGGTAACCTCCTCTAGCGCCTCATATGCCAATTCACCCTATACACAGAAAGTTAACCAATTGTACATGTTCAGGTTAAGGGAAAACTTAACATGTGAGAAAAATAGCACATACCGCGTGCTGTCTGGTTCCCACAACTGAGGTAGTTGGGAACAAATCGCTGATGAGAGGGTCTTGGATATGATCTGGAGCTGATGATGGAACCAAGTAGATGCTCGTCCTATGCCGGTAATGCTGCAGATACAACCCGAACTTGTGTGAGTCAAAGGCCCGAACTTCATCCCAGATATTTGTCGATGCAGTAGTCCATTCTTCGACGTAAGGGATGATGTCGCGAAGCCAAGAAGCCTGGGACTTGTTTCCTCCTATGCGATTGTACCTGAGATTGAAATGCACGTTACATGATTAGTTATATGCCGAATGCAGACATGAGAACTAAAGTAGTATTACTTACTTGTGCATGTGATCTTGTAAGTCTGGAATAACAGGAATGTCAGGCTCTTAGCATAGAATGAACTGTCTCATCAACCTATCAAGAGCCATCTCCTCGACCGTCACGTCAAACACCAACTTGGCCTTGGTCATCCAATAATGCCGATCTCTAGTGCACAATCCATAAATCCCAACTGGGGACCTTTCTGAAATAGCATGATCGGAGTATGGCTCCCATATAACTTGATCCTCGTGCAAACTATCAAACTGCTCCATGAAGGAGGGGTAGCAACCCCTCACCTGGCTATGCGCAAACTGTCTCTATGCATGACAACAAACATTTGTAAATAATATTGAATAGAGAGAAATAAGCATTAGTAATTCATATTGTTACTAATTATGAAAATACCTCTCTCCGTGCCCAAACAGATCCCATAATAGGCAAGTCACCGATAAAAGGCAGGTAAGTCCCAGCCATGTCCTCATTACCAAAAGGTTTTTCAATGTTGATGTAGGGTCGACCAATAGGGAATATCTCATATGGACAAAGCTGCAACAATAGTGGACATCCAACAAGACAAGATTTGCACAGGCCTCTATACGTAGCCGCTAACACAGCAGAACCAAACTCCTCTGCACAATGTTCTCCGGGCAACGTGCGTCAGCTATCTCTCATGCAACACCGATGAGTCGTGCATCGACAGTGGTCACGTGGTTCTCTGTGAACATTGTCTTGCCGAACAACCACATAATATATGCCTCTAGGGATCGGTAAAGCCGTGCCTCTGACAACTAAACATTGGGATATTCCAAGGAGATAATCTGAAACTGGCTCAACCACCTGAAAAGAGGCCCGTGACGATCGTTGTCTAGCACCATAGTAGTTGGCACCACAGCCAGAAAACGGGCATGCATAGATGCTAGCCAACCAGTTTTTACCTCTAAAGGACCTATGGCAGCACCGGCCAGAGGTAATCCCAACAAGTAAGACACATCCTGTAAAGTAGGTGCCATCTCTCCCTAGGGAAAGTGAAACGTATGTGTCTCTAGTCTCCATCTATCTACTAAGTAGGTAAGGAGTGACGTGTCGTAAGAGAAACATGTTACTTGCCTCTTGCGCAACTGCATTGGTTCACCTGCCTCATCCAAGTACGGATGATCAACCGACTCATCCAATGTACCCTCAACCAGTAGTGCCAAGGGTAGAAGTCCAGCCCAACTTAACCTACAAAATAAATAGAATGTAGCATACAGTTAGCGTCTATCAAAAGGATGTCAAACATAGTAAGTCATTATGTCCACACATACCTAT
This sequence comes from Hordeum marinum, assembly GCA_022496015.1. Taxonomy (NCBI): domain Eukaryota; kingdom Viridiplantae; phylum Streptophyta; class Magnoliopsida; order Poales; family Poaceae; genus Hordeum; species Hordeum marinum. The sequence goes on from CM039678.1 coordinate 474,573,566, forward strand.
GAACCCATAAAGGGTGTGTCATCTAGTTAGACTTTGGGGTGAGAGTGATCAACACATCTAAGTTTGTGCCCGATTCCATAAGTGCGCCTCGGTGCCCTCTATCAATATTACCATTAATCAATGGATACGAAGCCATATCTGCAATTAGAACATAGTCCACACATATTACAGAATAAAACATAGTCCATCATATTACACGTTAAAACATAGTCCACACTTATTACAAAATAAAACATAGGTGTTTGCATAGTACAAATAGAAACATAGTCCGACATATTACACATTAAAACATAGTGCAGACATATTACAAATTAAAACAGACGGCACATTATGTAGCTTCTGAGTTACTTATTCCTCGCCCGCCCCTTCGGCCTTGACTGCCAGGACCTCCTCTAGCTACTGATGTCGTAGTCGTCGATGTGGAAGCACCGTCTTTCTTCAGGTCGGGGCAATATTTCATCCTATGCCCATAAGCCGCATAGAGCAAACATTGTTTGGTTGCTCCACCAGCTTTATATTGGTCCATATCGTTTCGGATGTGCTTTACCTTACGTGTGCCCCTCCAAGTTCACCGAAGTCCAGGAGCCAGGATGTATACTCTCTCACCATCGTTTACCTTGTTGAAATTGCCGAGGACTCTAAACCCTGCCATCTCACCTGTCTAGACATAGAGTACTGCCTCTTTTGAATAGTAAGGACACACGAAGGAGATAGCGTCCAACACATGTGAGCAAGGCAGGTGCAATAACTATGGTTTGTGGCATGTACACTCACAATTTGATAAAATTCCGTTCCAATTTTAACCTCATGCCTCTTCACCTCATTTGCAAAATCAAAACCATTAGTAGGAAGCTGAACCTCGTACCTCCTATCCTGATTACCACCAATAGAAGTCAGGATTTGCCCTTTGTACTGACTAATCAGGAATGTACCATCCACAAACATCACAGGAGGACAATGCTGGAAAGCTTCGATGCACATACCAAAAGAGAATACTCATTTCAACACCTTGTAATCTGGTATAATCTCCAACCTCGTGTGTTGTATGCTAACATAAGTGTCGGGATTCCTCTCCTTCAGTATGTCAAGGAGACGGACAACATTATCATATAAGTCGAAAAACGTCCCAAACCTTTCCTCCATAGCCTTCTGCTTAGCCCTCCAAGCCTTCGCATATGGAATATCATAATTCCACCTGACCTTCACTGATGTCTGGATATGTTTGATTCCATATCTTTCTTCTCAGCTATCTCAGTATACATGAGTTGCGCTATGAGAGTTGAAGTCGGGTTTGGATGACGAACCAACAGGTTTTTCCTCATACAATTATGCGGGACCACATTGGTGACAACCCAGTGGATGTTATACTTTGGCACGTGGTCGTATACCTTCGCAGGACAACCTGATTCAACACACTTCACGGTATATTTTGTTGGACTCGATATGTGTGTTCGGAAAACCATCTGCGTAGACATAGCCCACTTTATCACCGCATACTTCATTTTTTTCTTTGTGTCAAACATAGCCTCGATCTGGACTTGGTTCAGTTTATATTGCCATGGAGTCTCATGGCCATCGTTGATAGTAATGCCGGTGGATATGTCCTGATCCCATGAAGAAGGAATCAGTACGTCCACCTCATCCTCAGAATTTTCAGAATCGAGATCCTCCGCAAACCCATCCTCGTCCTCTTCCTCCATCACCCTCAGCATTTCATCGCCTTCCTCATCCCCATTAGCAACACCAGAGCCAGCTAATACTATCAACTGAATACTCTTCCCAGTATCATGACCACTAACATTGTGTGGCACATAATCTGACTCTTTCTCGGCTTGGCTAGCATCCACACCCGGTGGCTGTGACCCACATACATAAATCTTGTTAGCCACTTGACTACCCTGGCCTGGTTCATACCCCACATTGAGTTGTACGATATTCTCCTCCTTCGCCACTAGTTTCACTAGGGCTTGTGGGTGGATTCTTCGGTCTCAGGAACGACTTAACAGGGACAACCAATGCTGGCTCTTATCTATCGGAATCAACTCCCACTTGACATTTTTACAGGATTTGGTCCACAATGCATGAATACTCACGGAACAGACTTCAGTATCCAGACCAAAACTAGTAGTCAACCAGTGCTTCAACTGCCTAATGTCCAGTATGTCCGGGTCTGAAAGTGTCATGACGCCTTTTTTACACTCGTTAAGATCAACCCCCAACTCATTATATCAAACATTACCAGGGCCGTAATAAACACTGAAATTTACGGATTCAGACATTTTCACCTATCAGACATTGTCAGCTTCTCATTATTCACAACGAACAAATTTACACTAAAATAAACCTACACTAAAATATACCTACGTACACTAAATAAACCTACACTAAAATGAACCTACACTGAAATAAACCTACACTAAAATAAACCTACACTAAATAAACCTACACTAAAATATACCTACGTACACTAAATAAACCTACACTCAAATAAACCTACACTAAAATAGCAAGCTTCCACTAAAAATGACTACACTAACTAAACAAAATAAACTTACACTACCAAGACATACACTAAAATCACTACACTACATCAACTAATTTTACGTAAAATAAAAAAAACTAACCTAAACTAAAAAAAGGTATACCTTCTACGTGCGTGTGCCCTTCTTCTTCCTCTCCACCTTCTTATTCCTCTCCACCACACCACCTTCTCACCATTCACCCCACCACCACACCACCATGTCTCCTCCAAACGAACAACAAAGTACCCCATGGCAAAAAATGAGACCATAGGGCGGTGGAGATGCATATGATCTATTGTTTCAGCGGATTGAATAGGAAAATGGGTAGAGGATGGAGGAGATCTGGGGGGAATTCAGAGAAGAAAACGAGAGAGAGAGAGAGAGAATGAGCAGCGAGCGAGAGAGGAAGAAGAAGGTCCCGACGGTCGGGCCTTATCCAGGGGCTCTTCGGCCTCCTAGAGGCCGACGGGCCCTCTTCGGCCTCCTGTGGGTCGATGGCAGCCTCTTCGGCCACCCATGGGCCGATGGGCCCTCTTCAGCCGCCCGCAAGCCGACCAGTCCCTCGTTGGCCCACCAGAGGCCGACGGGGTGCTATTTTTGATTTTTTTTCATTATCGGCATATGCTTTTCGAATTTTGTACAAAATAGGTACTAGTTTTGAAAAAAATCTTGTTATGTGGATAAGATGATGGGGGACAGCTGGCGCTAGGCACAACAACAGTTGGAACTTTAAACTATCAAAGTCCTCAAGGCTTACCATGTTCCCCACTTTTAGGTAATTCACACTAGCAAAATCTTAACTCCTCAAAGACCAGAAGATCATCGTCTTTGTCACTGAATAATTTGACTAATATGCAAGAGATTTCCAAAAGGCTTCACCCAAAGGATAGGATAGGTTGAGGATTTTGGAGTTGACCACCAGTCGGAAATTTTCCTTAGTATTACCTCGGCCCCCTTTAACAATATGGTGTTAAATATGACTCAAAGAAAGGAAATGAAACTACGAAAACAAAAGTCTTCACGCTTCATAGTACTCCTTCATATCTTCAAGGTCACACCGAGTTCTTCAACTTCAAAGTCTTCAGGGAATACCAAAGTCTTCACCAAAGTCTTCAGCTAAAGACATTCATTTTTAGGGGTTGATAATCTCCGGATATATCAAACTCCTCATCGACTTATAGAACCTGTGTATACTCACAAACACATTAGTTCCTTCACCTATATGTCTTCAATACACCAAAGTCACTAAGGTACACTAGATGCACTAACAATCTCCCCCTTTTGGTGAGTGATGACAAATAGGTTAAGTTTTCAATGGGGATAATTATGTGAAGTGTAAGTACAGAGTTTGAGGAATTTCATTGCAAGATATAGAAGAACCCCCTTGAATATGTGCATATTTGAGAAATTTTCTTTGGACTGCAAATGCACATGGCAGTTTAAAAACATGGAGAACTACCCCTATAGCTTGTAATTCATACCCGAATTTAATATATGATATCAAGAATTTGACATGCATGATGAAAGTGGTGTCTGACGAAATTCAGCATGCCTGCATTAATGTAATTTGGGGAAATAGCATGCGGAAAGTAGTTAACAAGCGTTAGACCACCACCGGACTTAAATTTACAACTCAACCAACAAAAGCTTCAAAAGAGCGAGAGTTGTACCTTCAACAAAAACAGCCCATATATAGAGACCAGCTTGGAGACTAACTCAAATTATCTCCCCGTTTATAATCAAACACCAAAAGGGATGAAAATTGAGGACTAACGCCCTGAAGAATTTCATCTTGAAGGTGGTGGAGGAGCGCCAGCGTTGTCGGGGTCATTGTCGATGCAGGGCCAGTAGCAGTGTCATCAATTTCCTCAGCTTCATCCGTCTCACGCGATGCATAATATGAGCTTGTAACTAGCTGAGGAACGTGAATCTTTCTGAATTTCTTCTGAGGAGGATGAGACCAGTCAAAGTTCTGCTGAAATTCCATCTCCTTAAGTTCCTCAGGAGTCTTGAGATGTGCTAGAATCGCCAACGTGTGATCAAAGATTTCATGCACATAGTAGTGATTTTTCCTCATAGAGTTCCACGACACAGTCAGGTTATGAGAAATTGAAGCATAGTGACTCTTTACCCACCTGTGATTGCGATCAACCTTCTAATGAAGACTTAGAAGAAGCTCGTGACGATCATTATACGAGGGGCAGTAGCTAGAAGGTTTTGAGGCGAGGCTTTTGCAGTAGAATCTTGGAAAGCAAAGTCATCATTGGTGGCATAAGATGCAGCTTTGCGAAATTGGCCATCCAATGGACGAGTACCTTCATCTGCAACAACTTTGCCTTTTCCCCCAACTGAACAAAATGTGTTCTTGAGGACTTCAATCGATGGCAGGAAGCTGAAGTGATTCTGGAAGTCAGCCTTGAAGGGAATTGAAGACCTTGATCTGATGAATTTCATGATCCATGGAGCATAAGGCTTCAACTCAAAAGGTGACATAGCAATGTTGGCCAAAGTCCTCATGAAGAAATCATGATAATTTATGGGAATACCATGTATGATGTTCAACAGCAGATTCTTCATGATACCCAAAACTTCTTCTTCTTCAGAGTTGTAGCCCTTGATAGGACTGTGGGTTTTGGTCAAGATCCTGTAGATGGTCCTGGGCACATAGAGAAAATCCTTCGAAGGAGGTTCTTGATGGATTCCCAGGAGCCAAAGGCTGCATCATCACTTGCATCAGTTGCTTGGGCAGTTCAGGTTCATCATAGATGCAACGTGCTCCTTCTGAGGGAATGGCTATTGGCACGGTTCGAAGCAATTCAGTGGCTGGAGCGGTATAGTGTGTTGTTCCAGTCATCTAGTCCAGAATCCATGAATTGACATCAGAAGCATCACCTGAGATGTGTAGTGTTACATAGAATTGAAGAATTTGCTCTTCATTCTAGTCACAGATGTCCACACAGAATTGAAGAAGCCCAACATGAAGTACTCCATATCCACATGAGGAATTTGCTGATGCTCAAAGACTATTTCCTTGTCAAACAGCATTAAGGCATAGAAGTTCATCTACGAAGGACTCCAGAATCTTGTTCGACCGGTCCTTGCCGAGTCATATGGTTTTGGCCAAGTGAAGAATATGTGCTCATTAAAGAAATTCGCCTTGATGAATTTGGGGCACTTTGAGCCTTTGAAAGGCAATTTTAGCTTAGGCTGAAGATTTGGCTTGAAGCAGCCCACAATCTCCTTAGGCATGGCCGGAATTTCTTCAGACTAAAAATTTGGGTAGAAGTTTCCTCAGATGCAGTTGGGGCAGCAATTTCTTCAGCTGATGTAGCTGTAATTTCTTGATGAATAATTGCCACAGGTGTGGCCAAACCTTCAGATCTTGTTTCAATTTCCTCGGTCTGAGAAGGTGACTGTGGGATTTGGGTGATGGGAGTGGTCATTGGTGAATTGGGGTGTGCAGCCTCCCAATATTCATCATTGATGAGTGCAGTGGTATTTCCAATGTCCACATCCTCATCCATTTCTTAAACACCAGCCTCTTCAGTAGTTAACTAAGGTTGGGGCGATGATACGAGAGGGGTTGAAGCATTTGCTTCCACCTCTATTTCTTCATCAATCTCCTCTGAGGAAGCAACAGAATGATTTTCTTCATCTTCCATTTGGGATGACATAGCCAACACCAAATGGGACAATTTCATAGGCAGGCCCTAAGGAGATTGGAGTTGCATTAGTTAGCTAGGTTGACGAGCTTGACAGAGTCTTCAACTTCTCACAGCTGAGGAATCTGAAGTTCTTGCTTCTCTTTTCTGTACAGCCTTCTTCTCAACTGCCTTTGTTTTTGTCGCTTCTGATGTAGAACGAAGGTTGATATTCTTCACCCTTGAAGACTTTGCAGATTGAGCAAGGGGTGAAGGTGGAGGCGTTTCTTCTGGCATGACTGATGCAGTCTCCCTAGTTGACTCAATTTCTTCAGGTGCAAGAGTGGAGGTTTGTAACGCCCAAGATGCGATCCTATCCTTATTTTGGCACGAGGGCCTTGATAGGGATAGAAGCACATCTCGTCATATCGCAAGAATGGATATCATTACAAGTACATGTACAGAAGAGATGGGTATATGGAATTGGCTTACACTCGCCACAAGCTACATCAAGATCACATCAATACAACAACATATTCAAACATCATACAGAAGAGCAAGGTCCGACTTTGGACGAAAACAGACGATAAAATGACAACAATCCTTGCTATCCCAGGCTGCCGCCTGGAACCCATTCTAGATTGATGATGAAGAAGAAGAACTCCAAATAAAAACAATCATCGTTCTCACATCAAAGAATCAGATTACCTATACCTGCAACTGTTGTTGTAGTAATCTGTGAGCCACAGGGACTCAACAATCTCATTTCCAAGGGTATCCAGACTAGCATAGCTTAATGGATGAGGTATCATTAAGTGGTGAGGCTGCAGCAAGCAACTAAGCATTTATTGACTGGCTAACTTACGAATACAAAAAGTAAAGTGGGTGGTCTATGCATAACGGACGTGAACTAGCAATGATCACTAAGTGATCCTAAACACCTACTTACGTCAAACATAACACTACCGGGTTCTCCCTTGGACAAGGACTCCCGTGAAGAGAAAGTCATGGTTACGCACACAGATGGTGTATTTTATTATAGTTTACTTCAAGTTTGCTATGACCGGGTGTTAAACAAAGTTTCCAAGTTGCCACATAACTGCGGTCACGGCTTTCCAAAAGATTTAACCCTGTAGGGGTTTCCAACTCATCCATCACAAACTAACCACACGCAGCGTTGGAATTCCTCAACCGCGGAATCACCCATAGTATTTGTGGAATCCCAATGGAAAATCTCAACTTCAAGGTAGCCCGAAGTGTCGTCAAAATCCCACACGCAAGATTTTCAAGAAAGGTAAAAAGGGTCCAACAAGGCCACCCGACGTGCCGACATTCCTGATAGGAGCCGCGTATCTCGTTCTCAGGCCATGGCGGATAAGCTAGTGTATGGTGGCCTGATAGAAATCCCCCGAGTTGCCCCAGGGTGGCCCCGCACAGTGCTCTGTTTTGGACCAGCACTAGCAACATTGCCCCCTGGTATTATGTTAAATTAATGCACGAGGGGGTGACCCTCTATGCTTTAATAAGGTGGTCAATATTATTATGTTGGGAAAATGTAGTACCAAAGTTGGGCCTTGCCAAACAAGTTTTATCCTAAAACAAAAATCAAGGGGGTCCTCATAACAACCCCGAGCATGTTAGGAGCACTCAATTATGGAACATAACACCGTGTTCACAAGTAACTATGGCGGCAAGAGTGGAACAAAACATAGAGAAAAAGGCCAAGCATTCCACCCTTACCAAGTATACATGTGCATTAAATTAAATAACAATAATATTGCGATAACAAAAGAATGTCCATGTTTACACATGGAAGCAATTGCACCTGCAGCTAGAAACGCTATAAGTAGGGCTGAGCAAGTGGTGACATAGCCAAACAAAGGTTTGCTGGGATGTGAAGGGGTTAGAGGCTTATCATGGCAATGTTGGGAGGCTGTTCAAACAAGTGGTAGGTAGCAAGACATAACGATAAAAATGGGACAACTAGCATAGAAATAATGGTAGTGGTATCCAGGGAAATGTGTCATCTCGCCTGAGATCCCACTTGGAAGAAGAACGAGTCCGTGAAGAAGACGATCCGTGAAGAATACGAATGAATCCTCACACTCCGAACGCTTTTGGAACTCTATAGAGAAGTAATCCGGAAACAAACAATCAACACACGATACACCACAACATGTGCATGACATGATGCGCAAATAAATATGATTCATGTTCATTTAATTATGCAAGGCATGGCAAAGCACATCGAACAACTCCTACACATTAAGTGAAGCTCAATATGCAACGAGTTGCATATTGACGAAACTCCACATTTGCATTACTTAGTTCACTCCCGTTTAGGTACATGTCAATGTTAAATCTTGTTAAATAGGGCAAGAGGTGAAGCATAAGTAAGCTATCTATCTAGGCATCTTAAATGAGGCCGGAAACAACTTATAGCATTTCTAAAATCACCCCATATGTTAATTTCAAAATTGGTCCAGATCTGAACTAACCCTATTTTATCGTTGTTAAACAAAAGAATAAAGTATTCCATGCAATTCTACATGTCATTCTAGTCGATTTACATATATGGAACATCTCAAACGGAGCTACGGTCTAAAAGTTATGACACACATCAGATGAATATGATATGAATTCAAAATGCATGATAATGACAACCACATACACTTGAAACCATGGATGTAGCTAGATATTATGAAACTACATGATATTCTAAGCAAGTTTCATATATGGCATGCCCAAAACGGAGCTACGGTTCAACCACAACAACCAACACAAGTTTTGGTAGAAATCTGCCAAAAAACAGCAACATGACATATTGCAACCCACAAATCAACAAGCTACAGCCAACTAAAATACACAACAAGGACATGGTGGTTAAGCCTACATGATTCTCAACAATTCATCTATTAACATCAAGTTGATTAGAAGTATGCATCAACAGAAAATGAGCTCACAAGAAGATAAATTGAACTAAGCAGTTTTCAGACTTCGTGAAAATCTCAGGTTTTTAAGCAAAGCAGTTTTTATCACGAAGGCATATTGGCTGCAATAAAACTATATGCTAAAGGGCATATAATGGCATGGAATTTAACAGCATGCTATAGAACATTATCAACTACAAATAATACCATTACACCTACCCCAAAGGGGTTCTAGATCACTAGCAAAAGACATGGCAAGACAGCAATAAAATATTACAGATTCCAGACATGGAAATATTTAGACCCCTCAAAAAAGCACATTGGTTAAGGATGTTGGCAACAAGAAAACAACACCTAACAAAGGATGAACATGGCAAACAAAATGAGCAGGGGCTAGTGCAAATGTCAAAGGGCATATCTCATGTTCAAACATAATTCATATGAGGCATAGATTTAATCACACGAAAATAAGAAAAGGGCATCACAGCAAATATAGCATGTACACAAACTTACTCAACTGACAAAACTAAATGCATAGATAAATTCCATGCATTTTTCTACCCCAAAATGATATATAATATGTATGTTTTCACTACAAAACAAATGACACAATATTTATGCGAGATTAGGACATAAATCGTTTTAGCAAGTTATGTATGCGAAATAAATGCAACCAACACATCAAATATTTTTAGCATGCATGAAAAATGCATATAAGAATGCTACACATTTCACATATTTCAAATCTATAGTTTTTACCTATGGTGCCCGAATAATAATTTTGTAAATATGCCCTAGAGGCAATAATAAATTAGTTATTATCATATTTCCTTGTTCATGATAATCATTTATTATCCATGCTATAATTTTGTTGATCAGAAACTCAGATACATGTGTGGATACATAGACAACACCATGTCCCTAGTATGCCTCTAATAGAGTAGCTCGTTGATCAAAGATGGCTATGGTTTCCTAGTCATGGACATCAGATGTCATTTGGTAACGGGATCACATCATTAGGAGAATGATGTGATGGACGAGACCCAAACTACAAACGTAGCATACGATCGTGTCAGTTTATTGCTACTGTTTTCTGCATGTCAAGTATATGTTCCTATGACCATGAGATCATGCAACTCACTGACACCGGAGGAGTACCTTGTGTGTATCAAACGTCGCAACGTAACTAGGTGACTATAAAGGTGCTCTATAGATATCTTGTAACATCCCAAAATTTCATTTTGGAATGTCATGAAATATAGCTATGCATCATGATCACTTTGTTTGAATGTACTGAATTTGTTGAAGTGCTTCTTTTGAAATTCTAAAAGACCATTTCTATTTTCCCATGTATTTGTTTCACCTATTTGAAAACCTTTGGAATTGTTCAAAGAAAGAGGGGAGTAACATGACACTCCACACCAGGGGAATCTTGGTGAAATATTTGAATAATAAAACCAGGGGGTTATTTGAAAGTTTACCTCAAAAGGGTATAAAATCAATTAGGCATTTTATGAAAATAAATTTTTAAAAGATATTCAATATGACAGAGCAAAAATGTTCATTAAATAGTATTAATTCTGCTGATCATTTCGATATATATATTTCCTATCATTGGAAATATTTTGAATGCATTAAACGATTTTTTACTGCTCTAGAAATAGAAAAGGAAATGTTTTAAACCGAATCGGGCTGGCCCACAGTCTTTAATTCCCGAAACTACTCTGGGTCGGCCACCGACGCGCTAACCACACCTCCCACTCTCACTGGCGCGTGGGACCCACCGTCCGACCGCGGCGTCAGCGCGCTCATCCCCTTCCCCACGCCCGACCACCGTCGCCGGAGATCCCTCTCCGCGGATCTCGCCCCTCGTGCCCTCCCCGACCACCGCCCCTATATAAACGCCAACCCTCTCCTCTATTCGTTCCATTCGCTCGCCGGAGCGCTGCCACAGACCTCATCGGAGTTCGGCACCCAACCGGATGTCCCCGAGCTCATGCCCGTCGCCACACTCACCCCTGCCCCCTCCGGCGCCACCAATCGACGGCGGAGACTCGCCGCTGCCGTTTGAGGCCTTCGGTCGCCGCCCCCGACCACCGCACCGTCGTTCCCGAGCATCTTCGACCACTGGCCGCCGTCGACCTCGCCGGAGACCCCGACCCTTTCTCTCTAAGCCTCCACCTCCACCCATAGCCGTCGGATCCGTAGTCAATGCGCGAGATTAGATCTATTTAATAAACGAACCGGTATGCGTTAGTTGTCAGTCGTCTGCTTGCTAGCTCTCGCACGCACGCCCTCACGGGCAATCACTGCATGCCACGTCACCCTGTCCGTTAGTTAGGTTAGTTTTTCTTTTTCTTTTCTGTTTTAGAAAACAGAATGTATTTTGTTTTTGTTTTTATCATATCTTTTAAAATATTTGGTGTTTTTAGTTGATTCTTGTTGCATTCGTTCACAAATTTGTTTTAATTTAGGTCTGTACGCTTAGATTTCCAATTTAAACTTTATATTTCGAATCTAATCAAAAAAATTGAAATTACTAAAATTTGTATAACTAGAGTTTAAAAATATATTTTTGAGTGAATCTTTTTGCCACTGTTTGGTATTAGTTAGACCTATTATTCTACATAGTTTGAGAATTTTTAGGATGAATTTGGTTACTGTTTCTAACAAAAACAGAATCTATTTAGTTCTTAATAGATTTTAACTAAATTGATTTTTATTTAATTTGAACCAGAATTATTTTAACTTTTGTTTTTAGATTTCATTAGGTTCTGTTGATTCAACATTAGGTGTATTATTTTCTGTTAATAAAATATATATTTTTTCAAATTGTTTTGTGCTCCAGTTTGAATAGGTACATCTTGTTTTCACCATTTATATTGTTTAGAAAAAATTTTGTAGTAACTCTTTTTGCACAATATTTTTTTATAATGAAATACTTTCTGTTTTCAAATAAAATTTTGTATTTACTTTTCTGTTATCGAAAATACCTAGTTGTTCCAAACAATTTTTTTTGACTTGTTATGTCTTAGTAGAGATTTTGACACCAACAATTTTAGAGTCTTATAGTTTAAGTGATTCTTCTTTTTGACTGTGCTTTTGTTTGTTGAAGCATTTGTTTACCTTGCTGTTGAATGAATTGTGTTGTGTTTATGCTTATGGTGTGCTCTTGTTTGATTCGTTAGATCATTCGAAGTGCGAAGTTTGTTATCTAGAGTCACTTGATTACGAGGATCGTCAGCAAGGCAAGTTACTTTGACCATGTATACCTATGTTTTATTGCATTAGTTCTTCCATCTCCCCAATTGCATGCAAAGTAGGTAAACTGGAAACTTAGTTCTTCCATCTCCCCTCAACCCTTTGACACATTGGCCCTGGGAAACATTGATTTAAATTTTGCTATGCTATTAGTAGACGGGGTTGGTTGTGTGATTCACGAGAGTTGTGAGTTAATAATTTCAAGACCTACATGATGATCAAGTCTTCAAGACTCTGAGTTTTCAACATACCTCTGGGTGGATGATGGTTGAACGGTGCCCTGGAGAAACCAGTGGTTAGCCTAGATGATGCTGGAGAAGTGCCAGTATTCATGCGGAAAGGTCCACCCAGGCACAAAGAGATGGATGGATGCTTCAAGACCCAAGGCTTACCTGCACAGCCACAAGCCATTATGGCTCTGGCTTGGTTGGATATCATGGTGAACCTGGACAGGCGGTGCTATGAGATGTAGAAGAACGGTAGGAAAGGATGGGCACCGAGAGAGTCTCGGGGAAACCCTTTAGAAGACCATGTTTTGGTCATCCATTTCTCAAACACCCTGAAGTGCGAGAAATCCAACGGAGGTGATCAAATCTTTTGGGGAATGTGTGCAAAACTCTGTAGAGTACCCAAACCTAATCGATTAGTCGTGTCCACGGTCATGGACAGTTTGAGCCAAAGGAACTGAAACTATCTCGAACTCTCAACACAATTAATTACATTGATGTGGGTATTTAATGTCAACTTGGGTATGAGAATTGGTTGGTGGAACCATCTCATTAATCAACCAACATTGTAGTAATTATGCTTTTGCCCTCTCTTGTTGTAGGAAAAATTTGGCTTTATGCAAAAACTTACTAACCCCACCTGCCATATATGCATATAGAATAGATGATTATTTTACCACCTCTCTTGTGACATTGCCGGCATATTCAATATGCTAACCTATACGGCTGCAACGTATCATGTTGCAGAGTACTTTTTCGACCGGGAGTCAGGATACGCTCTACGCTCGGTGAGATGCCCTTGGAGTCAGATGGACTCATCTACCTATGGAGCTTCTGCAAGACTTTGGTTTAGTTTATCTCATGAGTTGGCCTTCAACCACTTTATTGTAATCCTTATTGTAATACAAGACTCGATATGAGATTTTGATTAATTAATGCTGTGTGATTTCCCTTTAATATATACATTGATGTACCGTGTGTGTACCAGCATGATCTTTGAATGGTACAGAAACACCAGAGATTCGACCTTTCAGGTTGGGTCACTACATATCTCCGAGGGTGTTTGTTGGGTTGGCATGGATCAAGACTGGGATTTGTTACTCCGTGTGACGGAGAGGTATCTCAGGGCCCACTCGGTAATACAACATCACAATAAGCCTTGCAAGCAATGAGACTAAGTGTTAGTCACGGGATCTTGTATTACGGAATGAGTAACGAGACTTGCCAGTAACGAGGTTGAACTAGGTATGGAGATACAGTCGATCGATTCTCGGGAAAGTAACATACCGAAGAACAAAGGGAACATCATACGGGATTAACTGAATCCTTGACATAAAGGTTCGACCAATAAAGATCTTCGTAGAATATGTAGGAACCAATATGGGCATCCAGGTCCCGCTATTGGTTATTGACTGTAGAGGTGGCTCGGTCATGTCTACATAGTTCTCAAACCCGCAGGGTCTGCACACTTAAGGTTTGGTGACGTTTCGGTAGTATAGACTTATGTATGGTGGTGACCGAAGGTTGTTCGGAGTACCGAATGAGATCCCGGATGTCACGAGGAGCTTAGGAATGGTCCATAGGTAAAGATTAATATATAGGAAGTCCTGTTTTGGTCACCGGAAAAGTTTCGGGCTCATCGGTAGTGTACCAGGAGTGCCGGTAGTGTACCGGGGGACCATCGGGAGAGGTATTTCGACCCAAGAGGCTACATTGGCTGTGGGAGGAGGTAAACCAACCCCTGGTGGGCTGGACTAATCCTCCTCTAAGGGCCCATGCGTCTGGAGTGGTTTGAGAAGGAAAAAATCCAAAGGTGGAGAGGTGGAAACAGTTTCCAAGTGGAAAGGAGGAATCCTACTCCTAATAGGATTGGAGTAGGACTCATCCACCTCCAATTTCGATCAAACCTTGAGGGTTTGAGGCTTCCTCCTCCCCTCCCCCCTTCCTATATATACTATAGGATATAGGTGAAAAAGCTAACCCTAATAGCCACGTGTTATCCTCTCCTCTAGTGCATAGTTTCTCCTCTAGATCGGTTTTCAGCGGTGCTTAGGTGAAGCCCTGCTGGAATTCATCCACCACCATCACTGCAACACTGTCGCGCTGCCGGAGAACTCATCTACCTCTTCGCTCACTCTTGCTAGATCAAGAAGGCGGAGATCGCCATCGAGCCATACGTGTGCTGAACGCGGAAATGTCGTCCGTTCGGCGCTAGATCGGAAGGACTGTGATCAAGATCGCGAGACGTATCGTGCTGAGATCGCGGGATGGATCGTGATGAGTTTGCGGGATAGATCGTTATTGTCTCACGGGACAGATCATGATGAGATCGCGGGATGCTCGCCAATTTGGATCATGAAGACGTTCGACTACAGCAACCGTTTCTTAACGCTTCCCTCTTAGCGATCTACAAAGGTATGTAGATCCACTCTCCATCTCGTAGATCCTCATCACCATGGATAGATCTTGCGTGTGCGTAGGAATTTTTTTGTTTCCCATGCAACGTTCCCCAACAGTGGCATCATGAGCTAGGTCTATGTGTAGATGAGATCTCGAGTAGAACACAAAGAGTTTGTGGGCGTTGATGCTTAGATTGCTTCCTCCCTTGGTCGTGTTTTGGTTCAGCGATATTGTGAGATGAAGCGGCCCGGACCAACATTACTCGTCTGCTTACAAGAGACCGGTTCCTTGAATCGCAACTTGTTCAATAGATGGCTTGTGGGTGCCAGTTTCTCTCACTTTAGTTGGATCAGATTTGACGAAGGCGGTCCTTGACAAGGTTGAAAAGCAACTAGTGTATCACCATTGTGGTTTTTACGTAGATGAGAATTGTTCTTGCTAGATACCCATAGCAGCCACGTAAAGCATGCAACAACAATTAGAGGACGTCTAACTTGTTTTTGCAAGGTATGTTGTGATGTGATATGGCCAATTACATGATGTGATATATGTGATGTATGAGATGATTATATGTTGTATAGAATATCATGACTTGCATGTTGATGAGTATGACAACCGGCAGGACCCATAAGGTTGCCTTTAATTATTGTATGACCTGCGTGTCAATCATTAAGTGCTATATAATGTTTTACTTTATCGCTAAATAGTAGCAATAGTAGTACAAGCATGATGGGCACGACAACCCCGATGGCGACACGTTGATGGAGATCAAGATGATGGAGATCATGGTGTCGTGCCTGTGACGATGGAGATCATGCCAGTGCTTTCAAGCTGGAGATCAAAAGCAGAAGTTCATGGCCATATCATGTCACTTATGATTTGCATGTGATGTTAATCATTTTATGCACCTTGTTTTGCTTAGGACGACAGTAGCATTATAAGGTGATCCGTCACTTAAATTTCAAGATGAATTGTGTTTTCCCCGAGTGTGCACCGTTGCAAAAGTTCGTCGTGTTGAGACACCACGTGATGATCGGGCGTGATAGACTCTACGTTCACATACAACGGGTGCAAGACAATGTTGCGCATGCAGAACACTCAGGTTAAACTTGACGAGCCTAGCATGTACAGACATGGCCTCGGAAAACAAGAGACCGAAAGGTCGAACATGAGTCATATAGTAGATATGATCAACATGATGATGTTCACCATTGAAACCACCTCAACTCACGTGATGATCAGACATGAGTTGGTGAATTTGGATCATTAATCACTCGAATGACCGGAGGGATGTCAATTTGAGTGGGAGTTCTTAAGTAATATGATTAATTGAACTCACTATCATGAACATAGTCAGTAGTGTCTTTGCAAACTGTGTGGTAGATTACTAGCTCACGTCGTAAGTTCCTTGAATTTTGATATGTTCCTAGAGAAATAGAGTTGAAAGATGATGCTAGCAATATTGTGGACTGGGTCCGTGATCTGAGGATTGTCCTCATTGCTGCACAGAAGGCTTATGTCCTTAACGCACCGCTCTAGCGTCGTCTGTAGATGTTGTGAACATCTGACAGGCACATTCTGATGACTACTGGATAGTTTAGTGCATCATGCATTACGGCTAGAATTGAGGCTCCGAAACATTTTGAACGTCATGGAACATATGAGATGTTCTAAGATCTGAAATTAGAATCTCAGGCTTGTGCCCATGTTGCGAGATATGAGATCTCCAACAAGATATTTTGCCTGCAAGATGAAAAGAATAGCTCAATCCTTGAGCATGTGCTCAGATTGTCTGGGTGCTACAATCGCTGGAATCGAGTGGGAGTTGATCTTCCAGATAAGATAGGATTGATATAGTTCTCCAAGTCACTGTCACTAAGCTACTAGAACTTGGTGATGAACTATAAAATGCCAGGGATAGAAATAATGATCCCTGAGCTATTCGCGATTTTTGACACTGCGAAGGTAGAAATCAAGAAGGAGCGTCAAGTGTTGATGGTTAGTCAAACCACTAGTTTCGAGAAGGGCAGGAGCAAGGGGGGAAACTTCATGGATAGCAAGTCAGTTGATGCTCCAGTGAAGCAACCCAAAGTTGAACCCAGAGCCGAGACTAAGTGCTTCGATTATGAGGAGAGCGGTCGCTGAAGCGGAACAACCCAAGATACTTGGTAGACAAGAAGGTTGGCAACATCGACAGAAGTATATTTGATATACGTGTTATTGACATGTACCTTGCTAGTACTCCTAGTAGCACCTGGGTATTGGATACCGGTTCGGTTGCTAAATATTAGTAACTCGAAATAAAAGCTATGGAATAAACGGAGAACTAGCTAAGGGTGAGGTGATGATGTGTGTTGGAAATGTTTTCAAGGTTGATGTGATCAACATCGCATGCTCTCTCTACCATCAGGATTAGTGATTGGTGTTTTGCGTTGAGCAAGAACGTGATTAGATCGTGTTTATTCCAACACGGTTATTCATTTAATGTAGAGAATAATGGTTATTATGTTTACATGAATGATACCTTCAATGGTCATGCACCCAGTGAGAATGGTTTGTTGAATCTTGATCGTAGTCATACACATGTTCATAACATTGATGCCAAAATATACAAAGTTAATAATGATAGTACCACATACTTGTGGCACTGCGGCTAAATGTCATATTGGTCTAAAGTGCATGAAGAAACTCCATGCTGATGGATCTTTCGACTCATTCGATTTTGAATCGGTTGACACATGCGGACCATGCCTCGTGGGCAAGATGACTAAAACCCCGCTTACAATATGATAGAGCGGGGCAAGTAACTTATTGGAAATGATACATGTTGATGTATATGGTTCAATGAGTGTTGTACCATGCTTCTGGCAGTGCGGCTAAATGTCATATTGGTATAAAGCACATGAAGAAACTCCATGCTTATGGATCTTTGGACTCATTCGATTTCAAATCGGTTGAGACATGCGAACCATGCCTCTCGGGCAAGATGACTAAGGACCCCTTTTTCCAGATGGATGGAGCGGGCAAGTGATTTATTGGAAATGCTACATGTTGATGTATGCAATCCAATGAGTCTTGTAGCGTGCGGTGGATATCGTTATTTTCTTACCTTCACAGATGATTTGAGTAGATATAGTGTATATTACTTAATGAAACACAAGTATGAATCGTTTGAAAGGTTCAAGCAAATTCAGAGTGATGTTTAAGATCATCGTGACAAGAAGATAAAAATGTCTGCAATATAATCGTGGAGGTGAATATCTGAGTTACGAGTTTGGCATACAACTTTAGACAATGTGAAAGTTGTTTCACAACTCACGCCACCTGGAACACCATAGTGTGATGGTGTGTCCGAACGTCATAGTCGTGCTCTATTGGATATGGTGCGTGCTATGATGTCTCTTATCGTTTTGCTACTATAATTTTGGGGTTATGCATTAGAGACAACTACATTCACTTTAGATAGGGCACCATCTAAATCCGTTGAGATGACACCGTGTGAATTATGGTTTGATAGAAACCTAAGCTGTCATTTCTTAATGTTTGGGGCAGCGACGCTTGTGTGGAAAATGTTTTCACCTAATGAGCTCGAACCCAAAGCCGACAAATGCATCTTCATAGAATACACTAAAGACAGTTGGGTAAACCTTCTATCTCAGATCCAAGCATAAATTGTTTGTTGCCAAAACTGGGTCCTTTCTCGAGAAAGAGTTTCTCTTGAATGAATTGAGTGGGAGGAAGATAGAACTTGATGAGGTTGTTGAACCTTTGTTCAACAAGAGAGTAGCGCAACACAGGAATTTGTTTCTGTGAAGCCTACGTTAGTTGAAGAGGAAGTTAATGATGATGATCATGAAGCTTCGGATCAAGTTACTATCGAACCTCGTAGGTCGACAAGGATGTGTACTGCTCCTGAGCGGTACGACAATCATGTCTTGGAGGTCATGTTGTTGGACAACGATGAACCTACAAGCTGTGGAGAAGCGATGATGGGCCCGGATTCCGACAAATGGTTAGAGGCCATGAAATCCGAGAAAGTATCCATATATGAAAACCAAGTATAGAGTTTGGTAGACTTGCTCATTGGACGGCAGGTCATTCAGTACAAATGGATGATTAAAATGAAGACAGACGCTCATGGTAAATGTCACCATTCGTAAAGCTCGACTTGTTGCAAAGAAGTTTATGACAAGTTCAAGGAGTTGACTATGATGAGACTTTCTCACTCGTAGCGATGCTAAAGTCTGTTGGAATTATGTTAGCAGTTGCTGCATTTTTCAATTATGAAATCTGGCAGATGGATACAACCAGAAGGTTTTGTCAGTCCTAAGGATGCTAAAAGGTGTGCAAGCTTCAGTGATTCTTCTATGAACTGAAGCAAGCATCTCGGAGTTGGAATATACACTTTGATGTGGTGATCAATCTTTTTGAGTCTATACAATGTTTACGAGAAACTTGTATTTACAATAAAGTGAATGGGAGCACTATAGAATTTCTGATAAGTATATGTGGATGACATATTGTTGATCGGAAATGATGTAGAATTTCTGGAAAGCATAAACGGTTGTTTGAAAAGAGTTTTTCAAAGGAAGACCTAGATAAAGCTACCTAATTGTTGAGCGTCAAGATCTATAGAGATAGATCAAGATGCTTGATGAGGCTTTCAATGAGTACATACCTTGACAAGATTTTGAAAGAGTTCAAAATGGATCGGTTAGAGAAAGTATTCTTGCCTGATTTGCCAGGTGTGAAGGTGAGTGAGACTCAAAGCTCGACAATGGAAGAAGAAAGAGAAAGGACGAATGTCGTCCCCTATGCCTTAGCCATAGGCTCTATATAGTATGCCATGTTGTGTATCGCACCTGTGTATACCTTGCCACGAGTCCATCAAGGGGTACAAGAGTGATCCAGAAATGGATCACTGGACATCGGTCAATATTATCCTTAGTGACTAAAAGACTAAGGAAACGTTTCTCGATTATGGAGGTGATAAAGGGTTCGTTGTAAAGAGTTACGTCGATGCAAGCTTTAACACTAATCCGGATGACTCTTAGTAGCAATCCGGATACGTACAGTGGAGCAGCCATTTGGAGTAGTACCAAGTGGAGTGTGGTAGCAGTGTTTATAGTTTGACATAGAGATTTGTAAAGTACATATGGATCTGAATGTCGCAGACCCGTTAACTATAAGACCTCTCTCACATGCAAAGCATGATTGAGACCCAGAATTCAGTGGGTGTTAGATTCATAACAATGTGAATCACATGGTGATGTGAACTAGACTATTGACTCTACTGCAAGTGGGAGACTATTGGAAATAGGCCCTAGGGGCAATAATAAATTAGTTATTATCATATTTCCTTGTTCATGATAATTGTTTATTATCCATGCTATAATTGTGTTGATCAGAAACTCAGATACATGTGTGCATACATAGACAACACCATGTCCCTAGTATGCCTCTAATAGACTAGCTCGTTGATCAAAGATGGCTATAGTTTCCTAGTCATGGACATGAGATGTCATTTGGTAACGGGATCACATCATTAGGAGAATGATGTGATGGACAGGACCCAAACTACAAACGTAGCATATGATCGTGTCAGTTTGTTGCTACTGTTTTCTGCATGTCAAGTATATGTTCCTATGACCATGAGATCAGGCAACTCACTGACACCGGAGGAGTACCTTGTGTGTATCAAACGTCGCAACGTAACTGGCTGACTATAAAGGTGCTCTACAGGTATCTCCGAGGGTGTCTGTTGGGTTGGCATGGATCAGACCGATAAAGATCTTCATAGAATATGTAGGAACCAATATGGGCATCCAGGTCCCGCTCTTGGTTATTGACTGACGTCTCTCGGTCATGTCTACATAGTTCTCAAACCCGCAGGGTCTGCACACTTCAGGTTCGGTGACGTTTCGGTAGTATAGAGTTATGTATGGGGGTGACCAAAGGTTGTTCGGAGTACCGGATGAGATGCCGGACGTCAAGAGGAGCTTCGTAATGGTCCGGAGGTAAATATTAATATATAGGAAGTCTTGTTTTGGTCGCCGGAAAAGTTTCGGGCTCATCGGTAGTGTACCGGGGGAACATCGGGAGAGGTATTTCGACCCAAGAGGCTACATGGGCTGTGGGAGGAGGTAAACCAACCCCTGGTGGGCTAGACGAATCCTCCTCTAAGGTCCCATGCGTCTGGAGTTGTTTGAGAAGGAAAAAATCCAAAGGTGGAGAGGTGGAAAGAGTTTCCAAGTGGAAAGGAGGAATCCTACTCCTAATAGGATTGGAGTAGGACTCCTCCACCTCAAATTTCGATCAAACCTTGAGGGTTTGAGGCTGCCTCCTCCCCTCCCCTCTCCTATATATAGTAGAGCATTTAGAGGAAAAAGCTAACCCTAATAGCCACGTGCTACCTCTCCTCTAGTGCATAGTTTCTCCTCTAGATCGGTTTTCAGCGGTGCTTAGGTGAAGCCCTGCTGGAATTCCTCCACCACCATTCCCGCAACACCATCATACTGCCGGAGAATTCGTCTACCTCTGCTCTCTCTCTCTTGCTGGATCAACAAGGTGAAGATCGTCATCGAGCCATACGTGTGCTGAACGCGGAGGTGTCGTCCGTTTGGCGCTAGATCGGAAGGACTGTGATCAAGATCGTGAGACGGATCGTGATGAGATCGCAGGAAAGATCATGATGAGTTCACGGGACGGATCGTGATTGGATCGCGGGACGGATCATTATGAGATCGTGGGATGCTCGGTGATTTGGATCGCGAAGACGTTCGACTACACCAACAGTGTTTCTTAACGCTTCCCGCTTAGCGATCTACAAGGGTATGTAGATCCACTCTCCCTCTCGTAGATGCTCATCACCATGGATAGATCTTGCGTGTGCGTAGGAAAATTTTTATTTCCCATGCAACGTTCCCCAACAAATAAGTATGCGCAATGCAACATGACATATAAGCAGAAATCAGAAAAAAAGGTTACTAGACATTTTAAACATTTATAAATGTGGGATATTGTAAATATAGACGAAATCCTATATGTTTCACATATATAAAGTTGTTACATGTGATGCACGGTTAATTAGTTATTAAGTGCATGAAGTTAGATATTTTTTTGTAATTTGCAAAATCCCGGATAATTGAACAAATTCGCTCACAAAAAAACCGCTATTGGGCTGAAATTGGAGTGCACAACGTAACTATATTATGCTCAGGCTGAGGGATAGGAGTTGTGGTTGCTCACCTTGCTGGGCTGGGCCTAGATCGGTGATGGTTGCTGGGCCTTAGTGGGGCACTAGGCCACGAGCGCAGGGGCGAGCGGCTCGTCCGAGCGCTCCTGCTAGCCCATGTGGAGCGGTCGAGCGGGTCAATGCAGGCGGGCAGCAGCATCGTCTTCCTGCACCTCACGGGCAGAGGCCCTACCAGCGTCTCGATGGCAAGGGCACGGCAATGGCGGGAACGGGAAGGCGTGGTGCACGGTGGATCTGACAGATTCTAGGGCGGCGGTCTCATTCCCGACAGTGGCAAGGTCCGACGATGCAAGGACACCGGGGCGGAGCTCTGGTCATGGCAGCCATGGGAAACTCTTGAAGAAAAGAAAAAGAGATCGAGAGGTGAGCAGAGGAGAAACAGGGAAGGGAACGCGGGAAGGAAGAGGAGGAACCGGCTATGCCTAGCTGGCTGGTCGCCGCCACAGCTGGCTCCGGCGATGATCGCTCGCAAGGGCTATGCGGCCTCATTCCCTTGATCTAGATCAGGATCGGAGATGTGCCGGAGCAGGGGAGCTGCGGGGCTACGGGGGTGCCCTGGGCTGTTGGATCTGAGATCCGGCGGTCCAGATCGGTGGGTTTGGCTGTTGCTGGTTGGTTGTGGCTGGCCAAGTGGAAGCAGGGGACTGGGTGCGCACAGATTGCAAGGAGAGGCTGGTGGCGCTGTGCTTTAGGGGAGGCTAGAGGCTAGGGTAGCATTGATTTGGTTAGGGTTCGCTTGCTATTTATAGCAGGTAGGTCTAGGGTTAGCTATTTTGTAGCGATTCGAGCCATACGATCGAGATCGGATGTCTTCGGTAGCGGGGATAGGTTAGGCTGGGCTAGGTGGGGATGAGAGGGAAGGTGACGCGGCCCATGACACGAGTTTTCAAACACCAAAAAATGTCCGAGAATTAACCGATGGCGGTGCCGCTACGGTCGACTGTTTGGGTATCAACTGACATCTGATTGCGACGAAATTTGGCATGCGGCCTACCTACAATACAACAAGACCGCATGCCAACTTCTAACCCAATCCAAGAAAGTTTTATACACAATTTAAAAACAATATTTTTATCGATGGCGCGGGCGCGGGCGTGTGTGGTTGGTCTCGAAATGGTCAGCAACGAGAATGGAAAGAACGGGCAACTACGAACGAATGCACGTTTTCAAAAACGAGTGACGATGCTATGCATATGATGCGAATGATGCGATGATGAATGTGGCGACCACACGAATCACATGACAACAATGGAATTAAAGGGGAATCTTCTGGAGCTTTGGTCTTGGGCTGTTACAAGGTTGCCCTGGCAGGTTCTTCAGCAGCTTGAATTTCTTCAGGTGCTCTTGCAGTTTCATCAGCAGGCTCAGCAGAAGTTTCAGCCTAAGGAATTTGAGCTACTGAACTTGCAGCAATCCTTGTGTTGTGGTCCTTGACTGCAGCTTGTGCTGCCATGACAAACCTCACCTTTGTTCCTTTCCATTTAGCATCATATCTTTCTTGTTCTTCAGCGAGGCGGCGAATTTTAGATTGAACTGTGATGAGCTAGTTGGGAGTCAAATTCATCAAATTGTTCTTCAGAAAAATTTCTTTTCTGGCCCTGCCCCTTCTAGCTCTCTGAGCTTGTTCTCTTTTCCATTTTTCCTCAACTGTGAAGTGGGTGAGGACATGGTCTACGCTAAGAGGTAAGTTCAGTGAGGAAAGTGGTGTGCTAGGATCCTCATGACATATGTCGATGAAATTGAGGATCAGCTTAGGATCCAGCATGAGAGGAACAGATCTGCCCTTTGCAATTGCAGCCCTCTATTGCCTGTCCCTGATGACATCTTCAAGTTCTTCATCATCAGGTTCATCATCCATAGATCCTGAGGGGACATTCACAATGGCTTCACTTTTTTGAGGACTTGGTCTCTGACCTCGTCTAGCAGTTTTCTTAATTTTTAACAGAGTAGGGCTTGTTGAAGAATGTGCTTGGGCTGATAAACTTGCTGAAGCCCCTGAAGCAATAGCAAAATATGTGGTCCTCTGACAAGTTGCAAGATGCATTGGAGTTGAGGACTTTGTGGTCGCGGCTGTGGATTATGCAGCAATTGAAGGTATTGCAGTAGCCTTTGAAGAACTTGCATGAGGATTCTGCAGTGAGGACTTGGAAGTTGAAGATTTGGACTTCACAACAGACTTCTTCACTATGGATTTCTTTGGAGCAGGTGCACTAGCAAGAGCTCCGGTAGAAGCAGCAGCAGCAGAGTCTTCATTGAATTTCTTCACAGCCTCTTTTTGCCTTCTTTGCCAGCCACTACAGGAATCAACTACTTTGCCGTCAGCCATCCCAGACGGCAAAGGCATGCATGCTGGACAGCAAAGGCTTTGTCGCCCGCCAACAGACGGTGAATAGTCCGGCTGAATAATCCACGGTAAAGGGTGCTTTGTCGTGTGCCGGTGCACGGCAAAGACCATGGACGACACACGTGGCAACTTACGGCCGTTAAGGGGTTAACGGCGTGCTTTTCCGTCCGCTGGCAGACGGCAAAGACCTAAGGTTGTTTGTCGTCTGCCAGTCAACAGCAAAGACCTAAGGTTCTTTGTCGTCTGCCAGCGGACGGCAAAGCACTTGTTTCTTTGCCGACTTAGGTGGTTTCTTTGCCGTCCGCTGGCATACGGCAAAGAAACTTAGGTCTATGCCGTCCGCTAGCAGACCGTAAAGAAACCACCTAAGCCAGCCTAGCATGACCCTAGTTTGCACAGGTAGCTGCCACGTGGCAGCTTTGCCGTCTAAGAGCTGACGACAAAGACCTTTGTCGTCTGCCAGCACACGGAAAAGTTGCTATATAGCCCCTGTTTTTTCTATTTTTCTTAAATTCATTCAATTTGACAGAATTTCACATATATATACACATTTGAAAATAATTTCAACAAGCATACCAACAATAAGTTTCCAATAACATATCCAACATACAAGTTTCTAACAACATATCCAACATATAATGGTTTTTAACAATATATCCATACATACATATCCAAAACAAGTTTCCATAAACAAAAAGGAAGCACAAGCAGAAGAGTACACTCCATAAATGCAAGCTTCCTCATCTATAGCAAATCTGCAAATTAGGAAAGATGAAAGTTCGAAGAAGAAGAAGACTAGCTAGAAGAAAAAGAAGAAAAAGAAGAAGAAGAAGAATTTATCTTCTCTTTCTTTTTCTCCTCTCCTCTTCTTTATCTTCTTCTTCTTCTTCTAACTAAGGTAGGTAAAAATGCCATTTGTTTAGCTAAGGTAGGTAAAAATGCTAAGTGTGTAGGTCATTTTAGAGCTAAGATAGGTAAATAGGTCATTTTGGAGCTAACCTAGGTAGTTATGCCATTTTTAGCTAACTAACCATATTTATTCATTTTCGAGGACAAAATGGTAAGTGTAGGTCATTTTAGATCTATCCTAGTTAAAATCGGTCATTTTGGAGCTAGGTAATGTTATTTTGTCATTTTGGAGGAAAATAGACTAATTATATGATAGTTTGGAGATAAACCAAGGTTATTATAACATTTTTTATCTAAGTAAGCTAATTATGTCATAAATGAACTAGGTAAGCTAAGTATAGATTATTATTTAGCTATCCAAGGTAGTTATGACATTTTTCAGCTAACTAAGCATATTAAGTCATTTAGGAGGAAAAATGCTAAGTATAGGTCATTTTATAACTATCCTAGGTAAAGTATGTCAGTTAGGATCTAAGTAAGGTTATTATGTCATTTTCGAGGAAAATAATCTAAGTATAGGTCATTTTGGACCTAAAGCACGGTTATTATGCCAGTTTTTTACCTAAGTGAGCTAATGGTGTCATAAATGAACTAGCTAAGCTAATTATAGATCATTATTGAGATATCGTAGGTTGTTATGCCATTTTGTACCTAAGTAAGCTAATTATGTCATAAATGAACTAGGTAAGCGAAGTATAGATTATTATTTAGCTATCCAAGGTAGTTATGGCATTTTTCAGCTAACTAAGCATATTAAGTCATTTAGGAGGAAGAAATGCTAAGTATAGGTCATTTTATAGCAATCCCTGGTAAAGTATGCCAGTTAGGAGCTAAGTAATGTTATTATGTCATTTTCGAGAAAAATAAGCGAAGTATAGGTCATTTTGGAGCTAAACCAAGGTTATTATGCCATTTTTTACCTAAGTGAGCTAATTATGTCATAAATGAACTAGCTAAGCTAATTATAGATCATTATTGAGCTATCCTAGGTAGTTATGCCATTGTGTACCTAAGTGAGCTAAGTATGTCATAAATGAACTAGCTAAGCTAGCTATACATCATTATTGAGCTATCCTAGGTAGTTATGCCATTTTCTAGCTAACTAAGCATATCAAGTCATTTTGGAAGGGGGAAATGCTAAGTATAGGTCATTTTATAGCTATCCTAGGTAGAATATATCATTTTCGAGGTAAGTAAGGTTATTATGTCATTTTTCAGGAAACTAAGCTAAGTATAGGTCATTTTGGAGCTAAGTAGGTCATTTGTTAAGCTAAGTATGCACTTGTTAAGCAAAACACTTGGGAAAACTTACCATCATCACAGAGGTGAAGGAACGGTCGGGTTTGCACAAGGGTGAGACGTAGAAGGACGGGTCTGGGTTGCGGCAGACGCAGAAGGATCGGTCAATGCTTGTCGGGAGGCACGCTGCACCAAAGATCATTTGCAATGTCTCCTTAGCGTGATGGAACTCAAATGTGAATACTAGTAACTAATGATCATTCAAATGAAACTCACCGTGGGTGCTATAGCAATATGGGGCATCGACGGAGGGGTCTGACCATTGTTCTGGCACATGGTCTGCACATTTTGTTTTCCCGAGTCATTCATATTAGTTAGTGATGAAACAAACATTACGTGCATCATTTGCCTAATATGCAGGAGAAACTTACCACGAGGAGCTCGTATAGGGCCTGGTGAGACGCGTCATTCCGGTTCCTCTCCTCCTCCAACAGCCTAGTCATCCTCTCCTCCATGTCCCTCTCCCTCTATGCCGCCTACTTGTTTGCCTCCGCCAGAAGCTCTTGGGCCCTAGCCTCAATGGCGAGCTCCATTGTTCGTGGATGAGGCCTTATCTCAGGATTAGAGCTCGTCTGGTGCTTCTTGATCTCTAGGAGAGTTCTAGGACAACGTATCAGTCCATCCCCAATGGCTATCGAGCCACGCGGCCTCCCACCACCAGATATCATCACGAGCTCTGGATCAAAAGGACTTTGGCTCGGGTTGAAGTCCTCCTCTTTCCTCGCCTTTCCCTCATCTTTGTACCTCACGAGCTTGTTGTGGGAGGAGATGTTGCTGAAGCTCTCTGGATGATCGAGGTCATCCTCAGAGAATGCCTTGGCCTTCTTGTACGAGGTAGTATGGGCCATGGCATAGATGTCAAACAGAGGTGGCACCTCCTTGTTTTCTCGCGCCTAAGAGAGAGGAACAAAATATTAGTTAAGGGTTCAAGCTAGCATGAAGAATGAAATTGCATGAATCATGAAGCCAACCACATACCCAGTTATCCCCGTACTCAAACAGGTTGGAGCTCCCTTGATGGTGTGGCACACCTCCCATTTGGGCACGCTTATCCTTGGCCTTGTTCTGTTCGGCTAGCCATTCAGGAGAGCACCACTCATCCACCAATGCCTCCCAACAGATAATTACCTTACTTAGATAATTACCTTACTCAGATAATTACCTTCATTAACTTCTCCTTACTCCAATATTTTTTGCAACACTTCTTCTTGGCCCTCTTAATGTTAGTCGAGGCGTAGTAGTCTCTAATAGCCTGCACCCGAGCCTCGTGCCGTAAGTTCTGAAGTAGTCGCTTGCACTCGGCTTCAAGAACAACAGCCGCTTTCACCTCGTGTTCCTCAAGACAACTGTAGAAGGTATGCAATCATACAAATCAACACTGATTAGTACAATTACTAGGTGTTGTTCATTTTTAATTCTGTAAAGGAGAAATTACCCAAAAGCGACGGATCATAGTGTCAGCCACCGTCTCGCACAAGACACCGTCGACCATCTCCTCCGGCGGGGACGGGGCAGCCATGTATAGCTCCCAGGTTATTGCTGCCTGTGAAGCCTCACCCTCATCGGGCAACTGGACCTTCCCTGGGAAGTGGTGTCGGAGAAGCACACCAAGGACCTGGTTGGGCCTACGGACACCACGCTCGTGTTTCCAACCCTTGCAGTATGACAAGGCCAACACATGAGATATTAATTTGAAGAAACATGAAGGCAAAAGGTTAAAAAGAGTAAATGCACTTACTTTTCCGCATTAGGCGCAATCAACCACCTCTGCTCGTGGGTCGTCAGCACGGGCGGGAGCTTTGTACAACCACGCTGGTAGACCTTCTTGCCCCCCTCAACCAGCTCGCCCTTGCTATAGGTGTCCTCAGACAAGTTGTCCTTGCCACCATCAGCATGGCCACTAGCCTCCGGAGTCACGTGGGACGAAGACTCTGGGACCCGAGTCTCCTAGGACGAAGACTCTGGGACCAGAGTCTACTCAGACGAAGGATCGGTGACCCGAGGCTCGTCGACCCGAGGCTCGTGGACTGGAGTCCGAGACGGGTCCAAATCAGACCTGTCCACCTGAGAGGGATCACTCCTGTGGTCAGGAGAATCAACTGGGGCTGGTGGCGAGGAAGGCGCAGCAGCCTTCCTACCTCTAGCACCTCTCTTCATCTTCCCCCGACCTCTCCCGTTCGAAGAAGAAGTGCCCACCGGTGTCTGCATGTAGTGTACCAGCGCTCTCCGGAGTTGTTGGGGTGGAATAATAGCACCCCTCCCAGCACGTGCTGAGGAAGGAGGCTCAGAGCACTCTCCACCCGAGCCCACCACATGTCAACACCTCCAATAAGAAACAGTGAACGAAATTAGTTCAACATAGAAAATTGAATACCTAATAAGATGAATTAATTAATAATATATATGTACATAATAATAATTGAATACCTCACATTACTAATATTAATCTTCATTGTCTATATATGCTCCGGGATCAATAAATGCATAATCATCATCATTATCAGTAATGACGTGCTCATCAGCATCATCAATAAATGCCTCAACATGTGGAAGGCCTCTATGTAATCGGTCAAGCATTGGCAGGTCATCCGCAGCAGTAACCTCTTCTTCTTTCGTCTCTTCTTGTTCCGGCTCAGGAGTGAAGTCAGGTTCACTGTCGCTGTCGACCTCAATGTTCTGGGGTGAACTAGAGTGGTTCTTCAAACATTTTTTGGAAACACGTGTTTCTTGGAAGAATTCTCCTTCATATGTGTCTAGGTTAATGTGAGGTTCATAATCATCTTCATTCAGGGGAGGTGGTCTAAAATGTGGCGGCACATCATAAATGACATCCCAACCTTTCAAATTTGGATCCGTTTGGCAGGCCCATCGTAGATAGAAAACATGGGTCGCCTGTTGAGCTGTAATATAGACATCGGGAACATCTAAATGGGTGCTTTATTTCATTTTGACTAGGCCTAACTGTTCATGAGTCCTTCTTGTCTCCTTTGGCTGGAACCAATAACATTTGAAGACTTCGACGTTTGGTGGGTTTTCACCAAAGAATGTAAGTTCATAAATTGCTTCAACTCTTCCACAATACTCGACACCTCCTTCGCCGACAGCAGAGACACAACAATTTCTAGACTGTCGGTCGGCCATAGATAGCTCTTTGCCAAAAGTACGAAAGCGATACCCATTGATGTAGTATTTGTCAAATGAACGGACCTTATAGTCAAAACCATTAGCGACTTGTCTCAATTCGGAGTCTTAGACTCTGCATTAGCCAACAAGTTTAATACGAAGGATTGTTGCATTAGCCGCAAACTAGGCGAAGAAATGAAATCGTCTAATTACTGGAAATTACTATTTGCTTGAACCAAGAGATGAAACCGGGATAGCCGCCTCCATGCTTTGCCAGAATCTCATACTCCTCGATGGAATCCTTTTGGACCACCGCTCCATCCGAGAATTTGGCGACGTATCGACTATATCACATATTCGGGAATAAGAGCATTTCAAAGGAATTAGAAGTTGCGAAACAATGTACGGAGAATTTACTCGATGTACAGCCTCACTTCTACTAGGTTGTTGAAGATATACAACGAAATGGTGTGCCACTCTTCAACATCCAACACTATTGGTTTTGAAGCACTAGATAGTCCGAGCTTCCCTTTGAATAGGCTAAGGTTGGATCGACCTTTTTCACGTTCGCCATCATTGTACCGAGGCTTCGGATTAGGAAAATGACGATTCTTGGCTTTGTAGTGTGTTGTCACGAAGTTTTCCGCCTCCTCACTAATGAATGCCTCGGCCATCGGTGCTTCAACTCTACGTTTATTTTTACATTTTGCTCGAAGCGTCTTCTGCATCCTCTCAGTTGTGAAGCACCAACGATTTTGCACGGGTCCCCCCAATCTTGCCTTGGTCGGGAGATGCAAAATCAAATGCTGCATTGGATTAAAGAAGCCCGGTGGAAAGATCTTTTCTAACTTGCAGATCAACTCTGGCGCCAACTCTTCCAGTTCGTCTAGCACGTCAGGCGATAGTTCTTTCGCACAAAGAGCACGGAATAAATAGCTCAGCTCTGCCAGTACTATCCATTCATCCTCAGGGATAAAGCCACGCAACATCACCGGCATCACCCTCTCAAGCCATACATGTCAAGCATGACTCTTGAGACCAAATATTTTCAATTTTTCAAGACCCACTCCCCTCTTTAGATTTGCTGCATACCCATCGGGGAACATCAATTACATTTTCACCCACAAAATCATTTCCCTCATAGCTGGCCTTCCAAGATTGAACCATGCCTTTGGCTTCCTCCAGTTCTTCTTTCCTTTCGGTTGTCCAATGTTTTGTAACATTCTATCACATAGAGCCTCCAAATCGACTCTAGCCTTAGTATTATCCTTCGACTTCCCCTCTATGCCGAACAATGTAGCAAAAGGGCCTCCGCAATATTCTTTCAGTGTGCATCACGTCAATGTTGTGTGGGCAAAGGAGGTCTTTAAAGTAAGGTAGATCCCACAAACATATCTTGTGAGTCCAGGCATGTTCTGTATTATACCCTTTGAAATACCCTGGACGATCTGGATCCGGCTCAAGAGCGTTTATCTGATCCAGGATCTGTTGGCCTGTCAACGCAAGTGGTGTAGTGTTTTTGACAACTCTACCTTTGATGAAATTCTTCTTGTCTTTTCCGAACTTATGTTCAGAATCCGAGAACTGTCTATGCATGTCGAAGCGGGAAAACTTGCGACCTGCCTACAGCCAACGGAACTCAAGAGTTGCCTTGCATATGGGGCATGGAAACCTTCCATGCACACACCAGTCAATGAATAGCACATACGCCGGCAAGTCATGCGACGAGTACATGTACCACACATCCATTTTGAAGTTCTTTTTGGTAGCAGCGTCATATGTCTTGATCCCATTATCCCAGGCTTCTTGCAATTCATCCTTAAGCGGTTGCATGTACACATTCATATTTTTCCCCGGATATTTGGGCCCTGGAATTATCAACGTCAGGAAAATGTTCTTTCTTTTCATAATCTTTTCGGGGGAGATTGAGTGGA
This sequence comes from Hordeum marinum, assembly GCA_022496015.1. NCBI lineage: Eukaryota > Viridiplantae > Streptophyta > Magnoliopsida > Poales > Poaceae > Hordeum > Hordeum marinum. The sequence continues at coordinate 474,605,411 of CM039678.1, forward strand.
ATGACAAATAAAGGCCAACGACTGTATTGTGCTGCCGTCATACCATACAATTGAACCCATCCATGTTGATGGCAACTCGAGGATGCCTTGGATCTGCCGCTTTATCCTTAGGTAATGCATCGAAGTGCTTCCACGCTAAAGCGTCTCAAGTGTGTCCCAACATCGGATTCCCATCTGCATCTAGTTATGTTCTTTTGCCCAATTTATGCCACATCATCTATCTGGCCGTCTCTTTGACCATGAAAATACGTTGAAGTCTTGGTATGATTGGCACATACCGAAGAACATTAATGGGGCTTTTGGTCTGAATCTTCTCACACATACCGTTGTCTACCAGAACATACTTGGAAGCATTGCAAATGGGGCAATAGTTCAAGCCCGCATAATCAAGCCTAAAGAAGGCACATCCATTCTCACAGGCATCTATCTTCTCATAGGGCATCTTAAGCGCACGTAGGATTTTTTCCGACTCGTACATGTTTGCTGGCAATACATGGCCTTTGGGTAGAAAGCGTCCAAATATCGTCATCATCGCGTCATAGCATTCTCCGCCCAGGTTGAACTGAGCCTTCAGAGCCATTACTTGTGCGATGGCATTTAGCTGACAAAGCTTAGTGCGCTGGTGGAGAGGGCGTTTTGAAGACTCCAACATTGCATAAAAGGCCTTTGCAGATTCCTCCATCTCATCGTCTGAATCCCGAGCATCATCGAAGTCTTGCACCATGTCTTCGATCCCGGTACCAAGCTTGTGGGTGCGACGACGAACCACCTCAGCTCTGGCACATCGGGCAGACTCACCAAGAAATGTCTATACTATATAATTTGGCGTAAAACCCCACTTCTGTAGGTGTTTGATCATTTCAAACTCTGACTTCTTCTTCAAGTTGTCGCAATCGACACATGGGCACCAGGTTGTTTTCTGTCCATTTGCAAATGCGACTCTCACAAACTCCTTGGTTTTTGTTATCCATTCACGGATCATATCTTTCTGAGCAATGTGACAGGTGTACCTCCACCCACGATCACTCATCTTGCCTAGCTACTGGACACACAAAAAATATATACATAATTCAGCAAACCATGTTCATCAGTTAATAGAATTTGTCAGTTTCATTACGTTGATGCAACCTAGACGCTATTAGGTAAAGATACGTCCTAATCCCACCACAGTATGTCTAGATTGGGTTTGTTTTCCCATGCTCCGCTCCGGATCCGACGCACAATTTCGGCAGCACCTCCTCGCTGTTCTCCTGGTACACGTCTCGGTAATAAGAAGAGAAGATGTGTACTCGGAGAACAACAGGGAGGCACTGACAAAATTCTGCATCGGATCCGAAGCAGAGCATATGGGAAAACGAACCCAATCTACACATACTCGGGCTATCAATGGATAACGTTGGACAATTCAAAAGAATCACGGTTATAACTATGCTAATGAATGCATATTTATAGATATAACCCTTTCGAACGAGAGACGCATAGTGGTCACACATACTGATGATTAAAGACCTATAGCTAGCAAGTTTCATCGGCACGAAGACCAGAACATAGTGGTCATTTCTGCTCACCCACGAACGCAGGGGCGGAGCTCGTTGAATGCACAGGGAGGTCATCAAACACCAGACCCTCGCAACAACGAAACAACTGCACATTTAAATCCACCTGACCAACATAAATATGATGTTCTGTATAACAAAATCGAAAAATATATGACCTAACTCATAGTTCAGAAATATATAACCCGTCGGCTACTAGAAGGCCGAAGAGCGCCTTTTTTGGAATTGGGGTGTTGGGGGTGTCGTGTCGGGGTCGGGGTGTCGGGGGTGTTGTGTCGGGTAGGGGTGCTGTGTAGGGGTATGGGGTGCCATGTAGGGGTGTCGGGGTGTCGTGTCGGGGGTCGGGGTGTCGGTGATGTTGGGGGTCGGTGGCGTTGGCGGTCGGCGGTCGATGGTATCGGTGGTCGGGGGTCGGTGGTGTCGGTGGTCAGGGGGCGATGGCGTCGGTGGTCGGGGGTCCGGGGCGTCGGGGGTCGATGGCGTCGGAGGTTGGGGGTTAGTGGTGTCGGGGATCAGGGGCTCTTGTCTTCTTCTTCTTCTTCTTCTTCTTCTTCTTATTATTATTATTATTATTATTATTATTATTATTATTATTATTATTATTATTATTATTATTCTCCTTCTCCTCCTTCTTCTTCTTCTTCTAGTCTTCTCCTCCTCCTCATCATCATCTTCTTCTTCTTCTCCTTTTTGTACTAACCTAATAAACCTAATCTAACACTAACCTAATTAACACTAACCTAATAAACCTAAACTAAGACTAACCTAACTAACACTAACCTAAACTAACACTAACCTAATTAACATTAACCTAATTAACACTAACAAATAATATAATATAAACCTAAACTAAAATAAAAGAATAAAAAAAGAGGAGGGGGAAGAGCTTACCAGAGGGGGCAGCGCAGGGGGCGTCGGGGAGGGTTGGGGAAGCGCCGGGGAGGGGCAGGGAGCGCCGGGAGGGCCGGGGAGAACCGGGGAGGACGGCGGTGGTGGCCAGGCGGCGGGGATAGGGGCCCTCGGGCGCCTAGGAGCGGCATGTGGCAGGGCCGCAGGGGGCGCAGGGGGGTCACAGGGCACCGGCCGGGCCGGTGGGGCGGCGCGCACCGCTGGCAGGCAACGGGCGACGGTGGCGACACGGCAGACGGTTCCGAGGAGGTTAGGCGCAGGGGGGGCCCGGTCGCGCGGCGGCGGGGGTGGGGGCGACGGGGTAGTGGTCGCATCGGGGGTGGTGGGCCGGTGGGGCAGCGGGGCGGCGGCGCGCGTGCGGTGGGTGACGAGGAGGAGAGGGAGAGAAACAGAGAGAGAGAGAGATGAGGGCCGGGGTGGGGCGCTACCGTTAGTTAATCCCCCTCTTTGTCATTCGCTAGCGGACAACAAAGGAGGTTTGCCGTCCACTAGCGAATGGCAAAGAGGGGGGCCATTAGGTTAAGTTGTAAGTGGCTCGTCAGTGGGGCCCCCTCCCTCCTTGCCATCCGCTAGCTGACGGCAATCCTCCCTTGTCGTCCGCTAGCCGACGACAAAGAAGTGGTTGATGGCAAAGCCACCCTTTGCCGTCTGCTAGCTCTTTGCCGTCTATTTTCTAATAGCTGATGGCAAAGCCACTCTTTGCCGTCCGCTAGCAGACGGCAAAGATGTGGCAAATGGCAAATCTTCTGATTCCAGTAGTGTCTTGAGACCAAATATTTTCAATTTGTCAAGAGTCGCTCCCCTCTTTAGATTTGTTGCATACCCGTCGGGGAATATCAACTGCATTTTCACCCACAAGATCATTTCCCTCATAGCTGGCCTTTCAAGATTGAACCATGACTTTGGCTTCCTCCAGTTCTTCTTTCCTCTTGGTTGTCGGATGTTTTGTAACGGTCTATCACATAGAGCCTCCTGATCGACTCTAGCCTTAGGATTATCCTTCGACTTCCCCTCTATGCCCAACAATGTACCAATAAGGGCCTTGGCGATATTCTTTTTAGTGCGCATCACGTCGATGTTGTGTGGTCAAAGGAGGTCTTTAAAGTAAGGCAGATCCCACAAACATATCTTGTGAGTCTAGGCGTGTTCCGTATTATACCCTTTGAAATACACTAGACGATCTAGATCGGGCTCGAGAGTGTTTATCTGATCCAGGATCTGTTGGCCTGTCAACGCAGGTGGTGTAGTGTTTTTGACAACTCTACCTTTGATGAAATTCTTCTTGTCTTTTCTGAACTTATGGTTAGGATCCAGGAATTGTCTATGCATGTCGAAGCAAGAAAACTTGCGACCCGCCTGTAGCCAACGGAACTCAAGAGCTTCCTTGAATGTGGGGCACGGAAACCTTCCATGCACACACCAGCCAATGAATAGCACATACGCCGGCAAGTCATGCGACGAGTACATGTACCACACAAGCATTTTGAAGTTCTTTTTGGTAGCGGCGTCGTATGTCTTGATCCCATTATCCCAGGCTTCTTGCAGTTCATCCTTAAGCGGCTGCATGTACACATTCATATTCTTCCCCGGATATTTGGGCCCTGGAATTATCAACGTTAGGAAAATGTTCTTTCTTTTCATAATCTCTCCGAGGCGGAGATAAGTGGAATGACAAATACAGGCCAACAACTGTATTATGTTACCGTGATACCATACACATTAAACCCATCCGTGCTGATGGCAACTCGAGGATGCCTTCGATCTGCTGCTTTATCCTTATGTAATGCATCAAAGTGCATCCACGCAAAAGCGTTTGAAGTGTGTCCCAGCATCGGATTCCCATCTATATCTAGTTCTTTTTTTTGCCCAATTTATTCCATGTCATCTGTCTGGCCGTCTCTTTGACCATGAAAAGACGTTGAAGTCTTGGTATGATTGGCACATACCGAAGAACATTAATGGGGATTTTGGTCTGAATCTTCACACCCATACCATTGTCTACCAGAACATACCTGGAAGCATTGCAAATGGGGCAATAGTTCAAGCCCGCATACTCAAGCCTAAATAAGGCACATCCATTCTTACAGGCATCTATCTTATCATAGGGCATCTTAAGCGCACGTAGGATTTTGTCCGACTGATACAGGTTTGCTGGCAATACATGGCCTTTGGGTAGAAAGCGTCCAAATATCGTCATCATCGCGTCGTAACATTCTCTATCTAGGTTGAACTGAGCCTTTAGAGCCATTACTTGCACGATGGCATCCGGTTGACAAAGCTCAGTGTGCTGGTGGAGAGGGCATTTTGAAGACTCCAACATTTCATAAAAGGCCTTTGTAGATTCCTCCATATCATCGTCCGAATCCCGAGCATCATCAAAGTCTTGCACCATGTCTTCGATCCCAGTACCTTGCTCGTCGGTGCGACGACGAACCACCTTAGCTCTGGCACGTTGGGCAGACTCACCATTAAATGTCTAGATTGTATCATTTGGTGTAAAACCCCACTTCTGCAGGTGTTTTATCATTTCAAACTCTAATTTCTTCTTAAATTTGTCGCAATCGACACAAGGGCAGCAGGTTGTTTTCTGTCCATTTGCAAATGCGACTCTAACAAACTCCTTGGTTTTTGTTATCCATTCACGGGTCATGTCTTTCTGACTAGTGTGACTAGTATACATCCACCCACGATCACTCATCTTGCCTAACTACTGGACACACAAAAAATATATACATAATTCAGCAAACCATATTCATCAGTTAATAGAGTTTGTCAGTTTTATTACGTAAATGCAACCTAGACGGTAGTAGGTAAAGATAGGTCCTAATCCCACCCGAGTATGTGTATATTGGGTTCATTTTCCCATGCTCCTCTCCGGATCCGACGCACAATTTCGGCAGGACCTCCCCGCTGTTCTCCTGATACACGTGTCGGCAATAAGCAGAGAGGATGTGTACCCGGAGAACAACAGGAAGGCACTAATGAAATTCTGCATCAGATCCGGAGTAGAGCATATGGGAAAACTAACCCAATCTACACATACTCAGTCTGTCCATGGATAACGTTGGACAATTCGAAAGAATCACGGTTATAAATGTGCTAATGAATGCATATTTATAGATGTAACCCTTTCGAACGGGAGATGCATAGTGGTCACGCATACTAATGATTGAAGACACCTATAGCTAGCAAGTTTCATCGGCACAAAGACCGGAACATAGGAAATGAATGGGGGAGGAGGAGATGTCATTTGTGCTCACCCACGAACGCAGGGGCGGAGCTCGTCAAACGCACGGGGAGGTCGTCGAACACCAGACCCTCGCAGCGACGAAACAACTACACATTTAAATCCACCTGATCAACATAAATATGATGTTTTGTATAACAAAATCGAAAAATATATGACCTAACTCATAATTCACAAATATATAACCCGACGGCCTTTGGAAGGCCGAAGAGCACCTTTTTCGGGATCGGAGTGTCGGGGGTGTTGTGTCGGGGTCAGGGCGTTGGGGGTGTCGTCTAGGGGTAGGGGTACTGTGTCGGGGTCTGGGGTGCTGTGTCGGGGTGTCGGGGTGTCGTGTCGGGGGTCGGGTGTCGGTGGTGTCGGGGGCCGGTGGTGTCGGGGGTCGGGGGTCGATGGTGTCGGTGGTCGGGGTCAGTGGTGTCGGTGGTCGGGGGGCAATGGTGTCAGTGGTCGGGGGTCGGTGGCATTGGGGGTCGGTGGCGTCGGAGGTTGGGTGTTAGTGGCGTCGGCGATGGGGGGCTCTTCTCTTTTTCTTCTTCTTCTTCTTCTAACACTAACCTAACTAACACTAACCTAAACTAACACTAACCTAATTAACATTAACCTAATTAACACTAACCTAATAATTTAAACCTAAATTAAAATAAAAAAACAGAAAAAAGAGGAGGGGAAGAGTTTACCAGAGGGGGCCAGGGCAGGGGGCATCGGGGAGGGTTGGGGGAGCGCCACGAAGGGGCGGGGAGCACCGGGGAGGGACGGGGAGCACCGAGGAGGGCCGGGGAGCGCTGGGGCGGCGGTGGCGGCCGGGCGGTAGGGACAAGGGCCCTCGGGGGCCTGGGAGCGGAGGGTGGCAGGGCCAGAGGGGGCGCAGGGGGACCACAGGGCACTGGTCGGGCTGGTGGGGCGGCGAGCGCGGGCGGCGGGCAGCCCTGGCGGGTGTCGGGCGGCGGTGGCGATGGGGCCACAGGGTTCCAGGGCGATGGGGCGTAGGGGGGAACAGGCGCGGAGGCGGGGGCGACGGGGCGGCGGGGGCACCAGGGAGCGGTGGGCCGATGGGGCGGTGGGCCGGTGAGGCGGCGGGGTCGTGGAGCGACAGGGCAGCGGCGCGCGTGCGGTGGGCGGCGAGGATGAGAGAGAGACACAGAGAGAGAGAGAGAGAGAGGCGGGCCGGGGTGAGGCGTTGCCGTTAGTTAAGTCCCCTCTTTGTCGTCCGCTAGTGGACGACAAAGAAGGTTTGCTGTCCGCTAGTAGACGACAAAGAGAGGGCCGTTAGGTTAAGTTGAAAGCGGCTCGTCAGTGGGTCCCCCTCCCTCTTTGCCGTCCACTAGCTGACGGCAAACCTCCTTTGCCTTCCGCTAGCAGATGGCAAAGAAGTGGCTGATGGCAAAGAGCATCTTTGCCGTCAGCTAGTTGTTTGCCATCCGTTTTCTGGAAACGGATGGCAAAGAGCTTCTTTGCCGTCCGCCAGCTGACGGCAAAGAACTGGCTATCGGCAAAGATGTTGTTTCCAGTAGTGAGCTTGGCTTGTTGTCTTTCCCATTCATGAGGAAAGTCTTCACCGGTTTTGAGACTGGTGGGATCAGCATGTTGGCCTTGAGCCAAGGGTGGCCTGTTGCATGGGGGTTTAACAATGAATTTCTTCATATATTTGGGAGTGACATATAAATATTCTTTCCATTCTCGTGCCCATCTCCTCTCAATTTTCTGTATATGGATTTTTCATTGCGTTTGAGTTTCCTTGCCACGAGTTTGTCAATCAGCTATGCAATATTCCTCATGCACATCATCTGGTATCTCAAATGCAGTTTGCACTTTGGATTTCTTTCCTCCTTTCTGAGGCCTTTTCCCATCGGCCATTTTCTTCGGCTGAGGATTTTGAAATTTTGAGGATTCTGAGGAAGTGTGCAACTTTTCTTCATGGAACACTGCAAATGAGTTAAGTTGATGAGAACCTAGTGATTCATCAGCAAACATTTTGTACCTGTGAACAGAGTATAGGTGCAAAGAATTTGAAGAGGTCATATGCGTTCTCAGAAAATTTCAAAATGTATCAAGTTGAGGATTTTGACCATAGATGACTTGAAGAATTTCACTAAGTGTTCTTGTCTTAGGTTCCCGAGTTGTGCAGATTTGAAGATCCACGCAATTGAGAAATCTTGAAGAAATTTACAACTCAGAGAAACACATCAAAGAAAAGATGTATATTGGGCGTTTAAGAAGATGATTATTGGAGAATAAACACCTTTGAGGATTTTGTGAAAATCATGAAGATCAATATAGGGCAGTAAAATTAGATCTGAATTACCCTACGGAAGAACACGACGAACTAAGAGATGAAGTGGAGAAGCTCGTTAGTTCAGATCTCCCGCACCCAAACTTGGTGACAAAATACAGCTATGACGGCGGCAGAGTGAAGACTTCCGTGACCGGCGTGAGTACTACAATGGGGAGGTCAAGGCAGTGAAGATTTCCCTCTCCAGCGATGACGAAGTTAGTGGCGGTGCTAGGTCTGAGCTCAGGAGAGATGGGAGTGAGGAGTAACTCGAGCTAGGAGAAGGGGAGGGGTATTTATAGTAGCAGTGAAAACAAACCGACCCAAGGATTTCGGACCAGATTACCCTGACCCTTACTCTCCTCACGACATGTGTCACCCACGTACTGAGAGGTTGAGATCGTGGGGGATTGTGGGTTATCCAGTCATGGGAATAGGAGACAGTTTGAGAGGCAACAGCCAAAAATTTGAAAGTGAAGATTTTAAAGTTGTCGTTCACAAATTCTTCAGCTGACCAGGACTCAGTGAAGACTTTGAACGAGTTTTAAAGTAGAACGCATATGAAGAATTCGTGAACAGACTGGGTTGAGTATAGCATAGAGGGGGAACGGGTCCGATCACATTCACTTAGAAGAAAATCAACTTGAAGAATTAGCAATAAGTGAATGTTGTTGAGGACATTGAAAACTCAAATATATATGTGTAAGTTAATGAAGAACATCAGTTGCATAGTTAGACGAATTTGAAATTTTTGAGGAATTTGCAAACTTGAGGAATTTGAAAAATTGAAGAATTTGGAAAACTAACGAAAACTCAACTTTGAAGAATTTCAACTATGCTTGGTGGCGTGACCCATTGTATAAGAATGATGATTTCAGACACCGCGTACAATTGTCGTAGGGTTCTGAGAATCAAATTCTTCGTTAATTTCTTCACACTTAGAGGGTTATTCTTCATAGATTGAAGAAAAATTATACTTTGTGTGTTGTACATCTAAGTCATCAATTTTGCATAAGGGTTAGGATGTGTGTCTTTTCAAAGAACATTCGAAATTCTAAGATATTTATCTCACACGCAACTTGCAAAATCTCTTTTCATCCAAGGGCTTAGTGAAGATATCAGCCAATTGTTCTTCAGTGTCCACGTGGTCGATGGAGATGTCTCCCTTGAGTACATGGTCTCAAAGAAAATGATGACGAATCTGGATGTGCTTGGTCTTGGAATGCTGAATTGGATTGTAAGCAATCTTGATAGCGCTCTCATTGTCACATTAGAGAGGCCCATTCTTCACCTTGATGCCATAGTCCTTGAGGGTTTGCTTCTTCCATAGCAACTGAGCGCAACATGAACCATCAGCAATGTATTCAACTTCTACAGTGGCTAGTGACACAAAGTTCTGCTTCTTTGAGGACCAATAGATAAAGGATAGTCCAAGGAAATGACATGTGCCTACTATTGACTTGCGATCCACACGATCACCAGCATAGTCAGCATGTGAGTATCCGACGAGGTGAAGATTTGAGGCCTTGGGATACCATTATCCAAGCGTTTGTGTGTAGCTAAGTATCGAAGAATATGTTTCAGAGCCTTATGGTGTGATTCCTTTGGTGTTGCTTGGAATCGTTCACACATGCAAACACTAAGCATAATATCTGGCCTAGCTGCACATAGATACAATAAAGAGCCAATCATAAAAGCGATATACCTTATGATAGAAAGCTTTACCATTTTCGTCAGTGCAGAGGTGGCCTTTGAAGGCATTGGTATTTTGACACCTTTGAAGCCTTGCATGTTGAATTTCCTCAGAACATCCTTGAGGTATTTCTCTTGAGAGATGAAGATGCCATTGTGTTGCTGACGAATTTGAAGACCTAAGAAGAATTTCAACTCCCCCATCATAGACATTTGATATTCTTCACTCGTCATATAGGCAAATTCATCACTATAACGTTTGTTAGTACAGCCAAAGATAATATCATCTACATATATTTGTCATATGAATAGCTCATTGTCACAGGATTTAGTGAAAAGAGTTGGGTCGAGTGAACTGAGTTTGAAGCCTTTCTTCATGAGAAATTCCTTTAGAGTGTCATACCACGCGCGAGGGGCCTGCTTGAGGCCATAGAGGGCCTTGTTGAGTTTGAAGACTTTGTCAGGATGCTTAGGGTCTTCAAAACCTGGGGGTTGAGCAACATATACTTCTTCCTCAAGCTTACCATTGAGGAATGCACTTTTCACATCCATTTGATATAAGATGATATCATGATGGTTAGCATAGGCAAGAAGTATACGAATAGCTTCAAGTCTAGCAAAAGTGAAAAAGTTTCATCAAAGTCAATTCCCTCAACCTGTGTGTAGCCATGAGCTCTAAGACGAGCCTTATTCCTCACCACTAGGCCATTCTCGTCTTGCTTGTTGTGGTAGATCCAGTTGGTAATGATGATGTTATGCTTGCGAGGATCTGTCCGCTTGACAAGTTCCCACGCATTGTTGAGATTGAATTGATGCAATTCCACTTGCAAAGCTTGAATCCAGTTAGGATCCTTTAAGCTTCATCAACTTTTGTGGGCTTTATGATAGAGACAAAAGCAAAATGCCCACATAAGTTTGTCAAATGTGAAGCTTTTGAGCGAGTGAGGGGACCTGGTGCATCGATGTCGTCGAAAATTTTGCCAATCTGCACTTCAATTGCCACTCTTGGATGAGTAGGTTGATGAGGCTGAGGATTTTCATCAACACCATTTTCTTCAGGAGTAGCAGTGTGAGTGTCTTCATTGGTTGGGAGGACTTCCTCAATAGGTTGAGGTTCTTCAGTGGGCATGATATCCTCAGTAGCCTTCAGCTTAATGGATTCCTTAGGAGACATTTCATCTAGAACAGGAGGCAGGTGCTCTTTTTGCGAGCCATTAGTTTCATCGAACCGCACATCTACAGTTTCAACAACCTTGTTGTGGTAAGTGTTGAAGACTGTGTAGGTGTGCGAGTCCTTTCCATAACCAAGCATAAAACCTTCGTGTGCTTTCGGTGCAAATTTAGAACTATGGTGAGGATCTCTAATCCAGCGTTTTGCACCGAAGACTTTGAAATAATCACATTGGGTTTCTTGTTAGTGACGAGTTCATATGAATTCTTCTTGAAGAATTTATGAAGATATACCATGTTGATGATGTGGCAAGTTGTATCAATTGCTTCAGGCCAGAAGCGACGAGGAGTCTTGTATTCATCAATCATTGTGCGAGCCATCTCAACAAGAGTCATGTTCTTGCGCTCCATGATGTCGTTCTGCTGAGGAGTATATGGGGCAGATAGTTCATGAGTAGTACCAAGTTCATCAAGATTAGTGGTTTTGAACTCAGTCCCATTATAACTCCTGATGTGCTTGATCTTGATGCCGAAGTTTGTTGAGGCCCTTGAAACAAATCGTCTAAAGACATCCTGCACCTCAGACTTGTATAGAATAATATGCACCCAAGTGTAACGAGCGTAATCGTCAACAATAACAAAGCCATACAAACTTGAAGAATTTGTAAGTGTGGAATGATGAGTGGGGCCAAAGAGGTCCATGTGAAGCAATTCAAAGGGTCGAGTAGTGGTCATGATTGTCTTCAAGGGATGCTTGGATCTGGTCATCTTTCCAGACTCACAAGCACCACAGAGGTGGTCCTTGAGGAATTTGACACATTCAATGCCAATGACGTGCTTTTTCCTCACGAGCGTGTGCAAGTTCCTCATACGAGCGTGTCCAAGTCATCGATGCCACAGCCATCCTTCTGAAGACTTGGCAAGTAGGCACGTGGCAGGTTGAGGACCTGTAGAGAAATCAACAATATACAAGTATCCTCTCCTAAAGCCTTCGAAGACTTTGGATTTGTTAGATTCCATGATGACAACACAACAGTATTTTCCAAAGATGACAACAATATCAAGATCACAAAGCATTGAGACAGACATGAGGTTGAACCCGAGGGATTCTAGAAGCATCACCTTATTCATGTGCTTTTTCCCTTGTCAACGTAAGTAGATGTAGAATCGTATCAGACAACGGGGGAGGCCCTCGCTCGGTACAATAGCACAGGTGATGTCTACAACACAACCTTATTCCTGTAGACGCTTGTTGGGCTTCCAAGCGCGGAGTTTTGTAGGACAATGGAAATTTTCCCTCAAGTTGATGACCTAAGGTTTATCAATCCATGGCAGGTGTAGGATGAAGATGGTCTCTCTAAAACAACCCTGCAACCAAATAACAAAGAGTCTCTTGTGTCCCCAACACACCCAATACAATGGTAAATTGTATAGGTGCACTAGTTCGGCGAAGAGATGGTGATACAAGTGTAATATGGATTGTAGATATAGGTATTTGTAATATGAAAATATAAAAACAGCAAGGTAGAAAGTAACAAAAGTGAGCAAAAACGTTGTATAAATGCTTGGAAACAAGGCCTAGGGTTCATACTTTCACTAGTGCAATTTCTCTCAACAATATTGACATAGTTGAATCATGTGTAAATACCTCTCGTGCGAGAAAGAGTTCACTCCAAAATCAAAAATAGCGGAGAACTAATGGATAAATTATTGTATGGTACGAAACCACCTCAAAGTTATCTTTTCTGATCAATCTTATGAGCTATCCCTATAAGTGTCACAAACAGTCATAGAGTTCGTACTAAAATAACACCTTAAGATACACATCAACCAAAACCCTAATGTCACCTAGATACTCCAATGTCACCACAAGTAGCCATGGGCTTGATTATACGATATGCATCACATAATTTCAGATTCATCATGTTCAATCCAACACAAAGAACTTCAAAGAGTGCACCAAAGTTTCTACCGGAAAGTCAAGACAAAAACGTGTGCCAACCCCTATGCATAGATTCCCAAGGTCACGGAACCCGCAAGTTGATCAACAAAACATAATCAAGTGGATCAATAGAACATCCCATTGTCACCACGGATATCCCATCGCAAAACATACATCAAGTGTTCTCAAATCCTTAAAGACTCAATCCGATAAGAAAACTTCAAAGGGAAAACTCAATTCATCACAACAAGATAGAGAGGGGAAAACTCCATATGATTCAATCTATATCAACAAAGCCCGCGGTACATCAAGATCGTGCCAACTCAAAAACACGAGAGAGAGAGAGAGAGAGAGAGACAGAGAGAGATCAAACACATAGCTACTAGTACATACCCTCAGCCCCGAGGGTGAACTACTCCCTCCTCGTCATGGAGAGCGTCGGGAGGATGAAGATGGCCTCTGGTGATGGTTTCACCCTCGGCAGGGTGCCGGAACGGGCTCCTGATTGATTTGTAGTGGCTCTGGAGGTTTGCGGCGGCGGAACTCCCGATCTAGGTTCTGCGTTCAGGTGTTTGGAAATTATTGGAATTTATGGCGGTGGAAACGAGTCAGGATGGGCCACGAGGAAGTCACAAGCCTGCTGGGTACGTCTAGGGGGGTGGCCGCGCCCCTGAGGCTTGTGACTGCCTCGTGGGTCTTCTGGCCCAACTCCGATGCTCAGTGGGTCTCTTCTGGTCCATAAAAAATCAGCGTAAATTTTTATTCCGTTTGGACTCCGTTTGATATTCCTTTTCTATAAAACTCAAAAACAAGGAAAAAACAGAAAATGGCACTGGTCTCTGTGTTAATAGGTTAGTCCCAAAAATAATATAAAGTTGTGGTTAAATGATTGTAAAACATCCAAGAATGATAATATAACAGCATGGATCAAGCAAACATTATAGATCCATTGGAGACGTATCAACAGGCGATCTTTATCCTCTTCATGACGCCCGTACATCCACTCCCCGATCCATGCTTGCATCAGTTGATTTGTGGCATCGTCATCTAGGACACCCCAACAAAACCACGTTGTCATCTTTGCTTAAAGAATTTTGTATTCCTACTTCTAGTGTTTCTCATAATCCTTCTCTTTGTAATGTGTGTCAATGCGGCAAACAAGTTAGATTACCTTTTGGAACCTCTACTACCCTTAGCACTCTTTTGTTTGAGTTACTTAACTGTGATTTATGGACCTCTCCCGTCCCTAGTGTCTCTGGTTACAAATATTATCTTGTGATTTTGGATGACTGTTCTCATTTTATTTGGACTTTTCCTATTCGTGCTAAAACTAAAGTTCATGCAATCTTTCTCAATTTTCGGCAATAAGTTCTCACACACTTTGGCTTGCCAATTCTCTTTATTCAATGTGATAATGGTCGTGAATTTGACAACACTCAAAACCGCAACTTTTTTTCTCTCTGAAGGCATTTTTCTTCGCTTTTCATGTCCTTATACATCTCCTCAAAACGGTAAAGTTGAATGCTCTCTTCGCTCCACTAATGACATTCTTCGTACATTGCTATTACAAGCTTATCTTCCCTCTCGTTTTTGGGCCGAAACCCTTCGCACTGCAACACTACTAATAAATATTCGACCAACTAAGACATGTCCTCTTTATTCGCCTTTTCAATCTCTTTTTCTCTCCCATTCCGACTATTCTTTTTTGCGTGTTTTTGGTTATCTTTATTTTCCGAACACCGCCTCTACCGCCGCCAACAAACTCAAACCACGTTCACTACCTTGCATTCATCTTGGTCTTTCTGACGATCACAAAGGATATCACTATTTCGATCCATCTTCCGGTCGTATGCTTGTCTCTCGCCATGTCACATTCGATGAAAACACTTTTCCTTATTCTGTCACTAACACCATATCACCCAATCACTAGCAAACCACCACCACCACCACTACCTCTGTCGTGACCTCTCCCTCACCCGCGGCAAGGTCGGCAAGCCTGAGGCAGTCGGCAGGCCCGCCAAGCCCGGCAAGCAAGCCCGCCAAGCCCGGCAAACCCGGCAACCCCGGCAGGCCCGGCAAGCTCGGCAAGTTCGGCAAGACCGGCAAATCTGGCCAGCCCGGCAGGCCCGGTTTGTCATAGGTTCTGAAGACTTATCATCAGGATAGATCATGAGTTAATATGTGAAATTTTGCTTAATGGATGCTCCAAATTTCGTTTGATCAGCAAACCTATAGGATACAGGCCTCTGTTTTCCAGGGGCACTCCTGATTTATTTATTTTTTGCACTGCCCCTGGTACTCCTGATGCGTCCAGTTTGATTGACTGAGAAGAGTCTCGCTTCAATTGCTTCAGTGTAGTATTAAATGTTTTTTTTGCGTGGAAGCGTAGTACATGTGGTTAAACGCGTCTAGAACTGAACTTTAGTAGCAGGGACAACAAAATTATCTCAAAATATTGTCTAGATTGCCACGAGATGCCAAACAGTACGAAAAACTGTAAAGAAATACGGACCAAAAGGAAGGGGCAAATTGTTTTGTAATGTGAGAAGTCCGATTGAACTCTGTAGTGGTTATCTTATTTCTATTGGTTCTGTGCTAACTTTCTTATGTATGCAAGTTACTCTAAAGCAACACCATAAACAAGGTACAATCATGTTGGTCATGAAAATAAGATCTACCTAGCATAATCGAATTTGTGTATCTTTATTTCCTACATTCATTTTTTACTTTGGTCCATAAGTTTCCAGAGATCTTTTATTTGAAACAACCAACCCGTTCTTCTTTTGAGAATGTAGAAGCTGTATAAGTATACTTATTTTCAATATATGTTGAAGATTTTTGGTACCAACAGAATTTCCTGCAACTAACAGTGTGCACATTTGTCATGGTTGAATTTCATTTATTATTGAAAACCTAAGATTAGAAGTTTATACGGAGAGTCATGGTTAGAAGTTGAATGCTAAAGGATGAAATAATTGATTTTGGATCATAATAAATCAAATCGAATGTGATGATTTTTTCTCCCGTTGCAACACACAGACCCTTTTGCTATAATATATAATATAATAATAAAGCACGGATAACTTTTGCCTGTACATCATTAAAATTACCCTTAAAGTTATAAAATATTACCCACCAATGCTATTAGCAAGTCAGAAAAACATATGGTTTTCTATCTTATGTTTCGTCGGCGGTCGCCGCACGTCAACAGGAAAAGATCCCCACATATTTACTAACCACGCACACGACTTGATGGTTGGTGCCTTTGCCTTCCATTCTAACTCTAAATACTTTTTGAATATTCATAACTTTCAAATCCTAACTCTAAATCTAACATGTTATATATAAAAATTCATCAGAAAAATGTGTAAAATCCAAGTATGTTATTATCTTGCAGTTTAATAATTTTTAAAATTATGTTAGGATGCCAACTAAAATACGTAATACCTTTTTTATATGAGATATTTTAGAAATGCCTACTTCATATGTCCTTATAGATTGGTTGTTTTTGGTGAAGCTATCCAATATGTTTGCAACCAAATTAAGTCTTGAACTGAATTATGGTTGCAAACACATACTCCATCCGCTTCTAGATATAAGTCTTTTTAGATATTTCACTACATACTACATAATTTATAGTATGGGTTCACTCATTTTGCTTCATATGGAGTCAATAATGGAATTTGTAGAAAGATTTATATTTAGAAACGGAGGGAGTATATATTTTTGTATATGCAAACACATACATGACAAAAGTAATGGTTTTATGCACATGCTATCATTGAATACTTACTTCGTCATTTTCATTCTAATGCAATGTTTTTCGGGTAACGTCGAGAAACGACAGCAAATGCGTAAACATATATCGACAACTAGGTAGATATTTGTATTGTATAATGCATTGTAGACATCTTGAGTACACTTCAAAAATCATCACACCTTTATGTTTTTGGACAACACCACATATCATGTTGCTTGTTGCGTGACATCATGAAAGATTTCAAGAGATTTCCTGATGTCGTCAAATGTGTGTATGAGGGGTGGATTTTTTTCTACCGTTGCGATGCACGGGTATGTTTGCTAATTGTTTATAAAAGAGTCCGCGTGTTTTGGTCCGGACTCCTCATGGAGTACGGTCCGGCGTTTTTGTGTCCAACTAATCCTTGTCATTGTCATGGCCCAATAAATAGGTCTTTCTTATGCGTCACTTGGCGTGTTCTTAGCCGCCGTCATATGTCACATTTTAGATTTATTTTTTCTTTTTGGATTTTGTTTTAACTTATTTTTTGCACGCGTTTTTGTTTTTTTGGCTTTTATTTTTTTCATCGGTCTTTATTAGCTTTTGGAACAATAAAAAATTAAGAAAAAACATTTTTCCTTTTTGTTTTGTTTCTCGAGAGGAACGGTTTTGATTTCGCGAAAGGTACGGCCATGCCTTTCGAAAACAAAAAAACATTTTCTTATTTCTTTTCCTTCATTGAGAATGGTTTTGCTTCTGCGAGAGGCACGGTCGTGTCTCTTGAAAATGAAAAAAAATGCATTTTGTTTTCCTTCCTCCAGAGGCAAGGATTTGCTTTCGCGAAAAGACGCCTCTTGAAAACAAAACAAAAACATGGATTTTTTGTCCACGAGAGGCAAGTCTTTGCTTCCGCAAGAGGCATGGTCGTGTCTCTCGGAAACTAAAAAAAACGCGTTTTTTTCTTCCGCAAGAAGCATGTTCTTTTTTCCATTTTTTTTGTAAAAATTATTTTCTCAAGTTTTGAAGTCCTCGACGTGAGAAATCTAACGGCGACAACGGTTCGAGTTTTGGACGCATGGTTTAAGAGATAAAACGTTTTAGATAAACCGATATGCGAAAACAATGAAAACTTTCAGGTTACAACAAGTGACACACATGCAGTAACCGGAGAGGTGGGAAATCTTCGAAAGATATACACCTCAATTAATTATTTTGCTAAATAAACGGACGAAACACAAGTGGAGCTCCCACAATTGCTTTGCATTGCCTGACGAGAATTTTTCTACCCAACTATACTAGGGTTGGGGCGTCGGTAGACAAGCGAGACAATCACTGAAACACCAAACAACCGACGCCTCATCGTTGCCAGAGAGAGAAGTCATAAACCGAGAGAAGATACGTGGGTCACCACCAGCCCAAATCTAAAGAGGACAGAAGCCACTACTACTCTTATAAAAGCCACTTGCCGGTCGATCACATCCAAAAGATGTTGGCCTTTTCCTGACTCGCACACGTGCACGCGCGCGCGCACACACACACTATCTAATGTGTCGCAACTCAAAAAGAAACGCCTCTTAGGAGGGGTCGAGGACCCGTGGCTTGAGGCCCAAATCCTTTGGTGACAGTAACAATTATTGTAGATATAATGCTATAATGCTCGAAGGCGGCCCGAAGCTTGCTATCGGCCTGGCTCTGCTATGCGTCTTGGGAGGTGTTGTCTAAAATGACAAGCCAGATCTAGGCTTTCACCTTGAGATAAAAGACCATGAGAGATGGGAAGTATGGAGGCTCATAGTGACGGATTCAACAAGGCTGGTAGGGCTTTCAGTCGAAACACCACAACCATCGGCATTGGTCCACCGCAAGGGCAAAGCCTCCGCGGATCACACCAGGAATGAGCCATAATCATCTTGAAAAACAAAGCCACTTGAGATAAAACCAAAGGACCACGCTTTGCAGCAACAAAGTGTGATCTCAACTAGAATGAACGACCAATCCGCCACATCAAATCTTAGAGTGACACCAGCAAGCTAAAATGTTAGCCTCCACCACCTTTCTACATGGTACTGATGCATCACTCGGGGCCCTGCACCTAAATCTCAGCTCCCCGGCCCAGATGCACCATCTAGTCGGCGGCTTAATGCAGCTAGGCGCAACTGGCATACACGATCTTGCCTAGAGCTGGCGCATTGTCAGGAGAGAGCGCGTGTGATCATTGTAGCACCTAGCGTCGTTCCACTGAGTGCATGAAGGTGGTGTTGCGAGAGAAATAGTCGCAGTGACTATGCCAGTTTCTGTTTCTCCGTCACTTGAGTTGGGGGCCTGGTGAGCTGGAGTGGAGGTGGGCATTCTAACTCAAGTTGGTTTTGAGAAAGAACGTGCATATGGAGCTCTATTGTTTTGTCTCCATATCCAACGACTCGCCCTCTTTGACTCGTGAGTTAATAGTGTTGATGCACGTAAGCTCTATGATGCTTAGGGTATATTGGTGGGAGAAGTGCTTGAATTAAATGCCACACTGAGTTGGTAGCGGTTTAACTCAAGGAGACTTGGGGCCACTTGAAGTGGAGCCACCCTAATACCTATGAGGACAATGATGAAAGATATGGATTTATATATGGCAAACGGGTGAAAGGTTTTTAGATCCTTTCAATACAAGGTTGTGTAGTGTTCGACCGGGATCCAACCACCACTAGTAGAAAACAGGGATTTCGTCACAGCTCGATGTACACATTAGTCCCGGTTCGAGCAGTTAGGGCATCAGTCCTGGTTCAAATGGGACCTTTAGTCCCGGTTGGAGACACCAACCGGGAGTAAAGCCCCCTTTAGTCCCGGTTGGTGTCTCCAACCGGGACTAAAGGTTAGACCGGTTGGAGACACGAACCGGGACTAAAGGAGTCCTTGCAAGTTTTTTTTCTTCTGTTTTTATATTTGTTTTCTGTTTTTAGTTTCTGTTTTAAATTGCTTATATCTTTTAGGATTTTTGATGTTTTTGAGTGATTCTTTTTGCATTAGATTCAAAATTTTGTCTAATTTATGTTTGTGCCATTAGTTTTCAAATTTGAATGGTTTAAATTTGAATTTGTTCAAATTTGCTTCAAACACTAGATTGTGAATAACTTGAGTTTACAAAAAGTTTTTAATTTAATTCTTTTTTATCCTAGTCACGTGTTAGATTGTTGTCACGGTAAGATTTATTTGGTTATTTTTAGAATAATTTAAATTAGGATTTTAATTAAAACATTACTGTTTTGCTTATATAGTTGTTTTAGTCATTTAATTGTTGTTTTTTATTTTTTTAGTTAGTTCTTTCTCGAGATTTTAACGTGTTGTAGTATGGTGCATATTGAATACACAAAAAGTCTGGAGATGAAATAAATAAATAAAAATGAAATGCCTTTGTAACAGATGGGTTTTCGTCCGAAACCTTGATACTTCAAAGGAGATGGCTCAGTTTGTACACGAAGTGCATCCAGTTTTTGCCGTAACCCTCTCAACTTTTTAGCACAAGCTTTGTGGGTGAAATGATGATACCATGCCAAGTTTCAACCTTTTCAGAGCTCATTTGTAGTGCTTTTCAATTTCAGGGTCATTTAGCTCAAAAAAGTTTCAACCTTTTCAGAACTGGAAACAAAGGGTGATAGAACTCGAAAGTTAAGCATGCTCGGGTTAGAGCAGTGAGAGGATGGGTGACCGGCTGGGAAGTTAGATGATTTGGAATGAGTGGTGATTAGAGATTAAATTGTCAAACAATTCAAAAGCAGTGAGAAGGGGTGATTAGAGATTAAATTGTCAGATAATTCGCCGATTTGAAAATCAGAAAAAAATGAAAAACAAAAATAAAAAATTTATTTAAGAAAATACCTTTAGTCCCGATTTGTAACACCAACCGGGACTAAAGGTCCCGCTCCAGAAAGCTGCCACGTGGAGGGCCTTTAGTCCCGGTTCGTAACACAACCGGGACTAAAGGGTGGAGGCTTTAGTCCCGACCCTTTAGTCCCGATTCGAGAACCGGGACTAAAGGCCCTCTGGAACCGGGACTAAAGGCCTGTTTTCTACTAGTGCACTCGGAGACAAGGCTCTCCTATTTGGCAGGGCAGGGAGGAGCATGATTGGGGGAGGAGCCTGATATCGGAGAGGTGGGGTAGGGGACGATGGAATTCTCCTCCTCCTCCAATGCACATGGAGATGCTTGATTGGGGGTTTAAGATGAGGCATGGAATTTGATTCAACAAGTGTGGTGATCCAGCGGCAGAAGCTTGTTGCTATAATATCCATGAGCCTTTTGTCATTACACTAACGATGAGTGGGGTGTCAAATTTTGGGGACACAATGGGTGATGCGCATTTTCTGACCGGTCAGTCAAATAAATAGTTATGTTGTCGGACTACTTGATGCCTAGTTGATCCAACAAGAAGTTTCTTGGCTGCCACGGAGACGTGGAAGCCCTATATTAAAACACAAGTCTACCACTTTTGCTACCATCGTCTATCGAGCTTGGGTCACCGGGTTAGTATCCTCCTGGCTTAGCCTAGTACTGTTCAGTCTCCCATGAGGAAACTTTTGCATAGGAGAGAAGGGACTTGACCCATGAGATCCCACCTCACTGGGACATTGACCAGCCAGCTATCTTGTACGTGCGAAGCAGAAGAAATGGGACCCCGACCCCCATCTTGTCGTGAAGACCTTGCCATGTCCAGGCTTAAAGCAAACTCTCAACACCATTGATGGGGCCCTGAATCCATCTAGTGTTACCTTTTGACACCGACAAGACTTTCCATTCATCTTTGTTGATATTTGGATTCTGTTAGGCCAGAGATGGTAGCCGACGAGGAAGATCGAGAATCCTCCTGTTGGAAATATGCCCTAGAGGCAATAATAAATTAGTTATTATCATATTTCCTTGTTCATGATAATCGTTTATTATCCATGCTATAATTGTGTTGATCGGAAACTCAGATACATGTGTGGATACATAGACAACACCATGTCCCTAGTATGCCTCTAATAGACTAGCTCGTTGATCAAAGTTGGCTATGGTTTCCTAGTCATGGACATGAGATGTCATTTGGTAACGGGATCACATCATTAGGAGAATGATGTGATGGAAAAGACCGAAACTACAAACATAGCATATGATCGTGTCAGTTTATTGCTACTGTTTTCTACATGTCAAGTATATGTTCCTATGACCATGAGATCATGCAACTCACTGACACCGGAGGAGTACCTTGTGTGTATCAAATGTCGCAACGTAAGTAGGTGACTATAAAGGTGCTGTAAAGGTATCTCCGAGGGTGTCTATTGGGTTGCCATGGATCAAGGTTGGGATTTGTTACTCCGTGTGACAAAGAGGTATCTCAGGGCCCACTCAGTAATACAACATCACAATAAGCCTTGCAAGCAATGTGACTAAGTGTTAGTCATGGGATCTTGTATTACGGAACGAGTAAAGAGACTTACCAGTGATGAGGTTGAACTAGGTATGGAGATAACGACGATCGAATCTCAGGCAAGTAACATACCAAAGAACAAAGGGAACATCATACGGGATTAACTGAATCCTTGACATAAAGGTTCGACTGATAAAGATCTTCGTAGAATATGTAGGAACCAATAAGGAAATCTAGGTCCCACTATTGGTTATTGACCGTAGAGGTGTCTCGGTCATGTCTACATAGTTCTCGAACCCGCAGGGTCTACACACTTAAGGTTTGGTGACGTTTCGATAGTATAGAGTTATGTATGGTGGTGACCAAAGGTTGTTCGGAGTCCCGGATGATATCTCGGATGTCGCGAGGAGCTCCGGAATGGTCCGGATGTAAAGATTGATATATAGGAAGTCCTGTTTTGGTCGCCGAAAAGGTTTCGGGCTCATCGGTAGTGTACCGGGAGTGCCGGTAGTGTATCGAGAGACCATCGAGACGGGTATTTCGACCCAAGAGGCTACATGGGCTGTGGGAGAGTAAATACCAGCCCTTAGTGGGCTTGTGGAAGTCCCACACAAGGCCCATGCAGCTGGGAAGAAAAGCCCAAAGAGAAAAAGGTGGAAAAAGGCAAAAAAAAGCCAAAAATAAGGAGTCCTAGTCCTACTAGGATTGGAGGAGGAATCCTCCAATCCTCCTTGGTTTGGCCAACCCAAGGGCTGGCTCCTTGGGAGCCAAGCCTCCTCTTCTATTCCTCCTATATATACTAGAGGTTTTAGGGTTTTTGGCACTAGATTTTCGGCCACGTGCTACCCGTTCCTCCAGTGCATAGTTTCTCCTCTAGATCGGATTTCTGCAGTGCTTAGGCGAAGCCCTTACAGAATAGATCCACCACCATCGCTAGAGCGCCGTCATGCTGCCGGAGAACTTTTCTACCTCTCCGCTCCCTCTTGCTGGATCAAGAAGGCAGAGATCGTCATTGAGCTGTGCGTGTGCTAAATGCGGAGGTGCCATCCGTTTGGCGCTAGATCGGAAGGACCGTGATCAAGATCACGAGACGGATCGTGATGAGATCATGGGACGGATCATGATGAGTTCGCGGGACGGATCGTGATTTGACCGCGGGACGGATCGTGATGAGATCGCAGGACGCTCGGCGATTTGGATCGCGAAGACGTTCGACTACACCAACCGCGTTTCTTAACGCTTCCCGCTTAGCGATCTACAAGGGTATGTAGATCCACTCTCCCTCTCGTAGATGCTCATCACCATGGATAGATCTTGCGTGTGCGTAGGAATTTTTTGTTTCAACATTCCCCAACAGTGGGATCTAAGCAAGGTCTATGTGTAGATGAGATCTCGAGTAGAACACAAAGAGTTTGTGGGCGTTGATGCTTAGATTGCTTCCTCCCTTGGTCGTGTTTTGGTTCAGTGGTATTGTGGGATGAAGCGGCCCAGACCAACCTTATTCGTACGCTTACGTGAGATCGGTTCCCTCAACTGCAACTTGTTGCAAAAGATGCTGGCGGGTGGCAGTTTCTCCTACTTTTGTTGGACCAGATTCGACAAAGGTGGTCCTTGAGAAGGTTGAAAAGCAACTTATGTATCGCCGTTGTGGTTTATGCGTAGGTGAGAATTGTTCTTGCTAGATACCCGTAGCATCCACGTAAAACATGCAACAACAATTAGTGGACGTCTAACTTGTTTTTGGAGGGTATGTTGTGATGTGATATGGCCAATTACATGATGTGATATATCTGATGTATGAGATGATCATGTGTTGTATAGAATATCCCGACTTGCATGTTGATGAGTACGGCAACCGGCAAGAGCCATAGGGTTGTCTTTAATTATTGTATGACCTGCGTGACAATCATTAAGCGATATGTAATGCTTTACTTTATCGCTAAACGGTAGCAATAGTAGAAGCATGGTGGGCGCAACAACCACGATGGCGACACATTGATGGAGATCAAGATGATGGAGATCATGGTGTCATGCCGGTGACGATAGATATCATGTCGGTGCTTTCAAGATGGAGATCAAAAGCACAAGTTCATGGCCATATCATGTCACTTATGATTTGCATGTGGTGTTAATCATTTTATGCACCTTGTTTTGCTTAGGACAACGGTAGCATTATAAGGTGATCACTCACTTAATTTAGAGATAAATTGTGTTCTCCCCGAGTGTGCACCATTGCGAAAGTTCGTCGTGTCGAGACACCACGTGATGATCGGGTGTGATAGAATCTACGTTCACATACAACGGGTGCAAGCCAGTGTTGCACATGCAGAACACTCGGGTTAAACTTGACGAGCCTAGCATGTACAGACATGGCCTCGGAACACAAGAGACCGAAAGGTCGAACATGAGTCATATAGTAGATATGATCAACATGATGATGTTCACCATTGAAACCACCTCAACTCATGTGATGATCGGACTTGAGTTGGTGAATTTGGATCATGTATCACTCGAATGACCGGAGGGATGTCAATTTGAGTGGGAGTTCTTCAGTAATATGATTAATTAAACTCATTAACATGAACATAGTCAGTAGTGTCTTTGCAAATTATGTTGTAGATTACTTGCTCGCGCTGTAGCTCCCTTGTATTTTTTATATGTTCCTAGAGAAATAGAGTTGAAATATGATGGTAGCAATTTTGCGAACTGGGTCCGTGATCTAAGGATTGTCCTCGTTGCTGCATAGAAGGCCTATGTCCTTAATGCACTACTGGTGCGCCACCCCCTCTAGCATCGTCTGTAGATGTTGTGAACATCTGACAGGCACCTTCTGATGACTACTTGATAGTTTAGTGTGTCATGCATTACGGCTTAGAATTGAGGCTCCGACATGTTTTGAACGTCACGGAACATACGAGATGTTCTAAGAGCTGAAATTAGGATCTTAGGCTCGTGCCCGTGTTTCGAGATATGAGATCTCCAACAAGATTCTTTGCCTTCAAGATGAAAGAGAATAGCTCAATCGTTGAGCATGTGCTCAGATTGTCTGGATGCTACAATCGCTTGAATCGCGTGGGAGTTGATCTTCCAGATAAGATAGTGATTGATATAGTTCTCCAAGTCACTGTCACTAAGCTACTAGAACTTGGTGATGAACTATAAAATGCCAGGGATAGCAATAATGATCCCTGAGTTGTCACGATGTTTGACACCGCGAAGGTAGAAATCAAGTAGTAGCATCAAGTGTTGATGGTTAGTAAAACCACTAGTTTCGAGAAGGGCAAGGGCAAGGAGGGAAACTTCATGGATGGCAAGTCAGTTGCTGCTCCAGTGAAGCAACCCAAAGTTGAACCCAAACCCGAGACTAAGTGCTTCTATTATGAGGTGAGCGGTCGCTGAAACGGAACAACCCTAGATACTTGGTAGATAAGAAGGCTGGAAACGTCAACAGAAGTATATTTGATATACATGTTATCGATGTGTACCTTGCTAGTACTCCTAGTAGCACCTGGGTATAGGATACCGGTTTGGTTGTTAAATGTTAGTAACTCGAAATAAAAGCTACGGGATAAACGGAGACTAGCTAAGGGTGAGGTGACGATATGTGTTGGAAATGTTTCCAAGGTTGATGTGATCAACATCGCATGTTCTCTCTACCTTTGGGATTAGTGACAAACCTAAATGTTGTTTGGTGTTTGCATTGAGCATGAACGTGATTAGATCGTGTTTATTGCAATACGGTTATTCATTTAAGTCAGAGAATAATGGTTATTCTGTTTACATGAATAATACCTTCAAAGGTCATGCACCCAGTGAGAATGGTTTGTTGAATCTTGATCGTAGTAATACACATGTTCATAACATTGATGCCAAAATATACAAAGTTAATAATGATAGTACCATATACTTGTGGCACTGCCGCTAAATGTCATATTGGTATAAAGCGCATGCAGAAACTCCATGCTTATGGATCTTTGGACACATTCGATTTCAAATCGGTTGAGACATGCGAACCATGCCTCTTAGGCAAGATGACTAAGGACCCCATTTTCTGATGGAGCGGGCAAGTGATTTGTCAGAAATGATACATGTTGATGTATGCAATCCAATGAGTCTTGTAGCGTGCGGTGGATATCGTTATTTTCTTACCTTCACTGATGATTTGAGTAGATATAGTGTATATTTGGTTAATGAAACATAAGTCTAAATCGTTTGAAAGGTTCATGAAAATTCAGAGTGAAGTTTAAGGTCATCGTGACAAGAAGATAAAAATGTCCGCCATATGATCGTGGAGGTGAATATCCGAGTTACGAGTTTGGCATACAACTTGAGACAATGTGAAAGTTGTTTCACAACACATGCCACCTGGAACACCATAGTGTGATGGTGTGTCCAAACGTCATAGTCGTGCTCTATTGGATATGGTGTGTGCTATGATGTCTCTTATCGTTTTGTTACTATAATTTTGGGGTTATGCATTAGAGACAACTACATTCACTTTAGATAGGGCACCATCTAAATCCGTTGAGATGACACCGTGTGAATTATGGTTTGATAGAAACCTAAGCTATCATTTCTTAATGTTTGGGGCTGCAACACTTATGTGAAAAAGGTTTTCACCTAATGAGCTCGAACCCAAAGCGAACAAATGCATCTTCATAGAATACCCTAAAGACAGTTGGGTAAACCTTCTATCTCAGATCCAAGCATAAAGTGTTTGTTGCTAAAACTGGGTCCTTTATCGAGAAAGAGTTTCTCTCGAAAGAATTGAGTGGGAGGAAGATAGAACTTGATGAGGTTCTTGAACCTTTGTTCAACCAGAGAGTAGCCCAGCGCAGGAATTTGTTTCTGTGAAGCCTACGTTAGTTTAATAGGAAGTTAATGATGATGATCATGAAGCTTCGGATCAAGTTACTATCGAACCTCGTAGGTCGACAAGGATGTGTACTGCTCCTGAGCGGTACGACAACCCTGTCTTAGAGGTCATATTGTTGGACAACGATTAACCTACGAGCTGTGGAGAAGCGATGATGGGCCCGGATTCCGACATATGGTTAGAGGCCATGAAATCCGAGAAAGGATCCATGTAAGAAAACCAAGTATAGACTTTGGTAGACTTGCTCGTTGGACGGCAGGTCGTTGAGTACAAATGGATGTTTAAAATGAAGACAGACGCTCATGGCAAATGTCACCATTTGTAAAGCTCGACTTGTTGCAAAGAAGTTTACGACAAGTTCAAGGAGTTGATTGCGATGAGACTTACTCACTTGTAGCGATGCTAAAGTCTGTTGGAATTATGTTAGCAGTTGCTGAATTTTTTAATTATGAAATCTGGCAGATGGATATCAAAACATAGTTTCCTTAACGGTTTACTTGAGGAAAGGTTATATGTGATACAACCAGAAGGTTATGTCAGTCCTAAGGATGCTAAAAGGTGTGCAAGCTTCAGTGATTCTTCTATGAACTGAAGCAAGTATCTCGGAGTTGGAATATACACTTTGATGAGGTGATCAAAGTTTTTGAGTCTATACAAAGTTTACGAGAAACTTGTATTTACAATAAAGTGAGTGGGAGCACTATAAAATTTCTGATAAGTATATGTGGATGGCATATTGTTGATCGGAAATGATGTAGAATTTTTGGAAAGCATAAACGGTTGTTTGAAAAGAGTTTTTCAAAGGAAGACCTGGATAAAGCTACCTAATTGTTGAGCATCAAGATCTATAGAGATAGATCAAGATGCTTGATGAGAATTTAAATGAGTACATACCTTGACAAGATTTTGAAAGAGTTCAAAATGGATCAGTCAGAGAAAGAGTTCTCACCTGATTTGCGAGGTGTGAAGTTGAGTGAGACTCAAAGCTCGACAACGGCAGAAGAAAGATAAAGGACGAATGTCGTCCCCTATGCCTTAGCCATAGGCTCTGTATAGCATGCCATGCTATGTACCGCACCTGTGTGTGCCTTGGCATGAGTCCGTCAAGGGGTACAAGAGTGATCCAGAAGTGGATCACTGGACAGCGGTCAATATTATCCTTAGTGACTAAAAGTCTAAGGAAACGTTTCTCGATTATGGAGGTGATAAAGGGTTCGTCGTAAAGAGTTACGTTGATGCAAGCTTTAACACTAATCCGGATGACTCTTTGTAGCAATCCGGATACGTATAGTGCAGCAGCCATTTGGAATAGTACCAAGTGGAGTGTGGTAGCAGTGTTTATAGTTTGACATAGAGATTTGCAAAGTACATACGGATCTGAATGTCGCAGACCCATTGACTATAAGACCTCTCTCACATGCAAAGCATGATCGAGCCCCAGAACTCAGTGGGTGTTAGATTCATAACAATGCGAATCACATGGTGATGTGAACTAGATTATTTACTCTAGTACAAGTGGGAGACTGTTGGAAATATGCCCTAGAGGAAATAATAAATTAGTTAGTATCATATTTCCTTGTTCATGATAATCGTTTATTATCCATGCCATAATTGTGTTGATCGGAAACTCAGATACATGTGTGGATACATAGACAACACCATGTCCCTAGTATGCCTCTAATAGACTAGCTCGTTGATCAAAGATGGCTATGGTTTCCTAGACATGGACATGAGATGCCATTTGGTAACGGGATCACATCATTAGGAGAATGATGTGATGGACAAGACCCAAACTACAAACGTAGCATATGATCGTGTCAGTTTATTGCTACTGTTTTCTGCATGTCAAGTATATTTTCAATGACCATGAGATCATGTAACTCACTGACACCGGAGAAGTACCTTGTGTGTATCAAACGTCGCAACGTAACTGGGTGACTATAAAGGTGCTGTAAAGGTATCTCCGAGGGTGTCTGTTGGGTTGGCATGGATCAAGACTGGGATTTGTTACTCCGTGTGACGGAGAGGTATCTCAGGGCCCACTCGGTAATACAACATCACAATAAGCCTTGCAAGCAATATGCCTAAGTGTTAGTCACGGGATCTTGTATTACGGAGCGAGTAAAGAGACTTGCCAGTGACGAGGTTGAACTAGGTATGGAGATACAGACGATCGAATCTTGGGAAAGTAACATACCAAAGAACAAAGGGAACATCATACGGGATTAACTGAATCCTTGACATAAAGGTTCGACCGATAAAGATCTTCGTAGAATATGTAGGAACCAATATGGGCATCCAGGTCCCGCTATTGGTTATTGACCGTAGAGGTGTATCGGTCATGTCTACATAGTTCTTGAACCCGTAGGGTCTGCACACTTAAGGTTCGGTGACGTTTCGGTAGTATAGAGTTATGTATGGTGATGACCGAAGGTTGTTCGGAGTCCCGGATGAGATCCGGGACGTCACGAGGAGCTCCAGAATGCTCCAGAGGTAAAGGATTGATATATAGGAAGTCCTGTTTTGGTCGTCGGAAAGGTTTCAGGCTCATCGGTAGTGTACCGGGAGTGCCTGTAGTGTACCGGGAGACCATCGGGAGGGGTATTTCAACCCAAGAGGCTACATGGTCTGTGGGAGAGTAAATACCAGCGCTTAGTGGGCTGGTGGAAGTCCCACACAAGGCCCATGCGGCTGGGAAGAAAAGCCGAAAGAGAAAAAGGTGGAAAAAAGCAAAAAAAAAAGCAAAAATAAGGAGGAGTCCTAGTCCTACTAGGATTGGAGGAGGAATCCTCCAATCCTCCTTGTTTCGGCCAACCCAAGGGCTGGATCCTTGGGAGCCAAGCCTCCTCCTCTCTTCCTCCTATATATACTAGAGGTTTTAGGGTTTTTGGCACTAGATTTTCAGCCACGTGCTACCCGTTCCTCGAGTGCATAGTTTCTCCTCTAGATCGGATTTCTGCAGTGCTTAGGCGAAGCCCTGTCGGAATAGCTCCACCACCACCGCCGGAGCGCCGTCATGCTGTCGGAGAACTCTTCTACCTCTCTGCTCCCTCTTGGATGATCAAGAAGGCGGAGATCGTCATCGAGCTATACGTGTGCTGAACGCGGAGGTGTCGTCCGTTCGGCGCTAGATCGGAAGGACCATGATCAAGATCTCGAGACGAATCGTGATGAGATTGCGGGACGGATCGTGATGAGTTCGCGGGACGGATCGTGATTGGATCGCGGGACGGATCGTGATGAGATCGCGAGACGCTCGGCCATTTGGATCGCGAAGACGTTCGACTACGCCAACTGCGTTTCTTAACGCTTCCCGCTTAGTGATCTATAAGGGTATGTAGATCCATTCTCCCTCTCGTAGATGCTCATCACCATGGATAGATCTTGCGTGTGCGTAGGAAATTTTTTGTTTTCCATACAACGTTCGCCAACACCTCCAAGTCTTCATTGGCGACATTTATAGTTATCCTGTATGATTACCCATTCCAGTCCTTGCCCTCTAAGATGAATAAAAGTAGAGAGAGACCGACAAGTGTGGTGATGCCCTCGCATTGTCTTCCCAATATCCTGAGCAAAGCCGTACACTTACCATTTGGTCCATCCATGTCAATATTTCCCCCTCCTAAATATGATGCCCGGTTATTTACCTTTCTGGTTATTTTTCGAAAATGAGTTGTGTTACCCCGGTGTTTGCATCGATTGATGCACACAACCATTTTATTATACTATTTTAAGGCATTACATAAATGGATAAAAAAAGATATGACCACAAACAGTACATTTGTACATAAGACTCATCCTCACTAAACCTATTTGCTATGCTACCATACAAACCTGTTGAATAAAGCACGTACGAACATCTCCAAATGCTTGCATCCAAAGTTTAGAAACTTCGAGCCTCCACATGCTGATGTAAGGACTACATACGGATCCGGTGTGTAGCTATGTGGATAACCTACAAAAAAGGGAAATTTTGTCATTGTTAAACATAAGGCTATAATATCATCTAGATTAGCCTTGAGTTTCTCATCCACGCCAGACAACCAATTTTTGACCATATTAGATTCTAGTAGGTGGTGTAATATTAAGAATGACATGGACCGTCAACTATAACAAGCACGTTAATGGGAACGACGGGAAGAAGTGCTCGATTTTTTCATCCTCGTCATTTTTCAAAAAAGGACGTTTTATTACTTAAAAACACAACATTTTAACTACAATTCCAGTTACATTTTGCTCACTTATCCTTAGTCAACATGGTTGTACAAAGATATACCAATTGAAATTCTTGATTTCAAGGGGGACTTTTGCCTTCCTGATACATTTTTTCTTAAAAAAATATTGTCATTTGTCAAATCAGAGTACTTATACTAGATTCAAACCTAAGAAGCGTATCTCTGAGTCAAAAATCCTCGCTAACACTATCATTCGTATACCACCAACTGGGAAGGAAACCTTTAAAAGAATTCCACTTTGATTTGCACAAGATCTTTCCAAAATGGAGAATTTGTAGGTTTCACTATCACTTGTAACAATGTTTTGGAATTAGTTATTTAATTCACAATAGCTCTTACTATACGCCCATACCCCATCATCACTTAACAGTTCGAACGAGCATTTATTTATTTTTATCTCCGGAACCTCCACCTCAAAACCACCCTTGTCTTTAGGTCAGAAAATAGCATTTTAAATGGTTAACTGTTATTTGTGCTAGCATATGTTTGTCAGATTAATATAAGAATATGGTTTTGTAATATTCCAGTCTTTTGCGACCTTCATTAGGTACTCGGAGAATGACAATATGAACATTGGCATCCCTTTCGCTGCCGAAGTGCATCAACCCTGGTTGACTCCTGAGAAGCTCCGCCACTCCTTCCAGTAACTGGGGTATTATTCTTAAACATGTCCGCTATACCCTCCCATATTCAGGAGCTTACATACATTGAACCAATATAATGAAACATGAACGTTCCCACCTCGCCTTTCTCATAACTCACATATGATAAATGAAACAGAAGTGCGGAATGTATTTACCTTGTCATGTCATAAATATGCTATTCAAAAACGCATATCCAGCAACTACCCCTCCTTCATTTAGTGAAGCTGCTTTGGTCCTCAGCAAATAACCGCACTGGTCATTTATAATGACCTTGTCTTTGTTCCTATATCCATGAAATAAACAATTTTAGCAAGTGTTAAATATATTTGAAATATTACAATAGCTGATAATGTATTACCTCAGGTAGGCTCCAAATATTCCAAACTCAGAAACCACATTATCCCTAACTAAAGTTCCCTCGCGGACAAGATAGCTGGGGGATGCTGGTGGGAATATCCTTTGCATTAAGATGTATGCTGCAATCTCATTGCTTCCATCCTTCCGAAGGCGAATCAACGTTTCACGCAGATTATCACCGTAAATGTTATTCCCTGAATGGAATATCAGGTTTACTCATCAGTCATTGGTATCTAACATTTTGGCTGCATAGTGAGATTGAGGTAATACCTCCACCTTCCCTCTGTGGTTTGAGAACAAACAACTCCGGCGATTCAATAGCGGAATTGACTATACTGTCATTCTCCAAACTCCACAATCCTGCGAAGCATTTTCGTACATTTTCGATGTCGGATTTGTTGTCAAGAAACCTATTACGAAATGCAGGGTCAGAATAGCAATCATGTGCAGAAGGAACCATTGATAAAAATAAGTAGCAAGTACGTATCATTAGATATTTTGCTTTATGTTCTTTTTTACTTGACTTCCAATTATCTATGTAGTCAAACTATGAAGAATGGACTTACTGCTATGCAGACTATTTACAAACAAATTATATCATTACATTATTTTTTTCCTTCATATAATTATATTTTTTTAAATATGTTATTATTACAGTAAATCTTATAGTTACATTTTTACTATGAGGTTTACTATAAAGCTTTAACGAGTCATGTGTCACTATGGAACAATAAAGAAATGGTATTACCTTTCAAGCACTTTTTCCTTTGCCAGTTCTTGCTGAATCTTCTTTGTACCGACAAGATGGTGTGCTATTGATGGGCATTTAATAGCAGAAGAACGCTCGATCAAGAGTCTTGCTCTCCATTCCTTCAAGAAAAAATGCGGTAGTTGTCTGAATAGCAGGTACTTCAGTAATTCTGCTGAACTACGGTAAACAGTACTAGACAAAATCAATGCTTAAGTTCTATGTTTGTGCTTGCACTTCTATGTTCAATGTTTATATCCCATCAAAATAACGAACCATTCAACACGTCAATTGATTAACCATATATCAAGTTTAATCATAGTAAAAGGAAAGATAGACATACGGCTTCTGATGGGTAGTCAGCCGGTGAGTAGCCTGCCCTGAAGTAAACTACTGCAACTGGCTGTCCATTTCTGAATGACAAAACTAGGAAAGTTATATGTTCCTCAAATCATGCATGGCGACATCGCATGTAACATTCTTATAGGGAGGAACCTCACATCACGAGTGTCCCATCAGGACGAAGAACCCCCTCCGCTTCTATTTCTGCCATTGTCTTGCGAATAGTCATCACCCCATACGTGAAAACAGAAGTTAAGGAAAAAACATTAAACATTTTTCGACAATTGCACTCTGACCATTTTTTAAATCGAATGAGATTCCTTTGCATTTTGTATTAGTGGCATCTAGTATATGGCTACAACACGGCATTATCATACGCTGAAGGATATATTTCTCTCAGTGCGACCGTGATCCAGTACTGGTCATACATGTACCTTTCTTCTGCTTGAACAACGACCAGAATTACTGCGCTGAACGAGGAATTTTTTTAGTTAGTACAGAAGTCTTAAGAAGGTACATGTCTTCATTAAATTAAGCACCTAACCTTTGGTTGTTGTACTCGGCCCATGCAGTGGCTAATGCTTCGGCGTGCTGGGTTATCGCAGTGTTTCCAACAACACTAGCTGGATGCAAACCAAGTTCCCTCTCATGGTGTCTGATCAGATTTCTGCACGTTGCATTCAGATTAGTATTGTCATCAAATGGATCGGCAGAAATATCCAAATATAGCACCACAACCTATGTGAGAATTTGTGTGGAGATAGTAAATAAACTCGGATATGGAATCTGACCTGTGGAGCTCAGATACACCACAAGCAAGACCATTGGAGGATGTGGAGATCGTGTTGAGCTCTACTTGAAGAAGCTTGTCAGTTGCTCCATCTACCATGTAGTCCGACCTGGTTAGACCCAACTGAATGTCCTGAAAGATTTATCCAAAACCACTTCATTGTTAGTTTTTGATAAAACCTCATTGCTGGAGTTAACCTTATATATTTTACGTGTAAGCTGCACACTTACCTCTTTCTTGTTCAGTTCCATCATCTTTGAGTGAATATCTAGGAGCCTCCTAGTGAATGGATCCACTTCTTTTGTCCTGGAAGAAAAACATTGGCCTTCACAAATTATTTGAATCCAAGAACCATGTACACTTTTGAATTTTGATGTTCGATTCCCTGATGAAATTACCTTGCCAGAGTTTTCTGCAAGAAGTCTCCATCTAGGCTAACACGGTGAACGAGCTCATTGAAAAGTGGAGCCAACTCAAGCGCTTGCTCCCAGTAAATCTTTGGGAATGACATTGGCAAGAGAGCAAACGGAGCATGGAGCAGACCAACACCAGGTGACATTCCTGATCTCTGCATGCACCCCGTGACAAATTACGTCAGACTTCTAAAACATAATTCGTGAAGAACCCAAAACCTTGTGTCTCAAAGCATTGATAGAAAGATGAGTTTGTACAAGCATGAAGAATAGCAACATCGAAAATTACAACATGATTCCTCTAATATCGGAGACTACCATCGTTGGAAGCAACACCACCACACCTCTTGCACCCATCGTGGCCCATTGCCTCACTTTTGTCTTGAACGTGTCAAGTAGGTGAGCTAATGTGATAATGTGAAAACCATTAAACACCTCTTTCTCCAATATCCACTTGCAAGAATTCTATGACAGACAGTTCGTATAGCCTTTAATATTATGCCTCCAGATAGCATTGATACGTTGTTTGGAACGTGGTTAGATGGAGTTGATACAATTATTGCTAGGCACATTCGTATAGGAGTATGTGCACTCCTTTGGGCTATATGAAATTGCAGGAATGATGTTCTTTTTAGCAGACAAACCCATACTAACTTTTTGCAGGTATTGCACAAAGCATCGGCGTGGATCCGTACTTGGTCGTTACTCACTCCTGCGGATACCAGAGAGCCTTTGGTTGCTGCGTCTACCCGGTGGGAGACGGTAGCGTAGGATATCTACAACCGATTTGGATAGCAGTCCAGTAACAGGATAGATGGTTAGGCATCTAGGCCTATTTCGCCGGCTGTGGCACTTTTTATTTTTCATATTTCTTTCACTTTGATTATTCGGAGACTATGTGGAACCTAGGATTTTGAGCTTATTTTACTTAATAAAGGGACTGTATACATCGTGCTGATGCACAGGTCGGAGGCATTCCTCCTTTTCTAAAAAAAATAGGTGAGCTAGGATGAGTTGAGCGATGTCAAATATGATCGTGTTGTGATGCTTTCAGATGCATCGTGTTTTCTAGACCTCTTCGGATGTCATTACACCATCAGATTCTGCAAGCACCTAAACATTCACGCATCTTTGAAGCCACAATTCTTTTTGAAAACATTGATTGTTTTTGTTATTATTTTTCATTTTTCTGTGTACTGTCAATCGAGGGTGTGCAATACACCCAAGTTTACGAAAACCTGTCTCGATCGGAAATGGAACTAGCTGAGGCTCAATAACTGATGGAAAGTTGGAAACACCAAGTCAGTTGCTTCCAGGGCAACTCGGGTGGAGCACATAAACCTAGCCGCCGCTGCCAAGCACTCCCTCCTCCTCTTCCTCCTCCGCCGCCGGGGGGCGCCGTCGGGCTGAGCCCGGGGGCCGACGGCGGTGGCGGAGGATCTCCTCTCTCACGCGTTTCCAGGTTGGGGCGGGACCCCTAGGCATGTGGTGGCGCGGCCGATCTGGATTCCGTGGCGCGGCGGATGGGTGCGGCAGGTGGCGGGTGGCCAGCCCGTCCTCAGATGGCAGCGGCTAGGTGTCGAGGGCGCCTAGTCACGGACGATTGCGTGGGTTGCGGGCGCAGCCACCGGCCTTTTCGGGCATCGGCGGTGACAGCTGCGGTCGGCGACGGCAGCCAACTAGGCTGCCGTGACGTGCAAACTGCCTTCAATCGGCAGCGGCAGCATGGAGGGCCTGGTGGTCTCGTCGGCAGCACATCCGGTCAGATATGTTTTGACCGATGCGACCGGCGGTCGTGGCCATCTCTTCCGTCAAAGGTGGTCGGCCTGAGGTTAGGTGTTCGGAACTCCGGATCCGTGATCCAGTACTCGCTGCGAGTCAGGGAGAAATAGTTGCCGGTGAAAACCGAGGCAACGGCGAGCGATGGAGGCATTCTACATCGTTGCCTTGATGAAGGCATCATTGTGTGACTTATGTCGACCCACTAGTACTGCTCTGGGGGAAAGCCTAGGATCTGGTCTTCCAGATCGGACGATGACGGCACTGTGGTGGCGTTTCTCTCTTGGGAACATCATTTGCGGAGCAGTGTTGGTGGTCAGAGGCAGGAGGTGGAGCTGCTTCGTCTTGCACGGAGCTTCGGTGGAGATGTCAAGTCATGCCTGGCCGACAGGTGCTACGCTTTGTCATGTCTAGTCGGCAGGTGCTACGCACGACATATCTTCTAGAGACTTCAAGTTGTGTCGGATGGTGGTACTTGGCGGCATGGGGCTGAGGTGTACCGGCGGTGACCGCGACGTGCTCAACACTTCGTGCGTAGGGTGGTGGTGTCGTTGGGCGTCGTGGTGGCGTTGGCGACAGCTAAACCAGGCAAGAATGATGCGTCAGTATAGCTCTGAAGATGGAGTAGTGGCAGTTGGGGCGGCGGCCTCGGAGAGCACGCCAGACCGGTGGGTGCCCCATACCCGGCGAGTGGCTTGGTTGGGGCTTCAGGTCTTAAATGTTAGGCTTGTTTGCGAGGTCTGTGGTTTTAGGCCCGGACTATCAGTATCCCTTCATTAAATGGATAGGAATAGCGACAGTTGTCACCTAGACGGTGACTTCAGACTTATTATTGTATTTCTTTGTAAGGTTTTTTTTAAAAAATTAATAAAATAGCTGCATGCATCGTCCAGATGCAGAGGTGGGAGACGATCCTCCTTCTCTAAAAAAAAGTTGCTTCCAGGGGCATAAACATTTTACACTCTTTTCCAGAGCAAAACATTTTACATCCAAAGATGCACAACACTAGCTAGGCCAGTTCATCAAGCAACTTGACGTACGGTTAATTTACATGGCCGAATGAGAAATGACCTCCGTGAACTCTCTAGATGAATAGATATCACCGATAATGTTCCACAATAGTATAGGATGATTGAGAACCCACATCAACCAATCCTCCCTTTGCCTATTTTTAGTGTGTGGCCTTAGTTTAGTCCCAAAATTGCAGGACCAATTATTTCTCTTATGTTGCTTTCACCAGCAGTCTCTGTCGTTACGTCATTGTTAGTTGTTACACCCAACAAGTTGGTGCTCCTCGTGCTGAAATAGTCTATCTAAAAAATTGACGCGGACGGCAATACTTCTATATTGGGCAAGTTGTTTTCGCGCGGGTCTACCAGCAATTTGTTTACTTTTTTTTATTTCTTATATGCTTGGAAAAAATATTGTTCTGAACCTGAATCATTCAGCTTGTC
Organism: Hordeum marinum; assembly: GCA_022496015.1. Lineage (NCBI taxonomy): Eukaryota > Viridiplantae > Streptophyta > Magnoliopsida > Poales > Poaceae > Hordeum > Hordeum marinum. The sequence goes on from CM039678.1 coordinate 474,642,969, forward strand.
GGAGTTAACCTGAACCTGAAACATTCAGATTGTATTCTTCTGCGTACTACTTAATCGTTCCAAGCTTCTATCAAAAGCATAAATGGTTTCTCCGGCTTGTATGCAAACTAAGCCAGCCGATCAAATATGCAAAATTGAATGTATCAAGGCTATATGAGACGACTGCGTTAAGAATCGTGCAGCTTATGCTCCAACAAAGGAAATGAGCTAGAAAGGTCACGTCACCGGGTGGTTCTTGTCGCCGACGACGAGGCCGTGCTGCGAGCACCAGACTAGCGCCTCCTCCACGAGCTCCTCCACCAGCTCCGGCGGCACTGCCAGCTGCTCGAACCGCCTCCCATCACCCTCCGTCGTTGCCGTCACGGGCGCTGCGGTCCCAACGACGGCGCACCGCGCAGGACGCAAGCACGACGATGCCGACGGTCTCGTGGCAACAACGGAGCGCGGGCACATGGCGATCACCTGGGCAGAGCCGCTCAGGCTCGCACCGCAGGCCATGGAAGCGCTGGTGAATGTTTTCGCGGCAGCCATGGTCTATCGGCGGTGGTCGTTGGGGTTTCTTGCTTGATTGGTGGGTTTCCACTGGAGTGAGGAGCGAGCGGAAGCAGCTGATATATAGATGAGATGGGAGAGGAGAAGGGACACATATATGAGGTATACATGGAAGGCATGTGTTCTGATAGGAAAAACGAGACGTGGGTGCACGTAACGTAGGGACAAGCAGGGAGTCAACATCCGTGCTCATTTGCCACGCGCGATGATAGTTGACATTGAAAATGTCACGCGTGGATTGCCACACACCGATTCAGTCCACATCATCCCCTCCAAATGAGGTGACTTGCTGATAAGCATGTGGGGGTATGTCCTCGTTGGGCGGTGGAACAATAGATGTCTTGTTTCCCCTTCTTACCCTAACCTCATATGTCATGTCAGTGACCCTTAAGTGGTGTGACATTTTGTCGATCCAAACGGAGGGGTGTCTCCTAGCTAGCCTGCCATTGTTGTGTGGTGCAGCCTCACGGAGCAGCTTTGGTGATCGATGGCGGCCTTGTCTGTATTTCAGATCATTACGCCAACATCGACCACCATCAACCCGATTACTCTCATGGCTTGGAAGGACCGGAATGCTAGGATTTTCAAGAATAATCATTGTTCCATTACAGCAACTATTTTCAAGACCCACGAGGTTGTGAGAGTTGGCCATTGCGAGAGTGGTGTATAGTGCAGGATGTTAGAGGGCTGGAGGCTAACGTCTCCGTTTGTTTTTTTCCTCCTAGGCAAAGGCTAGTGTTACGGGCTTGAGAGAAAAAGTGTGTCGTTTTTTACCCCAACCTTTTCATAGTTAGGATTCACACAACCAATAAAAATGCATATACAAAGCAGGCCGACAAAAATCAAAGTCATAAAAAACCAAAGCTATGCCTAAGTGAGAAAAAAAAACATGAAGCCGATATAAAAAAGGGTGCCATATTTCTTCTTCTACAAACACCCACTCTCCCTCATTGGTTGTAAGCCGTGATACCGTATATACACACGATAACAAGTTCACAAACTATGTCTAATAGTTGCAATGCTCGTGTTTCTTTTGAAAATAATAATAATGACATGACTGACAGGTCGAACTCAACTAGCAAAGCCAGCAGGTGGCAACACGCAGCGCTTCAAAGTGGCCCCACATGGGACGGTACCTGCATGCATGTCTTAAACATTTTACACTCTTTTCCGGAACTAACCATTTTACATTCCGTCGCCTATCTAAAAAGTTGTCACCGTCAACTCTCTATCACCCACATGCTTATGAAGTAAGTACAAGATGTGATTGAGAAATTTGCCTATTTTTAATCGTTGTATTTATTATATAGGCACACAATAACATCGACAGGTTTCCCTTTCTTCCTCCATTGCTCTGGCCCTCTCACTAGCCTAACAAGTTGGTGAAGTAGTGGCTAGGACACGAGCCCCCTCGTGCACCTCATGCACCTTTTTTTATGCCCAAAGATGTATATATGGAGCAACCGTCTATCTACAAGTGATGCAGACGTACGATTCATCCAATGGCCAACGCGTCATACCATGTTGGGCCCTTGACACTGGAAAAATTGTTTTCAAGCAGGTCAACAAAAGCGACATTCAAGAAACAATCAGTGCTTGCATGAGTAGGAAGATGGTTGAACCGTATCCTATAAGAGGTGACCAAATCCTACATTATGTTCTTTACATTACTGTAGCAGTAAAAACAACCGGAAGGGGAGCCAAACGAGCGGATTGTCAAACAGGTGATCATTCTAGGAGAGAACTGCACATGGGCGACTCTGGTAACCCAGGACCTGGCGATCCAGGTGACCATACGCCGGCCGGCCGGGCTCCTGCCGTGGCGACGTCTGGGGTTACCGCCATGGGGGAAACAGATTCTGGGCCCTCGCCGGATCTGAGGAGGACTCGGATGAGGACTTCGCCGGCGATGCAAATGGCAGGGGCTCTTCTCCGACACCATCGGATCACATCTTGCGAATCCGTGCGACTAGGATACACGGAGGATGAGATCGCGAGGGACATCGACGGAGTTCTACCACGATCGGACACCGCATGGGAAGGTCTTGGTCGCGGCGATGAGGACAAGGTAGAGGTATTCCGGTGTGTGATACAACGGCGCACGGCGGCTACATCGGTAAAACCATGGAAAGGGCCATTACCGAAGGTACGTCTACTGGCACTTACGTTAGCAGATTTCATTGGTAACTGGAAGAAGGTCCCATTCTGTCGGAGAAAGGGAAATCCTATGGCGGAAAGCTCGCCGCCGGCAACAACAGGAGTCGATCCAGATCTAGGAATCAGTGCGGTGAGACATGCTCGTTTGAATTACCTGTTGGGCCAAGGAGAACAGCGGGCCGTCGGTTGTGGGCTGGATACAATTGGGTATATGGCCCGGTTGGACTCCGAGAACAGACCGACACAGCTCAACGAAGAGTCTCGGTCGAAGGTAGAATCCTTCGAGCGACGACCAGATCAGGAAAAAGGAGCTCTCGACGCTAGGGTTTTCACGCGTGCTCTCCCTGGCTTCCCTTCGCCTCCAGGCCGTGTGCCACGAGTCCCTCCTCTCGCCATGGCTGGCCGTGGTGATGGGGAACGGCAGGCAGCGAAGCCTAACGCGTGAGGCGCGGCGCCGGATCGCGCGGCGGCCGGCCGTGGCGCTGGAAGGGCCGCGACACAAATCAATGATCAACAGAGAACCGGCTTTGGGGTAGGGCGCGCCAATGATGGCCGGGCCAACCCTGCAGCGGGACAAGGGGACGGGCAGATAGGCGGACGCGGCGGCTATCGCGGTGGCCGCGATGGTGGCGACGCCGGGTACAAAGGCAAACGCCCTAATTGGAATCAATGGTCAGAAGACCGAGCAGGGAGCTCATGCGGTAGGTGGCATGGTGATGACCGAGCTTTCGACAACAATCAGTGGCACCGTGACTTCCATCCACCGGTAGGGGATTTTGTAGAGGGTGCGTCTAGACTGCCTACCCGGTACTTTGGGAATCGGGGAGGTGGGCGTACGCTTGGCAGGAAACCTCCTCTGCGGCGTCAATGGCAGCAAACTGAGAGGCAAAATACCTTGGATGGTTCAGCAAAACCCACTGGTAACGGGGCTGCAGCAACGGCGGTGACATTACCTGAGGCAGCGGCGGCGGCAGTCAAGGCTCTCGCATCTGTCTCTACCCATACACCAGTCAATAATAATAGTGAGTCACAACATGACCAAAGTTTGGACAATAATGAAGTTGGTAGGGCGAATAAGGCAGCCCGTAAGAAAGAAAAGATGAGCTGTTTTCGATGCGGGGAGGCAGGGCACTTCGTGATGGATTGCAAGGAGGTACCATGTGACATATGCCTGAAACCAGGACATACAAATTCTTCATGCCCACTATTATTGGCACCGAAGCCGGTGGTCAATACATATGGAGTGTGCCATCACGAACTCATGTTTTTTGAGACACCGCATTCAAATGTACATCATCTCCCGTCGAGGCTAGGAAGCATGAAGACGGGATTGGTTAAGGTTTCACATGGCTCGCTTACTGAGGATCAGATATCTCAGCAGCTGAGGAGGCTCGTGTCTGAGTCATATTAGTGGGCACCGGTTAGAGTCGACGAGCAGGTGTTTCAAGTTGAATTTCCTCGGAGAGAGGATCTTGAGCACCTTCTCAAGTTCGGTGTTAGCAAAGTACCGGGCACTAATTACATGCTTGAGTTCGAGGAGAGTAAAAAGACAGAACCCAAGGGATCACCTCTTGAGAAGGTTTGGATTAGGATTTCTGGTGTTCCAGAAAATCTTCTGAACGATAGTTTCATCGTATGGAGCCTTGGTTCGCTCATTGGAAAAACGGAGAAAGTGAACATGCCATTCACACGGAAACAGGGGATTGCACGGATACTTGTTGGGGTACTAGATGTGGAGCACGTGCCTGACTTTGTGCCTTGGGCATATGACGATGTGCATTACGATCTCGATGTGGAGGTCGAGGAGACCATTTCACAGGACACAGCTAAGGATCAAGACGTGGATATGACGGGAGACAGAGAGGGAGATAGTGATCCCAAGGCTGATTTAGGTGTTGATGATAATATGTCCAATGACAAGGGTCAGCCGGCAAAATCTACTACTACACCTAATCACGATGGCAAGACAACGACATCAACACCAATGACTTCTCTTATTTTTGGATCGTTTCATATTCAGTTGGCTCCGAGTTGTCTATGTAATGATATGCACTTAAGGGAGGATATAAGGTCTATACCTCACGTCATGCTTGAGGATATACAGATGCTGTCCTTGGATGGAATGGACACCACACGGCAAAAGAAGGAACATATAAATTTGCATACAGAAGATTTTGGGATGAAGGTCGGTACCACGCCCGCAGGCAAACAACTTACCGTATCAGTCACAGGGGGCGGTGTGGGCAGCCACGACGAATATTGCGTTGAGACATCACGCAGCGTCTCTCCAGCGGCTAGTACGAACAGTCGGGAGGGGCCCAATAGACGCGCCGCCGGGGGGACAACATATGCACCACCGGTGGCTGAAACGGCCGGCTAGGAGGGCTGCGTTGCACTCACAGCCAGCGGTTCACCTGCCCCTACAACTGGCTTGGTCAGCCAGGAGGGCTACACCAGCCACACACTCGCCATCGAAACATCACCAGCGGCTGCGGCAAGTTCCGCGAGCTATGAGCGGTCGGCTATGAAGACGCCGCCACCTACTTTACAGTTAATGTCGGCGACGAGGCACACCTGGCAAGGAGCCAGGAGAGACGCCCTTAACCATCACATGTTGCTTCGTTGGACATTCAACAGCATGTGCTACCGCCGATTTCCATTAAGGACTCGAGGTCAGTTGACATAACACCAATTTCTTCCACATTGGTCGGAGATTTACTTGTGCAAGGAAACATATCTCAGCCCTCTTTGGATGATGTGATCAATTTTGGTGGCATTCCGGATCCTGTATGCTCTGAACGGCGGTTCAGCCAGTGTATCCAAGGACAACCAGATGCGGACGACATTCAGCTAGGCCATGCTATGCGGGCAGTCAAGCTTCATGATGTCCAGGAACTACAGGTATGTCAGTAAATACGAGTTGTTCCATTTTACATTTTTCTGAAACTGATATTGTAGAAAATGCAAGCAACCTAGGGATTTCACTTGGTAGTAATGCAAAAGACATCGCAAAATCTGTTAATGATATTCTTGATTTAGAAGCGGATAGAGCCGTTGATATCATTAAAAACATAGCTGCGATAAAACCTTTGAATGACACGAAAATCGATGAATTGGGTATCACCTCTCTAGAAAGTTTATGTGAGGACTTAATTCCAGAAGATGGGGTAGACAGAAACGAGAAGGAGGAGGATTTAGGGGGTATATGGCTCCTCCAAATGCCTCCATCCTTACTCAAGAAACACATAACGCTGACAACTCCGACGTGGTGCCGGAGATGTCTAAAAGACCATGGAAAAGAAATATATACCCTACCTCTGCGGTAAGGAGGAGTGCGAGAGTGAAACACAAGAAAATATTCCATGATCAAATATGAAAAGAATCTTTTGGAATAGAAGAGGTCTTGCGGACTTGGCTAAAATAAGGTTACTTCGAGGAACTTCACTTGAACAGAAACTAGATTTCATGGCCTTACAAGAAACGGGCTGAGATAATTTCACGGCACAATTTCTAAACACTATCTCGGGTGGAGTGGATTTTGATTGGCATTGCCTACCCCCGCGGGGAAGGTCTTGAGGAATCTTGCTAGGGGTCAAGTGTGAGTCCCTACAGGTTCTCAGTGTGGTATACGGTGAGTTTACTGTCAAATTTCGATTGAGGTCAAAAGTTGACAGTTTTAGATGGGTTTTGGTCGCTGTGTATGGGGCGGCACAACCGGATTTCAAGTCCGACTTCCTCACAAATTTGGTGAGAATGTGTGGGGAGGAGACACTGCCCATTCTAATTGGAGGTGATTTCAATATTATTAGGAGACATGAAGAAAAAACAATGACATCTTCGATGGAACGTGGTCATTCATGTTTAATGCGATCATTGAGAGTTTGGATTTAAAAGAAATCGACCTCACCGGGAGACAATTTTGTTGGGCCAATTCGCTACCGAATCCAACATATGAGAAGGATCGGGTTCTTACCAATGTTGATTGGGAACAGAAATTTCCGATGGTCACGGTAAGAGCTTTACAAAGAGCCGTCTCTGATCACACACCACTATTGGTGGATTCAGGTGAACCAAACCATGTGGGTAATCGGAATACCTTTTCTTTCGAATTGAGTTGGTTCGAGAGAGAGGGTTTTATGGACCTGATCATTGCTACCTAGTGGGCAAGAGAAACTGGGGGGCATACATATATGGATAGGTGGTAGAATCAGATTACACACCTACGCCAGTTTTTAAGAGGCTAGGCCAAAAAGCAAGCTAGAATTTAGAAAGCAGAGAAAGAGAGGCTGCTTCAACTCATTAATGATTTAGGTGTCAAAGAGGAATCCTCAGTACTACTCACTACGGACAGAAACACTAAAATTGAAGCTGGAAAAAAGCTACAAACTCTCCTCAGAGAGGAAGAGATGAAGTGGGCACTTCGGGCAAAAGTGATGAAGGTGGTCCATGGTGATGATAATACTAAATTCTTTCACATGATTGCAAATGGAAAGCATAGAAAGAAGAAAATATTTCAGCTTGAACAGGACGAGGGCACAATTGTTGGGCATGATAATTTGAAACATTATATCACGGAGTATTACAAAAAGTTATTCGGGGCGCCTCAGGAGAATTATGTTTCTCTTGATGAAGGCATTACATCTAATATCTCTCAACTGACACATGAGGAGAATGATGTTCTGGCTGCTCCGTTCACTGAAAAATAGATGTATGACTCTATAGCACAAATGAAGCACAATAAGGCTCCGGGACAAGATGGGTTCCCCGCTGAGTTCTATAAGAAATGCTGGCACATAATCAAAGGGGATTTGCTGCCCTTGTTTCATGACTTGTTCAATGGACAATCACATTTCTTTCACCTAAACTTTGGAACAATAACGTTGTTGCCAAAGAAGGGGGACGCTATTCGCATTGAACAATTTAGACCAATATGTCTACTTAATGTCAGCTTCAAAATATTTACAAAGGTGATTGCAAATAGATTGACACAGATTGCTCACTCTGTTGTTGAACCATCTCAAACAGAATTTATGCCGGGAAGACACATTCTTGAGGGAGTGGTAGTCTTGCACGAAACAATTCACGAAATTCACAAACGAAACTTGATGGGGTTATCTTCAAGGTGGACTTCGAAAAGGCATATGACAAGGTCAAATGGCCTTTTTTACAACAAGCGTTGCGAATGAAGGGATTTACCAAATCTTGGAGGAAAAAAGTAGATACCTGCATGCAAAAGGGTAGTGTGGGAATTAAAATTAACAATAACTTGGGTCATTACTTCAAGACACATAAAGGTTTAAGACAAGGGGATTCCATATCTCCTATCTTGTTCAACATTGTTTCGGACATGTTGACGGTTCTCATTGGTCGGGCTAAGGAGAACGACCAAGTAGGTGGTTTAGTTCCCCACTTGGTGAAGGGGGAGTATCCATACTACAATACGCGGACGATACAATCATATTCATGGAACATGACTTGGCAAAAGCTAGAAACATGAAGCTAGTTCTTTGCTTATTCGAACAACTGTCTGGCCTGAAGATTAACTTTAATAAAAGCGAATTGTTCTGCTTTGGAAGAGCCAAGGAAGAACAGGATGCATATAGGCAACTTTTCGGATGTGAAATGGGTTCATTGCCATTTAGTTACCTTGGGATTCCGATTCATCACAGATGACTGACGAACAAGGAGTGGAAATGCATAGAAGATAGATTCGAAACAAGACTGGCTTGCTGGAAGGGTAAACTTATGTCTTATGGAGGCCGACTGGTTCTGATAAATTCGGTATTGACGAGTTTACCGATGTTTCTTCTATCATTCTTTCAAGTACCTATAGGGGTACGGAAGAGATTGGAGTTTTATCGATCACGCTTCTTCTGGCAAAGTGATGAGACCCAGAAGAAATATAGATTAACAAAATGGGATATTATATGCAGACCTAAAGATCAAGGGGGGTTAGGAGTTGAAAACTTAGAAGTTAAAAATAGATGCCTACTTAGCAAATGGCTATACAGGTTATCTATGGAAACATATGGAATGTGGGTATAAATTTTGAGAAATAAGTATCTACAGTCCAAGACTCTAGCACAGGTTTCAGCTAGACCCAATGACTCGCCATTCTGGAAAGGTTTAATGCATGTGAAAACATCCTTTTTCAGCGAGTTAAATTTCTGATTGGTAACGGTACCACGACCAGATTTTGGGAGGATACGTGGCCGGGGAAGGCACCGCTGGCTATACAATACCCCACATTATATAATATTGCTACACGTAAAGCAGATTATGTTGGCAAAGTACTACAGTCCATACCCCTTAATGTTCAATTTAGACGAACTTTAGTGGGAGAGAGATGGAACTCATGGTTACATCTGGTAAGGCGGTTGATAGATGTGCAACTCTATGATCAGCAAGATCGAATTCATTGGAAATTAACCACGAGTGGTTCTTTCTCGGTGAAGTCGACGTATATGGATTTAATTAACCATGGACCCCTGTCAAGGTCTTTGCATATACGGAAAATCAAATTTCCGTTACGTATTAGAATTTTCATGTGGTTTGTGCGCAAGGGTGTCATATTAACAAAGGATAACCGAATAAAACGAAACTGAAACGGAAATGCTAATTGTTGCTATTGCGGTCAACATGAAACAATTCAACACCTCTTTTTAGACTGTTCACTAGCCAAATTACTTTAGCACACAATTCAAAAAGCTTTTAATATTCAAGTACCAATGAATATCAATCTGCTTTTTAGGGCGTGGCTCGACAAAGTCGATGCAACACTAGCTAATCATATACGCATTGGCATTAGTGCATTATTTTGGGGTATCTGGAATACTAGAAACGCTATAATTTTCCAAGGCAAGAAACTTAACAATTTTTTGCAGGTCATATACATAGCAACGTCATGGATCCATACGTGGTCATTACTCAACCATGTGGACAATAGGGAGCATATGAATATTGGGTGCAACCGATGGGAGACGGTCGTACGGGCTATCTTCAGCCGGTTTGGATGGCGAGCTGTTAATAGGCTAGGTGTGTAGGCATCGTAGTCTATTTGGTGATGTCGGATGAGGCTTTTTATTGTACGTCCTTTTACTTTTTTTGGCTCAAACTGTGAGGCTTTTACCAACTGCAGACATTGAGACTTTTTTTAAATTTGAATAATATGGCTATATGCATCACTCTAGATGCAGAGGCCGGAGCATCGTTCCTCCCTCTCCAAAAAAAGCAGTAAAAACAATCTTAAATTAAACTATGTCAATGTGTTCTGTAATTTGTTTACACTATGTTTGGGAAAAAGAAGGCATCATTTGCATGTCATAGTTTTAGCTCGCCAGAGTTATAATCAGATGATGAATCTCTTGTTCTCTACTACCTTTCTACAAGGTTGTCAGTCTAGTTTGTTAAGAAAAAGGCGAAGCCCATCTATTCAACGGATTGTAAATTTCTGTGATAGGCATGCAAATTTGAAAGCTGCTTCGGAGTACCCAGGTGCACCCCTGTTTAGTTCAACTAAATGAACTGAAGTTTGAGAACTTTTACAAAATCATTTCATTTGTTTGAGCTAGAGAGGGGTGAAATGCACCCTCATGATAGTTCGAAATTTGCACTCGCATCTGTGTACGAGTGGGGAAACGATACGCCTTTCGACTTCTCTGTTAGTCTTTTCTCTCTTCATGTAGGTGTATAGATCAATGGGCTCCTGCGACCCAGGCGACCACACACCGGGCCCTCGATCCGGCCGGGATCTCGACACCGGAGACAGCCGGGGTCCTCAACATAGGGGAAGCCGGTTCTGGGCCCTCGCCGACTCCAACGAGGACTTCAACGAGGAGGACCTGGCGAATGATGGAGAAGTCCGAGTATCTCCAACACCCTCGGATTACATTTGTGAATCCGTGTGGCTAGGCGACACGAAGGAGGAGATCGCGAGAGACATCTACGGAGTGCTACCATGATCGGAGTGTGTGTGGGAAGGCTTAGGATCCGGCGAGGAAGACAAGGTAGAGGTTTTCCGATGAGTTATTCAAAGGCGCACGGTGGCTACGGCATTGAAACCATGGAAGGGGCCACTACCGAAGGTACGTCTACTGGCACTTACGTTAGAGGATTTCATAGGGAATTGGAAGAAGGTTCCATTTCGACGGAAGAAGAGACATCCGGCAGCGGAGAGCTTGCTGCCGGCAATGGCACCGGCCGATCCAGATCTGGGGATCCGTGCTGCCAGAGATGCCCGTTTGAAAATTTTGTTGGGCCAAGAAAAACAACAAGCTGTCGGTATTGGGCCGGAGAAAACTGGGTACATGGCCCAGTTGGAATCCAAGTGGCAACCGACACAGCTGGAGATGGGCTCTCGGTCGAAGGGAGAGCCTTTCGATCGACGTCCGGATCATGCAGACATAATGATCGAGCCTAGGGTTACGAGGAGACCTGCTCCTGGTTTTCTGTCGCCTCGAGGTCGTGCACCCAGAGTCCCGACGCCCCTGTCTATGGCGGGACGCGGCAATGGGGAACGGCCGGCAACGGAGGCCAACGCACGAGGCGCGATGCCGGATGCTGTCGGAGCTGCTCGTGACGCTAGAAGTGGCACAACCCCGACAGGAGATCAACAGAGGGCCGGCCCGAGGGCTGGCCGCCCCAATGGTGGCTAGGGTAATCCCGCAGCGGGACAAGGGGACGGCACGGCTGGATGCGGTGGCTTTCGCGGTGGCCGGGGAGGTGGCGACGGTGTATACAAAGGCAAACACCCGAATTGGAACCAATCGACAAATGATTGAGAAGGTGGCTCACGTGGCAGATGGTACGGGGATGACCGAACGTTTGGCGCCAATCAGTGGCACCGCGACTTCCATCCACCAACACGGGACTTCATGGAAGGTGCTTTCGGGCCGCCAAACTGATACTTTGGGAATCGGGGAGGTGGGCGCACCCACGGTAGGAAACCCCCTCTGCGGCATCACTGGCAACAAACGGAGAAACAAAACACCGTAGATGGCTCCGCAAATCCCACTATCAATGGAGCTGCAGCCACGACTGTGGCTTTGCCTGCGGCAGCGGTGGCGGTAGTAAAAGCCCTTGCATCTGTATCTACTCCGACAACCGACATGACACATGACAGTGTGTCAGAGTAGGACTTGAGCTTGGTGAAAATGGAAGCTACTAGGGCAAATAAGGCAGCCCGTAAGAAAGAAAAAATGAGTTGTTTTCGCTGCGGGGTGGCGGGACATTTTGTGATGGATTGCACGGAGGTGCTATGCGATATATGCTTGAAACTAGGACATACAGATTCCACATGACCACTATTATTGGCACCAAAGCCGGTGGTCAATATATATGGAGTTTGTCATCACAAACTTATGTTCTTCGAGATACCGCTTTCAAATGTACCTCAACTACCGTCGCAGCTAGGAAGCACGAAGACGGGGCTGGTTAAGGTTTCACGTGGCTCGCTTACTGAGGATCAGATATCTCAGCAGTTAAGGAGGCTCGTGTCTGAGTCATACTAGTGGGCATGAGTTAGACTCGAGGATGGGTGTTTCCAGTTGAATTTCCTCGGAGAGAGGATCTTGAGCGACTCTTGAAGTTCGGTGTTAGCAAAGTTCCGGGAACTAACTTTATGCTCGAGTTTGAGGAGAGTAAAAAGACAGAGCCCAAGGGATCACCTCTTGAGAAGGTTTGGATCAGGATCTCTGGTGTCCCGAAACCTCTTCTTAATGATTTTTTTCATCGTTTGGAGTCTTGGTTTTCTTATTGGTAAAACGGAGAAAGTGGACATGCCATTCACACGGAATCAGGGGATTGCATGGATACTTGTTGGGGTACTAGATCTGGAGCATGTGCCTGATTTTGTACCTTGGGCGTATGATGATGTGCATTGTGATATCGACGTAGAAGTTGAGGAGACCATTCCACAGGAGATAGCCAAGGACCAAGACGTGGATATGATGGGAGACGGAGAGGGGGATGGTAACCCTCAGGCCGACACCCATGATGATGATAATATGTCTAATGATAAGGGTTAGTCTTCTAAGTCTACGAATACACCTATCCACGACGGAAAGGCACCAACATCAACACCAATGAATTCTCTCCATTTTGGTCGTTTCACATTCAGTCCGCTTCGAGCCGTATAAGTATGAACAAGATGAAGGGAGATGATGATCATATCATGTATCTTACAAACAATAATGATGTGCAACCAAGGGAGGATATCAGGTCCTCTCATCACGTCACACTAGCAGACTTTACTAGGGATGGATCAGACATCACACACAGAGAGATGGACACTACACCGGTAGGCGTTCATCTCATCGCACTAGCCACAGGGGCTGATGCGGTCAGCTATGACCGACCTACAGCTGATGCATAACGAGACGTCAACGCGGTGGCTGTATCCGACTGCCAGGAGGGGCACGCCGGACATGCAGCCGATGGGGCAGCATCACAGGCGGTCGTCACGGTCATCCAGGATGGCCACACCAGACCGGCCGCCGCCGGGGCTGCATCACAGGCAGCAGCTATTGCACGTCCGGAGGGGCGTAACGGATCTGCAACTAGCGAGCCATTATCACTGGCGGCTGTTGTGGTGCGCCAGTATACCGGCCCCGCTGCAGGCGATGCGGTATCATTGGCGGAAGGAGCGATGATCGTGTCCTATGAGCAGATGGCAAACACACCGTCATCTCCCCCGCCACCAGTTATCGTCGATGATGAGGCGCATTTGGGAAAGAGCCCGGAGAGACGCCCACCTACACATGTTGCGCCAATGGATGCTCAATAGCATGTGAAATCTCCTCTGTCCATTCAGGAACCCAGGTTAGTAAACAAAACACTAATTTCTTCCACAATGGCCGAAGAGCTAGAGGTGCAAGGAAGTATTTCAGAGGTATCTTTGAACTTTGAATAATGTGATCAGTTTTGGTGGCATTCCGGACCCTATATGCTCTGAATGGCGGTTCGGTCATCGTATCCAAGGGCAACCGGACGCAGACGACATTCAGCTAGGGCGTGCTATGAGGGTAGCCAAGCTCCGTGATGTCGAAGGAACTACAGGTATGTCAGTCAATATGAGTTGTTCCATTTTGCATTTTACTGAAACTGAGATTGTAGAAAATGCCAACAACATAGGGATTTCACTTCGTAGCAATGCGAAAGAGATTGCAAAAACTGTTAATGACTTGCTCGATTTAGAAGCGGATAGAGTAATTGATATCATTCAAAACCTAGCTGTGGTAAAACCTTTAAATGACATGGAAATTGAGGAGTTGGGTATCACTTCTCTACAAAGTCTATGTGAGGACCTAATCCCGGAAGATGGGGTAGACAGGGACGAGAAGGACGAGGACTCTGGGGGTATATGGCTCCTCTGATTGCCAACATCTTTACTAAGGAAACACGTCAGGCTGACAACTCCGACGTGGTGCCGGAGACGTCTAAAAGACCCTGGAAAAGAAAGATATACCCTACCTTGGCGGTAAGGAGGAGTGCGAGAGTGAAACATAAGAAAAAATTTCATGATCAAATATGAAAGGAATCTTTTGGAATAGCAGAGGTCTTGCGGACTTGGCTAAAATAAGGTTCCTACGAGAAACTTCACTTGTGCAGAAACTTGACTTCATGGCCATACAAGAAACGGACCGAGATAATTTTACGCCACAATTTGTAAACACCATCTCAAATGGAGTGGAATTTAATTGGCATTGCTTACCCTCAAGGGGAAGGTCTCGAGGAATCTTGCTAGGGGTCAAGTGTGAGTCCCTACAGGTCCTCAGTGTGGTCTACAGTGAGTTTATGGTCAAATATCGGTTGAGGTCGAAAGTTGACGGTTTTAGATGGGTGTTGGTCGTTGTGTATGGAGCATCACAACCGGAGTTCAAGTCTGAGTTCCTCACGGATTTAGTGAGAATGAGTGGGGAGGAGACACTACCCATTTTAATTGGAGGCGATTTTAATATTATTAGGAGACGTGAAGAAAAAAATGCTGGAAATATGCCCTAGAGGCAATAATAAATTAGTTATTATCATATTTACTTGTTCATGATAATCGTTTATTATCCATGCTATAATTGTATTGATCGGAGACTTAGATGCATGTGTGGATACATAGACAAAACCATGTCCCTAGTATGCCTCTAATGGACTAGCTCATTGATCAAAGATGGTTAAGGTTTCCTAGCCATTGACATGAGATGTCATTTGATAACGGGATCACATCATTAGGAGAATGGTGTGATGGACAAGACCCAAACTACAAACGTAGCATATGATCGTGTCAGTTTATTGCTACTGTTTTCTGCATGTCAAGTATATGTTCCTATGACCATGAGATCATGCAACTCACTGACACCGGAGAAGTGCCTTGTGTGTATCGAACGTCGCAATGTAAATATGCCCTAGAGGAAATAATAAATTATTTATTATCATATTTCCTTGTTCATGATAATCGTTTATTATCCATGCTATAATTGTATTGATCGGAGACTTAGATGCATGTGTGGATACATAGACAAAACCATGTCCCTAGTATGCCTCTAATGGACTAGCTCGTTGATCAAAGATGGTTAAGGTTTCCTAGCCATTGACATGAGATGTCATTTGATAACGGGATCACATCATTAGGAGCATGGTGTGATGGACAAGACCCAAACTACAAACGTAGCATATGATCGTGTCAGTTTATTGCTACTATTTTCTGCATGTCAAGTATATGTTCCTATGACCATGAGATCATGCAACTCACTGACACCGGAGGAGTGCCTTGTGTGTATCAAACGTTGCAACGTAACTGGGTGACTATAAAGGTACTCTACAGGTATCTCTGAGGGTGTCTGTTGAGTTGGCATGGATCAAGACTAGGATTTGTTACTCCGTGTGACAGAGAGGTATCTCAGGGCCCACTCGATAATACAACATCACAACAAGCCTTGCAAGCAATGTGACTAAGTGTTAGTCACGGGATCTTGTATTACGGAACGAGTAAAGAGACTTTCCGGTAACGAGGTTGAACTAGGTATGGAGATACCAACGATCGAATCTCGGGCAAGTAACATACCGAAGAACAAAGGGAACATCATACGGGATTAACTGAATCCTTGACATAGAGGTTCGACCGATAAAGATCTTCGTAGAATATGTAGCAACCAATATGGTCATCCAGGTCCCGCTATTGGTTATTGGCCATAGAGGTGTGTCGGTCATGTCTACATAGTTCTCGAACCCGCAAGGTCTGCACACTTAAGGTTTGGTGAAGTTTCTGTAGTATAGAGTTATGCATGGTGGTGACCGAAGGTTTTTCGGAGTCCCGGATGAGATCCCGGACGTCACGAGGAGCTCCGGAATGGTCCGGAGGTAAAGATTCATATATAGGAAGTCCTATTTTGGTCGCCGAAAAAGTTTTGGGCTCATCGGTAGTGTACCGGGAGTGCCGGTAGTGTACCGGGGGACCATCGGGTGAGGTATTTCGACCGAAGAGGCTTCATGGGCTGTGGGAGAGTGAATATCAGCCCTTAGTGGGCTGGTGGAAACTCCCACACAAGGCCCATGAGGCTTGAGAAGAAAACCCAATAGGAAAAGGTGGAAAAAGAAAAGAAAAAGTTAGGAATCCTAGTCCTACAAGGATTGGAGGAGAGTCCTCCAATACTAGTGGATTTGGCCGACCCTATGGGCCCTTGGCCCTTGTGCCAGCCCTCCCTCTCCCTCCCTCCTATATATACTGGTGGGATTGGGTGTTTTTCACCTGATTTTATGGCCACGTGCTACCCGTTCCACCGGTGCTCCTCTAGATTGGATTTCCGCAGTGCTTAGGCAAAGCCCTGCCGGAATTGCTCCACCACCATTGACGAAGCGTCGTCACGCTACCGGTGAACTCTTATTCCTCTCCACTTCCTCTTGCTGGATCAGGACGGTGGAGATCGTCATCAAGCTGTGCGTGTGATGAACGCGGAGGTGTCGTCCGTTCGGCGCTAGATCGGAAGGACCGTGATCAAGATCGCGAGACGGTTCGTGATGAGTTCGCGGGACGGATCGTGATGTGATCGCGGGACGGATCGTGATGTGATCGCGGGACGCTCGGCGATTTGGATCGCGAAGATGTTCGACTACACCAACCACGTTTCTTAACGCTTCCCGCTTAGCGATCTACAAGGATATGTAGATCCACTCTCTGTCTCGTAGATGCTCATCATCATGGATAGATCTTGCGTGTGCGTAGGAATTTTTTTTGTTTCCCATGCAACGTTTCCCAACAGTGGCATCATGAGCCAGGTCTATGTGTAGATGAAATCTTGAGTAGAACACAAAAGGTTTGTGGGCGTTGATGCTTAGATTGCTTTCTCCCTTGGTCGGATTTTGGTTCAGCGTTATTGTGAGATGAAGCGGCCCGGACCAACATTACTCGTACGCATACGAGAGACCGGTTGCCTCGACCGCAACTTGTTGCATAGATGGCTTGCGGGTGTCAGTTTCTCTCACTTTAGTTGGATCGGATTCGACAAAGACGGTCCGTGAGAACGTTGAAAAGCAACTAGTGTATCAGCGTTGTGGTTTTTGTGTAGATGAGAATAGTTCTTGATAGAAACCCGTAGCAGCCACGTAAAACATGCAACAACAATTAGAGGACGTCTAACATGTTTTTGCAGGGTATGTTGTGATGTGATATGGCCAATTACATGATGTGATATATGTGATGTATGAGATGATCATGTGATGTATAGAATTTCACGACTTGCATGTCGATGAGTACGACAACCGGCAGGAGCCATAGGGTTGTCTTTAATTATTGTATGACCTGCGTGTCAATCATTAAGCGCTATGTAATGATTTACTTTATCGCTAAACGGTAGCAATAGTAGTAGAAGCATGGTGGGCGCGACAACCCCGCTGGCGACACGTTGATGGAGATCAAGATGATGGAGATCATGGTGTCATGCCGGTGACGATGGAGATCATGCCGGTGCTTTCATGATGGAGATCAAAAGCACAAGTTCATGGCCATATCATGTCACTTATGATTTGCATGTGATGTTAATCCTTTTATGCACCTTGTTTTGCTTAGGATGACGTTAGCATTATAAGGTGATCCCTCACTTAAATTTCAAGATGAATTGTGTTCTCCCCGAGTGTGCACCGTTGCGAAAGTTCGTCGTGTTGAGACACCACGTGATGATCGGGTGTGATAGACTCTACGTTCACATACAACGGGTGCAAGCCAGTGTTGCACATGCAGAACACTCGGGTTAAACTTGATGAGCCTAGCATGTACAGACATGGCCTCGGAACACAAGAGACCGAAAGGTCGAACATGAGTCATATAGTAGATATGATCAACATGATGATGTTCACCATTGTAACCACCTCAACTCACGTGATGATCAGACTTGAGTTGGTGAATTTGGATCATGTATCACTCGGATGACCGGAGGGATGTCAGTTTGAGTGGGAGTTCTTAAGTAATATTATTAATTGAACTCATTATCATGAACATAGTCAGTAGTGTCTTTGCAAAACTGTGTTGTAGAGTACTAGCCCACGTTGTAGCTCCCTTGAATTTTATATGTTCCTAGAGAAATAGAGTTGAAAGATGATGGTAGCAATATTGCGGACTGGCTCCGTGATATGAGGATTGTCCTCGTTGCTGCACAGAAGGCTTATGTCCTTAATGCACTGCTCGGTGCGCCAACCCCTCTAGCATCGTTTGTAGATGTTGTGAACATCTGAGAGGCACGTTCTGATGACTACTTGATAGTTTAGTGTGTCATGCATTACATCTTAGAATTGAGGCTCCGAAACATTTTGAACGTCACAGAACATATGAGATGTTCTAAGAGCTGAAATTAGGATCTCAGGCTCATGCCCATGTTACGAGATATGAGATCTCTAACAAGATTCTTTGCCTGTAATATGAAAGAGAATAGCTCAATCGTTGAGCACATGCTCAGATTGTCTGGGTGCTACAATCACTTGAATCAAGTGGGAGTTGATCTTCCAGATAAGATAGTGATTGATATAGTTCTCCAAGTCACTGTCACTAAGCTACTAGAACTTGGTGATGAACTATAAAATGCTAGGGATAGAAATAATGATCCCTGAGCTGTTCGCGATGTTTGACACTGCGAAGGTAGAAATCGAGAAGGAGCGTCAAGTGTTGATGGTTAGTCAAAACCAATAGTTTCAAGAAGGGCAAGAGCAAGGAGGGAAACTTCATGGATAGCAAGTCACTTGCATCTCCAGTGAAGCAACCCAAAGTCTTACCCAAACCCGAGACTAAGTGCTTCGATTATGAGGAGAACGGTCGCTGAAGCGAGACAACCCTAGATACTTGGTAGATAAGAAGGCTAGCAAAGTCGACAGAAGTATATTTGATATATGTGTTATTGATGAATACCTTGCTAGTACTCCTAGTGGCACCTAGGTATTGGATATGGGTTCGGTTGCTAAATGTTAGTAACTCGAAATAAAAGCTACGGAATAAACGGAGAACTAACTAAGTGTGAGGTGAAGATGTGTGTTGGAAATGTTTCCAAGGTTGATGTGATCAACATCGCATGCTCTCTCTACCTTCGGTATTAGTGACGAACCTAAATAAATGTTATTTGGTGTTTTGCGTTGAGCATGAACGTGATTAGATCGTGTTTATTGCAACACGGTTATTCATTTAAGTTAAAGAATAATGGTTATTCTGTTTACATGAATAATACCTTCAATGGTCATGCACCTAGTGAGAATGGTTTGTTGAAACTTGATCGTAGTAATACACATGTTCATAACATTGATGCCAAAGATATACAAAGTTAATAATAATAGTACCACATACTTGTGGCACTGCCGTTAAATGTCATATTGGTATAAAACGCATGAAGAAACTCCATGCTAATGGATCTTTGGACTCGTTCGATCTCGAATCGGTTGAGATATGCGAACCATGCCTCTTGGTCAAGATGACTAAGGACCCGTTTTCTGTTTTGATGAAGTGGGCAAGTGATTTATTGGAAATGATACATGTTGATGTATGCAATCTAATGAGTCTTGTAGCGTGCGGTGGATATCATTATTTTCTTACCTTCATTGATGATTTGAGTAGATATAGTGTATATTTACTTAATGAAACACAAGTCTGAATCGTTTGAAAGGTTCAAGCAAATTCAGAGTGAAGTTTAAGATCATCGTGACAAGAAGATAAAAATGTTTGCGATATGATCGTGGAGGTGAATATCTGAGTTACGAGTTTGGCATACAACTTTAGACAATGTGAAAGTTTGTTTCACAACTCACGCTACCTAGAACACCATGGTGTGATGGTGTGTCCGAACATCATAGTTGTGCTCTATTGGATATGGTGCATGCTATGATGTCTATTATCGTTTTGTTACTATAATTTTGGGGTTATGCATTAGAGACAACTACATTCACTTTGAATAGGGCACCATCTAAATCCGTTGAGATGACACCGTGTGAACTATGGTTTGATAGAAACCTAAGTTGTCATTTCTGCGACGCTTGTGTGGAAAATGTTTTCACCTAATGAGCTCGAACCCAAAGCGGACAAATGCATCTTCATAGAATACCCTAAGAACAGTTGGGTGAACCTTCTATCTCAGATCCAAGCATAAAATGTTTGTTGCTAAAACTGGGTCCTTTCTCGAGAAAGGGTTTCTCTTGAAAGAATTGAGTGGGAGGAGGATAGAACTTGATGAGGTTATTGAAACTCTGCTTCAACCAGAAAGTAGCGTAGCACAGAAAGATGTTTCTATGAAGCCTACGTCAGTTGAAGAGGAAGTTAATGATGATGATCATGAAGCTTCGGATCAAGTTACTATCGACCTACGAGGAAAATAGAACTTGATGAGGTTATTGAACCTTTACTTCAACCAGAAAGTGGTGCAGCCCCGAAAGATGTTTCTGTGAAGCCTACGTCAGTTGAAGAGGAAGTTAATGATGATGACCATGAAGCTTCGGATCAAGTTACTATCGAACTTCGTAGGTCGACAAGGACGTGTACTGCTACTGAGCGGTATGACAACCCTGTCTTGGAGGTCATGTTGTTGGACAACGATGAACCTACGAACTATGGAGAAGCGATGATGGGCCCGGAAACCAACAAATGGTTAGAGGCCATGAAATACGAGAAAGGATCCATGTATGAAAACCAAGTATAGACTTTGGTAGACTTGCTCGTTGGACGGCAGGTCTTTGAGTACAAATGTATCTTTAAAATGAAGACAGACGCTGATGGTAAATATTACCATTTGTAAAGCTCGACTTGTTGCAAAGTAGTTTACGACAAGTTCAAAGAGTTGACTGCGATGAGACTTATGATCAAATTTAAACTTATGGCTCAAACAATGAGGCTTATGATCAAATTAATGAGGCTTTTTATTGTACGTTCTTTTACTTTTTTATGGCTCAAACAATGAGGCCTTTACCAACTTGAGACCTTAAGACTTTATTTAATTTATAATAATATGCTTGTATGCATCGTTTTCCATGCAGAGGTTGAGGGCATCGTTCCTCCTTCTCCAAAAAAAAAATTGTGTACGAGTTGATCGTGGTACTGACCTGTTCTATAGTAAACGATTTTTTCTAAAACGAATATATGGTTTGCCAACTCCAAATATGCAGAAGTTTAATGGTTGTTCGTTTTGCCCACAAACAGGAAGAAATATATGAGCGCAAATTTGCGCGTACACGTGGTTCGGTAGTTGGATAAGAGATGAAGACGTCGATAGTGGTGCAGCCGGTGCTTAGCACTGGTGCAAATAATAAATAGTGACGGGTAAATTCCGACGCATAGGAAATGTGGTAGCAAGGTAAGGTCACGTCACCGGGTGGTTCTTGTCGCCGACGACGAGGCCGTGCTGCGAGCACCAGACGAGCGCCTCCTCCACGAGCTCATCCACCAGCCCATGTGGCACCGGCAGCTGCCCGAACCGCCTCCCGTCGCCACCCTCCGGCGTAACCACAGCGGGGGCCGCTGTCCCGACGACGCGGCACCACACGGGACGCAAGGACAACGTCCTGGACGCCGGTGTCGCTGCCACCACGGAGCGCGGGCACGCGAGCATCACAGAGCCGCTGCTCATGCTTGCACCACCGCCGCGGGACACCGAAGCGCCGGTGAGGGCGTTGGCGGCGGCCATGGTCGTTTGTCGATCGGGGGTAGCTGTCTGGTTTACTGCTTGGTTGGCGGAGGCCCTCCAATGGAGTGAAGAGTGAGCGGGAGCAGCTCAGAGAGGAAAAGTGGGGAGATGGGATGGGAGAAGGGGCAGATGAGGTAGCTCATAACGTGCATCCGGCGAACCCGTGGCCATGGGATTGAAGATAGAACACATGTGTTGTGATTGTGATAGAGAAGGAGACGTGGGTGCACGGCACCTAACGTAGGGACGAGCTCGCTGGCAATACGAGCGCATGCAATGCATGGCTCGCTCTCACGGCCGGTGGGTGGGGAGTCGGCGTCGGTACCGCTCGCTCGCCACGCGTGACGATCGCGGATCGCCCCTAACCAATCTCTGTCGCCCCCTTTAGGCCTAGTTGCAGTTGCAGCCGATCGCATATCCGTCCCCTCCAAACGTGTCCGGCGATCGTTGAGATCTTCTCCAGCGCGACGGCCCCCAGGCCGGCAGCTGGGCTGGCAGTGGTGTGGGATTCGATTGAATTCGCGTTTGCCGTGGCTCGTCAGCAGGTGAGTGTTCTCTACTTGTGCTCCCCCTGTTCTTTTCCTTTTTTGGACATCGATATTTGGCAATTATGGGCAGATTCAAAATGTACCGAACGAATCTGCGCTATGAGGCCGAGCGCGGTACCACGCGCGAGACCCTGCCAGCAGATCGTGGCCGCCCACCAAAAAAAACCACGCACCCCAACCCCACGCCGAATCATACCACCACTCCCCATCCCGACCGCACCACCACCCTCCCCCCTCGGCTTCTTACCTCCGATGCAAGTAAATTCTCTCCCTGTCTATCCACTCAGATCAACACCAAAGTACTACCGTAACTCTACTTCTTACCTCCGATGCATGTAAATCCAAGCCGCGTGCCGCGGAGGAACGGATTTGCCGGAGCACCGCCACTACCCGCCATGACATCCGGCCGGACACCATGCCCCGGTCCGTGAGCGTCGGCCCATGCCAGCCACATACGAGCAGGAGGGCCCGAGCCCCCGCCACCGCCGACGACGGCAAGGCTTCACCTGGCCAGCACTTGGGCGACACCGAGGAAGGAGGAGGAGGAGAGGTGGAGTCCGACTGTTTAGATCTGAAGGCCTCCCGGCCGCCTCACGGGAGGCGACTCGGGAGGACGAGTGGTTCGCTCCAGGAACGAAACTGAACGTTATGCCAGCCGTCAGAAAATAATGTGTCACTTAGATGCTATAAAATATGATTACATTTAAATTCAACTTTACAATTGCCAATAAGATAAAAAAATAATCAATAATTTCAAAAGAACAAAACTTAGCTGCTAGGAGAGACCGTAAAATTGGGATGTTAGAAAAATTGCATCATACACAGGAACTAATACAAGATAATTTGCATCATGATCATGATAATTTCCAGGACATGTACAACACAGAATAGGAACTCTCCACAGAATCATAGTGTCACAACTCACAATTCACACAAGTAGAACAAAAAAATTCATTGTACTCCCTCTATTCCATAATGTACTGCGTCCTCGGTTTTCAAGGTTTAAATTTAATCATAAGTTTAACCATCGAAAAAACGACTGCGATGGGAGCAAAAGTACACCATCGAAAAATTCATTCAAATACGAATTCAATGATATAATTTTTGTTCCCGATGCAATCTTTTTATTTGGTTAAATTTATGATCAAATTTAGATCTCGAAAAATACGAACGCACTACATTATGAAATGGAAAAAGTATCAATCTGACACAGATGCAAGATGACAATCAAGAGATTACTAAATAGTGTTAAACCTTGGCTAGTTCCTTGTTCGTTGGTTGCAGCCGCCAGCCAGAAGATTTGATGAGTACAGTAGGTTGCGCCGCGCCGTCGGCCGTCGTTGAATACCTGAATCAGATCCCGAGCAGCAGGTTGTGTCGCGCCGTTGCTGAATACCTGAATCAGATAGAGGAGACAGGGGGACAGGGAGAGGAGAGGCGAGCGGGCGGCGTGGAAACGGGAACGGTTGCGTCAGGGCGACTAAATTTCTGATCTCACGCTAATCACGGCAGGCTAGAGGGCTTTTCACATGGGCCATTTTTCCTTTCCCTTTTTCCAATTTTCACGTCGAGATAGCGCTAGGGGGGCGAATACATGTGTACGTACGGAGGTGTTGTATTGCTCCCCATCCCACGCTTAGATATCGAGGTGCATTAAATCACTGCATGTGAGGGTTAAGAGAAAATTCATAAATGCATGTAAAAGTTCTTAGTTATTTATTGGTTACACATGCATGCATTGCAACTAATGCATTTCTAAACATATTTTTTTAAATTAATTGTGTACTTTTACAAAATACAAAAAATATTTCACCATTCATCATCTATATTGGTTGGGTAGTTTTTATAATTGAGCCCATAAACCGAAAAGGAAGAAGTAGATCAACAACTCATCCATGCTCCTTGTTTGGACAAGCATATCACAGAACGATGGTATTTTTAAACAGTTGTAACTTCTAATGACAAAACTGAGTAGTGAAACATAACTAGTGACATAAATGATGAAGACCTAGAAAAAAAGTTACAAATGTACGCGGCAATTGGCACTCAATGGTACCCTCTCTTGGGCGAACATAACTGGCGTGAGGACCCTTAATTTGGTGGGGTTTGGTTTAATTTAGGGTTGTTCTTGCTCGCTAGCGTTGCTGTGGATGTTGTGTTTACATGGCAATGTCACAATAGTTTGTCATTTTGTTAATGAGTTCTTTTTCCAAATTCTCGCTCTCCCCATCTATTTATAAACAGTGATGACATGGGTGGATAAGTTAATGAGTTCGCAAACTGGCTACCAACAATCAATTCCCATGTATCTTTTGGGGCAAAAAAAGAAGCAAATTTTACATGGCGCTAGCTCGATGCTCATTGAGACACTCTCTTATCCGCATATTGCTAGCGTGAGCTCCCTAAGCAAGCAGTGGTGATTTTGGGTTTGAGTCCATCATGCTATGGCTCACTGGCACATGGGTCCGCTCGATTTCGTACATGTTGTCCTATTTCATACGTCCGCTCTCTCGTAGGTAGTAACTGGTGAGGGTATTGGAGCACACGCATGCTAATTTCCAAACACTAGCTACCACTCGTCAATGCTCCTTGTTCTTTGACAGAAAAATGATTTTTTGTGATCGGTTGATCAGAAAGCAAAGCCCGCATGTGGCACCATGTTGCTCATCCGAGTGAGCATAGCCTTACTGGCCGAGTGGCCGGTTATTTAGGCTGGGTTTACTGACTTTTGATAGCAAAGGATAACCGGAAATTTTATGATCAACCTATTGGGCTAATGATCAATTGTTTTATATGTTCGGACCAAAACAACAGGTGAAGGGAGATTTTATTTTCACATTAACCACATTGGAGTTAAGTCTGAAGCCAACACACATAAACTTTACTGGAATTAAATCTGAAAATACGAAAGGCATGGAGTACAGGTCCAAGACCCCAAACATGCAGTGCCAACTTTCAAGGATTCATCATAGTATAGGTAGAAATAAAAAGGAGTTTTGTGCATAATGCATGCCTGCCGAGAAGCCGGATACAAAATCCGAGAAACATGTAGACTGATCTGGATGAAGATTTGTGATCAAAAGGTGCAAGTTTCGGTTTCCATGCTTCCACTGAAACCGAGTTTTCAGTGGATACTTTCTGTATTGAGCACACATAGAGATACCAACCTATCTGATACCATATCTTGTCTTCACGATCTTCTGGTCAAACGTTCTGATGCCGGCTTCAAGGAAAAAAGTACTCTGTAAAATATTAACCATCAAATCCGGTTAGGTAATTAAAAAATCATAATGAAAAAGTCAGCTTTTACAATGTTAACCATGAAATTCAATGATAGTTAATCATAATAATATTAACGTAGGCAGGATAAAGTGTGCGGCTTTGACTTGGCTTTTTAATAAAAGTTGGGGCTGGGGGAGACCCCTCTAAACAACAAACAAACAACAACCAAGCCTTTAGTCCCAAACAAGTTGGGGTAGGCCCCTCTCATTTCAAAAAACAAATAGTGTTGAAGCTTGATTGTTTAGTTATTTAAACTGTTAAATGTGTCAATTAGCTCATTCATTTTACCATGTCACATTTTTTATTTTGCCTAGTCATCTTAATTAAATTAAACTCCCCTTCCCACTTATTCATAGATGGAACTCATTTCATTGATGAATTGATGTATATACTAAGCTACCATGCAGATGTATTCAGTAGCACAAACTGCTATAAAGTTAAACTGGTGCTAGTACAAAAATTGGTGAGATAGTTGAATCGTAATCACTCAACCTTTATTGTCCATTGATATTTGATAGTTATATTTTTTATTTATTAATTCATTTATTTTCCACCTTGTATTTTACCACAGAATCATTCTTTGCTAGATCATCTTAAGAAAATCGAACTACTCGTTGTCAATGTTACTAATGATCAGTATTATCACGGTCGTCCATGAGCCATGTCAAGGACTGTGATGGCCCAGGGCCCATCTCAAATAAGGGCCCAATAGATCAATATATTATCAAAGTTTTTTAATGTTGGTGTTGGACGAACCAGTTTTGACTTGTCTATCTTTGATCTAATCATTTTTATGAGACACTTTGTTATGGTAGTACTGATCATAAGCAAACTTTTATTCATTTTTGAGACAGCTCATTGAGGCATAAATTCTACATGTAGATTTTTCTTCTTGTAGGTAAAGATCATGTTTAACATTGGGGTCTGCCACTGTTGTATTCGGGATGACTCGCAAGAAACGGATGTCAATAAGGAAGGTTCCAAAATAGGCACATCTACATATCATGAATCTATAAATAAAATTGAGTACTATTGCAATTAGCACTTCTAGAGTGTGGAGCATGCATGAGTGGTTAGTTACATATTTTCAAAAGCGTAGCAGATAGAAGTGGTGCGGAAAGGGCGCTCTTACCAGAAAATATATTCAAGTCATATGTGGTACACAACTATCTGTTGAAAATATGCCTAGAGGCAATAATAAATTGGTTAATATCATATTTTTCGTTAATGATAAATGTTTATTATGCATGCTAAAATTATATTGGCCGGAAACTTATATACATGTGTGGATACATAAACAACATTGTGTCCCTTATGAGCCTCTAGTAGACTAGCCCGTTGATCAAAGATGGTTACGTTTCCTAACCATAGACATGTCTTGTCATTTGATAGCGGGATCACATCATTAGGAGAATGATGTGAGTGACAAGACACGGCTGTAAGATTAGTATATGATCGTGTCACATAGTTTAATTGCTACAACTTTCTTCATGTCAAGTATCTATTCCTTAGACCATGAGATCGTGCAACACCGTGACACCGGAGCAATACTTAGTGTCTCTCCAAACTTCACTTCATAACTGGGTGCAGGTATCTCCGAAGGTGTTTGTTGGGTTGCATGGTTCGACACTCAGATTTGTCGCTCTGTCTAAAAGAGAGATATCTCTGGGCCCTCTCGGTAATACAACATCGTAAAGAAGCTTGTAAGCAATGTAACTAATGAGTTTAGTCACGGGATCTTGTATTAAGAAATGAGTAAAGAGACTTGTCGGTAGTGGGATCAAACTAGGTTTGGAGAGACCAACGATCAAATCTCGGGAAAGTTACATACTGCCGGACAAAAGGGTATTGCATACGGGTTTAACTGAATCCCTGACATCATGGTTTAACCAATAAAGATCTTCGCGGAATATGTAGGAACCAATATGGGCACCCAGGCCCCTCTTGTTTTTTGATCGGAGAGGAGTCTTGGTCATGACTACAACATTCTCGAACCCGTAGGATCGCACACTTAACGTCTGATGACACTAGAGTAGTATTGGTATGTGTACAATGGTGACCCAATGTTGTTTTGAGTCCCGGATGAGATATCAAGCATCATGAGGAGCTCCGGAATGGCCTGGACGTGATGATTTACATATGTGGAATTTATAGTTGGGGTTCTTGAAATATTCGGGGGTCCACCGTAAATGTATTGGGGGGCGCCAAAGTGTTCCGGGTGTCCATCGGAAATGCATCGGGGGGCGCCGAAGTGTTCTGGGGGTCTACCTCATGGACCAACTAGCCCCAAGGGCCACATGGTCTGCAAACGGGGGATACCAGTCCCTGGTGGGATGGGTGCCTCTCCAGCCTTGGCCCATGTGCCTAGGGTTGGTGGGAACCCTAGAGGGGCGCCCCTTGGCTTGGGGGGTATGCCACCCCCTAGGGCCACTCCCCCCCCCTTGGAGGTGGGTT
Source organism: Hordeum marinum (assembly GCA_022496015.1). Lineage (NCBI taxonomy): Eukaryota > Viridiplantae > Streptophyta > Magnoliopsida > Poales > Poaceae > Hordeum > Hordeum marinum. The sequence goes on from CM039678.1 coordinate 474,671,098, forward strand.
TGAGGGCCAACTCCCCTCCCTTGCCCCTATAAATAGAGAAGGGGTGGGAGAGCTGACATAGGCCAATCCTCCCTCTCCCTTGGTGCAGCCCCCCTCTCCCGTTCTCCAACATCCTCGTTTCGGCGGTGCTTGGAAGAGCCATGTGTGCGTTGCACCACCACCATCGTTGCTACGCTGTGATCTCATATACTTCTCCCCCTCGCTTGCTGGATCAAGGAGAAGGAGACGTCATCGAGCCGCACGTGTGCTGAGCTCGGATGTGTCGTCCGTTTGGCACTAGATCGGATTGGATCGTGATTGGATCGCGAAGAGTACAACTACATCAACTGTGTTATATGCGCTTTCGCTTTCGGTTTACAAGGGTGTGTAAACACACTCTCCCTTTTCGTTACTATGCATATCCATAGATAGATCTTGAGTATTCATAGGATTATTTTTATTTTCCATGCTTCGTCCACAACAGTGGCATCATGAGTTAGGTCTATATGTAGATGATATGCACACGTAGATCACAAAGAAATTTTGGGCGTTGAGGTTTAGATTGCTTACCTCTATTCGTTATTTTGGATTCGAAGGTATTGTGGGATGAAGCAGACCAGACCAACTGTACTTGTCCTCGCACAAGTGACCGGTTCCACTGAAAGACATGCAACTTGTATTGCACAAAAGTGGTTGTCGGGTGTCTGTATCTCCAAATTTAGTTGAATTCGATTTGACAATAAATGTCCTTATAGAAGGTTAAAAGACAACTTGAATATCACCGTTGTGGCTTTGCGTAGGTAAGAACGGTTCTTTCTAGTTACCCAACAAGCCACATAAAATTTGATACAACAAAGTAGAGGACGTCTAACTTCTATTTGCAGGGCATGTTGTGATGTGATATTGCCAAGACGTGATTTGATATATTAGATGATCATGTTTTGTAATAGTTTTCACGCCTTGCATGTTGATGAGTACGTCAACCGTCAAGAAGCATGGGGTTGTCTTTAATTTATTGTATGAGCTGCGTGTCAATCATTAGATTTCATGTAATTGATTTACGTTATCGCTATGAGGTAGTAATAGTTGTAGAAGCAATAGTTGGACGAGACAACCGAGTGACGACACGATGATGGAGATCATTGTGTCATGCCGGTAGTGATGGAGATCGTGACGGTGCTTTGGAGATGGAGATACAAAACACAATATGATGATGGCCATATTATGTCACATGTTGATTGCATGTGATGTTTATCTTTTATGCATCTTGTTTTTCTTAGGACGACGATAGCATTATAATATGACCCTTCACTTAATTTCAAGATAAAATGTGTTCTCCGTGAGTATGCACCATTGTGAAAGTTTGTCGTTTCGAAGCACCTCGTGATGATTGGGTGTGATAGACTCTTAGTTCACATACAACGGGTGTAAGCCAGATTTACATATGCAGAATATTTGGATTAAACTTGATGAGCCTAGCATGTACATACATGGCCTCGGAACACGAAGGACCGAAAGGGCGAACACGAGTCATATAGAACATATGATCAACATGGAGATGTTCACCATTGAAACCACCCCATCTCACCTGATGATCGGACATGGGTTAGTGAGTTTGGATCATGTATCACTAAGACAACTTGGGGGCTGTTGATTTAAGTGGTAGTTAATTAGTAATTTGAGTAACTAAACCGACTATCATGAACATAGTCTAAATGTCTTTACAAAATTTATGTTGTGGACCAATGGCTCGCATTGTAGGTCCCTTGAGTTTTAATGCGTTCCTAGAGAAAGATAAGTTGAAAGATGATGGAAGAAACTATGCGGACTAGGTCCGTCATCTGAGGATCGTCCTGAATGCTACAAAGAAGGCTTATGTCCTTGATGTACCACTCGATGCGTCAACCCCTCCAGCATCGTCATTGTATGTTTTGAACGTCTGGCTGACACGTTACGATGAATACTCGATAATTCAGTGTGTCATGCTTTACGGCTTAGAATCAGGGCTCCAAAGACGTTTTGAGCACCGCAGAGCATATGAGATATTCCAAGAGATTAAATTATTATTTCAGGCTCATGCACCATTTGAGAGGTATGAATCATCCAACAAGTTTTTGGCTATAAGATGGAAGAGAACGACCCAGTCAATGAGCATGTACTCAGGATGTCTGGGTACTGCAATTGTTTTAATCATCTTGGAGTTAATCTTTCGGATTAAGTAGTGATTGACATAGTTTTCCAGTCACTGCCATCGACTACAAGAGCTCCACGATGAACTATAACTTGAAAGGGATGGAAAATAAGATCCAAGAGCTATTCGCGATGCTTAAGGCAGCGGAGGTAAAAATCAAGAAGGAGCATCAATTGTTGATGGCCAATAATACCACTAGTTTCAAGAAGGGCAAAGGAAAGAAGGAAAATTCAAGAATAGCAAGCCAGTTGCCGCTCCAGTGAAGAAACCCAAGGCTCTACCGAAATCCAAGACTAAGTGCTTCTATTGCAACGTGAATTGTTACTTAAAGCGAAACTGCCCCATGTACTCGACAGATAAGAAGGCTGGCAATGTCAACAAGGTTAAATTTGATATACATGTTATTGATGTGTACCTTACTAGTGCTCATAGTAGCACCTATGTATTTGATATTAGTTCTGTTGCTAATATTTGTAACTCGAAACAAGAGTAGTCGAATAAAAGGAGACTAACTAAGCAAGAAGTGACGATGTGCATTGGAAATGGCTCCAAGATTGATGTGATCACTGCCGGCATGCTCCGTCTACCTTCGAGATTGGCTTTAAACCTAAATAATAATTATTTGGTGCATGCGTTGAGCCTGAACATTATATCTGGATCTTGTTTATTGCGAGACGATTATTCATTTAAGTCAGGAAATAATGGTTGTTCTGTTTATATGAATAATATATTTTATGGTTATGCACACAATGTGAATGTTTTATTCTTATTGAATCTCGCTCATAGTAATACACATGTTCATAATATTTATGCCAAAAAATGTAAAGTTAATGATGATAGTACCATATACTTGTGACACTAGCGCTTAGGTCATATTGATATAAAGGGCATGAAGAAACTTCATGTTGATGGACTTTTGAAATCACTTGATTGTGAACCATTTGAAACATGTGAACCATGCCTCATAGGCAAGGTGACGAAAAACCCGTTTTTGATACAATGGAGAAGGCAAATGAATTGTTGAAAATAATACATACTGATGTATGTGGTCCAATGAGTGTTGAAGCGCGTCGTGCATATTTTTATTTTCTTACCTTCACAGATGCTTTGAGCAGATAAGGGTATATTTACTTAATGAAACACAAGTTTAAAATATTTCAAAAGTTTAAGCAATTTCAGAGTGAAGTTGAAACTCGTCGTAACAAGAAGATAAAATTTCTACGATCTTATCGGGTGGTAAATATTCGGGGTACGAGTTTGGCACGCATTTAAGACAATCTGGAATTGTTTCACAACTCACGTCACTCAGAACACCATAGCGTAATGGTGTGTCCGAACGTTGTAATCGTACTCTATTGGATATTTTGCGTTCTATGCTTTCTCTTACCGATTCGCGACTATCCTTTTGGAGTTATGCATTAGAGACAATCACAATCGCTTTAAACAGGGCAACGTCCAAATCCGTTGAGACGATGTTGTATGAATTGTGATTTGGCAAGAAACCAAAACTGTTGTTTCTTAAATTTTGGGGTTACGACACTTACGTTAAGGGGCTTCAGCCTGATAAGCTCGAACCCAAAGAGGAGAAGTGTGTTTTCATAGGATACTCTAAAGAAACAGTTGGGTATAGTTTTTATCACAGATCTGAAGACAAAATTTTTGTTTGTAGGAATAGATCCTTTTAAGTTTCTCTAGAAAGTAGTAAGTGAGACGAAGATAGAACTTGATGAGGATATCGAACATTCACTTGAATTGGAGAGTAGCATAGCACAGAAAGATGTTCCGCTGACGCCTACACCAATTGAAGAGGAAGCTAATTATGATGATCATGAAACTTTGGATCAAGTCACTATCAAACCTCTTAGGTGGATAAGGACACGTATTGCCCTGAATGGTACAGTAATCATGTCTTGGAAGTCATGTTGTTAGACAATAGTGAGCTTACAAATTAGGTGAAAGCAATGATGGGCCCGAATGTCGACAAATGGCTATAGGCCATGAAATCCGAGACAAGATCCATGTATGAAAACCAAGTATTGACTTTGGCAGACTTAACCCTATGACCGTTAGGCCATTGAGAACAAATAGATCCTTAAGAAGAAGACAGACGTTGATGGTAATGTCACCGTCTATAAATGTCGACTTGTCACAAAGGGTTTTCGACTAGTTAAAGCGTCTGACTACGATGAGACTTTCTCACCCGTAGCGACGTTGAGGTCTGTTCGGATTATATTAGCAATTTCTGCAATTGTCGATTATGAAATCTCGCAGATGGACATCAAAATTGTGTTCCTTAACAATTTTCTTAATGAAGAGATTTATATGATGCAACCGGAAGGTTTTGTCGATCCTAAGGATGCTAATAAGGTGTGCAAGCTCTAGCGATCCATGTATGAACTGATGCACACATGTCGGAGTTGGAATCTTTGCTTTAATGAGAGGATCAAAGCTTTTGGGTTTATGCAAGTTTATGGAGAAGTTTGTATTTACAAGAAAGTGAGTGGGAGCTTTGTACCATTTCTAATACTGTATATTGATGACATATTATTGATTGGAAATGATATTGAATTTTTGGAAAGCATAAAGGGTTATTTGAACAAGAGTTTTTCAAGGAAAGACTTGGGTGAAGCTGCTTACATATTGGGCATCAAGATCTATACAGATAGATCAAGACGCCTGATAGAATTGCCATAGAGTACATACGTTGACAACATTTTGAAGGAGTTTAAAATGGAGAAATCTTAGAAGGGGTTGTTACCTGTGTTGCAAGGTGTAAAGTTGATGAAGACTCAAAGGTCGACCACGACAGAAGAAACAGAAAGGATGAAAATCGTCCCCTATGCCTCAAGCATAGGCTCTACATGTATCCCATGTTGTGTGTCAGACCTGTTGTGTGCCTTGTCATAACTCTAGCAGGGAGGTACCAGAGTGATCTAGGAGTAGATCACTAGACAACAGTCAGAAATATTCTTTAGTACCTCAAGAGGACTAAGGAAATGTTTCTCGAATATGGAGTTGACAAAGAACTCGTTGTAAAGAGTTACGTCGATATTGGCTTTGACACTGATCCTGATGACTTGAAGTCTAAAACTAGATAGGTATTTATTCTAAATGTGGGTGCAGTCGTTTGGAGTACCCCCCCCCCCAAGCAGAGCATGGTAACAGCATCTATAGGAGATATACAAATTTGCAAAGTACATACGGATTTGAATGTTGCACACATGTTGACTAAACATCTCTCAAGAGCAAAGCATGATCATCACCAGAATTCTATGGGTGTTAAATACATCGAGATGTAAACTAGATTATTGACTCTAGTGCAAGTGGAAGAGTGCTGGAAATGTGCTCTAGAGGCAATAATAAATTGATTATTATCATATTTCCTTGTTCATGACAAATTATTATTATCCCTGCTAGAATTGTATTGACCGGAAACTTAAATACATGTGTGGATATATAAACAACACAGTGTCCCTAGTGAGCATCTACTAGACTAGCTCGTTTAACAAAGATGGTTAAAGTGTCCTAACCATAGACATGAGTTTCCATTTGATAACAAAATCATATCATTAGGAGAATGATGTGATGGATCAGACCCACCCGTAAGATTAGCATATGATCATGTCATATAATTTAATTGCGACAACTTTCTTCATGTCAAGTATTTGCTCCTTAGACCATGAGATTGCGCAACTCACTCACATCTGAGAAATACTTAGTGTGTCTCCAAATGTCACTTTGTAACTGGGTGATCATAAATGTGCTCTACACATATCTCCGAGTGACACAGAGATACCTCTAGGCCCTCTTGGTAATACAACATCGTAAAGAAGGTTGTAAGCAATGCGACTAATGAGTTTAGTCATGGGATCTTGTATTCCGGAATGAGTAAAGAGACTTGTCAGTAACGAGATCAAGGTAGGTATGGAGATACCGAAAATCAAATCTCAAGCAAGCTAACATATCACCGTACAAAGGGAATTGCATACAGGTTTAACTGAATCCGTGACATCGTGGTTCAATCGATAAATATCTTTGTGGCATATGTAGGAAGGAATATGGGTATCCAGGTACCGCTATTGGTTATTGACCGCAGAAGAGTGTTGGGCCTACATCATTCTTGAACCCACAGGGTCGCATGTTTAACGTTCGATGACGCTAGAGTAGTATTGGGATATGTACATTGGTGACCGTATGTTGTTTGTAGTCTCGAATGACATCCCGGAAGTCACGAGGAGCTCCGGAATGGTCAGGAGGTAAACTCTTGTATATTGTAAAGTTATATCCGGGGTTTCATAAATTTTTGGGGGTCCACCGAAAGTGTATCGGGGGTGGGGGGTACCAAATTGTTCCGGGGGTCCACCGAAGGGACCAACCAGCCCCGAGGGCCACATGGTTTGCAGAGGGGGGCGCACCTGCCCCTGGTGGGTTGGGAGCCTCTCCCCCTTGGCCCATGTGCCTAGGGTTGGTGGGAACCCTAGCGGGGGTGCCCCCTTGGCTTGGATGTCAAGCCACCCCCTAGTGTCACCGCCCCTCCCTTGGAGAAGGGGTTGAGGGCTGGCACTCCTTCCCTGCCCCTATAAATAGAGGAGGGGTGCGAGGGCTGCCACACACCAATCCTCCCCCTCTCTTGGTGCATCCTCTCTCATGTTCTTACTCCTCCTCATCCTGGCGGTGCTTGGCGAAGCCTTGCGAGTGCTTCAGCATCATCATCACAACCATGCTATCATGCTGGCCGTGAACCCATCTACTTATGTCCCCTGGCCCGCTGGATCAAGTAGGAGGAGAAATGATCGAGTCGCAGATGTGCTAAACTCGGAGGTGTCGTCCGTACGACGCTAGATCGTAATGCATTGTGATTGGATCACAAAGAGTACATCTCCATCAACCGTGTTATATACGCTTCCGCTTTCGGTCTAGAAGGGTATGTATACACACTTTCCAGTTTCCAGTCTCGTTGCTATGCATCTCCATATATACATCTTGGGTATCTATAGCAATTTCTTTTTGTTTTCCATGCTTCGTCCACAACACTATCATCATTTTCTACCCTAATTTGTCATCAATATCAAGGCATGATGACTAGTGTCCCATTTTGTCTCTCACAAGTTATGAACACAATGAAAATTCAATAGTGTTGGAGAAGAAAACATCAACATTAGAGTTACGCTAAATGGAGCAAGGAAAGCACATGAACTAGGAGTCTAAACACTAGCGTTTGTGGTGCTTTAGATGAACAATTAATTCATGACTTTGTTGTCCCGTGGAATTCAAGTGGACAAAAGTTATCGTGGTTAAATTAATGACTTTTAGATGAACAACATCAGCTCCCTCCAACCTAAAGCAACATGTTGCATTAATTGCTTGAACACCATCCTCCTGGTTGTAGGAGAATGATGGCATAAAGTGTGATCCCAGGGAGAGTTCTCTGTGATCTATCATGTCGCTATAATCGATGATTGAGTCTAACATCCTAAAATTTCATTTTGGAATGTTATGAAATATAGCTATGCATCCATCATCATCATTTCTTGAATACATGTATTGTTGAAATGTTCTTTCTAAATTTCTGAAAGCCCTTTCTATTTTCAATGTGTTGCTTTCACCTATTTGAAATCTTGGTAAAAAGTTCAAATAAGAGAGGAGGAACATGACACTCCACACCAGGACCCATTTAGTGATCTATGTGAACAAAAATAACCAGGAGTTATTTTGAAAATATTTGCAAAAAGGATTTAAAAACAATTAGGCAATTTCTAAAAATAATATTTTTTGAAAGTGTTCAAATGACAGAATAAAAATGTTCATTAAATAGCATTTATTATTCTGTTAATTTTGATATATAATACCCCTATAGTTATAAATGGTTTGAATGTTTTAAAAGCTTTTGAATGTCGCTGGAAAAACATTAAACAGAAAACGGTAACGGTTTTAGAATTAAAACGGGCCGGCCCACAGGCTTTCTTTCGCGAATTCAATACGCTCCGGCCGACCGACGCGGAAACCTCGCCCTCCCTCTCGCTGCCACCGGGCCCCTCCCCCGCACGCGCCGGACCTCGCCGGCCGTTTCTTCCCCCCGGATCTCTCGCCCCTCTTAACCCCCCTTACTCCCTGCACTCCTATAAAAGCCGGCCACTCCCCGCATCCATTTCCCCCCAAACCCCTCTCCTATCTCGCCGGAAGGCTGCCGCAATTCCTCGCCGGAGTAACCTCGACCACCGGAGCTTCCGTCGACCGTAGCCGTCGACTCCGTCCACTGTTCCACCCACACTTGTCACCAGTCGACTCCGGAGACCCGTCGCCGTCGCCCGGACCACTTCGCCGCCTTCCTCGACCACCAGAGCTACTCGCCGTCGTCTTCGCCGCCTTCGGATCCATCGGAGACCTCCAACGCCGGCGACCTTTCCTCCGTAAGCTCCCTGGACCCTCGGATCTAAAATCCACGGCCGAGATTAGCACGGATTAATATCCGAACCGGTATCCCCTACCGACCGGTCGCCCGCCCGTAAGCTCTCGCGCGCACACGCCCCAACCAATAGGATCGTGCCACGTAGCCCCCTGGCCGTCCGATAGATATTTCCTTTTTCTGATTTTTGTTTAGTAAACAAAACCTGTTATGATTTTGTTTTGTGAATATCTTTTATTCTGTTTAATGTTTTGAGTTGATTCTTTTTGCAATAGCTCACATTTTTCATTTAGTTTCACCCTGTACTTTTAAATTTCAAATTTGAACTATAAAATTTGAATTTGATCAAATTTGCTCAAATCATTCAAATCTGAATAACCAGAGTTTGAAAATAGATTTGGACATGAATCTTTTTGCTACTGTTTGGTATTAGTTAGGACTATCGTCATGTTTAGTTTGAGGATTTTTAGGATGATTATTGATAGTGTTTTAGCTATGAATAGAATCTGCTTAGGATTATAGTATAGTTTTATTTACTTAGTTTTAGTTAGTTTAACTTAGATTTAGTTTTAATTTATTTAGTAGGTTCTGTTGATTTAAACATTTAGTGTTTTACTTATTGTTAATAAAAATATAAAATTGTTTAGTTATTTCTTTGTTAAGATAGGAATCACAATTTCTTTTCAAATAGGTTTATTTTGATTAAAACAACTAGTTAGTAATAGTTTTGCTTTCAAACAAAGTTTTATATAATTTAATTTTGTTTTCTAAAACAAGTTTATTTGTAAATTCTTTTCTGTTAAGAACATGTTTTATTAATAACTAACAAGTTTTGTTTTGCTCTCTTGTTAGTAAAACTATAGTTGTTTCATATAGTGTTTATCAAAACTTTCAAAAACTTTACTAAAAGTTTTCCCAACAAACTTAATGTGGTTTTATTCTGTTTACTAATAAAATATTTTATTGTTTTCTTGCTGTCAACTATTGTTTTGGGTAATACCAATAGTTTCATTATGTTAGTAGTGTTTTATCAATCATCTTTTAGAAAACAAAACTTTTTGTGTTTTCCTTACTTGTGATTTGTGCATTGTTTTGTCTTGACTGTTTACTAGTTCTTGATTGATGTTTGTGGGTTACAATATTCTGTTGTATGCTTATTGAGTGTTTGTTTGTTTCGTTAGATTATCCGGAGTGCGAAGCTTGTTACTTAGAGTCACTCACGTACGAAGATTATCAATCAGGCAAGTCACTTTGATCATGTTTACCCATGTTTTATATGCATTAGTTCTACCATCTTCCCCAGCTGCATGCAAGATAGGTTAGTTGGAAACTTGGTTACATTGTAGTAGTATCATGTGGTAGGTACCCCCTCAAACTCTTTGACACATTGGCCCCGGGAAACGTCGTTTTATTTTTTTTGCTATGCTATTAGTAGACGGGGTTGGTTGTGTGATTCATGAGAGTTGAGAGAGTTAATAATTTCAAGACCTACATAATGATCAAGATTTAAGACTCCAAGTTTTCAACATACCTCTGGGTGGATGATGGTTGAACGGCACCCTGGAGAAACCAGTGGATTTGCCTAGGTGATGCTGGAGATGGCCAGTATTCACGCGGAAAGATCCACCCAGGCACAAAGAGATGGATGGGTGCTTCAAGACCCAAGGCTTACCTGCACAGCCACAAGTCATTATGGGCTCTGGCTTGGTTGGATATCGTGGTGACCCTGGACAGGCGGTGCTACGAGATGTAGAAGAACGGTAGGAAAGGATGGGCACCGACAGAGTTGCAGGGAAACCCTTTGGAAGACCATGTTTTGGTCATCCGTTTCTCAAACACCCTGAAGTGCGAGAAATCAAACGGAGGCGACCAAATCTTGTGGGGAACGTGTGCAAAGCTCTGCAGAGTACTCAAACCTAATCGATTAGCCGTGTCCACGGTCATGGACGACTTGAGCCAAAGGAACTGAAACATTCGGAACTCTCAACACAATTAATATGATGATGTGGGTATTAACAATTTGGGTATGAGAATTGGTTGGTGGAACCATCTCATTAATCAACCAACTTAGTAATAATTTTTGCTTATCCCTCTCTTGATGTAGGAAAAATTGGCGTTACGCAAAAACTTACCACCCCACCTGCCATATAAGCATGTAGACTAGATGATTATCTTTTCACCCCTCTTTTGTGACTTTGCCGACATATTCCATATGCTGACCTACATGGCTGTAACGTATCATGTTGCAGAGTACTTTTCCGACCAGGACTGAGGACACGTTCTATGCTCGGTGAGATGCCCTTGGAGTCAGATGGACTCATCTACCTTTGATGCTTCCGCAAGATTTAAACATTCTCATGAGTTGGCTTTCACCCACTTTATTGTAATTTTTACTGTAATAAAGGACTCGATATGAGATTTTGATTAATATAATGCTGTGTGATTTCCCTTTGATATATACATTGATGTAGCCTGTGTGTACCAGCATGATCTTGGGATGGTACAGAAACACCGGAGATTCGACCTTTCAGGTCGGGTCGCTACAGAAATGGTATCAGAGCACACGCTGACCGTAGGACGTAACCTCTAGGATTGGAAAGCCTTAGGATTGTTTCTCTTTGTCTTTAAAATTTTTATACTCTCATCTATTCGTTTCTGACTCCTCTCCGATTATTTCAAAATTTATAGATGGCCACCTTCATCCCAGTGTTGATCACGGAGTTTTGCCAGCCTGACGCAACGATGCCCTTTGGTAAGGAGCTGATGAGGATCGTCAAGGACGTAAGGATTGCTTTGCCGAGCATCACCGGGATTCCTATCATGTTATTTCCCCAAGATGGACGCTACAGGATCGAGGTGCATATCCCGGGGAAGACTTTTGGAAATCGGAAGGAACCCATCGACCTCAAGTTCGTGGCACCCAGTTGGATACTTGGGAGAGACATGGCCATTCATCGTGCCCTTGGACGTATTCAGGAGGAATACAGAGGTGGAACCATTTCACCAGGACTCAGCGTGGTTTGTCGCAGGGATGTCCATGGAAACATCATAACCCCTCCCACTGGAGACTCCACCATTTCCTATATCCAGACCCTGGAGACTCACATAAGGACTCTGGAGCCTCGAGTTCGTGCTGACCTTGGAGTCAGATGGACTCATCTACCTTCGACGCTTTCGCAAGATTTAGACATTCTCATGAGTTGGCTTTCAGCCACTCTATTGTAATTTTTATTGTAATAAAGGACTCGATATGAGATTTCGATTAATATAATGCTGTGTGATTTCCCTTTGATATATACATTGATGTACTGTGTGTGTACCAGTATGATCTTGGGATGATACAGAAACACCAAAGATTCGACCTTTCAGGTCGGGTCGCTACATTGAGCTAGTCTATTGTAGAAAAAGGCAATGAAGATATCTAGCAGGATCTAGAAAACTCGAGCCCATGGTAGCCGCTGAAGGTGTTTGATTGGAAAAAAGGATTGTACCACACGATTCAGGGAGATCTCATGAGTACTCGAGCTCGAGACCTCCCACTTAAGGAACGCATTGCTAGCCGCTTCAACTTACCGCTGCTTGTGGTGTTCTATAGCGTGGAATTTGTAGGAATACAAAATAGTGTTCATATATATACGAAAACATTTATGGAATTTTTTTTTTGCTTAAACAAGACATGAACGATATTTTAATGCCAAATAGTTTTTGAAATTACAAACAAAATCTGAAAACACAAACATTTTCTGAAATTTGAACAATATTATAAAACATGAACATTTTTTAAATTTCCGAACATCTTCCGAAACATGAACAAATTCCGAACATCTTTCAAAACAGGATTTTGAAAAAATGTTTTCATTTTTCCGGTTTTCCTTCTTTCTTTCCTCTTTCTTTTCTTAAATTCGCGAAGTATTTTTAGATGGTAATTTTTTGCTTAAACCCTTGAAGTTTTAAAATTCATGAATGTTTCTTAAATTCGTGAACTCTGTTTTAAAATATGTTCGTAAAGTAGAAAAAAGAGAAGTTTCACGTTGTTTAATTTTAAATAAAGTTTCAAAGAGTGTCCATGTCTTAGAAAAATGTTCGCAAATCTAAAGAAAATGTTTGATTTTCCAAAACAAATATTGAAATCTCCCTATCTTCAGTACTTGTTCACAAATTATAAAATGTTCATGTTTTCCAAATTTTGTTCAAAATTGAAGGTTTATATCGAAAAATTATGTTTGCTCCAAAAGTTTGGACATTTAGAAAAAAAATGTTTGAAAAAGCAAGCGCTTTTAAATAGGAGGTCTTGAGTTTGACCTTTTTAGGTTTAGTGGGGGAGGGGGTGTACCAAATCAGGGCTGGTGCAAAATTGTGATTCCGTGTCGTGTCGTGTATCTCTTGTGTACTTTTAGCCGATGGCAGTCATGTATCAAATCTCTGACGATTTGAGGAAAGATATTCCTTCATTAAAGGGAAATCTTTATAAACGACGCGCCGGCCGAACGCTTTTGCCGGACGCCTTCATACGTACCGTTGCTCGCGGGCGCATGTGGCAATTCATCCGAGCGATTTTTGCTGCAACCGTTTTTGCTACTACGGGTTAAGTATTTTGCTACATCTATTAAGCAGAAGCAGCAACCTCGTGATAAAGAACAACCGTAATTTATTTTTGCTAGTACCGGCGAACTTTTTTGCTACATCCATCAAGGCATAGTTATGACCTCGCGATGGCGATTTGCTGCAACCATAATTGGTTTTTCCTACTACCGGCGAACTATTTTTGCTGGAACCAGAAAAAGAATGGAGGAGCTGCAGATAGTACCTAAAAATGCTGTAACCGGTTGCAAGATTTGCTGCAATGCTGTTTTTAAAATCCTTCAACCGGAGAAACGACATGCACAACCAGCTACAGACAAAGGTAATGATGTTTTTGCTGCAACCTGTTGTAGACTATTGCTACAATCGGTGACAGAAAATGCTACAACCAAACCGCCTAGCTATGACGAGCGAGGTCATTTTCCTGGAGCGTGTGAGGTTGATTTTGCTATAACCGAGGCATTTTTTGTTGTAATCATTGCCAATATTTTGCTACTACCGACCAAAATCGCTGCGACGACGGAGGCCCAACAGATACGCTAATCAAAACCTTTTACGTGCGCCAAATCAGACGCTAGTCAGCCGACTAATCGAAAGTTTCGACCGGGGCACCGACGCAGAACAGTCTCCTTCATTAAAAGAAGAAAAGACTAGTTACTCGAGGAGTATGCGAGACTGTACCGGCGCTCGCCGCTCGGGGTCGGGGCGGCCTGCTGAGAAGTTGCCGTCGCTGTCCCTTGGTCCTCGCCGAACCTCTTTGTCACTTGGTCTAGGAACTCGCTCATCGACGGATCTTGGATCGGTGAGTCCGGCACGCAGCAGATCACATCGACGCCCACCGTATCCAAGCAACCGCGGCGCGGCCCCTCCGTCCAGCGCACCGTGAAACGGCACGCGCACCGCTCCACGCCGTTCACGGTGCCGTGCGTTGCCCTCTCTACCTGCATATTTTGTCGGCGCCTATTATTACTGAAGCATATGCGTGTGTTGACGAACGCACTGACGAGGAAGGGACGCGGAGGACTTACGGTTTCGAGGACGGCGTCGTAGTACTTGAGCTCCTCGGCGTCGCGGTGGGCGAGGCAGAGCTGGTCGCCAGGGCGGAGATCGCCACAGCGGGCGTCGTCGAGGGGCGGGCATTCCCGGCGGAACCTGGCGCGGAGCGCGTCCACGTCGCCCGGGGATGCGAAGTCAGTCCCTGGATCGTACCACTCGTCCGTATCCTCGGGGAAAGTCTCGAACATGACGCGCAGCCAGCCGTCCTGCACCGCCACGCGCGCGCCGTACCACGCCTCGTCGGACCGCGCGCGGTACTCCAATCCTGGCCGTGGGCGGCGCGGCGGCGCCGCCGGCGCGACAGTGGCACCCCGCTTTCGCGACCTTCTCGGCATTTCCGCGGTGCTGTGCGAGTGGCGGCGCTCGGGGTGGCCAGGGGGATTTGGGCACCGGAGAGGACAGGGCGGCGGTTTCCCGATGTTTTATACCGTCCAGATTCTGGTAATCTTTCTAGGTTTTAGGGTTTTAGCACGTAATGTGCGTAAACACCCCTAAATAAAAAGAAAATAATAATGCGGAAATAAAGGAGATGATTACATTAGGGATGTCTCACTAGTAGAAAACAGGGTTTGTTAAGGCCAGGATAAGGGCATTAATCCTGGTTCACTTACGAACCGGGACCAAAGGTTGCATCAGTCCCGGTTCGTGAGCTCAGGGAGCCGGCCGGGCCTCGGGAGCTATTGGTCCTGATTCGTCTCACACTTTTGGTCCCGGTTCCAGACACGAACCGGTATCAATAGGCCTCGCTTCTGGCCACCTTTAGTCCCGATTGATAGTTAGAACCGAGACCAAAGGTCTCTATTCTGTCCCGGTTCTAGCCACCAACCGGGACTAAAGATATAAGCCTATATACCCTCGCCTCGCCCCTGCCCGCTCACTCTGTTTTTTGGTCGTCGGCGTGTGCAGGGGTGTGTTGCTCTAGCTCTCACCTCCTATGCAAATGAGGTGTTCGATGAAATGCCCGAGCCACACTTCAGCTTTCTCCTCTCCAAGCTCGACCTCTAAGCTCCATGTTCCTCAAGATTTGTCTAGGTTTGACGGTCCATCCTGTCCCGTCCCTGTCCTCACTGCCGTTGATTGCTCATGCCGATGTCGTCACCGGCACCACCGTGGTGAACCTCTTGTTCTTATCTTCTTTGTAAAAGAAAAATAAAATTCTTACTTGTATGATTTAGATAGGTACTTGTACAATTTTCTTACTTTTATTATTGTTTGTTATTATATAGTGCCATGGTTTTGGTATCCGTCCCCGCCGGCCCTCGTCCTGCCTATGATTCGGATGTGGTATAACTATTTGTTTCATTTAGTGTTTATGACAATTATGCCGACCAACGCGACATAGATTTTTTTATCTAGGAGGTATGTGAACCAGAAATTCGAACCGATCCTCTTGTCGAGAGGTTAAATTTTGTTGAAAAGGAAAACAATTACTTGAAGAAAAAATTGAAAAGAATTGGGGAGGAGAAGATGGAATTGGAGTTGTATGTTGCCGATGTCATAGAAGATCTCAAGATCAAGATGGACGCAATGCGCTTGAAGATTAGAAAGATTAGAAAATATGCCATTCATACTGAGGCTTGATATCATTATGCCGTTGGATCAATTGGTACCTTAGTTGCGGTTATGATCGCATTTGTTGTTGCATTTAAATGTTTCACATAGTTTCAATGTATGTTTTCATTAGATGCTCTAGAGCGCTATATGTTGTTCAATGAGAACTATGTATGAACTTTATGTATTTATTTTGATCACTTCTTACTTTCGTTTTAATGTGATGGTGAACTTCTATTAATTTGATCATTTATCTATTCATGATGTTCAGTAATGGTTTTTCATACACTTAATTATAAAATGTACGCAGATGAATCGGCAATGGATGTACGGTTACCAATGCACCTCCGAGTACATTAAGGGCCTGCATAATTTTCTCGGAGTGGCTGAGGCAAACAAGCAGAATGGTTTTATGCATTGTCCATGTACTGTCTGTGGGAATACGAAGGATTACTCCAACTCCAAAACCCTTCACTTCCACTTGCTTGAGAAGGGTTTCATGCCACACTATAATGTTTGAACCAAGCACGGAGAAAGAGGGGTTATGATGGAAAAGAACAAAGATGAAGAGGATGATGACAACTATCCGCCCCCTGAATACGGTGATGCTGCAATGGGGGATGTTGAAGATAAAGAGGAACCAGACGATGTGCCCGATGGTGAACTTCGCCGAGTCATTGTTGATGCACAAAGAGAATGCGAAAGTGAAAGGGAGAAGTTAAAGTTCTATCGCATGTTAGAGGATCACAAAAAAGGGTTGTACCCAAATTGTGAAGATTACAACACCAAGCTCGGTACCACACTGGAATTGCTGCATTGGAAGGCAGACAATGGTGTATCTGATAAGGGATTTGGTTCGCTACTGAAAATAATGAAGAAGAAGCTTCCAAAGGATAACGAATTGCCCGACAGTACGTATGAAGCAAATAAGGTTCTATGCCCTCTAGGATTGGAGGTGCAGAAGATACATGCATGCCCTAATGACTGCATCCTCTACCGCGGTGGGTACGAGGATTTGAACGCATGCCCGGTATGTGGTGCATTGCGGTATAAGATCAGACAAGATGACCCTAGTGATGTTGAGGGCCAGCGCACCGGGAAGAGGGTTCCTGCTAAGGTGATGTGGTATGCTCCTATAATACCACGGTTGAAAAGTTTGTTCAGTAACAAAGAGCATGCCAAGTTGTTACGATGGCACAAGGAAGACCGTAAGAAAGACGGGAAGTTGCGAGCACCCGCTGATGGGTCGCAGTGGATAAAGATTGAGAAAAAGTGGAGGGACTTTAATGTTGGGTAACGTTGCATGGGAAACAAAAAATTTCCTACGCACACGCAAGATCTATCCATGATGATGAGCATCTATGAGAGGGAGAGTGGATCTACATACCCTTGTAGAATGCTAAGCGGGAAGCGTTAAGAAACGCGGTTGGTGTAGTCGAACGTCTTTGCGATCCAAATCGCCGAGCGTCCCGCGATCTCATCATGATCCGTCCCGTGATCCAATCACGATCCGTCCCGCGAACTCATCACGATCCGTCCCGTGATCCAATCACGATCCGTCCCGCGAACTCATCAAGATCCGTCCCGCGATCTCATCACGATCCGTCTCGCGATCTTGATCACGGTCCTTTCGGTCTAGCGCCGAACGGACGACACCTCCGCGTTCAGCACACGTACATCTTGATGACGATCTCCGCCTTCTTGATCCAGCAAGAGGGAGCAGAGAGGTAGAAGAGTTGTCCGACAATGTGAAGGCGCTCCGGCGATGGTGGTGGAGCAATTCCGGTAGGGCTTCGCCTAAGCACTGCAGAAAACCGATCTAGAGGACAAACTATGCACTAGAGGAACGGGTAGCACGTGGCTGAAAATCTTGTGCCAACACCCTAAAATCCTCTAGTATATATAGGATGAGAGGTCGAGGAGGCTTGGCTGCCAAAGAGTCAGCCCTTGGGTCGGCCGAACCTAGTGGGATTGGAGGATTCCTCCTCCAATCCTAGTAGGACTAGGACTCCTCCTTATTTTTGCCTTTTTTGCCTTTTTCCACCTTTTTCTCTTTGGGCTATCTCTCCCAGCCGCATGGGCCTTGTGTGGGACTTCCACCAGACCACTAGGACTGGTATTCACTCTCCCACAGCCCATGTAGCCTCTTGTGTCGAAATACCCCTCCCGATGGTCTCCCAGTACACTGCCGGCACTCCCGGTACACTACCGATGAGCCCGAAACTTTTCCGGCGACCAAAATAGGACTTCCTATATATGAATCTTTACCTCCGGACCATTCTGGAGCTCCTTGTGACGTCCGGGATCTCATCCGAGACTCTGAGCAACCTTCGTTCACCACCATACATAACTCTATACTACCGAAACATCACCAAACCTTAAGTGTGCAGACCCTGCGGGTTCGAGAACTATGTAGACATGACCGAGACACCTCTACGGTCAATAACCAATAGAGGGACCTAGATGTCCATATTGGTTCCTACATATTCTATGAAGATCTTTATCGGTCGAACGTCTATGTCAAGGATTTAGTTAATCCCGTATGATGTTCCCTTTGTTCTTCGGTATGTTACTTGCCCGAGATTAGATCGTCGGTATCTCCATACCTAGTTCGACCTCGTTACCGGCAAGTCTCTTTACTCGTTCCGTAATACAAGATCCCGTTACTAACACTTAGTCACATTGCTTGCAAGGCTTGTTGTGATGTTGTATTACCAAGTGGGCCCTAAGATACCTTTCTGTCACACGGAGTAACAAATCCCAGTCTTGATCCATGCCAACTCAACAGACACCCTCGGAGATACCTATAGAGTACCTTTATAGTCACCCAGTTATGTTGCGACGTTTGATACACACAAGGCACTCCTCTGGTGTCATTGAGTTGCATGATCTCATGGTCATAGGAACATATACTTGACATGCACAAAACAGTAGCAATAAACTGACACGATCATATGCTATGTTTGTAGTTTGGGTCTTGTCCATCACACCATTCTCCTAATGATGTGATCCCATTATCAAATGACATCTCATGTCCATGGCTAGGAAACCTTAACCATCTTTGATCAACGAGCTAGCCCATTAGAGGCATACTAGGGACATGGTTTTGTCTATGTATCCACACATGTTTCTAAGTCTCCGATCAATACAATTATAGCATGGATAATAAACGATTTATCATGAACGAGGAAATATGATAATAACTAATTTATTATTGCCTCTAGGGCATATTTCCAACAGTCTCCCACTTGCACTAGAGTCAATAATCTAGTTCACATCACCATGTGATAGGCATTGTTATGAATCTAACACCCAAGGAGTTCTGGGGCTCGATCATGCTTTGCATGTGAGAGAGGTCTTATAGTCAACGGGTCTACGACATTCAGATCTGTATGTACTTTGCAAATCTCTATGTCAAACTGTAAACACTGCTACCACGCTCCACTTGGTACTATTCCAAATGGCTACTCCACTATATGTATCCAGATTGCTACTACGGGTCGTCCAGATTGGTGTTAAAGCTTGCATCGACGTAAGTCTTTACGACGAACTCTTTATCACCTCCATAATCGAGAAACATCTCCTTAGTCTTTTAGTTACTAAGGATAATATTGACCGCTGTCTAGTGATCCACTGTTGGATCACTCTTGTACCCCTTGACGGACTCATGGCAAGGCACACACAGGTGCGGTACACAACATGGCATACTATACAGAGCCTATGGCTAAGGCATAGGGGACAACATTCGTCCTTTCTCTTTCTTTTGCCGTTGTCGAGCTTTGAGTCTCACTCAACTTCACACCTTACAAAGCAGGCGAGAACACTTCTCTCTGACTAATCCATTTTGAACTCTTTCAAAATCTTGTCAAGGTATGTACTCATTGAAAGTCTTATCAAACATCTTGATCTATCTTTATAGATCTTGATGCTCAACAATTAGGTAGCTTTATCCAGATCTTCCTTTGAAAAACTCTTTTCAAACAACCGTTTATGCTCTCCAGAAATTCTATATCATTTCCGAATAGCAATATGTCATCCACACATACTTATCAGAAACTCTATAGTGCTCCCACTTACTTTATTGCAAATACAAGTTTCTCATAAACTTTATATAGAATCAAAAACTTTGATCACCTCATCAAAGTGCATATTCCAACTCCGAGATGCTTGCTATAGTTCATAGAAGAATCAATGAAGCTTGCACACCTTTTAGCATCCTTAGGACTGACAAATCCTTCTGGTTGTATCACATACAACCTTTCCTCAAGTAAAACATTAAGGAAACGATGTTTTGACATCCATCTGCCAGATTTCGTAATTGAAAGTGCAGCAACTGCTAACATAGTTTCAACAGACTTTAGCATCGCTACGAGTGAGAAAGTCTCATCGCAGTCAACTCCTTGAACTTGTCATTAAGTTCTTTGCAACAAGTTGAGCTTTACAAATGGTGACATTTACCATGAGCGTCTATCTTCATTGTAAAGATCCATTTGTACTTAATGACCTGCCATCCAATGAGCAAGTCCACCAAAGTCTATACTTGGTTTTCATACATGGATCCTTTCTCAGATTTCATGGCCTCTAACCATTTGTTGTTTTTCGGGCCCATCATCGCTTGTCCATAGTTCGTAGGTTCATCATTGTCCGACAACATGACCTCCAAGAAAGGATTATCGTACCGCTCAGGAGCAGTACACGTCCTTGTCGACCTATGAAGTTCGATAGTAACTTGATCCGAAGCTTCATGATCATCATCATTAACTTCCTCTTCAACTAACGTAGGCTTCATAGAAACAACTTCCTGCGCTGCGCTACTCTCTGGTTGAAACATAGGTTCAATAACCTCATCAAGTTCTATCTTCCTCCCACTCAATTCTTTCAAGAGAAACTTTTCCTCGAGAAAGGACCTAGTTTTAGCAATAAACATTTTATGCTTGGATCTGAGATAGAAGGTTCACCCAACTGTTCTTAGGGTATTCTATGAAGATGCATTTGTCCCCTTTGGGTTCGAGCTTATTAGGTGAAAACATTTTCCACACAAGCGTCGCAGCCCCAAACATTGAGAAATGACAGCTTAGGTTTCTATCAAACCATAACTCACACGATGTCATCTCAACGGATTTAGATGGTGCCCTATTTAAAGTGAATGTAGTTGTCTCTAATTCATAACCCCAAAATTATAGTAATAAAACGATAATAGACATCATAGCACGCACCATATCCAATAGAGCACGACTATGACGCTCGGACACACTATCACACTATGGTGTGCCAGGTGGCGTGAGTTGTGAAACAACTTTCACATAGTTGTATGCCAAACTTGTAACTCAGATATTCACCTCCACGATCATATCGCAAACATTTTTATCTTCTTGTCACGATGATCTTAAACTTCACTCTGAATTTGCTTGAACCTTTCAAACAATTCAGATTTGTGTTTCATTAAGTAAATATACACTATATCTACTCAAATCATCAGTGAAGGTAAGAAAATAACGATATCCACCGCACGCTACAAGACTCATTGGATTGCATACATCAATATGTATCATTTCCAATAAATCACTTGCCCTCTTCATCAAAACAGAAAATGGGGTCCTTAGTCATCTTGACCAAGAGGCATGGTTCGCATGTCTCAACCGATTCGAAATCGAATGAGTCCAAAGATCCATCAGCATGGAGTTTCTTCATGCGTTTTATACCAATATGGCATTTAGCGGCAGTGCCACAAGTATGTGGTACTATTATTATTAACTTTGTATATTTTTGGCATCAATGTTATAAACATGTGTATTACTACGATCAAGTTTCAACAAACCATTCTTACTGGGTGCATGACCATTGAAGGTATTACTCATGTAAATAGAATAACCATTATTCTCTAACTTAAATGAATAACCGTGTTGCAATGAACATGATCTAATCACGTTCATGCTCAATGCAAAAACACCAAATAACATTTATTTAGGTTCGTCACTAATCTCGAAGGTAGAGAGAGCGTGCAATGTTGATCACATCAACCTTGGAAACATTTTGCAACACACATCGTCACCTCACACTTGGCTAGTATCCGTTTATTCCGTAGCTTTTACATCGAGTTACTAACATTTAGCAACCGAACAGGTATCCAATACCCAGGTGCTACTAGGAGTACTAGCAAGGTACACATCAATAACACGTATATCAAATATACTTCTGTCGACTTTGCCAGCCTTCTTATCTACCAAGTATCTAGGGTTGGTCCGCTTCAGCGACCGTTCTCCTCATAATCGAAGCACTTAGTCTCGGGTTTGGGTTAGACTTTGGGTTGCTTCACTAGAGCTGCAACTGACTTGCTATCCATGAAGTTTCCCTCCTTGCTCTTGCCCTTCTCGAAACTAGTGGTTTTGACTAACCATCAACACTTTGACGCTCCTTCTTGATTTCTACCTTTGCGATGTCAAACCTCGCGAATAGCTCAGGGATCATTATTTCTATCCCTGGCGTTTTATAGTTCATCACCAAGTTCTAGTAGCTTTAGTGACAGTGACTTGAAGAACTATATCAATCACTATCTTATCTGGAAGATCAACTCCCACTCGATTCAAGCGATTGTAGCACCCGGACAATCTGAGCACATGCTCAACGATTGAGCTATTCTCTTTCATATTACAGGCAAAGAATCTTGTTGGAGATCTGATATCTCGCAGCACAGTCATGAGCCTGAGATCCTAATTTCATCTCTTAGAACATCTCATATGTTCTGTGACGTTCAAAACGTTTCGGAGCCTCAATTTTAAGCCGTAATGCATGACGCACTAAACTATCAAATAGTCATCAGAACGTGCCTGTCAGATGTTCACAACATCTATAGACGACGCTAGAGGGGTTGGCGCACCGAGCGGTGCATTAAGGACATAAGCCTTCTGTGCAGCAACAAGGACAATCCTCAGATCACGAAACCAGTCCGCAATATTGCTACCATCATCTTTCAACTCTATTTCTGTAGGAAGATATAAAAATACAAGGGAGCTACAGCGTGAGCTAGTAATCTACAACATAGTTTGCAAAGACACTACTGACTATGTTCATGATAATGAGTTCAAATAATCATATTACTTAAGAACTCCCACTCAAATTGACATCCCTCCGGTCATTCGAGTGACACATGATCCAAATTCACCAACTCAAGTCCGATCATCACGTGAGTTGAGGTGGTTTCAATGGTGAACATCATCATGTTGATCATATATACTATATGACTCATGTTCGACCTTTCGGTCTCTTGTGTTCCGAGGCCATGTCTGTACATGCTAGGCTCGTCAAGTTTAACCCGAGTGTTCTGCACGTGCAACACTGGCTTGCACCCGTTGTATGTGAACGTAGAGTCTATAACACCCGATCATCACGTGGTGTCTCAACACGACGAATTTTTGCAACGGTGCACACTCGGGGAGAACAGAATTTATATTGAAATTAAGTGAGGGATCACTATGATGCTACCATCGTCCTAAGAAAAACAAGGTGCATAAAAAGGATTAACATCACATGCAAATCATAAGTGACATGATATGTCCATGAACTTTGTGCTTTTGATATCCATCTAGAAAGCACCGGCATGATCTCCATCGTCACCGGCAAGACACCATGATCTCCATCAACGTGTCGCCATCGGGGTTGTCGCGCCCAACATGCTTCTACTACTATTGCTACCGTTTAGCGATAAAGTAAAGCATTACATAGCGCTTAATGATTGACACGTAGGTCATACAATAATTAAAGACAACCATATGGCTCCTGCCGATTGTTGTACTCATCGACATGCAAGTCGTGATAATCTATACATCACATGATCATCTCATACATCAAATATATCACATCATGTAATTCGCCATATCACATCACAACATACCCTGCAAAAACAAGTTAGACGTCTTCTAATTGTTGTTGCATGTTTTACATAGCTGCTACGGGTATCTAACAAGAACAATTCTCAGCTACGCAAAAACCACAACGGTGATACACTAGTTGCTTTTCAACCTTCTCAAGGACCGCCTTTGTCGAATCCGATCCAACTAAAGTGAGAGCAACTGGAAGCCGCAAGCCATCTATGCAACAAGTTGCGGTCGAGGGAACCGGTCTCTCGTAAGCGTATGAGCGATGTTGGTCCGGGCTGCTTCATCTCACAAAACCGCTGAACCAAAATCCGACCAAGGGAGGAAGCAATCTAAGCATGAACGCCCACAAACCTTTTGTGTTCTACTCAAGATCTCATCTACACATAGGCCTAGCTCTGATACCACTGTTGGGTAACGTTGCATGGGAAACAAAAAATTTCCTACGCACACGCAAGATCAATCCATGATGATGAGCATCTACGAGAGGGAGAGTGGATCTACATACCCTTGTAGATTGCTAAGCGGGAAGCGTTAAGAATCGCAGTTGGTGTAGTTGAACGTCTTCGCGATCCAAATAGCGGAACGTCCCGCGATGTCATCACGATCCGTCCCGCGATCCAATCACGATCCGTCCCGCGAACTCATCACGATCCGTCCCATGATCCAATCACGATCCGTCCCGCAAACTCATCACGATCCGTCCCGTGAACTCATCACGATTCGTCTCGCGATCTTGATCATGGTCCTTCCGATCTAGCGCCGAACGGACGACACCTCCGCGTTCAGCGCACGTACAGCTTGATGACGATCTCAGCCTTCTTGATCAAGCAAGAGGGAGCGGAGAGGTAGAATAGTTGTCCGACAGCATGACGGCGCTCCGGCGATGGTGGTGGACCAATTTTGGCAGGGCTTCGCCTAAGCACTGCAGAAAACCGATCTAGAGGAGAAACTATGCACTAGAGGAACGGGTAGCACGTGGCTGAAAATCTTGTGCCAACACCCTAAAATCCTCTAGTATATATAGGAGGAGAGGAGGAGGAGGCTTGGCTGCCAAATAGGCAGCCCTTGGGTCGGCCGAACCTAGTGGGATTGGAGGATTCCTCCTCCAATCCTAGTAGGACTAGGACTCCTCCTTATTTTTTTCCCTTTTTGCCTTTTTCCTCCTTTTTCTCTTTGGGCTATCTCTCCCAGCCGCATGGGCCTTGTGTGGGACTTCCACCTGACCACTAGGACTGGTATTCACTCTCCCACAGCCCATGTAGCCTCTTGTGTCGAAATACCCCTCCCGATGGTCTCCCGATACACTACCGGCACTCCCGGTACACTACCGATGAGCCCGAAACTTTTCTGGCGACCAAAATAGGACTTCCTATATATGAATCTTTACCTCTGGAGCATTCGAGTGCTCCTCGTGACGTCCGGGATATCATCCGGGACTCCGAAAAACCTTCGGTCACCACCATACATAACTCTGTACTACCGAAACGTCACCAAACCTTAAGTGTGCAGACCCTGCAGGTTCGAGAACTATGTAGACATGACCGAGACACCTCTATGCTCAATAACCAATAGCGGGACCTGGATGCCCATATTGGTTCCTACATATTCTATGAAGATCTTGATCGGTCGAACCTCTATGTCAAGGATTCAGTTAATCCCGTATGATGTTCCCTTTGTTCTTCGGTATGTTACTTGCCCGAGATTCGATCGCCGGTATCTCCATACCTAGTTCAACCTCGTTACCGGCAAGTCTCTTTACTCGTTTCGTAATACAAGATCCCGTGACAAACACTTAGTCACATTGCTTTCAGGGCTTGTTGTGATATTGTATTACCGAGTGGGCCCTGAGATACCTCTCCGTCACACGGAGTAACAAATCCCAGTCTTGATCCATGCCAACTCAACAGACACCCTCGGATATACCTGTAGAGTACCTTTATAGTCACCCAGTTACGTTGCGACGTCTGATACATACAAGGCACTTCTCCGGTGTCAGTGAGTTGCATGATCTCATGGTCATAGGAACATATACTTGACATGTAGAAAATAGTAGCAATAAACTGACACGATCATATGCTATGTTTGTAGTTTGGGTCTTGTCCATCACACCATTCTCCTAATGATGCAATCCCGTTATCAAATGACATCTCATGTCCATGGCTAGGAAACCTTAACCATCTTCGATCAACGAGCTAGTCCATTAGAGGCATACTAGGGACATGGTTTTGTCTATGTATCCACACATGCATCTAAGTCTCCGATCAATACAATTATAGCATGAATAATAAACTATTTATCATGAACAAGGAAATATGATAATAACTAATTTATTATTGCCTCTAGGGAATATTTCCAACATTTAAAGGTGACCCAAGGAACGTTTGGTTTGGTTTAAGTGCAGATGACGTTAATCCTTTTGGGGAGCAGAGCAGCAAGCATATCACATGGCCTGTGACTCTATGTATGTATAACCTTCCTCTTTGGTTGTGCATGAAGCGGAAGTTCATTATGATGCTAGTGCTCATCCAAGCCCCTAAGCAACCCGGCATCCAGGGAGCTCCACCTCCTCCTCCGGCGCGTCAGGGCACTCCGCCTCCTCCTTCTCCTCCTCCGGCGTGTCAGGGCACTCCACCTCCTTCTCCTCCTCCTCCTCCTCCTGCGCGTCAGGGTACTCCGCCTCCTCCTCCTCCTCTGGCGTGTCAGGGCACTTCACCTCCTCTGGCGCTTCAGCAACGGCGCAAGAGAGACGCCGCCGCTCCGGCGGCTAGCGGTACAATAGGTTTGAAGAAGTACAAATTTAGTCCAAGCCTCAAGCCTCTTCGAAAGTTACCATATAAGAGGACTGACATGGAAAACATTGAAATTAGTGAAGCTGAAGTGCAGGCCCATTTTGCATGGAAACATCCACCTCCGAAGGAAACGGTAGATCCGGTGAAAGCAAAACACACTTTGGATGCCCTGAAGCGACCACCACCGCCTCCGCTGCAATCCAACTATGACCGCTATATTCAAAAGACATATGATGAAGCGCGGGCGTCGGGAAGTACTTCCAGTGCTGCAAGAGACGAAAAATGAAGAATTGGGAAAACAATTCCCCAGCTCGGCGAATAGGAAGAGCAATCGTTCCCCTCACTCAAGGTGTCTAGCAATATCGCTAATCATCCGGTGCTACTGCCCGGTACCACTCTTGGTGATTACGTGGGCGATGAGGTATAGTTTGAAACGGCTGAGGTAGTAGTACAAGACTTTAGATACAAGCACGGGAAGCCTCTCGTTAAACCTGATTATCCTCCTCTAACAACAATGATGAATAAATTGCATGAGTGGTACATGAAAACCCGCATGGAGTCTAGGATCGATAGTTTGTTTGTCGGAATTAAAAAAGAGCACAAATTAATTGGAGTCGACCTGCTGCTTGTTGATTTTGTGGATTTATTTCAGTTATTCAATCAAGAGGCCCTCGACAAACAATTCATGACTTGCTACTGTCTGTAAGTATTACTTCTATAATTAAGTCTCTAGCTCAGCTCATTCATTGCATGCATATATAATTATCCTCATTATATTATGCAGATTGAAGATCATCGAATGCAAAAAAGAACATGTCTATGCCACTGGGTTCATTAGCCCAAATACCGTAAACGAATGGTCAGTACGAAAAAGAGCCAATGTTACCGAGGACAACTTGCTAGAATCGTTCCTTAGACATCAAAACAAAAGGGAAATACTCCTTCCTTACAACTTCAGGTGAGTGTTACTGTCTTCTGCATATTCAGTTTCACTTACTCGAGGTTAAGTAATGTAATTGATGAGTTATGCATGCGCAGGTACCACTTTATTCAGCTATCCATTAAGCTTGACGGGGCATTAGTAACTGTTTTAGACTAGAGACGTAAAGATCCCGAGGATTATGCGGTCATGACTGCAATGCTCTAGAAGTAAGTTCCATCAATACCGGGACCATATAGATAACTTTCGTTCATTTCTTGATATCAAGTAATCATTTTCTTTGCATGGCAGGATTTGGAAAAAGTTCACCAGAATGGCTCCCGGTCTAAATAACGAGCTGCGATTTACACAACCCAAAGTAAGTAGTACTAGCTAGTTCCGTGCATCTCTAATTGATTCTAGTTTCATCAATACCTTTATCATGCTTGCTTATCAGTTTGATTGAACTCTATTCTCGTAAAGTGCTTGTACCAGGCATCCGGGACTGTTTTATGTGGATACTATGTATGCGAGTTTATTCGCCACTCGACCTCTGAGCGGGGCTTCTCTGACAAACAATTTGAAGTACATAAATAATATTCACAATTTTATTTTATATATTACCATCAATTGTGTTGAGTTTCATTCATATATATGTATTGACCCCCTTTTTAAATTGGGTCTTTTACATCTGTGTCCCTAAGTGGAACCCACTACTCATATTTGCCCCTAATTTCAAAGCCTGCTCAAATTTGCCCCTCCCCCGTTAGGTGCCCTTACAGAAATGCCCTTCTGCGCCGTTACCGTCCGGTCAAAGGCGGTCAAAGAGCTTTGACCGTCCTGAATAAAATAGCAAAAAGTCTAAAAAATCTGAAATTTTGTGGGATCAACGATACTTATGTTCACAAGATGCATGCAAATTTTCGTGTTGTTTGGACATTCTAGGAGATCGTGGCAAAGAAAAAATAGTAAATAGGTACGCTTGTGAACAGTATATTCAAAAAAATGCAAGAAAATTTAGGAAAATTTAAATTTGATCTGGAGGACGCGGGATGAATTCCTACCAGATGATCGCATACGAGAAATTCATGTGGAATTGGTGGGATTCTTTCTTGACCATGTCATACCTGAAGACAGAGAATACCATGTGAAATTGCAAATGGATCTTAGGTAGATGATTTTTGGGATTGTAAGAGATGTTATATTGTACATATGTAGTAGCGTCGGATAGATATACGAAAACTTGTTGTTCGACCAAGCACGGAGAAAGAGATGTCACTTCTCTCTATATATGTTCATGACGATCTTGTGTAATTAATGGTTTCCGTCATTTGCTTACTAGCTAGCGTTGAGTTCTCTCTATATGTATAGTAGCTAGCGTCGACCAAGCATGGAGAAAGAGAGGTCACTTCTCTCTATTAGCTAGCTAACACAATATGAAACCACTAAATTAACCCTCCAAAACCCCTACCCTCCTTCCAAAAAAACCCAACGCCCGCGAGCTACTAACGCGTGGCTGTCTTTTGGTCCCGGTTGGTGTTACCAACCGGGACTATAGGACCTCTTGCCTGGGTGTCCCACAGTGGCCACGTGAAGCCCCTTTGGTCTCGGTTCGTAAGCAAACCGGGAGTAAAGGTTTTGGGTATTAGTCCCGTCTATTTTGTACCGGTTCCAAAACTGGGACTAGTACCATGTTTTCTACTAGTGTCTCTCCAAATTGCCAAACCATTGTTTTGACCAAGAGAATCAAATTTCATATTGCACATTTTGTTTTATAAACTATAAGATTTAGACCCCTTACTAATTCATATTTGGACCCTTCACTAGTAGAAAACGGGACATTAGTCCCAGTTCGTAAGGGTCTTTAGACTCGGTTGTGCAACCGAGACTAAACAATCTGGATTAAGGGCCTCCTTTTTAGTCCCGGTTGTGTTATGAACCAGGACGAAAGGGGCTCCACGTGTCTGTTGCGGGTTGCTTAGGCAGGAGGACCTTTAGTGCCAGTTGTTAACACCAACCGGGACTAAAAGCCAGCCATACGTCAAGCTCTGCTCAGCGCCTGGTTTTTTTTTGAAAGGAGGTGTTTTGGAGGGTTTATGGGTTTCATCCATGCAACTCAACGGTAGCTACTAATTGCAATGAAGAAATTGTTACACAACATCACCATGAATTAATATAGATAAGTACCTATTTCTCCGTGCTTCTTGCCGCTGAGACACTACTAGGGAGAAGCTTGTTAGTAGCGCCGGTTTTTGGGCTAGCAGTAGCGTGGGAACCAGCGCTACTAATAAGGCGCTACAGCTAACTTGTAGCAGCAACGTTGGTTCTCCCACGCTACCGCTATACCTATTTAGTAGTAGGGTCGGTTCGACCAGCGCTACTGATACATAGCTGTAGTGCTCGATGCTAGCGCTACTTCTACTACTATATTTGGTTAAAGTGGATGGGTGCGAGTGATCATGTTGAATTAGAGGAAAATATGATGTTGCGAATCGCAACATCATATTTTTCCTCTAATTCAACCTGGTCACTTGCATCCATCCACTTTAATCAAATATATGTCATATAATTTATCATCCTCTTAATCATCTAACAGCTCATGATCCTCCTAATCATCTAAGAACTCATCATCATCTTAATCTTACCAAGTTAAAATGTCATAAAACAGAAACACACCATAATAATCATCATCCTAATCGATCATGCATACCAAGTTAATATAACCAGAAAAACTTCTCTCTTATTGGACCTAGTCCTCCCTCCTAGGGAAAATGTCATAAAACAGAATAGCACCTATGTCTCCATGATGAAGCAAAGAGATCCAACGGTCTCCAACTTGTGGCTTGTGATCCTTCTTTATTTCTCCCCATGCTTAAATTTGGATCCTTCCTTGTGGTTTGCGCTCATTCGAGTATGGAAAAGCAAACTGGGCCATCGTAGGGCTTTTAATTGTCATATAACCTTTGCTATTCAACAACAGAGGCACAACACCATTTGGCAGGTTCTGTTGAAGAACATAATCAAAACCATTTACACAATAGTAGTGTACTTAATTAGCAACTCTTACCAAAATATTTGCGCGAATGTCATCCACCCTCAACCTATGCATAGGTGCCATGTATAATCTATAATTTGGGCCAGGTTTGATATTGAACGGGTTGTCTCTACCAGACAGGACACCATTAACAAAGGTTACAAGAGCATCTTTATCCTCCCAAGTTTGATGTGATCCGTAAGTGTAGTGTGACGTGTCAATTATTTTCTATGTTTCACTCGAAGAAAAGAACTAAGCTATAAATTATGAATTAACAAGTTTAGTATGTATGCAAACCAACTATTTTTGAAATAAACAATACAAATGGCATAACAAATATGGTTGACAAACTCACATAGAGGTAAAATTGGAAGCATATCAACATCCACCCAAATATCGATATCACCTTCATCTTTAGGGTGAATATCGACTGCTATTTCCATATCCTCCTGAAATCCATATGCCTTGCCTAGACCATTCCAGTTTGAGCAACCAAAATGCGAGTGATTAATTGCATTGTATAGTTTAACCCAAAATGTAAAACCATGTTTGGTTCTCAGGTGAGCTCTCCTTGTCTCCATATTCTCCATTTCTTGGAAACTGAGCTTCTACGAGACATACCTTCTTGTGTGGCAGGGGATGCACTAGTAGAATTGTAAAAAAATAAGTTACACGTTGAAACAAAGAAACACAAAGTCATGATTAACTACGTAAAAATAGCCGTCATTGTTGCTTACCGTGAATAAGAGGAAGCGCCCCCACGACAATAGTCAGTATTCCTTCATCAAGAACATATTGAAAGTCACACAAGGATCTTCAACAGACTGAAAGTCAATCCTATAAGCATGAGTCATCCGAGTGGAAAATGGTAATGAAAATGTGAAAATGAAAATGAAAATGTGAAAATGAAACCTCTGAGTGGCCTATATTTAATAACAAATTGTGGCCATCAAATAACATTTCATTTAACAAAAATAACAACAATAACATTAATAACAACAATACCATATTTAATAACAAATCCACACACATCCACACTCGCACAAAACATATATGACTACATACCATATTTAATAACAAATTGTTGTTTCAAAAAATGTTCTCGTTTTTCAATTTTGCTCCTATTTTTTTTGTAAGTTTGAGATTCTGAAACATTGGTCACAAATAATTTCAGTTTTGAAAAAATGTTCATAAACGGAGCATACAGAGTACATATGGAGCATCTACAAAACTTGACTATAGCAATTTTCATATTGATTTCTATGATCATATATAGATCTTCATCATCCGATCCATACATTTATATGTTTCATCTCATCCAATCAATAAACAAATGGGTAACAAACTTATAGCAAATCAGCACGGGTAACAAACTTATAGCAAATCAACATTTATACGTTTCCTAAAAATGGTCCATGGGGCGTTCCTCTCTAGTCATGGCGAAACATAGTCAACTCAGGAGATCAAAGATTTCTTTTCAGCATCTTGGGTGGGGGGGGTCATGTCATCACGGCGCTTAGATTCCTGTGGGCCATGACGTTGCAATGCTTGGGCAGGCCGGCGGCCATGGCGCCGCCTCGCTCGCGCATCCGCGGCGACAGAGAGGGGGAGGCGGAGGCTCAACATGGGACGAGGCAATGGAGTCGATGGAGGTGGCCCATTGCGTCGGGGTCAATGGAGTGGCGGCATCGGGGGAGGAGCGGCGACGGCAGCATTGGGGTCAGAGACGAGAGGAGCGGTGACGGCGGCGTCGGGGTTAGGGGGGAGTGGATACGATGATGATGTCCTCCGGTAGCCTGGCGGCGGCGTGTGTGGGTTCGGCGTCGCCGCAGTGGAGGGGAATATTGGTGGGGGGAGGGCCGTGGGCGGATACATACCCCAAGATTTACTCCCAGTTGGTGGCTCCGGGAGCGAAGCTTAGGCATTTTGCCCTAGTTGGTGCCCTCAACCGAGACTAATGGCAGGCCTTTAGTCTCGGTTGGTGCCACCAACCGGGACTAAATCTATTTTTCCTATTTTTGGTTTTAGACCTTTTTAGCATATTTTTGTTTTAGTTTTCTATAAACAGATTCAAAAACAAAATGTTTCTTTTGCAATTCTTTTTTTTCTATCAAAGTTTTGAACAAATGTTTGTTACTAATGTCAGTCCTCATTGTGAAGTGAGAAATTTCAAACTTTTCATAATCTTCTGACTTGACTGTCTTGTCATTCACTCCCACGATGTTTCTTTTCCATGTAAGAATTATGTGGAGCTTTGGCTCATCATATGATGTATCTGCTTCCTTGTCTTTTCTTTTTCTCGGTTTGGTAGACATATCCTTCACATAGAAAACTTGTGCCACATCGTTGGCTAGGAGAAATGGTTCCTATGTGTACCCAAGATTTTTGAGATCCACTGTTGTCATTCTGTACTATGGGTCTACCATTACCCCGCCCGCTGTCAGATTGACCCATTTGCACCAGAACAAAAGGACGTTAAAATCACGTCCGTAGTCAAGTTCCCATATCTCCTCTATGTAACCATAATATGTGTTCTTTTCCCTATTGGTGTTTGCTGCATCAAAGCGGACACCACCGTTTTGGTTGGTGCTCTTTTTTATCTTGGGAGATCGTGTAAAATATATTCCCATTTATCTCATACCCTTGGAAAGTCAATACAGTCGAAGATAGTGTCCTGGACAACGAGTACAACTCATCTGCAACCATGTTGTCATTCATGAGATGTGTTTGCAACCAGCCGCCAAAAGTCTCCATGCGTGTATGTTTAATCCAGTGGTCAGACTGCTCTCGATTCTTGGAGCTTACAATATCCATGTGTTTCTCGATATACGGGGCGACCAAGGTAGAACTTTGTAGAACTGTGTAGTGTGCTTGCGACCAAGAATGCCCGTCCCTACATATTATTGATTTCGGTCCTAGTGTGCCTTTTCCACTCAGTCTCCCCTTATGTTGCAATTGAGGAACACTAACCGACTTATGGTCAGGAATAGAGT
Source organism: Hordeum marinum (assembly GCA_022496015.1). Classification (NCBI taxonomy): domain Eukaryota; kingdom Viridiplantae; phylum Streptophyta; class Magnoliopsida; order Poales; family Poaceae; genus Hordeum; species Hordeum marinum. The sequence goes on from CM039678.1 coordinate 474,704,474, forward strand.
CAACACAAAACTCACTAACCTCCTCTGTTTCATGGGCCTTGGAGATTCTTCCTTCTGGCCTACCACGGTTATGAACATTTTTCTTTAAAACTCCCATGAACCTCTCAAAGGGGAACATGTTGTGTTGAAATATAGGACCCATAATGGCAATAATGTTGACTAGGTGAACTAGGACATGCGTCATATCAATTAGAATGATGGTGGGAACACCAACTCGAAACTCACAAGACATTGGAACAAATCATTTTGTAACCTTGGTAGGATTTCCGGATCAACTACCTTCTGAGAAATACCACTGAGGAATGCACATTTCTTCACAATGGCTAGTCGAACATTTTCTCGTAGAATCCCCCTCAATGCAACCAGAAGCAATTGCATCATAATTACATGGTAGTTATGAGACTTTAGGTTCTGGATTTTTTTCTCTTCCATATTTATTATTCCCTTTATATTCAACGAGAAGCCATACATGACCTTGATACTGAGCAGGCATTCAAAAAGTATTTCCTTCTCTGCTTTGGTAAGAGCGTAGCTAGTAGGACCTTGATACTTCTTGGGATGCATGCCGTCTTTTCGTTCATACGTTGCTAGTCCTCCCGTGACTCTAGTGTATCTTTTGTCTTCCCATACATGCGCAGGAAGCCTAGCAGGTTCACACAAAGATTTTTCATCACGTGCATCACGTCAATTGCAGATCGTACCTCTAGGATTTTAGAATGGGGTATCTCCCAAAATATAGATTTCTTCTTCCACATGGGTGCGTGTCCGTCAGCGGCATTCGGAACAGATTGTCTGCGAGGACCCTTTCCGTAGTTTGATTTTAAATCCTTAACCATATCAAATATATCATCACCAATATGGAGGACAAGCTTCTTCCGATGATTTGCCTCACCTTTGAAATGCTTGCCATTCTTTCTTGGAATAATTGTATTTGTGCCCTTAGTTGTGTCACCGTCGACAGGAATAACCCTAGTTTCCGAAAATACGCGGTCATGCCCACATCACTTTGCTCGTCTTGTGCTTTTGCCCTTTGACCATTTGACTGCCATTTTGAAAACTTCATAACTATTTCATACTAACTCGGAAAAATGCAAATAAGATATCAAATGTTTGGAAACACATCACCTATACGTGCATTTCATTTGCAGTCATGACAAAAGTGTTGGAAAGTCCGCATCACCTATATGATCTAAAACTGATATGGAGACTTCCCAACAATTTTCTCATGAATGCAAATGTCATACACATATAGGTGATGTCTTTCCGAACAATTTGATATCTTATTTGCATTTTACTGAGATAGTATGAAATAGTTATGAAGTTTTCAAAATGACAGTCAAGCAGTCAAAGGGCAAAAGCACAAGATGAGCAAAGTGATGTGGGCATGAACGCATGTTTTCCAAAATTAGGGGTATTCCTATTGATGATGGCACAACTAAGGGCTCAAATACAATTATCCCTTCTTTCTTAAGGCATGCTTGGTCGGAAGAAATCGACAATGTCCCAGGTACACAACCTTCTTACATTTATCCAAATATATACTTTCAGTCTCATCTAAATAGTGTGTGCATGCATTGTATCCCATGTTTGTCTATCCTGAAAGGTTACTAAGAGCAGGCCAATCATTGATGGTTACAAACAACAACGCTTGTGGGTCAAATTGCTCTTGTTTGTGCTCATCCCATACACGTACACCTTTTAAATCCCACTACTGTAAAATTTCTTCAACTAATGGCCTTAGGTACACATCAATGTCATCGCCGGGTTTCTTAGGGCCTTGGATGAGCACTGGCATCATAATGAACTTCCGCGTCACGCACAACAAAGGAGGAAGGTTATAGATACATAGAGTCACATGCCAGGTGCTATGATTGCTACTTTGCTCCCCAAAAGGATTAATGCCATCTGCACTTATACCAAACCATAAGCTCCTTACGCCATCTGCAAACTCTGGACACTTTCTCTCAATTTTTCTCTAGTACGACCCATCAACAGGTACTCTCAACATCTTGTCTTTCGTATGGTCTTCTTTGTGCCATCGCAACAACTTGGCATGTGCTTTGTGCCATCGCACAGGCAAGGATATCTACACGCGGTTTCTTAGTCCCGGTTGGTGTCTAGAACCTGGCCTAAAGATAAACCTTTAGTCCCGGTTAGAGACATGAACGGGGACCAAAGGGCCTAGTTCCTGGCGCAACCCCTTTAGTACCTGTTGGTGTCACCAACAGAGACTAAAGGCCCTGTTAGGAACCGGGACTGATGCGTGCCGAGCCCCGGCCAGCGTCCTAGCTGCTCGAACCGAGACTGCACATTAGCCCTGGTTCGTAACACGATCGGGACTATTTCTATGATTCAACTAGAACCAATGCCTTGTTTTCGACTAGTGCTTGGTTTTGAATGCGTGCTTCAATGGAGCATGAATCGATATGAAAAAGGTTCTATTATCATAGATGCTAAGAAAAACATGCTCCCATCATTATTTGTTTTTACAATAATGAAAACTAGCTTGTGTCTCACACAATTGCGTGGGACACTTCGTTCGTAATATTTAATTTGTGTGGACTCACACGGGTATATTCCAATGATTCATGTTATGAAGTTAGCGATTTTTTGTGCGGGGATAAAGTTAGTGAATTAACTGTGAGATGTGGTTTTTGTACTTGAAATATGATCGGTTCGCATAATCAAAGAATGGACTATGGGCTCGACAACGTGACATTGAAGTTTGAATCACGATGAACTATTTTGTTCATATTCAACCTTTGGTACCAACATAAGTATGTCCTATGTAGTATCCTATTTATATCATAGGTGGTGATGGTCCGGATGGGCAGTGGCGGTGCATGGAAATTCATGCGGGTTAGTGGTGGTGCGTCAATCTTACCTCTCCTATCCACTTGTGGCTGCTAGGTCTGGTGGCCGGTGGTGGGCCCTGATGGATGGCGTCAGCACCTGGTGGCGGGGCCTGATGGAGGTTGGTAGGGGCATCATGGCCTTTCCTTCGCCAAGAAATGGATGGTCCAAATCGGGCATGACGTTGGCTCTCGTCTCTGGTGAATAGACGCGATGGGTTGCTCCAGTGTGGCTGACGATTGTTGCCAACCTTTTCTAGCTTGATCTGACCGCACGTTGCAAGTTTTTTTGTGGGTGGAAGGATGTGCTTTCTTCCCCTTCGTCAGTCTATCTGAGTGTTGTGACAATAGATACGTCTACAATGTATCTATAATTTTTTTTGTTCCATGCTGTTATATTATTAATTTTGGATGTTTTGCAATCATTTTGTAGCAATTTTATATCATTTTTGGGACTAACCTATTGACATAATGCCAAAGTGCCAGCTGTTGTTTTTACTTGTTTTTTACTTCACAGAAAATCAGTACCAAATGGAGCTCAAACACTATGGGAATTTTTGGAGATTTTTTGTGGACCAGACGAACCAACATGGGCCAAACATCAACAGAAGAGGTGGCCCAGGGTGGCCACCCTCCACCAGGGCGCGCCAGAGGCCCCTGGCACGACCTGGTAGAGGGTGCCCACCTCGAGACTCCCCTCAACCGACTATTCGCCCTATAAATTCCCAAATATTCAGAAAAGCCTAGAGGAGTCGACAAAACACAATTCCAGCCGTCGCAAGTTCCAGAACCTCAAGATCCAATCTAACACCATCACGGAGGGGTTCATCTTCATCATAGGTGCCTCTCCGATGATGCGTGAGTAGTCCACCATAGACCAACGGTTCCGTAGACAGTATCTAGATTGTTTCCTCTCTCTCTATGATTCTCAATACAATCGTCTCTTGGAGTTCTATTTGATGTAATGACTTCTGCGGTGTGTTTGTTGGGATCCGATGAATTTTGAGTTCATGTCAGTTTCTATCCATGAATTTGATTTGAGTCTTCTTTGATCTTTTATTTACATGATTACTTATAGCCTCATATTTCTTATTCGAATATTTGGTTTAGTTAGGCCGACTAGATCGATTTTTCTTGCCATGGGAAGAGGTGCTTTGTGATGGGTTCGATCTTACGGTGTTCTTCCCCAGTGACAGAAGGAGCAGCAAGACACACATGTATTGTTGCCATTAAGGATAACAAGATGTGGTCTATTCCTAGATGAATAGATTTTGTCTACGTCATGTCACCATTCTTATTGCGTTACTCCGTTTCTCCATGAACTTAATGCACTAGATGCAATTTGGATAGCGGTCGATGTGTGGAGTAATAGAAGTAGATGTAGAATCATTTTGGTCTACTTGTATTGGATGTGATGCCTATATAATCATAATTGCCTATATATCTTCATGATTATTTGATCTTCTATCAATTGCCCAACAATAATCTGTTCACCCACCGTGTGCTATACACATGAGAGAAGCCACTAGTGAAACCTACGACCATGCGTCTACTAAAAGCACAACATGCTCCTTTGGTGGTTTTCATAAATCATGACAACATACATGGTCTCTTGGACTAACACCTCTATCTAGTGTATTTCAAATAATCATCCATGGAGAGTTGGGCTGGCAAAAGGATTGTGGAGATTGTGGAATTATCCCAAGATGCAAGGAAATAGGTTGGCCAAGCTTCAAGCAAGAGGAATCTACATTTTACATTTCTGAGAAATCACTTTGAGTCCATAGGAAAGCCAATACTATTAAAAGGGGGTAAGGTTTTGTTGGTGAACAAAATGCTCATACATGCACAAGTGATAGTCACGAAAAACATCCACAAGCCCTCCCACAAAAGTCTATCTATAGCCAAACATTCAAAATCGGTGCAACCAACATTCCTATCCCGGTGCAAGCAATTCAAAACCCTAGATAGACTCAGCCAAACCCTAGCCACTTCAGTGCAACCGATTCCATACCAGTGCCACCGAGTTTAGGTTGCCAACTTTCTGTTACGCAAATTCACATTTTCGGTACCATCAAGAATGTTGGGTTGGCGTCACCGATCTTGGAAATCTAACCATTGGTCACCTTATCGGTGCAACCGAGATTCGTATATCGGTCCCTCCGAGATTCAAAAGTTGCCATCTTTTGGTCGCTTCGGTACCACCGATATTAACACATCGGTGATGGTTGGATTTTTGGGGATGCCTATATATACCCCTCCACCACTACCAACTGTAAAGAGAAGCACTCAGAACTATTCCATACCTATCCTATCAGATTTTCTGAGAGAGAACCACCTACCCTTGTGTTGAGATCAAGATCTTCCACTCCAACCATATGGATCTTGATTTATAGCCTCCCCAAGTTTCTTTCCACCAATCCCATCTCTTCTACCAAGCCAAATCTGTGAGAGAGATTGTGTGTTGAGGAGTCTATCATCTTGAAGCAAAAGAGCAAGGAGTTCATCGTCATTACCGAGACTATTACCTTTTGGAGGGTGGTGCCTCCTAGATTGGTTAGGTGTCTCTTGGGAGCCTCCTACTTTGTGTTGTGGAATGAACCAAGAAGTTTGTAAGGGCAAGAAGATCGCCTACTTCGTGAAGATCTACCCATAGTGAGGCTAGTCCTTCGTGGACGGAAGCCATATGGAATAGTCAAGGTTGCTACTTTGTGGACCCTTATGGGTGGATCCCTCCATGGGCTCTCGCGATTGTTACCCTCCGTGGGTTGAAGACTCCATAAACGTAGACGTATGATAATACCACCTATCGGAACCACGGGAAAAATCTTTGTGTCTCCTATTCCGTTTGATCTTCCTATCTCATCTCTTTACTTACATGTGCAATGTATTTACTTTCCGCTACCATATTTGTAGACATGCATGTGTAGGGCTGTTAGACTTGCTAGACTTGCTAAAACGGTTAAAATCTGTCAACCAGTTAACTTGGGAAAATGTTTGGTTTTAAATTCCTGCTAGAAGTCAAATCACCCCCCTCTAGACACTCTTCTAGCGATCCTACAAGTGGTATCAAAGTTTGGTCTCCATTGCTTCGGTTTAATAACCGTGGAGGAAGATGGATGTGTCTAGTGTAGGTAGTTTGAGTTGTAGAGTGCCCATTCCTGATAGAGAGCACTATAGTCAATGGAAGAATGCCATGGTTGATCTAGTTGATAAATTCCATTTGACAAAATATATTGAAAACCCCTATGTGCTCCCCATTGATGAATTGCATCCCACACACGAAAAGGAAATTAACATGCTTGGTAACCTTAGGACTATCAATCTTATTGTTAGAGGTTTACCAAGATTCGTGCTTTCTCAATTGAAGAACTTTGCAGGTTCCTATACCTTGTTGACTGATTTAGAGAAACGATATCCAAATCTTTCTTTAGGAAATCTTGATGAAATTTATCATAAAACTGTTGCTTTTCACAAAATGAAGCCTAGTGATCCAGAATTTGATAAATGCCTATTTGAGCTCCGCAATCTTATGCGTGCTAAAGGTGATGTCACCACTATAAAAAACATTATCTTTGAAGCCATTGGCATTCATAAACTTGAACATTGTCATGATCACAATTCTAATGAATCTCCTTTTCTTTATGATGCAGATTTCCCACTTGATGATGACAATGTGGAACATGGCTACTATGATGAATACGAGTTGTTCGACATCGAGCATGATAAGATCATGAAGAATCTGAGTCTTATGGCAAACTTTAAGGATTACATGTTTGGAGGAAAAGAGTGGATTCTCGATAGTGGACGTACGTATCATAGACTGGTGATAAAGACATGGACCTCGAAGGTACGTGACCTTTGGAGACAACTCTAAGGGTAAGGTACTTGGCCTTGGTAAGGTGGCAATATCCCATGATAGCTCTATTCAAAATGTCATGCTTGTTGAATCCCTTGGCTACAATCTACTTTTCGTATCTAGACTTGCCGACTTCGGTTTCAATGTGTTATTCACAAAAGTAGATTGCCAAGTGTTTCATCAAGATAATCATAAAATGGTATTTGCCGACTTCCGTAGAGGTGATTTATACATTGTTGATTTCACTAAGAGATCCAAACCTCGTACTTACCTTATTGCAAAATCTTCTAAAGGATGGCTTTGGCATAGAAGACTAGGACATGTTGGCATGCGTAATTTAGACAAGCTTATTAAAGGGGATCATATACCTGGTGTTAAAGATGTTATCTTTGACAAAGATAGAGTTTGTAGTGCTTGTCAGGCTGGAAAGCAAGTAGGTGGAAGTCATCCCGTTAAGAATACCATGACTACTAGGAGACCACTCGATTTACTTCACATGGATCTTTTTGGTCCTAATGCTTACAAAATTCTCGATGGAAATTGCTATGGTCTAGTTATAGTTGATGATTTTTCTAGATTTACGTGGGTATTCTTTCTTGATGATAAGTCACATGTTCAAAGGATCTTCAAGAACTTCGCTCGCAAAGCGCAAAATCAGTTTGAAGTGAAGATCAAGAAGGTTCAGAGCGATAACGGATCGGAGTTCAAGAACACCCATGTGGATACCTTTCTTGATGAATGTGGTGTCTCACATGAGTTCTCGGCTACGTACACACCTCAACAGAATGGAGTTGTTGAGAGGAAGAACCGGACGCTTATTGAGATGGCAAGAACGATGCTTGACGAATACAAGACTCCAAGACACTTTTGGGCATAAGCCGTTCAAACAACATGTCATGCCACAAACCGACTTTACTTGCACAAACTTCTCGGTAAAACGGCATACGAGCTACTCACCGATAATAAACCCCAAGTCGGATACTTTCGGGTATTTGGCTCAAAGTGCTACATTCTTGATAAGCATCGTTGTACTAAATTTGCTCCTAAATCTCATGAAGGATTCCTACTTGGTTATGGATCGAACTCTCACACTTACTGTGTCTACAACAACTTCACTCGAAAAGTTGAAGAGACGGTAGATGTGAAGTTTGATGAATCTAATGGTTCACAAGTTGAACAATTTCCAAATAATGTAGTGATAAGGACACTTCGGAAGCCATTCTAGATCTGCCCATCGGCAAGATTCGTCCCATGGAGGTGAAGGAAATTACTTCATCAACTCAAGTGGAAGACCCTACTTCATGTCAAGGTGAACCTCAACACGACATGGAGGCATCCAGAAGCGGTACATGACGAGATGATGAAGAGGTGGAAGTGCATCATGAAGATCCACCATAGCCACCTTCACCACCACCTCAAGGGAACGACACCTTCAACAACAACGAATATGAAGGAGATGATGATGAAAAAGAAGAAGCTCCACCATCCAACAATCGGAAGCTGACCCGAGTTCGAGCTCAAGTGACCAAGAACCATCCCCTAAACCAAATCTTTGGTGATATACAAACAGGGAGAATCACTCGCTCTAAAAACCGTCTAGCTAACTTTTGTGAGCATTATTCTTTCATATCTAGCATTGAGCCTTTGAAGGTAGAACAAGATCTTGAAGACGCGGATTGGGTGCACGCTATGCATGAAGAGCTTCACAAATTCGAAAGGAACAAAGTGTGGACACTCGTGGAGAAGCCCAAGGTTGAACAAAACATCATCAGAACCAAATGGGTGTTTCGGAACAAACAAGACGAAGACGGTCAAGTCGTGCGCAACAAGGCTCGTCTCGTAGCCCAAGGATATACGCAAGTCGAAGGTATGGATATGGTGAGACTTATGCCCCCGTCGCTAGGCTTGAAGCTATTCGTATTCTTCTTTCTTATGCTAATCACCATGATATCACGCTTTATCAAATGGATATTAAAAGTGCATTTTTAAATGGTGAAATTGAATAAGAGGTTTATGTTAAGAAACCACCTGGTTTTGTGAATCCTAAGAAACCTAATCATGTTTACAAGCTTCGTATAGCTCTTTATGGTCTGAAGCAAGCCCCTCGTGTTTGGTATAAATGTTTAACGAAGTTTATCATTGAAAAAGGATTTGAAATTGGTAAAATAGATGCAACCATGTTCACTAAGAGAGTTAATGGTGAATTATTTGTGTGCCAAATCTACGTGGATGATATTACCTTTGGTTCCACTAACCCTCAATTTAGTGAAAGATTTGGAAGGTTGATGTCCGAGAAGTTTGAGATGTCTATGATGTGTGAGCTGAAAATCTTTGTTGGTTTGCAAATCAAGCAATCGAGAGAAGGAAGTTTCATCTTTCAAACTAAGTATACCAAGGTCTTGATCAAGAAGTTCAACATGCAGGAGTGCAAAGGTATGAAAACTCCCATGCCCAGTAGTGGACACATTGATCTTACCAGGGAGGATGAACCGGTTGATCAAAAGGTTTATCGATCCATGATTGGTTCATTGCTATATCTATGTGCATCTCGTCCCGATATTATGCTTAGTGTTTGGATGTGTGCTAGATATCAAGCTGCACCTAAAGAGTGTCATCTTGTGGCTGTGAAACATATTGTGAGATATTTGATACAAACACCAAACTTTGGTATTTGGTATTCCAAGGGGTCTTCTTTTAATCTTGTTAGCTATTCCGATTCAGACTATGCCGGTGACAAGGTTGATAGAAAATCCACCTCAGGTACTTGTCAATTTTTAGGTAGATCTCTTGTGTCTTGGTCTTCCAAGAAACAAAACTCAGTATCTCTATCTACTGCAGAAGCTCAGTATATTGCTGCTGGATCTTTTTGTGCGCAATTACTATGGATGACACAAACTCTTAAGGATTATGGAATTTATGTTAAAAATGTTCCATTACTTTGTGACAATGAAAGTGCTATTAGAATTGGTCATAATCCTATGCAACATTTTCGAACTAAGCATATTCAAGTTCAACATCATTTCATTCATGTCATGTTGCCAAAGGAGATATTAATCTTAAGCATGTTCGCACTAACAAGCAATTAGCCGATATCTTTACCAAGACACTTGATGAGAAAACCTTTTGTCACTTGAGGAGTGAGTTAAACATCAGTGATGCTTCAAACTTGAGCTAGACTCACTCGGTTGCAAGTAAGGGCATGAGCTATCTTGTTATTTCCATGTTCCCGTAACTCGTTATCACATGCCATGGAATTCTATGCTCCCTTGTATTGCATCTAACGTTTTGTAGGTACTTGTAAGAACTTCATTTGCCAAGATTTCCATCAACTCCAATCATAAGCAATCTTGTCACTACCAAGTATTCACAACCACTCTTGATGATGGAAGGAAGAAGACAACAAAAACATATCCTTGACATATACTTGATCTTAGTTGCAAAATCTTAAGTGGTATCATGTCAATTGGATATATCCATTGTTCTTCCTTGCTAGATGACTAACCTTTGTAGGTGACTAGTGTACTAGAATAAGAAGGATTGCTCCAAACTCAAGATGATCTTCATAAACCTCAAGCATCCTCAACAAGTTCACCTACGAGCAACGTCATCAACATCACTCAAAGGTATGTAATCATATCCTTGAAAAGTCTTTACTCCAAGGCATGGGCTAAAGCAACTCTAGTGATATGAAGACATTAAAATGCTTAATCGAAAAATGGTAACCCCATTTTGAGCTTAACGTAGAGTATGACCTATGATCAAGTATTCTTGCTTGGCTCCTAAGTCAATATACTCTAATATAGGTGACCTAGTCATCGCCCATCATCTAGTCAAGAATCTTGTGTGGTTTTCTCTCTATTTGCATGATCTCTCGTAACCACTCAAATCCTATCTAGTTGATGTTCTTTGTAAAAAAATCGCATTCCCTTTTTGAAACTATTTCTTTTGTCTCTCTGAAAAACAGAAACATGGTCTCTCATTCGGAGCCACCGATATAAATAACTCGGTTCTATCGAAATTGCAGATGAGCTGCACTACGCAATACCGGTACCATCGATTTATTTATCCCGGAGTCACTAATTTTCCTTCTTTTCTAAATCTGTGTTTCCTTAATGATTTTTATTGGTATATGTTCTTGTGATGTTCTTGTTCCTTCAATTACCACTTTATTATTTAAAAAAAATAAGATAACAAGCTAGTCTTAGGGGGAGAAGAACAAACAACACTTCGGGAGAGAAATTCTTTATTCAAGGATCCCTAGCTCCAAGGAGAAGAAGACTCAAATTTGCAAAAGGGAGATAAGTTACATTCAATGATTCCCTTAGTTCTTTTCTATGAACTCTACTTTCAATGAACATTGTTCTCGAGGATCCCTTCCTTGTCAATGACCCCTGTCACTACTCCTACGTTTAACCTTTTTGGTAATTTATGCCAAAGGGGGAAAATGTCAATGTCAAAGCTTCATGCTGAAGGGAGAGTTACATGCTTATGCAAAGGGGGATATATGATTTAGGGGGAGAGGAGAATATCAAAAGTTCACACTTATGTAAACAAGGGGATAATACCAAAGTAAGGGGGAGAAAATTCCATGTGAACAGTCAACAAGCTCTCAATAATATTCTTGTTCACTTTAGACCTTTTCTCACCCTATGCAATCCCAATATCTACATGCTGAGATTCAGGGGGAGAGGATGAACTACCGTTTTCATATCTAAGGGGAGAAAAGATATAATAGATTAATGCTAAAGAAGGAGACATATCAACCTTAAGGATTATCATACTTTATATGTTCTCCGTATCTTGGTATCCTTTGAGTCATATTGCTTTTGTTTAGTAGAATACTCTTGTGTTTCCTAACATTGTTTTCTCAAGTGTGTCTCTACTACTAGAATGCTCAAGAACTCAAGGTAAGTATATGCATCATATCTTTGATCAATATGATCTCTTGCTTCTTGCACATATTGTTTGCAAGAGTGAAGTCTTGATCGAGGATACACCTCATTCATATATATTTGATGCAAATAGCCAAGATACACATGACTTCCTATATCCCTTCATCTATATGGGTGTCCATGCATTCCAAAGCAACTATCCTTCAAAGGACTGCACACATTTAGGGGGAGCTCATGTGTTTCTCAAAGTCTTCATTACATCCATGCATATATCTTTATTTGAATCTTTGATTGTATGTTGCCATCAATTACCAAAAAGGGGGAGATTGAAAGCACAACATGCTCCTTTGGTGGTTTTGATAATTCATGACAACATACATTGTCTCTTGGACTAACACCTCTATATAGTGTATTTCAAATAATAGTCCATGAAGAGTTGGGCTGGCAAAAGGATTGTGCAGATTGTGGAATTACCCCAAGGTGCAAGGAAATAGGTTGGCCAAGCTTCAATCAGGAGGACTCTACATATTACGTTTGTGAGAAATCAATTTGAGTCCATAGGAAAGCCAATACAATTAAAAGAGGGTAAGGTTTTGTTGGTGAACAAAATGCTCATACGTGCACAAGTGATAGTCACCAAAAATATCCACAAGCTATCCCACCAAAGTCTATCTATAGCCAAAAATTCAAAATCGATGGAACCAACATTCCAATCCCAGTACCACCGATTCCAAACCCTAGATAGACTCAGCCAAACCCTAGCCACTTCGGTGCAACCGATTCCATACCGGTGCCACCGAGTTTAGTTTGCCAACTTTCTGTTATGCAAATTCACATTTTTGGTACCACCGAGAATGTAGGGCCGGCATCACCGAGATTGGAAATCTGACCATTGGTCACCTTATTGGTGCAACCGATATTCGTATATCGGTCCCTCCGAGATTCAAAAGTTGCCACCTTTTGGTCTCTTCGGTACCACCAAGATTAACACATTGGTGTCACCTAGTTTGTCATTTTAAGTGTAACAGTTGGATTTTTGGGGATGCCTATATATACCCCTCCACCACTACATACTCGAAAGAGAAGCACTCAGAACTATTCCATACCTATCCTATCAGATTTTCTGAGAGAGAACCACCTACCATTGTGTTGAGATCAAGATCTTCCACTCCAACCATATGGATCTTGATTTCTAGCCTCCCCAAGTTGCTTTCCACCAATCCTATCTCTTCTACCAAGCCAAATCTGTGAGAGAGTGATTGTGTGTTGAGGAGTCCTATCATCTTGAAGCACAAGAGCAATGAGTTCATCGTCATTACCGAGCCTATTACCTTTTGGAGGGTGGTGCCTCCTAGATTGGTTAGGTGTCGCTTGGGAACCTCCTAATTCGTGTTGTGGAGTGCACCAAGAAGTTTTTAAGGGCAAGGAGATTGTCTACTTCATGAAGATCTACCCATAGTGAGGCTAGTCCTTCGTGGATGGCAGCCATATGGAATAGTCAAGATTGCTACTTCGTGGACCCTTATGGGTAGAGCCCTCCATGGACTCTCACGGCCGTTACCCTCCATGGGTTGAAGACTCCATAAACTTGAACGTACGATAGCACCACGTATCGGTACCACAGGAAAAATATTTGCGTCTCCTATTGCATTTGATCTTCCTATCTCATCTCTTTACTTACATGTGCAATATCTTTACTTTCCGCTGCCATATTTGTAGACATGCATGTGTAGGGCTATTAGACTTTCTAGACTTGCTAAACTGTTAAAATCTGTGAACCAATTAACTTGGGAAAAGGTTAGGTTTTAAATTCCTCCTTGTAGTCTATTCACCCCCCTCTAGACACTCTTCTAGCAATCCTACATCTACTTTTCCAACATATTGCTTTTCGATCTACTATTTGGTCTTTTTGTTTTCAGATCTACAAAATCCAAAAACCCAAAAATACCTTGCTGCACTTTTTGTTTACTTAGTTTATTTTGTGTTCTTGTGAGATCTATTTGCCAAAACTATCATAATCCAATCTATCATCTTACCCTAGAGAGAGCTACAACCTCTCTTTCGTGTCGGGGTTGCAAGTATTTGTTATTTGTGTCCAGCTGTTGTTTACGTGGGTGCATGATCTTCCTCTACGGATTGATACCTTGGTTTCATAACTGAGGGAAATACTTATCGTCGCTGTGCTACATCATCCCTTCCTCTTTGGGGAAATACCGACGCAGTCTCAAGCCATGTCGGTGGTCTAGGATGTCGGGGATCGGCGATGCTCGCGTGCGAAGCTCATAGCTCGGGCGTTGGCTAACTCGCACAGTAGTTGGTGTCCTAAGATCGATGGTGTTGGTGCGACATGTGGTCTCACACATGACCGTTCCATGTTCCAAAGGTGAATGGTGCTTGTCGGGGTTAAAACCTAGTCTGGTATTGGCCAAGCCAACGGTGGAAGCGTCTAGGGCGTCATCCTCTTCTTGAAGGCACACTCATGGTTACTCGCAGTCCTTGTCGCTTTGGGTGAAATCCCCGATCATTTGGATTGGGTGGTAGTGGTGCTCCGGTATTGTACCCTTCCTATAAGCGACGCTTTGGAGTTCCTGGCTTGTCGTTTTTCGCCTTCGTCTCTTTGTGGTGATTTGTCTAAGGTTGAGGGCCCCGTGGACTCCAAGTGGTGGTATGTTTGCCTAGCTATCATTTGCTTGGAGTTTCAGGGTACATGGATGTTCATCAACATATTTGTATCATGTCTTGGGTGTGTGTGAAGTTTTGGTTTCTTATTGTATCACGACAGGTGGTTGTGGCTTTATCTATAAAGCGAGGCACGCACCGTTTTCATGCTTAGACAGCTACATAGAATTGAAGATTGCAACTCGGGTATGTTAGTGAGTCATTTGTATGTACGTTATGTTATGCTACTAGTATATTGCATTATTGTTTAGTTCACGGGGTTGCTGCTTGATGTTTGTCCTTATCTGACAAACTGATTGTGCTGGTACTAAATCGGTAAGCAAAATGGACGATTCCAGGAAAGTAGTAGATAGTTTGCATGTGACAATATAAGGGCCTACTGAATGAGTGACATATATTTTATGAATTTAAGTAAAAAAATCATAATGTATTAGCTGAGATATCTCAAAATACAACTGTGAATGTCTATTGAGTACAATATATTTAAATAGAAGAATAAGTCAGGTAATAAGGGCTCTTCTCGCTAGTTGAACTTGGATGAACGTGGCCTAGCGTACCCAAAACAACTTATTATGCACACCATGGAATTCGCCCCCACCAGCCCCGCCCCACCGCCCTGCATCGCCCTCGTCTGGTGACAAGCGGGAAACCCTGGTCGCCGCCTCTAACAACCCTTGGAGGACCACCCGACGGAACTGCATGCCAGATCTGAGAAAGGTGACAATGGGGTAGATCTAAGTCCCTCGCGACCCCAACCCCCAACCACCCACACCATGTGCAATGCCACCTTGCCATGTCAGCGGATCCGCCCCCCAATGGCTTGACCTTGCGCTCTCTGACGGGCGCAACCGCCCTCCCCCTGTCATCCTTGGTCGTCGTGGATGCCCCCTCCCTCCTCACGTGCCCCCACCACCTACGTCCGTGACCCATGACCTCCCCTTGTGATTTTCGTGCCAGCCCTACGAGCTCCTGCTCGAGTCTATCGGTTAACGGGGATTCCAGCATTCCTAGCCATTGCCATGGGCTCCCCCTATAGCTTGCTCATCCCTCGCTGCCTCGTCCCAGTCATGCTAGTGTTTGTCAGTCGTGGTGGGGTGTGTGGTCTGCGGCCGGCTGAGGGGGCATTCTCAGACTACCACCCGCGTAGCTAGCTCCCCTCATCTCGGATGAGCTTTCCTCTCACCCGGAGCCATGGCGACAGCTCTCACGAGGAGGTGTCTAATACATATCTAACGTATCTATAATTTTTTATTGTTCCATGCTATAATATTATTGTTCTAGGATACTTTTGGGCATTTATTTGCTGATTCATATCATTTTTTAGCACTAACCTATTAACCCACTGCCAAGTGTGACAGTTGCTGTTTTCAGCATTTTTTTGGCTTTTCAGGTTTACAGTACCAAATGAAGTCCTATTGCCAAAAACTTTTTGATGATTTTTTCTGGACCAATAGAAGACCTGGAAGCTTCGGGAGAGGACCGAAGGCGGCACAAGGGCCCCACAAGCCAACAGGGTGCGCCCAGAGGTGGTGGCTGTGCCCTGTTAGCTTGTGACCGCCCTATGGCTCTCCTGGCTCCGTACTATGGCCTATGAATTCACATATATTCCAAGAACAATAGGGGAGCTCTCTAAACACTTTTTCCTCCGCTGCAAGTCTCTTCTTTGACGCGATCTCATCTCGAGCCCTTCTCCCGTGCCCTGTCGGAGGGGGCTCGATCACGAAGGGCCTCTACATCATCATTGATGCTCCCATGGTGATGTGTGAGTAGTTCACCATAGACCTATGGGTCTGTAGTTAGTACCTAGATGGCTATCTCTCTCTCTCTATGTTCTTCATTGCCATGATCATCATGGTTCTCGCGGTGATTTATCTTATGTAACCAATGTTTGTGGTGTGTTTGTTGGGATCCGATGAATTGTGGGTTTATGTTCAGATTATTTATGATAAAAGATTTGAGTCACCTCTAAATACTTATTTGATTCTTATTTGCATGATCAGTATAGATTTGTAAGACCCACTGATCTATCGGTTTAGTTTGGCCAACTAGATTGGTTTATCTTCAGTGAGATGGGTGTGTTGTAGTGGGTTCAATCTTGTAGTTCTCTATATCCAAGAAAGAAATTAGCGGACAAGAAACGTATTTGTAGTGCAACCACTAAGGATAAAACAATGGGGTTCATTCATATTAATTGACTTTACTTTGTCTACATTATGTCATCATTCTCCAAGTATTACTCTGGTTCACTTAATACTCTAGATACATCCTGGATAGCAGCCAATGGGTGGAGTAATAGTAGTAGATGCATGCAGGAGTCGGTCTACTTGTTTATGGACATGATGCCTATATACACATGATCATTGCCATGAATAAATGTTGCATAACTATGCGCTTTTCTATCAATTGCCCAACAGTAATTTGTTTACCCACGTATGCTTTCTTCAAGAGAGAGAAGCCTCTAGCAAACACTATGGCCCCTAGGTCTATTCAAAAATATGTTTACAAATGCTCTTATTATCTTGCTTCCATTATTTACTATATAATTATTTTGCACTTTATATTTATTCAACTATCATCTACACTACTCATTTGTTTACAAGTAACGAGTTCAAGGGGATTGACAACCCTCTTGCCTACGTTGGGTGCAAGTGTTTGCTCTTTTGTGTGTAGGCATTGAAGACAGGAGTTGTGTGATCCTCCTATTGTTTCGATAACCTTGGTTAACATGGAAGTTAATACTTGTTTATACTGGTGCTGCATCATTTCCTCCCCTTCGGGGAAAAACCCAATGTAGATCACAAGTATTAGAAAGCATTTCTTGCACCGTTCCTAGGGAGTATCACGAACTTACTATCAAGTACCTTCTCACAAATTATCATTCACTTGGTCTAGTTTTTATTTTCTGTTATATTTTGCTTGCTATAAAAATAAAAATAAAATATTTATCTTTGCTAGTTTACTTATTTGCTTGCTTCGCCTTCTAGTTTACTTGTTTCGTTTTGTAGTTGTTTGCTTGAAGTTGCTATCATGTCTGAATTTGAGAAAGTTGTTTTTGAAAGTGCTAGCGAAGAGAGTGCTAGTGAATCGGAGAAGGAAAGACCAAAATTTATCGATGCTACTCATGAAATCTAAGTTCCTAATAATGATAGTCACACGGTTCTAAAATCTAAAATTTATAATGTGGATAGTGGAAACGTTATTAGAAAACATGTGTTTAAAGAATTTTTTGAGTGCTCGGGAGCTATCCCTTTTACTAAATGAACCATACTTGATGAAACAAATTGTTATGTGGATGCTATTACCATGCTAATATTTAAGATAGAAAGAACATCTGTGCACTCCATCCTATGCTTCAAAAGAAATTTCTGGGACTTCCGGGTGTACACAATACTAAGATTAAGAAAATTGCTACAATTATCCTAATGCATCAATTTGATTACATAGTTCAGGAAAAGAGATATATATTTTATTTCTACAGAATATAATCTGATGGCCCTCCTATAGAAGTGATCCTACATAATAAACATGATTTGCGTATGTTGGAATATATTAATGTTCAAAGTTTTAGTGAGAATATGAGGAGGAATGTTCCTCCTGAAGAATTAGGAGAGCCTCATTCCTCCACACTTGTGATAAAGTTGAATGGATTTCTAAAGGAATTAATGGGGTTTAGTGAATATTGGCATGAAAATACTATTAGGTAACCTATTAATGATGAAATTCATGTCTTATATGAAGATCCCTATGATGATGGTGATGTTAGTGATGATATTTTAAATCATTTTGAACACTTGCTGTCGGGGTACGGCACCTATGGGATCCCGTGGATCCCTTTACGGTTCGGCAGGGGAAGGTGTGCACAAAGAGTTGATCGAATGAGAGACGCGAGGGATTTTTACCCAGGTTCGGGCCGCTGAGAAGCGTAAAACCCTACTCCTGCTTTAGTGTATTATGAGTGTTTGAGCTCTAGATCCAGGAACACTATGTGATGAATAGTACACAGCTGCTATACATGCATCTGAGCTAGAAGCCCCCCTGTAAATCTGCCTTGGGCCTCCTTTTATATGTCTAAGGAATCTCCAACAGCGGCGTACAGTACATACACGAGGTGTACAGTTGCTACAACGTTATCATACCTAACACTGACGGCATAGGACATACGCATTAAATGCTCCGTCTAGCTATTCCTAATCTTCTTGGGAACCAAAAAAGAGGCCGTCCAATCAGCACCTCTTAACCCCTTCATTGCCAGCGCCTTGACACGTACTCAGGAAGATAAGACCGGTCTGACAGGCTGGTCGTTGCTCTTGAGCGGTGATAGGATGGCGAGGTCTTATTGGGTGTGAATCCTGTCGGGCTCCGTGAGCCATCCCGGCAAGATCTTGCTGGGGTCCCAGCTTTTGATCTTCGGTCTTTTGATTGTTGACTTCAATGCCTTTCTTGACATCTTTGTACTTGCATCCAGCAGTCCCCTGGCAGGCCTTGCCGCTGGTGCGGCGACAACTGCCCGTGCACAAGTAAGGGGTACTAAAGACCCAAACTTTAGTACACCGATAGGAGCCCCCATGCCTAGGCCATACACAGTGCAAGGCATTGTAGGGATAGGCCCAAACGGTGCACGAGTATGCGTGGTAGGAGTCTACGGTCGTAATTATTTCAGTTACCACGCTAGGCCGTTTCCGCCACGTGAGCCCCATGCGTAGAGGGGAGTTGACAATGGGCACCCGTGAGTTGAAGTCCTAATCGTGGGAGGAACCACATCACCATGGATTGGGGTAATGGGGTGGTTACCTGTTCGCCCATGATCATGGGCGATGGGATTGGTGGAGATGGGCAACGACTCTTGGAGCAGAGGAGAGCCAGCCCCCGCGCCTTTCCCTATACATTGGGAGGTAGCGAGGGGCGACGCTCATCCATCCTTCCTTCCTCCTTGAGTGCGAACCTCCATAACTTGCACTTCTACGCCTTCCCGATCTTGAGTTGTGCTCGCCCTTAGCCATGGCTAGGGGGCAAGGGCGGCCACCGTCCTCCGCCCCAACAGCAAGGGGTTCCCATCGGGATCATGCCACTGCTTCGGCCACGAAGGCGGAGGGTGGCTCGAGCGCACGTTGTGGAAGAGCTATGAGGGGTCGAGTTGACGTGGAGCCCGTGGTTGGGGGAGAAGGAGCGCCGTTCCACCACTTGCTCCAATGCTAGACCCTCTTCTTGAAGAGACCCATGCTGAGAGGATGGCGCGGGAGTTCGTCATCAAGTTGCTTGGTCTCCTTCGGAGCCATCCGCGCCTCCCTCACTCTTTTACCAGGGTGATGGAGGTTGACAAGCCGCCCGCTCTGTGGCTGCGGGCGCATGGCTGTTGCAATGGTGCCGCGCGGGTGGACGTTGAGTACCCGGAGTGTCGCGTCATGCTCCTTAAGAGCGGTTTGAAAACCTTCGCCCGTGCCCACAACCTCCTGGATGGGCATGTTCTCCGCTCCAAGATGGTGGAGGCCGACCTGCTCTCCGTCAAGATTTAAGTACGTTCGGGCGCCCGCCTTAGCTGCTGCGAGGAGAGCTCGAGAGGTGCCGAAAGTTCTTCCTCGAGCAATAGTGATGAGGAGGATCGCGTCGGTGAAGACGATGACGCCGAGTCCGAGCTCCAGGCCATCAAGCAGGAATACGCCGACATGGTCTCTGACTGATTGCCAGCCGCACCATCACTGTCAGCTCACGCCCCTCCCCTCTCGGCGGGGTGACCTTGCAGTGGGTCCTTGCCCCGGGTGGTGCCTCATCTTCCAACTGGATCTCCCGGCAGGCCCGTGGTCTTCGGCTTCGTCTTCCCTTCCGGAAGTTCCGCCCTCCGTGCAGTGCTGGTCCTAGAGGGGACAGGCTGGGCTTCTGTCGGGGGTCCCTTCCTATTTTTCTTCTTGTAACCTGCCCCTAGGGGAGAAAGTCAAATAAAGATTTATGTAGGAAGAGACACATCTCGTGTAAATTTCATTCCCTTTGAATGAATGCATGTTATTCCTCTTGTCGGATTTCTCTCTGTATGGTACACTCCCTACGCTTTATCGGAAACTTGCCGGTGCACGCAGCCCTGCCGCGAGCGCTTTGAGGAGCGGATCCTTAGCAGCCTGCTGGTGGTGCCGCTGCCGGCAAGATACCTTGACTTTTTTAGTGCAGCCACTTAAGATGTTGAGTGGACTCGAAAACGAGTAAGGACGCAACCGATCATGACAAGGTTCCTTCGCGTGCAGGTTTCCCATACAAAACTTGAAATCGTCCAAGGAAAATCACTTTATAGTAAAAAAATTACTTAGAGTTTTGCAACTTAGCTTTTCCTGCCTATACTCCTTTGTGCAAGATGTCAACTTTGAACATCACCTGTTGGTGTCCATACCATCACCCCCCGACAAACTTGTATGCGAGGGAACCTTCTATCCTTTAAGAAGAGAAAATAGAGATATGGAACCTTGGCGGTTCATCAATACTTGCTGGAAATAAGCATAATACTGTTGGAAATATGCCCTAGAGGCAATAATAAATTAGTTATTATCATATTTCCTTGTTCATGATAATCGTTTATTATCCATGCTATAATTGTATTGATCGGAGGCTTAAATGCATGTGTGGATACATAGACAAAACCATGTCCCTAGTATGCCTCTAATAGACTAGCTCGTTAATCAAAGGATGGTTAAGGTTTCCTAGCCATGGACATGAGATGTCATTTGATAACGGGATCACATCATTAGGAGAATGATGTGATGGATAAGACCCAAACTACAAACATAGCATATGATCGTGTCGGTTTATTGCTACTGTTTTCTGCATGTCAAGTATATGTTCCTATGACCATGAGATCATGCAACTCACGGATATCGGAGGAGTGCCTTGTGTGTATCAAACGTTGCAACGTAACTGGGTGACTATAAAGGTGCTCTACAGGTATCTCCGATGGTGTCTGTTGAGTTGGCATGGATCGAGACTGGGATTTGTTACTCCGTGTAACGGAGAGGTATCTCGGGGCCCACTCGGTAATGCAACATCACAATAAGCCTTGCAAGCAATGTGACTAATTGTTAGTTGCGGGATCTTGTATTACGGAACGAGTAAAGAGACTTGCCGGTAACGAGGTTGAACTAGGTATGGAGATACCGACGATCGAATCTCGGGCAAGTAACATACCGAAGAACAAAGGGAACGATATACGGGATTAACTGAATCCTTGACATAGAGGTTCGACCGATAAAGATCTTCGTAGAATATGTAGGAACCAATGTGGACGTCCAGGTCCCGTCATTGGTTATTAACCGTAGAGGTGTCTCGGTTATGTCTACATAGTTCTCGAACCCGCAGGGTCTGCACACTTAAGGTTCGGTGACGTTTCGGTAGTGTAGAGTTATGCATGGTGGTGACCGAAGGTTGTTCGGAGTCCCGGATGAGATCCCGGACGTCACGAGGAGCTACGGAATGGTCCGGAGGAAAAGATTCATATATAGGAAGTCCCAGTTTGGTTTCCGGAAAAGTTTCGGGCTCATCGGTAGTGTACCGGGAGTATTGGTATTGTACCGAGAGTGCCGGTAGTGTACCGGAGGACCTCCGGGAGGGGTATTTCAACCCCAAGAGGTCCATGGGCTGTGGGAGAATAATAACCAGCCCTTAGTGGGCTGGGAAAACAGCCACAAAGGCCCATGGCGCAGGAGAGAAAGTCCTAAAGCAAAAAGTGGAAAATCAGCCAATAGGAGGCAATCCTACTCCAACTAGGATTGGAGGTGAAGTAGGATTGCTCCCACATCCTATTTCGGCCGACCCAAAGGCCTTGGATGCCTCTCCTCTCCTCTCCTCCTATATATACTAGTGGATTGGGTGGTTTTTGGACAGAATTTCCGGCCACGTGCTACCCGTTCCACTGGTGCATAGTTTCTCCTCTAGATCGGTTTTTCGCAGCGCTTAGGCGAAGCCCTGCCGGAATCACTCCACCACCATCACCGGAGCGCCGTCACGCTGCCGGTGAACTCTCTCTCCTCTCCACCTCCTCTTGCTGGATCAAGACGGTGGAGATCATCATCAAGCTGCACGTGTGCTGAACGCGGAGGTGCCGTCCGTTCGGCGCTAGATCGGAAGGACCGTGATCGAGATCGCGAGACGGTTCGTGATGTGATCACGGAACGGATCGTGATGAGTTCGCGGGACAGATTGTGATCAAGATTGTGAGACGGATCGTGATGAGTTCACGGGACGGATCGTGATTGGATCGCGGGACGGATCGTGATGAGATCGCGGGACGCTCGGCGATTTGGATCGCGAAGATGTTCGACTACACCAACCGCGTTTCTTAACGCTTCCTGCTTAGCGATCTACAAGGGTATGTAGATCCACTCTCCCTCTCGTAGATGCTCATTACCATGGATAGGTTTGCGTGTGCATAGGAAATTTTTTGTTTCCCATGCAACGTTCCCCAACAGTGGCATCATGAGCTAGGTTGATGGTTTGATGAGATCTCGAGTAGAACACAAAAGGTTTGTGGGCGTTGATGCTTAGATTGCTTCCTCCCTTGGTCGTATTTTGGTTCAGCGGGATTGTGAGATGAAGCGGCCCGGACCAACATTACTCGTACGCTTACGAGAGACCGGTTCCCTCGACGCAACTTGTTGCCTAGATGGCTTGCGGGTGACAGTTTCTCTCACTTTAGTTGGATTGGATTCGACAAAGGCGGTCCTTGAGAAGGTTGAAAAGCAAACTAGTGTATCACCGTTGTGGTTTATGCGTAGGTGAGAATCGTTCTTGCTCGATACCCATAGCAGCCACGTGAAATATGCAACAACAATTAGAGGACGTCTAACTTGTTTTTGCAGGGTATGTTGTGATGTGATATGACCAATTACATGATGAGATATATGTGATGTATGAGATGATCATGTGATGTATAGATTATCACGACTTGCATGTCGATGAGTACAGCAACCGGCAGGAGCCATAGGGTTGTCTTTCATTATTGTATGACCTGCGTGTCAATCATTAAGCGCTATGTAATGCTTTACTTTATCGCTACGGTAGCAATAGTAGTAGAAGCATGCAGGGCGTGACAACCCCAATGGCAACACATTGATGGAGATCAAGATGATGGAGATCATGGTGTTGTGCCGGTGACGATGGAGATCATGCCAGTGTTTCGAAGATGGAGATCTTAAACACAAGTTCATGGCCATATCATGTCACTTATGAATTGCATGAGATGTTAATCCTTTTATGCACCTTGTTTTGCTTAGTATGGCAGTAGCATTATAAGGTGATCCCTCACTTGAATTTCAAGATGAACTGTGTTCTCCCCGAGTGTGCACCGTTGCGAAAGTTCGTCGTGTTGAGACACCACGTGATGATCGGGTGTGATAGACTCTACGTTCACATACAACGGGTGCAAGCCAGATTTGCACGCGCAGAACACTCGGGTTAAACTTGACGAGCCTAGCATGTACAGACATGGCCTCGGAACACGAGAGACCGAAAGGTCGAACATGAGTCATATAGTAGATATGATCAACATAATGATGTTCACCATTGCAGCCACCTCAACTCACGTGATGATCGGACTTGAGTTGGTGAATTTGGATCATGTATCACTCGAATGATCGGAGGGATGTCAATTTGAGAGGGAGTTCTTAAGTAATATGATTAATTGAACTCATTATCATGAACATAGTCAAAGTGTCTTTGCAAATTATGTTGTAGATTACTAGCTCGCGCTGTAGCTCCCTTGTATTTTTATATGTTCCTAGAGAAATAGAATTGAAAGATGTTGGTAGCAAAATTGCGGACTGGGTCCGTGATCTGAGGATTGTCCTCATTGCTGCACAGAAGGCTTATGTCCTTAATGCACCGCTCGGTGCGCCACCCCCTCTAGCGTCGTCTATAGATGTTGTGAACATCTAACAGGCAATTTTCGATGACTACTTGATAGTTTAGTGCGTCATGCATTACGGCTTAGAATTGAGGCTCCAAAACGTTTTGAACGTCACGAAACATATGAGATGTTCTAGGAGCAGAGATTGTGATCTCAGGCTCGTGCCTTTGTTGCGAGATATGAGATCTCCAACAAGATTCTTTGCTTGTAAGATGAAGGAGAATAGCTCAATCGTTGAGCATGTACTCAGATTGTCTGGGTACTACAATCGCTTGAATCAAGTGGGAGTTGATCTTCCAGATAAGATAGTGATTGATATAGTTCTCCAAGTCACTATCACTAAAGCTACTAGAACTTAGTGATGAACTATAATACACCAGGGATAGAAGTATTGATCCCTGAGCTGTTCACGATGTTTGACACCGCGAAGGTAGAAATCAAGAAGGAGCGTCAAGTGTTGATGGTTAATCAAACCACTAGTTTCGAAAAGGGCAAGAGCAAGGAGGGAAACTTCATGGATAGCAAGTCAGTTGCTGCTCCAGTGAAGCAACCCAAAGTTGAACTCAAACCCGAGACTAAGTGCTTCTATTATGAGGTGAGAGGTCGCTGAAGCGGAACAACCCTAGATACTTGGTAGATAAGAAGGCTGGCAACATCGACAGAAGTATATTTGATATACGAGTTATTGATGTGTACCTTGCTAGTACTCCTAGTAGCACCTGGGTATTGGATACCGGTTCGGTTGCTAAATGTTAGTAACTCGAAATAAAAGCTACGGAATAAACGGAGAACTAGCTAAGGGTGAGGTGACGATGTGTGTTGGAAATGTTTCCAAGGTTGATGTGATCAACATCGCACGCTCTCTCTACCTTCAGGATTAGTGACGAACCTAAATAAATGTTATTTGGTGTTTTGTGTTGAGCATGAACATGATTAGATCATGTTTGTTGCAATACGGTTATTCATTTAAGTTAGAGAATAATAGTTATTCTGGTTACATGAATAATACCTTCAATGGTCATGCACCCAGTGAGAATGGTTTGTTGAAATCTTGATCGTAGTAGTACACATGTTCATAACATTGATGTCAAAAGATACAAAGTTAATAATGATAGTACCACATACTTGTGGCACTGCCGCTAAATGTCATATTGGTATAAAGCGCATGTAGAAACTCCATGCTGATGGATATTTGGACTCATCGATTTCGAATCGGTTGAGACATGCGAACCATGCCTCTTGGGCAAGATGACTAAAGGACCCCGTTGGATGGAGCGGGAAAATGATTCATTGGAAATGATACATGTTGATGTATGCAATCTAGTGAGTCTTGTAGCGTGCAGTGGATATCGTTATTTTCTTACCTTCACTGATGATTATAGTAGATATAGTATATATTTACTTAATGAAACACAAGTCTGAATCGTTTGAAAGGTTCAAGCAAATTCAGAGTGAAGTTTAAAGATCATCGTGACAAGAAGATCAAAATGACCGCGATATGATCGTGGAGGTGAATATTTGAGTTACGAGTTTGGCATACAATTTGAGACAACGTGAAATTTGTTTCACAACTAACGCCACCTGGAACACCATGGTGTGATGGTGTGTCCGAATATCATAGTCATGCTCTATTGATATAGTGCATACTGTGATGTCTCTTATCGTTTTACTACTATAATTTTTGGGGTTATGCATTAGAGACAACTACATTCACTTTAAATAGGGCATCATCTAAATCCGTTGAGATGACACCGTGTGAATTATGGTTTGATAGAAACCTAAGCTGTCATTTCTTAATGTTTGGGGCTGCGATGCTTGTGTGGAAAATGTTTTCACATAATAAGCTAGAACCCAAAGCGGACAAATGTATCTTCATAGAATACCCTAAGAACAGATGGGTATGCCTTCTATCTCAGATCCGAGTGCAAAGTGTTTGTTGCTAGAACTGGGTCCTTTCTCGAGAAAAAGTTTCTCTCGAAAGAATTGAGTGGGAGGAAGATAGAACTTGATGAGGTTGTTAAACCTTTGTTCAACCAGAGAGTAGCGCAGCACAGAAAGATGTTTCTGTGAAGCCTACGTTAGTTGAAGAGGAAGTTAATGATGATGATCATGAAGCTTCAGGATCAAGTTACTATCGAACTTCGTAGGTCGACAAGGATGTGTACTGCTCCTGAGCGGTACGACAACTCTGTCTTGGAGGTCATGTTGTTGGACAACGATGAACCTACGAGCTATGGAGAAGCGATGATGGGCCCGGATTCCGACAAATGGTTGGAGGCCATGAAATCCGAGATAGGATCCATGTATTAAAACCAAGTGTAGACTTTGGTAGACTTGCTCGTTGGACGGCAGGTCGTTGAGTACAAATGGATCTTTAAAATGAAGACAGACACTGATGGTGAATGTCACTATTTGTAAAGCTCGACTTGTTGCAAAGATGTTTGTGACAAGTTCAAGGAGTTGATACGATGAGACTTTCTCACTTGTAGCGATGCTAAAAGTCTGTTGGAATTATGTTAGGAGTTGCTGTGTTTTCAATTATGAAATCTGGCAGATGGATGTCAAAACATCGTTTGCTTAATGGTTTACTTGAGGAAAGGTTGTATGTGATACAACCAGAAGGTTTTGTCAGGCCTAAGGATGCTAAAAGGTGTGCAAGCTTCGGTGATCCTTCCATGGGCTGAAGCAAGCATCCCGGTAGACTAGCTCGTTGATCAAAGGATGGTTAAGGTTTCCTAGCCATGGACATGAGATGTCATTTGATAACGGGATCACATCATTAGGAGAATGATGTGATGGATAAGACCCAAACTACAAACATAGCATATGATCGTGTCAGTTTATTGCTACTGTTTCTGCATGTCAAGTATATGTTCCTATGACCATGAGATCATGCAACTCACGGATATCGGAGGAGTGCCTTGTGTGTATCAAACGTCGCAACATAACTGGGTGACTATAAAGGTGCTCTACAGGTATCTCCGATGGTGTCTGTTGAGTTGGCATGGATCGAGACTGGGATTTGTTACTCCGTGTAACGGAGAGGTATCTCGGGGCCCATAATGCAACATCACAATAAGCCTTGCAAGCAATGTGACTAATTGTTAGTTGCGGGATCTTGTATTACGGAACGAGTAAAGATACTTGCCGGTAACGAGGTTGAACTAGGTATGGAGATACCGACGATCGAATCTCGGGCAAGTAACATACCGAAGAACAAAGGGAACGATATACGGGATTAACTGAATCCTTGACATAGAGGTTCGACCGATAAAGATCTTCGTAGAATATGAAGGAACGAATGTGGACGTCCAGGTCCCGCCATTGGTTATTGACCGTAGAGGTGTCTCGGTTATGTCTACATAGTTCTCGAACCCGCAGGGTCTGCACACTTAAGGTTCGGTGACGTTTCGGTAGTGTAGAGTTATGTATGGTGGTGACCGAAGGTTGTTCGGAGTCCCGGATGAGATCCCGGACGTCACGAGGAGCTCCGGAATGGTCCGGAGGTAAAGATTCATATATAGGAAGTCCCAGTTTGGTTTCCGGAAAAGTTTCGGGCTCATCGCTAGTGTACCGGGAGTATCGGTATTGTACCGGGAGTGCCGGTAGTGTACCGGAGGACCTCCGGGAGGGGTATTTCGACCCCAAGAGGTCCATGGGCTGTGGGAGAATAATAATCAGCCCTTAGTGGGCTGGAAAAACAGCCACAAAGGCCCATGGCGCAGGAGAGAAAGTCCTAAAGCAAAAAGTGGAAAATCAGCCAATAGGAGGCAATCCTACTCCAACTAGGATTGGAGGTGAAGTAGGATTGCTCCCACATCCTATTTCGGCCGACCCAAAGGCCTTGGATGCCTCTCCTCTCCTCTCCTCCTATATATACTAGTGGATTGGGTGGTTTTTGGACAGAATTTCCGGCCATGTGCTACCCGTTCCACCGGTGCATAGTTTCTCCTCTAGATCGGTTTTTCGCAGTGCTTAGGCGAAGCCCTGCCGGAATCACTCCACCACCATCACCGGAGCGCCGTCACGCTGCCGGTGAACTCTCTCTCCTCTCCACCTCCTCTTGCTGGATCAAGACGGTGGAGATCGTCATCAAGCTGCACGTGTGCTGAACGCGGAGGTGCCGTCCGTTCGGCGCTAGGTCGGAAGGACCGTGATCGAGATCGCGAGACGGTTCGTGATGTGATCACGGAACGGATCGTGATGAGTTTGCAGGACAGATCGTGATCAAGATTGTGAGACGGATCGTCATGAGTTCACGGGACGGATCGTGATTGGATCGCGGGACGGATCGTGATGAGATCGCGGGACGCTCGGCGATTTGGATCGCGAAGATGTTCGACTACACCAACCGCGTTTCTTAACGCTTCCCGCTTAGCGATCTACAAGGGTATGTAGATCCACTCTCCCTCTCGTAGATGCTCAACACCATGGATAGGTTTGCGTGTGCGTAGGAAATTTTTTGTTTCCCATGCGACGTTACCCAACAAATACAACATCTCAGATGAACATGCATATAAGTAAACATGGAAATCGACAAGAGTTGTAGAACACTTGATCTTATTCAACTATGCACAAGGTCTGTGCCTGGCTTTGTACAAAGGATTACATGCCTTGCCGACAATACTTGTACAAAAGGTGGTTGCCGGCGGACCTGACGACCACGCCTTATGGATAGAACTTACGAAGATGTTCGATATTCTAGAAGTTGCTCACTGTAATGCCATCTTTGGTCTCCAAGCGTACCGCGCCAGGCCTGGTGACCCGTACTACCCAATAAGGGCCTTCCTACTTTGGTGTCAACTTGTTGGAATTCTTGGCCGACTGAACGCGCCGAAGAACAAGGTCGCCTTCCTCAAGACATCGGGCATGAACTTTGCGGCTATGGTAGCAGCACAAAGCTTGCTAGTAGTGTGTAGCTCGCACAGCAGCCTAAAGATGATCTTCCTCAAGGAGCATAACGTCATCTTGTCGCAACTGCTCTTGCTCAAGATCATCATAAGCGAGCACTCGAGGTGACCCATATATGAGTTCATTGGGGAGAACTGCTTCCACCCTGTATACTAGGGAGTAAGGTGTTTGGCTGATGTCTTAATTTGGTGTCATTCTGGTTGACCAAAGAACCGTTGACAGCTCATAAATCCAGCGTCTTCCGCAATTGTGTAGCCTATCAAAAGTTCTTTTCTTAAGACCTCGCAACACTTCACCATTCGCCCTTTCCACTTGGTCGTTACTCTTTGGATGAGCAATAGAAGCAAAATAGATCTTGCCACCAAGGTCTTGGACATATTGCATGAAGGTGCGACTTGTGAACTGTGTGTCGTTGTCAATGATGATCCTATTTGGTACACGAAAATGGCAAACCAGTCTCACTGCTTCCACTTTTGGCCACTTTGTGAACTTGTCGATTGCGACGTACAAGTACTCAAAGCCCCAGGTAGCACGGGGAAAAGGGTCCAAGATGTCGAGCCCCTAGACTGAAATTGGCCAGGAAAGAGGGATTGTATGAAGAGCTTTAGCCGGCTGATGTAGTTTCTTTGAATGGAACAGACATGCTTCACACATGGTTACTAGTGCAATTGCATCCTGGAGAGCACTGGGCCAAAACAAACCTTGCCGGAATGCCTTATCGTCAAGAGCTCTTGATCCTATGTGGGACCCACATATGCCTTCATGTATCTCTGCCAACAGCTCCAGTCCATCCTCCCGAGGAACGCACTTCAATTTCACACCGTTCGATCTCTTTCTGTACAGGACATTATCCACAAACTTGTACATGTTAGACTGACGGGCTACTTTCTCCGCTTCTTCCTATTCTTCAGGGAGTTCTCCTGTTTGAAGAAACTGAACAATGTGGTGTGCCCATGCTAGAGGCTAGGGCTCGACGACAAGGACTAAAGGCATGTCTTCTGCCGCAGGAGCGTTTGTCTCTACGGCAAGGGCTTGAGGCCCTACCGGTGACTGTTGCCCCCCGGCAGGCTTGGCATTGTTCCCCGCAACTTCCTTGCCGACAACTTCTGGGAGCTCTGCGGGAAAGTACTGGCCAGAATTCAACTTCCTTCTCTTATCTTGCCTCGCTGATGATGCTATGGATGGCTGAGGCAATTTGAGCACAAAAGTCTCTTGTTCCACAGGTAACTTGAGGGCAACAAGCTTTGACAGGTCGTCGGCAATGCTTTTCTCT
This sequence comes from Hordeum marinum, assembly GCA_022496015.1. Taxonomy (NCBI): domain Eukaryota; kingdom Viridiplantae; phylum Streptophyta; class Magnoliopsida; order Poales; family Poaceae; genus Hordeum; species Hordeum marinum. Next base: position 474,734,820 of record CM039678.1, read on the forward strand.
ACACGAGGAACATGCTCTGTTTGTAGACCGTAAAAGTGCTCCTCCAACTTGCTCACTTCATCTACGTAGGCTTCCATCAGCGGGATCTGATAATCTTTGTTGACTTGCTTGACGACAAGCTGTAAATCACCTCTAACAATGAGCTTCTTAATTCCAAGGTCTGCGTGATCCTGAGTCTGGGAAGCAGCCCTTCATATTCTGCAGTGTTGTTTGTCAACCTCTCCCGGGGGAAGTGCATCTAAAATTACATATTTGAGGTGCTCTCCGGTGGGTGCAGCAAGCAGCACGGCAGCACCGGTGCCTTGTAGGGAAAAATCCCCATCAAAATACATAATCCATTATTGATTCATTTCCTTTCCGGTGGAGCTGCCTTGGATTTCTTGCTCATGCTGGTGGAGCTCTCTGGCACCTCGTCAATGGCAGCACAACTCTCCGAAGAGGTGCGCTTGTCAGAGTGTGTACCAGAGGTCCGTCCGGTCTTCATCCCCCCGGGAGCTTCATCAGCAGGAGAAGGTGCCTTGGTGGTAGGTGTTGCAACTGCTTCCCAATAAAGTTGGTCGGTGCAGATAAGTGAATCCTTCTTATCAGAGTTGATTGTGATGACACTCATTGGCCCAGGCATCTTCAATACATTGTAAGCGTAGTGCAACACCGCCATGAACTTGGCCAGCGCTGGACGACCATGGGTCCCATTATATAGCAATGGGAGCTTGGCGACGTCAAAAACAATCTTCTCTGTCCTGAAGTTTAGATCACTACCAAATGTTACCGGTAGTGCGATCTTCCCCTTTGGTTGGCTCCTTCCTGGATTGATCCTCTAAATCGTGCCCGTTTTCTTGAGATCTTCATTAGGAATTTGCAACCTTTTGATGACATCAGGTGAGATCAAGTTCAAACCGGCCCCACCGTCAACTAACATTTTCGACACCTTGAGGTTGCAAATTGTTGGCGGAACCAACAACGGCAGACACCTGACCGCCGTTATGCAATCTGGGTGATCCTTGGCGTCAAAAATGTTAGTCGTGTTGGACCATCTCAAGGGTTTTTGGGCATCGACAGATGGCACTATCGCATTAATCTCGTGCACCCACAGTTTAAGTTGTTGGTGAGAAGAATGCAATGACGCGCCCCCGTCAGTGCCTATGATATATGTAGCTTTTTGGAATTCGTGCTCACTAGACTTGTCGTCCTCCTCATTGCCATTGTCATCCCCCTCTTCCTTGTCGTGGCCTCAAGCATGCCTCTCCTTCTGTTGCATGGCCTTGTCGCGGCGACCTCCTCGGCCACCGCATTTCTTGCCGGACCCCTCTGCTCCATCTTGGGCCTGCTCCTTACCTTGCCTCACATACTCAGCTTTCTGCCTCTCGGCAAGTTGCTCAACTTGCCGATAGTTTTGGAGATCATGGCCCTTGGTGCGATGGATCTTGCAGTGCTGCTTGTCGGAGCCCTCCATCTTGTCAACAGCCGCCAAGGCTTGATAGGAGATGCACCCGGCAACCACCTTACTGGGGCCGTCAAACTTTGTCTTCTTGGCGGTGTCGAGGTTGCCGGATTCCTCGACGGCAAGTATGGCTTTGCCCTTGCGTTTCTTGTTCCGTCGTCGGCCTTTCTTTGTTGAAGTGGCGGTGTCTTCATCTTCAGAGTTGACTCCAGCGCAAGCATCCTCACTAGGGAGTCTCCTCGCTTCTTCAGCTCGAGCACATTTATCAGCCAGAGCATAGGGCTCGGCAACATCCCTGACTTTGTTCATTGCCAGCTCTTCATGCAGCCTGCGGTTGCGCACGTTCTGATGAAACACGCCGATAACAGCAACACGATGAACGTCTGGGATGTTGTGATGTATACGGATGAATCTCTGAATGTACTTGTGCAAGGTTTCACCTTCTTTCTGGGGGATGAGATGCAAATCACTTTCCTGGCCAAGATCTTAGTAGCCTCCGGTAAAGGCACCAACAAACTCATGACACAGATCTACCCAGGAAGTATCTTGTCATCGCGAGCCCCGACAGCCAGCACCACAATGGTGTAGATGCTCGAGAACTCTGACGGGTGAGTCTTGCCGTCGTATTTCTTCGGGACCTTCAGTTTGAATGTTCGGGAATTGGGCCACTCGAATCGCCGCAGCTCACGAGTAAAAACTGAACAACCCATCTCGTAAGGTAGGTCGACAGGATATCCCAGTGCAGGCTTGTCCACAGTGGGTCCTCCACGCCCATTAGATTGATGGTGTGCTTTTTCCCGCCGCTCGATGGTAGTCCGAGCGTCTTCTTTGATTCTCTCCCGAAGAACTTAACGTTGACCACGACGAGTTCGCGAATCAGAAAACACCGTTGAATCGTCTCCACAGGCGCCGATCTGTCGAGTTAGTGACCACTGTTGCTGCCGCAGAGGAGAGTGCACCGTGGTCGTGCCACCTCCAGACTTGTCGTGATCAGTGCGCGCTGACTTGATCGACCGCCGCTATGAAGGCCCCACCCACTGCAGCTCATCTCTATTAGCGAAGCTGGCGAGGCTCTAAATAGTAGCTCTCCACTCCTCAAGCTTCTTCGTAGCAGGAGGAAAATTCAGGAGTAGCTTTGCCCATCCCAACACTTCTGCTGATGTAGTCGGCGGAGAAAGGTGCGAAGAATGTGACGTGCTCTGACACCTAACCGTGTTAGAAGGAGCTCCATCACGGTCCCGCGACCGTACGCTACTTTCACCAGCATTTTGGTGTGCATGCTAGTCCCGGACATCTCGAGAGTGATGCTTACGAGTCTTTCCATGGGAGCTCTTAGAACCACCAACATCAAGGCGCTGCTCATCGCATGCGACCTGAGAAGGCTGCGACGTATGTGCCGGCGTGGGTGTCTTATAAGGCGCCCTTCCGTCCCTGGAGTTCACTATACCACCCGTAGGGAGTACAGTTCATTCCTGAGATCCAGCGGCCCGTGGGTTGCCATTGTCATTGCGAACGGAGTAGCTCGCTTGTCCTTGATCACTAGAGCGTCGTGGAAGCTCAAGACCTCCGCCTCCTCCTCCTTCATCCACACCTTCGCCTGTCCGAGTAGCTACACGCACACCAGACATGGATGGATCAACCGCCGTAAAGCCCTTCTTCTTGGGGGCCATGGCGATGAAGATGATGGATGATGAAGAAACTGCCGCGCTGATCGTTATATCAGGTTCATATAACCCTCTCCCCTACCTGGCATGCCAAATATGTCGGGGTACATCACTTATGGGACCGTGCGGATCCCTTTGCGGTTCGACAGGGGGAAGGTGTGCACAAAGAGCATATCCAACGAGTGATGCGAGGGATTTTTACCCGGGTCCGGGCCGCTGAGAAGCTTAAAACCCTACTCCCGGTTTAGTGTGTTATGAGTTTTTGAGCTCTGGATCCAGGAGCGCTACGAGATGAATGATACGTCTCCAACATATCTATAATTTTGGATGCTGGCATGCTATTATATTATTTGTTTTGGATGTCTTATATGCATTATTATGCTATTTTATATTATTTTGGGACTAACCTATTAATCTAGATCCTAGTGCCATTTTTTGTTTTTTCCTTGTTTTTGAGTTTTGCAGATATGAAATATTAAACGGAGCCCAAACAGAATAAAAACTTCAGAAGGAATTTTTTGGAAGGAAGCAAATGAACTAGGTTTGGAGTCCATGGCAGGGACCCTGCTAGGGAGCCACAAGCCTGCTAGGCACGGGCCCCCTGGCCACACCTAGAAGGCTTGTCGTCTCCCGAGAGGTCTCCTTACCCTAATCTTTGGGCTATAAATTCCCAAATATTACCCAACATCAAAAAAAGCCACACAAATACTTTTCCGCCACCGCAAGCCTCCGTTCCCAAGAGATCCAATCTAGGAGCCTTTCCGATAATCTGCCGGAGGGGATTTCGATCACGGAGGGCATATACATCAACTCCATTGCCCCTCCGATGATGCGTGAGTAGTCCACCATAGACCTACGGGTCCATAACTAGTATCTAGATGGCTTCTTCTCTCTCTTTTATCTTCAATACCATGTTCTTCATGATCTTCATGGAGATCTATCCGATGTAATCCTCTTTTGTGGTGTGTTTGTCAAGATCCGATGAATTGTGAGTTTATGTTCAGATTATCCATGAATCTTATTTGAATCTCCTCTAATTTCTTATATGCACGATTTCATATCTTTGCAAGTCTCTTCGAGTTATTGGTTTGGTTTGGCCAACTAGATTGGTAATTCTTGCAATGGGAGAAGTGCTTGGTTTTGGGTTCAATCTTGCGGTGTCCTCACCCAGTGACATAGTAATGGTAGCGAGGCACGTCTTGCGTTGTCGCCATCAAGAGTAACAAGATTGGGTTTTCATCATATTGCTTGAGTTTATCCCTCTACATCATGTTAGTTTTATCAATGTGTTACTCTGTTCTTCATGAACTTAATACTCTAGATGCAGGTAGGAGTCGATCGATGTGTGGAGTAATAGTAGTAGTTGCATAATTGTTTCGGTCTACTTGATACGGACGTGCTGCCTATATGCATGATCATTTCCTTGGATAACTACATGATTATTCGCTTTTCTATGAATTGCTTGACAGTAATTTGTTTACCCACCATGGTATTTTCCTTTGAGAGAGAAGCCTCTAGTGAAACCTATGCCCCCCGGGTCTACTTTCCATAATATACTTTCTGATCTATAAACCAAAAATACCAAAAATACTTTTCTGCAATTTATTTACCTTTTACTTTCCGTTCTCATTTACATCTATATCTTTCGGATCTAATCCTTGCAAATAATAGTGAAGGGATTGACAACCCCTTTATAGCATTGGGTGCAAGTGTTTGACTTTTGTGTAGGTGCATCCATTGGTGACTTGCTTGTTCCTCCTACTGGATTGATACCTTGGTTCTCAATAGCTGAGGGAAATAGTTATCTACTTTTCCTTTTTATTCACCCTTCTTCTGTTCTTCTCTTGTTTGCTATGTTTGCTTGTGTTGCCATGTGCCTTCTATTTGCTTGCATATTCACTTGCTAAATATCTATTGATATGGATCCTCATCCACTAGCTAATCTTTTCAAAAGGCCAAATTATGATGAACCAATTGCTAGTGAGTTGAGTGCACTTGATTATCTCTATGAAGTTTTGTTTGAAAATCATGAAAATTTTGATGAAGCGTTGAAAGAAGAAAAATATAAGGTGATTCATGATATATCCTTGAATGAAAAGCATGATTGCCATGTTTTTAGTATTAATTCTCTGAATATCCATGATGATAATGATATGCAAAACCACAAGCTTTGGGATGCTATGCTTGATGAAGATGATATATTTTCTTCCCCGAGTTTTAATGATGACACGTATGCTATAATTGATCATGAAAAGAATGCTTTGTGTGATAGTTATATTGTGATATTACTTCATGATGCTACTTAAAATTATTATGAGGGAGGAACATATGCTTGTAGGAATTTCAATAATATCAAGTTTACTGTCTATGTGTTCAAAGTTTTGAAGTTATGCTTGTTTTGCCTTCGTATGCTAGTTGATTCTTGCTCACATAAATTGTTTGATCACAAAATCCCTATTCATAGTAAGTGGGTTAGATTAAATGTGGTTTTTATTAGATTCATGATGCTTTCTTGAATATTTCATTTACTACTTTTTATGTGAGCATCATTGAAATCATTATGCATATCTAGTGGCCTTAAACAATAGCGCTTGTTGGGGGCAACCCAATTTTATTTTCTGCTTTTTTATTCTGTTTGTGATTTTTTACCACATTATTAATTCTGTAGTAATTGTGTTTTTGGGTTTTAATTAGTGTTTGAGCCAAGTAAAACCTTTGGGGTGATCTATGGTAGTTGTTGATTTGATCTTGCTGAAAAACAGAAACTTTTGCGCTCAGTCCAGGAATTTTCTAATTTGTTCAGAGCGTCTAATTAGTCTGAAATTTTTACAAAATATTTATATTTAAATTTTACAGGTTATACTAATTTTTAAGAATTGTTTGAGTTACATAAGTATATGATGTTTTCAGATTGCTACAGATTGTTCTGTTTTTTGACAGATTCTGTTTTCTTTTAGTTGTTTGCCTATTTTGACACATCTTTGGGTTGTATCATGGGGTATGAACCATGGATAAGTTAGAATACAGTAGGTATAACACCAATATAAATAAAGAATGATTTCACAACAGTACCTAAACTGGTGATTTATTTTCTTATTCTAACGGATCTCATGAGTTTTCTGCTGAGTTTTGTGTTGTGAAGTTTTCAAGATTTGTGTAAAGATTGGATGGACTATGGAATAAGGAGTGGAAAGAGCCTAAGATTGGGGATTCCCAAGGCACACCAAGTCATATTAAAGGATGCCAAAGATCCTAAGCTTGGGGATGCCCCGGAAAGCATCCCCTCTTTCTTCTTCAATCCATCGGTAAATTTACTTAAGGCTATATTTTTATTCACCACATGATATGTGTTTTGATCGGAGCGTCTCGTATGATATGAGTCTTTGCTTGTTAGTTTGGCACAATCATCCTTTCTGCACTTATTTTTTGAGAAGGACACACTGAATCGTGAATTCGTTAGAATGCTCTATGTGCTTTACTTATATCTTTGGAGTTAGGCAATTTTGCTCTTTGTGCTTCACTTATATCTTTTAGAGCACGATGATATTTGTGTTTATAGAAATAATTGAACTCTCGTACCTCACTTATACTATTTCTAGAGTCTCTAAAAATATCATGGTAATTGGTGTAGGTTATGAATTTATTCCTAATATGATAGGCATCCAAGAGGGATATGATAAAAACTTCCATATTAAGTGAATTGATTATTTGTGGGAAGTTTGATTCCCTTCATAAAGTTCTGAGATATAAAGATGGTAATGTTGAGATTCATGTTAGGAAGTAATTGTGATTTCGTAAAAAATACTCGTGTAAAGGTTTGTCATTCCCGTAGCATGCACGTATGGTGAACCGTTATGTAAGGAAGTCGGAGCATGACTTGTTTATAGATTGTCGACCTTTGTGTGAGGGTCGGGAGCGTGCGATGGTTAAGTCCTACCAACCTCTCCGCTAGGAGCATGCATTTAATACTTTGCTTCAATGACTAATAGACTTTTGCAATAAGTATGTGAGTTCTTTATGACTAATGTTGAGTCCATGGATTATACGCACTCTCACCGTTCCACCTTTGCTAGCCTCTCTAGTACCGCACAACTTTTGTCGGTACAACAAACACCTTCCTCAAAACAGCCACCATATACCTTCATCAAAACAGCCACCATATACCTTCCTCGAAACAGACACCATATATCTTTCCTCAAAACAGCCTCCATACCTACCTATTATGGCATTTCCATAGCCATTCCGAGATAGATTGCCATGCAACTTCCACCGTTTCTTTTTATGACATGCACCATCACTTCCATATTGCATATAGAGTCATATTTTGTCATAGGTATCAAGTTCTAATTTTATTTTGAGTTATAAGTAAATAAAAGTGTGATGATTATCGTTATTGGAGCATGTCCCATGTGAGGAAAGGACGGTGCAAACTATGATTCCCTCACAAGTGGGGATGAGATTCCGGACTTTATGAAAAAAAATAGAAGAGGCCAACGAAGCCCAAATGAAAAAATATATACATAAAAGAGGCCTTCGATGCCCACCAAAAAAATGAGAGAAAGAGAGAAGCGAAATTGCTATTACCTTTTTCCACACTTGTGCTTCAAAGTAGCACCATCACTACAGGAATCAGGGAATTTGACATGTGCCATGGCTGACGGCAAAGAGCAGTACCCCGGACGGCAAAGGCCTTTGCCGTCCGTCAGCAGACGGAAAACATTACGACAAAGAAAAATATGGTAAAAAGGTCCTTTGCCGTCCGCCTTGGGACCACGGACGACAAAGAAATATGTCATTTTGGAGCTAACTTAGGTAAAAATAGGTCATTTAGGAGCTAACTACGCTTATTATGCCATTTTGAAGCTAACTAAGCTAATTATAGGTCATTTAATAGCTAACTTGGGTAAAATAGGTCATTTTGAAGCTATCTAAGCTTATTATACCATTTTGGAGCTAACTAAGAGAAGTATAGGTCATTTTTGATAAAATAGGCCATTTTTTACCTAATTTAGCTTACTACGACATTTATGAGGAAACTAACACTAGTAGAAAACAGACCTTTCGTCCCAAGTATTAGTCCCGGTCTGGTAACGAGCCGGTACTAAAGACGGTATTAGTCCTGGTTCGTGTCGGCTCCAACGGCTAGGAGCACGACAACCTTTAGTACCGGCTCGTGAGCAATCTTTAGTAGCGGTTCATGTCACGAGCTGGTACTAAAGGGGCATGGCAGGCTTTTGGTCAGACTTGGGCCCCGCGTGCACCTTTAGTACCGGCTGGTGACACCAACCGGTACTAAAGGGCAACCTTTAGTGACGGCTGGTGTCACCAGCCGGTACTAAAGACTTCCTACATATACGGTAATTTTTAGGTTTTATATAATTTTAGTTTCAAAAATACTAGAGGTTTATAAAAGCTTTTTGAGTTTCTTTTTGCTATTAGAGTTTTATAAAAGCTTTTTAGTTGATCCTTTTTGCTATTGAAGAATATTATAGTTCATAAAATAATATTTAAATTGATTATTTTTAGTTCATTCTTTTTGCTGGATGCACTTCATGTACAAAACGGACAGTCTCTTTCGAAGTATCAGGGTTTCGGACGGAAACTAATCTGTTACAAAGGGCATTTCATTTTCTTGAACTTATTTGAACTCCAGGATTTTAGTGTGTTTAAAATGCACCATTCAAATCCACATCATCAATTTTCAACCCTTTCTGACTTCATTTGTTATTTTTCATGCAATTATAGATTTTTTTGAGCTAAATGAGCCTGAAATTGAAAAGCACTACAAATGAATTCTGAAAAGGTTGAAAGTTGGCATGGTACCATCATTTCACCCACATAGCTTGTGAAAAAAGTTGAGAGGGTTACGACAAAAGATGGATGCACTTCTTGTACAAAATGGACAGTCTCTTTCGAAGTATCACGGTTTCGGACGGAAACTCATCGGTTACAAAAGACATGTCATTTTCTTGAATTTATTTGAACTCCAGGTTTTCTGTGTGTTCAAAATGCACCATTCAAAGCCACATCATCAATTTTCAACCCTTTCTGACTTCATTTGTTATTTTTCATGTAGTTATTGATTTTTTTGAGCTAAATGACCCTGAAATTGAAAAGCACTACAAATGAACTCTGAAAAGGTTGAAAGTTGGCGTGGTATAATCATTTCACCCACATAGTATGCACTAAAAAGTTGAAAGGGTTACGACAAAAGCTGGATGCACTTCGTGTACAAAACGGGGTTTCGGACGGAGACTCATCTATTACAAAAGGCATTTCATTTTCTTGAACTTATTTGAACTCCAAGCTTTTTGTGTGTTCAAAATGCACCATTCAAAGCCACATCATCAATTTTCAACCCTATCTGACTTCATTTGTTATTTTTCATGCAGTTATTGATTTTTTTGAGCTAAATGACCCTAAAATTGAAAAGCACTACAAATGAACTCTGAAAAGGTTGAAAGTTGGCATCCTATTATCATTTCACCCACGTAGCATGTGCTAAAAAGTTGAGAGGGTTACGGCAAAAGCTAGATGCACTTCGTGTACAAAACGGACAGTCTCTTTCGAAGTATCAGGGTTTCGGACATAAACTCATCTGTTACAAAAGGCATTTCATTTTCTTGAACTTATTTGAACTCCAGGCTTTTTGTGTGTTCAAAATGCACCATTCAAATCCACATCATCAATTTTCAACCCTTTCTGACCTCATTTTTTATTTCTCAGATTCTCGAAATCCTAAAAGTAAAAAAAGTTATTTCAAAAAGAAGATTTTTTTCCTACAAAATAAAAAAATTAAGAAAAACTTTATTTAAAAATAAATAAATGATGTCATATTTGGATTCCTCACATTTTTCTGATAATAATGGATATATTATTTGTTGAATTTCGATTTAGAGATTTAAAGATATTAATTATGCCATATGAATTGAATATATGGCAAAAATGAATAAAATAATAATATTACTTATTTTATTTTCATAGAAATTTAATATTTTAATTTTTTTATTTTAATAATTGTTTGGAATTCAAAAAATTAAATAATGTGACATCAAGACCTAAGGGTTAATAGGATTGATAGCTTACTATTGTCAAGAAAACAACAAGTGTAGACTTGGAAACAAAGGGTGGTCGAACTCGAAAGTTAAGCGTGCTCGGGTTAGGGCAGTGAGAGGATGGGTGACCTGCTGGGAAGTTAAATGATTTGGAGTGAGGGGTGATTAGAGATTAAATTGTCAAATAATTCAAAAACAGTGAAGAGGGGTGATTAGAGATTAAATTGTCAGATAATTCTTAGATTTGAAAATCAGAAAAAAATTAAAAAAATTCGAAAAACAAAAAAAACAAAAAAAATATTGTAAAAACCGGCTGGTAACACTTAGTACGGGTTGGTATCACCAACCGGTACTAAAGTTCCTCCACCACCAGCCCACGCAGGCAGCCACATGGTGGGCCTTTAGTACCGGTCCATGGTCCAACTGGTACTAAAGGTCTGGACCTTTAGTCCCGACCCTTTAGTACCGGTTGGGGAACCGGTATTAAAGACACATCCCGACCGGGACTACTGATCGACATTCTACTAGTGTAAGATAACTATATGTCATTTAGAGCTAACCTAGGTAAAAATAGGTCATTTAGGAGGTAACTATTCTTATTATGCCATTTTGGAGCTAACTAAGCTAAGTATAGGTCATTTAATAGCTATGCTAGGTACAACAGGTCATTTTGGAGCTAGGTAAGCTTATTATGTCATTTAGGAGAGAACTAAGCTAAGTATAGATCATTTTTTGATAAAATAGGCCATTTTGGAGGTAATTTAGCTTACTATGTCATTTAGGAGGAAACTAAGCAAAGGATATGACATTTTTGATAAATAGGCCATTTTTTAGCTAATTTAGATTAATATCTCATTTAGGAGGAAAGTAAGCTAAATATATGTCATTTTGGAGCTAGCTTAGGTAAAAATAGGTCATTTAGGAGCTAACTATGCTCATTATGCCATTCTGAAGCTAACTAAGCTAATTATAGGTCATTCAATAGCCAACTTGGGTAAAATAGGTCATTTTGGATCTAGCTAAGCTTATTATGCCATTTTGGAGCTAACTAAGCTAAGTATAGGTCATTTTTGTTAAAATAGGCCATTTAGAACTAATTTAGCTTTCTACGTCATTTAGGATGAAACCAAGCTATCTTTATGTCATTTTAGAGCTGACTTAGGTAAAACATAGGTCATTTAGGAGCTAACAATGCTTATTATGGCATTTTGGAGCTAACTAAGCTAAGTATAGGTCATTTAATAGCTAAGCTAGGCACAATATGTCATTCTGGACCAAGGTAAGCTTATTATGTCATTTAGGAGAGAACTAAGCTAAGTATAGGTCATTTTTGATAAATTAGGCAATTTTGGACCTAAATTAGCTTACTATGTCATTTAGGAGGAAACTAAGCTAAGTATAGGACATTTCTGGTAAAATAGGCCATTTTACAGCTAATTTAGCTTACTATGTCATTTAGGAGGAAACTAATCTAAGTATAGGTCATTCTAGAGCTAACTTGGGTAAAATATGTCATTTTGGAGGTAAGGTAAGGTAAGTAACCATCATTATGTGGTTGTTAAGCAAAACACTAGAAAAAACATACCATTCTCGTCAGCACGGAGGTGAAGCACGGTGGCTCTGTCTTGTTTCACATGGAGAAGGTTGCCCTGTAGAAGGGTCGTGCGATGCGTTTCGGGAGATATTCTGCACCAAACATCATTTGCAATGTGTCATTAGCATGATGACACTCAAAATATCACTGCATTGAAATGAAACTCACCGTCCCTGCCATGTTAATGACTGGCATCGCCGGAGGGACGTGCTCGGTCTTCTCGCACATAGACTATACATTCGGTTTCGACAAGTCAAACTTTGTAGTTATTAATGAAACGAACATTAAAATGCAAGATTTTAAAAATATGAAGAAGAAACTTACCATGAAGAGCTCGTACGTGGCCCTCTTAGACGCATCGTTCCGTGCCCTCTCCGCCTCCATCAATGCAACTGTCCTCTCCTCCATCTCCTTCATCTCCTTATCCTTCGCCGCCAAAAGCGCCTGTGTTGCCTCTCTCTCTTTCAGAATAGCAGCCTGCAACACAACTCATTATTAGCATTGTAATCATATTGGTTCGCACACACAAGGAATGCGGAAATATAGTTGAGTCCATTAAACTAACCTCAATGGCGAGCTCGACTGGCCGTGGACGTGGTGTTATCTCAGGACAAGAGCTCGTTTGGCATGCCTTTATCTACCAGAGAGTGCTAGGACAACGTATAAGGCCATCTCCAATGGCGATCGAGCCATGGGGCGTCCCGTTGCCGGCTATCATCACCAGCTCTGGATCAATAGGCCCCTCACTCGGGTTAAATTCCTCCACTTTCCTCGCCATCCCGTGATCTCTGTACTTCACGAGCTTGTGGTGGGAGGAGATGTTGGTGAAGTTTTCGGGATGATCGAGGTCAGACTCAGAGAATGCCTTGACCTTCTTGTACGAGGCAGTATGTGCCATCGCATAGAGGTCGTACATCTCTGGCACCTCCGTCTTATTGTGATGCGCCTAAGAGAGAGAGAGAGAGAGAGAGAGAGAGGGGAAGAAGTACTAGTAAAGGGCTCAAGCTAGCATTAAGAATGAATTGCATGAGTCATGAAGCAAACCACATACCCAGTTCTCACCAAACTCATTTAAATTGACGCTCTTTTGATGGTGTGGCACACCAACCATTTTGCCACGCCTCTCCTTGGCATTGTTGTGGCTGGCCTCCCACTTTTCGGAGCACCATTGATCAACCAAGGCGTCCCAACAATACATCTTATCCACACACCATCTCAGGGGCACCTAACTTAATAATGAGAAATTGGAGCGCTACACCTAAGAGTCAAATCATGTAAACTAACTACAAGGCCTTAATAATATGTAATTACCTTAATGTAATGCTCCTTCTCCATCTTAGAATCACGGCACTTCGCCTTTTCCTTCCTAATATGCCGTGAGGCGTAGTAGTCTCGAACAATCTACACCCGAGCCTCGTGCCGCCAGTTTTGAAGTAGGCGACGGCGTTCGGTTTCGATAACCTGTGTCGCGGCCTCCTCGTATCCCTCCTCACACCTATAGAAGGTCTGCAAACGAGACAACACAGATTAGTACAATAACTACCTACAACACTGATTTTTAATTGTCTAAAGGAAAAATTACCCAGAATTGTCTGATCACCATGTCGGCCCTCGTGTGGCACAAAACACCGTCGATCTCCACCCCCGACGGGCCGGGGCACCAAAGTAGTGCTCCCAGGTAATTCCTACCTCTCGACCCCGACCGTGTAATGTAACAAACCCCATGAAGTTTTGCCGGCAAAGCACACCAAGGACGTTGTTGGGCTTGCGGACACCCTTGGCAATAATCCAACCCCTGCAGTGCGACAAATTAAAGCCAACACATTAGATATTTGAGAAAACATGAAGGCAAAAGTTTAAATAAGAGTAAATGAAGTTACTTCTACCCATTTTTCTGAATCGACCACCTTTGCTCGCGGGTCACCGGCACGGGCGAGATCCCCATACTACCACGTTGGTAGACGGTGGCCCCCTTACCCAGCTCCTCATGGCTATCAGCATGGCCACTTGGCTCCGGCTGAGCCAGATCGGGCCAGGTATCCCAGTGGGTCTCTTGGGACGTACCCTCATCCGTTCTTTGCTCTGGAGACTCCTGGAATGAAGCCTTTGGGACACGAGTCTCGTGGGTCGAATGTTCGTCGACCTGAGGCTCGTGAACCGGAGTCTGTGTAGCCTCCACCTCAGAAGGGTCCACCCTAGCAGTCATGTGCTCAAGTGAATCTGCTGGGGGTGGTGGCGAGGAAGGCGTGGCAGCCACCCTACCTCTCCCGTGGCCACATGTACCTTTAGTATCTCTCTTCTTCGCGGGGGGGGGGGGGGGTCGACCTCCTCTCACGGGGGCCGCTGTCGTCGAAGAAGCGGCCACTCCATGCAGAGTAGAGAGCAACACTCTCCACAGAGACGATGCAGGAATGGGAGTACCCATCCCACCACCCGCCGATGAAGAAGGAGCCTCGGAGTGCTCTCGACCCTTTCCCACGGTCTTTCAACACCTGCCATGCCAAATAGTAAATGAAATTAGTACAACATAAATACCAACATGAGTAATAAAATGTATATAATTTAAGTGTATAATCATCATAAATACCAACATGAGTAATAAAAAATGAATACCTAACATGAACTAAATTTTTATATATGCACATAATAATAGTTGAATACGTGACATGAACTAATAATAATCTTGATCGTCTATAGATGCTTCGGGATCAATAAATGCATCATAATCATTGAGCCTTCAGATCCATTACTTGCACGATGGCATCTAGCTGACAAAGCTCAGTGTGCTCATGGAGAGGACGTTTTCAAGACTCCAACATTTCATAGAAGGCCTTTGCAGATTCCTCCATCTCATCGTCTGAATCCCGAGCATCATCAAAGTCCTGCACCATGTCTTCGATCCTGGCACCATGCTTGTCGGTGCGGCGACGAACCACCTCAGCTCTGGCACGTTGGTCAGACTCACCATGAAAATTCCACACCATATAATTAGGCATAAAACCCCGGTTCTACTGGTGTTATCCATTTCAAACTCTGTCCGCTTTTTAAAGTTGTTGCATTTGGGACAGGGCACCATGTTTTTTGCTGGCCATTTGCAAATGCGGCTCTCACAAACTCACTGGTTTTTGTTAACCATTCATTGGTCATGTCTTTATGACTATGGTGACCAATTTACATCCAAGCACAATCACTCATCTTGCCTACCTACTAAACACACAAGAAATATATATATATAATTCATCATCTATATTCATTCCTTAATCAAGTTTGTCAGTTTTATTACGACCATGCAACCTACACACTAATAGGTAGAGATAGGTCCTAATCCCACCCGAGTATGTGTAGATTCAATTTTTTTTCCCATGCTACGCTATAGATCTGACGCAGAATTTCGGCAGCACCTCCCTGCTGTTCTCCTAATACACATCTCGTCAATAAGAAGAGAGGATGTGTACCTGGAGAACAATAGGGAGGCACTGAAAAAATTCCACATCGGATACGAAGCAAAGCATACGGGAAAACGAACCCAATCTACACATACTCAGGATGTCCAGGGATAACGTTGGACAATTCAAAAGGATATCGGTTATAAATATGCAAAGACATGCATATTTTTAGATGCCGCCCTTTCAAACGGGAGACGCATACTGGTCACACATACTCATGATTGAGGACACCTATAGCTAGCAAGTTTCATCGGCACAAAGACCGGAATAGAGCAAATTAAGGAGGCCGGGGAAGGATATGTCATTTGTGATCACCAACAAACGCAGGGGCGGAGCTCGTCCAACACACTGGGTGGGCTTCGAACAACTGCACATTGAATTCCACCCGATCAACACAAATATGATGTTTTTTATAACAAAATGGGAAAATATGCGATCTAAGTCAAAATCTACAAAACTATGACCCCGCCGGGGGTCGGGGATCGGTGGCGTCGGGAGTCAGTGGCGTTGGGTGTCAAGGGTCGGTGACGTCGGGAGTCGGGGTTGGTGGTGTTGGGGGGCAATGGCGTCATGGGTCGCGGGTCGGTGGGGTCGGTGTCGGGGCTCGATGGCTTCAGGGGTCGCGGGTCGGTGGCGTCAGGGGTCGGGGGTCGGTGGCGGCGGGGGTCGGGTTGTCGTGGTGTCCACTTCTTATTCTTCCTTCTCTTCCTTTTCTACTTCCTCCTCTTCTTCCTTTTCTTCTTCTTCTTCTTCTTTTCTTCTCCTCCTCCTCCTCTTATTATTCTTCATTGCCTTATTTTCCATCTTCTTCTTTACATTGTTCTTCTTTTCCTTCTTGTTTTCCTTCATCTTATCATTATTCTTCTTCTTATTTTTTGTTTTTTTCCTTTTTCCTTTTTTCCTTCTTCTTTTCTTCTTTTTTTCTAGTTTTTTTATTTTCTTCTTTACTTCTATGTTTTTCCTTTTCTATCTAAGTTTTTTCTACCTAATAACATAACTATCTAATTTAAAAGAAAATATAAAAATATCTATTAAATAAACTAACTAATAAACATCTATTAAAAACTAAGTTCCTTTTTGATGTACTTCCACTTAGTTCCTTTTTGAGCTTTCATACACTTATAGCTCTAGGGCATCCTTTTGCATGGTAATCCCTACTCACTCACATTGATATCTATTAATGGGCATCTCCATAGCCCGTTGATATGCCTAGTTGATGTGAGACTATCTTCTCCCTTTCCTTGACAACCTCCACAATATTCTTTTCAACCTATAGTGCTATATCCACGGATCACGCTCATGTATTGCGTGAGAGTTGAAAAAGTTTGAGAAAATAAAGGTGTGAAAACAATTGCTTGACTTTTTATCGGGGTTGTGCATGATATAAATACTTTGTGTGGGGAAGATGAAGCATAGCCAGACCATATGATTTTGTTGGGATAACTTTCTTTTGCCATTATATTTTGAAGAGATACAACTACTTTGCTAGTATGCTTGAAACATTATTGTTTTTATATCAATATTAAGCTTTTGTTTTGATTCTTACGAATCTGAATACTCATGCCAGAAGAAAGAATATTACATGATGCATATGTTAGGTAGCACTCCACATCAAAAATTCTGTTTTTATCTTTTACATACTCGAGGACGAGCAGGAATTAAGCTTGGGGATGCTGATACGTCTCAAATGTATCTATAATTTTTGATGATGGCATGCTATTATATTATCTATTTTGGATGTTTAATATGCATTAATATGCTATTTTATATTATTTTTGGAACTAACCTATTAATCTAGAGCCTAGTGCGACTTTCTGTTTTCCTTGTTTTTGAGTTTTGCAAATATGGAATATTAAAGAAAGTCCAAGTGGAATAAAACCTTCGGAAGGAATTTCTCTGGAAGGAAACAAATCAACCAAGCTTGGAGTGCATTGCAGGGACCCTGCCAAGGAGCCATAACCCTGCTAGGCGCGGGTCCCTCCTGGCCACCCCTAGCAGGCTTGCCGTCTCCCGGCAGGTCTCCTTACCCTAATCTGTGGCCTATAAATTCCCAACTATTACCCCAACATCAAAAAGAGCCACGCAAATACTTTTCCGCTGTCGGAAGTCTCCGTTCCCGAGCGATCCAATCTTGGAGCCTTTTCTGGTAATCTTCCGGAGGGGGTTTCGATCACGGAGGGCATCTACATCAACTCCATTGCCCCTCCGATGATGCGTGAGTAGTCCACAACAGACCTACGGGTCCATAGCTAGTAGCTTGATGGCTTGTTCTCTCTCTTTGATCTTTAGTACCATGTTCTTCATGATCTTCATGGAGATCCGATGTAATCCTCTCTTGTAGTCTGTTTGTCAAGATCTTATGAATTGTGAGTTTATGTTCACATTATCCATGAATCTTATTTGAATCTCCTATGATTTCTTATATGCATAATTTCATATCTTTGCAAGTCTCTTCGAGTTATTTGTTTTGTTTGGCCAACTAGATTGGTAATTCTTCGAATGGGAGAAGTGCTTGGTTTTGGGTTCAATCTCGCGGTATCCTCACCCAGTGACATAGTAGGGGTAGCGAGGCACGTATTGTATTGTTGCCATCAAGGGTAACAAGATGGGGTTTTCATCATATTGCTTGATTTTATCCCTCTACATAATGTCATCTTTCTTAATGTGTTATTCTGTTCTTCATGAGCTTAATACTCTAGATGCAGGCAGGAGTCAGTTGATGTGTGGAGTAATAGTAGTAGATGCAGAATCGTTTCGGTCTACTTGATACGGACGTGATGCCTATATGCATGATTATTGCCTTGGATAACTACATGATTATTCGCTTTTCGATCAATTGCTTGACAGTAATTTGTTTACCCACCATGATATTTTCCTTCGAGAGAGAAGCCTCTAGTGAAACCTATGGCCCCTGGCTCTACTTTCCATAATATACTTTCAGATCTATAAACCAAAAATACCAAAAATACTTTGATGCAAGTTATTTACCTTTTACTTTCCGTTCTCCTTTACATCTATATCTTTCAGATCTAATCCTTGCAAATAATCGTGAAGGGATTGAAAACCCCTATATAGCATTGAGTGCAAGAGTTTGATTGTTTGTGTAGGTCCATCCATTGGTGACTTGCTTGTTACTCCTATTGGATTGATACCTTGGTTCTCAACAACTGAGGGAAATACTTATCTACTTCGCTGCATCACCCTTTCCTCTTCAAGGGAAAACCAACGCATGCTCAAGAGGTAGCAATGAATAGTAAATAGCTGCTATACATGCATCTGAGCTAGAAGGTCCCCCCATAGCTACGCCTTGGGCCTCCTTTTTATGTGGCTAAGGGGTCTCCAACAGTGGCGTACAGTACATACACAATGTGTACAGTTGCTACACTGTTATCATACCTAACACTGTCGGCATAGGACAAACGAATTAAATGCCCCGTCTAGCTGTTCCTATTCTTTTTGGGGACAGAAAAAGAGGCCATCCCATCAGCACTTCTTAACCCCTTCATCGCCAACGCCTTGGTACGTACTCAGGAAGATAAGACTTCTCTGACAGGCTGGTCGTTGCATTGGAGCGGTGACATGCTATCAAGGTCTTACCGGGTGCGAATCCTCTCGGGGCTCCGCGAGCCATCCCGGCAAGATCTTCCTGGGGTCCCAGCTTTTGGTCTTCGGTCCGCTGATTGTTGACTTGAACGCCTTTCTTGACATCTTTGTACTTGCATCCATTAGTCCCCTAGCAGGCCTTGCCGCTGGTGTGGCTACAACTGTCCGTGCACAAGTAAGGTGTACTAAAGACCCAAACTTTAGTACACCGACACTTGCGCCCTTCAACTAGATTTGAGAAAGGTGATTATTTAAGTAAGACTTGGTACATCTAGTCTTTTAGGACTTGAAGGGATGCCACACTTGATTGTTTGCATTCTGCCTAGCTAGGGGCGTAAAATAATAGCGCTTGTTGGGAGGCACCCAATAGTTATCTTTAAATTTTTGTTTTTCCTTTATGTTTGTGCGTGATAACATGACTATTTTTAATTTAATGATTTTGTTTTTTTGTTTAATTAGTGTTTGCTCCAAGTAAATACTTTGGGTAGACTTGCATGATGAGTAGAATTGATACTGTGCAAAAACAGAAACTTTTGCATCTAGTGTAGAATTTCTCTGACTTTAATAGAACGTATTTTTGTTCTGAATTTTTTGCACAGTACTGGTATAGTAATTCCCTAGGTTGTCCTAATTGTTCAGAGTTTGTGGAATTACATAAGTAGAGTTTCTCTAAAAATCTTTACAGACATTTCTGTTTTAGACAAATTGTGTTTTTGCTTACATAGTTTGCTTGTTTTGATGATGCTATGGATCGTATCGGGGGGTATAAGCCATGGAGAAGTTATAATACAATACCAATTATGCAATAATAAAATATGAATATATTTATAACAGTACCTAAACTATTTGCTATGTTTATTATACTAACGGATCTTACAAAGTTTTGTTGAGTTTTGTGTGTTGGAGTTTTCAAGTGTTGGGTGTTATCACGATTGATCAAGGAATAAGCAAGGGAAAGAGCCTAATATTGGCGATGCCCAAGGTACCCCTAGTCAAATTCTAGGAATACTCAAGCATTTAAGCTTGGGGATACCCCGAAGGCATGCCCTCTTTCGTCTCAATCCATCGGATGTCACCTGGAGCTATATTTTTATTCATCAGATGATATGAGTTTTGTTGGAGCGTCGTTTGTTTTAGTTTGTTTTTCTTTAGTTTGACACAATCGGTGTCTACTATAATAACCTATTTGAGAGATACACAACATCACCATGATTTGTTAGAATCCTTTACGTGCTTCACTTATATCTTTTGAGCTGAGTAGTGGCTCTAGTGCTTCACTTATATTTTTGTTAGCACGGTGGCATACAAATTTTATAGAAATAATTGAGGTATCTCTATTCACTTATATTTGTTTTAGAGTTAATAAACAGTTACGGTAATTTTCATGGATTATAAGACTAGTCCAAAAATAATAGGTATTCACGGAGTGCGTAATAAAAACCTTCATGTAGCACATAAAAGACAAACTTTGGGTTAATAATATTGACGTGGTAATGTGAAAGGGTGTGAGTGCATGGTTGTCGATTCATAGCAGTTTCAATATTAAAAGTTGTTAATTTTCCGTTTGTCTAAATAGTGGTTATGGCCTGGTAGGGATGTGTGAGCATTATTCTTCCTCGTTGAAATCCTAGTGTTGTTTTATGTTGGAGGCGCGCGATGGTTAACTCCTCCCAACCTCCTCCCTAGGGAAATGCGAGTAGTACTTTGCATTGAGAAAGCCAATAAAACTTGGCAATAATTATGAGTTCTTTATGACAAATGTGAATCCATGCACCTACGCACTCTCACCTCCTCAAATTTTGCTTATCTCTCTAGTACCATTTATTGCCCATTCTCATCTTGAGGATCGGTGCGAACTTCGGCCTTGCATCCAAACCCCGTGGCACGATACGCTCTGTTGCACATAATCCTCCTTATACCTTCCTCAAAACAGCCACCATAACTACCTATTATGTAATTTCCATAGCCACTCCGAGATATATTGGCATGCAACTTCCACCGTCACATCATATGACTAGTTCACTCATCGTCATATTGCTTTGCATGATTGTAAGACAGCTAGCATGACATTTTCACTACAGGAATCAGCTACTTTGCCATCAGCCATCCCTGACGGCAAAGGCATGCATTGCGGATGACAAAGGCTTGGCCTTCGGCCAACAGACGACTAATGGTATGGCTGAAGAAGCTACAGTAAAGGGCACATTGCCATCCGCTGGCATATAACAAAGATCCTTAGGTCTTTGCCGTCCGCCAGCTGACGGCAAAGACCATGGACGGCACACGTGGCAGCTTACGGCCGTTAAGGGGTTAACGGCGTGCTTTGTCGTCTGCTGGCAGACGGCAAAGACCTAAGGTTCTTTGCCGTCTGCCAGCGGACGGCAAAGCACTTGTTTCTTTGCCGGCCTACGTGGTTTCTTTGTCGTCCGCTGACAAACGACAAAGACCTAAGGTTCTTTGCCGTCTGCTAGCGGACAGCAAAGAAACGACATAGGCCAGCCTAGTGCTACCAGGTTGCACAGGTAGCTGCCACGTGGCAGCTTTGCCGTCTGGCGGCTGACGGCAAAGCTCTTTGCCGTCTGCCAGTAGACGGCAAAGAGCCTGCATAGCCCCTGTTTTTTCTGTTTTTTATTAAATTCATTCAATTTCACAGAATTTCACATATATATAAACACATTTGAAAATACTTTAAACAAGTAGAAAAACACATATACATACCAAATCATATCCCTGGGATATGGATATGATCATCCAACACATATATATACATACCAAATGAAAAGTCCATATGCAACATATATAGCTAGCTAACATATCCCACAACAACCATACAATGGTTTCATCCATACATACATATATAGGTAGCAAGTTTCACATTGTTCATCCTACAAAATGAAAACAAAAATGAAGCACAAGAAGAAGAGTAGACTCGATCAACACAAGCTTCCTCATCGAAAGCAAATCTGCAAATTGGGAAAGAAGAAAGTTAGAAGAAGAAGAAGAAGAAGAAGAAGAATAAGAAGAAGAAGAAGAAGAAGAAGACTAGAAGAAGAAGACTAGAAGAAGAAGACTAGCTAGAAGAAGAAGAAGAAGAAGACTAGAAGAAGATGACTAGCTAGAAGAAGAAGAAGAAGAATTTTTCTTCTCTTTCTTTTTCTCCTCTCCTCTTCTTTATCTTCTTCTTCTAACTAAGGTAGGTAAAAATGCCATTTTTTATCTAAGCTAGGTAAAAATGCTAAGAGTAGGTCATTAAGCTAATCTAGGTAAATAGGTCATTTTAGAGGTTAGTAAGGTTATTATGTCCTTTTTTACCTAAGTAAGCTAATTATGTCATTTTTGAGCTATCCTAGTTATAATCGGTCATTTTGGAGCTAGGTAAGGTTATTTTGTCATTATGGAGGAAAATGAACTAATCATATGATAGTTTGGAGCTAAACCAAGGTTATTATGCCATTTTTAACCTAAGTAAGCTAATTATGTCATAAATGAACTAGCTAAGCCAAGTATAGATCAGTATTGAGCTATCCTCCGTAGTTAGGCCATTTTTGAGCTAACTAAGCATGTTTAATCATTTCGGAGGACAAAATGTGAAGTGTAGGTCATTTTTGAGCTATCCTAGTTATAATCGGTCATTTAGGAGGTAGGTAGGGTTATTTTGTCATTTTGGAGGAAAATAAGCTAAGTCTATGTCATTTTGGAGCTAAACCAAGGTTATAATGCTTTTACATAAGTATGCTTAGTATGTCATTAATGAACTAAAGAAGCTAAGTATAGGTCATTTTGGAGCTAAATTGGTCATTTCTTAAGGTAAGTATGCATTTGTTAAGCAAAACACTTGGGAAAACTTACCATCATCACGGAGGTGAAGGACCAGTCGGGTTTGCGCCAGGGTGAGACGAAGAAGGACCGGTCGGGGTTGCGGAAAATACAGAAGGATCGGTCCATGCTTGTCGGGAGGCACGCTGCACCAAAGATCATTTCCAATGTCTCCTTAGCATGATGCAACTCAAATGTGAATACTAGTAACTAATGACCATTGAAATGAAACTCACCGTGGGTGCTATACCAATCTGGGGCATCGATGGAGGGGTCTGACCATTGTTCTGGCACACGGTCTGCACATTTTGTTTTCACGAGTCAGTCATATTAGTTAGTGATGAAAAGAACATTACGTGCATGATTTAATATGCAGGATAAACTTACCACGAGGAGCTCGTATAGGGCCCGGTGAGATGCTTCGTTCCGGTTCCTCTCCTCCTCCAACAGCCTAACCGTCCTCTCCTCCATGTCCCTCTCCCTATGCGCCGCCTACCTGTTTGCCTCCGCCAGAAGCTCCTGGGCCCTAGCCTCGATGGCGAGCTCTATTGGCCGTGGACGAGGCCTTATCTCAGGATCGGAGTTTGTCTGGCGCTTCTTGATCTCCGGGAGAGTTCTAGGACAACGTATCAGTCCATCCCCAATGGCTATCCAGCCATGGGGCCTCCCGCCACTAGATATCATCACGAGCTCTGGATCAAAAGGACTCTGACTCGAGTTGAAGTCCTTTCCTTTCCTCGCCTTCCCCTCATCTCTGTACCTCACGAGTTTGATATGGGAGGAGATGTTGCTGAAGCTCACTGGATGTTTGAGGTCATCCTCGGAGAATGCCTTGGCCTCCTTGTACAAGGCAGTATGGGCCATGGCATAGAGGTCGAACAGAGGTGGCACCTCCTTCTTGTTTTCTCGCGCCTAAAAGAGAGGAACAAAATATTAGTTAAGGGCTCAAGCTAGCATGAAGAATGAAATTGCATGAATCATTAAGCAAACCACATACCCAGTGATCCCCGTACTCAAATAGGCTGGAGCTCCCTTGATAGTGTGGCACACCTTTCATTTGGGAACGCTTATCCTTGGCCTTATTTAGTTTGGCTAGCCATTCGGGAGAGAACCACTCATCCACCAATGCCTCCCAACAGTCCATCCTATCCGCACACCATCTCGGGGGCACCTAAGTTAGACAAGAGAAATTTCAACGGTACGTCTACGAATCAAATCTAGGAAACTAAGTACAAGGCCTTAAGAATAGATAATTACCTTCATTAACTTCTCCTTACTCAAATAATTTTTGCGGCACTTCTTCCTGGACCTCTTAATGTTTGTCGAGGCGTAGTAGTCTTGAATAGCCTGCACCGACGCCTCATGTCGTAAGTTCTGAAGTAGGCGCTTGCACTCGGCTATGAGAACAACAGCCGCTTTCGCCTCGTGTTCCTCAACACACCTGTAGAAGGTCTTCAATCAAACAAGACAACACTGATTAGTACAATCACTA
The DNA here is from genome assembly GCA_022496015.1 of Hordeum marinum. NCBI lineage: Eukaryota > Viridiplantae > Streptophyta > Magnoliopsida > Poales > Poaceae > Hordeum > Hordeum marinum. Next base: position 474,758,931 of record CM039678.1, read on the forward strand.
GGTGCTGTTGATTTTTAATTCTTTAAAAGAGAAATTACCCAAAACTGACGGATCACAATGTCAGCCACCATCTTGCACAAGACACCGTTGACCATCTCCTCCGACGGGGCCGGGGCAGCCATGTACAGCTCCCAGGTCAGTGCTACCTGTGGATCCTCACCTTGGGCGGCAGCAGGGGCGGGGGCGGCTGGCGGAAGGGGTGGCTGGCGGCAGGGGCAGGGGCACCCAATAGTAGGGGCGGAGGTGGATGATGGCAGGGGTGGGGGCGACCAGCGGCCAGCTGCAGGGGCGGGGGTGAGGGCGGTCGGGGGCACGGGGGCGGCAGCGGCGGCTCGGGCATGAGGGAGGCGGGGGTGCGGGGAGGGGAGACAGAGTAGGGTGGGCCGTGCTGACATGTACACTAAGGCTCTTTGCCGTTTGCTAGTAGACAGTAAAGAGCCTTAGTTAGCGGGGTGGCGCCAGGGGGAACGCCCGTTAGATGGGCACTCTCTTTTCCGTCCACTAGCGGATGGCAAATATGCTTTGTCGTCCGCTAGCTGACAGCAAAGAGAGTGGCCGTTAGCTAGTTCTCGTTGTGGGCCACCCTTCCTCTTTGCCATCTGCTAGCGGACGACAAAGAGCTGGCTGACGGCAAAGATATCTTTGTCGGCAGCTTTTTGTTTGCCGTCAGTTTAATTTAAGCTGATGGCAAAGATCCTGATTCCAGTAGTGGTTCATGGATTTTCCATTTTTATATCTTCTGCGATGCTAGATCATTTCATGTCCTGATACATTGTCATAGGCATTCATATTGAGTCACATTGTTTCATAAGTTCTTCATATCAAGATGTAAGTAAATAAAAGTGTGATGATTTTCATTATTAGGGAACTGTCTCAGTGAGAAAAAAAGATAAATAGAAAGAAAGAAAGAAAAACGGAATAAGGAAAGAAAAAGGAAAAAAATATAAACATAAAATAAATCAGAGGGGGAGAGAAGCGACAATGCTACTACCTCTTTTTCCACACTTGTGCTTCAAAGTAGCACCATATTTTTCATATAGAGAGTCTTGATAAGCCACAATTATCGGAGACCACACGAGTCTTCGCGGGTAGTATTTCACCCTGATTTACTGATTCGACACAAGGGGAGCCAAAGAATATTTATTGGACTTAGAAGATGAGTTTTCAAATCAACCACACCCGGGATATCTCTCCGCGGCAAATATTTAGTAGCACGGCAAATAATAGTAGCAATAGTAACAGCGACAGTGATAGAAGCAATTATGTAGCAGTTGTGACAGTAGCAGTGACGGTGGTAACTTAGCAAGATTTAATATGTGAATACCTTAGGCACGTGGATCGGTGATGGATAATGATTTAGATGACATAAATCATGTAACAGTTACACACTAGGGAGAATCAAAACTAGCTTCAGTTCATCAATATAAGGAAGGCATGTATTATGTATATAGTCATATGTGCTTGCGATAAGATCTTGCATGACATCTTTTGTCCTAACCTCCCGTGGTAGAAGGGTCCAGTTGGAAACTAAGAAATATTAAGGCCTCCTTTTAATTGGGAATCGGAACAAAGCATTAACACATGATGAATACATGAACTACTCAACCTACGGCAATCACCGGAAAGAATCTCAATAATTGTCACCTTGGGGTATGCGGATAATGATTCGTAATAGGTGACTTGCAAGATAGGATCCAAATCACACTTATATTGATGAAAACATAATAGGTTCAAATCTGAAATCATGGCACCCAGGCCCTAGTGACAAGCATTAAGCATAGCAAAGCCATCACAACATCAATCTAAGACCATAATGAACAATAGGGATCAAGCCCTATCGAACTTAACTCGATGACATGATCAATCTCATCCAATACCATCTCCGTCCAGCAAGCCTACACAGGAATTACTCACTCCTGGAGATGAGCATCATGGAGGTGTTGATGAAGAAGAGTTGGTGATGACGACGGCAATGAATCCCCTCTCTGGAGCCCCAAACGGAGTCCAGACCAGCCCTCCTGAGGAAGAACAACAGGTGGCGGCAGCTTCGTCCCGTAAAACGCAATGAAATCTTCTCTCTTATTTATTTCTCCGAAGATGTGAATTTATAGGACTGTAATTAGGGTCGGAGGAGCTGCGTCGGATCCACTACACAACATGGTGCGACCAAGGGCTGGAACGCCCCTTGTTGCCTTGAGGCCCCTGATAGCCCTCCTCTGGTAGTTCTTCGCTCCATAATTCATTATATATTCCAAAAAAATCACAAATAGTTCGTCAAATTTTTAGAACTTTATTTCTGCACAAAAATAACACCAAGGTAGTTCTGGTGAAAACATCGTCAGTCCGGGTTAGTTTCATTCAAATCATGCAAATTAGAGTCCAAAAAAGAGGAAAAGTGTTTGTAAAAGTAGCTAAGTTGGAGATGTATCAACTCCCCTAAACTTAACTCATTGCTTGTCCTCAAGCAAGTCAGTTGATAAATCATAAACTCTCTTGTCCTCATTGTTATACACATGCTTAGCTAGTATTCAAGTTTTTAGCATATGTCACAAATGACCATATCCATGAGAACAATTAAACATCATATTTCATCATGGCAATACATAACCAACTAGCGAACAATAATAAAATATATCACATGCAAACAATTTTTCAAAATAATCATGATATAATATGACAACATGGTATCTCGCTAGCCCTTTATGAGACCGGAAAACATAGCAGAGCACCTCCGAGGTTCAAGCAGCGACTAAACATTATAATTCAGGGTAGAAAAGATACAGTCATGCTCATATCCAACATTAACTATACTGACAATAGTGCTATCTAGTCTGGTGCTTTTAGTAAGAGGGTGATGACTCAACTTAAAATTAAATAGATAGGCCCTTCGCAAGGGGAAGCATTGATTTGCAGAGGTGCTAGAGCTCAAGGTCTAAAACATGCATGAAATTATGGTTTTTGTGTGCTGCACTTTTTGTGTCAACGTCAAGACATAGGATTTCAATACCTTCCATGCTAAACCTGTCATTGGCAGTTACCAAGCGGAAATGTAAAGTTTACTCCCACCCACCATACATATACAAGCCATGGCTGACCGAATCCACGAATGCACGATGTTTACTACATAACTTTATTCTTGTAGACTCTGTTGGGCCTCCAAGCATAGAGTTTTGTAGGACAGTAGCAGCTTTTTCCTCAAGTGGATGACCTAAGGTTTATCAATCCGTGGGAGGTGTAGGATGAAGATGGTCTCTCTAGAACAACCCTGCAATCAAATACAAGAAATCTCTTGTGTACCCAACATACCCAATGCAACGGTAAATTATATATGTGCACTAGTTCAGCAAAGAGATGGTGATACAAGTGTAGTATGCATGATATATATAGGTTTTTGTAATTTCAAAATATAAAAGTAAGGTAACAAGTGGTAAACAGCGAGCAAAACGATATATTAATGCTTGGAAATAAGGCCTGGGGTTCATACTTTCACTAGTGCAATCTCTCAACAATGCTAACATAATAGGATCGTATGATCACCCCTCCAAAGTTCATAAGTATCAGAGAACATAATATGAAATTGATGTAGGTAGTAGAACCATGTCAAAGTTATTATTTCCGATCAATTTTGTTAGCTATTCCTATAAGTGTCACAAACAGCCCTAGAGTTCATACTAAAATAACACCAATGATACATATCAATCAACCCTAATGTCACCTGGATACTCCAATGTCACCTCAATTATCCGTGGGTAAATTATCCAACATGCATCAAACAATTTTCAGATCTATCATATTCAATCCAACACAAAGAACTTAAAGGAGCACCCCAAGATTTCAATCGGAGAACGTGTTATGAAACCGTTCAATAAACCCCATATGCATAGATCCCCAAGGTCACACCGGAATCTGGAAGTTGATGCCATGACATATATCAAGTGAATCACTAGAATGCCCCATTATCACCATGGGTATCCACATGCAAGACATACATCAAGTGTTGTCAAACCAAAAATATTCAATCCAACATAACAATATCTCAAAGAGAAATATTCAATTCATCACAACAAGATAGCAAGGGAATAACACCATATGATCCAACTATATTAAAAAATCGAACGATTCATCAAGATCATGCCATCTCAAGAACACGAGAGAGAGAGATATCAAACACATATCTACTAATACAGACCCTCAGCATTGAGGTTGAACTACTCCATCCTCGTCATGGACTCCGCCGGGATGTTGAAGATGGCCACCGAAGATGATTTCCCCCTCCGACATGGTACTTGAAAGGCTCCAGATGGTTTTTTTGTCGACACAGAGACCTGCGGCGGTGGAGTGGAGAGTCTCTATTTATTTCTAAGGGTTTATGTATATATAGGGTTTTTTGGCGTTGGAATCATGCTAAACGGAGCCATGTGGGCCCCCACAAGCTATCAGGGTGTGCCCAAGGCGATGGGTGTACTGGGAGTAAATCTGACATTAGTACTGGGGGTACGAATGAAGGGGGAGCCTAGCTACGACACATGTGTAACACTCGGATGTACATGTTCTGTCCCCACTCGAGAGTGGTAATGACCCTACGTCTCGAGTCCTGAGGCTTAGTGTTCGCTTATGGGAGGTTTCTGATTACAAAGAGTTCGGAACGCTTGGTAGGAGCTTAGGGTGGCTTATATAGAATGCGCTAGGACCTGCCGAGCGCCATTACAAGGCATTACAGGCTAGCAACTACATGCATTACTAGAAACTGTCATCTTAACTAAGGCGTTACTTCTAACGTTCATCTTCGCAACACTTCATGTGAGTTATTAAGTCGCTCGAACATTGCGATTCCTGCGACGACTTCTCTCCTTCTCGACCGAGCTAGTGTTGGACCATAACTGACTGACGAAGTGACGTCCGATTGACAATCAAGATCCGAGTGGATCCTGAAGATGTATCCAAATGCATCGGTAGTCCAAGGACCTTAATGCTAGTGTGGGCCCCAAGTTGGCCCTAGATGTGAGGTCTATGACCCTACCAGTGGTAGGTGCTCTCATCAGTAGCCCCCGAAACTATTGAGGAATGGGAGCCAAGGGGACGATGCGCGGGAGCATTGTCGGCATCTCAGAGGCGTCAGGAAACGGTCCAGGTTGCCTCTCGCTCGGTCTATGACTGCAACGAATTCAGTTATGTATTTTCCGAATGTCTGGGATAGCTTGACTACGCAAAGAATTTGGTTGGCGTCAGACCACCTCTCTGGAGAAACGATCTGATGACCTGAGTGTATGTCCTTCACAGTTGGTGATGCGATAAAGAGGCTAACCTCCCAAGGTTCCTTGCGGAACCCTTGCAACAATCAAAAATCGTCGGAGTGCTCAACAGGTTTGTCTTCCACATTCGGAGTGTCAGAGTGTGTCCGAACGCATCAATGGGTGCAGAGCCCATTAGGAACACGCCGCGGAAAAAACTCGTCGATTTTGAAATCGTGGGAACCGTGCGTGCGTGCGCGAGGACAGTTGTGTTGTGTTAGTCAGGAAAGTAGATGTGGCGCCTCGATAACTGTGTCATGGTTAACGCCGTGCATCCCTAAAATTCTGCACCGAAGAGTTTGCGGATCTCGCGCCGTCCATAGATCTCGCGCCGCGACGGATCAATGGACAAGATCGGGCTGCGCTAGAGTATAAAAATTGACTAGGAGAGAGACAAGAGAGGCACTCACCACTTCTCCTCTCCTCAAGCCCTCCATTGCTCCACAGAAAACTTCTCTTGATTGGACCACCTCTGACCGCTTGCCAATCTGCCGGTGATGACAAAGGGGGCGACCGCGAAGGCTGAGAGGGCCAACAAGGTGTCGTGTGGGTCTTCATCGATCGCCGACGAGCCGACATGATTCATTCAGGGCGACTGACTACCGTCACGGGCCACCGTTGGCCGACTGAGGGAACTAGAGATCCAGGGATTCCTGGTCATGGGAAGCTGGCGAGCGCCAGACGTAGGCGAGGTCAAGCCAGCGCCGCGAGGGGATGAGCGGGTGCTCCTCACTACCCACATCGAGAGGGGTTTCTCTTTGATCCCACACCCATTCTTCCATTCTTCCCTTGACTTCTACGATGCTCAACTCCATCATCTTTCTCCTAATGCCATTTCTTACTTGGAGGCATTCGTCTATCTTTGTGAGAATTTCCTCGGCTGCAATCCGAACGTGGGACTGTTTAAACATATTTTTACTTGTCGAGTGATGAATGTCAAGAAGCCTTCTTGGGCTAAGGGGAAAACGAATGTAGCTCAGTTGTGCGGGGGTCTAGGCATCCAACTGAGGGGGAAGAGTAGCTTCCCTCAAATGAACCTTCCTGGCTCGATCAAGGGTTGGAAAGATTCTTGGTTTTACTGCCATGACATTCCAGTCGGCGAGGATCAATCAGGTCTCCTGCTATATTCGCCTGAGCGCAATCGGTGGCTTCCAAAGCTGACTATGACCAAAGAGGAGAATATAGATGTGCAAAACCTTTTGATTGTACTGGTGGCCCTGGTGAGTCAAGGCATCAATGGCTTGGACCTGCTGGAGGTCTTCTTTGAAACAAGAATTTAGCCGCTGTAGGCCAGATCCCACCCCATGTGGCTGTACTCAAGGCCAGGTGATCCCACACGCACGCACCTCGAGGAGCTCAGTGCTAAAGCCGTGGAGAAGAATCTCAAAGTGATCACTCCGTCGTGCGATAACCATAGGGGGACGAGGCTGGTGCCCCCATTCTCAGTTGCGAATCCACCAAATGGGATAAACTCTGTGTGTTGTTGTTGTTGTCTGAATGATTGCAATGATTGCTGACTAAAATCCCGACTAACAAAATTCTCACTCGGCAGGCCTTCACGGGTATGGTGAGCCTGATAGCCGCGGTCAACCATGCCCCTGCTGAGATGATGAGTGACAACGAGCGCCAGAAAGGCTCGGAAGGCGAAGAGGAGTACGTGGAGGACATTGAGGGTGACGAGGAGGAAGAGGATTCAAACTCAGGGGACGAGGAAGAATCTTCTCCGTCCGAGGAGGTCTTGCCCGAGACCCTCTCCAAGGCGTGCCATGACCATGGAGTCCGTGGAGGAAACACCAATGGGTCGAGTGTCGCCAAGTCTTTGGCGCCTACGCTTCCTACTTGGAGCTTGAATCATGGGCAAGGCGAGCTCGCACCGTCACCCGAGAAGACGGCCAAGCAACCGAAAGTTGCCGTCAACAAACCCCGGAAGGCTATTGTCCTGCCGAAGATTAAAATGGATGTGCCGGTGGCCTCAGCATAAGTATATTTACTACAATTGATATTTTGATTACTTGGCCGAGTGATGTGATGTTCTGAATGACTTTTTCAGAAAGAGGACACTTCGACTGCCTCAGTGGAGAAGCACAAGGTTGCTGTTGACGCTGTGTCTTCAAAAGGTAACCTTCGAACTCACTCGTATAGGGTTCTTTAACTCCACGTTTTCCCCTTGTGCTTACTCGTAGATGATCTTCAAGTGTTTACTGAGGCGCACTCGAATATCTTGTCAACTCCTCCCATGGCCAACATCTTTCCACTACACCACGTCCTAGAGGACCAGCCGGGGGCAAGCAAGGAGGCACTCATCCAGCTAGAGGTGATGAGCGGGAGGCTGAAAGAGGCCTACAACGCAAGTGAGGCACTAAAAAGAACATCTGAGTAAGTACTATTGTGAGTACCATCTTCGGTCTGAAATATTTTCTGTATGCAGCTTCTTTAGGTTCCGAGTTGGTTTGCATCGAGGGCACACCCACTCGGTGTTCTCTGATTCCACTGGGGGTTTGCTGAGCACACCCACTAAGTGTAGTCCCCGAGACTGCCGTCGACTGAAGTAATCGGCGGGATTCTTAGAGTCCGAATGACTTTTGTAGAAATATGTGTAATGGTACTTGTAGAAGAGGATGCAGTGATGCTCCATGTACCAGAGCCTCTTGACGTTGTACGTCGGGGTGTATAACTTGTAACTCTCTAGTGAGGGCAGGCTGAGCGCACCCACGGGGTGTAGTCCCCGAGACTGCCATTGACTGAAGCAGGTGGCAGGAGTCTTAGAGTCTTAATGATGCCTGTATAAATACCTATTGTGGAAGTACTTCATACTTATCATAGTTCCAGTGGGGGCACGCCGAGCGCACCCACTAGGTGTAGTCCCCGAGACTGCCATCGACTGAAGCAGTCGACAGCAGTCTTTGGATCTTATAGTTTAACCGAATGAACTTTTTCATAGTTTCCTACTTTCATCATTGATGTTTCCTTGTTTCTTGTCGGCAGAGCATGTGTGAGCTCGGGAATCAATAGAAAGCCTTGGAGAAGGAGGTGAAGGACCTGCGCCTCAGTCTTGAGGCCGAGAAGGCCAAGAACACGAGGTTGGAACAAGAGAAGCAGTCACTCGGTGGTAAGCGCTTTCTGTCCGATTGCCGAAGAACTTGTGTCCTCTTCTGTCCAACTAAAATTACTTTATCAGATGTTCATAGCGAAAATCTTCAACTTACTAAGAGGATCCAGGCTTCCATTTCTGTAGACTCCATGAAGGAGGCCCTGGAGAAGAAAGACACCGAGCTAGGATCGGTTCAGAAGGAGGCCAATCGGAAGATGAAAGATGCTGAGGACAAGTTGAAATCTCTCGATAAGTGGGAGGAGGAGAACAAGAAGCTGGAGGCCATTGCCAAGAAATCCACGGAGGAGGCCACCGAGGCTGAATTAAAGTTGAACCAGATGTCATCCAAGAGAATTGAGTTGGAGAAGTTCATTGAAGACTTCGGCAACTAAATGAATGAGAAGCTCAAAGGTATACCAGTGAGCCGGTTGTATTTCAAGTTTCTTTGATTCCCTCGTCCTCCAATATCTCTTTTTCTCCTATCTTCTCAACAGATTTTTTCATGGATTTCGAAGAAGAGACATCTAAGACTGATAAGGAACTGGATCTAGTCACAGAAATTCTTCGTGATAGGTCGACTCTTTCTCTCCTATGACTGGAGCAATGCATCAGGGAGGTGATGTCTTGTTCAACCACATGCATACGACCATTGCTACTTCTTGAGCTTGCGTTAGTTTTCCCTTGAAGAGGAAAGGGTGATACAACAAAGTAGATAAGTATTTCCCTCAGTTGTTGAGAATCAAGGTATCAATCTAGTAGGAGGAACAAGCAAGTCACCAATTTATGCACCTACACAAACAATCAAACACTTGCACCCAACGCTATAAAGGGGTTGTTAATGCCTTCACGATTACTTGCAAGGATTAGATCTGATAGAGATAGATAGGAAAGATTGCGAGAATTAAAAGGTAAATAAAATTGCAGCAAGGTATTTTGGTATATAGATCTGAAAGTATAATATGGAAAATAGACCTAGGGTCCATAGGTTTCACTAGAGGCTTCTCTCTTGAAGGAAAATAATACGATGGGTGAACACATTACTGTCGAGCAATTTATAGAAAAGTGTATAGTTATGACGATATCCAAGGCAATGATTATGCATATAGGCATCATGTCCGTGTCTAGTAGACTGAAAGGATTTTGCGTCTACTACTATTACTCGATACATCAATCGACTTCTGCCTGCATCTAGAGTATTAAGTTCATGAAGAACAGAGTAACGCATTAAGTAAGATGACATGATGTAGAGGGATAAACTCAAGCAATATGATGAAAACCCCACTTTTTATCCTTGATGGCAACAATACAATACGTGCCTCGCTACCCCTACTATGTCACTGGGTGAGGACGACGCAAGATTGAACTCAAAACTAAGCACTTCTCCCATTGCAAGAATTATCAATCTAGTTGGCCAAACCAAACCAATAACTCGAAGAGACTTGCAAATATAAGAAATCATGCATATAAGAATTCAGAGAAGAACCAAATAATATTCATAAATAAGCTGGTAATAAACCCACAATTCATCGGATTTCGACAAACACACTGCAAAAGAGTATTACATCACATAGATCCCCATGAAGATCATGGAGAACATGGTAGTGAAGAACAAAGAGAGAGAAGAAGCCATCTAGCAACTAGCTATGGACCCGTAGGTCTATGGTGGACTACTCACGCATCATCGGAGGGGCAATGTAGTTGATGTAGATGCCCTCTATGATCGAATGCCCCTCCGATAGATTGCCAGAAAAGGCTCCAAGATTGGATCTCTCGGGAGCGGAGGCTTCTGGCAGCGGAAAAGTATTATCGTCGCTGTTTTCGGTATTGGGGGAATATTTGGGAATTTATACACCGAAGATTCTGGTTGGAGGACCTACAGGAGGGACACAAGGAAGGTGGCGCCCCCCTAGCTGCGCTGCTACTTCTCGAGTATGCCTTGGTTTCCATGAAGAGGAATGGGTGATGCAGCAAAGTAGATAAGTATTTCCCTCAGTTGTTGAGAACCAAGGTATTAATGCAGTAGGAGATACAAGCAAGTATTGGGGAACGTTGCATGGGAAACAAAAAAATTCCTACGCACACGCAAGATCTATCCATGCTGATGAGCATCTACGAGAGGGAGATTGGATCTACATACCCTTGTAGATCGCTAAGCGGGAAGCGTTAAGAAACGCGATTGATGTAGTCGAACGTCTTCGCGATCCAAATCGCCGAGCGTGCCACGATCCCATCATGATCCATCCTCCGATTCAATCATGATCCTTCCCGCGATCTCATCACGATCTGTCCCGCGATCCAATCACGAATCGTCTCTTGACCTTGATCACTGTCCTTCCGATCTAGCGCCGAACGGATGGCACCTCTCCGTTCAGCACATGTACAGGTCGATGACGATCTCCGCCTTCTTGATCCAGCTCGATGATTTCTCCGGCAGCACGACGGCGTGGCGACGATGGTGGTGGAACAATTCCAGCAGGGCTTCGCCTAAGCACAACTGAAAAAGATGTAGAGGAGAAACTATGATCTAGTGGAGAGGGTAGCACGTGGCTATTAGGGTTAGCTTTCCCCTCTAAATCCTCTGTTATATATAGGAGGGAGGGAGGGGAGGAGGCACCCTGAAACCCTCAAGGTTTGGTCGAAATTGGAGGTGGTGGAGTCCTACTCCAATCCTATTAGGAGTAGGATTCCTCCTTTCCACTTGGAAACTCTTTCCACCTCTCCACCTTTTGGGTTTTTCCCAAACCTAGCCGCATGGGCCTTAGTGGGGGCTTCGTCCAGCCCACCAGGGGCTGGTTTGACTCCTCCCACAGCCCATGAGATCCTTTGGGTTGAGACACCTCTCCCGATGGTCCCCCAACACCCTCCCGGCACTCCCAGTACACTACGGATGAGCCCGGAACTTTTCCGGTGACCAAAACAGGACTTCCTATATATCAATCTTTACCTATAGACCATTTCGGAGCTCCTCGTGATGCCCGGGATCTCATCTATGAATCCAAACAACCTTTGTCCACAACCATACATAACTTTATACTACTGAAACATCACTGAACCTTAAGTGTGCAGACCCTGCGGGTTTGAGAACTATGTAGACATGACCGAGATACCTCGATGGTCAATAACCAATAGCGGGACCTGGATGCCCATATTGGTTCCTACATATTCTACGAAGATCTTTATCGGTAGAACCTCTATGTCAAGGATTCAGTTAATCCCGTATGGTGTTCCCTTTGTTCTCCGGTATGTTACTTGCCCGAAATTCCATACCTAGTTAACCTCGTTACCGGCAAGTCTCTTTACTCATTCGTAATACAAGATCCCATGGCTAACACTTAGTCACATTGCTTGCAAGGCTTATTGTGATGTTTCATTACCGAGTGGGCCCTCAGATACCTCTCCGTCACACGGAGTAAAAAATCCCAGTCTTGATCCATGCCAACCCAACAAACACCCTCGAAGATACCTATAGGGCACCTTTATAATCACCTAGTTATGTTGTGACATTTGATACACACAAGGTACTCCTCCGGTGTCAGTGAGTTGCATGATCTCATGGTCATAGGAACAGATACTTGACATGCAGAAAACAATAGCAAGAAACTCACACGATCATATGCTACGTTTGTAGTTTGGGTCTTGTCCATCACATCATTCTCCTAATGATGTGATCCCGTTATCAAATGACATCTCATGTCCACGACTAGGAAACCATAGCCATCTTTGATCAACGAGCTAGTCTACTAGTGGCATACTAGAGACATGGTGTTGTCTATGTGTCCACACATATATCTAAGTTTCAGATCAATACAATTATACCATGGATAATAAACGATTATCATGAACAAGGAGATATGATAATAACCAATTTATTATTTCCTTTAGAGCATAATTCCAACAGTCTCCCACTTGCACTAGAGTCACTAATCTAGTTCACATCACCATGTGATTTGCATTGTTATGAATCTAACACCCAATGAGTTCTAGGGCTCGATCATGCTTTGCATGTGAGAGAGGTCTTTTAGTCAACGGGTCTGCGACATTCAGATCCGTGTGTACTTTGAAAATCTCTATGTCATACTATAGACACTGCTACCACAGTCCAGTTGGAGCTATTCCAAATGGCTGCTCCACTATACGTATCCGGATTGCTACTAAGAGTCCTCCGGATTGGTGTTAAAGCTTGCATCGACGTAACTCTTTACGAGGAGCTCTTTATCACCTACATAATCGAGAAACATTTCCTTATTCTTTTAGTTACCAAGGATAACCTTGACCGCTGTCCGGTGATCCACTCATGGATCACTCTTGTACCCCTTAACAGACTCATGGCAAGGAACACACAGGTGTGGTACACAACATGGCATACTATATAGAGCCTATGGCTAAAGCATAGGGGACGACCTTCGTCCTTTCTCTTTCTTCTGTCGTGGTCGAGCAATGAGTCTTACTCAACTTCACACCTTACAAATTAGGCAAGAACTCTTTCTCTGACAGATCCATTTTGAACTCTTTCAAAATCTTATCAAGGTATGTACTCATTGAATGTCTCATCAAGCATGTTGATCTATCTCTATAGATCTTGATGCTCAACAATTAGGTAGCTTTATCTAGGTCTTCCTTTGAAAAACTCTTTTCAAACAACCGTTTATGCTTTCCAGCAATTCTACATCATTTTCGATCAATACTATGTCAACCACATATGCTTATCAAAAATTCTATAGTGCTCCCACTCACTTTATTGTAAATACAAGTTACTCATAAACTTTCTATAAACTCAAAAACTTTGATCACCTCATCAAAGCATATATTACAACTCCGAGATGCTTGCTCCAGTCCAAAGAAGGATTGCTGGAGCTCGCACACTTTTCAGCATCCTTAGGACTGACAAAACCTTTTTGTTGTATCACATACGACCTTTCCTCAAGTAAACCTTTAAGGAAACGATGTTTTGACATCCATCTACCAGATTTCATAATTGAAAACTGCAGCAACTGCTAACATAATTCCAACAGACTTTAGCATCGCTATGAGTGAGAAAGTCTCATCGCAGTCAACTCCTTGAACTTGTCGAAAACTTCTTTCCGACAAGTCGAGCTTTATAAATGGTGACATTTACCATCAGCGTGTGTCTTCATCTTAAAGGTCCATTTGTACTCGACGACCTGCCGTCCAACGAACAAGTCTACCAAAGTCTATACTTGGTTTTCATACATGGATCCTTTCTCGGATTTCATGGCCTTAACCATTTGTCGGAATCCGGGCCAATCATCGCTTCTCCATAGCTCGTAGGTTCATCGTTGTCCAACAACATGACCTCCAGGATAGGGTTGTCGTACCACTCAGGAGCAGTACTTGATCTGAAGCTTCATGATCATCATCATCTACTTCCTCTTCAACTAACATAGGTTCCACAAAAACATCTTTCTGCGATGCGCTACTCTCTAGTTGAAACAAAGGTTCAACAACCTCATCAAGTTCTATCTTCCTGCCCCTCAATTCTTTCGAGAGAAACTTTTTCTCGAGAAACGACCCAGTTTTAGCAACAAACACTTTGTACTTGGATTTGAGGTAGAAGGTATACCCAACTATTCTTAGGGTATCTTATGAAGATGCATTTTTCATCTTTGGCTTCAAGCTTATCAGACATAAGTGTCGCATTCCCTAACTCTAACAAATGACAGCTTAGGTTTCTGCCAAACCATATGGTGTCATCTCAACGGATTTAGATGGTGCCCTATTTAAAGTGAATGTGGTTGTCTCTAATGCATACCCCCAAAATGATAGTGGCAAAACGATAAGAGACATCATAATTCGCACCATATCCAATAGAGCAAAACTGCGACGTACGGACACACCATCACACTATGGTGTTCCAGGTGGCGTGAGTTGTGAAACAACTTTCACATTGTCTTAAGTTGTATAACAAACTCGTAACTCAGCTATTCACCTACACGATCATATCATAGACATTTTATCTTCTCATCACGATTATCTCAAACTTCACTTTGATTCTGCTTGAATTTTTCAAACGTTTCAGACTTGTGTTTCATTAAGTAAATATACACTATATCTACTCAAATCACGAGTGAGCGTAAGAAAATAACGATATCCACCGCACGCTACAACACTCATTGGACAGTATACATCAATATGTATCATTTCCAATAATTTACTAGCCCGCTCCATCATACTAAAAACGGGGTTTGTAGCCATCTTGCCCAAGAGGCATGGTCCGCAAGTCTCAACTGATTCGAAACCAAATGAGTCCAAAGATCCATCAACATGGTGTTGGGTAACGTTGCACGGGAAACACAAATTTTCCTACGCACACACAGATCTATCCATGGTGATGAGCATCTAAGAGAGGGAGAGTGGATCTATGTACCCTTGTAGATTGCTAAGCGGGAAGTGTTAAGAAACGCGGTTGGTGTAGTCGAACGTCTTCGCGATCCAAATCGCCGTGCGTCCCGCGATCCAATCACGATCTGTCCCGCGATCCAATCACGATCTGTCCCGCGATCAAATCATGATCCATCCCACGAACTTGATCACGATCCATCCCACGAACTTGATCACGATCCTTCCGATCTAGCGCCAAACGGACGGCACCTCAGCATTTAGCACACGTATAGCTTGATGACGATCTCCACCGTCTCGATCCAGCAAGAAGGAGTGGAGAGGAAGTCTCCGACAGCGTGACGGTGCTCCGGCTATGGTGGTGGAGCTATTCCGGCAGGGCTTCGCCTAAGCACTGCAGAAATCTGATCTAGACATGAAACTATGCACTGGAGGAACGGGTAGCACCTGGCTGTAAAAACTAGTGCAAAACCCTAAAATCCACCAGTATATATAGGAGTAAAGGAGGAGAGGCTGGCGCAAGGGCCAAGGATCGTATAGGAGTCGGCCGAACCAACTAGGATTGGAGGACTCTCCTCCAATCCTAGTAGGGCTAGAATTCGTCCTTTTTTTCCTTTTTCCACCTTTTCCTATTGGGTTTTCTTCTCCAGCCACATGGGCCTTGTGTGGGAGTTTCCACCAGCACACTAAGGGCTTATATTCACTCTCCCAAAGCCCATGAAGCCTCTTGGGTCGAAATACCCCTCCCGGAGGTCTCCCGATACACTACCGGCACTCGCGGTACACTACCGATGAGCCCGAAACTTTTCCGGTGACCAAAACAAGAGTTCCAATATATGAATCTTTACCTCCGGACCATTCCGGAGCTCCTCCTGACTTCCAAGATCTCATCTGGGACTCTGAACAATCTTCGGTCAGCACCATACATAACTCTATACTACTGAAACGTCACCAAACCTTAAGTGTGCACACCCTGCGGGTTCGAGAACTATGTAGACATGACCGAGACACCTCTACGTTCAATAACCAATAGCGGGACCTGGATGCCCAGATTGGTTCCTACATATTCTACGAAGATCTTTATCGGTCGAACCTCTATGTCAAGGATTCAGTTAATCCCATATGATGTTCCCTTTGTTCTTCGGTATGTTACTAGCCCGAGATTCGATCGTCGGTATCTCCATACCTAGTTCAACCTCGTTACCGGCAAGTCTCTTTACTCGTTCCATAATACAAGATCATGCAACTAACACTTAGTTACATTGCTTGCAAGGCTTACTGTGATGTTGTATTACGGTGTGGGCCCTGAGATACCTCTCCGTCACACGGAGTAACAAATCCTAGTCTTGATCCATGCCAACTCAACAGACACCTTCGGAGATACCTGTAGAGCACCTTTATAGTCACCCAGTTACGTTGTGACGTTTGATACAGACGAGACACTCTTGCGATGTCCATGAGTTGCATGATCTCATGGTCATAGGAACACATACTTGACATGCAGAAAACAGTAGCAATAAACTGACACGATCATATGCTACGTTTGTAGTTTGGGTCTTATCCATCACATCATTCTCCTAATGATGTGATCCTGTTATCAAATGACATCACATGTCAATGGCTAGGAAACCTTGACTATCTTTGACCAACGAGCTAGTTCACTAGAGGCATATTAGGGACAGAGTGTTGTCTATTTACCCACACACGTAATGTGTTTCCAATCAATACAATTATAGCATGGATAATAAACGATTATCATGAACAAGGAAATATAATAATAAACACTTTATTTATTGCCTCTAGGGCATATTTCCAACAGTCTCCCACTTGCACTAGAGTCAATAATCTAGTTCACATCACTATATGATTTACATTGTAATGAATCGAACACCCATGCAGTTCTGGTGTTGATCATGTTTAGCCCTTGGAAGAGGTTTAGTCAACGGGTCTACAACATTCCGATCCGTGTGCACTTTGCAAATATTTATGTCCTTCTCCTCGATGTAATCGCGGATGGAGTTGAAGCGTCGCTTTATGTGTCTGGTCCTCTTGTGAAACCTTGGTTCCTTGGCTAGAGCAATGGCACCAGTGTTGTCACAGAACAGGTTCATTGGATTCAGTGCACTGGGCACTACTCCAAGATCTGTCATGAACTGCTTCATCCAGACACCTTCCTTCGCCGTCTCCGAGGCTGCGATGTACTCCGCTTCGCACGTAGAATCAGCTACCACGCTTTGCTTGGAACTGCACCAGCTTACCGCTCCCCCGTTGAGAATAAATACGTATCTGGTTTGCGACTCAGAGTCGTCTGGATCAGTGTCAAAGCTTGCATTGACGTAACGCTTTACGACGAGCTCTTCATCACCTCCATAAACGAGAAACATTTGATTAGTCCTTTTCAGGTACTTAAGGATATTCTTGACCGCTGCCCAGTGCTCCATTCCAGGATCACTTTGAAACCTTCCGGCCATACTTATGGCAAGGCTGACATCGGGTCTTGTGCACAACATTAATGCATACATGATAGAGCCTATGGCTGAAGCATAGGGGATGACACTCATCTTTTCTCTATCTTCTGCAGTTACTGGGATTGAGTCTTACTCAACTTCACACCTTCTAACACATGCAAGAACCCCTTCTTGGACTGATCCATTTTGAACTTCTTCAAAACTTTATCAAGGTATGTGCTCTGTGAAAGTGCTATTAAGCGTCTCGATCTATCTCTATAGATCTTAATGCCTAATATGAAAGCAGCTTCTCCTAGGTCCTTCATTGAAAAACTCTTGTTCAAATATTCCTTCACGCTTTCCAGCATTTCTATATTGTTTCCAATCAGCAATATGTCATCCACATATAATACTAGAAACGCTATAGAGCTCCCACTGACTTTCTTGTAAATACAAGCTTCTCCGAAAACTTGTATAAACTCAAACGCTTTGATCACCTCATCAAAGCGCTTATTCCAACTCCAAGATGATTGCACCAGTCCATAAATGGATCGCTGGAGTTTGCAAACTTTGTCAGCATTCTCTAGATCGACAAAACCTTCGGGCTGCATCATATACAACTCTTCCTCAAGGAAATCGTTGAGGAACGCTGTTTTGACATTCATCTGCCAAATTTCATAGTCGAAGTAAGCAGCTATTGCTAACATGATTCTGACAGACTTAAGTATCACTACAGGTGAGAAAGTCTCATCGTAAGCAACTCCTTGAACTTGTGAAAAACCCTTTGCCACAAGTCGAGCTTTATAGACGGTGACATTACCGTCCACGTCTGTCTTCTTCTTAAAGATCCATTTGTTCTAAATGGCCTTTCACCCTTAAGGTAATACTTTCAAAGTCCATACTTTGTTTTCATACATGGATCCCATCTCGGATTTCATGGCCTCTAACCATTTCTCAGAATTCCAGCCCATCATTGCTCCTCCATAGCTCGTAGGTTCATTGTTGTCCAACAACATGACCTCCATGATAGGGTTGTCGTACCACTCACGGGTAGTACGTGGCCTTGTCGACCTACCAGGTTCAATAGCAGCTTGATCTGAAGCTTCATGATCATCACCATTAACTTCCTCTTCTACCGTTGTAGGTTCCACAGAAACATCTTTCTACACTGCGCTACTTTCTGGTTGAAGTAAAGGTTCAATAACCTCATCAAGCTCTATTTTCCTCCCACTCAATTCTTTCGAGAGAAACTCTTTCTCAAGAAATATTCCGTTCTTAGCAACAAACACTTTGCCTTCAGATCTGATATAGAAGGTATACCCGACTGTCTCTTTCGGGTATCCTATGAAGACACATTTCTCCGCTTTGGTTTCCAGTTTTTCAGGCTGAAGCTTTTTGACATAAGCATCACATCCCCAAACTTTAAGAAACAACAACTTTGGCTTCTTTCCAAACCATAGTTCATATGGCGTCGTCTCAATGGATTTTGATGGTGCCCTATTTAAAGTTAATGCAGTTGTCTCTAATGCATAACCCCAAAACTATAGTGGCAAATCAGCAAGAGACATCATAGACGCACCATATCTAATAAGGTTCGATTACAACGTTCGGACACACCATTACGCTGTGGTGTTCCGGGCGGTGTCAACTGTGAAACAATTCCAGATTGTCTTAAGTGAGTGCCAAACTCATCACTCAGATATTCACCTCCTCGATCAGATCGTAGGAACTTAATCTTCTTGTTATGATGATTCTCAACTTCACTCTGAAATTGCTTGAACTTTTCAAATGTTTCAGACTTGTCTTTCATTAAGTAAATATACCCATATCTACTTAAGTCATCAGTGAAGATGAGAAAATAACGATATCCACCACGCGTTGTAACATTCATTGGACCGCACACATCAGTATGTATGATTTCCAATAAGCCACTTGCCCGTGCCATTGTTCCAGAGAATGGCGTTTTAGTCATCTTCCCATGAGGCATGGTTCACATATGTCAAGTGATTCAAAATAAAGTGACTCCAAAAGTCCATCAACATGGAGCTTCCTCATGCATTTCACACCAATATGACCTAAACGGTAGTGCCACAAGAAAGTGGTACTATCATTATCAACTCTACATCTTTTGGCATCAATGTTATGAACATGTGTATCATCACTATGAAGATTCAATATGAATAAACCCCTCACATTGGGTGCATGACAATAAAAGATATTACTCATCGAAATAGAACAACCTTTATTCTGTGATTTAAATGAGTAACTGTCTCGCAATTAACAAGATCTAGATATAATGTTCATGCTTAATGCAGGCACTAAATAACAATTATTCAGGTTCATCACTAATCCCGATGGTAATCGAAGAGAGAGCGTGCCGACGGCGATCACATCAACTTGGAACCATTTCCCACGCGCATCGTCACTTCGTCCTTTGCTAGCCTTCGTTTATTCTGTAGCTCCTGCTTTGAGTTGCAAATGTGAGCAACCGAACCGGTATCAAATACCCAGGCACTACTACGAGAGCTAGTAAGGTACACATCAATAACATGTATATCATATATACCTTATTTGTCGCTGGCCGCCTTCTTGTCAGCCAGGTACTTGGGGCAGTTATGCTTCCAGTGACCAGTTCCCTTGCAATGAAAGCACTTAGTTTCCTGCTTGGGTCCATGCTTGGGATTCTTTACAGGAGTAGCAACTGCTTTGCCATCGTTCTTGGTTTTACCCTTCTTGCCCTTGCGCTTGACCTTGCCATTTTTCTTGAAACTAGTGGTTTTATTGACCATCAACACTTGATGTTCTTTCTAGATTTTAGACTCAGCGACTTTTAGCATCACAAACAGCTCGGCGACTGACTTTTTCATCCCGTGCATGTTATAGTTCATCACAAAGCTCTTGTAACTAGGTGGCGGTGATTGGAGAACTTTGTCAGTGATCGCCTCTGGCGGAAGGGCAATTCCCAACTCTGCTAGACGAGTTGAATACCCAGACATTCTGAGTATATGTTCACTGATAGACCCGTTCTCCTCCGTCTTGCAAGCATAGAACTTATCGGAGGTTTCATACCTCTTGATCCGAGCGTTCTTTTGAAAGATAAACTTCAACTCCTGGAACATCTCATATGCTCCATGACGTTCAAAACGTCTTTGAAGTCCCGGTTCTAAGCCATACAATATTGCACGCTGAACTATTGAGTAATCTCCAATACATGCCTCCCAATCACGATCCGTCCCGCGATCCAATCACGATCCCTCCCACGATCTCATCACGATTTGTCCTGCGATCTTGATCACGGTCCTTCCGATCTAGCACCAAATGGACGACACCTCTATGTTCAGCACACGTACAACTCGATGATGATCTCTGCCTTCTTGATCCGGCAAGAGGGCGCGGAGAGGTACACAAGTTCTCCGGCAGCGCAACAACGTTGCGTCAATGGTGGTGGAGCAATTCCAACAGGACTTCGCCTAAGCACCGCTGAAAACTGTTCTAGAGGAGAAAATTATCTAGAGGAAGACGAGGGCAGCACATGGCAATTAGGATTAGGGCTGACCTAAAAAATCCTCTAGTATATATAGGAGGGAGGTAGAGGAGGAGGCTTGGAGCAAGGGACATCCCTTGGTGGCTTCGGTCGAAGTGGAGGGAGGAGTCCTCGTCCTCCACTCCTAGTAGGATTAGGACTCCTTCCTTATTTCCACCTCTTTGCCTTTTTCCACCTTTTCCACTTTGGACTTTCTTCCCAGCCACATGGGCCTTCTGTGGGACTTCGGCCAGCCCACTAAGGGCTGGTATTCCTTCTCCCACAGCCCGTGTAGCCTCTTGGGTCGAAATATCCCTCCCGATGGTCCCCCGCTACACTACTAGCACTTCCGGTACACTATCGATGAGCCCAAAACTTTTCCGGCGACCAAAACAGGACTTCCTATATATCAATATTTACCTACGAACCATTCCGGAGCTCCTTGTGACGTCCGGGATCTCATCTTAGACTCTGATCAACCTTTGGTCACCACCATGCATAACTCTATACTACCAAAACGTCACTGAACCTTAAGTGTGCAGACCGTGCGGATTTGAGAACTATGTAGACATGACCGAGACACCTCTACGGTCAATAACCAATAGCGGGACCTGGATGCCCATATTGATTCCTACATATTCTATGAAGATCTTTATCAGTTGAACCTCTATGTCAAGGATTTAGTTAATCCCGTATGATGTTCCCTTTGTTCTTCGGTATGTTACTTGTCCGAGATTTGATCGTCGGAATCTCCATACCTAGTTTAACCTCGTTACCGGCAAGTCTCTTTACTCGTTCCGTAATACAAGATCCTGTGTATAACACTTAGTCACATTGCTTGCAAGGCTTATTGTGATGTTGTATTACCGAGTGGGACCTCAGATACCTCTCCGTCACATGGAGTAACAAATCCCAGTCTTGATCCATGCCAACCCAACAGACACCCTCGGAGATACCTGTAGAATACCTTTATAGTCACCCAGTTATGTTGCGACGTTTGATACACACAAGGCACTCCTCCGGTGTCAGTGAGTTCCATGATCTGATGGTCATAGGAACAGATACTTGACATGCAGAAAATAGTAGCAATAAACTGGCAGGATCATATGCTACGTTCATAGTTTGGGTCTTGTCCATCACATCATTCTCCTAATGATGTGATCCCGTTATCAAATGACATATCATGTCCATGACTAGGAAACCATATCCATCTTTGATCAACGAGCTAGTCTATTAGAGGCATACTAGGGACATGGTATGGTCTATGTGTCCACACATGTATCTGAGTTTCTGATCAATACAATTGTAGCATGGATAATTAAACTATTATCATGAACAAGGAGATATGATAATAACCAATTTATTATTGCCTCTAGGGCATATTTACAACAGTCACCCACTTGCACTAGAGTCAATAATCTAGTTCACATCACCTTGAACTTCACATTGTTATGAATCTAACACCCAACGATTTCTAGGGCTCGATCATGCTTTGCATGTGAGAGAGGTCTTTTAGTCAACGGATCTGCGACATTCAGATCCGTGTGTAGTTTGCAAATCTCTGTGTCATAGTGTAGACAGTGCTACCAAACTCCACTTGGTGCTATTCCAAATGGCTGCTCCACTATATGTATCCGGATTGGTGTTAAAGCTTGCATCGACGTAACCCTTTACGACGAACTCTTTATCACCTCCATAATCGAGAAATATTTCCTTAGTCCTGTAGTTACTAAGGATAATCCTGACCGCTGTCCAGTGATCCACTCCCGGATCACTTTTGTACCCCTTGACGGACTCATGGCAAGGCACACACAGGTGCGGTACACAGCATGACATACTATACAGAGCCTATGGGTAAGGCATAGGGGACGATGTTCGTCCTTTCTCTTTCTTCCACCATGGTCGAGCATTGAGTTTCACTCAACTTCACACCTTACAAATCAGGCAAGAACTCTTTCTTTGACTGATCCATTTTGAACTCTTTCAAAATTTTGTCAAGGTATGTACTCATTGGAAGTCTCATCGGGCGTCTTGATCTATCTCTATAGATCTCGATGTCCAACATTTAAGTAGCTTTATCTAGGTCTTCCTTTGAAAAACTCTTTTTAGACAACCCTTTATGCTTTCCAGAAATTCTACATCATTTCCGACCAACAATATGTCATCCACATATGCTTATCAGAAATTCTATAGTGCTCCCACTCACTTTATTATAAATACAAGTTTCTCATAAACTTTGTATAGACCCAAAAAATGTGATCACCTCAACAAAACATATATTCCAACTCCGAAATGCTTGCTCCAGCCCATAGAAGGATTGCTGGAGCTCGCACGCCTTTTAGCATCCTTAGGACTGACAAAACCTTCTAGTTGTCTCTCATACAACCTTTCCTCAAGGTAGGAAACGATGTTTTGATATCCATCTGCCAGATTTCATAATTGAAAATTGTAGCAACTAATAACATTATTCCAACAGATGTCTATACTTGGTTTTCATACATGGATGCTCTAACCATTTGTTGGAATCCAGGCCCATCATCGTTTCTCCATAGCTCGTAGGTTCATCGTTGTCCAACAACATGACCTCTAAGACAGGGTTGTCGTACCACTCAGGAGCATTACGCGTCCTCGTGGACCTATGAGGTTCGATAGTAACTTGATCCGAAGTTTCATGCTCATCATCATTAACTTCCTCTTCAACTAACGTAGGCTTCATAGAAACATCTTTCTGCGTTGCACTACTCTCTAGTTGAAACAAAGGTTCAACAACCTCATCAAGTTCTATCTTCCTCCCACTCAATTCTTTCGAGGGAAACTCTTTCTCGAGAAAGGACGCAGCTTTAGCAACAAGCACTTTGTACTCAGATCTGAGATAGAAGCTATACCCAACTATTCTTATGGTATTCTATGAAGATGCATTTTTCTGCTTTGGGTTCGAGCTTACCATCCATAAGTGTCGCATTCCCAAACTCTAAGAAATAACAGCTTAGGTTTTTGCCAAACCATATGGTGTCATCTCAACGGATTTAGATGGTGCCCTTTTTAAAGTGAATATAGTTGTCTCTAATGCATAACCCCAAAACGATAGTGGCAATATGATAAGAGACATAATAGTATGCACCATATCCAATAGAGCATGACTATGACGTTCGAACACACCATCACACTATGGTGTTCTCGGTGGCATGAGTTGTGAAACAACTTTCACATTGTTTAAAGTTGTATGCCAAACTCGTAACTTAGATATTTTTATCTTCTTGTCACGATGATCTTAAACTTCACTCTGATTTTGCTTGAACTTTTCAAAAGATTCAAACTTGTGTTTCATTAAGTAAATACACACTATATCTACTCAAATCATCAGTGAAGGTAAGAAAATAACGATATCCACCGCACGCTACAACACTCATTGGATTGCATACATCTGCTGGGGAACGTCGCATGGGAAACAAAAAATTTCCTACGCACAGACAAACCTATCCATGGTGATGAGCATCTACAAGAGGGAGAGTGGATCTACATACCCTTGTAGATCGCTAAGCGGGAAGCGTTGAGAAACGCGGTTGGTGTAGTCGTACTTCTTTGCGATCCAAATCGCCGAGCGTCCCGCGATCTAATCACAAACCGTCCCGCAAACCAATCACGAACCATCCCGAGATCTCGTCACGATCCGTCCCGCGATCCGATCACGAACGTCCCGTGGCCTTGATCACGATCCTTCCAATCTAGTACCGAATGGACGGCACCTCCGCGTTCAGCACACGTGCAGCTTGATGACGATCTCCACCGTCTTGATCCAGCAAGACGAGGCGGAGAGGAGGAAGAGTTCACCGGCAGCGTGACGGCGCTCCGGTGATGGTGGTGGAGTTATTCCAGCAAGGCTTCGCCTGAGCACCGCAGAAAAGCGATCTAGAGGAGAAACTATGCACTAGAGGAACGTGTGGCACGTGGCTGAAAATCTTGTGCCAAAACCCTAAAATACTCTAGTATATATAGGAGAAGAGGAGGATGAGGCTTGGCTGCCAGAAAGGCAGCCCTTGGGTTGGCCAAACCAAGGAGGGAGGAGTCCTTCTCCTCCACTCCTAGTAGGATTAGGACTCCTTCCTTATTTGGCCCTTTTTTTTTGCCTTTTTCCACCTTTTTCCTTTTGGTATTTTCTTCCCAGCCTCATGGGCTTTGTGTATGAATTCCACCAGCCCACTAAGGGCTGGTATTCATCCTCCTACAGCCCATAAAGTCTCTTGGGTCGAAATACCCCTCCCGGTGGTCTCCTGGTACACTACCGGCACTCCCAGTACACTACCGATGAGCGCGGAACTTTTCCGGCGACCAAACTGGGACTTCATCGGTCGAACCTCTATGTCAAGGATTCAATCAATCCCGTATAACGTTCCCTTTGTTCTTCGGTATGTTTCTTGCCCGAGATTCGATCGTCGGTATCTCCATACCTAGTTCAACCTCGTTATCGGCAAGTCTCTTTACTCGTTCCGTAATGAAAGATCTCGTGGCTAACATATTAGTCACATTGCTTGCAAGGCTTGTTGTGATGTTGCAATACCAAGTGGGCCCTGAGATACCTCTCCGTCACACGGAGTAACAAATCCCAGTCTTGATCCATGCCAACTCAATAGACACCTTCAGAGATACCTGTAGTGCACCTTTATAGTCACCCAGTTACGTTGCGACGTTTGATACACACAAAGCATCCCTCCGATGTCAGTGAGTTGCATGATCTCATGGTCATAGGAACATATACTTGACATGCGGAAAACAGCAGCAATAAACTGACACGATCATATGCTACGTTTGTAATTTGGGTCTTGTCCATCACATCATTCTCCCAATGATGTGATCCCATTATCAAATGACATCTCATGTCCATGGCTAGGAAACCTTAGCCATCCTTTGATCAATGAGCTAGTCTATTAGAGTCATACTAGGGACATGGTTTTGTCTATGTATCCACACATGCATTTAAGTCTCCGATCAATACATTTATAGCATGGATAATAAACGATTATCAGAACAAGGAAATATGATAATAACTAATTTATTATAGCCTCTAGGGCATATTTCCAACAACATCAACATGTATGATTTCCAATAAGTCAATTACCCGCTCTGTCAAACCGGAAAACAGGGTCCTTAGTCATCTTGCCCGAGAGGAATGGTTCGCATGTCTCAACCAATTCGAAATCGAATGAGTCCAAAGATCCATCAGCATGGAGTTCCTTCATGCGATTTATACCAATATGACATTTAGCGGCAATGCCACAAGTATGTGGTACTATCATTATTAACTTTGTATCTTTTGGCATCAATGTTTTGAACATGTGTATTACTACGATCCAGATTCAACAAACCATTCTCGCAGGGTAAATGACCATTGAAGGTATCTTATCTGGAACTTCATGTTGAACTATAATTATGCCAGGGATGAACGGTAGCATAATTATAGTGACTCAGAGAACTATATCAATCACTGTCTTATTTGGAAGATCAACTCCCACTCGATTCAAGCGATTGTAGCACCCAGACAATCTGAGCACATATCTCACATGCAGGCAAAGAATCTTTATTGGAGATCTCATATCTCACAAAACGGGCACAAGCCTGAGATCCCAATTTCAGCTCTTAAAACATCTCATATGTTCCGTGACGTTCAGATCATTTTGGAGCCTCAACTCTGAGCCGTAATGCATGATGCACTAAACTATCAAGTAGTCATCGGAATGTGCTTGATAGATGTTCACAACACCTACAGATGAAGCTACAGGAGTTGGTGCACCGAGTGGTGCATTAAGGACATAAGACTTCTATGCAGCAATGAGGACAATCCTCAGATCATGGACCCAGTCCGCAATATTGCTACCATCATCTTTCAACTCTATTTCTCTAGGAACATATAAAATTCAAGGGAGCTACAGCGTGAGCTAGTAATCTACAACATAATTTGTAATGATACTACTGACTATGTTCATGATAATGAGTTTAATTAAACATATTACTTAAGAACTCCAACTCAAATTGACATCCCTCCGGTCATTCGAGTGATACATGATCCAAATTCACCAACTCAAGTCGGATCATCACGTGAGTTGAGGTGGTTTCTACGGTGAACATCATCATGTCGATCATATCTACTATATGACTCATGTTCGACCTTTCGGTCTCTTGTGTTCCGAGGCCATGTCTGTACATGCTAGGCTCGTCAAGTTTAACCCGAGTGTTCTGCATGTGCAACACTGGCTTGCACCCATTGTATGTGAACGTAGAGTCTATCACACCCGATCATCACATGTTGTCTCGACCCCACAAACTTTCGCAATGGTGCACACTCGGGGAGAACATAATTGATCTTGAAATTTTAGTGAGGGATCATCTTATAATGCTACTGTCGTCCTAAGCAAAACAAGGTGCATAAAAGGATTAACATCACATGCAAATCATAAGTGACATGTTATGGCCATGAACTTGTGCTTTGGATCTCTATCTTGAAAGCACCGGCATGATCTCCATCATCACCGGCATGACACCATGATCACCTTCATCTTGATCTCCATCAACATGTCGCCATCTGGCTTGTCGTGCCCACCATGCTTCTACTACTATTGCTACCGCTTAGAGATAAAGTAAAGCATTACATAGCGCTTAATGATTGAGACGCAGGTCATACAATAATTAAAGACAACCCTATGGCTCCTACCAGTTGCTATATTCATCAACATGCAAGTCATGATATTCTATACAACACATGATCATCTAATACATCACATATATCTCATCATGTAATTGGCCATATCACATCACAACATACCCTGCAAAAACAAGTTAGACGTCCTCTAATTGTTGTTGCAAGTTTTACGTGGCTGCTATAGGTATCTGGCAAGAACAATTCTCACCTACGCAAAACCACAACAGTGATACATAAAGTTGCTTTTCAACATTCTCAAGGACCGCCTTTGTCAAATCCGATCCAACTAAAGTAGGAGAAACAGGCACCTGCCAGCCATCTTTGTGCAACGAAGTTACATGTCATTCGATGGAACCGGTCGCTCGTAAGCGTACGAGTAAGGTTGGTCCGGGCCACTTCATCCCACAGTACCACTGAACCAAAACACCACCAAGGGAGGAACAAATCTAAGCATCAATACCCACAAACTCTTTGTGTTCTACTCGAGATCTCATCTACACATAGACCTAGCTCTGATGCCACTGTTGGGGAACATTGCATGGGAAACAAAAAAAATTCCTATGCACACACAAGATCTATCCATGGTGATGAGCATCTAAGAGAGGGAGAGTGAATCCACATACCCTTGTAGATTGCTAAGCAGAAGCGTTAAGAAATGCGGTTGATGTAGTCCAACGTCTTCACGATCCAATCACGATCTGTCCCGCGATCTCATAACGAGCCGTCACTCGATCCCATCGTGGTCCTTCCGATCTAATGCCGAACGGATGGCACCTGCGTGTTCAGCATATGTACATCTCAATGACGATCTCCACCTTTTTGATCTAGCAAGAGGGAGCAGAGAGGTAGACGAGTTCTCTGGCAACACGATGATGTTGCAGCAATGGTGTTGGAGCAATTCCAGAAGGGCTTCGCCTAATAATGGGGGAGAGGAAAATGATAGGCAAATGGCAAATAATGTAAATTCAAGAGATGAGTTTGTGATGGGTACTTGGTAGGCTTGATGTAGATATCCCCGCCAACGGCGCCAGAAATCCTTCTTGCTACTTCTCGAGCATGTGTTGGTTTGTGTGAAGAGGAACGGGTGATGCAGCAAAGTAGATAAGTATTTCCCGCAGTTGTTGAGAACCCAGGTATCAATCAAGTACGAGATACAAGCAAGTCCCCAATAGGTGTACCTACACAAAGAATCAAACTCTTGCACCCAACGCTATAAAGGGGTTGTCAAGCCCTTTAAGGTTACTTGCAAGGATGATATCTGATAGAGATTGATTGCTTGAACAGAAAGTAAAACAAAAGGTAAAAATAATGCAGCAAAGTATTTTTGGTATTTTTGGTTTTAGATCTGAAATTATAAGATGGAAAATAGACCCTGGGGGCATAGGTTTCACTAGAGGATTCTCTCATGATAGCAAGTATTATGGTGCGTGAACAAATTATTGTCGAACAATTGATTGAAAAGCGAATAATTATGAAGATATCCAAGGCAATGATTATGCATATAGGCATCACGTTCGTGTCAAGTAGATCGAAACGATTCTGCATCTATTACTATTACTCCACACATCGACCTACTCCTGCCTGCATCTAGAAAATTAAGTTCATGAAGAACAGAGTAACACATTAGGTAAGATGACATGATGTAGATGGATAAACTCAAGCAATATGATGAAAATCCCATGTTGTTATCCTTGATGGAAACAATACAATACATGCCTCGCTACCCCTACTTTGTCACTGGGTGAGGACACCGCAAGATTGAACCCAAAACTAAGCACTTCTCCCATTGCAAGAATTACCAATCTAGTTGCCCAAACCAATCCAATAACTCGAAGAGACTTGCAAAGATATGAAATCATGGATATAAGAATTTAGGAAATACTCAAATAATATTCATGGATAATATGAACATAAACCCACAATTTATCGTAGCTCGACAAACACACGGCAAAAGAGTATTACATCGGATAGATCTCCATGAAGATCATGAAGAACATGGTATTGAGGAGCAAAGAGAGAGAAGAAGCCATCTAGCTACTAGCTATGGAACCGAAGGTCTATGGTGAACTACTCACGCATCATTGGAGGGGCAATGGAGTTGATGTAGATGCCCTCCGTGATCGAATCCCCCTCTGAAAGATTACCGGAAAAGGCTCCAAGATTGGATCTCTCGAGAACGGAGGCTTCTAGAGGCGGAAAAGTGTTTTTGTGGCTTGTTCTGATAATGATGGAATATTTGGGAATTTATAGGACAAAGATTAGGGTTAGGAGAGCTTCTATCGGCCCACAACCCTACCCGGCATGCCCTACCCCCTAGTCATGCCCCTAGGGCTCGTGGCCCCACGGTGGCTCACCTGCCTTGGTTCTCAAGTCTCCTGGTTTCCTTTCGTTACAGAAAAAATCATTCCGAAGGTTTGATTCCGTTTGGACTCCGTTTAATATTCCTTATCTATAATACTCAAAAACAAGGAAAAACTGAAAAACTGGCACTAGGCTCTAGATTACTAGGTTAGTCCCAAAAATAATATAAAATAGCATATTAATTCATATAAAACATCCAAAACAGATAATATAATAGCATGGAACAATCAAAAATTATAGATACGTTGGAGACTTATCAGCGCCAGGGTGGCTTAAGACCTCCTAGCAGGTCTCTTGCCTTCCTCTCCAAGTTTGGTAGATGTCTTCTAGTCCAGGAAAAATCATTGCGAAGATTTTATTCCATTTGGACTCCGTTTAATATTCTTTATCTACAATACTCAAAAACAAGGAAAAAACAAAAAACTGTCACTTGGCTCTAGGTTAACAGGTTAGTCCCAACAATAATATAAAATAGCATATTAATGCATACAAAGCATCTAAAATAGATAATATAATAACATGGAACAATCAAAAATTATAGATACGTTGGAGACGTATCAGCATCCCCAAGCTTAATTCCTGCTCGTCCTCGAGTAGGCATATGATAAAAACAGAATTTTTGATGTGTAATGCTACCTAACATGTTTATCCATGTAATATTCTTTATTGTGGCATGAATGTTCAGATCCATAAGACTCAAAACAGAAGCTTAATGTTGACATAAAAACAATAGTATTTCAAGCATACTAACAAAGCAATTATGGCTCTTGAAAATATAATGGAAAAAGAAAGTTATCCCTACAAAATCATATAGTCTAGCTATGCTCCATCTTTCCCACACAAAGTATTTATATCATGCACAACCCCGATGACAAGTCAACCAATTGTTTCACACCTTTTATGTTCTCAAACCTTTTCACCTCTCATGCAATACATGAGCGTGGGCCATGGATATAGCAC
The DNA here is from genome assembly GCA_022496015.1 of Hordeum marinum. Classification (NCBI taxonomy): domain Eukaryota; kingdom Viridiplantae; phylum Streptophyta; class Magnoliopsida; order Poales; family Poaceae; genus Hordeum; species Hordeum marinum. The sequence goes on from CM039678.1 coordinate 474,789,655, forward strand.
TATAGGTGGAATACAATATTGTGGAGGTTGTAAATAAAAAGGAGAAGGTAGTCTCACATCAGCTAGGCATATCAACAGGCTATGGAGATGCCCATTAATAGATATTAATGTGAGTGAGTAGGGATTGCCATGCAACAGATGCACTAGAGCTATAAGTGTATGAAAGCTCAAAAAGAAACTAAATGGGTGTGCATCCAACTTGCTTGCTCATGAAGACCTAGGGCAATTTGAGGAAGCCCATCATTGGAATATATAGGCCAAGTTATACAATGAAAAATTCCCACTAGTATATGAAAGTGACAAAATAGGAGACTGTATATCATGAAGATCATGGTGCTACTTTGAAGCACGAGTGTGGAAAAAAAGATAGTACCATTGTCCCTTCTCTCTTTTCTCTCATTTTTTATTTTGGTGGGCATCTTTGGCCTCTTTTTTTATTTGGGATTCATTGGCCTCTTTTATTTTTCATAAAGTCTGGAGTCTCATGCCAACTTGTGAGGGAATCATAGTTTCCATCATCCCTTCCTCACATGGGACAATGCTATAATATTGATGGTCATAACACTTTTATTTACTTACAACTCGATATCTAGAACAAAATATGACTCTATATGAATTTGTGCAATGATCTAGCATAGCAAATGATATCAAAAAATGGACAAGCCATGGAAACATCATGCTAGCTATCTTACGATCATGCCAAGCAATATAAAAATGATGGTGCGTGTCATAATAAGCGGAACGATGGAAGTTGCATGGCAATATATCTCGGAATGTCTATGAAAATGCCATAATAGGTAGGTATGGTGTCTGTTTTGAGGAAGGATAGATGGTGGGTTTAATGCAGCGGCGAAACTTGCACGGTACTAGAGAGGCTAGCAAAGGTGGAAGGTTGAGAGTGCTTATAATCCAAGGACTCACATTAGTCATAAAGAACTCCCATACTTATTGCAAAAGTCTATTAGTCATCAAAGAAAAGTATTAGATGCATGCTCCTAGGGGAGGGGTTGGTAAGAGTTAACCATCCCGTGCTCCCGACCCTCACGCAAAGGTTCACAATCAATAAAAAAATCATGCTCCGACTTCCTTACATGGTGGTTCACCATAAATGCATGCTACAGGAATCACAAACCTTTACACAAGTATTTCTACCAATCCACAATTACTTCCTAGCATGACTCTAATATCACCATCTTTATGTATCAAAACTTTATGCAAGGAATCAAACTATTCAATGCACTTTATATGAAAGTTTTAATTATATACCTCTTGGATGCTTATACACCTCCATCGTATCTACTTTTAGAAACCTTTTTACCCTTATTTTGGACCCTGATTTGCATGATTTGAATGAAACAAACCCGAACTAACGTTGATTTCAGCAGAATTCCCTTGGTGTTATTTTTGTGCAGAAATAAAAGTTCTCTAAATGACCTAAAAATTTACGAAGAATATTTTTGGAATTAATAAATAATACTGGCGAATGAATCAACAAGAGGGGGGCCACCGACCTCAGTACCACTCCTAGTAGGCTTGTTGTAGAACCTATTATGTTTTCATGATTTCAGATCTAAACCTATTATGTTTTTTATGAATATATGTGTGTTCTTGATCCTATCTTGCAAGTTGTAGACACCTATTACGGGTTATGATCCGCATCCCCAGGGTGACAATAACTGGGATTCTTTCCGGTGATTACCGTAGTTTTAGGAGTTCATGTATTCACTAAGTGCTAATGCTTTGGTCCAGTTCTCTATTAAAACGAGGCCTTAATATCCCTTAGTTTCCATTAGGACCCCGCTGCCACGGGAGGGTAGGACAAAAGATGTCATGCAAGTTCTTTTCCATAAGCACGTATGACTATATATGGAATACATGCCTACATTACATTGATGAATTGGAGCTAGTTATGTGTCACCCTATGTGATAACTGTTGGATGATGAATGCCGTCCGACATAATTATCCATCGCTGATCCAATGCCTACGATATTTTCAAATTTTGATCTTTGCTAAGTTACTTTTCTGTCCCTACTATTACAATCACTACAAAGCTACTACTATCACTTTTGCCATCGTTACTGTCACTTCCATATTACTTTGCTACTGAATATTTTGCTACAGATATTAAGTGTTTCAGGTGTAGTTGAATTGACAACTCAGCTGTGAATACTTGAGAATATTCTTTGGCTCCCCTTGTGTTGAATCAATAAATTTGGGTTGAATACTCTACCCTCGAAAACTGTTGTGATTCCCTATACTTGTGGGTTATCAAGACCCTTTTCTAGCGCCGTTGTCAGGGAGCATAGCTCTATTCTCTAATTCACTTGGGCTTTATATGAGTTGATCACTATGAAGAATCTGAAAGATCCAAAAACCAACACCTATCCCTCTATTATGAGGGGAGGTTAGGAACTTCCATCTAGATCTACACTTGATACACCTTCTGTTATGAGTAAGTTTGCGACACCACCACCTGCTAGTAATTCTGATATGTTGCAAGTAATTGATGATGCCACTTCTGCTATGCATGATACTTATGATGATACTGTTCTTGATAATACTGTGCCACTGGGTGAATTTCTTGATGAACAAATTGCTAGAGTCAATGCTGAAACTGATGAAATTATTGAAACTGAACACTATGAGACACCTGCTAGACCTAGCTCTCCTAGATATGAATTGCCTGATATACCCGGGGGTTATGTTATGGAAGGAGAGGTAGCTAGGGACTTTCTTGCTTGTAACGACAGAGATGGTCTTAAGAAATTGCTATGCAAGTGGAAAGAAAAATCTTTGAATGCTAGAATGACATATGATCCTAAGTTTTCTACTTCACCTATCTTTGTTACTAATAAGGATTATGAATTCTCTATCGATCCTGAGTTAATCACTTTGGTTGAATTTGATCCTTTCCATGGCTATGAATCTGAAACTGTTGTGGCACATCTTACTAAATTGAATGATATAGCCACCCTATTTACTCATGAGGAAAAAATTCGTTATTATTATATTCTTAAGTTGTTTCCTTTCTCGTTAAAGGGTGATGCTAAGATATGGTTCAATTCTCTTGCTCCTGGTTGTGTGCGTACTCCCCAACATATGATATATTACTTCTATGAAAAATATTTTCCTGCCCATAAGAAAGAAGCTGCCTTGCAGAAAATATTTAATTTTTTGCAAATTGAAGAAGAGAGTCTCCCACAAGTTTGGAGGAGGCTTCTCCAATTAATTAATGCTTTTCTTGATCACCCTCTAGCAAAAATGAAATACTTGATATCTTTTATAATGGACTAAATGATGCTTCTAGGGACCACCTAGATAGTTGTGTTGATTGTGTTTTCAGAGAACAAACTTTTGAACTAGCTAAACTACGATTGAATAATATATTGAGCAATGATAATGATAGGACTATTCACGAACAACCTCTGAAGCCAACTCCGAAGAAAAGAGGTATTCTGTTTCTCAGTCCTAAAGATATGCAAGAGGGAAAGAAATCTATGAAAGAAAAAGGTATTAAAGCTGAAGATTGTCACTAAAGTATGGGCCTTTTAGTACCCCGTAAATGTGCACGGACAATTATAGCCATACCAACGACAAGGCCTGTCAGGGAGCAATTGAGAACAAATACAACAGCGTCGAGAAGGCATGCAAGTCAACACACTGGAGACCGAAGGCTGGGACCCTCGCAAGATCTTGCCGGGATAGCCTATGGAACCCCCGGCAGGGCGAGGCCCCGGCAAGACCCAACCAGCGCAGAGGCCAGGTGTCGCCTCACCTGGGCACGTGTCAAGGCGCCAGTGATGTAGGGGCTAAGCGGTGCCGATGGGATGAGGTCCTATCCCGTCCCGTGGACAGTTAGAGACACAAGACGGAGCATTAAATGCGCCTGTCTTGCATCGTCAGTGTTAGGTATGATAGCACTGTAGCACTGTACACCTTGTGTACGCACTGTACGCCACTGTTGGTGACCCCTTCGAGAGTATAAAAGGAGGCCCAGGGCGTTATGGTAGGGGACTTTTGGACTTTTGGGATCTTCTTGGGCCCATTCTGCATGAGTAGCAGTTGTGTACTGTAGCGCTCCTAGAACCTGAGCTAGAACTAATCCAATACAACCAAGAAGGAGTAGGGTTTTACGCATCTTTGCGGCCCAAACCTGGGTAAAAAATCCCCCGTGCTGCACGTTCGTCCTGCTCTTCACGCACACCCATCTCCCCACCGAACCGTAAATGGATCCTCCCGATCCCCTAGGTGTCGTTCCCCTAGCATCTTTGGTGCGCCAGGTAGGGGGATTGGCTGCATAAACCTGGTCTAACGACCAGCGCATCAATTTCTTTGTCATATCCATCGCAATGGCTCCCAAGAAGAAGGGTTTCACGGTGGTGGAACCCTCCACATCCATCGCGCCCGTAGCCGCCCAAGCGGGCGACAAAGCTGGCGCGGGCAGAGGGAGTGGAGACCCTGTGCCCACGCGGCCATGACGGAGCTCCTTCTAACATGGTTACAAGGCAGAGCACCTCGCGTTCTTTGTGTCGTTCGCTGCCGAGCACGTCGGAAGAAGCAATGGCACGGGCACAACTACTCCTGAACTTCCCTCCTATTGCCGAGAAGCTCGACGAGTGGAGATCCACCATTCAGAGCCTCCTCAGCCTCGCTGACAAGTTTCGGTCCATCAAGCCGGCTCATGCCAGTGGCAAGAAGGCCGGAGGTGGTGCGACCATGGTCACTCTCCTCCACAGCAACAATGCCGGTCACCGACTCGATGGACCAATGCTTGCGATGGTTACTCGACGGCGATGTCTGGTCCACGGACTCGCAGCGATCAATGTCAAGTTCTTCGAGAATGAAGCAGAGAAGACGCTCGAACTACGATCGAGCGGCGGCAGGAAGCGCGCCGTCAATCTGATAAGCACGCGGGATCCACTGTAGACAAATCCGCGCCAGAGTATCTTGTCTGCCTACCTTACAAGGTGGGTTGTCCAGCGTATACCCGTGAGCTGTGGCAAGTCGAGTGGCCCAATTCCCGCATGTTCAAGTCGGAGGTCCTAGAGAAATATGGCGGCAAGACTCACCCGTCAGAGTTCTTGAGCATCTACACAATTGCGGGGCAGGCTGCCGGGGCTCGCGATGACAAGATACTCGCCAACTACTTCCCGTTCGTGCTTAAGATCAACATCGGGTCATGGTTGATGCATTTTCCAGAAGGATCCATTTCTTCCTGGGCAGATGTGTGCCATGAGTTTGTTGGCGCTTTTAACGGAGGTCATCAACCTCCTGGCCAGGAAAGTGATTTACATCTCATCCCCTAGAAGGAGGGCGAGACTTTGCACAAGTACATCAAGAGGTTCAGCCTCATACACCACAACATACCAGATGTCCATCCTACCGTTGTTACCAGCGCGCTCCATCAGAACGTGCGCAACCGCGGGATGCAGGAAGAGCTGGCGATGAACAAGGTCAGGGATGTTTCCGAGATCTATGCTCTGGCAGATAAATGTGCTCGAGCTGAAGAAGGCAGGAGGCTCCCCGGCGTGGACACGGGCACAGGGGTCGACTCTAAGGATGGGGACACTGTCGCCTCAGCAAAGAAGGGACGGCGGCGTAACAGGAAGCTCAAGGGAAAGGCCGTGTGTGGGGACCATGACTCATAATTTGTGATCACCGAATGTATGTGCACAGTGATCCTAGAGATCAATGCTCACTGAACACACAAAACCTGAATAACAAGAGTCTTACATCCTTTACATACCAGTTTACTCAAATATGGCCTATATGACCAAGTCTTCATAAACTTGCAGCGGAAAATCTTTGACGATAGCATGAACCCAAGCCATCTTCCTTAACCACACATGCATTCTGACTAGGAAACATCCTAGCTCGTACGTACGTCACCAAGGTAATCTTCATCACAACCTGGTCTTTCATGCCTGGCCAATAAACTAACCAGTGGCAAGCCAATGAGTATTTTGAATTTACTCGCAAGAAACCCATGTTTGGAACAAGGCAATAACAATGCATGATATAGCACTAATAGGTAATTTTGCATAAAGCTAATTTTTAATGCACTGACATGATCAAATAACCTGTGTAAGCATGCATCAACAGTTGGCAGATATCCATATGAACAAGTTACAGATATCATCATAAGTAGGGGTTGAACATATCATGTTTGTTCATCACATTAAGTCATCAGACTTATCTCAAGTGTCATCCTTCTGTCATCTGCACACGCACACACACCAAGTTTGCGAAAACATCTGGACGTAGGACAAGAGCGGTCATCCAACTGTCCTTGACCGTGGACACGGCTATTCGAATAGTTTTACACTCCGCAGGGGTTGCACACTTTACCCACAAGACTCGAGGAACTTACGTGTCATCCAAACTCGCGGTATTTAACGTACCCGAGGTAAGCACTCGAACAATGCCTTTCCCCTGGCAATACTAAACAAAGAGTCCACTCGATTGGTACACAACCCACATGGTGTACATAACATGTAGCATCCATGCAGGGACCAACGGTGTGCCCGGTGCCTGTGAAGACAACGCGTGATCGTCCATACCAGCACGACCCTGTATCGAGAGTGACCAAGTCACTCCCACCACTAGTAATGCGGGCTCTATGTTAGTACCCCACCAAAGTAATCAACAAAGCCCCGTACCATATGGGGTATCGTGGTTGCACATGCAAGCTTGGAGCAATAGTTGCAACTTACACCAATCCGTTTTCGAGAACCACACACACTCACTTGCTCCGGTACACCACTTCTTTATCAAGTTGCTACCAAGCTCATCATTATCTCCCTCGGGCATTAGTGGCACCCGACGTTTTTTTTTGAAGAAGTCTCTAAAATCATTTTATTTTCCGTCACCATGCATATTCCTGTCCCACATTGCATAGCAACTACTAGCATCCTTTCTACTCCCACCTGCACAGCCCTCATAAGGATGGTAGGGTCATGCACGATGCAAGTATCAATGGTAAAAGTAACGGAGGCATCCCACCGAAGTGGTCACCACATCACATGTTCAACCACAAGGAGTAAGGTGCTATATGACATGACTGAAAATGGTTTCTTAACATGGTCAAAGGGTTGCTTGCCTGGCTCAGCAAATTCTTCGAGGTCTTCACATCACTACTACGAGAAAGCCTGGTAGTAGCACTTGAAATACCCTTACTAGTAGCGCTGGGTCCAGCGCTACTTCTAAGGTGCTACAACTAAGTTGTAACAGTAGTGCTGGTTGGTGGAGCGCTACTGCTAAGTCTGGTTAGCAGTAGCGCTGCACTGACCAGCACTACTGCTAACTATGTGTAGTGCAACATAAAGTCAAGCGTTGCTGCTAATCCAGCGCTGCTGCTAGATGCCTTCCAGTGCTGCTGCTAGTATTCTTGCTTCCACAGATTCATACCCCCTCTACATATTCGTGATGTATTTATATAGTCTTTATACATTATTTTCATCAGATCACAATAAACATTCACTATTATCATCATATCATACAAAGAAAGTAGTCCTGTCATACCATCATCATCATCATTCAACACAAATATCATCACATCTCGAAAATAGCGATACACAAGTCATGTCGTTTCTCGAATAAGTGCAACTGCATGGTCATTGCACACACACAAGTTTCATCATCTCTATCTAAACCATGATGTAGAAGAGAAGAGCGATCAGCAGGAGCAAGACCGCGACTATGTAGTACTTGAGGTACCGGCGGTTCCGCCCCCGCTCTTGACGGAGCGTCCACCTCAAGTAACTCCTTTCTACTTCGGCTCTGCTGTCGAACCCGTTGTGGCTAGCACCCGGGTAATTGTCCACCTGGGCCTGAGCATTTGGCGAGTGGTCGTAGACTCCTGGAACCTTCCCAACGAACACGATGTAGCAGCCCTTCGCCATCTCTGATCTATGTACCTACTTCATGAACGATAATATGCAATATAATGTACTTAAGAACACAAAGAGGCATAATTAGCAAAATACAAGCAACCTATAGTAAACATAAATGACGAAGTTCCTCATACCCAAACTAATTAACTAGAGCGATCAGGACCATGGTTTAATTACATCACATAGTTTCGTATGGATGCTAGTGACACATATATTGTCAACGACAATTAGTCCTCGGTCCAATCTTCATAGTCAGGGAGGAAGCACCTGACATTCTCGAAAGGCTTCAGGTCCAGACGCTAAGAGATTAGCAGTTCTCGGACATCATCCCGCGTGATTGGCCGATGGTAGAACATCCTTGTTGGTTCGAGGACCTGCTTCACGATCACTTGGGCAAGCTCACACTGCACGTGATAAAACTCAGCTCGGATTCGATGATCCGGTGTCTTTCCTATGCTTGTGGCCCCGTTGACAATCTCGGCATTTTTGGTAGTAGCTGACATGCGAAGGCATTGATTATCCCTTCTGAACTCGAGAAGGTGATGCATGAGGTTGAATCCATCAGCCTTACTGATGTGTGGTTGCTGGATGCAGCAGAAGTCGGTCTTATGGCTGAAATCCATCCCGTTCCTCCTGTACTTTTTCACCTTGATATATCCACCAGACAGGCTGAACGTTAACAAGGCACTATCAAGAACACTTTTTATGTGATTGTAATCCTTTTTCTTGATGTTCTTCGATGAGTCCAAGTATATAGCATGAGAGTATTCTGGGTATAGAACGATGAGGACCCTCCCCCCCGCTGCGCAAATTAAGTACACCTCAAATTAGCCTCCATGCTTGCAAAGGAATGATTAGCACTTACGAAAGGATATGCGCGGATGACTTATGTGGGATGATAAGGCAGGAGAATCGCTTCCTTGTCCTTATTAGCGATCATGAGGCCGCTGATGTACTTGCTTGCATAGTCACGGTGCTCTTCGTAGACTTCCAAGAAGCTCTTGTGCATATGGTATGGGTCCGCGTCGCAGATATATTTTATGTTCTCGATCCTGATGATGTAGTTGAGATACAGCGCATACATGCAGATGAACTGGAAATCTAGCTTGGTCATGTGGAACATGTCGTAGATGTAGTCAAATCGCAATATGAACTTATCCACGGGCCATCCCTCAATGTACAACTTCCCACCCGGCACCTGAGCCGCGTAAAGTTGGTATCCTAATTTTTTGGAGATGAGAAGGCTTTTCTCTCTGGCTAGCACATCATCATGAAGTCTCCTTAGATCATTGTTCAGTATGTCCTCTAGTGCTTTCTAAGGTAGGATTGGGTGGCCGGCGACATGGAAACGCTCCACACCTATGACAGGTATTGTGCCTACCTCTTGGGTCTTCAGAGGCGGCTGGCTGCTTGAAGCAGCTCTGGCACCTTTAGGGCCTCTCCTGTCCGGTCTCCTCCTTTGCTTCTTGGCGGGTGGCGGTAGTGAGCCCATCATACCTTCCCTAACTGTCACCCCCAGTGTTGTCGGGCTAATCAGTGGATGGCCCTCGGGTTGTTGCTGGGTAGAGGCGGCATCTAGAGGCGTCTCTTGTGAGGATCACTTGAAGAGAGACTTTTTGCATTCCGCCTTAGGACGTTTTGGCTCCGGCAAATCAGGCAGCATCAAGTCATCATCTCCATGCTCATAGCCTGAGTCCTCGTAATCCTGAGCCATCAATCCTCCATCATCATCATAGGCGGTATTGAAATACTTGTCGGGGTCATCATCATCATCCTCCATGTCATCATCCGCATCTGCTTCTTCGACAAAGGGGGCGACGTCATCTGGCACTTATGGAGGCTCTCCCTCGCGTTGTCCGCTATCACCCACCACGACTGGTGCAGGTAATGTGGTAGGTGGGGTGGTGTTCAGACCATCTTGAGAAGCTATCGTTGGTGTGATACTGGGCACCTCGACATGAAGAAGAGTCTTCGGCCAAGGCAAGAACCAGTTCTTGCATGCGCCAATCCATTGGGGGGGTCTGCTCGTCATCGACTGGTACCGGAGGAGGCAAATCCTCGAAGCCCGCTAAGACACTGGCCACGTTAACCTTGAAGACGCCATCGGGCATCTCTGAGTTGTGGAACATGTGGTCCTTTGGCTTCACGATCATTGCCTTTCCCACGGCCACCTTTTGGCCCTTGATGTCGTACAGTAGGGTGCACGGGGTATCCTTGTCCTAAGAAGACATGTCTGCAACGTCAAACATCCGAAAGGGAATTGAAATGGAAGACTATATAGACATGCTGGTGAAAAGGCTATGACGCGTAATTACCGTGAGGGCATCGAGCTCAGCCATAGACGAAGGCCCGCTGAGTTGGCCAGAGATAGAGGACGGGCTGCTATGAATAGGAGCAGGAGCATGTGCGGTGGCGTGAGCAGGTGCTGGTGGTGTGATGTTCACCGAATTTCTCCCGACATAGCTGGGAAGCGGAATGTCCGCTGGCCCTTTATCTGGATTTTTCTTCGTCCATTCAGAAAATGTCGGAAGCAAGTTGGAAATGGAAGATGTGAAGTCAGCCGTGACGCTAGCTACCGCTGCACTAACCCTTGCATCGACTATCTCTTCCAACTCTGCTTTGGTCTCAACTTTGGACTTATTGATCGCAAGCGTGACATTCTCATCGATGGTCTGTTAAGTAAGCAACTTTCTCTTCCTTCTTTCCTCTAGCTCATCGTGGTAGCACGTCTTCCACGAGGCGCAATCTCCAATGCCATGCACACGTCCATAGGACGGCCGTGTGTCCTCCGGGACCTTTTTCAGTATATTCAGGGCCCAGTTGAAATGGGTGTCCCACTTGAGCCTCACCGACGACTGTGACGACTCGTCGCTTTCGGCTGCCTTTTGGTGCTGCTCTTTCTGCAAAAGGAACGGGGATGGTTTACTAATAATGTGACAAAACATGTAGTCGAATTGATTGGAAGCTAATATGATAATGTGGTAATATAACAATTACCAGAAGTCTCATGAACTTCCTCGTGTTCGCGTCCGTGTAAAAGGTCTTCTTGATGCGGTCCCACTTGTACTGGGCCCTCATCCAGTCAAGCTCCAATAGGTTGGTGAACCCCGCCAAGTGGTGTGGGATTCCGTGACTTTCACCTCCGGCGTCCTCCTTGGCCCATACGTGCCTCTTCCCCTCGTAACCATTGCTTCCGAGGCGGTGGGGAGGCATGTTCCTGGCCTGGAGCGCCTTCATTTTCTCTAACTTTTTCTTGGTTTCATCTTTAGCGCAAGTCTCCTTGAATTTTTCAAACTCCTCTTCCATAAGTGACGGATTGTCAGCATGAATCTTGGACCACGATTCATTCTTATCAATCGCTTTTTTCACCCGAACTTTCCAGGCAGACAAGTCGTTGGTGAACGTCACCATCGCCTTGTTGTTTATCTTTGTCATGGCGTCATCGTCCCACGGATCTTTGCTTTCTTTCCAGCCGGGGAACAAGAACCTATTGTGCAACTTCTTTAGGAGCATGTGCTCCATATGTGGTATCTTCTTCAACTTCTCGTCGTTGATGTTGGCGGTTTCCCTGAGGATGCATCCTAGTTGATTACCCCAGCACGAGCGCACTTCATCCACCACCGTTGGCTCTAATTTCTTCGGGTGCATCTCCGTGACCACAATTTGTCCGTTGCCGAGCTTGTTTGGTCCTTGTTTCCTCCTCTACTTCGGTGCTTTACCATCTACGGCAACATCGTTGCCGGTCTTGGGGGTGGTGTTGGTGCTGGTGCCAGTGTTGGTGCCATTGTCGGCATCGGCGTCGGGTTTGGTGCCACTGTCGCCACCATGCACCCCCATCTGGTGTTTGTCTAGGTAATCGAAATAGTGATTTGCTGCCTCGATGGAGCCTTCTTCGAGCTGAGCAGAACCGCTGGATGAGGCGTGGCTAGACATGTTTCCTATTCAACAATTGTAAATAAAAGATATAATGAAGAGAAAAAAGGGGCCTATATTTGGTCGGAAGATTGATTCATTCCCCTTCCGGCAAATCCCGGGCACTCCATATGTCCTAGTTTCTAGCACAACTCATGCCGAAAATCACAGAAATTTTCGGCATGACCTTTGCTAAAAAGCGGACATATGGAGTGCCTAAAATTTTCCGGAACGGAAATGAATCAACATTCCGACAAAACATAGGCCACTCGGATATTCTTCGACATTCAACCAACATTGCAAACATTTTGCATCCAACATCAATTTGCAACATTTTGCAACACACATTTTACAAAACACATTTCACAACAAACATCAATTTGCAACAAACATTTTGCAACCAACAGGAGCACATATATAACATCAATTTGCAACCAAAATTCAACCAACAGGAGCACATTTATAAATTTTTGCTGCTGTTTTTTATAATTTTGCTACTGTTTTTATACCTACAAAGCCTAGCTAGTTTTTAATTTAAAGCAACAAAATTTGCTACTGGTTTTTATTTAAAGTTTTTTATTTATACTTTTAACATGGAATTTTTTTCAACCACTCAGAAATGAATTTTTTTCTTCTCTCCACAACAAGCTTATTCTAAAACCCTAACAGATATCAACCACATGGAATTTCAGCAAACTTGTAACAAGACCCTAACAGATATGAAGGACCGGATCATCAGGTCGCCAAACAGACCGGTTCCATAGTATATGATATGACCAGTTCACACGAGGGATGGAGGGAGGGAGGTGGGCGGGGGTACACACAGAGAACGGCGGTGGCGCTTCCTTGTCGACGGCGAGAGGGTGAAGGGGGTGTCGGATACCGGGGGCGTTGAGGGAAGCAAGGGTGGCAAGGTCGAGGGCGGGCTTACGTGGCGATGGTGAGGTCGAGGGAGGGCTCGGGCGTCCGCGTGGACGAGGAGAAGGTCAGAGCAGCGGGCAGGGGCGACGGCGGTGCGCGATAGAGAGGAGGAGGGGAGGTACGTGGGAGAGTGAGGGGGAATGGGAGTTCGCAAAATTTGGGCACGCGCGGCGGTTAACTCAAAATAGTAGTAGCACTGGGTTAGGACCAGTGCTATAACTACATTAGCTATAGCGTTGTGTGGTAATCCAGTGCTACTGGTAACTTTTTAAATTTCCTGTTTTTTTAATTCAAAAATGCATATAGTAGTAGCGCTGGGTTAGGAGCAGCGCTATAGCTACATTAACTATAGCATTGTGTGGTAATCCAGCGCTACTGCTAACTTTTTAAATTTTCAGTTTCTAATTCTAAAATGCATACACTAATACCGCTGTGTTAGGATCCAGCGCTATAACTATATTAGCTATAGCGCTGGTTAACAATACAGCGCTACTGATATGTATTACTTTTTATTATTTTCCTTTTCTTTTCTGATAACTTTTCTTTTTCTTTTGTATTACCTTCTCCCTTTTGTTTTTGTTTTTTTGTATTGCTTTCTCCCTTTTGTATTTCTTTTGTATTGCTTTCTTCCTTTCTATTTACGATGGCGTCTCCCTCCCACACTGCATGAATATCACCGGAACCATGCATGCATGTGGTGATAACGTATATATCAGTTGACCCACAACGGTTACTTAAGTGCGGACACAAAATAGATACATATATATAAATGATGGTTTCTCAGCTGCATCGATGACGTTTCACATTGAGCTTCTTCCCTTTCTTGTTCGTTGCCGAATAATTGAGCCCCTCCTTGTGACTTTTCCAGAACCAGGGAGTACGATCTTTCTTATGTAATGTAGTATTGATTCTTCTTTTCACGTATGCTTCATCATCATCGTCATCTTCCCTCATCGGGTTGCCATATTGGTCGCAGTCTTCCTCGTTGGTGACTCCATCCATTCCGACGATGCTCCTTTTGCCTCTCCTCATGATAACACGGCTCGGATTGCTCGTGTCAGTTATGAAGAAGCATTGTGTCATGTGCTTAGCATGTACCCATGGCTTAGTTTTGGCAATGATGTTAATGTTCACGGTTGCGCTCGTTGCGTTAGAGGGGTGGTATAGACATGGTAGTGAAATACTTGTTTTCTCTTACAACGTCCTTAGCCCATCTGACACGGAACATCGTCGCATCGATAGTCATGCTCCCAGATCTCTTTGACCCTTCTGTAGAATCTTTCAGTTGTGCCGTTGGCATCGGTCACGCATTGAATCGTCACCCCAGAGTTCTGGTAATCACTGTCCATGTCCTTGTCCTTTGTGTAGAACGTGTACCCATTGATACTATATGACTGATAGGTTGCGAGTTTGGGCGCGAGGCCATGTGCTAAGGCATGTATGAGCAATCCGTCCGAACTGCCCTCTTCCGGGGGATTTTCAAGAACTTGCTCTTTGAACCAAAGCAAGAAAGTGGCGTTGTGCTCTATAGTAACTTCATCATCCGTCTTTAGCATCCCCTTATCACGATACATATTTGTGATGGTTTCTTTATGCCGTGCCACATAATCATCTACCACATCTAGGTGTCGTAGCACTACTAAGTTAGCCATGTCTAAGTCGTTCCGTCGATCCGAGTAGTCCACGTGCAATTCCCTCTGGCCGTTGTTGTGACCTTCTCCTCCGAGCCTCCCATCATCCTTGTTGACGGGCAAACCAACAACAGGGTCTCCGACGCCTATATAATTCTTGCAAAAGGAGATGCACTCATGTGTTAGATACCCCTGGACGATGCTCCCATCGAGACGGGACATGTTACGAACGAATCCTTTGATGATTCCATTCATCCTCTCGAACGACATCATGTTGTGAAGGAATGTCGGCCCGAGGTCGATGATGTCTTCCACGATGTGGACACACAGATGCACCATGACGTCAAAGAACACGGGCGGGAAGTACATCTCAAGCTAACATAGTATGACAACAATCTCTTCCTGTAGCCTTCGGAGCTGCTTCACACTTATGGACTTTCGAAAGATAACGTCGAAGAAGTTGCAGAGACCAGTAAGCGTGTCACGGACGTGCTTGTCTATTATCCCTCTAATGGCAACCAGGATTATCTGTGTCATCATCACATAACAGTCATGAGCCTTCATCCCGCTGAACCTTTTCTTCTTGGGGTCTAGAAATCTGCTTATCTTACCACAGTAACCGGAACTGACTTTGATTCTCATAAGGAACTTGATGAATTGATTGATCTCCTTCGCACTTAAGGTGAAGCAAGAAGGGGGGCAATAATTCTCCTCCTTCTTGTTGACTTTTCTGTCCCTTCCCCCCTCGTCCATCTCCGTCTCCGTCTCCTCCGTCGACTTTTTACGGTGGAGATCTTTCCTGATCTTCAAATCTTCCAAGTCTTTCCTTGCCTTTGGCCCATGCTTGGTCTTCTCCGGCATGTTCATCAGTGTGCCAAGCAAGCTCTCGAGGACATTCTTTGTGATATGCATTTGATCAAGGCTATGAGGCGTGTCGTGATTGGACCAGTACTCCAAGTCCGAGAAAACAAACATCGTTTTCCATACCTTTAGTAGCGGCTCCGACGCCTTTTTCATCGTTCTCGGTGCGGGGCATTGTTCCTAGTTTTTCAACACCTCGTTCATTTCGGCGCCGCTCCTCTTACGTGGAGGTCCTCGATGCTTAGCCAACCCATTGAATAGATCTCCAAGCTTTCTCCACGGGTCATCCTTCTCGAGCCATCTCCGATGCCCCATGTACACGATTTTCCCAGAGCCACCATCTTTCATTGACATAAGCTGCTAAGATGTTGTATCATCCGTGCACCTCGTGTAGCCAAAGAATCCATGGCACACCTTGTCTGAGGTGTACCCGTAACCGAAATAGTCATGCACCATCGTCATCAGGGCAACTCTCATATAGAAATACTCTCCTTTGCAGGCGTCCCATGTCCATGCTGTTGTTTTCCATAATGTGTCTAGATCCTCTTTCAGAAGCCCCATATACAGGTTAATATTATTTCCTGGTTGTTTTGGCCCTTGAATCAGCATGCTCATGTGTATGTACTTTGTCTTCATGCACTTCCATGGGGGGAGGTTGTACAACCATACAAAGACGGGCCATGTGTTGTAGTTGGTTTTTTGGTTTCCAAACGGATTCATGCCATCAGTACTTGCACCAAGCATGATGTTCCTTGGATCTTCTGCAGCAAATCCATATACGGTGTTGAATGCTCTCCACTGGCTACTATCTACGAGGTGTCTCAGCTTCGGATCATCTCCATCGCCGAGCTTCTTCCTCTCCGTGTGCCAGCGCATGAGCTTTGCTTCCTTAGGATCTACGAAATACCGCTGCAGACGGGGAGTGATCGGAAAGTACCATACCTTTCTAAGGAGCTTTCTTTCCTGCCTTCTTGTATCGAGAAGCATTGCACATTGGACAACTGGTTTTTTCCGCGTGCTCCCCCGATAAATGATGCAATCGTTGATGCATGTGTGGTACCTAATGTGCGGCAAATCAAAAGGGCAAACCATTTTCTTGGCCTCGTAGACACTAGTAGGACACGGGTTCCACGCGGGAAGAACTTTATTATGTAGATACTTCAAATTTTCATCGAGGCTTTTGTCTGTCCATTTGTTTTTGGCCTTCGTCTTTAGAAGTTCGAGCGTGAAACTCAAGCGGGTCACCACGGGATCGCAACCGCCATACAATGGAGTCTTCGAGTCTACTTCAAGTTGTGCCAGCTTGACCTCCTCTCTAGAAGCAGCTCTCTCGCTAGTCGAACTCTTGCGAAGGAGGTCTCGAACATGAGTGTCCTGCACGACTGCACTTAGTAGAGTCGACGACTGCGGCATGACCGCCGCCTCTGCTTCTCCGCCATGTCTGGGATCTTCTTCACCGTGTCCAAAATCTTCTCCGCCGCCATGTTCGGAATCTTCTCCGCCGCCGTCATTTAACTGTTCCCCGCCATCATGTCCGACGCCATCGTTTTCGTGTCGATCAGTCATCTCTTTGTCTAGCACCATGTCATTATTCCCTGCCATTTGGACGTCCTCATCATCATCATCATCTTCACTTATTCACCGAGTATAGCCATCCATGAAACCATTCATCAGCAGGTGTGCCTTCAACCTTCCACGATCAAAAGGGTCCAAAAGGACTCCTTCTTTGCATCTTGTACTGGGACATCTAATCCTAGTCCGATTATTTCATGCATGTCCATCACCGCGGATTGCATGTATCACTCCACCTTCCATCCACTCACCTTCATGACCGACTACATGCACAGTATAACAAGCAAAAGGTTATAAACAAAATGCATGCATGCATCAAAGTCATATAAAAATTTGGCATGACCTTGCCTAAAAATAGGACATATCGAGTTTGCTCGAAATTCACCGAAACGGAAATAAATCGACATTTCGGCAAAACATAAGCAACTCGGGGGCATGTCACTCGCACAAATCTCTTCATATCCCAAGCACACATATTCCCATGCTTGAAATGAACAACTTTTTACTCACCTATATCTAGCTAGATCTAGCTCGATCTAGTTGTTGGGGACATGTCAATAGCTAGCTAGATCAAGTTGTTGGGGAGGAGAGATGACTCTAGGTAACTAATGGAGAGGGAGAGAGATGAGCTAGCTAGATCTATATCTAATGGAATGGAGGGAGATCCAAACAAATGAGGTAGGGGGCATTTATGAAGCTAGCTAGAGATGAGAAGGCCATTTATGGAGGAGGGTTATGGTGGAGGGGGCATTAATGGGGAGAGAAAAGAGGTAGGAAGAAGAGAGAAGAAGGGCAACAATGGTGAGGGGAGAGGAGAAAGGAGGGGGAGAGAGGGCAATGGGGGGAGGGGGAGGGGGGTGAAAAGGTGGCACCATCCACGCATAGCAGTAGCGCTGTTTTTCAGCAAGCGCTACTGCTATGTTACTTAGTAGTAGCGCTTTCCAGAAAGAATGCTACTCTTAAGTGGGGCCCATTATCAGTAGCGGTTCCACCAAATAAAGTGTTGCTGCTAAAGTATTAGTAGTAGTGATGTATTCTCGACAGTGCTGCAACTACCAATAGTGTCGGTTGGCTCGTTAGGTCCCGATTAGGAGTGGCGCTCTTTATGTTTACATTGCTACTACTAACTACTTACTTGTAGCGCTTCCTAAATACAGCGCTACTAGTAATTAGCAACATCACCTGTAATATTCTAGCGCTACTGATATTGTCCTGCCTATAAGGTTTTTCCTAGTAGTGCATGCTTCTTGTCCACTCCGAGCACACCGTCTATTTCGTCAACTATCGCCGGAAACAACTGCAATAAGCAACACAACAAGTAGAAAAAACAAAAGTGCTCTATAAATAGGAATTTTATTTTTCTTGGACACCTCTGGTCATGAGAAAAATAACCAAGGAAGTTTTAGTGGATGTGGTTCAAGGGGGAGTTTTGAATGGTGTAAATGAAGGAAATGATGATCCTATAAGATGTCCACAAAAAACATTTTAACATAAATGAGTGGATGAGCCTAACAAATAGGGCAAAATTTTAGTAAGATGATGAAATTGGTTTCACTAGATTTGGAGTTGATATGATTTTCCTAAGATGGAATGATGGAAAAGCGAGCTATTTATTGGGTCAAGCATAATAGGTGCATGATAAAATATTCAACATTCTTAGACAAATAAGACATGATATTTAGAGCCTCTGAAATTTTGAATTACTACATTAGGAGTTGATATGAGAGCTCTAGGGATTTTACAAGTGGGGCATTTCATATTTCAAATTCAAATTTGAATTTGAGCTCTATAGAAAATTTTGTGGGAAAAATGTGTGAACCACATTTTTGGATGGATCACGATTTTGGGAATCTGTAGAAATTTGAATCTCTTATGTTGGAGGTCAGATGAATTCTTTATGAATTAATTAGTGCCACTAGAAAAAGAAAAGGGAAAAGGTTTTATTCAAAGGCCATACTGCGCACTAGGCGCAATTTAAAAAATCGGCCGGCCCGGTGGCTTTGCCAGGCGCGCGAAGGGCTAGGTCAATGGCGCATCAGCAGAAGCCGTCTCCAACGCAGGGAGGTGCACACGTGGGGAAACCGTGTCCACTTAAACGGGGGGCCTGACCTCTCGGTCGCTGAC
Organism: Hordeum marinum; assembly: GCA_022496015.1. Lineage (NCBI taxonomy): Eukaryota > Viridiplantae > Streptophyta > Magnoliopsida > Poales > Poaceae > Hordeum > Hordeum marinum. The sequence goes on from CM039678.1 coordinate 474,808,569, forward strand.
AGGCGGGGCTCGCCTGTCAGGTCCGTCTTCTCCTCCCGCTCGAGCAGAGGCGACAGAGGAGGCGAGGCAGAGCCTCCTCTAGCATCGTTTCAGTGGCTCGGGCCATCTCTGGCCAAGCTACTACTACCGAAACGCTCAAGGGAGAGGCCCACACCCGCTTGAGGTGTCCATTCCCGCCAGGGAGCACCGGGGAAGGAGGGGTCTTGGCGACGGCGGAGACCGGCTACGACGGCCGTGGGGACGGTCCTGAGGCGACGAGGAGGATGTGCGAGGGCTTGGGAGGATATTACAGAGACTCTGGGGGGGCTTCGGTGACGCTAGAAGGAGAGGAGTGGCTCGGGGATGCTCAAATTTGAGCAGAGGCCAATGGGGGGAGCTTCGGCCATGGATGGGGATGGAAAGTTCGGGAGGGGAAACAGAATGATTCATGAGGCTCAGGGGAGAGAGGGAGTGCCAAAGGAGACGAGAGGGGGCTAGGGAAGGCCCTATATCGCCGGGTGCGAGTCCACCATGGATGACACCCGTGGCCATGGCGTAGCTGCGGCTAGAGGTCATGGGGGTGACCTAGAGCGTGTTAATGATCTTCGTGGACGCAGCTGACGTCCAGGGAAGATGAGAGAGGGAGCGAGCGAGGACCGGGTCATCGCGCATGTGAGCATGCCCATAGGGGCTCTCGGGCGGCCAGCCATTGCATGCCATGGCCTTGCCACTTGTGCCATGGTCATGGCCATTTGTGTCAAGAGGGTCTAGGGGCAATTAAACAATGTGGGGAGGCCTTTGGATTACCTGCGAGGCCAAAGGAAAAGGAGAGAGGTTGCGGGGAAGAGGAAATGGGGTTGTCCAGAGGGGTAAAATGGGGTTTTACCCCATTTAACCATGGAACCAGAGCTGCATTTTCCTTGATGGAGGTGAAATGCATCAATGTGAGAATGTGGTAGAAATTTGAGAGCAAGGGGAATAGTAAAAGTGGTGGAAACAGTAGCTTCTAGAAATGGCGAGAAGCTGTTTGTGCTATGTTTGGGCTAGTAGATGGAGTCTAGTTATCATGATATTTAAAAGAATCAAATTTTGGGTCAAAATGATAGGGATCACAAGGTTTGAGATCAAAAGAGAAAAGTTGATAATGCAAACTTTGTGAACCCTAGAATTCAACAGAATCAGGTTTCTGTAGATCTAGTTAGGCTAAACTAATCTCCTTGATGCACCAATTGTGTAACAACATTATTTGGGGATTTAAACATGCCCACAAAGTTTGGGGTCAATAGGACAAATTTCACAATGTAACGTTGTTCAAATATGATTCTGGAAAAAGCGGGTTTTGGAATATTTGTGTGAAGCAAAACTATTGGGATTGAGATGAATCTTTTCAAGATCATCAAACATAGCATGTGTGACTTGCTGAAATTTTCCTTCATTTTATTGAGGATATTTCTTATAGAAATATTTCAAATTTTTGAAATAGGCAGAAATGGTTTTGAAGGGTTTTGTCCAATATTTTGAACATTACCATGTGTTGAAACTCTTATATATGGACAATATATGTCCACTGAGGTTCCGTAAATTTTCCCAAATATTTTTAAAGGATTTAAATTTTTTTGCCTATAAAAGACCATTTCTATCCTTAAGAAAAAGCCTTTCAATAAAATACAAAAATAATATTTAAAAATAATATTTGCGGGTCTTGGGAGGTTATATATATAGTAGGTTCCAAATAAAGCATTTGGGGAAAAAGGATCCACCCACTTTGGGGACTTGTACTGCAACTCTCAAATCAGGGGGTTTTGAAAACCTAATTTAAATAAATGCTTTTTGGCCAAAATAAAATTTTGTAAAAAATGTTTCTTAGTCCTATTCACATGGCATGATCATTGAACAATAATTGGGATCAAGGAAAAGAGTCCTTGAGGGTAGGAGGATATTTTATGAATTACAGAGCACTAGCAAGCAATCAAACAGGCAAGCAAATAACACACAAGTCAAGCATTCAAATGCACTCAAAAAATTTAATTGGCCCTAATTTTTGAGTCATGTTAACTTGTCAAGAGGCAAATCATAGGGTGTGAAATACGTAACCCCTGACAAGAATCTCGTCCATGAGATTCCTAGGCTAGGCGTAGAAGAGATGCGGAAATCCATGGGTGAGGTGGTCTCCACGTTCTATGTTGCTTCTGCTCTAGCGTGGTTGTACTTCTGGATCTTGAAGTGCCTGATGAAATGTCTTCAAGTGCACCGTTGACTTGATCTAAGGGTGAACAGGGTTCTCATAAAATGCTAGGCTTGCCTAATGGTCAAGGTTTTGGTGAACGAGGTTCTGGCGGGGCCTGGCCTGCGTGTGTATTCCAAGGTCGGAATACGTGGACAAGTAGTGTGTCTGTGTGTTGGTCCTGAGGTTTCTCATGTTGGTTAGTGACATATAGATGTCTCGCGTTAGAATAGAAGGGTCGAGCCTTGGTGTAGCTTCTTGTTGACGAGGAAGTCCTTATCTTCCTTAAAGCAAGAGATCTTTAGTCGCAGGTGGTCTCCATCCTGGAGTGTGCTGAGGTGCGTCATCGTGGTTCTGATCAAGATCTTCTGCCTGAGTAAGTTTCCGAGGTAGATTCTTTATTCTTCTTTGGTAGTTTGTCTTCATCGTCATGGACGCGCGTTTCTGGAGGGTCTTTGAGTGTTTGGTCTAGTCGTCTCTTCGTGGCAAGGTCTGCGCTGAGTCTCACCTATAAGACTGAGCTTGGAGACTTGGTGTCAAAATGGGTTCTACCATGTGGGAAGGTTTCAATGGGGTTCTAGATGAGCTGACTATTCAGAGTATAGATCAGCCATCTAATCCCCAAGGTCTGACGCTTGTCAAGTGGGGTGAACTACCTTTGACAGGTGGCTTACCATGATCGAGTCATGGTTTAAGCCCTATATTGTCTAAAAAGGGCTAATAACGAAGTCATGACAATCATCCACTCCATTCCAGGCATCTTAAGGGAGTAGGGATGTCATGCTCATCGTACACCATCAAAGTGGTGGAGTGAGGAGTGTTATAAGCTCCTCGGTTCCTTCCTAGTCAGGAACTAATAGGTGATTGGTAAGACAAGGGGCTCTATAATCCTCTTGATGTGCAAGGGCTTCATCATGCTTGGACGTCGGTTCTTCTTGACATAGTCTATATGATGTAGCCAACAGAGGTGTGGTGGTTGACTTCTTTTGCTTCTTCTTTGTCGTTGTCGTGGCTTCACAATCGCAGTGGTTCTTCATCCTACTTGGGCAAGAAATGTCTTCTTCTGTAGGGAGGGTGCTTTGCGTAGTCCAAGTCCTTCAAGGTGAGACCTTATACTCGAGAGATTGGTAATTGGTGTTCCTAGGGCTGGTCCAAACAGGACTAAGGTATTCCTCCTCTCATTGGGTAAATAAGTATGTCATCCTGGAGGACAACAACCTATTTCCCGAAGTATCACGTAAACACATTGCTCATGCGATATGTGAGAGGAGCGGGCATTCGTCCTGGATGGTCACTAGTTCAAGGGTTTGTTATCCAACCTAATATAGGTCCTTGCAGCCATCTTCCATATGAACATGTCTGGTGGACGTCGGGGTGGACTATCTGCCATAGTCAAATGACTTAGAAACAAGACCTATGGTCATAATCCGACCATATTGTGGCTCAATAAAGCTTAGGGGTTTCAAGGAGCTTAGGATGTGAGTGAACGTCTACCATCTTATCCTCGAGCACAGTTTTTAGATGCCAATAGTACCGCCTATTACTCCAAACAAAATCACCCTATATCCTCAAAGGTATCATCTGATATAAGTCAACTCCAACATTACCCATGCTACCCATATCTCCATGGTTTTGAGAGAAGGACTATACCGAAAATCTCATATGTATACTATAGCTAACTCACATATATCCCTATATAAAAATCCTCGGGATAATTTACAAGACGCTAAGCTTGATTATGACACTACAAATCCAAGTGTCATACTGGCCTGTCCAAGGTCTAAGGTACTGCATTACTATGCTAAGGAAAAACATAATAAACCAATCCAAGATCTTGTTTCCTTCCTACGAATCTAATTAATTGATCCTCAAATAACATCCACTATTACCTGATCCATTACTGCTAAAAATCCAGCATTGATGGTGTCCAACATAATATCCTCGAGTTCATATAATTCACATATCATTGCAAGGACTACTATCATGGTATAGCCACGAACTTCCAATCTCATGACCAACTAAACTCCAAGGTCGAGCTTATATAGATCTACTATCATCCACCGAGAAACATGGTTTCATGCTAAATATCATTGGTCTAAATCCAAGCTACTCCGAACCATGTGGTTTAATTGATCTCGAGCACCTACAAGAATCACCTATTTAAGTCCAAGGATTACACCTAGTAAGAATTCCCTACTGGTTACTCTAGTTACTATTGTAACATCATCAGTCCACTATCAATATTATTGCCAAAGTCGAGTCATTTATCCACCAATAATTTCTTCTCGTCATCACAATCGTCCTACTAAATCCAATTGACTCAAGGGAGAAGTAAGTTATGCAACTCTATTAATTTGATCCACCAAGTCCGTCTGTCAACATAAGGTATTGCAGTCCATCCAAGGGTCTCAACTACTTCCTCAAGATATCCATTATAACCTCGTCAAATCATTATCCACAAATCATATACCCTTATAATGGTCCTTCCTATAGCATCAAGGTTCTAGTTCTAGCATAAGAATGAAGAATGTTTGTTCACTGTGATCACTAGCTCCATAAGGAACCCAGTGTAGAGCAGGGGTTATTGAAGCACTATAAGTTCTCAGGCAAATCCATGTATTAAACACGTGATCAGAGGCTTGTGTTGGGGAAGCTTGTGAGGTCTAGGTTGGGCAAGGGAGGGGTTGCCAATCTTGAGGGAAGATCCTAAACCTACGGGATTGCGTCTGGTTGAGTAGGTTGTCTTCAAAAGTCTTCAACGGTAGTTGTTTGTCAAGGTGGATCCTTGGTGCATCTTGTCTTGCCAGTCTTCGGTTGACGAGATGGGGGAGAGGGAAAGTAGCATACAGGAGAGTCCCTATGGGGGTGGTATAGTGCAAGTGCAATCAAGTAAGTGTCGAAAAGGCCAAACACAAACATCTAGGTAGGTGATATAGTCACGCACTCGTTGCCTACGGAAAAGTGTGACTTATACCAAAGCACAAACAGGCAACACACAATCATGGTTCTATCAGAACCATCATATGGATTCGACTTCGCATGGGGGATACACGAATCATCCTACCCTAGGGGTTCTCAAACTCAGTAGTCGTGCTAGCTTCGTGTCTTGGAGAGAAGTCCGTTTGGCCTTCTGGGCCTTCTTCAGGTGTCGCTATGTCTCTAGTAGTTGTTCATCATAACAATCCTGGTTGCGTCTGAAGAGTCCTTGGCAACTTTGGGTCTTTTGAGACGACGAAGGTGACTCTTCACGGTTGTTGTTCATAGGGTCTTCTGGTGTCCTCGTGATCGTGACAATGCCTTCTTGTCTTCTGAGACGTCGAGCATTCCAGGTAGGCGACCTTTTATGTAATGACATTAACAAGGCATGGTACAGTTGTATCCTGTCGGTCATGTTGATCAAATCATCGACACCAAGAGCGTGGGATGATGAGAAGTGTTTTCCTGCTCACTATAGTGAGGCGGACCAAATGGCGAGGTTCTCATCCACCGGTGGTTACCGATATAACAACGAAAAGGTCAAGGTTGCTCTATTAGCGATTCATATCATGACATTGCATGTCTTGTGCCCTGGTCATCGAAAGGCGAGGGTGGCATCATCCTGGGGTAGTGTCTAGGGTGTCACTATCATCTAAGTCCTAACATCCTCATCCTTCAAGAAGGTATCTTCTGTTGGTAGCTCCTAGTCTGGTGTCACCAACTTGGGTCCAAGATATGTCAGCAATCGTCTGGATAGGTGGCTTCCTTCCAGGTTACCCACGAGGATTTCAAGGAATCCCATGGTCAGGGGCACAAGGGTAGTAGCGACTATTTGCAAAGTTTTTAAAAAGCAGACGAGGAGAGCTAAGAGAAAAGTGATGGAAGTGCTAAGGCAAAAACCTTTGATTCCCTTGGAATTTTAGGAGAGTCGAGAAATATATAGGTTTTCTAAGTGATTTTGAAGGGTCTGGAAAAATATTTTTTGTCCTAACTAACATCCATGCTAACTAAGGGCTTCCTACAGTCAGGATGGCTCTGATATCAGCTCTGTGGGGACCCGACTCATAAGTCGTGATCATCGAATGTACGTGCACAGTGATCCCAGAGATCAATGCTCACTAAACAAATAGAAACTGAATAACAAGATACTTACATCCTTTACATATCGGTTTACTCAAATATAGCCTATATCACCAAGTCTTCATAAACTTGCAGCGGAAAATCTTCGACGATAGCGTGAAACCAAGCCATCTGCCTTAACCCTACAGGTATTCTGATTGGGAAGCGTCCTAGCTCGCACGTATGTCACCGAGGTAATCTTCATCACAACCTGGTCTTTCATGTCTGGCCAATAAAATAACAAGTGGCAAGCCAATGAGTACTTTGAATGTACTGGCAAACAACCCAAGTTTCGAACAAGGCAATAACAATGCATGATATAGCACTAATAGGTAATTTTGCATAAAGCTAATTTTTAATGTTGTGACATGATCAAATAACTTTTGTAAGCATGCATCAATAGTTGGCAGATATCCATATGAACAAGTTACACATATCGTCATAAGCAGGGGTTGAACATCTCATGTTCGTTCATCACATTAAGACATCAAACTTATCTCAAGTATCATCCTTCTGTCATGCGCACACGCACAAACACCAAGTTTGCGAAAACATATTGACGTAGCACAAGAGCGGTCATCCAACTGTCGTTGACCGTGGATATGGCTATTCGAATAGTTTTACACACTACAGAGGTTGCACACTTTACCCACAAGACTCGAGGAACTTCCATGTCATCCACGACTCGCGGTATTTAACGTACCCGAGGTAAGCACCCGAACAGTGCCTTTCCCCTGGCGATACTAAACAAAGAGTCCACTCGATTGGTACATAGCCCACATGATGTACATCACACGTAGCATCCATGCAAGGACCAACGGTGTGCCCGGCGCCTGTGAAGACAGCGCGTGATAGTCCATACCGGCACGACCCCATATCAAGAGTGACCACGCCACTCCCGCCACTAGTAATGCGGGCTCCATCCTAGTACCCACCAAAGTAATCAACAAAGCCCCATCCCATAAGGGGTATCGTGGTTGCGCATGTAAGGTTCGAGGAACGGTCAGAACTTACACCAATCCGTTTTCGAAAACCACACACAATCACTTGCTTCGGTACACCACTTCTTTATCAAGTGGCTACCCAGCTCATCATCATCTCCCTCGGGCATTAGTGGCACCCGACGGTGTTTTTGAAGAAGTCTTTGAAATCATTTTAGTTTCAATCACCATGCATATTCTCGTCCCACTTTGCGTAGCAACTACTAGCATCCTATCTACTCCCACCCGCACAACCCTCATAAGGATGGTAGGGTCATGCACGATGCAAGTATCAACGGTAAAAGTAACGGAGGCATCCCACCGAAGTGGTCACCACATCACATGTGCAACCACAAGGAATAAGGTGCTATGTGGCATGCCTGAAAATGGTTTCTTAACATGGTCGAAGGGCTGCTTTCCTGGCTTAGCAAAGTCTTTAAGGTCTTCACATGCTTCTTGTCCACTCCAATCACTCTGTCTATTTCGTCAACTATCGCCGGAATCAACCGCAATAAGCAACACAACAAGCAGAAAAAAATAAAAGTGCTCTATAAATAGGAGTTTTAGTTTTCTTGGACACCTCTGGTCATGAGAAAAATAACCAAGGAGGTTTTAGTGGATGTGGGTCAAGGGGGAGTTTTGAATGGTGGAAATGAAGGAAATGATGATCCTATAAGATGTCCTCAGAAACATTTTAACAAAAATGAATGGATGAGCCTAACAAATAGGGAAAGATTTTAGAATTATTATGGAAGTGGTTTCACTAGATTTGGAGTTGATATGATTTACCTATGATTTTCTTAAGATGGAATGATGGAAAAACGGAGCTATTTATTTGGTCAAGCATAATAGGTGCATGATAAAATGTTCAACATGGCTAGACAAATAAGGCATGATATTTAGAGCCTCTACAATTTTGAATCACTATATTAGGAGTTGATATGAGAGCTCTAGAGGTTTTACAAGTGGGGCATTTCATAGTTCAAATTCAAATTTGAATGTGAGCTCTACAGAAAATTTTGTGGGAAAAATGTGTGAACCACATTTTTGGATAGATCATGATTTTGGGAATCTGGAGAAATTTGAATCACTAATTTTGGAGGTCAGATGAATTATTTATGAATTAATTAGTGCCACTGGAAAAAGAAAAGGGAAAAGGTTTTACCGAAAGGCCAAACTACGCGCTGGGTGAAATTCAACAAATGGGCCGGCACGGTGGCTCGGCTGGGCGCGTGAAGGGCCACGTCGATGGCGCATCAGCAGAAGCCGTCTCCAACGGAGGCTGGTGCACACATGGCAAACCGCGTGCACTTAAACAGGGGGCCCGGTCGCTCGGTCAATGACAGGCGGGGCTAGCCTGTTAGGTCCGTCTTCTCCCTCCCGCTCGAGTAGAGGCGATAGAGGAGGCAAGGAAGAGCCTCCACCGGCGTTGTTCTGGTGGCTCGGGCCATCTCTGGCCAAGCTCCGGCTGCCGGAACGCTCAGGGGAGTGGCCCGCACCTCCCTGGGGGGTCCATTCTCACCGGGGAGCGCCAGGGAAGGAGGGGTCTTGGCGACGGCAACTCAAGTGCATTTCTCGGGAAGATGGACTGGAGCTATTGGCAGAGATACATGGAGGCATATGTGGCTCCCACATAGGATCAAGAGCGCTTGCCCGTAAGGCATTCCAGCAAAGTTTCTTTTTGCCCACTACCCTCCAGGATGCAACTGCGCTAGTAACCAAGTGTCAAGCATGCCAGTTTCATTCGAAGAAAATGCATCAACCAGCTCAAGCTCTTCAGACAATCCCTCTCTCTTGGCCATTCTCGCTCTGGGGTCTCGACATCTTGGGTCCTTTTCCCCGTGCTACCGGGGGCTTTGAGTACTTGTATGTCGCAAGCGACAAGTTCATGAAGTGGTCGGAAGTGGAAGTAGTGAGAAAGGTGACAACACAACCAGTCGTCAAGTTCTTTAAAGGACTAGTCTGCCGCTTTCGTGTTCCCAACAGGATCATCACCGACAACGGCACGCAGCTCACGAGCCGCACATTCATGTCGTATGTCCTAGACCTTAGCGGTAAGATTTGTTTTGCTTCCCTTTCCCACCCAAGGAGCAACAGCTAGGTGGAAAGGGCTAATGCTGAAGTGTTGCGAGGCCTCAAGACAAGAACTTTCGACAAGCTGCGGAAGTGCGGAAGGCGCTAGATTGATGAGTTGCCGGTGGTTCTTTGGTCAATCAGAACGACACCAAATCGAACCACCGGCCAGACACCCTTCTCCCTGATATACGGGGTGGAAACAGTTTTCCCCACGGAACTCATATATGGGTCACCTCGAGTGCTCGCTTATGATGAGCTTGAGCAAGAGCAGTTGCGGCAAGATGACGCTACGCTCCTTGAGGAAAATCGTCTTGAGGCTGCTATGCGACCTGCGCACTACCAGCAAGCTTTGTGCCGCTATCATAGCTGCAAGGTTCATGCCCAAATTCTTGAGGAAGGCGACCTTGTTCTTCGGCGCGTTCAGTCCGCCAAGAATTCCAACAAGTTGACGCCGAAGTGGGAAGGCCCTTATCGGGTAGTGCGAGTCACTAGGCCTGGCACTGTCTGCCTGGAGACCGAGGATGGCATCCCAGTGAGCAACCCCTAGAATATCGAACATCTTCATAAGTTCTACCCATGAGGCGCAGTTGCCGGGCTTACCGGCAACCATGTTTTGTACAAGTCTTGCCACCGAAGCATGTAATCTTTTGTACAAAGCCATGCGCAGACCCTATGAATAGTTGAATAAAGCTAAGTGTTTTGCAAATCTTGTTGATTCTCATGTTTACTTATGTACATGTTTATCAGACATATTGTATTGCACTTACTCTCAGCAAGAGCTAACGGACCACCAAGGTTCCATATCCCTATTTTCTCTTCTTTCTTATTCTCAAAGGACAGAACCTTACCTCGCGTGTACCTTTGCCGGGGGGGATGGCGGTATGGATTCCGACGGACGAAGCTCAAGAAAAACATCTTGCTGGAAGGAGTACGACAATGAAAAGCTAAGTTGTAGAAACTTTAAATTGTATTTCTGTTTTGATAGTCTCCCTGAGATTTCAACTTTTGTATGGAAAACCGGCACACGAAGGAACCTTGTCATAATCGGTCGCGCCCTTACTCTGTTTCCAATTTGCTCAATGGCCTAAGTGGCCGCACTGAAAACATCAAGGTAACCTTGATTAGTCATGCCCTTACTCTGTTTCGAGTCTGCTCAACAGCTTAAGTGGCTGCAATGAAAATGTCAAGGTATCTTGTCGGTAGCAGCACCCCCAGCAGGCTGCTAAGGATCCGCTCCTCAAAGCGCTCGCCGCAGGGCTGCATGCGCTGGCAAGTTTCCGAAAAAGCATAGGGAAAACACCATGCGAAGAGAAATCTAACAAGGATAATAACATACAGTCACTCAATTAGGGTGAAATTTACATGAGATGTTGCCTCTTCCTAAGTACATCTTTATTTGACTTTCGCCCCTAGGGGGGATTACGAGAAGAAAAAGATGGGAGGAGGAGGCGGATTACAAGGAGAAATAGGTAGCAAGGGCCTCCGATGAGAGCCTGGCCCCTCTTGGGCCAGCATTGCATGGAGGTGAAGTCCAGCGTTGCGTGAACGAGAGGGGGGGACAGAAGCCAAAGTCCATGGGCCTGCCGGGAGATCCAGCTTGAAGATGAGGCAGCGCGCGGGACAAGGACTCCCGGCAAGATCGTCCTGCCGGGAGGGGGAGAGGCGTGAAGCTGACGATGGTGGTGCGGCTGCCGATCAGTCAAAGCTCAGGTCGTCGTATTCCGACTTGACGGCCTAGAGCTCGGACTCATCGTCGCTTTCATCGACACCGTCCTCCTCGTCATTGTCGCTCGAGGATGAGCTTTTGAAGCCACTCGAGCTCTCTTCGCAACAGCTGAGACGGACTCCGGAGCACCCATAAATCTTGACGGAGAGCAGATCGGCCTCTGTCATTTTGAAACGAAGGACGTGCCTATCCTGGAGGTTGTGGGTGCGGGCTAAGGTTTTCCAACCGCGCCTGAAGAACATGATGCGGCTCTCCGGATACTCGACGTCCACCCGCGTGGTGCCATTGCAGCAGCCATGCGCCCATAGCCACAAAGCAGGCGGCTCGTTGGCCTCCATCGCCCTGGCGAAAGGGTGAGGGAGGCGCAAATGGCTCCGAAGGGGACCGTGCAGTTTGAGGACAAACTCCAACGCCGTCCCCTTGGCGTGGGTCTCTTCGAGGAAGGGGCCTGTCATCAGAGCGAGAGAAGGAGCAGCACTTCGCGTCCCCCGGCCTTGGCCTCCACGGGGATCATGGCCCCTCGCGCCTCTCCCGCCGTGAACACCCGGGTCACCCTCCGTGTCTGCAGCGGAAGCGGTGGCATGATCTAGACGATAACTCCTCCTTGGTGCAGAGGACGGTAGCCTCCCTCGCCTCCTATTCATGGCTAAGGGCAGGCACCACTCGGGATTTGGAAGAGGTGGAAAGACGAGCTCTGGAGCTTTGCACTTGATGAAGGAGGAAGGATGGATGAGCATCACCCTTGCTGCCCCTCAATTTATAGGGGGAAGCGCGGGGGCTGGCTCTCCCCCGTTCCAAGAGTCGCCGCCCACCTCCTCCAATAGTGTCGCCCACGATGACAGGGCAAATAGCAACTGCCCCATTGCTCCAATCCATGGTGCTAAAGTTTCTGCCATAGCCAGAACTTTAACTCACGGTCACCCGTTGCTGGCTCTCTGCTATGCATGCGGTGCGTGCGGCGGAAACGGCCTGACGCAACCTTGGAAACAATTATTACCATTCCGCGCACATACCCCACGTCACGCACTTAACGAGCGTCGTGGGGAGGCACAGTAAGCGGAATGGTTACAACAGCGGTTAATCCCTGCCACGCGTGCCTGTGCACTATTTGGGCCTAGCCCAACAACGCATCACACCGTGTATGACCTAGGCCCGGGGGCTGCTGTCGGTGTACTAAAGTATGGGCTTTTTAGTACCCCCTACCTGTGCACAAACAGTTGTAGCCATACCAGCGGCAAGGCCTGCCAGGGAGGAAATGAGAACAAATATAGCAACATTGAGAAGACATGCAAGTCAACCAACCGAAGACTGAAGGCTAGGACCCCGGCAAGATCTTGCCGGGATAGCCTACGGAACCCCCGGCAAGACCCCACCAGCGCAGAGGCCAGGTGTCGCCCCACCTGGGCACGGGGTCCTGTCCCGTCCCGTGGATAGTCAAAGACACCAGACAGAGCATTAAATGTGCTTGTCTTGCACCATCAATGTTAGGTATGTTAGCATTGTAGCACTATACACCTCGTGTATGCACTGTACGCCACTGTTGGTGACTCCTTGGAGAGTATAAAAGGAGGCCCAGGGTGTTATGGTAGAGGACTTTTGGACTTTTGGAATCTTCTCTGGCACTTTCTACATGAGTAGCAGTTGTGTACTGTAGTGCTCCCAGAACCTGAGCTAGAACTCATCCAATACAACCAAGTGGGAGTAGGGTTTTATGCATCTTTGCAGCCCACGCCTGGGTAAAAAATCCGCTGTGTTGCTCGTTCATCCTGCTCTTCGCACACACCCATCTCCCTGCCGAACCGTAAAGGTATCGTCCTGATCCCATAGGTGTCGTTCCCCCGACAAGATGTTAAGAATCTACCACCTATTGAAGAAATACATGGTCTTGATAACCCGACACAGGTAGTAGAGGTAAATTCTCTTCGTAGATTTGATGAAGGCGATATTCCTTATAATAAGTCTGCTAGCCAATGCTTGGATGAGTTTGATAACTTTGTTATTAAGCAAGAAATTTTTAATGCTTATGTTAGTAGACAATTGAAACATAATGCTTTCATGCTTGATCACTTAGGTGATTATATGAGTATAACTATCAATGATCTTAAACTTATTAGTAAACATGCTTCCATGGTAACCACTCAAGTTGAACAAGTGCTTAAGGCATGGAATGATTTGCCTAATGAGATGAATACTAAAAACAATGTTCATTCTGTTAGAGCTGTGAATAGAGGTGTTAGAATGACTCAGGAACCTTTGTATCCTGAGGGCCATGTTAAGAGAATTGAGAAAGATTCTCAAAGGAGTAATACTGATGCACCTACTTGTTCCGGTAATAAGAGGAATAAGGATGATGATAGGACCTTCCATGCTACTAGTGAACCTGTTATAGATAATTGTGAAAACCCAAATAATATTTTTGTTTCCGATGCCGAGACACAATCTGATGATGAACTTGAGCCTATTGATAATATCAATGATCCTGTTCATGTTGATGCTCAACCTAGTAATGTTAATGATGTGGAGATTGAACCTGTTGTTGATCTTGATAACCCACAACCTAAGAATAGAAGATATGACAAAAGAGATATTGTTGATAGGAATCATGGTAAAGAAAGAGAACCATGGGTTCATAAACCCATGCCCTTTCCTCCTAAACTATCCAAGAAAAAGGATGATGAGGATTTTGAGTGCTTTGTTGAAATGCTTAGACCTGTCTTTTTGCGTATGCGCTTGACTGATATTCTAAAAATACCTCCTTATGCTAAGTATATGAAAGATATTGTGACTAATAAAAGAAATATACCGGAAGCTAACATTTCCACCATGCTTGCTAATTATACTTTTAAGGGTGGAGTACCAAAGAAATTGGGAGATTCAGGAATACCAACTATACCATGCTCTGTTAAAGGGAATTATGTTAAAACTGCTTTATGTGAGTTGGGAGCTGGTGTTGGTGTTATGCCCTTCTCTTTATATCGTAGATTTGATTTGAATAAGTTGACACGTACTAAAATCTCTTTGCAAATGGCTGATAAATCAACTACTTTACCCATCGGTATTTGTGAGGATGTGCCTGTCGTAGTTGCAAATGATACAATCCTAAAGGACTTTGTTATTATTGATATTACCGAGGACGACAGTATGTCGATCATCCGTGGTAGACCCTTTTTGAATACTACAGGGGCTGTTATTGATTGCAACAAGGGCAATGTCACTTTTCATATTAATGGTAATGAGCATATGGTACACTTTTCGAACAAACAACCTCAAGTTCATAGTATCAACTCCATTGAGAAAATTTCAATGATTATTATTGGATACTTTGAATTCCCTCTTCCTACTTTCAGGAATAAATATGCTATACTTATTGTTGGGGATATGCATATCCCCATTGAGGTACCTTAGTGTTATTCAAAAATTCTCCGGTTTCATGTCACTCGAAAGAAGTTTGTTCCACCGACCTCAATCCCACTCTTATATATTCATATTTGCAGAGGAAAAAATAAGGAGAAGAGTTCATCGCATTTCACGATATGGAGCCACCACCACCTCCTATTCTTCCTTGGGAGGCCAGATCTGGAGTCCGTTTTGGGCTACGGAGAGGGCAAATCGACGCCATCGTCATCACCAACCATCCTTAATCACCAATTCCTTGATGCTCTCTGCTATTCGTTAGTAATCCCATCGTAGGCTTGCTGGACGGTGATGGGTTGGATGCGATTTATCATGTAATCGAGTTAGTTTTGTTAGAGTTGGATCCCTAGTATCCACTATGTTCTGAGATTGATGTTGCTATGACTTTGCTATGCTTAATGCTTGTCACTAGGACCCTATTGCAATGATTTGAGATCTGAACCTATTATGTTTTCATGCATATATATGTGTTCTTGATCCTCTCTTGCAAGTTGTAGAAACCTATTACGAGTTATGATCCGCATCCCCCAGGGTGACAATAACTAGGATTCTTTCCGGTGATTACCGTAGTCTGAGGAGTTCATGTATTCACTAAGTGCTAATGCTTTGGTCCAGTGCTCTATTAAAAGGAGGCATTAATATCCCTTAGTTTCCATTAGGACCTCGCTGCCACGGGAGGGTAGGACATAAGATGTCATGCAAGTTATTTTCAATAAGCATGTATGACTATATATGGAATATATGCCTACATTACATTGATGAATTGGAGCTAGTTTTGTGTCACTCTATGTTATAACTATTGCATGATGACTGCCATCCGATATAATTAGCCATCACTGATCCATTGCCTACGATATTTTCACATATTGATCTTTGCTAAGTTACTTTTCCATTGCTACTATTACAATCATTACAAAACTTTTACTGTCACTTTTGCCATCGGTACCGTCACTTCCATATTACTTTGCTACTAAATACTTTGCTGCAGATATTTCAGGTGTGGTTTAATTGACAACTCAGCTATGAATACTCGAGAATATTCTTTGTCTCCCCTTGTGTCGAATCAATAAATTTGGGTTGAATACTCTACCCTCGAAAATTTTTTGCGATCCCTTATACTTGTGGGTTATCAGATGCCCATTATATTAGGACTAAATTCATAACCTAAACCAATTACCATGCAGTTTAAAGAATCTCATAATAATATAAGTGAGGTACGAGAGTTCAATTATTTCTATAAAACAAAACACCACGTGCTCTAAAAACATATAAGTGAAGCACTAGAGCAAAATTGCCTAATTCAAAAGATATAAGTGAAGCACATAGAGTATTCTAATAAATTCACAATTCATGCGTGTCTCTCTCAAAATATGTGTTCAACAAGGATGATTGTGGTAAACTAAAAAGCAAACACTCATATCAGAAAAAATGCTCCAAGCAAAACACATATCATGTGGTGAATAAAAATATAGCCTCAAGTAAATTTACCGATGGATTGAAGACGAAAGAGGGGATGCCTTCCGGGGCATCCCCAATCATAGGATCTTTGGCATCCTTGGTTACTTGGGGTTCCTTGGGAATCCCCAATCTTGGGCTCTTGCCATTCCTTATTCCATAGTCCATCAAATCATTACCGAAAACTTGGAAACTTGATAACACAAAACTCAACAGAAAATTCGTGAGATCCATTAGTATAAGAAAATAAATCACCACTTTAGGTACTGTTGTGAACTCATTATTTATTTATATTTGTGTAATATCTACTATATTCCAACTTCTCCATGGTTCATACCCCCCGATACGACTCATAGATACATCAAAATAGGTAAACAACACAAAGAAACAGAATCTGTCAAAAACAGAACAGTCTCTAGCAATCTGGAAACTTTGTATACTTATGTAACACCAAAAATTCTGAAAAATTCAGAAAACCTGGGAAATTTGTATATAAATCTTGTGTAAATATTTCAGACTCATTCTTTGCTCTTATAAATTTATAAAATCCCTAGACTGGGCGCAAAAGTTTCTGTTTTTCAGCAAGATCAAATCAACAATCACCGTAGACCATCCCAAAGGTATTACTTGGCTCAAACGCTAATTAAAACACCAAAACACAATTACTGCATTGTTAATAATGTGTGAAGCACTCAAAAACATAAGCAAAAACAAAAAAATAAAAATAAAATTGGGTTTCCTGCCAAAAAGCGCTATTGTTTAACGCCCCTAGCTAGGCATAACGCAATAGATCTAGGTATTGTCATCTTTGGTTTGCAATCCGTTCTGAACCCTACATTCCAAAACCTTTCTTAGAAAATCTTTTGTTCCTTTGCTTTCCACTCTTATAGTAAAACTTAGTTCATGAAAAGTAGTTTGATTGGTAACCTTGACATTCATAAACTCATAATCTGGATCATCATACAAAATGTGTATCTCATTTTTAACGAGTTCCCTAATTTTTTCTTCTAACCAATCATCATTTAATCCTACATAAATGCCCCTAGTGATACAACCAAATTCATCATATGTTTCAAGGTAAATGGTTTGGGTAATTTCGGAATAGGGAACTCTTCTTCTAAGATTATCATGGTAAGATTGATAATCCCTAGACTCAAAGTTATGCAAGGTTTCTTTATTGTGTAGGATTTCTTTAATTGGAGGGTGTTCAATATCCTTTTTATAGAAAGCAAAAAATTCCCTAGATTCTTGTATGATAAAATCAAATTCGCGCATAAGGATGATAGTGGCAATCTTTTTAGCCTTAGGGTGATTAATTTGGGGAAGTTCATAAAACACCTCTTGCAAAGCGGGATGAATGTGCACGAATTTTCTTTCCAATTTTTCAACGAGTATGTCAATAGCATCTGCATAACAATTTGTGCTAAGAATAATAGATCTCTTATTCATAGGCATTACTCCAGTACAATCAAAGAACTCTTGAATAACACTTTTCCCAATAATATTACCGTTTCCCACTTGAAAAGGTTTAGCTTTACAACTAGGAGGTGGTTCAGTCTTATGATCTATAGAGCAAGATCAAAATTTTCTATCAAGATTTGTACTAGCAATACCCTCAAAATTTTCAGTGATAACCTTCCCAGATTCAGACATGGTGACAATGAATCGATCTAGCACACAAGCAAAAAAAAGGCAAACAAAAAGGCGAACGGAAGAAGGGCGAATAAAAAGGCAAATCTTTTTTTTTTTTTTTCTGAAAATCGTGTTAGAAGTGGGGGAGAGGAAAACGAGAGGAAAATGGAAAATAATGTAAATGCAAGAGATGAGTTTGCGATGAGTATTAGTAGGCTTGATGTCTATCCTCCCTGGCAACGGCGCCAGAAATCCTTCTTGCTACTTCTTGAGCTTGCGTTGGTTTTCCCTTGCAGAGGAAAGGGTGATGTAGCAAAGTAGATAAGTATTATCCTCAGTTGTTGAGAACTAAGGTATCAATCTAGTAGGAGGAACAAGCAAGTCACCAATTTATGCACCTACACAAACAATCAAACATTTGCACCCAACGCTATAAAGGGGTTGTCAATCCCTTCACGATTACTTGCAAGGATTAGATCTGATAGAGATAAATAGGAAAGATTGCGAGAAGTAAAAGTTAAATAAAATTGCAGCACGGTATTTTTGGTATTTTTGGTATATAGATCTGAAAGCATAAAATGGAAAATAAACCCGAGGGCCATAGGTTTCACTAGAGGCTTCTCTCTTGTTGGAAAATAATATGATGGGTGGACAAATTACTGTTGAGCAATTGGTAGAAAAGCGCATAGTTATGACGATATCCCAAGAAATGATTATGCATATAGGCATCACGTCCATGTCATGTAGACCGAAATGATTCTGCATCTTCTACTATTACTCCACATATCGACCGACTCCTGCCTACTTCTAGAGTCACTACTAGGAATAGGGCTATAGATAATATAGACACTAATGGCGCACCAGACAAGTGGTGCGCCACTACTATATAGCAGTGGCGCACCATGTGCTGGTGCGCCATTAGTGTGATGGGCACTAATGGCGCACCACACACTCGGTGCGCCACTATTAACAAACTTTTTTTTGTTATTTTTTCAAAAGTACTAATGGCGCACCAGGGTAGAGTGCGCCATTAGTATTTAAACTACTAATGGCGCACCACTAACCCAGTGCACCACTACTATATTTTTTTGTGTTGCAAAACTACTAATGGCGCACCTCCAGCTGATGCGCCATTAGTAACCAGGGTTACTAATGGCGCATTTGTAGGTGGTGCGCCATTAGTAACCTGGGACCAGCTAGATATTTTGGAGAGCCACCTACCACACTCACTTTCCCCACTTTCATTCTCTCCACCTCCTCCTCCAAGCTTGTCTCGGGTGCCTCCTCCTCCTCACCTCATTTGCATCATAGATTCACCCAAATTAAGTGGTTAAATTACCTTTTTTTGATAGGTAAGTAAGGGGAAGCTTTTATGTTGTAGATCTACTTTTTTCTCCCTCCAACAACGTGCACATGCACTTTTTATGGCCTAGCTAGATCTACGTATGTTTGTGGTGTTGCATATGTTTGTGGTGTTGCATATAGTTGCCAATATTTTGCCGGAATGTTGATTCATTTCCGTTTTGGTGAGAATTTTTCACTATGCATTATTTTTGGTCCTATTTTTAGGCAAAGGCATGCCAAATTTTTTTCTTGGTTCTAAAATATCGTTTTGCTCTACCCCGCAGGCGACCATGGTCCGCAGGATGACCAAAGGCATCGTGAATAGGTTTTTGAGCTCCACGAAGGCCGAGATGCTTCAAAATAACGAGACGGAGATAAGATGTCCGTGTCGAAGATGCAAGCTGAGGAGCCTTATGGAACCGTATTCCGTACATGTGCGGGACCACCTACTCTTGCGTGGTTTCATGGATGGCTATCGGTGGCAAGGTGATGAATATGATTATGAAGCCATCCATGGGGGCCGGGCAAGAAATGAGGAAGGGCATGAGCAAAACAACCGCGGAGAGGGCGGGCGAGAAGACGAAGAATCTCCAGGACACGATCGCGAAGTAGATGCAGTACACAGTCATCATGTAGAATATGCCGGACATGATGATGAGGAAGATGCCAGAGCAGACGAAGGGCATGATCATGAAGATGAAGATGCCGGAGAAGACGATGATGGACCATCGATGGGCTGCGTGCAGGACCCTCATATTCAAGAGCTGCTTCTCAAGCAGACGGATAATGAAAGAGCTGCCGCCCGAGAGAAAGCCAAGTTGGATCAACTAGAGATAGACGCGGTTACTCCATTGTATGAAGGATGCAGGCCCGAGGATACCCGCCTGAAAGTAACGCTCATGGCTCTGGAGATGAAGGTAAAACACAAAATGACCGACGCATGCTTCGACGAGAACATGTCATTCTGGCACGAACGTCTTCCCAAGGGGAACAAGTGCCCGACCAGTTTCGAGGAGGCGAAGAAAATCATGTGTCCTCTAGATTTACCGCACGTGAAATACCAAGTGTGCATGAACAATGCATCATCTATCGGGACGAGCATGCGGAGTCTACCATATGTCCGGTGTGCGGCGTCACTCGATACAAGAAGAGGAAGAAAGCTCCTCGAAAAGTGGTGTGGTACTTTCCGATCACTCCTCGTCTGCAGCGGTATTTCATGGACCCTAAGGTAGCAAAGCTCCTACGTTGTCACGTGGATAGGGAGGAGAAGAAGTGAGAAGATGACGCAAATGATTTGGAGATAAATAAAAAAGACAAGATGCTGAGTCACCCTAAGGATGTGAGCCAGTGGCAAGCGTTGAACTTCGAACACCCAGAATTTGGGAACGATCCAAGGAACATCATGCTGGGCGCGAGCATCGATGGAGTCAATCCGTTTGGCAGCCAGAGAAGCACACATAGCACCTAGCCTGTGTTTGTGTGGATGTACAACCTTCCCCCCTGGTTGTGCATGAAGAGGAAGTACATTCACATGAGTATACTAATTGAAGGGCCGAAATAACCAGGGAGGAGGACAAAAGCGATCCTCGGCGAGCGAAGGAGGAGGAGGACGGCGTCGCAATCTCCGGCGGCGGTGGCGCAACCTACGCGGAGGAGGACGGCGTCGCAATCCTCGGCGGTGGCGGCGCAACCTACGCGGAGGAGGACGGCGTCGCAATCCTCGGCGGTGGCGGCGCAACCTACGCGGAGGAGGACAGTGTAGGAGGAACCCTAGCCCGCAACCTACGCGGAGGAACCCTAGCCTCCGATTGTCCCATCTCCCTCGCCGCCCCCTTGCCATGTAAGATGTGACACACTCATCATCCAGTTCTATGTTTTTTAGCTTTCTTGCTTTTTTTCTAAAATATGTTCATACAAGCATAAGTATTCTGAGCATAAGTACTCCTATCATACTTCTAAGTATTCCCAAGATGGATACTTCTGATGGAGAGGGGGCTCATCAGGATGGTGTCCATCCACTCCAGCCAGCAGATCTTCACCAGAGCAACAAACACCTGATTTACCTGCATGTTTTCTAGTGCAGTAGACTGAGATGTCGCTATTATATGGACGTTCATTATGTTCAGCGAGGCACTTTGGCACTCGTGCCACAAGTATGTTGAATTGCTTTGAGTTTTTGGTACAATCTAAGATCGTGTTGTTAGCGCAATGAAATCTACCTTATATTATCAGACTATTTGTATTTGTTGTTGTCCCATGTTTGCATGTTACTTGAGCTATTTGAATGTTCCAATCTGGTGTATAATTGAGGATGAATAGTGGCCCCTACTTGTGAGGGTAATGGTGTATGAGATGAATTTTCTCTGAAGTAGGAGGATTAAATTATCAGGCTTATGACTTTGATGCAAGTCTCTATAGTTTATGTTTACCTGCATAAAAGGTTTCCCCATTGTTTTGCTCATGCTTTTCACATCTTTGGAAATGAACACATAATTTTTGGGCAGTTCTGTTTCCTCTTCTCAGCTCAAAATACAGAAAGCCATGCTGTGAATCAGTCCAACTGCAAGTTTCAGCTGCCAAGATCTTCTTCAATTAATTAGAAGTAGTGTACTGCTGCTTTAGTTTCTCTATTCTCACTTCAGAAATATGAAGCTTCTACTGTTGATTTAAAAATACATAAAGCTTGGTTTAGTTATTTTTATAATTATATAACTATGTCAATTTACACATTAGAAGTCAATTATATAAACGCTACCACAGTCCAAAAGCAACAGCAACGGCAACAGCGGCAGTTGATTCACTCATATTAGGTTAGCCAACAAAAGCTAAGGAATCTGTTTCAGAGCCCGTTTCAGAGACACTATCACCCTAGACTTCAGTGTTCATTCTACACTTGGCTGTGTTCATCATCCCCAAGTGCAGAGGCAACACTAGTTTCAGAAAACAAAACTCTAAAATCTGAAAGCTTTACTGCATATATATGATGAGCCTTTTTGCCTTGTACACTGAGGAGCTCACCCAAAAGTAACTGCATATATATATATATATATATATATATATATATATATATATATATAAACACTCTAAAGCTACCAAAGCCAGCCAGAACAAACAGGATTATATGTTGCCATCTACAATGAGAAGCTCAACCAAAAGCAGCAGCATAAAAATTAGCTGGTTTAGTAATCTAATAACTGTTAACTAGGTAGTGTATAAGAGGAACCAGAGGATTGCAAGCTGAAACAAGGCATCAAGTAGTACAACAGAGGTTCACATAGAGCAGTTCAAGTCTTTACATATAGCATACCAACATATAATATGAATAAAACTATTTAGATCTATATGTTACCAAATATATAATATGAAAACACATCTTGTTACAGATTTATATGGTTCTCTCTACAAACTTGGTCAAAATTTGTATACTTCTGCACCAATGATGACAATGATATTATTCCGTGTGTCCATGATATATACTTCTGCACTTATTCGTGGATAAATTTCTTCAAATATTGATAGCAGTGACGGAGCTAGCATCGGATTAAGAGTTTCTGCACTGATGATGATAGCAGTGGCGATACTCTGAAATTTTGCAGGTACCCCGGGAGGCCCTTGAGTTTGCCGGAATGTCGATTAACTTCCGTTCCGGCAAATTCGGGTACTCCATATGTCCTATTTTCAGCAAAGGTCATGCTGAAATTTTCCGTGAATTTTAGCATGACTTTGCTAAAAATAGGACATATGGGGTACTTGCGACTAATGCATGGGACGGGGTTTGAATTCCCCTAGTCATTTTCTCCCTACTCTGCTCTGCCCACATGCACCTAAATTGGAAAGGATGTCATACTACACCCTTGAATTGTCACACATTCCTCCTCCTCTTCTTATTCCTCCTCGTTTTGCCCTCTTGTTTGCTCTTCCGGCTCTTAGACCAAACTTTTTTCCTATTTAGAGCGAAACATGGCCCACAACGATGAGGCCAGCGGTTCGGGCAAGGCATTCTGGGAGCTGTCCCAGGAGATGGAGGAAGAACCTCATCGCTATGAGGACGCCGCGGAAGACACCGATCCCGACTACACAACCCCTAGTGGCGTCGGGGATGACACCACTGATGGTGCCACCGAGGATGCCACCACTAATGATGGCAGCGCACGCAGATGGCAGCCAACCGAAGAGGCAACGGAAAGACCGGCGCCCGAACGTGCTCGGCACCGTCAAGGAGGAATTTACTGAAGTGTCCTCCGAGGGGCATCCAACGGCGTCCAAAGAATTAGTCAAGGGGTACTCGGTTCAGCTCGGGTGCATTCTCCGGAGCACCGTCTCGATCAACACCGAGAACCTAAGGCATCCTGACCGAGGGAATTTACGCAGCCTCCTCTTAACGAAGCTACACAAACGATACAAGTTCCCCGGTGACGTCGCAAACACACGCCTCTCAGGGAATAAAGTGAACAGTGCCGCCCTCACGAAGATGAGCACGGCCCTGTCTACTTGGAGAAGCGTGGTGAAGAGAATGATTGACAAAGGTGATAGTTATGAGAAGATCAAGGCAAAAAATCCTTCGATCAGCGAAGATGACTACAAGGAGTTCAAGATCAAGTGCGAGAGCAGCGCAACCGTGGAATCAAGCCAGTGGGGGAAAGATATGCGGGACTTGAACTTAGGGGTCCACCGACTTGGTCCCGGCGGTTATAGAGTAGCGGAACCTATATGGGACAAGGAGGACGCAGAGCGTGCCGAGCAAGTCCTACCGCCCCGCTTCAAGAAATACCGTGACAAGCGGACCAGGAACTATGTCAGGGCCCGGTACAAGGTGGATCCGGTAACAAAGGAGCTTACCACGGATGCGAAGATCAAGGCGCTTGAGCAAGTTCTAGTAAGGAATACACCCCCGTGTAATTAGCTCCATATGGTTGCATTCTAATTAATGAAGCCAAATTTCTAAATGGTTCACATTCCTTTTGCAGGAGACTGAAAGCAGTAGCGCAGGGTCATCTCAAAGCTCCCCTTGGGTCAACACTTTAAATAGGGCGTTGAACGTAATGAAAAACAAGGATAAATTCAGTAAGCCGTCGTCAGCTGGTCGTGTGGCCGGCAAAGGCTTGTCCACAAAATGGTCGTCATACTATAACGCTGGTGGGCGAAAGGAGAGAAAGACCAGCTCAGAAAGCCAGTCGCGCGAGGTTCAAGAACTCAAGGCACAAGTGGCACGGATTCCCGACATAGTCTCAGAGCAAGTGCGAGACCAACTGGGAGCGACGATCACCGCCATTATGCCTACCTTGGTTGAGGGGCTACGGGGGTGGATTACGGGCGGCCAACAGGGGCCGCCATCGGTTCCCAGCTTCACGGCCAGCAACTCGCACAACGCGCAGGCGGCGCCATTGGTGTCTCGGGCGGAGGCGGTATTGGTGTCTCCGGCGCCGGCACGGGCATTGGAGCTTAATGCACCCGGGTGTACGCCGGCCAGCACCTCGGCAGCAAGCGGCCCCTCCATCAGTTGCACGCCCGCCATTGGCGGTGCCTCGACATTAGCCGAGCTCGACGCCATCACGGTAACTAAGCCTCTCGGCCGATGACTTCATCTCCTTGCCTTTGACTGGGCATCCCTGACGCCCTACATGTTTTCGCAGGGCGCCGCTGACGTTCCATGCACTCTCCTGCACTTCATGGGCGGCAAGTTGATCGATGTCGCCAAGGGCAGAATCGTTCAACCGGGCAACCCCATGTTCCACGGTAATCCGATGCCACCCACCGTTTATAGGGTTGAACTGGTTCGGGTGCTGCTAGGCTACGACGAGTTGTTACCTCCGAGTCGACCCGCTGGGGCCGACGAAGATGATGTGATGACCCTCAGCGCCTGCGTAAGCTGGCCCCTGCTTTGGCCGAAGAGCCAGATTCGTTTGGGGGCGGGGGACACCACCCCAAAGACAACACCGCCAGTCGTGCTGGCGCCAAGCCATGGCAAGACCTCCGCAACGCTACCAGACATGCCGGACATGCATATGGCACAGGATCCGGACGACGACGACGACGGTACATTTACCAACGTCGATAAGTACTTTGCCGAACATGGGTACTGTGATGAATTCTTCGGGCCTCCTTCTAAGAAACCCAACCCTGCAAAAGACGACCACGATCTAGCTGGTACCGTGGAGAAACCTAATTGCAACAGGCGTCGTCTGGCGTTCAGTTCTCAGGAGACGCCTCCAGCTGCCGCCTTCACCGAGCCTCAGATAGCCGAGGTGCGAAATATTATCAGCCCCAACACACTCAAGAAGGCGGTCTGTGAGCAGAACTTGATCCCATTACAGCAGAAGAAGAAGGTACGGAAAAGAAAGAATAACAAGGGCGGTGCGAGCCAGCCGGCACCGAGTACGATCCATGCTTAGGACGGGCCACCTTCACCTAAGGATATCTCGAGGAGGGTGCATGTGGCAGGTAGGCCGATGCTACCGACTAATCTGCTCAATGCTGCAACCGGTGCTATGCGGAGTCTGCATGACAGTGTTCTTTCTTTGGAGAAGCGGCGTCTCTCCGAGAATGATGTGGCATACCCGGTTTTCGTGGACAAGGTGCTATAGGGCAAGGGCTTTGTGGATAGCGCCATCGGGGGTACGATCGTCCTGCGGTTTGATGACATCTTCGCTATGTTTAACCTTCATCTGCTACACTACACCTTCGTTCGTCTATTTTCGCTGAGTATGGAGATGCGGATCATTAGAGACAAGACCCCGGGCATCGTGATAGTCGACCCTTCTACATGCGTGCCAAGATCTTGGGCAGCGCTAGGGATTGGCAAGTCGCTAGTTCACACCTCGAAGGTATGATTCTGGCAAACCCAGATAAGGATAACTTCCTCGTGCCTTACTTTCCCGAGTAAGTCATCCCCTCACCGCCCCGTAACATATGATTTCTTAGATTTTGATCGTTCGTTTTTTTTCTAACATTCTGTGTTTTGTGCAGTGACACACATTGCACACTCATCCTCTTAAGCCCGAAATATTCCATGGCCATGTATTTCGACTCGGACCGACAGTCGAAGAAAGACTACACAAATATCAAGAAATTTCTTGATGATGTTCTCCCGGCTACGCCAGATCTGGAGGCACCTTCAGTAGGACAATTCGTAGGTACGGCAAGCACGTGTTCACCCACAATACGACGTTCCCCTGCGTCAAGCAGCCACCTGGCAGTCAGAAGGATGCCTACTACGCCCTCCATCACATGCGGACGATCGTACGGGACCAGCATCACCTTCTTCTACCAAATAATCTCAAAGATTGGGCCACACGCTTGTCGGCAATCCAGGATGTGGACATCAGACAAGAATTCTATCGCATCTAGTCGGAGTTTGTGGAAATCATCCATCAAGATGTCCTTCGTACCTCGGGGCAGTTCTACCTCAGATATCAACCATCCAACAGTGAGATAGAAACAACGCTAAAAATGCAGGCTGACAACGCCCGCGATTTCATGACCATCACTAAAGACGGCGGCTTCATCCACGCTCCGGTCCCTGAGTCGAATCAAAAGTAGTGATGCTATGTAGTTCTGAAATGTCGATGGGCTCATGTTGTAATATTAAACTTTAATGAACTTGTATGTCTCTTTGGTTTGGACAGTCGTTCAACTTATATGTAATCGATGCTATTTATTAGTAGGACCATGAATCATGATATTAATGTGTTGCTTTTCTCTTCTGATCCTTTTGTTGCATACTTATATATTGCTTATGTATTGTCTGTGAATTGCTACTAACGTTTTGTTTGGCTAGTGCATAGAGATGCCGTCGTATGTCGTGTACAAGGGTAAGGTTCCCGGAGTCTACGACGACTAGGAGGAGTGTCGGAGACAGGTTCACCATTTCAGCGATAATAGTTACAAAGGGTACACCACTAGGGCGGAGGCGAAAGCTAGATACGCGTGCTATCTAGCGGGAGAGAGGAGGGAGCGTTGGAGGAACCGGATGAAGACCAGTTTCATCGCGATGATGCTCATCGTGATGACCGCAACTCTCTTCTATGTGATGGTAGTTTAGATGATCGATATCGACTTGTAATGTGAAGACAAACTCGCTACTCGCGGTCTCGAGACTTGTAATGTTCTAACGTTATTCGGTATTTTAAATTCGGAGACTAATATGATGAATTGTATTCGGAGACTAATCTTCTATTGTATTCGATAAATCTGATGTTTATAAGTTTTGCTCTCTATATTCTGTGCAGTAATATGTTTTGTAACATGTGCAAATATCAGAAAAGAAAAAAAACTAATATTCATACTAGTGGCGCACCACTCAGCACATTAGTGGCGCACTGCAAAAAGCACACTAATGAAGCATCCTCCATCAGTGTGCCATTAGTAAGCCAGAGCAAATGGGTAAATATGGCCCCTGGGAGGAATACTAATGGCGCACCGTGATCTATACTAATGGCGCACTGCATGGTGCGCCATTAGTATACCAGATACTAATGGCGCACCTCTGGTGCGCCATTAGTAAAAAATTCTAATGGCATGATGCTAGTGGTGCACCTGTAGTGCGCAATTAGTAGGCAAAACAGGTGCGCCACTAGCAGGCCTTTTTCTAGTAGTGAGTATTAAGTTCATGAAGAATAGAGTAATGCATTAAGTAAGATGACATGATGTAGAGGGATAAACTCAAGCAACATGATGAAAACCCCATCTTTTTATCCTTGATGGCAACAATACAATAGGTGTCTCGCTACCCTTACTATGTCACTAGGTGAGGACACCGCAAGATTGAACCCAAAACTAAGCACTTCTCCCATTGCAAGAATTACCAATCTAGTTTGCCAAACCAAACCAATAACGCGAAGAGACTTGCAAATATATGAAATCATGTATATAAGAAATCAGAGAACCAAATAATATTCATAGATAAGCTGATCATAAACCCACAATTCATCGGATCTCGACAAACACACCGCAAAAGAGTATTACATCGGATAGATCCTCATGAAGATCATGGAGAACATGGTATTGAAGAACAAAGAGAGAGAGAGAGAGAGAGAAGAAGCCATCTAGATACTATCTATTGACCCATAGGTCTATGGGGGTCTACTCACGCATCATAGGAGGGGCAATGGAGTTGATGTAGATGCCCTCCGTGATCGAATCCCTCTCCTATAGATTACCCAATAAGGCTCCAAGATTGGATCTCTTGGGAACGGAGGCTTCTGGCGGGGGAAAACTATTATCGTCGCTCTTTTTGGTATTGGGGAAATACTTGGGAACTTATAGGACGAACTAGGGTGGCTTGTGACCACCTGGCAAGTCTCCTGACTTCCTGTCCAGGTCTGGTAGATGTCTTCTGGTCCCAGAAAAATCATCGCGAAGATTTTATTCTGTTTAGACTTCGTTTAATATTCCTTATGTACAATACTCAAAGCAAGGAAAAAACATAAACTGGCACTAGGCTTTAGGTTAATAGGTTAGTCCCAAAAATAATATAATATAGCATATTAAGGCATATAAAACATCCAAAACAGATAATATAATAGGATGGAACAATCAAAAATTATAGATACATTGGATACGTATCAGCCATCAAGGACATCGATCGAGAAGTTGCCTCTCGGAGGAGTTCTTGAATGACTTGGATTCCCTCATCAACCGTTTGCAAGATGTCCCCCGCCGTGTGCAATCTTGGAATAAGCGTGCAGCCCGTGCTGTAGCTGACATCGCTCTCTCACTTTTTCGCATCCATTGCAAGGGCGTAGACGAGGAAACTGAAATCGCTCAAGGTCGTCAACTGGAAGAGTGCCAAGATAGAAGACTTCATGGAGATGTTCCTCGAGGCCGCCACTCGGATATCTGACAACGTTGACCTCGATAGCTTCACTGATGCATCAGTTCCGCCTACTGCCAAGTGATCCTAGGATAAAACACTTTGAATGAGATTTTCCTCGAGATGCCGAGTGTTTTATGTAATCACACATTTGACTGGACCCGATGGCCACGATTATATGCTCTTTTGCTTTGAACAATATGCACTTTGATTGCTTTCACTTGACTTAAGGTTTCTAAATGGTCGGAAGATTCTGGTTCTTGTAGGGAATACATAAGTACTTGGGCGACCGACTGGTCGCAGCCAAGTCCCCGAGTGTGGCTAGTGTCCCCACTCGGAGTAGTTTTACACTTAGGTGAAGATATGTTCGCAGCTAAGGGTAAAAATGGAGGTAGTTTGCGTCAACAATGATGGTCATGTCCAACTTGATATCCGAGTGGACATTGCACCTACACTCGGGATGTTACCACTTAGGCGATAACGGAGTCACCGCTAAGCCCCCGAGTGTGGATTATGTCCTCACTCAGAGTAGTTTCACTCAGGTGAAGATAGGTTAGCAACTAAGCCCCAGAGTGTGGCTCTGGTCCACACTCAAGGTAGTTTTACACTTAGGTGAAAACATGTTCGCTGCTAAGTGTAAAAATGGAGGTAGTTCCTGCAAACAATGATGGTCATGTCCATCTTAATATCCGAGTAGAGGGTGCACCCACACTCAGGATATTAGCACTTCGGCGATCATAGAGTCTCTGTTAAAGCCCTCGAGTGTGGATCATGTCCTCACTCAGAGCAGTTTACAATTAGGTGAAGGCAGGTTCGTAGCTAAGCCCCTGAGTGTGTTTCTGGTCCACACTCGGAGTAGTTTTACAGTTAGGTGAAAACAAGTTTGCAGCTAAGGGAAAAAATGGAGGTAGTTCCTGTGAACAATGATGGTCCTGTCCATCTTAATATTCGTGTGAAGGTTGCACCTACACTCGGGATATTAACACTTAGGCAATCACAGAGTCACTACTAAGCCCCCACGCGTGGATCATGTCCTCACTCAGAGTAGTTTACACTTAAGCTAAGGCAGTTTCGCAGCTAAGCCCCCGAGTGTGGTTCGGGTCCTCACTCGGAGTTGTTTTAAACTTAGGTGAAACAGGTTCGCTACAAAGCCCCCAAGTGTGGCTGGGGTCAACACTCGGAGTAGTTTTACACTTAGGCAAAAACAGGTTTGCAACTAAGGGTAAAAATGGAGGTAGTTCTTGCGAACAATTATGGTCATGTCCATCTTAATATCCGAGTGGAAGTTGCACATGCACTCAGGATATTAACACTTAGGCAATCACGGAGTCGCTGCTAAGCCCCCGAGTGTGGATCAAGTCCGCACTCGGAGTTGTTTACACTTAGGCAAAGGCAGGTTCGCAGCTAATCCCCCAAGTGTGGTTCGGGTCCACACTTGGAGTAGTTTTACACTTAGGCGAACACTACTAGGGAAAAGGCTAGCAGTAGCGCGGGAAATAGGGCTAGCAGTAGCGCGGGTGCCCTCACTACTAGTAAGGCGCTACAACTAACATTTAGTAGTAGTGTCGGTTAACATGCGCTAATGCTATACAAAGTTAGTAGTAGCGTCTATTTGTAAAGCGCGCTGCTGCAAATAGTTGTAGCACTGCTGCTGAAAAAGGGCCTAGAAAAAGCTCTGCCACCCATTTCCTTTGTATCTGTACAGGTTATATACAATATTCTCTAGGATATCATGCACATACAAACCTAAACATATCATACACATACAAATAATCTTGCAAGAAATAACATTTAGCATATCAACTCTAATATATGTCATCTCTAATAACTCATCATCCTTAGTAACATAACATTTATCATCATCTTAATCATCTAACAGCTCATGACCAGTTGACCATTACTACACAATGTCATAAACTAGAAAAGGTCCTCTTTCTTATTTAGCACATACCATTCTCTCCTAGTTAGGTAGAACGTACTACTCTCTCCTAGGTAAAATAGCATAAAATAGGTAAGCTCGGACCCCTCCATTGTGAAGAATAGAGATCCACCTATCTCTGATACGTGGCCTGAGCAAATCCTTAGCGCCTCCGCCAAGTGGTTGTCTGCTGAGTTCCATAAATTTGCTAAATCTTTGAGATTCAGTTTCTCATCGCTTTTAGAAATCGAGTATGCATTGCGGTATTTTATAGGACACCGCGGCTGTAAGCTGATGACATTCAAATGACCTTCAAGAAACATCAGTCGAGGCACAACCTCCGAAGGGAATTTCTGTTGAAGCACATAATAATAACATAGTTAGCAATCTAGTTTCGCTGATTAGAAATTTTTGTATGCAAAACATGGACTAATTAATGTCAGAACAGTAAAAAAGAATCTTACCATGCTATCTGCAGCAATGTTACAATTATTCAATGGGTGCACTAGTGGCACGTATTCAGAAAAACTTTCGCCAATATCTTCATAATTGGTCTTATAAAGACCAGTATCATTAATAAATGAGATCAAATGATCTATCTCCAACCAAGTTAGTTCGGAGCCATGACTATAGTAGGCCTGATTTACCATCTTTTGAATATTTTGTAAAGAAGATAAATACGTTGACAGCTAAAGACAAACAAGTTAAGTAGGAATGAACAACAACTTTTTTAAATAAACAATGTAAATCACTTAACAAATTTGGTTGACAAACTCACATGGAGGTCAAACTAGAAACATATCGACATCCACCCAAATGTCGATATTACCTTCAATATGATCTTTAGGACAAAGATTGAATGTTATTTTCATATTCTCCTCAAATACATATGCCTTGGCTAGAGCTTCCCAATTTGAGCAACAAAATTCTAAGTTATTAACTGCATTCATTACTTTCACTATAAATGTGTGACCATGTTTATTCCTCAGGTTAGCTCTCCTCATCTCCATATTCTCATGGTCCTCGAAACCGAGCCTCTCCAAGACATACTGCCTTGCATGGCAGGGGATGAACTAGTCGAATTTTATAAAATAGAAATCACGTTGACGCAAAGAAAAAAATGTCATGATTCATTTTGAAAAACACTTGTCATCGTTGTGTACCATAGAAACATCGAAGGTCTCTTCAAGCTTGATGTTGAAGAGACTGCCTTCTCACAGGTGAGGCCTGTCACACACACCTTGTACTTCACCATAGAGTTTACACTCAGGGATCCTATCGTTTTCAGACATTTCCTTTGTTCATGATTCAAATATTAGGCATGACCATTGCTAAAATAAGACATATTGAGTGCCTGAAATATGCCGGAACAGAAATGAATCAACACTCTAGCAAAACGTAGGCACTAGGAGGTGTTCCCTACAATAACATACACACATGTCCAAATATACCTAATTCAATATCAATTGACTTTCAGTCTGTCGAGGCTTTCAATATCTGATGGTGTGTTGGTGGGCACGCTCTCACACTGAACAGGGAAAAGGTTGTTGCTACTCATAGCATTAGTGCTGGAAGCCTAAGAGCGCTACTCCTAAGCGCCATAGTAGTAGCGCCTATCAGTGACCTAGCATTACTGCTAAGCGGGGCCACCTGCTAGCAATGTACATACATAGTGGTAGCAGTGGTCCACACACATGAGCTACTGCTACAGTATTCGTAGTAGCATCTGTTTTAGACAACCGCTACTACTATAGGTAGCCAAAGGCGATGGTGACGGGACCACTTAGCAGTAGCGGTGGTTTGGTGGCCCACGCTACTTCTACTTTCCTACTTGTAGAACTGGTTGGAGCCCTTTGCTACTACTACTTAGCAATAGCGGTTTTCCATTATCTAGCGCTACTACTAAAATCCTATCTATAGGCTCTCTCTCCTGGTAGTGGAAAACAGGTTCCAGTTAAGCCTTCACCCACTCGGGGCAACAATGGGAAGCATTTCACCGAAGTGAAGAAAAAAAGAGGGTATTACTTTAAAAAGTATGGAAAATTAGAATTTATTGCTTATCCAAAGTCATTCGGATTTATTACGGCTATGAAAAATGAAAAAAGGATTTAACATGTTCTATGTGTAGAACATGCGGAGAAGATCCGCGTTCCAAATCTGGGGCTCTTATGTTTCGTTCTTGAAGTTGTAGAGATGGTAAGATCCATTATGTAAGACTTTGGAGATGGCATAGGGCCCTTGCCATGGTGACGCCAGCTTGTGGATTTTATTTTGATCCAGTAGGAGGACAAGATCACCTACCTAGAAGGAGTGCTCGCTTACTTGCTTATTGTGGTAACACCTCAAATCTTGTTGGTAAAGCGTTGATCTTATGAGGGCTAAATGTCTATCCTCTTCTAGGAGGTCTAAACCAACTTGGCATGCTGCTTCAGCTTTGGATTCATAGTACAATTCCATTGGGGGGATTGTGACGTAGGTCAGTCGGAAAAACAACTTCGGACCCATATACCATGAAGAAAGGATTGTTCTTGGTGGAGAGATTCGGGGTCATTCATATGTCTCATAGGACAGACGATAGCTCTTCAACTCAGGCTCTTGTGGCATACTCAGGATCTCTCATCAGTTGGGGCTTCAATCCTTGAAGTATCATCCCATTTTGTCGTTTTGCTTGTCCATTCGACTGCGGGTGAGCCACAGAGTCATAGTTGACCTGAGTGCCCTGGGAATAGCACAATTCGGGGAACTCGTTCGAGTCAAAATTGGACCCGTTGTCGTTGATAATATCATGCGGGATTTTGAATCTGAAGATAATCTGTTGAACAAAGCTGACGGACATTGTTTAATCCAAATTTTTAAAAGGCTCTTCTTCGACCCACTTGGTGAACTTATCCACCACCACTATCAGGTGGGTAAACCCACTCGACTCAGTCCGTAGGGGGCCAACCATCTCGAGACCCCACATGGCGAATGGCCAGGTGAGCGGGATGGTCTTCAGTGTCGATGCAGGCTTGTGCCTCTAATTCTTATAGAACTGGCAGCCCACACATAGGTCCAACAAGTCTCTTTCTACTTCGTTGGCTTGGGGCCAATAAAAATCTACTTGGAATGCTTTGGCGACCAATATCTGAGAGGATGTGTGATGGCCGCAAGTCCTCGGGTGAATCTCATGCCGGATCTGTAGTCCATCGTCTAGGGAGATGTATCTCTGAGACACTCCCATAGTACTTCTCTTATACAACTGATCTCCAATAACTTCAAAAGACTTGCATTGCCAAACAATTTGACGAGCTTGTTCTTGATCTTCAGGGAGCTCTTGCCAGAGCAAGTATGATAGGTAGGGTTGGGTCCACTTTGGAGTGATCACCAACATTTCGTGAATTAGGTCAACCACGGCTGGGACGTCAACCTCAGTCGGATTTGATGGACCAACTGCTTGAGGGGTCTCCTCTATGAAAGGATCTTCTTTGATTGAAGGGGTGCGCAGATGTTCAAGGAATATGTCCTTTGGAGTGGCTCGTCGAGTGGATCCGATCTTGGCCAAGTCATCTGCTGCTTGATTCTTTGCCTGAGGTATCTAGTGAACCTCTAAGCCTTCGAAGTTCTTCTCCAGCTTCCTAACAGAGTTGCAATATCCAAACATGGCTCGGCTCCAAATGTCCCATTCTTTCATCACTTGGTCGAGAACAAGATCTGAATAACCATAGATGATCAAACGGTGAATGCCAAGTGAGATGGCCATACACAACGCATATAGGAGGGTTTGGTATTCGGCCTCATTGTTACAAGAATCAAAGTGGATCTAGAGCACGTAGCTCAGCCGGTCTCCCTTGGGGGAACCGAGAACCACTCCAGCACCTGAGCCATGGAGCATCTTGGATCCATCGAAGAACATTGTCCAATGCTCAGGGATGCTTGGGCCGGCTGTTCTTGTTCTATCCACTCAGCCAAGAAATTGACTAGTGCTTGGGACTTGATCTCCTTCTTGGCTTTGAACTTGATTTCCAATGGGAGAAGTTCGATTGCCGATTTCGCTACTCGGCCAGTGGCATCTCTGTTATGCAGGATTTCCGACAAGGGAGCGTCGTTGATAACCATGACCGAGTGCTCTTGGAAGTAATGAACCACGGTTTTAACGGTAGGGTAAACACCATAGACCAATTTTTGATAGTGTGGGTACCTTTGCTTGAAGGGGGTCAAGACTTTTGTGATATAGTACATGGGTCTTTGAATTTTAAACACCTTCTTTGGATGCTCGCGTTCCACAGTGAGGACAATGCAAACAACTTGGCTAGTAGCTGCAATGTACAGAAGAAGATGTTCCTAGCTACGTGGAGCAGCTAACACCGCCTGGGTGGAAAGAAACACTTTGAGTTCTTCGAATGCTGCTTGCGCTTTGGGTGTCCACTTGAGCTTATGAGATTCCTTCATTAGTCGGTAGAGAGGCAGTGCCTTCTCCTCTGTCTGGAGATGAATCGGCTCAGGGATGCAAGGCAACCCGTGAGGCTTTGTACATCATGTAGACGCTCTGGGTGTTTCATTCGGACTATAGCGCCTATCTTATTGGGGTTAGAATCCATCCCACATTTGGAAAGGAGGACAGCGAGCAACTTGCTTGCTTGCACTCCAAATTCGCACTTGGCTGGATTGAGCTTTATCTAAAGTGTTGGAGGTTCGTGAAGGGTTCGACAAGGTCAGTTAAGAGGTCGGAACATTTCCTAGACTTATCTACGATGTCATCCATGTACGCTTCTACCCTCCGACTGATCTGCTTTTGTAAGCACTTTTGAACCATTCATTGGAAAGTAGCCCCAACATTTTTGAGACCGAATGGCATAGCAATGTAGCAGAAACTCCCGAATGGGGTGATGAAGATTGTTTTTATTTCATCTAGTCCATCATCCAGGAACGTCATGCGTTTGCATCCGACCATGGAATCGACTATTTGGTCTATTCGGTGTTGGGGAAAATGGTCTTTTGAACATGCACGATTGAGATGCTTGAAGGCAATAAATATGCGGTGTGAGTTGTTCTTCTTTGGCACCATGATGACTTACGTGACCAAATCGGAGCGGTATGCTTCACGAATGGGCTCAACGGCTAGGAGCCGAGAAATCACCTCGTCAATTGCCTTGCGCTTCTCTATGGAGGATTAGTGCAAGTGCTCTTTGACCGGCTTGACTTTGGGGTCGGCTCTCAGACGGTGCTCACCCAGCTCCCTAGGAATCCATGGCATGCTAGACGCTTTTATGTGAAGATGTCCCAGTTCTCACTATTTGTCGCCAATTGACATTGACATGTGCGTCGCGGCGGCACTCAGATCGTTCGGGTGAACGTGAACCTGATTGGTCTCGCCGGGCGACTGAAAAGCTAATTCAGTAGTTGGTCACTTCGACATGAGCAAGTCTGTAACATCCACGATCTTCTTGTACCTGTCGAGTTCGACGACGAGCACTTGATCGTTGGCGATTTTAGAGCCCTGTTGGAGGCACTACTCGGCGACATTACGATCGCCAGCCACTATGATCACGCCCTTTGGCCCTAGCATCTTTAGTTCAAAATACACGTAACATGGACGGGACATGAAACATCCGTAGGTGGGCCTACCCAGGATGGCGTGATAGGAAATGCAAAAATCGACAACTTCGAAGCTGAGTCGCTCCTTCCGAAAATTCTTTTTGCCTCAGAAAACGACATCCAAAGCGATTTAGCCGAGTGATTTCGTCTTCTACCCGGGATTGTTCCCATGGAACTGCATGTTACTCTTGCTTAGTCGGGACATCGGGATGTCCATTGCCTTCAATGTGTCGGCGTAGATTATGGTCATGCCGCTGCCTCCATCCATCAGGACCTTGCGCTGTCGGACTCCGTTGACAGCGGGGTGGGCCACTAGTGCCTGCCTCCTAGGGGTGGCTATGTGGGCTAAATGATCCGACTGATCGAATGTGGCGGGTGTCTTCGCCCAGTCGAGATACTTGGTGACAACGTGGGCTGCCATGTTGACTTCCTAATTGACGACCTTCAATCATCTCTTGCTTTCGATGATAGTAAAAATTATGAGGACATTTTTGATGTTAGGGTTCCCCAAGGTGTCCTCCCCTTCATCGTCGTCGTCCTTTGCTCCCATGTGCTCCCCTCTCATCTCCTCCTTGATCAGGTGACATTCTCGAGTCATGTTCTTAGGGAAGATGGGTTTGCCACCATCGTCCCTCTTGGGGTCGACCTGACACAACTGATCGAGGAGGTCGCTCTTGGGTTCGCCCCTATTTTTGGTAGTCGAGTCCTTTTTCTTTTTCTTGGGCTTGCCTTGGCCTTACCCGGGGATGGCAGTAACTTCTGCCTTGCCTGAAGCATTGGCTTTCCGCTTCTGCTTTTTACCAGCATTGCCTCCCGATTAAGGGGTGTCGCATGATCGCCATTTGCCGCTATGGAGGCGGTCTCGTTCTTTGCCATTAGTGTATTTGTTGGCGATTTCCATTGCCCGATTGAGGGACAGGCCCCCAGCCTGACCAAACTTCAATATGAGCTCCAGTTACCGAGTGCCAGCCTTGAAGGCGTAGATGGCCTGGTGCTTGGACACATTCTCCACAGAGTTGTGCATAGTGGTCCAACGCTGAATGTACTCCCGGAGTGTCTCATTGCTCTTCTGAACGCAATGTTGTAACTTTGTCAAACCACTCGGGCTCTAGTGCATGCGCTCAAATGTTTTCAAAAACACTCAGGCCAAGTCTTCCTAGCAGTAGATGCAACTCTCCGCTAGCTGGTTTAGCCACACGCGTGCTAATCCGTCTAGTATGAGGGGAATATGCTTCATCGCAATGAAATCATCTCCGCCATAGATCTGGATGGCCACTCGGTAATCCTTGAGCCAAGTTTCTGGTTTGGACTCGCTGTTGAACTTTCCAATTCACGTTGCCAC
The DNA here is from genome assembly GCA_022496015.1 of Hordeum marinum. Lineage (NCBI taxonomy): Eukaryota > Viridiplantae > Streptophyta > Magnoliopsida > Poales > Poaceae > Hordeum > Hordeum marinum. The sequence continues at coordinate 474,846,139 of CM039678.1, forward strand.
CCGGTAGTTGGGGGGAATTTCAGCCTCGCGGATATTCCTCCTGAAGCACTCAAGACCAGAAGTTCTCCGACTGCTCACCCATTCTCTATTCCGTCTGTTTCTGTCAACTGCATTCTGTGTGGTGACATCTCTGGCGTCGAGCTGAGGAGGACGCTGACCATCTCTCCCGTAATCTCTGCGCTGAGTGGACTCCGCTCACGGTCCTCCACATGGGGTCGGCCGCCATCATAACACTGTTGGTCATAAGAGCCGCCCCTCGGAGGGGGCGTCCGGCTGGCGTCTCGGACGTCATGCCAGCACCCTCCATGTTGGTCTCTCGGAAGAGCAAGGGAAAGCTAGTTTCTTCTCGGCGCGAGCGGGCTATGAGTCGACTGCACTATGTCCGCCTGAGCGGATCTCCTATGGAGGACCGCGAGTGGAGATCTATTTTAAGGATGTCTTTAGCAGAGTCTGGCTAAGTCAGGCTGCTAAATAGACTCATCGGTTCGAGTGGCTGCGACTAGGTTCAACATCAGAGTGCACATCACCGCGATGTCATACTACCGATCCTCCGGAAATAGTCGGTGATGATTGCGGCTGGAGCTATGCTTTCCCCTTGCCATGCGGTCATCGAGATATTTCTAGAGTAGTTTGAGGCACTCGCGCTCAGCTAAAGTGGCTTGGTGCGTAGCCTCCAAGGCTATCTCTTCCGGGGTGGTACCGGTGATGGGCGTCAGCAACACTTGGTCGTTTCTACGCCTGATCTCTTCTTGCTGCTCCTGGCAGAGAGGCTGGGGCACATAGGCGTCGTTCTTTTCATCTTCGCAGCCGCTGGTTCGCCCATGAGGGTTGCCTGCAGAGAATCCAGGAGGCGTTCCCTTGGCCGCATCGTCCATCAAAATCTCTGTAGTGTTTCCGCTGCTCTCGCACTCAGACGAGTCAGAAGACTCATCGCCCGAGGAGGGGAACATGTTGAGGGCAGAATCGTCGGAATCGAGGACGGCCACCTCTTCAGCCATGGCTTGGAGTGCCACATCATGTTTGATCCATCGTTGCAGCCACGAGCACCTGGTGCGCTTGCGATGACCCACAACGGTATGTAGAGGTGCCAAAAGATATGGCACAAATGATTGTTGGATGAGGACTTCGCATGCCGCCGCACCGTAGTACGCCGTGCCATAGGTGGGTAGCGCATCCGTGTCCAACATCGCATCTTGAAGACACGCCGAGTCGTCGGTGATGAATCTGAGGGAACCAAAGAGGATCTAAATGCCGAGTGTCATCATGTTACCGAAAGGATTCAAATTCCACCTATGCCGAGAGTTGCTAAACTCGTTGCCCCATGGTGGGCGCCAACTGTCGTGGGAGTAAATCTAACAATAGTATTGGGGATACGAATGAAGGGGGTGGACCCGAGCTATTATACAGTTGTAACATTCATACATACAAGTTTGGGCCCTACTCGGGAGTGGTAACGAACCTATGTCTCGAGCCCTGAGGCTTAGTGTTTGCTTATCGGGGGTGTCTGATTACAAAGAGTTCGGAACCCCTGTCGAGGAGCTCGGGGTGCCTTATATAGAGTGCGCCAGCACCTGTCGAGTGCCATTACACGGCATTAAATGCGAGTAACTACATGCGTTACAGGAAACTGTCGTCTTAACTAAGGGGTTACTTGTAATGTTAGTCTATATAACACTTCATGTGAGTGATTAAGTCTCTCGAACGTTGCGACTCCTGTGATGGCTCCTCTCCTTCTGGTTCGAGTTTTGGATCATAGCCGACTGACAAAGTGACGTCCGAATGACAATCAAGATCTCAGTGGATCCTGAAGATGTATCCGAATGCATTAGTAGTACAGGGACCTTAATGCTAATGTGGGCCCCCAAATCGGCCCTAGATGTCAGGTCTATGACCCTACACATGGTAGGTGACCTCATCAGTGGGCACATCCTGTTGGCTTGTGGCCCACAGATTGCTCCCCTTCGGTGGTTCTTTGCTCCGGTATTTCTTATTTCCTCTAGAAAAATCATAAAATAGTTATGGGCAATTTCGAGAACTTTTATTTTCTGTACAAAAACAACACCACGATAATTTGCTGAAAATAGCATCAGTCCGGGTTATTTCTAATAAATCATATAAAGTGTATCAAACTATATAAAAGTATTGTAAACATAGGCAAACATGGCATGAATACTTCATAAATTATCGATACGTTGGAGATGTATCAGCATCCCCAAGCTTAATTCCTACTCGTCCTCGAGTAGGTAAATGATAAAAGAAGTAATTTATGAAGTGAGAATGCTAGCATAGTGAATAGTTTTAATCAATGATAATTTTAGTCACTTTTCTAACATCATAACCAGCAACTTTTTCATAAAAATTATCATGGTTGACTAGCAATCAATTCACATTTCATGGTTGAAACAATACATTCTCTCAAAACTTAACAACCCATGTTCTTAGTCACCAAACAACTTCAATGCATCATCAAATCTAAGTAAGAGCTCCACATACTCAATTATCATATACTCTCCTATTATTGCTAATACTCAAGGAACATTTTTAGAACAAACAACATCCATCGAACATAGAGAAAGATAGGTGCTTAAAGTTTTGCCTCCCAAAATATTTATCATAAAGATAATTGTCAATAATAATGAATCATGATCAAATATATTTGACTGGATATATATGTTTGGATCTTTCCCAACCACATGGTGCTTGCCAACTAATAGATTGAGGTTGGAATAAGAATGTGACTCAACAATAAAAGTAAGTAACATGAAAGTAAATTATCCCTTCGCGGATGGAAGTCGGGATTTGTAGAGGTGCCAGAGCTCATTGTTTTAAAACAGAGATGAATATGTAATTTTGAGTGGTGTACTTTTCCTACCAATGTCACTATAGAGTTTTCATTATCTTCCATGATAAACACATTATTGGCGGTTCCCAAACAGAATTGAAAATTTTCCCTCGCTCCCTCCACCATTCAAACACATTCCATGGCTAGCTGAATCCATAGTTGCCCTCCAAACAATCAACTTTCTAGGGGGATTTTTTGTTTATTCATTTTTTGTATTATGCAAGACTGGCATCCTTTCTACCATCCTCTCTCATGCAATGACAAGTGAATAAACACTCATCTTGGGAATAACTCGCTTAGCATAGAAGATAATGACCGCCCCGTCGCTCCATGAGCGGTACGAGCACACAAAATGGATGTTTAGTTGAATGTTTAGAGGTGGCACATGCAAATTTACTTGGAATGGCAGTGAAATACCATATATAGGTAGGTATTGTGGACTCTCATAGAAGAAACTTAGCTCAACAATTTAGATGCGCAAGTAGTATGCCTACTTAGTACGAAGTTTTGGCTAGCAAAAGGTTCTAAACAAGCACAACATGTTGAAGGATCCATAACACTATAACTTCTATGCAAATATACCCAAACATAACCATTATGTTGTCTTCCTTGTCCAACTTCAACTATTTGATAAAGGTTGAAAATTATTAATGGGTATTCACAATAATAAAAGATGTCCAAGATAACATATTTGTATGTAAAAGTTCTCTTTCTTATACTAATCATTCATGAATTGCTTGTATGACCAATACTATGATTGTCAAACTTAAATAAATTTTACTTTGTAAACCAAATGTGAAACTAGTAGTAATCATAAAGCACATGTATAATTTCAGATTTATGATATTCAATTCATTCACAATTTACACTCCGGATATAAGTGAAGCACAAAAGTAAACATCAAGCTACTCTCAAAAGTAATAAGTGAAGATCAATGAGTAGTCAAACAATCAAGTAGCTATGTGAGGACTCTCTCTAAATAAAAAAATCAGATCTGAGTATCTTTTTCAAACAACACACAAAAGAAAATGGCACTCGAAGGATAGCACATATCATGTGAACGAGTAAAAACTTAGGATCAACATAGGCTAACCGATGCGTAGCATACCCAAGCTTAGATGCTTGATAATTCTGGTAATATTGTCTTGGGGTGCATTGGGCATCCTCAAGCTTGTGATTTTGTATCTCGTTCAATCCTCTCATGTCCCAGTTTCATCTAAGTCTCAAAAACTTCGTCCACACAAAACATGAAAAGAACTCGTGAGATAGGTTAGTGCACATAATAAATCAAATCTCTATGTACAGATAAGACAAGTTGCATAAAAATTCTCAAATATTATCTGCTATATACTATAATTTCCACAATTTATATCTACCAATATAAGTGATGAAAACTATAGGAGAAATAGATCACAAAACTATGACACCAATGTGTCTAAATAGAACAGTTTGTAGCAACTAATTTAATAAGTGCACTTTTGTAACTCCAACAAATATGAAAATTTATAACATGATAAAATAATTATATGAGAATATTGTGTAAAAATTTTAGAAACTTTCCATGTTCCAGTAAAATATGAAAATTATAACACAACGGTAAACATATTTATTTTTACACAGCACACATCAAACATGTAATCAAGCATCCTAAAAAGGAAATTCTTGGAACTATTCATTGGAAAACAAGGTTCTAAATAATCTCAAGAAAAGTTTAACAAAATAAAATGACGCTCCAAGCAAAACTCATATTATGTGACGAATAAAAATATAGCTCCAAGTAAGATATATCAATAGTGTTGAAGACGAAAGAGGGCATGGCTTCCGGGGCATCCCCAAGCTTGGACACTTCAAGCTTCCTTGTATATTACCTTTAGGTGACTTGGGACTCCCCAATATTAGGGTCTTGCCACTCCTTATTCTCCTCATATTGATATCTCACCCAAAACATGAAAACTTAACAAAACTTCATGAGATGCGTTAGTGTAATAAAGATAAATCATTCACTTAGATACTATCAAGACAAGATTCATAATAGTTCTGACATAATACCTACTATATTATGTCATTCCCATAATATATATTACTAAATATAATCTATGGAAAGACTAAAACAAGCAAACTATGCATGCAAAATAGAATCTCTCAAAAACATAATAGTATGTGAAGATCTGTAGTATAACCATATTTTCCTATCTCTAAAAATTCTGAAAAATAGGATCAAAGGATTTGCATTGCAAAACTATGTAAGAATTTCAGAATTTTTTGACTCTCTAGTAGAATTCTGCACTGGATGTAAAAGTTTTTGTTTTTGCATAGAATCAGACTAACAAATATCCACACTATCCCAAAGGCTTCTCTTGGTACTTTATTGAAATAAAAAGACACAAAACATGATTACTACGGTAGATTAATCATGTGAAAACACAAAAACAGAAAGTATAAATATTGGGTTGTTTTCCAACAAGCGCTTTTCTTTAATACCTTTTAGCTAGGCATGATGATTTCAATAATGCTCACATAGGCATAGTATTTGAAACATGAAAAATAGCATCATGGATCACATGACACACACATTTAAGTCTAACCCACTTCCTATGCATAGGGATTTTGCAAGCAAACAATTTATGGGAACAAGAATCAACTTGCATAGGAAGGCAAAAACAAGCATAACTTCAAAACTTTGAACACATAGAGAGGGAACTTGATATTATTTCAATCCCTACAAGCATATGTTCATCCCTCATAATAATTTTGAGTGGTATCATCAAGGAATTCCATAATATAACTATCACATAGAGCATTTGTTTCATGATGCACAAGCATAGAATTTTCATTACTACCCACGCAAGAAAAAATCTCATTCATAGTAGTGGGAGAACACTCAACAAAATAGCTATCATGTGATATTTGGATGGCATAATTCAATTGAAAATTAAAATCATGATGACATGTTTCATGATTCTTTTTACTCTTTATAGCATACATGTCATCATGATAACCATCATAGATAGCAACTTTGTTGTCATACTCAACTAAAACCTCTTCCAAAATAGTGGAATCATCACTAAATAAAGTCATGACCTATCAAAATCTATTTTTATTATTATGAAGAGATTCAACACCCTCCAAAATAGTGGTATTATTAGTACCTAGAGTTGACACTTGATACTTGTGATCTGAGTTGGGTTTTCCGTGAAGAGGAACGGGTAATTGCAGCACAATACGGGTAAGTATTTCCCTAGGTTATGAAATGAACGTTTATGAACCAATAGGAATATAAATCCACAACCATCTTCAGCGGCTGCACACAAAAGAGCAAACAACTTGCACCAACGCGGGCAAGAGGGTTGTCAATCCCATTGATCTCGTTATTTGCAAGCAAGTGAAGTGTGTAGAAAATAGTAGATAATTATAAATTGCAAAATAAAATAAAAGGTAAATAAGAAGAACAAGGTATTGATAGGTTTGTAAATATATAAGTGAATAGACCCGGGGCCATAGTTTTCCCGAGCAGCATCTCATGAAAATAAGCATACGATGGGTAAACAAATTACTGTTGGGCAATTGATAGAAAAGCGCATAGTTATGTGATATTCACGACAATGATCATGTGTATATATGCATGACGTCCAAACAAAATAGGTCGACTACTGCCTGCACCTATTACTATTACTCCACTTCGAGAGCACTTCTATGATTGACTCTCTACGAATTAAGTTCATGACAAACTGAGTAATGCATGGAGAACGAGGACATGATGTAAACAAAATAAACTCAAGCAATATGAATAAAACCCAATGTGTTATCCTTAGTGGCAACAACACAAATACGTATCTTGTCGCCTTCTGTCACTGGGACATAGAAGCTCGTCACGTTGAACCCAGTACAACTCACACCTCTCATTAAAGAAACATCAATCTACTCGACCAAAGCAAACCAATAGAGAAGAGAGAATTACGAACCTATAATGATCATGAAAATAAGAATCATAATAATATCGGAGAATACTCAAATACTTTTCAAGAATAATCTAAACATAAACCCTTAATTCATCAGATCCCAACAAACGCACAGCACAAAAAAGTTACATCGGATGGATCAAAGAGAAGATGCGATGATCATTGTATTGAAGATCAAACGAGAGAGAGAGATAGCAATCTAGGTACAAACTACGGACCTGTAGGTCTGTGGTGAACTACTCACACATTATCATGAGGGTGACAAGGTTGATGAAGAGGCCCTCCATGATTGACCCCGTCCCCTCCGGTAGGCTGATGGAACGGAGCTCCAAATGAGATCACAGCAGAACAAAGACTTGCGGCGGCGGAAATAGTGTTTCAGGAATGCCCTTAAAGTTTTTGGAATATATGTGAATTTGTAGGCCAAATAACGGGGGTAGGACGGCCACCAGGGAGGGACAGACCATCAGGGCGTGGCCACCCCCCTAGGCGCGCCCTGTTGGCATGTTCCTCCCTCGTGTTTCCTCGAGTCTTCTTCCCAAGCTTCCAGTTCTTCTTTTGGTCCATAAGAAATCATAAAAAAGTATTAGGGCAATTGGACTTCATTTGGTATTGTAAACCTAAAAAGTAAAAGAACACGCAGAAAACAAGAACTAGCACTGGGCATCGAGTCAATAGGTTAGTGGTCAAAAATAGTATAAATTGGTAAATTATTACACAAAAAGTATCCTAGAATGGTAATATAATAGTCCCTCCGTTCCTTTATATAAGGTGTGTTTGTTTTTTAAAAAGTCAAACGAGTGCAAGTTTGACCGAGTTTTTAGAAAACTATATCAACATTCACAATACGAAATTTATATGATTTGATCAATCATGAAAATTAGTTTCATATTTTATCTATTAGGTATTGCACAAGTTGTTATTTAATTCTAAAATCTTGGTCGAACATTCAAATTGTTCACTTGCACGGAAATCAATACACCTTATATTCTGGAACGGAGGGAGTAGCATGGAACAATAAAAAATTATAGATACGTTGGAGATGTATCAACACTCTTCCAAACCCACTTTCATCATTATATTCATCATAAATATAACGCATGCTATCATCATAATAAATCTGCTCATCAAAACTTGCAGGACAAAAAATATCATCTTCATCAAACATAACATCCCCAAGCTTGTGGCTTTGCATATCATTAGCATCATGGACATTCACAGAATTCATACTAACAATATTACTATCGTGCTCATCATTCAAGGAATTCATGTTAACCATTTTTATAAATTCATCCTCTAATCATTGAGCACAATTTTCTGAGCCATCATTTTCACGAAAGACATTAAAAAGGAAAAGCAACTAAGGCAACCTAAATTCCATTTTTTTAGTTTTCTTTTTATGAATCAAACTAGTGATAAACAAGAAACTAAAAGATTTAATTGCAAGATCTAAAGATAAGTCTTCATGCACTCACCTCCCCAGCAACAGCGCCAGAAAATAGCTTGATGTCTACAACACAACTTTATTCTTGTAGACTCTGTGGGGCCTTCAAGTGCGGAGTTTTGTAGGACACTAGAAATTTTCCCTCTAGTGGATGACCTAAGGTTTATTAATCCATGGGAGGTTTAGGATTAATATGGCCACTCTCTGAAAGAACCCTGCAATCAAAGACAAGAAATCTCTTGTGCTCATGACAACCCCAATACAATGATAAAGTGTATAGGTGCACTAGTTTGGTGAAGAGATGTTGATACAAGTGCAATTTGGATGGTAGATATAGGTTTTTGTAATCTGAAAATATAAAAACAGCAAGGTAACAAGTGGTAAACAGCGAGCAAAACCGTATATTAATTCTTGGAAATAAGGCCTAGTTTTCATACTTTCACTAGTGCAATCTCTCAACAATACAACATAATAGGATCATATAATCATCCCTCAACGTGCAACAAAGAAAAACTCGAGAGGTCATAAGTAGCGAAGAACATAATATGAAAATGATGTAGGTAGTATAACGACCTCAAAGTTATTCTTTTCGATCAATCTTTTGAGCTCTACCTATAAGTGTCACAAACAACCCTAGAGTTCATACTAAAATAACACCAATGGTACATATCAATCAACCCTAATGTCACCTAGATACTATCACCTCATGTATCTGTGGGTAAATTATGCGACATGCATCAAACAATTTCAAATATATCATATTCAATCTAACACAAAGAACTTCAAGGAGCACCCCAAGATTTCTATCGGAGAACGTGGTATGAAAACATGCAATCAACCCCTATGCATAGATCCCCAAGGTCACCGGAATCCGCAAGTTGATGCCATAACATATATCAATTGCATCGATAGAAATACCCCATTCTCACCACGGGTATTCACATACAAGACATACGTCAAGTGTTCTCAAACCCAACATAATCAATCCAACATAACGAGATCTCAAAGGGAGAGATTCAGTTCATCACAAGAAGATAGCATGGGAAAAACACCATATGATCCAACTATATTAACAAAGCACGCGATACATCAAGATCATGGCATCTCAATAAAACGAGAGAGGGAGAGATAGATAGATAGAGAGAGAGAGAGAGATTGAACACATAGCTACTGGTACATACCCTCAACCCTGAGGGTAAAGTACTCCCTCCTCGTCATGGCCTCCGTTGGGATGATGAAGATGGCCACTGGAAATGATTTTCCCCTTTCGGTAGGGTACTGGAAAGGATCCAGATGGGTTTTTCGTCAACATAGAGATTTGTGGCGGTAGAGCAGAGAGTCTCTGTTTATTTCTAACTGTTTCTGTATATATGAGATTTTTTGGCGTTGGAATCATGCTAAACGGAGCCACGTGGGTCCCCACAAGCAATCAGGCCCTGTTGGCTTGTGGCTAATAACCAACAAGTATAGGGGATGGCAATAGTTTTCGAGGGTAGAGTATTCGACACAAATTTATTGATTCGACGCAAGGGGATCCAAAGAATATTCTCGAGTATTAGCAGCTGAGTTGTCAATTCAACCACACCTGAAAGACTTAATATCTTGAGTGAAGTATTTAGTAGAAAAGTAGTATGGAAGTAACGGTAACGATGGCAAAAGTGGTAATAACAGTTTTGTAGTGATTGTAATAGTAGCAACGGAAAAGTAACTTAGCAAAGATCAATATGTGAAAAGCTCGTAAGCAATGGATCAGTGATGGATAATTATGTCGGATGGCATTCGTCATGCAATAGTTATAACATAGGGTGACACGGAACTAGCTCCAATTCATCCATGTAATGTAGGCATGTACTCCATATATAGTCATGTGTGCTTATTGAAAATAACTTGCATGACATATTTTGTACTACCCTCCCGTGGCAGCGGAGTCCAAATGGAAACTAAGGGATATTAAGGCCTCCTTTTAATAGAGAAGCGGACCAAAGCATTAGCACTTAATGAATACATGAACTCCTCAAACTACGGTAATCACCGGAAAGAATCCTAGTTATTGTCACCCTGGGGGATGCGAATCATAACTCGTAATAGGTGTCTACAACTTGCAAGATAGGATCAAGAACACATATATATTCATGAAAACATAATAGGTTCAGATCTGAAATCATGGCACTCGGGCCCTAGAGACAAGCATTAAGCATAGCAAAGTCATAACAACATCAATCTCGGAACATAGTGGATACTAGGGATCAAACCCTAACAAAACTAACTCGATTACATGATAAATCTCATCCAACCCATCACCGTCCAGCAAGCCTACGATGGAATTACTCATGGACGGCGGAGAGCGTCATGGAATTGGTGATGAAGGATGGTTGGTGATAACGATGGCAACGATTTCCCCTCTCTGGAGCCCAAAACGGACTCCAGATCTGGCCTCCCGAGGAAGAACAGGAGGTGGCGGTGGCTTTGTATGGTGAAACGTGATGAACTCTCCTCCCTGATTTTTTCTCTCCACGGATGTGAATAGATGGAGTTGGAATTGAGGTCGGTGGAGCTCCAGGGGCCCACAAGCCTACTAGGCACAGCAAGGGGGGTGGCCGCGCCCCCTGGCTTGTGGCCTGTGGGTGGCCACCCTCCAATTGATTCTTATATATATATATATATATATATGAAATGAATCTTTCTTCTTTTAGCCCTCCGGTTTGAGAAAATCTTCTACAAGGGTATGAGGCCAGGCCAAAAAGTTGCCCGATGGCATAAAGTACACCATCGATGAATTCAAAGTAGATGACGAACCGATTGCTCCTTTAGACAATGCTCGTAAATTTAGTAATCAATGGGGAATTATTGTTAGGGACAACATCCCGATCACCGTTCAAGAATGGAATAAGCCAAAGGAATGTCGAGGAGTTTCTTATGTCCACGAAAGATCAAAAGAATTTCTTTGGGAAGCGCTAATATCACATTTCAAGCTAACAGAGGGTTCCACAAATAATGAACGGTTGAAGGTCAAGAAGTGGGCTCCTAAGAAGATCGCCACACAATTCCAGACCTATAAGAAAAGATTATACACCGAATACGTCGGGGCAGAAAGGAAGACTCCAGAATTCACTGGAGTTCTAGAGAAGGTAAAAGATCACTGGGACGAATTTGTGAAGTACAAGGAATCAGATGAAGCTAAGGAAAGATCAACAAAAAAGTACCACCACATTTCGGGGACATGTGGCTACACGAAAAGCATGCCTAAGTGGGATTTATCTGAGGCCAAGATGCTTGCTGACGGGGTCATTCCAAAAACAAAGAATTGTCTCCAGAGGGCCAGGAATTGGTTTTATGCGCATGGGAGAAAGTTGGATCCAAAAACAGGGGAGATTATTGAAAAGGAATCTCTTAAAGAAGCCTTAGAGGCTTTACATAAAGCAATAGAAGATGCTCAAACTGGGGTGTACATCCCTGAGAGAGAGAACGACGAGCTTACACGCGCCCTTGGGAATCCTGAACATGGAGGATGAACACAAGACAAAAGCATTGTTCCGTGGGTTCAGGGGTTTTCGGACTGGAACGACACTTATAGAAGTCGTCAGATAAAAAAGAAACAGGATGTACACCGGCTTCATAATTTAGAAAGAATGAAACGGAGTTGGAACTCATGTGTATGCGGCATGATGAGCAACTGGACACTATTATCCAGCAAATTCCGTCTACGCGGCAGGAGCAAGCAAATCCACCATCAGATAGTATCGTCCCGTCTTTGCACAAAAGCAGCATGGTTCCACGGGGGTCCCGGTTGATGATGCATGGATGGCTCGCTACACCGCGGATGATATCGAAGAGAGGACAAGTTGTGAGCTACACAGGAAATTGAAGAACATATGCATGAAGGTGGCGGTCGGCTTTGCTTTCCCGAATGCACTTGAAGCAACCATCCATGGTAATCCGATTTCAGCCAACTATGCTCGTGTCGGGGTGGATGAAGTTTTGTCGGGATATGCCTCACTCGAGCTTGACTTCCCTGGAGGTGAAGGGGAGTAGAAACTGGGAGAAGTCATACATGTTGTCATTGTATGGAGAAAGGAATGCATCATGTTTCAAAACTCGACGCCAAGGCCAGACTCCTCCTAGCAATACACCTCTAAGTCCGTCGCGTCAGCCAACTCCACCCCACCTCGAGACGGAGCCCAGCGCGAGTCCACCATATCGAACTCCGCCACGTCAACCGACTCCACCCCTTATATCCTAGCAGCAGGGCCTAAAGCAGAAGAGAGCACCAAAGAAGCAACTCGAGCCTCTTGCCAAAAAGAAGTTAGCTTACGAGATGAATGACGAGGAAACCAGAGCGACTGCGGCTGCTTAAGTGAAGTCCCATTTTGCACCGAAGTCAGTTCCGGCACCAAAGGAGAAAATACCTACTCCAACCGTACAACACTTTGTGGATTCTCTAGAGCGACCCCCGGTATAGAATAGGCCTTCAGACTATCACCGCTGCATTAGCTAGTGATATCATGAACAAATGCAACACTCGTCGAGAAATACAAGTGGTAATAAAACTGGTAAAACAGTTCCCCAGCTTGGAGAACAGGCAGTGCAATCGATCCCCTCGCTGAAGGTGAGTAGCGATAAGGTAACGACCGACATTGCTAAATAATTTGGTTTCAGTGTTGAACAACTCCGAGGCATCGAGGAATTCACCAAGGCTGAATTAGCATGGAAATATGTCCCTGGGAACCATGTGGTCAGACTTGAGCAGGTCCCGCTTCTGTCAACACAAATGTGAAGATTACATGAGTGGTACATGACAGAAGTAAAGATGGGGAGAATAGCTCAATCGTTGAGCATGTGCTCAGATTGTCTGGGTGCTACAATCGCTTGAATCAAGTGGGAGTTGACCTTCCGAATAAGACAGTGATATATATAGTTCTCCAAGTCACTGTCACTAAGCTACTAGAACTTTGTGATGAACTATAAAATGCCAGGGATAGATATAATGATCCCTGAGCTGTTCGCGATGTTTGACACCGCGAAGGTAGAAATCAATAAGGAGCGTCAAGTGTTGATGGTTAGTCAAACCACTAGTTTCGAGAAGGGAAAGAGCAAGGAGGGAAAATTCATGGATACCAAGTCAGTTGCTGCTCCAGTGAAGCAACCCAAAGTTGAACCCAAACCCGAGACTAAGTGCTTCGATAATGAGGAGAGCGGCCGCTGAAGTGGAAAACCCTAGATACTTGGTAGATAAGATAGGCTGGCAACATTGACAAAAGTATATTTGATATACGTTTTAATTATGTGTACCTTGCGAGTAATGTAGCACCTGGGTATTGGATACCGGTTCGATTGCTAAACGTTAGTAACTCGAATTAAAAGCTACAAACGGAGCACTAGCTAAGGGTGAGGTGACGATGTGTGTTGGAAATGTTTCCAAGGTTGATGTGATCAACATCGCACGCTCTCTCTACCTTCGGGGTTAGAGACAAACCTAAATAAATGTTATTTGGTGTTTTGCGTTGAGCATGAACGTGATTAGATCGTGTTTATTGCAACACGGTTATTCATTTAAGTTAGAGAATAATGGTTATTTTGTTTACATGAATAATACCTTCAATGGTCATGCACCCAGTGAGAATGGTTTGTTGAGTCTTCATCATAGTAATACACATGTTCATAACATTGACGCCAAAATATACAAAGTTAATAATGATAGTACCACATACTTGTGGCACCGCCGCTAAATGTCATATTGGTATAAAGCGCATGAAGAAACTCCATGCCGATGGATCTTTGGACTCATTCGATTTCGAATCGGTTGAGAGATGCGAACCATGCCTCTTGGGCAAGATGACTAAGGACACCGTTTCCAGATGGATGGAGCGGGCAAGTGATTTATTAGAAATGATACATGTTGATGTATGCAATCCAATGAGTCTTGTAGCGTGCGGTGGATATCATTATTTTCCTACCTTCACCAATGATTTGAGTAGATATAGTGTATATTTACTTAATGAAACACAAGTCTGAATCATTTGAAAGGTTCAAGCAAATTCAGAGTGAAGTTTTAGATCATCATGACAAGTAGATAAAAATGTCCGTGATATGATCGTGGAGGTGAATATCTGAGTTACGAGTATGGCATACAACTTTAGACAATGTGAAAGTTGTTTCACAACTCACGCCACCTGGAACACCATAGTGTGATGGTGTGTCCGAATGTCATAGTCGTACTCTATTGGATATGGTGCGTGCTATGATGTCCCTTATCGTTTTGCTACTATAATTGTGGGGTTATGCATTAGAGACAACTACATTCACTTTAAATTGGGCACCATCTAAATCCGTTGAGATGACACCGTGTGAATTAGGGTTTGATAGAAACCCAAGCTATCATTTCTTAATGTTTGGGGCTGCAATGCTTGTGTGGAAAATGTTTTCACCTAATGAGCTCGAACCCAAAGCGGACAAATGCATCTTCATAGAATACCCTAAGAATAATTGGGTAAGGCTTCTATCTCAGATCGAAGCATAAAGTGTTTGTTGCTAAAACTGGGTCCTTTCTCGAGAAAAAGTTTCGCTCCAAAGAATTGAGTGGGAGGAAGATAGAACTTGATGAGGTTGTTGAACCTTCGTTCAACCAGAGAGTAGCGCAGCGCGGGAAGTAGTTTTCTGTGAAGCCTACGTTAGTTGAAGAGGAAGTAAATGATGATGATCATGAAGCTACGGATCAAGTTACTATCAAACCTCGTAGGTCGACAAGGATGTGTATTGCTCCTGAGCGGTACGGCAACCCTGTCTTGGAGGTCATGTTGTTGGACAACAATGAACCTATGGGCTGTGGAGAAGCGATGATGGGCCCGGATTCCGACAAATGGTTAGAGGCCATAAAATCCGAGAAAGGATCCATGTATGAAAACCAAGTATAAGCTTTGGTAGACTTGCTCGTTGGACGGCAGGTCGTTGAGTACAAATGGATCTTTAAGATGAAGACAGACGTTGATGGTGAATGTCACCATTTATAAAGCTTGACTTGTCGCAGAGAAGTTTCCGCCAAGTTCAAGGAGTTGACTGTGATGAGACTTTCTCACTCGTAGCAATGCTAAAGTGTGTTGGAATTATGTTATCAGTTGCTGCATTTTTCAATTATGAAATCTGGCAGATGGATACCAAAACATCGTTTCCTTCCTTAAGGAAAGGTTGTATGAGATACAACCAGAAGGTTTTGTTAGTCCTAAGGATGCTAAAAGGTGTGCAAGCTTCAGTGAACCTTCTATGAACTGAAGCAAGCATATCGGAGTTGGAATATACACTTTGATAAGGTGATCAAAGTTTTTGAGTCTATACAAAGTTTATGAGAAACTTGTATTTACAATAAAGTGAGTGGGAGCACTATAGAGTTTCTGGTAAGCATATGTGGTTGACATATTGTTGATCGGAAATGATGTAGAATTTCTGGAAAGCATAAACGGTTGTTTGAAAAAGAGTTTTTCAAAGGAAGACCTGGATAAAGCGACCTAATTGTTGAGCATCAAGATCTATAGAGATAGATCAACAAGCTTGATGAGACTTTTCAATAAGTACATACCTTGACAAAGTTTTTGAAAGAATTCAAAATGGATCAGTCAGAGAAAGAGTTCTCACCTGATTTGTAAGGTGTGAAGTTGCATAAGACTCAATGCCCAGTGACTGGAGAAGATAGAGAAAAGATGAAGTGTCATCCCCTATGCTTCAGCCATAGGCTCTATCATGTATGCAATGCTATGCACAAGACCCGATGTCAGCCTTGCCATAAGTATGGCCGGAAGGTTTCAAAGTGATCCTAGAATGGAGCACTGGACAGCGGTCAAGATTATCCTTAGTAACTAAAAGACTACGGAGATGTTTCTCGATTATGGAGGTGATAAAGAGTTCGCCGTAAAGAGTTATGTCGATGCAAGCTTTAACACCAATCCAGATGACTCGTAGTAGCAACCTGGATACGTATAGTGGAGCAGCCATTTGGAATAGTACTAGGTGGAGTGTGGTAGCAGTGTTTATGGTTTGACATAGAAATTTGCAAAGTACACACGGATCTGAATGTCGCAGACCCGTTGACTATAAGACCTCTCTCACATGCAAAGCATGATCAAGCCCCAGAACTCATTGGGTGTTAGATTCATAACAATGCGAATCACATGGTGATGTGAACTAGATTATTGACTCTAGTGCAAGTGGGAGACTGTTGGAAATATGCCCTAGAGGCAATAATAAATTGGTTATTATCATATTTCCTTGTTCATGATAATCGTTTATTATCCATGCTATAATTGTATTGATCGGAGACTTAGATGCATGTGTGGATACATAGACAAAACCATGTCCCTATTATGCCTCTAATAGACTAGCTCGTTGATCAAAGATGGTTAAGGTTTCCTAGCCATGGACATGAGATGTCATTTGATAAACGGGATCACATCATTAGGAGAATGGTGTGATGGACAAGACCCAAACTATGAACATAGCATATGATCGTGTCAGTTTATTGCTACTGTTTTTTGCATGTCAAGTATATGTTCCTATGACCATGAGATCATGCAACTCACTGACACCGGAGGAGTACCTTGTGTGTATCAAACGTCGCAAAGTAACTGGGTGACTATAAAGGTGCTCTACAGGTATCTCCGAGGGTGTCTATTAAGTTGGCATGGATCAAGACTGGGATTTGTTACTCCGTGTGACGGAGAGGTATCTCAGGGCCCACTCGATAATACAACATCACAATAAGCCTTGCAAGCAATGTGACTAAGTGTTAGTAAAGGGATATTGTATTACGGAACGAGTAAAGAGACCTTCTGGTAACGAGGTTGAACTAGGTATGGAGATACTGACGATCGAATCTCGGGTAAGTAACATACCAAAGAACAAAGGGAACATCATACGGGATTAATTGAATCCTTGACATAGAGGTTCGACCGATAAAGATCTTTGTAGAATATTTAGGAACCAATATGGGCATCCAGGTCTCTCTATTGGTTATTGAATGTAGAGGTGTCTCGGTCATGTCTACATAGTTCTCGAACCCGCAAGGTCTGCACACTTAAGGTTTGGTGACGTTTCGATAGTATAGAGTTATGTATGGTGGTGACCGAAGGTTGTTCGGAGTCCCGGATGAGATGCTGGACGTCATGAGGAGCTCCGGAATGGTTCGTAGGTAAAGATTCATATATAGGAAGTCCTGTTTTGGTCGCCGGAAAGTTTCGGGCTCATCAGTAGTGTACCGGGAGTGTCGGTAGTGTACCGGGAGACCACCGGGAGGGGTATTTCGACCCAAGAGGCTTCACGGGCTGTGGGAGAGTAAATACCAGCCCTTTGTGGGCTGGTGGAAGTCCCACACAAGGCCCATGCGGCTGGGAAGAAAAACCCAAAGAGAAAAAGGTGGAAAAAGGCAAAAAAAAAGGCAAAAATAAAGGAGGAGTCCTAGTCCTACTAGGATTGCAGGAGGAATCCTCCAATCCCACTAGATTAAGCCAACCCAATGGCTGCCTATTTGGCGGCCAAGCCTTCTCCTCCTCTCCTCCTATATATACTAGAGGATTTTAGGGTTTTGGCACAGAATTTTCAGCCACGTGCTACCTGTTCCTCTAGTGCATAGTTTATCCTCCAGATCGGATTTCTGCAGTGCTTAGGCGAAGCCCTACCGGAATAGCTCCACCACCATCTCCGGAGCGCCGTCACGCTGCCGGAGAACTCTTCTACCTCTCCGCTCCCTCTTGCTGGATCAAGAAGGCGGAGATCGTCATCGAGCTGTACGTGTGCTGAACACGGAGGTGTCGTCCGTTCAGCGCTGGATCGGAAGAACCGTGATCAAGATTGCGAGACGGATCGTGATGAGTTCGCAGGACAGATCGTGATGAGTTCGCAGGACGGATCATGACAAGATCGCGGGACGGATCGTGATGAGTTCGCAGGACAGATCGTGATGAGTTCGCAGGACGGATCATGACAAGATCGCGGGACGGATCGTGATGAGTTCGCGGGAAGGATCGTGATTGGATCGCGGGACGGATCGTGATGAGATCGCGGGACGCTCGGCGATTTGGATCGCGAAGACGTTCGACTACACCAACCGCGTTTCTTAATGCTTCCCACTTAGCGATCTACAAGGGTACGTAGATCTACTCTCCCTCTCGTAGATGCTCATCACCATGGATAGATGTGCGTGTGCGTAGGAAATTTTTTGTTTGCCATGCAACGTTCCCCAACAGGAGTTGCGGGCTCTATACCCCGCACCTTCTTCGCCAGGAGGAGCGTTGGTGGCTAGGGCGATCGCCGAGGTGAAGGGCGAGGTGCAGGCCTCGTGGTCTCCATCTTCATCACCTGACCCGTCTACACCGCCTCAACGGGTCTCCAGGGTGGTTGCAGCTACTGTCTCCCACACCACACCGCTGAGGCGCAGCGGGCGTCATCAAGTCAGTGTTTATGGCACATCGGCATTTGACACCAATTCTATGATGAAGGCCATGCGTAGAACGGCTGCTCGCAACCTTGACTTCGAAGGTACCTTCACGTGTAAATCTTTTATGTCTTTTGATAAAGCCAAAGTTTCTTCTAATATTGCTAGCCTTGGAATTTCTTTAGGACGAAAAGACAAACTGGTAGATTTCTCTGTTAGGGCCCTTAAACAAGTGGAGTTCGACCAGCTTACTGATGAGGATGTTGATGCTAATCATGAAGGCAAGCTCCTCTCCCATCTGGTCAAAGACACAACTGAGGTTGATTTGGACGATACGGTGCGTGACACTTTGCTATGTGAGCTTGTCGTGTCAGCACGAAAGAACAAGTCCAACTCAGCAAATAAAAAGGACGCCCGACTAAAAAAGAAAAGGTATCTAAACAAAAAATCTGTTTATCATGAGAGGAATGTTTTGAAATAATAGAGGTCTTGGTGACTTGGCTAAACACAAACACATTGCCGATTGTGTAAAGGACCATTCTTTAGATTTCGTGGCCATCACTGAGTGTGGCAAAAGAGACTTTCCAACACGTGATCTGGACCACTTTTCATGTGGTTACGATTATGAATGGCACATTCTACCACCGTCTTGGAGGTTAGGGGGTATATTGCTAGGCATTCACTCCACTTATTTGGAACTTTTGTCCATGTCAAAGGGGAAATATCATATCAAGTTCCACCTACGCAATAAGTTTGACAATTTCTTGTGGAACTTGGTGGCCGTATATGGCGCCGCTCAGAGGAGTTCAAGTTAGCTTTTCTTAAAGAACTGGTCAATACCTGCTGAGAAGATCCCCATCCCATGTTAGTTGGGGGGGGGGGATTTTAAGATCCTGAGTTATCAGCAGGAAAAAATAATGATCGGTTTGACTCTAAATGGTCGTTACTTTTCAATGCGGTAATTGGTAGCCTTGATTTGAGGGAACTCACAATGTCTGGTCGTTAGTATACCTGGGCCAATAACCGTGCAAATTCAACCTTTGAAAAACTTGACCGGGTTCTTGTTACAACCGACTAGGAATATAAATATCCCTTAGCCTCGGTACGGGCGTTAGAAAGAATTGAGGCCTTATCGGATCACGCTCCATTGCTAACCGATTTTGGCCAGGGAGCTCCAAGGGCTAACCAACATCAGTTTAAATTTGAACTCGGATGGCTCACTCGAGACGGTTTTCATGATCTGGTTAAGAAAGTGTGGAGCATCCACCTCGTGGTAAGACGCCAATCCAACGATGGAATAATCGCATACGTGTTGTGCGTCGATTCCTTCGTGGATGGTCCAAACACACCGCTGGCATTTACAGGAAAGAGAAGTTGCAACTTTCTGGATAAATTAGCGGAGGTGAGGTCTCTTTCTGATGTAGAGATTGAGCAGAAAAGTCAGCACAATGCTCAGCTAGCTCGCCTATTACGTGAGGAGGAAATTAAATGGTACCAACGTTGTAAGGTAGACTCCCTCGTCCTGGGAGATGATAATACGAAATACTTTCAAATGTTGGCCAACGGCAGACATAGAAAGAAATGTATCTTCACTCTAGATCAGGAGGAGGGCATATCGAGGGGGAGGCACCACTCAGAGATTTTATTACTAAGTATTACAAAGAACTTTTTGGACCGTCAGCTGATACAACTCTTAAGATGGATGATTCTATCACGCATTACATCCCTCAAGTTTCCGATGCGGAAAACGAATTCCTAACCTCTGCGTCCTCCGAGGAGGAAATTTGAACCGCCATGTTCCAAATGGAACATAACAAGGCTCCGGGACCGGATGGGTTTCCGGCGGAGTTTTATCAATGTTTTTGGGATGTGATTAAGTCGGACCTGGTTCAACTGTTTAATGAACTGCATGCCAAGGAACTTGACATTTCCCATTTAAACTTTGGGGAAATCATCCTTCTACCCAAGTCGGATTCAACAATATAGACCAATTTGCCTACTAAATGTTAGCTTTAAAATCTTTACGAAGGTAGCAACTAATCGGTTGAATGGGGAAGCCGATCATGTTGTCAAACCCACTCAAACAACATTTATGCAAGGACGCAACATACTAGACGGAGTTGTTGTATTGTGTGAAACTGTACATGAGCTTCACCGTAAAAAGTTGAATGGAGTAATCTTTAAAATTGACTTCGAAAAAGCCTATGATAAAGTTAAATGGCCCTTTCTATTGCAAACATTACGCATGAAGGGGTTCTTGCAAAAATGGTGTCGATGGGTAGAGAGTTTTGTGTCTGGAGGTAGTATGGCCATCAAGGTTAATGATGATGTGGACAAGTCGGTGGTGTAATTCCACATTTGGTAGAAGATGGTCTCTCCATTCTACAATATGCAGATGATAGGATCCTGTTCTTGGATCATGACCTATAACAAGCAAGGAACCTCAAATTATTGTTATGTGCTTTTGAGGAACTTTCAGGTCTTAAAATTAATTTTCATAAGAGTGAACTTATCTGTTTTGGTGAGGCCGCAGAATTTGCACATGAGTATGCTGAAATTTTTGGATGCCAACTTGGGAAGTTCCCAATTCGTTATCTGGCGATTCCCATTCACTATCGGCGGTTAACTATAGGCGAGTGGAAGCATGTGGAAGAGAGACTAGAGAAACGCCTTGCCAGTTGGAAGGCCAAACTCTTTTCTATGGGGGTCAATTAATTTTGATCAATTTTGTCCTCAGCAACATGGTTTTATACATGTTATCATTCTTCCACCTTCCGAAAGGAGTTCTTCAGCGACTAGATTACTTTAGATCCAGATTTTTTGGCAGAGTGATAATGAAACCAAAAAGTATAGACTGGCTCAATGGAATGTATTATGTCGACCTAAAAGCCAAGGGGGACTGGGGATCCAGGACATTGAGATTAAAAACATTGCCCTTCTCAGCAAATGGGTGTACAAATTACTCACTGAGAATGGTGTGTGGCAAGAAATCATTCGTAATAAGTATGTGGGTTCCAAAGTGATTTCTCGAGTTTATTGGAAACCTGGCGATTCACATTTTTGGAGTGGGGTGATGAAGGCTAAGGAATTCTTTTTCCAATTCGGGACCTTCTTGGCCAGGGACGGGTCTCAGGTCAGATTCTGGGAAGACACCTCGCTAGAAACCACCCCGCTCAATGTGCAATACTCAAACTTGTACATGATTGTCAGACATAATTTTGTTACAATCAAACAAGTGCTGGGACAGGCAAACCCGGATATTTCTTTTCGTAGGGATCTCCTAGGACCTCGGTTGGCAACATGGAATGACCTACTCCTCCTTCTAGAGATTATTCAACTGTCAGATGAACCAGACATATTTCGATGGAAGTAGCATCAAAATGGCAAGTTTTCAGTCAACTATGTATGATGCTCTGGTTCATAATGAGGTTCCGGTTGACTACAGAAAATTGTGGAAGCTCAAAATACCTCTAAGAGTGAAGATTTTTTCTATGGTTTCTTAATAGAGGGGTCATATTAACTAGGGATAATTTGGCACGGCGCAACTGGCAGTGGAGCAAAAAATGTGTCTTTTGTCAGCACGGCGAGTCTACTAAACACTTATTTTTTGAGTGCAAGTTTGCTCGGTTTGTGTGGATTGTTGTTCAAATAGCTTCAAATCTTTATCCACCACGTAGTGCACGGAACATATTCGGCAATTGGTTGACGGGTATTCAAAAACAATTTTCTACACACATTCTAGTGGGACAGCTGCCTTATGTTGGGCACTATGGCGGGAATGATGTATTGTTTAACAATAAAAGTGTTTCATCTCCTATGCAAGTTATCCATGCATGCTCGCGATGACTTCGTACTTGGTCTATCCTCCAGAGGCCGGAGGACAGGGACCTTTTTATGTTGGTGTCTACACGGCTGGAGCGTACGACCAGGAAGGTTTTTTACCCCATGGATGGCGGTATGATGTTCAGATAGGATCTGCCACGTCCTAGACTGGCTTATGTTTTTTCCTTAGCTACTTTTTTGTTTTTTCGTACTTATGGACTTGTTGGCTGTGTGCATCTGGTTATGTAGAGATCGGGCTTTCTTATGATGCGATTGTATCACCTCGATATTTTAATTCAATGAAATGCCCTTTATCGAAAAAAAATGTACATATGTTCCTCCAAAGCGACCACCTCGAAGGGCGCCTCCTCGTCTCCTTGGTCGCCTCCCTGGACGGTTCCTCACGCTTGCGGCAACCCTAGCCGCCGCTGCCAATTCTGACTGCCGCTCCCCTCTCGGCAGGCAGGGTCAGGCGGATCTTCCCCAGCAGCGAGACGACCACACGGACCTGCTGCCGCCTGGCCGCCACGTGCTGCTGTCGCTGCCGCCCTGCCGATCGAGGCCCTACCCAGCTGCTGCTAATTGCCTTTCCTGCTGCTGTTGGCTGTAGGTACAGTACTCTGAACCTGTGCAAATTAGTGAACAAAACTGAATTGCTGCCCGTATATTGGGTATTCAAAAGTAAGGAAAACACTCTTTTGTGACCAAGTTGAATGAATGAAGCCTGCTTAGTGCTTACCGCAACCAAGTTTGTATTTGTCCTGTAGTTTGAGTGACTTGATATTGAGCCTGAAGCATGCTTACTGAACATTTTTCAAGACATTGTTTAGGGTTCAGAAATGAGGAAAAGGCAAATTTGGTTTGCAGAGTTGAGACTAGTCTTTTGTGTTTGTTTCAGTTTCAACAAAGCTGCAACCAAGTTGTAGGAAGGAGGTTACTGAATTTACTTATAACCAAGATTACTGAATACAGTTAAAATGTTATGGCATTTTGACATTGACATTGGGCAAGATTACTGAATTTATTTATAACCTTTGATTAATTGTGCATAAACTAATTTTACTTTTTAGTGAAATCAAAATGATGGAGACCGTGTCGTTCTCTCTTTGTATACATAAAATGGTGTGATTCCAATGTTTTAAATAGCGGGCTATGACAAATAGCGACGGACCTCTAAATAGGCTATAGCAGAGCTATAGCGGGCTATAGCGCGCTATAGCGGGTTTTTTATACATGAGACCATTTAGTGACACCCTGCTGAAAAGGCTATAGCGGGACTATAGCAGGACTGTAGCGGGCTATTTAAAACTATGTGCTCCAATATAACAACCTTATGTTATTACAGGGAATATACAAAAGAAATTGTGTCCAGAGCACTTTGGTACAGTTACAAAACAAGAGCAACAAAACAGTGACTGGTAAAGTTCTTTTTACCCACAGTTAATGCTATACGATTTTTAAATGTTGAGCTTTCCAACTACTGAAGATTTTTAGCACAAGAATTATTTTCTGTTAAATTTCCATATTCAATAAGGCACCAACAAGATGTTTTAGCCAAGCTTACCATGTTTATACTTGTGAAACATAACATGATGCAGTGTAGAACGAAATAAACTAAATAGCCATCATAAATTGACACTAAGAAGTAGTGCTAATTTTGTTGGCTGCTACACACTAGCATTAAAAGACAACAAACAAGAGCTTAAAATGTCACCGAAGATAATTAACATGTGAGCGCCTATTTAGTTCACTATAATTAGAATCCACAATTATAAGTTAGTAGTTCCTCTGTACACTAATATAAGATCTTTTAGATCACTAAAGTGATCTTATATTAGTTTATAGAGGGAGTACAATTTATATCAAAACTTTGACATCTTTGTAGTGAAGCTTGTTATTTGCAAAGTTGTTATATTATTAAGAAAATACAAGATCTTATTATTTAATTATACTTTGACATCAAGTATGTGAGCTTGTTGTTTATACTTTGGTATCTAATTAAGCAAAGAACAACAAACAATAGCTGACAGATTACCTATTCTGTTCTACAAAATATGAAACTGTGTAATGCCAGGTCAACCATTTTTTACACATGAAAAATAAGTACTAGACTGCGTATGAATACAGGAGACGGCAACACCTATCCTCTTCATAAATGGTTCCATGGCAGGCAGACCGACGACTCTGTGTCAAGTACTGCCCAATAACACAAGGCTAAGCTTCAGAATACATGGGGGATGCAAAAGCTCTGTTATGAATACACAGGACATGCTTACCAGAAGATGCACACTCATCACAGAACAAACAATCTAACAGGTTTATTTCAGTGAACAATTTGTAAGATTTACATTCAGGAAAAAAGAGCAAGGTACTCATCTAACCTCATGACTCATTTCTTCCATTTCTGTCTAGCTACTTCGGAGGATAGCTCCCAATTTCCATTACTGAAAACTGATAAAAGACAACCACATGTCTCAGGTTTGTCCCCATCCAAGGGGCACCCTCAAAACATCATAAACTATGTCACACACACCAGCACTACTCCAAACCTGGACATAGAACCTAAAATGTAACTAAACCACAAGAGAAAGTAGAACAAAGGGACTAGAATTTTACACATTATATAGTTTTTACAGAATAAAATCTACAATCCTACAGATCGACAAGCAAAAGCTAAACCACAACACTATAAAGTCTACAGGTCAATGGCATATCCTTGTCACCGACGATTCAGAGCTCCTGACTGAAGCACAAACCAAGGTGCCATCTTCTAAAGCTAAATGTTAACCATTCTTCGTTACAGTTTTTTATCCTAAGCTTGAAGGTAGCTAAATTTCCAAAGACAGACCATATTATCTTTTTAAGATAACATAACAGTCATGATTAATTTGTTTTGTTGAAACATCTTCCGTCTTTTTTGTTGTTATATCTAAAAAAGTGTTATCCAATGGCCTTCAACAAAGCCAGGAAATAGAAGACCTTCCGGATGGTAACGATTGCTCTTTTGAGGAAGCAAGGGGCTCACGCATATCATTGGTTACCTAAACCAAGCAAGGAGTCAAACCTGATTGTGGTTATTCTCGATTACATGTTGAAATGCCCAAATCTTATGATTGTTGTATTTTTTACTTGTTCCAGATCTGGATATGATCCCATCTTTTGTTTTCCTTGTGTAAATGAAACTGTGCTCTTCGTTATATTTTCTTTGCTCATGGCAAATATTCGAAATTGGCGGAACTTACCTTGGCCATTTTCTCCGTCGATAGATTTACATGTCTGGTGTTGATGTCACCTTCCTTCTTTTGGTTGGTTCACATATGGAGGCGTGGATACATATACATATACATACATACATACATACACACACACACACACACACATATATATATATATAGGGATTGACTATTCATCACCCTGGGTGAGGAATAGTTATTCTTTACCCCCTCTATTTTCACATCAATGCATCGTAATTTTACGTTCCGTAAATTTTATAGTATTCCATACGTAAAAAGAGACCGTAAAAAAATATAGTAGGCGTAAAAAATATTTATGTCATGTAAATTTACAAACATAAAAACACAGTGTAAAATATACATCAAATATGATTTTTCTGGTCTTATGCTCTATATTTTTATTTTTTTTATGTCAAACTTTATATAGTGAATCAATATAAATGTAATTATTTGTATTTAAAATATAATTTATTTATGAAAAGATCGTAATATTACCTCGGGTGAAGAATAACTTATTCTAGACCCTGGGTGATGAATAGACTTTCTATATATATATATATATATACATTTGGGCTATTCTGTTTCGCGTAACAGAATATTATTCTGTTATCCTACTTGAACTGACATAGTTTACAGATTGGACTGACGTGGTTTTCTACTTGAACTGATCTTCCTGCGTCTACGACGGACGGCAATAGGGGATGCAACGGGGAGCTTCCGAGGGTTCTCCGGCGCGGTGCTGCTGGCCATTCGTTGCCCAGAGGAGACATGTACGGGGTTCCGCACGTGCGCACGCTTACCTGGTCGTGTTTTGCGATCTCAAGTCACCGGAGGTGACCACGTGGGCATTTGGCGGCGGACGTGTTTTGGTCGTTGGTGTTTACCGTGGTGTTCGTAGCCGTCAATTTTACGTCCGGTTTGTTATTTTATGTGTTGTTTTGGATGTGAGAATTATCGGTGTGTTAGAGTTTTTGGAGATTTTTTTCACTATAATTTCTGATTTCAAGTTTTGGTGTTGTTGGTCGTTTGCCACGTCCGCCATGCAAATGTGTTCTTCTTTTTGTGAAGTTTTACTTTCGAATTGGCGTTGCAGGGAGAGAGATGAGGATTGTGTGAAAAGATTTGTGTTGTCAATTTTGCTTCTTGAGTTGTTTCTATCCTAGATTCCTATTTATTTGGTCGTTGGCGGAGGTGGTGTATGGTGGCTGACTGTTGCCTGCGATTTCTTGTAATCTGGTCAAACTGTGTAATTAAGTTGCCTGTTTCTTAGTGTTGTTTGAATTGCTGTCGTATGTGTAGTTGGACTGCTTTGTGTCAAAGTTGTATTACTGTACGTTGACATTGGAGTAAGTATTTTCTACTAGCTGCCTACCCATACCTCTACACTTTGAGTATAAAGCCCGAGCCCTCTGTCACTTTCATTCCATCAGCTGCAATCAAAGAAAAGCCAGATGGATCCTGAGATGGGAGAGGTCTCAGAGGAGGAGGGGGATGATGTCGATGTGAGGGCTGCAGTAGCGGAGCCGAGGAGGAGGAGGCGTAGGCGCATGCAAAGGGCACGACGTGTTGCCGAGGAGGAAGTGGAGGCAGAGTTCAACAGACGCCTTGCGCGCGAGGTGATGGATACTTGCAACTCCAATTAACTGGAGCTACTTTCCCCAGAGGGCAGGGAAAGGAACCATATTTAGATCATCAGTTGGGGTAGGGCGAGAGCAGCCACGGCTCCACATCCATCCACCAGGGCCAAATGGCGTCGTTTCTTTGATCGTTATGACTGAAGTACTGCATTTTTATGTTTTTAAGATTCTGTTGTGAGGGAGCAGATGGTTGAATGACTAAATGAATTCAACTGTCTACATCTGAATGTGTTGTTTTATCTCCATATGTTTGTTATGTGCACTTTTGAACTGCTGTTTTATCTGAAGTTGAACTGATTTGCGGTCAAATGTTGTATGACTTGTATAATAACTATTTTCTACCAGCGGGCTGCCCACCTGCCTATTTATTATTTTTATAATCTGCGAGTCTCCCTGGCTATAAATTATATCCATCTATGTGTGGTGTGTGGCTCAATCTCCCCCTCCTTTTTCTTCCTTCTTCCAGAATTAGATCTAGGTTCCATCCTCTTCTCTCTATTGTTTTCTTCCCTATTCCTGTGTTTTCCATGCAAGATTGTTCATGCGGATGTCTGGCAAAGATGGCATGCATAGCTGACGGCTGTGTGTACGGATCTGGTTTGGAGTTCACTGAGACTCAGCGTCGTGGGCAACTTTTGTGCCTGCTATACAGCAACCATGGGTTTCGTGCACCCTATGTTTGTCGCGTGACGGTTGGGGACTTGAAGGAATCATGGGTATGTGTTTCTATTCGTTTTGTTTTCTTCTTTTCGTAGGTCTCATTTTAAATCCCATGGACTGAATCTGTAGTTTAGTTTTATCAATAGTTTGTCTATAATTTTTATTTGGTTTTGTCAGAATTTAACAGTAGGGGTTTGTGTGTGTATTTGTTCATTACTTAACAGTATTTATCCATTTTTGTATAATCCTTGTTCTGTTTTGTCAGATGTTTTTACTGTAGGTGTATTGATATGTATATTTCTTCAGTTTAGTCAGGTCATATGACTAGTTAGTTTGGTGTTTTTGTTTTGGTTCATATATTTTCTTTTCACTTTGTTATGCAACCATTCCTAGATCTGTGTAAAAATTCAGTTATGTCAGGTGTTCACTTTGTTTTCTACTCCCATGCCCATTTGCAGAAAATGTCACCCAGAGTCAGGATTGT
This sequence comes from Hordeum marinum, assembly GCA_022496015.1. Classification (NCBI taxonomy): domain Eukaryota; kingdom Viridiplantae; phylum Streptophyta; class Magnoliopsida; order Poales; family Poaceae; genus Hordeum; species Hordeum marinum. The sequence goes on from CM039678.1 coordinate 474,874,637, forward strand.
TGCTCCTAGTTCTGGTATACTGAAGATGGAGACTTCAGACAACAACGGGTATCAGTTGATGGAAGTTGCCTACCACATCGACTTTGATGGTTGCATCAAACTAACTAGTGGGCGGAAGGAGTTTGTGCCAGAGTCTGGATTTGAGGATGGTGATGTGGTTATGGTTATGTTCTCCAGGAAAGATGACTCTTTGACGTTCAGAATTTATGTGTTATAGGTTTAAATATGGCAAATGACGCTGGTTGTGAAATTTGTGTGCGTTTGATTATGTTGCAATATTTTTTGTTTAAAACAATGCATGTGAGATGGTTGAATTCTATGGTATTACCAGATGGTTTGGAACAATTTGTTTGTATTCTTGTATGTGCTATTTTTTAATTTATGTAATGATTTCCTATTTTTTTGCTCAAGCATAACTTTTTTTATATATTCTTTATATTTAAACTAGAACAATTATAGTTGAACTGATGGGCATCCTTTGTTTTGACTGGGATATTTTCATGTACATAGCTCGCAGACGGAAAATATACGCTGATGATGGTTGTAGGACCCCTTTTGGGTTTTGAGTTTATTGAACTTACATGCTGTTAATGATAGTACTGAATTATTTTAGGATGTCAATGGACAATCACATTCGTTTGTTGTAGAGCATTTTTTTCTTACTTTTTTACATGAATTTTATAGCACAATTTATATTTTTTTAGTTGAATAGTGATAGTTATAGTATTTTTTAAAATAAAAAGAATTTAATCTTTGTTGTAGAGTACTAATTTTACTTGAACGTTATGAATTTTAGTAGTTGAACTTTTTATAAATTTGTTTCTGAAATTTTTATTACAATCTTCTACGTTTAGTTTTTCAAAAAAAATATTTTTTTATTTTTTTAGTTCTTACAATTAACATGTGTTTGAACTTTTTACAATATTTGATTTGAACTGATTTCTTATGGGGTTTTTTAAATTATCTGCATTTGTTTCTTTTATTTGGTCGTGTGTGATCGGTTGGAATTTTGTAATGGGGCGAACTATTGTATTGTGCCATCCGTCGGAGCCATTGTTTTCGGCCCAAATAGCTTGTCCGTGCGGCTGTGCAGTGCGGCATGCTCGTGCGCTATACATTTAGTCCCACCTCGCTAGTCGAGGGGGCTCTTCACATGTTATAAGCGCTCGCGCCTCTGGCATGACCTGTGGGCCCTAGAGGGTTGGCCCCCGTAGTCTGGTTTACAAAGGATTCGCCGGATGTTTCGTGGTTAGCTTGAGTCCAAGTACCCACTTGTGTTGGGCCAACCTGTCCCTTGGCCGGTCAATATTTTTGATTCTTAGCATTTTTTCCTTCTACTTTTTATGATTTTTTTACCTAATGTAAGCATTTTTTTAGTATTGAATGTTGTCCTCTACTTGAGCTGACATCTTTTTTTTATAGTGTGTTTCCCTCGCTTTCTCTTAGTTCTCATTCTTTTTCGGTATTTTTTCGGATTTTTAATGAATATCTGGGTAAGATATATAAGGACTGCATCGAGTGGCATAGTTTTACTGGCACATTTTTTTATGGACTGAAGAACATCTATCTTTTTAGGGTGTGTGTGCGCGTGGCGTGGGGGGGGCAGAATAACCGCATTGCGCCTGTCAAACGAGGGCACTGCCACGTAAGCACGAGGTCGAGTCGGGGGGAGGGGGGTCGGGACCCCATTATCCTATCTTTTTTAGGGGGAAAACCAGCACCGAACCGAGGGGCATAGTTGTACTAACACATCTTCCTTGTATGGACTAGCCCCCATTATCTTATCTTTTTTAAGGGAAAACCAGCACCGCACCGAGGGGCATCGTTGTACTGACACATCTTCCTTGTATGTCCTTGCCCCCCATTACCTTATCTTTTTTAGGGGGAAAACCAACACCGCACTGAGGGGCATAGTTGTACCGACACATTTTCCTTGTATGGACTTGCCCCCCATTATCTATCGTAGGGTGTGTGGGTGCGTGTGGGGGAGAATAACCGCACTACGCTTGTCAAAGGAGCGCACAACTGCATTAGCGTGAGGCTGAGCCGGGAGGGGGGGTCGGGACCCCCCTCCCCCATCCTGGCGAGGCCGAGCCAGGAACGAGCCGTAGCAGGCGACGACCAGGCGTGTCCCGGCATCGCATGCGGAGGCGAGTCCGTAACATGACTTGCCCCCATTATCTTATCTTTGTTTAGGGGAAAACCGGCACCGCACCGAGGGGCATAGTTATACTGACACATCTTCCTTGTATGGACTTGCCACCCATTATCTTATCTTTTTTAGGGGAAAAACCAGCACCGCACCGAGGGGCATAGTTGTACTGACACATCTTCCTTGTATGGACTTGCCCCCCATTATCTATCTTAGGGTGTGAGGGTGAGTGTGGGGGGAAACAGAATAACCACACTGTGCCTGTCAAACGAGCGCACTGCCGCTTTAGCACGAGGCCGAGCCAGGAACTAGCCGTAGCAGGCGCCGACACGACATGCTGTGGTGTCGCATGCGGAGGCGAGTCCGTAACATGACATTCCCCCATTATCTTATATTTTTTAGGGAAAAAACAAGCAACACACCGAGGGGCATCATTGTACTAACACATCTTGCTTGTATGGACTTGCCCCCGATTATCTTATCTTTTTTAGGGGAAAAACAGCACCGCACCGAGGGGCATAGTTGTACTGAAACGTTCCTTGTATGGACTTGCCCCCCATTATCTATCTTAGGGTGTGTTGGTGTGTGGGGGGCAAAAAGAGTAACCGCACTACGCCTGTCAAACGAGCGCAATGCCGCGTTAGTGCGAGGCCGAGCTGGGGGGTGGGGTGTCGGGACCCCCCTCCCCCATCCTGACGAGGCCGATCTAGGAACGAGCCGTAGCAGGTGACGATGCGGTGTGCCGCAACGTCGCATGCGGAGGCGAGTCGTAACATGACTTGCCCCCATTATCTTATCTTTTTCTAGGGGGAAAAACCAGCACCGCATCGAGGGGCATAGTTGTACTGACACATCTTCTTTGTATGGACTTGCCGCCCATTATCTTGTCTTTTTAGGGGAAAAACCAGCACCGCACCAAGGGGCATAGTTGTACTAACACATCTTGCTTGTATGGACTTGCCCCCCCCCCCCATTATCTGATCTTTTTTAGGAGGAAAACCAACGCCGCACCGAGGGCATAGTTGTATTGACACATCTTCCTTGTATGGCCTTGCCGCCCATTATCTTATATTTTTTAGGGGGAAAACCAACACCGCACCGAGGGGCATAGTTGTACTGACACAACTTCCTTGTATGGACTTGCCCCCCATTATCTATCTTAGGGTTTGTGGGTGCGTGTGGGAGAAAAATAATAACCGCACTACGCTTGTCAAACGAGCGCACTACCGCGTTAGCGCGAGGCCGAGCCGGGGGGGTCGGGACCCCCCTCCCCCATCCTGGCGAGGCCGAGCCAGGAACGAGCCGTAACAGGCGACGACGCGGCGTGCCGCAACGTCGCTTGAGGATGTGTGTCCGTAACATGACTTGCCCTCATTATCTTATCTTTTTTAGGGGAAAACAAGCACCTCACCGAGGGGCATAGTTGTACTGACACATCTTCCTTGTATGGACTTGCCCCCCATTATCTATCTTAGGGTGTGAGGGTGAGTGTGGGGGGAAACAGAATAACCGCACTGTGCCTGTCAAACGAGCGCACTGCCGCTTTAGCACGAGGCCGAGCCAGGAACTAGCCGTAGCAGGCGCCGACGCGACGTGCCGTGGTATCGCATGCGAAGGCGAGTCCGTAACATGACATTCCCCCGTTATCTTATATTTTTTAGGGAGAAAACAAGCAACACACCGAGGGGCATCGTTGTACTAACACATCTTGCTTGTATGGACTTGCCCCCGATTATCTTATCTTTTTTAGGGAAAAAACCAGCACCGCACCGAGGGGCATAGTTGTACTGAAACCTTCCTTGTATGGACTTGCCCCCCATTATCTATCTTAGGGTGTGTTGGTGTGTGGGGGGGCAAAAAGAATAACCGCACTACGCCTGTCAAACGAGCGCAATGCCGCATTAGTGCGAGGCCGAGCTGGGGGTGGGGTGTCGGGACCCCCCTCCCCCATCCCGACGAGGCCGATCTAGGAACGAGCCGTAGCAGGTGACGATGCGGTGTGCCGCAACATCGCATGCGGAGGCGAGTCGTAACATGACTTGCCCCCATTATCTTATCTTTTTCTAGGGGGAAAAACCAGCACCGCATCGAGGGGCATAGTTGTCCTGACACATCTTCTTTGTATGGACTTGCCGCCCATTATCTTGTCTTTTTAGGGGAAAAACCAGCACCGCACCAAGGGGCATAGTTGTACTAACACATCTTGCTTGTATGGACTTGCCCCCCCCCATTATCTTATCTTTTTTTAGGGGGAAAACCAACGCCGCACCGAGGGCATAGTTGTATTGACACATCTTCCTTCTATGGCCTTGCCGCCCATTATCTTATATTTTTTAGGGGGAAAACCAACACCGCACCGAGGGGCATAGTTGTACTGACACAACTTCCTTGTATGGACTTGCCCCCCATTATCTATCTTAGGGTTTGTGCGTGCGTGTGGGAGAAAAATAATAACGGCACTACGCTTGTCAAATGAGAGCACTACCGCGTTAGCGTGAGGCCGAGCCGGGGGGGTCGGGACCCCCCTCCCCCATCCTGGCGAGGCCGAGCCAGGAACGAGCCGTAACAGGCGACGACGCGGCGTGCCGCAACATCGCTTGAGGATGTGTGTCCGTAACATGACTTGCCCTCATTATCTTATCTTTTTTAGGGGAAAACAAGCACCTCACCGAGGGGAATAGTTGTACTGACACATCTTCCTTGTATGGACTTGCCCCCCATTATCTTATCTCTTTTAGGGGGAAAACCAGCACCGCACCGAGGGGCATAGTTGTATTGACACATCTTCCTTTTATGGACTTGCCCCCCATTATCTATCTTAGGGTGTGAGGGTGAGAGTGGGGGGAAACAAAATAACCGCACTACGCCTGTCAAACGAGCGCACTGCCGCTTTAGCACGAGGCCGAGCCAGGAACTAGCCGTAGCAGGCGACGACGCGGCATGCCGCGGCGTCGCATGCCGAGGAGAGTCCGTAACATGACTTTCCCCCATTATCTTATCTTTTTTAAGAGAAAAACCAGCACTGCACCGAGGGGCATAGTTGTACTGACACATCTTCCTTGTATGAACTTGCCCTCCATTATCTTATCTTTTTTAGGGGGAAAACCAGCACCGCACCGAGGGGCATAGTTGTACTGACACATCTTCCTTGTATGGACTTGCCCCCATTATCCATCTTAGGGTGTGTGGGTGCGTGTTGGGGAAAAAGAGTAACCACACTGCGCCTGTCAAACGAGCGCATTGCTGTGTGAGCACGAGGCCGAGCCGAGGGGGAGGGGGTCGGCCCCGCCCCCTCGCCCATCCCGGCGAGCTCGAGCCAGGAACGAGCCGTAGCAAGCGACGACGCAGCGTGTCGTGGTGTCCCATGCGGAGGCGAGTCCGTAACATGACTTGCCCTCATTATCTTATCTTTTTTAGGGGGAAAACTAGCACCGCACCGAGGGGCATAGTTGTACTGACACATCTTGCTTGTATGGACTTGCCCCACATTATCTTATCTTTTTTGAGGGGAAAACCAGCACCGCTCCGAGGGGCATAGTTGTGCTGAAACATCTTCCTTGTATGGACTTGCCCCTCGTTACCTATCTTAGGGTGTGTGGGTGTGTGTGTGGGGGGGGGGGAATAGAATGACCGCACTGCACCTGTCAAAGGAGCGCACTGTCGTGTTAGTGCGAGGCTGAGCCGGGGGGGGTCGGGACCCCCATCCCCCATCCCGGCGAGGCCGAGCCAGGAACGAGCCGTAGCAGGCAATAACGCGGTGTGCCGCGGCATCGCATGTGGAGGCGAGTCCGTAACATGACTTGCCCAATTTATCTTATCTTTATTTAGGGGAAAACCAGCACCGCACCGAGGGGCATAGTTGTACTGACACATCTTCCTTGTATGGACTTGCCCCCCATTATCTATCTTAGGGTGTGTGGGTGTATGTGGGGGGAAACAGAATAACCACACTGCGCGTGTCAAACAAGCGCATTGCCGTGTTATCGAGAGGCCGAGCCGGGGGGAGGGGCGTCGGGACCCCTCTCCCCCATCCCGGCGAGGCCGAGCAGGAACGAGTCGTAGCATGCGATGACGCGGCGTGTTGTGGTGTCGCATGCCGAGGCGAGTCCATAACATGAGTTGCCCCCATTATCTTATCTTTTTTAGGGGGAGAACCAGCACCGCACCGATGGCATAGTTGTACTGACACATCTTCCGTGTATGGACTTGCCCCCCATTGTCTTATCTTTTTGAGGGGAAAACCAGCACCGCATCGAGGGGCATAGTTGTACTGACACATCTTCCTTGTATGCACTTGCCCCCCATTATCTATCTTAGGGTGTGTGGGTGCATGTGGTGGTAAACAGAATAACCGCACTGCGCCTGTCAAACGAGCGCACTACCGCGTTAGCATGAGGCTGAGTCGAGGGGGAGGGGCGTCCCAACCCCGCTCCCCCATCCCGGCAAGGCCGAGCCAGGAATGAGCCATAGCAGGTGAAGACTCAGCGTGCCATGGTGTCGCATGGGGAGGCGAGTCCATAACATGACTTGCCCCAATTATCTTGTCTTTTTTGGTGGAAAAACCAGCATCGCACCGAGGGGCATAGTTGTACTGACACATCTTCCTTGTATGGACTTGCCCTCCATTATCTTATCTTTTTTAGGGGGATAACCAGCACCGCACCAAGGGGCATAGTTGTACTGACACATCTTCCATGTATGGACTTGCCCCCCATTCTCTTATCTTTTTTAGGGGAAAAACCAGCAGCGCACCGACGGGCATAGTTGTACTGACACATCTTCCTTGTATGGACTTGCCCCCCCCCCCATTATCTTATCTTTTTTAGGGGAAAAACCAGCACCGCACCGAGGGGCATAGTGGTACTGACACATCTTCCTTGTATGGCCTTGCCCCCCATTATCTTATCTTTTTAGGGGAAAAACCAACACCACACCGAGGGCCATAGTTGTACTGACACATCTTCCTTTTATGGACTTGCCCCCCATTATCTAGCATATGGTGTGTGGGTGCGTGTGAGGGAGGGAAAATAACCGCACTACGCCTGTCAAACGAGCGCACTGCCGCGTTAGCACGAGTCCGACCCGGGAGGGGGGGTCGGGACCCCCCTCCCCCATCCCGACGATGCCGAGCTAGGAACGAGCCATAGTAGGCGAAGACCCGGCGTGTCGCGGCATCGCATGTGGAGGCGAGTCCGTAACATGACTTGCCGCAATTATCTTATCTTTGTTTAGGGGAAAAACCAGCACCGCACCGAGGGGCATAGTTGTATTGACATATCTTCCTTGTATGGACTTGCCACCCATTATCTTATCTTTTTTATGGGGAAAACCAGCACCGCACCGAGGGGCATAGTTCTACTGACACATCTTCCTTGTATGGACTTGCCCCCAATTATCTATCTTAGGGTGTGAGGGTGAGTGCGGGAGGAAACAGAATAACCGCACTGCGCCTTTCAAATGAGCACACTGCCGCTTTAGCGCGAGGCCGAGCCAGGAACTAGCCGTTGTAGGCGACGACGCGGCATGCCGCGACATCGCATGCCGAGGCAAGTCCGTAACATGACTTGCCCCCATTATCTTATCTTTTTAGGAGAAAAACCAGCACCGCACCGAGGGGCATAGTTGTACTGACACATCTTCCTTGTATGGACTTTCCCCCATTATCTATCTTAGGATGTGTGGGTGCGTGTGGGGGGAAACAGAATAACGTTACTCCGCATGTCAAATGAGCGCACTACCGCGTTAGTGCGAGCGGGGATGGGTGGGGGTCGGGACCCCCCTCCCGCATCTCGCCGAGGCCGAGCCAGGAACGAGCCGTAGCAGGCGATGACGCAACGTGCTGCGGTGTCGCATGCGGAGTCGAGTCCGTAACATGACTTGCCCCCATTATCTTATATTTTTTAGGGGAAAAACAAGCAATGCACCAAGGGGCATCGTTGTACTAACACATCTTGCTTTTATGGACTTGCCCCCCATTATCTTTTTTAGGAGAAAAACCAGCACCGCACCAAGGGGCATAGTTGTACTGAAACATCTTCCTTGTATGGACTTGCCCCTCATTATCTATCTGAGGGTGTGTGGGTGTGGGGGGGGGGGCAAACAGAATAACCGCACTACGCGTGTCAAACGAGCGCAATGCCGCGTTAGCGCGAGGCCGAGCCGGGGGGTGGGGGGTCGGGACCCCCTCCCCCATTCCGGCGAGGCCGAGCCAGAAATGAGCCGTAGCAGGCAACGACGCGGCGTGCCGCGGCGTCGCGTGCGGAGGCGAGTCCATAACATGACTTTCCCCCATTATCTTATCTTTTTTCTAGGGGGACTCGCGTGCGGAGGCGAGTCCATAACATGACTTTCCCCCATTATCTTATCTTTTTTCTAGGGGGAAAACCAGCACCGCACCGAGGGGCATAGTTGTACTGACACATCTTCCTTGTATGGACTTGCCGCCCATTATCTTGTCTTTTTTAGGGGGAAAACCAGCACCGCACCGAGGGGCATAGTTGTACTAACACATCTTCCTTGTATGGACTTGCCCCCCCATTATCTTATCTTTTTTTAGGGGAAGAACCAGCACCGCACCGAGGGGCATAGTTGTACTGACACATCTTCCTTGGATGGACTTGCCCCCCATTACCTATCATAGGGTGTGTGGGTGCGTGTGGGGGAAAAAATAATAACCGCACTGCGCCTGTCAAATGAGCGCACTGCCGCATTAGCGCGAAGCCGAGCCGGGGGGGAGAGGGGGTCGGGACCCCCCTCGCCCATCCCGGCGAGGCCGAGCCAGGAATGAGCCGTAGCAGGCGACGACGTGACGTGCCGCGGCGTCGCGTGCGGAGGCGAGTCCATAACATGACTTGCCCCATTATCTTATCTTTTTTTGGGGGGAAAAACCAGCACCGCACAGAGGGGCATAGTTGTACTGACACATCTTCCTTGTATGGACTTGGCGCCCATTATCTTGTCTTTTTTAGGGGGAAAACCAGCACCGCACCAAGGGGCATAGTTGTACTGACACAACTTCCGTGTATAGACTTGCCACCCATTATCTCTCTTAGGGTATGTGGGTGCGTGGGGGGGAAAAGAATAACTGCACTACACGTGTCAAATGAGCGCACTGCCGCGTTAGCGCAAAGCCAAGCCGGGGGGAGAGGGGGTCAGGACCCCCCTTGCCCATCCCGGCGAGGCCGAGCCAGGAACGAGACGTAGTAGGCGACGACGCGGCATGCCGCGACACGCATGCAGAGGCGAGTTTGTAAGATGACTTGCCCCCATTATCTTATCTTTTTAGGGGGAAAACTAGCACCGCACCGAGGGGCATAGTTGTACTGACACATCTTCCTTGTATGGACTTGCCCCCATTATCTATCTTAGGGTGTGTGGGTGCGTGTAGGGGGGAAAAGAATAACCGCACTGTGCCTAACAAATGAGCGCACTGCCGTATTAGCGCGAGGCTGACCCGGAGGGGAGGGCTGTCAGGACCCCCCTCCCCCATCCCGGCGAGGTCGAGCCAGGAACGAGCCATAGCAGGGGACGACGCGGCGTGCCGTGGTGTCCCATGCGGATGAGAGTCCGTAACATGTCTTGCCCCCATTATCTTATATTTTTAAGGGAAAAACCAGCACTGCACCGAGGGGCATAGTTGTACTGACACATCTTGCTTGTATGGACTTTCCCCCCATTATCTTATCTTTTTTAGGGGGAAACCAACACAGCACCGAGGGGCATAGTTGTAATAAAACATCTTCCTTGTATGGATTTGCCCCCCATTATCTATCTTAGGGTGTGTGGATGTGTGTGGGGGGGAATAGGATAACCGCACTACACTTGTCAAACGAGCGCACTGCCGTGTTAGCGCGAGGCCGAGCCAGGGGGGTCGGGACCCCCCTCCCCCATCCCGGTGAGGCCGAGCTAGGAATGAGCCATAGCAGGCGACAACGCGGATGCCGCAGCGTCGCATGCGGAGGCAAGTCTGTAACATCACTTGCCCCAATTATCTTATCTTTTCTAGGGGGAAAACCAGCACCACAGCGAGGGGCATAGTTGTACTGATACATCTTCCTTGTATGGACTTGCCCCCATTATATATCTTAGGGTGTGTGGGTGCATGTGGGGGGAAATAGAATAACCGCACTACGCGTGTCAAACGAGCGCACTGCCGTGTTATCGAGAGGCCGAGCCGGGGGGAGGAGGGGTCGGGACCCCCCTGCCCCATCCCGGTGAGGCCGAGCCAGGAACGAGCAATAGCAGGCGACGACGCGGCATGCCGTGGTGTCGCATGCGGAGGCGAGTCCATTACATGAGTTGCCCCCATTATCTTATCTTTTTTAGTGGGAAAATGAGCACCGCACCGAGGGCATAGTTGTACTGACACATCTTCCATATATGGACTTGCCCCCCATTATCTTATCTTTTTTTAGGGGAAAAACCAGCACCGCATCGAGGGGCGTAGTTGTACTGACACATCTTCCTTATATGGACTTTCCCCCATTATCTATCTTAGGGTGTGTGGGTGCATGTGGGGGAAACAGAATAACCGCACTACGCCTGTCAAACGAGTGCACTGCCGCATTAGCGCGAGGCTGAGCTAGGGTGGAGGGGGTCCCGACCCCCTCCCTATCCCGGCGAGGTCGAGCCAGGAACGAGCCATAGCAGGTGAAGACGTGGCGTGTCATGGCGTCGCATGTGGAGGCGAGTCCGTAACATGACTTGCCCCCATTATCTTATCTTTTTTGGTGGAAAAACCAGTATTGCACAGAGGGGCATAGTTGTACCAACACATCTTCCTTGTATAGACTTGCCCCCCATTATCTTATCTTTTTTAGGGGGAAAACCAGCACCGCACCGAGGGGCATAGTTGTACTGAGACATCTTCCTTGTATGGACTTGCCACCCATTATCTATCTTTTTTAGGCGAAAAACCAGCACCGCACCGAGGGGCATAGTTGTACTGACACATCTTCCTTGTATGGACTTGCCCCCTTTATCTTACCTTTTTTAGGGGAAAACCCAGCACCGCACCGAGGGGCATAGTTGTACTGACACATCTTCCTTCTATGGACTTGCCCCCCGTTATCTATCTTAGCGTGTGTGGGTGTGTTAGTGGGGAAACAGAATAACCGCACCGCGTGTGTCAAATGAGCGCACTGCTGCGTTAGCGCGAGGCCGAGCCGGGATGGGAGGGGGGTCAGGAACCCCCTTTCCCCCATCCTGGAGAGGCCGAGCCAGGAACAAGCCGTAGTAGATGACGACGCGGCGTGCCGCGACATTGCATGTGGAGGTGAGTTGGTAACATGACTTGCCCACATTATCTTATCTTTTCTTAGGGGGAAAACCAGCACCGTTATGAAGTATTATTTCACTTGTACTTTTTTGATAATTTTTATTTTAATTTTATGAGTTATTATTTGTACTTTAGTCGTTTGTTTTCTCCCTATATATTATTTTTATTGTATTTAATTTTTGCTATTATCTTTAGTAACTGCCCAGAGATAGTAGGTTTTGCCACGATTGTGGGCTTTAGCTCTCGGTTTTCTCCCACTCACCTTTTAACCTCCGCTCTCCCCCGTTCCGCTCCCCTCCCCTCCACAAATTAATTCCTTCTTCGTTCCCCTCCTCTCCACTTATCGCGTAGAAGCTGCTTCTCCTGTTTCGCCGCGGGAGCGTCGGCCGGCGGGTTGAACTCTAGAGGTGGAGGTCTGGGTGCTCTTTTTGCTCCTTTTGGTCTACCATTGACTCCCCTTGCATCCCCTTATGTACAGATTTTCCCTGTATTTATGATTTATTACTCTTGTGATGTCTCAGGCTGGATTCTCTAGGGTTCCTTTGCTCTTGAACGAGCGGTTCGCATCAGTGATACTGGATTCGGTGTTGGATTTTGTGTTTGCTGGTAAGAGTTTTGCTTTGTATGGCTTGCCTTGTTTCTGAAATAGGTAAGAGCCCTAATTTTTGTTCATGTGTCTTGCAGTTCTGGTTCGGCAAATTTTATGTCTATAGATCTCAATGGGTACATCATTCAGTCCAGACAAGTTGAAAGCAGGTAATTTTTCCTGTAATTCGGATGATGTTTTATCTGATCTGGTGCTTAATAGGTTTTTACTTGTATAGGTGTTGTCGTATGGACTTTACAAGTTGTATGGATTTTGATTGTTGTTAATTTTTTCCATGGAATGTGTGGTGTGTCTAGATTTTAGGTTGCTGTGACCTGCAGACAGGTTGCAGTATTGATCACCATGTGTAGTTTGAATTGTTGTCCTAGCATTTGAATAGTTTGTAGCAGTCACAGAAGAACTACTATGATGTTGAAAGAGTTGTCATTTTGAAGTTTGGCTTGCCAGTGGTGGGGTGATATTGTTTTATTGGGTGCACTTGCAGTGTTTATATAGTTGAACCGATTGGTTGTTCATGTACTTTTCTTTTTTTACCTTTTTTGCTGATTATGATGTTGTTGCAAATGTTGGAGTGCTGGTGCCTCCTGATTCTGACATACCACAATGCTTTCAAGATCTTGTGAATGTTATTTTTGAGATACCAAATCCTCTAGAAGAAGTTGCGAGTGTTGCTGGTGTTTCCCTTATATTTTCTCTTTTTTAACAGCCTTGAATAAATAAATATGTTTAGTTACATCGGTTTTCCCTTTTGTTTGTGTCTGATGCTATGCGCGTTATTTATCATGTCTCTACAATGTTAATTATGTTTTAATTTTATATCTGTGTGCTTATGTTATTGGTTCATGCAGTTAATGAAGGCCATGCTGCTGCTAAGGACATGGGTGATGTTGTCAAAGATATTAATGATGGAATTTATTATCTTAACTTTGATGATGGTGATGGGAGCTTGCAGTTGTCTATTACTCAGTCATAGAGTGTTGATGGCACTGAGCCTGTTACTCAGGCTGAGGATGTTCCTATGCAGTTACAACTCGAGGATGAAAGGATAAGAAAGAAGAAGTGTAATTTCCAGAGGAGACAGGAGTTGCAACGGCGTCAAAAGGTTGCTTGCGTGCAACGAAGCGATGAGGATGTTGCTCAAGCTCCTAAAGGCATAGGTGATGAAGGTGGTGACGAGGCCTTTTCAACTATTGATGCTGGATCTCATGGAGCTGACATGCCTGTGAAGACAAACCTGGTGCAGACTCGTTTGACGCAAGTGTTTATTCGTGATGCAGTTAAGGAAAAGAAAGTTGTTTTGAAGAGGAAGATCTCAAATCCAAATCCTGATGGCACATAGAGGTGTAGCCCACGTGTGAAAGCTGGTTCCCAACCTGGTAATAGCAAAGCTGATGGAGATAGTATTGCTGTGAAGATTGGTCGAAGCACACTTGGTGGCTCTCCTGTTCGTCGGAGTCCACGAGTTTTGTCAAATAACAAGCCTTCTTTGTCTCCTCTTCTAGAGCGCTCTTTGTTGAAGGAAAATAAGAAGCGTAAAGTTGCTCCTGCGAAGGTGAACAAAGGTGTGAAGAAGCGTGCTCGTGTCAAAGTTGAAGATCCTGTATTTGAAGAAGATGATATTGAAGTTAATTCTGAAGATGAATATGAAGTGGTACGTGTTTTTACTGTATGTGACTTACATGTTCTGCTTGCAATGATTTAATTGTGTCTGGGTTGGTATGCTGGCCAGGTGAGGGCTGGCCATTGTTTGCGTCAATTGAGGGTGGTACTGATGTTGTTTTAAGAGATGAACTTGTGGAATCTTTCTTTTTCTTCTTGCCTTCATATGTTTTTTTTCTATATTCATTTAATTAAGTTGTGCCTTCTTTGTTTTCATTTACAACCTATTAGTATTATGGGTCCGGTCAAGCCGGTGAGAGGCAATGCCGGAAAAGTTGCTTTGGATGAAGGTGACCTAAAACGATTGAACATAACTGTGCGATGTTCGTTGAGAGAGATTGATGCTTGCGATAAATTGCTTGAGAGTCGCCATGTGGCTAGGGTTCATGCAGCTGGTTTTGGTTCTATCTTCAAATGGAAGGTGAAGTCTAACATTTCCTGCCCTCTGATGGGAGCTTTGTACCTAAAGATAGATCCTGATACGATGACTCCTGACATGGGTGAGTCTAATAAGAAGCTTCGCATCACTAGCGATGGTATACAACAACTATTTTGGTTCCCTCGTGGTGGTCATTCTGCACCAAGGCCGTTAGAGGACGGATATGATGACGCTCTGGTGAAGTTAAGATCAGAGCTTAACATTAGCAGGAACAAAGATATCAAGACAAGGGATTTGAGGATAGTCTCAAGGTGCTTGTTAAGGATCCTAGCAAAGATGACCTTGCTCTCAAAGTGTTCTTCATTATTGTGTTTATGAAGGTTGTGTTGTCTGGTGCCGCCTCGCGTGTTTCGAGAGAGGCAGCAATGTTTGAGGATCTTGTCATTGAGGACATGGCTAATATGGATTATTGCCATCTGATGGTTGATGAGCTTAGAAGGGATGTTGTCAAGTACCAAGATGGTGTTACCATTGGGAAGGCAATCACACGCTGTGCTAATGTACCTTGACTGCGTTATCCGTGGCAAGCTCCTGAACCTGACATGCGAGTCCCCCGCATATGTTTCATGGATCCTGAAAAGCTTTCCGATCTGGCTGATGCAGATTTGATAAAAAAAAGGCAACGCAGATCCAAAGACTTGGGTGTTTGGGAAGCTTCCAGTGAGTTTTATTTAGTATTGTTGTGTCATGTGTGGTTGAACTGAATCAATTGTTGAACAGACCTGTTTTGTAAATACTAACAAATTGGCACTGATAGTGAAAGATCGTTAGTGCGGTTGATTTAAATCTGTTAATATAATGTTTATTTTCCCTGTGTGTTGCATTGATTAATTAACTCTTTTCCCCCTTGTTTGTAGTGGAAATATCAAGAGGAGGTTGTCTTTTTTCGAGTGTATAAACGGCCAGTCCTAGAGATGCCATCGTCTCTTGTTCCCAAGATTTCATCTCTGCACGATGAGTTGAGAGATGGCCGTGGTGTTGAGGGTGCTGGTTATGTTCCCCCTAGCCCTAGTAAGGCTAGTACTTCACAGAGGCAGGGTTTTGGTGTTGATGTAGTTGTTTATGCATTGGAGCATGCTGAGCATATTTTTAGTAATGTGTGTTCTGAGATGCAAAAGGTCCCAAGTACAGTTGAGCATCTGAGCTGTATCAATGGTATCCTTCCTGAAGGTCATCAATTTAATGCTGAGGAAGCAACGGACCATATTGAGATGGAGAGAATTTTAATTAGTGATTTGCGTGATGGTGCTGCTCAATTAATTCCGAGCTCGGTTCGTCTGTTGAATAACATGAAGCATTTCAAAACTATGCAAGACTCTCGCTGCAAGCCATATGAAGAAAGTGCCAATGTTGTTATCAGGCAAATTGAGCAGGATGGGGCTGCTGCCACCGATAGCAGGGTTGTTGATGGTACTGAGGCTGATGTTTCTGATCACCATACGAATGATGTTGTCCTTGAGCCCCCTGTTGTTGATGTGAGTCAGTCCTTGATGTTTGCAATTTTTACTATGTTGTTCTCCTATCAGTATTGTAGTTGAACTTTCTCATCTTCATCTGTTTATTAATTTTTCTTTCATGCAAGAGACCAGTCATAATGTTGAGGCTGTTGTTGACCGTGGAGTTAATGATCCATCTACTGATAAGTGCAAGGTTATTTTCATTTTTATTGTGTTTATATACACTACTACGGAAAACCCTAGTAGTAGCGCTCGAAATATGCATAGTAGTAGCGCTGGGTCCAGCGCTACTGCTATCGCGTTATAGCTAAGTTTTAGCAGTAGCGTTGGCCTAGCAAGCATTACTACTATGTGCTGTTAATAGTAGCGCTTGCCAGGCCAGCGGTACTGATAACTATCTGTAGCGCTTGGACGAACGAAGCATTGCTGCTAATCCAGCGCTGCTATTAGATGATTTCCACCGCTACTGCTAGTATTCCTGCTTTCACAAATTTACACCCTCTACGTATTTGTGATGTATTTATACAGGATCTATACAGTAGTTTCATCAGATCATACTAAACATACACTATTATCATCATATCATAGACATACAGTACTCTCGTCATACCATCATCATCATTCAACACAAATATCATCACATCTCGAAAATAGCGATACACAAGAGTGATCATGTCATGTCTCGAATAAGTGCAAATGCATGGTCATGGCACAAACACAAGTTTTAATCATCTCTATCTAAACCATGATGTAGAGGAGAAGAGCGATCAGCATGAGCAAGAGCGCGACTATGTAGTAATTGAGGCACCAGCGGTCCCGCCCCCGCTCATGTCGGAGTGTCCACCTCAAGTAACTACTTTCCGCTTTGGCTCTGCTGTCGAACCCTTTGTGGCTAGCACCCAGGTACCTGTACACCTGGGCCTAAGCGTGTGGCCAGTGGTCGTAGACTCCTGGAACCCTCCCAACAAACACGATGTGCCAGTCCTTCACCATCTCGGATCTATGTACCTACATCGACAGTTGATCAATTGAACGATAATGTGCAACATAATGTACTTAAGAAAATAAAGAGGCATAATTAGCAAAATACAAGCAACTTATATTAAACATAAGTGACGAAGTTCCTCATATATACCCAAACTAATTAACTAGCAAGAGCGATCAGTCCTCCATGTCGGCGGTCCAATCTTCATAGTCAGGGATGAAGCACCCGAGCTTCGTGAAAGGCTTAAGGTCCAAACGCTGAGCGAGTAACTATGCTCGGACATCATCCCGCATCATTGTTGGCCCATGGTAGAACATCCCTATTGGTTCGAGGACCCGCTTCATCATCACTTGGGCAAGTTCACACTGTACGTGAGAAAACTCAGCTCGGAGTCGATGATCCGGTGTCTGTCCTATGCTTGTGGCCCAGCTGACAATCTCGGCATCTTCAGTACTAGGTGACATGAGAAGTCGTTGATTATCCCTTCTGTACTTGAGCAGGTGATGCATGAGGTAGAATCCATCAGCCTGACTGGTGTGCGGTTGCTGGATGTAGCAGAAGTCGGTCTTATGGCGGAAAACCAGCCCGTCCTTCCTGTTCCTTTGCACCTTTATATATCCACCAGACATGCTGAAGGTAAATAGGGAACTATATAGAACTCTCTTTACGTGCGCGTAATCTTTTTCTTGATGTTCTTCGATGAGTCCAAGTATATATCATGGGAGCATTCCAGGTACAGAACGATGAGCACGGCACCGCCCCCGCTACACAAATGAAGTACACACCTCTAATTAGCCCCCATGCTTGCAAAGGAATGATTAACATCACTTAGAAAAGGATATGCGCGGATGACTTACATGGGATGATAAGGCAGGAGAATCGCTTCCTTATCCTTATTAGCGATCATGAATCTGCCAAGGTACTTGCTCGCATAATCACGGTGTTCTTTGCAAACTGCCAAGTAGCTCTCGTGCATATAGAACGGGTCCGCGACGCAGATATATCATATGTTCTCGATCCTGATGAAGTAGTTGAGATACATCACATACATGCGGATGAACTGGAAATCCAGCTTGGTCATGTGGAACATTTTGTAGATGTAGTCGAATCGCAGGATGAACTGATTCGCGGGCCAGGTGTCGATGTACAACTTCCCACCCGGGACCTGAGCCGCGTAAAGCGGGTATCCTGGTTTTTCCGCGATCAGAAAGCTTTTTTCTCTAGCCAGCACATCTTCATGGAGTCTCCTTAGATCATTGTTCAGTATGTTATCTAGCACTTTGGGGGGTAGGATCGGCTTGCCGGCAACATGGAAACGATTCTTACCTTCGACAGGTATTCTGTCTACCACTCGGGGCTTCAGAGGCGGCTGGCTGCTTGAAGCAGCCCTGGCACCTTTAGGGTCTTTCTTTTTCGGTCTCCTCCTTGCCTTCTTGGTGGGTGGCAGCAGTAGTGAGCCCAATATACCTTCCCTAACCACCCCCCAAGTGTCGTTGGTCTAAACATTGGACGGGCCTCGGGGGGTTGCTGGGTAGAGGCGGCATCTGGAGGCGTCGCCTGTGAGGATTGCTTGAAGAGAGACTTTTTGCATTCTGCCTTAGGATGTTCCGGCTCCGGCAAATCAGGCAGCATCAAGTAATCATCTCCATGCTCATAGCCTGAGTGTTCGTCGTCGTGAGCCATCAACCTTCCATCATCATAGGTGGTATTGAAATACTTGTCTGGGTCATCATCCTCCTCCTCCATGTCATCAACATTTGCTTCTTCGACAGCGGGGGCGACATGATCTGGCACTAAGTGAGGCTCTCCCTCGCGTCGTCTACTACCACCCGCCACGACAGGTGCTGGTAATGTGGTAGGTGGGTGGCATTCATACCTTCTTGAGAAGGTGGCGTTGGTGTGATACTGGGCTCCTCGAGACGAATAAGAGACTTCGGCCAAGGCAAGAACCAGCTCTTGCATGCGCCAATCCTCTGGGGGGTCTCGTCGTCATCGGCTGGTACTGGAGGAGGCAAATCCTCGAAGCCCGCTAAGACACTGGCCACGTTAACCTTGAAGACGCCATCGGGCATCTCTCGGTTGCGGAACATGCGGTCCTTCAGCCTCAGGATCGTTGCCTTTCCCACGGCCACCTTCTGGCCCTTGATGTCATACAGTAGGGTGCATGGGGTATCATCGGCCTGTGAAGAAGACATGTCTGCAGCGTCAAACATCCAAAAGGCAACTGAAACGGAATACTATAGACATGCTAGTGAAAAGGGTATGACGCGTAATTACCATGAGGGCGTTGAGCTAAGCCAGTGATGAAGGCCCGCCGAGCATGCAAGAGACGGAGGTCGGGATACTATGAACAGGAGCGGGACCTTTTGCGGTTGCTTGAGCAGGTGCCGGTGCTGTGGTGTTCGCTGAATTGCTCCCGACAAAGCTAGGAAGGGGAAAGTCCTCCGGCCGTGCATTTGGATAGTTCTTCATGAAATCGAAAAGTGTCGGGATCAAGCTAACCACCGCGTCAGTGACCGCTGCATTGACGGCCCCGCGCAACTCTTCTTTGGTCTCAGCTTTGGTCTTATTGACCGCAATCGCGATCTTCTCGTCGAGGTTTGCTGAGTGATGACCGACCGTCTCTTCCTTATTTCCTCTGGCTCCTCGCGGTAGCACGTCTTCCACGAGGCGCCATCTCCGACGCCATGCGCACGTCCATAGGACGACGACTTGTCCACCGGGACCTTTTTCAGTATGTTTAGAGCCCGGTTGAATGGGGTGTCCCACTTGGGCCTTGCCGACGACTATGATGACTCGTCGCTTTTGGCTGCCTTTTGGTGCTGCTCTTTCTGCAAAAGGGACATGGATGGTTTACTAATGTGACAAAACTTGTAGTCGAACTGACTGGAAGCTAATATGATAATGTGTTAATATAACAATTACCAGAACTCTCATGAACTCCCTCGTGTTCGGATCCGTGTAAAAGATCTTGTTGACTTTGTCCCACTTGTACCGGGCCCAGATCCAGTCATGCTCCAGCGGGTCAGTGAACTCCGCCAAGGGGTCTGGGATTCCATTACTTTCATGTTCGGCGTCCCCCTTGGCCCATATGTGCCTCTTCCCCTCGTAACTACGGCTTCCGAGGTGGTGGGGAGGCGTGTTCCTAGCCTGGAGCGCCTTCATTTTCTCTGACCTTGCCTTGACTTCTTCTTTACCGCAATTCTCCTTGAAATTTTCAAAGTCCTCTTCCTATATTGATGGATTATCAGCATGAATCTTGGACCATTGGTTCATTCTTCGCAATCGCTTTTTTCACCCGAACTTTCCAGCAGGACAAGTCATTGGTGAATGTCAGCATCGCCTTGGTGTTTATCTTTGTCATGGTGATGTCGTCCCACGGGTCTTTAAATGTGCTTTCATCCCAGCCGGGGAACAGGAACCTATTGTGCAACTTCTTTAGGAGCATGTGCTCCATATGTGGTATCTTCTTCAACAGAACATGATTGATGTTCGCGGTTTCCCTAAGGATGCATCCTAGTTGATTGCCCCAGCATGAGCGCGCTTCCTCCAGCACCGTTGGCTCTAATTTCTTGGGGTGGTGTCGGTGCCAGTGCCGGTGTCGATGTCGGTGTCAGGGTTGGTGCCACTGTCGCCACCATGCAACCCCATCTAGTGTTCGTCCAGGTAATCAAAATAGTGATTTGCTGCCTCGTGGGGGTCTACTATGAGGCGAGTAGAACCCCCGGCTTCGGCATCGGTAGACATGTTTCCTATTCAACAATTGTAAATAAAAGATATAATGAAGAGAAAAAGGGGCCTATATATATTTGGTCGGAATGTAGATTCATTCCCCTTCCGGGAAATCCCGGGTACTCCATATGTCCTAGTTTCTAGCACAAGTTGCGCCTGAAAATTTTGGCATGACCTTTGCTGAAAAGTGGACATATGGAGCGCCTGAAATTTGCCGGAACGGAAATGAATCAACATTCCGGCAAAACATAGGCCACTCGGATATTTTTCGACATTCAACCAACATTGCAAAACCATCATTACAAAACCAACATATAACTGTTTTTTAGTTGCTCAAAAATTTGCTAACTTGCTAAAAAAGCAAAAAAACAAAAAATTGTTAATTAGCTACTGCCCAAATTTGCCAACTTTGCTAAAAAAATTGCTAACTTTGCTAACTTTGCTAAATTTTCTACTAGTTAGCTACTGCATTTGCTAAATTTGTCCTACCTAATTGAAACCTAAAATGAAAACCTAATTTCATTTCTAAAAAGAAGAAATGAGGAGGAGGTGGGGGCAGGGGGTGGCAGTACCTGAGGAGGAGGCCAGAGCGGACGAGTAGGAGGAGGAGACCGGAGGGGCGGCGGCCCAGACGAGGAGGAGGTCGGAGCAGCGGCGGCACGGATGAGGAGGAGGTCGGAGCGGCGCGGACATGGAGGAGGCCAGAGGAGGCCAGCATCGAGGCTGAGGGCAGGCAGGGGCTCGGGCCGGTGTCGAGGTCCAGGACGAGGAGGAGGCCGGCGTCGAGGCCGACAGCGGCGCGGGCGATGACAGCGTAGAGATAGGAGAGGTGGGAGTGGGGGAAGAATCGGCGGAACTGGCGAAATTTTGAGCCCACGTGGGGGGTAACCCCAAATAGCAGTAGCGCTGGTTTAGGAACCAGCGCTATAGCTAAGGTACGTATAGCGCTGGTTCCTAAACCAGCGCTACTGCTAAATATTCCAATGACGTTAACATTTAGGGGAGTGCTCTTCGCGTCGGGTATAGACATGGTGGTGAAATACTTGTTTTCTCTTACGACGTCCTTGGCCCATCTAACACGGAACATCGTCGCGTCGTGCATTCCAACATAGTCAAGCTCCCAGATCTCTTCGACCCTTCCGTAGAATCTTTCAGTTGTGTCGTTGGCGTCGGTCACACATTGAATTGTGACCCCGGAGTTCTTGTAATCACTATCCATGTCTTTGGCCTCCGTGTAGAACGTGTACCCATTGATATCGTAGGACTGATAGGTCGCGAGCTTGGGCGCGGGGCCATGTGTTAAGGCGTGTATTAGCAATCCGTTCGAACTGCCCTCTTCTGGGGGATTTTCAAGAACTTGCTCTTTGAACCAACGCAAGAAAGTCGCGTTGTGCTCTACAGTAACTTCATCATCCGTCTTGAGCATCCCCTTATCACGGTACTTCTTTGTGATGCTTTCTTTGTGCCGTGCCACATAATCATCTACCACATCTAGGTGTTGTAGCACTACGAAGACTGCGGCGTGACCTCTTCTCCGCCATGTCCGGACTCTTCTTCGCCGTGTCTGGAATCTTCTCCGATGCTGTCATTTCCAGACTCTTCCCCGGCGCCATCGTCGTGTCGATCGGTCATATCTTCGTCGAGCCCCATGGTGTTATTCCCTGCCATGTGGACGTCCTCATCATCATCAGCTTCTTCACTTATCCACTGAGTATAGCCATCCATGAAACCATTCTTCAGCAGGTGCGGCTTCAAAGTGCCACGATCAAAAGGGTCCAAAATGACTCCTTCCTTGCATCTTGCACACAGACATCTAATCCTAGTCTGATTATTTGCGTACATGTCCATCACCGCGGATTGCATGTACCACTCCACCTTCCATCCACTCACCTTCATGACCGACTACACGGTCTAACAAGCAAAAGGGTTATAAAATAAATAATGCATGCATGCTTCAAATTTATATAAAATTTTTGGCATGACCTTGCCTAAACATAGGACATATTGAGTTTGCTCGAAATTCACCGAAACGGAAATAAATCGACATCTCGGCGAAACATAGGCAACTCAAGGGCATGTCACTCACACAAATCTCTCCATATATCCCAAACACACATATTCGCATTCACACACATATTCCCAATCTTGAAATGAACAACTTTTTACTCACCTATATATCTCCCGAGAGCGATACCGATCGAGAGAGCACGCCAATAATTAGATGATGAGAGAGACTGATCGAGACGTGTGGATGGCTAAATAGCTAGCAAGATCTAGTTCTTGGGGAGGAGAGGTGAATCTAGCTAGCTAACTATTGGAGAGGGAGTTATGTTGGAGGGGGACATTAGTGGGGGGAGAGGAAGAGAGGTAGGAGAAAGAGAGATAATGTGAGAGAGGCCATTTATGGAGGAGAGTTACAGTGGAGGGGGACATTAATGAGGAGAGAATTAGAGAGGTAGGAGGTAGAGAGAAGAAGAGCAACAATGGTGGAGAGTGGAGAGGGGAAAGGAGGGGAGAGAGGGCAAAGTGGGGGAGAGGGAGGGGCTGGAAAGGTGGCAGCAGCCGCAACTAGCAGTAGTGTTGCTTACAAAAAAGCGCTCCTACTATGTGTGGCACATTAGAAGTAGAGCTTGCATGTTAGAAAGTGCTACTGGCAGTGGCCTTAGAAGTAGCGCTTCCTCCCACCCAGCGTTGTTACTATAAATAGTGTCAGCGGGGTCGGCGGGGCCACCTTATCAGTAGCACTTTCTTAGCGCCCAGCACTACTGCTAAGTCCTTAGTTGTAGCGCTGCAGGAATACAACGCTACTGGTCATTAGCAGCAGCAGTTTTATTTTTCCAGCGCTACTAGTAGGCTCCTGTCTATAAGGTTTTCCCTAGTAGTGATATATTCTTGAATTTTCAAGCGCACCAATGTGCACATTTTTCTATCCCACACCGTTAAGAGTTTGTAGGTGATACCTACCTTTTTGTTAGTGTGGTTTAATTCCGTGTGTTTATTGTTGCTAATAATAGCATTGTTTTTTTTTCTTCATAACTATGAATCAGGGTCCTATTGTTGGCGATGAGCCTTGTTCGACCATTGGTGACATTCCTCTAAATGTTAGTAGTAGCAAGATCAGTGATGTTGCTGTGAATGCTGCTAAGGTTTGTTTTTCTGTGCTTGCCTTAATTTTATATGCAGTTTTCCCTGCTGTTTCTTTGTAGCTGTATCAGTTAGCCTGTGCACATCTTGCTACCTTTTTTTATTGTTAGTTTTTCTCATATTATTCACTTTCTGAATTTTTATTTTTTTAGATGACTGATGTTGAGCGTGAGGCTGCCGTTAGTGTTGGAGATGATGCTTGTGGTGTTGCATTGAGCAGTGGGCGCGATGTTGGTAGCAAAGTTGCTGATGAGGATGTTGGTGCCGCCAGCATACATGATGCCAAATCGTCTGGTGTTGGTATTGCTGGGAATGATAATCTTTCTGATTGTGAAGATTTGCCGCCGGAAAATTTCCAGCCTGGAGGGCTTGATTATGGTGATGCATTGCAAGATGCCTCTAACTTGGAGGAGGTGCCATCTAAGCATGATGATTTTGTTCCGTCGATTTCTTCTGCCTCGTTGACGCAGGAGGCGCTCCTGTCATCCTAGGATTTTCTTTCTTCAGACCCTGAAAGCGCAGCCTTATTGTTGTGCTCACAAGATCTTCCATCGTCAAACCCTGAAACTGGAGGCATATTGGTTTCATCACAGGAACTCCCGTCATCAAATGTTGATAGTGCAGGTAAGGACTTGTAAATGAGGCGTACTTCTCATTTATGGCATTTTGGACATGTTCACTTGTAGTGCTTGAACTTATTATTTTTCTTCTTTTTCTGCAAGCAGAAGGTGCTAATGTTGTTAAGGTTGATTTGTTTTTCTTCGCTGTTACGAGGTTGTGCACGAACCATGGGAAACGGTTAGTTTGGGATTTTGCCTGTATCATTTTCGTCGCTTTTTCTTTCTCTCATATGACTATTGTTGTTATTGCAATAGTTTTAATTCATGTCATCTTTTGTGTTTTCCTAACAACAAGCAGATGTTTCAAAATAGCGAATGTGATGATAGTGTTGGTTCTATTGCTAAAGCATTTGTCCCCACTGGCATGCTCAACTCAGACAGTGCTGATGTTGTTTTATATTCGATACGTCAGAAGTACCAAGACACTGACAAGTTGATAGTTCCTAGATGGGTGACGGTCAGTATTTTGCTTTGTACATAGGATGATAAGTTATTTTGGCAATTTTCTATCTGTTGTTGTTCTTTTTGTACAACAGACCAAGATCCATGATGGAAATATTGATGCCAATGTGCTACAATGGTTCACGAGATCAGGGGCTAACGGTTTTGACCAAGTAGGTGAACTTGAACTTATTGTACTCATGAACTCGAACTGTCATGTTTTTTTGCAAGTTTGGGAGGTGGGAATGAACTTGAGTAGCCTGCTTTTTAACACTTGTACTTATGAATGATATGTGCTTCTTGTTTGAAAGTTGCACTTATTGTCGCAAGGAAATTGAACTGATATATTTGTTGCAAGTTTGGGCGGTGGATATAAACTTGAGTAGCATTTATTTTTTGTAGTGGGTTGCTTACTCAATTAGAACTTATGATTATCTGATTTGTTTGTACTTCTGAATTTCAATTTCCCTCTTTTATTTTATTGTTTGAAGGCTGATTTTTTTGTTTCATATTGATTTGTTAAATTCATTTTTCCTCTGCGATTTTTTTGTCAGCTTCTTTTCCCTACTTTTGATCCGCCGCCATTTGCGGCTGCCATGAAGCCTAGTGACGAATCTGGGCATTGGTGCTTGATTTTTCTGAATTTCAGGTTCTGTTGTTTCGAGTGTCTTGATTCACTCCGCGATGAAACCTGGAGTGATGTAGTTAGATTCTTAAGGACTATGACAGATAACATAAAGAAGCTTTGGACGGAGTCCAGCGTAGACCGGGCCAAACCGTTCTCGCCGATGCATATTGACGATTTCTCTTGTGAGGTTGTGCGGGTGCCGCAGCAGGAAAACACGTGAGTATCCATTTTTAATGATTTTTATTAGTTGTTTTTGTTGCTGGGAGAATGGTGTTCGTGTATTTTCGAATTTTTGGTTGTGTTCCTGTATTTCGAATTTGAGTTGTACCGTCTTGCCTTTTCTTTTGTTAACATGCATTATTGTGGCTTTTTTATGCTACAAAACTGCAAGACCTATCATTGCCAGGAGGGTGGTGTGATTGAAATTTTGGAGTACAGCCACGAAGACATTCTTGACATTGGAAAGACTTTGTTGTATACCTATGCAACTAGCGATGTTTTTGATGTTGACTTCCAGGGTTTCTTTGGCATCGAACCTTGTACATATGCATGACCTTTTGTAATTTTTTGCAGCTTCTACTTCTTGATTAGTACTGTCATGAATTATGTATTTGAACTTACGCTTGATGCGCTCCTTCTTTTTTTATTTTGCAGGTGAGTGGCTGGATCTTGCTCAGCATGACTATAGGATCTTTGGCAGCCAGTTCTTGGAACTCGAGCATGTAGCTATTGATTTTAGCCAGGGGCGTTCTCCCGAAAAGACAAGATCTGGTGTTATGAAGGGGCGGTTGGGAACTCTGAAAGGTTCTACGGCTGCTTGTGCAGAGAGCCCCACTACACCCAAGAATCCGATTGTGGAATTGATAGACAGTGATGATGATACGTTTGACAAGATTGCTGGCATGGGAAGAGTTACCAGGAGCTGTGCTACCGAGAGTTTATCCCCCCTTGCTGGAATAGGGGCCTGTAGAGCTGGTGTTGCTAGGAACGATCCTGCTTTGGATTCTCGCAATGTTACAAGCACGAAGCGTGCACCTAGAGCTCCTATAAAGTTTTGCTCCCCTATGCAGCAGCTTCACCCTCGTAAATTCCATCACCTGGACAAGGCTTGCAAGTTGTATAATCTGTTGCTTAGTGATGAAGGACTTGAGAAGTATGTCGAGTGAGTATCTCTCATTATGTTTCCTCTATTGCTTCTAACTACTAGATAAATATGACCTAAACCCTAAAACCCTAAACCCTAAACCCTTGTATAAAAAGGAACAGTTCAGGTCATATTTATCTAGTAGTTAGAAACAATAGAGGAAACATAATGAGAGATACTCACTCGGCATACTTCTCATGTCCTTCATCACTAAGCAACAGATTATACAACTTGCGAGCCTTGTCCAGGTGAGGGAATTTATGAGGGTGAAGCTGCAGCATAGGGGAGAAAAACTTTATAGGACCTCTAGGTGCACGCTTCGTGCTTGTAACATTGCCAGAATCCAAAGTAGGATCCTTCCTAGCAACACCAGCTCTACAGGCCCCTATTCCAGCAAGGGGGGATAAACCCTTGGTAGCACAGCTCCTGGTGACTCTTCCCATGCCAGCAATCTTGTCAAACGCATCATCATCACTGTCTATCAATTCCACAATCGGATTCTCGGGTGTAGTGGGGCTCTCTGCACAAGCAGCCATAGAACCTTTCAGAGTTCCCAACCGCCCCTTCATAACACCAGATCTTGTCTTTTTGGGAGAACACCCCTGGCTAAAATCAATAGCTACACGCTCGAGTTCCAAGAACTGGCTGCCAAAGATCCTATAGTCATGCCAGCAAGATCCAGCCACTCACCTACAAAATAAAAAAAGAAGGAGCGCATCAAGCGTAAGTTCAAATAAATATTTCTTGACAGTACTAATCAAGAAGTAGAAGATGCAAAAAATTACAAAAGGTCATGCATACGTACGGGGTTCGATGCCAAACAAACCCTGGAAGTTAACATCAAACACATCGCTAGTTGCGTAGGTATACAACAAAGTCTTTCTAATGTCAAGAATGTCTTCGTGGTTGTAATCCAAAATTTCAATCACACCATCCTCCTGGCAATGATAGGTCTTGCAGTTTTGTAGCATAAAGAAGTCACAATCACGCATGTTAATAAAACAAAAAGCAATACGATACAACTCAAATTCGAAATACAGGAACACAACCAAAAATTCGAAAATACACGAACACCATCCTCCCAGCAACAAAAACAACTAATAAAAATCATTAAAAATGGATACTCACGTGTTTTCCTGCTGCAGCACCCGCACAACCTCACAAGAGAAACCGTCAATATGCGTCGGCGAGAACGGTTTGGCCCTCTCTACGCTGGACTCCCTCCAAAGCTTCTTTATGTTATCTGTCATAGTCCTTAAGAACCTAACTGCATCACTCCAAGTTTCATCGCGGAGTGAATCAAGACACTCGAAACGACGGAACCTCAAATTCAAAACAATCAAGCACCAATGCCCAGATTCGTCACTAGGCTTCATGGAAGCCGCAAATGGCGGTGGATCAAAAGTAGGGAAAAGAAGCTGACGAAAAAATCGCAGAGAAAAAATGAATTTAACAAATCAATATGAAACAAAAAATTCAGCCTTCAAACAATACAATAAAAGAGGGAAATTGAAATTCAGAAGTACAAACAAATCAAATAATCATAAGTTCTAATTGAGTAAGCAACCCACTACAAAAACTAAATGCGACTCAAGTTTATATCCACCACCCAAACTTGCAACAAATATATCAGTTCAATTTCCTTACGACAATAAGTGCAACTTTAAAAAAAGAAGCACATATCATTCATAAGTACAAGTGTTAAAAAGCAGGCTACTCAAGTTCATTCCCACCTCCCAAACTTGCAAGAAAACATGACAGTTCTAGTTCATGAGTACAATAAGTTCAAGTTCACCTACTTGGTCAAAACCATCAGCCCCTGATCTCGTGAACCACTATAGCACATTGGCAACAATATTTCCATCACAGATCTTGGTCTGTTGTACAAAAAGAAAAACAACAGTTAGAAAATTGCCAAAATAACTTATCATCCTATCTACAAAGCAAAATACTGACCGTCACCCATCTAGGAACTATCAACTTGCCAGTGTCTCGGTACTTCTGACATAGAGAATATAAAACAACGTCAACACTGCCTGAGTTGAGCATGCCAGTGGGGACAAACGCTTTTGCAATAGAACCAACACTGTCATCCCATTCGCTATTTTGAAACATCTGCTTGTCGCTAGGAAAACACAAAAGATGATATGAATTAAAACTACTGCAATAACAACAATAGTCATATCAGAGAAAGAAAAAGTGACGAAAATGATACAGGAAAAATCCCAAACAAACCGTTTCCCATGGTTCGTGCACAACCTCGTAACAGCGAAGAAAAACAAATCAACCTTAACAACTTTAGCACCTTCTGCTTGCAGAAAAAGAAGAAAAATAATAAGTTCAAGCACTACAAGTGAACATGTCCAAAATGCCATAAATGAGAAGTACACCTCATTTACAAGTCCTTACCTGCACTATCAGCATTTGATGACGGGAGTTCCTGTGATGAAACCAATATGCCTCTAGTTTCAGGGTTTGATGATGGAAGATCTTGTGAGCACAGCAATAAGGCTGCGCTTTCAGGGTCTGAAGAAAGAAAATGCTGGGATGAGAGGAGCACCTCCTGCGTCAACGGGCCAGAAGAAATCGATGGAACAAAATCATCATACTCAGATGGCACCTCCTCCAAGCTAGAGGCATCTTGCAATGCATCACCGTAATCAAGCCCTCTAGGCTGAAAAATTTCTGGCGGCAAATCTTCACAATCAGAAAGATTATCATTCCCACCAATACCAACACCAGACGATTTGGCATCAAGTATGCTGGCAGCACCAACATCCTCATCAACAACTTTGCTACCAACATCGCGCCCATTGCTCAATGCAACACCACAAGCATCATCTCCAACACTAACGACAGCCTCACGCTCAACATCAGTTATCTGAAAAAATAAAAATTCAGAAAGTGAATAATATGAGCAAAACTAACAATCAAGAAAGGTAGCAAGAGGCGCACAGGCTAACTATTATAGCTACAAAGAAACAGCAGCGAAAACTGCATATAAAATTAATGCAAGCACAGAAGAACAAACCTTAGCAGCATTCACAGCAACATCACCGATCTTGCTACTACTAAGATTCAAAGGAATGTCACCAATGGTCAAACAAGGATCATTGCCAACAACAGGACCCTGATTCATAGTAATGAAGCAAAAAAACAATGCTATTATTAGCACAATAAACACACGGAATTAAACCACACTAACAAAAAGGTAGGTATCAACTACAAACTCTTAACGGTGTGGGATATGAAAATGTGCACATTGGTGCACATGAAAATTGAAGAATAAATATAAACACAATAAAAATAACCTTGCACTTATCAGTAGATGGATCATTAACTCCACGGTCAACAACAGCCTCAACATTATGACTGGTCTCCTGCATGAAAGAAAAATTAATAAACAGATGAAAATGAGAAAGTTAAACTACAATACTGACAGGAGAACAACATAGTAAAAATTGCAACCATCAAGGACTGACTCAGAGCAACAACAGGGGGATCAATGCCAACAACATCATTCGTATGGTGATCAGAAACATTAGCCTCGGTACCATCAACAGCCCTGCTATCGGTGGCAACAGCCTCATCCTGCTCAATCCAACTGATAACAACATTGGCACTTTCTTCATATGGCTTGCAGCGAGAGTCTTGCACAGTTTTGAAACGCTTCATGTTGTTCAACAGACGAACCGAGATCTGAATTAGTTGAGTAGCACCATCACGCATATCACTAATTAAAATTCTCTCCATCTCAATATAGTCCGTTGCTTCCTCAGAATTAAATTGATGACCTTCAGGAAGCATACCACTGGTACAGCTCAGACGCTCAACTGTAGTTGGGACCTTTTGCAGCTCAGAACACACATTACTAAAAATATGCTCAGCGCGCTCCAACGCAGAAACAACTACATCAATACGAAGACCCTGCCTCTGTGAAGTACTAGCCTTACTAGGGCCAGGGGGAACATAACCAGCACCCTCAACACCACGGCCATCTCTCAACTCATCGTGCAGAGATGAAATCTTGGGAACCTGAGATGACGATATCTCCAGGACTGGCCGTTTATACACTTGGAAGAAGACAATCTCCTCTTGAGTTTTCCACTACAAACAAGGGGGAAAAGAGTTAATTAATCAATGCAACACACAGGGAAAAATAAACATTATATTAACATATTTAAATCAATAGCACTAACGATCTTTCACTATTAGTGCCAATTTGTTAGTATTTACAAAACAGGTCAGTTCAATAATAGATTCAGTTCAACCACACATGACACAACAGTACTAAAAATGATACCTAAACCTCAGAAAACTTAAGAAATGACAAAATCTAAACAGGTAACTCTGCAGTACACATGTTCACTCCAGCAAAAAATAGCTATACCTAAATAAAAAAAGGTCTGCAAGACACGACATAAATAAAACTCATCGGAAGCTTCCCAAACACCCCAAGTCTTTGGATCTGCGTTGCCTTTTTTAATTAAATCTGCATCAGCCAGATCGGAAAGCTTGTCAGGATCCATGAAACATATGCGGGGGACTCGCATGTTAGGTTCCAGAGTCTTGCCACGGATAAGGCAGTCAAGGTACATTAGTACAGGCCCTATAGCACAGCCTGTGATTGCCTTCCCAATGGTAACACCATCTTGGTACCTAACAACAGCCCTTCTAAGCTCATCAACCATCAGCTGGCAATAATCCATATTAGACATGTCCTCAATGACAAGATCCTCAAACATTGCTGCCTCTCTCAAAACACGCAGGGCACCACCAGGCAACACAACCTTCATAAACACAATAATGAAGTACACTTTGAGAGCAAGGTCATCTTTGCTAGGATCCTTGACAAGCACCTTGAGCCTATCCCTCAAAACCTGTCTTAATATCTTTGTTCGTGCTAATGTCAAGGTCCGATCTTAACTTCATCAGAGCGTTGTCATATTCGTCCTCTGACGGCCTTGGTGCTGAACGACCACCACGAGGGAACCCAAATAGATGTTGTATACCATCGCTAGTGATGCGAAGCTTCTTATTAGCCTCACCCATGTCAAGAGTCATCGTATGAGGATCTATCTTCAGGTACAAAGCTCCCGTCAGAGGGCGGAAAATGTTAGACTTTACCTTCCATTTGAAGATAGTACCAAAACCAGTTGCATGAACCCTAGCCACATGGCGACTCTCAAGCAATTTAGCACAACCATCAATCTCTTTCAACGAACATCACACTGTTATGTTTAATCGCTATAGGTCACCTTCATCCAAAGCAACTTTTCTGGCATTGCCTCTAACCGGCTTGACCGGACCCATAACGCTAACAGGTTGTAAATGAAAACAAAGAAGGCACAGCTTAATTAAATGAATATAGAAAACAAAACAAACATATGAAGGCAAGAAGAAAAAAGAAAGATTGCACAAGTTCAACTCTTAAAACAACATCAGTAACACCCTCAATTGATGCAAACAATGACCGGCCCTCACCTGGCCAACATACCAACCCAAACACAATTAAATCATTGCAAGTACAACTAGTAAGTCACATATAGTAAAAACACGTACCACTGCATATTCATCTTCAGAATTAACTTCAATATCATATTCTTTAGATACAGGATCTTCAGTTTCAACACGAGCACGCTTCTTCACACCTTTGTTCACCTTCGCAGGAGCAACTTTATGCTTCTTATTTTCCTTCAACAAAGAGTGCTCTAGAAGAGGAGACGAAGAAGGCTTCTTATTTGACAAAACTCGTGGACTCCGACGAACAGGAGAGCCACCAAGTGTGCTTGGACCAATCTTCAAAGCAACACTATCTCCATCAGCTTGGCTATTACCAGGTTGGGAACCAGCTCTCACACGTGGGCTACGCCTCTGTGTGCCATCAGGATTTGGATCTGACATCTTCCTTTTCCAAACAGCTTCCTTTTCCTTAACTGCATCACGAGTAAACACTTGCGTCAAACGAGTCCGCATCAGGTTTGTCTTCACAGGCATGTCATCTGCAAGAGATCCAGCATCAAAAGTTGAAAAGGGCTCATCACCACCTTCATCACCTACGCCTTTAGGAGCTTGAGCAACATCCTCAGTGCTTCGTTGCACGCAAGCAGCCTTTTGACGCCGTTCCAACTCCTTTCTCCTCTGGAGATCACACTTCCTCTTTCTTATCCTTTCATCCTCGAGTTGTAACTGCATAGGAACATCCTCAACCTGAGTAACAGGCTCAGTGCCATCAACACTCTGTGACTGAGTAACAGACAATTGCAAGCTCCCATCACCATCATTAAAGTTAAGAGAATAAATTACATCATTAATATCCTTGACAACATCACCAATGTCCACAACAGCAGCATGGTTGTCATTATCTGCATAAACAAATAACATAAGAACACACACATATAAAATTAAAACATAATTAACATTGCAGGGACAAGATAAATAATGTGCATAGCATCAGACACAAACAAAAGGAAAAACCGATGTAACTGAACATATTTATTTATTCAAGGCTGTTAAAAAAAGAGCACATATAAGGGAAATACCAGCAACACTCGCAAGTTCTTCTAGAGGATTTGGTATCTCAAAAATAACATTCACAAGATCTTGAAAGCGTTCTGGTATGTCAGAATCAGGGCACACCGGCACTCCAACATCTGCAACAACATCATAATCAGCGAAAAAGGTAAAAAAAAAATAAAAGTACATGAACAAGCAATCAGTTCAACTATATGAACACTACAAGTGCACCCAATAAAACAATATCACCCCACCACTAGCACACCAAACCTCAAAATGGCAACTCTTTCAACATCATAGTAGTTCTTCTCAGACTGCTACAAACTATTCAAATGCCAGGACAACAGTTCAAACTACACATGGTGATCACTACTGCAACCTGTCTGCAGGTCACAGCAACCAAAAACTAGACACACCACATATTCCAGGGCATAAATTAACAACAATCAAAATCCATAAAACTTGTAAAGTCCATACGACAACACCTATACAACTAAAAACCTATTAAGCACCAGATTTGATAAACCATCATCCGAATTACAGGAAAAATTACCTGCATGCAACTTGTCTGGACTGGATGATGTACCCATTGATATCTACAGACCTAAAATCTACCAAACAAGAACTGCAAGACACATGAACTAAAATTAGGTCTCTTACATAATTCAAAAACAAAGCACGCCATACAAAGCAAAACTCTTACCAGCAAACACAAAATCCACCACCGAATACAGTATCACTGACGCGAACCGCTCGTTCAAGAGCAAAGGAACCCTAGCGAATACAACTTGAAACAACACAAGAGCAATAACTCATAAATACAAGGAAAAATTGTACATAAGGGGATGCAAGGGGAGTCAATGGCAGAGCAAAAGGAGAAAACAGAGCATCCAGACCTCCACCCCTGGAGTTCAACCCGCCGGTCGATGCTCCCGTGGTGAAACAGGAGAAGCAGCTTCCATGCGAGAAGAGGAGAGGAGGGGAACGAAGAAGGAATCGATTTCTGGAGGGGAGGGGAGCGGAACAGGGGAGAGCGGAGGTTACAAGGTGAGTGGGAGAAAACCAATGGCTAAAGCCCACAATCGTGACAAAGCCCACTATCTCTCGGCAGTTACTAAAGATAATAGAAAATTTAAATACAATAAAAAAATATTGGGAGAAAACAAACAGCTAAAGCACAAATAATAACTCATAACAGTACAATAAAAATTATCAAAAAAGTACAAATTAAATAATACTTCATAACGGTGCTGGTTTTCCCCCTATAAAGATAAGATAATGGGGGCAAGTCATGTTATGGACTCGCCTCCGCATGCGACGCCGCGACACGCCACATCGTTGCCTACTACGGCTCGTTCCTGGCTCGGCCTCGCCAGGATGGGGGAGGGGGGTCCCCCCGGCTCGGCCTCGTGCTAACGCGGTAGTGCGCTCGTTTGACACACGCAGTGCGGTTATTCTGTTCCCCCCCCCCCCCACACACCCTAAGATAGATAATGGGGGGCAAGTCCATAAAAGGAAGATGTGTCAGTACAACTATGCCCTTCGGTGCGGTGCTGTTTTTTCCCCTAAAAAAGATATGATAATGGGGGGCAAGTCCATACAAGGAAGATGTGTCAGTACAACTATGCCCCTTGGTGCGGTGCTGGTTTTTTCCCTCAAAAAGATAAGATAATGGGGGGCAAGTCATGTTACGGACTCGCCTCCGCATGCGACACCGTGGCATGCCGCGTCGTCGCCTGCTACGGCTCGTTCGTGTCTCGGCCTCGCCAGGATGGGGGAGCGCTAACGCGGAAGTGCGCTCGTTTGACAGGCGTAGTGCGGTTATTCTGTTTCCCCCCACACACACCCACAAACCCTAAGATAGATAATGGGGGGCAAGTCCATACAAGGAAGATTTGTTAGTACAACTACGCCCCTCGAAGCGGTGCTGGTTTTTCCCCAAAATAAAATAAGATAATGGGGGGCAAGTC
The DNA here is from genome assembly GCA_022496015.1 of Hordeum marinum. NCBI lineage: Eukaryota > Viridiplantae > Streptophyta > Magnoliopsida > Poales > Poaceae > Hordeum > Hordeum marinum. Next base: position 474,909,408 of record CM039678.1, read on the forward strand.
CATACAAGGAAGATGTGTCAGTACAACTATGCCCCTCGGTGCAGTGTTGGTTTTCCCCTAAAAAAGATAAGATAATGGGAGACAAGTCATGTTACGGACTCGCCTCCGCATGCGACGCCGCGGTACGTCGTGTCGTCGCTTGCTATGGCTCGTTCCTGGCTCGGCCTCGCCGGGATGGGGGAGGGGGTCCCTTCCCCCTCCCCCCCGGCTCGGCCTCGCGCTAATGCGGTAGTGCACTCGTTTCACAGGGCAGTGCGGTTATTCTGTTTCCCCCCACACACCCTAAGATAGATAATGGGGGGCAAGTCCATACAAGGAAGATGTGTCGGTACAACTATGCCCCTCGGGGTTGTGCTGGTTTTTTCCCTATAAAAAGATAAGATAATGGGGGCAAGTCTATACAAGGAAGATGTGTCAGTACAACTATGCCCCTCGGTGCGGTGCTGGTTTTTCCCCTAAAAAAGATAAGATAATGGAAGGGAAGTCATGTTACGTACTCGCCTCTGCATGTGACGCCGCGGAACGCCACGTCGTCGCCTGCTACGGCTCGTTCCTGGCTCGGCCTTACCGGGATGGGGGAGGAGGGGTCCCTCCCCCCTCCCCTCGGCTCGGCCTCGCGCTAACGCGGCAGTGCGCTCGTTTGACAGGCACAGTGCAGTTATTCTGTTTCCCCCCACACACCCTAAGATAGATAATGGGGGCAAGTCCATACAAGGAAGATGTGTCAGTACAACTATGCCCCTAAGTGCGATGCTTGTTTTTCCCCTAAAAAGATAAGATAATGGGGGGAAAGTCCATACAAGGAAGATATGTCAGTACAACTATGCCCCTCGGTGCGATGCTGGTTTTCCCCCTAAAAAAGATAAGATAATGTGGGGCAAGTCATGTTATAGACTCGCCTTCGCATGCGACGCCTCGGCATGCCCGTCATCGCCTGCTACGGCTCGTTCCTGGCTCGGCCTCGGCGGGATGGGGGAGTGGGGTCCCGACCCCCCCTCCCCCCGGCTCGGCCTCGGGTTAACGCGGGAGTGCGCTCGTTTCACAGGCGCAGTGCGGTTATTTTGTTTCCCCTCAGACGCACCCACACACCCTAAGATAGATAATGGGGGGCAAGTCCATACAAGGATGATGTGTCAGTACAACTATGCCCCTCGGTGCGGTGCTGGTTTTTCCCCTTAAAAAAGATAAGATAATGGGGGGCAAGTCCATACAAGGAAGATGTGTCAGTACAACTATGCCCCTCGGTGCGGTGCTTGTTTTTCCCGTAAAAAAGATAAGATAATGGTGGGCAAGTCATGTTACGGACTCGCCTCCACATGCGACGCTGCATCGTCGCCTGCTATGGCTCGTTCCTGGCTCGGCCTCGCCAAGATGGGGGAGGAGGGGTCCTAACCCCCCTCCCCCCTGGCTCGGTCTTGCGCTAACTCGGTAGTGCGCTCATTTGATAGGCGTAGTGCGGTTATTCTGTTTCCCCCCACACACCCTAAGATAGATAATGGGGGGCAAGTCCATACAAGGAATATGTGTTAGTACAACTATGCCCCTCGGTGCGGTGCTACTTTTTCCCGTAACAAAAGATAAGATAATGGGGGGCAAGTCCGTACAAGGAAGATGTGTCAGTAAAATTATGCCCCTCGGTGCGGTGTTGGTTTTTCCCCTAAAAAGATAAGATAATGGGGGAAGTCATGTTTCGGACTCGCCTCCGCATGGGACGCCGCGGCATGCCTCATCGTCACCTACTATGGCTCGTTCCTGGCTCGACCTCGCACTAACGCGGCAGTGCGCTCATTTGACAGGCGCAGTGCGGTTATTCTTTTTCCCCCACACACACCCACACACCCTATGATAGGTAATGGGGGGCAAGTCCATACAAGGAAGATGTGTCAGTAAAACTATGCCCCTCGGTGCAGTGCTGGTTTTTCGCTAAAAAAGATAAGATAATTGGGGGCAAGTCCATACAAGGAAGATATGTCAGTACAACTGTGCCCCTCGGTGTGGTGCTGGTTTTCCCCTAAAAAGATAAGAAAATGGGGTCCCGACCCCCTTCCCCCCCCCCCCCGCTCGGCCTCGCGCTAACGCGGTAGTGCACTCGTTTGACACGTGCAGTGTGGTTATTCTGTCCCCCCCCCCCGCCCACGCCACGCACCGACACACCCTGAAAAGATACATGTTCTTCAGTCCATACAAAAAAATGTGCCAGTACAACTATGCCACTCGGTGCGGTCCCCATATATCTTACCCAGATATTCATTAAAAAATCCAAAAATATGCCGAAAAAGAATGAGAACTAACAGAAAGCAAGGGAAAAACACTATAAAAAAAGATTTCAGTTCAAGTAGAGGACAACATTCAGTACTAAAAAATGCTTACATTAGGCAAAAAAATCATAAAAACTAGAAGGAAAAAATGCTAAGAATCAAAAATATTGACCACCTAAGGGACAGGTTGGCCCAACGTAGGTGGGCACTAGGACTCAAGCCAACCACGAAACAACCACCGAATCCTTTGTAAACCAGACTGCGAGGTCTAACCCTCCAGGGCCCACAGGTCATGATAGAGGGCGAGCCCCGTGTATAAGCGCTCGGGTAAGTATGCAGAGGAGTACGACCAGTGAGCGTCTGCAGCGCTTATAAATAGGTAAAAGGCCCCCTCGACTAGCGCGGTGGGACTAAACATATAGCGCACGCGCATGCCGTACTGCATAGTCGTGTGGACGAACTATTTGGGCCGAAAACAATGACTCCGACGGATGGCCCAATACAGTAGTTCTCCCCATTACAAAATTCCACCGATCATGCACGGCCAAATAAAAAAACAAATGTAGATAATTTAAAAAAACTCATAAGAAATCTGTTCAAAACAAATATTGTAAAAAGTTCAAACACATGTTAATTGTAAGAACTAAAAAAATAAAAAAAATATTTTTTTGGAAAATTAAGCGTAGAAGATTGTAATAAAAATTTCAGAAACAAATTTATAAAAAGTTCAACTACTAAAATTCATAAGGTTCAAGTAAAATTAGTACTGTGCAGCAAAGATTGAATTCTTTTTATTTAAAAAAATACTATAACTATCACTATTCAACTAAAAAACTAAAAATTATGCTCTAAAATTCATGTAAAAAAGAAAGAAAAAATGCTCTACAACAAACGAATGCGATTGGCCATTGACATCCTAAAATAATTCAGCACTATCATTAACAGCTTGTAAGTTTAGCAAACTCAAAACCCAAAAGGGGTCCTACAACCATCATCACTGTATATTTTCCGTCTGCGAGCTATGTACATGAAATTATCCCAATCAAAACAAAGGATGCCCATCAGTTCAACTATAACTGTTCCAGTTCAAATATAAAGAATATATAAAAATACAATTATGCTTGAGCAAAAAATAGGAAAGCATTACATAAATTAAAAAATAGCGCATACAACAAAATACAAAAAAATTGTTCCAAACCATTTGGTAATACCATAGAATTCAACCATCCTACATGCATTGTTTTAAACAAAAAATATTGCAACATAATCAAACGCACACAAATCTCACAACCAGTGTCATTTGCCACATTTAAAGCTACATCACATAAATTCTGAATGTCAGAGAGTCATCTTCCCTGGAGAACATAACCATAACCACATCACGATCCTCAAATCCAGACTCTGCCACAAACTCCTTCCACCCACTAGTTAGGTTGATGCAACCATCAAAGTCGATGTGTTAGGCAACTTCCATCAATTGATACCCATTTTTGTCTGAAGTCTCCACCTTCAGTATCCCGGAACTAGGAGCAACAATCCTGATTCTGGATGACATTTTCTGCAAATGGGCATGGGAGTAGAAAACAAAGTGAACATTTGACATAACTGAATTTTTACAAAGATCTAGGAACGGTTGCATAACAAAGTGAAAAGAAAATATCTGAACCAAAACAAAAGCACCAAACTAACTAGTCATATGACCTGACTAAATTGAAGAAATATACATATCAATACACCTACAGTAAAAACATCTGACAAAAACAGAACAAGTATTATACAAAAATGGATAAATACTGTTAAGTAATGAACAAATACACACACAAACCCCTAGTGTTAAACTCTGACAAAACCAAATAAAAATTATAGACAAACTATTGATAAAACTAAAGTACATATTCAGTCCATGGGATTCAAAATGAGACGTACAAAAAGAAGAAAACAAAACGAATATAAACAGATACCCATGATTCCTTCAAGTCTCCAACCATCAGGCGACAAACATAGGGTGCACGAAACCCATGGTTGTTGTACAACAGCCACGAAAGTTGCCCACAGCGATGAGTCTCGGTGAGCTCCAAACCAGATTCGTACACACAGCCGTCAGCTATGCGCGCCATCTTTGCCAAACATCCGCATGAACAATCGTCCATGGAAAACACAGGAATAGGGAAGAAAACAAAAGAGAGAAGAGGGAGGAACCTAGATCTGATTCTGGAAGAAGGAAGAAAAAGGAGTGGGAGACTCACCCACACACTACACATAGATGGATAGAATTTATAGCTAGGGAGACTCGCAGATTATAAAAATAATAAATAGGCAGGTGGGCAGCTAGCTAGTAGAAAATAGTTATTATAAAAGTCATGCAACATTTGACTGCAAATCAGTTCAACTTCAGGTAAAACAGCAGTTCAAAAGTGCACATAACAAACATATGCAGATAAAACAACACATTCAGAGGTAGAAAATTGAATTCATTTAGTCATTCAACCATCTGCTCCCTCACAACACAATCTTAAAAAACATAAAAATTCAGTACTTCAGTCATAAAGATCAAAGAAACGATGCCATTTGACCCTGGTGGATCGATGTGTAGCCGTGGCTGTTGGAAATATGCCCTATAGGCAATAATAAATTTGTTATTATCATATTTCCTTATTCGTGATAATCGTTTATTATCCATGCTAGAATTGTATCGATCGTAAACTCAGATACATGTGTGGATACATAGACAACACTATGTCCCTAGTATGCCTCTAATAGACTAGCTTGTTGATCAAGGATGATTAAGGTTTCCAAGCCATGGACATGAGATCTCATTTGCTAAACGGGATCACATCATTAGCAGAATGATGTGATGGACAATACCCAAACTATAAACGTAGCATATCATCGTGTCAGTTTATTGCTATAGTTTTCTGCATGTCAAGTATTAGTTCCTATGACCATGAGATCATGCAACTCACTGACACCGGAGGAGTACCTTGTGTGTATCAAACGTTGCAACGTAACTGGGTGACTATAAAGGTGCTCTACAGGTATCTCCGAGGGTGTCTGTTGGGTTGTCATGGATCAAGACTAGGATTTGTTACTCCGTGTGACGGAGAGGTATCTCAGGGCCCACTCGGTAATACAACATCACAAAGAGCCTTGCAAGCAATGTGACTAAGTGTTAGCCACAGGATCTTGTATTACGGAATGAGTTAAAGAGACTTGCTGGTAACGAGATTGAACTAGGTATGGAGATGCCGACGATCGAATCTCGGGCAAGTAACATACCAAAGATCAAAGGGAACATAATACGGGATTAACTGAATGCTTGACATAGAGGTTCGACCGATAAACATCTTCATAGAATATGTAGAAAACAATATGGGCATCCAGGTCTCACTATTGGTTATTGACCATAGAGGTCTCTCGGTCATGTCTACATAGTTCTCGAACCCGCGGGGTCTGCACACTTAAGGATCGGTGACATTTTGGTAGTATAGAGTTATGTATGGTGGTGACTGAAGGTTGTTCGGAGTCCCGGATGAGATCTCGTCCATCACGATGAGCTCCGGAATGGTCCGGAGGTAAATATTGATATATAGGAAGTCCTATTTTGGTCACCAAAAAAGTTTCGGGCTCATCAGTAGTGTACCGGGAGTGCCGGGAGGGTGTCGGGGGACCATCGGGAGGGGTGTCTCGACCCAAAGGACCTCATGGGCTGTGGAAGGATTCAAACCAGCCCCTGGTGGGCTGGACTAAGCCCCCACTAAGTCCCATGCGTCTAGGGGTGGAAAAAACCCAAAAGATGGAGAGGTGGAAAGAGTTTCCAAGTGGAAAGGAGGAATCCTACTACTAATAGGATTGGAGTAGGACTCCTCCACCTCCAATTTCAACCAAACCTTGAGGGTTTGAGGCTTCCTCCTCTCCTCCCTCCCTCCTATATATTCTAGAGGATTTAGAGGGAAAAGCTAACCCTAATTGCCACGTGTTGCCCTCTTCTTCTCCTGTGGATCTGTTTCTCCTCTAGATTGATTTTGTAGTGCTTGGCAAAGCCCTGATGGAATAGCTCCACCACCATCGCCACAATACCATCGCGCTGCAGGAGAACTCTTCTACCTCTCCGCTCCCTCTTTCTCGATCAAGAAGGCAGAGACCATCATCAAGCTGTATGTGTGCTGAACGTGGAGGTGCCGTCCGTTCGGCGCTAGATCGGAAGGGTCGTGGTGAGATCGCCGGACGGATCATGATGGGATCGCGGGACGCTCGGCGATTTGGATCGCGAAGACATTCAACATCAACCGCGTTTCTTAACGCTTCCCGCTTAGCGATCTACAAGGGTATGTAGATCCACTCTCCCTCTCGTAGATGCTCTTCACCATGGATAGATCTTGCGTGTGCGTAGGAAATTTTTTGTTTCCCATGAAATGTTCCCCAATAGTGGTATCAGAGCTAGGTCTATGTGTAGATGGGATCTCGAGTAGAACACAAAGAGTTTGTGGGCGTTGATGCTTAGATTGCACACTTAAGGATCGGTGACATTTTGGTAGTATAGAGTTATGTATGGTGGTGACCGAAGGTTGTTCGGAGTCCCGGATGAGATCTCATACATCACGATGAGCTCCGGAATGGTCCGGAGGTAAATATTGATATATAGGAAGTCCTGTTTTGGTCACCGAAAAAGTTTCGGGCTCATCAGTAGTGTACCGGGAGTGTCGGGAGGGTGCCGGGGGACCATCGGGAGGGGTGTCTCGACCCAAAGGACCTCATGGGCTGTGGAAGGATTCAAACCAGCCCCTGGTGGGCTATACTAAGCCCTCGCTAAGTCCCATGCATCTAGGGGTGGAAAAAACCCAAAAGATGGAGAGGTGGAAAGAGTTTCCAAGTGGAAAGGAGGAATCCTACTACTAATAGGATTGGAGTAGGACTCCTCCACCTCCAATTTCAACCAAACCTTGAGGGTTTCAGGCTTCCTCCGCTCCTCCCTCCCTCCTATATATACTAGAGGATTTAGAGGGAAAAGCTAACCCTAATTGCCACGTGTTGCCCTCTTCTTCTCCTGTGGATCTGTTTCTCCTCTAGATTGATTTTGTAGTGCTTGGCAAAGCCCTGATGGAATAGCTCCACCACCATCGCCACAATACCGTCGCGCTGCGGGAGAACTCTTCTACCTCTCCGCTCCCTCTTTCTGGATCAAGAAGGCAGAGACCATCATCAAGCTGTATGTGTGCTGAACGTGGAGGTGCCGTCCATTCGGCGCTAGATCGGAAGGGTCGTGATGAGATCGCGGGACGGATCATGATTGGATCGCGGGACGGATCATGATGGGCTCGCGGGACGCTCGGCGATTTGGATCGCGAAGACATTCGACTGCATCAACCGCGTTTCTTAACGCTTCCCGCTTAGCGATCTACAAGGGTATGTAGATCCACTCTCCCTCTCGTAGATGCTCATCACCATGGATAGATCTTGCGTGTGCGTAGGAAATTTTTTGTTTCCCATGCAATGTTCCCCAATAGTGGTATCAGAGCTAGGTCTATGTGTAGATGGGATCTCGAGTAGAACACAAAGAGTTTGTGGGCGTTGATGCTTAGATTGCTTCCTCCCTTGGTCGTGTTTTGGTTCAGCAGTATTGTGGGATGAAGCGGCTCAGACCAACCTTACTCGTACGCTTACGAGAGACCGGTTCCATCGACTGGCGTGTAACTTCGTTGCACAAAGATGGCTGGTGGCTGTCTGTTTCTCCTACTTTAGTTGGATCGGATTCGACAAAGGCGGTCCTTGAGAAGGTTGAAAAGCAACCTATGTATCACCGTTGTGGTTTTTGCGTAGGTGAGAATTGTTCTTGCTAGATACCTGTAGCAGCCACGTAAAACATGCAACAACAATAAGAGGACGTCTAACTTGTTTTTGCAGGGTATGTTGTGATGTGATATGGCCAATTACATGATGAGATATATGTGATGTATGAGATGATCATGTGTTGTATAGAATATCACAACTTGCATGTCGATGAGTACGGCAACCAGCAGGAGCCATAGGGTTGTCTTTAATTATTGTATGACCTGTGTGTCAATCATTAAGCGCTATGTAGTACTTTACTTTATCGCTAAACGGTAGCAATAGTAGTAGAAGCATGGTGGGCGCGACAACCCCGATGGCGACATGTTGATGGAGATCAAGATGATGGACATCATGGTGTCATGCCGGTGAAGATGGAGATCATGCCGGTGCTTTCAAGATGGAGATCAAAAGCACAAGTTCATGGCCATATCATGTCACTTATGATTTTCATGTGATGTTCATCCTTTTATGCACCTTGTTTTGCTTAGGTCGACGGTAGTATTATAAGGTGATACCTCACTTAATTTCAAGATAAATTGTGTTCTTCCCGAGTGTGCACCATTGCGAAAGTTCGTCATGTCGAGACACCATGTGATGATCAGGTGTGATAGACTCTACGTTCACATACAACGGGTGCAAGCCAGTGTTGCACATGCGGAACACTTGGGTTAAACTTGACAAGCCTAGCATGTACAGACATGGCCTCGGAACACAAGAGACCGAAAGGTCGAACACGAGTCATATAGTAGATATGATCAACATGATGATGTTCACCATTGAAACCACCTCAACTCACATGATGATTGGACTTGAGTTGGTGAATTTGGATCATTTATCACTCGAATGACTGGAGGGATGTCAATTTGAGTGGGAGTTCTTAAGTAATATGATTAGTTGAACTCATTATCATGAACATAGTCAATAGTGTCTTTGCAAATTATGTTGTAGATTACTAGCTCACGCTGTAGCTCCCTTAAATTTTTATATGTTCCTAGAGAAATACAGTTGAAAGATGACGGTAGCAATATTGCAGACTAAGTCCATGGTCTGAGGATTTTCCTCATTGCTGCATAGAAGGCTTATGTCCTTAATGCACCGCTCGGTGTGCCGCCCCCTCTAGCGTCGTCTGTAGATGTTGTGAACATCTGAAAGGCACGTTCTGATGACTACTTGATAGTTTAGTGTGTCCTGCATTACGGCTTAGAATTGAGGCTCCAAAATGTTTTGAACATCACGGAACATATGAGATGTTCTAAGAGCTGAAATTGAGATCTCAGACTTGTGCCCGTGTTGTGAGATATGAGACCTCCAACAAGATTCTTTGCCAGCAAGATGAAGGAGAATATCTCAATCGTTGAGCATGTGCTCAGATTGTCTGGGTGCTACAATCGCTAGAATCGAGTGGGAGTTGATCTTCCAGATAAGAAAGTGATTGATATAGTTTCCAAATCACTATCACTAAGCTACTAGAGCTTCGTGATGAACTATAAAATGCCAGGGATGGAAATGATGATCCCTGAGCTGTTCGCGATGTTTGACACCGCAAAGGTAGAAATCAAGAAGGAGCATCAAGTGTTGATGGTTAGTAAAACCACTAGTTGCAAGAAGGGCAAGGGCAAGGAGGGAAACTTCATGGATGGCAAGTCAGTTGATGCTCCAGTGAAGCAACCCAAAGTTGAACCCAAACCCGAGACTAAGTGCTTCTATTATGAGGAGAGTGGTCGCTGAAGCGGAACAACCCTTGATACTTGGTAGATAAGAAGGCTAGCAACGTCGACAGAAGTATATTTGATATACGTGTTATTGATGTGTACCTTCCTAGTACTCCTAGTAGCACCTGGGTATTGGATACCGGTTCGGTTGCTAAATGTTAGTAACTTGAAATAAAAGCTACAGAATAAACGGAGAACTAGCTCAGCGTGAGGTGACGATGTGTGTTGGAAATCTTTCCAAGGTTGATGTGATCAACATCGCACGCTCTCTCTACCTTCGGGATTAGTGACGAACCTAAATAAATGTTATTTTGTGTTTGCGTTGAGAATGAACATGATTAGATCGTGTTTATTGCAACACGGTTATTCATTTAAGTTAGAGAATAATGGTTATTCTATTTACATGAATCATACCTTCAATGGTCATGCACCCAGTGAGAATGGTTTGTTGAATCTTGATCGTGGTAATACACATTTTCATAACATTGATGCCAAAAGATACAAAGTTAGTAATGATAGTACCACATACTTGTGGCACTGCTGCTAAATGTCATATTGGTATAAATTGCATGAAGAAATTCTATGCTGATGGATCTTTGGACTCATTCGATTTCGAATCGGTTGAGACATGCGAACCATGCCTCTTGGGCAAGATGACTAAGGACCCCGTTTTCCGGTTTGATGGAGCGGGCAAGTAACTTATTGGAAATGATACATGTTGATGTATATGGTTCAATGAGTGTTGTAGCATGCGATGGATATCGTTATTTTCTTACCTTCACTGATGATTTGAGTAGATATAGTGTATATTTACATAATGGAACAAAGTCTGAATCATTTGAAAGAGTTCAAACAAATTCAAAGTGCAGTTTAAGATCATCTTGAAAAGAAGATAAAAATGTCTACGATATGATCGTGGAGGTGAATATCTGAGTTACGAGTTTGGCATACAACTTTAGACAATGTGGAAGTTGTTTAACAACTCACGCCACATGGAAGACCATAGTGTGATAGTGTGTCCGAACGTCGTAGTCGTACTCTATTGGATATGGTGCGAATTATGATGTTTCTTATCATTTTGCTACTATCGTTTTGGGTTATGCATTAGAGACAACTACATTCACTTTAAATAGGGCACCATCTTAATCCATTGAAATGACACCGTGTGAATTATGGTTTGATAGAAACCTAAGCTGTCATTTCTTAATGTTTGGGGCTGCGACGCTTATGTAAAAAAGTGTTTTCACCTAATGAGCTCGAACCCAAAGCGGACAAATGCATCTTCGTAGAACACCCTAATAATAGTTGGGTATACCTTCTATCTCAGATCCGAGTACAAAGTGTTTGTTGCTAAAACTGGGTCCTTTCTCGAGAAAAAGTTTCTCTCGAAAGAATTGAGTGGGAGGAAGATAAAACTTGATGAGGTTGTTGAACCTTTGTTTCAACCAGAGAGTAGTGTTGGAATTATTCCCTAGAGGCAATAATAAATTAGTTATTATCATATTTCCTTGTTCATGATAATCGTTTATTATCCATGCTATAATTGTATTGATCGGAGACTTAGATGCATGTGTGGATACATAGACAAAACCATGTCCCTAGTATGCCTCTAATGGACTAGCTCATTGATCAAAGATGGTTAAGGTTTCCTAGACATGGACATGAGATGTCATTTGATAACGGGGTCACATCATTAGGAGAATGGTGTGATGGACAAGACCCAAACTACAAACGTAGCATATGATTGTGTCAGCTTATTGCTACTGTTTTCTACATGTCAAGTATATGTTCCTATGACCATGAGATCATGCAACTCACGGCTACCGGAGGAGTGCCTTGTGTGTATCAAACGTCGCAACGTAACTCGGTGACTATAAAGGTGCTCTACAGGTATCTCCGAGGGTGTCTGTTGAGTTGGCATGGATCGAGACTGGAATTTGTTACTCCGTATGACGGAGAGGTATCTCATGGCCCACTCGGTAATACAACATCACAATAAGCCTTGCAAGCAATGTGACTAAGTGTTAGTCACAGGATCTTGTATTACGGAACGAGTAAAGAGACTTGCCGGTAACGAGGTTGGACTAGGTATGGAGATACCGACGATCGAATCTCGGGCAAGTAACATACCGAACAAAGGGAACATCATACGGGGTTAACTGAATCCTTGACATAGAGGTTCGACCGATAAGATCTTCGTAGAATATGTAGGAACCAATATGGGCATCCAGGTCCCGCTATTGGTTATTGACCATAGAGGTGTCTCGGTCATGTCTACATAGTTCTCGAACCCGCAGGGTCTGCACACTTAAGGTTTGGTAACGTTTCGGTAGCATAGAGTTATGTATGGTGGTGACAGAAGGTTGTTCGGAGTCCCGTATGAGATCCCGGACGTCACGAGGAGCTCCGGAATTGTCCGGTGGTAAAGATTGATATATAGGAAGTCCTGTTTTGGTCACCGAAAAAGTTTCAGGCTCATCGATAATGTACCACGAGTGCCGGTAGTGTATCGGGAGACCATCGGGAGGGGTATTTCGACCCAAGAGGATCCATGGGCTATGGGAGAGTGTTTACCAGCCCTTAGTTGGCTGGTGGAAGTCCCACACAAGGCCCATGCAGCTGGGAAGAAAAGCCCAAAGAGAAAAAGGTGGAAAAAGGCAAAAAGGCAAAAATAAGGAGGAGTCCTAGTCCTACTAGGTTTGGAGGAGGAATCCTCCAATCCCACTAGGTTCGGCCGACCCAAGGGCTGTCTCTTTTGCATCCAAGCCTCCTCCTCCTCTCCTCCTATATATACTAGAGGATTTTAGGGTTTTGGCACAGAATTTTCAGCCACGTGCTACCCTTTCCTCTAGTGCATAGTTTCTCCTCTAGATCAGATTTCTGCAGTGCTTAGGCAAAGCCCTACCGGAATAGCTCCACCACCATCTCCGGAGCACCATCACGCTGCCGGAGGACTCTTATACCTCTCCGCTCCCTCTTGCTGGATCAAGAAGGCGGAGATCGTCATCGAGCTGTACGTGTGCTGAACGCGGAGGTGTCATTCGTTCGGCGCTAGATCGGAAGGACCGTGATCAAGATCGCGAGACAGATCGTGATGAGTTCGCGGGACGGATTGTGATGAGTTCGCAGGACGGATCGTGGTGAGTTCGCGGGACGGATCGTGATGAGTTCGCGGGATGGGGCGACGAGATCGCGGGACAGATCATGATGAGTTCGGGGGATAGATCGTGATTGGATCGAGGGACGGATCGTGATGAGATCACAGGACGCTCAGCGATTTGGATTGCAAAGACGTTCGACTACACCAACCGCGTTTGTTAACGCTTCCCACTTAGCAATCTACAAGGGTACGTATATCCACTCTCCTCTCATAGATGCTCATCACCATGGATAGATCTGCGTATGCGTAGGAAAATTTTTGTTTCCCATGCAACGTTCCCCAACAAGTAGTGCAGCGCAGAAAGTTGTTTCTGTGGAGCCTACGTTAGTTGAAGAGGAAGTTAATGATGATGATCATGAAGCTTCTGATCAAGTTACTATCGAACCTCGTAGGTCGACAAGGACGCATACTGCTCCTGAGTGGTATGACAACCCTGTCTTAGAGGTCATGTTGTTGGACAACGATGATCCTACGAGCTATGGAGAAGCGATGATGGGCTCGGATTTCAACAAATGGCTAGGAGCCATGAAATCCGAGAAAGGATCCATGTATGAAAACTAAGTATGGACTTTGGCAGACATGCCCGTTGAACGGCAGGTCGTTGAATACAAACGGACCTTTAAGATGAAGACAGGCGCTGATGGTGAATATCACTATTTGTAAAGCTCGACTTGTTGCAAAGAAGTTTCCGCCATGTTCAAAGAGTTGACTACGATGAGACCTTCTCACTCATAGCGATGCTAAAGTCTATTGGAATTGTGTTAGCAGTTGCTGCATTTTTCAATTATGAAATCTGGCAGATGGATGTCAAAACATCGTTTCCTTCCTTGAGGAAAGGTTGTATGAGATACAACCAGAAGGTTTTGTCAGTCCTAAGGATGCTAAAAGGTGTGCAAGCTCCAGTAATCCTTCTATGGACTGGAGCAAGCATCTCGGAGTTGGAATATATGCTTTGATGAGGTGATCAAAGTTTTTGAGTATATACAAAGTTTATGAGAAACTTGTATTTACAATAAAGTGAGTGGGAGCACTATAGAATTTTTGATAAACATATGTGGTAGACACATTATTGATTGAAAATGATGTAGAATGTCTGGAAAGCATAAACGGTTGTTTGAAAAGAATTTTTCAAAGGAAGACCTGGATAAAGCTACCTAATTGTTAAGCATCAAGATCTATAGAGATAGATCAAGATGCTTGATGAGACTTTCAATGAGTACATACCTTGACAAGATTTTGAAAGAGTTCAAAATGGATCAGTCATACAAAGAGTTCTTGCCTGATTTGTAAGCTGTGAAGTTGAGTAAGATTCAAATCTTGACCATGGCAGAAGAAAGAGCAAGGACGAAGGTCGTTCCCTATGCTTTAGCCATAGGCTCTATATAGTATTCCATGCTGTGTACCGCACATGTGTGTGCCTTGCCATGAGTCTTTCAAGGGGTACAAGAGTGATCCAGGAGTGGATCATTAGACAACGGTTAAGATTATCCTTAGTAACTAAAAGACTAAGGAAATGTTTCTCGATTATGGTGGTGATAAAGGGTTCGTCATGTAGAGTTACGTCGATGCAAGTTTTAACACCAATCTAGATGACTCTTAGTAGCAATCCGGATACGTATAGTGGAGCAGCCATTTGGAATAGCTCCAAGTGGAGCGTGGTAGTAGTGTCTACAGTATGACATACAAATTTGCAAAGTACACACGGATCTGAATGTCGCCGATCCGTTGACTAAAAGACCTCTCTCACATGCAAAGCATGATCTAACCCTAGAACTCATTGGGTGTGAGATTCATAAACAAATCACATGGCGATGTGAGCTAGATTATTGACTCTAGTGCAAGTGGGAAACTGTTGGAAATATGCCATAGAGGCAATAATAAATTAGTTATTATCATATTTCCTTGTTCGTGATAATCGTTTATTATCCATGGTAGAATTGTATTGATCGGAAACTCAGATACATGTGTGGATACATAGACAACGCTATGTCCCTAGTATGCCTTTAATAGACTAGCTCATTGATCAAAGATGATTAAGGTTTCCTAGCCATGTACATGAGATGTCATTTGATAAATGGGATCATATGATTAGGAGAATGATGTGATTGACAAGACCCAAACTATAAACGTAGCATATGGTCGTGTCAGTTTATTGCTACAGTTTTCTGCATGTCAAGTATCTGTTCCTATGACCATGAGATCATGCAACTCACTAACACCGGAGGAGTACCTTGTGTGTATCAAACGTTGCAACGTAACTGGGTGACTATGAAGGTGCTCTATAGGTATCTCCAAGGGTTTATGTTGGGTTGTCATGGATCAAGACTGGGATTTGTTACTTCGTGTGACGGAGAGGTATCTCAGGGCCCACTCGGTAATACAACATCACAATAAGCCTTGCAAGCAATGTGACTAAGTGTTAGCCACAGGATCTTGTATTACGGAACGAGTTAAAGAGACTTGCCGGTAACGAGATTGAACTAGGTATGGAGATGCCAACGATCGAATCTCGGGCAAGTAACATACCAAAGAACAAAGGGAACATAATACAGGATCAACTGAATACTTGACATAGAGGTTCGACCGATAAACATCTTCGTAGAATATGTAGGAACCAATATGGGCATCCAGGTCCCGCTAATGGTTATTGACCGTAGAGGTGTCTCGGTCATGTCTACATAGTTCTCGAACCCGCAGGGTATGCACACTTAAGGTTCGGTGACATTTCGGTAGTATAGAGTTATGTATGATGGTGACTGAAGGTTGTTCGGAATCCTGTATGAGATCCCGGACATCACGATGAGCTCCGGAATGGTCCGAAGGTAAAGATTGATATATAGGAAGTCCTGTTTTGGTCACCGAAAAAGTTTCAGGCTCATCGGTAGTGTACCCGGAGTGCCGGGACGGTGTCGGGGGACCATCGGGAGGGGTCTCTCGACCCAAAGGACCTCATGGGCTGTGGGAGGAGTCAAACCAGCCCCTGGTGGGCTGGACTAAGCCCCCAATAAGGCCCATGCGGCTAGGGGTAGGAAAAATTCAAAAGGTGGAGAGGTGGAAAGAGTTTCCAAGTGGAAAGGAGGAACCCTACTCCTAATAGGATTGGAGTAGGACTCCTCCACCTCCAATTTCAACCAAACCTTGAGGGTTTGAGGCTTCCTCCTCTCCTCCCTCCCTCCTATATATACTAGAGGATTTAGAGGGAAAAGCTAACCATAATTGCCACGTGTTGCCCTCTTCTTCTCCTCTAGATATGTTTCTCCTCTAGATTGATTCTGTAGTGCTTGGCGAAGCCCTGCTGGAATAGCTCCACCACCATCGCCGCAACACCGTCGCACTGCTGGAGAACTCTTCTACCTCTCCGCTCCCTCTTGCTGGATCAAGAAGGCGGAGATCGCCATCAAGCTGTACGTGTGCTGAACGTGGAGGTGTCGTTCGTTCGGCGCTAGATCAGAAGGACCGTGATCAAGATCGCGAGACGGATCATGATGAGATCGCGGGACAGATGGTGATGAGTTCGCGGTAATCTAGTTCACATCACCATGTGATTCGCATTGTTATGAATCTAACACCCAATAAGTTCTAGGGCTCGATCATGCTTTGCATGTGAGAGAGGTCTTTTAGTCAACGGGTCTGCGACATTCAGATCCGTGTGTACTTTGCAAATCTCTATGTCATACTGTAGACACTGCTACCACACTCCGCTTGGAGCTATTGCAAATGGCTGCTCCAGTATATGTATCCGGATTGCTACTCAGAGTCATCCGGATTGGTGTTAAAGCTTGCATCGACGTAACCCTTTACGACGAACTCTTTATCACCTCCATAATCGAGAAATATTTCCTTAGTCCTCTAGTTACTAAGGATAATCCTAATAGCTGTCCAGTGATCCACTCCTAGATCACTTTTGTACCCCTTGACGGACTCATGGCAAGGCACACGCAGGTGTGGTACACAGCATGGCATACTATAAAGAGCCTATGGATAAAGCATAGGGGACGACCTTTGTCCTTACTCTTTCTGCCGTGGTCGAGCTTTGAGTCTCACTCAACCTCACACCTTACAAATCAGACAAAAACTATTTCTCTGACTAATCCATTTTTAACTCTTTCAAAATCTTGTCAAGGTATGTACCCATTGAAAGTCTCATCAAGCATCTTGATCTATCTCTATAGACTTTGATGCTCAACAATTAGGTAGCTTTATCCAGGTCTTCCTTTGAAAAACTCTTTTCAAACAACCGTTTATGCTTTCCAAAAATTCTACATCATTTTCGATCAATAATATGTTAACCACATATGCTTATCGAGAATTCTATAGTGCTCCCACTCACTTTATTGTAAATAAAAGTTTCTCATAAACTTTGTATAGACTCAAAAACTTTGATCACCTCATCAAAGCATATATTCCAACTCCGAGATGCTTGTTCCAGCCCACAGAAGGATTGCTGGAGCTCGCACACCTTTTAGCATCCTTAGGACTGACAAAATCTTCTGGTTGTATCACATACAACCTTTGCTCAAGTAAATAGTTAAGGAAACGTTGTGTGGTCATCCATCTACCAGATTTCATAATTGAAAAATGCAGCAACTGCTAACACAATTCCAATAGACTTTAGCATCGCTATGAGTGAGAAAGTCTCATCGCAGTCAACTCCTTGAACTTGTCGGAAACTTCTTTGCGACAAGTCGAGCTTTATAAATGGCGACATTTACCATCATAGTCTGTCTTCATCTTTAAAGGTCTATTTGTACTTAACGACCTTCCATCCAACGAGCAAGTCTACCAAATTCTATACTTGGTTTTCATACATGGATCCTTTCTCGGATTTCATGGCCTCTAACCATTTGTCGGAATCTGGGCCCATCATCGCTTCTCCATAGCTCGTAGGTTCATCATTGTCCAACAACATGACCCCCAAGACAGTGTTGTCGTACCACTCAGGAGCAGTACGCGTCCTTATCGACCTACGAGGTTCGATAGTAACTTGATCTGAAGCTTCATGATCATCATCATTAACTTCCTCTTCAACTGGCGTAGGCTCCACACAAACATCTTTCTGTGTTGCGCTACTCTATGGCTGAAATAAAGGTTCAACAACATCATCAAGTTCTATCTTCCTCCCACTCAATTCTTTCGAGAGAAACTCTTTCTCGAGAAAGGACCCGTTTTAGCAACAAACACTTTATGCTTGGATATGAGATAGAAGGTTTACCCAGCTGTTCTTAGGGTATTCTATGGAGATGCATTTGTCCGCTTTGGGTTCGAGCTCATTAGGTGAAAACCATTTTCACATAAGCGTCGCGGCCCCAAACATTAAGAAATGACAACTTAGGTTTCTATCAAACCATAATTCATACGGTGTCATCTCAACGGATTTAGATGGTGCCCCTTTTAAAGTGAATGTAGTTGTCTCTAATGCACAACCCCAAAACGATAGTGGCAAATCGATAAGAGACATCATAGTTCGCACCATATCCAATAGAGCATGACTATGACGTTCAGACACACCATCACACTATGGTGTTCTAGGTGGCATGAGTTGTGAAACAACTTTCACACTGTCTAAAGTTGTATGCCCAACTTGTAACTCAGATTTTCACCTCCACGATCATATCGTAGACATTTTTATCTTCTTGTCATGATGATCTTAAACTTCACTCTAAATTTGTTTGAACTTTTCAAATGTTTCAGACTTGTGTTTCATTAAGTAAATATACTCATATATACTCAAATCATCAGTGAAGGTAAGAAAATAACAATATCCACTGCACGCTACAACACTCATTGGACCGCATACATCAACAAGTATCATTTCCAATAAGTTACTAGCCCGTTCCATCATACCAAAAACGGGGTCTTTAGTCATCTTGCCCAAGAGGCATGGTCCGCATGTCTCAACCGATTCGAAACCGAATGAGTCCAAAGATCCATCAGCATGGAGTTACTTCATGCGATTTATACCAATATGACATTTAGCGGAAGTACCACAGGTATGTGGTACTATCATTATTAACTTTGCATCTTTTGACATCAATGTTATGAACATGTGCATTACTACGATCAAGATTTAACAAACCATTCATTGGGTGCATGACCATTGAAGGTATTATTCATGTAAACAGAATAACCATTATTCTCTGACTTAAATGAATAACCGTATTGCAATAAACAATATCTAATCACGTTCATGCTCAACACAAACACCAAATAACATTTATTTAGGTTCGTCACTAATCTCGAAGGTAGAGAGAGCGTGCGATGTTGATCACATCAACATTGAAAACATTTCCAACACACATCGTCACCTCACCCTTAGCTAGTTTCCGTTTATTTCGTAGCTTTTATTTCTAGTTACCAACATTTAGCAACCAAACCGGTATCCAATACCCAGGTGCTAATAGGAGTGCTAGCAAGGTACACATTGATAACACGTATATGAAATATACTTCTGTCGACGTTGACAACCTTTTTATCTACCAAGTATCTAGGGTTGTTCCGCTTCAGCGACCGCTCTACTCATAATAGAAGCACTTAGTCTCGGGTTTGGGTTCAACTTTGGGTTGCTTTACTGGAGCAGCAACTGACTTGCCGTCCATGAAGTTTCCCTCCTTGCCCTTGCCCTTCTCGAAACTAGTGGTTTTAATAACCATCAACACTTGATGCTCTTTCTTGATTTCTACCTTCGCGGTGTCAAACATCGCGAACAGCTCAGGGATCATCATTTCCATCCCTGGCATAATTATAGTTCATCACGAAGTTCTAGTAGCTTAGTGATAGTGACTCAGAAAACTATATCAATCACTATCTTATCTGGAAGATCAACTCCCACTCGATTCAAGCGATTATAGTACCCAGACAATCTGAGCACATGCTCAACGATTGAGATATTCTCCTTCATCTTGCAGGCAAAGAATCTTGTTGGAGATCTCATATCTCACAACAAGGGCACGAGTCTGAGATCCAATTTCAGCTCTTAGAACATCTCATATGTTCCGTGACGTTCAAAATGTTTTGGAGCCTCAATTCTAAGCCATAATGCATGGCGCACAGAACTATCAAGTAGTCATCGGAACGTGTCTGTCAGATGTTCACAACATCTACAGACGACGCTAGAGGGGGTGGCGCACCGAGCGGTGCATTAAAGACATAAGTCTTCTGTGCAGCAATGAGGACAATCCTCAGATCACGGACCCACGCCGCAATATTGCTACCATCATCTTTCAACTCTATTTATCTAGGAACATATAAAAATTCAAGGGAGCTACAGCGTGAGCTAGTAATCTACAACATAATTTGCAAAGAACTAGTGACTATGTTCATGATAATGAGTTCAATTAATCATATTACTTAAGAAATCCCACTCAAATTGACATCCCTCTGGTCATTTGATTCAGATTTATGCCAAAGGGAAACATACAGAGAGAAGGGAAAACTTACAATGAGGGCTAGTCAATTTTAGGAAAAGGCAATGGAGATCTCCAGGGAGGTCTGAGAAAACTCACAACCATGGCAGCCGATCGAGGTGTTTGATAGGAAAAAAGGATGGTACTAGACGGTTCAGGGAAGACACATGGTGGTGTCACTAGTATGTAGCATCTGTTGAAACTAACTGTAGATCCCTACAGAGTACTGAGGTGTATCTTTTGTTTTCTTTTAGCCCATGGCTGTCATGTATCAAATCTCTGATGATTTCATGGTAGAAAATCTCTTCACTAAAAACGAAAAGACTAGTTACTCGAGGAGTATGCGAGACTGTACCGGCACAATTCCTCCTCGCTCATCGGGGTCGGGGCTTCCTGCTGAGACGCTGCCGTCGCCGTCCCTTGGTCCTCGCCCAACCTCTTTGTCACATCGTCCAGGAATTCGCTCAGCGCCGGATCTTGGATCGGTGACTCCGGCACGCAGCAGACCACCTCGATGCCCACCGTGTCCCGGCAACCGCGGCGCGGCCCCTCCGTCCAGCGCACCGTGAAACGGCATGCGCACCGCTCCACGCTGTCTACGGTGCCGTGCGCTCCCCTCTCTATCTGCATATTTGGCGGCGCCTATTATTACCGAAGCATATGCGTGTGTTGACGAACGCACTGACTAGGACGAGACGCGGAGGACTTACGGTTTCGAGGACGCCGTCGTAGTACTTGAGCTCCTCGGCGTCGCCGTGGGCGAGGCAGAGCTGGTCGCCCGGGCGGAGATCCCCACAGCGGGCGTCGTCGAGGGGCGGGCATTCCCGGCGGAACCTGGCGCGGAGCGCGTCCACGTCGCCCGGGGATGCGAAGTCAGCCCGTGGATCGTACCACTCGTCCGCATCCTTGGTCGAATTCTCGAACATGACGCGCAGCAAGCCGTCCTGCACCACCACGCGCGCGCCGTACCACGCCTCGTCGGACCGCGCGCGGTACTCCATTCGGGGCCGTGGGCGGCGGGGCGGCGCTGGCACGATGGTCTTCCGCTTTCGCGACCTTCTCGGCATTTCCGCGGTACTGTGAGAGTGGCGGCGCTCGGATGGTCCGTGGGATTTGGGCCCTCGAGAGGACAGGGGGGCGAGTTTCCCGATGTTTTATACCGTCCAGATTCTGGTAATCTTTCTAGGTTTTAGGTTTTTAGCACATAATGTGCATAAACTCTCCTGAATAAAAAGGAAATTACAATGTGCAAATACAAAAGGGGATAATTACATTTAGGGATAATATCTCTTCAAATTGCCTAGGGGTTGTTTTGACCAAGACAATCAAATTTCAGATCACACACTTTATTTTATAAAACTAGTATAAGATTTAGACCCCTTACTCATTCATCTTTGGAGCCTTGGTTTCAAATGCGTGCTTCAGTTGGGCATCAATTGATATGAGAAAGGCCTTAATATGATACTACCTCCGTTTCTAAATATAAGTCTTTTTAGAGGTTTTATTAAAAAAAAATACATACGGATCGGACATATATAGACATAATTTAGAGTGTAGATTCACTCATTTTGCTTTGTATGTAGTCCTCTAGTGAAATCTTAAAAAGATTCATATTTAGGAACGGAGGGAATAGATACTAAGAAGAACATATCCCCGTCATTATTTCATTTTATATAGGCAAAAGTAGCTTGTGTCTTGTATTTTGCTTTGCGTAGTTGTCTAATTAAGACCACAAAAGAAATGACACATCAAGTCACAACATATTGTTTCTATAAATAGGATACTATACAGGGCATACTTTTGTTAGTGCATCTACATGTCGACAATGTAAATCCGGCCTCCTATACATTTGCGAACGCGTCCGGGCACGTCCACAAACGCATCCGGACGGCCCCTCGTATTTCGCTCCCGCCATCCACATATCTCAAATCCAGACTATCAAATCCATGAAAATCCATGCACGTCAATCACACAAGACATTGTCGTACGTAAATAACAAATATTGGTGCCGAACATAAATAATGTTTACATAATTTATTTTAGGTCCACAATCAAATATCAGCTCTTTGGTTTTCATTGTGGGTCTACATATGCTTCACAAGATATCGTTGAGTAGTTGCGCGTGCATCTAATGATCTCGAAGATTCGGATGCATCTGCAAAATGTTCATAAGCTGAGCTGCATCTTGATCTTCCGGCGACGAAACCATGGATCATCCGGGAAAGTAGACTTCGGAGCAAAGTGGTCCCTTTGAGGTAGCCGAGCTCTGGACACTCTATCCCGATTGATAACTCTTCTCCCTTTGATTGAGCCCTTGAAGTTGAGAATATGCTTCACTTGCCGGTCCATTTCTTCTTGCATGATCATGTCCAATTCTTCATCCAAATTGGAGGAATCGAAGAACTCATCTTGAATAAATTGATCAAGCTCCGTCGGTCCATACTCCTCGTTAGACGAAGCATCAGAATCCGCTGTTTTCCATAATAAAAACCCACAAAATCCGGTCAAACAATGTGTTGAATAGATCAAGCACAAAGCGAAACCAGAGAGCCGTCGGACGTACCGCAATGGCGTCCGGGGCAGCGAGGACGGGAGAGAGGATTGCTCTACTAGAGTTGGCGGCGCAGAGGCTAGGAACGGTTGCAGAGCACGCGTAGTGGCAGAGCTGCGAGACGAACGGCACGAAGGAGGAAGAAGAAAGGAGATAGCAAATAGATAAGACAGTTCTGGGGGTGGATTTGATACAATTTGTGGTGGGGCATGAATTTGATCCGGCAGTTCTGGGGGGTGGATTTGGGGTGGATTTAACATGAATAATTGGAACATACCCGTGTGAGTCCACCCAAATTAGATATTATGAATGAAGTTTCCTGTGCAATTGTGGGGAGTTGGTTTGGAAAACATCGATTCTCTCCATCCGCTCCCACGATCCGAGGGTCATAACTAGCGTCGCCTCTTCCGTCTCTTCCCCACCTCACCTCCCCCTCGGCGTCGTCGGGCAAAGCTCAGTCGGCGTATGTAGTGGCAAAGATGTGGTGCCTCAACCATGGTGTGATACTCGCTCAGGGTGTGGCGGCGGTGAAACGTACATCCGGGTCGATTGTGTGCGCGGCCAGAAGAGTTGCGGCGGTTGTGTATGGGTACCTTGGTATGTAAATCAGGCTCGTGGTAGGCCATGGTGGTGTGTGGCAGTTCATGTTGGTTTGTGGCGGCGCGGTGAACTTACCCCTCCTATCCACTTGTGGCTGCTAGCTAGGTTCGACGCATGTGGTAGGCCTTGCTGGATGTCATCGACGGCTCAATGTGTGGCGCCAGTTCGACCAGTTGGTGATGACACGGATGATCCGGGGAGGTTGGTACGGGCATGCAACCTTTCCACCACCAAGATCTCGAGACGCCAAATCAGGCGCCTTTGGTCTCAGGTGAGTGGGTGCAGTGGGTAGTTGCGGCCTAGTTGGCGACTCTTGGGGACCTTCCCTAGTTTCGATCTCACCACTTGTTGCAACAGGGGTTGTTTTCGCTAGAAGGAGGGGCTTCTTTCCCTTCGCTAGTCGACGTTGTCATGGCGGCAGTTGATGATGGTCTTGGATGTCGAGGAGCGGCGATGCTCATGGGCGAAGCTCATAGCTCGGGTGTTGGATGACTCTCATGGCTGTGTGGGGATGGCGTGGTAGTTGGTGTTCAAGGATCTATGGTGGTGGTGCGACAAGTGGTCTCACACCATGTCACTCCATGTTGCGAAGGCGAAGGGTGCTTGTCGGAATTAGACCTAGTCTGGTGTTCGCTAGGTGGACCGTGGCCATGGGCTTCATCCCATTATTAAAGTGATAGTAGTGGTTATTCTTCGTCCTTTTTTAGATTTAAATGAATGTAGGAGATTTTCCTAAAGTCTTGTATTAATGAAATTCATAGTAAATGTGTAGGGTCTTCATGTATTTTTTACAAAGCACACACATTGGCACAATGTAGCCTTCAAGCTCAGTAGATGATCTATATTCGAACAGATCAAAGTCTTGTTTAAACCTCCTGAACCAGAATTTTTTTTATGGCGGGATCCTCCTAAAAACAAGGTTATTTCTTTCTTTCCATATTGACCAAGCCACCCCAAAAGACACCCATGAACATGGGTCTAGCCCAGGATCTCTTGGCATGATTCAACCATTCAAACCTGTTAGTTCCCGATCCCCATGTTATACCAAATTTGTTACAACACTCCTTAGAAAAGGTGAACTAGATCCTTACTCTTCATCCTTGTCACTCTGGGTGAAAACCCCGGTCCATTGGATCTAGAGGTTATGGCATTCTGGTGTCGTACCCTTCCAATTAGTGTCGATTTGGAGCTCCTGGCTCATCGTTATTTGGCTTCATCTCTTTGTGGTCGTTTGTGCAAGGTTGAATGCTCCGTCGACTCCAAGTGGTGGCCTATTTGCCTACCTATAATGTGGTGGGAGTTTTGCGGAGTGTGTGGTTGTTCATCAACATCTTTGTATCATGCCTTGTGTGTGGATTTGTGGTATCTTGTTGTATGTTGTCCTATGTATGATCTTTTTTGCTTTACCAGTACAGCGAGATGAAAGTTGTTTTCATGATTAGACAACTATATAGAATTGAAGATTACAACTTGGCTATATCAGTCACTACTGGAAACGGCTTATAGCTGAACCCCAATTAGTGTTGGGCATGGCGTGGTACCCGCTGTTGGGGAACGTTGCATGGGAAACAAAAAAATTCCTATGCACACGCAAGATCTATCCATGGTGATGAGCATCTACGAGAGAGAGAGAGTGGATCTACATACCCTTGTAGATCGCTAAGCGGAAGCGTTAAGAAATGTGGTTGATGTAGTCGAACGTCTTCATGATCCAGTCATGATCCGTCCCGCGATCTCATCACGAGCCATCCCGCGATCCCATCATGGTCCTTCCGATCTAGTGCAGAACGGACGGCGCCTCAGCGTTCAGCACACGTACAGCTCGATGACGATCTCCGCCTACTTGATCCAGCAAGAGGGAGTGGAGAGGTAGATGATTTCTTCGGCAGCACGACGGTGTTGCGGCGATGGTGGTGGAGTAATTCCAGCAGGGCTTCACCTATGCACCATTGAAAAACTGATCTAGAGGAGAAAACGATCTAAAGGGAGAAGAGGGCAGCACGTGGCAATTAGGGTTAGGGCTGCCCTCAAAACCTCTAGTATATATAGGAGGAGGGGAGGGAGGAGACTTGGCTCCCAAGGAGCCAAATCTGGTTCGGCCGAAGTGGGAGGGAGGATTCCTCCTCCTCCACTCCTAGTAGGATTAGGACTCCTTCCTTATTTTCCCACTTTTGCCTTCTTTCCACCTTGGGTTTTTTCCCTAGCCGCATGGGCCTTCTATGGGACTTAAGCCATCCCACTAAGGGCTGGTATTCCTTCTCCCACAGCCCATGTAGCCTCTTGGGTCGAAATACCCCTCCCGATGGTCCCTCGGTACCCTCCCGGCACTCCCGGTACACTACCGATGAGCCCGAAACTTTTCCGGTGACCAAAACAGGACTTCCTATATATCAATATTTACCTCCGAACCATTTCAGAGCTCCTCGTGATGTCTTGGATCTCATCTGGGACTCCGAACAACCTTCGGTCACCACCATACATAACTCTATACTACTGAAACGTCACCGAACCTTAAGTGTGCAGACCCTGCGGGTTCGAGAACTATGTAGACATGATCGAGACACCTCTACGGTCAATAACCAATAGCAAGACCTGGATGCCCATATTTGTTCCTACATATTTTACGAAGATCTTTATCGGTCGAACCTCTATGTCAAGGATTCAGTTAATCCCGTATGATGTTCCCTTTGTTCTTGCGCATGTTACTTGCCCGATATTCGATCGTCGGCATCTCCATACCTAGTTCAACCTTGTTACCGGCAAGTCCCTTTACTCATTCCGTAATACAAGATCCCATGGCTAACACTTAGTCACATTGCTTGCAAGGCTTATTGTGATGTTGTATTACCGAGTGGGCCCTGAGATACCTCTCCGTCACACGGAGTAACAAATCCTAGTCTTGATCCATGCCAACCCAACAAACACCCTCTGAGATACCTGTAGAGCACCTTTATAGTCACCTAGTTACATTGCGACGTTTGATACACACAAGGTACTCCTCCGGTGTTAGTGAGTTGTATGATCTCATGTTCATAGCAACAGATACTTGACATGGATAAAACAGTAGCAATAAACTGATACGATCATATGCTACGTTTGTAGTGTGGGTCTTGTCCATCACATCATTCTCCTAATGATGTGATCCCGTTAACAAATGGCATCTCATGTCCATGACTAGGAAACCATAGCCATCGTTGATCAACGAGCTATTCTATTAGAGGCATACTAGGGACATGGTGTTGTCTATGTATCCACAAATGTATCTGAGTTTCCGATCAATACAATTCTAGCATTGATAATAAACGATTATCATAAACAAGGAAATATGATAATATCTAATTTATTATTGCCTCTAGGGCATATTTCCAACATCCTCCACAGTTAATTTGGAACTATACCAATGGTGGGTGTTAGGAGAAGCCCGCAACTCCTATATACACAGATGTGGCGGGCCCGTTTTGTACCCGCCACAGTCATACCCTTTCTAATTTTTCCAGGTGCGGGTCGTCGCAGTGGCGGTTACGTTCCTATGCTCGCCATTGCTCCGAAGTCTAACCGCGGCAGGCATTTATAGATGACTGTCATATCTATATTTGGGCACCACGCGCCAACAGGTTTCAAATTTAATCAGTGCACTAGTAGAAAACAAGGCTTTGGTCCTGGTCGGGCAAGCCCATTAGGCTCGGATCACTCACGAACCGGGACCCATGGGGGAAACGGTCCTGGTTCGTGATGCCAGGGGACCGGCCGGGCCACATGGGGCATTGGTCCCGGTTCGTAGGACCCCTTTGGTCCCGGTTCCAGACACCAACCAAGACCAATGGGCCTCGCTCTTGGCCCACAACCATTGGTCCCGGTTTGTGGATGGAACCAGGACCAATTCGGGTCCTTTAGTCCCGGTTCCATCCACGAACCGGGACCAATGAGATGCCTATATATACCCCCTCGCCAGCGAGCAGTGCACTCCACATTGTTGTGTTTTTCTGGCCGGCAAGGGGAGAGCTTTGTGGTTCTCTAACTGATCTCCTATGCATATGAGGTGTTTGATGAAATGCCCAAGCCACACTTAAGCTTTCTCCTCTCGAAGCTCCTTGTCCAAGCTCCATTTTCCTCAAGATTTGTCTAGGTTTGGTGGTTCATCCTGTCCCGTCCCCATCTTCACCGTCGTCGATCGCCCGCGTCCATCTCGGTGCCGGCACCACCGTGGTTAGCCTCTTCTTCTTATCTTCTTTCTAAAAGGAAAAAGTTTTTACTTGTATGCTTTAGATAGATAATTGTGTAATTTTTTACTTTTATTATTGTTTGTTATTATATAGTGCGATGGTTTTCATATCCGCCTCAATCGGCCCTCGTCCTGTCTATGATTCGGATGTGGTATATATTATCTTTTACAACTATTTGTTTTATTTAGTGTTTATGACAATTATGCCGACCAACATGACATAGATTTTTTTAATCTAGGAGGAGGTAGAAGAACCGACAATTCCAACCCACATTGCAACTCTTGTCGAGAAGTTAAATTTGGTTGAAAAACAAAACAATGACTAGAAAGAAAAATTACAAAGAGTTGAAGAGGAGAAGATGAAGTTGGAGTTGCATGTTGCCGATGTCGTCGACGATCACAAGACCAAGATGGATACAATGCACTTGAAGATTAGAAAGATTAGAAAATATGCCATTCATACCGAGGCTTGGAATCATTATGTCATTGGATCAACTGGAACCTTAGTAGCGGTTATGAGAGTTATATGTTTTTCAATAATGAGAACTATGTATGAACTGTATGTATTTGTTTTGGTCACTATTGTACTTTGACTTTAATGTGATGATGAATTTCTATTAATTTGGTCACTTCTCTATTCATGACATGTTGTAATGGTTTTTAATACAATTTAGTATATAACAAGCTATGTGGGTGAAATGATGATACCATGGCAACTTTCAACCTTTTGAGAGTTCATTTGAAGTGCTTTTCAATTTCAGGGTTATTTAGCTCAAAAAAATCAGTAAATGCATGAAAAATACCAAATGAAGTCGGAAAGGGTTGAAAATTGATGATGTGGCTTTAAATGCTGCATTTTGAACACACACAAAAGGATGGAGTTAAAATAAGTTTAAAAAAATGAAATCCCTTTGTAACAGACGAGTTTTCGTCCGAAACCGTGATACTTCGAAAAAGATTGTCCATTTTGTACATGAACTGCATCTTCTTTTTGCCATAACCCTCTCAACTTTTTATAACATGCTATGTGGGTGAAATGATGATATCATGGCAACTTTCAACCTTTTCAGAGTTCATTTGAAGTGCTTTTCAATTTCAGGGTTATTTAGCTCAAAAAATCAGTAAGTGCATGAAAAATACCAAATGAAGTCAGAAAGGGTTGAAAATTGATGATGTGGCTTTTAATGGAGAATTTAGAACACACAAAAAGTATGGAGTTAAAATAAGTTCAAAAAAAGGAAATCCATTTGTAACAGATGAGTTTTCGTCAGAAACCGTGATACTTCGAAAGAGATTGTCCATTTTGTACACGAAGTGCATCCAGTTTATGCCTTAACCCTCTCAACTTTTTATAACATGATATGTGGGTGAAATGATGATACCATGGGAACTTTGAACCTTTTCAGAGTTCATTTGAAGTGCTTTTCAATTTCAGGGTTATTTAGCTCAAAAAATCAGTAAGTGCATGAAAAATACCAAATGAAGTCAGAAAGGGTTAAAATTGATGATGTGGCTTTAAATGGTCCATTTTAAACACACAAAAATCATGGAGTTAAAATAAGTTCAAAAAATGAAATCCCTTTTTACCAGATGAGTTTTCGTCTGAAACCAAGATACTTTTAAAGATATTGTCCATTTTGTACACGAAGTGCATCCAGTTTTTGCCGTAACCCTCTCAACTTTTTATAACATGCTATGTGGGTGAAATTACGATACCATGGCAACTTTCAACCTTTTCAGAGTTCATTTCAAGTGCTTTTCAATTTAAGGGTTATTTAGCTCAAAAAATCAATAAGTGCATGAAAAATACCAAATGAAGTCAGAAATGGTTGAAAATTGATGATGTGGCTTTGAATTGTGCATTTTAAAGACACAAAAATCATGGAGTTAAGATAAGTTCCAAAAAATGAAATCCCTTTCTAACAGATGAGTTTTCGTCCGAAACTGTGATACTTCGAAAGAGATTGTCCATTTTGTACACGAAGTGCATCCAGTTTTTGTCGTAGCCATATCAACTTTTTATCACATGCTATGTGGGTGAAATAATGATACCATGCCAACTTTCAACCTTTTCAGAGTTCATTTGAAGTGCTTTTCAATTTCAGGGTTATTTAGCTCAAAAAATAAGTAATTGCATGAAAAATACCAAATGAAGTCAGAAAGTTTTGAAAATTGATGATGTGGCCTTGAATGATGCTTTTGAACACACAAAAAGTATGCAGTTCAAATAAGTTCAAAAAATGAAACCGTTTGTAACAGCTGAGTTTTCGTCCGAAACCGTGATACTTCGAAACAGATTGTCCATTTTGTACACAAAGTGCATCCAATTTTTGTCGTAACCCTGTCAACTTTTTAGCTTATGCTATATGGGTGAATTTAGTATTCCATGCCAACTTTCAACCTTTTCAGAGTTCATTTGAAGTGCTTTTCAATTTCAGGGTTATTTAGCTCAAATGAAAAATACCAAATGAAGTCAGAAACTTTTGAAAATTGATGATGTGGCTTTGAATGATGCATTTTGAACACACAAGAAGTATGCAGTTCAAATAAGTTAGAAAAAATGAAATCCCTTTGTAACAGATGAGTTTTCATCTGAAACCATGATACTTCGAAAGATATTGTCTATTTTGTACACGGAGTGCATCCAGTTTTTGCCGTAACCCTCTCAACTTTTTAGATCATGCAATGTGGATGAATTTAGTATACCATGCCAACTTTCAACCTTTTCAGAGTTCATTTGAAGTGCTTTTCAATTTCAGGGTTATTTAGCTCAAATGAAAAATACCAAATGAAGTCACAAAGTTTTGAAAATTGATGATGTGGCTTTTAATGGTGCATTTTGAACACACAAAAAGTGTGGAATTCAAATAAGTTCAAAAAATGAAATCCCTTTGTAACGGATGACTTTTCGTCCAAAACCGTGATACTTCAAAAGAGATTGTCCATTTTGTACACGAAGTATATCCAGTTTTTGCCTTAACCCTCTCAACTTTTTATAACATGCTATGTCAGTGAAATTATGATACCATGGCAACTTTCAACCTTTTCAGGGTTCATTTGAAGTGCTTTTCAATTTTAGGGTTATTTAGCTCAAAAAATCAGTAAGTGCATGAAAAATACCAAATGAAATCAGAAAGGGTTGAAAATTGATGATGTGGCTTTTAATGGTGCATTTAGAACAAACAAAAAGTATGGAGTTCAAATAAGTTAAAAAAATGAAATCCCTTTGTAACAGATGGGTTTTCATCAGAAACTGTGATACTTCGAAAGAGTTTGTCCATTTTGTACACGAAGTGCATCTAGTTTTTTCCTTAACCCTCTCAAGTTTTTACAACATGATATGTGGGTGAAATGATGATACCATGGCAACTTTCAACCTTTCCAATTTTGTACTTCGAAACAGATTGTCCATTTTGTCCATGAAGTGCATCCTGTTTTTGCCGTAACCCTATCAAATTTTTATAACATGCTATGAGGGTGAAATGATGATACCATGGCAACTTTCAACCTTTTCAGAGTTCATTTGAAGTGTTTTTCAATTTCAGGGGTTATTTAGCTCAAAAAATTAGTAAGGGCATGAAAAATTCCAAATGGAGTCAGGAAGGGTTGAAAATTGATGATGTGGCTTTGAATGGTGCATTTTAAACACACAAAAATCATGGAGTTAAAATAAGTTCAAAAAATAAAATCCCTTTGTAACAGATGAGTTTTCGTCCGAAACCGTGATACTTCAAAAGAGATTGTCCATTTTGTACGCGAAGTGCATCCAGTTTTTGCCATAACCCTCTCAACTTTTTATAACATGCTATGAGGGTGAAATAATGATACCATGCCAACTTTCAACCTTTTAAGAGTTCATTTGAGGTGCTTTTCAATTTCAGGGTTATTTAGCTCAAAAATCAATAAGTGCATGAAAAATACCAAATGAAGTTAGAAAGTTTTGAAAATTGATGATGTGGCTTTGAATGGTGCATTTTGAACACACAAAAAGTATGGAGTTCAAATAAGTTCAAAAAATGAAATCCCTTTGTAATGGATGAGTTTTCGTCCGAAACCGTGATACTTCGAAACGGATTGCCCATTTTGTACACGAGGTGCATCCAATTTTTGCCATAACCCTCTCAACTTTTTAGCTCATGCTATGTGGGTGAATTTAATATACCATGCCAACTTTCGAACTTTTCAGAGTTCATTTGAAGAGCTTTTCATTTTCAGGGTTATTTAGCTCAAAAAAGCATTAAGTGCATGAAAAATATCAAATGAAGTCAGAAAGTTTTGATAATTGGTGATGTGGCTTTGAATGGCGCATTTTGAGCACACAAAAAGTATGGAGTTCAAATAAGTTAAAAAAATGAAATCCCTTTGTAACAGATGAGTCTTTGTCTCAAACCATGATACTTCGAAAGACATTGTCCATTTTGTACACGAAGTGCATCCAATTTTTGTCGTAACCCTCTCAACTTTTTAGCTCATGCTATGTGGGTCAAATGAGGATACCATGCCAACTATCATCCTTTTCAGAGTTCATTTGAAGTGCTTTTCAATTTCAGGGTTAGTTAGCTCAAAAAAATCAATAAGTCCATGAAAAATACCAAATGAAGTCAGAAAGTTTTGAAAAGTGATGATGTGGCTTTTAATGGTGCATTTTGAACACAAAAAAAGTATGGAGTTCAAATAAGTTCAAAAAAATGAAATCCCTTCGTAACACACGAGTTTTCATCCGAAACCCTCATACTTCCAAAGATATTGTCCATTTTGTACACGAAGTGCATCCAGTTTTTGCCGTCACCCTCTCAACTTTTTATAACATGCTATGTGGGTGAAATTATGATGCCATGGCAACTTTCAACCTTTTCAGAGTTCATTTGAAGTGCTTTTCGATTTCAGGGATTATTTAGCTCAAAAAATTAGTAAGTGATTGAAAAATACCAAATGGAGTCAGAAAGGGTTGAAAATTGATGATGTGGCTTTGAATGGTGCGTTTAAACACACAAAAAGCATGGAGTTGAAATAAGTTAAAAAAATGAAATCCCTTTGTAACAGATGAGTTTTCGTCTGAAACCGTGATACTTCGAAAGAGATTGTCCATTTTGTACTTGAAGTGCATCCAGTTTTTGCCATAACCCTCTCAACATTTTATAACATGCTATGTGGGTGAAATAATGATACCATGCCAACTTTCAACCTTTTAAGAGTTCATTTGAAGTGCTTTTCAATTTCAGGGTTATTTAGCTCAAAAATCAATAAGTCCATGAAAAATACCAAATGAAGTTAGAAAGTTTTGAAAATTGACGGTGTGGCTTTGAATGGTGCATTTTGAACACACAAAAAGTATGGAGTTCAAATAAGTTAAAAAAATGAAATCCCTTTGTAACAGATGAGTTTTCGTCCAAAACCATGATACTTCGAAACGAATTGCCCATTTTGAGCACGAGGTGCATCTAATTTTTGCCGTAACCCTCTCACCTTTTTAGCTCATACTATGTGGGTGAATTTAGTATACCATGCCAACTTTCAAACTTTTCAGAGTTCATTTGAAGTGCTTTTCATTTTCAGGGTTATTTAGCTCAAAAAATCAGTAAGTGCATGAAAAATATCAAATGAAGTCAGAAAGTTTTGATAATTGGTGAATTGGCTTTGAATGGTGCATTGTGAGCACACAATAAGTATGGAGTTCAATAAGTTCAGAAAAATGAAATCCCTTTGTAACAGATGAGTCTTCGTCTCAAACCGTGATACTTCGAAAGACATTGTCCATTTTGTACACGAAGTGCATCCAATTTTTGTCGTAATCCTCTCTACTTTTTAGCTCATGCTATGTGGGTGAAATGAGGATACCATGCCAACTATCATCCTTTTCAGAGTTCATTTGAAGTTCTTTTCAATTTCAAGGTTATTTAGCTCAAAAAAATCAGTAAGTCCATGAAAAATACCAAATGAAGTCAGAAAGTTTTGAAAAGTGATGATGTGGCTTTGAATGGCGCATTTTGAACACACAAAAAGTGTGGAGTTTAAATAAGTTCAAAAAAATGAAATCCCTTTGTAACAGATGAGTTTTCATTCGAAACCCTTATACTTCCAAAGATATTGTCCATTTTGTACACGAAGTGCATCCAGTTTTTGCCGTAACTTTTCATAACATGCTATGTGGGTGAAATTATGATACCATGGCAACTTTCAACCTTTTCAGAGTTCATTTGAAGTGCTTTTCAATTTCAGGGTTATTTAGCTCAAAAAATCAGTAAGTGCATTAAAAATACCAAATGAAGTCAGAAAGTGTTGAAAATTGATGATGTGGCTTTTAATGGTGCATTTAGAACACACAAAAAGTGTGGAGTTCAAATAAGTTCAAAAAAATGAAAAAAAATCCCTTTGTAATAGATGAGCTTTCGTCAAAAACTGTGATACTTCGAAAGAGATTGTCCATTTTGTACACGAAGTGCATCTAGTTTTTGCCTTAACCCTCTCAAATTTTTATAAGATGATATGTGGGTGAAATGATGATACCATGGCAACTTTCAACCTTTCCAGAGTTCATTTGTAGTGCTTTTCAATTTCAGGGTTATTTAGCTCACAAAATTAGTAAGTGTATGAAAAATACGAAATGAAGTCCGAAAGGGTTGAAATTCATGATGTGACTTTGAATGGTGCATTTAAAAATATAAAAAGCATGCAGTTAACATAAGTTCAAAAAATGTAATCCCTTTGTAATAGATGAGTTTTCATTCGAAAGCGTGATACTTCAAAATATAATTTCCATTTTGTACACGAAGTGCATCTAGTTTTTGACGTAACCCTCTAAACTTTTTATCTCATTCTATGTGGGTGAAATGATGATACCATGCCAAATTTCAACCTTTTCAGAGTTCATCTGAAGTGCTTTTCAATTTCAGGGTTATTTACCTCAAAAAATCAGTAAGTGCATAAAAATACCAAATGAAGTCAGAAAGATTTGAAAATTGATGATGTGGCTTTGAATGGTGCATTTTGAACACTCAAACAGTATGGAGTTCAAATAAGTTCAAAAATGAAATCCCTTTCTAACAGATGAGTTTTCGTCCGAAACCAAGATACTTCGAAAGATATTGTCCATTTTCTACACGAAGTGCATCCAGTTTTTGCCATAACGCTCTCAACTTTTTATCACATGCTATGTGGGTGAAATTATGATACCATGGCAACTTTCAACCTTTTCAGAGTTCATTTCAAGTGCTTTTCAATTTTAGGGTTATTTAGCTCAAAAAATCAATAAGTGCATGAAAAATACCAAATGAAGTCAGAAAGGGTTCAAAATTGATGATGTGGCTTTGAATGGTGCATTTTAAAGACACAAAAAGCATGGAGTTAAAATAAGTTCAAAAAAATGAAATCCCTTTGTAACAGATGATTTTTCGTCTGAAACCGTGATACTTCGAAAGGGATGGTCCATTTTGTACACGAAGTGCATCCAGTTTTTGCCGTAACCGTCTCAACTTTTTATAACATGCTATGTGGGTGAAATAATGATACCATGCCAACTTTCAACCTTTTAAGGGTTCATTTGAGGTGCTTTTCAATTTCAGGGTTATTTAGCTCAAATATCAATAAGTGCATGAAAAATACCAAATGAAGTTAGAAAGTTTTGAAAATTGATGATGTGGCTTTGAATGGTCCATTTTTAACACAAAAAAGTATGGAGTTCAAATAAGTTAAAAAAATGAAATCCCTTTGCAACAGATGAGTTTCGTCCGAAACCCTGATACTTCGAAACGGATTGCCCATTTTGTACACGAGGTGCATCCAATTTTTGCCGTAACCCTCTCAACTTTTTAGCTCATGCTATGTGGGTTAATTTAGTATACCATGCCAACTTTCAAACTTTTCAGAGTTAATTTGCAGTGCTTTTCATTTTCAGGGTTATTTAGCTCAAAATATCACTAAGTGCATGAAAAATATCAAATGAAGTCAGAAAGTTTTGATAATTTGTGATGTGGCTTTGAATGGTGCATTTTGAGCACACAAAAAGTATGGAGTTCAAATAAGTTAAAAAAATGAAATCCCTTTGTAACAGATGAGTATTCGTCTCAAACAATGATACTTCGAAAGACATTGTCCATTTTGTACACGAAGTGCATCCAATTTTTGTCGTAACCCTCTCAACTTTTTAGCTCATGCTATGTATGTGAAATGAGGACACCATGCCAACTATCATCCTTTTCAGAGTTCATTTGAACTGCTTTTCAATTTCAGGGTTATTTAGCTCAAAAAATCAGTAAGTCCATGAAAAATACCAAATGAAGTCAGAAAGTTTTTGAAAATTAATGATGTGGCTTTGAATGGTGCATTTTGAACACAAAAAAAGTATGGTGTTCAAATAAGTTCAAAAAAATGAAATCCCTTTGTAACACATGAGTTTTCATCCCAACCCTCATACTTCCAAAGATATTGTCCATTTTGTAC
Organism: Hordeum marinum; assembly: GCA_022496015.1. NCBI lineage: Eukaryota > Viridiplantae > Streptophyta > Magnoliopsida > Poales > Poaceae > Hordeum > Hordeum marinum. Next base: position 474,945,582 of record CM039678.1, read on the forward strand.
ACGAAGTGCATCCAGTTTTTGCCGTAACCCTCTCAACTTTTCATAACCTGCTATGTGGGTGAAATTATGATACCATGGCAACTTTCAACCTTTTCAGAGTTCATTTGAAGTGCTTTTCGATTTCAGGGGTTATTTAGCTCAAAAAATTAGTAAGTGCATGAAAAATACCAAATGGAGTCAGAAAGGGTTGAAAATTGATGATGTGGCTTTGAATGGTGCGTTTAAACACACAAAAAGCATGGATTTAAAATAAGTTCAAAAAATAAAATCCCTTTGTAACAGATGAGTTTTCGTCCGAAACCGTGATACTTCGACAGAGATTGTCCATTTTGTACACGAAGTGCATCCAGTTTTTGCCATAACCCTCTCAACATTTTATAACATGCTATGTGGGTTAAATAATGATACCATGCCAACTTTCAACCTTTTAAGAGTTCATTTGAGGTGCTTTTCAATTTCAGGGTTATTTAGCTCAAAAAATCAATAAGTGCATGAAAAATACCAAATGAAGTTAGAAAGTTTTGAAAATTGATGACGTGGCTTTCAATGGTGCATTTTGAACACACAAAAAGTATAGAGTTCAAATAAGTTAAAAAAATGAAATCCCTTTGCAACGGATGAGTTTTCGTCCGAAACCCTGATATTTCAAAACGGATTGCCCATTTTGTACACGAGGTGCATCCAATTTTTGCCGTAACCCCCTCAAATTTTTAGCTCATGCTATGTGGGTGAATTTAGTATACCATGCCAACTTCCAAACTTTTCAGAGTTCATTTGCAGTGCTTTCCATTTTCAGGATTATTTAGCTCAAAATATCACTAAGTGCATGAAAAATATCAAATGAAGTCAGAAAGTTTTGATAATTTGTGATGTGGCTTTGAATGGTGCATTTTGAGCACACAAAAAGTATGGAGTTCAAATAAGTTAAAAAATGAAATCCCTTTGTAACAGATGAGTCTTCGTCTCAAACCATGATACTTCGAAAGACATTGTCCATTTTGTACACGAAGTGCATCCAGTTTTTGTCGTAACCCTCTCAACTTTTTAGCTCATGCTATGTGGGTGAAATGAGGATACCATGCCAACTATCATCCTTTTCAGAGTTCATTTGAAGTGCTTTTCAATTTCAGGGTTATTTAGCTCAAAAAAATCAATAAGTCCATGAAAAATACCAAATGAAGTGGGAAAGTTTTTGAAAATTGATGATGTGGCTTTGAATGGTGCGTTTAAACACACAAAAAGCACGGAGTTAAAATAAGTTCAAAAAATAAAATCCCTTTGTAACAGATGAGTTTTCGTCCGAAACCGTGATACTTCGACACAGATTGTCCATTTTGTACACGAAGTGCATCCAGTTTTTGCCACAACCCTCTCAACATTTTATAACATGCTATGTGGGTTAAATAATGATACCATGCCAACTTTCAACCTTTTAAGAGTTCATTTGAGGTGCTTTTCAATTTCAGGGTTATTTAGCTCAAAAAATCAATAAGTGCATGAAAAATACCAAATGAAGTTAGAAAGTTTTTAAAATTGATGACGTGGCTTTGAATGGTGCATTTTGAACACACAAAAAGTATGGAGTTCAAATAAGTTAAAAAATGAAATCCCTTTGTAACAGATGAGTTTTCGTCCGAAACCGTGATACTTCGAAAGAGATTGTCCATTTTGTACACGAAGTGCATCCAGTTTTTGCCATAACCCCCTCAACATCTTATAACATGCTATGTGGGTGAAATAATGATACCATGCCAACTTTCAACCTTTTAAGAGTTCATTTGAAGTGCTTTTCAATTTCAGGGTCATTTAGTTCAAAAATCAATAAGTGGATGAAAAATACCAAATGAAGTTAGAAAGTTTTGAAAATTGAAGATGTGGCTTTGAATGGGGCATTTTGAACACACAAAAAGTATGGAGTTCAAATAAGTTAAAAAAATGAAATCCCTTTGTAACAGATGAGTGTTCGTCCAAAACCGTGATACTTCGAAACGGATTGCCCATTTTGTACACGAGGTGCATCTAATTTTTTCCTTAACCCTCTCAACTTTTTAGCTCATGCTACGTGGGTGAATTTATTATACCATGCCAACTTTCAAACTTTTCAGAGTTCATTTGAAGTGCTTTTCATTTTCAGGGTTATTTAGCTCAAAAAATCAGTAAGTGCATGAAAAATATCAAATGAAGTCAGAAAGTTTTGATAATTGGTGACTTGGCTTTGAATGGTGCATTTTGAGCACACAAAAAGTATGGAGTTCAAATAAGTTCAACAAAATGAAATCCCTTTGTAACAGATGAGTCTTCGTCTCAAACCGTCATACTTCGAAAGACATTGTCCATTTTGTACACAAAGTGCATCCAATTTTTGTCCTAACCCTCTCTACGTTTTAGCTCATGCTATGTGGGTGAAATGAGGATACCATGCCAACTATCATCCTTTTTAGAGTTCACTTGAAGTTCTTTTCAATTTCAGGGTTATTTAGCTCAAAAAATCAGTAAGTGCTTAAAAATACCAAATGAAATCAGAAAGTTTTGAAAAGTGATGATGTGGCTTTGAATGGTGCATTTTGAACACACAAAAAGTATGGAGTTCAAATAAGTTCAAAAAAATGAAATCCCTTTGTAACAGATGAGTTTTCATCCGAAACCCTGATACTTCCAAAGATATTGTCCATTTTGTACACGAAGTGCATCCAGTTTTTGCAGTAACACTCTCAACTTTTCATAACATGCTATGTGGGTGAAATTATGATACCATTACAACTTTCAACCTTTTCAGAGTACATTTGAAGTGCATTTCAATTTCAGGGTTATTTAGCTCAAAAAATCAGTAAGTGCATTAAAAATACCAAATGAGTTCAGAAAGGGTTGAAAATTGATGATGTGGCTTTTAATGGTGCATTTAGAACACACAAAAAGTATGGAGTTCCAATAAGTTCAAAAAAATGAAAAAAAAAACCTTTGTAACAGATGAGTTTTCGTCAAAAACTGTGATACTTCGAAAGAGATTATCCATTTTGTACACGAAGTGCATCTAGTTTTTGCCTTAAACCTCTCAACTTTTTATAACATGATATGTGGGTGAAATGATGATACCATGGCAACTTTCAACCTTTGAAGAGTTCATTTGAAGTGCTTTCCAATTTTAGGGTTATTTAGCACAAAAAGCTAGTAAGTGCATGAAAAATATGAAATGAAGTCAGAAAGGGTTGAAATTCATGATGTGACTTTGAATGGTGCATTTTAAAAATAAAAAAAGCATGCAGTTAAAATAAGTTAAAAAAATGAAATCCCTTTGTAACAAATGAGTTTTCATTCGAAAGCGTGATACTTCAAAATATAATTTCCATTTTGTACACGAAGTGCATCTAGTTTTTGACGTAACCCTCTCAACTTTTTATCTCATGCTATGTGGGTGAAATGATGATACCATGCCAACTTTCAACCTTTTCAGAGTTCATTTCGAGTGCTTTTCAATTTCAGGGTTATTTACCTCAAAAATCAGTAAGTGCATAAAAATACCAAATGAAGTCAGAAAGTTTTAAAAATTGATGATGTGGCTTTGAATGGTGCATTTTGAACACTCAAACAGTATGGAGTTCAAATAAGTTCGAAAATGAAATCCCTTTGTAACAGATGAGTTTTCGTCCGAAACCAAGATACTTCGAAAGATATTGTCCATTTTCTACACGAAGTGCATCCAGTTTTTGCCATAACCCTCTCAACATTTTCAGAGTTCATTTCAAGTGCTTTTCAATTTCAGGGTTATTTAGCTCAAAAAATCAGTAAGTGCATGAAAAATACCAAATGAAGTCAGAAAGGGTTGAAAATTGATGATGTGTCTTTGAATGGTGCATTTTAAACACACAAAAAGCACGGAGTGAAAATAAGTTCAAAAAAAGAAAATCCCTTTGTAACAGATGAGTTTTCGTCAGAAACCGTGATACTTCGAAAGGGATTGTCCATTTTGTACATGAAGTGCATCCAGTTTTTGCGGTAACCGTCTCAACTTATTATAACATGCTATCTGGGTGAAATAATGATACGATGACAACTTTCAACCTTTTAAGACTTCATTTGAGGTGCTTTTCAATTTCAGGGTTATTTAGCTCAAAAAATCAATAAGTGCATGAAAAATACCAAATGAAGTTAGAAAGTCTTGAAAATCGATGATGTGGCTTTGAATGGTGCATTTCGAACACACAAAAAGTATGGAGTTCAAATAAGTTAAAAAATGAAATCCCTTTGTAACAGATGAGTTTTCGTCCGAAACCGTGATACTTCGAAACGGATTGCCCATTTTGTACACGAGGTGCATCCAATTTTTGCCGTAACCCTCTCAACCTTTTAGCTCATGCTATGTGCGTGAATTTAGTATACCATGCCAACTTTCAAACTTTTCAGAGTTCATTTGAAGTGCTTTTCATTTTCAGGGTTATTTAGCTCAAAAAATCAGTAAGTGCATGAAAAATATCAAATGAAGTCAGAAAGTTTTGATAATTGGTGATGTGGCTTTGAATGGTGCATTTTGATCACACAAAAAGTATGGACTTCAAATAAGTTCAAAAAAATGAAATCCCTTTGTAACAGATGAGTCTTTGTCTGAAACCGTGATACTTCGAAAGAGATTGTCCATTCTGTACATGAAGTGCATCCAGTTTTTGTCGTAACCCTCTCAACTTTTTAGCTCATGCTATGTCGGTGAAATGAGGATACCAGGCCAACTATCATCCTTTTCAGAGTTCATTTGAACTGCTTTTCAATTTCAGGGTTATTTAGCTCAAAAAATTAGTAAGTGCATGAAAATTACGAAATGAAGTCACAAAGGTTTGAAATTGATGATGTGACTTTGAATGGTACATTTTAAAAATAAAAAAAGCATGCAGTTAAAATAAGTTCAAAAAAAAATCCCTTTGTAACAGATGAGTTTTCATTCGAAACCGTGATACTTCAAAATATATTTTCCATTTTGTACACGACGTGCATCTAGTTTTTGACGTAACCCTCTCAACTTTTTATCTCATGCTATGTGGGTGAAATGATGATACCATGCCAACTTTCAACCTTTTCAGAGTTCATTCGAAGTGCTTTTCAATTTCAGGGTCATTTACCTCAAAAAATCAGTAAGTGCATAAAAATACCAAATGAAGTCCAAAAGTTTTGAAAATTGATGATGTGGCTTTGAATGGTGCATTTTGAACACTCAAACAGTATGGAGTTCAAATAAGTTCAAAAATGAAATCCCTTTGTAACAAATGAGTTTTCGTCCGAAACCAAGATACTTCGAAAGATATTGTCCATTTTCTACACGAAGTGCATCCAGTTTTTGCCATAACCCTCTCAACTTTTTATCACATGCTATGTGGGTGAAATTATGATACCATGGCAACTTTCAACCTTTTCAGAGTTCATTTCAAGTGCTTTTCAATTTTAGGGTTATTTAGCTCAAAAAATCAGTAAGTGCATGAGAAATACCAAATGAAGTCAGAAAGGGTTGAAAATTGATGATGTGGCTTTGAATGGTGCATTTTGAGCACACAAAAAGTATGGAGTTCAAATAAGTTCAAAAAAAGGAAATCCCTTTGTAACAGATGAGTTTTCGTCCGAAACCGTGATACTTCGAAACAGATTGTCCATTTTGTACACGAAGTGCATCTAGTTTTTGTCGTAACCCTCTCAACATTTTATAGCGTGCAATGTGAGTGAAATAATGATACCATGCCAGCTTCCAACCTTTTAAGAGTTCATTTGAAGTGCATTTCAATTTCAGGGTTATTTAGCTCAAAAAATGAATAAGTGCATGAAAAATACCAAACGAAGTCAGAAAGGGTTGAAAATTGATTATGTGGCTTTGAATGGTGCATTTTAAACACACAAAAGGCATGGAGTTAAAATAAGTTCAAAAAATGAAATCCCTTTCTAACATATGAGTTTTCGTCTTAAACCGTGATACTTCAAAAGGGATTGTCCATTTTGTACACGAAGTGCATCCAGTTTTTGCCGTAACCGTCTCAACTCTTTATAACATGCTATGTGGGTGAAATAATTATATCATGCCAACTTTCAACCTTTTAAGAGTTCATTTGAGGTGCTTTTCAATCTCAGGGTTATTTAGCTCAAAAAATCAATAAGTGCATGAAAAATACCAAATGAAGTTAGAAAGTTTTGAAAATTCATGATGTGGCTTTGAATGGTGCATTTTGAACACACAAAAAGTATGGAGTTCAAATAAGTTAAAAAATGAAATCGCTTTGTAACAGATGGGTTTTCGTCCGAAACCGTGATACTTCGAAACGGATTGCCCATTTTGTACACGAGGTGCATCCAATTTTCGCCGTAACCCTCTCAACTTTTTAGCTCATCCTATGTGGGTGAATTTAGAATACCATGCCAAATTTCAAAATTTCCAGAGTTCATTTGAAGTGCTTTTCATTTTCAGGGTTATTTAGCTCAAAAAATCAGTAAGTGCATGAAAAATATCAAATGAAGTCAGAAAGTTTTGATAATTGGTGATGTGGCTTTGAATCGTGCATTTTGAGCACACAAAAATTATGGAGTTCAAATAAGTTCAAAAAAATGAAATCCCTTTGTAACAGATGAGTCTTCGTCTCAAACCGTGAAACTTCGAAAGAGATTGTCCATTTTGTACACGAAGTGCATCCAGTTTTTCTCGTAACCCGCTCCACTTTTTAGCTCATGCTATGTGGGTGAAATGAGGATACCATGCCAACTATCATCCTTTTCAGAGTACATTTGAAGTGCTTTTCAATTTCAGGGTTATTTAGCTCAAAAAAATTAGTAAGTGCATGAAAAATACCAAATGAAGTCAGAATGTTTTGAAAATTGATGATGTGGCTTTTAATGGTGCATTTTGAACACAAAAAAAGTATGGAGTTCAAATAAGTTCAAAAAAATGAAATCCCTTTGTAACAGATGAGTTTTCATCCGAAACACTGATACTTCCAAAGATATTGTCCATTTTGTACACGAAGTGCATCCAGTTTTTGCCGTAACCCTCTCAACTTTTTATAACATGCTATGTGGGTGAAATTATGATACCATGGCAACTTTCAACCTTTCCAGAGTTCATTTGAAGTGCTTTTCAATTTCAGGGGTTATTTAGCTCAAAAAATTAGTAAGTGCATGAAAAATACCAAATGGAGTCAGAAAGGGTTGAAAATTGATGATGTGGCTTTGAATGGTGCATTTAAACACACAAAAAGCATGGAGTTAAAATAAGTTCAAAAATAAAATCCCTTTGTAACAGATAAGTTTTCGTCCGAAACGTGATACTTCGAAACAGATTGTCCATTTTGTACACGAAGTGCATCCAGTTTTTGCCATAACACTCTCAACATTTTAGAACATGCTATGTGGCTGAAATAATGATACCATGCCAACTTTCAACCTTTTAAGAGTTCATTTGAAGTGCATTTCAATTTCAGGGTTATTTAGCTCAAAAATCAATAAGTGCATGAAAAATACCAAATGAAGTTAGAAAGTTTTGAAAATTGATGATGTGGCTTTGAATGGTGCATTTTGAACACACAAAAAGTATGGAGTTCAAATAAGTTAAAAAAATGAAATCCCTTTGTAACAGATGAGCTTTCGTCCAAAACAGTGATACTTCGAAACGGATTGCCCATTTTGTACACGAGGTGCATCTAATTTTTGCCGTGACCCTCTCAACTTTTTAGCTCATGCTATGTGGGTGAATTTAGTATACCATGCCAACTTTCAAACTTTTCAGAGTTCATTTGAAGTGCTTTTCATTCTCAGGGTTATTTAGCTCAAAAAATCAGTAAGTGCATGAAAAATATCAAATGAAGTCAGAAAGTTTTGATAATTGCTGATGTAGCTTTGAATGGTGCATTTTGATCACACAAAAAGTATGGAGTTCAAATAAGTTCAAAAAAATGAAATCCCTTTGTAACAGATGAGTCTTCGTCTCAAACCGTGATACTTCGAAAGACATTGTCCATTTTGTACACGAAGTGCATCCAGTTTTTGTCGTAACCCTCTCTACTTTTTACCTCATGCTATCTGGGTGAAATTAGGATACCATGCCAACTATCATCCTTTTCAGAGTTCATTTGAAGTTTTTTTCAATTTCAGGGTTATTTAGCTCAAAAAAATCACTAAGTGCATGAAAAATACCAAATGAAGTCAGAAAGTTTGGAAAAGTGATGATGTGGCTTTCAATGGTGCATTTTGAACACACAAAATGTATGGAGTTCAAATAAGTTCAAAAAAATGAAATCCCTTTGTAACAGATGAGTTTTCATCCGAAACCCTGATACTTCCAAAGATATTGTCCATTTGGTACACGAAGTGCATCCAGTTTTTGCCATAACCCTCTCAACTTTTCATAACATGTTATGTGGGTGAAAGTATGATACCATGGCAACTTTCAACCTTTTCAGAGTTCATTTGAAGGGCTTTTCAATTTCAGGGTTATTTAGCTCAAAAAATTAGTAAGTGCATTAAAAATACCAAATGAAGTCACAAAGGGTTGAAAATTGATGATGTGGCTTTTAATGGTGCATTTTGAACACACAAAAAGTATGGAGTTCAAATAAGTTAAAAAAAAGGAAATCCCTTTGTAACAAATGAGTTTTCGTTACAAACTGTGATACTTCGAAAGAGATAGTCCATTTTGTACACGAAGTCCATCTAGTTTTTGCCTTAAACCTCTCAACTTTTTATAACCTGATATGTGGGTGAAATGATGATACCATGGCAACTTTCAACCTTTCCAGAGTTCATTTGAAGCGCTTTTCAATTTCAGGGTTATTTAGCTTAAAAAATTAGTAAGTGCATGAAAAATACGAAATGAAGTCAGAAAGGGTTCAAATTGATGATGTGACTTTGAATGGTACATTTTAAAAATAAAAAAAGCATCCAGTTAAAATAAGTTCAAAAAATGAAATCCCTTTGTAAGAGATGAGTTTTCATTCGAAACCGTGATACTTCAAAATATATTTTCTATTTTGTACACGAAGTGCATCTAGTTTTTGACGTAACCCTCTCAACTTTTTATCTCATGCTATGTGGGTGAAATGATGATACCATGCCAACTTTCAACCTTTTCAGAGTTCATTTGAAGTGCTTTTCAATTTCAGGGTCATTTACCTCAAAAAATCAGTAAGTGCATAAAAATACCAAATGAAGTCAGAAAGTTTTGAAAATTGATGATGTGGCTTTGAATGGTGCATTTTGAACACTCAAACAGTATGGAGTTCAAATAAGTTCAAAAATGAAATCCCTTTGTAACAGATGAGTTTTCGTCCGAAACCAAGATACTTCCAAAGATATTGTCCATTTTCTACACGAAGTGCATCCAGTTTTTGCCATAACCCTGTCAACTTTTTATCACATGCTATGTGGGTGAAATTATGATTCCATGGCAACTTTCAACCTTTTCAGAGTTCATTTCAAGTGCTTTTCAATTTTAGGGTTATTTAGCTCAAAAAATCAGTAAGTGCATGAGAAATACCAAATGAAGTCAGAAAGGGTTGAAAATTGATGATGTGGCTTTGAATGGTGCATTTCAAACACACAAAAAGCATGGAGTTAAAATAAGTTCAAACAATGAAATCCCTTTGTAACAGATGAGTTTTCGTCTGAAACCGTGATACTTCGAAAGGGATTGTCCATTTTGTAAACGAAGTGCATCCAGTTTTTGCCGTAACCGTCTCAACTTTTTATAACATGCTATGTGGGTGAAATAATGATACCATGCCAACTTTCAACCTTTTAAGAGTTCATTTGAGGTGCTTTTCAATTTCAGGGTTATTTAGCTCAAAAAATCAATAAGTGCATGAAAAATACCAAATGAAGTTAGAAAGTTTGAAAATTGATGATGTGGCTTTGAATGGTGCATTTTGAACACACAAAAAGTATGGAGTTCAAATAAGTTAGAAAAATGAAATCCCTTTGCAACAGATGAGTTTTCGTCCGAAACCGTGATACTTCGAAACGGATTGCCCATTTTGTACACGAGGTGCATCCAATTTTTGCCGTAACCCTCTCAACTTTGTAGCTCATGATATGTGGGTGAATTTATTATACCATGCCATCTTTCAAACTTTTCAGAGTTCATTTGAAGTGCTTTTCATTTTCAGGGTTATTTAGCTCAAAAAATCAGTAAGTGCATGAAAAATATCAAATGAAGTCAGAAAGTTTTGATAATTGGTGATGTGGCTTTGAATGGTGAATTTTGAGCACACAAAAATTATGGAGCTCAAATAAGTTCAAGAAAATGAAATCCCTTTGTAACAGATGACTTTTCGTCCGAAACCGTGATACTTCGAAAGAGATTGTCCATTTTGTACACGAAGCGCATCCAGTTTTTGTCGTAACCCTCTCAACTTTTTAGCTCATGCTATGTGGGTGAAATGAGGATACCATGCCAAGTAGCATCCTTTTCAGAGTTCATTTGAAGTGCTTTTCAATTTCAGGGTTATTTAGCTCAAAAATATCAATAAGTGCATGAAAAATACCAAATGAAGTCAGAAAGTTTTTAAAAGTGATGATGTGGCTTTCAATGGTGCATTTTGAACACAAAAAAAGTATGGAGTTCAAATAAGTTCAAAAAAATGAAATCCCTTTGTAACAGATGACTTTTCATCCGAAACCCTGATGCTTCCAAAGATATTGTCCATTTTGTACATGAAGTGCATCCAGTTTTTGCCGTAACCCTCTCAACTTTTTATAACATGCTATGTGGGTGAAATTATGATACCATGGCAACTTTCTACCTTTTTAGAGTTCATTTGAAGTGCTTTTCAATTTCAGGGTTATTTAGCTCAAAAAATCAGTAAGTCCATTAAAAATACAAAATGGAGTCAGAAAGGGTTGAAATTTCATGATGTGGCTTTGAATGGTGCATTTTAAACACACATAAAGCATGGAGTTAAAATAAGTTCAAAAAATAAAATCCCTTTGTAACAGATGAGTTCTCGTCCGAAACCGTGATACTTCGAAAGAGATTGTGCATTTTGTACACGAAGTGCATCCAGTTTTTGCTATAACCCTCTCAACATTTTATAACATGGTATGTGGGTGAAATAATGATACCATGCCAACTTTCAACCTTTTAAGAGTTCATTTGAGGTGCTTTTCAAATTTTAGGGTTATTTAGCTGAAAAATCAATAAGTGCATGAAAATAACCAAATGAAGTTAGAAAGTTTTCAAAATTGATGATGTGGCATTGAATGGTGCATTTTGAACACACAAAAAGTATGGAGTTCAAATAAGTTAAAAAATGAAATCCCTTTGAAACATATGAGTTTTCGTCCGAAACCGTGATACTTCGAAACGGATTGCCCATTTTGTACACGAGGTGCATCTAATTTTTGCCGTAACCCTCTCAACTTTTTAGCTCATGCTATGTGGGTGAATTTAGTATACCATGCCAACTTTCAAACTTTTCAGAGTTCATTTGAAGTGCTTTTCATTTTCAGGGTTATTTAGCTCAAAAAATCAGTAAGTGCATGAAAAATATCAAATGAAGTCAGAAAGTTTTGATAATTGGTGATGTGGCTTTGAATGGTGCATTTTGAGCACAAAAAAAGTATGGAGCTCAAATAAGTTCAAGAAAATGAAATCCCTTTGTAACAGATGACTTTTCGTCCGAAACCGTGATACTTCGAAAGAGATTGTCCATTTTGTACACAAAGTGCATCCAGTTTTTGTCGTAACCCTCTCAACTTTTTAGCTCATGCTATGTGGGTGAAATGAGGATACCATGGCAAGTAGCATTTTTTTTCAGAGTTCATTTGAAGTGTTTTTCAATTTCAGGGTTAGTTAGCTCAAAAATATCAATAAGTGCATGAAAAATACCAAATGAAGTCAGAAAGTTTTGAAAAGTGATGATGTGGCTTTCAATGGTGCATTTTGAACACAAAAAAAGTATGGAGTTCAAATAAGTTCAAAAAAATGAAATCCCTTTGTAACATATGACTTTTCATCCGAAACCGTGATACTTCCAAAGATATTGTCCATGTTGTACACGAAGTGCATCCAGTTTTTGCCGTAACCCTCTCAACTTTTTATAACATGCTATGTGGGTGAAATTATGATACCATGGCAACTTTCAACCTTTTTAGAGTTCATTTGAAGTGCTTTTCAATTTCAGGGTTATTTAGCTCAAAAAAATCAGTAAGTGCATTAAAAATACCAAATGAAGTCAGAAAGGGTTCAAAATTCATGATGTGGCTTTTAATGGTGCATTTAGAACAAACAAAAACTATGGAGTTCAAATAAGTTCAAAAAAATGAAATCCCTTTGTAACAGATGAGTTTTCGTCAGAAACTGTGATACTTCGAAAGAGATTGTCCATTTTGTACACGAAGTGCATCTAATTTTTGCCTTAACCCTCTCATGTTTTTATAACATGATATGTGGGTGAAATGATGATACCATGGCAACTTTCAACCTTTCCACAGTTCATTTGAAGCGCTTTTCAATTTCAGGGTTATTTAGCTCAAAAAATTAGTAAGTGCATGAAAAATACGAAATGAAGTCAGAAAGGGTTGAAATTGATGATGTGACCTTGAATGGTGCATTTTAAAAATAAAAAAAGCATGCAGTTAAAATAATTTCAAAAAATGAAATCCCTTTGTAACAGATGAGTTTTCATTTGAAACTGTGATACTTCAAAATAAAGTTTCCATTTGGTACACGAAGTGCATCTAGTTTTTGACGTAACCCTCTCAACTTTTTATCTCATGCTATGTGGGTGAAATAATGATACCATGCCAACTTTCAACCTTTTCAGAGTACATTTGAGGTGCTTTTCAATTTCAGTGTTATTTACCTCAAAAAATTAGTAAGTGCATAAAAATACCAAATGAAGTCAGAAAGTTTTGAAAATTGATGATGTGGCTTTGAATGGTGCATTTTGAACACTCAAACAGTATGGAGTTCAAATAAGTTCAAAAATGAAATCCCTTTGTAACAGATGAGGTTTCGTCCGAAACCATGATTCTTCGAAAGATATTGTCCATTTTCTACACGAAGTGCATCCAGTTTTTGCCATAACCCTCTCAACTTTTATCACATGCTATGTGGGTGAAATGATGATACCATGGCAACTTTCAACCTTTTCACAGTTCATTTGAAGTGCTTTTCAATTTCAGGGTTATTTAGCTCAAAAAATCAGTAAGTGCATGAAAAATACCAAATGAAGTCAGAAAGGGTTGAAAATTGATGATGTGGCTTTGAATGGTGCATTTTAAACACACAAAAAGCATGGAGTTAAAATAAGTTCAAAAACTGAAATCCCTTTGTAACAGATAAGATTTCGTCTGAAACCGTGATACTTCGAAAGGGATTGTCCATTTTGTACACGAAGTGCATCCAGTTTTTGCCGGAACCATCTCAACTTTTTATAACATGCTATGTGGGTGAAATAATGATACCATGCCAACTTTGAACCTTTTCAGAGTTCATTTGAGGTGCTTTTCAATTTCAGGGTTATTTAGCTCAAAAAAGCAATAAGTGCATGAAAAATACCAAATGAAGTTTGAAAGTTTTGAAAATTGATGATTCGGCTTTGAATGGTGCATTTTGAACACACGAAAAGTATGGAGTTCAAATAAGTTCAAAAAAATGAAATCCCTTTGTAACAGATGAGTTTTCGTCCAAAACCGTGATACTTCGAAAGAGATTGTCCATTTTGTACACGAAGTGCATCCAGTTTTTGCCATAACCCTCTCAACATTTTATAACATGCTATGTGGGTTAAATAATGATACCATGCCAACTTTCAACCTTTTAAGAGTTCATTTGAGGTGCTTTTCAATTTCAGGGTTATTTAGCTCAAAAAATCAATAAGTGCATGAAAAATACCAAATGAAGTTAGAAAGTTTTGAAAATTGATGACGTGGCTTTGAATGGTGCATTTCGAACACACAAAAAGTATAGAGTTCAAATAAGTTAAAAAAATGAAATCCCTTTGCAACGGATGAGTTTTCGTCCGAAACCCTGATATTTCAAAACGGATTGCCCATTTTGTACACGAGGTGCATCCAATTTTTGCCGTAACCCTCTCAACTTTTTAGCTCATCCTATGTGGGTGAATTTAGTATACCTTGCCAACTTTCAAACTTTTCAGAGTTCATTTGAAGTGCTTTCCAATTTCAGGGTTATTTAGCTCAAAAAATCAGTAAGTGCATGAAAAATATCAAATGAAGTCAGAATGTTTTGATAATTGGTGATGTGATTTTGAATAGAGCATTTTGAACACACAAAATGTATGGAGTTCAAATAAGTTCAAAAAATGAAATCCCTTTGTAACAGATGAGTTTTCGTCCGAAACCGTGATACTTCGAAAGAGATTGTCCATTTTGTACATGAAGTGCATCCAGTTTTTGCCGTAAAACTCTCAACTTTTTAGCCCATGCTATTTGGGTGAAATTAGTATCCATGACAACTATCAACCTTTTCAGAGTTCACTTGAAGTGCTTTTCAATTTCAGGGTTATTTTAGCCCAAAAAACAGTAAATGCATGAAAAATACCAAATACAGTCAGAAAGTTTTGAAAACTGATGAGGTGGCTTTGAATGGTGAATTTTGAACACAAAAAAGTATGGAGTTCAAATAAGTTCAAAAAAATGAAATCCCTTTGTAACAGATGAGTTTTCGTCCGAAATCGTGATACTTCGAAACGGATTGCCCATTTTGTACACGAGGTGCATCCAATTTTTGCCGTAACCCTCTCAACTTTTTAGCTCATCCTATGTGGGTGAATTTAGTATACCTTGCCAACTTTCAAACTTTTCAGAGTTCATTTGAAGTGCTTTCCAATTTCAGGGTTATTTAGCTCAAAAAATCAGTAAGTGCATGAAAAATATCAAATGAAGTCAGAATGTTTTGATAATTGGTGATGTGGCTTTGAATAGTGCATTTTGAACACACAAAATGTATGGAGTTCAAATAAGTTCAAAAAATGAAATCCCTTTGTAACAGATGAGTTTTCGTCCGAAACCGTGATACTTCGAAAGAGATTGTCCATTTTGTACACGAAGTGCATCCAGTTTTTGCCGTCAAACTTTCAACTTTTTAGCCCATGCTATTTGGGTGAAATTAGTATGCCATGACAACTATCAACCTTTTCAGAGTTCACTTGAAGTGCTTTTCAATTTCAAGGTTATTTTAGCTCAAAAAACAGTAAATGCATGAAAAATACCAAATACAGTCAGAAAGTTTTGAAAACTGATGAGGTGGCTTTGAATGGTGAATTTTGAACACAAAAAAGTATGGAGTTTAAATAAGTTCAAAAAAATGAACTCCCTTTGTAACAGATGAGTTTTCGTGCGAAACCGTCATACTTCGAAAGATATTGTCCATTTTGTACACGAAGTGCATCCACTTTGTGCCGTAATCCTCTCAACTTTTAACTCATGCTATGTGGGTGAAATGGTGATACCATGCCAACTTTCAACCTTTTCAGAGTTCATTCGAAGTGCTTTTCAATTTCAGGGTTATTTAGCTCAAAAAATGAGTAAGAGCATGAAAAATACCAAATGAAGTCGAAACGTTTTGAAAATTGATTATGTGGCTTTGAATGGTGCATATTGAACACACAAAAAGTATGGAGTTCAAATAAGTTCGAAAAAATGAAATCCCTTTGTAACAGACGAGTTTTCGTCCAAAACCGTGATTCTTCGAAACAGATTGTCCATTTTGTACACGAAGTGCATCCAGTTTTTGTCGTAACCCTCTCAACTTTTTAGCTCATGCTATGTGGGTTAATTTAGTATGCCATGCCAACTTTCAACCTTTTTAGAGTTCATTTGAGGTGCTTTTCAATTTCAGTATTATTTACCTCAAAAAATTAGTAAGTGCATAAAAATACCAAATGAAGTCAGAAAGTTTTGAAAATTGATGATGTGGCTTTGAATGGTGCATTTTGAACACTCAAACAGTATCGAGTTCAAATAAGTTCAAAAATGAAATCCCTTTGTAACAGATGAGTTTTCGTCCGAAACCAAGATAGTTCAATAGATATTGTCCATTTTCTACACGAAGTGCATCCAGTTTTTGCCATAACCCTCTCAACTTTTTATCACATGCTATGTGGGTGAAATTATGATACCATGGCAACTTTCAACCTTTTCAGAGTTCATTTCAAGTGCTTTTCAATTTTAGGGTTATTTAGCTCAAAAAATCAGTAAGTGCATGAGAAATACCAAATGAAGTCAGAAAGGGTTGAAAATTGATGATGTGGCTTTGAGTGGTGCATTTTAAAAACACAAAAAGCATGGAGTTAAAATAAGTTAAAAAAAAAGAAATCCCTTTATAACAGATGAGTTTTCGTCTGAAACCGTGATACTTCGAAAGGGATTGTCCATTTTGTACACGAAGTGCCTCCAGTTTTTCCCGTAACCGTCTCAACTTTTTATAACATGCTATGTGGGTGAAATAATGATACCATGCCAACTTTCAACCTTTTAAGAGTTCATTTGAGGTGCTTTTCAATTTCAGGGTTATTTAGCTCAAAAAATCAATAAGTGCATGAAAAATACCAAATGAAGTTAGAAAGTTTGAAAATTGATGATGTGGCTTTGAATAGTGCATTTTGAACACACAAAAAGTATGGAGTTCAAATAAGTTTAAAAAATGAAATCCGTTTGTAACATATGAGTTTTCGGTCCGAAACCGTGATACTTCGAAGCGGATTGCCCATTTTGTACACGAGGTGCATCTAATTTTTGCCGTAACCCTCTCAAATTTTTAGCTCATGATATGTGGGTGAATTTAGTATACCATGCCAACTTTCAAACTTTTCAGAGTTCATTTGAAGTGCTTTTCATTTTCAGGGTTATTTAGCTCAAAAAATCAGTAAGTGCATGAAAAATATCAAATGAAGTTAGAAAGTTTTGATAATTGGTGATGTGTCTTTGAATGGTGCATTTTGAGCAAACAAAAAGTATGGAGCTCAAATAAGTTCAATAAAATGAAATCCCTTTGTAACAGATGACTTTTCGTCCGAAACCGTGATACTTCAAAAGAGATTGTCCATTTTGCACACGAAGTGCATCCAGTTTTTGTCGTAACCCTCTCAACTTTTTAGCTCATGCTATGTGGGTGAAATGAGGATACCATGCCAAGTATCATCCATTTCAGAGTTCATTTGAAGTGCTTTTCAATTTCAGGGTTATTTAGCTCAAAAATATCAATAAGTGCATGAAAAATACCAAATGAAGTCAGAAAGTTTTGAAAAGTGATGATGTGGCTTTGAATGGTGCATTTTGAACACACAAAAAGTATGGAGTTCAAATAAGTTTAAAAAATGAATTCCCTTTGTAACATATGAGTTTTCGGTCCGAAACCGTGACACTTCGAAACGGATTGCCCATTTTGTACACGAGGTGCATCTAATTTTTGCCGTAAACCTCTCAACTTTTTAGCTCATGCTATGTGGGTGAATTTAGTATACCATGCCAACTTTCAAACTTTTCAGAGTTCATTTGAAGTGCTTTTCATTTTCAGGGTTATTTAGCTCAAAAAATCAGGAAGTGCATGAAAAATATCGAATGAAGTCAGAAAGGTTTGATAATTGGTGATGTGGTTTTGAATGGTGCATTTTGAGCAAACACAAAGTATGGAGCTCAAATAAGTTCAAGAAAATGAAATCCCTTTGTAAGAGATGACTTTTCGTCCGAAACCGTGATACTTCGAAAGAGATTGTCCATTTTGTACACGAAGTGCATCCAGTTTTTGTCGTAACCCTCTCAACTTTTTAGCTCATGCTATGTGGGTGAAATGAGGATACCATGCCAAGTATCATCCTTTTCAGAGTTCATTTGAAGTGCTTTTCAATTTCAGGGTTATTTAGCTCAAAAATATCAATAATTGCATGAAAAATACCAAATGAAGTCAGAAAGTTTTGAAAAGTGATGATGTGGCTTT
Source organism: Hordeum marinum (assembly GCA_022496015.1). Taxonomy (NCBI): domain Eukaryota; kingdom Viridiplantae; phylum Streptophyta; class Magnoliopsida; order Poales; family Poaceae; genus Hordeum; species Hordeum marinum. The sequence continues at coordinate 474,963,499 of CM039678.1, forward strand.
CAATGGTGCATTTTGAACACAAAAAAAGTATGGAGTTCAAATAAGTTCAAAAAAATGAAATCCCTTTGTAACAGATGAGTTTTCATCCGAAACCTGATACTTCCAAAGATATTGTCCATTTTGTACACGAAGTGCATCCAGTTTTTGCCGTAACCCTCTCAACTTTTTATAACATGCTATGTAGGTGAAATTATGATACCATGGCAACTTTCAACCTTTTCAGAGTTCATTTGAAGTGCTTTTCAATTTAGGGTTATTTAGCTCAAAAAATCAGTAAGTGCATTAAAAATACCAAATGAAGTCAGAAAGGGTTCAAAATTGATGATGTGGCTTTTAATGGTGCATTTAGAACACACAAAAAGTATGGAGTTCAAATAAGTTCAAAAAAATGAAATCCCTTTGTAACAGATGAGTTTTCGTCAGAAAGTGTGATACTTCGAAATAGATTGTCCATTTTGTACACGAAGTGCATCTAATTTTTGCCTTAACCCTCTCAACTTTTTATAACATGATATGTGGGTTAAATGATGATACCATGGCAACTTTCAACCTTTCGAGAGTTTATTTGAAGTGCTTTTCAATTTTAGGGTTATTTAGCTCAAAAAATTAGTAAGTGGATGAAAAATACGAAATGAAGTCAGAAAGGGTTGAAATTGATGATGTGACTTTGAATGGTGCATTTTAAAAATAAAAAAAGCATGCAGTTCAAATAAGTTCAAAAAAATGAAATCCCTTTGTAACAGACGAGTCTTTGTCTCAAACGGTGATACTTCGAAAGAGATTGTCCATTTTGTACACGAAGTGCATCTAGTTTTTGACGTAACCCTCTCAACTTTTTATCTCATGCTATGTGGGTGAAATGATGATACCATGCCAACTTTCAACCTTTTCAGAGTTCATTTGAGGTGCTTTTCAATTTTAGGGTTATTTAGCTCAAAAAATCATTAAGTGCATGAAAAATACCAAATGAAGTTAGAAAGTTTGAAAATTGATGATGTGGCTTTGAATGGTGCATTTTGAACACACGAAAAGTATATAGTTCAAATAAGTTAAAAAAAATGAAATCCCTTTGTAACAGATGAGTTTTCGTCCGAAACCGTGATACTTCAAAACGGATTGCCCATTTTGTACACGAGGTGCATCCAATTTTTGCCGTAGCCCTCTCAACTTTTTAGCTCATGCTATGTGGGTGAATTTAGTATACCATGCCAACTTTCAAACTTTTCAGAGTTCATTTGAAGTGCTTTTCATTTTCAAGGTTATTTAGCTCAAAAAAATTAGTAAGTGCATGAAAAATATCAAATGAAGTTAGAAAGTTTTGATAATTGGTGATGTGGCTTTGAATGGTGCATTTTGAGCACATAAAAAGTATGGAGTTCAAATAAGTTCAAAAAAATGAAATCCCTTTGTAACAGACGAGTCTTCGTCTCAAACCGTGATACTTCGAAAGAGATTGTCCATTTTGTACACGAAGTGCATCCAGTTATTGTCGTAACCCTCTCAACTTTTAAGCTCATGCTATGTGGGTGAAATGACGATACCATGCCAACTATCATCCTTTTCAGAGTTCATTTCAAGTGGTTTTCAATTTCAGGGTTATTTAGCTCAAAAAAATCAGTAAGTGCATGAAAAATACCAAATGAAGTCAGAAAGTTTTGAAAAGTGATGATGTGGCTTTGAGTGGTGCATTTTGAACACAAAAAAAGTATGGAGTTCAAATAAGTTCAAAAAAATGAAATCCCTTTGTAACACATGAGTTTTAATCCGAAACCCTGATACTTCCAAAGATATTGTCCATTTTGTAAACGAAGTGCATCCAGTTTTTGTCGTAACCCTCTCAACTTTTTATAACATGCTATGTGGGTGAAATTATGATACCATGGCAACTTTCAACCTTTTCAGAGTTCATTTGAAGTGCTTTTCAATTTCAGGGGTTATTTAGCTCAAAAAATTAGTAAGTGCATGAAAAATACCAAATGGAGTCAGAAAGGGTTGAAATTTGATGATGTGGCTTTGAATGGTGCATTTTAAACACACAAAAAGCATGGAGTTAAAATAAGTTCAAAAAATAAAATCCTTTTGTAACAGATGAGTTCTCGTCCGAAACTGTGATACTTCGAAAGAGATTGTGCATTTTGTACACGAAGTGCATCCAGTTTTTGCTATAACCCTCTCAACATTCTATAACATGCTCTGTGGGTGAAATAATGATACCATGCCAACTTTCAACCTTTTAAGAGTTCATTTGAGCTGCTTTTCAAATTTCAGGGTTATTTAGCTCAAAAATCAATAAGTGCATGAAAAATACCAAATGAAGTTAGAATGTTTTGAAAATTGATGATGTGGCTTTGAATGGTGCATTTTGAACACACAAAAAGTATGGAGTTCAAATAAGTTTAAAAAATGAAATCCCTTTGTAACATATGAGTTTTCGGTCCGAAACCGTGATACTTCGAAACGGATTGCCCATTTTGTACACGAGGTGCATCTAATTTTTGCCGTAACCCTCTCAACTTTTTAGCTCATGCTATGTGTGTGAATTTAGTATACCATGCCAACTTTCAAACTTTTCAGAGTTCATTTGAAGTGCTTTTCATTTTCAGGGTTATTTAGCTCAAAAAATCAGTAAGTGCATGAAAAATATCAAATGAAGTTAGAAAGTTTTGATAATTGGTGATGTGGCTTTGAATGGTGCATTTTGAGCAAACAAAAAGTATGGAGCTCAAATAAGTTCAAGAAAATGAAATCCCTTTGTAACAGATGACTTTTCGTCCGAAACCGTGATACTTCAAAAGAGATTGTCCATTTTGTACACGAAGTGCATCCAGTTTTTGTCGTAACCCTCTCAACTTTTTAGCTCATGCTATGTGGGTGAAATGAGGATACCATGCCAAGTATCATCCATTTCAGAGTTCATTTGAAGTGCTTTTCAATTTCAGGGTTATTTAGCTCAAAAATATCAATAAGTGCATGAAAAATACCAAATGAAGTCAGAAAGTTTTGAAAAGTGATGATGTGGCTTTCAATGGTGCATTTTGAACACGAAAAAAGTATGGAGTTCAAATAAGTTCAAAAAAATGAAATCCCTTTGTAACAGATGAGTTTTCATCCGAAACCCTGATACTTCCAAAGATATTGTCCATTTTGTACACGAAGTGCATCCAGTTTTTGCCGTAACCCTCTCAACTTTTTATAACATGCTATGTGGGTGAAATTATGATACCATGGCAACTTTCAACCTTTTCAGAGTTCATTTGAAGTGCTTTTCAATTTCAGGGTTATTTAGCTCAAAAAATCAGTAAGTGCATTAAAAATACCAACTGAAGTCAGAAAGGGTTCAAAATTAATGATGTGGCTTTTAATGGTGCATTTAGAACACAAAAAAAGTATGGAGTTCAAATAAGTTCAAAAAAATGAAATCCCTTTGTAACAGATGAGTTTTCGTCAGAAACTGTGATACTTCGAAAGAGATTGTCCATTTTGTACACGAAGTGCATCTAATTTTTGCCTTCACCCTCTCAACTTTTTATAACATGATATGTGGGTTAAATGATGATACCATGGCAACTTTCAACCTTTCGAGAGTTTATTTGAAGTGCTTTTCAATTTTAGGGTTATTTAGCTCAAAAAATTAGTAAGTGGATGAAAAATACGAAATGAAGTCAGAAAGGGTTGAAATTGATGATGTGACTTGGAATGGTGCATTTTAAAAATAAAAAAAGCATGCAGTTCAAATAAGTTCAAAAAATGAAATCACTTTGTAACAGATGAGTTTTCATTCGAAACTGTGATACTTCAAAATATATTTTCCATTTGGTACACGAAGTGCATCTAGTTTTTGACGTAACCCTCTCAACTTTTTATCTCATGCTATGTGGGTGAAATGATGATACCATGCCAACTTTCAACCTTTTCAGAGTACATTTGAGGTGCTTTTCAATTTCAGTGTTATTTACCTCAAAAAATTAGTAAGTGCATAAAAATACCAAATGAAGTCAGAAAGTTTTGAAAATTGATGATGTGGCTTTGAATGGTGCATTTTGAACACTCAAACAGTATGGAGTTCAAATAAGTTCAAAAATGAAATCCCTTTGTAACAGATGAGTTTTCGTCCGAAACTATGATTCTTCGAAAGATATTGTCCATTTTCTACACGAAGTGCATCCAGTTTTTGTCATAAACCTCTCAACTTTTATCACATGCTATGTGGGTGAAATGATGATACCATGGCAACTTTCAACCTTTTCACCGTTCATTTGAAGTGCTTTTCAATTTCAGGGTTATTTAGCTCAAAAAATCAGTAACTGCATGAAAAATACCAAATGAAGTCAGAAAGGGTTGAAAATTGATGATGTGGCTTTGAATGGTGCATTTTAAACACACAAAAAGCATGGAGTTAAAATAAGTTCAAAAAACTGAAATCCCTTTGTAACAGATGAGTTTTCGTCTGAAACCGTGATACTTCGAAAGGGATTGTCCATTCTGTACACGAAGTGCATCCAGTTTTTGCCGTAACCATCTCAACTTTTTATAACATGCTATGTGGGTGAAATAATGATACCATGCCAACTTTGAACCTTTTCAGAGTCCATTTGAGGTGCTTTTCAATTTCTGGGTTATTTAGCTCAAAAAATCAATAAGTGCATGAAAAATACCAAATGAAGTTAGAAAGTTTTGAAAATTGATGATTTGGCTTTGAATGGTGCATTTTGAACACACAAAATTATGGAGTTCAAATAAGTTCAAAAAAATGAAATCCCTTTGTAACAGATGAGTTTTCGTCTGAGACCGTGATACTATGAAACAGAGTGCCCATTTTGTACACGAGGTGCATCCAATTTTTGCCGTAACCCTCTCAACTTTTTAGCTCATCCTATGTGGGTGAATTTAGTATACCTTGCCAACTTTCAAACTTTTCAGAGTTCATTTGAAGTGCTTTCCAATTTCAGGGTTATTTAGCTCAAAAAATCAGTAAGTGCATGAAAAATATCAAATGAAGTCAGAAAGTTTTGATAATTGGTGATGTGGCTTTGAATAGTGCATTTTGAACACACAAAATGTATGGAGTTCAAATAAGTTCAAAAAATGAAATCCCTTTGTAACAGATGAGTTTTCGTCCGAAACCGTGATACTTCGAAAGAGATTGTCCATTTTGTACACGAAGTGCATCCAGTTTTTTCCGTAAAACTGTCAACTTTTTAGCCCATGCTATGTGGGTGAAATTAGGATACCATGACAACTGTCAAACTTTTCAGAGTTCACTTGAAGTGCTTTTCAATTTCAGGGTTATTTTAGCTCAAAAAACAGTAAATGCATGAAAAATACCAAATAGAGTCAGAAAGTTTTTCATGCACTTCAAATGAAGTCTGAAAAGGTTGAAAGTTGGCATGGTATCACCATTTCACCCACATAGCATGAGTTAAAAGTTGATAGGATTACGACACAAAGTGGATGCACTTCGTGTACAAAATGGACAATATCTTTCGAAGTGTGACGGTTTCGCACGAAAACTCATCTGTTACAAAGGGATTTCATTTTTTTGAACTTATTTGAACTCCATACTTTTTTTCAGACTTCATTTGGTTTTTCAATTTCAGGGTTATTTAGCTCAAAAAAATGAGTAAGAGCATGAAAAATACCAAATGAAGTCAAAACGTTTTGAAAATAGATTATGTGGCTTTGAATGGTGCATTTTGAACACACAAAAAGTAGGGAGTTCAAATAAGTTCAAAAAAATGAAATCCCTTTGTAACAGACGAGTTTTCGTCCGAAACCGTGATTCTTCGAAACAGATTGTCCATTTTGTACACGAAGTGCATCAAGTTTTTGTCGTAACCCTCTCAACTTTTTAGCTCATGCTATGTGGGTTAATTTAGTATGCCATGCCAACTGTCAACCTTTTTAGAGTTCATTTGAAGTGCTTTTCAATTTCAGGGTTATTTAGCTTAAAAAATCATTAAGTGGATGAAAAATACCAAATGAAGTTAGAAAGTTTTGATAATTGGTGATGTGGCTTTGAATGGTGCATTTTGAGCACACAAAAATTATGGAGTTCAAATAAGTTCAAAAAAATGAAATCCCTTTGTAACAGACGAGTCTTCGTCTCAAACCGTGATACTTCGAAAGAGATTGTCCATTTTGTACAAGAAGTGCATCCAGTTTTTGTCGTAACCCTCTCAACTTTTTAGCTCATGCTATGTGGGTGAAATGATGATACCATGCCAACCTTCAACCTTTTTAGAGTTCATTTGAAGTGCTGTTCAATTTAAGGGTTATTTAGCTCAAAAAATCAGTAAGTGCATGAAAAATACCAAACGAAGTCAGAAAGTTTTGAAAATTGATGATGTGGCTTTGAATGGTGCATTTTGAACACACATAAAGTATGTAGTTCAAATAAGTTCAAAAAAATGAAATCCCTTTGTAACAGATGAGTTTTCATCCGAAACCGTGATACTTCGAAAGATATTGTCCATTTTGTGCACGAAGTGCATCCAGCTTTTGCCTTAACCCTATCAACTTTTTATAACATGCTATGTGGGTGAAATGATGATACCATGGAAACTTTCAACCTTTTCAGGGTTCATTTGAAGTGATTTTCAATTTCAGGATTATTTACTCAAAAAATCAGTAAGTGCATGAAAAATACCAAATGAAGTCAGAAAGGATTGAAAATTGATGATGTGACTTTGAATGGTGCATTTTGAACACACAAACAGTTTGGAGTTCAGATAAGTTCAAAAAAATGAAATCCCTTTGTAACAGATGGGTTTTCGTGCGAAACTGTGATACTTCGAAACAGATTGTCCACTTTGTACACGGAGTGCATCCATTTTTTGTCGTAACCCTCTCAACTTTTTAGCTCATGCTATGTTGGTGAATTTAGTATACCATGCCAACTTTCAACATTTTTAGAGTTCATTTGAAGTGCTTTTCAATTTCAGGGTTATTTATCTCAATAAACCATTAAGTGCATGAAAAATACCAAATGAAGTCAGAAAGTTTTGAAAATTGGTGATGTGGCTTTTAATGGTGCATTTTGAACACACAAAAAGTATGGAGTTCAAATAAGTTCAAAAAAAATGAAATCCTTTTGTAACAGATGAGTTTTCGTCCGAAACCGTGATACTTCGAAAGAGATTGTCCATTTTGTACACGAAGTGCATCCAGTTTTTGCCATAACCCTCTCAACTTTTTGGCTCATGCTATGTGGGTTAATTTAGTATACCATGCCAACTTTCAACCTTTTTAGAGTTCATTTGAAGTGCTTTTCAATTTCAGGGTTATTTAGCTCAAAAAATCATTAAGTGCATGAAAAATACCAAATGAAGTCAGAAAGTTTTGAAAATTGGTGATGTGGCTATCAATGGTGCATTTTGAACAGACAAAAAGTATGGAGTTCAAATAAGTTCAAAAAAATGAAATCCCTTTGTAACAGATGAGTTTTCGTCCGAAACCGTGATACTTCGAAACAGATTGTCCATTTGGTACACGAAGTGCATCTAGTTTTTCCCGTAACCGTCTCAACTTTTTAGCTCATGCTATGTGGGTTAATTTAGTATACCATGCCAACTTTCAAACTTTTGAGAGTTCATTTGAAGTGCTTTTCAATTTCAGGGTTATTTAGCACAAAAAATCATTAAGTGCATCAAAAATACCAAATGAAGTTAGAAAGTTTCGAAAATTGGTGATGTGGCTTTTAATTGTGCATTTTGAAGACACAAAAAGTATGGAGTTCAAATAAGTTCAAAAAAATGAAATCCACACATGTATCTAAGTTTCCAATCAATACAATTATAGCATGGATAATAAACGATTATCATGAACAAGGAAATATGATAAGAACCAATTTATTATTGCCTCTAGGGCATATTTCCAACAGTATCCCACTTGCACTAGAGTCAATAATCTAGTTCACATCACCATGTGATTCGCATTGTTATGAATCTAACACCCGATGAGTTCAGGGGCTCGATCATGCTTTGCATGTGAGAGAGGTCTTTTAGTCAACGGGTCCACGATATTTAGATCCGTGTGTACTTTGCAAATCTCTATGCCTCACTGTAGACACTGCTACCACACTCCACTTGGAGCTATTCCAAATGGCTGCTCCACTATACGTATTCGGATTGCTACTAAGAGTCATCCGGATTGGTGTTAAAGCTTGCATCGATGTAACTCTTTACGACGAACTCTTTATCACCTCCATAACCGAGAAACATTTCCTTAGTATTTTAGTTACTAAGGATAATCTTGACCGCTGTCGAGTGATCCACTCCTGGATCACTCTTGTACCCCTTGACGGACTCATGGCAAGGCACACATAGGTGCGGTACACAGCATGCATACTATATAGAGCCTATGGCTAAAGCATAGGGGATGACCTTCGTCCTTCTCTTTCTTCTTCCGTGGTCGATCTTTGAGTCTTACTCAACTTCACACCTCTTTCTCTGACTGATCCATTTTGAACTCTTTCAAAATCTTGTCAAGGTATGTACTCATTGAAAGTCACATCAAGCATCTTGATCCATCCTATAGATCTTGATGCTCAACAATTAGGTAGCTTTATCAACGTCTTCCTTTGAAAAACTCTTTTCAAACAACCCTTTATGCTTTCCAGAAATTCTACATCATTTCTGACCAACAATATGTCATCCACATATGCTTATCAGAAACTCCATAGTGCTCCCACTCACTTTATCGTAAATACAAGTTTCTCATAAACTTTGCATAGACTCAAAAACTTTGATCACCTCATCAAAGTGTATATTCCAACTCCGAGATGCTTGCTTCAGTCCATAGAAGGATCACTGAAGCTTGCACACCTTATAGCATCCTTAGGACTGACAAAACCTTCTGGTTGTATCTCATACAACCTTTCCTTAAGGAAGGAAACGATGTTTTGACACCCATTTGCCATATTTCATAATTGAAAAATGCAGCAACTGCTAACATAATTCCAATAGACTTTAGCATCGCTACGAGTGAGAAAGTCTCATCATAGTCATCTCCTTGAACTTGTCAGAAACTTCTTTGCGACAAGTCGAGCTTTATAAATGGTGACATTTACCATCATCATCTGTCTTCATCTTAAAGTTCCATTTGTACTCGACAACCTGCCATCCAACGAGCAAGACTACCAAAGTCTACACTTGGTTTTCATACGTAGATCCTTTCTCGGATTTCATGGCCTCTAACCATTTGTCGGAATCCAGGCCCATCATCGCTTCTCCATTGCTCGTAGGTTCATCATTGTCCAACAACATGACCTCCAAGACCGGGTTGTCATTCCACTGAGGAGCAGTACGCATCCTTGTCGACCTACGAGGTTTGATAGTAACTTGATCCGAAGCTTCATGATCATCATCATTTACTTCTTCTTCAACTGATGTAGGTTCAACAGAAACAGCTTTCTGTGCTGCGCTACTCTCTTGTTGAAGCAAAGGTTCAACAACCTCATCAAGTTCCATCTTCCTCCCACTCAATTATTTCGAGAGAAACTCTTTCTCGGGAAAGGATCCATTTTAGCAACAAACACTTTGTGCTTGGATCTAAGACAGAAGGTTTACCCAACTGTTCTTAGGGTATTCTATGAAGATGCATTTTTCCGCTTTGGGTTCGAGCTCATTAGGTGAAAACCTTTTTCACATAAGCGTCGCAGCCCCACACATTAAGAATGTAGTTGTCTCTAATGCATAACCCCAAAACGATAGTGGCAAAATGACAAGAGACATCATAGTTCGCACCATATCCAATAGAGCACGACTATGACGTTCGGACAGACCATCACACTATGGTGTTCCAGGTGGCGTGAGTTGTAAAACAACTTTCACATTGTCTAAAGTTTTATGCCAAACTTGTAACTCAGATATTCACCTCCACGATCATATCGCAGACATTTTAATCTTCTTGTCACGATGAACTTTAAACTTCACTCTCAATTTGCTTGAACTTTTCAAATGATTCAGAATTGTGTTTCATTAAGTAAATATACACTATGTCTACTCAAATCATCAGTGAAGGTAAGAAAATAACAATATCCACCGCACGCTACAAGACTCATTGGATTACATACATCAACATGTATCATTTCCAATAAATCACTTGCCCGCTTCATCAAACCGGAAAACGGGGTCCTTAGTCATCTTGCCCAAGAGGCATGGTTCGCATGTCTCAACCGATTCGAAATCGAATGAGTCCAAAGATCCATTAGCATGGAGTTTCTTCATGCGATTTATAGCAATATGACATTTAGCGGCAGTGCCACAAGTGTGTGGTACTATCATTATTAACTTTGTATCTTTTGGCATCAATGTTATGAACATGTGCATTACTACAATCAAGATTCAAAAAACCATTCTTACTGGGTGCATGACCATTGAAGGTATTATTCATGTAAATAGAATAACCATTATTCTCTAACTTAAATGAACAACCGTATTGCAATAAACACAATCTAAGCACGTTCATGCTCAATGTAAACACCAAATAACATTTATTTAGGTTCGTCACTAATCCCAAAGGTAGAGAGAGCGTGCGATGTTGATCACATCAACCTTGAAACATTTCCAACACACATCGTCACCTCACACTTAGCTAGTCTCCGTTTATTCCGTTGTTTTTATTTCGAGTTACTAACATTTAGCAACCGAACCGGTATCCAATACCCAGGTGCTACTAGGAATACTAGTAAGGTACACATTAATAACACATATATCAAATATACTTTTGTTGATGTTGCCAGCCTTCTTATCTACCAAGTACCTAGGGTTGTTCCGCTTCAGGGACCGCTCTCCTCATAATAGAAGCACTTAGTCTTGAGTTTGGGTTCAACATTGGGTTGCATCACTGGAGCAGTAACTGACTTGTCATCCATGAAGTTTCCCTCTTTGCCCTTGTCGAAACTAGTGGTTTTACTAACCATCAACATTTGATGCTCCTTCTTGATTTCTACCTTCGCGGTTTCAAACATCGCGAACAGCTCAGGGATCATTATTTCAATCCCTGGCATTTGATAGTTCATCACCAAGTTCTAGTAGCTTAGTGACAGTGACTTGGAGAACTATATCAATCACTATCTTATCTGGAAGAATAACTCCCACTCGATTCAAGCGATTGTAGCACCCAGACAATCTGAGCACATGCTCAACGATTGAGCTATTCTCCTTCATCTTGCAGGAAAAGAATCTTGTTGGAGATCTCATATCTCACAACATGGGCACGAGCCTGAGATCCCAGTTTCAGCTCTTAGAACATCTCATATATTCTGTGATGTTCAAAATGTTTTGAAGCCTCAATTCTAAGCCGTAATGCATGACGCACTAAACTATCAATTAGTCATCGGAACGTGCCTTTCAGATGTTCACAACATCTACAGACGATGCTAGAGGGGGTGGCACACTGAGCGGTGCATTAAGGACATAAGCCTTCTGTGTAGCAATGAGGACAATCCTGAGATCACGGACCAAGTCCGCAATATTGCTACCATCATCTTTCAACTCTTTTTCTCTAGCAACGTATAAAAATTATAAGGGAGCTACAGCTAGAGCTAGTAATCTACAACATAATTTGCAAAGACACGACTGACTATATTCATGATAATGAGTTCAATTAATCATATTACTTAAGAACTCCCACTCAAATTGACATCCCTCTGGTCATTCGAGTGATACATGATCCAAATTCACCAACTCAAGTCCGATCATCACGTGAGTTGAGGTGGTTTCAATGGTGAACATCGTCATGTTGATCATATCTACTATATGACTCATGTTTGACCATTCGGTCTCTTGTGTTCCGAGGCCATGTCTGTACATGCTAGGCTCATCAAGTTTAACCCTAGTGTTCTGCATGTGCAACACTGGCATGCACCCGTTGTATGTGAATGTAGAGTCTATCACACCCGATCATCATGTGGTGTCTCGACACGACGAACTTTCGCAATGGTGCACACTCGGGGAGAACACAATTCGTCTTGAAATTTAAGTGAGGGATCACCTTATAATGCTATTGTCGTCCTAAGAAAAACAAGGTGCATAAAAGGATTAACATCACATGCAAATCATAAGTGACATGATATGGCCATGAACTTGTGCTTTTGATCTCCATCTTGAAAGCACCGGCATGATCTCCAACGTCACCGGCATGACACCATGATCTCCATCAACGTGTCGTCATCGGGGTTGTCGCTCCCATGATGCTTCTACTACTATTGCTACCGTTTAGCGATAAAGTAAAGCATTACATAGTGCTTAATGATTGACACGCAGGTCATACAATAATTAAAGACAACCCTATGTCTCCTGCCGGTTGCCGTACTCATCGACATGCAGGTCGTGATATTCTATACAACACATGATCATCTCATACATCAAATATATATCATCATGTAATTGGCCATATCACATCACAACATACCATGCAAAAACAAGTTAGACGTCCTCTAATTGTTGTTGCAAGTTTTACATGGCTGCTACGGGTATCTAGCAAGAACAATTCTCACCTATGCAAAACCACAACGGTGATACATAAGTTTCTTTTCAACCTTCTCAAGGACCACCTTTGTCGAATCCGATCCAACTAAAGTAGGAGAAACAGACACCCGCCAGCCATCTTTGTGCAACGAAGTTACATGTCAGTCGATGGAACCAGTCTCTCATAAGCGTACGAGTAAGGTTGGTCCGGACCGCTTCATCCCACAATACCGCTGAACCAAAACACGACCAAGCGAGGAAGCAATCTAAGCATCAACACCCACAAATTATTTGTGTTCTACTCGAGATCTCATCTACACATAGACCTGGATCATGATGCCACTGTTGGAGAATGTTGCATGGGAAACAAAAAAATTCCAACGCACAAGCAAGATCTATCCATGGTGATGAGCATCTATGAGAGGAAGAGTGAATCTACATACCCTTGTAGATCGCTAAGCGGGAAGCATTAAGAAATGCGGTTGGTGTACTCGTACGTATTCGCGATCCAAATCGCCGAGCGTCCCACGATATCATCATGATCTGTCCTGCGATCTCATCACAATCCGTCCCACGATCCAATCTCGAATCGTCTCGCGATCTTGATCATGGTCCTTCCGATCTAGCGCTGAACGGACGGCACCTCCGCGTTCAGCACACGTACAGCTCGATGACGATCTCCACCTTCTTGATCCAGCAAGAGGGAGCATAGAGGTAGACGAGTTCTCCACCAGCGCGACGGCGCTGCGGCAATGGTGGTGGAGTAATCTCAGCAGGGCTTCCCCTAAGCACAGCTGAAACCGATGTAGAGGAGAAACTACGGACTAGAGGGTAGGGTTGCACGTGGCTGAAAACCTATGTTCCAAAACCCTAAACCCTCTAGTATATATAGGAGGAGAGGAGGAGGAGGCTTGGCGAGAGGGCCATCCCCTCTATGGTTTAGCCGAAGTGGGGAGGAGGAGTCCTCCTCCTCCACTCCTAGTAGGATTAGGACTGCTTCCTTATTTCCACTTTTTTGCCTTTTTCCACCTTTTCTCACTTTGGAATTTCTTCCCAGCCGCATGGGCCTTGTGTGGGACTTCGGCCGGCCCACTAAGGGATGGTATTTGTCCTCCCACAGCCGATGTAGCCTCTTGGGTCGAAATACCCCTCCCAATGGTCCCCCGGTACACTACCGACACTCCCGGTACACTACCAATGAGCCCGAAACTTTTCCGATGACCAAAACAGGACTTCCTATATATCAATACCTCCAGACCATTCCAGAGCTCCTCGTGATGTTCGTGATCTCATCCGGGACTCCGAACAACCTTCGGTCACCACCATACATAACTCTATACTACCGAAACGTCACCGAACCTTAAGTGTGCAGACCCTACGGGTTTGAGAACTATGTAGACATGACCAAGACACTTGTATGGTCAATAACCAATAGAGGGACCTGGATTCTCATATTGGTTCCTACATATTCTGTGAAGGTCTTTATCGGTCGAACCTCTATGTCAAGGATTCAGTTAATCCCGTATGATGTTCCCTTTGTTCTTCAGTATGTTACTTGCCCGAGATTCGATCGTCGGTATCCCCATACCTAGTTCGACCTCATTACCGGCAAGTCTCTTTACTCGTTCTGTAATACAAGATCCCGTGGTTAACACTTAGTCACATTGCTTGCAAGGCTTGTTGTGATGTTGTATTACCGAGTGGGCCCTGAGATACCTCTCCGTCACACGGAGTAACAAATCCCAGTCTTGATCCATGCCAACCCAACAAACACCCTCAGAGATACCTGTAGAGCACCTTTATAGTCACCCAATTACGTTGCGACGTTTGATACACACAAGGCACTCCTCCGATGTCAGTGAGTTGTGTGATCTCATGGTCATAGGAACAGATACTTGACATGCAGACAATAGTAGCAATAAACTGACACGATCATATGCTACGTTTGTAGTTTGGGTCTTGTCCATCACATCATTCTCCTAATGATGTGATCCCATTATCAAATGACATCTCATGTCCATGGCTAGGAAACCTTGACCATCTTTGACCAACGAGCTAGTCTATTAGAGGCATACTAGGGACATGGTGTTGTATATGTATCCACACATGTATCTAAGTTTCCGATCAATAGAATTATAGCATGGATAATAAACGATTATCATGAACAAGGAAATATGATAACAACCAATTTATTATTGCCTCTAGGGCATATTTCCAACAATTTTTTGTTAAGAACTTTTAATATGCAAAAAATAACATAAAAATGCCCACCTACTAAGCCACCATGGCCTGAATACGACTAGTACCCCAATATACATGGGCCAGGACGCAGGCCCACGGGGCATGTAGGCCCAACAGGGCGGAGATAGTTAGGCATGCAATGCCTGCGGTAGAGAGGACCTCGAAACGGTAGGTGCAGCCTCATATATAAACCAGTACGACCACTTCTCGCTCGGTGAGGTGGGACTAGACTCGCACCGTGCAAGGAACAGGGCTTTAGTCCCGGTTGGTGCCACCAACCGGGACCAATGCCATCCTTTCATCCCGGTTGGTGCCATTAACCGGGACCAAAGGTCTCTGCTTCCCGCCCTTTGGGCTGACGCAAAGGGACCTTTGGTCCCGGTTGGCTCCATCAACCGGGACTAATACCCACATTTAGTCCCGGTTGGTGCCACCAACCGGGACCAAAGGTCTCTTTTCGTCAGCCGAAAGGGCGGGAAGTAGAGACCTTTGGTCCCGGTTGGTGGCACCAACCGGGACTAAAGGTGGGCATTGGTCCCGATTGGCACCACCAACCTGTACCAATGCTTCTTCTATATAAGCAAACACTTAGAAATTTCAGTTTTCATCGCCACTTCGCCGAGCCCGCCGTCCTAGTCCCCGTCGCCCCATCGCCCCCCCGTCACCGCCCCCGTCACCGCCCCGAGCCCGCCATTGTTGTTGCCGCCCCCGTTGCCGCCCCGAGCCCATCGTCGTCGTCGCCGTCCCCGTCGCCGCCCCGAGCCCGCCGTCGTCGCCGTCGTCCCCGTCGCCGCCTTATCCCCGTCGCCTCCCCGCCCCGCCCCGTCGCCGCCCTATCGTCGCCCATCATCGCCCCGAGCCCGCCGTCGTCATCGCCGCCCCCGTCGCTGCCCCCGTCGCCGCCCCAAGCCCGCCGTCATCGTCACCATCCCCGTCGATGCCCCATTGCCTCCCCGTCGTCGCCCCGTCGCCTCCTCGTCGCCGTCTTGTCGCCTCCCCGTCGCCCCCCCCCCTTTCCCATGGTCCCCTGCTCGAATATGGTGACACGGACACGGCGACACGCATACGGGGACACGGGATACGGCATTTTCCAAAAACAGCCCATCGGGGGCACGACAAGTATATATAAAGATAAATGGAAATATGTCATGAGTTAAAGAAAGAAAAATAACGAGAAATACATCGCCCCCTCCCCGATAACTTCGACATGAGGGGGGTCGATATACTTTTTTTCCATGTATGTATGTCGTTGTCGTTGAGTTAAAGAAAGAAAAATAATGAAAATATGTCATGAGTGAATGAAAATATATAATATATGTATGTGGCTATGTATGTATAGATGGATAGCATTTTTTCCATGTATGTATGTCGGTGTCGATATACCCCCTCCCCGATAACATTGACATGAGGGGGGTCAATATACCCCCTCCCCGATAACTCCGACATGAGGGGGGTCGATATACCCCCTTCCCGATAACTTTGACATGAGGGGGATCGATATACCCCCTCCCAGATAACATTTTTTTCTAAGTTACTAAGGTTAAATGTTCATATAGAAAACTACGGTAATATATAGATTTATCAAGCATGCCCCCATTATGGATGTGCACAAGTTGATCCAAATTTTTTCTGATCCCATCTACATATATATTCTTCTATATGTCATGTTGTGTGTCAAAGTATTGAAGAAATCCATGGCTTCACCATCAGCCGGAAGTAACCGGAGTATGATTTTATGAAGCTCTTCAAAGTTGTTTTGGAACGGAGTTCCGGATAGAATAATCCGCTTTTTGGTACGAATTTCAGCAACGGCCTTCCAAATAGCGATATTCGGAATGTTCTTGCTAAACTTCGTACCAAAAAGCTGATTATCCTATCCGGGACTCCGTTCGAAAACAATTTTGGAGAGCTTCGTACCATTATGCGCATGTTACTTCCGGCTAATAATGAAGCCGTGGTTTTCTTGAATCCTTTGACACTAGACAACGTGACATATAGAAGGGTAGATGAGATCAGGAAAAATATGGACCATTTTCTGCACATCCAGAATGGCACCATTTTGTTAAATCCCTAAAAGGTTAAGAGAATCCCGGCCCTCTGGCCCGACCAAACCCTAGAAGCGTTGAGGGCCACCCCTAACCCTGGAAGCGTTGTCGAGGCCACCCCAAATCATAGAGAAGTATATTAATTGCCATGTTTTAATATTTGCAAAAACTATGGATCAAAGAGACTTGGAACAAGAACAATTGTTGGGGGACATAATGCGAGGCAATAATCCTGATGTTGTCTTGTCGTATCTCAACAACACCGATGGTCTTGAAGGAGAGGAAGTACATGATCATGATGGCTCCGGTGACCGAATGCCGGAGGAAGAAGGAGACCATGGTGACGGCTCCGGTGACCGAATGGAGGAGGGAGATGTTGCAAAGTCCGGCGAGGTATATATATTAATTAAGCATGTGTTGACTAGCTAATTGATGCATTAATTGTTTTGGTATGTACATATATTAACTCTTGTTTCTTCTTTTATATAGCCCTCCGGATTGAGCCACACTTCGGTAACGAGACGAGACCCGAAGAGAAGGTTGAAAAAGGAAGAAAGGTTCACGATCACAGCACTCGCGGACGATGGCCTACCGATTGAACCAAAGCGGACCAAGGACGCATTTGTTGCTCAGTGTGGAGCTATTGTTAGGGACAACATCCCGATCAGCATCAAGCAATGGAATAAGCCTAAGGACGACGCCCATGATGGTGATTATGTCATCGATAGATAGAAAGATGATCTTTGGACCACGTTGAAGGCTAATTTCACCCTACCGTCAGAGGAGGATCCGAATAAGCCAGATATAGAGCCACTGGTCAAGGCGTGTGCTCTTAAGAAGATGGCAGATCTATTCAGGAGGTGGAAGCATAAGTTGAAATCAAAGTTTGTCGACAAAGGGAAGACTCCAGAATTCATCGACCGATTTGAGAATATAAGAGATCACTGGCCCGCATTTGTGGCCTACAAGACATCGGAGAAGTGTAAGAAAATGTCTGAGACAAACAAGATCAATGCTGCAAAGAAGCAGTATCACCATCACACGGGGTCAGGTAGCTAACTCAAAGCCCGGACATTGTGGGACAAAGCTGAGAATGACCTGCTTGCTAAAGGGGTCCAACCACAGATATATAATTGTCCAGACCGTTCAAGGAGTTGGTTCTTCGAGGTTGGGGGGACTTTGGACCCTGAAACAGGGAAGTGCCGTTGGACGAACGAGCAACTTGCAACACCCGTCACGAAGCTTCAGAAGTATATCACCGCAGCGTAGGAAGGGACGTTCATTCCAGACAGAGAGAAGGACGAGCTGACTGAGGCCCTAGGGAATGCTGAGCACCCTGGACGAACACGAGGCACACCAGGCTCCGTTCCGTGGAAGCTTGGGTTTCCTAACGCGGGCGGTTACAGAAGCCGGCAGAGAAAGATTAAAGTGGAGCTGAGTGAAATGCAGAAGCTCAATGCAAGAATACAAAAGCTAGAGGAAGTTGAGAGCCAGCGAGCTGCCGGCCAACCATCTCAGCGGCACTAAGCTACCCCAGAAGGTACCCCGTCATCTCAGCAGAGAAGCAGTGTGGCTTCCACGGAGCTCATTCAGCTTGACTTCACGGCTCCTAGCTACCCCATGGATACTATCACGGAGGTTCAAAATTGCGAGCTTTGGACGAAATTCCGGAACCTCACTTTCAAGGCAGCTCTCGGCTCTATTTCACCTCCTCAACCCAACGGAACTTTTCACTGTCGTCTGATTCCACATGGCTATGCTGTTGTGATGGTGGATGAAGTAATGGAGGGATTTGATGATCTCGAGCTTGACCACCTTACTGGTGAAGGGGAGAAGAAGCTGGTTAATGCTTTGAGGAGTACATGTCTATGGCCGAAGGAGTACATCAAGCTTCCAAACTATACGCCTCCGTCTCCTCCTCCTCCTCTAGCGCGTCAGGGCACTCTGCTTCCTCCTCCTCCCCCTCCGGCGAGTCATCAGGGCACTCCGCCTCCTTCTCCGGCTCCTCTGACACGTGACACCACTCCGCCTCCTCCTTCACCTACTCTGGTGTGTCGGAGCAGTACGCCTCCTCCTCCGCCTTGTCGGCAACTATGAAAGACAGATGCCGCCGCTCCGGCTCCTCCGACGCGTCGGAGCACTCTGCCTCCTTCTTCGCCTCGTCGGCAAGGATGGAAGAGAGACGCCGCCTCTCCGGTGGCTAGCAGTACAAGCACAGGCGGGAGGCAATTCAGATACGGTCCATCTCTCAAGCCTGTGGAAAAGTTACCATATGAGAGGACCGAGCAAGAAACCGAGGACATATGTCGTGCCCAAGTGAGGGACCATTTTGCAAAGAAAACTCCACCTGCGAAGGAGAAGCTAGATTCGGTGAAAGTGAAGCGCACTATCGATGCCCTGAAGCGATCACCATCGCCTCCGCCGGATTCCAACTATGTCCGCTGTCTTAAAAAGACATATCAAGATGCGCGGCGGTCGGGAAGTACTTCTAGTGATGCAAGGTTAGCAAAACGAAGAAGTGGGAAAAAATCCCCAGCTCGGCGAATAGGAGAACCAATCGTGCCCCCCGCTCAAGGTGTCTAGCGATATCGCCGCTGATCATCCGAGGATGGTGCCCGGTACCAATCCTGCTGATTACATGAGCGATGATGTACTATTTGAGCCGCTGGAGGTGGATGAATTCAGATACCGGTACGGGCAGCCTCTAGTCAAACCTGATCATCATCCTCTAACAACGATGATGCGAAAATTCCATGATTGGTACCTAGAAACCTGTCGCAAATCTAGGAAGGATACTATGATGATGAGAATTAAAGAGGAGCATGACCTCGTTGGAATGGAGCAGGTGTCTGTTGAATTTGAACAGTTATTCGAGTTATACAATCAAAAGGCCATCGACAAAACAATCGTGATTTGCTACTGTCTGTCAGTACTACTTCTATAATTAAGTCTCTATATATAGCTCAGCTCTTTCATTGCATGTATATATAATTATCCTCACTATATTATGTAGATTGAAGATTGTCGAATGCAGAAAAGCACAAATCTATGACATTGGGTTCATTAACCCAAATATCATACATGAGTATACGGTTAAAAAGAATGCCACAGAAACCGAGGACAACTTGCTACAATCATTGCTTGCAAATCAAAACAAAGAGGCAATACTCTTTCCTTACAACTTTAAGTGAGTGTTACTGTCTTGTGCATATTTGGTTTCCCTTATTACTCGAGGTTATAGTAATGTAATTGATGAGTCATGCATGCGTGCGCAGCTTCCACTTTATTCTGCTAGAGATTAAGGTTGAGCAGGGAATAGTAATCGTCTTATACTCGAAACCAAAAGATCCCCAGGATTATGCAGACATGACTAAAAGCTCCGGAAGTAAGTTCAATCGATCATTATCGCATCATATCAGCAAGTTTGTTCATTTCCTGATATCAAGTAATTATTTTCTTTGTCTGGCAGGGTTTGGAAAGAGTTCACTGTAATTGTTCCGGCACTGCCGAGGGAGCTGCGATTTACACACCCGAAAGTAAGTACTACTAGCTAGTTCCGCGCATCTCCCATTGATTCTAGTTTCATCAATACCATTTATCATGCTTGATTATCAGTTTGATTGAACTCTACTTCTCGTAAAGTGCTTGTGGCAGGAAGCCGGAAATGATTTTTGTGGATACTGCGTTTGCGAGTTCATCTACAACGCAACGACCCCTAAGCGGGGCTACTCTAAAAACAATATGAAGTGCGTAAGCAATAATATTCACAATTTTATTTTATTACAATGATTTGTGTTGAGTTTCATTCATATATATGTATTGACCCCCTTCTTCAAATTAGATGTGGCGGATGCAAGATGAACTCCTACCACATGATCGCATACGAGCAATTCAAGAAGAATTGGTAGGATTTTTTTTTTTACCACGTCATAAATAAAGCCGGAGAATGCCATTTGGAATTTGACATTAGATGTTAGGGATTGTAAGAGATCTTATATTGTATATATGTAGCTAGTAGCGTCGGATAGATATACGAAAACTTGTTGTACGACCAATCTCTCGGAGAAAGAGAGGTCGATCACTTCTCTCTATATATGTTCATGACGATCTTCTGTATTTAATGGTTCCTTTATTTTCTTACTAGCTAGCGTGTCGAGTTCTCTCTATAGTAGCTAGCGTCGACCAAGCACGGAGAAAGAGAGAACACTTCTCTCTATTAATTAGCTAGCTAACACAATATAAAACCCCTAAATTAACCCTCCAAAATCCCCTAACCCCCCCCCCTTCAAAAAACAGCAACTGCCAGATGCTGACGCGTGGATGCCTTTTGGTCCCGGTTGGTGTTACCAACCGGGACTAAAGGTCCTCCTGCCTGGGCTCCCCGCAGAGGCCACATGGAGCCCCTTCTGTCCCTGTTTGTAAGTGAATCGGGACTAAAGGTTTGGGGCTTTAGTCCCGACCCTTTAGTCCCGGTTCCAAAACCGGGACTAATGGGCCTCTGGAACTGGGACAAATGGACCGTTTTCTACTAGTAGTGTCCATGGTGGCAGGTACACTTACGTTCCCGACACTGTTATACACAACCTTTATCCCCCCCCCCCCACTAGCAACTCCGCTTAGATCCAATTGTACACCTCTCTTCCCCCCCTTCTCCCTCTCTCTATCTCTTCACCGCCATCTACAGTGTCATGGTGTCCCCCTTGCCACCAGCGAGGTCGTCGTCCTCTGGCTAGAACGGCATCGTGGATCGAATCTGGAAGTTCGTCGGCCCCGACATGCAACACTACCTCCAACTACTTCCCTGTCACCGTCTCCCATGCCTTCCTCCGCATTCAATGTCATCCGTGTCTCCCTGGACATCGCCGTCCGCCGACGCCACCGCCATCATCCTCGGCCTCGGCCTCGGCTTCTCATCCGTATGACGACGGCCCGGTAACCACACCCCCTTCTCATTGTTGTATTTGTACATCTTTAAGATTTTGTTAGTGTAGTTAAACAAATTATATAGAATCTTCGTTAGTAGATGTCTTGAGTATTAGTGCTTGTGCTAGAGTAGAATATTTCTGAGCGCAAATGTTTTCGTGAAACATTGATTAAGTTCCGTTTTGCTTAATTTCTGGCACTCCATATGTCAATTTCCTATCAAAGTTCATGCCGTAAATTTAGTACTTTTATGAAAAAGCTATTTAGGATTTTGTTGTAGGGTGTCGTTCCTTTCCCTCTTCTTCCTCTAAGACCTTGGTAAAGCGGAGGAGAGGGGAAAGAACAACCATCACCGACGGTCCAAGTTTTATCTTTTTTATTGTCATATAAATCTTCTTTGATAAAAATGTCTTTTATCTAAATGTCAACTTGTTTACTATGATTTAGATGGATAAGCCAAGACACCTCAGTAGGACTCCTACACTCGTAGATGGAATTCCTTCTGCCGTAGACATCGTCACGGGGGTGGCTCAGTACAAGAGATCGTGCTTGCCTATGTCGACAGCGCTCGAGCAGCCACCAAGAGCACTCACGCATACGTCGAGAGCGATGCAACATTTGCCAAGAGCGCTACAGCATATGCCAAGAGCACGAGAACAACCGCTGAGAGCACTAGAGCAGCTGCCGAGAGTACGCGAGCAGCTGTCGAAGCTGTGAGGACCGCTCAAGAAGAGATCACGGAGACGATGGAAGGCAGTGAGAAGTCATGATGGAGCTGAATTTAGTTCTAAACTACTAGTGCAGTGCCTTTATGTGATATATATGATCGATGCAAGTGAACTTAGTTTCTATGTTGCTATGAAGGAACTAAACTTTTGCTTCTGAACTGCTAGTGAACTATAACGTGGTCATTTATATCGTCTATCATGCTATGAAGATTGTGATGTGACTTTGCTCTATGTGATTGGATAACTGTGAAGTTGACTTGTTAGTTTGTTTATTTATTTTCATAGATGTTGGAACTGGTATGTGGTGTACATCGGGTGGAATCCAGGAGTTTATGATTCAAGGAGATATGCAAGGAACAAGTGGACAGTTACAAGAACAATTGCTATAAAGGGTATATGACTAAAAAAGAAACAAAGGATCACTATGCCAACTACCTCCGCAAAGAGAAAATCAACTATGAAGTATGCAAGACGGTATGGACAAGTGGATGGGTAAAGAATTTGATTATCTTTATCCAATTCTTTGTCATTATGGTGTTGTTGTTGTCATGAGGTCTTGTAGTAAAGAATTTGATTATCTTTATCCACTTCTTTGTCATTATGGTATTGTTGTTATCATGAGATTTTGTATGTATGTGTATTAATTAATGATATAACGTGAGTTGTTGTACTCTAATGCATACATGCATTTTATATAAAGTTTAGTTTATTGGTATGTTATATGTAATGTGTATGATTGCTTATGTTGTTTGTGTGTCGTAATGTGTATTGGGTGTTGTTGATTGGGAATTGACAGTACAAGTAGTTGTGGTGGTGCCCTGGACAGCGCGCCACAGCTAACATTAGAACACAGTTGCGGGCATGGTGTAATGCCGCATCATGCCCGTCACTGAAAGTGCTCTACCAGTAACAGGCACCTGCCCGCCACTGATGCCATTATAAAAGTGGCAGGAGGTCAGTGGCGGGCGTACCTAGGAGCCCTGCCCGTCACTGATGGGTTTTTTTGCGCCCGCCACTGGTAGGCATTTCTACAGTATTGAATGACTCATTTGTATGTACATTATATTATGTTACTAGTATATTGTATTAATGTTTAAATCACTGGCTTGCCGCTTGATTTTTTGTGCTAAGATGATAAATTGATTGTGCTAGTACTAAATCGATAAGCAAACCGAACAATTGCAGGCAAGGCAGTAGATAGTTTGCACGTGACAATATAAGGGTCTACTGAATCAGCGGCATATATCTATGAATTTAAGTACAAAATTGATAATGTATCAGCTATTCAGCTGAGATATCTTAAATACAATCAGGAATGTCTATTGACTGCAATATACTTATTTGATGAGTATACTAATAAGCAAAGTAATAAGGAATCTTCTCGTCGGTTGAACTTAGATGAACGTAGCCTGGCATATGAATCTTGGTACGATCCAGAGTACACACGTCACTAAAACGTCCAAAAATATTAAGCTAATCAAAGGTACCCGATTCATTATGGTAAATTCCTGACGTTTTGCTCTCTCGACTTCAGGTTTGTTTGACAGGTCGACTCTCCATTACCTCTGTCATTGTCTTAGGAGCACAACCCAGATAAGAGAGGCTTGCTGGAGGGAGGCAATATGATGGATAAATTAGCACAAATAGATTGAAGATTTTATCAAATCTTCATTTATTTGTTGGGGCACATATCCACCCCAAATAATTTTGGTGGGACGCGAAATTTAGACTCGAGATATCTGATATGTTCATCCTGAAAAAAAATAGGTATAATTATGACGATATACGGCTTCACACATGTTCAGATACAATTTTGAAGATGCATTGCCGATGGTCCGCCAAATTAACCGGCAGGCGTTATTTGTCTTTGGAGGTTTTGTTTCTAGCATATCTTTAATTTATCTACTATATTAAGCTTCAGTATATAATAATAGATCCAAGGTATTGGAAATTATTAGTTTATAAACATATGTGGTCAAACTGTAATTGCCACGTGTATGGCAGTTGTTTGTGCATACTACTTCTTTAAAATCCACAGCTGCAGGATGATACACTTTTTCTATAGCATTATGCCTCAGCTCAAATTTTCAAATTATTGTCAAAAATGTGCTGACCAATTTTTCATCATGCTTTGTATATCTTGTCATTGTTAGCAAGGGGAGTGTGACAACATTTAGTCATGAACAAACATGCATGTTTTATTTCTGAGGTTGGCAACACATAGATTCTTAAGTACATGAGTAGAAGAAATATAGTCAAAGGATGAAATGTATTACAAATTGCAAGACCTAGCTAGGGCATCTCTGACATGTATGTATTTCCCCCTTTTTGAACTCAGTTTATTTACTTTCAAAATTCTTTAACTATTAGGAATCAAATTGACTGTCATAATTTCCAGCATAGTTGCAATATAGACCAACAACTTACATAAAATCTTATACATGATAGCTAGTGACGATTTTCTTGCTACTATAGCAAGGTTGCCAGTGGAACCCCCCGAGTCCTTAGCACAAAACTTACACAGATAGTTTGGAAGTGGAAACCAACCTGCAAGAACCAGGATTCTAATCCATTTGGTATATTGTCATACCATGATGTTTGCTTGAGTAACTCCGGTGTTTCCACGAGCATACATGTACCTCTACATTGGCGCTGGACAACCTCTGAATGGTACACGGCAAAATCATGCTACAAGCGCTCTTCAATGGCTCCTGCCAGGATCCTCTTTCGAAACTTACTTGGAAGACATTGCCTCCATTGCGCATCAAGCTCTTCATGTGGTTAGCTCTTCTCAACCGATGTTGGATCGTAGATAGGCTTGCTCACCATAGTCTACGGCATGACTCGGATTGCGTGATATGTGATTAAGAGCCTGAGGACATGCAACATTTGCTTGCGAGCTTCCCCTTCTCCCGGCAAGTCTTGCATGACATCCTATCTTGGGCGCGCACCACGGCTCAAATGCCCCGAGATGATCTACCCTTCCTGGACTGGTGGGCGAACACTTGCGAGGATGCTTCATCATCCTAGGCAGAGGTATCTCCTCTCTAATCATTCTCACAGCTTGGTGGCTATGGAAGCATCGGAATGGATGCATCTTTTATGGTCTCCAACCATCCACGTCCATCCTTATGAGTACCATACAGGAGGAGGCGCACCTATGGGCTATGGCCGGCACTAAAGGGCTTCAGTGCATCATTCCTGATTAGTTGACTTTGATGTTGGGGCTGAGAAACCCGTCTTGCTTTAGGCTCTCTTAGCTCACTGCCACACATGTTGATAATCTTGTGAGCTGATATAATCTTCATGTTGTACTCTTCTACCTGTCAATGAAATGATATGTAAGCTTTGCATATTCATGAAAAAAACATTACAAAGCTAGTTACTCTTCATATTTTCACATTCCATTATACTACAGTCGTTAGCATTGAAGTTTATAATTAGTATTCTAAGAAGTCGCCTAGAACTTTACATGCATGCTATAGGGGTGTGCGCCACTACTAGCCAAGTCTATAGCTCAACTCATTATCTTTTTATAGCTAATTTTTTAAATATTCCTTTTATTTATTTATTTATTATAAATATTGTGCCACCTACCGAAATTTCAAAAATGTGATCCCATCGGCCGCGCCCACGCCGATTAGCTCCTGTCGGCTACGCCGCAACCGACTGGATCCTGTCGGCTTCGCCAAAGCTGATAAGTGGCCTGTCGACCACGTGGCAGCCAATTAGTGGCCGGGCCATGTCGCACCCGCCCACCTCCGCCCAGTCAGCCACCAGACAGTGCTATCGGTCGGGCCGAAACCGAATGGCCATTCGGCCACGCCAAAGCCGATAAGTGGCTGGCCACCCACCCACGAGCTCTTCTTCCTCCCTCTTCTCTCCTTCTTCTTTCCTTCTTTTCTTTCCTTCTCTCCTTGTTCTTCCTCCTCCTCCATTCTTCTCCTCTTCTTTGCTTCTCTCCCCAGCCCCTTTTTCCCCCATCGTAGTTCGATTCTAGAGGGTTAGGGGAGCGAGAGGAACCGTCGATCTCGCGATGGGGTAGTTCGTGGTGGTGCTTTTGACCATTTTTGTGGAGAAGGAGGTGGTGGAGGAGGAGGAAGTGGTGGTGGTGGTGGTGGTGCAGGTTGCGGCGTTCGTCGTATCTCCACACGATTCAAGGGTAAGATTTAACGTTCGTGAATGAGTTTTGTTTGCATATTTAGGTGATTCGGTAGCTTTATAAGGAGGAACGGGTGGATCTTCCTCATAATTAGCGCACATGAAAAACTTCATGCCCAACCAATCTGAAAAATCCGTCACCTCCTTCACCTTGCAGAGATCGCCGCACCAACAACGAACTACTTCCACCCCCGAGGCAAATTCGCACTCTTCCATTTCCTAGGCCTAATGCTTTGATCCGAACAAGGAAAACTCATAATGACTACCACATTGGTGTTTTCAAGTGTTGCTGGCCGATGGAGAAAGACGGTTACAATGCCTCCTTTTATAGGCAGATGACAACAGCAATGACGGGAAAAGAAGGCGGGAAATCAGGCGGGAAAATTTGACGGGAAAAGAAGGTGGGAAATCGGGCGGGAAAAGATGGCGAAAACACTTGGCGGGGAAAAAAAGTGTTGCATGCACCAAATGGGATAGCTGTGGCTGATTAGCACTAATTGGCCACGAGTAGGCCGATTAGTACGTTTTGACCACACCTAAACCGACTACTACTAATCGGCTACACCAAAGCCGATTAATTGCCAACCCCCCAGGCCAACAGGCCTATCGGCCTAGCCGTAGCCAGACAGGATCCAGTCGGCTAAGGCGTGGCAGACAGGAGCTAATCGGCATGGGCACGACCGATGGGATCACATTTTTGTAATTTTTGTACGTGGCACAATATTTGTAAAAAAAGAATATTTAAAAAATAGCCTTTTTATAGCCAGATATATATGACGACCATGTCCAAATAGCGATAGTAAAGGGGGTAATTATATGGTTGAGCAGACCAGTAATGATGAGCATAGTCATGCACAAGGAAAGAGAGAATAAGCAATACAACATCATAAAATATAAACTTAGTATGCCATAAATATGGGCTTAAACGCGTACGGCACGCCATTGGTCATTAGATAACAACGAATGAAGTAGGATTGAAGAGCACACATGCTTTCACGTGTCTCTTTAATCGCATGAACACTTTTGTAAATGATGAGGAGAGGATGTAATAGCATCGTCTACATTAACTTCCGGGTCTAGAAAAATGGTTACCTCACAAACCATTTGTTTGTCTCATTGTTGAAATAGGAGCAGGAAATAGTGACTCTTTGTCAACAGAACGCAATGTGCATTCAAAACTACAACTGGGAAAAATGACTACAAATTTGAGGATGTATTAACTAACATATCTGAAATATAACATGGAGATCTATTGATTGTAATATATTTTAAACCGTGATAAACAAAGTAATAAGGATCAATTCTTCTCAGTAGCCGAACATGGATGAATTTAGCCTGAATCAGTAATCTTGGTATGATCCAAAGTACAATAACCAAGAAGTACACAAAATAGCAAGGTGGTCATAGCCATATAATTTATTACCGTCAAATCGTGACATCTTGTCCTCATGGCAGGCCCTTCAGTTTTCCTTTTATGTGAGGATGGGTCTCCATTGCCTTTGGCATAGTCTCACGGTCACAACACCAGCTAGAGAGGCTGATCAAAAGGAGGCAACATGTAGGAAAATTGAGCAAAGAGATTGAGACTTTTATTGGTCCTGGTTTTATTGGAGAACTCACTCAACCCTGTGTATTTCGAAGGATGTAAAATTTCAACTAGAGATATTTATCTGATATGCCGGTCATGACATTTTTAGGTATAATTGTGATGATATTACAGTTACCACATGTTCAAATACAGTTAGGCACTATCGTAAAATTGTTTTATGCTGAGTGTTCAGCTGTTTGCTGAGTGCATTCTGTCGAGCACTTTGCAAACAACCACCTAAAACAAGTGCGGGCAAAAAACACTATGCAAACTGTATACACTCGGAAAGCCAACTTGGGTTGAATGTGAAAAGAAACACTTTGCAAAGTGACGAAACTCAGAAAATTGACCCCACGCCGAGTGTCCTCTGATGGGCACTAATCAAACAACATGACACGTGTGCGCCGTCACTGCGATTGGACGAAAGGGTGACTATGCAATCACCTTTGCCAAGTGCCTTTTTACAAGCACTCGGCAAACAAGTGTTCTTTTTTTTTTCCTTCCTCTTTTTTGTATTCTTCTCTTTTCTTTACTTTTATTTTTTTCTTTCTTATCTAACTTTTATTTACTTCTCATCTTTTATTGCTTTAATCTTTTTATTTCTTTTCTCTTTTTTTTCTTCTTGGGTCAGGTTTGCACGCGAAGCGGCAGTTGCTTTCTCCATTGGTCTTCAAAAATATTCACACTCAGCACAAAAATCGGTCCGTGTAGGGGGTTTGTTTTTACATTTAAGCCATTAAATGCATTTCTAGGAATTTAATGGTTATAATTGACCAAAAGTGGGTTGAAAATATTATTGGTCGATTTAGTCTATGTTTAGGTCTGATGTAAGAAAAGGAGAGAAATCTAAAGGCATGGTATCCCAGACTCGGGCACCAACATGGTATTTATTGGCATTTTATTATCAAAATCATAAAACTTGGCATGGTGTCCTGATCTGGCCCCTAAAAGCTACGGTAAAATTGATTATGTTTCGCAAAAGTTTTCACTTATGCTGCTCAAAAACCAGATCATTATTGAGGAAAAAACTTGGTTTCTTGAAGGAATGGGTTAGGTTTGCCTATGAAGCAACCTTTGCTTCCTTCGTTCGCCTTCAATTGTTTTCGACAATCAACACACCATTACATGTCGCATTTTAATATTTGGCCTTTTAATGTTCCTTTTGCTATATTTAAGCCATGAAATGCTTTTTTAGCCATTTAATGGATATAATTAAAAGTTGAACTAAGAGGACATGAAATTATGACCAGAAGGGAGTTCAAAACCCTTATTAGTGGAATTTAGTATATGTTTAGTCCTTGCTCACGAAAGAGGGTCATTCCTGGACACCAAGTGGCCGAGATTTGGTCACCAACATGGTGGTTATTGGCATTTTAACAGTTGAAAATTCAAACAAAGCCGAAACATCATGAAACTTGGCATGTTGTCATCATATGGCCCTTGGAGGCTGGGGTAAAAGTTGAGATGGTTTCATAAGAGTATTACTTTGACTGTTTACAAAGTGGTCCATCTCTGATGAATAAACTAGCTTTCAAGAAGGAACGGGAAAGATTTGCATGTAATCTGACCGTTGCTTCCTCCATTGGCCTTTAAAAAAAATTCACTCAACACACACCATTACATGTCTCATGTCAAAAATTGGCATTTTTATGGTACGTTTACTATTTTTAAACGACTAATTGCATTTCTAGCCATTTAACCTTTCGAATCTACTAAATCAACTAAAAATTTGTGGAAAATCCTATAAAAACTCATGTGTAGTGTATTACATGTAACAATGTATGCAGGTATATAAGATAAAAATGTACTGAGGTATATAAGATAAAAAATTGTATTTGGTATGTATTATATTTGTACAAGTCATATCAAAGGGCCTTGCCGAGTGTGACACTCGGCATAGTTTTAGATGTTACCGAGTGCAACACTCGACAAAGGTGCTCGCTGCATTCTAATTACCTAGTTCGGCCATCCCACGGATCGTGATCTCCGTTGTCGATTTATCCACCACTAGTAACGTGTCACTAGTAAGGGCTCACTAGTGGTCTGTGCCTTCCACGCCACTAGTAAGTGACCTGGTAACTTACTGCGGCGTGGGTGTGCCGACTCCAATAGTATATCACGTACCAATGGGACGCAGCTATTTTGAGCCCAAGCTCAAATGCACCTGCCTAAGAAATAAATTTATAAAAAATTCAAAAAAAATCAGAAAAAAATGAAAAAAATGAGAAACATTGACAAAATTTCTAGGTTCCTGCAAAATGTCATTACTAAAACACATTTATGGAAGTCGCAGCAAAAAAAACAAAATCAGTACTTCAAAATGCTTAGCAGCAAAATACTATTCAAAATGTCATTTGGGACTTGAAGCATTTTGAAGTACTGATTTTGTTTCTTTTGCTGCGACTTCCACAAATGTGTTTTCATGATGAAATTTTGCAGGCACCTAAAAATTTTGTCAATATTTTTTACAAAAAAAATATTTTTTTGAATTTTTTTGAATTTTCTTCTCAGGCAAGTGCATTTAAGCTTGGGAGCAGAAACAGACTTTCCGTACTAATGGCACTCGCTTAGCAGCACACCCGACTAGTACTTTGAATACGGTTGGCTTTCCTTTTTTACTTTGAGGCCACTATTACGACAACCGACGTTTGGAGGCCGAGCTTCATAAAGCTCGAAATTTTTGAAAAAAACAAATTTCGGTTTTAAAAAGTCTGAAAAAAAACTATGCAAGTAAAGAAGGATGTTATTTGTACGTGTGTAAATTTTTAGGATGCAATACGTTGAAATACGATTTGCACAAAAAAGACAAATTCATGACCTCGAATGATAAATAGTATCATGTGTTAAAAAGCCCCAGATTTGTCTTTTTTTGTGCAGGCCTCATTTCAACGTATTTTTTTCTGCAAATTTACACACATGTGTGTTATGCCTTCACTTATCTCTGTATTTATTTTCAGAATTTTTTGAAATGTAAAAACACAAATTTTCATGAATTTTCAATTTTTCTTTTGAAGGCCTCCACGGAGCTCGGCCTCCAAAAGCAATTTCCGCCACTATTACATGTTGATAGTTTTATAAAATCACAACTTCACTAGCATCGTTTTTTGTATAATTAATCCGCACTAGATCCTATAACATGGTGGTTGCTGAGCCGGCTAGGAAGGCGGTGGTGGTGCTCTTGCTCAGGCGAGATGTCGTGGACCTCGGTCAGAGTCGCTCCTCATCGGAGATGGTCACGATAGTCACATGAGGGAAGGGGTGATGAATATTCAACCTCGATGGCGATACCGGATTTTGTGATAGCCACACCGGCAGCGAAGGGGCGAGAAGCAAACTGAATGGATGCAATTGGCCGGTGACGGTATATTCCGGCTAGTGGGGCTCTCACCATTATGATTCCCGTCCTTGTGGGTCGGGCTGAAAAAGCCCTCGTAGGTCCGTCCTAGGCCACTCCGGGGGCTCCGTGACGATTACAAGGAAGACCCTGAAGACTTGAAGTGTACTCCTAGACGACGGATCTATGAGGAACATTGTCTCACCGTACATAGACGACTAGGACCATGTAAACCCTATGATCCCCCGATGCCTAGATAAACCGGGGAACCCGGCTCACAGAAAACACATTACAATCTTTTGATAGAAACATGTACTATGTACAACACCCCAACGAAGAAACATAAGCAGGGTTATTATCTCCTCGGAGAGCCAGAAACTATGTAAAATCTTGTGTCCTTGTTACCGTCGCTCCTAGACCCCTAGTTTAGGATCCCTACCTCGGGATCAACAGTCTTTAGCTCCGTAAGTGTTGGCCCATGTGATGGAGTCCTGGACTAGGGGTACTTTCCATGTCATCTCCCGACCGGGTGGTCGGGCCGAGAACCCCATGGAGGTTCACTAATACATCACTTCAGACAGCTCTTGGCATATACTAGGAAGATTTCACAAGACTTGGCACTCAAGACAAGGACTCTTCTAAACCCTACGCCCTCTGATGCATTATACAAATTGAGGCTCGGCTGCTCAATAGATAATCTCATATTCATTAGAATCTTACAACAACAATCTCGTGGCAGATACATGTACTCTCTACTATACCCATATCAATACAATCAAAAGCATGATGTAGGGTAGTATCTCCTCAAGAGAACTCAAATCTGAGTAAAATCATGTGTCCAACTTACCATCGCTCCAAGACGTCTAGATTAGGACCCCTACGATGAGATATGCCATGTTTAACACCGGCATTGGTGGCCCATATAGATCCCTCTAGTAGTCACCACGGTGCGATGGGAATTCAGATCGGCTACAGCGTGATCTACATGCTTGAACGGATCTTCGTCATCACCTCGACGAGGCTGAGGACTACACCCCATGCCAGTCCTCAGAATCGGGTGGATTTCTTCATCAACATCAACTCTGATCTCAACCAAGATCTTGGAGGAATCTTCCATGGAGCTCAAGGGCTCAACGTCAACATTTCCCCCCGGCGACTGTGTAGATCTACTGGACAACGGACTTGTGTTGACCGTCCCCATCGCCTCGGGTGTCGTTTTGACAAAACCTTAGGTGAAATTGTGTGGAACTTATCCTACAACAAACCTATATTTCTTCGCTTTTAGATGGAGGAATCTTCGACAACCGTTGATATATTGAAGCCCTATTGAATATGGACGGGAATATGGACGAGTTTAGGAGAAGCGTCAAGCAGTTAGCTCGGAATGGTTTGGAAGATATAACCGTTCATCGGGTGCAGAATTGTCATATCGACCACCCCTCAAAATTTCATCTCGATCTGACCGTTTAAACTCTAGGAAACATTCGAGTAATGCATCAGTTTTCGGATATGTTTTCTGTGGGAATCCAATCAAAGTTTTTCTTTTTTCATGAAGGAGTTATCGGACGTCCTTTCGGGAGAAAATTCTTTTCTAGGCTATTTTGTTTTGATCTCCAACACGTACCAGCAATTTTCAGGCTTTTTTGAGGCACTCTTCACCGTTGCACCGGTGTTAAACCGTCCGCACTCATTGCTCCACGAATGCCTACCTGTGCTAGACAGGTCATCGCTTCGTCGAGCTGATGTCAACCACATCGGATCATCACCTCGGCAAGCCAACCTAGAGTTTCGCATTGCGAAGGCCAAATCATCACCAAGATGAAGGTCGGTCGAGTCGACATCGTCGCGCCATCACTTCATCGAGCTGACGTCGACCATGTCACAAATTCTGACATGCGTCAACATCGCCTCGTCGAGCCGACGTCCACCTCACCGACCTGCTTCCACGCATTGGCTGACGTGGGAGCTCCAACGTCACCTCAACTGACCTGCTTTTTCACCTTCGCTGGACCGGTGGCTTTGTCGTCGCATCATTAACCTACTTGACTGGGGACTTTGGTGTCACCCTGCCAACATACTCCATCACCTCGGCTGGACTGGGGGATTCGCCTCGCCACATTGGTCGTGTTGTGTCGTGACTTCAGAGTGTTGAGACTCTCGCTCGGTCACCTTCGGACGGGCATGGGGTCTTGGACCTCGGCCAAGCCAAGGACCATGCACCATGGAGCTGCCAAAGTTTGATGGGCTTCCTCATCCCGCCACAATCACGGACCATGTCATCAATACCGAGCACATTAACTAGCTAAGTCGCTTTCGTGCATAATTTTTTAAATTTTTGTTTGGTTCAACCAAGCATTATATTTATGTTAAACAAAAAGTTGTTTGTTAAAAATGTAGTTTGTCAAAATTAATTTCCTATACCCAAGTTAAGTGGGGGGCTCATAAATTCATGTGTCATTTTTAAGTATTTTCTTCTTAGTCGTTGCAAAGTATTTTTCTACCACTTCTTTCTCGATTCGAGTGTATGCTAAAATAGTCAGATGATATGATTTCTCTCTAAAATTGTTGTGTTTAGTTCGCTAAATTGGAGTGATAAGCACTATGTATGCGTCTTCGGGGCAAGGAGGTTGAAGCCAAAGGCTGGCCCACTTGAAGTCGACAGAAGCACAAATTAATTTTAAAACCAAAAATTTTATTGACACCAAGAGATGCCTAAGTCTTCGGGCCACGCATTCACTCATGTTGCATCCTTTCTCTCTTTTCATATTTATACGGAGCATGCATCTTACAATACAATGCTAAAACGCCTTTAAAACATCAGCAATGTTAAACGGGAGGCTGCAACTAGAGCTGATCCCACCAGAAACCAAGGTCCTTTGTTGAGTCCTCGGCAAACATCCCTGGTATTTCGTGTATATATGCATTGTTTTTTAATTGTGCCTTTCGTCAATAGCTGGGTTGCCCCGTGAAGGAGTCCGGGACTAAGGGGTCCTCAAACCGTCGGTTCATTCCTTCATGGGCCGACTTGTTGGGCTGCTCTGTGGAGGGCCAAACTATGAGATGATCCCGTGTTTAGGAAGGAAAGCTCCGAACAATGGTGTGGCCACCAAGTTCTGAAGATGGGATCTGCGTATCTATCATCTGTAAAGGTCGGTTGTGTGTAACCCTAGGTACCCCTAGTGTCTATATAAACCAGAGGGTCTCATTCGTAGAGGACAGGTGAACTCATCTAGGGTTTACCTTAGACGATCTCGAGGTAGATTAACTCTATAATTCTCATCCACATCAATATAATCAAGCAGGACGTAGGGTTTTTCCTCCTCTCGAGGGCCCGAACCTGGGTAAACATTGTCCCCTTCGTCCCATGTTACTCATTGATCTAAGGTCCACAGCTCGGGATCCCCTACCAGAGATCTGCCAGTTTTGGCGCCAACATTGGTCCTTTCATTGAGAGTTCCGTTGTGAGATCGCCAGAAGGGTCGATGGGGCATCTAATCATCAGCGAAGAAATCTACAGCACGGACATCTTTCTCCGAGAGTAGTTCATCGCGTTCGATAGCATCATTCGTCGTACAAATCCGACCGACCTCCTCGGCCGGGTTGAAGGTTTCACCCTTGGTCAGGAAGTCAGGTTCGGGAGCCTCAAGTTCACAACCGACCCCCAGGGGAACCTAGTGCTTACGAAGCCCCTGGATCTTTTTGCAAAGGCCGCGGGCCCCAAGGCTTCAGATTCGGGACCCACAGGCCCCAACACCGGGGTGGTCACTATCCCTGGTCCGGCCCTCAAGCCTTACCCGGCTGGCACGCCCCGATTTTCCTCAGTCGAATTTGACCCGGGGGCATCTTCGAACAATCCCAGGGCAATAGTGTCACGGATTGATTCCGGATACTCGAACGATGAGGATCCTGACGAGATCCCGCTCTTGCGCGGATTGCTCGGCCAGATCCAAGCCATTAGCATGGTTGACGACCGGGCTACGATCTATGATCGGGTCAGACTCAGGTCCGATGACCGGGAAATCCACACCCCGCCCATCACGCATTTGGTCGCCACTATTGGGTGTCTGGCCGGGAATTATCCGCTCCACCCACCGGAGCTAAGAACGGTTTACACCCCATTGCCGATCAATTGTGCCCTTCCAAAAACCTAGAAGTTGTAGTTCGTCCCGAGAATAAATCGGCGCTTATCACCGACCCGGCACATAACTCGGAACCAGTGTTACAAAGTCCTCTTAAGGCCTTAGACCCCGAGCCTGTCGCATTAGACCCTGTTGGAGCACGGGACACGGCCGCCGAAATCGCGGATTTAATCCGAGGGTAATACGAAATTCTTCCCCGCCCACCACCCAACTCGAGCATTCTTCAAGAGACGCTGAAGAGTTTAGCTCATTGGGCCTGCGAGAGGTCAAACAGCGGCCGGGGGAATCAGTCCATCATTTGGGCCAGGTTCCTCCTCAAGAAAATATGGCAAAGGGCTGCAGCAAACAGGATATGATCAACGCCTTCCAACACAATTGCCGTGACGAAGGAATCCTTAATGCCCTAACCCTGTGCTGAGTTCAAAACTTCATCGAGCTGTCAGACATGGTGCGTGCTACCTCTTAAGCATGTGTTGGTTTTTTCTTGAAGAGGAAAGGGTGATGCAGCAAAGTAGATAAGTATTCCCCTCAGTTGTTGAGAACCAAGGTATCAATCCAGTAGGAGGAACAAGCAAGTCACCAATGGATGCACCTACACAAACAATCAAACTCTTGCACCCAACGCTATAAAGAGGTTGTCAATCCCTTGACGATTATTTGCAAGGATTAGATCTGATAGAGATAGATGTAAACGAGAACGGAAAGTAAAAGGTAAATAAATTAGAACCAAGTATTTTTGGTTTATAGATCTGAAAATATATTATGGAAAGTAGACCCGGGGGCCATATGTTTCACTAGAGGCTTCTCTCTTGAAGGAAAATATCACGATGGGTGAACAAATTATTGTCGAGCAATTAATAGAAAAGCGAATAATTATGAAGATATCCAAGGCAATGATTATGCATATAGGCATCACGTCTGTGTCAAGTAGACCGAAACGATTCTACATCTACTACTATTACTCCACACATTGACCGACTCCTGCCTGCATCTAGAGTATTAAGTTCATGAAGAACAAAGTAACGCATTAGGTAAGATGACATGATGTAGAGGGATAAACTCAAGCAATATGATGAAACCCCCATCTTTTTATCCTTGATGGCAACAATACAATACGTGCCTCGCTACCCCTACTTTGTCACTGGGTGAGGACACCGCAAGATTGAACCCAAAACTAAGCACTTCTCCCATTGCAAGAATTATCAATCTAGTTGGCCAAACCAAACCA
Organism: Hordeum marinum; assembly: GCA_022496015.1. Classification (NCBI taxonomy): domain Eukaryota; kingdom Viridiplantae; phylum Streptophyta; class Magnoliopsida; order Poales; family Poaceae; genus Hordeum; species Hordeum marinum. Next base: position 475,000,356 of record CM039678.1, read on the forward strand.
ATATCTCAAAGAGACTTGCAAAGATATGAATTCCTGCATATAAGAATTAAGAAAAGACTCAAATAATATTCATGGATAATCTGAACATAAACCCATAATTCATCGGATCTCGACAAACACACCGCAAAACAGTATTACATTGGATAGATCTCCATGAAGATCATGAAAAACATGGTATTGAAGCACAAAGAGAGAGAATAAGCCATCTAGCTACTAGCTATGGACCCGTAGGTCTGTGGTGGACTACTCACGCATCATCGGAGGGGCAATGGAGTTGATGTAGATGCCCTCCGTGATCGGATCTCCCTCCGGCAGATTACCGGAAAAGGCTTCAAGATTGGATCTCTCGGGGACGGAGGCTTCTGGCAGCGGAAAAGTATTTGTGTGTCTCTTTTTGGTATTGGGGGAATATTTGGGTATTTATAGTAGGAAGATTAGGGCTAGGCGACCTGCCAGGAGGTGGCAAGCCTGTCAGGCACGGCCAAGGGGGTGGCCGCGCCTCCCTCGCTTGTGACCTCCTGACAGATGCCCTGGCATGCACTCCAAGTCTGGTAGATCTCTTTCCTTCCAGAAAAAATCATTTTGAAGATTTTATTCCGTTTGGACTCCGTTTAATATTCCATATCCGCAATACTCAAAAACAAGAAAAAAAAACAGAAACTGGCACTAGGCTCTAGATTCATAAGTTAGTCCCAAAAATAATATAAAATGGCATATTAATGTATGTAAAACATCCAAAACAGATAATATAATAGCATGACATCATCAAAAAATATAGATACGTTGGAGACGTATCAGTGCGCAAGTATTGCGCCATGGAAAGCACTTGGCAAATACAACGACTGCACACCAAGTCAGTCCAGTCTGAACAACACAAATGAATCTGGAGAAGACATGCACCCCCGCGATGGCCGGCCACACCCGAGCCCACCGGGAAAAGGAATAAAACCCAAAAACGTGTTATAACGGTCCTCGACGGGCTACTGGAAAAACCATGCCCAATGCACTCGGTCTTGCTAAATGCAAACCCAACCCACAGCCTTTGGGAATGTTGGGTCGTCAAACAAGTCGCGAAGAGCGTAGAAAGCATACTTAGGGCTCCAACTCCGAACAACGGATAGGCAGCGCCATCCGAGTATAATGCGAAGATCCTAATGATCTACGAAATGTTTTCTTCGACAAACCAAAGGAAAAGGGCTCTTCGAGAGCTCCATGAAATTCACCACGTGGCGGCAGCAAACCCATGGACGGATACTCTAATCACTTTTGGCGAAGCGAACCAACCGATATCCAGCACAGACCGAACACCTGCTACCCTGGTTTTAAACCCCATAGTAGATGGTTTCGGGCTGAACAAAGTACTAATGGACGGCGGCAGCGGTCTAAACCTCATCTACGAGGACACGTTGGATAAAATGCAGTTCGATAGATCGCGCATCGAATGCAGCAACACTACCTTCCAGGGGATTGTCCTGGGAACAGAAGCATGTTGTACTAGACGAGTTACACTCGATGTAGTATTCGGCTCACCCGAGAACTACAGATCCGAAGAACTTCTTTTCTACATCGTGCCCTTTCACATCAGCTACCACGCCCTCCTAGGACATGACGCCTTCACAAGATTTTAGGCAATACCCCATTACAGGTATATGAAGCTCAAAATGCTAGGACCCAACGGCGTGATCACAGTTACCAGCGACCCCAACAGAGCTCTCCAGGCCGAGAATAAAACAGCATACCTAGCCCTCGAGGTACTAGCCGATACTCTCGCTGCCCAACAAACTCACCACGCTCTGCTCCATTGTGGACAAGGATGATGTGGTCCTCCACAAGAGACTGAAGTCCACATCCTTCAAACCTGCAGACGAGATCATCAAATCCCAGGTCCATCCAACGGACCCCAACAAAACAGCATCCATCGGAGCCCAGCTGGACCCTGTGTGAGATGAAGCACTTCATGCATTCCTATGTAAAAATTGGGACATATTCGCCTCGCATCCCTCAGATATGTCGGGAATCCCACGGGGGCTGGCGGAACACAGCCTGAATATATTAGAAGGCTTCAAGCCCGTCAAACAGGCCTTGCGCCGTTTCTCCGAACCAAAGCGTCAAGATATGGCGGAAGAACTCGCTAAATGTCTCCAAGTCGGATTCATTAGAGAAATCAAACACCCCGAGTGGTTAGCAAACCTGGTCATGGTGCCCAAGAAGGACAAATCTTGGCGGCTATGCGTCGATTTCAAAGACCTCAATAAAGCCCGCCCAAAGATCCTTTTACCTTACAGATCATCGATGCAACCCCTAGACATGACTCGTTATGCTTCCTCGATGCTTACTCCGGATACCATCAAATAAAAATGAAGGAATCCGATCAGGACGCAACCATGTTCATTACCCCCTATGGGCCATTCTGCTACAACACAATGCCCTTTGGGTTAAAGAATGCAGGTACAACATACCAGCACATGATTCAAACATGTTTGGCAATGCAAATAGTCAAAACAGTCAAGGCCTACATGCACGATGTGGTCATCAAGACCAAACACACCGGCCAGTTGGTGGATGACCTCAGACAAACCTTCGCCGGCCTATGGGAATACGATATGCGGCTTAATCCGGACAAGTGCGTCTTCGGAGTCCCAGCCGGCAAACTACTCAGATTTATTGTCTCGCAAAGGGGAATAGAGGCTAACCCCGCTAAGATACGAGCCCTATCCCAACTCATTGTTCCCACGGAACTAAAACACGTCTAAAGACTAGCAGGCTGCATCGCGGCCTTGAGCAGCTTCATCTCCCGACTTGGAGAAAAGGCCATGCCCCTCTACAGACTGCTCAAATGAACCAAGAACTTCGAATGGACCAACGAGGCAGTAACGGCCCTGGAGGAGATTTAAACGCTGCTAGCCAACAATCCCACCTTAGCAGCATCGGGTGCTAGAGAACCAATGTTATTATACATCTCGCCACCAACCAGATGGTCAGCGCAGTCCTCATTGTAAAGCGGGAAGCCGAGGGTCACAAACTCCGAATACAAAAGCCGGTTTACTATGTATCCGAGGTGCTCACCCCGTGAAAATGCAGATACCCGCACTATCAGAAGATAGCCTTCACGGTATTTATGGCATCATGAAAGCTCTGCCACTACTTTCAAGAGTGTGCGGTCACTTTGACATCTGAGGTACCCCTGAATGACATAATGAACAACAGAGACGCCACTGGCCGTATAGCTAAATGGGCCATCGAACTCCTTCCGTTCAAGATCACCTACAAGCCCTGCCGAGCTATTAAGTCTCAAGTGTTGGCCGACGTCCTCGCCGAATGGACAAAAGCCGAACTCCCTAGAGAGTACAGCACGTACGCACATTGGACAATGTATTTCGATGGATCTAAAACCCTCGCTGGACTAGGGGCTGGAGTCATCCTCACATCTCCCATCGGAGACAATGTCCGATATGTACTTCAGATCATGTACGCTGACTCAAACAACACGGCAGAATATGAAGCACTATTGCACGGGCTGTGAATGGCGGCATCAATGGGGATCTAGCGGCTTAAAGTACGGGGAGACTCGAATCTCGCCATATCACAAATAAACAGCAAATTTGATGCCAAAAACTCAAAAATGGCGGCCTACAGAAACTCCGTCATAAAAATCTCCGCGTGATTTGAGGGACTAGAATTTCACCACGTCTCTAGAGACAGTAATCAAGCTGCCAACGTCCTTGCGTGCCTGGGCGCCAAGTGTGATCCCGTCCCCAAGAACATATTCCTAGAAAGGCTTTTTAAGCCATCTGTGGTATGGCAGGACGAGAATACCAACACGGGGACAAATGGTGCGGACCAAGTTATCCACCCCACGGCTGAACCGTACGAACAAATCATCGGCGGCTCCACGGTTAAAGAGACACCTTTGGCTCATGAGGTCATAGCAGTAATCGCACCATGGACCGAGCCCTTCCTGGCCTACCTTCTACGCAAAGAACTCCTCGATGACCAAACTGAGGCTCGATGCATGGTGCGTCGATCGAAAGCGAACAAGGTACATGAGGGTGAGCTATACAAGAAAAGCACCACGGGGGTACTCCAACGGTGCATCTCAGAGGAAGAAGGGAGAGAGCTTTTGGCCGAGGTGCACACGGGCACGGGTGGTCATCACGCAATAGTGAGGGCCGTGTTAAGCAAGGCCTTTTGATCCGGGTTCTTCTGGCCCACCACCCAAGCGGATGCCCATACAGTCGTCCAACGTTGTGTGGGATGTTAGCTCTTCGCAAACCAAAGTCACATGTCCCCCAACGGATTTTCAAACAATTCCGATCACCTGGCCTTTTGCGGTCTCGGGGCTCAACATGGTCGGACCACTTAAAGGGGGGACCAAGAAAAATAAATACCTTCTAGTTATGGTTGACAAGTTCACCAAATGGATCGAAGCGAAACCAGTAAATTCAGCTAAGTCCGAACCGGTTATCGACTTTATATCTGAAGTGGTACACCGATATGGTGTACCCCACATCATAATAACAGACAATGGGTCCAACTTCACAGCCCAGGAGGTAAAGGGCTGGTGCGCTAATCTGGGCATCAAGCTCGACTATGCTTCGGTGTATCATCTGCACACCAATGGACAAGTCGAACGGGCCAACGATGTCATTATGAGAGGTATCAAACCCCGTCTGGCCCGGTCTCTTCAAGAATCCGACTGCCATTGGGTGGAGGAGCTGGACTCCGTGCTATGGGGATTGCACACAACCCCAAACAATCAACAGGGTACACGTCGTTCTTCATGGTATATGTCACCGAAGCAGTCCTCCCATGTGACATCATTCATGACGCTCATAGGGTTCACATGTACGAACAAAAGGAGGCCGAACTAGATCGGCAGGAGGACTTAGATGCCCTGGAGGGGTAGCACGATATAGCTCGGGCTCGGTCCACCTTCTATCAGCAGCAAGCTCGGTGATATCAAAGCAGGGAGGTCTGAGCAAAGGCATATAATGTGGGCGAACTCATATTATGACTCCCAGGGAAGCAGAAGCATAAACTCAACCCCAAATGGGAGGGACCCTTCGTAATCGACGAAGTGTTGACAGGAGGGGCCTACCGCCTCTACAACCCACGGGACAACCACCTCGAGCCAAACCCATGGAATGCAGCTCGTCGCCGATGCTTCTACGGATAGACCGGTGTCGCCACCTCCTCTCAGAAACTCTTGTATCTGTGCCTTTATAAATTTCCCTATTTTCTTTTCATATGATTGTTTAGATTCTCCTAAGCGATGTTCGGCTTAACCGAATTGCAACTAATTCTCTATGACATATACAATTTTGTCATACACGGCAATGCCTGGGGGCTTCGTTAAAGGCCAGGTAGTTATATATTCACCATGTGTGCATCCTTCCAGTGTCTTCCTAACGCCCCTGTATGCATCAATCGTACTTATGTTTTTTATCAAACTGGGTTGCCTCGCTCCTGTGATTACCCTCTATGTTTCTGAATGTTCAGCTAGAGGGTAAAGGGAGCACCTTTGCGATTTTTACAACCGGGTTATCCGGATACGTACCTCACACGGGTGAAGCCAAAGGTTAGCACTCTTAAGAAACAAATTGATCGGCTACGACGAAGCAAGATGTAATTAGTGGTTTCTACCACAAATCTGGATTTTTCTCCAGAAACATAGCTCCTACTTGCCTGATTATGGGTACATAGCTCGGACATCTGTGCTCAATGCAGAAACCCGGAGAAAGGAACCCATTAAGGAACTATTTTCTCTGGAAGATGTTTCTAACGTTAAACAGTAATATAACATACCCCTCCACTATATGTTTCATCTATTCAAACCACATGGACGGATTGCCTAGTTCTCTAAAAATGCTCTCCTGTTACTCCAGGACATGCGATACGGAACACTCCCCAGCCATTGCTAGGGAGGCAAAAGCCGATGGCCAGATTAAGACAATGTTTATAACACTAATGGAAATAACTAGGTGCCAAGTACATAGCTACATAGAGCCCAAACGTTACACAGATCGATCGAGATCATCTGTAAGGACATCTAGGGTGTAGTCTTCCTGAGAGAGATGAGCAGCGGCATCACTTGATCATATACCAGGCCCGTTGGGCCCTGCTGGCCCAACCCGGGCCAGGTGTTCCGAGTTGAGCTTGGTAAAGCGGATCTTTACCATGGCCCACGCCTCCCGATCCCCCTCTCGACAAGAAGATGTCTTCCACGGCTCAAAACGGCTTCGGGATCCTTTAAGCCGCTCTGCAAGCTCGGCCATCCCTTGTGGAGGTGTCTCGGTTGGCCAGAGCGCCCTTATCATGCACCTTGTAGCTTTCCTAGCTCGCTCGTGCACTATAGCCAGTTCTTTTAGCAGGTCCCCACTGAATGAGCTGATCTCTTTTTCCAGACGACCAGTTAGGAGGCCTACGCAGGATATCTGGTGCATCACTTACATGCCACGATTAAGAATAATCTATGACACTTTAGGTTAGAAATTCACTTACAGAACATGCCTCCTTTTAATCTCTGGTTCTCCTCTTGGGTCTGTGCCAGTTGAGTCTTCAAACTTTGAATTTCTTGGGCTTGTCGTTGGTTTTCCCCTTTGAGGTGGCACTTTTTCTCACGACATCACTCCAACATGGGGAGGTTAGCCTCAAGATGAGACTCAGCATACCGCTGAGCTTCACGAGACGCATCCAGATCCCTCTGCATCTGACCAATGGATTCAGCTGTTACAACCTAATGCCTCGTTAGAGATGGTGTTCCTAATATTTACCAGCATGTAATAAAATACCATTTTTTACTTACAATGTGCCTCTTTGGTGAACTTCTTCACCTCCTCTAGTTTGGCCTTGATAGCCTTTATTCCGTCTGACTGGATTCGAGATCCTTGGACAACCTCTCATTTTGCTGCCTTAAATCCTGCACAAGGATGACGCATTGATCAGACCCTTAATTCGGCCGTCCTGACCAAATCAAGGTCCGCGGGCTATCAGGTTAGGACTATCATTCGGTTGTCAAAACCAACCACTTACCCGTATATTGAAAGACATTATTCTGGCAGCTCCTTCGAGGCCTGCTCGGGCAGCTCCAAGGTGAGCATCCATCAAACGAAGAGCGTTAAACTCTTGGTCAGAAAATGTCTAATGGTGCAAGGACTCCTTTCGTTGCTAGTGATTCATTGCGCTCTCGACCTCAGAATTGGTAACCGAAACTCCCCCCGAGTCTTCGGGGAGTTGATCCGCTACTGGAACTTCCATTACAGCCCCAGCAGGGACCGAAGGCTCGGAGGGGCGATGGGTGTCTTCCGCCTCTGGGGCGTCTTCGGGTTGGTCCACTCATATCCTAAAGTGTTCCAACAAAAGAGACTATAAATATTTATGGCAATACCAGTCAAAAGGCAGAGGTGAATCAAATACCTTTTGGTGGGGGCACGGGTGATGTGTTTTTTCACGTCGCCCCCCCCCCCCCCCCGCCCGCTTAGGTATCTCACTCATGCTTGGTGCGGGCCGTGCAGGGGTAGCCTGGGAGGGTGTTCGGCGCGTAGTCCGGTGACCCTTGGGGTTGATGGAATGGTCAGAATGACAAGAGGCTTGCGTCCCTTTTAGGATGAGGATTTCTTCTTGCTTGCGGTCGAAGAGGCAAGGGTACGGGGGTAATCAGCCGTAAGGGCCACCTTGTGTTCGTCAACGCTTTCCTGGTAATAGGCCCCGTCCTCGAAGATAATTGAAATCTTCGGGTCATCGTGGAATCCGGGATCATCATCCCAGGAGTAATTCTCTGGTTGTAGGGCGGGATAGTTGACTATCTCGACCCAACGTCGTCATTCCTGTTAAAGAAAGACGGGAAGTTTTTTGGTTAGTAGGATCAGGAATAAGCGACTGGGATTTAGGGATGTAAGCAAACTTACCCATTCGATGGGGTTGTAGCTGGAGAAGCCTTCCTTGACTATCAGGCAGGCGAACTCTTCTTTCTTCCCTTTAAAGAGATTAGACAGGATGACAGCTAGCGCTTCCCGACTGGCCGGCCCCTGTCGACGGGAATGGGTGGTATCTTTTGTTCCATTGTAACACAATAGAGGATGCGTTCATTGTTGGAGTGGTTGGACGCACCGGGTGATTGCCGTGGATATCACGTCGATAATGGTCACCTTGTTGTGAGCTAGCAGCTTCACCTTAGCAGCCAGGCATTTTACCTCGACGCTCTCCTCTTGAGAAGGACTCCTCGGTCGCGAGTTGAATCATTTCTTTAAAGGGGCCTCGGAGTATTCGGGTAGACCCCTCCAAGAAGGGTCAAACAAGGGGTGTCTTCGATATAGAACCATTCCGAAGACCACTCGTGGGACTCTTTCTTCAGGGTTGCAATAGGGTACACCGTTCCGGCTATGCGACATACCTCGGTTCCTGCCACCTCCCGGATTATTCCTCCCCTGGTTAGGGGGACCAGGCAGAAGTATTTTCGCGATAAGTCGAAGTGAGGCTCGCAGCCCAGAAACATCTCACAGAGGGCCACGTAGCCTGAGATATGGAGGATCGAGACAGGGGTGAGGTTGTGAAGTTGAATCCCGTATAATTCTAGCAGGCCCCGCAAGAAGGGGTGAATGGGGAATCCTAGGCCCCGTGGGAAGAAAGAGACAAAACAAACCCTTGCGTCCCCTTGTGGGGTAGGGAAGTTCTTCACGAAGGCCTTGCCGTTTGCAGAGGTCAGCCCAGCACGGGTGGATATCATATCCGAGTGGGGGAGATATCCTTGCACCTCAACGTCGCGTAGTTGAAGAAGGGAGACGGAGCAGCTCGCCCAGTCTCCTGGGAGGGGACCGAAAGGATGCGAGGATGAGCCTAGAGCACTCGCCATATCTTTGAGCTCGCAAGCTTTAGGGCTTCGTGGTGGTGATAGGAGGAAGGACGTCGCCTATGGAGGACGTGATCTGCTTAAATAAGAGATTTTCCCTGATCTACCAGGAGCAGTTTTGTAAAGGACTGCTATCTTTCTTTATTCTACGCAGGGATCGAGGGTCACTATCTGTCTTCGTGCAAGAAAATTAATGTCATGGGTCCCGTGACGCTTCGACAATCGGGTGCTTGTCGGCGACCACATTGTTGTACAAAATATAAGGATTGGAGGAACTCGCCTAGCAAGCCGAATACCATGGATACACGAAGCTGCCGAAGACGGCATACTTCGGCGTTGGAGGCTAGTTCGGGGGCTACTGAGGGAGTCCGGGACTAAGGGGTCCTTGGGCCTTCGGTTCATTCATTCATGGGCCGACTTGTTGGGCTGCTATGTGGAGGGACGAACTATGAGATGATCCCGTGTTTAGGAAGGAAAGCTCAAAAGAATGGTGTGGCCTCGAAGTTCTAAAGATGGGATCTACGTATCCATCCTCTATAAAGGTCAGTTGTGTGTAACCCTAAGTATCCCTGGTGTCTATATAAACCAGAGGGTCTCATTCGTAGAGGACAGGTGAACTCATCTAGGGTTTAACTTAGAGGATATCGAGGTAGATCAACTCTGTAATTATCATCCACATCAATATAATCAAGCAGGACGTAGGGTTTTACCTCCTCTCGAGGGCCCGAACCTGGGTATACATTGTCTCCTTCGTCCCCTGTTACCCATCGATCTAAGGTCCACAGCTCGGGATCCCCTGTCCGAGATCAGCCGGTTTTGACACCGACACCCGGCTCCTGTGCTTGCCCCTTACGTTTCTACTTTGTTCGGCTAAGGGTCTAAAGAGAGCACCACTATGATTGTTACTTCTAGTTAAACCGGTCAAGTACATCATATGGATAAAGTCGAAGTCTAATTGTCATAACACGTGTAAATCGGCCAGCGAACCATAGGCTGTGTCAAACTAAATAGCCAATGGCAGTTAACTGTATAAAACAAAGGGCTTTATTTTGTTCAAATAAGCTGAGTATCTCGACCTCGGATTTTTCCGAGGCCTCGACATACACAGGGGCTATTAATTTGCCATCCACCTAAAAGCTCCCACAGCTAAAGTGTATGTTTTAGTACAAATGCCTGATTGCCTTGTTCCCGCTAATATAACTGCCTCCTGTTACCAAGACGTCGGATAAGGGTTACAATCAGAAAGAAAACGTCCTAAGTAGTTTCTATTAGGGAGTAGAAGTCGACGACTGGCCAACTGCATGTTTCAACTGTCAAGGTTGGAGTCAAAATAAATAATAAGCATAAAGTAGCAGAGGCATGACTCATGGCCACACATTGCACAGTACTCAACTTGAAGCCAGGAGTATTCTTGTCAAAAAATAAAATAAAACTCGTTGGCACAAAATACCTCGGATCTATAAAAGCATCGGACAATATGGACTAGGGGATCCTTTAGACAACTCAACACAACCCTCTCAACTCTCCTCGGGGGGCCAATACATCATCAGGATGTGTACCACCTTCCTCAAAATCGCTATAAAGCCACGATATGCATCAATTTGACTTGAGAGTTTTGTCAAGTTGGGTTGCCTAGCTCATATCTTACCCCTTGTGTTTTTTATCAATTCGGCTAAGGATGTAAAGAGAACACATCTGTGATTATTACTTCCGGGTCAACCTGGTATGGGACCTTAGACCGGTGAAGTCAGAAGGTAGCGTTCACAAGAGTATAATTGGTTGGCATGACGGAAGCGGAAATTTAACACATTTCAAGGCAAAGATATTAGCTTAGGGGATGGGGCCTACTTCTTCAACTGATGATATTCCTGAGCATTGCCTTTCGACAAGGCATCGAGATATTGGCTAAAATGGTTGTGATCACGACACCTCAGAAAAAGAAACCGCTACATGAACTATTTTTTGCCAAAGATGTGACTTGCGCGGCAGTATAACGTAACTCTCTATAAGACTTATGTTTTGACCTTATAGCCGGATTGTCGTGTTCCATACAAACGTCGCCTGTAGAGAAGGTTGATGTTGGGAACACTCTTTGTCCTCATGCTGAGGAGGTTGAAGCAGATAGCTGGTTAACGTAGCAGAGAAACTACGAATATGAGCATAAAATTGGCCAAGTACATAGATACATAAAGTCATAATTCAGCTTGGACTGTTTAGAAACATTTCCACTAGTTCGGCCGTTATGGCCGTGGTTTAAAAAACCGGGATGGAAAGGGTCTCGACCCAAAATTACTTCCCCGGGGGTTATTTATCAACCCATATATGCCTTCTGATAGCTTATGTTTAGGCCCTACAAGTCTGATTGACTAGTTTTCTGGTTCAAGTCACCTTAGGGTGCTGATACCTCAGTTAAAGAGCTTACCATTGAAGACACTCCAAGAAATTATATTAGAGGTAGAAGCCAACCACCGGCTAGCTAAGCACCTAACGTCATGATCAAGTCAATAAAATGTTCAAAGGGAGGTCCGAGGACCAGAAGATCCCTATCCGAGGGTTGACCTCGGAAATAGGTTAATTGCCTAGTTTCCCAGTGAACTATGCCCCAACACCGACCTTGTCACCGGCACGGTATATTAACCCAATCGCCATGCCAGCATCTTGTAGGTCGATCGGCGGGTCCCTCCGAGCCAGCCGAGGAGCTGTGAGAGAAAACATATCCTTGTTGGCATCTTGCAGGTTGACCGACGGGCCCCTCAAAGCTAGCCGAGGAGCTGTGAAAGGAAAAAAATCCTTGTTGGCATCTTGCAGGTCGATCGACAGGTCCCTCGGAGCCACCAAGGAGTTGTGAAAGCAAACATTTCCTTGCTGGCATCTTGCAGGTCCACCGGCATGTCCCTCAAAGCTAGCCGAGGAGTTGTGACAGCAAAATAAAAAACTTGTTGGCATCTTGCAGGTCGATCGACGAATCCCTGAGAGCCAGCCAAGGAGCTGTGAAAGCAAAACATTTCCTTGCCGACATCTTGTAGGTCAACCGACGGGTCCCTAGGAGCCGGCCGAGGAGCTTTGAAAGCAAAAACTCTCCATACTAGCATCTTGCAAGTCGACATACAGGTCCCTTAGAGCCAGTGAAAGCAAGAAAAAAAATCCTTGCCGGCATCTCGCGGGTCAACCGATGGTCCCTCACAGCCAGTCAAGGAGCTGTGAAAGCAAAAAAAAAAAAACACTTTTTCCAAATTCTCGCTCTTCCCATCTATTTATAAATAGTGATGACACACCAACATTGAAGCGTCAAGCAGAAGCAATCATCTCAGACGATGTGAACTCTCAAGCACAGGAAAGATGCATACAATATAGAAACTTTATGTAAGGTCTGCATATGAGAAGTTCGACATAAATTTGAAGTAATATTCTAATAAAGCCAGTGACCGATAGAGCCCCTTTTTTTATGTTGCCTTTGTTCTAAGCATCTCAAAATTGGGAACCACGATTATGTAAGTACTATATTGGACAACATAGCAGAAGGATGAGGGTCATGGCCAGTTGGTGCACGAGAAATTTTCTTTATCTAACTCATATTTTCTTAAGTAGCTTATATATCTCTCGCGTGAGGTCTGGGGACTTTTGATAGGTTGGAAAGAAAATATGAGTTAGATAAAGAGAAGACAAGAGGAACGAGCTATCTAGGCAGAAATTCCACACCACATTCCCTTGACAGTCTCTATTTTACTGTTTTGTAGCGACACTATATAGGAGAAATTCTAGAATTGGAGTGTAAGTTTTGGTAACTGTATTAATATGAGTTGAATGTCAAATGATGGTGTGATTTTCTTCTGGCATTGGACCTATAAGATATAGAAGAATATTCACAATGGTCTCAAGAAAGTTTTATCCCACTCGTATTGATGCAAGGTATTATAGTTAGTGTCAGTGTTGGACGAACCACTTTTGACTTGACTATATCAGTACTAATCATTTTGATGAAACACTTTGTTATGGTAGTATCGATCATAGTCAAAAAATTGTTGATTTTGTAGACAACTCATTGAGACATAAATTCTACCCGTAGATTTTTTTTCCTTGTCGCTAAAGATCATATTTAATTTTGGCATCTGCCATTGCTGTATTCAAGATGACTCGTTAGAAATGGGTGTCAATATGAAAAACTTTCAAAATAGGCACATCTGCATTTCATGAATCTATAAATAAAATCTAGTACTAGCACTTCCAGAGTGTGGAGCATGCATGAGTGTTTATGTTGAGTGGTGTTGACGTGGCATTCCTAGTATATTCAAGTCATATGCGGTACGCAAATATCGTCATTGTATGTCCTCATTTGTCATCAATATCAAGGCATGATGCCTAGTGTCACATTTTGTCTCGCACGAGATTGGAATACAATGGAGATTCGTTAGTGTTGGAGAAGGCAACGTGACATTAGAGTTACACTGAATGGAGCGAGGCAAGCACACAAACAAGGTGTGTAAACATTGACGTTTGTGGTGCTCTGGATGAATTATATTCATGGCTTTGTTGTCCTGTGGTATTCAACTAGACAAAGGTTTTCACGATTATTTAAATCCAATTATCAACAACATCGGATCCCTCCAACCTAGAGCAACATGTTGCATTAATTGCTTTAATTTAAACGCCTCCCTCCTGGTTGATGGCATAAATTGTGTTTCCGGTGAGAGAGTTTCCGGTTATCTATGAATCTATCATGTCGCTATAATCGATGATTAGGCTGGTCGACTGAAGGAAAAGGCAATGGAGATCTCCAGTGAGGATCCAGAAAACTCATGGGCATTGCAGCCGACGGAGGGTGTTTCACTAGTAGAAAACAGACCTTTTATCCGCATCATTAGTCCCGGTTGGGTTTTGAACCGGCACTAATGTGCCCATTAGTCCCGGTTCATGACGGGCATCATTAGTGCCGGTTCGTTCTGGACCTTTAGTCTCGGTTCGTGCCACGAACCGGCACTAAAGGTATGGTGGTAGGCTGGCATCAGTCTGGGGCCCCACAGGAACCTTTAGTCCCGGTTGGTGGCTCCAACCGCGACTATAGGCTAACCTTTAGTCGTGGTTGGAGCCACCAACCGGGACTAAAGGTCCCCCTATATGAAACCCTTCGGCGCCAGCCCGAGCACACTCCTCTCTGTTCTTCCCCTTTCCTCTTCTCTCTGTTCTTCCTCTCTTCCTCGAGCTCATCCTCCATTTTTGCCAAAATTTGTCAAGATTTGGAGGCATCCCATCCATCCAAGTGTTCACAAAGGTTAGCAACTTTGTCCTTTCATCTCTCATTGCTAGACTAGCTCTTGCAATGCTCTATAAGTATAGTAATTTGTGGGTTTTAGTTTGTATGTGGTAGTTTATTTGATTTATGCAATTTGAGCTCAAATTAACTTCTTACTTTGCATTTGTAGGTGTGGTTTACTTAGTGCCTTCCCGTCCCCGTCCTAACCACCGTCGATCCCCCGCATCGTCCCGTCGCCGGCACCACCTTGGTGAGCCTCTTGTTCTTATCCTTTTTATAATAAAAAAAACATGTTTGTAAGATTTAGTTAGTTACTTGTATAGTTTTCTTACCTATATGGTTGTTTGTTATACATAGTGGCATGGTTTTGAAATCCGTCCCCGTCGGTCCTCGTCCGGTTTATGATGTGAATGTGATATATACTCTCTTTTATAACTCTTTGTTGCATTTCGTGATCATGACAATTATGCCAATCAAGTTGACATAGATGTTTTTTATCTAGGAGGTATGTGAACCGGAGATTCCAACCGACATAGATATTCTTATCAAGAAGTTATATTTAGTTAAAAAAGAAAACGAGTATTTGAAAGAAAAATTGAAAAGAGTTGAAGAAGAGAAGATGAAACTGGAGTTGTATGTTGCTGATGTCGTCGATGATCACAAGATCAAGATGGGTGCAATGCGCTTGAAGATTAGAAAATTTAAAAGATATGCCATTGATAGTGAGGCTTAGTATCACTATGTTGTTGGATCAACTGTTACCTTAGTTGTGATGTTGATCGCATTTGTTGTTGCATTTAAATGCTTTAGCTAGAGAGTTTGTATGTTCTTTTATGAGAACAAGTGTGTATGAACTTTATGTACGAACTTGTATTAATTTGGTCTTTTCGGTGTTGTGTAATGAAGATGAGCCGGCAATGGATGTACGACGACCGATGCTCTCCCCAGTTCATTAATGGCGTGCATACTTTTCTGGTTGTGGCTGAGGCAAACAAGCGGCTGGATGGTTTTATGTATTGTCCATGTGCTGGCTGTAAGAATGATCAAAATTACTCTAACTCAAGAACCCTTCACGTCCACCTGTTTGAGTCTGGTTTCATGTCCGGCTATAACTGTTGGACCAAGCACGGAGAAAGAGGGGTCCTAATGGAAGAGAATGAAGAAGAAGAGGATGAGACAGCTATCCTGGCCATGGGTTCGATGAATACGATGGTACAACAATGGGGGAAGAAGCTGAGCCGACAATGCGGGAAGGAGCTGAAGAAGAGGCATCAGATGAGCACGCTGATGATCTTGGTCGGGCCATTGCCGATGCAAAGAGAAACTGAGCAAGTGAAAAGGAGAAGTTGAAGTTGCAGCGCATGTTAGAGGATCACAAAAAAGGGTTGTACCCAAATTGCGAAGATGACAATAAAAAGCTGGGTACCACACTGGAATTGTTGCAATGGAAGGCAGAGAATGGTGTATCTGACAAGGCATTTCAAAAGTTGCTGATAATGTTAAATAAGAAGCTACCAAAGGACAACGAATTGCCAGAGAGTACGTACGAAGCAAAGAAGGTTGTCTGCCCTCTAGGATTAGAGGTCGAGAAGATACATGCATGCCCTAATGACTGCATCCTCTACCGCGGTGAGTATGAGGATTTGAATGCATGCCAAGGTGATGTGGTATGCTCCTATAATACCACGGTTAAAATGTTTGTTCCAAAACAAAGAGCATGCCAAGTTGATGCGATGGCACAACGAAGACCGTAAGAAAGACGGGAAGTTGAGAGTGCCCGCTGACGAGTCATAGTGGAGAAAAATCGAGAGAAAGTGGAAGGACTTTGCAAAGGATGCAAGGAACATATGGTTTGGTTTAAGTGCGGATGGCATTAATCCTTTTGGGGAGCTGAACAGCAATCATAGCACATGGCATGTGACTCTATGTATCTATAACCTTCCTCCTTGATTGTGCATGAAGCGGAAGTTCATTATGATGCCAGTGCTCATACAAGGCCCCAAGCAACCCGGCAATGACATTGATGTGTACCTAAGGCCATTGGTTGAAGAACTTTTATAGGTGTGGAATGGAAAAGGTGTACGTGCGTGGGATGCGAAAGATCAGGAGGAATTTGACCTACATGCGTTGTTGTTTGTAACCATCAATGATTGGCCTGCTCTCAGTAACCTTTCAGGACATACAAACAAGGGATAACACGCATGCACGCATTGTTTAGATGATACCGACAGTATATATTTTGATAAATGTAAGAAGAATGTGTATCTGGGGCATCGTCGATTTCTTCAGAGCAGGCATCCCGTAAGAAAGAAAGGCAAGCATTCCAAAGGTGAGGTAGATCACCGGAAGAAGCCTCGCCACCGTACGGGTGATGACGTACTTGATATGGTCAAGGATTTAAAAGTAATCTTTGGCAAGGGTCTTGGTGCACAATCTGTTCCGAATGATGTTGACAAACACGCACCCATGTGGAAGAAGAAATCTATATTTTGGGACCTACCGTATTAGAAAGACCTCGAGGTCCGCTCTGCAATCAATGTGATGCACGTGACGAAGAATCTGTAGGGTAACGCAGCAGAAAACAAAAATTTCCCGACCTACGCACCAACCCAGGACCACTATGGAGACTGCATACAAGGTTTGATCATTTTCGTTACCGACTCGTAGCGCAGCGGAAGTAGAGTCGATGACGAACGGCGGTGCAGATCCCCGCAGCTAGGATTTACAACCTCCCAACCGCGAGGATGTATACCCTCATCTGCCCCTCGGACAGCCCTCCGGGAGGCGGTCACACAGTCCCCCGGACGGTGTCGCGGACAGCCCTTCGGGAGGACCTCCAAAACTTGGACTGTCACTCGGACAGCCCTTCGGGAGGACCTCCAAAACTCGGACGGTCACACGGACAGCCCTTCGGGAGGCACTCTCGAACTAAGACCGAAACTACGATCTCTCTACAAAGTTGCACACATACGGTGTCATCTATCCGGCAGGGCTTCGCCGTCCAGAACTAGTTCCTGCCGGAACCCAGACAGCCTTTCGGCTCTACGAAACTATTTCGCTGGGAGGGAGAGAGAGAGCTTGCAAAGCAAAGCATGTGTATGAGAGCACAAGGATGAGAATTTTGGGCTGCCTCCTCACCCCTATTTATAGGATGAGAGACTATGGTAAAAATACCAAAATGCCCTCAGATATTTTCACTATTCATAATAGCGATTCCACTATTCATAAATAGTGTTTCCCACTATTCACAATAGTGTTTTCCACTTTTTCGTAATAGTGTTTTCACTAGTCATGAGATATTTTCTCCCAATAGTGTTTCCCACTATTCATAATAGTGTTTCCACTATTCACGAATAGTGTTTCCACTATTCACAAATAGTGTTTCCAATAAAGTAATCCAAAAAGCACTTTCACTATTCATGACGATATTTTTTAGCGTCCGTTCGAACTAAAAATATTTATGTGGGCTTAGAACATTTCCAGTACCCACTAAAATAATTTTCAATACGATCCGGAACAATTCCGGAATAGTGATTTTCATCTGTGAAAAGCATCTGAAGCGGTTCCGGCAGCTCCGGAACATTTCCGGTTATTCTTCCGGAAAATTCCCAGAAGTTTCCAGAATGATTCTGGCACCCTCCAAGAATTATCAGGCATGTGCCAAAACCAATTTGACTTTATGGTATCCTCTGAAACAACTTTTCAGTTTCACCGAAACTGTTCCGGTGACCTCTCTGCGGAACAGTTCCGCTGTCCGAAACTTTTCCGGTGTCCGAAACTTTTCGGTGATTTTCTCTCAGACTCCCTGTCTAGTATTCAACAGATAGATGACCCTTAAGCGTGTGACCCTATAGGTTCGGTGAAGCATAGACATGACCTGGAACCCCTTCCGATCAATGATCAACATCGGAGCCGTGGACACCCATATCGATCCCTATACCCACACGAATAAATATTCGAGTGAACCTCCAGTTGCCGTGTGCTATTCCTGTTGCTTCGCGATATGTTACAAATACCCGAGGTGAGACATGTTGGCATCCCCATGGATCAACAACTTGTCCACTATGCCAGTTACCTCGTTATCGGTATTGTTCTCTTTTCTCGTTCCCGTGTTCCGGCATCCCCGTGATCAAATCGCAAAGTGTCTGGCCAGACGATGATGGATACCGTAACACCGAGAGGGCCCAGAGATATCTCTCCATCGTCGGAGGAGCAAATCCCAATCTTGAGCTATCAAGTCACTTCACTTACTTTTCCATGAACCCGTAAGCCGCCGTAATAGCCACCCATTTACGGATGACGTTTAACAAACCCCAAAGTTCATGAAGCAAGCATGAAGAAACTCGATACTCTCATGGTCTAAGGAATTATGCAAACATTAACTTCTCTGTGTTATTAACCATTAACTTATGACGAATGTATCTCATAGCATAACATTAATTTGGGTCAATTCAACACAAATGTTCTTCTAACATTGTGCCCTCAAAATTGCCGGCATAGCCATGCCCATGATCAGGAAAACAGGATCATCATGCAATACTTGAGCCAGTCTTAGAGGCCAGACTAGGAATACATTTTACCATTTATTATCCCACACGTGCACATGAGTTTCCCTCCAAGCCTCGTTTTATTTGTAGACTCGAGAATCATTGCAGTTATAGCATGGAACATAAACATAATTATGAACAGGGAGATAATCAATAACATTTATTATTGCCTCTAGGGCATATCTCCTACAGACTCCCACTTGCACTAGAGTCAATAATCTAGTCAATGCTAATGCACTTTACACCTATGGCATACTGGTGTAAAATATGCTTCGCTTGTGGTATAGCCTGATGTCCAACGGATCTGACAACTTCAGCTCCGTGTGTAACTATGCACATCCTCGCATTTTCACGCTATCACAAAATTCGTATTTTGTGTGAACTTGGCTTTTCATATGTGTGAATCATTGGTCGAAACCCGATTCCTCAGACTGAGCTATGGAGCAACTATCTGCAATAGTGTCTCATAGACCAAAACCATCTTGGAACCATACTAAGTTCATGAATGAACTATATGATTCAACAACTTCTTTGTCGCTTCCAAAGCGTCAACATGCTTAGCCTTTGTTATAGAATTCGCCACAATATCTTGTTTGGAACAATTTCCAACTACCGTGCCACCATATTGTGTATTACACAAAACCCTTAACTTAAATCGAAAATCGCATGGAGCATTGATTGAGACTGTATCGATGTAATTTCTTACAACGATCACTTCATAATCTCTGCTTGCGAGAAACATGTCATCAGCACTACTCTAGTACTTAATGACATCTTTCACTATTGTCCCATGATCAGTGCTTTGATCACTTTGGTATCTATACTCGCAACAACTTGGGAGTATCGGACATATCTGGTTGCTTTACATACCATGGAATACATGATTAATCCAAACACAAGAGTGTGTGGAATCTCCATCATGTATTTCACTCATCAGTGTTTTGGGACACTGAGTCTTGCAAAAACTCTTTCCATGTGACTTCGGCAAGAATCACTCCTTGGCATTTTAAATGCTAAAAGGTTTTAGCACCTTGTCAATATGTATTCATTGCTTAGCCCCATTAGGTAAATCTATCTCCATAGATCATCATGCCTAATATTGAGGCTATTTAGCCTAAGCACTTCATGGAAAAAACTATTTTCAAATGAAGTCCTAATTCGTGTCAAGAAATTTATTTCCAATTAACAATGTGTCAATTACACAAGGTTTTTAGAAATAGTATTATGCTCTCACTTACTTTCTTGAATCACAAGCATCTTCGATACCCATTTGATGAAGTCAAACCCCTTTGACCATTCCATCAAAAACGAAGATTCCAACTCCACTTTGCTCTCTTCTGTCCATCGCTGGAACTCTGAAGTTTGCATACTTACTAGCATCCTCTGGATCGACAAATTACTTTGGACTGTATCACATACAAGTCCTAGGTTTCATTTACATTAGATGGAAATCCTTTTGTCATCCATGTTTCATATCTCATGATTGATATATGTATTAATTGCTAGTTCAACCCGAACCGACCTTAAGCATCGCTACGATGAAACAACCTCATCGTAGCCAACTCCTTGAACTTGTTATTTCAACAAGTCAAGCTTTATGGATAAAACATTTTTATCCGTATCAGTTTTTAGTTCCATAAATATCCGTTAGACTCTAAGTCCTCTGAAAGGTGTATCAAGGTTTTAATCTTGAATCACATATATGGAAACTATCTCAGATTGTATTGGCATTTAGCCAATCCCGGAGTCAGGGCCCATCAATGCTTCCTTGTGTATTTTAGGTATACTGTTGTCCAACAACAATATCTCCTTTGCGCACCTGATAGGTTTGCACGAGCTTTGCCTACGTGGTTCAGCTGCACGTTCGACCGAAGTCCATACATTTTATTGTAGAGACTTACGTATCAGTCGTAGTAGGAAACAACGGAATCACTTCCAGGGTTTCTTTCCTTTGAACCGATGACGAAGATACTAGTTATCTCATCGAGCTGCACTGTCCTCCCACTCACCTTTTGTAAGAACTATTCTCTTTAAAAACATACCGTTTTGTGGCAAAACCCTTTGCCTCGGTATAGTGGTGGGGGAATACCCAATGACTTGGGATAACCATACAAAGTAGTACTTGTCTGATTTGGAATAGGTTTGTAACCTTTTACACAAGCCCCATATTCCAAATGTTAAGAAAAGATATAACATGGTTGGGCGTACCATACCATGGCGTCATTTCAACAGACCTAATGGATCTCTTTTCAGTGTAAAAGCCGCAGTCTCTAAAGCATCACTCTATAAAAGGGATAATGGCAAATCTATTTATGTCATCTTTGATCTTACCATGTCATAAATGGTTTGATTACATCTTCACGGACTTTCCACTTTGGAGTAGTGTTCGGGGAGGTGCAAGTTATGAAACTCTTTTCACAACTCATCAGACATTCGCTAAACTTGTAACTCAAATATTCCTTTCCGCAATCAAATTGCAGAAACATAATTTTCTTGGTACAATAACTTCTACTTCAATTTTTAAAACCTTTCGAATGATTTCAAAAGATCCAGACTTACGTCTCATCAAGTAAATATCCATATATCTACTTGAGTCATTTTTGAAGGTAGACAAATCCACTGTTTGCAACAACATTTATCGGACTACATACATCAAATGTATGATCACTGATAAGTTCTTTGCTCGTTCCTTATTGCCTGTGAACGGTATTTCAGTCACTTCACCGTTTGGAGGAAAGTTGCAAGTGTCATATGATTCAAAATCAAACGACTTCAAAATACATCATAATGGAATTTTCCATGCGGGTTTCTCCAATGTGACCGAATGCAGTGCCACACATATGTGGTATTCTTTTAGTCTTGCGACATTTAGCGTCAGTGTTATGGATGTATCATATTTCCATCAGTATTCATAACATACATCCCATTAGGATGGAAGCATGGCCCTTCATGTTATTCATAATACTGAACAACAATTGTTGTTTTTATGAACAAATCTTTTGCAACAAACATTGTGCAATGGGCTAGAGTGTATGCAACTCTAAAATGAACTATGAAAATAAACCCAGAGGTAATGTATTATTATCAATATTCATAACATACGTCTCATTCATAATGAAAATATGGCCCTTATGTTATTCATAACACCGAACATGAAAAGTTCTCTTATGAACAACCTTCTTGCAAGATACCTTATGCAAAGGGCTAGAGTGTGAAACTCTAAAATGAATTATGAAACTTAATACATAGGGAATACACCGATGGAAGGCATAGTAACATTTACTATGTTCCCTGCGTGTATCTAAGCCTCATATTTCTGGCTAGTCTTTCAGGCCATAGTAGTTCTTACATCGAGTTGCAACAGAATGCAATCGAGCGGGTATCTTTGTGACCAACTCACAGTACTCAAGAATTAATGATTAACATGTTTAACCATAATTCCCAAGAACTATATCTTTGACCAGCCTTCTATACATCAAAAACTTGTATGACATTCATACATGAGCTGGATATTCCATTCTTCTTTCCTTTTGCCATTATACTTCTAATAGTTTAACTTTCAGTATTTCTCCTACTCTCAGAAGAAGCACCCAACTTAAGAGTGGCATTAGCCCTAGACTTCCTAGGCGTGAAAGTCTCACTAACACCCTTCGGACACTTCCTTTCTCTTTAAGTTGTTGTTTTATTCACCTTTCATTATATGACAGGCGTTCTCCTAGATCCCTCTCTTATCAGTCTAATGCATAGTAAGCTCCTTTACTAATAGTTTGCAAACAAACATTGCTTTGGATATCTTATATCTTTTTAGCCTTTGTCTGTCTCTGAAAATGATTTTCAGATTCCATGAATATCACATAACTATCCAAACTTTCGAAGTTCGGGTCTCATGGAAGCAAACATATTTCACTTGACCGAAATGGAATTTTAGCTTTTGGATCGAAGGACGGGAGTCATATCATCCATAGCATTAGCGGGAGAATACCGAAAGCATGCGATAGGACAAGTCTTTCTCGGCACTCTTGAGGACAATCCTCACATCACGTTACCAACCGTAAAGTTTTAACCAGATATTTAACAGCTTATTCAATTTTAATAGGGAAGGTGGAAACGCGAGCCATTATCCTACAACTATTATGCAAATCACACTTAGACATTGTTCAAAATTAATTGCACTGAGAATTAAAACAAGTTAATTCTACAATGAGCTCCCACTCAAATCAATATCTCTCATAATTGATTGTGAGTGATTCAAGATCCAAATTACAATTCAACGCCAAGGATGTATCCATCTCAAGTGACGAGAATTGCAATCGGTAGGCCAACTTGCCAATCACATCTCTATGTGACTCTTGTTCATCTTTCGATGCATGTGTTCCGAGCTCATGACTTTCGTGCCTGAACGTCAAGACAACCAAGTGATCTCACTGCGAGGTCTCAACTCACCCGCCTCACACTTCTCTAATCGTTCGTACCCATGTAACCATGTGATACCCCGAGGAGATAGGTGCCGTGACGGTGCTACACTTGGGAGAACACTAACTACTTGATATTTTGTGAGAGATCACCCTAATAAAAAGCGACTACCGCGCAATCAAGAAGGGTGCATCAAGAGGGATAAACATCTCAGGCAATTCATAATAGCATGATATGGTATAGCCCTTTCTGACGGAGAAGTCTTTCATTCCTTCGTCTTCGGCATTCGCGTCGGTGTTCACCTTTGCGAAGATTGCCACCACCTTGTTGATGCACCAAATAATATTGCTATCTCTATAGCTTAATAAAATAAGTGCATTACATAAGGTTGACACGCAGGTCATTAAAGTGCAATCATATGGCTCCAACCATCATGCCGAATCATGACACGCAGGTCATGTTAATCAATTTACATCATATAGTCATGTCATACATAATCAAATTATTATGAACACTGCTATACCACATCACATGCACATGCAAACCATCCTGCAAAACCAAGTTAGATGCCTCTAATCGGTCCATGCAAAAACTTGTTTTACGTGGCTTCTAAGGTTTCGAAACAAACCGAATCTACCAACGTCCATCATCAAGTATGATAATTCAAGTTGCTAGATTAACTTTCCAGGGTGTATGAAACACGAGATAATAAAATCTCGAGCCCCATACTAAACTTCGTCATACGCGTGACCCCCGTGCAGATCACATCTGCATTGCCCTTTCATCTGTGAAACATCCATCTTTCTCAACTATGGTGGAACCCAAAGAACTGTTAGCACATCGTTGATCTGTCAATCAGCATACTCAGGAGCAGCATGAAAGGATCGCGGATTGCCAGAACTTTGTGAGATTCGACCATTCCGTCAAGATCGGGACTATGCAAATTCAGGGGAAGCAAAAGGAACATCGGGTAGCAGATTACATATGCTACCCGCACAAATAATTTTCAGCAATAGATCTCATCTACTACCTAATTATATTGTGCAACACCCATACATCTCTATGTATTCTAGATCGCAACCTGCATCTACGCATAGCACGGCTCTTGATGCCACTGTAGGGTAACGCAGCAGAAAACAAAAATTTCCCAACCTACGCACCAACCCAGGCCCACTATGGAGACTGCATACAAGGTTTGATCATTTTCGTTACCGACTCGTAGCGCAGCGGAAGTAGAGTCGATGACGAACGGCGGTGCAGATCCCCGCAGCTAGGATTTACAACCTCCCAACCGCGAGGATGTATACCCTCATCTGCCCCTCGGACAGCCCTCCGGGAGGCGGTCACACAGTCCCCCGGACGGTGTCGCGGACAGCCCTTCGGGAGGACCTCCAAAACTTGGACTGTCACTCGGACAGCCCTTCGGGAGGACCTCCAAAACTCGGACGGTCACACGGACAGCCCTTCGGGAGGCACTCTCGAACTAAGACCGAAACTACGATCTCTCTACAAAGTTGCACACATACGGTGTCATCTATCCGGCAGGGCTTCGCCGTCCAGAACTAGTTCCTGCCGGAACCCAGACAGCCTTTCGGCTCTACGAAACTATTTCGCTGGGAGGGAGAGAGAGAGCTTGCAAAGCAAAGCATGTGTATGAGAGCACAAGGATGAGCATTTTGGGCTGCATCCTCACCCCTATTTATAGGATGAGAGACTATGGTAAAAATACCAAAATGCCCTCAGATATTTTCACTATTCATAATAGTGATTCCACTATTCATAAATAGTGTTTCCCACTATTCACAATAGTGTTTTCCACTATTTCGTAATAGTGTTTTCACTAGTCATGAGATATTTTCTCCCAATAGTGTTTCCCACTATTCATAATAGTGTTTCCACTATTCACGAATAGTGTTTCCACTATTTACAAATAGTGTTTCCAATAAAGTAATCCAAAAAGCACTTTCACTATTCATGACGATATTTTTCAGCGTCCGTTCGAACTAAAAATATTTATGTGGGCTTAGAACATTTCCAGTACCCACTAAAATAATTTTCAATACGATCCGGAACAATTCCGGAATAGTGATTTTCATCTGTGAAAAGCATCTGAAGCGGTTCCGGCAGCTCCGGAACATTTCCGGTTATTCTTCCGGAAAATTCCCAGAAGTTTCCAGAATGATTCTGGCACCCTCCAAGAATTATCAGGCATGTGACAAAACCAATTTGACTTTATGGTATCCTCTGAAACAACTTTTCAGTTTCACCGAAACTGTTCCGGTGACCTGTCTGCGGAACAGTTCCGCTGTCCGAAACTTTTCCGGTGTCCGAAACTTTTCGGTGATTTTCTCTCAGACTCCCTGTCTAGTATTCAACAGATAGATGACCCTTAAGCGTGTGACCCTATAGGTTCGGTGAAGCATAGACATGACCTGGAACCCCTTCCGATCAATGATCAACATCGGAGCCGTGGACACCCATATCGATCCCTATACCCACACGAATAAATATTCGAGTGAACCTCCAGTTGTCGTGTGCTATTCCTGTTGCTTCGCGATATGTTACAAATACCCGAGGTGAGACATGTTGGCATCCCCATGGATCAACAACTTGTCCACTATGCCAGTTACCTCGTTATCGGTATTGTTCTCTTTTCTCGTTCCCGTGTTCCGGCATCCCCGTGATCAAATCGCAAAGTGTCTGGCCAGACGATGATGGATACCGTAACACCGAGAGGGCCCAGAGATATCTCTCCATCGTCGGAGGAGCAAATCCCAATCTTGAGCTATCAAGTCACTTCACTTACTTTTCCATGAACCCGTAAGCCGCCGTAATAGCCACCCATTTACGGATGACGTTTAACAAACCCCAAAGTTCATGAAGCAAGCATGAAGAAACTCGATACTCTCATGGTCTAAGGAATTATGCAAACATTAACTTCTCTGTGTTATTAACCATTAACTTATGACGAATGTATCTCATAGCATAACATTAATTTGGGTCGATTCAACACAAATGTTCTTCTAACATTGTGCCCTCAAAATTGCCGGCATAGCCATGCCCATGATCAGGAAAATAGGATCATCATGCAATACTTGAGCCAGTCTTAGAGGCCAGACTAGGAATACATTTTACCATTTATTATCCCACACGTGCACATGAGTTTCCCTCCAAGCCTCGTTTTATTTGTAGACTCGAGAATCATTGCAGTTATAGCATGGAACATAAACATAATTATGAACAGGGAGATAATCAATAACATTTATTATTGCCTCTAGGGCATATCTCCTACAGAATCTTTGCGTGAACCTGCTAGGCTTCTTGGGCGTGTATGGGAAGACAAAAGATACGCCAGAGGCACGGGAGGACCAGCAACGTATGCACGGAGAAGACGGCATGGATCCAAAGCAGTTTCAGGGTCATGCCAGCTACGCTCTTACCAAATAAGAGAAGGAAATCTTCTTCGAATGCCTGCTCAGTATGAACGTCCCGTCTGGCTTCTCGTCGGATATAAAGGGAATAATAAATATGGCAAAGAAAAAGTTCCAGAACCTAAGTCTCATGACTGCCACGTGATTATGACGCAACTGCTTCCGGTTGCATTGAGGGGGCTTCTACCGGAAAACGTTCGATTAGCCATTGTGAAGTTATGTGCATTCGTGAATGCAATCTCTCAAAAGGTAATCGATCCAGAAATTCTACCAAGGTTAGAGAATGATTTGGTGCAATGTCTTGTCAGTTTCGAGTTGGTGTTCCCACCACCCTTATTCAAAATCATGATGCATGTCCTAGTTCACCTAGTCGAGGATATTGCCATTCTGGGTCCTATATTTCTAGACAATATGTTCCCCTTTGAGAGGTTCATGGGAGTCTTAAAGAAATATGTTCATAATCGTGCTAGGCTAGAAGGAAGCATCTCCAAGGGCCATGAAACAGAGGAGGTCATTGAGTTTTGTGTTGACTTTATTCCTGACATTAAGCCGATAGGTGTTCGTGAGTCGCGACATGAGGGCAGACTAGGTGGAAAAGGCACGCTAGGAAAGAATTCACTAATATGCCGGGACGGGCATTCTTTGGCGCAAGCACACTACACAGTTCTACAAAGTTCCGCCTTGGTGGCTCCGTATATCGAGCAACACAAGAATATTCTACGCTCCAAACACCCGGAGAAGTCTGACGACTGGATTACAAATGAACAAACGGTGACTTTCGCCGGTTGGTTGCGGACACGTCTCATGCATGACGACACTGTTGAAGATGGCATGTACTTGTTGTCCAAGTTACCATCTTCGACTATATTGACTTTCAAAGGGTACGAGATAAATGGGAATACATTTTACATGATCGCCCAAGATAAAAAGAGCGTCAACCAAAATAGTGGTGTCCGTTTTGATGCAGCAAACAACAATGGGCCAAAAGACACATACTATGGTTACATAGAGGAGATATGGGAACTTGACTATGGACTTGATTTGAAGGTCCCTTTGTTTAGGTGCAAATGGGTCAATCTGACAGGAGGCGGGGTAAAGGAAGACCCGCAGTACGGAATGACAATAGTGGATCTCAACAATCTTGGTACGCAGGCGAACCATTCGTCCTAGCCAATGATGTGGCACAGGTTTTCTATGTGAAGGACATGTCTACCAAGCCGAGAAAAGGAAAATATAAGGAAGCAAATACATCATGCGATGAGCCAAAGCGCCACATAGTTCTTTCAGGGAAAAGAAACATCGTGGGAGTGGAGGACAAGACATACATGTGAGAAGATTATGAAAAATATCATGAAATTGCTCCCTTCACAGTGAATGTTGACCCGAGCATCAAGTTAAATGATGAAGATTGTCCATGGTTATGACGCAAAGGGACACACGCGAAGAAAAAGTTTTACACCCAAAGATCCCACTCTGGGTTGTGACCGGCTTCTCTAGTTAGTTTCCGAACATATATATCTAGAAAGTCCCACTTCGGACAAACTGAAGGGAATCTTTGTAATAGTAGTGTACTTATGTGTTTTGTGCATTCAGTATGCGCCATTCGAAGGGAGGCCATCAATTTTCAACACTTTCTGACTTCATTTGCTATTTTTCATGCATTTACTAAAAAATTAGCTAAATGACCCTGAAATTGATAAGCACTACAAATGAACTCTGAAAAGTTTGAAAGTTGGCATGGTATCATCATTTCACCCACATAGCATGTGCTAAAAAATTTAGAGGGTTACGGCAAAAACTGGATGCACTTCGTGTACAAAATGGACAATCTCTTTCGAAGTATAATGGTTTCAAACGAAAACTCGCCTCTTACAAAGGCATTTCATTTTTTTAACTTATTTCAACTCCAGACTTTTTGTGCGTTCAGTATGCACCATTCGAAGGGAGGCCATCAATTTTCAACCCTTTCTGACTTCATTTGCTATTTTTCATGCATTTACTAATTTTTTTTGAGCTAAATGACCCTGAAATTGATAAGCACTACAAATGAACTCTGAAAAGGTTGAAAGTTGGCATGGTATCATCATTTCACCCACATAGCATGTGCTAAAAAGTTGAGAGGGTTACGGCAAAAACTGGATGCACTTCGTGTACCAAATGGACAATCTCTTTCGAAGTATAAGGGTTTCAGACGAAAACTCGCCTGTTACAAAGGCATTTCATTTTTTAACTTATTTCAACTCCAGACTTTTTGTGCGTTCAGTATGCACCATTCCAAGGGAGGCCATCAATTTTCAACCCTTTCTAACTTCATTTGCTATTTTTCATGCATTTACTCATTTTTTTGAGCTAAATGACCCTGAAATTGGTAAGCACTACAAATGAACTCTGAAAAGGTTAAAAGTTGGCATGGTATCATCATTTCATCCGTGTAGCATGTGCTAAAAAGTTGAGAGGGTTACGGCAAAAACTCGATGCACTTCGTGTACAAAATGGACAATCTCTTTCGAAGTATAAGGGTTTCAGACGAAAACTCGCCTGTTACAAAGGCATTTCATTTTTTAAATTATTTCAACTCCAGACTTTTTGTGCATTCAGTATGCACCATTAAAAGGGAGGCCATCAATTTTCAACCCTTTCTGACTACATTTGCTATTTTCATGCATTTACTGATTTTTTTTTTGAGCCAAATGACCCTGAAATTCATAAGCACTACAAATGAACTCTGAAAAGGTTGAAAGTTAGCATGGTATCATCATTTCACTCATATAGCATGTGCTAACAAGTTGAGAGGGTTACGGCAAAAACTAGATGCACGTTGTGTACAAAATGGACAATCTCTTTCGAAATATCAGGGTTTCACATGAAAACTCGCTTGTTACAAAGGCATTCCATTTTTTTAACTTATTTCAACTCCAGACTTTTTGTGCATTCAACATGCACCATTCGAAGGGAGGCCATTAATTTTCAATCCTTTCTGACTTCATTTGCTATTTTTCATGCATTTACTGATTTTTTTTGAGCTAAATGACCTTGAAATTGATAAGCACTACAAATAAACTCTGAAAAGTTGAAAGTTGGCATGCTATCATCATTTCACCCACATAGCATGTGCTAAAAAGTTGATAGGGTTACGACAAAAACTGGATGCACTTCGTGTACAAAATGGACAATCTCTTTCGAAGTATCAGGGTTTGAGACGAAAACTCGCCTGTTACAAAGGCATTTCATTTTTTTAACTTATTTCAACTCCAGACTTTTTGTGCGTTCAGTATGCACCATTGGAAGGAAGGCCATCAATTTTCAACCCTTTCTGACTTCATTTGCTATTTTTTATGCATTTAATAATTTGTTTTGAGCTAAATGACCTTGAAATTGATAAGCACTACAAATGAACTCTGAAAAGGTTGAAAGTTGGTATGGTATCATCATTTCACCCACATATCATGTGCTAAAAAGTTGAGAGGGTTGCGGCAAAACTGGATGCACTTCGTGTACAAAATGGACAATCTTTTTCGAAGTATCAGGATTTCAGACGAAAACCCGTCTGTTAGAAAGGCATTTCATTTTTTAAATAACCTAAGAATTACCAAATTGGATATAATTATAAAACAAGATAATATTAAACAATAGAAAAAAGAATCACTAGAAAAGCTATGTTTAAAGTAAAGTTATTCACAAACTAGTGATTCACACAAATTTCAAATAATTCAAATTTAAACTATTCGAATTTGAAAACTACTACCACTAATAGAAAGTTTATAATTTTTTGACCTAACACAAAAAGATTCACTCATTTACTCTCAATAAAGCACAAAAAACTCAGAAACAAAAGAAAATAAATAAAGCAAAAAATCAAAAAAATGAAAAATAAATAAAAATAGGCCGCCTGCTGGGCTGCCACAGCCTGCATACGACTAGAAATCCAACCTTTAGTTGGGCCAGGATGCAGGCCCGCAAGGCCCAATAGGCCCAACAGGGTCGCACAGGTTCATTAGGCCCACATAGGCCTGCTTAGAGAGGAGCTCGAGAGAGAAGCCGCGGCGAGGTTTATAAGCTGGTGCGGGTGCCCCTCGCTTGGTGAGGTGGGATTAAACTTGACCCACACCGCGCCTGCGCGAGCACCATCCTTTAGTCCCGGTTGGTGGCTCCAACCACGACTAAAGACCCCCCTTTAGTCGCGGTTGGAGCCACCAACCGCGACTAAAGGGTTTCGCTTCCCGGCGCTTCGGCTGGTGAAATTCACCATTAGTCGCGGTTGGTGGCTCCAACCGTGACTAAAGGAGGGGTTTTAGTCACGGTTGGAGCCACCAACCGCGACTAAAGGTCTCCTTATATATACAACACTTCAAAAAAATTCAGTTACTCTGCTCTTCGACCTCTTCGCGACATCGTCGCGTCGTCGCCGTCTCGCCTCCCCGACGCCGGAGCTCGTCGCCGCCCCCGATGCTGGCCGCCCGCGCCTCCTCGCGCCGATCTCTGACATCGCCTGCGCCCATTCCTCCCCGAGCCCGGCCTGACGCCGCCCGTGCCCGCTCCTCCGCCCCGAGCTCCTCACCGTCGCCCCCCCCCCCCCCCCCCCGACTCGCCTCGCCTTGTCGTTGCCCCGCTGTGAGCTCCCCCCCCCCCTCTCCCCCTCTCCCTCGCCCCCTGTGCCGCCATGGCGGTCGCCGGCCCCTCCCCGAACCCCCCCCCCCAATTTTGATGAATACACACACACACACCAAAAAATTGACATTAGTATATATATGTATAGAAATTAGTACATATATATAGAAATTAGTATAGAAATATATGACATTAGTATATATATATAGAAATTAGTATATATATAGAAATTAGTATATATACATATATAAATTAATATATGGAATTTTTACATTTTGATCCAATATATGTATAGAAATTAGTATATATATATATATATAAATACAATGTATAGAAAAAAAGTTGATGAATTTTGACATTCGATCCAATGTATAGCAATTAGTATTTGCAAAAGTTGCATATTTTAGTGTTGTATTTGCAAAAATTTGTTATGTATTAATTTGCAATTAGTATTTGTTATGTATTTGCAAAAGTCGCGGGTCGTAAGGTTAAGAGATTCTGTTAGGATTCTGAAGGTTCCTCGTATATAAGAAATCACAATCAAGCATTTAAAAATGTTTAATTTGCATAGAATTTCTTCTCGGAGTCAACGATGCCTGGCTCCCATCCTCGTCATCGACTCGTTCGCGACGACGTCCTGCTTCAAAGGTGCCATGTCCGGGACTGGGCTCCGCCGGGCTGGCACTGATAGGTGCTACCTTCAGGGGGCACGGCTTGGTGAGGAACCCGGGTCCCGTCGTCGACCCGGAGCTTCTTTAGTGGCGTTCGCGTGGGCTACTTTCGGTGCGGAGGCAGTCGGCCCCGCCGAAGGTGGTACTTCGCCGTGTCAGGCAGGAGGACAAGCACGTCCGTCGCTACATGGATGCGTTGGACGTTAGGTTCTCCAATACCTTGCAGGTTCTTCAGGGATCTCACCCGAGCTATGATCCTGTCATAGTTTGTTCTTTTTGGGTGTCCACCGCCCGTCGCACGAGATGTCAACTGGATCTATAGTAGTGATATTATATAATCAATAATATTCGAGATGTATTAGTAATAATATTCGATATGTATTCGAGATTACATTCGATAATATTCGTGACGATTTATTCGAGATTATATTCGATGATGCATATTATGTACTATGATTTAGTTTTCCTTATTGATTGCATGCATTCTAATTTGAATACTAAATTGTTTTATCTTTCTTCTGGGTTAGTTAAATAAAAGCTATGGACAATACTGGCAGAGAAGGAGAATAGGCTCTGTTCAACATCATACGCTCCACGAGCCTAGAGCATGAACATGAAGAAGATGACGGCTCACAATATCTGAACAATTCTGGTGAGGATTTTATGTTTGATGAAGACGAAAGAATAGATGAATTCGACAACGATGTTGACGAAGAAAATGTTCTTCAAATAACAAAGACCGGCGAGGTATATTTATTATATAAGCCATCCGATGATCATTACATGTCTTAATTGAGTTGTATATGTATTAACAAATCGATCTTTCTTCTTTTAGGCCTCCGGGTCGAGCAAATCTTCTACAAGCGATAGGGTAGTTCGAGGCCCGGCCAAAAAGTTGGACCCTGGCGTAAAGTTCAACATCGATTCCATCAATACATCAACTAACGAACCGCTTGAACCTAAGAAAAATGCGACCAAGTTCAAGAACCAATGCGGAGTTATTGTTAGGAACCAAATCATGATCTCCACACAAGAATGAAAAAAGCCAGCAAAGGGAGATCGAGAAGGAGTTACTTTTGTGGATGAAAGAGCAAAAGATCTGCTTTGGACCGAGCTGATGTCACATTTCACACTACCAGATAACTCGACAGATGCAGATCTGAAGAAAGTTAGAAACTATGCTCTTAAAAATATGGCGATCACATTCAACACCTTCAAGAAAAATGCATGGGTTGCGTACGTCAAAGCAAACAAGAAGACTCCAAAATTCGAGGGAGCACTAGTGAAGGCAAAAGATCACTAAGACGATTTCGTGAAGTTTAAGGAACCGGAACTAGCTAAGGAACGGTCGAGAAAGAACAAGATTAATGCTATGAAAAAGCAGTGGCACCATACTCTAGGGCCAGGTGGCTACCAAACGGCCCTGTCTAAGTGGGATCAATCCGAAAAAGATATGATTAGTGCAAGGGTCACTCCAGTTACAGTGACCTGGCCCCCGAGGTGCAGGACATGGTTTTATGCGCATGGGGGGAAGTTGGACCCAAAGACAGGGGCAATTATGGTGAAGGCAAGTCTTAAAAAAGTGGCAGATGAAATTCTGATGAAAATAGAAGAAGCTCAAACGTGGGTGTTCACGCCCAACAGAGAGGACGACGAGCTTACGCGCGCCCTGCGAGAACACCCGGGAAGAACACGAGGGAAAGGCGTTGTTCCGTAGTTTGAGGGGTTTGCTGGTTGGAACGAAGACTACAGAAGCCGTGTGAGAAAGAAGATGCAGGAGGAGCGGAAGAAGAAGGAGGGAGCACTCCGCCTTGAAGGCCTAGAATCAAAGCACCTGGAGTTGGAATCCAGAGTCAGGCGGCAGCAGGAGCAGATCGACTCACTCAGCCAGGAAAGGGCGTCTCAGCGGCAGCATGAGCAGATCGATCTAGCATTGGATACCACGTCCCATCTATGCCGAGAAGTAGCATGGGTTCCGCCCCGACCGATATCGATGATGAGGCACTGCTAGCTAGCTACCCTATGGATGATATCAAAGACAAGACTAACTGTGAGCTACACATAAAAGTGAAGAACTTATCCATGAAGGTGGCGGACGGCTATGCTTTAGCAAATCCCTCAGAAGCAACCTTCCGTTGCAATCCCATTCCAGCTGGCTATGCTCGTGTCGGGGTTGATGAAGTGATGTCAACATATCACAAGCTACAACCTGACATTCTTGGAGGTGACGAGGAGAGAACACTGGGAGAGGCCATACATCGTATCATTCTATGGAAAAAGGATTGCATCGTCTTTCCAAGGCCACCGACTCCTCCTCCACCAAGTCCGCCGCCGCGTCACTCGAATCCTCCTCCTCCTCCAAGTCCGGCACCACGTCAGCCAACTCCTCCTTCAAGTCCGGCATGGCGTCAGCCAACTCCTCCTCCTCCAAGTCCGGCACCGCGTTAGCCGACTCCTCTAAGTCCGGCACGGTGTCAGCATGCTCCGTCGACTCAGCGTGCTCTGTCGCCTAAGCAACAACGGAAGAGAGAGGTGCAGCTACGACGACTAGCGGTACAACAGGCAAGAAATTCAGATATGGTCCAAGCCTCAAGCCTCTTCCGAAGTTGCCTTACCACCTGACCGAGGAGGAACTCGAGAGCGCAGTGGATGCCAAAGTGAAGGCCCATTTTGGACCGAAACCGCCCCAGCCGCCAAAGGAGAAAGTACATAAGCATGTCTCACAACACTTCATTGATATGGCTCGATCGGCTGTCAATCAAAAGGACAGCGACTATGTGCGGTCTATCAAGAAGTCATATCTTGAAGGATAAAAGGAGTCGAGTTCGAGCTCGAGCCAAGGAGTTGGCAAAAAAGTGGGAAAACTATCCCCCAGCTGGGAGAATAGGCAGTGCAATCGATCCCCCGCTCATTGTACAAACACCTATGAGTACCGCCGGTCGGCCAGGAGTAACCAAAGATCATATTAGGATGGCTAAAGAGGCCGGTGTCAGTGTTGAACAACTCCTAGGCCTTGAGGAAATCCCCGGGCTTAAAGAGTCAGAAGTAAAATATCAATATGCCCGCGGCAAACCTCTGGTCAAGCCTGAAGATGTCAAGCTTCTACCAACGAGAATGTACGATTTGCATACGTGGTACATACAAATAACAGCAAATACCAATGAAGAGTCTCTCATGGTGAGAGTCAAAGGGAGGCATTACTTCCATAAAAAAGATCTGTGGAATTCATTATGCAAAGTTGTTTCAGTTATTCAATCAAGACTCACTCGACAAATCTTTAGTCAGTTGTTATTGTTTGTAAGTGATTTCTTTCTATAATTTAAGTCTCTAGCTAGTTGTGCTCTCGTTCATTACCTGTAATTATCCTCACTATATTCGTTTATGTGGTATTATGCAGAATGAAGATGTATGAAATGAAACAAGTTAGTTGTTATGGCATTGGGTTCATTGACCTAAATACGATTAACCAAAAGACATGGAAAACTGCATATTCGAGAAAAGACACAGAGAAAGTCATGCTAGAATTTTTGAAGCATCTAAACACCTAACCATAAATACTACTTCCTTACAAGTTTAGGTGAGTGTTATTATTATTATTATATATATATATATATATATTGTACTACAAATTCTATTTTTTGCTTACTAGATGTTAATAAGTGTTGTTGATGAGTTATGCAGTTATCACTGGATCTTGTTAATCATTGAAGTTGACAAGGGAAAAGTTGAAGTACTCGACTCGCTATTTAAGGATCCATCCGAATACGCAATCGTGAGGGGGTTGCTTGATAGGTAATTTTAATCATTATCGCACTATGTCGGCCTCTTTAATTACTTCATTTTCTGATATCAACTAGTTAATAACTCATTTATTCATTTCGTTTGCCGGCAGGCAGGGTTTGGGCCAAGTTCATCAAACAGGTTCCAGGCGACTAGGCACAACAACTGAAATAGGTGCGACCCAAGGTAATTAAGTACTACTAGCTAGCTAGCTACGCCCATACATCTCTTTAATTCTAGTTTCAATATCATTATCATGCTTGATTAATTATTACCTGGTTTAATTTTATTCTCGTAAAGTGCATGATGCAGGAGCATGGGACTAGTTTATGCGCATACTACGTTTACGAGAACATTCGCATGATCACGTGTGAAAAGAGCAGAGATGAAAGAAATTATTGGGTACGTTTGCCAGAACATTATCCATAATTTTTTTATCATGATCTAGCTAATATATATACACACAACTAATATATTCATCTTGATCTCCATCTTGTAGCTGACGGAGACGTGGAACCAGCTCATACCAGAGGCTCGGGTACGAGCAATTCAAAAGAAATTACCTGGATTTTTGGTCGACCAGGTCATAGATCCCAAAGGAGAATACCATTACAAGATCAAGAACAAGCAGTACTAATGCCTGCATATATATGTAATGATCCACAAATTGTAGGAGAAATTATATATATATATATATTCGGTTCTATAAGAAATTCTATTTATATTTATATATGTGCGCATGCACAACGTGTGTACAGTATGTAGTAGCGTAATATATGTTTGAAATGAAAATTAATTACATGGAAAACACAAAATTAAAAAAATAAACCATAATTAATTCATAAACCCCTAAAGAATTAAAAGAAAAAATAAAATAAAATTAAAAAAACTAAATACTTTAAGTCCCCCAGCCCACAGCGCCGGCAGATGCCACGTGATGGGCCTTTGATGCCGGGCCATGTTGAACCGGGACTAAAGGGAGTAGGCACGACCCGTGACTATAGGCTGATTCTACACTAGTGTTTGATCGGACAAAAGGATTGTATCCAGACGGTTCAAGGAAGACACTTTTTTTTTAAACAGGCATAACCCCTTTCCATTAATAATATAACGGAAATACATCACTAGTTAAAAGCTAAATGGGATGAGAGAGGGGAAACGAGTTCAAAGCATCGCCAGGAGACCCACCACGGGAGCTCGTCTACGAGACACCAGCTATGGGGCGAAAACCCGACGACACCAACAGCCTAGCAACAACCAAAAGAGACCACCAGAACAAGGGTTCAGCATCAGGCTCACAAGCGAGCATCAAGAGTCAGGCAGGCTCATGCAGGAGCATAGCAAACAGCCAATACCAAAATGAGGACACGAAATCACCATGAAGGAGCATGCTATCTTCGATTGGAAAGAAGCCTTGATCAATTAGTTGCAGCTCCATCCGCAACCGCTGCACAGATCATCATCATGCTACAAGCATCCTCCCTCAGCGTCCTTGCTCCGCGCTCCATCGAAGTTCGCTCAACGCCTTTCACCAGACCTGCCCAGTAATTGACAAATACACACGCTGAAAAAATGATTTCAAATAGCGTTTTGAGAAACTTGGACGCAAAAGTTGCCCGATTCCGGCTGTTTCAAACAGCAAATCGTAGCAAGACGGAAAGTGTAATATTTAGACACATGGTGTCACTAGTGTATCGCTTCTGTTAAAACAAATTGTAGATGTGCAAAATTGTGATTCTGGAAGGTTTTTTTATTTCGGAAACAAAATAATTTCGAAAATTATTTCGGATTTTGTGATTTCAAATTTCACTTAATTTTAATGAATTCTAATATAATATTAAATTTATTTTGAAATCAGTTTGGATCTAACTCGAAATTTCGGCTTCAAAAATATTTCGGACCCCACAGAAATATGTGAAATTTCAAAAATTTCACTGAAATTTCGTTGAAATTTTTCTGGATCGTAGATTTTCCAGCCCTACGCTACAGAGTCCTGAGCGTGTATCTTCTGTTTTGTTTTAGCCCATGGCTGTCATGTATCAAACCTCTGATGATCTCAGGGGAGAAATCTCTTCATTCAAAAAAGAGAAGGCTAGTTACTCGTGGAGTATGCGAGACTGTACCGGCGCTCGCCGCTGGGGGCTGCCTGCTGAGACGCTGCCGTCGCCATCCCTTGGTCGTCGCCGAACCTCTTTGTCACGTCGTCCAGGAACTCGCTCAGCGCCGGATCTTGGATCGGTGACTCCGGCACGCAGCAGACCACATCGACGCCCACCTTGTCCCTGCAACCGCGGCGCGGCCCCTCCGTCCAGCGCACCGTGAAAAGGCACGCGCACCGGTCCACGCCGTCCACGGTGCCGTGCGCTGCCTTCTCTACCTGCATATTTGGTCGGCGCCTATCATTACGAAAGCATATGCGTGCGTTCACTGTTGACGAGACGCGGAGGACTTACGGATTCGAGGACGGCGTCGTAGTACTTGAGCTCCTCGGCGTCGGCGTCGCCGCAGATATCGCAGGCGAGGCAGAGCAGGTCGCCCGCTCGGAGATCACCGCAGCGGGCGTCGTCGAGGGGCGGGCTTTCCCGGCGGAACCTGGCGCGGAGCGCGTCCACGTCGCCCGGGGATGCGAAGTCAGCCCCTGGATCGTACCACTCGTCCGCATCCTCGGGGAAAGTCTCGAACATGACGCGCAGC
Source organism: Hordeum marinum (assembly GCA_022496015.1). Classification (NCBI taxonomy): domain Eukaryota; kingdom Viridiplantae; phylum Streptophyta; class Magnoliopsida; order Poales; family Poaceae; genus Hordeum; species Hordeum marinum. Next base: position 475,038,599 of record CM039678.1, read on the forward strand.
AAGCCGTCCTGCACCGCCACGCGCGCGCCGTACCACGCTTCGTCGGACCGCGCGCGGTACTCCATTCGGGGCCGTGGGCGGCGCGGCGGCGGCGCCGGCGCGACGGTGGCACTCCGCTTTCGCGACTTTTTCGGCATTCCGCGATACTCTGGGAGTGGCGGCGCTGGGAATTTGGGCCCTGGAGAGGACAGGGCCGCGGGTTTCCCGATGTTTTATACCGTCCAGATTGTGGTAATCTTTCTAGGTTTTCTAGGTTTTAGGTTTTTAGCACATGATGTGCATAAACACCCCTTGAAAAAAAGGAAATTTTAATGTGCAAATACAGAAGGGGATAAGTACGTTAGGGATATCTCTCCAAATTGCCTAGGGATTGTTTTGACCAAGATAATCAAATTTCAGATTACACACTTTGTTTTATAAACTATAAGATTTAGAACCCTTGCATCTTTCAAGCCTTGATTTCGAATGTGTACTTCAATTGGGCAATCGATATGAGGAAGGCTTTAATATCATAAATGCTAAGAGGAACATGTCCCCGACATTATTTGTTTTGATAATAATGAAAACTAGCTTGTGTCTCACACAATTGCGTGGGGAACTTCGTTCGTAATATCTAATTTGGGTGAAATCACAACTGTATATTCCAATTATTCATGTTATAAAGTAAGCAAATTAACTGTGAGATGTGGTTTTTGTACTTGAAATATGACCACTTCACATTATTAAAGAATGTATTATGGGATGTGGGTTGGTCATTTCTATACCATATTGGTTGGATAGCGTTCCATTGAAGTTTGAATAATGATGAACTATTCTGATCATATTTAACCTATGGTACTAACATAAGTATGTCCTGGGTTACTGCATCTCCAACGGCAACCCGCAAATTTCCTCCCGTATCCATCAACTGACAGGGAGAGACTAGTCCACGAACACGGATACGGGAGGACAACATCCAACCGTCGCCGCATACATTTTGACCACAACTCGAACCAACCTGACGAAATTCGTGCAAACACGGCGGATTTCATTCAAGTTCGAAGATAATTTACATAAAAAGGTTGATATTTCGGTCGTTTAACTAAAAAAACTAAACCATATACAAGACGACCTCCTTCCGTTCCGGCGGCGGCGGCATCCCTCCAGCGATGGAACGGAGCCGTACGGCCGCAGCAGCCTTGTACGGAGGCTACCTGCCGCTCGCGAAGGAGCCACTCCTACCGCGCCATGCAAAACGACCACTCCTCGCCGATCTTAGCGAGCTCGTCATCAAGGTGACGATGACGCCTCCTGGTCGTCTCCGTGTTGGTCACGGAGCGGTCGAGCGCCCATGCCGTGGCAAGGTCTGGGTCGTTACGGACCCATTCCGGTGCCACGTCCGTCTTGACGAATGCAGAGCGATGTTGGGGGGACGCAGGCTCCTGCTTCACACGGTCGTCGATGTGGAGGCCGTAGTTACACAATGGGGACGTTGGCTTGCCCTTGAACGGAGAGAGCGGGAATGTCGGCTCGTCCTTGACGTGGACCCGCGGCAAGGATGGTGGCTCGTCCTTCACTTGTGCCGGTGATGGTGGTGTGCCGGTTCCATCTGATGGAGCAAACACGGGGAGGGGAGAGGAGGAAGGTGTGGTGCTTCTCAACGGCGTCGGTGAGGGGGAGAGACGAGGAAGGTCCGGTTCTCTGCTCCATGGCGCCTAAGCACGGCCTAAATAGCCGCCGCCAGCACAAGCGGTGGGCAGTCAGCCCGCTTCAATGCGGCGCGGCTGCCATAGTTGGTTCCTCGGGACGCGGCATCTGCATTGGAGCGGCGAGGGCCGAGAGGTCGCATCCGTCTGCGTTGCCTTCCCGTCTGGTCAAATCATGGTTTCAATGACGGTTGTTGCATGCTCTAGGCCGGCAAGAATGCGGCGCGGCAAGCGGCAAGGTGTGTGGGATGGAAGGCGCGGGAAGGGTAGTGGGGGTGTTTAGTGGACCAAGGTGGTCCAAATCATATGAAGTAGCAGTCCGGGCTCCCGCAAATGTCCCCACGTTTGTCTTCATTTTGCGGGAAAAATCGCGTCCGGACCGCTTCGTGGATCGATACAATATCGCGTTGGATGGCTTTCGTGGTACGAACCACGCGGTCCAGACGATTGCGGGGCGTTTGTGGGTCCACCTTGGAGAGGCCCTTAGAATCCTATGTAGTAGCACATGGTATGGTATGGTCGCTATGCGGATCCGACTTCACTTGTCATTTGCACTACAGCAGGGTGTAGTGCCACAGAGGATCTCAAAATGTATGTCCTATATAGTATCATATTTAATAAAAACAATACGTTGATCACTTGATGTGTTGTTTCTGTATGGTCTTAGTTAGATATCTATAGAAACCAAAATAAAATTGTTGGTTTGGAAAAAACTGATTCGCCCGTTTCACTCCTGCGAGCGGAGGGCAAAACCTAGCAACGCCTCTCCCGTCTCTCCCCACCCCACCTCCCCCTTGGCGTGTTGGGCAAAGCCTAGCTGGCATATGTGGTGGCGGGCATCCTCTTCCTCCTCGGTTGGGTGCACTGTAACGCGGGATGTCGTGCCTCGACCATGGTGTGATACTCGCTTGGGACGTGGCGGCAGTAATACTTATGAATTTAAGTACACAATGGATAATGCATTAGTTGAGATATCTTAAATAGAACCAATAATGTCAGTTTTGTACATTATCAATTTTGTACTTAAGATATCTCAGCTAATACATTATCATTTTTTACTTAAATTCATAAGCACTAGTAGAAAACAGACATTTCGTCCCAAGCATTAGTCCCGGTCTGGTTACGAGCCGGTACTAAAGACGGTATTAGTCCCGGTTCGTGCCGGCTCCAATGGCTAGGAGCAGGGCAACCTTTAGTACCGGCTCGTGAGCAATCTTTAGTACCGGTTCGTGTCACGAGCCGGTACTAAAGGGGCGTGGCAGGCTTTTGGTCAGACTTGGGCCCCGCGTGCACCTTTAGTACCGGCTGGTGACACCAACCGGTACTAAACCTTTATACCGGTTGGTGTCACCAGCCGGTACTAAAGACTTCCTACATATACGGTAATTTTTAGGTTTTATATAATTTTAGTTTCAAAAATACTAGAGGTTTATAAAAGCTTTTAGAATTTCTTTTTGCTATTAGAGTTTTATAAAAGCTCTTTAGTTGATTCTTTTTGCTATTGAAGAATATTATAGTTCATAAAATAATATTTAAATTGATTATTTTTAGTTCATTCTTTTTGTTGAATGCACTTCATGTACAAAATGGACAGTCTCTTTCGAAGTATCAGGGTTTCGAACGGAAACTCATCTGTTACAAAAGACATTTTATTTTCTTGAACTTATTTGAACTCCAGGCTTTTTGTGTGTTCAAAATGCACCATCCAAAGACACATCTTCAATTTTCAACCCTTTCTAACTTCATTTGTTATTTTTCATGCAGTTATTGTTTTTTTGAGCTAAATGGCCCTGAAATTGAACAGCACTACAAATGAACTCTGAAAAGGTTGAAAGTTGACATGGTATCATCATTTCACCCACATAGCATGTGCTAAAAAGTTGAGAGGGTTACGGCAAAAGCTGGATGCACTTCGTGTACAAAACGGACAGTCTCTTTTGAAGTATCAGGGTTTCGGACGGAAACTCATCGGTTACAAAAGACATTTCATTTTCTTGAATTTTTTTGAACTCCAGGTTTTTTGTGTGTTCAAAATGCACCATTCAAAGCCACATCATCAATTTTCAACCCTTTCTGACTTCATTTGTTATTTTTCATGCAGTTATTGATTTTTCTGAGGTAAATGACCCTGAAATTGAAAAACACTACAAATGAACTCTGAAAAGGTTTAAAGTTGGCATGGTATCATCATTTCACCCACATAGCATGTGCTAAAAAGTTGAGAGGGTTACGGCAAAAGCTGGATGCACTTCGTGTACAAAACGGATAGTCTCTTTTTAAGTATCAGGGTTTCGGACGGAAACTCATCGGTTACAAAAGACATTTCATTTTCTTGAAATTTTTTGAACTCCAGGTTTTTTGTGTGTTCAAAATACACCATTGAAAGCCACATCATCAATTTTCAACCCTTTCTGACTTTATTTGTTATTTTTCATGCAGTTATTGATTTTTTTGAGTTAAATGACCCTCAAATTGAAAAGCGGTACAAATGAACTCTGAAAAGGTTTAAAGTTGACATGGTATCATCATTTCACCCACATAGCATGTGCTAAAAAGTTGAGAGGGTTACGGCAAAAGGTAGATGCACTTCGTGTACAAAACGGACAGTCTCTTTCAAAGTATCAGCGTTTCGGACGGAAACTCATCGATTACAAAAAGACATTTCATTTTCTTGAATTTATTTGAACTCCAGGTTTTTTGTGTGTTCATAATACACCATTCAAAGCCACATCATCAATTTTCAACCCTTTCTGACTTCATTTGTTATTTTTCATGCAGTTATTGATTTTTTTTAGCTAAATGACCCTCAAATTGAAAAGCACTACAAATGAACTCTGAAAAGGTTGAAAGTTGGCATGGTATCATCATTTCACCCATATAGTATGTGCTAAAAAGTTGAGAGGGTTACGACAAAAGCTGGATGCACTTCGTGTACAAAACGGACAGTCTCTTTCGAAGTATCGGCGTTTCGGACGGAAACTCATCGATTACAAAAGGCATTTCATTTTCTTGAACTTATTTGAACTCCAAGCTTTTTGTGTGTTCAAAATGAACCATTCAAAGCCACATCATCAATTTTCAACCCTTTCTGACTTTATTTGTTATTTTTCATGCAGTTATTGATTTTTTGAGCTAAATGATCCTGAAATTGAAAAGCACTACAAATGAACTCTGAAAAGGTTTAAAGTTGGCATGGTATCACCATTTCACCCACATAGTATGTGCTAAAAAGTTGAGAGGGTTACGCAAAAGCTGGATGCACTTCGTGTACAAAACGGACAATCTCTTTCGAAGTATCAGGGTTTCAGACATAAACTCATCTGTTACAAAAGACATTTCATTTTCTTGAACTTCAGCTTCTCTCATTGCAGCATCACCGTATTCAGGGGGCGGGTATTTGACGTCATCCTCTTCTTCTTCGTTGTCTTCCATAATAACCCCTCTTTCTCCGTACTTGGTCCAAACATTATAGTGTGGCATGAAACCTTTCGGAAGGAGGTGGAAGATCATTTCTCTGTTTTCTCCCTTGTTCTTCTTCTTGCTCGAAGCTCATCCTCCATTTTGCCAAGGATTTTTCAAGATTTAAAGGCACCCCATCTATCCAAGTGTTCATAAAGGTTAGCAACTTTGCTGCTTCATCTCTCATCGAGTCCGGTTTCATGTCCGGCTATAGTTGTTGGACCAAGCACGGAGAAAGAGGAGTTATAATGGAAGACAATATAGAAGAAGAGGATGATGACAACTATCCTTTCGCCGATACAACAATGAGGGAAGCTGAAGAAGAGGCATCAGATGAGCCCGCTGATGATTTGGGTCGGGTCATTGCTGATGCAAAGAGAAACTGCGAAAATGATAAGGAGAGGTTGAAGTTGAAACGCATGTTAGAGGATCACCGGGGTTAGTTTAATATATCAGAAAAACTAGAGAAAAATTGGGACTCAATTTCACCGTGGTTACCCGGTGAAGTTTTCTCAGATTCTCGAAATTCTAAAAGTAAAAAAAGTTATTTCAAAAAGAAGATTTTTTTCCTACAAAATCAAAAAACAAAATTAAAAATAATTTTATTTAAAAATAAATAAATGATGTCATATTTGGATTCCTCACATTCTTCTGATAATAATGGATATATTATTTGTTGAATTTCGATTTACGGATTTAAAGATATTAATTATGCCATATGAATTGAATATATGGCAAAAAATGAATAAAATAATAATATTACTTATTTTATTTTCATAGAAATTTAATATTTTTTAAAATTTTAATAATGGTTTGGAATTCAAAAAATTAAATAATGTGACGTCAAAACCTAAGGGTTAATAGGATTGATATCTTACCATTGTCAAGAAACAACAAGTGCAGACTTGGAAACAAAGGGTGATAGAACTCGAAAGTTAAGCGTGGTCGGGTTAGAGCAGTGAGAGGATGGGTGACCGGCTGGGAAGTTAGATGATTTGGAGTGAGGGGTGATTAGAGATTAAATTGTCAAATAATTCAAAAGCAGTGAAGAGGGGTGGTTAGAGATTAAATTATGAGATAATTCACAGATTTGAAAATCAGAAAAAAAATTAAAAAAATCGAAAAACAAAAATAAAAAAATTATTTTAAAAACCGGTTGGTAACACTTAGTACCGGTTGATATCACCAACCGGTACTAAAGGTCCTCCACCACCAGCCCACGCAGGCAGCCACGTGAGGTCCAGACCCTTTAATATCTGTTGGGAAACCGGTACTAAAGGCACATCCCGACCGGGACTACTAATCAACATTCTACTATTGAAGATATGTCATTGATTCAGTAGGCCCTTATATTATCACATGCAAACTATCTACTGCTTGCCTGGAATCGTCCAGTTTGCTTACCGATTTAGTTCTAGCACAATCAGTTTGTCGGATTAGCACAAACAATCAAGTGGTGAGCCTGTGATCTAAACATTAATGCAATATACTAGTAACATAATATAATGTATATACGAATGACTCACTGGCAGACCCGAGTTGCAATCTTCAATTCTACGTAGTACAATATATTTAAATACAATAATAAGCAAAGTAATAAGGGTTCTTCTCGTTGGTTGAACTTGGATGAACGTAGCATGGCATATGAATCTTGGTACGATCCGGGGTACACACATGACTAATGGGTGCAAAAATATTAAGCTGATCAAACGTACCCGATTCATTACCGTAAATTCCTCACTTTTGGTTCTCTCGACTTGCCCTTCATGTTTCTTTGTACGTGAATCAGTCGGGTCGAGTCTCCTTTACCTTTATCATTGTCTTAGGAGCACAACCACGATAAGAGAGCATTGCCGTAGGTAGGCAATACGATGGATAAATTAGAACGAAGACATTGAAAATTTTATCATCTTAATTTAATTCTGGGGGAACATATCGATCCCAAATGATTTTAGAGGGACGCGGAATTTTGAGTCGAGATCTTTGATATGTCAATCCTGAATATATTTTTAGGTATAATTATGTTGATATAGGGGTTCACATATGATCAGATACAATTTTGAAGATGCATTGCCCGTGGTTCATCAATTATAGATAGGTCCACAAATTAACCGCCAGGCGCCGTTTTGTTTTTTGGACGTTTTGTTTCTGACATATCTTTAGCTTATCTACTGTATATTGTGCTTCAATATATAATAATAAATGCGACTATCAAACATGATTAGTTTATGCTTTAAGTGCCACGTGTATGGCAGTTGTTTGTGCATACTATTTTAAAAGAAAAAATCACAGCCGCCCCATGATACACTTTTTCTCTAGCATTATGCCTCAGGTCAATTTTTTAAATTATTGTCAAAGTTGTGGTGACCAATTTTTCATCATGCTTTATGTATCTTGTCATTGCTAGCAAGGGATGTGTGACAACATTTAGTGATCAACAAACATGGATGTTTTATTTGTGAGGTTGGCAACACATGGGTTCTTAAGGACGTGAGTAGAAGAACTATAGTCAAAATATAAAATATATTACAAACTGCAAGACCTAGCTAGGGCTTCTCTGGCAGGTAAGTGTTTCCACCCCCCCCCCCCCTTTGAACTCGACTTATTTACTGTCAAAACTCTGTAACTATTCTGAATCAAATTGAACGTCATAATTTCCAGCATAGTTGCAATATAGACCACAACTTATATAAAATCGTATACAGGACTGCTAGTGATGATTTTTCTTGCTGCTATAGCATGGGCCAGTGGCACCCCTCGAGTCCTTAGCACAAAACATACACAAATAGTTTGGAAGTGGGAACCAACCTGAAAGAACCACGATTCCAATCCATTTTGGATAATGTTACACCATGATGCTTGAGTAATCCTAGTGTTTCTACGAGCATAGACATACCTCCCTAACATTGCAAAGCTTGTTACTCACTATGTTACACCATGATTTCACTAAGAACAAAAATCGTTGTTTCAGTCAAAATTGCTCAATCCAGCAAAAGCGGCACAATGGGATCTGGCCAGGATTGAAATCGCTCTGTGGTGCTCTGGCGACTTGGCTTGGGGTGCTCTGACGGAGGGGGTGGAGTCGCCGCCCCGCAGCTATTGTCGAAGCTAACATCGGAGCTACCGTCGGAGAGCGCCTGAGAGCTTATGTCGACGACGACGTTGCGAGGCACCGTGACCAAAGTCCAAATCGGGTAGTATAAGCATGTGCATGAGTTCTGTAGGGCTCCTCTCCTCCACCTTGCTTAGTGAATCGATCCGAGGGTCGCCCATAGACGACACTAGGGACCTCGAACTTCGCCACGGCCGTCGCTCTACCATTGACCTACCCAACCTCTACATCCTCGTCGCGAAAAGCTCACGCCCCTAGTCCCATCTTCCCCCGCTAGTTTCCGAGACGGAGCCCCCCTGCCCAAAGTCAATTGCCATGACCGACCTCGACTAACTCGCCGATGCGCGTGACATGTACACCTCCTCGCCCAACGTGCTTGGTGCGCCTCGCATAGCTCGCGTGCCTCTCCCATGGTTGCATGGCTCCCTACGGCGAGTCGACGATGAGCGTAGTCGCTTAGGGTCGAGAACGCATGAACCGGTGTTGACCTTGATAGTGGGTCTCATGGCCCACATGTCAGGTAGAGAGGGAGAGGCCTTTTTACAGCAAGTGAGAGAAAGGGTTTATGAGAGCGCGAGAGAGTTTTTATTTTTTTAATTTCGTGATGTCGGTTGGGGTCCATGTGTATGTTAGAGAGGGATGAGAGAGAGATTTTTTTGGGTGGGTCCCACCTGTAAGTGGCATGTGCATAGATGGGAAACAAATTCCACCAAACGCCAGGAAACGGTTAAAGCCCTTTGACTAAACAAAAACAACACAGAAGGGCATTTTCGTAAGTGCAACTTATGACAGAAGGGTAAATTTGAGCATGTTTTAAAATTAGAGGCAAATCTAAGTAGTAGATTTGAGTCGGAGACACAAATATAAATGTCCTTATTATATATTTATGTGGCATATCAAAGGGGCTTGTCGTGTGTAATACTCGATATAGTTCTGGATGTTGACAAGTGCAACACTCGACAAAGGCGACGCTACATTCTGATTAGCCAGTTTGGCCATCCCATGGATCGTGACCTCTGTCGTCAATTTATCTTCCACTAGTATCATGCAACTGGTAAGTGCTTATTGGTAGTTTGTGCCTTCCACGGCACTGGTAGGCAACCTTTTAGTGGAGTGGACCTCACACGTCACTCATAACCATCTTAGTTGTTGCTACTTGAGATGTGTTCGGATTTTTCTCGAAGAAAAAGGGCGATGTAGTAAATCAGCAAAAGTTATTTTTCTTAGTTAAGAACCAAGATTTATCGAACCAGTAGGAGTACAAGCAAGCAACCGATTAGAAGCACCTACACACAAAAGAGCAAATACTTGCACCCAACGCGGGTAAGAGGATTGTTTAAAGCAAGGATCAAATATGATAATGGTAGATAGATAATTTGCAAAGTAAAATAAAAGTAAAATAAAGTGTAGCAATATATCTTTTTTTGTAATATGATTAAAGTAGAACCGGGGCTCATAGTTTAACAAGAGACTTCTCTCTTTTAGCATAACTACGGTGGTTAGAAAAATTATTGCTGAGAAATTGATAGAGAAATACATAATTATGATGTTATTTATGAAACAATCATAACAAGTAGACCGATCTTCTGCCTGCATCTACTACTATTACTCCACCAATCAACCGACTCTTGCCTGCATCTATGATATTAAGTTCATCACAAACAGAGTAACATTTTAAGCAAGATGACATAATGTAGACAAAGAAAAACAAGCAATATGTTCAGACCCGTCGTTTTATCCTTAGTGACAAAAACACAATACGTGCCTCGCTACCCCTGATGTCACTAGGTGAGGGCACAATAAGATTGAACCCACTACTATGCACCACTTCCACTGAAGATCGATATGTCAATTTGGACAAAGAAAACCCATAGGTCGGAAAGCATTACATAGCTATATAAATCACACATAATAAAGTTCAGATTTGGCCCAGTTACTTTCAATGAATAATCTTATCATAAATCCACAATTCATTGTATCCCAACAAACACACCGCACAAAAGGATTACATCGAATAGATCTCCTAAGAAAACATGGTGCTGAAGATCAAAAAAAGAGAAGAAGCCATATAGCTAACCACTATGGACCCGTAAGTCTATGGAAGACTACTCACACATCATCGAAGAGGCAGCAAGGTTGATGTAGAAGCCCCTCGTGATCAATTCCCCCTTTGGCGGGGTGCTGGAGAAGGTCTCCAGATGGGATCGCGGAAGAATAGAGACTTGCGGCGGCAAAAGAATTGTTTCGGGTGGCCCTATGAGGGTTTTGGAATATTTGAAAATTTTATAGAAGTGGAATTAGGTCAGACGGAGCCACGAGGGGCCCATAAGACAACAGGGTGCGCCCTACCGCCCTGGGCGCACCCTGATGCCTTGTTGTGTACTTGTCTGTCGTTTGGACTCCCCCTCCCCCCCCCCCCGCGCGAAGTTTCTAGGGTGTCTTCTGGTACAGAAAAAAATCATGAAAAAAAGTTTCATAGCGTTTGGACTCCGTTGATATTGATTTTCTGTAAAACCAAAAGCAGGCAGAAAAAAACAACTAGCACTAGGCACTGGTTAATATGTTAGTTCCCAAAAATGATATAAAATTGCATAAAAGTATCTAAGATTGATAATATAATAGTATAAAATAATCAAAAATTATATATACGTTGCACACGTACCAGTTCTCATGTGGGCGTGCCGAAACCCTAGGACCCATCGGTGCCTATATAAACTGAGGGGTGAGGCTCATAGAAAACACATTACAATCTCTTCGTAAAAATATGTACTCCTATACACCAATGCAATGAATATAAGCAGAACATAGGGTATTATCTTTTAGAGAGCTTGATGGCAAAATCATGTGTCATTATTACCATCGCTCCTAGACGCCTAGCTTAGGATCCCTACCTCAACATCAACCAGCGACAGATGGACTCGGCGGCAGCAATTGACGGTGGTCGCGGACGTCCGGAGCAGCGAGAATGGTGGTTGGACCAAGAGTGGACGACAAACTCTCCGCGACGATTAGATCCAGCCAGAATTGGCATCCGATGGTATCGGGTCCAGCCGCAAGAGTCGGGGAGGGGGGAGGGGAGGCGGGGGATTTGCTTTCACGCGACTGTTTTTTGCTGCAATGTTTGGCGGAGCTACAAATATGCATTAGTTGGCCACGGAATGCAGGCTTGCCTCCCAAAAAAATTGCAACACCATTTACATATAGAACTACCATTTGGGGAGGTTTTGGGGCCCAAAATGGCCTAAACAACAATCTTTACAACACGACAACCTTTTTCATCATCTATTGTGGATGTTGTAATGCTATTGTACCCATTTTATTACCGAGTTTAGTGATATTATTTCTAGTACGAGTATGAATTATACACTGCCGTTTTCTATCAAGATAAAAAAGGAGGACAAGCTGTGACCATGGGTCGGATTCTATTTAGCGCCTTCCGCCCCAGTTAATGTGCTATTCATACGATGTGCGTACACACTTTTTCTATGGACTGGCCAGTTAAGAGCGCACTAACGGGAATTTATGCTCTAACTTTGAGAAGGTTCCAGAAGATTCCAGGCTGATTTTGGAAAATTTCTATAGTGATTTTTCTGCTTATTCTATTTTTTCCGAACCAGGGTTTGTCCTATTTTATTCGTTTTTTATTTTTCCTTTTTTCAGATTTTTTACAATTTAGTGAACTTTAAAAAAATGAAAACTTTTTAATGTTCTTGAACTTTTCTCAAAATATCATGAACTTGTTTTAGTTTTGCTAAATTTTTTCCATTAATGTTTTCTCGAATTCATGAACCTTTACAAATTGTCAAGAACTTTTTTCCAATTCATGATTTTTCTATATTTACTAATTTAAAATTTACGGTAATTTAAATTTTGTATTTTTCTAATTCCATGAAATTATTTAAAAATTGTGAACTTTTTTCACCTTTTTTTGAATATTTCGAACTTTTCTGAAAAGTCGACGTTAAACAGTTGCTTCATCAATTGGGAATCAACGAAAACAGGAAAAGAAAGAACTGAGAGAACCCAAGAACTTATTATTGATCGACTGACGCGGGAACCGAGTCAACTCTCGCAATGTTTTATTGAGTCGTCCCCGTGAGTGCTTGTTCCTTAACTAGCGCGTAAGGTGCCAAATAAGGGGCATGCCTATTCCTGGCCCGACGCGAGTTTGATGGTAGCCTCGCCCGAAGCGAGCGTCATACTGGGACGCCCATGCGCGCGGGATTCCACTTCCTCGTTTTTTCTTCTAATTTCACATTTTTGATTTGTTTTTGCACTATTGTGTATAGTTTCAAATATTATAATCATATATCTTTCAAATATATACTTTACAGTCAATTTTGAATTTTTTTAATCATGCATTTGGAAATTTTGAATGCGTATAGAAAAAAAATCCAATGTATAAAAAAGTATACATAAAATGTACAGCGACTATGAAGAAAAGTAGACATAAAAATCAGTTCTTAAAGATTTCAATAATTTATTTGGAATATGTTCAACATGTATATAAAAAACTTCCCTGATCTACAAAAAAATGCATGATGTTATGGAAAATATTAGACCTCCAAAAGATATGTTTTCCAAAAATGTTAATCATCTATTTCAACAATGTCCAACGTGTACAATTATGTTCCGGATCTATACCAAAAAAGTAGAATATAAATTAAAAAAATTGAACCTAATTTTTTTAAATGACCGTGTATCAAAAACATGACAATCATATATTTCCAAAATGTCAAACATGCATAAAGAAATCTTCCTGATGTATACCGAGAATGTACAATGCGTACAAAAATAGTAGGCATCAAACACAAAAATTTGGAAAAATGTTCATCATCAATGTTAAACGCGTACAAAAAATCTCCAAATGTATACCAAAATATAATACCTGTACTAGATGCCTTGCGAACAAAAACATAAATATGAAAACAAAGTTGATTGTGTATAAAAAATAAGAATCATATATTTCAAAAATTAAAATATATACTAAAAATGTTCATGGTACATACTGAAAATGTATAATATGTATGAAAAAAGTAGTCACCAAACAATAGATTTTCTAAATGTTAATATTTAATAAAAATGTTGAAAATGTATAAGACAATGTTACTGGTGTATATGTAAAATACAAAAATGTGTATGAAAATGTAGACATGTGTTAGAGAAAAACAGTGAAAGCTGAAGAAACGAAAGAAAGAAACAAAAGAAAGAGTTCTTTTTTTTGCGAGAACAAAAGAAAGAGTTCAAATGAAGGAAAACAAAAAAACATGGAAATCCAAGAGCAAACAAAGCAAAATAAAGAAAAAACAAAACCAAAGATAAACGGAGAAAATTGACGAAAGCTAGGAAAGAAAAAATCAGAGAAAAATAAGCAAACAGCAAAACCAAAGAAAACGAAGAAACTAATGAAAGCGAAGAAAGACATAAAAAATTGGAGAAAACTAAAGAATATATATATATATATATATATATATATGTGTGTGGTGTGTGTGTGTGTGTGTGTGTGAGAACACATAGAAAGAAAGAAAATAAACCAAAGAGAAAAGGAAACAAGAATATCGAAGAAATAATAGTGCAAAAAAACTGAGCAATAAACATAAGAAACCTGGGAAAAAACAAAAACGGTGAAGAAATAAAGAAACCCAAATAAAATACAGAACAATACAAGAAACCAATCCAAAACCGAAAAGAAACCCCCACAAAAAAACGGACTAAGCCTGACGAACCCGTACAAAACACAACGAGTGAAAAGAAAATCTAACGAAATGGGACGTTCTAGTAGCAACTATGTGAAGATGAAGCTTCAAGCAAGATGAAAGGAGCACTCACACTAAGCGAGATATAGCTCTGACAAATGAAAAAAGAAATTACACCTGTCCGATAGAGCTACAGTGTGATGATGACGCTTCTTGGAAGGACCAATCACACTAAATAGATAAAGCTACTCTGCCAATTAGGGCCTCTGAAGTTAGCCTTTCCTCGAAAACGGCCGACGACCCAGATACCAGCCCACAATGGGACAGGTGCACACACACACACACAAGGCCGTAGTCCGGCCCCTTCACCACCATGTCACCGATCCACACCCATCGCTCCTCCACCAACAAACGCCGAGCATGCAGATCGCATCCATGCGAGCCCAGCCCCAAAATTCGAGCGCAATCTGTGATCCATGCTTACCCTACCCCCCACCTATAAATTCCTTACCCACCTCCCACCTCTTCTCCTACTACCCAATTCATTGCCTTCTAGTTCGAGTTCCACTGCCCGTACAACAAAACCAAGTTTCGAAGCAGACAAGACAATCCATAAGCCGCCCCTCAAGCAGCTCACCACCAAGGTCCATCTCCTCTCTCGTCACTCTTCTCTCTTTCCCGTCCCTCCCCTCCTTGTTAACTTGGTGTGCTGTCAGGATGGGGTGGTGCACTTTCGGGATGCGAAGCACCATCTTGGCCCAACCAGAAGGCCACGACGAGATTTAGCCAAAGTTGGAGTTTGATGGCCGGGGTCGAGCCGTAGGAAATTCGGGAGGAGGGGTGTCTAGTGGAGTTGGGTTTCGCGCGGTTGTATTTTTTGTTGCAACGGTTGGAGGGTCTGCAAAAATGAATTAGTTGGGCTAAAAATAGACTTGGCCAAAAACATTTGCAACACTATTTCCATTTACATACGTGGAGTAGTTTTTGGCCCCAAAATGGCCTAAACAACAATTTTTACAACACGACAACATTTTTTATCGTTGGTTGGAGATGTTGAAATGTTATTCTACCTATTTATTATTGATTTTACTCCTCTTGTTCCTCGTACTAATATGAATTATACAGTGTCTTTTTCTATCTAGATAAAAAAAGAGGAGATGTTGTGACCCATCAGAAAACTTCAGGCTGGTTTTGGGAAGCTTTTGGAAGCTTCAGGCTGATTTATTCGGTTTTATTCATTTTTTCCCTTTTTTTGGTTTATTTGTTTCAAATGTGTGAAATTTTAAAATACAAACACCTTTTCAAATTCTTGAACTTTCCTCAAAATTTCATGAACTTGTTTCATTTTTTATGAAATTCATGAAGGTTTTCAAATTTTCTTGAAATTTTTAAATCCATGAATTTTCGAGTGTTTTTTCAAATTCATGAACATTTTCAGTATTTATTTTCCAAATTCTTGAACTTTTCTGTATTCTATTTTAAAAAAGCTGTTAACTTCTTACAAATTTGTTATCTTATCAATTGCACGAACTTTATAAAAACTTGTGAAATAAAATTCAGTTCCTAAACGTCGTGAAATTTTCTGAAAACTCAATGATCGACAGTTGGATGGTCAATTGCTTCCCGAGCGGAGCAGGAAAATAAAGAACCGAACGAACAACCAGCAACTTCTATTTTTGAGCGAGTGAACCAGGAGCCGAGTCAGCGGACGCAATGTTTTATTGGGCCAGCCCATGAGGGCGCCCGTCTCTGCTGACCTAGAAAACGGCCGTCGGCCCGGCTAGCCCCCCCCCCCCCCACGCGCGAGACCGCATCCCGGCCCCTCCACCGCCACGTCACCGATCCGCACCCCCTCGCTGCTCCACCATCCAGCGCCGAGCACGCGGATCGCATCCACGCGAGCTCAGCCGTCGGATCCGAGCGCTCGCTCCCCTGCCCTCAACACGGACCCCCCTCCGCGCGCCCCACCCCACCTATAAATTCCCCACCCACCTCCCACCTCTCCTCCCACTACCCACTTCGCCGCCTTCGAAGTTCGAGTTCAGACCCAAGCCGGCAAGAGGAGCCATGGCCCGTACCAAGCAGACCGCCCGCAAGTCCACCGGCGGCAAGGCCCCCCGCAAGCAGCTCGCCACCAAGGTCCGTCTCCTTCCCTCCCCTCCCCTCCTCGCGTCTCCGATCCGTCGATGTGTTTGAAACTGAATCGAATCGATGTGTTTGTTTCCAGGCTGCCAGGAAGTCGGCCCCGACCACGGGCGGCGTGAAGAAGCCGCACCGGTACAGGCCCGGGACGGTGGCGCTGCGCGAGATCCGCAAGTACCAGAAGAGCACGGAGCTGCTGATCCGCAAGCTGCCCTTCCAGCGCCTGGTCCGCGAGATCGCGCAGGACTTCAAGACGGACCTCCGCTTCCAGTCCCACGCCGTGCTCGCCCTGCAGGAGGCCGCCGAGGCGTACCTCGTGGGGTTGTTCGAGGACACCAACCTCTGCGCCATCCACGCCAAGCGCGTCACCATCATGCCCAAGGACATCCAGCTCGCACGCCGCATCCGCGGGGAGCGCGCCTAAGCGGGAGCCACACAAATCCGACCCCAGCGGCCGCCGCAACAGCATTTGAGGGCATGCCGCCGTTCGTTCGCTTGCAGTTTTAGATCGTGTTAGATTTGGTTTGTGGTGATGCAAACATATGCTTACTGTGTAATTGTTGGTTAATCTAGTGTTCATCGACCATTATCGGTGTATGCAATTCTGGGCTACTTTGAAGTTGTTGCCTCCTGTTGTCTGAATCCTCTTGTGATTTCCTGTTCTCCGAATCCTCTTGTGATCTCCTGTTCTCTGAATCCCCTCGTGACTGATTTTCTCTGTGGGGGATAGAGGTCATGCTCAGGCTACACTTATAAGCTTCCTTGCTACTGCTCGTCATGATAAAAAAACAAACAGATGTTCTGTATGTCATCCATATCGTTTCAAAAACCTTCAGAATTCGTAAATCTTCTAATATGGATGTCCCAATCTTCTTGTAGGAACTACTCCCTCCGTCTCATAATATAAGACATTTTTTGACACTATTGTAGTGTCAAAAAACGTCTAACATTATGGGACGGAGGGAGTATTATTTAATGATGTTACTTTATAATTAATTACAAAGGCTTGTATGCCTAATTGGTTTGGTTTGCGGTGATGCAAACAGATGCTTACTGTGAAATTGTTGGTTAATATAGTGTTGATTGACCATTATCGATATATGCAATTCTAAGGTACTCTGAAGTTGTTGCTTCCTGTTCTTTGAATCCTCTTGTGATTTTCTCTGGCGTATAGAGGTCCTGTAAAAAACCTGGTGATGATGATGGCGATGGATTGTTAGGTTATTCGTCGAGATATGCATGTTGGGCTTCGTTGTAAAAAGCCTGGTTGGTTGCCATAGGTGGATGCAAGCAAATGCTTACTGTGAAATTGTTGCTTAAACAAGTGTTGATTGACCATTATCGATGTATGCAATTCCAAGGTACCGTGAAGTTGTTGCCTCCTGTTCTTTGAATTCTCATTTCCTGTTCTTTGAATCCTCTTGTGATTTTTTCTATGGCTGTGGTGTCGTCTGGCCGACGGATTGCCATCGACGGTGGTGGGGAATTTGAATTTGGGCTCGCTTGTGATGGTGATCTCTGTAACAAGACGATGATGAGTGATAGGTGTAGGGCTCTTTCTTAACTGGATGATTTAAAAGTTTGGTTAACGCAAAATGTACACATTTAACATCAGTTTGAGTAATTTTGAAATGTTACCTTCCTTCGATCCTTTTTGTCATTTTCGGTGCTTGGTTGTATAATATGTGACGGGTCCCGGTTTCATTTGATATGTTGTGTTGCCGACATATTCTCGTCGTGGGTGGGGAATTTTAAAGTGTACGCTTGCGATGGGGTGATCATCTTTAGTATGCAACGGTGGATAGTGTCGGTGTTAAGTTGGAAAGGTTTTTTACAGGACGTTTGTTGTGGTGGTTCCACTAGGTGTTTGATCTCAACTAGGATCTGCTACAGGATATCTGTGGCTGTGTCAATTTTGAGTAGGGAGAACTCGCGGGTTTCCACCTCGTAGTGCAGAGGAGTATCTCAACATGTGCGACGCTAGAGCCCAAAATATTGTAGAAAGGGCCTTTGGAAGGCTCAAGGGACGTTGGCGGAATTTTGAGGTCCCATTCATTTTTTTCCCACGAAGACCCATGTCGAATCATCATGGCATGCACACTCTTGCATAATCTTATATTGCAAAAGATGCCCATCGACCCACTTGACATCGGCCGGCCATTAATGCAAGGAACATTGGAAGACATGGACGGAGAACTACACTAACCCGAATTCATCACTTCTATCTCAACTTCGAATGAGTGGACAAATTTTCGAAATGGTCTTAGCTCAGAGCATGTATGATAGACATAGGGCTGCTAGGGCGCATTGAGGTATAAACTATTTGTGTTTGTTCATTTGCTTATGCTATGTTTCTTTTAGTTTTATATAAGCGAACATTGCATCATGTTTGCATTTGTTCCCCATATATATATTTGCCATCTCATTTGTATCCATTCTTTCTTGTGTAGATATGGACCGCGTGGATAGCCTAAGCACGTCGCGTGGAAGAGGTAGGAACAAAAAGAATTGGACTTCCGATGAAGATGATGGACTTATTACAACCTTGATGAGTTGTCTTTGGATCTGAGGTGGAAAGCTGGTGGTGCCTTCAAGGGTGGGTGGGTAATTGGCGATATTGGAGAAGCATCTTGTAGAGAAGTGCCGAGGTCGTGGTATCACTGTAGTTCCACACACTGAATCAAGAGTGAGGCACTTTAGGAAGAAATTTGGTGCTCTTGAAGTAATGATATCCAAAAGTGGTTTTACATGGGATGGAAATAGGAAGATGATTCAATGCGGGAAGGCACAATATGAAGAACATTGTAAGGTAGATCACTTCAACCACTAAAACAGAATTCCTTAGTAATGCTTTGTGTTGAATTTGCTTGCTATTGTACCTTGGTTACCTGATGTTGTAGTGTTTTATCTTCAATATTTTTTGAATTTGGATCATTCCTTGCTGCCTTGTTAGTGCTACTATTCCTAAAATGTTCAAGAAGAAACTAGTACCGTTTCTATCCCTTGTTATTGTCCTTGCTATCGAAAACCAACTTTCTTCTTTTGTAAAAGATATGTAGATTCACAAGGAGGCTAAGGGATTGTATGGCGTATCATTTCCATACTTTGAGCAATTGGCTGCAATCTATGGCAAGAACATCACAACAGGGGAAAGTGCCGAAGGCTTTGGAGAGGCAGTGAGAAACTTGGAGAAGGAAATTGCTATAGAGGAAGAAAAAAATGAGGAAGAGGATATAATCGGAAGAGGAATAGATAGACGGTCGATTGACACTTGTTCTATTGATAAAACTAGTTCCAAGAGGTAAAAGAAGGAAACAAGGCGATATCGTTGAAACATCAACCATATTTGCTAAAGCTCGAGAGCACATGAACATGATGCTTGTGCTACCAGAAATTCAGAGGAGTCCTTAAAATGCTACATGGTATTTCTTTTTGCTAAACTCTACATTGTTAGCTTTGATAATATGTACTAACTTGTGTTTACTATCAAGCTGGTATAATGAAGTCAGTTACTATAGAACTTGTTAGCTTGATAGGAATAGAAAAGGGGACATATATTAGACTGATTGGAAGTAATCCTATACGGTGGGGTTTACATCTTATTTGCAAGAAGCAACATGCAGCTCGTCATAACCTGTTGTGTGTCCTATCATTTTCCCATAGCTATTGTGTATAGTCATTGTTAATGTCCATGGAAACCAGGAGACGATACTAATGTTTGAGGGTAAACAGCCACACGAGTGATTATAACATCATCATGAGTTCCTAGTATAGTTCATAGTAGCGATGGATTTGAGAGCCAGGATCCGGCAAATTGGAGCCCTAGGGACCCTGGAGGCAGTTAATCTTACACAGTAGTCTCAAATCTAAGCCCTGGTGACCTTGGAGGCAGTTGGAGCGGCGGTTGCCCCTTGGCCTTCTTCTTGTCCTCATGCTGGAGCATCGTATCTTCTTCCTAGTCGGAGTCCAGATCGATCGACATAATTCGGTGTCCTGGATCCGGCACCCATACAACCATGCCACTGCTTCTTCATCCACCTCCATCGCCACCGCTTCTTCTTCCTCGTCCAGCGCCACCAAAGTCCTTGTTGTAAAGTACGTGACGACATGCTGGTCATGAGGACACCTGTACTCTTTGTAGTTGGCCATATTGCCCACTGTCTAGTGTCATCGGACTCGACCGAATTCATGGCCCAATGAAGGATGTCGACTGACATAGCGCCCGTCACTGGGTCAAGATTCAACATCTTCAACCCCCCCCACTTTCTCCTTCTTCACCACAACGTCTGCCTCCTTGTGCATGTCTTGAATGTTTCTTAAGTTCGAGCAAACTTCGATGGTGTTCTTGAACTTGGTGCGGTCACCACGCGAGCACCTGAGAAATAAAGCCCTCCATCCAATGCCCTAAGGGACAGTGTTGGGGTTGGAGCTGGAGTTTATTGCAATGGATAGGAGGAAGAGTGAGAAACAAAGAGGGTTAACCGTTGAGGTGGTGGGTAAATAGTGACCGCCAGGCTGGGTAAATATAGGGGCTCTGGAAAATAGGTTTTAATGGCGATCAACCTTTGAACTTTGTGCTCTTCATAATGTAGATCGACACAGAGAACAAAGGCAATGAGGTGGTGCCGCCAATGGAGCAAGACAAGGACAATGCGTGGTGACGCCCATAGAGGTGGTGCTCCACACGCCCGTCCAGGTGCCACTCACGAATGACGATGTGCCGGAGGAGCTCCCCAGCTGCAAGCGTCGGAACTACGACCACTACATGAGGAGGGTGGGTCAACTCGCTTCTGCAAGGTGATCATGGCCCTAAAACTCGAGGCCATACTAATGCCCCTAGACTTCATGAAGCACTTCCTGGACGTGCCGACGGAGTTCAAGTACAAGGCAAACATCGGCTGCTCATGGAGTGTCACTGTTCGACTGATGAACGACAGGGTCACCCTCGATCAAGATTGGGCCACCTTCATCGTCGTCCATCAGATCTAGATCGGCTACATGATGTAGGGGATGTAAGTGTAACCCGTCCTGTTGGGCCAGGTTAGTCTATCAGTAACTTTGGAGACACTCAAGATGGGCCGTGACAAGAAGACAAAATGATTAAGGCGGTTACTGAGCGAGCCGCCGGGCGACCCAGGCACCAAGAGATGGCGACTCAAGGCCCACAGGGCAGGTCACGCCAAAAGATTTCCTTGCTTGCGGGGCAAGGCGTGTTAGAGACATGATAGGTTACGGGTCATGATATGACTCGGACTCTGCTGTAAACCCTAGGGTGTTGACCTATATATGAAGGCAAGCCACCAACACCGAAAACTCAAGTTAGATACCCTCGAAAGCTAGGTTAGCGATCCCGCATCTTTATAATCGAGATCTCGATTAATATAGACACAAATCAGGACGTAGGCTATTATATCCATCGGAGGGGCCAAACCTGGGTAAACCCGCCTCCCGTTCTCGTTCGATCCCTTTGAGTCGCCACCCAGCGGCGATGCCTCACACCTAAGTCCTTGCCCGAGGACATATGAAGTGAAAAAACCACAATAGTTGGCGCCCACCGTGGGGCCTTCGCCCGGTGGAATTGAGTTCTCGAAGCGAACTTGTCGAGGGTTCGGGAAGTTTGCGGTTGATCAGATGATCAAGAGCCGCCGCGACAAGATCTGTGTCGACAATCCAATCTGGGGTATCAAGGACAACTCATCCAAGCATGAGCACCCGACCCCCCTCGATAGGCTTGATACTACCATCGCCGAGCCTGATTTCTACATCGACATCAACGAGCAGGATCAGCCCACACGACCCGGTCAGTATCAAGCCAGCCGGCGTCACGTCTTCGTCGGTTTCAATTAGGGAGTTTCCCTCACGGATGAGCTAGCGAGCAGCGACGACGTTCTTGGTGGCTTAGATGGTGACTCTTCTACTAGAGAAACCGAGTCGATCTGTCCTCTCTATGATGGCAGCCTTGGAAGGCTTTTGGAGCTTGAAGCTCCCGAGGAAGTTCATGAGTCAACTAGGCAAGTCGCCGTTTACATGGCAGGAACCACGGCGACTCAGAACCCGTTCGCGTCCGGAGCGGCTTTCGGATCTGGTGGGTCAGGCAAGACACCGGCTCAAGCCATGGCAGATCTGATGGCTGAGATGGCAAAGCTTATGGAGAGTCCCGTTACAACAGAATACCAGGAAGGGCATAACGTGGAATTGACCAAGCTGAGAGACAAGATGGCTGAGGTACGGAGGGAAATTAATGCTGAGAATGCTAGGATGACAGAGCTGTAGGCCCGCATACATGATGAGTCAGAACGCATTAAGGCCGATGCTTGGCAGTTAGAACATCAAAGAGAGGCATCTGAGGCGGTTTACCAAAGGAGACATCGAAGCAGGCTGCCGCCAAACCTCGAGCCGCAGCGACTCTTCAACACCCTTCAGCAGACACCGTGGGTTGGGCAACCGCTAGCGAATCAACAAAACGAGCCGCCCCAGCCATCGCTAGTTCCTTTGCCGCCGCAATGTTTTCACACGCCATGTGTTCATTTTTCTAACCCTGTTGACAACGTGCTGGCTGCAACCCGACACTTGGAATCATTGCCCATATTAGGGAATACCCTTGTTGATGTTGAGGCAAGGAATGCCATAGAGATGTTGAAAACAATAGTGGTGCAGCAAGCACAATATTCCTACATCCGTGATCGGATGCATCCACCCTGTATGCCAGCCATAGCCAGAATCGCCACTTGGAATCTCCGGTTGTTTCTAGCAATGGGTGCAAGCAACAACTCCAGACTCCCCCGACCCGACCTATATTACTAGGAGCACATGATATTGTTGATGCGGCTAGGGGAGCACGACAAGCAAAGGCAGAAGTAGCAACACAGATGATCCAGTAGCCACCTCATCAAATGGAAACTGGGACCAATAGTAGGACAATTGGAATACCTTGCCTGTCACCGACTCTCCATGTAGAGCGCATGCCCAAAGATTTAAAAGGGCCTCATAAAGTGCCGAATTACATAGCGGATCTTGAGCAGGCAGTTTGGATCGAAAGCTACGAGTTGGCAATGGATATGATCGATGTCAGTGACGTTGTATGCGCCAAGTACCTGACCATGATGCTGGAGCGGCCAGCTCGAACATGGCTAAAAAATCTACCGGCCAATTCCATCAATACTTGGTCGGAGCTTAAAGAGCGTTTCATTAAGAACTACCAAGGAATGTGCAAGAGGCCAATGATGATAGTGGACCTTCAACATTGTGTCCAGCGAGTCGATGAGTCGGCCCATCATTGGACCCGACGGGTTGCGAAAATCATACATTCCTCAGACAACATCACGGTGGTTCAAGCCGTCCTGATTTTGGAAAAGAATTGTCGCTTCCAATCGCTGGTCCTGAAGCTCGGGCGACTCAAGCGAAAGGTACAAGATATGGGCGTTTTAATGGATGTCCTCACCAGGTATGCCAAGTCAGATGGTACAAAGGAACCCGGCTCGTATGAGGATAAAACTGGCAAAGGCGGGAAGGGTGAAGGAAGCAAGGGCCAGCATAACCATGGTGGTAACCAAGGGCACCAGAATAACAGTGGCAAGCGGAAACAACCAGATGGCGGGTCAGATTTCATTGCCAACACTAATGTTGGTTTCAAAAACCAACATCGTAATGGTTGCCCTGGAGGGACTTACAATGGGAATAAGCCTCGTAACTACGAGGAGGCGTTCAAAGCACTGTGTCCCAGACATAGTACCTAGGACAAGCCGTCTACTCACTCATGGGAAAATTGCTACATCATGCAGGAATTCCGTAACCAGGCTTTCTAGAGTCATCCAGGAGGCAATGGTGGCAGGCACCCCAGCCAGCATGGTCCTGGCAGGTCGCAGTATGGCTTAGGTGCTGGTTTCCAGCATCAAGCAAATAATGGCAATGGACAACATCTTGGCCAGAACAATCAACATAATAACCAAGATGGCTTCCAGAGTAATCCCAAGTAGCCGAACAACGGTCAATACCATTAGTATTTGAGTTGTCAAATAATAAATCATGTTTATTGGAGGATTTGCAAGGAAGATCATATGCCACCAAGGAGAAAATAAGTCGGCCCTAGAGCACTGCTCGTCTACGGCCATATCATGTTTAGAGCCACCGACTCCTTTACTTTTGTACCCCCCTGCAAATTCTATACATGCTTCTTTATATTTCAATAAAGTCGGCTATGGGATCACTAGAAGAGTATATCTAGAGGGGGGTGAATAGACTACTAGCACAAATTAAAATATACACAATATCCAAAGTTAAGGGTAGGTAAATTTTAGCAATTATAGCAAGTCTAGCACACCCTACACATGCAAGTCATCAAGTATAGCAGCGGAAAGTAAAGACATTGCACATGGAATTAAGGAGTTGAGATAGGGAGATCAAACGCATGAGGGACACGAAGATTTTTCCCATGGTTCCGATAGGTGGTGCTATCATACGTCCACGTTTATGGAGACTTCAACCCACGAAGGGTAACGGTCGCGAGAGTCCATGGAGGGCTCTACCCACGTAGGGTTCCACGAAGAAGCAACCTTGTCTATACCATGATGGCCTACGTCCACGGAGGACTAGCCTAACTCAGGGTATATATTCATGAAGTGGGCGATCTCCTTGCCTTTACAAAATCCTTGGTTCACTCCACAACACGAAGTAGGAGGCTCCCAAGTGACACCTAACCAATCTAGGAGACTCCACCCTCCAAAAGGTAATAGGCTCGATAATGTCAATGAACTCCTTGCTCTTGTGCTTCAAGATGATAGACTCCTCAACACTCAATCACTCTCTCATAGATTTGGCTTTGGTGGAAGAGATTGATTGGGTGGAAAGCAACTTGGGGACGCTAGAGATCAAGATTCATATGGATGGAATGGAATGGCTTGATCTCAACACATGAGTAGGTGTCTCTCTCTCAGAAAAACTGATGGGATAAGTGCGATCTGTTCTGAGTGCTTCTCTTATGAGTGAGTGGTGGTGGAGGGGTATATATAGGCATCTCCAAAATTCCAACCGTTACACCTAAAGTGACCAACTCGGCGACACCGATGTGTAAATCTCGGTGGTACCGAGTTGCTCCAAAGGTAGCAACTTTTGAATCTTGGTGAGACCGATATAAAGATCTCGGCGGTGCCGATAAGGTGACCAACGGTCAGAAACCACAACTTGGTGACGCCGATCCAAAAACTCGGAATTTCCTATTTTGTGAATCAAGGTAACCGAAAGTTGGCAAGCTGAACTCAGTGGCACCGAAGCAGAATCGGTTGCACCAATGATCTAGGGTTTGGCATGGTTCTATCTGAGTGGGGAATCGGTGGGACCGAGTGGGAATTGTTGGTTGCATCAATTTACATGATAGTCTTGGTCAGACTTTTGTGGAAGAGTTTGTGGGTGTTTTTGGTGACTATCACTTGTGCACGTGGAGCATCTTTGTTCACCAACAGTACCTTACCCCCTTTTAATAGTATTGGCTTTCCTATGGACTCAAAGTGATCTCTCACAAAGTAAAATGTAGATTCGTCTTTCTTGAAGCTTTTGCCAATGCTATTCCTTATCCTTCTTATTCTTGGGGATACTCTTCACAATCCTTAGCCAACCTTCTCTGTGGACTTTATCTGAAATACACTAGATAAAAGTATTAGTCCAAGAGACAATGTATGTTATCATGAATTTCAAAACCACCAATGGAGCATATTGTGCTTTCAATCTCCCCCTTTTTGGTAATTGATGACAACATACAATCAAAGCTTCAATTTAAGATATGCAAAAATATGTGAAGACTTTGAAGGGTACATGACCAATACAAGCTCCCCCTAGATGTGTGCAATCCATTTTAAGGATAGTTGCTTTTGAATGCATGAACACGCACATAGTAGGAAGGACATAAGAATTCATGTATATCTTGGCAACATGTATCAAGATATCAAAATGAAATGATTTCGTGTTCAAGGTTCACTCTTGCAAACAATATGTGCAAGAAGCAAGAGGTCATTTTGAACAAGAATATGATGCATATACTCACCTTGAGGTCCTTGAGCATTTAACAGTAGGAACACACTTGAGAAAACAATGTTAGGAAACACAAGTGTATTTGATAGTGCAAATGCAAATGGAACCAAGAGTACCAAGATATGGAAGACATATAAGAAATGGTTTCTTGAGAATGATATGTCTCCAAATAAGTTTAGAGTTTTCTCCCCTAGATATGGATTTGAATGTTTTCCTCTCTCCCTGAATCATAACATGTAAATATTGAGAGTAGGTAGGGCTGAGAAAAGTCTAAAACATATGAGAATCAAATTTAAATCAAATTTAATCAGATTCATTCTTTATTCATTCTTCTCTCTTCTCCTGAAGAAGTATTTTTATGATAAGGGATCCTTGATATTTCTCCCCTTTTATGTGATAAGGGATCCTTGATATTTCTCCCCTTTATCTTGTTAAGTTTACACTTCTTGTTTTCATGATCATTTCTCCCCTTGAAGCATGAATGCTTAGATATTTCTCCCTTTAGTATTATATCTCCTCCTTTGATATTATCTATCCCTTTAGTATAAGCTTTGAAGCTTTGGTATTTCTCCCCCTTTGGCATTAATTTCCAAAAAGGTCACACAAGGGATAGATAAAAGGAATCATTGAGTGGGAAGGGATCCTAGAGATTTAGGGTCATTGAGAGTATTGACACAAGGTTTCCTTGAAAACAATTTTCTCCACCTTAAGATCTGAAAGCTTTTAAGATTTCTCCTCCTTTGATGTAGATATCCTTGTTTATTTGAGATTATATCTCTTGATGTTTCTTCCCCTACATCATTGGAACCATTGAACTAACCATAAGACCAAAACAAACAAAATGCATAGAGGTCAGTGGCTCCAAGGCAAAAGGTGTAAGTAGCACTGATATGTGTTTCTATAGTAGGACTGCAATATCGGTGAGACAGAGTTTTTGTGATCAGAGGCTCCAAGATGAAAACCAGAAACTTGTCAACTTTGTCAAATGCAATTTTTTAGAATGTCTCAAAAGATTTGCAATGAATTTTTCAGAAAGATTTTCAATCAATTTTCATCTAGGTTAGAGTTGAAAGGAAATTTCAAATAGCAACAAAAGGAAGGTTCTCCATTCAATCCTTAAAACAAGACGATGGGCAGTGACTAGGTCACCTATGTTAGAGTATATTGACTTAAGGAGTCAAGCAAGAATACTTGATCATAGGTGACTTGGCTTGAGACCGTGTCGGTATTTCCCCAAAGAGGAAGGGATGATGCAGCACATCGACGGTAAGTATTTCCCTCAGTTTATGAAACCAAGATATCAATCCGTGGAGGAAGATCATGCACCCAAGTAAACAACACCTGCACACAAATAACAAATACTTGCGACCTGACGCGAAAGAGAGGTTGTCACGCTCTCTAAGGTGATAAGATAGATTGGGTAATGATAGTTTTAGCAAATACGCAAGAACACAATCTAAAATAAATAAACAAAAAGTGCAGCAAGGTATTTTTGGTTTTTTGGATTAATAGATCTGAAAACAAAACATGCAAATAGTAGACCGGAAAGCAATATGATGGAAAAGTAGACCCGGGGGCGTAAGTTTCACTAGTGGCTTCTCTCATGAGTATAGCACACGGTGGGTGAACAAATTACTGTTGGGCAATTGATAGAAGATCAAATAATCATGACGATATCCAGGGAATGATCATTATATATGCATCATGTCCAAGATAAGTAGACCAAAATGATTCTGGATCTACTTCTATTACTCCACACATCGACCGCTATCTAGCATGCATCTAGTGTATTAATCTCATGGGAAAACGGAGTAACACAATAAGAACGGTGACATGATGTAGACAAGATCTATTCATGTAGGAATAGACCCCATCTTGTTATCCTTAATGGCAATGATACATGCGTGTCTTGCTGCCCTTTCTGTCACTGGGAAAGAACACCGCAAGATCGAACCCATCACAAAGCACCGCTTCCCATGGCAAGAAAAATCAATCTAGTTAGCCTAACTAAACCAAAGATTCGAAGAAAAAATACGAGGATATAATTAATCATGCAAATAAGATATCAAAGAACAGTCAAATCATATTCATGGATAGAAACTGACCATGAACTCAAAATTCATCGGATCCCAACAAACACACCGCAAAATTCATTACATCAAATAGATCTCCAAGATACCATTGTATTGAGAAACATAGAGACATGAAGCCATATAGCTACTACCTACGGACCCGTAGGTCTATGGTGGACTACTCACACATCATCGGAGAGGCACCTATGAAGAAGATGAACCCATTCTGATGACCCACAAGTATAGGGGATATATTATAGTCCTTTCAATAAGTAAGAGTGTTGAACCCAACGAGG
Source organism: Hordeum marinum (assembly GCA_022496015.1). NCBI lineage: Eukaryota > Viridiplantae > Streptophyta > Magnoliopsida > Poales > Poaceae > Hordeum > Hordeum marinum. The sequence continues at coordinate 475,067,084 of CM039678.1, forward strand.
AGCAGAAGGAAATGGCAAGACGTTTTCAGTAAGGTATTCTCTGCAAGCACTGGAATTATTGGTAACAGATTGTTTGGTGATAAGATAATTCATAATGGGTGGCAAGTAATAAATGTATAAAGGGTACATCAAGGTGTCCCAATCCTTTTTGTAGCAAAGGACAAGCATGGACAAACTCTTATATAGAGAAAAGCGCTCCCGAGGACACATGGGAATTTCTATCAAGCTAGTTTTCATCATGCTCATATGATTCGCGTTTGTTACTTTAATAATTTGATATGTGGGTGGAACGGTGCTTGGTTTCTGGCTTTACTTGGACAAGCCTCCCACTTATGATTAACCTCTGTCGCAAGCATCCGTAACTACGAAAGAAGAATTAAGATAAATCTAACCATAGCATGAAACATATGGATCCAAATCAGCCCCTTACGAAGCAACGCATAAACTGGGGTTTAAGCTTCTGTCACTCTAGCAACCCTACATCTACTTATTACATCCCAATGCCTTCCCCTAGGCCCAAATAATGGTGAAATGTCATGTAGTCGACATTCACATAACACCACTAGAGGAGAGACAACATACATCTCATCAAAATATCGAACAAATACCAAATTCACATGATTACTTATAACAAGACTTATCCCATGTCCTTAGGAAAAAATGTAACTACTCACAAAGCATATTCATGTTCATAATAAGAGGAGTATTAATTATCATTAAGGACCTGAACATATGATCTTCCACCAAGTAAACCAACTAGCATCAACTACAAGGAGTAATCAACACTACTAGCAACCCACAGGTACCAATCTAAGGTTTTGAGACAAAGATCGGATACAAGAGATGAACTAGGGTTTGGAGAGGAGATGGTGCTAGTGAAGATGTTGATGGAGATTGACCCCCTCTCGATGGGAGGATCGTTGGTGATGACGATGGCTTTGATTTCCCCCTCCGGAAGGGAAGTTTCCCCGGCAGAGTAGCTCCGCTAGAGCCCTAGATTGGTTCTGCCCAAGTTCCGCCTCGAGACAGCGTGCTTCGTCCAGAAAGCTCTCTTCTGATTTTTTCTAGGTAAAAATCTTTCATATAGCAGAAGATGGGCACCGGAGGGTAGGGCTGTCAAAAAAGTTCGGGCTCGACAAACTGTGCGAGCTTGACTCGCTAACAGCTCGACTCGTATTCGACTCGAGGCTCTAACAAACCAAACTCGAGCCTGGTATCAAGCTCGCGAGCTTAGTCACGCCGAACTCAAACAGTTCGAGAAAGATCGTTATGTTGTATATACGTGAAATTAGATCCCGCGCTCGTCTCTATTTTCTCAGGCCCAACAACAAAAAGCCCATCTGCCGGAGTTCAATCATCGGCAGGAGACGATATATTTCCTATCGAAATCACCGACGATCACAATCCCTTAATTCCAGCCAGTCTCCTCCAACCTTTCCCCTGCCTCAGAGCTAGGGCCTCGAAGGAGATGGTACCTTCGGCGCCGCCACGCGTGATGGTGTGAATCCGGCGCCGCGCCTGCATCGACTCTGGCATTTTCTTCCTCCAGCTTGAGTGTGAATCTGCCCTGCATCGGCTCGTGACGCTGTGAATCCGCCCTTCTTTTTTCTGTTGGTACGATTTACATCTAGCCCTTATTTGCTCTACCGATTAGAAGCAACTAGTTAGGTCCTACCTCTGGTTGAAAGTGAGCAAGATGGGAACGAGATTCATCTTTTTCTACACCTACAAGTTTAGCCTAGTCGTTGTGTTACAGTCTAGATGGAAACGATTCATCTTTTCTACTACTACATCTAGTTAGGTCCTGCACGTACTGTACACCAGTTTAGCCTAGTTGTTGTGTTATGGTGAATTATCTTTCCAACAATTACAACGTGAGATTTATATTTTAGTGAATTATCTTGCTTATTTTTTCAGTGACTTATTTACCAGTGAAGTTTAATACTTTATATGTCACTGAAATTCGAGATGTCTTCTAACTTATTTTTTCAGTGAAGTTGGAGATGTCTTCTCATGAAGAATCACACGCCGCTGATGCCGAGTCGCTGTTAGCAAGAACTGAGATGGGTGGACATGAAACCACAGAAACAAAAGATGAGCATGAAAAGTTAGTGGTTGAGATAGATCCACCACAGAAGGCAACCAGGGCAAAGAAATCCGTAGTTTGGCAGTTCTTCGAGGAAGTTAAAGTCCCGTCAAAGAAAAGGAAAGGTGAGACTGAAATAAAAGGTAAGTGCATGGCATGTGGAAGCCTATTTGCAAAGACGGCCAGTGGCACTACCTCTCACTGGATGAGGCACTTGAATACATGTGATCTGCACAAGCACAATCAAAAATCGAAGCAGCAAAAGATTATCAATTATCGAACTGAAGAACAAGAGGAAGTTGAAGGTGATGTTGAAACTCCTGCTGTTGTTAATCCTGGTTATTGTGATAATGCAAAAATTCGCGAAATTATTTGCAAGCTTATCATTGTTCATGATATGCCTTTTCGTCTTGTGGAATACAAATGGTTTAATATTTTGATGAAGGCATTAAATCGTGGTTACAAGAAGATTTCTAGAAATACTATTAGAAATGAATGCATGAAGCTCTATGAATCTGAAAAGGACATATTGAAGAAGTATTTCAAAAATGTTAAGAAGATAAGCCTCACATGTGATCTTTGGACATCTAATCAGACAATCTGCTATATGAGTCTAGTTTCCCACTATATTGATGCTGATTGGAATATGCATTGCCGTATCATTAACTTTATTGAGCTAGAACCTCCTCATAGTGGTGTGGTGATTTCAAATGCTTTGTATGACTGTTTGGCTGAATGGAAGATTGAGGACAAAGTTGCTAGTATCACCTTTGACAACGCTGCGAGTAATGATTTGGCTGTCAAGTTCTTGCTTGCTAAGTTCAAAAATAGAAAGGCTCTTTGGTTTGAAGGAAAATTTCTGCATGTTAGATGTTGTGCTCACATTCTGAATCTGGTTGTCCAAGATGGTCTTAAGATGATTGAACATTTGTCTGATAAAGTTAGGGAGACTATCAAGTATATCAAGAAATCAAACAATCGGTTCTATAAGTTTCAGAATGATATTGATTCTCTCAACATTGGACGTAGTAAGGGAATGGTTCTTGATTGCTGCACTAGATGGGGTTCAACCTTCAAAATGCTTGATTCTGCTTTCCATTGTAGAGCAGCAATTGATGCTTATGCTTCAGGAGATGCAAACTATAGGTGGCAGCCATCCGAGGAAGAATGGTTGTTGTATGAACAAGTGAATTCTATCCTTGGTGTTTTTCATGAAGCTACGAAGGCATTTTCTGGTTCAACTTACCCGACCTCTAATCTGTTCTATCCTCACATTGTCAACATTAAGAAGATACTATGTGGGTTGAAGGAATCAAAGGAGGAATGCCTTGCAGCAATGGCAGATGCAATGGAGGATAAGTTTAACAAGTATTGGGGGCCTGAATGCAACACATTGTTTGCTATTGCTACTATTCTTGATCCAAGATATAAGATAGATATGATTAAATACACATTTCCTTCTTTATATGCAGAAATTAAAGTTGCTGAAAAACTAACATCTGTTGAGGCTACTTTGCATGAATTGTATGCTTTATATGAATCTGAAAATAACAAAAGCATGGCAACATCAGCTAGTAATGGGTCCACTTCTCAGTGCACCAGTACATCTGCTAGTAGTTCTAATACGGCTTTCTCTATTACTAGCCAATATCAAGAGTATATGAAAGCCAAGAAGGCATATCAGCCCTAAAAGTCAGATTTGAAGAAGTATTTGGATGATGATGTTGAGAACATTCCTGATGATAAATTTGATATACTTGGTTGGTGGAAGATGAATGAACTAAAGTATCCGTTAGTAGCAAAGATGGCTAGAGATGTCCTCACTATTCCCATTACTTCAGTCTCATCAGAGTCGGCTTTTAGCACCGGTGGTCGAGTGATTGATGACTACCGTAGCTCTTTGCTCCCATCGACGGTGCAAGGTTTGGTTTGTACCTCAAGTTGGATTAGAGGAGGCCACCACAAAGAGAAGGATGTGGTAAGCATATATGACACTTTTTTGTTCTTTATACAAAAAATTACAATTCTGTTGTATAATCAAATTTTGTGTTTGTTGCACAGGAGGATGATGCCAATTCTATCCCGCTGGTATTAGTTGAAGCAGATTCCATAGTGGGCAGTAATTAGTCGCTTCGGAGATATGGTGAGCTCTTTTGTGGTTCCGTAAAAAATGTGTTTGTCAAGGTTAACCTGAAGCATTTCTTTCATTTGATAACCTCAAAGTGAATTTTCTTTTCAGGTACCATTTTCTATGAATAAGTAAATAAAGGTGATCCTACCAGATGGAGTGGAAACTGAAGCTGGCAGCAACGTCCCTGCACTTCTCTAGAAGCTGGAAGCCAGAACATGGAGTTGTAAATCTCTATGGAATCTTGAGTGATCTCTTATGTACTTAATTAGTGTTGCTACGTGGGACTTCCACTTATATATATTAAGACTGCGTTTATTATGCAATTTATCCATATTGCCGTAAGAGTGCTACTAAGATATTTGTAGTGGCTTGTTGCCACCGTATTCCTATTAATCTTTTATTATATGAGACTATGAACCATTTTGTGTTGCAGTGATGTTAAGCTTTACCATGTTCTTGCTATGTATCTAACTGTCCATCTTTTTTATGTACTAATTTTCTTTAACGAGCTTCAACAAATCGAGCTCGAGCATTGTCGAACTTTGGTCGAGCCAAACTCGAGCTTATATGTAGGTTCGAAGGTTAACTCTGGCTCGCTCGAGCTCGTCTCGAGCTTGTGCCGAGCCCGAGTCGAGCCTACCAGTGTTCGCTCGAGTTCAGCTCGTTGACAGCCCTACCGGAGGGCTGCCAGGGGGCCCACAAGCAAGAGGGGCGTGGCCAGGGGGGTAGGGCACGCCTCCAGGCTTGTGACCTCCTTGTGGGTCCCCTCTGGTATTTCTTTTGCCCAATATTTTTATACATTCCAAAATAATTCTCCGTAGCTTTTCAGGACTTTTGGAGTTGTGCAGAATAGGTCTCTCATATTTGCTCCTTTTCCAGTCCAGAATTCCAGCTGCCGGCATTCTCCCTCTTCATGTAAACCTTGTAAAATAAGAGAGAAAAGGCATACGTATTGTACCATGATACATCTCCATCGTAATTTTTGATTGTTTCATGCCAATATTCTACAACTTTCATATACTTTTGGCAACTTTTAATACTATTTTTGGGACTAACATATTGATCCAGTGCCCAGTGCCAGTTCCTGTTTGTTGCATTTTTTTGTTTCGCAGAAAATCCATATAAAACAAAGTCCAAACGGGATAAAAACTTACGGAGATGTTTTTTAGAATACATGTGAATTTTGGGAAGTGGAATCAATAGAAGGCGGTGCCCGAGGGGCCCACAAGCCTACCAGGCACACCCTGAGGGCTTGTGTCTACCCCTTAGGTCGGTTGGAGCTGCCCTTCGACCGCAAGAAAATACTTTTATAGGGAAAATCCCCTCAAAATTTCAGCCCGATCGGAGTTACGGGTCTCCAGGAATATAAGAAACGGTGAAATGCCAGAATCGGGGAACACGAAAAACAGAAGAAAACAAAGAGAGAGAGATCCAATCTTGGAGGGGCTCTCGCCCCTCTGCCACCATGGAGGCCATGGACCAGAGGGGAAACCCTTCTCCCATCTGGGGGGAAGGTCAAGTAAGAAGAATAAGGAGGGGGGCTCTCTCCCCCTCTCTCCCGGTGGTGCCGGAACATCCCTGGGGCCATCATCGTGACGGCGATCTACTCCAACAACTTCGTCATCTTAATCAACACCTCCATCACCTTCCCCCATCTATATACAGCGGTCCACTCTCCCGCAACCCGCTGTACCCTCTACCTGAACATGGTGCATTATGCTTCATATTATTATCCGATGATGTGTTGCCATCCTATGATGTCTGAGTAGATTTTTGTTGTCCTATGGGTTGATTGACGATCATGATTGGTTTGAGTTGCATGTTTTATTATTGGTGCTGTCCTATGGTGCTCTCCATGTCGCGCAAGCATGAGGGATCCTCGCTGTAGGGTGTTGCAATGTGTTCATGATTCGCCTATGGTGGGTTGCTTGAGTGACAGAAGCATGAACCCGAGTAGGTTGGTTGTTGCATATGGGAGTAAAGAGGACTTGATACCTTATAATTCTATGGTTGGGTTTTACCTTAATGATCTTTAGTAGTTGCGGATGCTTGCTAGAGTTCCAATCCTAAGTGCATATGATCCAAGTAGAGAAAGTATGTTAGCTTATGCCTCTCCCTCATATAAAATTGCAATAATGATTACCGGTCTAGTTATCAATTGCCTAGGGACAATTCCGCAACTCCTACCACCACTTTTCCACACTCGTTAAACTAACTTAGTTGTTTCTCTATCTTAGCAGCCCCTAGTTTTTATTTATGTGCTCTTTATAATCTTGCAAACCTATCCTATCACACCTACAAAGTACTTCTAGTTTCATATGTGTTCTAGATAAAGCGAACGTTAAGCGTGCGTAGAGTTGTATCGATGGTCGATAGAACTTGAGGGAACATTTGTTCTACCTTTAGATCCTCGTTGGGTTCGACACTCTTACTTATCGAGAAAGGCTACAATTGATCCCCTACACTTGTGGGTTATCAAGACATTTTTCTGGCGCCGTTGCCGGGGAGCAATAGCATGGGGTGAATATTCTCGTGTGTGCTTGTTTGCTTTATCACTAAGTAGATTTTATTTTCTGTTCTAAGTTGTTATCTATCTTTATCTATGGATATGGAACACGAAATACCAAAAAAAAGGTGTACTTTCTACTCATGGAGATGGGGAACCTCCTAAAACCCTCGATGCTCGTTATGTGAAAGATATTATGCACTACTTTGATAATCCTGAGAAAACCCCATTCAACTTGATAATGGTAGACACATTGGATCAACGTGAATACTTTAGAGATTATCGCCTGACTCAAAAAGGGAAACTGTTATGGGATCAAATTTATATGTTGAAATGGTATGCTTGGAATCTATGCCAGAGATATGATTATACTTGTTGCTCTAGGATGAAGGCTCCACACCTTCCTTTTTCATGTAAATTTTAATGATAATGAAACCTTGGCTTCTTATGCTAATGGTATTTATTATTACTATGATGTGGAACGAATAGAAGAATTCGTTTCTTTTAAGGGTGCTTATGAAATTGAATCTTTGTTTGAGAAGTGTGAAAATTATGATGATGCTGTTTATAGACCTGAAAATTTTGCTATACTTAAATATTGCTATGAGAATTATGGATATAATTCCGATATTGATGCATTTATTGAGAGAATGTTTGCTGCCTTGGAGGAGACTAATATTTTGCAGGAATCTATGGAAGAAGAAATTGCTGAAACTATGAGCTCATTAGATGAAAAAGATGAGGAGGAGAGCGAAGAACAAAAGGAGGAAGAGAGGATTCGCTACCCGTGCCCACCTTCTAATGAGAGTAACTCTTCAACTCATACATTGTTTAATTTCCCTTCGTGCTTACCGAAGGATGAATGCTATGTTGATTGCTATGATCCCTTGGATTCATTTGAAATATCCCTTTTTGATGAACTTGATGCTTGCTATGCTTGTGGCCATGATGCCAATATGAAAGATGCTTATGGAGATGAACTTGCTATAGTTCCTTATGTTAAGAATGAAATTTTTTCTATTGCACCCACGCATCATAGTCCTATTATCTTTTTGAATTCTCCCAACTACACTTCATCGGAGAAGTTTGCACTTATTAAGGATTATATAGATGGGTTGCCTTTTACTATTACACATGATGATTTCGATAGATATAATATGCATGTGCTTGCTTCTCCTACTTGCAATTATTATGAGAGAGGAACTAAATCTCCACCTCTCTATGTTTCCAATATGATAAAATTGCAAGAAACTGCTTATGCTATGTATTGGCCTTCACTTTGTGTGCATGAATTGTTGTTTTATGACATGCCAATGCATAGGAAGAGAGTTAGACTTCATTTTTGCATGATATATGTTACTTTGTGCTCAATACTAAATTACAAATCATTACTAATTAAAATTGGCTTTGATATACCTTGGGATCCGGGTGGATCCATTACTTGAGCACTTTATGCCTAGCTTAATGGCTTTAAAGAAAGCGCTGCCAAGGAGACAACCCGGAAGTTTTAGAGGGTCATTTAATTCTGTTGTGTGATTTTATATAGTTTAAAAATAAAAAAATAAAGAGGGCAACCTAAAACTTTTTCAAAAAGAAAAGTGAAAATGAGAGAGACGAGCATTGTGAAAGTGGGAGCTAGCCTTGAACTTTGTTCATGCCCATGGAAACTTTGCAAATCTTGGTTACAGAAACTTAAAAAAAAAGAATTATCCCCTTGTGTAAATCCATTTTATTATAAAAATAATGTGCCAAGATTTGCCTTTAGGATGATTAGATTGCTTGTTTGGTGTGAAGTGCAAAACAGAAACTTTGGCTGTAGTGCGTGAATTTAATTTTTTTACTGGAATGTCAAAAGTTTCTGAAATTTTTACATAATACTGCTATGAAAATTGTTTATTTTTTCCTATTTTTTCAGAATTTTTAGAGTTACATAAGTATGGTGAATGTTCAGATTCCTAGAGGCTGTCCTGTTTAAGACAAATTCTGTTTTTGATGCATTGTTTTGCTCGTTTCGATGAAACTATCGATTGTATCGGTGGTATAAGCCATGGAAAAATTATAATACAGTATCTAAAATGCAAAAATAAAATATGAATTGGTTTTCAACAGTACTTAAAGTTGTGATTTGCTTTATTATACTAACGGATCTCACGAGGGTTTTGTTAAGTTTTGTGTGATTGAAGTTTTCATATTTTGGGTGAGATCACGATGGATGAAGGAATAAGCAGTGGAAAGAGACTAAGCTTGGGGATGCCCGAGGCACCCCAAGGTAATATTCAAGGACTCCCAAGAAACTAAGCTTGGGGATGCCCTAGAAGGCATCCCCTCTTTCTTCTAACAACCATCGGTAATTTTACTTGGAGCTATATTTTTATTCGCCACATGATATGCGTAAATCTTGGAGCATTGTGTGCTTTTTATTTTTATTTTACTAATGCACAATGTTGGTATGAGAAAGTAGTTGGTTGATTTATAGAATTCTTCATGCACTTCACTTATATCTTTTGAGTATGGCTTTATAGAATGCTTCATGTGCTTCACTTATATCATTTGAAGTTTGGATTGCCTGTTTCTCACACATAGAAAACCACCATTTGTAGAATGCTCTTTTGCTTCACTTATATTTTTCTAGAGCATGGGCATATATTTTTTAGAAAGAATTAAACTCTCATGCTTCACTTATATCTATTTAGAGAGTTAACAGGAGTTGGTCATTCACATGGTTAGTCATAAAATCCTACATAAAACTTGTAGATCACTGAACATGATATGTTTGATTCCTTGCAATAGTTTTGCAATATGAAGATGGTAATATGAGAGTCATGCTAACGAGTAGTTGTGAACTAGAAAAATACATGTGTTGAAGTTTGTGATTCCCGTAGCATGCACGTATGGTGAGCCGTTATGTAACGAAGTCGGAGCATGCTTTGTTTAATGATTGTCAACCTTTGTGTGAGGCTCAGGAGCGCGTGATGGTTAACTCCTACCAACCTCTCCCCTAGGAGCATGCGTCTAATGCTTTGTTTGATAACTAATAGACTTTTTCAATAAGCATGTGAGTTCTTTATGACTAATGTTGAGTCCATGGATTATACGCATTCTCACCCTTCCACCTTTGCTAGCCTCTATAGTATCGTGCAACTTTCGCTGGTGCATCAAACCCACCTTCCTCAAAACATCCACCATACACCTTCCTCGAAACAGCCACCATACCTACCTATTATGGCATTTCCATAGCCATTCCGAGATATATTTACATGCAACTTCCACCGTTCCGTTTAGTATGACATGCACCATCATTTTCATATTGCTTTACATGATCGTAAGACAGCTTGCATGATGTTTTCATGGCTTGTCCGTTTTTTGATGTCATTTGCTAGGCTAGATCGTTGCACATCCCGGTATCCTACCGGAAGCATTCATATAGAGTCATATTTTTGTTCTAGGTATCGAGTTGTAAGTAAATAAAAGTGTGATGACTTTCATTATTAGAGCATTGTCCCGTGTGAGAAAAGGATGATGGAAGCTATGATTCCCTCACAAGTTGGGAGGAGTCTCCGGACTTTACAAAAAAATAAAAGAGGCTAGCGAAGCCCAAATAAAAAAAAGAGGCCAAATATGCCCACCAAAATAAAAAATAAAAATAATTTAAAAAAAATGAGAGCAAGAGAGAAGGGACAATTGCTACTATCCTTTTCCACACTTGTGCTTTAAAGTAGCACCATGATGTTCATGATAGAGAGTCTCCTATTTTGTCACTTTCATATAACTAGTGGAATTTTTTGCACGACCACTTAGTTTTCTTTTTGAGATTTCATACACTTATAGCACTAAGTGCATTCGTTGCATGGAAATCCCTACTCACTCACATTGATATCTATTGATGGGCATCTCCATAGCCCGTTGATACGCCTAGTTGATGTGAGACTATCTTTTCCTTTTTCCTCATCACCTCCACCATATTGTATTCCACCTATAATGCTATATCCATGGCTCACACTCATGTATCGCATGAGAGTTGAAAAGGTTTGAGAACATAAAAAGTGTGAAACAATTGCTTGACTTGTCATCGGGGTTGTGCATGATTTAGATACTTTGTGTGGGGAAGATGGAGCATAACTAGACCATATGATTTTGTAGGGATAACTTTCTAAGGCCATGTTATTTTGAAAGGACACGATTGCATTGTTGGTGTGCTCGAAGTATTACTATTTTTATGTCAATATAGACTATTGCTTTGAATCACTCGTATCTTAATATTCATGCCATGATTAGATTATATGATCAAGATTATGCTAGGTAGCATTCCACATCAAAAATTATCTTTTCTATCATTTACCTACTCGAGGACGAGCAGGAATTAAGCTTGGGGATGCTGATACGTCTCCGTCGTATTTATAATTTTTGATTGTTTCATGCCAATATTCTACAACTTTCATATACTTTTGGCAACTTTTTATACTATTTTTGGGACTAACATATTGATCCAGTGCCCAGTGCCAGTACCTGTTTGTTGCATGTTTTTTATTTCATAGAAAATCCATATCAAACGAATTCCAAACGGGATAAAAACTTACAAAGATTGTTTTTGGAATATATGTGAATTTTACGAAGTAGAATCAATAGAAGGTGGTGCCCGAGGGGCCCACAAGCCTGCCAAGCGTGCCCTGGGGGGTAGGGCGCACCCTGAGGGTTGTGGCTACCCATTAGGTCTATTGGAGCTGTCCTTCGTCCGCAAGAAAGATATTTTTATAAGGAAAATCCCCTCAAAATTTCAGCCCAATCGTAGTTACGGATCTCCAGGAATATAAGAAACAGTGAAAGGCCAGAATCGGGGAGCGCAGAAACAGAAGAAAACAGAGAGAGAGGTCCAATCTCGGAGGGGCTCTCGCCCCTCCGGCACCATGGAGGCCATGGACCAGAGGGGAAACCCTTATCCCATCTGGGGGGAAGGTCAAGTAAGAAGAATAAGGAGGGGGGCTCTCTCCCCCTCTCTCCCGGTGGTGCCGGAACATCCCCGGGGCCATCATCGTGACGGCGATCTACTCCAACAACTTCGTCATCTTAATCAAAACCTCCATAACCTTCCCCCATCTATCTACAGCGGTCCACTCCCCGCAACCCTCTGTACCCTCTACCTGAACATGGTGCATTATGCTTCATATTATTATCCGATGATGTGTTGCCATCCTATGATGTCTGAGTAGATTTTTGTTGTCCTATGGGTTGATTGACGATCATGATTGGTTTGAGTTGCATGTTTTATTATTAGTGCTGTCCTATGGTGCTCTCCGTGTCGCGCAAGTGTGAGCGATCCTCTCTGTAGGGTGTTGCAATGTGTTCATTATTCGCCTATGGTGGGTTTCTTGAGTGACAGAAGCATAAACCCGAGTAGGTTGGTTGTTGCATATGGGAGTAAAGAGGACTTGATACCTTATAATTCTATGGTTGGGTTTTACCTTAATGATCTTTAGTAGTTGCATATGCTTGCTATAGTTCCAATCATAAGTGCATATGATCCAAGTAGAGAAAGTATGTTAGCTTATGCCTCTCCCTCATATAAAATTGCAATAGTGATTACCGATCTAGTTATCGTTTGCCTAGGGACAATTCCGCAACTCCTACCACCACTTTTCCACACTCGTTAAACTAACTTAGTTGTTTCTCTATCTTAGCAGCCCCTAATTTTTATTTACGTGCTCTTTATTATCTTGCAAACCTATCCTATCACACCTACAAAGTACTTCTAGTTTCATACGTGTTCTAGGTAAAGAGAACGTTAAGCGTGCGTAGACTTGTATCGGTGGTCGATAGAACTCGAGGGAATATTTGTTCTACCTTTAGCTCCTCGTTGGGTTCGACACTCTTACTTATCGAGAAAGGCTACAATTGATCCCCTACACTTGTGGGTTATCATACCATAATGTATAATAACAACCCATAATGCAATAAATATCAATATAAAAGCATGATGCAAAATGTACGTATCAACTCCCCCCAAGCTTGGACCTCGCTTGTCCTCAAGCGAAAGCCGATATCGATAAATATGTCCACAAGTTTAGAGATAGAGGTGCCGATAAAATAAAATACGAACATGGGAACATCATGATCATCTTAAGAACAACAATACTTATTGATATATAATTTCTTATACTAGAGTAATAATTCATTCACAAGGTAAAGTATGAACCAAGAACTCTATTGAGAACCAACAAACTATCATCCCAGTCATTGAAGCAATTGCAATTTATCATAACATCGGAAAGAGTCAATATAAGAGCTTGTAAAGCAAATCCACATACTCAATTATCTTTTAGTCTTTTGTAATTGCTAACACTCACGCGGTACTCATGAGGTCAAAGCTTTAATTGGACACATAGAAAGATAGGGGCTTATAGTTTTGCCTCCCAACTATTTACCTCAAGGGTAATGTCAACAGAAATAACTCATGATCACCCACATCCGAGTGGATATATGTGTCTAGATCATTCCCCAACACATGACATTTTCCAAGAGAGAAAGGCAAAATATAGGAAGTGATGAAGATCACCATGACTCTTGCATAAAGGTAAGTACTAGAAAGTAAAAGTAACATATAGGCCCTTCATAGAGGGAAGCAGGGGTTGTCATGTGCTTTTTGTCTTGGATGTGAAAACCCTTAATGCAAAGGAACGTCGCGTTGTATTGCCCTTTGTGATAGCAACCTTTATTATGCAGCCCGTCGCTTTTATTTCTTTACCATCACAAGTTCATACAACGGTTATTTTCCCTTACAATTAGAGATCATACATATTTAGGAGAAATTTTTAGTGCTTTTTGCACCGATGAAAACTTACTTGAAGGATCTTACCAATCCATAGGTAGGTATCGTGGACTCTCATGGCAAAACTGGGTTGAGGGTGTTTGGATGCACAAGTAGTATCTCTACTTGGTGCGGATGTTTTGACTGAGATGGGCTGGAAGCAAGCATCACATGTTAAAGGATCTATAACCATATAACTTCTATTCGGAAATAAGCAAACATAACCCATTATGTTGTCTTCCTTGTCCAACATCAACTTCTTAGCATATAATATTTTAATGAGTGCTCACAATCATAAAATATGTCCAAGATGATATATATGTGAACCTCTCTTTCTTTATTACTTCCTATTAATTGCAACAATGACCAATAGCTATGTTTATCAACTCTCAACAAATTTCAATCGACATACTTCTTATATGTGAAGTCATTCCACTCCCCACAAGATCATCATATATACTCTTTGCTTTTATTCTATACTTCTTTCTATTTCTTTTTCTCAAGATCATAGAAGCAAGAAAAGCCCTTAACTCAAAACTACTTTTTATTATATAACTCCCAGACTCGCTTACATATGGGGAACATAAAGCAAAACTCAAAGCTAGATCATACTAAAAACTTTATTCTACTAGATCAAGATATAACCAAAAGAGTCAAACTAGGAAAAACGATAAAAGTAAAAGATGTGATGATGATATGATACCGGGGCACCTCCCCCAAGATTGGCACAAGCCAAGTGGGGTGCACATACCCATGTGTTTAGTTGTCTTTCTTCTGAGGTGGTGATGTTGGAGTAGGATCTTTAAGCTTGTTCAGTTTCCTCTTAAGCATAAATTACATTCCCTGAGATTGTCAACTTCCTGCTCGAGCTTCAATATCCTTTCACATAATTCTTGCTTGCTCTCTTGCAAAAAACAAGAAGGGATAAATAGAACCTTGGGTTTCCTCCTTGTGTTTGGGAGGCTTGATTTCTTGAACTCCATGTGCATATCTCCTGGTTGAGGCAGAGGGATCTCTTCTTCATCTGAGCTTTCTTCCTCATACTTTCCTTCTTGTTCCTCCTTCGAGAATAATCCATAAGGATCTAGGTCCCCATAGAGCTTGGGATTGGCAAGATAATGCAATACATAGCTCTCCCCATCGGACTCTTGGGACGACATATTTTCAGATCTGTCCGGAAAAACAACAACAAACGAGAATATAAGATTTTTCCGTGATAGGTACCAAATCCTTTGGGATATTATATAATTAATTTTTATCGACCTAAAGGAGTGTACCACAAGAAAACGGAGTCCGGAGGGTGCACGGGGTGGCCACAAGCCACAGGGGCATGCCTAGGGGGGTAGGGTGTGCCCTCCTGTCTTGTCGCCTCCTCGTGCACTTTTCGGACTACTTTATTTTTTTCTAATTTATTAAATAGTCCAAAACGGAGAAAAATTGCTATTGGAAAAGTTTTGGAGTTGGTTTGCTTACCATACCACATACCTATTCCCTTTCGAAGTCTGAAATGTTCTAGTGGGTCTCCCTAATATACTCCTCCGGAGATATGGTATTGATAATATTGGTTTCAACATTTATGGGGGTACCTGAGATATAATGTTTGATTCTTTGCCTGTTTACCACCTTCGGGTTAGTGCCCTCGGCGTTGTTGATCTTGATGGCACCGGAACGATATACTTCCTCGACAATGTAAGGCCCTTCCCATTTAGAGAGATGTTTTCCTGCAAAAAATCTTAAACGAGAATTGTATAGCAAGACATGGTCACCTACATTTAATTCATGCTTTTGTATCCTTTTATCATGCCATCTCTTAACCTTTTCTTTAAACAACTTGGCATTCTCATAGGCATGGGTTCTCCATTCATCAAGTGAGCTAATGTCAAATAACCTCTTCTCACCAGCAAGTTTAAAATGATAGTTGAGCTCTTTAATTGCCCAATAAGCTTTATGTTCTAGTTCAAGAGGTAAGTGACAAGATTTCCCATAAACCATTTTATATGGGGACATACCCATAGGGTTTTTGTAAGGAGTTCTATAAGCCCATAATGCATCATCAAGTTTCTTAGACCAATTCTTTCTAGATCTATTAACAGTCTTTTGCAGAATCAATTTAATTTCTCTATTGCTTAATTCTACTTGACCATTAGACTGAGGATGATATGGAGATGCAATTCTATGATTAACATCATACTTAGCAAGCAATTTACAAAAAACACCATGAATAAAGTGTGAACCACCATCCGTCATTAAATATCTAGGGACTCCAAATCTAGGGAAAATAACTTCTTTAAGCATTTTAATAGAAGTGTTATTATCAACACTACTAGTTGGAATAGCTTCTACCCACTTAGTAACATAATCAACATCAACTAGAATATGAGTATACCCATTGGACTTTGGAAAAGGTCCCATATAATCAAAACCCCAAACATCAAAAGGTTCAATAACAAGTGAGTAATTCATAGGCATTTCCCGACGTCTACTAATATTACCAATTCTTTGACATTCATCACAAGACAAGGCAAACCTACAAGCATCCTTGAAGAGAGTAGGCCAATAAATACCAGATTGTAATACCTTGTGTGCAGTTCTATCTCCAGCGTGGTTTCCTCCGTAGGCCTCGGAACGACACTTGTGTAGGATCTGTTCCTATTCATGCTCAGGTACACAACGTCTAATAACACCATCTACCCCTTCTTTATAAATGTGTGGATCATCCCAAAAGTAATGTCTTAAAACATAGAAGAACTTTTTTCTTTTGTTGGTATGTGAAACTAGGCGATATAAATTTAGCAACAATGTAATTAGCATAATCAGCATACCATGGAGCATTACACGAAGCATTTATGATAGCTAATTGTTCATCAGGAAAACTGTCATCTATAGGTAGTGGGTCATCAAGAACATTCTCTAACCTAGACAAGTTATCCGCTACGGAGTTCTCAGCACCCTTTCTATCAATAACATGCAAATCAAATTCTTGTAGCAGAAGAACCCATCTAATAAGTCTTGGTTTAGCATCTTTCTTTTCCATAAGATATTTAATACCAGCATGATTAGTGTGAACATTTACTTTGGAATCAACAATATAAGGTCTGAACTTGTCACAAGCAAAGACAACAGCTAAAAATTCCTTTTCGGTGGTAGCATAGTTTCTTTGAGCATTGTCTAGAGTTTTACTAGCATAATGGATACCATTTAATTTCTTATTAGCTCTTTGTCCTAGAACAGCACCAATAGCATAATCACTAGCATCACACATAATTTCAAAGGTAGGTTCCAAATCAGGTGGTTGAACAATATGTGCAGAAATCAAGGCTTTCTTAAGAATTTCAAATGCTTATACACAATCATCATCAAAAACAAAAGGAACATATTTTTGCAAGAGATTAGTGAGAGGCCGAGAAATTTTAGAGAAGTCTTTAGTAAATCTCCTATAGAAACCAGCATGGCCAAGGAAACTTCTTATACTTCTGATATCCGTGGGATACGACATTTTTTCAATAGCATCTACTTTAGCTTTATCCACCTCAATACCTATTTTGGAGATTTTGTGTCCCAAGACAATGCCCTCATTAACCATAAATTGGCACTTCTCCCAATTCAAGACAAGATTAGTTTCTTCGCATCTCTGCAAAACTCGATCAAGGTTGCTCAAGAAATTATCAAAAGAAGTTCCGTAAATAGAGAAATCGTCCATGAAAACCTCAACAATCTTTCCACAAAAGTCAGAGAATATAGCAGTCATACATCTTGGAAAGGTAGTAGGTGCATTGCATAAATCAAAAGGCATACATCTACAAGCAAAGGTACCGAAAGGGCAAGTAAAAGTTGTCTTTTCTTGATCCTCTTTTGACACAGGTATTTGAGAGAAACCAGAATAACCATCGAAAAAGCAGAAGTGTGTGTGTTTAGATAGTCTTTCTAGCATTTGACCAATAAAAGGTAGAGGGTAATGATCTTTCCTAATAGCTTTATTTAATTTACTAAAATCAATTACCATTCTATATCCTGTAACAATTGTTTGCGGGGTCAATTCATTTTTATCATTAGGAACAACGGTAATACCTCATCTACTATCAGCAATAGGATAAATTATACCTGCCTCCAGAAGCTTTAATATTTCATTTCTTACCACTTCTTTCATTTTAGGATTTAACCATCGCTGGTGATCAACAACTGGTTTAGCATCAGGTTCCATATTAATTTTATGCTCACATAGAGTGGGACTAATGCCCTTAAGATCATCAAGAGTAATCCAATAGCAGCACGGTGCTTCTTCAAAGTTTTCAATAATCTCTTTTCTTCATGCTCTGAAAGGTTAGTACTAATAATAACATGGTATATATTCTTTTCATCAAGATAAGCATATTTCAGAGTATCCGGTAATTGTTTAAGCTCAAACATGGGATCACCCTTGGGTGGAGGAGGATCCCCAAGTATTTCAACCGGCAAGTTATGTTTCAAAATAGGATGCTAATTAAAGAAAATCCTATCTTTTTCATTCCTTTCATTCATATGCATATCGTTTTCATGGTCTAGCAAATATTGTTCTAAGGGATCAGTAGGAGGCACAACAATAGAAGCAAGACCAATAATTTCATCCTTACTAGACAATTCTTTATCATGGGGTTGTCTACAAAATTTAGAGAAATTAAACTCATGGGACACATCCCCAAAACTCACAGTAACAGTTTCTTTCTCACAATCAATCTTAGCATTAACAGTATTCAAGAAAGGCCTACCAAATATAATGGGACAAAAATCATCTTGCGGGGAACCAAGAACAAGAAAATCAGTAGGATATTTTATTTTCCCACACAAGATTTCAACATCTCTAACAATCCCAACTAGTGCTATAGTATCTCTATTAGCAAGCTTAATGGTAACATCAATTTCTTCTAATTCAGCTGGTGCAATATCATTCATAATTTCTTTATATAAGGTAAAGGGAATTGCACTCACACTAGCACCCACATCACATAAGCCATGATAACAATGATCTCCTATTTTAACAGAAACAACATGCATGCCAACAATAGGTCTATGTTTCTCTTTAGTATCAGGTCTAGCAATTCTAGCAGCTTCATCATAGAAATGAATAACATGCCCATCAATATTATCAACCAAGAGATCTTTAATCATAACAATACTAGGTTCAACTTTAATTTGTTCAGGAGGTGTGGGTGTTCTAACATAGCTCTTACAGACCACGGTTGAAGATTTAGCATGTTCCTTTATTCTAACAGGAAAAGGTGGTTTCTCAATATAAGCAGTAGGAATAACAGGATCAACATTATAAGTAATAGTTTCTTCTTTGACTTTAATAGGTTCAACTACTTTCACTTCAATGAGAGGATGATATTTAAACCAATTCTCCTTAGGGAGATCAACATGAGTAGAAAATGATTCACAGAAAGAAGCTACTATCTCAGAGTCAAGTCTATATTTAGTGCTAAATTCGCGAAAAGCATCGGTGTTTATAAAGGATTTAACATAATCAAACTTAATGTTTATACCAGACTCCTTACCTTTGTCGAGTTCCCAGTCTTTAGAGTTGCGTTTAATTCTTTCCAATAAATCCCATTTGAATTCAATATCTTTCTTCATGTAGGAACCAGTACAAGAAGTATAGAGCATGGATTGATCATTACGAGAAAGCCAAGCATAAAAATTCTGAATAATAATTTCTCTTGAGATCTTATGATTGGGGCATGAATATAAAATTGACATAAGCCTCCCCCAAGCTTGAGCGATACTTTCTCCTTCATGAGGCCAAAAATTATAAATATAATTCCGATCACGATGAACCAGATGCATAGGATAAAACTTCTGATGAAATTCCAATTTCAATCTGTTGTAGTTCCATGATCCAATATCATAACATAGCCCATACCATGTAATTGCGTTATCCTTCAAAGATAAAGGAAAGACCTTCTTCTTGAGATCATCCTCGGGCAAACCTGCAAGCTTAAATAATCCACAAACTTCATCCACATAGATTAGATGCAAATCAGGATGTAGTGTTGCATCTCCTGCATAAGGATTAGCTAGCAGTTTCTCTATCATACCCGAAGGAATTTCGTAATAAATATTTTTAGTAGGTTCAGTAGGTTGAGGAGCAAATCTTTGTGCTTCCGTTCGAGGTGAAGATACCCTGAACAAGCCCCTTAAAGGATTATTTTCCATAGTAAAAAGTGACAGTACATTTCAGCAAACTATATAAATTTTCCCTTACCAATTTCCACTCACCAAAGGCGCTTCACTCCTCGGCAACGGTGCCAGAAAAGATTCTTGATGACCCACAAGTATAGTTGATCTATCATAGTCCTTTCGGTAAGTAAGGGTGTCGAACCCAATGAGGAGCAAAAGGAAATGACAAGCGGCTTTCAGTAAGGTATTCTCCGCAAGCAGTGAAATTATCGGTAACAAATAGTTTGGTGATAAGATAATTCATAACGGGTGGCAAGTAATAAATATATCAAGGGTGCAGCAAGGTGGCCCAATCCTTTTTGTAGCAAAGGACAAGCCTGGACAAACTCTTATATAAAGCAAAGTGCTCCCGAGGACACATGGAAATTTCTATTAAGCTAGTTTTCATCATGCTCATATGATTCGCGTTCGTTACTTTAATAATTTGATATGTGGGTGGACCGGTGCTTGGGTGCTGCCCTTACTTGGACAAGCCTCCAACTTATGATTAACCTCTCTCGCAACCATCTACAACTACGAAAGAAGAATTAAGATAAATCTAACCATAGCATGAAACATATGGATCCAAATCAGCCCCTTACGAAGTAACGCATAAACTGGGATTTAAGGTTCTATCACTCTAGCAACCCATCATATACTTATTACTTCCCAGTGCCTTCCCCTAGGCCCAAATAATTGTGAAGTGTCATGTAGTCGACATTCACATAACACCACTAGAGGAGAGACAACATACATCTCATCAAAATATCGAATGAATACGAAATTCACATGATTATTTATAACAAAGAACTATCCCATGTCCTCAAGAACAAACGTAACTACTCACATAGCATATTCATGTTCATAATTAGAGGAGAACTAATTATCATTAAGGATCTGAACATATGATTTTCCACCAAGTAAACCAACTAGCATCAACTACAAGGAGTAATCAACAGTACTAGCAACCCACAGGTACCAATCTAGGGTTTTGAGACAAAGATCGGATACAAGAGATGAACTAGGGTTTGGAGAGGAGATGGTGCTGGTGAAGATGTTAATGGAGATTGACCCCCTCTCAATGAGAGGATCATTGGTGATGATGATGGCTTCGATTTCCCCCTCCGGGAGGGAAGTTTCCCCGGCAGAACAACTCCGCCAGAGCCCTAGATTGCTTCTGCCCAAGTTTCGCCTCGAGACAGTGGCGGTTCGTCCCGAAAACTCTCTTCTGATTTATTCCAGGTCTAAATGCTTCATATAGTAGAAGATGGGCATCGGAGGGCTGCCAGGCGTCCCACAAGCCATAGGATCGCGGCCAGGGGGGTAGGGCGCGCCCCCAGGCTTGTGACCTCCTGGTGGGCCCCCTCTGGTATTTCATTCGCGCAGTATTTTTATATATTCCAAAATAATTCTCCGTAAGTTTTCAGGACTTTTGGAGTTGTGCAGAATAGGTCTCTCATATTTGCTCCTTTTCCAGTCCAGAATTCCAGCTGCCGGCATTCTCCCTCTTCATGTAAACCTTGTAAAATAAGAGAGAAAAGGCATAAGTATTGTACCACAATGTGTAGTTGTTCGAAATATTGCTATTGTTTTCTGCATGTCAAGTATCTGTTCCTATGACCATGAGATCATGCAACTCACTGACACCGGAGGAGTACCTTGTGTGTATCAAACGTCGCAACGTAACTGGGTGACTATAAAGGTGCTCTACAGGTATCTCCGAGGGTGTCTTTTGGGTTGTCATGGATCAAGACTGGGATTTGTTACTTCGTGTGACGGAGAGGTATCTCAGGGCCCACTCGGTAATACAACATCACAATAAGCCTTGCAAGCAGTGTGACTAAGTGTTAGCCATGGGATCTTGTATTACGGAACGAGTAAAGAGACTTGCCGGTAACGAGGTTGAACTAGGTATGGAGATACCGACGATCGAATCTCGGGCA
The DNA here is from genome assembly GCA_022496015.1 of Hordeum marinum. Classification (NCBI taxonomy): domain Eukaryota; kingdom Viridiplantae; phylum Streptophyta; class Magnoliopsida; order Poales; family Poaceae; genus Hordeum; species Hordeum marinum. Next base: position 475,088,744 of record CM039678.1, read on the forward strand.
AGTAACATACCGAAGAACAAAGTGAACATCATACGGGATTAACTGAATCCTTGACATAGAGGTTCCACCGATAAAGATCTTCGTAGAATATGTAGGAACCAATATGGGCATCTAGGTCCCGCTATTGGTTATTGACCGTAGAGGTGTCTCGGTCATGTCTGCATAGTTCTCGAACCCGCAGGGTCTGCACACTTAAGGCTTGTTCATGTTTCGGTAGTATAGAGTTATGTATGGTGGTGACCGAAGGTTGTTCTGAGTCCCGGATGAGATCCCGGATGTCACGAGGAGCTCCGGAATGGTACGGAGGTAAAGAATGATATATAGGAAGTCCTATTTTGGTCGCCGGAAAAGTTTCGGGCTCATTGGTAGTGTACCGGGAGTGCCGGTAGTGTACCGGGAGACCATCGGGAGGGGTATTTCTACCCAAGAGGCTACATGGGATGTGGGATAGTAAATACCAGCCCTTAGTGGGCTGGTGGAAGTCCCATTCAAGGCCTATGCGGCTGGGAAGAAAAGCTCAAAGAGAAAAAGGTGGAAAAAGGCAAAAAGACCAAAATAAGGAGGAGTCCTAGTCCTACTAGGATTGGAGGAGGATTCCTCCTCTCCTCCTTGCTTCGGACGAAGCCTCCTAGGGCTGGTCCTTGGGCCAATCCTCCTACTCTCTTCCTCTTATATATACTAGAGGTTGTAGGGTTTTTGCACTTGATTTTCAGCCACGTGCTACCCGTTCCTCTAGTGCATAGTTTCTCCTCTAGATCGGTTTTCTGTAGTGCTTAGGTGAAGCCCTACCGGAATAGCTCCACCACCATCGCTGCAACACCGTCGCACTGCCGGAGAACTCTTCTACCTCTCCACTCGCTCTTGCTGGATCAAGAAGGTGGAGATCGTCATCGAGCTGTACGTGTGCTGAACGCGGAGGTGTCGACCGTTCGGCGCTAAATCGGAAGGACCGTGATCAAGATCGCGAGACAGACTGTGATCAAGACCGCGAGACAGATCATGATGAGATCACGGGATGGATTGTGATGAGTTCGCGGGACGGATCATGATTGGATCGCGGGAAGGATTGTGATGAGATCGCGGGACGCTTGGCGATTTGGATCGCGAAGACGTTAGACAACACCAACCGCGTTTCTTAACGCTTCCCGCTTAGCGATCTAGAAGGGTATGTAGATACACTCTCCCTCTCGTAGATGCTCATGACCATGGATAGATCTTGCGTGTGTGTAGGAATTTGTTTGTTTCCCATGCAACGTTCCCCAACAATGGCATCATGAGCTAGGTCTATGTGTAGATGAGATCTCGATTAGAACACAAAGTGTTTGCGGGCGTTGATGCTTAGATTGCTTCCTCCCCTGGTCGTGTTTTGGTTCAGCGGTATTGTAGGATGAAGCAGCCCGGACCAACATTACTCGTACACTTACGAGAGACCGGTTCCCTCAACTGCAACTTGTTGCATAGATGGCTGGCGGGTGTCGGTTTCTCCTATTTTAGTTGGATCGGATTCGACAAAGGCGGTCCTTGAGAAGGTTGAAAAGCAACTTATGTATCACCGTTGTGGTTTATGCGTAGGTGAGAATTGTTCTTGCTAGATACCCGTAGCAGCCACGTAAAACATGCAACAACAATTAGTGGACGTCTAACTTGTTTTTGCAGGGTATGTTGTGATGTGATATGGCCAATTACATGATGAGATATATGTGAAGTATGAGATGATCATGTGTTGTATAGAATATCATGACTTGCATGTCGATGAGTACGGCAACCGGCAGGAGCCATAGGGTTGTCTTTAATTAGTGTATGACCTGCGTGTCCATCATTAAGCGCTATGTAATGCTTTGCTTTATCGCTAAACGGTAGCAATAGTAGTAGAAGCATGGCGGGCGCGTGTAGGATCTAAAGTAGGTCTAGAAGGGGGGTGGGGTTATTAGACTACTTGACCAATTAAAGGTTTTGCCTAAACCAAGTTTTAGGGTTGACATTTTTTAGCATTTCATGGCAAGTTAAGTACACCCTACACATGCAAGTCTAAGAGTATATAGCAGCGGAAAGTAACAACAAGCATGTATATAAGGGATAGGGTAGGAAGATCAAACACAATTGTAGACACGATGATTTTTCCCGTGGTTCCGATAGGTGGCGCTATCGTACATCCACGTTTATGGAGTCTTCAACCCACGGAGGGTAACTGTCGCAAGAGTCCACGAAGGGCTCCACCCAAAAGGGTTCACGAAGTAGCAACCTTGACTATTCCATAACAACTTCCGTCCACGAAGGACTAGCCTCATTATGGGTAGATCTTCATGAAGTAGGCGATCTCCTTGACCTTACAAACTTCTTGGTTCACTCCACAACATGAAGTAGGAGGCTCCCAAGCGACACCTAACCAATCTAGGAGGCACCACCCTTCAAAAGGTAATAGGCTCGGTAATGACGATGAACTCCTTGCTCTTGTGCTTCAACATGATAGACTCCTCAACACACAATCTCTCTCTCACTGGTTTGGCTTGGTAGAAGAGATAGGATTGGTGGAAAGCAACTTGGGGAGGCTAGAAATCAAGATCCATATGATTGGAGTGGAAGATCTTGACCTCAACACAGGGGTAGGTGGTTGTCTCTCAGAAAATCTGATAGGATAGGTATGGAATAGTTCTGAGTGCTTCTCTGTCGAGTGAGTGGTGGTGAAGGGGTATATATAGGCATCCCCAAAAATCGAACCGTTACACACAAAATGACCAACTCGTTGACACCGATGTGTGAATCTCGGTGGTACCGAAGTGACCAAACGGTGACAACTTTTGAATCTCGGTGAGACCGATATAGGAAACTCGGTTGCACCGATAAGGTGACCAACGATCAGATTTCCAATCTCCGTGATGCCGATCCAGCATTCTCAGTGGGAACAAAAATGTGAATTTGCGTAACAGAAAGTTGGCAACCTAAACTCGGTGGCACCGGTATGGAATCGGTTGCACCGAAGTAGCTAGGGTTTGGCTTGAGTTTGTCTAGGTTCTGGAATCGGTGGCACCAAAGTGGGAAAGTTGGTTGCACTAATTTTGAGTGTTGGATATAGAACAAACTTTGGTGGGAGAGTTTGTGGATGTTTTTGGCAACTATCACGTGTGCACGTTTGAGCATATTGTTCACCAACAAAACCTTACCCCCTTTTAATAGTATTGGCTTTCCTATGACTCAAAGTGATTTCTCAAAAATATAAAATGTAGAGTCCTCTTTCTTGAAGCTTGTCCAACCTATTTCCTTGCATCTTGGGGTTTCTCCACAATTTCCTTTTGCCAATCCTCTCTTTGAACATTTCCTGAAATATACTCAGTGGAAACATTAGTTCAATGACTTATATGTTGTTATTAATTACCAAAACCACCAAGGGAGCAAATGTGCTTTTAGCACGACAACCGCGATGGCGACACATTGATGGAGATCATTGTGTCATGCCGGTGACAATGGAGATCATGCCGGTGCTTTCAAGATGGAGATCAAAAGCACAAGTTCATGGCTATATCATGTCACTTATGATTTGCATGTGATGTTAATCCTTTTATGCACCTTGTTTTGCTTAGGACGACGCTAGCATTATAAGGTGATCCCTCACTCAAATTTCAAGATGAATTGTGTTCTCCCCGAGTGTGCACTGTTGCGAAAGTTCGTCGTGTCGAGACACCACGTGATGATCGGGTGTGATAGACTCTAGGTTCACACACAACGGGTGCAAGCCAGTGTTGCACATGCAGAACACTTGGGTTAAACTTGACAAGCCTAGCATGTATAGACATGGCCTCAGAACACAAGAGACCGAAAGGTGAAACATGAGTCATATAGTAGATATGATGAACATAATGATGTTCACCATTGAAACCACCTCAACTCACGTGATGATCGGACTTGAGTTGGTGAATTTGGATCATGTATCACTCGAATGACCGGAGGGATGTCAATCTGAGTGGGAGTTCTTAAGTAATTTGATTAATTGAACTCATTATCATGAACATAGTTAGTAGTGTCTTTGCAAATTATGTTTTAGATTACTAGCTCACGCTGTAGCTCCCTTGTATTTTTATATGTTCCTAGAGAAATAGAGTTGAAAGATGATGGTAGCAATATTGCGGACTAGGTCCGTGATCTGAGGATTGTCCTCATTGCTGCACAGAAGGCTTATGTCCTTAATGCACCGCTCGGTGCGCCAACCCCTCTAGCGTCGTCTGTAGATGTTGTGAACATCTGACAGGCACGTTCTGGTGACTACTTGATAGTTTAGTGCATCATACAATACGACTTAGAATTGAGGCTCCGAAACCTTTTGAACGTCACGGAACATATGAGATGTTCTAAGAGCTGAAATTGGGATCTCAGGCTCGTGACCGTGTTGTGAGATATAAGATCTCCAACAAGATTCTTTGCCTGCAAGATGAAAGAGAATAGCTCAATCGTTGAGCATGTGCTCGGATTGTTTGGGTGCTACAATCGCTTGAATCGAGTGGGAGTTGATCTTCTAGATAAGATAGTGATTGATTTAATTCTCCGAGTCACTATCACTAAGCTACTAGAACTTCGTGATGAACTATAATTATGCTAGGGATGGAAATCATGATCCCTGAGCTGTTCGCGATGTTTGACACCGCGAAGGTAGAAATCAAGAAGGAGCATCAAGTGTTGATGGTTAGTAAAACCACTAGTTTCGAGAAGGGCAAGGGCAAGGAGGGAAACTTCATGGATGGCAAGTCAGTTGTTTCTCCAGTGAAGCAACCCAAAGTTGAACCCAAACCCGAGACTAAGTGCTTCTATTATGAGGAGAGTGGTCGCTGAAACGGAACAACCCTAGATACTTGGTAGATAAGAAGGCTGGCAATGTCGACAGAAGTATATTTGGTATACGTGTTATTGATGTGTACCTTGCTAGTACTCCTAGTAGCACCTGGGTATTGGATACCGGTTCGGTTGCTAAATGTTAGTAACTCGAAATAAAATCTACGGAATAAATGGAGAACTAGCTAAGGGTGAGGTGACGATGTGTGTTGGAAATGTTTCCAAGGTTGATGTGATCAACATCGCACGCTTTCTCTACCTTCGGGATTAGTGACGAACCTAAATGTTATTTGGTGTTTGTGTTAAGAATGAACATGATTAGATCGTGTTTATTGCAACACGGTTATTCATTTAAGTTAGAGAATAATTGTTATTCTTTTTACACGAATAATACCTTCAATGGTCATGCACCCAGTGAGAATGGTTTATGAATCTTGATCGTAGTAATACACATGTTCATAACATTGATGCCAAAAGATACAAAGTTAGTAATGATAGTACCACACACTTGTGGCACTGCCGCTAAATGTCAGATTGGTATAAATCGCATGAAGAACTCCATGCTGATGGATCTTTTGGACTCATTCGATTTCGAATCGGTTGAGACATGCGGACCATGCCTCTTGGGCAAGATGACTAAGGACCCCGTTTTCCGGTTTGATGGAGCGGGCAATTGACTTATTGGAAATGATACATGTTGATGTATACGGTCCAATGAGTGTTGTAGCGTGCGGTGCATATCGTTATTTTCTTATGTTCATTGATGATTTGAGTAGATATAGTGTATATTTACTTAATGAAACACAAGTCTGAATCATTTGAAAAGTTCAAACAGAATCAGAGTGAAGCTTGAGATCATCGTGACGAGAAGATAAAAATGTCCACGATATGATCGTGGAGGTGAATATCTGAGTTACGAGTTTGGCATAGCACTTTAGACAATGTGAAAGTTGTTTCACAACTCATGCCACCTGGAACACCATAGTGTGATGGTGTGTTCGAACGTCATAGTCATGCTCTATTGGATATGGTGCATACTATGATGTCTCTTATCGATTTGCCACTATCGTTTTTGGGGTTATGCATTAGAGACAACTACATTCACTTTAAATAGGGCACCATCTAAATCCATTCAAATGACACCGTATGAATTATGGTTTGATAGAAACCTAAGTTGTCATTTCTTAATGTTTGGGGCTGCGATGCTTATGTGAAAAAGGGTTTTAGCCTAATGAGCTCGAACCCAAAGCGGACAAATGCATCTTCATAGAATACCCTAAGAACAGTTGGGTGAACCTTCTATCTCAAATCCAAGCATAAAATGTTTGTTGCTAAAACTGGGTCCTTTCTCGATAAAAAGTTTCTATTGAAAGAATTGAGTGGGAGAAAGATAGAACTTGATGAGGTTATTGAACCTTTGTTTCAACCAGAGAGTAGCACAACACAGAAAGATGTTTCTGTGAAGCCTACGTTAGTTGAAGAGGAAGTTAAATGATGATGATCATGAAGCTTCGGATCAAGTTACTATCGAACCTCGTAGGTCGACAAGGACGTGTACTGCTCCTGAGTGGTATGATAACCCTGTCTTAGAGGTCATGTTGTTGGACAACGATGAACCTATGAGCTATGGAGAAGCGATGATGGGCCCGGAATCCGACAAATGGTTAGAGGCCATGAAATCCGAGAAAGGATCCATGTATGAAAACCAAATATAGACTTTGGTGGACTTGCTCATTGGACGGCAAGTCGTTGAGTACAAATGGATCTTTAAAATGAAGACAGACGCTGATGGTGAATGTCACCATTTATAAAGCTCGACTTGTCGCAAAGAAGTTTCCGACAAGTTCAAGGAGTTGACTACGATGAGACTTTCTCACTCGTAGCGATGCTAAAGTCTATTGGAATTATGTTAGCAGTTGCTGCATTTTTGAATTATGAAATCTGGCAGATGGATGTCAAAACATCGTTTCCTTAACAGTTTACTTGAGGAAAGGTTGTATGTGATACAACCAGAAGGTTTTGTCTATCCTATGGATGCTAAAAGGTGAGCAAGCTTCAGTGATCCTTCTATGGACTAAAGCAAGCATCTCGGAGTTGGAATATACACTTTGATGAGGTGATCAAAGTTTTTGAGTCTATACAAAGTTTACTAGAAACTTGTATTTACAATAAAGTGAGTGGGAGCACTATAGAGTTTTTGATAAGCATACGTGGTTGACATATTGTTGATCGGAAATGATGTAGAATTTCTAGAAAGCATAAAGGGTTGTTTGAAAGGAGTTTTTCAAAGGAAGACCTGGATAAAGCTACCTAATTGTTGAGATCTATAAAGATAGATCAAGATGCTTGATGAGACTTTGATGAGTACATACCTTGACAAGATTTTGAAAGAATTCAAAATCGATCAGTCCGAGAGAAGTGTTCTCTCCTGCTTTGTAAGGAGTGAAGTTGAGTGAGACTCAAAGCTCGACCATGGCAGAAGAAAGAGAAAGGACGAACGTCGTCCCCTATGCCTTAGTCATATGCTTTGTATAGTATGCCATGCTGTGTATCGCACCTGTGTGTGCCTTGCCATGAGTCCGTCAAGGGGTACAAGAGTGATCCAGGAGTGGATCACTGGACAGCGGTCAAGATTATCCTTCGTAACTAAAAGACTAAGGAAATTTTTCTCGATTATGGAGGTGATAAAGAGTTCGTCGTAAAGAGTTATGTCGATGCAAGCTTTAATACCAATCCGGATGACTCTTAGTAGCAATCCGTATACGTATAGTGGAGCAGCCATTTGGAATAGCTCCAAGTAGAGTGTAGTAGCAGTGTTTACGATTTGACATAGAGATTTGCAAAGTACACACGGATCTGAATACCGCAGACCCGTTGACTAAAAGATCTCTCTCACATGCAAAGCATGATCGAGCCCCAAAACTCATTGGGTGTTAGATTCATAATAATGCGAATCACATGGTGAAGTGAACTAGATTATTGACTCAAGTGCAAGTGGGCGACTATTGGAAATATGCCCTAGTGGCAATAATAAATTAGTTATTATCATATTTCCTTGTTCATGATAATCGTTTATTATGCATGCTAGAATTGTATTGATCAGAAACTCAGATACATGTGTGGATACATAGACAACACCATGTCCCTAGTATGCCTCTAGTAGACTGGCTCGTTAATCAAAGACGGTTAAGGTTTCCTACCATGGACATGAGATGTCATTTGATAATGGGATCACATCATTAGGAGAATGATGTGATGGACAAGACCCAAACTATAAAATGCAGCATATGATCGTGTCAGTTTATTGCTACTGTTTTCTGCATGTCAAGTATCTGTTCCTATGAACATGAGATCATGCAACTCACTGACATCGGAGGAGTAACTTGTGTGTATCAAACGTCGCACCGTAACTGGGTGACTATAAAGGTTCTCTACAGGTATCTCTGAGGGTGTCTTTTGGGTTGGCATGGATCAAGACTGGGATTTGTTACTCCGTGTGACGGAGAGGTATCTCAAGGCCCACTCGGTAATACAACATCACAATAAGCCTTGCAAGCAGTGTGACTAAGTGTTAGCCATGGGATCTTGTATTATGGAACGAGTAAAGAGACTTGCCGGTAACGAGGTTGAACTAGGTATGGAGATACCGATGATCGAATCTCGAGCAAGTAACATACCGAAGAACAAAGGGAACATCATACGGGATTAACTGAATCCTTGACATAGAGGTTCGACCGATAAAGATCTTCGTAGAATATGTAGGAACCAATATGGGCATCCATGTCCCACTATTGGTTATTGACCGTAGAGGTGTGTCAGTCATGTCTGCATAGTCATGGCTTGTAGGTGAACTTGATGAGGATGCTCGAGGTTGATGAAGTTCATCTTGAGTTGGGAGCAATCCCTTTTTCTTTTTGTTCACTTTTCACATACATAGGTTAGTCGCGCAAGGAAAAACAAGATATATTCAAATGACATGATACCAATTGAGAAATTCAATTATATGTCAAGGATATGTTTTGTAGTCTTCTTCCTTTCATCACCAAAGAGAGGTGTGGATACTTGGTCATGACAAGATTGCTTGGGATATGAGTTGATGGCAATCTTGTGGAGTGTTGTTCTTCCAAGTACCTACAAAAGGGTTAGACGCAATACAAGGGAGCATAGAATTCCAAGATACATGATATTCATGGTAATAATAGAATGCAATGGTTAAGTAAGCTCATCCCCTTGCATGCATCCGAGTGATCTTAGCTCAAGTTTGAAGCATCAATGATGTTCAACTCACTCCTCAAGTGACAAAAGACTTTTTCATCAAGTGGCTTATTAAAGATATCGGCCAATTTCTTGTTAGTCCGAACATGCTTAAGATTAATGTCTCCTTTTGCAACATGATCACGAATGAAATGATGTCAAACATGAATATGCTTTGTTCGAGAATGTTGCACAGGATTATGGCCAATCTTAATAGCACTTTCATTGTCACAAAGTAATGGAACATTTTTCACATGGATTCCATAATACTTAAGCGTTTGTGTCATCCATAGCAATTGTGCACAACACGATCCAACAGCAATATACTCAGCTTTGGCGGTAGATAGAGATACCGAGTTTTGTTTCTTGGAGTACCAAGACACAAGAGATCTACCAAGAAATTGACATGTACCCGAGGTGGATTTTTTATCAACCTTGTCACCGACATGTGCAAGGAAGATCCCTTGGGATACCAAATGCCAAAGTTTGGTGTATGTATCAACTATCTCACAATACGTTTCACTGCCAAAAGATGAGACTCCTTAGGTGCAACTTGATATCGGGCACACATGCACACAGTAAGCATAATATCGGGACAGAAGTCACATAGATATAACAATGAACCAATCATTGATTGACAAACCTTTTGATCAACTGGTACATCCTCCTTAGTGAGATCAACATGTCCACTAGTAGGCATGGGAGTTTTCATACCTTTGAACTCTTGCATGTTGAACTTCTTGATCAAGTCCTTGGTGTACTTGGTTTGAGAGATAAATGTACTTTCTCTCGTTTGCTTTATTTGTAGACCAAGGAAGAATTTAAGCTCGTAGACATCTCATATTTCTCTGACATCAACCTTCCAAATTTGTCACTAAATTGTGGGTTAGTAGATCCAAAGATAATATCATCCACATAAATTTGTCACATAAATAATTCACCATTAACCCTATTTGTGAATAAGGTTGCGTGAATTTTACCAATTTCAAAACCTTTTTCAATAAGAAACTTCGTTAGGCATTTATACCAAGCACAAGGAGCTTTCTTAAGACCATATAAAGCTTTGCAAAGTTTGTAGACGTGGTCAGGTTTCTTAGGATTCACCAATCCGAGAAGTTGTTTAACATAGACTTCCTCTATTTCTCCATTTAAAAAGACACTTTTGATATCCATTTGGTAAAGAGTGATGTCATGGTGATTGACATAAGCAAGAAGGATTCGAATAGCTTCAAGTCTAGCAATGGGGGCATAGATCTCAACGTAGTCCACACCTTCGACTTGCGTATATCCTTGGGCTACGAGACGCGCCTTGTTGCGTACAACTTGACCGTCTTCATCTTGCTTTTTCCGAAACGCCCATTTTGTAGCGATGATGTTTTGCTTGTTCTTGGGATTCTCCACGAGTGTCCACACTTTGTTCCTCTCGAAGTTGTGAAGCTCTTCATGCATAGCGTTCACCCAATCCGGGTCTTCAAGAGCTTGTTCAACCTTCAAGGGTTCAATGCTAGAGATGGAAGAATAATGCTCACAAAAATTAGCTAAGCGAGTTTTAGAGCGAATGATTCTCCCGGTTTGTATTTCACGGAAGATTTGGTTTAGAGGATGGTTCTTGGTAACTTGTGCTCTAACTCGAGGTAGCTTTGGCTTGTTGGATGGTGGAGCTTCTTCATTATCTCCTTCATCTTCGTTGTAGTTGAAGGTGTCATCTCCTTGAGGTGGTGGTGGATCTTCATGATGTACTTCCTCCTCCTATTCATCTTTTCGTGTACCACTTGTGGATGCTTCCACGTTGTTTTGTCAATAGCCTGGATGCGAAATAGGAGCTTCCAATTGGGTTGATGAAGTACTTTCCTTCACCTCCTTGGGATGAATCTTGCCAATGGACAAGTCTTGGATAGCTTCTGAAGGATCTTTATCTCCTACATCATTTGGCAATTGTTCGACTTGCAAACCATTAGATTCATGAAACTTCACATCTACCATCTCTTCAACTTTTCGAGTGAAGTTGTTGTAGACACGGTAGGTGTCAGAGTTCGATCTATAACCAAGTAGGAAAGCTTCATGAGATTTGGGAGCAAATTTAGCACGACGATGCTTATCAAGAATGTGTTACTTAGATCCGAATACCCAAAAGTATCCAACTTGGGGTTTGTTACCGGTGAGTAGCTCGTATGCTGTTTTACCGAGAAGCTTGTGCAAGTAGAGTCGGTTTGTGGCATGACATGTTGTTTCCACGGCTTCTGCCCAAAAATGTCTTGGCATCTTGTATTCGTCAAGCATCGTTCTTTCCATCTCAATGAGGGTTGGTTCTTTCTCTCAACAACTCCATTTTGTTGAGGCATGTACATAGCCGAGAACTCATGTGAGATACCTTCTTCGTCAAGAAAGGTATCGCTTCGAACCTTCTTGATCTTCACTTCAAATTGATTTTGCGCTTTGCGTGCAAAGTTCTTGAAGATATTTTGTAGTTGCGACTTATCATCAAGAAAGAATACCCACGTAAATCTGGAAAAATCATCAACTATGAATAGACCATAAGAGTTTCCACCGAGACTCTTGTAAGCATTGGGACCAAAAAGATCCATATGAAGTAACTCGAGTGGTCTCCTAGTAGTCCTTATGTTCTTGACCGTATGAGTTCCACCTACTTGCTTTCCAACTTGACAAGCACTACAAAGCCTATCTTTGTCAAAGATAACATCTTTAACACCAAGAATGTGATCGCCCTTGATAAGCTTATCTAGAATGCGTATGCCTACATGTCCTAGCCTTCTATGCCATAGCCAACCTTTAGAAGATTTTGCAATGAGAAAGTATGAGGTTGGGCCTTTTTAGTGAAATCAATAATGTATAGATCACCTCTACGAATCTCGGTAAAGAAAGTTTTATGATTATCATGGCGAAACACTTGGCAATCTACTTTAGTAAATAGCACATTGAAACCGAAGTCTACTAGTCTAGATACAGAAAGAAGATTGTAGCCAAGGGATTCAACAAGCATGACATTTTGAATAGAGCTATCATGAGATATGGCCACCTTACCAATACCAAGTACCTTACCATTAGAGTTGTCTCCGAAGGTCATGTATCTCCGAGGTCCTTGATTAGGTGTGATCTCTTGGAAATGTCTTTATCTCCAGTCATGTGATTGGTGCATCCACTGTCGAGAATCCACCCTTTTCCACCGGACATGTAATTCTTGAAATTTGCCATGAGACTTAGGCACTTAATTGTTTTGCCACGTTCGATGTCAAACATCTCATCATAATCATAGTATCCATGTTCTTCATTGTCATCATTAGGTAGAATCTCCTCGTCAAAACCAAGAGATTCGTCAGAATTTTGACTAAGACAATGTTCAAGCTTATGTATGTGAATGGCTTCTACAAAAATGTTGCTAATGGTAGTGACATCTCCTTTAGCAAGCATAACATCACGAAGCTCAAATAAGCATTTATCAAAGTTTGGATCACTAGACTTCATTCCATGAAAAGCAACAGTTATATGAAGAATTTCATCAAGTACTTAATGGATAATTTGGATATCGTTTCTCCAAATCATTCCACGAAGTATAAGCACATTCAAAATTCTTCAATAGAGGAAGCACAAATCTTGGTAAACCTCTAATAGTAAGATTGAGAGTTCTAAGATTACCAATCATGTCAATTTCCTCTTCGTATGTGGGATGTAAGGGATCAATGGGGAACACATAGGGATTTTCAATATACTTGCTCAAATGGAATTTGTTAAATAGATTGATCATAGCATCTTTCCATTGACTAGAACTCTCCATCAAGAATAATCACTCTACAACTCAAACTCTCCAAACTAGACGCATGCATCTTCCTCCAAAGGTGATTAAAGCAAGGTTATGGAGACCTTGCTCTAATACCAATTGTGGGATCACTAGAAGAGTATGTCTAGAGGGGGCGGGGTGAATAGACTACTAGCACAAATTAAAATCTACACAATATCCAAAGTTAAGGGTAGGCAGATTTTAGCAATTATAGCAAGTCTAGCACACCCTACACATGCAAGTCATCAAGTATAGTAGTGGAATGTAAAGACATTGCACATGGAAGTAAGGAGTTGAGATAGGGAGATCAAACACATGAGGTACACCAAGATTTTTCCCGTGGTTGCGATAGGTGGTGCTATCGTATATCCATGTTTATGGAGACTTCAACCCACGAAGGGCAATGGTCGCAAGAGTCCATGGAGGGCTCTACCCATGGAGGGTTCCATGAAGAAGCAACCTTATCTATACCATGATGGCCTACATCCACGGAGGACTAGCCTAACTTGGGGTATATCTTCACGAAGTAGGCAATCTCCTTGCCTTTACAAACTCCTTGGTTCACTCCACAACACGAAGTAGGAGGCTCCCAAGTGACACCTAACCAATCTAGGAGGCAGCAACCTCGAAAAGGTAATAGGCTCGATAATGTCGATGAACTCCTTGCTCTTGTGCTTCAAGATGATAGAATCCTCAACACTCAATCACTCTCTCATAGATTTGGCTTTGGTGGAAGAGATTGATCGGGTGGAAAGCAACTTGGGGAGGATAGAGATCAAGATTCATATGTATGGAATGGAATGGCTTGATCTCAACACATGAGTAGATGGCTCTCTCTCAGAAAAACTGATGGGATAAGTGGGGATCTGTTCCGAGTGCTTCTCTTACGAGTGAGTGGTGGTGGAGGGGTATATATAGGCATCTCCAAACATCCAACCGTTACACCTAAAGTGACCAACTCGGTGACACCAATGTGTAAATCTTGGTGGTACCGGGTTGCTCCATAGGTAGCAACTTCTGAATCTCGGTGAGACTGATACAAAGATCTCGGTGGTACCGATAAGGTGACCAATGGTTAGAAACCACAACTCAGTGACGCCGATCAAAAAACTCAAAATTTCCAATTTTGTGAATCGAGGTAACAGAAAGTTGGCAAGCTGAACTCGATGACACCGAAGCAGAATCGGTTGCACCGATGATCTAGGGTTTGGCAGGGTTTTGTGTGAGTGGGGAATCATGGGACCGAGTGGAATTGTTGGTTGCACCGATTTACATGATAGGTTTGGACAGACTTTTGTGGAAGAGTTTGTGGGTGTTTTTGGTGACTATAACTTGTGCATGTGGAGCATCTTTGTTCACCAACAGTACCTTACCCCCTTTTAATAGTATTGGATTTCCTATGGACTCAAAGTGATTTCTCACAAAGTAAAAAGTAGAGTCCTCTTGCTTGAAGCTTTTTCCAATGCTATTCCTTCCCCTTCTTGTTCTCGGGGATACTCTTCACACACCTTAGCCAACCTTCTCTATGTATTTTATCTAAAATACACTAGATAAAAGTATTAGTCCAAGAGACAATGTATGTTGTCATGAATTATCAAAACCACCAAGGGAGCATATTGTGCTTTCACCGGCTTACCTGAAATTCAGAATTCTTGTCGTTTCAGCCACAAACTTGGCTTGAGTCTTTATTTTTTGGGCACTTGGGGCTTCCAACTCATCGAGTTCAGCTTTCTCACCTTTGTGACCCGGCAAAAACGCCAGAAAGATATTGGGCATTTGGGGGCTTCCAACTCATCGAGTTCGGCTTTCTCACCCTATTGTCCCGACAAAAGAAAAACGCCACATGTGGTTAAACCTGCATGTATGCTTCATGCGACTCCAATCAGGTGACCCCATGTACTCTTAAAAAGTTAATCATTTTTCGGGACCCTAAACTTCTTGAGGTTAAAACATCGGCTTGAGTCACGAGAGAGCCGACATGCAGAGAGATAGGATAAACCACGTGTTATCATACCCGCTTCATTGAAGCAAAGACTCGAGCCTCAAAAGAAGGTGTTTATGTCGATCTTCGAAAGCCAACACATTTTTTACACATGCATGTCATTATAACATAGCATTATTTGAATAAAGCATCATACCTATTTATACTTGTTCTGAAAGCCTGGTCTTCAAAGCAGGTTGCACTATAAAATCTTGCAGAAAGATAAGTCTTTAGTTTAACCAAAATTAAGTGTTTAGAATTTCCACTCTAGATCAAAAAGGCTATTTTATCTAACTGGGCCTCAAAAGCTAGTCCTCTATTGCTAAGACTCATTAAACATGCTTATAACACAATACTTGATATTGTTAAACTATTGCTACCACACAAGATTTTGTAGGTACAACATTGCTTTATTATTGGCTCAGGCATGAGCGTCCGGGTTACCAACCATCGTCATATTATGGCCGGTTAAATATCATTAAAACAAAGCCTGAAGCTTTGAAAGCCAAGATTGCCCTGCCGGTTCATTTTCCTGAAGGAATCATCAAGCATGGCAGAAATATTCAAGACAAGCAGGAGAACAAAGCAATCTGCAATCATTAAAAAAAGGGTAAAAAGGATTGAAGGTTTTTCTTCACCAAAGCAAACATGCGTGAAGGCATGACAATTTTCAAGAAGTTTCTAACAAACTACTCCTATTACAGACTCAACTCCAGAGCCTCAAAATATCTGTCTTTCCCAACACATGGGGGCTATAGACAACATGCGACTTAAATTGTCTATCACATCACTCCTAAGCTTTGCCTTTCGCACCGTCCGGATTAACCTCAGGTTGTTCTTTTGCCTGAGCCACCTGCGGGTCATCCTCCGCTGCCTCTTCTAGCTCTACAATCTGAAGATTTTCCATGTCCCAGTTGCAATGAGTTAGGGCATGGAATACAACCTCTTCGTTCAGAATAGGGGACGGGTCAACTTCAGGAGAGAAAGTGTGCTTACGATGTCAAGGAACTAGATCCACTGATATGAAGGTGGGCGGCCAAATTCATGATTTTTTCGTATCATAAGCCGCCCGATATTCCTTCAGACCCCTCCCAGCAACAAGTTGTGTGGCCAGCACACGAGCCGTCTTGACACATGTAAGATAGTCAGCTTTGTTGAAAGCTGTGCCATCATCCTTGAGCTTAGGGAAGCCTTTGGCCATCTCTGCCGGATCAAGCTCCTCTACATAGGCAAAGGCCTGGCTCAAAGCAGAAGTTGCACCAGAACGGGCGGTTGATCTTTTCAATTCTTCGACTTGTTTGGGAATCGTTGAGAGGACCCTCTGCATGTCCTTGATGAGCGTCACTGGCTCCTTTTCTCCCATTACAACTTTAATAGCAAGGCGGCCTCTAGTATAGAGTTTCTCGGTTAAGGTGTACATGGCCTTCAACATAAGTAAGTTCTTCTCTTGGAGTCTGGATGTCCTTGGGCCTGCAAAGCAATGTAAGCATCAAAATCGCTAGAAATTGTATCTACAAACATGAGTTTTTACAAGCTACCACAAGAGACTTACCAAAGATAGCCTGGGTCATAGTGGCAATATGCCGCTTTAATCCGGCTAGTTCCTCGGTGACGGGCTTCAACTAACCCTCAGCACTTTCTGTGCGCTTCAGCACGACAGTTTTCTCAACATCAAAGGATTCTTTTTGTTTCTCAAAAAGTGCCTTGGTTTTCTCTAACTCTTCCAAAGTGAGGCGTAATTTCTCTTCAATGGCGGCTCGGGCGCTTTGCCCTGATTCCAAATCTTTCTTGAAGCCGGTCACACTTGACTCGGCTTCTCGTAAGGATTTCTGCATAAAAGAGACATGATATTCAACAATCATAAAAGAGACAGGATATTCAATCTCATACAATGAAGAATAATATTAAGTCCCAAGAAAACTGCAAGCAATATCCTTGACACTTGGGGGCTAATGCATATCAGTTTTTTCAAAACCAAGATATGAAGAAGACCTGACTCATCTCAATAAGATGAGCGTGCCCTTGGGGGCTACAGGTCAAATTCTTCAAACATTTACAAAGACCCGACTCATCTCAAGAAGAGTCGTCCCTTGGGGGCTACAGGTCAAATTCTTCAAACATTTACAAAGGCCCGACTCATCTCAAGAAGATGATCCGGCCCTTGGGGGCTTGATAAGGATATGTGAAGTACACAATAAAGAGGAACATACCTCATATTTTTTTTCATCATGCTAACAAGGCCGAATTCCATCTCCCGACTTGTTGCAAGATGATCCAAATAACCAACATGAAGTTCTTCAGCAGTCATGCTCTTGTAGTTTGGAACTTCAAGTTTGGCTTTGCCTTTCTCTAGCAGTATTGGTTCATCCTTAGAAACAAGCTTTCTCAACACTCTGGAGATCTCAGGGATGATGACAATCTCCTCGTTCTTGTCACAAGGATTATCATCAGTTGACTTGGGAGGACTGGGTAGGTTAAGATCCTTTGCCGTGTCAACCTCAGTATCCCCAATGTCAGCACTCACTGGCTCAGGTTGAGGAGTGACATCAGCCTGGATCTCCTGATAACCTTCAGGATGACTCGCCGGAACTTTAGGGGTAGTCGAATCAGGATTTCCTGGCTTAGGGGCCTCAGGATCAGCGGACGCCTTGCCAGTTTTCCTCTTCTTGGCCTTGGCCTGAGCCCTATAAAAGAAGAAGACATTATCAACAATGTACCAAAAGGCATGTAAAGGCAAGCATTTAACAAAAGAGAAAACTCACCCAGGGTTGATCACAAGGGATGGCAGTTTAGAAGCAGTTGAGTCGCGTGATGAAGGTGGTGACTTCTAGTAATAGATTTAGGATGATTAAAAAGAGTGATAATTCAAGTTGGCTTCAGAAAAGATAATAATTAGATTCAAAGGTACCTGAGTCGGCCGCTTACGGGCAGCTGGCTTATTGGGTAAGCCGACTGCAAGGTCACCACTACCACTTTGGGTCTTGCGCTTTGACTTATGTTGAGCTTGCTTCAAAACAAAATTGGGATCTAAGTAAGCATCTAGGTGTGAGAAGCCTATTTTCTGGATGACTCGCCTTGTTCTTGCTGGGAACAAGGATTCTGAGCTGGAGGAAATGGAATTTACCTCAGTATCTTCAGCCAGGATTGTATCAACATCACCCTAAGAAAAAGAGATATCAGCTGAATTCAGTAAAGCATGGTTAAATAAATTAGATTTTTACCTCTGATTGAACACCGGCTGTTTCTGTCTCGCCCATGAGTGACGACTCCTCGACGACTGCCTTATCTTTCTTCGAAACTAGAGGGCCTTTGGTCTTCTTGGCGGCGGTTTTTCCTCGTTTCTTGCCCCAAAATGGATGCTTGGCCTATTAAATTGAGTGTAAAAATAACATGTAAGTTTTGATAAGTTTAAGTAAGAAATCATTTGTGAAGGTTAGATATATAGTCATAAAAAATCCTTATTAGGGGAGCTGGGTTATGAGCATAAAAGCACTTCAGTCCATCTTGGCTGCAAGCAGCCAGAATTTCACCCAATAGCTTCTTCATCGTTTGATTCACGTCATCGGCGTCCAAAGTTATATTGTTAAATCTTTGAGGGTCTTCCAAGTCACCGAAATAAGTGTACATCAAGCCGCCTGGGCGGCTTAGCGGCAAAATGCTCCAAGACACCCAACACCGGGTTAAATTAATCCCAGTTAACCCGTTGGCCATTAAGGCCCTCAGCTTTGGGTATATGTGGGCATGTTGGGCGCGTTCTTTCGAAGAAGCCCAACCAGGAAGTTCAATGTTCATGGGAAGATGATCCGGCCAATAACCTGGCAGGCGATTCTCATTAGCCAGGGCCGTGTTTCTACAATAGAACCAATTCTTGTTCCACCCCTTTGGGTGGCTTGGCAGAACGACATCAGGGAAAACAACATATCTCCTCCTCTGGATTGAGATTCCACCAAGCTCGTGACTGGGGCCATGGGCGCATTCAGATTGGCGTTTCAAATAGAAAAACTCCCTACAAAGGGAGACAAAGGGTTATATCTATATACACACCTCACAAAGCACTTGGAATTGGCAGAGATTCAATACAGAATTGGGAGCCAAGTGTTGAGGATAAAGTTCTAAGAAATGCAAGGCATACCGAAAGAATTTTGACCAGGGAGGAGAGAAACCCCTGAGAAGATGATCCAAGAAAATTACCACCTCTCCTTCCTCCGGCTTAGGGATTTCTTCTCCAAGGGCAGCCCGCTAGCCTATTGTTTCTTTAGGCAGAAAAAAATCCTTATTTATGGTAGTCTTGGAGGATGGCTTCAGAGACTTGGGAAGCCTCCCAGTTGCAGGAGGTGATTTTCAACATAATGGGTTACCTGAATGGAATAAAAGGGACGGCTTAAGTACATGACTAAAGGATAGATCCTAAGCATTTACAGATGGATAAAACGCCTCATAAGGACATCATTTTGGTTCAACAAATTAAAGCATGGCGGGTTACAACTATTAAGCCGAAAAAATATGGGCGGCCCATTCTGAAGTATAAGGCATTTAATTTTGCTAAGTACAGGGGGAAACAAGTTTTTTACCAAGCTAGCTGCGAATGCGGATCTACAAATGATTCAAAAAAAGAAAATATTCGCAACCCTAGCACGAGACCCTGGAGTAGTGGTGGCTTAGTGTACAGACTCTAAGGAGAGGTTCAAAGATGTTATGCAGAAAATGAATCTATGACCCAGACCGCTCTGTTTTTACGATACGAATCACGAAATTTGCATGCAAATGGGTAATGGAGATGAACGGGTGAAGAACTACTTGAGATGTGAAGAACTCTGACAAACTATTGTTGATCTAAAAGAGGAGAAGAGTTTACCTAAGGGAAGAAACTGGGGGCGGAAGATACGAACAACTGGGCGAGCAGCTTGATCCCGACGAAAGCACAGCGTCACTGTGGTTCAAAGATGGTCTCCGACGACGGATGAACAACTGTTCGGCGAAGCTCTCGAGCGTGAGGAATAAGAAGTGAGAAGAGCGAGGTGAAAGTGAAAGAAGGGGACCTACCGTGTGTATTCAATAAGGAAGAACTCAAAACAGGAACCGACAGGCGCGAAAATCAAGGCAACACAGTGAATTTCAGGAGGCAACGACGCCTCCAATTTCGGGAAATACAGATACAATTAGATTCATCGTGATGTCACCATTGGCTCCCTGAATTTCTGGCATATGACGTCATTAATAGCCAAACATTGGAAAAATGACAAGTTTGGAAATGTTGTGAGCTCGCATTTTGGGATTCATGAAGAGCATAGATGTAAGCAGATGGTAAGCCGCCAAGGGAAAACAAGAGAAGTTGACATGAATGAATTCAAATCAATCTGGGGCCTAATGTCAGGGATGTAACCCCTCGGTGTATCCCGCCTTGTTGGGCTGGGTTAGTCTATCGACGACTTTGGAGACACTCAAGATGGGCTGTGACAAGAAGAAAAAATGATTAAAGCAGTTACTAAGTGAGCTATCAGGTGGCCCATGCCCCAAGAGATGGCGACTCAAGGCCCACAAGGCAGTAACGCCAGAAGATTTCCTTGTTTGTGGGGCAAGGCGTGTTAGAGACATGATATATTGTGGGTCATGATATGACTCGGACTCTGCTGTAAACCCTACGGTCTTGGCCTATATATAAAGGCAAGCCCCTAGGGCCGAGAGACTCAAGTTAGAAGCCCTCGAAAGCTAGGTTAGCGATCCCGCATCCTTGTAATTGAGACATCCATTAATATAGACACAAAGAAGGATGTAGGATATTACCTCCATCGGAGGGGCCAAACCTGGGTAAACCCACCTCCCTTTCTCGTTCGATCCCTTTGACTCGCCACCCAGCAGCAATGGAATTACACCTAAGTCCTTGCATGAGGACATCTGACGTGAAAAAACCACGACACATGGTGACCTTCAAGTTCCTGAATCCTGACACGCTCAAGGTTGTCGTCTTGAACAACAACAACATTGAAGTAATGAACAAGTGTGGGAGGCACGACAACACCTTCGTCGTGAATGTCTAGGACAACCATGCCTATGCACCACCTCATGAACTATCATAACTACTTTGCTTGAAAACTGATTTGTTGAAGTGTGGCACTATATTAAGAACTGCTTGCTACGGTTTAGAACTATCTTCTGTTCTGTGTCTATGGGTTATTATTCACGATCTTCTATGCTGGTAAACTCACCACCTCGCCAAAGAGGTTAGCAGACAACAAGAGTTGCACCAAACACCATGCCTTCTGTTTGCGCCTACACAAGCGGGCAACCAAGTAGGCCACCTTTTGTTACAACCCATGCAGGCTAGAGGGTATGCACACAACCAAACTAGGTTAGATGTTGTTTTTTGCATGTATTTCCTCAACCAACCTCCATTGAGCCCGGCTCCACGGGCCGGCTGCAGCAAGAAAGCAACCAAACATGCCCCTAATGTTTCACATGGGACATATTGTGCGGCTATGGGGTGACCAACCTTTGCGTTGGTGGCTCAACGCCTAGCATCACCCATATAAAATGTGTTTGAAGTCAAACTTTTAAAAGTTTGACCAACTTTATTGGAAAATTATCATAGTCACAATATGAAATCAATATAAATAGATGAATCATGAAATTAATTTCCAACTAATAATTTTAGTATTGTAGATGTTGATATTTTAAAATATAAATTTGGGCAAACTTTGCGTAGTTTGACTTCAAGCAAATCATAGGGCATCTTGTGATGACCCATTCCTTGATAGGTAACTAGAATCTCTGCACTTTCTGCATGAGTCCATAGATCAGTAGTTGCACAGTTCATGATGAAATACCAAGATGCATCCCATGTCACGGCATTACATCATAGATCCAATATCTTTCACATTGTATACCTGCTTATCTCAAGGCGAGCTTATAATATCATGTAGTGGAAATACAATATTACCTTGTGGCGTCAGTCCACTCACAGACAGAAGTTGAACACAACACCGTAAAGCTACTTCATGTCTCTCCATTAATAGAAGAATCATGCAACATTATACATTGCAACCGTAAGGTTTAATACATTGAATGCATTGGCAAGTTTCACTGGAGTGTATAACTGTCATTGTTTTCTCACAACAGATGCCATGGGTAGGCCTATCGAGAGTGGTTGGGGCTGAAGGACGTCGACAAACTCCGAGAACGGGATTAGGCACAAGCGGTGATGGACACGTGTTGTACTGAGGTTCGGGGCCCTCCGCGGGAGGTAACACCCATCACTTTTTCAGGGGTCTTGTTGGTCTAGTTGGATGCTGGATGAGGTTACAATGGTGCTCCTTGAGCTGTGGTCTAGAGGTGGAAGAAGGAGCAGCCGACTCCTCTTCCCTTGCTACGTGAGAGTGTGAGCGAGCGAGTTCCTTTGTGCTTGTCTGTGTGCAATGCATGGGGGCCTCGGGGGGGGGGGGTTACAGCTTAACCCCCTAGCTTACAATATCCCTAAAGTACTGAAAGGGGGGACCCGACTGGCAGCCTCTCTGGCTGGCCAGGGGCCCCACCTGCTGCGTCGTCTCATAGCTCGTAGGGCCCTTAGGTTGCGCAGTCCCGTCGCCCACTAGGGCCTGCCAGCCGACTCTTCGATTGGTCAGCGCTCACTTGCCGCGGCACGGTCCGCCCAAGCGGTGCCGCCTTACGCCAGCCGGTCGAAGTCTCCAGTATGGCCAGTAGCACTATAGCCACGTGGAGGCAGGTAATGGAGTGGGCGGAGGCGTGTTGGCACTATTGCCTTGCCCGATCGCGATCAACCACAGTCAGCGGTACGACCGGCTCGACTATAGCCATGCATGCCCGCGCGTCAACGGTCGCTGTAGCCATGCCGAGGTCCATCGTGGGGGTCTTGTATTGTCGTTGTACTTGATCATAGTGAGAAGGGACGGGTGCCTGTCTGTTAAAGGTCAGCGGAAGGGCCAACCATGGGGTGGCTGGCCGCGTGATGGCCAGGGTTTGGGTGGCCGGCTCCCTGACCAGCCGGCCGCAGGCCATCCAGCAACGAGCCTGCCGGCTATCCGCCAGTCGACCGCAGGCCGGACGGCCATGGGTTCGCCGGCAGCACGCCAGCCTGTCGTGGACCAGCCGGCCATATGGTTTTTCTTCAAAAGGGGGAAGAACTACTCCCTAGTCTTGGCCTACCTAGGGGTAATAACCCCGTCAGTAGTCCCCGAAGCCGGTGGGGCCCCACGTCCCATCGACGAGGGGGAGCCGGCGGCTTCATCAGGCTGCGTCCTCCTTTCGCGCAGGGTCGAACGACCGGCTGCATCGGCGGTCGCCCCAGACGCGTTGGGTCCCGTTGTGCCGCTTCGAGTCCCGTGTCGGACCATAGCGTGCCACGCGGGGCGTAATGATGACGTGGGTCCCACCCCTGGGGCAGACAGGACGTCGCCTTGGGCCTAGCCTGACATGTCGCGGGCATAGCCCAGTAGGCCTCGGGACACAGGATGGGATCCTCTGTGCTTGGACCCGAGCGGTTGTGGCCCGAGATGCCCACATTCTCGCGGATTCCTCAAGGGTGTGGGCGCAGTTAATCCTCACCTTCCCCGGGCATCTCCCCCTTATTTATAAGGGGAGGGTGAGGGGCAGACGCAGTTGCGCACCCCCACCCCGTCGTCTCCTTCCTCTCGCCATTGCCGCTCGACTCACTTTGCTGCTCCGCTCGCTCTCTACACCGTGCCAACTACTCTAGAGATGGTCGATGGTCCTTCCGGTAGTTGGAGTGGCTCCGTCGTCGTGGAGGATGACATCGCGTGGCTCCGCCATGCCCGCATGCTTACGTCAGAGGACCGAGTGGCCGGTCGACCGCTGGGCGACGAGGTGGTCCCCACGCCTAAGGAGGGAGAGTTCGTGGTTTTCGCCTGGCACTTCCCGCATGGCTTCGGCCTGCCGGTGAGCCAGTTCTTTTGCCTTCTCATGGATACGTTGGATCTCCAGCCGCACCACCTCGGGCCTAACGCCATCCTCTATCTCTCGAGCTTCATGACCCTATGCGAGGGCTACCTTGGACTCCTTTCCTTTGTAGAGTTGTTCAAGAAGCTCTTCTTCCTCAAGGCTCTGAGGAACGATGAAGAGCCGTACGCTTGCGGGGACGTGGCGGTGTGTGTCCATGGCCCGCTGTTCCCCCGCATCACCCTCATTAAGTCTGCCAAGAGGTGGAATCGTACATTCTTCTATGTGAAGAATGTCGACCTGTAGTGGGACTACATCCGGCTGCCGGCCTTCGTCAATGCCCCGTCCTCCAGGGTGAATTGGACGGGCGCCGGCCAGCCCGGAGCCATGGTTGGGGAGTTAGGCCGGCTCCAGGCCATGAGGAGCGGAGAAGGACTGGTCGCGGCTGACCTAGTGGCCGCTTTCATCGAGCATCGGGTGCTGCCCCTCCAGTAGAGGCCGCACCAAATATGCGACATGATGGGCCGGTGGGACCCCTGCCGGTTGTCCACCTTTGAGCTGACGCCGACTCGGGTGGCGAAGCGGGTGAATGCCATCACCAACTTCAAGTTGACGCCGGCAACCTCGACCTATGGCAAGGATCCGTATAGCCGGCACGACCCGACACCCCTGGTACACCCCGTCGTGGTGACTTTATTTCCTTTTGTGTGTTTTTCCATCCGACCCACTTGCTCACACGTCGTGCTGACCGCAGCACTTTGTTCGACAGAACACGCTGGATGGCCCGCACCCCCGGATATTCTAGGCGGAGCGCGCCGAGTCTGACCTAGAAGACTTCAAGCTGGGAGGCGGCGCCGAGGAGGAGGTCGATTCCTCAGGAGAGGTTGAGGCGGATGAGGCAATGGGTGACCCGGGAGCCAGCGGGTCTAGAGCGGCTGGTGAGTTCCCCTCCAGACTGTCGATCAAAGATTGGACTAACGATGATGATGGCGATGATGATGTCCGGATCCTAGACGCGCCTCCCCCATAGCTTAGCGGGGGCCACGCGGGCGGAGCGAGGAGCAGCCGGCTCGTGGCCAGACGACCGAGGCCTCCCGTCGGGAGAAGAGGCCGGCTCCGGGACAGCCGGCGGCCCAGCTGCCGACTCGTAAGCAAGTGCGAGCGGCCGTCGCGAAGCCGCTAGCATGGGCCAAGCGGGCCCTTCCCGTCGTTGCTGGGTGAGTACTCCTATTTTTTGGATTTTTTAAAGTTTATGAGACGACGAGCACCTAAGGGTTTGTTTGTTCTAGGGACCCCATCGAGCTCCATGACACAGAGTAGGCTGCCGGCCCGGTGGAGCCCACCAGCCGGCAGGCCCAGGAGCACATGGCCATGCTGTGTGAAGAGAAGAGGAGGCTCGTGGAGTTGCGATCGTCGAATATAGGAGCGAAGGGCGGGCCCTTGCGCTTGGGGGCCTCGAGCGATGGGAGGTGGAGGCGGCCCGCAGATCCGACGCACACATCGGACTCGGCGGCGGAATCGATGCGGATGTCGAGGCCTCCGTCGAGTGAGCCGCGAGAGCCGGCTGCGGCGACGGTCGTGTCTCTGTCCGGGGCGGAAGCGGCTCCCGAGCCGGCCCAGGAGAGGGCATGTGGGAGGAGGCCGTGGTGACTCCGCCCACCATCGAGCCGTCCGCGACCGACGTGCCGGTGGCCCCGGCTATGCCAGATGCGGCGCCTAAGGTGTAGGCCGAGGGAGGAGACGCGCTAGTCGCTACGGCCATCGAGTCGAGCCGACGGGAAGAGGAGGCGGCGACGCCTGACGTGGGGTAGCCGGGGGCCGACTCCCATGCCCTTGTGGTCGTCACTCACCCCCTCGCAGTCGGGGCCAAAACAGACGCAGGAGCAAGTGGTTGGATGAGCCAGTCGAGGAGGAGGATGCTCGACGTGATCCAAGACTGGGAAGCGTTGGCTCATGCCCCGGCCATCCTGCCTCCGCCGGCCAGCGGCCCGGTCCCTATGACTGGGGAGCTGGGCAGTGTCCTGGCGCAGTGCCACGAAGGGCTAGCCAGGCTCGTGGAGTCCGACGACAGCGCTCTACGGCATGCAGAGGTAACGCTCCTTAGCCCGCGTCGAATTTACAGTTGGGGCACAAGAGCGCACCCACTAGGTGTAGCCCTTGAGATGCGGGCCGGCTGTCCAGCTACGCGGCAGCCGGACCGGATCTTCTTTTGCTTGTTTTAACTTTGGCTTCTTGGTGCAGAGCAGGCAAGGAGCGCCAGGATGCAGGAGCTTTTCGACGAGGCGGCTTTTATCCACAACCGTGGCAAGCACGGCTTCTATCGACTGGAGGAGGAGCTGAAGAGGACACAAGGTATGTTCATTCCAGTGGGGGCGCGCGAGCGCACCCACTAGGTGTAGCCCACGAGAGTTGGCCCGGCTGCTCGGCAGCCGGCACGAATCTTGTGCACTTTTGGTAACCAGGTTTGGTCTTTTTCACAAAAGAGCTGAACGCCCTGACCTCCATCCGGCAGAAGAGGGACGATGTGGCCTCCGAGCAGGACCATCTAGCGCGGGACGTCCAGGTGATCACGTCGGAGCGGGACTGGCTGGCCGGCCTCCTTATGGATGGGCAAGCGGCCCAGGAGCGCCTGAGCGCAGAGTTGCAGCGGGAGGTGGTGTCCTGGGAGGACGCCGCCAAGCAGGCGGCCGTCGCCGCCCAGCGAGCCACTGCTCTCCAAGGCGAGGTGACCCGCCTCGAGGGCGAGCTTGAGGAGTGCGGAGCCACGCTTGCCCAGATGGAGATGGTGTTGGATCGGGAGAAGAATGTTGCACTGTAGTTTGCCATCGAAATGGATGACGCCTTCTAGCGCAAGTTTTGCTTTCAAGCCTTCTTCTTCTGTCGGCCGTCTTTATTTTGCTTTCCACACGCTTGTTGGTTCTTTCTTTTCTTAGAGTGGTTCCCGGAGACCTAGCGCCGCGCTGAGCAGGCCATGGTGGATCACTGGGAGTGCCTGTGGCAGCACGGACAGGAGATTGAGGAGAATGCCGGCTGGGACGTGGAGGAGCTCAGGCTGGCCGTCGAGAACCGGCTGATCCATATTCGGCGCTGCATGGACCGGCTCAAAACGGCCAGCAAGGAGGTGATTGATGTCTACTCTGCAACCTTCTTCTTGTAGACTCGTGTTGGGCCTCCAAGCGTAGAGTTTTATAGGACAATGGCAATGTTACCTCAAGTGGATGACCTAAGGTTTATCAATCCATGGGAGGTGCAGGATGAAGATGGTCTCTCTCAAACAACTCTGCAATCAAATACAAGAAACTCTTGTGTCCCCAACACACCCAATACAATGGTAAATTGTATAGGTGCACTAGTTCGGTG
The DNA here is from genome assembly GCA_022496015.1 of Hordeum marinum. Lineage (NCBI taxonomy): Eukaryota > Viridiplantae > Streptophyta > Magnoliopsida > Poales > Poaceae > Hordeum > Hordeum marinum. Next base: position 475,115,866 of record CM039678.1, read on the forward strand.
AAGAGATGGTGATACAAGTGTAATATGGATGGTAGATATAGGTTTTTGTAATCTGAAAATATAAAAACAACAAGGTAACTAACGATAAAAGTGAGCACAAATGGTATTGCAATGCTTAGAAACAAGGCCTAGGGTTCATACTTTCACTAGTGCAATTTCTCTCGACAATACTCTAGTGCCCCTTTACTCGTGCATGGGCACTAGTAGACGCCCCGGCGGCAGGGCCCAGCGAAGATTTATCAAACACCAGCATAGAAGACTCAAGACTATCGGCAAGACCTTGCCGGGAGGGCTGTAGAACCCCCAGGCAGAGCGAGGCCCCCGACGAGGCAAAGACCTGACAAGGCAAAGCCCTGGCAAGCACCACCAGCACACAGGCCAGGCGTCGATTCACCTGGACGCGTGTCGCGGCGTCGACATTGGAGGGAGCTAAGCGGCGTCGATGGGACGTGCCCCCGTCCCGTCCCACTGACGGACCGAGGCGCCTGACGGTGCATTGAATGCTCTTGTCCTACTCCGCCAGAGTTAGGTACGATAGCACTGTAGCAGCACTGTGCAACCCATGTGAACACTGTACGCCACTGTTGGGATTCCCTTAAGTATAAAAGAAGGCTCAGGGCGTTACAGAGGGAGGGACTTTTTGACTTTTGGACTTGGGGAAGGTTAGACAATCAGACAGTTAGATGGTTAGATAACCGGGCATCCCGACAGTTACACAACTGGAGGTGACCAAGCTCACATAGCAGCCGTTCATGGCGCTCCTGTAGCTGGAACCCTAGAACACGATCTACAACCAAGCAGGAGTGGGGTTTTACGCATCTGTGCAGCCCGAACCTGGGTAAAACCTCCCCGTGCCATATACGTCGTGAGGCGTTGTTGGGCTAGGCCCAACCAGTGCACGGGCACGCGTGGTAGGGCCTTGCAGTTGTGATCATTACGCTTGCTGCACTTCCCCACGATACCCATTGAATGCGGGTAGTGGGAATACATGCGTGGCACGGCCGTTACAGCAGTGTGCGTGCGGAACGTTTCTGTATTATCTTGCTTTTGGTAAAAAGAGGCCACCCCGTGCCTTCCCCATAAAGAGGAGATTGCAGAGTCGATGCCCATTTACCTCTCGCCTTTCCCAATCTAAGAACCGTTGTTGTCTTCCTCCTAGAGACCAAGGTGGATCCTCTTGCATCCGTTAGCAACACCCCCCCCCCCCCCGCCCACTCTTCGTCCTCGGTCTCCATCCCCGTCATCACCATGCCGCCCAAAGCCAGCAAGGGCAAGGAAACGGAGGTCATCTTGGAGAACAAGGCGGCAAAGATGCAGAGGGAGCATGTCGTTTTCCTACCGGGGCTCAGTCTGGGCGTCTTGAAGAGGCAATACCAGTGGATGTGGGCGACTGCGACGGCGGGGCACCCCGCCACTTGCGTGAGCCCGGGTCCTTCCAGGGAAGGTCCAGGCAAATATCCTTTCTTTGCCGATTACTTTTCCTGTGGGCTTTGTCCCCCTTACTCGGACTTCTTCGTCAACCTTATGCTTACTTATGGCTTCCAACTCCTGGATTTAACGTTGAACGCCGTGACATCCATGACAGTTTTCGCACACCTCTGCGAAAACTTTGTAGGACTAACCCCTAGCACCGCTCTCTTCCGCCACTATTTCACCCCCCGAATCCAGCCAGGCGGAGCCCTCTCCGGTGCTGTCACTTGGATTCCCCAGTTGGGAACCAAGGAGGTCTACCCCGAAGGGGCTTATTGCGATAGATGGGATGAGTGGCGGGGCAAGTGGTGCTGGCTCCAAGAGGAGAAGCCCCAACCCTTGTGTATGCCGCAGCAGGCCAAGATGGTGCGCGGCGATGACTGGAGCGCCCTTGATCCTTGGGATGAGAAGCTTATGGTCGCGATCACCAGGATCCACCACCTCAGAAACGCCGGCCTCTCCGTGGAGATGATAGGTGCTGACTTCCTTCGCTGGCGCATCACCGCGTTGCAGAACAAAGGGAGGCCGACCTGGGATTTCAGGAATGCGTTAGGCATCATGAGGCTGCGCCCCTGGCTAAACCACAATCTGACCACCATGCAGCACGGGGCCCTCTACCAGAAGTTGTTCAGGAGCATCATGACAATAAAGCTACCGGCGGGCGTAATCCCCTTGTGCAATAAACCGGCCTTGGGCAGAATCATTGCCATGATGCCGGTGCTCGATACCCATAGCCTCGACGCAACTTGGATAGAGCCGTCCGTGGAGGTGGCACAAGAGTTCTTCAACAACCTGTCGGAGATGGCCATCCACAAGGAGGAGGGCCTCATTCGCAACACCACCGAAGAGGAGCTGGCGTACATCACCAGCAGGGCGGAAGAAGCGGCGCTTGCCGAGGAGGCTGGCAGCGTTAGCTTCTTGGAAGATGAAGCCGGGAAAGGGGAAGTACCGCCAGGCAAAGATCTTGCTGGGCAGGGCGAGATCGCCGAGGAGCAAGGCGACACGTTTGCCTCGGGCCACCTTGTCGGAGACGCATCCGAAGCGGAGCGGCTCGAGGAGGTCCCGCCCCTCGTCCAAAGGAAAAGGCACGTCCTTAGGAATGTTGCCTCCGGGCTCCCAGCTCGGCAAGCTTCTTCGAGTAGCGCAGCCCCGACAAGGGGGTAACCGACAAGGCTGTGTGGCGACACGAAGTCCACCAATAGCCCGTGCCTGCCACATTCAAGCAATCCAGGATCACCCCTCCACCTCCTCCTAGAGGCTCCATGGCAGAGGTCGCCTTCGACCTTTCTGCCCTCAGCTCGGGGGAGGAACAAGAAGAGTAAGGATCCTGCCATACTTTCCCAACCTACGGGTTTCCTTCCCTACTTGTCTAATCCATCTTGGTTTTTCTTCACAGGGACGTGGAAACGCTAGCGCAGCTGGCCGCGAAGAGGGTGAAGACTTCGACGGTTGAGGGGCCGTCGGCAAGCACCTCAGGCGTGCCAAGGGCGACCACTGCCAATCCGGAGACTAGCCCACGTTGCAGTCCTTGACTCAGCCCCCAGTTGAGCCCCCAGTGTGAGTTCATTACTCATTTCCTGCTGGCAGGCACGGGGTGTACATCTTCACTGCTGACATCACCGGACGTGCGGGAGGAGGACGACAACAAGGAGAGTCATCGGCGACCGCCCCGGACTCACTGCCCAGGGATTTTTCTCTGGCCAGGACTTCCTTTAGCACTCTCTATCATGAGGAGGGAGGGCCGGCAAGCTCAGGCTCCAGCTGGTCTCCGACGGTAATCATTGTAGGTGAAGGTATTCCCCTTTTCCCCTCTTTTTGTTTGTCTTCTTGAACTTCCTCCTTAGCTTTTCTTGGTTTGCCTCCCTGGTCTTCAGACATCCCCATGGTGGAGGGAATGGACGTCGATTCTGTCATCAAGGAGACAACGAGGGATGATGCCACCGAGGCTGACAAGATCGTCGCCGAAGAAGCCGATAAGAGCGCCGAGGCCAAGGCCGCCAAGACCGTTGCTGCCGAGGCCGCGATCACCGAGGCAGCCAAAGCCGCGCAAAAGGAGGAGCCCGCCAAGAATGCTTCCGCCAAGGCCGCTAGCGCCGAGGCAGCCAAAGCTGCACAAGAGGAGGAGGCCACCAAGAAGTCCGCCGAGCGGGCCGGTGAGGAGGCCGGCGGAGGGACGGCCAGCATGGGCCAACTATCCGAAGCCCCTTCATCGAGAAGGTACTTCAAGGTGGCAACAACCTGTTCGTCAGCATCCCCAGCATGGTAAGCGTTGGGGCACCACCTGAGGAGGGAGTCCTTGTCGAGGAGGCCGTCGTCGCTGCCGGCCTCGACATTGTTGACGAGCCAGACGCCGACAGCAAATCCCAGGAGGAGCGGCTCCTCCAGCCCGTGGGAGATAGCCTCCGGAAGCTTTAGGCGCTTCACCGCGCTCGGAAGGAAAAACTCGACTCCAGGGCTGCGGTCATCGAAGCAGCCGAGGCCAATTTTCAGGAACATGTCGAGGAGACCCAGGCATGGTATGCCCAAGCCACCAAGGACCTGCAGACGGGTCAGTCGCAACTGAGTGAAGGTTGGAGCCAACTCTACATGCAGCAGTCTGACGTTGAACATGCGTAGGAGGAGGCCAAACAACGGGCCACCATAGAGGACACTCGTTTGACGGAGCGCCACATCTTTCTTGACGCCCAAGAAGAAGACCTCGTCGCTCGCGAGAAGGCACTCCCTGACAAGCTCCGCGGCAAAGAAAGTGGAGCTCGAGGATCTCGTCACGTAGCGGACCCAGGCGTTGGAGCGGGGGCACAAGGAGGCACTCGAAGCCTTGGCGGTAGACCATGCCGGCAAGCTGAAGGAGGTCGTCGATGCAGCCGAGGCTACGGAGACCGCCAAAAGCTCACTAGAGAAGAGGGTGAAGGAACTGGAGGTGGCCCTTGAAGATCAAGGCGCGAAGGTCTTGTCACTCGAGGCCGAGCAGGACAAAGCCATTGCCGACCTGATGGAGGCGGAAGTCGCTGCTTCCGACAAGGCTAAGCAGCTCTCCGTGGCTAACGAGTCCATCAACGATCTGACTTTGAAGCTGACCACGCTGAGTGGGACTCTCGAGGCCGCCAAGACTCGGGAGAAGGCTCTCGTCAAGGAGCTCCATGACGAGAAGCAGCTTGTCGAGAGCGCTGCCGTCTCCCACAATGACTATGTGCGTGGAGTGGAAGTTGGACCGAGAAGCTCGTCGACGTTGTGGGGAAACTCACCGAAAAACTGACTGCCATGGGACTAGAGCGCCCGTCGTATTCTCCTGACGAGAGGGTCCCTACGAGCGCCAAGGTGACCATGTTCTTCGACGGCCTACTCGGGGCCCTTGAGAAGCTCCATTCTGACCGGGCGGCCCACCTAGCCGATGAATCGCGCAAGCTCTGCTAGGTTGTTCTCCGCAAGGTGCTCGTCAAGGTGGCATATAGGAATCCCGGCCTCAACCTCGCCAACGTCCTTGACCGCTTGCCAAAGGGTGTAGACGTCCAGGCGCTTGAGGAACTCGCCGTGCCCATCGTCAAGCGGGTAAGCCAGGTCAGGCGGGTCGAGGGGGACCGTGGAGATTAGTTGCCCCACTCCACATCGCTGCATGATACGTCTCCAACGTATCTATAATTTTTGCTTGTTTCATGCTGCAATATTATCATTCTTGGATGTTTTACAATCATTTTACTACAACTTTATATTATTTTTGGGACTAACCTATTAACTCAGAGCCCAGTGCCAGTTTCTATTTTTTCCTTGTTTTTGAGTTTTACAGAAAAGAAATATCAAACGGAGTCACAACGGAATAAACATTTACGGTGATTTTTATGGACCAGAAGAGACCCACGGAGCATCGACGTTGGGCTAGGAGACCGACGAGGCAGTCACAAGCCTCAGGGGCGCGGCCACCCCCTAGGTGCACCCACCAGGCTTGTGACTCCCTCGTGGCCCATCCTAACTCGTTTCCACCGCCATAAATTCCTATAAATCCCAAAGAACCCAATGCATAACCTAGATCGGGAGTTCCGCCACCGCAAGCCTCCAGAGCCACAAAAACCATTCGGGAGTTCTTTCTGGCACCACACTGGAGGGGGAAACCATCACCGGAGGCCATCTTCATCATCCCGACGCTCTCCATGACGAGGAGGGAGTAGTTCACCCTCGGGGCTGAGGGTATATACCAGTAGCTATGTGTTTGAGATCTCTCTCTCTCGTGTTCTTGAGATGACCCGATCTTGATGTACCGCGAGCTTTATTGATATAGATGAATCATATGGATTTTCCCCTCTCTATCTTGTTGTGATGAATTGAGTTTTCCCTTTGAAATTTTCTTATCGGATTGAGTCTTTAAGGATTTGAGAACACTTTATGTATGTCTTGCGATGGGATATCCGTGGTGACAATGGGATGTTCTATTAATCCACTTGATGTATGTTTTGGTGATCAACTTACGGGTTTCGTGACCTTGGGAATCTATGCATAGGGGTCGGCACACGTTTTTGTCTTGACTTTCCGGTAGAAACTTTGGGGCACTCTTTGAAGTTCTTTGAGTTGGATTGAACATGATGAATCTGAAATTATGTGATACATATCGTATAATCAAGCCCATGGGTACTTGTGGTGACATTGGAGTATCTAGGTGACATTAGGGTTTTGGTTGATGTGTATCTTAAGGTGTTATTTTAGTACGAACTCTAGGGCTATTTGTGACACTTTTAGGGATAGCTCATAAGATTGATCAGAAAAGTTAACTTTGAGGTGCTTTCCTACCCTACAATAATTTCTTCATTAGTTCTCCGCTATTTGTGACTTTGGAGTGAACTCCTTGTCGCACGAGAGGTATTTACATATGATTCAACTATGCCAATATTGTTGAGAGAATTTGCACTAGTGAAAGTATGGACCCTAGGCCTTGTTTCCAAGCATTTATACAACGTTTTGCTCGCTGTTTACTATTTGTTACCTTGTTGTTTTTATATTTTCAGATAAACTATGTCTACCATCCATATTGCACTTGTATCACCATCTCTTCGCCGAACTAGTGCACATATACAATTTACCATTGTATTGGGTGTGTTAGGGACACAAGAGACTCTTTGTTATTTGATTGCAGGGTTGCTTGAGAGAGACCATCTTCATCCTACACCTCTCACGGATTGATAAACCTTAGGTCATCCACTTGAGGGAAAACTGCTACTATCCTACAAAACTGTGCGCTTGGAGGCCCAACACGAGTCTACAAGAAGAACGTTGTGTAGTAGACATCACTGCACATGCCAAGAAAAATTTATTTCATGTTAGAGTCTTGGCAAGGCCGATGTAATGCTATTTTTCTACATCTTGGACGATTGCTATATTATCTTCCTAGTTAAACTGTTCGTGTGTATGGAATTTCCCTACGCCCTTTTTGGAAGAATCTTGTCGGCGTGTGTACCCCTATCGCAAGCGCTTTGAGGAACGGGTCCTTAGCACCCTATTGGCGGTGCCACTACCGGCAAGATACCTTGGCGTCCTTGGTTTTGACCACTATATCGTCCATATAAGCCTCCATATTTCTATGCAGCTGGGGCTCAAAACCAATCTGGACCGCTCTTGCAAAGGTAGAACCATCGCTTTTCAACCCGAAAGGCATACGCAAAAAGCAGGACGTACTACATAGGGTGATAAACACGGTCTTCTCTTCGTCTTCCTTGGCCATAAAGATCTAATGATAACTGGAATAGGCGTCAAGGAAAGATAATAAGTCGCAGCCGGCAGTGGAGTCCACAATCTAGTCGATGCGCGGAAAGGGAAAAGGATCTTTGGGGCAATCTTTGTTGATGTCTATGAAATCAATGCATAGCCTCCACTTCCCATTTGCCTTACACACTACGATTGGATTGTCCAACCACGTAGGGTGGAGTACTCCTCTGATCAGGCCAGCTGCCTCTAACTTCTTGATTTCTTCGGCAATAAACTGTTGCCACTCCAACGCTTGCTTCCGGACCTTCTGCTTGACGGACCACACGTGTGGGCAGGTGGCAAGGTGGTGCTCAATACCCTTCCTGGGAACACTAGGGATATCAGATGGTTGCCATGCAAACACATCAACATTCGCCCGTAGGAAGGCGACGAGCACGCTTTCCTATTTGTCGTCAAGGGTGGAACTCAAGTTCTTCGACAGCCTACTCGGGGCCCTTGAGAAGCTCCATTCTGACCGGGCGGCCCACCTAGCCAATGAATCGCGCAAGCTCTGCCAGGTTGTTCTCCGCAAGATGCTCGTCAAGGTGGCATATAGGAATTCCGGCCTCAACCTCGCCAACGTCCTTGACCGCTTGCCAAAGGGTGTAGACGTCCAGGCGCTTGAGGAACTCGCCGCGCCCATCGTCGAGCGGGTAAGCCAGGTCAGGCGGGTCGAGGGGGACCGTGGAGATTAGTTGCCCCACTCCACATCGCTGCATGATACGTCTCCGACGTATCTATAATTTTTGCTTGTTTCATGCTGCAATATTATCATTCTTGGATGCTTTACAATCATTTTACTACAACTTTATATTATTTTTGGGACTAACCTATTAACTCAGAGCCCAGTGCCAGTTTCTATTTTTTCCTTGTTTTTGAGTTTTACAGAAAAGGAATATCAAACGGAGTCACAACGGAATAAAAATTTACGGTGATTTTTATGGACCAGAAGAGGCCCACGGAGCATCAGAGTTGGGCTAGGAGACCCACGAGGAAGTCACAAGCCTCAGGGGCGCGGCCACCCCCCTAGGTGTGCCCACCAGGCTTGTGACTCCCTCGTGGCTCATCAACTCGTTTCCACCGCCATAAATTCCTATAAATCCCAAAAAACCCAATGCAAAACCTAGATCGGGAGTTCCGCCGCCACAAGCCTCCAGAGCCACAAAAAACCATTCAGGAGCCCATTCTGGCACCATGCTGGAGGGGGAAACCATCACCGGAGGCCATCTTCATCATCCCGACGCTCTCCATGACGAGGAGGGAGTAGTTCACCCTCGGGGCTGAGGGTATATACCAGTAGCTATGTGTTGAGATCTCCCTCTCTCTCTCGTGTTCTTGAGATGACCCGATCTTGATGTACCGCGAGCTTTATTGATATAGATGAATCATATGGATTTTTCCCTCTCTATCTTGTTGTGATGAATTGAGTTTTACCTTTGAAGTTTTCTTATCGGATTGAGTCTTTAAGGATTTTAGAACACTTTATGTATGTATTGCGATGGGATAACCGTGGTGACAATGGGATGTTCTATTAATCCACTTGATGTATGTTTTGGTGATCAACTTGCGGGTTTCGTGACCTTGGGAATCTATGCATAGGGGTCGGCACACGTTTTTGTCTTGACTTTCCGGTAGAAACTTTGGGGCACTCTTTGAAGTTCTTTGTGTTGGATTGAACATGATGAATCTGAAATTATGTGATACATATCGTATAATCAAGCCCATGGGTACTTGTGGTGACATTGGAGTATCTAGGTGACATTAGGGTTTTGGTCGATGTGTATCTTAAGGTGTTATTTTAGTACGAACTCTAGGGCTGTTTGTGACACTTTTAGGGATAGCTCATAAGATTGATTAGAAAATTTAACTTTGAGGTGGTTTCCTACCCTACAATAATTTCTTCATTAGTTCTCCGCTATTTGTGACTTTGGAGTGAACTCCTTGTCGCACGAGAGGTATTTACATATGATTCAAATATGCCAATATTGTTGAGAGAATTTGCACTAGTGAAAGTATGGACCCTAGGACTTGTTTCCAAGCATTTATACAACGTTTTGCTCGCTCTTTACTATTTGTTACCTTGCAGTTATATATTTTCAGATAACAAAAAACTATATCTATCATCCATATTGCACTTGTATCACCATCTCTTCGTCGAACTAGTGCACCTATACAATTTACCATTGTATTGGGTGTGTTGGGGATAGAAGAGACTCTTTGTTATTTGATTGCAGGGTGGCTTGAGAGAGACAATCTTCATCCGACAACTCTCAGAGATTGATAAACCTTAGGTCATCCACTTGAGGGAAAATTTCTACTGTCATACAAAGCTCTGCGCTTGGAGGCCCAACACGAGTCTACAAGAACAAGGTTATGTAGTAGTGTTGGAAATATGCCCTAGAGGCAATAATAAATTAGTTATTATCATATTTTTTTTGTTCATGATAATCGTTTATTATCCATGCTAGAATTGTATTGATCGGAAACTCAGATACATGTGTGGATACATAGACAACACCATGTCCCTGGTATGCCTCTGATGGACTAGCTCGTTGATCAAAGATGGTTAAGGTTTCCCAGTCATGGACATGAGATGTCATTTGATAACGGGATCACATCATTAGGAGAATGATGTGATGGACAAGACCCAAACTACAAACGTAGCATATGATCGTGTCAGTTTATTGCTACTGTTTTCTGCATGTCAAGTATCTATTCCTATGACCATGAGATCATGCAACTCACTGACACCGGACGAGTGCCTTGTGTGTATCAAACTTCGCAGCGTAACTGGGTGACTATAAAGGTGCTCTACAGGTATCTCCCAGGGTGTCTATTGGGTTGGCATGGATCAAGACTACGATTTGTTACTCCGTGTGACGAAGAGGTATCACAGGGCCCACTCGGTAATACAACTGTTGGGGAACGTCGCATGGGAAACAAAAAATTTCCTACGCACATGCAAACCTATCCATGGTGATGGGCATCTACGGGAGGGAGAGTGGATCTACGTACCCTTGTAGATCGCTAAGCGGGAAGCGTTAAGAAACGCGGTTGGTGTAGTCGAACTTCTTCGCGATCCAAATCGCCGAGCGTCCCGCGATCCAATCACGAACCGTCCCGCGAACTCATCACGAGCTGTCTCACGATCTTGATCACGATCTGTCCTGCGAACTCATCACGATCCGTTCCGTGATCACATCACGAACCGTCTCGCGATCTCGATCACGGTCCTTCCGATCTAGCGCCGAACGGACGGCACCTCCGCGTTCAGCACACGTGCAGCTTGATGACGATCTCCACCGTCTCGATCCAGCGAGAGGAGGTGGAGAGGAGAGAGATTTCACCAGCAGTGTGACGGCGCTCCGGTGATGGTGGTGGAGCAATTCCGGCAGGGCTTCGCCTAAGCGCTGCAGAAAACCGATCTAGAGGAGAAACTATGCACCGGTGTAACGGGTAGCACGTGGCCGAAAATTCTGTCCAAAAACCACCCAATCCACTAGTATATATAGGAGGAGAGGAGAGGAGAGGCAGAGGCCTTTGGGTCGGCCGAAATAGGAGGTGGGAAGCAATCCTACTTCACCTCCAATCCTAGTTGGAGTAGGATTGCCTCCTATTGGCTGATTTTCCACTTTTTGCTTTAGGACTTTCTCTCCTGCGCCATGGGACTTTGTGGCTGTTTTACCAGCCCAATAAGGGCTGGTTATTATTCTCCCACAGCCCATGGACCTCTTGGGGTCGAAAGACCCCTCCCGGAGGCCTCCCGGTACACTACCGGCACTCCCGCTACACTACCGATGAGCCCGAAACTTTTCCGGAAACCAAACTGGGACTTCCTATATCCCTAGGAGCATGCGAGTAGTACTTTGCTTCGAGAGATCTAATAAAACCTTGCAGTAAGTATGTGAGTTATTTATGGCTAATTTGAATCCATGGATATACGCACTCTCTCCACCTCATATTTGCTAGCCTCTTCGGTACTGTGCATTGCCCATTCTCACCTCGAGGATCGGTGCAACCTCTGACGGTGCATCCAAACCCCGTGACATGATACACTCTGTTGCACATAAGCCTCATTATATCTTCCTAAAAACAGCCACCATACCTACCTATCATGGCATTTCCATAGCCATTCTAAGTTATATTGCCATGCAACTTTCACTGTTACATCATATGACTTGTACACCTATTGCCATATTGCTTTGCATGATCGTAAGATAGCTAGCATGATATTTCCATGGCTTGCCTACCTATACCATTTGGTAAGATAATATATTATTATTTTTATGGACGTATGCTGCTTTAAATTATGCCACCTTATCATTAATTGGCATTTTGTAGCTTGATGACGCAACCCAGAGGATGGAGGAAACGTCCTATATGTGTTGATTTGTCTGGGCCCTCTCCATTTGGATGTGGGAGAAAATCCCCATAGGGCGCCCTGAGAAAATGAACCGGCATCGATGGACTGATTATGGTGAATATGAGGACGAAGCTCGATTCCTGACCATGGTGTATGCTTGGGACAGGGTGAAGGTCTACATGGGAAAACTAGTGTGTTGTACAAGGTCTTCACTAATGATCTTGATACTGTGACTCCTAGGTATACAAACTAGCTTATGAATATTTTCGACGTTACTTTCACATGAGCTTACCAATTTGGTTAATTGGTGGCCTTATGATGAACGACAGTGGGGGTTCGTGTTGGGGAACGTTGCAAGGGAAACAAAAATCTCCTACGCACATACAAGATCTATCCATGGTGATGAGCATCTACGAGAGGAGAGATTGAATCCACATACCCTTGTAGATCACTAAGAGGAAGCGTTAAGAAAAGTAGTTGATGTAGTTGAACGTCTTTGCAATCCAAATCAAGTCATCCCAGGAACTCCCGATCAAGTGCCGAACAAACGGCACCTCCACGTTCAACACACGTGCAGCTTGATGATGCCTTCACCTCCTCGATCCAGTGAGAGATGGTGAAGTAGTAGCTCGAGTGCTTCCGGCAGCACGACGGCGTGGTGGCGGTGGTGGAGGGACTGATCCGGCAGGGCTTCGCCGTGCACAACCGAACCAATCTAGAGAAGAAGAACGAGCTATGAGCGAGGGAGTGGCTGTGTCCTGGCTTAAGGTGTGTGCGACCCTCCATCCCCTCACATATATATAGGGGGAGAGGAGGGGACCGGCTCCCTAGGGTTCCCATCACTAGGGGCGACGGCCAAGATTGGTGCGGCGGCTGAGGGGGGTGCCTTGGCCCCCAAGGTAGGTGGTGTGGCCCCCCTCCCTTGTGCCGGCCCTAGCCCAGCCGCATGTGTCTTGGGTGGGAGGGGTGGCCAGGCCACCAGGGGCTTGTGCGACCCCTCTCACAGACTATGGGGCCCTCCGGGGCAGGTGGACATCTCCGGTGGACTCTCGGAACCCTTTCAGCATTTCTGTCACAAAACTGGCAAGTCTCGGAACCTTTCCGGAATCTGATTCCCTCCATCCTATATATCATTCTTCACCTCTAGACCATTCCGAAGTTCCTCGTTAGGTCCAGGATCTCATTCGGGACTCCGAACAACCTTCGCTCACCAACATACAAACTCGACTATACTTATATCGTCACCAAATGTTAAGTGTGTAGACCCTGCGGGTTTGAGAACTATGCAGACATGATCGAGACACCTCTATGGTCAATAACCAATAGCGGGACCTGGATGCCCATATTGTTTCCTACACATTCTATGAAGATATTTATCGGTTGAACCTCTATGTCAAGGATTCAGTTAATCCCGTATGATGTTCCCTTTGTTCTTCGGTGTGTTACTTGCCCGAGATTCGATCGTCGGTATCTCTATACCTAGTTCAATCTTGTTACCGGCAAGTCTCTTTACTCGTTTCATAATACAAGATCCCGTGGCTAACACTTTAGTCACTTTGCTTGCAAGGCTCTTTGTGATGTAGAATTACTGAGTGGGCCCTGACATACCTCTCCTCACACGAAGTAACAAATCCAGTCTTGATCCATGCCCACTCAACAGACACCCTCGGAGATACCTGTAGAGCATCTTTATAGTCACCCAGTTACATTGTGACGTTTGATACACACAAGGTATTCCTCCGGTGTCAGTGAGTTGCATGATCTCATGGTCATAGGAACAGATACTTGACATGCAGAAAACTATAGCAATAAACTGACACGATCATATGCTACGTTCATAGTTTGGGTCTTGTCTATCACATCATTCTCCAAATGATGTGATCCCATTAACAAATGAAATCTCATATCTATGGCTAGGAAACCTTGACCATCTTTGATCAACGAGCTAGTCTACAAGAGGCATACTAGGGACACAGTGTTGTCTATGTATCCACACATGTATTTGTATTTCCAATCAATACAATTATAGCATGGATAGTAAACGATTATCATTAACAAGGAAATACAATAATAACCACTTTATTATTGCCTCTAGGGCATATTTACAACAGTCTCCCACTTGCACTAGAGTCAATAATCTAGCTCACATCGCTATGTGATTTACAATGTAATAAATATAACACCCATACAGTTCTTGTGTTGATCACGTTTAGCCCTTCGAAGAGGTTTAGTCAACGGATCTGTGACATTCGTATCTGTGTGCTCTTGGCAAATATTTATTTCCTCCTCCTTGATGTAATGGCGAATGGAATTGAAGCATCTCTTTATGTGTCTAGTCCTCTTGTGAAACCTTCGTTCCTTTGCCAGAGCAATGGCACCAGTGTTGTCACAGAATAGAGTCATTGGATTCAGTGCTCGAGGCATCACTCCAAGATCTTTCATGAACTCCTTCATCCAGACACCTTCCTTCACCGCCTCCGAGGTAGCAATGTACTCCGCTTCGCATGTAGAATCAGCTACCACGCTCTTCTTGGAACTGCACCAACTTACCGCTCCCCCATTGAGAATAAATATGTATCCGGTTTGAGACTTAGAGTCATCCAGATTAGTGTCAAAGCTTGCATCGACGTATCCCTTTACAACGAGATCTTGATCACCTCCATAAACAAGAAACATTTCCTTAGTCCTTTTTAGGTACTTAAGGATATTCTTGACTGCTCTCCAGTGGTCCATTCCTGGATCACTTTGAAACCTCCCAGACATACTTATGGCAAGGCTGACATCAGTTCTTGTACACAGCATTGCATACATGATAGAACCTATGGCTGAAGCATAGGGGATGACACTCATATTTTCTCTATCTTCTGCAGTCACTAGGCATTTAGTCTTACTCAACTTCACACCTTGCAATACAAGCAAAAAAACCTTCTTGGACTGATCCATTTTGAACTTCTTCAAAACTTTGTTAAGGTATGTGCTCTGTGAAAGTCCTATTAAGAGTCTCAATCTATCTCTATAGATCTTGATGCCTAATATGAAAGCAGCTTCTCCTAGGCCCTTCATTGAAAAACTCTTGTTCAAATATTCCTTCACACTTTCCAACATTTCTATATTGCTTCCAATCAGCAATATGTAATCCACATATAATATTAGAAACGCTATAGAGTTCTCACTCACTTTCTTGTAAATACAAGCTTCTCTGTAACTTTTATAAACCCGAACGCTTTGATCACCTCATCAAAGCAAAGATTCCAACTCCGAGATGCTGGCACCAGTCCATAAATGGATTGCTAGAGTTTGAAAACTTTGTCAGCATTCTCTGGATCGACAAAACCTTCTGGTTGTATCATATACAACTCTTCCTTAAGGAAACCATTAAGGAACGTTGTTTTGACATCCATCTGCCAAATTTCATAATCGAAAAATGCAACTATTGTTGATACGTCTCCATCGTATCTATAATTTTTGATTGCTTCATGCCAATATACTACAACTTTCATATACTTTTGGCAATATTTTATATTATTTTGGGGACTAACTTACTTACCTAGTGCCAAGTGTCAGTTCCTGTTTTTTGTGTGTTTTTTATTTCGCAAAAAATCCATATCAAACGGAGTCCAAACACGATAAAAATTTACGAAGATTTTTTTTTTGGAATATTGTGATTTTTGAGAGTCAGAATCAACGAAAGACGATGCCCGAGGGCCCCACAAGCTATCTGGTCGCGCCCTAGGGGGTCGCGGCCAGATGGCTTGTGGCCAGCCCATAGGTCAGCTGGATCTCTCCTTTTGCCGCAAGGAATATATTTTTATAATAAAATACCCTCAAAATTTCAGCCCGGTCGGAGTTACGGATCTCTGGATATTTAAGAAATGGTGAAGGGGTCAGAAACCAGTCGTGAAAACAGAAGAGAAACAGAGAGAGAGATCCAATCTCGGAGGGGCTCTTAACCTCTGGGAGCCATGGAGGCCATGGACTTGAGGGGAAACCCTCCTCCCATCTAGGGAGGAGGCCAAGGAAGAATAAGGAGGAGGGGGGCTCTCTCCCCCTCTCTCCCGGTGGCGTCGGAGCACCGTCGAGGCATCCATTGTGACGGCGATCTACACCAACAACTTTGCCGCCGTCACCACCAACTCTCTCCCCCTCTATGCAGCGGTGTAAAACCTCTTCTTCCTGTTGTAATCTCTACTTGAACATGGTGCTTAATGCTACATATTATTATCCAATGATGTGTGGCTATCCTATGATGTTTGAGTAGATTTGTTTTGTCCTATGGGTTGATTGATGATCGTGATTGGTTTGAGTGCATGGTTTATTTTGGTGCTATCTTAAGGTTCTTTCCATGAGGCCCGCGCGTGAAATAATAACGTTGTAGGGTGTTGCAATATGTTCATGATTCGCTTATAGTGGGTGGCTAGAGTGACAGAAGCTTACACCCGAGTAAGGGAATTGTTGTGTATGGGAGTAAAGAGGACTTGATGTGTTAATGCTATGGTTGGGTTTTACCTTAATGAATTTCTAGTAGTTTCGGATTCTTGCTAGAGTTCCAACATAAGTGCATATGATCCAAGTACAGAAACTATGTTAGCGTATGCCTCTCCCTCATATACAACTGCAATAATGATTACCGGACTGGTTATCAATTTCCTAGGGACAAATCTTTATTTTGTGCTACAAAAAGCTTTCTACTAAATAATTTACTTTAGTGTTCTTTATTAAACCAGCAACTAATTTTATTTCCGTGTTCTTTTTTACCTTGCAAAACTATCTCTACACCTATTAAGTACCTCTAGTTTCATTCCCGTAAAATAGTTTCATACTTGTTCAAGGTAAAGTAAGCATTAGCATGCGTAGAGTTGTCTCGGTGGTCAATAGAACTTGAGAGAATATTAATTCTACCTTTAGCTCCTCGTTGGGTTTGACACTCTTACTTACCGAAAAAGGCTACAAACGATCCCCTACACTTGTGGGTTATCAAGGCCTTTTTCTGGCGCTGTTGCCAGGGAGCAATAGCGTAGTGGTTGATATTCTCGTGTGTGCTTGTTTGCTTTATCACTAAGTAATTTTTATTTTCTGTTATTAGTTATTTTATATCTTTGGTTATGGATATGGAGCACGAAATACCAAAAACATTAGATGTACTTGCTACTCATGGAGATGGGGAACCTCCTAAAACCCTCGATGCTAGTTATGTGAAACACGTTAATTACTCCTTTGATAATCCTGAGAAATCCTCATTAAAATTTAGAATGGGAAACATGTTGGATCAACGTGAGTACTTTAAGGATTATCTCTTATCTCACAAAGGGAAACATTTATGGGATCAAATAAAAATGTTGTGTTGGTATGCTTGGGATATATGCTCGAAACGTGATTATACTTGTTGTTCTAAGATGAAGGGTCTTCACCTTCCCTTTCAATGTGAATATCATGATAATGAAACCTTGGCTTCTTATGCTAGGGGTATATATGATTACTATGATGTGGAACAAATAGAAGAATTTGTTGCTTTTAAGGGTGCTTATGAAATTGAATCGTTCTTTGAAAGATATTACAATGGTTATGCTATTTACAGATCTGAATATTTTGCCATACTTAAATATTTTTCTATGAGAATTATTAATACAATGCTGATATTATTGAATTTATTGAGAGAATGACCGCTGGCTTGCAAGAGACTAATATTTTGCAGGAATCTATGAAAGAAGAAATTCCTGAAACTATGAGCTCATTAGATGAAAAAGATGAGGAGGAGAGCGAAGAACAAAAGGAGGAAGAGCGGATTAGCTACCCGTGCCCACCTTATAATGATAGTAATTATTCCACTCATATATTGTTTAATTTCCCTTCGCACATACCGAAGGATGAATGCTATGATGATTGCTATGATCCATTGGATTAGTTTGAAATATCCCTTTTTGATGAACTTGATGCTTGCTATGCTTGTGGCCATGATGCCAATATGAATTATGCTTATGGAGATGAAATTTCTATAGTTCCTTATGTTAAACATGAAATTGTTTCTATTGCACCCACACATGATAGTCCTATTATCTTTTTGAATTCTCCCAACTACACTATATCGGAGAAGTTTGCACTTATTAAGGATTACATTGATGGGTTGCCTTTTGCTATCACACATGATGATTTTGATGGATATAATATGCATGTGCTTGCTGCTACTACTTGCAATTATTATGAGACATGAACCAAATCTTCACCTCCCTATGTTTCCAATACAATAAAATTGCAAGAAATCACTTATGCTATGTATTGGCCTTTACTTTGTGTGCATGAATTGTTCTTGTATGACATGCCAATGCATAGGAAGAGAGTTAGACTTTGTTGTCACATGATATATATAACTTTGTGCTCACTACTAAATTACAAATCATTGTTCATTAAAATTGGCTTTGATATACCTTGGGATCCGGGTGGATCAATTACTTGAGCACTATATGCCTAGCTTAATGGCTTTAAATAAAGCGTTGCCAGGGCGACAACCCAGAAGTTTTAGAGAGTCATTTTATTCTGTTGTGTGCTTTTAAAATAATTGAAAACAAAAAATAAAGTGGGGAACTTAAAACTTTTTCAAAAAAAGTGAAAGTGAGAAAGACGAGCATCATTGAAGTGGGGGCTAGCCTTGAACTTTGTTCATACCCATGGAAACTTTGTGAATCTTGATTACAGAAAATTTTAAACAAAAATAATTATCCCCTTGTATAAATACATTGTATTATAAAAATAATGTGCCAAGAATTACCTTTAGGGTGTTTAAATTGCTTGTTTGATATGTGTTGTGTAAAAACAGAAACTTTTGCTGCAGTGTTTGAATTTTAGTATTTTACCGGAGCATGCAAAAATTCTGAAATTTTTACACAATACTCGAGCATCTAATATAATCTTGGGGACGCCCCGGAAGGCATCCCATCTTTCTTCTTCAACAACTATCCGTATGTTTCAGTTTTTGTTTTGTTCACATGATATGCGTAAATTCTTGGAGCGTCATGTGCCTTTTATTTTCCTTTTAGCAATGTACCATGCTGGTATGGTAAAGTATATGGTTGATTTATAGAATGCTCTTTGCACTTCACTTATATCTTTTGAGTATGGCTTTATAGAATGCTTCATGTGCTTCACTTATATTATTTGAAGTTGGATGCCTGTTTCTCAACATGTAGAAACCCATTATTTGTAGAATGTTCTTTTGCTTCACTTATATTTATTAGAGCATGTTCAGGTATTTTGTAGAAAGAATTAAACTATCATGCTTCACCTAAACCTATTTAGAGAGTCAAAGGGAATTGGTCATTTACATGGTTAGTCATAAAATCCTACATAAAACTTGTAGATCACTGAATATGATATGTTTGATTCCTTGCAATAGTTTTACGATATTGAGATAGTAATATGTGGGTGCACTAGTTGATGATTGTGGATTAGTAAGAATATTTATGTTAAGGTTTGTGATTCCCGAAGTATGCACGTATAATCTCTAGTTATGCGATGAAGTTGGAGCATAATTTATCCTTGATTGAAATCCTTTGTGTTGTTATAATCGGGGGGGGGGCGATGGTTAATTCCTCACAACCTCATCCCTAGGAGCATGTGAGTAGTACTTTGCTTCGAGAGATCTAATAAAACCTTGCAGTAAGTATGTGAGTTATTTATGGCTAATTTGAATCCATGGATATACGCACTCTCTCCACCTCATATTTGCTAGCCTCTTCGGTACTGTGCATTGCCCATTCTCACCTCGAGGATCGGTGCAACCTCTGACGGTGCATCCAAACCCCGTGACATGATACACTCTGTTGCACATAAGCCTCATTATATCTTCCTAAAAACAGCCACCATACCTACCTATCATGGCATTTCCATAGCCATTCTAAGTTATATTGCCATGCAACTTTCACTGTTACATCATATGACTTGTACACCTATTGCCATATTGCTTTGCATGATCGTAAGATAGCTAGCATGATATTTCCATGGCTTGTCCTTTTTTTGATATCTTTTGCTATGCTAGATCATTGCACATTCTGGTACACTACCAGAGGCATTCATACAGAGTCGTACTATAGTTATTCGTATTGAGTTGTAAGTAAATAAAAGTGTGATGATCATCATTATTAGAGCATTGTCCCAGTGAGGAAAGTATGATGGAGACTATGATTCCCCCACAAGTAGGGATGAGACTCCGGACGAAAAAAGAAAAATTGGGGACGCAAAAAAAAGAAAAGAAAAAGCCCACCATGAAAAAAAACAAATAAATGAGAGAAAAAGGGAGAAGGGACTTTACTACTATCCTTTACCACACTTGTGCCTCAAAGTGGCACCATGTTCTTCATATAGAGAGTCTCTTGTTTTGTCACTTCCATATGCTAGTGGGAATTTTTCATTATAGAACTTGGCTTGTATATTCCGATGACGAGCGTCCTCAAATGCCCGAGGTCTTCATGAGCAAGCAAGTTGGATGCACACCCACTCAGCTTCAGTCAATCTTTCGTACACTTATAGTTCTAGTGCATCCATTGCATGGCAATCCCTACTCCTCGCAATGATATCTATTGATGGGCATCTCTATAGACCGTTGATACGTCGAGATGATGCGAGACTTTCTTCTCCGGTTTTGCCCCTTTGAAACCTACCACCATATTCTATTCCACCGTTATGCTATATCCATGGTTCATGCTCATATATTGCGTGAGTAATAAAAAGCTGAAGCGCATTAAAGGGTATGATCCAATTGCTTGGTTTGAAACCGGGGTGCTCATGATTTATACTTTATGCTAGGAAGACCAAGCATGATAGGCTATATGATTTTGTAGGGATAGCACTCTTTGGCATTGATATTTTGGAAGGACATGATTGTTTGCTAGTAAACCTAAGTCTGGATGTCTTTTTGTATGACTATTGCCTTGAATCACTTGTATCTTAATATTCATGCCATGACTAGACATTTGTTCAAGGTTATCTTAGGTAGCATTCCACATCAAAAATTATCTTTTTATCATTTACCTACTCGAGGACGAGCAGGAATTAAGCTTGGGGATGCAGATACGTCTTCGTCGTATCTATAATTTTTGATTGCGTCATGCCAATATTCTTCAACTTTCATATACTTTTGGCAATATTTTATATTATTTTTGGGACTAACTTACTTACCCAGTGCCCAGTGCCAGTTCCTCTTTTTTTGTGTTTTTTGTTTCACACAAAATCCATATAAAACAGAGTCCAAACGCCATAAAAATTTACGGAGATTTTATTTGGAATATATGTGATTTTTGAGAGTTGGAATTAATGGAAGACGATGCCCGAGGGCCCCGCAAGCTATCTGGCCGCGCCCTGGGGGGCGCGGCCAGATGGCTTTTTGCCACCCCTTAGGTTGGTTGGAGCTCTCCTTTTGCCGCAAGGAAGATATTTTTATAATAAAAATTCCTTCAAAATTTTAGCCCGATCGTAGTTATGGATCTCCGGATATTAAAGAACGGTGAAGGGGTCAGAAACCAGTCGTGAAAATAGAAGAGAAACAGAGAGAGAGATCCAATCTCGGAGGGGCTCTTGCCCTCCAAGAGCCATGGCGGCCATGGACCAGAGGGGAAACCCTCCTCCCATCTAGGGAGGAGGCCAGTGAAGAAGAAGAAGGAGGGTGCTCTCTCCCCCTCTCACCCGGTGGCGCCGGAGCACCGCCGGGGCATCCATCGTGACGACGATTTACACCAACAACTTCGCCGCTGTCACCACTAACTCTCTCCCCCTCTATGCAATGGTGTAAAAACTCTTATCCTCGCTATAATCTCTACTTAAACATGGTTCTTAATGTTATATATTATTATCCAATGATGTGTGGCTATCCTATGATGTTTGAGTAGATTTCTTTTGTCCTATGGGTTGATTGATGATCATGATTGGTTTGAGTTGCATGGTTTATTTTGATGCTGTCCTAAGGTGCTCTCCGTGAGGCACACACGTGAAAGAATAATGCTGGAGGGTGTTGCAATATGTTCATGATTCGCTTA
This sequence comes from Hordeum marinum, assembly GCA_022496015.1. Lineage (NCBI taxonomy): Eukaryota > Viridiplantae > Streptophyta > Magnoliopsida > Poales > Poaceae > Hordeum > Hordeum marinum. The sequence continues at coordinate 475,137,451 of CM039678.1, forward strand.
TAGTAGGTGGCTAGAGTGATAGAAGCTTACACCCGAGTAAGGGAATTGTTGTGTATGGGAGTAAAGAGGACTTGATGTGTTAATGCTATGGTTGGGTTTTACCTTCATGAATTTCTAGTAGTTGCGGATGCTTGCTAGAGTTCCAACATAAGTGCATATGATCCAAGTATGGAAACTATGTTAGTGTATGCCTCTCCCTCATATAAAACTGCAATAATGATTACCGGTCTAGTTATCAATTGCCTAGGACAAATCTTTCTCTTGTGCTACAAAAAGTTTTCTACTAAATAATTTACTTTAGTGTTCTTTATTAAACCATCAACTAATTTCATTTCCACATTCTTTTTTACCTTGCAAAACTATCTCTACACCTATTAAGTACTTCTAGTTTCATTCCCGCAAAATAGTTTCATACTTGTTCTAGGTAAAGTAAGCGTTAGCATGCGTAGAGTTATATCAGTGTCGATAGAACTTGAGAGAATATTAATTCTACCTTTAGCTCCTTGTTGGGTTCGACACTCTTACTTATCAAAAAAGTCTACAAACGATCCCATGCACTTGTGGGTTATCAATTACTAACATGATTCCGACGGACTTAAACATCGTTACGGGTGAGAAGGTCTCATCGTAGTCAACTCCTTGAACTTGTGAAAAACCCTTTGCCACAAGTCGAGATTTATAGATGGTGACATTACCGTATGCGTCCGTCTTCTTCTTAAAGATCCATTTGTTCTGAATTGCCTTCCTCCCTTCATGTAATACTTCCAGCGTCCAAACATTGTTTTCATACATGGATCCCATCTCGGATTTCATGGCCTCTAACCATTTTTCGGAATCCGGGCCCATCATTGCTTCTCCATAACTCATAGGTTCATCGTTGTCCAACAACATGACCTCTAAGACAGGGTTGTCGTACCACTCAGGAGCAGTACACGTCCTTGTCAACATACGAGGTTTGATAGTAACTTGATCCGAATCTTCATGATCATCATCATTAACTTCCTCTTCAACTGATGTAGGCTCCACATAAACATATTTCTATGTTGCGCTACTCTCTGGTTGAAACAAAGGTTCAACAACCTCATCAAGTTCTATCTTCCTCCCACTCAATTCTTTCAAGAGAAACTCTTTCTTGAGAAATGACCCGTTCTTAGCACCAAATACTTTGCCTTTAGATTTGAGATAGAAGGTGTACCGAACCGTCTCTTTTGGGTATCCTATGAAGACGCATTTCTTCGCTTCGGGTTCCAACTTTTCAGGCTGAAGCTTTTTGACCTAAGCATCACATCCCCAAACTTTAAGAAATGATAACTTTGGTTTCTTGCCAAACCACAGTTCATATGGCGTCGTCTCAACGGATTTCGATGGTGCCCACATATGTCTCCAATGTATCTATAATTTTTAATTGTGTCATGCTATTATATTATCTGTTTTGGATGTTTTATATGCATTAATATGCCATTTTATATTATTTTTGGGACTAACCTATTAATCTAGAGCCTAGTGCCAGTTTATCTTTTCCTTGTTTTTGAGAATTGCAGATATGGAATATTAAATGGAGTCCAAACGGAATAAAATCTTCGTGATGATTTTTTTCTGGAACAAAAGAGATCTACCAGGCTTGGAGTGCATGGCAGGGAAGCTACCAGGGGGTCACAAACCAGGGGGCGCGGCCACCCCCCAGGCCGTGCCTAGCAAGCTTGCCACCTCCTGGCAGGACTCCCAGCCCTAATCTTTGTCCTATAAATACCCAGATATTCCCCTAATACCAAAAAGAGCCACGCAAATACTTTTCTGTCGCCAGAAGCCTCCATTCCTGAGAGATCCAATCTTGGAGCCTTTTCCGGTAATATGCCAAAGGGGGATCCGATCATGGAGGGCATCTACATCAACTCCATTACCCCTCCGATAATGCCTGAGTAGTCCACCATAGACCTATGGGTCCATAGCTAGTAGCTAGATGGCTTCTTATCTCTCTTTGTTCTTCAATACCATGTTCTTCATGATCTTCATGGAGATCTATCCGATGTAATACTCTTTTGCAGTGTGTTTGTCGACATCCGATGAATTGTGGGTTTATGTTCATATTATCCATGAATATTATTTGAGTCTTTTCTAAATTCTTATATGCATGATTTCATATATTTGCAAGTCTCTTTGAGTTATTGGTTTGGTTTGGCCAACTAGATTGCTAATTCTTGCAATGGGAGAAGTGCTTAGTTTTGGGTTCAATCTTGTGGTGTCCTCACCCAGTGACAAAGTAGGGGTAGCAAGGCACGCATTGTATTGTTGCCATCAAGGGTCAAGATGGGGTTTTCATCATATTGCTTGAGTTTATCCCTCTACATCATGTCATCTTACCTAATGTGTTACTTTGTTCTTCATGAACTTAATACTCTAGATGTAGGCAGGAGTCGGTCGATGTGTGGAGTAATAGTAGTAGATGCAGAATCGTTTCGGTCTACTTGACATGGGTGTGATGCCTATATGCATAATCATTGCCTTGGATAGCATCATAATTATTCACTTTTCTATCAATTGCTCGATAGTAAATTGTTCACCCACCGTGATAATTTCCTTCAAGAGAGAAGCCTCTAGTGAAACCTATGGCCCCCGGGTCTACTTTCCATATTATATTTTCAGATCTATAAACCAAACATACCAGAAATACCTTGCTACAATTTATTTACCTTTTTACTTTCTGCAATATTTTAAATCTATCTCTTTCATATCCAATCCTTGCAAATAACCGTGAAGGGATTGACAACCCCTTTATAGCGTTGGGTGCAAGAGTTTGATTGTTTGTGTAGTTGCATCCATTGGTGACTTGCTTGTTCCTTCTACTGGATTGATACCTTGGTTCTCATCAACTGAGGGAAATAATAATCTACTTCGCTGCATCACCATTTCCTCTTCAAAGCAAAACTAACGCAAGCTCAAGAGGTAGCAAGAAGGATTTCTAGCACCATTGTCGGGGAGGATACACATCAAGCCTACCAAGTACCCATCACAAACTCATCTCTTGCATTTACATTATTTGCCATTTGCCTCTCGTTTTCCTCTCCCCCACTTCTAAAATGATTTTCAGAAAATACCAAAAAGATTTGCCTTTTTATTCGCCCTTGTTCCGTTTGTCTTTTCATTTGCCTTTTGTTTGCTTGCATGCTTTATCAATTCGTTGCCACCATGTCTGAATCTGGGAAGGTTATCATTGAAAAATTTGAGGGTATACTAGTGCTAATCTTGAGAAAAAATTTGGATCTTGCTCTCTAGATCATGAATCTAAACCTCCTCCTAATTATAAAGTTAAATCTTTTCAAGTGGGAGACGGTAATATTATTGGGAAGAGTGTCAAGAGTTCTTTGATTGTACTAGAATAATGCCTCTGAATAAGAAATCTACTATTCTTATCACAAATTGTTATGATGATGCCATTACCATGCTTGTCAAAAATTGGAAAGGAAATTTGTGCACATTCACCCCGCTTTTCAAGAGGTATTTTATGAACTTCCCAAAACTAATCATCCTAAGGCCAAAAACATTGCCACGATCATCCTTATGCATGAATTTGATTTTATCATACAAGAAGCTAGGGAAATTTTTGCTTTCTATAAAAAGGATATTGAGCACCCTCCAGTTAAAGAAATCCTACACGATAAAGAAACCTTGCATGGATTTGAGTCTAGGGATTATCTATATTACCATGATAATCTTAGAAGAAGAGTTCCCAATTCCGAAATTACCCAAACCATTTACCTTGGAACCTATGACAAATTTCGTTGGATCACTAGGGGCATTTATGTAGGATTCAATGATGATTTGTTAGAAGAAAAAATCAGTGAACCTATTAAAAATAAGATACGCGTTTTATATGATGATTTCTGTGGTGATGATCCAGGTGAGAATGGATTGCATACCAAAGATGACAATACCTAGATCTATTGCGTTTTGCCTAGCTTGGGGCGTTAAACAATAGCGCTTGTTGGGAGGTAACCCAATTTTATTTTTATGTTCTGTTTTTGCTTCTGTTTTTTAGTGTTTCCCACATTATTACTCCTATAGTAATTGTGTTTTGGTGTTTTAATTAATTGTTGAGCCAAGTAAGACCTTCGAGATGGTGTATGGTGGTTGTTGATTTGATCTTGCTGAAAAACAGAAACTTTTGTGCCCAGTCCAGGAATTTTATAAAACATTTAGAGCTTAGAATGAGTATTAAATGTTTACACAAGATTTATATACAAATTTCCCAGGTTTTCCTAATTTTTCAGAATTTTTTGAGTTATAGAAGTATACGAAGTTTTCAGATTGCTACAGATTGTTCTGTTTTTGACAGATTCTGTTTTCTTTGAGTTGTTTACCTATTTTGATGTATCTATGGGTTGTATCGGGGGGTATGAACCATGGAGAAGTTAGAATACAGTAGGTTTACACCAATATAAATAAATAATGAGTTCATAACAGTACCTAAAGTGGTGATTTATTTTCTTATACTAACGGATCTCACGAGTTTTCTGTTAAGTTTTGTGTTGTGAAGTTTTCAATTTTTGGGTAAAGATTTGATGGACTATGGAATAAGGAGTGGAAAGGGCCTAAGCTTGGGTATTCCCAAGGCACCCCAAGTCATATTCAAGGATGCCAAAGATCCTAAGCTTGGGGATGCCCCGGAAGGCATCCCCTCTTTCGTCTTCAATCCATCGGTAAATTTACTTGAGGCTATATTTTTATTCACCACATGATATGTGTTTTGCTTGGAGCGTATTGTATGATATGAGTCTTTGCTTTCTAGTTTGCCACAATCATCCTTGATGCACACATATTTTGAGATAGACACGCATTAATTGTGAATTTATTAGAATACTCTATGTGCTTCACTTATATCTTTTGAGATAGGCAATTTTGTTCTAGTGCTTCACTTATACCCTTTTAGAGCATGGTGGTGTTTGGTTTTATAGAAATAACTGAACTCTCGTACCTCACTTATATTATTTTGAGTGTCTTTAAACAGCATGGTAATTGGTTTAGGTAATTAATTTAGTCCTAATATGATAGGCATTCAAGAGTTATATAATAAAAACTTCCATATTAAGTGCATTGAGTATTATGAGAAGTTTGATTCCTTGCATAAAGTTTTGAGATATAAAGATGGTAATGTTAAGAGTTATATTAGGAATTAATTGTGAATTGGTAAAAATACTTGTGTAAAGGTTTGTGATTCCCATATCATGCATGTATGGTGAACCGTTATGTAAGGAAGTCGGAGCATGACTTGTTTATAGATTGTCAAACTTTGTGTGAGGGTCGGGAGCACGCGATGGTTTACTCCTACCAACCTCTCCCCTAGGAGCATGCGTCTAATGCTTTGCTTCGATGACTAATAGACTTTTGCAATAAGTATGTGAGTTCTATATGACTAATGTGAGTCCATGGATTATACGCACTCTCACCCTTCCCACTTTGCTAGCCTCTCTAGTACCGCGCAACTTTCGTCGGTGCGATAAACCCACCTTCCTCAAAACAGCCACCATATATGTTTCCTCAAAACAGCCACCATATATGTTTCCTCAAAACAGCCACCATACCTACCTATTATGGCATTTCCATAGCCATTCCGAGATATATTGCCATGCAACTTCCACCGTTCCATTTATTATGACACGCATCATCATTTTCATATTGCTTTGCATGATCGTAAGATAGCTAGCATGATGTTTTCATGGCTTGTCCGTTTTTTGATGTCATTTGCTATGCTAGATCATTGCACATCCCGGTCGCCAGAGGCATTCATGTAGAGTCATAATTTGTTCTAGTTATCGAGTTGTAATTCTTGAGTTGTAAGTAAATAAAAGTGTGATGATCATCATTATTAGAGCATTGTCCCATGTGAGGAAAGGATGATGGAAGCTATGATTCTCTCACAAGTGGGGATGAGACTCCAGACTTTATGAAAAATAAAAGAGGCCAGCGAAGCCCATATAAAAAAAGAGTCCTTAGATGCCCACCAAAAAATGAGAGAAAATAGAGAAGGGACAATGCTACTATCTTTTTTCCACACGTGTGCTCCAAAGTACCACCATGATCTTCATGATAGACAGTCTCCTATTTTGTCACTTCATATACTAGTGGGAATTTTTTCATTATATGACTTGGCGTGTATATTCCAATGATGGGCTTCCTCAAATGCCCTAGGTCTTCATGAGCAAGCAAGTTGGATGCACACCCACTTAGTTTCCTTTTGAGCTTCCATACACTTATAGCTCTAGTGCATCTGTTGCATGGCAATCCCTACTCACTCACATTGATATCTATTAATGGGCATCTCCATAGCCCATTGATATGCCTAGTTGATGTGAGACTATCTTCTCCTTTTCCTTCACAACCTCCACCATATTCTATTCCACCTATAGTGTTATATCCATGGCTCACGCTCATGTATTGCGTGAGAGTTGACAAAGTTTGAGAAATTAAAACTGTGAAGCAATTGCTTGACTTGTCATCGGGCTTGTGCATGATATAAATATTTTGTGTGGGGAAGATGGGGCATAACCAGACTATATGATATTGTAGGGATAACTTTCTTTTGCCACTATATTTTGAACAGATACAATTGCTTTGCTAGTATGCTTGAAATATTATTGTTTTTATGTCAACATTAAGCTTTTGTTTTGAGTCTTACGGATCTGAATATTCATGCCACAATAAAGAATATTACATGGATAAATATGTTAGGTAGCACTCCACATCAAAAATTCTGTTTTTATCATTTACCTACTCGAGGACGGGCAGGAATTAAGCTTGGGGATGTTGATACGTCTCCAACGTATCCATAATTTTTATTTGTGTCATGCTATTATATTATCTGTTTTGGATGTTTTATATGCATTAATATGCTATTTTATATTATTTTTGGAACTAACCTATTAATCTAGAGCCTAGTGCCAATTTCTGTTTTTTCCTTGTTTTTAAGTATTGCGGATATGGAATATTAAACGAAGTCCAAACGGAATAAAATATTTGCGATGATTTTTTTGGAACAAAAGAGATCTACTAGGCTTGGAGTGTGTGGCAGGGAAGCTGACAGGAGGTCACAAGCCAGGGGCACGGCCACCCCCCTGGCTGCGCCTGGCAAGCTTGCCACCTCCTAGCAGGACTCCTAGCCCTAATCTTCATCCTATAAATACCCATATATTCCCCCAATACCAAAAAGAACCACGCAAATAATTTTCCACCGCCAGAAGCCTCCGTTCCCGAGAGATCCAATCTTGGAGCCTTTTCCGATAATCTGCCGGAGGGGGTCCCATCATGGAGGGCATCTACATCAACTCCATTGCCCCTCCGATGATGCGTGAGTAGTCCACCACAGACCTACGGGTCCATAGCTAGTAGCTAGATGGCTTCTTCTATCTCTTTGTGCTTCAATACCATGTTCTTCATGATCTTCATGGAGATCTATCCGATGTAATACTCTTTTGCGGTGTGTTTGTCCAGATCCGATGAATTGTGGGTTTATGTTCAGATTATCCATGAGTATTATTTGAGTCTTTTCTGAATTCTTATATGCATGATTTCATATCTTTTCAAGTCTCTTTGATTTATTGGTTTGGTTTGGCTAACTAGATTGCTAATTCTTGCAATGGGAGAAGTGCTTAGTTTTGGGTTCAATCTTCCGGTGTCCTCACCCAGTGACAAAGTAAGGGTAGCGAGGCACGCATTGTATTGTTGCCATCAAGGGTAACAAGATGGGGTTTTCATCATATTGCTTGAGTTTATCACTCTACATCATGTCATCTTACCTAATGCGTTACTATGTTCTTCATGAACTTAATACTCTAGATGCGGGCAGGAGTCGGTCGATGTGTGGAGTAATAGTAGTAGATGCAGAATCATTTCGATCTACTTGACATGGACGTGATGCCTATATGCATAATCATTTCCTTGGATATTATCATAATTATTCGCTTTTCTATCAATTGCTCGATAGTAATTTATTCACCCACCGTGATAATTTCATTCAAGAGAGAAGCCTCTAGTGAAACCTATGGCCCCCGGATCTACTTTCCATATTATATTTTCAGATCTATAAACCAAAAATACCTTGCTACAATTTATTTACCTTTTTACTTTCCGCAATCTTTTACATCTATCTCTTTCAGATCTAATCCTTGCAAATAATCGTGAAGGGATTGACAACCCCTTTATACCGTTGGGTGCAAGAGTTTGATTGTTTATTTAGGTGCATCCATTGGTGACTTGCTTGTTCCTCCTACTGGATTGATACCTTGGTTGTCATCATCTGAGGGAAATACTTATCTACTTTGCTGCATGACCCTTTCCTCTTCAAGGGAAAACCAACACAAGCTCAAGAGGTAGCATGCCCTATTTAAAGTGAATGAAGTAGTCTCTAATGCATGGACCCAAAACGATAGTGGCAAATCGGCAAGAGACATCATAGAACGCACCATATCCAATAAGGTTCAATTACGACATTCGGACACACCATTACGATGTGGTGTTCCAGGCGGTGTCAATTGTGAAACAATTCCACATTGTCTTAAGTGACTGCCAAACTCATAACTCAGATATTCTCCTCCTCGATCAGGTTGTATGAATTTTATCTTCTTGTTACGATGATTCTCAACTTCACTCTGAAATTTCTTTAACTTTTCAAACATTTCAGAAGTGTGTTTCATTAAGTAAATATACCCATGTCTACTCTACTTAAGTCATTAGTGAAGGTAAGAAAGTAACGATATCTACCACGCGCCTCAATGCTCATTGGACCACACACATTAGTATGTATGATTTCCAACAAGTCACTTGCATGTTCCATTGTTCTAGAGAACGGGGTCTTAGTCATCTTGCCCATGAGGCATGGTTCACATGTGTTAAGTGATTCAAAATCAAGTGTTTCCAGAAGTCCATCAACATGGAGCTTCTTCATGCGTTTTACACAAATATGACCTAAGAGGCAGTGCCACAACAAGGTGGTACTATCATTATCAACTCTACATCTTTTGGCATCAATGTTATGAACATGTGTATCATCACTATCGATATTCAATAAGAATAAACCCCTCACATTGGGTGCATGACCATAATATATATTACTCATATAAATAGGACAACCATTATTCTCTAATTTAAATAAGTAACCGTCTCGCAATAAACAAGATCCAGATATAATGTTCATGCTCAACGTAGGCACTAAATAACAATTATTTAGGTTCATATCAAATCCCGATGGTAATCGAAGGGCGAGCGTGCCGACGGCGATCAGATCAACCTTGGAACCATTTCCCACGCGTATCGTGACTTCGTCCTTTGCCAGCCTCCACCTATTCTATAGCTCCTGCTTTGAGTTGCAAATGTGAGCAACCGAACCAGTATCAAATACCCAGGCACTACAACGAGAGTTGGTAAGGTACACATCAATAACATGTATATCATATATACCTTGTTTGGTATTGGCTGCCTTCTTGTCGGCAGATACTTGGGGCAGCTCCGCTTCCAGTGACCAGTTCCCTTGTAATGAAAGCACTCAGTTTCTGGATTGGGTCCAGCCTTGGGTTTCTTCACGGGGGGGCAACTACTTTGCCACTATTCTTGTAGTTACCCTTCTTGCCCTTGCCATTCTTCTTGAAACTAGTGGTTTTATTGACCATCAACACTTTATACCCCTTCTGGATTTCATACTTAGCGACTTTTAACATCGCAAACAGCTTGGTGACTGACTTGTTCATCCCTTGCATGTTATAGTTCATCACAAAGCTCTAAGCTAGGTGGAAATGATTGAAGAACTCTATGAGTGATCGCCTCTGGCAGAAAAGGCATCCCTAACTCAGCCAGACGGTTCGAATACCCAGACATTTTGAGTATATGTTCACTGACAGACCCGTTCTCCTCCATCTTGCAAGCATAGAACTTATCGGAGGTCTCATATCTCTCGATCCAGGCATTCTTCTCCAAGATAATATTCAACTTCAGGAACATCTCATATGCTCCATGACGTTCAAAACGTCTTTGAAGTCCCGGTTCTAAGCCATCCAACATTGCACACTAAACTACTGAGTAATCTCCAAAACGTGCCTCACAAGCATTCACAAAGTCTTTAGACTACACAAGAGTGGGTGGTTCACCGAGAGGTGCATCAAGGACATAAGACTTTTGGGAAGTCGTGAGGATAATCCTCAGATTACCAGCCCAGTCTACAAAGTTACTTCCGTCATCTTTCAACTTGGCTTTCTCTAGTAACGCATTGAAATTCAGGGGAACTACTGCGCGAGCCATTGATCTACAACATAAATTTGCAAAGGTTACTAAGACTATTGTTCATGATAATGAGTTTAGTTAATCGTATTCCTTAAAAACTCACACTCAAATTGACATCCCTCTAGTCATCTGGGTGCTACATGATCCAAATTCACCAACCCAAGTCCGGTCATCACGTGAGATGAGGTGGTTTCAATGGTGAGCATCTCCATGTTGATCATATCTACTATATGACTCATGTTTGACCTTTCGATCTCTTGTGTTCCGAGGCCATGTTTGTACATGCTAGTCTCGTCAAGTTTAACCCAAGTGTTCTGCACGTGCAAAACTGGCTTGCACCCGTTGTATGTGAACATAGAGTCTATTACACCCGATCATCACGTGGTGCTTCGAAACAACGAACTTTTGCAATAGTGCACGCTCTGGGAGAACACAATTTTATCTTGAAATTTTAGTGAGGGGTCACCTTATAATACTACCATCGTCCTAAGCATAATAAGATACATAAAAGGATTAACATCACATGCAAATCATAAGTGACATGATATGGCCATGATCTTGTGCTTTTGACCTCCATCTTTAAAGCATTGGCATGATCTCCATCGCCATCGGCATGACACCATGATCTCCATCATCTTGATATCCATCAACGTGTCACCATCGGGGTTGTCGCACCCACCATGCTTCTACTACTATTGCTACCGCTTAGCGATAAAGTAAAGCATTACATAGTGCTTAATGATTGACACGCAAGTCATATAATAATTAAAGACAACCCTATGGCTCCTACTGGTTGTCGTACTCATCGACATGCAAGTCGTGATATTCTTTACAAAACATGATCATCTCATACGTCACATATATCTCATCATTTAATTGGTCGTATCATATCACAACATACCCTGCAAGAACAAGTTAGACATCCTCTAATTGTTGTTGCATGTTTTACGTGGCAGCTACGGGTATCTAGCAAGAATGATTCTTACCTACGCAAAAACCACAACGGTGATACACAAATTTCTTTTAAACCTTCTCAAGGATCATCTTTTTAGAATCCGATCCAACTAAAGTGGGAGAGAAAGACACCCGCCAGCCATCTTTATGCAATAAAGTCACATGTCAGTCGATGGAACCGGTCTCTCGTACATGGACGAGTAAGGTTGGTCCGGGCTGCTTAATCCCGCAATACCACTGAATCAAGAAAAATACCAAGGAATGAAGCAATCTGAATATCAACGCCCACAAACTCATTTCTGTTCTACTCGTGATCTCATCTACGCATAGACCTAGCTCTGATACCACTGTTGGGGAACGTTGCATGGCAAACAAAAAATTTCCTACGTGCATACATGATCTATCCATGGTCATGAGCATCTATGAGAGGAGAGATCAGATCCACATACCCTTGTATATCGCTAAGTAGAAGCGTTAAGAAACGCGGTTGATGTAGTCGAACGTCTTCGCGATCCATATCGCAAGCCGTCCCACGAACTCCCGATCAAGTGCCGAACGGACGGCACCTCCACATTCAACACACGTGCATCTTGATGACGCCTTCACCTCCTCGATCCAATGAGCTATGGTGAAGTATTAGCTCAAGTCCTTCCGGAAGCACAACATCGTGGTGGCGGTGGTGGAGGGACTGATCCGACAGGGCTTTGTCGTGCACAGCCGAACCAATCTAGAGAAGAAGAACAAGCTATGAGGCAGGGAGAGGCTATGCGGTGGCTTAAGGTGTGTGAAACCCTCCCTTCCCTCACATATATATAGGGAAGAGGAGGAGGGGGCGGCACCCTAGGGTTCCCACCCCTAGGGGCTCGGCCAAGATGGGTGCGGCGGCTGAGGGGGTGCCTTGGCCCCCAAGGCAGGTGGTGCGCCCCCCCCTCCCTTGCGCCAGCCCTATCACAGTCGCATGGGTCTTGGGTGGGAGGGGCGACCATCCCACCAGGGGCTTGCGCGACCCCTCTCACAGACCATGGGGCCATCCGGGGCCGATAGACCTCCCCGGTGGACTCCCAGAACCCTTCTGGCATTTCTATCACAAAACCGGCAAGTCCCGGAACCTTTCCGGACTCTGATTTCCTCCATACTATATATCATTCTTCACATCCGGACCATTCCGGAGTTCCTCGTTACATCTGAGATCTCATCCGAGACTCCGAACAACCTTCGGTCACCAACATAAAAACACGGCTATACTTATATCGTCACCAAGCGTTAAGTGTGTAGACCCTACGGGTTCGAGAACTATGCAGACATGACCGAGACACCTCTACGGTCAATAACCAATAGCGGGATCTGGATGCCCATATTGCTTACTACACATTCTACGAAGATCTTTATCGGTTGAACCTCTATGTCAAGGATTCAGTTAATCATGTATGATGTTACCTTTGTTCTTCGGTATGTTACTTGCCTGAGATTCAATCGTCGGTATCTTTATACCTAGTTCAATATCGTTACCAGCAAGTCTCTTTACTCGTGCCGTAATACAAGATCCTGTGGCTAACTCTTTAGTAACTTTGCTTGCAAGGCTCTTTGTGATGTTGTATTACCGAGTGGGCCCTGAGATACCTCTCCATCACACGGAGTAACAAATCCCAGTCTTGATCCATGCCCACTCAACAAACACCCTCGAAGATACCTATAGAGCATATTTATAGTCACCTAGTTATGTTGCAACGTTTGATACACACAAGGTATTCCCCCGATGTCAGTGAGTTGCATGATCTCATGGTCATAGGAACAGATGCTTGACATGTAGAAAACTATAGCAATAAACTGACATGATCATATGCTATGTTCATAGTTTGGGTCTTGTCCATCACATCATTCTTCTAATGATGTGATCTCGTTATCAAATGACATCTCATGTCTATGGCTACGAAACCTTGACCATATGTGATCAACGAGCTTGTCTACTAGAGGCATACTAGGGACATAGTGTTGTTTATGTGTCCACACATGTATTTGTATTTCCAATCAATACAATTATAGCATGGATAATAAACAATTATCATGAATAGGGAAATATAATAATAACCACTTTATTATTGCCTTCGGAGCATATTTCTAATAGTTCGAGCTGAACGTGATGAGTGGGCATGACTGGCTTCTCTGGCAGTGCATTGTGCCCATGATTTGTGTGTACGCCGTCAAGTATCACTTGCCACATCGCCTGGCCATGCAATTTGGTAGGACGCAACATACCCCACTAGGCATGCCCAACGACACCGGTGGCTTCGACCTACACTTGTGAGTGCATTGTTCTTTATTGCCGTGTGTTCATTTTGATGTTTTACATTGTTTCTTATGATGTTTTACATTAAGTCTTATGCCTTGTAGGAAGAGCAGGCATAAATGTCAGTCGATCACAAACAGGGGAGAGGAGCATGCCAAATACATGCGGGAGTGCAACTAGTGGAAGACTTGCAAAGACATGGAGAGGAAAGTGTTTGACTGGGAGGACCACGAGCATAACATGCAGTGGCACGATGATGACTTCAAGCATTGTTTGCGCCTGAGGCCCTGGACAACATCATCGCAGAGCTGGAGGATGACTTCGAGGATGAGGCCTACCTTGACGACATCAGAGAACTGAGTGGATTTAGGTAGTATGCACCCATGATGAACAGAGTGGTAAGTTGTTTTGAACCAGCATCTATTTTATTTATCATTGTGAGTCACTTATTACTTTGCAGTCCTCAGTTGTTTTGAACCCGAATTATTATCTCCAGAACGAGTATGCTACAATTTTTTTGTGAGGACTCTGGACTGATAAAACCAGCAAAAAAAGGTTGAGTGAGTTGGCTAGCATACGGCCCGCTAGTGCGTGCGTGAATGCGAACTACTCCTAAGAACAACTTCAACGGGTAGACCCAAATGGTGTGTGTGTATGCTCATAGAGGTGAGTGTATGCATGTATATATGAGCGCTTGTGTCTGTACTGTGCTAAAAAAGGACCCAAACGGACGCCCGCTTTGTTCGTTTTTTGTTCATTTGGAACGGCACGTCTGCTCCTTGTCCGCCCCCTTTTTTGTTTGGGTCGACCGTGCGCCCAATGCACGGGCCCAATTCGTGTACGCACAGGAGGCAAATGAATTCTAAAAAGGCATGCGACCATAGATCATGCCAACGGTCATGCCATCACCCAGAGTTCATGCCGACGCCATGCCAGCTTCCGACACACATGGAAGAAGTTGCACGCATGGAAATCGACGCCACATCACACTTGTCCTCTTTCTTAGAGTTTGTCTTCCCCCTCGGCTGCAACTTCTCCCCCTCACCATGCTCCTCAACGGCCTCCTTCCGTCCATGTACTTTGAGAACGGCATATTACGCCTTGAACTTCTTGTCCTCGCTGATGCGGTTGAACGAATGAAAGCCAAGCAAGAATATAGGAAAATGGGTGAGAAATCACATGTGCAAATGGACAAGCAAGCATATGGGCAAATGGACATGAATATGGTCGCATGTATACCATGTCTTTGCTGTGGAGGCCACTCGCGGGAGATCCTTCGATGCTCTCAAGAGTGGCACAAAACTTGTTGCACTCTTGTTGTATCACCCTCCATCGCTTTAAGAGGGACACCCGCCCACGCTTGGTCTCCATATGGTTGTACGGCGTGAACTTCTTGCGTTCATGGTATTCACGATGAACACGTAGCCAAAAGGTGAGTGCCTTTTGCTCGGTGCCAACCTTGGGGTCTTTTTCAATGTCTCTCCAACATTCATAAAGGTGCTTGTCCTCATTCTTTGTCTATGCCATCGTTTGTTTGCTTTGGCGCTTCCTGATTGCATTGGCTTGGGTAGCAAGCTCGTCTTCAAAAAATAAAGGCTCCCTGTCGATGTCCACTTCGTCTTCTTCATTTAGGCCACAATTGTCTGGGAATTCATCCACTTGGGGAAAGCATAGAAGGGGTCGACTTCGTCTTGATCGAAGGTGTCGGCCGTGCCGGCCATGAAGGGGCTCGGCCGTGTTAGCTTTGTGTCTCGTCGGGATCGATGGCCACGGCACCACACCACCTTCGAAGATTATGTTCTCCATGATGAAACAGTTGCGGCACTTGGCGAACAGGTTGCGGGCGTCAGGACGCATGTCAGTTGGGATCTCCCGCGGGCGTTTATGGTCTCTGGTCGACGATCCACGGGCCACAGGCGTGGCATTGAGGTCGATGCAAATGGGCATGGGTGTGGCCGGCGCAACCACGCTCACCTCCGGCGAGTAGTTCCCGGACAAACGAGAGGCTTGTGGGTAGGGATGATGGAAGTCGGGCATCGTGGCGTGGTGAAAGTGTGTGGCGACTCAGGTAGTGGCACACAAGGAAAGGCCGAAGAACCCGCGCTCCCGCAGCCATGGCGGCGGCAACGAGCCCATGCTGGCCTGGGTTTAACCCTAGGTAGAGTAGGGCCTCCCTCGTCGCTGCACTGAGGAGGGCCTTATTTTCCTCTTGTTGTCTGGCGGTGGCCAAGGCTGTGGTGGACGTGGTCTCGATCTTGTCGGCCTGCACGTGCCTCCGTCCCTTCCTCTTTGCCGACTGCACGGTCCGCTGCTCGGGCATCAGCGACTTCTTCTTTGACGACGGCGTCGTCTTGCGGGCGACGCAGGGCCTACCTTTGGCGGATGCAAGGCCGGCGGAGGCGTCTAGGGTCACCTCGTCGTCCATGGCGAGCGGGGGCGGGAGAGCGAGCGGGAGAGTTTTGGGAAAGTGGGCGAAATGAGGGTGGATGTGATGCCGACAGGCGAGCCAGGGAGAGGAGTAGGTGAGCGTTGCATGCGTTCGTTTCGTGTCCGCGACGACCCAAACGAGCCTCAAATTTAAGCTCGAAATGGGTCGCGAGGCGGACAAAAAGCTGACGTGTGTCCGTTTGGGTCGACGCGTTCAGTCGACTTTTCTGTCCGTTCCGACCCAAATGAACACGCGTAAACGAAATGGATCGCGCGTTGGAGTTGCTCTAATGTCTGGGAGCAAAGACCTCCTATTTGGCTACTCTCATGGCACAAACGAGGCGTGCGCATCCCCAACATGAGAGCTGTTTATCGCCTTCAACGAGACCGAAGGTTTGTCTCGCTAGCGCACACTAAAATAGAAAAAATAAGAAGAAAATGAGAGCGCGAGGGGATTCGAACCGTGGTCGTTTCATCCGCTAGCTACTGCACCACTTTTGACTTCGTATTTACATAGGAGGCATGTGCTACTTTAGGTAAAACACCGGAGTTTTCTTATTTCTCCATTTTTCCTTTGTTTCGTTTCGTTGATCTTTGTTTGGGTTTCTTATTTTTCTCATTTTCGTTTTCTCCATTTTTTTTCATTCATTGTTCATTGATTCTTTGGTTCTCAATGTTTTTTTGTTTTTTCTTCTTCTCCGGTTTTCGTTTTGTTTTCATTTTTATTCGTATTACATTTGTTTCTTTGTTTGTTTTTCATTTTTTGAGGTTCAATCTGTTTTCATTTTGGTTTTCTTTTGTTTCTTTTGTTTTTCATTCTACATATTTTCATATGTCTGATTTTTTAGTAAGTTTTCAATTTTTTTTATACACGTTCAAAATTGTCTAAATGCTTATTCGACATTTTTCAATTACTTCTTCAACATTTTCATACTTATACATTTGTCAAATTATTTTTCAACATTTTTCAAATGCACGTTCGACATTTTTTAATACTTAGACATTTTGAAATACTTGTTAAATATTTTTCATATACTCGTTCAACATTGCAAATACTTATTTAAAAAATTTAAATAATTTCTCAACATTTTTAATATTTATTAACCATTTTGAAATACTTGTTAGATATTTTCAAATTCTTGTTCAACATTTTATAATACTTATTCAATATTTTTTAAATACCTGTTCAACATTTTTCAAATGTGTTTGTTATAATTTGTATATACATATTTCGAATATTTAAAAAGTATATACAAATTTAAAAAAGATGGAAAAAACGTGAGAAAAAAACCGGAACAGGAAACTGACAGGTGTTTCGCGCTTGTGGGCCAGGCCATATGCTCGCTCGCTTCAAGCGAGTCGGCGGAAGGCTCGACTTGCTGAACGCGTGACATAGCGATACGCATGAGGAGCAACTAGTTAGCGAGCGTTTCCTCACAAGCATTCCAGCGATTGCTCCCACGTGCCGTCACTTGGCGCGTTCTCAATCGCCGCCACGTGTCGCGCTCTGAGCGTTCCATTCGGATTTTTTTTTTCCACATGTGTTTTCGCCTTTTTGAGTGGTTTTTTCCGGATTTTTTTGGTGTTACGGTTTTTCACCGGTCTTTCGTAGCTTTTGAACGAAAAGAAAAAGAAAAAAACGTTTTTTTACGCGAAAAAAACTTGTGTTTTTTGCGAGAGGCACGGTTTTGCTTCCGCGAAAGGCACGGTTTTGCCTTCGCGAGAGGCACGGCCGTGCCTCTCGAAAAGGAAAAAGCGCGTTTTCTGTTTTCTTTTTTTCTCGCGTGAGGCACGGTTTTGCTTTCGCGAGAGGCACAGTTTTGCTTCTGCGAGAGGCACGGTTTTGCTATCGCGAGAGGCACGGCTCCTGAAAGGAAAAAACGCGTTTTCTGCTCGTTTTGCTTCCGCGAGAGGCACGGTTTTGCTTTCGCGAGAGGCACAGTTTTGCTATCGCGAGAGGCACGGCTCCCGAAAGGGAAAAATGCGTTTTCTACTCTTTTTTTATCGCGAGAGGCATGGTTTTGCTTCCGCGAGATGCATGATTTTGTTATCGCGAGAGGCACGGTTCCCTAAAGGGGAAAATCACGTTTTCTGCTCGTTTTTTTACCGCGATAGGCACGGTTTTGCTTCCGCGAGAGACACGGTTTTGCCTTCGCGAGAGGCACGGCCCATGCCTTTCGGAAAGAGAAAAAAAATGAGTTTTCTGTTTTTTTCTATCGCGTGAGGCACGGTTTTTCGTCCGGGTTTTTTTGTAAAAAAAAAGTTCATGAAAACCTATTAACATGGGATCTACTTTGGTAGATCCCGACGTGAGAAAGCCAACGGTGAAAACGCTTCGACATTTGAACGCACGGTTTAGGAGATAAAACGTTTTAAAAATACGAATCTACGAAAAAAGGAAAAACTCTCAGCGACAAGTGACACACATGCAGTATGACGCTTGTCGCAACCTGGGGATGGGAGTAATCGTTAGAAGGTGTATTCGTTAACTAGTGATTTCGTACCCCATGCCCAGCCACACACACCCTATCCGCTTCCTTATGGACCGGCCCATGTACAACCTAGCATGTCTCCTGTTTTTTCTTTTGCTTTTCATCTTATTTATAATAATTCAGGATATAAAAATGTTCTAAAATTCAAAAAAATGTGAATTTTGGAAAAACAATGTTCAAGAATCCCCAAAATGTTCATGATTTCAAGGAAATGTTCATGAATTCAAAAAATGTTACAACTTTCCCGTAATATTCACGAATTTGTAAATATATTCACGAAATTAAAAATGTTCATGAATTCGAAAATAATGTTCATTATTAAGTGTTAGCGCATACAAAAAATAATAAAGATTTAAGGCAAATTTTCACGAATGTAAAAATGTTCACAATTTCGAAAATTTGCTCATGAATTTAAAAATGATCATGATACGAATAAATGTTCAGCATTTCGAATCATTATTGAGGAATTACAGGAACAATAAATATTTAAGAAGATGTTCACGAATTTGTATGAAATATTCATGAATTAGAAATGTGCACAATTTCAAAGAATATTCATGTATTTGCAAAATGTTTGTGATTTCAGAACATGTTCAAGATGTCAAAAGAACATCACAAATTTGAAACTTGTTCATAAATTGACAAACAAAGAAAGTACATTGTAAAAATGGAAAATAAAAAGGAAAAAGGAAAGAAACGAAATTGGGCGGCCCATACGAACGCCAGCGTGTCACAGGGGTACGTGCCAGGTCGCTAGCGGGCGACCTATGCACCACATTGGAGTTTTCCCAGGGACCGCCTATAGTAAGCATAGCGACGCAACCACGGTAGGTACACGGTACGTCTATATTCTCCGTTTTCTTTAGCAGGTTTTTTTTCTATTTTTATTCCAGTCTATTATCTTTTGAAATATTTCCTGAAAATTTTGAAAAAGTCCAAAAGTTCACAAAATATTCCGGAATACAAGAAATGTTCACTTTTTCTCATTTTTTATTTCAGAGCCCTCCCAGACCAGTTTTTCATTGTTTCTCTCAGATTGTAGAATTCGAAAAACATGGGACGCCCAGTTTTGGGCTACTTGGGCCGGCTGAAATTCACCTTCTTCCATTTTAGTTTTTTCTTTGTTTCCCTAAATAATGTCCGTATTTCTAAAAACAAATGAATTGAAAAAATGTTCAGGAATTTGATAAATTTTTTGTTCCCGAATTTAAAAATAAAAAATACGAATTTATTTTTTTCCTGAATTTCAAAATAGAAAATAGTAATTTTTTATTCCTGAATTTCAAAAAAATCTAGAATTGGATTTTTTTCAAAATTTTTGAAAAACGTCTCGAATTAAAATAATAATAAACATAATAGTTTTTATTTATCTAGACCAACCAAATGTTTGCTATATCCATAAAGCTAGGCGAAAGGTAAATTACTAATCGAAGTAACAGAAGCTCGATCCCTCTATGAACCATCCGGCAATTTCCGCCATAGAAGTCACACCTACATGAGCGATGAAATTATAGGCAGTTGGAAAATATTTTACATGTTTGCGAAAAGGTTAAATATTCTTACATGGAATCGCCTCTCTTTGATTAGCAAGACAAATGAGTACACATCAAGTGGGGACACACTTGCATGTACCAAAGGACATTAACACGCACACACAACCCATCGGGCCACACTGGTCAAACGAGCAAGACGCCACCACGTTGCTCCGATTAGTCAAAAATGAAAAAAAAAAGGCCGAGTTAGGTTAGCGTCAACGTTGGCGCCATGAGTACAAATGGAACTGCCAAAGCCTTCGCTGTTCCTGGTTGCAGATCAGACAGCGAAGTTATGGAGCGTGAGTTCCTCGTGACCTGGACGTCTCGGACAGGGAGTGAGTTTGTACGTCCTCAGCGCTCACGCAAGTTGACCATTGGCATCCAATGCTTACGCCATGATTCCTGTAGTTTTCTTGTCCCAACGCGTTGACGCAACCGTCTGATTGGCTAATGGTCAAGGGTAAGTTCAGGTTTCCCAGATTGCAACAGTTGACGGATCAACAAAATCTAGAGAAGAGAGGACGGACAGTGGTGGCTGGATCGCACCCAAAAGTTGAGTGCATGTTTGGCAATGGCAGAGAACACTGTTCTTTCTTTGCCCCATTCTTTTATTTGATCCATTCATACCCAGTTATATACGCCGGCAGCCGCTCGCTTCAACAGGTGGCTCCCGGCCGAGAGCATTGATCGGGACAACGACGCTGCCTGCAGTGCCTGGGCCGGCCAGTGAGAACGGCATGGAGCCCTGCCACTGCATCGTACGTACGTCGATGGGTGGATTCGTAGCCGGAGCGAGAGCCCAGATATGGCACCGGCACATGCCGGTTTGGTCGGCGCGCGACGACCGTGCTCCACCGATTCATTGCGACCGTTCCAAGTGCCAACGGCGAACGAGATTCTCCCTTCCACCTGCTATCCATCCTGTGATCAATGCGAACCAGCGACGCGCTGCCCATCTTTCGGCGTGCTCTTTCCGGTCGGGAGAGAAAGTCGCTTTATTTTCTGAGTTTTTCGGGTCCCTTTGCCGCTCATGTGTACTTGCTGGTTTCGGTTCATGCTAATGGACGTCGTGACTTGAGCACTTTTCCTTAGAGCATTTCTAGCAGATTTCGCAAATAGGCATTCGGTAAAATAAACGTCGATTTATGGGATAGATTCCGTAAACTCAGTTAGAATAGATCCTAAAAATCGTTCGTCCCGAAACTTTTACAGGATCCCACATCCGCGAGCGTATTTCCTTTGTATCTACAGGATTTCGTCCTCTTTTTGCAGCATCCTCTATCCTTGACGAGAGGAAAAATTTAACCCAACCGTTTCCCTTGCAGCCGGCGACAGGACCTTTCGAACACGATTCCGACCAAATCTTGTCGTCGCCGCCTGTCGACGCAGACAAGTTCGCCGCTGGCCACCGGTGCAGCAGCCACGCGCTAGCTAGCAAGCTAGCCGCGTACGTGATTTGCTAGCTGGCTAGCTCGAGCGGGGCGCTAGCAGGAGCTTGGCCGCGGCCGCGAGCAGGGAGGCTGCGAGCAGGAGCTCGGCCGCGGCCGCGAGTAGGAGCTCAGTCGCGTCCGACCAAGTGCGCGCGGGCGCCAAGTAAGAGCTCGGCCAGCACGAGCACTGCCTTTGAATAGGAAATACCAATTGTAATTTGGATTACGATTTTAAGGGGTTTATGTAATTTTGTCACGAACATAAACTTATTTTACAGGATCTGTTCTGGCGAAACAAAAGTCATACCGTAAAAATGTTTTACGAGATCTTGTAAACCAAATTTTACGGGACGAGATATAATGAATCTGCTAGAGATGCTCTTATCCTTTTTTCTCCGGTCTCCACCTTCGCTAGCTCGGTGTGGGCTGGGTCAACACGGGAAAGCATCAGGTGCTCCAGACTCTCATAGGCGTCGCTCAGCGTATGGTCATTTAGTTGCCGAGATTAAATTCTTGATGCTTGACATGGAGTTTATTTCATAAAAAATTAGTCGTGAGCAAAATAGGGTAGTAGATCGTTTGGCTAGTTATAGTCGAACTAAGTATAGTACTGTTGTATAGCTACACCGTGGACCTTCATGTACTGAGGCTCTTTTGTCACTTGACTGTAATCCTATTTCTATGAAATAAAACTGGCATCCATGCTCCCATGTTAAAAAAACTAAATTTAAATTTCACAAACGGGTAAAATAAAAAAATGTTTGATTTGTCTCTTTTATTTCCTAATGTGTATAATCAATCTATATTTGATATTTTAGGGATTGTAGCCACATGTCTAATGAACATTCACATTTTTAGAAAAAAAATTGAAATGTTTAACTTAATTTTTTTTCTAACACTAAACCATGTGACTGCTGGGAGTACTATATATTCTCACGGGTCAGCACACTGGAAAATTGACGGCCTCCCACACTGGAATAGCCATCGATGAATTGATTATGTCTTAACAAAGAAATTTTCTATTGGTTATAAATGGGATAATTAATATTATACCAAATCGATTCTGTAGCTTAGTAAGAAAAATGAATAGACCCGATGGGTCTATTATAAGTTGGATAACTTACATTCTACCGATCAAATACAGTGAATCCTCTCACTTGGTTAATAAGACAAATGAGTAGACATCAAGCGAGGACTCTGCACGTACATATAAAAGGATCTGGGTATGTTTGCCTAGTGTACAAATTTACATTACCAAACCTTACCAAAAATAATTTGTCAACAAAGGTTTGGCGAGCGAATGGTCGGCAAAACTTGGTAACGCATACGACAACATGAACCAAACATACTTGCATACATACACAACCGACCAAGTTACACGGATCAAACAAAGGAGCGGTTCATGCCAGATCATAGCATACACATGTGATTCGAGAGAATGTCACATGATACCACCCCTCAGGTGATATCATGATACCATATTAAAAATAGTAATTTAAATGTTTTAAAAAATTCTGAAAAAAACCTGTGGCAATGTGTATTTCATATCCAAATTCCGAAAAAAATCTAAAAAATCTGAAAAATCTGAAATAATAATAATAATTTCATATCCAAATTCTAAATATACAATGAGAAACAAAAAAAGACAAATCCAGCATGAATAGCGGCAATGTGTATCTTGAATTTGGACCTGGAATTTTTAGCGATTGCACATTCAATCGATGTGAATGTCCACAAAAGATTTCAAAAAAAATTGAAACATTTAAAACTGGAATTTTAAAATGGTATCATGGGAGCATTTGAGAGGTGGTATCACCCAAATACTCTCCCCATGTGATTCAACTCAGGACGCCAGTTGCCGAACCTTGCTGGTTAGTCAGAAAAAGGAAATTCCTGCTGAGTGGTTGCATGCCATGCATCGTTGGTGCCGTGATTATACAATTGGGAATGCCAAAACCTTCGTTGTTCTTCGTGCTTTGCCAATCAGGTATTTTATATTGGTGAGGTTACATGGCGTGTGATTCCCAGCGTGACCTGGACGTTCCCCAGGCAGACTGACAGTGAGATGGCACCAACGGTTCTTCATAACCTTTTGCTCAAAGGAATGCTCGGCGCATACGTCGCAGGCTCGCGGCTGGGTGTGCATGAAGCATCCGATTCGATGTGCGTTGGATTCTCGAGTGGCTTCGCCGAAGCAGACGAGACCAGCACCATCCAACGATCCTCCGATGCTTGCATCATACGTGCGTGAATGCATCTGGCTTGATGCATGGCTACTGCTGGCGCGTGGTAAGTTCAGGTTTCCCAAGCTGAAGAAGAGGACAGTGGTTAGCCAGATCGCACTCAGAAGCAGCCGATGCCCTGCTCGGTTTGGCGGGAACGTGTTTTTCTTTTCTTCAGTTCATAGTTCGTGCCCTGTTCCAGACGTGACCCCGTGGAAGAGGGGTGAAACCGGATCGAATTTGGATGGGTATATAATCCTCATGCCATACCCTATTTCATGTGTATTTTGGGATTCGGAATTGGAACGGATGCGGATTTGAATATCGGAGTATCCCATTATGCGACTTTGAATACCGGATTATCCGGATTCGGACATGGTACAGTAACATAACAGCTGTTGGATCGGAAATGTTCATTTATCACATTCATATGCGAGGAATATACAAATGCTTTAAACTAAAAGTTATACATAAACAATGTGCAAATCTTAATACTAATACACTATAAGAACACATAAAGCACTAAGATGTCGATGGTCGGACCGTAGAGTGGTAAGCGAGGGCCTACCCGTGGTATCTTTTCACAGAGGTCGTGTATCCAGACTTCTTAGGAGACACTGCCCTATAGATGTATCTCGATTTCCTAACCGACTGGGAGGCAAGGTACAACTGGGGTCCGCCGGCCTCGCCAACCTATACTGTTCGGTAAGATAACATCTCACATTTTTTATGGACGTATGCTGCTTAAAATTGTGTTATTTGATCATCAATTTGGTGTTTTGTAGCTTGACGACGCAACCCAGAGGATGGAAGAAACGTTTGGTATGTGTGGATTTGTCTGGACCCTCTCCATTTAGATGTGGGAGCGCTTACCGGTGAGGCATCCTAAGAAAATGGACCGGAGTCCGTGGACTGACTATGGCGAAGATAACTACCATACTTTATCTGACCGCCATGTACACTTGGGACAGAGTGAAGGTCTATACAGGCAAAGCTAGTGCATTGTACAAGGTCTTCACTAATGACATGGACACCTTGATGCCTTACCAAGTATATAAACTAGCTCACCTATCTTTTTGTCGCCACTTTCATGGGAGCTTACCACAATTTTTGTAATAGGCTCACTGGTGGTCGTATCATGACCGAGACTGGGGTTCGAGCTTGTGCGAGCAGGACAAGACTAGCTGGTGGTGCATTGTGCCCATGATATGTGTGTACGCCGTCGAGTGGCACTTGCCACAGCGCGTGGACGCGCAATTTGGAATGTTCCAACGTACCCCACCGGCCTTGCCCAACAACACCGGCGGCTATGACCTCCACTTGTGAGTGCATTGTTCTCTGATACCGTGTTTTTGTTTCATTTGGCGTTCTTATGATGTTTAGCGTTGCTTATGCCTTGCAGAAATAGCAGGCAGAAATGTCAGTCGATCACAGACTAGGGAGAGGAGCATAAAGAACACGTGGTTGAGTGGAATCGGGGGAGGTTTAGGAAAGATGGGGAGAGGAAACTGCTTGTCTCGAATGAGTACGAGAAACATATGAAGTGGTACGATGATGGCATGAAGCACCATCTTCACATCGGGCCCTAGTGGACGATATATCGTGGAGCTGGAGGAGGATGACTCCGAGGATGAGGCCTACCATGATGGCATCAGAGACATGAGTGGATTTAGGGAGTATGCCCCCCTGATGAACAGAGTGGTAAGTTGTGTTCGTCTGTTTTGAACCAGCGGTTGGATGTAATCTATTTTATTCGTCATTGTGACTCACTTATTCCTTTGCAGGCCTCGGGGTTGAACAGAAGCATTTTTTATGGCTCGGATGCGCTAGGTGGTGTCCCCGGGACCCGAGATTCTGACAACAAGTTGAGGGAAATTGTGAAGGTAACATTGAGCCTCCTAGACTTACCTTACGTTCGAGTGACCTAAAATTGGATCGATGCCATCTTATTTATTTGTAATCCTAAACTTGATCCGTATTATGTTCTTTTTTATTTTTTATTCCAGAAGTTCGTGAGCCGTTGTCGCAAGCTGGTGGGCCTGCTTGGGTGCACAAGCTCTGCTAATGCTCATGTTCTTACCAACACGATGTGTACCCTCGCTTCATCGAGCCATGCTTCCTCGTCATCTAGGTTGGTTGAGGAGGACGAGGAGGAGGACATTGAGGAAGAAGATGATGAGGAGCGAGCAGAAGAAGAAGAGGAAGAAGAGAAACAGAGTGATGAGGAGGAGAAGTACGACGACGATGACAAACCTCCACTAGCTTAGACAACCCGGGACAAGAAGAGGGGGAAGCAGCCGAAGAAAGATTGGAAGAGTCCATCCCCGTTCTAGAAAGCACGTACTCGTCCCCACAAGAAGAAGGCTGACAAGACTCGTTCGAAGAACGAGGACCGTACCTCCAACAGGGGAAGGAAGAGCAAGTGAAGTTGATGCCGTTGAACTACTCACTTAGTTAAACAAATTTTTATCCGCGTTATATTGTGGAACTATTTGTTATTTGCGATGTCAAACTATTTTCTATTATTTGATATGTCGTGCAGTCCTACCGACAGCCACCTTGGCGGTAACAAAAGTGCCAGATCCCTAAATTCTTTCGAATAGGGGTCACACGAAAGTGTCAGGCCAACTACAGCGCACGACCCCATCCAGACGTCTGTTTGGGCCGGATTCTGTCTGTTTGGGGCGGGCGATGGGGTCGTGTCCGCGCCTGTCCTGGGATGCGGTGGCCGTGCGCCCAACGCGCGGACGCATCCTTCGGCCGCATCCTGTCCGCCACGGCCAATATGCCCATATATTCATATTTATCAATATTTTAAACAAGTTTGCACGTCCAAATATCAATTGTCTCGAACAAAAATAGTTTTAACAACCCAATCGAAATTGTCTCGAATAAAATAGTTTTACAACCAAATCGAAATTGTCTCGAATAAAATAGTTTAACAACCAAATCGAAATTGTCTTGAATAAAGATAATTAAGCAATACATCTATTGGTTTCCAATGTGATCCCACATGTGCTCAACCAAGTCATTTTGAAGCTGCAAATGAGTGTGCCAATCACGGATTTCACGGTGGAATTGGGTAAACTGCTCAAACGTGGCCGGTTATTGATGCAGGGGCTCAACATTGTTACCTTGAAAATCAAATCCTTGGTCGAAAATGGAGTCATCACGCTCGTCCTCGACGATCATGTTACGCATGATCACACAAGCAGTCATCATCTTCCAAAGCTTTCCTTCATCCCATGTCAATGCAGGGTTTCGAACGATACCCCATCGGGATTGAAGCACACCAAAAGCACGCTTCACATCCTTTCTAGCATTCTCTTGCATTTGTGTAAATCTCTGTCTTTTCTCACCTCGGGGGTCGGAGATTGTCTTCAGAAAAGCATGCCGGGGAAGCCTCTATCGGCGTTGATCACTAACGGCCTTTCTATGTCAGCGGCATTTGGCTGCCTCAAGTACTCAGGGCCAAACACCGCTACCACGGCCTTGCAGAAGTTGTACATTGACAGAAGACATGTGGACTCACTCATGCGCGCGTACTTATCCATGAGATCGCCTGGAATTCCATATGCAAGCATGCGAATGGCGGCGGTGCATTTCTGATAAGAGGAGAATCCAATCTTGCCAAGGGCATCCGTTTTGAACTCAAAGAATGGGCCATGCTGAACCACTCCCTCACGGATGCGATTGAACACATGCCTTGACATATAAAAACGACGACGGGATTTCTCCGATTTGAAGAGTGCGATATTCTCAAAGTAATCAGCATAGAGCAAGGACTGGCCTCTCTCTCTCTCTCTGGCGGTTCAGGTTGGACGCACGGCCAGGCACTGACCCCCTGTACCGAGGCCGCTGCCTTTGAATGTGGTTATGAACGACCAGTGTAGCAATCACAATTTCTTCGTCATCTGAGGACGAATCATCCGAGGACGAATCATACGATTAACAAATGAAGTGGTTGAAGAAAAATTCATCTCCACTGTCCATACATTTGTGGGCAAAGTGTCAAACACCTTGCAGTCGTGATGACGAAGAGGCCGCGAATCACCTTGAGGCAGCGGGGGCGGATGGCGGCTGGCTACAGGTCGCTCTGTAGCACCCGCGACGGAAGCTGCCGTTGCCGATGGGCGTCGTCGGCGATCATATCCCCTTTGCGACCGAATCCGACGGCGACGGCCAAAACACCTCCGAACGACGGCCAAAACTCCTACCAAAGGGCGGGCGTGGTGGCGGCCATGGTGAGACGTGTTTTGGTATGGACGACCGAGGGGCGAGCAGCGAGAAGGCGGCCGGATAATAGTGGCAGCGCCGGCGGCAGGGTTAGGCGGGGAGGGCCCGATGGAGACTTGGGGGCGAATGAATCGGCAGAGTCCCCGGCAGGCGGGCCAAGGGCTTGCGTCCCGCCCGTCCACGCGTTGTCTGTTTCTCTCCAAACACCGTGCAAATTTGAGCTGAGAATGAGTCGAAAACGGACGAAAAAGGGACATTTGTCCATTTGGTGCCGCGTGTTAGGCCGCACCATTCGTCTGTTTTACCCCAAACGGACGGACCCGACACCGGACAGGATGGAATTGGCCTCAGATCCCGAAATTCTTTCGAATAGGGGTCACGTCTGGGTAAACTATCGCAAAAGATCAAAACACGAAATTTGACCTGAAAAGCACCCCACATGTTTGGTACTAATATCTCTGTCCATCAGCTCCGACCGAAGCAGACAGAAAACCACAGCGATTTCAGGTGATGCAGGCCCCAATCTCTCTCTCCGCGGCGCCAGTCAGCCTATACGCCCACTGCCACCGTGCGTGCCACCGCTGCACGGCTGCCGGCCGATCACCATCCGCCCGCGTGACACATCTGCCCCGCCCCGCCCACACGACCCGGCAGCGCCTCGCGTACACAGTCGGCGTCAGCAGTTGGCTGGCTCCCCGTCACGAGTCACGATCGCGTCGACCGCCACCGAGACCGACGGCCGTGCCGCATCAGTAATGGCAGCGCCATGCCCGCCACCGGCATCCGCCGGTCGCCGCTCCCATCTCCGTCTCCATCCCCATCTCCTCCCATCCTCTGCCCTGCCCACCAGGCTAGGCCACCGTGCGATCAATGCAGCAATGCAATCCATTATCCAACACACCACTGGCTATCATGTTTTGGCAAAAAAAATACAGCAGTGCTCGCCGGTGTTCACCCTTTGTTCTTTACCGTTCTGGTTCATGTCAGACGACGTGAAAATTCGACGACGCAGGATAAAATACTCTGAGAAAAGGAGCGACGGACGGCATGGCGTGAGCACAACAATTCATTCCTCTCACTGATTTTTACAGCTTGGTCGAGCTCTCGCTGGCGCCCTTTTTTTCACCACATGCCGACATCATCATTGGCTATCAGACGACGGTAAAAAAGATACTAGGAGAGAGAGAAAGGAGGTGAGTTACCGGGGTAAGAACAAAAAAGGAAAAGGAAAGGGAATCCCTAATCTACTGCGCGGCGGTGTCGGTGCGGCCGCAGAAGGCGTCCCGGCGGACGGCGCTGCCGCCGCGGATGACGAAGTGGGCGAGCGACCGCGTGCTGGACGCCGGCACGCGGTTCTCCTCGCACAGGAACTCCCTGGAGCACGCCCGCTCCACCTCCCGCTCGTAGTCGTGCACCAGCACGTCCGTCGCCGCGCCCTCCTCCTTCCGCGCCCGCGCCAGCACGCCCGCCGTGAATATCGCCGACATCCGCCCCGGTGACGACGCCGTGTACCTGAAGACGAAAGAAGACGGCCATCGTCATTCAAAACCGGACGATTCAGGGACCTGCTGCTTCTTCCCCTCGAGCGAGAAATCTGATTTCCCCCCAGGAAAAAAAACGAAATTTGGATCTTGGATAAGGCGAGGCCTACCCGCGCGGGCCGTCGACGAGGATGACGTCCCAGGCGACGTCGTAGAGCTGGTTGGGGAGGTCGTTGATGGCGAGGCGGCAGTCGGAGAAGAGCAGGTTCTGGACGGGGCGGCACTCGGCGGCGCGGGCGGCGCGCGCGGCCTCGAGGAGGTCCGGGAACTCGCGGACCGTGGTGGTGTAGGCCACGTCGTAGGCCTCCAGCCCCGGGTGCCGCCCCTCCAGGTGGGACACGTACCACTGGTTCTCGTCCAGGAACACGGTGCGCCCGCCGTGGTTGAGCGCGCGCCACAGCGGCGTCTCCCCGCCGAGCCCGAACACCAGCAGGTTGCAGGGGGACCGCCGCTTCAGCGCCGCCGCGATGGCGCGCACGTCCGCCGCCGGCATGCTCCCGGATGTGTTGCCGCCCACCGCCGCGTACTGCACCAGCGCGTCGAACACGTACCCCGGCAGCCCCGGCCCGGTCGCCGCCTCGTCCCCCTTGGCCGCGGCGGCGGCCCTCCGCGCCCCCGCCGACGTCGCGAGCCTGCCCCCCGCGGACGACGACCCCGTGGCCCTCCGCCTGCCGCCGACGGCCGAGGACGCATCCCGCGCCGCGGAGAGCAGCGAGGCCAGGGACACGCACGCGAAGCAGGCCAGGAAGACGACGAGCCACAGCCGGCGCCGCCCCATCGACGGCGACCCCGACCCGCCGCCGGACGGCTTGCTCGACGAAGAGTGCACCAGCAGCACCTTCGGCCCGCCCAGCCCCTTCATCCCCCGCCTCCCCCCGTCCCTGCCCGCCAACCGGCCGCCGGACCAAGAAACGCAGCGGCGGCACGGATTGGAGCGGCGATAGGGCAAGATTGATGAAGACGCCAATCTGAGCCGACCTGCCGGATCGATCTGCTCTCAGGTGACAGCGAGTGGGCTGGGATAGTTATGGAGAGGGAGGAGGCGGTGGTGGTGTGGGTGGAGGTGGAGGAGAAGCAATGCGGGTGGAGGGAGCGGAGGGGAGGGAGGGGATGGCTCTGTTCGGCCGGCCGCGGCTGGGTTGGGTCGGGTTGGTAGGTTGAAGGGGAAATCGATCCCGCCGGGGTTTGCGGTGGGTCTCGGGTCCGTTTCGTGTGTATTTCTGGCAGTCCGACCCTAATAAGGTCTACACGAGTCAAAGATCTGTAGTAACCCAACTACTGTAGTAGTATGCGGCAGCAAAGATTAGACCACGTGGTAATGATAATATATTTTTTCTATTTAGTAGGTTGAAAAAATTGGCATAAGTTTATTTTAGGGTGCAATTTGCATAAGTTGACTTGGAGCTTAGTTGATTTTTCACATGTGTGGGATAGGGTAATGTGAGCTCGAGACGGGTACATTGCTACGTCGTCGGCGAGGACTCGTCGGGAGGCAAAGGGTGCGGCTTGCTGTGGTGTCGTTATTAAAGGAGTGGCATGGGTAAGGGCGACGGATGTTTGGAGGAAGAACCGGCAGGCGGGGCTGGATTATGCTCAAAGTTTTCATACGAGGGCTTACACATGACGGAATATGAGTCAATCGAAGTCATGGAGTAGAAGGCAAAGAAGATGAAGAATGTGTAGCTCTCGTCACTGATGGGATGCCACAACGACATAGATAAGGATGCAAAAATATGAGGTTAATCACCGAGGCAAGCGCATGAGCTTTGCCATTTCGTATAAATATAGAATACTTGATCAGTAAAACCAAGGACACAACCCATACGCACCCATGCACAACAAAGCAAAATGAAATCAAAGCATGTTTTTTCAATACAAATAAATCGATACCGGTCTTTTGTGTGTGGAGAAACACTACTATAACAAGTTTTGTTCGGTTCCGAGGACGAAAGAAGGGTGATGACAGCGATTTGTCTCCGACTCACTTCAATGCTTGTAATCGTCGTGGGTTGGTCTACGAGTTCAGATGTACTTTTTATTATTGAGATGTTTGTTGTTCTGCCATGATTTGGATGTAACTTTTTAGATGGTCATTTTGCTCTTGTATGGAAACACGCAAATAGGAATTATGCAATGTCATATTAGTATCAAGCCATCAAAAGGTGACAAAAAGGGAGGTTAAAGATGGAAAAGCTACCGTTTCTCCTCGGTGCCGAGGGCACGTCGAGATGGCAACGTTTTAGCTTGTGGACGCGATCGGCGTTAATGAAGCGAGGACTTGTCGGGGTCTCGACTCGAGAGCATATGTCTCACCGTATAATGCAACTCTTGCTCTATGGAAAATTAGAACATCTACACTCGATTTTACACGCGTTTACGGACATTGATCAATCACATCTTAAATAATACAGTTTTATAACAGATACCGTAAATATCATATCTTAAATTCATACAAACCATGTAACTACTATGTCAATGTATTGTTGGGAAACGTTGCATGTGAAACAAAAAAATTCCTACGCACACGCAAGATCTATCCATGGTGATGAGCATCTACGAAAGGGAGAGTGGATCTACGTACCCTTATAGATTGCTAAGTGAGAAGCGTTAAGAAACGCGGTTGACGTAGTCGAACGTCTTCGCAGTCCAAATCGCCGAGCGTCCCGCGATCCAATCACGATCTGTCCCGATCTAGTACCGAACGGAAGGCACCTCCGCGTTCAGCGCACATACGGCTTGACGACGATCTCCGCCTTCTTCATCCAGCAAGAGGGAGCGAAGAGGTAGACGAGTTCTCCGGCAACACGACGGCGTTGCTGTGATGGTGATGGAGTAATTCCAACAGGGCTTCGCCTAAGCACTGCTGAAACCAATCTAGAGGAGAAACTACGGACTAGAGGGTAGGGTTGCACGTGGCTGAAAATCTTAGTGCAAAAAACCCTAAAACCTATAGTATATATACTAGGAGGAGAGGAGGAGGTTTGGCGCAAGGGCCAGCCCTAGGAGGCTTCGGCCAAAGTGGAGAGGAGGAGTCCTCCTCCTCCACTCCTAGTAGGATTAGGACTCCTTCCTTATTTCCACTTTTTTGCCTTTTTCCACCTTTTTCACTTTGTAATTTCTTCTCAGCCGCATGGGCCTTTTATGGGACTTCAGACAGCCCACTAAGGGCTAGTATTCATCCTCCCACAACCCATGTAGCCTCTTGGGTCGAAATACACCTCCCGATGGTCCCCCGGTACCCTCCCTGCACTCCCGGTACACTACCGATGATCCCGAAACTTTTCCACCAAAACAGGACTTCCTATATATCAATCTTTACCTCCGGACCATTCCGGAGCTCCTTGTGATATCCGGGATCTCATTCGAGACTGCGAACAACCTTCGGTTACCACCATGCATAACTCTATACTACCGAAACATCACCAAACCTTAAGTGTGCAGACCCTGCAGGTTCGAGAACTATGTAGACATGACCGAGACACCTCTAAGGTCAATAACCAATAGCGGGACCTGGATGCCCATATTGGTTCCTACATATTCTACCAAGATCTTTATCGGTCGAACCTCTATGTCAAGGATTCAGTTAATCCCGTCTGATGTTCCTTTTGTTCTTCGGTATGTTACTTGCCCGAGATTCGATCGTCGGTATCTCCATACCTAGTTCAACATCGTTATTGGAAAGTCTCTTTACTCGTTCCGTAATACAAGATCCCGTGACTAACACTTAGTCACATTTCTTGCAAGGCTTGTTGTGATGTTGTATTACCGAGTGGGCCCTGAGATACCTCTCCGTCACACGGAGTAACAAATCTCAGTATTGATCCATGCCAACCCAACAGACACCCTCGGAGATACCTGTAGAGCACCTTTATAGTCACCCAGTTACGTTGTGACATTCGATACACACAAGGCACTCCTTCGGTGTCCGTGAGTTGCATGATCTCATGGTTATAGGAACATATACTTGACATGCAGAAAACTGTAGCAATAAACTGACACGATCATATGCTACGTTTATAGTTTGGGTCTTGTCCATCCCATCATTCTCCTAATGATGTGATCCCGTTATCAAATGACATCTCATGTCAATGGCTAGGAAGATTTTTTTTCAAAACTAGCACCAAAAATACACCAAATTCGAATACGCTATGCCCATTTAAAAACAATCAAATCTAACACCCCGTCGGCCTCCACGAGGCCGAAGTGGGGCCCGTCAGCCTCCACTAGGCCGAAGAGCCACCCGTCGGCCTGCCCCAGGCCGAAGAGCCACCTGTCGGGCAATGAGAGGCCGAAGAGGCCCCTATCGGCTAGTGGGAGGCTGATGGGCCCCTGGATAAGGTTGAGGAGTGTTCTCCTTCTCCTCTGACCACTCCTTTCACCCTCCCTCGTCCTCCAGGCTGCCCCTCTCACTCCCGTTGCTCTCCGATGCTTCCACCGCCGCGCAGATATCTTTGCTCGACCACCCATTTTGTTATCCAACCCGCGTAAACAATAGATCAGGGCGCTCTCCACCGGCCTACGGTATTTTTCTTGGCTTCCAACTTAATCGAATGTGAACTTTCAACTCGGTTGTGGATTTAGTTCTTATTGGTCACCGTCCGTCTACAGGTAAATGGCTTGCCCATTTTGCCGAGCTCCAGGTGGCCCTTGTTCTGCCATTGATTCCGGTGCGTCTGTATTTACTGTTGTGCTAGATCGTCGATGTTCAAGGTGTGTTGTAAGATTCTATATCTTGTTTATCTGACTGCGGCATATTCGAATGCCTTTGTTTATATGATTATGATGTTTGCTTCCATTCTTGTTGTAGTATGTTCCGTGCAGTGTTAGATCACATCTTGCTCGTTACATTGAGGAGTGCAGAGCTTTAGCTATTCAAAGAGGTGACACAGATATTGATCTTGCTCTTCACAACAGTGAGGGTACCTTATACCATGTTCTGTTTAGACATGGTAGGATGAGCAGTAAATTCCATGGTCCTTCGTGGGAGGAACTTGTGAATGATTATGGTCTCCACCATCATGACATGATGACTGTTATGCTTGAGCACTATGGAACTTATATTAGTGTCGAATTTCATCGGGATGGTGTTATGTTGTTTCCTTTACCCCGTGTTGGTAAGTTATTTGTTTGACTGCTTTTCAGTTTTGTTTCAACATATACGTTAGGTTGTTCTGCTCAACTTGTGAAATCATTTTTTTGTAGCTCTTGAGGATCTGAGTGAAACTCAAAGGGAACTTGTTGACAGCTGTTTTTACATTCGTGGTGTCACTCTGAATTATCATCAAATGTATGTCATGTCGCGGCAGCTCTTTGATGACAACTACATACTATGTACTCCTTTTGTTCATAGGATGGATCGCATGAATGTTATTTCTCAACATATGGTAAGCTTTGGTTTCGGGTATTGTTTATTTATTTGTTCTTTGTTGTGTCCTAATGTTTTAAATTTGTAAGCTGAATATCATATAACTTGCTGGTTTTTGTCAGATTATTCCTACCATGGTTGTGAGGAGTTTGAAGGAATTTGTGTCAATTCCGAGGACTGGTTCTTTAACTCTTGAAATTACTTTGGATTCTGAAGATGATGATATATTTGTGAGCATTCCTTGTTCCTATTTCATTGGCTTGGGTGACAGAATGGTGTTGAAGAAGGAAGGTTTCGGTAATTTTCTGCTGTTATCGTCTATTGAAGTCAACAATTTGGTGCTCATAACCTTCAAACAGCGTGAACATGAGCTAGCTGTTGTTTTCTGCCATTTGCAACAGTGATCGTATTGTCTCGCCCGTCTCGCCCTACTATCCCCCTTTTTATTTTCCTGCCATTTTATTTCCCGCCATACTCTGTCGCCACTGTTTTTCGTGCCATTCTCTCCCGCCACTTTCTTTCCCGTCATTCTCTCCGCTTTTATCTTTCCGCCTTTCTTTCCCGCCATTCTCTCCTGCCATTATGTTTCTCGCCTTTCTCTCCTGCCAATTTCTTTCCCGCCTTTCTCTCCCGCCATCTTCTCTTGTGAATCTATATAACCACATCCGCAGTAAGGAGGGTCAGCGGGCCCTTCCTTTCCCTTTCGCTCCGCCATCCTTCCGCTCCCGCCATCCTTTAATGGAGATGTCTCATCCTCCTCATCCTCACTATCCTTTTGATCGTAGTTTTCACTCTGGTATGTCCGATCGTCTTCTCCGTCTAGCTGCCAATTTTAAGATGAATGATAGAGTAGTTCCATGGGAGGAACTCATTAGTAGTGACTTCATAATGAATGAGTTGTCTCACTCATTAGCTAGGAGTGGGTGGCCTCCCAGGACTTTTGAGGAGATACGGAAAGAACTTCTCAGGTTGCACGCCAGATGGCAAAAGCAACTGCACAAGGGTGAAGCTTATCTTAGGATTGTTGTGAATAATTCAGGTTTATGGTCAGCAGAAAGTGAGGACGAAGACGACCTCTTCATGCCTAGCACCAAGGTGAAGAGTTCTAAATCGACGAAGGGCAAGAGTTCTGCATAGACGAAGGGGAAGAGTTCTGCATCGACCGAGGACGAAGACGACATCTTCATGCAGAGTACCAAGGTGTAGACGACCGCATTGTCGAAGGGCAAGAGTTCTGCATCGGCAAAGGGCAAGAGATCTGCATCGATGGATGATGATGATGATGCATTCATGTAGTACGTTTATCATGTAGTACTATTTTCTGTAATGGTGTTTTCTGTTGTGCTGTTTAATTAAGTTGTAATGTTTAATTCAGTCATAACGTTTAATTCAGTTGTACCGTCTAATTCATTTGGACGCATTTAGTTTGCAGTACTAGTGTTGTCTCTCTAAACCAAATAAGTCTCATACATGAATATGTCGCATACATGAATATGTCGCATACATGAATATGTGCGATACATAGAGGCTACATATGTCTCATACATAAATAGATAGTCATGTCTGATACGTAGATAACCATATCACTGTTGGGAACGTCGACGAATCTTGGGCTTCCTCGAACGTGGACCGGAAGGCGATAAGCGATGAGGCGATGGACGAGTGTCACGATGACCACGACCATAAACCACCTCGTCTGTCGGTGTCTGTGTCTCCTGCATCAATGGTGGTGGTGGAGTGGCAAGAACTGTCTCCTAGATATCGTAGGTGCATGCACCACGGTCATCGTCCTCGCCGTCGCTGGGTATGTACGAACCAGGACCAGTAAACACAGGTGACTGAACTGAAGTCATGAACGGTTGCGACTGGCCGTTGCCTGCGGTAAAGTAAAACATGTAAAGAATGACTTACGAGGCTACAATTTTTAAAAGAATGTACAAAGTTAAGTTACCTAGGTCCATATGCTGAAGCCAAGAAGAGTCCCCGGGTTGTGAAGGAGGTGGCTGCTGGTAGAAATAGCCCCCGGGTTGTGAAGGAGGTGGCTGCTGGTAGAAATAGCCCCCGAGTTGTGAAGGAGGTGTCTGCTGCCAGGAGGAGCCCACGGTTTGTGAAGGAGGTGTCTGCTACCAGGAGGAGCCCACGGGTTGTGAAGGAGGTGCCTGCTGCCAGGAAGAGATACCTGGCTGCGAAGGAGGTGTCTGTTGCCAGGAGGAGCTCCCTGGTTGTGAAGTTCGAGGTTCCAAACGCTGCAGAGAGGGGTGTGGCGGAAGATGTGTTGCACGAGTGTTAACAACATCCGAAGATCATCTACATGTAACAGCTGCGACTATCCCGTGTATCTTCGCTTGAAGACTCTTCAACCTTGTTACTGCATCTCATTGTGGGATATTTTCCCCTCTCTCAAAGCGGCCCACTAAAGCGGTAACCTCCTCTAACGCCTGAGATGACAATTCACCCTGTACACAGAAAGTTAACCAATTGTACATGTTCAGGTTAAGAGAAAACGTAGTATGTGAGAAAAACCGAGGACATACCACGTGGTGTGTGGTTCCCACAACTGAGGCAGTTGGGAACAAATCGCTGGTGAGAGGAACTAGAATATGATCTGGAGTAGATGATGGAACCAAGTAGATCCCCGTGCTCTGCCTGTAACGCTGCAGATACAACTCGAACTTGTCCCAGTCGAAGGCACGAACTTCATCCCAGACATTTGTCGGTGCAGTAGTCCATTCGTCGAGGTAAGGCCTGATGTCGCGAAACCAAGAATCTTGGGACTTGTTTCCTCCTATGCGACTGTACCTGCGATTGAAATGCATGTTACATGATTAGCTATAAGCCGAATGCAGAGATGAGAACTAACATGATCTGGTAAGTGTGAATTAACATGAATGTCAGACTCTTGGCATAGACCGAACTATCTCATCACCCTATTAATAGCCATCTCCTCAAGCGTCACGTCGAACACCAACTTGGCCTTGGTCATCCAATAATGCCGATATCTAGTGCACAATCCAGAAATCCCACCTGGGTACCTATCTGAAATAGCCTTATGGGTGTATGGCTCCCATATAACTTGATCCTAGTGCAAACTATCAAACTACACCGTGAAGGAGGGGTAGCAGCCCCTCACCTGGCTAGGCGCAAACTGTCTCTGTGCATGACAACAAACATTAGTACATAATATTGAATAGCGACAAATAAACATTAGTAATTATGGAAATACCTTTCTCCGTACCCAAACAGATCCCATAGTATGCAAGTCGCCGATAGTAGGCACGTAATGTCCAACCATGTCCTCATTACCAAAAGGTTTGTCAATGCTGACGTAGGGTCGACCAATAGGGAATCTCTCATATGACCAAAGCTGCAACAATAGTGGACATCCAACAAGACCAGATTTTCTAGACTTCAAATGGCAAGCTTTGCACATGCCTCTATACGTAGTCGCTAACACAACAGAACCGAAACTCCACTACACGATGTTCTCCGGGCAATGTGCGTTAGCTATCTCTCGTGCAACACCGATGAGTCGTGCATCGACAGTGGTCACGTGGTTCTCCGTGAACATCGTCTTGCCGAACAACCACATAATATATGCCTCTAGGGATCGGTCAATCTGTGCCTCTGACAACTGTACAGTGTTATATCCTAAGGCAAAATCTGAAACTGACTCAACCACCTGAAAAGAGGCCCGTGACGATCATTGTCTAGCGCCGTCGTAGTTGGCACCACAGACAGAAAACGGGCATGCATAGATGCTAGCCAACCATTTTCTACCTCTAAAGGTCCTATGGCAGCACCGGCCAGAGGTAATCCCAACAAGTAAGACACATCCTGTAAAGTAGGCGCCATCTCTCCCCAGGGAAAGTGAAATGTGTGTCTCTGGTCTCCATCTATCCACTAAGCAGGTAAGGAGTGACCCGTCGTAAGAGAAACGTGATACTTGCCTCTTATGCAACTGCATTGCTTCCCCTGCGTCATCCAAGTCCGGGTGATCAACCCACTCATCCAATGTACCCTCAACCAGTCGTGCCAAGGGTAGAAGTCCAGCCCAACTTAACCTACAAAATAAATAGAATGTAGCATACAATTAGCGTCTATCAAAACAATGTCAAACATAGTAAGTGATTATATCGACACATACCTATCAACCCATGAAGGGTGTATCATCCAGTTACACTTTGGGGTGCGAGTGATCAACACGTCTAAGTTCGTGCCCAATTCCATAAGTGCGCCTCGGTGCCCTGTATCGATATTACCATTAAGCAACGGATATGAAGCCATATCTGCAATTAGAACATAGTCCAGACATATTAAAGAATAAAACATGGTCCATAATATTACAGGTTAAAACATAGTCCAAACTTATTACAAAATAAAACATAGGTGTTTGCATATTACAAATAAAAACATAGTCTCACATATTACAAATAAAAACACAGTCTCACATATTACACATTAAAACATAGTGCACACATAGTACAAATAAAAACATAGTCCCACATATTTCAAATTAAAACATAGTCCCACATATTACAAATTAAAGCATAGTCCCACACATTATGTAACATCTGAGTTATTCATTACTCGTCCGCCCCTTCGGCCTCGACTGCCACGTCCACCATGACTGGCTGGACCTCCTCTAGCAACTGTTGTTGCAGTCGTCAATGTGGAAGCACTCATCGATGTGGAAGCACCGTCTTTCTTCAGATCGGGGCAATATTTCATCCTATGCCCATAAGCCACGTAGAGCAAACATTGTCTAGTTGCTCCGCCAGCTTCAGATTGGTCCATATCGTTTCGGATGCGCTTTACCTTACGCCTGCCCCTGCTAGTTCGCCGAAGTCCAGGATCCTGGATGTATACTCTTTCACCATCGTTAACCTTGTTGAAATGGTCAACAACTCTAAACCCCTCACCTGTCCAGACATTTAGTACTGCCTCTTTTGAACAGTACGGAGACACGAAGGAGATAGCGTCCAACTGAATCTAGCCATAGGCAACCAACACATGTGAGCAAGGCAGGTGCAATAACTGCGGTTTGTTGCATGTACACTCACAAGTTGGATAAAATTCATTTCCAATTTTAACCTCATGCGTCTTCACCTCATTTGCAGAACCAAAACCATTAGTAGGAAGCTGAATCTCATACCTCCTTTCCTGATTACCTATGAGTGTGACAGTGTGCTTTTTTGCTTTCTTTATCTTCTCAGCCATGTACTCCATGACACGGCTACAATAAGGAGTGTTCTGATTATCTGCAATATGCTTCTTTGCTAACTCGTGCCTTTCTCTAAAATATCTCAAAGTGCCATGGAATACACCCTCCACAATAGATGTCAGTGGCAATGCTCTATTCCCTTTGAGTACAAAGTTATAGATCTCTGCAAGATTGGTTGTCATGTGGCCATACCTAGCTCCATGGGTGTCATGTAGAAAAGACCAATTCACTGGAGGCTCTTTCTCTATCCACTCAGAAAAAATCTTTATTGCCCTGCCCTTCTTTCTCTTCGTATTAGGAGGGTCAATTGCTGGCAAGTCACAAAGACCAACTGGCTCTTCAAGCTCCGCGATGACCTGCTTCTTAGTGAACTCATCTAGTTTTGACCAAATAAATTTGTATTTGCGCCGCTGGTTCTGCTTGCATAACTTTTTGAACAAGTTCATCAACCATTTGTTCTTGAACTGTGAGAAAAAATTTGCACCCAGATGGCGCATCCACCACCGGCTTTGCAAGTCCTTCCAAGGTGTTGGTTCGTCAGTAGTTGGATTAATCAATGTCTTCACGACCTTCAATATACCAGGATGTCTGTCATGAATGAGACACACATTTTTTCGGTCCTTCACGATTGCAATTTTAACTTGCCGGAAGAACCATACCCAGGTCGGAAAGTTCTCACCCTCCCCAAATGCCATGGCTAGTGGGATGATTTGGTTGTTCCCGTCCACACCAATAGCAGTCAGGATTTGCCCTTTGTACTGACCAGTCAAGAATGTACCATCCACAAACATCACAGGAGGACAATGCCACAAAGCTTCAATGCACATACCGAAAGAGAAGAATACTCGTTT
Organism: Hordeum marinum; assembly: GCA_022496015.1. NCBI lineage: Eukaryota > Viridiplantae > Streptophyta > Magnoliopsida > Poales > Poaceae > Hordeum > Hordeum marinum. The sequence continues at coordinate 475,178,278 of CM039678.1, forward strand.
CAACACCTTGTAATCTGGTATACTATCCAGCCTCGTGTGTTGTATGTTAACATAAGTGTCGGGATTCCTCTCCTTCAGTATGTCAAGGAGATGGACAACATTATCATATGAGTCGAAGAACGTCCCAAACCTTTCCTCCATAGCCTTTTACTTAGCCCTCCAAGCCTTCCCATATGGAATGTCATAATTCCATCTGACCTTCATTGTTGTTTGGATGTGTTTTGCTTCCATATCTTTCTTCTTCACTATCTTAGTATACATGAGTTGCGCTATGAGAGTTGAAGTAAGGTTTGGATGATGAACCAACATGTTTTTCCTCACACAATTATGCGGGATGACATTTGTGACAACCCAGTGGATGTTATACTTTGGCACATGGCCGTGCACCTTCGCAGGACAACCTGATTCAACACACTTCATGGTATATTTTGTTTGACTAGATATATGCGTCCGGAAAACCCTCTGCGTAGACATAGCCCACTTTATCACCGCATACTTCATTTTTTTCTTTGTGTCAAACGTAGCCCCGATCTGGACTTGGTTCAGATTATATTGCCATGGAGTCTCATGGCCATCGTTGACAGTAATGTCGGCGGATATGTCCTTCTCCCATGCAGCAGGAATCGATACCTCCTCCCCATCCTCGGAATTTTCAGAATCTAGATCCACTACAATCCCATCCTCTTCCTCTTCCTCCATCACCCTCTGCATTTCATCGCCTTCCTCATCCCCATCGGCAACACCAGAGGCAGCTAATACTATCGACTGAATACTTTTCCCAGTAGCATGACCACTAACATTGTGTGTCACATAATCTGACTCTTTCTCGGCTTGGGTAGCATTCACGTCCGCTGCCTGTGACCAGGATACATAAATCTCGTTAGCCACTTGACTACTCTAGCCTGATTCATACCCCACATTGGGTGGTACGATATTCTCCTCCTTCGCCACTGGTTGCACTAGGGCATACGGATAGACTCTTCGGTCTCTGGAACGACTTAACAGGGACAACCAATGCTGGCTCCTATCTATCAGAATCAACTCCCACTTGACATTTTTACAGGATTTGGTACAAAATGCATGAATACTGACGGAACAAACTTCAGGATCCAGGCCAAAACTAGTAGTCAACCAGTGCTTCAACTGCCTAATGTCCAGTCTGTCCGGGTCTGAAAGTGTCATCTCGCCTTTTTTTAACTCGCTAAGATCAACCCCCAACTCATTATATCGAACATTACCAGGGCCGTAATACACAGTGAAATTTACGGATTCAGACATTTTCACCTGTCAGACATTTCCAGCTTCTCATTATTCGCAACAAACAAATCTACACTTAAATAAACGTACACTACAATATACCTACATACACTAAAATGAACCTACACTAAAATAAACCTACACTAAAATAGCAAGCTTCCACTGAAAATGACTACACTAGCTAAACTAAATAAACCTATAGTATTAACACATACACTAAAATCACTACACTAATAAAACTAACCTAAACTAATTTTACGTACATTAATAAACTAACATAAACTAACAGAAAAAATGTATACCTTCGACGAGTGCCTGTGACCTTCTTCTTCCTCTCTACCTTCTTCTTCTTCCTCACCACTCCACCTTCTCACCATTCACACCTCCACCACCCCACCATGTCTCCTCCAAACGAACAACACACTACCCCATTGCAAAAAATGAGACCGTACGGTGGGGAGAGGGACACGATCTATTGATTTAGTGGATTGAAACGGAAAATGGGTGGAGGATGAAGGAGATCAAGGGGGGAGGATTATAGGTGCAAGAAAACAAGAGAGAGAGAGAGAGAGAGGGGATGAGCGACCAGGCAGGAGGAGGAAGGGAGCCAGCGTCGGGCCTTATCTAGGGGCTCTTCGGCCTCCTAGCGCCCTACGGGACCTCTTCGGCCTGGCATGGGCCGACGGCGGCCTCTTCGGCCTGCCTTAGGCCGACGGGCCCTCTTCTGACGGGACAGAGCCGACCGGTCCCCCGTCGGCCTAGCAGAGGCCGACCGGTCCCCCGTCAGCCTAGCAGATGCCGACCAGGTGTTATTTTTGATTTTTTTTAAACTGGGCATACTTTATTCGAATTTGGTGTATTTTTGGTGCTAGTTTAAAAAAACGACTAGGAAACCTTGACCATCTTTGATCAACGAGCTAGTTCAGTAGAGGCATACTAGGGACAAAGTGTTGTCTATTTATCCACACACGCAATGTGTTTCCAATCAATACAACTATAGCATGGATAATAAACGTTTATCATGAACAAGGAACTATAATAATAAACACTTCATTTATTGCCTCTAGGGCATATTTCCAAAAGTCTCCCACTTGCACTAGAGTCAATAATCTAGTTCACGTCACTATGTGATTTAAATTGTAATGAACCGAACACCCATGCAGTTTTGGTGTTGATCATGTATAGGCCTTGGAAGAGGTTTAGTCAACAGGTCTGCAACATTCAGATCCGTGTGCACTTTGCAAATATTTATATCCTTCTCCTCGATGTAATCGTGGATGGAATTGAAGCATCACTTTATGTGTCTGGTCCTCTTGTGAAACCTTGGTTCCTTGGCCAGAGCAATGGCACCAGTGTTGTCACAGAACAGAGTCATTGGATTCAATGCACTAGGCACTACTCCAAGATCTGTCATGAACTGCTTCATCCAGACACCTTCCTTCGATGCCTCTAAAACTGCGATGTACTCCGCTTCGCATGTAGAATCGGCAACCACACTTTGCTTGGAACTGCACTAGCTTACCGCTCCCCCGTTGAGAATAAATACGTATCCAGTTTGCGACTTAGAGTCATCCGGATCAGTGTCAAAGCTTGCATCGATGTAACCTTTTACGACGAGCTCTTCATCACCTCCATAAACGAGAAACATTTCCTTAGTCCTTTTCAGGTACTTAAGAATATTCTTGACCGCCGTCCAGTGTTCCATTCTAGGATCACTTTGAAACCTTCCGGCCATACTTATGGCAAGGCTGACATCGGGTCTTACGAACAGCATTGCATACATGATAGAGCCTATGGTTGAAGCATAGGGGATGACACTCATCTTCTCTGTATCTTCTGCAGTCACTGGGCATTGAGTCTTACTCAACTTCACACCTTGTAACATAGGCAAGAACCCCTTCTTGGACTGATCCATTTTGAACTTCTTCAAAACCTTATCAAGGTATGTGCTCTGTGAAAGTGCTATTAAGCGTCTTGATCTATCTCTATAGATCTTAATGCCTAATATGAAAGCAGCTTCTCCTAGGTCCTTCATTGAAAAACTCTTGTTCAAATATTCCTTCACTCTTTCCAGCATATCTATATTGTTTCCAATCAGCAATATGTCATCCACATATAATATTAGAAATGCTATAGAGCTCCCACTCACTTTCTTGTAAATACAAGCTTCTCCATAAACTTGTATAAACCCAAACGCTTTGATCACCTCATCAAAGCGCTTATTCCAACTCCGAGATGCTTGCACCAGTCCATAAATGGATCGCTGGAGTTTGCAAACTTTGTCAGCATTCTCTAGATCGACAAAACCTTCTAGTTGCATCATATACAACTCTTCCTCAAGGAAACCGTTGAGGAACGCTGTTTTGACATCCATCTGCCAAATTTCATAGTCGAAATATGCAGCTATTGCTAACATGATTCTGACGGACTTAAGCACCGCTACGGGTGAGAAGGTCTCATCGTAGTTAACTCCTTGAACTTGTGAAAAACCCTTTGCCACAAGTCGAGCTTTATAGACGGTGACATTACCGTCCACGTTCATCTTCTTCTTAAAGATCCATTTGTTCTGAATGGACTTTCGCCCTTCAGGTAATACTTCCAAAGTCCATACTTGGTTTTCATACATGGATCCCATCTCGGATTTCTTGGCATCTAACCATTTCTTGGAATCCGGGCCCATCATCGCTCCTCCATAGCTCATAGGTTCATTGTTGTCCAACAACATGACCTCCAAGACAGGGTTTCCGTACCACTCACGAGCAGTACGCGCCCTTGTCGACCTACGAGGTTCAATAGTAACTTGATTTGAAGCTTCATGATCATCGTCATTAACTTCCTCTTCAACCGTCGTAGGCTCCACAGAACATGTTTTTGCACCGCGCTACTCTCTGGTTGAAGTAAAGGTTCAATAACCTCATCAATCTCTATTTTCCTCCAACTCAATTCTTTCGAGAGAAACTCTTTCTCAAGAAATGTTCCATTCTTAGCGACAAACACTTTGCCTTCAGATCTGAGATAGAAGGTATACCCAACTGTCTCTTTCGGGTATCCTATAAAGATGCATTTCTCCGCTTTGGGTTCCAGCTTTTCAGGCTGAAGCTTTTTGACATAAGCATCACATCCCAAAACTTTAAGAAATGACAACTTTGGCCTCTTGCCAAACTACAGTTCATATGGCATCGTCTCAACGGATTTCGATGGTGCCCTATTTAAAGTGAATGTAGCTGTCTCTAATGCATAACCCCAAAACGATAGTGGCAAATCGGCAAGAGACATCATAGAACGCACCATATCTAATAAGGTTCGATTACGATGTTCGGACACACCATTACGCTATGGTGTTCCAGGCAGTGTCAACTGTGAAACAATTCCACACTGTCTTAAGTGATTGCCAAACTCATAACTCAGATATTCACCTCCTCGACCAGATCGTAGGAATTTGATCTTCTTGTTACGATGATTCTCAACTTCACTCTGAAATTGCTTGAACCTTTCAAACATTTCAGACTTATGTTTCATTAAGTAAATATACCCATATCTACTTAAATCATCAGTGAAGGTGAGAAAATAACGATATCCACCGCGCGCTACAACATTCATTGGACCGCACACATCAGTATGTATGATTTCCAACAAGTCACTTGCCCGTTCCATTGTTCCAGAGAACGGCGTTTTAGTCATCTTGCCCACGAGACATGGTTCACATGTGTCTAGTGATTCAAAATCAAGTGACCATCAGCATGGAGCTTCCTCATGCGTTTTACACTAATATGACCCAACCGGTAGTGCCACAAGAAAGTGGTACTATCATTATCAACTCTACATCTTTTGGCATCAATGTTATGAATATGTGTATCATCACTAGCAAGATTCAAGATGAATAAACCCCTCACATTGGGTGCATGATCATAAAAGATATTACTCATATAAATAGAACAACCATTATTCTCTGATTTAAATCAGTAGCCATCTTGCAATAAACAAGATCCAGATATAATGTTCATGCTTAACGCGGGCACTAAATAACAATTATTCAGGTTCATCACTAATCCCGATGATAATCGAAGAGAGAGCATGCCGACGTCGATCACATCAACCTTGGAACCATTTCCCACTCGCATCGTCACTTCGTCCTTAGCCACCCTCCATCTATTCTGTAGGTCTTGCTTTGAGTTGCTAATGTGAGCAACCGAACCGGTATCAAATACCGAGGCACTACAATGAGAGCTAGTAAGGTACACATCAATAACATGTATATCATATATACCTTGTTTGTTGTTGGCCGCCTTCTTGTCAGCCAGGTACTCGGGGCAGTTCCACTTCCAGTGACCAGTTCCCTTGCAATGAAAGCACTCAGTTTCTACCTTGGGTCTAGCCTTGGGTTTCTTTATAGGAGGAGCAACTGCTTTGCCATCCTTCTTGGATTTAACCTTCTTGCCCTTGCCCTTGCCATTCTTCTTGAAACTAGTGGCTTTATTAACCATCAACACTTGATGTTCTTTCTGGATTTTAGACTCAGCGACTTTCAGCATCGCAAACAGCTCGGCGACAGACTTGTTCATCCCGTGCATGTTATAGTTCATCACAAAGCTCTTGTAGCTAGGTGGTAGTGATTGAAGAACTCTATCAATGATCGCCTCTGGTGGGAGGGAAATTCCCAACACCGTCAGACGAGTCGAATACCCAAACATTCTAAGTATATGTTCACCGATAGACCCATTCTCCTCCATTTTGCAAGCATAGAACTTATCGGAGGTCTCATACCTCTCGATTCGGGCATTCTTCTGAAAGATAAACTTCAACTCCTGGAACATCTCATATGCTCCATGACATTCAAAACGTCTTTGAAGTCCCGGTTCTAAGCCATACAATATTGCACACTGAACTATTGAGTAATCTCTAGAACGTGCCTCCCAAGTGTTCTTAACGTCTTCGGATGACATGTCTTCGGGTTGGTCACCAAGCGATGCATCAAGGACATATGATTTCTAGGAAGCCATGAGGATAATCCTCAGATTACGGGCCCAGTCCACAAAGTTACTTCCATCATCTTTCAACTTAGCTTTCTCTCGGAACGCATTAAAATTCACGGATGCTACTGCACAAGCCATGGATCTACAACATAAATATGCAACGGTTACTTAGACTATTGTTCAAGATAATGAGTTTAGTTAATCAAATTACTAAAGCTCCCACTCAAATTGACATCCCTCAGGTCATCTGAGTGTCACATGATCCATATTCACCAACTCAATTCCGATCATCATGTGAGTTGAGGTGGTTTCAATGGTGAACATCATCATGTTGATCATATCTACTATATGACTCATGTTCGACCTTTCGGTCGCTTGTGTTCCGAGTGTTGGAAATATGCCCTAGAGGCAATAATAAATTGGTTATTATCATATTTCCTTGTTCATGATAATCGTTTATTATCCATGCTATAATTGTGTTGATCGGAAACTCAGATACATGTGTGGATACATAGACAACACCATGTCCCTAGTATGCGTCTAATAGACTAACTCGTTGATCAAAGATGGCTATGGTTTCCTAGTCATGGACATGAGATGTCATTTGATAACGGGATCACATCATTAGGAGAATGATGTGATGGACAAGACCCAAACTACAAACGTAGCATATGACCGTGTCAGTTTAATGCTACTGTTTTCTGCATGACAAGTGTCTGTTCCTATGACCATGAGATCATGCAACTCACTCACACCGGAGGAGTGCCTTGTGTGTATCAAATGTCACAACGTAACTAGGTGATTATAAAGGTACTCTACAGGTATCTCCAAGGGTGTCTGTTGGGTTGGCATGGATCAAAACTGGGATTTATTACTCCGTGTGACGGAGAGGTATCTTAGGGCCCACTTAGTAATACAACATCACAACAAGCCTTGCAAGCAACGTGACTAAGTGTTAGTCACGATAAATTGTATTACGGAATGAGTAAAGAGACTTGCCGGTAACAAGGTTGAACTAGGTATGGAGATACCGACGGTCGAATCTCGGGCAAGTAACATACCGAAGAACAAAGGGAACATCATACGGGATTAACTGAATCCTTGACATAGAGGTTCGACCGATAAAGATCTTCGTAGAATATGTAGGAACCAATATGGGCATCCAGGTCCCACTATTGGTTATTGACCGTAGAGGTGTCTCGGTCATGTCTACATAGTTCTCGAACCCGCAGGGTCTGCACACTTAAGGTTCGGTGACGTTTCAGTAGTATAGAGTTATGCATGGTGGTGACCGAAGGTTATTAGGAGTCCCAAATGAGATCCCAGACATCACGAGGAGCTCCGGAATGGTCTGGAGGTAAAGATTGATATATACGAAGTCCTATTTTGGTCGCCTGAAAAGTTTCGGGCTCATCGGTAGTGTATCAGGAGTGCCGGTAGTGTACCGGGAGACCATCGGGAGGGGTATTTCGACCCAAGAGGCTACATGGGCTGTGGGAGAGTGAATACCAGCCCTTAGTGGTCTAGTGGAAGTCCCACACAAGGACCATGCATCTAGGAAAGAAAATCCCAAAGAGAAAAGGTGGAAAAAGGCAAAAAAGGCAAAAAAGAAAGGAGTCCTAGTCCTACTAGGATTGGAGGAGGATTCCTCCTCTCCTATCCACTTTGGCCGAAGCCTCCTTGGGCTGGCCCTTTGGCCAAGCCTCCTCCTATCTTCCTCTTATATATACTAGAGGTTTTAGGGTTTTTGCACTAGATTTTCAGCCACGTGCTACCCATTCCTCTAGTGCATAGTTTCCCCTCTACATCGGTTTTCTGCAGTGCTTAGGCGAAGCCTTGTTGGAATTGCTCCACCACCATCGCCATGCCGCCGTCATGCTGCCGGAGAACTCGTTTACCTCTCTGCTCCCTCTTGCTGGATCAAGAAGGCGGAGATCGTCATCGAGCTGTACATGTGCTGAACGCGGAGGTGGCGTCCGTTCGGCGCTAGATCGGAAGGACCGTGATCAAGATTGCGAGACGGATCGTGATGAGATCGCGGGACGGATCGTGATGAGTTCGCAAGACGGATCGTGATGAGATCGCAGGACGGATCGCGATGAGTTCGCGGGACGGATCGTGATTGGATCGCGGGACGGATCGTGATGAGATCATGGGACGCTCGGTGATTTGGATCGCGAAGACGTTCGACTACACCAACCGCGTTTCTTAACACTTCCCGCTTAGCGATCTACAAGGGTATGTAGATCCACTCCCCCTCTGGTAGATGCTCATCACCATGGATAGATCTTGCGTGTGCGTAGGAAATTTTTTGTTTCCCATGCGACGTTCCCCAACAGTGGCATCATGAGCTAGGTCTATGTGTAGATGAGATCTCGAGTAGAACACAAAGAGTTTGTGGGCGTTGATGCTTAGATTGCTTCCTCCCTTAGTCGTGTTTTGGTTCATCGGTATTATGGGATGAAGCGGCCTGGACCAACCTTACTCGTACGCTTATGAGAGACCGGTTCTATCGACTAACGTGTAACTTCGTTGCACAAAGATGGCTGGCGGGTGTCTGTTTCTCCTACTTTAGTTGGATCAGATTCGACTAAGGCGGTCCTTGAGAAGGTTGAAAAGCAACTTATGTATCACCGTTCTAGTTTATGCATAGGTGAGAACTATTCTTGCTAGATACCCATAGTAGCCACGTAAAACATGCAACAACAATTAGAGGACGTCTAACTTTGTTGTATAGAATATCACGACTTGCATGTCGATGAGTACGGCAACCGGAAGGAGCCATAGGGTTGTCTTTAATTATTGTATGACCTGCGTGTCAATCATTAAGCACTATGTAATGCTTTACTTTATCGCTAAACGGTAGCAATAGTAGTAGAAGCATGGTGGGTGCGACAACCCCGATGGTGACACGTTGATGGAGATCATGGTGTCATGCCGGTGATGATGGAGATCATGCCAGTGCTTTCAAGATGGAGATCAAAAGCACAAGTTCATGGCCATATCATGTCACTTATGATTTGCATGTGATGTTAATCCTTATATGCACCTTGTTTTGCTTAGGACGACGATAGCATTATAAGGTGATCCCTCACTTAATTTCAAGATAAAATGTGTTCTCCCCGAGTGTGCACCGTTGCGAAAGTTCATCATGTCGAGACACCACGTGATGATCGGGTGTGATAGACTCTACGTTCACATACAACGGGTGCAAGCCAGTGTTTCACATGCAGAACACTCGGGTTAAACTTGACGAGCCTAGCATGTACAGACATGGCCTTGGAACACAAGAGACCGAAAGGCTGAACATGAGTCATATAGTAGATATGATCAACATGATGATGTTCACCATTGAAACTACCTCAACTCACGTGATGATCGGACTTGGGTTGGTGATTTTGGATCATGTATCACTCGAATGACCGGAGGGATGTCAATTTGAGTGGGAGTTCTTCAGTACTATGATTAATTGAACTCATTATTATGAACACAATTAGTAGTGTCTTTGCAAATTATGTTGTAGATTACTTGCTCGCGATGTAGCTCCCTTGAGTTTTTTATATGTTCCTAGAGAAATAGAGTTGAAATATGATGGTAGCAATATTGCGGACTTGGGTCCATGATTTGAGGATTGTCCTCATTGCTACACAGAAGGCTTATGTCCTTAATGCACCGCTCGGTGTGCCACCCCCTCTAGCGTCGTCTGTAGATGTTGTGAACATCTGATAGGCGCATTTCAATGACTACTTGATAGTTTAGTGCGTCATGCATTATGGCTTACAATTGAGGCTCCAAAACGTTTTGAACGTCACAGAACATATGAGATGTTCTAAGAGCTGAAATTAGGATCTCAAGCTTATACCCGTGCTGTGAGATATGAGATCTCCAACAAGATTCTTTGCCTACAAGATGAAGGAGAATAGCTCAATCGTTGAGCATGTGCTCAGATTGTCTGGGTGCTACAGTCGCTTGAATCGAGTGGGAGTTGATCTTCTAGATAAGATAGTGATTGATATAGTTCTCCAAGGCACTGTCACTAAGCTACTAGAACTTGGTGATGAACTATAAAATGCCAGGGATAGAAATAATGATCCCTGAGCTGTTCGCAATGTTTGACACCGCGAAGGTAGAAATCAAGAAGGAGCATCAAGTGTTGATGGTTAGTCAAACCACTAGTTTCGAGAAGGGCAAGAGCAAGGAGGGAAACTTCATGGATAGCAAGTCAGTTGCTGCTCCAGTGAAGCAACCCAAAGTTGAACTCAAACCCGAGACTAAGTGCTTCGATTATGAGGAGAGCGAGCGGAACAACCCTAGATACTTGGTAGATAAGAAGGCTGGCAACGTCAACAGAAGTATATTTGATATACGTGTTATTGATGTGTACCTTGCTAGTACTCCTAGTAGTACCTAGGTATTGGATACCGGTTCGGTTGCTAAATGTTAGTAACTCGAAATAAAAGCTACGGAATAAATGGAGAACTAGCTAAGGGTGAGGTGACGATGTGTGTTGGAAATGTTTCCAAGGTTGATGTGATCGACATCGCACGCTCTCTCTACCTTCGGGATTAGTGACGAACCTAAATAAATGTTATTTGGTGTTTTGCGTTGAGCATGAGCATGATTAGATCGTGTTTATTGCAACACAGTTATTCATTTAAGTTAGAGAATAATTTTTATTCTATTTACATGAATAATACCTTCAATGGTTATGCACCCAGTGAGAATGGTTTGTTGAATCTTGATCATAGTAATACACATGTTCATAACATTGATGCCAAAGGATACAAAGTTAATAATGATAGTACCACATACTTGTGGCACTACCGCTAGATGTCAAATTGGTATAAAGCACATGAAGAAACTCCATGTTGATGGATCTTTGGACTCATTCGATTTCGAATCGGTTGAGACATGCGAACCATGCCTCTTGGGCAAGATGATTAAGGACCCCGTTTTCCGGATTGATGGAGCGGGCAAGTGATTTATTGGAAATGGTACATGTTGATGTATGCAATCCAATGAGTCTTGTAGCGTGCGGTGGATACCGTTATTTTCTTACCTTCACTGATGATTTGAGTAGATATAGTGTATGTTTACTTAATGAAACACAAGTCTGAATCGTTTGAAAAGTTAAAGAAAATTCAGAGTGAAGTTTAAGATCATCGTGACAAGAAGATAAAAATGTCTGCGATATGATCTTGGAGGTGAATATCTGATTTACGAGTTTGGCATACAACTTTAGACAATGTGATAGTCGTTTCACAACTCACGCCACCTGGAACACCATAGTGTGATGGTGTGTCCGAACATCATAGTTGTGCTCTATTGGATATGGTGCGGGCTATGATGTCTCTTATCATTTTGCTGCTATAGTTTTCGGGTTATGCATTGGAGACAACTACATTCACTTTAAATAGGGCACCATCTAAATCCGTTCAGATGACACCGTGTGAATTATGGTTTGATATAAACCTAAGCTGTCATTTCTTAATGTTTGGGGCCGCGACGCTTGTGTGGAAAAATGTTTTCACCTAATGAGCTCGAACCCAAAGCGGACAAATGCATCTTCATAGATTACCCTAAGAACAGTTGGGTGAACCTTCTATCTCAGATCCAAGCATAAAGTGTTTGTTGCTAAAACGGGTCCTTTCCCGAGAAAAAGTTTCTCTCGAAAGAATTGAGTGGGAGGAAGATAGAACTTGATGAGGTTGTTGAACCTTTGTTTCAACCAGAGACTAGCGCAGCACAGAAAGATGTTTCTGTGGAACCTACGTCAGTTGAAGAGGAAGTAAATGATGATGATTATGAAGCTTCAGATCAAGTTACTATCGAACCTCGTAGGTTGACAAGGATGCGTACTGCTCCTGAGTGGTACAATAACCCTGTCTTGGAGGTCATGTTGTTGGACAACGATGAACCTACGAGATATGGAGAAGCGATGATGGGCCCGGATTCCGACAAATGGTTGGAGGCCATGAAATCCGAGAACGGATCCATGTATGAAAACCAAGTATAGACTTTGGTAGACTTGCTCGTTGGACGACAGGTTGTCGAGTACAAATGGACCTTTAAAATGAAGATAGATGCTGATGGTAAATGTCACCAATTATAAAGCTCGACTTGTCGCAAAGAAGTTTCCGACAAAGTTCAAGGAGTTAACTGTGATGAGACTTTCTCACTCGTAGCGATGCTAAAGTCTGTTGGAATTATGTTAGCAGTTGCTGCATTTTTCAATTATGAAATCTGGCAGATGGATGTCAAAACATCGTTTCCTTCCTTAAGGAAAGGTTGTATGAGATACAACTAGAAGGTTTTGTCAGTCCTAAGGATGCTAAAAGGTGTGCAAGCTTCAGTGATCCTTCTATGAACTGAAGCAAGCATCTCAGAGTTGGAATATACACTTTGATGAGGTGATCAAAGTTTTTGAGTCTATACAAAGTTTATGAGGAACTTGTATTTACAATAAAGTGAGTGGGAGCACTATAGAGTTTCTGGTAAGCATATGTGGTTGACATATTGTTGATCGGAAATGATGTAGAATTTCTGGAAAGCATAAACGATTGTTTGAAAAGAGTTTTTCAAAGGAAGACCTGGATAAAGCTACCTAATTGTTGAGAACCAAGATATATAGAGATAGATAAAGATGCTTGATGAGACTTTCAATGAGTACATACCTTGACAAGATTTTGAGAGTTCAAAATGGATGAGTCAGAGAAAGAGTTCTTGCCTGATTCATAAGGTGTGAAGTTGAGTGAGACTCAAAGCTCGACAACAGCAGAAGAAAGAGAAAGGATGAACGTCGTCCCCTATGCCTTAGCCATAGGCTCTGTATAGTATGCCATGTTGTGTACCGCACTTGTGTGTGCCTTGCCATGAGTCCGTCAAGGGGTACAAGAGTGATCCAGGAGTGGATCATTGGACAGCGGTCAAGATTATCCTTAGTGACTAAAAGACTAAAGAAATGTTTCTCGATTATGAAGGTAAGAAAGAGTTCGTCGTAAAGAGTTACGTCGATGCAAGCTTTGACACCAATCCGGATGACTCTTAGTAGCAATCCGGATACGTATAGTAGAGCAGCCATTCAAATTAGCTCCAAGTGGAGTGTGCTAGCAATGTTTACAGTTTGACATAGAGGTTTGGAAAGCACACACGGATCTAAATGTCGCAGACCCGTTGGCTATAAGACCTCTCTCACATGCAAAGCATGATCGAGCCCTAGAACTCATTGGGTGTTAGATTCATAACAATGCAAATCACATGGTGATGTGAACTAGATTATTGACTCTAGTGCAAGTGGGAGATTGTTGGAAATATACCCTAGAGGCAATAGTTATTATCATATTTCCTTGTTCATGATAATCGTTTATTATCCATGCTATAATTGTGTTGATAGGAAACTCAGTTACATGTGTGGATACATAGACAACACCATGTCCCTAGTATGCCTCTAATAGACTAGCTCGTTGATCAAAGATGGCTATGGTTTCCTAGTCATGGACATGAGATGTCATTTGATAACCGGATCACATCATTAGGAGAATGATGTGATGGACAAGACCCAAACTACAAACGTAGCATATGATCGTGTCAGTTTAATGCGACTGTTTTCTCCATGTCAAGTGTCTGTTCCTATGACCATGAGATCATGCAACTCACTGTCACCAGAGGAGTGCCTTGTGTGTATAAAACGTCGCAATGTAACTGGGTGACTATAAAGGTACTCTACAGGTATCTCCGAGGGTGTCTATTGGGTTGGCATGGATCAAGACTGGAATTTGTTACTCCGTGTGACGAAGAGGTATCTCAGGGCCCACTCGGTAATACAACATCACAACAAGCCTTGAAAGCAATGTGACTAAGTGTTAGTCACGAGATCTTGTGTTACGTAACAAGTAAAGAGACTTGCCGGTAACGAGGTTGAACTAGGTATGGAGATACCGACGATCGAATCTCGGGCAAGTAACATACCGAAGAACAAAGGGAACATCATACGGGATTAACTAAATCCTTGACATAGAGGTTTGATCGATAAAGATCTTCATAGAATATGTAGGAAACAATTTGGGCATCCAGGTCCCGCTATTTTTTATTGACTGTAGAGGTGTCTCGGTCATGTCTACATAGTTCTCGAACCCGCAGGGTCTGAACACTTAAGGTTCGATGACGTTTTGGTAGTATAGAGTTATCCATCATGGTGACAGAAGGTTGTTCGGAGTCCCGGATGAGATCCCAGACGTCATTAGGAGCTCCGAAATGGTCCGGAGGTAAAGATTTATATATAGGAAGTCCTATTTTGGTCGCCAAAAAAGTTTCGGGCTCATCGGTAGTGTACCAGGAGTGCCGGTAGTGTACCGGGAGACCATCGGGAGGGGTATTTCGACCCAAGAGGATACATGGGCTGTGGTAGAGTTAATACCAACCCTTAGTGGGCTGGTGTAAGTCCCACGCAAGGCCCATGCGGCTGGGAAAGAAAAGCCCAAAGAGAAAAGGTGGAAAAAGGCAAAAAAGGCAAAAAAGAAAGGAGTCCTAGTCCTACTAGGATTGGAGGAGAATTCCTCCTCTCCTATCCACTTCGGCCGAAGCCTCCTAGGGCTGGCCCTTTGTCCAAGCCTCCTCCTATCTTCCTCTTATATATACTAGAGGTTTTAGGGGTTTTGCACTAGATTTTCAGCCACGTGCTACCCGTTCCTCTAGTGCATAGTTTCTCCTCTAGATCGGTTTTCTGCAGTGCTTAGGCAAAGCCCTGCCGGAATTGCTCCACCACCATAGCCGCAGCACCGTCATGCTGCCAGAGAACTCGTCTACCACTCCGTTCCCTCTTGCTGGATCAAGAAGGCGGAGATCGTCATCGAGCTGTACGTGTGCTGAACGCGGAGGTGCCGTCCGTTCGGCGCTAGATCAGAAGGACCGTGATCAAGATTGCGATACGGATCGGGATGAGATCACGGGACGAATCGTGATGAGTTCGCGGGACGGATCATGATGAGATCGCAGGATGCTCGGCGATTTTGGATCGCGAAGACGTTCGACTACATTAACCGCGTTTCTTAATGCTTCCCGCTTAGCGATCTACAAGGGTATGTAGATCCACTCTCCCTCTCGTAGATGCTCATCACCATGGATAGATCTTGCGTGTGTTGTAGCAAAAAAAAATTCCCATGCGACTTTCCCCAACACCAAGGCCATGTGTGTACATGCTAGGCTCGTCAAGTTTAACCCGAGTGTTCTGCATGTGCAAAACTAGCTTGCACCCGTTGTATGTGAACGTAGAGTCTATCACACCCGATCATCACGTGGTGTCTCGACATGACAAACTTTCATAATGGTGCACACTCGGGGAGAACACAATTCATCTTAACATTTAAGTGAGGGATCACCTTATAATGCTACTGTCATCCTAAGCAAAACAAGGTGCATAAAAGGATTAACATCACATGCAAATCATAAGTGACATGATATGGCCATGAACTTGTGCATTTGATCTCCATCTAGAAAGCACTGGCATGATCTCCATTGTCACCGGCATGACACCATGATCTCCATCATCTTGATCTCCATCAACGTGTCGCCATCGGGGTTGTCACGCCCACCATGCTTCTACTACTATTGCTACCATTTAGCGATAAAGTAAAGCATTACATAGCGCTTAATGATTGACACGCAGGTCATACAATAATTAAAGACAACCCTATGGCTCCTGCCGGTTGTCGTACTCATCGGCATGCAAGTCGTGATATTCTATACAACACATGATCATCTCATACATCACATATATCTCATCATGTAATTGGCCAGATCACATCACAACATACCCTGCAAAAACAAGTTAGACGTCCTCTAATTGTTGTTGCATGTTTTACGTGGCTGCTACGGGTATCTAGCAAGAACAATTCCGACCTACGCATAAACCACAACGGTGATACATAAGTTGCTTTTCAACCTTCTCAAGGACCGCCTTAGTCGAATTCGATCAAACTAAAGTAGGAGAAAGAGACACCCGCCAGCCATCTTTGTGCAACGAAGTTACATGTCAATCGATGGAACCGGTCTCTCGTAAGCGTACGAGTAAGGTTTGTCCAGGCCGCTTCATCCCACAATACCGATGAACCAAAACACAACGAAGGAAGGAAGCAATCTAAGAATCAATGCCCACAAACTCTTTATGTTCTACTCGAGATCTCATCTACACATAGACCTAGCCCATGATGCCACTGTTGGGGAACGTTGCATGGGAAACAAAAAATTTCCTATGCACACACAAGATCTATCCATGGTGATGAGCATCTATGAGAGGGAGAGTGGATCTATGTACCCTTGTAGATCGCTAAGCGGGAAGCGTTCAGAAACGCGGTTGATGTAGTCAAACGTCTTCGCGATCCAAATTTCCAAGCGTCCCGCGATCCAATCACGATCCATCCCGATCTAGCACCGAACGAACGGCACCTCCGCGTTCAGCACACGTACGACTTGATGACGATCTCCGCCTTCTTGATACAGCAAGAGGGAGGGGAGAGGTAGACGATTTCTTCGACAGTGCGACGGCGTCGCGGCAATGGTGGTGGAGTGATTCCAGAAGTGGAGGAGGAGTCCTCCTCCTCCACTCCTAGTAGGATTAGGACTCCTTCCTTATTTTCACCTTTTTGCCTTTTCCCACCTTTTCCACTTTGGAATTTCTTCCCAGACGCATGGGCCTTCTATGGGACTTCGGCTAGCCTACTAAGGGCTGGTATTCATCCTCCCATAGCCCATGTAGCCTCTTGGGTCGAAATACACCTCCCAATGGTCCCCTGGTACCCTCCCGGTACACTACCGATGAGCCCAGAACTTTTCCGGTGACCAAAACAAGACTTCCTATATATCAATCTTTACCTCCGGACCATTCCGAAGCTCCTCGTGATGTCCGGGATCTTGTATTACAGAACGAGTAAGTGTTAGTTACGGGATCTTGTATGACTAAGTGTTAGTCACAGGATCTTGTATTACGGAACGAGTAAAGAGACTTGCCGGTAATGATGTTGAACTAGGTATGGAGATACTGACGATCGAATCGCGGGCAAGTAACATACCGAAGAACAAAGGGAACATCATACAGGATTAATATGGGCAAAGATATGGGCAAAGATATTCGACCGACAAAGATATTCGTAGAATATGTAGGAACCAATATGGGCATCCAGGTCCCGTTATTGGTTATTGACAATAGAGGTGTCTCGGTCATGTCTACATAGTTCTCGAACCCGCAGGGTCTACACACTTAAGGTTTGGTGACATTTCAGTAGTATAGAGTTATGCATGAGGGTAACCGAAGGTTGTTCGGAGTCCCGTATGAGATCTCGTACATCACGAGGAGCTCCGGAATGGTCCGGAGGTAAAGATTGATATATAGGAAGTCCTATTTTGGTCACCAGAAAAGTTTCGGGCTCATCAGTAGTGTACCGGGAGTGCCGAGAGGGTATCAGGGGACCATCGGGAGGTGTATTTCGACCCAAGAGGCTACATGGGCTGTGGGAGGATGAATACCAGCCCTTAGTGGGCTGGCCGAAGTCCCATAGAAGGCCCATGCGTCTAGGAAGAAATTCCAACGTGGAAAAGGTGGAAAAAGGCAAAAAGGTGGAAATAAGGAAGGAGTCCTAATCCTACAAGGAGTGGAGGAGGAGGACTCCTCCTCTCCACTTCGGCTGAAGCCTCCTAGGGCTGGACCTTGCGCCAACCCTCCTCCTCTCCTCCTCCTATATATATACTAGAGGTTTTAGGGCTTTTTCACTAAGATTTTCAACCACGTGCAACCCTACCCTCTAGTCCGTAGTTTCTCCTCTAGATCGGTTTCAGCAGTGCTTAGGCGAAGCCCTGCTGAAATTACTCCACCACCATCGCCATAAAGCCGCCACGCTGCCGGAGAGCTCCTCTACCTCTCCGCTCCCTCTTGCTGGATCAAGAAGGCGAAGATCGTTATCAAGCCGTACGTGTGCTGAACGCGAAGGTGCCATCCGTTCGGTGCTAGATCAGGACTGATCATGATTGGATCGCGGGACGCTCGGCGATTTGGATCACGAGGACGTTCGACTACATCAACCGTGTTTCTTAATGCTTCCCGCTTAGCGATCTACAAGGGTACGTAGACCCACTCTCCCTCTCGTAGATGCTCATCACCATGGATAGATCTTGCGTGTGCTAAGGAAAGTTTTTGTTTCCCATGCAACATTCCCCAACAGTGGCATCATGAGCTAGGTCTAGGTGTAGATGGGATCTCGAGTAGAACACAAAGAGTTTGTGGGCGTTGATGCTTAGATTGCTTCCTCCCTTGGTCGTGTTTTGGTTCAGTGGTATTGTGGGATGAAGCGGCCTAGACCAACCTTACTCGTACGCTTACGAGAGACCGGTTCGATCGACTGATGTGTAACTTCGTTGCACAAAGATGGCTGGCGGGTGTCTGTTTCTCCTACTTTAGTTGGATCAGATTCGACTAAGGCGGTCCTTGAGAAGGTTGAAAATCAACTTATGTATCACCGTTGTGGTTTATGCATAGGTGAGAATTGTTCTTGCTAGATACCCGTAGCAGCCACGTAAAACATGCAACAACAATTAGAGGATGTTTAACTTGTTTTTGCAGGGTATATTGTGATGTGATATGGCCAATTACAAAAATGAGATATATGTGATGTATGAGATGATCATGTGTTGTATAGAATATCATGACTTGCATGTCGATGAGTACGGCAACCGACAGAAGCCATAGGGTTGTCTTTAATTATTGTATGACCCGCGTGTCAATCATTAAGCGCTATGTAATGCTTTACTTTATCGCTAAACGGTAGCAATAGTAGTAGGAGCATGGTGGGCACGACAACTCCGATGGCAACACATTGATGGAGATCAAGATGATGGATATCATGGCGTCATGCCGGTGACGATGGAGATCATGCCAGTGCTTTCAAGATGGAGATCAAAAGCACATCTGTTGGAAATATGCCCTAGAGGCAATAATAAAATGGTTATTATTGTATTTCCTAGTTCATGATAATTGTCTATTGTTGATGCTATAATTGTGTTAACCGGAAACCGTAATACATTTGTGAATACATAGACCACAACATGTCCCTAGTGAGCCTCTAGTTGACTAGCTCGTTGATCAATAGATGGTCACGGTTTCATGACCATGGGCATTGGATGTCATTGATAACGGGGTCGCATCATTAGGAGAATGATGTGATGGAAGAGACCCAATGCTAAGCGTAGCACAAGATCGTGTAGTTCGTTTGCTAAAGCTTTTCAATGTCAAGTATCGTTTCCTTAGACCATGAGATTGTGCAACTCCCGGATACCGTAGGAATGCTTTGGGTGTGCCAAACCTCACAACGTAACTGGATGGCTATAAAGGTGCACTACGGGTATCTCCGAAAGTGTCTGTTGGGTTGGCACGAATCGAGACTGGGATTTGTCACTCCGTGTGACGGAGAGGTATCTTTGGGCCCACTCGGTAAGACATCATCCCCTATGAGATTCTTGCCAATGTTACAAGGTGTGAGATTGAGTAGGACTCAATGCCCGACCACGGCAAAGGATAGAGAATACATGAGTGTCATCCCCTATGCTTCAGCCATAGGCTCTATTATGTATGCCATGCTGTGTACCAGACATGATGCGAACCTTGCCATAAGTTTGGTAGGGAAGTACTTGAAAATGACAAAGGACATGTTTCTCGTATATGGAGGTGCCGAAGAGCTCGTCGTAAAGGGTTACGTCGATGCTAGCTTCGACACAGATCCGGACGACTCCACGTCGCAAACTGGATACGTGTATGTTTTGAACGGAGGGGCAGTCAGCTGGTGCAACAGCAAGCAAAGCGTCGTGGCAGCATCTACATGTGAAGCGGAGTACATAGCTGCTTCGGAAGCAACAAAGGAAGGAGTCTGGATGAAGGAGTTCATCAGTGACCTAGGAGTAATTCCAAGTGCATCGGGCCCGATGACTCTATTCTGTGACAACACTGGAGCTATTGCCCTTGCGAAGGAGCCCAGGTTTCACAAGAAGACAAGACACATCAAGCGCCGCTTCAACTCCATCCATGATTACATTCAGGAGGGAGATATAGATATTTGTAAAGTGCATACAGATCTGAATGCCGCAGATCCGTTGACTAAACCTCTCTCATGAGCAAAACATGATCAACACCAGAATGCTATGGGTGTTCGATTCATCACAATGTAAATAGATTATTGACTCTAGTGCAAGTGGGAGACTGTTGGAAATATGCCCTAGAGGCAATAATAAAATGGTTATTATTGTATTTCCTAGTTCATGATAATTGTCTATTGTTCATGCTATAATTGTGTTAACTGGAAACCATAATCCATTTGTGAATACATAGACCACAACATGTCCCTAGTGAGCCTCTAGTTGACTAGCTCGTTGATCAATAGATGGTCATGGTTTCATGACCATGGGCATTGGATGTCATTTATAATGGGGTCACATCATTAGGAGAATGATGTGATGGACAAGACCCAATGCTAAGCGTAGCACAAGATCGTGTAGTTCGTTTGCTAAAGCTTTTCAATGTCAAGTATCATTTCCTTAGACCATGAGATTGTGCAACTCCCGGATACCCGTAGGAATGCTTTGGGTGTGCCAAACGTCACAACGTAACTGGGTGGCTATAAAGGTGCACTATGGGTATCTCCGAAAGTGTCTATTGGGTTGGCACGAATCGAGACTGGGATTTATCACTCCGTGTGATGGAGAGGTATCTCTGGGCCCACTCGGTAAGACATCATCATAATGAGCTCAATGTGACTAAGGAGTTAGCCACGGGATGATGTATTACGGAACAAGTAAAGAGACTTGCCGGTAATGAGATTGAACAAGGTATAGAGATACCGACGATCGAATCTCGGGCAAGTATCATACCGATAGACAAAGGGAATTGTATACGGGATTGATTGAATCCCCGACATCGTGGTTCATCCGATGAAATCATCATGGAGCATGTGGGAGCCAACATGGGTATCCAGATCTCGCTATTGGTTATTGACCGGAGAGGTGTCTCGGTCATGTCTACATGTCTCCCGAACCCGTAGGGTCTACACACTTAAGGTTCGATGACGCTAGGGTTATAGGGAAATGGTATACGTGATTTCCGAAGGTTGTTTGGAGTCTCGGATGAGATCCCGGACGTCACGAGGAGCTTCGGAATGGTCCGGAGGTAAAGATTGATATATAGGAAGTCTTGTTTTGGTCACCGGAAAGTTTTCGGGCTCATTGGTAGTGTACCGAGAGTGTCGGGAGGGTGCTGGAGGACCCCCGGGAGGGGGGTGACGACCATAGGACTTCGTGGACCCTTAGAGGAGGTGTACCAGCCCTTGTTGGGCTGGCCAAGACCTTCTAGAAAGTCCCATGCAGCTGGAGACCTCTCCTTCCTCAACCTCTCCTTCCTCCTTGCTGGATCAAGGCGTAGGAGACTTCATCGGGCTGCACGTGTGTTGAACGCGTAGGCACCGTTGTTCGGCGTTGAGATCGGAATCCACCGCGATCTGAATCGCTGCGAGTACGAATCCACCAACCGCGTTTTTGTAACGCTTTTGCTTAGCGATCTTCAAAGGTATGAAGATGCAATCTCTCCCCACTCGTTGCTGGTTTCTCCATGGATAGATCTTGGTGGTCGTAGGAATTTTTTTGATTTACTACTACGTCTCCCAAAAGTGGCATCATGAGCTAGGTCTATGCGTAGAATCTATGCACGAGTAGAACACAAGTTGTTGTGGGCGTCGATTTTGTTAATATGCTTACCACTACTAGTCTTATCTTGATTCGGCGGTTTTGTGGGATGAAGCGGCCCGGACCGACATTACACGTACGCTTACGTGAGACTGGTTCCACTCCCTGACATGCACTTGTTGCATAAGGTGGATACCGGGTGTTTGTCTCTCCCACCTTAGTCGGATTGGATTCGATGAAAAGGGTCCTTATGAAGGGTAAATAGCAATTGGCATATCACGTTGTGGTTTTGGCGTAGGTAAGAAACGTTCTTGCTAGAAACCTATAGCAGCCACGTAAAAACATGCAACTACAAATTAGAGGACGTCTAACTTGTTTTTGCAGCATATGCCTTGTGATGTGATATGGCCAAAGGATGTGATGTGATGCATTGTGATGTATGAGATTGATCATGTTCTTGTAATAGGATTCACGACTTGCATGTCGATGAGTATGACAACCGGCAGGAGCCATAGGAGTTGTCTTATTTTATTGTATGACCTGCGTGTCAATCATAAATGCCATGTAATTACTTTACTTTATTGCTAAACGTTAGCCATAGTAGTAGAAGTAATAGTTGGCGAGACAACTTCATGAAGACACAATGATGGAGATCATGATGATGGAGATCATGGTGCCGTGCCGGTGACACTGATGATCATGGTGCCCCGAAGATGGAGATCAAAGGAGCAAGATGATATTGGCCATATCATGTCACTATATTGATTGCATGTGATGTTTATCATGTTTACATCTTATTTGCTTAGAACGACGGTAGTAAATAAGATGATCTCTCAATAAAATTTCAAGAGAAGTGTTCACCCTAACAGTGCACCGTTGCTAAGGATCGTCATTCTGAAGCACCACGTGATGATCGGGTGTGATAGGTTCTAACGTTTGCATAATGGGTGTAAGCCAGATTTACACACGCGGAACACTTAGGTTGACTTGACGAGCCTAGCATGTACAGACATGGCCTCGGAACACGGAAGACCGAAAGGTCGAACATGAGTCGTATAGAAGATACGATCAACATGGAGATGTTCACCATGGATGACTAGTCCGTCTCACGTGATGATCGGACACGGGCTAGTTGACATGGATCATGTGTCACTTGGATGACTAGAGAGATGTCTATCTAAGTGGGAGTTCATTAAATAATTTGATTATGTGAACTTAATTATCATGAACTTATTCTAAAATTATCTTTACAATCTATATTGTAGATCCAATGGCCAACGCGAATGTCACCCTCAATTTCAACGCATTCCTAGAGAAAACCAAGCTGAAAGATGATGGAAGCAACTATGCGGACTGGGTCCATGGCTTGAGGATCATCCTCATAGCTTCCAAGAAATTGTATGTCCTTGATGCACCACTAGGTGACCCACCCCTTCTCCTAGAAGAGCAAGACGTTGCGAACGCTTGGCATTCTCGCTGCGATGATTACTCCCTTGTTTAGTGCGGCATGCTTTATAGTTTAGAACCGGGGCTCCAAAAGCGTTTTGAGCAACACGGAGCATATGAGATGTTCCAATAGCTGAAACTCGTTTTCCAAGCTCATGCCCGGGTCGAGAGATATGACGTCTCCGACAAGTTCTTCAGCTGTAAGATGGAGGAGAATAGTTCTGTCAGTGAGCACATCCTCAAGATGTCTGGGCTTCACAACCGCTTGACTCAGCTGGGAGTTAATCTCCCGGATGACTCGGTCATTGACAGAATCCTCTAGTCGCTTCCACCTAGCTACAAAGATCTTTGTGATGAACTACAACATGCAAGGGATGGAGAAGTCCATTCCTGAGTTGTACTCGATGCTGAAATCATCAGAGGTCGAGATAAAAAAGGAGCATCAAGTGTTGATGGTGAATAAGACCACTAGTTTCAAGAAAGGCAAGGGTAAGAAGAACTTCAAGAAGGACGGCAAAGCTGTTGCCGCGCCCGGTAAGAAAGTTGCTGGGAAGAAGAACAAGAATGGACCCAAGCCCGAGACTGAGTGTTTTTATTGCAAGGGTACCGGTCACTGGAAGTGGAACTGCCCCAAGTACTTAGCGGATAAGAAGGAAGGAAACGTTAAAGGTATATGTGATATACTTGTTATTGATGTGTACCTAACCAGCGCTCGTAGTAGCTCTTGGGTATTTGATACTGGTGCAGTTGCTCACATTTGTAACTCCAAGCAGGAGCTGCAGAATAAGCGGAGGCTGGCAAAGAACGAGGTGACGATGCGCGTTGGGAATGGTTCCAAGGTCGATGTGATCGCCGTCGGCACGCTACCTCTACATCTACCTTCGGGATTAGTGTTAAACCTTAATAATTGTTATTTAGTACCAGCTTTGAGCATGAACATTGTATCTGGATCTCGCTTGATGCGAGATGGCTACTCATTTAAATCTGAGAATAATGGTTGTTCTATTTATATGAGAGAAATGTTTTATGGTCATGCCCCACTGGTCAATAGTTTATTTTTGATGAATCTCGAATGTGATGTTACACATGTCCATAGTGTGAGTACCAAAAATTGTAAGGTTGATAACGATAGTCCCACTTACATGTGGCACTGCCGCCTTGGTCATATTGGTGTCAAACGCATGAAGAAGCTCCATACTGATGGACTTTTGGAGTCTCTTGATTTCGAATCATTTGACACGTGCGAACCATGCCTCATGGGCAAGATGACCAAGACTCCGTTCTCCGGAACAATGGAGCGAGCAACTGACTTGTTGGAAATAATACATACCGATGTATGCGGTCCAATGAGTGTTGAGGCTCGTGGTGGCTACTGTTATGTTCTCACCCTCACTGATGACTTGAGTAGATATGGGTATGTCGACTTAATGAAACATAAGTCTGAAACTTTTGAAAGGTTCAAGGAATTTCAGAGTGAGGTAGAGAATCAACGTGACAGGAAAATAAAGTGCCTACGATCTGATCATGGCGGAGAATATTTAAGTCACGAGTTTGGCATGCACCTTAGGAAATGTGGAATTGTTTCACAACTCACGTCGCCTGGCACACCTCAGCGAAAAGGTGTGTCTGAACGTTGTAATCGCACTTTATTAGATATGGTACGATCTATGATATCTCTTACCGACTTACCGCTATCATTTTGGGGATATGCATTAGAGACTCCCGCTTTCACTTTAAATAGGGCACCGTCAAAATCCGTTGAGACGACACCGTATGAATTATGGTTTGGAAAGAAACCTAAGCTGTCGCTTCGAAAAGTTTGGGGATGCGATGCTTATGTGAAGAAACTTGAACCTGAGAAGCTCGAACCCAAAGCGGAAAAGTGCGTCTTCATAGGATATCCCAAAGAGACTATTGGGTATACCTTCTACCTACGATCCGAGGGCAAAGTCTTTGTTGCCAAGAATGGATCCTTTCTCGAGAAAGAGTTTCTCTCGAAAGAAGTAAGTGGGAGGAAAACAGAACTTGATGAGGTAATTGTACCTCCATTTGAACCGGAGAGTAGCACAACACAAGAAGTTGTTTCTATGGAGCCTGCACCGGCTGGAGAGGAAGTTAATGATGATGATCATGAAACTTTAGATCAAGTTACTGTTGAATGTCGAAGGTCCACTAGGACACGTTCCACACTAGAGTGGTACGGCAACCCTGTCCTGGAGATCATGTTGTTAGACAACAGTGAACCTTCGAACTATAAAGAAGCAATGGCGGGCCCGGATTCCAACAAATGTCTTGAGGTCATGAAATCCAAGATAGGATCCATGTATGAGAACACAGTATGGACTTTGGTGGACTTGCCTGATGATAAGCGAGCCATTGAAAATAAATGGATCTTTAAGAAGAAGACTGACGCGGATGGTAATGTAACCGTCTATAAGGCTCGGCTTGTCGCTAAGGGTTATCGACAAGTTTAAGGAATTGACTACGATGAGACTTTCTCACCCGTAGCGATGCTGAAGTCTGTCCGAATCATGTTAGCAATTGCCACATTTTATGATTATGAGATCTGGCAAATGGACGTCAAAACGGCATTCCTTAATGGTTTCCTTAAGGAAGAACTATATATGATGCAGCCGGAAGGTTTTGTCGATCCTAAAGATGCTAACAAGGTATGCAAGCTCCAGCGCTCCATCTATGGGCTGGTGCAAGCATCTCGGAGTTGGAACATTCACTTTAATGAAGTGATTAACGCGTTTGGGTTTGTACAGGTTTATGGAGAACCCTATATTTACAAGAAAGTGAGTGGGAGCTCTGTAGCATTTCTCATATTATATGTGGATGACATACTGATAATGGGAAATGATATAGAACTCTTGGAAAGTATAAAGGCCTACTTGAATAAGTGTTTTTCAATGAAGGACCTTGGAGAAGCTGCTTACATATTAGGCATCAAGATCTATAGACATAGACCGAGACGCCTCATAGGTCTTTCACAAAGCACATACCTTGACAAGATATTGAAGAAGTTCAATATGGATCAGTCCAAGAAGGGGTTCTTGGCTTTGTTACAAGGTGTGAGATTGAGTACGACTCAATGCCCGACCATAGCAAAGGATAGAGAAGAGATGAGTGTCATCCCCTATGCTTCAGCCATAGGCTCTATTATGTATGCCATGTTGTGTACCAGACCTGATGTGAACCTTGCCATAAGTTTGGTAGGGAGGTACCAAAGTGATCCCGGAGTGGAACACCGGACAGCGGTCAAGAATATCCTGAAGCACTTGAAAAGGACAAAGGACATGTTTCTCGTATATGGAGGTGTCGAAGAGCTCGTCGTAAAGGGTTACGTCAATGCTAGCTTCGACACAGATCCGGAGGACTCCAAGTCACAAACCGGATACGTGTATGTTTTGAACGGAGGGGCAGTCAGCTGGTGCAGCAGCAAGCAAAGCGTCGTGGCGGCATCTACGTGAAGCGGAGTACATAGCTGCTTCGGAAGCAGCAAAGGAAGGAGTCTGGATGAAGGAGTTCATCACCGACCTAGGAGTAATTCCAAGTGCGTCGGGCCCGATGACTCTATTCTGTGACAACACTGGAGCTATTGCCCTTGCGAAGGAGCCCAGGTTTCACAAGAAGACAAGACACATCAAGCGCCGCTTCAACTCCATCCGTGATTACATTTAGGAGGGAGATATAGATATTTGTAAAGTGCATACAGATCTGAATGTCACAGATCCGTTGACTAAACCTCTCTCACGAGCAAAACATGATCAACACCAGAATGCTATGGGTGTTCGATTCATCACAATGTAAATAGATTTTTGACTCTAATGCAAGTGGGAGACTGTTGGAAATATGCCCTAGAGGCAATAATAAAATGGTTATTATTGTATTTCCTAGTTCATGATAATTGTCTATTGTTCATGCTATAATTGTGTTAACCGGAAATCATAATACATGTGTGAATACATAGACCACAACATGTCCCTAGTGAGCCTCTAGTTGACTAGCTCGTTGATCAATAGATGGTCATGGTTTCATGACCATGGACATTGGATGTCATAACGGGGTCACATCATTAGGAGAATGATGTGATGGACTAGACCCAATCCTAAGCGTAGCACAAGATCGTGTAGTTCGTTTGCTAAAGCTTTTCAATGTCAAGTATCGTTTCCTTAGACCATGAGATTGTGCAAATCCCGAATACCGTAGGAATACCGAAGACCATGAGATCCTGGACGTCACGAGGAGCTCTAGAATGGTCCAGAGGTAAAGATTGATATATAGGAAGTCCAGTTTTGGTCACCGGAAAGTTTTCGGGCTCATCGGTAGTGTACCAGGAGTGTCGGGAGGGTGCCGGAGGACCCCCGGGAGGGGTGTGACGACCATAGGACTTCGTGGGCCCTTAGAGGAGGTGTACCAGCCCTTGTTGGGCTGGCTAAGACCTTCTAGAAAGGCCCACGCGGCTGGAGATCAAGGGATAAGGCAAAAGGAGTTTGGAAGGAGGGAGATCCACCTCCCTTGTGGGAGGTGGACTCTTCCCTAGCTTCGGCCGAAGCCCTCCTCCTTGGAGGAGGGGCCAAGGCATCCCTCCCACTCCCTCCTCCTATATTGTTGGAAATATGCCCTAGAGGCAATAATAAATTAGTTATTATCATATTTCCTTGTTCATGATAATCGTTTATTATCCATGCTATAAATTGTATTGATCGGAGACTTAGATGCATGTGTGGATACATAGACAAAACCATGTCCCTAGTATGCCTCTAATGGACTAGCTCGTTGATCAAAGATGGTTATGGTTTCCTAGACATGGAAATGAGATGTCATTTGATAACGGGATCACATCATTAGGAGAATGATGTGATGGGCAAGACCCAAACTACAAATGTAGCATATGATCGTGTCAGTTTATTGCTACTGTTTTCTGCATGTCAAGTATATGTTCCTATGACCATGAGATCATGCAACTCACGGACATCGGAGGAGTGCCTTGTGTGTATCAAACGTCGCAACGTAACTGGGTGACTATAAAGGTGCTCTACAGGTATCTCCGAGGGTGTCTGTTGAGTTGGCATAGATCAAGACTGGGATTTGTTACTCCGTGTGACGGAGAGGTATCTCGGGGCCCACTCGGTAATACAACATCACAATGAGCCTTGCAAGCAATGTGACTAATTGTTAGTTGCGGGATCTTGTATTACGGAACGAGTAAAGAGACTTGCCGGTAACGAGGTTGAACTAGGTATGGAGATACCGACGATCGAATCTCGGGAAGGTAACATACCGAAGAACAAAGGGAACGTCATACGGGATTAACCGAATCCTTGACATAGAGGTTCGACCGATAAAGATCTTCGTATAATATGTAGGAACCAATGTGGACATCCAGGTCCCGCCATTGGTTATTTACCGTAGAGGTGTCTCGGTCATGTCTACATAGTTCTCGAACCCGCAGGGTCTGCACACTTAAGGTTTGGTGACGTTTCGGTAGTATAGAGTTATGTATGGTGGTGACCGAAGGTTGTTAGGAGTCCCGGATGAGATCCCGAACGTCACGAGGAGCTCCGTAATGGTCCGGAGGTAAAGATTCATATATAGGAAGTCCCAGTTTGGTCACCGGAAAAGTTTCGGGCTCATCGGTAGTGTACCGGGAGTGCCGGTAGTGTACCGGGAGACCACCGGGAGGGGTATTTCGACCCAAGAGGTTTCATGGGCTATGGGAGAGTAAATACCAGCCTTTTGTGGGCTGGTGGAAGTCCCACACAAGGCCCATGCAGCTGGGAGAAAAATCCCAAAGGGAAAAAGGTGGAAAAAGGCCCAAAAAAGGAGGAATCCTAGTCCTACTAGGATTGGAGCAGGAGTCCTCCTCTCCTCCCCAGTTTGGTTGACTCAAGGGCTGGATTTTTGGCAGTCAAGACTCCTCCTCCTCTCCTCCTATATATACTAGAGGATTTTAGGGTTTTGGCACAGAATTTTCAGCCACGTGCTACCCGTTCCGCTAGTGCATAGTTTCTCCTCTAGATCGGTTTTCTACAGTGCTTAGGCGAAGCCCTGCCAAAATTGCTCCACCACCATCACCAGAGCGCCGTCACGCTGCCGGTGAACTCTTCTCCCTCTCCACTTACTCTTGCTGGATCAAGACGGTGGAGATCGTCATCAAGCTGCACGTGTGCTGAACGCGGAGGTGCCGTCTATTCGGCGCTAGATCGGAAGGACCGTGAACAAGATCGCGAGACGGTTCGCGATGAGTTCACGGGACGGATCGTGATGAGTTCGCAGGACGGATGATAATCAAGATCACGAAACGGATCGTGATGAGTTCACGGGACGGATCGTGATGAGTTCACGAGACGGATCGTGATGAGATCGCGGCACGCTCGGCGATTTGGATCGCGAAGACGTTCGACTACACCAACCGCGTTTCTTAACGGTCCCCGCTTAGCGATCTACAAGGGTACGTAGATCCACTCTCCCTATCGTAGATGCTCATCACCATGGATAGATCTTGCGTGTGTGTAGGAAATTTTTTGTTTCCCATGCAACATTCCCAAACAGTGGCATCATGAGCTAGGTCTATGTGTAGATGAGATCTCGAGTAGAACACAAAGAGTTTGCGGGCGTTGATGCTTAGATTGCTTCCTCCCTTGGTCGGATTTTGGTTCAGCGGTATTGTGAGATGAAGCGGCCCGGACCAACATTACTCATACGCTTATGAGAGACCAGTTCCCTCGATCGCAACTTGTTGCATAGATGGCTTGCGGGTGCCAGTTTCTCTCACTTTAGTTGGATCAGATTCGACAAAGGCGGTCCTTGAGAAGGTTCAAAAGCAAATTATGTATCACCATTGTGGTTTATGCGTAGGTGAGAACCGTTCTTGCTAGAAACCCGTAGCAGCCACGTAAAACATGCAACAACAATTAGAGGACGTCTAACTTGTTTTTGCAGGGTATGTTGTGATGTGATATGGCCAATTACATGATGTGATATATGTGATGTATGAGATGATCATGTGATGTATAGATTATCATGACTTGCATGTCGATGAGTACGGCAACCGGCAGGAGCCATAGGGTTGTCTTTAATTATTGTATGACCTGCGTGTCAATCATTAAGCGCTATGTAATGCTTTACTTTATCGCTAAACGGTAGCAATAGTAGTAGAAGCATGGTGGCGTGACAACCCCGATGGCGACACGTTGATGGAGATCAAGATGATGGAGACCATGGTGTCTTGCTGGTGACGATGGAGATCATGCCGGTGCTTTCAAGATGGAGATCAAAAGCACAAGTTCATGGCCATATCATGTCACTTATGATTTGCATGTGATGTTAATCCTTTTATGCACCTTGTTTTGCTTAGGACGATGGTAGCATTATAAGGTGATCCCTCACTTAAATTTCAAGATGAATTGTTTTCTCCCCGAGTGTGCAGCGTTGCAAAAGTTCGTCGTGTTGAGACACCACGTGATGATCGGGTGTGATAGACTCTACGTTCACATACAACGGGTGCAAGCCAGTGTTGCACATGCGGAACACTCGGGCTAAACTTGACGAGCCTAGCATGTACAGACATGGCCTCGGAACACAAGAGACCGAAAGGTCGAACATGAGTCATATAGTAGATATGATCAACATAATGATGTTCACCATTGTAAACCACCTCAACTCACGTGATGATCGGACTTGAGTTGGTGAATTTGGATCATGTATCACTCGAATGACCGGAGGGATGTCAATTTGAGTGGGAGTTCTTAAGTAATATGATTAATTGAACTCATTATCATGAACATAGTCAATAGTGTCTTTGCAAATTATGTTGTAGATTACTTGCTCGCGTTGTAGCTCCCTTGAATTTTTATATGTTCCTAGAGAAATAGAGTTGAAATATGATGGTAGCAATATTGCTGATTGGATCTGTGATCTGAGGATTGTCCTCGTTGCTGCACAGAAGGCTTATGTCCTTAATGCACCGCTCGGTGCGCCAACCCCTCTAGCGTCGTTTGTAGATGTTGTGAACATCTGACAGGTACGTACTGATGACTACTTGATAGTTTAGTGCGTCATGCATTACGGCTTAGAATTGAGGCTTCGAAACGTTTTGAACGTCACGGAACATATGAGATGTTCTAAGAGCAGAAATTAGGATCTCAGGATCGTGCCCGTGTTGCGAGATATGAGATCTCCAACAAGATTCTTTGCCTGCAAGATGAACGAGAATAGCTCAATTGTTGAGCATGTGCTCAAATTGTCTGGGCGATACAATCGCTTGAATCGAGTGGGAGTTGATCTTCAAGATAAGATAGTGATTGATATAGTTCTCCAAGTCACTTTCACTAAGCTACTAGAACTTGGTGATGAACTATTGAATGCCAGGGATAGAATTAATGATCCCTGAGCTGTTCGCGATGTTTGACACTACGAAGGTAGAAATCAAGAAGGAGCATCAAGTGTTGATGGTTAGTATAACCACTAGTTTCGAGAAGGGCAAGGGCAAGGAGGGAAACTTCATGGATGGCAAGTCAGTTGCTGCTCCAGTGAAGCAACCCAAAGTTGAACCCAAACCCGAGACTATGTGCTTCAATTATGAGGAGAAAGGTCGCTGAAGTGGAACAACCCTAAATACTTGGTAGATAAGAAGGCTGGCAACGTCGACAGAAGTATATTTGATATATGTGTTATTTATGTGTACCTTGCTAGTACTCCAAGTAGCACCTGGGTATTGGATACCGGTTCGGTTGCTAAATGTTAGTAACTCGAAATAAAAGCTACGGAATAAATGGAGCACTAAGCTAAGGGTGAGGTGACGATGTGTGTTGGAAATGTTTCCAAGGTTGATGAGATCAACATCGCACACTCTTTCTACCTTCAGGATTAGTGACGAACCTAAATAAATGTTATTTGGTGTTTTGCGTTGAGCATGAACATAATTAGATCATGTTTATTGCAATACGGTTATTCATTTAAGTTAGAGAATAATGGTTATTCTGGTTACCTGAATAATACCTTCAATGGTCATGCACCCGGTGAGAATGGTTTGTTGAAATCTTGATCGTAGTAATACACATGTTCATAACATTGATGTCAAAAGATACAAAGTTAATAATGATAGTACCACATACTTGTGGCACTGCCGCTAAATGTCATATTGGAATAAAGCGCATGAAGAAACTCCATGCTGATGGATCTTTGGACTCATTCGATTTCGAATCGGTTGAGACATGCGAACCATGCCTCTTGGGCAAGATGACTAAAAAAAACCCGTTGGACGGAGCGGGCAAGTGATTCATTGGAAATGATACATGTTGATGTATGCAATCGAGTGAGTCTTGTAGCATGCAGTGGATATCGTTATTTTCTTACCTTCACTGATGATTTAAGTAGATATAGTGTATATTTAATTAATGAAACACAAGTCTGAATCGTTTGAAAAGTTCAAGCAAATTCAGAGTGAAGTTTAAGATCATCGTGACAAGAAGATAAAAGTATCTGCGATATGATCGTGGAGGTGAATATCTGAGTTACGAGTTTGGCATACAACTTTAGACAATGTGAAAGTTGTTTCACAACACACGCCACCTGGAACACCATAGTGTGATGGTATGTCCGAACGTCATAGTCATGCTCTATTGGATATGGTGCATGTTATGATGTCTCTTATCATTTTGCTACTATAATTTTGGGGTTGTGCATTAGAGACAAGTACATTCACTTTAAATAGGGCACCATCTAAAGCCGTTGAGATGACACCGTGTGAACTATGGTTTGATAGAAACCTAAGCTGTCATTTCTTAATGTTTGAGGCAGTGACGCTTGTGTGGAAAAAGTTTTCACCTAATGAGCTGGAACCCAAAGCGGACAAATGCATCTTCATAGAATACCCTAAGAACAGTTGGGTGAACCTTCTATCTCAGATCCAAGCATAAAATGTTTGTTGCTAAAACTGGGTCCTTTCTCGAGAAAGGGTTTCTCTTGAAAGAGTTGAGTGGGAGGAGGATAGAACTTGATGAGGTTGTTGAAACCTCTGCTTCAACCAGAAAGTAGCGCAACACAGAAAGATGTTTCTGTGAAGCCTACGTCAGTTGAAGAGGAAGTTAATGATGATGATCATGAAAGCTTCGGATCAAGTTACTATCGACCTACGAGGAAATTAGATCTTGATGAGGTTATTGAACCTTTACTTCAACCAGAGAGTAGCACAGCGCAGGAAAGTGTTTCTGTGAAGCCTACGTTAGTTGAAGAGGAAGTTAATGATGATGATCATGAAGCTTCGGATCAAGTTACTATCAAACCTCATAGGGCGACAAGGATGTATACTGCTACTGAGCGGTACGACAACCCTGTCTTGGAGGTCATGTTGTTGGACAACGATGAGCCTACAAACTATGGAGAAGCGATGATGGGCCTGGAAACCAACAAATGGTTAGAGGCCATGAAATCCGAGAAAGGATCCATGTATGAAAACCAAGTATAGAATTTGGTGGACTTGCTCGTTGGACGGCAGGTCGTTAATTACAAATGGATCTTTAAAATGAAGACAGACGCTGATGGTAAATGTTACCATTTGTAAAGCTCGACTTGGTGCAAAGTAGTTTTCGACAAGTTCAAGGAGTTGACTACGATGAGACTTTCTCACTCGTAGCGATGCTAAAGTCTATTGGAATTATGTTAGCAGTTGTTGCATTTTTCAATTATGAAATCTGGTAGATGGATGCCAAAACATCGTTTCCTTCCTTAAGGAAAGGTTGTATGAGATGCAACCAGAAGGTTTTGTCAGTCCTAAGGATGCTAAAAGGTGTGTGAGCTTCAGTGATTCTTCTATGAACTGAAGCAAGCATCTCGGAGTTGGAATATACACTTTGATGAGGTGATCAAAGTTTTGAGTCTACACAAAGTTTATGAGAAACTTGTATTTACAATAAAGTGAGTGGGAGCACTATGGAGTTTCTGGTAAGCATATGTGGTTGACATATTGTTGATCGGAAATGATGTAGATTTTCTGGAGAGCATAAACAGTTGTTTGAAAAGAGTTTTTCAAAGGAAGACCTGGATAAAGCTACCTAATTGTTGAGCATCAAGATCTATATAGATAGATCAAGATACTTGATGAGACTTTCAATGAGTACATACCTTGACAAGATTTTGAGAGAGTTCAAAATGGATTAGTCAGAGAAAGAGTTTTCGCCTAATTTGTAAGGTATAAAGTTGAGTAAAACTCAATGCCCACTAACTGCAGAAGATAGAGAAAAGATGAGTGTCATCACCTATGCTTCAGCCATAGGCTCTATCATGTATGCAATGCTGTGCACAAGACCCGATGTCAGCCTTGCCATAAGTATGGCCAGTAGGTTTCAAAGTGATCCTGGAATGGAGCACTAGACGGCGGTCAAGATTGTCCTTAGTAATTAAAAGACTAAGGAGATGTTTCTCGATTATGGACGTGATAAAGAGTTTGTCGTAAAGAGTTACGTCGATGCAAGCTTTAAACACCAATCCGGATGACTCTTAGTAGCAATCTGGATACGTATAGCGGAGCAGCCATTTGGAATAGTTCCAAGTGGAGTGTGGTAGCAGTGTTTACGGTTTGACATAGAAATTAGCAAAGTACACACGGATCTGAATGTCGCAGACCCGTTGACTATAAGACCTCTCTCACATGCAAAGCATGATCGAGCCCCAGAACTCATTGGGTGTTAGATTCATAACAGTGCGAATCACATGGTGATGTGAACTAGATTATTGACTCTAGTGCAAGTGGGAGACTGTTGGAAATATGCCCTAGAGGCAATAATAAATTAGTTATTATCATCTTTCCTTGTTCATGATAATCGTTTATTATCCATGCTATAAATTTTATTGATCGGAGACTTAGATGCATGTGTGGATACATAGACAAAACCATGTCCCTAGTATGCCTCTAATGGACTAGCTCATTGATCAAAGATGGTTAAGGTTTCCTAGCCATGGACATGATATGTCATTTGATAACGGGATCACATCATTAGGAGAATGATGTGATGGACAAGACCCAAACTACAAACGTAGCATATGATCGTGTCGGTTTATTGCTACTGTTTTCTACATGTCAAGTATATGTTCCTATGACCATGAGATCATGCAACTCACGGACATCGGAGGAGTGCCTTGTGTGTATCAAACGTCGCAACGTAACTGGGTGACTATAAAGGTGCTCTACAGGTATCTCCGAGGGTGTCTGTTGAGCTGGCATGGATCAAGACTGGGATTTGTTACTCCGTGTGACGGAGAGGTATCTCGAGGCCCACTTGGCAATACAACATCACAATGAGCCTTGCAAGCAATGTGACTAATTGTTAGTTGCGGGATCTTGTATTAAGGAACGAGTAAAGAGACTTGCCGGTAACGAGGTTGAACTAGGTATGGAGATACCGACGATCGAATCTCGGGCAAGTAACATACCGAAGAACAAAGGGAACATCATACGGGATTAACTGAATCCTTGACATAGAGGTTTGACCGATAAAGTTCTTCGTAGAATATGTAGGAACCAATGTGGACATCCAGGTCCCACCGTTGGTTATTGATCGTAGAGGTGTCTCGGTCATGTCTACGTAGTTCTCGAACCCGCAGGGTCTGCACACTTAAGGTTTGGTGACGTTTCGGTAGTATAGAGTTATGTATGGTGGTGACCGAAGGTTTTTCGGAGTCCCAGATGAGATCCCAGACGTCATGAGGAGCTCCGGAATGGTCCGGAGGTAAAGATTCATATATAGGAAGTCCCAGTTTGGTCACCGGAAAAGTTTCGGGCTCATCGGTAGTGTACCGGGAGTGCCGGTAGTGTACCGGGAGACCACCGGGAGGGGTATTTCGACCCAAGAGGCTTCATGAGCTGTGGGAGAGTAAATACCAGCCTTTTGTGGTCTGGTGGAAGTCCCACACAAGGCCCATGCGCCTGGGAGAAAAAGCCTAAAGGGAAAAAGGTGGAAAAAGGCCAAAAAAGGAGGAATCCTAGTCCTACTAGGATTGGAGGAGGGGTCCTCCTCTCCTCCCCACTTTGGTCGACCCAAGGTCTGGATTTTTGGCAGCCAAGACTCCTCCTCCTCTCCTCCTATATATACTAGAGGATTTTAGGGTTTTGGCACAGAATTTTCAGTCACGTGCTACCCGTTCCTCTAGTGCATAGTTTCTCCTCTAGATCGGTTTTCTGCAGTGCTTAGGCGAAGCCCTGTCGGAATTGCTCCACCACCATCGCCGGAGCGCCGTCATGATGCCGGTGAACTATTCTCCCTCTCCACTTCCTCTTGCTGGATCAAGACGGTGGAGATCGTCATCAAGCTGCACGTGTGCTGAACGCGGAGGTGCCGTCTATTCGGCGCTAGATCGGAAGGACCATGAACAAGATCGCGAGACGGTTTGTGATGAGTTCACGGGACGGATCGTGATCAAGATCACGAAATGGATCGTGATGAGTTCGCGGGACGGATCGTGATGAGTTCACGGGACGGATCGTGATGAGATCACGGGACGCTTGGCGATTTGGATCGCGAAGACGTTCGACTACACCAACCGCGTTTCTTAACGCTTCCCGCTTAGCGATCTACAAGGGTATGTAGATCCACTCTCCCTCTCTTAGATGCTCATCACCATGGATAGATCTTGCGTGTGCGTAGGAAATTTTTTGTTTCCCATGCAACGTTCCCCAACATATATATATGCAAGGGTTTGGGGTGATTTGAGACACGACTTCTCTCTCTCTCGGCGCAGCCCTACCCTTCCTCTGCCTTGTTCTCCATAGCGCTTGGCGAAGCCCTACCGGAGTCCATGTAGCTCCACCGTCACCATGCCGTCATGCTGCCGGAGCTCTCCCTCAACCTCTCCTTCCTCCTTGCTGGATCAAGGCGTAGGAGACTTCATCGGGCTGCACGTGTGTTGAACGCGGAGGCGCCGTTGTTCGGCGCTGAGATCGGAATCCACTGCGATCTGAATCGCTGCGAGTACGACTCCACCAACCGCGTTCTTGTAACGCTTCCACTTAGCGATCTTCAAAGGTATGAAGATGCAATCTCTCCCCACTTGTTGCTGGTTTCTCCATGGATAGATCTTGGTGATCGTAGGAATTTTTTTGATTTACTACTACGTCTCCCAACAACATCTTCATGGCCATATCATGTCACTTATGATTTGCATGTGATGTTAATATTTTTATGCACCTTGTTTTTCTTAGGACGACGGTAGCATTATAAGGTGATCCCTCACTTAAATTTCAAGATGAATTGTTGTTCTCCCCGATTGTGCACTGTTTGGAAAGTTCGTCGTGTCGAGACACCACGTGATGATCGGGTGTGATAGACTCTACGTTCACATACAATGGGTGCAAGCCACTGTTGCACATGCATAACACTCGGGTTAAACTTGACGATCCTAGCATGTACACACATGGCCTCAGAACACAAGAGACCGAAAGGTCGATCATGAGTCATATAGTAGATATGATCAACATGATGATGTTCACCATTGAAACCACCTCAACTCACGTGATGATCGGACTTGAGTTGGTGAATTTGGATCATGTGACACTCAGATGACCCGAGGGATGTCAATTTGAGTGGGAGCTTTAGTAATTTGATTAACTAAACTTATTATCTTGAACAATAGTCTATGTAACCTTTGCATAATTATGTTATAGATCAATGGCTCGCGCTGTAGCACCCCTGAATTTTAATGCGTTCCTAGAGAAAGCTAAGTTGAAAGATGATGGAAGTAACTTTGTGGCTTGGGCCTGTAATCTGAGGATTATCCTCATGGATTCCCAGAAATCATATGTCCTTGATGCATCGCTTGGTTACCAACCCGAAGACATGTCATCCGAAGATGTTAAGAACGCTTGGGAGGCACGTTCTGGAGATTACTCAATAGTTCAGTGTGCAATATTGTATGGCTTAGAACCGGGACTTCAAACACGTTTTGAACGTCATGGAGCATATGCGATGTTCCAGGAGTTGAATTTTATCTTTCAGAAGAATGCCCGGATTGAGAGGTATGAGACTTCCGATAAGTTCTATGCTTGCAAAATGGAGGAGAACGGGTCTATCAGTGAACATATTGTTGGAAATATGCCCTAGAGGAAATAATAAATTAGTTATTATCATATTTCCTTGTTCATGATAATCGTTTATTATCCATGCTATAATTGTATTGATTGGAGACTTAGATGCATGTGTGGATACATAGACAAAACCATGTCCCTAGTATGCCTCTAATAGACTAGCTCGTTGATCAAAGATGGTTAAGGTTTCCTAGCCATTGACATGAGATGTCATTTGATAACGGGATCACATCATTAGGAGAATGATGGGATGGACAAGACCCAAACTACAAACGTAGCATATGATCGTGTCAGTTTAATGCTACTGTTTTCTGCATGTCAAGTATCTGTTCCTATGACCATGAGATCATGCAACACTGACACCGGAGGAATGCCTTGTGTGTATCAAACATCGTAACGTAACTGGGTGACTATAAAGGTACTCTACAGGTATCTCCGAGGGTGTCTGTTGGGTTGGCATGGATCAAGACTGGGATTTGTTACTCCATGTGACGGAGAGGTATCTCAGGGCCCACTCGGTAATACAACATCACAACAAGCCTTGCAAGCAATGTGACTAAGTGTTAGTCACGGGATCTTGTATTACGGAACGAGTAAAGAGACTTGCCGGTAACGAGGTTGAACTAGATATGGAGATACCGACGATCGAATCTCGGGCAAGTAAACATACCGAAGAACAAAGGGAACATCATACGGGATTAACCGAATCCTTAACAAAGAGGTTCGACCGATAAAGATCTTCGTAGAATATGTAGGAACCAATATGGGCATCCAGGTCCCGCTATTGGTTATTGACCGTAGAGGTGTCTCGGTCATGTCTATATAGTTCTCGAACCCGCAGGGTCTGCACACTTAAGGTTCGGTGACGTTTCGGTAGTATAGAGTTATGTATGGTGGTGACCGAAGGCTGTTAGGAGTCCTAGATGAGTGATGAGGAGCTTAAGTGATATATAGGAAGTTCCATTTTGGTCGCCGGAAAAGTTTTGGGCTAATCGGTAATGTACCGGGAGTGCCGGTAGTGTACCGGGAGACCACCAGGAGGGGTATTTCGACCCAAGAGGCTTCATGGGCTGTGGGAGAGTAAATACCAGCCTTTTGTGGGTTGTTGGAAGTCCCACACAAAGCCCATGAGGCTGGGAGAAAAAGCCCAAAGGGAAAAAGGTGGAAAAAGGCCAAAAAAAGGAGGAATCCTAGTCCTACTAGGATTGGAGGAGGACTCCTCCTCTCCTCCCAGTTTGGTCGACCCAAGGGTTGGCTTTTTGGCAGCCAAGACTCCTCCTCCTATCCTCCTATATATACTAGAGGATTTTAGGGTTTTGGCACAGAATTTTCAGCCACGTGCTACCCGTTCCTCTAGTGCATAGTTTCTCCTCTAGATCGGTTTTCTGCAGTGCTTAGGCGAAGCCCTGCCGGAATAGCTCCACCACCATCGCCGCAGCACCGTCACGCTGCCGGAGAACTCTTCTACCTCTCCACTCCCTATTGCTGGATCAAGAAGGCGAAGATCGTCATCAAGCTGTACGTGTGCTGAACGCGGAGGTGTCGTCCGTTCGGCGCTAGATCGGAAGCACCGTGATCAAGATTGCGAGACGGATCGTGACGAGATCGCGGGACGGATCATGATGAGTTCGCGGGACGGATCGTGATTGGATCGCCAGACGGATCGTGATGAGATCGTGGGACGCTCGGCGATTTGGATCGCGAAGACGTTCGAGTACACCAACCGCATTTCTTAACGCTTCCCGCTTAGCGATCTACAAGGCTATGTAGATCCACTCTCCCTCTCGTAAATGCTCATCACCATAGATAGATCTTGCGTGTGCGTAGGAAATTTTTTGTTTTCCATGCAAAGTTCCCCAACACATATACTCAGAATATCTGGGTATTCGACTCGTCTGGCAGAGTTGGGAATTGCCCTTCCGCCAGAGGCGATCACTGACAAAGTTCTTCAATCACTGCCACCTAGCTACAAGAGCTTTGTGATGAAATATAACATGCACGGGATGAACAAGTCTGTCGCCGAGCTGTTTGCGATGCTGAAAGTCGCTGAGTCTAAAATCCAGAAAGAACATCAAGTGTTGATGGTCAATAAAGCCACTAGTTTCAAGAAGAATGGCAAGGGCAAGGGCAAGAAGGTTAAATCCAAGAAGGATGGCAAAGCAGTTGCTCCTCCTGTAAAGAAACCCAAGGCTAGACCCAAGGCAGAAACTGAGTGCTTTCATTGCAAGGGAACTGGTCACTGGAAGTGGAACTGCCCCGAGTACCTGGCTGACAAGAAGGCGGCCAACAACAAACAAGGTATATATGATATACATGTTATTGATGTGTACCTTACTAGCCCTCGTTGTAGTGCCTGGGTATTTGATACCGGTTCGGTTGCTCACATTTGCAACTCAAAGCAGGATCTACGGAATAGACGGAGGCTGGCTAAGGACGAAGTGACGATGCACGTGTGAAATGGTTCCAGGTTGATGTGATCGCCGTCGGCACGCTCTCCCTTCGATTACCATCGGGATTAGTGAAGAACGTGAATAATTGTTATTTAGTGCCTGCGTTAAGCATGAACGTTATATATGGATCTTGTTTATTCATTTAAATCAGAGAATAATGGTTGTTCTATTTATATGAGTAATATCTTTTATGGTCATGCACCAAATGTGAGGGGTTTATTCATATTGAATCTTGATAGTGATGATACACATGTTCATAACATTGATGCCAAAAGATGTAGAGTTGATAATGATAGTACCACTTTCTTGTGGCACTGCCGTTTGGATCATATTGGTGTAAAACGCATGAGGAAGCTCCATGCTGATGGACTTTTGGAGTCACTTGATTTTGAATCACTTGACACATGTGAACCATGCCTCATGGGCAAGATGACTAAAACGCCGTTCTCTGGAACAATGGAACGGGCAAGTGACTTGTTGGAAATCATACATACCGATGTATGTGGTCCAATGAATGTTGCAGCGCGCGGTGGATATCGTTATTTTCTCTCCTTCACTGATGACTTAAGTAGATATGGGTATATTTACTTAATGAAACATAAGTCTAAAACGTTTGAAAAGTTCAAGCAATTTCAGAGTGAAGTTGAGAATCATCGTAGCAAGAAGATCACATTCCTAGAATCTGATCGAGGAGGTGAATATCTGAGTTATGAGTTTGGCAGTTACTTAAGACAGTGTGGAATTGTTTCACAGTTGACACCGCCTGGAACACCACAGCGTAATGGTGTGTCCGAACGTCGTAATATAACCTTATTAGATATGGTGCATTCTATGATGTCTCTTGCCGATTTGCCACTATTGTTTTGGGGTTATGCATTAGAGGCAACTGCATTCACTTTAAATAGGGCACCATCGAAATCCGTTGAGACGACGCCATATGAACTGTGCTTTGGCAAGATGCCAAAATTGTTGTTTCTTACAGCATGGGGATGTGATGCTTATGTCAAAAAGCTTCAGCCTGAAAACCTGGAACCCAAAGTGGAGAAATGCGTCTTCATAGGATACTCGAAAGAGATAGTTGGGTATACCTTCTATCTCAGATCCGAAGGCAAATTGTTTGTTGCTAAGAACGGAACATTTCTTGAGAAAGAGTTTCTCTCGAAAGAATTGAGTGGGAGGAAAGTAGAGCTTGATGAGGTTATTGAACCTTTACTTCAACCAGAGAGTAGCGCAACCCAGAAATATGTTTCTGTGGAGCCTACGACAGTTGAAGAGGAAGTTAATGATGATGATCATGAAGCTTCAGATCAAGTTACTATTGAACCTCGTAGGTCGACAAGGGCGCATACTGCTCCTGAGTGGTATGGCAACCCTGTCTTTGAGGAAATGTTGTTGGAGAACAAGGAACCTATGAGCTATGGAGGAGCGATGATGGGCCCGGATTCCGAGAAATGGTTAGAGGCCATGAAATTCAAGATGGGATCCATGTATGAAAACAAAGTATGTACTTTGGAAGTATTACCTGAAGGGCGAAAGGCCATTCAGAACAAATGGATCTTTAAGAAGACGGACACAGACGGTAATGTCACCGTCTATAAAGCTCAACTTATGGCAAAGGGTTTTTCACGAGTTCAAGGAGTTGACTACGATGACAAATTCTCACCCGTAGCGATGCTTAAGTCCGTCAGAATCATGTTAGCAATAGCTACATATTTTGACTATGAAATTTGGTAGATGGATGTCAAAACTGTGTTCCTCAACGGTTTCCTTGAGAAAGAGTTGTATATGATGCAACCAGAAGGTTTTGTCGATCCAGAGAATGCTGACAAACTTTGCAAACTCCAACTATCCATTTATGGACTGGTGCAAGCATCTCGGAGTTGGAATAAGCGCTTTGATGAGGTGATCAAAGCGTTTGGGTTTATACAAGTTTATGGAGAAGCTTGTATTTACAAGAAAGTGAGTGGGATCTCTATAGCTTTTCTAATATTATATCTGGATGACATATTTCTGATTGGAAACAATATAGAAATATTGGAAAGCGTGAAGGAGTATTTGAACAAGAGTTTTTTAATGAAGGACCTAGGAGAAGTTGCTTTCATATTAGGCATTAAGATCTATAGAGATAGATCGAGACGCTTAATAGCACTTTCACAGAGCACATACCTTGATAAGGTTTTGAAGAAGTTCAAAATGGATTAGTCCAAGAAGGGATTCTTGCCTGTGTTACAAGGTGTGAAGTTGAGTAAGACTCAATGCCCAGTGACTGCAGAAGATAGAGAGAAGATGAGTGTCATCCCCTATGCTTCAGCCATAGGCTCTATCATGTATGCAATGATGTGCACAAGACCCGATGTCAACCTTGCCATAAGTATAGCCGAAAGGTTTCAAAGTGATCCTGGAATGGAACACTGGACGACGGTCAAGAATATTCTTAAGTACCTGAAAAGGACTAAGGAAATGTTTCTTGTTTATGGAGGTGATGAAGAGCTCATCATAAAAGGTTACGTCGATGCAAGCTTTGACACTGATCCGGATGACTCTAAGTCGCAAGCCGGATACTATTTATTCTCAACGGGGGAGCGGTAAGCTGGTGCAGTTTCAAGCAAAGCATGGTAGCCGATTCTACATGCGAAGCAGAGTACACATCCCAGCCTCGAAGGCGGCGAAGGAAGGTGTCTGGATGAAGCAGTTCATGATAGATCTTGGAGTAGTGCCTAGTGCACTGAATCCAATGACTCTGTTCTGTGACAACACTGGTGCCATTGCTCAGGCCAAGGAACCAAGGTTTCACAAGAGGACCAGACACATAAAGCTACGCTTCAATTCCATCCGTGATTACATCGAGGAGAAGGACATAAATATTTGCAAAGTCCACACGGATCTAAATTTTGTAGACCCGTTGACTAAACCTCTTCCAAGGGCTAAACATGATCAACACCAGAACTGCATGGGTGTTCAGTTCATTACAATGTAAATCACATAGTGATGTGAACTAGATTATTGACTCTAGTGCAAGTGGGAGACTATTGGAAATATGCCCTAGAGGCAATAAATGAAGTGTTTATTATTATATTTCCTTTTTCATGATAAACGTTTATTATCCATGCTATAATTGTATTGATTGGAAACACATTGCATGTGTGGATAAATAGACAATACTTTGTCCCTAGTATGCCTCTAGTGAACTGGCTCATTGATCAAAGATGGTCAAGGTTTCCTAGCCATTGACATGATATGTAATTTGATAATGAGATCACATCATTAGAAGAATGATGGGATGGACAAGACCCAAACTATAAACGTAGTATATGATCGTGTCAGTTTATTG
This sequence comes from Hordeum marinum, assembly GCA_022496015.1. Lineage (NCBI taxonomy): Eukaryota > Viridiplantae > Streptophyta > Magnoliopsida > Poales > Poaceae > Hordeum > Hordeum marinum. Next base: position 475,222,534 of record CM039678.1, read on the forward strand.
CTACAGTTTTCTACATGTCAAGTATATGTTCCTATGACCATGAGATCATGCAACTCACAGACACCAGAGGAGTGCCTTGTGTGTATCAAACGTCACGACATAACTGGGTGACTATAAAGGTGCTCTACAGGTATCTCCGAGGGTGTCTGTTGGGTTGGCATGGATCAATACTGGGATTTGTTACTCCGTGTGACGGAGAGGTATCTCAGGGCCCACTCGGTAATACAACATCACAACAAGCCTTGCAAGCAATATGACTAAGTATTAGTCACGAGATCTTGTATTATGGAATGAGTAAAGAGACTTGCCGGTAACGAGGTTGAACTAGGTATGGAGATACCGATGATCGAATCTCGGGCAAATAACATACCGAAGAATAAAGGGAACATCATATGGGATTAACTGAATCCTTGACCTAGAGGTTCGACCGACAAATATCTTCGTAGAATATGTAGGAACCAATATGGGCATCCAGGTCCCCTATTGGTTATTGACCATAGAGGTATCTCGGTCATGTCTACATAGTTCTCGAACCCGCAGGGTCTGCACACTTAAGGTTTGGTGACGTTTCGGTAGTATAGAGTTATGCATGGTGGTAACCTAAGGTTGTTTGGAGTCCCGGATGAGATCCCGAACGTCACGAGGAGCTCCGGAATGGTCCGGAGGTAAAGATTGATATATAGGAAGTCCTGTTTTGGTCACCGGAAAAGTTCCGCGCTCATCGGTAGTGTACCGGGAGTGTCGGGAGGGTACCGGGGGACCATCGGGAGGTGTATTTCGACCCAACAGGCTACATGGGCTGTGAAAGGATGAATACCAACCCTTAGTGGGCTGGCCGAAGTACCATAGAAGGCCCATGCGGCTGGGAAGAAATTCCAAAGTGAAAAAGGTGGAAAAAGGCAAAAAGGTGGAAATAAGGAGTCCTAATCCTACTAGGAGTGGAGGATGAGGACTCCTCTCCACTTCGGCCGAAGCCTCCTAGGGCTGGCCCTTGCGCCAAGCCTCCTCCTCTCCTCTTCCTATATATGTACTAGAGGTTTTAGGGTTTTTGCACTAAGATTTTCAGCCACGTGTAACCCTACCCTCTAGTCTGTAGTTTCTCCTCTAGATCGGTTTCAGCAGTGCTTAGGCGAAGCCCTGCTGGAATTACTCCACCACCATCGCCGCAACACCGTCGCGTAGCCGGAGAACTCGTCTACCTTTCAGCTCCCTCTTGTTGGATCAAGAAGGCGGAGATCGTCATCAAGCCGTACGTGTGCTGAACGCGAAGGTGCCGTCCGTTCGGTGCTAGATCGGGACGGATCATGATTGGATCGCGGGACGCTCGGCGATTTGGATCGCGAAGACGTTCGACTACATCAACCGCGTTTCTTAACGCTTTCCGCTTAGCGATCTACAAGGATACGTAGATCCACTGTCCCTCTCGTAGATGCTCATCACCATGGATAGATCTTGCGTGTGCGTAGGAATTTTTTTATTTTCCATGCAACGTTTCCAACACTAGGATGATGGATGAGAATGAAGGGGAGTGAAGTGAAATGACTAGGGTTTGGTCCAACGAGCGAATTAAGACTAATATATGTGGGTCAATCTGAACAGACGAACATACCTAGACATGTCTATATCCAGTTTATATTTAGATTGGATATGAGGGGTGCCGATAAGCCGAGATATTTTAGGTCGGTTGAGAGACCCAGTTAGATCAAAAATTTGTAACCGGTCAATGATATGACGGTCTGTCCGGATATTTGAAGGGATACGACGGGTCCGATTAGACATGCTTTTACTCCCGTTTTCCGTTTTGGGTGGCCCGTTTTGGCTTGGACGGGACGGAAAGCTGATTTTGATCGGGCCATCGAAAGCCGTCTCTTTCTGTCTTCTTCACTTGGGTTGCACAAAACCCAGGGAACCGCAAGGATTTGGACGTTACACGGTCCATGTCCACGTCGATTGACATATACGTACTTTGAAGCAACATCACGCCGTATTTTAGACGACCAATACGGCCTCTACATTTTGAGATGCGCAGGGCCCCCTAAAACTGTTTTAGAAACCGGCAATACAAGCTAGCTAGAAAAAACATCACAGGAGCTAGTTGGAGATGCCTGCCGGTACCTATGTTTGCTGGGACGGGTCATGTTGGTGATCATCACGTTGCCGCCCGAGAACCACCACCAATTCCCCTGTTGTTACTTCAATGGCGAGGCTGGTTTACCGTCAAAGGACGAGCCACCCTATTCGGAAGTCAGCAAAGAAGAGCTGTGCAATGCCACGCTAGTACCATCTACTACCTACCAGTTACTCAGCATTGAGCAATGAAGCTATGGGATAAAAGCAAGTACAATAATATTGAGTCAGCAAGCTGTGAAAAAATAAATTAATATATTGTTGCCTGGTTAGAGGAAAGAAAAGAGAAGAGAGAAGATAAGCGAGCTCTTAATGAAGAGTCAGCTCTAGCACGTGCCCCTAAACACTTTATCAGAGTGAAAGATGGGCCACGTAATAAAAAATTAATACACTCTTTTAATTAACTATTATACATGTTGATTATAAGATGGGTTATATATGACATGACAATGACTTATAATTAGCAGCCGACTATACTATTAACCATGCTCTAATACAATACCATCATAGAGTAGTTTGATGCGGCCCAAAATATGCTCAGGAAGCCACACGTATCGGCGGCAGGTGGCATTGAATGCGGTTGGATGCGGAGACATTATCAGGTGCAGCATACGCTTAGAATTAAAGCCACGGGCCTGACACGTCCAGCCCACCCGCCGGCGCCGGCCATCCGCCGCTGCGTCGCCTTCAAGTGCTCCGCAGAGCAGAGATCATCGCAATTCAAACGATCGACGCCGGCGCTCGGCACTACCGACGCCCTGCTGGCCCGAGACGAGGTGTACATGACGGAACATGTGGATTGGATTCCTGAGCCATTTGGCATCACTGCGAGTTCTGCTCGACCAGTACATGTTGCGTCGGTTTCGTCCTCTGGACCCGGCTCCGTGTGTGTGCCGGCATTGTTCCAAACGCTTTTATATTCTTGCGAATGAAGGGAGGGGGCCTTGTGTGATTAGGAGTAGGAGTACAATCTTCCATGTGGATAATTAAGATGGATGGTTTTTAGGGCCGTCAACGTCTCCAGTGACGGAGCCATGACTGAAACGAGCCCCGATCTAACCTTCCTTTCCGTGAACTAAGCAACTAGTGGTTTCCCTACTCCTTAACTCCCGCCCGTCTAAATGTAAATTTCTATATGAATTTTGAGGTAATCACATGTCCCACGAGGTGTATAGATGTAAATTTCTAGCTCCCTAAATTTTTTGATAGAAAACTTTAGATCTCTTTATCAACTGTCAAGGTAGTAAAAAACACCAGCCGTAGAAATTACTTTCAGGTCTGTAGACCATCTAGCGTCGACTACAAAAAGAAGCACCGGAGTGAGCGAAGGCGCGCAGCCGTCATCGTCCATCTCTCTTTGAAGCCGGGCAAACATAGTTGTAATAGACAGTCGGGAAATCATCGTGCTAAGGCCTCATTGATCCAACGCACCAGAACAGCAACCACCCCCGATTCAAAGTCTAGATCAAAAGGATCCAACCTGTAGACATATAGACGTAAACAAACGAAAAACCGGATCCAAGCGGATCCACCGAAGACAAACGCGTACCGGATCCCACGAGATACACCAAATACACACCTCCACACGCCCTCCGACGACATTAGAAACATCACCGGGACGGGGGCTAGGCGGGGAGGACCTTATTCCATCTTCAAGAAGCCACCTCCGCCTCGTCTTTCTGAGCATGGAACGAACCCTAACAAAACTTCAAAAACACCTACAAATGAAGCCCTCCTGTTGCCAGAGACTGGGATCCACCACTCCTCCATGATCCAAGGACCATAGGAGATGAGGCGGACAGGCGGCGATGCCGGCGAGAGGCAGGAAAACCCTAGCTAAGAGGTCACAAGAGGTAGGAACATTAGGTTTTCAGATTAACAGAGCAATTCTCTTCTTCTTAAGTAAGTGTTGATGATGTTTAGATCCGCTATAAACCAAACTAAATAACACACTTAGAGCCTTCGGTGATCTCCGAGCGTCCAAAGTTGTGGGCTTTTTGAGGCAATTATTTGAACCATACAAAGAGCAAACTTCCCGGTCAAGAGGCTAGCTCAGAGCCTTTAGGGCCCACGAAGAGTAGCACTAGCAACATCCTAAATACTTGGATTGATAGTCATCTACGATGATCTAGTCGCAATTACAGCTTCTATGTTGTAAATCTTGTTGATAATGTTGGAAGATAGCAATTGGTTAGCTCTCCGATTGAGATACTTTTATTGTATCTTTGTTATAGATGTTTTGTTTATTTATTACAGAAAATACCATAGAACTTTTGTTCTACGGTTTTGTGATAAAGAAACATCTCCATGTAACTTGGGATGCGTTTTAAGCATTGGTCCCCACTCCTTGATTTTCATCCAACTTGTCTTAATAGTAATGCTTTCATATGACTCAAAACATAAATAAATGAGTGCATGAGACTAGACACATTGTCTTCTTTTAACTTTTTTCTTTTCTTAAGGGGTCTTCAACCACACACTCCTTACATTCTACAAGGCTGGAAACATGTCCATACACTCTGGTAGAAACATTAGTCTCCTAATCACTTGTCATTAACATTAAAACAGACTCTAGGAAAATGAATATTGTTTCAGTGACTTTGTTCTCTTACTCGCATCTCTACATAACTTATGAGGATTTTATAGGAAGGCTGCCTTACCAACACCAAATACAAGGTCGTTCCACAAATGCTACATTTGTGCTTGTTCCAACTACACCATGGGGAGTAGCTAGTTTGGCCGTGTTCGCACGGAGAAATTTTCCGTTGATACATTTTTGGGTTTTTACCATTTATGTCATTGGTTATGTTCCATTAGTCAGTTTTGTCATTAGGAATTTCAACAGCTCAAAAGTGCCATCACTCTGTTAGGCCGCATGCTCAAAAATGCCACTAGACATTATTACCGTGAGCTCCAATCTCGTTTGCCATGTTATAATGACCAAAATATCTATGGACCAACATGTCAGCTCTCCTTCTATCTCACTACAATAAAGTGCGGGCTCCACTTGATCCCAACAATATTTCTTATTTTCCTCTAAAATTATTTGCTTTCTTACTTCTGACATGTGGGGTACATACTTATCATTATGAGATAGAGAGGACTGACATGTGGGCATAGGAGATTTTTTTTGTCATATAGCATGGTCAACGGGTTTGACCTGACAATAATGATCTATAATGACATTTTTTAGCAAACATCTAATGAAACGATGGCATTTTTAAGATATCTAATGACATTTTTTAGCAGGCATCTCACGGAACCATGGTATTTTTCAGCAATTGTAACTTGAATGACAAACCCGGGTAGTGGGACACAATTAGTGGCATAAATGATAAACCCCTACACTTTAATCCAACCGAAGAGGTTCTTAGAAGTCCCTTGCCTTTGTACATTCAACAACCTAGGTTCGTCTATTCGGATCGAATGATGGAAGCGTCTCAACGTCGTTCTCCTTCGTGAAGGTACTGTCTTGTTTGTTCACATCGTCATCAGTTCTGGATTTGGAGATCTTGGTCGTCTTGTTGTTGGTCTTGGCTATCCCTCGGGATATCAAGTTTAATTGTGTTTTTCTCTGTTTAAGCCGAGCACCCCATGTGTCTTTGCTTCGGGCATCACGTGCACGCGTCTTGCGTCTATATCATGTGTTGTCCCATATCTTGTACTCGTTCTAACTTCTTATCAATGATACGCAAGTTTCATGTATTCATGAAAAAACCATTCAACAATGTTGTGGAATCCATCCACTCTTTTTCCTGCATATGGAACACTTGGTATTTATAATTGAATCTCACTTGTGTTGCGGTTTGGTTCCTCTTATAATATTTTTCAGGAAAAACATGTATCTTTTGTGGCAAAACAGAGCATACAAATTTGAACTATATAAACTTTTTATTATCTTCCCTTGTTGTTAGTCACATGGCGACTGGGACACACTTTCATGTAGAGATTTATACCTATAACTCAATCTGACATCAAAATCACAATGACAGTTGAAGAGTAAATCATAAGGGAGAGTCACGGGGATGGGGTCGGGGGTAGGCACAATACTTGATCTATTATGCCATAGGAGTATATACATTCAGACTTGGCGAACCGCTCCCTTATACGTCACCAGACGCGTCTGGACGCGCCCGTGGACAATACCAGACGACCCTCGTTTGGCCAGCCGGACAGTCACACACCGCAAATGTGGATTCTCAAATCCAAGCAATCCATGCATGTGGATCATACAACATAAATTCATCACAATTCAACAGTGCAACTGAAATGATGTGTATGTCGCCTAGAGGGGGGGGGGTGAATAGGTGCTTCAAAAAAATTATGATTTAGGCTTGAACAAATGCGGAATAAAACTATCGTTTAATTAGTCAAGCACAAAACTTAAAACAACTAGGCTCACCTATGTGCACCAACAACTTATGCTAAGCAATATATACAACTAAGTGATAGCAATATATATAACAAGAAACAATATGGCCATCACAAAGTAAAGTGCATAAGTAAAGGGGCTTGGGTAAGAGATAACCGAGGCACGCGGAGACGACTATGTATCCCGAAGTTCACACCCTTGCGGATGCTAATCTCCGTTCGGAGCGGTGTGGAGGCACAATGGTCCCCAAGATGCCACTAAGTCCACCATAATCTCCTCACGCCCTCGCACAATGCAAGATGCCGTGATTCCACTAAGGGACCCTTGAGGGCGGTCTCTGAACCCATACAAACTAGGTTGGGGCAATCTCCACAACTTAATTGGAGGTTCCCAACGACACCACGAAGCTTCACCACAATGGACTGTGGCTCTGAGATGACCTCAAATGCTCGGGGCATTCTCCAGGACCTAATTGGAGACCCTGCCGCTTGCCCAGAGCTTGGTGCCACAATGACCGAGCTCCGAGAAAACACAAGCCTTCTAGGTCATCAAAGCACCCAAGAGGAACAAGCTCTAGGGTGCACAAACACCCAAGAGTAATAAGCTTCTCAAACTTCACTTCCACGTATCACCGTGGAGAACTCAAACCTATGCACCAAATGCAATGGCAAGGGCACACGGAGTGACCAAGTCCTTCTCTCCCAAAATCCCACCTCAACAACTAATGCTATGGAGGAAAGTGAGAGGAAGAACAAAGAAGAACACGAAGAACTCCAAGATCTAGATCCAAGGGGTTCCCCTCACATAGAGGAGAAAGTGATTGGTGGAAATGTGGATCTAGATCTCCTCTCTCTTTTCCCTCAAAAAAGGAGCAAGAATCATTGGAGGGATTGAGAGATAGCAAGCTCAAAGAAGGTCAACAATGGGGGGGGGGGCAAACACGAGCTCAAGAGATAAGGTTCAATGGGGAAGAAGACCCCCTTTTATAGGTGGGGAAAAATCCAACCGTTATGCTCACAACCCGCACAAAGTGGTACTACTGCTCCAAGAAGCGGTACTACCGCTAGGGCGGTAGTAGCCATATGAAAAACAACAGCGAGGAGGCAAAAGGCCAATAGAAGCGCCGGAGTGGTACTACCGCTCGTCCTCACGGTACTACCGCAAAGGGTAGCAGTACTACTGCTTGTGATTGGTACTAAAAAAATACATCCGTGCCTACCACCAGTGGACAAAACACGAGATTTTGGTCCGGAGCGGTATACCGCTCTTGGAGCCGCGGTAGTAAAAAATTAGATCCGCTCTAGCTGCGGTAGTACTGCTACAGCCTAGAACACCAAAACTGCCACAACTGTTGTAAACGAACTCTGAATTCAATGAAACAAAGTTTGTTGGAAAGCTAACGACATGGGATAACACAATATTGATTGAAATATCAATAAGAATCAAATGATAAAAGTCCCATAAGAAAATGGTGAGAACCCTTCCTCGAATAAGATCGGTAAAACCTCCAACATCGAAAACGCAATAGACGAAGCATATGAAATCCGTTTTTGATGTACTAGAGCTTGTCACGAAGATAACCACAAGCTCAAGAACCCACATAGATAAAAGCCAACCAAGAACCAATAAAGATGATGATGCCAAGAATGCAATGGTTTCAGCTCTCAATGCACGATATGATCAAGCTACTCACTTGAGAGCCCCCCTTGATAGTACGACAATCGATACTATAACCCGATCTCTCAACTACCACCATGAGACCGGTAACATAGAAAACCCTATCAAGGTCAAACCTTAGCCTTGCGCATAGTCCACTTGAGCTAGATGATGACGATCTTGACTTCCTCAAGATGTACCACCTTTCTTGATTGCGTTGGCTTGATGAAGACTAGATGATTGCTCCCCCATACTCCACTATGGGTGAGACACTCTTCGGCACATCTTTACAAGTCCATTGTCACCACAATGAACAGCGAGCCTCAAGAATAATCTCTTTGTGATGCTTCACTTGAGTTTGCACATCGCAACCTTGATAATGATCTCCACTTGATGCCATCTTCCATGGGATGTATGGGATCTGCCTCTTGATGCAAGCCCACGGAAATATACCTAACCCCACAAATAACTCTCACATAGACCATGGACAATGCTTACCACACAATGGGATCACTTGATCCCTCTCAGTACATCTTGTACGCTTTGTGTGTTGATTAACTTGATTCACTTTTTGACTTAGTATTGATCAACCTTGTATCTTAGCTTCTCTCTTGATAAAGCTGATGTCTTGAAGGTAAACATGAATGGTTACACAATCTTATTCTTGAAGACATGATTGCAATAAGCTCAACTCCCACATGACCAATCTTTGGATAAACCTTGAATACCACCTTGGTCACCATATAAACTCCTTGAAACCAACAGGTGGACTCCAAGAAGTACATACGGACAAATCCTTCGAATATAACTCAAGGCAACCATTAGTCCATAGGGCTTGTCATCAATTACCCAAAACCACACATGGAGAAATGTGCTCTTACAATCTCCCCCATTTTGGTAATTGATGACAACCACTTTGAAGAGAGTTTATATAAGGAAATAAGCACAACCAAGCACACACAAATACAATGCATGGATGTGAGATGCAAATTCTTAAGCAACAAAAGCAAAACTCTCAAAGCATTCCAAACTAAACTCTCTAAACTTCTCCCCCATTGGCATCGATTGCCAAAATGGACGAAAAGTTTAGAAAGCCAATATAATAGGTGTTCCTCTAAAAAGTATCGTATGGCACAAAGACATACATCGGAGAGAAGCAAGCAATCAAAAGATACTAATTGGAACGATCAATCACATGGACCTATGAGCCACATGAATAAAAGATATTATGATATGGGCAAAAGAGTGTTTATAAATAAACTAGAGGAGCTCCCCATGATTTGTGCACAAATAAGATTTTTTTATTTGAATACAAGTGCACAAAATAGGATCATGAGTCCCCCAAACTCAATATAAACACACCACAAGTGCAATCAAGTAGATAAGACAATGAGCATAGTACTTGCACTAAACATATGGTTGAATAATAGGTAAAAGAGGCAATTTAAGAATAGGCTAAACCAAAATGATGTGTGTGAGTCATGGCAAAGCACTTGAGAAGACTAATATAAGGATGAACATTAAGCATCAACATAGTCTTTAATGAAATGAGACACAAAGTGCAAGACATATCCTTCCCACACACAAACCACTAGCAAATGGGTTCACAAAGCTTACTAATAATAAAATTAAAAACCAAAGCTTGTGACAACCCCTGGTGAAGATAGGAAATAATACCATTGTTAGGAGGAGGGATACCAATCGAAATGGCAAAACCCTCATGAAGACAAGCATGAGGAAAACAATCTTCACCGCCAAAGAGTGCATCAAGATGCAAGGATATATGATCCACACGCAAGATAGATTCTTTCACGAAACCACCAAGTAAATAACAAGGAAATGCAATGGTGGACGTGAAAGAAAAGAGGATATCAACTAGAGATTTAATTTCTCTCATGTGTATAAGATTCTAGGTAGAAGGCAATCATGATGATATATCCACAAATAATGATGTACACACGAAATAGTTACAAGAAGGAACAAACAAGATATCCAAAAGGAAGTCATAAATATACCAATAAGATCTTTTCTTGAAAGCATAGCACAAAGCCAAATATTTTCTTATTGTACATAAATGAACTCCCAATAGATGAACATCAAAGACATCACAACTAGCAATATGACATCATCGTTGCGACGCTTTGAGAAAGGAAGCAAGTATCACAAGAATGACTCAAGAAATTCATGCCATGATGCAACCTATAAACGGTTGAATGCGAGAAATGTATGCATGAAGTAGATACGTGTTACCGAGATAGCATTGGATTGATGTAGTAGACAATGGTTCATCGATCATCCTAGCATGGCTCAAATAAGCACATGGTGTCAACACCTTCCTTATAAGTGAGCCAAGTATCCAATGTATCTCCAATTGTTCCTAGAACAACACCACAAAAAAAGTGGTACCCGAACTTATTGGGACCAAAAAGTTAGTGGACCAATAATACATAGGACAAAACTCCACATAAATATGTGCATATAGATATGAAATTGAATTTCATGCACACTTTAGCCAATTTATGTCATGGTGGAGTTTCCCCTATATATTGGGTCAAGGAAAGAGAACATGCCAACGAAAGTACATGTAGTAAATATGCATGCTCAAGGCTTTGAAGAATCAAATCAACACACAGTTGATAAGATATCGAAAGATAAGGTATCAAGCGAAAATAAGATACCAAACGAAAAATTATCACTTGACAGATACCAACTAAAAAATACATCAAGGAATGGGATATCCAGTGACACATGCCAAATAGAAGGAAACAAGATACCAATTGAAGGAAAACAAGAGGTATAATGTTCCCAAAAGAGAGCTAGGTTCAAAACAAACCAAACCCTTCGCAAATTTTCATGATGGCACAAAGCACCATAGAGAAAAGGCTTGCCTCCCACCAACACACACTTGATGAAGATCAAAAGATTTTATGATAAACACATAAAGAGAGTGTTCCAAAGAAAATATGATAGCTCCCCCAAGAGATGTGCATTATATAGAATTTTCATTTGAATACAACATGCACACGATGGGATCATCACTTTCCTTATATCTATAGAAACACTAGACATGCTCAAAAAGATCCACAAGAGGAAAGGGAGACAAACGATAAACAAAAACCTATGTAAAGATGATTAGGAAATTCTGCCACTTAAAAGGAATACAAATTGTCAAAGGACGAGAAGTATTTGGAAATAATTCCCATTGGTAGATTGTAAATAGATCCAACATCATCTTTACTCCTAAATCACAAGCAAATGACACTTGTAGAGCTAGCATGCCACATAGGTGCAAGATAAATTGTAATATAAAATCTAAGTGGAAATATCTCAAATGTACACATTCTCTGGGCTTGTATTATGCACATAGCATATTAGTCCCCCATAATGTGATAACCCAACGTTAATAACAAGTGGCAAATGAAATACAACAAGAGATAATTAATGGACCGTTTAGAATTTGAATTTCTCATGAGAAGACATACCAAATAGAAGCTAGATAATCTTGTAATATCAATACTAAGTGGTATTCCTCATGAACACACATTTTTAGGGTCGTGAAGTGCATAAAGCACATCACTCCCCCAAAATGGGATAATCCATTAATCTCTCACAAAGAGCCAACTAAGATACAAACATGATGCAAAAAGGATCTACACAAGACTCACACATACATGATGTGCAACCCATCATACATACTTGATTTCTCAAGATAAACAAATAGGAAGCACAACATATACAAACACATGCAAGGTACAAAACCACAACATGCAAATTTAAGTACAAGTTACCGCAAGGAGGAACATTGGTATATGATAGACACTTGATGATCCACATGACTTGGCTTGAGACAATATGAATGATGAAGAACCCTCAATCAATTCTTCATAATGTAGCCACGTCAGCAATGCCCTCCAACAATACCTATTGATCAAGTTTGAGCTTGTTGGTCCCCAACAAATTTGGTTCCTAAGAGGTTAGTCACAATAGGCTTGGATACCCAAATGGTTCTTTTCTTGACACCACTTTGAGTACCAACAAACTTGGCAAACACATTGCCAACATTATCCTTCCCAAGAGAATATATATCATCAATAATGATTGGGTTGGATAAGTTACCTTTCATGCAAGAAGAAGCAAAGTGACCCTTCTCATGACATAAGTAGCAACATCTACCCTTTACTTTCTTCTCAATTGATTTCTCAACTTGATGAGACATGACTTGGGTCTTCTTGGGAAGAGGCCTTTCTTCAACTTGTGGTTGAGCATGCGATTAATATTGTGGCTGCTTCCCTTGTTGCTTGACACTTTGAGGCTTATTATTCAATGTGCAAGATCTTACATAGTGCCCTTCTGTTTTGCACTTGAAGCAAATAATCTTGGCCAAATTCTTGACTTGTTATTGGCCCTTCTTCTTGTACTTCGTGGACATCTTATTCTTCTTGGAGTTGAATCCAAGTCCACCTTTGTCATTTGGGAATTTTTGCATACTCAAGATATTGTTGAGTGTGGACTTCCCTTCATGACTCTTTTCCAAGTCTTTCTTCAAATAAGTGACTTGGGCCTTGAGCTCATTGATTTCCTATATATGGTTAGAATCAACACAAGTACTAGAGGAAGTATACGCTTCATCGTTAGAGCAACAAGTCAAGGATAGTAATTCATCACAAGATGTACCAACATTATGAGTAGATGAACTACGAATACTAGCACATGGCAATAAATCACTTCTACTAGATGTAGTGCTAATGTACACATGAGGCTCACTAGATGTTACCTTAGTAGTACTAGCCTCATGATCTATCTTTAGCACATTATGTGATACTAGAAGATCGTCGTGAGAGCTAGAAAGATTTTCATGACCTTCTTCCAATTTCCCATAATTGCTAGATAGCAACTCAAGTTGAGCCCTTAGCTCAACATTCTCCTTTAATATGGATGCTTCACAAGAAATAGAGTTAGTAGTACAAGCATCATTATTAACAACACAAGTAGAAGCCAACATGGCAAGCTCTTTAGCATATGAAGCCTCAAGTTGAGCATGAGACTCGATGAGTTCAATGAGCGAACTCTTAATGACCCTTGAGCCATTTTCGAGGTGCTCAAAGTCCTCAAGGAGTTTAGCATGTGCAACTTCAAGCTTATCATTTTTAGTTCTAAAATCATTAGCCACCTTGTGAGCTCTTTAATGGGATTCCTTTAATCTAGATAATTCTAGAGAAAAGGTCTCCTCAAGATATTCCTTGGTGGTTTGTTCATTTTCAAGAGCTTGAGATAGCTCCGTGATCTCATTAGCGTAATCACGCTCATGACCTTCCATTTTCTCAATGGTGGCCTCATGCTCCTCGAGATGAGATTCCAACTCCTCAATATATTTCTTCTCCTCAATGGCAATAGACATGATTTCCATGAAGTTGGAACGAGCAATTTTATTTTTATGAAGAGCTTTAAAAATCATTTCTCCCTTAATTTTTAAGGAAGCAACATTATCACAATCTTCATGATTATCCTCATTATTATCATCATCATCATCATGAGATATATTGGGATTCAAAGTAGGAGATACCTTTGAAGCCTTAGCCATAAGGCAAAAGTGAGAAACAACAGATGATGATGTAGGATCCCTTGAAGCACCATTCAAGACCACGTCTTGTTCCATGGAGTGTTGGGTTTCCTCTACATTCTTAGCACAACAACTCGAGGAAATAGAAACATTTTTATCATGGCAACAAGATCTAGCAAGCATATCATCATGAGATTTAGTCAAGCAATTTATACATGATATGCGAGAACTATCAACACAAGCATGTGAAACATTTAAAGTGCTCGAGGTGATAATGTCCAAATATGAAGCATTGCAATAAGATAGTGAAGAATTATTATCAACAATAAGCCCACTATCATCATTACAATGGTCATCACTACTCACCATATAATTACCTTGTGGAAATCCACATGTAGGTGAAGTAGATGAAGTTGAGTAGGCAACACGACCGGAGGTGGAGGGAGAACAATCATCCCTACAAATCTTGGACACACCATATTTATCTTGAAGCTTTGTCCACAACTCATGAGCATCCCGGAATGGCATGAGTTGAAATATAACTACATTGCTCAAAGCATCAAAAAGCACATTAGAAGCTTGAGCATTGAGATAAGAGTTTTTTTCATCCTCTAAATATATGTGTTGAGAATCCTTTGGAGAAGAAAAACCCATATCTACAATTCTCTCTAAATTTGGGTCCATGAGCCTAAAGAGATTAAGCATGCGAATTACCCACATATCAAAATTTGTGCCATTGAAACTAAGAGTGTCAAAGAATCCTAATCCCCTAGTCGACATCCTTACTCTCTAGGCTGTTAAACCTAATAATGAGATACCTAGATCTGATATCAATTGAAAGGACGTGGATGTCACCTAGAGGGGGGGTGGGGTGAATAGGCGCTTCAAAATAATTATGGTTTAGGCTTGAAAAAATGTGGAATATAACTATCATTTAATTAGTCAAGCACAAAACTGAAAACAACTAGGCTCACCTATGTGCAACAACAACTTATGTTAAGCAAGATATACAACTAAGTGATAGCAAGATATATAACAAGAAATAATATGGCTATCACAAAGTAAAGTGCATACGTAAAGGGGCTCGGGTAAGAGATAACCGAGGCACACGGAGACGACTATGTATCCCGAAGTTCACACCCTTGCGGATGCTAATCTTCGTTCGGAGCGGTGTGGAGGTACAATGGTCCCTAAGATGCCACTAAGGACACCATAATCTCCTCACGCCCTCGCACAATGCAATATGTCGTGATTCCACTAAGGGACCCTTGAGGGCGGTCTCCGAACCCGTACAAACTAGGTTGGGACAATCTCCACAACTTAATTGGAGGCTCCCAACGACACCACGAAGCTTCACCACAATGGACTATGACTCCAAGGCGACCTCAAATGCTTAGGGCAATCTCCAAAACCTAATTGGAGACCCAGACGCTTTCCTGGAGCTTTGCACCACAATGATTGAGCTCCGAGAAAACACGAGCCGTCTAGGGTGTCAAGGCACCCAAAAGTAACAAGCTCTAGGGTTCACAAACACCCAAGAGTAATAATCTTCTCAAACTTCACTTCCACGTATCACTGTGGAGAACTCAAACCTATGCACCAAATGCAATGTCAAGGGCACACAGAGTGCCCAAGTCCTTCTCTCCCAAATCCCACCTTAACAACTAATGTTATGGAGGAAAGTGACAGGAAGAACAAAGAAGAACACGAAGAACTCCAAGATCTAGATCCAAGGGGTTCCCCTCACATAGTGGAGAAAGTGATTGGTGGAAATGTGGATCTAGATCTCCTCTCTCTTTTCCCTCAAAAAAGGAGCAAGAATCATTGGAGGGATTGAGAGATAGCAAGATCAAATAAGGTCAACAATGGGGGGGGGGGCAAACACGGGCTCAAGAGATAATGTTTAATGGGGAAGAAGACCCCCTTTTATAGGTAGGAAAAAATCCAACCGTTATGCTCACAGCCCGCACAGAGCGGTACTACTGCTCCAAGGAGAAGTACTACCGCTAGGGCGGTAGTAGCCATATGAAAAATAACAGCAAGGAGGCAAAAGGCCAGTAAAACCGCCGAAGCGGTACTACCGCTTGTCCTCACGGTACTACTGCAAAGGGTAGCGATACTACTGCTTGCGAGCGGTACTAAAAAACAAAATCCGTGCCTACCACCGGTGGACAAAACATGAGATTTTGGTCCAGAGCGGTAGTACCGCTCTTGGAGCCGCGGTAGTACCGCTCCGGAGCGGTAGTAAAAAATTACATCCGCTCTAGCCGCGGTAGTACTACTGCAGCCTTTCAAGAACACCAAAACTGCCACAACTTTTGCAAACTAACTCCGAATTCAACGAAACAAAGTTTGTTGGAAAGTTAACGACATGGGATAACATAATATTGATTGTGATATCAATAATAAGCAAATTATAAAAGGACCATAAGAAAATTGTGAGAATCCATCGTCGAATAAGACCGGTAAAACCTCCAACACAAAAAACGCAATAGACGAAGCATATGAAATCCGTTTTCGATGTACTAGAGCTTGTCACGAAGATAACCACAAGCTCAAGAACCCACATAGAGAAAAGCCAACCAAGAACCAAGAAATATGATGATGTCAAGAATGCAATGGTTTGAGCTCTCAACGAATGATACGATCAAGCTACTCACTTGAGAGCCTCCCTTGATAGTACGACAATCGATCCTATAACCTGGTGTCTCAACTACCACAATGAGACCGATAAAATAGAAAACCCTATCAAGGTCAAACCTTAGCCTTGCGCATAGTCCACTTGAGCTAGATGATGACGATCTTGACTTCCTCAAGATGTACCACCTTTCTTGATTGCGTTGGCTTGATGAAGACTAGATGATTGCTCACCCATACTTCACTATGGGTTAGACACTCTTCGGCACATCTTCACAAGTCCATTGTCACCACAATGAACAGCGAGCCTCAAGCACGATGTCTTTGTGATGCTTCACTTGAGTTTGCACATCGCAACCTTGATGATGATCTCCACTTGATGTCATCTTCCATGGGATGTATGGGATCTGCCTCTTGATGCAAGCCCATGGAAATATACCTAACCCCACAGAACTCTCACGTAGACCATGGGTTAGTACACAAAGCGTAATGGACAATGCTTACCACACCATGGGATCCTTTGATCCCTCTCGGTACATATTGTACACTTTGTGTGTTGATCAAATTGATTCACTTTTTGACTTAAACTTGATCAACCTTGTATCTTAGCTTCTCTCTTCATAAAGATGATGTCTTGAAGGTAAACATGAATGCTTACACAATCTTCTTCTTCAATACATGCTTGCAATAAGCTCAACTCCCACATGACCAATCTTTCTATAAACCTTGAATACCACCTTGGTCACCATATAAACTCCTTGAAACCAACAGATGGAGTCCAAGAAGTACCTATAGACAAATCCTTAAAATATAACTCAAGGCAACCATTAGTCCATAGGGATTGTCATCAATTACCCAAAAACACACATGGAGAAATGTGCTCTTACAGCAACAAGGCGACAAAGCAAAATAAATCATAGTTCAACAATCTGAACATGCCAAAATGAAATTCTAGTCTGAGTGTCACGCATCAATAGCTCACCGGGTCACTCGTCGGACGCCATCCATGCCGCCCGATCCTATGCCATCCTTGCCTCCTGCTCCGCCTTCTTCGCTTGCATCCTTGCCGTCTGTTCTGGCTACATCCTTGCCTCCACTTCCGCTGATGCCATCGTTGCTCTCGCCGCCTCTTACTCTTTACATGCATTGATCTCCTTATTCATCCCCACAAGCCACTTTTTTGCATGCTCATGTAAGAGCCTTTCATCCCTAAATATTATCTTTGCATCATTCGCGTGTCGAGCAACAAGTTACAACCTATCCTTCTCAAGCTCCATCCCTCCAAATGTCCGGGACTTCTCGATCTCCAATTTGATCGTCACATTTTTCTTCTCCAACTCGATCTTCTCCCTCTGACTTTCCAGTTTCTTGCCCACCCTCTCCCTATCCCAACCCATCATCTCCTTTTACGCATCCAACATGAGCTTGTACCACTCCTCTTTCTAGTCCTCCCGCGTGGAAAAGATGCTCGTCCATGTGGAGGACATTTTTGTCGCCGCAGAATCATGGGACGCCCTCGCCTTCTCCCACCAGTTTCCCATCACTTGCAGGTTATTTTTTTGCAGAGGACCTTCTCCCACCAGTTTCCCATCACTTGCAGGTTATTTTTTGGCACAATGGCACTTCCATTCTCCCATGGAACTTCTTCTTCTTCGTGGTGGGAGCTTGACCCATCATTCTTCCTATTGCTGGCCTTGAGATCTTTCACAAGTTGTGTCCATTTTGGGTTGTCATTAAATAGCACCCAACAATGTCTAAAACCAAATGGCTTATTCCCCATTTCTTGATACATAGTGTCTGCCACCACAGTCTAACAAACAATGTATGTATAACAATGATAATGCAATAAAAAGCAATTGAAATGATACCAAATGGAATAATTAAACTTACGTGCGTTCCCACTCCCATACCACTTTTAATGCGGCCAAGCACTTGTGCATAGTAGCAGACATACTTGTTCACTTCCCTTGAATGACCCTCCATCGATGTTGGAGAGATGCCACAATGCAGGTGGTCATGTCAGGATGCGGCCCCACATAGTGTTCATGTTCATGATAGTGCTTGTGGAATTTTTCCCAGTACCTATTGCCTTTTTGCTCCGTGCCACATATGGGATCCAAGGTTGTGGCCAACCAATATTTAACCAGCAAGGCAAAAGTTATGAATGTCGGACCTCTTGCACTGGGCACCTTTGCCTTCCTTTTCTTTTTGGGATTGGGTTTGACGTTCCGCCAACTTCAAACGGAGAACAATTTGGACCCCCAACTCATAGTCCATTGGGTCGGTTCTTTATTACGATTGATCATGTCTGACATTATATTCTCCTCAAATTATTATGATTTCAAATGAACTAAGGTTTACGCAACTAATTGCAATGACATACACAAATCAATTATTGTAATTGAGCAAAAAAAATGAGTCTGGCGTGGGACAGGCTGGTCGACATCTAAGGCCGCGGATGGGGACCGGCGACGAGAATGAGGGTTGACGACGGCGATGGTTCGTATGTGGGAATGGTGGACGGATGTGGGACGAGGGTTGTAGATTTGGTGGATTTGGCACATTTTATGGTGGGGGCAGACTGTCTGGTC
Organism: Hordeum marinum; assembly: GCA_022496015.1. Lineage (NCBI taxonomy): Eukaryota > Viridiplantae > Streptophyta > Magnoliopsida > Poales > Poaceae > Hordeum > Hordeum marinum. The sequence goes on from CM039678.1 coordinate 475,241,477, forward strand.
CGACGTGGCGGACACGCCCGTTCCTCCTCATACTCGCCCTAGATTTACGCTGGATTTGCGAGGTGTCGGTCAGTCCGGACGTTTAGGACCGATTTGAGGAGCCTGTTTGGGTCGTTTTTTTACCCTTTAGTGATCAGATCATCCGTCCATTAGTTTGAGGCCGGTTTGAGGCACCTGGCTCTAGAAATTCTTGAATGAAAACTACAATAGTAATTTGTACCCAATATGTTACAAGCCAGTATTTTGGTATATGTTATGAACATACAATTGTGAATTTTTGCTAACTATCAAGATATGAGATTAATTGCATCCAAACACTAGATTTTACTTTATCAATGGGGCTGAGGTTCAATGCTGCATCTCTACCTCGAAAAAAAGATAATGTTGTCCCTCAAAAAGAGTTTACAGTTTTTGAAGCAAAGTAGTTTATAAAACAAAGCAGTTAATAGTAGGTGGAGTCGAATCATTGCAAAAAGTTTAATAAAAAAACTGAAACTATAGACCACTTTGCTTCAATCATGAATCAAGAGAATTTAGTACCGTACCTGATATAGCTACTTTCTTTTAATAATTCGCAATCCTTTCTGAAACATGCGTACCAAATCGCATTTGCCCATCCTACACACCAGAATGAAACAACTGTATAGGTATGCTATCGCTAGCCTTGCAGTAAAGCCCCGACAAGAAGCACCTAAAAGATGGATATCTCCCAGTGTTAGTTTAGTTTAAGCCATCTAGAATGCGGTGAGTGATAGCAGATCAAGGAAAGCAAGTGTACCACACACATCAACCACATTGATTAATCTATAGCGGTGTAAATTACTACTCGGCCAGAATCTTTGCACCGGGGATCGACAGCAACGCAGCGAAGTGTCGAGTGCACGTGGACCATCAAAGCATGGTGCGTCTTGGTGTTAACATTGACGGGGGTATTCTTATGGTGGCTTCCCAAGAATGTTTGCCGCCGTGCTAAAATGATGCTACTAGCGCTATTAGTAAATTAACAAGATGCTACTTAGTGGCACTGTACTGGGCTACGTGGTAGCATCTGATGATAAATCATCATAGTCAATGGGTTCAGAAGCGATGCAATAGCGTTGGAACTGCAAAGGCTCGACTCCTTTGCGGATCTGCCCTTGAATAGTGTTGTCGGTCACTGATAGTGTAATGGCTTATCAGATCTTGAATACTGTTATCCTGTTGACCTCTTTATTTATCTCAGAAAGGAATCTTGTTGACCTGATACATATTACTTGCGCGGCTCGGTGCTCTTGGTTGACACTACTGACTTTTACTTTGGGCCTCACAGAGTGGATTGGAGCAGCGGTAAAAGAGCATCTACAGCCGCAATCAGCAAATCCGGTTCCCGGAATGCTCGTAGATGCGAGTGGACGCGTCCGCAAACATTCACCAGTTACCTCTTAAGTTTTTACTGTGACAATCATGTCTTTCATGTCTTTTATTTTTTTTCCTATGCGCTCGGTCATATGCATATGATTGGTGAAGATAAAATGAGAGAAAGAAAAAAAATATAAACAAAGAAAAAAGTGGGCCAATCCTATGTGACGGATGTAGGACAACTGACCGGACACGTCCGGACGCACTTCATACTCATCTCATATATGAGGGCAATATGAGGAGGCTATGAGTGGTCCGATTGGGTCAACATTTTCCCTCTCTCTTGTCCGATGAGTGGTCCTTGCGTCCGTCCAGTCAATATGAGGAGTCCGGTTGTAGATGCTCTAAGAGCAACTCCAACGGGTCGACGCAGTTTGAACCCGTGCGGACAAAATACAAGACTCAACGCGTTGATGTAAGCGGATCGTTTTGACTCATTTTCAGCCTAAAGTTGGTCTAGGTTTGGCTTGACACAGACATGCTTCGGACGCCCGCGACGTCCTTCTCTTGTCCGTCTATTGGTTGCACACATGCCATTTTTGTTGAATAAATGAGTAAATTGCTATGCGTTTTAATTCGAGTAAACAGTAAATAAATCATGATGACAGTAAAGAAGATTGAACTAATAATGCGGACTAGCATAGTAGATGAATAAGTCGAAGCTAAGGCACAAACTAGAAACAGGAATTTTAGCCGATCTTAAACAGAAAGGATAGAGTTGCATAAGGTACAGCGGGTGCAGAATTACCGATGTTGATGTTGTCGCTCATGTCCTCGATGAAGAGGTTGCCAAAGTCGGGGAAGAAGTCGTCGTCCGGAAAGTAGTTGCTGTTAGTAGTCGTGTGAGTGCGCTCTTCAAAAACCTGACCGCCCTTTTCCCGTACAAGATCACGAGAGGTGGGGTTTCAAAGGCCTACTGTCTCTTCTCGCAGTGCACGTCGGAAGGAGTGACGGAGAAGACACACACAAGCATCGATGAATGGGCCATGGGAATTTTGGATTTTAGTTGGGCTTTGGATCAAAAGCCTACTAGCAAATTCCAACAATTTCTATCCCCTCCCCCCAAGTGAGTTCGACCTCAAGATGTAATACAGAATGACAACGTTTACAGAATTCATCCAATTTCATCATAAAATGCGCGAAGGTGTAACCCACATTCAACTACAAAATAATTTGATTGAACATATATAAACTCACATAGAAAACCAATAGTTGTATCTACTCCTTTTATTTTAATTTATTCGCTAAAATTCAAATTTGTTTGGTTGTAAACAATGTGACTTATTTGTTCAATAATGAGGAATGTTTCATTTGTTTATTTATACAGTTGTAAATGTATAGAATGTTTTAAATGGCAATTTCAATGGATAATACGGATCAAATGAGTCGTCGTCATGCCCAGAAAACAGCAGACATGGGATGAACGTCTATCTCGTCCATCCAAACAAAAAGAAAACCCGACATTTTTGTTGTTTGTTTCAGTCGGCCGGTTGAAGTTGCCCGAGCCGGATCGGCTGCCAAGGCGAAGATCACAACAACCGGAGAGGGCGAACGGCTCGGATTTTTTTTTCAAAACTAGCGTTAAAATATTTTAAAATCTGAAAACAGGAGGGCCAGTTGAAAAAAATTCAGAACTGGACCCCTGTCGGCCGACATTGGGCCGACCAGGGGCCCATTGGCCTGCACTTGGCCGACCAGGGGACGCGTCAGCCTCCACCGCGCCGATATCCACCTGTCGGTCGCTACGTGGCCGACTGGCCACCCGTCGGTCGCCACTAGGCCGACAGGCCCGTGGATAAGGCCGACGCGGCCGGGCTTCTTCTTCCTCCTCCAGCTCCTATTTTCCTCCTATTTCGCCCGAATTTGTCCCCCTCTTGATCTCTCATTCCCTCCGGCCATTTCACATTTCAATCCGATGAAAGGGTAGATCGGGTTGTTCTCCCCCGACCGACGGTTTTCTTTTTTGAAACGGGGTATTGGTTTGTTCGTTTGGAGGAGAAAAATGTGTGGTGGTGGAGTCGTCAATGGTGAGAGGGTGGAGCGGTGTATAGGAAGAAGAAGAAGGTGAAGAGGAAGAAGAAGTGCATTCACGCGTCGAAGGTATATTTTTTGCTGTTAGTTTTTGTTTTTTTCCGGTATTATTTTTAATAATCGTAAAATTAGTTTATGTTTGTAGAGCGTACTAAATTTAGTTTTAGTTAGTCGGTTTATTTAGTGGAGTTATATGACTATCGTATTAGTTAGTGGAGGTATATTATTAGTTTTGTTTAAGTTACTCGGTTTAGTTAGTCGGAGTGTAGGTTTAGTTAGTCGTAGTGTACGTTTAGCTAGTCGGAGTGGAGGTACATTTTAGTGTATTATTTTTAGAATCTGCAGATGTATTGTAGTGTATATTTTTATTTCACTATCTATTTATTCGTTGGGAATACTGAGAAGCTGGCAATGTGGTGACAGGTTAAAATATTTGAATCCGTAAATTTGACTGTGTATTACGGCCCTGGCAATGTTCGATATAATGAGTTTGGCGTTGATCTTAGCGAGTTCAAAACAGGAGATATGACACTTTTAGACCTGGACAGAGTGGACATTAGGCAGTTGAAGCATTGGTTGACCACTAGTTTTGGCCTCGATCCCGATGTTTGTTCCGTCAGTATTAATGCCTTGTGGACCAATTCCTATAAAAATGTCAACTGGTATTTGTTACCGATAGACAGGAGCCATCATTGGTTGTCTCTGTTAAGTCGTTGCAGAGACCGAAGAATCCATCCTTATGCCCTAGTGCAACCAGTGATGAAGGAGGAGAACATCATATCGCCATCCGTGGGGTATGATCCAGGCCAGAGTAGTTAAGTGGCTAACGAGATTTATATATCCGGGTCACAGCCACCGGATGTGAATGATACTCAAGCGGAGAATGAGTCAGATTTTGTTAATGCTGGTCAGAGTATTCAATCGGTAGTATTAGCTGCCTCTGGTGTTGCTAATGGGGACGATGAAGGCCAGGAAATGCAGAGGGTGATGGAGGAAGAGGACGAGGATGGTAATGCAGAGCAACTTGATTCTGAAAATTCCGAGGATGAGGAGGAGGTACCAATTCCTACTGCATGGGAGCAGGACATATCCGCCGGATTTACTGTCAACGATGGCCATGAGACTCCATGGCAATATAATCTGAACCAAGTCCAGGTCGGGGCTATGTTTGACACAAAGAAGAAATTGAAGTATGCGGTGATAAAGTGGGCCATGTCTACCCAGAGGGTTTTCCGGGCACACATATCTAGTCCAACGAAATATACCGTAAAGTGTGCTGAATCAGGTTGTCCTGCGAAGGTGCATGCCCACGTGCCAAAGTATCACATCCACTGGGTTGTGACAAATGTTGTACCACATAATTGTGTTAGGAAAAACATGTTGGCTCGTCATCCAAACCTTACTTCAACTCTCATAGCGCAACTCATGTATACTGAGATAGTGAAGAAGAAAGATATGGAAGCAAAGCACATCCAGACCGCAGTGAAGGTCAGATGGAAGTATGGCATTCCATATGGGAAGGCTTGGAGAGCTAAGCAGAAGGCAATGGAGGAGAGGTTTGGGACATTCTTCGACTCCTATGATAATGTTGTCCGTCTCCTTGACATACTAAAGGAGAGGAATCCCGACACTTATGTTAACATTCAGCACATGAGGTTGGAAAGCATACCGGATTACAAGGTGTTGAAACAGGTATTCTTCTCTTTCGGTATGTGCATAGAAGCTTTCAGGCATTGTCCTCCAGTGATGTTTGTGGATGGTACGTTCCTGACTGGGCAATACAAAGGGCAAATCCTGACTGCTATTGGTGTGGACGGGAACAACCAAATCATCCCACTAGCCATGGCATTTGTGGAGTGTGAGAATTTTCCGAGCTAGGTATGGTTCTTCTGTCAAATTAAAATTGCGATCGTGAAGGACAGACCAAATGTGTGTCTCATTCATGACAGACATCCCGGTATATTGAAGGCCGTGAAGACACTAAGTAATCCAACTGCTGACGAGCCAACACCTTGGAAGGACTTGCAAAGCCGGTGGTGCATGCGCTATCTTGGTGCTAATTTTTTCTCACAGTTCAAGAACAAACGGTTGATGAACTTGTTCAGAAGTTATGCAAGCAGAACCAGCGGCGAAAATACGATTTCATTTGGTCCAAACTAGATGAGTTCACTAAGAAACAGGTCGTTGCTAGGAAGAAAATGGAAAAAGACCAGGTTAAATTAACAGCACTCATTGCGGAGATGGAGGGCCTAGTTGGTCTTTGTGACTTGCCAGCAATTGACCCTCCTAATACGAAGCGAAAGAAGGGCAGGGCTATAAAGAATTTTTCTGAGTGGATACAGAAAGAGCCTCCAGTGAATTGGTCTTTGCTGCATGACACCCATGGAGCTAGGTATGGCCACATGACAACCAATCTTGCAGAGATCTATAACTTTGTTCTCTGAGGGAATAGAGCATTGCCACTGACAGCTATTGTGGAGGGTGTATTTCATGGCACTGTGAGGTATTTCAGAGAAAGGCATGAGTTGGCAAGGAAGCATATTGAAGATAATCAGAACACTCCTTACTGCAGCCGTGTCATGGAGTATATGGCTGATAAGATAAAGAAGGCCAAGAAGCACACCGTCACACTCATAGGTAATCAGGAAAGGAGGTACGAGGTTCAACTTCCTACTGATGGTTTTGGTTCTGGAAATGAGGTGAGGACGCATGAGGTTACAATTGGAGCAGAATTTTATCCAACTTGTGAGTGTACATGCAACAAGCCGCAGTTGTTGCACCTGCCTTGCTCACATGTGTTGGCTGCTTGTGGCCAGATTCAGTTGGACGCTATCTCCTTCGTGTCTCCTTACTATTCAAAGGAGGCAGTACTCAATGTGTGGACAAGTGAGATGACAGGGTTCAGAGTCGTCGGCAATTTTAACAAGGTAAACGATGCTGATAGAGTATACATCCCGGATCCTGCACTACGGCAAACTAGCAGGGGAAGGCGCAAGGTAAAGCGCATCTGAAACGATATGGACCAATCTGAAGCAGGTGGAGCAACCAGGCAATGTTTGCTCTGTTCGGCGTATGGTCATAGGATGAAATATTGCCCCACACTAAGGAAAGACGGTGCAACAGCAGTTGAAACAGAATAACTCTGAAGCTACATAATCTGTGGGACTATGTTTTTATTTGTAATATGTGTGCACTATGTTTTTATTTGTAATATGTGAGACTATGTTTTTAATTTGTAATATGTCGGACTATGTTTTTATTTGTAATATGTGTGCACTATGTTTTTATTTGTAATATGTGAGACTATGTTTTTATACCTTTTGGGTACCAAGATTTTATTTTTAGTGCGCCCCCTTCTATGTTATATTTTGTAATATGTTTGTACTATGTTCTCATTGCAGATATGGCTTCATATGAGATGCTTGATGGTAATATCGATAGAGGAAACCGAGCCACGATTACGGAATCGGGCACGAAGTTAGACGTGTTGATCACTCGCACCTCGAAGTCTAACTGGATGATACATCCTGCATGGGTTGATAGGTATGTGTTCGTACAATCACGTAGCACGGTCGTCATCGTTATGATAGAAGCTAATTGTAAGCCTCATTTTGTTTATTTTGTAGGCTGAATTGGGCTGGACTTCTACCCCTGGCACGACTGGTTGAGGGTACACTGGATGAGTGGGTTGATCACCCGGACTTGGATGACGCGGGCGAACCAATGCAGCTGCACAAGAGGCCAGTATCACGCATCTCTTACGACAGGTCACTCCTTAGCTGCTTAGTAGATAGATGGAGACCAAAGACACATACGTTCCACTTTCCATGGGGAGAGATGGCTCCTACTTTACAAGACGTGTCTTACTTGTTGGGATTACCTCTCGCCGGTGCTGCCATAGGACCTTTAGAGGTAGAAGATGGTTGGGTAGCATCTTTGCATGCCCGCTTTCTGGCTGCGGTGCCAACAACCACCGCACTAGAAAGCGATCGACACATGCCTCTTTTCAGGTGGTTCAGCCAGTTTTATATTGTTGCGTTAGGTTATCCCACTTATCAGTTGTCAGAGCCACAGGTTGACCGGTCCCTAGAGGCATATATTATGTGGTTGTTTGGCAAGACTATGTTCACAGAGAACCACGTGACCACTGTAGATGCACGATTGATCGGCATTGCACGAGAGATAGCTGACGCACGTTCCCCTGAGGACATTGCGCCAAGGAGTTTTGGTTCTGCTGTGTTAGCAGCTACGTACAGAGGCCTCTGCAAAGCTTGCCAGTTGAGGTCTAGGAAATCTGGTCTTCTCGGATGTCCACTTCTGTTGCAGCTTTTGTCTTATGAGAGATTCCCCATTGGTCGTCCCTATGTGAGTGTTGACAAACCTTTCGGCAAGGACGACATTGCTGGACATTACGTGCCTTCTATCGGTGACTTGCCTACTATGGGATCTGTTTGGGCACGGAGAGAGGTATTTTCATTATTACGAATATGAATTACTAATGTTTATTTCTCGCTATTCAATTTTACGTACTAATGTCTGCTGTGATGTGCAAAGACAGTTTACGCCTAGCCAGGTGAGGAGCTGCTACCCCTCCTTCACGACGCAGTTTGATAGTCTGCACGAGGATCAGGTTATATGGGAACCGTACACCCATAAGGCTATTTCAGATAGATACCCAGGCGGGATTTCTGGAAACTGCACTAGAGATCAGCATTACTGGATGACCAAGGCCAAGCTAGTCTTCGATGTGACAGTTGAGGAGATGGCTATCAATAGGGTGATGAGACAGTTCGGTCTGTTCCAAGAGCCTGACATTCCGGTTATTTCACGATTACCAGATCACGTGCACAAGTAAGTAATACTACTTTGGGACATTTCTCCGCATTATTGGGACTATTCAGAGTACTTATGTTCGTCATGTAACGTGCATCTCAGGTATAGTCGCAGCGGAGGAAACAAGTCCCACAATTCTTGGGTTGGCGATATCAGACCTTATCTCGAGGAATGGAATACTGCCCCGACAAATATATGGGATGAAGTTCATGTCTTCGACTGGGACACGTACGGGTTGTATCTGAGGCGTTACATACAGACCACGAGGATCTACTTGGTTCCATCATCTGCTCCGGAACATATCCCAGTTCCTCTCGCTAGCGATCTCTTCCCAACTTCCTCACTTGTGGGAACCAGACACCACGCGGTATGTCCTCAGTTGTTCTCACATGCTATGTTTTCCGTATACATGAACATGTACAATTGGTTAACTTTGTGCGTACAGGGTGAATTGTCAACTCAGGCGCTAGATGAGGTTACCGCTTTGGTGGACCGCTTTGAGAGAGGAGAAAATATCCCACAGCGAGATGCAATATCAAGGTTGAAGAGTCTTCAGGCAAAGATACGCGGGATCCTCGCAGCTGTTACATGTAGGCGATCTTCCGATGTTGTTGACACTCGAGCAGCACATCGTCCGCCACGCCCCTCTCTGCAGCGTTCAGAACCTCGGCATTCACAGCCAGGGAGCTCCTCCTGGCAGCAGGCAGCTCCTTCACAGCCAGGGGGCTCCTCCTGGCAGCAGGCACCTCCTTCACAGCCTGGGGGCTCCTCCTGGCAGCAGCCACCTCCTTCACAGCCAGGGGGCTCTTCCTGGCAGCAGCCACCTCCTTCACAGCCTGGGGGCTCCTCCTGGCAGCAGGCACCTCCTTCACAGCCAGGGGGCTCCTCCTGGCAGCAGGCACCTCCTTCACAACATGGGGGCTCCTTCTGGCAGCAGGCACCTACTTCACAGCCTGGGGGCTACTCCTGGCAGCAGCCGCCTACTTCACAGCCCGAGGGATATTTCTACCAGCAGCCACCTCCTTCGCAGGCTGCTGACTCTGCCTGGCATCACCAGATGGACCTAGGTAACTAAACTTCGTACATTCTTTTGCAAAACGTAGTCTCGTAAGTCATTTCTTACATGTCTTAATTCACCAGCAGGCGGCAGCCAGTCGCAACCGTTTATGGCTTCGGTTCAGTCACCTATATGTACTGGTGCTGGTTCGTACGTACCTGTCTACGGTCGTGGTCATCGTGACACTCGTCCATCGCCTCAGCGCTTATCGCCTTTCGGTCCACGTCCCAGGAAGCTGAGGTATCGTCGCAAGCCCCAGGAGTGATATGGTCATCTGCGTATGAGATGACTATCTATTTATGTATGAGACTTTATGTACCTTTATGTATCAGACATATTCATGTATTTGACATGCTTAGCCACTATGTATCGGACATATTTATCCTCTATGTATTTATGTTCGAGACTTATTTGCTTTCGAGAGAGAACAATAGTAATGCAAACCAAATCCATCGGCATCAGTTGCACGTTACAACTGGATTAAACGTTACAACTTAATTAAACCGCAGTACATAGAACAACACTACAGAACATACTACTACATGAAAAACGTATTACATGAATGCATCATCGTCATGCTCTGTCGATGTAGATCTCTTCCCCTTCGTCGTTGCAGAACTATTGCCCATCGACGATGCGCTGGTCTTCACCTTGGTACTGGGCATGAAGACGTCGTCTTCATCCTCCGTCGTTGCAGAACTCTTCCCCTTTGTCGATGTAGAATTCTTGCCCTTTGTCGTTGCAGAACTCTTCCCCTTTGTCGATGTAGAATTCTTGCCCTTCGATGCAGAACTCTTCCCCTTGCTGCTGGGCATGAAGAGGTCGTCCTCGTCCTCACTTTCTGCTGACCATAAACCTGAATTATTAACAGCAATCCTGAGATAAGCATCACCCTTGTGCAGTTGCTTCTGCCATCTGGCGTGCAACCTCAGAAGTTCTTTCCGTATCTCCTCAAAAGTCCTGGGAGGCCACCCAGCCCTAGCTAATTGGTGAGACAACTCATTCATTATGAAGTCACTGCTAATGAGTTCCTCCCATGGTACTGCTCTGTCATTCATCTTGAAATTGGCAGCTAGACGAAGAAGACGGTCGGACATACCCTTGTGAAAACTACGATCGAAAGGATAGTGAGGATGAGGAGGATGAGACATCTCCACGAAAGAATGGTGAGAGCGGAAGGAAGGATGCGGGAGCGACAGGGAAAGGAAGGGCCTGCTCACCCTCCTTATTGCGAATGTGCTTATATAGGCGGGAGACAAAGTGGCGGGAGAGAAACTGGCGGGAAAGACAATGGTGGGTACGAAGTGGCGGGAGAGGAACTGGCGGGAGAGAAAATGGCGGGAGAGGAAGTGGCAGGAGAGGAACCGGCAGGAAAGGAACTGGTGGGAGACGAATTGGCGGGAGAGGAAGTGGCGGGAGAGGAACTGGCTGAAATTAAGATACATCTTGCTGAAATTAAGATACAACTTGCTGAAATTAAGATACAACTTGCTGAAATTGAGTTACTGCAATCTAAATCTACTGGGTCCAACATGGATATTTTCCTTTTCCATCTCCAGCTTCTTCTGCTGCCTGGGCTGCACGAGCCCTTTCTTTCTTTCTCTGCCTCTCAGCTTCACGGGCCTCCTCTCGCTGCCGGTAGACCTCCGCCAGTCGAAGTTGGTCTTCTTGGTTTTTCTTCTTCATCTCAGCAAGAAAAGACCTCTGCTCCACACAGTGCTCTTGCCAAGCTCTCTCCTGCTCTGCTTTCTCCTCTGCTGCCGCCTTCTCGCGGCGCTCCTCCACGTCCAAACTTGCCCATGCTCGACGACTTCTTTCACGAATCTCAGTCACCGCCCAGTCCGGCATTTTCGTGTCTATCCAACGATAGTACTGGCATAGGGGCGGAGGAGACTACAAAAGAAACAGAAATATAACAAATCAAATCAACACAGTATGAACAACGTGTTTATTCTGTATGACTGAAACTTACTGGAGGCGTGATGTACGGTGAAAGACCAATGGGTGGATCTTCCTCATAATGAGCGCACATGAAAAACTTCATTCCCAACCAATCTGAAAAATCCGTCACCTCCTTCACTTTGTAGAGATCACCGCACCAACAACGAACTACTTCAACCCCCTGAGGCAGCTTCGCAGTCTTCCATTTGCTAGGCCTAATGCTTTGATCCAAAGAAGGCAAACTCATAATGACTACCACGCTGTGTTTTTCGAGTATTCGTGGCTGTTGGAGGAAGGCACATACAATGCCTCCTTTTATAGGCAGATGACAACCGCAATGGTGGGAAATCGGGCGGGACAGAATGGTGAGACAGAGAATGGCGGGAGGGAATGGCGGGAGAACATGGCGGGTAGAATGGCAGGAGAAATTGGCGGGAAGGAAAGTACTGCCAAAGATTGGTGGGACTAATGTGGCGCCACAGTATGACGGCAAATAAAAACGGCAATAGTACGGCTTGCTAAAATTAAGATACATCTTGCTGAAATTAAGATACATCCTGCTGAAATTAAGATACCACCTACTGAAATTAAGATACAACTTGCTTGTGTTACAAGAATATAAATCTACTGAGTCCAACGTGGATATTTTCCTTCTCCATCTCCAGCTTCTTCTGCTGCTTGGGCTGCACGAGACCTTTCTTTCTTTCTCATTGTGGCAGATAGCTGAAAACAATAGCTAACTCCCATTCACGCTGTTTGAATGTTATGAGCACGAAATTGTTGACTTCCATAGACGATGCCAACAGAAAATTTCCGAAACCTTCCTTCTTCAAAACCATTCTATCACCCAAGCCAATGAAGTAGGAACAAGGAATGCTCACAAATATATCATCATCTTTAGAATCCAAAGTAATTTCGAGAAGTAAAGAACCGGTCCTAGGAATAGCCACAAATTCCAGTAAACTCCTCACAACCATGGTAGGAATAACCTGACAAAAACAAGCAAGTTATATGATCCATCTTATGAACGAGCAAATAACAAACAAATAATAAAAAACAGAAACCAAAGCTTACCATATGTTGGGAAATAACGTTCATGCAATCCATCCTATGAACGCAAGGAGTACACAGTATGTAGTTGTCATCAAAGAGCTGCCGCGACATGACATACATTTGATGATAATTCAGAGTGACACCACGACTATAAAAACAGCTATCAACAAGTTCCCTCTGAGTTTCACTCAGATCCTCAAGACCTACAAAAAAATGATTTCAATGACTGAGATGAACCGCAAAAAGTATAAGCTGAATCAAATCTGAAAATCAGTTAAACATAAATCTCACCAACATGGGGTAAAGGAAACAACATAACACCATCCCGGTGGAATTCGACACTAATATAAGTTCCATAGTGCTCAAGCATAACAGTCATAATGTCACTGTGGCGGAGACCATAATCATTTACGAGTTCCTCCCACGAAGGACCATGGAATTTACTGCTCATCCTACCATGTGTAAATATAACATGGTATAAGTTACCCTCACTATTGTGCAGAGCAAGATCAATATCTGTGTCACCTCTCCGAATAGCTAAAGCTCTACACTCTTCAATGTACCGAGCAAGATGTGATCTAACACTGCATGGAACATACTACAACAAGAATGGAAGCAAGGATCATAAACTTATAAACAAAGGCATTCGAATATGCCACAATCAGATCATGAAGACATAGAATCTTACAACACATCTTGCACATCGACGATCCAGCACAACAGTAAATACAGAAGAACCGGAATCAACGGCAGCACAAGGACCACCTGGAGCTCGGCAAAATGGGCAAGTCATAACCTGCAGACGAACACTGACAAATATGAACTAAATGCACTACCGACTTGAAAGTTCTCCTTCGATTGAGTTGTAAGCAAAAAAAATTACCGTACGCCGGTGGAGACCGCCCTGATCTATTGATTAAGCAGGTACGATAAAAGAAAGGGTGTTCCAGCGAGGAGATCGGCGAGTCGGTGGAACCACCGGAGAGCAACGGGAGTGATAATGGAAGATGGGAAGGGTGAGGGTGAAATGACTGGTCGGAGGAGGAAGAAGAGGAGGCCGGGGCTTAGCCGGGGGCCCGTCGGCCTACCCCTGGCCGACAGGTACCTTTCGGCCTACCCCAGGCCGACAGGCTTCTCTCCTGGCCACTGATTGGCCGACAGGAGCCTTTCGGCCTACCCCAGGCCAAAAGGTCCCCGGTCGGCCTGCTGCTGACCAACAGGGTACTACTACTGATATTTATCTAAATCATACATCTGTTTTCAAAATTGCTTCAAAATCCGTACTACTTTTGATTGCCCAAACAATCGTAAACACTGCAGAAAGTAGTGTACAGTTCAGCAGAACCATCATTAGTAGATGTGGTGGTACTTTTTATATACAAAACAAATCAATAGTTGCATGAAAGGCGACGGTGTCCTGTTCAACTTGTTTGACTATTTCTGCGGCTCGCTGCTCTTGTTTGACACTACTGGCTTTCAGTTTGCGCCTCAAAGAGTGGATCGGAGCAGCGGTATGCACCAGCTCAGGCTCGGCTTGGAAGGCAAAAGGCGCAACACCTGGAGAGGACGAACTGCTCATCTGCCCGAACAGTCTAAAGAAAAAAGGATCGTGCAGTTCAGCAGAACCATCATTAGTGACGGTGAGACGTGTTACCATGGTAAAAGAACCGTGGCAAAACGTACATGCTAAGAGCAACTACAGTCGGACTTGGTAAATCTGCGTTCGCGGACACTCACTAGACACCCTTCAAATGTTGCGTCGCACATCCACATGTAGCAAAATCGGAACCTCAAATCCATGCAATCCATGCACGTCGATCATACGAAACAAACTGTCTGAATGCCAAAGTTCGAAAGAAAGCAAAGCAAAGCAAATCATAGTTCAACAAATCGGACATGGCAAAATCAAATCAATGCTCGAGCGTGACCGAAGGCCTCCGATCACTCGCTGTGCGGCTGCTGCGAGAAGAGGACTGCGTCCTGCTCCTCTTGAATCCTTGCCGCCAGCTCCGCCTGCATCCGGGCATGCTGCTCCATCTGAATCCTTGCTGACTCCTCCGCCTGCATCGGGGCTGCCTCCTACGTCGCAGCCGCCCTTCGAGCGTTGATCTCCTTCTTCTTATCCGCAAGCCACTTCTTTGCATGTTCATCCAAGCTAGTCTCGTCCGCCAACATGATCTTCGCATCTTCCGCGTCCCGTGCGAGTTGCAACTTCTCCTTCTCGAAATGCATGTCGGCAAATGTCTTGGCCTTCTCGAGCTCCCGTTTGATCACCACTTCGCGCTTCTCCAACTTGATCTTCTCCCTCTCAATTGCAAGCTTATTCACCCCCTAGTTTTGTCCCACTCCATCCTTTCCTTTTGCGCTTCCATGAGGAGCTTCTACCTCTCCTCCTTCTTGCTATCCCTAGCCGAAAAATGCCCGTCCATGTTGATGACATTTTGGTAGCCGCGGCATCACGGGCGAGACGTGCCTTCTCCCAGTTGTTTTCCACGACTTGGCAGTTGTCCTTTGGCATGGTGGCTTTTTCGTTCTTGTCCACGACAACATCTTCCTCTTCATCGTCCAACCCAATTAATTGGTTGGAGCTTGAGCCATCGTTCCTCTTCTTGCCGGACTTGATGTCGGCCACAACTTGGGTCCACTTCGGCTTGCCATTCAACAGGATCCAACAATGGCTAAAAGCAAATGGCTTCTCCTCCTCCTCATGATACAAAGTTGCCGCCACCGCCGTCTAGGGAACAACATTTGTATGAGCATGAGAATGCAAACACAAGAAGCATATGCAATGGACGAGAAGATGAGATGAGGCAATCGAGCTTACTTGAGTTGCGATTCTGAACCCACTTTGAGGGCGTTTGGTCACTTGTGCATAGTAGCCGACGTAATTGTTCACTTCCCCTTGAATGACCCCCAACGATGTTGGAGAGATGCCACATTGCGAGTGCTCACGATAGGATGCGGCTCCACAAACTCCTTTAGCTCGTGATACTCCTTCCAAATCTGCGTCCAATAGGTGCCCCCTTTTGCTCCGTGCCGCATATTGGATCCATCGTTGTGGCCAACCAAGCTCTGACCAACAAGATGTCCTCGTGTCTTGAGAATGCCGGACCTCTTGCCTTCGCCGTCTTGTCCTTCTTCTTCTTCTTCTTCTTCCTCGGATTGGGATCGGATCTGTTCCCAACTTCAATAGTGGTGGGGGCCTCCAATTCATATTCCAATTGGGTCGGATCTTCATTCTCATTGATCATCGTCGACATGAACGCCACCTATATGATTAATATTTGCAAGTGTTCATCACGAGCGAAAGAAATTAGAGGGCTCTGCTTAAATATGATCAAACAAGAGCAAACAAAACACACCAACTCATGTTCGGTCATTTCGTCGAACAGGTTGAGGTCAGCCCGGGCAGTGCCGGAGCCTGTGCTCGTCCGTGCCCGAACGAGCTCCAAAGAGTCACACACGTCCATCGTCGGCGTCTGCATGGGCGGAAAGTTGTCCGAAATGGCCCAGCCGCCGCTCGGATCGTCGTTGGGGTCAGTGATCGTAATCCTTGCTGGCACTTGGAGAGAAGGGGTGTGGGGATCCAGCCGCGGTGGAGGAGACATCTCCTGTGCGTCCGAACCTCCCTACGACGCCAAAGCCATCGCCTCTCTCTCTCGCTGCCGGCGTCGTCGCAACTTGTGGGCAATGTTCTCCGCCTTGCAAGTCGCCACGGACGAATTCACGCCGCCAATGGACGAGGCAGACTGCGACTCCGTCGCGACGGTCTGGGTCGGGCTAGACGACATCTCCGGCGGTGGATCGGGACCGAAGGTGAGGATTAGGAGCAAGGGTGGAGGCGGTCGAGGGTCCGGGAGTGGGAATTGTTCTAGAGCAGCGGGAGGAGGAGGAAGGGTTTGGAGGGATTTGGTGCAATTTGGAGTGAGGACAGGTTGTCGGGTCGACGTGGCGGGCGTGCTCGGGCGTGTCTGGGCGCCCCCATACCAGCCTCATATTTTGGCTGGATATGGGGGGTGCCGGTCAACCCGGGCGTTTGAGAGGCCCGTCTGGGTCGAAATTTTGTGACCGGACACTGCCCGGGTGTTTGAGGCGGGTTTGAGAGTCCGGTCGTAGATGCTCTAAGGGCATCTATAGCCCCATGCTTCAAACTGTCGGCGGCCCGGTGAGTGCCCGGTCATAAAAATGCAATTCACATGGTTTCTTCAAACGGACTTCAAACATCCGGCCTGATCGTCACTCTTCGTATCCAGCACAAATCTAGGGTGCCCAGTGTCGGTGTCAAAACCGACGAATCTCGGGTAGGGGGTCCCGAACTGTGAGACTAGAATCAACGGTAACAAGAGACGAAGGGGACACAGATTTACCCAGGTTCGGGCCCTCCTATGGAGGTAATACCCTACGTCCTACTTGATTGTATTGATGATATGGGGCTTTATACAGTTGATCTACCTCGAGATCGAATATGTAACCCTAGATGAGTTATCCTGCATCCCTCGGCTTATATAGATGCCGATGATAACTATACATGGCCGGTTACATGCCGAAGAGATAAACATGCCTAACTATGACTAATAACTTGGAGAATATGTCATGGATCCTTCAAGATTCCATTTGGCGCCGATGATCTTCTAATCATTCGATGCTTACTTTACGACCCATATAGTCCGGCCCACAAAGAATAGGTCGCCCATCTGAGGACCCCCTAATCCAGGCCTCCCCCAGTAGCCCCCGGACTAGCCTTCAACGCCGATATATATATCTGGTCAATCTCCTCCTGTAATCATCTTCGGCTTGCGAGGTGAGTCCCTCTATGTTCGGCAACCGACCAGTCTTTGGTAAAAATTCCAAGCGTCGCGGGCACAGGTTCATTATAATAATTGCGTGTGGTCCTTGATTTTTGCGCGTCGTGGGGAGGCGAGTGGTCCGTGATTTTTACAATCCTACCCCTCTGTAACAGAGGCACAACCCATTTATCCACACAAAACCGTGGCTTAGACCACATTCTTCTCCTCTCCATCAAAAGAAACTCCCAGCGAAAGCTCTATGCAAAGCATGGCCAACGCCCCAAGCTTCTCCACACGCCCCTATGGCGCACGCCCAGGGGACTGGACTAGCTGTTCCATCACCCTCATGCGGCTCCGCAACTTGGAGACCTAGGGATATCTTCCTTCGTCAGATCTGGCGGAGACCCGCGTAGGTCTGCTTACTTACGACGAAGAGGTTTTCGACGAGCGCTTCCCTAATCCTAACAAGGGGGAGCGAGTATGCTTCGTCCCCTTCCTCCTCCGGGGCCTCGGGTTTCCAATCCACCCGTTCCTGAGGGGGCTGCTGGAGTTCTACGGGATCCAGCTCCACCACTTCACTCCAGAGTCAATCTTACACATCTCAGGCTTCGTCGCTCTCTGCGAGATGTTCCTAGGATGCGAGGAAATTTTGATTTGTGGAGGAAATACTTCTACCTCGTCCCACGAACTCAGGACAAGGTAATTTTGGAGGTCGGCGGAGCCGAAGTGTGCCACATAGCGGGGACAGGGTATCCGGTGGGCACGCCGAAGAAATCCGAAGTGTGGACTTCACAATGGTTTTAGATCGATGACGCCCCCCTGTTCGAGCCAACTCGGACAGGTCTTCCTGAATACTCCGACATCCTCCCGAATAAGAGGTACAACTGGTGACCCAGGAGCTCGTCCCAGGAGGAAAGCACTGAAGTGCAGCGCCTCGCCACACAGGTGCAGATACTCACCCACCATGGACTGACCATGATCGATGTCATGGCTGCCGCCATCTCCCGGGCTGTGCATCCCCTCCAATAGAGGGTATACCCCTTGTGGCGATACAACAGGACAAGTGACACCACGTGCTCTCGGAAAGAAGGGCCCGCTGATCCGACAACGCTGGCCGTCGCACTTGTCGATCTATACAAAGGAGAGCAAGAAGACTTTGTTCGATGGGCAACCAAGGTGGGATATTCGGCCCACAATCCTATCGAAATGGTAAGCCTTTTTCTTTCAAATATGAACATAGTTCGGTTTTTTTGTTCCGCATTCTATTTGACCGAAAACTGGCATGAACAGGAATGGAGGAGCTTCATCGAGACAGTCCACTGTCCGGCTCCTCAACCCGAGAACCGTGCTCGTGACAACGATCCGGGCTTCAATGAGGACCCGGACATTCTACTTAATTTTGAAGACGGAGTCTATTTCCTTGACAGCATCGTCGAATCCCCGGTGGCTATCATAGTTGATTACCCCGGGTCCTTCTCCCTCCATGCCACGAGCAAGAAGAAAAACTCCTCTCACAAGAGTCCAGCCACCATGAGTGCGTCGGATGCGCCGGTCCCAAATCCAAACCGCCACGGATCCATGTGGCATATACCGGCAACCGAAGCCGCGGCCGAGTCGGAGGCCAACCAAGCTCCAACGGAGGAACCAGTTGTGAGGGAGAATCCACCTTCCCGCTCATCCCAAAGGTATATTGCTCAGTTATCCGCATATATTCGCGATTAAATAGAGTCTTACAACAGTTTGTTTTATTTTAAATATTTAGGCAGAATGCCCAACCCTCTCCTATAGAGGGGGTCACCCGGGTGTCCAAAGATGCCCGTGGTCCCTGAGCCGCCGCCCATGCGACTTCTACTATAGAAGCCCCCATGGCTAATCCGGCGCCCGCCGAATCTGGAGATGGTGTATCCGTCACCAAATCGGAGGTGGAGAGTGCCATGCATCATTGGCATCGATGGGAAGCAATGCGGCATCCATTTTTCTCCGATTAGGAGTTCGGCGCCCTACGCTCGGCAGACGCGCAGCTTGGAGCCGCCCGAGCTGGGTTCGGCGAAGCTATGAAGTTGATAGCAACCAGCATGCCGGTACGTGATCAATTTTTATAGAATCCAAACATTTGTGTAAGCCCAGTAGCCCCCGAGCCTTAATTTGGCTTGAAATAACCAAATTAAGGATCTCCGTACTGTTTGACTGCTAACGCAGGCCTCAATGCAACAGTGTGAGGAAGTGGCCAAGGAGCTCGAGAAGAGCCATGTAGAAGTACATGCCGTGAAGGCTGAACTGGCACAAGTGAAGAGCTTCACGTGGGAGGCCCATGGTGAGTGTACATTTTACTGCTGATCTTAATGCATCATCGTGCCTGACACAAGGATTCCGTATAGCAGCCGAATCAATAGGGCACATGGAAAGGCAATTAGAAGAAGCTCGAGATTCTCAGATGTATGCCGAGTCCCAACACCAAGCCAGTTGCCTTGTTGTGCAAAAGCAGGCTGAAGAAATTAAGAGCTTGAAGATTCAATTGGCCCAAGCTCAAGAAGAAAACTGAAAACTTCAGAGGGGTGTATTCGTAAGTACCGTTCTATTATCAACAAATATATCTGATGTAATCAATAATAGTAAGCATGTCGTTGCCTTATGTACAGGCCTCCTGTCCGGGCATCCTGAAGAGGAGATCAAATCATACTAGGGGACCCGTTGAAGGAGCTGACCTCTCTCCACGGGCGCATACGGAAGGCAATGAAAGGAATGGTGAAGGCTCTATGGCCTGCCGAACAGCCACCTGAAGGGCTAGCCACGCTCGTCCATTGATTCAAGGGAGCTCGAAGCATATTCGAACGGTGGAAGACTTCGGCTTGCCGTGAGGGAGCGCAGGAAGAATGAGCAATGATCAAGACCCATTTCACCGGACTAAACCTCGAGCACATGGCATGGGTTGGTCCTGTGGGATCGGATGGAAAATAGGTGTGTCGATGTAGAAACCGGTGGATCTCGGGTAGGGGGTCCCGAACTGTGAGACTAGGATCGACGGTAACATGAGACGAAGGGGACAAGAGTTTACCTAGGATTGGGCCTTCCTATGGAGGTAATACTCTACGTCCTGGTTGATTCTATTGAAAGTTTAAGAGGTTACATAGTTGATCTACCTCGAGATCGTATGTCTAACCCTAGATGAGTTGTCCTGTCTCTATATGTTAAAACCCTCTGGCTTATATAGATGCTGAGGAGGCCTAGGGTTTACACATGGTCGGTTACATCCTGAAGAGATAAACATGCCTATTTACTACATCGGACATGGAGCGCAAGCCATGGTCCTCGAAGCTTCCATCTAGTAACTGGGCCTTCAGGTCATCTGGTGTTCGGCAAGTGGCCCATACAGTCCGGCCCGTACACAATAGGTCGGCTATCCGAGGACCCCCTAATACATGACTCCCTCAGTAGCCCCTGAACTTGCCTCCAACGCCAAGAGTCTTTAACTCCAATTGCTCCATGAACAGAGTCTTCGGCTTGCGAGGTGAGTTCCTTCCGCAGAACCATAGTTTGGCCTCCGATGACAAATAATTCTTCCGCATTACGGCACGTCCGAACTCTATGAGATAATTTGGCTTTTGAAGGCCAAGCATCATGAAAAAGATAATGTTTCCCGACGATCTTTCTGATGAAAAGTCACAGCCCGTCATGACCTATAGGCTATTTACAGGTACTCGATGCGCAACTCGAGGCCGTTCCGTCCACACGATCTCTCCACACGAATCGTGTCCCGTTTTATACAGGATGTAGTTAATTATACGCCAACAACGGCTCATGCGTCTCGGGAAGTGGAGAGAATCATGGCGCGTCAAGGGGAGCCCGAATCGATAGACCTCATAAAAGGAGAAAGAAACCCCATAGGCCTCTCACGCTCTCCATTCGACATCTCCGCCTCCTATTCCCTTGCGCCTCTAGAGCACAGATCTAGGTCTCTTCCACCCCCGCCTCCGAGCTCAGCAATGGCGGGCTCCAATGGCAAGTGGGAACTTTCCACAGTTAGCAACCAAGACATCCTCGACTTCAAGAAGGTCGGCTATCTCCCTGCCAATATCACTCATCGCACGACAGAGAAAGGACAAGCAATCCCCACCCCAAGCCAGGCAAACGGGTGGTGTTCATCCCCCACTTCATCAGGGGGTTAAGCTTTCCGCTCCACCCCTTCGTCAGGGGCCTCATGTTCTTCTACGGCCTCGACTTCCACGACCTTTTGCCGAACTCCATCATGCACCTTTTTTCCTTCATCCCCCTCTGCGAGACCTTCCTGCATATCGAGCCACACTTTGGGCTCTAGCTGCAGGTTTTCAATATCAAGACGAAATGTGTCGGCGACAAGCATGCCGATTGCGGTGGCGTCGTCATCGCCAAACTCACATGCCTCGACTGGCCGGCAGGCACCCTCATCGATACCATCAAGGGGTGGCAGAAGGAGTGGTTTGACATCACAGACCCGCAAGAACAAGGTCTTCACCTTGCCGCCACATTCAGATCCAGTCCCCTGACCCGGCTAGCTTCATGGCTTGAAAAGGGCCTCGAGTGGGGGTCAAGCAAGGAGGTGGCCTATCTGCAAAAGCGGACCCGTTCCTTGATCGAGGACGGCACCAAGCTAGCCGATGTGGCTCAGGTGATGTTCCAAAGAGGCGTCCTCCCCTACCAGCACCGAGACACCCCATTGTGGGCTCGGAAACTCGACGCCGAGCCCACAGTCCGGAAATTCTTTCGCACTATGCGAGAGAAGCTATGGAAGGCGTTCTTCAAATCGATGAAGAGCTGGCCAGCCGAGGGGGAAGACAAGGGCCTCCATGCCGCCAAACCGGACTCCGAGGTATGCCACATCCTAGCTTATTCACTTTTATTACATGGAAGGTCCATAACCCTTTGTCCAAAATGTCTATGCAGAAATGGCTGAAGAAAGACACCAACATCCGCAGTCTGGCTCCTCAACCCAAAGGCGAGAGGGCCAGGCTGTTGGCCAAGATGCTCATGGAGAGGCCTTACAAGCCTCTCACAAAGAAGGAGAAGAAGAAGAAACCAGGTCAGGCTGGTATCCGCATCATTGATCGGCCTGATGCTGCTTCCAAAGACACACCCGCCTTCTTAAACCAAGAGGAGGCTAAAGAGGAGGAAGAAGAAGAGGAGGAGGGGGTCGAGAGTGAGGGGGAGACGCCCCCCTCGAGCCAAGAAGAGGGCGGTGTCTTCGGATGCCCCGGGGCAGGCAGCTTCTCCTGCCCCGAAGAGGGCACAACAAGCATGGACGGTCCTGTCCGACAGTAGTTCGGACTCGAGCTCCGCATCCGAAGATGCCAAGGCGGTTCCACGAAGGAGACTTAGGGTCAAGCCCCCTCCATCCAGGTTAGGATCCGAAGACCCTTCTTTCTATCGCTAGTAGGCTCAGAGTTTGCTGGCATGCAAGTCGTTGGTCCAATAGCCCTCCTCATGTTATCCCCACCGAGGTTATATAGGATGGGGAGACCCTGTCAGCCGAGCTGGCAGAGAGCGGGGATGCCTCGCACCCCCTACTCCGGGCGCTACAAAGGACGCTGTGGAGGTGACATCCCAGCATACTCCAATGGAGGTGGACACAGGGGGCACAGAGGACACCCCCGTGGCCGAGGCTAACACTTTGGCCACCAAAGAACAGGGGACGATCCCCTGCCCGGACACCGAGGAGACCAGACGGGCGGGCCATCAGTCCCCTCCCAAGAACGTCTCCGGAGCGTGTGGTGGCTCCGGAGGCATCGGTTCAAACCCCGATGGGTGATCGGGAAATCCGATCATCCCCGGCGTTGCCGAACAGTGAGTGGTAGACGATGAGGGGGGCGGCTCTATCAAGAGCCTCTATCCCCGAAGACCACCGCACCCTTATGGGTGCGTTGTTACAAAGCATCCAGTCCATTGACAATGGACTGAAGGAGGCCTGCAAAGGTCTCCTTGCAGGCTTTCAAGTAAGTTGCCCATCGTTTGTGTTAAGATATTATTTAATCGTATTGTATACATGGCAGCCCCCGAGCCCTAGGTGAGTTGAACAAACTCGCCTAGGGGTCATACCTATAGTTCGGAAAGTAAGTGCCGATGAGATACATATATTGTATGTGTAGGCCTCGTCATCGGTGGCAGCCAAAAATGGCGCCAAACTAGCCGAGATAAATCGGAAGCTCAAGCGCTCCGAGGATGAGGTGGAAGCCCTCAACAAAAGGTTCGATGGACATAGGGTAAGTTTGAATCAAATCTTAGTATTCTTACCCGAATTCTACCAATGCAGTCCTTATAGATTAGTCATTGTCGTGTTGCAGCTTCGTCGAAAGAGATGGAAAATCTCAGGGCCGAGCTTCAGTGCATCAAAGCTGAAGCAGCCCTGGAGAATGCTGCAGCCAAGGAAGCGGCCACCGCACTCTCCGCCCTGTGAGCCACTAGTGATTAACACCAGGCTTGTGTGGCAGAGATACAAGATGAGCTCCAGGACGGCAGCAACAAGTGTGATGCCTTGGAGCAAAAGAACAAGGCGCTCTCGGCCGAGCTGTCCACCATGAAATCCGATCTTCATCAAGAGCGGGTGGACAGACGGTTCTTCGAGGAACAAGTTTGCCAAGCCAAGGAGATAGCCGACGGTAAGCCGTACTCCCTAAAGTGTGTATTCGGAAATAGCAGATTCGAATTGCTGACCCGGGTATGGCGATCCTCAAGCACAGCCGCCGATCTCCAAAAGAGCGTGGCGGAAGCCAACCAACTACTCACCTCGCAGGGAGAGGAAGACCAAGCTCGGATGTTCTAGGCGTAGTTCGGAGCCCCCGAGTGTCCTCCTCTGCTAGTGGAACAGCTCAAACAATTGATGGAGCTGCACCAGCTGGCGGAGCCGGCCATACGGGACCTTTGCGTCCGCTTATGGCCCGACGAGCTACTCCTGGGCAGCTACTGTGCTCTGGTGCAGTAGCTGATTGTAGTTGCGCCCCGCCTCGACGCCGTCAAGCGCTCCTTATGCATTGAAGGTGTACTGGCCCTTGCCAAGGTCAAGGTGTACTGGCTCGGGCTCAATCCGATGAAGGTTGCCAACGACCTGGCGCCACCCGAAAAGTCGCATCGACGCCCCGAACTGTACTTTGATGGAGTTATGGAGAGTGCGCGGGTGATTGTGTCGTAGTGTTCGGGCGAAAGATTTTTTGAATGAAATTGTAATGTGTCCGAAGACTTGCGATAACTTTTAATGATAATAGTATCCGCTCTTATATATTTTTTACCTTCCTTTATAACTCGTGTGTGGTTGCTTAATACGGAAAGATGCGAGTCGTCGGCTTCAGCCCCCATGTAGATACTACATGGGGTGTCTATGCCAAAGCACTATGTTTCTTAGCCGTATTAACGAAACCCGAAGACGGTTTGAGTGCGGCAAACTAGGCAATCAAACTATTATGCTTTATTTCCTTCACTTAAACGAAGGGGCGCCAAAAGGACTATGGGAGGCGCACAATGAGCCACCAAAGTAGTTCCGATGTTTGGATAAACCAGGGCCGAAGCCGACATCATATCATTTGCATAAATGGAAAATTTCTCACGTAATGCAGAATAACCTCTTTCGAGGGTTGAAGTGTAATACTTCTAACTTGGGGTTCACAGATCGGCTCGCACATACTATGACCATCCGCTATCGACTTTCTCCCCTGAGGTGCTTGACCAGGCTATCCAGAAGCACAATCGCAGGGGTGCTCCTTTGACCCCTTTAGCCAAACGAGCAGAACATAAAGATGCAAGCACAGGAGCCGGGTAACCCAAATTAGTGACCAAAGACACAATTTGGAACTGATGCACATAGAGCGAATGCCAAGACGCTAAGCACACAACGGTTAAGGCGGTTTGAGTTTGAAGTCGAGCCCCCGGTCTAATAGCCAGTGACTTCAAGCCATACCGAACAGATTCACTAGAAGAGGGAGGGAAAAATTGGTATGTGCCAAAAACAAAAAAAATTGAGGCGTACTTGCGCCAGACAACTTCTTATTTCCTCAACCAACTCTTATAACTCGGATTGCCGAAGCAACCGTTTACAGGTATGCGAAAAAAAGAAAAAAATAGAAAGGCCTATAGGAGCTATTGTACCAGGGGTCTTCAATTGTTGACCATACGTCTTCGATATACCCTGTCACTTGGTGACTCCTGCCTTTGGATATACCTTAATGAGTGATAGTGTTCGGTGAACGGACCTTGCAAATTAGGTCTTGAGAAGTCGCTGATTGTGTAGATGGGCTTTATGCCATAGGTAAGCTCTTTTAGGAGTGCTTGTGTCTTGTCCGAAGACGTGTTGATGGTTACAGTTGGGAGCAACCGAACACCCATCGGAAGTTCCCCACCGCCACCCATGGAATCTTAAGTGCGAATTTGTGCCTCTTCGGCACGTGCTTTGCTGGTCCTGAGGTTGTGCGGTGGGGGCGAGTCCCTATTGAGGGGAGGAAGGAGGGTCGGAGTTTTCGGTCTGAATCTGAACTCGCTTCCCGGCCTTTTGTGCCTTTACGGCGAATGCCAAAGCTTGCCGATCGTATTTATAGCTAAATTCGGCCGCCAGCACCAATGCATGTTCCTCTGTTCTAAGGGACCACTTTGTATTTCCATTGACAGTAATGACCCCCTTGGGGCCCGGCATATTGAGCTTGAGGTATGCATAATGCGGGACTGCATTGAACCGAGCAAACGCGGTCCGACCGAGCAGCACATGATAGCTGCTGCGGAAGGGCACAATGTCGAATATCAAGTCTTTGACGTGGAAGTTATCGGGCGAGCCGAACACGACTCCCAGGGTTACAAGGCCTGTACATCGGGCCTCATCCCCTGGGATCACTCCCTTGAAGGTAGTGCTACTGGGCTTGATCCTTGACGGATCTATGCCCATCTTTTTCACCGTGTCTGAGTAAATCAGATTGAGGCTACTTCCTCCGTCCATTAGGACTTTAGTGAGGTGATACCCATCTAGAATGGGGTCTAGGACGAGGATAGCGAGCCCCCATGACAGATACTGGTCGGATGCTCGCGCGGGTCGAAGGTGATCGGGTAAGCTGACCATGGGTTATATTTCGGAGCTATAGGCTCCAAAACGTAGACCTCCCAAAGGGCCCATTTCCTCTTTTTCTTTGGTATGTGGGTGGCGTATATCATGTTCACCATTTTAACTTCAGGAAGGAATTCTTCTGACCGCCACCCATTGGACCCCGAGGTTCGTCTTCATCCTCGCTGCGCAGACTCTTGCTCTGGTCTTCGGGTTGTATCTTGCCGACCTGTTTAAACACCTAGCAGTTGCAGTGTGTGTGTGATTGGCTAGCTTTTCCGGAGTTCCATGAATTTGGCAAGTCCTGTCCATGATTCTCAAGCTGAGTGGGTCCATCACGATTGCCTTTAGGGGGCTTCTTCCGCTGTCCGGTTCGGGAGTTGCGGAATCCGGTGTTGACCACCATGTCATTGGTGTCGTTACCATGATGTCGACACTTGTTCTTATGACGTATCGACTTTGAGTTGCCGTCCTAGGCTTCTGGTGCCGCTGAATCCTCAGAATTGTGGCTGCATCTAGCCAGCCAATTATCTTCGCCCACACAGAAGCGGGTCATGAGGGAGGTAAGGGCGTACATAGTCTAAGTTTTGTCATGACCTAGCTGGCAGGCTAGCCATTCGTCCCGAATATTGTGTTGGAAAGAGGCAATAGCCTCAGCATCCGGACAGTCGATGATTTGGTTCTTCTTAGTCAAGATCCGATTCCAGAATTGCCGGGCAGACTCGTCGTGCTTCTGGACGATGTTGCTGAGGTCAGAAGAGTCTGGCAGGCGGACATAGGTCCCCTAGAAGTTAGAGCGAAACGCGTCTTCTAGGTCTTCCTAGCATCCTATGGAGTTTTTGGGGAGGCTATTTAACCAGTGCTGAGGTGCCCCCTTAAGCTTGAGAGGTAGGTATATAATGGCGTGGAGGTCATCTCCAGGTGCCATATGGATATGAAGGAGGAAGTCCTCGATCCATACGGTTGGGTCAGTGGTCCCGTTGTGTTGTTCTATATTGACAGGTTTGAACCCTTCGGGGAACTGATGCCGCAGTACCTCATCCGTGAAGCACAATGGTTGAGTAGCGCCCCTGACCCGAGCTATGTCTCGCTTGTAGTCGGCGTCTGTATGGAGATGGCTATGCTTCCGGGCTCTGTGGTTTTGGTCGAACCATGGTCTATACTCTCCCCGTCTATCCGGTGATTAATCCATGGATCCATAGATGGATATAGTACAACCTACTCTGTGATCTAAGTCATCGCGCAGGTCGAACCTGTCAGTGGGTTCGTATGGCTCCTTACCCCATCTTTGGGGCATCGTCGGTATGTGACCGGCATCGTTGACCGCTCTGTCACACCCACAAGGAGGGCGGTACGGCTTGTCATATGGGGCATGATGCGGAGATGAAATGTCAGTGAGCTCATCGTCAAATTGTGGCAGCAGCCTTCTCCGAGGGTAGCTTTTGGGCTAGTTTGACACACCAGTGTCGTATATCTCCTCGGCTGAGAGGACTTTCGTCCATCGATTAGTAAGGTCGGCCTATTCGGCCTTTAGTTGCCGCTCTTTGGCCTTTAGTCTACGAGCCGTTGCGATGAGCCGCTGCCTGATTTCTTCTTGGTCTTCGAGGTTATCAGGGATGTATAAGTCATTGGCTTCCGGTATGTCTTCCTCCTCGATAGGGGAAAGGTGATCATCGCCTCCGAGGTCATTGGCTGTATCGAGGTCGTCCTGATCGTCGGGCTCATCTGGATCCTCAAATGGGTGCTCGAGGAGGTCGGGATTAGCCTGATCGGTGGGGGCATTATCTTCCCCATTGCTGATAATGGCCCTCCTTCCCTTTTTGCTCTTGGATCGCTTATGCGATTTCTGGCGCCTGGATGGTGCGTCACCCTATCTGTTGCCCTCATTGTGAGGCATACCGTCATCATCAAGGGAAGGACTATCCACCATATAGATGTCATATGTGGAAGTGGCGGCCCAACTCCCGGTATTAACGAGGGTGGGAGCATGATCCTCTTCATCCATGTATTCTTCCTCATCGGAGGCATAGTCTAGCACGTCGGTTAACTCTTCGACGGTAGCTATTAAGTGGGTGGTGGGTGGGTTGAAAAATCCATCCGTGCTCGGTCTATAATCGTGCGAGGCATAGGTCGGGGCTGGATCGCCTGTGATCCTTATTCACGAGAATTGCTCCAAGGCCTCGTCAACCGCTGAGGGTCCGTCCAAATCCAGCTGCCCGGGACTTGAAGAGTTAACCCCCGTGAGGCATGCCCATGGGAAGTGCTCGGCAAGAACACATGTCTGGTCACATGGCTTAATGGCCAGACCGGGGTGAGAGATCAGATTGCCACCATGGTATATCCCATTAGCATGTCCGAGGGAAGGTCTCAACGTTAAGGCCTCTGAACCCTCGGGGGCCACGTGCGAAGCTGTGAGCCTGAGAAGTGATAGATCACCCCAAGAGTCGATGGAGAACTCTAGGTTTTCGAACCTGACCTCTTGATCAGGAGCGAAGCTCTCAACATGGCCTAGATGGCCAGTGGAATCCGCATGCAGCACAACGCTGCCGAAGGCGAAGATCTGCACGGGGACGAAGATGTCCATGTTTCGAACTTCTTCGCCGATGAAGAGACGAGGCATCGATTCCATCTTGTTCACAGAGGAACTCTCAATGAAAGCACCAATGTCGGTGTAGAAACCGGTGGATCTCGGGTAGGGAGTCCCGAACTGTGAGACTAGGATCGACGGTAACAGGAGACTAAGGGGACACGACTTTACCCAGGTTCGGGCCCTCCTGTGGAGGTAATACCCTACATCCTGCTTGATTGTATTGACAGTGTAAGAGGTTACAAAGTCGATCTACCTCGAGATTGTATGTCTAAACCTAGATGAGTTGTTTTGTCTCTATACCCTAAAACCCTCCGGCTTATATAGATGCCGAGGAGGCCTAGGGTTTACACATGGTTGGTTACATGCCTAAGAGATAAACTTGCCTATTTACTACATCAGATGTGGAGTGCAAGCCATGGTCCTCGAAGCTTCCATCCTAGTAACTGGGCCTTCAGGTCATCTGATGTTTGGCAAGTGGCCCATACAGTCTGGGCCATACACAATAGGTCGGCTATCCGAGGACCCCCTAATACAAGACTCCCTCAAGGTGCCACTCCACCTGGTGTATGACCAGGTAATGCCTACTGCCCATCTTTCGCAACCAGACTATCCCCTCGAACCCATGATCGATAATGTCGATCAGTAGCTAAACATGTAATTTATATGTACGTGTGTATTGACAATGTATGTTTTAAACTTTGTCTTAACCGTCCATCGGCTTCTCCCTCCTCGGAAAATAGCTCGGGAGTGTTCCTCCTTATGTGTCCCTCTAAAAGAACGAACTATATTTGGGGAACCAAGCAATCCGGCCATGTGGTGCGAACAAATAAAAAGCACACAGAAAGATATGTTATATTACTTCTAAGCATAAGAAACATCTTCCAAAGAAAATAGTACCCCTATCGATACCTTTCGTGAGGGCTCTACGAAGATCGTAGATGGAAGTTCGCATACTTTCAGTATGCGGCTAAGTGTTCTTTGGGAAGAAAAGTCCTGAACAGCTGTGATAACGACCGAAGTCATATAAGGTGTTTCCGTCATAGCCGACCAATTGTCTACATAAGATAGATAGCTTTCGGCTTCACCCGTCTGAGGTACATGTACGGATGACCCGATCGTAACAATCACAGAGGTGCTCCCTTTACTCTTTAGCCGAACAATCGGGAACGTAGAAAGTAATCACAAGAGCGAGGCAACCCATCTTGGCAAAGTCTTAGTTCGAATTTATGCAGATGATGGCTAAATCATGACAAAAGAAACATGTCCGCACGGTAAGTGTGAGACAAATACTTGTAAAAATAAAAAATGTTGGCTACTAGAAGAAGCCCCCACATGTTGTGTTCGGATGTAACACTTGATGGTGTATGCCGATAATCTTTGGTATAGGATTGGTCCAGCCGAACATGGCATAAGAAAAGATATTGACCTTGTTTAACAACATAATGGGAAGGGAAGAAGAAGAAGAAGAAAGAAGGCAAAAAATAACGAGGGAAATAAAAAAATGTGGGGGAGTGAGACGACACTGGATTATTCGTACAAGCACCGAAGGCGAGCTGCGTACCATGGGTTTGGCTCAAGGCAGTTATCGGATGGACTCCGAAGATGATAGGCACCTCCCACGAGTACTTCATCGATGATAAAACGACCCTCCCATTTGGGTTTGAGTTTATGCTTCTGCTTCTTTGGGAGACATAGGACAAGTTCGCCTATGTTATATGCTCTTGCCCTGACCTCCCTACTTTGGTAACGTCGAGCTTGATGTTGGTAAATAGTGGAGCAAGCAAGAGCTATGTCACGCTCTCCCTACAAGGCGTCTATGTCATCCCGCCGATCCAACTCAGCCTCCTTTTCCCCGTACATGCGCACTCTTGGTGCGTCCTGGATAATATCGCAAGGGAGGACTGCCTCTGCCGCGTAGACCACAAAGAACGATGACCCATTGATTTGTTCAGGGTGGTACGCATGCCCCATAGAACGGAGTCGAGTTCCTACACCCAATGACAGTCGGACTCGTGAAGAGATCGGACCAAACATGGCTTAATGCCGCTCATGATGAGGCCGTTTGCTCGCTCGACCTGTCCATTGGTTTGCGGGTGATAGATCGATGCAAAATCGAGCTTTATGCCCATTTTTGAGCACCAGTACTTGACCTCTTGGGCTGTGAAGTTTTATCCACTATCTGTTATGATACTATGTGGGAAACCGTAATGGTGTACTACATTGGATATAAAGTCGATCACTGGTGCGGATTTAGCCGATTTGACGGGCTTTGCTTCTATCCATTTGGTGAACTTGTCAACCATGACTAGGAGGTATTTATTTTTTGGTTCCTCCTTTAAGGGGTCCGACCATGTCCAGCCCCCAGACCGCGAAAGGCCAAGTGATGTGACTTTGATTTCTGACGAGTTGACATCCTACGCAATGTTGAACAAGTGATTGAGCGTCTGTCTGAGCTGTAGGCCAGAAGAAACCAGCTCGGAAGGCCTTACTAACAACGGATCTTGCCGCGGCGTGATGCCTGCCCATGCCAGCGTGGATTTCGGCAAGGAGCTTTGGTCCTTCTTCCTTGGATATTCACCGCTGTAATATTCCGGTTGTGCTTTTCTTGTATAACTCACGCTTGTGTATTTTGTAGGCCTTAGATCTCCGAACTATGCGTCGTGCCTCAGTTTGATCGTCGAGAAGTTCCTTGTGAAGAAGGTAAGCGAGGAAGGGCTCTGTCCATGGCGCTATTACCACCATTACCTCATGAGCCGAGGGCATTTGTTTCATCATGGAGCCGCCAATAATGCCATCATTAGGCTCGTTTATGTGGGCAACAACTTCGTCCACCTTATTTGGAATGACGCCATTGTCGTCGTCCTACCACACTACAAAGGGTTTTAATAGCTTCTCTAGGAAGGTGTTTTTCGAGACGGGATTGCGCTTGGCGCCCAAACAGGCCAGTATGTCAGCGGCTTGGTTATTGTCCCAAGCGACGTGGTGGAATTCCAACCCCTCGAACCGAGAAGATATATTGAGGACGACGTTTCTATATGCCGCCATCTTCGGATTTTTAGTGTTGAACTCGCCGTTAATTTGGGATACGGCTAAGTTTGAGTCTCCCCGTACATCTAGCCGTCATATGCCCATTGATACTGCCATCCGAAGACTGTGAAGAAGGGCTTCGTATTGGGCTGCATTGTTGGAATCAACATACATGATTTGCAACACGTACCGCACGTTGTCGCCTATGGGTGATGTGAGGATAACTCCAGCCCCCAGTCCGGCCAGGGTTTTGGATCCATCAAAGTACATTGTCCACTGGGAGTATGCACTGTATTCCTTAGGGAGCTCGGCTTCTGTCCATTCAGCCAGTTAGTCCGCCAGTACCTGGGATTTAATGGCACGGCATGGTTTGTAGGTTATTTCAAAGGGAAGGAGCTTAATGGCCCATTTGGCTATGCGGCTGGTGGCTTCCCTGTTATTGATTATATCATTCAAGGGGATCTCAGATGCCACTGTTACCGCACATTCTTGGAAATAGTGTCTGAGTTTCCTCGACGCCATGAACACCGTGTAGGCTATTTTTTGGTAATGTGGGTATCTGGACTTGCACTGCGCTAGAACTTTGGACACATAATATACCGGTTTCTGAGTCCGGACTTTATGTCCCTCCTCATATCGTTCAACGACGAGCACCACGCTGGCAACTTTGTTGGTGGCCGATATGTATAACAACATGGTGCCATGAGTATGGGATTGGTTGCCAGTAGTGTTTTGATTTCTTCTAACGCAGCCGCTGCCTCATCGGTCCATTCGAAGTTGTTGGCCTGCTTCAGCAGCTTATAGAGCAGCAGAGCCTTTTCTCTGAGGCGGGTGATAAAGGAGCTTAGCACAGCTATGCACCCTGCTAGCCTCTGGACATGCTTCAGCTCTGTGGGGATTGCAAGTTTTGATAGAGCACGGATTTTAGTTGGATTTGCCTCTATTCCTCTATGGGAGACGATGAATTCAAGCAGCTTACCAGAGGGGACTCCGAATACACATTTTTCCGGATTAAGCCGTATATCATATTCGCGTAGACTATCGAAGGTTTGTCGTAGGCCGTCGACCAGCTGGCCGACGTGTTTGGTTTTGATTACCACATCATCCACATATGCCTCAACATTCTTACCGATCTGAGTTGTGAGATAGGTTTGGATCTTGCGCTGGTATGTGGCCCCGGTGTTTTTTAGCCCAAAAGGCATCATGTTGAAGAAGAATGGCATGTAGGGGGTGATGAATGTGGTAGCCGCCTGATCGGATTCCTTCATTTTAATTTGATGTTATACGGAGTAAGCATCGAGGAAACACAACGAATTGTGTTCGGCTGTGGCATCAATGATCTGGTCTATGCGTGTTAAGGGGAAAGGGTCCTTAGGCAAGCTTTGTTGAGGTCTTTGAAGTCGACACGGAGCCTCCAGGACTTGTCTTTCTTAGGTACCATTACCTGATTTTACGGCCACTCAGGGTGTTTAATGTCCCGATTAAATCCAGTCTCGAGCTGTTTAGCTAGTTCTTCACCCATGGCCTGCCATTTGGGCTCGGAGAAACGGCGCAGAGTTCCTCTATCAGCTAAGAAATTGGTGCTTTCATCGGGTAAAAAGGTGAACCTGTTCTTCACCCATGGCAACGCCCGGGAGCGTACAGTCGACATGCCTACCACATCCCAAATTGCATCAAATCCACAAAACACTTCCTCCTCCTCCCGTCTTTTCCTTCCTTTCCCACGTCCGAACCCTTTCTGCCCCACACCCTTGCCGCACATCCTCACCACCGCCCTAGATGTTGTCAAGCCCCTCCCTGACCGCTGCAACCGAGATTGTATCCGCCTTGTCCATCAGCGTCCCATCCTCGGCTTCATCCCGCAAGCCGGAGAACATCGCCCAGAGGATCCGATGCCACCGACAGTGAGAGAGGGAAACGGCTGCAACATTGCAGGCATGGGAAGGGGACATGGAGGAGAACATGTGACATCAGCCACACACGGAACCCCGTGCCCCATCCATCCGTCCGACGAGTAGGATTGCCCCGTCGGACCAGGCAGTTGGGACAAAGGAGGATCCGACGGCTGGCTAGGGCATTCCAGACAAATTTCTGCCATGAAAAAGCCGACGGTGGACGTGTGTTAGCCGTCACAACTCGTTCAGACGCGGATAAGGACGGGCACCGGCGACGCACGGACAAAATGAGGAAACAAGACTTGATATGAGCAAGCAAAGAAGTGGGTATAGGAGAAGAAGGAGATTAACAACCGTGGGGAGTATGAGGCGGCGACGGCGGTGGTGGAAGTAGTGGAGCATGCGACAAGGATGTAGGCGGAGCATACGGCCCGGATGCAGGAGCTACAGGCGGAGCAGGACACGAGGATTGCCTCGAAAAGGAGACAAGGACGGCCTCAGAGCAGGAGGCATGGATGGAGTCCGACGAGTGATCCGGCTAGCCAGTGAGGTATCCATCACACTCTGAAAGCACAATGTGCTCCCTTGGTGGTTTTGATAATTCATGACAACATACATTGTCTCTTGGACTAATACTTTCATCTAGTGTATTTCACATAGAGTCCATAGAGAGAGATGGTTGGCAAGAAGGAGTGTGGAGAGTATCCCCATGAAGAACAAGGAGAAGAGATAGCATTGGCAAAGCCTCAAGCAAGAGGTCTCCACATTCTACTTTGTGAGAAATCACTTTGAGTCTGTAGGAAAGCCAATACTATTAAAAGGGGGTAAGGTAATGTTGGTGAACAAAATGATCATACATGCACAAGTGATAGTCATGAAAAACATCCACAAGATCTTCCACAAAAGTCTGTCCAAAGCCAAATATCCAAAGTTGGTGCAACCAACACTTCCCACTCGGTGCCACCGATTCTCAGCCTCAGACAGACTCAAGCCAAATCCTAACCCATCGGTGCAACCGATTCTGATTCGGTGCCATCGAGTTTGGGTTGCCAACTTTCTGTTATGCAAATTCAAAAAAATGTCCGACCGAGTTTGTTGAATCGGCGTCACTGCGTTTGGCAATCTGGCCATTGGTCACCTTATCGATGCAACCGAGTTGTATGTATCGGTCTCACCGAGATTCAAAAGTTGCTACCTTTTAGGTAACTTGGTACCACCGAGATTA
The DNA here is from genome assembly GCA_022496015.1 of Hordeum marinum. NCBI lineage: Eukaryota > Viridiplantae > Streptophyta > Magnoliopsida > Poales > Poaceae > Hordeum > Hordeum marinum. Next base: position 475,276,363 of record CM039678.1, read on the forward strand.
ACACATTGGTGTCACCGAGTTGGACTTATTAGTTGTAACAATTGGATTTTTGGAGATGCCTATATATACCCCTCCACCACCACTCACTCGCAAGAGATGCACTCAGAATAGAACCCCACTCATACCAACTGATTTTCTGAGAGAGAGAGACACCCACTCATGTGTTGAGATCATGCCATTCCATTCCAACCATATGAATCTTGATCTCTAGCCTACCCAAGTTGCTTTCCACCCAAGACAAATCTGTGAGAGAGTGATTGTGTGTTGAAGAGTCAATCATCTTGAAGCACAAAAGCAAGGAGTTCATCGACATTATCGAGCCTATTACCTTTTGGAGGGTGGTGCCTCCTAGATTGGTTAGGTGTTGCGTGGGAGCCGCCTACTTCATGTTGTGGACTGAACCAAGAAGTTTGTAAGGGCAAGGAGATCGCCTACTTCATGAAGATCTACCGCGAGTGAGGCTAGTCCTTCATGGACAGAAGCCGTTATGGAATAGTCAAGGTTGCTCCTTCGTGGACCCTTATGGGTGGAGCCCTCCGTGGACTCTCATGACCGTTACCCTTCATGGGTTGAAGGCTCCATAAATGTGGACGTACGATAGCACCACCTATCGGAACCACGGGAAAAATCTTCGTGTCCTTCTTGAATTTGATCTTCCTATCTCTACTCCTTACTTTCATGTGCAATGTCTTTACATTCCGTTGCTATACTTGATGACTTGCATGTGTAGGGTGTGCTAGACTTGCTCTAATTGATAAAATCTTCCAACACTTATCCTTGCACCTTGTGTAGATTTTAAATTCCTGTTAGTAGTCTATTCACCCCCCTCTAGACATACTCTTCTTGTGATCCCACAATTGGTATCAGAGCATTGATCTCCATTGCTTTGGTTTGATCACCGTAGAGGAAGATGGATGTGTCTAGTGTGGAGAGTTTGTATTGTAGAGTGCCGATTCTTGATGGAGAGTACTATAGTCGATAGAAGAATGTTATGATTGATCTATTTGACAAATTCGATTTGAGAAAACATATTGAAAATCCCTATGTGCTCCCCACACACGAAGAGGAAATTGACATGCTTGGTAACCTAAGAACTGTCAATCTTATTGTTAGAGGTTTACCAAGACTTGTACTTTCTCAATTGAAGAACTTTGCATGTGCTTATACTTTGTAGAATGATTTGGAGAAACGATATCCAAATCTTACATTAAGTAATCTTGATGTGATTCTTCATAAAACTATTGCTTTTCACAAAATGAAGCCTAGTGATCCAAACTTTGATAAATGCCTATTTGAGCTTTGTGATCTTATGCGTGCTAAAGGAGATGTCACAACCATCAACAAAATTATTATTGAAGCCATTCACATTCATAAACTTCAACATTCTCATGGCTACGATTCTAACGAGTCTCTTGGTTTCTATGACGAGGAGATTCCATCAAATGATGACAATGAAGAACATGGCTACTATGATGAACATGAGTTGTTCGACATTGAGCATGAAAAGATCATGAAGAATCTAAGTCTAGTGGCAAACCTCAAGGATTACATGTCTGGTGGAAAAGAGTGGATTCTCGATAGTGGATGCACGGATCATATGACTGGAGATAAGGACATGTTCTAAGAGATCATGCCTAATCAAGGTCCTCGGAGGTACGTAACCTTATGAGACAACTCTAAGGTTAAGGTACTTGGCCTTGGTAAGGTGGCCATATCTCATGATAGCTCCATTCAAAATGTGATGCTTGTTGAATCCCTTGGCTACAATTTTCTTTCCGTATCTAGATTAGCAAAGTTCGGTTTCAATGTGCTATTTACCAAAGTAGATTGCCAAGTGTTTCGATTTGATAATCATAAAATTGTCTTTACCGACATTCGTAGAGGTGATCTATACATTGTTGATTTCACTAAAAAGGCCCAACCCTGTACTTGTCTTACTGCAAAATCATCTAAAGGTTGGCTATGGCATAGAAGGCTAGGACATGTAGGCATGCGCAATCTAGATAAGCTTATCAAGGGCGATCACATTATTGGTGTTAAAGATGTTATCTTTGACAAAGATAGGCTTTGTAGCTCTTGTCAAGTAGGAAAGAAAGTAGGTGGAAGTCATTCGGTCAAGAACATCAGGACCACTAGGATACCACTCGAGTTACTTCATATGGATCTTTTTGGTCCCAATGCTTACACGAGTCTTGGTGGAAACTCTCATAGTCTAGTTATAGTTGATGATTTTTCCAGATTTACGTGGGTATTCTTTCTTGATGGTAAGTCACAGGTACAAAAGATCTTGAAAAACTTTGCACGCAAAGCGCAAAATCAATTTGAAGTGAAGATCAAGAAGGTTCGAAGTGATAACGGATCGGAGTTCAAGAACACACATGTGGATACCTTTCTTGACGAAGAAGGTATTTCAGATGAGTTCTCGGCTATGTACACGCCTCAACAAAATGGAGTTGTTGAGAGAAAGAACCGGACCCTCATTGAGACTGCAAGAAAGATACTTGACGAATACAAGACGCCAAAATACTTTTGGGAAGAGGCTGTGAAAACAGCATGTCATGCCACAAACCGACTCTACTTGCACAATCTTCTCGGTAAAATGGCATACGAGCTCCTCACTGGTAACAAACCCCAAGTTGGATACTTTCGGCTATTCGGCTCCAAGTGTTACATTCTTGATAAGCATCGCCATGCTTTTGCTCCTAAATCTCGTGAAGGTTTCCTACTTGGTTATGGATCGAACTCTCACACCTACCGTGTCTACAACAACTTCACTTGAAAAGTTGAAGAGACTGTAGATGTGAATTTTGATGATTCTAATGGTTCGCAAGTCAAACAATTGCCAAATGATGTAGGTGATAAAGATCCTTCAGAAGCTATCCAAGATTTGCTGTCCCATGAAGGTGAAGGAAAGCACTTCATCAACCCATGTGGAACCTCCTACTTCGGGTCAAGGCTACCAACGAAATGACATGGAAGCATCCACAAGTGGTACACAACAAGATGAAGAGTACGAGGAAGTACATCATGATGATCCACCACAACCTCCTTCACCACCACCTAAAGGATATGACCACTCCGACAACAACAGAGATGAAAGAGATGATGAAGAAGAAGCTCCACCATCTAACAAGCCAAAGCTACCGCGAGTATGGGCACAAGTGACCAAGAACCATCCCCTAAACCAAATCTTTGGTGATATACAAATAGGGAGGATCACTCTCTCTAAAATTTGCTTGGCTAAGTTTTGTGAGCATTATTTTTTCATCTCTAGCATTGAACCCTTTAAGGTTGAACAAGCTCTTGAAGACGCGGATTGGGTGAACGCTATGCATGAAGAGCTTCACAACTTCGAGAGGAACAAAGTGTGGACACTTGTGGAGAAGCCCAAGGACGAGCAAAACATCATCGGCATGAAATGGGTATTTCGGAACAAGCAAGATGAAGACAGTTAAGTCATACGCAACAATGCTCGCCTCGTAGCCCAAGGATATACACAAGTCGAAGGTATGGACTAAGGTGAGACCTACGCCCCCGTTGCTAGACTAGAAGCCATTTGAATTCTTCTTGCTTATGCCAATCACCATGATATCACACTTTACCAAATGGATATTAAAAGTGCATTTTAAATGGTGAAATTGAAGAAGAGGTCTATGTTAAGCAACCACCTGGTTTTGTAAATCCTAAGAAACCTGACCACATTTACAAACTTCGCAAAGCTTTATATGGTCTTAAGCAATCTCCTCGTGCTTGGTATAAATACCTAACAAAGTTTCTTATTGAAAAAGGATTTGAAATTGGTAAAATTGACACACCTTATTCACAAAGAGAGTTAATGGTGAATTATTTGTGTGCCAAATTTATATGGATGATATTATCTTTGGATCTACTAACCCACAATTTAGTGAGAAATTTGGAAGGTTGATGTCAGATAAGTATGAGATGTCTAAGATGTGTGAGCTGAAATTCTTCCTTGGTCTACAAATCAAGAAAATTAGAGAAGGTACTTTCATCTCTCAAACAAAGTACACCAAGGACTTGATAAAGAAGTTCAACATGCAAGAGTGCAAAGTTATGAAAACTCCCATGCCCACTAGCAGACACGATGACCTTGTTGGAAATATGCCCTAGAGTCAATGAATAAAGTGTTTATTATTATATTTCCTTGTTCATGATAATCGTTTATTATCCATGTTATAATTGTATTGATTGGAAACACATTACATGTATGGGTAAATAGACAACACTTTGTCCCTAGTATGACTTTAGTGAACTAGCTCGTTGATCAAAGATGGTCAAGGTTTCCTAGCCATTGACATGTGATGTCATTTGATAACGGGATCACATCATTAGGAGAATGATGTCATGGACAAGACCCAAACTACAAATGTAGCATATGATCGTGTCAGTTTATTGCTACTGTTCTCTGCATGTCAAGTATATGTTCCTATGACCATGGGATCATGCAACTCACGGACATCAGAGCAGTGCCTTGTGTGTATCAAACGTTGCAACATAACTGGGTGATTATAAAGGTGCTCTATAGGTATCTCCAAGGGTGTCTGTTGAGTTGGCATGGATCAAGACTAGGATTTATTAGTCCGTGTGACGGAGAGGTATCTCAGGGCCCACTCGGTAATACAACATCACAATAAGCCTTGCAAGCAATGTGACTAAGTGTTAGTCACGGGATCTTGTATTACGGAACGAGTAAAGAGACTTGCCGGCAACGAGGTTGAACTAGGTATGGAGATACCGACGATCGAATCTCGGGCAAGTAACATACCAAGAACAAAGGGAACATCTTACGTGATTAACTGAATCCTTGACATAGATGTTCGACCGATAAAGATCTTCATAGAATATGTAGGAACCAATATGGGCATCCAGGTCCCGCTATTGTTTATTGACCGTAGAGGTGTCTCGGTCCTGTCTACATTATTCTCGAACCCACAGGGTTTGCACACTTAAGGTTTGATGATGTTTCGGTAGTATAAAGTTATGTATGGTGGTGACCAAAGGTTTTTCAGAGTCCCGGATGAGATCTCGGGCGTCATGAGGAGCTCCGGAATGGTCCGGAGGTAAAGATTGATATATAGGAAGTCCTGTTTTGGTCGCCGGAAAAATTCGGGCTAATTGGTAATCTACCGGGAGTGCCGGTAGTGTACCGGGAGAACATCGAGAGGGGTATTTCGACCCAAGAGGCTTCATGGGCTGTGAGAGAATAATTACCAGCCTTTTGTGGGCGGGTGTAAGTCCCACACAAAGCCCACGCGGCTAGGGAAAGAAAGCCCAAAGAGAAAAAAATGGAAAAAGGCAAAAATAGGATGAATCCTAGTCCTACTAGGATTGGAGGTGGATTCCACCTCTCCCACCTGGTTCGGCCGACTCGTTGGAGGCTTGGCGGCCAAGCCTCCTCCTCTCTTTCTGCTATATATACTGGTGGTTTTAGGGTTTTTGCACATAATTTTTAGCCACGTGCTTGTTGGAAATATGCCCTAGAGGCAATAATAAAGTGATTATTATTGTATTTCCTAGTTCATGATAATTGTCTATTGTTCGTGCCATAATTGTGTTCACCGGAAACCATAATACATGTGTGAATACATAAACCACAACATGTCCCTAGTGAGCCTCTAGTTGACTAGCTTGTTAATCAATAGATGGTCATGGTTTCATGACCATGGACATTGGATGTCATTGATAATGGGATCACATCATTAGGAGAATGATGTGATGGACAAGACCCAATCCTAAGCATAGCACAAGATCGTGTAGTTCGTTTGCTAAAGCTTTTCAATGTCAAGTATCGTTTCCTTAGATCATGAGATTGTGCCACTCCCGAATACCGTAGGAATGCTTTGGGTGTGCCAAACGTCACAACGTAACTGGGTTGCTATAAAGGTGCACTACGGGTATCTCCGAAAGTGTCTGTTGGGTTGGCACGAATCGAGACTGGGATTTGTCACTTCGTGTTACGCAGAGGTATCTCTGGGCCCACTCAGTAAGACATCATCATAATGAGCTCAATGTGACTAAGGAGTTAGTCACAGGATGATGTATTACGGAACGAGTAAAGAGACTTGCCGGTAACGAGATTGAACAAGGTATAGAGATACCGACGATCGAATCTCGGGCAAGTATCATACCGATAGACAAAGGGAATTGTATACGGGATTGATTGAATCCCCGACATCGTGGTTCATCCGATGAAATCATCGTGGAGCATGTGGGAGCCAACATGGGTATCTAGATCCCGCTGTTGGTTATTGACCGGAGAGGTGTCTCGGTCATGTCTACATGTCTCCCGAACCCGTAGGATCTACACACTTAAGGTTCGATGACGCTAGGGTTATAGGGAAATGGTATACGTGATTGCCGAAGGTTGTTCAGAGTCCCAAATGAGATCCGGACGCCACGAGGAGCTCCAGAATGGTCCAGAGGTAAAGATTGATATATAGGAAGTCCAGTTTTGGTCACCGGAAAGTTTTAGGCTCATCGGTAGTGTACTGGGAGTGCCGGGAGGTTGCCGGAGGACCCCCGGGAGGGGTGTGATGACCATAGGACTTTGTGGGCCCTTAGAGGAGGTGTGCCATCCCTTATTGGGCTGGCCAATACCTTCTAGAAAGGCCCATGCGGCTGGGATAAAGAGATAAAGGGCAAAAGGATTTAAAAGGAGGAGATCCACCTCCCTTGTGGGATGTGGACTATTCCCCACCTTCGGCCGAACCTCTCCTCCTTGGAGGAGGGGCCAAGTCAGCCCTCCCACTCCCTCCTCCTATATATTTGCAAGGGCTTGGGCTGATTTGAGACACGACTTCTCTCTCTCTCGGCGCAGCCCTACCCTTCCTCTTCCTCGTTCTCCGTAGCGCTTGGCGAAGCCCTGCCGGAGTCCACGTAGCTCCACCGTCACCACACCGTCGTGCTGCTGGAGCTCTCCCTTAAACTCTCCTTCCTCCTTGCTGGATCAAGGCATAGGAGACGTCATCGGGCTTCACCCAGACATCTGCCGTGACAAATCCACGACAGGTTGCGCCCACAATGGGGCCACGCACTGTGGTTTTTTGTTTTGGAAGGGATATCTGTAGGGATCAAGAAATTCATGATTAGTCGGATGAAGAAGATCCTAGATCAATCAAACAGGATCACCCGACATGATACAACTTTAGGCGAAACTAAAAAATTCATTGTTCGATTGCGTCGAGTGCATTATTATCACCACAAGTTGAAACTGCTGCTGCTGTGTTGCTCAGCCGTCGGCCACCCCTGCGACTCCATCTCTGCTCCACCCTGTGCGCCAATTCCGAGCCGCCGCCGCGGCTCTGCTTCTGCCACGGATTAGTGCTTCCAAGACGCCCTAGCCGAGCTACCACCGCATCCTCGCCTTGAACCATCGCGCCCTGAGCCGACTCGCGGCCACGGCCTCTCTTCACCAGCTACGAAGTGGCTGGCTCCGCCCCTCCCCATTCCGCCTTGCCTTGCTCCAGTATGCTGATTATTTTTGGGGAAAGAGAAAAAGGCCCAGCTAAAAAAAGAGGAGGAGGAAGGCCACATGGGTACTGAGACTACATGTGTTATCTATCCTATTTGTTTTATCAGTACACTTTAAGTTGTGTTGAGAACAACTACTTTGTCCTATGATATTTGTTGTATGCAGGACAATTACTCAGTACAAAAGTAGCGTCATATTGTGAGTACGGAGCTGCCAACCATATTGGTGCAGGCTACATCAACATGCTGCCAATGACCCGCGCGTCTGTGCCGGTTTATAAACGCCACTTATGACTCTCCCTCCGCGCCGGATTACAACTCCACCGGCGACTCTTCGTCCATGCCAGTTTACAGCGCCACCGGCGATGCTCCATCTGTGTCGGTTTACAACACCGTGCCATGGCCATCTCTCGCGATCGTGCCGGTCTACAATGCAGCGACCGTCTCTCGCGACAGTACCGGCTTACAACGTCGTGGCCATCTCTTGTCACCTGCGCCGGCTTGTAGATGAAGATTCTCAAGCCGCCTCTTCGAGTCAACTTGAGGCTCGGGGGCTACAGACATGGCAAGACACATTTGGTCGTTTTCAATGAGAAGCCCGGGTCTTTGCTAATCTATCATCCGACTTTATGCCCTATCAAGCGCTGTTGTAGGGAGGCTTCTTGCCTTCGGAAATAGCTTACATCTCCCCTGCACAGTCTGCTTTTACGTTGTTGCAAGGAGGCTTCTTGCCTTCGGGTATAGCTTACATCTCCCTTGTATAGCCGGCGTTATGCCCAATTAAGCACTGTTGCAAAGAGGCTTCTTGCCTTTGGGTATAACTTACATCTCCTTTGCACAGCCAGCTGTTATTAAACTGTTGCAAGGAGGCTTCTTGCCTTCGGGTATAGCTTACATCTCCCTTGCACAGTTGGCTTTATGTCTAGTTTGGTTACATTAAGCGTTGTTGTTGATGGAGGCTTCTTACCTTTGGTTTAGCTTACATGACCCTAAGACAACAGTGTGTACACCAAATTCCAGTTGCTTATCAATTGCGACCATCGAAGGGGGCTTCTTACCGACGGGTATCGCTTATCTCACCCTAATGGCCGGCTTTATGCCACTTCCGGTTACTTATTAACCGCGGTTGTCGAAGGGGGCTTCTTACCGACGGGTTCGCTTATCTCACCCTAACAACCGGCGTTTTACGCCAAAACTCAGTTGCTTATCAACTGTAGCTGTTGAAGAAGGCTTCTTGCCTTCGGGTATAGCTTACATCTCTCTTCAAACAGCCGGCTTTATGCCGTTTTAGGCTAATCATTAGCCGTGGTTGTCGATGGAGGCTTCTTGCCTTAGGGTATAGCTTACATCTCCCATCGACAGCCAGCGTCCACGCATACAATATTCAAACGGTAACAGGAGGCTTCTTACCTTTAGGTACAGCTTACATTGCCCTGCAAATAGTCGGCTTTATGCCGCTTCCAGCTCATTATTAGCCGGGGTTGTCGATGGAGGCTTCTTACCTTTAGGTACAACTTAAATTACCCTACGACAACCGGTTCTCAACAAAGTTCATCTTACAAGAGCCGGAGTCATACTACTCTGGTTGACAAGTTTCAAAGTGCTCGACCGACTCTAAATTACTGGAGAAGGTGTGACATCTTCAAAGACAAGCGCCGACTCTAAAAATTCAAGATGGATTTATACAAAGGGGGGATCAATCAATAAAGAGCCGGTAAAACAAAAACCCGGAGAGATGGAAATATATACATCTGGAGCTGCATTCAAGAAAGGCAGAATTATCTTAAAGCTATTACAAAGGTGCTCTCAAATGGGAGATAAAAGGTGGAGCCGTGGATTATCAAGGGGCCTTCCCACCTCCAGATAACATGCCGGCTTATCAAGCTGGGTCAGAGCAAGATTATGAGATAAGGAGCAATGTTATGAAAGGTATAAACATCTTTGGGTTGAGCTTCTTCAAGCCGCCCTTACAACAATGCAGAATATATCTTGTCTTGTTTATTTTTTGCAGGTACTATCTCTTAAAAGATGAGCCACCGTTAAGTGTTTTGCAAGAGCAAATGGATCTTTTAATAGCCAATGTAGTTGGATCTTCATGGTTTATCATAACCAGTAATAAATGATTGGGATTTTTCGAACCAGCTCGGAGAAATTATTATTTTGCAAAGAGCCGCCCTGTCAGATATAATGTCGTATCATCTAATTGACCGGTTCTCGGATTTCTTTAATTGTGCTCTGTAGTAATCGACAACACTCACGGATTTCTCAAACTTATATTTGCCGGGTTGCACCGCAACCACAAGCAGGAATTTCATGTCAAAGACAAAGGAATTATTCCAGGATATTCATTCCGGGTTATATTATGACCACGGTCAAAGATTCATTCAACAAATTATGGTGAGACGTATTATTCTCACATAGTCCCGAGTCGCCGCAGGCAGACGACTCGGCACTTGGGGGCTACATTATCCAAGTCCAAGTTTATATCAATTATGCAAGTCCCATGTCGCTGCAAGCATGTACCATGGCACTTGGGGGCTAATGCAAGCCGGTTTTCAAACCATTACATTGTCAGCAAGACCATATTATCTCAAGGAGATGAGCCGGCCCTTCTATATTTTTCTAAAGTCCCAGCCCAGTAATTCTTACTGACCCGGCACTTGGGGGCTACAGTATTCAGCTGTTCCAACAGATTAAGAGATTCAAATTGAAGACACGGTGCATCACATTCTGATGAGCCAGCCCTTGGGGGCAACACCCGCCGAAGCGTTCTGATGAGCCGGCCCTTGGGGCTACACCTGCCGAAGCTTTCTGATGAGCTGGCCCTTGGGGGCTTCACCCGCCGAAGCATTATAAGGTATAAAGCAATTATAAGTCCCAGGTTGCTGCAGGTAGGACAACCCGGCACTTGGGGGATACACAGTCCAAAATATTATTGCAAAGCACCAAGTTATCATGGATAATCTCGGAGCTTGGGGGCTACAGGTAATATGGACATATCAAAAACTTTGAGGAGAATTTTCAAGAAATTAAATATAGAGTTCAGTTGTTAGACCCGGCGTCACCAACACTTATGACCCGGTGTTATCAAAAGATCATAACCCGCCAGGGTTTATATAAGCCGCCCTGCTTCACAACAATGGAAGTCTGGTTCTACATCAGATGGATTTTCATCCCAATATTTATCACGTCAGCAGGATTCTAGTTATTTAACCCGGAGTCACCAACGATAATGACCCAACATCATCAATGATTATGACCCGATGGAGATGACCCGCCAAGAGTATTGGAAGCCGACTCAATGGCATATGGGTGTTTTATTCTCAATATTTTTCAAAAGACATTGACAAGCAAGATGATTATCAAGACGACTCATTCATATGGAGAAAAGACCCGGATTTCTGAGAAGCCATTTTATAAGCCGCCAAAGGAGCAAGCCGGCCACTTAATATATTTGTACTCTTATTTTAGGAGCTTACCATGAATAAATTCAAGCTAACCTGGGGGCTAATGACGGGGATATACCCCATGGTATGACCCAGCCTGGCGACTCACAGGAGACTCGGCCGAAGACGTGACATCTTATTAATGACCCGGCCGGGCAACTCATAGGAGACCCGTTAAAACATGACATCTTATCTATGACCCGGCAAGCGGGTCACAGGATGACTAAGCCCAAGACCCGGCAGGTGAGCCGGCGCCAGGCGGCTCACAAGAGAAGGCCCGCAAGAGAAGGCCCACAAGAGAGAAGGATTCCCTTAAAGGAAATAAGACCCGGAGTAGGATTCGTGAGAGACTAGTCCTAATCCTACTCCTAGTAGGACTCTATTTGTAAACCTACCCTCTCCACCTATATAAGGAGGGGTAGAGCACCCCTAGATGGACAAGTTTTCAAGAGACACAAGTCTACAAGTTTAGACAACACAAGAGATTAGAGGTAGCGATTAGCACCCTTGTAACCGAGAGATCTTCATCATCATCAATACCAGACAAGAAGGACATAGGCTTTTACCTCCATCGGAGGGGCCGAACCTGGGTAAAACTCCGTGTCTTCTCGATTCTGATCAACCCCTTCAAGCCGCCACGTAGTTGCGTCTCGCCCCGAACCTAAGTCCGTTCACCCGGACATCTGCCGTGACAAATCCACGACACTAGGGTTATAGGGAAATGGTATACGTTATTACCTAAGGTTTTTCGGGGCCCCGGATGAGATCCCGGACGTCACGAGGAGCTCCGGAATGGTCCGTAGGTAAAGATTGATATATAGGAAGTCCAGTTTTTGTCACCGGAAAGTTTTCGGGCTCATCGGTAGTGTACCAAGAGTGCTGGGAGGGTGCCGGAGGACCCCCGGGAGGGGTGTGACGACCATAGGACTTTGTGGGCCCTTAGAGGAGGTGTGCCATCGCTTATTGGGCTGGCCAAGACCTTCTAGAAAGGCCCATGCGGCTGGGATAAAGAGATAAAGGGCAAAAGGATTTAAAAGGAGGAGATCCACCTCCCTTGTGGGAGGTGGACTCTTCCCCACCTTCGGCCGAACCTCTCCTCCTTGGAGGAGGGGCCAAGGCAGCCCTCCCTCTCCCTCCTCCTATATATATGCAAGGGTTTGGGCTGATTTGAGACATGACTTATCTCTCTCTCTTCGTAGCCCTACCCTTCATCTTCCTCGTTCTCCGTAGCGCTTGGCGAAGCCCTGCCAGAGTCCACGTCGCTCCACCGTCACCACGTCGTCATGCTGCCGGAGCTCTCCCTCAACCTCTCCTTCCTCCTTGCTGGATAAAGGCGTAGGAGACGTCATTGGGCTGCACATGGGTTGAACGCGGATGCGCCATTGTTCGGCGCTGAGATCGGAATCCACCGCGATCTGAATCGCTGCGAGTACGACTCCACCAACTGCGTTCTTGTAACACTTCCGCTTAGCGATCTTCAAAGGTATGAATATGCAATCTCTCCCCACTCGTTGCTGGTTTCTCCATGGATAGATCTTGGTGATCGTAGGAAACATTTTGATTTACTACTACGTCTCCCAACAGTGTTGCCCGTTCCTCTAGTGCATAGTTTCTCCTCTAGATCGGATTTCTGCAGTGCTTAGGCGAAGCCCTGCCGGAATAGCTCCACCACCATCGTCGGAGCGCCGTCGCGCTGCCAGAGAACTGTTCTTTCTCTCTGCTCCCTATTACTGGATCAAGAAGGCGGAGATCGTCATCAAGCCGTACGTGTGTTGAACGCGGAGGTGCCGTCCGTTCGGTGCTAGATCGAAAGGACCGTGATCAAGTTCGCGTGACATATCGTGATCAAGTTCGCGGGACGGACCGTGATTGGATCGCAGGACGGATCGTAATTGGATCGCGGGACGCTCTGCGATTTGGATCGCAAAGACGTTCGACTACACCAACCGCGTTTCTTAACGCTTCCCGCTTAGCGATCTACAAGGGTATGTAGATCCACTCTCCCTCTCATAGATGCTCATCACCATCGATAGGTCTTGCGTGAATGTAGGAAATTTTTTGTTTCCCATGCGATGTTCCCCAACAGTGGCATCATGAGCTAGGTCTATGTGTAGATGAGATTTCGAGTAGAACAGAAAGAGTTTGTGGGCGTTGATGCTTAGATTGCTTCCTCCCTTGGTCGTGTTTTGGTTCAGCGATATGGTGAGATGAAGCGGCCCAGACCAACATTACTTGTACGCTTATGAGAGACCGGTTCTCTCAACTACAACTTGTTGCATAGATGGCTTGAGGGTGCCAGTTTCTCTTACTTTAGTTGGATCGGATTCGACAAAGGCGGTCCTTGAGAAGGTTGAAAAGCAACTAGTGTATCACCGTGTGGTTTTTGCGTAGATGAGAATTGTTCTTGCTAGATACCCGTAGCAACCACGTAAAACATGCAACAACAATTAGAGGACGTCTAACTTGTTTTTGTAGGGTATGTTGTGATGTGATATGGCCAATTACATGATGTGATATATGTGATGTATGAGATGATCATGTGATGTATAGATTATCACGACTTGCATGTCGTTGAGTACGGCAACCGACATGAGCCACAGGGTTGTCTTTAATTATTGTATGACCTGCGTGTCAATCAGTAAGCCCGATGTTATGCTTTACTTTATCGCTAAATGGTAGAAATAGTAGTAGAAGCATGTTGGGCGCGACAACCCCGATGGCGACATGTTGATGGAGATCACAGTGTCTTGCCGGTGATGATGGAGATCATGCCGGTGCTTTCTAGATGGAGATCAAAAGCACAAGTTCATGACCATATCATGTCACTTATGATTTGCATGTGATGTTGATCCTTTTTATGCACCTTGTTTTGCTTAGGACGACGGTAGCATTATAAGGTGATCCCTCACTTAATTTCAAGATAAATTGTGTTCTCCCCGAGTGTGCACCGTTGTGAAAGTTCGTCGTGTTGAGACACCATGTGATGATCAGGTGTGATAGACTCTACGTTCACATACAACGGGTGCAAGCCAGTGTTGCACGTGCAGAACACTCGGGTTAAACTTGACGAGCCTAGCATGTACAGACATGGCCTCGGAACACAAGAGACCGAAAGGTCGAACATGAGTCATATAGTAGATACGATCAACATAATGATGTTCACCATTGAAGCCACCTCAACTCACCTGATGATCGGACTTGAGTTGGTGAATTTGGATCATGTGACACTCAGATGACCTAAGGGATGTCAATTTGAATGGGAGCTTTAGTAATTTGATTAACTAAACTCATTATCTTGAACAATAGTCTAAGTAAACTTTGCATATTTATTTTGTAGATCAATGGCTCGCGCAGTAGCACCCTTGAATTTTAATGCATTCCTGGAGAAAGCTAAGTTGAAAGATGATGGAAGTAACTTTGTTGACTGGGCCCATAATCTGAGGATTATCCTCACGGCTTCCTAGAAATCATATGTCCTTGATGCACCGCTTGGTGACCAACCAGAAGACATGACTTCCGAAGACGTTAAGAACGCTTGGGAGGCACGTACCGGAGATTACTCAATAGTTCAGTGTGCAATATTGTATGGCTTAGAACTAGGACTTCAAAGACATTTTGAACGTCATGGAGCATATGAGATGTTCCAGGAGTTGAAGTTTATCTTTCAGAAGAATGCTCGGATCGAGAGGTATGAGACCTCTGATAAGTTCTATGTTTGCAAGATGGAGATGAACGGGTCTATCAGTGAACATATACTTAGAATATCTGGGTACTTGACTCGTCTAGCGGAGTTGGGAATTGCCCTTCCGCCAGAGGCGATCACTGACAGTGTTCTTTAATCACTGCTACCTAGTTACAAGAGCTTTGTGATGAACTATAACATGCACGGGATGAACAAGTCAGTCGCCGAGCTGTTTGCGATGCTAAAAGTCACTGAGTTTGAAATCCAAAAAGAACATCAAGTGTTGATGGTCAATAAAACCACTAGTTTCAAGAAAAATGGCAAGGTCAAGGGCAAGGGCAAGAAGGGTAAAACCAAGAAGGATGGCAAATCAGTTGCTACTCCTGTAAAGAAGCCCAAGCATGGACCCAAGCCAGAAACTGAGTGCTTTCATTGCAAGGGAACTGGTCACTGGAAGCGGATCTGCCCCAAGTACCTGGTTGACAAGAAGGCGGCTAACAACAAACAAGGTATATATGATATACATGTTATTTGATACTGGTTCGGTTGCTCACATTAGCAACTCAAAGCAGGACCTACGGAATAGATGGAGGGTGGCTAAGGACGAAGTGACGATGCGAGTGGGAAATGGTTCCAAGGTTGATGTGATCGACGTCGGCATGCTCTCTCTTCGATTACCATCGGGATTAGTGATGAACCTGAATAATTGTTATTTAGTGCCTGCGTTAAGCATGAACATTATATCTGGATCTTGTTTATTGCGAGACGGTTACTCATTTAAATCAGAGAATAAAGGTTATCTATTTATATGAGTAATATCTTTTATGGTCATGCACCCAATGTGAGGTGTTTATTCATATTGAATCTTGATAGTGATGACACACATGTTCATAACATTGATGCCAAAAGATGTAGAGTTGATAATGATAGTACCACTTTCTTGTGGCACTGCCGTTTAGGTCATATTGGTGTAAAACGCACGAGGAAGCTCCATGCTGATGGACTTTTGGAGTCACTTGATTTTGAATCACTTGACACATGTGAGCCATGCCTCATGGGCAAGATGACTAAAATGTCGTTCTCTTGAACAATGGAACGGGCGAGTGACTTATTGGAAATCATACATACTGATGTGTGCGGGTCCAATGAATGTTACAGCGCATGGTGGATATCGTTATTTTCTCAGCTTCACTGATTACTTAAGTAGATATGGGTATATTTACTTAATGAAACACAAGTCTGAAACATTTGAAAAGTTCAAGCAATTTCAGAGTGAAGTTGAGAATCATCGTAACAAGAAGATTAAATTCCTGCGATCTGATCGAGGAGGTGAATATCTGAGTTATGAGTTTAGCAGTCACTTAAGACAGTGTGGAATTGTTTCACAGTTGACACCGCCCGGAACACCATAGCGTAATGGTGTGTCCGAACATCGTAATCGAACCTTATTAGATATGGTGCATTCTATGATGTCTCTTGTCGATTTGCCACTATCGTTTTGGGGTTATGCATTAGAGAAAGCTGCATTCACTTTAAATAGGGCACCATCAAAATCCGTTGAGACGACGCCGTATGAATTGTGGTTTGGCAAGAGGCCAAAGTTGTCATTTTTTAAGTTTGGGGATGTGATGCTTATGTCCAAAAGCATCAGCCTGAAAAGCTGGAACCCAAAGCGGAGAAATGCGTCTTCATAGGATACCCGAAAGAGACAGTCGGGTATACCTTCTATCTCAGATCCGAAGGCAAAGTGTTTGTCGCTAAGAACAGAACATTTCTTGAGAAAGAGTTTCTCTCGACAGAATTGAGTGGGAGGAAAATAGAGCTTGATGAGGTTATTGAACCTTTACTTCAACCAAAAAGTACCGCAGCGCAGAAAGATGTTTTTGTGGAACCTACGGCGGAAGAATAGGAAGTTAATGATGATGATCATGAAGCTTTAGATCAAGCTACTATTGAACCTCGTAGGTCGACAAGGCCGCATACTACTCCTGAGTGGTACGGCAACCCTGTCTTGGAGGTCATGTCGTTGGACAACAATGAACCTACGAGCTATGGAGGAGTAGTGATGGGCCCAGATTCCGAGAAATGGTTAGAGGCCATGAAATCCGAGATGGGATCCATGTATGAAAACAAAGTATGGACTTTGGAAGTATTATGTGAAGGGCGAAAGGCCATTCAGAACAACTGGATCTTGAAGAAGAAGACAAACGCGGATGGTAATGTCACCGTCTATAAAGCTCGACTTGTGCAAAGGGTTTTTCACAAGTTCAAGGAGTTGACTATGATGAGACCTTGTCACCCGCAGCGATGCTTAAGTCTGTCAGAATCTTGTTGGCAATAGCTGCTTATTTCGACTATGAAATTTGGCAGATGGATGTCAAAACAGCGTTCCTCAACAGTTTCCTTGAGGAAGAGTTGTATATGATGCAACCAGAAGGTTTTGTCGATCCAGAGAATGCTGACAAAGTTTGCAAACTCTAGCGATCCATTTATGGGCTGGTGCAAGCATCTCAGAGTTGGAATAAGAATTTTGATTAGGTGATCAAAGTGTTTGAGTTTATACAAGTTTATGGAGAAGCTTGTATTTACAAGAAAGTGAGTGGGAGCTCTATAGCATTTCTAATATTATATGTGGATGACATATTGCTGATTGGAAACAATATAGAAATGCTGGAAAGCGTGAAGGAATATTTGAACAAGAGTTTTTCAATGAAGGACCTAGGAGAAGTTGCTTTCATATTAGGCATTAAGATCTATAGAGATAGATCGAGACGCTTAATAGCACTTTCACAGAGCACATACCTTGATAAAGTTTTGAAGAAGTTCAAAATGGATCAGTCCAAGAAGGGGTTCTTGGCTGTGTTACAAGGTGTGAAGTTGAGTAAGACTCAATGCCCAGTGACTGCAGAAGATAGAAAAAAGATGAGTGTCATCCCCTATGCTTCAGCCATAGGCTCTATCATGTATGCAGCACAAGACCCGATGTCAGCCGTGCCATAAGTATGGCCGGTAGGTTTCAAAGTGATCCTGGAATGGAACACTAGGCAGCGGTCAAGAATATCCTTAAGTACCTGAAAAGGACTAAGGAAATGTTTCTCGTTTATGGAGGTGATGAAGATCTCGTCGTAAAGGGTTACGTCGATGCAAGCTTTGACACTGATCCGGATGACTCTAAGTCGCAAACCGGATACATATTTATTCTTAACGGGGGAGTGGTAAGCTGGTGTAGTTCCAAGCAAAGTGTGGTAGCCGATTCTACGTGCGAAGCGGACTACATCGCAGCCTTGGAGGGAGCGAAGGAAGGTGTCTGGATGAAGTAGTTGATGACAGATCTTGGAGTAGTGCCCAGTGCACTGAATCCAATGAACCTGTTCGGTGACAACACTGGTGCCATTGCTCTAGCCAAGGAACCAAGGTTTCACAAGAGGACCAGACACATAAAGCGACGCTTCAACTCCATCCGCGATTACATCGAGGGAAAGGACATAAATAATTGCAAAGTGCACATGGATCTGAATGTTGTAGACCCGTTGACTAAACCTCTTCCAAGGGCTAAACATGATCAACACCAGAACTGCATGGGTGTTCGATTCATTACAATGTAAATCACATAGTGATGTGAGCTAGATTATTGACTCTAGTGCAAGTGGGAGACTATTGGAAATATGCCCTAGAGGCAATAAATAAAGTGTTTATTATTATATTTCCTTGTTCATGATAATCGTTTATTATCCATGTTATAATTGTATTCATTGGAAACACATTACATGTGTGCGTAAATAGACAACACTTTGTCCCTAGTATGCCTCTAGTGAACTAGCTCGTTGATCAAAGATGGTCAAGGTTTCCTAGCCATTGACATGTGATGTCATTTGATAACGGGATCACATCATTAGGAGAATGATGCGATGGACAAGACCCAAACTACAAATGTAGCATATGACCGTGTCAGTTTATTGCTACTGTTTTCTGCATGTCAAGTATATGTTCCTATGACCATGAAATCATGCAACTCACGAAAATCGGAGGAGTGCCTTGTGTGTATCAAACGTCGCAACATAACTGGGTGACTATAAAGGTGCTCTACAAGTATCTCCGAGGGTGTCTATTGAGTTGGCTTGGATCTATACTGGGATTTGTTACTCCGTGTGACGGAGAGGTATCTTAGGGCCCACTCGGTAATACAACATCACAATAAGCGTTGGAAGCAATGTGACTAAGTGTTAGTCACGGGATCTTGTATTACAGAACGAGTAAATAGACTTGCCGGCAACGAGGTTGAACTAGGTATGGAGATACCGACGATCGAATCGCCGGCAAGTAACATACCGAAGAACAAAGGGAACATCATACGGGATTAACTGAATCCTTGACACAGAGGTTCGACCAATAAAGATCTTCTAGAATATGTAGGAACTAATATGGGCATCCAAGTCCCGCTATTGGTTATTGACCGTAGAGGTGTCTCGGTCATGTCTACATAGTTCTCGAACCCGCAGGGTCTTCACACTTAATGTTCGGTGACATTTCGGTAGTATAGAGTTATGTATGGTTGTGACCGAAGGTTGTTTAGAGTCCCAGATGAGATCCTGAACGCCACAAGGAGTTCCGGAATGGTCCGGAGGTAAAGATTGATATATAGGAAGTCCAGTTTTGGTCGCCGGAAAAGTTTCGGGCTAATCGGTAATGTACCGGGAGTGTCGGTAGTGTACCAGGAGACCACCGGGAGGGGTATTTCGACCCAAGAGGTTTCATGGGCTGTGGGAGGATAATTTCCAGCCTTTTGTGGGCTGGTGTAAGTCCCACACAAAGCCCATGCGGCTAGGGAAAGAAAGCCCAAAGAGAAAAAGTGGAAAAGGGCAAAAATAGGATGAATCCTAGTCCTACTAAGATTGGAGGTGGATTCTACCTCTCCCACCTGGTTAGGCCTCCTCCTTGGAGGCTTGTACCAAGGTCCAAGCCTCCTCCTCTCTTCCTCCTATATATACTGGTGGTTTTAGGGTTTTGCACAGAATATTTAGCCACATGCTGCCCGTTCCTCCAGTGCATAGTTTCTCCTCTAGATCGGATTTCTGCAGTGCTTAGGCAAAGCCCTGTCGGAATAGCTCCACCACCATCGCCAGAGCGTCGTCATGCTGACGGAGAACTCGTATTCCTTTGCGCTCCCTCTTGCTGGATCAAGACGGCGGAGATCGTCATCAAGCCGTACGTGTGCTGAACGCGGAGGTGTCGTCCGTTCGGCGCTAGATCGAAAGGACCGTGATCAAGTTCGCGTGACGGATCGTGATCAAGTTCGTGTGACGGATCGTGATCAAGTTCGCGGGACGGATCGTGATTGGATCGCGAGACGCTCGGCGATTTGTATCGCGAAGACGTTCGACTACACCAACCGCGTTTCTTAATGCTTCCCGCTTAGCGATCTACAAGGGTATGTAGATCCACTCTCCCTCTCGTAGATGCTCATCACCATGGATAGGTCTTGCGTGAACGTAGGAAATTTTTTGTTTCTCATGCGATGTTCCCCAACAGATCTCACTAAGGAGGGTGAACCGGTGGATCAAAAGGTTTATCGATCAATGATTGGTTCATTTCTATATCTATGTGCCTCCCATCCTGATATTATGCTTAATGTGTGCATGTGTTACCGATATCAAGATGCACCTAAAAAGTGTCATCTTAAGGATATGCAATACATTGTGAGATACTTGATACATACACCAAACTTTGGCATTTGGTATCCCAAGGGATCTTCTTTTAATCTTGTTGGCTACTCCAACTCGGACTATGCCGGTGACAAGGTAGATAGAAAATCCACCTTGGGTACATGTCAATTTCTTGGTAGATCTCTTGTGTCTTGGTCCTCCAAGAAACAAAACTCGGTATCTCTATCTACCGACGAAGCTGAATATATTGCTGCTGGATCATGTTGTACGCAATTATTATGGATGATACAAATGCTTAAAGTTCATGGAATCTATGTTAAAAATGTGCCATTACTATGTGACAATGAGAGTGCTATTAAGATTGGACATAATCCTATGCAACATTCTCGAACCAAGCATATTCAAGTTCAACATCATTTCATTCGTGATCATGTTACCAAAGGAGGTATTAATCTTAAGCATGGTTGTACTAACAAGCAATTGGCCGATATCTTTACTAAGCTACTTGATGAAAAAGTATTTTTTTTCATTTGAGGAGCGAGTTGAACATCATTGATGCTTCAAACTTGAGCTAAGCTCACTCAGACGCATGCAAGGGTATGAGATTTATTGTCTATTCCATGCTATTATTATCTTGAATATCATATATCTTGGAATTGTATGCTCCCTTGTCTTGCATCTAACCCTTTTGTAGGTACTTGGAAGAACAACACTCCACAAGCTTGCCACCAACTCATATCTTAAGCAATCTTGTCATGACCAAGTGTCCACACGTCGCTTTGACGATGAAAGGAAGAAGAAAACAAAACATATCCTTGACATACATTTCTCAATTGCAAACTCTCAATTGGTATCATGTCATTTGGATGTATCATGTTCTTCCTTGCGTGACTAACCTATGTAGGTCAAAAGTGAACGAAAACAACAAGGATAGCTCCCAACTCAAGATAGTGTTCATCAACCTCGAGGATCCTCATCAAGTTCACCTACAAGCTACGTCAACAACATCACTCAAAGGTATGTATTCATATCCTTGAAAAAGCTTTACTCCAAGTCATGAGATGAAGCAACTCAAGTGATATGAAGACATTAAAATGCTTAATCGAAAAACGGTAACCCCATTTTGAGCTTAACGATGAGTATGACCTATGACCAACTATTCTTGCTTGGCTCCTAAGTCAATATACTCTAATATAGGTGACATACTCACCGCCCATCATCTAGTTAAGAATCTTGGTTGGTTCATTCTCTATATTGCAAGATTTCTTGGAACCATTCAAATCTTTTATAGTTGATATCTCTTTGTAAATTCCTTTTGCATTTCCTTTCCAAAATATTTTGACACTTCATTACAATTTTTATTTTAAATTCATAAGTTTCTCAAACTTTGCCAAGTTTCCGTTTTAGCCTCGGAGCCTCCGATACAAAGGACTCGGTTATACCAATTTAACAGATGAGCTGTATAAGATCATATCGGTGCCACCGATTAATTTGTCTCGAAGCCACCGACTTAATATCATGTTGCAGTCTGTGTTCGCATATGTAAATCTTTGTAATCCTTCTATGATATTTTCAATTCTTCGATGATCCCTTTTATTCAAACAAAAAAAGGGGGATGGGGAGAAATAAATTCAAGGATCCCTAACTCAAAGGAGGAGAAGTTCTACAAATTCTCACTTTAGCCAAAGGGAGAGAACTTATTTTCAATAATTCCCTCACTTCTCTAATGATATTCATATTAAATTAATCCTACATTCTATGACCCTTGTTCTCAAGGATCCCTTGTTGATCAATAATCCCTGTATCTGACCCAATATCAAGCCTTTTTGGCAATTAATGCCAAAGGGGGAGAAACACCACTTCAAAGCTAAAGAGGGAGATACATGCTTATGCAAAGGGGGAGTCATAAATTAGGGGGAGAGGAGAATATCAAAGTTTACACTTATATAGGCAAGGGGATAATACCAATGTAGGGGAGAAAATATGTTTTGGAGAAGGATGTGTTTATTACATTTGATTACTCATGTTAGACTTTTCTCACCCTATCCAATCCCAATATCTACATGCTAAGATTCAGGGGGAGAGGATGTCCTACTATTTCATCTCTTGGGGAGAAAGTTCTAAATGATCTTGGAGACATATCAATCCTAAGGAATACTATCTTATATATGTTCTCCATATCTTGGTACTTTTGAGTTCTATTGCTTTTGTTTGGTATAATACTCTTGTGTTTCCTAACATTGTTTTCTCAAGTGTATCTCTACTACTAGAACGCTCAAGAACTCAAGGTAAGTATATGCATCATATCCTTGATCAAGATGATGTCCTGCTTCTTGCACATATTGTTTGCAAGAGCGAAGTCTTGAACAAGGATACACCTCATTATTATACATTTGATGCATATAGCCAAGATACACATGACTTATTATATCCCTTCTACTATATGTGTGTCCATGCATTCCGAAGCAACTATCCTTTAAAGGTGATTGCACGCATCTAGGGGGAGCAAGTCTAGGTCATGTGTCTCACAAAGTCTTCATTATATACATGCATATAGTTATTTGAAGCTTTGATTGTATGTTGTCATCAATTACCAAAAAGGGGGAGATTGAAAGAACAATGTGATCCCTTGGTGGTTTTGATAATTCATGACAACATACATTGTCTCTTCGACTAATACTTTCATCTAGTGTATTTCATATAGAGTCCATAGAGAGATATGGGTTGGCAAGAAGGAGTGTGGAGAGTATCCCCATGAAGAAGAAGGAGAAGAGATAGCATTGACAAAGCTTCAAGTAAGAGGACTCTACATTCTACTTTGTGAGAAATCACTTTGAGTCCATAGGAAAGCCAATACTATTAAAAGGGGGTAAGGTACTATTGGTGAACAAAATGCTCTACATGCACAAGTGATAGTCACCAAAAACATCCACAAGCTCTTCCACAAAAGTCTGTCCAAAGCCAAATATCCAAAATCGGTGCAACCAACACTACCCACTCAGTGCCACCGATTCTCAGCCTCAGACAAACTCAAGTCAAATCCTAACCCGTCGGTGCAACCGATTCTGATTCGGTGTCACCGAGTTTGGGTTGTCAACTTTCTATTACGTAAATTCACAAAATTGGTCCGACCGAGTTTGTTGAATCGGCATCACCGAGTTTGGCAATCTGACCGTTGTTCACCTTATCGGTGCAACCGAGTTGTATGTATCGGTCTCATCGAGATTCGAAAGTTGCTACCTTTTAGGCAAGTCGGTACCACCGAGATTAACACATCGGTGTCACTGAGCTGGAATTGTTAGAGGAGCCTCAACCTTCATGATGCAGCTTGCTGTCGAGTTCTTCTGACAGATGTGCGCACGTACAAAGCTTCAGCCAAACCTAGGTACTGGATCAATCTTTGGAGTCACGTACGAAAGCTAGCTAGCAATACCAGCGATCAAATTTTTGTCGGACGACCGGAAACTCAAGTACACGAGATCATATATCTCCCCCTCTGCCGTGGATTCGCTGGGGATTTTCTCCTTTATTTATAATAGCTGAATTACAAAGACTCCAACAGGAACACGGACCAAGCTTACCGACTTTGACCACCAAACCAACACCAACGTATATGTATTACACCATGACAGTATACGGACACGTCTAACAATTTGGAATACCTAACATTTTGTCGGGGAACGTCGCATGGGAAACAAAAAATTTCCTACGCACACGCAAACCTATCCATGGTGATGAGCATCTACGAGAGGGAGAGTGGATCTACGTACCCTTGTAGATCGCTAAGCGGGAAGCGTTAAGAAACGCGGTTGGTGTAGTCGAACATCTTCGCGATTCAAATCGCCGAGCGTCTCGCGATCTCATCACGACCCGTCCCGTGATCCAATCACGATCCATCCCGCGAACACATCATGATCCGTCTCGCGAACTCATCACAATCCGTCTCACGATCTTGATCACTATCTGTCCCGTGAACTCATCACGATCCGTTCCGTGATCACATCACGAACCGTCTCGCGATCTCGATCACGGTCCTTCCGATCTAGCGCCGAACGGACGGCACCTCCGCGTTCAGCACACGTGCAGGTTGATGACGATCTCCACCACCTTTATCCAGCAAGAGGAGGTGGAGAGGAGAGAGAGTTCACCAGCAGCATGACGGCGCTCCGATGATGGTGGTGGAGCAATTCCGGCAGGGCTTCGCCGAAGCGCTGCAGAAAACCGATCTAGGGGAGCACCGGTGAAACGGGTAGCACGTGGCCGTAAACTGTGTCCAAAAAGCACCCAATCCACCAGTATATGAAGGAGGGAGAGAGAGGAGGGCTGGCGCAAGGAAAAACTCCAATAGGAGTCGGCCAAACTAGAGGGGGAGGAGTCCTACTCCTCCTCCACTCCTAGTAGGAGCAGGACTCTTCCTTTTTAGCCTTTTTTTCCACCTTTTCATTTAGGACTTTTGCCTCCTGCCCCATGGGCCTTGGTGTGGCTGTTTTTCCAGCCCACTAAGGGCTGGTTATTATTCTCCCACAGCCCATGGACCTCTTGGGGTCGAAATACCCCTCCCGGAGGTCCCCCGGTACACTACCGGCACTCCCGGTACACTACCGATGAGCCCGAAACTTTTCCGGCGACCAAACTGGGACTTCCTATATATGAATCTTTACCTCCGGACAATTCCGGAGCTCCTCGTGACGTCCGAGATATCATCCAGGACTCCGAACAACCTTCGGTCACCACCATACATAACTCTACACTATCGAAACGTCACCAAACCTTAAGTGTGCAGACCGTGCGGGTTTGAGAACTATGTAGACATGACCGAGACACCTCTACGATCAATAACCAATGGCGGGACCTGGACATGCACATTGGTTCCTACATATTCTACGAAGATCTTTATCGGTCGAACCTCTATGTCAAGGATTCAGTTAATCCCGTATAACGTTCCCTTTGTTCTTCGGTATGTTACTTGCCTGAGATTCGATCATCGGTATCTCCATACCTAGTTCAACCTCGTTACTGGCAAGTCTCTTTACTCGTTCTGTAATACAAGATCACGTGACTAACACTTAGCCACATTGTTTGCAAGGCTTGTTGTGATGTTGTATTACCGAGTGGCCCCTGAGATACCTCTCCATCACACGGAGTAACAAATCCCAGTCTCGATCCATGCCAACTCAACAGACACCATCGGAGATACCTGTAGAGCACCTTTATAGTCACCCAGTTATGTTGCAACGTTTGATACACACAAGGCACTCCTCCGATATCCGTGAGTTGCATGATCTCATAGTCATAGGAACATATACTTGACATGCAGAAAACATTAGCAATAAACTGACACGATCATATGCTATGTTTGTACTTTGGGTCTTATCCATCACATCATACTCCTAATGATGTGATCCCGTTATCTAATGACATCTCATGTCCATGGCTAGGAAACCTTAACCATCCTTTGATCAACGAGCTAGTCCATTAGAGGCATACTAGGGACATGGTTTTGTCTATGTATCCACACATGCATTTAAGTCTCCGATCAATACAATTATAGCATGGATAATAAACGATTATCATGAACAAGGAAATATGATAATAACTAATTTATTATTGCCTCTAGGGCATATTTCCAACAGTCTCCCACTTTCACTAGAGTCAATAATCTAGTTCACATCACCATGTGATTCGCATTGTTATGAATCTAACACCCAATGAGTTCTGGGGCTCGATCATGCTTTGCTTGTGAGAGAGGTCTTATAGTCAACGGGTCTGCGATATTCAGATCCGTGTGTACTTTGCAAATCTCTATGTCAAACCGTAAACACTGCTACCACACTCCACTTGGTACTATTTCCAAATGGCTGCTCCACTATACGTATCCAGATTGCTACTACTAGTCATCCGGATAGGTGTTAAAGCTTGCATTGACGTAACTCTTTACGACGAACTCTTTATCACCTCCATAATCAAGAAACATTTCCTTAGTCCTCTAGTTACTAAGGATAATTCCGACCGCTATCCAGTGATCCACTCCTGGACCACTCTTGTACCCCTTGACAGACTCATGGCAAGGCACACACAGGTGCGGTACACAGCATGGCATAATATAGAGCCTATGGCTAAGGCATAGGGGACGACGTTCGTCCTTTCTCTTTCTTCTGCCGTTGTCGAGATTTGAGTCTCACTCAACTTCACACCTTACAAATCAGACGAGAACTATTTCTTTGGCTGATCCATTTTGAACTCTTTCAAAATCTTGTCAAGGTATGCACTCATTGAAAGTCTCATCAAGCATCTTGATCTATCTCTATAGATTTTGATGCTCAACAATTAGGTAGCTTTATCTAGGTCTTCCTTTGAAAAAAACTTTTTAAACAACCTTTTATGCCTTCCAGAAAATTCTACATTATTTCCGATCAACAATATGTCAACCACATATACTTATCAGAAACTCTATAGTGCTCCCACTCACTTTATTGCAAATACAAGTTTCTCGTAAACTTTGTATAAACTACAAAAACTTTGATCACCTCATCAAAGTGTATATTCCAACTCCGAGATGCTTGCTTCAGTCCATAGAAGTATCACTGAAGCTTGCTCATCTTTTAGCATCCTTAGGACAGACAAAACCTTCTGGTTGTATCACATACAACCTTTCCTTAAGTAAACCGTGAAGGAAACGATGTTTTGACATCCATCTGCTAGATTTCATAACTGAAAATGCAGCAACTGCTAACATAATTCCAATAGACTTTTAGCATCGCTACGAGTGAGAAAGCCTCATCGCAGTCAACTCCTTGAACTTGTCACAAACAACTTTGCAACAGGTCGAGCTTTACAAATGGTGACATTCACGATCAGTGTCTATCTTCATTCTAAAGGTCCATTTGTACTCAACGACCTGCCGTCTAACGAGAAAGTCTAGCAAAGTCTATACTTGGTTTTCATACATGGATCCTATCTCGGATTTATGGCCTCTAACCATTTGTCAGAATCCGGGCCCATCATCGCTTCTCCATAGCTCGTAGGTTCATCGTTGTCCAACAACATGATCTCCAAGACAGAGTTTGTCGTACCACTTAGGAGCAGTACACATCCTTGTCGACCTACGAAGTTCGATAGTAACTTGATCCTGAAGCTTCATGATCATCATCATTAACTTCCTCTTCAACTAACGTAGGCTTCATAGTAACATCTTTCTGCGCTGCGCTACCCTCTGGTTGAACAAAGGTTTAACAACCTCATCAAGTTCTATCTTCCTCCCACTCAATTCTTTCGAGAGAAACATTTCCTCGAGAAAGGATCCGTTTAAGCAACAAACACTTTGCACTAGGATTTGAGATTGAAGGTTCACCCAACTGATCTTAGGGTATTCTATGAAGATGCATTTGTCCGCCTTGGGTTCGACCTCATTAGGTGAAAACATTTTCCACACAAGTGTCACAGCCCCAAATATTAAGAAATGACAGCTTAGGTTTCTATCAAACCATAATTCACACGGTGTCATCTCAACGGATTTAGATAATGCCCTATTTAAAGTGAATGTAGTTGTCTCTAACGCATAACCCCAAAAATTATAGTAGTAAAACGATAAGAGACATCACAGTATGCACTATATCAATAGAGCATGACTATGATGTTCGGACACACCATCACACCATGGTGTTCCAGGTGGCGTTAGTTGTGAAACAAATTTCACATTGTCTTAAGTTGTATGCCAAACTCGTAACTCAGATAGTCACCTCCACAATCATATCGCGGTCATTTTCATCTTCTTGTCACGATGATCTTTAAACTTCAGTCTGAATTTGCTTGAACCTTTCAAATGATTCAGACTTGTGTTTCATTAAGTAAATATACACTATCTACTCAAATCATCAATGAAGGTAAGAAAATAACAATATCCACTGCACGCTACAAGACTCACCAGATTGCATACATCAACATGTATCATTTCCAATGAATCACTTGCCCACTCCATCCAACGGGGTCCTTTAGTCATCTTGCCCAAGAGGCATGGTTCGCATGTCTCAACCGATTCGAAATCGAATGAGTCCAAATATCCATCAGCATGGAGTTTCTACATGCGCTTTATACCAATATGACATTTAGTGGCAGTGCCACAGGTATGTGGTACTATCATTATTAACTTTGTATCTTTTGACATCAATGTTATGAACATGTGCTACGATCAAGATTTCAACAAACCATTCTCACTGGGTGCATGACCATTGAAGGTATTATTCATGTAAACAGAATAACCATTATTCTCTAACTTAAATGAATAACCGTATTGCAATAAACATGATCTAATCATGTTCATGCTCAACGCAAAACACCAAATAACATTTATTTAGGTTCGTCACTAATCCTGAAGGTAGAGAGAGCGTGCGATGTTGATCACATCAACCTTGGAAACACTTCCAACACATATCGTCACCTAACCCTTAGCTAGTTCTCCGTTTATTCCGTAGCTTTTATTTCGAGTTACTAACATTTAGCAACCGAACTGGTATCCAATACCCAGGTGCTACTAAGAGTACTAGCAAGGTACACATTACTAACTCGTATATCAAATATACTTCTATCAATGTTGCCAGCCTTCTTATCTACCAAGTATCTAGGGTTGTTCCGCTTCAGCGACCGCTCACCTCATAACAAAAGCACTTAGTCTCGGGTTTGAGTTCAACTTTGGGTTGCTTCACTAGAGCAGCAACTTACTTGCTATCCATGAAGTTTTCCTCCTTGCTCTTGCCCTTCTCGAAACTAGTGGTTTAATTAACCATCAACACTTGACGCTCCTTCTTGATTTCTACCTTCGCGGTGTCAAACATCGCGAACAGCTCAGGGATCAACATTTCTTTCCCTGGCATTTTATAGTTCATCCCCAAGTTCTAGTAGCTCAGTGACAGTGACTTGGAGAACTACATCAATCACTATCTTATCTGGAAGATCAACTCCCACTCGATTCAAGCGATTGTAGTACCCAGACAGTCTGAGCACATGCTCAATGATTGAGCTATTCTCTTTCATCTTGCAGGCAAAGAATCTCGTTGGAGATCCTATATCTCGCAACTCGGGCACGAGCCTGAGATCACAATCTCAGCTCTTAGAACATCTCATATGTTCCGTGACGTTCAAAACGTTTCGGAGCCTCAATTCTAAGCCGTAATGCATGACGCACTAAACTATCAAGTAGTCATCGAAACGTGCATGTCAGATATTCACAACATCTACAGACGACGCTAGATGGGGTGGCGCACCGAGCGGTGCATTAAGGACATAAGCCTTCTGTGCAACAATGAGGACAATCCTCTGATCACGGACCCAATCCGCAATTTTGCTACCGACATCTTTCAATTCTATTTCTCTAGGAACATATAAAAATACAAGGGAGCTACAGCGCGAGCTAGTAATCTACAACATAATTTGCAAAGACACTTTGACTATGTTCATGATAATGAGTTCAATTAATCATATTACTTAAGAACTCCCACTCAAATTGACATCCCTCTGATCATTCGAGTGATACATGATCCAAATTCACCAACTCAAGTCCGATCATCACGTGAGTTGAGGTGGCTGCAATGGTGAACATCATCATGTTGATCATATATACTATATGACTCATGTTCGACCTTTTCGGTCTCTTGTGTTCCGAGGCCATGTCTGTACATGCTAGGCACGTCAAGTTTAACCCGAGTGTTCTGCATGTGCAACACTGGCTTGCACCCGTTGTATGTGAACGTAGAGTCTATCACACCCGATCATCATGTGGTGTCTCAACACGACGAACTTTCGCAACGGTGCACACTCGGGGAGAACACAATTTATCTTGAAATTAAGTGAGGGATCACCTTATAATGCTACCGTCGTCCTAAGCAAAACAAGGTGCATAAAAAGGATTAACATCACATCTAAATCATAAGTGACATGATATGGCCATGAACTTGTGCTTTTGATCTCCATCTAGAAAGCACCGGCATGATCTCCATCGTCACCGGCATGACACCATGATCTCCATCATCTTGATCTCCATCAACGTGTCGCCATCGGGGTTGTCACGCCCTGCATGCTTCTACTACTATTGCTACCGTTTAGCGATAAAGTAAAGCATTACATAGCGCTTAATGATTGACACGCAGGTCATACAATAATTAAAGACAACCCTATGGCTCCTGCCGGTTGCTGTATTCATCAACAAGCAAGTCGTGATAATCTATACATCACATGATCATCTCATACATCACATATATCACATCATGTAATTGGCCATATCATATCACAACATACCCTGCAAAAACAAGTTAGACGTCCTCTAATTGTTGTTGCATGTTTTACGTGGCTGCTACGGGTATCTAGCAAGAACAATTCTCACCTACGCATAAACCACAATGGTGATACACTAGTTTGCTTTTCAACCTTCTCAAGGACCGCCTTTGTCGAATCTGATCCAACTAAAGTGAGAGAAACTGTCACCCGCAAGCCATCTAGGCAACAAGTTGCGTCGAGGGAACCGGTCTCTCGTAAGCGTACGAGTAATGTTGGTCCGGGCCGCTTCATCTCACAATCCCGCTGAACCAAAATACGACCAAGGGAGGAAGCAATCTAAGCATCAATGCCCACAAACCTTTTGTGTTCTACTCGAGATCTCATCGAACCATCAACCTAGCTCATGATGCCACTGTCGGGGAACGTCGCATGGGAAACAAAAAAATTCCTACGCACACGCAAACCTATCCATGGTGATGAGCATCTACGAGAGGGAGAGTGGATCTACGTACCCTTGTAGATCGCTAAGCGGGAAGCGTTAAGAAACGCGGTTGGTGCAGTCGAACATCTTCGCGATCCAAATCGCCGAGCGTCCCGCGATCTCATCACGATCCGTCCTGTGACCCAATCACGATCCATCCTGCGAACAGATCATGATCCGTCCCATGAACTCATCACGATCCGTCTCACGATCTTGATCACGATCTGTCCCGTGAACTCATCACGATCCGTTCCGTGATCACATCACGAACCATCTGGCGATCTCGATCACGGTCCTTCCGATCTAGCGCCGAACGGACGGCACCTCCGCGTTCAGCACACGTGCAGCTTGATGACGATCTCCACTATCTTGATCCAGCAAGAGGAGGTGGAGAGGAGAGAGAGTTCACCGGCAGCGTGACGGTGCTCCGGTGATGGTGGTGGAGCAATTCCGGCAGGGCTTCGCCTAAGCGCTGCAGAAAACCGATCTAGAGGAGCACCGGTGAAACGGGTAGCATGTGGCCGTAAACTATGTCCAAACAGCACCCAATCCACCAGTATATAAAGGAGGGAGATAGAGGAGGGCTGGCGCAAGGAAAAACTCCAATAGGAGTCGGCCCAACTAGAGGGGGAGGAGTCCTACTCCTCCTCCACTCCTAGTAGGAGTAGGACTCTTCCTTTTTAGCCTTTTTTCCACCTTTTCCTTTAGGACTTTTGCCTCCTGCGACATGGGCCTTGGTGTGGCTGTTTTGCCAGCCCATTAAGGGCTGGTTATTATTCTCCCACAACCCATGGACCTCTTGGGGTCGAAATACCCCTCCCGGAGGTCCCCCGGTACACTACCGGCACTCCCGGTACACTACCGATGAGCCCGAAACTTTTCCGGCAACCAAACTGGGACTTCCTATATATGAATCTTTACCTCCGGACCATTCCGGAGCTCCTCGTGACGTCCGGGATCTCATCCGGGACTCCGAACAACCTTGGGTCACCACCATACATAACTCTACACTACCGAAACGTCACCAAACCTTAAGTGTGCAGACCCTGCGAGTTCGAGAACTATGTAGACATGACCGAGACACCTCTACGGTCAATAACCAATGGAGGGACCTGGACGTCCACATTGGTTCCTACATATTCTATGAAGATCTTTATCGGTCGAACCTCTATGTCAAGGATTCAGTTAATCACGTATAACGTTCCCTTTGTTCTTCGGTATGTTACTTGCCCGAGATTCGATCGTTGGTATCTCCATACCTAGTTCAAGCTCGTTACTGGCAAGTCTCTTTACTCATTCTGTAATACAAGATCCCGTGACTAACACTTAGCCACATTGCTTGCAAGGCTTGTTGTGATGTTGTATTACCGAGTGGGCCCTGAGATACCTCTCCGTCACACGGAGTAACAAATCCCAGTCTCGATCCATGCCAACTCAACAGACACCATTGGAGATACCTGTAGAGCACCTTTATAGTCACCCAGTTACGTTGCAACGTTTGATACACACAAGGAACTCCTCCGATATCCGTGAGTTGCATGATCTCATGGTCATAGGAACATATACTTGACATGCAGAAAACAGTAACAATAAACTGACACGGTCATATGCTATGTTTGTAGTTTGGGTCTTATCCATCACATCATTCTCCTAATGATGTGATCCCGTTATCAAATGACATCTCATGTCCATGGCTAGGAAACCTTAACCATCCTTTGATCAACGAGCTAGTCCATTAGAGGCATACTAGGGACATCGTTTTGTCTATGTATCCACACATGCATTTAAGTCTCCGATCAATACAATTATAGCATGGATAATAAACGATTATCATGAACAAGGAAATATGATAATAACTAATTTATTATTGCCTCTAGGGAATATTTCCAACACATTTATTAGGTGTAATGGTTAGATTTTTGGAGATGCCTACATATACCCCTCCACCACCACTCACGCGCAAGAGAAGCACTCAAAACAGAATCCCACTCATACCAACTGATTTTCTCAGAGAGAGCCACCTACGGATGTGTCGAGATCAGGCCATTCTATTCCAACCATATGAATCTTGATCTTTAGCCTCCCCAAGTTGCTTTCCACCCAATTAATTACTTCCACCCAAGCCAAATCTATGAGAGAGTGATTGTGTGTTGAGGAGTCTATCATCTTGAAGCACAAGAGCAAGGAGTTCATGGACATTATCGAGCCTATTACCTTTTGGAGGGTGGTGCCTCCTAGATTGGTTAGGTGTTGCTTGGGAGCCTCCTACTTTGTGTTGTGGAGTGAACCAAGAAGTTTGTAAGGGCAAGGAGATCGACTACTTCGTGAAGATCTACCCTGAGTAAGGCTAGTCCTTCGTGGACGGAAGCTGTTATGGAATAGTCAAGGTTGCTCCTTCATGGACCCTTATGGGTGGAGCCCTCTATGGACTCTCACGATCATTACACTCCATGGGTTGAAGACTTCATAACCGTGGACGTACGATACCACCGCCGATCGTAACCACGGGAAAAATCTTTGTGTCCTTCATGCGTTTGGTCTTCCTATCTCTACTCCTTACTTTCATGTGTAGTGTCTTTACATTCCGCTGCTATACTTGATGACATGCATGTGTAGGGTGTACTATACTTGCTCTAATTGCTAAAATCTGCCAATACTTATCCTTGCACCTTGTGTAGATTTTAAATTCTTGCTAGTAGTCTATTCACCCCCTCTAGATATACTCTTCTAGTAATCCCACACACCGAGACATTAATTTTCATTTTGGCATGTCCAGAGTGGTGAACTATGACTCATTTTGCTTTGTTTCAAACTGTTGAATTCAGACAATTTGTATCATATGATCGGCATGCATGGATTTCATGGGTTAGGGGTTCCGCATTTGAGGTGTGTATATGTGCAACAGCCCATATAAGGGGTCGTCCGGATGCACTCGTGGGCGTATAGTGTGTCAGATTTGGTAAGTCCGGCTAGATGCTTTAGGGCCATTTCTAGTTGCTCCCTAAAAAATAGAGGAGTAAATGTGTGAGTAAACCTTAGCGGAGTATATTTGGTCCACTAATATTTGGCCGGACCTAACCGATGCCTTAAACTTAGCGGAGTAAACATAAACTCAACCAAAATTTCCTTACGTTTAAACATAAGTTCAAACTACTTTGACAATAGAATGTTAAATATATATTCAACTTTTAAATTATACTAGATTACTCATTTTTGCCATGATGGAGGTCAAGCCCTTACCTCGACAGGCCACCGCCTGCGAGACATGGGCCCGGGCTGGTGCCATCGACGTCGTCGTCGTCAGGGAAGATCATATGCCACTACTCGATGTCGAACTTCTTATCCTCCTCGCCGCCTTGAACCTCGTCGTCGGAGATAATGAGGACATCACATCCATTCTCTGTGAAGATGGACCGCTCCTGCCCCATGATCTTGGGTGCTTCCGGCGTAAATCTGCCATGTGCACCTCGTCGGCTTCCTCCGCTGTGAAGCACACCCTCGACTCCTGGTCCTTCCGAGTCGTTGCCGCATCCACCACACCCAGCATCACCAGGATGAGGTCGACTGGTGCCGTCCCCCATGGGAAGTTGAGGTGCACCTTCTCGCTGTGGAACCAGACCTCCCACCGGTCGTACTCGAGGGCGGCGAGCTTCACCATGTGGAATGATCTGATCCACTTCCGCGTGTGGGTATCCCTGTCTGTGATTCCACCACCCATGTACGCCACACACTGGCAAACGCCGATCTATGTCCTCTGCGGCTGTCGTGGCTCTGGGAGGTCCGGGAAGTCGTCGAAGTGGGCGGCGGCTTGAGGATACACCGCTTGACGACCAACTGCGGGCTTGGCAGGACGGATCGGCGGCGAGGACCTTTGGCCACCATGCCCGACCATTGGGATGAGAGGGAGTGGCGAGGGAAGTCGCCGGCATCGGGGATGAGGAGGAGGAGAGGGGGAGGAAGAGGAGAGCAAGTGATATTTTTTACCCGACCGTTGCTTGGTGGAGTAAATATAGGGTGGCACACCGCTTCTAAGGATAGTTTATCCTCCTCTAATGTGCATTGGAGATCGGCTAGGTGTCGGTTAGAGGATTAAAACGGGTTATTGGGGATCGGCTAGAAATGGCCTAAGGGAAACTCTAACCGACCCCCAATTCGTTGTTGGAGAAGGATAAACTCAGTCATCCTCCTCTGACATGCACCTAGTCGATCCCCAATACTGGTTAGCGGAGAATAAAATTTCCTCCCACATCTATCCCACCCCTATTTTACTTCGCCTCTAGCACTGGAAGCAAACCCTCGCGACACTCTCTCGCCTCTCCCCCACCACTACCACTTCATCGGCTACTGCCTGCCAGCCCCCACCGCTACCGTGTTGCCTTCTTTGGCCCTTGCCACTGCCCAACACCTAGGCCGTTCGTCCACCGTTGTCGTCGTTGGACTCGAGGTGAAACGCCACCACCCTCACCATAACCAATTCGTTGGATTAATACAATTTCTACCTCTTTGGCAGCCGTCGCTTCCTGTCCTTTCTTCCGCGCCGCTCTGGGTCATTTTTACGCTTTGCCACCTGCCCGTTTGGCCGAAATGACAGCGGCAGGCCGGTGCATTACCACTGCACCACAAGTGTTTGACCAATTTCCTAGGCGAGTTTTTCCTTTCGTTTCTTTTTGAACCGTGTATATTGGATTGAACCTAGCCATTTGAATTGTAAATGAAGAGGTTGAGGGAGATGGTCTTCGAAGACTCGTCGTCATCCAAAGAGAAGAAGATGACGAACACTTTGAAACCATTTTATGCATGATTTTCAATGATGATATTATGTGCCCTAGGATAGGATCACCGTTTGGCCGGATAGACATCAACAGTGCTAGAGTGAAGGGTCGTGCCAAGATCTCGAGAGACTACTTTGCACCGAGGCCAACCTCTTTAGAGAAGTATTTCCGTTGGCACTTTCAAAACACAAGTCTTTTTTGAAAATTGTAAAAGCCGTTGCGAAGTATGTAAGCCCTTTGATCAAGTGCATTGCGACTGTTTGAGTGTTGGCATATGGGTGTTCGGCCGATGTCGTTGACGACTATGTCCGCATTAGTAAAGACACAATCTTCGAGGTCGCTCGTAGGTTCACTACAACAGTGATCGATGTTTTTGAACCTGAGTACTAGGGAGCACCCACTGAGGAAGACACCCAGCGGCTGATGACAGAGAGTGAAGCAAGAGGATGCCCAGGGATGCTTGGAACACTTGACTGTATGCACTAGTCATGGAAAAATTGTCCTGCGGGGTGGAACGATCAGTACAAAGGCCACTGCAACGAACCAATGGTCATTCTTGAGGCAGTTGCATCGAAAGATCTTTGGATATAGCAATCAATCTTCGGCTTCCCTAACTCTCACAATAACTTGATTGTGCTGATGAGATCATCACTGTTTTCTAGGCGTAGTACAAGAGATGCTCCTGCTTGCAACTACTTGGTGAATGGGCACAACTACTTGCTGGGTTACTACCTTGCGGACGACATCTATCCACCATGGGCCACATTAGTTAAAACAATTCCGCGTCCAGAAGGTAAAAAAAATATTCACTTTGCCCAATGTCAAGAAGATGTTAGGAAATATGCGGAGAGAGCCTTCGGTGTTCTTGAGAAGCACTCTACAATTGTTCGTGGCCCTGCCGAGTACTAGAGCTCCAAGGTTCTATGGCAGATCTTGACTTATTGCATCATATTGCATAACATGATCATTGAATACGAGAGGGAGATGGCTGAGAACTTTCGATACATCACCAACGAGACTTCAGTTGAGCCGGAGTATGATCCGCATAGGATCTTGGCATTCTTTGAAGAGCATCGTAAGCTCGAGAACCGACAAGTTCATGCTCAACTCCAAGATGATCTTATTGAGCATCACTCGCGAGACCTAGTTGTCCTATTGCATGTTATTTGCTACATTTGGACCATTTGACGTGTTCAAATTTAAATAGTTCGGTTTGTAAACTATATTCGTGATTTTCTCAAACTTTCATATTTATGGTTTGTTTCTATAGGTGTGCTAATATTTAGTTGCAATGTATACCAGCACCATTTTGTAAGTACATGTGTAATGTTGTTCAGATACATGATCAAATTGGTTTTTTTAACTTCTATAATCTCGATGTCTACTTTTACCATATATATTTTACATTTTCTGTATACACCAGGAATATTTTCTATATACACATTTAGTATTATTTAGGCAATGCATGATTTAAAAAATTAAACATATATATTTATGTAAAAAAATTCTGCAAACATTTACATTGTTGTTTATACATCAGAACATTATGTATACACGTTTTCCTGATTTCTATGTACATGATTAATTTTTATTCAAACATTGTTTTATGTCTACTTTCTTCATATACAATGCACATTTATCTATTCCTCCAGAATACATTTTACACACATGTTCGTTTTCCACATACATGATTAATACTTGTGTAAACATATATTTTGTATGTCTATGTTTTTCCATACATACTGAATATTTTTCGTTGGAACATTTGTTTTATACACATTTAATATTTTCCAAGTACATGCTGGCATTTTTTGAAAAGTTATATTTTTATGTCTATTTTTAGCTTACACGGCATACATTTTCTCGTATACATCTCGGAGTATATTGGAATATTTTAATATAGATTTGACATTTTACAAATGCAAAATTAGCATTTTCAGGTGCTTTATGAAAAGTTTTTTTAGTAGTATTGATATTTATAATATTTGATAGTATAAACAAAGGTAAAATAAAAAAAGAAAAGAAAAATCCATGGGAAAACACAGAGAAAAACGAGCCTGTGGCCTTCCACGCACTGGGCCAGCCCATTGTCGGGCGCTTCAGGCGAGCGTTCGTATAACCGCGCACTAAGTAAGGTATATAGGTTCACCTAAAAAAGGGGTAAGGTATAGGTGCCCCGCACAGTCTCGCGCTCGGGGGAAAAGATTCGGAGGGCGAGGCATTGATCGCAGATTTGCCATTTCAATCGATTTCGGTGACAGCAAAAATCATCGATCGTTAATGAATTTGACAAAAAATGTTCACATTTGAAATAAGTTCGCAATCTGGAAATAGTTTGTGGATTAAAAACTTCATGAATTCGAAAAGTTTGTCAGCAAATTGTTTTTTCTCATGAAATTAAAACAATGATTGTGAATCTATTTTTTGGTGGATTTCTAAAGATTTCATGAAATTTAGAGAAGTTGTCAGGTTTCTAAAAAGTTCATGAATTTGAGAAAAGTTCACAAGTTTCAAAAAAGTACACAAATAAGAAAAAAGTTTGAGCTTCTGTAGATTCGAAATAGAAATTACAAAATTTAAAAAGTTTACAGATTTCCAATAAATTTGAATTAAAAAGTTTGGCTTATTTTAAAAAGTTCCTGAAGTTAAAAAAATCACGGGTTTCAATTTTTTTATGAGTTTGAAAAAATTGCAGGTTTCAATAGAGTTCAGAATTCAAAAAAACATCTCCGGTCCATGAGTTCAAAAAATGTGGTTTTGTTAAAGATCTACGAATTAGAAGAAGTTTTTGAATTTGAGAAAAGTTTACAAATTTGGGAAAGTATCAAATTCAAAAACTTCATGAATTTGGTAAAAAGAAAAGAGAAAAAAATGGAAACTAGAAAAAGAAAAAAGAAAAAATTATAAAAAATATAACTCTTCTAGAAAATCTGGGGAAAGACGCCCGAGGAAAAAATGGTCAAACGTGTTATAATGTTCCCAAGACCAATGGGACAAATAAGTGTGATGCAAATGTGCATGATGCGAACGTGAAAGAATTACTCGTACATGGTGATGATGTCCTAGCCAAGGGGTCCCTCGTCAAGTCGGTTCCTGACCTGATAGGTCGGGTTGAGGACCCTTATGCGAGTTTCATCCTAGGCCACATTGGGGTAGCTATATGAAATGTTGTGTAGTAGTTGCATATCTTTAGCTTATGAAATATAAATTGCGACAACTGTATGAAATGCATTTTAGTAGAAAACATCATTGCAAGAATACAGGACTTTGTTGTGGAGCCCAACCCCCAAGTTGGGGTAAACATCCGGGCCAAAATCATTCAAAATCCATTTCACTATTATCAATGTGGGATGCAATAATTTCCTCCGTAGGAAGTGGCCCGGGGCTAAGGTAACTCCAGTGGGAGAGCCGTGTTATGGGTGACCGTATTGCACAGTTCAGAGAGCACTTGTGTATGTGATGCAAGTGAATGTGTTGTTCTTGGATGTTCTGCGTGTAGGAAAAAATTAATTCACATGCGATGCACCTACGGCAGAACCCAATACTGCCGAATGCTCCGGTGCTCCACCTCCACGACCACGTTCCACACTCCATCCCGCCATCGTGCACATTCTGGGTGTGCCTAGCATTGACCAACGTCACCGGGGCCGGCGAGATTACCCGAAAAGGAGAGTTGGTTTGTCTGACTCTCATATTGGGGTTCACCGTAGCACCTAGTTGAGCGCATGAGCCCTGGTCTTGATCATCATTAGCGAGCCTTTGGCTACTCGAACATATTTTTGGATCGTGCCCAAACTGACCCGTGGAGTTATTGTAGAGGAGCAGTCATCCCTGCTGTCCAACAAAGGATATCGTGGAGGTGGAGTGAGTAGAAAACCAGAGGATGGGAATTGGGAAAGAGCAGCGGTCCATATGATTTTTTTAAGGAAATTGTGAGGAAGCTGGTCCGGTGGTGGTTGCCACTATTTTAATCCGGTGGGTCCCATAGGTAAGAGGTGGAGGGTTGTGAAATCACCCCCAACTCGAATCTTTAGAGATAGCAAAGATAATTGGGAATATATAGAAGTGGAATTAGGTCAAGAGGTTCCACGAGGGGCCATGAGCTAGGGGTGCACACCCTCCCCCCAGGGCGCGCTGGCCTAGCTCGTGGCCGCCTCGTGGGTGTTTCGGCCACCCCCCGAAGCTTCTTCGGTGTCTTCTGGTCCAAACATAAACCTCGTAAATTTTTATCCAATTTGGACTCCATTAGGCATTGATTTTCTAAAAAGTCCAAAAACGGGCAAAAAACAGAAACTGATACTGGCCACTGAGTTAATAGGTTAGTCCCAAAAGTGATATAAATAGCATATAATTGCATATAAAGTATTCAAGATAGATAATATAATAGAATGAAACAATAAAAAATTATAGATACGCCAGAGACGTATCCGCATTTCCAAGCTTAATTCCTGCTCGTTCTTGAGTAGCTAAATGATAAAACCGTAATTTTTTATGTGGCATTCTACCCAATATGTAATCTCTTTCAGGTGTAGATATTGAGAAATAGTTAATCAATTAATATGAACATAATAATATACACGAACATAAGAAGTAAAATCATTACTGTTTCAAAATATACGATCATTAAAGAATGTTACCCCCTACTCATTTTATAATATTAAGCATGGCATGACTCCGTCTTCACGACACAAGTACAAATCGTTATCACCCCGATGTCAAACTGGGCAATTGGATCGTACTTCTAACGTGCTTTAGGATTTTTCAACTTCACGCAATACATGAGCGTGAGCCATGGAAATATTATATGAGTGTAATAGAATATGGTGATAGATATCAAAGGAGTCAAAAGGTGGAAAGTCTCACATCAACATGGCGGATCAATGGGCTATGAAGATGCCCATCAATCGTTATCGATGCAAAGAGTAGGGATTGCCATGCAATGGATGCATTGTAGCTATAAGTGTATGAAAGCTCAAATGAAACCAAGTGAGTTTGCATCCAACTTGTTTGCTCATGAAGACCTCGGGCATTTGAGGAAGCCCGTCATCGGAATATACAAGCCAAGTTCTATAATGGAACATTCCTACTAGTAGATGGAAGTGAAAAAACTAGAGACTCTCTATATGAAGAACATAGCACCACTTTGAGGCACAAATGTGGTAAAGGATAGTAACATTGCCCCTTCTAAGTTTTTTTCTCATTTCCATTTTCTTTTCTCTTTTTTTATTCTGGGCTCATTTGGCCTCCCCCATTTTTCATTTTTCGTCCAGAGTCTTATCCCGACTTGTGGGGGAATCATAGTATACATAATCCTTTCCTCAATGGGACAATGCTCTAATAATGAGGATCATC
Organism: Hordeum marinum; assembly: GCA_022496015.1. Lineage (NCBI taxonomy): Eukaryota > Viridiplantae > Streptophyta > Magnoliopsida > Poales > Poaceae > Hordeum > Hordeum marinum. The sequence goes on from CM039678.1 coordinate 475,317,519, forward strand.
ACACTTTTATTTACTTACAAATCAATAACACAACTCGATAAAGTACAATATGACTATATGAATGCCTTTGGTAATGTACAAGGATATGAAATGATCTAGTGTAATGATACATCTCCATCATATCTATAATTTTTGATTGTTTCATGCCAACATTATACAACTTTCACATATTTTTGGCAACATTTTATATGATTAATTGGACTAACATATTGATCCAGTGTCCACTGTCAGTTCCTGTTTGTTGCATGTTTTTTGTTTCGCAGAATATCCATATCAAATGAAGTCCAAATGTGATAAAAATTTAAGGATAATTATTTTGGAATATTTGTGAATTTTGGGAGGTGGAATCAACAAAAAGGAGGCCCACAACCATCACAACCCACCAGGGTGCGACCCAAGGCCCAAGCGCGGGGTGGTGGGTTGTGCTCACATCATAAGTCGGTTGGAGCTCTACTTTGGACGCAAGGAAGCTTATATCCAGAAAAGATATTCTTAAAATCTCAGCGCAATCGGAACTAAGGATCTCCAAAAATATAAGAACCAGTTTTCGGCCAGAAAACAGGAACGGGAAACAGAAGAGAACAGAGAGGGAGATCCAATCTCAGAGGGACTCCTGCCCCTCCACCGCCATGGAGACCATGGACCAAAGGGGGAACTCTCCTCCCATCTAGGGGGCAAGGAGGAAGAAGAATAAGGAGGTGGGCTCTCTCCCCCTCTCTCCCGGTGGCACCGGAGTGCCGTGAGGGCATCCATCGTGATGACAATCTACACCAACAACTTCGCCGCCGTCATTACCACCACCATCGCCTTCCCTCAATTATCTATAGAGGTCCACTCTCCCGCATCCCGTTGTACCCCGTACTTGAACATGGTGCTCAATACTATAGATTATTTCCCTATGGTATGTGGCTATCCTATGATTTTTGAGCAGATCCATTTTGTCCGATTGCACCCATACATGATCGTGGTTGGTTTGAGTGTATATTGTATTATGGTGTTGTCCTACGGTGCCCTTCGTATCGCACAAACGTGAGGGATCCCCGATATAGGGTGTTGCGATATGTTCATGATTTTCTTATGTTGGGTTGCGTGAGTGACAGAAGCACAAACCCGAGTAGGTGGATTATTGCATACGGGAGTAAAGATGACTTGATACTTAATGCCATGGTTGGGTTTTACCTTAATGATCTTTAGTAGTTGCGTATGCTTGCTAGAGTTCCAATCATAAGTGCATATGGTCCAATAGAATAAGTATGTTAGCTCATGCCTCTCCCTCATGTAAAATTGCAAGAATTGTTACCGGTCTAGTTATCAATTGCCTGGGACAATCTCGCAAATCCTATCACCAATTTTTCACACTCGCTATATTTACTTTCTTGTTATTTTATTAAAACATCACCTAACTTTTATTTCCACGTTCTTTATTATCTTGCAAAACTATTTTTACCTCTACAAAGTACTTCTAGTTTTATTCCTGCAAAGTAGCTTCATGCTTGTTCTAGGTAAAGCAAACGTTACGTGTGTGCAGAGTTGTATCGGTGGTCGATAGAACTTGAGGGAATATTTGTTCTACCTTTAGCTCCTCATTGGATTCGACACACTTACTTATCAAAAAAGGCTGCAAACAATCCCCTACACTTGTGGGTTATCAAGACCTTTTTCTAGCGCCATTGTCGAGGAGCAATAGCACGGGGTGAATATTCTCGTGTGTGCTTTTTTGCTTTATCACCAAGTAATTTTATTTTCTGTTATTATTTGTTTTCTATCTTTAAATATGGTTAGCAAACGCAAAATACCAAAAAATTAGATGTACTTGCTGCTCCAAAAGTTGAGGAACCACTATTGTTCCCTACTATCGAAGCTTATTACTTGGATCATCTTCGATCCCTTTGTGATCGTGCTGAAACGCCAACTAGCTTAGTTGAGGGAAAATCATTAAATGAACATGTTGATTATGTGCGACACCGCTTATCTCAAAAATGAAAGTCTTGTGGCATCAAATTAATGTTGCTATGCTTGGAATTTATGCGAAATACATGACTTTACTTGGTGTTCTGAAGAAACTAAAAAACACCTTCCCTTTCAATGTGAATTTAATGATAATGAAGCCTTAGCTTCATATGCTAATGGTATAAATGATTACTATGATGTGGAATGAACAGAAGAATTTGTTTCTTTTAAGGGTGCTTATGAAATTGCTTCTTTGATTGAAAATTACGATGATGTTTCTTACAAATCCGAAAATCTTCCCATACTTGAATATTTCTATGAGAATTATGAATAGAATGCTGATATTATTATTTATTGAAATAATTACCGTTGCCTTGGAAGAAACTAAAATTTTGCAGGAATCTATGAAAGAAGAAACTGCTGAAATTCTGAGCTCGTTAGGTGAAAAAGATGAGGAGGAGAGGGAAGAACAAAAGGAGGAAGAGTGGACTAGCTACCCGTGTCCACCTTCTAAAGAGAGTACTCTTCAACTCATACATTATTTATTCTCCCTTCGTGCTTACCGAAGGATGAATGCTAAGATAATTGCTATGATCCCGTGAATTCTTTTGAAATATCCTTTTTGATGAACTTGATGCTTGCTATGCTTGTGGCCATGATGCCAATATGAATTATGCTTATGGAGATGAAATTGATATAGTTCCTTATGTTAAGAATGAAATTGTTGCTATTGAGCCCACACATGATACTCCTATTATCTTTTTTGAATTCTCCCAACTGCACTATATCGAAGAAGTTTGCACTTATTATGGATTATATTGATGGGTTGCGTCTTACTATCACACATGATGATCTTGATGAATATAATATACATGTGCTTGCTGATCCTATTTGCAATTACTATGAAATAGGAACCAAACCTTCAGTCCTTTATATTTCCCATACTATAAAATTGCAAGAAACTACTTATGATATGTATTGGCCTTTACTTAATGTGCATGAATTGTTCTTGTATGACATGACAATGCATGGGAAGAGAGTTAGACTTTGTGCTCACATGATATATATATATATATCACTTTGTGCTAACTACTAAATTGCAAATCATTGTTAATTAAAATTAGCTTTGATATACCTTGGGATCCGGGTGGATCCATTACTTGAGCACCATATGCCTAACTTAATGGCTTTAAAGAAAGCGCTGCCAGGGAAACAACCCGGAAGTTTTAGAGAATCATTTTACTCTGTTGTGTGATTCTATAAAGTTTAAAAGCAAAAAAAATATAGAGGGTAACCTAAAACTTCACAAAAATAAAAGTGAAAGTGAGAGGGACGAACATCGTGGAAATGTGGGACGTCCTTGAAATTTTGTTCATGCCCATGGAAACTTTGTGAATCTTAATCACAAAAACTTTTCAAAAATAATAATTATCCCCTTGTACAAATCCATCGTATAATAAAAATAATGTGCCAAGATTTCCTTTAGGATGATTAGATTGCTTGTTGGTATGTGCTGTGTAAAAACAGAACCTTTGGTTGTAGTGCGTGAATTTACATTTTTTACTAGACTGTCAAAAGTTTATGAAATTTGTACACAGTATTTATACACAAATTATTTATTTCTTAATAATTTTTGATAATTTTTAGAGTTACATAATTATGGTCAAAGTTCATATTACTACATATTGTCCTGTTTAAGACAGATTCTGTTTTTGATGCATTCTTTTGCTTGTTTTGATGAAACTATCAATTTTATCGGTAGTATAAGCCATGGAGAAATTATAATATAACAATTATAATGCAAATATAAAATATTAATGGGTTTTCAACAATACTTAAGTAGTAATTTTCTTTATATACTAATTGATCTCACTAGTTTTTTGTTAAGTTTTGTGTGGATGAAGTGTTCAAAGATCGAGGAGGTCTCGACATGAGGAGAATGAGGAGAGGCAATAGTTTAAGCTTGAGGATACCCAAGTCACCCCAAGTAAATACCCCAGAAGACTCAAGCGTGTAAGATTGGGGATGCCCCGGAAGGCATCCCATCTTTCTTTAACAAGTATCGATATGTTTTCGTTTTCGTTTCTCTCATGTGATATGTGTAAATCTTGGAGCGTCTTTTGTGTTTAATTTCACTTTTATTTTTTGCACCATTCTGGTAGGAGATAGTCAATGGTTGATTTATAGAATGCGCATTGCACTTCACTTATATCTTTTGAGTATGACTTTATAGAATGCTTCATGTGCTTCACTTATATCATTTGAAGTTTGGATTGCGTGTTTCTCTTCACATAGAAAACCGTGATCTGTAGAATGATCTTTTTCTTAACTTATATTTACTAGAGCCTGGTCTTTGTATAAACAATTAAACTCTCTTTATTCACATATATCAATTTAGAGAGTCAACATGAATTGGTCATTTGCATGGTTAGTCATAAAATCCTACATAAAACTTATGGATCATTGAATATGATATGTTTGATTCCTTGCAATAGTTTTGCGATATAGAGATGTTAATATTTGGGAGGTACTAGTGGATGCTCGTGTTTAGTAATATATTGGTGTTAAGGTTTGTGATTCCCGAAGCATGCACGTATAGTCTCCCGTTAGGCCAGGAAGTTGGAGCACAATTTATCCTTTATTGTCTATCTTTGTGTGAAGGTCGGGGGCGCACAATGGTTAACTCCTACCAACCTCCTCCCTAGGATCATGCATAGTAATACTTTGCTTCGAGGGCTAATAAACTTTTTCAATAAGTATGTGAGTTCTTTATGACTAATGTGGGTCCATGGATTATACGCACTCCATCCTTTCAGCATTTTGCTAGCCTCTACGGTATCGTGCATTGCCCTCTCTCACCTCGAGAGTTGGTTCAAACTTCGTTGGTGCATCCAAACCCCGTGATATGATACGCTCTATCACACATAAGCCTTATTATATCTTCCTCAAAACAGCTACAATACCTACCTATTATGGCATTTCCATAGCCATTCCGAGATATAATGCCATGCAACTTCCACCACTACTTCAGTTTTGATGACTCAAGCATTCATTGTTATATTGATGTACATGATCGTAAGATAGCTAGCATGATGTTTCCATGGATTGTCCATTTTTTGATATCTTTTCCATGATAGATCATTGCACATCCTGGTACACTACCAGAGGCATTCATATAGAGCCATAACTCATTCTAATATCGAGTGTAATATTGAGTTGTAAGTAAATAAAAGTCTGATGATCACCATTATTCATTATTAGAGCATGTCCCATTGAGGAAAGGATGATGGAAACTATGATTCCCCCACAAGTCACGATGAGGGTTCGGACAAAGAAAAAAAGAAAAAAAGAAAAAAATGAGAGACAAAGAGAGAAGGGGCTTGCTAATTCCACACTTGTGCTTCAAAGTAGTACCATGTTTTACACATAGAGAGTCTCCTATGTTGTCACTTTCATATACTAGTGGGAATTTTTCATTATAGAGTTAGATGCACACCCACTTAGTATTCATATTGAGCTTTCATGCACTTATATCTCTTAGTGCATCCGTTGCATGGCAATCCCTACTCCTCACATTGATATCAATTGATGGGAATCTCCATAGCCCGTTGATTAGCCACTTTGATGTGAGAGTATCTTCCTTTTTGTCTTATCTATATTAATGTTTACCACCGCATTTTATTCCACCCATAGTGTTATATCTGTGGCTTGCGCTCATGTATTGTGTGAGAGTTGAAAATGCTCAAGCAAGTTAAAAAGTATGAACCAATTTCTTAGCTGACCCTGGGGTAGTACATGATGTATACTTTGTGTTAAGAAGATAGAGCATGAAAAGGCTATATGATTTTGTAGGAATAGCGTTCTTTAGCCTTAATATTTTGGAAGACATGATTGTTTGTTGGGACACCTGAGTACTAATGTCTTTATGTCAAATTATAGACTATTACTTTGAATCACTTTTATCTTAATATTCATGCCATGATTAGATATATGATCAAGATTATGCTAGGTAGCATTCCACATCAAAAATTATCTTTTCATCATCTACCTACTCGAGGACGAGCATGAATTAAGCTTGGGAATGCTAATATGTCTCCATCATATCTATAATTATTTATTGTTACATGAAAATATTATACAACTTTCACATATTTTTGGCAACATTTTATATGATTTATTGGACAAACATATTGATCCGGTGCCTAGTGCCAGTTCCTGTTTGTTGCATGTTTTTTGTTTAATAGAATATCCATATCAAATGAAGTCCAAACGCGATAAAAATTTACAAGAATTATTTTGGAATATTTGTGAATTTTGGGAGGTGGAATCAATGAAAAAGGAGGCCCACATCCATCACAACCCACCAGGGCATGACCTAGGGCCCATGCGCGGGTGGTGGGTTGTGCTCACCTCCTAAGTCGGTTAGAGCTCTACTTCAAGGGCAAGGAAGCTTATATCCTTAAAAAACCGTGTTAAAATCTCAGGACAATCGGAGTTACGGATCTTCGGGGATATAAGAAATGGTTTTTGGCTAGAAAACAAGAACGCGAAACGGAAGAGAATACAGAGGGAGATCCAATCTCGCAGGGGCTCCTGCCCCTTCGCCACCATGGCGCCCATGGACCATAGGGGGAACTATCCTCCCATCTAGGGGGAGGCCAAAGAAGAAGAGGAAGAAGGGGGGCTCTCCCCCTTCTCCCGGTGGCGCCGGAGTGTCACCGGGGCATCCATCGTGACGGCAATCTACACCAACAACTTCGCCATCATCACACCACCACCATCACCTTCCCTCATCTCTTTATAGCGGTCCACTCTCCCGCATCCTAATGTACCCCCTACTTGAACATGGTGCTCAACACTATATATTATTTCCCAATGATATGTGGCTATCCTATGATGTTTGAGTAGATATGTTTTGTCCTATGGGCTAAATTGATGATCGTGGTTGTTTTGAGTGTATATTTTATTATGGTGCTATCCTACGGTGTCCTTCATCTCGCGCAAACGTGAGGGATCCCCGTTGTAGGGTGTTGCAGTATGCTCAGGATTTGCTTATGGTCAGTTGCTGGAGTGTCAGAAGCACAAACCCAAGTAGGTGGGTTGTTGCGTATGGGAGTAAAGAGGACTTGATACTTAATGCTATGGTTTGGTTTTACCTTAATGATCTTTACTAGTTGCGGATGCTTGCTAGAGTTCCAATCATAAGTGCATATGATCCAGGTAGAGAAAGTATGTTAGCTCATGCCTCTCCCTCATGTAAAATTTGCAAGCATGATTACCGGTCTAGTTATTAATTGCCTAGGACAGTCTCACAAATCATATAACCACTTCCCGCACTCGCTATATTTTCTTTATATTATTTTATTAAAACAATATCTAACTTTTTTTCCATGTTCTTTATTATCTTGCAAAACTATCTTTACCTCTACAAAGTACTTCTAGTTTTATTCCCGCAAAGTAGTTTCATGCTTTTTCTAGGAAAGGAAATGTTAAGTGTGCGTTGAGTTGTATCGGTGGTCGATAGAACTTGAGAGAATATTTGCTCTACCTTTAGCTCCTCACTGGGATTTGACACTCTTACTTATGGAAAAAGGCTACAAACGATCCCCTACACTTGTGGGTTATCGCGTGACATGTAGTCAATGGTGAATGGTGGCTTTGCCACAAATACTATGTCAGCTCTTTATGATCATGCAAAGCAATATGAAGATGAACACACATGTCATGTGACGGAACGGTGGAAGTTGCATGACAATATATCTCGGAATGGCTATGGAAAGGTCATGATATGTAGGTTTGGTGGCTGTTTTGACAAAGATATATGGTGGCTTATGCACGATACAGCATATCATATCACGAGGTTTGGATGTACCGGCGAAGCTTGCACCGAATCTTGAGGTGAGAAAGGGCAATGCACGATACCGAGGAGACTAGCAAATTATAGAGAGGTCAGAGTGCGTATGGACACGGACTAATATTAGTCATAAAGAACTCATATACTTATTGCAAAGCCCTATTATCTTTCTCGAACAAAGCACTACGACATACCCCTAGGGAGGAGGTTGGGAGGAATTAACCATCACGCCCCCTCCCAGATTTGAACAACACAATAGGATTTCATTTTAGACATAAAAATGCTCACACCACATAGCCATGCCGTGACCAAAATTTAGATGAGAATTAAATAACAAACTTTAATATCGATATTCCGACTAACCAATGGTCATTAAACTATATCCATTCATATTACTACGTCAATATAATTAACCATGTTTCATCTTTGGTGAGCAACATGAAAGTTTTTATTATACCCCCTTGAATACCTATCCTTTTGGTCTAGTCTTGTAAAACGTGCAAAGTTCCATTTCTTATGCCTTATACTCTCAAAAAGATTTTTGATGAAGCATGAGAATTCAACTATTTCTATAAAATATGACTGCAACCATGCTCTAGAAGATATGAGTGAAGCACTAGAGCAACTACCTTGCTCAAAACATATAAGTGAAGCACATAGAGTATTCTAACCAAATTTGATGAAAGTGTATCTCTGTCAAAAGTGTGTCTAGCAAATGATGATTATGGAAAACTAAAAAGAAAAATAAACTATAATACATGAAGCTCTAAACAAAACTCATATCATGTGATGAATAAAAATATAGATCCAAGTGACATATCGATAGGTTGGATACGCAGGGGATGCCTTCCGGGGCATCCTAAATATTAGATGCTTGGGTCTTCCTTAAATATTACCTTAGGGTACCCTGGGAATCCCTAATCTTAGGGTATTGACCCTCCTTATTCCTTGATCCATCGTTGTCTCACCCAAAACTTGAAAAGATGAGCACACAAAACTCAACAAAACCTCATGAGATCCGTTAGTATAATGGACATATCAAATAATTTAGGTAATGTTACAAATTGATTAATATTTTATTATTGCATAATAGTTACACTATTCCAACTTCTCCATGGCCTATACCCCTCGATAAAATCCATAGCAGCATCAAAACAAGCAAACTATGCAAGAAAAACAAAATTTGTGTAAAACGGAACAATGTGTAGTGATTCATACTAAAACCATACTTTGGTAACCCCGAAAATTCTATTAGGCCTTGTTTGGTAGATGTGGAATTGAGAGGTTTGGGGACGAGTGGGTTTGAGGGGATTTGGTGAATCCCCCTCTTCTAGCCAATCCCCTCTAATCCACTTGAAACCCCCAAACCCCTCCAGCCACATTCCTCTTCATATAAAGTTGTTTTTTGGTACACAAGGATTGCATACTGAGATAAGATATGAAAAACAACCAAAAATGTAATCTTTACTAGTATACCACAAGCTACAGAATGTAAAGGTCTACAAATAACAATGTGACATACTACAAGGGAACAATTTGTAGCAACAACATAATTTCGCATGAATTCGAATCAGTATCTCATCAAATGCATGGAGTATATCACAGGAACATAATTTGTTGTAACATTATGACTTGGGATCAACATGCCATGTGTGATCTTTCACAACAACAGTTCATACAACCACAAAATATTTTCTAACAAAGATAGCGAGGCTAAGAATGATATTGTAATAGAGCTAAATTTGATCTTTTGATGTCATGATCATCCAGCTTTTGAGTGGCCAAAAAGTTTTATCCATCCAGCTTGTTTAGTGTTGCTTCTTGTTCGAACCCGATGAAACAAAAATATATTAATAAGCTCGTAAGGATGGAAAAAAATTAGGGGTGGCTCACTAGTGGCCTAAGCAACCGATGAAAACAAATAAGAAACACACAAAAATATGCTATATATGCATGCTAACACGCGTATGAAATTAGTTTCACCATAGAAAAAGGATGGATATCATCTATGTCTGCTCCAGACTGAAGAAATGCAACATCTAGTACAAGAACTATCAATATAGAAATAATGCAAGTACTATGTAGTAGCACCATGGGATCAAGTACTTGAAGTGCACTCTGGCTTATCATTTTTAATCAGAACCAACACTTAACATTGGGTAAACTAAACAAGGAAGCACACTTAATTTTCAGTCTCCCCAGTCCTAGGTCATGCATGTGGGCATCCATATGAATTGATGCATACGACAAAAGCTCTTCCCGAGAACATATCTGAATTGCGTTTTTGATTATTAATTAACATCCAACAATAATTTGTTGAATTGCATTCCCGTTTATTTTTTAGTCGGAAATATAACAATAAAAACAGTCAATGTACAAACTTGTGTAGAATACAGTAATTCAAACAAAAAGTGATCATTCAAAGAAAAATCTAAACCAATAAAAAATAGATGTGTGACCTATATGTTAGCTTCTTCTCTTATGAATAAGAAGATCCAATAGTGCTGTGAAGGGAAGTAGCTTAAAAAATTTTCTTTGCAGTTTGAATATGGTTAGTTGTTCTATATGGTAGTTCATATTTTTTGTATGTAGATATGTGATACTGCTGGACTGAAAATGTTTCAATCTTGGTGTCGCATAATAGCAGAGAGACACTAATTGTGAGACATGGATCCAGACTAAAATGCAGCGCCAAAGTCATGACCAAAACAACCCAGATTTCTATTTCAAATAGGCCACTGAATGTAAAAGAATACGGATAATGAAATGTAAGTCACTGAATAGAACTTGCAGTAAAGGTTGTGCCCAACAAAATTTCAGCCCCAAAGTTAGTAGACAGGTTGTGCAGATGTACTAAGAACATGAATAGCAGGAACAACAGATTTTTATGAAGAAATGGCAATAAGATTCACTCAGTAAGGCAGTGGTACAAAGTAGTAGTATGCATAGATTCAGGGAACACTCCCGCATAGCATACCACATATTAGTCTAGCTTCATTTGACTGACTAAACACACACTGTCGTGCTGATAAATAAGTAGGGATACTAAAGTAAACAGAGATACTCAACATAGATAAACAGAGATCATGGTAAGAATTAAGCATGATACATAGATCAAGCGACCATTACTAGTTTGGTCCAACAAATTTTACCTTAGATCCCTCGAGCCAACTCTGCCATTTCGCCTTGAAGAAGCACCGTGACACTCTCTTCATCCTCGGCAGCTGAACTAATGCAAATCCCGCGATTGTCGTTGTTTCTGAAAACCGTGTAGGCAGCAGCTCTTTGACCGCGTGGGATGCTTTCCATCTTGTGAAGAATAGCAATGCATTTTCTAATGGAAAACTCTTGGGCATTTTTTGACCTTGCCAAGAGAGCAGACTCTTCCTCCGCTTGCTTTCTTGTGATCTCCACATATATTGACATCACTTCCATCATAGACTCATCTCGTTTCTTCTTCTTGGGTTCTTTCACGTGCTTCTTATTTGAACCACTAGTAGCACGTCTTTGAGCAGCATCTCATGAATCGTAATTTTGATTAGCGTCTCTTGGATCATCATTTTGATCAGCGTCTCTTGGATCATCAGTTTGAGCAGCTGTCTCTTCGATCATCAGTTTGCACAGCGTCTCTTGGATCATCATACATATACAGATCATCATCGTATTGATTCAGGTCAACAGAAAAGGTAGTATCCTCTCTTTCAGCTTCGGGATCACCATTACTGACTTGTGTAACCTCAATTGACGTGAAATTGTAGTTGCCTTCTACAATGTGTCCTGCAAAAACACCCATGTTATCAACATGTACATCATTCATACAAAAGTTCACGTAGCAATGGAAATTCATTATAAAGGTAAAAAAAAGTAAGGAAATGAAAATCCATTCAACTCACCATCATACAGATCACCAAGCTTATCATAGAGAGGAAATGGCTTTATCTGAAACCTGCTTATTTTTGGCCAAGACTGAATGTAAAAGAAAACAAGATTGTTATCAAAATAAACACAGAATGCAAGTTTCAAGTTGCAAATACGAAATGCACTAAGCCGGAACTTACGGTGATCAAATTCTGCCAAAGATGTGGTTCAGGATCTATCACGTGTGTTTGATAGTTCCAGCTAACACCATTCTGCTTCCGAGCATCCTTGAGAAGCCTGTATCGCCCCTTCAACTCCTTCTGCTTCTCTTGGATCTGTTGTTTGGTGAAATTTGTGTGGCCATATCTCTCATGGAATATACTTTTCATCCTATTCCAAGATTCGATAGACCAGCCATTTTGTCCCCTGTGATACGGATTGTTGTGTTCACTAAGTAACTCTACCAGACCCTTTTCAAGAGCCGGGTTCCACTGAGCTCTTGGCTTCTTAAATACAGCTAGCACAAATTTACATTGCTCAAACTAATGCTTAACATGACAAGATTTACTATCATTTAATTTTAAAACAAATATATACAGCAAAATAGCCATGAAAATAATGGCACAATTGATCACACTCAACATGACAAGAGTTGCTATCATTCAACAAGTGGGGATGAAGCATTAAAATACCTCTTGGAGGAGTATTTTTAATTTTGGGTGATGGCTTCTTCACACCGTGTGAAGCTTTTTTTACACATGCGTTCATAAGGTTGTACTTTGGGGACCCCTTTGGATACACATCTGCATTCAACATAGATTACATTATTTGATTATGAAAGACGACATAAGTTAATTGATACATATGTATATATGATTAAAACACACACCACAATGTTGGATATTTAGGATGATATGCCTCCCACATTTGCATTGCGATTTCGTCCCGCAAAGTGTTCCCTAAGCCGTTCTTCCCATAGTTATCCTCATCACCATTTGGGAGATCAACAAAATCATTTGGCGTTGTGTTATTGCGCCAAGTGTCGTCACCATTACGCATCTTGATGATATAGTGAAGAACTGCAGCAGCTGCGGGAAGTTTCACTTAATTCTTGATTGTATGTAGTGTGCTAACGTGAAGAATTGGAAAGCGCTTCTTAAGAATTCTTAGGGACCTTTCCACATGGTTGCGTAGAATAACATGCCGATGGTTGAACAATTCCATGTGGTTCTGTGGTCGAGTGTGTCCATGAACAAATTCCTTCAAATGATATCGGACACCTCGATAAGGTGCCAGAAATGACCGAGTGCTTGCATAACCCCCGTCAACTAGGTAAAACTTGCCCTCGGGCACTTTAAAGCCTTTTATCATCGTATACTAAAGAACTCTAGCATCGGTTGCTGAACCCTCCCGGCCACATGATATGGAAGTGAATCATAGGTCGAAGTCGCATGCAACCATGATGTTATGACTGAGGGTGCCCTTCCTATTCTGAAATGGAGTGGCAATCCGAGGTGTTGCTGTAATAGGGACATGCGAACCATCAATGGCTCCTAAACAGTTCTGAAAGTAAATAGATTGAAGGTCAATAAAGAACTACAAGTTAGATAAGACTAGAAATTGTGGAAATGTTACAAATGGAAACCTGGAAGTAAGTATAAAACCTTTCATCGATAGAGATTTTTGGATGTGGCTCATCAATGCTTGGAGGCTTCAAAAACCAACTAGCTAAGAAAGGAACAATGTTGAAGAACTCGTTGATGTACTCATGGAATGTCTGGCCACTATGTTGAAACTCTAACAGGAGATCTTCATAAGACGCATTGTGAGACACCATGTACAGAAAAGAGGCTAATTTCTCCTCCACCTTAATTCTTGTATCCAGTATTAACTTTGCTCTTCTAAGGTAATATGCCAAATACCTAAATATATGCGGTCCATCCTATAAGCTATGAGACAATTCTTAACATGCCATGTAAGTATATCATTGACATGTTTCTTTCCGTATAGAATGGAGCTATGATGCTGCTTTCTCTTGATTGGTCCTCTATTATGAATTTTGTGTAATATGGGCCAAATAAAGAGCATCATGTCTTCATCATCCTCCATTCTCCTCTTCCTAATTCGCTTGTTATCTCGGAATTCATCTTGACGCTAAAATTAGAATAAGCATGCAAGAAATAAGAAATAAATTTAACAGTTTACTTTACTTGAAGCAAGTTTTTCATAGAGACATGGTAGAAAATTTAAGCCACTAAAAAAATAGATGTGTGGCCTATATGTCAGTTTCTTCTCTAAACATGGAAATCTGTATGTGTAGAGATACATAACCCTAAAGCCGAGTGATGATTAAATTAAACTGAAGTTTACACAATTTTTCTACAGAACCAAGCATCAAGCAACACAATAGCAGCCAGCCACAAGTTTCATTCACTCAATAGTCTGTTCATGGTACCCTCAAGCACAAAGGATTTACCTTGACTACCCGGAGATATCTTCATCTGATAGGGGAATTTCATGTAGGGGCATTGACTTATCAGGCAGCACCCATGCAAAATCTAAATAAAAGAACACTATGGGACAACGTTCTGACAGAGATGTTTGTATCACACAACACCCATGCAAAATCTAAGCAAAAGAACACTACAGTCATGAATAGTTAATTCAGTCCAGAAACATTTTACCCAGTTAATTCAGTAAACAAGCATGAAACAGTTCTTAGTAATCAGATGTTGCCTTGCAACATCACAACATGATCTAACTTGGGGTGAAAACGCCATGCCTACTTCAGCAGGCTGCATACAAGGAGCATGACAGACTGAACGGAGATCAAACCAATCATCCGATTCAACGGCAGCAACAACTGCCATCGGGCCAAATGAAAATTCCTACCATGGATCACTACTATCCTAGCCACTAACTAAATCAATACAATGAATCTGAAATGAACACTCGGCCATGGAGCACTTCTATCCAAACCACTAACTAAAGCACAACAGCTACAGCATGGAAGCCACGCCTCTTGCAAGAAGATCAGGCACCAAGCTACAGATCTTCAATCCATGGAACGAGGAAGAAGGCATGTACCCGACCATGGCCCTATGATTTGCAGGGGACGGGGTGTTGGAAATATGCCCTAGAGGCAATAATAAATTAGTTATTATCATATTTCCTTGTTCATGATAATCATTTATTATCCATGCTATAATTGTATTGAATGGAAACACATTACATGTGTGGGTAAATAGACAACACTCTGTCCCTAGTATGCCTCTAGTGAACTAGCTCGTTGATCAAAGATGGTCAAGGTTTCCTAGCCATTGACATGTGATGTCATTTGATAACGGGATCACATTATTAGGAGAATGATGTGATGGACAAGACCCAAACTACAAACATAGCGTATGATCGTGTCAGTTTATTGCTACTGTTTTCTACATGTCAAAGTATGTGTTCCTATGACCATGAGATCATGCAACTCACTGACATCGGAGTAGTACCTTGTGTGTATCAAACGTCGCAATGTAACTAGGTGACTATAAAGGTGCTCTACAGGTATCTCCGAGGGTGTCTATTGAGTTGGCATGGATCAAGACTGGTGTTTGTTACTCCGTGTGACGGAGAGGTATCTCAGGTCCCACTCGGTAATACAACATCACAACAAGCCTTGCAAGCAATGTGACTAAGTGTTAGTCACGGGATCTTGTATTACGGAATGAGTAAAGAGACTTGCCAATAACGAGATTGAACTAGGTATGGAGATACCGACGATCGAATCTTGGGTAAGTAACATACCAAAGAACAAAGGGAACATCATACGAGACTAACTGAATCCTTGACATAGAGGTTCGACCGATAAAGATCTTCATAGAATATGTAGGAACCAATGTGGACATCTAGGTCCCACCATTGGTTATTGACCATAGAGGTGTCTCGGTCATGTCTACATAGTTCTCAAACCCGCAGTTATGTATGGTGGTGACCGAAGGTTGTTCGGAGTCCCGGATAAGATCCCGGACATCAAGAGGAGCTCCGGAATGGTCTGCAGGTAAAGATTCATATATAGGAAATCCTATTTTGGTCGCCGGAAAAGTTTCGGGTTCATCGGTAGTGTGCCGAGAGTGTCGGTAGTGTACCGGGGACCATCAGGAGAGGTATTTCGACCCAAGAGGCTACATGGGCTGTGGGAGGGGAAACCAGCCCTTAGTGGGCTGGTGGAAGTCCTCTAAGAGGCCCATGCATCTGGACTTAAGAAAGAGAGAAAAAAAGCCAAGGTGGAAAGAAATTCCAAGTAGGAAAGGAGGAATCCTAGTCCTAATAGGATTGGAGGAGGATTCCTCCTCTCCTCCTTGCGCAAGGGCTGCCTTGTGCGCTAGCCCTCCTCCTCCCTCCCTCCTATATATACTGGTGGTATTGGGTGTTTTGCACTAGCTTTTACGGCCACGTGCTACCCATTCCACCGGTGCTCCTCTAGATCGGATTTCCATAGTGCTTAGGCGAAGCCCTGCCGGAATTGCTCCATCACCATCTCTGAAGCGCCGTCACGCTGCCGGTGAACTCTTCTTCCTCTCTACTTCCTCTTGCTGGATCAAGATGGTGGAGATCATCATCAAGTTGCACGTGTGCTGAATGCGGAGGTGCCATCCGTTCGGCGCTAGATCGGAAGGACCGTGATCAAGATCGCGAGACGGTTCGTGATGAGTTCGTAGGACGGATCGTGATGAGTTCACGGGACGGATCGTGATGAGATCGCGGGATGTATCGTGATGAGATCGCGGGACAGATCGTGATGAGTTCGCGGGACGGATCGTGATTGGATCGCGGGACGGATCGTCATGTGATCGCGGGACGCTCGCCGATTTGGATCGCGAAGATGTTCGACTACACCAACCGCGTTTCTTAACACTTCCCCCTTAGCGATCTACAAGGGTACGTAGATCCACTCTCCCTCTCGTAGATGCTCATCACCATGGATAGATCTTGCGTGTGCGTAGCAACATTTTTGTTTCCCATGTGACGTTCCGCATCACGGGGAGTGGTTGCACGCTGGGTAGCAAACGATGAGCCTGATCGCGGTGGGAAGACGTGGCCTCCCGGGGACGGCAGCTCAGGGCGTCGCCGATGCGGCGGCATGGCAGGCTATGGCGGGGGCAAGGGCGAGGGCGGGATAGGGTGGGAGGAATGCGGGGACTTCACCTCGGGGGCGCATGGCGGAGGGGGGGTCAACGATCTGGTAGCCACGGCGGCGATGAAGATCCGATGACGACGATGAAGATTTGGGCCCTCCTCTCGATGGTGGGCTGGCGATGTGACGACGCTTGTATCGCTCGTCTCGTTCCGTGTAGCTTCCCTCAAGGCTTGAAAGATGCATGGATAGGAGGAGATCGAAGGGGGGTTGAATGGGTTCAGCTATGCAAACCCCGTGATACAAATGGGCCAGGACAGTTTGTCGAGGTTTTTGGGCCCCACGGAGTTAATCCTCTCGAACCCCTCTCTTTCCCCCTGTGCCAAACGAGGCCTTAGGAAAACTTGGGAAATTTGTATAATTTTTTTTGTAAAAATTTCATATCAAAAAGACACTCTAGTAAAATCATAGAAATTCTGCACTCGGCGTAAAAGTTTTTGTTTTTGCATAGAACTGATTCTACTATCTTCCAGAACATCTGAAAGGCTTTACTTGGCATAAACACTAATTTAAACCTAAAAACACAACCATTAAAGTACGAGAATTGTGTGAACTCAAAATATAAAGTAAAAGAAAAGTTTAAGATAACTATTGGGTTGCCTCCGAACAAGCTCTATTGTTGTATGCCCCTAGCTAGGCATAATGCATTGCTTCAAGTATTGTCATCCTTCAAATTAATTCCATAGATAGCGCTCATAATAGATTCATATGGCGGTTTAATCCTATTCCTAGGAAAGTGTTCCATCCCTTTCTTTAATGGGAATTGGAAAATTATATTACCTACTTTCATGTCAATAATTGCACCTATGGTTCATAGGAAAGGCCTATCAAGTATAATAAAACAAGTTGGATTGCATTCAATATCAAGCATAATGAAATCCATGGGCACATAATTTCTATTATCAAGAATAAGCACATCGTTTATTATACCCAATGGTTTGTTAATACTAGAATCTGCTAACTCCAAGCTAAGGGAACATTCATTTATATCGGTGAGACCTGGCACATCACATAAAGATTTAGGTATAGTAGAAACACTGGTACCAAGGTCACACAATGCATTGCATTCATAATCTTTAAGCTTTATTTTAATAGTAGGCTCACATTCATCATGCAATTTCCTAGGCATTGAAACCTATAGTTCAATTGTTTCTTCTTGAGCTTTTATCATAGCTTCCACAATATGTTTAGTAAAGGCTTTATTTTGTTCGTAAGCATTGGGTGAACTTATCATGGATTGCAACAAAGAAATACATTCAACCATAGAACAACTTTCATAATTAAAGTCCTTGTAAATTTGTAATCCAAAGTAGTGGGCACATCACTATGTAAATTTTTGACCTCTCCAAAACAGCTTTTTTCATTTTCATCATTCCGATCATCACCCTCCAAACAATTGGGACACCTTCTAGCTAAAGTTGACTCATCTCCAGTCCCTTTTCATAAAGTTTTATATTAGTGAACAAATATTCAATTGGTGAAACATCTATCATTTTAATATATTCCTCATGTTATCAAGAGGATTTGATTCCGGATTAGCAGCCATTTTATTTACTACGTGGTTTGCTTATCAGAAATCTTCCCTAGTAAATTTTCAGTCTAAGCAAGTTAAGATTGGAGATTGGTTACTTCATGATTGACTTCATCAAGTTGTTACTAATAGCATCAAGCATAGTGGAGTGTTCCTTAATTTCTTTAGCAAAGAATTTATTGTGTTCATGCTGTGTAAACATGAAAATATTCATACAAATTTCAATCTCAGTTAACCGTGTGTATTAAGTTGTGTCGTAAAACCTATCTCGAGACATAGGAACAAAGCAAGCAAACACGTAAAGTAGAAATATAAATACTTTTGTGTTTTCGATTTTTTGTAAAAATAAATGTAAACAAAAATAAAAATACAACCAAAAAGTAGAACACGCAATTAATAGTTTCTATGAAAGGACCTCGTGCAAAGTTGATGATATCTCCCCGCCAACAACGCTAGAAATTATTTCTTCTACTTGTGAGTTGTGTTGGGTTTTTCCTCAAAGAGGAAGGGTGAATTAGTATAGTAGCCATAAGTATTTCCCTCAATGAGAACCAAAGTTAAAGAACAAGTAGGAGAAGCACAACAGCTTGTGTTAGTGCATCTAGTGCCCCTTAGTGATTTTGGTGTATTGAAGACTTATAGGTTAAGGCACTAATGTGTTTGTGAGTATACACAGGCTCTATAAGTCGATGAGGAGTTTGATATATTCGGAGATTATCGACCCCTAAAAATGTATGTCTTCAAGTGAAGACTTTGCTGAAGACTTTGAAGACTTTGGAGAAGACTTTGTGAAGACTATGAAAATGAAGAAGTTGGTGTGACCTTGAAGATATGAAAGAGGAATATGAAGCGTGAAGACTTTTGTTCTCGTAGTTTCAGTGAATTTATTTGAGTCATAGGAAACATCGTATTGTTAAAGGGGGTGGAGGTAATACTAAGGAAAATTTCCAACTGATGCTCAACTCCAAAATCCTCAACCCATACAATTCTTCGAGTGAAGCCTTTGGAAATCTCTTACGGTTCAGACAAGTTTTTCAGTGACAGAGACGAATGACTTCTGGTCTCTGAGGAAATTGATCTGACTGAGGAGTTAGGATTTCGCCAGTGCGAATTGCCTACAAGTGAGGATCATGATAAGCTAAGGATTTTCATAGTTCGAAATTCCGACCGTTGCTATGCTTAGCGCCAGCTGTCCCCAATCGTTCTTATCCACATAACGGTCATATCGTCGGGGGCATTTATGTCTTATCATGTCAGGTTGCCCCCTGGCTATAAATAGCCGACCCCCACAACCACTAGCTGGTTGGCTGCTCCGAGAGAGAACTGACACTTGTCATTTGAGAGCAACCCATCCTCTGAGGACTTTGAGAGAAAATCATCAGTGAGGAAAAACCCACAACCAAACCACAAAACCCATAGTGATTGAGCATCACTGAAGAAATTCCTGTGTGGAACCGACGCTTGTTACCTTTGAGGACTGTGCATCCTCTAGACGGTTAGGCGTCATGGTCTAGTGCTCCTGTAGTCAATTGGGGACCATGAAGTGAACTTGGTCTAGAGCATCCAGCAGTAAATTGTGGATCGCCGGGTGACCAGTTTGTGAGGGTTTTGGAAGTCTACCCTGAAGACTTACCACGAGTGTTGGGCGAGGACTGTGTGACCTTAGCTCAAGGAGAATGCGATAAGGACTGTGTGTCCTGGGACAGTGTGTCCTCTGGTTTAAATACCAGGCCGCTCCAAACCAGGCGTACGATTGTCACATTAGTTGGAACTGGGTCATCAATCCATTGTCTTCATCGAGCTACCTGGTTCTATTTCCTCAACCTCCTTATTCCTCATAAACCTGTTGATGAAATTGATTGTTACTGTTTGAATAATTTGACTGAAGACTTTCACAAATTCCTCACCTCAATTTCTTCAAGTTGCCTTGTTCATCACTGCTTATCCTTTATCACGCTACTCACTGTTCGTGCATGTTTCATTTCGTCATGATGACTAAGATGATACTATGCTCCTCATGCACCTGAGTACTTATTCTGCTGCTAGTTATTCATCACATTTCAAATTCCTCAAAGTTAAAATTCCTCAAGTGATGAATTTGTAAAAATCGCCTATTCACCCCCCCCCTCTAGCCGATATAACGCACTTTCAGCTTGCATCAATAATACATGCACGCACAAAACCAAACACTTGCACCCAATGCGGGCAAGAAGGTTGTCAAGCCCCTTGAACTCATTACTTGCAAGGCTTACTTATAATAGTGAAAATTAGATAAATATAAAAGTAAACTATCAAGAAAGTAAATAAATAGCAACAAGGTTTTTAGGTTTTTGTAATATGATTTGAATAGACCAGGGGGCATAGTTTTCACTAGAGGCTTCTGTCTCGAACGCATAGTTATGATTAATATAAATTATTGTTGGGCAATTAATATAAAGTATAAAGCGCATAGTTATGATTACATCGAAATGATCATGATATAGGCATCATGTCCATGATAAGTAGACCGAAACGATTCTATATCTACTACTATTACTCCAATCGACCGCTATCCAACATGCATCTATGGTATTAAGTTCATGACAAACAGAGTAATGTTGTAAGAAAGATGACATGATGTAGACAAAGTAAGACCAATCAATATGTCCAAACCCTATTGTTTTACCCTTAGCAGCAACAATGAATACATGACTTGTGCCCTTTTGGCACTGTTTATATACAACATCGCAAGATTGAACCCACTACAATGCAATCCTCTCACTGAAGATAAATCAATCTAGTTGGCCTAACCAAACTGATTGATCAGAGAGACTTGCAAAGCTATAACAAGCATAGATAATAGAATTGAGAGAAGACTCAATTACTTTTCATGAATAATCTTATCGTAAACCCACAATTCATCAGACCCCAATATATGCACCGCGGAAGGAGATTACAATGGATAGATCATCGTGAGAATCGCGAAGAACTTTGTATTGAAGATCAAAGAGAGAGAACAAGCCATCTAGCTACTAGTTATGGACCAGTAGGTCTGTGGTGAACTACTCTCACATCATCATGTAAGAATCAAGGTTTACGTAGACGGCCTCCTGATACGTCTCCAACGTATCTATAATTTTTGATGATGTCATGCTATTATATTATGTGTTTTGGATGTTTTGTATGCATTAATATGCTATTTTATATTATTTTTGGGACTAACCTATTAATCTAGAGCCTAGTGCCAGTTTCCGTTTTTCCCTTGTTTTTGAGTTTTGCAGATATGGGATATTAAACGGAGTTCAAACGGAATAAAAACTCCGAAATGATTTTTTCTGGAATGAAAGAGACCTGCCATACTTGGAGTGCACACCAGGGCACCTGCCAGAAGGTCACAAGCCCTGGAGGCGCGGCCACCGTCCCTGGCCACGCCTGGCAGGCTTGTCGTCTCCTGGTAGGTCTCCTAACCCTATTCTTCATCCTATAAATACCAAAATATTCCCCCAACACCAAAGAGAGCCACGCAAATACTTTTCCACCGACAGAAGCCTCTGTTCCCGAGAGATCCAATCTTGGAGCCTTTTTCGGTAATCTGCCGAAGGCGGATCCGATCACGGAGGCCATCTACATCTACTCCATTGCCCCTCCGATGATGCATGAGTAGTCCACCACAGACCTACGGGTCCATAGCTAGTAGCTAGATGGCTTATTCTCTCTCTTTGATCTTCAATACCATGTTCTTCATGATCTTCACGGAGATCTATCCAATGTAATCCTCTTTTGTGGTGTGTTTGTCAAGATCCAATGAATTGTGAGTTTATGTTCAGATTATCCATGAATCTTATTTCAATCTCCTCTGATTTCTTATATGCATGATTTCGTATCCTTGCAAGTCTGTTTGAGTTATTGGTTTGGTTTGGCCCACTAGATTGGTAATTCTTGCAATGGGAGAAGTGCTTGGTTTTGGGTTCAATCTTGCGGTGTACTCACCCAGTGACAAAGTAAGGGTAGCGAGGCACGTATTGTATTGTTGCCATCAAGGGTAACAAGATGGAGTTTTCATCATATTGCTTGAGTTTATCCCTCTACATCATGTCATCTTACCTAATGTGTTACTCTGTTCTTCATGAACTTAATACTCTAGATGCAGGCAGGAGTCGGTCGATGTGTGGAGTAATAGTAGTATATGCAGAATCATTTCGGCCTACTTGACACGGACGTGGTCCCTATATGCATGATCATCACCTTGGATATCTACATGATTATTCAATTTTCTATCAATTGCTTGACACTATTTTGTTTACCCACCATGATATTTTCCTTCAAGAGAGATGCCTCTAGTGAAACCTATGCCCCCTGGGTCTACTTTCCATAATATATTTTCATATCTATAAACCAAAAATACCAAAAATACCTTGCTGCAACTTATTTATCTTTTACTTTCCACAATTGTTTACATCTATGTCTATCAGATCTAATGCTTGCAAATAAACATGAAGGGATTGGCAACCCCTTTATAGCGTTGGGTGCAAGAGTTTGATTGTTTGTGTAGGTGCATCCATTGGTGACTTGCTTGTTCCTCCTACTGGATTGATACCTTAGTTCTCATCAACTGAGGGAAATACTTATCTACTTTGCTGCATCACCCTTTCATCTTCAAGGGAAAACCAACACAAGCTCAAGAGGTAGCACCTCCCTGATTGATTCTCCCTCCAACAGAGTACTAGAAAAAGGCGTCCAAATGGGATCACGGAAGAACAGAGGCTTTCGGCGGTGGAAAATTTGTTTTGGATGGCTCTCTGATGTATTTTGGATAATTGGTAATATATAAAAGTGGAGTTGGGTCAAGAGGTGCCACGAGGGGCCCACGAGCTAGGGGTGCATGCCCTACCCCCTAGGGCGCACCGGCCTAGCTCATGGCTGCCTCGTGGGTGTTTCGGCCACCTCCCAAAGCTTCCCGAGTCTATGCGTCTTGGAACCTTGCCACTTAGAATCACTCATAAACATAATCCTCTAGCATGGTTTATTTGAGAAGATGAACCTGTTGGAAATATTCCCTAGAGGAAATAATAAATTGTCTATTATCAAATTTTCTTGTTCAGGATAAATATTTATCATCCACTAGCAGGAGAGCTCGTGTGTTGCAACGGGAGGAAAAATACCACAAGTCTCTAACACAATAACCATGACTGAAGACCCCAATAGGTCCATGTTCTTTATTTCAACATGGCATCTTATTAGTCTTGCCACTTATCCTTCTTCCCACTCACACCGACGAACATGCATGATCACAAATGGTTTCTTTCGTAGCCAATTTGTTTTTGTGAGGTATTCATTTTCAATTTGAATCGACACTGGTACGAAAGAAAGAAGGGTTGTGCACTACTGATTAATGTTGCATCCTAAGCAACATTTTAAAACTTATTAACATGTGAACGGCATAATATTCAGATTCTACTTATTTTTCTAATCAATTTTCATATATAACATGTTAGAATTGGAGTTAGGGTTTAAAACATATGAGTATTTTTTTGAAGCATTTGAGTATGTCCCTAAACAATCTTTAAAATGATTAACGGGTAAAAATAACATCAAATTCATATTCTACACCATTTTCTAATTAATTTTCACACATGATATGTTAAAATTGTAGTTACGCTTTGAAAGATATGAATATTAAAAAAACATTTAAATTTATATACAAATTTATTTTCTAGATGGACATCGGTTTTATTAACCCAAATCTTAGGGGATTTTCTGCAAAAAAGGAACATTTTCTACTATTACTTAAAATAGGACCACATGTTGATTATCCAAAATCTTAGGGGGTTTTCTGCAAAACACAAAACATTTTCATGTTCTCACTTAAATCAAGACCGCGGGTTGATTACACAAATGTGGAAGGACTTTTCTGCAAAATGGACGACGATAGACGAACAGAAGCATTGATTGATTTATTGTTAGGCAAAGATGTTATAATTGTATTAACTGGAAACTTAAACAAATGCATGTATACATAAACGACACCGTGTCCCTAGTGAGCCTCTACTAGACTAGATCGTTGATTAAAGATGGTTAAGGTTTCCTAACCATAGACATGAGTTGTCATTTCATAACGGGGTCACATTATTAGGAGAATGATGTGATGGACATGATCCAACCATAAGTTTAGCATATGATCATGTCACATAGTTTAATTGCTACAACTTTCTTAATGTCAAGTATCTGTTCCTTCGACCATGAGATCGTGATACTCCCTATCATTGGAAGAATGCCTTGTGAGCTATCCAATGTCACTACATAAATGGGTGATCATATTGGTGCTATTCAGGTATCTCCAAACGTTTTTGTTGGGTTGGCATGGATCATCATTGTGATTTTGTCACTCCATGTATGGGAGAGATATCTGTGGGACCACTAGGTAATACAACATCACAACGAGCTTGCAAACATGTGAAGAGATTGCCGGTAATGAGATCGAACTAGTTATGGAGATACAAACGATCGAATCTCGGGCAGATAACATATCTTTGGACAGAGGGAATTACATACGAGATTAAGTGAATCCTCTATTGCTTATTGACCGGAGAGGAGTCCCTGCCTTGTCTACATAATTCTCAAACACGTAGGGTCGCATGCTTAATGTTTGGTGATGCTATAGTAGTATTGGGATACTAATGACCCACAAGTATAGGGGATCAATTGCGGTCCTTTCGATAAGTAAGAGTGTCGAACCCAATGAGGAGCAGAAGGAAATGATAAGCAATTTTCAGCAAGCTATTATCTGAAAGTGCTGTGAGTAACAGTGGTAGATAGTTTTGTAGCAAGATAATTTGTAGCAAGTAACAAGTAACAATAGTAACAATGGTGCAACAAGGTAGCCCAATCCTTTTTTATAGCAAAGGACATGCCTGAAAGTACTCTTATATTAAGCAAGTTCTCCCAAGGACACATGGGAATTTCTGTCTAGTCATGTTCATCATGTTGAGTTGATTCACGTTCGCTACTTTGATAATTTGATATGTGGGTGGACCGGTGCTAAGGTCATGTTCTTACTTGAACTAACAACCTACTTATGATTAAACCCTCTCGCAAGCATCCGCAACTATGAAATAAGATTAAGATAAGTCTAACCATATCATGAAACATGTGGATCCAAATCAACCCCTTAGGAAGCAACACATAAACTGGGGTTTAAGCTTCTGTCACTCTCGCAACTGAGGGATCGATAGAAGAGACGTCTATAGGGGGGTGAATAGACTACTTGCATAAATTAGAACCCAACCTTTTCCCAAGTTAATTGGTTGGCAGATTTTAGCAATTATAATAAGTTCAATGCACCCTACACATGCTAGTCAACAAGTATGGCAGCGGAAAGTAAGACTAGCATATGTAAGAGAGTAGAGATAGGAAGATCAAACACAATTGTAGACACAAAGATTTTCCCATGATTCCAATGTGTGGCGCTATCGTACATCCACATTTATGGAGACTTCAACCCGTAGAGGGTAATGGTCGCGAGAGTCCATGGAGGGCTCCACCCAAGAAGGGTTCCACGAAGAAGCAACCTTGTCTATATCATGATGGCCTACGTCCATGGAGGACTAGCCTAACTAGGGGTGGATCTTCACGAAGTAGGCAATCTCACTTCCCTTACAAACTTCTTGGTTCAACTCCACAACACAAAGTAGGAGGCTCGTGAGCGACACCTAACCAATCTAGGAGGCACCACCCTCCAAAAGGTAATAGGCTCGATAGTAACGATGAACTCCTTGCTCTTGTGTTTCAAATGATAGTCTCCTCAACACTCAATCACTCTCTCATAGATTTGGCTTGGGTAGAAGAGATTGATTGGCTGGAAAGCAACTTGGGGAGGCTAGAAATAAAGATCCATATGGTTGGAGTGGATGATCTAGACCTCAACACTAGGGTAGGTGGTTCTCTCTTCGAAATTTGGATATGGGAACTGTGGGTCTATTCTAAGTGCTTCTCTTGCGAGTAGGATGAGGTGGAGTGGTATATATAGGCACCTCCAAAAATCCAACCTATACAACATTATTGCCCAACTCGGTGAAACCAAAGTGAAACTTTGGCGTTTTGCTGAGACCTATATAATTCTCGATGGTACTGATATGAGTGGCCGAGGGCAGTTACACAACTCGGTGAGACCAATTCACAAATCTTGGAAATTCCGATTCCTACGAAACAGGCAACAGAAAATTGTTCACTAAAACTCGGTTCCACCAAAGTGAGAGTTGGTAGTAACGAGATGTGGGTTTTCGTAGGGTTTTTGTCTAGGGTTTTGATTGGGTGTAGCCGATATGGAAATGTTGGTGGCACCGATTTTGAGTGGTAGGTTCTAGAACAGAATCTTTGGGGGAGAGCTTGTGGGAGTTTTTGGTGACTAACACTTGATCATTTTGAGCATTTCAGTCACCATTAATACCTCACCCCCTGTTGATAGTATTGGCTTTCCTATGGACTCAAAGTGATTTCTCACAAAGTAAAATTTACAGTCTTCATGCTTGTAGCTTGGCCAATCCTATGCTTGCTCTTCTTCTTCTAATTGGGGAATATCCTCACAACCCTTTGCCAACACTCTACGTGGACTAAACCTGAAATAAACTAGGTAGAACTATTGGTCAAACAAACATTTATGTTGTCATGAATTATCAAAACCACCAAGGGAGCATATGTGCTTTAAATCTCCCCGTTTTTGGTAATTGATGACAACATACAACCAAAGCTTCAAATAAAGATATGCAAAGATATAATGAAGAATTTTAGAGACACGTGACTAAAATATGCTCCCCCTAAATGTGTGCAATCCCTTTAAAGGATAGTTGATTTGGAATGCATGGATACACATATAGTAGAAGGGATACGATAAGTCATGTGTATCTTGGCTATATGCATCAAATATATGTGAATGAGTTGTATCCTTGTTCAAGAAATCACTCTTGCAAACAATATGTGCAAGAAGCAAGAGATCATCTTGATCAAAGATATGATGAATATACTTACCTTGAGTTCTTGAGCATTCTAATAGTAGAGACACACTTGAGAAAACAATGTTAGGAAAAACAAGAATATTCTACAAATCTAAATGCACTAGAACTCAACAGTACCAAGAAGTGGAGAACATATAGAAGATAGTATTCCTTACGATTGATATGTCTCCAAGATCATTTAGAACTTTCTCCCCTAAATGTGAAATTGTGGGTCTTCCTCTCCCCTTGAATCTCATCATGTATATATTGGGAGTAGGTAGGGTGAGACAAGTCTAACATGAGTAGGCAAATAGAATTGCAAACATAGAATAAGATTTGATAAACTCTCTCCCCCTTAAGTAGTGTTTCTCCACTCTAGGTAAGCATGATATTTCTCCCCCTATGGATAGACACAGACTTTGGTGTTCTCCCCCAGAATTGGTATTCTCCCCTGTCTATATAAGCATAAGCTTTGCTGCCCTCCTTAAAGTTATATCTCCCCTTAGCATTGAAGCTTTGGTATTTCTCCCTCATTGGCATGAATTTGAACAAAGGTTCATACTCAAGGTCAGATACAAGGATCACTGAATGAAAGGGATCCTAGATAACAAGGGTCATTGAAAGTAGGGATCATTGAATGTAAGGATCATAGACAACAGTTGAGACAGAGGAGTCATTGAGTATAATTTCTCCCCCGTTCACTTATCTAAAAGCTTTTTAGATTTCTCCCCCTTTATCACAGGGATCCTTGAATGAAATTTCTGCCCCTTCAAGTATTTTTTTACAAAGGGATCCTTGAAGTGATGGGGATTTCCTTTATTTATCAAAGAGTATAGAAGATAGCAAAATTGGTGGCTTCGAGGAAAATAAGTCGGTGGAACCAAAATGTGGATCTACAGCCTATCTGCAGAGTTGGGGATACCGAGTTATTTGAATCAGAGGCTCCGAGGGAAAAACAGAAACTTGGGAACTATCAGAAAATCTCACATGATTTTAGCAAAATTGCAATCAAATTTCAAAAAGATTTGCAAAGAAGATTCAACTAAATGATTATTGAGTGGTTCTCAAAAAGCATGCTAATGTTAGATGAACTAAACAAGATATTTCATCTAGATGATGGCGGTGACCAGGTCACCTATATTAGAGTATATTGACTTAGGAGCCAAACAAGAATACTTGATCATAGGTCATACTCATTGTTAAGCTCAAAATGGGGTTACCATTTTTCGTTCAAGCATTTCAATGTTTTCATATCTCTTGAGTTTCTTTATCTCATGTCCTGGAGTAAAGCTATTTCAAGGATATGACCACATACCTTTGAGTGATGTTGATAACGTAGCATGTAGGAGAAATTGTTGTGGATGCTTGATGTTGATGAACATCATCTTGAGTTGGGAGCAATCCTATTCGTCTTGGTTCTCATTTCACCTACATGGGTTAGTTATGCAAGGAAGAACAAGATATATCCAAATGACATGATACCAATTGTGAATTAGCAATTGTGATCTCATCAAATATGTGTCAAGGGTATGTTTTATGTTGCATTATTCCTTCCATCATCAAAGAGGGGTTGTGGATACTTGGTCATGACGAGATTGCTCGTGATGTGAGTTGTTGGCAATCTTGTCGAGTGTAGTTCTTCCAAGTACCTATAAAAAGTTAGTTGCAATACAAGGGAGCATATATTTCCAAGGTATATGATAGAATCATATCAAGTGTATCATGGAATAGTCATGTAAGCCCCTTGCATGCAACCGAGTGAGTCTAGCTAAAGTTTGAAGCATCAATGATGGTCAAATAACTCCTCACGTGGGAAACACTTTATCATCAAATGGTTTAGTAAAGATATCGGCCAATTGTTTGTTAGTACAAACATGCTTGATATTGATATCTCCTTTGGCAACATGATCACGAATGAAATGATGTCGAACTTGAATATGCTTAGTTCGCGAATGTAGCACGGGATTATAAGCAATTTTGATTGCACTCTCGTTGTCACATAACAATGGTACATGTATCACATGTATGGCATAATCCTTAAGAGTTTGAGTCATCCATAGCAATTGAGCACAACAAGATCCTGCGACAATGTATTCCGCTTCAGCAGTAGATAGAGATACTGAGTTTTGTTTCTTGGATGACCAAGACACAAGAGATCTACCAAGAAATTAACATGTACCCGAGGTGGATTTTCTATCAACTTTGTCTCCGGCATATTCCGAGTCGGAATAGCCAACAAGGTTAAAAGAAGACCCCTTGGGATACCAAATGCCAAAGTTTGGTGTATGTATCAAGTATATCACAATTCTTTTCATGGCCTTAAGATGACACTCTTTAGGAGCAGCTTGATATCTAGCACACATGCACACACTAAGCATGATATCGCGACAGGAGGCACATATATATAGCAATAAACCAATCATTGATCTACAAACCTTTTGATCAACCGGTTTGTCCTCCTTGGTAAGATCAACATGTCCACTAGTAGGCATAGGAGTTTTAATACCTTTACACTCTTGCACGTTGAACTTCTTGATCAAGTCCTTGGTGTACTTGTTTTGAGAGATGAAAGTTCCTTCTCTCGTTTGCTTGATTTGCAAACCAAGGGAAAATTTTAGCTCACATCATGGAGATCTCATACTTCTCAGACTTTAACCTTCCAAATTTCTCACTAAACTGTGGGTTAGTAGATCCATAGATAATATCATCCACATAAATTTGGCACACAAATAATTCACCATTAACTCTCTTAGTGAATAAGGTTGCGTCAATTTTACCAATCTCTAAACCCTTTTCAAGAAGAAACTTTGTTAGGCACTTATACTAAGCACGGGGGGCTTGCTTAAGTCCATAAAGATCTTTACGAAGCTTGTAAACATGGTTGGGTTTCTTAGGATTTACAAAACCGGGGGGGGGGGTTGCTTAACATAGACTTCTTCCACAATATCCCCATTTAGAAACACACTTTTAATATCCCTTTGGTAAAGTGTGATGTCATAGTGATTCACATAAGCAAGCAATATACGAATAGCTTCAAGTCTTGCAACGGGGGCATAGGTCTCACCATAGTCCATACCTTCGACTTGCGTGTAGACTTGCGCCACGAGACGTGCCTTGTTGTGAATGACTTTGCCATCTTTGTCTTGCTTGTTTCAAAACACCCATTTGGTTCCGATTGAGGGAGACCTAGTTTAAGGGGTCCTCGGGTGGCCGACCTGTTCTTCATGGGCCAGACTATATGGGCCGCTTACCGAGCATTGGATTGATCGAAGGCCTTGTCTCCAGGAAGGAAGCTTCGGGAGTCGTGGCGTATCCTCCATGTTTAGAGTAGTGAATAGGCATGTGTATCCCTTTGACATGTAACCAACCATGTGTAAACCCTAGGTACCCTCGGCATCTATATAAGCCGGAGGGTTTTAGGTTGTAGGGAAGAAGAAAACTCATCTAGGGTTTAATCATTCGATCTCGACGTAGATCAACTCTGTAACCCACATATCATCAATACAATCAAGCAGGACATAGGGTATTACCTCCATAGGAGGGCCCGGACCTAGGTAAACACCGTATCCTTCGTCTCATGTTACCATCGATTCTAATCTCATAGCTCGGGACCCCCTACCCAAGATTTGCCGGTTCTGACACCGACATTGGTGCTTTCATTAAGAGTTCTACTATGATCGTCAAATCAATCGATGGCTCGTGTCGTCATCAATGAAGAGGTCCACAATATGGACACTTTTGTCCCTGGACATATCTTCGCCTTTGGCAGCATTGTGCTGCACGCTAACCTGATCGCCCATCTAGGCCGGGTCGGAAGCTTGGCCCCTGATCAAGAGATCAGATTCGGGAACCTAGAGTTCTTCGTAGACTCTCAGGGTGACCTCTTGCTAACCGGGCTCGCGGTCTCGTTTGCCACGCCCGAAGACTCCAAGGCTTTAACCTCGGACTCCTCTCTCGGTCCCGCCCGTGGGATCTACCCCGGCAATGACTAGACTTTCAGCATGGATCCGGCCATAGTGCCAGACATCCGGATACCTGTTCTAGCCGAACACTCCCCTCGTGCGGATGCAACGGAGGTCAACTCCGAAAGCTCCGAGCAGGTTGACCCGATGGACCTCTCAATACTCAACGATGCCCTAGATCGGATCTCATCGATGAAGATTACTGACGACCCAACCACGATCCATGTTCAGATTGGTCTTAGGGCGGGTCAGGACGATGTTTTCACCCCAACCACCACCCTCTTGATAGCCGCAGTCGAAGATTTAACCAACATCTTGGACTATGCCTCCAAGGAGGCCAAATACATGGATGAGGAGGATTGCGCTCCCACCCCGGTTAACACCGGGCGATGGGCCGCCACCTCCATGTACAACGTCTACATGGTGGACACTCCAGCCGCTAATGGCGAGCACACGCCTAGGAACGATGGAAACAAATCGGGTGAAGCACCGTCAAGGCGCCGGAAGCCACATAAATGGTCAAAAGGCAAAAAGGGAAGGAAACCTATCATCAGCACTGGTAACGGAGATACCTCGGAAGACCTCGGCGATCCCGATATCCCCGAACACCCGCTAGAGGGTCAGGAGAGGCCTGAAGACCAACGCAACCCCGATGACCTAAATGATTCCAAGGATGACAACTACCTCCCCCCTGTCGAGGAGGAGGACATCTCGGAAGCCGATGACTTTGCCATCCCCGATAATCTTGAAGATCAGGAACTGTTCAGGCAACAACTTATAGCCACGGCCTGCAGCCTAAAAGCAAAAGAGCGGCAGCTTAAAGCCGAATAGGACAACCTCAACGATTGATGGATGAGAGTCCTCTCAGCTAAGGAAGGATACGATACCGGTCTATCGGACCAACCTAAGAGCTATCCACGTAGAAGGCTGCTGCCACAATTTGACGATGAGCTCACTAATATGTCGTCTCCCAAACATACCCCATACGACAAGCCAGACCGCCCTCCTCAAGGACGAGACAGGACAGCTGATGACACTGGTCATAGGCCGAAGATACCTCGAAGACGGGGAAAAGAGAAAATAGAGCCCGATGACAGGTTCGACCTGCGACATGACCTGGACTATAGAGCAGGTCATACGATATCCATCTACGGATCCAGAGGGTACTCACCCGATAGACGGGAAGGGTACCGGCCCTGGCTCAACGGCAACAATAGAGGACAAGAACGAAACTAGGCTATAACAGACGTCGATTACCGACGCGACATAGCTCGGGTCAGAGGTGCTGCCCATCCACTGTGCTTCACGAACGAGGTGATGCAACATCATTTCCCGGAGGGATTTAAACCCATGAACATAGAGCAGTACGATGGGACAACTGACCCAACCGTATGGATTGAGGATTTCCTCCTCCACATCCACATGGCATGAGGAGATGATCTCCACGCCATCAAATATCTACCCTAAAACTTAAGGGGCCAACGCAGCACTAGTTAAACAGCCTCCCCGAAAACTCCATCGTATGCTGGGAAGATCTAGAGCATGCATTCCGATCTAACTTCCAGGGCACCTATGTCTGGCCGCCGGACTCCTCTCACCTAAGAAACATCGTCCAGAAGCTAGGAGAATACGCGTGGCAATTCAGGAATCGGTTCTTAACCAAGAAAAACCAGATTGTTGACTGCCCGGCCGCTGTGGCAATAGTCTCCTTTCAGCACAATATTCAGGATGAATGGCTGGCTCGCCAGCTTGGCCAGGATAAACCTAGGACAATGTCCACCCTTACATCACTCATGACTCGCTTTTGCGCGGGCGAGGATAACTGGTTAGCACGGCGGAGCCACAACCCCGAAGACCCCGGAACCTCCGAAGTTCAGGATGGAAATTGGAACCAAAGCACAATAAGAATAAGCGCCAGCACAACAATAGTGACGTTGATGATACGGCCGTTAACGCCGGCTTCCGCAATTCCCGCCCCAGACAACGAAAGAAGCCTCCTAAAGGCAATCGCGACGGACCCACCAAGCTGGGCAAGATCATGGAGAGGCCTTGCCAAATCCATGGCACTCATGAGAAGCCCACCAACCATAACTGTTGGGTATTCAAACAGATCGGCAAACTCGCATACAAAGATCAAGGCAAGAGCCCACAGAGCGAGGATGAGGATGAGCCTCAAGGTCCGATCGGTGGCGGACAAAAGAAGTTCCCCCCAAAGGTGAAAATAGTAAATATCATATATGCCACCCCTATACCCAAGAAGGAGAGCAAGCACGCCCTTTGAGAGGTCTACGACGTAGAGCCTGTAGCCCCGAAGTATAACCCATGGTCGGCGTACCTGATCACCTTCGATCGACGCAACCACCCGACCAGTATTCATCATCTGGGTTTGGCCACCCTCGTCCTAGACCCCATCATAGATAGGTATCACCTCACTAAAGTCCTAATGGACAGAGTGAGTAGCCTTAACCTTATTTCCTCAAACACGGTGAAGAAGATGGGTATAAATCCGTCAAGAATCAAACCCAGCAACACTACCTTTAAAGGAGTGATCCCAGGCGTCGAGGCATGATGCACGGGCTCTGTAAGCCTGGAAGTAGTGTTTGGCTCACCCGATAACTTTCAAAGCAAAGACTTGATCTTCGACATTGTACCTTTCTGCAGCGGCTATCATGCCCTGCTAGTCCGTACAACGTTCGCTCACTTCAACACCGTCCCACACTACGCATACCTCAAGCTCAAGATGCCCGCCCCAAGGGGGTCATTACTGTCAACGACAACACAGAGCGCTCCCTAAGAACTGAGGAGCATGCGTTGGCCTTAGCGACCGAATTCCATTACACTGATGATCGGCAAACGGCGACATCCGCCGTAAAGGCACGAAGGGTTGGGAAGCGAGCTTGGTTTCAGCCCGAACTCCCAGAACCTTCTTCTCCCCATAAATAGGGACTCGCGCCCCATCGCACAACCCTAGGACTATCAAAGTACATGCTGAGGAGGCACAACTTTGCACTCAAAATTCCATGGGCGGAGGTGGGGACAACTATCAAAGAGTAAGCGTTCAGCTAGACCAAACTACTGCCATTAAGTGTCTTCAGGCGTGTTGTAGGTATGATCCAGGACCTGCTAAAGTCTTAAAGCTCATACACACTTCGGCGACTTCTCAATATTTTCTTTCCAAAGTCCGCTCGCCGAACAGCAAAACCCATAGGGGTATACAACTCCTTAGGAGGCGCAGGAGCGGACAAGCGACAGGCCATGTAAAATTTACATTTCATTTTCAAATACCTGTAAACAGTTGCCTCGGCAATTTGAGAAATGAGATTTGTTGAGCAAAATATAAAACCATTATACATGGTCGTTTTCCCTGTCTTTTTTGGCACATGCTCTATTTTCTCCCTCTTCTTGCAAAACTATTCAGTACACATTACGATGCAACCGGCTAATAGACCGGGGGCTCGAGTTTAAAAAAATCGCCTTATGCACAATTAATTATACGTTTGGCGTATTGGAATTCACTTTATATGCATTAGTTCCAAATTATGTCTTGAGTCAATAGTTGGGTTGCCCGGCTCTTGTGCTTGCCCCTTTAAGTTCTGCTCGTTCAGCTAAAAGGGCAAATGGAGAACCACTGCGATTTTGTTTCCAACTAGCCTGGTGAAGCACCTCGCGGGAGAAAGCCAAAAATTGACTGTCATAGTATGCGAGCACCAATCTGTGAATCCGACCTTAAGTGTTATACTAAAAACCTCGATTAGAGGTTATTCCGTGTCATACGATGGGTTTGGTATTCGTACAAACCATGTGATATCAACTCTAGCCGCGGCTCATTGGAACATCACAAATCGTTGGGGGCTAGTCACCAGCCCCCGCATTCCTTTTTTGCGCTCCTACAGCTAAGTGAAAGCAATAAAGCATTATGGTCTAATCACATGGTTCATCGCACTCTACCGCCTTTGGGTATTGATAGCTCGGCTAAGGGTCACAGTGCGTAGATAGAGACACCACGCGCAGTATCTACATGGGGGCTGAAGACAACGACTGGAGCTTTCAGTTTCAGCGGCCACACATGAGTTATAAGGAATGCAAAACATTAAAAATATAATAAACCATGCATCATAACCATAAAACATTAAAAGGTCTTCGGACATATTACAAATGCATCGACTCATAAATGTTTTCTTTCGAGCATTGAGCCTCTATTGCCCGAGCACCCTCCATTACTATGGAGGAGTATCGCTTGGGGAACCTATGCTCCTTTCTAGGGGGTGGAGGAGCGGTGGCTATCTTCATAGGATCAAGACCCGACCAGTGCACCTTGGCCCTTGCGAAGGCCATCGGAGCACCCTCCATCACTCATCTTCTACACCAGGCCGAAGTAGTTGCTCGCCAATGGCTCGTTGGGCCATAGACGGATACACAGATCCTTCATGGCTGGCTACGCCATCCAGTGTAGCTCCATCAGTTGCTCGACGAGAAGAGGGAGCGCTCGAAGGCTTCGAATTGTGCTCAAAATAGTCGAGCTTCATCTCCCTCTCCCCGCAAAGCATAAAACTAATTCGCATCCGTTGTGCACTTCTGGAGGTCCGAGCAGGCGCCTGAGGAACGCCACACTTGGGTAAGAAACGCAAACTTGCTATCCCCGAAGACACACTGCAGTAAATACGGCTTATGATCCGTGATAACCTTCGCATGGCGGACTTGCTCCTCAAATAACCGCCTATCCACCCGCTCCTTTTGGAGATCGGACTTCAGTGTGGATAGTTCGGTGGCCTGCTCCTTGCCTTTCTGCTCGAGGTCCTTGCACTTTTGGCCGGTGTCTTTGAGCTCCTGCTAGATTTCCTCCACCTAAGCCTCATGCTTGGCACTGGTGGCTTTTAGAGCGGAAAGCGTGGCAACCGCTTGTTTGACCGTCGCCTTCTCGTCCGTGGCCTCTTGTTTCTCCTTCTGAAGCTCGGCCTTCAGCTTCTCAATTTCCTTCGCCGAGGCTGCGTAAGCATCAAACATATAAATATTGCGTCGACGGTATAGTGATGAAGAATTCGAATATTATAATCCGGCTTACCTTGCGCCTCGTTGAATCTCTTATTCAGAGCATCAAGCTCATCTTCGGAGCTCTTGAGCTTCCCATTTAGCTCATCTAGCTCAGTGGCATTAACAGTTGCCATTGATGATAAAGCCTACAAATAACAGACCACTATCAGATCACATGAATTCAAACCTCCAAGCTATCACTAACATGATCATATGTTTGGTCCTCTTAAGGGCTTGTAGAACATCCCGAACAAATATCATCTGCCACTTTGTCCGGACTCTACTTTGTGTTTGACCCCCAGGTGAGTTTTTTCTAAACTCACCTAGGGCTCGGGGGATGCTATATATATAACGATAGCACAAAAAGTAATAAATTAACAGAACATGCATGGCTCACCTAGAAGCCTGTCAGGAGACCCTTGAAAGCCTCCTTCAGCGCTCTATCAACAGACTGAATGCTTTGTAAAACCGCACCCATAAGGGTGCGGTGTTCCTCGGAGATGGAGGCGCTTGATAGAACCTCCCCCATCATCGGCTACCCATTGGTCGGTGGCGCCGGTGGTGATCGGTTAAACCAATCTCCAACTGGGGACTGAACCGGTGCCTCCGGAGGCGTTGTGCGCTCCGAAGATGACCTTGGAGGGGACTAGACTTTCCCTCCTCCGGTCTCCTCAGTATCCGAGAGGGGATCCTCCCCTGGTCTTTGGTGGCCAAGGCGTTAACGTCAACCATGACATCGTCGCCCCCACCACTGGTGTTTGGCTCCAAAGGAGCCTGTTGCGATGACACCTCCGCGGCGTCCTTTGCGGTGCCCAGAGGAGTGGGGTGTGACGTGGTCCCGCTCTCCGCCAGTTCGGCGGGTGGGATCTCCCCATACGAGACATGGTCAGTGGGGAGAACACATGGTGGGCTGCAGATTAACAGACGCTCGCATATTAATAACATTTAAAAACTTGGTATTAATAGCTCAGGAAGTCTTCAGATTCTTACCTTCGAGCTGGGGGCTTAACCCTTCAGTTCCTTTGAGGAACCTTCTCAAAATCTTCGGACTCGGTATCTGAGTCCGAACTGTCGTCGGACAGAATCAACTGTGTCTAACGCGCTTTCTTCGGGGTAGGAGGAGGTACATCCTCTATGGCGCCCGATGACACCCCCTCTTTCTTCTGAGGGGGGATCACCATCCCCCTCGTCCTCATGCTCCTCCTCCTGGTTCGAGGAGGCATGGGTTTCCTCGGAAACAACGTCCAGCTAGTCCTTGATATGAAGGCCTACTCGTCCTGGTTTCTTCTTCTCCTCCTTGTTCTCTAGCGCCTTGTAAGGCGCCACGACGAGCATCTCCGACAATAGCTCGGACCTGATGTCTTCGGGCTGAGGCATCGGGAAGTTGATGCCCGTGGCCTTGCTCAACCATTTCTGCAAAGGTGATCAAAAAGAGTTTAGATTTTCTTTCAGAAAATAGAGCTGATCAAACAAAAGTATGTTATACCTAGGAAGGAGGGTTATCGCAGATAGACCTGGTCCTCCTCCTTGGCTCGCCAATTCTCCTGTGCCTTGAACAACGCCTTCCACAGCTTCTCCCGAGTGGTGTGGAAGAGCTGATGAATTGAATGCTCATCGTCAAGCCGATAAGCCCACATGGGAGAGTCCCGGCGCTAGCAGTGGAGGATGCGCCACCGTAGCATAATTTGGAGTACATTGGATAGCTCTATATTAGCCTTGATCATGGAGGCGATGCGCCTCTACAGGTTGCCCACCTCTGTATCCGACCCCAAGTCGAGGCCCTTTCGAAGCCATAAGGTCAATCTTGTGGGGGCGGATCTGAATTTGATCGGAGAAGCTCAGCCATCTTCCCTTGGCTCAATGATATAAAACCACTCTTTATGGCAAATCTTGATGGTGTCGATGAAGGTGCCGGATGGCCATACGAAGCGGGGGAGCTTGCTGATGACCGCCCCGCCACGGTCTGCGTGTTCGCCTGTGACACACTTCGGCTTGATATTTAATATCTTGAGCCATAGTCTGAAGTTTGGCTCGACCCGCAAGAAGGCCTCGCAGACGATGATGAAGGCCGATATGTGCATGAAAGATTTCGGCAGGAGGTCGTGGAAGTCGAGGCCATAGAAGAACATAAGGCCCCTAATGAAGGGGTGGAGCGGGAAGCTCAGCCCCGGATGAAATGAGGGATGAATACCACCATCTCTCCCAGCTTGGGAGTGGGAACCACTTGGCCCTTCTCTGACGTGCGGTGGTAGACGTTGGCGGGGAGGTAGCCGGCGTCCTTGAGGTCTCGGATGTCCTGGTCAATGACCGTGGAAGCCTCCCAGTTGCCATTGGAACCAGCCATGACCAAGCTCGGAGGGGGAGTTGTGGAAAACCTAGATCTATGCTCTGGAAGCTCAAGAGATTGGGGAGGCAAAGGATGCGAATGGGAAGCGCGGTTAGGCCTTGGGATTTTCTTTCCCTTTTTATGACGCTTATCGCTAGTTAGCCTCCCTTTACTACACCGTGAATCCCTCCGCTTCCCAAGACGTGCGTGTCGTTATGCACACATAATCAAACATATCCCATGTGAAACGGAGCACGATCTGTGCATTGATGGATCGTGCTGATGAAAACAGCCTTGAATCGCGAATCGAGTTTTTGCAACTGGTTTGGCGGTCATGGTGGGCAGTGACCTTTTGTCTGAAAGTTTGCAGGGAACATTATATACTCCCTGACACTTGGCCTTTGTGTCTGAGCTATTCATGGTATTCGGACGATCCTATGATCGGGAAAACTACATGTCATTGGAGGCCAAACTAATCTCAGAGGGAAGAACTCACCTCGCAAGCAGAAGACTCTGATCGTATGAAGCAGCTGGAGCTAAGACCCTTGGTGTTGGACGCAAGTTGGGGGGCTACTGAGAGAGTCCTGGTTTAAGGGGTCCTCGGGTGGCCAACCTGTTCTTCATGGGCCGGACTATATGGGCCGCTTACCGAGCATTGGATTGATCGAAGGCCCTATCTCCAGGAAGGAAGCTTCGGGAATCATGGTGTATGC
The DNA here is from genome assembly GCA_022496015.1 of Hordeum marinum. NCBI lineage: Eukaryota > Viridiplantae > Streptophyta > Magnoliopsida > Poales > Poaceae > Hordeum > Hordeum marinum. The sequence goes on from CM039678.1 coordinate 475,356,898, forward strand.
TCCACATTTAGAGTAGTGAATAGGCATATTTATCCCTTTGATGTGTAACCGACCATATGTAACCCTAGGTACCCCCAGTGTCTATATAAGCCGGAGGGTTTTAGGTTGTAGGGAAGAGGACAACTCATCTAGGGTTTAATCATTTGATCTCGAGGAAGATCAACTCTGTAACCCACACATATCATCAATACAATCAAGCTGGACATAGGGTATTACCTCCATAGGAGGTCCCGAACCTGGGTAAACACCATCTCCTTCGGCTCCTGTTACCATCAATTCTAGTCTCACAGCTCAGGACCCCCTACCCGAGATCCGCTGGTTTTGACACCGACATCGATTATGTTTTGCTCGTCCTTGGTCTTCTCCACAAGTGTCCACACTTCATTCCTCTCGAAGTTGTGAAGCTCTTCATGCATAGCATTCACCCAAGCCAGATTGTCGAGCGCTTCTTCCACATTTATAGGACCGATACTAGAGATGAATGAGCAGTATTCACAAAAGTTGGCTAAGCGGGTTTTAGAGCGAGTGATTCTTCCGGTTTTAATGTCACCGAAGATTTTCTCTAAAGGATGATTCTTTTTTCACTCTTGCTCGAACTCGAGGTAGATTATGCTTGTTGGATGGTGGAGCTTCCTCATCATCATCATCTTATGCATTGTTGTTGAAGGTGTCGTCTCCTTGAGGTGGTGGTGAAGGTGGTTGAGGTGGATCATCATGATGTACTTCTTCCTCCTCTTCATCTTGTCGTGTACCACTTGTGGATGCTTCCATGTCGTGTTGAGGTTCACCTTGACGTGAAGTAGGAGCTTCCGCTTGGGTCAATGAAGTACTTTCCTTCACCTCCATGGGATAAATCTTGCCAATGGACAAGTCTTGGATAGATTTGGAAGGTTCTTTATCTCCTACATCATTTGGCAATTGTTCGACTTGCGAATCATTAGATTCATCAAACTTCACATCTTCAACTTTTCGAGTGAAGTTGTTGTAGACATGGTATGTGTGAGAGTTTGATCCGTAACCGAGTAGAAAACCTTCAAGAGATTTAGGAGCAAATTTAGAATGACGATGCTTATCAAGAATGTAACAGTTGGAGCCGAATACCCAAAAGTATCCAACTTGGGGCTTGTTACCGCTGAGTAGCTCAGATGTCGTTTTACCGAAAAGCTTGTGAAGATAGATTCGGTTCATGGCATGACAAGTTGTTTCCAGGCTTCCGCCCAAAAGTGTCTTGGCGTCTTGTATTCATCGAGCATCGCTCTTGCCATCTCAATAAGAGTTCAGTTCTTCGTCTCAACAACTCCATTCGTTTAGTTATGTACATAGCCGAGAACTCATGTAGAATCCCTCCTTCATCAAGAAAGGTGTCCACATTTGTGTTCTTGAACTCCAATCCGTTGTCGCTCTGAACTTTCCCGATCTTCAGCTCAAACTAATTTTGAGCTTTGCAAGCGAAGTTCTTGAAGATATTTTGCACCCGCGACTTATCATCAAGAAAGAATACCCACATAAATCTAGAAAAATCATCAACTATAACAATACCAATTATTTTTTCCACTGAGGCTCTTGTAAGCATTGGGACCAAAAAGATCCGTATGAAGCAACCCAAGTGGTCTCCTAGTAGTCATGATATTCTTTACGCGATGCCTTCCACCTACTTTCTTTTCGGCTTGACAAGCACTACAAAGTCTATATTTGTGAAAGATAACATCTTTAACACGAAGAATATGATCACCTTTGATGATCTTATCTAGATTACGCATACCAACATGTCCTAGCCTTCTATGCCAAAGCCAACCTTGAGAAGATTTTCCAATGAGACAAGTGCGAGGTTTGGATCTCTTAGTGAAATCAACAATGTATAGATCACCTCTACGAAAACCGGTAAACACCATGCTATGATTATCTTGACGAAATACTTGGCAACTCACTTTGGTAAATAGCACATTGAAACAGAAGTCGACAAGTCTAGATACAGAAAGAAGATTATAGCCAAGGGATTCAACAAGCATGACCGTTTGAATAGAGGTATCATGAGATATGGCCACCTTACCAAGACCAAGTACCTTACCCTTGGAGTTTTCACGAAAAGGCATAGACCTTCGCGGTCCATGGTTTGGTGTGATTTCCTGAAACATGTCTCTATCTATAGTCATATGATCGGTGCGTCCACTATCGAGAATCCATTACTTTACTCCAGCCATGAAATCTTTGAAGTTTTCCATGAGACTTAGACTCTTCATAGTCTTCTCACACTCGATGTCGAATAACTCATCTTCTTCATAGCAGCCATGTTCCACATTGTCATCATCAAGTGGGATATCCTCGTCATAAGAGATAAGAGATTCGTTAGGATTGAGATAATGACAATGTTGAAGTTTATGAATGTGAATGGCTTCAAAGATAATGTTATTGATGGTAGTGTCATATCCTTTAGCACGCATGAGGTCTAGAAGCTCAAATAAGCATTAATCAACGTTTGCATCATTATGCTTCATTATGTGAAAGGCAATAGCTTTATGAAGAATTTCATCAAGATTACTCAATGAATAACTTGGATATCGTTTCTCCAAATCATTACACAAAGTATAAGCACATTCAAAATTCTTCATTTGATCAAACACAAATCTAGGCAATCCTTTGATAATGAGATTAACAGTTCTAAGATTGTGAAGCATATCAATTTCCTCTTCGTGTGTGGGATATAAGGGATCAATGGGAGGTACATAGGGACTCTTAACATACTTGCTCAAAGGGAATTCATTGAATAGCTCAAGAATCTCATATTTCCATTGACTATAGTACTTCCCAGCGAGAATGAGCACTCTACAACTAATACTCCCCAAACTAGACACATCCATTTTCCTCCACGGTGATGAAACTGAAGCTATGGAGACCAAATCTCTGATACCAATTGAGGGATTGATAGAAGAGACGTATAGAGGGGGGTGAATAGACTAATTGCATGAATTAAAACCTAATGTTTTCCCAAGTTAATTGGTTGGTAGTTTTTAGCAATTATAACAAGTCCAATGCACCCTACACATGCTAGTCAACAAGTATCGCAGCGAAAAGTAAGGCATGCATATGGAAGAGAGTAGAGATAGGAAGATAAAACATAATTGTAGACAAGAAGATTTTTCCCATGGTTCCGATTGGTGGCACTATCATACATCCATGTTTATGGAGACTTCAACCCACAGAGGGTAACAGTCGCGAGATTCCACGGAGGCTTCACCAACGAAGGGTTCCACGAACAAGCAACCTTGTCTATACCATGATGGCCTACGTCCATGGAGGACTAGCCTAACTCGAGGTAGATCCTCACGAAGTAGGCGATCTCCTTGCCCTTACAAACTTCTTGGTTCAACTCCACAACACGAAGTAGGAGGCTCCCAAGCGACACCTAACCAATCTAGGAGGCACCACCCTCCAAAAGGTAATAGGCTCGATAGTAACGATGAATTCCTTGTTCTTGTGTTTCAAATGATAGTCTTCGCAACACTCAATCACTCTCTTAGAGATTTGGCATGGGTAGAATAGATTGATTGGATGGAAAGAAACTTGGGGAGGCTAGAAATAAAGATCCATATGGTTGGAGTGAATGATCTTGACCTCAACACCGGGGTAGGTGGTTCTTTCTCAAAAATTTGGATATGGGAAGTGTGGGTCTGTTCTGAGTGCTTCTCTTGCGAGTAGGATGTGGTGAGGGGTATATATAGGCATCTCCACAAATCCAACCGTCACAACATTATTGCCCAACTCAGTGAAACCGACGTGAAAACTCGGTTGCACCGACTACTGCAAAATGTGGCAACTTTGGCGTTTTGGTGAGACCGATATATAATTCTCGATGGTACCGATATGAGTGGCTGAGGGCAGTTACACAACTCTACGAGACCGATTCACAAATCTTAGAAATTTTGATTCTTGTGCAACAGGCAATAGGAAGGTGGTCACTAAAACTCGGTTGCACCAAAGTGAAAGTTGGTAGTACCTAGATGTGGGTTTTGGCTAGGGTTTCGGTCTAGGGTTTTGACTTGGTGTAGCCGATATGGAAATGTTGGTGGCACCAATTTTGAGTGGTAGTGTCTAGGACAAAATCTTTGTGGGAGAGCTTGTGGGTGTTTTTGGTGACGAACACTTGATCATTTTGAGCATTTCATTCACCATTAATACATCGCCCCTTATGATAGTATTGGCTTTTCTATGGTCTCAAAGTGATTTCTCACAAAGTAAAATGTAGATTCTTCATGCTTGTAGCTTGGCCCATCATATGCTTGTTCTTCTTCATCTTCTTGGATAATCTCCTCACAACCATTTGCCAACACTCTCTATGGACTAAACCTGAAATAAACTAGGTAGAACTATAAGTCCAAGAGACAAATGTATGTTGTCATGAATTATCAAAACCACCAAGGGAGCATTTGTGCTTTTAGCAACCCATCATCTACTTGTTACTCCAAAATGACTTCCCTTAGGCCCATAACATAGTGAGGTGTCATGTAGTCAACATTCACATGACACCACTAAGAGAAGTAACAACATACATATCACCAACATATCGAATGCATACCAACTTCGCAATATTACTTATAACAAGAGTTCTCCCATGTCCTCAGGAGCAATAGTAACTACTCACATATCATCAACACATTCAATATCAGAGGTGTAATAATGATAATGAAGGATCTAAACATATTTTTTTCCACCAAGTAATCTAACAAGCATCAACTACGAGATGTAATCAACACAACTAGTAACCCGTAGGTACCAATTTTAGGTTTGGGGGCAAAGATTAAATACAAGAGATGAACTAGGGTTGGAGATGAGATGGTGCTGGTGAAGATGTTGACGAAGATTGGTCCTCCGATGAAGGAGGAAGCATTGGTGATGACGATGGCTTCGATCTCCCTCTCCCGGAGAGGGATTTCCTCGGCAGAACCTTACTGCTAGAGGGCAAAAGGGGCTTTGCCCAGCTTTCCACCTCGAGACGGCGACACTTCATCCCGAAAGGTTGCTTATTATTTTTTCTAGGGTAAAATACACCATATAGGAGAATAGGGGCGTCGGAGGACCAACAGGGGGCCACAAGCCATCTGGCTATGCCACCAGGGGGCGCGGCCTATTGGCATGTTCCCTGCTGGCAGCCCCCCTCTAGAATTCCAGTTTCCAGATATTTCACACCTTGTGATGTACCTTGCATATTCATAGAGAAAATACATATGAATTATGTATTAATGTGGAATAATGAACAATAATGAGGTAAATAGTAGTAAGAATTCATGATACAAAATTGACGTATCAACTCCCCCAAGCTTAGACCTCGCTTGTCCTCAAGCGAAAGCCAAACTCTAAAATAATAACCACATAATTTGAGAGAGAAGTGTCGATAAAAACAAAATACATACATAAGAGCATCACGACCATCATCATAGCAGGAAATTTTCAATCATATAGCCTCTCATGAAAAAGTAAAAATCTATTCACAACTGAAGAAGTATGTGGCATAATGTTTATTGAGAACCAACAAGCAATGCAATTAGTCCTTGAGATAATCATAGCTTTTGCAATCGAGAGAAGAGTCTATGTAAGAGATTTATATTACTAGCAAGTTTACATATTCAACTATGATGCAGCCTTCTATGATTGCTAACATACATTCCATATTTTGGAACAAGCAACTCCGTGGGACACATAGGAAGATGGGGGGGCTTTAATGTTCTTGCCACCCAACTTATTTACCAAGGATAATGTCAGCAATAATGGAACATGATCATCTATATTCAGCTAGATCTATTTGTTTGAATCTTTCCTCAGCACATAATGCTTGCCACTAAATGGTTTGAAGAATAAGAACAAGGGAAATACTATTGACTCTTGCATGAACATAAAACTTGTAGTGATGTAAAAGATAGGCACCTCACAAAGGGAAGTAGAGGTTGTCATGAGCTTTTATTTGTTTGATGTGTTCAATCTCTTAATGCAAAGGAACATCACTTCATATTACCCCCTATGATAGTAAACTTTATTATGTACTCTGTCGCTTTTATTGCTTCGTCATCACAAGATCGTACAAAGCTTACTTTCCCTTACAATTAATAAAAGATCTTACATGATTAGAGGCAATTTTATTGCCTTGTGCAATAATGAAAACTTATGTAAAGGATCTTATTCAATGCATAAGTAGGTATGGTGGACTCTCATGGCAAGAAACTGGGTTTAATGGTTATGGATGCACAAGTAGTATCTCTACTTAGTGAGAATCTTTGGGCTAGCAAAAGGTCCTAAGAAAGCATCATATGTTAAAGGATTCAATACCATATAACTTGTATGAAAATGTAGACAAACATGATCATTATGTTGTCTTCCATGTCCCACTTCAACACTTGGTCATTATGTAATATTTTGATGGAGGCTTACAATCATAAAAGGTGTTCAATATAGTATATTTATATGTAAATCTCCTCTTCTCTACCATACTTTAGCACAGATCATATCAATTACTAACAATATGTTTGTTAGTTTTAAACACTTATTATTGCTTATATTTCTATGTGAATTCATTACTTATCAAGAGATAGGCATATGATTCTTTTCTGTTCTTTTTATTCCCATGCTAAGATCATGGATGTAAGAGAGTAAGAGGCACACGATCCCAACTAACTTTATTATAAAACTCTCACACTCGATTACAAGGATAGGTAGAACTAAAAGAAAAAACTCTAAACAAAGAAATTATAAAATTTTAACTTCCTAAATCACGAAAACTGAAGATCAAACTAAGATAGATAATGGTGATGAAAAGTGATGGTGATACGATACCGGGGCACCTCCCCCAAGCTTGGAACAAGCCAATGGTGGTGCCCATACCCATGTACTCAAGTGTTCTTCGGTGATGGCGGTGGTGTTGTAGTAATATTCTTCTTCTCCAATTTGCGCTTGAGGATGAAGTTTTCTTCCCTTAAATCGTCGTTCTCTTGTTCAAGCTTCAATATCCTTTTGCATAAAGCTGCCTTGCTTTCGTGCAGAAAACGAGAAGGGATAAACTGGGTATTGGGTTTGTTCCCTCCATTAGGGAGGCTTGACTTCTTGAACTCCACGTGCATATCTCCAAGTTGAGGTGGTAGAGCTTCATCTTCATCTGAATTAGCATCTAGGCCAACATATTCTATTTCCTCCAAGTCGGTGTCCTCTTCCTCCTCTGAGGACCATAGGTAGGGGTAAATATCCCCAAAGATCTTTGGATTGTCAACATAATGGGATACATAGCTCTCTCCATCCGAATCTTGGGATGACATATTTTACGATCTGCCAGAAATAGCTCAAAACAAGAAGAGAGGAAAATCTCGCGACGCGGTGATCAAAAACATCTCGGAGTATATATAAATATTGGGATTTTTATTTCTGTGCCCCTAGTTCCTTAGCTCTACTCATTCATCCCCATGCTCTTAACTTTTGCTCACTTTTCCCCACTCCCTTGCCCAAAACCCTCAAAACAGGTTACAACGGACGATGTCATTGGGTTAATGCCTCTGACCATTAACTCTGACGAATGGGGCCGCTCTCATGCATGCAGCTGACCACAGTCGTGGGGTAGCACATGTCCATGGGACTTGCACAAAACGTCCCATCGTATAAAGAGGGGGGACCACCTCCCGACGCATCACCCCTACTATTTCCCCAAATCCCCTCCCTACCACATCGTCTTCCTCTCTCCCACCACGTCGTCTCGCTTTCCTCCACTGCCTCCACCACACCGTCTCGCTCTCCCCGACCGCAATCTCTTCCTCACCTTCATCGCCTCCATCTGTCCGATGGCCAACGCTCGTGGCGACGCCGGAGCAACGGTCAGAGATCTAGTAGTGGAGCTGCAGGGCGCAGTGACCGCGGACGAAGTGAAGGACGTTGGTGGCGTCCATGGCGGTGCGAGGAAACTGAAGGTGACGGCGTCGAGCGGCACACTCCATCCCGATGCGCAGCCTAGGGAGGAGCAGGAGGTATTTGCACTTGCTTGTTAGTTCCAATATTTAGCTTGTAGAGTTAATTGCATTGGTTAGATTGTGATTCGTACGGTAGTACAGATGGTTAGAGTAGTTGGTTTGACGGATGGGACGGGGTTTTCTGTATGGGGGAGGATTGGGGGTTTTGTACTATGGTTTTTTGGATTACATTCTTTGCAAAAATGCTAGATATATCTGTATGAGAGATAGGGATCTCTATGCTTCAATGCTACACATATGTATGCTTATTAGATTTTGTTTTTTATGCTACACAGATTGGGGGTTTTAATGCTACACACATGTATGCTTATTGGGTCCCTATTAGATTTATTTTTGAATGCTACGCAGATTGGGGTTTTGGATGTCATATGCCCAAATGGAATCTATTGATTAAGAAGTTATTTGATTCATTAGTATATAGATTTGTCCATAGTATGTAGTTATATTAGCTCTGTTGTTCAATGTGTGTGCATGACAATGGAAAATGCAAATAGGATCATAGTATATTAGCCCTATGATCAATGTGTCATGTGTGCATATCTAAATTTTCAATTGGCTTCTGTATTTACTAGTGATGGATGTAATTGTATATTTAGGAGGAGGATGGTTGGGGGGGAAAGAGGAAGTTGGACCTTACTGGGTTCAAGGACCCGTACGATCTAGGGTATGGTGACGATGAAGAGTATGAGGTAAGCCTACTTGATATTTAGTTTGTTCATTTAGTTCCTTTGACATGGTGTATATGAATCTATAATGTCTTAATGTAATTCATTCGTGTGTGCGGCATGTCTCTGGAGAATATGTGGATGTGGACAACGGCAACTTTGCGTCCTTCAAAGCGAAGAAAGTGGAGAAGATGAGGGCCAAGGGAGATGGTTACTACTACAAAAGCAAGACCAACACTTGGCGCTGCCCCTAATGCACCACCAAGCCAAAGCCAAAGTTTGGCCGCTTTGCTCACCTTCTAGCTCATGCAAAAGATGTAGCCATCCACGGCGGGGACTACAAGATCAGGGGGCAGCATGGTGCCCTCACGAAAGCCCTGACTCCCCTTCCCAAGTGATGTGATGATGTGTTTTACATACTTTTGGTGAACTTTGTGTGTGAACTATCTATGGATGCATGGTATGGTACTATGATGGTATGGCTATCTATATTGGGTATATGTGTGTATCCTTTTAAATTTGTCTGCTATGATTTGTTTCAGTGTTTAATTTCTGAGTTTAGGTCCTGCACTGATCACACACGCTATGATGGTATGGCTATCGATATAGTCCATCATTTTATCAAATATTCCAATAACAGAGCAAAAAAACAACATTCAACGCGACAGTATAAATTGAGGTGATTCGACACGACAGTATAAACAGAGCAAAAAACAACATTTGACGGGACAATATAAATTAAAAAATGCAAAATAAATTGAGGTGATTTAGAGGAGGTCAAATAAATTTTAATTTGAGAAATGTGCTCCAAATGAGCTCCCAGGCTAGGGTAAACAGCCCCATTTGTAATCAAGTTTTTTTTGACCTACTCTAAATGAGCCAAATGTTTTTTTATTAACACATATTCAATCTATATAGTGCAGATTCAAAGTCTCATTATTTTTTGAATTAATCTTCATATTTTACACTTCTTTTGAAAAAATATGCTTTAATATAAAAACTATTAAAAACACGTTTAAAATATGAAAATAGAAAAGTAAGTTCAAATCCTTCTTATTCACATTGAAATAAAGCTTTGGTGATTTTTGTGATTTTTTAAATTTTCCAAAAACAGAAGCTAACCCTACCTCCTCTTTTTGAAATCTATGAAATGTTGTACGTGGTAGCTCATATGTGTGAATGATTTTTCATGAAAATGACCATAGACTAAGTTTATGATTTTTGGTTGGTAACATGTCACACAAGACAACATTGTGCGCAGGTTTTATATTTTTAAATTTTTTAAATTAATGGTGCTCATTTGACCTCAATCGTGCCAGCTAGGGTTTTTTTGAAAATGTCTGTATACCAAGTTTAGTATTTTTCCTACTTAGTGTGTCTTATAAATGACGAACGTCCAAGGTTTCATATTTTTTTGATTTTTTTGAATTTAGTTATGCTCAGTCAAAGCCTTGGAAACCCCGTTGACCAGCTCAAGACGCCTCTACACCCATCCTAACCCTAGCTCTGAATGTCAGCCGTCCGATCATATTAACAGCTCCGCATCGTTGTATCGTGGGGCGCGAGAGGCGATCCTATTGGTTGTGCTCGGCTGCTCGCCCACCATTGACTCCGCAAAAAAAGGTAGTTATCGGGCCCAAAAGGAAACCAAGCTCTGGTTGGGCCATCGAATTGCATCATTTTTTTGAATCGTTTGATCTGTATTTAGTGAACGTTTGGTTCTGTTTTTTGCATCATTTGAAATTACACGACAATTGACATTGCCTAGAAACTTTAGTTCTTTTTGTTCAATACAAATGCAAAATGACCAAATTTACAAGGGCCAAAGTTATTTTTATCATGCAAAATGGCCACAAACTATTCAAAAATTGTCTTTTTTTTGTTCATATAATATATATGACCACGGATTCCCACGCATGTAATTAGCTTCATTTTCTTCTTCTTTTCAAACCACAGTTTCCCACACGTGTACACTCCCGACGCCGCGGTGAGTGTGAAAACGGTCCACATCACATTTGACCCCGTTATTGCCATGGCGAAATAACACGTAGCACTACAGCTATTTAACCCACCCTCTACCTATGCCATCCCTCATCCATCTCCCATCCTCTGCCATTTGCCCTTCTTGCTCTTCGACCCCTTCTCCTTCTTCTCCACATCCCTCAGCCATGCAGTACACCAGACCAACCTACCACTTCCCACCCACCATGTCGGAGAGGATCCACCCTACCGACATGTACGCTATGCGCACACTACGTGTGTGGGCGATATCAAGGTGGAGGACTGCAAGGAACTTCACTGAGTTCTTCCTTGGTGCCGGGTACCGCCACCTCCCACGGGGATCTCCAACGATGTTCCGCGTCGAGGAGGTCATTCAAAACGGGGTGGTGGTTCCTCTCCTTGCCCACTTCACCAACACATTTGACGCCTTCTACCTCCTCGATTGGGTGTTTTGGTGTGGTTGCGAGTTCATCGCTTTCACCACCCACAACAGGTATACGGAGTACACTAACATCTTCCCCACCGCGTTGCGCATGCACACTCTTCCGTACCCCATCGACAACGCCTCGGAGGAGCAGTGAAGGGCGCCCGGAGGAGGAGCGAGGTGGAGAAGGCGACGGCTAGGGTTCTAAACCCTCTATCTATTTTTTTAATCTATGTTATGTTAATTAAGTTGTAATTGAACTATGTCGTTGATGCTATGGGCTTGTTGCCTCTTTTCTTAAGTTCTATTATTAAGTTTTCTATCTGTTCTATTATTAAGTTCTTGCTAGTTTGAACTATGTGATCGTGCTATGGGATTGTTGGTCCTATCTACATATTTGTTGATTGTTTTCTTAGAGAGCTCGCTTTGTTACTAACCACCTAGTGCATGCAGCCACAATGAACCCTTCTCTTTTTTACACAACCCACAAATATGTAGCCACCTAGCTTGTGCATGCGGCCATGAAAATATAAAAACATATTGCTCAATTTATCTGTCGAAGCAAAACAGGTGCATATGCGAGTGGATCAAAAAGGCTGAAACTGATTGTAAAAAAAGATGCTCTAAATCGAGGAGACAAGCGTGCGAGAAGAGAGGAAGCAACGGCAGTGATCCTCGCTGCATCCATGGCGGCTGGCATGCAGGAAAACGGCTAGGTCAGTGCATCATGGCGGCACGCATCGGCACATGCAGGCTCGGTCAATGCATGCAAGCTCGGTCAGTGCATCATGGTGGCGCGCATCGACCCATGTAGGCAGGCTTGCTAGGTGCATGCATAGCAGGCTTCTGTCGTGGCGATGCGCGCAGGCGTTTAATGCAAGGGACGGCCCAACAAAACCACGGCCCAACGGTCGAACAGCGACACCTCCCAACCCGGCCCCATTTGTTGGGTCCAACAGGCGACAAAGTCCAGCACGACCCCACTCGTCAGAGTTAACGGTCAAGCCATTGACCCGACGGCAACGTCTGTTCTGACCTGTTCTCAGGGTTTCGGGCAAGGGAGGGGAAAAGTGAGCAAAAGTTAAGAGCGTGGGGATGAATGAGTAGAGATAAGGAACCAGGGGCACCTATGTAAAAAACCATAATGATTTTTGTAGGCCAGATTACGTGTTTTGGAAGAAATCGGAGTCCGAAGGCCACACGAGGGACCCACAAGCCATATGGTCGTGCCACTAGGGGGGCGGCATGTTGGCTTGTACCTCCCCCGTGGGTCATTCCGACTCCGTTTTATTTTTGTAATTTTTCTAAAATACCAAAAATGACAGAAACTATTTTTATGGAATTTTTGGAGTCGGTTTACTTACCGTACCACACACCTACCCCTTTTGGGGTTTATGGAGTGTTTCGGAAGACTTCCTTGATGTGTTCTTTCGGTGTGATAACGTGGATGACATTAATTTCTTCATTAATGGGCGCACCTCAAATGTAATGCTTAATTCTTTATCCATTCACCACTCTCAGGTTGTTGCCTTCGAAGCTATTGTTTTTTATAGCACCGAAGCAATAAACCTCCTCAACAACATAAGGGCCTTCCCATTTGGAGAGGAGTTTTCCTGCAAAAAAATCTGAAATGAGAATTGTATAAAAGTACTAACTATCCTACATTAAATTACCGGTTTGAATCCTCTTGTCATGCCATCCTTTAACCTTTTCTTTAAACAACTTAGCATTTTCATAGGCTTGTGTTCTCCATTCATCAAGTGAGCTAATGTCAAATAACCTCTTCTCGCCGGCAAGTTTAAAATCATAGTTAAGTTCTTTAATTTCCCAATAAGCTTTGTGTTCTAACTCAAGAGGTAAATGACAAGCCTTCCTATAGACCATTTTGTACAGAGACATACACATAGGATTCTTATAAGCAGTTCTATAAGCCCAAACTGCATCATCTAGTTTCTTAGACCAATTCTTCCTAGATCTATTAACAACCTTTTGCAATAGTAATTTTATTTCCCGATTACTCAATTGAACTTGACCACTGAACTGGGGATGATAAGGTGATGCAATCCTATGGTTAACATCATATTTAGCTAGAAGTTTACAGAAAGCACCATGAATAAAATGTGAACCACCATCAGTAATATCTTTAAGTATTTTAATAAAGGTGTTATGATCAACACTACTAGTTGGAATAGCTTCTACCCACTTAGTAACGTAATCAAAAGCAATTAGAATATGAGTATACCCATTTGACGAGGGAAAAGGTCCCCTAAAGTCAAAGCCTCAGACATCAAATGGTTCAATAGCAAGTGAATAATTCATAGGCATTTCTTGACGCTTACCAATGTTACCAACTCACTGGCATTCATTGCATGAAAGGATGTACTTACGAGCATCTTTGAAAAGAGAAGTCCGCTAGAAACCAGATTGTAATACCTTGTGTGCAGTTCTATCACCGACATGGTGTCCTCCCTAAGCTTCGGAATGACACTTTCGAAGAATGTGTTCTTATTCATGCCCGGGTACACATCGTCTAATAATACCGTCTACTCCCGCTTTGTAAAGATGTGGGTCATCCCAAAAGTAATGTCGTAGGTCGTAAAAGATATTTTTTTCTTTTGTTGATATGTGAAGCTAGGTGGAATGTATTTAGCAAAAATATAATTCTCATAATCAGCATATCGAGGATCACTACATGAAGTATTTATAGCAGCAAGTTGTTCATTAGGAAAACTATCATCGATAGGAAGTGGGTCATCAAGAACATTTTCCATCCTAGACAAGTTATCTGCTACGGGGTTTTCAACTCCTTTTCTATCAATGATATGCAAGTCAAACTCTTGAAGTATAAGTACCCACCTAATAAGTCTAGGTTTAGCATCTTTTTTTCCATACGGTATTTAATAGCAGCATGATTGGTGTGAATAGTTACTTTGTAATAGATAATGTAAGGTCTAAACTTATCACACGCAAAAACAACTGCTAAAAATTCCTTTTCAGTGGTAGCATAATTTCTTTGAGCAGAGCCTAGAATTTTACTAGCATAATGAATAACATTTAATTGTTTGTCTACTCTCTGCCCTAGAACAACGTCAATAGCATAATCACTAGCATCACACATAATTTCAAATGGTAGGTTCCAATCGGGTGATTGAACAATAGGTGAAGAAATTAAAGCCTTCTTAAGTATTTCAAAAGCTTCTACACAATCATCATCAAATCCAAAAGGAACATATTTTTGATGAAGATTAGTTAGCGGCCTATAAATCTTTGAGAAATCTTTAATGAAACGCCTATAAAAACTAGCATGACCAAGGAAATTTCTTATACCTTTGATATCTCTTGGGCATGGAATTTTCTCTATCGCATCAACTTTAGCCTTGTCTACCTCAATGCCTCATTCAGAAATTTTGTGCCCAAGCACTATACCTTCGTTTACCATAAAGTGGCACTTCTCCCAGTTCAAGACATGACTAGTTTCTACACATCTCTACAAAACTCAATCACGATTGCTCAAGCAATCATCAAAAGAAGTCCCGTAGACGGAAAAATCATCCATGAAAACCTCAACAATCTTTTTACAAAAAATAGAGAATATAGCAGTCATACATCTTTGAAATGTAGCAAGTGCATTGCATAAACCAAAAGGCATACGTCTATAAGCATAAGTTCCAAAAGGACAAGTAAAGGTAGTTTTCTATTGGTCTTCTTTTGATAATCTTTCTAACATTCTATGAATAAAAGGAAAGGGGTAATGATCTTTTTAGTAGCTTTATTTAATTTTATAAAATCAATTACCATCCTATAGCCAGTTATGATTCTTTGTGGAATAAGCTCATTCTTATTATTAGGAACTACAGTAATACGTCCTTTCTTAGAGACACAATGAACATGACTTACCCACCTACTGTCAGCAATAGGATAGATTATACCTACCTCCAGAAGCTTTAGTATTTCAGTTCTTACCACTTCTTTCATTTTAGTATTTAAGAAACATTGATGATCAACAACAGGTTTAGCATCTGGTTCCATATTAATCTTGTGCTGACATAGAGTGGGGCTTATGCCTTTTAAATCGTCAAGAGTATATCCAATAGAAGCCCTGTGCTTCCTTAGAGTTTTAAGTAATCTTGTTTCTTCATGGTTTGAAATATTAGCACTAACAATAACAAGGTATATCTTCTTTTCATCAAGATAAGCATATTACAGAGTATCCGGTAAAGTTTTTAATTCAAACACGGGATCTCTTTTGGGTGGAGGAGGATCCCCTAAGATATCAACTGGTAAGTTGTGTTTGAGGATAGGTATTTGTTCGAGGAGAATCTTATCTATTTCATTCCTTTAATTTATTTGCATATAATTTTCATGGTCTATTAAATATTGTTCTAGAGGATCAGTAGGAGGTATGACAATAGAAGCAAGACCAATCATTTCATCCTTAACAGATAAGTCCTTATCATGTGATTGATTAGTAAACTTGGAGAAATTAAATTCATGAGACACATCACCAAAGATTACTCTAACCTTATTAGTAACACAATTGATTTCGGCATTAACGGTGCTTAAGAAAGGTCTACCAAATATAATGGGACAAAATTTATCTTGTTCTGAACCAAGTACTAAAAAATTAGTGGGGTACTTGACCTTCCCACATAGAACCTCAACATCTATCATGATCCCAAGTGGTGAAATAGTGTCTCGGTTTGCAAGCTTAATAGTAACATCAATATCTTGCATAGTAGAGGGTGCTATGTTGCTCATAATTTCTTGATATAAGGTATAAGGCATAGCCTTGACACTAGCACCGAGGTCACACAAACCATGATAACATTGTTCTCCAATTTTAACTGACGCAACAAGCATGCCAACCACCGGTTTCTTTTTGTCTAACTTATCATGTTCATTTCTAGTGAGTTTCGCAATCCTAGCAGCTTCCCCACAAAAATAAACAATCTGGCCCTCAACATTGTTATTTAGAAGATCTTTGACCTTGCAACATTAGGTTCAACATTTATTTGTTCAGAGGGTATAGGTGTTCTAATATGACTTTTATTACTATTGGGACCCCGATCCTGAGTCATATGAATCCAGACTATAACACATCACGTCACTTTGCAGCCTCACGCACGGTAAACTCCACGGCTGCAGCCTTACCTTAGCCGGGACCGTTTGCGTCTTTTGGCTCACGTATGTGAACATGTCGCTGGCAATCAAACGACAGAGAACCCGGGCCGACATGACTAGTCATAGAACCCAAGTGGCACATCCGTATGGAAACAGGCATGCGTAACCCAGCAATGCAGGTGTCGGCCTCAAGCATGTGTAGACAAGTCATAACAAGCTACAAGGACTCCATTACGCCGTGGGACATAAATGTCATCACTGCACGTAGACGAGTCGTAGCAGGCTACAAGGACTCCATTACACTGCGAGACATTTCCTCGAAGGGACAGACACAACAGCAAAGAAGGATACATGACGGTCAATCAATGTGTCCGAAGCAGTAGCAAGCTACCAAGGCTCGGTGGAAGCACAAAGAGGCAATTTCCCGTAAAGAGTACTACTAAAGGCACATGACTAGGTGTCGGATCCCATACATACCGTTACACGTCACACGTACGCACGACATGCCCGATATGCATAGATACAACTATGGCATCACAACATAACCATACATCAACACAACTTTTATTTAAGAGGCTTAGAAGAGCCTTGCATAATATGTTCTTACAGGTAGGGGTAACATGACCCGACACTCAAGTCATACAAGCAAGTTCATACAAACCAAGCGAAATCATAAAGTTGTCTGAGTACAGACAGTTGAAAGGGTAAAAAGGCACATGGCCTGACTATCTACAGCCCGCCACAGGGCATAAGGTCGTAGCTAGGACACCAGCTATTCAGCATCGTCGACATCTAGATAGAACCCACCTGATGGGTCCTGAGTCTGATCTGCAACATTTATTAAGCAAACATGAGTACAAACAAACTCAGCAAGTCTTTAAAGCAGACCTAGACTATTCATGCTCAAGTATCAACAAGGGGAGTGGTGGAGTTTATGCAGCAATGCCAGCTTTGACTCATGGCTAACCTATACTACACAATTTTAACTCTTTGTTTAGATTTTAGATATCGCACACGAGTCCACTAACTCCACATCAATACACCACCATGGATTCACTTCTGTCTCCTACGAGAGTGCCATCCATGGTACTCACACTTGTCTTGATATTTTTATGAGTATCCATTAACTTATCTATGAACAACATAAGTTCTCCAAGTAGTCCATATCTGAGGACGCGGCTATCCGAATAGTTTCATACCTTGCAGGGGTGTACTTCTTCACACACGCTCTCACCGCTTATCGATGTGTGCTCATAAAACCATGCACCTCGGCAACCTTCAAGCGGAAGCCCAACGAGGGAGTTGGCCACAACCGTCAATCACATAAGACCTCTAGTCCAGGCTATCGCCTATTTGAGACTAAACCCACACGGAAGTCCGGTCGAAGTTTCTGCTACGTCCCCAAACGATGTGTGCAGGGTTCCCAAGCCCACCATTCGGATGACCCTTGGTACACCGTGCCACTGCCTACCGCGTCGTAACCCACCCCTAGGGTCAGCGCTATGCACGGCCTCTAGCATACTATAAACACCAGAAACTACTTGCAACACCTGGACCAAGACCTAAGCGATTGATAAGTCGAGAGGGTCAATTAAGTATCCCAACGTGTGGTAGTAACTAGCCTTGGATCACAAACACGGAACTCAGTTCCTAAGAACGGTCCCAATGAGACAACCCGCTATGTACTCCTACATAGCCTCTCATCGCTACCTTTACCAAGTCGGGTTCATCATAAACTTATCACATTAGAACAACATTGTTTCACTCCAGTTCATCACCCAGATGAATCAGACCTGACACAACTCTAAGCATAGCAAGCATAGCAGGCAAAGTAAGCAAAGCACATCATGGCACAAGCATCTACCAGGTATGCTAGGTTGCAAGGTTTAGCTATTTACTGTGACAATGACAGATCATGCAAAGGAATGGGTTCATCTACCGTGTATGACAGACAAGTGAACATTTGTCCTAATGCAATAAACAAGAGTAGAAGCGAGAGAATGGGATGCTATCGGAATGATCAATGGGGTTGCTTGCCTTGCTGGGAAGCGGGAAGGTTTTCTCCTTCGTTGGAATACTCGGAGGTATCCTCAGAAGCAGGGCCTACCGCAATGCAGATAAATAGCAATCAATACACGACAAGTGCAATATGATGCATGAACATGACATGGCAGCATGTATGGATGAGCTAATGCATCTACTATCCAAGTTAAATGAAGTAATCTTGGATATAGGTTCAAAATTGTTCTCCATTTCATATTCCATATTTTAACCTATTAGTAATTGTCAATGTTCACCTACATAGGTTGCTCTAACATGCATGATAAGAGCACCAATGGATTCATTGGTTTTTTCTGATAAATTTTCATATATAAATTATTTCAATCTGAGTTATAGATTAATTTATATGAAATTTTTAAGTTTTAAATAGTTTCTGGAATTAATTTAATTCAGAAAATTCTTTATTGCATCAGCATGACATCATCATGATGTCAGCTGGTCAACAGATCGTTGACAGGACAAACCTGACCAGTGGGGTCCACTGGTCAGTGACCCAACTACTAACAGAGTTAATTAAATCAATAATTACTAATTAGATTAGGTAGGGCCCACTGGTTAGTGGGTCATTGACTTAATTAAATTAATTAATTAATTAACTTCACTAATCCTAAGTTAGCATAGTCTGGCCCCACTTGCCAGTGACCCAGGGGTCAAACCCCCGTGGTCAACTCTGGCCAGACCCACCGGCGTTGAGCCGCCGGTGGCTCTAGAGACGACAGAGGGGTCGGGTTTCCTCCTCCGGCGACCAAATGGACGGTGGAGGGCACCAGGCGAGCCCAGGCTCACGCGTGCATCCATCCCGACACCTCTCAGAGGCTGAGACGGACGGGATCGACACCGACGACAAGCTCGGCGGCTGCCGGAGCTCGGGCGAGCACGAGCTCAATGAACCATGTCGCAACATGGCCGGAGCTTAGCACCTACGGGCTCTACGCGACCCCACGAGCTCGATGGTGGCCTCGGAAGGTCCAGCTGGTCACTGGAGCAACGCCGGCGACGAGCTCGTGCGCCGGAGCATTTCGGGAACTGACGCAACTAGGGCCTACAAAGGGGGAAACGGTCGGGGAAGAGAGAGGAAAGGGTCGGGAGCTCATAGCGGGCTCGGAGCCGACGAGAACTTGCTCGGGGAGGGCTCGAGGGCGGCGAATCGACGGCGGCGGAGCTCGGGTCCGAGGAGGAAGAAGAGCTTGAGGCCGACGCTCCAAGGCTTCTAGCGACGCTTGGCTCGGCGCAGAGGACGAGAACGATGAGGTGGAGCCTCTGGCGGGCTTAGGGAGGCGAGGGAGCGGCTGCAACTATGGCGGCGAGCGAGCGGGGCCATTAGCCATGGCGGAGCAGAGGAGAGGGAGGAAGCAGGGGGAGAATGGGCGAGAGAGAGAGCGATGGGGACGGCAGTGCGTCCTCATACGCTCACCAGCGCGACAGGGGATGCAGGCGCGCAGGGAGCTACGTGGCAGCTTCGGCGAGGGCACACGGCGAGCACAAGCTCGTCCTCCTGGCCGCCAGGAGGACGACGACGGTACTGGGCTAGATGAGCCGGCCCGGGAGGCTTCCTCCTTTTTTTAAAAAAAATTCCAGTTTTTGTTTTATTTTTCTGACATTTGTTTTATTTATTTTTAGGCACAACTGCTAGGCATAAAATATCCCAAATATTTTATAGAACTTAGTTTGAATATTTCAAACTTCTATAAAAAGCTTCAGAATATTTTGAAAACTGAAATAATTAAAATGCTTTATTTGGCATTTTCAGTAGCTTTAATATTTATTTTTGAAATTCTATAAATAATCAAATATTTAGAATGACCCCTTGTATAATCATGTCCACATTTATTAGACATAGGGGACATTTTTTATGGGCATTTTGGATTTGTTGGTTTTTCACAATCATGGAATTGATTTGATTCAAGTGAGGTGTTTGGGGTTTCTATTAATCCCATTTCAAGTTGATGCAAAAAGTGAAACATGATGCACACACATGCTGTCCTAGGTAAGCTAGCTAGGGATGTGACAATTAACCACATCGTAGTCTTAGCATGTTCCCCTATTCTAATAGGAAAGGGGGGTTTCTCAATGTAAGCAGTGGGAACAACAGGATGAGCATGACTAACAATTATTTCTTCTTTCTCAATTTTAATTGGTTCCACTAATGGTGGTTCGAGGAGAGGATGATATTGAAACCACTTTTCTTTGGGAAGATCAACATGAGTAGCAAATGATTCACACATAGTAGCTATATTTCAGAGTCGATACCATATTTGTTGCTAAACTCATGGAAGGTATAGGTTTCCATAAAAGATTTAACACAATCAAAATTAAGGTTTATACCTGACTCGTTACCTTTGTCAACCTCCCAATCTTCAGAGTTGCGTTTAATTCTTTCCAAAAGATCCCATCCGAATTCAATAGTTTCATTCATATATGAGCCCTAGGAAGAAGAATCCAATAATATCAGATCATCATGAGAAAGTCGAGCATAAAATTTTGTATAATCATTTCTTTTGGAAGCTCATGGTTGGGGAAGGTGTGCATCATAAAATTAAGCCTCCCCCAAGCTTGAGCGATGCTTTCTCCCTTACGAGGCGAGAGGTTATATATAATTCCGATCACGGTGAACTAGATGCATTGGGTAAAACTTCTGATGAAATTCCAGCTTCTAGCGATTCCAATCCCATGATTCAATATTATCCAATAGCCTATACCACATCAATGCTTTTCCCTCCGAAGATAAAGGGAAAACTTTCTTCTTAACTTCGTCCTTAGACAAACCTGCAAGCTGAAACAATCCACAAACCTCATCGACGAGTATCAAATGGAAATCAAGATGATTCGTACCATCATAGGGATCAGACAATAGTTTTTCAAGCATACCCAAAGGAATCTCATAATAAATATTTTCAGTAGGTGCAGTATGTGGAGGAACAATTTCCTCATCTTTTGTTCGGGGCGAAGATGCCCCGAACAAGCCACTCAAAGGGTGACCGTTCATAGTGACAAGCAACAGTAAATTTTAGCACGTATAGAAAATGTTTCCTTACCAATTTCCAATTACCAAAGGCGCTTCAATCCCCGAGAACGGCGCCAGAAAAGAGTGTTGATGACCCAGAAGTATAGGGGATCAATCGATGTCCTTTCGATAAGTAAGAGTGTTGAACCCAACAAGGAGCAGAAGGAAATGATAAGCAGGTTTCAGCAAGGTATTCTCTGCAAATGCTGTGAGTAACCGTCGTAGATAGTTTTGTAACAAGATAATTTGTAACAAGTAACAAGTAACAATAGTAAATATGGTGCAGCAAGGTAGACTAATCCTTTTTGTAGCAAAGGACATGCCTCAAAGTACTCTTATATTAAGAAAGTGCTCCCGAGGACACATGGGAAATTCTGTCTAGTCATGTTCATCATGTTGAGTTGATTCGCGTTCACTACTTTGATAATTTGATATGTGGGTGGACCAGTGTTATGGTGTTGTTCTTACTTGAACTAACAACATACTTATGATTAACCTCTCTCGCAAGCATCCACAACTATGGAAGAAGAATTAAGATAAATCTAACCATAGCACGAAACATGTGGATCCAAATCAGCCCCTTTATAAAGCAACACATAAATTGGGGTTTAAGCTTCTGTCACTCTCGCACCCCATCATCTACTTGTTACGCCACAATGACTTCCCTTAGGCCCATAACATGGTGAAGTGTCATGTAGTCGATGTTCACATGACACCACTAAGAGAAGTAACAACATGCATAACAACTTCACAAGATTACTTATAACAAGACTTCTTCCATGTCCTCAGGAACAATAGTAACTACTCACACATAATCAACATGTTCAAGATCAGAGGTGTAATAATGATAATGAAGGATCTGAACATAATTTCTTCCACCAAGTAATCCAACAAGCATCAACTACGAGATGTATTCAACACAACTAGTAACCCACATATACCAATCTAAGGTTTTGGGACAAAGATTGAATACAAGAGATGAACTAGGGTTGGAGATGAGATGGTGCTGGTGAAGATGTTGATGAAGATTGATCCTCCCATGAAGGAGGAAGCGTTGGTGATGCCGATCGATTCGATCTCCCCCTCCCAGAGAGGGACTTCCCTGGAAGAATCTGGCCGTCAGAGTGCAAAAGGGCCTCTGCCCAGGTTTCCGCCTCGAGACAGTGGGGCTTCATCCCGAAAGGTTGCTTATGATTTTCTCTAGGGTAAAACACACCATAAAGGAGAAGAGGGGCATCGGAGGACCAACGGGGGGCACAAGCCATCTAGCCACGTGTGCCATGCTGGCAGCCCCCTCCGGTATATTTTTGCTCCTGGAATTCTTAAATATTCCAAAAATATTCTTCATGAATTATTAGGTCATTCCGAGACTAGTGATTTTTCTGCCTTTTTCTCAGTTTTCCGGTCGAGAATTCTAGTTCCTAGATATTTCATTCCTTATGATGTACCTTGCATATCCAAACAGAAAAGACATAAGAATTGTGTGATAATGTGGAATAATGAACAAGAATAGGGTAAATAGTAGTAAGAATTGATGATGCAAAATGGACGCATCAGATACTTGCATTGGTGACCGAATGTTGTTTGGAGTCCCTGATGAGACCACACACACACACACACACACACACACACACACATATATGATAAGTCATATTTAGGGTTCGAGAAAATGTTCGGGATTTTCCAGTATTGTACTGGTTAGGTTCTAGAAGGTTCCATAGTGGCCCCCACCTGCATGGCAGACCCACATGGACGTGGGTAGTGGGGCAAGGCCCCACACCCCTGGTCTAGGCACACAAAGATCCCCCCTAAAATTAATAGGATCATATCACAAAGGGATGAGATCAAGCTCCCTAAAAAGTGGGGATAACAATCAATGGGGAAGGAAAGGAGGAATTTCCTTCCCTCCCTTGGAAAATGACCCTAGGGGCTTGGAGGGCATGTCACCAGCCCCTCCCAAGCTTATATAAAGGTGGGGAGGCGCGAGGGGGGAGCACCCCTTCCCACGGTCGCAACACCTCTCCCGTCTCTCCCGTTCTTCCTCGGTTTTGTCACGACAGTGCTTGGCTAAGCCGTGCCGACGCGACACCACCGCCATCACCACCACGCCGTCATGCTAGTTGTGGTCCCATCTACTTGTCCAATCTTGCTTGCTGGATTAAGGAGCATGAGACTTTATCGAGCCGCACATGTGCTGAACACGGAGGTGTCGTCCGTTCGACACTATAGACTGGACTGGATCGTGATTGGATTTCGAAGAGTACGACTACATCAATCGCGTTGTATACGCTTCCGCTTTTGGTCTACAAGGGTATGCAGACACACTCTCCCCCTTGTTGCTATGCATTTCCTACATTAGATCTTGGGTGTTTCGTAGGACTTTTTTTATTTTCATGCTACGTCCCCAACAAAACCGAAGAGCATGTGTGTTGGGTCTACCACAAATTTTCCATCCCCTATAAGAGCACTCGTTTTTCTCCAAGTTAATGGCGGGCCCCCATCCATTTCCTAAAATCTCAGCTATATTTGGCGATGCTCTTGCTTCTAAATAATGCAACCCCATGCTTTTCAAATTCAACTCCTTTATCACACTAGGTAGTATGTAACCTAGCGACGCTTTTCCAATGACTCTCCTTTTCTCAAACAATATCATTATGATTTTCCTAAGGTTGTGGAAAAGGTCAACAAGTGCAAGTTTCTTCACATCGTTAATCCAATTGTTGAAAACCTCTGCCACATTATTGCTAACACACTCAACTTTTGTCATTGCTAAAAATTTGCTTCTTGTCCACACATAGTTGCGATGCATGTTCAAATAGGCTATTGCTTCGGTGCTCTGTGCATTTTTTTCTGGCATTAGTGAATCATGCTTCCCTATGCCCAAGCTGCAGGCCGCATATTATCTAGTATGTCACCTCTGAACTTTTTCTTGAAGTTGAGCATTAGATGCATCATGCATTCTCTATGTTCATAATTTGGGTAGACCTTAGAAATGGCATTCTCCAACCCCTTACATGCACCGGTATGGATTGCAAGCCTTTGTGTCTCTTCAATGGCCAATTTGAACTACTCCATGAACTATGCTCAATTTTGTGTATTTTCTTTCTGAAATATTCCAAATGCTACCAAAAACATCCAACCATGTCCATCTACACCAACTGCGGTTGCCAATTGTCCAATGTATTTCCCATCAAGAAAAGTTGCATCAACCCCCAAATATGGTATACACCCTGCCAAAAACCCATCAATGCATGGTTTGAAGGCAATGAACAACCTATTGAACACATGCACAATTTCACCGTTACCATTGGTAGTTGTTTTTATGTCTATCTCAGATACACTTCTAGGATTGACTGCCAACAATTCATCTCTAAAGCTCCACAACAACTAAAATTCTCTTTATATGGACCTTCTTAATTGATCCTTTGCACGAGCTCTCCCTTTTCAAACATCAACGCATTGAAGCTTAATGCCACAATCCCTTTGCAAACGCTCTCTAAAATGTTTTGCACTCGTCATAGTATTCTCCTCAAGCGCAACCTTCCCTTTATTTGCGAGCCAATATCTAAATTTGTTGCACTTGCAATGAAAAAATCCATGAAAATAGGGGAAATTGTACCTTTTTGTTGCTGTGGATGTAGTGGAGGGTTGGAGGCAGAGGAG
This sequence comes from Hordeum marinum, assembly GCA_022496015.1. Lineage (NCBI taxonomy): Eukaryota > Viridiplantae > Streptophyta > Magnoliopsida > Poales > Poaceae > Hordeum > Hordeum marinum. The sequence continues at coordinate 475,381,837 of CM039678.1, forward strand.
CCACTCAAGGGCGAGGTTGCAGGGAAGGCTGACAAGCTGATCGGTATGGTGTCGAGCAATGGAGCTGCACCATCAGGCTGATCCGAAACGAGTTTGGCGAGGTTGAAATGGAACAGGGGAGGCCGATGAGCTGATATGGGATGAGATGGAGCACATCCTTCTAGGCGGAGCCGCGCCATAGGGCTAGTTGGCGCCAGAGCTAAGGCATTAGGTGACCAGCCATACGCTCAATAGCGAGAGCGACACACGTCAGGCTGCCTAGTCACGATCTCATGAAGGAGGAGGACGATGCGTGAAAGGAGCTGGGGCGGGGGGATGGTTGGTGGCGAGGGTTACAGGGAGAGGGGAGCCGCAGGGCAGCGCCGGCGAGGGTTGCTTCCTCGCACCGTCATGTTCTATTGTTTGCAGAGAGAGAGGGCTTGGGAGTATTTCGTAAATAGTGTTGAGAGCTAGGGATAAGTTTGGAATAGTAACAAAACTGATAAGTTGTCTCCGATTTAACTAACAGAAGAAGTGTGACAACTAACGAAAGTGCTATTCTGACAAGAAAAACTGAGTGTGCAGTGATATATTGGCAAGTTGATTTTTTATAGTGATATTTTGACAAATTATGTTTCTCATGCTGGCAGTCTGGCTATCGTCTCTGTGAAAAACTCCCACGGACCGGCTCGATCACAGACGTCCGTTTATGGCCGAGCGGCGACCCTCGCCGTGCGATTGCCATCCTCTGCTTCACAAAGGGCACTTCTCCAAAACCTTAACCCCCGACCACTCTTCTACCTTTCCTCCCCTCCCGCCGCCGCCGCCTCCGCCTCCGCCACCGCCCGTACGAGCGAGCATGCCCAGCGCGTTCCACTCCCTCCGCCCCTCGCTAATCAAGCGGAAACGCAAGCAGAAATCCACGCGCCGCCGCGGGAAGCACCCCAAGAAGACCAGCGAGTCGACGAACCTCGCCGCCGGAGGCGGAGACGCCTCCTTCGACCTAAAGAACTCCACTTCCGTGTCCACCGCATCTGGGTGCGGCGTAGGAGGCAGCCTCGTCCAGCCGCTCGGGAACCTCCTCCTCGCCGCCGCCGGGCGCGCCAACCTCCGGGACTCGGGCCTCGGCGGGCTTCGCCAGCTCCCCGACGACCTCCTTGTCGACGTCCTCGGTCTCCTGCCCGCCCGCGACCTCGCCGCGCTCTCCGCGGCCTCCAAGGCGCTCTACGTCATCTCCTCCCACGACCCGCTCTGGCGGGCCATCGTCCTCGACGAGCTCGGCGGCGACTTCGCGTTCGCCGGCTCGTGGCGCGTCACCTACATCGCCGCCGTGTCTGGCGGCGCCCATCGCCCTCCGCGCGCCCTTGAGATCAGTGGCTTCTACTCGGACTACCTCTTCCAGAGCTGGCTGTGCGCCAACATGGAGATGCGGGCCGAGTGGCTCCAGCGGGACACCATTGACCGCCGCCGCAGCTTATCCGTGGAGAGATTCATCGCAGAGCACGAGGAGCCGAACTGGCCGGTGCTGCTTGAGGGGTGCCTTGATTCCTGGCCGGCGTTGCAGAAATGGACGAGGGAATATCTGCTGGAAGTCTCAGCTGGCAAGGAGTTCGCCGTCGGTCCGGTGAGCATGCCACTGGATAGGTACTTCCTCTACTCCGACAATGCGGAGGAGGAGAGGCCATTGTACCTATTTGACTCCAAATTTGCCGACAAGGTTCCGGAGATGGGGAGTGACTATGAGGTGCCGGTGTACTTCCAGGAGGACCTGTTCAAGGTGCTTGGGGAGGAGAGGCCGGATTATAGGTGGGTTATCATTGGTCCAGCTGGATCAGGGTCATCGTTCCATGTAGATCCTAACTCGACATCGGCGTGGAATGCTGTGATCAAGGGAGCCAAGAAATGGGTGATGTTCCCACCGGAGGTGCCACCACCAGGCGTCCACCCAAGTTCGGATGGGGCAGAGGTCACTAGCCCTGTATCTATCATGGAGTGGTTCATGAACTTCTACGGAGCCTGTAGGACATGGGAGAAGAGGCCAATTGAGTGTGTATGTCGGGCTGGGGAGATCGTATTTGTGCCTAATGGATGGTGGCACTTAGTTATCAATCTTGAGGAGTCCATTGCCATCACTCAGAACTATGTGAGCAGGTTAGATTTCAAGTTGCATACAATTTCTCTGTTTTTTCAATTCATATGTGTTCCCTACTATACTTGCTAAGCAATCATCAGGAAGCGCAAATACATGAGCCTCTGCAATATGTATGCTTCATCTAGGGAGAACGGCTGTACTATTTTGTACCTTCTGTATGAACACAGTCCCAAGCTATTATCCCCATGCCACTTGAACAAATTAAGTGTATACAGCCAGAATTACAAGAAATTCCAATCTCAAAAGAAATTAAATTCAAAACCAAGGTTCTAAACTTCTAACTCTATATTTGTTGCTTTAGAAAATCACTTTTTGTTGATAGAAATCTGGGTATTGCTGTGTATTCTTCAATTTCGCTATATGCACAACATTTCAGCAATCTGCATTGTCAGATACATGTGTTGTTGCTATTGTGTCAGTTACGAATTATGGTCAACAACAACATTATGGTCAACAACAACAACAACAAAGCCTTTAGTCCCAAAGAAGTTGGGGTAGGCTAGAGGTTAAGTTAAGAAGATTACTCATCTTCCAAAATAATTTCTCTTTGGTTTAAGAACCTTGGTTCAGATACATGACAGCTTCCTTCCTCACAATCACATAATTTTGATCAACTTTAGCCTTTGAACCAAGGAAGATTAAGCTGAGCCTGGCTTTAGCTCAGTATCTCTGTTTCTGGGGCAGCTACATGGTTGAACAGATATGAAAAATTCTTTAACTTGATGATTTCAGCATAATGTAACTTGTTTTTGCGAGGTAAAATGCTATTTGCATCAAAAATATATAGCTTAATAAAATGGTTTCTCTTTCTATCCTTGTGAAATGTCCAGGAGGAACCTGTTGAATGTTCTTGACTTTCTCAAGAGGCCCAATGCAAGTGAACTTGTGTCAGGGACCAAGGACAGGGTGAACCTGCATGACAAGTTCCGGAACGCCATCAACACAGCTTACCCCGGAACGATTAGTCAGCTTGAAGTTGAAGCTCAGCAGAAGGCTGCTGCTCGGAAGAAGAAAGTTGCATTCTGGGATTCTGCTGCAGACGCTAATACTGGAGGATTCAAGTTCTCCTTTTGATCTTCTTGCAGCAGCTAGGTCTGTGGACTTAACATTTTATCTTATCCTGTTTACATGAGCAATCACATTTGATTTGCTTTGAGAACCTGGTTCATGGGCCTTCGCATTGATCTGCTTGCAGTGAAGCAGATTAGTTTGACTGTACAAGGCTATGAGCATCCTAAAACTTTGGAAGAGCTTAACCTTATGTCATTGCTCCCGATTGTTGTTGTAAGATTCGACCATATACATCATGAAAAATTGCTCTTTGATCTTAAAAAAATTGGGCAGATTTTTTTTTTTTTTTGCATTTTTGAAAGTTGACAGTGCACTAAAATTATAGCATATTCAATCTGCAAATACGCGTCATTACTTGTGTTCATGCATTAGAGATCACTCGTACCTTGGTATCTCTGTGGTTTGTTTGTATGAAGTATTACAAATGGGGTTGTGATCATGTTTTTTCGGACTTCTTAATCACTGTGGTATTCTTCTGTAGCTCACTCCAAACGTCAAGTAGAAGATAAGACAGTTTCAGAACATCGTTGTCTTTTTTGTACTTGATTCAGTGATTCAGTCCACCTCAGGCTTGGGCACTGGAAAAGAAAACCAACCTTTTTGTATTGGAGTGTCTGGATACTCTAGAGATGTCCACACTTACAACTTTCTGAAAGCTTTAGTCAGTAAAACTAATTAAGATGGCACAGCTATGAAGATTGAAAAATACCATGCAAAGGTGCAGAGTAAGTATCCTGAAGCTGTCACTCAGATAAGTCATCCAACACAAGCCTTGCATAAAGCATCACCTGAAATGGAGGAATCGACACATCTTCAGGTGCAAATCAATAACATAAGAGCATCTCCAATAGATGGTTCAAATTTCGGCGGTCCAAACCGGTGATGGTTCAAATTTGGAGCACCAAAAAGTGCTTTTTTACATCTCCGAAAAAGGCTCAACTCTAACAGATGGTCCAAAACGGAGATGTCAAAAAAAAATGCATCTCCAACAGATGGTCCAAATCAAAGATGAAAAACCGGGCGTGCGGCTGCGGTTCACCCACTGTACAGCTGCGGTTTTGCATTAAATATCACTTCAAATTTGATATAAACTGCAACATTATCATAGTTCAAATCATAACAAAAGTGCATCATCATCATCATCATAGTGTGAAATCCCTCTAGCAAAAGTGCAATGTCCCAATCAAGGTTTTTTGGCCTACACATGAATATCATTCATGCGGATCATCAACACCATCGGCGTTGTGAACCGTGGTACGATCATCATCATCACCGGCTTCTTTGTCGACGTTGTGAAGTGGTGAAGTATCGTTGCCGAGAGCATGACCGGAAGCACCTTCATTGCCTCCCATGTCGCTCATGTTGCCACCCATCGTGTTGCCACCAAAGCCACCTCCCATGCCGGTCATGTTGCCTCAAAAGCCACCTCCCATGCCAAATGCACCATTCATGCCACCTTTCATAATGTTCATGTAGCCACCCATGGCTCCTACCATGCCTCCTCCCAAGCCTCCACCCATGGCACCTACCATGCCTCCTCCCAAGCCTCCAAGCCTCCACCCAAGCCTCCACTCATGCCTCCTCCCTCCCCTGCCTCCTCCCAAACCTCCACCCAAGCCTCCACCCATGCCTCCTCCCCTGCCTCCTCCCAAGCCTCCATCCATGCCTCCTCCCATGCTTCCACCCATGCTTACTCCCATGCCTCCTCCTATCATCATTTGCCTCATTAGCATTTGCTTCTTCATGAGCATTTCATCGCGACAATGTTCAACATAGGCATTTGCCTTGGGATCAAGACTAGATGTGTCCATGAACATAAACTTGAGTGCCTTATCCTCGACCATCTTCATCTCCTCGGCCGCGGCCTTTTTCTCCTCTAGTTCCACCTTCTTTTCTTCGGCCACCGCCAACCTCTCCTCGGCCGGCACCCTCTTCTCGTCGACCGCCACCCTCCGCTGCTCGGCCTCACTCCTCTCCTCTATTTCCTTGAGCTTCAACATCCTTTTTTCTTTGGCATACTCTTTCCTCGCCATGACAATGGCATAAAATCCTTCCTTGAGATCATTATCTCCATCCTTGGTTCCCTTCACTTTCTTGTTTCCATCAGGCCTATATGATTTGGTGGCAGAGTTAGGAGTGTGGCTCGTATCCTCAACGGTATCATCTTCTTCATCCTCAATCACCACACTCTTCTTCTTTGAAGCATCAAAAGTTTCTCTAGTTTTCCACTTCTCCACATCCTTGAGCTCTTTATAGCAATGATGAAAAGTGAAAGCTTTTCCTTTCTTTTTCTTCTTCTCGCCTTTCATGTTCCGCTTTCGAAACAATCCTTGGGCAATCATTTTCTACGATAAAACAACCAACACATCATCATCAAATCACAATAAAACAATCAAAGATGAAAACACGCACGAAGAGGAAATATTTATCAAATCACTATCACGGCAACCACTTAGGTTCATGCGAGCAACATTTGACAAGCAACCGGCCCACTTTTGGCATTCGGCATTGATGGTGGACCAACGTTGACGAATAGAGTCACTCGAACGGAAGTGGCCACTTTTGTTACGCTCATCGAAGTAATCCTTGATGCGTTGCCAATAGGTGTTAAGGGTTTGGTCGCTTTCAACGGATGCATCTTGAGAGACTTTCTTCTGCATATCAACACATCCTCCGCATTGGTATAATTTCCACTTCTTCCCTTCGCAACAAAGCCCTCATCGTCCATGTCAAGATCGTCATCACCAATTGGGTTTCATATTCTTGTGATACATACTCGTGCGACACAAAATCATCATTTGCCACATTTGTTGCGTGCAGAAAAGCTTCGTCATCAAGACTACAATTGAATGTACAAACATTCAACATCACTTCAATTTGAAACAATAAACGAGAGCAAAAAAATATTTTTTTTACCTTTGCGACATTTCATCGAACATGTTGGAGGCGGTGGCCGTCGGCATGGCCAAATCTTCCTCCACGGACGGCGGTGGCGGTGGCGGAGGTGGAGGGCAAGCTCCTTGGCTGCTGGAGGACGTGGCCGGCCCTAGCTGCGAGTCATTGGCCCGAGCTGCCACGGCTGCCTTTGATTTTTTGGCCGGCCACGCCGCATTTTTGGCCGGGTTCCGACAGCGATTAGCCGACCGTTTTCGTGACTTCGGCGCCTTCGAAGGAACCGCCGGCGCAACGGCGACCGGCTGGGGCGGCACGAATCCGGGGCGGCGGGCGGGGGCGGAGGCATGGAAGAGGCGGCGGCGACGACGTGGGTCAGCCCACCTGCTGCAGCGGCGGCGGAGAAGGCGGCGGGGTCGTCGGCAGGGGGGGAGGAAACAGGCGGGTCACGGCCGCGCGGTCGGGAGGTGAAAGGAGAAAGAACTAGCGGGTTGGGCGTTCGCGCGCGGCTACGGTTTTTACATCACTTGCACCTGGTGATGTAAATTTGCATCACCAAGTTTTCGTTTTTACATCACCAGGAGGCCACGGTCCAAATTTTTATACATATGGACCGTCTGTTGGAACAGTGTTTTTTGTTCCAAACGGTCGAAAAATTAAGTATTTTTACATTTGGATCATCTATTGGAGATGCTCTAAGTATAGGGAAATTTTGGTTTGGTAAAATATGCATTGATGACAGTCAGAAACTCGTAAATCGGTAACTTCAATGGCACCACGAACTAAGAGAATTTTGTATTCTAATCAACTTCATATGCGTCCCCCATACTATCAGTACGTGATTTTAAGCCAAATGGCTTGATACCTCATGTGGATTATGCCCTCCTGAACAAGATGTGGTTCACATCTTCTGGCCCTCTACAATTCTCGCAAGAACCCCCTCTCTTTTGGAGGTATAAGAGCATCTTCAATAGTAATTCGCAAATTTCCTCCTGCATACGTTTGTGGATAGGAGGGGTCAGTTCGTGGACACGGATATAAAAGGACAGCAGCCAACGCTAGCCGCATACATCGGACCAACAATTCAAACCAACCTCAAGAAATTCTATCAAATCGGACAGACTTCATTCAAGTTTGGATATAATTTACATAAAACGATCGATATTTCGACTGTTTAACTAAAAATTAAACCCTATACCGAACGACCACCTCATATGTGTGGCGCCCCTGCCCTGCCGCATCGTCGTCTCCGTCGATGTCGTCCCCGTGGTCCCTCCAACGGTGGAACGACACCGGAGGGACGTGACAGCCTTGTTCGATAGCTGCCTACCGCTCGTGGAGGAGCCATCTTGCCCTCTATTGTGCCGTGCGGAGTGCCGCCACGACCACTGCAGACGTGGCCTTTGGAGCCCTGGCGACGACCTTGTCACGACCGATGTTGGCAGAACAATCGCTAAGCGGCCACTACTCGCCGATCTTGTCGAGCTCGCCGTCAAGGCGGCGGCGACGCCTGGTGACTGTCTTCACGGTGGTCATGGAACAGTCGAGCGCCCACACCACGGCAAGGTCCGGGACATTGTGGACCCATTCTGATGTCGCGTCTGTATTGGCGAACGCGGAGCAGAGATCGACATTGCATCGGTCATACCTCGTCTGCTACCACGCCGCGTGCTCGACTTGGACACCATGGCCAGAGAGCCAAAGGCACCACTGTAACTGTCGCCTCCCAGGTAGTGGAGGATGCGGTCACGCGCATTGACGACTGCGGGCGGCACCTCCTCCTTTATCTTGTGACGGTGGCGTCTAGGTGGTGAGGATGGCCCGTCGATTCCCGCTTTGCGACGAGGGCGACGTCGGCTTCGGCTTCACGTGGCAAGGGTGCTGGGGGAACGCGGGTTCCTGCTTCAGGCGGCCTCTGATGTGGAGGTCGTGGTTGCGTGGCGGGGATGCCGACTCGTCCTTCACCTTCCGAAGCGAGGATGTCGGTCTCGTGCTTGACGCAGGTCCGCGACGGGGATGGTGGCTCCTCCTTCACGTGCGCCGGTGATGGTGGCACCGGTCCCATCTGACAAAGCGAACACTCAGTCATGATCTCCATCTGACGGACAAAGAGAGAGCCACTTCTGATTGCATTCATGGCTGGTTTTGCGGCTGCTCCTTCCCGTCGCTGGAGGAGATGACTATCTCCTCCTTACCAGAGGAGCCTGCCGATGGCCCCCGTGAGCGAGGGTGACATCGCCACGATCCGCCAAACGACAAGCTCCCACCGGTGCTGCCTGTCGATATGGAGAACCAGGACTTCGGCATCGCCGCTAGTTGATCTCGGAGAGGATGTAGAGGTCGGAGAGAAGGAAATAATCAATGAGGGGGAGAAGAATGGTGGGGTGCTCTGCACGGCATCGGAACGCGGCTTAAATAGTTGCTGCCAAGCTAGGCGGTGGGGCGGGGCCTGCTGCAATGCAGCGCAGCTGTGTGAGTTAGTTTCTCGGGACGTGGCGTCCATATTGAAGCTGTGGCGCCTAGGATGTCGCGTCCGTCTGTGCCGCCTTCCTATCCGGTCAAATTGCGGCTTCAGTGACGGCCGGTGCATGCTCTTGGCCACCATGAACGCGGCGTGGCAAGCGGTGCGACACGTGAGATGAAAATCACGGAAAGGGTGGGTGCGGGGGTTTGGGTGGGCCAAGGCGGTGAGAATTGGGCTTGAAGCGGTCCAGACTCCCGCAAAGACCCCATGGTTGTCGCCGGTTTGCGGGAGAAATCGTGTCCGGACCGCTCCACGGATCGATATAGGACCGCGTTGAATGGCTTCTGCGGTCCGGACAGATGCGGGTGGTTTGCGGATCCGCCCTGGGGATGCCCTAAGGCTGAAGGCAGGCGGTCCCGGACCGCATGCCAAAGGAAAGACCCGAGTTATAAGAGTGGTTGTCATCGATCAAAGTTTTTTAGCATGCCGGATGGAATGCCACGAATGACTCCGTATACATGGATTTGACCGAGATGAGAGCAACTACGACCAAACCTCACAAATTTGGTCCTTCGTACGCCTGCCAACACATCGGAGCACGTGCACAGATAGTGCCTATCTGCCAGTCCTTGTTTGTAACCTTTCTCCACATTTAAAATCTCAAATTCATGCAAATACATGCACACCAATATTACACGCAAACGATAAATAAGGCATATAAATAAAAAAATATGTGGCCTTAAGACATGTGGTGTCTCCCATCCGGATTTCAGCATCAATGACATCTGCGGCCTTACCATAAATAAGCATTATGAGAGTAGCCGTGCATTTCGACACAGGAAAGAAAAAAAGTTGTATGTAACAATCCTTTCTCGGTTTCAAGTAGTCAACGGTCTCCTCCTGACATTCATTACATGCAAGAACATTTTTTTTCTCATTCAAAGATGGCTCGAAAAACCCTTCATGGTACGTGGGTCTGGTGTGAAATAATCCTTATCGATAAGCTTTGCGACAACGATTTTATCCCGAGGAACAACTCTTCACCTTTTAGCGAACCCTTGAAGTTTAGTGGATGCTCCTCTTGCGTCTTCGGTTCTTCTTGGATGCTCATCATCATTTCAGCATCCTCATCCTCCGAACCCGATGAATTGACAAACTCTTTGTATATGGATTCATCAAGGTCCATTTTCCCATACCCATTATCCGACTATGAATCCACTGTTTTCCTATAAATGAGACAAAATAATAGAAAACTGGTTAGACAATACATCACAAACACAGAGCTCGAGATGTATGCCTGGAGGACTTGGACATATCAGTGCGACTTCTGATGGCGGCACGATCGCTGGTGTTGTGGATTGGGCCCTCCTGTGACGACTTGTGGGTTGGGGATGACAGCGGGGCTAGGGTGGAGACGGAGCTATGGTGGTGGCTATGCGGACATGGTAGAAAAGAGGACTCAAAGAGGGAAGGTCGAGCTAGATTGCAGATTTCTTTAAGAGATTTGGGATGGCCCCTGTCGTCAGTACGACGTGACAGACATGTACGGGATCGCTCAGGCGTCCCCATATCCACCCCACATATGTACCGGGTCTAGCGGTGCCGGACAACCCTAACATATAGGGATGTTTTTGAGACGTCTGGTTGGTTGGCATTTTTATGACCCGCCTCGACTAGACTTACAGGAAATGTTTGAGGGTCTAGTTGTATATCCTCTAGGGCTTCTAGGTCCTAGTGAACCTTGTCCCTTTTCTATCAGAGTTGGACACATTCTTTTATTTATCAAAAACGTTTGGAGTCAGCTGGCTGACTTTTCTCCAAGTGTCTATCGCCTTAGTAGCTGTCGGATCCGGTTTTGATCAGATGGCTTGCAAACAACCACTACCCACATTTCAGGTTTGCAACTTGTCCCCTATTGCATTTCCATTGACCGTAAAAAGGGGCCAACTACCCCAACCTCCTAGCCTATGACTAGTCGTGACGTCCCATACTAGGTTGTCTCACCTACACCGTCCCCGCATCGCCCGAGTCCGCACCTACATTGTCCTTGTTGGGGAACGTTGCATGGGAAAGAAAAAAATTCCTACGATCACCCAAGATCTATCTATGGAGATGCATAGCAATGAGAGGGGAGAATGTGTCTACTTACCCTTGTAGACTGTTAAGTGGAAGCATATATTACGCGGTTGATGTAATAGTACTCTTTACAATTCAATCGCGGTCCAACCCGATCCAGCGCCGAACGGACGACACTTTCGCATTCAGTACACGTGCAGATCAATGACGTCTCTGCCTCCTTGATCCAGCAAACGAGTGCGGAGAAGTAGATGGGATCTCGGTCATCACGACGGCATGATGAAGATGGTGGTGGAGCAGTGTCAGCACGGCTTCGCCAAGCGCCTTCGAAACTACGAACGAGGAAGAACTCAGGAAGACAGGAGAGGGGTTGCCCAAGGGAATGGGGAAGGAATTTTCCAAGGCTGCCCTCCCCTCCTCTATTTATAAGAGCAAGGGGGAGGGGGAGGGGGCCCTAGGGGGAGGAGTGCCCTCCAAGGCAAGTGGAGGGCCCTCCCCCTTAGGGTTTCCCTTCCCCTAGGCACATGGACCTTAAGGGGCTGGTGCGCCTGGTTCAATAAGGAGCCCCCCTCCCCCACAGCCCATGCATGCCCTAGGGGTTGGAGGGACCCTTCCGAAACCTTTCTGGCACAATACCGATAAAACCTGAAACTTTTCTAATAGCTAAAATATGACTTTTCATATATAAATCTTTATCTTCGAATCGTTCCGGAGCTCCTCAGGCCGCTCCAATCCAGCCCACTGCCGCCTACCTACCAACATACATGGCTCGAAGCTGCCGACCCGAGCCCCAAACCGCATCAGGCGACGAGGCAAACAACCGACAACAGTTTTGGGCCGAGCTCCACCAATCCACCTAGGAGAGGGATAGCAAGCGAACACATTTTTTGGTTGCTTTGGTTTCTTTTCTACAAAAAGTATCATGTGTCTCTGAAAAAATCTCAACCAAAACATTCGTAAATGTCATCCCTCACGAGTCACGACGAACGTTCGCCAGCTATCGGGGTCCGAAGAAAAAGGGGACCGCGTGTCATTTTTCTACTCTAGTTCTGTTTTTTTTTGGGGGCTTGAATACCCATAGCGCGGCATCACGCAGTGGGTGGGATCCAACTCATCTGACGCGTGCTTCGGGAATGCTCATCACCTCTCTTTTATTTTGGCGGGAGGGAATGCACGAATTGTCACCATCACCCGGCCACTCTCACGCCTTAGTTAAATCGCTCTCGCGTTGCATATGAGCTTTCAGCCAGACCAGAGGCTAGCCACGACGAAGGCCATGGAAATTTGGCTTTGCCATTAGGAGAAGGGCAGGTGGCCTGCAGCTCAGGGCACGCGGTTGACTTGCCCTTCTAGTCAGTCATACACTCATACGCAAAGGGCCTCGATCGAATATTTCATAAGGAATTTACGGGCAGTTTAGAAGAACAATTTAGAATGGGTATGAGATTAGCTAGGCCCCATAAGGCATTCAATAGAAAAACATTCAGAAAGAAGTCATGGCTAATGATACGGAAAAATTCCAAGGAAGCAGGTCAGCTGCTAATTAAGCTGCTACTCCATCGCTAAGTATCAAAATGTTTCCAATAATATACAGTCATGCATACAAGCCAGCAAATGTTTTAAACTCTGTACAGTTACATCCCTGGATTCGATAATAGAGATCGATGTCGATCAAAGGCAGGAAATTGATGGGTGGTGAAGAAGACGACCATTACCATGTACAGCTCTTAGGAGGAGGAGGAGAAGGAGAAGAAGGAGCGCTTGGTGGGCACCCTGCCGACGGCCTTCATGAAGTTGGCGAGCTCCATGACCCTGGCCGTCTTGGTCCCGCGCGCCGCCTCCGCCGACGCCCGCTTCTCCTCCGCCTTCCGCCGCGCCCGCGCCACCTCGTTCTGCGCCTTCTCCGTCGCCTTGGCGCGCTCCTCCTCCAGCTTCCTCTGCAACCAAAACCAACCAGCAATTCTTGATCTTACTTAAGAGCAAGGATCGAACGAGAAGGAATCGAGCAAGGGAAAAATTTCTAACCTCGATCTTGCTGAGGTAGGTGGTGGCCGTGTGGATCTGCTGGTTCTCCCACCCGTTGATGACGACCTCCTCCCGCTTGAACTTGTTGTTGATCTTCGCCACCTCCTCCGCCTGCCACGCCGCCACCTTCGCCTCCGCCTCGTCCTTCTTCACCTGCCGCACCTCCACCACCTCCGCCGCGGGCGCCGCGCACGAAGACGACGACGGCGCCGCCGCCGGCAGCGGGCGCCCGGTGTCCGCCACGATGGCCAGCGGGTTCGTCTCCGGCACGGGCTCGTGCTCCCCGATCCGCGCCAGCTGCAGGTCGTTGCTCGCGGCGCCGGAGTCCCCGGGGCCGGGGCAAGGGTCGGCTGGCGGCCCGCCCCCCGCGTCCACCATGGCGTTGAACTCGCGGCCCATGCTGGCCATGAACTGCTCGTCGGAGTAGGACGACAGCGACCGCTGGCTGGCCACGTCCCAGGAGGGCTGCCGCAGCGGCGCCGGCGCCGGGGACGGGTGGATGTCGCGGAAAGTCGCCCCGCCGCCGTCGGCGTCCACGTCCACGTCGTCCTCCGCCGGGGCCGACGGCGTCGCCAGCCGCTGCAGCCGCTCGCTCACCGACATGTGGTCGATCGGATCGGAGCTGCTCATCGGAGGACAGCGCCGGTGGATAGGATCCGGTGGAGTGGCCGGCCCAGTTCTTGGAGGTGGAGTTGGTGCGTGTAGCGTAGCTAGGCACAAAGGCTAGCGGCTGTGGGAGCGAGGAGTGGAGAGGAGATGAGAAAAGGAGGGGCGCGGCTCGTGGACGGGCGAGGGGATAACGACTCTGCCGGCCGGCATACGGGGGTACACGTATTGCTCAAGCTTGCGGGTAATGTTGTGCTGATGAATGAATAGCATAATTTTTCACAGAAATATTTTTTTTGCGAGGTACATAAATACTCCCGTCTCAAAATAAGTGTCGCAAATTTTATACTAAACTAATATAAATTTTATACTAGATCGACATTTATTTTGAAACGGAGGGCGAAAGTATTCAACAATGATGAAATTATTTGTTAATTGGCGAGGCAGCGATGTCTGCCCTCCGCGGGCATGTACACATTACTACGTGACGCTTTCTTTTTTAACGAAACATTAGCTTTATTTATAAGAAATAACTTTACATCGTTAATAAGAAAAGATACGATATTATTCATAGGCTCCTCAAATCAATCTTTTGTGAGAGAGAATTTATCTAACCTAACAAGTTCATGAACAACCTTATTTACCTTTCTACTATAATGTTCAAACCTAATAAGAGAAAAATCAGTCATAAAGTAACATTCATCAAACACTTCGGCGCCACTCCCGTTGAGTGTTCTCCATTTTTCTTTGTATGAATCACTTTTCTATGGTCAGATTTAACAACAAGACCATTGCATCCCATCTCATGTGCAAGTAATAAGCCAAACCTTAGAGCCAACGTTTCCGCTGTCAAAATATCTACACACCAACCCATCTTCCAATTCCCACCAACAATGAACCTTGCTTCGTCATATCCAAGGATAGCCCCAGCTATGCCCCGAAGTACGTCATGATCAAAAGACGCATTGATATTCAACTTCACAAAACCCATAGGAGGACTTCGCCATCCCTCCATTCTATTTCTTGCCTTTAGGGAGTGTGCACTAACATAGTTTGTCATCATAGCACGAGCCCCCATTGAAACTTGGTATGTATCTTAAGACTTTCCGTCATGAACCAATTTACATCTGTCCCACCATAAATATTAAGCTGTTATGGAAACCAATTAACGTAAATTCTGGATGCCCAATATAGATAGCTCTTGCTATGGCATAAGAAGTAAGAACTCAAAGACTATCTCTCCCGCACGAATTATGGCACTTGGTTTCACTGAGTAATGCAATGGAGTTGGTCCTGGAGCCCTTTTCTTTGGGAAAAAAATATTTGTTAATGGGTGTGTGTCAATAAAAATAAAAATGAAATAAATGTAAAAGTTTAGTAATAGCTAGGTAAAAGAGTTTAGTATAAACAATGTGATGTTATAGAGCAAGCAGTATGTAATTTACGTAAATCGTTTTCCTAGGAGACTCACGGAAGAGGCTGTTGGGGAACGTCACATGGGAAACAAAAAATTTCCTATGTTCACGCAATACCTATCCATGGTGATGAGCATCTACGAGAGGGAGAGTGGATTTACATACCCTTGTAGATCGCTAAGCGGGAAGCGTTAAGAAACGCGGTTGGTGTAGTCGAACGTCTTTGCGATCCAAATCGTCGAGCGTCCCGCGATCCAATCACGATTCGTCCCGATCAATCACCGAACGGACGGCACCTCCGCGTTCAGCACACGTACAACTTGATGACGATCTTCGCCTTCTTGATCCAGCAAGAGGGAGTAGAGAGGTAGACGAGTTCTCTAGCAGCGTGACGGCGCTCCGGCGATGGTGGTGGAGCTATTCCGGCAGGGCTTCGCCTAAGCAATGTAGAAATCCGATCTAGAGGAGAAACTATGCACTGGAGGAACGGGTAGCACGTGGCTGAAAATATAGTGCCAAAACCCTAAAACCCTCTAGTATATATAGGAGGAAAGGAGGAGGAGGCTTGGCTCCCAAGGAGCCAGCCCTTGGGTCGGCCGAACCAGGAGGGAGGAGTCCTCCTCCTCCACTCCTAGTAGGATTAGGACTCCTTCCTAATTTAACCCTTTTGCCTTTTCCCACCTTTTTCCTTTTGAGATTTTTCTTTCCAGCCGCATGGGCCCTTTGTAGGCCTTCCTCCAGCCCACTAAGGGCTGGTATTCATCCTCCCACAACCCATGTAGCCTCTTGGGTCAAAATTGTTGGGGAACATTGCATGAGAAACAAAAAATTTCCTACGCACACGCAAGATCTATCCATGGTGATGAGCATCTATGAGAGGGAGAGTGGATCTACATACCCTTGTAGATCGCTAAGCGGGAAGCGTTAAGAAACGCGGTTGGTGTAATCGAACGTCTTCGCGATCCAAATCACCAAGCATTCCGCGATCTCATCATGATCCATCCACGATCTAATCACGATCCGTCCCGCGAACTCATCACGATCCGTCCCACGATCTCATCACGATCCGTCTCGCGATCTTGATCACGGTTCTTCCGATCTAGCGTCGAACGGACAACACCTCCGCGTTCAGCATACGTACAGCTCGATGACGATCTCCGCCTTCTTGATCCAGCAAGAAGGAGCGGAGAGGTAGATGAGTTCTCCGGCAGCGCGACGGCATTGTGGCGATGGTGATGGAGCTATTCCAGCAGGGCTTTGCCTAAGCACCGCTGAAAACCGATCTAGAGGAGAAACTGCGATCTAGAGGAGAGGTAGCACGTGGCTATTAGGGTTAGCTTTTTCCTCTAAATCCTCTAGTATATATAGGAGGGAGGAAGGGGAGGAGGCAGCCTCAAACCCTCAAGGTTTGGTCGAAATTGGAGGTGGAGGAGTCCTACTCCAATCCTATTAGGAGTAGGATTCCTCCTTTCCACTTGGAAACTCTTTCCACCTCTCCACCTTTGGATTTTTTCCTTCTCAAACCACTCCAGCTGCATGGGCCCTTAGAGGAGGCTTAGGCCAGCCCACCAGGGGCTGGTTTACCTCCTCCCACATCCCATGTAGCCTCTTGGGTCGAAATACCTCTCCCGATGGTCCCCCGATACACTACCGGCACTCCCGGTACACTACCGATGAGCCCGAAACTTTTCCGGCGACCAAAATAGGACTTCCTATATATCAATATTTACCTTCAGACCATTCTGGAGCTCCTCGTGACGTCCTGGATCTCATCCGGGACTCCGAACAACCTTCGGTCACCACCATATATAACTCTATACTACCAAAACGTCACCGAACGTTAAGTGTGCAGACCCTGCGGGTTCGAGAACTATGTAGACATGACCGAGACACCTCTACGGTCAATAACCAATAGCGGGACCTGGATGCCCATATTGGTTCCTACATATTCTATGAAGATCTTTATCGGTCGAACCTCTATATCAAGGATCCAGTTAATCCCGTATGATGTTCCTTTGTTGTTCGGTATGTTACTTGCCCGAGATTCGATCGTTGGTATCTCCATACCTAGTTCAACCTCGTTACCGACAAGTCTCTTTACTCGTTTCGTAATACAAGATCCCGTGACTAACACTAAGTCACATTGCTTGCAAGGCTTATTGTGATGTTGTATTACCGAGTGGCCCTGAGATACCTATCTGTCACACGGAGTAACAAATCCCAGTCTTGATCCATGCCAACCCAACAGACACCCTCGGAGATACCTGTAGAGCACCTTTATAGTCACCTAGTTACGTTGTGACATTTGATACACACAAGGTACTCCTCCAGTGTCAGTGAGTTACATGATCTCATGGTCATAGGAACAAATATTTGACATGCAGAAAACAGTAGCAATAAACTGACATGGTCATATGCTACGTTTGCAGTTTGGATCTTGTCCATCGCATCATTCTCCTAATGACGTGATCCCGTTATCAAATGACATCTCATGTCGATGACTAGGAAACCATAGCCATCTTTGATCAACGAGCTAGTCTATTAGAGGCATACTAGGGACATGGTGTTGTCTATGTATCCACACATGTATCTGAGTTTCCGATCAACACAATTATAGCATGGATAATAAACGATTATCATGAACAAGGAAATATGATAATAACCAATTTATTATTGCCTCTAGGGCATATTTCCAACAGTCTCCCACTTGCACTAGATTCAATAATCTAGTTCAGATCACCATGTGATTCGCATTGTTATGAATCTAACACCCAATGAGTTCTGGGGCTTGATCATGCTTTGCATGTGAGAGAGGTCTTATAGTCAATGGGTCTACGACATTTAGATCTATGTGTACTTTGCAAATCTCTATGTCAAACTGTAAACACTGCTACCACACTCCACTTGGAGCTATTCCAAATGGCTGCTCTACTATACGTATCCGGATTGCTACTAAGAGTCATCCGGATTGGTGTCAAAGCTTGCATCGACGTAACTCTTTACGACGAACTCTTTCTTACCTCCATAATCGAGAAACATTTCCTTAGTCTTTTAGTTACTAAGGATGATCTTGACCGCTGTCCAGTGATCCACTCATAGATCACTCTTGTACCCCTTGACGGACTCATGGCAAGGCACACACAGGTGTGGTACACAACATGGCATACTATACAGAGCCTATGGCTAAGGCATAGGGGACGACATTCGTCCTTTCTCTTTCTTCTGCCGTGGTCAAGCTTTGAGTCTCACTCAACTTCACACCTTACAAAGCAGGCGAGAACACTTCTCTCTGACTAATCCATTTTGAACTCTTTCAAAATCTTGTCAAGGTATGTACTCATTCAAAGTCTCCTCAAGCATCTTGATCTATCTCTATAGATCTTGATGCTCAACAATTAGGTAGCTTTATCCAGGTCTTCCTTTGAAAAACTCCTTTCAAACAACCCTTTATGCTTTCTAGAAATTCTACATCATTTCCGATCAACAATATGTCAACCACATATGCTTATCAGAAACTCTATAGTGCTCCCACTCACTTTATTGTAAATACAAGTTTCTCATAAAATTTGTATAGACTCAAAAACTTTGATCACCTCATAAAAGTGTATATTCCAACTCCGAGCTGCTTGCTTCAGTCCATAGAAGGATCACTCAAGCTTGCTCACCTTTTAGCATCCTTAGGACTGACAAAACCTTCTGGTTGTATCACATACAACTTTTCCTCGAGTAAACTGTTAAGGAAACGATGTTTTGTCATCCATCTACCATATTTCATAATTGAAAAATACAACAACTGCTAACATAATTCCAACAGACTTTAGCATCGCTACGAGTGAGAAAGTCTCATCGCAGTCAACTCTTTGAACTTGTCGGAAACTTCTTTGTGACAAGTCGAGCTTTATAAATGGTGACATTTACCATCAGCGTCAGTTTTCATCTCAAAGGTCCATTTGTACTCGACGACCTGCCGTCCAACGAGCAAGTCTACCAAAGTCTATACTTGGTTTTCATACATGGATCCTTTCTCGGATTTCATGGCCTCTAACCATTTGTCAGAATCCAGGCCCATCATCGCTTCTTCATATCTCGTAGGTTCATCGTTGTCCAACAACATGGCCTCCAAGACAGGGTTGTCGTACCACTCACGAGCAGTACGCATCCTTGTCGACCTACGAGGTTCGATAGTAACTTGATCCGAAGCTTCATGATCATCATCATTTACTTCCTCTTCAACTGACGTAGGTTCCACAGAAACATCTTTCTGCGTTGTGCTACTCTCTGGTTGAAACAAAGGTTCAACAACCTCATCAAGTTCTATCTTCCTCCCACTCAATTCTTTCGAGAGAAACTTTTTCTCGGGAAAGGACCCGTTTTAGAAACAAACACTTTATGCTTGGATCTGATATAGAAGGTTCACCCAACTGTCTTAGGGTAATCTATGAAGATGCATTTGTTTGCTTTGGGTTCGAGCTCATTAGGTGAAAACATTTTTCCACACAAGCGTCGCAGCCCGAAACATTAAGAAATGACAGCTTAGGTTTCTATCAAACCATAATTCACATGGTGTCATCTCAATGGATTTAGATGGTGCCCTATTTAAAGTGAATGTAGTTGTCTCTAATGCATAACCCCAAAACTATAGTAGCAAAACGATAAGAGACACCATAGCCCGCACCATATCCAATAGAGCACGACTATGACGTTCAGACACACCATCACACTATGGTGTTCCAGGTGGGGTGAGTTGTGAAACAACTTTCACATTGTCTAAAGTTGTATGCCAAACTCGTAACTTAGATATTCACCTCCACGATCATATCATAGACATTTTTATCTTCTTGTCACGATGATCTTAAACTTCACTCTGAATTTTCTTGAACTTTTCAAATGATTCAGACTTGTGTTTCATTAAGTAAATATACAATGTATCTACTCAAATCATGAGTGAAGGTAAGAAAATAACGATATCCACCGCACGCTACAAGACTCATTGGATTGCATACATCAACATGTATCATTTCCAACAAATCACTTGCCCGCTCCATCAATCCGGAAAACGTGGTCCTTAGTCATCTTGCCCAAGAGGCATGGTTCGCATGTCTCAACCGATTCGAAATCGAATGAGTCCAAAGATCCATCAACATGGAGTTTCTTCATGCGCTTTATACCAATATGACATCCAGCGGCAGTGCCACAAGTATGTGGTACTATCATTATTAACTTTGTATCTTTTGGCATCAATGTTATGAACATGTGTATTACTATGATCAAGATTCAACAAACCATTCTCATTGGGTGCATGACCATTGAAGGTATTATTCATGTAAACAGAATAAAAATTATTCTCTAACTTAAATGAATAACTGTGTTGCAATAAACATGATCTAATCACGTTCATGCTCAACGCAAAACACCAAATAACATTTATTTAGGTTCGTCACTAATCCCGAAGGTAGAGAGAGCGCGCGATGTCGATCACATCAACCTTGGAAACATTTCCAACACACATCGTCACCTCACCCTTAGCTAGTCTCCATTTATTCCGTAGCTTTTACTTCGATTTACTAACATTTAGCAACCAAACCGGTATCCAATACCCAGGTGCTATTGGGAGTACTAGCAAGGTACACATCAATAACATGTATATCAAATACACTTCTGTCGACGTTGCCAGCCTTCTTATCTACCAAATATCTAGGGTTGCTCCGCTTCAGCGACCACTCACCTCATAATAGAATCACTTAGTCTTGGGTTTGGGTTCAACTTTGGGTTGCTTCACTAGAGCAGCAACTGACTTGCCATCCATGAAGTTTCCCTCCTTGCCCTTGCCCTTCTCGAAACTAGTGGTTTTACTAACCATCAACACTTGATGCTCCTTCTTGATTTCTACCTTCGCGGTGTCAAACATTGCGAACTGCTTAGGGATCATTATTTCCATCCCTGACATATTATAGTTCATCACCAAGTTCTAGTAGCTTAGTGACAGTGACTTGGAGAACTATATCAATCACTATCTTATCTGCAAGATCAACTCCCACTCGATTCAAGCGATTGTAGCACCCAGACAATCTGAGCACATGCTTAGCGATTGAGCTATTCTCCTTCATCTTGCAGGCAAAGAATCTTGTGGGAGATCTTATATCTCACAACATGGGCACGAGCCTGAGATCCCAATTTCAGCTCTTAGAACATCTCATATGTTCCGTGATGTTCAAAACGTTTTGGAGCCTCAATTCTAAGCCGTAATGCATGATGCACTAAACTATCAAGTAGTCATCGGAACGTGCCTGACAGATGTTCACAACATCTACAGACGACACTACAGGGGTGGCACACCGAGTGGTGCATTAAGG
The DNA here is from genome assembly GCA_022496015.1 of Hordeum marinum. NCBI lineage: Eukaryota > Viridiplantae > Streptophyta > Magnoliopsida > Poales > Poaceae > Hordeum > Hordeum marinum. The sequence continues at coordinate 475,402,870 of CM039678.1, forward strand.
ACATAAGCCTTCTGTGTAGCAATGAGGACAATCGTCAGATCACGGACCCAGTCCGCAATATTGCTACCATCATCTTTCAACTCTATTTCTCTAGGAACATATAGAAATTCAAGGGAGCTACAACGTGAGCTAGTAATCTACAACATAATTTTGCAAAGACACTACTGACTATGTTCATGATAATGAGTTCAATTAATCATATTACTTAAGAAATCCCACTCAAATTGACATCCCTCCGGTCATTCGAGTGATACATGATCCAAATTCACCAACTCAAGTCCGATCATCACGTGAGTTGAGGTGGTTTCAATGGTGAACATCATCATGTTGATCATATCTACAATATGACTCATGTTCGACCTTCCGGTCTCTTGTGTTCCAAGGCCATGCCTGTACATGCTAGGCTCGTCAAGTTTAACCCGAGTGTTCTGCATGTGCAACACTAGCTTGCACCCGTTGTATGTGAACGTAGAGTCTATCACACCCGATCATCACGTGGTGTCTCAACACGATGAACTTTCGCAACGGTGCACACTCGGGGAGAAGAAAATTTCTCTTGAAATTAAGTGAGGGATCACCTCATAATGCTACCATTGTCCTAAGCAAAACAAGGTGCATAAAAGGATTAACATCGCATGCAAATCATAAGTGACATGATATGGCCATGAACTTGTGCTTTTGATCTCCATCTTGAAAGCACCGGCATGATCTCCATCGTCAACGGCATGACACCATGATCTCCATCAACGTGTCGCCATCAGGGTTGTCGCGCCCACCATGCTTCTACTACTATTGCTACCGTTTAGCGATAAAGTAAAGCATTACATAGCGCTTAATGATTGACATGCAGGTCATACAATAATTAAAGACAACCCTATGGCTCCTGCCGGTTGCCATACTCATCGACATGCAAGTCGTGATATTCTATACAACACACGATCATCTCATACATCACATATATCTCATCATGTAATTGGCCATTTCACATCACAACATACCCTGCAAAAACAAGTTAGATGTCCTCTAATTGTTGTTGCATGTTTTACGTGGCTGCTACGGGTATCTAGCAAAAACAATTCTCACCTACGCATAAACCACAACGGTGATACATAAGTTGCTTTTCAACCTTCTCAAGGACCGTCTTAGTCGAATCCGATCCAACTGAAGTAGGAGAAATAGACACCCGCCAGCCATCTTTGTGCAACAAATTTACACGTTAGTCGATGGAACCGGTCTCTCGTAAGCGTACGAGTAAGGTTGGTCCGGGCCACTTCATCCCACAATACCGCTGAACCAAAACACGACCAAGGGAGGAAGCAATCTAAGCATCAGCGCCCACAAACTCTTTGTGTTCTACTCGAGATCTCATCTACATATAGACCTAGCTCATGATGCCACTGTTGGGGAACGTTGCATGGGAAACAAAAAATTTCCTACACATACACAAGATCTATCCATGGTGATGAGCATCTACGAGAGGGAGACTGGATCTACATACCCTTATAGATCGCTAAGCGGGAAGCGTTAAGAAACGCGGTTGGTGTAGTCGAACGTCTTCGCGATCCAAATCGCCGAGCATCCCGCCATCTCATCACGATCCATCCCGCGATCCAATCATGATCCGTCCCGTGAACTCATCACGTTCCATCCCGCGATCTCATCATGATCCGTCTCGCGATCTTGATCACGGTCCTTCCGATATAGCGCTGAACGGACGGCACCTCCGCGTTCAGCACACGTACAACTCGATGACGATCTCCGCCTTCTTGATCCAGCAAGAGGGAGCGGAGAGGTAGATGAGTTCTCCGGCAGCGCGACGGCGTTGCGGTGATGGTGGTGCAGCTATTCCAACAGGGCTTCGCCTAAGCACCGCTGAAAACCGATCTGGAGGAGAAACTGCGATCTAGAGGAGAGGTAGCATGTGGCTATTAGGGTTAGCTTTTTCCTCTAAATCCTCTAGTATATATAGGAGGGAGGGAGGGGAGGAGGCAGCCTCAAACCCTCAAGGTTTGGTCGAAATTGGAGGTGGAGGAGTCCTACTCCAATCCTATTAGGAGTAGGATTCCTCCTTTCCACTTGGAAACTCTTTCCACCTCTCCACCTTTGGATTTTTTTCCTTCTCAAACCACTCCAGACGCATGGGCCCTTAGAGGAGGCTTCGGCCAGCCCACCAGGGGCTGGTTTACCTCCTCCCACAGCCCATGTAGACTCTTGGGTCGAAATACCTCTCCCGATGGTCCCCCGGTACACTACCGGCAATCCCGGTATACTACCGATGAGCCCAAAACTTTTCCGGCGACCAAAACAGGACTTCCTATATATCAATCTTTACCTCTAGACCATTTCGGAGCTCCTCGTGACGTCCGGGATCTCATCTGGGACTCCGAACAACCTTCTGTCACCACCATACATAACTCTATACTACCGAAACGTCACTGAACCTTAAGTGTGCAGACCCTGCGGGTTCGAGAACTATGTAGACATGACCGAGACACCTCTACGGTCAATAACCAATAGCGGGATCTGGATGCCCATATTGGTTCCTACATATTCTACGAAGATCTTTATCGGTCGAACCTCTATGTCAAGGATCCAGTTAATCCCGTATGATGTTCCTTTGTTCTTCGGTATGTTACTTGCCCGAGATTCGATCGTCGGTATCTCCATACCTAGTTCAACCTCGTTACCGGCAAGTCTCTTTACTCGTTTCGTAATACAAGATCCCGTGACTAACACTTTGTCACATTGCTTGCAAGGCTTATTGTGATGTTGTATATTACCGAGTGGCCCTGAGATACCTCTCCGTCACACGGAGTAACAAATCCCAGTCTTGATCCATGCCAACCCAACAGACACCCTCAGAGATACCTATAGAGCATCTTTATAGTCACCCAGTTACGTTGCGACGTTTGATACACACAAGGTACTCCTCCGGTGTCAGTGAGTTGCATGATCTCATGGTGATAGGAACAAATACTTGACATGCAGAAAACAATAGCAATAAACTGACATGATCATATGCTATGTTTGTAGTTTGGGTCTTGTCCATCACATCATTCTCCTAATGACGTGATCCCGTTATAAAATGACATCTCATGTCCATGACTAAGAAGCCATAGCCATCTTTGATCAACGAGCTAGTCTATTAGAGGCATACTAGGGACATGGTGTTGTCTATGTATCCACACATGTATCTGAGTTTCCGATCAACACAATTATAGCATGGATAATAAACGATTATCATGAACAAGGAAATATGATAATAACCAATTTATTATTGCCTCTAGGGCATATTTCCAACAGAAATACCCCTCCCGATGGTCTCCCGATACACTACCGGCACTCCCGGTACACTACCGATGAGCCCGAAACTTTTCCGGCGACCAAAATAGGACTTCCTATATATAAATCTTTACCTCCATACCATTTCGGAGCACCTCATCAAAACGCTTATTCCAACTCCGAGATGCTTGCACCAGCCCATAAATGGATCGCTGGAGTTTGCAAACTTTGTCAGCATTCTCTGGATCGACAAAACCTTCTAGTTGCATCATATACAACACTTCCTCAAGGAAACCGTTGAGGAACGCTGTTTTGACATCCATCTGCCAAATTTCATAGTCGAAATAAGCTGCTATTGCCAACATGATTCTGATAGACTTAAGCATTGCCACGGGTGAGAAGGTCTCATCGTAGTCAACTCCTTGAACTTGTGAAAAACCCTTTGCCACAAGTCGAGCTTTATAGACGGTGACATTACCGTTCGTGTATGTTTTCTTCTTAAAGATCCATTTGTTTTGAATGGACTTTCTCCCTTCAGGTAATACTTCCAAAGTCCATACTTTGTTTTCATACATGGATCCCATCTCATATTTCATGTCCTCTAACCATTTCTCGGAATCCGGGCCCATCACCACTCCTCCATAGCTCATAGGTTCATTGTTGTCCAATAACATGACCTCCAAGACAGGGTTGTCGTATCACTCAGGAGTAGTACGTGGCCTTGTCGACCTACGAGGTTCAATAGCAGCTTGATTCGAAGCTTCATGATCATCATCATTAACTTCCTCTTCAACCGTTGTAGGTTCCACAGAAACATCTTTCTGCGCTGCGCTACTTTCTAGTTGAAGTAAAGGTTCAATAACCTCATCAAGCTCTATTTTCCTCCCACTCAATTCTTTCGAGAGAAACTCTTTCTCAAGAAATGTTCTGTTCTTAGCGACAAACACTTTGCCTTTGGATCTGAGATAGAAGGTATACCCAACTGTCTCTTTCGGGTATCCTATGAAGACACATTTCTCCGCTTTGGGTTCCAGCTTTTAAGGCTGAAGCTTTTTGACATAAGCATCACATCCCCAAACTTTAAGAAACGACAACTTTGGCCTCTTGCCAAACCATAGCTCATATGGCATCGTCTCAACGGATTTTGATGGTGCCCTATTTAAAGTGAATGCAGTTGTCTCTAATGCATAACCCCAAAACGATAATGGCAAATCAGCAAGAGACATCATAGAACGCACCATATCTAATAAGGTTCGATTACGATGTTCAGGCACACCATTACGCTATGGTGTTCCAGGCGGTGTCAACTGTAAAACAATTCCACACTGTCTTAAGTGACTGCCAAACTCATAACTCAGATATTCACCTCCTCGATTAGATTGCAGGAATTTAATCTTCTTGTTATGATGATTCTCAACTTCACTCTGAAATTGCTTGAACTTTTCAAATGTTTCAGACTTGTGTTTCATTAAGTAAATATACCCATATCTACTTAAGTCATCAATGAAGGTGAGAAAATAACGATATCCACCACGCGCTGTAACATTCATTGGACCGCACACATTAGTATGTATGATTTCCAATAAGTCACTTGCCCATTCCATTGTTCCAGTAAACGGCGTTTTAGTCATCTTGCCCATGAGGCATGGTTCACATGTGTCAAGTGATTCAAAATCAAGTGACTCCAAAAGTCCATCAGCATGGAGTTTCCTCATTACACCAATATAACCTAAACGGCAGTGCCACAAGAAAGTGGTACTATCATTATCAACTCTATATCTTTTGGCATCAATGTTATGAACATGTGTGTCATCACTATCAAGATTCAATATGAATAAACCCCTCACATTGGGTGCATGACCATAAAAGATATTACGCATATAAATAGAACAACCTTTATTCTCTGATTTAAATGAGTAACCGTCTCGCAATAAACAAGATCCAGATATAATGTTCATGCTTAACGCAGACACTAAATAACAGTTATTCAGGTTCATCACTAATCCCGATGATAATCGAAGAGAGAGTGTGCCGACGGCGATCACATCAACCTTGGAACCATTTCCCACGTGCATCGTCACTTCATCCTTTGCCAGCCTTTGTCTATTCCGTAGTTCTTGTTTCGAGTTGCAAATGTGAGCAACCAAACCGGTATCAAATACCCAGGCACTACAACGAGAGCTAGTAAGGTACACATCAATAACATGTATACCATATATACCTTGTTTGTTGCTGGCCGCCTTCTTGTTAGCCAGGTACTTGGGGCAGTTCCGCTTCCAGTGACCAGTTCCCTTGCAATGAAAGCACTCAGTTTCTAGCTTGGGTCCACGCTTGGGCTTCTTTACAGGAGTAGCAACTGCTTTGCCATCCTTCTTGGTTTTACCCTTCTTGCCCTTGCCCTTGTCATTCTTCTTGAAACTAGTGATTTTATTGACCATCAACACTTGATGTTCTTTTTGGATTTCAGACTCAGCAACTTTTAGCATCGCAAACAGCTCGGTGACTGACTTGTTCATCCCGTGCATGTTATAGTTCATCACAAAGCTCTTGTAACTAGGTGGCAGTGATTTGAAGAACTTTGTCAGTGATCGCTTCTAGCGGAAGGGCAATTCCCAACTCCGCTAGACGAGTCGAATACCCAGACATTCTGAGTATATGTTCATTGATAGACTCGTTCTCCTCCATCTTGCGAGCATAGAACTTATCGGAGGTCTCATACCTCTCGATTCGGGCATTCTTCTGAAAGATAAACTTCAACTCCTGGAACATCTCATATGCTCCATGACGTTCAAAACGTCTTTGAAGTCCCGGTTCTAAGCCATACAATACTACACACTGAACTATTGAGTAGTCTCCAGAACGTGCCTCCCAAGGGTTCTTAACGTCTTCGGATGACATGTCTTCTGGTTGGTCACCAATCGGTGCATTAAGGACATATGATTTCTGGAAAGCCGTGAGGATAATCCACAGATTACGAGCCCAGTCAACAAAGTTACTTCCATCATCTTTCAACTTAGCTTTCTCTAGAAACGCATTAAAATTCAGGGGGCTACTGCGTGACCATTGATCTACAACATAAATATGCAAAGGTTACTTAGACTATTGTTCAACATAATGAGTTTAGTTAATCAAATTACTAAAGCTCCCACTCAAATTGACATCCCTCGGGAATCCAAATTCACCAACTCAAGTCCGATCATCACGTGAGTTGAGGTGGTTTCAATGGTGAACATCATCATGTTGATCATATCTACTATATGACTCATGTTCGACCTTTCGGTCTCTTGTGTTCCGAGGCCATGTCTGTACATGCTAGGCTCATCAAGTTTAACCCGAGTGTTTTGCATGTGCAACACTGGCTTGCACCCATTGTATGTGAACGTGGAGCCTATCTCACCCGATCATCACGTGGTGTCTCGACACGACGAACTTTCGCAACGGTGCACACTCGGGGAGAACACAATTCATCTTGAAATTTAAGTGAGGGATCAACTTATAATGCTACAGTCGTCCTAAGCAAAACAAGGTGTATAAAAGTATTAACATCACATGCAAATCATAAGTGACATGATATGGCCATGAACTTGTGCTTTTGATCTCCATCTTGAAAGCACCGGCATGATCTCCATCGTCACTAGCACGACACCATGATCTCCATCATCTTGATCTCCATCAATGTGTCGTCATCGGGGTTGTCGCACCCATCATGCTTGTAGTACTATTGCTACCGTTTAGGGATAAAGTAAAGCATTACATAGCGCTTAATGATTGACATGCAGGTCATACAATAAGTAAAGACAACCCTATGGCTCCTGCTGGTTGTCGTACTCATCGACATGCAAGTCGTGATATTCTATACAACACATGATCATCTCATACATCACATATATCACATCATGTAATTGTCCATATCACATCACAACATACCCTGGAAAAACAAGTTAGACGTCCTCTAATTGTTGTTGCATGTTTTACGTGGCTGCTATGGGTATCTAGCAAGAACAATTCTCACCTACGTATAAACCACAACGGTGATACATAAGCTGCTTTTCAACCTTCTCAAGGACCGCCTTAGTCGAATCCGATCCAAGTAAAGTAGGAGAAACAAACACCCGCCAGCCATCTTTGTGCAAAGAAGTTACACGTCAGTCGATGGAACCGGTCTCTCGTAAGCGTACGAGTAAGGTTGGTCTGGGCCGCTTCATCCCACAATACCGCTGAACCAAAACACGACCAAGGGAGGAAGCAATCTAAGCATCAACTCCCACAAACTCTATCTGTTCTACTCGAGACCTCATCTACACATAGACGTAGCTCATGATGCCACTGTTGGGGAATGTTGCATGGGAAACAAAAAAATTCCTACGCACACGCAAGATCTATCCATGGTGATGAGCATCTACGAGAGGGAGAGTGGATCTACATACCCTTGTAGATCGCTAAGCGGGAAGCGTTAAGAAATACAGTTGGTGTAATCGATCCAGCAAGAGGGAGTGGAGAGGTAGACGAGTTCTCCGTTAGCGTGAAGATGCTCCGGCGATGGTGGTGGAGCTATTCCGGCAGGGCTTCGCCTAAGCACTGCAGAAATCCGATCTAGAGGAGAAACTATGCACTGGAGGAACGAGTAGCACGTGGCTGAAAATCTAGTGCCAAAACCGTAAAACCCTATAGTATATATAGGAGGAGAGGAGGAGGAGGCTTGGCTCCCAAGGAGCCAGCCCTTGGGTCAGCCGAACCAGGAGGGAGGAGTCCTCCTCCTCCACTCCTAGTAGGATTAGGACTCCTTCCTAACTTAACCCTTTTGCCTTTTCCCACCTTTTTTCCTTTTGGGCTTTTTCTTCCCAGCCGCATGGGCCCTTTGTGGGACTTCCTCCAGCCTACTAAGGGCTGGTATTCATCCTCCCACAGCCCATGTAGCCTCTTTGGTCGAAATACCCCTCCCGATGGTCTCCCAGTACCCTATCGACACTCCTGGTACACTACCGATGAGCCCAAAACTTTTCCAGCGACCAAAATAGGACTTCCTATATATCAATCTTTACCTCCGGACCATTCCGGAGCTCCTCATGACGTCCAGGATCTCATCCGGGACTGTGAACAACCTTAAGTCACCACCATACATAACTCTATACTACCGAAACGTCACCAAACCTTAAGTGCAGACCCCGTGGGTTCGAGAACTATGTAGACATGACCGAGACACATCTATGGCCAATAACCAATAGCGCGACCTAGATGTCCATATTGGTTCCTACATATTCTACGAAGATCTTTATCAGTCGAACCTCTATGTCAAGGATTCAGTTAATCCCGTATGATGTTTCCTTTGTTCTTCGGTATGTTACTTGCCCGAGATTCGATATTCGGTATCTCCATACCTAGTTCAACCTCGTTACCGGCAAGTCTCTTTACTCGTTTCGTAATACAAGATCCCGTGACTAACACTTAGTCATATTGCTTGCAAGGCTTATTGTGATGTTGTATTACTAAGTGGGCCCTGAGATACCTCTCCGTCACACGGAGTAACAAATCCCAGTCTTGATCCATGCCAACCCAACAGACACCCTCGGAGATACCTGTAGAGCACCTTTATAGTCACCCAGTTACGTTGTGACGTTTCATACACACAAGGCACTCTTCCGGTGTCCGTGAGTTGCATGATCTCATGGTCATAGAAACATATACTTGACATGGAGAAAACGGTAGCAATAAACTGACACGATCATATGCTACCATTGTAGTTTGGGTCTTGTCCATCACATCATTCTCCTAATGATGTGATCCCATTATCAAATGACATCACATGTCAAGGGCTAGAAAACCTTTACCATCTTTGACCAACGAGCTAGTTCACTAGAGGCATACTAGGGACAAAGTGTTGTTTATTTACCCACACATGTAATGTGTTTCCAAGCAATACAATTATAGCATGGATAATAAACGATTATCATGAACCAGGAAATATAATAATAAACACTTTATTTTTTGCCTCTAGGGCATATTTCCAACAGAGGCATGTGTTGAAGTAATCGAGACTCACGAGTTATCCCTCTTGCCGTCGCAAGGGCATGTCGATGGGGAAAGCACGTGTGGTGCCGATAGCCGAGGGGAGGTCTGCATCAGGGTCCTTGCTTTGGAGGAGAGGGTTGTTGTGGGATAACGATGGGGATGGATGTTCGAGCTGTTGGAAATATGCCCTAGAGGCAATTATATTTCCTTGTTCATGATAAGCTTTTATTATTCATCCTAGAATTGTATTGACCAGCAACTTAAATACATGTGTGGATACATAAATAACACCGTGTCCCTAGTGAGCCTCTACTAGACTAGCTCGTTGATCAAAGATGTTTAAGGTTTCCTAACCATAGACATAAGTTGTCATTTGATAATGGGATCACATCATTAGGAGAATATTTTGATGGACAAGACCCAACTATAAACTTTGCATATGATCATATCACTTAAGTTTATTGCTACATGTTTCTTCATGCCAAGTATCTATTCCGAAGACCATGAGATCACACAACTCCCGGATACCGGAGGGATACCTTGTGTGCTATCAAACATCACTTGATAATGGGGTCATCATAAAGGTGCTCTACATATATCTCTGAAGGTGTCTTTTGGTTTGGCATGGACCGAGACTGGGATTTGTCACCCTTTATGACGAAGAGATATCTCTGGACCCTCTCGGTAATAAAACATCGTAAAGAGCTTGCAAGAAATGTGACTAATGAGTTATTCACGGGATCTTGTATTATGGAACGATTAAAGAGACTTGCCGGTAACGAGATTGAACTAGATATGGAGATGTCGACGATCGAATCCCGGGCAAGTAATATATCGCTGGACATTGGGAATTGCATACGGGATTAGCTGAATTCTCGACATTGCGGTTCAACCGATAAAGATCTTCATGGAATATGTAGGAATCAATATGGACATCTAGGTCCCGCTATTGGTTATTGAGCAGAGAGGTGTCTCGGTCATGTCTACATGATTATCAAACCCGTAGGGTCCGCACGCTTAACATTCGATGACGCTAAAGTAGTATTGGCATAATTGCATTGTTGACCGAATGTTGTTCCAAGTCCCGGATGAGACCCTAGACGTCACGGGGAGCTCCGGTACGGTCTGTATGTAAAGATTTATATAGGGGAAGTCATATTCAAGATTCTGGAATATGTTCAGGATTTTTTGGTATTGTACCGGGAAGGTTCTAGAAGGTTCCGGAGTGGGGCTCACCTACATGGACGAGGGTAGCGGGGAAAGGCCCCACACCTATGGTTTAGGCACACCATGATCCCCCTAAAAGGAATAGGATCATATCCCAAAGGGATAAGATCAAGATCCCTAAAAAAGGGGGAGGGGAATAATGATCTGTGGGGAGGGAAAGGAGGGACCCCCCCCCCCCGCTTGGCCAATGACCCTAGGAATTGGAGGGCAAGCTACTAGCCCCTCCCTTGCCTATATAAAGGTGGGGAGTCGCAAAGGGTAGCACACCTTCCGAAGGCCACGTCCCTTCCCCCGTCTCTCCCATTTCTTCCTCGTTCATCGCCCCGACAACGCACGGTGAAGCCCTACCGACACCACATCGCCACATCACCACAACGTCATGCTGGTCAAGATCCCATCTGCTTATCCCTCTCACTTCCTGGATCAAGGAGGACAATACATCATTGAGCCACACTTGTGCTGAACGTGAAGGTGACATCCGTTCGACGCAAGATTGGATTGGATTGTGAGGAGTACGAGTACATCAACTGCGTTATAATGTTTCTGCTTAACGGTCTACGAGGGTATATAGACACACTCTCCCCTGTCATTGATATGCATCTCCTAAATTAGATCTTGGTGTTTCGTACGATTTTTTTTATTTTCATGCTACGTTCCCAACACGAGTGGCGGCCTTCGTTAGGTGGTGCGCGACATAGGTGTTGGTAAAGCAGGTGGCGACCGAAGCGATCCAGCGTGAAGGTCTTCTTGGTGGTCCGGTCTGGCCAGATCATCGGATGTGAGGGTTCTGGATGACAAAGTGTTCGACATTTGATCTGGTCCTACTATACATCGACATGTGCATCCTCTTACACATGATAGCCATCAACACAAACCTATTGTGAGCATCTAGCAAGGCAGTGTGTGTGTTGCCGTTGGGTGCACATGCTTCGGCCAGAAGTGTATGACCCACATTGCGTTCTTCAGGTGATGTCGTTGTTTTGCGTACATTTCACGTGCTTTGATCGTGTATGTGTCACACTCAACATGTTTGATGAAATGTCGCTTGCATAAAAATCGCGGGGGTTCAAAATAAGGGGTGTGGCTATCTTGCAGGAAAAATGAGGAATCAAAACAAACGCACTGCGACACTCACCGAGCGCGGAAGTTTGTGGGACCAAGTTAGGTAGGTTCGGCTGTAGATGTTCTAAAAGGTCCAAGAAAATCAGGTGTCTAAAAGGTCCAATTGAAAATATTAGTTTTTCGAGCAATGTTACTAAAGGATTGGGGGTATTGAATTAAAAATGAGATAATATCACCAATGGTGCTTAACTTGTCCCAAATGTTTACTTTAGCGTATGAACTCAAAAAATACGTCGAACTGGTTCTACAACTTGACACGGGCGTGTAAATACAATGATAATCCAATATGTGGATGCTGGGGCCATGCTACCTCTTCTTGTTCAAACTAATTCTCAAGCAACAGCCAAATTGACTTCCCCTCCTTGAGCGTAATGCCCGCCCCTGGTGTGGTGGAAAAGGCTTGTTTTCTATTCCTTTTAAAGCTGCTGATTGATACTTGTGATCTGCGTTGGGTTTTCCGTGAAGATGAACGGGTAATTGCAGCACAATACGGGTAAGTATTTCTCAGTTATGCAACCAAGGTTTATCAAACCAATAGGAATATCAATCCACAACCATCTTCAGTGGTTGCACACAAAAGAGCAAACAACTTGCAACCAATGTGGGCAAGAGGGTTGTCAATCCCCTTAATCTCGGTATTTGCAAGCAAATGAAGTGTGTAGATAATTGTAAGTTGCAATATAAAATATAAGGTAAATAAAAACAACAAGGTATTTTAGCGCTTGTAAATATATAAGTGAATAGACCTGAGGGCGATAGTTTTCCCTAGCGACATCTCTCATGAAAGTAAGCATACGGTGGGTAAACAAATTACCGTTGGGCAATCGATAGAAAAGTGCATAGTTATATCATATTCACGGCAATGATCATGTGTATATAAGCATCATGTCCAAAACAAATAGGTCGATTCATGACTGCACCTATTACTGTTACTCCACTTCAAGAGCGCGTCTATGCTTGCCTCTCTACGTATTAAGTTCATGACAAACAAAGTAATGCTTGGAGAACAATGATATAATGTAAACAAAGTAAACTCAATCAATATGAATAAACCCCATCATTTTATCCTAAGTGTCAACAACACAAAGACATATCTTGTCCCCTTCTTTCACTAGATATGGATATCCATCAGGTTGAACCCACTACAACGCACCCCTCTACTAAAGAAAGATCAGTCTACTTGCCCAAAGCAAATCAATAGATCATAGAGAATTACGAAGCTATAATGATCATGCTAATAAGAATCATAATAATTTCAGAGAAGACTCAAATACTTTTCATTGATAATCTCAAAATAAACCCACAATTCATCGGATCCCAACAAACGCATTGCACAAAAGAGTTACATCGGATAGATCAAAGCAAAGATGTGATGATCATTGTACTGAAGATCAAAAGAGATAGATAGCCATCAAGGTACTAACTACGGATCCATAGGTCTGTGGTGAACTACTCACACATCATCATGAGGGCAGCAAGGTTGATGAAGAGGTCCTCTGTGATTGAACCCCCCTCTGGCAAGGTGCCGTAACGGAGCTCCAGATGAGATTGCGGCGGAACCGAGACTTGCGGCTGCGTAAAAAGTGTTTTGGGATGCCCCTTAGGGTTTTTGGAATGTATGTGAATTTATAGGCCAGAGAACGGGGCCAGGAGGGCCACCAGGGAGGGACAAGCCATCAGGGCGCGGCCACCCCCCTAGGGTGCGCCCTGTTGGCTTGTGCATCCCTCGTGCGGCCTCTGGTCTTCTCCGGAGCTTCCAGGTCTTCTTTTGGTCTAGAAAAATCATAAAAAAATTCGGGGCAATTGGACTCCGTTTGGTACTGTAAAACTGAAAAGTAAAAGACTCGCAGAAAACAGGAACTGCCACAGGGCACTGTGTCAATAGGTTACTGCTAAAAATAAAACAAATTGGTAAATTATTACTCAAAAAGTATCCTTGAATGATAATATAACAGTATGGAACAATCAAAATTTATAGATACGTTGGAGACGTATCAAGCAACCCCAAGCTTAATTATTGCTCATCCTCGAGTAGGTAAATGATAAAAGCAGAATTTTTGATGTGACATGCTACCCAGTATGTAATCTTTTGCATGTATGATCATTGAGAAACGATGAATAGACAAACATCAACATAGTAATGCTTATAAGCACAAGTACCAAAATCATCAATCTTTCAAAGTATACGATCCTAAAAGAATGCTTACGCCCATTCATCTTATCATATTAGCAAGGCATGGCTCCGTCTTCACTACATTAATAGAAATGTCAAGCACCATGGTGTCCAAGTCAGGAAATTGGATCCTACTTTTTCAAAGTTTATCAACTTTTTATTCTTCATGCAATACATGAGCTTGAACCATGGACATAGCATAAGGGTGGAATAGAATATGGTGATAGATATCAAAGGGGTGAAAATGGAGAAGATAGTCTCACATCAACTAGGCGTATGAATAGGCTATGGAGATGCCCATCTATAGATGTCAATGCAAGGAGTAGGGATTGCCATGCGAATGATGCACTAGAGCTATAAGTGTATGAAAGCTCAACTGAAGCTAAGTGGGGTGTGCATCCAACTTTCTTGCTCATGAAGACCTCACGCATTTGAGGAATCCCGTCATTGGGATATACAAGCCAAGTTTTTAATAATGAAAAAGTGATTCCCACTAGCATATGAAAATGACATAACATGATACTCTCTATATGAAGAACAAGGTGCCACTTTAAGGCACGAGTGTGGTAAAGGATAGTAGCAAAGTCGCTTCTCTCTTTTTCTCTCATTCGTTATTATTATTATTATTATTATGCTGGGCTCATTTGGCCTCCCTACTTTTTATTTCCTCACTAGGACAATGCTCTAATAATTATGATCATCACACTTTTATTTACTTACAACTCGATATGAAAACTCAACATGAAGAACTATGAAACAATATGACTCAATATGATTGCCTCTGGCAGTGTACCAAGATGTGCAATGCTCTAGTGTGACATGTAAAAATATGATGAACGCTGGCTTTGCCAGAAATATATGTCAGCTCTATATGATCATGCAAAGCAATATGATGATGAGTGAACTAGTCATATGATGTGACGGTGGAATTTGCATGTCAAATATCTCAGAATGGCTATGGAAATGCCATAATAGGTAGGTATGGTGGTTGTTTTGAGGAAGATATAATGAGGGTCATGTGTGACAGAGCATATCATGTCACGGGTTTTCGATGCACCGACATAGTTTGCATCGATCCTCGAGGTGAGATTGAGCAAGGCACTGTACTGAATAGGCTAGAAAAATATGAGGATGTCAGATTGCGTATGTCCATGGTTTCAAATTAGTGATGAAGAACTCATATACTTATTGCAAAGTTTTACTGGTTTTATCAAAAATCAAAGCACTAATCGCATGCCCCAAGGGAGGAGATTTGGAGGAATTAACCATCGCGCGTCTCTGACCCGAAACAACACTAGGATTTTAACGAGGAACAAAAATGATCACACATCCCCACCATGCCTTTTTAATATTTATACAAATAGGAAATTAACACCTCTTAATACCGATACTTCTACGAATCAACAATGATGCACTCACACCTTTTTCATATTATCACATCAATATCATTAACCCATAATTTCTCTTTTATGTGCTGCATGATGGTTTTGATTATCACTCATTGAATACCTATTATTTTTGGACTAGTCTTATGACCTATGAAAATTACCATCACAGTTTATTAACTCTCATACAAATATAAGTGAAAAACGAGATTGCAATTATTTCTATAAAATCTATACGCCACCATGCTCGAAAAGATATAAGTGAAGTACTAGAGCAAGTGATAAGCTCAAAAGATATAAGTGAAGCACATAGAGCATTTTAACAAATAATGATGAAGGTGTGTCTCTCTCAAATAGGTGTTTCCAGAAAATTATGATTGTGGCAAACTAAAAAATAAAAGCAAACAAAAGAAAATGATGCCCCAAGCAAAACTCATATCGTGTGACGAATAAAAATATAACTCCAAGTGACATACCGATGGATTGAGACAAAAGAGGGGATACCTTCCGGGGCATCCCCAAGCTTAGACGCTTGATTCTTCCTAGAATATTAACTTGGGGTGACTTTGAAATCCCCAACCTTAGGCTCTTGCTACTCCTTATTCCTTTGTCCATCCCGATAACACCCAAAACATGAAAACTTCAATCACACAAAACTTAACAAAACTTCGTGAGATCCGTTAGTATAACATATCAAATACTTTAGGTATTGTAATGAATTGATTCATATTTCATTATTGCATAATAGGTATTGTATTTTAACTTCTCCATGGTTTATACCCCCCGATAAAATCCATAGGATCATCCAAACAAGCAAACCATGCAAGCAAAAAACAAAATCTATCTAAAACAGAATAGTCTATACTGATGTGTAAAGAACCTATACTTATCTGACTATAAAAATTCTGAAAATTTAAGAAAACCCGAAGAATTTCTATTGAAATACTTTGTAAAAAAATAAGATCAAAAATATGTTCCAGTACAATCAGAGAAATTCTGCACTGGACGCTAAAGTTTCTGTTTTTGGACAATATCAATTCTACTCATCTTGTGAGTCATCCCAAAGGCTTTACTTGGCACAAACACTAATTAAAAAAAATAAAAAACACAATCATTACAGAGGCAATAATCATGTTATCACACCAAAATAGAATGTGAAAAAAATAACTATTGGGTTGCCTCCCAACAAGCGCTATTGTTTTATGCCCCTAGCTAGGCATAATGCATAGTTTCAAGTATTGTCATCCTTGACACTCCACCCATAAGTAGCTCTCATGATTGATTCATAAGGTGTTTTAATTATATTTCTAGGGAAGTGATCCATCCCTTTATTTAATGGAAATTGGAAGCTTATGTTTCTCTCTTTCATATCAATAATTGCACATATAGTTTGTAAGAAAGGTCTTCCAAGTATTATTGGACAAGTAGGATTCTAATCAATATCAAGAACAATGAAATCTACTGACACATAATTATTATTTTCAATAATAATCACATCATTAATTCTATCTAAAGGTTTCTTAATGGTAGAATCCTCAAGATGCAAGTTTAGGGAACACTCTAGAATATTAGTGAGACCAAGCACATCACAAAGAGATTTACGTGTAGTTGAAACACTAGAACCAAGGTCATACAAAGCATTACATTCATATTTATTGACCTTTATTTTGATACTAGATTCCCACTCTTCATGCAATTTTCTAGGAATAGAAACTTCAAGTTGAAGTTTCCCATCATAAGCTTTTATCATTGCTTCCAATATATGGTTAGTGAAAGCCTTGTTTTGTTCATAAGCATTGGGTGAGATAATAATGGTTTGCAACAAGGAAATACATTCTAATAAAGAGCAACTTTCATAATGAAAGTCCCTGTAATCCACGATAGTAGGCACATCACTAGCTAAAGTTTTGGCCTCTCCAAACCCAATTTTTCAATTTTAGCATTAAAATCGTCACCCTCCAAGAAAATGGGATGCTCTCTAGCTAAAGTTGACTCATCTACAGTCCCTTTATCATTTATATTCATAGAGGTAAATAAAGATTCAATAGGAGAAGTACCAATCATTTTTAAGATCCTCATCATGATTCCGGTAAAAACCGGGTGGAAGAGCTTTTTCTAAGAATCCCCGCTTAGCCTTAAACTTAGCGGTCCTCTCCTTACTCTCATTAATAGATATTTACATAGATTTAATAGCCTCTTTAAAATCATGCTTGGGCGGCAAAGTTTTACTTTTGAAAGTTTCTACATCAAGAGCAATTATATCCATGTTTTTAGCGAAAGTATCGATCGTATGCAACTTTTCTTCTACCATAGTATTTAAAATATTTTGAGAACCAATAAATTCTTTAATTGTCATCATTTTCTCACAATAGATGCAAGGGGGTGGCTAATAGAGGTGAGAGCAAGGCTAACGTGGAGGATCCTAGATGGGATAGGGTAGTAGCACGCGATGGTTACCCAGGTTCGGGGCTCTTCGGAGAGATAATATCCCTACTCCTGCATCTCTCTATATAAGGTGTATTTGCAGTACAGAGTTGCTCCACATATGTGTGAGAATGAGAGGGGATGAGAGAATGGAGGGGAACCCCCATATGTGGTGGGCATCAGGCCTCTTATATAGGCTTGAGTGTATGGGTGGGTGTGGCTTGAGATGTAAGCTACAGTGGGTAGCTTACATGCCAAGCTTCTTGAGATGTAAGCTACAATGAGTATCTTACATGCCAAGCTATATGTAGCTTGTGAACTAGGCTATGCTTGTCCCCTCGGGGCACTTTATAAATCAACATTCAAGGGACAAGTTACACTGTAGGTGATACTGCATGACGCGTGCATAGCGCACTACTACTCGTCAATAGTGCACCATCATGGGGTATGGTCATCTCGTCCGCGCTTGTTCGATGGGACGTCGTAGTTGGCTCTGGGCAGCCGGCTGGCTGGAGCAGCTGGCGGTGGCATCGAGGATGTCGGGCGTGGACGCGAGGTCCGCCCACTGATGGGCGCGGGGCCCTGCTAGGCATGGACGCGGGATCCGGTGGCTGGTGGGCGCGGGGCCTTTCTGGGTGTGGACGCGGAGTCCACCGGTTGGCTGTTTCCAGCGGGGGTGGGCCAGTACACCCGCTGGGTGTAGCCTCCGAGCCACCAGGTGACTCGAAGAGTCTGGCGGAGGGTGTTGGCTATTGCTGAAGCAGACTATGGCGTCGAGGATGTCGGGTGCGAACGTGGGGCCCTGTAGGGCGCGAACGCGGCGTTTGCCGGCTGGTGGGCACAGGGCTCTGCCAGGCACGGACGCGGGGTCCGCCAGCTGATGGCGCGGTGCCCTGCCGAGGGCATAAGTGGAGTCTAATGGCCGATGCGCGTGGAGCCCTGCCGAGGGCGTATGCGGGTCCCCTGGCTGTTGAGCGCAAGGCCCTACCGGGCATGGACCCAGGTTCCGCCGGCTGGTGGGCATGAGGCCTGACCAGGCACAAACGTGGGTTCCGCCGGCTGATGGGTGCGGAGCCCTACCGAGGGCAGATGCGGAGTCCGTCGGCCGATGGGCGAGCAGCCCTGCCGGGGGCAAACGCGGAGTCCTGCCGGCGGACAGGTGGGCAACCCTATCGAGGGTGGATTCAGTCCACCAGCCAGAGGGCATGCAGCCCTACCGAGGGCGGACACAGGGTCCATCGGCCGGTGGGCGCGGGGCCCTGTCGGGAACGAACATGGGGTCTGCCGGCTGATGGGCGCGGAGCCATGTCAGGGGAGAACTCGGGGTCCGCCGGCTAATGGGCGCGGAGCCTTGCCGAGGGCAAACGTGGGGTTCGCCGGTTGTTGAGCGCGAGGTAGTTCCGAGGATGGACACTGGGTCCATCGGCTGTTGAGCGCGAGGCGCAGTCGGGCGTGGGCGTGGAGTCCACCGGTTGGCTATTTCTAGCGAGGGTGCACCGACGCATCTGTCGGGAGTGGCTTCCAAACCTGTGACTGAGTGGGTTCCTCATGGAAATGATCGTGCAAAAGACAAGTTTAGTCGATGCAAATGTTTCAAATATTGAGTTTTGGTAGTGAAAGCTTTATGCAAAGGGTGCCGACTCGGTTTCATCCGAGCCCCCTTCAATCTTTTTCATGTGCTCTCTGCTCTTTGCCTTTTTCTCTTGCCAGCCAGGCAACCGGGAGTCGATCTGTGGCTGAGACGAAGAGTGGGGCACGGAGTGGAGTGTACAGTACTCGGACTCGGGGAGCAGACTCAACCAAGTAGATACTCACAAATGAAATGACCGGGTTCCCAAGCCATTTTCTCCCGGGACGTTTTTCGCGTGGCGTGACCTCCAACTTGTGCTCTTGCTATCCCGACAGTCGCGTTGCGATCTGTAGCTGAGACAAAGAGTGGGCCTTGGTACCGTACATGCTACTAAGCCGTTTTGTGGGAACGAACATATCATGCCACACGGCCAACCCCTTAGTTGAGACTAGTTGGCGCTAGGGTGAACATTAAGGCAAATGAAAAAATGCAGCAAGAAACACGAGGGTCGCTCTGGTTATCGTTTGTGTGCATGGTGCAAAGATATGCAGCTGAAGATCTCACATAGCTTTTTGGCGCCGAGCAGACGGTTGTTGTCGAAGATAGCCGGCATGACTTTTTGCTAGCGAAATGTGCCAACGCACCCGCTGGGTGTAGCCGGTTTGTTAAGGCGGTTGTTGTCAAAGACAGCCAACACGACTTTTCGTGAGCGGACCGTGCCGGCGCACCCGCTGGGTGTGGCCATCGAATTCTCTACGGTCGATGGCATGCCAGCCGGTTGGACCCGACCGGTCAGGCGTTGAGGCAGTTCTCCAACCAGCCCAGAGTCGAAGTAGGCGGGCAGGCCGGTAGGCCCTCGGTGGCGTAGATGAGCTGACCGAGTGGAGACGCCGGGAGGCGGGCAGAAGTGTCCTTTTTTTTATTGTCCTTCAAGTTTTTTTGGTTTTCAACCGGCTCCACTTTTTCTTTATAGTTGGACTCTACTCTTCTATTGGGTCAATAGATCATGTGTGACATCTTTCGTGGGAATTGGAATGAGTGTGACGTCTTTTGTGTGAACTTCCTTGGTGCGACAGTTTTGAGCGAGGAAATAGCCCATACATGACATGGCCCTTAATTTCAACTGATGCCCTCATTAGTTGTTAGGGGCTCGACCCACAACTTATCCACGTAAGCATGGGACCCACCACTTGTCCACTAAGCGCGGGACCCATTTCTTTGTAGCCAGAAGAGACGACTGGCCGTGCCCGTCCGCCCGCCGTTGCCCATTGCTTCCCCTTTCCCCATTCTTTCTCTTCTCCGACGACCTAGTGTAGATGTCCACCTCCTTTGCCACACACTCAAGATGGCGTCGGTATGGTCCGGTGCTGCTCACAAGGTGCCCTGACTGCCCGCGCCCAGATCTTCTAAAACGGCTAGTCACTAGGACTGATGATAATGGAAATCTTGGGCAAGAATTTGTGAAGTGCTTGAGCAAAACAATGGCAGGAAGTGATGGCAAGGTTAGATCTCAGTTCTTAGCCCGTTCTTTCACTGCCGTTTGCTCTGATTTCTCCATATTTTGTTTTTCCCCTCAAATTTGGAATTTAGGGTTCATATTGTTGTTTTCAGATCCTGAAGAAATGCACCCATTTTGAGTGGATGGATGAATATGTTGAGAGGATTTAGCTAGAGGGCTACATTGATTCGAGCGGGGCCGCTACCTTGGAGCTCAATTTGGGCAGGGTGTCGTAGATGGAGAATTTGGGGAGCTCGGACAGAGGGGCAGGCAGAGTTGTGCCGATGGCGAGGTCTGCGCGCAATGCTGAACTGCACTTGGAGTCTGAACTGACCGGGAAACTGAAGAAGATCAAGAAAAATCTAATGGAGATGATTGATTTGCAGAAGCAAGCAAATTTCATGGCAGTGGGGTTCTATTGTTGTATCATTGCTCTGTTTTTGTTTTATTTGCTGTTCATCCGTCATTAGAGGGGGCATTTAGGTCTGTTAGGGCAGAGGATGCGATCTATGCGTCATGCCAAGTTCATGTAATTGAATCGAAGCAGAAATATTCAGTGTTCATGCTCTGTTCTTGTTCTTCAGTTAAGACAGTGCACACACCCCAAATTCAGTTTGTAGTAAAAATAATCTTGCTGCCGAATAGATGTTGGGCCATGAGAAAATAACCAGGCCGAAATAGTGACCAGCCCACCCGCGTAGGGGCACCATCCCTGTTTTATAGCATTGAGGCACTTATGTTTAGAAAAAATGCTTCGACTCAAATAAAATGTTGCTTCGGCAAATAAACGTCCAACAAACATATACTTATTTACTTGTTTTTACTTTGGCCAAATTTTTATGTCGAATAAATGTTGGGCCGTATGTATTGTAACTTATTTTGTTTTGCTTTACATTTTGGTTGCTTGTGCACAGGGGCGATTTTACCGTCTGGTCAACCCCGACACGTACCCAGGCTCGATTCCCACGCGTACTTGTTCTATGGCGAGCTCGCAAAGCGACCAAAGTCGTAGAAACGGTCAAGAATGATAATTGGTAGCAAAAAACGATTCTTTTTTTAAGCAGGCCAATTATAATGCATGGCCCTTACTTCGTAGCCACATGCGCACTTTGTTTGCTCTTTGGGCCGCCGTAGCAGGCCATTGTGTGGCTGATTTCACGAGGTGGTGGAGTTGTATTATTGCTAAAAAAAGAACGAGGTGCTCAGTACAAGTCGATCGCTGCTGGCTGTTCGTGTGCTCCAAATCACAAGCCTGAGACGGCCAGCGCATGCACCCAGCTTGGGCAAGAGTGAAAACAAAACTTTTTTTTAAAGAAATTCATGTCACATCTTTGGTAAATATGTAAATTTTCAAACATAAGTTCAATTTCATTTGGAATCTATACAAAATAATTGGCATTATTGTTAGTAATTTCATATTATCACATCTTTTACTTTTTAGATACTGGATTTAGTTTTGCACACTTTTGTCCAAACATGTTTCTTTTTTGATTATTTTCATGCATGTCTACAATTCCATGAAACCCAAATTAAATGCGGATATATGAAAGCCTCAGAAATCATTTTTGGAAACATGACAATAATAATATAAGATAAGTAGTAGCATTGCATAGATAAGATAAGTAGTAGCATTGCATAGTACCACATTGCAACTAACATACATAAGATAAAACACGACAATAATAGTACCCAAGCACAACATACATAGTATCATTACAACTTATATAGATAAAACGACACCCTAGATAAGATAAAACACCACTGGCTTGCTTGCTTGCTCCAAGGCCAACTCCTCCATGGCCAACTCCTCTAGGCGCCGTTCACTACTCCTCCGGGGTGTTGTCGATGGGGTACGACAGAGTGTGCATGTGCCCCATGGTGGGGAAGATATTGTCATAGTCCGTGAAGATGTTATGGATGGTGAAAGCGATGAACTTGCAGCCACACCAGAACACATGGCCGAGGAGGTAGAACGCGTCGATGGAGTTGGTGAAGTGGGCAAGGATAGCAACCACAACCCCGTTGTGGATAACCTCCTGGACTCGGTACATTCTTGGAGATCCCCGGGGGAGGTGGCCGAAGCCGAGTGCAAGGAACGCGTTGGTGAACTCCCTTGTGCCCCTCCATCTTGACATCGACCACACACAGAGTATCCTCTCGACGTACACATCGGCGGGGTAGAGCATCTCCGGCACAGTGGGAGGAAAGCGGAAGGTTGGCCCAGTGTAGTAGTTCATGGCTGCAGCGAAAGGTTTTGGGGTTGCTTGTGGTGGTGAGAAGTGGTAGAAGAGACCCGAGAAAATGATGGAGATGGGAGAGGGTGGGTGAGGAGGAGGAAGATGATAGGTGGCTTAAATAGCCCTAGTGCGACGTGTTTACACCGGGTAAAAGGAATGAGCGGGCGGTGGTGAGTGGCATTGGGGGAGGGGAGCGTGCATGTGTGTACACGCATGGGAAACCGAAAGCGGCATCAATAGCCAGGCTGCGATATTTCAGCGCTGCAAACTCTGTGCCGTCAGTCGGGGTTCACGCCTACTCGTTCTGTACGTGTGTCGCCCGTGCATGCAAGCGCAAGCTCTGTGCCGTCGGTCGGGGTTCACGCTTGCTCGTTCTGTGCGTGTGCCGCCCCTGCATGCAAGTGTGGCATCGTGGTAGTACTACCAACAGCTCGCGTAGCACACTGGCCATTAAAAACGCGTGGAGAGATGAGCTTGATGCCATGCATGCAGCGGCTAAGCTGCGAGGGTGGGCGGTGCAGGGCTATGCACGCATGCATGCATGCTTTTCAGGCCTGCTCAAATCGGATCAGCGTGGTGTCCATCGGTGCAACGGGTGGGCCGCTTTAATTAAGCCCAACAATACATGGCCAGCCTGCTCAATCTTATCCAACGTAAAAAAATGACCTGCCAATGAACTAACATCCCGCGGATCTGTGACGTGGCTCCCGATCTAGACCGTTGCTTCTGTTCACATCCATCCAATGGTCCAGGGTGCTGCGGTTTTGGGTGCTGCGGTTTTGAATAAACCAATTAGAGTGCAGCCCGCGGATCGCTAACATAGCCCTAGTGCCTGATCCAGACCGTCCATTCACAACGATCCAATGGCCCAAAGGGGTGCGGGGTTTTGAGAGGTTTCCAACGATTAGGGTTGAGCATAACTAATTCAAAAAAACTAAAAATATATATATAAATTGTGCCGATCATCGTTCTATGTGACTAAGTATCTAGGAAAAATAAGAAACTTGGACTACGGATTTTTTTTCATGAAAAACCTTCACAAAAGATGGCTACCAAGAACGAGGTTGTGGAGTATTCATGAAAAGTGAGCTAGGGTTAAGTGTTAAACATGTCATAATTTATCGAAACGATCCAATCTCAGGATGGACTCTTATATACACACACTACATGTCAAGTTTCCTTTTTTGGCTCATTTAGAGAAGGTCGAAAAAAACTTGCTTACAAATGGGTCTGCTTTCCATAGCTTTTGAGGGGTTTGGAGCTCATGTGGAGCACATTTTTCATGTCCATAGTTTCACATAACAAAATTGCTTCGATTAATGAACTAACATAAATAATAGTCCAGAAATCATTGTAATGCCAATAGCACATACCAAATAACTTCAAATTTGAATTTTGGCTCAAATTTGAATTTTTCTCAAACTTTAATAGTATTACACAAATACATATCATATAAAATTAATACACAAGTTTTAACAAACACCGATCAAAGTAAAAATACACAAGTTTGAAATTCGGTCAGAATTTGAATGGAGTTACACAAATACCAGGCAAGTTTTTTTATTCAGACAAGAACAATACTTCACTTCTACTTCTTCTTATCACTCGATTTCTTCTTCTTTTTCTTGGCACTTGTTGATCCTACAATGGGTACGACACCCAGTTCACTCAATATCTTGGCTTTCTTCATTGGACCATCTAGGACAGCTTTACTTGGCACCACAACATCTAAATGAGGCTTACTTTGCACAACATCAGCTACAACAACTTCAATTTGTAACACAACTTCCAATATAGATTCAGTTTGCACATCAACTGCATCAACTTCAGTTATATTTTGCACCACATTCTAATCATTTTGCTCATCTTTCACCACAACATCATCCAAAATTTGCTCATCTTGCACCACAACATCATCCAAGTTTGGCTCATCTTGCACCACAACATCATCCAAGTTTGGCTCAGCCTGCACCACAACATCATCCAAGTTTGGCTCAGCTTGCACCACAACATCATCCAAGTTTGGCTCATCTTGCACCACAACATCATCCAAGTTTGTCTCATCTTGCACACTTTCACCAAAACTTCTCTTTTTTCTACAACCATTGATTCTTGCCTTTTTGATTGCCCAACAATCTTCAACAACAAGGGGTTGACCTCCACGCTTCCTCCTGGAAAACAAAGCTTGTAATTTGGCTAGTACCTAACATAAACAACATCCAAATAAAAAATAAACTAACATAAACATACTTTGGCCTTTCAGGAGTGTAACGACATTTTGGAGATCCTTTTCGGTGCCCAAGTTCCTGGCACAACATGCATCTATTTTTGTTACCTTTTGGGGGCCTTTTTGGCTTTCCATCCTTCTTTCCCTTGCCCTTTTTACTACTCCCACCTTTCTCAAACCATGCCTTGAATCTACTCTCTTTAGCTCTGCCAACCTTTCTTTTTTGTTAGGGGAGGACACATGGAAAATTCAATTTCCACTTCACGCCACTGAGTCTGATCTATAACTGCTGGAATTGGAGTTGCATATGCAACCTTGAATCTTGCTACTGAGTAATATTCACGCGAATATGGGTGCATATTTATCTTCAGTCTGGAGGCCAAGAAAAGTATGGCATGATCACATGGTTTCCCAGTGTGTTGCCACTCCAAACATGTGCAATCGTGCATTTCAGTGTTAACAACATGCCTTCTACCATTTTTGGTATCTCTAACTTCAGCACCCCAAACAGAAGATTTTTCAACGGATAAATGCGTAAGATTTCTGCTCCTGTTGACCACGTGTTGTACCACCATAGGAAGCTTATCCCCTTGTAGAAAATCCCCGATCCTTCTTCTCAATTCCCACAAGTGCATGATCATAATCCTGATTTGGTCAACCATGTCATGAACATGCAATTTTTTTAACTGCTTCACCTTGTTGTTAAAACTTTCTACCAAGTTGTTGTTGATATGCTCACACTTGATGGCAGTGTTAAATCCTAACATATACCATAATAGAGAATGGTGGTTGTTCACCCATGGACCAAACTCAGGGCATGCTGTCATTATCTTACCAAGATGATATGAATGTGTCTGTTTAGTGTAAGATCTTGCTGCTGGCCACATGTGACCAAATTATTCACCTCTGAATTTTTTGATCAAATTCATCCACATATGGCCGAAGCACTCCCTCTGCTCACAATGAGGGAAAACATTCTTCACTACGTTTTCTAGCCCTTTGCATCCATCTGTGTGGACTACCAAAGGTCACACTGGCCCTATGCATCTTTTCAACTGCATCATGAACCATGTCCACGAGACCTCTGTCTCTGACTGAAACAAGCCAATAGCAACAGGGAACATCTAGTTGTGTCCATCCAAAGCATTGCAAGCTGCCAATTGACCATTCCACTTGCCAGTCAAAAATGATGAGTCTATGCTCAAATATGGACGACACCCTGCCTTGAAGCCATCAATGCAAGGTTTTAAAGCCATAAAAAACTTAGAGAAAAAGACTCTTCCATCCTCTGTTACCTCGGTATCTATCTCCACAACACTGTCAGGTGACCTCTTCTCCACGTATGCTTTGAAATTATAAAGCATCCTAAAAGTATTTGCCCAGTCACCATATAATTGTTTCATTGCCCTTTGTTTTGTCTTCCACGCCGTGTTATACTTCACCTTAATGGGGTATTGCTTTTCCAAGTCTACTTTAAGTTTCTTTGCAGTAGTGTTTGGTTTCTTGGCTAAAATAGGAGTGATCTTTTCTGCAATCCAAAGTTGTGATGTTATGGTTGATACTCTCTGTAAACTTGTAATACAAGTATGTTGGTGTGGGATTTGATTCACCCTAATGGTACTTCCATCAGGTTGGTGTCTAGAAGATATATACCACTTGCAAGGCTTGACACTTCCATCAAAACCTCTACATCTTGCATAAAACTTCTTTCTATCAGTCCACTTAGTCTTGGCATCAAACTCATGTTTGACTGGATAAGTCTTGAAACACATCCAAAACTCATCCATGTTTGGGAACAACTTTCGCACTGCAATAACAGGGTTTTCCTTGTCATGCACATTTACCAACTCATCATCATGTGAATCATCTACATCATCTGTAGCATCTTCCATTAGTTGTTCATCCACATCTTCAGTTCTATCTCTGGTAGCATCAGTATCTGTAGGCATACTAGATTCACCATCCTTCTCCTCCTTATCTTCATCAGCTACTGGAATGCCAAAAAATTTGGTCATTTCAGTGTCATCCATTGGTGCAATGACTAAATCAGTTGGGTCATTTAATTCTACTGAATTACAATCAACAGAAACAACCCTTGCAACACCATCAGAGCCCTCTTCTGCATCAATCCCCTCAAGTAATATTGTCACTTCACCTGTACACATGGGCATTATCTGCCTCTATGAATCCCAATCATCATCTACCATTTGTGAAGCTAACTTTGAGGGCACATATCCAACCTTCGAATCTGATTTCAGATCAACATGCTCTGCATGAAACATAGCTTGTTTGGTTGTCCAGCCATCTTGTCGATCGATTTAATCAACCATCTCTTCACCATCCTCAATTCTAACATACTCTCCTTTCCAATTATCAAACCGTAACAATGCTACCTCTTGCTCTGGACCCCGAAAAATGCTCCCCCAATATTTTCCACCACGTTCTTCATGACCTTCTCTTCCATGCTCTGTAGTTCTTGTGGATCAATCTCCCACTTCACAATTGTATCTCTCTCTATGTCTCGCATGCTACCATCACCTAGCTTCGCCTTAGAAGGAAGAAATTCCACACTGAATTCGAACATTCGAGCACCACCACCCCTATTTGTCAATGGCGGGGCAGTGTGAGGTGAGCTAGCGGAAGCAGACGAGGCACAAATCGCATAGGTTAGAAAGGATGTTGCTGTCTCTGACAGCTCCATCGCGATCAACTCCCCTTCCCCCCACCCAAATCTGGATCAAATCGACCAAAAACAAATGGAAACACAGGCGATGCGGTGAGATCTAACTAGACATGGAGGAGAACAGGACAGGGTTCCGGATTCACTCACCAAACCCGCCACCGTCATCCAAAATGAAAGCTCCGCCGCTGCCACCGGCTCATCAGCGGGAACGAAGAGGAGGGAGCAACACAGGTTCAGAACGGGGTACCCGTTCGGACAGGCACGGGGAAACGATTCACGTGATGAACTGACAAGTGGGGCCCGTAACTAGATGCACTGCCAAGTAGGGCCCACATGTCTTAAACATAACCTCACTCCCGTTGACGACCTTCTAAAATGCCCAAGTGGGTCTTGGTTATTTGGGCTTCTGAAACATCTCGCGAGAGCCATTTTCGTTGACTATGTCACAGTCTTTCCAATTCACCTCAAAGGTGTCGCACAGGAGCTATTGACCCTCTTCTATTAGGGAGTCGGCCGGCTCCTACTTTTTTTCTTTCTCCCAGCCGGGCAGCCAGCCCATGAGTATGAGGGCCACATGCGGAGTGGCGGGAGCCGGCCGGGGTGAGTGCTAGTAGCCAGCGCTGATGTGTGGTGGAGGCAAAGCCAAAGCCCGCCCACGCGGGGACTGAGCCGAAGGCGAGCCGCACTGGGTGGAGCCATGCGGGCAAGCACGACGCGCGACCACGGGGAACGGCATGAGGCGGCGCACGGGAGCCATGCGCGGCAAGGGCGAGCCGGCGAGCGTGCGGAAACTGGACAACGTGGGAGCCAGAGAGTGAGTGGGCAGAGTTGGAGCCGGCTTGCAATGTGGGCACGGGGCAGAGCATCGCCAAGACGCATAGGGCGCGGCGGAGCCGGCCAGGGAGCGGGCATTGAAGCTGGAGACGCCGGGGGTGTAGTCCGGAGGTCGCCCGGGGCAAGCGGACACGGAGGAGCGGGAGCGATGCGGCCGGATGCGTGCATGAGGGCTGCCCGCAGGGCGCGGGCGACGTGAGGGCCAGCGGAGCCGTCATGCCGGCGCGCGGGCGACCGTTAGAGTTGGCGGCCACAGGAGGGCAGCAACGAGCTAGAGCCGACCGAGGCTGAGGACGAGCAAGCAGACAGCGGCCAAGTGAGGGCGGCAGCGCCGGTAGCCGGTAGCAGCGACAGCGACGTGGGTGGGCGAGCGGCCGCATGCAAGGCCGCAAGCAGGCATGCGTGTGTTGGGAGGAGGGACATGCCTGGGCGATACCAGGCATCGCACGGGCACGCGGCCGCACGATCGCGGAGGAGGGCGAGCTCCGGCTGCAGTCGCGACGGCGAAGGCGACGAGCACGGTGAGCCCTAGCCGCAGTCGCGACGCTTGGAGGCTACAGGTAGCAAGGGAAGCCGGCCCCAACGCAGGGGTGCTATCAGACCGAGCAGAGCGCTGCTGGTCATGGCGAGCCGAGGCGGGGGCGCGGTCGGTCGGAGCTAGGAGCCACGGGCGCTCGGGGACGACGTGGAGCAGGATGAAGGTGTGGGCAACGCTGGTGCACGGGCGATAAGCAGCCTAAGTGTGTGGGGGCCTGACAGACGGACGCGCAGAGCGGACGGGAGGAGGTTCATGCCGGCGTTGGAGGCACGGCGACAGTCGACCGTGCGGTGAGCCGACAAAGGGCACAAATGGAGCTGGCTCAGTGAAGGCAGGGCGGCGAAGGTGGCTCGGAGGCGCGAACGAGCTCGGGCGCGGCTAGAGCGGGAGCTCGGCGCAACGAGCATGCGGGCGGAGCAGCCGGCCTCCGCACACGGGACACATCAGGACGGGTGTGTGTGAGGGAGGAGCACGCGTCCGCAGCAGGCAAGTTGGAGCCAGGCAGGGCAGCCGTGCAGGTAGTTTGCGAACATGGTCGGGGAGCCAGCTATGCGCGTGCGCATATGGCCATGGACGCGGCCAACATGCGGGCCGTGCAGCCAACCAGGCAGCTACGTTGTGGTGGCGACGACGAGACCGGCAGCAAGGACGCGGCGTCGTGCACATTAGCCCTGGGGGCGTGTTGATGTCGACCCCTCGGGCACCGCCGGAGAGACGGCGGCGATGTCATTGTGGCGATGACGAAGAGGTTCCCGCATGGACCACAGTTCCAGTAGCATCTAGCCCCACGACGCGTGCCAACTGTCATCGTTTTCTTACAACAGATGCCAGGGGATGGCTAATCTAGGTGAGAGCAAGGCTGTCATGGATGATTCGGGACGGGATAGGGTAGTAGCACGCGGTGGTTTACCCAGGTTCGGAGCTCTTCGAAGAGATAATATCCCTACTCCTGCTTGTCTGTACATTAGGTGTATTTGTAGTACAAAATTGCTCCACGTATGTGTGAGAATGAGAGGGGATGAGAGAATTTGAGTGGAAGCCCCATACGTGGTGGGCATGAGCCTCTTATATAGGCTTGAGTGTGTGGGTGTGTGGCTTGAGATGTAAACTACAGTGGGTAGCTTACATGCCAAGCTACTTGAGATGTAAGCTACAATGAGTAACTTACATGCCAAGCTATGTGTAGCTTGTGAACTAGGCTATGCTTGTCCCCGGGGCACTTTTATAAATCAGCGCCCAAGGAACAAGTTATACTGTAGGTGATACTGCATGACGCGTGCATAGCGCACTACTACTCGTCAATAGCGCGTCGCCGCGGGGTATGGTCATCTCGTTGGCCCGTGTCTGATGGAACGTCGTAGTTGGCTCTGGGCAACCGGCCGTGAGTGTAATTCGGAGCAGCCGGCCCGGGCGGGCGGGCACCCCGTCCGACTCTTCGTATTTGGGGTACCCGGGAGCCATCCCCCCAAAAATTGTGTGCTCAAGATCAGAAGGTGATATTCGTATTTGTAGAAGACTTTCCATAAGAATTACCGTAAGAATTTCCAAAGATGTTAGAGGAATTACCGGTGTACTCCTAGCATTGAAATTTCTGCTATAAGCATCGTTGTTGAAATTGTTTCGCGAGATAAATTTCACATCAATAGCATAAATATTTTGCTCAATAAAAGTAGACAAAGCCATATTGTTTGGATCAACATGAGAATTTTTGCTAGCAACCATTTCATAAAAGTATCCTCTTTTTCACTCAAAGTAGCGATTTCCTCAACAGAATTTACCTTCTTACCGGTTGGGTCTCTCTCGGTATGCCATTGAGAATAATTTGTCACGATGTTGTATAGAATTTTGGTGGCCTCTCCTAAGGTTGCATCAATAAAGGTACCACCTACTCCAGAATCTAGAAGATTTTTAGACACAAAGTTTAGTCCAACATGGAAATTTTGGATAATCATCCACAAGTTTAACCCATGAGTAGGACAATATCTAATCATCAATTTCATTCTCTCCCAAGTTGTGCAAAATGTTCTTGATCATGTTGTTTAATATTCATTATTTGATTTCTAAGGGAGATGATTTAGCAGGAGTAAAATACTTGGCAATAAAAGCATCTTTACACTTATCCCACATGTTCCAATACTATTACGTGGTAAAGATGAAAATCAAGACTTAGATTTATCTCTTAATGAAAAATGAAATAATTTTAATTTCACAACATCATTATCCATGTCCTTTTTCTTTTGCATATCACAAAGTTCAACAAAAGTATTAAGATGAGAAGCGGGATCCTCATTAGGACTTCCCAAAAATTGATCTTTCATGACAAGATTTAGCAATGCAGCATTAATATCAAAGTCATCCGCACTAGTGGCGGGTGGTATAGGAGTACTAATAAAATCATTGTTATTAGTATTTGAGAAGTCACACAACTTAGTAGTATCTTGAGACATGGTGACCGAGCAAGCAAAGTAACAAGCAGGACAAGTAAACTAGCAAGTAAAGGAGTAAACTAGTAACAAGCAAAGATAAATATTTTTATATTTTTGATTTTTACGAGTGAAACTAAATATAACAGAAAATAGAAAAAAGAACAAGTGAACGATAATTTGTGTGAAGTTACTTGATAGTTGGTGAGATATTCCCGGCAATGGCGCTAGAAATCCTTCCTAATACTTGTGATCTGCGTTGGATTTTCCTGAAGAGGAACGGGTAATTGCAACACAATACGGGTAAGTATTTCCCTCAGTTATGAAACCAAGGTTTATCGAACCAATAGGAATATCATTCCACAACCGTCTTCAGAGGCTACACACAAAAGAGCAAACAACTTGCACCCAACGCGGGCACGAGGGTTGTCGATCCCCTTGATCTCGTTATTTCAAACACGTAAAATGTGTAGGTAATAGTAGATAATTGTAAAATGCAAAATAAAATAAAAGGTAAATAAGAACAGCAAGGTATTGTAGTGTTTGTAAATATATAAGTTAATAGACCCGAGAGTCATAGTTTTCTGAGGTGACATCTGTCATGAAAGTAAGCATATGGTGGGTAAATTTTTTACTGTTATGCTATTGATAGAAAAAGCGCATAGTTATGTGATATTCACGGTAATGATCATGTGTATATAGGTATCACGTCCAAACAAATAGGCTGATTCCATATACTACTCCACTTCAAGAGCGCTTCTATGCTTGCCTCTCTACGTATTAAGTTCGTGACAAACAGAGTAATGCGTGGAAAATGATGACATGATGTTGACAAACTAAACCCAATAGATATGAATAAACCCCGTCGTTTTATCCTTAGTGGCAAAAACACAAAGACATATCTTGTCCCCTTCTTTCACTGGGATATAGAAACCTGTCAGGTTGAACCCACTACAATGCACCCCTCTCACTGAAGAAAGATCAATCTACTTGGCCAAAGAAAATCAATAGATTAGAGAGAATTACGAAGCTATAATGATCATCCAAATAAGAATCATAATAATTTCATATAATACTCAAATAATTTCATGAATAATCTGAACATAAACCCACAATTCATCGGATCCCAACAAACGCACCACACAAAGAGTTACATCGGATAGATCAAAGCGAAGATGCGATGACCATTGTATTGAAGATCAAAATAGAGAGAGGTAGCCATCTAGGTACTAACTACGAACCCATAGGTCTGTGGTGAACTACTCACACATAATCATGAGGGTAGAAAGGTTGATGAAGAGGCCCTCCGTGATCGGTCCCCCCTTCGAAGGGTGCGAGAACGAAGCTCTAGATGAGATCGTGAGGTAATAGAGACTTGGGACGGCGGAAAAAGTGTTCCGGGATGCCCATTAGGGTTTTTGGAATATATGTGAATTTATAGGCCAGAGGAAAGGGTCAGGAGGGCCACCAGGGACGGACAAGCCATCAGGGCGCGACCACCCCCTTGGACGCGCCCTGTTGGCTTGTGCCTCCCTTGTGCGGCCTTCGGTCTTCTCCCGAAGCTTCCGGGTCTTCTTTTGGTGTAGAAAAAATCATTAAAAAGTTTCGACGCAATTGTACTTCGTTTGGTACTGTAAACCTAAAAAGTAAAAAACACGCAGAAAACGGGAACTGGCACTGGGCAACTCCAGACATCGTAAAGAGGCATATTGTAAAATTAAGTGCCATTTTAAGGTTTTGAAGGGAAAATGACAAGAATAGACACCATAAATGCCAATGTATTTTTTGTGAGATGCTCTAAAACAAGCCTCGGGAACCACATATCTAAAGCACCAGAGCGATTTTTTAGCGAATACCTCATATGCGCGACGCGTTGGCGGGAGGGAAGATTCAGGACCGACCGCTCCCATCTTTGCGCCTCTGCACCGCTAGACAGGCTGCTAGAGCTCGAGCCAGCGCCTCCGTTC
Source organism: Hordeum marinum (assembly GCA_022496015.1). Lineage (NCBI taxonomy): Eukaryota > Viridiplantae > Streptophyta > Magnoliopsida > Poales > Poaceae > Hordeum > Hordeum marinum. Next base: position 475,436,469 of record CM039678.1, read on the forward strand.
CCGTAGTTTCTCCCCACGCCTCCACTCCCACCTCCCCTTGGAAGTCGGAGTTGTGTTAGCGACTGGAGTTGCGCCAGCGGCCGGAGTCCAGCCCGTGCCCGCCTACGAGTTGTTGCAGCGATCGGCATGCTAACAGTCGAAGTCCACCCCATGTCCACCTTCGAGTTCCTGTGACGGTCGGCATGCTAATGGCCGGAGTCCAGCCCAGGTCCGGCTCCGAGTTCTAGGGTTTTCAACGGGCTAGCGATGAAGGGAGGAGCTCCATGACCCAATTGTAATCTGAATTTTACTTACAGGAGGCTTTATGCTATTTGCAAGGATCTTGTTGTAAGTTTAACTACTCACTAGTGGGCTTCACATTTTCACCTGAAACAAATTTTATAGAATATGTTCTGCCGACACACACATCATATTGTAAAAATTCTTATTAAACTTTTTGTGATATACCATACAACAATTTTTACAGTACAAGTTTTTATGGTATCTACTAGAGTTGCTCTAATAATAATAAGCTTAATGTCTTGTGTAGGAACGTGTTCATGGGAGGACCGTTTTGGCTCTTGGGAGCATATGCTCCCTGATGAATTGTAAATTAAAAATAAATAATAAATAAATTTTTAGAAAACCTGTTTTTTGTATGCATGTTCATCTTAGTCTGACAAGCGTGCTTAACAGTTCTCATGCGAAGGGGTAACAGTTCTCATGCGAAGGGGATAGGGCTACTTAGTTGGTGGAAAAAATAAAATTAAGTGTAACATTTGACGTTTGATTTTTTTTCTCGCACAGCTCAAAATGCTTAACATTTTTCACTAAAAACTTGCAGGTAGCCTTCGCGTGCGACAAACAAGCATCTAATGCTTTTTCAAAAAAGTTAGACATTTGCAACAAAAATGGCGGGCAGAAGCGTATGTTCCCAAGAGCCAAATTGGATTTCTCCATCTTCATTGCTTTTAAATGGGCTGCAGTCAGTGCAGCCCACTGCCCAGATGTTAGATTTTTTTAAAGAAAGTTAGTAAACATTTTGTAAATTATAATATCACTGTAAAATATAATAAAATTTTTATATTCATGCGTTATAAGTATTATAAATACAAAAATGTAATTTTTAAAAATTTCACTTATTTACATGCTGATTATATTTAAATCATTTAGTAAGTACAGAACTATACATTTTTTAGTACATTTTAAAAAATTATACCTCGTGGCTCATATTTATATTATACTCCTACAAAATTGTGAATACAAACATTTTAATTTATATTCACTGGTGATAAATTTGACTTGTGGCATATATTCTTAATTTATATATAATTAAAATACAGTCACATGTATATATTTATTAAAAATAATTATTAAACGATTATGATTATCTAGAAATTCTGAAATTCTGAATAATCATATATACTATTTTATTTATATGGTTTTTTCAAAAATAATACATCAATACTTTATAAAATTACTTGATTTTCTTTTCAAAATAAGGTATTCATTTATGGATAATTTTTATAACACATGAATGTTTGAAGTTTCTTTGTATTACTATCATTAAAATTTACGTACTTATTACAAATACTAAAAAGGTAAAAGAAATCCAACATGTTTAACATGGGCCGCACAGACTGCAGCCTAATTAAACCCACAAGCGTCTTTCTTTATAGTAATCTTCTATTCTTAAATAGCAATAACCCACTATCGAATTTTTCTCTCCATGCAACAATGCCACATCATCAAGTCATGCATGTAATCACAAATTACTTTTTTCATTAATCTCTTAATGCAAAACATACCCTCACGTATGAATCTTTTTCTAGGTAACTAAGTCATGTAAGACATTTTTATATTTGTTCTTCGCATTAATATTATTTTTCTATGCATTTATTCACATACTTTTTAAAATGTTTCCCGCAGCAACGCGCGAGGCACCGTCTAGTATATATTGTACCGTTATCATTAGTTGCCAAGAAAACACGAGTGTTGTACCCCTTCATTCCACAACGTAGCGCGTTTTTTTTAAATCTAAGTTTGACCGCAAATTTAATCAATGAGACCGATTGCGGCGGGAATAAAAATTATATCGTTGAATTCATATTCGAATGAAGTTTTTGATCGTATAATTTTTACTCCCGCCGCAAACGGTCTCGTTGCTTAAATTTATGGTCTAACTTAAAGCTTAAAAATCGAGAACGCATGAGATTATGAAATGGAGGGAGCAGTGGTTATCGTCGGCATTTTGCGAGCCCTACATCAAAAGTTCGGGCCCTGGTTGTGACAATTTTGATCATTTATTTTCTCTTTACTATGACATATGGGGCTTATTTTTTATAGAGACATATATAAAGCAAGCCGGATGTTAAAAGTGGGTGTCACGTCCTGTAAGCATGCTAATCAAAATACGATGCCACATCAGCACAGGTCCCTTTGTGGATGAGATTATCACGATATTCACACACTTGTGCCAAGTTTTAAAACCAATCGGGCACGGCCGCTCAATGGCGTCGGCAGGATCGGCCCCCGATCGGCGGACAGGTGCCAGTTGTTCGGCAAGTGGACGTCGCTCTAGGGAAGCGGCGTCCTTGTCTCGCAATAGCGGCGGCATACATCCACATGGATATATTGTCGGGAGCGCGCCGGGGCGCCCGTAGGGGCAATGGAGAAGGCTGCCGGAGCAGGTTGTGGTGGAGGAGGACGGCGCGGCTCGCTTGTGGCGCAACGTCCGAACGACGACCCAACCTCGTGGTTGTGCGCCCCCTTCCCCTTGCGCCGGTGCTCCACCACCCCATTGCTGCCGGCGGCCGAAGAGCTCGAGGGAAGGGGAGAAGGCTAGGGTTTGGTGTCAGTCCCGAGGAGGCAGAAGGAGTGGAGTGGGGCGCGTGGACTGACGGTCCATGACTTCCCCATTAAGAAGGAGGGCGCCCACCCGCGTGAGTGGATGACAGGTGGGGCCTATCGGCCGTGCGTAGTAAATACGGACGGTGGGAGGTAGGTGGCCGCCTGCCACGCGTCCCCGACACGGATGAGAGGAGGGCTGAAGCGCGTCCGCTCGCTGTCCGTCAGGATCCAAACCGGACGCATGTTTACACCGTAGATGGAGCGACACGGACACCAAACAAACAAATGCGTCCAGACCGTCGCGCGTTGGATTGTGAGGTTTGTTCATTTTACCACAAACGAACGGGATCGGGACCTGATGGGTCGCGCGTGGGAGTTGACCGCATGCGCCGAGTTACTCGAGCTCCGCTGCGTCGGCGTCGCGATCCATTATCACTCCGAGAGAGGTAGTTCGGCACGGCCACGTGCGCGGCGCCCAGGAGCGCGCCCACTCCGCACAATCGTGACCTCCGACCCGGCGCTCTGCTCCTGACGAGGAAGAAGACATCATGTGACGTCGCGCTCACCTTTGGAGCTGGGAGAGAGAGCGCGGCTTTGTCGAGACGCAGCGGACGGTGCATCTCGATCGGGGGAGGCGGAGGGCGCCAAAACGAGAGCGTATGGCTGGCACGCGCGCACGACAGTCTGATCCCACACGTACGTTGTAGGCCCAAACAACCAAGACCGTTGATCGACCCAACGCAAGTACGAACCGTGCCGCGTCGAAAGGCACTTGCCGTCTCTTCGCGGGCGCGCGTGAAGCCGCCAAAACGCACTGGACGAACGCGTACGTTTCGCATTTATGCGGTGTTTTCGTTGCTTGCCTTGCAGGACCTCCATACTTTATGCTTCTTCTTTTTTCTAAAAACTTACAACGTATTCATTAAAAAACACCAGACATGATAAAGATTTCATTCAGGTCCGTCGGCCATCGAACGACGATTGCGAACACTAGAACAAATCGAAGACGTGTTGTCGCCATCGTTCCTCCTTCACTTAAGCCAACCAAAAATTGTTATAGTAGTCACTTAGAAAGTCATCGTGCTAATACTCGAAGGACGAGTGCACTTCAAAAGAAACCGCCGTCGATGAAAAGCAACATATATCGAAAGAATCCAACATGTAGACACACGAACATAAACGTATGAAAACCGGATCCTCGAAGATCTACTGAAGACTAACACCGGCCGAATCTCACGAGATCCATCGAAGACACACCTCCACACACTCTCCGACTATGCTAGACACTTCGCCATAGCGGGGACTAGACATGAAAGTCCTTATTCCGTCTTCAGGGAGCCGTCACCGTCTCACCTTTCCGAGAAGGACACAAACCCTAATCAACCCTAAAAAGTACCTAAAAACGAAGCAACAACCCTCCCGTCGGCAAGGACCAAGATCCACCGTGCATCCATGGCAAGGCCACCAAATACGAGGACCAGAGACAGCGTCGAGGGAGGCGAAGAAACCCTAGTCCTCTAGGCACTCATGAGAGGAGGCCGAAGGGTTACTCCTTGGCACACCATACCCTTCAATTCATCTTCGGACTAAGCGCACATAGATATTGGCAGTCTCTTCCACCTTCGTTTTATTGCCAATGAATAACCACTCTCCCTCCCCCTTCTAGCGACATGGATGAAGGCGGCCATGAGCGCCATCCAGAAGAGTTGTGTGGCCATGAGGCAAGAGAGGATGTTGGTGCATTTCATTTTATTCTCGCGGGGAGAGGATGTTGGTGCATTTTAAGTAGATATAGGAGTTACTTTGTACTCCCTTGAATCTATAATCTAAGGCATTATGTCTGTAATTATGGCATGTATAAATAAAGTTATCGATCATTCAGAAAAACGGAGTGTGGTTGTTCTTCTCATGCGGTAGTGACCGCCACCGCGCCTGATACCCTAACCCCAAATCCTCTGCCCCAAACGTCAGCTTCTCCCACAAGATCTCTTCAATCTACCTATATTGTTGTTGTGTGTCATCGACAACTTCTCCCGCTTTCCATACTCTCAAAGGTTGAAATGGGAGGCATTGCCAAATGCAAAAACCAAATTAAAGGGCTTGACCATATGCAAGTTGCTTAAAGATATATTTGTTGTGTCAGTTGGCCGTCTCTTTTGTAGCCTTCTTCTTTCTTTTGACCGTCGATCACCTTTTTCTCTTCTACTTCCTTCGTCCTAAAATAAATATCGCAAATTTAATACTGAACTAATATAAATCATCGCCACTTATGTCAGGACGGAGAAAGTATATGTCTGCTCGCTGCCAACGGTTCCACCCCACTACACGGAGTAGGCATCCCGCCGATCCCGCTACCACGTTGTCCCGCTTCGCCCAAGAAGCCTTCTCCGCCCCAACCATATGTGCCCAACCGCGTCTCCCGCACGCTCCAGTGACCCTCGGTACCCGTCAACCTATAACTCCTCTCCACATACAAACTCCATGGCTAATCTCATCGTCCCGTGCATCTTGGGGTCGTTTCTGACTTGGCCTCGCTAGGACGCCATGGCCAGCCGCTGATCTCTATTGGAATTTGCCCAAGAAACGATCATATCAAACACACGCGCGCACAAAAACTTTTGACTACCCATTTGTAATTTGGAAAATGCTAGCCGTCGGCGCACCGGCCGAACAGTTAGGCCGGTTGAGCCCTAGCCGCCCAATGCAGCAAGGCACCAGATTTGTTCCCACGCTTCGTCCTCCTCGCGATTCGTTTCCCCCCGAAAAGAATGCAACGCCTCGAGCGCCGCCAACACCCTGCCATACCCCCATGAGAAAACAAGCGAGCTTCAAGCACCACTGTGGCGTCCTTGTCGGTGCTCTCGCCGTTTGTTCTCGTCGCCGGTTGCCGCCCTCGTCCCTGGCTCCACCCATGCAACAGTTGCACCCTCTGGTTGCAGCTCTGCTTGGCGATGGCTGTAGCTCGATGGCGATGCAGCAACGCCATGCCGTCGGCCCACAGCTCCCCGGTGTCGCCGCTCACAACATAGTCGGCATGCTGTATTCGGTTGAAGCTTTTTTTCGTGTCGCTTGAAGCTTTTTTCATGATGTTTGAAGCTATTTCCACGGGTTGAAGCTTTTTTCATGACCATTGAACTTCTTTCATGGTTGAAGCTTTTTATAGACCGGTTGAAGATTTTTCACACGCGGTTGAAGATGTTCCGGCACCGCTCAAAGATTATTTTTTCATGGTTGAAGTTTTTTATCCACGATTTTTGCTGCAACGGCAATGGCCATTTTTGCTACAACCAGGAAGACGACGAAGTGTGTCTGCGACGATGGTTGTGAATTTGTTGCAACCGGCAATGGAAAAGGCTACCACCGACGACCGAATGTGCTGCACCTGGTGTGCGGTGGCGCGACGAGCGGCGACATGGATGACCATGGTGACTAGGATTTGCTACAACCGGTGCGTTTTTTTGCTACCAACGCAGGCGACGGGAAGCCGCGACCTTGACGATGGATGTTGGAACCTCGCGTCCGGAGACTTGCATGCTGGTGATGCGGGCGGGGGCTGGTGCCTGCTGGTGCGGGTGCCCCTCCGTCCTCGTCGTGGGGAAGAAGAAGATGAGGGGAGGGAGGGGCGGTTAAAAAAGAATGCAACTATGATACTAAGAGACCATGATGGATTCATAATCTTTAGTTCTTGCATATACATACAATCATGCAATGATGTTTTGGAAGCTGAGCTTCTCGCATTAAAGGAAGAAATTTTGTTGGCTTTACAATGGAGTAATCTACACATTGACGTGGAATCTGATTGCTTGGAGGCTGTCAGAAGAGGCCTTGGTTTTTGTCGGATGAGATTGTAACACTTAATTTTGAGCAATGCAAGAGTTTATATCTAAAAAAAAAGTGCTTCCGTTGCCTAGTTTTTTGTAGGAGTGCTCACGTCACCTAGACTTTACCTAATAATAAAAGGGATATCACTTCTTACCACGGAAAATTTTGTCTGTTCATTGGCTCCCGTTTCTTCGTATGTTCGATGAAACTAATTGTAAAGTCGGCCCACCTATTGTGGCCCATTTGGCCGCGGAAAAAATAGTGGGGAATCATGGGAATAAGTCTAACTATGCTTTTATTATTGGAGAGATTATTAGTAGTATGGAGGAGAGGAGTTCTTGCATTGTTCATATTCGTTGGAGCTGTAATAATGTTAGTCATGTCTTAGCTAATTCTGGTAGGGTGCAACGCCGAACTATAGTTTGGCTAGGCTCTGGCCCAGAACAGGCCTTGGTTTTTGTCGGATGAGATTGTAACACTTAATTTTGAGCAATGCAAGAGTTTATATCTAAAAAAAAAGTGATTCCATCGCCTAGTTTTTTGTAGGAGTGGTGACGTCACCTAGTCTTTACCTAATAATAAAAGGGCTATCACTTCTTACCATCGAAATTTTCGTCCGTCCGTTGGCTCCCGTTTCTTCGTATGTTGGATGAAACTAATTGTAAAGTCGCCCCACCTATTGTGGCCCATCTGGCCGCGGAAAAAATAGTGGGGAATCATGGGCAAGAAAAATAGTTACAGTTGTGAGGGGTTGGCTCTGATCTTGCAACTGACCGTGAAAGCCAGCTGATCTGTTTCGCCTTACTTGAACAATATTGGATTGTTCGTCTACTAAATAGTCCCATCTCGGTCCTCCACAAGTAATTTCATCAATTTATATATGTTTTTAATTTTTCTGGGTATCAAATAAGCTGTCGTGGGATCAATAAACAAAGATCGGAACATATAAGGAAGGAGTACAAAACATGGAGGAGCAGTTTGAGTACAAAACATGGAGGAGCAGTTTCGGCAATCAATAAGGAAGAAAAGGATCAATAAGGAAGAAAAGGAGGAGGAAATAAGGATGGAAAGAGGGATTTCAATCCCGTGACAAAGAAAAAAAGAAGGAAAGAGTGCACAGGTAAATAAGGAAGAAAATGAAATTGAATCCAAAGAAAGAAAGAAATCTGCTGCTGAAACCTACGAGCCTTGCTCGCTATGCAAATCCTTGGTTCCACCATCTAAACATGATTCTCCTTCTCCACATGAAAGATTTTTGTTAGAAGCCATCTAGGCCACAATGAGATATCCTTTTAGTTCTTAAAAAACAACTCTCGACAAAGGACTTGGAGGAGAACGATATGGATAGAAGCTTTCAGGTTCGGCTTCAACCTAGAAACGCCGTCCACTTTCAAGCTGATGAAATTTAGCTTTCTTTGAAATATGAAAATCTTGTGTTGCTGCTTTTATTTACAATTTTTTTGCATTACTCTTGTCATGCCTATTAGCAAGCTTCTGTATTTCTTAGAGTATTCACTAATAAAAAACAGTTTGACATAATCTTTGAAATATGAAAAATTCGTGTTGCTACTTTTCTTTACATTTTTTTTTGCATTACTCTTGTCATGCCTATTAGCAAGCTTCTGAATTTCTTAGAGTATTCACGAATAAAAAAAATGTTTGACATAATATGCGAGCAATCTACACTATCGAGATGCCTAAGCAGTAATCAATAGTGTATCTAGCACGTACTATGTCCGACCGACGATGTCAAGTTGCATGGCATAAGATCTATTCAGGCCATGGCATCATGAGTGAAGATGAATAATGTTATATCTTGCTATTATACTTTTATTTTTAGTAGGCACTAATAATTTGAAGTTTGTGTTATTCACCCAGATCAAATTGGCTCGGGATCATGTTTTATGTTCTGAACTACCGTCTTGAATAACCCTACTATCAATCAGTTCATTATTCTTGTCATCAACAACACGTTCCCTGTGACCCAGTTTATCGGCTTTGCCACCCCTGATTCATAGCAACAACCTATACATCCATGAGGTGCATAAAGGTAGTCTGACATGTGATGTCCTTAGATTGTAAGGGTGTATTTGATAGAGTGCATGAAGGATGCATGATCTCAAGAGTTCCCTTCACGACCCATTTTTGGGTGTTTGGTAGCCTGCGTGGGGCCTCTTCAGCATGCATGAGCTCAGCCCAAATACCCTCTTAGCATGCATGAAGAGAGAATACCCCAACAGCTGTTCACTGGTGAGCATACATGAACGAAGCGAGCGACAATGTGTTTAAAAAATTCAAAATTTCTAAAAAATAATTTAATTTTCAGAAAATGTTCAGAATACCAAAAATTGTTTAGAATTTCAAAATTTGTTCAAATTTCAGAAAAATGATCCGATTTTTGAAATTTGTTATTTTTTCAAAAAAATATCGAGATTTTCAAAATTTGTTAAAAGTTTCAAAAATTGTAAAGATTTTTTTATTTTCCATTTTTTTAAAATCTAGTTTTTTCAAAAAATCTTCATATTTTCAAAATTTGTTTAAAATATTAAAAAGATCAAACTTTCAAATTTTGTTTCAATTTTCAAAAAAACTTTAGAATTTCAAAAATGTTTTTTTTTCATGTTTCAAAAAACTGTTCACTTATTTGAAAATATTGGTTGCTACAGTATTAACTGACATGTCTAAACAGATGCAAGCTGCGAAACAGAGTCTCAACACATACACCGCTACCAAACAACATCAAATGCATGTACTCAACGTGTCTACACCCATCATGTATCAGAGGAGAACAACCATGCTCATGCTAGGTTGGGAATGCTATCAAACACACCTAGTCTGACATGCTATCTGAAAAAGAATAGGATCTATGTCTGCGAGCCTCATTCGTGTCCTTTTCAGCCTCCTGTTACAACGCACGGACATATGTGTTAGTACTCACAGTAAAGCGATCGAACGTCTCACGCGCGTCGGGTCCAAAGCTCAGCCGGTGCGCCGGTATAAACGTTTTCATTGTATAATCTTGGGTAGATTGGGTGGTACGTTGCTTGTAGTCGCCTAGTCGGTTACTAATTCCTAACTTAACACATACACTGCTGGTTGTATTAGCACACGATAAGGACAACACGCTAGCAGCTACTAGTACTAAAATTTGTTACGTTATCTACTAATGCTAACTCTACCATGACTCGGCTGCTAAGACCACGTGCACAAGTCTGACTCAAATTGCCACTGACTTGCACGCACATAGCTCAAGATTACTCCCGTTTCTCCATCGACGGTGCACCTCGCCTTCATCTTCTAGACAAACCGACCGCGTCATTGTCATTTCCACGCAACTTACCCATACCAAACGTGCTAGCTATAGCTATCTAGCTGTCTCTTTGCCATAGTAGTGCAGTAGGACATACGTACCCTCACCATGTGCATCGTTCTCAGCTCCTACCATACAGACAAGGCGCTCGTGAAATCGTTGCACCGGCCAGTACCAAAGGGGTGGTCCGGTTGTTTTCAGATTCCAAATCGACGGCGCCACCCGTGCCAACACTGGCCGGCGGCCATGGCTGGTACGCAACGCAAGCACACGATTGGTGCGTGAAGTGCATGCATGCATGCATGTCTACGCGGCAACGACGGGGACAAGTGCATGCAGCTCGCATGTGATCCGACCCGTCCACGTCCACGTCCACGGTGACGGTCCACACCAGCTGCCCTGCCTGCAGTACTCCACATGGTGACATGGATCCATCACCACCCACCACCGGCTCGTCGTCTACGGGTACAAGTACTACGTGAGACGTGAGCGCACCTCGTGAGTTCATCCACCGATGGATATCATGGCATCCGACCGCCTCGCCGCCCTCAAGGCCTTCGACGAGACCAAGGCCGGCGTGAAGGGCCTCGTGGACGCCGGCGTGACGGCCGTCCCGGCCATCTTCCACCACCCTCCGGACCCGCTCCCCCCGTGCACCGACGTCGCCGCCATCCCGGTCATCGACCTCTCGCGTCCCCGTGCGGAGGTGGTCGCTGCGGTGAGGGAGGCGGCGCGGACGGCGGGCTTCTTCCAGCTGGTGAACCACGGCGTGCCGGAGGCGTCCATGGCGGGGATGCTGGCGGCGGTGCGCCGGTTCAACGAGGAGCCCCCGGAGGCCAAGGCGCCCTACTACACGCGGGACGCCGCGCGGCGCGTGCGCTACAACTGCAACGCCGACCTCTTCCGGACGCAGCTGGGCAAGTGGCGCGACACCATCTACATGGAGGACGTGGACCGGAACGAGGAGGAGGACGAGGAGATCCTCCCGCCGGCGTTCAGGGGCGTCGCGCCGGGGTACACGGCGGAGATGCGGACGCTGGGGCGCGCGCTCTTCGAGCTGCTGTCGGAGGCCCTCGGGGTGCGGCGCGGGTACCTGGAGGAGGAGGCCGGCTGCCTGGAGGCGCTCAGCGTCTCCGGCCACTACTACCCGGCTTGCCCGGAGCCGCACCTGACGCTGGGCGCCGTCCGGCACACCGACCCCGGCTTCCTCACCGTGCTGCTCCAGGACGGCGTCGGCGGCCTCCAGGTGCTCGTGGACGGCGGCGGCGACGGCGGCAAGCCCGCCGAGTGGGCCGCCGTGCCGGCCGTGCCGGGGGCGCTGGTGGTGAACGTCGGCGACTTCCTGCAGCTGGTGTCCAACGACACGTTCAAGAGCGTCGTGCACCGCGTGGTGTCCAACAGCGTGGGGCCGAGGGTGTCGGTGGCGTGCTTCTTCAGGGCCAACGCCGCGAGGGTGTGCGCCCCGGCCGTGGCCGACGGTGGCGCGCCGCCGCGTTACCGCAGCGTCACGGCGGGGGAGCTGCTCCGCTCGTATGCGCAGGCGCTCGGCGAACTGAGGATCTAGCTAGCGAGCAGGCCTGGAGATGCTTGTTGGTTCGTGCATTTGGAGCAGAGCATGGTGATGGTGTGTACGTACATGAAAAATGCTTGTTCGTGAATTTGAACCTTTGGACGAATCTGCTTAAGTTAATTATCTGTTCATGCAAGCAAAAATGTTGTTGAGAAGAAGCAAACTTAGTCGACTGCTGTCCTGAAAGCGTACAAGCGCTTAAATGTCGATTATGTGTTCTTGTATGTATGGGTAAAAATAAAAGTGGGAAATTCCAGATGCAGATTCGTTGCTAGCTTGCTTCTGGCTCGGGGCAAGCCGGTCGTGGTGGCGGGTGGCCCGGGCGGCAATCTCGGGCCGGAGCTGACCTGCGATGGTCCGAATCGGGTCATGTGCGACGGTGCTATGGGAGAAATCCCTGCTCACCCGTTGTGTGAGCCGACCACGACGGCACCACCCCGGCGTAGTATATATACCTTTCGAAAGGCGTGGTCTCCGAGCTGTTCCGTGTGGATCTGCTTCGAGATGTCTTGTTGTAGAGATGTGATCAAACTCCGGGTGAGAACCTTGCATCAACTATGTCGATGCCGGCGGCAGCGATGTCTATGGACGTCGTCTTCCTCGCAGGAGATGTCGTTGTGCAGCTTCAACACCTACGGTACTTTGCTTTGTGGTCATCAGATGAAAACGTAAGATCGGGCTTGCTGGATCGGATGATGGTGTTGTGTCTTTAACAACACTACCTCTTTGGAGGCATCATCTTGGAGGCCCAAACGACGGCTCCTGTTGTTGCGCATGGTTGAGGGTGGTGCGTTTGATGGTGATGGTGCGGCTACCTTGGGGCCAACGGTGGTGTGTTCTTCTTCATGTGTTTCTCTTCGGCTCTCCTTCGTGTGTGGCCTTCGTCATGTTGTTGTGCATTGTGCTACGACGAGCCTCGGGCTCTCCGTGTTGTTTTGGTTCACCTTTGCTCAATGACGACGCAATGATGCCTCCTCAACCTGCTAAGCATTTCGGCCGCCCGTGGCGGATCTTTCGGTCAAGGTCCATGTTAAGGTTTGGCACTCATTCATTATGGATGATCCTCTGTTGTGCCATGGAGCTCGGTACGCATGCCGGTGCGGTGCGTTATGTTGTTTGCAGAGTCTTGGTATTGTGGTCCCTCGATAACATCACACATCTACTTGTGTCTCTAGTGGTGTTGGTCTTCCTTCCTACTAGCTAGGTCATGTTTTCTCTTGGGTGGCATTTTTTTTCTCATGTTTTGTAACCTTTTACCTGTACGGTTTTTGGCTCGGTTTTCCTTAAAAATAGGGTCAATTTTTTAGATTTTTGATCTGATTTCCCTTATAAATTGGGTCGGCCAAAGTTTAAGGGGTGACTCTTGGCTTTGGCAGATTTTTGAGCAATATATTCGGGTGGGGATTCTCTCCCCCGGTGACCGTTCAAAAAAAGATTTGTTGCTAGCTATCTTTTTTATTACAAATTCTGATCCTTTCGTTGATCCATGTATACATTTTTTTAGTGTGGCTTGGCTCAATGTGCTTTTTTAACCGAAATAAAGATCTCTCCTTCCAATTTCTATTAGAGAAACCAACAGTTCGAAGCTACAAGTATCTAAAAAATTACTATGCTACCTACTAGCAAAATAAGGCAGAAATGTGCATCTCAGAAACCACATCCAAGTATGTCACTGGGCTAGACCTCCCTTTCGATTGCGCGAGGTGATGATGGGAAGAAGGGAGGCACGCCAAGCACCAAAGACAAAAGCATCATGCTTGAAAGACTCCAGATAACACCAGTTTGCAGACATATAGACAAACTGAAAGGATCGATATGGTTGACTAAAGGGGGCTGAATAGGCAACTAACACTTTTAACTTTTCTTTAACAATTTAGGCTTAGCAACAAATAGGTTGGCTAGATGTGTAACTAGGTGAGCAACCTATATGATGCTAATCACAACAACCACACAAGCAAGCAAGGGATACAACACAATAATAGCTTGCAAGAAGTAAAGGCAAGAGATAACCAAAAGTGGAGCCGGTGGAGACGAGGATGTGTTATCGGAGTTCCTTCCCTTGTGAGGAAGTACGTCCCAGTTGGAGCGGTGTGGAGGCACAATGCTCCCCAAGAAGCCACTAGGGCCACCATATTCTTCTCACGCCCTCACACAATGCAAGATGTCGTGATTCCACTATTGGTGCTCTTGAAGGCGGCGACCGAACCTTTACAAACTAGGTTGGGGCTATCTCCACAACTTAATTCGAGGCTCCCAACGACACCACGAAGCTTCACCACAATGGAATGTGGCTCCACTAGTAGAAAACAGAGCTTTGGTCTAGGTCGGGCCAGCCCATTAGTCTCGGTTCACTCACGAACCGGGACCCATGGCGACATTGGTCCCGGTTCGTGAGCCAGGGCACCGGCCGGGACTCGTGGGCCATTGGTCCCGGTTCCAGAAACCAACCGGGACCAATGGGCCTCGCTCCTGGCCCACAACCATTGGTCCCGGTTTGTGGATGGAACCGGGACCAAATGGTGTCCTTTAGTCCCGGTTCCAGCCACGAACCCGGACCAATGAGATGCCTATATATACCCCTCGCCAGTGAGCAGAGCACTCCACATTGCTCTATTTTTCTGGCCGGCGAGGGGAGAGCTTTGTGGTGCTCTAGCTCACCTCCTATGCACATGAGGTGTTCGATGAAATGCCCAAGCCACACTTAAGCTTTCTCCTCTCAAAGCTCCTTGTCGAAGCTCCATTTTCCTCAAGATCTGTCTAGGTTTGGTGGTCCGTTCTGTCCTGTCCCCGTCCTCACCACTGTCGATCGCCCGCGCCCATCTCGGTGCCGACACCATCGTGGTTAGCCTCTTCTTCTTATCTTCTTTCTAAAAGAAAAAAGTTTTTACTTGTATGATTTAGATATATACTTGTGTAATTTTCTTACTTTTATTATTGTTTGTTATTATATAGTGCGATGGTTTTCGTATCCGCCTCCGCCGGCCCTCGTCCTGTCTATGATTCGGATGTGGTACATATTATGTTTTATAACTATTTGTTTTATTTAGTGTTTATGGCAATTATGCCGACCAACGTGATGTAGATTTTTTAATCTAGGAGGAGGTAGTTGAACCGGAAATTCCAACCCACATAGCAATTCTTTCCGAGAAGTTAAATTTGGTTGAAAAAGAAAACAATGACTTGAAAGAAAAATTACAAAGAGTTGAAGAGGAGAAGATGAAGTTGGAGTTGCATGTTGCCGATGTCGTCGACGATCACAAGACCAAGATGGATGCAATGCGCTTGAAGATTAGAAAGATTAGAAAATATGCCATTCATACTGAGGCTTGGTATCATTATGCCATTGGATCAATTTGTTGTTGCATTTAATTTTTTTACATAGTTTTGATGTATGTTTTAATTAGATGCTCTAGAGAGCTATATGCTGTTCAATAATGAGAACTATGTATGAACTGTATGCATTTATTTTGGTCACTATTGTACTTTGGCTTTAATGTGATGATGAATTTCTATTAATTTGGTCACTTCTCTATTCATGATATGTTGTAATGGTTTTTAATACACTTTATTATATAACGCACGCAGATGAACCGACAATGGATGTACGGTGACCGACACACCTCCGAGTATATTAAAGGCCTGCATAATTTTCTCGGAGCGGCTGAGGCAAACAAGCAGAATGGTTTTATTCATTGTCCATGTACTGTCCGTGAGAATACGAAGGCTTTCTCCAACTCTAAAACCCTTCACTTCCACCTACTTGAGAAGGGTTTTATGCCACACTATAATGTTTGGACCAAGCACGGAGAAAGAGGGGTTATGATGGAAGACAACGAAGAAGAAGAGGATGATGACAACTATGTGCCTCCTGAATACGGTGATGTTGCAACGGGGGAAGATGAAGATCAAGAGGAACCAGACGATGTGCCTGATGACGATCTTCACCGGGTCATTGTTGATGCAAAGAGACAATGCAAAAGTGAAAAGGAGAAGTTGAAGTTCGATCGCATGCTAGAGTATCACAAAAAAGGGTTGTACCCCAATTGCGAAGATGGCAACACAAAGCTCAGTACCACATTGGAATTGCTGCAGTGGAAGGCAGAGAATGGTGTACCTGACAAAGGATTTGAGAAGCTACTGAAAATATTGAAGAAGAAGCTTCCAAAGTATAACGAATTGCCCGACAACACGTATGCAACAAAGAAGATTGTATGCCCTCTAGGATTGGAGGTGCAGAAGATACATGCATGCCCTAATGACCGCATCCTCTACCGTGGTGCGTACAAGGATTTGAACGCATGCTCGGTATGCGGTGCATTGTGGTATAAGATCAAACAAGATGACCCTGGTGATGTTGACGGCGAGCGCCCCAGGAAGAGGGTTCCTGCCAAGGTGATGTGGTATGCTCCTATAATACCACGGTTGAAACGTCTGTTCAGAAACAAAGAGCATGCCAAGTCGATGCGATGGCACAAAGAGGACCGTAAGAAAGACGGGAAGTTGAGAGCACCCGTTGACGGGTCGCAGTGGAGAAAGATCGAGAGAAAGTGGAGCGACTTTACAGGTGACCCAAGGAACGTATGGTTTCGTTTAAGTGCAGATGGCATTAATCCTTTTGGGATCAGAGCAGCAAGCATAACACATGGCCTTTGACTCTATGTATGTATAACCTTCCTCCTTGGTTGTGCATGAAGCGGAAGTTCATTATGATGCCAGGGCTCATCCAAGGCCCTAAGCAACCCGGCAATGACATTGATGTGTACCTAAGGGCATTAGTTGATGAACTTTTACAGCTATGGAATGGAAGAGGTGTACATGTGTGGGATGAGAATGAACAGGAGGATTTTGACCTACATGCATTGCTATTTGTAACCATCAACGATTGGCCTGCTCTCAGTAACCTTTCAGGACAGACAAACAAGGGATACCACACATGCACACATTGTTTAGATGACACCAACAATATATATTTGGACAAATGCAGGAATAATGTGTACCTGGGGCATCGTTGATTTCTTCCGACCAACCATCAATGTCGAAAGAAAGGAAAGCATTTCAAAGGTGAGGCGGATGACCGGAAGAAGCCCGCCCTCCGTACTGGTGATCACATACTTGCTATGTTCAATGATTTACAAAGTAATCTTTGGAAAGGGTCCCGGTGGACTATCTGTTCCGAATGACGCTGAGGGACGCGCACCCATGTGGAAGAATAAATCTATATTTTGGGACCTACCCTATTGGAAAGTCCTAGAGGTCCCCTCTGCAATCGACGTGATGCACGTGACGAAGAATCTTTGCGTGAACCTGCTAGGCTTCTTGGGAGTGTATGGAAAGACAAAATATACACCGGAGGCACGCGAGGAACAGCGATGTGTGCATGAAAAAGATGGCATGCATCCAGAGCAGTATGAAGGTCCTGCCAGCTACGCTCTTACCAAAGAATAGAAGGAAATCTTGTTTGAATGCCTGCTCAGTATGAAGGTCCCGTATGGCTTCTCGTTGAATATAAAGGGAATAATAAATATGGGAGAGAAAAATTTCTAGAACCTAAAGTCTCATGACTGCCACGTGATTATGACGCAACTGCTTTCGGTTGCATTGAGGGGGCTTCTATCGGAAAACGTTCAATTAGCCATTGTGAAGCTATGTGCATTCCTCAATGCAGTCTCTCAGAAGGTGATCGATCCAGAAATCCTGCCAAGGTTAAGGAGTGATTTGGTGCAATGTCTTGTTAGTATCGAGCTAGTGTTCCCACCGTCCTTCTTCAATATCATGACACACGTCCTAGTTCATCTAGTCAACGAGATTGTCGTTCTGGGCCCTGTATTTCTACACAATATGTTCCCCTTTGAGAGGTTCATGGGAGTCTTAAAGAAATATGTTCGTAACCACGCTAGGCCATAAGGAAGCATCTCCATGGGCCATCAAACAGAGGATGTCATTGGGTTTTGTGTTGATTTCATTCCTGACCTTAAGAAGATTGGTCTCCCTCAATCGTGGTATGAGGGGAGACTGACTAGAAGAGGCACGCTAGGAGCGGACTCAATAATATGTAGGGACGAGCATTCTTGGTCTCAAGCAAACTACACAGTTCTACAGAATTCTACCTTGGTGACCCCGTATGTCGATGAACACAAGAATATTCTGCGCTCCAAACACCCGGATCAGTGTGATGACTGGATTACATGTGAACACATCAGGACTTTTGACAGTTGGTTGCAAACACGCCTCATGCGTGACAACACTGTTTCTAGTGAGCTGTACTCATTGGCCAGGGGACCATCTTCGACTGTAATGACTTACAAAGGGTACGAGATAAATGGGAATACATTTTACACGATCGCCCAGGATCAAAAGAGCACCAACCAAAACAGCGGTGTCCACTTTGATGCAGCAACCATGAGGGGAAAGACCACATATTATGGTTACATAGTGGACATATGGGAACTTGACTATTGACATGATTTCAAGGTCCCTTTGTTTCAGTGCAAATGGGTCCATCTGTCAAGAGGCGGGGTACAGGAAGATCCATGGTACGGAATGACAACAGTGGATCTGCACAATCTTGGGTACACATGTTGGGGAACGTCGCATGGGAAACAAAAATTTTCCTACGCACACGCAAACCTATCCATGGTGATGAGCATCTACGATAGGGAGAGTGGATCTACATACCCTTGTAGATCGCTAAGCGGGAAGCGTTAAGAAACGCGGTTGGTGTAGTCGAACATCTTCGCGATCCAAATCGCCGAGCGTCCCGCGATCTCATCACGATCCGTCCCGCGATCCAATCACGATCCGTCCCGTGAACCAATCACGATCCGTCCCGCGATCTCATCACGATCCGTCTCACGATCTAGATCACGATCTGTCCCGCAAACTCATCACGATCCGTTCCGCGATCTTGATCACGGTCCTTCCGATCTAGCGCCGAACGGACGGCACCTCCGCGTTCAGCACACGTGCAGCTTGATGACGATCTCCACCGTCTCGATCCAGCGAGAGGAGGTGGAGAGGAGAGAGAGTTCACCGGCAGCGTGACGGCGCTCCGGTGATGGTGGTGGAGTGATTCCGGCAGGGCTTCGCCTAAGCGCTGCGGAAAACCGATCTAGAGGAGAAACTGTGCACCGGTGAAACGGGTAGCACGTGGCCGGAAATTCTGTACAAAAACCACCCAATCCACTAGTATATATAGGAGGATAGGAGAGGAGAGGCAGCCAAGGCCTTTGGGTCGGCCGAAATAGGAGGTGGGAGCAATCCTACTTCACCTCCAATCCTAGTTCGAGTAGGATTGCCTCCTATTGGCTGATTTTCCACTTTTTGCTTTAGGACTTTCTCTCCTGCGCCATGGGCCTTTGTGGCTGTTTTCCCAGCCCACTAAGGGCTGGTTATTATTCTCCCACAGCCCATGGACCTCTTGGGGTCGAAATACCCCTCCTGGAGGTCCTCCGGTACACTACCGGCACTCCCGATACAATACCGATACTCCCGGTACACTACCGATGAGCCCGAAACTTTTCCGGAAACCAAACTGGGACTTCCTATATATGAATCTTTACCTTGGACCATTCCGGAGCTCCTCGTGACGTCCAGGATCTCATCCGGGACTCCGAACAACCTTCGGTCACCACCATACATAACTCTACACTACCGAAACGTCACCGAACCTTAAGTGTGCAGACCCTGCGGGTTCGAGAACTATGTAGACATGACCGAGACACCTCTACGGTCAATAACCAATGGCGGGACCTGGACGTCCACATTGGTTCCTAATTCTACGAAGATCTTTATCGGTCGAACCTCTATGTCAAGGATTCAGTTAATCCCGTATATCGTTCCCTTTGTTCTTCGGTATGTTACTTTCTCGAGATTCGATCGTCGGTATCTCCATACCTAGTTCAACCTCGTTACCGGCAAGTCTCTTTACTCGTTCCGTAATACAAGATCCCGCAACTAACAATTAGTCACATTGCTTGAAAGGCTTATTGTGATGTTGCATTACCGAGTGGGCCCCGAGATACCTCTCCGTTACACGGAGTAACAAATCCCAGTCTCGATCCATTGCCAACTCAACATACACCATCGGAGATACCTGTAGAGCACCTTTATAGTCACCCAGTTACGTTGCAATGTTTGATACACACAAGGCACTCCTCCGATATCCGTGAGTTGCATGATCTCATGGTCATAGGAAGATATACTTGACATGCAGAAAACAGTAGCAATAAACTGACACGATCATATGCTATGTTTGTAGTTTGGGTCTTATCCATCACATCATTCTCCTAATGATGTGATCCCGTTATCAAATGACATCTCATGTCCATGGCTAGGAAACCTTAACCATCCTTTGATCAACGAGCTAGTCCATTAGAGGCATACTAGGGACATGGTTTTGTCTATGTATCCACACATGCATTTAAGTCTCCGATCAATACAATTATAGCATGGATAATAAACGATTATCATGAACAAGGAAATATGATAATAACTAATTTATTATTGCCTCTAGGGCATATTTCCAACAGTCTCCCACTTGCACTAGAGTCAATAATCTAGTTCACATCACCATGTGATTCGCATTGTTATGAATCTAACACCCAATGAGTTCTGGGGCTCGATCATGCTTTGCATGTGAGAGAGGTCTTATAGTCAACGGGTCTGCGATATTCAGATCCGTGTGTACTTTGCATATCTCCATGTCAAACCGTAAACACTACTACCACACTCCACTTGGTACTATTTCCAAATGGCTGCTCCACTATACGTATCCAGATTGCTACTACTAGTCATCTAGATAGGTGTTAAAGCTTGCATCGACGTAACTCTCTACGACGAACTCTTTATCACCTCCATAATCAAGAAACATTTCCTTAGTCCTCTGGTTACTAAGGATTATTCCGACCACTGTCCAGTGATCCACTCCTGGACCACTCTTGTACCTCTTGACAGACTCATGGCAAGGCACACATAGGTGCGGTACACAGCATGGCATAATATAGAGCCTATGGCTAAGGCGTAGGGGACGACGTTCGTCCTTTCTCTTTCTTCTGCCGTTGTCGAGCTTTGAGTCTCACTCAACTTCACAACTTACAAATCAGACGAGAACTATTTCTCTGGCTGATCCATTTTGAACTCTTTCAAAATCTTGTGAAGGTATGCAATCATTGAAAGTCTCATCAAGCATCTTGATCTATCTCTATAGATTTTGATGCTCAACAATTAGGTAGCTTTATCCAGGTCTTCCTTTGAAAATCACTTTCCAAATAACCGTTTTATGCTTTCCAGAAACTCTACATTATTTCTAAACAACAATATGTCATCCACATATACTTATCAGAAATTCTATAGTGCTCCCACTCACTTTATTGCAAATACAAGTTTCTCATAAACTTTGTATAAACATCAAAACTTTGATCACCTCATCAAAGCGTATATTCCAACTCCGAGATGCTTGCTTCAGTCCATGGAAGGATCACCGAAGCTTGCACACCTTTTAGCATCCTTAGGCCTGACAAAACCTTCTGGTTGTATCACATACAACCTTTCCTCAAGTAAACCATTAAGGAGACGATGTTTTGACATCCATCTGCCAGATTTCATAATTGAAAACACAGCAACTGCTAACATAATTCCAACAGACTTTTAGCATCGCTACGAGTGAGAAAGTCTCATCGTAGTCAACTCCTTGAACTTGTCACAAACATCTTTGCAACAAGTCGAGCTTTACAAATAGTGACATTCACCATCAATGTCTGTCTTCATTTTAAAGATCCATTTGTACTCAACGACCTGCCGTCCAACGAGCAAGTCTACCAAAGTCTACACTTGGTTTTAATACATGGATCCTATCTCGGATTTCATGGCCTCCAACCATTTGTCAGAATCCGGGCCCATCATCGCTTCTCCATAGCTCGTAGGTTCATCGTTGTCCAACAACATGACCTCCAAGACAGAGTTGTCGTACCACTTAGGAGCAGTACACATCCTTGTTGACCTACGAAGTTTGATAGTAACTTGATCCTGAAGCTTCATGATCATCATCATTAACTTCCTCTTCAACTAACGTAGGCTTCACAATAACATCTTTCTGCGCTGCGCTACTCTCTGGTTGAACAAAGGTTTAACAACCTCATCAAGTTCTATCTTCCTCCCACTCAATTCTTTCGAGAGAAACTTTTTCTCGAGAAAGGACCCAGTTCTAGCAACAAACAATTTGCACTCGGATCTGAGATAGAAGGCATACCCATCTGTTCTTAGGGTATTCTATGAAGATACATTTGTCCGCTTTGGGTTCTAGCTTATTATGTGAAAACATTTTCCACACAAGCATCGCAGCCCCAAACATTAAGAAATGACAGCTTAGGTTTCTATCAAACCATAATTCACATGGTGTCATCTCAACGGATTTAGATGATGCCCTATTTAAAGTGAATGTAGTTGTCTCTAATGCATAACCCCAAAAATTATAGTAGTAAAACGATAAGAGACTTCACAGTATGCACTATATCAATAGAGCATGACTATGATGTTCGGACACACCATCACACCATGGTGTTCCAGGTGGCGTTAGTTGTGAAACAAATTTCACGTTGTCTTAAGTTGTATGCCAAACTCGTAACTCAGATATTCACCTCCACGATCATATCGCGGTCATTTTTATCTTCTTGTCACGATGATCTTTAAACTTCACTCTGAATTTGCTTGAACCTTTCAAACGATTCAGACTTGTGTTTCATTAAGTAAATATACACTATATCTACTCAAATCATCAGTGAAGGTAAGAAAATAACGATATCCACTGCACGCTACAAGACTCACTAGATTGCATACATCAACATGTATAATTTCCAATGAATCACTTGCCCGCTCCATCCAACGGGGTCCTTTAGTCATCTTGCCCAAGAGGCATGGTTCGCATGTCTCAACCGATTCGAAATCGATGAGTCCAAATATCCATCAGCATGGAGTTTCTACATGCGCTTTATACCAATATGACATTTAGCGGCAGTGGCACAAGTATGTGGTACTATCATTATTAACTTTGTATCTTTTGACATCAATGTTATGAACATGTGTACTACTACGATCAAGATTTCAACAAACCATTCTCACTGGGTGCATGACCATTGAAGGTATTATTCATGTAACCAGAATAACTATTATTCTCTGACTTAAATGAATAACCGTATTGCAACAAACATGATCTAATCATGTTCATGCTCAACGCAAAACACCAAATAACATTTATTTAGGTTCGTCACTAATCCTGAAGGTAGAGAGAGCGTGCGATGTTGATCACATCAACCTTGGAAACATTTCCAACACACATCGTCACCTCACCCTTAGCTAGTTCTCCGTTTATTCTATAGCTTTTATTTCGAGTTACTAACATTTAGCAACCGAACCGGTATCCAATACCCAGGTGCTACTAGGAGTACTAGCAAGGTACACATCAATAACTCGTATATCAAATATACTTCTGTTGATGTTGCCAGCCTTCTTATCTACCAAGTATCTAGGGTTGTTCCGCTTCAGCGACCTCTCACCTCATAATAGAAGCACTTAGTCTCGGGTTTGAGTTCAACTTTGGGTTGCTTCACTGGAGCAGCAACTGACTTGCTATCCATGAAGTTTCCCTCCTTGCTCTTGCCCTTTTCGAAACTAGTGGTTTGATTAACCATCAACACTTGACGCTCCTTCTTGATTTCTACCTTCGTGGTGTCAAACATCGCGAACAGCTCAGGGATCAATACTTCTATCCCTGGTGTATTATAGTTCATCACTAAGTTCTAGTAGCTTTAGTGATAGTGACTTGGAGAACTATATCAATCACTATCTTATCTGGAAGATCAACTCCCACTTGATTCAAGCGATTGTAGTACCCAGACAATCTGAGTACATGCTCAACGATTGAGCTATTCTCCTTCATCTTACAAGCAAAGAATCTTGTTGGAGATCTCATATCTCGCAACAAAGGCACGAGCCTGAGATCACAATTTCTGCTCCTAGAACATCTCATATGTTCCGTGACGTTCAAAACGTTTTGGAGCCTCAATTCTAAGCCGGTATGCATGACGCACTAAACTATCAAGTAGTCATCGAAACGTGCCTGTTAGATGTTCACAACATCTATAGACGACGCTAGAGGGGGTGGCGCACCGAGCGGTGCATTAAGGACATAAGCCTTTTGTGCAGCAATGAGGACAATCCTCAGATCATGGACCCAGTCCGCAATTTTGCTACCAACATCTTTCAATTCTATTTCTCTAGGAACATATAAAAATACAAGGGAGCTACAACACGAGCTAGTAATCTACAACATAATTTGCAAAGACACTTTGACTATGTTCATGATAATGAGTTCAATTAATCATATTACTTAAGAACTCCCACTCAAATTGACATCCCTCCGATCATTCGAGTGATACATGATCCAAATTCACCAACTCAAGTCCGATCATCACGTGAGTTGAGGTGGCTGCAATGGTGAACATCATTATGTTGATCATATCTACTATATGACTTATGTTCGACCTTTCGGTCTCTCATGTTCCGAGGCCATGTCTGTACATGCTAGGCTCGTCAAGTTTAACCCGAGTGTTCTGCGCGTGCAAATCTGGCTTGCACCAGTTGTATGTGAACGTAGAGTCTATCACACCCGATCATCACGTGGTGTCTCAACACGACGAACTTTCGCAACGGTGCACACTCGGGGAGAACACAGTTCATCTTGAAATTTAAGTGAGGGATCACCTTATAATGCTACCGCCGTACTAAGCAAAACAAGGTGCATACAAGGATTAACATCTCATGCAATTCATAAGTGACATGATATGGCCATGAACTTGTGTTTAAGATCTCCATCTTCGAAACACCGGCATGATCTCCATCGTCACCGGCACAACACCATGATCTCCATCATCTTGATCTCCATCAATGTGTTGCCATTGGGGTTGTCACGCCCTGCATGCTTCTACTACTATTGCTACCATAGCGATAAAGTAAAGCATTACATAGCGCTTAATGATTGACACGCAGGTCATACAATAATTAAAGACAACCCTATGGCTCCTGCCGGTTGCCGTACTCATCGACATGCAAGTCGTGATAATCTATACATCACATGATCATCTCATACATCACAGATATCTCATCATGTAATTGGCCATATCACATCACAACATACCCTGCAAAAACAAGTTAGACGTCCTCTAATTGTTGTTGCATATTTTACGTGGCTGCTATGGGTATCTAGCAAGAACGATTCTCACCTACGCATAAATCACAATGGTGATACACTAGTTTGCTTTTCAACCTTCTCAAGGATCGCCTTTGTCGAATCCGATCCAACTAAAGTGAGAGAAACTGTCACCCGCAAGCCATCTAGGCAACAAGTTGCGTCGAGGGAACCGGTCTCTCGTAAGCGTACGAGTAATGTTGGTCCGGGCCGCTTCATCTCACAATCCCGCTGAACCAAAATACGACCAAGGGAGGAAGCAATATAAGCATCAATGCCCACAAACCTTTTGTGTTCTACTCGAGATCTCATCGAACCATCAACCTAGCTCATGATGCCACTGTTGGGGAACGTCGCATGGGAAACAAAAAATTTCCTACGCACACGCAAACCTATCCATGGTGATGAGCATCTACGAGAGGGAGAGTGGATCTACATACCCTTGTAGATCGCTAAGCGGGAAGCGTTAAGAAACGCGGTTGGTGTAGTCGAACATCTTCGCGATCCAAATCGCCGAGCATCCCGCGATCTCATCACGATCCGTCCCGCGATCCAATCACGATCCGTCCCGTGAACTCATCACGATTCGTCCCGCGATCTCATCACGATCCGTCTCACGATCTTGATCACGATCTGTCCCGTGAACTCATCACGATCCGTTCTGCGATCTTATCACAAACTGTCTCACGATCTCGATCACGGTCCTTCCGATCTAGCGCCGAACGGACGGCACCTCCGCATTCAGCACACGTGCAGCTTGATGACGATCTCCACCGTCTCGATCCAGCGAGAGGAGGTGGAGAGGAGAGAGAGTTCACCGGCAGCGTGACGGCTCTCCGGTGATGGTGGTGGAGTGATTCCGGCAGGGCTTCGCCTAAGCGCTGCGGAAAACCGATCTAGAGGAGAAACTGTGCACCGGTGAAACGGGTAGCACGTGGCCGGAAATTCTGTCCAAAAACCACCTAATCCACTAGTATATATAGGAGGAGAGGAGAGGAGAGGCAGCCAAGGCCTTTGGGTCGGCCGAAATAGGAGGTGGGAGCAATCCTACTTCACCTCCAATCCTAGTGGGAGTAGGATTGCCTCCTATTGGCTGATTTTCCACGTTTTGCTTTAGGACTTTCTCTCCTGCGCCATGGGCCTTTGTGGCTGTTTTCCCAGCCCACTAAGGGCTGGTTATTATTCTCCCACAGCCCATGGACCTCTTGGGGTCGAAATACCCCTCCCGGAGGTCCTCCGGTACACTACCGGCACTCCCGGTACAATACCGATACTCCCGGTACACTACCGATGAGCCCGAAACTTTTCCGAAAACCAAACTGGGACTTCCTATATATGAATCTTTACCTCCGAACCATTCCGGAGCTCCTCGTGACGTCCGGGACTCCGAACAACCTTCGGTAACCACCATACATAACTCTACACTACCGAAACGTCACCGAACCTTAAGTGTGCAGACCCTGCAGGTTCGAGAACTATGTAGACATGACCGAGACACCTCTACGGTCAATAACCAATGGCGGGACCTGGACGTCCACATTGGTTCCTACATATTCTACGAAGATCTTTATCGGTCGAACCTCTATGTCAAGGATTCAGTTAATCCCGTATATCGTTCCCTTTGTTCTTCGGTATGTTACTTGCCCGAGATTCGATCGTCGGTATCTCCATACCTAGTTCAACCTCGTTACCGGCAAGTCTCTTTACTCGTTCCGTAATACAAGATCCCGCAACTAACAATTAGTCACATTGCTTGCAAGGCTTATTGTGATGTTGCATTACCGAGTGGGCCCCGAGATACCTCTCCGTTACACGGAGTAACAAATCCCAGTCTCGATCCATTGCCAACTCAACAGACACCATCGGAGATACCTGTAGAGAACATTTATAGTCACCCAGTTACGTTGCGACGTTTGATACACACAAGGCACTCCTCCGATATCCGTGAGTTGCATGATCTCATGGTCATAGGAACATATACTTGACATGCAGAAAACAGTAGCAATAAACTGACACGATCATATGCTATGTTTGTAGTTTGGGTCTTATCCATCACATCATTCTCCTAATGATGTGATCCTGTTAGCAAATGACATCTCATGTCCATGGCTAGGAAACCTTAACCATCCTTTGATCAACGAGCTAGTCCATTAGAGGCATACTAGGGACATGGTTTTGTCTATGTATCCACACATGCATTTAAGTCTCCGATCAATACAATTATAGCATGGATAATAAACGATTATCATGAACAAGGAAATATGATAATAACTAATTTATTATTGCCTCTAGGGCATATTTCCAACAACACAGACGAACCATTCGTCCTAGCCAATGATGTGGCGCAGGTTTTCTATGTGAAGGACATGTCTACGACACCGAGAAAAAGAAAAGATAAGGAAGCAAATACATCATACGATGAGACAAAGCGCCACATAGTTCTTTCAGGAAAAAGAGACATCATGGGATTGGAGGGCAAGATAGACATGTCTAAAGATTATGAAAAGTTTCATGAAATTCCTCCCTTCAAAGTCAAGGCTGACCCAAGCACCCTGTTAAACGATGAAGATTTTCCATGGTTACGGCACAACAAGCAAAAGACACAAGCGAAGAAAAACTGAAGACTTTCTCTCCACAACTATATCATTGTTGTTACATGTGAAGAAGTGAAATGCCTTTTGAAACACATGAGTTTTCGTCCGAAACCCTGATAATTCGAAAGAGATTGTCCGTTTTGTACATGAAGTGCATCCAGTTTTTGCCGTAACCCTCTCAACTTTTTATAACATTCTATGTGGGTGAAATGATGATACCATGCCAACTTTCAACCTTTTCAGAGTTCATTTGAAGTGCTTTTCAATTTCAGGGTTATTTAGCTCAAAAAATCAGTAAGTGCATGAAAAATACCAAATGAAGTCAGAAAGGGTTGAAAATTGATGATGTGTCTTTGAATCGTGCATTTTGAACACACAAAAAGTATGGTGTTCAAATTAGTTCAAAAAATGAAATCCCTTTCTAAGAGATGAGTTTTCGTCCAAAAGTGTGATACTTAAGAGATTGTCCATTTTGTACACGAAGTGCATCCAGTTTTTGCTATAACCCTCTCAACTTTTTATCACATGCTATGTGGGTGAAATGATGATACCATGCCAGCTTTCAACCTTTTCAGAGTTCATTTGAAGTGCTTTTCAATTTCAGGGTCATTTAGCTCAAGAAAATGAGTAAGTGCATGAAAAATACCAAATGAAGTCAGAAATGGTTGAAAATTGATGATGTGGCTTTTAATGGTGCATTTTGAACTCACAAATAGTATGGAGTTCAAATAAGTTCAAAAAAAAGAAATCTTTTTTGTAACAGATGAGTTTTCGTCTAAAACCGTGATACTTCGAAAGAGATTGTCCATTTTGTACACGAAGTGCATCCAGTTTTTGCCGTAACCCTCTCAACTTTTTAGCACATGCTATGTGGGTGAAATGATGATACCATGCCAGCTTTCAACCTTTTTAGAGTTCATTTGAAGTGCTTTTTAATTTCTTTCAAAACATCATGGGAGTGGAGTTCAAAAAACAATCAACTAAAAAGCTTTTATAAACCTCTAGTATTTTTGAAACTATAATTATATAAAAATTATGCAACTAAAATTATCAAAGTATTTTTTGTTCAAAACATTAATAGCAAAAAGAATATAATGATAAAACACACTGGAAATAAATAAAGCAAAACAAAATAACGCAAAAAACAAAACAAAAATAATGAAAATTATGCAACTAAAATTATGAAAATATTTTTTGTTCAAAAAATTAATAGAAAAAATAATATAATGATAAAACACACTCAAAATAAATAAAGCAAAAAATAAAACAAAAATAAATAAAGGAAAAACAAAACAAAAATAATGGAGATTATGCAACTAAAATTATCAAAGTATTTATTTGTTAAAAAGAATGAACGAAAATAACAGAAGAAAAATACTGGATTTTTTTAAAATAAGTAAAGCAAAAAACAAAACAAAAATACAGGAAAATAAATAAATAATGCCACCCATTGGTCCCGGTTGGTGGAACCAACAGGGACCAATACCCACCTTTAGTCCCGGTTGGTGGCACCAACCGGGACTAAAGGTGGGTATTGGTCTCGGTTGGTGCCACCAACCGGGACCAAAGGCTCTGGGTATATAAGCCCACACTTGGCATTTTCTAGTCCCAGTTCATCTCCCCCCGACGCCATGCCAAACAGCATGACGCCGTTAGGATGCCACCCGCGCCCTCGCCCTCGCTGACACCCTCGCTGACATGCTCTCCTCCCCGAGCCCTCGCCGACGTCCTCATCGATGAGCCCTTGCACCCTCACCCTCGCCCGCGCCCTCACCCTCGTTGCCGGCCTCGAGCCCGCCATTCTCGTCGCCGATGCGCCCTCGCCCTCGCCCTTGTCGCCGGCCTCGAGCCTGCCGTCCTCGTCGTGCCCTCGCCCCCCCGAGCCCGCCGTCTTCATCGCCGACCCCATCGCCGATCAAGCCATCGCCGCCCCCCCACAGTGAGCCCCCCTTTCCATGTCCCCTGCTCCCCATCGCCGCTGCTCCATGGTCGCCGGCCGGCAGCACCGCACGTGCTCTGTTTTTTCCATGTATATGTGTATTTTTTTGCGGGCATGTATATGTGTATATGTTCATGTATATGTATATATGTTCATGTATATGTGTGTATATGTTCATGTAAAAAGTCTTCATTGTTTCTCATATGTAAGAAAATGTAGAGTGAAAACGAAAGCAAACATATAAGAAAAACAAAGGAAAAAATGAAGAAGTAAAAGAAAACCGCCTGGCCCGACCACCACCGCATTTTCATAAAGTTTTTCCACTGAGTCCACATCGCACCGAGCACCCGCGGCGAAGAAAGTCTTTTTTTGAAGGTAGTTTTTTTGTTAAATGAAAATGTTGGCATTGGCTCTATCATCACGTTGGCATCGACTCTATCTATCAACAAGGCCACGTGAGCACCCCGGCCCCCTATCATCATGTTGGCATCGGCTCCCCGAGAGCTTTCCAACGGATCCGGAATGTATGTCGTTATCGATATACCCCTCCTCGATAACTTTGAAATGAGGGGGGAGGTCGATATACCCCCTCCCCGGTAACATTTTTTCTAAGTTACTAAGGTAAAATGTCCACCCCCCTCTCGATATACCGGGCGACCAACTCTCGAGGCCACCAAAACCCTAGAAAAAAGCGTTGTCGATATACCCCCTCCCCGATAACATTTTTCTTCTAAGTTACTAAGGTAAAATGTTCACCCCCCTCTCGATATACCGGGCGACCAACTCTCGTGGCCACCCAAACCCTAGAAAAAGAGTTGTCGATATACCCCCTCTCGATAACATTTTTTTTCTAAGTTATGAAGGTAAAATGTTCATATAGAAAACTCCGGTAATATAGATTTATCAAGAATGCCCCCATTATGGATGTGCACAAGTTGATCCAATTTTTATCTGATCCCATATATATATATATATATATATATTCTTCTATATGTCATGTTGTGTGTCAAAGTATTGAAGAAATCCATGGCTTCATCATTAGCCGAAAGTAACCAGCGGATGATGTTACGAAGGTCTTCAAAGTTGTTTTGGAATGGAGTTCCGCATAGAATAATTCGCTTTTTGGTACGAATTTTAGCAACGAACTTGCAAATAGCGATATTCGGAAGGCTCTTGCTGAACTTCGTACCAAAAAGCTAATTATCCTATCCGGGACTCTGTTCCAAAACTATTTTTGAGAGCTTCGTACCATTATGCGCCTGTTACTTCTGGCTAATGATGAACTCGTGGTTTTCTTGAATCCTTTGACACTAGACAACATGACATATAGAAGGGTAGATGAGATCAGGAAAAATATGGACCATTTTCTGCACATCGAGAATGGCGCCATTTTGTTAAATCCCTAAAAGGTTAATAGAATCCCAACCCTCTCGCCCGACCAAACCCTAGAAGTGTCGAGGGCCACCCCTAACCCTGGAAGCGTTGTCGAGGCCACCCCAAGTCGTAGAGAAGTATATTAATTGCCATGTTTTAATATTTGCAGAAACTATGGATCAAAGAGACTTGGAACAAGAAAAGTTATTGGGGGACATAATTCGAGGTGGAGGCGATTTCTTGTCGTTTCTCAATGACACCGATGGTCTTGAAGGAGAGGAAGGATATGATCATGATGGCTCCGGTCACCGAATGCCGGAGGAAGAAGGAGACCATGGTGACGACTCCGGTGACCGAATGGAGGAGGGAGATGTTGCAAAGTCCGGCAAGGTATATATATTAATTAAGCATGTGCTGACTAACTAATTGATGTATTAATTGTTTTGGTATGTACATATATTAACTCTTATTTCTTCTTTTATATAGCCCTCCGGGTCGAGCCAAACTTCGGTAATGAGACGAGGCCCGAAGAGAAGGTTGGGCAAGGAAGAAAGGTTCACGATCACAGCACTCGCGGACGATGGCCTACCAATTGAACCAAAGCGGACCAAGGAAGCATTTGCTACTCAATGCGGAGCTATTGTTAGGGACAACATCCCGATCAAAATCAACCAATGGAATAAGCCTAAGGACAACAACCCTGAAATTTCTTATGTCATTGATAGAAAGAAAGATGATATTTGGACCTCGCTGAAGGCAAATTTCACCCTACTGCCAGAGGAGGATCCACATAACCCACTTATAGAGCCACCGGTCAAGGCGTGTGCTCTTAAGAAGATGGCAGATCTATTCAGGAGGTGGAGGAATGAGTTGAAATGAAAGTTATTCGACAAAGGGAAGACTCGAGAATTCATCGGCCGATTTGAGAAGATAAGAGATCACTGGCCCGAATTTGTGGCCTACAAGACATTGGAGAAGAGTAAGAAAATGTTTGAGACAAACAAGAACAATGCTGCAAAGAAACAATATCACCATCACACGGGGTTAGGTGGCTACCACAAAGCCCGGCCGTTGTGGGACAAAGCTAAGAATGACCTGCTTGCTAAAGCGGTCAAACCAGAGACATTGAACTGGCCAGACCGTTCAAGGACTTGGTTCTTCGGGGTTGGGGGAACTTTGGACCCTGAAACAGGGAAGTGCCGTTGGATGAACGAGCAACTTGCAATACCCGTCACGAAGCTTCAAAAGTATATCACCGTAGTGCAAGAAGGGACGTTCATTCCCGACAGAGAGAAGGACGAGCTGACTAAGGCCTTAGGGAATGCTGAGCACTCTGGATGAACACGAGACACACCAGGCTCCATTCCGTGGAAGGTTGGGTTTCCTGACGCAGGCGGTTACATAATCCGGCAGAGAAAGAGGAAAGCGGAGCTGAGCAAAATGCAGAAGCTCAATGCAAGACTAGAAAAGCTACAGGAAGCTGAGAGCCAATGAGCTGCCGACCAACCATCTCAACGGCACGAAGCTACCCCAAAAGCTACCCCGCCATCTCAGCAGAGAAGCAACGTGGCTTCCATGGAGCCCGTTCAGCCTAACTTCACGGCTCCTAGCTACCCCATGGATACTATCACGGAGGCTCAACATTGTGAGCTTTGGAAGAAATTCCGGAACCTCACTTTCAAGGAGGATCTCGGCTCTGTTGCACCTCCTCAATCCAACAGAACTTTTCACTGCCTTCCGATTCCACATGGCTATGCTATTGTGATGGTGGATGAAGTAATGGAGGGATTTGATGATCTCGAGCTTGACCACCATATTGGTGAAGGGGAGAGAAGCTCGTCCATGCTCTAAGGAGTACATGTCTATGGCTGAAGGAGTACATCAAGCTTCCAAACTGGACACCTCCATCTCCTCCTCCTCCTCCGGCGCGTCAGGGCACTCCTCCTCCTCCTCCGCCTCCTCCTCCGGCGAGTGATCAGGGCACTCCGCCTCATTCCCCATATTCTCCGGCGCGTGAGGGCACTCCGACTCCTCCTTCGCCTACTCCAGCGCGTCCGAGCAGTCCACCTCCTCCTCCGCCTCGTCAAAAACGACAAAAGACAAACACCGCCGCTCCGGCTCCTCTAGTGCGTCGAAGAACTCTGCCTCCTTATCCGCCTCGTCAGCAAGGATGGAAGAGAGACGCCGCGCTCCGGTGGCTAGAAGTACAAGCAGAGGCGGGAGGCAATTCAGATATGGTCCATCTCTCAAGCCTCTAGAAAAGATACCATATGAGAGAACCGAGCAGGAAACCGAGGACATATGTCATGCCCAAGTGAGGGACCATTTTGCAAAGAAAACTCCACCTGTGAAGGAGAAGCCAGATCCGGTGAAAGTGAAGTGCACTATCGATGCCCTGAAGCGACCACCATCGCTTCACCGGATTCCAACTATGTCCGCTGTCTTAAAAAGACATATCAAGATGCGCGGCGGTCGGGAAGTACTTCAAGCGATGCAAGGTTAGCAAAACGAAGAAGTGGGAAAAAATCCCTAGCTCGGTTAACAGGAGAACCAATCGTGCCCCCCGCTCAAGGTGTCTAGCAATATCGCCGTTGATCATCCGGGGATGGTGCCCGGTACCAATCCTGCTGATTACATGAGAGATGATGTACTATTCAAGCCGTTGGAGGTGGACGAATTCAGATACCAGTATGGGCAGCCTCTAGTCAAACCTGATCCTCCTCCTCTAACAACGATGATGCGAAGATTCCATGATTGGTACCTGAAAACCTGCAGCGAATCTGGGCCAGATACTGTGACGATGAGAATTAAAGAGGAGCACGACCTCATTGGAATGGAGCAGTTGTCTGTTGAATTTGAAGAGTTAGTCCAGTTATATAATCAAAAGGCCATCGACAAAACAATCGTGACTTCCTACTGTCTGTAAGTACTACTTTTGTAATTAAGTCTCTATATATAGCTCAGCTCTTTCATTGCATGTATATATAATTATCCTCACTATATTATGCAGATTGAAGATCATCGAATGCGGAAAAGCACAAATCTATGACATTGGGTTCATTAACCCAAATATCATACATGAGTATATGGTTAAAAATAATGCCACACAAACCAAGGACAACTTGCTACAATCGTTGCTTGCAAATCAAAACAAAGAGGCAATCCTCTTTCCTTACAACTTCAAGTGAGTGTTACTGTCTTGTGCATATTAGGTTTCCCTTATTACTCAAGGTTATAATAATGTAATTGATGAGTTATGCATGAGTGCGCAGCTTCCACTTTATTCTGCTAGAGATTAAGGTTGAGCGGGGAGTAGTAACCGTCTTAGACTCGAAACAAAAATATCCCCAGGATTATGTGGACATGACTGAAATGCTCCAGAAGTAAGTTTAATATATCATTATCGCATCATATCGGCAAGTTTGTTCATTTTTGGATATCAAGTAATTTTTTCTTTGTCTGACAGGGTTTGGAAAGAGTTCACCGCAATTGTTCCGGCACTGCCCAGGGAGCTGTGATTTACACACCCGAAAGTAAGTACTACTAGCTAGTGCCGCGCATGTCCCATTGATTCTAGTTTCATCAATACCATTTATCATGCTTGATTATCAGTTTGATTGAACTCTATTTCTCGTAAAGTGCTTGTGGCAGGAAGCTTGGAATGATTTTTGTGGATACTACGTTTGCGAGTTCATCTACAACGCGACGACCCCTATGCGTGGCTACTCTGAAAAACAATATGAAGTGCGCACAATTTTATTTTATTACAATGATTTGTGTTGAGTTTCATTCATATATATGTATTGACCCCCTTCTTCAAATTAGATGTGGCAGATGCAGGATGAACTCCTACCACATGATCGCATACGAGAAATTCCAGAAGAATTGGCGGGATTGTTTCCTGACCACGTCATAAATAAAGCTAGAGAATACCATCTGGAATTTGACATTAGATGTTAGGGATTGTAAGAGATCTTATATTGTATATATGTAGCTAGTAGCGTCGGATAGATATACGAAAACTTGTTGTACAACCAATCTCTCGGAGAAAGAGAGGTCGATCACTTCTCTCTATATATGTTCATGATGATCTTCTGTACTTAATGGTTCCTTCATTTTCTTACTAGATAGTGTGTCGAGTTCTCTCTATAGTAGCTAGAGTGGACCAAGCATGGAGAAAGAGAGGACACTTCTCTCTATTAGCTAGCTAACACAGTATAAACCCCTAAATTAACCCTACAAAACCCCCATAAACCCCTCCCCCCACTTACAAAAAACAAAAAACCCAGCTCCTACCAGATGCTGACGCGTGGATCCCTTTTGGTCCCGGTTGGTGTTACCAACCGGGACTAAAGGTCCTCCTGCTTGGGCTCCCTGCAGCAGCCACGTGGAGCCCCTTCTGTCCTGGTTTGTAAGCGAACCGGGACTAAAGGTTTACGGCTTTAGTCCCGAGCCTTTAGTCCCGGTTCCAGAACCAGGACTAATGGGCCTCTAGAACCAGGACTAATGGGACATTTTCTACTAGTGCTTTGAGGTGATCTTAACCATCTACGGTGCTCAAACACCCAAGAGTAACAAGATCCGCAAGGGATTAGTGGGGGGAATCAAATTTCTCTTGGTAGAAGTGTATATCGGGGCCTTCTCAACCAATCCCTAGAAAATCAACAAGTTTGATTGGCTAGGGAGAGAGATTGGGCTAAAATGGAGCTTTGAGCAACAATGGAGCTTGGGGAGGGAAGAGGTGGTCTTCTTGGGGAATAAGACCCCCTTTATATAGTGGGGAGAAGGATCCAACCGTTATCTCCATTCTCAGCCCGCACTATGCGGTACTACCGCAAAATGACATGGTACTACCGCAAGGGACTGCGGTACTACCGCAACAGGGTGCGGTACTCCCTCTCGCATGATAGTGACCAGACGCAGGCTGATTGCACAAGGCAACTAGCGGTAGAACCGCCGAAGCGGTACTATCGTGAGCCCATACGGTACTACCGCATGGTCGGTAACAATTGGCACATGAGATGCATGGAAGTAAAAAAATTACTTCCGTGCCTACCTCCGCTAAGGGCGGAGCTGCAAAAAAGTCCGGCACGGTAGTACCGGAAATTCATCACAGTACTACCGCACGAGGGCGGATGTAAAAAATTACATCCGCGCGTACTACCCCTAGATGTGTGCACTCTATAGATATGCTTTGGACTGCAAAGCACACACACTAGGATCAACACTACCCCTATATTTTATAGACAAGGTAATCCCTGTAACAGAATGAATAACACTAAAAACAAAAACAAGGTATAGCATGTGAGCATGAAGATAAGTGTACATAATAGATAGACTCACAAGCTACAAATCATACTGGACAAAAATAAGATAAGAGTGATAGCATATGTCTCACACCATATGATAGAAGAAGTCTCCTGGTCTCACACACGAATAACATAAACCAAAGTTCAACAAAAGCAAGGAGACGACGAAATACAAACGAAAATACTCGGAAATCCTACACTCTCTCCCCCTTTGGCATCGAGACGCCAAAAAGGCAGAGAGGACACCTAAGACACAAGTGGTAGCTCCCATGCAGAAAGACCAGTCATCAAGCTCCTCCTCTGATGTAGCTGGAATGGACTCCTCATCTGAATCAGCCCACTGGTACCTCTGCTTCGCCATCCAAGTAGCCTCAGGAGGGATATCCTTCTCAGACCCACTCGGTATGGTCTCGCCAACCTTCCTTAGAATCCGCTTGTCACGCTGACGACTCTCCTTCAGAGCAACATGAGTTTGATACTGTCCCTTGGCCTGCATGCAGAACAGAGTCTTCATCCTATGTGTGAGCTTCTTGGCTCAAGATGGCTTAGTAGACGGGGTCTCAAATATCTCGGAACTGTCATCTTCCTCCTCTTCAATCTCATCCTCATCAACATCCATATTAGCAGCAGCAACCCTAGTCCTAGTGGTAGTGTTAGCCCACTTGTCCTTCTGACGCAGCCGAATGGGCTCATGACGGATCTAGTTGGGAGCATTGAAGTCTTCTCCTGGAAAGTTCTTCTCCCAAGTTGTTCGAATCAAGAGGAACAAGTAGGGTCCATAAATGGGGACCCTACGATGGAACACAGCAGTCCGAAGCTCAGTCCACATAATGTGAGAGACATCAAGGGGGTCAAGAATCTGAAGCCGTTGATACGTCTCCAACGTATCTATAATTTATGAAGTATTCATATCATGTTTACAATAATTTTATATGATTTTGGTATGATTTTATTAGAACTAACCCGGACTGACATTGTTTTCAGCAGAACTACCGTGGTGTTGTTTTTGTGCAGAAATAAAAGTTCTCTGAATGAGCTGAAAATTTACGGAGAATGTTTTTGGAAAATTTACGGAGAATATTTTTGGAGCGAAGAGTCATCGGAGAGGAAGGCCGAGGAAGCCACAAGCCACAGGGGCATGCCCAGGGAGCGCCCCTCGCTTGTGACTTCCTCGTGGACCCCCTGGACTTGTTTCCGCCGCCACAAACTCTTATAAATACAGAAACCCCCAGAAAGAAACCTAGATCGGGAGTTCCATTGCCGCAAGTCTCCAGAGCCACGAAAAACTAATCAAGAGCCCGTTTCGGCACCCTGCCAGAGGGGGAACCATCATCGGAGGCCATCTTCATCATCCCAACGCCCTTCATGACGAGCAGGGAGTAGTTCACCCTCCGGGCTGAGGGTATGTACCAATAGCTATGTGTTTGATCTCTCTCTCTCTCATGTTCTTGAGATGGCATGATCTTGATGTACCACGAGCTTTATTGATATAGATGAATCATATGGAGTTTTCCCCTCTCTATCTTGTTGTGATGAATTGAGTTTTCCTTTTGAAGATTTCTTATTGGATTGAGTCTTTAGGGATTTGAGAACACTTTATGTATGTCTTGCGATGGGATATCCATGGTGACAAATGGATGTTCTATTGATCCACTTGATGTATGTTTTGGTGATCAACTTGCGGGTTCCGTGACCATAGGGATCTATGCATAGGGGTTGTCACACGTTTTTTTGTCTTAACTTTCTGGTACAAACTTTGGGGCACTCTTTGAAGTTCTTTGTGTTGGATTGAACATGATGAATCTGAAATTATGTGATGCATATCGTATAATCAAGCCCATGGGTACTTGTGGTGACATTGGAGTATCTAGGTGACATTAGGGTTTTGGTTGATGTGTATCTTAAGGTGTTATTTTAGTACGAACTCTAGGGCTGTCCGTGACACTTATAGGGATAGCTCATAATATTGATGAGAAAAGATAACTTTGAGGTGGTTTCGTACCCTACACTAATTTCTTTGTTAGTTCTCCACTATTTGTGACTTTGGAGTGAACTCTTTGTCGCGCGAGAGGTACTTACATATGATTCAACTATGCCAATATTGTTGGGAGAAATTGCACTAGTGAAAGTATGGACCCTAGGCCTTGTTTCCAAGCATTTATACAACGTTTTGCTCGTTGTTTACTATTTTTTACCTTGCTGTTTTTATATTTTCAGATTAAAAAACACCTATATCTACCATCCAAATTGCACTTATATCACCATCTCTTCGCCGAACTAGTGCACCTATACAATTTACCATTGTATTGGGTGTGTTGAGGACACAAGAGACTCTTTGTTATTTGGTTGCAGGGTTGTTGGAGAGAGACCATCTTCATCCTACACCTCCCATGGATTGATAAACCTTAGGTCATCCACTTGAGGGAAAATTGCCGATGTCCTACAAAAATTTGCGCTTGGAGGCCCAACACGAGTCTACAAGAAGAAGGTTGTGTAGTAGACATCAAGCTCTTTTCTGGCATCGTTGTCGGGGAGGTAGTGCTTGAAGGTATATGTTTAGATCTTGCAATCAAATATTTTAGTTTCTTTTTTTTCACTAGAAAACTACAAAAAAAAATGGAATTGAGGTTGCCTCATATGCTTCATCTTTTTAATGTCTTCTGTGAAAATGATGTAAAGGAAAATTGTGCTCAAGTGCTAGAAGAAGAAGTTATTAAAATGTTTGGCACTAAATCTTTGAGTGATGAGCATTATTGCAATGTTGTTAGTATGAATTCTTTGAATATCCATAGTACTAATGATGATTGCACTAGTCATGATAAAAATATTTCTTATAAGCATGTCAATTTTTTTGGGGTGCATAGAGTTTGTCAAGACATGCCTAAAAAGGGAGATAGATTTTGTAAGAGGCATAAGTATTTAGAAACTAAATGGTTGCAAGAGAGGCTATATGTTTCTGTTGAAAGACTTAATATTTCTCGTCATCCTTGTGAACTTTGTAATGAAAGTGGTCATTTTGATTTCTAATGTGAATTATTTCATGATCGAATTGTGTCCAAAAATTGTGATAAGCTCATTACCCTCGAGCATCATAATGAACTTAGTCTATTCTTGGGGTATGAAGAAATGAAACATGAAACTAAGGATGTTCCAGCTTGGGTTCTCATGAAAATGATTGATTTTGATCTAAATGAAATCTATATGTATTGCATGGTAAATTACATTGAGAATCATTATATTGCCAATTACTTAAAGACAAGAAAACAAATAGAAGAGGAAGAGAATAATAATGAAGGGGAAGAGGTTTCCCGATATCCTCCTATTTTTTCTTATGATAAATCAGGTAACAAGGAGAAGTTTTTTATTCAACCGACCTATTCAAAAAGCAGTTTGGAGGAATTAAATAAAGCTACACATAATTTGATGAAGAAGAAGAAAATAAGGAAAAGTAAAGGTAAATAGTTTCTCCCATTATTGACAGGCCTCATAAGAATGAATCAAAAATAGTTGTGGAAGATAATACACTTTAGGATGATTTTGTTTTGCCTATTGATTGTTGTGATAATTATGATTGGGAACATAAATATACTTCTTATAATCTTTAAAATATTTATGGTGCCAACTTGGAGGATGATGATAATAATTGCTATACTATTGGTGCTATTCATACCATTAATGATGAGAGTGATTATGTTTATGATATACAAAGCCACAAGCTTGGGGATGCTATGTTTGATGAAAATGACATGTTTGAGAATTTATTTTCTATAATTAATGTTTGTCCCAAGCTTGGGGATGCTATACTTAATGAATATGATCTTTTTATTCCCCCTACTTTGAATGATCAAATTTGTTATAATGATTGCATGCCTCCTAATTAGGATGATTATTGTGATGATACTTATGCAATGAAAAAGAGTGATGATTACTATTATGATACTTGTCATAATTATGAATACCATTTTACTAAATATTACTCTTTTAGTGTGGAACCAATTTGTAGTATTCAAGTCTTTTATGATACTCCCACTATTAGTCATGAGAAGAAATTTGCTTATGTGGAGAGTAGTAAAATTTCTATGCTTGTAGATCATGAAAAGAATGATTTATGTGCTGGTTATATTGTGTAATTCCTTCATGATTCTACTGAAAATTATTATGAGGGAGGAACATAAGCTTATAGGAATTGCAATAATACCAAGTTTCCTCTTTATGTGTTCAAATTCTTGAAGATATGCTTGTTTTCCCTTCCTATGCTAGATCATTCTTGCTCCCATAAATTGTTTGATCACAAAATCCCTATGCATATGAAGTGGGTTAGACTTAAATGTGCTTGTCATGAGATTCATGATGCTATTTTGCATGTTTCAATTATTATTCCTATGTGAGCATCATTGAAATCATCATGCCTAGCTAAAAGGCATTAAAGAAAAGCGCTTGTTGGGAGACAACCCAACACTTTTACTTTATGTTTTATGTGTTAACATGATTAAGCTACTGTAGTAATCATGTTTTGTGTCTTTTATTTCAATAAAGTGCCAAGTAAATCCTTTGGGATAGTGTGGATACTTGCTTGTTTGATTCTGTGCAAAAACAGAAAGTTTTGCGTACAGTATATGAATTATCTGATTTTACTGGAGAATCAAAAAATTCAGAAATTTTTACACAAAGTTTATATTAAAATTCCTTGTGTTTTACTTATTGTTAAGAATTTTTAGAGTCAGGTAAGTATGGCGATCATTCAGATCTTTACAGACTGTTCTGTTTTTGATAGATTCTGTTTTGCATGCATAGTTTTCTTGTTTCAAGTGTTTCTATAGCTTATATTGAGTAATATAAACTATGGTAATGATGGAATACAGTAGGTATCATGTGTTACCAATTATGAATCTTGTCTTGACTGTACCTAAGTGAATGATTTATCTTTACTACACTAACCCTTCTCACAAAGTTCCGTTAAGTTTTGTGTGATTGAAGTTTTCAAGTTTTGGGTGAGACACCGATATGAGGAGAATAAGGATTGAAAATAACCTAATATTGGAGATGCCCAAGGAAACCCAAGGTACTATTCAAGGAAGACTCAAGCGTCTAAGCTTGGGGATGCCCCGGAAGGCATCCCCTCTTTTTCGTCTTCAACACTATCGGTATATCTTACTTGGAGCTATATTTTTATTCGTCACATAATATGAGTTTTGCTTGGAGAATCATTTTATTTTGTTTTTTTATTTTAGGTGTTATTCATAATCTTGTTGTCAAGAAATAGTTCCAAGAATTGCCTTAGGATGCTTGCATTGCATATTTTGATATGTGCTGGGTAAAAACAGAAACTTCTGCTGTAAAGTTTGAATTTTCATATTTTTCTGGAACGTGGAAAGTTTCTGAAATTTTTACACAGTATTTTAATATAAATTCCTTAGAAGTTTCTAAATTTTTAGAATTGTTTGAGTTACATAAGTACACTGTTTTCATAAATTGCTACAGACTATTCTGTTTGGACAGATTGCTGTCATAGTTTTGTTATCTACTTATCCGATAGTTTCCATAGCCTATATTGGTAAATATAAATTTTGGAAATGATAGTATACAGTACCTAATGTTTGAAAATTATTGTGAAACTTGTCTTGGAAGTATATGAAGAGTTGATTTATTATTATGTGTACTAACCTATATCACGAGTTCTTTTCGAGTTTTGTGTGGATGAAGTTTTTGAGAATAGGTGAAATCATGATATGAGAGGATTTGAACGAGATACAAAAGCTCAATATTGGGGATTCCCAAGGCACCCAATAAATATTTCAGGAAGTCTCAAGCATATAAGCTTGGGGATACTACGCATCCCATCTCTCTTCATCAACAATTATCGGTTAGCCTATGTTGAGCTTAAATTTGAATTCATTCACATGATGCATGCTATTCTTGGAGTGTTATTTTTCTTTTGCTTGTTGTTAAATAAAATTCTCAGATATGAAAACCTTTATTGAGAGAGAGAGATAAATTCCTCACATAGCTACTTAATTGTTTGACTACTCATTGATCTTCACTTATATGTTTTGGAGTAGTTTTGTCTTTTGCTCTTGTGCTTCACTTATATCTTTGTAGAGCATGACGGTGGTTTCATTTTATAGAAATTGTTGAACTCTCATGCTTCACTTATATTATTTTGAGATTCTCTAAAATAGCGTGGTAATTTTCTTAGGTTATGAATAGTGCTAATATAATGGGCATCCTAGAGGGATATAATAAAAACTTTCATATGAAGTGCATTGAATACTATGAGAAATTTGTTTCCTTGCATAAAGTTTTGAGGTATAGATATGGTGGTATTAAAGTCATGCTAGTGAGTAGATGTGAATTGGAAGATATACTTGTGTTGAAGTTTGTGATTCCCGTAGCATGCATGTACGATGAACCGTTATGTAACAAAGTCGGAGCATGATTTGTTTATTGATTGTCATCCTTTGTGTGAGGGTCAGAGCGCGCGATGGTTAACTCATACGAACCTCTCCCCTAGGAGCACACGTCTAATACTTTGCTTTGATAACTAATATACTTTTGCAATAAGTATGTGAGTTCTTTATGATTAATGTGAGTCCATGGATTATACGCACTCTCACCCTTCACCTTTGCTGGCCTCTCTAGTACCGCACAACTTTGGCCGGTGCGATAAATCCACCATATATTCTTCCTCAAAACAGCCACCATACCTACCTATTATGGAATTTCCATATCCATTCCGAGATATATTGCATGCAACTTCCACCATTCTGTTTATGACACGCATCATGAATGTCATA
Organism: Hordeum marinum; assembly: GCA_022496015.1. Taxonomy (NCBI): domain Eukaryota; kingdom Viridiplantae; phylum Streptophyta; class Magnoliopsida; order Poales; family Poaceae; genus Hordeum; species Hordeum marinum. Next base: position 475,479,250 of record CM039678.1, read on the forward strand.
TTGCTTTGCATGATCGTAAGATAGCTAGCATGATGTTTTCATGGCTTGTCCGTTTTTATGTCATTTTCTATGCTAGATCTTTGCACATCCCGATACATCGCCGGAGGCATTCATATAGAGTCATATTTTGAGTATCGAGTTGTAAGTAAATAAAAGTGTGATGATCATCATTATTAGAGCATTGTCCCATGTGAGGAAAGGATGATGGAAGCTAGGATTCCCTCACAGGTTGGGATGAGTCTCCGGACTTTACAAAAAAATAAAAGAGGCCGGAGAAGCCCAACTAAAGAAAAGGCCAAAGATGCCCACCAAAAAATGAAAAAAGGGGATATAAAAAATAAAATGATGAGAGAAAAGAGAGAAGGGGCAATGCTACTATCCTTTACCACACTTGTGCTTCAAAGTAGCATCATGTTTTTCATATAGAGAGTCTCCTATATTGTCACTTTCATATACTAGTGGGAATTTTTCATTATAGAACTTGGCTTTTATAATCCAATGATGGGCTTCCTCAAATTGCCCTAGGTCTTCATGAGCAAGCGAGTTGGATGCACACCCACTTAGTTTATTTTTGAGCTTTCATACACTTCTAGCTCTAGCGCATCCGTTGCATGGCAATCCCTACTCACTCACATTGATATCTATTAATGGTCATCTCCATAGCCCGTTGATACGCCTAGTTGATGTGAGACTACCTTCTCCTTTTCTTCACAACCTCCACCATATTCTATTCCACCTATAGTGCTATATCCATGGCTCATGCTCATGTATTGCGTAAGAGTTCAAAAAGGTTTGAGAACATAAAAGGTGTGAAACAATTGCTTGACTTGTCATCGGGGTTGTGCATGATATAAATACTTTGTGTGGGGAAGATGGAGCATAGCCAGACCATATGATTTTGTAGGGATAACTTTCTTTTGCCATGTTATTTTGAGGAGACACAATTGCTTTGTTAGAATGCTTGAAATATTACTATTTTTATGTCAACATTAAGCTTTTGTTTTGAGTCTTATGGATCTGAAAATTCTTGCCACTATAAGAACATTGCAATGATAAATATGTTAGGCAGCATTCGCGCTTCATAAATTATTTCTTTTATCATTTACCTACTCGAGGACGAGCAGGAATTAAGCTTGGGGATGCTGATACGTCTGCAACATATCTATAATTTATGAAGTATTCATACCATGTTTACAATAATTCTATATGATTTTGGTATGATTTTATTAGAACTATCCTCGACTAACATTGTTTTCAGCACAACTACCGTGTTGTTGTTTTTGTGCAGAAATAAAAGGAGCTGAAAATTTACGGAGAATAGTTTTGGAAAATACAAAAAATATTGGAGCGAAGAGTCATCAGAGAGGAAGGCCGAGGAAGCCACAAGCCACAGGGGCACGCCCACCCCCCTAGGGTGCACCCCCTGGCATGTGACTTCCTCGTGGACCCCCTGGACTTGTTTTCGCCGCCACAAACTCTTATAAATACAGAAACACCTAAAAAGAAACCTAGATCGGGAGTTCCACCGCCGCAAGTCTCCAGATCCACGAAAAACCAATCGGGAGCCCATTCCAGCACCCTGCTGGAGGGGGAAACCATCACCGGAGGCCATCTTCATCATCCCGGCGCTCTCCATGATGATGAGGGAGTAGTTCACCCTCGGGGTTGAGGGTATGTAACAGTAGCTATGTGTTTTATCTCTCTCTCTCTCTCTCGTGTTCTTGAGATGGAACGATCTTGATGTACTGGCAGCTTTATTGATATAGATGGATCATATGCAGTTTTCCCCTCTCTATCTTGTTGTGATGAATTGAGTTTTCCTTTTGAAGTTATCTTATCGGATTGAGTCTTTAAGGATTTGAGAACACTTGATTTATGTCTATCGATGGGATATCCGTGGTGACAATGGGATGTTCTATTGATCCACTTGATGTATGTTTTGGTGATTAACTTGCGGGTTCCGTGACCATGGGAATCTATGCATAGGGATTGGCACATGTTTTTTGTCTTGACTTTCCGGTACAAACTTTGGGGCACTCTTTGAAGTTCTTTGTGTTGGATTGAACATGATGAATCCGAAATTATGTGATGCATATTGTATAATCAAGCCCATGGGTACTTGTGGTGACATTGGAATATCTAGGTGACATTAGGGTTTTGGTTGATGTGTATCTTAAGGTGTTATTTTAGTACGAACTCTAGGGCTGTTTGTGACACTTATAGGGATAGCTCATAAGATTGATCAGAAAAGATAACTTCGAGGTGGTTTCGTACCCTAGAATAATTTCTTTGTTGGTTCTCCTCTATTTGTGACTTTGGAGTGAACTCTTTGTCGGACGAGAGGTACTTACATATGATTCAACTATGCCAATATTGTTGGGAGAAATTGCACTAGTGAAAGTATGGACTCCTAGGCCTTGTTTCCAAGCATTTATACAACGTTTTGCTCGATGTTTACTATTTGTTACCTTGCTGTTTTTATATTTTCAGATTACAAAAACCTATATCTGCCAACCATATTGCACTTGTATCACCATCTCTTCGCCGAACTAGTGCACCTATACAATTCACCATTGTATTGGGTGTGTTGGGGACACAAGAGACTCTTTGTAATTTGGTTGCAGGGTTGTTCGATAGAGACCATATTTATCCTACACCTCCAATGGATTGATAAACCTTAGGTCATCCACTTGAGGGAAAATTGTCGCTGTCCTACAAAACTCTACGCTTGGAGACCTAACACGAGTCTACAAGAAGAAGGTTGTGTAATAGACATCACCTGTCCTTTCTCACAAAGGAGAAGTATATCCACAAGATAGGAATGCACCTTGTCCTTGTCTCCCATGCAAGGAAAGAGAGTGTTGCGAAAGATCTGGTGCATGACATCGAGGAATGAGTTGAGCACAAAGGTTTTCTCACTAGAGGGTAAAGACTGCTCAACATAGTAGGGAATAAGCTTCTCCTTGCGTTCAGGTTGTGGGTTGGCGTGCGGGCGCAAACCAACGGGCTCATCAAGCCCCTCATCACGAACTTGCAAAAAATCCATGAACTCCTTCCAGTCAGCAGTCAACGCCTCTCCATTGGTCATCCAAGTCATGGTGTGCTTCTCATCCGAATGGAAGTGGGCGGAAGCAAAGAACCGAGCCACAATCTCAGGATCATAGTCAAGATGGAATGAGATGATATTCACAGGCTCACCAAAATATGTCGGGTTCTTCCTCAGATGAGCCATGTCAATCCACTGGACTGGGACATAGATATTCTTCCTTCCCTTGATTACCTCAATATGGATGAGATTCTATTGCTTAGTCGAAAACAAGTCATTGCCCTTGGAATGTTCCCTAGTTTTGATATAGGGGTCGATCATCCGACGAGACTGAAACTCGTCTTGAGGCATATCTTCCCAGTTGTTAACTGGCTCCTTGATCTTGGTTGCGACTCTCTTGAAGCGGCGTTGTGGGGCATTGGAACCTTCTGGTGTATCGGGATTGCGTAGACACTTGGAACTTGTGTCACAGGAGGGATTGGAGTGTCTTGAACCGGAACCGGAGCCACCACCTATGACACACAACGCAAACACAAGAGAAGAACGAAAGAAGTCATTTCAAAGACCCCAAAAAACACGAAAACTATATAGAAGTGAGAATGGACAGGACAAAACGAGGCTGTTTGAGAGCGATCGGTAGTACTGCAGGTCATGCGGTAGTAAAATTTTACTACCACTCCGACCGCGGTAGTATCACTGTGAGCGGTAGTATCGGGCACGGAGCGGAAGAAAAAATTTAGTTCCGCCCGACGAGCGGTAGTACCGTATCAGGAGATGCGGTAGTACTGCACAGGGCGGATTCCACACGAGTAGCGGATCTGAAACTCAGGTCGGTACTACCGTAGATCCAAACATCCAAGTTCTATCCTATCAATTAATAGTTCTACCGCATACACATTCTCCAACCATCATCTCATGCATAGATTTGGCGAAAAATCACAAGACCCACTCATATTTCCCCCTAAACCTAGATTCAAAAATAGAGAGGCAAAGAGAGAAGAGCTAGGGAAAATACCGGGATCCATGGCAAGAGGACGAGGTGGAGAACAATCCCACCGGTTGGAATGAGAGGAGAGTGGCTAGAGACTGAGATCCGGCGAGGTCCTCCGGGCGCCGTTTGTGGGGAGGAGAGAGAGACGTGAGGGGAAGAGATGAATGGGTATGGGGGAGTTTGAACTCTCCCTGCCTGCTCTTAACCCCCACGCAGAACTGACGATACGGTAGTACCGCAGGTCACTATGGTAGTACCGCTCTTCGAGCGGAAGTAATTTTTTACTTCCGTGCTGGAGGCCGTAGTACCGTGCCGGGGGCGCTACTGTGCAAGCACAGGAGCAACCCAACTCTAGCGGTAGTACCATGGCATACCACGGTAGTACCATGCTGCCCACAAAGTACAGGTTTTGAGAGAAAAACAAACTTTTGCACACAAAAACTAAGGAAATATGAAAGACACAAGGGCACAAAGATAAGTCAATAGGCTTCATGCAACAAGGACACATACAAAAGAACACAAAAAGAAGCGAATAAAAACAAGAACATGGTCCATAAGATTAGAGAGGAGAAACGAGGACCAAACATCGAACCACTACCTCTGATGAAGAGAGGGCGGGGGCCGGAGCCACCTATGCTTGAGTCAATTGGTATGGCACCGTGAAGAATTATCCTTGGGCCCATGACCAAGACTCGTCTTTGAAGCACAGTAACCATTAGAAAAATGGCAGATGTGAAAGACTTTGATTAGTTTATGCATAATAAGGGGAGGGATAATTCATTGAGAGAACTAGACTCCCCCTAAATCCATGCCTACACCTAGACAAGACATAATGATGAGTGTGGTGGGGTGTGCACTAAGTCAATCCACATTGCTCGAATCAATTATATTTAGCTCATGCCTTAACTCACGAAATATTGCTTCATCCAATGGCTTCGTAAATATATCTGCAAGTTGCTCATTAGTGTTGAGATGCATAAGATTGATATCTCCTCGCTTGACGTGTTCCCGGAGGAAGTGATGACGAATATCGATGTGCTTCGTCTTGTAGTGTTGAATCAGGTTGCTGGAGATCATAATGGCACTTTCATTATCATGGTAAAGAGGCACTTTGTCACAATTGACGCCATAATCATTTAAAATTGGACTCATCAAAAGAAACTGTGCAAAGCAACTGGCAGCAGCTACATACTCGGTCTCGGTGGATGAGAGAGAAACACAATTTTGTTTCTTTGAAGACCAACTTAGCAAAGACCAACCAAGAAATTGGCAGCCTCTGAAGTGGACTTCCTATCCACATGGCCTCCCTCCCAATTCGAGTTAGTATATCCAATGAGATCAAACGAAGCCCCCTTGGGATACCATAAGCCAAAGTTTGGGGTATGAGCCAAATATCGAAAGATTCGCTTGACAGCCACATTGTCGGGGATATACCCCATGGTATGACCCGACCTGGCGACTCATAGGAGAGCTGGTCAAGACATGCCATTTTATTGGTGACCCAGAAGGCGGGTCGCAGGATGACTAGGCCCAAGACCCGACGTGCAAACCGGCACCATGCATCTCACAAGAGAAGGCTCAAAGAGAGAAAGACTCCCTCACAAAGGAAACAAGACCGGATTAGGATTCTAGAGAGACTAGTCCTAATCCTACTCCCATTAGGACTCTACATGTAAACTTACCCCTTCCACCTATATAAGGAGGGGTAAGGCTCCCCTAGAGAGACAAATTGAAGTCATTAGATATAGAAAGATTAAAGCCTCTCGAGATTAGAGGTAGCAAGACAACACCCTTGTAACCGAGAGAACTTCCTCATGATCAATACCAAACAAGTAGGACGTAAGCTTTTAGCTCCATCGGAGGGTCCGAACCTGGGTAAACTCGCGTCTCTCGATTCCGACCAACCCCTCTCAAGCCGCCACATAGTTGCGACCACCTCGAACCTAAGTCCGTTCACCCGGACATCTCCCGTGACAAATCCACGACAGTTGGCGCCCACCTTGGGGCGACGCTCGGTGGTGTTGTGTTCTTGAAGGGATCTCTCCTAGGGAGCGAGAAGCTTATGACTTGTTAGATCTACAAAAGCCAGCACGGAAGAATCTTCATCAACTTTAAAATACATCAGTAGAGATTGAAAGACACGTGGTTGGCTAGATGATGAAGATGATTCAGATTTCAGTGCCAGCCGCGTTAGCACAGGGTTGTGTATCCGGTAACTACCGCAAGTTGCCGAGCAAAGATCAAATCCACCTTGCAAGATGACTACATTTGTACTCGACTTCAATCAAAACAACAAAGAACCAAACTCAAAGCAAGTTTAGGAAGAGTTCAAAGGGAATAATACAAGAGAGAGAGAGAAGCAGACCATGACTCAGAGACGGATATGACCGCGGCTTCGTCTCGCGACGCTCCTGCACTACGCCCTTGCCAGAATAGGCCTTGAGATGCTGTTTCAGCCGCGCCCGCCTCCATGCGCAGCTCCGGGCCGCTCCCGCCTCTGTCCGTTCCACCTCGCCCCGCCCGACGCGCCATGTCCGCTTCGCTTCGCCCGACGCCATGGCCATGACCGAGACGGCTTTGCCATGGACTCGGTCTCTACCATCATGGCCTTGCCTACTCGCATCCATCATGGCTTTGCCGCTGCCTTGCCGCGCGCCTCCGCCTCAAACCCGCCTCTGCCTTCACGCCTGCCGGCTCACCGCTGCAGTTTCGCCTCCATTTCGCCTTTGACGAGCCGCTATGGCTCACCCCGCCCGTGCGCCCACTTTTGCCGCCACGGTCTCCGGGCCGACGTTTGCTTCGAGCCGCTTGTTGTGCCTTCTGTGCACCATGGCCGCGCTTCGCCCTCGCGCGCATGCGTCCCCCGTGTTTCCAAGCTTCCCTGTTTGAGCCGCCGTCGAGGGCCGGCGTCGCCGAGCCGCTATTGCTGCATACGAGCTGCAAGTCACGGATTGTGTTGCCGCTGCGTACAAGAGCAAGACCCAAGGCTGCGGTCCTTGTCATAGTATCCGTCAAGTGATTCCTGCTAGTCACTTGAAGTCCCGAGTACTATACTTCTCACGTGGGGGTTCAGATTTGTTTTCTCATCTTCGCTTGGTACATCCACTACTAGTACTACCAGGTGCTATTGTTTCAATTCTTTGCTCCACGTAAATTAAATTCTGGCAAGAATTTTTCTACCGTGTATACAGATTTATTAACTCATGACCTCTATGAAGTACGAGATGTCGACAATTTGACAAACTGCACCGCAGAGGCCTCCACCCGGAGCGTGCCGGCTCCGGCTCCGCTGCGCTTCGCCGGCTCTACCTCTACAATACGTGCATACTATATCATCCCAAGCAAGCAGGCAGGGAGTTGGATGCTTTGCATGGAGGCTAGCTCACGTACGTGGCTACAAACGTAAGAGTCATCTGTCGTCTAAAAAGAAAACTCAGGTGCCATCGGTTCTATTTACTTTATCAGTACATAATATTATCTTTGCAAACAATTATTTTTCTTGCAATATTTTTTACGCAAAACAATTATTCAAGTGGCACTATACCGCGGAGGTGGAGGCGTGCCAACATCATTCTGCACAGGTGGTCATCCGTGTCGCGTTATTCAACGGACTCGCGCACCGGCTTATCAATGCCACGACCACCTCTCGCGACCGCACCGGTTTATCAATGCCACGGTCACCTCCCGCGGCTGCATCGGCTTATCAAACGCCATGGCCGTCTCTCGCGATTGCACTGGCTTACAATGCCGTAACTGACTTCTACGTCTACATCAACGCACCGGAGATATCCATACAATTTGCTCAGCGGGCGCACGCAAGTCGCCGCCCCTACGGTCTAGTCTACATCGACATATCAATGCAGTGCGAACCAATACAAGCCGCCCAACGAACGCACGCAAGACGCCGCCCACAGTCTGATCTACAACATATCAGTCCAGTGTTCGTCTAGACAAGACGCCCGATGGGCAGGCGCACAAGTCGCCGCAATCGTAGTTTGGTTAACTTCAATAACCAGCCAGTACAAATAGTCGACCGGATTATTGAAGCAATCCCTACGGGATCGTCTATAACCCACCATGGTCAACCTCAACCTTCACTCCAAATTTTCAAGCCGCCTCTTCGAGTCAACTTAAGACTCGGGGGAAACAGACATGGCGATACACACTTGGTCATTTTCAATGAGAACCCCGAGTCATTGCGAGGAAAGATAACCTGATACCAGGGGCTACTACATTAGTCACGGAGGAATTATAAGCCGCTCAAGAGGATGAGCCACCATGAAGCGATCGTTGAAACATTGGTGCCCCGCCTCATTGGCGGGCGACTTAAAGCCGCCCAAGAGGACGAGCTGCCATGTTGCAACCGTTCAAACATGGGTGCCCCGCCTCATTGGCGGGTGATTTAAAGTCACCTAAGAGGACAAGCCGCCATGATGCGACCGTTCAAACATGGGTGCCATGGATGCCAAAGAGGATGAGCCGCCATGATGCGATCGTTCAAACATAGGTGCCATGAGGTCCAAGAGGACGAGCCACCACATTGTGAGCCGTTCAAACATGGGTACCTGACAGTCGTTTGGGGGCTTTCAACCTTCCAGATTAAGCTTCAAACCCTCTCGATCGGCTCTTCAGCAAATGTAAGGCGGGTCGTGGACCCAGAGTAAGTGCAAGAGTGGGTGATGGTCGCCTCCCACTATTGATCGCCTTTTCAGCCATCGTAAGACGGGTCGCGGACCCAGAGCAAGTGCAAGAGTGGGTGAAGGTCGCCCCCACTCTTGATCGGCTTTTCAGCCGCTGTAAGGCCAAGTTATACCTGCCTGTATGCAGTTGCCGCTCGGTCAGGGATGCAACGAGCTGTCAACTCACCCCATGCGAGGGCCTCATACAGCGGCGAGGGAAACACTCTCATCTGCTACGTACTCTCCGCCAAGTGGCCCGTCGTACTCTTAAGCAAGTGACACTGTTTAAGATTCAAACGATGGATTTATGTTACATGAGAAGTAGCTTATGAGCTTGGGGCATTCACCCCGCTGCAAATTCTGGTCTATTGCGCCCTTAACAGTTAATCTTGCCTAGAGACCGTGAGCCGTGCAAGATGTTGGAAATATGCCCTAGAGGCAATAATAAATTAGTTATTATCATATTTCCTTGTTCGTGATAATCATTTATTATCCATGCTATAATTGTATTGATCGGAGACTTAGATGCATGTGTGGATACATAGACAAAACCATGTCCCTAGTATGCCTCTAATAGACTAGCTCGTTGATCAAAGATGGTTAAGGTTTCCTAGCCATGGACATGAGATGTCATTTGATAACGGGATCACATCATTAGGAGAATGGTGTGATGGACAAGACCCAAACTACAAACATAGCATATGATCGTGTCAGTTTATTGCTACTATTTTCTGCATGTCAAGTATCTGTTCCTATGACCATGAGATCATGCAACTCACTGACACCGGAGGAGTGCCTTGTGTGTATCAAACGTTGCAACGTAACTGGGTGACTATAAAGGTACACTACAGGTATCTCCGAGGGTGTCTGTTGGGTTGGCATGGATCAATACTAGGATTTGTTACTCCGTGTGACTGAGAGATATCTCAAGGCCCACTCGGTAATACAACATCACAACAACCCTTGCAAGCAATGTGACTAAGTGTTAGTCATGGGATCTTGTATTATGGAACGAGTAAAGAGACTTGCCGGTAACGAGGTTGAACTAGGTATGGAGATACCGACGATCGAATCTCGGACAAGTAACATACCGAAGAACAAAGGGAACATCATACGTGATTAACTGAATCCTTAACATAGAGGTTCGACCGATAAAGATCTTCATAGAATATGTAGGAACCAATATGGGCATCTAGGTCCCGCTATTGGTTATTGACCGTAGAGGTGTCTTGGTCATGTGTACATAGTTCTCGAACCCGCAAGGTGTGCACACTTAAGGTTCGGTGACGTTTCGATGGTATAGAGTTATGTATGGTGTTGAACGAAGGTTCTTCGGATTCCCGGATGAGATCCCGAACGTCACGAGGAGCTCTAGAATGGTCCGGAGGTAAAGACTGATATATAGGAAGTCCTATTTTGGTCGCCGGAAAAGTTTCGGGCTCATCGGTAGTGTACCGGGAGTGACGGTAGTGTACCGGGGGACCATCGGGAGGGGTATTTCGACCCAAGAGGCTACATGGGCTGTGGGAGGATGAATACCAGCCCTTAGTGTGCTGGTGGAAGACCCACAAAGGGCCCATGCGACTGGGAAGAAAAGCCCAAAGAGAAAAAGGTGGAAAAAGGCAAAAAGGATAAATAAGGAAGGAGTCCTAGTCCTACTAGGATTGGAGGAGGATTCCTCCTCTCCTCCTTGCGCAAGAGGCCAAAGGGCTGGCCCTTGTGCGCCAGCTTCCTCCCTCTCTCCTCCTATATATAGTAGAGTTTTTGAGGGTTTTGAGACATAAAAAAACAGCCACGTGCAGCCTCTCCTCTAGATCGTAGTTTCTCCTCTAGATCGGTTTTCAGCGGTGCTTAGGCGAAGCCCTGCTGGAATTCCTCCACCACCATCGCCGCAACACCATCGTGCTACCGGAGAACTCGTCTATCTCTATGCTCCCTATTTCTGTACCAATAAGGCGGAGATCGTCATCGAGCTGTACGTGTGCTAAACGCGGAGGTGCCGTCCGTTTGGCGCTAGATCGGAAGGACTGTGATCAAGATCATGTGACGGATCGTGATGAGATCACGGGACGGATCGTGATGAGTTCGTGGGATGGATCATGATGAGATTGTGGGACGCTCGGCGATTTGGATCGCGAAGGCGTTTGACTACACGAACCGCGTTTCTTAACGCCTCCCGCTTAGCAATCTACAAGGGTATGTAGATCCACTCTCCCTCTCGTAGATGCTCATCACCATGGATAGATCTTGCGTGCACATAGGTAATTTCTTGTTTCCCATGCAACGTTCCCCAACACAAGATTGGCGGTCACTTTTGTTAGAGACCCTGCACTGTTAGGTAGTTCAAAGTAATAGTTCCCTTCAGAAGGGCCAACAAATGAGTTTTTGAAACAAAAGGGAAGGAAAAGCGAGAACATCGTACATTGCATCATACATTGCATCATTGTCACACCCTGTGTTTGTATCACCTTGTTATGCTTGGATTTATAAAATTTGGAGCCAATTAAAACTTTTTCAGTGCTTGTTGCTTGTTTGAATTGTTGCTTGCTTGCTTGTTGGATTGTTGTGGATGGCACTCTTGGATTCTATCCCTCTCCATATTCATCTTCCTTGACCCAATTTTTTTCCCAATGATCATGCCATGCGAATAGTGACCAAACCTATTTTTAACAAATGTTATTTTGACCAAAAATGATTTATTCAAATTAAGTTTTCAAAAAAAAAACCTGAAATGAGGTTTGCACTGCAAGTCCTCAAATTGGGTGGATCCTTCTTCCCCAAAGGCTTTACTTCAAATCTACTATATTTATGACTTCCCAAAACCACCAAATATTAATTTTAAAGATTATTTTAATATTTTATTTAAAGGCTGTTTCTTAAGACCAGAAATGGTTTTTCATAGGGAAAAATTATTTAAATGCTTTCAAACTATTTGAGAAAATTTAGGGAAACTCAATGGACATATATTCTCCGTATATATGAGTTTCAACACATGGTCATGTTCAAAATAATGGGCAAAACCCCTCAAAACCCTTTTTGTCCAAATCAAGCTTTTGGAATATTTTTATAAGAAATATTCTCAATAAATTCTAGGAAAATTCCAGCAAGGCAAAACTATCATAGGTGATGATCTTGAAATCTTTCATCTCAGTCCAAGTTAATTTGGTTCATCAAACCATCCCAAAACCCTCCCTGTCCAGATTCAAATTTGAACAACTTTACCTTGTGAAGTTTCTTCTCTTGACCCCAAACTTTGTGGACTGGTTCTAATCACCAATTAATATTCTACACTAAGTGGTGCATCAAGGGGATTAGCTTAGCATAATTGGATCTTCAGAAACCTGATTCTGTTAGTTTCTAGGGTTCACAAAGTTTCTATTGTCACCCTTGCTCATTTGAGCTCAAACCTGGTGATCAATCTCATTTTTACCCACCATTTGATCCTGTTAAATATCACAGTAAGTGGGTAAATTTATCTTGCCCAATAATCCATCAAACACCGTCAAGTGAAATGGTAAACCTACTATTTTCACCACCTTCACTCTCCCCCTTGCTCTCAAATTTTTACCACACCCTTTTCCAGTGCTCAATCACCTCCAGTAAAAACCTCAGGTCCATAAGCCACTGGAAGATGGGGTAAAACCCCCATTTTCACCTCTATTTCCCCATGGTAGGAACATTTCTACCCTCTCCCCCACTCTTTTATTTTCTCCCTAGCCTTCCCTAGCTCCTAGAGCGTCTCCAGACGCTCCAGACACTACGACAAGGTGGGGCACCCTAGAGCACGCGGGCAACGGCAATGTCGGCCATATGCATGCTTTGGAGCGTGCTACAGTGCGCTCCTGCACTGTCGCCGCCCAATGGGCGCCCCTGGCCACCTTGGGCCTCCCTCTCGTGTCCCCAGAGACGCCCTCGGCGTCTGTGGCATGCACCTTGTCGGGCCCCTCCTCTCTCCTCCTCCTTCTCCCTCCTATGTGCATGCCCGATGCAGTCCCGCTTGGCCAACCGCAGGGCTCGCACACGCGCGCCCCTCTACTCCCTCTCTCCTCCCTAGCGGGACTAGACGAACCCTCGGAACGCCCCCGAGCAGCCTCGCGAGCTCTCTCCCCCTCTGGCCTCGGCCACGTCCTCACCGGCGCACAGGTCCAGGGTGCTCCGTCCCCCCTCTATTTAAGCCCCCCGGGCCTCTCTCTCCCCTCCTCTAGCTCACTCTCCACCACCATCTACCGCCAGCAGAGCCCGAGCTCCTCTCCCTCCCTCTGTGCTCGGGATTGAGCCGAGGACCGCCGCGGCATCCCCGTAGTGGATCTCCGGGTACAGAGCCCCTCCGGCCCTCTTTCCTCTTCGGCAGGTCCTCTCTCCCTCCACTGAAGCCATTACCCCTGTCCCCTGCTCCTTTTGCATCCTAGGACACCCCCGGTGGTCGCTCCCGAAGCTCCCTCTACCGCAGGTGCTCGCTGCTGGTGACTCCGACCACCTTCGGCGTCCCTTCGACCTCCCCTGGAATGGTGACTCAGCCCCAAGCCCATTCCCGCATCCGCCTGCCATCACTGTGCCGTGCTTCGCCGTCGGTAAGGCCCTCCCCTCTTTGCCCCGAGGCGGGAGAAGGATCCGACAGGGGGGCCACCTGTCGGCCTCTCACCTCCCTTTCCCATGCTCCCTCTCTCCCCTCGTGGTCGCAGATAGTCGGGCCCCACGCATCGGGTTTGAACCTGGCCGTGCGCGTGGCTTGCTGACTGGCCAGCTGGGCCAACCCTGCTGTTGGCCGCCTCTCGCCTAGGCACAGAGGCCTCCCCCTCTCTTTTTCTTTTTCTTTTTCTTTTTCTGTGGGGTTTTTCTAGAAATCCCACGGGATTAAATAAAAATCCAAATCCAATTATTTTTCCACTTGAATTCCTAGAATATTCCATAGAATTTAATAGTGACATTTGTGAAAAATGTTGAAAACTTTGTATGCACTGATTTATTTTAAAACCCATTTTAGGCACCTTTTGCCTCTGTTAAATATTTTTCAAAAATATTTTTCGTAGCAAAATCTTAAACTAATATTTTTAGTATAGTTTTTACTATTTATCAGAGTACGGTTGCATTTTTAATATTAGCTTTGTGTGCTCTATTTTTGGGTGATGCTTATTTTTATCGCTATTTATCGCGACGATAGATTGCGCTATTGACGAGGGATTTGGACCCGAAGACTTTGAAGACCCCGAAGACTTTGCTGAGCCAGGCAAGCAGCCCTTTGTCCATATTAAGAAACCATTTTCATTGCATGTCATATAGCACTTTTCTTCCGTTATACTTGATCATGTGGAGTAGTGACCACTTCGGTGGGTTGCTTCCGACACTTTTACCGTTGACACTTGCATCGTGCATGACCCTACCACCCTATGAGGGTTATGTGGGTGGGTGTAGATAGGATGCTAGTAGATGCTACGCAAGTGGGTTGGGATTTATGCATCGTGATGGAAAGGAAGAGATGATTTCAAAGACTTTTCGAAAACCCCGTCGGGTGCCACTAATGCCCGAGGGAGATGATGATGTGTGGGTGACCACTTGAGAGAGAAGTGGTGTACCGGAGGAACCGAGTCTATGTTTTTCGAAAACAAAGAGTTTTAAGATTTGCTGACCGTCCCAACCTTACATGTGCGACCACGATACCCCTTATGGGACGGGGCTTTGTTGATTACTATGGTTGGTGCTAGCAAGGAGCCCGCATTACTAGTGGCGAGAGTGAAGTGGTCACTCTCGAGACGGGGTCGTCCCGGAAGTGGAAGGCCATGCGCTATCTTTATAGGCACCGGGCACACCATTGTGTGACCTCATGGATGATACATGTGATGTATATCATGAGGGATGGCACCAATGCGTGGACTCTTTGTTTAGTATCACCATGGGAAAGGCATTGTTCAGGTGCTTATCTCGGGTATGTAAAATAGCGCGAGTCATGGATGACACGGAAGTTCCTCGAGTCTTGTGGGTAAAGCACGCAACCTCTGCAGAGTGTAAAAATATTCGAATATCCGTGTCCGCGATCATGGATAGTTGGAGGTCCTGCTCAAACTGCGTCGGATGTTTTCACAAACTTGGCATGTGTGTGTGGTTGACACAGAGGTGACTCTTGAGATAAGTCAGATGACCTGATGTGATGATTGAGCATGAGATGTTCAACCCCCTGATCATGATGATACCTCTAACTTGTTCATATGGGTATCTACAAAATGTTAATGCATGCTTATCTAGTTACTTGAGCATGTCATTGCATTCAAAGTTAGCTTTTTGCAAAATACCTATTAGTGCTATATCATCCATTGTGATTACCTTGTCCAAAGCATGGGTTGCTTGCGAGTACATTCAAAGTACTCATTGGCTTGTCACTAGTTATTTAATTGGCCAGGCATGGAAGAACAGGAGTACGGTGAAGAGTTTGTTGGTGACGAACATGCGAACTAGGACGCTTCCCAGTCAGAATGCATGTAGGTTTAAGGCAAATGGCATGGGTTCATGCTTTCGATCAAGATTTCCGTTGCTTGTTGAGTTTAAGTGTTTAGCCCTTGTGGCCCTATCTATGTAAGACTAGACCTCCATGGTCTTTATTTGTGTAAGGCGCTAAATGTGGATGTAAGACTCTTGTTATTCAGCTTCTGTGTGTTCAGTGAGCATTGATCTCTGGGATCACTATACACGTGCATTAGGTGATCACGACTTATGAGTCAGGGTCGCCACAGAGCTGGTATCAGAGCCATCCTGACTGTAGGAAGCCCTTAGTTAGCATGGACGTTAGTTAGGATAAAACCGCTTTCAAGACTACACCTAGCACATATACTTAGGAGTTCTGTACTATTTACCTATTCTATTCTTCACACAACACTCTGCTGACTCTCCTCCCTTCAAACCTTTGTAGATGGTCGTCGTACCCGAAGCCTTCCAGACATTCGGCTTTCCCTTACTCCTTGGGGATAGCCTGGAGAAGTGCCAATTTCTCCAACCACCTGTTTTCCTCTACCACGAGCACTGGGTCGATGCCGTCACGAGGGAGTACCACATGGATATGGTCATGTAGGCAAACGACTCCCCGACCAGTTGTTTCTTTGAAGGACCACGGATGGAGACCATGATACTCGCAGTCGAGTCAGCTGCACGCAAGGCACTTCTGCACCTACGAGACATCATTCCAGATATGGTTGATAAGCCGGCTACTCGCTACCTTCCCTTCAGAAAGGATGATCTTGGCGAGAGTTGGACATTGGTTCCGACCCAAGAGGCTGGCACACCACTCAGGTTCCAGACCTACTTCAGCCTCTCTGCCGATAGTCTGGTTCACCACTTGATTAAGGAGTCTGTGAAGCTCCGCGAGGAACTTCACCACACCCGAGAGCTACTTTGACAAGCCAAGACGAATCCAGACAAGATCAAGAAGGATGGAGCCCCCGAGGGACGACCAGCTGTCGCTTACAGAGGAGGAGTACCCCTAGCTAGAGATGCACCTACACGTCATCATCGCATGAGTGTGAAGGAGTACCGTGAGGTCTTCACCGCCCCGCCAGCAAAGCATCGTCGGTATGGACCTCCTCGCTCCCTGGCCCCTTCAACCGGGAATGGTGCCCATTCATATGATGAACAGGAGGAAGACCCATAGGAGCGTACCTACGAGACCAAGCACTCCACCACCTGAGTCTGAGGACCCCTAGGGTAGGATCAGTCATGTACCCCTCATGTGAAGTCGAGTCCATGTAATCGTTGATATGAAACCGTGTGTGCTTGTTGATTGTTTTGCTGTTTGTGTTTTGATGCTAGTCGTGCTTTTTCCTTAGGCAACATGTAAGTGACTCCATCATCTATCTTACCTTAATATATGTGTTGGTCTTTCAACCTTTGTTTTAACACACTTGCACTCGACCGACCCCCTTAGGCGCGCTTTTTCATTGTTGCTTTTCCTCTCATCTATCCTAGTTGTTTGACTTGGGTGCTCCAAATAGGATGGTGACTGCTACCCACAAAAGATCCTTTGCCAACCCTGAAGCCAGCAACTCAAGCCAGCAACAGGGAGCTGGTGGGGCTGCTCACGCTGGAGGACACTAGGAGCAGCCTCAAGGCGACATTCCCCCGCCACCACCTCCACCGGAGAACATGACCATAGCTCGGTTTCTCCAAGTTCTCCAGGAGGAACGTCAAGCCAACAATGTTGCTATTCAGTAGATGTCTCAGGCCCTTGTGAACAACTAGCAGCAAGGCAGGAACGACAATGGCCGCTCCACTCTGTCTGAGTTCATGAGGAATTCGCCCCCAACCTTCACCGAGACCGCTGAACCTTTGGATGTTGACCACTGGATCCACACCATCAAGGACCTCCCTGCACTGGTCAATTGCAATGAGGACCGTGAGAATGTGCTTTATGCCTCTAACTGCCTCGGAGCGTGTGATCACTTGGAATGACTTCAAGGAAGGATTCCGCACTGCCCACATTCCTTCTGGGATCATGGCTATCAAGAAGAGAGAATTCCGAGCGTTGAAGCAAGGAAGTGGCTCTGTCAAAGAGTACCTACAAAAGTTCAACCTGTTGTCAAGGTATGCACCTGAAGATGTCAACACGGAGGCTACCAAGAAGGAACGCTTCATGGAAGGACTTCAACAGACCCTGCAGTATCAACTCATCGTCTGCGACTGTCGTACCTTCTTCGACCTGGTGAACAAGGCCCTCATGTTGGAAGACAAGAATCATGCCATAGACGACACTCACAAGCGCAAGATGATCAGCAAGGGTAGCTCCAGCAACCAGAAGCCTCGCCCATGGCAGCCAGCCCCAGCCAAGCCAACCTATCAGCCACGACAGGCTAGACCTCCTGCGCCTTGTCCAAGTTACCAGCCTCAGCAGTATGCCAATCCCAGGCTAGCTTACAACAACCCCCAACAACAACAACAATGGAAGAAACTACAACAACAACCCTAGGCAAGTCACCTATTTTGGATGTGGTCAGTCTGGACACATCTCTAAGCTATGCCCCAACAAGAAGCCAGATGGCCCACGCCCCAATGCACCAAACCAAGGTCAAGGTCGTGGAGCACCACCAAGGAACCTCGCTCCCCGCAACCAAACCAACAATGGCAAGGTTCGTGTGAATCAAGTCACCGCAGAGGAAGCCCAGGAAGACCCGGACGTCACACTGGGTACGTTCCTCGTCAACTCAACCCCAGCAACAGTACTGTTTGATTTTGGAGCTTCGCATTCTTTTGTCACCCAAAAGTTTGCATTAGAAAGTGGCATGAAACCTACACCCCTGGGTAGTCGTATGTTGATGCAAACCCAGGGATCAGTTATGAAGTCTGGGATAGGTTGTAAAGGAGTGGAGATTAACATCAACGGGGTAGACTTCCTAGCAGACCTTATAGTTCTGGATTCACCAGGTTTGGACATGATCCTTGGCATGAATTAGTTGACCAAGCACCAAGGCTTGTTAGCCTGTGCCAAGAGGATTGTCAACATGACCAATAGCCAAGGAGTGGAAGTCAAGTATGTTCCCAACCCTACCTCCACTCAAGCCCCTCAGGCTAACTATCTATCGGGAATTGAGTTGGATCAAGTGCTAGTGGTATGTGAGTACCCCGGATGTATTTCCTAATGAGATTCCCGGAATGCCTCCTGACCGCGTCATTGAGTTCATCATTGAGCTAATGCCCGGATCAAGGCCCATCTATAATAAGCCCTATAGGATGGGATCCGAAGAGTTGGCTAAATTGAAGAAGCAACTGGCAGAGCAGCTCAAGAAAGGATTCATTCGCCCTAGTGTCTCTCCTTGGGGATCACCTGTTCTATTTGTGTCAAAGAGGGATCGAAGTATTAAACTCTATGTCGATTACCGTTCTCTCAATGAAGTCACAATAAAGAACAAGTACCCACTTCCCAAGATTGAAGACCTGTTTGATTAGTTGAATGGATCCAAGGTGTTTTCCAATATCGACCTCAGGTCTGGGTACTATAGCTGAAGATCAGACCCGAAGACATTCCAAAAACGACATTTGTAACCTGGTATGGCCTGTATGAATACACGGTCATGTCATTTGGGTTAACCAATGCCCCTGCCTACTTCATGTACCTCATGAATAAAGTCTTCATGGAGTACTTGGACAAGTTCGGTTTCGTCTTCATTGCTGACATACTCATCTTCTCCAAGTCTGAAGAAGATCATGAGGAACACTTGAGATTGGCCCTAGAGAAGCTTCGAGAGCACCAACTTTATGCCAAGTTCAGCAAGTGTGAATTCTGGCTACATGAAGTTGGATTCTTGGGTCATGTGTTGACTGCAGGAGGACTATCAGTGGATCCTGTCAAGATTGAAGCCGTGACCGAATGGCAATCCCCAACCACCGTGAAGGAAGTCAGGAGCTTCCTCGGACTCGTGGGATATTACCACAAGTTCATGGAAGGGTTCTCGAGTATTGCCTGACCTATGAACCAACTTTTGAAGTAGGACAAGAAGTTCGAATGGACAGCTAAGTGCGAGGAAAGCTTCCAGGAGATCAAGAAGAGATTAACCACAACCCCAGTTTTGGCCACCCCTGATATTCACAAGGAGTTTGTGATATATTGTGATGCATCGAGAACCGGGCTTGGAGGTGTTCTGATGCAAGAAGGCAGAGTTGTAGCATATCTATCCAGACAGCTATGTCCTCATGAAGAGAACTACGCTACTCAGGATCTTGAGTTGGCAGCCATGGTTCATGCCCTGAAGACATGGCGACATTACCTTCTAGGGAAGCAATGTGAGATATACACAGACCACAAGAGTTTGAAGTATATTTTCACCCAAAGGGACTTGAACATGAGGCAGTGAAGATGGTTGGAGTTTATCAAGGATTACGACCTCAATGTTCAATACCACCCCAGAAAGGCTAACGTGGTAGAGGACACCTTAAGCAGAAAGGCTTGTTCCTTGAATGCCATGATTAAGGAAAGGCTACCCGCCCTATATGAAGAGCTTGAAAGCTTCGGCTTGGAACTAGTTGCACCTGGATTCCTCGCCAACCTCGAAGCAAAGCCTACCTTGATGGATGATATTAAGGAAGCCCAGAAGGAACACGAGGGCATTAAAGGCATCAAGAGGAAGATCAAGGCAGGCAACGCCCCAGGATTCTTAGTGGATGAACAAGGATTTGTATGGTTCGGGAATCTCATCTGCATACCCAACAAAGAGGATCTCAAGAACTTGATCTTGCAAGAAGCTCATGACACTCCATACTCCATCCATCCTGGAGGAACCAAGATGTACCAAGACCTCAAGGCAAGATTCTGGTGGCATGGCATGAAAAGGAAGATAGGCACCTTTGTCGCCAAGTGTGATGTATGCCAGAGAGTCAAAGCTGAGCACCAGCGACCCGCTCGGCTGTTGCAACCTCTCAAAGTGACTCAAAGGAAGTGGGACAAAGTTGGGATGGATTTCGTCACTGGATTACCAAAGTCAAGCAAGGGACATGATTCTATTTGGCTCATTGTCGACCACCTGACTAAGGTAGCCCATTTCATTCCCGTCAAGACCACCTATGACGGTAACAAGCTAGCCAGCCTCTACATCGAGCATATCATGAGACTTCACGGAGTTCCTAAGGAGATTGTGTCGGATCGAGGAACCCAGTTCTCCTTGAGGTTCTGGAAGATGTTTCAAGGAGCCATGGGCACCAAGCTCTCCTTCAGCACTGCTTTTCACCCATAGACCGGCAGACAGATAGAACGAGTAAATCAGATACTCGAAGATATGCTCTGTCCCTGTGTCTTGGTGTATGGAGCCAAGTGGGAAGATTGCCTACCGTTTGTTGAGTTCTCCTACAACAACAGTTACCAGTCGAGTCTTCAGATGGCACCCTTTGAGGTGCAGTACGGGCGCAAGTGTCGCACTGCCCTCAACTGGTCAGAAACTGGGGAAGGATTAATTTTTGGACCATACATCCTCTGCGAAGCAGAAGAGCAAGTTCAACTCGTCCGAGAGTGCCTTGAGACCACCAAATCAAGACAGAAGAGCTGCGCCAATTCCCATCGCCGAGAAGTGAGCTTCTGTGTCAGAGACCATGTCTACCTTCAAGTCACGCCTCTCAAAGGAACCAAGCGTTTCCATGTCAAGGGGAAGCTTGCACCAAGATACATCGGCCCCTTCAAGATCACCGCTACACGCGAAGAAGTTGCCTATCAGCTAGAGCTACGTTCCGAGCTAGCGGATGTGCACAACGTCTTTCATGTGTCACAACTCCGGAAGTGTCTGCAAGTTCCCAACCGCCCCGACCTCTACAAGGACATCGACCATCAAGCCATAGATGTTCAGCCAGACCTCACTTATCGTGAGAGGCTAGTTCGCATTCTAGATAAGGCAAAACGTTGCACCCGAAGACATGCCATCAAGTACTTCAAGGTCCAATGGAGCAACCACTCTGAAGCTGAAGCTACCTGGGAGCGTGAAGACTATCTTAGATCTGAGTTCCCTTATCTTTTTAGAACTTAGCCTAGGAATCTCGGGGACGAGATTCTTGTAAGGGGGTAGGTCTGTCACACCCTGTGATTGTATCACCTTGTTATGCTTGGATTTATAAAACTTGGAGCCAATTAAAACTATTTTAGTGCTTGTTGCTTGTTTGAATTGTTCCTTGCTTGCTTGTTGGATTGTTGTGTATATTCATCCTCTCCATATTCATCCTCCTTGACCCAAAATTCTTGCCTAATGATCGTGCCATGCGAATATTGCCCAAAAATATTTTTATCAAATTTTATTTTGACCAAAAAGGATTTATTCAAATTAGGTTTTCAAAAAAACCCTGAAATGAGGTTTGCACTGCAAGTCCTCAAATTGGGTGGATCCTTCTTCCCCAAAGGCTTTACTTCAAATCTACTATATTTATGACTTCCCAAAACCACCAAATATTAAATTTAAAGATTATTTTAATATTTTATTTAAAGGCTTTTTCTTAAGACCATAAATGGCTTTTCATAGGGAAAAAATATTTAAATGCTTTCAAAATATTTGAGAAAATTTAGGGAAATTCAGTGGACATATATTTTCCATATATATCAGTTTCAACACATGGTCATGTTCAAAATAATGGGCAAAACCCATCAAAAAATCTGTCCAAATCAAGCTTTTGGAATATTTCTATAAGAAATATTCTCAATAAATTCCAGGAAAATTGCATCAAGTCAACACCATCATAGGTGATGATCTTGCAAAGTTTCATCTCAATCCAAGTTGATTTGGTTCATCAAACCATCCCAAAACCCTCCTTGTCCAGATTGAAATTTGAACAACTTTAGCTTGTGAAGTTTCTTCTCTTGACCCCAAACTTTGTGGACAGGTTCTAATAACCAATTAACGATGCTACACTAAGTGGTGCATCAAGGGGATTAGCTTAGCATAACCGGATCTTCAGAAACTTGATTCTGTTAGTTTCTAGGGTTCACAAAGTTTCTATTGTCAATTTTGCTCATTTGATCTCAAACCTGATGATCCATCTCATTTTTACCCACCATTTGATCCTGTTAAATATCACAATAAGTGGGTAAAATTATCTTGCCCAAACATCCATCAAGCACCTTCTAGTGAAATGGTAAACCTACTGTTTTCACCACCTTCACTCTCCCCCTTGCTCTCAAATTTTTACCACACCCTTTTCTAGTGCTGAATCACCTCCGGTAAAAACCTCAGGTCCATAAGACACTAGAAGATGGGTAAACCCCCCATTTTCAACTCTATTTCCCCATGGCAGGAACATTTCTACCCTCCCCCCACTCTTTTCTTCTCCCTAGACTCCCCTAGCTCCTAGAGCATCTCCAGACGCTCCAGGGACTACTAGACAAGGTGGGGCACCCCATAGGACGCGGGCAACGGCAATGCCATCCATATGCACTCTCTGGAGCACGCTACAGTGCGCTCCCTCACTGTAGCCGCCGCCCAATGGGGGCCCCCGACCACCTTGGACCTTCCCCTCGTGTCCCCCGAGACGCCCTAGGCGTCCGTGGCAAACCACCTTGTCGGCCCCCTCCTCTCTCCTCCTCCTTCTCCCTCTTCCACGCATGCCCGACACCGCCCCGCTCTGCCAACCGCGGGGCTCGCACGCCCGCGCCCCTCTGTTCCCTCTCTCCACCCTCCCGGGCCTAGACCAACCCAGGAACGCCCCCGAGCAGCCCCGCGAGCTCTCTCCCCATCTAGCCTGGGCCACGTCCTCACCAGCGCAC
This sequence comes from Hordeum marinum, assembly GCA_022496015.1. Classification (NCBI taxonomy): domain Eukaryota; kingdom Viridiplantae; phylum Streptophyta; class Magnoliopsida; order Poales; family Poaceae; genus Hordeum; species Hordeum marinum. The sequence continues at coordinate 475,502,175 of CM039678.1, forward strand.
GGGTCAAGGGTGCTTCGTACCCCCCCTCTATTTAAGCCCCCCGGGACTCTCTGTCCCCTCCTCTGGCTCACTCTCCACCACCATCGACCGCCAGCAGAGCCCGAGCTCCTCTCCCTCCATCTGCGCTCGGGATCGAGCCGAGGACCGTCATGGCAACCCCGCCGTCGATCTCCGGGTATAGAGCCCCTCTTGCCCTCTTTATTCTTCGGTTGGTCCTCTCTCCTTCCATTAAATCCATTCCCCCTCTCCCCTGCTCCTTTTGCAGCCTAGGACAGCCCAAGTGGTCGCTCCTGAAGCTCCCTCCGCCGCGGGTGCTCCCCGCCGGTGACTCCGACCACCTCCGGCGCCCCTTCGACCTCTCGTGGAACGGCGACTCAGCCCCGAGCCTATTACCGCAGCCGCCTGCCGTCATCGTGTCGTGCTTCGCCTCCGGTAAGGCCCTCCCCTCTCTGCCCCATGGTGGGAGAAGGATCTGACAGGGGGGCCACCTGTCGGCCTCTCACCTCCCTCTACGATGCTCCCTCTCTCCCCTCGCGGTTGCAGACAGTCGGGCCCCACGCGTCAGGTTTGAACCTGGCCATGCACGTGGCTGGCTGGCCAGGTGGGCCGGCCGAGCTGCTGGCCACCTCTGGCCCACGCACAGAGGCATCTCCCTCTCTTTTTCTTTTTCTTTTTCTGTGGGTTTTTTCTAAAAATCCCACGGGATTAAAAAAATCCAAATCCAATTATTTTTCCACCTGAATACCTAGAATATTCCATAGAATTAAAAGTACCATTTGTGAAAAATGTTGAAAACTTTTTATGCACTGATTTATTTTAAAACCCATTTTAGGCACCTTTTTCCTCTGTTAACTAGTTTTCAAAAATATTTTTCATAGCAAAATCTTAAACAAATATTTTTAGTATAGTTTTTACTATTTATCAGAGTAGGGTAGCATTTTTAATATTAGCTTTGTGTGCTTTGTTTTTGGGTGGTGCTTATTTTTATCGCTGTTTATCACGACGATAGATTGCTCCATTGACGAGGAAGTTGGACCCGAAGACTTTGCTGAGCCAAGCAAGCAGCCCTTTGACCATATTAAGAAACCATTTTCATTGCATGTCATATAGCACTTTAGTTCCATTATACTTGATCATGTGGAGTAGTAACCACTTCAGTGGGTTGCTTCCGACACTTTTACCGTTGATACTTGCATCGTGCATGACCCTACCACCTTATGAGGGTTATGCGGGTGGCTGTAGATAGGATTCTAGTAGATGCAACACAAGTGGGTTGGGATTTATGCATCGTGATGGAAAGGAAGAGATGATTTCAAATACTTTTCGAAATCCCCGTCGGGTTCCACTAATGCCCGAGGGAGATGATGATGTGTGGGTGACCACTTGAGAAAGAAGTGGTGTACCGGAGGAAGTGAGCGTGTGTTTTTCAAAAATGGAGAGTTTTAAGATTTGCTGACCGTCCCAACCTTACATGTGCGACCACGATACCCCTTATGGGACGAGGCTTTGTTGATTACTACGGTTGGTGCTAGCAGGGAGCCCGCATTACTAGTGGCGAGAGTGAAGTGCTCACTCTCGAGACGGGGTCGTCCCGGAAGTGGAAGGCCATGCGCGATCTTTACAGGCATCGGGCACACCATTGCATGCCCTCATGGATGATACGTGTGATGTATATCATGAGGGATGGCACCAACGAGTGGACTCTTTGTTTAGTATCACCATGGGAAAGGCATTATTCGGGTGCTTACCTCGGGTATGTAAAATATCACAAGTCGTGGATGACACGGAAGTTCCCCGAGTCTTGTGGGTAAAGCACACAACCTCTACAGAGTGTAAAACTATTCGAATAGCCATGTCCGCAGTCATGGAGAGTTGGAGGTCCGTCTTAAACTACGTCCGATGTTTTCACAAACTTGGCGTCTCTGTGTGGTTGACACAGAGGTGACTCTTGAGATAAGTCAGATGACCTGACGTGGTGATTGAGCATGAGATGTTCAACCCCCTAATCATGATGATACCTCTAACTTGTTCATATGGGTATCTACAAAATGTTAATGCATGGTTATCTAGTTACTTGACCATGTCATTGCATTCAAAGTTAGCTTTCTGCAAAATACCTATTAGTGCTATATCATGCATTGTGATTACCTTGTCCCAAACATGGGTTTCTTGCAAGTACATTCAAAGTACTTATTGGATTTCCACTAGTTATTTAGTTTGCCAGGCATGGAAGAACAGGAGTACAGTGAAGAGTTTGTTGGTGACGAACATACGAACTAGGATGCTTCCCAGTCAGAATGCCTGTAGGTTTAAGGCAAATGGCATGGGTTCACACTTTTGGTCAAGATTTTCACTGCTTGTTGAGTTTAAGTGTTTGGCCCTTGTGGCCCTATCTATGTAAGACTAGACCTCCATGGTCTTTATTTGTGTAAGATGCTAAATGTGGATGTAAGACTCTTGTTATTCAGCTTCCGTGTGTTCAGTGTGCATTGATCTCTAGGATCACTGTGCACGTGCATTCGATGATCACGACTTATGAGTCGGGGTCCCCACAATCATACATAGCATCATGCATTGCATCATACATTGCGTCATATTCAGATGTACGACAGCTTATCAAGCCGGGTCAGAGCAAGATCATGAAAGAAGAAGCAAGGCTACAATAGATTTTAAACATCTCCGGGTTATGCTTTTTCAAGCCGCCCTTACAGCAATGCAGAATATATTATGTCTTGTTTATTTTTGCAGGTCTTGTCTCTTAAAGATGAGCCGCCATTAAGTATGATGAAAGAACTTCTGCAGGAACAAATAGATCTTTGATCTTCATCATGATTTATCATAACCAGTATTAAGTGATTGGGGTTTTATCAAGCTAGATTGGAAAGTTGATTATTCTTGAAGAGCCGCCCTATCAGATATGATGTTGTGTCATCTAGTTGACCGGTTCTTGGATTTCTTCAATTGTCCTCTGTAGTAATCTACAACACCCATGGATTTATCAAATATATATTTGTCGGGTTGCACCGCAACCATGAGCAGGGATTTCATGTCAAAGACAAAGGAATTATTCCAAGATATTAATTCCGGGTTATATTACACCCACAATCAAGGACTCTTTCAAATCAGATATATATCAGTTCAAGAGAATTTCTAAGATGCATTATGATGGGTTATTATCACACGGTCCCAAGTCGTCATAGGCGTGCGGCCTGGCCCTTGGGGGCTGCACTATTCAAGTCCACTTTATATCAAATATGCAAGTCACATGTCGCTACAAGCACGCACCACGACACTTGGGGGCTAATGCAAGCCGGTTTTCAAATCATTACATTGTTAGCAAGACCCTATTATCTCAAGGAGATGAGACGGCCTTTCTATATTTTCTAAGTCCCAGCCCAGTAATTTTTACTGACCCGGCACTTGGGGGCTACACCGCTCAGGTCAAAATTTTCAAAGCCCCAAGTCGCTGCAGGCATGCGACCCGGCACTTGGGGGCTACAGTACCCAGCTGTTTGACAGATTAAGAGGTTCAAATTGAAGACCCGGCGCATCACATTCTGATGAGCCGATCCTTGGGGGATACACCTGCTGAAGTTTCATAAGGTATAAGACAGTTACAAGTCCCAGGTTGCTGCAGGCAGGACAACCGGCACTTGGGGGCTACATAGTCCAATATATTATTGCAAAGCACCAAGTCATCATGGATAATCTCAGAGCTTGGGGGCTATAGGTAATATGGACATATCAAAAACTTTGAGGAGAATTTTCAAGATGTTAATTATGGGTTCAGTTGTTAGACCCGACGTCACCAACATTCATGACCCGGCGTTATCAAAAGATCATAACCCGCTAGAGTATATATAAGCCGCCCTGCTTCACAACAATGGAAGTCTGGATCTACATCATGAGGATTTCTTATTTTCAAGATTTACATTAAGCCAACGTATTGGAAGCCAACTCAATGGCATATGGGTATTCTATTCCCAATATTTTTCAAAGGACACTGACAAGCAAGACGATTTTCAAGACGACTCATTCATATGTAGAAAAGACCCGGATTTCTGAGGAGCCACTTCATAAGCCGGCTAAAGGAGCGAGCTGGCCACTTAATATATTTACTATTCCTATTTCAGGAGGTTACCATGAATAAATTCAAGCTAACATGGGGGCTAATGTCGGGGATATACCCCGCGGTATGACCCGGCCTGGCGACTCACGGGAGACCTGGTCAAGACATGGCGTTTTATTGGTGACCCGGCAGGCGGGTCGCAGGACGACCAGGCCCAAGATCTAGCATGCAAACCGGCGCCAGGCGGCTCACAAGAGAAGGCTCAAAGAGAGAGAGACTCCCTGACAGAGGAAACAAGACCCAGATTAGGATTCTAGAGAGACTAGTCCTAATCCTACTCCCAGTAGGACTCTACATGTAAACTTACCCCTTCCACCTATATAAAGAGGGGTAAGGCGCCCCTAGAGAGACAAGTTGAAGTCATTAGAGATAGACATATTAGAGGCTCTTGAGATTAGGGATAGCAAGACAACACCCTTGTAATCGAGAGATCTTCCTCATGATCAATACCAGACAAGCAGGACGTAAGCTTTTACCTGCATCGGAGGGGCCGAACCTGGGTAAACTCGCGTCTCTCGATTCTGACCAACCCCTCTCAAGCCACCACATAGTTGCGACCGCCTCGAACCTAAGTCCATTCACCCGGACATCTGACATGACAAATCCACGACACACATGGTGACTCTCCTGAGGTGCGGATTGAAATCGTGCACAAATTCCCACACTTAACATGATATCCGGTCTAGATGCACAAAGGTAAAGCAAGGATCCAATCATGGAGCGATATACCTTTTATTCCACATCTTTACCATTGGGATCACTATCAAGATGGCATTTGAGAGGCATAGGAGTGTTGGACTTGGGAGGATTGAGCTCATCCATCTTGAACCTCTTGAGCATGTCTTGAGTGTATTTAGCTTGATTCATGAAGGTACCTTGGCTTCGTTGCTTGACTTTGAAACCAAGGAAGAACTTCAACTCTCCCATCATAGACATCTCAAACTTACTTATCATCAGTGTGGAAAATTCTTCATTGAAATCTTTGTTAGGAGAACAAAATATAATATCATCAACATATAGTTGGCATATGAACAAGTTCCCATTGACCCTCTTTTTGAAAAGAGTGGGGTCGATTTTCCCAATTTCAAACCCACGGTCTTGCAACATCTCGGTAAGGTGCTAATGCCACGCACGTGGGGGCTTGTTTAAGGCCATAGAGAGCCTTATCGAGAACGTATGCATGATTGGGGAACTTGGGATCCTCGAGCCCTGGGGGTTGCTTAACATATACCAACTCCTTAAGAGGACCATTAAGAAATGCACTCTTAACATCCATTTGATATAATTTAAAGTTATGATGAGAAGCATATGCAAGCAACATGCGAATAGATTCAAGGAGAGCTACAGGAGCAAAGGTTTCATCGTAGTCGATACCCTCGACTTGGGAGTATCCTTGCGCCACCAATCTTGCCTTGTTGTGAATGATGACACCGTTTTCATCTTGCTTGTTCTTGAAGATCCATTTAGTTCCAATAACATTGTGGTTCTCCTTAGGTCTTGGCACCAATCGCCACACTTGGTTACACTCACAGTTGTTGAGTTCATCATGCATAGGTTCAACCCACTCCATGTCCTCGACCGCATCTTGTACCTTGAGGGGCTCAATGCAAGAAACAAACGCGTGATGTTCACAAAAGTTTGTTAATTGTCTACGATTGGTTACCCCTCTTTGCAAGTTGTCGTAGACGTTTTCCATCAAATGTTGTCTAAGTTTAAGCTTGGCAGCATTCTTGGCAGCTTGTCTCTCTAAGATTTCCTCCATGGAAGGTTGAGGGACAACATTATGAGAAGCATCTTCTTGTTGATCTTCAGCACCTTTGTGAGCTTGCTCTTGATCGTGAAGAAGATCTTGATCTTGAGCTTGCTTGGGGACATGGACTTGATCTTGGGCATCACTTGATGAGACACCATCATCAGTAGATTGATCTTGCCCTTGATCGTGTCCATGTGGTAGAGGACCTTCATTTTGTTCTTCGGAAGTGTGTGGGTCTTGTGTCGGTGATGGTTCCATTTGTGTCATGGGAACGAGCCTGACAGTAGATGGTAGGGGTAGGAATGGAGAGGGCAGAGTCCTAGCTACGACGAGGGTGTACACAGAGTTGTATGAGTTCAGGCCCCTCTCGTGGAGGTAACAACCCTACGTCTTAGTGCTCGGGAGCTTTATGTCGAGTGGAATGTAGAGATTACAATAGTTTTCTTAACCCTTGTGCAGGAGGGGAGGGGCAGCTTATATAGAGTTCGCTGCCCCTCATAATGGCCCCGCATCAATGGGTCTGGTCGTGGGGTGTAAAGTCTGCCGTTACAGGTAACGTACGTAGTAAAAGCTATTAAGGGTCATTAAGCCAGCGTCTGTCTGTTGGGCTCTTGATGATGGCTCTTGGTCTTCTGGCGTCGAGTGAAGCGAGGTCCGTGGAGTGACACGCGACTGCCGAGTGAGAGCGGGAGCCTCCGAGTGGATTAGTGTCGAGTGACTTTGAACATCTCCAAGGATCCACTCGGAAGTTCATGCTTGATCTTCAAGTCCTCCCATGTGGTGCCCTTAGGTAGGGTATGTAGGCCTTGCCTAGGACCCTACCCCAGGCACATATCCTCGTCATTAGCCCCCGTATGGATCGGGGTTTGAGTGGTGGAAGGAGGTATCAACATAGACCTTGAGTTAGTGTTTCAAATCCTCCGAATTATATTTGGGATTTCCATGGCCTTTGGGTCGATTGAACTCTGAGCATTAGCGTTCATTCAGGACCGACACGCAAAATCTTCCGAATGATATTCGGGTCTTCAACGAAATTTATGCCGGTTGAATTCTTCTCCACTCGCCTGGATCCATATAGTCTTAAAAATGTCCGAGTGAATCGAGCGCATCTTGGGGAGGTGACGGGTCGGTCTGACGGGCCCGGATTCTTCGCGATACGAAAATTTGGGAAGCGCACGCACGCGCGGAGATGACGCCATGATCAGGGCAAGTGGGGGCACGACGCCTCGATTCTTGTGCCGGTCATCTTGCCACACACGGGGGGACGTCAGCAGTTGGCGTGTGCGGTTATCCCGCAGTCCCACCAGTCAGTGAGACACTCGGCAGCATATAAAGCATTCTGAGCGGCGGATTGCACAGTACCTTCCGCCGATTCTCCCTCTCTTCCTCCGCCTCCTCTGCTCCCCAACACAGCACACCGCTCTCCTCCGACCAGAGCCGTCGCTCCGATGACGAAGAACACAACGGAGAAGCTGGAGCATGCAAAGAAGGGGACGTCGAAGCTCAAGGGCAAGAAGCCCTCGACCGCTCGGTTCACCGCGCCCGCGGGGTGGATGAAGGGGGATTTTCTCCCCTCTGTTGTCACCCGCTCCAACCTCGAGGGCCTCGTCTCCGACGGGCTGGTGGCGGATGGTGCCTGGAGGCTGCCGGGGGAGGAGCGCGAGCTGGAGCCGCGCGACGGAGAGCGGGTTCTTCTCCTCTCCCATGTAGAAAGAGGTTTCTCCATGCCACCCACCCATTCTTCTGGGGATTTCTGAATTTTTTTGGTGCGCAGCTGCATCACTTTCCGCCGAACACCATGGCGTACTTGTCTGCATTCGTCACCTTGTGCGAGTGTTTCTTGGGGTGCTCTCCCCATTGGGGGTTGTTTTAGCATCTCTTCACGGTCAGATCGCAGACGGTGAAGAAAATCCTCGCCGCCAACGGGATGACCCATGTGCTCCAGTTGTGTGGAGGCTTAGGGGTCCAGAAAAGGCAATGTAGTTCCTTTCCTACCATTACTCTTCCCGAGTCTGTCCGAGGCTGGCAGTCGACCTAGTTCTACTGCAAAGATGTAGTGCCGCCCAACATGTCGACCAGTCTTCCTCCGTTTTCACCTGACCGACCCGCTGCCCCCAAGTCCCTGAAGGTGACCGACGAGGAGCATGTCCAATTAGGTATCCTAGTCGAGGTTGTGGTTCAACTGATCCGGGGCAGGGTGACAGGCATGGATCTGCTTGAAACGTTCATCGGTCGATGTATACAGCCACTCCAGGCCAGAGACCACACCATGTGGCACTACTCAGGTCGGGGGACTTGACCAGGACGCATCCAGAAGAAGTTACATAGGAGGCTGTCGAGCAGTGGCTTCGGAGCATCACCGGGGCTTGTGACAACCCCTCAAGAGCCAAGAGGATCCGGCCTTACTCGGCTGAAAACCCACCGAAGAACCTGGTGAGATGCCTAATGTCGACTGATACATTTATACTGTTGAGTGATGTATTGACTTGTGGTCTGACTCTCTTGTTTGAACTATGCAGGAATGGACGAACATGCACTCGCCCGTTCCCAACGGGAACCATGTGCATGACGGCATGGTGAGCGAGGGCGGCAGCGTGGACGGCGACGGACTTTCCGACACTGAGGATGAATATGAAGATTCCGGCGAAGAGGAAGGAGTCGAGTTGCCCCTTCGTCGCGAAGGCCGCACTAAGGCCCTCCATGACCCGGCAGCTGCTGAGGACAAGGCCCCAGGCCCAAGCGAGAAGAACCCAAAACAGAGCCGCCCCTCAACTGTCGAGTCGAACGAAAGACTGGCCAAGCAGCCCAAGCAAGCCACCTCCAAGCCTCGCAAAGCACTGCCCCGTATGAGGGTGGCCGTACCTGTCGTCTCCACGTAAGTGTTAATTTCCGAATTGTTCTATCGACTGAAGTCTTGAGTTGTATCTGAGTGAAATCAACCTAAGCCATTAGAGCTGCAACATATGTGACCTCGCCTCGTCGAGATGAAGAGGACGTAATGGATGTTGATACCGCTGACGCTGCCACTTCTCATAGAGGTAAGAAAGTTGTTAGTTTTTCCGAATAGGACTCGACACATGTAGACGTTGATGTTGTCGATTGTTGCAGAGGTCATTCAAGTGGAGGGCGACGAGGGGCTGCTGGACACTTCGCGCGCTCGCACCCGAAGGGCGTCATCATCGCAAGCACCTCAGCACTCAACTGCGGAGTCTTCCCAGAGGAGAGGTGACTCGACGCGACCCAGGGTTGAGTCTGCAACGCCTCCATCACATGCTCCTCCAACCGTCTCGACCATCGTGATGTCGGCTCCGACCGGACCTCTTCAGGCTACTCCAGCTGCTCCAGCGACTGCGTCGACCCCACCTGCGATGGCCTTCCCTTTGCATCGCACCCCGAAAGACCAAACCAGAGCTGCAAAGGAAGCCATGATCCAGGCAGAGCAGCTCATGCTGAGGACCAAGGAGGCGTACGAGGCCAGCAAACTGGCTTTTGACGTCAGCGCAGCCCTCCACACCAATGTCCGAGTAAGTTCGATTGTAAGTCCATTGTCGATTGAATTATTGTCTTTTCTTGGCTGCCGAACACCCACTGGGTGATTGCCGTAGAATGTTTGAACTTCCTCCAGTCGAATAGATCAGATCGTAGTCGAGTAGGACTAGGATTGGCAGTACACGCAGTACTGTTGTTGCTCGACATGTTGAGTGTGTTTTCTAATGAGTTACTCGACGGATTGAGAGTTAACCGTCTCAGTGGATACGCTCTTAGCGCGCCCACTGGGTGTAGTCCCCGAGACCGCTATCGATTGCTTGCATCGACAGGGGTCTTAGAGTCTATTGTATACAGGATACACTTTGTCTTCGAATCACACCACTCCATAGATACCTTGCAAGTTTCATGGATATCATTATGAAACCATTATATGACGCTGCATAGGGATCGACTACACTTCGTAGAGTGGGGCAGGTGTGTCGCTCAACGGGTTGAGTGTCACGACAGGCCGACCTTGTCGAGTGTTTTTTTTCTGACGAGTTACTCAACGGATCGAGAGTTAACCATCTTAGTGGGGGCGCTCTTAGCGCACAGACTGGGTGTAGTCCCCGAGACCGTTGTCGGTTGCTTGCATCGGTAGGGGTCTTAGAGTCTATTGTATACAGGATACACTTCACCTTGAATCACACCATTCCACATCTTCCTTGCAGGTTTCATGGATATTAATTACAAACCATGATATGACGCTGCATAAGGATAGGTTGCACTCCATAGAGTAGGGTGGGTGCATCACTCGACGGGTTGAGTGTCACGACATGGCTGACCTTGTCGAGTGTGTTTTCTGATGAGTTACTCGACGGATCGAGAGTTAACTGTCTCAGTGGGGGCGCTCTTAGCGCACCCACTGGGTGTAGTCCCCGAGACCTCTGTCGAGTGCTTGCGTCGGTAGGGGTCTTAATAGAGATAGCTTTCTGTTTGAATTTGTTTACGGCGTGCGGAATGGCAGAGCCACTAGATGTGTCGAGTGGACTTTCTTTTTGAATTCTTCCAACATGGGCATTCGTCAGTCTTAATAACTCAGTTCACTGTCCAAGAACTCCTTGCTGATTGAACTCCTGTCTTTTGTTGGTTCCAGACGGCTTGCGAACTTGGGATGCAGTACAAGGAGATGGAGGAGGAGAAGAACCAATTGCAGGTAGACTTGGCGGTTGCCAACAATGCCCTGGAATGAGCACACGCTGAGCTGAAGTCTCTGGGAGGTAATAAGTGCCAACTGTCAGCATTCCCATCTTCCCCTTTTCATGTTTTGAACCGAGCGCTCTCGCTCGAACAGACGTGCACAATGAAAACCGTCGACTCCAAGCGCGACTCAACAATGTTGTTTCTTTAGATTCCATGAAGAGGGCACTGGAGGAGAAGTACAAAGCACTTGCTGATGCCCAACAAGTTGCCAAGGACAAAACTGAAGTTGTAGAGTAGAAGTTGACTGCCGTCCAGAAGATATAAGAAGAGAACGCCAAGCTGAAGTAGGAGCATGCGGATCTTGTCAAGAAGGCCGAACAACTAACCAAGAGGAGCAATGGCCTGGAGAGGCATCTGGGCGAATTCTCGAGGAAGATGTATCTTCTACTCGACGACGAGTATTTCTTGTCGACTGACATTTGCAATAAATTTTAAGGGTTGCAGCTCACCGATTCCCCTTCTTCCATCAGAATTTTCCCAAGACTTTGAAAAGGAAATGGAGGAGATTGAGCCCATGCTTGACCCCACCAAGTCGCCAGTTGTTGATGTGGTGGCGATGAACATGCTGCGGCTTAACTTTCGGCTCCAGGGTGCCTAGGCCTATATCGCTCGACTGAAATCTGTCATGGAAAGGATCGACAAGGAGCTATGGCCTGAGGACACTCTTCAGATCGACATCAACTCCATGATGGCACGCCTGAACGAACTTCCCAGTCGAGTGCAAGCTTGGAAAAAATCTGCTGCTCATTGCGGGGCCGACATGGCGTTGTCTCTCGTCAGGGTCCATTGTAGGGACGTGAGGGAGGAGAAGCTGAAGGAGCTCCAAGTGGTAAACACGAAGAAACTCCAGTTCGAGGACTTCATAGAAACCTTCATCGAGGTGGCCACCAGAATCGCCGACGGCATTGACCTGGATACTTTTGTCGATCCTGCCAGTCCGTCGCCTGGCTAGAAACTTGAGTCTTTGGAAAAAACAATTAAATTTGCCTTTATGGCGAGTGAAACTGTATCCCTTAAAACTTTATTCAGGCCTTAGACCTGAACTCATTTGCTTTTGCACACGACGTTTATCCGCGGTTTTATCCTTTGGATTTTGCTCGTGCTTTGGCTCTCAATCGTCTGCTCGACTGCTTTTGTTTTTTACTTAGGCGAAATGTATTCGCAGCTAAGCCCCCGAGCAAGAGGATCGCTCATCACTCGGAGTATTTTGAACTTAGGCGAATGTCGATTCACATCTAAGCTGTCGAGTGGATGGATTACCATCGCCTCGACGAGGATTTTACCTTAGGCGAAATGTATTCGCAGCTAAACCCCGGAGCGTGAGGATCGCTCATCACTCGGCAGTATTTTGAACTTAGGCAAATGTCGATTCGCATCTAAGCTGTCGAGTGGATGGATTACGATCCAGTTGACGAGTTTTTTAACTTAGGCAAATTGTATTTGCAACTAAGTCCCCGTGCGTGAGGATCGCTCATCACTCGGAGTATTTTGAACTTAGGCGAATGTCGATTCGCATCTAAGTTGTCGAGTGAATGGATTACCATCGTCTCGACGAATTTTTTAACTTAGGCGAAATGTATTCGCAGCTAAGCCCCTGAGCATGAGGATCGCTCATCACTCGGAATTTTTTGGACTTAGGCGAATGTCGATTCGCATCTAAGTTGTCGAGTGAATGGATTACCATCGTCTCGACAATTTTTTTAACTTAGGTGAAATGTATTCGCAGCTAAGCCCCCGAGCGTGAGGATCGCTCATCACTCAGAATATTTTGAAGTTAGGCGAATGTCAGTTTGCATCTAAGCTGTCGAGTGAATGGATTACCATCATCTCGATGATTTTTTTAACTTAGGCGAAATGTATTCGCAGCTAAGCCGCCGAGCGTGAGGATCGCTCATCTTTCGGAGTATTTGGAACTGAGGCGAATGTCGATTCGCGTCTAAGCTGTCGAGTGGATGGATTACCATCGTCTCGACGAGTTATATATATTTTTTTGAACCTAAGTGAAGACGGATTTGCGAATAGGCCGTCGAGTGAATGGACTGCTATCCACCCGATAGAGTTTTTAACTTACGCGAAACATGTTTTGCAGCTAAGTCCCCGAGTGCGAGGATTGCTCGTCACTCGGAGTATCCCCAAGTAAATAACTGCATGGTCGGAATCGACGAGGTATTAATTGCAGAGACACAAATTGCATTCATGAAGAACTCTTATTACATTAGAAAACTAATGTCTCAAGTGTAAAAACGTCGAAGCAGGTCTGCATTCCAAGCTCGTGGCTCATCTATCTGCTTCCAAAGATTATATAAGTGATAGGCTCCATTGTTTAGCACCTTGGTGACTACAAAAGGGCCTTCCCATGCAGGGGCTAGCTTGTGAGGTCGGTGCTGATTCACTCAGAGCACCAAATCTCCTTCATGGAACGCTCGGCTTCTAACATTCCTTGCGTGGAAGCGCCACAAGTCTTGCTGATAGGCTATGGTACGGATCAGAGCCATCTCACGTTCTTCTTCCAGAAGATCTACCCCATCTTGCCTGGCCTGCTCGGCTTCAGCCTCAGAATACAGCTCCACTCGAGGAGAATTGTGGGCCAAATCACTCGGCAGTATAGCTTCAGCATCATAGACAAGGAAGAAAGGAGTTCGTCCAGTCGACCGATTAGGTGTTGTCCTCAACCCCCACAAAATAGACGGCAGCTCAGTTACCCACGCACCAGCGGCATGATCCAAATCGTGCATGAGACGAGGCTTCAGACCTTGCAGAATGAGACCGTTAGCCCGCTCAACTTGCCCATTGGTTTGAGGATGTGCAACGAAAGCATAATCCACTTGGGTGCCTTGGGAGTTACAGAATCTCCTGAATTCTTTCGAGTCAAAATTAGTGCCATTGTCCATGATGATACTGTGGGGAATGCCGAACCGGATAATGATCTCTCTCATGAACATGGCCGTCGTGCAGGAATTCAGCTTCTTGATGGGCTTGGCTTCGATCCACTTGATGAACTTGTCGACTGCTACCAACAGGTGGGTGAATCCTCCTTTTCCGGATCAGAAAGGACCAACCATGTCGAGCCCCCAAACGGCCAGGCGAGTGGAATTGTCTTCAGAGCAGACGCTGGCTTGTGTGACAGGTTTGCATAGAATTGACAGCCTTCGCAATGATCAACAATGCGCTTAGCCATTTCATTAGCCCGTGTCCAATAAAAACCCGCTCGGTATGCTTTAGCGATGATCGCCCTTGAAGACGCATGGTGTTCGCAAGTTCCCAAGTGGATTTCATATAGAATCATTCGACCTTCCTCGGGCGAAATGCAGCGCTGGGTGACACCCGACACACTTTCTCTGAAAAGCTGATCACCCATCATAGTGAAAGCTTTGGACCTGCGCATAATCTGTCGAGCCTTTGCTTCATCTTCAGGAAGCTCTTGTCTGAGGATATAGGCTATGTACGGTAAAGTCCAGTCGGGAATGATAACTAGCACCTCCATGACCAGGTCAATCACAGCAGGAACATCGACTTCAGTCGAGTCAGAGGAGCTTAAGGTTTGCGGGGGCTCTTCAGTGAAGGGATCCTCTTGAATCGAAGGAGTGTGCAAATGCTACAGGAACACTCTGCTGGGGACAGGTCGTCGAGTGGAACCAATCTTGGATAGCTCATCCGCTGCCTGATTTTTTAGTCGAGGAACATGGTGAAGTTCCAGACCTTCAAATTTCTTCTCCATTTTCCGGACTGCATTGCAGTATCCAGTCATAGCAGGGTTTCTAACATCCCACTCTTTCATCACTTGATTCACCACCAAATCTGAGTCGCCATAAACCATCAAGCGCTTGACGCCGAGCGAAATAGCCATGCGCAACCCGTATAAAAGTGCTTCATACTCTGCTTCATTGTTGGAGGAATCAAAGTGAATTTGCAAGACATAGCTAAGCTTGTCTCCTCTGGGGGATACCAGAACAACGCCAGCACCGGATCCATTCAACATTTTGGAGCCATTGAAGAACATTGTCCAATGCGTCGAGTGAACTTGGATAGGTTGTTGCTGTTCGATCCACTCGGCCATGAAATCTTTCAATGCTTGGGACTTGATTGCCTTCTTGGCTTCGAATCTGATGTCGAAGTGCCCTAGCTCAACTGCCCATTTAGCCACTCGACCTGATGCATCATGATTATTGAAAATCGCTGATAAAGGTGCATCACTGACGACTGAGATCGAATGGTCTTGGAAATAATGTGCCACCTTCTTCGCTGATAAGTAAAGACCATACATCAGCTTCTAATAATGAGGATATGTCTGCTTTGAGGGGGACAAAACTTCCGAGACATAATAGACTGGCCGCTGAACCTTATAGGCTTTGCATTCCTCTTCTCGCTCGACAGTCAGCACTGTACTGACGACCTGATTTGTGGCCGCGATGTACAGGAGCAAGGGCTCTTTGCTGGCAGGAGCGGCAAGCACCGGTTGGGTGGACAGCAGGGCTTTGAGCTCAACAAACGCTACTTCGGCTTCAGGAGTCCAGTCGAATGTGTCTGATTTCTTCATCAACTGATACAAGGGCAGAGCCTTCTCACCAAGACGGGAAATGAATCGACTCAATGCCGCCAAGCAACCTGTGAGCTTCTGAACATCGTGCACTCGCACGGGAGTCTTCATACAGGTAATGGCGCTGATCTTCTCGGGATTGACATCAATTCCTCGTTTGGAAATGAGAAAACCGAGTAACTTGCCGCCAGGGACACCAAAGGTACATTTGGCCGGATTCAGCTTTATGTCGAATCGCCTCAGATTGGCGAATGTCTCAGCCAAGTTGGCCAGCAGGTCGGAACCTTTGTGGGACTTGACCACTATATCGTCCATGTATGCCTCGACATTCCGAGGGATCTAGTCAAGTAAACATTTCTGAATCATAAAAGTAGCGCCGGCATTCTTGAGACCAGAAGGCATGGTGATGTAGCAGAAACACCCAAACGGGGTGATGAAGGCTGTTTTTATTTCATGTGGGCCAAACAGACGGATCTGATGGTACCCAGAATAGGCATCCAAAAACGATAATCGCTCGCAACCCGGTGTCGAGTCAACAATCTGATCTATGCGTGGGAGCGGAAAATGGTCTTTCGGACACACCTTATTAAGATGTTTGAATTCAATGCACATGCGCAACGACTTATCTTTCATGGGCACCATCACAACATTCGAGAGCTACTCGGAGTGGTAAATCTCCTGAATGAACTTGGCTTGCAAGAGATAGGCCACTTCTTCTCCGATTGCCTTGCGCTTCTCAGTTGCGGATCAACGCAAATGCTCCTTGACGAGCTTGGCCTTCGGATCCACTCGCAGACGGTGCTCAGCCAGCTCCCTGGGAATTCCCGGCATGTAAGCAGGCTTCCATGCAAATATATCCCAGTTCTCACGGAGGAACTGGATGAGCTCGGCTTCCTATTTGCTGCCGAGCGTTGTCGAGATATTCGTCGGGGCAGCTGTTGGATCCGTCGGGTGGATGTGCACCTTCTTCACTTCACCTGCTGACTGAAATGCCGACGCGGAAGCCGGATTTTTTGCGCGGAGCAAATCAGCAAGATCAGTGGTTTTCTTGTATTCCTCCAGCTCGACCATGGCCATCTGTTGATCGGCAATCTTGGACCCTTGCTGGAGACACTCTTTGGCCCGTTGTCGATTGCTAGTGATCGTGATCATGCCCTTAGGGCCCGGCATTTTCAGCTTGAGATACACGTAACATGGTCGGGCCATGAAACGTGCATAAGCGGGTCGACCCAAAATGGCATGGTAAGCGCTCTTGAAATCCATGACTTCAAACGTCAACTTTTCTTTTCGGAAATTTTTGCTATCTCCAAATGCCACATCCAATGCTATCTGGCCGAGTGACTTGGCCTTCTTTCTTGGGATGACCCCATGGAAATGCATGCTGCTTTCGCTGAGACGGGACATAGGAATGTCCATTCCCTTTAGGGTATCCGCATGCAGAATGTTCAGGCCACTACCGCCGTCCATGAGGACCTTTCTGAGCCGAGTCCCCTGCACCACCGGATCAACTACCAGAGCCTGTCGACCGGGTGTGGACACATGTGTAGGATGGTTAGTCTGGTCGGATGTGACAGCATACTGAGACCATTTGAGGTAGGTGGGGGTGTCTAGCACAGCCATATTGATCTCTCTATTTATGACTTTCAGATGGCTCTTACTCTCGACGTCAGCAAAGATCACCAGCGTAGCAGTGACATCCGGGAATGTTTCCTTCTCTTCGTCTTCATCTTCTTTTTCAGGAGATTTCCCACTCGACTGGTCTCCCTTGAACTGTTGGATGAGGGTCCGAGACTGTCGAGTGGTGTGCTTGGGCAAAATCAAGTTGCCTTCTGCATCTTTCTTCGTGTGAATCACACACGGCTGATCCAAGATATCGGTTCCTGGCTGACCCTTCCCCTTCTTGGGGGCATACTGAGCTTTGGCCTTGCCCTTGTTTTTCGACTGAGTCGCCAGTGCTGCGGCCTCTGCCGGAACTGGGTTTTCAGCCTTACGCTTTTGTTTCCTATTGTTACCACCGCCAGACTCGTTGGCAACCGCTTTTCCTTTGCTACTAAGGAGGCGGTCTTCTTCCTCGCCATTGGCATAGTGAGTGGCAATTTCCATCATCTTACCGAGTGAAATGTCACCAGTGCGCCTGAACTTCAAATACAGCTCTCTGTATCTCACACCGGCCTTGAAGGCACAAACAGCCTGGTGTTCCGACACATTTTCCACCGTATGATGCAGGGTGGACCATCGCTGAAGATAGTCTCTTAAGGTTTTGCTGGGCTTCTGGACGCAGTGCTGTAAGTCGACCAGACCTATGGGGCGCTTGCAAGTGCCCTCGAAGGTCCAGACAAACACTCGGGCAAGATCTTCCCAACAATGAATGCTGGAAGGAGCCAAACGATTCAACCAAGCTCGAGCTGGTCCATCCAACATAAGAGGCAGGTGCTTCATTGCGACATTGTTATTCCCGCCGCCAATCTGCACAGCCACTCGGTAATCATCAAGCCCAGTCTCTGGTTTTGTTTCACCAGAAAAATTTCCGATCCCCGCCGGCATTCTGAAGTTGGGGGGAATCTCCATAGAGCGTATAGCTCTGCTAAAACACTCTGGACCAGACACTGCAGCTAAGCTACCACTCGGGACATCTCTGGCATGCCCTTCTCTATAGGCTCTGCTCTTGTCGATCCACTTCTGAAGAAGGTACGCGCGGGCATCAAAGTCCGCTTCCCGCTCGTCACCGAAGGAGTGCTTGTTGTCCTGGCGTCGGGGCGCGTACGGACCACTCCGTGGAGGAGTGGGCACTCGACGGTGGTCTTCACGGTGGTGCTGATATCTGTCTTGCCCTTCATGATAACCGCCGCCTCAGTGACACAAGGGCAACCCAGGACTATGTGCCGACTGAACGGTCTCTGCCTTGGGTGAATTGCTGTGTATCTTGTGACGAGACTATGAAACTGCTGAATTCTAGCGTTGTGCTACATCTAACAGTGCTCTGATCTATAACAGCCCTCGACCAGCCTCTGACCGGGAAGGCTGAATGGAATCTGCTATCCTAGCAGCAGCAACAACATTAAGCACGGGAGTTCGGTATACCTTGACGCCATCGTGAGATCCAGTCAGGAACAGTTGTCGCTAACGTCGACTGGGGCGTGGCGGCGTGGACAGGCGTGCTCGTCAATCTCTTCCTGGAGCTCTTCCAGACGAACGCGCGTGGCCTCCAAAGCCCGGGCATCGGCGGTCGCGCCGACGATGGGGGTATGAAGGACTTTCTCATCGCGACGCGATTGCACGTTAGACGGGCCACCAGCCTCGTGCTCGCCATGACCAAAACCAGGCGGTGAGCTCTGATGCGAGCCCGCCATCAAGACCTCCGCTGCGGGATCACAGCTCTCGCACTCGGAAGGCACGTCAGATGGATCGGAATCCGACACGAACATGCCATGAAGGGACTCGGCAGGTTCGAGTGCTGCAACCTGCGAAGAAGCTTGATGCGCCGCTGCGTGTTCGACCCACCACTGGAGTCATGAGCGTCCGGACCGCTTGCGACCGCGAATGGCGAGAGGAGCCGGTGCATAAGGGCTCGACGGCTAACACAGCAACACGTCGCACAGACTCGTGCGGAAATGCGCAGCCCCACGAACCGGGAGCGCCTCGACATCGAGAGGCGCCTCCTGGAGCCATGCCGAATCGTCGGCGATGAAAGTGAGCGCTCCGAAACGGATCTCATGGCCCAGAGCAAAAACACCGCCGGAAGACATGTTGAAAGATGAAAAATGCAACCTCGCCGGAAGTTGCTTAGACGCCTGCCCCACGGTGGGCACCAACTATCGTGGGAACGAGCCTGACAGTAGATGGTAGGGGTACGAATGGAGAGGGCAGAGTCCTAGCTACGGCGAGGGTGTACATACAGTTGTATGAGTTCAGGCCCCTCTCGTGGAGGTAACAGCCCTACGTCTTAGTGCTCGGGAGCTTTATGTCGAGTGGAATGTAGAGATTACAATAGTTTTCTTAACCCTTGTGTAGGAGGGGAGGGGCGGCTTATATAGAGTTCGCTGCCCCTCATAATGGCCCCGCATCAATGGGTCTGGTCATGGGGTGTAAAGTCTGCCGTTACAGGTAACGTACGTAGTAAAAGCTATTAAGGGTCATTAAGCCAACGTCTGCCCATTGGGCTCTTGATGATGGCTCCTGGTCTTCTGGCATCGAGTGAAGCGAGGTCCGTCGAGTGACACATGACTGCCGAGTGAGAGCGGGAGTCTCCGAGTGGATTACTGTCGAGTGACTTTGAACGTCTCCAGGGATCTACTCGGAAGTTCATGCTTGATCTTCAAGTCCTCCCATGTGGTGCCCTTAGGTAGGGTATGTAGGCCTTGCGTAGGACCCTACCCCAGGCACATATCCTCGTCAATTTGAGTGGAACATTGTCCTTCTCCTTCATCCACAAGGGGTTCCTCAATGGGTAGGAAGTATCCCACACCCATTCTTCTTATGGCTTGGGGAGGAATTTCATCACCTACATCACAAAGACCACTTTGCTCCACTTGAGAACCATTATTATCATCAAACTCTATCTTACATGTCTCCTCAATGAGTCCGGTTGACTTATTGAGGATATGGTAAGCGCGAGAGTTTGTAGCATAACCAACAAATATGCCCTCTTGAGCTCTAGGTTCGAATTTAGACAAATGAACGCATTTCTTGAGAATGAAACACTTACACCCGAACACCCTAAAGTACTTGAGATTGGGCTTGTTAGTCTTGTTCAAGCCTTTTCGGAAATAGATCCGATTGGATGCATGGCAAGATGTGTCTATGTAGAGAATAGGGGGGGTGTTTGCTAACCCTGGGCACGCACCGGCAAGTCACAGCCTCCAGGCGGGAAGGGCATGGCAGAGAAGAAATCCACTTATAGGACAAATCCAGGACCCAGGTTTTCGGCAAGGATTACATGCCGGGAATAGGTCTACACATCACCAGCAAACTCAAGGCCGGTAATATCAAGATAGAGTTTCCGGGAAGCAAGCCTTCCTGAGAGAAGACCTCTAGATAGGTCACCGAGAAGACCCAATGTTGGCTTCCCGGCAAGATGCTTCTCGGGGGACACCTGACAGCTTAATGCAAGTGCAGGAATGTCAAGAAGGCATTCAAGTCAATAATCAGAAGACACAAGACCGAAGGCCAGGGGCTGGAACCCCGGCAAGATCTTGTCGGGGGTGGCATGCGGAGCCCCTGCAAGAAGGGCACTTGGCAATACCTCACAACCTTTCCAGCGTGGAGGCCAGGTGTCAACCCCCAAGATACGTGTCAAGGCACTGGCGATGGAGAAGTTAAGCGATGCAAATGGGACGGGCTCCTATCCTGTCCCGTAGAAGGTCAGGGACGCCTGATGGGGCATTAAATACATTTCTCCCACTCCGTCATGGTTAGGTATGATAGCACTATAGCACTATGCACCCCATGCACGCACTATACGCCACTGTTGGAATCTCCTTGGACATATAAAAGGAGGCCCAAGGCGTAGATACAAGGGGAGGGCCTTTTGGCTGAGATCCATGTGTAGCAGCTGTGTAATGTTCATCACATGGCGCTCTTGGATCCAGAGCTCAAACACTCATAATACACTAAAGCGGGAGTAGGGTTTTACACTTCTCAACGGCCCAAACCTGAGTAAAAATCCCTCACGCTGCTCATTGGATCTGCTCTTTGCACACGCCTTCCCCCCGTCGAACCGAAAAGGGATCATCGCGGTCCCATAGGTGTCGTGCACCGACAAGCTGTGTTGATGGCTTCGGCCCAGAAATTGTATGGAGATTTGAATTCCACCATCATGATCCTTGCCGCGTCCATCAATGTCCGGTTCTTTCTCTCGGCAACACCATTTTATTAAGGTGTATAAGGTGCGGAGTATTAATGCTTGATCCCCTCATCACTAAGGAACTCATTCAAGGTGTAGTTCTTTAACTCGGTGCCATTTTCACTTCTTATCATCAGAATCTTTGCCTCATGTTGTCGTTGAGCTTCATTTGCAAAGTTGATGACTGTTTGTTATGTTTCACTCTTCCTCTTGAATAAATATACCCAAGTGTATCTTGAGAAGTCATCCATGATCACCAAGCAATACTTTCTTCCCCGAAGACTATCAAAAGATGGAGGACCAAAGAGATCCGTGTGGAGGAGCTCCAAGGGCCTCTTCGAGTAAACGACAGTCATGGGGGGATGAGCAGTCTCATGTAGCTTTCCTTCAATACAAGCACTGCAAGCATGATCTTTGGAAAAAAATCGCATTTGTTAGTCCAAAGACATGATCCCCTTTGAGGATACTTTGCAAAGATCTCATATTGACATGGGCTAGCCGGCGATGGCAGAGCCATCCCACATCAACTTTAGCCATTAGGCAAGTCACAATCTTAGTTGGTCAGCTGGCTTTACGACTTGCTTATACCTATTGATGAAAATTGGTTGCTGCTAGGGGATTTCAATTTCATTCGATCCACCTCCAACAGAAACCAACCTGGTGCAGATATAAATGATATTTTCATCTTCAATGAGATCATAGGTCACCTGGGTTTATTAGAGTTACCCCTTAAGGGCAGGACATATACTTGGTCAAACATGTAAGACTCACCCCTACTTGAGCAATTGGATTGGTTCTTTACATCTGCCAATTGGATCTCTTATTACCCTCTAACACAGGTGTTGCCCTTGGCCAAAACTGCATCAGATCATGTTCCATGTGTGGTATCTATCAACACAACCATTCCCAGGAGTAATCTTTTCAGATTTGAAAATTACTGGGTTGAGCTTCCTGGTTTCCTAGAGTGTGTGGAGAAGTCCTGGAAAGTACCTTCTAAGAAAGGGCACATCACTGCCATCATCATGGATAAGCTTAAGGCTTTGAGGCAGGCACTTAAGCAATGGCAGATTGGCCTATCGAGAATCAAACAACTGATTGGTAACTGTAATCAAGTGATTTTGTCCCTGAATAATCTGGAAGAGATCAGACCAATCTTTAGGCCTGAAGCTAATTTCAGAGTGATTGTTAAATTACACTTGGAACACCTGCTTCATATGCAGTTTCTATACTGGAAAAAGAGAGCCACTATTCGGACTGTCAAAGTGGGGGAGGAGAATACAAAGTTTTTCCATGCTATGGCCATAGAGAGATACAGGAGAAATTCTATCTCCTCCTTGAAACTTGATGATGGAACTATTACTTCTGATCATGCGCAAATTGTAGGATGTTTCTGGTCAGCCTATAAAGCCAGGATGGGTGAGTCACATGGAATCAATCTTTTTTTTATCTTCAATCACTGTTACACAAGGTAGATGGGTTGGATGATCTTACCCTACCTTTTACCAAGGAGGAGATGGACAGGATAGTCAGGGAAATGCCCATTGACAAAGCACCAGGCCCTGATGGTTTCAATGGGTTGTTTTTTTAAAAATGCTGGGATATTATGTGTGAGGAATTCTATACTCTTGCCAAAGATTTTCATGATGGACAGGCCAGACTTGAAAATATGAATTCTTCCTATATCACTCTAATACCCAAAAAGGGATCCCCTGAGCAGGTTGGGGATTTCAAACCCATTTCTTTGACTAGTATGGGGTTGAACTTCCTCTCCAAAATGACTGCCAACAGGCTTCAGTTGCACATTATGAAGTGCATTCATAAGAACCAATATGGTTTCATTAAATCAAGGACAATCCAAGACTGTGTAGGATGGACTTTGGAATACTTGCATTAGTGCCACCAATCCAAAAGACCCATTGTGATCATCAAGCTTCATTTTGAAAAATCTTTTGACTCCGTTGAACATGAGTTCATTTTTCAAGTCCTCAGGCAAAAGGGTTTCAATAACAAATGGATTCTTTGGGTCCAATAGTTCCTCTCATCTGGATCATCCTCAGTGTTGCTCAATGGAGTTCCCGCCAGAAAATTCCAATGCAAAAAAGGTCTTAGACAGGGAGATCCTATGTATCCCCTTCTCTTTGCTATTGTTGTAGACTTTCTTCAAACCTTGGTTAATGATTTGCTACTCACTGGGAAAATTAAGCTGGCAATCCCTTGCCATGATACAGACTTTCCCATTGTTCAGTATGCTGATGACACCCTTATTATTATGCCTGCTATGGAGTCTCAATTGATGGAATTAAAAGGAATGCTTCTCATGTTCTCTCAGTCCACTAGGCTACATATTAACTACCATAAATATGCTATGTTGCTAGTTAATGTTTCTCAGGATGACCTACAAAGGCTGGCTGACTCTTTGGGGTGCAAAGTTGGCACTTTGCCCTTCACACCTAGGTCTGCCTATTGGCATCACTAGGCCAAGGATTGCAGAATTGATGCCACTTGTGGATAATATGGAAAGGAGACTCTCTGCCAGCTCCTCCTTCTTGACCCAGGGGGGAAGACTACAATATCTAAACTCTGCTCTATCCTTAGTGCCCATATTTTTTCTATGCAGTTTACATATCCCCCCTGGAATACTAAAACAATTGGAGAGAATACAAAGGCAGTGTCTTTGGAGAAGGAATGGTCAGGACCAAGCTCCTGCACTGGCTGCCTGGGATTTGGTGTGCAGACCTAAACAGAAAGGAGGCCTTGGTATTTTGAATCTGTCAGTCCAGAACGATTCTTTGCTCCTTAAACATGCTAATAAGTTCTTTAACAAGGCTGATGTGCCTTGGGTCAATCTGATCTGGAACACATACTATCATGGCAGAGTTCCACAAGGAACATCTTTGAGTGGTTCCTTTTGGTGGAAGGAAATTTGCAAGAGAATGGATAGTTACAGAGCTATCACCTCCACCAAACCAAACAAGGGAGACACTTTCCTCTTTTGGTCTGATTTCTGGCTGGTAGGTGACTCAATTATACCTATAGCACACAGGTTCCAAAGATTGTTTTCCTTTGTCATTGATACCTTCTCCACAGCTCAAGAGGTTTTTAATGTTTTTGATGACAATAGAATGGCTGGGTTGTTCCATCTCCCGCTCTCTGATAGAGCTTTCCAGGAACTACAGTTGGTTGAGAACCTCCTGCAGCATTTGCAAAGGGACCGATCTATGAATGATGTCTGGTTGTGGGCAGCTGATGGTAAGGGCTACTCAGCCAAGAAATTCTATGTGCATATTCACCAGCCCATTGTTTCGAACCCCATACTCAATTGGATTTGGAAAAGCTGTTGCACCATGAAAATCAAAGTATTTGCATGGATGCTTATAATGGACAGGCTGAATACTCAAGATCTGCTTCAGCGCCGACATTGGAATGTATCAGAATCCAATTTCTGTGTTCTCTGTCATGCCAGGGTTAAAGAGGATAGAGACCATCTCTTCTTCAACTGTTTGTTTAGCACCAGGGTTTGGAGTTATCTTCAAATTCAATGGCAGGGCAACTCCATGGGGGAAATTGTAATTGTAGCCAAAAGAGATTTTAATCAACCTTTCTTCACTGAAGTTGTATTCACTGCCTGCTGGAACACCTGGATCATTAGAAACGCAAGGACCTTCAGGAATGAACGACCCACTTTCAGGAGATGGAAGGCAGCTTTTGTTAATGATATGTCCCTATTAGCTCATAGAATTAAGGCTACCTATAGGGATGACCTCCTAAAATGGATTTCCTATTTACCTCCTTGAGGTTAGTTTAGTTTCACTGCATTAACTCTATAACTTCTTAGACTAGCTTCTGACTTGTAACCTATAATCTGCAATAAAAGAAAAGGCTGTGGGGTGTTTTTTCCCTACAGTAGTCGGTCAAAAAAATCTTAGTGGGTCGCTCCGAGAAGTTCACCACATAGAGACTGTTCTCGACATGCCCAAAAAAGCTAGTTTAAGAGTCTTGCTCCACAAAAGGGCCACGGAGTCAATACCAAAGAAGGTACTAAAACCCATGAGTGCGAGTTGATGAACAGAAAGTAAATTTTATGTGAGGGTCTCAACAAGCATAACATCCTCTATGGAGAGTTCCGGAGAGATTATCACCTTGCCAGGACCCAATACCTTTGAAATTTCATCATCACCAAATGAGACTTGGGTGGCCACGGATGGGTCAGGATGAACATCCACCACCAAGTCATTGCTTCCAGTCATATGATTTGTTGCTCCAATATCGAGCAACAATGACACTCCTCCGGAAGAAAACCCCTACAAGAGATCAATGTTTGGTTTTAGGTACCCATTCTTTATGGGTCCTTTCATGTCAGCAACAAGGGTCTTAGGAACCCAAATACACCATTCAATGTACTCATAAGTAGAACCAACATATTTGGCATAAACATGCCCATCACTAGCACGGCACAAAACATAAGAGGGGTTAAAGTCGCCGGTCTTGTTGGGATGGGTGGTCTTGCCCTTCTTAGCATTACCAACCACAAATTTGTCTTTCTTCTTCTCATGAGGACCATATCCTTCTCTTACAAAGGTTTCCTTGAGCGATGGAACTTCCTTGGTGTTCGCCTTCTTCTTGTTGTTGTTTTTGGGTGCAAACCCAACTCCTTCTTTTGCAATGACTTCCTTATGATTACTCAAAAGGTCATTGAGCATCTTCTCACCTTGGATACACGTCACCAAACCCTTTTCAATCTGCTCTTTTAGCTTAGCATTTTCCTCCACAAGATGTGTATGCTCACAACACAAGTTAGTAGCAGATGCATTATCAATTAGAACAAAAGGAGGACACATGGCAATTTCCTTAGTGAGTTTTACTTGGAGTTGATCATGTGACTTCTTAAGAGAGGCATGAACACAATTCAATGCCTTGTGATCATTGTCAAGTGTGTCAAGCTCAATGATGATTCGATCATGGCCAACCCCAAGTGCAACCTTTTCAGACTTGAGCACGCGGTTAAGAACAATAGCATGATCATAATCTTAACGTAATTTAGTAAGGTCATCATTTTGTGACTCCTCAAGAGTCATATGAACACCTCGCTCTTCCTCAAGAGCAATAGATAGACCGGCTATCTCATCGGCATAATCGCGACTATGGCCTCTCAACTCCTCAAGATTTTCTTCTTGAGACTCAATAGTGTCATTGGCCTCACCGAGTAGTTCCAAGAGAGCAACGAAGTGCTTCTTGGATTCTCCCTTGAGTTTACACAAGAATTTGTCAAACTCATTTTTATCCTCTTTCTCCTCCTCACGTTCATCCACACAATCTAACAAAGATGGAGTGGGAGAAATAGAAGTCTTAATGTTTGAGGTTTTGGCATTGGAGGTTACCTTGGTGATACCTTTAGTCATGAGGCACCTAGCGATGATGTTCTCATTGGGGGCATCGAAGAGTGACACCTTTGTTGGAGTAGAAGAAGAAATTGCCATGGATGACATTGCCATTCCTTCATCGCTTGTGTATTCGTCATCAACATCATCATCCGAGGCATACTCTTCTTGAGCCACCAATACTTTGTGAGGAGCCTTCTTGGTGAAGTTGGTCTTGTCGGGGAAGGACTTGGCCTTATCTTTGCAAATGAGTTTGCCACCATTGTCTTCCCTCTTATCATATGGGCAGTCCACCACAAATTGACTCATGTTACCATAGTTGTAGCATGTTCTCACACGTTTCTTGCCCTTTCACCCGTTTGAGTTGTTCTTGGAGAAGTTGTGCCTTGTGTTTCTCTTATTGCCCCAAAATTGCCTGGACGCAAGAGCCATATGCTCATGATAAGCATATTTGGTGTCCTCGGGACAACCCTCTTTTTCTTCTTCTTCTTCTCCCTCTTGACTGGCATTAGCCTTCAAAGCAAGGTTGGGGGATGATCCCTTTGACCATTGCACGCAGGCGAGAGCATTGTTAGCTGTCGTGTTCAAGATGTTCATTGCAATAAATTCATCCAACACATCACCAGAGGACAAGGTGTGAAAGTTCGGTCTTTGACGGATGACAACGGACATGGCCTTGTTACAGGGCATAATGGCCTTCAGAAACTTACTCTTGATCTAAGTATCATCCACATCCTTTCTGCCATGATCTTTGAGGGCAACGGCGAGAGCAGTCACCCTTCTATAGAGCTCACATGGTTCCTCATCCTCTATCATTACAAACTCATCTGACTGATCAAGGACAACTTCATAGTTTGACCGTTGAATGCTTGAGCTACCCTTGTACATGGAGACAATGTGTTCCCGACACTCTTTAGCAACAGTGAAAGGACACAGGTGAGGTAGGTCTTCAGTAGGAACAACAGCTTGGAGTATGACCAAGGCGGAAGAGTTTAGCTGCTTATCCGGTTGTTCTCTTGGAGTGAGGTTGCGTGGATCACGAGGGTAGTATCCTTCTTCAATGACTCTCATGAGATGAATTGAGTTGTGATCTAAATAAGAGTTGATACTGAAAACCCAGTTAGCAACATCATTCTTAACAAGTTTAGGAGGAGGACCATGATTAACTATATGAGGTGGATGCACCGGTCCTCCATAGACCATGGGAGGGGGAACTCAAGCAAAGCTCCCCGACCCGTTAATTCCTTGAGAGAGATTATCCTCATCAGCACTAGCCCCCTCCTTACCGGAGTTGACATCTGATGTCGAGTTAGTGGGATTAACCACTTGTACTGCATCGGTGGAAAGTTTAAGAGTATCAAGGAATTCTTTGAACATGGATTTGACTCGATCGTCATGGAAGATTTGAGATAGGACATGGCCTCATTCAAATCCTCACGAGAGACCGTGTTCACTCCCACGGCCTCAGGAAGTTCTCCCACACGCACCTCTTCGCTAGCCATACTCTTCGGGTGGTGAAACCCTTAATAAAGAGACGTCTTCGCTAGCCATGGTACTACCGCAAGGGACTACAGTACTATCATAGTTGGGTGCAGTACTACCGCTCGCACTGTAGTGACCAGACATAGGCCGATTGCACAAAGCAACTAGCGGTAGAACCGCCGGAGTGGTACTATCGCGAGCCCATACGATACTACCGCATGGTCGGTAATGACTGGCACACGAGATGCACAAAAGTAAAATTTTACTTCCGTGCCTACCTCCGCTAAGGGCGGAGCTGCGAAAAAGTCCGGCACGGTGGTACCGGAAATTCATCACGGTACTACCACACGAGGGTGGGTGTAAAAAATTACATCCGTGCCTGCTACCGCATGCGCACGCAACAGGGTCGGGGACAGCGGTACTACCGCTCCATCGAGCGGTACTACCGCTTGCTCCTGCAGTACTACCACTAGCCACTGAAAACTAGCACCCTACGGCCTTCGCTTTGCACAGACACGGAAAACGGACTGGAGCTCCATTGAAGCAAAGGAAAGGTGGTGCAATAGAACAGATGTGTACGTGTTAATTCCACTCAAACCTTTCCGACGCGGACCCCCTCTTAATAGTATGGCTTTCCTACGACTCAAATCCCCCGAAAGGAAAGGTAGAGAACAACCATCTTCGATAAGCTCCGAGGGGCACCGAATCGTATTGTGTCTCGACATGAGATATCTGAAATGCTCAATGCACACGATTAGTCCACAAAAGCATTGTCATCAATCACCAAAACCACTTAGAGAGAAATATGCCCTTACACAAACCATCTACCAGAACCAACTAACGAAGACAAAGACCAAAGCACTTCTCTAGCACTAGCAGCGATATAATGTCCACCTATCTTCAGTCTCTCAACCGCATTATATTGTATCTTGAGCCTTATGAAGATTTGTGGACATCATTTGCTACATGTTCGAGTAGCTTTAATCCCAGCTCCAGCACCTCTTTGTTTTGTTCCTTTGTCTACAATATAGACCACCATCCCACAACCCAATAGCACATTAGTTTAACCAAAGTCATAGGATCATTAAAAAAAATCTTATAAAAAAATCTCATTCCTACTCTTCCAAATGGTCCAGAAAAGTGAGGAGATCCCCAGCAGAACTAGTTTCTTATCATTTTTGTTAAATGTTTTAATCCACCTCCCCAGGCTTTCATTCGTTAAAGAGGGAGTTGATTTTAAGCCAAAAGCACATTTTAACAAGCTCCAGATTAGTGAAGCAACTAAAGAACTAAAAAACAAATGCTCAATGGATTCATCTTTGCCACAGAATACACAATTTTCTCCACCTTTCGAGCCCCTGTCGGTTAGGGAGTCTCTAGTGAGGATGCATTGCCTATTAGCCAGCCACAAGAAAACCTTGATTTTAGCAGGTATTTTAATTTTCCACAAGAATTTTTGTGGAAAGCTGCAATCTTCAGTCATCAATTCCCTATAACAGGATTTCACTTGAAATTTCTTATCAGGATTCATTGTCCATTCAAAACTATCTTTACCAGACCCCATCTCTATCTCCTCACATTTTTGTTTTAGACATTTCCATAGGTCCAGAGATACCCCATAGAGTTCTCCTAAATTTAAATCCTCTCTGTCCCATCTGGATAGCTTCAGTAAGTGTAATATTATGATCAAATCATAAATCATATAATGCAGGATATTCATCTTTTAGTGCTTTCTTATCTACCCATATATCTTTCCAATACCTAGTATTTCCCATAACCAAGTTTCTTCTTATCATATTTTCAAACTAAATCTTTCATCTGCAACAAACCAGACCAAAACCGTGAATCTCCAATTTGCTTTTTTAACTCTAGATATACAACCATGAGGTACATATTTCCATGGCAGCACAAACTACCATAGGCAATCTTTGCTTTCTAGTTTCAAAAACCATTTAGCTAACAAAGCTTTGTTCATAATCTCTAGATTGAGAATCCCCAAACCCCAAATTCTTTATGGAGGCAACATGTTTTCCAATTAACCAAATAATGTTTCTTGTCATTCTCATCTTCTTGCCAGACCAACCGGTCCCTACAGAATTCATATTTTTTAATCACACCAGCAATAATAGGATAGAATGACATCATAAAAAGAGGTATATTTGTGAGGCAGGACTGCACCAAGGCGATTCTACCAGCAATGTATCCCAGTCCCTTCCTAGCAGCCACATCTCTTTTCAATTGTATCAGTCACACAAATCCAATGTTTATTTCTAATTTTAGTATATGACACACGCATTCATGGATATTTCATAGGTATATCCCCCATTTTACATGCAAATTTTTCCTGATATATAGTTTCCTTATTCACAACTTCTCCAAATAACATCAATTCACTTTTAAGAAAATTAATTTTCAATTCAGACGTCTACTCAAAGGCACATAATATTAATTTCAATTTTTAGCACTATCTACATCATCTTCTAACAAAATAAATGAGTCATTTGCATATTGAAGCATATTTATCCCTTCGTTTAAGTTCTCTATCAAAACTCCTTTGACTAAATCATATTCCTTAGAATTATTCATAATCATAGCCAATGCATCAGCTACCATATAAAAGAGCAAGGGATAAAGAGCGTATCCTTGTCTTAGCACCTTGAAGGTTTTGAAATAAGGTTCAATCCTATCATTCACTCTTACTCCATGCCCTCCTCTCATAGTTTTCATAACCCAATCACACTATTTATCTGGGAAGCCTTTAAGTTTAAGCATCTACATAAGAATATGGGGTTTGATTTTATCATATGCTTTTTCAAAATCTACCTTAAAGACTAAGGAAGTTTTTTCTTCTATGAATTGAGTGTAAGGCCTCATGTAACACAACAACCCCTTGCATGATATATATTCGTTTACTAAATGCAGTTTGAGTAGCATAAATCACTACGGAAACACACTTGCTCAACCTATTCATCAGCACCTTGGCAATTACTTTGAAACTTACATTTAACAAACAGATGGGCATGAACTTCTGGAAAAAAATAGCATCTACTGTTTTTTGCACAAGTTTAATGATCCCATAATTTAATCTAGAGATATCAGAGTGCGATTGGTAAAATCAGCAACCAAAGCTTTCAAGTCCCATTTGACCAGGTCCCAAAAATCCAGATAAAAATCAGCTGGGAAGCCATCTGGTCCCGGGATTTTATTCCTTTCCATGCAAAACACCACATCATGTGTTTATTGTAAATAGAATGGGGAAGTTAAAGCTTCCACTTCTGCTTCAGATATGATAGCAAGATTTTGATCTGACATGGTGATATAGGACTCATCACGATGTCCAAACAAATCACTATAGAATTCTACGTTATACTTCATTAATTGTTCTTCCCCCTCAATTACTCCTTCATCTTATTCCAAACAAACTATTCTGTTTTTTTCTCCCATTGACTTTAGCATGATAATATCTAGTGTTCCAAGCTCCATCAGTAATTTTCTTATCTTTATATCTCTGTATCCATTTAACTTCTTCCTGTTTAAGCAATCTATTGAGCTGATCTCTAAGCTCTCTCTATTCATTTCTATCAGTAGTAGTAAGCCCCATAATCTCAACATTCTTATCAATACTATCCAGTTTTTGGATAAGTTCTACTTTTAATTTTCTATACCATGCATCAACATTTTTTCCATCCTTTAGTCTTCTTCCTTAAATTTCTAAAAATAACCTGCCAATTCTACAAATTGATACCTCTGTATGGTCCATTCCATACTTTGCAAAGAAAATTTGTAAAACCATCTCTTAGAAACCAAGAATTCTCATATCTAAAGATAGGATCACTAACCTGTTAGAAAATCAGGGTTTGTGGTCTACCCCCTATTCCTCTGCGCTTATCTGTGGTGCCGCTCACAATTTGCATATCTGAGGATAGAGGGTAGGGACCTTATATTGTCTTTCCAAAGAGTCCACCTCTTATACATATATAAGATTCCTATTATTTTCCACTAGTTTTGTGCATAGAGTCTAGATCATATTTGTCTGTCGACGGATTCTACCCGTTATGTCCCCGGAGCACACGTTTGTGAGCAACGCATCATAATAGAGTATAAATTCCTCTAATTGTGTAAATCAACACTAGGGTTGTAATCTAACTATGCGATCTAGCTCCTTCCAATAATCAGTGTACCTGATTAGTCTTTCCAATATAAATAGTATATTGTATTCCACTAACGATCAACCAGCTTCCTTAAGCTTATAACTAAAGTATGTTCCAACAAGTGATAATTCCATGATAATCATGTAAAGTTGTTCCATGCGTAAATACATGTATAGTTCCATAATGAGGTATTCCAAATATTAGTAACTCGTGGTAATTTGAATATAGTTGTAGGACACATAATTCCAACATCTCCCACTTGTCCCAGACGAGCATTCAAATATTCGTAAATCCATAGCCTGAACATGCTTGCCAAATACATCCTGGCTAAGAGGCTTAGTCAAGGGATCAACAATCATACTAACACTACACTAAAAACCATAAATATATATAGTGGTATTTCCCTTCAATATGTTTCCTTGTTGTGACACTTAAGATCATTAGAGACCTTTAGTTTCCGCCTAATTGTTCCAACATAGTTCTCCTCGGCGCCTCAAGTATTATTTCCTCTAGTGTAATTCCACCTTTATAGGCACCTTGAGTATTACTTCCTCAAGTGAAAATTCCGCATCAATTATTTTCCATCACATAATCAATAATATGAATAATTTCACATTGAGTCAAAATATAAGATAAACATGTTGAATAAATTTTCAAACCACATAAATATCGAATCCATTCAGTACATGAAGTTCCATGAGTAACCAAGTTTTTGAAAGAAATTCCTGACCTCGATCAGTGGACCTGCACAATATTAGTACTAAAAATAATAAATGAATATGTATACCTGGGCTTATTTGTCATCTCGTAGATAAAGTAATAGCTTCCTCAACGTGTTCAACATCAATATAAATTCCAGAACAAACGACAGGTTGTGATGCACTTTTCACAATCTTATATGATGTGTGAGATTCCCTTAGTTCCTCGTTTTTCCTTCCACTGCTTGAATGCAGCATAAATTTTGAAAACAAAAGTATGATTGTATAACAAAGATTTAGTAATTTCAACACCATTATTATCCTGTTGTCCTCAAGAGTTCAAACATAATTCCTCACCGAGTTTGGTTCCAGGTACTTTAATAAGTTTGCAATTTTGTAGTTCCACTCCCAAAGCATAGGAAGCTTCAAACATTCCTTTCATATGAAAGTTAAAACATGACCAAGCTTTCACTTCCATCAATATGACTTATCATTGCAAACAGCAAACCAACACTACTAGTGAAAACCTTCTACACAGAACCTTAGCAGTAGCGTTGGATAAAAGGAGGCGCTGCTGCTACATATCGGTAGCGCGTGTCTAGAAAAAGCGCTACTGATAACTTCTTAGCAGTAGCTCGGCTTTCAAAAACGCGCTACTACTAATATTTCCCCACCGTTGCCATCAGGCTAGATTTAGTAGTAGCGTGCTTTCCGGACCAGCGCTACTACTAACATAATGTTAGTAGCGTGTGTTTCCCACCCGCACTACTGCTAAGCGGGGCGTGCACTTATCCACTTCGCCCCACACACCCCTATCTCTCACTCTCTCCCTCTCCCCTCCTCACTCCCTCCCTCTCCACACTATGCGGCCCGCCGCCGTCCTGCCCTCACTCCCTCCCTCTCCCCTCCCCACTGTCTCCCTCTCCACTCTATGCCGCCGCCGCTGCCACAGGTCCTCCCCGGCGACCTTGCCCCCGACCCCGACCCCAACCTCGACCCCGGCCCCGACCCCGACACCGACCCCAGCCTATGGTGAGACATCCCCACACCTATAGGGTTCTTGCTAGGGACTAGATGATGTCCCGAACGTTGTTGCGGGGATATATGCAATATATATTGTGTTTTATTATTGTATATTTGCTTGAACCAATATGTTGAGAAAAATAGGTTAGTGGGCACTAACTAAATTTAAATGAGATGATTGCTATACAAATCGGTGAGGGAGTGTCCACCATATATGAGAGAAGAAGAATGTCGATTGTTGTCGTGGGGGTCGCTTCTCCTTCTTCTCCTTGTGCTACATATTTGTTATGCACTAGGGGAAGGAGGAGTAGCGACCATCATCGACGGTCGAAAAATCGGTGAGGGAGTGTCCACCATATATGTGAGATAAGAGTTTAGGAAGGAAGACTCGATGTCATTGATAGTAAGTGCTTAATAGAACTAGTTTATTGATAGTAAGTGCTTAATAGAACTAGTTTATTTATAGTAAGTGCTTATAGAACTACTTTATTTAGTAAGTAGTTAATAGAACTAGTTTTTTATATTTAGTAAGTACTTAACATAACTAGTTTATTTAGTTTATTTAGTAAGTAAACTTGGTGTCTTGTTGATGTCATTGATGTCAATGACGATACATTCTGAATATAGAGGATGTCTTGGTGTTCTTGTTTGCAATGTACCTCTGAGTGGCCTATGTTTTGCCGGAATGTTGTTTCGTTTCCGTTCCGGCAAATTTCAGGTGCTCGATATGTCCTGTTTTAAGCAAAGGTCATGCCGAATTTTTTTCATGAATTTTAGCATGACTTGTGCTATTATATAGGACATATCGAGTGCTTGTGATTTGCCACAATGGGAATTCAATGAGATTCCGGTAAAACATAGGGCATTTTTTCTATGTCATTGCTCGATATATGGAATGGGTTGACTTTAGGTTTGCTAAGTGTTTATTAATTTTGTTTTCATAATTAAGCATTTGTTCTTGACATCGATGATGCCTGGCTTGCATCCTCGTCGCCGACTCGGTGGAGGAGGCCTGCTTGATTATAGGGGCCATGTCCGGCACTGGGCTCCGCCGGGCTGGTACTAGGAGGTCTTGCCTTCCGGGGTCCGCAACTTGGTGAGGAGGCAGACCATCGTTGACCCGGAGGTTATTTGGTGGCGATCGCATGGGCCACTGTCAGTGTAGAGGGAGCCGGCCCCCGCGGAGGTGATAGGTCGTCGTGTTTGGGAGGAGAACAAGCATGTCCGACGCTATATGGTTGCGTTGGACGCCAAGTTCTCCAATACCTGGCAGGTTCTTCAAGGATCTCACTGGAGCTATGATCCTGTGATGGTTCCTTCTCTTTGGGTGTCCACTGCCTGCGCTGATACCCGTCATTCGCTATGGTTCTAATTGTATTAGTGATGTTATATGTATGATACTATTCTAGATGTATTAGTGATACTATTCGATGATGTACGGATGCAAGAGATGATTTAGTTTTGCATGCTAATTTGAATACTAATTTGTTTAATGATTTAGTTTTGCTTATTGAATGCACGTCTATTTCAACTATGAACATAGGAAATGTCTGACGACGATAGCGAAAGGGATTTCAGTATGTGTGAATACTGCAAAGACGAGCGTCGTCTGTGGGACAGGCCTCACCTAGAAGATGGTAGGCGATTCAGCATCATGCTAGATGAGACCTTCGAAGTGGATACGATAAGTCACAACGACAAGTCTTTTTTCGTAATTAAGCATGACTTCTGCTTCTTTTGCTTCAACTTATAATTTTAATTTTTTCAATTCTACTAGTGTATCCCCTGCCATGCAAGACATTATGTCTTGGATAAGATTGGTTTCTCAAATATGTGCAATATGGAGGTAAAGAGGGTTCACTTGAGGACCGAGCATGGTTATACTTTTTCCATAAAATTGTACAATGCAGAAACCAACTCCTATTTTGAATGCAAAAGTTGGAGATCACTATGCAAGGCTTATGCATTTGAGCCTAATATGCTTATCACCTTTGATATTCGTCCGGAAGATGAAATTGAAGGTAATATCAACATCTGGGTCGAAGTGCAGACGCCTCCAGTTCTACCATTATGTGGGTTTCTCAACCATATTTATTAAGTTATTTATATTATTTATTCAAAAATAGTTGACAACTAATTTCTATTGACAGCTTATTTCCATTCGAGCAAACATGTCCAGCGCTTGGTAGACAGCACATACTACTGTCCCGGGGCTGAACTAAACTACAAGGAGATAGGTCATTATGTTTCATGGCTTGAGGATCTTGATACTGTCAAGACAGGTTATTTTCCTGGACTTCGAGATATTAGTACTCAAAACGGGCAACCACTAGGGTGCGTATTGAACTACGGTCACATCTATTTAGGAAAGATGGTAAGATTTTTACTATTTGTCCTTAGTGCATCTTTTTCATACATTCTTTTTAAGCTAAACTTCATTGCTAAGTATGTTGCTATGATGTTCTTCAACAGGGACTTCCGATGAGTGTTGTGCCTCGTTGGATCGAGCCTAAAGGTCGCATGATAATGGTTAGCTTACGACCAAGATATCCTAAATTGCACATTAGTGCATTCATCATTTCTCAAAGAGAGCAAGTCTTAATAGTCAAAGACTGGAGCAAAATTGTGAAGGATCGCAAAGAAGTACTGGGGGCAGCAATCGGAAGCGCAGCCCACAATTAGGAGACATGTTCATCTGCATTCTCCAATGTGATGAAATAGGAGTGCTACACATGTTTTATGCTATTTCACCTGAGAGAGAGTAGCAGGAGTAGGTCCTAGGTATTAAGAACAATTAGTTAGTGTTGATTATATATGACTATGATGATGATGAGAAGTTTTTATTATGTGCTACAATGTGTTAGAGTTGATGGTGATGCTAAGGAGGAGGAGTGGTGATTATGAGTACTATGATGATGAGGAGTTGTTATAACTAGTGACCAAGTTGTTATATGATGTCTCATGGACGAAAATGACGAAGATGAGGAGTTGTTATATGACAATGATGTATTATGATGATACTGTATGAAAACTTGTATAATGGCGTATGAATATACGACATAAAAAAAGAAATACGTAATAATAGTAGTAGCACGGGCGGAGAGGCGCGTTGCGCTACTGCTAAGCAGGTATAGCAGTAGCACGGGCTAACACACGCTACTGCTACATTTTAGCTATAGCACCGTAGCAGTGGCGTGCTTCCCCGTGCTACTACTATACCTAAAACCAGCGCTACTGCTAGGCTTTTCCCTAGTAGTGCAATGTTAATATATATAATACTAGTGAAAAATATTTTATACCTACATTTATAGATGATCGTCTTGCTTCATTTACAAAACCATATGATATACTATTCCACTGATGTGAAGCTTGTTATAAGACCATACATTAATATATTCAATTAGCAAACCATGTCTTTAGTTCCTCTTTCCCAAAATTTCAGGAGAGAGGCTTTCCGCAAAGTATATTTTCATTTGTGTGAAGAATTGAATAACAAGAGTGACAATATAATATTCAGAGAGACAAAATTTCATTAAAAACACTTACAAACAATGGGTTGCGATTATTTGGTATGATAATAAGTTCCCAAACTATGTTCTTCCTCATATGAGTTTATCCCTTCCCGCAATTCTTCCACCCATAGTTGAAATGAAAAAACCTTCTAATCATTCCTCTAAAATTTAGAGTGACATCCCACAACAACACATAACAATTATACAAACATGATATTCCAAGCCAATTCATCCCACTTATCCTAAGCATCAGTGGCGGAGCCACCGTTGTAGCATTGGGTTCAGATGAACCCAATGAAATTTTTCACCTATGTGCATGTCATGTACAACATATTATGGCTGACCCCAATAAAAAATAAAGTCTGAGCCCATTAAAACTGCTAATGCCACATCAAGAGACAAATAAAAAGGGCTAAAAGCCCACTGTTAGGCACCTGTTACTAGGTCAATACCTGTATGAGGACAACACGGATGGCAGTTGCACACTTCGTTGCTTTCCCACCTCGCCTCGCCTCTGTTTCCTCGATCTCGCCCAGTTTTCCTTAGTCCGTCGCTTCGGTCCTCTCCTCTTCACACGCCGACGCCATCGACGCCCGACGGCAAGCGCACAACTACAAAACGATAGCGGCTAGCGCAATAGCGCTCAACTGCAGTTTAATTCAAGGCAGTTTAATTTTCTTATTCTCTTTTTTGTGGACTTTGATTGATGTAGGATATGAAAAGCTATTTTTCAAAGAAGAGAAGCCGATCACCTCATTCAGCTAATGATGCGGGGACATCAAGGTCATCCATTAGATGTAAAAAATCGAGCTCTAAAATGTGAATGACTTTACATGATTCTTTCACTTGATGTCACTTTTATTTTAAATTTGCCAAACTAACTTGTTATTTTCTTCATTGTTTTCAGAAAGATGAGAAGTTGGATAATATGATTTACAACATGTAAACAAGTGATTTTATAATTTCATCTGATCGGTATGTTATGCACTCTTCAATTTTAAAGTAAAAAATATGTGTGACAGGTGATATCATATTATATTTATTCTGTTTTTTGGAAAATATAATCTCACTGCGATAATGTCACAAAATAGAACTTAGTTCATAGAAAATTTCATAACTAGTTAGTGAATGAACCCATTGGCAAAATTTTCTGGCTCCGCCCCTGCTAAGCATGTTAGTATCGGGAATTTCATTTGTAGTTTCCACTGGGTTTATTTCAGTATGTCTGTCAA
The DNA here is from genome assembly GCA_022496015.1 of Hordeum marinum. NCBI lineage: Eukaryota > Viridiplantae > Streptophyta > Magnoliopsida > Poales > Poaceae > Hordeum > Hordeum marinum. The sequence continues at coordinate 475,540,643 of CM039678.1, forward strand.
TATTTCCACCCTTGATCATAATAATCATTGTGTTCCTACTTTTCCACCAGTTTGATGCACTATCATTACAAAGTTCCTCGTGTGTGTTTTGTAGTAATTAGGAATTTCCTGCCAAAATAAAAAGATTTCCTTCTGGTCTACAAACTATAAGGAGTGACTGTGCTAGATGAATGATATACACAAACGGCAGTATATATGGAATGCTTCTTCCAAAATTAACATGACAATAAAATATTCAGTTCCTCCATTTAATTGTGGAGTGTAAGGTGCTTCTCAATGGTAAATAGTTCCATGCTAATTACATAAAAAAATGATATATTCCTGAAGTGTAATTGACATATTCCTAAAGTGTATGTCCCCCACCAATCAATTTTAAAACATTGAATCTTTTAATTAACTAATTTTCCACTTCAGTACATAATATGGCAAGCACAATAAAACATTCTGACTTGTATTTTGAAATAAGTATAAAAATCACCACATAAAGTGCAATCATTAATGAATAATATAAAATAAATAACCAGACATCTAGTGGGGATGTCCAAAGAAATACCATAAGTATATCAAAAAGAAAAGATGTGAAGCTTTTTATCTCCTTCCACCTTAATAAAAAGGTATGTGAAAACAAAGATGCTTCACATGTACCATAGTCCTCCCACTAAAGTTTGAAATTCTAGAATCAATAAGCGTCTTGATCTAGTTCCAAGATATGTGACCAAGTCAGTGATGATGTAGATAATAAGATTCCAAGCATATGTTCTCATTGCTAATATCCCTCTCTATGGAGTTATCTTCATGAAATAAACAATTTGGGTTGCCAACTTCCAATGGACCATCAAGAAGATCCATTGTGTAAAATTCAATAATGCACTAATTTTACCACTCAGCACTATTTCCACTCTTCCTTTTTCAAATAGTATTTCATAATCAATGGATTCCAACATATAATAGTAAATTAAATCCCTTCTCACTAAAGTTGCACATAGTGTCCCATGAAAATAATAGTTTTCCTCCACACGGGAGTTTGATGGCAAATTTTCCAATTCCAAAGTGTATAAGATTTAGCAGCAATGACAAAGCACATAATATATATAATTTCCTTTCAAACTGTAGTACACTAATAAAATTATTATTGTATTCTAGCAATAAGACAAGCCACAAGCCAATTATACTTTAAAAATTATCGTTAGGCATACCGACAAATGAAGAGAAAATCTCCTTGTCCTCGGAGTGACTCTCATCTTGATCCACAAACAAGTGATGCTCAAGAATAACACTTCTCCGAAATCCCTTTCGAGTATGCATAATTTTTTGCATAATATTCCTTCATAGCAATATTAAATATGTAATCATTTGCTCGATGCAGCATCCATGCATTTATGATCCGAAGGCCTCCTAAATTTCTTCCAAGGAGTAGAAATATGTTCCTTGCTATGATTTATATGAAGTGGATTAGCAGCCAAATAGCACGCGTTGCCGCACAGGTGTATGTAGTTCTTCTGGTCGACTAGTTGGTCATGTGGCTGGCTAGTTGTTAGGCACAATAAACAACAATATAAATTCCTTCTTTTTCCTTCAACTACTACCATGAAATTCCTGTATGTAGATGGCGGTGGAAGCAAGCATGGACGTGAAATTTCCGAGCAGTTTCTCATTTGGCTTGGCAAGTCATTGAGTTAACATTTTGTTCGCTGATGGCCATGTCGAGTGGCAGTGACGATGGCGGCAACGTTGGTGCTGGTGATGCATCCGATTGCAGCGGTGCTCCTGCAGATCCAACGAAGGTCTGTGGTAGTTTGAACCCATCTCAGGCTCCTCCTCTGCATACGTCGTACCCACCATCCTGTCTTGAATACACGGCGGTGAGGGTGTTCACCATGGCCGTGAAGGAAGATCCAGAGGAGAGCCAGCATTACGCATCGTCCTTCGGCGGTGTCTCGTAAGTCATTTCTTTCCCTACCCCGATTTGGTTTCAGGGTTAGGGTTCTTAGTATATGCAATTATAGTGTTCTAGGATTATTTTTCTAGGTTTTTTATGTGGTCAGGTGAAACTGAAGTGTTAGTAGGCAGATGAAACTGGACTTTTATACTGAAACTTTGAACTGAAACTTTATACTCAAACTTTTAACTGAAACTTTATAGTGAAACTTTATAGTGAAACTTTATATTGAAACTTTTAACTCAAACTTTAGCCGAAACTTTAACTAAAACCTTTTACTGAATTGCTAAATGAAACTTTTTACTGAATTATAAAATGAGTTTTTATTGTTTTATTTACTTGTTTACTTAAAAAATACTAGATTATTTAGTGAAACTTTGTAATAATTTTTTTAATGACTTGTTAACTGGATATTTTAACTGAACTTTTACTATTTTATTTACTTGTTTACTGAAACTTTGTAATGTTTTATTTATAGACTGAACGATGGAGTGTGGGAAGTCAGATTCCATTTCCATGACAAAGACAATCTTGAAAGAAGCCTAAATGTGGATGATATGACATTTTATAATCTGGTTGCTGTAATAGAGCTAGAAGGATATAGTATGACACACTATATGTATTATGTTAGAGATCCAGGTGTTGGGTTTTCATGAATGGAAGAACTTACAGATGATGATAAGGTGGAGGAAATGTTGGATGACCTAGCTGTCAAAGGTGAGAAGGTGGTGAACATAACAGTTATCAAAAGTGATGCTGCAAGGCCTAGTGATTTGAACAATGGTCATGTTTGTGAAGAGCAAGTTCCATTGTCTAAAATTGGTGTGCCAGTGGTGTTTGAGATAGATACAGTAGGAGTATTGTTTCCTAGCCCAACAAATCCACAACCAATGCTAGTGCAGTTCATTAACACACACGAGAGTTCATATTGAAGCAGAAGTGTCCGGCAGTACCAGAATTTGCAATGGACATTGGTGAAGAGAGGCATGAGTACTTCATGGAGGAAGATCAAGAACAAGAGCAAATTGAGCAAGTGTTGGAGCAGAAGAGGAATGAAGATATTGAGATGTTCGAGAAAAATAGCAAAGAAAAAGGGAAATACAAGAAAGCTAAAAGAAAAATTCCAAAGCTAATGGCTTAAGATTTCAGTGATAGTGACAGTCACACGGATTTACTAGCTGATGAGGATATAATTGTTGGGCTTGAGGCAATGAAGAGGCATAAAGATGATCCACTTCATCATATTGAAGGGTACACTAATGTGGATGAGCCTTATGAAGAAGATGGGGAGCGGGGGAGGAGGTAGCAAAGGAGGAGAATGCACCAGGCGAGGAGGAGGAGGAGGAAGGGAGAAGCAGAGGATGAAGTAGCATTGGAAGTGAAAGAAAGGGGGCAACCACAGGAAGATCTCATTCTAGTTTAGATGAAATTGTTGAGGAGGATTGGTTGCCTTTATCTGATGAGGAGAGCAACCCTGGTGATCTAATTGAGGAGGACAATGATGGGGCTCAAAAACCATGTGCTAAGCTCCCAGGTGATAGCAAGAGCAGGGCTAAAAAGAAGAAGCCTAGAGTTTGGTATGATGATCAAAGGGAGAACCCAGATGAGAAATTTATGAAGAAACTTTGGTTCCTAGATGTGACCCAGTTTAGGAGGGCACTTCTTACTTTTCACATCTCATAGAATAGGAATTATGCCTTTCACATGAACTATCCGGACAGGATTATAGCAGTTTGCACTTTTTAGGATTGTCCATTCCTCATTGCAGCTTTTCAAACAGTTGGGTTTAGAGGAGAAGAGTTGAAGAAATACATGTATCAGGCAATTTATTCCTATACTGAGCATGGTTATGTGATAGCAATGGAAGGCATGAAAAAGGAGTGTGAGGCAGCTTGGAAATGGCTTTCTAGGATACCAAAACATACATGGGCTAGGCATGCAATGGACAACAATTGCAAAACTAACTTGGTAGTCAACAATATAAGTGAGGTTTTTAAGAAGATGATACTTGATGTGAGAGGCAAACCCATTAGAACTATGGTAGATGGGATCAGAACAAAGTTCTTAGTGAAGTTCAATGAAACAAGGACAAAGAATGAGATTGCTAAGTGGCAGATATGCCCAACGTATGCTGAGAAGTTAGAGGAATCAAAACATCATTCTAGGTTTTGTTAGTCTATCAAAGCTGGACCTAATCTCTTTCAAGTGACAAGTGGAGAAAGCACATATGCAATTAACTTGTTGCCGCATACATGTGGTTGTAGGAAGTGGGACATGTGTGGAGTTCCTTGCAATCATGGTGTTTCAGCAATCAACAAGGCAAAACTACACCTAGAATATTTTGTTAATGATTTCTTCAAGAAACCCATGTATAAGGTAGCATACAGTCCAATAGTTTTCCCTGTGCGTGGGCAAGATTTGTGGCCAAAGATTAAGACACCTGACATTGAACCACCAGTTTTCAAAGAGAACGTAGGAAACAAAGAGACAAAGAGGAGAAAGAGCAAATTTGTAAAGCCAGCTCCAAAGGATACTTCTAGGATGGGCACTATCACTTGTAGCAATTGCACAAGGCTAGGCATAGATACACTAGTTGCATGCAAGCTCTTAAACCAACCCTAGCAATGAGAATTAACTAGCATGAGGTAATTGTTCTTCTAGCTTTCTCTATATTAATCTCACATAGAAGTTCCTAACATTTCTATTTTGTAATTGTAGGAAAAAACAAGATATGATGCACCGACAATTGTTTCTGCTCCTACTGCTCCCATGGCACAAAGGAGAAGAGCTCATATTGGTTCTGTTGCAGCTCCAACTACAGCTACTGCTCCAGCCGCCAGGGACACCAAGGAGAAGAGCTCCTTCTGCTCCTGTTACTGCTCCCATGGCAGTAATGACAACTCCTTCTGCTCCTGCTACAGCTCCAGCTACTACTGGTACAAGGGCAACAAAGAAAGCTAAAACAACAATGGCATCAACATGGAATTCTACTTCTACTACATGTGTTGTTCCAAGTTCATCTATTGTTGATGGGCCAAGAGGGAGAAACAAGTTCATGCCCCCAAGAGCTATAGGTAGTGGAAGAGTGAGGAAGCCATCCTACAAGATGTCTAAGTGGTTCAACTGTTCTAAGGAAGCAAGTGAAGTTGTGTTAATTTGTGTTGGTTGTGATCAAAACTGTATGTTGCTTGTGTTGAGCTGATGATGTTCAAAACATCTTTATTTTGGCTACTGCTTGTGTTGGGTTGTGATGTGGAAACCTACTTGAATTTGTTCGTCATGAGACCTTTCATGAAACCTGAGGGAGTCCTAGATTATGGGGTCCTCGGATAGCCGACCCATTGCTCATGGGCCGGACTATGTGGGCCACAAGGCAGGCATCAGAGGATCGAGGACCACCTCGCCAGGATGGAATCTTCATGGAATCAAGACGTGTTCTCCAAGTTATTAGCTGTAGTTAGGCAAGTTATCTCTTCGGCATGTAACCGACCATGTGTAAACCAAGGACACCCCCAGCATCTATATAAGTGATACGTCCATTTTGCATCATGTTTTTCTTGTTGTTATTTCTAATGTTTTTATCCATAATAATGCTTTTTGGAGTAATTCTAATGCCTTTTCTCTCTTAATTTGCAAGGAACACACCAAGAGGGAGAATTATAGCAGCTGGAAATCTGGACCTGGAAAAGCTACGTCGGGCTACCTATTCTGCACAGCTCCAAACAAGCTGAAACTTCACGAAGATTTTTATGGGATATTTAAGAATTATTGGAGCAAATAATTGCCAGAGGGGGCCACCACGTGGGCACAACCCACCTAGGCACGCTAGGGAGCCCAGGCGTGCCTTGGTGGATTGTGCCCTCCTCGACCCACCTCCGGTGCCCATCTTCTGGTATATAAGTCATTTTTGACCTATAAAAAAATAAGGAGAAGGCTTTCGGGACGAAGCACCGCCGCCTCGAGGAAGAACTTGGGCAGGAGCACTTTTGCCCTCCGGCGAAGCTATTCCACCGGGGGAGCTTCCCTCTCGGAGGGGGAAATCATCGTCATCATCATCACCAACAACTCTCCCATCTTGGGGAGGGAAATCTTCATCAACATATTCAACAGAACCAACTCCTCTCAAACCCTAGTTCATCTCTTGAATTCAACCTTGTTACCGGAACTATAGATTGGTGCTTGTGGGTGACTAGTAGTGTTGATTACGTCTTGTAGTTGATCACTATATCGTTTATTTGGTGGAAGATTATATGTTCAGATCCATTATGCTATTTAATACCCCTCTGATCTTGAGCATGATTATTATTTGTGAGTAGTTACTTTTGTTCTTGAGGTCACGGGAGAAATCATGTTGCAAGTAATCATGTGAATTTGATATGTGTTCGGTATTTTGATAGTATGTATGTTGTGATTCCCTTAATGGTGTCATGTGAACGTCGACTAAATGAAACTTCACCATATTTGGGCCTAAGGGAATGCATTGTGGAGTAGCAATTAGATGATGGGTTGTGAGAGTGACAGAGGCTTAAACCCCAGTTTATGCGCTATTCCGTAAGGGACCACTTGGATCCAAAAGTTTAATGCTATGGTTAGAATTTATTTTAATAGTTTTCTTGTAGTTGCGGATGCTTTCGGGAGGGTTAATCATAAGTAGGAGTTTTATTCAATTAAGAGCGGAACCTAAGCACCGGTCCACCCACATATCAAATTATCAAAGTACCGAACACGAAATAAACCAACATGATGAAAGTGACTAGATGAAATTCCCGTGTACCCTCAAGAACGATTTGCTTATCATAAAAGACCGCTTTGGCCTATCCTTTGCCTCCAAAGGATTGGGCTACCTTGTTGCACTTTTGTTACTATATTCGTTACTTGCTCGTTACAAATTATCTTACTATCAAACTACTTCACTACTTACAATTTCAACACTTGCAGACATTACCTTACGGAAAACTACTTGTCATTTCCTTCTGCTCCTCGTTGGGTTCAACACTCTTACTTATCGAAAAGAGCTACAATTGATCCCCTATACTTGTGGGTCATCAAGGCTATTTTCTGGCGTCGTTGCCGGGGAGTGAAGCGCCTTTGGTAAGTGGAATTTGGTAAGGAAACATATATATAGTGTGCTGAAATTTATTGTCACTTGTTACTATGAAAAACAATCCTTGAGAGGTTTGTTCAGGGTATCTTCACCTTGTACGGAACCACAATTAGCTACCCCTCAACCTACTGCACCTACTAAAAATATTGAATATGAAATTCCTTCGGGTATGATAGAACAACTGCTAGCTAATCCTTATGCTGGAGATGGAACTGAACATCCTGATATGCACTTGATATATGTCGAACAAATTTGTGGATTGTTTAAGCTTGCGGGTTTACCCAGGGATCAAGTTATGAAAAAAGTTTTCCCTTTATCTTTGAAGGGAAAAGCATTGGCATGGTATAGACTATGCTATGATATTGGATCATGGAATTGGAATCGTTTGAAATTGGAGTTCCACCAGAAATTTTATCATATGCATCTAGTTCATCGTGATCAGAATTATATATATATATTGGCCTCATGAAGTAGAAAGTATTGCTCTAGCTTGGGGGAGGCTTAAGTCAATGTTATATTCATGCCCCAATCATGAGCTCTCAAGAGAAATAATTATCCAGAATTTTTATGCTCGGCTCTCTCGTAATGATCAAACCATGCTTGATACTTCTTGTGCTGGTTCTTTTATGAAGAAGACTATTGAATTCCGGTGGGATCTTTTGGAAAGAATTAAACGTAACTCTGAAGATTGGGAACTCGATGAAGGTAAAGAGTCAGGTATTAAACTTAAGTATGATTGTGTTAAATCTTTTATGGATACCGATGCTTTTCAAAAGTTTAGCACTAAATATGGACTTGACTCTGAGATAGTAGCCTGCTTTTGTGAATCATTTGCTACTCATGTTGAACTCCCTAAGGAGAAGTGGTTTAAATATAACCCACTTGTTATAGAAGAAATTAAAAAATCAGCACCAGTTAAAGAAGAAACTATACTCTATAATTTTGATCCAGTTGTTCCTTCTGCTTATATAGAGAAACCACCTTTCCCTGTTAGGATAAAGGAACATGCTAAAGTTTCAACTGTGGTTAACAAAAGCTATATTAGAACACCTAAACCTGAAGAACAAATTAAAGTAGAACCTAGCATTGTTATGGTTAAAGATCTCTTGGAAGAAGATATTGATGGGCATGTTATTTACTTCTGTGAAGAAGTTGCTAGAATTGCTAAACCTGATAGAAAAGATAAACATAGACTTGTTGTGGGCATGCCTGTTATTTTAGTTAAAATAGGAGATCACTGTTATCATGGTTTATGTGACATGGGTGCTAGTGTGAGTGCTATTCCTTACACTTTATATGAAGAGATTATGAAAGACATAGCACCTGCTGAGATACAAGAAATAGATGTTACTATTAAACTTGCTAATAGAGACACTATATCACCAATTGGGATTATTAGAAATGTTGAAGTCTTGTGTGGGAAAGTAAAATACCCTACTGATTTTCCTGTTCTTGGTTCCCCACAAGATGACTTTTGTCCCATTATCTTTGGTAGACCTTTCTTGAACATGGTTAATGCTAAGATAGATTGTAAGAAACAAAATGTGGGAGTTAGCTTTGGTGATGAGTCTCATGAGTTTAATTTTTCCAAGTTTAGTAGAAATCATCATGAAAAATAATTACCTAGTAAGGATTAATTAATTGGTCTTGCTTCTATTTTTGTACCACCTACTGATCCTTTAGAACAATATCTGCTAGACCATGAAAATGATATACATATGCATGAAAGAAATGAAATAGATAAAGTTTTGTTTGAACAACGTCCTCTGCTTAAACACAATTTACCTATTGAAACTCTTTGAGTTCCTCCTCCACCTAAAGGTGATCCTGTGTTTGAATTAAAACAATTGCCAGACACTTTGAAATATGTGTATCTTGACGAAAAGAAGATATATCCTGTTATTATTAGTGCTAACCTTTCAGAACATGAAGAAGAAAGATTATTGAAAGTTCTAAGGAAGCACCGGTCTGCTATTGGATATACTCTTGATGATTTAAAGGGCATTAGTCCCACTCTATGTCATCACAAAATCAATTTGGAACCTGATGCTAAACCAGTTGTTGATCACCAATGTCGGTTAAATCCAAAGATGAAAGAGGTGGTAAGAACGGAAATATTAAAACTTCTGCAAGTAGGTATAATCTATCCTATAGATGATACTAGATGGGTAAGTCATGTTCATTGTGTTCCTAAGAAAGGAGGTATTACTGTTGTTACTAATGATAAAAATGAACTTATCCCACAAAGAATTGTTACAGGCTATAGAATGGTAATTGATTTTAGAAAATTAAACAAAGCAACTAGAAAAGATCATTACCCGTTGCCTTTTATTGATCAAATGCTTGAAAGATTATCTAAGCACACACATTTTTGCTTCATTGATGGATATTCTGGCTTTTCACAAATACATGTATCACAACCTGATCAAGAAAAGACCACTTTTACTTGTCCTTTTGGAACCTATGCTTATAGACGTATGCCTTTTGGTTTATGTAATGCACCTGCTACCTTTCAAAGATGCATGATGGCTATATTCTCTGATTTTTGTGAAAATATTGTTGAGGTTTTCATGGATGACTTCTCTGTTTATGGGAAGTCTTTTGATGATTGTTTAAGCAATCTTGAGCGAGTTTTGCAAAGATGTGAACAAACAAATCTTGTCTTGAATTGGGAGAAGTGCCACTTTATGGTTAATGAAGGCATTGTCTTGGGTCATAAAATTTCTCAAAGAGGTATTGAAGTGGACCAAGCTATGGTTGATGCAATTGAGAAAATGCCATGTCCTAAAGATATAAAAGGTATCCGTAGTTTATTAGGTCATGTTGGTTTCTATAGGAGATTTATCAAAGACTTTTCTAAAATTTCTAGGCCTCTTACTAATCTCTTGCAAAAGGATATCCATTTTGTTTTTTATGATGATTGTCTTGAAGCCTTTGAAACACTCAAGAAAGCCTTAATTACTGCACCTATTGTTCAACCACGTAATTGGAACTTGCCTTTTGAAATTATGTGTGATGCTAGGGATTATGCTGTTGGTGTTGTTCTAGGACAAAGAGTTGAAATTGAATGTTATTTATTATGCTAGTAAAACTCTAGACAGTGCTCAAAGAAATTATGCTAGTACTGAAAAAGAATTCTTAGCAGTTATGTTTGCTTGTGATAAATTTAGACCTTATATTGTTGATTTCAAAGTAACTGTTCACACAGACCATGCTGCTATTAAATATCTTATCGAAAAGAAAGGTGCTAAACCTAGACTTATTCGTTGGGTTCTCTTGTTACAAGAATTTGATTTACATATCATTGATAGAAAAGGAGTTGAGAACCCCGTAGTTGATAACTTGTCTAGGCTTGAAAATGTGCTTGATGACCCACTACCTATTGATGATAGTTTTCCTGATGAGCAGTTAGCTGCAATAAATGTTGCTAATAGTACTCCTTGGTATGCTGACTATGCTAATTACATTGTTGCTAAATATTTACCACCTATCTTTACTTACCAGCAAAAGAAAAAATTCTTCTATGATTTAAGACATTACTTTTGGGATGACCCACATCTTTATAAAGAAGGAGTAGATGGTATTATTAGACATTGTGTAGCTGAGCATGAACAGGGACAAATCCTTTGGAAATGTCACTCCAAGGCTTATGGAGGGCATCATGCTGGAGATAGAACTGCTCATAAGGTATTGCAATCTAGATTTTATTGGCCTACTCTATTCAAGGATGCCCGTAAGTATGTCTTATCTTGCGACGAATGTCAAAGAATAGGTAATATCGGTAAGCGTCAAGAAATGCCTATGAATTATTCACTTGCTGTTGAACCATTTGATGTTTGGGGATTTGATTACATGGGACCTTTTCCTTCCTCTAATGGGTATACACATATTTTGGTTGCTGTTGATTATGTTACTAAATGGGTAGAAGCTATTCCAACCAGTAGTGCTGATCACAACACCTCTATTAAAATGCTTAAGGAAGTTATTTTCCCAAGGTTTGGAGTCCCTAGATATTTAATGACTGATGGTGGTTCACACTTTATTCATGATGCTTTTCGTAAAATGCTTGTGAAGTATGATGTTAACCATAGAATTGCATCACCCTATCATCCTCAGTCTAGTGGTCAAGTTGAACTTAGCAATAGAGAAATTAAATTAATTTTGCAAAAGACTATTAATAGGTCCAGGAAGAATTGGTCTAAGAAATTAGATGATGCACTTTGGTCTTATAGAACAGCATACAAAAATCCTATGGGTATGTCTCCTTGTAAAATGGTTTATGGAAAAGCTTGTCATTTGCCTCTTGAGTTAGAACATCAAGCATTTTGGGCAGTTAAAGAGCTCAATTATGATTTCAAACTTGTTGGTGAGAAGAGGTTATTTGATATTAGCTCATTAGATGAATGGAGAACCCAAGCTTATGAAAATGCAAAATTATTCAAAGAAAAAGTCAAAAGATGGCATGACAAAAGAATTCAAAAGCATGAGTTTAAAGTTGGAGATTATTTTCTTTTGTACAACTCTCGTTTTAGATTTTTTGCAGGGAAGATCCTCTCGAAATGGGAAGGCCCGTATGTCGTCGAGGAGGTTTACCGGTCTAGTGCCATCAAAATAAATAATTCCGAAGGTACTAACCCGAAGGTTGTCAATGGACAACGAATAAAGCATTATATCTCAGGTATGCCTATTAATGTTGAAAGTAATATTATACAAACTTTGACACCGGAAAAACACATAAAAGAGTCCTTCCGAAACACTCCAGAATCGTGAAAATAAGGAGGTACATGATACGGTAAGTAAACGGACTCCAAAAAATCCACAAAATATTTTCTATCAGTTTTGGAATATTTTAGAATTTTGGAAATGAAGAAACTCCCAGGAAGCGTCCCCTGGTGGGCACAAGACACCAGGGCGTGCCAGGCTTGCCAAGCGCGCCCAGGTGGGTTGTGCCCACCTGGGACACCTTCTGTACTCCATTTACCTTCCATGTACTTGTCCTCCAAGATAAAAAAATCTATATATACTTCCCGAACCTATTAACCACTGTATCGCAAAGAAATTCCTTGTTCTCTTTTCTTGCTATCTCTGGTCAGATTTGTTAAGCCAGGCATCATGTCTTCTTGCTCCTCCAACAACATGGAAGAACATGCTTGGCTGATGAAGATTGAGACAAAGAGGGAGGAGCCCATGGACGCCGTTAAGGGAGACAAGGGCAAGGAAGCTACCGTAGATCCACCCCCGATGGTAGCACAAGCATTGCTGGCCGAGGAGGAGGAGGAAGATATCCTTAAACTCTACCTTACTCACCTTACTCCTGCTGAGATTGAAGCTTTTCGCGTCATTGAAATAGTTCGCATACAGAATAAGTATCTTACTCGCAAAAATATTCTGTATCAAGAGCATATCATCCATCTCCGGAGTGTCATCGTTCGGTTGGAGAACCTCTTGATCCTTAAGGATAGGATCACTTCTTCACCACCATCCTATTCTTCACCACCAAAGGAGAACTGAGTATCGGGTATGGGCACTCCCCTTGGCTTCCGCCAAGCTTGGGGGAGGTGCCCCAGTATCGTATCATCCCACTATCTTTTTGCTTTTACTTATCTTAGTTCAGTCTTTTGCCTAGATGAAATAAAGTTCAGGTCGATCCTTTCTTATTTGAGAGTTTGCTTAGTGATCTATCATTGTAATCGTGTGCAAGTTATATAATAAATTTTAGTTTGAGTTTTTGTTTTCTTTACTTTCATGTTGCAAATAAAAGAAAAAGGAATAAGAAAGAAAGGAAAGAAAGGAAATAAATCAATAAGATCATATACTAATCCTATGGTAGGCGATGGCACCACATAAGGAAAAGTATAAGTAGGAAATTTTATTAGAGATTGACAAACATAGCATTAGTCAATGATGCAACTCATGAAAGAATTAATAAGGGAAGAGAAGATCCACATATAAATATATTATCCTAGAAATATTTTGTGATTGTGAGCCCTCATCAAAATATTATATGCCAAAATTGTTGACGTTGGACAAGGAAGACAACTTAATGGTTTATGTTTGTTTATATTCACATAGAAGTCATATTGTCATAGATCCTTTAACATGTGATGCTTGCCCCCTACCTTTGCTAGCCAAAAATTCCGCACTAAGTAGAGATACTACTTGTGCATCCAAAACCCCTTAAACCCAAATCCTATTTTCAAGATTCCACCATACCTACCTATGGATTGAGCAAGATCCTTCAAGTAAGTTGTCATCGGTGCAATAAGGCAATAAAAATTGCTTCTAAAAGTGTAAGATCATTTAGTGTAAGAGAAAATTGAGCGTTGTACAAACTTGGATGACAAACAATAAAAGCGACAGACTACATAATAAAGGTTGTCATCTAAAGGGGCAATACAACATGACATTCTCTTGCACTAAGGGATTGAGCATACAAACAAATAAGCGCATGACAACCTCTGCTTCCTTCTACGAAGGGGCTATCTTTTACTTTTATGCAAGAGTCAAAGTTTTTCTCTATTCCTTTTATTTTTATCCCTTGGCAAGCATCATGTGGTGAGGAAAGATCTAGGCACATATGTCCAGTTGAATATAGATAGCATGAGTTATTATTGTTGACATCACCCTTGAGGTGAGGATGTTGGGAGGCAAAACTATAAGCCCCTATCTTTCTATGTGTCCGGTTGAAATGTTTTGCTCATGGGTATGAGGCGAGTGTTAGTAATCATAGAAGACTATATGATGGTTGAGTATGTGGACTTGCCTAAAGGCTCCGATATGTGACCCTTCCTAAAAAGATGATGAATTGTAGTTGCAAAGTTGACTGAGAACATAGTTTGTTGGTTTCTCATAGAGTTTTTGCTTTATACTTCGATTGTGTGATGAACTATTACTTATACATGAGAAGTATATGGTAAAAGTTCTATGATAAAAGTCCTATGTTTAATTTCGTTGCTGTTATATAATCAACATGATGCTTCTATGTCCATATTTTGTTTTTATCGACACCTCTCTCTCAAAGCATGTGGACATGTTTTTTGATTTCAGTTTTCGCTCGAGGACAAGCGAGGTCTAAGCTTGGGGGAGTTGATACGTCCATTTTGCATCATGTTTTCTTGTGGTTATTTATAATGTTTTTATCCATAATAATGCTTTTTGGAGTAATTCTAATGCCTTTTCTCTCATAATTTGCAAGGAACACACCAAGAGGGAGAATTTCGGCAGCTGGAAATCTGGACCTGGAAAAGCTACATCGGGCTACCTATTCTGCACAACTCCAAACAAGTTGAACCTTCACGGGGATTTTTTATGGAATATTTAATAATTATTGGAGCAAATAACTACCAGAGGGGGCCCACTAGGTGGGCACAACCCACCTGGACGCGCTAGGGAGCCCAGGCGTGCCCTGGTGGGTTGTGCCCTCCTCAGCCCACCTCCGGTGCCCATCTTCTGGTATATAAGTCATTTTTGACCTAGAAAAAAATAAGGAAAAGGCTTTCAGGATGAAGCGCCGCCGCCTCGAGGTGGAACTTGGGCAGGAGCACTTTTGCCCTTCGGCGGAGCGATTCCGTCGGGGGAACTTCCCTCCCGAAGGGGGAAATCATCGTCGTCATCATCACCAACAACTCTCCCATCTTGGGGAGGGCAATATTCATCAACATCTTCAACAGCACCAACTCCTCTCAAACCCTAGTCCATCTCTTGAGTTCAATCTTGTTATCGGAACTATAGATTGGTGCTTGTGGATGACTAGTAGTGTTGATTACGTCTTCTAGTTGATCACTATATGGTTTATTTGGTGGAAGATTATATGTTTAGATCCATTATGCTATTTAATACCCCTCTGATATTGAGCATGATTATTATTTGTGAGTAGTTACTTTTGTTGTTGAGGTCATGGGAGAAATCATGTTGCTAGTAATCATGTGAATTTGATATGTGTTCGATATTTTGATAGTATGTATGTTTTGATTCCCTTAGTAGTGTCATGTGAACGTCGACTACATGACACTTCACCATATTTGGGCCTAAGGGGATGCATTGTGGAGTAGCAATTAGATGATGGGTTGCAAGAGTGACAAAATCTTAAACCCCGGTTTATGCGCTATTCAGTAAGGGACCGATTGGATCCAAAGGTTTAATGCTATGGTTAGAATTTATTCTTAATACTTTTCTCGTAGTTGCGGATGCTTGCGGGAGTGTTAATCATAAGTAGGAGGTTTCTTCAAGTAAGAGCAGCACCTAAGCACCGGTCCACCCACATATCAAATTATCAAAGTACCGAACACGAATTAAACCAACATGATGAAAGTGACTAGATGAAATTCACGTGTACCCTCAAGAACGCTTTGCTTATCATAAGAGACCACTTTGGCCTGTCCTTTGCCTCAAAAGGATTGGGCTACCTTGTTGTACTTTTGTTACTATATTCGTTACTTGCTTGTTACAAATTATCTTGCTATCAAACTACTTCGCTACTTACAATTTCAGCACTTGCAGACATTACCTTACTGAACACTACTTGTCATTTCCTTCTGCTCCTTGTTGGATTTGACACTCTTACTTATCGAAAAGAGCTACAATTGATCCCATATACTTGTGGGTCATCAATAAGCCGGGGGTGTTAGGGCATAGGGCCAGGACAACTCATCTAGGGTTAGACATACGATCTCGAGGTAGATCAACTCTGTAACCCCTTACACCATCGATACAATCAAGCAGGATGTAGGGTATTACCTCCATTGGAGGGCCTAAACCTGGGTAAACTTGTGTCCCCTTCGTCTCCTATTACCGTCGATCCTAGTCTCACAGTTCGGGACCCCCTACCCGAGATCCGCCGGTTTTGACACCGACATTGAGAGTTCCTCTGTGAGCACCGAAGGAATCGATGGCTCGTCCCATTGCAAGTAGCGAGATATGTATTGAGGGGACTCTCGCCCCCGATCAGAACCTCATCGGCAATGACATCTTGTCGCACGCCGGCCCAGTCAGCCGTCATGGTCAGACCGGAAGGTTTCCTCCCGATCAGTGCATTAAGTCGGAACCCTAGAGTTCATTACTGATTCACGGGGAACACTCGTTCCAATGGAACCCTCAACCTTCAAAGGAAAGCCTGTAAGTCTGGATGCTTCGATGTCCAATGCATCAGGTCCCACGGTGGAATAGAACACGGATCCGCTTCGATGTAACTCCGGAACCGTCACACCGCTTGACGAATCCACTCGTATTAGCGACGTGCATCCTGCCATCGCCTCGTTCTTAAACGCGTTGTTCGATCGGATCGAAGCTATGCATATATCGGATGACCAGGTTCCAATCTATGATCGGGTGGGGACCAAACCTGATGACAGGGATATTCATGTCCCTCCGGTCACTCACCTTGTCACCACCGTCGAGTGTCCGGTCGCGGATTCTGCCCGACAGCCGGAATTGAAAATCATCTATACCCCCGTCCACGATCTCCAAGACCCCATCGGAGAATCAGAGGCGGGGAATCACTTTAAAGCCAAACCGTCACCGGTCCAGGATCCATCGCGCGATTCTGAAATTGTGCTTCCGAACACTCATTGTGACAGGGAACGATTTTTTTCCCACCCACCGCCCAAGACGATTATCCAAGTACCATGCCAAAGCCCATGTCTTCAGACTTCCGGGATATCAAGAAAATATGAGGAGAATCAGTCCACCACTTTTGGGCAAGACTCCTCCACGCTAGGAGTAGAGTAAGAGGTCTTAGTGACCAAGACGTAATGGCAATTTTCATCAGCAATTGCCATGATGAAGGGATTCTTAACGCCCTAACCCCTCAGCGCATAAATGACTTTTTGGAGTTATTCAAATTGGTACAGAAGTACTGCGCCATGAAGAGTGTCTAGCAATCCGGACGGTTGTTCTCGGAACCAAAATTCTCCAAACACCCTAGAGGAGTTCGAAGAAAGAGGGTACCTCCAAATCGGCTAGCCAGGCATGAACCAGTCGAAAAAAGAAACAAGTCCCTTTCCAGGACAAGCATCATCCTTGACAGACTTTTAGATAAACCTTGCCCCATTCCTTCTGTGTTGTTTAACACAAACCCTACACATAGCCTTTGAGCTTGTTGGGTCGTCAGGCAAGTCGCAAAAAGTGGCGAGGCTATCGTCAACACACCTCCATCGAACAGGCGTTGTCCTTCACCAAATGGATTCGAAGACGAAGTCCTAATGGTCTATGATGTCTTCCCGTCGAGGAGCAGGCGTAAAAGATCTCTTAGGGAGCACGAGAAAGTCTACCATGTGGTAGCTACTAGCCAATGGGTAGACGTACCGATTACTTTCGGGGACACTGACCAGCCGCCCATCCTTCCCGGTCACTCACCGGCCGCTCTAGTCTTCAATCCCATCATTGATGGATGCAGACTACATAAGGTTCTCATGGATGGCGACAGTGGTCTAAACCTCATTTACGAAGCCACTCTGGAGAAAATACAGTTCGACCGATCTCGCATCGAACATAGCAACACAACCATCCGGGGAATTATCCAAGGGAAAGAGGCACGTTGTTCCGGATGTATCATCTTGACATTGTGTTCGGCACACCCAAAAATTACCGATCCGAAGAACTTCTCTTCCACATCGTCCCCTTCCCTAGTGGATATCATGCCCTGTTAGGACGCGACGCCTTTACAAAGTTCTAGGCTATACCCCCTTACGGGTACATGAAACTCAAAATGCCAGGACCAAATGGAGTGATCACGCTCGCCAGTGATTCGAATATAGCCCTCCGGGCCGAAAACAAGACGGCGACGCTCGCCCTCAAGGCATTAGCGGAAACTTTCGCCGCCGAGGAATTGACCGCTCTACGGTCGATAGTTAATAGCGATGATGTGATCCTCGGTAAAAGGCCCAAGTCCACATCCTTTAAACCCACAGAGGAAATCGTCAAATTTCAGGTGCATCCAGTGGAACCCAATAAAACAACGTCCATCGGAGCCCAGCTCGATCCCCTTATGGATGAGGCATTGCAGAATTTCCTCCGCGAAAATTGGGACATTTTCACTTGGCATCCTTCTGATATGCCCGGTATCCCACGTCGGCTCGCCGAACACAGCCTGAACATTATTCCAGGCTTTAAGCCCGTGAAACAGACCCTGCGCCGCTTCTCCGAACCCAAACGGCAAGCCATGGGCGAAGCATTAGCAAAATTCCTCGAGGCCGGATTAATTTGGGACATCAAACACCCCGAGTGGCTAACAAACCTGGTAATGGTACCTAACAAAGACAAATCCTGGCGGCTGTGTGTCGATTTCAAAGACCTCAACAAAGCATGCCCCAAGGACCCTTTTCCCTTACCATGCATAGACCAGATCATTGATGCGATAGCCGGACATGATTTGTTGTGTTTCCTCGACGCTTACTCCGGATACCATCAAATTAAAATGAAGGAATCCGATCAGGCGGCTACCGCATTCATCACCCCCTACGGGCCATTTTGCTTTAACACGATGCCCTTTGGGCTAAAAAATACCGAGGCCACGTACCAGCGCATGATCCAAACCTGCCTCGCCACAAAGGTCGGAAAGACTGTTGAGGCATACGACCTCCATCAAACTTTCGCTAATTTGCGCGAATATGATATACGGCTCAATCCGGAAAAATATGTATTCGGAATTCCCTCGGGCAAGCTGCTTGGATTCATTGTCTCCCATAGAGGAATAGAGGTAAATCCAGCTAAAATTCGTGCTCTATCAGAACTTTCAATCCCCACGGAGCTGAAGTATGTCCAGAGACTAGCCAGGTGCGTAGCCGCGTTAAGCCGCTTTATTTCCCGCCTTAGAGAAAATTCTTTGTCGCTCTATAAGCTGCTGAAACAAACAAACAATTTCGAATGGACCGATGAAGCGGCGGCTGCATTGGAAGAAATCAAAACAATACTGGCAACCAATCCCATACTCACGGCACTAGGCGCCGGTGAGTCCATGTTGTTATACATATCGGCCACCAGCAAGGTAGTCAACACGGTGCTCGTCATCGAACAAGATGAGGAGGGACATAAATTCCGAGCTCAAAGCCGGTATATTATGTGTTAGAGGTACTAAAGCAAGGCAAGTCCAGATACCCACATTATCAAAAAAATATCCTATACAGTATTCATGGCATCGAGGAAACTCCGACACTACTTCTAGGAGTGCGTGGTAACGGTGGCATCGGAAGTCCCCTTGAATGATATAATCAACAACGGGGACGCTACCGGACACATAGCCAAATGGACCATTGAGATCCTTCCCTTTGAAATAAGCTACAAGCCACGTCGCGCCATTAAATCTCAGGTACTGGCAGACTTCTTGGCTGAATGGACAGAGGCCGAGCTCCCCAAGGAGTATAGTGCATACTCCCATTGGACAATGTACTTCGACGGAGCCAAGACCTTGGCCGGTCTGGGGGCTAGAGTTATCCTCACATCCCCCATAGGCAACACCGTAAGATACGTGTTACAAATAATGTATGTCGATTCCAACAATGCCGCCGAATACGAAGCTCTTCTTCATGGTCTTCGGATGGTGGTGTCAATGGGAATACGACGGCTAGAGGTATGGGGAGACTCAAACCTAGCCATATCCCAAATTAACGGAGAATTCGACACCAAAACTCCGAAGATGGCGGCGTATAGAGACGTTGTCCTCAAGATATCTGCTGGGTTCGAGGGGTTGGAATTCCACCATGTTGCTCAAGACAACAACCAAGCCGCTGATATATTGTCTCGTATGGGAGCCAAGCGTGATCCCATCCCGAGAAACACCTTCTTGGAGTAGCACTTCAAGCCCTCCGTAGCGTGGCAGGACAACGCAAATTGCACCGGTCCGAAAACAGCAGATGAGGTTGTTCCCCCTATAAATGAACCAGATGACGGCACCATTGGTGGCTCAACAATGAATGATATGCCCTCGGATCATGAGGTAATGTCAGTAATTGCGCCATGGACAGAGCCCCTCCTCGCCTACCTCCTTCACAAGGAACTCCTCGACGATCAAACTGAGGCGCGGCGCATAGTTCGATGATCCAAGGCCTACAAAGTACACAAGGGTGAGTTTTACAAGAAAAGCACCACTGGAGTATTACAGAGGTGTATATACGAGGAAGAAGGACAGGAGCTCCTCACTGAAATCCATGCAGGCATGGGCGGGCATCACGTCGCGGCAAGATCTCTTGTCGGCAAAGCCTTCCGAGCTGGTTTCTTTTGGCCTACAGCTTGGACTAACGCCCAGTCACTCATTCAACATTGTGTCGGGTGTCAGCTCTTCGCAAATCAAAGTCACATGCCCCCAACAGCCATTCGGACTATTCCGATCACTTGGCCTTTTGCGGTCTGGAGGCTGGACATGGTTGGACCCCTCAAAGGGGTAACCAAGAAAAATAAATACCTACTCGTCATGGTTGACAAGTTCACCAAATGGATAGAGGCAAAGCCTGTTAAATTGGCTAAATCCGACCAGTGATTGAATTTATATCTAGCATAGTACACCGTTACGGTGTCCTGCATAGTATAATAATGGACAATGGAACGAATTTCACGGCCCAAGAGGTCAAGGACTAGTGCGCAAAAATAGGTATAAAGCTCAATTATGCATCGGTCTACCATCTGCGGACCAACGGACAGGTCGAGCGAGCAAACGGTCTCATTATGAGTGGCATCAAGCCACGTTTGGTCCGATCTCTTCACGAGTCCGACTGTCATTGGGTGGAGGAACTCGACTCTGCTCTATGGGGCCTGCGTACTACCCCGAATAGATCAACGGGTTATACACCGTTTTTTATGGTCTATGGGGCAGAGGCGGTTCTCCCCTGCGATATTATACACGACGCACCAAGAGTGTGCATGTATGAGGAAAAGGAGGCCGAGTTAGATCGGCAGGACAACTTAGACGCCCTGGAGGAGGAGCGGGACATGGCTCTGGCTCGATCCACTCTTTACCAATAGCAAGCTCAGCGGTACCAAAGTAGGGAGGTCAAGGCAAAAGCATATAATGTAGGAGAACTCGTCCTACGGCTCCCGGAGAAACAAAAGCCCAAACTCAACTCCAAGTGGGATGGTCCGTTCATCATTGACGAAGTGCTCGTGGGAGGGGCCTATCGTTTGCGGAATTCATCCGATAACCGCCTTAAACCAAACCCATGGAACGCAGCTTGTCTTCGGCGCTTCTATGGATAAACCAGTGTCGTCCATACTCCCCTACAATTTTTCCTTTTCAGTTTTTTGCCTTTTTAGCCATTTCCTTTCCCACTTTGTTGTTCGATAGGGACAATTTCTTTTCCTACCCTATGTTCGGTTGAACCAATCTTGTATACGGATACTCGGTATACACCATAAAGTGTTAAATCTGAACACAACACGTGGGGGCTTGTTTTAATAGCTGGTATTTTAATTGTTTATACTTTCCGGGCGTGCATGTTTCTTTTGTCATGTTTTAGCCATCATATGCATCAATTCGAACTAAGACTTTGCCAAGCTGGGTTGCCTCACTCATGTGATTACTCTCTACGTTCCCGCTTGTTCGGCTAGAGAGTAAAGGGGGCACCTCTGCGATTGCTACTACCGGGTCATCCGGACACGTACCTCAGACAGGTGAAGCCGAAAGCTAGCTCTCTTACGTAGAAAATTGGTCGGCTATGACGGAAACATCTTATACGGCCCTGGTTGCTATTTATGTTGTTTGGATCTCCTATTCCCAAAGGACACTTAGTCGCGTACTACAAGTATGCGGACTCCTATCTACATTCTTCGTAGAACCCCGGTGAAAGGTATCGCTAGAGGTACTATTTTCATCGGAAGATGTTTCTTACGCTACGTCGTAATATGACATATCTTTTTGTGTCCTTTCTGTTAGTTTGCACCACATGGCCGGATTGCCTGGTTCTCCGAATACAAGTTTGCTCTTTGGTGAAGGAATAGTAAAAAGGAACACTCCCGAGCTCTTTGCATAGGAGGGAGAAGTCGATGGCCGGTTAAGACAAAGTTTACAACACGGATTGTTTAACAAATGTATATGTAAATTACATATGCGGGTGCTGATCGAGATCATCGATTATTGTGTTGAGGGGGCAGTCTGCTTGCGAGAGACGGGCGGCTGGCATCACCTGGTCATATACCAGGCAGGGTGGCACTTCTTTTCCATCTGATCCCATAGGACCAACCCGCGCCATATGCTAGGGGTTAAGTCCGGTGAAACGGTTCTTGACCATTTCCCACACCTCCCGTGCTCCTTCGCGGCAGGCCGAAGTCTTCCACGGCTCGAACCTATCCCGAGCCCCCCTAAATCGATCCACAAGTGCGGCTAGCCCTTCAGGTGGCTGTTCGGTGGGCCATAATGCCTTCACCATCCCCTTCATTGCTTTTTGCACACACTTATGGAGAGAGGTCAGCTCCTTCAGCAGGTCCCCTTGGTACGATTCGATCTCCTCTTCAGGATGTCCGGTCAGGAGACCTGCACACAAGATAATAAGCACGATTACTATCATTCTTTACGTCAGTAATACTTACTCATAGCAAAATTGTATTTACCAAATATGCCCCTCTGAAGCTTTTGATTCTCTTCTTGAGCTTGGACCAATTAAGTCTTTAAACTCTTTATTGCTTCGACCTGTTTTTGTATAACAAGACAGCCGGCTTGCTACTGGGATTCCGCATACCTTTGTAAATCCCGGGCTTCTTCCAGCTGCCTTTCCATATGTCCTATTCATTCGGCTGCTGCACGAAATCCATATGTTAGGCACGATAATGTAAAAAAGATCCGTAGTAAAAACATACTCACCATGGGCCTCTTGCATGAAGCTCTTCACTTGTGCCAGTTCGGCCTTCACGGACTGTACTTCCACGTGACTCTCCTCGAGTGCCTTGGCCAATTGCTCGGACTATTGCTTTGAGTCCTACGTCAGCAGTCAAATAGTATGGAGATCCTTAATTCATTTTTTCTAAATCAAATTAAGGCTTGGGGGCTACTAGGCTTACACAAGTATGCGGATTCTATAAAATCCGACCTCTTACCTGAATGTTGGTTGTTATCAGCTTCATAGCTTCGTCGAATCCAGCTCAGGCGGCCCGGAGATGTGCATCCGCCGAGCGTAGTGCACCAAACTCCTGGTCAAAGAAAATTGGAGGCCGCATGGCCTCCCATCGGTGCCGATGATGCATGGCACTCTTCACTTCTGATTTGGTGACGGATACTCCGTCGCCAGATTCGGTGGGCGCCGGACCGGCCATGGGGGCTTCCGTAGCGGAAGCTGCATGGGTCACAGCCCGGGAGCTCCGGCCGTCTCCTCACATCCGGGCAGCCCCCTCGATAGGAGAAGATTGGGCGTTTTGCCTAGGTAAAAACGAGCGGCTATGAGGCTATGTTGTGTACAACGATAAGGCGGATATCCGAACAATGTACCTTCGGGATGTGCGGACAGGTGGATTCGTCCCCATGTCCAGCTCCTCTGCAGGGTCCCGGCCGGCCTCTGACTCGCCGGGGCTTCGGCTGCTGGCGCATGGCATGCTGATCTGCAGCTCTCGGGGGCTGGTACCGGCACGTTTGGGGCGCTCTTGGTAGCAGGCCTCTTGGGAGAGGAGCTTTTCTTCTTACCCGCAGACGGAATGGAGAATGACTTGGGGTAATCGACTATGATTGCCACCGGGGTCTGGACGATGCTGTCCTAGTAGTAGACTCTGTTTTCAAAGTCGAGATGGAGATCCGGGTCCTCGTTGAAGCCCGAATCTTTATCACGTGCATGATTCTCGGGCTGAGGAGCCGGACAGTTAACTGTCTCGATAAAGCTCCTTCATTCCTATTCACGTCAAGGCCTCGTTCAAATAGAGTACGGAATGAAGTCCCGAACTATTTCATGATTGAAAGAGGAAGGTTTACCTATTCGATGGGGTTGTGGGCAGAATACCCTTCCTTGGTTGACCGCCGGATGAAGTCTTCTTGCTCTCCTTTGTACAGGTTGGCAAGTGCGCGGCCAATGCTGTTGGATTGGCAAGACCTAGTTTTCGGGAACGCGTGACGTCGCTTGTCCCGTTGTATCACCATAAGGGATGCACCCTTTGTTGGAGGGGTTGCACGCACCGAGAGATAGCGGCGGCCATGACGTCGATCATGGTCAGCCGGTGATGGGCAAGTATCCGCACTTGCGCGGCAAGGCGTAGCACTTCGGCGCTCTCCTCCTGAGAAGAGCTCTTGGGTCATAGTTGTACCTCTTCTTCGGGAGGAGGTCGGAGTATTCGGGCAGACCTGTTCGAGTTGGCTCTAACAGGGGGACGTCTTCGATATAGAACCACTCTAAAGTCCATTCTTCGGATTTCTTTGGTGTGCCAGTCGGATACCCCGTCCCCGCTATGTGGCATACTTCGGCTCCGTCGACCTCTAGGATGGCCTTGTCCTGAGTTCGGGGGATGAGGCAGAAGTATTTCCTCCACGAATAGAAATGAGCTTCGCACCCTAAGAACATCTCACAGAGGGCGACAAAGCCCAAGATGTGTAGGATCAACCCTGGGGTGAGATGGTTGAGTTGAATCCCATAGAACTCCAGTAACCCCCTCAAGAATGGGTGGGTTGGAAACCCAAGGCCTCGGAGGAGGAAGGGGACGAAGCAAACATGCTCCCCCTTGTTTGGATTAGGAAAGCGCTCGTCGAAGACCTCATCACCATAGGAAAGCAGACCTATGGGGGTTGCCGCTAGATCTGATGAGGGGAGATATCCCTGGGTCTCCAGATTACGGAGCCGTAAGGGCGTGCTGAGGAGCTGGGAACGTTAGCCATGTTTTGTGTGGTGCTTCCGCCATGAGTTTTTGACGAGATGGAGGAAGAAGATGTGGTTTGAACCAAGATTTTGTTTAATTAAATGGGTTGGTGCCTCCGTTGCGGAGGGGTAGGATTGTAAAAATCACTGGCCACTCACCTCCTGACAACGCACGAAAATCGAGGAACTTGTGCAGTTATTATAATGACCCACACCCGCGACGCTTGGGATCTTACCGAAGACTGGTCGGATGTTGAACAGAGAAGGATGAGGTACTCGCCTTGCAAACCGAAGACGACGATGTGAAGGAATCAACCGAATATATATATCGGCGTTGAAGGCCGGTCCGGAGCTACTGAGGGAGTCCTAGATTATGGGGTCCTTGGATAGCCGACCCATTGCTCATGGGTCGGACTGTGTGGGCCACAAGGCAGGCATCAAAGGATCGAGGACCACCTACGCTGGGATGGAAGCTTCATGGAGTCAAGATGTGTTCTCCAAGTTATTAGCTGTAGTTAGGCATGTTATCTCTTCGGCATGTAACCGACCATGTGTAAACCAAGGACACCCCCGGTATCTATATAAGCCGGAGGGTGTTAGGGCATAGGGCCAGGATAACTGATCTAGGGTTAGACATACGATCCCGAGGTAGATCAACTCTGTAACCCCTTACACCATCAATACAATCAAGCAGGATGTAGGGTATTACCTCCATTGGAGGGCCCGAACCTGGGTAAACTCGTGTCCTCTTCGTCTCCTGTTACCGTTAATCCTAGTCTCACAGTTCAGGACCCCCTACCCAAGATCCGCCGGTTTTGACACCGACATTAACAAGCTTGATTTGGGTTGTTAATGTGGAATCTACTTGTGTTGGACTTGATGGTTACTTTGATGTTTCTGTGATGTGGCTGCTTGAATTTGATTTGTTAATTTGGGTTGGACTCACATAATTAATATCATAATTCATCACATAATTTGTGTTAATATGGCTACCTGTGTTGGACTCACATAATTCATCACATAATTCATATCATAATTCATCACATAATTCATCACATAATCCATAGCATAATTCATCACACACAAACTGACCTTAATTAAAGTATTCAACCAACAAAATACAAGCCATGGTTGAAAGCTACAAAAGTAACCCATGATGAGATTCAAAGTTCACACATTGCAAGCCATAATTCAAAGCTTAAATAAAGACAATGACCCACATGGTCATATCACATCACAATTTAATCTTCATCACAAATACACTTGATCTCCTTCAGGTTCCTCTTGTTATTTTCACTTGCTTTCTTCAGGTCAGCAATGCAGCACTCCATAGCACTCTTCTCAATGCTCCACTTCTCCTTATCTTTCATCAGCTCAGCAATGCAACCATCCAGTTTCTCCTTCTCTTTCTTCAGGTCAGCCCAGCAGAACTTGTAAGTCCTGTTATCAATGCTCATCTTTTCCTTCTCTTTAAGATGATTGCGCTTCATATTTCTAATGCAATTGGCTTGAGAAACATGAATGAACCTCAACTGGTCAACAACAACCTTCAATTTAGTGATCTCAACATCCTTTGCAACAAGTTGTTCATTTATGTTTCCCATGATGATGTCCACACTGATTGTAATGTTCTCAACATCCTTTTGGTGATCTGGTTGTGGAAAGGGTTGTGGAAGGTTATCCTATGAATTAAGAAGGTTATTCACATCTTTCACAAGCTTCTCATAAGTCTCCTGCAACTTGTTTTTCCGTTCTGTCAGATTGTGGACAGTAGATGAATGATCCAGGCATGCCATCCTATTAGCATGCTTGCTTTGCTCATACATAAGCCACAATTTGTGACGAGCATTCTGTAAGTGCTCTGGCCACTCCTCATCCACCCGCTGAATATACCACAGCTGCTAACTTGCTGCAAAAAAAACAGTACAAATTTACCAACTGAACTAGCTCTGGGCACTTAATTGCAGTGATGAAATTAAATCAAACTTATAATATATATATATATATATATATATATTTTAAATTCAATTAAATTCATCACCGAAATTGAAGCTTATTCCATATATGAAATCTTTACTACAGTAGTATATATGAAATCTTTACTACATCACAACTAAATTCAGCACTGAAATTTATACTATACATCACAGTAAACTAAACTGGGTCGTCTTAGCTGAAAATCTTGGCTACAAACTGAATGGTACATCAAGGTACATCTACCTACAATGTGGAGATGAACAATGAAAAGTGAACAGTAAAGATGAACAATGAACAGTCCATAAGAACACATCAACAGTGAAGATGAACACTCTAACTATTCTGGTGAAAATCATGGCTATTAACTGAAAAGGTACAAAAAAATGTTGGAACTTACATCAAGTGAACAAGCCAGGAACCTCCTCCCAGTGCTAATCCCTTCGAATGCAACTTTCTTCTCGGGCGGCTTGCCATGGTCACACATCACCATCAAATCATCATCAACACCAGTGTAGCTCGGGTCCTCGATTGTAGCTAGGATCTACATTGAACTGACAAGTTCAAATCGAGCCAGACAAAAAAATCCCACATTCAAACCCCTAGATCGAACAGAGCAACCCTAGAAAGCACTAATCTGGAGAGGGGATCCGCCGGAAGAGATGTACTGGGCGGCCGAGTCGTCGTTGCTTTCTGACCAGGAAACCATGGCGGCAGACGGACGGCAGCGAGCAGGCTGGTCATCGGCGACGAGCAGAGCGAGAGAGAAGAGGGGCGCGGGGGCGAGAGACGGGGGCGTGGGGGGAACTGTCTGACCTGGCGCAACCGGTGCGGGGTCTTCACCTGTTTTGTCCTAACGGCGCCGTGAAGCCAGCCGTTAGGCCACGTCAGCGATTTCCGGTCCCACCTGCCGGAAAGGGGGTCAAATGAGCCTAAACGACCGATCAGTGTTTTTTGCAACGACTTAACAGATTTTTCAGTGTTTTCTGCAACGGATTGACGACTTGATAGTTTCATGCAAACCTAGGCACAAATGTGGTGGTTTCTTGTAATTGACTCGGCGACACGACTAAACTCGATTACATCATGCTATTGCAACCTAAAGATCTCCATGACCTAACATCGCGAGCAATGAAATTAGGCTGCACATAGTATGTCATTGAATTACACCGCATTTGAGCACCATCCAACGACGAAAAACACCGGCCTCCGTTGCATTTACGAGCGCTTGTCGGTCGTCACGCTGCTTGCGCGGGCCAGTTCATCCTCGCGAGACTGGACATATATGTATACGACGAGTTCGGCTTTTATATGAACTTGCAGCAGATCGCCGGACAGATGTTGGACAACATAGAGCGGCCACGGAGATAATACCCCACCATGCCATGCCGTCCACCACTCTGTTCCTCGTGACGATATGACCGGTGAAATCAAAAGCATCGATCTGCCCAGAGCTCGTGAAGGCATAGAGCAGACCGTCCATGCAGATGGGCACCGGCCGACCGTGACCTTGTCGTAATCAACCACGGCTGGGACTGGAGCACATCACCGACTACTAGTACTTGGAACACATGCGGGAATCCCATCCAGTCCCATACTTGTATACACAATGCTGAAGCTAATGCGTTGGGGAACCAGTACAACATCTGACGCACAGCACTGTCTGCCTCTACCCATTTCGAACAACACTCAGAATTCAGCATTAAACTGAAGGAAATGCGTGGCTGAAATATCATACAGGAGATGCACAAGCAGTATATCCAAGAGAGCAAGTTATAGTGCAAATCAGAACTAGGGACACAGCTAAAATGAATTACATCATGTTATGCAGCCGAAAGACCTCCTTACATAATGACCTAACACATCACGAGCAAGGGCATTCCACCGCATGCATTATGGCTGGCATCGGGCTGAACAGAATTTGAGCACCAGCCAACGACGGACAGACAAACACCACCCTCCGCTGCATTTAGGACCGGCTGTCACGCTGCTTGCGCAGGCCCATTCGAGATTTAGCATATCTAACACATGTTAAGGGAATATAAATAACTGCACCATAAAACACAGTGGAAAAGCATGAATGCAGAATAAGGACAATGCAGTTTGTTACTCTTATAAGCTCTATTATATCATCAAATAATCATGATGGTCGTCAAGATATGTCATTGGCCTCGACAAATAGTAAATGCTTGATTGATAGCAAATGAGTGTAGGTAAGATTCAGCTTGCACACACTCATCAGTTCAGGTGAGAGCGAGACCGAACCCACATGAATTAGAATTAGACTCCAACATTTCATAGATCATTTTGCATCAGCGAGCTGGTGATGTAATTGAAAGATCATGGGTACCAAATTTAGTGTCACCAGCTCTCATAAGATGACACTTTTACTTAGAAGCAACCAAATGAACCCTGCGAAAAGGATCTGCAACTAGATATAACAGCAAGGAAGTAAAATGATGTCAAGATGTAGGATACTCTAAACGCATGCCCTCGCCAGATGATGAATGTAGAATAGCTCCTTGAAGACGATTCAGGGCTTCAGTTGAACTGTGATCATCCTGCAGGAAGAAAATTACACTTTGAGATTAAGTCTCTAAAAAATTAAATTGATAACAGGAATGGAAATACCAGGTCATTTAGCAATGTCATTTTGGCTGTTTAGCAATGTCAAAGCGCTTAAGCATTTTAATTTTTTTAAATGGCGAGAATTTGGCTGTTTTTGAACTACTTCTACTTGGCTGCTTGCGCCAATAATAGCAATATGCCATTTATCTTATTAGTAGTGTCTGTTCGGGAATTAATTCCTTGAGATCCTGGCCACATGACCTCTGTTAGGCTATGTCTATTTGAAGTGAACTGCATTTTAGTTGTTATTTTGCTTGCTGTGTGAACCTGATGTACATTTACTATGGTGTGAACTGCATTTTAGACGCTACTTCAATTATCTATGTGCTATGTTTCCTATTTTCCTATGCATATTATTAAAAAACAGTCAAGTTCTGGCCAATTTTAAAAAACGCTTAAGAGGCCATTGCTCTAAGCTGTGGCCTTCCGCTTCACTTGCGCTTTCTGCTTTTTTAAACATTGCTACATATGCAGAATGCACTATGTAGCCCACGGTCAATAGCATTTATTCATGACACGATGCATAAACATTAAAATATATAGGTAGCAAATGACCTCTCATGAAATAACAGTCAAGCTAGAACCATCCATATCATAAGAAGTAGCATAGTCTAAGTTTTTTTCCCATCTTTGCTTTCTGTTAACTGAGATTGACCGAACAGAGAAAGATTGCATCTTCTTGGACTCAAAACAAATTGGGAAAAGTAAAGTCTTCGCATAATTTTACCACCAAGGAATCAGTTTTAGAGGTAGTCCTTATTAGTTATGTAAAAAAGGTTGGATAGACATCATTAAACAGAGCGCAATAGAAGGCGATTTTTTGTCGTAAACTCGTAACAAGTTAAGATTGTCTCAATACCATATGCAGCCAAGATAACTAGCGATGAACACAAAAGAACAAAAGCACAATTTTATCACCCGTTTAGGAAGATATAGCATAGCATAGTAGCTCCTTATCATAAGCACTATATACTTCATTAGTATATAATTTATAATAATAAAATAAATCACGATAAGGGAGAATGACAATTTTGTCGATGGTACCTTGAAATCAACAAATGCAACTGGTGCTCCGAACTTGTTTTGCATCTTCAGCTTTATGAATCCCTCACAACTGAACACGAAGCTTGTTAAAACACAATTACTATTTATCCCATATCATAAGGTTTTTAGTTGATACCTTGAGAAAACATCATTCAGCTCACGATCAGAAACAGTCTGACCAAGATTTGCAACAAAAAGGGTAGGACATGGCGGATTATTTTGAGGAGCAAATATTGCTGGATCCTGCAGGTAAGTGCACATACAAAAACAAGTTAGCCTTGGGCCTAATCCCAAAAGGAGGAAAAATAAAGAGTATCAATTTGTGTTGCCTAAATACTTGATTCTTGCTCTCCTCATTCACAAAAAACCATGGGATTGTTTGTTAAAGTTTTCTAACCAGCTTTCCTAAATCCTAATTCCTTAATGGTAAAGAGGAGGATAAGCTTAATAAGCTTTGCAGCAATTGTTCAAACTTCACAGTTGCTTGATATAGTTAAAATCTTATGTCCAAACTAACACCTAGATTTTAGAGAAGTCAGTCAAGGAGAAATTATCAAGAAATAATAGAAAAGCCTCCTCATATGAAACTACAAGCAGCTGAAATTGGGATCAATATTTGAATATCTTGGTTTATTACTTTAATCTGACAGACCTCATTCCTGATTGAGATACACATATCAAGATGCAAGAATCAACTCACCTTGCTGAAAGCAGCACTAGAACCAAAATCTGTATAACTGCAAGTTGAAAATGGTATTAGTTAAGTGTTATGACATTTCCAGAATGTAGATGTCCTAGTCTTGGTGCCTTCTTTCTAGTAGCAGCCACGGGATAACTTAAGGCTGATTGTCCTAACAAAATCACATAATAAGACTGTGCTCAAGAGTGTGCCATAACCTTTGTGCAGGATAACCATTCAAGCTGTGTGAAGAATTACCCATTCCGGACATGTGAATATTGCTTCCAGCACCTGATATGGCGCAATGTGCCAAAGATGTGCAAGGTGAGTGTTTTGCAAAGATGAAGTGGCATTCCATCGAGGATATGAAGTCACAGTAACAAGCGTAGTTCGATATGAACGTAATGGAAATAATAGGATAACAATTATAGAACCTCCACAGCGAGGGAAATCATTTTAGCGGTTGGTAAAGAATCGTGGATTTTGACCAGTATATGTATTGCTCATGTGACTGCAACAATTATAGGACCTTCACAGCGAGGGAAATCAATTTAGCGGTTGGTAAAAAATCGTGGATTTTGACCAGTATATGTATTGCTCATGTGACTGCAACAATTATAGGACCTCCACAGCGAGGGAAATCATTTTAGCGGTTGGTAGAGAATCGTGGATTTTGACCAGCATATTTATTGCTCATGTGACTGCAACAATTATAGGACCTTCACAGCGAGGGAAATCAATTTAGAGGTTGGTAAAGAATCATGGATTTTGACCAGTATATGTATTGCTCATGTGACTGCAACAATTATAGGACCTCCACAGTGAGGGAAATCAATTTAGCGGTTGGTAAAGAATCATGGATTTTGACCAGTATATGTATTGCTCATGTGACTGAAATGGAGCTGTAGTAACCAACCACCAACATGAATGCACGGTAGTGGATAGACCAATCTAGTGTAAAAACTAGAAGAAAAAAATACCCCACAATACTATTCCCAAGTTACTTGAGTGATACCTGAATCAGAACGTCCCCTTGGACTCCTAGCTCTTTTCCCAGTAGATTTAGGGAAATCCTCATAATCTAAGCAAAGAAGAAGAAAATAGGTTGTGAGCAACAGTAGAATAAGCAACACTCCCATAATATAACAGAACAAAGTATGTAACCTGATCTGGGGCGCTTCGATGAGTTTGATCTTGAATTAGATTTTGCAAGATCTACATGGATAGAACAATTCTTCTCAAGGTCAAATATCAATCCCTGAAACAAAATAAGTGATTCAGAAAATAGGCACTCACACGGTTTGTAACTTGACATAACAGATTATTTTACAGCATAACTTCTGACACAGATACTCGGTTTCGAAACAGAAGTTCATCGAAATCACATGGGACTGAGAGCAATTGTAATAATGGGGAAAGCATAACTGGATGCGATGCTTATTCATGGCGAGTTGAGATCTTACATTTGTGGCACTCATTGCAGCCAGCGCAGACGGCTGATCTGCAAACACAGCAAACGCATACGACTGCAACGCAGGAAAAACATGTTTGGTTAGGTAAAGCATTCAAAAAGGGATCACCGGAAGGGCCAGGAGTCTGCGAAGTGCAAACCCTAGAGTGGGGCAAACGGGCCACCTGGGCGGATTTGCCGGAGCGGAGGTGGGAGGAGACGTAGCCGGGGAAGTCGCGGAAGAGGTTGTAGACCTCGCGGGGCTTGACGTCTGCCGGGAGGCCGGCGATGAAGAGGGTGCGCAGCTCGTCGCGCGGCGGCGCCAGGGGCTCCGCGCGGTCGAAGTAGCCGCCGTACGCGGGCGGCGGGGGCGCCGCTAGGTAGGCGTGTTCGTGCTGGCGGTACGTGGCGTACGAGGAGGTGCCCGGCGGGGGAGGGGGCAGGGTAGCGTAGGAGGAGGCCGCCCTGGGAGGCGGCGGGTTGTAGTAGGGGGCGGCCATGCGCGCGGCGCGGGCGGGCAATGGGGGAGGGGCGATGGGGCCTGCGTCGAGGGCTTCCGGCGGCGTCCGGCGGAATCTGCGGCGGTGCTCGGGCGCCCGCGGGCTGGGTTGTTTGGGTTTGGGTTTCCGGTTTGGGGGTGGCCGCGGGCGTCGTTGTCGGCCGGGACTCTCACCGTCTCACGGCGACCGGTGTCTATCCGCTCTGACGGGATGAGTTACATGAGTACCGACTCGGGTACGGTACGTGACGAACTTGTGGTTCATTTCGTAAGTTCGTTCAGAAAGAAAATTTGTCGTTCATTTGAACCTTCTTTTTCTACACATTTACATATTAATGACGTTTTCTTGCATTAGTGTAGTGTTAAAAAATGTCTTATATTATAAGACAAAGGAAGTGTCTCTGGTTTAAAATAAGTGTCATAATTTTAGTTTGAAGGAGTACATAACCAGATTACTTGCCAAGTTGGCATTACTATCTTTCATCCACCGGATTCGAGGAGTCGTTGTTTTGGTTTTATTGTCCATGACATGGGATAGATGGTACGCAATATTCTCACACGGTTTTTATTTACTTCTTGAATCACAAAGTGGCATTTTATATGTTGGTTTATTTGCTTCCTGGATGGCAAATGATTTCAGTCGAGCGACCGGCCACGACCTTTACCGGTCACGCGCGCATTGTCGGATCCGCATTGATATGTCGTCCCACATTGCTTTGCTTACGCAGCTCCTATAAAGAGCCACATTTGCATCAGGGCCCACTCACATCGCCCGCCCTCCTCGATCAACCTTATCCGTCACCACCTGCACTACTACCTCGCTTCTGTGCCCCACACCATAGCTCTTTCTCCCTCCCGCATCTTTGGCACCCTCACGCTTAGCTCTCGTCGGAGACTGCTGACGGAACCTCAAGCAAGTCCCCCCTCCCATGCGCAGCCGCCTATCGCAAGAGGCAGTATTCCTGGTTGCAAGGGATTAGGAGGGCTACTACAAGTCGAGGTCAATCGTTCCTGGAAGCTCCCTCCCCCCCCCTCACTGTCATGGCGATGATGGTGGGTGGCGGTGTACGAGTAGTTGATGCCAACACCGCGCCCAACGGGGCGTGATGTTGCAACCACCCATATTGGGAGAGGTGTGATATGTGATGCACGATGTTTGCGATCGCCTACACGAGGAGTGGCGAACGACGACGGCAAAAGCGGCAACCTAGCACTAGGCCCAATGCCGCGGTGCTCCGCAAGAGCAGGGCCACCGCCCAGGAGGGGAACTACACGCTGTTGCGGGCAAAGGGGGGTTGCAGCGGGCAATGAAAGAAGGGGATGTATTCCCCATCTTCATCAAAGGAGTTTGCCTTGTCCTAAAAATGAACCCGCATGGATAGGATCAGCCTCAAGCCCCAGTGCCCTCCCCATGGCCACGCATCACATGGGACACCACGGAGGCGCTCCATCAGTGCGACCACCTTGACGGCCGCGAGCTCGCGGCCAGAGTGGACCGACAGATCGATCTCTAAGATCTTCCCGAAACCGAAGAAAGCGACGGGGACCAACGCAAACACATGCGCGCTGGGGAACACGCGTGTATCTCTCTCATGATGAAGATCAATGCCGGCTTTCTTCTAAAATATTCTCACTGTTTCAAAATAAGTGTCTCAACCCTAATACAACTTTATACCAATATTAGTATAAAGTTAAGACATTTATTTTGGGTCAGAGCGAGCATGACACTCGAGGTATATGTTCGAGATGCTCTAAGTCTAAGAGCATCTATAGTCGAATAATACGTCCATTTTACATCATGTTTTTCTACTATTATTTATAATATTTTTATGCATAGTAATGCTTTGGGAAGTAATTCTAATTTTTTTTCTCTCATAATTTGCAAGATTTACAAAAAAAGGGAGAATACCGGCAGCTCGAATTCGGGACCTGAAAAAGCATGTCAGAGATACCTATTCTGCACACCCCCAATGAAGCTGAAATTTTACGAAGAATTTTTATGGAATAAATGAGGAATATTGGACCAGAAAACTAATGGAGGGGGCCACCAGGTGAGGAACACCCACCAGGGCGCGTCAGGCCCCCCAAGCGCGACCTAGTGGGTGGTGCTCACCCTGGCCCACCTCCGTAGCCCATCTTATGGTATTTGATCCCAAAAAATCTAGAAAAAATCAGAGGAGGACTTTCGGGACGAGGCGCCGCCGTCTCGAGGCGAAACTTGGGCAAGAGCATGTTTGCCCTTCGGTGGAGCGATTCTGCTGGGGGGGAACTTCCCTCCCAGAGGGGGAAATCGAAGCCATCGTCATCACCAACAAACCTCTCATCTTAGGGAGGGCATTCTTCATCAACATCTTTAACAGCACCATCTCCTCTCAAACCCTAGTTCATCTCTTGTGTTCAATCTTTGTACCGGAACCTCGGATTGGTACCTGTGGGTGACTAGTAATGTTGATTACCTTGTGTAGTTGATTGTTATATGGTTTATTTGGTGGCATATTATATGTTCAAATTCATTATGCTATTCAATACACCTCTGATCTTGAGCATGCATATTATTTGTGAGTAGTTATCTTTGTTCTTGAGGTCACGGGAGAAGTCATGTTGCAAGTAATCATGTGAATTTGATATGTGTTCAATATTTTGATGATATTGTTGGAAATATGCCCTAGAGGCAATAATAAATTAGTTATTATCATATTTCCTTGTTCATTATAATCGTTTATTATACATGCTAGAATTTTATTGATCGGAAACTCAGATACATGTGTGGATACATAGACAACACCATGTCCCTAGCATGCCTCTAATAGACTAGCTCGTTGATCAAAGATGGTTAAGGTTTCCTAGCCATGGACATGAGATGTCTTTGGTAACGGGATCACATCATTAGGAGAATGATGTGATGGACAAGACACAAACTATAAACGTAGCATATGATCGTGTCGGTTTATTGCTACAGTTTTCTGCGTGTCAACTATCTGTTCCTATGACCATGAGATCATGCAACTCACTGACACCGAAGGAGTACCTTGTGTGTATCAAACGTCGCAACGTAACTGGGTGACTATAAAGGTGCTCTACAGGTATCTCCGAGGGTGTCTGTTAGGTTGGCATGGATCAAGACTGGGATTTGTTACTCCGTGTGACGGAGAGGTATCTCAGGGCCCGCTCGGTAATACAACATCACTATAAGCCTTGCAAGCAATGTGACTAAAGAGTTAGCCACGGGATCTTATATTACAGAACGAGTAAAGAGGCTTGCCAGTAACGAGATTGAACTAGGTATAGAGATACCAACGATCGAATCTCGGGCAAGTAACATACCGAAGAACAAAGGGAACAACATACAGGATTATCTGAATCCTTGACATACAGGTTTGACCGATAAAGATCTTCGTAGATTATGTAGGAACCAATATGGGCATCCAGGTCCCGCTATTGGTTATTGACCGTAGAGGTGTCTCGGTCATGTCTGCATAGTTCTTGAACCTGCAGTGTCTGCACACTTAATGTTCGGTGACATTTCTGTATAGCTAAGTTATGTATGTTGGTGACCAAAGGTTGTTTGGAGTCCCGGATGAGATCCTAGACGTCACGAGGAACTCCGGAATGGTCCAGAGGTAAAGATTGATATATAGGAAGTCCCGTTTTGGCCATCGAAAAAGTTTCGGGTATTTCCGGTAGTGTACCAGGAGTGTCGGAGGGCCATCGGGAGGGGCCACCCATGCCGGGAGGCCACATGGGCCTGAGGGGTGTTGCACCAGCCCTTATTGGGCTGGGTAAACCAGCCCTACAAGGCCCATGCGGCTAGGAAAGAGTGGGAAAGGAAAATACCCCAAAGGGGGGAGGAAAATCCAAATTAGGAAGGAGTCCTAATAGGATTCCACCTCCCTTGTGGGAGGTGGATTCCTCCCTTGTTTGGTTCGGCCGAACCTACATGGAGTAGGGTCCAAGGCTGCCTACTCTCCCCATTCTCCTATATATATTTAGGGATTTTGAGGGCAACCCCTAACCCTAATTACCATGTGTTGCCCTCTTCTTCCTCTAGATCTGTTTCTCCTCTAGATTGATTCCGTAGTGCTTGGCGAAGCCCTACCGGATCAGCTCCACCACTGTTGCCGCCGTGTCGTCGTGCTGTCAGAGAACTCGTCTACCTCTCTGCCCCTTCTTGCTGGACCAAGAAGGTGGAGATCGTCATCGAGCTGCACGTGTGTTGAACGCGGAGGTGTCATCCGTTCAGCACTAGATCGGAAGGACCACGATAGGATCGTGAGACGGCTCGTGATGAGATCGCGGGACAGCTCATGATTGGATTGTGAAGATGTTCGACTACACCAACCGCGCTTCTTAACGCTTCCCACTTAGTGATCTACAAGGGTATGTAGATCCACTCTCCCTCTTGTAGATGCTCATCACCATGGATAGATCTTGCGTGTGCGTAGGAATTTTTTTGTTTCCTATGCAATGTTCCCCAACAGTGATATCAGAGCTAGGTCTATGTGTAGATGAGATCACAAGTAGAACACAAAAGAGTTTGTGGGCGTTGATATGCTTAGATTGATTCCTCCCTTGGTCGTGTTTTGATTCAGCGGTATTGTGGGATGAAGCATCCTGGACCAACCTTACTTGTACGCGTACGAGAGACCGGTTCCATCGACTAACATGTGACTTTGTTGCATAAAGATGGCTGGCGGGTGTCTGTCTCTCCTACTCTAGTTGGATCGGATTCTACAAAGTCGATCCTTGAGAAGGTTGAATAGCAATTTGTGTATCACCGTTGTGGTTTTGCGTAGGTAAGAATCGTTCTTGTGAGATACCCGTAGCAGCCACATAAAACATGCAACAACAACTAGAGGACGTCTAACTTGTTCTTGCAGGGTAAGTTGTGATATGATATGGCCAATTACATGATGAGATATATGTGATGTATGAGATGATCATGTTTTGTATAGAATATCATGACTTGCATGTCGATGAGTACGACAACCGGTAGGAGCCATATGGTTGTCTTTAATTATTGTATGACCTATGCGTCAATCATTAAGCGATATGTAATGCTTTACTTTATCGCTAAGAGGTAGCAATAATAGTAGAAGCATGGTGGGCGCGACAACCCCGATGGTGACACGTTGATGGAGATCAAGATGATGGAGATCATGGTGTCATGCCGGTGACGATGGAGATCATGCTGGTGCTTTATAGATGGAGATCAAAAGCACAAGTTC
This sequence comes from Hordeum marinum, assembly GCA_022496015.1. NCBI lineage: Eukaryota > Viridiplantae > Streptophyta > Magnoliopsida > Poales > Poaceae > Hordeum > Hordeum marinum. Next base: position 475,578,938 of record CM039678.1, read on the forward strand.
ATGGCCATATCATGTCACTTTTGATTTGCATGTGATGTTAATCCTTTGTGCGCCTTGTTTTGCTTAGGACAACGGTAGCATTATAAGGTGATCCCTCACTAAAGTTGCAAGATAAAATTCTGTTCTCCCCGAGTGTGCACCGTTGCGAAAGTTCGTCGTTTCGAGACACCATGTGTTGATCGGGTGTGATAGACTCTACGTTCACTTACAACGGGTGCAAGCCAGTGTTGCACGTGCAGAACACTCGAGTTAAACTTGACGAGCCTAGCATGTATAGACATGGCCTCGGAACACAAGAGACCGAAAGGTCGAACATGAGTCATATAGTAGATATGATCAACACGATGATGTTCACCATTGAAACCACCTCAACTCACGTGATGATCGGACTTGAGTTGGTGAATTTGGATCATGTGACACTCAGATGATCGGAGGGGTGTCAATTTGAGTGGGAGTTCTTAAGTAATATGATTAATTGAACTCATTATCATGAACATAGTCAGAAGTGCCTTTGCAAATTCTGTTGTAGATTGCTCGCGTTGTAGCTCCCCTATTTTATTGATACATTCCTAGAGAAAAGTAAGTTGAAAGATGATGGTAGCAATAATGCGGACTGGGTCCGTGATCTGAGGATTGTCCTCATTGCTGCACAGAAGGCTTATGTCCTTAATGCACCGCTCGGTGCGCCACCCGCTCAAGCGTCGTCTGTAGATGTTGTGAACATCTGACAGGTACGTTCTAATGAATACTTGATAGTTTAGTGTGTCATGCATTACGGCTTAGAACTGAGGCTCCAAAACATTTTGAACGCCGCGGAACATATGAGATGTTCTAAGAGATGAAATTGGGATCTTAGGCTCGTGCCCGTGTTGAGAGGTATGAGACCTCCAACAAGATTCTTTGCCTGCAAGATGAAGGAGAATAGCTCAATCGGTGAGCATGTGCTCAGATTGTCTGGGTACTACAATCGCTTGAATCGAGTGGGAGTTGATCTTCCAGATAAGATAGCGATTGATATAGTTCTCCAAGTCACTATCACTAAGCAACTAGAGCTTCGTGATGAACTATAAAATGCTAGGGATGGAAATAATGGTCCCTGAGCTATTCGCGATGTTTGACACCGCGAAGGTAGAAATCAAGAAGGAGCATCAAGTGTTGATGGTTAGTGAAACCACTAGTTTCGAGAAGGGCAAGGGCTAGGAGGGAAACTTCATGGATGGCAAGTCAGTTGCTGCTCTAGTGAAGAAACCCAAGGTTGTACCCAAACCCGAGACTAAGTGCTTATATTATGAGGAGAATGGTCGCTGAAGCGGAACAACCCTAGATACTTGGTAGATAAGAAGGCTGGCAACGTCGCAGAAGTATATTTTATATACGTGTTATTGATGTGTACCTTGCTAGTACTCCTAGTAGCACATGGGTATTGGATACCCATTCGGTTGCTAAATGTTAGTTTCTCGAAATAAAAGCTACGGAATAAATGGAGGCTAGCTAAGGGTGAGGTGACAATGTGTGTTGGAAGTGTTTTCAAGGTTGATATGATCACCATCGCACGCTCTCTCTACCTTCGGGATTAGTGATAAACCTAAATAAATGGTATTTGATGTTTGCGTTGAGCATGAACGTGATTTGGTCGTGTTTATTGCAATACGGTTATTCATTTAAGTTAGAGAATAATGGTTATTCTATTTACATGAATAATACCTTCAATGGTCTTGCACCCAATGGGAATGGTTTATTGAATCTTGATCGTAGCAATACACATGTTCATAACATTGATGCCAAAAGATACAAAGTTAATAATGGTATTACCCCATACTTGTGGCACTGCCGCTAAATGTCATATTGGTATAAATCGCATTAAGAAACTCCATGTTGATGGATGTTTGGACTCATTCAATTTCGAATCAGTTGAGACATGCGGACCATGCCTCATGGGCAAGATGACTAAATACCCCGTTTTCGGTATGATGGAGCGGGCTAGTAACTTATTGGAAATAATACATGTTGATGTATGCGGTCCAATGAGTGTTGTAGCATGCAGTGGATATCATTGTTTTCTTACCTTCACTGATGATTTAAGTATATAATAGTATATTTACTTAATGAAACACAAGTCTGAAACGTTTGAAAAGTTCAAACAAATTTAGAGTGAAGTTTAAGATCATCGTGACAAGAAGATAAAAATGTCTACAATATGATCGTGGAGGTGAATATCTGAGTTACGAGTTTTGTATACAACTTAAGACAATGTGAAAGTTGTTTCACAACTCACGCCACCTTGAACACCATAGTGTGATGGTGTGTCCAAACGTCATAGTCATGCTCTATTGGATATGGTGCGTACTATGATGTCTCTTATCGTTTTGCTACTATCGTTTTGAGAATATGCATTAGAGACAACTACATTCACTTGAAATAGGGCACCATCTAAATCCACTGAGATGACATGGTATGAATTATGGTTTGGCAGAAACCTAAACTGTCATTTCTCAGAGTTTGGGGATGTGATGCTTATGTCTTAATGAGCTCGAACCCAAAGCAAACAAATGCATCTTCATAGAATACCCTAAGAACCGTTGGGTATACCTTCTATCTCAGATCCGAGTGCAAAGTGTTTGTTGCTAAAAATGGGTCCTTTCTCGAGAAAGAGTTTCTCTCGAAAGAATTGAGTGGGGGGAAGATAGAACTTGATGAGGTTGTTGAACCTTTGTTTCAACCACAGAGTAGCGTAGCGCAGAAAGATGTTTCTATGGAGCCTACATCAGTTGAAGAGGAAGTTAGTGATGATGATTATGAAGCTTCGAATCAAGTTACTATTGAACCTCGTAGGTTGACAAGCATGCGTACTGCTCCTGAGTGGTACGACAACCCTGTCTTGGAGGTCATGTTGTTGGACAACGATGAACCTACGAACTATGGAGAAGCGATGATGGGCCCGGATTCCAACAAATGGTTAGAGGCCATGAAATCCGAGAAAGGATCCATGTATGAAAACCAAGTATGGACTTTGGTAGAGTTGCCCGTTGCATGACAGGTCGTTGAGTACAAATGGACCTTTAAGATGAAGACATACGCTGATGGTGAATGTCACCATTTAGAAAGCTCGACTTGTCGCAAAGAAGTTTCAAATTCGAGGAGTTGACTGCGATGAGACTTTCTCACCCGTAGCGATGCTAAAAGTCTGTTGAAATTATGTTAGCAGTTGCTGCATTTTTTGGTTATGAAATTTGGCACATGGATGTCAAAACATAGTTTCCTCAACGGTTTCCGTGAGGAGAGGTTGTATGTGATACAATGTAACACCCCAAAAATTTGACCATGTTTTATTAATTAAAACTTTGCCAGGAGATTAAATTTTTATTTTCTCGATCAACTTTTGAGTTCAGAATCATTCCTTTCTTTTGAATTGTGGAGTTTCCCTCCAAATAGAAACTTTTCAAAAAAATAACAATTATTGGACTTGAATACCTCCTCTAGAGCAATTCTTTTCATTCTGTATGATCAGTGGGAATATTTTTATAACTATTCTTCTAAGCTTTATTCATTTTTAAAAGGGTTTCTCATAACTTTTGGAGCCTCTTTTGCAGTACAACCATTTGATAACTTCATTTAAAAAGTCCACAAAACTTTGGGAATGACATGTGATGTCCCTGGATCACTTTTATGCAAAAATCTCTGTTAGTCATTTGAAGATTTTGAGCCCTACCTCAATTTTTCTAATCTGGTTCAGTTTGTAGTTTGCACTACAACCTAACTAAATATTACTTTAAAAATTCCATGAAAATTTGGAGATGTCAGTAGATGTATATAATTCATTTTTATGCAAAAAAACCATTTGTGTTCTTTGGAAAAGTTGAGCAAACCATCCACATTTGTATTCTGGTCCAGTTTGGTAATTTGCACTGTGACCATATTTTATTTTGCTCTAGTGATCTTGGGATTTTTCCTGATATTAGTAGTTGCTACCAAACCATTAAGTCTAGGAGTTTGAGACCATTGGAATATTTTTGGTTCATACAATAACACCATTTTGTTTCTGTCCAGAGTTGTAGACTTGCAAAACTTGCATTAGGGATTTTTTGCTTTTGACAAACTAACCATGCCATCTTCTTGTGCATCTAAGGAGACCTTAACCTAGAAAGTGTGGTGGCCAGAAAGCATTTCTAGGTGCCCTTGGCATTCTGTCGAACACCTTGTGTTCATGAACAGAATTGGCATGCTTATGAACTTGCATTATGGACTTGCTCTAGCGGCCAAACCAGCATGTCCACTGAGCCTCCAGAGCATCCTATCATGATCCTGTTAAGTGTTGGCATAAGCTAGGACCTATAGACTGCCCTGGCAAATCGTTGAGCACCCTTTGTGCATGCCCAGAGCGCAAGCAGAGCGCGCGTTTTGCACGTGTGGTCTCCTGAGTCGCCGCGACCAGTTGCCGCCTCCCCCGCTCGTTCCAATCCTCTCCCCTATACCCTAGTGCTGCCTCGACACGCTCTGCTCCTCTCAGAGTGGCAGCGATGGCGCTTTGGCGGCACACCGACGCTCGTGACCAGCTCTACCATGGACGGTGCCGCCCGAGCCACACCCGCTCGTTAGCTCGCCCCTGGAGCAGTGCCCGCTCGTCCGCTACCTTTCGCCGCCATCCCCAGCCTCGACGCGTCGCGCTGCAAGCTATAGCAAGGTGGTTCGCCGATCTTATCCTCGGCCTCCGCCGTTCTTATCCTCGGAGCCGCGAAACCGACCTTCCGGCGCTATAAAAAGGGACGCTTGCGAGTTCTAGGGCACTCAAGCCGCCCCATTTGAACCCCGAAGCAGCCAAACGCCCAGAGAAGCCCGTCTTTCCCGTCTTCGACCCAGCCACCCGCCGCCTCGGATCGGTCAAATTCGAGCAAGCTAGTGCCTCCCTCGAGCCAGTAGCTTCGCCACTAGCTCACCATGCTCCTGTGATGCTGCTCTTGTTTTCAATTTGTCCCGGGACCAACCAAGCATGTTTTTCCTCTGTTGCCCGATGCCGTCGCCCGCCAAAGACCCCATCATCGGCAACTCCATCGACCTCCGTGCCCCTGGAGACCACCGAGAGGACCGTCCTAGTGCAGAGAAACCATTCCCGCCGTCGAAGCACCATGGGAAACCGCCGTTCGCCGGCGGCAATCGCCGGAGCTCCGGCTCCGCTCGGTCAGAGGAGGAGGGAGACGCGGGCGACTGGTCAAACCTAACCAATAGGCCCGAGGGACCCACTGTCAGTGACCCAACAACGGCCCGCTCTGGTTTAAGTGGAAGCGTAAACCCCAGAAGTACGTCTTCTTCGCCTCGAAAGCGTATTCTGATTTGAACCATTTTTTTATTATTAAAAACAGAACTTTGACTATTCTTTGATTGGCTATGACTTTTAAAATATAACTCCAATGGACCTGATTCTTTTTCTATTGTCTCCCAAATTCTATCTAGTTTATTTTCATATTTATTTGGAATTTTTCCAAACAACTTTTATGTGCTGTTTTTGAATTATGTATTAAATCGATGTATTTCCAAAATAGGAATTTGGAGAGAGAACAAAACTTTCGAAAGTTTTGTGATGCACCCTACCTCTCCACAACTTGAAGGCAAGCATTCTGAACCCTGGTATAATATTTGTCGTGTGTTGCTTGATGTGACTATAACATCGAGTTGACCTGAAGTATGCATTATTTCATGTGATGGCGTGATCATGTTTACAAATGCATGATGAAAATTCCTTGTTGTTCGAATTGATATGCTTGTGAAAGTATTCACCCTCGTATGCCGTTCATGCCTACCGAAAGGAATCAGAAGAAGTCTTTGTCTCGGGTAGACACAAGCTTGGTGCTGACATCTCATTGGAGCGAGAATGGTCAGTAAGGCATGAAGGGGTATGATGAGTGTGATTCTGTCTAATATCATGAAATATATTTGTTGTGCTAACCATGCAGAGAATACACAATCTCCTGAGTCGACCATAGATCGAGTCTTGTGCCAGTAACTCCCATACTTGTTTCGTACTACCACTTGTCCCTACAGTAGGTAGGGTACGGTTTAGTAAGTTGTCAACCCCTTTCTTTGCACACACCGTACAGAGAGGCCATGGTGGAGGATACCGGCTGCATCCGGTAGGCATGCCACCTGGTCCAGGGGCATGTGTGTTTCCAGTTGGAGCCGAGGGGGTAGCTCCCCTAGTTTGCGTGCGTTATAAATTTTGTGATCCCATGCTAATCGAGGTCGATATAGCCTCCCCACTTAGAGTTTTGCTTAACGAGTGTCGTGGGTGATTCCAGGCACCGGTAAGTTAAGCTGGTGTGTGCAGGTCAGGTGTGTTTTCAATTCAAAGACCGTAAGCGGAATTAGTCCCGATGGACTAAAGGAATCCATTACTCGTGGGTAAAGAGTACACCCTCTGCAGAGTTTATATCTATTCGAATAGCCGTGTCCGCGGTTAAGGACTACAGTATGGGATGGGTCAAGTGTTGGTCTTGTTGGAAATATGCCCTAGAGGCAATAAATAAAGTGTTTATTATTGTATTTCCTTGTTCATGATAATCGTTTATTATCCATGCTATAATTGTATTAATTGGAAACATGGATACATGTGTGGATACATAGACAAACACAATGTCCCTAGTATGCCTCTAGTGAACTAGCTCGTTGATTGAAAGATTGTTAAGGTTTCCTAGCCATGGACATGAGATGTCATTTGATAACGGGATCACATCATTAGGAGAATGATGTGATGGACAAGACCCAAACTACAAACATAGCTTATGATCGTGTCAGCTTATTGCTATTGTTTTCTGCATTTCAAGTATATGTTCCTATGACCATGAGATCATGCAACTCATAGATATCGGAGGAGTACCTTGTGTGTATCAAATGTCGCAACGTAACTGGGTGACTATAAAGGTGCTCTACAGGTGTCTCCGAGGGTGTCTGTTGAGTTGGCATGGATCAAGACTGGGATTTGTTACTCCGTGTGACGGAGAGGTATCTTAGGGCCCACTCGGTAATACAACATAACAATAAGCCTTGCAAGCAATGTGACTAAGTGTTGGTCATGGGATCTTGTATTATGGAACGAGTAAAGAGACTTGCCAGTAACGAGGTTGAACTAGGTATGGAGATACCGACGATCGAATCTCGGGCAAGTAACATACCGAAGAACAAAGGGAACATCATACGGGATTAACTGAATCCTTGACATAAAGGTTCGACCGATAAAGATCTTCATAGAATATGTAGGAACCAATGTGGACATCCAGGTCCCACCATTGGTTATTGACCATAGAGGTGTCTCGGTCATGTCTACATAGTTCTCGAACCCGCAGGGTCTGCACACTTAAGGTTTGGTGACGTTTCGGTAGTATAGAGTTATGTATGGTGGTGACCGAAGTTTGTTCGGAGTCCCGGATGAGATCCTGGACGTCACGAGGAGCTCCGGAATACCGAAGGTCTCCCGGTACACTATCGGCACTCCCGATACACTATCGATAAGCCCGAAACTTTTCCGGCGACCAAAACAGGACTTCCTATATCTGAATCTTTACCTCCGTGCATAGTTTCTCCTCTAGATCGGTTTTCTGCAGTGCTTAGGTGAAGCCCTGCCAGAATTGCTCCACCACCATCACCGGAGCGCCGTCAGGCTGCCGGAGAACTCTTCTTCCTCTCCACTCCTTCTTGCTGGATCAAGACGGTGGAGATCGTCATCAAGCTGTACGTGTGCTGAACGCGGAGGTGCCGTCCGTTCGGTACTAGATCGGAAGGATCATGATCAAGTTCGCGAGACGGATCGTGATCAAGTTCGTGGGACGGATCGTGATCAGATCGCGGGACGGATCGTGATTGGATCGCGGGACGAATCGTGATTGGATCGCAGGACGCACGGCGATTTGGATCGCGAAGACGTTCGACTACACCAACCGCGTTTCTTAACGCTTCCCGCTTAGCGATCCACAAGGGTATGTAGATCCACTCTCCCTCTCGTAGATGCTCATCACCATGGATAGATCTTCGTGTGCGTAGAATTTTTTTTGTTTCCCATGCAACGTTCCCCAACAATGGTATCAGAGCTAGGTCTATGTGTAGATGAGATCTCGAGTAGAACACAAAAGGTTTGTGGGCCTTGATGCTTACATTGCTTCCTCCCTTTGTCGGATTTTGGTTCAGCGGTATTGTGAGATGAAGCGGCCCGGACCAACATTACTCGTACGCTTACGAGAGACCGGTTCCCTCGACGCAACTTGTTGCCTAGATGGCTTGCGGGTGGCAGTTTCTCTCACTTTAGTTGGATCGGATTCGACAAAGGCGGTCCTTGAGAAGGTTGAATAGCAAATTATGTATCACCGTTGTGGTTTATGCGTAGTTGAGAATCGTTCTTGCTAGAAACCCATAGCAGCCACGTAAAACATGCAACAACAATTAGAGGACGTCTAACTTGTTTTTGCAGGGTATGTTGTGATGTGATATGGCCAATTACATGATGTGATATATGTGATGTGTGAGATTATCATGTGATGTATAGAATTTCACGACTTGCATGTCGATGAGTACGGCAACCGACAGGAGCCATAGGGTTGTCTTTAATTAGTGTATGACCTGCATGTCAATCATTAAGCGCTATGTAATGCTTTACTTTATCGCTAAATGGTAGCAATAGTAGTAGAAGCATGCAGGGCGTGACAACCTCGATGGCGACACGTTGATGGAGATCATGGTGTCGTGCCGATGACGATGAAGATCATGCCGGTGCTTTCAAGATGGAGATCTAAAGCACAAGTTCATGGCCATATCATGTCACTTATGAATTGCATGTGATGTTAATCCTTTTATGCACCTTGTTATGCTTAGTATGGCGGTAGCATTATAAGGTAATCCCTCACTTAAATTTCAAGATAAAATTGTGTTCTCCCCAAGTGTGCACCATTGCGAAAGTTCGTCGTGTTGAGACACCACGTGATGATCGGGTGTGATAGACTCTATGTTCACATACAACGGGTGCAAGCCAGTGTTGCACGTGCAGAACACTCGGGTTAAACTTGACGAGCCTAGCATGTACAGACATGGCCTCGGAACACAAGAGACCAAAAGGTCGAACATGAGTCATATAGTAGATATGATCAACATAATGACGTTCACCATTGAAGCCACCTCAACTCACGTGATGATCGGACTTGAGTTGGTGGATTTGGATCATGTGACACTCAGATGACCTGAGGGATGTCAATTTGAGTGGGAGCTTTAGTAATTTGATTAACTAAACTCATTATCTTGAGCAATGGTCTAAATGAACTTTGCATATTTATGTTGTAGATCAATGGCTCGCGCAGTAGCACCCCTGAATTTTAATGCGTTCCTAGAGAAAGCTAAACTGAAAGATGATGGAAGTAACTTTGTTGACTGGGCCCGTAATCTGAGGATTATCCTCACGGCTTCCCAGAAATCATATGTCCTTGATGCACCGCTTGGTGACCAACCAGAAGACATGACCTCCGAAGACGTTAAGAACGCTTGGGAGGCATGTACTGGAGATTACTCAATAGTTCAGTGTGCAATATTGTATGGCTTAGAACAGGGACTTCAAAGACGTTTTGAACGTCATGGATCATATGAGATGTTCCAGGAGTTGAAGTTTATCTTTCAGAAGAACGCCCGGATCGAGAGGTATGAAACCTCCGATAAGTTCTATGCTTGCAAGATGGAGGAGAACGGGTCTATCAGTGAACATATACTCAGAATGTCTGGGTATTCAACTCGTCTAGCGGAGTTGGGAATTGCCCTTCCGCCAGAGGCGATCACTGACAGAGTTCTTCAATCACTGCCACCTAGTTACAAGAGCTTTGTGATGAACTATAACATGCACGGGATGAACAAGTCAGTCGCCGAGCTGTTTGCGATGCTAAAAGTCACTGAGTCTGAAATCCAGAAAGAACATCAAGTGTTGATGGTCAATAAAACCACTAGTTTCAAGAAAAATGGCAAAGTCAAGGGCAAGGGCAAGAAGGGTAAAACCAAGAAGGATGGCAAAGCAGTTGTCACTCCTGTAAAGAAGCCTAAGCATGGACCCAAGCCAAAAACTGAGTGCTTTCATTGCAAGGGAACTGGTCACTGGAAGCGGAACTGCGCCAAGTACCTGGCTGACAAGAAGGCGGCCAACGACAAACAAGGAACTACGGAATAAACAAAGGCTGGCAAAGGACGAAGTGACGATGCGCGTGGGAAATGGTTCCAATGTTGATGTGATCGCCGTCGGCACGCTCTCTCTTCGATTACCATCTGGATTAGTGATGAACCTGAATAATTGTTATTTAGTGCCTGCGTTAAGCATGAACATTATATCTGGATCTTGTTTATTGCGAGACGGTTACTCCATTAAATCAGAGAATAATGGTTGTTCTATTTATATGAGTAATATCTTTTATGGTCATGCACCCAATATGAGGGGTTTATTCATATTGAATCTTGATAGTGATGATATACATGTTCATAACATTGATGCCAAAAGATGTAGAGTTGATAATGATAGTACCACTTTCTTGTGGCACTGCCGTTTGGGTCATATTGGTGTAAAACGCATGAGGAAGCTCCATGCTGATGGACTTTTGGAGTCACTTGATTTTGAATCACTTGACACATGTGAACCATGCCTCATGGACAAGATGACTAAAACGCCGTTATCCGGAACAATGGAACGTGCAAGTGACTTGTTGGAAATCATACATACTGATGTGTGCGGTCCAATGAATGTTGCAGCGCATGGTGGATATCATTATTTTCTCACCTTCACCGATGACTTAAGTAGATATGGGTATATTTACTTAATGAACACAAGTCTGAAACGTTTGAAAAGTTCAAGCAATTTCAGAGTGAAGTTGAGAATCATCGTAACAAGAAGATTAAATTCCTGCGATCTGATCAAGGAGGTGAGTATCTGAGTTATGAGTTTGGCAGTCACTTAAGACAATGTGGAATTGTTTCACAGTTGACACCGTCTGGAACACCACAGCGTAATGGTGTGTCCAAATGTTGTAATCGAACCTTATTAGATATGGTGCGATCTATGATGTCTCTTGCTGATTGCCACTATCGTTTTGAGGTTATGCATTGGAGACAGCTGCATTCACTTTAAATAGGGCACCATCAAAATCCGTTGAGACGACGCCATATGAACTGTGGTTTGGCAAGAGGCCAAAGTTGTCGTTTCATAAAGTTTGGGGATGTGATGCTTATGTCAAAAAGCTTCAACCTAAAAAGCTAGAACCCAAAGCGGAGAAATGTGTCTTCATAGGATACCCGAAAGAGACAGTCGGGTATACCTTCTATCTCAGATCCGAAGGCAAAGTGTTTGTCGCTAAGAACGGTACATTTCTTGAGAAAGAGTTTCTCTCGAAAGAATTGAGTGGGAGGAAAATAGAGCTTGATGAGGTTATTGAACCTTTACTTCAACCAGAGAGTAGCGCAGCACAGAAAGATGTTTCTGTAGAGCCTACGATAGTTGAAGAGGAAGTTAATGATGATGATCATGAAGCTTCGGATCAAGTTACTATTGAACCTCGTAGGTCGACAAGGGCGTGTACTGCTCCTGAGTGGTACGACAACCCTGTCTTGGAGGTCATGTTGTTGGACAACAATGAACCTACGAGCTATGGAGGAGCGATGATGGGCCCGGATTTCGAGAAATGGTTAGAGGCCATGAAATCCGAGATGGCATCCATGTATGAAAACAAAGTGTGGACTTTGGAAGTATTACCTAAAGGGCGAAAGGCCATTCAGAACAAATGGATCTTTAAGAAGAAGACGGACGCGGACGGTAATGTCACCGTCCATAAAACTCGACTTGTGGCAAAGGGTTTTTCACAAGTTCAAGGAGTTGACTACGATGAGACCTTCTCACCCGTAGCGATGCTTAAGTCCGTCAGAATCATGTTAGCAATAGCTGCTTATTTCGACTATGAAATTTGGTAGATGGATGTCAAAACAGCAGTCCTCAATGGTTTTCTTGAGGAAGAGTTGTATATGATGCAACCAGAAGGTTTAGTTGATCCAGAGAATGCTGACAAAGTTTGCAAACTCCAACGATCCATTTATGGGCTGGTGCAAGCATCTCGGAGTTGGAATAAGCGCTTTGATGAGGTGATCAAAGCGTTTGAGTTTATACAAGTTTATGGAGAAGCTTGTATTTACAAGAAAGTGAGTGGGAGCTCTATAGTGTTTCTAGTGTTATATGTGGATGACATATTGCTAATTGGAAACAATATAGAAATGCTGGAAAGCGTGAAGGAATATTTGAACAAGAGTTTTTCAATGAAGGACCTAGGAGAAGCTACTTTCATATTAGGCATTAAGATCTAGAGATAGATCGAGACGCTTGATAGCACTTTCACAGAGCACATACCTTGATAAAGTTTTGAATAAGTTTAAAATGTATTAGACCAAGAAGGGGTTCTTGCCTGTGTTACAAGGTGTGAAGTTGAGTAAGACTCAATGCCCAGTGACTGCAGAGGATAGAGAAAAGATGAGTGTCATCCCCTATGCTTCAGCCATAGGCTCTATGATGTATGCAATGTTATGCACAAGACCCGATGTCACCCTTGCCATAAGTATGTCCGGAAGGTTTCAAAGTGATCCTGGAATGGAGCACTAGGCAGCGGTCAAGAATATCCTTAAGTACCTGAACAGGACTAAGGAAATGTTTCTCGTTTATGGAGGTGATGAAGAGCTCGTCATAAAGGGTTACGTCGATGCAAGCTTTGACACTGATCCAGATGACTCTAAGTCACAAACTAGATACGTATTTATTCTCAACAGGGGAGCGGTAAGCTGGTGCAGTTCCAAGCAAAGCGTGGTAGCCGATTCTACATGCAAAGCGGAGTACATCGCAGCCTCGGAGGCGGCAAAGGAAGGTGTCTGGATGAAGCAGTTCATGACAGATCTTGGAGTAGTGCCCAGTGCACTGAAACCACTGAACCTGTTTTGTGACAACACTGGTGCCATTGCTCTGGCCAAGGAACCAAGGTTTCATAAGAGGACCAGACACATAAAGCGATGCTTCAACTCCATCCGCGATTACATCGAGGAGAAGGACATAAATATTTGCAAAGTGCACACGGATCTGAATGTTGCAGACCCGTTGACTAAACCTCTTCCAAGGGCTAAACATGATCAACACCAGAACTGCATGGGGGTTCGATTCATTACAATGTAAATCACATAGTGATGTGAACTATATTATTGACTCTAGTGCAAGTGGGAGACTGTTGGAAATATGCCCTAGAGGCAATAAATAAAGTGTTTATTATTATATTTCCTTGTTCATGATAATTTTTTATTATCCATGCTATAATTGTATTGATTGGAAACACATCACATGTGTGGGTAAATAGACAACACTTGGCCCCTAGTATGCCTCTAGTGAACTAGCTCGTTAATCAAAGATGGTCAAGGTTTCCTAGCCATTGACATGTGATGTCATTTGATAATGGGATCACATCATTAGAAGAATGATGTGATGGACAAGACCCAAACTACAAACATAGCATATGATCGTGTCAGTTTATTGCTATTGTTTTCTACATGTCAAGTATATGTTCCTATGACCATGGGATCATGCAACTCACGGACACCGGAGGAGTGCCTTGTGTGTATCAAACGTCGTAACGTAACCGGGTGACTATAAAGGTGCATTACAAGTATCTCCGAGGGTGTCTGTTGAGTTGGCATGGATCAAGACTGGGATTTGTTACTCCGTGTGACATAGAGGTATCTCAGGGCCCACTCGGTAATACAACATCACAATAAAGCCTTGCAAGCCATGTGGATTAGTGTTAGTCACAGGATCTTGTATTACGGAACGAGTAAAGAGACTTGCTGGTAACGAGGTTGAACTAGGTATACAGATACCAACGATCGAATCTCGGGCAAGTAACATGCCGAAAAACAAAGGGAACATCATACGGGATTAACTAAATCCTTGACACAGAGGTTCGACCGATAAAGATCTTCGTAGAATATGTAGGAACCAATATGGGCATTCAGGTCCCGCTATTGGTTATTGATCGTAGAGGTGTCTCGGTCATGTCTACATAGTTCTCGAACCCGCAGGGTCTGCACACTTAAGGTTTGGTGACGTTTCGATAGTATAGAGTTATGCATGGTGGTGACCAAAGGTTGTTTGGAGTCCCGGATGAGATCCCGAACGTCACGAGGAGCTCCGGAATGGTCCGGAGGTAAAGATTATTATATAGGAAGTCTTGTTTGGGTCGCCGGAAAAGTTTCGGGCTCATCGGTAGTGTACCAGGAGTGCCGGTAGTGCACTGGGGGACCATCAGGAGGGGTATTTTGACCCAAGAGGCTACATGGTCTGTGGGAAGGTGAATACCAGCCCTTAGTGGGCTGATGGAAGTCCCACACAAGGCCCATGCGGCTAGGAAGAAAAGCCCAAAAGGAAAAAGGTGGAAAAAGGCAAAAAGGAACAAATAAGGAAGGAGTCCTAATCCTACTAGGAGTGGAGGAGGAGGACTCCTCCCTCCTTGGTTCGGCCGAAGCCTAGGGCTGGCCCCTTGAGGGCCAAGCTTCCTCCTCCCCTCCTCCTATATATACTAGTGGTTTTGAGGGTTTTTTGCACAGAATTTTCTACCACGTGCTGCCCTCTTCTCCAATGCATAGTTTCTCCTCTAGATCGGTTTTCTGCAGTGCTTAGGCGAAGCCCTGCCGGAACAGCTCCACCACCATCGCCGGAGCGCCGTCATGCTGCCGGAGAACTCTTCCACCTCTCCGCCACCTCTTGCTGGATGAAGAAGGCGGAGATCGTCATCAAGCCGTACGTGTGCTGAACGCGGAGGTGCCATCCGTTTGGTGCTAGATCGGGATGGATCATGATTGGATCGCGGGACGCTTGGCGATTTGGATCGCGAAGACATTCAACTACATCAACCGCGTTTCTTAACGCTTCCCGCTTAGCGATCTACAAGGGTATGTAGATCCACTCTCCCTCTCGTAGATGCTCATCACCATGGATAGGTCTTGCGTGAACGTAGGAAATTTTTTGTTTCCCATGCAACGTTCCCCAACAGTTTAATGCTATGGTTAGACTTTGTCTTAATACTTTTCTCGTACTTGCGGATGCTTGCGAGAGGGTTAATCATAATTAGGTTGTTAGTTCAAGTAAGAACAACACCTTAGCACCGGCCCACCCACATATCAAATTATTAAAGTAGCGAATACGAACCAAACCAACATGATGAAAGTGACTAGATAAAATTTCTGTGTACCCTCAAGAACACTTTGCTTATCATAAGAGATTGTTTTGACCTGTCATTTGCCCCAAAAGGATTGTGCTACCTTGTTGCACCTTACCTATTGTTACCGTTACTTGCTCGTTACAAATTATCTTGCTATCAAACTACTTTCTACTTACAATTTCAGTACCTATAGAAAATACCTTGCTGAAAACCGCTCATCATTCCTTATGCTCCTTGTTGGGTTCGACACCCTTACTTATCGAAAGGACTACGATTGATCCCCTATACTTGTGGGTCATCACCGAACCCCTCATACCCTTCTCAAATGTCCGGGCAGGCCGTCCGGTCACTAACCGATCACGGAAAAGTGACCTAGACGGGTCTCTCAAACTGGCCTCAAACGCTTGGGTTGACCAGCATCCCTCATATCCAGCCCGAATATGGGGGAGACCGGGCGCGCCCGGGAACGCCTACCACATCGTCCTAACAGTGTGGTCTCACGCGGACTCGCCGGGAAACCCGACGGTCTGACGGCCGCCTTGACCATTAGAGCGGTCTGAACGTCGCGTGGCGCCGCTCCGGCTCCCTACCTGAGGTTAGGGCTGGCTATTTAAGTCGGTCGGTGCCCCCAAGCCCTAGCATATCCGTTGCCTCCCTCTCTCAGCCGCCACCCAAGCACGTCCGCCTCCTCTCGCACTCCCCTCTCCGTCAGGATGGTCCGCTGGCTCATCACCACCTACGCGCAGCTCACGCCGGAGCGGCACCTACAAATCGAGGCGGAGATCCAGGCTCGCCGCGCCGCCCGTATCGCTATGGGTCTCCCTCCGGACTCGCCAGAGACGGATGAGGAGGAGGGGGAGTAGTAGTAGGAGGAGGAGCAGCTGAAGACCATGAGGACGTCCCCGAGGAAGAGGATCCCGGCTTGAGCATGACGAAGACGGAGGCGGAGTTCGCCGTCGCCCAATCGGAGAAGATGATGGAGCAGCAGGCCATCTTGGGTTCCATCCGGGGTGAGGCCAAGTTGGAGGCCAACCGTCGGCTCATCCGACAGAGGCAGGCGGAGGCCGACGTCCTCTTCGACGAGCCGAAGATGGAGATCGAGACAGAGGAGGCCGCAGCGGGGCTGACGGAGGCGCTGGAGGGGGCGGAGCTGCGGCAGGCGGCCATTTATCTGTGGAAGGGCACGAAGATCGTCGACATCTCCGACGAGGAGTCGATAGGTTCTACGCAGTACGTATATTTTATATCTTGCATGCTTTTGTATGAATTTAAGGAGTCTAATATGAAATGTCCGGCTATAGAATAATTTTTTTGAGACGTGATCGGTCAGCGTCCATGTGCGTTTGAGGAGTCGGATTTGCAAGGTCGGCTGATGCTCTAAGGTGAGTCATTCTTTCGACAAGATGCGGTGGTTTGTCCAGCCCGATTTTGCCATGGTGTGCGTCGGTGCGTGTGCACCGAGTGGTGTAACCAGTGGCGAAGGCAGAGGGTGGACATTGTGGTCCACGGCCCACCCCGAGATTAGGAATTGACAATTATACCACAAAAATATTCTAAAGAAAATAAAATAAAACCAAAATTACATGCACAATTACATTGTTGGCCCACCTAGCCTATAGCGCTAGGTCCGTCGCTGGTGTAACTGTACGAGAGTGTCTAGGTTTCAGTCGATTAAGACTTCGCAAAGTCTCTGTCAAATAATATAGTATGCAAAAAAAAACTATTAAAAAATGTTTGCATGAATCTTGATGTAAGATCAACGGTTTATTGTATCGATTGAGAAATCTCGTCGACTGATTTTTAACAAAGGTATATTCGATCTGGGTGTTCCGAGAAAAATCTTGATGGACTCGTTCCTACATTTGGTTAAACTATTACTAATTAATCTGTGAATAATTTTCAGTACGTGCACCCATCTAGGCTCATCATCATGTATAGCAACTTGTCGACTAATTAATTCCACGGGACTTCAGCGACATATCGTCGTTGCTTCCCCGGAACCATCCGCTGTGTCGTCAGCCGTATATGTGTATACTGACGCGATCATTTTGTATCGTCCACTCTGCCGTTGCTTTATAAGTCGATCGTGACCGAGAACAATTTCATGGCCATTTAGCCAACGGTTTGACTGAGCTTAAGAAGATCAATACCCACGGTTAACATAGTGGGACGTACATACGTACTCCATGGCAACTCCGGTCGGTAAGTGGCCGTGGGTCGGGATCGGGACGGCCATGACCGTCGTCACCGTGTGGTCCTGCTCCAAGTTGCCGGACTACATCCACGACGAGCTGAGGCACTTCATCACCAAGTGGACGCCGCTCGTCGCCGCCTACTTCAACCCCTACGTCCAGCTCACCATCTCCGAGCAGAGCGACGAGCAGTTCCGCCGGAACGAGCTCTTCGACGACATCTCCGCCTACCTCACTGACAAATGCGCCCACAGCGCCCGCAGGCTCAAGGCCGAGCTGGGGAAGGACGGCAGGCTCCCGGAGATCACCCTGGACGACAACGTGCACGTCACCGACAACCACGGAGGCGCGCGCATCTGGTGGTACGCGTCCAACAAGGGCCCCAGCTACAGGATCCCGAGCACAGCGGTCAGCTTCTTTGCCGCCGACGCCGAGCCCCGGCTCTACCAGGCAGTGTTCCACAAGCGCCACCGCGACGTCGTGCTCGGCACCGACCTGCCGCACGCGCTGGCCAAGGGCCGCGATCTCATCGCCACCATGGCCAGGGAGAGGCGGTTGTTCACGAACCACCGGCCGGGGAACAGGAGCACCTGGTGCCACGTGCCATTCGAGTACCCGGCCACCTTCGACAAGCTCGCCATGGACCCTGTCCAGAAGAAGGAGATCATCGACGATCTGGAGGCGTTCATGGATGGCAAGCAGTACTACTCAGACGTGGGCAAGGCGTGGAAGCGCGGGTACCTGCTGCACGGGCCCCCGGGCACGGGCAAGTCAACGCTGATCTCGGCCATGGCCAACAAGCTCAACTACGACGTCTACGACCTCGACCTCACGTCCGTCAAGAACAACGCGGAGCTGCGGAAGCTCTTCATCGAGACCAAGGGCAAGTCCATCATCGTCATCGAGGACATCGACGCCATCGAGGTCGACCTCGCCGGAAACCGCAAGGTCGCCGACAAGAAGGGCGCCGGCGGCAGCTGCTGCGACCCGCTGGACCCCAACAAAGATGACGGCAGCAAGGTGACGCTCTCCGGTCTGCTCAGCTTCGTGGACGGGCTGTGGTCGGCGAGCGGCGGCGAGCGGGTCATCGTCTTCACCACCAACCGCGTCGACATGCTCGACCCGGCGTTGACCCGCCGTGGGAGGATGGACATGCACATCGAGATGTCCTACTGCCGTTTCGGGGCCTTCAAGGTGCTCGCCAAGAACTACCTCAAGGTAGAAGACCACGACTCGTTCGACGAAATACGGAAGCTGCTCGATGACACCGACACGTCGCCCGCTGACGTGGCACATAACCTCATGCCCAAATGCAAAAAGAGGAGGAGGGACGACGACTCCGATAGGTCGTCCAGTGACGTGGCGCGTACGGACGCCGACACTTCCTTGGCAGGTTTAGTTGACACCCTGAAAAAAGCCAGGAGGGAATCAGTAACGGCTCCGGCCGCCGTGAAACTTTGAGATGACTGTCATACCGACCTATTTCTTGGTGATGTATGTCCAACATGTAACATTTTCCTCCTTGGTGTGTGTATATATATATATGAAAAATACATCCTATGATCTCCCATTTCTTATATACTATCATGTGGTAGTATATATACTACTTTATTATTTTTAGTATGTTCATATATTATATCTAAGATACTTCAAAGTGAATTCTATGAAAAAATTGCAAGTTGACTCATATTTTTATTATATTTATAAAATACGTACATATTTGTACGTAAAAAAGTATATGCTCAAAATATGAGACATACTACCAAATTTTTTGTATATATACTACCTAAATATTCTTATATACTACATACTACGTGTACATACCCTTTAGAATAATATATACTACCTATAGCATACGGAATAAAAATGGGAATAACTACACCCGGTCGTACCAAACATTTGTCATATATATGTGTGTGTGTGTGTGTATGTAAGTTGTCAACACCATCATAAGAGACTGGTTCGGAGTGACATGACTGACGATGAAAATCTTGCCGTCTTCGGTCATGGTGGACAATAGCGGCGTCTTAGGTATCGTTTCCTTGTCGAAGGGATCGTCGTTGCGGTCGTCGTTACCTCGCTCCGTATAATGACGACGCCTTCGGTGTTGTTCTCCCCCGAAGACACCGTTTTAGAGGAGGGCTTGGCTGAAGGTGCTAAGAGGTGGAGCGGTGTTGCCTCTACTACATCGACGACGACATGTCTTGGCGACGTGACATCGACGACGACATGTCTTGGCGACGTGACACAGTGTAGTCTCGGCGATGAACGTATGACGGAGCTACAACAAAATTCCGTCCGTTATATAAATTAACTTGAACATAGGCGTTGTTTCTTGTTCACCGAGTAGTATATTACTCATGCGGTTGCTTTAAGTAAGGATGGCCATGGCATAGTTTTGCCCCAACGTGGCTTTACTAGTGGATGGACGTGTGCAGGGTAGTGACACTGTCGGACGTCGTGGTGACATGGAGTCGTGGATGGCAGTTGGACATGGCAAGGTCAATGTGTTGATCCCTCTGAAAAACGAGACGACGGAAGATGACGGATGTGGATTCTCGAGCCTGCTCATGCGATGCGTGATGAGGGTCTGCTAGGCTGGTTGATGCACTCGGACCACCATGTGGCGGCTTGGTGAGGTCATCGGATTAGATGGTGTGTATTGGTGCAGGGTCATGATACATCATCAAACTTGTAGGTGTAATGACAGAGATCGCCACGAAGATGGCTTTAGTTTGTTTCACGTATTTATTTTATAAGACTCTGTTGAATGATATAATAAAGATGTATATGTGCATCCTTGAACGCAAAGGCGAGGGTAAACCCTCCTTTTTGAAGAAGAAAAAAACTACATTGACCTTTCATTCGCAATATATATTAACAACGAACAAAGGAGTGACAAAAAATAATATTACGAGAAAAAATGAAGAAATTGGACCAATACACACCTTTATGGTTGAGGTAAGAGCATCTCTAACCAATCCATTAAAACCCCATAACTCCTCATTACTCCTAGGCCACGAGGTCACATGCCTTGACCCCACGACGCGATGCGCTTCGTGATCTCAACGCCGTCCTCCTCAGCGACAAGCTCCTAGTCGATGTTGTCGTCGTCCCTCGAGCTAGTTTCAGATCCGAACGTGGCGATACAGACGACCGAAGGGACACACCAATGATGAAAAGGAGAGTGGGATGAGAGGAGCAAGAGTGTGAGTGGACTAGAGTTGCTAGGGTTAGGGTTTGATCCACTCTCGACAAGGAGATTTTGTGGGTCAATGGTGGACCGGAATAGTCTGGTCTGATGTGGCAGTGTTATCCGAACGTGTGTTGTCCGGACAGTCTAGATAAATACGTGTTTTATGTGCCTCTGTTGGAGGTGCTATTTTCTTGTCTGGACATACGGGAAGGCTTGGATGCAAATGCCACGTCTTGTTTCTTGAATTTTTTCAAAACTACTACCGAATTTGTACCAAATTCGAAAACTGTATGCCCTAATTCAAAAAAAAAAACAGAAATGCTACCCCGTCGGCCTCGGGTGGGCCGAAGAGGGGCCTCTCGCCTTGCGGGAGTCCGAAGAGGGGCCTATCGGCTTGCGGCCGGCCGAGGAGGGCCCGTCGGCCCGCCCGGTGGCCGAAAAGAGGCCCGTCGGCCTGCGGGCGGCCGATGAGGGCCCGTCGGCCTCCAGACGGCCGAAGTGCCCCTGGATAAGGCCGACCGGGACCTTCTTCCTCCTATGGTCGTTGCCTCTCTCTCTCTCTCTCTCTCTCGTTTCTCTTAGCCATTTTCCACCCCGTGTCGATCTCCTCCCTCCTCCACCCATTTTCCTATCTAACCCGCAGAAACAAGAGATCATAGCCTTCTCCACCAGTCTACGGTATCTTTTTGTGCCATGGCGTAGTTTTTTGTGCGTTTGGAGGAGCCATGGTGGGGTGGAGGAGGTGTGGCTGGTGAGGAGGTGGTGGGGTGGAGAGGAAGAAGAAGGGGACACACGCGTCGAAGGTATACCATTTTCGTCACTAATTTTCTATGAGTTGTATATTTTATTTAGTGTACGTAGTCAATTTAGTGTACGTTTATTGAGTTTATTTAGTGTAGTCATTTTAGTGTACGTTTTTGTAGTGTACGTTTATTTAGTGTATGTTTATTTAGTTTATTTAGTGTAGTCATTTTAATGTAAGTTTATTTAGTATACGTTTATTTAGTGTACGTAGCCCTGAGAATAATTTTGTTTGTTACGATTAATGAGAAGGTGGCAATGTCTGGCAGGTGAAAATGTCTGAATCAGTAAACTTGACTGTTTATTACGACCCTGGTAATGTTCGATATAATGAATTGGGGGTTGATCTTAACGAGTTTAAAAAAGGCGTCATGACACTTTCAGACCCGGACAGTCTGGACATTAGACATTTGAAGCACTGGTTGACTATTAGTTTTGGGCTGGATCCTGAAGTATGTTCCGTCAGTATTCATGCATTGTGGATCAAATCCTGTAAAAATGTCAAGTGGGAGTTGATGCCGATAGATAGGAGCCAACATTGGTTGACCCTGTTAAGTCGTTGTCGAGACCGAAGAATCCACCCATATGCCCTAGTGCAACCAGTGGCGAAGGCGCAGAATATCGTACAACTCCACGTGGGGTATGAACTAGGCCAGGGTAGTCAAGTGGCTAACGAGATTTATTTATCTGGGTCACGGCCACCGGATGTGGATGCTAGCCAAGCCGAGAAAGAGTCAGACTATGTGACGCACAATGTTTGTGGTCATGATACTGGGTAGAGTATTCAATCAATAGTATTAGCTGGTTCTGTTGTTGCTGATGGGGATGAGGAAGACGATGAAATGCAGAGGGTGATGGAGGAAGAGGATGAGGATGGCTTTGCAGAGGATTTGGATTCTGAAAATTCGGAGGATGAAGTGGAGCTACCGATTCCTTTTGCATGGGATCAGGACATATCCACCGGTATTACTGTCAACGATGGTCATGAGACTCCATATCAATATAATCTGAACCAAGTCCAGATAGGGGCTATGTCTGACACAAGGAAAAAGTTGAAGTATGCGGTGATAGTGGATAAGAAAGATATGGAAGCAAAACACATTGAGACAAGAGTGAAGGTTGGACGGAATTATGACATTCCATATGGGAAGGCTTGGAGGGCTAAACAGAAGGCTATGAAGGAAAGGTTTGGGACATTCTTCGACTCATATGATAATGTTGTTCGTTGCTACTTCTCGAGCATGGGTTGGTTTTCGTGAAGAGTAACGGTTGATGCAGCAAAGTAGATAAGTATTTCCCTCAGTTGTTGAGAACCAAGGTATCAATCCAGTAGGAGATATAAGCAAGTCCCCAATAGGTGTACCTACACAAAGAATCAAACTCTTGCACCCAACGCTATAAAGGGGTTGTCAATCCCTTTAAGGTTACTTGCAAGGATGAGATCTGATAGAGATAGATTGCTTCAACTGAAAGTAAAACAATAGGTAAAATTAATGCAACAAAGTATTTTTGATATTTTTGGTTTTAGATATGAAAGTATAAGATGGAAAATAGACCTGGGGGCCATAGGTTTCACTAGAGGCTTCTCTCATGATAGCAAGCATTACGGTGGGTAAACAAATTACTGTCGAGCAATTGATAGAAAAGCGAATAATTATGAAGATATCCAAGGCAATGATTATGCATATAGGCATCACGTCCGTGTCAAGTAGACCGAAACGATTCTGCATCTACTACTATTACTCCACACATCGACCGACTCCTACCTGCATCTAGCATATTAAGTTCATAAAGAACATAGTAACGCATTAGGTAAGATGACATGATGTAGATGGATAAACTCAAACAATATGATGAAAACCCCATCTTGTTATCCTTGATGGCAACAATACAATACGTACCTTGCTACCCCTACTTTGTCACTGGGTGAGGACACTTCAAGATTGAACCCAAAACTAAGCACTTCTCCCATTGCAAGAATTATCAATCTAGTTGGCCAAACCAAACCAATAACTCGAAGAGACTTGCAAAGATATGAAATCATGCATGTAAGAATTCAGAAAATACTCAAATAATATTCATGGATAATCTGAACATAAACACACAATTCATCGGATCTCGACAAACACACCGCAAAAGAGTATTACATCGGATAGATCTCCATGAAGATCATGAAGAACATGGTATTGAAGAGCAAAGATTGAGAAGAAGCCATCTAGCTACTAACTATGGACCCGAAGGTCTGTGGTGAACTACTCACGCATCATCGGAGGGGTAACGGAGTTGATGTAGATGCCCTCCGTGATCGAATCCCCCTCCGGCAAATTACCGGAAAAGGATCCAAGATTGGATCTCTCGGGAACGGAGGCTTCTGGCGGAAAAAAAGTGTTTTCCTGGCTTGTTATGATAATGACGGAATATTTGGAAATTTATGGGACAAAGATTAGGGTTTGGGGAGCTACCGTGGGTCCACAAGCTTGCTCGACGCGCCCTACCCCTCGGCGCGGCCCTAGGGCTTGTGGCCCCACGGTGGCTTCTCTGCCTTGGTTCTCAAGTCTCGTAGTTTCCTTTCGTTCCAGAAAAAATCATTCCGAACGTTTTATTCTGTTTGGACTCCATTTGATATTCCTTATCTGCGAAACTCAAAAACAAGGAAAAAGCAGAAACTCACACTAGGCTCTAGATTAATAGGTTAGTCTTAAAAATAATATAAAATAGCATATTAATGCATATAATACATCCAAAACAGATAATATAATAACATGGAACAATCAAAAATTATGGATACGTTGGAGACGTATCATCATCCCCAAGCTTAATTCCTGCTCGTCCTCGAGTAGGTAAATGATAAAACATAATTTTTGATGTGGAATGCTACATAACATATTTAACCATGTAATATTCTTTATTGTGGCATGAATATTCAGATCCGTTAGATTCAAAACAATAGTCTAATATTGACTTAAAAACAGTAATACTTCGAGCACACCAACAAGGTAGTCGTGTCCTTTTGAAATAACATGGCCTTAGAAAGTTATACCTACAAAATCATATGGTCTGGCTGTGCTCCATCTTCCCCACACAAAGTATCTAAATCATGCACAACCCCGATGAACAAGTCAAGCAATTGTTTCACACTTTCGGTGTTCTCAAACCTTTTCAACTGTCACGCAATACATGAGCGTGAGCCATGGATATAGCATTATAGGTGGAATAGAATACGGAGGAGGTGCAAGGGAAAAAGGAGAAGATAGTCTCACATCAACTAGGCGTATCAACGGGTTATGGAGATGCCCATCAATAGATATCAATGTGAGTGAGTAGGGATTGCCATGCAACAAATGCACTTAGAGCTATAAGTGTATGAAAGCTCAAAAAGAAAACTAAGTGGTCATGCATAATGAATATCCACTATTTATATGAAAGTGACAAAATAGGAGACTCTCTATCATGAAGATCATGGTGCTACTTTGAAGCACAAGTGTGGAAAAAGGTAGTAGCAATTGTCCCTTCTCTCTTTCTCTCATTTTTTTATTTTGATGGGCTTCTTTGGCCTCTTTTTTTGTTTGGGCTTCGTTGGCCTCTTTTATTTTTTTGTAAAGTACGGATACTCATCCCAACTTGTGAGGGAGTCATAGCCTCCATCACCCTTTTCTCTCACGGGACAATGCTCAATTAATGAAAAATCATCACACTTTTATTTACTTATAACTCAAAGAAAAAGAAATTACAACTCGATTCCTATGAAAAAATATGACTCTATATGCAATATGAAGTGATGATGCAAGTCATAGAAAAACTACATGGTGGAAGTTGCATGGAAATATATCTCGGAATGGCTATGGAAATGCCATGATAGGTAGGTATGGTGGCTGTTTTGAGGAATATATGGTGTCTGTTTTGAGGAAGGAGGGTTTGGTGTACCGGCAAAAGTTGCGCGGTACTAGAGAGGCTAGCAAAGGTGGAAGGGTGAGAGTGCGTATAATCCATGGACTCAACATTAGTCATAAAGAACTCACATACTTATTGCAAAAGTCTATTAGTTACAAACAAAGCATTAGACACATGCTCCTAGGGGAGAGGTTGGTAGGAGTTAACCATCGCGTGCTCCCGACCCTCACACAAAGGTCGACAATCATTAAACAAATCATGCTCCCACTTCGTTACATAACGGTTCACCATACATGCATGCTATGGGAATTACAAGATTTAACACATGTATCTCTTCCAATTCACAACTACTCACTAGCATGACTCTCATATTACCATCTCTATTATCTCAAAACTATATGCAAGGAATCGAACTTCTCATAGTTTTTAATGCACTTAATATGAAAGTTTTTACTATATCCCTCTTGGATGCCCATTATATTAGGACTAAATTCATAACCTAAACAAATTAACATGCTGTTTTAAGAAACCCTTAAAATAATATAAGTGAGGAACGAGAGTTCAATAATTTCTATAAAATATAACACCACCATGCTCTATAAAGATATAAGTGAAGCACTAGAGCAACATTGCCTAGCTCAAAAGATATAAGTGAAGCACATAGAGTATTCTAACAAAATCATGATTCAGCGTGTCTCTCTCAAAATATGTGTGCAGAAAGGATGATTGTGGCAAACTAACAAGCAAAGACTCATATCATACAAGACGCTCCAAGCAAAACACATATCATGTGGTGAATAAAAATATAGCCTCAAGTAAATTTACCAATGGATTGAAGACGAAAGAGGGGATGCCTTCCGGGCATCCCCAAGCATAGGCTTTTTTGTATCCTTGAATATGACTTGGGGTTCCTTGGGCATCCCCAAGCTTAGGCTCTTGCCACTCTTTATTCCATAGTCCATCAAATCTTCACCCAAAAATTGAAAACTTTACAACACAAAACTCAACAGAAAACTCATGAGATCCGTTAGTATAAGAAAAATAAATCACCACTTGAGGTACTATTGTGAACTCATTCTTTAGATGTATTTGTGTAATACCTATTGTATTATAACTTTTCCATGACTCATACCCCCCGATACGACCCATAGATAAATCAAAATAAGCAAACAACACAAAGAAAACAGAATCTATCAAAAACATAATAGTCTTTAGCAATCTGTAAACTTCTAATACTTCTGGAACTCTGAAAATTCTGAAAAATAGGAAAATCAGGGAAATTTGTATATCAATCTTGTGTAAAAATTTCAGTTCAATTAAACGCTCTGAAACAATTAGAAAATTCCTGGACTGAGCGCAAAAGTTTCTGTTTTTCAGCAAGATCAAATCAACAACTACCATAGATCACCCCAAAGGTTTTACTTGGCTCAAACACTAATCAAAACTCAAAAACACAATTACTACAGAATTAATAATGTGCCAAAAACACAAAAGTAGAAGCAAAAAGCAGAAAGCAAAATAAAATTGGGTTGCCTCCCAACAAGCACTATTGTTTAACCCCCCTAGCTAGGCAAAACGCAAAAGATCTAGGTATTGTCATATTTGATATGTAATCCAAAAGTAAATCTCATAATAGATTCATAAGGAAATCTTATTTTCTTTCTAGGAAAGTGTTCCATTCCTTTACTTAATGGAGATTGGAATCTAATATTTCCTTCTTTCATGTCAATAATTTAACCAATCGTTATAAGGAAAGGTCTACCAAGAATAATAGGACATGTAGAACAATGAAATCTATGGGCACATAATTCCTATTTGCAACAACAGGAACATCATGAATCACATGGCAAGTATATTTAAGTCTAATCCACTTCCTATGCATAAGGATTTTGTGTGTGGACAAATTATGGGAAGAAACATCAACTACCATAGGAAGGCAAAACAAGCATAACTTCCATATTTTGAACACATAGAGAGGAAACTTGATATTATTGCAATATGTAAGAGAATATGTTCCTCTCCCATAGTAATTTTCAGTAACATCATGAAGGAATCTCGCAATATAAATATCACACAAAGTATTCTTTTTATGATCAATTATAGCATACGTGTCATTACCAAAACTTGGGGAGCAAAAAATATTATCTTCATCAAGCATAGCATCCCCGAGCTTGTGGTTTTGCATATCATTAGCATCATGGATATTTAGAGAATTCATACTAACAGCATGGCAATCATGCTTTTCATTCAAGGAACTATCATGAATCTCCTTACAAATTTCTTCTTTCCACTCTTCATCAAGATTTTCAGATTCATGATTTTCAAACAAAACTTCATAGAGATAATCAAGTGCACTCAACTCACTAGCAATTGGTTCATTATAATTTGGTATTTTGAAAAGATTAGCAGGTGGATGAGGATCCATATCAATAGATTTTTAGCAAGCAAAGATGCAAGCAAATAGAAGGCACATGGCAACACAAGCAAAGAGGCAAACAGAAAAGAGGGCGAATAAAACGACAAATTGGTGAAGTGGGGGAGAGGAAAACGAGAGGAAAATGGCAAATAAAGTAAATGCAAGAGATGAGTTTGTGATGGGTACTTGGTAGGCTTGATGTAGATCTCCCGGCAACCAAACCAGAAATTGGCAAGTTGAAGAGAGAGTTCTTATCTTGACTTGCTATGTATCGCCCCGACAACGGCGCCAGAAATCTTTCTTGCTACTTCTCGAGCATGCGTTGGTTTCCTATGAAGAGGAACAATCTGATGTAGCAAAGTAGATAAGTATTTCCCTCAATTTTTGAGAACCAAGGTATCAATCTAGTAGGAGATACAAGCGAGTCACCAATAGATGTACGTACACAAAGAATCAAACTCTTGCACCCAACGCTATAAAGGGGTTGTCAATCCCTTCACGGTTACTTGCAAGGATGAGATCTAATAGAGATAGATATAATAGGATGCTTGAATGGAAAGTAAAACTAAAAGTAAAAATAATGCAACAAGTATTTTTGGTATTTTTGGTTTTAGATCTGAAAGTATAATATGGAAAATTGACCCCGGGGCCATAGGTTTCACTAGATGGCTTCTCTCATGATGGCAAGTATTCCGGTGGGTGAACAAATTACTGTCGAGCAATTGATAGAAAAGTGAATAATTATGAAGATATCCAAGGCAATGATTATGCATATAGGCATCACGTCTGTGACAAGTAGACCGAAACGATTCTGCATCTACTACTATTACTCCACACATCGACCGACTCCTGCCTGCATCTAGAGTATTAAGTTCATGAAGAACAGAGTAACACATTAAGTAAGATGACATGATGTAGAGGGATAAAATCAAGTAATATGATGAAAACCCCATCTTTTTACCCTTGATGGCAACAATAAAATACGTGCCTTGCTACCCCTACTTTGTCACTGTGTGAGGACAATGCAAGATTGAACCCAAAACTAAGCACTTCTCCCATTGCAAGAATTACCAATCTAGTTGGTCAAACCAAACCAATAACTCGAAGAGACTTACAAAGATATGAAATCATGCATATAAGAATTCAGGAAAGACTCAAATGTTCATGGATAATCTGAACATAAACCCACAATTCATCGGATCTCGACAAACACACCGCAAAAGAGTATTACATCGGATAGATCTCCATTAAGATCATGAAGAACATGGTATTGAGAAGCAAAGAGAGAGAAGAAGCCATCTAGCTACTAGCTATGGACCCGTAGGTCTGTGGTGAACTACTCAGGCATCATCGGAAGGGCAATGGAGTGAATGTAGATGCCCTCTGTTATCGAATCCCCCTCCGCCGGATTATCGGAAAAGGCTCCAAGATTGGATCTCTCGGGAACGGAGGCTTCTGACGGTGGAAAAGTGTTTTCGTGGCTCGTTCTGATAATGATGGAATATTTGGGAATTTATAGGCCGAATATTAGGGTTAGTGGAGCTGTCGTGGGCCCACAAGCCTGCCCGGCGTGGCCTACCCCCTGGCCGCGCCCCTAGGGCTTGTGGCCCCATGGTGGCTCCTCTGCCTTGGTTCTCAAGTCTCGTAGTTTCCTTTCATTCCAGAAAGAATCATTCTGAAGGTTTTATTCCGTTTGGACTCCATTTAATACTCCTTATCTGCGAAACTCAAAAACAAGGAAAAAACAGAAACTGGCACTAGGCTCTAGATTAATAGGTTAGTCCCAAAAATAATATAAAATAGAATATTAATGCATATAAAACATCCAAAACAGATAATATAATAGCATGGAACAATCAAAAATTATAGATACGTTGGAGATGTATCAACGGGCATCTCCGTAGCCCGTTGATACGCCTAGTTGATGTGAGACTATCTTCTCCTTTTCCCCTTGCACCTCCTCCATATTCTATTCCACCTATAATGCTATATCCATGGCTCACGCTCATGTACTGTGTGAGAGTTGAAAAGGTTTGAGAAAACCAAAAGTGTGAAACAATTGCTTGACTTGTTCATCGGGGTTGTGCATGATTTAGATACTTTGTGTGGGGAAGATGGAGCATAGCCAGACCATATGATTTTGTAGGGATAACTTTCTAAGGCCATGTTATTTCGAAAGGACACGACTACCTTGTTGGTGTGCTCGAAGTATTACTGTTTTAAGTCAATATTATACTATTGTTTTGAATCTAACGGATCTGAATATTCATGCCACAATAAAGAATATTACATGGATAAATATGTTAGGTAGCATTCCACATCAAAAATTCTGTTTTTATCATTTACCTACTCGAGGACGAGCAGGAATTAAGCTTGGGGATGCTGATACGTCTCCAACGTATCTATAATTTTTTATTGTTCCATGCTATTATATTATATGTTTTGGATGTTTTATATGCATTACTATGCTATTTTATATTATTTTTGGGACTAACCTATTAATCTAGAGCCTAGTGCCAGTTTTTGTTTTTTTCCTTGTTTTTGAGTTTCGCAGATAAGGAATATTAAACGGAGTCCAAATGGAATAAAACCTTCGGAATGATTTTTTCTGGAATGAAAGGAAACTACGAGACTTGAGAGCCAAGGCAGAGGAGCCACATGAGGCCACAAGCCCTAGGGGCGCGGCCAAGGGGGTAGGCCACGCCGGGCAGGCTTGTGGGCCCATGGCAGCTCCCCTAACCCTAATATTTGGCCTATAAATTCCCATATATTCCATCATTATAAGAACGAGCCACGAAAAGACTTTTCGGCCGCCAGAAGCCTCCGTTGCCGAGAGATTCAATCTTGGAGACTGTTTCGGTAATCTGCCGGAGGAGGATTCGATCATGCAGGGCATCTACATCAACTCCATTGCCCCTCCGATGATGCATGAGTAGTTCACCACAGACCTACGGATCCATAGCTAGTAGCTACATGGCTTCTTCTCTCTCTTTGCTTCTCAATACCATGTTCTTCATGATCTTCATGGAGATCTATCCGATGTAATACTATTTTCCGATGTGTTTGTCGAGATCCGATGAATTGTGGGTTTATGTTCAGATTATCCTTGAATATTTGAGTCTTTCCTGTATTCTTATATGCATGATTTAATATCTTTGAAAGTCTCTTCGAGTTATTGGTTTGGTTTTGCCAACTAGATTGGTAATTCTTGCAATGGGAGAAGTGCTTAGTTTTGGGTTCAATCTTGCGGTGTCCTCACCTAGTGACATAGTAGGGGTAGCGAGGCACGTATTGTACTGTTGCCATCAAGGGTAAAAAGATGGGGTTTTCATCATATTACTTGAGTTTATCGCTCTACATCATGTCATCTTACTTAATGCGTTACTCTGTTCTTCATGAACTTAATACTCTAGATGTAGGCAGGAGTCGGTCGATGTGTGGAGTAATAGTAGTAGATGCAGAATCATTTCGGTCTACTTGTCACGAGCGTGATGACTATATGCATAATCATTGCCTTGGATATCTTCATAATTATTCGCTTTTCAATCAATTGCCCGATAGTAATTTGTTCACCCACTGTAATACTTGCCATCATGAGAGAAGCCATCTAGTGAAACCTATGGCCCCCGGGCCTATTTTCCATATTATACTTTCAGATCTAAAACCAAAAATACCAAAAATACTTGCTGCATTATTTTTACTTTTAGTTTTACTTAACGTTCAAGCATCCGATTATATCTATCTCTATTAGATCTCATCCTTGCAAGTAACCGTGAAGGGATTGACAACCCCTTTATCGCGTTGGGTGCAAGAGTTTGATTCTTTGTGCAGGTACATCTATTGGTGACTCGCTTATATCTCCTACTGGATTGATACCTTGGTTCTCAAAAACTAAGGGAAATACTTATCTACTTTGCTGCATCAAACTGTTCCTCTTCACGGGAAACCAACACATGCTCGAGAAGTAGCACCCGTCAATAGATATCAACGTGAGTGAGTAAGGATTGCCATGCAACAAATGCACTTAGAGCTATAAGTGTATGAAAGCTCAAAAAGAAAACTAAGTGGTCATGCATAATGAATATCCACTAGTTATATGAAAGTGACAAAATAGGAGACTCTCTATCATGAAGATCATGGTGCTACTTTGAAGCACAAGTGTGGAAAAAGGTAGTAGCAATTGTCCCTTCTCTCTTTCTCTCATTTTTCTCGTATTTTTTTCTTTTTATTTTGGTGGGCTTCTTTGGCCTCTTTTATTTTTTTTGTTTGGGCTTCGCTGGCCTCTTTTATTTTTTGTAAAGTCCGGATACTCATCCCAACTTGTGAGGGAGTCATAGCCTCCATCATCCTTTTCTCTCAGGGGACAATGCTCTATTAGTGAAAAACCATCACACTTTTATTTACTTATACCTCAAAGAAAAAGAAATTACAACTCGATTCCTATGACAAAATATGACTCTATATGCAATATGAAGTGATGATGCAAGTCATAAAAAAATTACATGGTGGAAGTTGCAAGGCAATATATCTTGGAATGGCTATGGAAATGCCATAATAGGTAGGTATGGTAGCTATTTGAGGAATATATGGTGGCTGTTTTGAGGAAGGAAGGTTTGGTGTACCAGCAAAAGTTGCGTGATACTAGAGAGGCTAGCAAAGATGGAAGGGTGAGAGTGCGTATAATCCATGGACTCAACATTAGTCATAAAGAACTCACATACTTATTGCAAAAGTCTATTAGTTATCAAACAAAGCATTAGATGCATGCTCCTAGGGGAGAGGTTGGTAGGAGTTAACCATCGCGCGCTCCCGACCCTCACACAAAGGTCAACAATCATTAAACAAATCATGCTCCGACTTCGTTTCATAACGGTTCACCATACGTGCATGCTACGGGAATCACAAGGTTTAACACAAGTATCTCTTCCAATTCACAACTACTCACTAGCATGACTCTCATATTACTATCTCTATTGTCTCAAAACTATATGCAAGGAATCAAACTTCTCATAGTTTTTAATGCACTTAATATGAAAGTTTTTATTATATCCCTCTTGGATGCCCATTATATTAGGACTAAATTCATAACCTAAACAAATTACCATGTCGTTTTAAGAAACCCTTAAAATAATATAAGTGAGGAACGAGAGTTCAATAATTTCTATAAAATATAACACCGCCATGCTCTATAAAGATATAAGTGAAGCACTAGAGCAATATTGCCTAGCTCAAAAGATATAAGTGAAGCACATAGAGTATTCTAATAAATTCACGATTCAGCGTATCTCTCTCAAAATATATGTGCAGAAAGGATGATTTGGCAAACTAAAAAGCAAAGACTCATATCATACAAGACGCTCCAAGCAAAACACATATCATGTGGTGAATAAAAATATAGCCTCAAGTAAATTTACCGATGGGCATCCCCAAGCTTAGGCTTTTTGGTATCCTTGAATATGACTTGAGGTGCCTTGGGCATCCCCAAGCTTAGGCTCTTGCCACTCTTTATTCCATAGTCCATCAAATCTTCACCCAAAAGTTGAAAACTTCACAACACAAAACTCAACAGAAATCTCATGAGATCCGTTAGTATAAAAAGATAAATCACCACTTTAAGTACTTTTTTGAACTCCTTATTTAGTTGTATTTGTGTAATACCTACTGTATTCTAACTTTTCCATGACTCATACCCCCCGATACAACCCATAGATACATCAAAATAAGCAAACAACACAAAGAAAACTGAATCTGTCAAAAACAGAACAGTCTGTAGCAATCTGTAAACTTTGAATACTTCTGAAACTCTAAAAATTCCGAAAAAATTAGGACAATCAGGGAAATTTGTAGATCAATCTTGTGTAAAACGTTTAGATCAATTCGACACTCTAAAAAAGTTAGAAAATTCCTAGACTGAGCGCAAAAGTTTCTGTTTTTCAGCAAGATCGAATCAACAACTACCATAGATCACCCCAAAGGTTTTACTTGGATCAAACACTAATTAAAAAACCAAAAAAATTACTACAGAAGTAATAATGTGCAAAACACACCAAAACAGAAGCAAAAAACAGAAAGAAAAAATAAAATTGGGTTGCCTCCCAACAAGCGTTATTGTTTAACGCCCCTAGCTAGGCAAAATGCAATAGATCTAGGTATTGCCATCTTTGGTATGTAATCCAAAAGTAGATCTCATAATATATTCATAAGGCAATCTTATTTCATTTGTAGGAAAGTGTTCCATGCCTTTTCTTAATTGAGATTGGAATCTAATATTTCCTTCTTTCATGTCATTAATTGCACCAATCGTTCTAAGGAAAGGTCGACCAAGAATAATAGGACATGTAGGATTGCAATCTATATCAAGAACAATGAAATCTACGAGAACATAATTCCTATTTGCAACAATAAGAACATCATTAATCCTTCCTATAGGTTTCTTTGTAGTGGAATCCACTAGATGCAAATTTAAGGAACAATAATCAAATTCACGGAAACCTAACACATCACATAAAGTTTTTGGAATCATGGAAACGCTAGCACCCAAATCACACAAAGCATGGCACTCATAATCTTTAATATTAATCTTAATAGTAGGTTCCCACTCATCATATAGCTTTCTAGGTATATAAACTTCCAACTCAAGTTTTTCTTCAAAAGCTTTCATCATAGCAGCAACAATATGTTTAGTAAAAGCTTTGTTTTGATTAAAAGCATGAGGAGAGTTCAACATGGATTGCAACAAGGAAATACAATCAATTAAGGAGCAGCAATTATGATTAAAGTCCTTGATATCCAAAAGAGTGGGTTCATTGCTATTTAAAGTTTTGACCTCTTCAATCCCACTTTTATCAATCTTAGCATCAAGATCTATAAACTCCGAATCATTGAGACGCCTTTTAACTAAAGTTAACTCATCTCTAGTCCCATCCTTATCAACGTTAACATTGTAAATCAAAGATTCAATACGAGTTACATCAATCACTTTAAGATCTTCATCAATATTATCACGAGAACACACTTTTTCAAGCCATTCACGCTTAGCATGTATTCTAGCGGTTCTTTCCTTACACTCATCAATAGAAATTCTCATAGCTTTTAAATACTTATTAATATCATGCTTGGGTGGAATAGATCTAATTTTTAAAGAATCAATCTCAAGAGAGATTCTATCAACGTTCCTAGCCAAATCATCAATCTTGAGCAATTTTTCTTCAATCATAGCATTTAAACCTTTTTGCGTACTAATGAATTCTTTAATATTACTCTCAAAATCAGAGGGCATTTTTATTATAATTTCCATAAGAATTTTTGTAGGAATTACCATAATTATTAGAGGAATTACTAGGAAACGGCCTAGCGTTGAAATTACCTCTATAAGCGTTATTACCAAAATTGTTCCTACCAACAAAATTCACATCCATAGATTCATTATTATTTCCAATCAAAGAATACAAAGGAATATCATTAGGATAAATAGGAACACTCTTACTAGCAAACAATTTCATCAATTCATCCATCTTTCACTCAAAGTATTAATCTCTTCAATAACATGCACTTTCTTGCTAGTAGGAGATCTTTCGGTGTGCCATTGAGAGTAATTTGCCATAATATTATCTAGGAGTTTAGTAGCTTCTCCTAATGTGATTTCCATAAAATTACCACCCACAGTGGAATCTAAGAGATTCCTAGAAGCAAAATTCAATCCAGCATAGAAAATTTGTATAATCATCCATAAACTCAAACCATGCGCGGGGCAATTCCTAATCATAAGTTTCATCCTTTCCCAAGATTGTGCAACATGCTCATGATCAAGTTGCTTAAAATTCATTATATCATTCCTAAGTGATATGATTTTAGCGGGCGGAAAGTACTTGGAAATAAAAGCATCTTTACACTTATTCCATGAATCAATACTATTTTTAGGCAAAGATGAAAACCAAGTTTTAGCACGATCTCGTAGTGAGAACGGAAATAGCTTCAATTTAATAATATCATTACACACATATTTATTCTTTTGCATATCACACAACTCAACGAAAGTATTTAGATGGGATGTGGCATCTTCATTAGCAAGGCCGGAAAAATGTTCTTTCATGACAAGATTGAGCAAAGCAACATTAATTTCATAAGATTGCGCACTAGTGGCGGGAGCAATCAGAGTACTAATAAAATCATTATTATTAGTATTGGAAAAGTCACACAACTTGGTATTCTCTTGAGTCATCGTGACGAAGCAAGCAATCAAGTACACAAGCAAAAGAAGGGCACACAAAAGAAGGGCAAATAAAAAGGAAAATCTTTTTGGTATTTTCTGAAAATCGTTTTAGAAGTGAGGGAGAGGAAAATGAGAGGCAAATGGCAAATAATGTAAATGCAAGAGATGAGTTTGTGATGGGTACTTGGTAGGCTTGATGTATATCTCCCCGGCAACGGCGCCAGAAATCCTTCTTGCTACTTCTCGAGCATGCGTGGTTTCCGTGAAAGAGGAATGATTGATGTAGCAAAGTAGATAAGTATTTCCCTCAGTTGTTGAGAACCAAGGTATCAATCCAGTAGGAGATACAAGCAAGTCCCCAATAGGTGTACCTACACAAAGAATCAAACTCTTGCACCCAAAGCTATAAAGGGGTTGTCAATCCCTTTAAGGTTACTTGCAAGGATGAGATCTGATAGAGATAGATTGCTTAAACGGATAGTAAAACAATAGGTAAAAGTAATGCAGCAAAGTATTTTTGGTATTTTTGGTTTTAGATCTGAAAGTATAAGATGGAAAATAGACCCGGGGGCATAGGTTTCTCTAGAGGCTTCTCTCATGATAGCAAGTATTACGGTGGGTAAACAAATTACTATCGAGCAATTGATAGAAAAACGAATAATTATGAAGATATCTAAGGCAATGATTATGCATATAGGTATCACTTCCATGTCAACTAGACCGAAACGATTCTGCATCTACTACTATTACTCCACCCATCGACTGACTCCTGCCTGCATCTAGAGTATTAAGTTCATAAAGAACAGAGTAACACATTAGGTAAGATGACATGATGTAGAGGGATAAACTCAAGCAATATGATGAAAACCCCATCTTGTTATCCTTGATGGCAACAATACAATACGTGCCTCGCTATCCCTACTTTGTCACTAGGTGAGGATACGGCAAGATTGAACCCAAACTAAGCACTTCTCCCATTGCAAGAATTACCAATCTAGTTGGCCAAACCAAACCAATAACTCGAAGAGACTTGCAAAGATATGAAATCATGCATCTAAGAATTCGAAAAATACTCAAATAATATTCATTGATAATCTAAACATAAACCCACAATTCATCAGATCTCGACAAACACACCGCAAAAGTGTATTACATTGGGTAGATCTCCATGAAGATCATGAAGAACATGGTATTGAAGAGCAAAGAGAGAGAAGAAGCCATCTAGCTACTAGATATGGACCTGAAGGTCTATGGTGAACTACTCACGCATCATCGGAGGGGCAATGGAGTTGGTGTAGATGCCCTCCGTGATCGAATCCCCCTCCGGCAGATTACCGGAAAAGGCTCCAAGATTGGATCTCTCGGGAACGGAGGCTTCTGGCGGCGGAAAAATGTTTTTGTGGCTTGTTCTGATAATGACGGAATATTTGGGAATTTATAGGGTTAGGGGAGCTTCCGTGGGCCCACAAGCCTGCCCGGCGCACCCATCCCCCTGGGTGCGGCCCTAGGGCTTGTGGCCTCATGGTGGCTCCTCTGCCATGGTTCTCAAGTCTCGTAGTTTCCTTTCGTTCCAGAAAAATCATTCCAAGGTTTTATTCTGTTTGGACTCCGTTTGATATTCCTTATCTGCAATTCTCAAAAACAAGGAAAAATAGAAACTGACACTAGGCTCTAGATTAATAGGTTAGTCCCAAAAATAATATAAAATAGCATATTAATGCATATAAAACATCCAAAACAGATAATATAATAGCATGGAACAATCAAAAATTATAGATACGTTGGAGACGTATCATTCGTCTCCTTGACATACCGAAGGAGAGGAATCCCGACACTTATGTTAACATACGATACACTAGGTTGGAGATTATACCAGATTAGAAGGTGTTGAAACAAGTATTCTTCTCTTTTGCTACGTGCATCGAAGCTTTCCGGCATTGTCTTCCTGTGATGTTTGTGGATGGTACATTCCTGACTGGTCAGTACAAAGGGCAAATCCTGACTGCTATTGGTGTGGACGGGAACAATCAAATCATCCCACTAGCCATGACATTTGTGGAGGGTGAGAACTTTTCGAGTTGGGTATGGTTCTTCCGGCAAGTTAAAATTGCGATTGTGAAGGACCGACCAAACGTGTGCGTCATTCATGACAGACATCCTGGTATATTGAAGGTCGTGAAGACACCAAGGAATCCAACATATGACGAACCAACACCTTGGAAGGACTTGCAAAGCCGGTGGTGCATGCGCCATCTTGGTGCTAATTTTTTCTCACAGTTCAAGAACAAATGGTTGATGAACTTGTTCAAAAAATTATGCAAGCAGAACCAACAGTGCAAATACGAATTTATTTGGTCAAAAATAGATGAGTTTACTAAGAAGCGGGTCCTTGCAAGGAAGAAAATGGAAAAAGACCAGTTTAAATTAGCATCACTCATCGTGGAGCTAGATGAGCCAGTAGATCTTTGTGACTTGCCAGCAATTGACCCTCCTAATACTCAGAGAAAGAAGGGCACGATAATAAAGAATTTTTCTGAGTGGATGGAGAAAGAGCCTCTAGTGAATTGGTCTTTGCTGCATGACACCCATGGAGCTAGGTATGGCCACATGACAACCAATCTTGCAGAGGTGTATAACTTTGTACTCAGAGGGAATAGAGCATTGCCACTCACAGCTATTGTGGAGGGTGTATTCCATAGCACTTTGAGATATTTTAGAGAAAGGCACGAGTTAGCAAAGAAGCATATTGCAGGTAATCAGAACACACCTTATTGTAGCCGTGTCATGAAGTACATGGCTCAGAAGATAAAGAAAGCAAAAAAGCACACTGTCACACTCATAAGTAATCAGGAAAGGAGGTATGAGGTTCAGCTTCCTACTAATGGTTTTGGTTCTACAAATGAGGTGAAGACGCACGAGGTTAAAATTGGGATGGAAATTTATCCAACTTGTGAGTGTACATGCAACAAACCGAAGTTTTTGCACCTGCCTTGCTCACATGTGTTGGCTGTCTCTGGCCAGATTGAGTTGGACGCTATCTCCTTCGTGTCCCCATACTATTCAAAAGAGGCAATACTCAATGTATGGACATGTGAGATGACAGGGTTTAGAGTCGTCGGCAATTTCAACAAGGTAAACGATGGGGAGAGAGTGTACATCCCGGATCCAGGACTTCGGTGAACAAGCAGGGGAAGACGTAAGGTAAAGCGCATCCGAAATGATATGGACCAATCTAAAGCTGGTGGAGCAACCAGACAATGTTTGCTATGCACGACTTATGGGCATAGGATGAAATATTGTCCCGACCTGAACAAAGACGATGCTTCCACATTGACGAGTGCTTCCACATCGACGACTGCGACAATAGTAGCAAGAGGCAGACGTGGCCGTGGTAGTCATGGTGGTCGTGGTAGTCGAGGCCGAAGTGGCGGACGAGGAATAAATAACTCACAAGCTATATAATGTGTCGGCCTATGTTTTAATTTGTAATATGTCAGACTATGTTTTATTATGAAATATGTGTGGACTATGTTATACTGTGTAATATGTCGGCCTATGTTTTAATTTGTAATATGTCGGACTATGTTTTATTATGTAATATGTTTGCACTATGTTATAATGTGTAATATGCCGGACTATGTTTTAATATGTAATATGTCGGACTATGCTATATTTTGTAATATGTCTGGACTATGTTATAATTGCAGATATGGCTTCATATCCGTTGCTTAATGGTAATATCGATAGAGGGCACCGAGGCGCACTTATGCAAGGGCAAGAACTTAGACGTGTTGATCACTCGCACCCCAAAGTCTAACTGGATGATACACCCTTTATGGGTTGATAGGTATGTGTCGGTATAATGACTTACTATGTTTGACATCCTTTTGATAGCCGCTAACTGTATGCCACATTCTATTTATTTTGTAGGTTAAGTTGGGCTGGACTTCTACCCTTGACATGGCTGGTTGAGGGTACATTGGATGAGTGGGTTGATCATCCGGAATTGGATGAGGCAGGTGAAACAATGCAGTTACACAAGAGGCAAGTCACACGTTTCTGTTACGACAGGTCACTCCTTACCTACTTAGTAGATAGATGAATACCAGAGACACATACATTTCACTTTCCCTAGGGAGAGATGTCGCCTACTTTACAAGATGTGTCTTACTTGTTGGGATTACCTCTGGCCGGTGCTGCCATAGGTCCTTTAGAGGCAGAACCTGGTTGGCTAGCATCTATGCATGCCTATTTTCCGGCTGCGGTGCCAACTACTACGGTGCTAGACAACGATCGTCATGGGCCTCTTTTTAGGTGGTTGAGTCAGTTTCAGATTGTCTCCTTGGCATATCCCAATGTTCAGTTGTCAGAGGCACATATTGACCGATCCCTAGAGGCATATATTATGTGGTTGTTCGGCAAGACGATGTTCACAGAGAACCACGTGACCACTGTCGATGCACGACTCATCGGTATTGCACGAGAGATAGCTGACGCACGTTGCCCGGGGGACATTGTGTAGAGGAGTTTTGGTTCTGCTGTGTTAGTGGTTACGTACAGAGGCCTGTGCAAAGCTTGCCAGTTGAAGTCTAGAAAATTAGGTCTTGTTGGATGCCCACTATTGTTGCAGCTCTGGTCATATGAGAGATTCCCTATTGGTCGACCCTATGTCAGCGTTGAAAAACCTTTTGGTTATGAGGACATGGCTGGGACTTACGTGCCTTCTATCAGCGACTTGCCTTATGTGATCTGTTTGGGCACGGAGAGAGGTATTTTCATATTTA
Organism: Hordeum marinum; assembly: GCA_022496015.1. NCBI lineage: Eukaryota > Viridiplantae > Streptophyta > Magnoliopsida > Poales > Poaceae > Hordeum > Hordeum marinum. Next base: position 475,619,672 of record CM039678.1, read on the forward strand.
GTAACAATATGAATTACTAATGTTTATTTCTTGCTATTCAATAGTATTACTAATGCATATTTGTTGTCATGCACAAAGACAGTTTGTGCATAGCCAGGTGAGGGGCTGTTACCCCTCCTTCACAACGCAGTTTGATAGTTTGCACGAGGATCAAGTTATCTGGGAGCCATACTCCGATCGTGCTATTTCCTCCAGGTGTCAAGTCGGGATTTTTGGATTGTGCACTAGAGATCGACATTATTGGATGACCAAGGCCGAGTTGGTGTTTGACGTGACGGTTGAGGAGATGGCTCTTCATAGGGTGGAGACAGTCCGGTCTATGCTAAGAGCCTGACATTCCTGTTATTCCACACTTACCAGATCACGTGCATAAGTAAGTAATACTACTTTAGTTCTCATGTCTGCATTCAGAATATAACTAATCATGTAACATGCATTTCAATCTCAGGTACAGTCGCGTAGGAGGAAACAAGTCCCAGGTTTCTTGGCTTCGCGACATTAGCCCTTACGTCAATGAATGGACTACTGCACCGACAAATATCTGGGATGAAGTTTGAGCCTTTGACTGGGACAAGTTCGGGTTGTATTTGCAGCGTTACCGGCATAGCATGAGGATCTACTTGGTTCCATCATCAGCTCCTGATCATATCGAAGCCCTTCTCACTAGCGATCTGTTCCCAACTGCCTCAGTTGTGGGAACCAGACACCACACAGTATGTGTTATGGTTCTCACATGTTAAGTTTTTCCTTAACCCGAACATATACAATTGGTTAACTCTCCGTGTACAGGGTGAATTGACATCTAAGGCGCTAGAGGAGGTTTCCACTTTAATGCAACGCTTTGAGAGAGAAGATAATATCCCACCGCGAGAGCACGTCTCATGGTTGAAGGGTCTTCAAGGGAAGCTACGCGGGATTTACGCAGTTGTTACATGTAGATGATCTTCGGATGTTGCTAACCCTTGTCCAGCACATCGTCCGCCACGCCCATCTCTGCAGTGTTCATAACCTCAAACCTCTGTGCACCGTTCGGAACCTCGACCCTCCGTGCGGCGTTCAGAACCACAACCTTCACAACCAGTGAGCTGTTCCTGGCAGCAGACACCTCCTTCATAGCGAGGGAGCTCCTCGTGGCAGCAGACACCTCCTTCACAACTAGGGAGCTATTTCTACCAGCAGCCACCTCCTTCACAACCCGGGGCTCTTCCTGGCTTAATCAGATGGACCTAGGTAACACTACTTTGTACATTCTTTTAAACATTGTACGCTCGTAAATCAATTTTACATGTTTTACTTTACCATAGTCGGTAGCCAGTCGCAACCGTTCATGACTTCAGTCCAGTCACCGATGTTTACTGGTCCTGGTTCGTTCTTAGACGACGACAGTGACAACGATGACTGAGCTGCAAACACCTATGATTTCTCGGAGACAGTTCTTGTCACTCCACCACCACCATGGACGCAGGAGACACATACACTGACAGACGAGGTGGTCTATGGTCGTGGTCATCATGAGACACATCCACCGCGTGAGCGCTTATCGCCTTTCGGTCCTCGTCCGAGGAAGCCCAAGATTCATCGCCGTCCCCAGCTGTGATATGGTTATCTATGTATGAGACATGACTATCTAATTATGTATGAGACATATGTCTATTTATGTATGGGGCAAATTACTATCTACTTATGTATGAGACATATTCATGTTCTATTTCAGTGGTCAATTGGTGTAGAGGGATAACACTTGTACTGCAAACTAAATGCATCCAGCTGAAATTAAACAGTACAACTAAATTAAATAGTATAACTAAATTAAATAATACAACTGAAATTAAATAGTACTACATAAAATAGTATAACCAAAATTACAAATTATAGTTAAAAAACTACATGAATGCATCATCATCCTCCTCCTCCATGCAGAGCTCTTGCCCTTTGTCGATGCAGAACTCTTGACCTTCGACGATGCGGTAGTCTTTACCTTGGTGCTCGGCATAAATACGTCCTCTTCGTCCTCCGTCGATGCAGATCTCTTGACCTTCGTCGATGTAGAATTCTTGCCCTTCGACGATGCGGTAGTCTTGACCTTGGTGCTCGGCATGAAGAGGTCGTCTTCATCCTCACTATCCGTTGACCATAAATCTGAATTATTTACATCAATCCTGAGGTAAGCTTCACCCTTATGCAGTTTGCTTCTGCCATCTGCCATGCAACCTGAGAAGTTCTTTCAGTATCTCCTCAAATGTCCTGGAGGCCACCCACTCCTATCTAATGAGTGAGCCAACTCATTCATTATGGTGTCACTACTGATGAGTTTCTCCCATGGAACTACTCTATCATCCATCTTGAAATTGGCGGCTAGACAGAGAAGACGATCGGACATACCAGAGTGAAAACTACAGTCAAAAGGATAATGAGGATGGGACATCTCCACGAAAGGATGAAGAGAGCAAAAGGCGTGAGAGAAAGGGGGTAAAGAAGGGCCTGCTCACCCACCTTACTGCGGATGTGGTTATATAGGTTCACAAGAGAAGATGGCGGGAGAGAAAGGCGGGAAAGAAAATGGCGGGAGAGAAAGGTGGAAAAGGAAATGGCGGGAGAGAAAGGCGGGAAAGAAAATGGCGGGAAAGAAAGTGGCGGGAGAGTATGTCGGGAAAGAAAATGGCGGGATAGTAGGGCGGGAAAGAAAACGGGGGGAAAGAAGGGCGAGATAATACGATCACTGTGGTAGATGGCTGAAAACAATAGCTAACTCCTGATCACGCTCTTTGAAGGTTATGAGCACCAAATTGTTGACTTCAATAGATGATGCCCGAAGAAAATTACCGAAACCTTCCTTCTTGAGCACCATTCTACCACCCAAGCCAATAAAATAGGAACAAAAAATGCTCACAGATATATCATCATTTTCATAATCCAAAGTAATTTCAAGAGTTAAAGAACCAGTCCTAGGAATTGACAAAAAAATCCTTCAAACTCCTCACAACCATGCTCGGAATAACCTAACAAAAAACATCAAGTTATATGATATTCAGCTTACAAATTTAAAACAATATACTAGAGCAAAGAACAAATAAATAAACAGTAGCCAAAACCAAAACTCACCATATGTTGAGAAATAACATTCATGGAATCAATCCTATGAACAAAAGGACTACACAATATGTAGTTGTCATCAAAGAGCTGTCGCAACATGACATACATTTGCTGATAATTCAGACTGACACCACGACTATAAAAACAAATGTCAACAAGTTCCCTCCGAGTTTCACTCAGATCCTCAAGAGCTACAATTTTTTTTCACAAATTGAGCAGAACATCAAATCGTATAAGCTGAAACAAAACTTAAAATCAGTCAAACAAAAAACTTACCAACACAGGGTAAAGGGAACAACATAACACCATCCCGATGAAAATCAACACCAATCATAGTTCCATAGTGCTCAAGCCTAACAGTCATCATGTCACGATGACGATGATCATAATCATTCACAAGTTCCTCCGAGGAAGGACCATGAAATTTACTGCTCACCCGACCATGTCTAAACAAAACATGGTATAAGTTACCCTCATTGTTGTGAAGAGCAAGATCAATATTTGTGTCACCCCTTCGAATAGCTAAAGCTCTGCACTCCTCAATGTACCGAGCAAGATGTGATCTAACACTGCACGGAACATACTACAACAAGAATGGAAGCAAACATGATAATCATATAAACAAAGGCATTAGAATACGTTACAACCAAAACAACATCAACCATATGCCACAATCAGATAAACAAGATATAGAATCTTACAACACGCCTTGAACATCGACGATCCAGCATCACAGTGAATACAGACGCACCAAAATCAAAGGAAGAATAAGGACCACCTGGAGCTCGACAAAAGGGGCAAGCCATTACATGCAAAGAAACGGTGACCAATAAGAACTGAATCCACAACTGAGTTGAACGTTGACATTTGATTGTGTTGGAAGCAAAAAACACCATAGGCCGGCGGAGAATGCTATGATCTACTGTTTACGCGGGTTGGATAGGAAATTGGGTGGACGAGCAAAGAGATCGGCGCAGGGGTGGAAGCACCAGAGAGCAACGAGAGTGGGAGGTGGAGCTAGCGAGTAGAGGAGGAAGAAAGGAGTGGCTCAACCTTATCCAGGGGCCATTCGGCCGCCTGGAGGCCGACCAGGGCTCTCTTCGGCCAGCCAGAGGCCGACAAGCCCCTTTTCGGCCAGTCGAAGGCCGACAGGCCCCTCTTCGGCCTGCGAGTGGCCGACGTGCCACTCTTCGGCCTGTCAGGGGCCGACCGGCCCCTCTTCAGCCCGCCAGAGGCCGATGGGGTTACATTTTTGATTTTTTTGAATTCGGACATATGGTTTCCCAATTTTCTATAAAATACGTCATAGTTTTGAAAAAAAATCTTGTTTCTTGCGAGACAAAAGTATAGCCCCCGCCTTTCTCAATGAAGTGGGTCGGCCCAACAATGTGGTAGTGACCAGTTTTGGGAACCCTCTAAGGAGTTGTTCAGGAACCTTTAGTACAGTTCTCAGAAAGTTCCACGTATTTTTCTCTTTAGTTTTAGTCAATTTTTTATTTTTGACCTTTTCGCTATTTATTTTTCCTTCTTTTTCCCTTTTCAAATTTTCAAGCATTTCTTGATTTTTTAGTACACGTTGAATATTATTCGTTTATATGGTGAACATTTTTCAAATACATGTTAAATATTTTTCAAATATATGTGAATACACGTTGAACAGTTGACAAATGCACATTGAACATTGTCAAACTGGCATAAACAATTTGGTGAATGATTTTACAAATAGTGCGAACAATTTTACTGATTCGTGACTTCTTAGTAAAAAAAATGTCACGAACATATTTAAAAATGTGACGGTCATTTATTTGAATTGTACAAACATTATTTTAAACCGTGCGAACAATTTTCACTGTTCATGAACATTTTTGTAATGTGTGGTGAACAATTGTTTTTAAACTAAGTAAAGTAAACTTATCCATATATATGGTCCAAATATTTGAGAATCCTATATATATACCTAAATAGTTTATCCCCACTGCATATATTATCCTAACATGCACATATACCATCTCATCAAAAGTTCACAACAACATGAATGGGAAAAGTTTTTTATTATTAGTTGATCCCATGCATACACCCCATCGTGCCACATCCAACTCATCAAAAGTCCACTCAACATGCATGGATTTTCTTTCCATTATATCATACCGCCTATATTTAAAGTATTTATTTACTATACACCATAATCAAATACAGCATATAAAAATAGTTTTTAGTTTTAGTTAGTTCACATAATATTAATTCATCTGTGCATGTTTCATACAATCAAATAACAAAAATATATCGCAATAGATTCCCAGAGCAGCGCGAGGGTATTCTCAAATAATAGACTCAATTACACCGGTGTGCGTGCTCCTTTTCCGGAAATCACCTCCGTTATTTTTCCACAGAAAAATCCTGGACAAAAATCACCTCGTTTTTTATTTAACGGAACATACCCCGACAACAATGACGCGGTCGGGATTCAACCCGACGACCTCTAGTATCATGGCTGAGCAGCTAGTCATCCCATCCCAGTCGTCGTATAAGTACAGTAGAGAAACTACATGCATGTAGGTCTTCAGTTAGACAACATTGTTTTTTCAAAAAAGGCATTCGGCCGCTGAAATTTGAACAAACAACCTAAGGTCAACAAGCGAGCAGGCCTGCCATCCCAACAATTGTAATTTCATGTTTACATAGAATTGGCATGCATTATGACTATAGCATTTTTTAGGGCTATTATGTCTATAGCAGAACACCTTCATAGGCTAAAATGGACTTGGGTTACTGCGGTCCATATTCAACATGGTAGTCTTTTCAAAATTTTATAAAACAGTTGAATTATAATTTTAAGTAATATATACATATAAACAGTTAGTGCTTCCAAAGCATCTCCCAAACCGGATTAATCCCCAAAGATTCAGGAGATTCCCTTCTATGCCGAGGGCCAAATTGGTGCTCCCACTCAATGCAGTATACTGCCTTGACGGAGAAACCGTGAGATTTTGTTGCACTCCATGCCACAAAATAGAGGAGGTTCACTTTTTTTGGACGAGTCATTTCTTTTTTTGTTTGAGAAAATACATGTCACTTGTTTTACTATTTTTTTTAGGCAAGGTCACTTCCTCCACTTGCTCAAGCATTTTTTGTTGCTGAGAAGATTCACTTGCTCCAGCTGGCGCCGGCGTAACACGTACTGGGCCAGCTGGGCCACTCCAGGGCCGGGCCGGTCTCTTTGGTGAAGTAGTTACCGTGACAGGTCACCGCGCGGCCCACCCCGCCGCTAGACCGCGGTCCACTCCCCGTCTCCTTCTGCCCGTGCGTGTCACCCCCCGTGTGCCGCTCCCAATGTTTTCGCCGCTCCATTCCACCCGCCTCCCCCCTTCCGCTTCCGCGCCCTCGCCTCGCCACGCCCACGCCGCGTAATCAATCAATCAAATCAACGAGCAGCCGCCCGCTCGCTGCCATCACGCGCCCGGCGGCCCCTCCCCGTCCCCGCCCGCCACGGCGATGAAGCCGCCGCCCCTGCCGCCGCCGAGCAGCCGGGGGTGGGGCGGGGGCGCGCCGGGCCGCCGCCGGGCCTTCGCGTGCGCCCTCGCCGGGGCCGCCCTCGCGCTCGCGCTCCTCTGCCTCTTCCACGGCGCCGCGTTCGGCCCCACCCTCCGCCACCGCCGCGGCCGCCACCCTCGCCTCCGCCTCCGCGCCTCGCAGGTCCAGGCCCAGGCCCCGCTCCCCGCCGGCCTCGCGCTCTCCTCCCTCCCGGTACGTAACGTACGCACGGTACGCCTCGGCGTCGCCGTTTCTCTACGTGCTGACGGCGGGTGCTTCGATTCGCTGACTCGATCGGTCGGCCCGGGCTGGGGCTGCGGCCTGTATGCGCTGCGCAGGTGTGCGACGCGCGGCACTCGGAGCTGATCCCGTGCCTGGACCGGGGCCTCCACCACCAGCTCCGCCTCAGGCTCAACCTCTCCCTCATGGAGCACTACGAGCGCCACTGCCCGCCCGCGCCCCGCCGCCTCAACTGCCTCATCCCCCCGCCAGATGGCTACCTGGTGCGTGCATGGTCCAGGATGAACTCTTTGCAGGTTGCTGTGTCTCGTTTGTTTGTGCTCACGCCGATGTGATGCGGGTGGCCATGCTCAGGTCCCGATCAGGTGGCCGAGGAGCCGGGACGAGGTGTGGACGGCCAACATACCCCACACGCACCTCGCCTCAGAGAAGTCAGACCAGAGGTGGATGGTGGTGAACGGCGACAAGATCAACTTCCCCGGCGGAGGCACCCACTTCCACTATGGCGCCGACAAGTACATTGTGCACCTTGCGCAGGTTCGAAATGCTCTATGCTCCTAGCAGTTAACCCACCACCTTTTGGTTACTTCTGGAAGCTAATGAAATGAATGGTGCCAATGTTGAATTGCTGTTTGGTGTGATGCCAGATGTTGGGGTTTCCAAATGACAAGCTGAACAACGAAGGCAACATCAGGAACGTGCTCGACGTCGGCTGCGGGGTTGCCAGCTTCGGGGCTTACCTCCTACCGCTGGATATAATTGCAATGTCGCTTGCTCCCAACGATGTGCACGAGAACCAAATTCAGTTTGCCCTTGAGAGGGGAATACCGTCGACCCTTGGTGTGCTGGGTACAAGGAGGCTGCCATATCCAAGCCGCTCATTCGAGATGGCGCATTGCTCACGCTGTCGGATTGACTGGTTGCAGAGGGATGGGATCTTGTTGCTGGAAGTGGATAGGGTCTTGAGGCCTGGAGGGTATTTCGTTTATTCGTCACCAGAGGCTTATGCTCATCATGATCCAGTTAACCGGGAGATATGGAAGCAGATGAGCAATCTGACTCAGAGGATGTGCTGGAGGATTGCTTCAAAGAAGGAGCAGACGGTGATATGGGTCAAACCATTGACAAATGGGTGCTATATGAGGAGAGAGCCCAGAGCACTTCCTCCTATGTGTGGCCATGATGATGACCCAGATGCTGCTTGGAATGTTCTCATGAAAGCATGCATAACTCCCTACTCCAAGAGTAAGCTCACTTTCCTGATTTGCCTCAAGATTATTATTGAATTACCAGTCTATTCTCTACTGTTCTGTCTCTTGCTTTCTTCTAGTGTTCTGCTTGAAATATACTTCACCCTGGCAAAAGTTCACACATGTTAGAGCAGACAAAGGGTCAAGATTATAACCATTAGTCATAACCCTTTGTTGAGCACTGGCTAGCCATAATATAGAAGGGTACTTTGGTCAACCTATTACCTGAAGGGAGGACTGCGCTTCGGTGCCTTAAGGCACCTGCCTTTGTGTCTATGACATATGGGCTTAATAGGTGGCTGGCCCACATGTCAATGACCCAAAGGCAGGTGCCTTTACGGCACTGAAGCAGCGTCCCTGAAGGAAATACCCCTTGCCAACCCTGTTTGATCTGCCTCATCGCCCACTAACAGGATCAAACTACTTGTTGCCCGCTCTATCACTTGCCATTAAGACATCATGTGCCACGTTATTCTGCAATTTTTGGCCTCCACAGATCACTCTTTGCTGCTGATTTGCTGACCATGACAATATGACTGGATGCCACCACCGTTGGTTACCTTTGCTTTGTTTGCACTATATCTGGTTTGAACTGTAGTAGATTATTGGCGTATATGGTTTGATAGTTTCCAATTTCTGCAGCAGAGTTTCCTGCAATTAATATTTGTAGTTTGAAACTGTAGTTGTATATTGCCATATTTGGTTGAGTTAATCTGTTCAGTATATGTATATTGTCTGGTGCTGTAACTGTTATTAAAGAAAAATTTCATTACAAGTTTCTGTAATGAAATTTCTAACTTAAATTTCCATAAATTACTCTAATATCAAACATCAAGTGTATACCTGCACCCTGATGGTGTAATGTTCTTCTATTTAACCAGGAGTTAACAAGGCTAAAGGAGAGGAACTGCTTCCCTGGCCACAAAGGCTCACAGCACCACCCCCTCGTCTGGAAGAGATTGGAATCAGTTCAAAGAATTTTTCTGAAGACAATGTGAGTACTTTGATGACTGATTTTGCTATACGGAGCCACACCCTTCCCAGTTGATGAATTGATGATCTTGAGTGTCTAACCTTGGAATACTGTCTGCAGGAAATTTGGCATTCTAGAGTTGCTCAGTACTGGAAACTTATGAAATCTGAGATACAGAAGTATTCCTTCAGAAATGTTATGGATATGAATGCTAACCTTGGCGGATTTGCAGCATCACTGAGGAAAAAGGATGTCTGGGTAATGAATGTAGTCTCTTTCATGGAATCTGGAAAACTGAAGATCATATATGACCGTGGTTTGATAGGGACAATACATAACTGGTAAGATGTTTGTGCAATACTTCTGTCCTACTTCTCATCTATTCATTTCAGATTCAATTGTTTCAATGCTGCCTAAGTGACTATGCATACCTAAATTCTTAGATTAGAATTTTTTTTGTTCAGTGACACATAAGGAATAATTTTATAACTATATCAGAGGTTTTAATTGCATAAAGAAGAGGTCAATATTTTGACAAGTACTCATACATGGAACTTGTTTTTTAGTGGTTATCTAAATGAGTACCACATTTTGGTGCTTCACAAAGCGGTGTATAACTGTATATTTCCATGTCAGGTGTAGGAATAGCATTATGTTTTTTCAGTTTTATGTCATTATACTGAGTTCACGCTTTTAATATATAATCCACTCGTCGCATTCCAGACATGCTGTCATGAATGGAACCAGGGTTCTCTGATTGAAATTTTTCCTTCCTAGCTGTTACTCCCTCCATCCCATAATATAAGAGCGTTTTTACACTACACTCTAGTGTCAAAAACGCTCTTATGTTATGGAACGGAGGGAGTATTAAAGTACCCCGCCGTTAACTGACAGGCACAGGAAAAACTGTATAGTAGAATTGCACAAAGATGAAAAACCAGATGCATGTCTCCATACCAGCAGCTCCTCTATTGCTTAACAGTTTCCATTCTTGATTCATATTTACTTGTATGCCAGAACTTGTTCCTTAACTAGCAACATGATGCTTGCCATCTCGGGCTTGTGGTTATCAATGAAATAAGTTTCTTGTGCATTGTTCTGTGTACTTCAATACCATACTTGATGCTTCATACTACTAGTCCATACCAACGACTGCTACATGATTCTGTTCATTTATGGATCTTTGGTACTGAAGGTGCGAGTCATTCTCGACATACCCTCGTACCTACGACCTCCTTCATGCCTGGCTCCTCTTCTCTGAGATGGAGAATCAGGGCTGTGGCCTGGAAGATCTGCTGATCGAGATGGACCGCATCCTGAGGCCTCATGGGTACGCCATCATCAGGGACAAAGCTGCTGTCATAGACTACATCAAGAAGCTTCTACCCGCGCTGAGATGGGATGACTGGTCATCTGAGGTGAAACCGAAGAGAGACGCGCTTTCTTCAGGTGATGAAAGAGTCTTGATCGTGAGGAAGAAGCTATGGGATCAGGCAGCGCAGGCGGCTTCCTAGCAAGCAAGCAAGCGCAAAACGGTTCTTGTTCTGATCTTATTAGCCACTGCTAACTGTCGTTTCCCAACTCGTAGCTGTATTGTACGGTAGTTCTCTGCCTTTTCCATTAGCACTTGCGCACACCATCCTTAATTTCTCCGCAGTTTTGTGTCTGTGATGGAATGTTCACAGAAGAGATAGGAGGAGTATGACATGCAGAATTGCAGACTTCAATGGTTCAGAATTCATAGGACGATATGACCGTCGAAAATTGCTAATCTCACTTTTGTAAATTGATGCCGTTTTAGAATTGACACTTTTGGAGATTTGCCATTGGCCATTACTTTTCATGTTAGTGCGTTCGTAAAGAGAGTAAGACTATGCTATAATGATATACGTATTTTTTTGTCATGACAAAGCTTAAGTTCATGTCTCATTTTGTCTGAAATGTTAAATATTCTCTTTTTTCTCTGAACTTTGATGAAATTTCCGCTGTAAATGAGTACCTGGTCGTTGACTCACACCTGTAAGGCTGTAACCAAACTGATCTGGTCTCATGCAACGGGCACGCCGTCACTTAGTTTTCCTTTGTAGCTCAGCCATGGCAGCGTCAGCTGCAAAGGAAAACTAAGAGGCTGCCGCTACTGCCTGCCGCCATGGCTGAGCCGCGAAGGAGAAATAAGAGATGCCGAGGTGAACCAGCAAAGGATATGAAAAAGGAGTTTCTCCCCCTTTTTCAAGAAAAAAAGTCTGAAGTTGATTTAATCTTCCAATAATACTCTAAAATTACAAGAATACACGGGATACCGAAAATTGTTAAAATTACAATATTTATTTGATTTAAATACCTCACAAGAATTAAAACCGTGATTTTATAGTACTATAGTCTTAGGAAAATCAAAAAATTTAAATAAAATCTAAGCAGAGCCTAACTGTACTAACGAAAAAACCCTTGACAGCAAGTAATCGGCCGATGGTTTAGCGAAATAGGAAAAGAAGAAAAAAACCGTCGATGGGTGTTTGGGTTGCGAAGCCCTTTCTCTTGGTTTCTGAGAAGTGGGCCGGCCCACCCGCTCGGTTGGGGCGGTTTCCCCCGACCGTCGTCGTTCTGAGACCCGCTCCTCACCATGGCGGCCGGCGGTTTTCCTCCGGCGGCGGTTGTCCCTGAAAGGGATCGGGAGGCGGATGGTCAGATGTCGAAGAAGCAGAGGCAGGAGCCGGAGCAGCCGCAGTCGCAGCCGCAGCCGGCGGCGGAGGAGGCGATGGGTGCCAATCCCCTCAACAAGAGGTACAGCGAGTACGACCCCAAGCAGAGGGAGCACGTGTACACCCGCTTCTGCTTCGATCCCAGGCTCGATCTCGACGAGGAATGTAAGCCCCCGTCTGCTCTCTTTTCACAGCCCCTTATATGGTCCAATGCTCCATACTCACAGAACCTTGAGAGGGATTCCCACTGTCTAATAACTCAGCAAATCACTGAAAAAAATAACGTGCTATAACGCCGTTAATAGCACGCTATAGCATATTGATAATCGTCTCGTTAAATTAATCTATATACAATGTCTCGCTAATAGCACGCGCGCTATAGCACATTAATAACATATTTTCAGAGGCGTCGCTATTTTGTATAGCACGCTATTTTTTTCATTGGCAAATATTCTCTCAATCAAGATTGTTTCCTGTGATCATGGCTACCCACTTAACGTCTATGGCATGGTCATAACCAGGGATGATTTGGACCGCAAATGCGTCCATCTGTTCCGGCGCGACAAGGACAATCGCCGTTCATCACCTCAGAGGTATTACTTGTATTTTTTTGCTTGCATGATAGCCCGTGCACTTCTGTATACACGTATAGTTTCCCAGTGGTGTGCTCCTTGTATTGCACTCGATGTCTGTCATCTGATTGCATTTATTTGAAATAAGAATAGTGAATTCGTGATGGAGGGTTTACATGCGTGCTAATCATCAATCGGTTGTCGGCACATGAAACATATTTGCAACTTTGTGTGACTGAAAACTCCAGTAAAGTTATCCAACAAAGAATATGTTCTACCGGGAACTATGTGGGTGCAGATATGGTATAGAGTAGAGTAAAATCGCTTTTATACTTGGACTGTCATACAGTTCTCGTATTTATGTATGCATGGGGAACACCATTCAATTTTTCTTAACGCGTTTCACATGAATAATCCTTATTTAGGCTCTGTATATTATATATTTATAAACGATGGACCTCATAGATGGGTATGTCATGTTTGCTGTGCTGATATTATCAGTTTAATATATTGTTTTTAATGTCCACCAAATACTATAAAGGTTCCCCTTTTAGCGAATAATGTTAGGTGGCCTATGATTTGCCAATACTCCAGCATTTCAGTTTTGCTGTACCACAACACTTGTGTGATTAAGAAGAGTAGATAAAATGCATGTAAACGTGATACGTGCCTGAAAAGTATATATATATTCTGGTAATCTTGTTTCCTCGTTCAAACTCGAGCAAAGAAATTTAAAGCTTTGCTTTCAAACATAGACATTCCAAAAGATACACCAGCAATTTATCCATCTCTGTACTAATTTTGAAGGACAATTTCGTTGATTTTGAGTCTTTGACTGGTCCAAAGAGAGGAGTGGTGCTCTGCGGTTACCTATTCTTTGAAATCAATCTGAAAGTTAAGGATGTGCATGGGAGGGAGGTCAAGGACGAAAGACTCAGCAAAGGCATACTGGATATTAATGGCATCACAAGACAGACATCAGACTTCGGATATGGGGTCGAAACAGCCACGCTTGTCAGCATGCACGGCGCATTGGAGATGAACTTTGCATTTGTTAGGGACGCCGTGGAGGGCGCTGTCGAGATCAGGCCATGGAGGGCGCTGTCGAGATCAGGATCCTTGAGGGGCCTGTCGATTTCCATGGTAAGATCATTGCTACCACCAGCAGAGTTCCATGTTAAATTGTGCTACATGATAGCAGAGTGAATGACTTGCTTAATGCTGGCGATGATCAAGTTGTGCGAACAGCGCGCCGCGTGGTATGTCTATCTGCGGGTGAGATTCTCTTGGTGACTGCTGCTCCTGAAGGCGGCGATGGGCTCTCTCACCACTGTTAGGTTTGCTTCAAAGCTCAACGGCCATGCCGCCGAGAACATGGTGTGTGGTAACTATAAGATGCAAGTGAAGGTCACTTGGTCGATCATGATGTGATTCCTGGTTTACTAGTTGTGGTAGGTCAGGTTTTTGATTCCTGGATGATTTGCAGAGTCGTCACTGTGGAAAAAGGACGTCCGGGTAATGAATGTAGTCCTTAATTTCATGGAATCTGGAAAAACTGAAGATCATATCTGACCAAGGTTTAATTGGGACAAATCCATAAGTGGTAGTAAGATTGTTGTGCTATACCTTGTGTCCTACTTCCCATCTATTCATTTCAGATTCGATTGTTTCAACGCCGACTAAGTGACTGTATAATCAAATTGTTGGAACCTTTCTTGTTGGTGACACACAAGGTATAATTTTTATAACTATATCAGAGGGTTTGGTTGCAGAAATAGGTCAACAATTTGGCAAGCCTTGATGAAAACCATACGAGAACCACATTTTGGTGCTTCTGAAAGGGGTTTAACTGATGGGAAACTTGAAAGTTTTGTGCCTGTGATGGAATGAGCACAGAAGGGATAAGATCGGAGGTGTATGACATGCAAAATTGCAGACTTTGATGATGCAGAACTCATCATAGGACAGTAATCGAACAGTAGGAGTATATGGTTCTCGGAATGCTGATCTGTAGCATTTCACAGGACAGCATAACAATATTCATAGGATCAACGATGCCAGGCGCCTGGTGTTCTCTCTACAAGCGAAATCCACCGGGCTCTCGCACAGCATCAGCAGCCCTTGCGCGGCCTCCAGCGTCCTCTCGTCGGGCTTGCTGTCATCGGCAATCGGCAATGGCAATGGCGGCGGGATTGCCGCTTTCCTGGCGGCGGTGGCGGCGAGGATCTCCGCGATGGCGACGTCAGCGTGCGGGGCGTCGCCCTCGCGGTAGTGCACGATGACGAGCCCGAGCGGGCCGCGCGGCTGGCCGGCGACGCCCACCTGCAGCGCCGGCGACCGGAACGCCCACAGCTCCACCATGGCCGGCTCCAAGTCCTCGGCCCTGGCGTCGCCCGGCACGTCCAGGCCGTTCTGGGTCAGGAACCTGCCCCAGTCGGTGATGAGGCGGTAGGCGTCGTTGCAGCCCAGCTTCTTGCAGCCGAGCACGTAGGGCCTGCCGCGCCGGTCGTAGGCCTGCACCTGCACGCTCGGCTTCTCCGCCGCCGTCAGCGCCTCGTCCAGCGGGAACGGCTCGCCGCGCCGCCAGCTCTTGCACGACATGAGCAGCCGGTGCTGCTGCAGCAGCCGGTCCGTCTTGCACAGCCACTTCCCGTAGACGCGCACCGGCCGGGACGCGCCCAGGTCCTTCAGGACGGCGCGCAGCTCGCCGTCCACCACGCCGATATCGTCGAGCGACGGGTTGTCCACCGTGGCCGACCCTGACGGCGACGCCGACTCCACCAGGCCCACGCCGGCCCAGAACACGCCGTCGAGCAGGCGGCGCTTCTTGCGCTTCTTGCTCGGAGAAGATTGGGCCCGGCGGCGGACGGCGACGTGAGGCCGGAGCGCGGCGGCCCACGGCGGCAGGCTCTGGTGGTCCGCGTCCAGGATCCTCCCCTCGCCCTCCGCGGGCTCTGATTGCGCCACCGCGGCGGCAACGGACGCCACGGCGCAGCCGCAAGACCCGCCGCCCACCTTGGCGTGCGTGGACCCATGGCGGCCAATGCCCGCGGCGGCGGGTGGAGGCGCCGACCTCCTCCGGCGGGGCACGCTTCCGACCTCCGACAGCGTCATGGTGGCCAGGTAGGGGGAGGCGGCGGCGCACAAGATTGAAATGAAAATACCTAGCTGCTCTGGATTTTGGAACATATACGCGTGGATACTAATACTCTAGTAGTAGAGTTTGGTACAGACTCCTTTCCAATACTATTACTAGGAAAATGAGTTGTGACGAAGCTTTTGCTCCTCTTGAATTTTAGGACAGTAAAATTAAACCTAAACCCTAGTCCTTTCACGCATCCGTCGTTTTTGGCCGTTGGATTTTGCATCTTGGCCATGCCTGACCGCCCGATGCATCATTTCCTCCCGTCTGGGCTGCACTTGGGCCGACTGTCATTGGCCTACTATTCCAGGGGCCAAATCAGATGCCTTTTGTTCACCGATACGTGTTAACGTCGGATTCCGAAAGAATGGTAGTGATTCTACTTCGTTCCCACTCCCCTCCACGAATCCCACCCCCGCTTCGCGAACCCCGACACCTCTCGGTCTTGCCATGGGTTGGAGAGAGAGAGAGAGAGGTGACTAATGGCAGCGACGACGATCGATGGCGAAAGGTGTGCACGTATAGCGCTTGAAGACACAGAAACGACTACAAAATGGAAAACGACCGCCGACCAATGTGGTCCCAAGGTTGCAGACCAGGCGAGGAGGCGGACGAGTAATGGCGATAAAGCTCGTTCGTAATGTGTAACCGCCACCGGCGATGGAGGAGGTACGTTATTGCCCTATTTCCTTCCTTTTCCGCCTTCATATTTTGCTCCCTTCTATGTACCTTCGACAACCATGTTAGTTGCGTCAGGTTTTTATCCTTTCCACCTAAACTTTTGAACCGTTTCGCTGGGATTGATATTTTGTTGACATATAGAGTTGATCCTGCATTTTATCACAAACTATGTTCTGGTGGTGTTTACATGGGTGATTGATTATCGTCGTTCACTAGTAGAAAACGACCCATTTGTCCCGGTTCCAGAGGCTCATTAGCCCCGGTTCTAGAACCGGGACTAAAGGGTTAGGACTAAAGCCCAAAACCTTTAGTCCCGGTTCGCTTACGAACCGGGACAGAAGGGGCTCCACGTGGCCGCTGCGGGGAGCCTAGGCAGGAGGACATTTAGTCCTGGTTGGTAACACCAACCGGGACGAAAAGGAATCCACGCGTCAGCATCTGGCAGGAGCTGGTTTTTTTTGAAGGGGGGGGGGTTAGGGGGGTTTTGGAGGGTTAATTTAGGGGTTTCATATTGTGTTATCTAGCTAATAGAGAGAAGTGTTCTCTCTTTCTCCGTGTTTGGTCGACGTTAGCTACTATAGAGAGAACTCGACACGATAGCTAGTAAGCAAATGAAGGAGCCATTAAGTACAAAAGATTGTCATGAACATATATATATAGAAAGAAGTGACCGACCTCTCTTTCTCCGAGAGATTGGTCGAACAACAAGTTTTCGTATATCTATCCGACGCTACTAGCTACATATATACAATATAAGATCTCTTACAATCCCTAAGATCCAATCACAAATCCACATAGTATTCTCCGTCTTTAGGTATGACGTGGTCAAGAAAGAATCCCGCTAATTCCTCTTGAACTGATCGTATGCGATCATGTGGTAGGAGTTCATCCCGTATCTTCCAGATCTAATTTAAAGAAGGGGTCAATACATGCATATATATGAATAAAACTCAACACAATTGATGGTAATATATAAAATAAGATTGTGATTATTATTTACGTACTTCAAATTGTTTGTCAGAGAAGCCCCGTTTAGAGGTCGAGTGACGAATGAACTCGCATACAGTATCCACATAAAACAGTCCCTTCTTTCTGGTACAAGCACTTTACGAGAATAGAGTTCAATCAAACTGATAAGCAAGCATGGTAATGATATCTTGATGAAAATTTGAATCAATTAGAGATGCACAGAACTGGCTAATACTACTTACTTTGGGATGCGTGAATCGCAACTCTTTGTTTAGATCGGGAACCTTTCGGGTGAACTTCTTCCAAACCCTGCCAGACAAAGAAAATGATTACTTGATATCAGAAAATTAACGAAAGTTGCATGCCGATATGGTCCCGGTATTGACTGAACTTACTTCTTGAGCATTGCAGTCATGTCCGCATAATTCTCGGGATCTTTACATCTCGAGTCTAAGACAGATACTAATGCCCCGTCAAGCATAATGGATAGCAGAATAAAGTGGTAACTGCGCACGCATATATAACCCATCAATTACATTACTTAACCTCGAGTAAGCGAAACCGAGTATACAGAGAAGACAACAACACTCACTTAAAGTTGTAAGAAAAGAGTATTTCACTTTTGTTTTGATAAGGAACCACTTTAGCAAGTTCTCCTCGGTCTTTTTGATTTCATTTCGTTCCGTCCATTCATTTACGACATCTGGGCTAATGAACCCAACATCGAAGATTCCTGCTTTTTTGCATTCGACGATCTTCAATCTGCATAATATAGTGAGGATAATTATATATACATGCAATGAACGAGCTGAGCTAGAGACTTAACTATAGAAATACTACTTACAGACAGTAGGAAGTAATGAGTTGTTTGTCGAGGGCTAGTTGATTATATAACTGAAATAACTCCATAAATTCAATAGGCATCACATTGAGTCCAATGAATTCGTGCTCTGGTTTCACTCTAACATACATAGTGTCTCTCCCAGACTCCCTGTAGGTTTTCATGTACCACTCATGCAATTTGTACATCATCGTTGTTAGAGGAAGATGACCAGGTTTGACGAGAGGCTTCCTGTGCACGTATTTATATTCTTCTTTTGATACCTCAGCCGTTTCAAAAAATGCATCATCCCCCAAGTAATCACCAAGTTTGGTACTAAGCAGTAGCACCGAATGATTAGCAATATCGCTGGACACCTTGAGCGGGGGGCACGATTGCTGCTCCTGTTTGCCAAGCTGGGGAATTGTTTTCCCACTTCTTCGTTCTTTGACTCTTGCAGCACTAGAAGTACTTCCCGACCACTGCGCTTCATTATATGTCTTTATAATACAGCGGTCATAGTCTGAGGGCAGCGGAGACGGTGATGGTCGCTTCAGGGCATCTAGAGTGTGCTTCGCTTTCACCAGATCTACCGTTTCCTTCGGAGGTGGATGTTTCCATGCAAAATGGGCCTTCACTTTGGCTTTATTGATTTCATCGTTTTCTTCACCAGTCCTCTTGTATGGTAACTTTGGAACAGGCTTGAGGCTTGGACCAAATTTGAATTTCTTCTCGCCTATTGTGCTGCTAGCCGTCGGAGTGGCGGCGGCGTCTCTCTTCCATCCTGGAGTAGGCGGAGTGGCCTGACGTGCTGGAGGAGGAGGCTGAGTGGCCTGACGCGCCCGAGGAGGCGGAGTGGCCTCACGCGCCAGAGGAGGCGGACTGCTCTGATGCGCCGGAGTAGGCAGAGTGCCCTCATGCGCAGGAGGAGCCGTAGAAGGAGGCGGAGTGCCCCGATCACTCATCGGAGGAGGAGGAGGCGGATGCGTTCAGTTTGGAAGCTTGATGTACTCCTTCCGCCATATATATGTAGTCCTCAGAGCATGAACGAGCTGATTCTCCCCTTCACCTGTAGGGTGGTCAAGCTTGAGCTCCTCAAATCCCTTCATTACTTCATTCACCATCACAACAGCATAGCCATGTGGAATCGGAAGGCAGTGAAAAGTTCCATTGGGTTGAGGAGGTGCAACAAAGCCGGTAGCAGCATTGAAAGTGAGGTTCCGGAATTTCGTCATAAGCTCGCAATGTTGAGCCTCCATGATAGTATCAACGGGGTAGCTATGAGCCGTGAAGTCAGGCTGAACGAGCTCCATGGAAGCCACGCTTCTTCTTCATTGAGATGGCAGGGTAGCTTCTGGGGTAGCTGCGTGCCGCTGAGATGGTTGGCCGGCAGCTCGCTGGCTCTCAAGTTACTGTAGATTTTCTAGTCTTGCATTAAGCTTCTGCATGTTGCTCAGCTCCACTTTCCTCTTTCTCTACCCGCTTCTGTAACCGCCTGCATCGGGAAACCCAATCTTCCACGGAACGGAGCCTGGTGTGCCTCGTGTTCGTCCAGGGTGCTCAGGAAACCCAACCTTCGCTGAGATTTTGTGTTTTGCTTTATTTATTTTATTTTGTTCCTACTTCTGTTCTTCAGTGATTTTTTTCTTTTAGGTCACAAAAATTATAAACTTTCTGTTAGTGCCATTAGTTTTAAAATTTGAATAGTTTAAATTTGAATTTTTTGAAATTTGTGTGAATCACTAGTTTGTGAATAACTTTACTAAAAAATAGATTTTTGAGTGATTCTTTTTCCTGATACTTAATATGTTGGAAATATGCCCTAGAGGCAATAATAAATTGGTTATTATCATAATTCCTTGTTCATAATAATTGTTTATTATGCATGCTACAATTGTATTGATCGGAAACTCAGATACATGTGTGGATACATAGACAACACCATGTCCCTAGTATGCCTCTAATAGACTAGCTCGTTGATCAAAGATGGTGAAGGTTTCCTAGCCATGGACATGAAATGTCATTTGATAATGGGATCACACCATTAGGAGAATGATGTGATGGACAAGACCCAAACTATAAATGTAGCATGTGATCGTGTCAATTTATTGCTATAGTTTTATGAATGTCAAGTATATGTTCCTATGACCATGAGATCATGTAACTCACTGACACCGGAGGGGTGCCTTGTGTGTATCAAACGTCGCAACGTAACTGGGTGACTATAAAGGTGCTCTACAAGTATCTCCGAGGGTGTCTGTTGGGTTGACATGGATCAAGACTGGGATTTGCTACTCCATGTGACCGAGAGGTATCTCAGGGCCCACTCGATAATAAAACATCACAACAAGCCTTGCAAGCAATGTGACTAAGTGTTAGTCACAAGATCTTGTATTACAGAACTAGTAAAGAGGCTTGCCGGTAATGAGGTTGAACTAGGTATGGAGATACCGACGATCGAATCTCGGGCAAGTAACATACCGAAGAACAAAGAGAACATCATACGGGATTAACTGAATCCTTGACATAGAGGTTCGACCGATAAAGACCTTCGTAGAACATGTAGGAACCAATATGGGCATCCAGGTCCCGCTATTGGTTATTGGCCGTAGAGGTGTCTCAGTCATGTCTACATGGTTCTCGAACCCGCAGGGTCTGAACACTTAAGGTTCGGTGACGTTTTGGTATAGATGAGTTATGTGTGTTGGTGACCAAAGGTTGTTAGGAGTCCCGAATGAGATCCCAGACATGACGAGGAGCTCTGGAATGGTTCGGAGGTGAAGATTCATATATAGGAAGTTCCGTGTTGGTTACCGGGAAAAGTTCGGGCATCACCCGTAACGTACCGGGGGTGCCGGGAGGGTCCCGGGGGTCCACCGGAAGGGGCCACCAGCCCCAAAGGCCTACATGGGCTGTGAGAGAGGGCACACCAGCCCTTGGTGGGCTGGCTGCCCCTCCCACAGAGGCCCATATGGCAAGGGGGTTGGTGGGAGGGCCAACCCTAGGGTTGGCGCCACGTAACTTGGGTGACAAGCTACCCTAGGGCGCCTCCACCCTTGGTCGCTGCCCCAAGGGGGAAACCCTAGGGGTTTGGTGCACCACCCCTCCCCCTATATATATGTGAGAGGAAGGAGGGCAGACGGACCCTAAGTCATGGCGCAACCCTTCCTCCCTCCCCGATTGCTTCTCCTCTAGTAGATTGGTTCGGCATCGCTTAGCGAAGCTCTGCCGAATCAGCTCCATCACCACCACCGCTGCCATGCCGTCGTGTCGCTGGCGAACCCATCTACCTCTCTACTCCCTCTTGCTAGATCAAGAAGGCAGAGATCTTCATCGAGCTGCACGTGTGCTGAATGCGGAGGTGTCGTCCGTTCGGCACTAGATCGGAAGGACCACGATGGGATCGCGGGACGGCTCATGATGAGATCACGAGACGGATCGTGATTGGATCGTGAAGACATTCGACCACATCAACCACGTTTCTTAATGCTTCCCGCTTAGCAATCTACAAGGGTATGTAGATCCACTCTCCCCTCTTGTAGATGCTCATCTCCTAGATTGATCTTGGTGAAGCGTAGGAATTTTTTTGTTTCCCATGCAACGTTTCCCAACAGTGGTATCAGAGCTAGGTCTATGCGTATATGAGATCTTGAGTAGAACACAAAGAGTTTGTGGGCGTTGATATTCAGATTGCTTTCTTCCTTAGTCTTTTCTTGGTTCAACGGTATTGTGGGATGAAGCGGCTCAGACTGACTTTACTGGTACGCTTACGAGAGCCCGTGTTCCATCGATTGACATGTGACTTCGTCGCATAAAGATGGCTGGCGGGTGTCTGTCTCTCCCACTTTAGTTGGATCGGATTTGATTAAGGCAGTCCTTGTAGAAGGTTGAAAAGCAATCTTCATATCACCGTTGTGGTTTTTCGTAGGTAAGAATCGTTCTTGCTAGATACCCATAGCAGCCACGTAAAACATGCAACAACAATTAGAGGACGTCTAACTTGTTTTTGTAGGGTATGTTGTGATGTGATATGGCAATTACATGATGAGATATATGTGATGTATGAGATGATCATGTGTTGTATAGAATATCACGACTTGCATGTCGATGAGTACGGCAACCGGTAGGAGCCATAGGGTTGTCTTTAATTATTGTATGACATGCATGTCAATCATTAAGCGCTATGTAATGCTTTACTTTATCGCTAAACAATATCTATAGTAGTATGAGCATGGTGGGCATGACAACCCCGATGGCGACACAATGATGGAGATCATGATGATGGAGATCATGGTGTTATGCCGGTGACGATGGAGATCATGCCTGTGCTTTCAAGATGGAGATCAAAAGCACAAGTTTATGGCCATATCATGTCACTTATTATTTGCATGTGATGTTAATCCTTTTATGCACCTTGTTTTGCTTAGGACAACGGTAGCACTATAAGGTGATCCCTCACTTAAATTTCAAGGTAAAATTGTGTTCTCCCCAAGAGTGCACTGTTGCGAAAGTTCATCGTGTCGAGACACCACGTGATGATCGGGTGTGATAGACTCTACGTTCACATACAACGAGTGCAAGTCAGTGTTGCACTTTCAGAACACTCGGGTTAAACTTGACGAACCTAGCATGTAGAGACATGGCCTCGGAACACAAGAGACCGAAAGGTCGAACATGAGTCATATAGTAGATATGATCAACATGATGATGTTCACCATTGAAACCACCTCAACTCACGTGATGATCGGACTTGAGTTGGTGGATTTGGATCATGTTACACTCAGATGACCAGAGGGATGTCAATTTGAGTGGGAGTTCTTAAGTAATATGATTAATTGAACTCGTTATCATGAACTTAGTTAGTAGTGTCTTTGCAAATTATGTTGTAGATTACTAGCTCATGCTGTAGCTCCCTAGAATTTTTATATGTTACTAGAGAAATATAGTTGAAATATGACGGTAGCAATATTGCGGACTGGGTCCGTGATCTGAGGATTGTCCTCATTGCTGCACAGAAGGCTTATGTCCTTAATGCACCGCTCGGTGCGCAACCCCCTCTAGCGTTGTCTGTAGATGTTGTGAACATCTAACAGGCACATTTCGATGACTATTTGATAGTTCAGTGCGTCATGCTTTATGGCTTAGAACTGAGGCTCCAAAAACGTTTTGAACGTCATGGAACATATGAGATGTTCTAAGAGCTGAAATTGGGATCTCAGGCTCGTGTCCGTATTGTGAGATATGAGATCTCCAACAAGATTCTTTGCTTGCAAGATGAAGGAGAATAGCTCAATCGTTGATCATGTGCTCAGATTGTCTGGGTGCTAGAATCGCTTGAATCGAGTGGGAGTTGATCTTCCAGATAAGAAAGTGATTGATATAGTTTTCTAAGTCACTGTCACTAAACTACTAGAGCTTCATGATGAACTATAATATGTCAGGGATGGAAATGATGATCCCTGAGATGTTCGTGATGTTTGACACCACGAAGGTAGAAATCAAGAAGGAGCATCAAGTGTTGATGGTTAGTAAAACCACTAGTTTCAAGAAGGGCAAGGGCAAGGAGGGAGACTTCATGGATGGCAAGTCAGTTGCTGCTCCAGTGAAGCAACCCAAAGTTGAACCCAAACCCGAGACTAAGTGCTTCTATTATGAGGAGAGCGGTCGCTGAAGCGGAACAACCCTAGATACTTGGTAGATAATAAGGCTGGCAACGTCGACAGAAGTATATTTGATATACGTGTTATTAATGTGTACCTTGACAGTACCCCTAGTAGCACCTAGGTATTGGATATCGGTTCGGTTGCTAAATGTTAGTAACTCGAAATAAAAGCTACGGAATAAACGGAGACTAGCTAAGTGTGAGGTTACGATGCATGTTGGAAATGTTTCCAAGGTTGATGTGATCAACATCGCACGCTCTCTCTACCTTCGGGATTAGTGACAAACCTAAATAAATGTTATTTGGTGTTTGCGTTAAGCATGAACATGATTGGATCGTGTTTATTGCAACACGGTTATTCATTTAAGTTAGAGAATAATGGTTATTCTGTTTACATGAATAATACCTTCAATGGTCATGCACCCAGTGAGAATGGTTTGTTGAACCTTGATCGTAGTAATACACATGTTCATAACATTGATGCCAAAAGATACAAAGTTAATAATGATAGTACCACATACTTGTGGCACTGCCGCTAAATGTCATATTGGTATAAATCGCATGAAGAAACTCCATGTTGATGGATCTTTAGACTCATTCGGTTTCGAATCGGTTGAGACATGCAGACCATGCCTCTTGGGCAAGATGGCTACAAACCCCGTTTTCAGTATGATGGAGCGGGCTAGTAACTTGTTGGAAATAATACGTGTTGATGTATGTGATCCAATGAGTGTTGTAGTGTGCAGTGGATATCGTTATTTTTCTTACCTTCATTGATGATTTGAGTATATATGAGTATATTTGCTTAATGAAACACAAGTCTAAAACATTTGAAAAGTTCAAACAAATTCAGAGTGAAGTTTAAGATCATCGTGACAAGAAGATAAAAATATCTATGATATGATCGTGGAGGTGAATATCTGAGTTACGAGTTTGGCATAAAACTTTAGACAATGTGAAAGTTGTTTCACAACTCACGCCACCTGGAACACCATAGTGTGATGGTGTGTCCGAACGTCATAGTCATGCTATATTGGATATGGTGCGTACTGTGATGTCTCTTATCGTTTTGCCACTATCGTTTTGGGGTTATGCATTAGAGACAACTACATTCACTTTAAATAGGGCACCATCTAAATCCGTCGAGATGACACCGTATGAATTGTGGTTTGATAGAAACCTAAGCTATCATTTCTTAATGTTTGGGGCTGCGATGCTTATGTGAAAAAATGTTTTCACCTAATGACCTCGAACCCAAAGCGGACAAATGCATCTTCATGGAATACCCTAAGAGCAGTTGGGTATGCCTTCTATCTCAGATCCGAGCACAAAGTGTTTGTTGCTAAAACGGGTCCTTTATCGAGAAAGAGTTTCTCTCGAAAGAATTGAGTGGGAGGAAGATAGAACTTGATGTGGTTCTTGAACCTTTGTTTCAACCAGAGAGCAGCGCAGCGCAGGAAGATGTTTCTGTGAAGCCTACATTAGTTGAAGAGGAAGTTAATGATGATGATCATGAAGCTTTGGATCAAGTTACTATCGAACCTCGTAGGTCGACAAGGACGTGTACTACTCCTGAGTGGTACGACAACCCTGTCTTAGAGGTCATGTTGTTGGACAACGATGAACCTACGAGCTATGGAGAAGTGATGATGGGCCCGGATTCCGACAAATGGTTAGAGGCCATGAAAAAATCCAAGGAACGATCCATGTATGAAAACCAAGTATAGAATTTGGTAAGCTTGCTCATTGGACGGCAGGTCGTCGAGTACAAATGGACCTTTGAGATGAAGACAGACGCTAATGGTAAATGTCACCGTTTATAAAGCTCGACTTGTCGCAAAGGATTTTTCACCAAGTTCAAGGAGTTGACTGCGATGAGACTTTCTCACCCGTAGCGATGCTAAAGTCTGTTGGAATTATGTTAGCAGTTGCTGCATTTTTCAATTATGAAATTTGGCAGATGGATGTCAAAACATCGTTTCATTAACGGTTTACTTGAGGAAAGGTTGTATGTGATACAACCAGAAGGTTTTGTTAGTCCTAAGGATGCTAAAAGGTGTGCAAGCTCTAGTGACCCTTCTATGGGCTGGAGCGAGCATCTTGGAGTTGGAATATACGCTTTGATGAGGTAATCAAAGTTTTTGGGTTTATACAAAGTTTATGAGAAACTTGTATTTACAAGAAAGTGAGTGGGAGCACTATAGAATTTCCTATAAGTATAAGTGGATGACATATTGTTGATCGGAGATAATGTAGGATTTCTGGAAAGCATAAAGGGTTGTTTGAAAAGAGTTTTTCAAAGAAAGACCTGGATAAAGCTACTTGAACATTGAGCATCGAGATCTATAGAGATAGATCAAGACGCTTGATGAGACTTTTCAATGAGTACATACCTTGACAAGATTTTGAAAGAGTTCAAAATGGATCAGTCAAAGAAGGAGTTCTTGCCTGATTTGTAAGGTGTGGAGTTGAGTGAGACTCAAAGCTCGACCACGGCAGAAGAAAGAGAAAGGACGACTGTCATCCCCTATGCTTAATCCATAGGCTCTATATAGTATGCCATGCTGTGTACCGCACTTGTGTGTGCCTTGCCATGAGTTTGTCAAGGGATACAAGAGTGATTTAGGAGTGGATCACTAGGCAGCTGTCAAGATTATCCTTAGTAACTAAAATACTAAGGAAATGTTTCTCAATTATGGAGGTGATAAAGAGTTCGTCGTAAAGAGTTACGTCGATGCAAGCGTCAACACCAATCCGGATGACTCTTAGTAGCAATCCGGATACGTATAGTGGAGCAGCCATTTGGAATAGCTCCAAGTGGAGTGTGGTAGCAGTGTCTATAGTATGACATAGAGATTTGCAAATTACACACGGATCTGAATGTCGCAGACCCGTTAACTAAAAGACCTCTCTCACATGCAATGCATGATCGAACTCCAGAACTCATTGGGTGTTAGATTCATAACAATGCAAAT
Organism: Hordeum marinum; assembly: GCA_022496015.1. Lineage (NCBI taxonomy): Eukaryota > Viridiplantae > Streptophyta > Magnoliopsida > Poales > Poaceae > Hordeum > Hordeum marinum. The sequence continues at coordinate 475,646,279 of CM039678.1, forward strand.
CACATGGTGATGTGAACTAGATTATTGACTCTAGTGCAAGTGGGAGACTGTTGGAAATATGCCCTAGAAGCAATAATAAATTTGTTATTATCATATTTCCTTGTTCATGATAATCATTTATTATCCATGCTACAATTGTATTGATCGGAAACTCAGATACATGTATGGATACATAGACAACACCATGTCCCTAGTATGCCTCTAATAGACTAGCTCGTTGATCAAAGATGGTCAAGGTTTCCTAGCCATGGACATGAGAAGTCATTTGATAATGGGATCACACCATTAGGAGAATGATGTGATGGATAAGACCCAAACTATAAACGTAGTATGTGATCGTGTCAGTTTATTGCTATAGTTTTCTGCATGTCAAGTATATGTTCCTATGACCATGAGATCATGCAAATCACTGACACCCGAGGAGTGCCTTGTGTGTATCAAACGTCGCAATGTTACTGGGTGACTATAAAGGTGCTCTATAGGTATCTCCGAGGGTGTCTGTTGGGTTGGCATGGATCAAGACTGAGATTTGTTACTCCGTGTGACGGAGAGGTATCTCAGGGCCCACTCGGTAATACAACATCACAACAAGCCTTGCAAGAAATGTGACTAAGTGTTAGCCACAGGATCTTGTATTACGTAACGAGTAAATAGACTTGTCGGTAACGAGGTTGAACTAGGTATGGAGATACCGACGGTCGAATCTCGGGCAAGTAACATACCGAAGAACAAAGAGAACATCATACGGGATTAACCGAATCCTTGACATAGAGGTTCGACCGATAAAGATCTTTGTAGAACATGTAGGAACCAATATGGCCATCTAGGTCCCGCTATTGGTTATTGGCCGTAGAGGTGTCTCGGTCATGTCTACATGGTTCTCGAACCCGCAGGGTCTGCACACTTAAGGTTCGATGACATTTTGGTATAGATAAGTTTTGTGTTGTTGTGACCAAAGGTTATTCGGAGTCCCAGATGAGATCCCGGACGTGACGAGGAGCTGTGGAATGGTCCGGAGGTGAATATTCATATATAGGAAGTTCCGTGTTACTAGGGGAGAAAACAGAGAAATGAGAGCCCCTTCGATCGGGATCTCATCCTTCGCAAGCAATCGATCCAAGCAGTCGACGTGCAAGGCGACCCAATTGACCTCGAAGATGTAGAGGCTACACGTCTCACTCTTGGGAAAATCCTTGTCACCGAGGAAATCCACGGGTACGGTAAAGCTGAGTACGCAATGCAATATGCCGTCAGAAAACCACTTGTCACACCTGAGCAGTACAAGGAACTACCAACTGCGATGTGACAGTTGCATGATTGGTACCTGTGCGAAGCAAAGCAAGGGGAGACGGCGGTCATGGTCAAAGTAAGGAAAGAGCATTATGTCAATGGATGTGATATATGTCTTGAATTCTCAGAACTTTTCCAGTTATACCGCATGGACTCTATCGACAAAACTGTCATCGTTCATTGGCTTATCCTTACTATATATGTTCTTTTCTATGCTATTATGCAGATTGAAGATGTGGGAATTGAAACAAGAGGGAATCGATGACATTGGGTTCATCGACCCAAATACCGTTCATGGTCATGTGGTAAAACATTATGCCAAGGACACAAAAGATATCTTGGAAAAATTTCTAGAGGCACTGAATACCAAATCTACTATAATATTTCCTTACAATATGGGGTGAGTGTTTACTCTCTTGTATACAACAAATTCTATTTTTGCTTACTAGCTCGCTGTCAAGTGTAGTTGATGAGTTATATGCATGCCTGCTTAATTATATAAACTTCTGCGTAGAGACCACTATATCCTCCTAAATATTATCCTCGCGGATGGACTTGTTCAAGTGTACGACTCACTAGATACACTAGAACAATCATATGTGGACTTGTATTTTATGAAAGAACGGTAATTTCAAGTTTTATCGGCCTCGCTTTCTTCCATTATTTCCTGATATCAAAAGTAATTATAATAGCTCTTTCATTCTTTTTCTTTGTCACATAGTGTTTGGAAAAAGATCATAGAAAAAACCATCACGGTCGTCAATGGGAACCGAAGCTGAAGTGGAAAAAGATACAGGTAATTAAGTAGTACTACTAGGTCCGCGCATCTCTTTAATTCTAGTTTCAATACCATTATCATGCTTGATTATTAATTATCTTATTGAATTCTATTCTTTCACAAAGTGCGCGAAGCAGCCACATGGGACAATTTATGTGGATACTTCCTTTGTGAAAACATTCGCATCCAGACCGAAGGTCGTATACGTCACAGAGGAGCACGTGAAAGACAACTCCAGGTTTGGCAGATGATGTCGAAGCTCTCAACCGAGAAACACTTTGTAGCACTTCAAGAGGAATTTGCGGCATTTCTTCTTCGACATGTCATTGATGTAAACGGAGAGCACTATTCCTTACTGCCGCCTCAATAATGCCAGCAAATCAGTAGTAGAAAATTGAGATTTCATCCGGCGCACTAGCTAGCTAGTCCCGGCCGGGTTTTGGGCCTTAATTTATAAGTCCAGAATATATATGGATGTGCAATTACATTTGTATATATACTGTGTATGAGATATTGTATATTATATTACATATATATATGCATCAACTTGTGTAATGTTTACAGTATGTAGCACCATAAAATAAATTTGAAATGAATGGAAAACATAAAAAATAGAGAGGAAAACTAAAACCTAATTAAAAGCTATTACAAAAAAACCAAAACACTTAGTACCGGTTGGTATCACCAACCGGTACTAAAGGTCCTCCACCACCAGCCCACGCAGGCAGCCACGTGGTGGGCCTTTAGTACCGGTCCGTGGGCCAACCGGTACTAAAGGTCTGGACCTTTAGTCCCGACCCTTTAGTACTGGTTGGGGAACCGGTACTAAAGGCCCATCCCGACCGGAACTACATATAGACATTCAACTAGTGGTGGCATTAGGGGTCAGTGGCGTCGGTGGTCGTGGGTCGGTGGTGTCTGGAGTCGAGGGTCAGTGGCGTTGGTGGTCGGGGGTCGATGGCGTCAATGGTCGGGGGTCGGGGGTGTTGGTGGCCGGGGGTCGGTGGTCTCGGTGGTCAGGGGCGATGGCGTCGATGGTCGGGGCTCGGTGGTGTCAGGGGTCAGGGGGCGATGGCGTCGGGGGTCGGGGGTCGGGGTTGGGGGTCCGGGGCGTTGGGGGTCGGTGGCGTCGAGGGTTGGGGGTCGGTGGCGTCGAGGGTCGGTGGCATCGGATGTTGAGGGTTAGTGGCGTCGGGGATCGAGGGCTCTTCTCTTCTTCTTCTTCTTCTCCTTCTCCTCCTCCTCCTCCTCCTCCTCCTCCTCTTCTCCTCATCTTTTTCTTCTAAACTAAACCAGGGTCGGTGGCATCGGATGTTGAGGGTTAGTGGCGTCGGGGATCGAGGGCTCTTCTCTTCTTCTTCTTCTTCTTCTTCTTCTTCTTCTTCTCCTCCTCCTCCTCCTCTTCTCCCCATCTTCTTCTTCTAAACTAAACCTAAATAAACGTAAACTAAATCTAATCTAAACTAAACCTAAACCTAAACCTAAGCTAAATCTAAACTAAACTAAAACTGAACCTAAAAAAACAAAAAAGGAGAAGAAGCTCACCTTGGGGAGGAGGGGTCTGATGGAGGAGGGGGGCCGGTGGAGGAGGGCCGCCGTATGGGAGGGCGGCGGCATCGCGGCCTGCCTCGCGGCAGGACTCGGGCTACCGCCGCAGGGGAGGGGGGTCGGGGGCGGCAAGGGCGTTGGCCGGCGCATGCGGTAGGGGCAGCAGCAGGGGCGGTGGGGGGGCGGTGGCGGCGGCCGGCGGGTGCGATGGGGGGGGGCAGGGGCGGCGGCCGACGGGTGTGGGGGTGAAGGGTGGCAGGGGCGGCGGCGGGCGGCAATGCGGCGGCAGGGGCGATGGGGGTCGGGGGTGGTAGGGGCGGCGGCGGGCGGCGGTGAGGCGGCAGGGGGCAGGGGCGATAGGGATCGAGGGGCGGTGGCTGGCGGGTGCGGTGGGGGCGGCGACCGGAGGGTGTGAGGGTCGGGGGTGGCAGGGGCGGCGACAGGCAATGGTGGGGGTCGGGGTAGGAGAGAGAGGTAGAGAGATAAGAGAGAGATAGAGGAGGTCACGACGTTTATTAGGGCCAAATTCTTTGTCGTCTGCTAGCGGACGGCAAAGAATCTGGCTGTTAACCAAATCGACCTCGAAGAAGTAGAGGATTGCTCGAATCTCAACACAAAATATGATGTTTTTTATAACAAAATAGGAAAATATGTGACCTAGCTCATAATTTACAAAACTATGACCTCCTCGGCCTCACGAAGGCTGAAGAGCACCTTTTTGGTCAACAGGAGGCAAAATAGGTGTCGGGGGTCGGGGGTCAGTGGCATCGGGAGACAGTGCACTAGTAGAAAACAGACCTTTTGTCCCAAGCATTAGTCCTGGTCTGGTTACGAGCCGGTACTAAAGATGCTATTAGTCCCGGTTCGTGCCGGCTCCAACGGCTAGGAGCAGGGCGACCTTTAGTACCGGGTCGTAAGGGATCTTTAGTACCGGTCCGTGTCACGAACCAGTACTAAAGGGGGCGTGGCAGGCTTTTGGTCAGACTTGGGCCCCGCGTGCCTCGTTAGTACCGGTTGGTGACACGAACCGGTACTAAAGACTTCCTATATATGCTTTGTCCGTAGCCGATCGAAGGGGCTCTCATTTCTCTGTTTTCTCCCTTGTTCTCCCCTACTACTAGGAAAAAGCTTATAGATAGACGCTTACTAGTAGCGCGGGTTTTTACCCAACGCTACTGGTAGTTACTAGTAGCGCTAGTTTATACCCATCGCTACTACTAAGTTGATAGTAGTAGCGTTGGTTTATAAACCCGCGCTACTACGAAGTGATCTTCACTGTGCCCCCGAGACAGGCCATAGTAGTAGCGTGGGCTATAAAACCCACGCTATTGCTAAGTTGATAGCAGTAGCGTTGAAAACAGAAAGAGCGCTACTGCTAAGCTGGACCCGACGAGCCCACCGACACTATTGGTAGTAGCAGCGCTCGCTGCAAAAAAGCGCTACTGCTAAGATTTTTAGCTAAGCCCGCGTGGGCCGGCTCAAAATTTCCTAAGTCCCCCACTACTCCCCCCTCTCCCCTCTCCCGCACTCCTCTCTGTCGCCATCGTCACCGTCGACCTCACCGCCGCCGCCCGAGGCCGCCCTCGACCTCATTGCCGCCGCCCTCTCCCCTGTCGCTGTCGCTCCCCTTCCCGAGACCACCACCACCGCCACATCCCTCTCCTCTACCGTTGTCGCTCCCCTTCCCGAGACCACCGTAGCCGTAAGCCTCTCCCCTGCCCTTCTCTCTCTCCCATCACTCTCCCCCTCTCTCAGATTCATTCCTCCCCTCCCCTCTCCTCTCCTCATGCATTAGCGCTGCCACCCAACACCTTCCCATCTCCTCTTGACCACTCCATCGACAGCAATGCCCTCCCGCTCTCTCCTTCACCGCCGTTGCTGCCCCACCTCGTCCTCCTCCCATCCCATCCCATTCCATCCTATACCCTCCCCTCCCCTCGACCCACGAGAAGGTCAGGCAGCAGCCATGGCGCCTCCCTGTAGATCTGCCATGGGTTTATATCCTCCCCATCTCCGGCTGACGGTGCACAGGACCTACTCCTCGAAGGGCCCATCTCTGGCCGACAGTCATGATTTTTTTTTTGGTTTTTGAAATTGATAGTAGTAGCACGGGTCAAGGGCACGCGCTATAGATAGTTAGTAGTAGCGCGTGTGCCACCAGCGCTACTACTAACACATGTACTAGTAGCGCGGGATGAACCAGCGCTACTACTACCAGTTAGCTGTAGCACGATAGTAGTAGCACGGGCACCCGTGCTACTACTAGACGTTTAACCAATGCTACTACCAGGCTTTTTCCTAGTAGTGGTTGGTTACCGGGAAAAGTTCGGGCGCCACCGGTAACGTACCGGGGGTGCCAGGAGGGTCCCGGGGGTCCACCGGAAGGGGCCACTGTAGGAGATATGCCCTAGAGGCAGTAATAACAGTTATTTTGTATCTCCAGAGTTTGTAATGAATGTTTATGTTCCATGCTATAACTGCAATGATTCTCAAGTCTACAAATTAAACGAGGCTTGGAGGGAAACTCATGTGCACGTGTGGTATAATAAACGGTGAATTGTATTCCTAGTCTTGCCTCTAAGACTGGCTCAAGTGTTGCATGATGGTCCTGTTTTCCTGATCATGGGCATGGCTATGCCAGCAATTTTGAGGATGCGATGTTGGTAGAACACTCGTGTTGAATCGATCCGAATTGATGTTATGCTATGAGATACATTTGTCACAAGTTAATGGTTAATAACACAGAGATGGTTAACGTTTGCATAATTCCTTAGACCATGAGAGTATCGAGTTTCTTCATGCTTGCTTCATGAACTTTGGGGTTTGTTAAACGTCATCCGTAAATGGGTGGCTATTACGGCGGCTTACGGGTTCATGGAAAAGTATGTCAAGTAACTTGATAGCTCAAGATTGGGATTTGCTCCTCCGACAATGGAGAGATATCTCTGGGCCCTCTCGGTGTTACGGTATCCATCATCGTCTGGCCAGACACTTTGTGATTTGATCACGGGGATGCCGGAATACGGGAACGAGAAAAGAGAACAATACCGGCAACGAGGTAACTGGCATAGTGGACAAGTTGTTGATCCACGAGGATGCCTACATGTCTCACCTCGGGTAATTGTTAACATATCGCGAAGCAAAAGGAATAGCTCACGACAACTAGAGGTTCACTCGAATATTCATTCGTGTGGGTATAGGGGTCAATATGGGTGTCCACGGCTCCGATGTTGATCATTGATCGGAAGGGGTTCCGGGTCATGTCTATGCTTCACCGAACCTATAGGGTCACACGCTTAAGGTTCATCTATCTGTTGAATACTAGACAGGGAGTCTGAGAGAAAATCACCGAAAAGTTTCGGACACCGGAAAAGTTTCGGACAGCGGAAAAGTTCCGCAGACAGGTCACCGGAACAGTTTCGGTGAAACTGAAAAGTTGTTTCAGGGGATACCAAAAAGTCAAATTGGTTTTGGCACATGCCTGATAATTCTTGAAGGGTGCCAGAATCGTTCTGGAAACTTTCTGGAATTTTCCGGGATGAAAACCGGAAATGTTCCGGAGCTGCCGGAACCACTTCAGATGCTTTTCGCAGATGAAAATCACTATTCCGGAATTGTTACGGATCGCATTGAAAATTATTTTAGTGGGGTACTAGAATTGTTCTAAGCCCACATAAATATTTTTAGTTCGAGCGGACGCTGAAAAATGTCGCCGTGAATAGTGAAAGTGCTTTTTGGACTACTTTATGGAAAGCCACCTTTTGGGGCTTTGCTCCAAAAGATCTTGGGGATGACATGGATGGATTGGGGCCATTTTTGGGTCCCCACATGAGGTTTTGGCCGGCCACATGGTGGACTCCTTCATGGAGTCCCTCTTGTTCCTTGGTTTCACTTTTATGCCCTTGTGGAAGGACTTCATTCATGTGCATTTTGGGTTTTATTGTAAAACCACCCTACCCCTTGGTTTTCCTATAAATAGGAGGTGAGTGGGCTGCCATTTCTTCATCCTTGTGCTCTCATACACATGCTTTGCTTTGCAAGCTCTCTCTCTCCCTCCCACGAAAAGAGTCTTTCGTAGAGCCGGAAGGCTGTCTGGGTTCCGGCAGGAACTAGTTCTGGACGGCGAAGCCCTGCCGGATAGATGACACTGTATGTGTGCAACCCCATAGAGAGGTCGTAGTTTCGATCTTTTGCCCGAGGGGCTGTTCGTGTGTCCTCCCGTAGGGCTGTCCGAGTCTTCGTTCGAGTTTCGAGGGTCCTCCCAAAGGGCTGTCCGCGACATCGTCCGGGGGACTGTCCGACCGCCTCCCGAAGGGCTGTCCGACGAGGGAGTACATCCTCGCGGTTGGGAGGTTGTAAAATCCTAGTTGCGGGGATCTGCACCAACGATCTCCACCGACTCTTCTTTCGCTGCGCTTCGAGTCGGTACGGATCAGATCAAACCTTGTATGCAGTCTCCATAGTGGTCCTGGGCGTGCTCGCTATACCGGAAATTTTTGTTTTCTGTTGCGTTCCCCAACAGTGGCATCAAGAGCCAGGCTATGAGTAGATGCATGTTATGATCTAGAATACATGAGATGTATGGGTATTGCATAGTATAATTTTGTAGTAGATGAGATCTATTGCTGAAAATTATTTGTGCGGGTAGTAGATGAAATCTGTTACCCGATGTTCCTGTTGCTTCCCGTGAATTTGCGTAGTCCATATCTTGATGGAATGGTGGAATCTTACAAAGTTCTGACAATCCACGATCCTTTCATGCTGCTCCTGAGTATGCTGATTGACAGATCAACGAAGTGCTAACAGTTCTTTGGGTTCCACCATAGTCAAAAGAAATATGGATGTTTCGCAGATGAAAGGGCAATGCAGATATGATCTGCACGGGGGTCACGCGTATGACGAAGTTTAGTATGGGGCTTGAGATTTTATCATCTCGTGTTTCATACACCCTGGAAAGTTAATCTAGCAACTTGAATTATCATACTTGATGATAAACGTTGGTAGCTGCGGTTTGAGTCAAAACCTTAGAAGCCACGTAAAATAAAATTTTGTATAAACCGATTAGAGGCGTCTAACTTGGTTTTGCAGGATGGTTTGCATGTGATGTGGTATAGCAAAGCTCATATTCAATTTTGATTATGTATGAGATGGCTATATGATGTAATTAACATGACCTGCGTGTCATGATTTGGCATGATGGCTGGAGCCATATGATTGCACTTTAATGACCTGCGTGTCAACCTTATGTAATGCACTTATTTTATTAGCTATAGAGATAGCAATATTATCTGGTGCATCGACAAGGTGGTGGCAATCTTCGCAAAGGTGAACACCGAAGCGAATGCCGAAGACGAAGAAATACTTGACTTCTCCGTCAGAAGGGGCTACACCATATCATGCTATTATGAATTGCCTCAGATGTTTATCCCTCTTGATGCACCCTTCTTAATTGCGCGATAGTCGCTTTTTATTAGGGTGATCTCTCACTTAGAATATCAAGTAGTTAGTGTTCTCCCAAGTGTAGCACCGTCACGGCACCTATCTCTTCGGGGTATCACATGGTTACATGGGTACGAACGATTAGAGAAGTGTGAGGCGGGTGAGTTGAGACCTCGCAGCGAGATCACTTGGTTGTCTTGACGTTCAGGCATGAAAGTCATGAGCTCGGAACACATGCATCGAAAGATGAACAAGAGTCACATAGAGATGTGATTGGCAAGTTGGCCTACCAATTGAAATTCTCGTCACTTGAGATGGTTACATCCTTGACGCTGAATTGAAAGTTGGGTCTTGCATCACTCACAATCAATTATGAGAGATATTGATTTGAGTGGGAGTGCACCTTAGAATAAAAATTATTTATTCACTAGTGCCAAAAATCATTATGAACAAAGTCTAAATGAACTTGTGTTTTCCGTTGTAGATCAAATGGCTCGCAACACCGCGTTCAACTTAGGCCCTATGTTAGAGAAAGAGAAGTTAGCTGCGAATGGAAACAACTATGCGGACTGGTTCCGTACCCTGAGGATTGTCCTCCGGGGTGCTAAGAAAGTGTATGTTCTTGACGGACCTCTTCCTCCTAAACCGGCGGCAACAGCCGCGGCAGACATACAAAATGTCTGGGCCACTAAGGATGATGATTACAACTTAGTGCAGTGCCTCATGCTGTCTTGCATGAGTTCAGAGCTTCAAAAACGTTTTGAATTCCATAACTCCTTTGATATGATCAAGGATCTGGATGCTCTTTACAAGTTTAATGCACAGTCTGAACGTTTTGACATCATGAAAATGATGGCGGAGACCAAGATGGCTGAGGGCAGTTCAGTTGGCGAGCACGTAGTCAATATGATTGGCTATGCTGAAAGGCTTAAAATCCTGGAATTCCCACTTCCAGAAGAGCATGTTATGGACTTGTTGCTAGGTTCACTCCCCCCGTCTTATGGCGGTTTTATCATGAACTACAACATGAATGGGATGGACAAAACAGCAAATGAGGTGCTTGCCATGCTAAAAACTGCTGAAGGAGGACTGCAGAAAAATCGCAAGCAAGTGTTGCTTGTGAATAAAACTGCCAGTTTCAAAAAGAAAGGCAAGCCAAAGAAGGGCAAGGGCGCCGGTAAGACTGGTTTCCAACGCAAATCTAAGGGCGGAGCCAAGAATGAAACTGAGTGCTTCTACTGCAAGGGCACAGGACACTGGAAGAGAAACTGCAAGAAGTATCTGGAAGATAAGAAGTCCGGAAAAACCGGAAAAGGTATAATTGTTATACAAGTTAATGTCATTGACGTTTTGCTTGCTAGCGAAAATTCTAAGTCTTGGGTATTTGATACCGGATCGGTTGCTCACATTTGCAACTCGATACAGGGGCTTCAGAAGGTGCGCAAGCTGGCAAAGAATGAAGTCGTGATGCGTGTCGGGAACGGCGCTGGGATCGCCGCTCAAGCCGTCGGCATTATGCCTCTACGTCTCCCTTCAGGATTTATTTTGGAACTTAGTAACTGTTATATTGTTCCGTTATTGTGTAGAAACATTATCTCTGGATCATGTTTAGTACACGATGGGTACTCCTACAAGTCCGAGAACAATGGTTGTTCACTTTATTGTAAGGATATGTTTTATGGATTTGCACCCATTGTTGGGGGCCTTTTCATACTGAATCTTGATTGTGGAAATGATGTCTTTAATGTGAATGCTAAACGCCTTAAGAAGGCTAATACCACCACCACTTACTTGTGGCACTGTCGGCTTGGCCACATCGGAAAGAAACGCATGCAAAGACTCCATAAATATGGAGTTTTACCGTCCCTTGATTTTGAATCATTTGACACATGTGAAGCTTGCTTGATGGGAAAAATGACCAAGACGCCGTTCACGGGTCATCCTGAACGGGCGGGTGAATTATTGGAAATAATACATAGTGATGTATGTGGTCCAATGAACACGGCCGCACGGGGTGGGTATTTTTACTTCGTGACTTTTACTGATGATTTAAGTCGGTATGGCTATATCTACTTGATGAAGCATAAGTCGGAAACCTTTGAAAAGTTCAAAGATTTTCAGAATGAGGTAGAAAATCATCGTGACAAAAAGATTAAGTTTCTGCGGTCTGATCGCGGAGGCGAATATCTTAGTCATGAGTTTGGCCAACATCTGAGTGACCGTGGAATCGTTTCACAGCTTACGCCTCCCGGAACTCCACAGCGAAACGGAGTGTCGGAACGACGTAACCGAACCCTGTTAGACATGGTAAGGTCGATGATGTCTCTTACAGATCTACCGATATCTTTTTGGGGTCACGCACTACTCACTGCCGCTTATACATTAAACAGAGCGCCGTCTAAGTCTGTTGAGACGACACCACATGAGATGTGGTGTGGGAAGATACCTAGTGTGTCGCATCTCAAGGTTTGGGGTTGTGAGGCATACGTAAAACGTTTACAGCCAACCGAACTAGAACCTAGATCAGACAAATGTTACTTTGTAGGTTATCCAAATAACACCATTGGATATTCCTTCTACCACAAGTCCGAAGGCAAAATGTTTGTCGCAAAGGTTGCACACTTTCTCGAGAAAGAATTTCTCGCTAAAGAATTGAGTGGGAGGACAGTACAACTTAATGAGATTAGTGAATCTTTGGCAACCGTTGATATGGCTAAGGAACTGGAAGTAATTCCACAAATTATCCCTACAACCGAGCCGGAAGTTGTCGCATGTGATCTGGAAACTTCAGACAATGTTGTTACTGAACCGCGCAGATCAGGTAGGGCTATCCAGCCACCTGAGTGGTTTCATAACGAAATCTTCATTCTTGAAGACGATGAACCTGCGCACTACAAGGAAGCGATGGCGGGGCCTAGCTCAAGGGAATGGCACAAGGCCATGAGATCCGAAATGGAATCCATGTACGAAAACCAAGTTTGGAACTTGGAAGAACTTCCAGATGGCGTAAAACCCATTGGTTGCAAATGGATTTTCAAAAGAAAGACGGACGCGGATGGTAACATTACTATCCACAAAGCTAGACTTGTCGCGAAAGGGTTCACGCAAGTTCCAGGAGTGGACTACGACGAGACTTTCTCGCCCGTAGCTATGCTTAGGTCTGTTCGGATATTACTAGCAATTGCTGCTTATTTCGATTATGAAATATGGCAGATGGATGTCAAAACGGCTTTCCTAAATGGAAACCTTGAACAGGATGTATACATGATACAGCCAGAAGGTTTTGTCGATCCTACGAATGCTGGAAAGGTATGTAAGCTTCAGAAAGCCATTTATGGTCTGAAGCAAGCATCAAGGAGCTGGAACATTCGTTTTGATGAAGTGGTCAAAGAGTTTGGCTTCATCAGGAACGATGAAGAATCTTGTGTTTACAAGAAGTTTAGTGGGAGCGCAAAAGCATTTCTAATCTTGTATGTGGATGACATATTGTTGATTGGAAATGATGTGAATTTTCTTAGCGAAATAAAAGACTCATTGAAAAGGAGTTTTTCAATGAAAGACTTAGGTGAAGCGGCATATGTATTGGGCATCAGGATCTATAGAGATAGATCAAGACGCCTAATAGCTCTTAGCCAAAGCACGTACATTGACAAGGTGTTGAAAAGGTTCAACATGGAGAACTCCAAGAAAGGCCTACTCCCCATGTCACCTGGCACAGTGCTTTGCAAGAATCAGAGTCCTCGGACCCTCGATGAGCGAGTACAAATGAATGATATTCCATATGCTTCGGCAGTTGGTTCTATTATGTATGCCATGCTATGTACAAGACCGGATGTTTCCTATGCGCTAAGTGTTAGCAGCCGGTACCAAGGTGATCCAGGATTGGAACACTGGGCCGCAGTCAAGGGTATTCTTAAGTACCTCAGAAGGACCAAGGATTTACTCCTTGTGTACGGAGGTGATGAAGAGCTCATTGTAAGTTGTTACACTGATGCAGGCTTCATGACAGACCCAGATGACTTCAAATCTCAATCTGGCTATGTTTTCATATTGAACGGCGGTGCAGTTGATTGGAAAAGTTCCAAACAAAAGACTGTGGCAGATTCTACGACGGAGGCGGAATATGTTGCTGCTTCTGAAGCCTCCAAGCAAGCTGTCGGTATCAAGCAATTTCTTGAAGACCTTGGTGTGGTTCCAAGTGCTCTGGACCCGGTGGAGATCTATTGTGATAATAGTGGCGCCGTGGCTCAGGCAAGGGAGCCATGTTCGCACCATAAGACAATGCATATTCAACGCAAATATAAACTCATTCGACATCATGTCGAAGAAGGTTTAGTGAAAGTACGCAAAGTTCACACGGATCTGAATGTATCAGACCCGATGACAAAGCCTCTACCACGAGCAAAGCATGAGCAACACCGGATAGCCATTGGTGTTAGGGAAGCCATGTAACTGGATTATGACTCTAGTGCAAGTGGGAGTCTGTAGGAGATATGCCCTAGAGGCAGTAATAACAGTTATTTTGTATCTCCAAAGTTTGTAATGAATGTTTATGTTCCATGCTATAACTGCAATGATTCTCGAGTCTACAAATTAAACGAGGCTTGGAGGGAAACTCATGTGCACGTGTGGTATAATAAACGGTGAATTGTATTCCTAGTCTTGCCTCTAAGACTGGCTCAAGTGTTGCATGATGGTCCTGTTTTCCTGATCATGGGCATGGCTATGCCAGCAATTTTGAGGATGCGATGTTGGTAGAACACTCGTGTTGAATCGATCCGAATTGATGTTATGCTATGAGATACATTTGTCACAAGTTAATGGTTAATAACACAGAGATGGTTAACGTTTGCATAATTCCTTAGACCATGAGAGTATCGAGTTTCTTCATGCTTGCTTCATGAACTTTGGGGTTTGTTAAACGTCATCCGTAAATGGGTGGCTATTACGGCGGCTTACGGGTTCATGGAAAAGTATGTCAAGTAACTTGATAGCTCAAGATTGGGATTTGCTCCTCCGACAATGGAGAGATATCTCTGGGCCCTCTCGGTGTTACGGTATCCATCATCGTCTGGCCAGACACTTTGTGATTTGATCACGGGGATGCCGGAATACGGGAACGAGAAAAGAGAACAATACCGGCAACGAGGTAACTGGCATAGTGGACAAGTTGTTGATCCACGAGGATGCCTACATGTCTCACCTCGGGTAATTGTTAACATATCGCGAAGCAAAAGGAATAGCTCACGACAACTAGAGGTTCACTCGAATATTCATTCGTGTGGGTATAGGGGTCAATATGGGTGTCCACGGCTCCGATGTTGATCATTGATCGGAAGGGGTTCCGGGTCATGTCTATGCTTCACCGAACCTATAGGGTCACACGCTTAAGGTTCATCTATCTGTTGAATACTAGACAGGGAGTCTGAGAGAAAATCACCGAAAAGTTTCGGACACCGGAAAAGTTTCGGACAGCGGAAAAGTTCCGCAGACAGGTCACCGGAACAGTTTCGGTGAAACTGAAAAGTTGTTTCAGGGGATACCAAAAAGTCAAATTGGTTTTGGCACATGCCTGATAATTCTTGAAGGGTGCCAGAATCGTTCTGGAAACTTTCTGGAATTTTCCGAGATGAAAACCGGAAATGTTCCGGAGCTGCCGGAACCACTTCAGATGCTTTTCGCAGATGAAAATCACTATTCCGGAATTGTTCCGGATCGCATTGAAAATTATTTTAGTGGGGTACTAGAATTGTTCTAAGCCCACATAAATATTTTTAGTTCGAGCGGACGCTGAAAAATGTCGCCGTGAATAGTGAAAGTGCTTTTTGGACTACTTTATGGAAAGCCACCTTTTGGGGCTTTGCTCCAAAAGATCTTGGGGATGACATGGATGGATTGGGGCCATTTTTGGGGCCCCACATGAGGTTGTGGCCGGCCACATGGTGGACTCCTTCATGGAGTCCCTCTTGTTCCTTGGTTTCACTTTTATGCCCTTGTGGAAGGACTTCATTCATGTGCATTTTGGGTTTTATTGTAAAACCACCCTACCCCTTGGTTTTCCTATAAATAGGAGGTGAGTGGGCTGCCATTTCTTCATCCTTGTGCTCTCATACACATGCTTTGCTTTGCAAGCTCTCTCTCTCCCTCCCACGAAAAGAGTCTTTCGTAGAGCCGGAAGGCTGTCTGGGTTCCTGCAGGAACTAGTTCTGGACGGAGAAGCCCTGCCGGATAGATGACACTGTATGTGTGCAACCCCATAGAGAGGTCGTAGTTTCGATCTTTTGCCCGAGGGGCTGTTCGTGTGTCCTCCCGTAGGGCTGTCCGAGTCTTCGTTCGAGTTTCGAGGGTCCTCCCGAAGGGCTGTCCGCGACATCGTCCGGGGGACTGTCCGACCGCCTCCCGAAGGGCTGTCCGACGAGGGAGTACATCCTCGCGGTTGGGAGGTTGTAAAATCCTAGCTGCGGGGATCTGCACCAACGATCTCCACCGACTCTTCTTTCGCTGCGCTTCGAGTCGGTACGGATCAGATCAAACCTTGTATGCAGTCTCCATAGTGGTCCTGGGCGTGCTCGCTATACCGGAAATTTTTGTTTTCTGTCGCGTTCCCCAACAGCCACCAGCCCCAAAGGCCTACATGAGCTATGAGAGAGGGCACACCAGCCCTGGTGGGCTGGACGCCCCTCCCACAGAGGCCCATGCGGCAAGAGGGTGGTGGGAGGGCCAACCCTAGGGTTGGCGCCACCTAACTTGGGTGGCAAGCCACCCTAGGGCGCCTCCACCCTTGGCCACCGCCCCAAAGGGGAAACCCTAGGGGTTTGGTGCACCACCCCTCCCCCTATATATATGTGAGAGGGAGGAGGGCATCCGGACCCTAAGTCACGTCGCAACCCTTCCTCCCTCCCCGATTGCTTCTCCTCTAGTAGATTGGTTCAGCGCCGCTTAGCGAAGCTCTGTCGGATCAGCTCCACCACCACTACCGCCTCCATGCCGTCGTGCCGCCAGCGAACCCATCTACCTCTCTGCTCCCTCTTGCTGGATCAACAAGGCGGAGATCTTCATGGAGCTGCACGTGTGCTGAACGCGGAGGTGCCGTTCGTTTGGCACTAGATCGGAAGGACCACGATGGGATCGCGGGACGGCTCGTGATGAGATCGCGGGACTGATCGTGATTGGATCGTGAAGACGTTCGACATCAACTGTGTTTCTTAACGCTTCCCGCTTAGAGATCTACAAGGGTATGTAGATCCACTCTCCCCTCTCGTAGATGCTCATCTCCTAGATTGATCTTGGTGAAGCGTAGGAATTTTTTTGTTTCATATGCAACGTTCCCCAACATAACATTACTGTGTTTTATCATTATATTCAATTTGGTAAGTTTTAGGTTATTTTAAATGTTTGTTTTAATCAAAAACAGATTTGGTTATTTTAGTTTGCTAAGTTTCTAACAAAAAAATTCTTTATGAAAATTCTTTTTGCTATTAATGTTTTGAACAAAAAATACTTTGATAGTTTTAGTTGCATAACTTTTATATAATTTTAGTTTCAAAAATACTAGAGGTTTATAAAAGCTTTTTAGTTGATTCCTTTTGCTATTATAGTTTTCTAAAAGCTTTTTAGTTGATTCTTTTTTTCTATTGAAGAATATTATAGTTTTGTTTTAGTTGATCATAATAGAATATTTTAATTGACTATTTTAGTTCATTCTTTTTGCTATTAGAGTTTCATAAAAGTTTTCTAGTTCATTCTTTTTGCTATTAGTTCATTCTTTGAGCTAAATGACCCTGAAATTGAAAAGCAATACAAATGAACTCTGAAAAGGTTGAAAGTTGGCATGGTATCATCATTTCATCCACATAGCATGTGCTAAAAAGATGAGAGGGTTACGAAAAAAACTGGACGCACTTCGTGTACAAAATGGACAATCTCTTTCGAAGTATCAGGGTTTCGAACGAAAACTCATATGTTACAAAGGGTTTTCATTTTTTGAACTTATTTGAACTCCTAACTTTTTGTGTGTTCAAAATGCACCATTCAAAGCCACATCATCAATTTTCAACCCTTTCTGACTTCATTTGGTATGTTTCATGCATTTACTGATTTTTTGAGCTAAATGACCCTGAAATTGAAAAGCACTACAAATGAACTCTGAAAATGTTGAAAGTTGGCATGTATCATCATTTCACCCACATAGCATGTTATAAAAAGTTGAGAGGGTTGTGGCCAAAACCGGATGCACTTCGGGTACAAAAAGGACAATCTCTTTCGAAGTATCACGGTTTCGGACGAAAACTCATCTGTTACAAAGGTATTTCATGTTTTTGAACTTATTTGAACTCCAAACTTTTTGTGTGTTGAAAATGAACCATTCAAAGCCACATCATCAATTTTCAACCCTTTGTGACTTAATTTGGTATTTCATGCATTTACTGTTTTAAGCTAAATGACTCAGAAATTGAAAAGCAATACAAATGAACTCTAAAAAGGTTGAAAGTTGGCATGGTACCATCATTTCACCCACATAGCATGTTATAAATAGTTGAGAGGGTTAAGGCAAAAACTGGATGCACTTTGTGTACAAAACAGACAATCTATTTCGAAGTATCAAGGTTTCATACGAAAACTCATCTGTTACAAAAGGCATTTCGTTTCTTCACATGTAACTGCAGTGATATAGTTGTGGAGAGAAAGTCTTCACTTTTTCTTCACTTGTGTATTGCGTCATAACCATGGATAATCTTCATCGTTTAACAGGGTGCTTGGCTCATCCTTGACTTTGAAGGGAGGAATTTCATGAAACTTTTCATAATCTTCACACATGTCTGTCTTGCCCTCCAATCCCACGATGTCTCTTTTTCCTGAAAGAACTATGTGGCATTTTGGCTCATCGTATGATGTATTCGCTTCCTTATCTTTTCTTTTTCTCGGTTTGGTAGACATGTCCTTCACATAGAAAACATGTGCCACATCATTGGCTAGGATGAATGGTTCGTGTGTGTACCCAAGATTGTTCAGATCCATTGTTGTCATTCCGTAATGTGGGTCTACCTGTACCCTGCCTCCTAGAGATTAACCCATTTGCACTGAAACAAAAGGACCTTAAAATCATGTCCATGGTCTAGTTCCCATATGTCCACTATGTAACCATAATATATGTCCTTTCCCCTCTTAGTTGCTGCATCAAAGCGGACATCGCTGTTTTGGTTGGTGCTCTTTTGATCTTGGGCGATCGTGTAAAATGTATTCCCATTTACCTCATACCCTTTGTAAGTCAATACAATTGAAGATGGTCCCCTAGCCAACGAGTACAACTCATCAGAAACAGTGTTGTCACGCATGAGATGTGTTTGCAACCAACTGCCAAAAGTCCTCATGTGTTCACATGTAATCCAGTCATCACACTGCTCCGGGTGTTTGGAGCGCAGAATATTCTTGTGTTCATTGACATACGGGGTCACCAAGGTAGAATTTTGTAGAACCGTGTAGTGTGCTTGAGACCAAGAATGCACGTCCCTACATATTATTGAGTCCTCTCCTAGCTCGCCTTTTCCAGTCAGTCTCCCCTCATACCGCCATTGAGGGAGACCAATCTTCTTAAGGTCAGGAGTGAAGTCAACACAAAACCCAATGACATCCTCTGTTTGATGGCCTATTGAGATGCTTCCTTCTGGCCTAGCGCGGTTATGAACATATTTCTTTAAGACTCCCATGAACCTCTCAAAGGGGAACATATTGTGTAGAAATACAGGGCTCAAAACGACAATCTCGTCGACTAGATGAACTAGGACGTGCGTCATGATATTGAAGAAGGATGGTGGGAACACCAACTCGAAACTAACACGACATTGCACCAAATCTTTCCTTAACCTTGGCAAGATTTCTGGATCGATCACCTTCTGAGAGATTGCATTGAGGAATGCACATAGCTTCACAATGGCTAATCGAATGTTTTCCGGTAGAAGCCCCCTCAATGCAACCGAAAGTAGTTTTGTTAGTGCATCTAGTGCCCCATAGTGATTTTGGTGTATTGAAGACTTATAGGTTAAGGAACTAATGCGTTTGTGAGTGTACACATGCTCTATAAGTCGATGAGGAGTTTGATATATCCGGAGATTACCGACCCCTAAAAATGTATGTCTTCAACTGAAGACTTTGGTGAAGACTTTGGTGAAGACTTTGCTGAAGACGTTGGAATTCCCTAAAGACTTTGAGAATGAAGAAGTTGGTGTGACCTTGAAGATATGAACGAGGACTATGAAGCGTGAAGACTTTTGTTTTCGTAGTTTCATTTCCTTTCTTTGAGTCATAGGAAACACTGTACTGTTAAAGGGGACCGAGGTAATACTAAGGAAAATTTCCAACTGATGCTCAACTCCAAAATCCTCAACCTATACAATCCTTCGAGTGAAGCCTTTGGAAATCTCTTATGGTTCAATCAAGTTCTTCAGTAACAGAGACGAAGTTCTTCTAGTCTCTGAGGAAATTGATCTGACTGAGGAGTTAGGATTTCGCCGGTGCGAATTGCCTACAAGTGAGGAACATGATATGTCTGAGGACTTTCATAGTTCGAAATTCTGACTGTTGTTGTGCTTAGCGCCAGCTGTCCCCAATCATGACATCCACGTAATGGTCATATCATTGGGTGCATTTATGTCTTATCATGTCAGGTTGCACCTTGGCTATAAATAGACACCCCCCACAACCACTAGTTGGTTGGATGCTCCGAGAGAAAAATGACACTTGTCATTTGAGAGCAACCCATCCTCTGAGGACTTTGAGAGAAAATCATTAGTGAGGAAAAACCCACAACCAAACCACCAAACCCAAAGTGATTGAGCATCACTGAAGAAATTCCTGTGTGGAACCGACGCTTGTTACCTTTGAGGACTGTGCATCCTCCAGACGGTTAGGCGTCATGGTCTAGTGCATCCTGCAGTCAATTGGGGATCACGAAGTGACCTTGGTCTAGAGCATCCAGCAGTAAATTGTGGATCGCCAGGTGACCAGTTTGTGAGGGTTTTGGAAGTCTACCCTGAAGACTTAACACGAGTGTTGGGCGAGGACTATGTGACCTTATCTCAAGGAGAATACGGTAAGGACTGTGTGTCCTGGGACTGTGTGTCCTCTGGTTTAAATACTAGGCCGCTCCAAACCAGACGTACGGCTGTCACAGCAGTTGGAACTGGGTCATCAAACCATTATCTTCATCGAGCTATCTGGTTCTATTTCCTCAACCCCTCTATTCCTCATATACCTGTTGATGAAATTGATTGTTACTGTTTGAAGAATTTGACTGAAGACTTTCACAAATTCCTCACCTCAAATTCTTCAAGTTACCTTGTTCATCACCGCTTATCCTGTGTCACACTACTTACTATTTGTGCATGTTTCATTTCATCATGATGACTATGATGGTACTATGTTCCTCATGCACTTGAGTACTTATTCTGCTGCTAGTTATTCATCACATTTCAAATTCCTGAAAGTTGAAATTCCTCAAGTGATGAATTTGTAAAAATCACCTATTCACCCCCCCCTCTAGTCAATATAACGCACTTTCAAGTTGCGTCATAATCACGTGGCAGTCATGAGACTTTAGGTTCAAGAACTTTTTCTCTACCATATTTATTATTCCCTTTATATTTGATGAGAAGCCAGACGGGACCTTCATACTAAGCATGCATTCAAAGAAGATTTCCTTTTATTCTTTGGTAAGAGAGTAGCTGGCAGGACCTTCATACTGCTTTGGATGCATGCCGTCTTTGTCATGCACAAGTTGTTATTCCTCACGTGCCTCCGGTGTATCTTTTGTCTTCCCAAACACTCCCAAGAAGCCTAGCAGGTTCACGCAAAGATTCTTCCTCACGTGTATCACGTCAATTGCAGAGTGGACCTCTAGGTCTTTCTAATAGGGTAGGTCCCAAAATATAGATTTCTTCTTCCACATGGCTGCGCGTCTTGCATCGTCGATCGGAACAGATAGTCCGCCAGGACCCTTTCAAAGATTACTTGTAAATCATTGACCATATCAAGTATGTGATCACCAGTACGGAGGACGGGCTTCTTCTGGTGATCTGCCTCACCTTTGAAATGCTTTCCTTTCTTTCGACATTGATGGTTGGTCGGAAGAAATCGACGATGCCCCAGGTACACATTCTTCCTGCATTTTTCCAAATATATACTGTCGGTGTCATCTAAATAGTGTGTGCATGCATGACATCCCTTGTTTGTCTGTCCTGAAAGGTTACTGAGAGCAGGCCAATCGTTGATGGTTACAAACAGCAATGCATGTAGGTCAAATTCCTCATGTTCTTTCTCATCCCACACACGTACACCTCTTCCATTCCATAGTTGTAAAATTTCATCAACTAATGGTCTTAGGTACACATCAATGTCCTTGCCGGGTTGCTTAGGGCCTTGGATGAGCACTGGCATCATAATGAACTTCCGCTTCATGCACAACCAAGGAGGAAGGTTATACATACATAGAGTCACATGCCATGTGCTATGCTTGCTGCTTTGCTCCCCAAAAGGATTAACGTCATATGCACTTAAACCAAACCATACGGTCTTTGGGTCACTTGTAAAGTCGCTCCACTTTCTCTCGATCTTTCTCCACTGCGACCCGTCAACAGGTGCTCTCAACTTCCCGTCTTTCTTACGGTCCTCTTTGTGCCATCGCATCAACTTGGCATGCTCTTTGTTTCTGAATAGTCTTTTCAACCGTGGTATTATAGGAGCATACCAGATCACCTTGGCAGGAACTCTCTTCCTGGGGCGCTCGCCGTCAACATCACCAGGGTCATCTCGTCTAATCTTATACCGTAATGCACCGCATACCGGACATGCATTCAAATCCTCGTACGCACCACGGTAGAGGATGCAGTCATTAGGGAATGCATGTATCTTCTGCACCTCCAATCCTAGAGGGCATACAACCTTCTCAGTTGCGTATGTACTGTCGGGCAATTCGTTATCCTTTGGAAGCTTCTTCTTTAATATTTTTAGTAGCTTCTCAAATCCTTTGTCATGTACACCATTCTCTGCCTTCCACTGCAGCAATTCCAGTGTGGTATCGAGCTTTGTGTTGCCATCTTCGCAATTGGGGTACAACCCTTTTTTTGTGATCCTCAAACATGCGATCGAACTTCAACTTCTCCTTTCACTTTCGCATTATCTCTTTGCATCAACAATGACCCGGCGAAGATCATCATCGGGCACATCGCCTAGTTCCTCTTGATCTTCAGCTTCCCCCGTTGGAGCATCACCGTATTCAGGAGGCACATAGGTTTCATCATCCTCTTCTTCTTTCTTGTCTTCCATCATAACCCCTATTTCTCCATGCTTAGTTCAAACATTATAGTGTAGCACAAAACCCTTCTCAAGCAGGTAGAAGTGCAGGGTTTTAGAGTTGGAGAAAGCCTTCGTATTCTCACACACAGTACATGGACAATGTATAAAACCATTCTACTTGTTTGCCTCAGCTGCTTCGAGAAAATTATGCAGGCCCTTAATATACTCGGAGGTGCGTCGGTCACGGTACATCCATTGTCGGTTCATCTGCGTGCGTTATATAATAAAATGTATTAAAAACCATTACAACATATCATGAATAGAGAAATGACCAAATTAATAGAAATTCATCATCACATTAAAGTCAAAGTACAGTAGTGACCAAAATAAATACATAACGTTCATACATAGTTCTCATTATTAAACAACATAATGCTCTCTAGAGCATCTAATTAAAACATACATTGAAACTATATAAACAAATTAAATGCAACAACAAATGCGATCATAACAGCAACTAAGATACCAATTGATCCAACGACATAATGATACCAAGCCTCAGTATGAATGACATATTTTTGAATCTTTCTAATTTTCAAGCGTATTGTATCCATCTTGATCTTGTGATCGTCGACGACATCGGCAACATGCAACTCCAACTTCATCTTCTCCTCTTCAACTCTTTGTAATTTTTTCTTTCAAGTAATTATTTTCTTTTTTAACCAAATTTAACTTCTCGACAACAATTTCTATGT
The DNA here is from genome assembly GCA_022496015.1 of Hordeum marinum. Classification (NCBI taxonomy): domain Eukaryota; kingdom Viridiplantae; phylum Streptophyta; class Magnoliopsida; order Poales; family Poaceae; genus Hordeum; species Hordeum marinum. The sequence continues at coordinate 475,669,379 of CM039678.1, forward strand.
CGGTTGGAATTTTCGGTTCACATACCTCCTAGATTAAAAAATATATGTCACGTTGGTCCATCTAATTGTCATAAAAACTAAATAAAACAAATCTCTACCTAATATTAAAGGGAGGACTATTTCTCCTAAATTTTTCGTTCAAGGTGGGACCCACATGAATTTTCGTCCGTCCACACCCACATTTTTCTAGATTAAGGCACAAAGGCAAGTTGGGCCGACCAACTAGCGAAAACTTTTCGAGAAAAAATTTACTGCCCACCGGGATTCGAACTCCCACACTCACACTAAACACCAAGACTTGGTAGCCACTGTACTACACACGATTTTGTGATTATTTAGCAGCGCAACGTATTAAATTAGGCCAGTAGCTGTGCCACATACTAAGAGCAAAAGGAATATTTTTTTGGAAAATTTTAAATATTTTAGAACGCAAAGTTGTGAACACAAATTTAAACTCGATATTTTTTAAAAGAAAAAAATTGTTTTTACACTTTTGAAACCTAATTACTTTTAAACACACACAATTTTCTAAAACTAGGATGTGCTATAATGAAAGTATTTTTTCCGAATTTGCGAACATGTTTTAAGAACACAAATATTTTTTGAACTTTAAATTAGAAAAAGACAAACATTTTTCAAAACATTAACAACTTTTAAAAATTGAGAATTATTGTAGCTAACATTTTCTAAATCAATACCTACTAACAAAACTGGGTGAATTTTTGAAATATGGCCACATATGCAGTGTGTTAGTTCAATTTATTAAATTAGGGATATGAAAGGAATCTTTTTCTTTATCGCGTCTTCAAGTACGACCAGCCTCACGCAGCCCAATGACATCCGTCACAATGCATGAAGAATCCAAGTACGGTTTCATGGTCTATGTGACACAAGTTATTCAATTTACATGATAACACATGCATATATTATCCTATTACCTATTATATCAACTGAATGATAAAAAAACTTTTTTCAATGCTCTTTATCTCACCAGACACGGAGGAGACTCAATGATGCAGCTATTGGACCTGGCTAACCTTGGTTAGTGACAACTGGTATTGCGACCACCAGCGATGAGGACGGCAGAAAGGACAAATGATGTTTATTATGTTAAGATGCAGACCCGAGGTTAAGGTATTCGTGATGTCTTTAGCCATGCACAGAATGGGTAAGGACGTTTGAGGTTGTTTTCACCCGTTGCAATGCACGGGCATGTTTGCTAGTAGTTATAAAAGATACTCCCTCTGTCCCAAAATAAGTGTCTTAAACTGAATACAACTTTGTACTAGAGGTAGTATAAAGTTGAGACAGTTATTTTGGGACGCAGGGAGTAATACATACCACATCCGAATCATAGACAGGACAAGAGCCGACGGAGGCGGATACCTAAACCATCGCACTATATAATAACAAACAATAATAAAAGTAAGAAAATTACACAAGTATCTATCTAAATCATACAAGTAAGAACTTTTTTCTTTTAGAAAGAAGATAAGAAGAAGAGGCTAACCACGGTGGTGCCGACGCCGTGATGGGCGTGGGCGATCGACGGCGGTGAGGACGTGGACGAGACAAGACTGACCGCCAAACCTAGACAAATCTTGAGGAAAATGGATCTTAGACAAGGATCTTTGAGAGGAGAAAGCTTAAGTGTGGCTTGAGCATTTCATCGAACACCTCATGTGCATAGGAGGTGAGCTAGAGCACCACAAAGCTCTCCCATGCCCGGCCAAAAAAACAGAGCAGTGCACTGCTCTGCTCGTGGGCAGGGGGTATATATAGGCTTCTCTTTGGTCCCGGTTTGTGGCTGGAACCGGGACTAAAGGACCACATTTTGTCCCGGTTCCAGCCACAAACCGGGACCAATGGTTGTGGGCCAGGAGCGAGGCCCATTAGTCCCGGTTCATGTCTGGAACCGCACCAAAGGGGTCAGACGAACTGGGACCAATGGCCCACGAGGCCCGGCTGGCGCCCTGGCCTCACGAACCGGGACTGATGCCCCCATGGGTCCCGATTCGTGAGTGAACCAGGATTAATGGCATTTCAGGCCTGGACCAAAGCCTTGTTTTCTACTAGTGGTTGGTCGTGTTTCATGCCCTAAATAAGCCCCCCCTCGCGTATATTTAGTGGCAACTAGGATTATGTAAAGTTTTTCATGTTATGATCGCCTTGCATCCTGCTCGCATCGAAGTTAAGACATGGCTCCAGGGCAGGTTAGCTTCTGTTTATCCCTGTAATTTTCTACTATCTTTGTCCCATAATATAAGATTATTTTGCAAGCTAAAGCATCTATTATGTGCTGGAGGGAGTACCTATTTCTCCTAACTTGTGATGTGCTTTGCCTCGAGCATTGCTAGAGTGCAGAGTATATGGTGTATATATGTCCTTGCTTATCCATTTCGTGGATACTTCATATGCAGAAGATACAGATCGACTATTATCAGAGATAATTTTACTTAGTTATAGATACTAAATGATTCGTATAAAGTATGATAGATTAAAAGAAATATTATGATGTGGTGCAACAATAATTTGAAATTTTACTCCTTTCCAATACTTGTACTAGGAAAATGAGCAATGATGAAGGTTTTGCTTGTCTCGATTTTTAGGACAGTAAAACTAAACCTAAACCCTAGTCCTCTCACGCATCCACCGCTTTTGGACATTGGATTTTGCTTCTTGGCCATCCCTGACAGTCCGATGCATCATTTCCTTCCGTCTGGGCTACACTTGGGCCGACTGTCACTGGCCTATTATTCCAGGGGCCAAATCGGATGCCTCTCATTCACTGCTATGGGTTAACGTCGGATCATGAAAGCACGGTGGTGATTTTACTTTGTACCCTCTCCTCTCCGCGAACCCCACACCCACTTCGCGAATCCCAACCCCTCCCAATCTCGCCCTAGGTGAGAGAGAGATAGATAGAGAGAGAGAGAGAGGTGACTAATGGAAACGATGGCGATCGCCGGCGAAAGTGAAAGCACAACATGCTCCCTCGGTGGTTTTGATAATTCATGACAACATACATTGTCTCTTGGACTGACACTTTTACCTAGTGTATTTCAGATACGGTCTATAGAGAGGTTTGGCAAAAGGAGATTGTGGGTATACCCCAAGATGCAAGGAAATAGGTTGGCCAAGCTTCAAGCAAGAGGACTCTACATTTTATATTTGTGAGAAATCACTGAGTCCATAGGAAAGCCAATAGTATTAAACGGGGGTAAGGTTTTGTTGGTGAACAATATGCTCAAACGTGCACAAGTGATAGTCGCCAAAAACATCCACAAACTCTCCCACCAAAGTCTGTTCTATACCTAACACTCAAAATCAGTGCAACCAACTTTCCCATACCGGTGCCACCGATTCCAGAACCTAGACAGACTTAGCCAAACCCTAGCCACTTCGGTGCAACCGATTCCATACCGGTGCCACCGAGTTTAGGTTGCCAACTATCTGTTACACAAATTCACATTATCGATACCACCGAGAATGTTGGATCAGCGTCACCGAGATTGGAAATCTGACCGTTGGTCACCTTATCGGTGCAACCGAGTTTCCTATATCAGTCTCACTGAGATTCAAAAGTTGCCACCTTTTGGTCACTTCGGTTCCACCGAGATTAACACATCGGTGTCACCGAGTTGGTCATTTTGTGCGTAACGGTTGGATTTTTGGGGATGCCTATATATACCCCTTCACCACCACCCACTCGAAAGTGAAGCACTCAGAACTATTCCATACTTGCCCCATCTAGTTTTCTGAGATAGAACCACCTGCCCTTGTGTTGAGGTCAAGATATTCCACTCCAATCATATGGATCTTGATCTCTAGCCTCCCCAAGTATCTTTCCACCAATCCCATCTCTTCCACCATGCCAAATCTGTGAGAGAGTTATTGGGTGCTGAGGAGTCTATCATCTTGAAGCACAAGAGCAAGGAGTTCATTGTCATTACCGAGCCTATTATCTTTTAGAGGGTGGTGCCTCCTAGATTGGTTAGGTGTCGCTTGGGAGTATCCTACTTCGTGTTGTGGAGTGAACCAAGAAGTTTGTAATGGCAAGGAGATCGCCTACTTCGTGAAGATCTACCCATAGTGAGGCTAGTCCTTCATGGACGGAAGCCGTTATGGAATAGTCAAGGTTGCTACTTCGTGAACCCTTTTGGGTGGAGCCCTTCGTGGACTCTCGCGACCATTACCCTTTGTGGGTTGAAGACTCCATAAACGTGGATGTACGATAGCGCCACCTATCGGAACCACGGGAAAAAGCCATGCGTCTCCAACTGCATTTGATCTACCTATCTCAACACTTTACTTCATATGCAATGTCTTTACTTTCCGCTGCCATATTTGTTGACATGCATGTCTAGGGATGTTAGACTTGCTAGCTTTGCTAAAACTGTTAAAATCTCTCAACCAATTAACTTGGGAAAGGTTAGGTTTTAAATTCCTGCTAGTAGTCTATTCACCCCCCCCCTCTAAACACTCTTCTAGTGATCCCTCAATTGGTATCAGAGCATTGGCCTCCATTGCTTCGGTTTAATCACCGAGGAGGAAGATTGATGTGTCTAGTATAGGGAGTTTGAGTTGTAGAGTGCCCATTCTTGATGGAGAGTACTATAGTCAATGGAAATCTGTGATGCTTGAGTTGTTTAATGAATTTCAATTGAGCAAATATGTTATGCGCCCCTATGAGCCTCCTATTGCCTTTGCATCCCACACACGAAGAGGAAATTGATATGCTATGCAATTTTAGAACTGTTAATCTCATTGTTAGAGCATTGCCTAGAAATGTGCTTAACCAAATGAAGAATTTTGCATGTGCTTACACTTTGTGGAATGATTTGGAGAAACGATATCCAAATTATTCATTAAGTATTTTGATGAAATTCTTCATAAAACCATTGCCTTTCACAAAATGTTGCCTAGTGATCCTAAATTTGATGTTTGTCTATTTGAGCTTAGAGACCTCATGCATGCTAAAGGAGATGTCACCACTATCAACAATATCATTATAGAGGCCCTTCGCATTCATAAACTTGAACATTATCATGATCACCATCCTAATGAATCTCTTGTTCTTTATGACGAGGATTTCCCACTTAATGATGACAATGTGGAAAATGGCTACTATGATGAAGATGAGTTGTTTGACGTCGAGTATGAGAAGATTATGAAGAATCTAAGTCTCATGGCAAACTTCAAGGATTAGTTGTCCGGAGGAAAAGAGTGGATTCTCGATAGCGGATGTGCCGATCATATGACCAGAGATAGAGAAATGTTTGAAGAGATTACACCAAACCATGGACCGCGAAGGTACGTAATGTTTGGAGATAACTCCAAGGGTAAGGTACTCGGTCTTGGTAAGGTGGCCATATCCCATGATAATTCTATTCAAAATGTTATGCTTGTTGAATCTCTTGGCTATAATCTTCTTTCCGTGTCTAGACTTGCCGACTTCGATCTCAATGTGTTATTCATGAAAATAGATTGTCAAGTGTTTCGTCAAGATAATCATAAAATGGTCTTTACCAGTATCCGTAGAGGTGATCTATACATTGTCGATTTCACTAAGATATCCAAACCTCACACTTGTTTAATTGCTAAATCTTCTAAAGGTTGGCTTTGGCATAGAAGATTAGGGCATGTTGGCATGCGTAATTTAGACAAACTTATCAAAGGTGATCATATACTTGGTGTTAAAGATGTTGTCTTTGACAAAGATAGACTTTGTAGTGCTTGTCAAGCTGGAAAGCAAGTAGGTGGAAGTCATCCTGTTAAGAATATCATGACTACTAGGAGACCACTCGAGTTACTTCACATGGATCTTTTCGGTCCCAATGCTTACAAGAGTCTCGGTGGAAATTCCTATGGTCTAGTTATAGTTGATCATTTTTCCAGATTTACATGGGTATTCTTTCTTGATGATAAGTCGCAGGTTCAAAAGTTCTTCAAGAACTTCGCTCACAAAGCGCAAAATCAGTTTGAAGTGAAGAGCAAGAAGGTTCAGAGCGATAACGGATCAGAGTTCAAGAACACCCATGTGGATACCTTTCTTGACGAAGAAGGTGTCTCACATGAGTTCTCGGCCACGTACACGCCTCAACAAAATGGAGTTGTTGAGAGGAAGAACCAAACACTCATTGAGATGGCAAGAACGATGCTTGACGAATACAAGACGCCAAAACACTTTTGGGCAGAAGCCGTGGAAACAGCATGTCATGCCACAAACCGACTTTACTTGCACAAGCTTCTCGGTAAAACGACATATGAGCTACTCATCGGTAACAAACCCCAAGTTGGATACTTTCGGGTATTCGGATCCAAGTGCTACATTCTTGATAAGCATCATCATACTAAATTTGCTCCTAAATATCATGAAGGATTCCTACTTGGTTATGGATCGAACTCTCACACTTACCATGTCTACAACAACTTCACTCAAAAAGTTGAAGAGACGGTAGATGTGAAGTTTGATGAATCTAATGGTTCGCAAGTTGAACAATTGCCAAATGATGTAGGTGATAAGAACCCTTTGGAAGCTATCCTAGATTTACCCATCGACAAGATTCGTCCCATGGAGGTGAAGGAAAGTACTTCATCAACTCATGTGGAAGCCCCTACTTCACGACAAGGTGAACCACAACATGACATGGAGGCATCCACAAGCGGTACACGGCAAGATGATGAAGAGGAGGAAGTGCATCATGAAGATCCACCACAACCTCCTTCACCACCACCTCAAGGGAACGACACCTTCAACAACAATGAAGATGAAGGAGATGATGATGAAGAAGAAGCTCCACCAACCAACAATCGGAAGCTGACCCGAGTTTGAACACAAGTGACCAAGAACCATCCCCTAAACCAAATCTTTGGTGGTATACAAACAGGGAGGATCACTCGCTCTAAAACTCGTCTAGCAAACTTCTGTGAGCATTATTCTTTCATCTCTAGCATTGAGCCCTTGAAGGTAGAACAAGCTCTTGAAGACGCAGATTGGGTGAACGCTATGCATGAAGAGCTACACAACTTGAAAGGAACAAAGTCTGGACACTCGTGGAGAAGCCCGAGGATGAACACAACATCATTGGTACCAAATGGGTATTTCGGAACAAGCAAGACGAAGATGGTCAAGTCATGTGCAACAAGGCTCGCCTCGTAGCTCAAGGATATACACAAGTCGAAGGTATGGACTACGGTGAGACCTACGCCCCCATCGCTAGACTTGAAGCTATTCGCATTCTTCTTGCTTATACCAATCACCATGATATCACGCTTTATCAAATGGATATTAAAAGTGCATTTTTAAATGGTGAGATTGAAGAAGAGGTTTATGTTAAGCAACCACTTGGCTTTGTGAATCCTAAGAAACCTAATCATGTTTACAAGCTTCGTAAAGCTCTTTATGGTCTTAAGCAAGCCCCTCGTGCTTGGTACAAATGTTTAACAAAGTTTCTTATCGAAAAAGGTTTTGAAATTGGTAAAATTAACGCAACCTTATTCACTAAGAGAGTTAATGGTGAATTATTTGTGTGCCAAATCTATGTGGATGATATTATCTTTGGTTCCACTAACCCTCAATTTAGCGAAAGGTTTGGAAAGTTGATACCCGAGAAGTATGAGATGTCCATGATGTGTGAGATGAAATTCTTTCTTGGCTTGCAAATCAAGCAATCAAAATAAGGAACTTTCATCTCTCAAACTAAGTATACCAAGGACTTGATCAAAAAGTTCAACATGCAGGAGTAAAAAGGTATGAAAACCCCTATGCCTACTAGCGCACATATTGATCTTACCAGAGAGGATGAACTAGTTGATCAGAAAGTTTATTGATCTATGATTGGTTCATTGTTATATCTATGTGCATCTCGTCCTGATATTATGCTTAGTGTTTGCATGTGTGCTAGATATCAAGCTGCACCGAAAGAATGTCATCTTTTGGCTATAAAACGCATTGTGAGATACTTGATACAAACGCCAATTTTTGGCATTTGGTATCCCAAGGGATCTCCTTTTGACCTTGTTGGCTATTCTGATTTGGACTATGCCGGTGACAAGGTTGATAGAAAATCCACCTCAGGTACTTGTCAATTTTTGGGTAGATCTCTTTTATCTTGGTACTCTAAGAAACAAAATTCAGTATCTCTATTAACTACCGAAGCTGAGTATATTGCTGCTGGATCTTGTTGTGCGCAATTACTATGGATTACACAAACACTTAAGGATTATGGAATTCATGTTAAAAATGTTCCATTACTTTGTGACAATGAAAGTGCTATTAAAATTGGTCATAATCCTGTGCAACATTCTCGAACTAAGCATATTCAAGTTCGACATCATTTCATTCGTGATCATGTTGCCAAAGGATATATTAATCTTAAGAATGTTCGCACTAACAAGCAATTGGCCGATATCTTTACTAAGCCACTTGATGAGAAGACATTTTGTCACTTGAGGAGTGAGTTGAACATCATAGATGCTTCAAACTTGAGCTAGACTCACTCGGTTGCATGCAAGGGCATGAGCTTACTTGATATTTCCATGTATCTTAACATTTCATCTTATGCCATGGAATTCTATGCTCCCTTGTATTGCATCTAATCTCTTGTAGGTACTTGGAAAAACTTCATTCCACAAGATTGCCATCCACTCCAATCATAAGCAATCTTGTCATTACCAAGTATCCATAACCCCTCTTGATGATGGATGGAAGAAGGCCACTCAACCATATACTTGACATATACTTGATCAAAATTGCACACTTTCAATTGGTATCATGTCAATGGGGTATATCTATTGTTCTTCCTTGCATGACTAATCTTTGTAGGTAACCAGTGTACTAGAACAAGAAGGATTGCTCAAAACTCAAGATGATCTTCATCAACCTCGAGCATCCTCAACAAGTTCATCTACAAGCTACGTCATCAACATCACTCAAAGGTATGTACTCATGTCCTTGAAAAGGCTTTACTCCAAGAAATGAGCTAAAGCAACTCAAGCGATATGAAGACATTAAAACGCTTAATCGAAAAATGGTAACCCCATTTTGAGCTTAACATAGAGTATGACCTATGATCAAGTATTCTTGCTTGGCTCCTAAGTCGATATACTCTAATATAGGTAACCTAGTCACCGCCCATCATCTAGTTAAGAATCAGGTGTGGTTTGCTCTCTATTGCATGATTTCTCATAACTACTCCAATCTTCTCTAGTTGATGTCCCTTGTAAAAAAACTTCATATTTCATTGAAAATCTTTCGCTTGACTCTGTGAAAATAGAGACTTGGTTTCTATTTCGGAGCCGCTGACTCAGATATCTTGGTTCTACTGAAATTGTAGACAAGCTGCACTACAAAATCTCGGTACCACCGATCTATCTATCTCGGAGTCATCGATCTTCATTCTGTCTCATTTGAATTCATTTTTGCAATTCTGTGTTTTCTTAGTGATCTTTCTTGTAATACTTCTGTTACTTCGATGATCCTTTAAAAAAACTTTGTATTACTTATGGGAGAAGAACTAAAGTTGATCTTGAGGAGAGAATTTTTTTTCAAGGATCCCTATCTTCAATGAAGAAAGGAGGAGAAGAACAAAGTCAAATCATTTTCAATGACTCTCTCAGTTTTCATTTCTATGAATCCTACATTTTGATGACCCTTGTTCTCAAGGATCCCTTCTCAGTCAATGATCCCTATATCTATCCCTGTTTTTGACCTCTTTGGAAATTAATGCCAAAGGGGGAGAAGACCAAAGCTTCATGCTAAAGGGGAGATACATGCTTATTCAAAGGGGGAGATATGATCAAGGGGGAGAGACAATATCAATACTCATACCTTTATAAATAGGGGAGAATATCAAATAGGGGGAGAAGAAATTTTTTGACCTTTATCACCTTATCCAATCCTAATATCTACATGCTAAGATTCAGGGGGAGAGGATAATCTATTTTCATATCTACGGTGAGAAAATTCTCAATGATCTTGGAGACATATAAATTCTAAGGAATACTATTTTCTATATGTCCTCCATATCTTGGCAATTTTGAGTTCCATTGCCTTACTGTTTGGTAGAATACTCTTGTGTTTCCTACCATTGTTTTCTCAAGTGTGTTTCTATTACTAGGATGCTCAAGAACTCAAGGTAAGTATATGCATCATATCCTTGGTCAAGATGATCTCTTGCTTCTTGCACATATTGTTTGCAAGAGTGATGTCTTGAACAAAGATACATCTCATTCATATATATTTGATGCATATAGCCAAGATACACATGACCTGCTATATCCCTTCTACCTTATGTGTCGGGGATATACCCCGCGGTATGACCCGCCCTGGCGACTCACAGGAGACCCGGCCGAAGACATGACATTCTTATTAAAAGACCCGACCGAAGACATGACATTCTTATTAAAGATCCGGCAGGCGAGATACAGGATGACCAAGCCCAAGACCCGGCGGGTGAGCCGGCGCCAGGCGGCTCACAAGAGAAGGCCCACAAGAGAAGGCCCACGAGAGAAGGATTCCCTTAAAGGAAATAAGACCCGGAGTAGGATTTGTGAGAGACGAGTCCTAATCCTACTCCTAGTAGGACTCTATTTGTAAGCCTACCCTTTCCACTTATATAAGGAGGGGTAGAGCACCCCTAGAGGGACAAGATTCAGAAGAGACATAAGTCCACAAGTTTAGACAACACAATTAGAGATAGACAGATTAGAGGCTCTCGTGATTAGAGGTAGCGATTAGCACCCTTGTAACCGAGCGATCTTCATCATCATCAATACCAGACAAGTAGGACGTAGGCTTTTACCTCGACTTGAGGAGCCAAACCTGGGTAAAACTCCGTGTCTTCTCGATTCCGACCAACCCCTTCAAGCCGCCACGTAGTTGCGTCTCGCCCCGAACCTAAGTCCGTGACCCGGACATCTGCCGTGACAAAACTACGACAGTTGGCGCCCACCGTGGGGCCACGCATGATGGTTTTGTGTTCTTGGAGGGATCTCTCTTCAGGAATCGAGAAGCTCATTATGAGCCGGATGAGAAGAGCCGGTTCAGAAAGAATCTACCGGTCTCAGCCGCCCCGCCTCAACAGATTTGCTCTACCGGTCTCTGCCCCGGCCGTGCTTCGACGGCCAGTCGTTGCCGTCAACCGTTCCCACAGTCACCGGTAAGGTCTGCCAGTTTGCCGAGCCGCCTCCGCCACAACCGCTGGCTGGCTTTACCACACACCTTCCCCGCCTCATCCATTTGAGCCGCCCCCGTGTTGCCTTTGTCGGCCCCGTTTTTCGCCAGACCTCATGACCGCTCACCAGCCCCTGCGGCCGGCTTTGCTCCTCGTCTCGCGCGCGCCATCACCCGGCCGATGCCGCGTCTTGCGCGCACGATCGCCGGGCCTCACACTCCGTCGAGCTGCGCCAGCCATCGCCGCGTCCGGCTCTCCCGCTTCTGGCCAAACCGGCCATGCCCTCTCGCCGCCTCCGCAGACTATGCCGCCGTGGGCTCCTCTTGCCTCCTCATCACTCCGCTGTGGCCGGTTCTCACCACAGAGCCGCTAGCCTCCTGACCCGACAGCCGCAGCTGCGCCGCGCCACACCACGAGCCGCCGCTCCGCCGATTCCACTTTCGCAAGCTGCCGTGGAGCCAGCCTCGCCCGCTCACTGCTTGAGCCGCCGGCCGTCGAGCCGCCTTGCGTCGTCGAGTCGCCGAATCGCCCTCGCCGGCTCTGCCTTTGCCGAGCCGCCCTTGGTTCCACCGCCGACTCACCCGCGTGTGGAGGCGGCACATCCAACGCCGTCGAGCCGCCCGACCGTTCGGTCCGTCCGACCGCTCCAAACCGCCCCGTCTCGCCTCGCCCTCCACCTCCATCGCTTCAAGCTGCCGGAGAGTTCACTGACACAGGGGCCATCCGTCATCCTAAATCAGGAAATATATTTGCGTGGCATTATACCGCGCGTGCTCACCTGCCAGTATGAGCCGCCTAATAAGTGCGGCAAGCTGCCGAAACCGCAACCAAGCAGTTCAACCGCAGACTTAACACCCGCCGGCGCCGCCTCAAGCCGCCCTTCCGTGCCGCCTTGGCTCCGTCCGTGACCTCCATCCTCACTAGGACGTCCGACTATATCCAATGTTATCAAACTCCAGCGTTCGTGTTCATCCAACAAATATATCAGGTGGTGTTTTTCTTATTTATTGTTCCATATACATTAAATTTCCTTGAGGGCAATTACTTTGATTTGAATATTTTTCCGCAGGGCAAAACTATTCATTGCCGAAGTGGCATCTTATTGCGAAGGCATACCAGCATCATTTAGCGCAAGACGCCTGTGCCGGTTTACGATGCCACCAAGCCGGATTACAACGCCGTGGCCGACTCTCGCCACCCTCACCGGTTATCAAATGCCATGGTTGTCTCTTATCATCCGCGCCGGCTTACAATGCCGTGGCGTCTTTCACAAACCGGTTTACAACGTCGTGGCCGAGTCTCGACCACCCACGTCGGCTTACAAAGACCTCGTCGTCTTTCATCATCCGCGCCATCTTTTACAACAGAGCCGGCTTACAATGCCATGGTTGCTTTCTATGTCTACATCAACAAATCAGTGTGGTGCTCATCTATACGAGCCTCCCAATGGATAGGCACGCAAGTCGCCGCTCTTACAGTTTGATTCATTTCAACAAACAGCCGGAACGTCGGCCGGATCATTGAAACAATTCATACGGGACCATTTATCACCCGCCACGGCCAACCTCAAATTTTCGATGAAGATTCTCAAGCCGCCTCTTTGAGTCAACTTGAGACTCGGGGGTTACAGACATGGCAAGACACATTTGGTTGTTTTCAATGAGAAGCCCGGATCTTTTGCCAAGATGAAAATTTTCGGCTCAACAAGTTTAAGTCGAAGTGGTTTGTGACCCGCCGAAGTTCTTCTCAGTCAATCTCGCCTTAGAGACCCTGAGCCGGGTCACATAGTTGACGGCCAATCTCGCTTTAGAGACCCTGAACTGATGTCAATACAATAAGTTCTTCTCAGTCAATCTCGCCCTAGAGACCCTGGGCCGGTTAACAAAGTTGACGGCCAATCTCGCCTTAGAGACCCTGAACTGATGTTACTCTTACCAGTCACTCTCGCTTTAGAGACCCTGAGCCGGTTCACAGAGTTGATGGCCAATCTCGCTTTAGAGACCCTGAACTGCTGTAAGTTACACAATTAAGCTCTTATCAGTCAACCTCGCCTTAGAGACCCTGAGCCGGCTCACATAGTTGACGGTCAATCTCGCTTTAGAGACCCTGAACTGGTATGATGCATAGTTTGAGTACATTAAGCGTTGTTGCTGATGGAGGCTTCTTACCTTTGGTATAGCTTAAAAAATTCCCCTAAGGCAACAACGTGTACATCAAATTCCAGTTGCTTATCAACTGCGGCCATCGAAGGGGGCTTCTTACCGACGGGTATCGCTTATCTCACCCTAATGGTTGGCTTTATGCCACTTCCGGTTACTTATTAACCGCGGTTGTCGAAGGGGGCTTCTTACCGACGGGTTCGCTTATCTCACCCTAACAACCGGCGTTTACGCCAAAATTAGTTGCGGAAGGAGGCTTCTTGCCCTTGGGTATAGCTTACATAAACCCTTCACGCAGCCGGCTAGTACAATTACTAGTCGCGGCTGTCGAATGGATGCTTCTTGCCATAAGGTATAGCTTACATAATACCATCGGCAGCCGGCCCTATACAACATTGGCTGATTGGAGGAGGCTTCTTGCCTTCGGGTATAGCTTACATCACCCTCCAACAGCAGGCTTTTTGAGCTGCGATTGTCAGTAGAGGCTTCTTACCTTTGGTATAGCTTACATAATCCTATTGACAACCGGTGTTGGAATACAATGGATAAGTATTTACTGTTAAAAGGAGGTTTTTTACCATCATGGCACCGTTTACATCACCCTTCATGCAGCCGGCTGTAGGCCGCTTCAAGTTCATCAACAGTCGACATTGTCAATAGAGGCTTCCTACTGTCAGTTGCTGGCTTTAGGCCGCTTCCGGCTCTTCATTAGCCACGGTTTTTAATGGAGGCTTCTTACATTGGAGTACAATTCATATTACCCTACGACAACCGGTCATCAACAGAGCTTATAAGACTCGGAGTCAGGCTACTCTGGTTGATATCTCAGAGGAGGATTATTCAATGGGGGCTTCCCACCTCCAGATTAACATGCCGGCTTATCAAACCGGATCAGGGTAAGATTATGAGAAAGGAGCAATGTTATGAAAGGTATGAACATCTCCGGGTTGAGCTTCTTCAAGCCGCCCTCACAACAATGCAGAATATATTCTGTCTTGTTTATTTTTTGCAGGTGTTATTTCTTAATCTGAGCCGCCATTAAATATTTGGCAAAAGCAAATGGATCTTTTAATGGCCAACATGGCTGGATCTTCATGGTTATCATAACCAGTGTTAAAATGACTGGGTTTTTTTAAGCCAGCTCGAAGAAATTTATTATTTTTCAAGAGTCACCCTATCAGATGTAATGTCGTGTCATCTAATTGACCGGCTCTCGTATTTCTTCAATTGTGCTCTATAGTAATCTACAACACTCATGGGTTTCTCAAACTTATATTTGTCGGGTTGCACCGCAACCACGAGCAGGAATTTCATGTCAGAGACAAAGGAATTATTTCAGGATATTCATTCCGGGTTATATTACAACCACGGTCAAAGATTCATTCAACAAATTGTGGTGAGTCATATTATTCTCACATAGTCCCGAGTCGCCGCAGGCAGACGACCCGGCACTTGGGGGCTACACTATTCAAGTCCAGTTTATATCAAATATGCAAGTCCCATGTCGCTGCAAGCATGCACCACGGCACTTGGGGGCTAATGCAAGCCGGCTTTCAAATCATTACATTGTCAGCAAGACCGTATTATATCAAGGAGATGAGCCGGCCCTTCTATATTTTTATAAGTCCCAGCCCAGTAAATTCTTACTGACCTGGCCCTTGGGGGCTACACCGCTGAGATCAAAATTTTCTAAAGTCCCAAGTCGCCGCAGGCGTGCGACCCGGCACTTGGGGGCTAGAGTATTCAGCCGGTTAAGCAGATTATAAGGTTCAAATTGAAGACCCGGCACATCACATTCTAATGAGCCGGCCCTTGGGGGCTACACCCGCCGAAGCTTTCTGATGAGCCGGTTCTTGGGGGCTACACCCGCCGAAACATTATAAGGTATAAAGCAATTATGAGTCCCAGGTTGCTGCAAGCAGGACAACCCGACACTTGGGGGCTACACAGTCTAAAATGTTATTTGCAAAGCACCAAGTTATCATGGATAATCTTGGAGCTTGGGGGCTATAGGTAATATGGACATATCAAAAACTTTGAAGAGAATTTTTAAGATGTTAAATATGGAGTTCAGTTTTTAGACCCGGTGTCACCAAATACTTATGACCCGGTATTATCAAAAGATCATAACCCGCCAGATTCTATAAGCCGCCTCGTTTTACAACAATGGAAGTCCAGCTTTACATCAGATGGATTTTCATCCCAATATTTTTATCTTGTCATCTGGATTCTACTTATTTAAACCCGGAGTCACCAACAATAATGACCCGGCATCATCAATGATTCTAACCCGGCGGAGATCACCCGCCAAAGAGCATTGGAAGCCAGCTCAATGGCATATGGGTATTCTATTCTCAATATTTTTCAAAAGGACATTGACAATCAAGATTATCAAGACGGTTCATTCATATACAGAGAAGACCCGGATTCCTGAGAAGCCATTTTATAAGCCGGCCAAAGGAGTAAGCTGGCCACTTAACATATTTGCTATTCCTATTTTAGGAGGTTACCATGAATAAATTCAAGCTAACCTGGGGGCTAATGTCGGGGATATACCCCACGGTATGACCCGCCCTGGCGACTCACGGGAGACCCGGCCGAAGGCATGACATTCTTATTAAAAGACCCGGCCGAAGACATGACATTCTTATTAAAGACCCGGCAGGCGAGTTACAGGATGACCAAGCCCAAGACCCGGCGGGTGAGCCGGCGCCATGCGGCTCACAAGAGAAGTCCCACAAGAGAAGGCCCACGAGAGAAGGATTCCCTTAAAGGAAATAAGACCCGGAGTAGGATTCGTGAGAGACGAGTCCTAATCCTACTCCTAGTAGGACTCTATTTGTAAGCCTACCCTTTCCACTTATATAAGGGGGGGGTAGAGCACCCCTAGAGGGACAAGATTTAGAAGAGACATAAGTCCACAAGTTTAGACAACACAATTAGAGATAGACAAATTAGAGGCTCTCGTGATTAGAGGTAGCGATTAGCACCCTTGTAACCGAGAGATCTTCATCATCATCAATACCAGACAAGCAGGACGTAGGCTTTTACCTCGACTTGAGGGGCCGAACCTGGGTAAAACTCCGTGTCTTCTCGATTCCGACCAACCCCTTCAAACCGCCACGTAGTTGCGTCTCGTCCTGAACCTAAGTCCATGACCCGGACATCTGCCGTGACAAAACTACGACATTATGTGTGTTCATGCATTCAAAAGCAACTACCTTTAAAGGACTGCACATATTTAAGGGGAGCAAGTCTAAGTCATGTGTCTCTCAAAGTCTTTAGTATAACCATGCATATCTTTATTTGAAGCTTTGATTGTATGTTGTCATCAATTACCAAAAAGGAGGAGATTGAAAGCACAACATGCTCCCTTGGTGGTTTTGATAATTCATGACAACATACATTGTCTCTTGGACTGACACTTTTACCTAGTGTATTTCAGCTACAGTCTATAGAGAGGTTTGGCAAAAGGAGATTGTGTACATACCCCAAGATGCAAGGAAATAGGTTAGCCAAGCTTCAAGCAAGAGGACTCTACATTTTATATTTGTGAGAAATCACTTTGAGTCCATAGGAACGCCAATACTATTAAAAGGGGGTAAGGTTTTGTTGGTGAACAATATGCTCAAACGTGCACAAGTGATAGTCGCCAAAAACATCCACAAACTCTCCCACCAAAGTCTATTCTATACCTAACACTCAAAATCGGTGCAACCGACTTTCCCATACCGGTGCCACCGATTCCAGAACCTAGACAGACTTAGCCAAACCCTAGCCACTTCGGTGCAACCGATTCCATACCGGTGCCACCAAGTTTAGGTTGCGAACTTTCTGTTACGCAAATTCACATTATTGGTACCACCGAGAATGTTGGATTGGTGTCACCGATATTGGAAATCTGACCGTTGGTCACCTTATCGGTGCAACCGAGTTTCCTATATCGGTCTCACCAAGATTCAAAAGTTGCCACCTTTTGGTCACTTCGGTTCCACCGAGATTAACACATCGGTGTCACCGAGTTGGTAATTTTGTGTGTAACGGTTGGATTTTTAGGGATGCCTATATATACCCTTCACCACCACCCACTCGAAAGTGAAGCACTGAGAACTATTCCATACTTGCCCCATCTAGTTTTCTGAGAGAGAACCACCTCCCCTTGTGTTGAGGTCAAGATATTCCACTCCAATCATATGGATCTTGATCTCTAGCCTCCCCAAGTAGCTTTCCACCAATGCCATCTCTTCCACCATGCCAAATCTGTGAGAGAGTGATTGGGTGCTGAGGAGTCTATCATCTTGAAGCACAAGAGCAAGGAGTTCATCGTCATTACAGAGCCTATTACCTTTTGAAGGGTGGTGCCTCCTAGATTGGTTAGGTGTTGCTTGGGAGCTTCCTAATTCGTGTTGTGGAGTGAACCAAGAAGTTTGTAAGGGCAAGGAGATCACCTACTTCGTGAAGATCTACCCATAGTGAGGCTAGTCCTTCGTGGATGGAAGCCGTTATGAAATAGTCAAGGTTGCTACTTCGTGGGCCCTTTTGGGTGGAGCCCTCCGTGGACTCTCGCGACCATTACCCTCCGTGGGTTGAAGACTCCATAAACGTGGATGTACGATACCACCACCTAGCGGAACCATGGGAAAAATCCATGCGTCTCCAACTGCGTTTGATCTACCTATCTCAACACTTTACTTCATATGCAATGTCTTTACTTTCCGCTGCCATATTTGTTGACATGCATGTGTAGGGCTGTTAGACTTGCTAGCTTTGCTAAAACTGTTAAAATCTGCCAACCAATTAACTTGGGAAAGGTTAGGTTTTAAATTCCTGCTAGTAGTCTATTCACCCCCCCCCCCTCTAGACACTCTTCTAGTGATCCCTCAGAAAGGTGTGCTCGTATAGCGCTTGAAGACACAAAAACAACTAAAGAATGGGAAACGGTCGCCGACTAATGTGGTCCCAAGGTTGCGGACCAGACGGGGAGGCAGGCGAATAATGACGATAAAGCTCATCCGTCCATGATGTGTAACCGCCACCGGGGATGGAGGAGGTACGTTATTGCCCTATTTCCTTCCTTCTCCGCCTCCATATTTTGCTCCCTTCTCCGTACCTCCGACAACCATGTTAGTTGCGTCGGGTTTGTATCCTTTCCAACTAAACTTTTGAACCATCTCATTGAGATTTATATTTTGTTGCTAGATAGTGTTGATCCTGCATTGTATCACAAACTCTGTTCTGGTGGTGTTTACATGGGTGATTGTTTGTCGTTGTTGGTCGTGCTTCATGCCCTAAATAAGCCCCCCACCTCGCGTATATTCAGTGGCAAGTTTTTCATGGTATGATCGCCTTGCATCCTGCTCTCACCGAAGTTACACTAGTAGAAAACATACCTTTTGTTCGCCTCATTAGTCGCGGTTGGCTTTTGAACCGGCACTAATGTGATCATTAGTGCCGGTTCGTGACGGGGATCATTAGTGCCGGTTCGTTACGGACCTTTAGTCCTGGTTCATGCCACGAACCGGCACTAAAGGTGTGGTGGCAGACTGGCGTCAGCCTAGGGCCCCACGAGAACCTTTAGTCCCGGTTGGTGGCTCCAACCGCGACTAT
This sequence comes from Hordeum marinum, assembly GCA_022496015.1. Lineage (NCBI taxonomy): Eukaryota > Viridiplantae > Streptophyta > Magnoliopsida > Poales > Poaceae > Hordeum > Hordeum marinum. The sequence continues at coordinate 475,688,322 of CM039678.1, forward strand.
AGGCTAACCTTTAGTCGCGATTGGAGCCACCAACCAGGACTAAAGGTCCCCCTATATTGAAACCTTCGGTGTCAGCCCGACCAGAGTCCTTTGTTCTTCCCCTTTCCTCTCCTCTCTGTTCTTCCTCTCTTCCTTGAGCTCATCCTCCATTTTTGCCAAAATTTGTCAAGATTTGGAGACATCCCATCCATCCAAGTGTTCACAAAGGTTAGCAACTTTGTCCTTTCATCTCTCATTGCTAGATTAGCTCTTGCAATGCTCTATAAGTATAGTAATTTGTGGGTTTTAGTTTGTATGTGGTAGTTTATTTGATTTATGCAATTTTAGCTCAAATTAAATTCTTACTTTGCATTTGTAGGTGTGGTTTACTTAGTGCCTTCCTGTCCCCGTCCTAACCACCATCGATGCCTGCACCGTCTCGTCGCCGGCACCACCTTGGTGAGCCTCTTGTTCTTATCCTTTTTATAAAAAAAATGTTTGTAAGATTTAGTTAGTTACTTGTATAGTTTTCTTACCTATATGGTTGTTTGTTATACATAGTGGCATGGTTTTTAAATCCGTCCCCGTCGGCCCTCGTCCGGTTTATGATGTGTATGTGGTATATACTCTCTTTTATAACTCTTTGTTGCATTTCGTGTTTATAACAATTATGCCAATCAAGTTGACATAGATATTTTTATCTAGGAGGTACGTGAACCGGAGATTCCAACCGACATAGATATTCTTGTCAAGAAGTTAAATTTAGTTGAAAAAGAAAACGAGTATTTGAAAGAAAAATTGAAAAGAGTTGAAGAAGAGAAGATGAAACTGGAGTTGTATGTTGCTGATGTCGTCGATGATCACAAGATCAAGATGGGTGCAATGCGCTTGAAGATTAGAAAATTTAAAAGATATGCCATTGATAGTGAGGCTTGGTATCACTATGCTGTTGGATTAATTGTTACCTTAGTTGTGATGTTGATCGCATTTGTTTTTGCATTTAAATGCTTTAGCTAGAGAGTTTGTATGTTGTTTTATGAGAACAAGTGTGTATGAACTTTATGTATGAACTTGTATTAATTTGGTCTTTTTAGTGTTGTGTAATGAAGATGAGCCGGCAATGGATGTACGAGGACCGATGCTCTCCCCAGTTCATTAATGGCGTGCATACTTTTCTGGTTGCAGCTGAGGCAAACAAGTGACCAGATGGTTTTATGTATTGTCCATGTGCTGGCTGTAAGAATGATCGAAATTACTCTAACTCGAGAACCATTCATGTCCACCTGTTTGAGTCCGGTTTCATGTCCGGCTATAACTGTTGGACCAAGCACGGAGAAAGAGGGGTCTTAATGGAAGAGAATGAAGAAGAAGAGGATGACGACAGCTATCCTGGCCATGGGTTCCATGAATACGATGGTACAACAATGGGGGAAGAAGCTGAGCCGACAATGCGGGAAGGAGCTGAAAAAGAGGCATCAGATGAGCCTGCTGATGATCTTGGTCGGGCCATTGCCGATGCAAAGAGAAACTGCGCAAGTGAAAAGGAGAAGTTGAAGTTGCAGCGCATGTTAGAGGATCACAAAAAAGGGTTGTACCCAAATTGTGAAGATGACAATAAAAAGTTGGGTACCACATTGGAATTGCTGCAATGGAAGGCAGAGAATGGTGTATCTCACAAGGCATTTCAAAAGTTGCTGATAATGTTTAAAGAAGAAGCTACCAAAGGACAACGAATTGCCAGAGAGTACGTATGAAGCACACAAGGTTGTCTGCCCTCTAGGATTAGAGGTCGAGAAGATACATGCATGCCCTAATGACTACATCCTCTACCGCGGTGAGTACGAGGATTTGAATGCATGCCCGGTATGTTGTGCATTGCACTATAAAATCGGCCACGATGACCCTGGTGATGTTGAGGGCGAGCACCCCAGGAAGAAGATTCCTACCAAGGTGATGTGGTATGCTCATATAATACCACGGTCGAAACGTTTGTTCCAAAACAAAGAGCATGCCAAGTTGATGCGATGGCACAATGAAGACCGTAAGAAAGACGGGAAGTTGAGAGTGCCTGCTAACAGGTCGCAGTGGAGAAAAATCGAGAGAAAGTGGAAGGACTATGCAAAGGATGCAAGGAACATATGGTTTGGTTTAAGTACAGATGGCATTAATCCTTTTGGGGAGCTGAACAACAATCATAGCACATGGCATGTGACTCTATGTATCTATAACCTTCCTCCTTGGTTGTGCATGAAACGGAAGTTCATTATGATGCCAGTGCTCATACAAGGCCCTAAGCAACCCGGCAACGACATTGATGTGTACCTAAGGCCACTGGTTGAAGAACTTTTATAGTTGTGGAATGGAAAAGGTGTACGTGCGTGGGATGGAAAGATCAAGAGGAATTTGACCTACATGCGTTGTTGTTTGTAACCATCAATGATTGGCCTGCTCTCAGTAACCTTTCAGGATAGACAAACAAGGGATACCATGCATGCACGCACTATTTAGATGATACCGACAGTATATATTTGGATAAATGTAAGAAGAATGTGTATCTGGGGCATCGTCGATTTCTTCAGAGCAGGCATCCCGTAAGAAAGAAAGGCAAGCATTCCAAAGGTGAGGCAGATCACCGGAAGAAGCCTCGCCACCGTATGGGTGATGACATACTTGATATGGTCAAGGATTTAAGCCGATAGGTCATTGAGTTTTGTGTTGACTTTATTCCTGACATTAAGCCGATAGGTGTTCCTGAATCGCGACATGAGGGCAGACTGGGTGGAAAAGGCACGCTAGGAAAGAATTCACTAATATGCCGAGACAGGCATTCTTTGGCACAAGCACACTACATAGTTCTACAAAGTTCCGCCTTGGTGGCTCCATATATCGAGCAACACAAGAATATTCTACACTCCAAACACCCAGAGAAGTCTGACGACTGGATTACACATGAACAAACAGTGACTTACGTCGGTTGGTTGCAGACACGTCTCATGCATGACGACATTGTTGAAGATGACTTGTACTTGCTGTCCAAGTTACCATCTTCTACTATATTGACTTTCAAAGGGTACGAGATAAATGGGAATACACTTTACACGATCGCCCAAGATAAAAAGAGCGCCAACCAAAACAGTGGTGTCCACTTTGATGCAGCAAACAACAATGGGCCAAAGGACACGTACTATGGTTACATAGAGGATATATGGGAACTTGACTATGGACTTGATTTGAAGGTCCCTTTGTTTAGGTGCAAATGGGTCAATCTGACAGGAGGCGGGGTAAAGGAATACCCGCAGTATGGAATGACAACAGTGGATCTCAACAATCTTGGGTATGTAGACGAACCATTCATCCTAGCCAATGATGTGGCACATGTTTTTTATGTGAAGGACATGTCTACCAAGCCGATAAAAATAAAAGATAAGGAAGCAAATACATCATGCGATGAGCCAAAGCGCCACATAGTTCTTTCAAGGAAAAGAAACATCGTGGGAGTGGAGGACAAGACCGACATGTCAGAAGATTATGAAAAGTTTCATGAAATTGCTCCCTTCACAGTGAATGTTGACCCAAGCATCAAGTTAAATGATGAAGATTGCCCATGGTTACGACGCAAAGGGACACACGCGAAGAAAAAGTTTTACACCCAACAATCCCACTCTGGGATGTGACCGGCTTCTCTAGTTAGTTTTCGGACTTATATATCTAGAAAGTCCCACTTCGGACAAACCGGAGGGAATCTTTGTAATAGTAGTGTACTTATGTGTTTTGTACGTTCAGTACGCACCATTCGAAGGGAGGCCATCAATTTTCAACCTTTTCCGACTTCATTTGTTATTTTTCATGCATTTACTGATTTTTTGAGATAAATGACCCTAAAATTGATTAGCACTACAAATGAACTCTGAAAAGGTTGAAAGTTGGCATGGTATCATCATTTCACCCACATAGCATGTGCTAAAAAGTTGAGAGGGTTATGGCAAAAACTGGATGCACTTCGTGTACAAAATGGACAATCTCTTTCAAAGTATCAGGGTTTAAGACGAAAACTCGCTTGTTACAAAGGCATTTCATTTTTTAACTTATTTCAACTCCAGACTTTTTGTGCGTTCAGTATGCACCATTCGAAGGGAGGCCATCAATTTTCAACCCATTCTGACTTTATTTGCTATTTTTCATGCATTTACTGATTTGTTTTGAGCTAAATGACCCTGAAATTGATAAGCACTATAAATGAACTCTAAAAAGGTAGAAAGTTGGCATGGTATCATCATTTCACCCACATAGCATGTGCTAAAAAGTTGAGAGGGTTACGACAAAAACTGGATGCACTTCGTGTACAAAATGGACAATCTCTTTCGAAGTATCAAGGTTTAAGACAAAAGCTCGCCTGTTACAAAGGCATTTCATTTTTTAACTTATTTCAACTCTAGACTTTTTGTGCGTTCAATATGCACCATTCGAAGGGAGGCCATCAATTTTCAACCCTTTCTGACTTCATTTGCTATTTTTCATGCATTTACTGATTTTTGAGCTAAATGACCCTGAAATTGATAAACACTACAAATAAACTCTGAAAAGGTTGAAAGTTGGCATGGTATCATCATTTCACCCACATAGCATGTGCTAAAAAGTTGAGAGGGTTACGACAAAAACTGGATGCACTTCGTGTACAAAATGGACAATCTCTTTCGAAGTATCAGGGTTTCAGATGAAAACTCGTCTGTTACAAAGGCATTTCATTTTGTAAATAACCTAAGAATTACCAAATTGGATATAATGATAAAACACGATAATATTAAACAATAGAAAAAAGAATCACTGGAAAATCTATTTTTAAAGTAAAGTTATTCACAAACTAGTGATTCACACAAATTTTAAATAATTCAGATTTAAACTATTCAAATTTGAAAACCACTGTCACAAACAGAAAGTTATAAATTTTTTGACCCAACGCCACAAGATTCACTCATTAACTCTCAATAAAGCACAAAAAAACTCAGAAACAAAAGAAAATAAATAAAGCAAAAAAACAAAAGAAAAATGAAAAATAAATAAAAAATAGGGCGCCTACTGGGCCGCCACGGCCTGCATACGACTAGAAACCCAACCTCGGCCATGATGCAGGCCGGAAGGCCCAGTAGGCCCAACAAGGCCGCACAGGTTCAATAGGCCCACATAGGCCTGCTTAGAGAGGAGCTCGAGGGAGCAGCCGCAGCGGGGCTTATAAATCAGTGCGGCTGCCCCCTCGCTTGGCAAGGTGGGACTAAACTTCCACCGCAGTGCGCCATGCCAGGAACATGTCTTTAGTCACGATTGGTGGCTCCAACCGCGACTAAAGACCCCCTTTAGTCGCGGTTGGTGGCTCCAACCGCGACTAAAGGGGGTCTTTAGTCGCCATTAGAGCCACCAACCGCGACTAAAGGTCTTCCTATATAAGCAAGAGTTGAATTTTTTTCACTTTTCCTCTGCTTTTTCATCTCTCTTCGACCACTACGAACAGAGGAGATCGCCGCCGCCCCCGATGCAGCTCCTGCCCCGACGCCATCGCCGCCCACGATGTCGCCGCCCTAATGCGCCGCCCATGCCATCGCCGCCCCCAAGGCGCCACCCACGCCGTCACCACGCCCAACGCGCTGCCCCCGTCGCCGCCCCCGTCGTGCGCCGCCCCCTCCTCGAGCTCGCGCTCCATCGTTGTCGCCGTCGTAGTCGCCGTCGCCGACGACTCGCCTCGCCTCGCCGCCCGTCGCCCTGCCGTGAGCCCTTGCTGCCATGGCCGCCCTCCCATCGATCGAGCCTGCACACACACACATATGCATGAACACACACACGCACACACACACTTTCTTATTTTTTGTTTTTTAGTTTTTTAGTTTTTTATACTTTTAGTTATAGAAATGTTAGATGAATTAGATATATAAATTTTAGATGAATGTTTTTTTAGTTTTTTTATACTTTTAGTTATAGAAATGTTAGATGAATTTTAGATATATAAATGTTAATTAGATGAATTTTGATTTTTTTATATAATGTTGTTTTTCTATAATTAGTGTTTAATTAGTATATATGCTTAATTAGAATTTTTTGCTTAATTGGAAGTATATAATGTTCCTAACCTATTAAAATGTTGCTTAGAAGTATATAATGTTGCTTAATTAGATTTTTTATTGAGAATGGGATATTATTAGGATAGTTATAACCTAGGAAATTTTTTTCATGAAAATATTTTCTTGGAGTCAACGATGCCCGGTCCGCATCCTCGTCGTCGACTCGTTCGCGACGACATCATGCTTCAGAGGGGCAACGTTCGGGACTGGGCCCCGCTGGGCTGGCACTGGGAGGTGCTACCTTCAGGGGCGCGTAGCTTGGTGAGGAACCCGGGACCCATCGTCGACCCGGAGCTTCTTTGGTGGCATTCGCGTGGGCCACTTTCGATGCGGAGGCAGCCGGTCCCGCCGGAGGTGGTACGTCATCGTGTCAGGGAGGAGGACGAGCACGTCCGTCAGTACATGGATGTGTTGGACGTCAGGTTCTCTAATACCTGGCAGGTTCTTCAGGGATCTCACCCGAGCTATGATCCTGTCATAGTTCCTTCTATTTGGGTGTCCACCGCCTGCCGCGCGAGACGTTAACTGGATCTGTAGTAGTGATATTATATAATCAATAATATTTGAGATTTATTAGTAATAATATTCGAGATGTATTCGAGATTATATTCGATAATATTTGAGATGATTTATTCGAGATTATATTCGATGATGCATATTATGTACTATGATTCACCTTTCTTATTGATTGCATGCATTCTAATTTGAATACTAAATTGTTTTATCTTTCTTCTGGGTTAGTTAAAAAAAGCTATGGACAATACCGGCAGAGAAGGAGAAGAGGCTCTGTTCAACATCATACGATCCATGGGCCCAGAGCATGAACACAAAGAGGATGACGACTCGCAATATCTGAACAATTCCGGTGAGGGTTATATGTTTGATGAAGACGAGAGAATAGATGAATTCGACAACGATGTTAACGAAGAAAATGTTCTTCAAATAACAAATACCGATGAGGTATATTTATTATATAAGCCATCCGGTGATCATTACATGTCTTAATTGAGTTGTATATGTATTAACGAATCAATCTTTCTTCTTTTAGGCCTCCGGATCGAGCAAATCTTCTACAAGTGACAGGGTAGTTCGAGGCCTGGCCAAAAAGTTGGACCCTGGCATAAAGTTCAGCATCGATTCCATCAATACATCAACTGGCGAACCGCTTGAACCTAAGAAAAATGCGACGAAGTTGAAGAATCAATGTGGAGTTATTGTCAGGGACCAAATCTCGATCTCCACACAAGAATGGAAAAATCCAGCAAAGGGAGATCGAGAAGGAGTTACTTTTGTCGATGAAAGAGCAAAAGATGTGCTTTGGACCGAGCTGATGTCACATTTCACACTACCAGATAACTTGACAGAAGCATATCTGAATAAAGTCAGAAACTATGCTCTTAAAAAGATGTCGATCGCATTCAACACCTTCAAGAAAAATGCATGGACTACGTATGTCAAAGTACACCTGGGCATGGGCAGCCCGGCCTGGCGACCCGGCCCGAGCCCGACCCGAAAAACCGGGCCGGGTCGGGCCAGGCTTTAGGTTCGGGTCGGGTTCGAGTCGGGTTTTCAAGCCCGGGCAACAGTTTGGGCCGGGCTCGGGCTTGCTGGAAACAACACCTTACACAAAGGCCCGGCCCGGCCCGGAAATCACCTTTTTAGTACGTTCGGGCCGGGTTCGGGCCTGTATTTTCGGTTTTTTGGCCGGGCCGAGCCAGGCTCGGGACTGAGATTTTTGGTTCGGGCTTTGTAAAGCCCGGTCCGAAGCCCGACCCGACCCGATGGATGCCCAGGTTTACGTCAAAGCAAACAAGACGACTCCAAAATTCGAGGGAGCACTGGTGAAGGCAAAAGATCACTGGGACGATTTCGTGAAGTTCAAGGAATCTGAATTAGCTAAGGAACGGTCGAGAAAGAACAAGATTAATGCTGCGAAAAAGCAGTGGCATCATACTCTGGGGCCAGGTGGCTACCAGATGGCCCTTCCTAAGTGGGATCAATCCAAAAAAGATATGATTAGTGCAGGGGTCACTCCAGTTATAGTGACCTAGCCCTCGAGGTCCAGGACATGGTTTTATGCGCATGGGGGGAAGTTGGACCCAAAGACAGGGGCTATTATGGTGAAGGCAAGTCTTAAAAAAGTGAAAGACGAAATTCTGATGAAAATCGAAGAAGCTCGAACGGGGGTGTTCACGCCCAATAGAGAGGACGTTGAGCTTACGCGCGCCTTGAAGAATCCTGAACACCCGGGAAGAACATGAGGCAAAGGCGTTGTTCCATGGTTTGAGGGGTTTGCGGGTTGGAACGACGACTATAGAAGTCGTGCAAGAAAGAAGATGCAGGAGAAGAAGAAGGAGGAGGAGGAAGCACTCCGCCTTGAAGGCCTCGAATCAAAGTACCTAGAGTTGGAATCCAGAGTTAGTCGGCAGCAGGAGCAGATCTACTCACTCAGCCAGGAAAGGCCTACCCCTAGTCTCAGCGGCAGCATGAGTAGATCGATCCAGCATTGGATACCACCATGCCATCTATGCCGAGAAGCAGCGTGGGTTCCGCCCAGGGCGATATCGATGATGATGCACTGCTAGCTAGGTACCTTGTGGATGATATCAAAGACAGGACTAACTGTGAGCTACACATGAAAGTGAAGAACTTATCCATGAAGGTGGCGGACAGCTATGCTTTAGCAAATCCCCCAGAAGCAACATTCCATTGCAATCCCATTCCGGCTGGCTATGCTCGTGTCGGGGTTGATGAAGTGATGTCAGCATATCATGAGCTACAACTTGACATTCCTGGAGGTGACGAGGAGAGAACACTGGGAGAGGACATACATCGTATCATTCTATGGAAAAAGGATTGCATCGTCTTTCCAAGGCCACCTCCTCCTCCTCCTCCAAGTCCGCCGCCGCGTTAGTCGACTCCGACTCCTCCTCCAAGTCCGGCACCGCGTCAGCCGACTCCTCCTCCAAGTCCGGCACGACGTCAGCCAACTCCTCCTCCAAGTCCGGCATGACGTCAGCCAACTCCTCCTCCTCCAAGTCCGGCACCGCGTCAGCCGACTCCTCCTCTAGGTCCGGCACGGTGTCAGCGTGCTCCGTTGACTCAGCGTGCTCCGTCGCCTAAGCAACAACGGAAGAGAGAGGCCGTAGCTACAACGACTAGCGGTACAATAGGCAAGAAATACAAATATGGTCCAAGCCTCAAGCCTCTTCCGAAGTTGCCTTACCACCTGACCACGAGGAACTCAACAGCGCAGTGGATACCAATTTGAAGGCCCATTTTGGATCGAAACCGCCCCAGCCGCCAAAGGAGAAAGTACCTAAGCATGTCTCACAACACTTCATTGATATGGCTCGACCGGCTCAGAAGGACAGTGACTATGTGCAGTCTATCAAGAAGTCATATCTTGCAGGACAAAAGGAGTCGAGCTCGAGCTCGAGCCAAGGAGTTGGCAAAAAAGCGGGAAAACTACCCCCCAACTGGGAGAACAGGTAGTGCAATCGACCCCCCTGCTCACTGTACAAACACCTGTGAGTACCGCCGGTTGGCCAGAAGTAACCGAAGAACATATTAGGATGGATAAAGAGGCCGATGTCATTGTTGAACAACTCCTAGGCCTTGAAGAAATCCCCGTGCTTAAAGAGTCAGAAGTAAAATATCAATATGCCCGCGGCAAACCTCTGGTCAAGCCTGAAGATGTCAAGCTTCTACCAACGAGAATGTATGATTTGCATACGTGGTACATGCAAATAACAACAAATACCAATGAAGAGTCCTCATGGTGAGAGTCAAAGAGAGGCATTACTTCCATAAAAACGATGTGTGGATTCATTATGCAGAGTTGTTTCAGTTATTCAATCAAGACGCACTCGACAAATCTTTAGTCAGTTGCTATTGTTTGTAAGTCATTTCTTTCTATAATTTAAGTCTCTATCTAGCTATGCTCTCGTTCATTACCTAGAATTATCCTCACTATATTCGTTTTTGTGGTATTGTGCAGAATGAAGATGTATGAAATGAAACAAGCTGGACGCTATGACATTGGGTTCATTGACCCAAATATGATTAATCAAAAGATATGGAAAACTCCATATTTGAGAAAAGACACAGAGAAAGCCATGCTAAAATTTTTGAAGCATCTAAACACCCAACCAGAAATACTACTTTCTTACCACTTCGGGTGAGTGTTACTATATATATATCTTGTACTATAAATTCTATTTTTTTGCTTACTAGATGTTAATAAGTGTTGTTGATGAGTTACTAACCTATGAATTTGCTAGGTTGTTGGGCCTGACAAGTACTTTTCCGCACAAAAAAGTGAACAGATAAGTACTTGCTAGGTGACGTAATGACATGTTGACCCACTATTTTTAATAACGTGTGGCGTACGACTTTCACTAGAGTATGGACATACATCATTTTTTTATATTCAGTACAGATATAAATCTTTTTATTTTGGTAGTGTATGTGCATAAATCTAACTAGTGTATATTTCTAATCAGAGAATTATCATGCAAAAAACGTCCGAGAATGTTTAGAGTTTAAAAGTATTTTTATGTGTGCACATGTAATTAGAGTATGGAGTATGGTAGTATCTAGTATGACTTATGGAGTATGGTAATACATAATACGAATTATGAAGTATGGTAGTATCTACTAATAGTACAAATTAGTGGAAACTGTTGAGTAGTGCAAAAGTCAGAATCTCAATGAAGTGGCTCATGCTATATACTTCTTTTTCAAATACACTATACTACATACTATCTTACAGAAATACACCATACTGCATACTTCATACTTTCTTCATCTATTCTACAGGCTCCTCCTTTTTTTGGCGAATTATATAGTCCTCCTTTTGAGTGTACATAAATTAAATTAAATTATACACTCATCCATGCTGATCGCCCGTGTATCGTACTCCCTTTATGATATTCCACGTACTCTCAAATTCTTTTTTCATATATACAGTATACTCCAGATGCTCTAGTTAGTTCTTCGTACTCTTATTTGTGAACATACATACTCTTCTGATAAAGAAAATGATTCCATACTGCAGGACTCCAAGCAGGAATACATGTACATACTACAATAGAATTTCATCCATATACTCTAACCAAAGTATACACACCCTAAGATTTGAGAGATATATGGTGCATGCACATGCAAAAAAATTGGAGCAGCATGCACGTGATTAGCACTTATCTATTCATCCAATGCATGCAAGTTGTTAGCCGGCCAACAAACTTCCTCCATTTTGCTGTAAAAAAGATTAACTAATTTAAATATCTAGTTAGTTACACTTTGTCAGATCTTTTCCATCCACCAACCCGGTTAATTAGCTGCTATGCCACGTGGAAGGCAATAAGTTAGGAGGTAACTACACCCGGTTGTAGTATGCATTTTCCCTATAAATATATATGATCGCGGTACTATGAGAAATTCTATTTATATTTATATATATGCTCATGCACAACATGTGTACAGTATGTACGTAGTAGCGTAATATATGTTTGAAATGAAAATTAATTAAATAGAAAACACAAAATTAAAAGGAAAATTAAACCATAATTAATGGATAAACCCCTAAAGAATTAAAAGGAAAAATAAAACAAAACTAAAAAACTTTAGTCCCGGTTGGTGTTACCAACCGGGACTAAAGGTCCACCAGCCCACGGTGTCGTCGGATGCCACGTGGAGGGCCTTTGGTGCCGGGCCGTGTTGATCCGGCACTAAAGGGGTAGGATTTAGTTCCCACCCTTTAGTGCCACACTAAAGGCCCTTACGACCCGCGACTATAGGCCTGTTCTGCACTAGTGTTAAGACATGGCTCCAGGGCAGGTTAGCTTATGTTTATCCCTGTATTTTCTACTCTTTTTGTCTCATGATATAAGATCATTAGCATGCTAAAGCATCTATTATGGGCCAGAGGGAGTACCTATTCCTCCTAACTTGTGATGTGCTTTGCCTCAAGCATTGCTAGAGTGCAGAGTATATAGTGTATATATGTCCTTGCTTATTCATTCCGTGGATACTTCATATGTAGAAGATACAGATCGACTATTATTAGAGATAATTTCACTTAGTTGTAGATACTAAATGATTCGTATAAAGTATGATAGTTAAAATAAGCATTATGGTGTGGTGCTCTGATAATTTTAAATTTTAAAACTACATCTGCATCATATTTTTTTTGTTGTGAATGTGGGCACCGTGCTCAATTTGATCTGGAACTATTTGAAGGGGTACCTTGACACAAAAAACTTAGACCAAGGCACTCAAGCACCTCTAATTATGTATAAAAGTTAAAAACTGTAATTGTTTCAGGTGCTTTGCCATTTTTTGTATGCTTTGTTACAAAGTTTAATAATTGGACCCATTTTCTATATGGAACATGTTGCATTTATTTGATTCAAATCTAATTCAGTTTTTCAACACCGTCTTGTGGCTCTCTCTTTCAACAAATGCGGTACCATTTATCTATTTTCTTGACACAATACTTTGGGCAATGGTTTAGAATTCTTGAGACATTCTCTATTTATTGTCGGCGCATGCTTGAAAATAAATTTATAGTGTTTCCTCCATATATTAATGATAAACTAATACTATGGAGTTGTCCATTCAAATCATCATCCTAACCCTCATCTTGCATTTAGTACATTTATGTTCCATTTCTAATTAACGTCCACTGTGATGCCTTCCTCGGCATGGAAGTGTTCTTCGGCACCATGACAAGAAATAGTGGAGGAACAACCTTTTTTGTTTCATTTGTTGTTGTCGCTTCTGTATTGTCGCTGCCACAAAGATTACATGGATACAAAGCCGTAGTGTGTTTAAAAATGATTACATTATCCTTTATAGCATGATGGTGTTAGAAACATCTTAGTAGTGGGGCATGATTAGCTAGCTCCTTTTGGGATTTGTTCCTCATACTTACAAGTTTTGATTTTTGCAAGTGTGTAGGGGAAACTATTCATATATACTTGGATATACATCCGCAGTGGGGCATCAGTGTGCCAAACTAGCATGGAAGCAACCATTTTTTTCATGATCACACCAACACATTTGTGAACTCTACAATTTCCAAGTTTCACCCACAATTGATTGAATAAAATGCGGTCACTATTCTTGTTTCTTATATGCACACTCATCAAGCACATTCGGGAATTGAACTTATGGTAAGTGAATACTTTCGAGTGTGACAACCTGGTCACCGAGCTCAACAACTTACATTTTCAGCCTATGTGTGACCATTTGACCACACTAGTTGGATGTCATGCACCCAAAGTAGGGCTCACGTACCTTTTCCGTCTTGCCACAACATTGGGGCATCCTGTGCTCCACCACTTCGCGCATATGAATGTATGTGTGGCTGTCCGAGTGCCTGCACTGACTATTCACACTCCACAAAAAGAGGTAAAATGAGTATGACATAATAACTACGAACTTCGTTGGTTCATATGACAATATGACCATGTAATTTTTAATATTCGTACATAAATATTTTTTGAATTGACACTTGGACATTTGGCTTTGATTATTTGTTTTTGTTACAACGTGTTAGTATGAAGCATAAGACCATAGAGTTCAAAAAAGGCATAAAACTGTGGTATTATCAAAATGCCTGTCATTAGTCACACACTCTTCACATGATCCCGAGGAGGCATTTTTTGGGGGGTTATATCAGAATTAACACTATGATATTACGAAACATCCACTATTACAAGAACACCTTTGAATTTTAATTACAAAATGGTCTTGTAGGGAATTACCCGCCTCCTTCATGTTGCAGACACAATAGCATGTGAAATTACTTCCACCGTCGAAACGAGAGAGCGTTTATGCAAGCAATGGGTGATACCATCTAACTATATATGGTAGGAAGCGCCAAAGAGGCCAATTCAATACAGAAGGATACATGTCACGGCTGCCAGTTTTGATCGCATATATATTTTGTAATCGATCATATGCCACGATCGTACAATAATTACGGAGTTGCGAACGAAAGGGATTTCAATTTTCAGACGCCGTTGAAACCGTGGGCATTCTGAAACTTTAGTTGTGATGGCGATGTATCAGTTCGGGCAAATGACCCAAATTCAGCCAAGTTTTCGAAATGTAAATGCTTTTGATAAGGATTTCGAAAATTTGGCGAAATTTCCGCTGAAAACGAGAACCCACACGCGGTCGAGGGCAACGAGCACGTCACTCGTCGGGAGATCCCAACAGTGCCCACTACCCGCAACCGCGGCACTCTCCTCTCCCTCCTCGCACCGACGCCGCCATGGCCGAGCTGCGGCACGCAACGGTGGCGGCGGCGGCGGCCCGCGCCTCCGGCTCGCCCGCGAAGCGCGACGCGGAGGCCGCCTCCGCCTCCACGTCCTCCCCGTTCCTCTCCTCCCCGCGCGGCGATGGCGGCAAGGACGGCGCGCTGCGCCCTTCCCCTCCGCTCCACCAGAGGTACCCGCTCCCCGCCCCCGTCCGCGCCCTCCTGGCGCTCGAGGTCCCCCGGTCGCCCTCGGCCCCGGTCTCCTACCGGGTCCTGCTCGCCGTCCTCGCCTGCGTCGCCCTCGCCGCGCTCGTCTCCGCCCCCTCCGTCTGGTCGCGCCTCGTGAGTCCCCGATCCCGTCTATCTCGTCCCGTCTCATTGGGATCCCTGCTGCTTGCTGACATTCGTGTTGTTGTTGGACCCTAGAACGCGCCCTACCTCTGCCGCAAGGATGGGATTCGGCTCCAGTGCCCCGGGGTAAAGTGATGTTGGTCTCAGCTTGCATCTCGGTGGATATTTGTGCGTGCAATCTGTTTAACGTTTGCTTGTTTGCAGGTGAGCGACTCTTTGTGGGAGAATCCACATGCCGCCGCCATGTCCTGGAAGCCGTGCGCCGAGCGCCGCAGCGATGAGATCTCAGGCAAGTGCCGGCAATAGAAATGCGATGAAAGATGTTTCATAACTGTGACTGTATCTTCTCATCAGTGTACCTTTTTTTTTGCGTTGTCTTCATGTATCTTGACAGTACTGCATAGCCGATATGTTGCCCGGGTAGTTGATAAAATTTTCGTAAGACTATGAGTAAATGGAACAGTTGACCTGCTGCTGCTAGACGTAGTATATTTGGTAAGTTGGGTGGCTGGAAACATAAAACGTGACTGACTGACTGACTTTGAGATGAGGATAAAATTGTGATATCATTTGTAAGAGCACAAGTGGAAAGGGAGCCCAGAAACAGAATACTCTCTCTACATTTCTTCTTTAATGGCCAGTTCAGTTCTTGTTACCCCCATTTCTACCCATAGCCTAACACATGAGCTTTCTTCACGAAACAATAGTTCCTGTTGCTTCCTCTTGGGGAAAGGGATCCCAAGTTGAAGCTGTCTTGGTGCTCACCTTCTGTTTATGTTCATCACCATAACTTACGAAAATATGAAAACCATTCACCTGAAACCATGGTTGCATCCTGATGAGTATAAATGTTGTCTTTTTTTTTCCTACTATACTGCAGATCTTGTGTCAGAGAACGAAACTTCTGGGTATATTTTTATTCATGCCGAGGGAGGATTGAACCAGCAACGAATAGCTGTACGTACGTGCCCTATTCACATTTATCAGTTTGTTGAACTTTGTTTTTGCCTTAATAACACATGATTTTTATTTCCATGTGGATTTTGAAGGACATAATTTTTTTGACTTGTTAATTTGTTATGCAACATCTGTTTATGAAGTAAATGGCACCTTGCCTAAGTTGTATCAAGCACTGCTCAGTTGATTGCACTACTTGATATATTCACAGATATGTAATGCTGTCGCAATCGCTAAGATAATGAACGCCACACTTATTTTGCCTGTGCTGAAGCAGGATCAAATATGGAAAGATCAAACGTAAGTGATAATTCTGATCTCCTTTTCGAATTGACTCCTGCTCATGGATTTCGAGTCGCGACTAGTCACAGCTCCAGGCTCGACTCTTTCCGAGTCGCTACCCCTGAGCGACTCATGTGAGTCGCGACTCGAAATCCTTGCTCCTGCTTGCTCATGCCCTTTGTAATTTGTATCTGTTATCCTATGCTCCTGGCAAAAGTGTTTAAATTTGACACCTTGTATTTTCTATTCAGGAAATTTGAAGATATCTTCGATGTAGATCATTTCATAAATTATTTGAAGGATGATGTGCGCATTGTTCGAGATATTCCTGACTGGTTCACAGAAAAAGATGAGCTGTTCACCAGTATAAGGTTGGTTGCTTCGTTTGATCTTTTGATCTGTCTTAGCTGCTGTCTGCTTAAAAGCTTGATGCTAAAGTGTAGTAAACACATAAATGATATTGATTTTTAGAGCACTGCTTTCTTATGTAGTAAAATAAATACTAATTAGAGAGGGAACAATTAATCTTAGTGTATTAACTTGAACAAGCCAACTAACTAGGTGTCTTCTGCTGCTTGTTTGTGCTCTGCAGTTTCTGTTATTAACGAGGTTACATATGCATTTCTCATGTATGTAATATTGTTATGCAATAAATTGCTAATGCAATGCCAGTGCAACTAGATTTGTCTCTGCTTCAAATGTCATCAATAGCTAGTCTGCTTGTTCAATTCAGATTATTATATTGGGTGACATGAGTTTTGGGGGTGTAATTAAATTTTACTGCTGGGGCATTGCAATGGTTTTTTGCTTCTCATTTCTCTTTGTGAATTTTTTATCAAACATTAGGGAATGTTGCCATGCTGGTTGATACTGTAATCCCAGTTCATTATAGCGCTTTCCGCTTTGAACTACAGTACCCACTGTCATATGTGTTATTCATAAATTGTTGGCACTGGTACGTTGTGTGGCATGATAGTGTGCTGGCCGAAATAGCCATAGTCCTATATGTGTTATTCTGGTTTATCTGCCGAATAAGATTTTTAGTAGTGATTAAAATTGTGCCAATTTCCGTGACTACTGCCTGTGAATTTTTTGTTAAATGCCAGCAATACCGCCAGCTGCAAAAGGGTGCCTATGTCTGCATTAACTTTTATGGTTAGATAAATGTGCTTATCGTTTTTCTTGTTTTTGTTTGTTGCAGATGTTGTTTTTCCTACGTGCCACATTTTGTCATACTTTGTTTTGTCGTCTCTAATTATTTATTTTGATTTTAACAGGCGTACTGTAAAAAATATCCCAAAATATGCACCAGCGCAGTTTTATGTTGATAATGTACTTCCAAGGATCAAAGAGAAAACGATAATGTCTATCAAACCATTCGTTGATAGATTGGGGTAAGTCTTAATATCATTTTTATGAAGATATTTCCATGGCTCCATCCTGTTCATATTATCTTCAGACCTGTTACGTAATTGTTTAGCACAGTGACTAG
Organism: Hordeum marinum; assembly: GCA_022496015.1. Classification (NCBI taxonomy): domain Eukaryota; kingdom Viridiplantae; phylum Streptophyta; class Magnoliopsida; order Poales; family Poaceae; genus Hordeum; species Hordeum marinum. The sequence continues at coordinate 475,705,762 of CM039678.1, forward strand.
ATCTTCACATTAGAGTCTTTGTGGTCAAGTAATATTGCTCTCTGTTACACTCCCTATCCCCCTTGGCCTTACAACTACCCAGTTTATTCCTTGCTATTTTGTAAAGTTTCATTGACTTATGACCATCGTGTAATGTAAACTTATCATTGCAGGTATGATAATGTTCCAATGAAGATTAACCGGCTCAGATGCAGAGTTAATTATCATGCCTTAAAGTTTCTACCTGGCATTGAAGAAATGGCTGACAAGCTGGCAGCAAGGATGAGGAATCGAACAGGCAATGTAAATCCTTACATGTAAGCTTAGCTCACTGTCTTCAGATTAACCTGCCTGGAGTTGGCAATTTTTTTTGTTGCATCTCACCATCAGTTATTCTTGCTTTTGAAGGGCTCTTCATCTTAGATTTGAGAAAGGAATGGTGGGTCTATCCTTTTGTGATTTTGTTGGAACCAGGGAGGAGAAAGCAATGATGGCTGAATATAGACAGAAACAATGGCCAAGACGCTTCAAGGTGATATACTAATGTGAATTGTCTAGACAATGACATGAGCCGGAAGTGTGAAGAGGATAAGGATTAAGGTCACAGAATATATTACTTAAAAATATACTTCTCTTGTATGCAGAATGGATCTCATCTCTGGTCTTTAGCACTGGAAAAGAGAAAAGAAGGCCGCTGCCCGCTTGAGCCTGGGGAAATAGGTTTCATTCTGCGTGCAATGGGATACACGAAGGAGACTCAGATATATGTTGCATCAGGGCAAGTGTATGGTGGAAACAATAGAATGGCGCCACTGAGGAATATGTTCCCCAATTTGGTAGGTGTTGTACTGCAAATCTTGTTTGTTGCCTTCATATTGCCTTTATATGGACACAGCACAAAACTACCGAGTCAGAATGGAAGTTGAGATAATTACCTATAGTTGGGCAACAACGAGCTGGTGGATTTGTTGAAGAGATAACCGACCTATTTTGATTGTTGATTGCAGGTCACCAAAGAAGATCTCGCAAGCAAGGAAGAGATGGAGCATTTCAAGAAGCATGTAACCAGCCTCGCCGCACTGGACTTCCTGGTATGCCTGAAGTCGGACGTGTTCGTCATGACCCACGGCGGCAACTTTGCGAAGCTGATCATCGGCTTCCGGCGCTACATGGGACGCCATAGGCTCAAGTCTATCAAGCCGGACAAGGGGCTCATGTCGAAGTTCTTCGGCGACCCCTACATGCCATGGGCGAGTTTCGTGGAGGATGTGATGATCACTCACCAGACACGAACGGGCCTCCCCGAGGCCACCTTCCCGCACTATGACCTCTGGGAGAACCCTCTCTCCCATTGCATGTGTAGAGCATAAACTATATAGACTACAGGTGGTTGTGCATAGCTTAATTAATTCATTTTTGTTCATACAATCCATCCTGTAAGCCTGTAACTGTAAGTTAATATAATTGTTCTTTTTCTTTACCACATCCAGTTTTGTTTTTGTAGAGTTTTTTCACCTGGAACTACTTGTATATTAAAGTAAAGTTGATGCATATGAGTTTCCCAAAAATAGTTTGTGCACATATAATTACATAGTTGAACAAATGTTGTTCACTTACATTAGCGCCAAACGGCCCTGTTACAGAGATTAATTCAAATCAAATACAGTTGCCATGATTCATTCATTGATGAATTCACGATGAACCCAAGAATTCAATCCTTCAGCAAATCAAATAATTTCTGAAGGACAGATAGTTGCACATTTGTGCTACAACTTGTCAAACGTCGAGCCTACTTGCTTATCGTTTGGGCTCGATTTACAGCTTGTGCCTGCATATCGGGCACGTCTTGCTCTCCACGAGGACGCGCTCCAGGCACGCGCCATGGAAGACGTGCGGCTTGCCGCCGCACCCGGGCCACGCGGCGAGGTCGTCGCCCTCCTCCTCCAGCAGCTGCAAGCAGACGGGGCAGTCCTCCCCGGCGGCGACGACCCTCCTTCGCTTCGCTGGCCGTTCGCCGGCGCCCGCGCCATCGGCCTCGTCTTTATCACGTTCGCGCCGCATCGGCTCCGGCAGGTGCAGCTCCATGCCGGTGAAGCGCACGGGCCACGGCTCCTCCGCCATGCGCTCCAGCGAGGGGCGCATCCGCTCCGCGCGCTCGGGCTTGCAGTCCGGCCGCCGGAGCAGGATGCCGACGTCGACGAACACCTCGACGCGCGCGGCGCGCGGCAGCGCGCCCACCTGCGCCGCCAGGCCTGACCATAGCTCCTGGAGCTTCTCGCTGAAGCGACCGGGGTATATCAGCCGGGCCAGAGACGACCCGGCCCACGCCAGCGACCTCGCCGTGTGGTCGCCGGTGGCGACGAACCGGAGCAGGTGCGCCCTGGTGCTCCCTCGCGCCACCACGCCGTCCGATGATACCGAGAACGCGGCGTAGCGGTAGAGCACCACGATCTGCTTGCCGTCTGCTTCTTCTTCTTCTTGGTCCTCCTCCTCCACGGGCACGGCGGCGACCCGCATGCAGCCGGCCGTGCACCCCGCGGCGGCGAACCGCGGCGTCGGGCCTCCAAGAAACCGGCCATCGGGCTCGGGGACGTACTCCATCGGCACCAGCTCGCCGTGGCCGGGGCAGCTTGCCGAGCTCGTCGTCCGCCGCCGTCCCCGGTTCAGGCGGCATTGTGAAGAGGACGCCGCGTAACCGGACGACCGCGCGGGCGGCGGAGTCGGCCTCCCGGTCCAGCGAGAACTCCCGGTCCATCACCGTCATGGAGCCCAGCCTCACGAGGGGCCTGTCCGCCGACAGCACGAACCTCTCCATCTCCTCGCTGGTGCTGGCGCGCACGGCCACGCGCGCGCTCTGGCCGGCGCCGGCCGCCGCCCGGTCGACGAGCTCGGCGATGGTGACCGCCGCCTGCTGGCCGGCGCTCAGGGGAAACCGCGCGGACTCGCCGCTCCGGAGGTCCCTGGACCAGCTCTCGGCCCGCGGCCGCGGCCGCAGCGCCATGCCCGATGGACCTCAGGGATTATTAGGGCTTAGGCTCTAGAGAGAAAAATCTCGCGGTGCGTAAGCGCTGTCGTGCCGTGATTGTGATTGTGATTGTGATTATATTGGCTCATCTTTTGCCGACTCCGAATTGAGTTCCGGGAGGAATATAGATCCCTGTACGTCGATCCCATGTTCAAATCGGTCAGCTGAGCGTGGGTTGCTTGAGAACTGAGCGCTAGCTAGCTCTTGCCTTTCGCGCCACCTCCCCATGGAAAATAAATATTTCAACCGTGCTTTTTTTTTTCCGATAAACATTTGAACCGTGTTTCACGTTCTTCTTAAAACGCGCTTCTATAAAAACTACTAGCATCAGTAGCGGTTACAGGTTAAAATGAGGCCCCAGGCAAACAACATATGTACAATGCCAAACAATGTAAAACACTGTAGCTATGCCTATAGCCAAAGAAGTGCCAGCTGGCCACACCCAAGGCCAAGGCCCTGGCTGCTTGGGTCTGGGTTTGCCATATCTAGCATAATGCCCGTGTGACATGACAAAACTATATAATACAAGGAGTTATGTCACTGCTTAATTAAGAGTGTAATTTTGAGTTGGAGGCACATTTTACGGTTGTTATTTGTGCATTCTGTAAGAGTTGGTATCGCAGTAGTGTATTTGTTTATCTATTTTATTAGGTCCCACATGTAAGTAAAAATGTATTTGTTTATTTATGTATCTTGTAAGGTTGCTAGCTAGTTTCACAAGTGGGTAACGGTGTAATTTTTTATGTGAATTTACCATCAGCTTTAATCTTTATAAATAGAAAAAAGTATGTCGGGAAGAGGGAGCGCTTACCCCTCTGGTCTTGTTCTTTTTATGGAGTGGATTACTTTTTCTATGTTATAGCCGCTGTCAGATTTTTAGTCATTTGGACCGAATTATGAGCTGACAATAGCACACGATTCGGTCAAGATGACAATTTGAGCTAACACATTTCAAGATGACAAATTATGTTGTTGGAGCACGATAATTTTGAAAGTAGCATGCCTTTAGCCACATGACAAATCCTGAGCACGCTCTCTTTGTTTGCATCATGGCAAATCCTTGAAAATGCATGGTAATTACCCTCATGCAGCATGAGAATTTTCTGATTCTTTTTTACATATAACATAGCAATTTGTACTCTAGATCAGGATAAATTCTTGTTCAACAGCATGGCACATTCATAGTTTTTCGTATGGCAATTCTGGAGCGTTCACTAGGATGGCTTTTTTTTGAGCGAACAGAGACGCTCATTTGTTTTTACTTGGCTAGGAACGATCTTCACTCGGATTACCTCCTCGAGGAAACCTTCGCTGTATATTGGCGTCCATTACTTTCCTTTTTTTTCTCGTTTCAGTCACTTTTGTTGTTTTTCGTCATCCACCGAACAGAGCAAATCTCAGTTCTACTCAAAATAGACTGTAAATTTACGTCTTTTAAAGAACTGACAAATTTATTTTTAATGTTTTAGTGATTATTTTTAGGGCAGCCAAATAGCTTTATTGCATATAATGTACTAAATAATAGTTTATACATGTTGGGGGGGGGGGGTACAAGCTATAGGTGTGGGGGTGGGGTGAGCTAAATCATAGTTTATAAAGCCGGACCGGACCGTCGGTTGGACCGGAGAAAACCATAACCGTCTGCCCCTTTCAGTTTTTAAGCTAAAAGGACCGAACTTCAATTGAACCGAAAAATCATGTAAACCAGATAATTGTTGCATGAACCGGAGGTTGAACCAATGCCACACACAAAAATAGAAAAATAACCCGCGTCAAAGGGAGTTCAAACCCATGATGCTAGATATAGGTGTGTGTTAGTTGCTCCTTTTGCCCAATAACCATCTTGACTAGCCAACTTTCTTGTCAATATAAGTAAATAATTGTATTTTACATCTATTTAGTACTCCACTAGTACACAAAATGTATTATTTACCATATAAAAACCTAGACATCGAACCGGTGAACCGGCAGTCCGACCGATAAAAACCTGAACCGGCGGCATCGCCGGTTCAATCACCGGTTCGGTTTTTAAAACTATTAGCTAAACATGGCGCCCACTCTCCAAAGAAGTACCTACCTTGATAAGGTTATAAACTTCAATGTTGAATGTCCGGTCCTGCAACATTGTTTCCTTTGCTTTGAATTCCTTCACTATGACCCCATATCCCTCTGAAACTATCTACCTCCTGAAGACAATCAGTCACAACCTGGAGCTTTGTGATGTTCAGATCCAACACCAGTGACAAGGCCTCGCTGCAAGCAAATGTTTTTGTGATTTCTTAAGACCATACAACTGAGAAAAGGGAGAAGCCCACGAGAGAAAAGAGAGATTGTTGGTGCCCCGGGGCAGCACAGACCTGATAACCCATTAAGAGCATCTTCAATAGGCATCCAAAAACAGTTTCGCGCATTAAAAATCCGGTTTTTTTTTGTCACGGACAGCTTCAGCAAAGGTTGCAAAATAATGTGCGAGTTTTGGGCATTGCACTAAAAAGCGCTATCACAAGTTATAAATTTAAGGCGCCGGATGACGCACGCTTCACAGTTTGCACGTTTTTTTGGGCGCATATTTTTGGGCATTTGCTAAGCTAATGTTGGACCCGACACATTAAAGTTACTACAGTGACGCGCTAAAACTATTTTAGGACACAAAATTTTATGCACTTGTTGAAGATGCTCTAAGGCTTAGACCCTACCTAACACAAGGATAGCAAAAACTTACCTGTCCAACAACCACGCATAAACACACGTGGTTGTCTTCAACCATAAAAATCAAATAGGAAAGCTTCAACGTCAACTTCCCTCTCATTAGGGTTTTCCCTTCCCTCGATGGTTGCTGCCGATGTTGACTCTTCGTTCCCTCCTGTTGTGCTCCGTCATGGTTATCGATCGGGGCGACTAAGGGTCAGTCCTTGTATCGTTTCCCGACCTTGGTGATCTACTGGAGGGTTCGTGGGATCCGGGTTTCTTCACTGTCCGACCTTTCCCATCGGGCTAGGGATTCAAGTATGGCGGCAGATGGGTCGTCCTCGTCGGTGGTGCCTGTTAAGGATGATCTAGATGAGATGATGGCAGAACTGAGACTCCGATGGGAGGACTTTGATGACATGGTGTTCGACTACTAGAGGAAGCTTTGCGCTAGATACCAATCGTGCATGTGCATACATACTTCTATTTATTGTAAACTTGATTGGGCCTCCAAGCATAGAGGATTGTAGGACAACATCAATTTCCCTAATTGTATGTCCTAAGTTTTATCAATCCCCTAATTGTATGCCCTAAGTTTTATCAATCTGCCGGAGCAGAGGAGAGCAAGGGGCTTCCAGCGGAAGGCGTGGCAGCGAGCAAGCCGGATCAGACGGGCGTGCTGCAACCGTCCGAAATGTTGGGCCGGTCGACCGGCGCCTATTGCGCCTGCATAAGAAGGGCATCCGCACCTATTGCACAATCTTGTATGGCACAATGGCGCCGATGACCTATACTCCCTCAGACAAAGAAAACCAAAGAGTATTACATAAAAGAGTATTAATCCCTCAGATATAAGAAAAGCGAACTGGTCAATAGCCCAATATGGTACCAACTCTTTCTACACCAGTACAAGTTGCATTTCCCAATCCTTGATTGGCACACAAGTCTGCAAGATAAATAGAAACCGAGGGAGCTCATTGCAAGATAGCCGATCGGCCAACCATTTCCCCTCCTCGCCATCGCAATGTTACATTACATATCGCAAGACGGAAGGCGCCTGTCGACGCAGGCGTCTCTAGTCGAAGTCGAAGCCCTCGAATGTTCTCGCTGGACACGGATCGCCCAAAATGCTGATATGGTGTAAGCTTACACCAACAAAAATGCATAACGATCCACTCACTGTTGCGCATCGGCATCCATGCTGGATTTGTCGGTGTCGCTGCCTGTAGGTGTGTGAACCGATTTTTTACTGGATTTGCGAGCTCGCTGGGGAGGCCTGCTTGTTCCGGGGCTTTTGGGTTCGCCCTTGCGCTTCCCTCCAAGGAGCCCCAAGGCAAGCGCTTCCAGAGCTTTTGCTGTGGGAGGCCTGTTTCTGGTTCCGTGCCTCCGAGAATCTGCCTGCGGAGCCACATCAGGTTGTGAACTAGCAGGTCGTATCATAGCTATGGGCCGTTCTGCTACCTCTGGATCACGGACCTGGTTGCTGCTGGAAATGGAGGGAGCTTCCTCAGCCATCATGCAGTCATCATCGTCTGATAAAGTGACACACACAATTGCACCTGTCATGCTATCAAGTGGTGTCTCCTGTTTAACCTGACCAACCGAACTACTAGCTCGAGCCCCTTTCGCAAATTTTGCCTCGCCGATGGTGATCTTTGAATGAACTTTGGGCAGTGGATCGACCTTGCGCTCAAATGACTTGTCCTCATATAACTTCTTCACTTTCATCTTCTCACTCGACCTGTCATTGGTAAGAGTGTTTGATGCACCTCTTGTCTGCTCACGTGGCTTCTCTGTGGAACATCTTGCAACCGTTTTGATATGAGGATTACCAGAAATATCATCAACAGTTGTTTTTGATGAGGTTGATAGTGGCTTGATTTTCTCTTTGATCTGAGAATTACCAGAAACATCACCGACAGTTGGTTTTGATGAGGTTGACAGTGGCTTGATTTTCTCTTTGATCTGAGAATTACCAGAAACATCACCAACAGTTGGTTTTGACGAGGTTGACAGTGGCTTGATTTTCTCTTTGATCTGAGAATTACCAGAAACATCACCAACAGTTGGTTTTGACGAGGTTGACAGTGGCTTGATTTTCTCTTTGATCTGAGAATTACCAGAAACATCACCAACAGTTGGTTTTGACGAGGTTGACAGTGGCTTGATTTTCTCTTTGATCTGAGAATTACCAGAAACATCACCAACAGTTGGTTTTGACGAGGTTGACAGTGGCTTGATTTTCTCTTTGATCTGAGAATTACCAGAAACATCACCAACAGTTGGTTTTGACGAGGTTGACAATGGCTTGATTTTCTCTTTGATCTGAGAATTACCAGAAACATCACCAACAGTTGGTTTTGACGAGGTTGACAGTGGCTTGATTTTCTCTTTCGCTGAACCAACTCCTTTGGAGAAAGGAAAGCTGCGCCGACTGGTCTGGTCATTGTTACAACTAGATAATTTTCTGCGCTTTGACACTGGGGATAAATACTTGCGTCTTTCAGTTTTTGTTTTGGGCTCAAATAAGCATGTCAAATCAATTTTGTTACCACTGCCATTGGAGGAATGGCCATTGACTGGAAAATCTGAGCATGATGCAGTCACCATGTTCTGCAATGAATCAACCTGGGTTTCTTTTTTTACCTTGCGCACTGAAAAGATTTCAGTGTCGTTAACATCAGCTGTATCTTGTCCACGATATTCCTGGTCATCTGACAATCGACCATCAGCATCTGACTCCTCCGATGAACTGACAGTCACAACCTTGCGCGATTGGCGTGAAGGGACAGAACGAACTTTTGCATCAGCAGGTAGTCTCCTCAGCTCCCTGACTCTGAAGGGCTCTTGTCCTTGTACCAAGGTAGTATCAATAATTGTGAACCTTGGAAGCTCCTGATTACCATCCAAAGGATCATCATGGTTAAGTGTCATGTCTGTGTCATAGCCATTTTGCTCAGCAGTAACATCATTGTTCAATCCACCAACTTCTAGGTCAAGAAGGATGGGATCCGCTGCCACACGTTTAAGGACATCGCTGACAGAATCAAAATAATGAGTACCTTTAGTGAGTTTACTTCTTGAGAATTTCTTTACACCTGGTACAAGAAACACAAGGGAATTCTTAGTTGTGCTGACATCTTTTGGCTGCTCTGAATGCCACCCTCTTGCAAGCAAACGGGGCCAGACAGCTTCCCAGAAAAGATCATTTGATCTTGTCTTGCTTCTTCTGAAATCGCCTGTTAAGAACTTAATTATATCCTCCGAAGCAAGCGATGAACAGTCTTTGCCTGTAGGCATGTCAGGATGAATTGAGAGAACTTGGTTTGGTTTAGATGGGTCGAGAACAAATCCTGTCAAATCACGTTTCTCTTTACCAATTCCAACAGCCTCCACAAGAGCTTCTGTTCCAACAGTGGATTTCAGAGCAAAGACAAAATCTTCTAAAGATGTTTGTCCATCGTTGAAAGATTTGAAAATCTGCAACATGTGAAAGTAATACGATTCATATGGCAAATAAGATCCTTTTCAAATTTTGAGACACTAAGTAAAAAAATCATCCATGAATTACTGAATTATATGTTGAAATATTTTATAGCGTTAAATCTGGTGGTTCTTCAATGACATTAAATTAAGAAAAAAATGTAATTTAAAAAGAAGAAAAATTTCTGTCCTTGGATCATCACAAAATTTGACTCATGCTTATCCTAGGAACAAATAGCTTAAACAATTCAGGTACTTTTCACAAAAACTAAGAACCCAGACAATCATGATAGCCAAATGCAGTGCACCTACAATGGATTTGGTTTTCATGTTTAAGGTTCATATTCACAACTAGAAAGTGGAAACCTATATAAATACACCAGAGTAGTTAGATCTACTTATATACAAGAGCAGTAGAGCACTGTATGGACAAAAATCAAGATCGGCAGTGTTATTCTGAACAGCGCAATTGATTGCTTTAATGAACCAGGTGTCATATAACATGAAAGTTTATTTTATTACGTCCAATAAAGCTGAATATGAAAGCTCGAACCAGATAGCATAATTTAAAAAACCAGATCACAGTCAGTTGAACTGGGCAAAAACAGAACGGGTGACTTCAATGGACTAGTTTCCCTCAAAGACTTGCATGCATAAAGAATGACCATGTGCGTAGCACCGGCAAGAACTGTTCTATATTAACAGAGAGAACCATGAAAAATGCAGCCAGCACAAATGACACACTAATGTTCAAGAAGTAGCTGGCCTGACCACTCCAATCAACATTCAGACACTTGTGGACACCGAGGCAGGAACAAGCAGTGCCTAGACTCTACAAAGAAATGGCAAAAGCCCATCCGCGGCCGCAGTCACCGACAACTTCGCAGACAGCAATGTGGAGATGGCAGCACATAAAATTGTGCATCAACGGTAAATTTAAGTCAGGGTTTGTCCCTGGTGCCATGTAGATGAAATTAGGGGGAATAATCATGTGTGTTCTTAGGGATGCACTTTTTTATTCTGTTTCTATTGTAGTCGTCCCCACAAAATAATGAGCACTTCAATTTAAGATATGTCAAATCGCCTGCAATAAGGTACTCGTTTGGTTCACCACGTTAAAAGATGTTATGTCCCATACTATAATATTCAACAGTAAACCTCAACTGGACTTAGCACACACCATTCCTTTTAACCATTCATGATAAGTTACAAAGAAAAACTGAGAGAAAAGATCTTGCCACAGAAACACATTTAATTCTAGTAATATACAGAAAAATAGTATGAAAGTGACAATCAGACTAACAGAATCATTGGGATAGTTTCATGCTGAGTCATTTCATAATTATCAGTTAACCAACTACAACAACCAAAGGCAGACAAGATCATTTTTTGTTGTTATATAGGCTAAGTTGCAACGTACCTCCACCAACGAATCATGAGCTTCGTTGAGTATTACAGATTTAAGACGAGAAATAATCTCCTGCTGCCGCCAACTTGTAAAAATGCGTTCCCCGAGAATGCATCTCCTAGTTCGTGCTTTTCTGCAATCCGACCATCTTCTATACGCGTCTCTTTTGTAGAACTTTCCATAGTAATAGGAAAGCACATCCCCAATAGTCTTGTTACCAACGAACCTACTCAAAAGACTTAGATTTTTGCCAAAAATGTAGAGGCCGAGCAGAAAACATTCTGCCTCAATACCACTCCAAAGGGAAGTGGATGCACACGGCAGCGGAGTAAATTGATCAATTTCCCCTTGCTGCGTCATTGGCTTATTAGTAAAAATAAGGCCTTCTTGAGTAGAACATGGAGTCAAGTTTTCGTCATGTGCTTGATTACTGCCAGATTCTATATGATCTACGGGCACCATGGGATGTGGATCCTGATATGTTGAACCTCGGTCACTCGTATCATTGCTGGTTGGACAAACTGAGGTTACAGGACTATCCCCATCCTGGCCAATGGCTCTTGCTTCGGTTTCTGAAGAGTGATGCCTTTCTAGTTCTTCCTCCTTACGGACTTCACTTGGTTTCCATGTAACTGGTATAGCTAACCCAATCGTAACAGGGTAATCAAAACCAGGTAGCACGCTTCCAATCGAGCTGGCCATGAGCTGCTGACGCTCATCCTCTGTGGACAGATTCGGGATTTCTGCCTGGTGCTCACTCCCAATGCACGGACATACAGGCGCGTCGTCATATATCACATCTGAAGCAAGGGAAACTTCCAGAGACGGTTGGTGTTCACCACTGTCTTCGAGTTCAAGTGAATCCATCTATCAAAATCAGAACAAAAAGTAATTAATTTTAGATCACATATTTGAATTGGTAAGGAAGACGCAACATTAGTAACTAAGTTGACATTTTTTGGAAGAACCATAAGGGTGCACCGTTAACATAGCTCTCTGAGAATTTTGGCGAGAGAAAAAGGATATTAGAAACAGTTGGCACATACAAAAATCCAGGCTTTGGTACCATCTGCGAGAATCCTTATATACTTACAGTAATCTTATTAGGATACAACTCCTCTGTACCTTCTGATATAAACTGTATGGGAACTAGTAAACATTTCTGGGTAGAAACTTAAGCGCATGTTCTAACATCAAGCAATTTTAGTAGAAAGCGCAATGCATGTCAAAGCTCCACATTAACCCCAGAAGCAACCCATGGTCATGTGAAACATCCCTCCCCCACAAGACCGAGGGCAAAATTTAGGCTTAACTTTGCCCCAAGCACTTGCAAAGGCTTGTTCACGGCGCGGTTTCCAGACATGGTAGCAACGATGCTAACAAAGATAAAACGCAACCTCAACGAGGAGAACGAGGGCTAACTTCCAAGCTTCAGAAAGGCCCACGACAGGGTGACGGAACAATGCTGACCAAACAATTACCACTAACCACCCCACCAACAACGACAGTAACGCTCGCTACGACGGTCGACGGGACGAACAAGCAAGGGTCGGCTCGAGACGCAGACCTTGCAGTTGCCGGATGACGCGGCGGCGGAAGGCCGGATGGAGGAGGACGGCGACGGCGGGGGGAGGCAGCAGGAGGAGACCCCGCGAGGGATCTGCCGCTGGCGGTTGCGCTCCCGCGGAGGACGCTGCCGCTTGCGACGTGGGGGGCGGCGCGCGGGAGAGGGCCGACGGGCGCGTCGCCGACGCCGGCTGCCGCTGCGGAAAGGAGACGAGGGGGGGTATACGTGCGGTGGAGCGGAGCCGGGCGCCGGCGCTGGTGGTGGTGGTGGTCGCGGCTGCAGAGACGAGACGAGACGAGAAGGGGATCGCCAGCCAAATCGGCTACCGAGGAGTCAGTCCGTCCGTCGCGCGTGGCCGCCGAGGCCTGCTCGCTCTGTTCGGCGCGGGCCACCAGCCCAGGCCAGATCTCACGGGCCTCCTTCCTCTGCCTAGAGATAACTTGGAGATTAAACGTGTCTCAAAAAAAAAAAACTTGGAGATTAATACTGGAGTATATTATTCTACAAAGGAGCATATCTTTTCTCAAAAAAAGAAGAAGGAGCATATCTCAAAGAAAAAAAACAAAGGAGCAGATCCAACTAATCTCGGCCATCAGTGAAAGTCAATCCAACGGTCAAGATTGCCTCAATGGCAAGCGCTCAACATGTTTAATGCGCAATAAATACAATACCAAATATCGATATCGGGGATAATCACATGATTATCACACAATTAATATTGTATGTTGCATCAATGTGCAATTAATATTCTACCAAATATCTCTATAAAAATATATTCTACCAAATACTATTACTCGTACACATTTACCAATTATAAGAATATCCCAATTCCTAATTAAAAGAAAAGAGATGTTAGTTGATAGTTATGATAGGAAATTTCTACCCGACGTGAGCCGCCAGATTTCATCGTTTCTGGTATTAAGCGAATTTTTGCTGTTGTCCATTCAAAGTGATTGGGCCAGTCCAAGATATGTCCCCCGCGCTCCTGGTCACCCCCACAGACGGCGAGGGTGACCCCTAGCACGGCCCCGCTCTCCCCTCTCCTCCCGCCCCTCTGCCCCTCTCCTTCGCCGCCGGGCAAAGCCCAGTCGGCTTGGGTTGCGGTGGGGATCTCGTTCCTCTTCACTTAAGGTTTGGGCTGTGCACTGATACATCTTCAATGTATCTATATTTTTTGCTTGTTCCATGTTGTTATATTATCAATCTTAGATGTTTTACAATCATTTTATAGCAACTTTATATCATTTTTGGGACTAACCTATTGACATAGTGTCAAAGTGCCAGTTTTTTTTACTTCGCAGAAAATCAATACCAAATGAAGCCCAAACGTCCTGAAATTTTTTGGAGATTTTTTTGGACCAAAAGACCCCAAATGGGCCAAATACCTACCAGAAAGGATACCCGAGGTGGGGAAAACCCACCAGGGCGCGCCAGAGGCCCTAACGCGGCCTGGTGGGTGGTGCCCACCTCGGGACCCCCCCTCCACCGATTGTCGACCCTATAAATTAACAAATATCCGGAAAACCCTAGGGGAGTCAACAAAACACAATTCCAGCCGCCTCAAGTTTCAGAACCTCAAGATCCAATCTAACACCATCACAGAGGGGTTCATCTTCATCATAGGTACCTCTTTGATGATGCGTGAGTAGTCCATCATAGACCTATGGGCCCGTCGGCAGTAGCTAGATGGCTTCCTCTCTCTCTCTCTTATGATTCTCAATACAATGGTCTCTTGGGGATCTATTTGATGTAATGACTTTTGCGGTGTGTTTGCTGGGATCCGATGAATTTTGAGTTCATGATCAGTTTCTATCGATGAATATGATTTGAGTCTTCTTTGATCTCTTATTTGCATGATTACTTATAGCCTCGTATTTCTTCTATGAATCTTTGGTTTATTTAGGCCAACTAGATCGATTTTTCTTGCCATGGGAAGAGGTGCTTTTTGATGGGTTCGATCTTGCAGTGTTCTTTCCCAGTGACAGAAGGGGCAGCAAGGCACGCATGTATCGTTGTCATTAAGGATAACAACATGGGGTCTATTCCTACATGAATATATCTTGTTTACATCATGTCACCGTTCTTATTGCATTACTCTGTTTCCCCATGAATTTAATACACTAGATGCACGTTGGATAGCAGTCGATGTGTGGAGTAATAGAAGTAGATGCAGAATCATTTCGTTCTACTTATCTTGGACGTGCCTATATAATGATCATTGCATGGATATCGTCATGATTATTTGATCTTCTATCAATCGCCCAACAGTAATTTGTTCACTCATCGTGCGTTATACTCATGAGAGAAGCCACTAGTGAACCTACGCCCCCGGGTCTACTTTTCTAACATATTACTTTCCGATCTACTATTTTGCCTTTTTGTTTTAAGATCTATTAATCCAAAAAAACAAAAAATACCTTGCTGCACTTTTCGTTTACTTAATTTTTTTCGTGTGTTCGTGCAAGATCTATTTGCCAAAACTATCACTACCTAATTTATCTTTTTACCGTTGAGAGCTTGACAACCTCTCTTACGCGTCGGGTTGCAAGTATTTGTTATTTGTGTGCAGGTGCTGTCTACATTGGTGTGTGATATTCCTCTACGGATTGATACTTGGTTTCATAACTGAGGGAAATACTTATTGTCGCTGTGACGTATCATCCCTTCCTTTTTGGGGAAATACCGACGCAGTCTCAAGCCACATCAAAGTAATTTCTGGCGCCGTTGCCGGGGAGGAAGCGATCTCTCTAGCGTGCCAATCTTGGGCGCCGGGGAGACATCATCAACATCTATCAGGTTCCTAATTACAAGTCCCATCTCCTTGCAATATACATTATTTTTCATTTGCCTCTCGTTTTCCTCTCCCCCACTTCACAAAATTGGCCGTTTTATTCTCCCTCTTTTTCCATTTGCCTTTTTGCTTGTTTGCTATCTTTGTTTGTGTTGCCATGTTCCTTCTATTTGCTTGCATCTTTGCTTGCTAAAAATCTATTGATATGGATCCTCATTCACTTGATAATCTTTTCAAAGGACCAAATTATGATCGAACCCCGTTGACTAAAACCTCTTTCACATGCAAAACATGATCCAACCCCAGAACTCATTGGGTGTGAGATTCATAACAAATCACATAGCGATGTGAGCTAGATTATTGACTCTAGTGCAAGTGGGAGACTGTTGGAAATATGCCATAGAGGCAATAATAAATTAGTTATTATCATATTTCCTTGTTCATGATAATTGTTTATTATCCATGCTAGAATTGTATTGATCGGAAACTCATATACATGTGTGGATACATAGACAACACCATGTCCCTAGTATATGCCTCTAATAGACTAGCTCGTTAATCAAAGATGGTCAAGGTTTCCTGGCCATGGACATGATATGTCATTTGATAACGGGATCACATCATTAGGAGAATGATGTGATGGACAAGACCCAAACTATAAACATAGCATATGATCATGTTAGTTTATTGCTATAGTTTTCTGCATGTCAAGTATCTGTTTCTATGACCAGAGGAATACCTTGTGTGTATCAAATGTCGCAACGTTATTGGGTGACTATAAAGGTGCTCTACAGGTATCTCTGAGGGTGTCTGTTGGGTTGGCATGGATCAAGACTGGGATTTGTTACTCCGTGTGACGGAGAGGTATCTCAGGGCCCACTCGGTAATACAACATCACATTAAGCCTTGCAAGCAATGTGACTAAGTGTTAGGCACGAGATCTTGTATTACAGAATTAGTAAAGAGGCTTGCCGTAACGGGATTGAACTAGGTATAGAGATACCAACGATCGAATCTCGGGCAAGTAACATACCGATGAATAAAGGGAACAACATACAGGATTAACTGAATACTTGACATAAAGGTTCAATCGATAAGGATCTTCGGAGAATATGTAGGAACCAATATGGGCATCCAGGTCCCGCTATTGGTTATTGACTGTAGAGGTGTCTCGGTCATGTCTACATAGTTCTCGAACCCGTAGGGTCTGCACACTTAAGGTTCGGTGACGTTTCGATAGTATTGAGTTATGTATGTTGGTGACCGAAGGTTGTTCAGAGTCTCGGATGAGATCCCGGATGTCACGAGGAGCTCCGGAATGGTCCGGAGGTAAAGGTTGATATATAGGAAGTCTCGTTTTGGCCATCGAAAAAGTTTCGGGCTCATCGGTAGTGTACTGGGAGTGCTGGGAGGGTGTCGAGGGATCATCGGGAGGGGTGTCTCTGTAGGACCGAAAGTATGTCTAGAGGGGGGGTGATTAGACTACTTTACCAAATAAAAGTTTTGCCTATACCAAGTTTTAGGGTTGACAGTTTTTAGCATTTCATGGCAGGTCAAGTACACCCTACAAATGCAAGTCTAAGAGTATATAGCAGCGGAAAGTAACAACAAGCATGTATAGAAGATCAAATGCAGTTGTAGATACGATGATTTTTCCCGTGGTTCCGATAGGTGGCGCTATCGTACATCCACATTTATGGATTCTTCGACCCACGGAGGGTAACGGTCGCGAGAGTCCACGGAGGGCTCCACCCAAAAGGGTCCACGAAGTAGCAACCTTGACTATTCCATAACGGCTTCCGTCCACGAAGGACTAGCCTCACCATGGGTAGATATTCACAAAGTAGGCGATATCCTTGCCCTTATAAACTTCTTGGTTCACTCCACAACACGAAGTAGGAGGCTTCCAAGCGACACCTAACCAATCTAGGAGGCACCACCCTCCAAAAGGTAATAGGCTCAGTAATGACGATGAACTCCTTGCTCTTGTGCTTCAAGATGATAGACTCCTCAGCACCCAATCACTCTCTCACAGATTTGGCATGGTGGAAGAGATGGTATTGGTGGAAAGCTACTTGGGGAGGCTGGATATCAAGATCCATATGATTGGAGTGGAAGATCTTGACCTCAACACAAGGGTAGGTGGTTCTCTCTCAGAAAACTAGATGGGGGCAAGTGTGGAATAGTTCTGAGTGCTTCTCTTTCGAGTAGGTATTGGTGAAGGGGTATATATAGGCATCCCCAAAAATCCAACAGTTGCACACAAAATGACCAACTCGATGACACCGATGTGTTAATCTCGGTGGCACCGAAGTGACCAAAAGGTGGCAACTTTTGAATCTCGGTGAGACCAAAATAGGAAACTCGGTTGCACCGATAAGGTGACCAACAGTCAGATTTCCAATCTCGGTGACGCCGATCCAACATTCTCGGTGGTACCGACAATGTGAATTTGAGTAACAGAAAGTTGGCAACCTAAACTCGGTGGCACCGGTATGGAATCGGTTGCACCGAAGTGGCTAGGGTTTGGCTGAGTCTGTCTAGGTTCTGGAATCGGTGGCACCGGTATGGGAAAGTTGGTTGCACCGATTTTGAGTGTTAGGTATAGAACAGACTTTGGTTGGAGAGTTTGTGGATGTTTTTGGTGACTATCACTTGTGCACGTTTGAGCATATTGTTCACCAACAAAACCTTAACCCCTTTTAATAGTATTGGCTTTCCTATGGACTCAAAGTGATTTCTCACAAATATAAAATGTAGAGTCCTCTTGCTTGAAGCTTGGCCAACCTATTTCCTTGCATCTTGGGGTATCTCCACAATCTCCTTTTGCTAATCCTATCATTGAACATTTCCTGAAATATACTTGGCGGAAACATTAGTTCAATGACTTAAATATTGTTATTAATTACCAAAACCACCAAGGGAGCAAATGTGTTTTCAATCTCCCTATTTTTGGTAATTGATGACAACGTATAGATCAAAGCTTCGACATATGATAAAATCAATGAATATAATCGTCGCTTTGAGAGGTATGTGATAAGCAAGAGCTCCCCCTAAATTTGTACATTTTTTTGAATTTGCGTTTGAATGCAAATGCACAATTGATTAGGTATATGGGGCACTTCTCCCATGTCACATACAACTTGGCGGTGTGCAAGAATAATTAGAATGAATAACAAAGCACAACACAATCAAGCAAAGGTGAATGATCATCTCATAAGCATTAAGATGATAGGAAATAGTAGCATCACACATAAAGTGTAAAATAGTAGCATAACACACATGATCATACGCTCAACACAAGCAACCAAAAGACCAAATGTTTTGAAAAGCAACAAACACCAAAACACTCTCTCGCTCAAAGCCTAAAGATCTATATACACTTCTCCCCCTTTGGCAACAAGTTACCAAAAAGTTCAAAGGCATACATCTAATCGTTCTTGGGCTGATCTCCTCCGGTTGTTGATGAAGGAGTCGAGAGAACAACATCGGCAAAGATCTCTGCAGATGTCGTGGATGGAGTTGGAGTGGCAGTTGGAGGAACTGGAGCAGACGGAGCAGGAGCTGAGGTGACAATAGCAGGAGCTGATGAAGAGGGCCTCAATTCTGGAGCTGGCACAGTGGCTGATCTGGCCTGGGTATGAAACTGTGTGCCTATCCTGAGAGGTGATCCATCCTCCTCCTCCTCCTCATCATCTGAAGAAGTAGTTTGAGGAAGAGGCACTAAGTCAACTTCCTTCTTGAGCTCATTGACTGTCTTAGTCAGCCCATCCACCTTATCATTAAGGGTTTTGATCCTATTCTCAAAGATCCTCACAAGACTGTTCTGATTTTTCAGAATCCCCTTAATGTCATCCTTCATTCCTTGGATAGATGAAATCAGAAGATCCATTTGTTCATTCCTGGATCTAGGGACCTGAGCACTAGCGGCTCGAGCTGCCTTTGCTTCTGCCTGAGCTGCAGCTGAAGTGGGATGATCTGGGTTCATCACCACAACATTGTCCTCGAGATCTGGGTGTAGGGGTAAATGTGGACGATCTAGAGCAAAAATGTGCTTCTCCAACTTTGAATTGATAAGCATCTGGATGTAGGGTGGATAACAGCAAGAGCGCTTCTGGTCAGCAGCAACCTTCTTGATTGTCTCAACAATCAAATCCATGACTCTGATCCTGGTGTGTTTGTCAAGGTGGATCAACATATTGATGGAGTAGCCTCAGATCATCTTGTCATCTCGTGACTTGGGCATCAAAGTATGCCTCAGAATGGTGTTCATTGTGCGGAGGCCAGCCTAAAGAAAGTAGATAGATCCTAGCTTGCGAGACTTCACATTGGCAGCAGAGATCTCTTTGTACATATTTGCCATAGCATTGTGTCTCTCCTTGGATTCTGAGTATACATCCAAGTCACCATCCCGTGCTTCTGGAACTCCTAAGATAACAGCCCATTCTTCAACAGTCGATTCATACCTTGCACGTTCAGTCATCCATACAATTCTACCATCTCCATAGAAATGTGCAGTGAAGTAGAATTGCATGATCATCTCATCATTCCAAGCAGTGAATTCTCTGCCAAAAAACTCATCCAAACCTATGGAGTGGAAATTGTCTTGGACACTTGGAAAGTAGTCCTTGTTTTCCTCGATGAATTTCCAGTCAACATACCGCATATCACTCACAGCTGGACTCTTGTCAAAAAGCACAGTCTCATAGAAATCCTATTGCTCCTTGGTATAAAATCTGTAGTCCACAACTGTCTTCTTTCTCAAGGCATATGGATCAGTAGCTCTCCATCCCCTCAATCCTGAATCCTTCCTCTTCTTCATATCCTCAGCTAGTGGTTAGCTGACATTATGTACTGGAAGATGTGGTCTAAGCTTCATCAAAGTTGTCAAGTCATCATCATCTTCAACTCTGGAATCAGTCCCTTTGTTTTTCTCAGAAGCTGGAATCTGCCTGGATGTCCTCTTAGGCTTCTTAGCAGCAACCTTCTTGGATATAGACTTGGTGCTCTTGGATGCACTAGTCTTTGGCATAGCATCAGACATCAGTTTCTTTTGCTTTTTCTTGGGAGGGGCCTTCTCAACATGCTCTTCCTCCTCTTCAGCATCAGCACCAGTAGCTTCTTGTAGAACCTCAAACATGGAGGTTCTTCTGCCAATAACATGAATAACCCTCTTTCTTGCTTTCTTCTCCCTGCCTTCTTAGGCATAGAATTCCTTGGGGGATCAATAGACATAGTGGCCCTAGCACTCTCATGTGCTTTGATAGTTTCAGAGCTGGCATAGATCTTACTAACAACTCTCCTGAAAGAAGTGGCTTCAGTAGCAGACTTCTTAGCAGCTTTTTCTTGCTTCTTAGCAAGAATCTCTTCTGGAACGAAGTCTGAATCTTCTTCATCAGAATTCAGCTTCTTCCGAGCCCTAGTAGCAGCCTTGGGCAAACCATGGGAACTGGGAGTGCCTGGGTCTGAAAATGAACTGGACTCTGGGCTTGTGCCTGAACTCATGTCAGCACCCTGCTCTCGCAAGTTTTGACTGTCCTCAGCATCTGACATACTAACCCTGTGAATGGAATATAGATGAGCAGAAGTAGATGAGTCATCACAAAATTATCAACTGGTTTTTGAAATTTTGAACAAAAGATTTTCAAAGTTTTGCATTCTGTCAGAAACAAATCGGTAAAGCCGTTCCGGTGACACCAAGACTTACTGTCCCTTTTAACAGAAACTTGGCACCCTTTTTCGGTGAGATCGAAAAGGAGTGCTCGGTTTCACCGAGACAGTTCTCAACAACACATAAACGAATTTCTTGATTCGGTTCTACAGAGTTGTGTCGGACGGAAGGCAAACCCTAGAAAATCTATGGTTCGCTACCCTATGGGATTTCCTGGTGGATAGGAAGCAGTGCAATAGGTGGCATAAGAAGAAAAACAGATCCAATGCGCAAGAATCAGAAGGGAGCGCAAAGGAGGTCGAATCCGTACCCTAACTTGGTGTGGATCCGCTACGGCGGTAACGATGGAGCAGATTTCATCGACGGCGGCAATTCCCAGCGGCAGAGGAGCGCAGGAAGACAAGGGCAACGACCAGGGGTCTCGAAGCGACAACTTAGGGTTCTGAGGCGTGACAGTTCTGAGGATGAATCTCAAAACGTCGGGGTCCATAGTATATATACCCTCCACTGTCGGTGATACTGATTTTATGTTTTTGGTGTCATCGAGTTCCACAAATGTTAGCTGACAGGGAAACTCGATGTAACTGAGAATATGAAATCGGCAGTACCGAGATTGAAAAACAGATCAACCCTAGGCATTCGGTGAGACCGAGATTGTGGGGTTGGTTCCACCGAGATGCACTTGGGAGGTTTTAATGGTCAGTCCTTGTCGATACAGAACTCCGAGTGCTCCAGACACAGAGGGATCAAAAAGCACTTGTTCAAATTTTGTGATACAGCATGAATGGAATATGAGGTGAGAAAGCATAGATAGCTAAAGAGTGATCCTAGGCATTCTTGTCCATCCAATTATCAAAAGAGAAAATCAATAACCAAATAGCAACAATTGGATGTCCTCGAATGAGAAAATAAATGCAGACCAACATGCTCACACAATAAGATGTCAAAAGAAATCATGACAAACATGCACAAACACACTAGCATCTAACAAGCACTTGGGCGATAACGAAGTCATCTATATATGAGTATTTGACTTAGGAGCCAAGTAAGAGTACTTGATCATAGGTCATACTCATCGTTTAAGCACAAGTGGGGTTACCACTTTTACATAAAGCATTTAATTTTGTCACATGCTAAGAGATGCTTTGACTCAAGTCTTAGAGTAAAGCTCCCCCTTGATGTGACATCCCCCCATAAGAGGGGTAAACTAACCTTGGGTTTTGTCGATGAAGACTTCATGTTGGTGAGGTATTTGTGGATGCTGAATGTTGATGAAGATCACCAAGAGTTGGGAGCATCCTTGTTGTTTCCTTACTCCTCTCACCTACATGGGTTAGTCCCAACACACAAGAGACAAATACAAAGATATCTATGGACATGGAGTGCAAAGCATATGTTATGATGTCCATTGATTAGTTGATTACCTTGTCCCTTGCTTACCTTTGAGGGAATGTGTGACTCCTTGAACTATTGCATTGAGTTGATGTTGAGTGCAAAAAGTCCTTGCAATAATGAATGTGAGTGAATTTCATTGGCGGAGTCACCCCTCAAGAACTTACTAGTTCTTCTTCTTAGGGACCCACATCAAGTTGATGGAGATTCTTGGTGTTGAAGTAGCCTTTGTAGTAGTTGATCTTGAAGTAGCTTTGGGAACCCACTCCACCAGAGCTAGGGTTTCATATTCATATGAGTCAATGTCCTCTTGAAGCTTGTTCTTGCCCTTGAGCTTGTGGTCTTGTGGTGGAAGGTCATCTTGAGTGTTTGTCCCCTTGGGAAGAGTATTTTCATACTTATCCTTTTGAGGAACAAACTTGGGCTTGGGATATTGACCTTCTTCCCACTCAACTCCATTAGCGTTGAAGTAGCCAACACCACGATTCTTTCGGTATCCTCCGTGCTTGCGTACAATTTCCTCAAATTGCTTACATCCGACAAGACTCTTGTAGATACCTTTTTCTATAATTCCTTTCAATAAAGCATTTTCTTGCTCAAGTGTAACTTGGCTAAGAGAATCATCATTAGTGGAATCAATAGAACTACTATAAGCACCATCATTGGGTTTAGCATTTTTATTGTTGCTACTAGATGAAGAACCTTTCTTACCTTTGTTACTAGATTGCTTAGTTTTAACTTGAGGCATGAAAGTAGACAAGAGTAGTCGTTTGGCTAGATAAGATGAAGTCTTCTTTCGGAGATCGTCATTGATAGCTTTGAGAAACTCATGCTCTTGCTCCAAGTTGAGCTTCTCAAAGCGTAGCTTCTCATGAGTACTCACAAGCTCTCTATGATCTTCGAGAGTAGATTCATGAGCTAACTTAAGAGTCTTTAGTTCTTTAGTTAGTTGTTCTATTTTCATCTTATCATCATCAAATGACTCATCTTGACTAGCATGAGAATTATCAAGTTCATTTTGATCAACATCACTAGTTTTATCACAAAGCAAGTCATCATCACAAAGCAAATCATCTTCATCACTATCAAAATCAAGATACTTGGGGTGTGATACCTTGGGGCCTTTAGCCATGAAGCAACTTCCACTCCCTTCGTTTGGTGAATCAAGTAGATCATAGGAGTTGGTAGTCACTAGAGAAATTCCGGCAACACCATCATCTTGACTATAGTCAGAGTCGGAGTGATAGCTTCTCTCAGAGTTGTTGTCGGAGTCGGAGACGGAAACCCATTCACCAACATGAGCTTGATGTTTTATTCTTGTGTAGCTCTTGGTGTACTTGTCCTTCTTCTCCGAATCTCTACTTCTCCTTGAGTGTCTTCGTTCATAACGATCATCTCTACTCCTTCTCTCTCTTTGTGGTGATTCATTCCTTGAGCTTCGTCTTCGAGGTGACTCTTCTATTCTTTTGCAGGGAGCCATGCACTCATTTGAGTAGTGTCCGGGCTTCCCACAATTCTAGCAATTGCGGTCACGACTTGACGAACGCTTCTCATCATATCTTGAGTTGGAGCTTCTTTCTTTGCCTCTATTCTTGTAGAACTTGTTGAATTTCTTGACCATGAGGCTTATCTCTTCATTGATGACAAGGTTGTTGCTTGAAGTTGCGGGAGCATCACTTGTGGCTTTGTAAGCACCACTAGACTTGTGATGAAGTTCTTCCTTATCTTTGAGTGTCATCTCATGAGCAACAATCCTTCCAATGACTTCCGTAGGCTTGAGATCTTTGTAGTTTGGCATCATTTGGATCAATGTGCACACGGTGTCATATCTCTCATCCAAATCTCTAAGTATCTTCTTGATGATGAATTTGTCGGTCATTTCTTCGCTTCCTAAGCCGACAAGCTCATTGGCGATGAGAGCTAGCCTAGAGTACATCTCTGCGACTCCTTCACCATCCTTCATCTTGAACTTGTCAAGCTGACCTTGAAAGAACATCTAACTTGGATTCTCTCACGGACTTGGTTCCTCCGTGCATATCAACCAAAGTATCCCAAATCTCTTTTGCATTCTCAAGACGGCTGATTTTGTTGAATTCCCGGGGCATAAGCAGTTGAAGAGAATGTCGCATGCTTGAGCATTGAGTTGCAACATCTTCAAATCATCCGCGGTCGCTTCACGATCCGGTTCCTGTCCATCCGCAAAGAGCTCACCTTGCAAGCCAACACGAACAACAGCCCAAACGACGGGGTTATGGCCAATAATATGCATCTTCATTTTGTGCTTCCAACTAGAAAAATTAGTGCCATCAAAGTACGGACCTCTACGGTGATAACTTCCCTCACTAGACACCATACTCTCCTAGGTTCTAAGACCTAAGCAATGGAGACCAAAGCTCTAATACCACTTGTAGGACCGAAAGTATGTCTAGAGGGGCGGGAGTGATTAGACTACTTGACCAAATAAAAGTTTTGCCTATACCAAGTTTTAGGGTTGACATTTTTTAGCATTTCATGGCAAGTCAAGTACACCCTACAGATGCAAGTCTAAGAGTATATAGCAGCGGAAAGTAACAACAATCATGTATAGAAGGGATAGGGTAGGAAGATCAAACACAGTTGTAGACACGATGATTTTTCCCGTGGTTCCGATAGGTGGCGCTATCGTACATCCACGTTTATGGAGTCTTCAACCCACGGAGGGTAACGGTCACGAGAGTCCATGAAGGGCTCCACCCAAAAGGGTCCATGAAGTAGCAACCTTGACTATTCCATAACGGCTTCCGTCCACGAAGGACTAGCCTCACTATGGGTAGATCTTCACGAAGTAGGCGATCTCCTTGCCCTTACAAACTTCTTGGTTCACTCCACAACATGAAGTAGGAGGCTCCCAAGCAACACCTAACCAATCTAGGAGGCACCACCCTCCAAAAGGTAATAGGCTCGATAATGACGATGAACTCCTTGCTCTTGTTCTTCAAGATGACAGATTCCTCAACACCCAATCACTCTCTCACAGATTTGGCATGGTGGAAGAGATGGGATTGGTGGAAAGCTACTTGGGGAGGCTAGAGATCAAGATCCATATGATTGGAGTGGAAGATCTTGACCTCAACACAAGGGTAGGTGGTTCTCTCTTAGAAAACTAGATGGGGCAAGTGTGGAATAGTTCTGAGTGCTTCTCTTTCGAGTAGGTATTGGTGAAGGGGTATATATAGGCATCCCCAAAAATCCAACCGTTACACACAAAATGACCAACTCGGTGACACCGATGTGTTAATCTCGGTGGTACCGAAGTGACCAAAAGGTGGCAACTTTTGAATCTCGGTGAGACCGATATAGGAAACTCGATTGCACCGATAAGGTGACTAATGGCCAGATTTCCAATCTCGGTGACGCCGATCCAACATTCTCGATGGTACCGACAATGTGAATTTGAGTAACAGAAAGTTGGCAACCTAAACTCGATGGCACCGGTATGGAATCGGTTGCACCGAAGTGGCTAGGGTTTGGCTGAGTTTGTCTAGGTTCTGGAATCGGTGGCAACGGTATGGGAAAGTTGGTTGCACCGATTTTGAGTGTTAGGTATAGAACAGACTTTGGTTGGAGAGTTTGTGGATGTTTTTAACGACTATCACTTGTGCATGTTTGAGCATATTGTTCACCAACAAAACCTTACCCCCTTTTAATAGTATTGGCTTTCCTATGGACTCAAAGTGATTTCTCACAAATATAAAATGTAGAGTCCTCTTGCTTGAAGCTTGGCCAACCTATTTCCTTGCATTTTGGGGTATCTCCATAATCTCCTTTTGCCAATCCTATCATTGAAAATTTCTTGAAATATACTTGGTGGAAACATTAGTTCAGTGACTTATATGTTGTTATTAATTACCAAAACCACCAAGGGAGAAAATGTGCTTTCAGTCTCGACCCAAAGGGCCTCATGGGCTATGAGAGGAGGCATACCAGTGGCTGGGGTGAAGGAAAAGGCAAAAAGGGCCAAATTAGGAAGGAGTCCTAATAGGATTCCACCTCCCTTGTGGGAGGTGGATTCCTCCCTTGTTGGTTAGGCCGAAGCCCTACTTGGAGTAGGAGCCAAGGCTGCCTCCTCTTCCCTTCCTCCTATATATATTGAGGGATTTTGAGGGCAGCCCCTAACCCTAATTGCCATGTGCTGCCCTCTTCTTCCTCTAGATCTGTTCTCCACTAGATCGTCTCGGTTGTGCTTGGCGAAGCCCTGCCATGACAGCTCCAGCACCACCGCCACCACGCCGTTGTGCTGGCGAAGAACTCATCTACCTCTCCGCTCCCTCTTGCTGGATCAAGAAGGCAGAGATCATCATCAAGATGTACGTGTGCTAAACGCGGAGGTGCCGTCCGTTCGACACTAGATCGGAAGGACCACGATGGGATCGTGGGACGGCTCGTGATGAGATCGCGGGACGGATCATGATGGGATCGCGGGACGGCTTGCGATTTGGATCGTGAAGACGTTCGACTACATCAACCGCGTTTCTTAACGCTTTCGCTTAGCGATCTACAAGGGTATGTAAATCCACTCTTCCCCTCGTAGATGCTCATCACCATGGATAGATCTTGCGTGTGCGTAGGAATTTTTTTGTTTCCCATGCAACATTCCCCAACAGTGGTATTAGAGCTAGGTCTATGTGTAGATTAAATCACGAGTAGAACACAAAGGAGTTTGAGGGCGTTGATGCTTAGATTGCTTCCTCCCTTGGTCGTGTTTTGATTCAGCAGTATTGTGGGATGAAGCGGCCCGGACCAACCTTACTCGTACGCTTATGGGAGACCGGTTCCATCGACTGACGTGTAAGTTTGTTGCACAAAGATGGCTAGTGTGTGTCTGTCTCTCCTATTCTAGTTGGATCAGACTCGACAAAGGCGGTCCTTGATAAGGTTGAATAGAAATTTGTGTATCACCGTTGTGGTTTATGCGCAGGTGAGAATTGTTCTTGCTAGATACCCATAACAGCCACGTAAAACTTGCAACAACAATTAGAGGACGTCTAACTTGTTTTTGTAGGGTATGTTGTGATGTGATATGACCAATTACATTATGAGATATATATGATATATGAGATGATCATGTTTTGTATAGAGTATCACGACTTTCATGTCGATGAGTAGGGCAACCGGCAGGAGCCATAGGGTTGTCTTTAATTATTTTTGCCATTTTTGCTTTACTTTATCGCTATAAGTTAGCAATAGTCGTGGAAGCAACAGTCGGCGTGGTAACCTGGATGTCGACACGTTGATGGAGACCAAGATGATGGAGACCATGGTGTCATGTCGGTGACGATGGAGATCATGCCGGTGCTTTATAGATGGAGATCAAAAGCACAAGTTCATGGCCATATCATGTCACTTATGGTTTGCATGTGATGTTAATCCTTTTATGCACCTTGTTTTGCTTAGGATGATGGTAGCATTATAAGGTGATCGCTCACTAAAATTTCAAGATAAAATTGTGTTCTCCCTGAGTGTGCACCGTTGTGAAAGTTTGTCGTTTCGAGATACCACGTGATGATCGGGTGTGATAGACTCTACGTTCACGTACAACGGGTGTAAGCCAGTGTTGCACGTGCAGAACACTCGGGTTAAACTTGACGAGGCTAGCATGTACAAACATGGCCTCGGAACACAAGAGACTGAAAGGTTGAACACGAGTCATGTAGTAGATATGATCAACATGGAGATGTTCACCATTGAAACCACCTCATCTCACGTGATGATCGGTGTCACATCCCTAGTTAGCATTGCTCTGGTTAGCATGTGTGTGTGCATCATGTTTTGATTTTGCATCAATATGAAATGGGGATCAACAGAAACCCTAGCACCTCACCTGAATTAAACCAATTTAAAGGTTGTGAAAAATCAACAAATCCAAAATGCCCATAAAAAATGCTCCCCATGTCTGATAAATATTGACATCAATATATGAGGGGACATTTTAATTTTCAGAACATATATGTCATTTTTAAAATAAATAA
This sequence comes from Hordeum marinum, assembly GCA_022496015.1. NCBI lineage: Eukaryota > Viridiplantae > Streptophyta > Magnoliopsida > Poales > Poaceae > Hordeum > Hordeum marinum. The sequence goes on from CM039678.1 coordinate 475,733,774, forward strand.
TAAAGCTACTAAAAAGGCCAAATAAAGCATTATAAATATTTTAGCCATTCAAAAATGTTGAAACTTGTTGTGGAGGTTTGAAATATTCAAACTATGCTCTCCAAAATATTTCAACAATTTTGTGCTAGGATTTGAGGCCAAACAAAAATAAAAAAAAATAAAAAATAGAAAAAAGAAGCAGAAATGGAAAAAAAGAAAAAGATTCAACCTGCTCCCCCTGGCCCAGGAGGGAGAAGATCTAGCACAGCCCACCGGGGGCAGGGGGTCTTCTTCCACCTCCTGCCAGGAGGACGAGACAGCTACGTGGCGAGCTCACCGCCGCTCCTGGCCAGCTCCTGCATACTGCCTGCCATGGAGGCTTCTTGAAGCTCCCCGAGGCCGCTCTCCTCTCTCTCAGTCTCCCCTCTCCCTCGCTCTCCTCTCCCCTTTTCCACCATGGCTGCCGAAGCCCCGCCGCCATAGAACCGCACCTCCAACCGATCCCCTCGCCTCTGGCTAGCTCCTAAGCTTCGCCTCGACGCCCTCAACCTCTCTAGCAAGCCACACAACGGCAGGGTCCGCCCTTCGCCGCCCCGAGGTGTTCTTATTCCCTCGGTCACCGTCGGTCACTGCCGCCGTTCTTCGTCAGCAACCCCTCTCCGAGCAAGCTAACGCTGACATCGAACTCCCTGTGAGCCCCCACGTCAAACCCCTCTCTTCCCCGGCTCATTTGCGCATCGGATGCCTTGATTGCATCGTTGCCCGAGGAGCTCTGCCGCATGAGCTCGACGCCAGCGCCGCTTTGGTGTCCAGGTGGCTTCTCCGAGGCCACCATCGAGCTCGTGGGGTCGCGTAGAGGCCATAGGAGCCAAGGCCCGATCCTTTTGTGTGCCAGAGCGATGACCCCAAGCTTGCCCGAGCTCCGGTAGCCGCCGAGCTCATCGCCGGCATCGACTCCGGCCATCTCAGCCCCTAAGGTGTGTCGGGATGGACGCGTGCATGTACGTAGGCTCGTAGGGTGCCTTCCGCCGGCAAAATGGTCGTCGGAGGAGGAATCCCGACCCCCTTCGCCGTCTCCGGAGTCGTCGGCGGCTCAATGTCGGTGGCCCTGTTAGGTTTGACCATGGGGTTGACCCCCCTGGGTCACTTGGCAAGTGGGGCCCAACCTTGGTTAATTTTAGATTAGGTTAAAAATTAAGTAATTAATTTAATTAGCCTAATGACCACTGACATGTGGGCCCATCCCTAATAATTAGTAATTAGCAAATTAATTTAATCCTGTTAGTGCCTGGGTCACTGACCAATGGACCCCATTGGTCAGGTTTGACCCGGCAACGGCCAGCTGACCTACTGACGTCATGCTGATGTTATGCTGATGCAATAATGGAATTTATAATTTAATTTAATTCCAGAAAATGCTAAAAACTTTAGAAAATCATAGAAATTAATCTATAACTCAGATTAAAATAAATTATATATGAAAATTTACCAAAAAACCCCAATGAATCCAATGGTGCTATTATCATGCATGTTAGAGCAACCTATGTAGATGAACATTGACATTTAGCAATAGGTCAATATATAGAATATCATATGGAGAATGATTTTGAACCTATATTCAAATCCACTCCATCTAACTCTAATGATAGTTGCATTAACTCATCCAATCATGTTGCCATGTCATGATCATGCATCATATTGCTGCACTTGCCGTGTATTGATTGTTACCTATCTACATTGCGGTAGGTCCTTCTTCTGAGGATTCCTCCGAGTATTTCATCGAAGGAGGGTACCTTTCCGCTCCCCAGCAAGGCAAGCAACCCCATTAATCATTCCGATATCATCCCATTCTCTCGCTCTTGCTCTTGTTTATTGCATTAGGACAAACATTCAATTGTCTGTCATTTGCGGTAGTTGAACCCATTCCTCTGCATGACATGTCATTGTCATAGTAAATAGCTAAACCTTGCAACCTAGCATACCTGGTAGATGCTTGGGCCTTGATGTGCTTTACCGGCTTTGCTTGTTATGCTTGCTATGCTTATAGTTGTGTCAGGTCTAGTTCATCTAGGTGATGAACTGGAGTGAAACAATATTGTTCTGATGTGATGAGCTAAATGATGAATCTAATTTGGTAAAGGTAGCGATGAGAGGCTATGTAGGAGTACATAGCGGGTTGTCTCATTGGGACCGTTCTTAGGAACTGAGTTCCGTGTTTGTGATCCAAGACTAGTTACTACCACACGTTGTGATACTTAATTGACCCTCTCGACTTATCAACCGCCTAGTCCTTGGTCCAGTGTTGCAAGTAGTTTATGGTGTTCATAGCAATGTTGGAGGCCATGTGTAGCACTGACCCTAGGTGTGGGCTACAACACGGTAGGCAGTGGCATGGTGTACCAAGGGTCACCCGAATGGTGGGCTTGGGAACCCTACGCACATCGTTTGGGGCCGTAGCGGAAACTTCGGCTGGACTTCCATGCGGGTTTAGTCTCAAATAGGCAATAGCCTGGACTAGAGGTCTTATGTGATTAACGGTCGTGGTCGACTCCCTCACTGGGCTTCTGCTTGAAGGTTGCCGAGGTGCCTGGTTTTTATGAGCACACAACGATAAGTGGTGAAAGCGTGTGTGAAGGAGTACACCCTTGAGGGTATGAATCTGTTCGAATAGCCGCGTCCTCGGATATGGACTACTTGGAGAACTTATGCTGTTCATAGATAACTTGATGGTTACTCACAAAAATATCAATACAAGTCTGAGTACTGTGGATGGCACTCTCATAGGTGACGGAAGTGAATCCATGGTCGTCTGCTAAAGCTTTTCTAATGTCCAGTATCATTTCCTTAGAACATGAGATTGTGCAACTCCTAGATACCGTAGGAATGCTTTGGGTGTGCCAAACGTCACAAAGTAACTAGGTGGCTATAAAGGTACACTACGGGTATCCCCGAAAGTACCTGTTGGGTTGGCACGAATCAAGACTAGGATTTGTCACTCCGTGTGACGGAGAGGTATCTCTGGGCCCACTCAGTAATACATCATCATAATGAGCTCAATGTGACTAAGGAGTTAGTCACGGGATCATGTGTTATGGAACGAGTAAAGAGATTTGCCGGTAACGAGATTGAACAAGGTACATACCAACGATCGAATCTCGGGCAAGTAACATACCGATGGACAAAGGGAATTGTATACGGGATTGATTGAATCCCCGACATCGTGGTTCATCCGATGAGATCATCGTGGAGCATGTGGGAGCCAACATGGGTATCCAGATCCCGTTGTTGGTTATTGACCGGAGAGGTGTCTCGGTCATGTCTACATGCCTCCCGAACCCGTATGGTCTTCACACTTAAGGTTCGATGACGCCGAGGTTATATGGGAATAGTGTATGTGATTACCGAAGGTTGTCTGGAGTCCCGGATGATGTCCCGGACATAACGAGCAGTTTCGGAATGGTCCGGAGGTAAAGATTCATATATAGGAAGTGAGGATTTGGTCACCGGAAGTGTTTCGGGCATCATCGGTAATGTACGAGGACCACCGCAAGGGTTCTGGGGTCCACCGGGAGGGGCCACCGGCCCCGAAAGGCTACATGGGCTAAGAGTGGGAGGGAACCAGCCCCTAGGTGGACTGTTGCACCTCCCACCTCAGTCCAAGGCGTAGCTAGGAGGAGAGGGGGCAAACCCTAGGTGCAGATGGGCCCTAGGCCCACCGTAGGGCGCGCCCCCTCTCTCCCTCTCTTGGCCGCCGACCATCCCCATCTAGGGTTGCCACCACCCCTAGGGAGGGAACCCTAGGGGTGCGCACCCTCCTCCCTCTTCTTCTATATATAGTGGAGGGTTTTTTGGCTATGGAGATACAACTCTCTCTCTCTCTCTCTCTCGGTGCAGCCCTACCTCTCCACCTCCTCGTCCTCCATAGTGCTTGGCGAAGCCCTGTCGGAGTACCGCATTTCTCTACCACCACCATGCCGTCATGCTGCTGTTGTCTTCCCCAACCTCTCCCTCCTCCTTGCTAGATCAAGGCGCAGGAGACGTCACCAGGCTGCATGTGTGTTGAACGCGAAGGCGTCGTTGTTCGACGCTTAGATCAGAATCGACCGCGATCTGAATCGCTGCGAGTACGACTCCACCAACCGCATTCTTGTAACGCTTTTGCTTTGTGATCTTCAAAGGTATGAAGATGCACTCAAACCCCTTACTCGTTGCTGGCTTCACATAGATTGATCTTGATGATACATAGGAAAATTTTGAATTACTACTACGTTCCCCAACAATGGTTTTAGTGGAATCGTATGCGATATCTAAAATTTGAACAAAGAATTAATATGTGTAGGATAGGTTAGCCAAGAGTCAAAGGTGGCATTGCTGCATGAACTCCACCACTTCCCTTGTTGATACATGAGCATAAATAGACTAGGTCTGCTTTGAAGACTTGCTGAGTACGTTTGTAGTCATGTTTGCTTAATAAATGTTGCAAATGAGACTCAGGACCCATCCGGTGGGTTCTATCTAGATGTCGACAACGTCGAATAGCTGATATCCCAGCTACGACCCCATGCCCTGTGGTAGGCTTTAGATAGTCAGGCCATGTGCCTTTTACCCTTTCATCTGTCTGTACTCACATAGCTTTAAGCTCTTGCTTGGTTTGTATGAACTTGCTTGTATGACTTGAGTGTCGGGTCATGTGACCCCTACCAGTAAGAACATATTATGCAAGGGTCCTCTGAGCCTCTTAAATAAAAGTTGTGTTGTTGTATGGTTATGTTGTGATGCCATAGTTGTATCTATGCATATTGGGCATGTCGTGCGTACGTGTGACATGCAACGGTATGCATGGGATCCGACACCTAGTCTTGTGCCTCTAATAGTACTCTTTACAGGGAACTGCCTCTTTGTGCTTCCACTGAGCCCTGGTAGCTTGCTACTGCTCAGGACACATTGATTGACCGACATGTATCCTTCTTTGCTGTTGTGTCTGTCCCTTTGGGGAAATGTCTCGCAGTGTAATGGAGTCCCTGTAGCCTACTACGACTCGTCTACGTGCAATGATGACATTTATGTCCCATGGCGTAATGGAGTCCTTGTAGCTTTCTATGACTCGTCTACACATGCTTGAGGCCGACACCTGCATTGCTGTGTTATGTATGCCTGTCCCTGTACAGATGTGCCACTTGGGTTCTATGACTAGTCATGCCAGCCTGGGTTCTCTGTCGTTTGAATGCTAGCGACATATTCACATATGTTGTTGGCATTCTGTGAATGGGGGTACCCAGACCTGCCTGCCTATGGCCCAGGGCATGGCCCATTTTGTCAACCAAATGGGACCAGGCGAGGCCCCACTCAAGACAAGGCCCTCGCGAGGGCCCTAGCCTCGCAAGGAAGAACATCGACTAGACCCACGAAGGATGGGCCTCCTTAGGACCCCTCCGGAGCGGCGGAGTTTCCTATGCAAGGCCCGGCCTCAGGAGTCAAGGATGATGCAAGGAAGGATAGGCGGGTGCCATTGCGCCAGGCGACGCAGTTTCCCCTTTGGTGCAAAGGAAGCAAGGATAGGCGGGGGTTCCTAAAGCGCCCCCAAAGGTTTCCATTCCAGTGCAAGAAGACCACAACCACCTGCCCTGCAGGGCAGATGTCATCGCTGAGCCCGCCCCTGCGTTGTCGACATCCACTTTGCAGGCGAAGACCGCCTTTGGGCAGGGCAAGCACCAACCCCTCTCCCCCTTCAAAATTGGCCGCTGTGGGATCCCTTCCCGCCATTGTGATAAGGGAAGAGGACCCAGGCCACTGCTATATATAGAGGGTAGGCTGCCTCGTAGAAGGGGGGACGGATCCGATCCAACACTTAGTCACTCCGTACACCACCACGAGTTAGCCAGCCAAGAACACATCTTGAGCGCCCTCACGAGGCTCAAGCACATTGTACTGGTTCATCCATCCAAACCTCCATGAGAGGCAATCCACCAAAGCAGGAGTAGGGTATTACGTTTTGGAGCGGCCCGAACCTGGGTAAATTGTCATGTTCGTCTTCTTCCTCGTCATCGTGTGAGTTCATCATTGCATCCATCGAGTAGCGAGCTAGGTCGAGCGAGGCTGCAGGAGATCTTCGCACATGCCCCTGTTTTCAAACCTTAAGGGTTTTGCGGAGCCCGAAATCCAACATTTGGCACGCTAGGTAGGGGCATGTTGAAATCTCCATCAGGTCTCGACCGACCGGCGCTCGTAGCACTCATGGCAGGAGGACGTCGAGTCCGCGCAGAGCGGCGGGCCGCACGCGTGGCGTGGCCGACGCAGGTGAGAAGGAACGCCCGACAGCTCTCTACCATCCCTTTAGCGGACGTTAACACCGGTCGGGTCTCCGACAGGCGATGGGGGCTGCCGCCTTCACCAACTACACGGCATGCCCCCGTCACCTCAGCCCTCCCTCGCGTTCAGGTCGCGCCACCGCCACTCCAAGTTTGCCAAGACCCAACACACAGACATGTCGCGCTCCTCGTGGCGCACGAGCTTCGGCGCCAACGTACCACCCGCCACCGCCGCACCGGCGAGCCCAGACGAGCTCCTAAGAGCAACATCGCCGCCGATGAAACCCGGGTGCACCACCGCGGGGCCCGTGTCCATGGACCCGCACGACCGGAGGCTACGGATCCCGGACCACGCAGGCGAATTCAAGACATCTACGCCGGCCCGGTCCTTTCGAGGACCTGGCTCGAGCCGCCGGGAGCACGGGCTCCGGTCGCGCGAAGGGGGCGTGGCTTTGCGTTCCCCGACATGCTTTCTGGAACCAAGGAGGAGGACCGGAGGTTCGACTACGCCCGTGCCCGGGGCCCACGCAACTTGAAACGACCATGTTGTCGCGCGCCTGGGCCACGGAGAGGGCGACATCGACTACCACAGCAGCAGCAGACACGCACGTGACCTCGCGAGGAGCCCCCGCACGGACAGGTATGTACAAAATGAATAAAATTTAGTTTACCTTGTTTCCTTCTGTTCTCGAGTGTTTACAGAATTATGCTACTGTTATGATTGTGTTTTTTATGTTTTAATTTGCGTTTGTGCCAAGTAAAGCCTTTAGGATCATGTTGGGTGATAGTTGATTTGATCTTGTTGAAAAATAGAAACTTTTGTGTGCAGTAAAGAATTCTTAAAAATTATAGAAGCAACGAAAAATTCTGAATGTTTTAAAAAAGATTGATATACAAATTTCTGACGTTGTCCTAATTTTTCAAAATTGTTTGAATTACATAAGTATGGTTGGAGTATAGATTACTACAAACTATTCCGTTTTTGAGAGATTCTGTTTTTGTTGCATTGTGTACTTGTTTTGATGAATCTATGGCTTATATTGAAGGATATAAGCCATGGTAAAGTTAGAATACAATATATAAAATGCAATTATAAAATATGAATGGGTTTGCAACAATATTAGAGTGGTCATTTGCTTTATTATACAAACGGATCTCATGAAGATTTTGTTGAGTTTTGTGTGATTGAAGTTTTCAAGTTTTGGGTGAGATCATGATAGATGAAGGAATAATGAGTGAAAAGAGCCTAAGCATGGGGATGCTACGGCACCCCATGATAATAGACAAAGATGAACAAGCAACTAAGCTTGGGGATGTCCCGAGTGGGATCCCCTCTTTCTTCTAACGACCATCGGTATTTTACTTGGAGCTATATTTTTACTCGTCACAAATCATGAGTTTTGCTTGGAGCATCTTGTACTATATGAGTCTTTGCTTGATTTTCCTTTTATTTTATTATGAGTATCCTTGTTGTACACACCTACTTGAGAGAGCCAAAATTATGCTATGATTTTTTAGAATTGCTCTACATGCTTCACTTATTTTTTTTGAGATATGGAATTGCTATAGTGCTTCAGTTATATCTTTTTGAGCATGGCGTGCTTTACATTTTTGAAGAAGTACTGTCATGCGTCACTTAGATTAATTTGATAGTTAGTGAATTTTGAAGAAATTCTCTCATGCTTCACTTATATTATTTTGAGAGATGAAATTTTTATGCTCATGTTCTTCACTTAAATCTATGTGAGCTTGTCAAAAGCAATGATAGTATATGAAACTAGTCCCAAAGTGATAGATATTCAAGAGGGATGTACTAAAAACTTTCATGAAGATCATTGAACAAATTAAACTTGATTCCTTGTAATAGTTTTGAGACATGATGATAGTAATATGTGAGTTATGTTGGTGAGTAGTTATGCTTTAGTAAGAATATTGGTGTTAAGGTTTGTGATTCCCTATGCAAGCACGAAAGTCAATGGTTGTGCAATGAAATTACATCCTACTTATGGTGCATTATTAGGTGTTAGTTATGCTTAATGCTTGCTTATGTGAATTTTCGTTTCTTGGTTGGTTGCTTCTCAATATATTTGCTAGCCTCCACTTGTACTAAGTAGAAATAGTACTTGTGCATCCAAAATCCTTAAACCCAGTTTTGCCATATGAGTCCACCATACCTACCTATATGCGATATTTTCATGCCGTTCCAAGCAAATTTGTATGTGCCATCTCTAATTTTCAAAATGAATTTCCTTTTTGTGTGCTCGTACCGCTCATGAAGCGGAAGGGGGTGAACGATATTTTTCCATGCTAGATGTGTTATTCTAAGATGAGTGTTTATTCACTTGTCATTGCATGAGAGTATGGTAGTAATAGGGATGCCCTATCCCGAAATGAAAAAGAAGTTAACTTTATGTTGTGAAATAATAAATTCCTTGGAAAGTGTTGGTATGGAAGGAAACCATGGATTCAATTAGCCATAGATTGTGAAAGAATGGTGGCAAATGGAATAAACTTTATTTTTTGTTTGGGAACCGCTTATGATATATCTAGCATGGAAAGGTATTGAAAGCTCTCAGTCATTTTCGTTGACAGGAAAGGCATGCCACACAAAATATTTTTCTCTGTCAATTTAAACCTTGAGCTCTGGCACCTCTACAAATCCCTACTTCCCTCTGCGAAGGGCCTATCTATTTACTTTATGCAATTTTTTCTTTTATTTGAGTCTTCATATTCTCTTAAAGCACCAACTAGGGGGCACTATGATCGTACTTGAGCATTGGGTGTAGCTAATATTTGAGTGTGTTTCATGAATGGATCAATGATTGAGCATGATGGGCTAGGGATAACTTTCTTTAGTGTTGATATTTTGAAAGACATGGTTGCTTGTTGATATGCTTGAGTATTGAACTCTTCATTTTAAAACTAGACTATTGCTTTGAACCATCTAAAAGTCCAAATGTCCATGATACAAAATAAAAGAATATGTGATGAACATGTTAGGCAACATTCCACATCAATTTTTTTTGTTTTTATCATTTACCTACTTGAGGACGAGGAGGAATTAAGATTGGGGATGCTGATACGTGCCAAGTGAATGGATCAATGATTCGTCCATGTTGTTATATTATCAATCTTGGATGTTTTACAATCATTTTATAGCAACTTTACATCATTTTTTGGGACTAACCTATTGACATAGTGCTAAGTGCCAGTTGTTGTTTTTTGCTTATTTTTTACTTCACAGAATGTCAGTACTGACGGAGCCCAAACAACGTGAAACTTTTTGGAGATTTTTTTGGGCCAGAAGACACCTAGAAGACCAAAGAAGCACTAGAGGGGAGGGACAAGGAGGCCACAAGACACTAGGGCATGCCAGAGGCCCCTGGCATGGCCTGATGGGTTTTGCTCTCCTCGGGATGCCTCTCCGCCGCATATCATCTCTATAAATTCCCAAATATTCCAAAAACCCTAGGGGAGTCGATGAAGCACAATTCCAGCCACCGCAAGTTCCAGAACCACGAGATCCAATCTAACACCATCACGGAGGAGTGCATCATCTTCATGGGTGCCTCTCCGATGATGCATGAGTAGTCCACCATAGACCTATGGGCCTATAGGCATTAGCTAGATGGCTTCCTGTTTCTCTTTTAGTTCTCAATACAATGGTCTCTTGGAGATCTATTTGATGTAATGACTTTTTGTGGTGTGTTTGTTGGGATCCGATGAATTTTGAGTTCATGATCAGTTTCTATCCATGAATATTATTTGAGTCTTCTTTGATCGCTTATATGAATGATTACTTATAGCCTCGTATTTCTTCTTTGAATCTTTGGTTTAGTTAGTCCAACTAGATCGATTTTTCTTGCCATGGGAACAGGTGCTTTGTGATGGGTTCGATGTTGCGGTGTCCTCTCCCAGTGACAGAAGGGGCAACGAGGCATGCATGTATCGTTTCTATTAAGGACAACAAGATGGGGGTATATTCCTTCATGAATAGATCTCGTCTACATCATTTCATTATCTTATTGCATTACTCCGTTTCTCCATGAACTTAATACACTAGATGCATATTGGATAGCGGACGATGTGTGGAGTAATAGTAGTAGATACAGAATCATTTCGGTCTACTAATCTTGGACGTGATGCCTATATAACGACCATTGACTTGGATACCGTCATGATTAGATTATCTTCTATCAATTGCCCAACAATAATTTGTTTACCCATCGTGTGCTATACTCATGAGAGAAGCCACTAGTGAAACCTACGCCCCCCCGGGTCTATCTTTTAACATATTGCTTTCCAATCTATCTTTTTCTGCATTTGCTTTCAGATCTACTATTCCAAAATCCCAAAAATACTTTGCTGCATTATTTTGTGTTCTTACGCGATCTATTTATTTACTTATTTTATTTTGTGTTCTTACGCGATCTATTTATCCAATCACAAACAAACCGATCTATCTTTTATCATGGAGAGATTGACAATCTCTCTTACGCGTCGGGTTGCAAGTATTTGTTCTTTGTGTGCAGGTACTGTTTAGATAGTGTTGCTTGGGTCTTCTACTGGCTCGATAACCTTGGTTTCATAACTGAGGGAAATACTTACCATAGTTGTGCTGCATCATCCCTTCCTCTTTGGGGAATACCGATGCAGTCTCAAGCCACGTCACAGTGGCCCGAAGCCACCCTAAGTGTTTGTTCGAGGTGCCACGAAAAGGGCGTGCATGAGACCGTTGCTTGGAACCCGGTGCTCAGCAGTCGACAAAACCAGAGGTCAACCCTGTGGAAGCATTTGCGGCGGCTGAGGGAGTCCTGGATTAGGGGGTCCTCGGATAGTCGACCGTTCGTTTATGGGCCGGATTGTATGGGCCACAAGGTGAGCATCGGATGATCAAAGACCACCTACACCAGATGGAAGCTTCGAGGATCCATGGCATACTATCCAAGTTATTAGTCGTAGTTAGGCATGTTTATCTCTTTGGCATGTAACCGACCATGTGTAAACCCTAGGCATCCTCGGCGTCTATATAAGCCGGAGGGTTTTAGGGTATAGGGACAGAATAACTCATCTAGGGATAGCTATTCGATCTGGAGGTAGATCAACTCTGTAACCCCCCATATCATCAATACAACCAAGCATGATGTAGGGTATTACCTCCATATAGGAGGGACCGAACCTGGGTAAATCCGTGTCCCCTTTGTCTCCTGTTACCGTCGATTCTAGTCTCACAGTTCATGACCCCCTACCCGAGATCCGCCGGTTTTGACACCGACATTGGTGCTTTCATTGAGAGTTCCTCTGTGAGCACCAAAGGAATCGATGGCTCACCACGTCGCGAGCAACGAGTTCTTCATCCAGGGGACTCTCGCCCCCGATCAGAGTCTCACCGGCGACGACATCTTGTCACATGCCAGCCTGATCAGCCGTCATGGCCAGACCGGAAGCTTTTCCCTCACTCAGAGTATCGAGTTCGGAACCTTAGAGTTCATGGCTGATTCACGGGGAATACTTGTTCTAATGGAACCTTCGACCCTCAAAGAGAAACCTGTAAGTCCGGACGCCTTGACGTCGAAGATATCAGTTCTCATGGTTGGACGGAACACAGATCATCCGCTCGATGGCTCTGGAACCGTCATCCGCTCGATGAATCCACTCGTCTCAGTGACACGCATCCTACCATCGCCTCGTTCTTAAATGAGTTGTTCGATCGGATCGAAGCTATGAGTATATCAGATGACCAGGTTCTGATCTATGATCGGCTCGGTATCAGGGATGATAGGGAGATTCATGTTCCTCCGGTCACCCACCTTGTCGCTACTATCGAGTGTCTAGCTGTAGATTCCTCCTGACAGCCGGAATTGAAAACAGTCTATACCCCAGTCCTCGATCACCGAGACTCTGTCAGCGAGCCAGAGGCAGGGAATCACTCTAAAGCCGTACCGTCACTGGTCCATGATCCATCACACAATTCGTAAACTGTAATTTCAAACACTCAATGCGGCATGGAATCAATTTTTTCCCACCCACCACCCAAGACGATCATCCCAGTATTGCACCAAAGCCGGTGTCTTGGGACTTTCGGGATATTAAGCAACTACAAGGAGAATCAGTCCATCACTTTTGGGCCAGACTCCTACTCGCTAGAAGCAGAGTAAAAGGTCTTTGTGACCAAGAGATGATGGGAACTTTCATTCGCAATTGGCATGATGAATGGATTCTTAATGTCCTGGCCCGCCGACACATTTGCGACTTTTTGGAGTTATCTGATTTAGTACAAAAGTACTATGCCATGGAGAGCGTCTGGCAATCCGAATAGTTGTTCTCGGAACCAATTTCCCCCGAACACCCTAGAGGAGCTCGGAAGAAGAGGATACCTCCAAAGAGGCTAGCCAGGTACGAACCCGTCGAAAAAAGAAACAAGCCCCTTTTAGGGACCGTCACATTCCTCGACGGACTATTGGATAAACCTTGCCCTATACATTCCGTGTTGTTAAACACAAACCCGACTCACAACCTTAGAGATTGTTGGGTCATCAGGCAAGTTGCAAAAAGCGGCGAGGCCATCCTTGAAACACCTCCGTCGAGTAGGCGCTCCTCTTTGCCGCCCGGATACAATGTCGAAGTCCTGACGGTCTACGAGATCTTCCCCTCAAGGAACATGTGTAAAAGGGCTCTTAGGGAGCTCGAACAGATCTACCATGTGGAAACCACTAGCCCATGGGTATACATACCGATTACTTTCGGGGACACTGACCAACCGGCCATTTTCCCGGTCACTCACTGGCCTTACTAGTCTTGAACCCCATCATTGATGGATACAGGCTACATAAAGTGCTAATGGATGGTGGTAGTGGTCTAAATCTTATATACAAAGCCACCCTAGAAAAAATGCAGTTTGACCGATCTCGCATCGAACACAACAATACAACCTTCCGGGGAATTATCCCAGGGAAAGAGGCACGTTGTTCTGGATGTATCGTCCTGTACGTGGTGTTCGGCACGCCTGAAAACTACCGATCTGAAGAACTTCTCTTCCACATCGTCCCCTTCCCGAGTAGCTATCAGAGCCTACTGGGACGTGACGCCTTTACAAAGTTCCAGGCTTTACCCCATTACGGGTACATGAAACTCAAAATGCCAGGACCAAATGGAGTGATCACGATTGCCAGTGATTCGAATATAGCCCTTCGGGCCGAAAATAAAACGTCAGCGCTCACTCTCGAGACATTAGCGGAGACAGTCGCTATCGAAGAATTGACCGCATTATGGTTGACAGTTAATAAGGACGACGTGATCCTTAGCAAAAGGCCCAAGTCCACGTCCTTCAAACCCGTAGAGGAAATTGTCAAATTTCAGGTACATCCGACGGACCCCAATAAGACAACGTCCATCAGAGCCGAGCTTGATACCCTCATGGACGAAGCACTATGGAATTTCCCTTGCGAAAATTGGGACGTTTTAGCCTGTCATCCTTCCGATATGCCCGGAATCCCATGACGGCTTGCCGAACACAGTCTTAACATTATCCCAGGCTTTAAGCCCGTGAAACAGACCCTGCACCGCTTCTATGAGCCCAAACGGCAAGCTATGGGTGAAGAATTAGCTAAACTGCTCGAGGCTGTATTTATTCGGGATATTAAACATCCTGAGTGCCTGGCAAACCTGGTGATGGTACCCAAGAAAGACAAGTCCTGGCGGCTGTGTGTCGATTTCAAAGACCTTAACGAAGCCTGCCCCAAGGACCCTTTCCCTTACCACACATAGACCAGATCATTGATGCCACAACCGGACATGATTCATTGTGTTTCCTCAACGCTTTCTCCGGACACTATCAAATTAAAATGAAGGAATCCGATCAAGAGGCTACCACATTCATCACCCCGTACGGGCCATTCTGCTTCAACACGATGCCTTTCGGGCTCAAAAACATTGGGGCCACATACGAGTGCATGATCCAGACCTGTCTCGTGTCACAAGTCGATAAGACTGTCGAGGCATACGTGGATGATTTGGTAATCAAAACCAAACATGCCAGCCAGTTGATTGACAACCTACGACAAACCTTTGCCAGTCTACGTGAATATGATATACGACTCAATCCGTAAAAATGTCTATTCGAAGTTCCCTCCGGTAAGCTGCTTGGATTCGTCGTCTCGCATAGAGGAATAGAGGCAAATCGAGCTAAAATCCATGCTCTATCGGAACTTGCAATTCCCATAGAGCTGAAGCACGTCCAGATGCTAGTTGGGTGCGTAGCGGCGTTAAGCCACTTTATCTCCTGCCTTAGAGAGAAGGCTTTGCCGCTCTATAAGCTAATGAAGCGGACCAACAAGTTCGAATGGACCGATGAGGCAGCAGCTGCATTAGAAGAAACCAAAACACTACTGGCAACCAATCCCATATTCACGGCACCAGGAGCCAGTGAGCCCATGTTATTATACATATCGGCCACCAACAAAGTTGTCAGCGCGGTGCTCATCGTTGAACAAGATGAGGAGGGACACAAATTCCAGACTCAGAAACCAGTATATTATGTGTCAGAGGTGCTAATGCAGTGCAAGTCCAGATACGCGCATTACCAAAAGATAGCCTATACAGTATTTATGACGTCAAGGCACCTCAGACACTACTTCCAGGAGTGTGCAGTAACAGTGGCATCTCAGGTCTCCCTGAATGATATAATCAACAAGAGGGATGCCACCGGCTGCATAGCCAAGTGGGCCATTGAGGTCCTTCCCTTCGAAATAACCTACAAGCCACGCCGTGCCATTAAATCTCAGGTATTGGCGGACTTCCTGGCTGAATGGACAGAGGCCGAGCTCCCCAAGGAATATAGTGCATACTCCCATTGGACAATGTACTTTGATGGATCCAAGACCTTGGCCG
The DNA here is from genome assembly GCA_022496015.1 of Hordeum marinum. Taxonomy (NCBI): domain Eukaryota; kingdom Viridiplantae; phylum Streptophyta; class Magnoliopsida; order Poales; family Poaceae; genus Hordeum; species Hordeum marinum. Next base: position 475,748,950 of record CM039678.1, read on the forward strand.
GACTGGGGGCTGGAGTTATCCCCACATCCACCATAGGCGATAACATGCGATACATGTTGCAAATCATGTATGTCGACTCCAACAATGCAGCCGAAGACGAAGCTATCCTTCATGGTCTTCGGATGGCGATATCAATGGGCATACGACGGCTAGAGGTACGGGGAAACTCAAACTTGGCCATATCCCAAATTAACGGTGAATTCAATGCCAAAAACACGAAGATGGTGGCATATAGAAATGTCATCCTTAAGATATCTGCTCGGTTCGAGGGGTTCGAATTTCACCACGTCGCTCATGACAACAACCAAGCCGCCGATATACTGGCCCGTATGGGAGCCAAGCGCGATCCTGTCTCGAGAAACACCTTCCTGGAGCATCTCTTTAAGCCATCCGTAGTGTTGCTGGACGATGACAATGGCACCGGTCCGAATACAGCGGACGAGGTTGTTCCCCCCATAGACGAACCAGACGATGGCATTATCGGTGGCTCCGTAATGAATGGAACGCCTTCGACTCATGAGGTAATGACAGTAATAGTGCGATGGACAGAGCCCTTCCTCGCTTACCTTCTTCGCAAGAAATTCCCCGATGATCAAACCGAGGCACAACGCATAGTTTGGTGATCCAAGGCCTACAAAGTACACGAGGGTGAGTTATACAAGAAAAGCACAACCGGAATATTACAACGGTGTATATCCGAGGAAGAAGGATGGGAGCTCCTCACGGGAATCCACGCAGGCATGGGCGGTCATAATGCCGTGGCAAGATCCCTTGTCAGCAAGGCCTTCCGAGCTAGTTTCTTTTGGCCTACAGCTCAGATGGATGCCCAGTTACTTGTACAACATTGCGTAGGGTGTCAACTCTTCACAAATCAAAGTCACATGCCCCGAATAGCTCTTCGCACTATTCCGATCACTTGGCCTTTCACGGTCTGGGGGCTGGACATGGTCAGACCCCTTAAAGGGGGACAAAGAAAAATAATTACCTACTGGTCATGGTTGACAAGTTCACCAAATGGATAGAAGCAAAGCCCGTCAAGTCGGCTAAATCCGGACCAGTTATCGACTTCATATCCAGCGTGGTACACCGTTACAGTGTCCCGCATAGTATAATAATGGATGATGGATCCAACTTCACGGCCAAAGAGGTCAAGGACTGGTGCACAAAAATGGGCATAAAGCTTGATTACGCATTAGTATATCATCCGCAGACCAATGGACAGGTCGAACGAGCAAACGGTCTCATTATGAGCAGTATTAAGCCACGTTTGGTCAAATCTCTTCACGAGTCCGACTGTCATTAGGTGGAGGAACTCTACTCCATTTTAGGGGGCCTGCGCACCACCCCAAATAGATCAACGGGTTACACACCGTTCTTTATGGTCTATGGGGCAGAGGCAGTCCTCCCTTGTGACATTATTCACGACACACCAAGGGTGCGCATGTACGAGGAAAAGGAGGCCGAGTTGGATCGGCAGGATGCCTTAGACACCTTGGAGGGAGAGAGCGACATAGCTCGGGCTCGCTCCACTTTTTACCAACAACAAGCTTGACGTTACCAAAGTAGGGAGATCAGGGCAAAAGCATACAACATAGGCGAACTCATCCTACGACTCCCGGAGAAACAGAAACATAAACTCAACCCCAAATGGGAGGGTCCTTTCATCATCGAGGAAGTACTCGCGGGAGGTGCCTATCGTCTTCGGAGTCCATCCGACAACCGCATTGAACCAAACCCATGGAACGCAGCTCGACTTCGGTGCCTCTACGGATAAACTGGTGCCGTATAACTCCCCTATATTTTTTCTTTTTTCCTCTTGTTCTTTTTGCCTTTTTCTTCTTCCCTTCCCATTTTGCTGTTTGATAGGGTCAATTTCTTTTTTCCCCTATGTTCGGTTGAACCGATCATGTACTAAAGATTATCGGCATACACCATAAAGTGTTAAATCCGAACACAACACGTGGGGGCTTCTTCTAGAATGCAATGTTTTTATATTACAAGTATTTGCTCACATTTATCGTGCGCACATGTTTCTTTTTTCACGTTCAAGCCATCATATGCATCAATTCAAACTAAGACTTTGCCAAGCTGGATTGCCTCGCTCTTGTGATTACCCTCTACATTCCTGATTGTTCGGCTAGAGGGTAAAGGGAGCACCTCTGCGATTGTTATGACCGGGGTCATCCGGACACGTACCTCAGACGGGTGAAGCCGAAAGCTAGCTATGTTACGTAGACAATTGGTCGGCTATGATAGAAACGCCTTATACGGCTCCGGTCGTTATCACCGTTGTTTGGATCTTCTCTTCCCAAATCACAATTAGTCACATACTAAAAGTATGCAGACTTCTATCTACAACCTTCATAGAGCCCCGATGAAAGGTATCGATAGAGGTACTAGTTTCCTCGAAAGATATTTCTTATGCTAAGCAGTAATATAACATATCTTTCTGTGCGTTTTTTGTCTGTTCGCACCGCATGATGTATTGCCTGGTTCCCCAAATACAGTTCGCTCTTTTGGAGTGGCAAATAAGGAGGAACACTTCTGAGCTCTTGGCACGGGAGGGAGAAGCCGATGGCCGATTAAGACAAAGTTTACAACAAAGATTGTTTCTACAACAAGTACATATAAATTACATGTTCGGCTGCTGATCGAGATTATCGATTATGGTGTCAAGGGGGAAGTCCTCTTGTGAAACATGGGTGGTAGGCATCACCTAGTCATACACCAGGTGGAGTGGCACTTCTTTTCCATCCGATCCCATGGGACCAACTTGTGCCATATGCTCGGGATTAAGTCCAGTGTAACGGGTCTTGATCATTGCCCATGCTTCCCGTGCTCCCTCACGACAAGACGAAGTCTTCCACAGCTCGAACCTATTCCGGGCCCCCTTGAATCGATCCATGAGTTTGGCTAGCCCTTCAGGCGGCTGTTCGGTAGGCTATAGTGCCTTTACCATGGCTTTCATTACTTTCCGCACACGCCCATGGAGAGCGGTCAGCTCTTTTAGCAGGTTCTCCTGGTATGATCTGATCTCCTCTTCAGGATGCCCGAACAGGAGACATGTACTTGAGTCAACAACGTACTTACTTTTACTTCCTACATAGGAAATATTTGTTGATAATAGAATCACACTTACCGAACATGCCCCTCTGAAGCTTTTGGTTTTGTTCTTGAGCTTGAGCCAACTGAATCTTCAAATTCTTAATTTCTTCGGCCTGCTTTTGCACAACAAGGCAGCCAGCCTCGTCCAGGGACTCGGCGTACCGCTGAGAGGCTCGAGCTTCCTCCAACTGCCTTTGCATGTGCCCTATTGATTCGGCTACTACATGGAATCTGTGTGTCAAGCATGATAGTACATGAAGATTGGCAGTAAAGGTACACTCACCATGGGCCTCCTAGGTGAAGCTATTCACTTGTGCTAGTTCGGCCTTCACATGTTGCACTTCTGTGTGCCTATCCTCCAGCTCCTTAGACAATTGCTCGGCATGTTGCTTTGAAGCCTACGTTAGCAGTCAAACATTGCAGAGATCCTTAATTTGTTTGTTCCAAATAAAATTACGGCTTGGGGGCTACTAGGTTTACATAAGTATTCAGACTCTATAAAAGCCGACCACTTACCTACATGCTGGCTGATATCAATTTCATAGCCTCGCCGAACCCGGCTTAGGCAGCTCCAATGTGCGCATCCGCTGAGTGTAGGGCATCGAACTCTTGTTCGGAGAATATTGGATGCTGCATGGCCTCCCACCATTGCCGGTTATTCATGGCACTCCCCACCTTCGAGTTGGTAATGGATACACCATCACCAGAATCGGCAGGTGCTGGATTGGCCATGGGGGCTTCTGCAGCAGGAGCTACATGAGCTGTAGCTCGGGAATTTCAGACGTCTCCGGACACCCTAGTAACCTCTTCGGCAGGAGAGGACTAGGCATTTTGCCTAAATATTTCAATAAAACAAAACTGCAGTAAGACTCTATTTATTGATAATGAGTGGATAGTCAAATGATGTACCTCCGGGATGAGAGGGCAGGTGGATTCGTCCCCATGGCCGGCTCTTTTGCAGGATCCTTGTTGGCCTCCGACTCGACTGCGGCTTTGGCTACCGGTGTATGGCGCGCGGATCGACGATGTTTGGGAGTCGGGGCTGACGCGTCCGGGGCACTGTTGATAGCTGGCCTCTTGCGGGACGAGCTTTTCTTCTTGCTTGTTGTAGGGATGGAGAATGTCCCGGGGTAATCAACTATGATAGCCACCGAGGATTGGTCGATGCTATCTTGGAGATAGACTCCGTCTTCAAAGTCAAGTAGAAGATCCGGGTCCTCGTTGAAACCCGGATCATTGTCGGGTTAATGGTTCTTGGGCTGAGGAGCTGGGCTGTCTTGATGAAACTCCTCCATTCCTGTACATGCAAGGCTTTGGTTAAATAAAGTGCGGAACAGAAACCCCGAACTATGTTCATGTTAGAGAGAGAAAGGTTTACCCATTCAATAGGAGTGTGGGCCAAATATCCTTCCTTGGTTGCCCGCCGAACAAAGTCCTCTCGCTCTCATTTGTACAGGTCGGCAAGTGTGGCGACCAACGCCGTTAGATTGGCGGGCCCTAGATTTCAGGAGTGCATGGTGTCGCTCGTCCCGTTGTATTGCCACAAGGGGTGTAACCTCCGATTCCGAGCCCCCTGTGCATTGTCCGCCGTCGTTGCCCTACCATGGCCGCCTCCCTCCTCCTGCATCATGCGCCTACATGAAGGAGACATGCACGAGCTGCTCGCCTGCCCATGCGTGGGCTTGCACCGCCAAGGCCCAGCTCAACGCTCCTCCAGCCGGCCCAGATCCGTGCCACTGAATGGGCCATGGCCCACAAGGTGAGCCAGGTCACCCTATCCCACGCCCTAGCCGAAGCCTTGCTAAGCTGTGCCCATTGCTTTTGGTCCAATAAAGTTTTTCCCTGTCCAGCGAATTTATCCATTTCCAAAGATTTATAGAATTGCAGAAAACCCCTTAAGATTCATGCATATCATAACTCACCAACCATGCTTCGTATGTAAAAACTTTATATATGTAAAATGATTTATTCCATAACTTTTAAACCATAGCTCCGATGCAAATGTTTTACATATGAAACTTGCCTAGAAAAATGTGTAGAATCTCATGGTGACATTTATTTTTCTGTTTAACAACTCTAAAATATGGTTAGTTCAGATCTTGACCACACTTAAAATATGCGTATGAGGTCGTTCCGGAATTGTAATCGTCGTTTCCGACCTCATTTAAAGTGCCTAGGTGATGTAGTTTACTTATGCTTCACATTTTGCCATGTTTAACAACATTTAATATTGATGAGTACCTAAACAAGAGTGAACTAAATAATTCGAACGTGGAGTTTCGTCAATATGCAACTCGTTGCATATTGAACTTCACTTAACATGTAGTAGTTGTTTGCTATTCTTGCCATACCATGCCATGCCTTGCATATTAAACCGGACATGCATCATATTTGTTTGCGCATCATGTCATGTATATGTTGTGTTGTATCATGTGTTGATTGTTTGTTCCGGATTGTTCCTTCTTGATAGAGTTCCGAAAGTGTTCGGAGTGTGAGGATTCGTTCGACTACGTTGGCACATCTTCTTCATGGAATCGCTGTTCTTCCAAGCGGGATCTCAGGCAAGATGACACATTTCCCTGGATACCACTACTATCATTGCCATGCTAGATGTCTCGTTTTCTGTTGCTATGTCACGCTACCTACCACTTGTTTGTCAAGCCTCCCAACACTGCCATGATAAGCGTCTAACCCCTCCACATCCCAGCAAACCATTGTTTGGCTATGTTACCGCTTGCTCAGCCCTTCTTATAGCGTTTCTAGATGCAGGTGCATTTGCTTCCATGTGACAACATGGACATTCTTTTGTTATCACAATATTATTGCTATTTAATTTAATGCACTTATACACTTGGAAAAGGGTGGAAGGCTTGGCCTTTTGCTCGGTGTTTTGTTCTACTCTTGCCGTCCTAGTTACTTGTGAACCGGTGTTATGTTCCATAATTGAGTGCTACTAACATGCTCGGGGTTGTTATGGGGACCCCCTTGATTTTCATTTTAGGATAAAGCTTGTCTGGCAAGGCCCAACATTTGTACTACATTTGCCTAATAACTAATAAACTTGCATAGGGACTTTCCGGACCCCATGGATAATTAATCAACAACCCGGGCCAGTGCTCCTCATGAGTGTTGGTCCAAACTAGAGCACCATGCGGGGCCAACCCGGGGCAACTCGGGAGATGTCTATCAGGCCATCATACGCTTCGCTTATCTGTCGTGTCCTGAGAACGAGATACGCGGCTCCTATCGGGTTCGTCGACACGTCAGACGGCCTTGCTGGAATTTTTTATCTTTCTCGAACTTCTTGAGCGTGGAATTCCGAAAATACTTCGGGCTATCTTAAGGTTGCGGTTTTCCAGTGGAATTACCTAGGAAGATCATGAGATTCATCGTCGAGGTTATTCCCGCTGCGTGTGGTTAATTTGTGATAGATGTGTTGGAGCACCCCTGCAGGGCTAAATCTTTTGGAAAGCCGTGCTCGCGGTTATGTGGCAAACTTGGAAACTTTGTTTAACACCCGGTCATAGTAAACTTGAAGTTAACTCAAATAAAATACACCAACTATTTGTGTAATCGTGACTTTCTCTGCCCGTAAGTCCTTATCCGAGAGAGAACACGGTGGGGTTTTGTTTGATGTAAGTAGGTGTTCAGGATCACTTAGTGATCTTTACTAGTTCACGTCCGTTATGCATAGACCACCATATTTACTTTCTGTATTCATAAGTTAGCCACTCAAATAAATGCTTAGTCGCTTGCTACAGCCTCACCACTTAACCATACCTCACGCATTAAGCTTTAATAGTCTTGATACCCTTGGAAATGAGATTGCTGAGTCCCCGTGGCTCACAGATTACTACAACAACAGTTGTAGGTACAGGTAATGCGATGATTTGACGTGAGCGTGATGCTTGTTTGTTTTGGAGTTCTTCTTCTTCTTCTTCATCATTGATCTAGGATGGGTTCCAGGCGGCAACCTGGGATAGCAAGGATGGATGTCATTTTATCGTTTGATTTCATCTATAGTCGGACCCTATTCTTTTATATGATGTTTGAGTATGTTGTTGTATTGATGTGATCTTGATGTAGCTTGTGGCGAGTGTAAGCCAATTCCATATACTCATCTCTTCTATAAATGTACTTGTAATGATATCCATTCTTGCAACATGACGAGATGCGCTTCTATCCCTGTTGAGGCCCCCGTGTCAAAATAAACATAGGATCGCATCTTGGGCGTAATAGCTGCACACACCGGGAGATGGCCTGCAGCCATGACATCAATCATAGTCAGTTGGTGATGGGCGAGCATCCGCACCTGAGCTGCTAGGCGCCACACTTCGACGATTTCCTCTTGGGACGAACTCCTCGGCCGCCAGTTGTATCTCTTCTTTGAGAGGGCGTCAGAGTATTCAGGAAGACCTGTCCGACTTGGCTCGAACAGGGGGCGTCTTCAATATAAAACCATTCCGAAGTCCACTCTTCAGATTTCTTCGGTGTGCCCACCGGATACCTCGTCCCCGCTATGCAGCACACTGGTCTGCCGACCTCCAAAATTGTCTTGTCCCAAGTTCGGGGGATGAGACAGAAGTATTTTCTCCACAAGTCAAAGTGTGCCTCGCACCCCAGGAACATCTCGCAGAGAGCGATGAAGCCCGAGATGTGCAAGATGGACCCTGGAGTAAGGTGGTGGAGTTGGATCTCGTAGAACTCCAGCACCCCCCTCAGGAATGGATGGATTGGAAACCCAAGGCCCCAGAGGAGAAAGGGGACGAAGCATATGCTTTCCCCTTGTTAGGATTGGGGAAACACTCGACGAAAACTTTGTCATTGTAAGAAAACAGACCTACGCGGGTCACCGCCAGATCTGAAGAAGGGAGATACCCCTGGGTCTCTAGATTGCGGAACCGTGGGAGTGTAACAGAGAAGCTGGTCTAGTCCCCTGGGCATGAGCTGTAGGGGCACGCGGAGGAGCTAGGGGCGTTATCCATGTTTTTCGTGGAGCTTCCGCTAGGGGTTTCTTTCGATGAGGAATAAGAGGATGTGGTCTGAGCCACGATTTTGTTTAATTAAATGGGTGGTGCTTCCGCTATGGAGGGGTAAGATTGTAAAAATCACTGACCACTTGCCTCCCCACGATGCACAAAAATCGAGGAACACGCGCGATTATTATAATGGACCTGTGTCCATGACGCTTGGGATCTTACCGAAGACTGGTCGGTTGCCGAACAAAGAGGGGCGAGGGAATCGCCTCGCAAGCCGAAGATGATGACATGAGGAGATTGGCCAGATATATATCGGCATTGAAGGCTAGTCCAGGGGCTACCGAGGGAGTCCTTGATTAGGGGGTCCTCGGATAGTTGACCGTTTGTTCATGGGATGGACTGTATGGGCCGCAAGGTGAGCATCGGATGATCAAAGACCACCTATGCCATATGGAAGCTTCGAGGAGACATGGCTTACTCTCCAAGTTATTAGTCGTAGTTAGGCATGTTTATCTCTTCGGTATGTAACCGACCATGTGTAAACCCTAGGCATCCTCAACGTCTATATAAGCTGAAGGATTTTAGGGTATAGGGACAGAATAGCTCATCTAGGGTTAGCTATTCGATCTCGAGGTAGATCAACTCTGTAACCCCCCATATCATTAATACAACCAAGCAGGATGTAGGGTATTACCTCCATAGGAGGGCCCAAACCTGGGTAAATCTGTGTCACCTTTGTCTCCTATTACCGTCGATTCTAGTCTCACAGTTTGGGACCCCCTACCCGAGATCCGCTGGTTTTTACACCGACAGCGGCCGATGGGTCATGTGCGTAGGGAGGGTTCGGAGGGATGTCAGCGTGGGCCGCCATCCCTGGTGGAGGCGCGGGTGTTGGGTTCTACCATAGGTGCATCGCATGCAAATTAAAATTTCCCTACGCGAAGAACAACTAGGAACATGCTACAGAGATGGATCACAGCTCGTTACCAATAGACGCACAGTGCCGTGCAGCGGAAGTAGAGTTGTGGCAACGCGTTCATGAGGTTCGTCTCCTCCTTGTTCCGATCTCCCTCGAACAACCGGTCGCTGGATCCCACGTACATGTTCGCCGGAGCGGCGTAAGTGCGCTGCCTCTAATGGTATCTGTGCGTGCAAGAGGAACACCGTGTAGCGTACTGCTAGGTCCGGATCACACAGTCTGCAACGAGTGGAGGTGGCTAGTTGCAACACATGCAAAACCCCAATGACAGCATTGAAGCAATCAACCGGATGGGTGTGCCGCACCTCCACTATATATAGGCATCCGACGCGGGCTCAACTCTTGGGTCTCACACGGATCCTAAAGCACACATGTTCCTTCCCTTCAGCACGCGACCCTATAGGTTCTTGTTCACTTGGTCGCGAGTCAGATCACATCCGGCTCGACCAGTCGGTAGCGGCCTCTAGCAAAGCGTGCCGAATCCAAGTGTCCGATGAGGCTGGTTAGGCGAAATAGTACTTCACACTTCTATTCCCTTTGCCACACGATATATGTTGTCGTGCTCAAGGCGTCATGGTCATCCTTGCTGTAGCACGACCTCTTTCTTATTCCGCTGACTTCGAGCAACACTTTGGATTATCTCATAACCCTCATCGCATGGCCATACTTATCCTCGTCGGATCACCCGAGGGGCCCAAAGTATATCTCTCCTCATCAGAGGAGCAATTCCCATCTTCCTCGAGCATGTATTGCAGCATGGATCTGGACAAGCCCAAAACCTACCTTTGTAACTACCCAGTCATGGAGTAGCGTTTGGTCGGACCAAAGCAGGTCTGTCACCATCCCGAGTACATGTGCCATCTTAGGTCTTAGGATATAGAACATATGTTGTACTATAAACTCACATATGACCTATCACTGTGTTTCATAGTTGGGTCTGTCCAACTCATACCTTATCTCGACTCGGATTCGACTACGTCGGATCCGAACAGACCTTTCCGAGTCCATATTATCTGGCTAGCATCCAATGCTACATGGTCAGTGAGAACGAACCATCCACCATGTCATATGCTAGTGAAAGAACAATATGCTCCCTTAGTGGTTTTTATAATTCATGACAACATACATTGTCTCTTGGACTAACACCTCTGTCCAGTATATTTCAGATGATAGTCCATGAAGATCCGAGTTGGGAAAAAGGTTGAGGAGATTGTGGAATTACCCCAAGATGTAGGGAAATATGTTGTCCAAGCTTCAAGCAAGAGGACTTTACATTTCATATTTGTGAGAAATCACTTTGAGTCTATAGGAAAGCCAATACTATTAAAATGGGGTAAAGTTTTGATGGTGAACAATATGCTCAAATGTGCACAAGTGACAGTCACTAAGACATCCACATTCTCTCCCACCAAAGTCTGTCCTAAGCCAAATATACCAAATCGGTGCAACCAACTTTCCTATCCCGGTGCCACCAAGTTTCAAACCCTAGACAGACTTAGCCAAACCCTAACACTTCGGTGTAGCCGACACTGCACTCGGTGCCATCGAGTTGGGTTGCCAACTTTCTGTTATGCAAATTCTCATTTTTGGTGTGACCGAGAATGGTGAATTGGCATCACTGAGTTTTGTAATTCTGACCGTTGGTCACCTTGTCGGTGCAACCGAGAGTTATATATCGGTCCATCCAAGATTCAAAAGTTGCCACTTTTTGTCACTTCGGTACCACCGAGTCTGACTTATTGTGTGTAATGGTTGGATTTTTGGAGATGCCTATATATACCCCTTCGCCACCACCCACTCGATAGAGAAGCACTCAGAACTATTCCATACCTATCCTACTCAGTTTTCTGAGAGAGAACCACCTACTCTTGTGTTGAGGTCAAGATCTTCCACTCCAACCATATGGATCTTGATTTCTAGCCTCCCCAAGTTGCTTTCCACGAGTCCCATCTCTTCTACCAAGCCAAACCTGTGTGAGAGAGATTGTGTGTTGAGGAGTCTATCATCTTGAAGCACAAGATCAAGGAGTTCATCGTCATTACCGAGCCTATTACCTTTTGGACGGTGGTGCCTCCTAGATTGGTTAGGTGTCCTTGGGAGCCTCCTACTTTGTGTTGTGGAGTGAACCAAGAAGTTTGTAAGGGAAAGGAGATCGCCTACTTCGTGAAGATCTACCCATAGTGAGGCTAGTCCTTCGTGGACAGAAGCCGCATGGAATAGTCAAGGTTGCTTCTTCGTGGAACCCTCCGTGGGTAGAGCCCTCCGTGGACTCTCGCGACCGTTACCCTCCGTGGGTTGAAGACTCCATGAACATGGACGTACGATAGCACCACCTATCGGAACCATGGGAAAAATCATCATGTCATCACTTGTGTTTGATCTTCCTATCCCATCTCTTTACTTACATGTGCAAGTTCTTTACTTTCCGCTGCCATACTCGTATACTTGCATGTGTAGGGTTGTTAGACTATCAAGATTTGTTGAAACCATTAAAATGTGCCAACCAAACAACTTGGTAAAATATTATGTTTTAAATTTCCGCGAGTAGTTTATTCACCCCCCTCTAGACACGCCTCTCTCGATCCTACAAGTGGTATCAGAGCTTTGGTCTCCATTGCTTCAGTTTAATCGCCGTGGAGGAATATGGATGTGTCTATAATGGAGAGTTTGAGTTGTAGAGTGCCCATTCTTGATGGAGAGTACTATAGTCAATGGAAGAGTGCCATTATTGATCTTTTTAATAGATTCCATTTGACTAAATATATTGAACAACCCTATGTGCTCCCCATTGATGAATTGCATCCCACACACGAAGAGGAAATTAACATGCTTGGTAACCTAAGAGCTGTCAATCTTATTGTTAGAGGTTTACCAAGATTCGTGCTTTCTCAAATGAAGAACTTTGCATGTGCCTATACCTTATGGACTGATTTGGAGAAATGATATCCAAACCTTTCCTTAGGAAGTCTTAATGAAATTCTTCATAAAACTATTGTTTTTTCACAAAATGAAGCCTAGTGATCCAAACTTTGATAAATTTCTATTTGAGCTCCGTGAACTTTGCGTGCTAAATGAGATTTCACCACTATCAACAACATTATCTTTGAAGCCATTCACATCCATAAACTTGAGCATTGTCATAATCACTATTCTAACGAATCTCTTGTTCTTTATGACGAGGATTTCCCACTTGATGATGACAATGTGGAACATGACTATTATGAAGAAGATGAGTTGTTCGACATCGAGTATGAGAAGATCATGAAGAATCTGAGTCTTATGGCAAACTTTAGAGATTACATGTCTGGAGGAAAAGAGTGGATTCTTGACAGTGGATGTACGGATCATATGACTGGTGATAGAGACATGTTCCAAGAGATCACGCATAATCAAGGTCCTCGATGGTACGTGACCTTTGGAGACAACTCTAAGGGTAAGGTACTTGGCCTTGGTAAGGTGTCCATATCTCATGATAGCTCTATTCAAAACGTCATGCTTGTTGAATCCCTTGGCTATAATCTTCTTTTTGTATCTAGACCTGCCGACTTTGGTTTCACTGTTATATTTACGGAAATTGATTGCCAAGTGTTTCATCGAGATGATCATAAAATGGTCTTTACCGGTTTCCGTAGAGGTGATCTATACATTGTTGATTTCACTAAAAGATCCAAGACTCGCACTTGTTTAATTGCAAAATCTTCTAAAGGTTGGCTTTGGCATAGAAGACTTGGACAGGTAGGCATGCAAAATCTAGATAAGATAATCAAAGGTGATCATATACTTGGAGTTCAATATGTTATATTTGACAAAGATAGACTTTGTAGTGCTTGTCAAGCTGGAAAGCAAGTAGGTGGAAGTCATCCCGTTAAGAATATCATGACTACTAGGAGACCACTCGAGTTACTTCACATGGATCTTTTTGGTCCCAATGCTTACAAGAGTCTCGGTGGAAATTCCTATGGTCTAGTTATAGTTGATGATTTTTCCAGATTTATGTGGGTATTCTTTCTTGATGATAAGTCATAGGTTCAAAAGATCTTCATGAACTTTTCTCGCAAAGCGCAAAATCAATTCGAAGTGAAGATCAAGAAGGTTCAGAGCGATAACGGATCGGAGTTCAAGAACACCCATGTGGATACCTTTCTTAACAAAGAAGGTGTCTCACATGAGTTCTCGGCTACGTACACACCTCAACAAAATGGAGTTGTTGGGAGGAAGAACCGGTCACTCATTGAGATGGCAAGAACGATGCTTGAGGAATATAAGACGCCAAGACACTTTTGGGCAGAAGCCGTTGAAACAACATGTCATGCCACAAACTAACTTGACTTGCACAAGCTTCTCGGCAAAACGACATACGAGCTACTCACCAGTAACAAACCCCAAGTCGGATACTTTCAGGTATTTGTCTCAAAGTGCTACATTCTTGATAAGCATCGTGGTACTAAATTTTCCCCTAAATCTCATGAAGGATTCCTACTTGGTTACGGATCGAACTCTCACACTTACTCGAAAAGTTGAAGAGACGGTAGATGTGAAGTTTGATGAATCTAATGGTTTGCAAGTCAAACAATTGACAAATGATGTAGGTGATAAGGATCCTTCGGAAGCCATACTAGATCTACCCATTGGCAAGATTCGTCCCATGGAGGTGAAAGAAAGTACTTCACGTCAAGGTGAACCTCAACACGACATGGAGGTATCCACAAGCGGTACTAGACAAGATGATGAAGAGGAGGAGGTGCATCATGAAGATCCACCACAACCACCTTCACCACCACCTAAGGGAACGACACCTTCAACAACAACGAAGATGAACGAGATGATAATGAAGAAGAAGAAGCTCCACCATCCAACAATCGGAAGTTGACCCGTGTTCGAGCTCAAGTGACCAAGAACCATCCCCCTAAACCAAATCGGTTGGTGATATACAAACAGGGAGAATCACTAGCTCTAAAACCCGTCTAGCTAACTTCTATGAGCATTATTCTTTCATCTCTAGCATTGAGCCCTTAAATGTAGAACAAGCTCTTGAAGACACGGATTGGGTGAACGCAATGCATGAAGAGCTACACAACTTCGAGAGGAACAAAGTGTGGACCCTCGTGGAGAAACCCGAAGATGAGCACAACATCATCGAAACCAAATGGGTGTTTCAGAACAAACACGACGAAGATGGTCAAGTCGTACCCAACAAGGCTCGTCTTGTAGCCCAAGGATATACGCAAGTCGAAGGTATGGACTACGGTGAGACTTACGCCCCCATTGCTAGACTTGAAGCTATTCGTATTCTTCTTGCTTATGCTAATCACCATGACATCACACTCTATCAAATGGATATTAAAAGTGCATTTTTAAATGGTGAAATAGAGGAAGAATTTTATGTTAAGCAACCACCTAGTTTTGTGAATCCTAAGAAACCTAATCATGTTTACAAGCTACGCAAAGCTCTTTATGGTCTTAAGCAAGACCGTCGTGCTTGGTATAAATGCTTAACGAAATTTCTCATCAAAAAAGGTTTTGAAATTGGTAAGATTGATGCAACCTTGTTCTCTAAGAGAGTTAATGGAGAATTATTTGTGTGCCAAATCTATGTGGATGATATTATCTTTGGTTCCACTAACCCTCAATCTAGTGAAATATTTGGAAGGTTGATGTCCCAGAAGTATGAGATGTCTATGATGTGTGAGCTGAAAATCTTTCTTGTATTGCAAATCGAGCAATCAAGAGAAGGAACTTTCATTTCTCAAACTAAGTACACCAAGGACTTAATCAAGAAGTTCAACATGCAGGATTGCAAAGGTATGAAAACCCCTATGCCCACTAGTTGACATGTTGACCTTACCAGGGAGGATGAACTAGTTGATCAAAAAGTTTATCGATCTATGATAGGTTCTTTGTCATATCTATGTGCATTTCGTCCCGATATTATGCTTAATGTTTGCATGTGTGCTAGATATCAAGCTGCACCTAAAGAGTGTCATCTTTTGGCTGTGAAACATGTTGTGAGATACTTGATACAAACACCAAACTTTGGCATTTGGTATCCCAAGGGATATTATTTTGATCTTGTTGGCTATTCCGATTCGGACTATGGCGGAGACAAGGTTGATATAAAATCCACCTCGGGTACTTTTAAATTTTTAGGTAGATCTCTTATGTCTTGGTCCTCCAAGAAACAAAACTCGGTATCTCTATCTACTACCGAAGCTGAGTATATTGCTGCTGGATCTTGTTGTCCGCAATTACTATGGATGACACAAACGCTTAAGGATTATGATATTCATGTTAAAAATGTTCCATTACTTTGTGACAATGAAAGTGCTATTAAAATTGGACATAATCCTGTGCAACATTCTCGAACCAAGCATATCCAAGTTCGACATCATTTCATTCGTGATCATGTTGCCAAAGGAGATATCAATCTTAAGCATGTTCGTACTAACAAGCAATAGGAAGATATCTTTAATAAGCCACTTGATTAGAAGACATTTTGTCATTTGAGGAGTGAGTTGAACATCATTGATGCTTCAAACTTGAGCTAGACTCACTCGGTTGCAAGCAAGGAAATGAGCTTAATTATTGTCTCCATGATCCCATAACTCATTATCATATGCCATGGAATTCTATGCTCCCTTGTATTGCATCTAAACTTTTGTAGGTACTTGGAAGAACTTCATTTCACAAGATTGCTATCAACTCCAATAATAAGCAATCTTGTCATTACCAAGTATCCATAGAACTATCCTTGACATATACTTGATCTTAGTTGCAAATCTATAAGTGGTATCACGTCAATAGGATATATCCATTGTTCTTCCTTGCATGACTAACCTTGGTAGGTGATGAGTGTACTAGAATGAGAAGGAATGCTTCAAACTCAAGATGATCTTCATCAACCTCAAGCATCCTCAACAAAAGTTAACCTACGATCAACGTCATCAACATCATTCAAAGGTATGTACTCATATCCTTGAAAAGGCTTTACTCCAAGTCATGGGCTAAAGCAACTCAAGAGATATGAATACATCAAAATGCTTAATCGAAAAATGGTAACCCCATTTTGAGCTTAAACGATGAGTATGACCTATGATCAAGTATTCTTGCTTGGCTCCTAAGTCAATATACTCTAATATAGGTGACCTACTCACCGCCCATCATTTAGTTAAGTAACTTGTGTGGTTTGCTCTCTTATTACATGATTTCTCGTAACCACTCAAATCTTATCTATTTGATGTCCTTTGTAAATCTTTTGCATTTTCCTTTTTGAAACAATTACATTTGTCTATCTGGAACAAAATCTTGGTTTATCTTTTGGCGTCACTGATATAAATAAACTCCGTCCTACCGAATTCACAAATAAGCTGCAACACACAAATCTCGGTACAATCAATTTATTAATCTTGGAGCCACCGATTCTCTTGAAGTTCAAATTTTATGTTTTCCTGAACCAGTTTACTTTGCTTACTGTTCCCGAGACAATCCTGTTCCTTCAATGACCCATTCTAAAAAAAACAGGGAGAGAAGCTACATTCAATGATTCTCTTAGTCTTTTATTGGACCCTACTTTCAATGACCCTTGATCTCCAGGATCCCTTCCTATCAGTGATCCCTGTCACTACTCTTGAGTTTGACCTTTTTGGTACTTTATGCCAAAGGGGGAGAATATCAAAGCTTCATGCTAAAGGGGGAGTCACATACTTATGCAAAAGGGGATATATGATTTAGGGGCAGAGGAAAATACATAATACCTAAAGGGGAGAGAAAACTACTGTTGAATTTTGATATCTTACTTTTCTCACCCTATCCAATCCCAATATCTACATGCTAAGATTCAGGGGGAGAGGATGAACTACTACTTTCATATCTAAAGGAGAGAAAGTTCTAAAGAATTTATGCCTAAGGGGGAGACATATTAATCTTAAGGATTATCATACTTTATATGTTCTCCATATCTTGGTATCTTTGAGTTCTATTTGCTTTTGCTTAGTAGAATACT
The DNA here is from genome assembly GCA_022496015.1 of Hordeum marinum. NCBI lineage: Eukaryota > Viridiplantae > Streptophyta > Magnoliopsida > Poales > Poaceae > Hordeum > Hordeum marinum. The sequence goes on from CM039678.1 coordinate 475,766,012, forward strand.
CTTGTGTTTCCTAACATTGTTTTCTCAAGTGTGTCTCTACTACTAGAATGTTCAAGAGCTCTAGGTAAGTATATGCATCACATCTTTGATCAACATGATCTCTTGCTTCTTGCACATATTGTTTGCAAGAGTGAAGTCTTGATCAAGGATATATATTTCATTCACATATATTGATGCATATAGCCATGATACAAATGACTCCTTATATCCCTTCATCCATATGTGTGTCCATGCATACCAAAGCAAATATCCTTTAAAGGACTACACACACTTAGGGGGAGCAAATCTAAGTCATGTGTTTCTCAAAGTCTTCATTGCATCCGTGCATATCATCATTTGAAGTTTTGATTGTATGTTTTCATCAATTACCAAAAAGGGGGAGATTGAAAACACAATATGCTCCCTTGGTGGGTTTGATAATTCATGACAACATACATTGTCTCTTGGACTAACACCTCTATCTAGTATATTTCAGATGATAGTCCATGAAGATCTTAGTTGGCAAAAAGGTTGAGGAGATTGTGGAATTACCCCAAGATGCAAGGAAATAGGTTGACCAAGCTTCAAGCAAGAGGACTCTACATTTCATATTTGTGAGAAATAACTTTGAGTGTATAGGAAAGCCAATACTATTAAAAGGGGGTAAAGTTTTGATGGTGAACAATATGCTCAAACGTGCACAAGTGACAGTCACCAAGACATCCACATTCTCTCCCACCAAAGTCTGTCCTAAGCCAAATATACAAAATCAATGCAACCAAACTTTCCTATCCCGGTGCCACCGAGTTCCAAACCCTAGAAAGACTCAACCAAGCCCTAACACTTTGGTGCAGCCGACACTGCACTCGGTGCCATCGAGTTGGGTTGCCAACTTTTTGTAACGCAAATTCTCATTTTCGATCCGGCCGAGAATGATGAATCGGCATCATCAAGTTTGGTAATTCTGACCGTTGGTCACCTAGTCGGTGCAACCGAGAGTTATATATCGGTCCATCCGAGATTCAAAAGTTGCCACTTTTTGTCACTTCGGTACCTCCGAGTTTTGCACTTCGGTGTCACAGAGTCTGACTTATTGTGTGTAATGGTTGGATATTTGGAGATGCCTATATATACCCCTTCGCCATCCCCCACTCGATAGAGAAGCACTCATAACTATTCCATACCTATCCTACTCAGTTTTCTGAGAGAGAACCACCTACCCTTGTGTTGAGGTCAAGATCTTCCACTCCAACCATATGGATCTTAATTTCTAGCCTCCTCAAGTTGCTTTCCACCAGTTCCATCTCTTCTACCAATCCAAATCAGTGTGAGAGAGATTGTGTGTTGAGGAGTCTATCATCTTGAAGCACAAGAGCAAGGAGTTCATCGTCATTACCGAGCCTATTACCTTTTGGAGGGTGATGCCTCCTAGATTGGTTAGGTGTCGCTTGAGAGCCTCCTACTTCATGTTGTGGAGTGAACCAAGAAGTTTGTAAGGGCAAGGAGATCGCCTACTTCGTGAAGATCTACTCATAGTGAGGCTAGTCCTTTGTGGACGGAAGCCACATGGAATAGTCAAGGTTGCTTCTTCATGGAACACTCCGTGGGTAGAGCCCTCCGTGGACTCTCGTGACCGTTATCCTCCGTGGGTTGAAGACTCCATGAACGTGGGCGTACGATAGCACCACCTATCGGAACCATGGGAAAAATCATCGTGTCATCACTTGTGTTTGATCTTCCTATCCCATCTCTTTACTTACATGTGCAATATCTTTACTTTCCGCTACCATACTCGTAGACTTGCATGTGTAGGGCTGTTAGACTATCTAGACTCATTGAAACCATTAAAATATGCCAAGCAAACAACTTGGTAAAGGATTAGGTTTTAAATTTCTGCTAGTAGTCTATTCACCCCCCTCTAGACGCGCCTCTCTTGATCCTACAGCTAGTCTAACTTGTGGCGCGTCCACACATCCCTTCCGACTAGGGACCATTTAGGACAAGTTATCATACAATGCATAGTCTCACAAACAATTCACATACTTATTAATACACATCATTGATAATGTCCAAAGACTATCTTTATTCATAAACACAAAGGAAATATCATCATACATGATTGCCTCTAGGGCATATCTCCAACAGCGGGGTGGGGCAAAGTTAGCCGCGGTTGGAGTGGTCAATGTCGGTTGAAGGTTCGCGCGCTAGATTCGCTTTGTCCAGCGTGCTGGAGCGGGCGCACCAAATATACCGCACATGATGCAGTTTTTTCTAGCACGCTGACTCCTGTTTACAGCGCACGGTATTATTGCACGGCTGCTGAAGCGTTACTTTCGCCTGCACATGCTATATGGCCTATTTTTATAACGCCCCATTTATTTAGCGCCTCTGTTGGATGCTCTAATGAACAAAACTACCATATGATGAAAAACAATGTATATTACATAAATTTACATGGTTTTCCATGATGCTCATACACACTTTATTACAATAGAGTGTGGAAAAGCTTGCCATATTAATAAAAAAACTAAAAAAAACACAAATGTGAACATATAAGATAGAACAAGAAACTTTCTACAAAATTGCCATTGGGCATGAATAATAAAACAGTAATAAAATATTTTCACTAAGTAAATGAAACTCAAAGTTTTGATGTGAATAAAAGTATTTTTGCCATGGAAAAAATGGAGTAAAAATTTTCCATGGAAAAGTAAATGAAAAATTGCCATGGAACACAAGTATATTTACCATGTTACATAGTAAAAATTTGCCATGTTCCAAAAAATGTAATTTTTCTATAATGTTTAAATTAAAATTGACATGCTCTTTACAATTAATTTTCCTTGGCAAAATAAAGGAAAATTTGCCATGTCGTTAAAAAATATGTCATGGCAGAAAAAAGGAGTAAAATTTGCCATGGCAAAAATAGTGTAATTTTTGCCATGGAAAAATAAAAATTGTCATGGCTACACAAGTATCTTTGCCATGCTACATATTAAAATTTGTCATGTTCTGGAAATGTAGATCTGCCATCATATTTAAATGAAAATTGCCATGCTCTATACAATAAATTTGCCATGTCAAAAAAAATTAAGTAATTTTTTCCATGCCGTTAGTAGTAAACTTGCCATGCCGTTAGTAGTAAACTTGCCATGCCGTTAGTAATAATTTTTTTCCATGCCGTTAGTAGTAATTTTTTCCTGTGAATAAAAATATATTTTTGCCATGCCCCATGAACTACAATTGCCATGCCCTGTCCAGACATTTGCCAAAAACATCTTAACTCTGCCATGACAAGTTTGTCATGTTTTTGTACATCTGTAACTTTGCCATGTTTTTGAACATGACAATGTTGCCATGACAAGTTTGTCATGTTTTCAGATAAAAAGTGACATGACAAATCACATGAATGTTGTCATATATAGCACTTGTGATTGTTTATGAACAAGGACAAAGATTAAAAATTGCCATGAACTTTGCAAAATATTGTCAAGGCAAAAAACTTGCATCACAGACGAATATGTGATATATGACAGATGCTAATTGAACAAATTATTTAACAAGACACGAAAACAAGAATATGCAATATGTGGGAAAAATGGCATAGACAGTTAACTGCATAGTTGCCCATGCATGTGTTATCGATGGTGATTACAAACCAAAAAAATGCTACAATTCTCTGTCGCCTAATCTCCTCTTAACAAGCATGATTCACTAAACAACACTCACAGTTCAGTCTTAACAAGTATGAGTTGCACAAAATCTTAACAATCCATGTTGGTAATTTTGAAAACCCCATGAGTAGGTTATACCAGGGCGAGGGTGTTGACTAGGAAGGTATGGCATCCTTTGGTCTTGACGAGCTGCAAGATGCTACAAGCGGGGCCATCCCACCGCATTGGTCACTGGTGCTAGTGGTCGTGCAGGAGCAGACCACGCCTGCACGCCATGGTGGCCGCTTCAGCCATCTCCTCTCCTCACGAGAAACATCGACTGGAGGGGATCATCGATGGCGTCGGCGATGTGGTGTATGAGCTCCTCCTCTCCTCGCACGGCGACGACGGGCAGCGTCGCTGTGACCCTCGCCATCTCCAAAGATGCACACAGTCATGCATGACCGCCGCACCTCGCTATAACCCCTCCACCTCTGACGAGGCAGAGCCGAGCCGCACACTACATACTCCGGGGGAGCTCGCCAGGATCTGCGAGCTCATACCAGCGACGCCATCGGTAGGATCATCAGAAGTGGAGATTTCGACCGGGGGGAGGCGAAAAAGGAAGTGGGGTAGGTGATCAAGTGGATAGAGTGGGTGAAAGGGCATGGGTGGGTGATGAGGAAAGGAGGGAGGAGACGTGGTCGTTCGGCCGGTCTGGTAAAATCCCGAACGATTTTTTCTTCTGACTTGGCAGTGGCACATGCTCTAAGATTAGTGCAGGTGCATCTGACAGAAGCTAAACCATTTTTATTTTTGCGGAAAAAGGGAGCTAAATCGTTCAGGTTGAAAGTCAACAAAAACAAGTCGTTCGGGAGTTATTGGTTCCGTGTTTATATTGGCTGACCTCTAAAACTGAGGGAAATAATTACTATCAATCTACTGGTTCAGGCTGGGGCGTCCGCCACCACTAGTGCGTGCCGCGTGTCCTCTATGAGCCGGTGCACCCCTCTACTCTTTCTTGCATCGTTTAGTCGAGTTGATCCTTCCTTATCTCACTTTTGTCGCTCATCTCTCTCCGTCATCCCTTTGTGCGTGGTCATAGGTGGACACCAACTCACGCGCACATGAGGTCACACCTCGTTGGCTGTCGGACACGTCCACTACTACCACCGGCAGCTACAGGGCTACATCGGAGCTCCCGAGCTTGGCACAGTCTGACCGACCTCCTCCATGCAGTTTACAACCATCACTGGCCAATTGCGACGACGACGAGCGAGGGCGATGTTGCCATGACACGCGTCGGCAACGGTGGGCGGCGTTAATGAAGCAACATCTTTGTTGCAATAAATTATAAAACATCAACTATGTTGCAAAAATGATGCGCAAAAGAAAAAAATGTTATAAAAAATTTCTGTAACATGACCTTTGTTGCAAAAGTTTCATCCGTAACAGTATCTATGTTGCAAAACGACGAACAAAAGAAATTATGCAACCTGACCTGTGTTGCAAATTTTTTCTGCAACATGACCTTTGTTGCAAAACTTTCTTCCCCAACAATACCTTTGTTGCAAAAAGACAAAGAAAAAAATTCTGCAACCTGACCTATGTTGCAAAAGTTTTCTGTAACATGACCTTTGTTGCAAAGGTTTCTTCCACAACATTACCTATATTGCAAAAAGACAAAGAAAAAGTTTCTACAACCTGACCTATGTTGCAAAAGTTTTCTACAACATGACCTTTGTTGCAATGATTTTTACGGCACGACCTGTGATGCAAATGTTTCTGCAACATTACCTTTGTTACAAAAATAAAGAAAGCCGCTCGGCTGCTCGATGACATTGGATCTAAGGGCTCGCGGCCTGGCTGATCTTTTAAAAAGACACTACCAGAATCGCCCCCTACGCCGACGACCGATATCCGTCGGCGTAGATCCAAACACCGTCGGCGTAGGCCTATGCCGACGACCACCGTCAGCGTAGGACCGTCGGGACGCGTGCGTCGGCGTACTCACGTAGTTTCATCGGCATAGGGAAACCATCGGCATAGGTTACGATGCCAACGTTCGGTCGTATGACCGTCGGCGTAGATAGGCCGTCGGCATCCTTTTTCACGTAACGGCGGTTGACGGCGCCGTTCGAGTATGTCAACCAACCGGCGGCATCCACGTGTCAGGTCTATGCCGACAGTTACACCGTCGGCATAGGTTAGGAGCTACGCCGACGCGGTAACCGTCGGCGTAGCCCTGCCATGTGGTAGCTCCTGGTGCTCTCGGAGGGAGGGCTACGCTGACGGTTACACTGTCAGCATAGATCAGGATCTACGCCGATGGTGTAACCGTCGGCATAGCCTTGCCCCGTGGCAGCTCTTGGTGCTCTCGGAGGCAGGGCTATGCCGACGGTTACACCGTCGTAACCGTCGGCATATGTACTGATTTCTTTTAATTTCTCGATAATATACAGTACAAAGATATCACAAATAATAAAACACACACACACACACACACACACACACACATATATATATATATATATATATCACAGATCCACATCATTATCACCACAACATAAGTATTGTCATCACAACATAAGTGAAATCAACAAAACATACATCGAAACAACATAACATAAGTCGGAACAACATGACATAAGTCCATCCATAATATAAATGCATGAAAGATACAAGTCACGACCACCACCACCCAGAGGCTTAAGCGCCAGGAGGTCCACCACCAAGTTCGTTACCGGCAAGACCGCCAAAGCCAAGGTCGTGACTACTACCAGCACCGCTACCGGCAAGACCGTCACTGCCACCTCCTTGGTGGATCGGAGTGACCGGGCTCCGTGACTCTAGAGTGATGCCATAATTGTCACCACCACCAACGGAGGATCGATTGGTTTCGTGCATGTTTGAAAAGAGATGTTAAAGAGATATATGATTATGTTGAATACACGATAAGTAGTTGAATATTTTCAGCATGTACTAACAGGAGTCGGAAAGTGTTGTGCCACAAATTCCTCAAAGATAAGCAGCATTGGTTGTTCTCTAGTAGGTGGTGGTGGTGGTTCCATTACAGGAACCGTGTGGGCCGCCATGGACTCAAAAACTAGCTGCACGTTAGTTGACCAAGCACACACGAAGGATATAAGAAATTAAAATTAAAATGTGAAATTCAAATGAAAGGGGCTAAACTAACCTTCATTATGTGACTGGCGTGGTCCGAGACTGTTGCAACTCTCGCGTTCCACGCCGTGGTCTCCTGACGTTGGTACTCCATGTAGGCCTTGAATATGACATAATGAAACTCATAGAAACATCTTGATGTGGAAAATAAAATGAGAACAAGGAAGATAAGAGGTAAAATTCTTACAGAGTGTTTCTGGGCTAGGAGGGATAGTGAGTGTGCACTGGGCCACTAGTCGTCCCGAGCTACGGGCTCAGGCTCGGGTTGGTAACTCGGAGCTGTGTGTAGGAGATAGAAGAAGCGACCACATCATCCAGAATTGCCTGTCGACCATGACTCTTCGGCCCTATGCCGACCACCGCCCTGTTGTCCGTAGCCTCTTTTATGGGGTCAGGATTGCACCCCAGATACACCTTCCTGTAGGTCTCAAGGTGCTCGCCGGACTTGCCGTAGTACTTGTCCTTGCCATCCTTGGGCTTAGTACGCACATGGGCTAGCTCCCACGCCTCCATGTCTAAGAGCGGCCGCTTCAATTTCTCCTCCTGCACCACCAAACACCAACAAACAGAGGTTAGTCATACATAGAAGAAGAAGAATGTTTCATGTACATAGATATACCTGAACTTTCTTGTGGTTCCAGTGGTTCCGGTTTCCCTGACTATGTGTTTCATCAGTCCCTCGATTAGCCTGGTTTTGAATGCTTTTAGCAGCCCACTTTTCATCATCACCGAGCCACATATCAACCAATGCCTCCCATGATTCTTTTTTTTTTCAAAACACCAACCAGGACATGCCTACATAATGAAAGCATAGTGGCATGTCGACACGAAACAATGAAATTTACCACAAACATCGGAATGAAAAGTCTGTTATACTTACCAACATGCATTGATCCTTAGTTAAGGTAAGCTACTCCTCCCGCACGAAATCCTTGGGCATCTTCATGTTACGATAGTTTTAATAATATTCTGAGATGGCCACCCAACGCACGTCGTAGTGGATCTGGCGGGCCTGCTTCTTTGCAGCTCTCTAAAATAGCTTGTAGGCAATGGGCTTGTTCTCCTCAAGAACTCGATAGTATTTCTACAGTTATTCATAAAAATAGAATGGAAGAAGCCATGAGTCAGATCATTCGATGAAAAACTATGTACGAAACTCAAGACTCATGCTTCTGAAGAGAACTTACCCAAAAATTTGTTTCCATGGCCTTAGCATTATGATATCATGTGGCTCATCACTCCAACCTATCTATAATTTTTTACGATGGCATGCTATTATATTATATGTTTTGGATGTTTTATATGCATTATTATTCTGTTTTATATTATTTTGGGGACTAACCTATTAATCTAGAGCCAAGTGCCAATTTCTGTTTTTCCTTGTTTTTGAGTTTTGCAGATATGGGATATTAAACGGAGTCCAAACGGAATAAAACCTTTGGAAGGACTTTTTCTGGAAGGAAACAAGTTGATCAAGCTTGGATTGCACGTGAGGGGAGGTGCCACGGCGCCACAAGCCTGCTAGGCGCGGGCCCCCTGGCCGCGCCTAGCAGGCTATCACTCCTTGGGAGGTCTCCTAACCCTATTCTTTGGCCTATAAATACCCAAATATTCCCCAACATCAAAAAGAGCCACTCAAATACTTTGCCGCTGCCAAAATCCTCCATTCCTGAGAGATCCAATCTTGGAGCCTTTTCCGGTAATCTGTCGGAGGGGGTTTCGATCACGGAGGGTATCTACGTCAACTCCATTGCCCCTTTGATGATGCGTGAGTAGTTCACCATAGGCCTACGGGTCCATAGCTAGTAGCTAGATGGCTTCTTCTCTCTCTTTGATCTTCAATACCATGTTCTTCATGATCTTCATGGAGTTCTATCCGATGAAATTCTCTTTTGTGGTGTGTTTGTGAAGATCTGATGAATTGTGAGTTTATGTTCAGATTATCCATGAATCTTATTTGAATCTCCTCTGAATTCTTATTTGCATGATTTCATATCCTTGTAAGTCTCTTCGAGTTATTGGTTTGGTTTGGCCAACTAGATTGGTAATTTTTGCAATGGGAGATGTGCTTGGTTTTGGGTTCAATCTTGCGGTGTCCTCACCCAGTGACATACTAGGGGTAGCGAGGCACGTATTGTATTGTTTCCATCAAGGGTAGAAAGATGGGGTTTTCATCATATTGCTTGATTTTATCCCTCTACATCATGTCATCTTTCTTAATGCGTTACTCTGTTCTTCATGAACTTAATACTCTAGATGCAGGCAGGAGTCGATCAATGTGTGGAGTAATAGTAGTAGATGCAAAATCGTTTCGGTCTACTTGTCACAAACGTGATGCCTATATGCATGATCATTGCCTTGGATAACTACATGATTATTCGCTTTTCTATCAATTGCTTGAGAATAATTTGTTTACCCACCATGATATTTGTCGTCAAGAGAGAAGCCTCTAGTGAAGTCTATGTCCCCCGGTGTCGGTGTCAAAACCGACAGATGTCGGGTAGGGGTCCTGAACTGGGAGACTAGAATTGGCGGTAACAGGAGACGAAGGGGACAAGGATTTACCCAGGTTCGGTCTCTCCAATGGAGGTAATACCCTACGTCCTGCTTGGTTGTATTGATAATATGGGGTGATACAGAGTTGATCTACCTCGAGATCCAATAGCTAACCCTAGATGAGTTGTTCTCCCTCTATACCCTAAAACCCTCCGGCTTATATAGGTGCCAAGGATGCCTAGGGTTTACACATGGTCGATTACATGCCGAAGATATAAACATGCCTATTTACTACATCAAACGTGAAGTGCAAGCTGTGCTTCCCGAAGCTTCCATCCTGGAGACTAGGCCTTCAAATCTTCTGGTGTTCAGTAAGTAGCCTTCATAGTCCGGCCCATAACAATAGGTCGGCTATCTGAGGACCCCCTAATCCAGGACTCCCTCAGTAGCCCCCGAACTTGCCTCCAACACCAAGGGTCTTCAGCTGCAATTGCTTCACGAACAGAGTCTTCGGCTTGCGAGGTGAGTTCCTTCCTGCCGAACCATAGTTCGGCCTCCGATGACAAGTAGTTTCCCACATAGTGGACGTACGAATACTATAAATTAATTGGCTTTGAAGGCCAAATGTTGGGGGCAGGGGGGACGCTCCTCTGACGGCCTCTCTAACGAAAGGCTACGACCCACCACGACCGCTAGGCTAGTTACATAGACTTGATTTGCGGTTCGAGGCCGTTTAAATCATAATGATCTATCAATATACTGGTCGTGTCCCGTTTTACATGGGATATACTGAATCATGCGCACGCAACGGCTCGCACGTCTCGGGAAGTGGAGGGATTCACGGTGCGGCAAGGGGAGTCCAAATCGATAGGCCTCATAAAAAAAGGAGGAAAACCCCAAAGGCTTTTCACGCTCTCCATTTGACTTCTCTGCCTCCAATTCCCTTGTGCCTCCAAAGCACAAATCTAGGTCTCTTCGCCCCCACCTCCGAGCTCATCAATGGCGGGGTCCAACGGCTAATGGGAAGCTTCCATAGTGACCGACCAGGACATTCTCGACCTCAAGAAGGCTAGCTACCTCCCCGCAACCATCCCTCACCACACAGCAGAGGAGGGCCAAGTGATCCCCACCCCCAAGATAGGCGAAAGGGTGGTGTTCATCCCCCACTTCATCAGGGGGTTGAGCTTCCTTCTCCACCCCTTCGTCAGGGGGGCTGATGTTCTTCTACGGCCTCGACTTGCATGACCTCCTGCCAAACTCCATCATGCACATCTCGGCGTTCATCCTCATCTGCGAGGCCTTCCTGCGCATTGAGCCACACTTTGGGCTCTGGCTGCAGGTCTACAACATCAAGCCCAAGTGCGTCGGGGGCAAGCACACGGATTGCGGCGGGGCCGTCATCGGCAATCTCACCCGCATCGGGTGGCCGTCAGGCACCCTCATCGACACCATCAAGGGGTGGCAAAAGGAGTGGTTCTACATCACCGAACCACAAGAAGAGGGTCAGCACCCCACTGCCGCATTGAGATCCGGTCCCCCTACTAGACTGGCTTCATGGCTCAAAAAGGGCCTTGTCTGGGGACCAAGCAAGGAGGTGCCCGACCTGCAGAAGTGCATTAGCTCCATGGTCAAGGAGGGCACCAAGTTGACCGATGTGGTCCAGGTGATGCTCCGAAGATGCATCCTCCCCTACCAGCATCGAGACACCCCCGTGTGGGCTCGAGAACTCGAAGCCGAGCCCACAGTCTGGAACCTCTTCCGCACTACGCGGGAGAAGTTGTGGAAGGCGCTCTTCAAATCAATGAAGAGTTGGCCATCCGAGGAGGAGGACAAGGGTCTGCACGTTGCCAAGCCTAATTCCAAGGTATGATATACCCTAGCTTGGTCGGCTTTATTATATAGAAGATTCATAACCCCTTACCCAGTTTGTCTTTGCAGAGATGGCTGAAGAAAGCCGTCAACATTAACAGTCCGGTGCCTCAGCACAAAGACGAGAGGACCGGGCTGTTAGCCAAAATTCTCGTGGTGAAGCCTTACGATGCTCCCACGAAGAAAGTGAAGAAGAAACCAGGCCAGGCTGGCATCCGCATCAGGAACCAGCCTGATGCCGCATTCGAGGATACCCCTGCCACCTCAAATTAGGAGGAGGCTGAGGAGGAGGAAGAGGAAGAATAGGAGGAGGAGGAGGCCGAGGTCGAGGGAGAGGGGGGAGGCGAGTCCCCCCACGCCAAGAAGAAAGCGGCCGGGGGGACTGTCCGGGGCAGGTCGCTTCTCCTGCCCATAAGAGGGTGTGGCAGACGCGGGTGGTTCTGTCCGACGATAGTTCGGACTCGGGCACCGTGTCCAAAGACCTCGAGGAGGTTCCACGAAGGATCCTATGGGTGAAGCCCCCATCCAGGTTAGGATCCGTAGACCCTCCTATTAATTACGAATAGATTTAGAGTTTGCTAATACGTAGGTTATTGGCCTTGCAGCCCCCCGCGCATTATCCCCCCTAGGTGTTATCGGACAGGGAGACCCCACTCGCCATACCGGCAGAGAGCGGGGATGCCTCGCATCCCACCACTCCAGGTGCCATGAAGGACGCCGTGGAGGTGTCGTCCTAGCCCACTTCTATGAAGGCGGACACTGGTGGCGAGGGAGATGGCACCATGGCCGAGGCTAACGCCTCGCCACTAAAGACCGGGGGGCAACACCCTGCCTGGATATCGAGGAGGCTGGACAAGCGGGCGTTCAGACCCCTCCAAAAACATCTCCGGAGCCCACTATGCCTCCGGAGGCACCGGTCTAATCCCTGGTGGGTGATCGGCAAATCCGATCATCACCGGCAGCACCGACCAATAGGTGGTCGGCCATGGAGGAGGCTCTCTCGAGAGCCTTCATCCCCGAGGATCTAAAGAGCATCCAGTCCATTGACAGCAGACCGAAGGAGGCCTTCAAAGGTCTCCTTGCGGGTTTTCAAGTAAGTCACGGATGTGTTTATTTTGCAAGGATTTTATTTATTCGCAATGTATACATGGCAACCCCCGAGCCCTAGGTGACGTGAAAAAGCTCACCTAGGGGTCATATCTGAAACCAATACCAAACTAGATGCACCTTAAGTGTCGAGAGTGTGAGAATAACCCGTCATATGATTGGATTGACTATAATTCGGGAATTGAGAGCCCGTGTAATGTATTAAATGTGTGTAATGCAAGCTTCGTCATCGGCGGAGGCCATAAATGGCGCCGAGCTGGAAGAGCTAAATCGTAAGCCGAAGCGCTCCAAAGATGAAGCTGAGGCCCTTAACCAAAGGCTCGACGAGGCTCAAGGTATGTCAAAAAATAATCCGAATGCCTTTATCTGAGCTCTATAGTCCGAATACTGTCAATGCAGCTTCTTCAAATTGTATAATGCATACGCAACCTCGGCGAAGGAGGTGGAGAGGCTCAAGACTGAGCTTCAGCACGCGAAGGATGAGACGACCGCCGAGTGGGAGGCTGCTAAGGAAACGAGTGTGGCCCTTTCTGCCATGCTAGCCACTAGTGGCAAGCATGAAGCTCGCGTGGCAGAGGTGTAACAGGAGCTCAAGGATGCGAGCAAAATATGCGAGGCCTTGGAGGAGAAGAATAAGGCGAGCTCGACTGAACTGTCCACCATGAAAACCAAACTCTAGAAGGAGCGGATGGACAGACGGTTCTACGAGGAGCAAGTGCGCCAGGCCAAGGAAATAGCAGATGGTAAGCCATACTCACTAAAGTGCGTATTCGGGGATAGTAGATTCATGTTGATTACCCGGGTGTGGCGATCCTTAGGCACATCCTCCGATCTCCAGAAGAGTGTGGCGAATGCCAATCGGCTGGTTGCCTCGTGGGGAGAAGGAGATGAAGCTCGTCTATTCTGGGCACAGTTCGAAGCCCCCGAGCGCCCTCCTCTTTTGGTGGAGCAGCTGAAACAGCTGATGGAGCTACACCAGATGGCGGAGCCAGCCATGAAGGACCTCTGCATCTGCTTATGGCTCGGCGAGCCGCTACCAAGCAGCTACTTTGCCCTGGTGCAGAAGTTGATCGCTGCTTCGCCCCGCCTCGACACCGTCAAGCGCTCCTCCTGCATCGAAGGAGTCCGGATGGCCTGCCAAGGCCAAAGTGCACTAGCCGGGACTAAATCCGATAAAGGTAGCCACCGACCCGCCGCCACCCGGGAAGGAGATTCGATGCCCCGAGCTATACTTCGATGGAGTGATGGGGAGTGGTCGGGTGATAGCATCGCAGTGTTCAGGTGATAAAATGTTTGAATGAGCTTGTAACGTGTCCGAAGACTTGCGTTAAATTTTAATGATATTAGTATTTTCTCTTATATGGTTTTGCATTCCTTTATAACTCATATGTGGTTGTTTAATACTGAAAGATGCGAGTCGTCGGATTCAGCCCCCACGTAGATACTACATGGGGTGTCTATGCCAATGTATTGTGTCCCTTAGCCGTATTATCGGAACCCGAAGGCAGTATAGTGCGGCAAACTAGGCAATCGGACTATGGTGCTTTATTTCTTTCACTTAGCCATAGGGGCGTGAAAAGGACTACATGAAACGTACGATTAGCCACCAAAGTGTTGTGATGTGCGGACGAACCGTGGCCGAAGCCGGTATCACAATGTCTGCACAAAGGGCAAGTTCCTCTTATGATACGGAATAACCGCGTACGAGGATTGAAGTATAACACTTCTAGCTTGGGGTTAAAGATCAGATCGCGCATACTATGACAGTCCATTTTTGGCTTTCTCCCCTGAGGTGCTTGACCAGACTATCCGGAAGCACAATTGCAGGGGTGCTCCCTTTTCCCCTTTAGGCGAACAAGCGGAACATAAAGGGGCAAGCACAGGAGATGGGCAACCCAACTTATTGACCCAAGACATAGTTCGGAACCGATGCATATAAAGCGAACGCCAAGATTCTGAACACATGAGAGATAAGGCGATTTGTTTTTGAACTTGAGCCCCCGGTCTATTAGCCGATTACCTCGCGTCATACCGAACAGATTCACGAGAAGCAGGAGAAAGGAGAAAAAATATGCGCCAAAAAGAAAACGGACGGATGAGGCCAATTTGTGTTACACAATTTTGCATTTTCTCAATAGTTCTTATAACTCAGATTGCCGAAACAACTGTTTATAGGTATGTGACAGAAAATAAGAATATACAGGAGTTGTTATACTAGGGGTCTTCGATTGGTGACCCGACGTCCTCAATATGCCCCCTTGCTAGTTGACTCCTGCTCTTAGATGCACCTTGATGGGTGTTAGTGTTCGGCAGGCGGATTTTCCTCACAAAATCTTGAGTGGCCACCGAATTGTAGGTGAGCTTTATGCCGTAGGCAGGCTCTTTTAGGAGCGCATGCGTTTTGTCCGAAGACGTGTTGATGGTAGCTGGCCGGGCCAGCCGAACACCCATCTTTATCTCCCCACCGCTGCCCATGGAATCTTAAGTGCGAAGTTGTGCCTCCTCGGCACATACTTTGCTGGTCCTGAGGTTGTGCAATGGGGGGCGAGTCCCTATAGAGGGGAGGAGGAAGGATCTGAGTTTTTGATCTGAAGCCGAACTCGCTTCCCAGCCTTGTGTGCCTTTATGGCGGATGTCGGAACTTGCCAATCTTCTTTGTAGCCAAATTCAGCCGCTAGGGCCAATGCATGGTCCTCAGTTCTAAGGGGGCGCTCTGTACTGCCATTGACAGTAATGACCCCCTTGGGGCCCGGAATTTTGAGCTTGAGGTATGCGTAGTGTGGAACAGCGTTGAAACAAGCAGATGTTGTCTGACCAAGCAGCGCGTGATAGCCGCTGTGGAAGGGCACAATGTCGAAGATCAAATCCTCGCTGCGTAAGTTGTCAGGCAAGTCGAACAAAAATTCCAGAGTTACGGAGCCCATGCATCGGAGCTCGACACCTGGGATCACTCCTTTGAAGGTAGTGTTGGAAATATGCCCTAGAGGCAATAATAAAGTAGTTATTATTGTATTTCCTGGTTCATTATAATTGTCTATTGTTCATGCTATAATTGTGTTAACCGGAAACCGTAATACATGTGTGAATACATAGACCACAACATGTCCCTAGTAAGCCTCTAGTTGGCTAGCTCGTTGATCAATAGATGGTCACGGTTTCATGGCCATGGACATTGGATGTCGTTGATAACGGGATCACATCATTAGGAGAATGATGTGATGGACAAGACCCAATCCTAAGCATAGCACAAGATCGTGTAGTTTGTTTGCTAAAGCTTTTCAATGTCAAGTATCGTTTCCTTAGACCATGAGATTGTGCAACTCCCGGATACCGTAGGAATGCTTTGGGTGTGCCAAATGTCACAACGTAACTGGGTGGCTATAAAGGTGCACTACGGGTATCTCCAAAAGTGTCTGTCGGGTTGGCACGAATCGAGACTGGGATTTTTCACTCCGTGTGACGGAGAGGTATCTCTGGGACCACTCGGTAAGACATCATCATAATGAGCTCAATGTGACTAAGGAGTTAGCCATGGGATGAGGTATTACGGAACGAGTAAAGAGACTAGCCGATAACGAGATTGAACAAGGTATAGAGATACCGATGATCGAATCTCGGGCAAATATCATACCGATAGACAAAGGGAATTGTATACGGGATTGATTGAATCCCCGACATCGTGGTTCATCCGATGAAATCATCGTGGAGCATGTGGGAGCTAACATGGGTATCCAGAACCCACTGTTGGTTATTGACTGGAGAGGTGTATCGGTCATGTCTACATGTCTCTCGAACCCGTAGGGTCTACACACTTAAGTTTCGATGATGCTAGGGTTATAGGGAAATGGTATATGTAATTACCGAAGGTTGTTTGTAGTCTTGGATGAGATCCCGGACGTCACGAGGAGCTCCAGAATGGTCCAGACATAAAGACTAATATATAGGAAGTCCAGTTTTGGTCACCGGAAAGTTTTCGGGCTCATCGGTAGTGTACCGGGAGTGCCGGGAGGGTGCTGGAGGACCCCCGAGAGGGGTGTGACGACCATAGGACTTTGTGGGACCTTAGAGGAGGTGTCCCAGC
Source organism: Hordeum marinum (assembly GCA_022496015.1). Classification (NCBI taxonomy): domain Eukaryota; kingdom Viridiplantae; phylum Streptophyta; class Magnoliopsida; order Poales; family Poaceae; genus Hordeum; species Hordeum marinum. The sequence goes on from CM039678.1 coordinate 475,782,380, forward strand.
CCTTATTGGGCTTGCCAAGACCTTCTAGAAAGGCCCATGTGGCTGGGATCAAGAGATAAACGGCAAAAGGGTTTTAAAAGAGGAGATCCACCTCCCTTGTGGGAGGTGGACTCTCCCCCTAGTTCGGTCGAACCTCTCCTCCTTGGAGGAGAGGCCAAGGCAGCCCTCCCTCTCCCTCCTCATATATATATGCAAGGGTTTGGGCTGATTTGAGACACGACTTCTCTCTCTCGGCACAACCCTACCCTTCCTCTTCCTCGTTCTCCGTAGCGCTTGGCGAAACCCTGCCAGAATCCACGTAGCTCCACTGTCACCACGCCGTCGTGCTGCTGGAGCTCTCCCTCAACCTCTCCTTCCTCCTTGCTGGATCAAGGCATAGGAGACGTCGTCGGGCTGCACGTGTGTTGAACGCGGAGGCACCGTTGTTCGGCGCTGAGATCGGAATCCACCGCGATCTGAATCGCTGCGAGTACGACTCCACCAACCGCGTTCTTGTAACGCTTCCGCTTAGCGATCTTCAAAGGTATGAAGATGCAATCTCTCCCCACTCATTGCTGGTTTCTCCATAGATAGATCTTGGTGATACGTAGGATTTTTTTTGATTTACTACTACGTCTCCCAACAGTGGCATCATGAGCTAGGTCTATGCGTAGAATCTATGCACGAGTAGAACACAAGTTGTTGTGGGCGTCGATTTTGTTAATATGCTTACCACTACTAGTCTTATCTTGATTCGGCGGTATTGTGGGATGAAGCGGCCCGGACCGACTTTACACGTACGCTTACGTGAGACTGGTTCCACCGCCTGACATGCACTTGTTGCATAAGGTGGCTAGCGGGTGTCTGTCTCTCCCACCTTAGTCGAATTGGATTTGATGAAAAGGGTCCTTATGAAGGGTAAATAGCAATTGGCATATCACGTTGTGGTTTTGGCGTAGGTAAGAAACGTTCTTGCTAGAAACCTATAGCAGCCACGTAAAAACTTGCAACTACAAATTAGAGGACATCTAACTTGTTTTTGCAGCATATGCCTTGTGATGTGATATGGCCAAAGGATGTGATGTGATGCATTGTGATGTATGAGATTGATCATGTTCTTGTAATAGGATTCACGACTTGCATGTCGATGAGTATGACAACCGGCAGGAGCCATAGGAGTTGTCTTATATTATTGTATGACCTGCGTGTCAATCATAAACGCCATGTAATTACTTTACTTTATTGCTAAACATTAGCTATGGTAGTAGAAGTAATAGTTGGTGAGACAACTTCATGAAGACACGATGATGGAGATCATGATGATGGAGATCATGATGATGGAGATCATGGTGTCATGCCGGTGACAGTGATGATCATGGTGCCCGAAGATGGAGATCAAAGGAGCAAGATGATATTGGCCATATCATGTCACTATATTGATTGCATGTGATGTTTATCATGTTTACATCTTATTTGCTTAGAACGACGGTAGTAAATAAGATGATCTCTCAATAAAATTTCAAGAAAAGTGTTCACCCTAACTGTGCACCGTTGCTAAGGATCGTTGTTCCGAAGCACCACGTGATGATCGGGTGTGATAGGTTCTAACATTCGCATACAATGGGTGTAAGCCAGATTTACACACGTGATACACTTAGGTTGACTTGACGAGCCTAGCATGTACAGACATGGCCTCAGAACACAGTAGACCTAAAGGTCGAACATGAGTCGTATAGAAGATACGATCAACATGGAGATGTTCACCATGGATGACTAGTCCATCTCACGTGATGATCGGACACGGGCTAGTTGACATGGATCATGTGTCACTTGGATGACTAGAGAGATGTCTATCTAAGTGGGTGTTCATTAAATAATTTGATTATGTGAACTTAATTATCATGAACTTAGTCTAAAATTGTCTTTACAATCTATATTGTAGATCCAATGGCCAACGCGAATGTCACCCTAAACTTCAACGCGTTCCTAGAGAAAACCAAGCTGAAAGATGATGGAAGCAACTCTGCGGACTGGGTCCATGGCTTGAGGATCATCTTCATAGCTTCCAAGAAATTGTATGTCCTGGATGCACCACTAGGTGACCCACCCCTTCTCCCAGCAGAGCAAGACGTTGCGAACACTTGGCATTCTCGCTACAATGATTCCTCCCTTGTTCAGTGCAGCATGCTTTACAATTTAGAACCGGGGCTCCAAAAGCATTTTGAGCAACACGGAGCATATGAGATGTTCCAAGAGCTGAAACTGGTTTTCCAAGCTCATGCCCAGGTCGAGAGATATGACGTCTCCGACAAGTTCTTCAGCTATAAGATGCAGGAGAATAGTTCTGTCAGTGAGCACATCCTCAAGATGTCCGGGCTACACAACCGCTTGACTCAGCTGGGAGTTAATCTCCCGGATGACTCGGTCATTGACAGAATCCTCCAGTCGCTTCCACCTAGCTACAAGAGCTTTGTGATAAATTACAACATGCAAGGGATGGAGAAGTCCATTCCTAAGTTGTACTCGATGCTGAAATCAGCAAAGGTCGAGATCAAAAAGGAGCATCAAGTGTTGATGGTGAATAAGACCACTAGTTTCAAGAAAGGCAAGGGTAAGAAGAACTTCAAGAAGGACGGCAAAGCCGTTGCCGCACCCGGTAAGCAAGTTGCCGGGAAGAAGAAGAACAAGAATGGACCCAAGCCTGAGACTGAGTATTTTTATTGCAAGCGTACCGGTCACTAGAAGCGGAACTGCCCCAAGTACTTAGCGGATAAGAAGGACGACAACGTTACAGGTATATGTGATATACTTGTTATTGATGTGTACCTAACCAGCACTCGTAGTAGCTCCTGGGTATTTGATACCGGTGCAGTTTCTCACATTTGTAACTCCAAGCAGGAGCTGCGGAATAAGCGGAGGCTGGCAAAGGATGAGGTGACGATGCGCGTTGGGAATGGTTCCAAGGTCGATGTGATCGCCGTCGGCACGCTACCTCTACATCTACCTTCGGGATTAGTGTCAAACCTTAATAATTGTTATTTAGTACCATCTTTGAGCATGAACATTGTATCTGGATCTCGCTTGATGCGAGATGGCTACTCATTTAAATCTGAGAATAATGGTTGTTCTATTTATATGAGAGAAATGTTTTATGGTCATGCCCCGCTGGTCAATGGTTTATTTTTGATGAATCTCGAACGTGATGTTACACATGTCCATAGTGTGAGTACCAAAAAGTGTAAGGTTGATAACGATAGTCCCACTTACATGTGGCACTGCCGCCTTGGTCATATTGGTGTCAAACGCATGAAGAAGCTCCATACTGATGGACTTTTGGAGTCTCTTGATTTCGAATCATTTGACACGTGCGAACCATGCCTAATGGGCAAGATGACCAAGACTCCGTTCTCCGGAACAATAGAGCGAGCAACTGACTTGTTGGAAATAATACATACCGATGTATGCGGTCCAATGAGTGTCGAGGCTCGTGGTGGCTACCGTTATGTTCTCACCCTCACTTATGACTTGAGTAGATATGGGTATGTCTACTTAATGAAACATAAGTCTGGAACTTTGAAAGGTTCAAGGAATTTCAGAGTGAGGTAGAGAATCAACGTGACAGGAAAATAAAGTGCCTACGATCTGATCGTGGCGGAGAATATTTAAGTCACGAGTTTGGCACACACCTAAGGAAATGTGGAATTGTTTCACAACTCACGCCGCCGGGCACACCTCAGCGAAATGGTGTTTCTGAACATCGTAATCGCACTCTATTAGATATGGTACGATCTATGATGTATCTTACCGACTTACCGCTATCATTTTGGGGATATGCATTAGAGACTGCCGCATTCACTTTAAATAGGGCACCGTCAAAATCCGTTGAGACGACACCATATGAATTATGGTTTGGAAAGAAACCTAAGCTATCGTTTCTAAAAGTTTGGGGATGCGATGCTTATGTGAAGAAACTTCAACCTGAGAAGCTCAAACCCAAAGCGGAAAAATGCGTCTTCATAGGATATCCCAAAGAGACTATTGGGTATACCTTCTACCTATGATCCGAGGGCAAAGTCTTTGTTGCCAAGAATGGATCCTTTCTCGAGAAAGAGTTTCTCTCGAAAGAAGTAAGTGGGAGGAAAATAGAACTTGATGAGGTAATTGTACCTCCACTCAAACCGGAGAGTAGCGCAGCACATGAAGTTGTTTCTGTGGAGCCTGCACCGGCTGGAGAGGAAGTTAATGATGATGATCATGAAACTTCAGATCAAGTTACTGTTGAATTTCGAAGGTCCACTAGGACACATTCCGCACCAGAGTGGTACGGCAACCCTGACCTGGAGATAATGTTGTTGAACAACGGTGAACCTTCGAACTATGAAGAAGCGATGGCGGGCCCGGATTCCAACAAATGGCCTAAAGCCATGAAATCCGAGATAGGATCCATGTATGAGAGCAAAGTGTGGACTTTGGTGGACTTGCCTGATGATAAGCGAGCCATTGCAAATAAATGGATCTTTAAGAAGAAGACTGACACGGATGGTAATGTGACCGTCTATAAGGCTCGGCTTGTCGCTAAGGGTTATTGACAAGTTCAAGGAGTTGACTACGATGATACTTTCTCACCCATAGCGATGCTGAAGTCTGTCCGAATCATGTTAGCAATTGCCGCATTTTATGATTATGAGATCTCGCAAATGGACGTCAAAACGGCATTCCTTAATGGCTTCCTCAAGGAAGAACTGTATATGATGCAACCGGAAGGTTTTGTCGATCCTACAGATGCTAACAAGGTATGCAAGCTCCAGCGCTCCATCTATTTACTGGTGCAAGCATCTCGGAGTTGGAACATTCGCTTTAATGAAGTGATTAAAGCGTTTGGGTTTGTACAGGTTTATGGAGAACCCTGTATTTACAAGAAAGTGAGTGGGAGCTCTGTAACATTTCTTATATTGTATGTAGATGACATACTGATAATGGGAAATGATATAAAACTCTTGGAAAGTATAAAGGCCTACTTGAATAAGTGTTTTTCAATGAAGGACCTTGGAGAAGCTGCTTACATATTAGGTATTAAGATCTATAGAGATAGATCGAGACGCCTCATAGGTCTTTCACAAAGCACATACCTTGACAAGATATTGAAGAAGTTAAATATGGATCAGTCCAAGAAGGGGTTCTTGCCTGTGTTACAAGGTGTGAGATTGAGTACGACTCAATGCCCGACCACGGCAAAGTATAGAGAAGAGATGAGTGTCATCCCCTATGCTTCAGCCATAGGCTCTATTTTGTATGCCATGCTGTGTACCGGACCTGATGTGAACCTTGCCATAAGATTGGTAGGGAGGTACCAAAGTGATCCCGGAGTGGAACACTGGGCAGCGATCAAGAATATCCTGAAGTACCTAAAAAGGACAAAGGACATGTTTCTCGTATATGGAGGTGCCGAAGAGCTCGTCGTAAAGGGTTACGTCGATGCTAGCTTCGACACAGATCCGGACGACTCCAAGTCGCAAACCGGATATGTGTATATTTTGAACGGAGGGGCAGTCAGCTGGTGCAGCAGCAAGCAAAGCGTCGTGGTGGCATCTACATGTGAAGCGGACTACATAGCTGCTTCGGAAGCAGCAAAGGAAGGAGTCTGGATGAAGGAGTTCATCACCGACCTAGGAGTAATTCCAAGTGCGTCGGGCCCGATGACTCTATTCTGTGACAACATTGGAGCTATTGCCCTTGCGAAGGAGCCCAGGTTTCACAAGAAGACAAGACACATCAAGCGCCGCTTCAACTCCATCTATGATTACATTTATGAGGGAGATATAGATATTTGCAAAGTGCATACGGATCTGAATGTCGCAGATCCGTTGACTAAACCTCTCTCACGAGCAAAACATGATCAACACCAGAATGCTATGGGTGTTCGATTCATCACAATGTATCTAGATTATTGACTCTAGTGCAAGTGGGAGACTGTTGGAAATATGCCCTAGAGGCAATAATAAAATGGTTGTTATTGTATTTCCTGGTTCATGATAATTGTCTATTGTTCATGCTATAATTGTGTTAACCGGAAACCGTAATACATGTGTGAATACATAGACCACAACATGTCCCTAGTAAGCCTCTAGTTGGCTAGCTCGTTGATCAATAGATGGTCACGGTTTCATGGCCATGGACATTGGATGTCATTGATAACGGGATCACATCCTTAGGAGAATGATGTGATGGACAAGACCCAATCCTAAGCATAGCACAAGATCGTGTAGTTCGTTTGCTAAAGCTTTTCAATGTCAAGTATCGTTTACTTAGACCATTAGATAGTGCAACTCCCGAATACCGTAGGAATGCTTTGGGTGTTCCAAACGTCACAACGTAACTGGGTGGCTATAAAGGTGCACTATGGGTATCTCCGAAAGTGTCTGTTGGGTTGGCACGAATCGAGACCGGGATTTGTCACTCCGTGTGACGGAGAGGTATCTCTGGGCCCACTCGGTAAGACATCATCATAATGAGCTCAATGTGACTAAGGAGTTAGCCACGGGATGATGTATTATGGAACGAGTAAAGAGACTTGTCGGTAACGAGATTGAACAAGGTATAGAGATACCGACGATCAAATCTCGGGCAAGTATCATACCGATAGACAAAGGGAATTGTATACGGGATTGATTGAATCCCTGACATCGTGGTTCATCCGATGAAATAATGATGGATCATGTGGGAGCCAACATGGGTATCCAGATCACGCTGTTGGTTATTGACCGGAGAGGTGTCTCGGTCATGTCTACATGTCTCCCGAACCCGTAGGGTCTACACACTTAAGGTTTGATGACGCTAGGGTTATAGGGAAATAGTATACGTGATTACCGAAGGTTGTTCAGAGTCCCGGATGAGATCCCGGACGTCACGAGGAGCTCCGGAATGGTCCGGAGGTAAAGATTGATATATAGGAAGTCCAGTTTTGGTCACCGGAAAGTTTTCGGGCTCATCGGTAGTGTACCGGGAGGGTGCCGGAGGACCCCCGGGAGGGGTGTGACGACCATAGGACTTTGTGGGACCTTAGAGGAGGTGTGCCAGCCCTTATTGGGCTGGCCAAGACCTTCTAGAAAGTCCCATGCGACTGGGATCAAGAGATAAAGGGCAAAAGGGTTTAAAAAGAGGAGATCCACCTCCCTTGTGGGAGGTGGACTCTCCCCCTAGTTCGGCCGAACCTCTCCTCCTTGGAGGAGGGGCCAAGGCAGCCCTCCCTCTCCCTCCTCCTATATATATGCAAGGGTTTGGACTGATTTGAGACACGACTTCTCTCTCTCGGCGCAGCCCTACCCTTCCTCTTCCTCGTTCTCCATAGCGCTTGGCAAAGCCCTGCCGGAATCCACGTAGCTCCACCGTAACCACGCCGTCGTGCTGCCGGAGCTCTCCCTCAATGTATCCTTCCTCCTTGCTGGATCAAGGCATAGGAGACGTCATCGGGCTGCACGTGTGTTGAACGCGGAGGCGCCGTTGTTCGGCGCTGAGATCAGAATCCACCGCGATCTGAATCGCTGCGAGTACGACTCCACCAACCGCGTTCTTGTAACGCTTCCGCTTAGCAATCTTGAAAGGTATGAAGATGCAATCTCTCCCCACTCGTTGCTGGTTTCTCCATAGATAGATCTTGGTGATACGTAGGAATTTTTTTGATTTACTACTACATCTCCCAACAGGTAGTGCTGCTGGGTTTAATCCTTGACGGATCTATGCCCATCTTTTTCACCGTATCTAAGTAAATCAGGTTGAGGCTACTTCCTCCGTCCATTAGGACTTTTGTGAGGTGGTACCCATCTATATTGGGGTCTAGGATGAGGGCCTCCGAACCCCCATGGCAGATACTGGTCGGATGATCATGCCAATCAAAGGTGATCGGGTATGCCGACCATGGGTTGTACTTCGGGGCTACGGGTTCCACACCATAGACCTCGCGAAGGGCGTGCTTCCTCTCCTTCTTGGGTATATGAGTGGAGTATATCATGCTCACCATTTTGACTTCAGGAGGGAATTTCTTCTGTCCGCCACCAATTGGACCCCGAGGCTCATCCTCGTCCTTGCTGCGAGAGCTTTTGCCTTCATCCTCAGGTGGTATCTTGCCGGGCTGTTTAAACACCCAACAGTTGCAGTGTGTGTGGTTAGCGGGCTTTTCTAAAGTCCTATGGATTTGCCAAGGCCTTTCCATGATCTTCTCCAGCTGAGTGGGTCTGTCACGATTGCCTTTAGGAGGCTTCTTCCGCTGCCCAGGTCGGGAGTTGCGGAATCCGGCATTTACAGCCATATCATCGACATCGATATTATTGTGCCAGTGCTTATTCTTATTGCACTTTGGTTTTAAGTTTCCATACTGGGCTTTAGGTGCTACGGGATCTTCAGAATTGTGGATGCATCTGGCCAGCCAATTGTCTTTGCCCGCACAAAAGTGGGTCATGAGGGAGGTAAGGACGGACATAGTCTGAGGTTTGTCCTGGCCTAGCTGGCGGGCTAGCCATTCGTCCCAAATATTGTGCCGAAAGGAGGCTATGGCCTCAACATCTAGACAATCGATGATTTGGTTCTTCTTAGTCAAGGACCGGTTCGAGAATTGCTGAGCAGACTCGCCGGGCTTCTGGATGACATTGCTAAGATCGGAAGAGTCCAGTGGGCGGACATATGTTCCCTGGCAGTTAGAGTGGAACGCATCTTCCAGGTCTTCTCAGCATCAAATGGAGTTTTCGGGTAGGTTGTGTAACCAGTGTCGAGCTGGCCCCTTAAGCTTAAGAGGGAGGTATTTGATGGCATGGAGATCGTCTCCTTGTGCCATGTGGATATGGAGGAGGAAGTCCTCAATCCATACAGTTGGGTCAGTGGTCCCATCAAACTGTTCTATATTCACGGGTTTAAACCCCTTGGGGAACTGATGCCGCATTACTTCATCTGTGAAGCACAGTGGGTGAGCGGTGCCTCTGACCCGTGTTATGTCGCGCCTGTATTCGACATCTGTATGGGGCTGGTTGCGTTCCCTGACTCTGTTGTTTTGGTCAAACCATGATCTATATCCGCCCCGTCTATCCGGCGAGTACTCTCTAGATCCATAGATGGATCTTCTCTGGCCTGCTCTGTGATCCAAGTCATCTCACGGGCCGAACCTATCATTGGGCTCTAATGGCTCCTTGCCCCGTCTACGGGGTACTGCCGGTATATAACCGGTGTCGTCAGTCGTCCTGTCCCGACAGCGAGGGGGTCGGTCCGGCTTTTCATATGGAGTACGATTTGGAGATGGAGTATGAGTGAGTTCGTCATCGAATTGTGACAACAGCCTTCTCCGAGGGTAACTTTTGGCCTGGCTGGTCCAACCGGTGACGTATGCTTCCTCGGCTGAGAGGACTTTCGTCCATCGATCATTTAGGTCCTCCTATTCGGCTTTGAGTTGTCGTTCTTTAGCCTTTAGGCTGCGAGCCGTTGCCTGATTTCTTCCTGATCTTCGAGGTTATCGGGGATGTACAAGTCATCGGCCTCTAGTATATCTTCCTCCTCGACGGGGCATGGTAATCATCGCCTTCAGAGTCATTGACGTTATCGGGGTTATTTTGTTCCTCAGGACCTTCCGGACCTTCTAACAAGTGCCCGGGGATATCGGGATTGCCCTGATCTTTGGGGATATTACCGTCCTCGTTGCTGATAATAGCTTTTCTTCCGTTTTTGCTTTTGGACCGCTTATGCGATTTCCGACGCCATGATGGTGCATTGCCCAATTTGTCGCCATCGTTGTGAGGCGTGTTGTCGCCAATGGTGGCAGGAGTATCCACCATGTAGACGTCATATGTAGAAGTGGCGGTCCAACTCCTGGTGTTAATGGGGGTGTGAGCATGGTCCTCTTCATCCATGTATTCTGCATCTTCGGAGGAATAGTCTAGCACATCGGTTAAATCTTCGACAGTGGCTATCAAGTGGGTGGTGGGTGGGTCAAAAAATTCCTCCCTGCCCGCACTGTAACCGAACTAATCGAGCATAGATCGGGGCTGGATCGTCGGTGATCTTCATCGTCGAGAATCGATCGAGCGCCTCGTTGACCGCTGAGGGCCTGACCGGATCCAACCGTTCGAAACATGTGGAGTTAACCTCCAAGACGTCCGGACATGGGAAGTGTTCGACAAGAACTCATGTTCGGTCATATGGCTTGATGGCCGGACCGGGAAAAGAGATCGGCTCATCGCCATGGGTGACCCCATTGGCATGTCCGAAGAAGGGGCTTGAGGTTAAAGCCTCAGAGTTTTCAGGGGCTATAGGTGAAGCTGCGAGCCCGATTAATGACAAGTCACCCTGAGAGTCGACGGAGAACTCTAAGTTTCCAAACCTGACCTCGCGATCAGGGGAGAAGTTCTCAACGTGGCCTAGATGGCCAGTGGAATCAGCATGTAGCACAACTGCTGCCGAATGCGAAGATCTGTCCGGGGACGAAAACGTCCATGTTGCGGACCTCTTCATTAATGACTAGGCGAGGCGTCGATTCCATCTTTCTCACAGAGGAACTCTCAATGAAAGCACCAATTCCGGTGTCAAAACTGGCGGATCTCGGGTAGGGGGTCCCGAACTATGAGACTAGAATCGGCGGTAACAGGAGACGAAGGGGACAAGGATTTACCTAGGTTTGGGCCCTCCAATGAAGGTAATACCCTATGTGTTGCTTGGTTGTATTGATGATATGCAGGGTTATAGAGTTGATCTACCTTGATATCCAATAGCTAACCTTAGATGAGTTGTTCTCCCTGTATACCCTAAAACCCTCCAGCTTATATAGGTGCTGAGGATGCCTAGGGTTTACACATGGTCGGTTACATGCTGAAGAGATAAACATGCCTATTTACTACATCAAACATGAAGCGCAAGCTGTCCATCCCGAAGCTTCCATCCTGGAGACTGGGCCTTCAAATCTTCTAGTGTTCGGTAAGTAGCCCCCATAGTCCGGCCCATAACAATAGGTCGGCTATCCGCGGACCCTCTAATCCAAGACTCCCTCACCCGGGTCTATTTTCCATCATATACTTTCAAATCTATAAATAAAAAATACCAAAAATACCTTGCTGCAATTTACTTATCTTTTACTTGCCTCACTTGTTTACATCTATCTCTTTCAGATCTAATCCTTGCAAATAACCGTGAAGGGATTGACAACCCCTTTATAGCGTTGGGTGCAAGAGTTTGATTGTTTGTGTAGGTGCATCCATTGGTGACTTGCTTGTTCCTCCTGCCGGATTGATACCTTGGTTCTCAACAACTGAGGGAAATACTTATCTACTTCACTGCATCACCCTTTCCTCTTCAAGGGAAAACCAACGCATGCCTCTCATTTTCCGCTCCCCCACTTCTAAAATGATTTTCAGAAAATACCAAAAAGATTTGCCTTTTTGTTCGCCCTTCTTTCGTTTGCTTGTGTGCTTGATTGCTTGCTTTGCCACCATGTCGAAATTTAGGGAGACTTTCAATGAAAGAGATAGTAATAATCTTGAGGAAAAATTTGAATCTTTCTCTTTAGATCATGAAACTGAATCTCCTCCTAAAACTTAAAAATTTCAAGTAGGAGATGGAAATATTATTGGGAAGGATGTTATTGAAGAGTTCTTTGATTGTACGGGAACAATACCTATGAGTAAGAGATCTATTCTTCTCAGCATGAATAGTTATGCAGATGCTATTGTCATGCTCATTGAAAAATTGCCAAGAAAATATGTGCACATTCATCCCGCTTTGTAGAAAGTGTTTTATGAACTTCCCAATATTAATCATACTAAGGATACAAAGATTGTTACTATCATCCTTATGCGAGAATTTGATTTCATCATACAAGAAGCTAGGGAGATTTTTTCTTTCTATGATAAAGATGTTGAACACCCTCCAATGATAAACAAACCTTGCGTAGTCCAGAATCTAGAGACTATCAATCTTATAGTGAAAATCTTAGGAAGAGAGCTCCATACGCGGAGGTCACTCAAGACTTGTATCATGAGACCTATGAGGAATTTGATTGGATTAGAAGGGGAATTTTTGATGGGTATAAGGATGATTTGCTTGACAATATGGTTAAGGAACCCATTTGAAATAAGATACGTGTGTTATATGATGATATCTATGGCGATGATCTAGACTACGGATTTATGAATGTTAAAATTACTAGCCAAAGTCCTTTTCATAATTTAAGTTAATCTACTAGGAAAGAAATAAAGGAAAGTATAGATCTAGTTAGAAAATCTTTTGATGGTTTGATCAAGTTTGGATTACTTACCAAAGATGACAATACCTACATCTATTGCATTTTTCCTAGCTAGGGGCGTTAAACAATAGCGCTTGTTGGGAGGCAACCCAATTTTATTTTTTGTTCTGTTTTTGCTTCTTTTTTGAGTGTTTCCCACATTATTACATTTGTAGTAATTGTGTTTTCATGTTTTAATTAGTGTTTGAGCCAAGTAAAACCTTTGGGGTGATCTATGGTAGTTGTTGATTTAATCTTGCTGAAAAACAGAAATTTGAGCCTAAGCTTGGGGATGCCCAAGGCACCCCAAGTCATATTCAAGGATGCCAAAGAGCCTAAGATTGGGGATGCATCCCCTCTTTCGTCTTCAATCCATCGGTAAATTTACTTAAGGCTATATTTTTATTCACCACATGATATGGTTTTGCTTGGAGCGTATTGTATGATATGAGTCTTTGCTTGTTAGTTTGCCATAATCATCCTTGCTGCACAAATCTTTTGAGAGACACAAGCTGAATCATGTATTTATTAGAATACTCTATGTGCTTCACTTATATCTTTTGAGTTGGGCAATTTTGCTCTATGTGCTTAACTTATATCTTTTAGAGCACGGTGGTGTTTATGTTTTATAGAAATACTTGAACTCTTGTACCTCACTTATATTATTCTGAGAGTTTCTAAAACAACAAGGTAATTGGTCTAGTTTATGAATTTAGTCCTAATATGATAGGCATCCAAAAGGGATATAGTAAAAACTTCCATATTAAGTGCATTGAGTATTTATGAGAAGTTTGATTCCTTGCATGAAGTTTTGAGATATAAAGATTGTAATGTTAAGAGACATCTTAGGAAGTAAATTGTGATTTGGTAAAAATACTTGTGTAAAGGTTTGTGATTCCCGTAGCATGCACGTATGGTGAGCCGTTATGTAAGGAATTCGGAGCATGTCTTGTTTATAGATTGTCGGCCTTTGTGTGAGGGTCGGGGGCGCACGATGGTTAACTCCTACCAACCTCCCCCCTAGGAGCATGCGTTTAATACTTTGCTTCATTGACTAATAGAATTTTGCAATAAGTATGTGAGTTCTTTATGACTAATGTTGAGTCCATGGAGTATACGCACTCTCACCCTTCCACTTTTGCTAGCCTCTCTATTACCGCGCAACTTTCGTCGGTGCACCATACACTTTCCTCAAAACAGCCACCATATACATTCCTGAAAACAACCACCATATACATTCCTCCAAACAGCCATCATACCTACCTATTATGGCATTTCCATAGCCATTCCGAGATATATTTCCATGCAACTTACACCGTTTCCTTTTATGACATGCACCATCACTTCCATATTGCATATAGAGTCATATTTTGTCATAGGTATCGAGTTGTAGTAAAAGTGTGATGATTATGATTAATACAGAAAGTCCCATGTGCGGAAAGATGATGGAAGCTATGATTCCCCCACAAGTGGGGATGAGATTCCAGACATTATGAAAAAAAAGAGGCGAGCGAAGCCCAAAAAAATGAATAAAAGAGGCCTTAGATGCCCACAAAAATGATGAAAACAAATGAGAGAAAATAGATAAGGGACATTGCTACTACTTTACCACAATTGTGCTTCAAAGTAGCACCATGATCTTCATGATAGAGAGTCTCCTATTTTGTCACTTTCATATAGCTAGTGTAAATTTTTCTTAACAATGCACGTCCACTTAGTTCCTTTTTGAGCTTTCATACACTTATAGCTCTAGTGCATCCGTTGCATGGAAATCCCTATTCACTCACATTGATATCTATTGATGGGCATCTCCATAGCCCATTGATACACCTAGTTGATGTGAGACTATCTTCTCCCTTTCCTTGACAACCTCCACCATATTCTATTCCACCAATAGTGCTATATCCATGGCTCGCGCTCATGTATTGCATGAGAGCTGAAAAGTTTGAGAAAATAAAGGTGTGAAAACAATTGCTTGAATTTTCATCGGGGTTGTGCATGATATAAATTCTTTGTGTGGAGAAGATGGAGCATAGCCAGACCATATGATATTGTAGGGATAACTTTCTTTTTCCATTATACTTTGAAGAGATACAATTGCTTTGCTAGTATGCTTGAAATGTTATTGTTTCTATATCAATATTAAGCTTTTGTTTTGAGTCTTACGGATCTGAATATTCATGCCACAATAAACAATATTACATGGACAAATATGTCAGGTAGCACTCCACATCAAAAAATATGTTTTTATCATTTACTTACTCGAGGACGAGCAGGAATTAAGCTTGGGGATATTGATATGTCTCCAACGTATCTATAATTTTTGATGATGGCATGCTATTATATTATCTGTTTTGGATGTTTTATATGCATTATTATGCTATTTTATATTATTTTTGGGACTAACCTATTAATCTAGAGCCAAGTGCCAGTTTCTGTTTTTTCCTTGTTTTTGAGTTTTGCAGATATGGGATATTAAATGGAGTCCAAGAGGACTAAAACCTTCGAAAGGAATTTTTCTGGAAGGAAACAAGTCGATCAAGCTTGGAATGCACGTCAGGGGAGGTGCCAAGGCACCACAAGCCTGCTAGGTGCGCGCCCCCTGGCTACGCCTAGCAGGCTTGTCGCTCCTTGGAAGGTCTCCTAACCCTATTCTTTGGCCTATAAATACTCAAATATTCCCCCAACATCAGAAAGAGCCATGCAAATACTTTTCCACCACCGGAAGCCTCTGTTGCGGGGAGATCCAATCTTGGAGCCTTTTCCGACAATCTACCGGAGGGGGTTTCGATCATGGAGGGCATCTACATCAACTCCATTGCCCCTCCGATGAGGCGTGAGTAGTTCACCACAAACCTATGGGTCCATATCTAGTAGCTAGATGGCTTATTCTCTCTCTTTGATCTTCAATACCATGTTCTTCATGATCTTCATGGACATCTATCCGATGTAATCCTCTTTTGTGGTGGGTTTGTCAAGATCCGATGAATTGTGAGTTTATGTTCAGATTATCCATGAAACTTATTTGAATCTCTTATGAATTCTTATTTGCATGATTTCATATCCTTGGAAGTCTGTTCGAGTTATTGGTTTGGTTTGGCCAACTAGATTTGTAATTCTTGCAATGGGAGAAGTGCTTGGTTTTGGGTTCAATCTTGCGGTGTCCTGACCCAGTGACATAGTAGGGGTAGCGAGGCATATATTGTATTATTTCCATCAAGGGTACAAACATGGGGTTTTCATCATATTGCTTGAGTTTATCCCTCTACATCATGTCATCTTTCTTAATGCGTTACTCTGTTCTTCATGAACTTAATACTCTAGATGCTGGCAAGAGTCGGTCGATGTGTGGAGTAATAGTAGTAGATGCAGAATCGTTTTGGTCTACTTGTCATGGATGTGATGCCTATATGCATGATCATTACCTTGGATAAATACATAATTATTCACTTTTCTATCAAGTGCTTGACAGTAATTCGTTTACTCACCATGATATTTGCCTTCAAGAGAGAAGCTTCTAGTGAAATCTATGGCCCCCGGGTCTATTTTCCATCATATACTTTCAGATCTATAAATCAATAATACCAAAAATACCTTGCTGCAATTTACTTATATTTTACTTTCCGCACTCGTTT
This sequence comes from Hordeum marinum, assembly GCA_022496015.1. Lineage (NCBI taxonomy): Eukaryota > Viridiplantae > Streptophyta > Magnoliopsida > Poales > Poaceae > Hordeum > Hordeum marinum. Next base: position 475,798,247 of record CM039678.1, read on the forward strand.
ACATCTATCTCTTTTGGATCTAATCCTTGTAAAAACCCGTGAGGGGATTGACAACCCCTTTATAGCGTTGGGTATAAGAGTTTGATTGTTTGTGTAGGTGCATCCATTGGTAACTTGCTTGTTCCTCCTACTGGATTCATACCTTGGTTCTCAACAACTTAGGGAAATACTTATCTACTTCACTGCATCACCCTTTCCTCTTCAAGGAAAAACCAACGCATGCTCAAGAGGTAGCAGGTAGCCGCTTTGTAGTGGTCCCAGGTCATGGACAAAACCCGGCACTTTGGGTGCTTGACTGGGTCCGGAACGAACAACCCCAATGAATATTCCTTCAGTAAGATAGTGAGGACACCGTTCGGAACACAAACTTTTGAAGGAACCTTCCAGCCCCTACAAAAGATAGAAAATATGAGCTTGTTTACAAGTAAAAGAATTAAAATATGATTAAAAGGCACTTACTCTTTCCCCGCTGGCGTAATGATCCACTTCTGGTCCTCCGTATCAGGTTCGTGGGGGGGGGGAGTCTTGCTCAACCACGCAGCCACCCCTTGTTGTTGTCAACCCCCTCCCTGCCACCACCAACCTCCTCCCCCTCCCCAAACTCCTCCTCCTCATCCTCCTCCTTAAACTCTCCGCGAACCTCCTCATCCTCCTCCTCAACCTCCTCGCGAAACTCCTCCTCCTCAGTAGAGTGCACCTCACTAGAGGGGGGTCTCTCACTAGAGGAGGGTACCTCACTACAGGAGGGCCTTGTAAATGGCACCTCTAAGTCAGTGAGGGAGCATTGTTTGTGGCCCCGACTGTGCCCTAAGGGCGCACCCCTCCACCTCTAGGGGCTCTCCCCGCACCTCCTCCACCTATAGGGGCACCTCTCCCTTGACCTCCCTATGAGGAGTCATCCTCAAGTAGTCGAGACAGAACAGTACGGGCTCGACCACTTCGACTAGTAATCGATTTGAGTTTGCTTAGTAAACCTGTGCCATCGGCCTTGCCCTTGCCCATGCTTAGAAAACCTGCACTGAAAATATAATAAACAATTAGTATAATAATAAAGAAGAAAAAACCATAGAAAAAATACATTGATAAATAAACATATTAATAAACAATTGTAAAAAGACATGAAACGTACATCTGCTAGGACCCATACGAATCATCACTGTCACTATCACTATCACTATCACTATCACACATATCATCTTCATTGTCAGACGGAGGTGGAGGCTCTTCCTCGTTTTCATCGTCTTCATTTAACAATTTTTCTAGCATAAGTATGTCTTTTTCATTAACAATGGTCTCACCATCATTCCATGCATCTTCATCGTTTGGATCCACATCATCATCACCCAAGGATTCATCATAATCGTTTTTGACCACATCATCATCATCATCATCATCATCATCTGGTTGCTCTTGAAAGAAAACTCCCTCATACATCATGGGGTCAATGTTGTAATAATCGTCATTGTTCGGGTCCGGTAGCTTACTATGTGGCGACACCTCAAACACAACTTCCCAACCCTTTAGGTATTCTTTCTAGAATGGGTAAGGCGGATAATAAACTTGTGTGGCTTGGGTAGCCGCAATAAAGAGATCGGCTCCAGCATAGATGGTTGATGGTTTAACTTCGACCAAACCATAGGAAGGCGTATGTCTCAGCCCCTTTACTAGGTCGAACCATCGGCATTTGAACATAGGGAAACTTAGGGTTTCGTGACCATGACTGAATGAAAGCTCATATATTTTTCCTACCCCTCCGTAATACTGAACTCCAATTTGACCTAGGGTGTACACTCCACTATTTATAGTTTTGGGATCAGGTTGGTTGTTCTGGTGCTCCTCTGTATGGAAGTGATACCCATTCACATTATACTTTTCATATGTCATGACTGAAGGGTTAAAACCCATGGAAACCCATCTCAATTCGTCATCCATAGATATGTTCCCATATTTTCCCTACAAGTTTAATTGAAATTGTTTGGTTAACTAATAAATGTTCAACTAGGTATTTAATAGGGGAATGTGAAAAATTACTTTAGCCATGAACCAAGCAACAAAATTTTGCCTTCCAGGGTTTCCATGCCGAAGAAGAGTAAGTGCCTCCGCCTGAGTAGGATGAATCATTCCCTTCCACTCCTCATAAATGAATTGATTGAAAGAAGAAAAGCGGTGTTTAGGCCAAGACTAAGAGAACATAGAACATGATGTTGTGCAAGACATAAAGGAATCCTGTGGTGGTATTACCTCATCCACTCCTCTCTCAACCTCCTTGATGTTGTGCAAGACATAGAACATGATGTCCTCCCACTCTTGTTCTGGCATGTTATAAGATTTCGAGCACCCAACCCTTCCACCTTGCCCGCTGAATAGATCGAGCTTGGGTTTATACTTGGGCTCTTCCATATTGTATCAAGGGACCTTATTATGCAGACTTGGAGCATGGTCTGGATTGTACGATGTCCCGAGGTCTGACACCTCCTCAAGGATAACTGCCTCAGCTATGGAAGCTTCAATATTAGCTTTGTTTCCACATTTCTTTTAGAGATGCTTGTTCTGTCTCTCAGGGCCGTACTGCCAACGATTCTGCACAGGGCCCCCCAACAATACCTCTTTCGCGAGGTGCAAAATGAGATGTGTCATCGGAGTAAAGAAGCCACATGAGAAGGTCTTCTCTAGCTTGCATATCAACTCCGGTGCCTTCTTATTCAATTGTCCAATAACCTCGGGACATACTTCTTTAGCAAAGAGCATGCCAAAGAAATGGCTTAGCTCCACAAGCACTCGCCAGACACGCTCGCGGACATAGCCTCGAACCATCACCAGCATTAACCGCTCAATCCATACATGATAGTCATGAATCTTGATCCCGTTGACTTTGCCCGTTGAAAGATTGACTCCATTACTTATATTCGATGCATAACCATCACTGAACTTCACAATGTGTTTGAGCCACATAAGTACCTCCTTCTTTTCTGGCGGTTTAAGGACGATGTCAGCCTCTGGCTTGAACCAGTTTTTTCGACCGCTTGTGGGACGTTGCATGTTTAGACATGGTCTATCACAATTTTTTTGTTGATTGGCTCTAGCTTGAATGTTATCCTTTGTCTTATCATGAATGTTGAGGATCGTGCAAAAAAGGGACTTTGCGACATTCTTTTCAGTGTGCATCACATCGATGTTATAAGGAAGTTTGAGGTCCTTGAAATAGGGAAGCTTCCTGAAGGGGCTAATGTGAGTCCAATTGTGCGTCTCACCATATCCCTCGAAGCATTTTCCTTTGCCTTTCCCTTTGACTTCAGGCATGAGAGCTTTTAGCTGAGCAAGAACATCTGCCCCTGAAAATGTTGGATCTCGTTTACTTCATGGACAACCCGACCTTTCATGAAGTTTTTCTTTTGTTCCCTGTCTGGATGGTCTGGAGGGAGGAATTGGCGATGCTGGTCAAAGGCTACATACTTGCGACCCTTCTGCAGCTAAATAAAATGTAGAGCCTGCATGCGCACTGGGCATGGCATCCTACCACTTATACACCATCCGCAGAATAGGGCATAGCCGGGAAAGTCATGCATGCAATACATCAACCAAACTTTCATCAAGAAATTTTTCTATAGATGTCGGTCGTATGTCAACCTTGGAAAGTACCAAGAGTGGTGCAAATCATCCACTAGTGGCTGCATAAACACTGCCAAATTCTTCCCTGGGTATTCAGGCCCTGCAATGATCAGCGACAAGAACATGGTGTTGTGTTGCATTAGGACACCGAGAGGGAGATTGAGCGAAATAACAAACACGGGCCAGCTGTTGTATGAATTCGACGACATACCATATGGATTAACCCCATCACCTGTTATTGCAACTCTGACATTCCCATCCTCGGCTGCTTCCTCGAGGTATTCTTTATTGAATGACTTCCATGCTTCACCTCCCGATGGATGTACGATTTTATTTGTATGGTACCTTTTCCCTTGCTTGTGCCACTTCATCATTTTGGCAGACTCCTCCGTGATGAAAAAGCGTTCAGTCTTTTTATGAAATGAAGATATCAAAGAACCTTTGCAGGGATGCGTAGATGCCTCTTTTGACCATCCTTACCGACCACCTCAAGGTACCGAGAGGAACCACACTTCCTACAATACTTGTCATCCGCATACTCGTGCCTAAACAATAGGCAATTCTTCAGACAGACATTTATTTTCTCATAATCCATGGAGAGTGTATTCATGATTTTCTTCATGGCATACATGCTTTCCGGTAGTTCATGACCATCAGGAAGGCTGTTAGCCCATACTCCCAGAAATGCTTTGATGCAAGCTTGGCTACAGCCGTACTCAGCCTTAACTGCCATCAGTTGCGAGATGGCATCCAGCTGAGAGAGTTTGCCACCTGCATAAAGAGGCTTCTTTGACAAAGCCAAGATCTCCAAGAAGGACTTTGCGGTTTCCTCTGGCTCCTTCGGCTCCCCCGGCTCCTCTAGTTCATTCTCTGAAGGTGTGCATGTGTCGCCTCTGCAACAATGACATCATCTAGCATGTCTCTGACCCCGTCGTCCGCATAACCAGCGATGCATTGACGCATCACCTCCGGTCTACCACGGTCTCGCTTGGCAAAGTTTATCGGCACGTCAAAGTTTTTCATATATCCGTACGTGCGAAGGTGCCAGGTCATTTCGTCCTTGTCTTTAGAGTGACGTCTGCCACATCTCGCACACGGGCAGTGTGGGATCATTCTCATTGGACAACGGAATGTCTCCCTTAGAAACACATCGGTTTTGGAAATCCACTCTGATGTTACTAAATTCCCATGGGTAAAACCACTATACATCCACCGATTGTCTGTCATCCTCTCCTTTATTGGGAGCCACACAACAAAATTAAGATTTAATATGAATTAATCACATCAAAGATTTATTTTCTACCGCGTTGACGGCACTGAATCCACCTACATCTCTAATAGGGAAAGAGGGTCCTAATCCCACCCGAGGATGTGTAGATTGAGTATGTTCTCCATTCTCTACCCCGTTCCGAGACAAAATTTCGGCATCACCTCCCCGCTGTTCTCCAGATACACGTCTCGGCAAATAGCTGAGAGAATGTGCTCCGGATAACAATGGGGAGGCGCCACCGAAATCTTGTCTCGGAACGGGGTAGGGCATGGAGAACATACCAAATCTACACATCATCGGGTTGTCCGTGGGAAACGCTGGACAATCCGAAAGAGTTGCGGTGATAAATATGCAATTGAATGCATATTTATCGATGCAACCATTTCGTACGGGAGACGCCTAGGTTATGCGACTTGATGTGATAATTAAATCTAGTGACATGATTAAAAGAGAGTAGGAGGAGGTGTTGGATATGTAGCTCACCCTCGGCTTTAGAGTAAGTATTCGAACAGCGGCGGGATCACGAACCAACAACTTCGAAGACGATGACTCCAAAGAGATGCAACACCACAAAGCCTGGAAATTTTACCGACAAATTTTTTTAGATAATCACATCAAATATATATTTTTAGCAAGACCATCAATATCTTCATTATTGATATGCGTTTCCCTCTCCGTGCGTTTTTTAGCAAGTTAACATTATTAATATTTCTCATTATCTATTTTTATCAAGACCATCTACATCCATCTAGCAACAGCATCATCATCATCATTCATCATTCATTAACATTTTTAGCATGTTAACATTAACAGCAACAACATCATCATTCATCTACATAACATCATCATTCATCCATCTAGCAAGATCATCAATCATCATCATCATCAATCACCATCTAACATCGAACATCATCAATTATTATCATCATTCATTCATCCATCAAAAAAACTAAGAGATTTAGTTAAAAAAGAAGAAGAAAGAGATGAGGCAGAGAGGAGCTCACGTGGGGGGGGGACGTGGCCGGCACGGGGCGGCGGCTATGGAGGGTCCAGTGCGGGGTGGCCGGTGCGGGGCAGCCAGCGCTGGGAAGGGGCCGGAGCAGGGCGGGGCGGCGGGGGCGGCGACTGGGGAGGGGCCAGTGCGAGGCGGTGGTCGGAGAGTGGCCGGGGCGGGGCAGGGCGGCGACGGTGGTTGGGGTGGGGGCTAGGGCGGGGCGGGGCGGCGGCCGGGGGAGGGGCCGGTGCGGGGCGGTGATCGGGGAGGGGCCGGGGCGGGGCGGGGCTGTGGCCGGGGAGGGGCCGAGCGGCGGCATGGGGCGGGGCGGCGGTGACGGGAGGGGCGGCGGCGCTAGGGCGGGGCTGGGGTGGGGTCGGGGCGACGACGCTAGGGCGGGGTCGGGTCGGGATGAGTGGGGTATAGGGGATGAGTGGAGGAGGGAGGTAGGCCGCCCGAGCGGATAAGGGGGAGTACCGTCGGCATAGCTATTTTTGATTTCTTATATATAATAATTAAAAAATTAAAAAAATCAGTTAACTAAATTGTGCCTTATCTAGACATAAACACACACATATACACCACACGTGTCTCTTGGGCCTATTTTGTCGTTTCCACCCTCCGTGCGACGGCGGCGGCGACGGCGGTGAGGGGGGGTCACACCACGGAGCCGCATGTCATGTGCTTGCACCCGCCATCGCACTTCCGGACGTGTAGGAGGGCCCAGAGAAAGACCTGGCGGCATGGCTACCCCCCAAACTACACCTGTCCCATCTAACCCTACGAGAGTTGACCGGGCGGTCTACGCCTTTGACTTTCACCGGAGGGGGTTTGATCAATGGACATTTTCACCTGGATGTGATAGCCCAGCCCCTAAGTAAACTTCGTATCAAGGTCCGGGCACAACCCACACCAAGATTCCCTCCGTTACTGCCCAACGTGGCCGTTCCCCCTCCATGCGACAGTGATGGCGAAGTTGGTGAGGGGAGTCACACCACGGAGCCCCGTGTCGGGTGCTTGCACCCGCCATCGCACTTCCGGACGTGTAGAAGTGCCCAAAGAAAGACCTGGCGGCATAGCTACCCCCAAACTACACCCGCCCGTCTAACCCTTGCATTGTTGACCGAACGGTCTACCCCTTTGACTCTCACCGGACGGGGTTTGACCGAGGGACATTTCCACCTGGCTATGATAGGCCATCCCATAAGTACACTTCGGATCAAGTTTTGGGCCCAACCCATCGCAAGATTCCCTTCGTGTCTACCTGACATGGCCGTTTCCACCCTCCGTGCAATGGCGGCAGCAACTTCTGTGAGGGGGGTCACGCTACGGAGCCGCGTGTCAGGTGCTTATAGTTGCCACCACACTTCCAGACGTATAAGAGGGTCCAACGCAAGACCTGGCGGCATTGCCACCTCCCAGGTCCCCCGCCTGTCTAACCCTGACACTTTTGACCGAATGGATCTACCCCTTTAACTTTCACGGGACGGGGTTTGACCGAGGGACATTTGCACCTGGCTGTGATAGGCCAGCCCATAGGTACACTTCAGATCAAGGTCTGGACCCAAGCCACCGCAATATTCCCTCCATGTCTACCCGACGTGGCCGTTTCCACCCTCCGTGTGACGGCGGCAAGGATGTCTATGATGGGGGGCATGCTACGGAGCCGCGTGTCGGGTGCTTACACATGCCACCACTCTTCCACACGTGTAAGAGGGCCTGGTGCAAGACCTCGTGGCATAGCCCCCTCTAGGTCCCCCGTCCCATCTAACTCTGACACTGTTGACCGGACGGATCTACCCCTTTCACTTTCACCGGACGATGTTTGACTGAGGGACATTTTCACCTGGTTGTGATAGGTTAGCCCATAGGTTCACTTCCGATCAACGTTCACGCCCGTGAGGGGGGTCACGCTACGGAGCCGCGTGCCGGGTGCTTACATTGCCACCACACTTCCAGACGTATAAGAGGGCCCAGCGCAAGACCTGGTGGCATTGCCAACCCCCCAAGTACCCCGTTCCGTCTAACCCTGACACTGTTGACCGGACGGATCTACCTCTTTGACTTTCACCGGACGCGGTTTGACCGAGGGACATTTTCGCCGGGCTGTGATAGGCCATCCCATAGCAACATATTAGAACAAGGTCCTGGCCCAACCTATCGCAAGATTCCCTCCGTGTCGACCCGACGCCACCGTTTCCGCTCTTCAGGTGCCGGTGGCAGCGGCTTCCGTGAAGAGGGTCACACTCTGGAGACGCATGCGGGGTGGTTGCACCTGCCATGACACTTCCAAACACGTAAGAGGTCCCAACGCAAGACCTGGCGGCATTGCTACCCATGTACCCCGTCGCGTCTAATCCTGACATAGTCGACCGCCGGATCTAGCCCTTTGAGTTTCGCTGGACGGGGTTTGACCGGTGGACCTTTTCACAGGGTTGTCACAGCCTAGCCCATAGTTACACCCCAGAACACGGTCCCGGCCTAACCCACCCCAAGTTTTCCCCTCCATGTAAGAGGGGGCACACTCCGGAGCCGAGTGTCAAGTGCTTGCGCCTGCCACCATGTTTCCACAAGCATAGGAGGGCCCGCCGCAACACCTGGCGGCATTGCTACCCCCATGTAGCATGTCCCGTCTAACCATGACATAGCCGACCGGCGGATCTAGCCCTTTGACTTCCGCCAGATGGGGTTTGACCGGTGGACCTTTTCACCATGTTGTCATAGCCCAGCTCATAGCTACAGCCCCGAACAAGGTCCCGGCAAGATTCCCTACGTGTCGGCCCGATGTGGACGTTTCCCCACTCTAACACGTGTAAGAGGGCCCAATGCACGACCTGGTGGCATTGCCACTCCCCAAGTACCTCGTCCCATCTAACCATGGCACTGTTGACCGGACGGATCTACCCCTTTGACTTCCACCGAACGAGGTTTGACCGAGGGACATTTTCACCTGGCTATGATAGTTCAGCGATAGCAACATCTTAGAACAAGGTCCGGGCCCAACCCACCGCAAGACTCCGTTCGTGTCGCCTCGACGCCACCATTCCCCCCCTTCATGTGCAAGCGGCAGCGCCGTCCGTCAAGTCCGTGTTTAGACAACATATAACATGATTTTTTAACGCCGACCTATACACACAGCTAAATAGACGATGCATTGAAAAACTGTGTGTAGACTATATATAACATGGACATGGACTATAGACTTCGTAACTAAATCAATTTTTCATATAGCGGAAGGATTTAAAAAAAATGTAACTACACCATCGACGTAGGCAAAATAAAAAAAATGTACCTATGCCGACGGTTATACCGTCGGCGTAGGCAAAATAAAAAATATATGTACCTATGCCGACGGTTACACCGTCGGCGTAGCCAAAATAGGTATGCCGACGGCATAACCGTCGGCATAGCTACGCCGCCGGATCGACACCTCCCTCGGATCGATGACGTGGCAGCTGCCGCGGATCGATGACGTGGACCATCACAACTATGCCAATGGTGTCTGTTAGGGCCATCGGTATATCTTTGACGACATCAAACGGACGTTACCCATCGAGTGGCCGGGCCCGCTGATACGCCAACGAGGAGGCTATGTTGACGGCCACCGGAGGCATAGATCACTCTATGCCGACGACCTTTGTGTGCCGACGGTGACCGTCGACATAGATTGATCTACGTCGATGGTGTTCTATACGCCGACGATGAGACGCAGGTGATCGGCATCTGATGATATATGCCTACGGTGCCCGTCAGCATAGTTGAGACCGTCGACAACGAGCCTGATTCTAGTAGTGAGATCAGTCGGTAGCAGCCCCCTAAAACTGATATATCTGACGGTCACCCTAAATTTAGAAGCTTGGCACAAATTATTGTTTTTGCCGCATAGCGGATGTGTTTGAATCGCTGCAACATTTCCTACAAGGTTTTGCCATACCAGCGAGAAGAAATTGTACGAGGATGACTGGAAAATATTGTCGAACACTTTGGATTTTTCTGCTGCCACGATCGGACGAACGATAACTTGATTTAGATGGGATCGGACGGCCGGGAGGCAGCCAATTTTTTTTCCCGACCGCCCGACAGGCGCCCAGAAATGCAATGTGCCGAAATGGCGTCCGAGTCCGAACTGTAGTCACGAGTAAGATTTCAATGATTTGGAGATTGATTAGCGACTTAATCGATCCGACTCTGGATTGGTAAGTCACTGGGATAGATGATCCATATAAGCAGATGAGGAGCTAAACGCTTTGCTTAACGGAAGATTACGCCGGATAATTAATCTCGAGTACACCGCGGCAGGCAATTCGACATGGCGATGACCCCGTGGTCCGTGGACGTCAAGAGCGGCGAGAGCCTGTGGTCGGGAAGCGCGATGGAAGGCCGCCGCGGCGTCGTCACTGGCGTCTCCCTCGTCGTCCCGCCGAGCGACCGGAACGTCGTCGTGGAAGCCTACGTCAAGAACGCCAGCGGGTACAACGAGTTCACGCTCGCGTCGTTGTCCTCGGAGAGGCCCCGCGCGGAGCTGCCATGCCAGGTTCTGGTGATGGACTGCGATTACTTTTGCTCTCGCGATAAGGCGGCGGGGAGGCGGCCCCGCTGCCGGTGAGGCGGTCGCCGTTCGGATTGATGGTCACTTCAATGATCATCCGCCGCTGCGGCTGTGGGAGGAGTTGGAGGACGAAGCTGACGAGGCTGAGGCTGAATACTCGGTGGATTCGGAAGACAACGACGATGAAAGCAGCAGCGAGGAGGAGGAGGAGGAGAGCGACGGCGAGGACGACGGACAAGCGGCCAGCGCCGACGTTGCTGTGACGCAAAGCATGCTAGAGACACTGCGCCGTAGGAAGTTCGCACCCGAGGGCGAGGGGCAATTCGTTGGAGGCTCGGCGCCGCGGTTCGCCTGCGCCGGGAGCACCGTCGGCGTCATGCGGGTTGCCGCCGTGGAGAGCGAAGGAGAGGACAGCAAGCAGATCTTGGTGTTCTACCGGTACACCTGCTTCCACTAACAGAATAACTGTTTACGTCGACGGCCTAACCTATGCCGATGGCTATCGTCGGCATAGAGGGAGGTATACCGACGGCCTAGGTGAAGCCGTCGGTGCAGAAAAGTCATCGGCATATCTATCGATATGCCTACGATGGCCGTCGACGTAGCCAGGCCGTCGGCATATCGTAATATATGCCTACAGTGACCGTCGGCATAAATGTGGGACCGGCAAGCCTTCGTCCAACGAGAGTCTGACGCCGTCATACCTCTTCCGACGGCATCCTGGGGTATGCCGACATATATGATGCCGACGGTGCTATGTCGACAGGATTCGGGGCTATGTCGACGGCCTGAACCGTCGACATAGGACTGTATTCTGGTAGTGTTCAGGGCATCACCGGGCGGCGTGGAACCGCGAGGGTGGCCGAAGGAGCACCAGCTCCGGTTCATCGCCACCGGCGACCACGCGGCGAGGTCGCTGGCGTGGGCCGGATCGTCTCTGGCCCTGCTGGTATACCCCGGTTGCTTCAGCGAGAAGCTTGAGAAGAGCAAGCAGCTTGAGGAGAGCAGGAAGCTCCAGGAGCTATGGTCTAGCTTGACGTCGCAAGTGAGCGTCCCGCCGGGAGCAAGGCACGTCGAGGTGTTCGTGGACGTCTGCAACCTCCAGCGGGCGGACTACACGCCGGCGAGCATGGGGCACATGTACATGGCGCTGGAGAGCATGGTGGCGGACCGGTGGCCCGAGCTCTTCATCGGCATGAAGTTGCACTTGCCGGTGCCGGTACGGTGCGGCGCGGAAGGCGGGTTAGCCGACGATGACAACAACGGCAGAAATGCAGACGAGCGGCCGGCAAAGCGGGGGAGGGTAGCCGTCGCTGGGGAGGATTGCCCCGTATGCTTGCATCTGCTGGAGGTGGCGGGCGACGACCTCGCCGCGTGGCCGAGGTGCGGCAAGCGGCCGCACGTCTTCCATGGCGCGTGCTTGGAGCGCGTCCTCGTGGACAGCGTGAGGTGCCCGATGTGCAGGCACAAGCTTTACATGGAGCCCATGCTAGAGCGATAGACCCAAGCAATGGCGTCGCATGGTTGTACTAAGAAGTTTGTGCAGTGTATCAATCCATTGTAACTAAATGTTCTTCAGATTTGCTTCTGTTTCTCTGAAGGATAGCCATTCATTCAACTGGTTGAAGATGTAAGTTCATCCATCGACGGATTACGTCAAATTATTTTGTATGAGACATATCATTGAAATGGAACCGACTTAAGTTTTAGGTTGGTCTCGAGAGATTGTTTTGTCGAGCATCGTTGTTTTCTACAATGGCTTTGAATGACTATTATTTGTGCTCCTGCAATTTCATTTAAAAGAAGAAAGTTGATTAGGGGATAACCATGCAAAAATCCCAATGACTAGCACGACTGACCACAAACCAAAAACTAGAGTCCACCGCCAAACGCAAAAACGACGACCGACAGCCACAAGGACCCCCGGTACAGGTGAAGAAGCTATTCAACAACGTGGCCATCAATATCACTGGCACAGACCCCCTCGGGACAAAGCTTTCGCCTAGAGCTCGCACGCCCCTAACCCCCCGAACCCCTTGGGAGGGGATCCATCCAATACAACAACCACCGCAACGTATATCCAATCAAACATGGTTGAGTGTTGTGGATTCGTGCTGGAATTATTCCGCTCATGATCTAGCCAAACATTTCTCCAGATCATGCACTACTAGGAGAAACCTTATAGGCAGAAGCCTACTAGTAGCGGTGGAAAAATACAAACGCTGCTGCTAAGTAGTATTAGCGTTGTATTCGGACAGCGCTACAAATAAGGTCTTAGCAATAGCGCGGGAATCTAGAAAAACGCTGCTGCTACGGGGGGGCCCGACGATCCCGCCGACAGTATTTATAGTAGCAGCGCTTTCTTAAGGAAAGCGCTACTGCTATGCCTCTTATCAGTAGCGCTTGTTACCCACCAGCGCTACTACTAAGTGTGTTGTGCACTTATCCTCTTCGCCCCGCATGACCTATATCTCTCCCTCTCCCCCTCCTCCCTTCCTCTCCCCGTGCCACCGCCGCCCCTCCCTCCCTCCGTCTCCCTGCGCCGCCGCCTCGCCCCTCACTCCCTCCCTCTCTCTGCGCTGCCGCCCCTCTCTCCCTCCTTACTCCCTCCCCGTCCTTACGCCGCCGCCGCCCCTCACTCCCTCCCTCTCCCTGCGCCGCCGCATCGCCCCTCACTCCCTCCATCTCCCCGCGCCGCCGCCGCCCCTCACTCCCTCCCTCTCCACTTTGCGCCACCGCCCCGCCCCTCACTCCCTCCCTCTCGCCATCCTTACTCTCTCCCTCTCCACTCTGCCGCCACCGCCACAGGTCCTCCCAAGTGACCTCGCCCCCGACCTCGACCTCGGCCCTGACCTCGACCCCGGCCGACCCCGACACCGATCGCGACCTCTGGTGAGACATTCCCATGCCTATAGGGTTCTTGCTAGGGACTAGATGATGCCCCGAACGTTGTTGCGGGAATATTTGCAATATATTGTGTTTTATTATTTTCTATATATTTGCTTGATGAGGTGTCATACTTTCATGTTGAGAAAAATAGGTTAGTGGGCGCTAGCTAAATTCAAATGAGATGATTGTTGTACAAATGATAACTAGAAAGTAAAACATTAAACGATAAAAAAATTCTCATAGGAATTTGTCTCGACACCGACGATGCCCGACCCGCATCCTCGTCGGCGAGTGGTCGGCGAGAGCCTGCTTGATAGGCACCATGTCCGGGACTGGGCTCCGCCGGGCTGGCACTGGGAGGTGCTACCTTCCTAAGCTCGGAGCTTGGTGAGGAATCCAGGTCTCGTCGTCGACCCGGAGCTTCTATGGTGGCGGTCACGTGGGCCACTTTCGGTGCGCAGGAAGCGGCCCCCCATGGAGGTGGTACATCGCCGTGTCAGGGAGGAGGACGAGCACGTCCGTCGCTACATGGCGGCATTGGACACCAGGTTCAACAATACCGGGTAGATTCTTCGGGGATCTCACCCGAGTTATGATCCCGTGATGGTTCCTTATCTTTGGGCGTCCACTGCTAGCGACTCAGAGACCGCTAGTGAACCGAGTTCACCGTCCTCCACTTTGGATTCTAGGATATTCGATTTCTATTAGCGATCTTATATGATAATAGTCGAGATATATTAGTTAATATTTGATTTTGCATTAACTGAATTATTCGGGATGATGTATTAGTGTTATTATATTCGAGTTCATTATAAATGCATTAGTGATATTTTATCGGTATAATGCGTGGGGCGCGCCTCCTCTTCTTCTCTTCTTTGCGATATATTCAAGCACGTGCCGTAATTTTTGAATCATGAACACAACTTTACTCATTTGCTCGAATGAACATGTCATATTCTGAATATAGAGGATGTCTTGGTGTTCTTGTTTGCAATGTACCTCCGAGTGGCCTATATTTTGCCGGAATGTTGATTCGTTTCTGTTCCGACAAATTTCAGACGCTCGATATGTCCTGTTTTTAGTAAAGTTCATGCCGATTTTTTCATAAATTTTAGCATGACTTGTGCTACAATGTAGGACATATCGAGTGCTTGTGATTTGCGAGTCATTCCAGCAAAACATAGGGCATTTTTTCTATGTCATTGCTCGATATATGGAACGGGTTGACTTTAGGTCTGTTTCGGCTCCTTGTGTGTCTTTTAGTGAGGGAGAGTGTCCACCGTATATATATATATATATATATGTATATATATATATATGAGAGAGAGGAAGAATCCCTACTGTTGTCGTGGGGTTGCTTCTCCTTCTTTTCCTTGTGCTAGATATTTGTAATGCAATAGGTAAAGGAGGAGTATCGACCATCACCGACGGTCGAAATATGAGACGAAGAATCCCGACTATTGTCGTGGGGTCGCTTCTCCTTCGTTCCCGTGTGCTAGAAATTTTGGTGTAACGCACTCGGGGACGAATGGAGGAGCCACCATCACCAACGGTCGCAATATCAGAGGGAGTGCCCACCATATACGTGAGATGAGAGTTTATGAAGGAAAGACTCGATAGACCTAAAGTCCACCCGTTGCATATTGAGTAATAGTGATCTGTGTGTTGATCAATTTCCTGGTAGTTTCCTTCGATCGATTTTAAATATTTCAACTATGAACATAGGAAATGTCTGACGACGAAAGGAAATTCATTATGTGCGAATACTATGAAGACGAGCGCGGCCTGTGCGATAAGCCTTACCTAGTTAGTGGTAGGCGCTTCAACATCATGCTGGATGAGACCTTCGAAGTGGATACAGTAAGTCACAACGACAAATCTTTTTTCATAATTAAGCATGACTTCTGCTTCTTTTGCTTCAACTTATAATTTTAATTTTTTTACTATTCTACTAGCGTATCCCCTGCCATGCAAGAATTTATGTCTTGGATAAGATTGGTTTCGATACTAATAAAAGTATGGAGGTAAAGAGAGTTCACTTGAGGACCGAGCATGGTTATACTTTTGTCGTAGAATTATACGATGCAGACACCTACTCCTATTTTGAACACAAAAGTTGGAAAGCACTATACAAAGCTTATGCATTTGAGCCTAATATGCTTATCACCTTTGATATTCGTCCGGAAGATGAAATTGAAGGTAATATCGAAATCTGGATCGATGTGCAGACGCCTCCAGTTCTATCATTATGTGAGTTTCTCAACCATATTTATTAATTAATTTATATTGTTTATTTAAAATAGTTGACAACTAATTTTATTGACAACTTATTTCCATTCAAGCAAACATGTCCAGCGCTTGGTAGACAACACCTACTACTGTCCCGGGGCTGAACTAAACTACGAGGAGATAGGTCATTATGTTTCATGGCTTGAGGATCTTGTTGCTGTCAAGACAGGTTATTTTTCCAGACTTCGAAATATTAGTACTCAAAACGTGCGACCACTAGTGTACGTATTGAACTACGGTCACATCTATCTAGAAAAGATGATAAGATTTTTACTATTTATTCTCAGTGCATCTTTTGCATACATTATATTTTAAGCTAAACTTCATTTATAAGTATGTTACTACGATGTTCTTCAACAGGGACTCTCGATGAGTGTTGTGCCTCGTTGGATCGAGTCTAAAGGTCGCATTGCAATGGTTAGCTTACGGCCAAGATACCCTATATTGCACATGAGTGCATTTATCATTTCTCGAAGCGAGCAAGTCTTAATAGTCAAAGACAGGAGAAAAATTGTGAAGGACCGTAGAGAAGTACTAGGGGGCAGGAATCAGAAGTGCAACCCATAATTAGGAGACAGGTTCATATGCATTCTCCAATATGATGAAGAAGGAGTGATACACATGTTTTATGCTATTTCACCTCAGAGAGAACAGCAGGAGTAGGTCATAGGTATTAAGAACAATTAGTTAATGCTGATTATATATGACTAGTGACCTAGTGACCAAGTTGATGATGATGATGATGAGTTGTTGTTATTATAACTAGTGACCAAGTTGTTATATGATGTCTCATAGACGAAAATAATGATGATGAGTTCTTATATGACAATGATGCATTATGATGATTTGATGAAACTACTGTATAGAGCATGTATAAATACATCACAAATATGCAGAGGGGGTATGAATCTGTGAAAGCAGTAATACTAGCAGCAACGCTAGATTATCAGTAGCGCTTGCCTCTCTGCAGCGCTACAGCTAAGTTATAGCAGTAGCGCTGGTAGGTGCAGTGCTAGTGCTAACTAGACTTAGCAGTAGCGCTGCACCAACCAGTGCTACTGCTATAACTTAGCTATAGCATCTTAGCGGTAGCGCTGGACCAAACGCTACTAGTAAGGGTATTTCCAGCGCTACTACTAGGCTTTCTCGTAGTAGTGATGGGATCCACTCGCTTATGTTGAACTTACCATCACACGAGGACCATGTTACGATAGCGAACCCCCAAACCCTAACCTTTTCCGATCCCAACCATGGTCGGAAAGAGGAGTTAGTTGTGCCTTGGATTAGCTCGGGGAGGGGGTGAGGCAGGGACGGGTGAGGGGGGCGTATCAACGGTAGCTAGACATATGGAAAACTCATGGCAGTGGGCTACCAAAGGACAAGTGAACTCTAGATCAAAACTCTAGGGGTGTGTTTGGTAGCCTGCGTGGGGGGTGCATGAACCCAAAAGTTCTCTCCCCGACCCACTTTTGGGTGTTTGGCAGGGTGTATGGGCTGAGGTGAGCTATGCTCGGTTGATGCAAAAAAAGGCCTCGGCCTAGCTGAGTCGAAGCACCCCACACAGGCCTGCTGGGTCGAGCGAGGCTGAGATGGCCCTCGAGAAAAATCTCTCCCCGACCCACTTTTCTGGATCGACCACTCCTCCTCCCGTCCCCTCACCCAGCGTGCCCCCTTTCCCCGACCTAGCCACCAGACCCATCTCTCCCGCGACCACCAGGCGACTGCCTGCTACCCCACTGTCGGTCCCCTTCTTCAACCTCGCTCCCGCTGCTGCTCAGGAAAGCCTTCTCGTTGGTGGCTCGCCCCCGCTCCTGGCTTAGGTCACAGCCGGCCAACTCCCAGCCACCCCATCCCGCCGTCGCCGCCCCATCCTGCTGTCGCCGAGGTAGCAGCTTCGGCCCCTCCTTCCCTTCCTCCGCCCTCCTCCTCCCTTCCTTCCCCTAGTCCTACCCCTAGTTCCTGCCTCGGCTCTGGCCTCATGTGCGTGATCGAGATGTACAGACAGATGTATTTCACTAGTACTTAATCTTTGTTGTTTCTACATATAGTTATGCTTGATTTTGTGAGTATCTATCTTCTGTACAAAGAGCCTAGCCCACTATGGTTAAGACAAACTTTTTTGCATGAAGGAATTTGAGCCATATATATCTTCTGTTCATTGCAAGTCATGCTAAAAAAAATTATGTTGTGCTAAGCTTTTTGTTTTTATTGTCATAGATGGATGAATTGGCAAGAAAACGAAGGCAACTAATTGTGAGAGGAGCCGGTCTAGTGGCTGGAGTGTATGCTTACATGATGCTCATCTTTAGAAGATCTAGGCAACAAACACCGAGGATAACCGTGGGTAGCATGGCCGATCGTGCCATATCTAGAGAGTCCAATTTGAGATATATTTATCACTCTAGCGACATAAATTGTTCAAATCAACTTAGAATGAGAAAAGCTCCTTTTTTCCGTTTGTGTGCTATATTTAGAGAGAGAAAATTGTTGTTGGATAGCATCCACACTTCTATTGAGGAACAAGTTTCTATGTTTCTTCTAGTAGTTGGCAATAACCAAAGGTATAGGACACTACAACCGATCTTTAGAAGATCTACCGAAGTCATTAGTAGGTATATTAAGGCAGTGCTTTATGCTGTTGGGGAGTTGAGAGATGAGATGATTCGGCCTCCCTCCAATCATTGCCATCGTAAAATACAAGAAAGCACCTGATTCCATCCATATTTCAAGGTAATTTTTTTTCAAACAAAGACAAACAATTGATGGGACTTATGAATAACAACCATTTGTGTTTATTAATTAGGATTGTGTTGGAGCAATAGATGGTACTCATGTGCTTGCTAGAGTCCCAAAAAGGATCTCAACTGCCTTTAGGGGTAGAAAGGAGGGGACTACCCAAAATGTCATGGCCGCGGTAGACTTTGATCTAAAGTTTACCTATGTACTTGCGGGTTGGGAGGGGTCAGCTCATGATGCCCTTATACTTGCAACTGCATTGGAGAGGGAAGATGGGTTGAAAGTTCCAACAGGTAATAAATTAGAGGCTACTACCTAAATATATTAATATTTCTACCCATAGCTAATAGTTGCTTGTTATAGGAAAATTCTTCCTTGTTGATGCGGGGTATGCTGTGAGGCCGGGTTTTCTTCCACCATCCCGTGGCACGAGGTACCACTTGAAAGAGTATGGTCGAGGGAACCATCCTCAGAATGCTAAAGAGTTGTTCAACTTAAGACACTCTTCTTTGAGGACAACGTTTGAAAGGGCTTTTGCCGCATACAAAAACCATTGGAAGTTTGTCTACAATAAGTCATTCCATGGTTACAAGACCCAAGTAAAAGTAGTGCTAGCTTGTGCAATTCTTCACAATTGGGTACTTCAATTGGGTGAGGATGAATATTTCCCGCCCAAGGAAACATGGGATCCGGAACCCAACGATGAAGACCCCAATGATATTGTCCATGACAATCATTCTTGGGCTCAGAAGCGAGATGAATTTGCAAATCATATGTGGGCAAATAGAGGGCTAGCAAAAATTTGATGTATCATGTGTCTTGGTGTTGTAAAACAATTGATGTGTGACTTGGTGTTGTAAAACATTGATGTATTGTTTTATTTATGTGCTGGAATTCATTTTTAGATGCTGAAATATGTTATTTATATGCTGAAATGTGTTTTTTGTGTGCTGGAATTCATTTTTAGGTGCTGAAATATGTTTTTTATGATCTGAAATATGTTACTAACTTCTGGAATGTTTATGTTGTAGATGGATGATGAGGTGTAGGAGGTTCCAAATGTTGGTGATGTTACCAAGAAGGCCCCTAAGGTCATGAATTGGACTCCACCTATGTTGGTGTTGATGTTGAAAGGTTTTTCGGAGGTGGCGGCAAGAGGTGCCAAGACTGACAAAGGATTCAAAGAGGCTGAAAAATTAAAAGTTGCAAAGTGTATATCTGCTTTCGTTGGTTATGATGTGTCTATTACTCAAGTGCACAATCATATTCGCAAGTGGCAGAATAGGTGGACAAGAATTGTTTATTTGAAGGGTTTAAGTGGGGCACTTTGGGATGATGACAAGAAGATGGTAGTTCTAGAAGAACAACACTATTTGGGCCACACTCAGGTACGCATGCACATGTATCCACCCTGTTTTCTTGCTGAAATGAGTTGTCTTATTGCTGAAACGGTGTTGAAATGAGTTAGTTTTGCTACATTGCTGAAATGATGCCACTGTTGATTACTTTTGGTCATATGATGATGCTTCATTGCTAAAATGATGCCACTGTTGATTACTTTTTGTTCAAAAAATGGTGTTGTAGGATCATCCAACAGATGCTGAATTGCTCAATTCCCCAATTGAGAACTACAACTATATGGAAAATTGCTTGCTAATAAGCAAGCTTCCGGGAATTATTCAATGGCCACCGGTGTACCACTGGGAACGCCTATTGTTGTGGAAGACAAAGATAAACCCAATGTCATGGAGGGGCAAGGAACAACTGATGAGGTATTGCAACATCCTCTTAGGGCTAACTTTGTACTTCCTACTGCTAGTGCTACTCAAGACCCTTCACCTACTTCAAATAAGAAGAGAAAGAGGGCATCAGGTTTGACTGAGGAGGACTCAATCCAGTGTAGCAACATGACTGATGCTATGCGTGAGATTGCAAGTGCTATAAACAACACTTGTCATGCTGAAACACATCCTGACTTGTATAAGGTTGTCATGGACCTTACCATGTTTCATCAAAATGAGCGCTTGGCTGTTTTAGATTACCTCACAGAACATAAGGCAAAAGGCCTGAACTTTGTGAAGATGAATGATGAAGTCTGTCAAGCATCGTTCAAACGTATATTGAAAGCCAATCCTGATCTGCTTTGAGTTTATGTTGGTTGGTGCTTGTTGAGACTATCCCTTTTGTAATGGCTATTTTAGTCTATTTCGAATGAGGCTATGTAATATGAATCTAGTGATGCACTGCTACACAATATGGTTATTATGTCTTATGTAATATGAATCTAGTGATGCACTGATATAAATTATGGTTATTATTTCTTATGTTAATGGTTGATTTTTTTTCTTCTTCTTCATATTATCATTGTCCAGATAATGTTGGCATGGTAATTTTTAATTGCCCGTATTGTTTAAATTATCTGACCGAACATAAGACAAAAAATTCGTTCATGCAGCCTACCTCATACAGCCTACCAAACATGGTCTCAGCACACCATGTCTTCTCTGATATAGGCTACCAAATACAGTCTCAACTTAGCATGCGTGAGTACATACATTGCTACCAAACAACTATAGTTGCATGTACTCAGCATGCATAGACTAAGCATGTCTCAAATGGGAACAACTATGCTAGGGTAGGAATAGCTACCAAACACACCTAGAAGTTGTAGACGAACCGTGTAGATGCTTGTTTATATTCAGTTTACTTTATTGTTTATTTTTTTCATATATCTCTACCTAAAATTAAGGAAGGTGAGTTAATATTAAAAATAAATAAATAAATAAAGTGAGTTTCATGGTTTGTCGTACACATTTTGAACACAAGCCCTTGGTTTTTATTGATAAACAACGTTAACTCACATTCCTAACAATTTCATGGCACGTCGTCCATGCACCCCTAAATGTTTCGCTCCTCCTCTCGTGAACCAAACTCCTGGTGGCGAACAACATTACTGCATGCAAGCCAAAAGCAAAGTTACGAGCTACTGGATGGATGAAGCCGAGAGAAGGCTACATGATGTTAAATGTTGATGATGAGTTTGTTTATGATTTGCTAGAAGGGACTATTATTGATGCTATCCTCCGAGATCATAACATGAAGTTCGAAGCCACAACAATTGAGAAAGTTAACATGTGCTTCGATTCCTTCATACCAGAGGCAATAGCCATGAGATTTGGTATGAACCTTGCACAAACTAGCGCTCTGGTAGTGCGAAGGTTATTACATGAGCATTGCAAGAGGGCAACTCATCTTGAATAGCTAGCGCCAAAAGGTTACATTTATTCATGTTATCTATGATCATTATAATAGAGAGAGTAACTAGGTAGCTCATGAATTGGCTAGGATAACTAGATTATCTCCTCCTAAGGGCATCTTCAACACGTACCCTCAAATAGTCGGCAAACATTCTGACCAAGCTGTCCTAACACACTTTGTCATCCAATGTAGACCTGTATTTAGTACCATGATTGTAAACGATGTAACTATCCTTATGATTGAATAAAGGAGGAGATAAAATCCCATGTTGTTTGACCTCTGTCGGGGATACACAAAATAGATAGGCCCATACAGGGTTGAAGTTTCGTAAAGCATGGGTCCACACATCATGTGGGTTCAGATAAATCTCATACAGACGTACTATCGACTCAGACATATCGTCGTAAATTCCACTCGGAAGACAATCAATCACTCGGTCGTATGGCTCACTCGGATATGTTAAGACCGACAGTCAGCAGGGCAGTCGAAGCACCATCTGGCGTTACGCCATCAATGCCCCACTTTGTAACATAGGAGGTGAAGGGGTGGTGCACTCTATATAAGCCACCCCCACCACTAGACTAAGGGGGGCTCCTTCTTCTCCCTATTCCTTCTCTCTCTAAAATACACCAGGTAACTCCGTGTTCATGACAAATAAGCAAAGCCTCTCCGAAGTACGAGACATAGGCTTGTTATCTTCATCGTAAGAGGCCCGAACTCGCTAAAACCATTGTGTCTCCCATTTGCATCTCGATAGATCATCCTTTGTTATCCTACCCCTCTCTAATGTCGGAATCATTCCCACGACATTTGACGCCCACCGTGGGGCATATGACGTCTATCGAGCCATTATGCAGATGGTTATTTCCTCAACCACCAGTGTCATCCACCTCATCGTCGTCACGCGCAGCCTCCGGCATCGTCCACCTCATCGCCGTCACGTGCGGCCACCGACGTCATCTGCCTCATCGCCATCACGCGTGGCCACCGGTGTCATCCGCCTCAGGGTCGTCATGCGCGGCCGCCGGCATCGTACGCCTCGTCATCTTCATCTTCGGCCTCGTCCACACCGTCGACGCTGTGCTCTGTCGCATGCAATGTACAGCGACAGAGCATGACAACTGGCCCAACATCCTGGTTCCTAGGGCGGCGAGGCCCAAATGCTAGTGCTTCGCCCGGCTCCGCGGGCGTCGAAGCGCTACTTCGACTGACACGCAGCTCCGGCTCCCCGAGTGATGAAATGCAGCCACCAGCGCTCGCGTTGGCCTCGCCCTTGGCTGTGCCAGCCTGCGTCTCCGGCGCCTGGGCTATGGCCAGCTACTCGTCCACCTCGCCGGCACCTCTCGGCTACCGTCCGATTCCGACCAGACCGGCAATTTGCAATGCAGCAAAGCCCTCCTCCGGGCGGCCTCTACAACTATACCTCTCGTTTCAACTTACATCACATGCAGACCCCGTCTTCAATTCTTGCTTAATTAGCACTTACGCTTCTGCATGCAGATTCTGAATGTAAGGTAAGTCCTTCGATACGTTGGACGTGAGGGCAACTCCTTCAAGGGTCCTTGCAGCAATCAGAGCAAAAGCCTGGGAAGGGCCACGCCAGCGCGTGCGTAACGGTTTCTCCCTCGGTCGCTGGTTGCTGGGCATGGCCATTTTTTCTTCTAACCATGCCAGGTGCGTGGGACACCCCCTCAATTAAGTACATGCACGTAAATGCATTCAAGCACAGGAAACGGAAGGACGTGACCCTCGTAATACTTCGTAATACTTTGTGGGATGAGCTGACTGTTTCGTTAAGGTAATTGCCTTATTAAGCACCTCATCAAGTGAGCGTTTTGCATGCATGACATGCATAATAACCATCCCTGGTATTTCATATAACATGCTGCTAGTCCAACAAAAAAATATTCGTGGATATACTTGTTACTAAATTGCAGGGTCATCCGGACAACTAAACGTCCACTATGAGAATGTATTTTCATAGCATTTTCATCGAGATGACTAACGTGAGGCACTCGGTCGCCCCCGAGCGACGTCCGTTCGGCTGGACATGTTTTCATCAAATTGGTTGCCCCATGCGTTGTTGCCTAGTTGGACAAGCCATCATCACTCGACCGGCCCGCTCGCCGTCACTCTACTAGACGCGTCATCATCCCTCGACAACTCCATGCATCGTCACTCGGCGAGACACGTCTTCGTCAGTCGACAGCTCCGCATGCCGTCACTCTGCTAGACACGTCGTCATCACTCGGCAGTTTCGCTCATCGCTACTCGGTGAGGCGTGTCTTCGTCACTCGACCGCTCCGCGCGCCGTCACTCTACTGGACGTGTTGTCATCACTTGGTCGCCCCGTGCATTGTCACTCGGTGAGACACGTCTTAGTCACTCGACAGTTCCGTGCGCCGTCACTCTACTGGGCGCGTCGTCATCACTCGGCAGCTCCGTGCACCGTTACTAAACTGGATGCTCCTTCGTCACTTGGTCGCTCTGCGCGCCATCACTCTACTAGACGCGTCGTCATCACTCGGCCGCCCCGCGTGCCGTCACTCTGCTGGACACTTCGTCATCACTCGGCCACCTCGCGCGCCATCACGTTGCTAGATGCTCCATCGTCACTCGGCCGCCCCGCACGCCGTCACTCTGCTGGATGCTTCGTCGTCACTCGGCCGCCCCGTGTGCCGTCACTCTGCTGGATGCTTCATCGTCACTCGGCCGCCCCACGCGCCATCACGTTGCTGGACGCTTCATCGTCACTCGGCCAACCCACGCGCCTTCACTCTGATGGACGCTTCGTCGTCACTCGGCCGCCCCGCACGCCGTCACGTTGCTGGACGCTCCATCGTCACTCGACAGCCTTGCGCGACATCACTCTACTGGACGCGTCGTAATCACTCGGTAGCTCCATGCATCGCCACTCGACGAGACGCTCCTTCGCCACTCAGCTGGACACGTCGTCGTCACTCGCTAGCTCTGTGCATCGCCACTCGGCGAGACAAGTCTTCGACACTCGGCAGCTCCACGCATCGCCACTCAGCGAGACACTCCTTAGCCACTTAGCTGGACGCGTCGTCGTCACTCGGCAGCTCCGCACGTTACCACTCAGCGAGACGCTCCTTCGCCACTCAGCCGGACACTCCTTCGCCGCTCGGCCGCTTCGCATGCCGTCATTCTACTGGACGCGTCGTCGTCACTCGACAGCTCCGTGCATCGCCACTTGGTAAGACGCTCCTTCTTCACTCGGCGAGACGCTCCTTTGCGCCGTCGCTCAGCGAGACGCTCCTTCGTCACTCGGCGAGACGTTCCTTCATCACTCGGCGAGACGCTCCTCCGTCACTCGGCAGACCCGCGCATCGCCACTCCGTGTGGCATGTCTTCATCACTCGGCCGCTACCGTGCCGTCAGACAGCTAAGTCATTTCTTCACACGTTGCATTCAATTAAATAATTATTTATGTACTACCGAATGTCAAGTAAGTCGCACATGGCGTTCACTCGAAGGACATGCCACCAAGTGTACCTCTGTGATCGGTTCTTTATCTTCATGTCGGATCCTTCACTTTCACAAGTTCAGTCGGGTCCTTTACTCTTTAGACTCTTGTTGGTTTCGAACCAGTAAGCACCTGGCACATCCAGCGGGTGTCTATGGGTGTAATTTACATGAATCATTTCAACAAACATCAAATTACTTTGAGAGTTTTTTATGTTATCTTGTATTATTTTTCATACACAGGTTAACTAGATGCCTCCGTGCGCCATTCTCGATGACATTCTCGACTCAGTTGCCCCGCGCGCCGTTACTTGACCGCCCCGTGTGTCGTCACTTAGCCAGACACATTTACTTCAGTCGGATGCCTCGCGCATCGCCACTCCGTGTGGCACATCTTTATCACTCGGCCGCTCCACGCATCGCCAGTCGGTGAGACATACCTGCATCACTCGGTCGCTCCATGCACCGTCACTCAGATGGACGCTCCTTCGTCACTCGGTCGCTCCGTGCACCGTCACTCAGCTGAACGCTCCTTCGTCACTCGGTCGCTCCGTGCACCGTCACTCAGCTGGACGCTCGTTCGTCACTCGGTCACTCCATGCACCGTCACTCAATTGGACGCTCCTTCATCATTCGGCCGCTCCGCACACCGTCACTCAGCTGGACGCTCCTTCGTCACTCGTTTGCTCCGCGCACCGTCACTCAACAGGATGCCCGTTCGTCACTCGGTCACTCCACACACCATCACTCAACTGGACGGTCCTTCGTCACTCGGCCGCTCCGCGCAGCGTTACTCAGCTGGACGCTCCTTCATCACTCGGTCGCTCCGCGTGCCGTTACTCAACTAGACGCTCCTTCGTCACTTGGTCGCTCTGCGCACCACCACTCAACCGGATGCTCCTTCGTCACTCGGCTTCCCCTACGCCATCAGACAGCTAAGTCTTTCTACATACGCTGCATTCAATTAAATAGTTGTTTCCGCATCACTGAGTGTCGAGGAAGTCGCACATGACGTTCACTCAGAGGTCATGCCACCGAGTGTACCTCTGCGCTCGGTTCTTTATTTTTATGTGGGAACACTTCACTTTCGCTTCGTTTGGGTCACGTACTCAAACGAGTTCAGTCGGAACGTTCACTTTCACAAGTTTAGTCAGATCCTACACTCTGTTAGACCCTTGCTGGTCCCGAACCAACAAGCACCTGGCACACCCAGTGGGTGCCTATGGGTGTTATTTACAAAAATTATTTCAACAAAGATCAAATTACTTCGATAAATTTGTATGTTGGCTTGTGCTATTTTCATACATAGGTTACGAGGTCACTCGACGCATCTGTGCGCCATCTTCGTCGCTACTCAGGCTCAGTCGCCGCAACGGCCGTTGTGTGTTTCCACTTGTTCGGACACCTCCTTGACGACATGCCGGTCTCTCCATCCCATGCACCATGACTTGTTCGGATGCCTCCGCGATGACATGATCGACTCGGTTGCCCCGTGCGCTGTCACGTATTCAGACGCCCCCTCGATGACGTACTGGACACGGCCGCCCTGCGTACCATCACTGGGTCGGACGCCTCCTCGACATACAACACTTGGCCGCCCCGTGCGTCGCCACTCGGCCGGGCACGTCTACATCACTCGGATGCCCTGCGCATCGCCACTCCGTGTGGCAAATCTTCATCGCTCGGCCGCCTCGTGGGCCATTGCTCGGCTTAGCGAACCTGACTTCGCCTAAGTCAAAAACTACTCCAAGTGCGGACATCCTCCACACTCGGGGGCTTAGCTGCGATTCCGTATCGCCTAAGTCAAAAAACTCCTCCGAGTGCGGACTGTTGGAAATATGCCCTAGAGGCAATAATAAATTGGTTATTATCATATTTCCTTGTTCATGATAATCGTTTATTATCCATGCTATAATTGTATTGATCAGAAACTCAAATACATGTGTGGATACATAGACAACACCATGTCCCTAGTATGCCTTTAATAAACTAGCTCGTTGATCAAAGATGGTCAAGGTTTCCTAGCCATGGACATGAGATGTCATTTGATAACGGGATCACAATATTAGGAGAATGATGGGATGGACAAGACCCAAACTATAAACATAGCATATGATCGTGTCAGTTTATTGCTACAGTTTTCTACATGTCAAGTATATGTTCCTATCACCATGATATCATGCAACTCACGGACATCGGAGGAGTACCTTGTGTGTATCAAACGTCGCAACGTAACTAGGTGACTATAAAGGTGCCCTACAGGTATCTCCGAGGGTGTCTATTGGGTTGGCATGGATCAAGACTAGGATTTGTTACTTCGTGTGACGGAGAGGTATCTCAGGGACCACTCAGTAATACAACATCACAACAAGCCTTGCAAGCAATGTGACTAAGTGTTAGCCATGGGATCTTGTATTACGTAACGAGTAAAGAGACCTGTCGGTAACAGGATTGAACTAGGTATACAGATACCGACGATGGAATCTCGGGCAAGTAACATACCGAAGAATAAAAGGAACAACATATGGGATTAACTGAATCCTTGACATAGAGGTTCACCCGATAAAGATATTTGTAGAATATGTAGGAACCAATATGGGCATCCAGGTCCCGCTATTGGTTATTGACCGTAGATGTGTCTCGATCATGTCTACATAGTTCTCGAACCCGCAGGGTCTGCACACTTAAGGTTCGGTGACGTTTCGGTAGTATAGAGTTATGTATGGTGGTGACCGAAGGTTGTTCATAGTCCCGGATGAGATCTCGGATGTGACGAGGAGCTCTGGAATGGTCCGGAGGTAAATATTTATATATAGGAAGTCCTGTTTTGGTCACCGGAAAAGTTTCAGGCTCATTGGTAGTGTACCGGGAGTGCCGGGAGGGTGCCGGGGGACCATCGGGAGGGGTGTCGTGCCCCAAAGGACCTCATGGGCTGTGGGAGGAGTAAAACCAGCCCCTGGTGGGCTGGTCTAAGCCCCCACTAAGGCCCATGCGGTTAGGGGTGGGAAAAACCCAAAAGGTGGAGAGGTGGAAAGAGTTTCCAAGTGGAAAGGAGGAATCCTACTCCTAATAGGATTGGAGTAGGACTCCTCCACCTCCAATTTCAACCAAACCTTGAGGGTTTGAGGCTCCCTCCTCCCCTCCCTCCCTCCTATATATACTAGAGGATTTAGAGGGGAATGCTAACCCTAATTGCCATGTGCTGCCCTATTCTTTCTCTAACTCGTTTTCTCCTCTAGATCAGTTTTCAACGGTGCTTAGGCGAAGCCCTGCTGGAATTGCTCCACCACCATCGACACAACGCCGTCGTGCTGCCGGAGAACTCATCTACCTCTCCGCTCCCTCATGCTGGATCAAGAAGGCGGAGATCGTCATCAAGATGTGCGTGTGCTAAACGCGAATGTGTCGTCCGTTTGGCGCTAGATCGGAAGGACCGTGATCAAGATCTCAAGACGATTTGTGATTGGATCGCGATACGGATCGCGATGAGATCGCGGGATGGATCATGATTGGATCGCGGACGGATCGTGATGGGATCGCGGAATGCCGACGATTTGGATCGCGAAGATGTTCGACTACATCAACTGCGTTTCTTAACGCTTCCCGCTTAGCGATCTACAAGGGTATGTAGATCCACTCTCCCCTCGTAGATGCTCATCACCATGGATAGATCTTCCGTGTGCGTAGGAAATTTTTTGTTTCCCATGCAACATTCCCCATCAGTGGTATCAGAGCTAGGTCTATGTGTAGATGAGATCTCGAGTAGAACACAAAGAGTTTGTGGGCGTTGATGCTTAGATTGCTTCCTCCCTTGGTCGTGTTTTGGTTCAACGGTATTGTGGGATGAAGCGGCCCGGAACAACCTTACTCGTACGCTTACGAGAGACCGGTTCCATCGACTAACGTGTAACTTCGTTGCACAAAGATGGCTGGCGGGTGTCTGTTTCTCCTACTTTAGTTGGATCGGATTCGACAAAGGCGGTCCTTGAGAAGGTTGAAAAGCAACTTATGTATCACCGTTGTGGTTTATGAGTCGGTGACAATTGTTCTGACTAGATACCCGTAGCAGCCACGTAAAACTTGCAACAATAATTAGAGGACGTCTAACTTGTTTTTGCAGGGTATGTTGTGATGTGATATGGCCAATTACATGATGAGATATGGCAACTGGCAGGAGCCATAGGGTTGTCTTTAATTATTGTATGACATGTGTGTCAATCATTAAGCGCTGTATAATGCTTTACTTTATCGCTGAACGGTAGCTATAGTAGTATGAGCATGGTGGGCGCGACAACCCCGATGCCGACACAATGATGGAGATCATGATGATGGAGATCATGGTGTCATGCCGATGACGATGGAGATCATGTCGGTGCTTTCAAGATGGAGATCAAAAGCACAAGTTCATGGCCATATCATTTCACTTATGATATGCATGTCATGTTAATCCTTTTATGCACCTTGTTTTGGTTAGGACGACAGTAGCATTATAAGGTGATCCCTCACTTAAATTTCAAGGTAAAATTATGTTCTCCCCGAGTGTGCACCGCCGTGAAAGTTCGTCGTGTCGAGACACCACGTGATGATCAGGTGTGATAGACTCTATGTTCACATATAACGGGTGCAAGCCAGTGTTGCATGTGCAAAACACTCGGGTTAAACTTGATGAGCCTAGCATGTACAGACATGGCCTCGGAACACAAGAGACTGAAAGGTCGAACATGAGTCATATAGTAGATATGATCAACATGATGATGTTCACCATTGAAACCACCTCAACTCAGGTGATGATCGGACTTGAGTTGGTGAATTTGGATCATGTATCACTTGAATGACTGGAGGGATGTCAATTTGAGTGGGAGTTCTTAAATAATATGATTAATTGAACTCATTATCATGAACATAGTCAGTAGTGTCTTTGCAAATTATGTTGTCGATTACTAGCTCACGCTGTAGATCCCTTGATTCTTTATATGTTCCTAGAGAAATCGAGTTGAAAGATGATGGTGGCAATATTTTGGACTAGGTCCTGATCTGAGGATTGTCCTCATTGCTGCACAGAAGGCTTATGTCCTTAATGCACCGCTCGGTGTGCCACCCCCTCTAGCGTTGTCTGTAGATGTTGTGAACATCTGACAGGCACATTCCAATGACTACTTGATAGTTTAGTGCGTCATGCATTACGGCTTAGAATCGAGACTCTAATACGTTTTTCAACGTCACGGAACATATGAGATGTTCTAAGAGCTGAAATTGGGATCTCAGGCTCGTGCCCATGTTGTGATATATGAGATCTCCAACAAGATTCTCTACCTACAAGATGAAGGAGAATAGCTCAATCGTTGAGCATGTGCTCACATTGTCTGGGTGCTACAATCGCTTGAATAGAGTGGGAGTTGATCTTCCAGATAAGATAGTGATTGATATAGTTCTCTGAGTCACTATCACTAAGCTACTAGAACTTTGTGATGAACTGTAATTATGCCAGGGATGGAAATGATTATCCATGAGTTGTTCGCGATGTTTGACACCGCAAAGGTAGAAATCAAGAAGGAGCATCAAGTGTTGACACTAGTGGAAAAAGGCCCATTTGTCCCGGTTCCAGAGGCCCATCTATCCCGGTTCTGGACCCGGGACTAAAGGGAAGGATCGGGACTAAAGCCCGTGACCTTTAGTCCCGGTTCACTTACGAACCGGGACAGATGGGGCTACACGTGGCCACTCCGCCGAGCCCAGGCAGGAGGGCCTTTGGTCCCGGTTGGTAACACCAACCGGGACCAAAGAGCGTCCACGCGTTAGTAGCTAAGGAGCTGTTTTTTTGAAAGAGGGGGGGTTGAGGGTTTTGGAGGGTTAATTTAGGGGTTTCATATATCTTGTTAGCTAGCTAATAGAGAGAAGTAACCTCTCTTATCTCCGTGCTTGGTCGCGACGCTACATACTATACGTATAGAGAGAACATATAACACTATTTAATCATCATTTTCGTCAATGAGACATCACATAACAACTTGGTCACTAGTCATAATCACAAATCCTCCTCCTCATCATCATCAACTCTAACACATTGTAGCACACCTAGGACCTAGTCCTCTCCCATAGGACCTACTCTACCCTCTCTTAGGTACAATATCATAAAACAAGATAGGCCCTGACTCTCCATTTTGGAGAATGGAGATCATCCTGTCTCCAATTCTTGGCCTATGCACAATGTTGCTTCAAAGTAGCTCTCCGCGATTGACCATACAGTTCTTCCAATCTTTGATTGTCATGTCTTCATGGGTTTAAGAAATCCGATGTGGACAGGAGTGATGCGTAGGCTGACCTGGCCATGGTGGCCCTAAGCTCATAACAACAACGCGACCTCTCGGAAACATCAGATGAGGCACACAATCCTTCGGGATTTTCTGCTGAAAAACAGAGTAATAACTTTGTAGTTAGCAATGTAGTTTAGTTTTAGAAGAATTTATGCAAAAGATGCACGGATGTCGTAATAGTAGAAAATTCTTACCATACAATCTCCATGGATGTTATCGTAGTTCACCACGTGCACTAGTGGCACGTATTAACCATAATGTGGAGGAGTTTGATAATAGCTATTGTAATTCTCAAGATGATTAAGAAATGCGATAAGATGATCTTTCTCCTTATAAGTTAATTCTGCTTCATCATTGTAGTAGTAGGTTCTGTCTACCATCTTCCGTACATTTTTTGAAGAATGAAAATAAGCTGTCAGTGCAAATAAGTTGTCAACTATTTTAAATAAACAATATAAATTACTGAATAAATATGGTTGAGAAACTCACATAGTGGTAGAACTGGAGGCGTCTACACATCGACCCGGATGTCGATATTACCTTCAATTTCATCTTCCGGGCAAATATCAAAGGTGATAAGCATATTAGGCTCAAATGCATAAGCCTTGCATAGTGCTCTCCAACTTTTGCATTCAAAATAGCAGTAGGTGTCTGCATTGTACAATTTTACAGCAAAAGTATAACCATGCTCGGTCCTCAAGTGAACTATCTTTAACTCCATACTTTTTTTTAGTATTGAAACCAATCTTATCGAAGACAGTAATTCTTGCATGACAGGGGATACGCTAGTAGAGTAGTAAAAAAATAAAATTATAAGTTGAAGCAAAAGAAGCAGAAGTCATACTTAATTATGAAAAAAGACTTGACGCTGTGACTTACTGTATCCACTTCGAAGGTCTCATCCAGCATGATGCTAAAGCGCTTACCATCAACTAGGAAAGTCTTGTCACACAGGTCACGCTCGTCTTTGCAGTATTCGCACATAACGAATTCCCTTTCGTCGTCAGACTTTTCCTATGTTCATAGTTGAAACATTTAAAATTGATCGAAGGAAACTACGAGAAAACTGATCAACACATAGGTCACTATTACCCAATATGCAACGGGTTGCCTTTAGGTCTGTCAAGTCTTTCCTTCCTAAACTCTCATCTCACGTATATGGTGGGCACTCCCTCTAATATTGCGACCGTCAGTGATGGTGGCTCCTCCATTCATCCCAGAGTGTATTACACCAAAATGTCTAGCACACTGGAACAAAGGAGAAGCGACCCCCATGACAATAGTCGGGATTCTTCCTCTCTCATATTTCGACCGTCGATGATGGTCGCTACTCCTCCTTTCCCTAGTGCATTACAAATATCTAGCACAAGGAAAAGAAGGAGAAGCGACCCCCACAACAACAGTCGGGATTCTACCTCTCTCATATATATATACGGTGGACACTCTCCCTCACTGAAAGACACACAAGGAGCCAAAACAGACCTAAAGTCAACCCGTTTCATATATCGAGCAATGACATAGAGAAAATTCCCTATGTTTTACCGAAATGACTTGCAAATCACAAATACATTTATAATGAACTCGAATATAATATCACTAATACATCATCCCGAATAATCCCGTTAATGCATCATCAAATATTAACTAATACATCTTGAATATTATCATATAAGATCACTAATACAGATCGAATATCCTAGAATCCAAAGTGGAGGACGGTGAACTCGGTTCACTAGCGGTCTCTGAGTCGCCGGCGGTGGACACCCAAAGATAAGGAACCATCACGGGATGATAACTCGGGTGAGATCCCTAAAGTATCTTCCAGGCATTGTTGAACCGGGCGTCCAACGCCGCCATGTAGCGACGGACGTGCTCGTCCTCCTCCCTGACACGGTGACATACCACCTCCGCGGGGGCCCGCTCCCTCTGCATCGAAAGTGGCCCGCGTGACCGCCATCACAGAAGGTCCGGGTCGACGACAAGACCTGGATTCCTCACCAACCTCCGAACCCGGGAAGGTAGCACCTCCCAGTGCTAGCCTGGCGGAGCCCAGTCTCGGACATGGCGCCTATCAAGCAGGCTCTCGCGGACTACACGATGACGAGGATGCGGGTCGGGCATCATCGACAAATTCCTATGAGAACGTTTTCTTATCGTTTAATCACTAATTTTTCATAAACCCCAAAAAAAATTGTAATCTAACATACACATACTAATTTTTCGTAAGACTCCTAATAATTAAATAAAACATAAAACCACTAAAACATAAACATTCATCATATAAACACAAACATAAACATAAACATAAACATAAACATACATAAACATAAACATAAACATAAACATAAACATAAACATAAACATAAACATAAACATAAACATAAACATAAACATAAACATAAACATAAACATAAACATAAACATAAACATAAACATAAACATAAACATAAACATAAACATAAACACATAAACATAAACATAAACATTCATTGAATAAAACATAAATCCACATAGCAGGGCGACAGCGGCTCACAGCGGGGGCGGGGGCGGCGACGCGGAGGCGACGGGGCGGCGAAATGGGCGGGGCGGTGACGGAGAGGCGACGGCGACGGGGCGGCGACGAGGGCGGCGGGGGAGGCGACGGGGAAGGGCCGGAAAAGGGGGCAGCGGGGATGGCGACGGGGGCGACGGGGGACGGCGGTCGGCGGCGGCGACGGCAACGGAGAGCGCGCGAGATTTGGGCAGCCTGACGGCATGGATGGGGATCTGGCCTTCGGGGGAGAGAATGGGTCAAAAACTGCTAAGTGTTTGCTTATATACAGGGAGAATTGGTCCCGGTTCGTGGCACTAGTCGGGACCAATGCCCACCTTTGGTCCCGGTTTGTGCCACCAACCGAGACCAAAGCCCTGTTTTCAGCAGCCCAAAGGGCAGGAAATAGGGACCTTTGGTCCCGGTTCACCAACCGGGACCAAAGGGTGGCATTGGTCCCGGTTGGTGCCACCAACCGGGACCAATGGTCCCTTTTCGTCAGCCGGCAGGAAACAGGGACCTTTGGTCCCGGTTCACTAGTAGAAAACAAACCTTTCGTCCGACGCATTAGTCCCGGTCTGGTTATGAGTCGGTTCTAAAGAGGCTATTAGTCCCGGTTCGTGCCGGCTCCAACGGCTAGGAGCAGGGCGACCTTTAGTACTAGCTCGTAAGGGACCTTTAGTACCGGTTCGTGTCACGAACCGGTACTAAAGGGGGCATGGCAGGCTTTTGGTCACACTTGGGCCCCGTGTGCCTCTTTAGTATCGGTTCGTGGCACGAACCGGTACTAAAGGTTGCCCTTTAGTACCGGTTAGTGACACCAACCAGTACTAAAGACTTCCTATATATATGCTTCGTCCGGAGCCGATCGAAGGGGCTCTCATTTCTTTGTTTTATCCCTTGTTCTTCTTCTTGCTCGAAGCTCATCCTCCATTTGCCAAGGATTTGTCAAGATTTGAAGGCACCCCATATATCCAAGTGTTCACAAAGGTTTGCAAATTTGCCCCTTCATCTCTCATTGCTAGATTATCTTGTGGTATGCTCAAGGATATGTGATTTTTGGGTTTTAGCTAGGTTTTGGGGGAGTGATCATTATGTGGGAGTTTATTTGATTTATATGCAATTTGAGCTCAAATTAACTCGTTAGGTTGCATATGTGTAGGTGTGGTTTATTTGGTGCCTTCCCATCCCCGTCCTAACCACCGTCGATCGCCCGCACCGTCTCGTCGCGACATCGGCCACCTTAGTGAGCCTCTTGTTCTTCTTAAAACCTTTTTGTTAAAAAAATTACTAGTATGATTTAGATAGCTGCGTGTATGATTTACTTACTTGTATTATTGTTAGTTATTCTATAGTGTCATGGTTATGGTATCCGCCCACGTTGGCCCTCGTCCAGTCTATGATTCAGATGTGGTATGTCGTTATCTTTTATAACTGTTTCACACATCATCTAATGTCTATGACAATTAATTATGCCACCAAATTGATGTAGATGTTTTTATCTATAGGAAGTAGTTGAACCAGAAATTCCAACTCACTATGCAATTCGGCTCGAGAAGTTAACACAAGCTGAAAAAGAAATTGATCATTTGAAAGAAAAATTGAAAAGAACTGAAGATGAGAACATGGCATTGGAGTTGCATGTTGCCGATATCGTCGATGATCACAAGAACAAGATGGCTGGAATGCGCTTGAAGCTTAGAAAGATTAGAAAATATGCCATTGATAAAGAGGCTTGATATCATTATGCCGTTGGCTCAATTCTTACCTTAGTTGCGATTATGATCGCATTTATTGTTCTATTTAAATGTTTTAGATAGTTGTATGTTGTTTTATGAGATGTATGTATGAACTATAAGTATCTATTATTTGCAGTAATAAAATTTGGTCACTGCTAGCTCTACTTTGGTTGTAATGTGATGATGAAGTTGTATTAATTTGGTCACTTCGATGTTGTATAGTGAACATGAGCCTGCAATGGATGTACGATGACCGACTAAGTCCAGGGTTCCTTAATGGCCTGCATGATTTTATTCGTGTGGTTGAGGCAAACAAGCAGAATGGTTTCATGTGTTGTCCATGTCGTGACTGTAAGAATGATAACAATTACTCTACCTCAAAAACCCTTCACTACCACCTGCTGAAGTCCGGTTTCATGTCCGGCTATAGCTGTTGGACCAAGCACGAAGAAAGAGGGGTTATAATGGAAGACAATGAAGAAGAAGAGGATGATGACAACTATCATTTCGCCAATACAACAATGGGGGAAGCTGAAGAAGAGGCGTTAAATGAGCCCGCTGATGATTTTGGTCGGGTCATTGCTAATGCAAAGAGAAACTGCAAAAGTGACAAGGAGAGTTTGAAGTTGAAGCGCATTTTAGAGGATCACAAGAAATTTTTGTATCCAAATTGTGAAGATGACCAGAAAAAGCTAGGTACCACGCTGGAATTGCTGCAAAGGAAGGCAAAGAATGGTGTAACTGGCAAGGGATTTCAAGAATTGCTGATAATGATAAAGAAGATACTTCCAAAGGATAACGAATTGCCTGAAAGTACGTACACAGCAAAGAAGGTTGTCTGCCCTCTAGGATTAGAGGTGCAGAAGATACATGCCTGCCCTAATGACTGCATCCTCGACCGCGGTGAGGAGTACGGGAATTTGGATGCATGACCCTGGTGATGTGGGGGGCGAACCCCACAGGAAGAGGGTTCCTGCCAAGATGATGTGGTATGCTCCTATAATACCACGGTTGAAACGTGTGTTCCAAAACAAAGAGCATGTCCAGTTGTTGTGATGGCACAAAGAAGAACGTAAGAAAGACGGGATGTTGAGAGCACCCGCTGATGGGTCGCAGTGGAGAAAAATCGAGAGGGAGTTCGAGGACTTTGCAGCTCACGCAAAGAACTTATGGTTTGGTCTTAATACAGACGGCATGAATCCTTTTGGGGAGCAGAGCTCCAGTAACAACACCTGGCCCGTGACTCTATGTATCTACAACCTTCCTCCTTGGTTGTGCATGAAGCGGAAGTTCACTATGATGCCAGTGCTCATCCAAGGCCCTAAGCAACCCGGCAACGACATTGATGTATACCTAAGGCCACTAGTTGATGAACTTCTACAGTTGTGGAAAAAACCAGGTGTACGTGTGTGGGATGTGCACACACAGAAGAAAATTGACCTACGAGCGTTGTTGTTTGTAACCACCAATGATTGGCCTGCTCTTAGTAACCTTTCAGGACATACAAACAAGGGATACAATGCATGCACACACTGTTTAGATCATAGTGAAAGTATATATTTGGATAAATGTAAGAAGAATGTGTACCTAGGACATCGTCGATTTCAACCGATCAAGCATATCTTAAGAAAGGCAGGCAACCATTTCAAAGGTGAGCCAGATAACCGGAAGAAGCCTGGCCTCCATACTGGTGAATATATATTTGATATGGTCAAGGATTTACACGTAATTTTAGAAAGGGTCTTGGTGGACAATTTGTTCCGAATGACGCCAACAGACACGCACCCATGTGGAAGAAGAAATCTATATTTTGGGAACTTGAATATTGGAAATCCCTAGAGGTCCGCAATGCAATCGACGTGATGCACGTGACGAAGAACCTTTGGGTGAACCTGCTAGGCTTCTTGGGCGTGTATGAAAAGACAAAAGATACACTAGAGGCACGGGAGGACAAGCAAAGAATTAACGAAAAAGACGACATGCCTCCAAACAAGTATGAAGGTCCTGCTGCTGGGGAACATTGCATGGGAAACAAAAAAATTCCTACGCACACGCAAGATCTATCCATGGCGATGAGCATCTACGAGAGGGAGAGTGGATCTACATACCCTTGTAGATCGCTAAGCGGGAAGCATTAAGAAACGTGGTTGGTGCAGTCGAACATCTTCGTGATCCAAATCGTCGTGCGTCCCGCGATCTCATCACGATCCGTCCCGCGATCCAATCACGATCCGTCCCGCGAACTCATCAAGATCCGTCCTGCGATCCAATCACGATCCTCCCCGCGAACGCATCATGATCCGTTCCGCGAACTCATCACGATCCATCTCACGATCTTGATCACGGTCCTTTCGATCTAGCGCCGAACGGACGGCACCTCCACGTTCAGCACACGTACAGCTCGATGACGATCTCCGCCTTCTTGATCCAGCAAGAGGGAGCGGAGAGGTAGAAGAGTTATCCAGCAGCGTGACGGCGCTCCGGCGATGGTGGTGGAGCTATTCCAGCAGGGCTTCGCCTAAGCACTGCAGAAATCCGATCTAGAGGAGAAACTATGCACTAGAGGAACGGGTAGCACGTGGCTGAAAATCATATGCAAAAACCCTAAACACTCTAGTACATATAGGAGGAGAGGAGGAAGCCTTGGCTTCCAAGCCAAGGCTCGTTCGGCCGAATAGGAGGGAGGAGTCCACCTCCTCTACTCCTAGTAGGATTAGGACTCCTTCCTTATTTTGCCTTTTTCCACCTTTTTTCCTTTTGGGCTTTTCTTCCCAGCCGCATGGGCCTTGTGTGGGACTTCCACAAGCCCACTAAGGTCTGGTATTCATCCTCCCACAGCCCATCTAACCTCTTGGGTCGAAATACCCCTCCCGATGGTCTCCCGGTACACTACCGGCACTACCAGTACACTACCGATGAGCCAGAAACTTTTCCGGCGACCAAAATAGGACTTCCTATATATCAATCTTTACCTCTGGACCATTCCGGAGATCCTCGTGACGTCCGGGATCTCATCCGGGACTCCGAACAACCTTCGTTCACCACCATGCATAACTCTATACTACCAAAACATCACCGAACCTTAATTGTGCAGACCCTGCGGGTTCGAGAACTATGTAGACATGACTGAGAAACCTCTACGATCAATAACCAATAGCGGGACCTGGATGCCCATATTGGTTCCTACATATTCTATGAAGATCTTTATCGGTCGAACCTCTATGTCAAGGATTTAGTTAATCCCGTATGATGTTCCCTTTGTTCTTCGGTATGTTACTTGCCCGAGATTCGATCGTCGGTATCTCCATACCTAGTTCAACCTTGTTACCGGTAAGTCTCTTTACTCCTTCCGTAATACAAGATCCCATGACTAACACTTAGTCACATTGCTCGCAAGGCTTATTGTGTTGTTGTATTACCGAGTGGGCCCTCAGATACCTCTCCGTTACACGGAGTAACAAATCCCAATCTTGATCCATGCCAACTCAACAGACACCCTCTAAGATACCTGTAGAGCACCTTTATAGTCACCCAGTTATGTTGCGACATTTGATACACACAAGGCACTCCTCCGGTATCCATGAGTTGCATGATCTCATGGTCATAGGAACATATACTTGACATGCAGAAAACAGTAGCAATAAACTGACACGATCATATGCTACATTTGTAGTTTGGGTCTTGTCCATCACACCATTCTCCTAATGACATGATCCCATTTATCAAATGACATCTCATGTCCATGGCTAGGAAACCTTAACCATCTTTGATCAACGAGCTAGTCTATTAGAGGCATACTAGGGACATGGTTTTGTCTATGTATCCACACATGCATCTAAGTCTCCGATCAATAAAATTATAGCATGGATAATAAACGATTATCATGAACAAGGAAATATTATAATAACTAATTTCTTATTACCTCTAGGGCATATTTCCAACACCTGCCAGTTACGCTCTTACCAAAGAAGAGAAGGAAATCTTTTTTGACTGTCTGCACAGTATCAAGTCCCGTCTGGCTTTTCGTTGAATATAAAGGGAATAATAAATATGCAGAGAAAAAATTTAAAAATCTAAAGTATCATGACTGCCACGTGGTTATGATGCAATTACTTCCGGTTGCACTTAGGGGGCTTCTACCAGAAAATGTTCGATTAGCCATTGTGAAGCTATGCGCATTCCTCAATGGAATTTCTCAGAAGGTAATTGATCCAGAAATCCTACCAAGGTTATAGAATGACCTGGTCCAATGTCTTGTCAGTTTTGAGTTGGTGTTCCCTCCATCCTTCTTCAATATTATGACGCACGTCCTAGTTCACCTAGTCGAAGAGATTAACATTCTGGGTCCTATATTTCTACACAATATGTTCCCCTTCGAGAGGTTCATGGGAGTCTTAAAGAAATATGTTCATAACCGTGCTAGGCCAGAAGCAAGCATCGCC
The DNA here is from genome assembly GCA_022496015.1 of Hordeum marinum. Classification (NCBI taxonomy): domain Eukaryota; kingdom Viridiplantae; phylum Streptophyta; class Magnoliopsida; order Poales; family Poaceae; genus Hordeum; species Hordeum marinum. The sequence continues at coordinate 475,838,352 of CM039678.1, forward strand.
AAGGGATATGGAACAGAGGAGGTTATTGAGTTTTGTGTTGACTTTGTTCCTGACATTAAGCCGACTGGTCTTCCTGAATCGCGGCATGAGGGGAGACTGGGTGGAAAAGGCACACTAGGAAAGAAAGAAGCAATAAATATGGACGGACATTCTTTTACTCAAGGACACTACACGGTTCTACAAAATTCCACCTTGGTAACTCCATATATCGAGTAACACAAGGATATTGTACGGTCCAAGAACCCGGAGCAGTCTGACCCCTGGATTGAACGTAAACACATGGAGACTTTCGCCGGTTGGTTGCAAACAAAGCTCATCAATGACAACGATGTTCTAGATGAACTGTACTGGTTGGCCAAGACACCAAGTTCGACTGTAACGACTTTCAAAGGGTACGAGATAAATGGGAATACATTTTACACGATCGCCCTTTGTTTCAGTGCAAATCGGTCAAATATAATGGAGGCAGGGTACAGGAAGACCCATAGTACGGAATGACAACAATGGATCTCAACAATGTTGGGTACACAGATGACTCATTCTTCCTAGCCAATGATGTGTCTCGGGTTTTCTATGTGAAGGACATGTCTAGCAAACCAAGGAGAAAAAAAGATAAGGAAGCGAATACATCATACGATGAGACAAAGCTCCACATAGTTCTTTCAGGGAAAAGAAACATTGTGGGACTGGAGCACAAGACAGACATGTCAGAAGATTATCAAAAGTTCCATGAAATCCCTCCCTTCAGAGTGAAGACTGACCCAAGCATCATGTTAAATGATAAAGATTCTCCATGGTTATGGTGCATTCATAAGCAAGGGATAAACATGCAGAAAAAGTCTTACACCGTGAGATCCCACTCTCGGATGTGACCGGCTTCACCGTCATCACTTTCTATATGAAGGACATGCATGCATTTTCTAGCATGGAATCTTTGTAACAGTTTGTACATGAAGTGCATCCACTTTTTGCCGTAACCCTCTCAACTCTTTAGAAGTTGCTATGTGGGTGAAATTATGATGTCATGCCAAGTTTCAACCTTTTCACAATTCATTTGTAGTGCTTTTCAATTTCAGGGTCATTTAGCTCAAAATAAATCATTAAATGCATGAAAAATATCAAATGAAGTCAGAAAGGGTTGAAAATTGATGATGTACCTTTGAATGGTGTATATTGAACACACAAAAAGTATGGACTTAAAATACGTTATTAGAAATGAAATCCCTTTGTAATAGATGAGTTTTCATTCGAAACCCTCATACTTCGAAAGAGATTGTCCAGTTTGTACACGAAGTGCATCCAATTTTTGTCGTAACCCTCTCAACTCTTTAGAAGTTGCTATGTGGGTGAAATTATGATCTCACGCCAAGTTACAACCTTTTCATAGTTCATTTGTAGTGCTTTTCAATTTCAGGGTCATTTAGCTCAAAATAAATCATTAAATGCATGAAACATATCAAATGAAGTCAGAAAGGGTTGAAAATTGATGATGTGCCTTTGAATGGTGCATATTGAACACACAAAAAGTATGGAGTTAAAATAAGTTATTAAAAATGAAATCCCTTTGTAATATATGAATTTTCGTTCAAAACTCTCATACTTCGAAAGAGATTGTCCAGTTTGTACACAAAGTGCATCTAGTTTTTGTCGTAACCCTCTCAATTCTTTAGAAGTTCCTATGTGGGTGAAATTATGATGTCATGCCAAGTTTCAACCTTTTCAGAGTTCATTTGTAGTGCTTTTCAATTTCAGGGTCATTTAGCTCAAAATAAATCATTAAATGCATGAAAAATATCAAATGAAGTCAGAAAGGGTTGAAAGTTGATGATGTGCCTTTGAATGGTGCATATTGAACACACAAAAAGTATGGAGTTAAAATAAGTTATTAAAAATGAAATCCCTTTGGAATAGACGAGTTTTCGTCCGAAACCCTCATACTTCGAAAAAGAATGTCCAGTTTGTACACGAAGTGCATCCAGTTTTTGTCGTAACCCTCTCAACTCTTTAGAAGTTGCTATGTGGGTGAATTTATGATGTCATGCCAAGTTACAACCTTTTCAGAGTTCATTTGTACTTCTTTTCAAACTCCAGATATGACATTTCAAATGTCATTTAATCAATTTGTCTTATACAGTAGTTTAAGTTGTTCAAACATGCATGGAAATGCCATAAACAGATTCTTTATATTTCTCTGATATTTTTTTCATATATTAGTTATTTCTATTGGAGTCATAGATTTTTTCTATGATTTTCTAAAGTTTAGGGGCTTTTCTGAAAATAATAACTAATAATGAATTAAAAACCCTTTAGTACCGGTGTGAGCCACGCACCGGTACTAAAGGCTTGCTAGGTATAAATAGAAACGCCCTTGTCCCGGGCCGAGACACGCACCAAGAGAAGCTCAGATTTGCGCCGCCAGGATGCCGAAATTAGTCGTCGCCGCCGCGCGCCGCCCCGACACCGCGCGCCGCCCTGAGCCCGCCGCCCCGACCCCGTGCCTCCCTCGAGCGGCTTTACACGGCTACACCCTTGGTGAGCCTCTCCCCTCCCCCTTGCCCGCCGCCCCGACCCCCGCACGCTTGCCGGAGCTCACCGGCCCCCATCGCGTGCCGCTCCGCTCATCCCGGCCATCGTTCGATTCGGCGTACACTGGTCGTTCGACGTGGCGTGCACTGGCCGATCCCTCCGCCACGTTTGCGGCTGGCCGGAGCAACTCCGGCGTGGCCTACTGATGTGGCCGGCCATCCCCACCCCCAGGATAGCTGGCCAGTGGGCCCGCAGGCCCGAGTTGACCTGTTGACCCAATCAACTGTGCTGACTTGGCAGGCCCCAGTCAATGACAAGTGGGGCCGCCCCCTAATCCACTGATTAACTAAAATGATTAATTAGTTTAAATAATGAGTCTATGACAAGTGGGACCCCTAGCTAATTAGTTTTAGTTTAATGTAACTCTAGATTAACCCTAGCTAATTAGTTTTAGTTTAATTTAACTCTAGATTAACCCAATGCTAATTTTGCTAAGTGTTATTTAATTTGTTAGATGCTAAGTGTTATTTAATTTGTTTTCATAATTAAGTGTTTCTTCTCGAAGTCGACAATGCCGATCCCGCATCCTCGTCGTCGAGTCGGCGGAGGAGGTCTGTTGCTTGAGCCGAGAGGCCTTGTCTGGGACTGGGCTCCGTCGGGCTGGTACTGGGAGGTGTTGCCTTCCGGGCGGCGCATCTTGGTGAGGAGCCAGCCCGTCGTTGACCCGAAGGTTCTGTGGTGGCGGACGCATGGGCCACGGACGATTCGGAGGCTTGAGTCCCCCGTGGAGGTGGTACAATACCATGCCAGCAAGGAGAACGAGCACGTCCGTCGCTACATGGCAGCTTTGGAGGCTAGGTCCAATAATACCTGGCAGATTCTTCGGGGATCTCACTGGAGCTATGCTCCTATGATGGTTCCTTCTCTTTGGGCGTCCACCGCCCGCCCTGATATCCGTCGGGCGCTAGGGTTCTAGCTAGATCAATATATTAGCTACTATATATGTATTATTATGATGTATTAGCTAGATCGATGATTTAGCCAATGTATTAACTATTATCCGAGATTATGATGAGATCTTTTCTAAGAACTACTATATATGTATTAGATGATGCATTATTAATTAACTATCAGTTATTGTCTTCTTGAATGCATGCTAATTTGAATACTAATTTGTTTTATCTATATTATTATGCATTAGTTATTAATCTATGGACAATACCGGTAGAGCTCATGAAGAGGACATCTTCGACATGATACGCTCCTCTGAAAACCCAGCAGATCTTCTGGGTGAATCACATGATGATGACGGCTCACAATATCTGAATGATTACGGTGATGGATGTGAGACCGAGGAAGAACAACTTATGTTCCAAAATCCAGAACAACTAACAATGTCTGGGGAGGTATATACATATTAGCCTCTGGTGATCATTACATGTGTATTAATTGATTTGTGTGTGTGTGTATATATATATATATATTAACAAATCTTTCTTCTTTTAATTATCAGCCCTCCAGATCAAGCCAATCTAGTAGAAAGGTACGAGGCGGTGCCAAAATATTGGACGACAACATAAAGCTCAATCTTGATGCTTTCAAACATGATGGCGAACCGACTCACCCTGAAGCCAATGCCAAGACATTTGTGTGTCAATGCGGAGTGGTTGTTAGGGACGGAGTCCCGATCACAATTCAAGAATGGACTCAGCCAAACAAACCAAAACCAGGAGTGAATTATGTCGATGAAAGAATTAAAGATGCCCTTTGGTGAGAGCTCATGGAGCATTTCATCCTACCAGATTCTCTCTCGAAGCGCCAAAGGGACAAAGTCAAGGAGTTTGCTCTCCATAAGATGGCCGACGCGTTCTAGACTTGGAAGAAAAGATTATGGAATGAGTACAATGCTAGAGGCAAGAAAGCGCCTGAATTCATAGGAATATACGAGAAGATAAGGAATCACTGGGATGCATTTATCGAGTACAAGACATCGGAAGCTGCTATGGAGAAGTCGGCAAAGAATAAGATAAATGTGTAGAAAAAAGTATCAACATAAACTAGGGACAAGTGGATACAAGTGAGCCATTCCTAAGTGGGATGCATTAGAGAATAAGATGCATGCTGAAGGGATCACTCCGGTAACCTTCCACTGGCCCCGGAGTTGCAGGAATTGGTTTTTTGCACATGGGGGAAAGTTGGACCCAGCAACAGGGAAGATTATTGCACTGGCCAATCTGAAGCGTGCATCAGATGAGTTGATTGAAGCAATAAAAGCTGCCCAAGAAGGATGGTTTCACCCCGATAGAGAGAACGACGAGCTTACACGTGCCCTCGGGAATCCTGAACACGGAGGACGAACACGAGGCGTGGGCGTTGTTCCGTGGTATGAGCGGTTTGCGGCCTGGAAGGACGGTTATAAAAGTCGTTCGAGAAAAAAGAAGGTGGAAGAAGACCGACCTTCAAAGTTGAAACAGAAGTATGAGCAGCAGCAGCTGCAGATACAGGTACTAATCCAGCAAAGGGCAACTCCGCGGTAGGAGGCATCGGAACCCGTCCCATCTACACTACCAAAAAGCAGCGTGGGTTCCACGGGGGCACCGCTAGGTCACACCCCCGTGGATGATATCACCGAGAAGACATCTTGTGAGCTAATCCAGAAAATGAAGAACATACACGTGCGGGTCGCGATGGGCTATGCTTTACCAAATACACCTGATGTTCTCTGGCATTTCAATCCGGTTCCAGCTGGGTATGCTCGTGTCGCGGAGAATGCAATAGAGCCAAGATATGATGGACTAGAGCTTGACATCCCTGGAGGTGAGGGGGAGTCCACACTGGCAGAAAGTCAGCCATGGTCTCATTCTATGGAGAAAGGACTGCACCGTCTTTCCACGCTCGGTGCTAAGGCCACCGGCTCCTCCGATTATCGATGTCCAGCGCGAGGGATCCCAGCCAAAGGCATCACAGCGCCAGCAGTCCTCCCCACCTCGAGAGGTGTCCCACTTCGATAGGGATCCCAGTGTGAGTCCACCCAACCTCGGGATGGAGCATGACACTAGTCAATATCATCGATATCGATCTCCGTCGCGTGAGCCGACTCCACCCCGACAGCGGTCCCGCCAGCAGGGCTCCCAAAAGAGGAAGCCAATCAGCAGTCCTCTTCGGAAGAAAGCAAAGAAGAAACCCGAGCCTCCGGCCAAAAAGAAGCTGCCTTACGACATGACACCAGAGGAAAACAAAATTGAAAGTGATCGCCAAGTGAAAGCCTTTTTTGCGAAGAAGCCCTTGTCGCCAAAGGAGGTAATACCCAAGGAAGTCCAAGAGCACTTTAGGGAACACTTTATTTTTGCTTACTAGCTCACTGTCAAGTGTAGTTGATGAGTTATATGCATGCCTGCTTAATTATATAAACTTTTGCACAGAGACCACTATATCCTCCTAAATATTATCCTCGCGGATGGACTTGTTCAAGTGTACGACTCACTAGTTACACTAGAACAATCATACATGGACTTGTATTTTATGATAGAACGATAATTTCAATCTTTATCGACCTCGCTTTCTTTCATTATTTCTTGATATCAAAAGTAATTATAATAACTCTTTCGTTCTTTTTCTTTGCCGCGTAGTGTTTGGAAAAAGATCATAGAAGAAAAACATCACGGTCGTCAATGGAAACCGAAGCTAAAGTGGAAAAGGATTCAGGTAATTAAGTAGTACTACTAGGTCTGCGCATCTCTTTAATTCTAGTTTCAATACCATTATCATGCTTGATTATTAATTATCTTATTGAATTCTATTCTTTTGCAAAGTGCGCGAAGCAACCACAGGGGACAAATTTATGTGGATACTTCCTCTGCGACAACATTCGCATGAAGACCAAATGTCGTATACATCGCAGAAGAGCACGCGAAAGACAACTCGAGGTTTGGCAGATGATGTCGAAGCTCTCACCATAGAAATGCTTTGTAGCACTTCAAGAGGAATGTGCGACATTCTTCTTCAACATGTCATTGATGTAAATGGAGAGCACTATTCCTTACCGCTGCCTCAATAATGCCAGCAAATCAGTAGTAGAAAACTGAGATTTCATCCGGAGCACTAGCTAGCTAGTCCCGGCCGGGTTTTGGGCCTTAATTTATAAGACCAGAATCTATATGGATGTGTAATTCCATTTGTATATATACTGTGTATGAGATATTGTATATTATATTACATATATATGCATCAACTTGTGTATTGTTTACAATATGTAGCACCATAAAATAAATTTGAAATGAATGGAAAACACAAAAAAAATAGAGAGGAAAATTAAAACCTAAAAGCTAAACAAAAAAATAGAACACTTAGTACCGGTTGGTATCACCAACTGGTACTAAAGGTCCTCCACCACCAGCCCACACACGCAGCCACGTGGCGGACCTTTAGTACCGGTCCGTGGGCCAACCGGTACTAAAGGTCTGGACCTTTAGTCCCGACCCTTTAGTACCGGTTGGGGAACCGGTACTAAAGGCCATCCCGACCAGGACTACAGACAGGCATTCTACTAGTGGTTGGTGCCACCAACCGGGACCAAAGGTGGGTATTAGTCCCGGTTGGTTCCACCAACCGGGACGAAAGGTTGGTGCTGCCCGGGGACAAATGTTTAGTCCCATCTCGCTAGTTGAGAGGGCTCGAGAGTGGTTTATAAGCGCTGCTGCGCCAACCCTCTCAAGCTCCTCTCAACTGCAGGCTTACGGGCCTAATTGCACACTCCTCTGCCTATGGGCCTACTGGTCCTTCTGCGGGCCTGAATCCTGGCCTAACTAGCTGTTGGGTTTCTAGTCGTATTCAGGCCGTGATGGCCCAGTAGGCGGCATTTTTTCCTTTTTTTGTTTTGTTTTTTGCTTTATTTATTTTCTTTTGTTTCTACTTATAGTTTTTCAGTGATTCTTTTTGCTTTTAGGTCACAAAAATTATAAACTTTCTGTTAGTGCCATTAGTTTTCAAATTTGAATAGTATAAATTTGAATTCTTTGAAATTTGTGTGAATCACTAGTTTGTGAATAACTTTACTATAAAAATAGATTTTTGAGTGATTCTTTTTTCCTGCTATTTAATATTACTTTGTTTTAACATTATATTCAATTTGGTAATTTTTAGGTTATTTTAAATGGTTGTTTAAATCAAAAACATATTTTGTTATTTTAGTTTGCTATTAAAGTTTCTAACAAAACATTTCTTTATAAAAATTCTTTTTTCTATTGAAGAATATTATAGGTCATAAAATAATATTTAAATTGATTATTCTGAGTTCATTGTTTTTCCTATTAGGGTTTCATAAAATTTATTTAGTTGATTATTTTTCTATTAGTTCATTCTTTGAGCTAAATGACCCTAAAATTGAAAAGCACTACAAATGAACTCTGAAAAGGTTGAAAGTTGGCATGGTATCATCATTTCACCCACATAGAATGTGCTAAAAAGTTGAGAGGGTTATGAAAAAAGCTGGATGCACTTCGTATACAAAACGGACAGTCTCTTTCAAAGTATTAGGGTTTCGGACGAAAACTTATCTGTTACAAACAGATTTCATTTTCTTAAACTTATTTGAACTCCAGACTTTTGTGTGTTCGAAATGCACCATTCAAAGCCACATCGTCAATTTTCAAGCCTTTCTGACTTCATTTGTTATTTTTCATGCAGTTATTGATTTTTTGAGCTAAATGACCCTGAAATTGAAAAGCACTACAAATGAACTCTGGAAAGGTTGAAAGTTGGCATGGTATCATCATTTCACCCACATAGTATGTGCTAAAAAGTTGAGAGGGTTGCGGAAAAAGCTGGATGCACTTCGTGTACAAAACAGACAGTCTCTTTCGAAGTATCTGGGTTTCGGACGGAAACTCATCTATTACAAAAGGCATTTCATTTTCTTGAACTTATTTGAACTCCAGACTTTTTGTGTGTTCAAAATGCACCATTCAAAGCCAAATCATCAATTTCAACATTTTCTGACTTCATTTGTTATTTTTCAGGCAGTTATTGATTTTTTTTGAGCTAAGTGACACTGAAAATGAAAAGCACTACAAATGAACTCTGAAAAGGTTGAAAGTTGGCATGTTATCATCATTTCACCCACATAGCATGTGCTAAAAAGTTGAGAGGGTTACAGCAAAAGCTGGATGCACTTCGTGTACAAAACGGACTGTCTCTTTCGAAGTATCAGGGTATTGGATGGAAACTCATCTGTTACAAAAGGCATTTCATTTTCTTGAACTTATTTAAGTCCAGACTTTTGTGTGTTCAAAATGCACCATTCAAAGCCTGATCATCAATTTTCAACCCTTTCTGACTTCATTTGTTATTTTTCATGCAGTTATTGATTTTTTTGAGCTAAGTGACACTGAAATTGAAAAGCACTACAAATGAAGTCTAAAAAGGTTGAAAGTTAGTATGTTATCATCATTTCACCCACATAGCATGTGCTAAAAAGTGGATAGGGTTACGACAAAAGCTGGATGCACTACATGTACATAACAGACAGTCTCTTTCGAAGTATCAAGGTTTTGGACGGAAACTCATCTGTTACAAAAGGCATTTCATTTCTTCAGATGTAACTGCAGTGATATTCTAGATCAAAGGCATCATCATAATAGTTGTGGAGAGAAAGTCTTCACTTTTTCTTTGCTTGTGTCCTTTGCTTATTGCGTCGTAACCATGGATAATCTTCATTGTTTAACAGGGTGCTTGGGTCAGCCTTGACTTTTGAAGGGAGGAATGTCCTGAAACTTTTCATAATCTTCAGACATGTCTGTCTTGCCCTCCAATCCCACAATGTCTCTTTTGCTTGAAAGAACTATGTGACGCTTTGGCTCATCGTATGATGTATTCACTTCCTTATCTTTTATTTTTCTCGGTTTGGTAGACATATCCTTAACATAGAAAACCTACGCCACATCATTGGCTAGGATGAATGGTTCGTCTGTGTACCCAAGATTGTTGAGATCCACTGTCATTCCGTAATGTGGGTCTACCTGTACCCTGCCTCTTGGTAGATTGACCCATTTGCTTTGAAACAAAGGGACCTTCAAATCATGTCCATAGTCAAGTTCCCATATCTCCTCTATGTAACCATAATATGTGTCGACCTTCCCATTGGTCATTGCTGCATCAAAGCAGACACCGCTGTTTTTGTTGGTGCTCCTTTGATCTTGGGGGATCATGTAAAATGTATTCCCATTTATCTCATACCCTTTGTAAGTCAATACAGTCAAAGATGGTCTCCTGGCCAACGAGTACAGTTCATCAGAAACAGTGTTGTCACACCTGAGACGTGTTTCCAACCAACCACCGAAAGTCTTGATGTGTTCACATGTAAACCAGTCGTCACACTGCTTTGGGTGTTTGGAGCGCAGAATGTTCTTGTGTTCATCGACATACGGGGTCACCAAGGTAGAATTCTGTAGAACTGTGTAGTGTGCTTGAGACTAAGAATGCCCGTCCCCACATATTATTGACTTCGCTCCTAGCGTGCCTTTTCCACTCAGTCTCCCCTCATATCGTGATTGAGGGAGACCGATCTTACTAAGGTCAGGAATGAAGTCAACACAAAACCCAATGACATCCTCTGTTTGATGGCCCATGGAGATGCTTCCTTCTATCCTAGCGTGGTTACGGACATATTTCTTTAGGACTCCCATGAACCTCTCAAAGGGCAACATATTTACAAATATAGGGCCTAGAATGACAATCTCGTCGACTAGATGAACTAGGACGTGCGTCATGATATTGAAGAAGGATGGTGGGAACACCAGCTCGAAACTAACAAGACATTGTGCCACATCACCCCTTAACCTTGGTAGGATTTGTGGATCGATCGCCTTCCGAGAGATTGCATTGAGGAATGCACATAGCTTCACAATGGCTAATCAAATGTTTTCCGATAGAAACCCCCTCAATGCAACCGGAAGCAGTTGCGTCATAATCACGTGGCAGCCATGAGACTTTAGGTTCTGGAAATTTTTCTCTGGCATATTTATTATTCCCTTTATATTCGACGAGAAGCCAGACGGGACCTTCATACTGAGCAGGCATTCACAGAAGATTTCCTTCTCTTCTTTGGTAAGAGCATAGCTGGCAGGACCTTCATACTGCTTTGGAGGCATGCCGTCTTTTTCGTGAACACGGTGTTGGTCCTCCCGTGCCTCCGGTGTATCTTTTGTCTTCCCATACACGCCCAAGAAGCCTAGCAGGTTCACGCAAAGATTCTTCATCACGTGCATCAAGTCGATTGCAGAGCGGACCTCAAGGTCTTTCCAGTAGGGTAGGTCCCAAAATATAGATTTATTCTTCCACATGGGTGCGCGTCCCTCAGCGTCATTCGGAACAGATAGTCTGCCGGGACCCTTACCAAAGATTACTTGTAAATCATTGACCATAGCAAGTATGTGATCACCGATACGGATGACGGGCTTCTTCCGGCGATCTACCTCGCCTTTGAAATACTTGCCTTTCTTTTGACATTGATGGTTGGTCGGAAGAAATCAACGATGCCCCAGGTACACATTGTTCCTGCAATTGTCCAGGTATATAGTTTTGGTGTCATCTAAACAGTGCGTGCATGCATGGTATCCCTTGTTTGTCCGTCCTGAAAGGTTACTGATCGCAGGCCCATTATTGATGGTTACAAACAGCAACGCATGTAGGTTAAAATCCTCCTGTTTGTGCTCATCCCACATGCGTACATCGTTTCCATTCCACAGATGTAAAAGTTCTTCAACTAATGCCCTTAGGTACACATCAATGTCATTGTCAGGTTGCTTAGGGCCTTGGATGAGAACTGGCATCATAATGAACTTCCGCTTCATGCACAACCAAGGAGGAAGGTCATAGATACATAGAGTCACGGGCCAAGTGTTGTGATTGCTACTCTGTTCCCCAAAAGTATTAATGCCATCCGCGCTTAAACCAAACCATATGTTCCTTGCGTCACCTGCAAACTCCTTCCGGTACTTTCTCTCGATTTTTCTCCACTGCGACCCATCAACGGGTGCTCTCAACTTCTCATCTTTCTTACGGTCCTCTCTGTGCCATCGCATATTCTTGGCATGCTCTTTGTTTCTGAATAGACGTTTCAACCGTGGTATTATAGGAGCATACAACGTCACCTTGGCAGCAACCCTCTTCCTGGGGCACTCGCCCTCAACATCACCAGGGTCATCACGTCTGATCTTATAGCGCAATGCACCGCATACCGAGCATGCGTTTCGTTCCTCGTACTTACCGCGGTACAGGATGCAGTCATTAGGGCATGCATGTATCTTCTTCACCTCCAATCCTAGAGGGCATACAACCTTCTTTGCTGCGTACGTACTGTCGGGCAATTCGTTATGCTTTGGAAGCTTCTACTTTAGTATTTTCAGTAGCTTCTCAAATCCTTTGTCAGGTACACCATTCTTTGCCTTCCATTTCAGCAATTCCAGTGTGGTACCGAGCTTTGTGTTGCCATCTTCACAATTGGGGTACAACCCTTTTTTGTGATCCTCTAACATGCGATTGAACTTCAGCTTCTCCTTTTCACTTTCGCACTATCTCTTTGCATCAACAATGACCCGGCGAAGAGCATCATCGAGCACATTGTCTGGTTACTCTTGATCTTCAGCTTCCCCGGTTGCAGCATCACCATATTCAGGGGGCACATAGTTGTCATCATCCTCTTTTTCTTCGCCGTCTTCCATCACAACCCCTATTTCTCCGTGCTTGGTCCAAACATTATAGTGTGGCATGAAACCCTTCACAAACAAGTGGCTATGAAGGATTTTTTGGTCAGAATAAGACTTCAAATTCCCACATGTAGGGCATGGACAACACATAAAATCATTCTGCTTGTTTTCCTCGGCTACTTCGAGAAAATGATGCACCCCCTTAATGTACTCGTCGGTGCGTCTGTTACCGTACATCCATTGCCGGTTCATCTGCGTGCATTATATATAATTAAGTGTGTCAAAAACCATTACAGAACATCAGGAATACATAAGTGACCAAATTGATAGAAGTTCATCATCACATTAAAACCAAACCATGGCACCATATACTAACAAACAATAAGAAAAGTAAGAAAATCATACAAGTAAGTATATTTTCTTTTAGAAAGAAGATAAGATCAAGAGGCTCACCATGCGCGGGTGATCAACGGTGGTTTCAGGACGGGGACGGGACAGGACGGACCGCCAAACCTAGATAAATCTTGACGAAAATGGAGTTTGGACAAGGAGCTTCGAGAGGAGAAAGCTTAAGTGTGGCTCGAGAATTTCATCGAACACCTCATGTGCATAGGAAGTGAGCTAGAGCACCACAAAGCTCTAACACTACTGTCCTGGAAAAACAGAGCACTCCACGGCTCTGCTAGGGGCGGGCGAGGGTTTATATAGGCAGACCATTGGTCCCGATTCGTGGTTGGAACCGGGACAATAGGTCTCCCTTTGGTCCCGGTTCCATCCACGAACCGGGACCAATGGTCGTGGGCCAGGAGCGAGGCGCATTGGTCCCGGTTCATGACTGGAACCGGGACCAAAGGGGCTAGATGAACCGGGACCAATGGCCCACGTGGCCCGGCCGCCCCCTGGGCTCACGAACCGGGACAGTTGCCACCTTTGGTCCCGGTTCGTGAGCGAACCGGGATTAATGGGATTAGGAGGCCCAAACCAATGCCCTATTTTCTACTAGTGTGATGGTTAGTAAAACCACTAGTTTTGAGAAGCGCAAGGGCAAGGACGGAAACTTCATGGATGGCAAGTCAGTTGCTGCTCCAGTGAAGCAACCCAAAGTTGAACCCAAACCCGAGACTAAGTACTTTTATTATGAGGAGAGCAGTCGCTGAAGCGAAACAACCCTAGATACCTGGTAGATAAGAAGGCTGGCAACGTCGACGGAAGTATATTTGATATACGTGTTATTGATGTGTACCTTGATAGTACTCCTCGTAGCACCTAGGTATTGGATACCCGTTCGGTAGCTAAATATTAGTAACTCGAAGTAAAAGCTACGGAATAAACGGAGACTAGCTAAGTGTGAGGTGACGATGTGTATTGGAAATGTTTCCAAGGTTTATCTGATCAACATTGCACGCTCTCTCTACCTTCGGGATTAGTGACAAACCTAAATAAATGTTATTTGGTGTTTGCGTTAAGCATGAACATGATTAGATCGTGTTTATTGCAACACGATTATTCATTTAAGTTAGAGAATAATGGTTATTCTGTTTACATGAATAATACCTTCAATGGTCATGCACCCAGTGAGAATGGTTTGTTGAATCTTGATCGCAGTAATACACATGTTCATAACATTGATGCCAAAAGATACAAAATTAATAATGATAGTACCACATACTTGTGGCACTACCGCTAAATGTCATATTGGTATAAATTGCATGAAGAAACTCCATGCTGATGGATCTTTGAACTCATTCGATTTCGAATCGGTTGAGACATGCGAACCATGCCTCTTGGGCAAGATGACTAAGGACCCCATTTTCCGGTTTGATGGAGCGGGCAAGTGATTTATTGGAAATGATACATGTTGATGTATGCAATCCAATGAGTCTTGTAGCGTGCGGTGGATATCGTTATTTTCTTACCTTTACTGATGATTTTAGTAGATATAGTGTATATTTACTTAATGAAACACAAGTTTGAATCATTTGAAAAGTTCAAGAAAATTCATAGTGAAGTTTAAGATCATCGTGACAAGAAGATAAAAATGTCTGCGATATGATCGTGGAGGTGAATATCTGAGTTACGAGTTCGGCATACAACTTTAGACAATGTGAAAGTTGTTTCACCACTCACGCCACCTGGAACACCATAGTGTGATGGTGTGTTCGAACGTCATCGTCGTGCTCTATTGGATATGGTGCATACTATGATGTCTCTTATCGTTTTGCCACTATCGTTTTTGGGTTATGCATTAGAGACAACTACATTCACTTTAAATAGGGCACCATCTAAATCCGTTGAGATGACACCATATGGTTTGGCAGAAACCTAAGCTGTCATTTCTTAGAGTTTGGGAATGCGACACTTATGTCTGATAAGCTCGAACCCAAAGCGGAAAAAATGCATCTTCATAAGATACCCTAAGAACAACTGGGTATACCTCCTATCTCAGATCCGAGTACAAAGTGTTTGTTGCTAAAACTGGGTCCTTTCTCGAGAAAAAGTTTCTCTTGAAAGAATTGAGTGGGAGGAAGATAGAACTTGATGAGGTTGTTGAACCTTTGTTTCAACTAGAAAGTAGCGGAGCGCAGAAACATGTTTCTGTGGAACCTACATCAGTTGAAGAGGAAGTAAATGATGATGATCATGAAGCTTCAGATCGAGTTACTATCGAACCTCGTAGGTCAACAAGGATGCGTACTGCTCCTGAGTGGTATGAAAACCCTGTCTTGGAGGTCATGTTGTTGGATAACGATGAACCTACGAGCTATGGAGAAGCCATGATGGGCCCAGATCCATGTATGCAAACCAAGTATGGACTTTCGTAGGCTTGCCCGTTGAACGGTAGGTCGTTGAGTACAAATGGACCTTTAAGATGAAGACAGACGCTGATGGTGAATGTCACTATTTGTAAAGCTCGACTTGTTGCAAAGAAGTTTCCGCCAAGTTCAAGGAGTTGACTACGATCAGACCTTCTCACCCGTAGCGATGCTAAAAGTCTGTTGGAATTATGTTAGCAGTTACTGCATTTTTCAACTATGAAATATGGCAGATGGATGTCAAAACATCGTTTCCTTCCTTGAGGAAAGGTTGTATGAGATACCACCAGAAGGTTTTTGTCAGTCCTAAGGATGCTAAAAGGTGTGCAAGCTACAGTGATCCTTCTATGGAGTGGAGCAAGCATCTCGGAGTTGGAATATACGCTTTGATGAGGTGATCAAAGTTTTTGAGTCTATACAAAGTTTATGAGAAACTTGTATTTACAATAAAGTGAGTGGGAGCACTATAGAATTTTTGATAAGCATATGTGGTTGACATATTATTGATCGAAAATGATGTAGAATTTCTGGAAAGCATAAACAGTTGTTTGAAAAGAGTTTTTCAAAGGAAGACCTGGATAAAGCTACCTAATTGTTGAGCATCAAGATCTATAGAGATAGATCAAGATGCTTGATGAGACTTTCAATGAGTACATACCTTGACAAGATTTTGAAAGAGTTCAAAATGGATCGGTCAGAGAAAGAGTTCTTGCCTGATTTGTAAGGTGTGAAGTTGAGTAAGACTCAAAGCTCGACCACGGCAGAAGAAACAGAAAGGACAAAGGCCATCCCCTATGATTTAGCCATAGGCTCTATATAGTATGCCGTGTTGTGTACTGAACTTGTGTGTGCCTTGCCATGAGTCCGTCGAGGGGTACAAGAGTGATCCAGGAGTGGATCACCGGACAACGGTCAAGATTATCCTTAGTAACTAAAAGACTAAGGAAATGTTTCTCGATTATGGAGGTGATAAAGAGTTTGTCGTAAAGAGTTACGTCGATGCAAGCTTTAACACTGATACGGATGGCCCTTAGTAGCAATCCGGATACGTATAGTGCAGCGGCCATTTGGAATAGTTCCAAGTGGGGTGTGGTAGCAGTATTTATAGTATGACATAGATATTTGCAAAGTACACACGGATCTGAATGTCACGGACCCATTGACTAAAATACCTCTCTCACATGCAAAGCATGATCGATCCCCAGAACTCATTGGGTGTTAGATTCATAACAATGCGAATCACATGGTGATGTGAACTAGATTATTGACTCTAGTGCAAGTGGGGGACTGTTGGAAATATGCCCTAGAGGCAATAATAAATTGGTTATTATCATATTTCCTTGTTCATATAATCGTTTAGTATCCATGCTATAATTGTATTGATCGGAAACTCAGATACATGTGTGGATACATAGACAACACCATGTCCCTAGTATGCCTCTAATAAACTAGCTCGTTGATCAAAGATGGTCAAGGTTTCCTATCCATGGACATGACATGTCATTTGATAACGGGATCACATCATTAGGAGAATGATGGGATGGACAAGACCCAAACTATAAACATAGCATATGATCGTGTCAATTTATTGCTACAGTTTTCTGCATGTCAAGTATACGTTCCTATGACCATGAGATCATGCAACTCATGGACACCGAAGGAGTACCTTGTGTATATCAAACGTTGCAATGTAACTGGGTGACTATATAGGTGTTCTATAGGTATCTCTAAAGGTGTCTATTGGATTGGCATGGATCAAGACTGGATTTGTTACTCCGTTTGACGGAGAGGTATCTCAGGGCCCACTCAGTAATAGAACATCACAACAAGCCTTGCAAGCAATGTGACTAAGTGTTAGCCACGAGATCTTGTATTACGGAACGAGTAAAGAGACTGGCCGGTAACGGGATTGAACTAGGTATACAGATACCGACGATCGAATCTCGGGCAAGTAACATACCGAAAAACAAAGGGAACATCATACGGGATTAACTGAATCATTGACAAAGAGGATCAACCGATAAAGATCTTTGTAGAATATGTAGGAACCAATATGGGCATCCAGGTCCTGCTATGATCGTAGAGGTGTCTCGGTCATGTCTACATAGTTCTCGAACCCGCAGGGTCTGCACACTTAAGGTTCGGTGACGTTTTGTTAGTATAGAGTTATGCATGGTGGTGACCGAAGGTTGTTCGGAGTCCCGGATGAGATCCCGGATGTCACAAGGAGCTCCGGAATGGTCCGGAGGTAAAGATTGATATATAGGAAGTCCTGTTTTGGTCAGCGGAAAAGTTTCAGGCTCATCGATAGTGTACCGGGAGTGCCGGGAGGGTGCCAGGGGACCATCGGGAGGGGTGTATCGACCCAAAGGATCTCATGGGATCTGGGAGGAGTAAAACCAGCCCCTGGTGGGCTGATCTAAGCCCCCACTGAGGCCCATGCGGCTAGGGGTGGGAAAAACCCAAGAGGTGGAGAGGTGGAAAGAGTTTCCAAGTGGAAAGGAGGAATCCTACTCCTAATAGGATTGGAGTAGGACTCCTCCACCTCCAATTTCGACCAAACCTTCAGGGTTTGAGGCTGCCTCCTCCCCTCCCTCCCTCCTATATATACTAGAGGATTTAGATGGGAAAGCTAACCCTAATTGCCACGTGATGTCCTCTTCTTCCTCTAGATCGTTTTCACCTCTAGATCAGTTTTCAGCGGTGCTTAGGCGAAGCCCTGCTGGAATTGCTCCACCACCATCACCGCAATGCCGTCGCGCTGCCGGAGAACTCATCTACCTCTACGCTCCCTCTTGTTGTATCAAGAAGGCAGAGATCGTCATCGAGCTGTACGTGTGCTGAACGCGGAGGTGTTGTCCGTTCGGCGCTAGATCGGAAGGACCGTGATCAAGATCGCGAGACGATTTGTGATTGGATCGCGATACGAATCGTGATGAGATCACAGGACGGATCGTGATTGGATTGTGGGACGGATCGTGATGGGATCACGGGACGCCGGCGATTTGGATTGCGAAGACGTTCGACTACATCAACCGTGTTTCTTAACGCTTCCTGCTTAGCAATCTACAAGGGTATGTAGATCCACTCCCCCCCTTGTATATGCTCATCACCATGGATAGATCTTGCATGTGCGTAGGAAATTTTTTGTTTCCCATGCAACGTTCCCCATCACGGACAACCTTCACACTCAGGGGCTTAGCTGCGATTCCATATCGCATAAGTCAAAAAACTAATCCGAGTGCGGACATGCTCCACACTCGGGGGCTTAACTGCGATTCCGTATTGCCTAAGTCAAAAACTCCTCCGAGTGCGGACATCCTCTACACTCGGGGGCTTAGCTGCGATTTCGTATCGCCTAAGTCAAAAACTACTCCGAGTGCGGACATCCTCCACACTCGGGGGCTTAGCTGCGATTTCGTATCGCCTAAGTCAAAAACTACTCCGAGTGCGGACATCCTCCACACTCGGGGGCTTAGCTGTGATTTCGTATCGCCTAAGTCAAAAACTCCTCCGAGTGCGGACATCCTCCACACTCGGGGGCTTAGCTGCGATTCCGTATCGCCTAAGTCAAAAACTACTCCGAGTGCGGACATCCTCTACACTCAGGGGCTTAGCTGCGATTTCGTATCGCCCAAGTCAATAACTACTCCGAGTGAGGAGATGATCCACACTCGGGGGCTTAGCCGTGAACCTGATTTGCCTAAGTTAGAAACTACTCCGAGTGAGGACAACATCCACACTTGGGACTTAGCCTTGATCCAGAAATCATATAAGACAGACTCAATAAGCATTCAACATGCCAACCACACGCAGCTTTACCTGACTGGCCCAGTTCCAGGTTATAACTATTTACTGTGCCCATCTCACAAGGATCAGTCCGACTGTTTCAGCTCCAGATTGCAACAATTTACTACGCCAAGCGCATCAGAGTTCACCTGTTTAGTTCAGTTCCACACTAGAAGACATAAACCCTCTGCCTGACTCATCTAATCCCACAAAGGCTCGGGGAGTACACCCAGTGGGTGCACTCAGCGTGCCCCCACTGGAAGAGAAATAAAAGAAACATTCTGCTCGGTCAGGTCCGACAACAACATTCAAGTTTAACAAACTCTGCAAACTCCAACCGACCGCCAGCAATCAGTCAAAGTCTCAGGGCTACTGTCGGGGATACAAAAAATAGGTAGGCCCATACGGGGTCAAAGTTTCGTAAAGCATGGGGTCCACACATCATGTGGGTCCAGATAAATCTCATACAGACGTACTATCCTCTCGGACATATCATCGTACCGTCCACTCGAAACACAATCAATCACTCAGTCGTATGGCTCACTCGAATATGCTAAGACCGATAGTCGACAGGACAGTCAAAGCACCATCTGGCGTTACAGCATCAATACCCCACTTTGTAACATAGGAGGTGAAGGGATGGCACACTCTATATAAGCCACCCCACCACTAGACTAAGGGGTCTCCTTCTTCTCCCTTCCCTCTGTCTAAAATACACCATGTAACTCCGCGTTCATGACAAATAAGCAAAGCCTCTCCGGAGCACGACACGTAGGGTTCTTATCTTCACCGTGAGAGGCCCGAACTCACTAAAACCACCGTGTCTCCCATTTGCATCTCGATAGATCATGCTCTATTATCCTACCCCTCTCTAATGTCGGAATCATTCCCACGACACCCTCTTTAACACCAGCCTGCCTCCTTGACCCCGCCCTAGGCCCCCCTCTCCATTACCAATCCTGACCAAACGAGGCAACACGACCCGGCCCGACCTGCGCTAATCGTGTTAGGCACGACACGACCCACGGATCCCCGATCAATAAACGGGTCATACTGTGTCATGCCAGCACGTGTGCTGCGCCCTCAAGCCCATGCACACCCCCTTTACTAATTAGGTCAATTTGCTGGCACGCCAGACACCTATGGCCCACGTGTTATTAGGTCTGTTGGGTTGTTCATGTTGGCCTACGGGTTGGTATTTAGAAAATAAGATAATGGGTCATGTCGTGCCATGCACACATACCTGAGAGCAACTAGTTGGCGAGTGCTCCTTTGGGAGCCTCCCAATGATCACTTCCAGGTGTCATCACTTGGCGTGTTCTCACTTACCGTGATGTGTCGCGTTCTGAGCGATTCCTACGATTTTTTTCCTGCATGTGTTTTCAGCTTTTTAGGTGTTTTTTCGGGGGGTTTCGGTGTTTCGCTTTTTCTTAGCTTTTGAACAAAAATAAATTAAAAAAAATTGTGCGAAAAAACGTGTTTCCTTTTTTCCCTTCCTCGAGGAGCATGATTTTGCTTCGCCTAGAGGCATGGATTTGCTTTCGCGAGAGGCACGGTCGTGCCTCTCGGGAACATGACAAATAGTGTGAGCACAAATTTGCTTTCGCGAGAGGCACGATTGTGCCTCTTAAAAATGAAAAAAAACTTGTTTTTTAATTTTTTTCTATCGCGAGAGGCACGGTTTTGTTTTCGGGAGAGGCACTCGAAAACGAAAAAACTTGTTTTCTTTCGCAAGAGGCACGATTTTACTTCCGCGAGAGGCATAGGTTTGCTTTCATGAGAGGCACGCCTGTGTCTTTCAGAAAAAAAAACACATTTTTTCCTTCTAAGAGGGGCACGTTTTTTTGTTCGTTTCTTTTTCGTCTGTTTTTTTTAATTTTTTTTCGTTAAAAGCTATCAACATGGGATCTAGTTTTGAATATCTCGAGTAAGGAATCCAACAATAAAAACGGTTTGAAAGTTGGATGCACAATTTAAGAGATAAAACGTCTTGAAAATAATGAATCTACGAAAAAAAAGAAAACTGCAGGTTGCAACCAGACATACAGTGCGGCAAACCCGAGAAGCTGAGAGTGATCTTTAAAAAAGGAATACTATGGTTTAGGGTTTATGATGCTAACGGGCCGGCCCATCTGGCCAGGTTTGGCTAACGCACGCGGCTGCTCAGAGAGACCGAGACCGAGATACCTACCGGTCTCACTCACCGCCGCCTCCTCCCTCCCTCCCCTCGCGCAACCCCTCCCGATGTCTCGGCGCGCCTTTACCCTCCCCCTCCTTTCCGCCCTTCGTCCCCGCGATGGATGACGGCGACGCATCTCGAGCGCGGTTCCCTCCTTGTCGGCGGCGCGCCGGCGGAGGCGCAGATGCTGCTTCTGAGGAGTAGGAACGGGGGCGGAGGACGCGCTGATGCCGCCAGTCGTTGGGTGGAGTCCCGAGAATGAGCTCCAGTTCTGCATCGATAGTGGTAGGAAGGCTTCACCTGACTTGCCGAATGTTTATGGTGCTTGGTTTAGATTGTGCAATGCTTGGAATCTGGCTGGAATATCTTCTCAAGTAGTAGTAGAATTGTTGACTTCTTGCTGATGTCCTTGAAGCGGTATTCGTCAACTCAGGGGACAATCACTTCAAGCTTATCAAGGAATGTCAAACTGATATACTGTATTTACAACTACAATGGCACATGTTTTGTTTTTTTTGGTTCTATGTGGATGTGGCTTACTTGAAATTTTCTTTAGGATATTGTCCAAGATCAAAGGAACTTTCAGTCATATAGAGAGCAAGGAGGTATAGATAAACATGGTTTTGTATTTAATCACCTAATTAGACTAGGGTTACTGATCTAGGACAGATTTGATTTATTCATTTTGATTGTGACAAGTCTTGTGTAATTTTTCCAGACCGCTGTAAACTTAGACTGCTTTGGCTGGTGCACTTGGGATACTGTTAACCCAGTAGGGATTGAGGTCAAAGAGTATACAAGAATTGAGTTGATCTCTGAATTACATGTGTTCTTTATGTAATTTGCCGCATCCTTCATTTTTATTTTTCCAGAATAAACCTCCTTCGTTTGATAGTTGTCACTTACTGATGATGCATTCCCTGTAAAATAGTTTGTTTGAAGGAAGCGCACCACCAAGGTTTCTGATCATAGATGATGGTTGGCAGGAAATAGTTAACGAATTCAAGGAAGTGGATGAAGCTCTCCTTGAAGTGACTGTATGTATATCAGCCTTTGCTAATACATAAAAATGAATGTGTACTGCGCCTGATTTTCATTGTAACATTGCTAGGTTTGCAGAGAGGCTTGTTGATCTGAACTCTGAAGGTTTGACTTATTATCAGGTAGAAGCTCAGAGTATTGATACTTGGATCTGCATTAGCTTGAATCCTTCAGAATTAGTGTCTCTATAGAGATACAAGCCGCACAAGCCTTTCCATGGTCCACACGTCGAGTAATTTCTCCCTGAACCAATGCAAGTGTCTAAATTAGAATAGAAAGTTGCAAAGCAACAAACTTCTAAATTCCTTCTATCTTGTATCACAAATAGTGGGTACATGTACAATACAGTTGAACCTCATTTTTTTTAAACACTCGTGGCCCTGCTTTATTTTATTGATATGTAAGAGTTCAGACTAGAAGATTTATAGAGAGGTATACTGGGATTGCCAATTTTACTTATGAAACATAGCAAAGCAGACACCAGAAATACACAACTCCATGGTTCACTCGCTCAAAACCACAGAAAAGGCAGCAGCCAGTTCCCTTTAGCCTGCTGACCTATCCCTTCCACATTGGTTGCTATTGCTATAAAAAGATGCACTCAAGTAGGGTGAGACTTCCTTTTGTTTTCGTTCAAAATTAAAAAATCAACTCTGAATTTTGTTGCGGCTTTAACATTTATACCATGTGAGAATTAGTATCCGCAGAAGAATTTCAATTATTAGCCTAGAATTACCTCATAAAGTGCTGTATTATTTATTATCTAACAATCGTACATCAACCAATGGCGAGATGTCGAAATCCGCACGCACTTGGTACATCAACCAAGTGGGCAATACATAACTCTGTCAAAGCATCTCTAACAGCCGCGGAAAAAAAACGAGTTTAGCACGCCGGAAACGTTTACGCGCGCTCCGGCAGCGACGGAAAAATAGCGCGCGCGAGAAGCGATTGCGGGCACGCGGAAAAAGGCGGCAGCTCGCGCGCTAGATTTGGCACGCCGCTTACGATACGCCTATAAATCGTGGCGCTCGCCACGCGCCCTCCACACTGCCACGCGTGCTCTCCCATCTTCTTCTGTCGCTTGCGCGTCGCTTCCTCGCCGTGCCACCACCGCATCACCATGCCGCCGCGTCGCCGGGGATCATCCGGCTACCGCGACGTCCGCACGCGTCTCAACGGCACCTACTACACCGAGATCAGGTCCGGTGACGTCCGGCTCAGCCTTGGCACGTTCGAGACTGCGCACGAGACCGTCCGCGCGTACGAGACCGCACACGAGGCCGCCCGCGCGTACGACGCGGCGGCATGGCGCCTAGAGAGGCCTCGTGTGCAGATGAACTTCCACGACGTCTACACGCGCCAGCAAACGCAGGAGGTCGCCCCTCCGCCTCGTCTTATCATGGACCAAGACCGTGCAGACCACGTTTGGCGGCAGCGCCGCCTCCTCGTCGCCGAGGAGGACGAGCGAGCCATGGCGGGGTGGCGCCGATGCTACCCGCAGGACGTCGCCAACGAGCGCGTCTATTGGGCGAAAAGGACGGCAAGGCGTCGCGCGAAGCGGGCGGACAGGCATCAGCGGAAGGCACTAATGGTATCGCAGTGCGGTGCCATGGAAGCATTTGGGACGTCGATCTTCACGCCAAACCATGGTCGTCGGCATGACGTATGGCTCACTACCTCGGACGACACCAGTGAGAATGATGATGAGGGTGACTCGGAGTAGTTCTAGCTACATCGTAGTTTTTATCTAGTTTGCATTATCGAACTATGTATCGTTTTATCGAATTATGTATCATTTTTTATCTATCGAACTATCTATGTATCGTTTTTATTGGAATGTATCGTTTTTTTAGTGCTCTCGCACTGCATTTTTGCGCGCTGTTGCGGCGGCTCGTGCTGCATTTTTGCGTTCTGTTGGAGCCAGCGCTGTCGGCCGTGCCAAATAAGGCGAAGCGCGCGCGGCAAAGTCGTTTCTAGCGCGCGGCGCTTCGCGCGGCTGTTGGAGATGCTCTTATCCTGTTACAATGTGCGAGCTCTTTTGCTAGTAAATAATTAGAGATGCGCAATGGTGCTGGATAAATAATTCAAGTATTTGTCTCAATACTCCTTTTCTATGCATGCCTTGAATAAGATAGTCTATTGGAGAAGAAGGTTTCCTTGATGCAATTTGGCGGTTCCTTCATTGCCATCTTGGCCTACTGCTTCGTCTCATGTCCTCCCTCTTCTTTCTGTTACCAACACCTCTCTTGTCTGCAGCTACACCACGTCGCCTCCTGATGTCGACGCCGCCGCTGCTACCTGTTCCCGGATCAGAGTGCTGATCACCACTTTCCGTTTCCATGGAGCTCGTGCTCGTCGTGTCCGTAGCACTCTGGTCACTAACCGCATGGATAGGGTTCATCTTGTCCTGCAAAAGTTCCGGCAAGGTACACTTGTGATCATCATCTTCCACTTCGTGTGGATCACATGGAGTTGCTTCCACGACAGCGTCCGATCCTCCTATCCCGTCCATGCCATCACCATGGACATCTACGGGTATGTTCTCCGCAGGCAACTTATGCTTTTCTGAATCAAGGAATCCAGTGCTTGTCATCAATGGTTTCCCCGGTAACACACCATCTTCGGTGTTGCCCTCAGCTGCTCCACCATCACTCTCGATGCTCATGAAATCATCGGTGGACTTCTCATCGCAGCCGGTTTCGCCTAGGGCATGTTTATCACTCGAAGTATCCGGTGTGTCGTTCTGATCCAAACTGGTGACATTATCATCGGTCTCCTCATCTTTTTCTTGAGCATTCTTTCCCACATCAACTCCTGCAGCGTTGAACACATCTTCTTCACTTTGAATAGTTGCTTCTTTTTCTTGTGAACTGGAATTAACTCCATCTCCCACTAGCACTTGGACTGCCTGTTTCGCCGCATTGGTAGCCCATGCCTCTTCATGGATTGTATCACTAGTGCATATGCAGCATAAACATAAATAAACAATGTGTAATTTGACTGTGGAGAGATTTAGGAAGGTGAGCTCTGAACTATCGTTACCTCTTCACACTCTGTTCCAAAGTTGATATTTTCTCTTGTGCTCTGCTAAGCAGGTCCAGTGCGGAGGTTCTGATGCTGTCGCAAGAGAAACCACCGAATTGCGCAATTTCAAGCAGAAAATGAACATCTAACTGGATCTGCGTACAACACAGTCTCTGTAAGATGAGATGGAACTGACAAGGTCTAAACGGGCACCAAACCGAAGCAACATACTCATACAAGATTTGTTCAACTAACCTGATGGAAAAGTGTGTCCTTGGGTAGATTCTCTGCGTGATGGATCCAGGGATCTAGGTTGCCCCGGAGCCAGGTTATCATGGCCTCCATCAACTCTTGAAGCAGTTTTCTCATGGTCCCGTCTTTGCCGGCCAAGATGGTGGCATACAGATCACTCAACTGCCTCACTCGCAGGAACACCGTCTGGAATGCAGAACAAGGCATCATGGGTAGGACTCTTGTCGTTGTCGATGTTGGTTTGTTATTCAGGGTCGAGGTGGTGTCCCGTATGAACTGCTGGCAGAAGTGTGTCCATACTTGACCAGATGCTTCCTTGATGAACACAGTCAAACCACGGAGTTCAGGTTCCGTTTGCGACGGCGACTCTTGGTTCTTGCTCTTGAACTTGAAGACGCCGTGGGCGATGATCGGAAACAAGGAGACCAGCGTGGTACAGTTGATGAGGAAGGAGAGCTGCCACATGTACTGCTGCTGCTGGTCGACTGCATCAACAGCCAGGATGGAGTGCATGTAGTCTCTGAACAACCCGGCCAGGAGCTGCAGCACCGAGCTCTGCATGCCAAGGCGGAGGCGCAGCAGCGGGGACACGTCCTCCACAACCTCCTGCATCAACGTGACGAATTTCCTTCCACTGGCTGTGAGCAAGCAGTGCTCAGTATCGCCACCGTCACCGGCAGGTAGCCTTAGGACTCCTGACCTGAGGAACCTCCCCAGCACCCATGCGTCGGAGCAAACCAACAACCTGACGACCTTCTCTAGGTGCTTGGCATACCTTGCCAGCAGCCCCTCCATGCAAGGCCGAACCAATGCCCTGACATCTTCCATTGAGATGATCGTGCTGAGCATGGAAGAGTAGGAGATGGCGCAGTTGGCGGCTTCCGTCGCCATTGCGAGCCCGTCGCCGGCCTCGGCTTCTGATACGGACCCGACGTAGTCATGCAACGCGGTGACAAAGTCCTCGATTTCTCCCCTCGCCCACCGGCTCAGGTCGGGAGACGGTGCCGGCCCGTGCAGCGCCACGAAGCTCCTCGACGCCTCGAGGATGGAAGAGAAGATCGTGCGCGCCAGCTCCGCGATACAGTTCCTGTGTGATGATGGCCTCAGCTCCTTGACGCACCGGAGGGCACCTCCCGGGCTGTAGAACTTGAAGAGGAGGTGGTTCGCCCGTTGGGCGTCGCCGAGGCTGCAGAGGCCGGAGAGCGCCTTGAGGAGCTCGTGCCGCGGCGTCCTCCGGTTGTCGGCGAGGGAAGCAAAGCGGTCGGCGACTCTGGCTCTCCGGGCCGACAGCGTGGACATGCTCGACGTGATCATGTGGGCGTCGTCGCCGTGCAGTTTCTCCAGCGCCTCTCCTTCCGCTTCAAGGAGTTCAAGGGCTTGGTCCATCCTGTTCTCCGACAGAAGAACGTCCAACGGATCGACGGCGGTGGGTGAGAAAGCATCGGATGGATCAATTGCTGAATTCTCCGGTATTATTGAGGAGTAGAGGTTGTTTGTGAGATGTTGGAGGAGGCTCCTCTGTGCCATGGCCTGGCGTTTGAGATGGTCGACATCTTTCTCCAGATCACCAGCTTCTTGGAACAATCTGACCATGCACATCACCGTCGATCAGGAGCTTGACTGATAAATTGAGTTATTTGTTGGCTAACGAACGGTGAATCGAATACCTGAGGAAGGACAGGTAGGTGAGGTGAACGTTCCGTTGGAAGTCCTCCTGCGAGGCCTCGTTTATTTCCAGGAGCTCGGAGCACAAGTGTTGGATGCCCTGCAAAATTCATTAATCCGAATTGGGAAGCAGTAAGAAAGGGATCCCGATCGGGCTGCTGTCATGGAGTTTCAGAGATCAAAGTTGGTGTAACCTTTGCGGTCATGGAGTGCAGTTCCATGTTGTAGGGGGGTGGGGACCTCTCCTCTTCGGTGCTGCCTTCCTCTGTCTCTTCATCGTCGTCCTCCTGCTCCTCGTAGTCATCGTCCTCCTCCTCCTCCTCCTCCTCCTCTTCATAGTCCTCATCGTCGTCGTAGTCATCCCGGCGGCGAGGGTACCTCCAAGAGGAAGCCATGGTGGTGGTGCTGGGCTGCTGGCCGTGAATGGAGTTGGAGTTGGAATTGGAATGTAATGGAATGAAGGTGTCTTGTGTAAGCTAGTAGCTAGCTGTTGCGGGTGTTGGAATTAAATGAAAATGAAATATGCAGCTAGTGTGGCGCCAAAGTGCCGGCCATCAGCATCACGGACACGCCGGCCCGCCTTGTTGCCTCCGCCAGGTATAGGCCAACTCGGTCTATAGTTTGGATCCTGCCACATGGACATTCTTGACTTTTTCACCATGAAAGACGCACTTCTAGATACCAATGAGTTTAATACTCCCCGTTCCTAAATATACGTTTTAAAAAAAAATGGACTATATACTACACGACGCACATACAATGTAAATAGGTGAATAATATGCCTATATATATCCGTATGTAGTCCGTAGTGAAATCTCTAGAAATATTTATATTTATATTTATCCGTATGTAATCCGGTTTTCTCTTTTTGAAAAAAAAACATTGACCTGGTAAGTTTTGTTGCGATCGCATCGATGGCTCGCAAACTGCCTCGTTCTGACCCATGGGGCCGGCATATAACCAGTGACATCTAGGAGCTGTCCTACGAAAAAAAATCCAATCATAAGAACATCTCTGCTCTTCCACTGGGAGAGGATTTGCCTGGGATTGTTTAAGCAATTCCCTTAATCGTCGACCCCTTGCCAATTGATTCTGACTTGTTTTATCAAGAGCAGAGGCGAATTGTGCAAAGGCTTGTAACTCTGCGAATTGAGCTAGTTCCAATTTTGACGAGTTCTTATTGTTCTTATGTTATGGTATGAATATACCATACCAATTCGTTATGTCTAACAGTCACACAAAAGTTTCGTACGTTAAAATAGTTTTAGCGCTAGCACTTTGACGCATCGAAGCAAACATTGATTTTCTAAATGCTTAAAAATTCGTGTCAAAAAACACGCAGTGCAAATTATTAAACGCGCGCGATCCGACGCCCCAAATTTGCAGCGTGCAATAGCGCTTTTTAGCATGTGTCCAAAACTTTCTTATGTGTGTACTATTTTACAACATCTATTAGAGTTGTCCGGCACCCGAAAAACCAGGATTTTAACGCGCAGAGCAGTTTTTGAGCGCCGATTGAAGATGCTCTAATGTTGGATAAGGCAGGAAGGACTACCCGCATAAGGTGAGAAGTTTTCAGTGGGAACACCATACAATGAAATAAGCAGGAAGGGAAGCTTGTCTCATGTCAGGGTATCTGTAAGAGCACATTTATCCATGTGTGGTTTTGGTAATTGATGACAACTTCTATGGACTAATGGCTGCCTCGATTTATATTCGAAGGATTTGTCCGTAGGTACTTCTTGAAGTCCATCTCTTGATTTCAAGGAGTTTATATGGTGACCAAGGTGGCATTTAAGGTGTTATTCAAAGATGGGTCATGTAAGAGTTGAGCTTACTGAAAACATGTCTTGAAGAAGAAGACTGTGTGAGCATTCATGTTTACCTTCAAGACATCATCGTTATGAACAGATAAGATAAGATACAAGGTTGATCAAGACTAAGTCAAAGAGTGAACCAAGTTCATCAACACACAAAGCGTACAAGATGTACCGAGAGGGATCAAGTGATCCCATGGTATGGTAAGCATTGTCCATTATGCTTTGTGTACTAACCCATGGTCTACGTGAGAGTTCTTTGTGGGGTTAGGTATATTTCCATGAGCTTGCATCAACAGGTAGATCCCATACATCCCATGGAAGATGAAATCAAGTGGAGATCATCATCAACGTTGCGATGTGCAATCTCAAGTGAAGCATCATGGAGAGATCATGCTTAAGGCTTGCTATTCATTGTGGTGACAATGGACTTGTGAAGATGTGTCGAAGAGTGGCTCACCCATAGTGAAGCATGGGGGAGCAATCAACTAGTCTTCATCAAGTCGGCACAATCAAGAAATGTGGTCCATCTTGAGGAAGTCAAGATCGTCATCATCTAGCTCAAGTGGACTATGCGCAAGGCAAAGGTTTGACCTTAATAGGGTTTTCTATTTTACCGGTCTCATGGTGGTAGTTGGGAGACCGGGTTATAGGATTGATTGCCGTACTATCAAGGGGGGTTGTCAAGTGAGTAGCTTGATCGTATCGTTCATTGAGAGCTCAAACCATTTGCATCCTTGCATCATCATATTTCTTGGTTCTTGCTTGGCTTTTATTTTTGAGGTTTTAGAGATTGTGGTTATCTTCGTGACAAGCTCTAGTACATCGAAAACGGATTTCATATGCTTCTTCTATTGCATTTTCAGTGTTGGAGGTTTTACCGGTCTTATCCAAGGAAGGGTTCTCGCCATTTTCTTATGTGCCTTTTATAATTTGCTTCTTATTGATATTTATATCAAGATTGTATTATCCCATGTCGTTAGCTTTCCAACAAACTTGGTTGCTTTGGTGGGATTTTGGAGAGAAGGACTTGGGCACTCCATGTGCCCTTGCCTTTGCTTTTGGTGCATAGGTTTGAGTTCTCCACGGTGATACATGGAAGTGAGAACTTGAGAAGCTTATTACTCTTGGGTGTTTGAGCACCCTAGAGCTTGTTCCTCTTGGGTGCTTTGGCGCCCTAGATGGTTGGTGGTGCCTCAGAGCTCAATCATTGTGATGCAAAGCTTCGGGCATGCTTCGGGGTCTCCAATTAGGTTGTGGAGATTTCCCAGAGCATTTGAGGTCACCTTGGAGCCACAATACATTGTGGTGAAGCTTCATGGTGTCGTTGGGAGCCTCCAATTAAGCTGTGGATATTGTCCCAACTTTGTTTGTAAGGGTTAAGTGACCACCCTCAAGGGTCCCTTAGTGGAATCACGACATCTTACATTGTGCGAGGGCATGAGGAGATTACGGTGGCCCTAGTGGCTTCTTGGGGAGCATTGTGCCTCCACACCGCTCCGAATGGAGAATAGCATCCTCAAGGGTGTGAACTTCGGGATACATCATCGTCGCCGCATGCCTCGGTTATCTCTTACCCGAGCCCCTCCACTTATGCACTTTACTTTGTGATAGCCATATTGTTTCTTGTTATATATCTTGCTATCACTTAGTTGTCTATCTTGCTTAGCATAAGTTGTTGGTGCACATAGGTGAGCCTAGTTTTTATAGGTTTTGTGCTTGACTAATTAAACGATAGTTTTATTCTGCATTTGTTCAAGCCTAACCCGTAATTATTTGAAAGCGCCTATTCCCCCCCCCCTCCAGGAGACATCCACGTCCTTTCAATTGGTATCAGAGCTAG
The DNA here is from genome assembly GCA_022496015.1 of Hordeum marinum. NCBI lineage: Eukaryota > Viridiplantae > Streptophyta > Magnoliopsida > Poales > Poaceae > Hordeum > Hordeum marinum. The sequence continues at coordinate 475,869,008 of CM039678.1, forward strand.
GTATCTCATTATTAGGTTTAACAACCTAGATAGTAAGGATGTCGACTAGGGGATTAGGATTCTCTGACACTCTTAGTTTCAATGGCACAAATTTTGATGTTTGGGTAATTCGCATGCTTAATCTCTTTAGGTTTATGGACCCGTCTTTAGAGCGAATCGTAGATATGGGTTTTTTCTCCTCCAGAGGATTCTCAACACCTATCTTTGGAGGATGAGAAAACTCTTATCTCAATGCTCAAGCTTCTAATGTGTTTTTTGATGCTTTGTGCAATGTAGTTATATTTGAACTCATGTCGTTCCAGGATGCCCATGAGTTGTGGACAAAGCTTCAAGATAAATCTGGTGAGTCCAAGATTTGTAGGGATGATTGTTCTCCCTCCACCTCCGGTCGTGTTGTCTTCTCAACTTCATCTACTTCACCTACATGTGGATTGCCACAAGGTAATTATATGGTGAGTAGTGATGATCATTGTAATGATGATAGTGGGCTTTGTTGGGGAACGTCGCATGGGAAACAAAAATTCACCTACATGTAGAGCATAACTATGATGTTCGGACACACCATCACACTATGGTGTTCCAGGTGGCGTTTAGTTGTGAAACAACTTTCACATTGTCTTAAGTTGTATGCCAAACTCGTGACTCAGATATTCACCTCCACGATCATATCGCAGTCATTTTTATCTTCTTGTCACGATGATCTTTAAACTTCACTCTGAATTTGCTTGAACCTTTCAAACGATTCAGACTTGTGTTTCATTAAGTAAATATACACTATATCTACTCAAATCATTAGTGAAGGTAAGAAAATAACGATATCCACTGCACGCTACAAGACTCACTAGATTGCATACATCAACATGTATCATTTCCAATGAATCACTTGCCCGCTCCATCCAACGGGGTCCTTTAGTCATCTTGCCCAAGAGGCATGGTTCGCATGTCTCAACCGATTCGAAATCGAATGAGTCCAAATATCCATCACCATGGAGTTTCTTCATGCGCTTTATACCAATATGACATTTTGCGGCAGTGCCACAAGTATGTGGTACTATCATTATTTAACTTTGTATCTTTTGACATCAATGTTATGAACATGTGTATTACTATGATCAAGATTTCAACAAACCATTCTCACTGGGTGCATGACCATTGAAGGTATTATTCATGTAAACAGAATAACCATTATTCTCTGACTTAAATGAATAACCGTATTGCAACAAACATGATCTAATCATGTTCATGCTCAACGTAAAACACCAAATAACATTTATTTAGGTTCGTCACTAATCCTGAAGGTAGAGAGAGCGTGCGATGTTGATCACATCAACCTTGGAAACATTTCCAACACACATCGTCACCTCACCCTTAGCTAGTTCTCCGTTTATTCCGTAGCTTTTATTTCGAGTTACTAACATTTAGCAACCGAACCGGTATCCAATACCCAGGTGCTACTAGGAATACTAGCAAGGTACACATCAATAACTCGTATATCAAATATACTTCTGTCGATGTTGCCAGCCTTCTTATCTACCAAGTATCTAGGGTTGTTCCGCTTCAGCGACCTCTCACCTCATAATAGAAGCACTTAGTCTCGGGTTTGAGTTCAACTTTGGGTTGCTTCACTGGAGCAGCAACTGACTTGCTATCCATGAAGTTTCACTCCTTGCTCTTGCCCTTTTCGAAACTAGTGGTTTGATTAACCATCAACACTTGACGCTCCTTCTTGATTTCTACCTTCGCGGTGTCAAACATCGCGAACAGCTCAGGGATCAATACTTCTATCCCTGGTGTATTATAGTTCATCACTAAGTTCTAGTAGCTTTAGTGACAGTGACTTGGAGAACTATATCAATCACTATCTTATCTGGAAGATCAACTCCCACTTGATTCAAGCGATTGTAGTACCCAGACAATCTGAGTACATGCTCAACGATTGAGCTATTCTCCTTCATCTTACAAGCAAAGAATCTTGTTGGAGATCTCATATCTCGCAACACAGGCACGAGCCTGAGATCACAATCTCTGCTCCTAGAACATCTCATATGTTCCGTGACGTTCAAAACGTTTCGAAGCCTCAATTCTAAGCCGTAATGCATGACGCACTAAACTATCAAGTAGTCATCGAAACGTGCCTGTCAGATGTTCACAACATCTATAGACGACGCTAGAGGGGGTGGCGCACCGAGCGGTGCATTAAGGACATAAGCCTTCTATGCAACAATGAGGACAATCCTCAGATCACGGACCCAGTCCGCAATATTGCTACCAACATCTTTCAACTCTATTTCTCTAGGAACATATACAAATTTAAGGGAGCTACAGCGCGAGCTAGTAATCTACAACATAATTTGCAAAGACACTATTGACTATGTTCATGATAATGAGTTCAATTAATCATATTACTTAAGAACTCCCACTCAAATTGACATCCCTCGGGTCATTCGAGTGATACATGATCCAAATTCACCAACTCAAGTCCGATCATCACGTGAGTTAAGGTGGCTTCAATGGTGAACATCATTATGTTGATCATATCCACTATATGACTCATGCTCGACCTTTTGGTATCTTGTGTTCCGAGGCCATGTCTGTACATGCTAGGCTCGTCAAGTTTAACCCGAGTGTTCTGCGCGTGCAAATCTGGCTTGCACCAGTTGTATGTGAATGTAGAGTCTATCACACCCGATCATCACATGGTGTCTCAACACGACGAACTTTCGCAACGGTGCACACTCGGGGAGAACACAGTTCATCTTGAAATTCAAGTGAGGGATCACCTTATAATGCTACCGCCGTACTAAGCAAAACAAGGTGCATAAAAGGATTAACATCTCATGCAATTCATAAGTGACATGATATGGCCATGAACTTGTGTTTAAGATCTCCATCTTCGAAACACCGACATGATCTCCATCGTCACCGGGACAACACCATGATCTCCATCATCTTGATCTCCATCAATATGTTGCCATTGGGGTTGTGGCGCCAGCCCTGCTTCTACTTCTATTGCTACCGCTTAGCGATAAAGTAAAGCATTACATAGCGCTTAATGATTGACACGCAGGTCATACAATAATTAAAGACAACCCTATGGCTCCTGCCGGTTGCCATACTCAACGACATGCAAGTCGTGAAATTCTATACATCACATGATCATCTCATACATCACATATATCTCATCATGTAATTGGCCATATCACATCACAACATACCCTGCAAAAACAAGTTAGACGTCCTCTAATTGTTGTTGCATGTTTTACGTGGCTGCTACGGGTATCTAGCAAGAACGATTCTCACCTAGGCATAAACCACAACGGTGGTACATAGATTGCTTTTCAACCTTCTCAAGGACCGCCTTTGTCGGATCCGATCCAACTAAAGTGAGAGAAACTGTCACCCACAAGCCATCTAAGCAACAAGTTGCGTCGAGGGAACCGGTCTCTCGTAAGCGTACGAGTAATGTTGGTCCGGGCCGCTTCATCTCACAATCCCGCTGAACCAAAATCCTACCAAGGGAGGAAGCAATCTAAGCATCAACGCCCACAAACCTTTTGTGTTCTACTTGAGATCTCATCGAACCATCAACCTAGCTCATGATGCCACTGTTGGGGAACGTCGCATGGGAAACAAAATTTTTCCTACGCACACGCAAACCTATCCATGGTGATGAGCATCTACGAGAGGGAGAGTGGATCTACATACCCTTGTAGATCGCTAAGCGGGAAGCGTTAAGAAACGCGGTTGGTGTAGTCGAACTTCTTCACGATCCAAATCGCCGAGAGTCCCGCGATCCAATCACGAACCGTCCCGCGAACACATCATGATCCGTCCCGCGAACTCATCACGATCCGTCTCACGATCTTGATCACGATCTGTCCCGCAAACTCATCACGATCCGTTCCGTGATCACATCACGAACCGTCTCGCGATCTCGATCACGGTCCTTCCGATCTAGCGCCGAACGGACGGCACCTCCGCATTCAGCACACGTGCAGCTTGATGACGATCTCCACCGTCTCGATCCAGCGAGAGGAGGTGGAGAGGAGAGAGAGTTCACCGGCAGCGTGACGGCGCTCCGGTGATGGTGGTGGAGCAATTCCGGCAGGGCTTCGCCTAAGTGCTGTAGAAAACCGATCTAGAGGAGAAACTATGCACCGGTGGAACGGGTAGCACGTGGCCGGAAATTCTGTCCAAAAACCACCCAATCCACTAGTATATATAGGAGGAGAGGAGAGGAGAGGCAGCCAAGGCCTTTGGGTCGGCCGAAATAGGAGGTGGGAAGCAATCCTACTTCACCTCCAATCCTAGTTGGAGTAGGATTGCCTCCTATGGCTGATTTTCCACTTTTTGCTTTAGGACTTTCTCTCCTGCGCCATGGGCCTTTGTGGCTGTTTTCCCAGCCCACTAAGGGCTGGTTATTATTCTCCCACAGCCCATGGACCTCTTGGGGTCGAAATACCCCTCCCGGAGGCCTCCTGGTACACTACCGGCACTCCCGGTACACTACCGGCACTCCCGGTACACTACCGATGAGCCCGAAACTTTTCCAGAAACCAAACTAGGACTTCCTATATATGAATATTTACCTCCGGACCATTCCGAAGCTCCTCATGACGTCCGGGATCTCATCCGGGACGCCGAACAAACTTCGGTCACCACCATACATAACTCTACACTACCGAAACGTCACCGAACCTTAAGTGTGCAGACACTGCGGGTTCGAGAACTATGTAGACATGACCGAGACACCTCTACGGTCAATAACAAATGGAGGGACCTGGATGTCCACATTGGTTCCTACATATTCTATGAAGATCTTTATCGGTCGAACCTCTATGTCAAGGATTCAGTTAATCCCGTATAACGTTCCCTTTGTTCTTCGGTATGTTACTTGCCCGAGATTCGATCGTCGGTATCTCCATACCTAGTTCAACCTCGTTACCGGCAAGTCTCTTTACTCGTTCCATAATACAAGATCCCGCAACTAACAATTAGTCACATTGCTTGCAAGGCTTATTGTGATGTTGCATTACCAAGTGGGCCCCGAGATACCTCTCCGTCACACGGAGTAACAAATCCCAGTCTCGATCCATGCCAACTCAACAGACACCATCGGAGATACCTGTAGAGCACCTTTATAGTCACCCAGTTACGTTGCGACGTTTGATACACACAAGGCACTCCTCCGATATCTGTGAGTTGCATGATCTCATGGTCATAGGAACACATACTTGACATGCGGAAAACAGTAGCAATAAACTAACACGATCATATGCTACATTTGGAGTTTGGGTCTTGTCCATCACATCATTCTCCTAATGATGTGACCCCGTTATCAAATGACATCTCATGTCCATGGCTAGGAAACCTTAACCATCTTTTGATCAACGAGCTAGTCTATTAGAGGCATACTAGGGACATGGTTTTGTCTATGTATCCACACATGCATTTAAGTCTCCGATCAATACAATTATAGCATGGATAATAAACGATTATCATGAACAAGGAAATATGATAATAACTAATTTATTATTGCCTCTAGGGCATATTTCCAACAGGCTTATTGTTGATAATTCTTCTTCACTATCTTATTACAATGCTTCATCTTTGGTCTTTAACACCTCGAGCACGTTAAATGTTTCACATGCTTGTGTTGATAGTCCTTGCATATCATGTACAAGTTTCTTGACTAAATCTCATGATGATATGCTTGCTATATCTTGTTGCCATGATAAAACTGTATCTATTTCCTCGAGTTGTGCTAACAATGTAGAGGAAACCCAACACTCCATGGAACAAGATGTGGTCTTGAATGGTGCTTCAAGGGATCCTACATCATCATCTATTGTTTCTCACTTTTGCCTTATGGCTAAGGCTTCAAAGGTATCTCCTACTTTGAATCCCAATATATCTCACGATGATGATGTTGATGATAATGATGAAGAGAGTGATAATATTGCTTCCTTAAAAATTAAGGGATAAATAGTTTTTAAAGCTCTTCATAAGAATGAAATTGCTTGTTCCAACTTCATGTAAATCATGTCTATTGCCATTGAGAGCAAGAAATATATTGAGGAGTTGGAAGCTCATCTCGAGGAGCATGAGACCACCATTGACAAAATGGAAGGTCATGAACGTGATTACGCTAATGAGATCACGGAGCTATCTCAATCTCTTGAAAATTAACAAACCACCAAGGAATCTCTTGAGGTGACCTTTGCTATAGAATTATCTGGATTAAAGGAATCCCATGAAAGAGCTCTCAAGGTGGCTAATGATTTTAGAACTAAAAATGATAAGCTTGAAGTTGCACATGCTAAACTCCTTGAGGAATTTGAGCACCTCGAAAATGGCTCAAGGGTCATTAAGAGTTTGCTCATTGAACTCATCGAGTCTCATGCTCAACTTAAAGTTTCATATGCTAAAGAGCTTGCCAAGTTGCCTTCTCCTCTTGTTGTTCATGATGATGCATGTGCTACTAACTCTATTTCTTGTGAAGCATCCATATTAAAGGAGAATGTTGAGCTAAGGGCTCAACTTGAGTTGCTATCTAGAGATTACGGGAAATTGGAAGAAAGTCATGAAAATATTTCTAGCTCTCATGGGCGATCTTCCAGTATCGCATAATGTGCTAAAGATAGCTCATGAGGCTAGTACCACTAAGGTAACATCTAGTGAGCCTCATGTGGACATTAGCACTACATCTAGTAGAAATGCTTTATTGCCATGTGCTAGTCCTCGTAGTTCATCTACTCATAATGTTGGTACATCTTGTGATGAATTACTTTCCCTGACTTGTTGCTCTAATGATGAAGCTTATACTTCCTCTAGCACTTGTGTTGATTCTAACCATGTAGAGGAAATCAATGAGCACAAGGACCAAGTCACTTCTTTGAAGAAAGACTTGGAAAAGAGTCGTGAAGGGAAGTCCACACTCAACAATATCTTGACTATGAAAAAATTCCCAAATGATGAAGGTGGATTTGGATTCAACTCCAAGAATAATAAGATGTACGCGAAGTACAAGAAGAAGGGCCAAGAACAAGTCAAGAATTCGGCCAAGATTATTTGGTTCAAGTGCAACATAGATGGGCACCATGTAAGATCTTGCCCATTGAAGAAGAAACCTCAAAGTAACAAGCAACAAGGGAAGCGGCCACAAGTTCAACTGCATGCTCAACCACAAGTTGAAGAAAGGCCTCTTCCCAAGAAGACCCAAGTCATCGCTCCTCAAGTTGAGAAATCAATTGAGAAGAAAGTAAAGGGTAGATGTTGCTACTTATGTCGTGAGAAGGGTCACTTCGCTTCTTCTTGCACGAAAGGTAACTTATCCAACCCAATCATTATTGATGATATCTATTCTCTTGGGAAGGATAAGCTTGGCAATGTGTTTGCCAAATGTGTTGGTACTCAAAGTGGTGTCAAGAAAAGAACCATTTTGGTAGACAAGCCTATTGTGACTAACCTCTTAGGACCCAACTTGGTTGGGGAACAACAAGCTCAAACTTGATCAATAGGTGTTGATGGAGGGCATTGGTGACTTGGCTACATTATGAAGAATTAAGGGTTCTTCATCATTCATATTGTCTCAAGCCAAGTCATGTGGATCATCAAGTGTTTATCATATACCAATGTTCCTCCTTGCGGTAACTTGTACTTAAATTGAATACATTGTTAGTTACTTGCCCTCCATGTTGTGGTTTTGTACCTTGCATGTGTTTGTATATGTTGTGCTTCCTATTTGTTTATGTTGAGAAATCAAGTATGTATGATGGGTTGCACATCATGTATGTGTGAGTCTTGTGTAGAGCCTTTTTGCATTATGTTTGTATCTTAGTTGGCTCTATGTGAGAGATTAATGGATTATCCCATTTTGGGGGAGTGATGTGCTTTATGCACTTCATGACCCTAAAATTGTGTGTTAATGAGGAATACCACTTAGTATTGATATTACAAGATTATCTAGCTTCTATTTGGTATGTATTCTCATGAGAAATTCAAATTATAAATTATCCATTAATCATCTCTTGTTGGATTTCATTTGCCACTTTTTAATAACGTTGGGTTACCATTATAGGGGAGTAATATACTATGTGCATATTACAAGCCTAGAGAATGTGTACATTTGAGATATTGCCATGTAGAGTTGATATTATAATTTATCTTGTTCCTAGGTGGCATGCTAGCTCTACAAGTGTCATTTTCTTGTGAGTTGGGAGTAAAGATGATGTTGGATCTATTTGCAATCTACCAATGGGAATTATTTCCAAATACTTCTTGTCCTTGACAATTGATATTCCTTTTAAGTGGTAGAGATTGCTAATCATCTTTACATAGGATTTTATTTATTGTTTGTCTTCCTTTCCTCTTGTGGATCTTTTTGAGCATGTCTAGTGTTTCTATAGATATAGGGAAAGTGATGATCCCATTGTGTGCATTTTGTATTCAAATCCAAATTCTATATAATGCACATCTCTTGCGGGAGATATCATATTTTCTATAAAACCCTCTCTTTATGTGTTCATCATAAAATCTTTTGATCTTCATCAAGTGTGTGTTGGTGGGAGGCAAGCCTTTTCTCTATGGTGCTTTGTGCCATCATGAAAATTTGCGGAGGCTTTGGTTTGTTTGGAGCCTGGCTCTCTTTTGGGAACTTGATACCTCTTGTTTTCTTCATTTAGTATCTTGTTTACTTCTATTTGGGATATGTCATTGGATATCTCATTCCTTGATGTATCTTTTAGTTAGTATCCGTCAAGTGATATTTTTTCGTTTGGTATCTTATTTTCACTTGATACCTTATATTTTGGTACCTTAACAACTGTGTGTTGATTTGATTCTTGAAAGCCTTGAGAATGCATATTTTCTACATGTACTTTTATTGGCATGTTCTCTCTCCTTGTCCCAATATATAGGGGAGACTCCACTATGACATAAATTGGCTAAAGTGTGCATGAAATTCAATTTCATATCTATATGCACATATATATGTGGAGCTTTGTCCTATGTATTGTTGGTCCACTAACTTTTTGGTCCCAATGAGTTTGGGTACCACTTTGTTTGTGGTGTTGTTCTAGGAACAATTGGAGATACATTGGACACTCGGCTCACTTACAAGGAAGGTGTTGACACCATGTGCTTATTGGAGCCATACTAGGATGATCGATGAACCATTGTCTACTACATCATCCAATGTTATCTCGGTAACAAGTATCTACTTCATGCATACATTTCTTGCATTCAACCTTTTGCAGGTTGCATCATGGCATGAAGTTCTTGATTCATTCTTGTTATACTTGTTTCCTTTCTCAAAGCATCCCAACGATGATCTCTTGTTGCTAGTTGTGATGTCTTTGATGTTCCGATGCTGGGAGTTAATTTATGTACAATAAAAATAAATACTAGGCCATGTGATATGCTTTCAAGAAAATATCTTATTGGTATATTTATGACTTCCTTTTGGATATCTTGTCCATTCCTTCTTGTAACTATTTCGTGTGTACAACATTCTTTGTGGATATATCATCATGGTTGTCCTCTACCTAGAATTTTATACACATGGAGAAGTTACATCTCTAGTTGATATCCTCTTTTCTTTCACGTCCACCGTTGCATTCCCTTTTTTATTTCCTTGGTGGTTTCGTGAAAGAATTTGTGTTGAGTGCGGATCTTATATCCTTGCATCTTGATGCACTCTTTGGTGGTGAAGATTATTTTCCTCATGCTTGTCTTCACGAGGGTTTGGTATACCTCCTCCCGACAAGGCTTTTTTTTCTTTTTTTCTTACCTTCACCTGGGGTTGTCACAAGCTTTCGTTTTACCTTCACTTGGGGTTGTCACCTGGGGTTTGGTTTTACATTAAGCCAAGGCTCGAAACCTGAAACTCTTACTTTCAGCGTTTGAGCAAATGTCAGGTCTCAAAATAAACTTCCATAAAAGTGAATTGTTCTGCTTTGGAGAAGCCGTTCAGGCGGCGGTCGATTATGCTGACTTATTTGGATGTGCACAAGGCCAATTCCCAATTAAATATCTGGGAATACCGATTCATTATCGGCGCCTCACCATTGCAGAGTGGAAGGATGTAGAGGAGCGTCTAGAGAAACGATTGAGCAGTTGGAAAGGCAAACTATTATAAGCTGGAGGACGGTTGGTTTTGATTAACTGTGTCCTCACAAATATGGTTCTCTATATGATTTATTTCTTCCAACTTCCAAAAGGTGTCCTACAAAGACTGGACTATTTTAGATCTAGATTTTTTTGCAAGGAGACGGTGAAAAGAAAAAATACAGGCTGGCTAAATGGAGCATGGTTTGTAGACCAAAAGACCAAGGTGGCCTTGGAATTCATGACCTACAGGTTAAGAATGAGGCCCTACTTAGTAAATGGTTATTCAAACTTCTTACTGAGGATGGTGTTTGGCAAACCATGCTTCACAACAAGTACCTAGGACAAAAGACTTTGTCCTAGGCATTTTGGAAACCTGGCGACTCACACTTTTGGGCTGGCCTAATGGCGGCGAAGAAACATCTCTTTCGCTTTAGGTCTTTCGCGATAATGGACGGGTCTGAGATTCGTTTCTGGGAAGACATCTGTCTAGGCAATGCCAGTCTTCAAGACCAATATCTAGCCTTGTACAATATTGCTCGTGATAAGAATACTATTGTTGCACAGGTGCTGAGTTCATCCCCGCCGAATATTTCGTTCAGGCAGAATTTGATTGGCCCCCGACTTGTGTCATGGGATAATCTTTTATCCCGGTTGGATTCGATTAACCTGGCACAAGGCCGGGATGTGTTTCGCTGGAACCTTACTACATCAGGTTCTTTCACCGTTGACTCTATGTATCGTGCGCTCACACATTCCGAGGTACCAGTGAGTAATAACAAGAAAATTTGGAAGTCCAACATTCCACTAAAAGTGAAAATCTTTATGTGGTACCTTCGTAGGGGAGTTGTGTTAACAAAAGACAACCTCGCACGACGCAACTGGCAAGGGAGTAAGAAGTGTTGTTTTTGTACTCACGACGAGACAATTAATCACCTCTTTTTCCAATGGAAGTTTGCATGTTCTATGTGGTCAGTCATCCAAATAGCGTCAAATTTGCATCTGCCCATACGTGTTGCCAATATTTTTGGTCATTGGTTGGACGGTATTCCAAATAGTTTTAAGATGCTAATAAGGGTGGGAGCGTATGCCTTAATTTGGTCGCTTTGGCTATGTAGAAATGATTTCATTTTTAATGACAAAAATGCTTCTCCTCTGTAGGTTATTTTCCGGTGTACGCACTCGCTACGTATGTGGTCTATGCTACAACGACCGGAATACCAACCGCTGTTCATGGCGGTGTGTATGCGATTGGAGCAGGTGGCTATGGAGGTTTTTCCCAACATGGGTGGTAGCATAACCTTCGGATCGATCCACCACCTCCTTCGGCATAGGTATAGTGTTGGTCTATAGGACTCTACTGTTGCAGATTTGTCGAATTTATTTCATGAATTTTTATTAGAACTTCGGATTTGGTTGTGTGCATCCTAGCTATGAAGAGGCCGGCTGTTACTCATAATGCTTTGTATCCGCTTGATGCTACATTTTGAGATAATAAAGGTGCCCCTTGTCAAAAATTTAGTAAGCTTGTGGACTCATTTGCCAGTAGTTTGTGTATGTGGGAAGGATATGTCTTGCACTTTGTGTCTCATTTCATCAAGACTATGTTGATGCTTAATGCTCATCCTTATATTAGTCTTCTCAAGTGCTTTGCCATGACTCACACACGTAATTTTGGTTGAGCCTATTCTTAAATTGCCTCTTTTACCTATTACTCAACCATATGTTTAGTGCAAGTACCATGCTCTTTGTCTTATCTACTTACTTGCATTTGTTGTGTGTTTGTATTGATTTTGGGGGAGTCATGATCCTATTTTGTGCACTTGTATTAAAATAGAAAAATTCTTATTTGTGCCCAAATCATGGGGAGCTCCTCTAGTTTCTTTATAAACACTCTTTTGCGCATATCATAATATCTTTTATTCATGTGGCTGGTAGGACCATGTGATTGATTGTTCCAATTGGTATCTTTTGATTGCTTGCTTCACTCCGGTGTATGTCTTTGTGCCATATGATCCTTTTTGCAATCTTTGGATCCTCAATATAGTTTGTTTTCCTCCAACTACTTATCATTGGATATGTGTATTTCATTGCACTCATATTTTGAGAAATACACACCTTTTGGAGGAACACCTATTATATTGGCTTTCTAAGCTTTTCGCCCATTTTAGCAATCGATGCCAATGGGGGAGAAGTTTAGAGAGTTTAGTTTGGAAAGCTTAGAGAGTTTTTCTTTTATTGCCTAAGCATTTGCATCTCACACCCATGTATTGCTCTGCATGTGTGAATGCTTGGTTGTGATTATTTCCTTATATAAACTCTCTTGAAAGTGGTTGTCATAAATTACCAAAATGGGGGAGATTGTAAGCGTACATTTATCCATGTGTGGTTTTGGTAATTGATGACAACCCCTATGGACTAATGGTTGCCTTGAATTATATTCGAAGGTTTTGTCCATATGTACTTCTTGAAGTCCATCTGTTAGTTTCAAGGAGTTTATATGGTAACCAAGGTGGTATTCAAGGCGTTATCCAAAGATTGGCCATGTAAGAGTTGAGCTTACTGGAAGCATGTCTTAAAGAAGAAGACTGTGTGAGCATTCATGTTTACCTTCAAGACATCATCTTTATGAAGAGAGAAGATAAGATACAAGGTTGATCAAGACTAAGTCAAAGAGTGAACCAAGTTCATCAACACACAAAGCATACAAGATGTACCGAGAGGGATCAAGTGATCCCATGGTGTGGTAAGCATTATCCATTATGCTTTGCATACTAACCCATGGTCTACGTGAGAGTTCTTGTAGGGTTAGGTATATTTCCATGGGCTTGCATCAAGAGGCAGATCCCATACATCCCATGGAAGATGACATCAAGTGGAGATCGTCATCAACGTTGCGATGTGCAATCTCAAGTGAAGCATCACAGAGAGATCATGCTTGAGGCTCGTTGTTCATTGTGGTGACAATGGACTTGTGAAGATGTGCCGAAGAGTGTCTCACCCATAGTGGAACATGGGGGACCAATCAACTAGTCTTCATCAAGCCGGCGCAATCAAGAAAGGTGGTCCATCTTTAGGAAGTCAAGATCGTCATCATCTAGATCAAGTGGACTATGCGCAAGGAAAAGGTTTGACCTTAATAGGGTTTTGTATTTTATCGGTCTCATGGTGGTAGTTGGGAGACCGGGTTATAGGATCGATTGCCGTACTATCAAGGGGGGATCTCAAGTGAGTAGCTTGATCGTATCGGTCATTGAGAGTGCAAACCATTTGTATCCTTGCATCATCATCTTTCTTGGTTCTTGGTTCACTTTTATTTTTGAGGTTTTATAGCTTGTGTTTATCTTCGTGACAAGCTCTAGTACATCAAAAACAGATTTCATATGCTTCTTCTATTGCGTTTTCGATGTTGGAGGTTTTACCGGTCTTATCCGAGGAAGGGTTCTCACCATTTTCTTATGGGCCTTTTCTAATTTGATTCTTATTGATATTTCTATCAATATTGTGTTAGCCCATGTCGTTAGCTTTCCAGCAAACTTGGTTTCATTCAATTCGGAGTCCGGTTGCAGAAGTTGTGGCAGTTTTGGTGTTCTTAAAAGTCTAGAATGGTACTACCGCGACTAGAGCGGATGTAATTTTTTAACTACCGCAGCTCGAGAGCGGTAGTACCGCTCCGGACCAAAATCTTGTGTTAAGTCCAGCCGTGGTAGGCACGGATGTATTTTTTTAGTACCGCTCGCAAGCAATAGTACCGCTACCCGTAGTGGTAGTACCGCTATCCATAGCAGTAGTACCGTGAGGACGAGGGTAGTACCGCTTCGGTGGTTATACTGGCCTTTTGCCTCCTTGGTGTTATTTTTCAAAGGGCTTCCACCGCCCCAGCGGTAGTACCGCTCCCATGAGCGGTAGTACCGCTCCCATGAGCGGTAGTATCGCTCTGTGCGGGTTGTGAGCATAACAGTTGGATTTTTTTCCACCTATAAAAGGAGGTCATCTTCCCCATTGAACTTTATCTCTTGAGCTAGTGTTCTTTCCCCATTGTTGACCTTCTTCAAGCTTTCTAAATCTCAATCCCTCCAATGATTCTTTCTAGTTCTTGAGGGAAAAGAGAGAGGAGGTCTAGATCCACATTTCCACCAATCACTTTCTCCTCTAAGTGAGGGGAACCCCTTGGATCTAGATCTTGGAGTTCTTCATGTTCTTCTTTGTTCTTCCTCTTATTTTCCTCTCTAGCATTAGTTGCTTTGGTGGGATTTGGGAGAGAAGGATTTGGGCACTCCGTGTGCCCTTGCCATTGCATTTGGTGCATAGGTTTGAGTTCTCGACAGTGATACGTGAAAGTGAGAATTTGAGAAGATTATTACTATTGGGTGTTTGAGCATCCTAGAGCTTGTTCCTCTTGGGTGCTTTGGCGCCCTAGATGGTTGGTGGTGCCTTGGAGCTCAATCATTGATGTGCAAAGCTCCGTGAAAGCTTCGGGGGTCTCCAATTAAGTTGTGGAGATTGGCCCGAGCATTTGAGGTCACCTTGGAGCCACAATCCATTGTGGTGAAGCTTCGTGGTGAGTTGTGGAGATTGCCCCAACCTTGTTTGTAAGGGTTCGGTGACCACCCTCAAGGTTCCCTTAGTGTAATCATGACATCTTGCATTTTGTGAGGGCGTGAGGAGATTACGGTGGCCCTAGTGGCTTCTTGGGGAGCATTGTGCCTCCACACCGCTCCAAACGGGGATTCACATCTGCAAGGGTGTGAACTTCGGGATACATCGTTGTCTCCGCGTGCCTCGGTTATCTCTTACCTGAGCCCCTTTACTTATGCACTTTACTTTGTGATAGCCATATTGTTTCTTGTTATATATATTGCTATCACTTAGTTGTCTATCTTGCTTAGCATAAGTTGTTGGTGCAGATAGGTGAGCCAAGTTGTTTTAGGTTTTGTGCTTGACTAATTAAACGACAGTTTTATTTCGCATTTGTTCAAGCCTAACCCGTAATTATTTTAAAGCTCCTATTCACCCCCCTCTAGGCGACATCCACTTCCTTTCAGTATCCATATCTGTTCTCTGAGCAACCGGAATCTTGACTATCAGATTAATCCTATGGGTGGTAAGTACGTGGCACATCAAAATTTCACCTTTCTTTTTCTTTGATTTTATGTGAATTTCATTTGGATCCTCTTTGAATTTTGGTTTGGAATTTTATTCGGATTTAGATTTAAAGAGCTCCTTAGGTCCTTCTCTGAATGTAATCCCAAGTGGTTTCCTTGGGCTCTTGCACACAAAGTATTAGTTCTCGTTAACCTCTCCAGGGCATTTGTACGTGCCCTCTAAATTCTTGTAGAAGGCATCCTCCACCTCACGCTAGATATGAATGTTGTTCTTCGACAGATTGTTAAGCCATACTCGAGTTGATCCGTCCACGCAGAGAGACAAGTTCCAAGACATTCTCATTAATGTCTCGGTTCTACCCGGCCACTAGGTAATCTACGAGCCAAGTTTCTGGCTTGGTGTTGCCATCGTACTTCCTAATTCCTGAACCCATACGGAGTCGGTTAGAAAGGGGTTATACGGATTTGCCGATTGAAGCATAACGGGCCTGAAGATCATGATATGCTCCTCCTCGTTCCTTGCAGCCCATGCATGATTCATTTGGTTCCACACCAAAGTTCCAAGTGCATTATAGTGCCGGTCATCCCGATGGTGTGGAGAAACCCCACGATGTTTGGGCTAGTCATCACGCCTATGAGGAGATAGACATCCCATTTGCGTGTTTGGTCTTTGATATGTCTTCAATGTATTTAC
Organism: Hordeum marinum; assembly: GCA_022496015.1. Taxonomy (NCBI): domain Eukaryota; kingdom Viridiplantae; phylum Streptophyta; class Magnoliopsida; order Poales; family Poaceae; genus Hordeum; species Hordeum marinum. Next base: position 475,884,914 of record CM039678.1, read on the forward strand.
TTTTCCAAACACTGTTCTAGTTTTGAACTCTAATTTGCATGATTTGAATGAAACTAATCCAAACTCACGTTGTTTTTAGCACAACTACCTTGATGTTATTTTTCTGCAGAAATAGAAGTTTCTAGAATTGGACGAAACTTTTTATGAATTATTTTTGGAATAAATAATGAATTATGGAGCGAAGATCCACCCGAGGAGGGTTGTCTATGGGCCACAAGCCAACAGGGCACGCACACCCCCTAGGCATGCCCTGATGGCTTGTGGGGCTCACGTGGCTCCACCTACCATAATTTCAGTACTATAAATTCATATCTTTGGAGAAAAAATAGGAGAGAAGATTTAATCGCGTTTCATGAGATGGAGCTGCTGCCACCTCCTGTTCTTCCTCGGGAGGGCTGATCTGGAGTCCGCTTGGAGCTCCGGAGAGGGGGATTCGTCGTCATTGTCATCACAAACCCTTCTTCATCAACATCGCCATGATGCTCACCACCGAAAGTGAGTAATTCCTTTGTAGGCTTTCTGGACGGTGATGGGATTAGATGAGATTGATCATGTAATCGAGTTAAATTTGATAGGGCTTGATTCCTAGTATTCATTATGTTTTGAGATTGATGTTGCTATGAATTTGCTATGCTTAATGCTTGTCATTAGGGACCGAGTGCCATGATTTCGGATCTGAGCCTATTATGTTTTCATGAATATAAGAGTGATTTGGTTCCTATCTTGCAAGTTGTATGCACCTATTACGTGTCTTGATCCGCATACCCCAAGGTGACAATAATTGGAATTCTTTCTGGTGATTGTCGTAGTTTGAGGAGTTTATGTAGTCATTATGTGTTAATGCTTTGTCCCGGTTCTCTATTAAAAGGAGACCTTAATATCCCTTAATTTCCAATAGGACCTCGCTGCCACGGGAGGGTAGGACAAAAGATGTCATACAAGTTCTTATCGCAAGCACGTATGACTATATATGGAATACATGCATATATTACATTGATGAATTGAAGCTAGTTCTGTGTCACCCTGATGTGTAACTGTTACATGATTGATGTCATGTAAATCATTATCCATCACCGATCCACGTGCCTATGCTTTACATATACTGAATCTTGCTAAGTTACTATTGTTGCTGCTACTATCACAACTGCTACAAAATTACTGTTGTCATTACTACTTTTACTTTTGCTACTATTACTTCTCGTGCTACTAAAACTTTGTTGCACAGAGATATCCCAGGTTTGGTTGTATTGACAACTCGACTGCTAAGGCCGATAAATATTCTTTGGCTTCCCTTGTGTCGAATCAATAAATTAGGATAAAATACTACCTTCGAAGACTGTTGCGATCCACTATACTTGTGGGTTATCAAGACCTTTTTTCTCGCGCCGTTGCTAGGGAGCATAGATATATTTATTGTGTTAACTTGAGGATATCCAATTGCTACTATGAAGAATCTGAAAGATAGTTAAACCAAGATCACCCCATCTCGCACGAGAGGAGGTAAGGAACTTCCCTCTAGCTTTGCTTTTGATTCACCTACTGTTTTGAATCAGCTTGTTACACCATCACCTCTTGATTATCCTTATTTGTCACATAAACTTGATGATGCTACTTTTGAAATTAATGATGATACTATTGCTACACATGATGAAACTGAAACTATGTCACTGAGTGAATTACTTGATGCTCATATTGCTAAAGCTAGTGAACTTGAAAATGTTAAAACTGATGAAGATTTTGAATCATATGTTACACCTCACTCTCCTAATAAACATGAATTGCCTTATGCAAGTGAAGGTTATGTTATGGATGGAGAGATAGCTAGTGACTTTCTTGCTTGTGAGAATATAGATGATTTGAAGAAACTACTATGCAAACTAAAACAAAAATCCATGATGAAAAAAATGAAACATGAACCTAAATTTGCCACTTCTCCTATATTTGTCACTTATAAGGATTATGAATTCTCTATAGACCCTGAATTGATTCCTACAGTAGAGTCTGATCCTTTCCATGGTTATGAAACGAAACTGTTGTCGAACATCTCATGAAGCTGAATGATATTACTGCTCTATTTACTAATGATGAAAAGATACGCTACTATTATATTTTAGACCGTGCTCTTGATTGTCTTAGGCCTTAGACTGGGTCATATATAAGTATGGACTTTACCCCTTAGGTATAACCCCCGTCACTCGCTCTGCTTCGTCTTTTTCTTTTGTTTTCTTGTTTGTTTGTTTTTTCACATGTTTTTTTAGTTTTTATTTTCCCCTTCATTATACTTTGTGTTTTCGCTGGTTTTCATTTAATATTTACTTTTTTGTTTATCTTTTTGTTTCTTTGCCGGTTTTATCCAATTTTCATTTTTTGAAACATGTCTACCTTTTCTCAAACAATGTAAATATTTAGCGCCCATGTGAAACATTTTTTATACAATTTTTGAATACATTTTTTAAAATACATGTTTTAAGAACCTTTTCAGTACATGGTAACATTTTTCAAGTACACGTACTACATTTTATTAGTGACAATATTAATCTTTTTAACTGCACAAACATTTTTTACGTTGTTCGAATTTTTTGAAAACTTTATAAACTTTTTGAGATACATGTTACGTACATTTGTTTAATGGTGCAAAACATTTTACATTATGCAAACATTTTTTAGATTTTTTACTCTTTTTTTAAATGTCAGACATATTTTGTGAAACTCATGAATATTTCTCAAAATGTAACATAAATTTTGTAATGTACCCGGCCATTCTTCTTTAATACTCCCTCCATTCCATAATGTAGTGTGCTCGCGTTTCCCCAAATCAAAGTTTGATCAGAAATTTAACCAACGAGACCGATTGTGGCGGAAGTAAAAATTATATCATTGAATTCGTATTCGAATGATGTTTTCGATGGTACAATTTTTACTCCGTCGCAATTGGTCTCGTTGGTTAAATTCATGGTCAAACTTAAAGCTCAAAAATTGAGGACACACTATATTATGGAATGGAGGGAGTATTTTATAGTTGTTTTTAATGTCAGGCACATTTTATTAAACTCGTGATTTTTTAGATGTCACAAACATTTTTGGTGCACATGATTAACATTTTCCTATACACTTCTAGCATTTTTGAATGCATGATTAATATTTTCCAATATTCATGTAAAGTCTTTTGATAATATATATTTAGGTATTTTGAAATTTAAACAATAGTAAAAAATAAAAAATGCAGAAAAATCATAAGGAAAAAAACAAAGAAAAAAAACAGGAGTAACCTTAGTGTGACGCGGGCACGTGATTATTGGGCTTGCCCGACAACAGCTCCATTACGCGACCTCATAGTGGGCATAACACCGCCTGGTATTGCGTCCTAGTCTCATCGAGCTAGTCGGCAAGCCGACAAGCCTTAAGGTACAATAGTAGTGTAGTACTACTGTAGCACGATACCAACCCAATTAGCATGTTGGCCCAGATAATGGAGTGAGGCGTTTTGGTGTACAGGCTCTTCTATACCCGTTCAGTAAAAAATTAAAATAAATACTAAAAACATTCAAACAAATTCAATTTTTTGGGGTATAAGATAATTCCATGCGTGAGGTTCGCTCCAATTTTATATCATTTGAACATCGGAGCAGCTCTCAGCAAAAAAAAAAAACAAATCGGGTCAAAACATTGCGTGAATAGTAAACTTTTTTAGACACCCCAAATTTGTTTTTTTTTGCCGAGAGTTGCTCAGATGTTCAAATGATACAAAAATGAGAGAGAACCTCACACATGAAATTATGTACCACCCAATTTTTTTGGAACTTTTGAATTTTTTGGTATTTGTTTTGATCTTTTTTCCTAGCGGGGGTGCAGAAGAACCCGGGCTTAGAAATGGATTTTCGTAGATAATGGACATATCGCTCTCTTCTTTATTTGTCTCCAGCACTATACGTAAATGGACCATCACTCATCATATAAAGGCATATAGGTGCATATATACTGAAAAATTTCTGCAAAAAATATTGGCTATGTATTGCATACCATTACATTAAGCTAGCTCCGCCCATGGCCTTGCAATTGTTTAGTTATTACGGTGATGTCCGATATCTGAATTATAATGACCGTTCTGATGGCTATTGATTTAATTGCTGTTTTCATGCAAAGGTTCTAAAGGTCATTAATCATCAACACAAACAAGATGCATTATCCTGAATTTCTTGTGCATGTGTATGTTATGCTTTTTTGCCTTGTCACATGCTATGCTTGTTGTAGGCTTGCAAGTATATTCAAAGTACCCATCCTACTTATCATGCTAGATGCAGGATATGATGATTGCTTGTATTCCAAGGATGCGGGGTTTGAGCGCTAGGATCGTGTTCTTGTAGGATCTGTTTGGGATGGACCCCTCACCGCCATTGCTATTTCAATGTGTATTCCACTGCTAGACTCCGAGGCATCGTCAGATAACTAATGTACATATTATCGCCGCACGTGTAATGCTTCCTTTGCCTCAATAAGAGTTCTAATATCAGTCTATGTATCCTATGCGTTATAATATATTGTGGTTGTGTTTGATGTCAATTTGTATAGTGTAACAGAAGTCTCAAATCCATGGGCTAGTACTAGAAGATTATGTTCCTTGGGCTGGTATGAAGGGCGCATCCGGTTCTCTGACCTGGGATGCCACAGTGTGATGTACTCTTTAGCGGTGTTGTAGATCATGTGATGAATTATTTCTTTATGTTCAGATTCATGGATGACTTTATGTTTGACCTATAGATGTATATTTCTTCTAGTTGCTTGTTTATTCTTGGCGAGTCTAGATCGGTAATCAGTAGCGGGAGAGATGTACCTTACTTGAATTCAATCTATAAACTACCACAATGACAGAAAGTGGAAATGCTTGTATTGAATTGTTTCCACTAAAAGGTTTATTAGAAGATGTTTCTTTCAGTAATTACATGTGTTTGCATTGGTGAACTATGAACCCCTGTCCAGTTTTTAGCATAAGAATCACCTTCCAACAACTTTTACACGTCTTCTATTTCCCCTTTTGTATTATTTTTTCAGACACAAAAATATTATCTATCAAGTTCTCTCTTAATTACCTTGTGCAACTAGTAAGACTAGCAAGGTGACCCCTTTGTTAGCTCTATTGGAGACACAAGTGAAGTTTTAATTATGTTGCATAAGATAACTTACATTGCAAGAATCTAATTATCTTCATGGATTGATACCTTGATTTCTCACTAAGGAAAAATTCGCTACTTGCTACAAACTCCTACACTGGAGAGTCCAACAAATCTACCCTGCACTTGGTAGCAGCAATGTGGTTGGAGGAAACCCGACTGGAGCACGCCACCTTTGCCGGCACCACAACCGCCATGTTGCAAGCGGTTGATGTGTCCACGCCCACCCAACGAGGGTACCCATCAACTAGGTTCTCTCGCTCTTATGTCTAAAAAGAGGAAAATAACCCCACCCACACTCGACCAATCGATTACTCGATCGGATAGGCTGATGCGTGGTGTGCATTTATGCAATGCTTCTCCGCATGTGCTCTCTCTCCCTCTCCCTCTCCCTCTCTCTCTCCCTCTCCCTCTCTCTCTCTCCCTCTCTCTCCCTCCCTCCCTCCCCTACGCAACATGCATGTTCTTCGTTATCCACAATGATGATCTATTGTTGCCTCCATGCCACTACTGCTCATGGCCCGTTCCTCCGCTCTTCTTCATCACTATAGGTGGAGAGGCCACTGAAGATCGTCGCACTGCCATGACACACGACCATAGGAAGATCGATCCGAAGGTTACCCGATCATTACTTTGACTAGTGGCGTTTTTTGTTGAATATACAAATCGAGGTTTGAAATATCCACTGCTATAAAATACCTTATAGATAGATGCTTAGAAGTAGCGAGGGGTATATGGGCCGCGCTACTGCTAATTAGTAGTAGAGAGGGGACATAAAACCCTCGCTACTGCTAAGTTGATAGTAGTAGCGCGGTCTATAAAACCACACTGCTACTAAGTGGTCTAAACCATGCCCCTCGGGACAGGCCATAGTAGTAGCGAGGGGTATAAACCCCGCACTACTACTAAGTTGATAATAGTAGCACGGGCTATAAGCCCACACTACTAATAAGTGGTCTCCATTGTGCCCCCTGGCACATGCCATAGTAGTAGCAAGGGGTATAAACCCCGCGCTACTACTAAGTACAGGGTTTTTAACAACCCAGAAATCCCCATCTCCTTCCTCTCTCCCGTCACTATCGCCCTTCTCTCTCCATATGCTCTCACATGGACCTCTTGCTCATGCGCGCCTCCTCCTCCATGGCGCCGAAAGAGGTCGTCGCCTTGCGCCGTCGGCATCCAGGAGCTCGCCAGTCTTCCCCAGTGTCTCTATGCCACCACACCGAAGCACCTTACCACCGGCGACCAGCCCCGCTGCTCCCTCCATCTCCTTCCTTTATCCCTTGTCTTTTTTCCCTCTCTCCCTTTGGTTTGACACACCCTCCCATGTCCATGCCTGTGCAAGTCATCGCCATGGATGGCAAGGAGCTCTTTGCCTTGGCTGCGAAGAGGAGCCCCACACCGCTGCCTTGCTCTGCCCTGGAACCGGGCCCTCTCCAGCAGCCGTCGCCGGATCTGGTCTGACACCGCCCTTCCACGCCTCCAGCGACACCTCCCGTCGTTGGTCGAACCATTTATTCCATTGACAACTTGCACGGAATCGAGAATTTTGTTTTTGTTTTTGAAATTAATAGTAGTAGCGCGGGGTATACAACACTCGCTACAGATAATTATTAGTAGCGCGGGTGGCAGCCGCGGTACTACTACGAGTTAGTTGTAGCGTCCTTGTAGTAGCGCGAGCACCCGCACTATTAATAGTCTTTTACCCTGTGATACTACTAGGATTATTTTCTAGTAGTGATCTAATATCGGGTTCGTATCAGTTTGTCACTGACACATATCGGATATCCGTTATTTGGTGACATGTTGTTATATCACAGAAAACATATCCAATTCTTTTCATTACTCTTGTTCAAAACATGTATTTTAGTAAAAAAAAGAGTATCATGTCAATGCTCGTTACTCATTAATTAAAAACTATTTTACAAAGATTTACAAAATCCTTGATCGGGAATTAATAACAATAAACTATATATATGTACTTTAGAACATTATAAATGACTTTGATAATTGGATGAAGTTGTAAATACGTAAAATTATTTCGGACGTGCCACATGTCAACCAGCAGATTCGCAAGCCGTCCAATCTGACAAAATCTCAGCGAGCGTCGTCGTTCAATTTGTCGCTTTTGCAACATAGGTTGTGTTACATAATCCACCTTTGTAAAATAGGTTGTACTGCAGAATTTTTTGTAACTGAGAACATGATGTAGAAGACATTTGTAACAGAAATTGTGTTGTATTTTTTTTTTTGCAATAGAGGTTATGTTCCAGAAATATTTTTAGCTTGCATTGTCGCACCGTGGTATTGCCACTGCAACATTCCCCTTGTTTCAAAAACATGGGCAGTGTTGCAAAATCCCGAGTCTCGCGGTGCGTCGAACTGGTCGATACATGGTTGACTCTCGATGCAGATGACACGAAGCATAGAATTGGCCAGACGATTCTAATAATTTTCCAAATTATTTTTGTTTTTCTAAGAAAGAATCGTTGTCATCTACTATGTATTTCCTCCGTCTGAAAATACTTGTTCAAAAAATAAATGTATCTAAACTTATTTTAGTTATAGATACATTCATTCTATTTATTTTTAGAACAAGTATTTCCTGACTAAGGGAGTATTAATCTATATCAATGCACACATCGGGTCAGATATAAGTCATATTGCTTGATATTTTTCAAACACAATACATGCACACACTCATACGTACGCGCACATACATGCAAATATGAGAATGGTTTCATACTTGAACCATACTCATACATGTATCTTTCGAAATCATATTTGAACCATACCCATTTAATGTCATTTTCAGTCCAACCAAAACCGAACCCACTATTTTTTCCATCCAAATCAATTTAAATTCAATACATAACCGTGGATTTATACCCAATACATAACTATGGTTTTGCTTTAATGTACATATGATTGAAAAAATTGACATGTTAAGAAGCAAATGAGATAGAAAAAGCATAAGTGCATATACAACTGTTTAGTAATTAAGTTATCCTTAAGATACAGTTAGCACACAACAAGAGGCAAAAAGACAATGCCCATGGCTGAAAAGCTCACTAACAAGTGTATTAAAGCCAAATTGCTTAGCCAAAAACATAAACAAACACTTTCAATTTGCATGTGATGTTTCTCCATAATACATAATTACATAGCGCATCGCAGCATGCACGCGGATCAAAGATACTCGTTGTCGGTGCGTCGTTGGTTATTGCACATAACCAATGCCCAAAAACCGGTTTAGACCCATATTTTATAACCGCTAATAACCAAACTGTTTAAACCCATAACTAACTATACTCAAACTGGTTTCTCCGCGTACTCAAACCAAAACCAAACTAAAAAAGGTTCAGCCCTATAAAACCTGAACCAATCAAACTCAAAGTAAGGACCAAACCGTTTCACCCAGTTTTCTAATAGCCATTCTCAGGTTTACATACATGCGGCCCACTATATCAGAAGATGTGTGTGAAAATAAAATGTTATATTTATATCGGTTGACCCCCAAAATTAATATATAGGTCACACCGCCTTAGATTTAGAAGCTTGACGCAAATTATTTTGCTGCTTGGATGTGTTTGAATCGCCGCAACATTTCTACAAGGGTTTTGCCATACACGCAAGAAGAAATTCTCCGATGATGACGGGAAAAAAAATGTTGACCACTTACGATTTTTCTGCTACGACGATCAGACGAAACCAAAACTTGATTCAATGGAATCGGACGGCTTCCCCCGACAACTTGATCCCAAGAAATGGGCTCCGATTCCAGATTGTAGTCGAATGTTTTGGAGATTTATTAGCAGCCGCGCCGGCCGTGACAGTGCAATCTTGCGAGCCAGATCGGTGCGTAAACTGGGATCCATCCATATAAGCAGAGGGTCACGCCTTGCTTAACGCCGGGTAATCTCGATTGCACCGAGTAATCCGACATGGCCACCATTTGCTGGTTAGTGGACGTCAAGGGCGGCGAAGCCGTGAGGTCTCGCGTGCTGGACGGCCGCCGCGGCGCCGTCACCAGCGTCTCCCTAGCCGGCCCGCCGAGCGGCCGGAGCGTCGTCGTCGTCGAAGCCTACGTCAAGACCGCCAGCGGGACCCTCGCGCTCGCGTCGCTGTCATCCGAGAGGCCCCGCGCGGAGCTGCCGCGGCCGGTGCTGGTGATGGAAAGCGATTTCTTCTGCTCTCGCATGAGGTGGCATGGAGATGGAGGCGATCCCGCCGGTAACGAGGCGGTCACCGTTCGGTTCGAGGGTCGCTTTAACGATTGCGTTCTTTCTCCGCCGCCCCCGTCGGAGGGGTTGGAGGACGAAGATGACGATGACGATGACGAGGTGGCCGAGGACGAATACTCGTTAGATTCGGAAGACGACGACGATGACAGCAGTAGCGAGGAGGAGGAGGAGGAGGCATGCTACAGACACTGCACCTTAGGAAGTTCGTCCTCGAAGGGCAAATCGTTGGAGGTTCGGCGCCGCGGTTCGCCTGCGCCGGGAGCACGCTCGGCTTCATGCGGGTCGCCGCCGTGGAGAGCGAAGGAGGAGACGACAGCAAGCAGATCTTGGTTTTCTACCGCTACACCCGATTCAGGGCATCACCGGACGGCGTGAAACGGCGAGGGAGGACGACGGAGCACCAGCTCCGGTTCATCGCCACCGGCGACCACGCGGCGAGGTCGCTGGCGTGGGCCGGATCGTCTTTGGGCCTGTTGATATACCGGTTTCTTGACCGAGAAGCTCCAGGAGATCACCAAGCAGCTCCAGGAGCTATGGTCCAGCTTGGCGTCGCAGGTGAGCGTCCCGCCGGGAGCAAGGCGCGTCGAGGTATTCGTGGACGTCGGCATCCTCCGTCGGGCGGACTACACGCCGGCGAGCTTGGGGCACATGTACGCCGCGCTGGAGAGCATGGTGGCGGACCCGTGGCCCGGGCGCTTCGTCGGCATGGAGTTGCACTTGCCGGTGCCGGTGCGGTGCGGCACGGAAGGCGACGATGACGATAGCGGCAGAAACGCAGACGAGCGGCCGGCAAAGCGGAGGAGGGTGGACGTCGCTGGGGAGGATTGCCCCATCTGCTTGCAGCTGCTGGAGGGCGATGACCTCGCTGCGTGGCCCGGTTGCGTCGGCAAGCCGCACGTCTTCCATGGCGCGTGCCTGGAGCGCGTCCTCCAGAATAGCGAGATCTGCCCGATGTGCAGGCACAAGCTGGACATCCGACACAAGCTAGAGTGACGATAGACCCGATTCGTGCAGTGTGTGTATCATCCCCTTGTAAGCTGTAACTACAGTTAGCTTGAATGTTCTTCAGATTTGCTTATGTTTCTCTGAAGTAGCCTCACTCAACTGGTTGTTTGTGTATTCATGGGTTCATCTATTGATGAATTGCCTCAGCTGTACATGGTGTATGAAGACGTCATAATAATTGGAACCCCGGTCTCTCAATCTCATCAATAGATGCATGCAGCCGTCTTTATTAATTATTACCTCTCTTTCTAATATAAGGTGTATAGTTTTTGGCACGGAAATAAAAAAAATGCACGTGGAGAAAAAAATTCACAAGTTTTGGAAAGATTACACATGATCCGATGATAACATACATCAAAACCCCTCAAGCAACCTCATATCTACAAACTCAAAAATATTGAATACCCTCACTCTCACCATCTAGAACCGGGGTCACCGCCGATCCGCCCGCATGACGTATCAGGAGTCTACGCCTGATGCAACAGACCTAAAGCGTATCCGAATGCACACATTTTAAAAGCCATCACCACCATCAAACTGCCGACCCATCGTCAGGAAGGGGATCCGCATCATCCTTGCCACACTAGCCAACCATCGACGCCACCACGGCGTCAAACAGCGCCACCGCATGCGCCTGTCCATCTAGACGCGTCCGTCCCTGAGGCTCTACTACACCATGTCGCCGAGTCTCACCGACGTTGATATGATAGATGCCACACCGCTCTACCTACATGCCATCTCACGTTGGCTCCAAACTACCAGCAACTCCACTACCATGAGCAGTCCCTAGCAGATGCCTTCAGGAAGGAACATGACACTCAGGTGTCGCTGTCACCCAAAGCGGGGGAACAGAGGCTTTCGCCTGTGCTCATGGAGGAGGTGAGTGGGACATTATCCACACCGAAGCCTCCAAAAGGGGATCGGCGCCACGGGGTGTCGACTTTGGTAAGGCCGCCACACTGGCCTGGAGTTTTCCCCGGATCCATGCCCACCCGCCAGATCCGTCCAACCAACACTGGGAATAGCCGGAGCCAGCATGAACTGGAGCAGATCGAGTCGGAGCCAATCTTTCCCATGGAATTCGGGTGGGCCAGCGAGGAACCGCTGACACCCCCGTGCCCAGATCAACGGCCCCATCGGGTTGCTGCCACCCCTGCGTTGTCCGCAGGTCGCCAGAGCAGAACCAACGGGCAGCCGCCACCGCCCAGTTCGTTCGCAGGCTGTCGCTCCAGAACAGGGTGAAGTGGCACGAGCCCCGCCGCCACCTTCCTTCGCCGCAGCTCAGGCTTGCCTGACGCCAGCCTTAGGCGACAACGAGGAAGGAGAAGAGGTTGAGTCCCCCCCCCCTCCCTGGCGTCGGCACACGGGTTCACTGCCCGAGCCGCCAAGGAAGGGGCGACGTGGGGTGAGATTCGTTTCCTATGGATTCTTGTTCATGAAAGTTGCTTTCGACTCCTCTCAAGTTCTTTGCTTATTGCCCAATGACCATTGTTGTCAAGATGAATGATTCAATGCATGAAAATGCAACCCCACGTTATTTTCATATACTGTATATGACAAGATTTCATTACTTGCACCCAAATTGAATTGACATAGTTGTAGGTTGGACTCGAGCGATCATTTTTTCGAGCATGCTTGATTTTTCCAGTTGCTTTGATCTTGCTGCTCTTGCTTGACCATGAACATATATGCATTTTCTCTCTCTAGTCTACTCTAATCTATAAACACAAGACATACGTACACATATTTCTTTCTGGTCGATTTTCATTTCAGTAGGGGCGACAATCCTCCATAACACTAAGAGCATCTTCAATAGGCGCGCTAAATAAGCGCTGCGCCGTAAATTTGCTCTTTTTAGCGCACGCGCAATCGGTAGAGGGGCTCCAGCGAATAACCGCGCGTGCGGCATATAGAGTTGTACGCGCGGTCCGAATCGTCATCGCGCACCGTGTATTCGGGGCGACCGCTTCCGCGCGCGGCACACACGAGCGCTCGCGCCGCACTCTCTTCACTACGCCACCTTCGCCCCGCACGTGCCGGCACCGGCGAATTGACCCGATGGACGCCCTCGTCGGCACCCCCCTCACCCCTTCCTACAGCCGCGACCCCTCCATCGCCGCCGCCACAAACCCTAGCGCGGGGAGCTTTGGCCTCGCCTCTGCCGGAGCTCCTCCGAGCATCGGCCTCGCGTGCGGCCTCTTCATGCCGCTGCAGATGACCTCGGCGGCGGGAGGCGTCGCGCCGGCGCCCGCCATGAAGGCACGTGCCCCCCCTCGAAGCTCCGAAATGCGGCACGGTGGAAGAAGGGCAAGTCGCGCGCGCCGGCGAGTCGTGCGCGCTATACTTTTAGAGGCTGTTGGAGCTACGCCCGCTGCATTTTAGCGCGGCTGCTGGAGCCAGCGTTGCCCGCCGCGTCAAACCAAGCGATGGTCGCGTTGCAAAGTATTTTTTAGCGCGTCGCGCGTTGGGCGACTGTTGGAGATGCTCTAAGCTTCCTACTTTTGGAGCTGTGCCGGTGGGTCAATGCGTCGATGGCCCCACTGGTTTATCATAGTCGCTTCCAGGAGAGGCTCCAGAGGCTATGGTCAAGCGTGATTGCCGACGTGACCGTCCCACCACATGCCGAGTGCGACGATGTCTTTGTTGACGTGGGCATCCTCCGGATGGAGGACCTCAGGCCGGAGCGCATGCACGCACCTTGTGAGGGCATGGCTGATGAACCGTTGCGCGGGTACCATGCCGGCATGCACCTGCATCTATCGGAGCCGGTGCGGTGCAACACCGGGGATGAGGATTGCCTGGGGTTTGCTTGGAGCTACCGAAGGGCGACGACGGACGCGGATTTTTGAAGCTCAGGCTTCTGGACACCCCTTATCCTTACCCATCAATACTGCTTTAAGATCCATGCTAGACAACTAGGTTACTATACCAGATTTTCTTTTTTTTGTTTCTCCCACGTAAAACAACATTTGAACTTTAAACTTTGCAGTGCACCTAAACATTCTAGCTAGAATGTAGATAAAAACTTTCAGATTTTTTGGTCCAACATAAATACGGAAAATAAGATTTTTTTGAACTAAAAAATGTTATTTTCCGTATTTATGTTGGACCAAAAAATCTGAAAGTTTTTACCCACATTCTAGCTAGAATGTTTTGATGTGCTGCGAAGTTTGAAGTTCAAATATTGTATTATGTGAGAGAAACGAAAAAGAAAAAAATGTTTGCATGAATTCTGATACATAAATAAATGGTTGGATAAGTGAGTAAGCCTATACTCTATAATATGTTTTCGAGGCGACGACCTCGCCGCGTGGCCGGAATGCGGCAAGCCGTACGTGTTCCATTGCACGAGCTTGGAGCTCGTCCTCAGGAACAGCGATAGGTGCTTGCTTTGCCGGCGATCGTGGTACATCGAGCCCAAACGACCGCTAGAAACTAAGCACAGTCGACGACAGTTTGCATCTGAAACAGTATTACAAATATTTTTGTTTGTCTGTATGATGAATGATGATACTAGCATTCTTCACGAGCGTCGACACGCTGTTGCACGGCAAGGGCGCGGCCATGTCAGGGTGTTGCAACAGAGAAGGTGCGGTGTTGTGCGCGTCGGGAACTCGGGATACGCCCGATGAGCCACCGAAGGACACATCCGAGCGGGGGCAACAATTGACGGCTCAAAGTCCTCGCCGCTCTCTTCTGTGTCTGGTTGAAGGAAGGGGACGAATGGGGGCGGGAGAAAAAAATGATTCGAAAAGGAGTGCTCCCATCTCCACAATGGTGGGCGATCGCAAGGCCCGCGTCCGTCCGGCGCAATGTTTCGACCGACGCATTGGATGAAAACGGCTTTCTCTTGGTTATTGTAAAGCATAAGCATCTTCAACAGCCGTCCAACGCGTCGCGTGCTAAAACTACTTTGTCGCGCGTTCTTTGTCTGGTTTGACGCGACTGGCAGCGCTGGTTTCAACAGCCGCGTTAAAATGCAGCGCGCGACTCACCGGGGCATTGCCATATATTGCATTTTAGACATAAAATGAATTTCAAACATTTAAAATGCAATGAACATGGCATATAAATTTCACACAAACAAGTTGATGAATAAAAGTTCATGCCCACAAGTTCAAAATCATGCCCATAAGTTCATCCAACCAAATTCAAAATGCAAACCAAGTTCATGACACAAACGAAAGACACATCAAGCCTCGTCCTTGTCTTCGTCCTCATCTTCCAAAGACGATTGTTCCTCCTCCAAAGATATTCTTCCTCCTCCTCATCATCATTTTCGCGCATCGCATCACGTGAAGCTCGGACGGTGTTGGCAAGATCTTCAACGGCATCTTCATGGGAAGGTGTGTGAGGCACACCGGAAGACATTCCGCCTATGGCGGCCGGAGGTGCACCCATGCCTCCCATGAGAGACGCAAAACTCATGCCTCCCATGACGGCCATGGTGCCGGGGGGTGCTCCAAAGCCACCCATGCCTCCCATGGTCTCCATGGTAGCTCCAAAGCTACCCATGGCACCTAAGCCGCGCATGGTAGCTCCGAAGCCACCCATGCCTCTCATGGCACCAAGGCCACTGCCACCCATGGCGCCAAGGCCACCGCCAACCATTGCGTGAATCATGGCTCTTTTTTGAATCAAGACTTCTTCACGGGCAAGATTGACACACTCCTTTTGTGCCTCCTTGAGGATAGATGTGTCCAACAAGAACAAGTGCTTCTCCCATTCCAGCAATCTAGTTCGCTCCTCATTGCTCACCTTCCTCTCCTCCAATGCCACCTTTCTCTCCTCGGCTGCCACCCTCCTCTCCTCGGCCGCGACATCTTGGTTCCTTGCCATTTTTGTCACCTCGTTGGCTTCTTTTCTTACCTTCACAATAGCTTCCATAACATTTTGAGCTCATCATCTCCTTTCCTCTTCTTCTTTTCTTTTGCGTCTTTCTTGCACCTATCTGGTCGTTTTGGCTTCGAGTATGAAATCGAGTTGGGTGTGGGTCTTCTCTTGCCGTCATCACTTGATGCATCCTCGTCCTCATCATCATCCAACTCAATTGTTCGCATGCGTTTGTTGCTCAAATCCAAACCATCCAAATCATCACGATTCTTTCATTTCTCATCATCCTTCAACATGTCATAGCAATGAGGCAAGGTAAATGGCCTTCCTTTCTTGATCCTCTTCTCCTCTCCTTTGAACAAGTTTTGTGCAATGTTGTACTACATGAAAACAAAACAAGTTAGCACGTCAAACACCAACAACAAGTATGATGAACATGGATGAAATGCCACTTACTCTATCGTCCTTATTGGTGCCACTTGGGTTCAACTTGTCAACCGCCTTTTGTGCGACCGCCCACTTTTGACAATCCTTGTTGATTGTCGACCACCGGGACCGAAGAGATCGGTTGGAGCGGTCAATTCCACTCACGTTGCGAACATCAAAGTGTTCGTTCATCCGGTTGCAATAAGTATTTCTACTTTGATCACCTCCAACAGATGGATCCCTGGACACTTGCAACCAAGTATTGCATAGTAAGATGTCTTTGGCGTTGGTGTAATTGCCCGTTCTTCCTTTCGGTGCGTCGACAATGCCCTCACCATCCTCGTCCACCTCAAACTCATGGTCATCAAAGTGCATGTCATTGGTTTGAGACCAATGCGAATTGTTGGAGCCAACATCCATAGTTGACATGTATGCTTCATCGTTGAGACTACAAAATATATAGAACAGTGCAAATAAGCTATCTATATGTATGCATTCAAAAAATAACAAGAAAAAAAAATTTGGGGAAATTTTCTACCTTTGGGGCATATCGTCGAACACATTGTGCGCGTCGGCCGCCGGCTCAACGAGTGAGATCGCTGGCGCTTCGGTAGCCGCTGCGCCCGTCACATGCCCTGCAAGCTTCTTCCTCGACGCCTTCGAGGTGCCGGAGCCATCCGCCGCCTTGTTCTTCTTCGCGGATGTCTTGCGCTTCTTCGGCCGCACCGCATTTGGGAGCTTCGAGGGGAGGGGGGCACGGGGCAGCACCGGCGCGACGCCACCCGTCGCCGAGGTCATCCGCGACGGCATGAAGAGGCCGCGCACGAGGCCGATGCTCAGAGGAGCTCTGGCGAAGGCGAGGCCAACGCTCCCCGCGCTAGGGTTTGTGGCGGTGGAGGGTTCGAGGCTGTAGGATGGGGTGAGCGGGGTGCCGGCGCGTGTGTCCATCGGGTCCATTTCCCCGGCGCCGGAGCGCGCAGCGCAAAGGTGGCGCAGAGGAGAAAGTGCCGCGCGCGAAAGCGGGCGCTCCAAATACACAACGCGTTGGCGATTCGGACCGCGCGCCCAACTCCATATGTCGCGCGCGCGGTTATTGTGCGCCTGCTAGAGCCACTCTATTGGTTGGGCGCGCGTTAAAATGGCCAAATTTGCGGCACAACGCTGGTTTAGTGTGTTTGTGGGAGATTTTCTAATGATTCAAGAACGAGATCAACTAAATGCTAGATGTATGTGCGCCCGCTGGAGCCACTCTATCGGTTGCGCGCGCGTTAAAATGGCCAAATTTGCGGCGCGACCCTTGTTTAGCGCGGCTGTTGGAGATTCTCCAATGATTCAAGAACCAGATCAACTAAATGCCAGATGTATGATCAGGATACAGAGTACGGGTGTGAAGTTGGAAGGGTGATGGCCTCCGTATCTCGCGGTCGCCGCTCCGTGTCCAAATCCTACCCGGGAATTCTTCAGAGTGCACTTCGGATTCGGACTCGACCAATCTCCAGTCGATCGATCGATCAATATAATCACAGCAGCATGGACAGCGAGAGGTCTATTCACTTCAAAGCAGTGCGCAAAAAGAGATCGATCGAGCAATTGCCATGGATGATCAGCATCACCGGCTTCTCCGCCCCTGGTTCCTCAAGATCAAGACCGACAAGGATCAAAGGCTAACCCCGAGCGCCAACCACTACCAGAATACAGTGGCCGTCGGCATAGCACCGATTCCCGTCGGCATAGTCCTATGCCGACGGCCCTCGTCAGCATAACACCGTCGGCACCATATATGTCGGCGTACCCCAGGTTGCCGTCGACATAGAAAAGCTGTCAGCATAGATGCTATGCCAATGGTGTCCCTACTTCAATACCGACGGCCCTGGCCATCGTCATAGCTCCATGGCAAATGGCGTCCGCAAGCGCTACCGTCAAGAACGTCGCATCGCCGGCCGCCACGTGTCGCACTATGCCGACGGCCTTACCGTCGGCATAGACTGCCACGTGGCGGCCGGAGATGGTCCCTGGTGGCATACCATGCCAACGTCCGAAACTACGTCGTCGGCATACCCTGACATGTGGCGGCCGCTGGTAGTTCCTGGGGCGTGCCTACGTCGGCATAGGCTAAAAATCTACGCCGACGGCCTAGCCGTCGGCATATCTTACCACGTGGCAGCCGCTGGTAACTCGAATGCCCTCTATGCCAACGGCTTAGCCGTCGGCGTAGTTTTGTGCTGATTTTTTTCTTTTTCCCGTTTCATACAAATTCATTTCAATTCAAAATATCAGGGTATATACAATGAAAAATAAATACATAACAGCACCATCAAGAGCATCATAAATATAAGTAGCGTAAACAGATGGACGTCATCAACACCACCACCATCACATCCTCACAACCAACAACATAAGGAGCTCCGAAATATAAGTAGCGAAATACAAGTCATCTAAGAAGCGTAAAAAGAGCACAAGTCATCTAAAGAGCGCCAGCATGTCCACCTCCAAGGTCGTCGACGCCAAGTCTGCCAAATCCCAGGTCTTCACTGCTAGCGGCAGCGCTACCGCCTCGGTGGATTGGAGTGAGTGGGCTCCGTGACTCGGTATTGATGTGAACACCGGCACCACCACCAACGGATGATCTACCGGTTCCCTGGATGTTTGAAAAGACATGTTGAGTGAATGATATTGTGTTAAATAAACAGTAAGCATTGGTTGAATAGTTTGGGGATGTACTAACCACCGTTGTCCCCGGTTGTTGTGCTAGAAATTCCTCAAAGGTAAGCAACACTGGTTGTGGTCCTACAGCTGGTGGTGCTGGTTCCATTTCAGGAATCGTGTCGTTCCTCATGCTCTCAAACACGAGCTGCATGTTAATTGACAAAGCAAACACCAATGCCAGAATAAATGAAAGTATCAATATGGAAATGAAATGAAAGGGGCTAAACTAACCGTCATCATGCGAGTGCTATGGTCCTGGACGGCTGTAACTCTCGTGCTCCACACCATCGTCTCCTATCGTGTGTACTCCATGTAGGCCTACAATATGACGTGATGGAACTCATTAAACATCTAAATGCGGGAAATAAAGTGAGCAACGAAGATAAGAGGGAAAAATACTTACAGAGTGCCGCTCGGCTAGGAGGGACTGTGACTGCGCAGTGGTCGTGGGCGTGCGCTGTCTCAGGCTTAGGTCGGTAGCTCAGAGCTGTGTGTAGGAGATAGAAGGAGTGACCACAGCATCCAGAACTGGCTGCCGACCATGAGCCTTCGGCCCCATGCCAACCACCGCCCTGTCGTCCAAAGGCGCCTTGATGGGGTCAGGTGTGTCAGGATGTAGATTCAGATACGCCGCAGAGTAGTTCTTCTTCTTCTCCGCGGTCTTGCCGTAGTACTTGTCTTCCCCAGGCTTGGGCTTCCTCCGAGTATGGGCGATCTCCCACGTCTTCATGTGTGAGAGAGGACGCTTGAGTTTCTCCTCCTGCACCAACAAACAGATGTTAGTCATACATAAAAAAGTGAAGGTAAATAGAAGAAGATTGTTTAATGAGGTTAGTCATACCTGAAGTGTCTTGTGGAGAAAGTGGTTCCGGTTTCCCTGAGCATGTACTCACTCCTTCCCTTAGTTAGCCTTGTTTTTGCTGCTAGTAGCCGCCCATGCTTCATCCCGACCACACCACAAGTCCACCAATGCCGCCGAGGACTTGTCTTTTCCATAACACCAATTTGGACACACCTACATAATAGGAAGCATAATGGCATGTCTAACACGAAACGATGAAATTTACCACAAACTTCGGAATGAAAAATCGTTAATACTTACCGACAACTACTCGTCCCTCTCCAAGGTAATGTGTCGCGCCTTCGCTCCTTCCTTGGTCATCTTCATACCAAGATAGTCGTGATAGTATTGCGTGATGGCCACCAACCGCACCTCGTAATGCATCTGGCGGGCCTTCTTCTTCGCTTGTTGCAGCACGATCTCGTCGGCAGCGGCCTTGTGCTCCGGAAAAACTCGATAGTATTTATACAATCATTCATGAAACCAGAATGGAAGAAGCCATGAGTTAAATCATTAATGAAACCAGAATGGACGTGTGCTTGTGAAGAGAACTCACCCAAAAATTAGTGATCATGCCCTTAGCATGGGTCACATACTCCGCGTGGGGGGCCGCTTCCCAGTGCTCCCAGGTCTTAGCCAAAACCCAAAGATCCGGGTGCCTGACTGGATCCGGATAGTACAACCCCGGCCAGTATTCCTTCAGCAAGACGGTGATGATGCCGTTGGGAACACGGGCCCCTTCAGGATGTACCCAGTTACTACAAAAGATTTAAAGCATGAAAATATTTGGATGTGACAAGCAAAAGAATTAAATTATGATTGAAATTATTTAGTGGAACTTACTCTATCCCCTTTGTCTCAATGAGCCACTTCTGCTCCTCGGTAGTAGGAATATGCTTTGGGACCTTTGCGTTACCATGCAGCCATCCCTTATTGTTGCCATTCCCGCCACCACCAGCATCCCCATCACCACCATCATCCCCGCCTGCCTCCTCCTCGTCCTCCTCCTCCTCGTCCTCCTCCTCCTTGTCCCCCTCCCCAACCTCCTCCTCGTCCTCCTCCTCCTCACCCCCTCCTCGCGAACCACCTCCTCCTCCTCGTCCTTCTCCTCCTCGGCAGAGGGTACCTCACTAGAGGAGGGCCTCGAAGACAACACCCCTAAGTCGGTGAGGGTGCGCTGTTTCTGGCCGCGACCCCCTTTAGTGGCTCTCTCACCACCCCCTCGCCCTCCATGGGCTCTCCTCCCGCCCCCTCCTCCTCTAGGGGCACCTCTCCCTCTCTCTTCCTGTGAGGAGTCATCCTCAAGTAGTCGGGGGGTAGCAGTACGTGCTCGACCACTCCGACTAGCAATGTCGACGACCTTGCGTATGAAACCCGTGCCGTCGGCCTTTCCCTTGCCCATGTTCCACGAACCTACATTGAAAATAGAATAAACAATTGGTACATTAATAATGAAGGAAAAAACATAATAATAAACACATTACAAATAAGCATAAAAAGCATATTCCTAAACCATAGGAAAAAAAGACATGAAATGTACATTTGCTAGAACCCGTACGAATCATCACTGTTGTAACCGATTTCTCACTCGGTCTCATCATCAGTATCAATCATATCATCTTTGTTGTCTGACGGAGGTGGAGGCTCTTCCTCGTCATCAGCGTCTTCGTTTAACTTTTCTAGCATAAGTATGTCATTTTCATTAACAATGGTCTCATCATCATTCTTTGCATCGTCATCGTTTGGATCCACATCATCATCGCTCAATGGTCTAGCATCATCGTTTCTTACCACATCATCATCGGGTTGCTTTTGATAGAACACTCCCTCATATGTCATGGGGTTAATGTTGTAGTAATCATCTTCGTTCGGGTCCGGTAGCTTACCATGTGGCGACACCTTGAACACAACTTCCCAACCCCGTAGGTACTCTTTTTGGCATGGGTAAGGAAAATAATAACCTTGTGTAGCTTGGGTAGCCGCAATGAAGAGATCAGCTCCAGCATAGACGGTTGATGGTTTAACTTCGACCAAACCAATGGAAGGCGTATGTCTCTGCCCCTCCAGCAGATCGAACCATCGACATTTGAATACAGGTAGACTTAGGGTTTCGTGCCCTTTGTGGAATGTAATCTCGTATATATTTTGGACCCTTCCATAGTAGTCTATTGAATTTTGACCGGGGGTGTACACTCCGGTATTTATAGTTTTGGGATCAGGCCGGTTGTTTTGGTGCCCCTCTGTATGGAAGCGATACCCATTCACATCATACTTTTTACATGTCATGACGGCAGGGTCAAAACCCATGGAAACCCATCTCAATTCATCATCCATAGATATGTTCGGATCTTTTCCCTACAAGTATAATTGAAATTGTTGGGTGCATTAGTTCGGTTAACTAATAAATGTTGAACTGCGTATTTAATAGGGGAATGTGGAAAATTACTTTCTCCAGGAACCAAGCAACAAATTTTTTATTTCCAGGGTTTCCATGATAGAGAAGAGTAAGTGCCTCCGCCTCAGTAGGAGGATTCATTCCCGTCCATTCCTCTTGAACGAAATCACTAAAAGAAGAGAAGCGGTGTTAGATGATGATGTGCATGATGAAGAGAATCGGGATTAAGTGAACATAGAACATGATGATGTGCATAAAGTGGTATTACCTCATCCACACTTCCTCGACTTCCTTGATTTTATGCAAGACATAGAACATAAGGTCCTCCCACTCTTGTCGTGGCATGTTATAAGATTTTGAGGCCCCGGCCCTGCCACATTGCCCGTTGAATAGATGGCTTGGGTTGATACTTGGGCTCTTCTATATTGTATCGAGGCACCTTATTATGCAGATGGGGAACGTGGTCTGGATAGTACGATGTCCTGAGGTTTGAGACCTCCTCTAGGATAACTGCCTCAGCTATGGAAGCTTCAATCTTAGCTTTGTTTCCACATTTCTGTCGGAGATTGTTGTTCTGTCTCTCAGGGCCATACTGCCAACGGTTCTGCACAGCCCCCCCAACAATACGTCTTTTGCGAGGTACAGAATGAGATGTGTCATCGGAGTGAAGAAGCCTGGTGGAAAGATCTTCTCTAGCTTGACTATCAACTCTGGTGCCTTCTTATGCAATTGTTCAATCACATCTTTACTTACTTCTTTAGCACAGAGCATGCGGAAGAAATGGCTTAGTTCGGCTAGCACTCGCCAGACATGCTCGGGGACATAGCCTCGAACCATCACCGGCATTATCCGCTCAATCCACACATGGTAGTCATGACTCTTGAGACCGGTCACTTTGCTCGTTGAAAGATTGGCTCCCTTACTTATATTCAATGCATAACCATCGGTGAACATCAAAATGTGTTTCATCCAGATAAATACTTCCTTCTTTTCTAGCGGTTTAAGGACAAAGTCAGCATCTGGCTTGAACCAGCTTCTTCGACCGCCCGTGGGAGGCTTCATGTTTAGACGTGGTCTATCACAAATTCTCTGTTGATCGGCTCTAGTTTTAAGGTTATCCTTCGTCTTATCAGGAATGTTGAGGATCGTGCGGAAAAGGGACTCTGCGACATTCTTTTCGGTGTGCATCACATCAATGTTGTAAGGAAGTTTGAGGTCCTTGAAATAGGGAAGCTTCAAGAAGGGGGTATGTGAGTCCAGTTGTGCGTCTCACCATATCCCTCGAAGCGTTTTCCTTTGCCTTTACCTTTGACTTTAGGCTTGAGAGCTTTTAGCTGAGCAACAACATTTGCCCCCGAAAATGTTGGAATCTCGGTTACTTCATGGACAACCCAACCTTTCGTGAAGTTCTTCTTGTCTTCCCTGTCTGGATGGTCTGGAGGGAGGAACTGTCGATGCAAGTCAAAGGCTGAATACTTGCCACCCTTCTACAGCCAAATCAAACACAGAGCCTGCATACACACCGTGCATGGCATCTTCCCACTTGTACACCATCCGTAGAATAGAGCATAGCTGGGAAAGTCATGCATGCAATACGTCAACCAAACTTTCATCAAGAAATTTTTCTGCAGATGTCGGTCGTATGTCAACCTTGGGAAGTACCAAGAGTGGTGCAAATCATCCACCAGCGGCTGCATAAACACTGCCAAATTCTTCCCCGGGTATTTAGGCCCTGGAATAATCAGCGACAAGAACATGGTGTTGCGTTGCATTAGGACACCTGGAGGGAGATTAAGCGAAATAACAAACACGGGCCAGCAGCTGTATGGATTGGTCGACATACCATATGGATTAACGCCATCACCTGTTATTGCAACTCTGACATTCCCATCCTCTGCTGCTTCCTCGGGGTATTCTTCATCGAATGACTTACATGCTTCACCTTCTGATGGATGTATGATTTTATTTGGATGATACCTTTTACCTTGTGCCACTTCATCATTTTGGCAAACTCCTCCGTGATGAAAAGGCACTGCAGTCTTTGTATGAAATTGAGATACCGAAGAACCTTAGCAGGGATGGTTAGCTGCCTTTTCTCACCATCCTCACCGACCACCTCAAGGTACCGAGACGAACCACACTCCCTACAGTACTTTTCATCCGCATACTCGTGCCTAAACAAAAGGCAATTCTTTGGACAAACATGTATTTTCTTATAATCCATAGAGAGTGCCTTCATGATTTTCTTTGTAGCGTACATGCTTTTCGGCAGATGATGACCCTCGGGGAGGCTGTTAGCCCATTCTCCCAGGAATGCTTCAAAGCATTTTTGGCTACAGCCATACTCAGCCTTGACTGTAATACGTTGCGAGATGGCATCCAGCTGAGATATTTTGGCACCCTCATAAAGAGGTTTCTTCGACGAGGCCAAGACCTCCAAGAAGGCCTTTGCGATTGCCTCCGGCTCCTCCAGTTCATTCTCTGAAGGTGTCGCATTTGTCGTTTCTATAGCAATGATATCATCTAGCATATCCCTGACCCTGTCGTCTTCATAACCATCGACGCGTTATCGCATCACCTCCTCTCTGCCACAGTCATGCTCATCTAAGTTTATCAGTGGTATGTAAAAGTTTGCCATATATCCGTGCATGCGAAGGTGGTCAGTCATGTCCTTCTGATTTTTACGGTGACGTCTGCCACATCTCGCACATGGGCATGGTGGGATAATTCTCATTTGATTACGGAATATATCCTTCAAATACACATCGGTTTTCGCGATCCACTCTGATTTTACTCGATTCCGACGGATAAAACCACTATACATCCACTAATTATCTGCCATCCTCTGTTTTATTGGGAGCCACACAACAAAATTAAGGATTCATTTGAATTAATCACGTCAAAATTTTATTTTCTTCAACGGTGAATCCAACATCTCTAATAGGTAAAGATGGGTCCTAATCCCACCCGAGGATGTCTAGATTGAGTACGTTCTCCATGCTATACCCCGTTCCGAGACAAAATTTCGGCAGCACCTCCCCGCTGTTCTCCAGATACACGTCTCGACAAATAGCTGAGAGAATGTGCTCCGGAGAACAACGGGGAGGCGCCACCGAAATCGAGTCTCGGAACGGGGTAGGGCATGGAGAACGTACCCAATCTACACATCCTCGGGCTGTCCATGGAAAACGCTGGACAATCCAAAAGAGTTGTGGTGATAAATATGCAATTGAATGCATATTTATCGATGCAACCCTTTCGGACGGGAGACGCCTAGGTTACGCGACTTGACATGAAAAGAAAATCTAGTGACATAAAAAAAGCAGATGAGGAGGTGGTGGATTTGTAGCTCACCCTCGGCTGTAGAGAAAGTAGTCGAACAACAGAGGGACGATCCGGGACCAACAGCTACGACGTCGACGATCACTCCACGGAGATGCACCATGACAAAGCATGTAAATTTCATTGAGCGAAAAAGTCTAGGTCATCACATCACATACAACATTGACACTTCAGTTTTTAAACAAAACATACATCTAATTTATCTACATCCATCTATCTATTCATCCATCCATCTATCTACATTCATCTATCTTTCTACATTCATCTATCTACATCCATCTATCTTTGTACATTCATCTATCAAACATCTGTATATATATATTTATCTATCTTTTCACCTATTTCTACTAAATATTGCACACAAATCATTGTAAAAAACTGAAAATATTACCGGCCGGTGCGGGGGGAGGCTGCTGTGGGGAGGTGGTCGAGGGAGGCCGGTCGGAGCGGGGATGAGGAGGCCGAAAGGGGGAGGCCGGATGGTGTGGGGGAGGACGGGTAGGGTCGGGGAGGCCGGCCGGCGTCGTGGGCGCGACGGGGGGAGCGGCCGGAGACGGGGTCGGGGCTGGGGGGGGCGGCCGGGGACGGGGCTAGGCGAGGGCGGCGACACTCACGGAGGTCACGGCAGCAGCGACGCGTGCGAGGAGAGGGCGGCGGCGGCGCAGGCGAGGAGAGGGCGGCGGCGGCGTGGGTGACAAGAGGGTGGCGGCGGCGCGCGGGCGAGGAGAGGGCTGCGGCGGCGTGGGTGGGAGAGGGTGGCGGCGGCGCGCGGGCGAGAGAGAGAGACGGAGAGAATGGATGGACCGGAGGCCACCGGGTGGATAAGGCATAGATATGCCGACGGCCTAGCCGTCGGCATATCTTACTAGAGACACATGACAATGTATGCTGACGGCCTGGCCGTCGGCATACTATTTTTTTATTCTTTTCATTTTTTTTATTTTTTATCATTTTTATGGAGTTCTTTACATTTTTAGGGGTGTTATTTCTGTTCTTTTAATACATCTTAGCACAAGGTCGGGCCCAATCCACCACAAGATTCCCTCGGTGTCGACCTGATGCGATAGTTTCCGAATGTAAGAGGGCCCAGGGAAAGACCTGGTGGCATTGCCACACCTAGGTCCCCCGTCCCGTCTAACCCCTCACACTGTTGACCGAACGGATCTACCCCTTTGACTTTCACCGGACGGGGTTTGATCGAGGGACATTTTCACCTGGCTGTGATAGGCCTGCCCATAGCAACATCTTAGCACAAGGTCCGGGCCCAACAAACCGCAAGATTCCCTCGGTGTTGACCCGATGCCACATGTTCCAAACGTAAGAGGGCCCAGGGCAAAACCTGGCAGCATTGCAACCCCCAGGTCCCCCGTCTCGTCTAACCGTGAAACTGTTGACCGAACGGATCTACCCCTTTGACTTTCACTGGACAGGGTTTGACCGAGGGACATTTTCCCCTGGCTATGATAGGCCAGCCCAGAGCAACATCTTAGCACAAGTTCCAGGCCCAAGCCACCGCAAGATTCCCTCGGTACCGAGTCGATGCGAAAGTTTCCCAATGTAAGAGGGCCAAGGGCAAAGACCTCACGGCATTGACAGCCACCAGGTCCCCCATCCCGTGTATCCCTAACACTGTTGACGAAACGGATCTGCCCCTTCGACTTTCATAGGACGGGGTTTGACCGAGGGACATTTTCACCTGGCTGTGATAGGCTAGCCCATAGCAACATCTTAACACAAGGTCGGGCCCAACCCACCAAAAGATTCCCTCGGTGTCGACCCGATGCGACAGTTTCCGAACGTAACAGGGCCCAGGGAAAGACCTGGCGGCATTGCCACCCCTAGGTCCCCAGTCACGTCTAAACCCTGACACAGTTGACCCAATGGTTCTACCCCTTTGACTTTCACTGCACGGGGTTGGACCGAGGGACATTTTCACCTCGCTATGATAGGCCAGCCTATAGCAACATCTTAGCACAAGGTTCGGGCCCAACAAACCGCAAGATCCCCTCGGTGTCGAACGGATGCCACATTTTTGAAACGTAAGACGGCCCAAGGCAAAACCTCATGCCATTGCCACCCCCAGGTCCCCCGTCTCGTCTAACTGTGACACCGTTGACCGAACGGATCTAACCCTTTGACTTTCACCGGACGGGGTTTGACCGAGGGACATTTTCACCTAGCTGTGATAGGCCAGCCCATAGCAACATCTTAGCACAACGACCGGGCCCAACAAACCGCAAGATCCCCTTGGTGTCGAAACGATGCGACATTTTCCCAATGTAAGAGGGCCCAGGGCAAAACCTGGCGGCATTGCTACCACCAGGTCCCCCGTCTTGTCTAACCCTGACAAAGTTGACCGAACGGATCTACCTCTTTGGCTTTCACGGGACGGGGTTTGACCGAGGGAGATTATCACCTCGCTGTGATAGGCCTGCCCATAGCAACATCTTAGCACAAGGTTCGGGCCCAAGCCACCGCAAGATTCCCTCGGTACCGACTCGATGCAAAAGTTTCCCAACGTAAGAGGGCCTAGGGAAAGACCTGGCGGCATTGACACCCACCAGGTCCCCCATCCCGTCTAACCCTGACACTGTTGACCGAACGGATCTACCCCTTCGACTTTCAAAGGACGGGGTTTGACCAAGGGACATTTTCACCTGGGTGTGATCGGCCAGCCCATAGCAACATCTTAGCACAAGGTCGGCCCCAACCCACCACAAGATTCCCTTGGTGTTGACCCGATGCCACATGTTCCAAACGTAAGAGGGCCCAGGGCAAAACCTGGCGACATTGCCACCCCAGGTCCCCCGTCGCATCTAACCCTGAAACTGTTGACCGAACGGATCTACCCCTTTGACTTTCACCGGACGGGGTTTGCCCGAGGGACATTTTCACCTCACTGTGATAGGCCAGCCCATAGCAACATCTTAGCACAAGTTCCAGGCCCAACAAACCGCAAGATCCCCTCGGTGTCGAACCGATGACACATTTTCCCAACATAAGAGGGCCAAGGGCAAAACCTGGCGGCATTGCCACCCCCAGGTCCCCCGTCTCGTCTAAACCTGACACTATTGACCGAACGGATCTACCCCTTTGACTTTCACTGGACGGTGTTTGACCGAGGGACATTTTCACCTGGCTGTGATAGGCCAGCCCATAGCAACATCTTAGCACAAGGTTCGGGCCCAACAAACCGCAAGATCCCCTCGGTGTCGAACTGATGCCACATTTTTGAAACGTAAGAGGGCCCAGGGCAAAACCTCGCGGCATTGCCACCCCCAGGTCCTCCGTCTTGTCTAACCGTGACACTATTGACCGAACGGATCAACCCCTTTGACTTTCACCGGACGGGGTTTGACGTAGGGACATTTTCACCTGGCTGTGATAGCCAGCCCATAGCAACATCTTAGCACAAGGTCGGGCCCAACCCACCACAAGATTCCCTCGGTGTCGACCCGATGCGACAGTTTCCGAACGTAAGAGGGCCTAAGGAAAGACCAGGCGGCATTACCGCCCCTAGGTCCCCAGTCACGTCTAACCACTGATATTGTTGACCAAACGGATCTACCCCTTTGACTTTCACCGGACGACGTTTGATCGAGGGACCTATTCACCTAGCTGTGATAGGCCAGCCCATAGCAACATCTTAGCACAAGGACCGGGCCCACCAAACCGCAAGATCCCCTCGGTGTCGAACCGATGCCACATTTTCCCAACGTAAGAGGGCCCAGGGCAAAACCTGGCGGCATTGCCACCCCCAGGTCTCCCATCTCGTCTAACCCTGACACTATTGACCTAACGTATCTACCCCTTTGACTTTCACCGGATGGGGTTTGACCGAGGGACATTTTCACCTGGCTGTGATAGGCCAGCCCAGAGCAACATCTTAGCACAAGGTCCGGGCCAAAGCTACCGCAAGATTCCCTCGGTACCGACTCGATGCGAAAGTTTCCCAACGTAAGAGGGCCTAGGGCAAGACCTGGCGGCATTGACACCCACCAGGTCCCCCATCCCATCTAACCCTGACACTATTGACCGTACGGATCTACCCCTTCGACTTTCAAAGGATGGGGTTTGACCGAGGGACATTTTCACCTGGCTGTGATCGGCCAGCCTATAGCAACATCTTAGCACAAGGTCGGCCCCAACCCACCACAAGATTCCCTTGGTGTCGACCCGATGCCACATTTTCCAAACGTAAGAGGGCCCAGGGCAAAACCTGGCGGCATTGCCACCCCCAGGTCCCTCGTCGCGTCTAACCCTGAAACTGTTGGCTGAATGGATCTACCCCTTTGACTTTCACCGAACGAGGTTTGACCGAGGGACATTTTCACCTTGTTGTTATAGGCCAACCCATAGCAACAACTTAGCAAAAGCTCGGGGCCCAACAAACCGCAAGATCCCCTCGGTGTCGAACCGATGCCACATTTTACCAACGTAAGAGGGCCAGGGCAAAACCTGGTGGCATTGCCACCCCCAGGTCCCCCGTCTCGTCTGACCCTAACACTGTTAACTGAATGGATCTACCCCTTTGACTTTCATCGCACGGGGTTTGACCGAGGGACATTTTCACCTGGGTGTGATAGGCCAGCCCATAGCAACATCTTAGCACAAGGTCCAGGCCCAGCAAACCGCAAGATCCCCTCGGTGTCGAACCAATGCCACATTTTCCCAATGTAAGAGGGCCCAGGGCAAAACCTGTCGGCATTGCCACCCCCAGGTCCCCCGTCTCATCTAACCCTGACACTGTTGACCGAACGGATCTACCCCTTTGACTTTCACCGGACGGGGTTTGACCGAGGGAAATTTTCACCTAGCTGTGATAGGCCAGCCCATAACAACATCTTAGAACAAGGTCGGGCCCAACCCACCACAAGATTCCCTCGGTGTCGATCCGATGTGACTGTTTCCGAACGTAAGAGGGCCTAGGGAATGACTTGGCAGCATTGCCACCCCTAGGTCCCCAGTCATGTCTAACCTCTGACACTGTTGACCGAACGGATCTACCCCTTTGACTTTCACCGGACGGCGTTTGACCGAGGGACATTTTCACCTAGCTGTGATAGGCCCGCCCATAGCAACATCTTAGCACAAGGACCGGGCCCAACAAACCGCAAGATCCCCTCGGTGTTGAACCGATGCCACATTTTTCCAACGTAAGAGGGCCCAGGGCAAAACCTGGTGGCATTGCCACCCCCAGGTCCCCCGTCTCGTCTAACCCTGACACTGTTGACCGAACGGATCTACCCCTTTGACTTTCACTGGATGGGGTTTGACCGAGGGACATTTTCACCTGCCTGTGATAGGCTAGCCCATAGCAACATCTTAGCAGAAGGTCCGGGCCGAAGCCACCGCAAGATTCCCTCGGTACCGATTCGATGCGAAAGTTTCCCAACGTAAGAAGGCCTAGGGCAAGACCTGGCGGCATTGACACCCACCAGGTCCCCCATCCCGTCTAACCCTGACACTGTTGACCGAGCGGATCTACCCCGTCGACTTTCTAAGGACGGGGTTTGACCGAGGGACATTTTCACCTGGCTGTGATCGGCCAGCCCATAGCAACATCTTAGGACAAGGTCGGCCCCAACCCATCACAAGATTCCCTTGGTGTTGACCCGATGCCACATTTTCCAAACGTAAGAGGGCCCAGGGCAAAACCTGGCGGCATTGCCACCCCCAGGTCCCCCGTCCCATCTAACCCTGAAACTGTTGACCGAACGGATCTACCCCTTTGACTTTCACCGGACGGGGTTTGACAGAGGGACATTTTCACCTTGCTATGATAGGCCAGCCCATAGCAACATCTTAGCACAAGTTCGAGGCCCTACAAACCGGAAGATCCCCTCGGTGTCGAACCGATGCCACATTTTCCCAACGTAAGAGGGCCCAGGGGAAAACCTGGCGGCATTGCCACCCCCAGGTCCCCCGTCTCATCTAACCCTGACACTGTTGACCGAATGGATCTACCCCTTTGACTTTCACCGGACGGTGTTTGACCGAGGGACATTTTCACCTGGCTGTGATAGGCCAGCCCATAGCAACATCTTAGCACAAGTTCCGGGCCCAACAAACCGCAAGATCCCCTCGGTGTCAAACCGAAGCCACATTTTTCCAACGTAAGAGGGCCCAGGGCAAAACCGCGCGGCATTGCCACCCCCAGGTCCCCCGTCTCGTCTAACCCTGACACTGTTGACCGAACGGATCTACCCCTTTGACTTTCACTGGACAGGGTTTGACCGAGGGACATTTTCCCCTGGCTATGATAGGCCAGCCCAGAGCAACATCTTAGCACAAGTTCCGGGCCCAAGCCACCGCAAGATTCCCTCGGTACCGAGTCGATGCGAAAGTTTCCCAATGTAAGAGGGCCCAGGGCAAAGACCTCACAACATTGACAGCCACCAAGTCCCCCATCCCGTGTATCCCTAAAACTGTTGACCGAACAGATCTGCCCCTTCGACTTTCACAGGACGGGGTGTGACCGAGGGACATTTTCACCTGGCTGTGATAGGCTAGCCCATAGCAACATCTTAACACAAGGTTGGGCCCAACCCACCAAAAGATTCCCTTGGTGTCGACCCGATGCGACAGTTTCCCAACGTAAGAGGGCCAAGGGAAAGACCTGGCGGCATTGCCACCCCTAGGGCCCCAGTCATGTCTAACCCCTGACACGGTTGATCGAATGGATCTACCCCTTTGACTTTGACCGGACGGGGTTTGACCGAGGGACATTTTCACCTGGCTGTGATAGGCCAGCCCATAGCAACATCTTAGCCCAAGGTCGGGCCCAACCCACCACAAGATTCCCTCAGTGTCGACCCGATGCGACAGTTTCCGAACGTAAGAGGGGCCAGGGAAACACCTGGCGGCATTGCCACCCCTAGGTCCCCGGTCATGTCTAACCCCTGACACTATTGACCGAATGGATCTACACCTTTGACTTTCATCGGACGACGTTTGACCGAGGGACATTTTCACCTAGCTGTGATAGGCCAGGCCATAGCAACATCTTAGCACCAGGACCGGGCCCAACAAACCGCAAGATCCCCTTGGTGTCGAAACGATGCCACATTTTCCCAATGTAAGAGGGCCTAGGGCAAAACCTGGCGGCATTGCTACCACCAGGTCCCCCGTCTTGTCTAACCCTGACAAAGTTGACCGAACGGATCTACTTCTTTGGCTTTCATCGGACTGGGTTTGACCGAGGGAGATTATCACCTCGCTGTGATAGGCCAGCCCATAGCAATATCTTAGCACAAGGTCCGGGCCCAAGCCACCGCAAGATTCCCTCGGTACCGACTCGATGCGAAAGTTTCCCAACGTAAGAGGGCCGAGGGCAAGACCTGGCGGCATTAACACCCACCAGGTCGCCCATCCCGTCTAACCCTGACACTGTTGACCGAACGGATCTACCCCTTCGACTTTCAAAGGACGGGGTTTGACCGAGGGACATTTTCACCTGGGTGTGATCGGCCAGCCCATAGCAACATCTTAGCACAAGGTCGGCCCCAACCCACCACAAGATTCCCTTGGTGTTCACCCGATGCCACATGTTCCAAACGTAAGAGGGCCCAGGGCAAAACCTGGCGACATTGCCACCCCAGGTCCCCTGTCGCATCTAACCCTGAAACTGTTGACCGAACGGACCTACCCCTTTGACTTTCACCGCACGGGGTTTGCCCGAGGGACATTTTCACCTCACTGTGATAGGCCAGCCCATAGCAACATCTTAGCACAAGTTCCAGGCCCAACAAACCGCAAAATCCCCTCGGTGTCGAACCGCTGACACATTTTCCCAACATAAGAGGGCCAAGGGCAAAACCTGGCGGCATTGCCACCCCCAGGTCCCCCGTCTCGTCTAAACCTGACACTATTGACCGAACGGATCTACCCCTTTGACTTTCACTGGACGGTGTTTGACCGAGGGACATTTTCACCTTGCTGCGATAGGCCAACCCATAGCAACATCTTAGCACAAGGTTCGGGCCCAACAAACCGCAAGATCCCCTCGGTGTCGAACTGATGCCACATTTTTGAAACGTAAGAGGGCCCAGGTCAAAACCTCGCGGCATTGCCACCCCCAGGTCCCCCGTCTTGTCTAACCGTAACACTATTGACCGAACGGATCTACCCCCTTTGAGTTTCACCGGACGGGGTTTGACCGAGGGACATTTTCACCTGGCTGTGATAGCCAGCCCATAGCAACATCTTAGCACAAGGTCGGGCCCAACCCACCACAAGATTCCCTCGGTGTCGACCCGATGCGACAGTTTCCGAACGTAAGAGGGCCTAGGGAAAGACCAGGCGGCATTACCGCCCCTAGGTCCCCAGTCACGTCTAACCCCTGACAATGTTGACCGAATGGATCTACCCCTTTGACTTTCACCGGACGACGTTTGATCGAGGGACCTTTTCACCTAGCTGTGATAGGCCAGCCCATAGCAACATCTTAGCACAAGGACCGGGCCCACCAAACCGCAAGATCCCCTCGGTGTCGAACCGATGCCACATTTTCCCAACGTAAGAGGGCCCAGGGCAAAACCTGGCGGCATTGCCACCCCCAGGTCCCCCGTCTCATCTAACCCTGACACTGTTGACCGAACATATCTACCCCTTTGACTTTCACCGGATGGGGTTTGACCGAGGGACATTTTCACCTGGCTGTGATAGGCTAGGCCATAGCAACATCTTAGCACAAGGTCCGGGCCAAAGCTACCGCAAGATTCCCTAGGTACCGACTCGATGCGCAAGTTTCCCAACATAAGAGGGCCTAGGGCAAGACCTGGCGGCATTGAAACCCACCAGGTCCCCCATCCCGTCTAACCGTGACACTATTGACCGAACGGATCTACCCGTTCGACTTTCAAAGGATGGGGTTTGACCGAGGGATATTTTCACCTGGCTGTGATCGGCCAGCCTATAGCAACATCTTAGCACAAGGTCGGCCCCAACCCACCACAAGATTCCCTTGGTGTCGACCCGATGCCACATTTTCCATACGTAAGAGGGCCCAGGGCAAAACCTGGCGGCATTGCCACCCCGAGGTCCCTCGTCGCGTCTAACCCTGAAACTGTTGGCTGAACGGATCTACCCCTTTGACTTTCACCGAACGAGGTTTGACCGGGGACATTTTCACCTTGTTGTGATAGGCCAACCCATAGCAACATCTTAGCACAAGGTCGGGGCCCAACAAACTGCAAGATCCCCTCGGTGTCGAACCGATGCCACATTTTCCCAACGTAAGAGGGCCCAGGGCAAAACGTGGTGGCATTGCCACCCCCAGGTCCCCCGTCTCGTCTAACCCTAACCTTGTTAACTGAATGGATCTACCCCTTTGACTTTCACCGCACGGGGTTTGACCGAGGGACATTTTCACCTGGCTGTTATAGGCCAGCCCATAGCAACATCTTAGCACAAGGTCCAGGCCCAACAAACCACAAGATCCCCTCCGTGTCGAACCAGTGACACATTTTCCCAACATAAGAGGGCCAAGGGCAAAACCTGGCGGCATTGCCACCCCCAGGTCCCCTGTCTCATCTAACCGTGACACTGTTGACCGAACGGATCTACCCCTTTGACTTTCACTGGACGGTGTTTGACCGAGGGACATTTTCACCTGGCTGTGATAGGCCAGCCCATAGCAACATCTTAGCACAAGGTTCGGGCCCAACAAACCGCAAGATCCCCTCGGTGTCGAACTGATGCCACATTTTTGAAACGTAAGAGGGCCCAGGGCAAAACCTCGCGGCATTGCCACCCCCAGGTCCTCCGTCTTGTCTAACCGTGACACTATTGACCGAACGGATCAACCCCTTTGACTTTCACCGGACGGGATTTGACGTAGGGACATTTTCACCTGGCTGTGATAGCCAGCCCATAGCAACATCTTAGCACAAGGTCGGGCCCAACCCACCACAAGATTCCCTCGGTGTCGACCCGATGCGACAGTTTCCGAACGTAAGAGGGCCTAGGGAAAGACCAGGCGGCATTACCGCCCCTAGGTCCCCAGTCACGTCTAACCCCTGACACTGTTGACCAAACGGATCTACCCCTTTGACTTTCACCGGACGACGTTTGATCGAGGGACCTTTTCACCTAGCTGTGATAGGCCAGCCCATAGCAACATCTTAGCACAAGGACCGGGCCCACCAAACCGCAAGATCCCCTCGGTGTCGAACCGATGCCACATTTTCCCAACGTAAGAGGGACCAGGGCAAAACCTGGCGGCATTGCCACCCCCAGGTCTCCCGTCTCATCTAACCCTGACACTATTGACCGAACGTATCTACCCCTTTGACTTTCACCGGATGGGGTTTGACCGAGGGACATTTTCACCTGGCTGTGATAGGCCAGCCCATAGCAACATCTTAGCACAAGGTCCGGGCCAAAGCTACCGCAAGATTCCCTCGGTACCGACTCGATGCGAAAGTTTCCCAACGTAAGAGGGCCTAGGGAAAGACCTGGCGGCATTGACACCCACCAGGTCCCCCATCCCATCTAACCCTGACACTATTGACCGTACGGATCTACCCCTTCGAGTGTCAAAGGATGGGGTTTGACCGAGGGACATTTTCACCTGGCTGTGATCGGCCAGCCTATAGCAACATCTTAGGAGAAGGTCGGCCCCAACCCACCACAAGATTCGCTTGATGTCGACCCGATGCCACATTTTCCAAACGTAAGAGGGCCCAGGACAAGACCTGGCGGCATTGCCACCCCCAGCTCCCTCGTCGCGTCTAACCCTGAAACTGTTGGCTGAACGGATCTACCCCTTTGACTTTCACCGAACGAGGTTTGACCGAGGGACATTTTCACCTTGTTGTTATAGGCCAACCCATAGCAACAACTTAGCACAAGCTCGGGGCCCAACAGACCGCAAGATCCCCTCGGTGTCGAACCGATGCCACATTTTCCCAACGTAAGAGGGCCAGGGCAAAACCTGGTGGCATTGCCACCCCCAGGTCCCCCGTCTCGTCTAACCCTAACACTGTTAACTGAATGGATGTACCCCTTTGACTTTCATCGCACGGGGTTTGACCGAGGGACATTTTCACCTGGGTGTGATAGGCCAGCCCATAGCAACATCTTAGCACAAGGTCCAGGCCCAGCAAACCGCAAGATCCCCTCGGTGTCGAACCAATGCCACATTTTCCCAATGTAAGAGGGCCCAGGTCAAAACCTGTCGGCATTGCCACCCCCAGGTCCCCCGTCTCATCTAACCCTGACACTGTTGACCGAACGGATCTACCCCTTTGACTTTCACCGGACGGGGTTTGCCGAGGGAAATTTTCACCTAGCTGTGATAGGCCAGCCCATAACAACATCTTAGAACAAGGTCGGGCCCAACCCACCACAAGATTCCCTCGGTGTCGATCCGATGTGACAGTTTCCGAACGTAAGAGGGCCTAGGGAATGACTTGGCAGCATTGCCACCCCTAGGTCCCCAGTCATGTCTAACCTCTGACACTGTTGGCCGAACGGATCTACCCCTTTGACTTTCACCGGACGGCATTTGACCGAGGGACATTTTCACCTAGCTGTGATAGGCCCGCCCATAGCAACATCTTAGCACAAGGACCGGGACCAACAAACCGCAAGATCCCCTCGGTGTCGAACCGATGCCACATTTTTCCAACGTAAGAGGGCCCAGGGCAAAACCTTGTGGCATTGCCACCCCCAGGTCCCCCGTCTCGTCTAACCCTGACACTGTTGACCGAACGGATCTACCCCTTTGACTTTCACCGGATGGGGTTTGACCGAGGGACATTTTCACCTGCCTGTGATAGGCTAGCCCATAGCAACATCTTAGCACAAGGTCCGGGCCGAAGCCACCGCAAGATTCCCTCGGTACCGATTCGATGCGAAAGTTTCCCAACGTAAGAAGGCCTAGGGCAAGACCTGGCGGCATTGACACCCACCAGGTCCCCCATCCCGTCTAACCCTGACACTGTTGACCGAGCGGATCTACCCCGTCGACTTTCTAAGGACGGGGTTTGACCGAGGGACATTTTCAACTGGCTGTGATTGGCCAGCCCATAGCAACATCTTAGGACAAGGTCGGCCCCAACCCACCACAAGATTCCCTTGGTGTTGACCCGATGCCACATTTTCCAAACGTAAGAGGGCCCAGGGCAAAACCTGGCGGCATTGCCACCCCCAGGTCCCCCGTCCCATCTAACCCTGAAACTGTTGACCGAACGGATCTACCCCTTTGACTTTCACCGGACGGGGTTTGACCGAGGGACATTTTCACCTTGCTATGATAGGCCAGCCCATAGCAACATCTTAGCACAAGTTCGAGGCCCTACAAACCGGAAGATCCCCTCGGTGTCGAACCGATGCCACATTTTCCCAACGTAAGAGGGCCCAGGGGAAAACCTGGCGGCATTGCCACCCCTAGGTCCCCCGTCTCGTCTAACCCTGACACTGTTGACCGAATGGATCTACCCCTTTGACTTTCACCGGACGGTGTTTGACTGAGGGACATTTTCACCTGGCTGTGATAGGCCAGCCCATAGCAACATCTTAGCACAAGTTCCGGGCCCAACAAACCGCAAGATCCCCTCGGTGTCGAACCGAAGCCACATTTTTCCAACGTAAGAGGGCCCAGGGCAAAACCGCGCGGCATTGCCACCCCCAGGTGCCCCATCTCGTCTAACCCTGACACTGTTGACCGAACGGATCTACCCCTTTGACTTTCACTGGACAGGGTTTGACCGAGGGACATTTTCCCCTGGCTATGATAGGCCAGCCCAGAGCAACATCTTAGCACAAGTTCCGGGCCCAAGCCACCGCAAGATTCCCTCGGTACCGAGTCGATGCGAAAGTTTCGCAATGTAAGAGGGCCCAGGGCAAAGACCTCACAGCATTGACAGCCACCAAGTCCCCCATCCCATGTATCCCTAAAACTGTTGACCGAACGGATCTGCCCCTTCGACTTTCACAGGACGGGGTGTGACCGAGGGACATTTTCACCTGGCTGTGATAGGCTAGCCCATAGCAACATCTTAACACAAGATCGGGCCCAACCCACCAAAAGATTCCCTCGGTGTCGACCCGATGCGACAGTTTCCGAACGTAAGAGGGCCTAGGGAAAGACCTGGCGGCATTGCCACCCCTAGGGCCCCAGTCATGTCTAACCCCTGACACGGTTGACCGAATGGATCTACCCCTTTGACTTTCACCGGACGGGGTTTGACCGAGGGACATTTTCACCTGGCTGTGATAGGCCAGCCCATAGCAACATCTTAGCACAAGGTCGGGCCCAACCCACCACAAGATTCCCTCGATGTCGACCCGATGCGACAGTTTCCGAACGTAAGAGGGGCCAGGGAAACACCTGGCGGCATTGCCAACCCTAGGTCCCCGGTCATGTCTAACCCCTGACACTATTGACTGAATGGATCTACACCTTTGACTTTCATCGGACGACGTTTAACCGAGGGACATTTTCACCTAGCTGTGATAGGCCAGCCCATAGCAACATCTTAGCACCAGGACCGGGCCCAACAAACCGCAAGATCCCCTTGGTGTCGAAACGATGCCACATTTTCCCAATGTAAGAGGGCCTAGGGCAAAACCTGGCAGTATTGCTACCACGAGGTCCCCCGTCTTGTCTAACCCTGACAAAGTTGACCGAACGGATCTACCTCTTTGGCTTTCACCGGACGGGGTTTGACCGAGGGAGATTATCACCTCGCTGTGATAGGCCAGCCCATAGCAATATCTTAGCACAAGGTCCGGGCCCAAGCCACCGCAAGATTCCCTCGGTACCGACTCGATGCGAAAGTTTCCAACGTAAGAGGGCCGAGGGCAAGACCTGGTGGCATTGACACCCACCAGGTCCCCCATCCCGTCTAACCCTGACACTGTTGACCGAACGGATCTACCCCTTCGACTTTCAAAGGACGGGGTTTGACCGAGGGACATTTTCACCTGGGTGTGATCGGCCAGCCCATAGCAACATCTTAGCACAAGGTCGGCCCCAACCCACCACAAGATTCCCTTGGTGTTGACCCGATGCCACATGTTCCAAACGTAAGAGGGCCCAGGGAAAAACCTGGCGACATTGCCACCCCAGGTCCCCTATCGCATCTAACCCTGAAACTGTTGACCGAACGGACCTACCCCTTTGACTTTCACCGGACGGGGTTTGCCCGAGGGACATTTTCACCTCACTGTGATAGGCCAGCCCATAGCAACATCTTAGCACAAGTTCCAGGCCCAACAAACCGCAAAATCCCCTCGGTGTCCAACCGATGACACATTTTCCCAACATAAGAGGGCCAAGGGCAAAACCTGGCGGCATTGCCACCCCCAGGTCCCCCGTCTCGTCTAAACCTGACACTATTGACCGAACGGATCTACCCCTTTGACTTTCACTGGACGGTGTTTGACCGAGGGACATTTTCACCTTGCTGTGATAGGCCAACCCATAGCAACATCTTAGCACAAGGTTCGGGCCCAACAAACCGCAAGATCCCCTCGGTGTCGAACTGATGCCACATTTTTGAAACGTAAGAGTGCCCAGGTCAAAACCTCGCGGCATTGCCACCCCCAGGTCCCCCGTCTTGTCTAACCGTAACACTATTGACCGAACGGATCTACCCCTTTGACTTTCACCGGACGGGGTTTGACCGAGGGACATTTTCACCTGGCTGTGATAGCCAGCCCATAGCAACATCTTAGCACAAGGTCGGGCCCAACCCACCACAAGATTCCCTCAGTGTCGACCCGATGCGACAGTTTCCGAACGTAAGAGGGCCTAGGGAAAGACCAGGCGGCATTACCGCCCCAAGGTCCCCAGTCACGTCTAACCCCTGACACTGTTGACTGAATGGATCTATCCCTTTGACTTTC
This sequence comes from Hordeum marinum, assembly GCA_022496015.1. Classification (NCBI taxonomy): domain Eukaryota; kingdom Viridiplantae; phylum Streptophyta; class Magnoliopsida; order Poales; family Poaceae; genus Hordeum; species Hordeum marinum. Next base: position 475,924,730 of record CM039678.1, read on the forward strand.
ACCGGACAACGTTTGATCGAGGGACCTTTTCACCTAGCTGTGATAGGCCAGCTCATAGCAACATCTTAGCACAAGGACCGGGCTCACCAAACCGCAAGATCCCCTCGGTGTCGAACCGATGCCACATTTTCCCAACGTAAGAGGGCCCAGGGCAAAACCTAGCGGCATTGCCACCCCCAGGTCCCCCGTCTCATCTAACCCTGACACTGTTGACCGAACATATCTACCCCTTTGACTTTCACCGGATGGGGTTTGACCGAGGGACATTTTCACCTGGCTGTGATAGGCCAGCCCATAGCAACATCTTAGCACAAGGTCCGGGCCAAAGCTACCGCAAGATTCCCTCGGTACCGACTCGATGCGCAAGTTTCCCAACATAAGAGGGCCTAGGGCAAGACCTGGCGGCATTGACACCCACCAGGTCCCCCATCCCGTCTAACCCTGACACTATTGACCGAACGGATCTACCCCTTCGACTTTCAAAGGATGGGGTTTGACCGAGGGATATTTTCACCTGGCTGTGATCGGCCAGCCCATAGCAACATCTTAGGACAAGGTCGGCCCCAACCCACCACAAGATTCCCTTGGTGTCGACACGATGCCACATTTTCCAAACGTAAGAGGGCCCAGGGCAAAACCTGGCGGCATTGCCACCCCCAGGTCCCTCGTCGCGTCTAACCCTGAAACTGTTGGCTGAACGGATCTACCCCTTTGACTTTCACCGAACGAGGTTTGACCGAGGGACATTTTCACCTTGTTGTGATAGGCCAACCCATAGCAACATCTTAGCACAAGGTCGGGGCCCAACAAACTGCAAGATCCCCTCGGTGTCGAACCGATGCCACATTTTCCCAACGTAAGAGGGCCCAGGGAAAAACGTTGTGGCATTGCCACCCCCAGGTCCCCCGTCTCGTCTAACCCTAACCTTGTTAACTGAATGGATCTACCCCTTTGACTTTCACCGCACGGGGTTTGACCGAGGGACATTTTCACCTGGCTGTTATAGGCCAGCCCATAGCAACATCTTAGCACAAGGTCCAGGCCCAACAAACCACAAGATCCCCTCCGTGTCGAACCAATGCCACATTTTCCCAATGTAAGAGGGCCTAGGGCAAAACCTGTCGGCATTGCCACCCCCAGGTCCCCCGTCTCATCTAACCCTGACACTGTTGACCGAACGGATCTACCGCTTTGACTTTCACCGGACGGGGTTTGACCGAGGGAAATTTTCACCTAGCTGTGATAGGCCAGCCCATAACAACATCTTAGCATAAGGTCGGGCCCAACCCACCACAAGATTCCCTCGGTGTCGATCTGATGTGATAGTTTCCGAACGTAAGAGGGCCCAGGGAATGACCTGGCAGCGTTCGCACGCCTAGGTCCCCAATCATGTCTAACCTCAGACACTGTTGACCGAACGGATCTACCCCTTTGACTTTCACCGGACGGCGTTTGACCGAGGGACATTTTCACCTAGCTGTGATAGGCCCGCCCATAGCAACATCTTAGCACAAGGACCGGGCCCAACAAACCGCAAGATCCCCTCGGTGTCGAACCGATGCCACATTTTTCCAACGTAAGAGGGCCCAGGGCAAAACCTGGTGGCATTGCCACCCCCAGGTCCCCCGTCTCGTCTAACCCTGACACTGTTGACCGAACGGATCTACCCCTTTGACTTTCACCGGATGGGGTTTGACCGAGGGACATTTTCACCTGCCTGTGATAGGCTAGCCCATAGCAACATCTTAGCACAAGGTCCGGGCCCAAGCCACCGCAAGATTCCCTCGGTACCGATTCGATGCGAAAGTTTCCCAACGTAAGAACGCCTAGGGCAAGACCTGGCGGCATTGACACCCACCAGGTCCCCCATCCCGTCTAACCCTGACACTGTTGACCGAGCGGATCTACCCCGTCGACTTTCTAAGGACGGGGTTTGACCGAGGGACATTTTCACCTGGCTGTGATCGGCCAGCCCATAGCAACATCTTAGGACAAGGTCGGCCCCAACCCACCACAAGATTCCCTTGGTGTTGACCCGATGCCACATTTTCCAAACGTAAGAGGGCCCAGGGCAAAACCTGGCGGCATTGCCACCCCCAGGTCCCCCGTCCCATCTAACCCTGAAACTGTTGACCGAACGGATCTACCCCTTTGACTTTCACCGGACGGGGTTTGACCAAGGGACATTTTTACCTTGCTGTGATAGGCCAGCCCATAGCAACATCTTAGCACAAGTTCGAGGCCCTACAAATCGGAAGATCCCCTCGGTGTCGACCCGATGCGACAGTTTCCGAACGTAAGAGGGGCCAGGGAAACACCTGGCGGCATTGCCACCCTAGGTCCCCGGTCATGTCTAACCCCTGACACTATTGACCGAATGGATCTACCCCTTTGACTTTCACCGGACGACGTTTGACCAAGGGACATTTTCACCTAGCTGTGATAGGCCAGCCCATAGCAACATCTTAGCACCAGGACCGGGCCCAACAAACCGCAAGATCCCCTTGTTGTCGAAACGATGCCACATTTTCCCACTGTAAGAGGGCCCAGGGCAAAACCTGGCGGCATTGCTACCACCAGGTCCCCCGTCTTGTCTAACCCTGACAAAGTTGACCGAACGGATCTACCTCTTTGGCTTTCACGGGACGGGGTTTGGCCGAGGGAGATTAGCACCTCGCTGTGATAGGCCAGCCCATAGCAACATCTTAGCACAAGGTCCGGGCCCAAGCCACCGCAAGATTCCCTCGGTACCGACTCGATGCGAAAGTTTGCCAACATAAGAGGGCCGAGGGCAAGACCTGGCGGCATTGACACCCCCCAGGTCCCCCATCCCGTCTAACCCTGACACTGTTGACCGAACGGATCTACCCCTTCGACTTTCAAAGGACGGGGTTTGACCGAGGGACATTTTCACCTGGGTGTGATCGGCCAGCCCATAGCAATATCTTAGCACAAGGTCGGTCCCAACCCACCACAAGATTCCCTTGGTGTTGACCCGATGCCACATGTTCCAAACGTAAGAGGGCCCAGGGCAAAACCTGGCGACATTGCCACCCCAGGTCCCCCGTCGCATCTAACCCTGAAACTGTTGACCGAACGGATCTACCCCTTTGACTTTCACCGGACGGGGTTTGCCCGAGGGACATTTTCACCTCACTGTGATAGGCCAGCCCATAGCAACATCTTAGCACAAGTTCCAGGCCCAACAAACCGCAAAATCCCCTCGGTGTCGAACCAATGACACATTTTCCCAACATAAGAGGGCCAAGGGAAAACCTGGCGGCATTGCCACCCCCAGGTCCCCCGTCTAGTCTAAACCTGACACTATTGACCGAACGGATCTACTCCTTTGACTTTCACCGGATGGGGTTTGACCGAGGGACATTTTCACCTGGCTATGATAGCCAGCCCATAGCAACATCTTAGCACAAGGTCGGGCCCAACCCACCACAAGATTCCCTCGGTGTCGACCCGATGCGACAATTTCCGAACGTAAAAGGGCCTAGGGAAAGACCAGGCGGCATTACCGCCCCTAGGTCCCCAGTCACGTCTAACCCCTGACACTGTTGACCGAACGGATCTACCCCTTTGACTTTCACCGGACGACGTTTGATCGAGGGACCTTTTCACCTAGCTGTGATAGGCCAGCCCATAGCAACATCTTAGCACAAGGACCGGGCCCACCAAACCGCAAGATCCCCTCGGTGTCGAACCGATGCCACATTTTCCCAACGTAAGAGGGCCCAGGGCAAAACCTGGCGGCATTGCCACCCCCAGGTCCCCCGTCTCGTCTAACCCTGACACTGTTGACTGAACGTATCTACCCCTTTGACTTTCACCAGATGGGGTTTGACCGAGGGACATTTTCACCTGGCTGTGATAGGCCATCCCATAGCAACATCTTAGCACAAGGTCTGGGCAAAGCTACCGCAAGATTCCCTCGGTACCGACTCGATGCAAAAGTTTCCCAACGTAAGAGGGCCTAGGGCAAGACCTGGCGGCATTGACACCCACCAGGTCCCTCATCCCGTCTAACCCTGACACTATTGATTGAACGGATCTACCCCTTCGACTTTCAAAGGATGGGGTTTGACCGAGGGACATTTTCACCTGGCTGTGATCGGCCAGCCTATAGCAACATCTTAGCACAAGGTCGACCCCAACCCACCACAAGATTCCCTTGGTGTCGACCCGATGCCACATTATCCAAACGTAAGAGGGCCCAGGGAAAAACCTGGCGGCATTGACACCCCCAGGTCCCTCGTCCCGTCTAACCCTGAAACTGTTGGCTGAACGGATCTACCCCTTTGACTTTCACCGAACGAGGTTTGACCGAGGGACATTTTCACCTTGTTGTGATAGGCCAACCCATAGCAACATCTTAGCACAAGGACGGGGCCCAACAAACCGCAAGATCCCCTCGGTGTCGAACCGATGCCACATTTTCCCAACATAAGAGGCTCCAGGGCAAAACCTGGTGGCATTGCCACCCCCAGGTCCCCAGTCTCGTCTAACCCTAACACTGTTAACTGAATGGATCTACCCCTTTCACTTTCACCGCACGGGGTTTGACCGAGTAACATTTTCACCTGGCTGTGATAGGCCAGCCCATAGCAACATCTTAGCACAAGGTCGGGCCCAACCCACCACAAGATTCCTTTGGTGTCGATTCGATGTGACAGTTTCCGAACGTAAGAGGGCCCAGGGAATGACCTGGCAGCATTGCCACCCCTAGGTCCCCAGTCATGTCTAACCCCTGACACTGTTGACCGAACGGATCTACCCCTTTGACTTTCACCGGACAGCGTTTGACCGAGGGACATTTTGACCTAGCTGTGATAGGCCCGCCCATAGCAACATCTTAGCACAAGGACCGGGCCCAACAAACCGCAAGATCCCCTCGGTGTCGAACCGATGCCACATTTTTCCAACGTAAGAGGGCCCAGGGCAAAACCTGGTCGCATTGCCACCCCCAGGTCCCCCGTCTCGCCTAACCCTGACACTGTTGACCGAACGGATCTACCCCTTTGACTTTCACCGGATGGGGTTTGACCGAGGGACATTTTCACCTGCCTGTGATAGGCTAGCCCATAGCAACATCTTATCACAAGGTCCGGGCCCAAGCCACCGCAAGATTCCCTCGGTAGCGATTCGATGCGAATGTTTCCCAACGTAAGAAGGCCAAGGGCAAGACCTGGCGGCATTGACACCCACCAGGTGCCCCATCCCGTCTAACCCCGACACTGTTGACCGAGCGGATCTACCCCGTCGACTTTCAAAGGACGGGGTTTGACCGAGGGACATTTTCACCTGGCTGTGATCGGCCAGCCCATAGCAACATCTTAGCACAAGGTCGGCCCCAACCCACCACAAGATTCCCTTGGTGTTGACCCGATGCCACATGTTCCAAACGTAAGAGGGCCCAGGGCAAAACCTGGCGACATTGCCACCCCAGGTCCCCCATCGCATCTAACCCTGAAACTGTTGACCGAACGGATCTACCCCTTTGACTTTCACTGGACGGGGTTTGCCCGAGGGACATTTTCACCTCACTATGATAGGCCAGCCCATAGCAACATCTTAGCAAAAGTTCCAGGCCCAACAAACCGCAAGATCCCCTCGGTGTCGAACCGATGACACATTTTCCCAACATAAGAGGGCCAAGGGCAAAACCTGGCGACATTGCCACCCCCAGGTCCCCCGTCTCGTCTAAACCTGACACTATTGACCGAACGGATCTACCCCTTTGACTTTCACTGGACGGTGTTTGACCGAGGGACATTTTCACCTGGCTGTGATAGGCCAACCCATAGCAACATCTTAGCACAAGGTTCGGGCCCAACAAACCGCAAGATCCCCTCGGTGTCGAACTGATGCCACATTTTTGAAACATAAGAGGGCCCAGGGCAAAACCTCGCGGCATTGCCACCGCCAGGTCCCCCGTCTTGTCTAACCGTGACACTATTGACCGAACGGATCTACCCCTTTGACTTTCACCGGACGGGGTTTGACCGAGGGACATTTTCACCTGGCTGTTATAGCCAGCCCATAGCAACATCTTAGCACAAGGTCGGGCCCAACCCACCACAAGATTCCCTCGGTGTCGACCCGATGCGACAGTTTCCGAACGTAAGAGGGCCTAGGGAAAGACCTGGCGACATTGCCACCCCTAGGTCCCCAGTCACGTCTAACCCGTGACACGGTTGACCGAATGGATCTACCCCTTTGACTTTCACCGGACGGGGTTTGACCGAGGGACATTTTCATCTAGGTGTGATAGGCCAGCCCATAGCAACATCTTAACACAAGGTCGGGCCAACCCACCACAAGATTCCCTCGGTGTCGACCCGATGCGACAGTTTCCGAACGTAAGAGGGGCCAGGGAAAGACCTGGCGGCATTGCCACCCCTAGGACCCCGGTCATGTCTAACCCCTGACACTATTGACCGAATGGATCTACCCCTTTGACTTTCACCGGACGACGTTTGACCGAGGGACATTTTCACCTAGCTGTGATAGGCCAGCCCATAGCAACATCTTAGCACAAGGACCGGGCCCAAGAAACCGCAAGATCCCCTTGGTGAAGAAACGATGCCACATTTTCCCAATGTAAGAGGGCCCAGGGCAAAACCTGGCGGCATTGCTACCACCAGGTCCCCCGTCTTGTCTAACCCTGACAAAGTTGACCGAACGGATCTACCTCTTTGGCTTTCACCGGACGGGGTTTAACCGAGGGAGATTATCACCTCGCTATGATAGGCCTGCCCATAGCAACATCTTAGCACAAGGTCCGGGCCCAAGCCACCGTAAGATTCCCTCGGTACCGACTCGATGTGAAAGTTTCCCAACTTAAGAGGGCCTAGGGCAAGACCTGGCGGCATTGACACACACCAGGTCCCCCATCCCGTCTAACCCTGACACTGTTGACCGAACGGATCTACCCCTTCGACTTTCAAAGGACGGGGTTTGACCGAGGGACATTTTCACCTAGGTGTGATCGGCCAGCCCATAGCAACATCTTAGCACAAGGTCGGCCCCAACCCACGACAAGATTCCCTTGGTGTTGACCTGATGCCACATGTTCCAAACGTAAGAGGGCCCAGGGCAAAACCTGGCGACATTGCCACCCCAGGTCCCCCGTCGCATCTAACCCTGAAATTGTTGACCGAACGGATCTACCCCTTTGACTTTCACCGGACGGGGTTTGCCCGAGGGACATTTTCACCTCACTGTGATAGGCCAGCCCATAGCAACATCTTAGCACAAGGTCGGCCCCAACCCACGACAAGATTCCCTTGGTGTTGACCTGATGCCACATGTTCCAAACGTAAGAGGGCCCAGGGCAAAACCTGGCGGCATTGCCACCCCTAGGTCCCCCGTCCCATCTAACCCTGAAACTGTTGACCGAACGGATCTACCCCTTTGCCTTTCACCGGACGGGGTTTGACCGAGGGACATTTTCACCTCGCGGTGATAGGCCAACCCATAGCAACATCTTAGCACAAGTTCCAGGCCCAACAAACCGCAAGATCCCCTCGGTGTCGAATCGATGCCACATTTTCCCAACGTAAGAGGGCCCAGGGCAAAACCTGGCGGCATTGCCACCCCCAGATCCCCCGTCTCGTCTAACCCTAACAGTGTTGATCGAACGGATCTACCCCTTTGACTTTCACCGGACGACATTTGATCGAGGGACCTTTTCACATAGCTGTGATAGGCCAGCCCATAGCAACATCTTAGCACAAGGACCAGGCCCAACAAACCGCAAGATCCCCTCTGTGTAGAACCGATGCCACATTTGCCCAAGGTAAGAGGGCCCAGGGCAAAACCTGGTGGCATTGCCACCCCCAGGTCCCTCGTCTCGTCTAACCCTGACACTGTTGACCGAACGTATCTACCCCTTTGACTTTCACCGGATGGGGTTTGATCGAGGGGCATTTCACCTAGCAGTGATAGGCCAGCCCATAGCAACATCTTAGCACAAGGTCCGGGCCCAAGCTACCACAAGATTCCCTCGGTACCGACTCGATGCGAAAGTTTCCCAACGTAAGAGGGCCTAGGGCAAGACTTGGCGGCATTGACACCCACCAGGTCCCCCATCCCATCTAACCCTGACACTATTGACCGAACGGATCTACCCCTTCGACTTTCAAAGGATGGGGTTTGACCGAGGGACATTTGCACCTGGCTGTGATCAGCCAGCCCATAGCAACATCTTAGCACAAGGTCGGCCCCAACCCACCACAAGATTCCCTTGGTGTCGACCCGATGCCACATTTTCCAAACATAAGAGGGCCGAGGGCAAAACCTGGTGGCATTGCCACCCCCAGGTCCCCCGTCTCGTCTAACCCTAACACTATTGACCGAACGGATCTACCCCTTTGACTTTCACCGTACGGGGTTTGACCGAGGGACATTTTCACCTGGTTGTGATAGGCCAGCCCATAGCAACATCTTAGCACGGTCCAGGCCCAACAAACCGCAAGATCCCTTTGGTGTCGAACCAATGCCACATTTTCCCAATGTAAGAGGGCACAGGGCAAAACCTGTCGGCATTGCCACCCCCAGGTCCCCCGTCTCGTCTAACCCTGACACTGTTAACCGAATGGATCTACCCCTTTAACTTTCACCAGAAGGGGTTTGACCGAGGGAGATTTTCACCAGGCTGTCATAGGCCAGCCCATAGCAACATCTTAGCACAAGGTCGGGCCCAACCCACCACAAGATTCCCTCGGTGTCGATCCGATGCGACAGTTTCCGAATGTAAGAGGGCCCAGGGAATGACCTGGCAGCATTGTCACCCCTAGGTCCCAGTCATGTCTAACCCCTGACACTGTTCACCGAACGGATCTACCCCTTTGACTTTCACCGGACGGTGTTTGACCGACGGACATTTTCACCAAGCTGTGATAGGCCCGCCCATAGCAACATCTTAGCACAAGGACCGGGCCCAATAAACCGCAAGATCCCCTCGGTGTCGAACCGATGCCACATTTTCCCAACATAAGAGGGCCTAGGGCAAAACCTGGTGGCATTGCCACCCCCAAGTCCCCCGTCTCGTCTAAACTTGACACTGTTGACCGAACGGATCTACCCCTTTGACTTTCACCGGATGGGGTTTGACCGAGGGACATTTTCAACTGGCTATGATAGGCCAGCCCATAGCAACATCTTAGCACAAGGTCCGGCACAAGCCACCGCAAGATTCCCTCGGTAGCGACTCGAAGTTTCCCAACGTAAGAGGTCCTAGGGGAAGACCTGGCGGCATTGACACCCACCAGGTTCCCCATCCCGTCTAACCCTGACATTGTTGACCGAACGGATCTACCCCTTCGACCTTCAAAGGACGGGGTTTGACGGAGGGACAGTTTCACCTGGCTGTGATCGGCCAGCCCATAGCAACATCTTAGCACAAGGTCGGCCCCAACCCACCACAAGATTCCCTTGGTGTCGACCCGATGCCACATTTTCCAACCGTAAGAGGGCCCAGGGCAAAACCTGGCGGCATTGCCACCCCCAGGTCCCTCTTCCCGTCTTACCCTGAAACTGTTTGCCGAACGGATCTACCCCTTTGACTTTCACCGAACGGGGTTTGACCGAGGTACATTTTCACCTTGCTATGATAGGCCAGCCCATAGCAACATCTTAGCACAAGGTTGGGGCCCAACAAACCGCAAGATCCCCTCGGTGTTGACCCGATGCCACATGTTCCCAACGTAAGAGGGCGCAGGGAAAAACCTGGTGGCATTGCCACCCCTAGGTCCCCCATCTCATCTAATCCTAATACTTTTGACCGAATGGATCTACCCCTTTGACTTTCACCGCACGGGGTTTGACCGAGGGACATTTTCACCTGGCTGTGATAGGCCAGCCCATAGCAACATCTTAGCACAAGGTCCAGGCCCAACAAACCACAAGATCCCCTCGGTGTCGAACCAATGCCACATTTTCCCAATGTAAGAGGGCCCAGGGCAAAACTTGTCGGCATTGCCACCCCCAGGTTCCCCGTCTCGTCTAACCCTGACACTGTTGACCGAACGGATCTACCCCTTTGACTCTCATGGGACGGGGTTTGACCGAGGGACATTTTCACCTGGCTGTGATAGGCCAGCCCATAACAACATCTTAGCACAAGGTCGGGCCCAACCCACCACAAGATTCCCTCGGGGTCGATCCAATGCGACAGTTTCCGAATGTAAGAGGGCCCAGGGAATGACATGGCAGCATTGCCACCCCTAGGTCCCCAGTCATGTCTAACCCCTGACACTGTTGACCGAACGGATCTACCCCTTTGACTTTCACCGGACGGCGTTTGATCGAGGGACATTTTCACCTAGCTGTGATAGGCCCGCCCATAGCAACATCTTAGCACAAGTTCCAGGCCCAACAAACCGCAAGATCCCCTCGGTGTCGAACCAATGCCACATTTTCCCAATGTAAGAGGGCCCAGGGCAAAACTTGTCGGCATTGCCACCCCTAGGTCCCCCGTCTCGTCTAACCCTGACACTGTTGACCGAATGGATCTACCCCTTTGACTTTCACCGGACGGGGTTTGACCGAGGGACATTTTCACCTGGCTGTGATAGGCTAGCCCATAACAACATCTTAGCACAAGGTCGGGCCCAACCCACCACAAGATTCCCTCGGGGTCGATCCGATGCGACAGTTTCCGAACGTAAGAGGGCCCAGGGAATGACCTGGCAGCATTGCCACCCCTAGGTCCCCAGTCATGTCTAACCCCAGACACTGTTGACCGAATGGATCTACCCCTTTGACTTTCACCGGACGGTGTTTGACTGAGGGACATTTTCACCTAGCTGTGATAGGCCCGCCCATAGCAACATCTTAGCAGAAGTTCCAGGCCCAACAAACCGGAAGATCCCCTCGGTGTCGAACCGATGCCACATTTTCCCAAGGTAAGAGGGCCCAGGGCAAAACCTGGCGGCAAATCCACCCCCAGGTCCCCCGTCTCGTCTAACCCTGACACTGTTGACCGAACGGATCTACCCCTTTGACTTTCACCGGACGGGGTTTGACCGAGGGACATTTTCACCTCGCTGTGATAGGCCAGCCCATAGCAACATATTAGCACAAGGACCGGGCCCAACAAACCGCAAGATCCCCTCGGTGTCGAACCGATGCCACATTTTCCCAATGTAAGAGGGCCCAGGGCAAAACCTAGCGGTATTGCCACCCCAAGGTCCCCCGTCTCGTCTAACCCTGACACTGTTGACCGAACGGATCTACCCCTTTGACTTTCAGCAGACAGGGTTTGACCGAGGGACATTTTCACCTGGCTGTGATAGGCCAGCCCATAGCAACATCTTAGCACAAGGTCCGGGCCCAAGCCACCGCAAGATTCCTTCGGTACCGACTCGATGCGAAAGTTTCCGAACTTAAGAGGGGCCAAGGAAAGACCTGGCGGCATTGCCACTCCAAGGTCCCCAGTCACGTCTAACCCCTGACACTGTTGACCGAACGGATCTACACCTTTGACTTTCACCGGACGACGTTTGACCGAGGGACATTTTCACCTAGCTGTGATAGGCCAGCCCATAGCAACATATTAGCACAAGGACCAGGCCCAAGAATCCGCAAGATCCCCTCAGTGTCGAAATGATGCCACATTTTGCCAACGTAAGAGGGCCCAGGGAAAAACCTTGCAGCATTGCCACCCCCAGGTCCCCCGTCTTGTCTAACCGTGACAATGTTGACTGAACGGATCTACCCCTTTAGCTTTCACCGGACGGGGTTTGACCGAGGGAGATTTTCACCTTGATGTGATAGGCCAGCCCATAGCAACATCTTAGCACAAGGTCCGGGCCCAAGAGACCGCAAGATTCCCTCGGTACCGATTCGATGCGAAAGTTTCCCAACGTAAGAGGGCCTAGGGCAAGACCTGGCGGCATTGACACCCACCAGGTCCCCCATCGCGTCTAACCCTGACACTGTCGACCGAGTGGATCTACCCCTTTGACTTTCAAAGGACGGGATTTGACCGAGGGACATTTTCACCTGGGTGTGATCGGCCAGCCCATAGCAACATCTTAGCACAAGGTCGGCCCCAACCCACCACAAGATTCCCTTGGTGTTGACCCGATGCCACATTTTCCAAACGTAAGAGGGCCTAGGTCAAAACCTGGCGGCATTGCCACCCCTAGGTCCCCCATCCAATCTAACCCTGAAACTGTTGACCGAACGGATCTACGCCTTTGACTTTCACCGGACGGCGTTTGACCGAGGGACATTTTCACCTCGCGGTGATAGGCCAGCCCATAGCAACATCTTAGCACAAGTTCCAGGCCCAACAAACCGGATGATCCCCTCGGTGTCGAACCGATGCCACATTTTCCCAACGTAAGAGGGCCCAGGGCAAAACCTGGCGGCATTGCCACCCCCAGGTCCCCCGTCTCGTCTAACCCTGACACTGTTAACCGAACGGATCTACCCCTTTGATTTTCACTGGACGGTGTTTGACCGAGGGACATTTTCACCTGGCTATGATAGGCCAGCCCATAGCAACATCTTAGCACAAGGTCCAGGCCCAAAAAACCACAAGATCCCCTCGGTGTCGAACCAATGCCACATTTTCACAATGTAAGAGGGCCAGGGAAAACCTGTCGGCATTGCCACCCCCAGGTCCCCCGTCTCGTCTAACCCTGACATTGTTGACCGAACGGATCTACCCCTAAGACTTTCACCGGACGGGGTTTGACCGAGTGACATTTTCACCTCGGTGTGATAGGACAGCCCATAGCAACATCTTAGCACAAGGTCGGGCCCAACCCACCACAAGATTCCCTCGGTGTCGACCCGATGCGACAGTTTCCGAACGTAAGAGGGCCTAGGGAAAGATTAGGCAGCATTGCTGCCCCTAGGTCCCCAGTCACGTCTAACCCCTTACACTGTTGACCGAACGGATCTACCCCTTTCACTTTCACCGGACGGCGTTTGATCGAGGGACCTTTTCACCTAGCTGTGGTAGGCCAGCCCATAGCAACATCTTAGCACAAGGACCGGGCCCAAACCGCAAGATCCCCTCGGTGTCGAACCGATGCCACATTTTCCCAACGTAAGAGGGCCCAGGGCAAAACCTGGCGGCATTGCCACCCCTAGGTCTCCCGTCTCGTCTAACCCTGACACTTTTGACCGAACGTATCTACCCCTTTGACTTTCACCGGATGGGGTTTGACCAAGGGACATTTTCACCTGGTTGTGACATGCCAGCCCATAGCAACATCTTAGCACAAGGTCCAGGCCCAAGCTACCACAAGATTCCCTCGGTACCGACTCGATGCGAAAGTTTCCCAACGTAAGATGGCCTAGGGCAAGAGCTGGCGGCATTGACACCCACCAGGTCCCCCATCCTGTCTAACCTTGACACTGTTAACCAAGCGGATCTACCCCTTAGACTTTCAAAGGACGGGGTTTGACCGAGGGACATTTTCACCTCGGTGTGATCGGCCAGCCCGTAGCAACATCTTAGCACAAGGTGGGCCCCAACCCATCACAAGATTCCCTTGGTGTTGACCCGATGCCACATTTTCCAAACGTAAGAGGGCCCAGGGCAAAACCTGGCAGCATTGCCACCACCAGGTCCCCCATCCAATCTAACCCTGAAACTGTTGACCGAAACCATCTACCCCTTTGACTTTCACCGGACGGGGTTTGCCCGAGGGACATTTTCACCTCGCTGTGATAGGCCAGCCCAGAGCAACATCTTAGCACAAGTTCCAGGCCCAACAAACCGCAAGATCCCCTCGGTGTCGAACCGATGCCACATTTTCCCAACGTAAGAGGGCCCAGGGCAAAACCTGGCGGCATTGTTACCCCCAGGTCCCCCATCTCGTCTAACCCTGACACTGTTGACCGAGGGACATTTTCACCTTGTTGTTATAGGCCAACCCATAGCAACAACTTAGCACAAGCTCGGGGCCCAACAAACCGCAAGATCCCCTCGGTGTCGAACCGATGCCACATTTTCCTAACGTTAGAGGGCCCAGGGCAAAACCTAGCGGCATTGCCACCCCTAGGTCCTGCATCTCGTCTAACCCTAACATTGTTGACCGAACGGATCTACCCCTTTGACTTTCACCGGACGGTGTTTGACCGAGGGAAATTTTCACCTGGCTGTGATAGGCCAGCCCATAGCAACATCTTAGCACAAGGTCCGGGCCCAACAAACCGCAAGATCCCGTCGGTGTCGAACCGATGCCACATTTTTCCAACGTAAGAGGGCCTAGGGTAAGACCTGGCGGCATTGACACCCACTAGGTCCCCCATCCCGTCTAACCCTGACACTATTGGCCGGACGGATCTACCCCTTCGACTTTCAAAGGATGGGGTCTGACCGAGGGACATTTTCACCTGGCTGTGATCGGCCAGCCCATAGCAACATCTTAGCACAAGGTCGGCCCCGACCCACCACAAGATTCCCTTGGTGTCGACCCGATGCCACATTTTCCAAACGTAAGAGGGCCCAGGGAAAAACCTGGCGGCAATGCCACCCCCAGGTCCCTCGTCCCGTCTAACCCTAAAACTGTTGGCCAAACGGATCTACCTCTTTGAATTTCACCGGACGGGGTTTGACCGAGGGACATTTTCACCTTGCTATGACAGGCCAGCACATAGCAACATCTTAGCACAAGGTCGGGGTCAAAGAAACCGCAAGATCCCCTCGGTGTCGAACCGATGCCACATGTTCCCAACATAAGAGGGCCCAGGGAAAAACCTGGTGGCATTGCCACCCCCAGGTCCCCCGTCTCGTCTAATCCTAACACTTTTGACCGAATGGATATACCCCTTTGACTTTCACCGCACGGGGTTTGACCGAGGGACATTTTCACCTCGCTGTGATAGGCCAGCCCAGAGCAACCTCTTAGCACAAGTTCCAGGCCCAACAAACCGCAAGATCCCCTCGGTGTCGAACCGATGCCACATTTTCCCAACGTAAGAGGGCCCAGGGCAAAACCTGGCGGCATTGTCACCCCTAGGTCCCCCATCTCGTCTAACCCTGACACTGTTGACCGAGGGACATTTTCACCTTGTTGTTATAGGCCAACCCATAGCAACAACTTAGCACAAGCTCGGGGCCCAACAAACCGCAAGATCCCCTCAGTGTCGAACCGATGCCACATTTTCCTAACGTTAGAGGGCCCAGGGCAAAACCTGGCGGCATTGCCACCCCTAGGTCCTGCATCTCGTCTAACCCTAACACTGTTGACCGAACGGATCTACCCCTTTGACTTTCACCGGACGGTGTTTGACCGAGGGAAATTTTCACCTGGCTGTGATAGGCCAGCCCATAGCAACATCTTAGCACAAGGTCCGGGCCCAACAAACCGCAAGATCCCGTCGGTGTCGAACCGATGCCACATTTTTCCAACGTAAGAGGGCCTAGGGTAAGACCTGGCGGCATTGACACCCACTGGGTCCCCCATCCCGTCTAACCCTGACACTATTGGCCGGACGGATCTACCCCTTCGACTTTCAAAGGATGGGGTCTGACCGAGGGACATTTTCACCTGGCTGTGATCGGCCAGCCCATAGCAACATCTTAGCACAAGGTCGGCCCCGACCCACCACAAGATTCCCTTGGTGTCGACCCGATGCCACATTTTCCAAACGTAAGAGGGCCCAGGGCAAAACCTGGCGGCAATGCCACCCCCAGGTCCCTCGTCCCGTCTAACCCTAAAACTGTTGGCCAAACGGATCTACCTCTTTGAATTTCACCGGACGGGGTTTGACCGAGGGACATTTTCACCTTGCAATGATAGGCCAGCACATAGCAACATCTTAGCACAAGGTCGGGGTCAAAGAAACCGCAAGATCCCCTCGGTGTCGAACCGATGCCACATGTTCCCAACATAAGAGGGCCCAGGGAAAAACCTGGTGGCATTGCCACCCCCGGGTCCCCCGTCTCGTCTAATCCTAACACTGTTGACCGAATGGATATACCCCTTTGACTTTCACCGCACGGGGTTTGACCGAGGGACATTTTCACCTGCCTGTGATAGGCCAGCCCATAGTAACATCTTAACACAAGGTCCAAGCCCAACAAACCGCAAGATCCCCTTGGTGTCGAACCAATGCCACATTTTCCCAATGTAAGAGGGCCCAGGGCAAAACTTGTCGGCATTGCCACCCCTAGGTCCCCCGTCTCGTCTAACCTTGACACTGTTGACCGAACGAATCTACCCCTTTGACTTTCACCGGACGGGGTTTGACCGAGTGACATTTTCACCTGGCTATGATAGGCCAGCCCATAGCAACATCTTAGCACAAGGTCGGGCCCAACCCACCGCAAGATTCCCTCGGTGTCGACCCGATGTGACAGTTTCCGAACGTAAGAGGGCCTAGGGAAAGACCAGGCGGCATTACCGCCACTAGGTCCCCAGTCACGTCTAACTCCTAACACTGTTGACCGAACGGATGTACCCCTTTGACTTTCACCGGACGGCGTTTGATCGAGGGACCTTTTCACCTAGCTGTGATAGTCCAGCCCATAGCAACATGTTAGCACAAGGACCGGGCCCAACGAACCGCAACATCCCCTCGATGTCAAACCGATGCCACATTTTCCCAACGTAAGAGGGCCCAGGGCAAAACCTGGCGGCATTGCCACCCCCAGCTCCCCCGTCTTGTCTAACCTTGACATTGTTGACCGAACGTATCTACCCCTTTGACTTTCACCGGATGGGGTTTGACCGATGGACATTTTCACCTGGCTGTGATAGGCCAGCCCATAGCAACATCCTAGCACAAGGTCTGGGCCCAAGCTACCGAAAGATTCCCTCGGTACCGACTCGATGCGAATGTTTCCCAACGTAAGAGGGCCTAGGGTAAGACCTGGCGGCATTGACACCCACTAGGTCCCCCATCCCGTCTAACCCTGACACTATTGACCGAACGGATCTACCCCTTCGACTTTCAAAGGATGGGGTCTGACCGAGGGAAATTTTCACCTGGCTGTGATCGGCCAGCCCATAGCAACATCTTAGCACAAGGTCGGCCCCAACCCACCACAAGATTCCCTTGGTGTCGACCCGATGCCACATTTTCCAAACGTAAGAGGGCCCAGGGCAAAACCTGGCGGCATTGCCACCCCTAGGTCCCTCGTCCCGTCTA
Source organism: Hordeum marinum (assembly GCA_022496015.1). Lineage (NCBI taxonomy): Eukaryota > Viridiplantae > Streptophyta > Magnoliopsida > Poales > Poaceae > Hordeum > Hordeum marinum. The sequence continues at coordinate 475,941,857 of CM039678.1, forward strand.
ACCCTGAAACTGTTGGCCAAACGAATCTACCCCTTTGACTTTCACCGGACGGGGTTTGACTGAGGGACATTTTCACCTCGCTGTGATAGGCCAGCCCATAGCAACATCTTAGCACAAGTTCCAGGCCCAACAAACCGAAAGATCCCCTCGGTGTCGAACCGATGCCACATTTTCCCAACGTTAGAGGGCCCCGGGCAAAACCTGGCGCATTGCCACCCCTAGGTCCCGCATCTCGTCTAACGCTAACACTGTTGACCGAACGGATCTACCCCTTTGACTTTCACCGAACGGTGTTTGACCGAGGGACATTTTCACTTGGCTGTGATAGGCCAGCCCATAGCAACATCTTAGCACAAGGTCCGGGCCCAACAAACCGCAAGATCCCCTCGGTGTCGTACCGATGCCACATTTTTCCAACGTAAGAGGGCCCAGGGCAAAACCTTGCGGCATTGCCATCCCCAGGTCCCCCGTCTCGTCTAACCCTGACACTGTTGACCGAACGGACCTACCCCTTTGACTTTCATCGGACGGGGTTTGACCGAGTGACATTTCCACCTGGCTGTGATAGGCCGGCCCATAGCAACATCTTAGCACAAGGTCGGGCCCAACCCACCACAAGATTCCCTCGGTATCGACCCGATGTGACAGTTTCCAAACGTAAAAGGGCCTAGGGAAAGACCAGGCGGCATTACCGCCCCTAGGTCCCCAGTCACGTCTAACCCCTGACACTGTTGACCGAACGGATCTACCCCTTTGACTTTCACCGGACGGCGTTTGATCGAGGGACCTTTTCACCTAGCTGTGATAGTCCAGCCCATAGCAACATGTTAGCACAAGGACCGGGCCAAACGAATCGCAAGATCCCCTCGGTGTCGAACCGATGCCAGATTTTCCCAACGTAAGAGGGCCTAGGGCAAAACCTGGCGGCATTGCCACCCCCAGGTCCCCCGTCTCGTCTAACCTTGACACTGTTGACCGAACGTATCAACCCGTTTGACTTTCACCGGATGGGGTTTGACCGAGGGACATTTTCACCTGGCTGTGATAGGCCAGCCGATAGCAACATCTTAGCACAAGGTCCGGGCCCAAGCTACCGCAAGATTCCCTCTGTACCGACTCGATGCGAAAGTTTCCCAACGTAAGAGGGCCTAGGGTAAGACCTGTCGGCATTGACACCCACTAGGTCCCCCATCCCGTCTAACCCTGACACTATTGGCCGAACGGATCTACCCCTTCGACTTTCAAAGGATGGGCTTTGACCGAGGGACATTTTCACCTGGGTGTGATCGGCCAGCCCATAGCAACATCTTAGCACAAGGTCGGCCCAAACGCACCACAAGATTCCCTTGGTGTTGACCCAATGCCACATTTTCCAAACGTAAGAGGGCCCAGGGCAAAACCTGGTGGCACTGCCACCCCCAGGTCACCCGTCCCGTCTAACCCTGAAACTGTTGACCGAACGGATCTACCCCTTTGACTTTCACCGGACGGGGTTTGACCGCGGGACATTTTCACCTCGCTGTGATAGGCCAGCCCATAGCAACATCTTAGTACAAGGTCTAGGCCCAACAAACCATAAGATCCCCTCGGTGTCGAACCAATGCCACATTTTCCCAATGTAAGAGGGCCCAGGGCAAAACCTGTTGGCATTGCCACCCCCAGGTGCCCCGTCTTGTCTAACCCTGAAATTGTTAACCAAACGGATCTACCCCTTTGACTTTCACTGGACGGGGTTTGACCGAGGAACATTTTCACATGGCTGTGGTAGGCCAGCCCATAGCAACATCTTAGCACAAGGACGGGCCCAACCCACCACAAGATTCCCTCGGTGTCGATCCGATCCGACAGTTTCCGAATGTAAGAGGGCCCAGGGAATGACCTGGCAGCATTGCCGCGCCTAGGTCCCCAGTCATGTCTAACCCCTGACACTGTTGACCGAACGGATCTACCCCTTTGACTTTTACCGGACGGTGTTTGACCGAGGGACATTTTCACCTAGCTGTGATAGGCCCGCCCATAGCAACATCTTAGCACAAGGACCGGGTCCAACAAACCGCAAGATCCCCTCGGTATCGAACCGATGCCACATTTTCCTAACGTAAGAGGGCCCAGGGCAAAACCTGGTGGCATTGCGACCCCTAGGTCCCCCATCCCGTCTAACCCGGACACTGTTGACCGAACGGATCTACCCCTTCGACTTTCAAACGACGGGGTGTGACGGAGGGACATTTTCACCTGGCTATGATCGGCCAGCCCGTAGCAACATCTTAGCACAAGGTTGGCCCAAACCACCACAAGATTCCCTTGGTGTTGACCCGATGCCACATTTTCCAACTGTAAGAAGGCCCAGGACAAAACCTCGCGGCATTGCCACCCCGAGGTCCTCGTCCCGTCTAACCCTGAAACTTTTGGCCGAATGGATCTACCCCTTTGACTTTCATCGGACGGGGTTTGACCGAGGGACATTTTCACCTCGCTGTGATATGCCAGCCCATAGCAACATCTTAGCACAAGGTCCGGGCCCAACAAACTGCAAGATCCCCTCGGTTTCGAACCGATGCCACATTTTCCCAACATAAGAGGGCCCAGGGCAAAACCTGGTGTCATTGCTAGCCCCAGGTCCCCCGTCTCGTCTAACCCTGATACTTTTGACCGAATGGATCTACCCCTTTGACTTTCACCGTACGGGGTTTGACTGAGGGACATTTTCAGCTGTCTGTGATAGGCCAGCCCATAGCAACATCTTAACACAAGGTCCGGGCCCAACAAACCGCAAGATCCCCTCGGTGTCGAACCGATGCCACATTTTCCCAACGTAAGAGGGCCCAAGGCAAAACCTATCGGCATTGCCACCCCCAGGTCTCCCGTCTCGTCTAACCCTGACATTGTTGACCGAACGGATCTACCCCTTTGACTTTCAGCAGACAGGGTTTGACCGAGGGACATTTTCACCTGGCTGTGATAGGCCAGCCCAAAGCAACATCTTAGCACAAGGTCGGGCCCAACCCACCACAAGATTCCCTCGGTGTCGACCCGATGGGATAGTTTCCGCACGTAAGACGGCCCAGGGAATGACCTGGCAGCATTGCCACCCCTAGGTCCCCAGTCATGTCTAACCCCTGACACTATTGACCGAACGGATCTACCCCTTTGACTTTCACCGGACGGCGTCTGACCGAGGGACATTTTCACCTAGCAGTGATAGCCCCGGCCATAGCAACATCTTAGCACAAGGACCGGGCCCAACAAACCGCAAGATCCCCTCGGTGTCGAACCGATGCCACATTTTCCCAACGTAAGAGGGCCCAGGGCAAAACCTGGCGGCACTGCCACCCCCAGGTCCCCCGTCTTATCTAACCCTGACACTGTTGACCGAACGGATCTACACCTTTGACTTTCATCCGACGGGGTTTGGCCGAGGGACATTTTCACCTGGCTATGATAGGCCAGCCCATAGCAACATCTTAGCACAAGGTCCGGGCCCAAGCCATCGCAAGATTCCCTCGGTACCGACTCGATGCGAAAGTTTCCCATCGTAAGAGGGCCTAGGGAAAGTCCTGGCGGCATTGACACCCACCAGGTCCGCCACCCCGTCTAACCCTGACACTGTTGACCGAACGGATCTACCCCTTCGACTTTCAAAGGACAGGGTTTGACCGAGGGACATTTCACCTGGCTGTGATCGGCCAGCCCATTGCAACATCTCAGCACAAGGTCGGGCCCAACCCACCACAAGATTCCCTTGGTGTCGACCCGATGCCACATTTTCCAAACGTAAGAGGGCCGAGGGCAAAACTGGCGGCATTGCCACCCCAAGGTCCCCCATCCCGTCTAACCCTGAAACTGTTGACCGAACGGATCTACCCCTTTGACTTTCACCGGACGGGGTTTGACCGAGGGACATTTTCACCTCGCTGTGATAGGGCAGCCCATAGCAACATCTTAGCACAAGGTCCGGGCCTAACAAACCGCAAGATCTCCTCGGTGTCGAACAGATGCGACATTTACCCAACATAAGAGGCCCAGGGCAAATCCTGGCGGCATTGCCACCCCCAGGTCCCTCGTCTTGTCTAACCCTGACACTATTGACTGAATGGATCTACCCCTTTGACTTTTACCGGACGGGGTTTGACCGAGGGACATTTTCACTTGACTGTGATAGGCCAGCCCATAGCAACATCTTAGCACAAGGTCCGAGCCCAAGCCACCGCAAGATTCCCTCGGTACCGACTCGATGCGAAAGTTTCCCAACATAAGAGGGCCCAGGGCAAGACCTGGCGGTATTGACACCCACCAGGTCCACCGTCCCGTCTAACCTTGACACTGTTGACCGGACGGATCTGCCCCTTCGACTTTCACAGGATGGGATTTGACCAAGGGACATTTTCACCTGGCTGTGATCGGCCAGCCCATAGGAACATCTTAGCACAACATTCGGGCCCAACCCACCACAAGATTCCCTCGGTGTGCACCCGATACGACATTTTCCCAACGTAAGAGGGCCCAGGGCAAAACCTGGCGGCATTGCCACCCCAAGGTCCCCCGTCTCGTCTAACCCTGAAACTGTTGACCGAACGGATCTACCCCTTTGACTTTCACCGGACGGGGTTTGATCGAGGGATATTATCACCTCGCTGTGATAGGCCATCCCATAGCAACATCTTAGCACAAGGTCAGGGCCCAAGCCACCGCAAGATTCCCTCGATACCGACTCGAGGCAGAAGTTTCCCAACGTAAGAGGACCTAGGGCAAGACCTGGCGGAATTGACACCCACTAGGTCCCCCGTCCCGTCTAACCCTAACACTGTTGACCGAATGGATCTACCCCTTCGACTTTCATAGGACGGGGTTTAACCGAGGGACATTTTCACCTAGCTGTGATAGGCCAGCCCATAGCAACATCTTAGCACAAGGTCGTGTCCAACCCACCACAAGATTCCCTCGGTGTCGACCCGATGCGACAGTTTCCAAACATAAGAGGGCCCAGGGAAAGACCTGGCGGGATTGCCCCCCTAGGTCCCCCGTCCCGTCTAACCCCTGACACTGTTGACCGAATGGATCTACCCCTTTGACTTTGACTAGATGGGGTTTGACCGAGGGACATTTCCACCTAGCTGTGATAGGCCAGCCCATAGCAACATCTTAGCACAAGGTCCGGGCCGAACAAACCGCAAGATCTCCTCGGTGTGAAACCGATGCCACATTTTCCCAACGTAAGAGGGCCCAGGGCAAAACCTGACGGCATTGCCACCCCCAGGTCCCCCGTCTCATGTAACCCTGACACTGTTGACCGAACGGATCTACCCCTTTGACTTTCACCGGACGGGGTTTGACCGAGGGATATTTTCACTTGGCTGTGATAGGCCCTGGCGTGGTCGTTTCCCCCCTCCATGCGACGGCGGCAGCGACGTCTTTGAGGGGGGTCACACTACGGAGCCGCGTGCCGGGTGCTTACACATGCCACCATGCTTCCAGACCTATAAGAGGGCTAAGCGCAAGACCTGGTGGCGTAGCTACCCCCAAGTACACGGTCCCGTCTAACCCTGGCAAAGTTGACCGGCGGATCTACGCCTTTGACTTTCGCCAGATGGGGTTTGGCCGATGGACCTTTTCACCTCGTTGTGATATTCCTGCCCATTGCTACACTCCCGAACAAGGTCCGGGCCCAGCCCAAGACCCCCCAAGTACATCGTCCCGTCTAACCATGACACAGTTGACCGATGGATCTAGCACTTTCAAGATGCTTATAAAAAACTTATAGAACTTGTCAAACTAATTGTAATTATCAATTGTTTGTGATTTTAATAAAGTATAGGAACCTATATGCAAAAGAACATGTGGTCACGTTACTAACATACTCGAAAATAAATACAAACTACATATACATAATATATGAAAAATTCAACACAAATCTATATATAATTTATTATGTATGTTTATGTTTAGATAAGGCACATTTAAGTTAATCAAATTTTAATTTAAAAAAAAATAAAATACAAAAATAAGTAAAAAAACAGATAAAACAAAGCTATGTCATTACTAACATACTCGAAAATAAATACAAACTACATATACATAATATATGAAAAATTCAACACAAATCTATATATAATTTATTATGTATGTTTATGTTTAGATAAGGCACATTTAAGTTAATAAAATTTTAATTTAGAAAAAAAATAAAATACAAAAATAAGTAAAAAAACAGATAAAACAAAGCTATGCCGACGGCGTCGGCATAGGTTTGCCCACGGATCGACCGGCAGGCCTTGGATCGATGACGTGGCATGCGTTGCGAATCGGTGACATGTACCACACCTACGCCGACGGCCTTGCCGTCGGCATAGCTATGCCGATGGCCGCCATCAGGGTCGTCGGCATACACATGACGGCGTCAGACTCCCGGTGGACGAAGACTCGCCGGTACCACGTATATGCCGACGACCCTTCTATGCCGACGACCACTTTAGACATATATTACAATATGCCGACGGCCACAATAGGCATATCTCTAGGTATGCCAACGACTTTTCTACACCGACGGCTTCGCCTAGGCCATCGGCATACCTCTCTCTATACCGATGGTGGCCATCGGCGTAGATTAGGCCGTCGGCGTAAGCAGTTATTCTGGTAGTGAACCGTCCCATCTGGGTCACCGACGTCTTCCTTATCGACCCGGCGAGCACCGTCGGCCAGGGTGCCGTGGACGCCTGTCAGCCATGGCGTCGTGCTCGCGTCGCTCTGGGTGGAGAGGCCCTGCGCCAAGTTGCGGCCCGCAGTGGAGCTGCGCGAGGAGTGCTCCCTTTACGTCAGGCGGCCCGGAGCCAACACCTCCTCCGCCGGCACGGTCGTCGTCCAGTTCGATGGTTCCCTTGTTTCCCAGTATGACAACATCGACGAGGAGGAGGAAGATGAGGTGTTCCCGCTGGTGTTCCCCGACCGCTTCCTCTAGTGGCTACAGGATCTATGGACGAGCTTAGTGTCATCGTGAGCCGCGCGCAGCGCTGCCGGTGGTGAGGATGAGGGGCAAGTTGTTTGGGTGAGCAGCGCCGGCAGGGAGGAAGCTAACAGAATCGATGAGGAGTATGATGGTGAGGAGGAGGAGAGCGATGACGAGGTTGACGGACAAGCGCCTGACACGGCCGGGAGCACGGCTGGCATCATGCGGGTCGCCGCCGCGGGGATCCAAAAAGGCAACGACAAGGACATCTCGGTGATCAACCGCCACACCCACTTCTCTGGAACGTCGGACGGAGGCGTGCAGCAGGTGCGCGGAAGCACGAAAGTGAGCCAGCTCCGTTTCGTCGTCCCGCCCGCCGGTGACACGGCCAGGGAGCTGCGCTGGTGGGTCGGCGCGTCAGTGGCCCCGCTGGTTTACCACAGCCGCTTCCGCAGGAGGCTCTGGAGGCTATGGTCAAGCTTGATAGCCGACGTGACCGTCCCACCACATGCCGCGCGCGTCGAGGTGTCGGTCGACGTGGGCATCCTTCGGCCGGAGGACCGCACGCCGCAGCGCATGCAGCTCCTGCGCGGCGCGCTGGAGGGCACAGTTGATGAACTATTACGCGGGCACCACGCCGGCATGGAGCTGCATCTACCGGGGCCGGTGCGGTGCATCGCCAGGGAGGAGGATTGCCCCGTTTGCATGCAGCTGCTCGAGGGTGACGACCTCGCCGCGTGGCCGGGATGCGGCAAGCCACACGTGTTCCGTGGCGTGTGCTTGGAGCGCGTGCTCAGGAAGAGCGACAGGTGCCCGCTCTGCCGGCGCTCGTGGTACATCGAGCCCAAACGACTGCTAGACGCTAAGCACGGTCGATGTCAGTTTGCAGCTAAAACGTTATTAGGAATACTTCTGTTTGTCTGTATGATACTGGCATTCTTCCCATGGATGGATGATGTACTCATGAATTAGCTCATGTATATATATGGATGGCTTATTTGCTCTGTGGTCTCTCTCTTTTGTAGTGTTGTATGACAGTAAATAAATTTTGGCTCCTACTTCCCTTTCGTGTTGATTACCGAGTTCATGGTCATCCTTAAAATATTGAAGGGAGTGTTGAAACAATATTGCGGCTATATTCTCCTGATAGATATTCGGTTATGGTAGTTAGTTAGAGATAGAGTTGTATCTAGGTTAAATGATGTAATCTCTATCTCTCTCTACATTGTTTCCCAAGTTGTATACTATCATGGGATAAGCCCCATCTCTTAATAAATTCCGCGGCTCTTCCCCCTCGGAAGAGTAGGGACGCTTCCACAATTTCTACATGGTCATCAGAGCCATCTCTTCCACTATGATCTAAGAAAAACCATCCACCAAAACCTACCACCTATCCCGATGGCGTCCTCTTCCTCCAACCCACTCTCCGGCCTGTGCCAGGTCACGAAGAAGCTGAACAGGGAGAACTACCTCCTCTGGCGGGCACAAATTGTGCCCCAGTTCCTTGCTGCCGGCCTATACGGCTGCCTTGATGGCTCAGTTAAGACTCCCCAGAAGCACACTATCGCCAAGGACAAGGACGGGAAGGAAGAAGCCATCCCCAACCCGGCGTACGCCGCCTGGGTGCGACAGGACCAACATGTCCTCGGCCACATCCTCAACAATCTGTCGAGGGACGTGCTGGTGTCCGTCATCTCCATCCGGACATCGCATGCTCTATGGACCTCTCTTGGTAACATGTTTGCATCGCAATCTCGTTCCCGTATTAATAACATCCGGATCTCTCTAGGAAATGCTTAGAAGGGAAATCGATTTGCTCCGGCACACTTCACATGGATGAGGGGACCGGCGGACGAACTAGCAGCCGCCGGGAAGCCCCTTGACGAGGACGAACCCGTCTACTTCATCGTCGTTGGACTGGACCTCGACTACAACTCCGTCGTCTCATCTCTCGACGCCTGTACGGACCCTGTCACCGTCAACTTCCTTTAATCGCAGGTATGTAACTTCGACCAGTGAGTGGAGCTCTTATCTAGTGGATCCAGTGGTGGAGGGGGCTTCAAGTCCTCTGCTAATGCTGTTGCACATCGCAGTGGTCCCCCGCCTGCCCAGAAATCAGGTGGCAGTGGCGGCTACAAGAAGCAAGGCGGCGGCGGCTACAAAAAGAAGCAATCTGACGGGCGCCCTTTCTACCCCAAAAACAAGGGAGCCCGCACCGGTCCCGGCAGTCCAGGAGGACCAAGAGGCCCTTGAGGCCTCGTGCCCTCCAACCATGCTCACGGTAACAATCCTATCCAGTGCCAGATCTGCTCCAAACTTGGCCACAGTGCCAAAGATTGCTGGTACCGCATTGATGATGATGCTCTTGAGGAGAAAGTTGCCGCTGCCGCACAGTATGGTTTGGACACGAACTGGTATGTTGACAGCGGTGCAACAGATCACCTCACCGGTGATCTAGAGAAGCTTGCAGTTCGTGAGAAGTATCGCGGGCCGGAGAAAATCCATGGCGCAAACAGATTAGGTATGGGGGTAGAACATGCTGGTCACTTTGTTTTCAAAACCCTTAGTCGCCAACTTCAACACAAGAAAATTCTATGTTCTCCACATGCCACCATGAACCTGCTCTCAGTTCATCGCATTGCCTTATATAATCATGTTCTTATTGAGTTTCACCCCTTCTTTTTCTTGACCAAGGATCTGGCAACAAGGAGGGTGCTCTACAGAGGTAGATGCGTTGGTGGTCTTTATCCGTTGATTCCACACTTTAGGAGGTCAAAAAAACAAGCCCTTGCGGTCACCAAGTTATCTTCGTCCCGGTGGCACGATCGATTAGGTCATCCGTCTTTTGGTATTGTTCAACGAGTGCTTAGGAAGAATAAACTCCCCTTCTATGGTGATCATAGTCTAGAAACAATGAGTGATTCTTTTCAACAAGAAAAAAGTCATCAATTACCTTACCCAGTATCAACTAGTGTTTCCTCTAAACCTCTCGAGTTAATCTTCTCTGATGTATGGGGGCAAGCACCCACCTCTATTGGTAGACACAAATATTATGTAAACTTCATTGATGACTATAGAAAGTATACATGGATCTACCTTATCAAGCATAAATCTTATGTGTTTCAAGTCTTTCATAATTTCCAAGCACTTGTTGAACGAAAATTCGGTTGCAAAATCATATCTGTTCAATCAGACTGGGGTGGCGAGTATGAGAAGCTCAACTCGTTTTCCCAAAGAATTGGAATCTCCCATCATGTCTCTTGCACTCATGCTCACCAACAAAACGGCTCCGCCGAACGAAAACATAGGCACATCGTAGAGGTTGGTCTCTCTCTCCTTGCAAATGCATCTATGCCACTCAAATTTTGGGACGAAGCTTTCCTCACAGCCTCTCATCTAATAAATATCCTCCCTAGTCGTGTTATTAACTATCAAACTCCCACGGAGCACCTTCTTCATACCCAACCAGATTATGCCTCTCTTAGGGTTTTTGGGTGTGCATGTTGGCCTAGTCTACGCCCATACAATGCTAGGAATCTCTCTTTTCGCTCCAAACAGTGTGTGTTCATTGGATATAGTCCACAACACAAGGGTGTTAAATGCCTTGATGTGAACACTGGAAGAGTCTATGTGTCTCGAGATGTTGTTTTTGATGGAACAATCTTTCCCTTCTAAACTCTCCATCCCAATGCCAGAGCCCTTTGCGCAAAGAAATACTTTTACTTCCTAGTCATCTTCTCGGTCTAGATCAAGGGGGTGACGATAATGACAACATGACTAACCCTCATAACCATGTTTTTGAGTCTCATAGTGATGTAGATGATAATGGGGGACATCCAGGATATTTTGTGAAGAAAATGGTGAACAAAATCCTCCAAATAGCTCCATATTTCATCTGGCACATGGAGACAACAGCGCAGGACACGAGGCTGATTTGCCTACAACCGAAGCCTCGGGATCACGCGGTGCCAGATCCTAGGTAGATTCGGCGCAGCAGGCGCCGTCGCCAGGTGTGCGCGGAACCGACATGGTGCAATCGTGTGGTGCACGTTGGCCTGACACGACGGCCCAACGGATGGCTAATAGCTCACCTGACACGCTGCGCGCAGGACTACGCTGGGCCCGCGGGTCGGTGGCTGATCCCACCTCTCTAGTGGATGTCGCGTCTGGTGGGCGCGGTTCCCCCTTGGCTGGTTCATCGCTAGAAGGGGCAGGAGGATTTCCCTCGTGAACGAGCTCGTCTGGCAACACAGGTGGATCCGCCTTGGGATCTGCGTTAGGACATGACGCGTCGGCGCGAGGGTCTCCTGCGACAATGCCAGGATCTTCTGTGGCCACACTGATGCCATCTCCATGTGTTGGCACACGGCTGAGAACAGGAAAAATTCAGCTAGTTAATTATAAAAATATTCTGAAATTTTGTTTAGCTTGCTCTACAGGTGAACTACATACTGTTTAGGAGGCCTTGAAAGACACTAGGTGGAAAAAGGCTATGGAAGATGAGTTCATGGCTTTGAAGAAAAACAACACCTGGCATCTAGTCCCACGTGGACAAGGTAAAAACTTGATAGACTGTAAGTGGGTGTACAAAATCAAAAGAAAAGCATATGGAACCATTGATAGGTATAAGGCCAGGCTAGTAGCTAAGGGATTTAAGCAAAGAAACAATATTGATTATGAAGATACCTTTAGTCCAGTTGTTCAGGCTGCTACTATTAGATTGGTTCTATCTATTGCCGTGTCTAGGAAATGGTGCCTAAGATAGTTAGACACACAGAACATGTTTTTGCATGGTGTTATGGAAGAGGAGGTTTACATGAAACAATCACCTGGGTTTGAAAATAAAAATGCACTGTTTCATGTGTGCAAACTTGACAAGTCTCTCTATGGTCTGAAGCAGGCACGAAGAGCATGGTACTCTCCTTTGAGCTTGAAGTTACATGCCATTGGGTTTGTTCCTTCCAAATCTGGCACATCATTGTTTATTTACAGAAGGTCTCACATAACTATGTACATGCTCATTTGTGTCGATGATATTATTGTCACTAGTTCATCTAATGAAGCTGTGACAGCACTGCTCAAAGACTTAAGCTCAGAGTTTGCTCTAAAGGACCTAGGAGATCTCAGTTTCTTCCTAGGTATAGAAGTCAAGAAAAGCCAAGAAGGTATAATCTTGACTCAGGAAAAATATGCTAATGATCTGTTAAAAAGAGTTGGTATGCCGGATTGTAAGCCTTCACCAACCCCATTGTCTAGTTAGAAGAAGTTGTCCCTTCATGAAGGTGAGCTCTTAAATCAGGAGGCTAGTACCCAGTACAGAAGTATGATTGGTGCTCTCCATTACTTAACTCTAACTGGACCAAATATATCTTTTGATGTTAATAAAGTTTGCCAGTTTGTACATGCATCCACCACTTTACATTGGATGGTTCTAAGCGAATTCTTAGATATGTGAAGTACACTGCTGGTATGGGATTGATATTCAGCAGATCCTCCTCTGCACTTATCAGTGCATTCACTAATGCTGATTGGGCCGGGAGTATAGACGATGGGAGATCAATGGGAGGTTTTGCAATCTCCTTTGGTCCCAATCTAATAACATGTTGTGCAAAGAAATAAGCAACTGTCTCCAGATCTAGCACAGAGGCTGAGTACAAGCACTAGTAGAAAATAGTGCTTTGGTCTAAGCAGGGCCGGCCCATTAGTCCCGGTTCAGTCATGAACCGGGACCAATGGGGGCAACGGTCCCGGTTCGTGAGGCCAGGGGGCCGGCCGGGCCACGTGGGGCATTCGTCCCGGTTCGTAGGACCCCTTTGGTGCCGGTTCCAGACACCAACCGGGACCAATGGGCCTCGCTCCTGGCCCACCACCATTGGTCCAGGTTTGTGGCTGGAACCAGGACCAAATGCGGTCTTTTAGTCCTGGTTCCATCCACGAACCGAGACCAATGAGATGCCTATATACCCCCCCCCCCCGCTAGCGACCAGACTAGTGCACTGCTCTGGTTTTTTGGCCGGCGAGGGGAGAGCTATGTGGTGCTCTATCTCACCTCCTCTGCACATGAGGTGTTTGATGAAATGCCCAAGCCACACTTAAGCTTTCTCCTCTCGAAGCTCCTTGTCCAAGCTCCATTTTCCTCAAGATTTGTCTAGGTTTGGTGGTCCGTCCTATCCCGTCCCCGTCCTCACCGCTGTTGATCTCCCGCGCCCATCTCGGTGCCGGCACCACCGTAGTTAGCCTCTTCTTCTTATCTTCTTTCTAAAAGGAAAAGGTTTTTACTTGTATGATTTATATAGATACTTGTGTAATTTTCTTACTTTTATTATTGTTTGTTATTATATAGTGCGATGGTTTTCGTATCCACCTCCGCCGGCCCTCGTCCTGTCTATGATTCGGATGTGGTATATATTATGCTTTATAACTATTTGCTTTATTTAGTGTTTATATCAATTATGCCGACCAACATGACATAGATTTTTGAATCTAGGAGGAGGTAGTTGAACCGGAAATTCCAACCCACATAGCAAATCTTGTCGAGAAGTTAAATTTGGTTGAAAATTACAAAGAGTTGAAGAGGATAAGATGAAGTTGGAGTTGCATGTTGCCGATGTCGTCGACGATCACAAGACCAAGATGGTTGCAATGCGCTTGAAGATTAGAAAGATTAGAAAATATGCCATTCATACTAAGGCTTGGTATCATTATTCCATTGGATCAATTGGTACCTTAGTAGCGGTTATGATCGCATTTGTTGTTGCATTTAATTTTTTTACATAGTTTTGATGTATGTTTTAATTATATGCTCTAGAGAGCTATATGTTGTTCAATAATGAGAACTATGTATGAATTGTATGTATTTATTTTGGTCACTATTGTACTTTGGCTTTAATGTGATGATGAATTTCTATTAATCTGGTCACTTCTCTATTCATGATATGTTGTAATGGTTTTTAATACACTTTAGTATGTAACATGCTCTATGGGTGAAATCATGATACCATGCCAACTTTCAACCTTTTCAGAGTTCATTTGAAGTGCTTTTCAATTTCAGGGTTATTTAGCTCAAAAAATCAGTAAGTGCATGAAAAATACCAAATGAATTTAGAAAGGGTTGAAAATTGATGATGTGGCTCTGAATGGTGCATTTTGAACACACAAAAAGTATGGACTTCCAAAAAGTTCAAAAAAATGAAATCCATTTGTAACACGTGAGTTTTCATCCGAAACCGTGATACTTCGAAAGAGATTGTCCATTTTCTACACGAAGTGCATCCGGTTTTTGCCGTAACCCTCTCAATTTTTAGCACATGCTATGTGGGTGAAATGATGATACCATGCCAACTTTCAACCTTTTCAGGGTTCATTTGAAGTGCTTTTCAATTTTAGGGTTATTTAGCACAAAAAAATCAGTAAGTGCATGAAAAATACCAAATGTAGTTAGAAAGGATTGAAAATTGATGATGTGGCTTTGAATGGTGCATTTTGACCACACAAAAAGTATGGAGTTTCAAAAAGTTCAAAAATTAAATCCCTTTGTAACAGATGAGTTTTCGTTCGAAACTGTGATACTTCAAAAGAGATTGTCAGTTTTGTACACGAAGTACATCGAGTTTTTCCGTAAATATCTCAACTTTTTAGCACATACTATGTGGGTTAAATGATGATACCATGCAAACTTTCAAACTTTTCAGAGTTCATTTGAAGTGCTTTTCAATTTCAGGCTTATTTACCTCAAAAAATCAGTAAGTGCGTGAAAAATACCAAATGTAGTCAGAAAGGGGTGAAAATTGATGATGTGGCTTTTAATGGTGCATTTTGAACACACAAAAAGTATGGAGTTCCAAAAAGTTCAAAAAAATGCAATCCCTTTGTAATAGATGAGTTTTTTGTTCGAAACTGTGATACTTCGAAAGAGATTGTCCATTTTGTACACGAAATGCATCCAGTTTTTGTCGTAACCCTCTCAACTTTTTAGCACATGCTATGTGGGTGAAATGATAATACCATGCCAACTTTAGACCTTTTCAGAGTTCATTTGAAGTGCTTTTCAATTTCAGGGTTATTTAGCTCAAAAAAATAAGTAAGTGCATGAAAAATACCAAATGTAGTCAGAAAGGGTTGAAAATTGATGATGTGGCTTTGGATGGTGCATTTTGACCACACAAAAAGTATGGGGTTCCAAAAAGTTAAAAAAAAGAAATCTCTTTGTAACAGATGAGTTTTTGTTCGAAACCATGATACTTCGAAAGAGATTGTGCATTTTGTACACGAAGTGTGTCCAGTTTTTGCCGTAACCCTATTAACTTTTTAGCACATGCTATGTGGCTGAAATGATGATAAAATGCCAACTTTCAACCTTTTCAGAGTTTTTTTGAAGTGCTTTTCAATTTCAGGGTTATTTAGCTCAAAAAAATCAGTGCATGAAAAATACCAAATGTAGTCAGAAAGGGTTGAAAATTGATGATGCGGCTTTGAATGGTGTATTTGGAACACAATATAAGTATGGAGTTCCAAAAATTTCAAAAAATGAAATCCCTTTGTAACAGATGAGTTTTCTTTCGAAACCGTGATACTTTGAAAGAGATTGTCCGTTTTGTACACGAAATGCATCCAGTTTTTGCCGTAACCCTCTCAACTTTTTAGCACATGCTATGTGGGTGAAATGATGATACCATGCCAACTTTCAACCTTTTCAGAGTTCATTTGAAGTGCTTTTCAATTTCAAGGTTATTTAGCTCAAAAATCAGTAAGTGCATGAAAAATACCAAATGAAGTCAGAAAGGTTGAAAATTGATGATGTGGCTTTGAATGGTGCATTTTGAACACACAAAAAGTATGGAGTTCAAATAAGTTCAAAAAATGAATTCCCTTTGAAATAACATAAAAATAACAGAAATGAACATAGATGCGCTTATGTAGGTAAAATTCGACCTGAAATCAGACTGAAATTCAGTTTAATTCGAGGTCAAATTTCCCACATAAGGGCATCTATTTTCAATTTGAGAGGAACTCAACAAGGCACAAAGGGGTGGTCTTATAAACCGGTGCGAGCACCCCTCACTTGGTGAGGTGGGACTAAACTCCCACCACAGCCAGGACCAACCCTTTAGTCCCGGTTGGTGGCTACAACCGGGACCAATGTAGCCCTTTCGTCCCGGTTGGTGGAACCAACCGGGTGTTGGGGAACATCGCATGGGAAACAAAAAATTCCTACGTTCATGCAAAACCTATCCATGGTGATGAGCATCTATGAGAGGGAGAGTGTCTCTACATACCCTTGTAGATCGCTAAGCGGGAAGCGTTAAGAAACACGCTTGGTGTAGTCGAACGTCTTCGCGATCCAAATCGCCGAGCATCCCGCGATCTCATCACGATCCGTCCCGCGATCCAATCACGATCCGTCCCGTGAACTCATCACAATCCGTCCCACGAACTCATAATGATCCATCTCGCAAATTCATCACGATCCGTCTCGTGATCTTGATCACGGTCCTTCCGATCTAGCGCCAAACGGACGGCACCTCCGCGTTCAGCACACGTACAACTTGATGATGATCTCTGCCTTCTTGATCCAGCAAGAGGGAGCAGAGTGGTAGACGAGTTCTCTGGCAGCGTGACGGCGCCGCGGCGATGGTGGTGGAGCAATTCCGGCAGGGCTTTGCCTAAGCACTGTAGAAATCCGATCTAGAGGAGAAACTATGCACTAGAGGAACGGGTAGCACGTGGCTAAAAATCTGGTGCCAAAACCCTTAATCCCTCTAGTATATATAGGAGGAGAGGAGGAGGAGGCTTGTCTCCCAAGGATCCAGCCCTTGGGTCAGCCGAACCAAGGAGGATTGGAGGATTCCTCCTCAAATCCTAGTAGGACTAGGACTCCTCCTTATTTTTGCCTTTTTGCCTTTTTCCACCTTTTTTTCTTTGGGCTTTTCTTACTAGCTGCATGGGCCTTGTGTGGGACTTCCACCAGACCACTAAGGGCTGGAATTTACTCTCCCACAGCCCATGTAGCCTCTTGGGTTGAAATACCCCTCCCGATGGTCTCCCGATACACTACCGGCACTCCCGGTACACTACCGATGAGCCCGAAACTTTTCCAGTGACCAAAACAGGACTTCCTATATATCAATATTTACCTCCGGACCATTCCGGAGATCCCTGCAACGTCCGGGATCTCATCCGGGACTCCGAACAACCTTCAGTCACCACCATACATAACTCTATACTACCGAAACATCACTGAACCTTAAGTGTGCAGACCCTATGGCTCCTGCCGGTTGCCGTACTCATCAAGCATCTTGATCTATCTCCATAGATGTTCAACAATTAGGTAGCTTTATCTAGGTATTCCTTTGAAAATCACTTTTCAAACAACCATTTATGCTTTCCAAAAATTCTACGTTATTTCCGATCAACAATATGTCATCCACATATACTTATCAGAAATTCTATAGTGCTCCCACTCACTTTATTGTAAATACAAGTTTCTCGTAAACTATGTATAAACTAAAAAACTTTGATCACCTCATCAAAGTGTATATTCCAACTCCGAGATGCTTGCTTCAGTCCATAGAAGGATCACTGAAGCTTGCACACCTTTTAGCATCCTTAGGATTGACAAAACCTTCTGGTTATATCTCATGCGACCTTTCCTTAAAGAAGGAAACAATTTTTTGACATCCATCTGCCAGGTTTCATAACTGAAAAATGCAGCAACTGCTAACATAATTCCAATAGACTTTAGCATCGCTACGAGTGAGAAAGTCTCATCGCAGTCAACTCCTTGAACTTGGTGGAAACTTCTTTGCAACAAGTCGAGCTTTATAAATGGTGACATTCACCACCAGCGTCTGTCTTCATCTTAAAGGTCCATTTGTACTCAACGACCTACCGTCCAACGAGCAAGTCTACCAAAGTCTATACTTGGTTTTCATACATGGATCCTTTCTCAGATTTCATGGCCTCTAACCATTTGTCGGAATCCGGGCCCATCATCGCTTCTCCATAGCTCGTAGGTTCATCGTTGTCCAACGACATGACCTCCAAGACAGGGTTGTCGTACCGCTCAGGAGCAGTACACATCCTTGTCGACCTACGAGGTTTGATAGTAACTTGATTCGAACCTTCATGATCATCAACATTAACTTCCTCTTCAACTAACATAGGCTTCACAGAAACATCTTCCTGCGCTGCGCTACTCTCTGCTTGAAACAAAGGTTCAACAACCTCATCAAGTTCTATCTTCCTCGCACTCAATTGTTTCGAGAGAAACTTTTTCTCGGGAAAGGACCCGTTTTAACAACAAACACTTATTGCTTGGATCTGAGATAGAAGGTTCACCCAACTGTTCTTAGGGTAATTTATGAAGATGCATTTGTCCGCTTTGTGTTCGAGCTCATTAGGTGAAAAAAAATTCCACACAAACGTCGCAGCCCCAAACATTAAGAAATGCCAGCTTAGGTTTCTGCCAAACCATATGGTGTCATCTCAGCGGATTTAGATGGTGCCCTATTTAAAGTGAATGTAGTTATCTCTAATGCAAAGCCCCAAAACGATAGTGGTAAAAGGATAAGAGACATCATAATTCGCACCATATCCAATAGAGCACGACTATGACGTTCGGACACACCATCACACTATGGTGTTCCAGGTGGCGTGAGTTGTGAAACAACTTTCACATTGTCTTAAGTTGTATACAAAACTCGTAACCCAGATATTCACCTCCACGATCATACCACGGACATTTTATCTTCTTGTCACGATGATCTTAAACTTCACTCTGAATTTGCTTGAACTTTTTCAAACGATTCAGACTTGCATTTCATTAAGTAAATATACACTATTATCTACTCAAATCATCAATGAAGGTAAGAAAATAACGATATCCACCACATGCTACACGACTCATTGGATTGCATACATCAACATGTATCATTTCCAATAAATCACTTGCCCGCTCCATCAAACCAGAAAACCGGGTCCTTAGTCATCTTGCCCAAGAGTCATGGTTCGCATGTCTCAACCGATTCAAAATCGAATGAGTCCAAAGATCCATCAACATGGAGTTTCTTCATGCGCTTTATACCAATATGACATTTAGCGGCAGTGCCACAAGTATTTGGTACTATCATTATTAACTTTGTATCTTTTGGCATCAATGTTATGAACATGTGTATTACTACGATCAAGATTCAACAAACCATTCTCACTGGTTGCATGACCATTGAAGGTATTATTCATGTAAACAGAATAACCATTATTCTGTAACTTAAATGAATAATCGTGTTGCAATAAACATGATCTAATCACGTTCATGCTCAACGCAAAACACCAAATAACATTTAGTTAGGTTCATCACTAATCCCGAAGGTAGAGAGAGCGTGCGATGTTGATCACATCAACCTTGGAAACATTTCCAACACACATCATCACCTCATCCTTAGCTAGTGCTCCGTTTATTCCGTAGCTTTTATTTTGAGTTACTAACATTTAGAAACCGAACCGGTATCCAATACCCAGGTGCTACTAGGAGTACTAGCAAGGTACACATCAATAACACGGATATCAAATATACTTCTGTCGATGTTGCCAGCCTTCTTATCTACCAAGTATCTAGGGTTGTTCCGCTTTAGCGACTGCTCTCCTCATAATCGAAGCACTTAGTGTCAGGTTTAGGTTCAACTTTGCATTGCTTCACTGGAGCAGCAACTGACTTGCTATCCATGAAGTTTCCCTCCTTGCTCCTGTCCTTCTCGAAACTAGTGGTTTGACTACCATCAACAGTTGACGCTCCTTCTTGATTTCTACCTTCGCGGTGTCAAATATCACGAACAGCTTAAGGATCATTATTTCTATCCCTGGCATTTTATAGTTCATCACCAAGTTCTAGTAGCTTAGTGACAGTGACTTGGAGAACTATATCAATCACTATCTTATTTGGAAGATCAACTCCCACTCGATTCAAGCGATTGTAGCACCCAGACAATCTGAGCACATGCTCAACGATTGAGCTATTCTCTTTCATATTATAGGCAAAGAATTCTGTTGGAGATCTCATGTCTTGCAACACGGGCATGAGCCTGAGATCCTAATTTCAGCTCTTAGAACATCCCATATGTTCTGTGATGTTCAAAACGTTTCGGAGCCTCAATTCTAAGCCGTAATGCATGAGGCACTAAACTATCAAGTAGTCATCAGAACGTGCATGTCAGATGTTCACAACATCTACAAACGACGCTAGAGGGGTTGGCGCACCGAGTAGTGCATTAAGGACATAAGCCTTCTGTGCAGCAATGAGGACAATTCTCAGATCATGGACCCAGTCCACAATATTGCTACCATCATCTTTCAACTCTATTTCTCTAGGAACATATAAAAATTCATGGGAGCTACAGCATGAGGTAGTAATCTACAACATAATTTTGTAAAGACACTCCTGACTATGTTCATGATAATGAGTTCAATTAATCATATTACTTAAGAACTCCCACCCAAATTAACATCCCTTTCGATCATTCGAGTGATACATGATCCAAATTCACCAACTCAAGTCCGATCATCACGTGAGTTGAGGTGGTTTCAATGGTGAACATCATCATGTTGATCATATCTACTATATGACTCATGTTTGACGTTTCGGTCTCTTGTGTTCTGAGGCCATGTCTGTACATGCTAGGATCGCCAAGTTTAACCCGAGTGTTCTGCATGTGCAACACTGGCTTGCACCCGTTGTACGTGAACGTAGAGTCTATCACACCCGATCATCACGTGGTGTCTCGACACGACGAACTTTCGCAACGGTGCACACTCGGGGAGAACACAATTTATCTTGAAATTAAGTGAGGGATCACCTTATAATGCTACCGTCGTCCTAAGCAAAACAAGGTGCATCAAAGGATTAACATCACATGCAAATCATAAGTGACATGATATGGCCATGAACTTGTGCTTTTGATCTCCATCCTTAAAAGCACCGGCATGATCCTCCATCGTCACCGGCACGACACCAAGATCTTCATCATCTTGATCTCCATCAACGTGTCGCCATCAGGGTTGTCGCGCTCAACATGCTTCTACTACTATTGCTGCCGTTTAGCGATAAAGTAAAGCATTACATAGCGCTTAATGATTGACACGTAGGTCACACAATAATTAAGGACAACCCTATGGCTCCTGCCGGTTGCCGTACTCAACGACAACCCTATGGCTCCTGTGGCAGTACAAGCAGAGGCAGGAGGCAATTCAGATACTTTCCATCTCTCAAGCCAATGGAAAAGTTACCATATGAGATGACCGAGCAGGAAACCGAGGACATATGTCATGCCCAAGTGAGGAACCATTTTGCAAAGAAAACTCCACCTGCGAAGGAGAAGCTAGATCCGGTGAAGGTGAAGCGAACTATCGATGCCCTGAAGCGACCACCACCACCTCCGCCGGATTCCAACTATGTCCACTGTCTTAAAAAGACATATCAAGACGCGTGGCGGTCGGGAAGTACTTCCAGTGATGCAAGGTTAGCAAAACAAAGAAGTGGAAAAAATTCCCCAGCTCGGCGAACAGGGGAACCAATCGTGCCCCCCGCTCAAGGTGTCTAGCGATATTGCTGCTGATCATCCGAGGATGGTGCCCGGTACCAATCCTGCTGATTACATGAGCAATGATGTACTGTTTGAGCCGTTGGAGGTGGAAGATTTCAGATACCGGTACGGGCAGCCTCTAGTCAAACCTGATCATCCTCCTCTAACAATTATGATGCAAAAATTCCATGATTGGTACCTAGAAACCTGCCGCGAATCTGGGCCAGGTACTGTGATGATGAGAATTAAAGAGGAGCACGTCCTCGTTGGAATGGAGCAGTTATGTGTTGAATTTGAAGAGTTAATCCTGTTATACAATCAAAAGGCCATCAACAAAACAATCGTGACTTGCTACTGTCTGTAAGTACTATTTCTGTAATTAAGTCTCTATATATAGCTCAACTCTTTCATTGCATGTATATATAATTATCCTCACTATATTATGCAGATTGAAGATCGTCGAATGCAGAAAATCACAAATCTATGACATTGGATTCATTAACCCAAATATCATACATGAGTATACGGTTCAAAAGAAACCGAGGACAACTTGCTACAATCGTTGCTTGAAAATCAAAACAAAGAGACAATACTCTTTCCTTACAACTTCAAGTGAGTGTTACTGTCTTGAGCATATTCGGTTTCCCTTATTACTCGAGGTTATAGTAATGTAATTGATGAGTTATTCATGCGTGCGCAGCTTCCTCTTTATTCTGCTAGAGATTAAGGTTGAGCGGGGAGTAGTAACCATCTTAGACTCAAAACGAAAAGATCCCCAGGATTATGCGAACATGACTAAAATGCTCCAGAAGTAAGTTCAATCGATCATTATCGCATCATATCGGCAAGTTTGTTCATTCCCTGATATCAAGTAATTATTTTCTTTGTCTGGCAAGGTTTGGAAAGAGTTCACCGCAATTGTTCCGGCACTGCCAAGGGAGCTGCGATTTACACACCCGAAAGTAAGTACTACTAGCTAAATTCGCGCATCTCACATTGATTCTAGTTTCATCAATACCATTTATCATGCTTGATTATCAGTTTGATTGAACTCTATTTCTCGTAAAGTGCTTGTGGCAGGAAGCCGAGAATGATTTTTGTGGATACTACTGTTGGGGAATGTTGCATGGGAAACAAAAAAATTCCTACGCGCACGCAAGATCTATCAATGGTGATGAGCACCTACAAGAGGAAGAGTGGATCTACATACCCTTGTAGATCGCTAAGCGGAAAGCGTTAGGAAATGCGGTTGATGTAGTCGAACATCTTCGCGATCCAAATCGCTGAGCATCCCGCGATCCCATCACAATCCATCTCGTGATCCAATAACGATCCATCCTATGATCCCATCACAATCCGTCCCGCGATCAAATCACGAATCGTCTCGCAATCTTGATCATGGTCCCTGCAATCTAGCACCGAACGGACGACACCTCCGCGTTCAGCACATGTACAACTCGATGACGATCTCCACCTCCTTGATCCAGCAAGTGAGGGTGGAGCGGTACATGAGTTCTCCGGTAGCGCGACGGCGCGACGGCGATGGTGGTGGAGCTATTCTGGTAGGGCTTCGCCTAAGCACCGCCAAACTAGACTAGAGGAGAAAACCAATCTAGATGAAGTAGAGGGAGCACGTTGCAATTAGGGTTATATCCTCTATTATATATAGGAGGGAGGGAGGGGAGGAGGCAGCCTCAAATACTCAATTTTTGCTAGAAATTGGAGGTGGAGGAGTCCTACTCCAATCCTATTAGGAGTAGGATTCCTTCTTTCCACTTGAAAACTCTTTCCACCTCTCCACCTTTGGGTTTTTCCCACCCCTAGCTGAATGGGCCTTACTAGGGGGCTTGGCCAGCCCACTAAGGGCTGGCTTGACTCCGTCCACAGCCCATGAGGCCCTTTGGGTCGAGACACACCTCCTGATGGTCCACGGTACCCCTCACGGCACTCCCGGTACACTATCGATGAGCCCGAAACTTTTTCGGTGACCAAAATAGGACTTCCTATATGTCAATGTTTACCTCCGGACCATTGTAGAGCTCCTCGTGACGTCTGGGATCTCATCCGGGACACCGAACAACCTTAGGTCACCACCATACATAACTCTATACTACCGAAACGTCACCGAACCTTAAGTGTGCAGACCCTGCGGGTTTGAGAACTATGTAGACAAGACCGAGACACCACTATGGTCAATAACCAATAGCGGGACCTGGATGTCCATATTTGTTCCTACATATTCTACGAAGATCTTTATCGTTTGAACCTCTATGTCAAGGATTCAGTTAATCCCGTACGTTGTTCCCTTTGTTCTTTGGTATGTTACTTGCCCGAGATTCGGTCGTCGGTATCTCTATACCTAGTTCAATCTCGTTACCGGCAAGTCTCTTTACTCATTCCGTAATACAAGATCTCGTGGCTAACACTTAGCCACATTGCTTTCAAGGCTTGTTGTGATGTTGTATTACCGAGTGGGCCCTGAGATACCTCTTCGTCACATGGAGTAACAAATCCCAGTCTTGATCTATGACAACCCAACAGCCACCCTTGGAGATACCTGTAGAGCACTTTTATAGTCATCCAGTTACGTTGCGACGTTTGATACAGACAAGGTACTCCTCCAGTGTCAGTGAGTTGCATGATCTCATGGTCATCGGAAAAGATACTTGACATGCAGAAAACTGTAGCAATAAACTGACACGGTCATATGCTCCGTTTATAGTTTGGGTGTTGTCCATCACATCATTCTCCTAATGATGTGATCGCATTATCAAATGACATCTCATATCCATGTCTAGGAAACCCTAACCATCTTTGATCAACAAACTAGTCCATCAGAGGCATACTAGGGACATGGTGTTGTCTGTGTATCCACACATGTATCTGAGTTTCCGATCAATACAATTCTAGCATGGATAATAAACGATTACCATGAACAAGGAAATATGATAATAACTAATTTATTATTGCCTCTAGGGCATATTTCCAATAGTCTCCCACTAACACTAGAGTCAATAATCTAGTTCACATCACCATGAGATTCGCATTGTTATGAATCTAACACCCAATGAGTTCTGGGGCTCGATCATGCTTTGCATGTGAGAGAAGTCTTTTAGTTAACGGGTCTGCTATATTCACATTCGTGTGTACTTTGCAAATCTCTATGTCATACTGTAAATAGTGCTACCACACTCCACTTGGAACTATTCCAAATGGCTGCTCCACTATACGTATCCGGATTGCTACTAAGAGTCATCCGGATTGGTGTTAATGCTTGCATCGAAGTAACTCTTTACGACGAACTCTTTATCACCTCCATAATCGAGAAACATTTCCTTAGTCCTTTAGTTACTAATAAGGATAATCTTGACTGTTGTCCAGTGATCCACTCCTGGATCATTCTTGTACCCCTTGATAGACTCATGACAAGACACACACGGGCGCGGTACACGGCATGGCATACTATATATAGCCTATGGATAAAGCATAGGGGACAACCTTCGTCCTTACTCTTTCTTCTGCCGTGGTCGAGCTTTGAGTCTCACTCAACCTCACACCTTACAAATCAGGCAAGAACTCTTTCTTTGACTGATCCATTTTGAACTCTTTCAAAATCTTGTCAAGGTATGTACTCATTGAAAGTCTCATCAGGTGTCTTGATCTATCTCTATAGATCTCGATGCCCAACAATTAAGTAGCTTTATCCAGGTCTTCCTTGAAATACTCTTTTCAAACAATCCTTTATGCCTTCCAGAAATTCTCATCATTTCCGATCAACAATACGTCATCCACATATGCTTGTCAGAAACTCTATAGTGCTCCCACTCACTTCATTGTAAATACAAGTTTCTCGTAAACTTTTTATAAACTCAAAAACATTGATCACCTCATCAAAGCGTATATTCCAACTCCAAGATGCTTGCTCCAGCCCTTAGATGGATTGCTAGAGCTTTCATACTTTTTAGCATCCTTAGGAGTGAGAAAACCTTCCGGTTGTATCACATACAACCTTTCCTCACGGAAACCATTAAGGAAACTATGTTTTGACATCCATCTGCCAAATTTCATAATTTAAAACCGTAGCAACTGCTAACACAATTCCAACAGACTTTAGCATCGCTATGGGTGAGAAAGTCTCATCGCAGTCAACTCCTTGAACTTGGCGAAAACTCCTTTATGAAAAGTCGAGCTTTATAATTGTTGACTTTCATCATCAGCGTCTGTCTTCATCTTAAAGGTCCATTTGTACTCAATGACCTACCATCCAACGAGCAAGTCTACCAAAGTCCATACTTAGTTTTCATACATGGATCCTTTCTCGGATTTCATGGTCTCTAGCCATTTGTCAGAATCCGGGCTCATCATCGCTTCTTCATAGTTTGTAGGTACATCATTGTCCAACAACATGACCTCTAAGACAAGGTTGTCGTACCACTCAAGAGTAGTACGCGTCCTTGTCGACCTACGAGGTTTGATACTAACTTGATCCGAAGCTTCATGATCATCATCATTAACTTCATCTTCAACTCACGTAGGCTCCATAGAAACATGTTTCTGCGCTGCGCTACACTCTAGTTGAAACAAAGGTTCAACAAGCTCATGAAGTTCTATCTTCCTCCCACTCAATTCTTTCAAGAGAAACTCTTTCTCGAGAAAGGACCCGTTTTAGCAACAACACTTTGTGCTTGGATCTAAGATAGTAGGTTTACCCAACTGTTACGTTAGGGTATTCAATGAAGATGCATTTGTTCGCTTTGGGTTCAAGCTCCTTAGGTGAAAACCCCTATTTCACATAAGCGTCATAGCCCCAAACATTAAGAAATGATAGCTTAGGTTTTCGCCAAACCAAAATTCATATGGTGTCATCTCAACGGACTTAGATGGTGCCCCTTTTAAAGTGAATGTAGTTGTCTCTAATGCATAACCCCAAAACGATAGTGGCAAATTCATAAGAGACATCATAGTTCGCACCATATCCAATAGAGCACGACTACGACGTTCGGACACACCATCACATTATGGTGTTCCAGGTGGTTTGAGCTGTGAAACAACTTTCACATTGTCTTAAGCTGTATACCAAACTCGTAACTCAGATATTCACCTCCACGATCATACCATAGACATTTTATCTTCTCATCACGATGATCTCAAACTTCACTCTGATTCTGCTTGAACTTTTCAAACGACTTAGGTGTTTCATTAAGTAAATATACACTATATCTACTCAAATCATCAGTGAAGATAAGAAAATAACGATATCCATCGCATGCTACAACACTCATTGGACCGTATACATCAACATGTATCATTTCCAATTAGTCACTTGCCCGTTCCATCAAGCCGGAAAACGGGGTTTTAGTCATCTTGCCCAAGAGGCATGGTCCGCATGTCTCAACCGATTCAAAATCGAATGAGTCCAAAGATCCATCAGCATGGAGTTTCTTCATGCGCTTTACACCAATATAGCATTTAGTGGCAGTGCCACAAGTATGTGGTACTATCATTATTAACTTTGCATCTTTTGGCATCTATGTTATGAACATGTGTACTACTACGATCAAGATTCAACAAACCATTCATTGGGTGCATGACCATTGAAGTAATTATTCATGTAAACAGAATAACCATTATTCTCTGACTTAAATGAATAACCGTATTGCAATAAACAAGATCTAATCACGTTCATGCTCAACACAAACACCAAATAACATTTATTTAGGTTCGTCACTAATCTCGAAGGTAGAGAGAACGTGCGATGTTGATCACATCAACCTTGGAAACATTTCCAATACACATCGTCACCTCACCCTTAGCTAGTCTCCTTTTATTTCGTAGCTTTTATTTCTCGTTACCAACATTTAGCAACCAAACCGGTATCCAATACCCAGGTGCTACTAGGAGTGCTAGCAACATACACATTGATAACACGTATATCAAATATACTTCTGTCGACGTTGCCAACCTTCTTATCTACCAAGTATCTAGGGTTGTTCCGCTTCAGCGACCGCTCTACTCATAATAGAAGCACTTAGTCTCGGGTTTGGGTTCAACTTTGGGTTGCTTCACTGGAGCAGCAACTGACTTGCCGTATAAAGTTTCCCTCCTTGCCCTTGCCCTTCTCGAAACTAGAGGTTTTAATAACCATCAACACTTGATGCTCTTTCTTGATTTCTACCTTCGCGGTGTCAAACATAGCGAACAGCTCAGGGATCATCATTTCCATCCCTCGCATAATTATAGTTCATCACGAAGTTCTAGTAGCTTAGTGATAGTGACTCAGAGAACTATATCAATCACTATCTTATCTAGAAGATCAACTCCCACTCGATTCAAGCGATTATAGCACCCAGAGAATCTGAGCACATGCTCAACGGTTGAGCTATTCTCCTTCATGTTGCAGGCAAAGAATCTTGTTGGAGATCTCATATCTCACAACACGGGAACGAGTCTGAGATCCCAATTTCAGCTCTTAGACCATCTCATATGTTCCGTAACGTTCAAAATGTTTTGGAGCCTCAATTCTAAGCCGTACTGCATGGCGCACAGAACTATCAAGTAGTCATCGGAACGTGCCTGTCACAGGTTCACAACATCTATAGACGACGCTGTAGGGGGTGGCGCACCGAGCGGTGCATTAAGTACATAAGCCTTTTGTGCAGCAATGAGGACAATCCACAGATCACGGACCCACGCCGCAATATTGCTACCATCATCTTTCAAATCTATTTCTCTAGGAACATATAAAAATTCAAGGGAGCTACAACGTGAGCTAGTAATCTACAACATAATTTGCAAAGACACTACTGACTAAGTTCATGATAATGAGTTCAGTTAATCATATTACTTAAGAACTCCCACTCAAATTGACATTCCTTCGGTCATTTGAGTGATACATGATCCAAATTCACCAACTCAAGTCCGATCATCACGTGAGTTGAGGTGGTTTCAATGGTGAACATCATCATGTTGATCATATCTACTATATGACTCATGTTTGACCTTTCGGTTTCTTGTGTTCCGAGGCCATGTCTGTAAATGCTAGGCTCGTAAAGTTTAACCCGAGTGCTCCGCATGTGCAACACTGGCTTGCACCTGTTGTATGTGAACGTAGAGTCTATCACACCCAATCATCACGTGGTGTCTCGACACGAAGAACTTTCACAATGGTGCACACTTGAGGAGAACACAATTTATCTTAAGCAAAACAAGGTGCATAAAAGGATTAACATCACATGCAAATCATAAGTGACATGTTATGGCCATGAACTTGTGCTTTTCATCTCCGTCCTTAAAAGCACCGGCATGATCTCCATTGTCACCGGCATGACACCATGATCTCCATCATCTTGATCTCCATCAATGTGTCACCATTGGGGTTGTGTAACATCCCAAAATTCCATTTTGAAATGTTATGATATAGCTATGCATCTATCCTCATCATTTCTTGAATGTATGTGTTTGTTGAAATGCCTTCTCTAAATTTCTGAAAGTCCCTTCTACTTTTCCCTATGTTGCTTTCACCTATTGGAAATTTTGGTTAAATGTTCAAAATAAGAGGGGAGTAACATGACACTCCACACCAGGGACAAATTGGTGACCTATTTGAACAAAAATAACCAGGAGTTATTTTGAAAATATTTGCAAAAAGGGTTTAAAAACAATTAGGCAATTTCTGAAAATATTAATTTTCTCAAAGTGTTCAAATGACAGAATAAAAATGTTCATTAAATAGAATTTATTATTATGTTAATTTTGATATATAATACCCCTATATTTATAAAAGGTTTGAATGCTTTAAAAGCTTTTGAATATCTTTGGAAAATCATTAAAGGAAAAACGATAACGATTAGTATTAAACGGGCCGGACCACGGCAGTTATTCGCGCATTTATTACCGACCGGCCGACTGACGCGCAACGGACACCTCCTCTCTCACTGACGCTGGACCCCACCCCGACCGACCATTTCTCCCGCGCGGTCGCCCTCTTCCTCCCGCACGCGCCGGACCTCGCCGGCAGTTTCACGCCACCCCGGATCTCTCTCCTCTCTTAACTCCCTCTCGCTCCCCGCACTACTATATAAGCCGGCCACTCCCCGCATCCAATTTTTTCCCCGAGCCCCTTCGTCCCTCGCCTAGACGCGGCGCAATTCCTCGCCGGAATTCCCACCTCCACCGGAGCTCCCGTCGACCGTAGCCACCGATTCCGTCCACCGCTTGCCCCACCGTTCCCACCAGTCGACTCCGGAGACCCGTCGCCGTCGCCCGGACCATTTCATTGCCTCCCTCGACCACCGGAGCACCTCACCATCGTCTTCGCCGCTTCTGGACTCGCCGGAGATCCCTCGTCGGTGACCTCTTAACACTGTGAGCATCCCCACTCGTTCGATCTGGATCTGACGATCCAGATTAGAAAGGATTTAAATCCGAACTGGTGTCCTCTACCGACCGGTCGCCCGCCCGTAACCCTCGCGCGCACCCCCCCCCCTTAGCCACTCGCGTGCTGCCACGTAGCCCCCTGACCGTCGCAAATCAATTTTTTCCTTTTCTGTTTTTGTTTTAATTAACAGAATGATTTCAAAATTTGTTGTAGCTATATCTTTTAATCTATTTAGTGTTTTGAGTTGATTCTTTTTGCAATAGCTCACATTTTTCATGTAGTATCACCCTGTACTTTCAAATTTCAAATTTGAACTATAAAATTTGAATTTAATCAAATTTGCTCAAAATCTTCAAATCTGAATAACTAGAGTTTGAAAATAGATTTGGACATGAATCTTTTTGCTACTGTTTGGGATTAGTTAGGACTATCATCATGTTTAGTTTGAGGATTTTTAGGATGATCATTGTTAGTGTTTTAGCTATAAACAGAATCTGCCTAGTGTTATAGTATAGTTTTATTTACTTAGGTTTAGTTAGTTTAACTTAGATTTGGTTTTATTTTTTTATTAGGTTCTGTTAGTAAACATTTAGTGTTTTCACTCACTGTTAATAAAAATATAAATTTGCTTAGTTTAATTTTATTTAACATAGGAATCACAACTTCTTTTCAAATAGGCATAATTTGATTAAAACAACTAACTAGTAATAGTTTTGCTTTCAAACAAAGTTTTATATAATTTAATTCTGCTTTCTAAGACAGGTTTAATTGTAAATTATTTTCTGTTAAGAACATGTTTTGCTAATAAATAATAAGTTTAGTTTTTCATTCTTTTTGTTAGTATAACTATAGTTGATTCATATAGTGCTTATCAAAACTTTTACAAACTTTACAAAAGTTTTCTCAACAAACTTAAATTGATTTTCTGCTGTTTATTAATAAAAATATTTTATTGTTTCCTTGCTGTCAACAATTGTTTTGGTTATTTCAAAATAGTTTTATTATGTTAGTAGTGCTTTATCAATCACCTCCTAGTAAGCAAAACTTTGTGTGTTTCACTTACTTGTGAATTGTGCATTGTTTTGTCTTGATTTTTTTACAAGTTCTTGGTTGGTGTTTGTGAGTTACAATATTTTACTTGTATGCTTATTTGAGTGCTCTTGTTTGCTTTGCTAGATTATCCGGAGTGCGAAGCTTGTTACTTAGAGTCCCACGAGTACGAAGATCATCAACCAGGCAAGTCACTTTGATCATGATTACCCATGTTTTATATGCATTAGTTCTACCATCTCCCCAAATTGCATGCAAGATAGGTTAGTTGGAAACTTGGTTACATTGTAGTAGTATCATGTGGTAGGTACCCCCCCCTCAAACTCTTTGACACATTGGCCCCGGGAAACGTTGTTTTATTTTTGCTATGCTATTAGTAGACGGGGTTGGTTGTGTGATTCATGAGAGTTGAGAGAGTTAATAATTTCAAGACCTACATAATGATCAAGATTTCAAGACTCTGAGTTTTCAACTTACCTCTGGGTGGATGATGGTTGAACGGCACCCTGGAGAAACCAGTGGATTTGCCTAGGTGATGCTGGAGATGGCCAGTATTCACGCGGAAAGGTCCACCCAGGCACAAAGAGATGGATGGATGCTTTAAAACCCAAGGCTTACCTGCACAGCCACAAGTCATTATGGGCTCTGGCTTGGTTGGATATTGTGGTGACCCTGGACAGGCGGTGCTACGAGAGGTAGAAGAATGGTAGGAAAGGATGGGCACCGACAGAGTCGTAGGGAAACCCTTTGGAAGAACATGTTTTGGTCATCCGTTTCTCAAACACCCTGAAGTGCGAGAAATCAAACGTAGGCGACCAAATCTTGTGGGGAACGTGTGCAAAACTCTGCAGAGTACTCAAACCTAATCGATTAGCCGTGTCCATGGTCATGGACGACTTGAGCCAAAGGAACTGAAACATTCGGAATTCTCAACACAATTAATATGATGATGTGGGTATTAACAATTTGGGTATGAGAATTTTTTGGTGGAACCATCTCATTAATCAACCAACTTAGTAATATTTTTGCTTATCCCTCTCTTGATGTAGGAAAAATTGGCTTTACGCAAAAGCTTACCACCCCACCTGCCATATAAGCATGTAGATTAGATGATTATCTTTTCACCCCTCTCTTGTGACTTTGCCGGCATATTCCATATGCTGACCTACACGGCTGCAACGTATCATGTTGCAGAGTATTTTTCCGAACAGGAGTGAGGACACGTTCTACGCTCGGTGAGATGCCCTTGGAGTCAGATGGACTCATCTACCTTCGACACTTCCGCAAGATTTAGATATTCTCATGAGTTGGCCTTCGGCCACTTTATTGTAATAAAGAACTCGATATGAGATTTCGATTAATGTAATGTTGTGTGATTTCCCTTTGATATATACATTGATGTACCGTGTGTGTACCAGCATGATCTTGGGATGGTACGGAAACACCGGAGATTCGACCTTTCAGGTCGGGTCGCTACAGAAATGGTATCAGAGCACACGCTGACCGTAGGACGTAACCTCTAGGACTGGAAAGCCTTAGGATTGTTTCTCTTTGTCTTTAAAATTCTTATACTCTCATCTACTCATTTCTGATTTCTCTCCGATTATTTCAAAATTTATAGATGGCCACCTTCATCCCAGTGTTGATCACGGAGTTTTGCCAGCCTGACGCAACGATGCCCTTTGGTAAGGAGCTGATGAGGATCGTCAAGGACGTAAGGATTGCTTTGCCGATCATCACCGGGACTCCTATCATGTCATTTCCACAAGATGGACACTACAGGATCGAGGTGCACATCCCAGGGAAGACCTTTGGGAATCGGAAGAAACCCATCGACTTCAAGTTCGTGGCACCCAGCTGGATACTTGGAAGAGACATGGCCATTCATCGTGCCCTTGGACGTATTCAGGAGGAATACAGAGGTGGAACGATTTCACCAGGACTCAGCATGGTTTGCCGCAGAGATGCCCATGGCAACATCATAGCCCCTCCCACTGGAGACTCCACCATGTCATATATCCAGACCCTGGAGACGCACATCAGGACTCTAGAGCTTCGAGTTCGTACTGATACGAAGACAATCAAGAATCTGATGAACCGTGAGATTGACCTTGAAGCTGACTTACGGGAAGCCGAGTACGAGCATGAGTATGAGGTGAAGGATTTCTTAGAGAGGATCGACAAGCTGAACACTCGCATCGCCACTCTGGAGGAACAAATGGACATGGGTGAAAATCTTCATCCTGAGGGAGACTTGGCTCCTTCCATCAGCGACGATGATGACTATGAGGAGAGCACCACTGGAGGAGACTCAGTCACCATGTACTTCTGAGGAAAAACTTTAGTTATGCCCTCCATGTATCTTTTATTTTTCAACGTTAAGAGCGTAGGTCGATGTGTAGTTTGATTGAGACTTGTATTCCCGATGTTTGACATTGATTGAATAAATGAATGAGTGGTTGGTGTGATATGTTTGTTGCATTGCATATGGGTAGTGAATTTCTCCTTTTAGGCCCTTGTTCTATTCTAATTCTCACCCCTCTAAAAACAGCAAGATGCCTCCACGACGTGAGTCCGACTTCACCTTCCCGCCGGAACTCACGCAACTCCTTCAGTAGCAGAATGCACTGATGCAGCTATTGATCCAGAATCAGACCAATGACCAGAACAACAACAACCACCAACATCCACCCCAGACTGACAATCTCACCCGCTTTCTGAGGTTGAATCCTCCAACTTTCTCCAGCAGCACTGAGCCCATTGTGGCAGATGACTGGCTTCGTAAGATGGAGAGAGAACTTGTCACCACTGGATGTACTGACACTGAGAAGGTGCGTTTTGCCGCACATCAACTAGATGGACCAGCAGCTTCATGGTGGGAGAACTACACCACCACATATCCTATTGCTTATGTAACTTGGGAGCAGTTCCAGCAAGCTTTCCGCACCGCACATGTTTCAGCTGGAGCCATCAGTCTGAAGAAGCGCGAGTTTCGCAACTTGCGCCAGGGAAATCGCTCTATGGCCCAGTACGTGGATGACTTCAGCACATTGGCACGTTATGCACCAGGAGACGTGGCCGATGATGCGGCCAAGCAAGAGAAATTTCTGGAAGGACTCAACGATGAGTTGAGCATGCAGCTGGTAGTGGCTAATTTCAACAACTACCAAGAACTGGTGGACAAGGCCCTCATCTTGG
This sequence comes from Hordeum marinum, assembly GCA_022496015.1. Classification (NCBI taxonomy): domain Eukaryota; kingdom Viridiplantae; phylum Streptophyta; class Magnoliopsida; order Poales; family Poaceae; genus Hordeum; species Hordeum marinum. Next base: position 475,975,995 of record CM039678.1, read on the forward strand.
AGGGTAAACAGCAGCAAATTGAGAATCGCAAGCGGAAGTACACTCAGGGGAAGTTTAACTCTGGAGCTCATCATAAGCCCCGCTACTCCCCGTACTCAGGGAATACCGTATCAGGGACTGGTAAGTTTGGAAGGCACACTCATGCGGTGCACAACCATGGAGGCCACCATCATAAAGGAAATGGGAACAACCGTCCCAACCATGGTAACTTCAAGAGTGACAATGGGAATGGGAACAACAACCAGCACCGTCACGCTACTGCTCAGAAGGATCTGAGTCACATTACCTGTTTCAAGTGTCAGAAGACAGGGCACTATGCTACTGAGTGTCCCCAGAGCAAGCAAGGCAATGGAAACGGCAACAACAATGGCAATGCAGCAGTTAAGAAGCCCAATCCATTTCCCCGTGCTCAAGTGAATCACATTGATGTGGAAGAAGTCTATGACCAACCCGAGACTGTGGTTGGTAAGTTTTTATTGCATTCACGTCCTGTTACAGTACTTTTTGATTCCGGTGCAACTCATTCATTCATATCAAGGGTATTTGTGGATAAGTATGGTTTTCCCACCAAAACCCTTAGACAGCCCATTAAGGTCAGTTCCCCAGGAGGTATGATGATGGCAGGAATAGGATGCCATGCCCTGAAACTCAATATAGGAAACCATGTTTTTCCCACCGACCTCATTGTCTTAGAATCCCAGGAATTGGATGTAATCCTAGGCATGGATTGGATGACCAAGTATGAAGGAAATCTTGATTGCCTCAGCAAGTCTGTTTCACTCACCACCCCGGAGAACAAGAGGATTAAGTATGTATCCCGACGCACCTAGATGAGTGCACGGTTAAATTCCCTCACAGTAGTTGTTCAGGAGGAAGTACCTGTGGTAAAAGACTTTCTGGATGTATTTCCGGAAGAATTACCAGGCATGCCACCAGATAGGGAGATTGAGTTCCTAATAGAGCTACAGCCAGGGATAGCCCCAATTTCCAAGAGACCCTATCGGATGCCCGCAAACGATGTATTGGAAATCAAGAAGCAAATTAAGGAGTTATTGGACAAAGGGTATATTCGCCCAAGTTCTTCACCTTGGGGAGCCCCAGTTCTTTTGGTGGAGAAGAAGGATAAAACCTTGAGAATGGTAGTCGATTATCGTGCCTTGAACGAGGTGACTATCAAGAACAAGTACCCTCTGCCGATGATTAATGACTTGTTTGATCATCTAGTAGGCGCCAAAGTATTCTCTAAGATCGATCTTCGATCAGGGTATCATCAACTGAAGATTCGTGAACAGGATATACCCAAAACAGCTTTCACCACAGTATGAGTATACTGTCATGTCCTTTGGTTTGACTAATGCTCCCGCCTACTTCATGAATTTGATGAACAAAGTGTTTATGGATTATTTGGACAAGTTCGTCGTAGTGTTCATCGATGACATTTTGATATTCTCCAAGAACGAGGAAGAACACAAGGAACATCTGCGTTTAGTTCTGGAGAAGCTAAGAGAGCATCAGTTATATGCCAAGTTCAGCAAATGTGAATTTTGGCTGACGGAAGTCGGATTCCTTGGACATGTTATTTCTGGAGAAGGAATAGCCGTAAACCCCGCTAAGGTTGAAGCCGTCACCGAGTGGAAGTCACCCACCTCAGTTAAGGAGATCCATAGTTTCCTCGGACTTGCCGGATATTACCGGAGGTTCATTGAGAATTTCTCAAAGATTGCCAAGCCCATAACAGAATTGTTGAAGAAAGAATCCAAGTATGTTTGGACTGAGGAATGTGAAGCCAGTTTCCAGGAGTTGAAGAAATGTTTGGTCACAGCCCTAGTGTTGATTTTGCCCAATATTCGGAAGGACTTCCAGGTTTATTGTGATGCTTCACGTCAAGGACTTGGAGGAGTACTCATGCAAGATGGAAAGGTTGTAGCTTATGGATCCAGACAACTACGACCTCATGAGTTGAATTATGCCACCCATGATTTGGAACTAGCAGCCGTAGTGCACGCACTCAAGACCTGGAGACATTTTCTTATCGGAAATAGTTGTGATGTTTACACCGATCATAAGAGCCTGAAATATATTTTAACTCAGAAGGAGTTGAACCTCAGACAGAGGAGATGGTTAGAGTTAATCAAGGACTATGACATGAGATTACATTACCATCCAGGTAAGGACAATGTTGTAGCCGATGCCTTGAGTCGGAAAACTTATATAAACACACTCACAGCGGGAGGATTACCCCAAGAGTTAGCCGATGATCTCAAAGAGCTCAAGCTAGAGATAGTCCCAAGAGGATATGTTGCCACACTGGAGATTCAGTCCACCTTGACCGAAAGAATTCGTGAAGCCCAGAAATCGGACAAGGAGGTAGCTGAGATAAAGCAAAGAATGGAAGATGGTAAGGCTAAAGGTTTTCGTGAGGATGAACACGGAACTTTGTGGTTTGAGAACCGAGTCTATGTGCCCAATGACCCAGAGCTCAGGAAGTTGATACTTCAGGAAGCCCACGATTCACCTTACTCGATACACCCAGGCAATACCAAGATGTATCTGGATTTAAAGGAAAGTTATTGGTGGACAGGTATGAAGAAGGATATTGCGGAACACATTGCAATATGTGATATTTGTCAGCGAGTAAAGTCGGAACATCAGAAACCAGCAGGGTTACTCCAACCTTTGCCGATACCCGAGTGGAAATGGGAAAAGCTTGGTATGGACTTCATCACAGGACTACCTAGGACCCGTTCAGGTTATGATTCCATCTGGGTAGTGGTAGATCGCTTGACCAAGGTAGCTCATTTCATTCCAGTGAAAACCACCTATACCAGTGCTAAGCTAGCCAAGATATATATGACCAGGCTCATATGTCTGCATGGAGTTCCGAGGAGTATCGTGTCAGATAGAGGAACACAGTTTACCTCAAAGTTTTGGCATCAGTTACATGAAACTTTGGGTACAAGGCTAGAGTTCAGGACAGCCTTTCATCCACAGACAGATGGACAGACTGAGAGAGTCAACCAGATTCTGGAAGACATGTTGAGAGCTTGTGCGCTAGATTATGGATCTAGTTGGGATGAAAACTTACCTTATGTAGAATTCTCGTACAACAACAGTTATCAGACGAGTCTGAAGATGGCCCCTTTCGAAGCTTTATATGGAAGGAGGTGCAGAACGCCACTGACGTGGGATGGTGTTGGAGACCGACAACTTTTTGGTCCCGATCTTATCCGAGATTCGGAAGAGAAAGTCAAGTTGATTCGTGACAGACTCAAGATAGCTCAATCTCGACAGAAGAGTTATGCTGACAGCAAATGCAAAGAAGTGACGTATGAAGTGGGAGACCGAGCTTATCTTCGTGTGTCCCCGCTTCGAGGAATCAAGAGGTTTGGTGTTAAAGGAAAGTTAGCACCCCGATTCATAGGCCCCTACAAAATTCTTGAATGTAGAGGCGAAGTTGCATACAAACTGGAATTGCCGGAAGGATTATCTGGAGTTCATAATGTGTTCCATGTGTCCCAGCTGAAGAAATGCCATGCTGAGATGGCTGATATCCCTTTGCGAGACACCGTGCCCCTAGAGGCCATACAACTTGACAATGATCTGACCTACGAGGAGAAGCCTGTCAGAATCCTCGAGACAGCCAACAGAGTTACCCGCAGCAGGATCATCAAGTTCTGTAAGGTTTTGTGGAGTCATCACACCGAGGAAGAAGCCACCTGGGAACGCGAAGAAGATCTTCGTAGAGACCACCCGCACCTATTTTCTAGCCAACCCGAATCTCGAGGGCGAGATTCATCTTAAGGTGGGTAGGCTTGTAACATCCCAAAATTCCATTTTGGAATGTTATGATATAGCTATGCATCTATCCTCATTATTTCTTGAATGTATGTGTTTGTTGAAATGCCTTCTCTAAATTTCTGAAAGTCCCTTCTACTTTTCCCTATGTTGCTTTCACCTATTGGAAATTTTGGTTAAATGTTCAAAATAAGAGGGGAGTAACATGACACTCCACACCAGGGACAAATTGATGACCTATTTGAACAAAAATAACCCGGAGTTATTTTGAAAATATTTGCAAAAAGGGTTTAAAAACAATTAGGGAATTTCTGAAAATATTAATTTTTTCAAAGTGCTCAAATGATAGAATAAAAATGTTCATTAAATAGAATTTATTATTCTGTTAATTTAAATATATAATACCCCTATATTTATAAAAGGTTTGAATGCTTTAAAAGCTTTTGAATGTATTTGGAAAATCATTAAAGGAAAAACGGTAACGGTTAGTATTAAACGGGCTGGCCCACGGCAGTTATTCGCGCATTTATTACCGACCGGCCGACCGACGCGCAACGGACACCTCCTCTCTCACTGACGCTGGACCCCACCCCGACCGACCGTTTCTCCCGCGCGGTCGCCCTCTTCCTCCCGCACGCGCCGGACCTCGCCGGTAGTCTCACCCCACCTCGGATCTCTCTCCTCTCTTAACTCCCTCTCTCTCCCCGCACTCCTATATAAGCCGGCCACTCCCCGCATCCATTTTTCCCCGAGCCCCTCTGTCCCTTGCCTAGACGCGGCGCAATTCCTCGCCAGAATTCCCACCTCCACCGGAGCTCCCGTCGACCGTAGCCACCGATTCCGTCCACCGCTCGCCCCACCGTTGCCACCAGTCGACTCCGGAGACCCGTCACCGTCGCCCGGACCATTTCGTTGCCTCCCTTGACCACCGGAGCACCTCACCGTTGTCTTCGCCGCTTCCGGACTCGCCGGAGATCCCTCGCCGGCGACCTCTTAACACTGTGAGCATCCCCACTCGTTCGATCTGGATCTGACGATCCAGATTAGAACGGATTTAAATCCGAACCGGTATGCTCTACCGACCGGTCTCCCTCCCGTAACCCTCGCGCGCACAGCCCCCTTAGCCACTCGCGTGCTGCCACGTAGCCCCCTGACCATCGCAAATCAATTTTTTCCTTTTCTATTTTTGTTTTAATTAACAGAATGATTTCAAAATTTGTTGTAGCTATATCTTTTAATCTATTTAGTGTTTTGAGTTGATTCTTTTTGCAATAGCTCACATTTTTCATGTAGTATCACCCTGTACTTTTAAATTTCAAATTAGAACTATAAAATTTGAATTTAGTCAAATTTGCTCAAAATCTTCAAATCTGAATAACTAGAGTTTGAAAATAGACTTGGACATGAATCTTTCTGCTACTGTTTGGTATTAGTTAGGACTATCATTATGTTTAGTTTGAGGATTTTTAGGATGATCATTTTTAGTGTTTTAGCTATAAACAGAATCTGCCTAGTGTTATAGTATAGTTTTATTTACTTAGTTTTAGTTAGTTTAACTTAGATTTGGTTTTATTTGTTTATTAGGTTCTGTTAGTAAACATTTAGTGTTTTCACTCACTGTTAATAAAAATATAAATTTGCTTAGTTTAATTTTATTTAACATAGGAATCACAACTTCTTTTCAAATAGGCATAATTTGATTAAAACAACTAACTAGTAATAGTTTTGCTTTCAAACAAAGTTTTATATAATTTAATTCTGCTTTCTAAGACAGGTTTAATTGTAAATTATTTTCTGTTAAGAACATGTTTTGCTAATAAATAATAAGTTTAGTTTTTCATTCTTTTTGTTAGTATAACTATAGTTGATTCATATAGTGCTTATCAAAACTTTTACAAACTTTACAAAAGTTTTCTCAACAAACATAAATTGATTTTCTTCTGTTTATTAATAAAAATATTTTATTGTTTCCTTGCTGTCAACAATTGTTTTGGCTATTTCAAAATAGTTTTATTATGTTAGTAGTGTTTTATCAATCACCTCCTAGTAAGCAAAACTTTGTGTGTTTCACTTACTTGTGAATTGTGCATTGTTTTGTCTTGATTTTTTTACTAGTTCTTGGTTGGTGTTTGTGAGTTACAATATTTTAGTTGTATGCTTATTTGAGTGCTCTTGTTTGCTTCGTTAGATTATCCGGAGTGCGAAGCTTGTTACTTAGAGTCCCACGAGTACGAAGATCATCAACCAGGCAAGTCACTTTGATCATGATTACCCATGTTTTATATGCATTAGTTCTACCATCTCCCCAAATTGCATGCAAGATAGGTTAGTTGGAAACTTGGTTACATTGTAGTATTATCATGTGGTAGGTACCCCCCCCCCTCAAACTCTTTGACACATTGGCCCCGGGAAACGTTGTTTTATTTTTGCTATGCTATTAGTAGACGGGGTTGGTTGTGTGATTCATGAGAGTTGAGAGAGTTAATAATTTCAAGACCTACATAATGATCAAGATTTCAAGACTCTGAGTTTTCAACTTACCTCTGGGTGGATGATGGTTGAACGGCACCCTGGAGAAACCAGTGGATTTGCCTAGGTGATGCTGGAGATGGCCAGTATTCACGCGGAAAGGTCCACCCAGGCACAAAGAGATGGATGGATGCTTTAAAACCCAAGGCTTACCTGCACAGCCACAAGTCATTATGGGCTCTGGCTTGGTTGGATATTGTGGTGACCCTGGACAGGCGGTGCTACGAGAGGTAGAAGAACGGTAGGAAAGGATGGGCACCGACAGAGTCGCAGGGAAACCCTTTGGAAGAACATGTTTTGGTCATCCGTTTCTCAAACACCCTGAAGTGCGAGAAATCAAACGGAGGCGACCAAATCTTGTGGGGAACGTGTGCAAAACTCTGCAGAGTACTCAAACCTAATCGATTAGCCATGTCCACGGTCATGGACGACTTGAGCCAAAGGAACTGAAACATTCGGAATTCTCAACACAATTAATATGATGATGTGGGTATTAACAATTTGGGTATGAGAATTGGTTGGTGGAACCATCTCATTAATCAACCAACTTAGTAATATTTTTGCTTATCCCTCTCTTGATGTAGGAAAAATTGGCTTTACGCAAAAGCTTACCACCCCACCTGCCATATAAGCATGTAGATTAGATGATTATCTTTTCACCCCTCTCTTGTGACTTTGCCGGCATATTCCATATGCTGACCTACACGGCTGCAACGTATCATGTTGCAGAGTATTTTTCCGAACAGGAGTGAGTACACGTTCTACGCTCGGTGAGATGCCCTTGGAGTCAGATGGACTCATCTACCTTCGACGCTTCCGCAAGATTTAGATATTCTCATGAGTTGGCCTTCGGCCACTTTATTGTAATTTTATTGTAATAAAGGACTCGATATGAGATTTCGATTAATGTAATGCTGTGTGATTTCCCTTTGATATATACATTGATGTACCGTGTGTGTACCAGCATGATCTTGGGATGGTACGGAAACACCGGAGATTCGACCTTTCAGGTCAGGTCGCTACAGGTTGTCACACCCACCATGCTTCTACTACTATTGGTATCGTTTAGAGATAAAGTAAAGCAATACATAGCGCTTAATGATTGACATGCAGGTCATACAATAATTAAAGACAACCCTATGGCTCCTACCGGTTGCCGTACTCATCGACATGCAAGTCGTGATATTCTATAAAATACATGATCGTCTTATACATTACATATATGGCATCATGTAATTGGCCATATGACATCACAACATACCATGCCAAAACAAGTTAGACGTCCTTGAATTGTTGCTACAAGTTTTACGTGGCTGCTAGGAGTATCTAGCAAGAACAATTCTCACCTACGCAAAACCACAACGGTGATGCATAAGTTGCTTTTCAACCTTCTCAAGGACCGCCTTTGTCGAATCTGATCCAACTAAAGTAGGAGAAACAGACACCCGCCAGCCATCTTTGTGCAACGAAGTTACACGTCAGTCGATGGAACCGGTCTCTCGTAAGCGTACGAGTAAGGTTGGTCCGGGCCGCTTCATCCCACAATACCACTGAACCAAAAAATGACCAAGGGACGAAGCAATCTAAGCATCAACGCCCACAAACTCCTTTGTGTTCTACTTGAGATCTCATCTACACATAGACCTAGCTCATGATGCCACTGTTGGAGAACGTTGCATGGGAAACAAAAAATAAAATTTTCTACGCACACGCAATATCTATCAATGGTGATGAGCATCTACAAGAGGGGGAGTGGATCTACATACCCTTGTAGATCGCTAAGCGGGAAGCGTTCAGAAACGCGGTTGATGTAGTCGAACATCTTCGCGATCCAAATCGCCGAGCATCCCGTGATCCCCTCACGATCCATCTCGTGATCCAATCACGGTCTGTCCCGCGATCCCATCACAATCCGTCCCGCGGTCAAATCATGAATTGTCTCGCAATCTTGATCATGGTCCTTCCGATCTAGCGTCGAACGAATGGCACCTCCGCGTTCAGCACACGTACAGCTCGATGACGATCTCCACCTCCTTGGTCCATCAAGTGAGGGTGGAGTGGTAGATGTGTTCTCCAGCAGGGCGATGGCGCGACAGCAATGGTGGCGGAACTATTCCGGCAGGGCTTCGCCTAGGCACCGCCGAACTAGACTAGAGGAGAAAAGCGATCTAGATGAAGTAGAGGGAGCACGTTGCAATTAGGGTTATCTCTTCTCCCTAAATCCTCTAGTATATATAGGAGGGAGGGAGGGTAGGAGGCAGCCTCAAACCCTCAAGGTTTGGTCGAAATTGGAGGTGGAGGAGTCCTACTCCAATCCTATTAGGAGTAGGATTCCTCCTTTTCACTTGGAAACTCTTTCCACCTCTCCACCTTTGGATTTCTCCCACCCCTATCCGCATGGGCCTTAGTGGAGGGCTCGGACAGCCCACTAAGGGCTGGCTTGACTCCTTCCACAGCCCATGACGCCCTTTGGGTCGAGACACCCCTCCCGATGGTCCCCGGTACCCCTCCCGACACTCCCACTACACTACCAATGAGCCCGAAACTTTTCCGGTGACCAAAACAGGACTTCCTATATATCAATGTTTACTTACGGACCATTCCAGAGCTCCTCGTGACGTCCGGGATCTCATCTGGGACTCTGAATAACCTTAGGTCACCACCATACATAACTCTATAATACTGAAACGTCACCGAACCTTTAGTGTGCAGACCGTATGGGTTCGAGAACTATGTAGACATGACCGAGACACCTCTACGGTCAATAACCAATAGCGGGACCTGGATGTCCATATTGGTTCATACATATTCTACAAAGATCTTTATCGGTTGAACCTCTATGTCAGGATTTAGTTAATCTCGTATGTTGTTCCCTTTGTTCTTTGGTATGTTACTTGCCCAAGATTCGATTGTCGATATCTCTATACCTAGTTCAATCTCGTAACTGACAAGTCTCTTTACTCGTTTCATAATACAAGATCCCGTGGCTAACACTTAGTCACATTGCTTTCAAGGCTTTTTGTGATGTTGTATTACCGAGTGGGCCCTGAGATACCTCTCCGTCACACGGAGTAACAAATCCCACTCTTGATCCATGCCAACCCAACAGACACCCTCGGAGATACTTGTAGAGCACATTTATAGTCACCCAGTTACATTGCGACGTTTGATACACACAAGGTACTCCTCCGGTGTCAGTGAGTTGCATGATCTCATGGCCACAGAACAGATACTTGACATGCAGAAAACTGTAGCAATAAACTGACATGATCATATGATATGTTTATAGTTAGGGTCTTGTCCATCACATCATTCTCCTAATTATGTGATCCCATTATCAAATGACATCTCATGTCCATGGCTAGGAAACCTTAACCATCTTTGATCAACGAGCTAGTCCATCAGAGGCATACTAGGGACATGGTGTTGTCTATGTATCCACACATGTATCTGAGTTTCCGATCAATACAATTCTAGCATGGATAATAAACGATTACCATGAACAAGGAAATATGATAATAACTAATTTATTATCGCCTTTAGGGCATATTTCCAACAACTACGTTTACGAGTTCATCTACAACGCGACGACCCCTAAGCGGGGTTACTCTGAAAAACAATATGAAGTGCGTAAGCAATAATATTCACAATTTTATTTTATTTCAATGATTTGTGTTGAGTTTCACTCATATATATGTATTGACCCCCTTCTTCAAATTAGATGTGGCGGATGCAGGATGAACTCCTACCACATGATCGCATACGAGCAATTCAAGAAGAGTTGGCAGGATTCTTTCTTGACCACGTCATAAATAAAGCCGGATAATACCATCTGAAATTTGACATTAGATGTTAGGGATTGTAAGAGATCTTATATTGTATATATGTAGCTAGTAGCGTCGGATAGATATACAAAAACTTGTTGTATGACCAATATCTCGGAGAAAGAGAGGTCGATCACTTCTCTCTCTATATGTTCATGACGATCTTCTGTACTTAATGGTTCCTTCATTTGCTTACTAGCTAGCGTGTCGAGTTCTTTCTATACTAGCTAGCGTCGACCAAGCACGGAGAAACAGAGGACACTTCTCTCTATTAATTAGCTAGCTAACACAATATAAAACCCCTAAATTAACCGTCCAAAACCCCTAAACCCCCCTTAAAAAAACAAAAAACCCAGCAGCTGCTAGATGTTGACGCGTGGATGCCTTTTGGTCCCGGTTTGTGTTACCAACCGGGACTAAAGGTCCTCCTGCCTAGGCTCCCCGCAGAGGCCACGTGGAGCCCCTTCTATCCCGGTTTGTAAGTGAACCGGCACTGAAGGTTTGGGGCTTTAGTCCCGACCCTTTAGTCCCGGTTCCAGAACTAGGACTAATGGGCCTCTCGAACCGGGACAAATGGGCTGTTTTCTACTAGTGAAGGCACTTGCCAATGCAACTGCAGAGATCATATGGCTTTAGTCTATGCTCAAGGAACTTGGAGTGAATCCAGTCACAACTCCTTGTTTATGGTGTGATAACCTTTGTGCTACTTATCTCACTGCTAATCCAGTTTTTCGTGCCAGGACAAAGCATATTGAAATAGACATTCGCTTTGTCAGAGAACGTGTTGCCAGCAAACAGTTGGACGTTCGATTCATTCACTCTGGAGATCAGATTGCAGATGGTTTCACTAAAGCTCTACCCACTAAGGAGTTTGAGAAGTTCAGACGTAATCTCAACTTAGCAAAGTTGTGATTATGGGGGCGTGTTGAAACAATATGTTGTGGCTATATTCTCTTGATAGATATTCCGTTATGGTAGTTAGCTAGAGATAGGGTTGTATCAAGGTTAAATGATGTAATCTCTATCTCCCTCTACCTTGTTTCCCAAGTTGTATGCTATCATGGGATAAGCCCCATCTCATAATAAATACCGCAGCTCTCCCCTCTTGGGAGAGTAGGAATGCTTCCACAATTTCTACAGGGAGCACCCACAGTTTAAGGAGTATTGTGGATGACAAAAGCAGTGAAAAGGGACCGGGGGTCAGGTGACTGAAATTAAAATTTAGGTCAGTCGATCTCGAGTCACATGGCGTTGGTATTACCAATTGGGTGTGTCTAGAGTACATCTAGATATGACATGGTTATGATATTTTTAAATAACTAAATCAAACATAAAAAAAGAAAAAAGTTCATACAAATCTTTACGTAAGATCAGTAATACAGGACTTAGATGTGCAATACTTATATCACATTTAGACGTGCTTTAACAAAACTGTAATCAATTTACCGTTCGGTGCATGTGCGCATGAGTAGGTAGGAAGGGAGCGAGCCATCAAATCGGAAAATCTACCATGCACAGGACCTCACGTGTCTCCATCGGCCGCTCGTTGAGGCATCATGATCCGTGCGCTGCTGAACTTTTTTTCACTGTTTATTGAATACCATACTAAGAAATGTCAATACAACATGGTGCGTCAAATTGTCCTGTAACAGTTATCTTTGTAACAGTTGTGTTTGCGTGCATACCTGTGTCTATCTTTTACATAAAGGTGGAAGAGAGTGTGCATGCATAGTTATTTGTTCTTTCTCTGACACTAAAACTTGCATTTTATTTTTCACGCGAAATGTTAAACATCTCACAACTTTTGAGTCAAATATTCGTTTTTGACTTTTTTTTATATATTTAAACTCTGGGTGTCAAAACCTTTAAAACAAGACCAATCATTGATACTTTTCAAACACATTTAAATTTTAACGTTTCATATTTCATGTGTTAAACAAACCTAGTTTGCTACAAAATGTATAAACAATTGTTTCAAAAAGTGAAATATGTCTGAAAACATTATGAAATGGATGTGGTACTGAAATTGGTCTGAAAATTTGAAATTCATATTCCAGTCTCCCACTATATATAAACGTTGCCTTTCAATTTCATATTTCAGTCTCACATTTATTGAAATGGATGAGGTACAAAACTTGTCTGGAAATTGGAATGAACATCTTCTGGAAATTTCATATTTCATATTTCAATGTCACATTATATACACTAGTTGCATTCCAGTTTCGTATTTCAATCTCACATAAATTGTAATGGATGTGGTACTAAAACTGGTCTACAAATTGAAATGGATTTGATATTTTAGTGAGACATTATGTATTGCAGTTGCATTTCAATTTCATATTTTCAAAATCACATTAATTAAAATGAATGTCGTATTGAAACTGGTCTTGAAATTGAAATAAATGCGTTCTAAAAATTTCAATTTCATATTTGACTGTCACATTATATATACAGTTGCATTCCAATTTCATATTTCATTCACACATTAATTGTGAAACATATTTTTTTAGTTGAGCGAAATATGTTATATGGAATCGGTGAAATATAATTACTTGGTCTTATTTTAAAGTTCTTGATGTGAATTATTCCAATATATAAAAATATCACTAATCGGATTCATGGTCCAAAAGATATCACTCTTCAAAAAATTCACCATGAATGTACTAGTTGGTGGCAAAGATAAAATTGGTGTGAAAGAAAAGAACTACTATTCAATTGAGAGGAGAGGTAACGATTGGAGCCAAAACATGGCCAGAAGACATGGGCAAAAGATGCGAGACGAGGTGACATGCTAGAATGAATACAACTGAGCATAGCAATACTATAGCCAATACATAACTGCATGGTCACGAATTTCCAACAGGTCAAGGGCTCCTGCATGCACGGGACCTCCCGTGCACGGAAGAATCCCTTTTCTCAGCGAGCCAACCCTTGCCTACACGAACCGGCAGGGGACGGCCAGCCCCTGCAAATAAGTAATTTTACCGGTGTCGGTATGTATTAGTGGGCAATCCATCATCTGTGACTTTCGTCAAGATCCATGCAGGTTTTATACTTATTTACAAGTATCAGATTACACATAGCAATACATGTACTAGTGCAGATATTGTCAGTTTTACTCTTTTACAGAGTTAAAGTGTAGAGAACGGTGCATACATGCACGCATGCATTCTCTCACGCCATATATATGTGTCATAAATTTTATTTTCATCCTCATATTTTTAGTGATTTATAACTTTCGAACCACATGTCCATTATTGATACTTTTTGTATAATTGAATTCGTGGAGACAAGACCTTCACAACAAGATCAATCTTGGATATGTTTGAAACATATTTTATTTTGTATATAGTTATTTTCTTTGAAATCGCTTACATAAAACATATTGTTTCACTATTTTCATATAAGCTTTCAATAGTGTTTCGCTCATTTTCACAAATTGGAATGTGGAACTCACAAAGCACAATGAAACAACCAAATTCTCATATTTCAAATAACCAATTTCATATATTTTGACGCAGTGTAATAAGCAACTTGACAAATACACCAAAGAAAATGTAGTCAAATATGTGGACTACAATGCTACAATTTAAACATGCTTAAAATAGTCAATTTCACATATTTAAAATAAATTATTTCACATATTTCACTAACCCATTTCAATTAATTCAAAAAAAAACTATTTCACCCAAGTGAAAATTATTTCACTCGCTTCATATAACAGATTTCGGTCGTTTGAAAAATTATATTTCACCCATTTCAAAAATGATTCCACTCGTTCAAACAATGATTTTAGTCCATTCTTAAAATTGGTTTCACTCAAATTAAAAAAAAAACTATTTCACTTATTTCAGAACAAAAATCATTTGTATGCAACACAGGTTTCACTCAATTTAAAATACCTATTTCACTTCTTTTAGAAAATTGATTTCATTCATTTCAAATGTTCAAATTAAACATGTTCAAAATGCATTCAAGAGGGATCTCATTCTAAAGGTCTTGGCGCCAGGAGTCTTGGCGCTAGGAGTTTCACTCAATTTATATTTCACCCATTCTAAAGGTTATACATATGGATAGCCCCACTTAGGCACATCTCATAAAACATTTGAATGCTGGATGCAGCGCCGGTAATACCGGAACCGGTGAAAAAGTGTTTGCGCCAACCCCTGCCTCATTGTGAGCGGAAGCGAGCTTGCATGCGGGTCTTTCAACTTTAAAAAAACTAGCTAGGGGCTATTGAACCACTACACATATGACTTGCATATCTAACTCGTGTGGATCTCGGTGACTGACTGGGAGCCAAGAAAAGTTGTATTATCTTTAAAAAAAGGATTTTTTTTAAAATATAACAAAATAAATTAGTGGCATTGGTATTACCGTTAAAGATAAACTTAAAATATAAAGAAAAAATGGAAAATAACTACATAGAACTTGCTCTTGCTATAGTATGAACAAATAAACATATAATAGTGAAATTTTCAGAAAAAGGGAAATTTCCTAAGAACCAATGAATTAATGTAATAAAACAGAATCAGATCAAAATATTGAAGTTTTCAGAAAAGAATGAATTGGTGATTTTGGTATTACTATACTTTTTAAGAAGAAAGAAAATTTAAGAAAAACTAAATCAAAACCAAAACAATGAGGTTTCCTAAGGAGGAGGATATTAGTGGCATCAATATTACCCTATACAAAGAAAGAATGTGAAAAACAAAAACTAGAACAAAAAATGACAAAACTTGCTCACAATACACACCAAATTCACGTGTTTTTAAATACATACGAATAAGGATATAATTGTGAAATTTTCACAAAACAAATTTCTAATAAGTAATGAATTAGTGGCATTGGTATTACCCTTAAATAAATAATAATAATAATAATAAATTTTTATACATAACAATGATTATTGGCATTGATATTACACATTAAAAAGAAAGAAAAGAAAACTTGCACACAACTATGTATTGAAATTGCATTTTTAATAGTATACAAAAATAATCATATAATACTACATTTTTTGCATATATTTTTATAGTATTTGTCCGTATATATTTTTCACTCACCCAACATCCCAAAAACACCCACACAAAAAACTTGACTGATAAATAGAAATTAAAAAGAAAAGCGAAAAAAGGAACAAAATAAACAAAAAAGAAGAACAAAGGGGGAGAGGTGAGAGAGGGTGGGGGCTGGGCGCATACCTAATAGGCCTTAGCCCGTTCGTAAATTGACCGACCCAAATATGTGGCCAGTAAAAAAACCAAAACAACTCATACAATAAACCAAATGACCACAAATCTTAAAGCAGAATGAACGGCCAAAAAAAATAGGCTAACCAAAAATTAAATTTCAAGCAAGTTACATAAGCTAAAGTGCAGTTAAAACATGTCGTTCCTTTGACCAAGTATCCTACATAAAAGACGCACATACATTATCTTAGTATAGACGATTGAACATTCCCGTAGATATAAAATATAGCTATATAATTGAGACAAGTAGCTCAAAGCCTTATGCTGCCATATATCATCCAAAGTAGCACAATATGTTCAGCCGTTCAGGTGAGTGGATTGAAGAAGAGCCACCATTTGTCGTATAGCTTTCTAGTTTCCAATGAATCATGAAGAGCATCGTAGTCAAATGAATCACACCCAGGCCTCACAAACATTGTATGTGCCCTTTGTGAACAGTGGCTACATAAGACTACCACATATAGCATCTAGGAGTTGATCATCCGTATAGGAGGAAAATGGACCCTGAAATGTTGCAACAGAAAGAAAGATTGGCACGTGATTTTTAAGTACAAAAAGGTGATTCACAATGTAAATAACAAGGGCTTTTCAGTTTTCTTAAGCACTAATTGATATTGTTGAAAGAAAATACTAATATGTATTTAGTACAATAGTTCCATAAATATTGTAGCTTTAAAAGTAAAAAAGTTCGGACCACTACGTTCCCAACCAACAAACACTAATAATCATCTAGGAGTAAAGACATTCCCTTCTACAATGGAGGTGGGACTCAACCGAACTTGTTTTCTCAGCTCTGATTAGAAGCCACTGCCATTAGCCACCTATGATTAAATAAAAACTACTCTGTCATGTAGATGTCGTCGTTTTCTCACGACATATGCCATAGAGTGGCTTATCATAGGTGGTTGGGGCCGAAGGACGCCGACGCGCTCCGGGTGCGAGATTGGGCACAAGCGGTGATGACACTCGATGTACCCAGGTTCAGGGCCCTCCGGGGGAGGTAATACCCCTAGTCCTGCTTGGTTTAGTTGGATGGATGGGTATAGATACAATGGTGCTCCTGGAGCTGTTTCTAGAGGAGGAAGGAGGGGCAGCCGGCTCCTCTTCCTCCGCTGCTAGCTGGGGTTGATTGTGTGCGGGGGGGGGGGGATCGATCGTCTGTGTGTGCGTCCGTCCCCGTTGCATGGGGGGCTCGGGGGTTTTATAGGCCAACCCCCCGGCTCTTATAATATGTTCTAAGTACAAAGGAGGGGGGACCCGACTGGCAGTCTCTCTGGCTGGCCAGAGGGTCCCGCCATTCGTGTCGTCTCGTCATTGGTGGGGTCCACCGGCCGAGCTGTCCCATCTCCCGTTGGGGCCCGCCAGTCGGCTCTGCGATTGGCCCTCGCCCACCTGCCGCGGCATGGGTCGCCCAGGGGGCGTCGTCTAGCGCCAGCCGGCCGAAGTCTCCGGTACGGCCGGACACACTATAGCCACACCGGGGTGAGTGATCGAGTGGCGAGGGCGTGCCGGCATTGTTCCTATGCCTGGTCACACTCGCCGAGGTCAGCGGCCGGGACGGTTGGACTGTAGCCACGTGTTGCAGTACGTCAGCGGCCACTGTAGCCACAGGGCCGCCCGTCGTGCCGGTCGCGTCGCGTCGTCGTACCCGCGCACAAAGGGACGGGACGTCGCATGTCCGTCCCAAGGTCAACGGAAGAGCCGACCCGGAGGCATCCGGCCACGCCCAGCTGGCCGAGGGTCCAACCGGCGAGGGCGCCAGCCGGCACCGGCTCGTGCCAGACGTCCCCTAGCCGGCCACGGCCAGCCGGCCACGTAGTTTTTCTTCGAAGCGAAAAGGGGAAGACCCCGTTGCTTTGGCCTACCTAGGGGTAATAACCCCGTCAGTAGTCCCCGAAGCCAGCGCGGGCCCGCGTCTGGCGGACGGTGGGGAGCCGGTGGCTTCCCCTCAGCGATACCCGCCTCTGGCTCGAAGGCGAATGGGCAGCCGGGTCAGCCGTTGGACCCGATGCCTCAGGTACCGGCGTGCCGCCCCGGGACCTGCGCCGGCACACGGCATGCCACGCGGCCAGTAATGATGTCGTGGGTCCCGCGCACGCGGGAAGACGGGAGGTCGCCTGGGCCTAGCCCTCTAGGACCTAGGAGTAGCCCAGTAGGCCTCGGGGCGCAGGCTAGGATCCTCTACGCCCCGAAGCGGCCATTACGGCCCGGGGACACCCACGCGTGCGTGGAGTTTCCCGGGGAAGTGGGCGCAATCAATCCCACGTCCCCTGGTCGTGGCCTTCCCTATAAAAGGAGAGGAAGGGCAGGAGGCGGAGGTACCCGCACCTCACTTGCCCCCTTGTTGCCCGTGTTCGTCGCCTCCCTTTCTTCCTCGCGCGCCACCGCACCCGAGCACGCAACCGCCCCCGCACGCCGTATTGCCGTCGCGATGGCCGATGGACGCGGTGGAAGTTGGTGTTGGGGAATGTTGCATGGGAAACAAAAAATTTCTACACACATGCAAGATCTATCCATGGTGATGAGAATCTACGAGAGAGAGAGTGGATCTACATACCCTTGTAGATCGCTAAGCGGGAAGCGTTAAGAAACGCGGTTGGTGTAGTCAAACGTCTTCGCGATCCGAATTGCTGAGCATCCCGCGATCTCATCACGATCCGTCCCACGATCCAATCTCGATCCGTCCCGCGAACTCATCATGATCCGTCCCATGATTTGATCATGATCCATCTCGCGATCTTGATCACGGTCCTTCCGATTTAGCGTCGAACGGATGGCACCTCCGCGTTCATCACACGTACTGCTCGATGACGATCTCCGCCTTCTTGATCCAGCAAGAGAGAGTAGAGAGGTAGAAGAGTTCTCCGGCAGCGCGACGATGTTGCGGCGATGGTGGTGGAGCTATTCCGGCAGGGCTTCACCTAAGCACTGTAGAAAACCGATCTAGAGGAGAAACTATGCACTAGAGGAGAGGTAGCACATGGATATTAGGGTTAGCTTTTTTCCTCTAAATCCTCTACTATATATAGGAGGGAGGGAGGGGAGGAGTCAGCCTCAAACCCTCAAGGTTTGGTCGAAATTGGAGGTGGAGGAGTCCTACTCCAATCCTATTAGGAGTAGGATTCCTCCTTTCCACTTGGAAACTCTTTCCACCTCTCCACCTTTGGATTTTTTCCTTCTCAAACCACTCCAGCCGCATGGTCCCTTAGAGGAGGCTTCGGCCAGCCCACCAGGGGCTGGTTTACCTCCTCCCACAGCCCATGTAGCCTCTTGGGTCGAAATACCTCTCCTGATGGTCCCCCGGTACACTATAGGCACTCCCGGTACACTATCGATGAGCCCGAAACTTTTCCGGCGACCAAAACAGGACTTCCTATATATCAATCTTTACCTCCGGACCATTTCGGAGTTCCTTGTGACATCCGAGATCTCATCCGGGACTCCGAACAACCTTCGGTCACCACCATACATAACTCTATACTACCGAAATGCCACCGAACCTTAAGTGTGCAGACCCTGCGGGTTCGAGAACTATGTAGACATGACCGAGACACCTCTACGGTTATCAACATGTGTATTACTACGATCAAGATTCAACAAACCATTCTCACTGGGTGCATGACCATTGAAGGTATTATTCATGTAAATATAATAACCATTATTCTCTAACTTAAATGAATAACCATGTTGCAATAAACATGATCTAATCACGTTCATGCTCAACGCAAAACACCAAATAAAATTTATTTAGGTTCGTCACTAATCCCGAAGGTAGAGAGAGCGTGCGATGTTGATCACATCAACCTTGGAAACATTTCCAACACACATCGTCACCTCACCCTTAGCTAGTTCTCCGTTTATTCCGTATCTTTTATTTCAAGTTACTAACATTTAGCAACCGAACCGGTATCCAATACCCAGGTGCTACTAGGAGTACTAGCAAGGTACACATCAATAACACGTATATCAAATATACTTCTGTCGACGTTGCCAGCCTTCTTAGCTACCAAGTATCTAGGGTTATTCCACTTCAGCGACCGCTCTCCTCATAATCGAGGCACTTAGTCTTGGGTTTGGATTCAACTTTGGGTTCCTTCACTGGAGCAGCAACTGACTTGCCATCCATGAAGTTTCCCTCCTTGCCCTTGCCCTTCTCGGAACTAGTGGTTTTACTAACCATCAACACTTGACGCTCCTTCTTGATTTCTACCTTCGCGGTGTCAAACATCGCGAACAGCTCACGGATCATTATTTCTATCCCTCGGATTTTATAGTTCATCACCAAGTTCTAGTAGCTTAGTGACAGTGACTTGGAAAACTATATCAATATTTTTCTTATCTAGAAGATCAACTCCCACTCGATTTAAGCGATTGTAGCACTCAGACAATCTGAGTACAAGCTCAACGATTGTGCTATTCTCATTTATCTTGCAGGCAAAGAATCTTGTTAGAGATACCATATCTCGCAACACGGGCACAAGCCCGAGATCCTAATTTCAGCTCTTAGAACATCTCATATGTTCTGTGACGTTCAAAATGTTTTGAAGCCTCAATTCTAAGTTGTAATGCATGACGCACTAAACTATCAAGTAGTGATCAGAACATGCCTGTCAGTTGTTCACAACATGTACAGACGATGCTAGAGGGGTTGGCGCGCCGAGCGGTGCATTAAGGACATAAGCCTTCTGTATAGCAATGAGGACAATCCTTAGATCACAGACCCAGTCCGCAATATTGCTACGATCATATTTCAACTATATTTCTCTAGAAACATATAAAAACTCAAGGGAGCTACAGCGCGAGCAATTAATCTACAACATAATTTGCAAATACACAACTGACTATGTTCATGATAATAAGTTCAATTAATCATATTACTGAAGAACTCCCACTGAAATTGACATCCCTTCGGTCATTCGAGTGATACATGATCCAAATTCACCAACTCAAGTCCGATCATCACGTGAGTTGAGGTGGTTTCAATGGTGAACATCATCATGTTGATCATATGTACTATATGACTCATGTTCGACGTTTCGGTCTCTTGTGTTCCGAGGCCATGTCTGTACATGCTAGGCTCGTCAAGTTTAACCCGAGTGTTCTGCATGTGCAACACTGGCTTGCACCCATTGTATGTGAACGTAGAGTCTATCACACCCGATCATCACGTGGTGTCTCGACACGACGAACTTTCTCAACGGTGCACACTCGGGGAGAACACAATTTATCTTGAAATTAAGTGAGGGATCACCTTATAATGCTACCGTCGTCCTAAGCAAAACAAGGTGCATAAAAGGATTAACATCACATGCAAATCATAAGTGACATGATATGGCCATGAACTTGTGCTTTTAATCTCCATCTTGAAAGCACCGGCATGATCTCCATCATCACCGACATCACACCATGATCTCCATCATCGTGATCTCCATCAACGTGTTGCCATCAGGGTTGTCGCGCCCACCATGCTTCTACTACTATTGCTACCATTTAGTGATAAAGTAAAGCATTACATAGCGCTTAATGATTGACACGTAGGTCATACAATAATTGAAGACAACCCTATGGCTCCTGTCGGTTGCCGTACTCATTGACATGCAAGTCGTGATATTCTATACAATACATGATCATCTCATACATCACATATATCTTAACATGTAATTGGCCATAACACATCACAACATACCCTACAAAAACAAGTTAGGCGTCCTCTAATTGTTGTTGCATGTTTTAGTGGCTGCTACGGGTACCTAGCAAGAAAAATTTTCGCCTACACAAAACCACAACTGTGATACATAAATTGCTTTTCAACCTTCTCAAGGACCGCCTTTGTCAAATCCGTTCCAACTAAAGTAGGAGAAACAGACACTCGCCAGCCATCTTTGTGCAACGAAGTTACACATCACTCGATGGAACCAGTCTCTCGTAGGCGTACTAGTAAGGTTGGTCCGGGCTGCTTCATCCCACAATACCGCTGAACCAAAACACGACCAAGGGAGGAAGCAATCTAAGCATCAACGCCCACAAACTCTTTGTGTTCTACTCGAGATCTCATCTACACATAGACCTAGCTCATGATGCCACTGTTGGGGAACGTTGCATGGAAACAAAAAAAATCTACACGCACGCAAGATCTATCCATGGTGATGAGCATCTACGAGAGGGAGAGTGGATCTACACACCCTTGTAGATCGCTAAGCGGGAAGCGTTAAGAAACACGGTTGGTATAGTCGAACGTCTTCGCGATCCAAATCGCCGAGCATCCCGCGATCTCATCACGATCCGTCCCGCGATCCCATCTCGATCCGTCCCGCGAACTCATCATGATCCGTCAAGCGATCCCATCATGATCTTTCTCGCGATCTTGATCACGGTCCTTCCGATCTAGCGCCGAACGGACGGCACCTCCGCGTTCAGCACACGTACGGCTCGATGACGATCTCCGCCTTCTTGATCCAGCAAGAGAGAGCAGAGAGGTAGAAGATTTCTCTGGCATCACGACGGTGTTGCAGCGATGGTGATGGAGCTATTCCGGCAGGGCTTCGCCTAAGCACTGCAGAAAACCGATCTAGGGGAGAAACTATGCACTAGAGGAGAGGTAGCACGTGGCTATTAGGGTTAGCTTTTTCCTCTAAATCCTCTAGTACACATAGGAGGGAGGGAGGGGACGAGTCAGCCTCAAACCCTCAAGGTTTGGTCGAAATTGGAGATGGAGGAGTCCTACTCCAATCCTATTAGGAGTAGGATTCCTCCTTTCCACTTGGAAACTCTTTCCACCTCTCCACCTTTGGATTTTTTCCTTCTCAAACCACTCCAGCCGCATGGTCCCTTAGAGGAGGCTTCGGCCAGCCCACCAGGGGCTGGTTTACCTCCTCCCACAGCCCATGTAGCCTCTTGGGTCGAAATACCTCTCCTGATGGTCCCCCGGTACACTCCCAGTACACTATCGATGAGCCCGAAACTTTTCCGGCGACCAAAACACGACTTCCAATATATCAATCTTTACCTCTGGACCATTTTGGAGCTCCTTGTGATGTACGGGATCTCATCCGGGACTCCAAACAAGCTTCAGTAACCACCATACATAACTTTATACTACCGAAATGCCACCGAACCTTAAGTGTGCAGACCATGCGGGTTCGAGAACTATGTAGACATGACCGAGACACCTCTACGGTCAATAACCAATAGCGGGACTGTTGGAAATATGCCCTAGAGGCAATAATAAATTAGTTATTATCATATTTCCTTGTTCATGATAATTGTTTATTATCCATGCTATAATTGTATTGATCAGAGACTTAGATGCATGTGTGGATACATAGACAAAACCATGTCCCTAGTATGCCTCTAATAGACTAGCTCGTTGATCAAAGATGGTTAAGGTTTCCTAGCCATGGACATGAGACGTCATTTGATAAACGAGATCACATCATTAGGAGAATGGTGTGATGGACAAGACCCAAACTACAAACGTAGCATTTGATCGTGTCAGTTTATTGCTACTGTTTTCTGCATGTCAAGTATATGTTCCTATGACCATGAGACCATGAAACTCACGGATACCAGAGGAGTGCCTTGTGTGTATCAAACGTCGCAACGTAACTGAGTGACTATAAAGGTGCTCTACAGGTATCTCCGAGGGTGTCTGTTGAGTTGGCATGGATCAAGACTAGGATTTGTTACTCCGTGTGACGGAGAGGTATCTCAGGGCCCACTCGATAATACAACATCACAATAAGCCCTGCAAGCAATGTGACTAAGTGTTAGTCACGGGATCTTGTATTACGGAACGAGTAAAGAGACTTACCGGTAACGAGGTTGAACTAGGTATGGAGATACCGATGATCGAATCTCGGGCAAGTCACATACCGAAGAACAAAGGGAACATCATACGGGATTAACTGAATCCTTGACATAGTGGTTCGACCGATAAAGATCTTCGTAGAATATGTAGGAACCAATATGGGCATCTAGGTCCCGCTATTGGTTATTGATCGTAGAGGTGTCTCGGTCATGTCTACATAGTTCTCGAACCCGCAGGGTCTGCACACTTAAGGTTCGGTGACGTTTCAGTAGTATAGAGTTATGTATGGTGGTGACCGAAGGTTGTTTGGAATCCTTGATGAGATCCCAGACGTCACGAGGAGCTCCGAAATGGTCTGGAGGTAAATATTGATATATAGGAAGTCCTATTTTGGTCGCCGGAAAAGTTTTGGGCTCATCGATAGTGTATCGGGAGTGCAGGTAGTGTACCGGGAGACCCTCGGGAGGTGTACTTCGACCCAAGAGGCTACATGGGCTGTGGGAGAGTGAATACCAGCCCTTAGTGGGCTGGTGGAAGTCCCACACAAGGCCCATGCAGCTGGGAGAGAAAGCCCAAAGAGAAAAAGGTGGAAAAGGGCAAAAAGACCAAAATAAGGAGGAGTCCTAGTCCTACTAGGACTGGAGGAGGATTCCTCCTCTCCTCCTTGGTTCGGCGGACCCAAGGGCTGGCTCCTTGGGATCCAAGCCTCCTCCTCTCTTCATCCTATATATACTAGAGGTTTTAGGGGTTTTGGCACTAGTTTTTCAGCCACGTGCTACCCGTTCCTCTCGTGCATAGTTTCTCCTCTAGATCGGTTTTCTGCAGTGCTTAGGTGAAGCCCTGGCAGAATTGCTCCACCACCATCGCCGCAGCGCCGTCACGCTGCTGGAGAACTCTTCTACCTCTCCACTCCCTCTTACTAGATCAAGAAGGCGGAGATCGTCATTGAGATGTACGTGTGCTGAGCGCGGAGGTGCCGTCCGTTCGATGCTAGATCGGAAGGATAGTGATTGAGATCACGAGATGGATCATGATGCGATCGCGGGACCGATCGTGACGAGTTCGCGGGACGGATCATGATGAGATCACGGGATGGATCGTGGCGAGATCGCGGGAAGGATCGTGATGAGTTCGCGGGACAGATCGTGATTGGATCGCGGGACGGATCGTGATGAGATCGCGGGACGCTCGGCGATTTGGATCGCGAAGATGTTCGACTACAGCAACCGCGTTTCTTAACAGATGTTCGACTATAGCAACCCTGTTTCTTAACGCTTCCCTCTTAGCGATCTACAAGGGTATGTAGATCCACTCTCCCTCTCGTAGATGCTCATCACCATGGATAGATCTTGCGTGTGCATAGGAAATTTTTTGTTTCCCATGCAACGTTCTCCAATAGGGACCTGGATACCCATATTGGTTCCTACATATTCTACGAAGATCTTTATCGGTCAAACCTCTATGTCAAGGATTCAGTTAATCTCGTATGATGTTCCCTTTGTTCTTCGGTATGTTACTTACCCGAGATTCGATCGTCGGTATCTCCATACCTAGTTCAACCTCGTTACCGGCAAGCCTCTTTACTCGTTCCGTAATACAAGATCCTGTGGCTAACACTTAGTCACATTGCTTGCAAGGCTTATTGTGCTGTTGTATTACCGAGTGGGCCCTGAGATACCTCTCCATCACACGGAGTAACAAATCCTAGTCTTGATCCATGCCAACCCGATAGACACCCTCGGAGATACCTGTAGAGAACCTTTATAGTCACCCTGTTACATTGCGACGTTTGATTCACACAAGGTACTCTGTCGGTGTCAGTGAGTTGCATGATCTCATGGTCATACGAACATATACTTGACATGCAGAAAATAGTAGCAATGAACTGACACGATCATATGCTACGTTTGTAGTTTGGGTCTTGTCCATCACATCATTCTCCTGATGATGTGATCCCGTTACCAAATGACATCTCATGTCCATGACTAGGAAACCATAGACATCTTTGATCAATGAGCTAGTCTATTAGAGGCATACTAGGGACATGGTGTTGTCTATGTATCCACACATGTATCTGAGTTTCCGAGCAACAAAATTATAGCATGGATAATAAACGACTATCATGAAGAAGGAAATATGATAATAACCAATTTATTATTGCCTCTAGGGCATATTTCCAACAGTTGGGCTGGTTCCATCGCGGTCGAGGCGGACATCGCCAAGCTCCACCGCGTGCGCATGCTCCTATCGGAGGATCGGGTGGTCGCACGCACGTCGGGCGACGAGACAGTGCCGGTGCCATAGCCAGGGGAACACGTCGTGTTCCTTTGGCACTTCTCCCGGGGCTTCGGGCTCCCGGTGAGTATCTTCTTTCGCCTCCTTCTCGATACCTTCGACCTCCAGCCGCACAACCTCAGCCCGAACTCGATTCTTTATCTCTCCGCCTTCGTGACGTTGTGCGAGGGGTACCTCGGTATCCTTCCTTTCATTGAACTCTTCAATGCTCTTTTGTACCTCAAAGCTTCGAAGAGCGACGCCTGCGGGGGCACGATGGTGTGCTGTCGCGGCGTCGCTCGCTTTCCCCCTCTCTCTTATTGACTCCGTCAAGGGGTGGCACCGAACGTTCTTCTACGTGAAGAACATCACCCCGAGGACGGATTACATCCGGCTGCCGCCGTTCGAGGACAGGCAGTCCGCCCAGCAGAACTGGCTGGGGGCTGCCCTACGCGGTGTGGCCCTGGAGGAGCTTGGCCGGCTCACGCAGCTGAAGAGCTCCGAGGGGTTGGTCGCCGCCAACCTGGTGGCGGCCTTTATCTCGTGCCGGGTGTCTCCCCTCCAGCTGAGGCCACCCCGGATCTGCGACATGTCCGGTTGGCGCGACCCCTGCCTGCTGTCCACCGTCAAGCTGACGTCGGCTCAGGTGGCGAAGTAGGTGAACACCCTCACGACGTTCAAGCTGAAGCCCGCCCCGTGGTCCTTTGGCATGGAGTCGTACGACCGCATCAATCGGCCTTCCCTGGTAAGTTTTTCGTCGAGGTGTTTTCTTTCCGCTTGATATTCCCCAGCCGGCAGCCGGCTAGAGAACTTACTTTGATGTGCTGACCGCAGCTGCTGGTGCGATAGAACACATCGGACGGCCCGCACCCTCTGATCTTCGAGGCGGAGCGTGAAAACTCTGACTCTGAATACTACCAGACGGGAGGCCCCCCGGAGAAGGGGGTGGACTCCTCGGGAGGAGCCAACGAGCCGGCGGACCCGCGCGGCGGCGCTCCCGGTGGAGCCAAAGGGTCCGACGCAGCCGGGGAACCTAGCGGAGCGGGTGAGTTCCCTCTTGCCCCCTCCATCAAGGACTAGACGGATGACGACGATGATGATGACGACTTGATGATTCTGAACGGGCTTCCTCCCACAGCGCGCCAGGACCGGAGGAGCGAGGAGCGACTGGCTCAAGCCCTGGTGGCCAAAGCGGCTAGCCGGGGGAAGAGGCCGACTCAAGGGGGCCGGCAGCCCCGCCGCCCGGCCCGAAGCGGGTGAAGGTGGCCATGCGGAACCCGCCGCCACACGCCAAGCGGGCCTTGCCCCTCGTTATCGTGTAAGTTCTTTATTTCACGTAAGTTTTGCTTCTGCCTCGTGAGCTGGTTGATGACCGGTTCTTGGGTGCTGCAATGACCCCATCTAGCTCCACGAGGAGGAGCCATAGGGGGAGCCGACGGATGCTGCCAGCCTGTTGGCCCGCGAGCATGCGGCCACCCAGCGGGAGGAGAAGAGGAGGCTCGCGAAGCTGCGAGCCTCCAAGTCCGAGACACGAGGAGGGGCCTCGCAATCCGGGACCTCGAGCAGCCGGAGGCGGAGGGGGTTGGTGGATCCTCCGCGGGCGTCGGACTAGGCAGCGGAGTCAACCAGCATTTCGAGGCCGCCGTCAAGCGAGCCACGAGGGGCGGCTACGGACCCGCCAGCGCCTTCGCCCGCGCAGGAGATGGCCCAAGCGAGGGTGGCGACGACGGAGCTGGCTCCCGAGGCGGCCCAGCCTGTGGTGCCGGAGGTGACCCCGCCTACGGCCGAGTCGGCCCGGGCCGAGGTGCCAGAGGTCCCGGCGGCCCCGAAGGCGACGGCCATGGAGGTGGAGGCGCCCTCCATCGCAACCAATGCACCGGAGTGGCGGGAAGAGGAGGCGGCGACGGTGCTAGGCGGGGGAGGGGGCGGCGGGGAGCGACTCCCGGCCCCTTGCCGTCGTCAACCCGCCCCCGGCGGCTGGAGCCACGGCAAGCCCGGGCGGCAGCGGCGGCCGGGCCCGGGGGACCCTGCGGTCGATGCAAGAGGTGGTCCGGGACAGGGAAGCACTGGCGAGCATGCCGTCCCTGCCGGGCCCCTAGCAGGCGGCCCGGTCCCTTCCTTCGCGGACTTGGGGAGTGTCCTGGACCAGTGCCGACAGGAGCTGGCCTGATTCGCGGAGGCGGCGGACGCCACCCTACAACGTGTGGAGGTAAGCCGATTGTTTTGTCTTAGAATTTTCAGTGGGGGCGCGCGAGCGCATCCACTGGGTGTAGCTCCCGAGATGCGAGCCAGCTAACCGGCCGACGGGCAGTCGGGCCGGATGTTTTTTGGGCGTGTCTTGACCTTTGCCTTTTTGTGGTAGGTAGGGACCTTCCTGCGGCAGAAGCTATTCGCGGAGGCGGTCGCCATCCACGACCGTGGCAAATACGGCTTCTATCGCCTAGAGGAGGAGTTGACGCACGTGCAAGGTTGGTTACACGTCGCAGGAAGGGCACATAGCCCCCGAGAGCCAGCTGACGCTAGTTGTGTCTTGCAGGTGAGCTGGCCACCCTTCGGGGGGAGAGGATCGAGCTTATCTCCGAGAGGGACCGGTTGGCGCGAGACGTCCAGGTGGCCATGCAGGAGACGGACCGGCTGGCTGCACTGCTGGTCGACGGGGAGGCGGCCCGGGACCGGCTCAAGGCCGAGGCGGCGAAGGAGGTGGCGGCCCGGGAGACGACCGTCAAGGAGGCGGCTGATGCCGCCCTGAGGACTGCCGCCCTCCAAGGCGAGGTGACCCGGCTCAAGAGGATGCTCGAGAAAGTCAGGGGTTCCCTCGCCGCATCGGAGGCGGCTCGAGAGTCAGAGCGCAAGGGGCGCTTAACTTCGCCCTTGGAGTGGAGGACGCGATCGAAGGTAAGTGCCGGTTTTTCTCTTCCCCAGCCGGTTGCTTTTTCCTTTGCCATTTCTTGTGTTTCAACTTGCCTTTCTTTCCTTCTCTTTTTCTTTCTTCCAGGGCGCTTCCCGGAAACTCAGCGCCACGCTGTGCGCGCCATTGAGGAGCACCGGGAGTACCTTCAGGAGTGTGGTCGCTCCATCGAGGAGGATGCCGCGTGGGACGTGGACGAGATCGAACTTGCCGTCCAGATGCGGATGACCCATCTCGAGCGGAGCATGGAGCGGCTCAAGACCGCCGGCAAAGAGGTCATCGCTGCGCTGCGGCCGGGCCGCGGGGGAGCTCCGACGCACCGCGTGGCTCAATGGCTAGAGCATGTCGTCCCCCGCCTCGAAGCCTGGAAGGCGTCGGCTGCCCAAGCCGAAGCGCAGATGGCCCTCCGGTTCGTCATGTCGTGGTACCGCAGCGTGGATTAGCCGGCTGGCGACCATGCGGGACGTGTCGGCCGCAGAGCGGGAGGCCCGCAAGACGGCCCTTGTCCAGCGGGCCAACGAGCTCGCGTCGTAAGTCGACGCGGACGAGTTCCTGGTGGCCCTTGGCAAGGATGGCGAGCTGCTGCCCGAGGACTCCTTCGATATCCCCCAAGGCCTGGCGGATGATGAAGTTGCTGATGAGAGCACCGACTCGAGCGGCGAGACGGTCGAGACCAAGGAGCCCGCCTCGAAGGCCAAGGAGGCCGACCCAAAGGCCGCAACCACCTCCAAGGCGAGAACCGAGCCGCCCCGCAACGCACCGGCTGGGGGCACGACGGCTGACGACGCGCCAGCGGCCTGAGCCCCTAGGCGTTTTTTTTATCTTTCTCTTGTTTCTCCCTGCATGTTAAGCTTGAATCTACCCACTGGGGGTGTTTATGTAATGAACTAAATGCTGGTCGTGGGCCGCTTTTGCCTTAACATTTATGTCATGAATAGTTTGTCGTGTTTGCCTTGTTACTCATGCTGCCTCGTCCTTATCCTTTTTTG
This sequence comes from Hordeum marinum, assembly GCA_022496015.1. NCBI lineage: Eukaryota > Viridiplantae > Streptophyta > Magnoliopsida > Poales > Poaceae > Hordeum > Hordeum marinum. The sequence continues at coordinate 476,005,373 of CM039678.1, forward strand.
CCTACTTGAATCTTTTCGTTTCTACTCCTTCTCCCCTTTGGTTTCGGCCCCGCCAGCCCAACAGCCGGGGACCGGTCTGTAGCTGGGTCGGGGCGTCCGCCTCAAGGGAGCCGGTTCAAAACTTAGGAATCGTGAGGGCTTTTCGGGATAAGTAGAGTGGTAGAGACGCGACGATGGTCCGGTTGGGCCTAGAAGGGGTCTCCTTTTGTTTTGACCTTTCGTGTGAGCCAAACCTTGCCGCCCCAAGGCCCCGTCAGCCGGACAGTCAGGAGCCAGTTCTGTAGCTGGTAAGGGTGGGGAAGTTTGGCCGGCTCACATGACTTAGCTAGTTTCCAAAGAGGCGTTCTAGGTCCAACCGGCTAGCCCCCGGGCCCGGGAGCCAGGTCGGGGAGCCGGTGAGTGAGGAACACTTTTGAGGGAAACGAAACGGGGCACGCCCCAAGAGCCGGCTTGGGGCACCCATTGCATTCGTAAGCCCAAAAGGGTGGGGATACATACATACACTGGTTCCTTCAACAGTAAAACGGGCGCAGAAGGGCCGCGTTCCATGGGCGCTCCATCTCCTCTCCGGAGGCATCTCTTTTGCACTTCTATGGCTTCTGGGCATCTATCAGATAGTATGTGTTGTTGTGCAGTGCCTTGCTCACGATGAATGGGCCCTCCCATGGGGAGGACAGCTTGTGTTGTCCGGCTGTTCACTGGATCCGCCTAAGGACCAGGTCCCCCTCGCGAAACGAGAGTGGCTGGATCCGCTTGCTGTGGTAGTGCCGGAGCTTCCTCGCCTATAGTACGCCGCTTCTCCTCGGAGAAACGGCGCATGGGTTGCTTGTCCGGCTTGACGTCCGGCCGGACGTGGAGTTTGTGCTGGGTGAACTTCCTTGGAACATGGCATGTCCTTGGGGGACCATGCAAAGATGTCCCGATTCTCACGGAGGAAGTCGGCGAGCTCGCCTTCCTATTTGCTGTTGAGGCGGGAGCCGATGGTGACGCACTGAGCCAGGTTGGCCGGGTCGAGCGGGATTTGCTTGGTGTCTTTGGACGGTTGGAAGGAGGCCTTGCCGACGGATTGCGAGGGAGGAGCCGGCATGGCCGACTGGCTGGCAGCAAGGGCCACAAGCTGGTCGAGCTGTCATTTCTCCTTGGCGATCTCCAGGGCCTTGGCCAGCCAGTTGCCGTCTCGAGCGCACTCGAGCGACATCTTGTAGTCGCCCTTTATGGTGATGATCCCCTTGCGGCCCAGCATCTTGAGCTTGAGGTAGGCATAATGGGGGACTGCCATGAAGCTGACAAGAGCCGGACGGCCCAACAGCGCGTGGTAGGGGCTCGCAAGGTCCATGACCTCAAACAACACTCGCTCGCGGCAAAAGTGGCCGGGTCCATCGAAAAGGACGTCGAGCGTGATCTTGCCGACACGGGAGCAGGACTTCCTAGGCAAGATGCCATGGAAGACTGTCCCGCTCGCCTGCAGGTCTTCTATCTTCAGCCCCAGCTTGTGCATCGTGTCGAGGTAGAGAATGTTGATGCTACTGCCGCCATCTATCAGCACCCGCGAGAAGTGGCAAGTTTGCTCCTTGGTGGCAATGGTGGGGTCGAGGACCAAGGCATAGCTGCCGGGATTCGGCATCACAGTAGGGTGATCAGCCTGGCTCCAAGTGACTAGCTTCTCCGACCAGTGCATGAACTGGGGAGTTGCCGGCATGGTGGCATTCACCTCACGGCGGAGCTAGCGCTGAGCATGTTTGCCCGTCTCTTCACTGGTGAAGACAATGTAGCAACCATCCTGGTTTGGAAACTAGTAGATTAGACAACCGTCGTTCTGGACCGGAGCCGGGGCGGCAGCTTGGCCGGGGCTGGCAGGCTGGCTGGTGGCACGGGAGGAGCCAGAAGGTCGTCCCTTCGGGGCCATCGCTGTGAGAAGCTGCACCGTCGGAGCGTGTGCGTGGAGGGTTTGGCCCCCGAATGGTTCTTGCAGGGGAGGTCGAGCATTTGCTCGAAGGTGAGCTTCGGCTGCTAGGCAGCCTTGCCAGTGCGCTGGCGCTGGCTGGAAGGCTGGGCAGACGGCTCCTGATCCTCGACGGTATTGACCTACCGGCTCCCGTAGCGGGGATCCGACTGGTCGTTCTTGCGTTTGTTGTTCTGCGGCTGCCGGTTGTCGGCAGCCGCCCGGGTCGTGGCCGGTGTCGTTGTCGCCTTGGCAGGCGGGGTCGTCTTGACCCGGATGGCCGAATCAGCCGTGGCATATTTGTCCACCTTGGTCATGAGCTCGGCAAGCGTGGCTGGCTCGGAGCACAGGAGCTTATGTTTGAGAGGGGTGCCATCCCGGTAGCCCTCAATGAAGTATTGCACGGCTTGCACCTCGTGCACCCCCTCGCAGGAGTTGTGGAGTTCGGTCCACCGGGTGAGGTAGTTGCGGAGGGATTCGTCCAGCCCCTGAACGCACATGGCGACTTCATGGGGGCGCCCGGGCCGCTTGTAGGTGCTGTCGAAGTTGCGGATGAAGGCCTTCTCGAAGTTCGTCCAGGTGTTGATGCTACTGGCCGCCAGGCTCTTCAGCCAGGTGCGGGCCAAGCCGATCAACATGAGGGGGGCGTAGCGAACGGCTACACGCTTTTTCCCCCTGGCTATGCCCACCGCGGTGGTGTAGTCGATCAGTCAGTCTTCGGGCTTGGCGGCCCCGTTGTATTTCGGGGTGTCCCTAGGGAGCGTGAAGCCGGTTGGGAATGGCTCGGTGCGGATCCGGGGGCCGAAGCAGGCCGGACCAATCTAAGCCTCCTCCTCGAGGAGGGCGGATTGCGCGAGTTTGCTGAGGCGGTTGCGGGCGTTGTTCTCGCTTTGGGGGACGCGTGGTTTGAGCCGAGACGAGAGCTCGGGACGGACGGTGGGTGGCGCCGACTGCCCTGACTCGCACTGCAGGGGCGGCGTGTGCCCATGGCATCGCCGGCTGCCGGATGCCGGAGCTTCGTGGTGGTGGCCACTCCGAGGCGGCTCGTTGGTGCGCCGGCTGCTGACAGCCAGCTGCTCGCTCCCCGGCGTCTGAGAGGGCCAGGGGTTGTTTGCTCTGGCCCGGCGACCGGAGGCCCGACGGGAGCAGGAGTACTGGGCCGCCTGGCGGCCGGAAGTTCCCGTGCCCTCGCGCTCGGGCCAGGGGCCTTCAGTGGCGGCGCCGCCTATCGCGAGAAGATGCTGTTGCACATCGATAAGCTTCTTGATGTGGCGCTCGTGGGCGGCATGCTCTTCGCCCTCTAAGGTGTCCAGTTCATTATAGGCCACCTTGAGGGCCAGCAGGTTGACCATGGGAGTGTCGTAGACGGGCATTTTGCCGCCGAGGATTTCGACGACCACGCGACCGCGGTCGCGCACAGCCCCATGCTGGCTGGGCTCGGCCCCAGCCGGGGTGAGTCCGTAGGCGGAAGCATACTCCCGCTATGCCGCCACCATGCGGCACTGCGTGGCCGCGAGGGCGGTGGCGTCCTCGAACAGGACGCGACGAGCCGCCTCGAGATCGTCCGCGACAGTGTTGGGGTTTGCCGTCGCGGAGATCGGAATGCTCAAGCCCCGGAGGGCCGCGCCGAGCGGGTCAAACATGCTGACGCGGGCAGCGGCAGCGGTTGCCGCGACCCGCGCCCGTCCGGAAGCGGTGGAGGAGGTGATGGCCATTACTCCCACGCGATCGTGGGAGCCGCTGGACTGAGTCACAGCGAGCGCGCCCACTGCCGTGGGCGGACCAGCACAGACGAGCACCCCCGCGGGGTACTCGTCAGCGGCTGGAGCCTTAGCGAGGCTGAGCCTGTCGAAGCGCTCGGTGAGCGCGTCGATGTCGGCCGTGAGGCCGACGGAGTTGCCCGCTGGGCCTCCCGGAGCAAGCCCCACGAGCCCCCCACAATTTCGCCGGAACGAGCGACGACGGCGGGGAATGACGAGGGGTCCCGCCCAGAGCATGAATCCGGCCGGCGCCGCGTACGGCCCCACGGTGGGTGCCAACTGTCGTCGTTTTCTCACGACAAATGCCATAGGGTGGCTTATCGTAGGTGGTTGGGGCCGAAGGATGCCGATGGGCTCCGGGTGCGAGATTGGGCACAAGCGGTGATGACACTCGATGCACCCAGGTTCAGGGCCCTCCGGGGGAGGTAATACCCCTAGTCCTGCTTGGTTTAGTTGGATGGATGGGTATAGATACAATGGTGCTCCTGGAGCTGTGTCTAGAGGAGGAAGGAGGGGCAGCCGGCTCCTCTTCCTCCGCTGCTAGCTGGGGTTGATTGTGTGCATGGGGGGGATTGATCGTCCGTGTGTGCGTCCGTTCCCGTTGCATGAGGGGCTTGGGGTTTTTTATAGGCCAACCCCCTGGCTCTTATAATATGTTCTAAGTACAAAGGAGGGGGACCCGACTGGCAATCTCTCCGGCTGGCCAGAGGGTCCCGCCATTCGTGTCGTCTCGTCGTTGGTGGGGTCCGCCGGCCGAGCTGTCCCATCTCCCGTTGGGGCCTGCCAGCCGGCTTTGCGATTGGCCCTCGCCCACCTGCCGCGGCACAGGTCGCCCAGGGGGGCGTCGTCTAGTGCCAGCCGGCCGAAGTCTCCGGTACGGCCGGGCACGCTGTAGCCACGCCAGGGTGAGTAATCGAGTGGCGAGGGCGTGCCGCCACTGTTCCTCTGCTTGGTCACGCTCGCCAAGGTCAGCGGCCGGGACGGTTGGACTGTAGCCACGCGCTGCAGTACGACAGCGGCCACTGTAGCCATAGGGCCGCCTGCCATGCCGGTCGTGTCGCGTCGTCATACCCGCGCGCAGAGGGACGGGATGTCGCATGTCCGTCCCAAGGTCAACGGAAGAGCCGGCCACGCCTAGCTGGCCGAGGGTCCAGCCGGCTCCTCGTCCAACCGGCGGGGGTGGCAGCTAGCACCGGCTCGTGCTGGACGTCCCCCAGCCAGCCATGGCCAGCCGACCGTGTAGTTTTTCTTTGAAGCGAAAGGGGGAAGACTCCGTTGCTTTGGCCTACCTAGGGGTAATAACCCCGTCAGTAGATTTGTCAATGCGGGTTCGAACATGCCTTAGTCGAAGCTGATGCTATTATCACTAGCATTGTAGCTAATGAAGGCGTGTCGAATTGGGCTTTTTTTTGATTCGGTATTAGATCACAATGTAGGTACCTGATATCACACATAGTTTTATTCCTGCAATTTCATTTCCAGAATGCAGTTTGGCAATCAACATATACCAATTACCACATCACACCAAGTACTAGAAAACAGAGGAACATGCCTGAACACACCCGACACATCAACCACAGATCCGCCTCCACCTCGATCTTCCCCCTTGAGCTAGCATCGGCGCTCCTCTCGCCTATCGTCGTTACCTTCATCCTCTCTCCTCCAGCCGTTCTAGAACAACCTCTCCTAGATCCCCACACCACCTACCCTAATTCATGTCTCTACACTAGAATCCCACTTCTGAGCGCCGCCACTTCACTCCATTGTCTTGTCCTTCGACGCACGTCTCACCCTCAACTCCAATGGTCGCCTCCCCCTCACGCTCTGCGTGCACCACAACATACTCATTGCGCAGAGCGAGTTCTTCGCTGCCAAGCTCTGGGAACTGGTCCAAGCAACAATGGATATTACCTCACGTCAACCAGATCTCGGCAAGAGGCTGATGAGGAAGGTAAGACCTCTTCCTTTTCCTTTAGTGGATAGATGCGGCGGCGCCGTCCGCTGCTCGACACCTGGCTGATGCAGACCCGGCACACTCCCTATCGCTACAGATTATTGTTGTGTCCTAATCTAATTCTACTCGCAATTACAGTTTTGCAATGTACAACCACACTAGATGGACTGAGTTACTTGACATTTAATGCAATGATCAATACCATTGATGTATGGTGCAGGTAGATGCGTGTCGGTCACAATTTGCAAAAAGAAAAGATGTACTCCCTCCATTCCCTTATACAAGACCACTATGGAAAATACATTTTGCATCTATATAAGGCCATAAACAGTAATCGAGATAAACATTAATGATGTTTTCTCGTACTGGCAACTTGTTTAATACTTGCATGCATGTATTCATAATGATACTTAGCTATCTTCTTCTCGTTCATTCGTTGCATGCATGTGGTGTATTAATGATTTCGGTTAACGAAAAGAAAACTTGACTTTCCAACGGGTCATTAAATTATCTTGTATAAGACTACTCACAATGAAAGTAACGTAGGTAGTAACATAAATGTCACCTAAGCAAAAAGTATGATGTGACATCTAATTAATGAGAAGAAACAGAAATTGAGTAACTTAGTATGTTAATATTCCTATGAGTAACATAACGCATATCAATGCAAAATGAGTCTATAAGCTAATAAATAAAAGGCTCGATGTTACTATCCATTGTGGAAGTAGTAACTTAGACTAGTAACGTATGCATGGTACTACTCTATGTTACTCCCCATTGTGAGTAGTCTCAGGAGATGGAAGGAGTATATCAGTGTACATATATCTTGCAAATTTTGTAAACAAATCAACTATTATGTATAATGTCTTGAGTACTGCATTGATGAATTGTGGGAGAGTTTAGTTTTGAAGCGTTGACTTAATGATACTGTATCTATATACATTGATTACGGATGCGTTATCTGATATACTTTTATGTGCATGCATGTTTGTGAATTTCTAGGAGATACATAAATAGTATAAAACTACCACATTTGGTTCCGGGATACTACCACTTTCTTTAATTTCTTACAAACTAACACAAAATTGCTTGGCTGTTCCAAAAAACCCAAATGATCACGTAATTTAAGATTGACCCGGATTATGACAGGCCAACCCGCTCCTAACCAAACCATTTGTTGACTGTTCGTTTGACCGTTGACTGACATGTAAAACCCCACAAGTCAGCTCTTTCTTCTTTCTTTCTCTTTTATTTTCTCTCCATGTCCTTCTCTTATCTCTCTCCCGGCATGGCGCATCTGCAGCCCGGCCGCCGATGCCATGGGCCACCGCGCAAGGCACACTCTTGCTGCTGTCTCTCTTTGTCGACTTGTGAGGCCGTTCAGTAGGAGCAGCGGTGGCGGAACAGCGGAAGCCGCGACGTTCAGCAGGAGCAGCAGCTCTGCGGCGTGCAGCTGCCGGAAGAAGCTGTCGTTGCCGTAGCCTCGCCTTGCCTCTCTCCGGCGCTCTCTCTTCGCCCTCCGCCCGTCACGCTCTTCCCTGTTGCCGCTCCGTGCCCGCCACTACGCCATGATGAGCATCAGTTGATTGACGCCAAGCTCGCCGCCGTCTTATCCATGGCGCCGAACCCGCTCATCAAACGGACGCAGCCGCCCGACCGCCTCGTCAAACGTCATGGTCGTCGTGTCGTAAAACTGCTCGATGCCGGCGACGACGGGACCGGCCGATCCGGGACGGTATCCAGCAGCTTCTTCACGAGCGCAGCGTCGCCCATCATCTCTCCTAGGCTTGCGAACCGCGCCGTCATCCTTGCCAACCTCCCGGCGTACACGTCCAGCGCCTCGCCGTCTGCCATCTTTAGTCGGTCAAAGTCCTCACGCAGCGTCGCCAGCCTCACCTTCAGGGAGTCAAATACCTCCCTGGCGGTGAGCTTCGTCGCCACCTACAGCAACACATCCTCCGGCAGCGCTCCGAGAAGCATCGAGCGCGCCGCCATGTCCTTCTTGGCGTTCACCACCGCATCGCCCGGTGCCACTGCCTCCCATACGGTGTGGACGTCAAGAATAGCCTGCGCCTTGATCGTCCATATGGTGTAGTTGTCCGGCGTGAGCATCGGCATCGCCATCGACACCGATCCGCCCGCGCCGTCGCCGTGTGGCACGATCACCATTCCTGCCGGCGAGCTCCCGAACCGAGGCTCTGATATCAATTGTTGTTGCCGTAGCCTCGCCTTGCCTCTTGCCGGAGCGCTCTCTCTCGCAGGAACATAGAAGAAATTAGGAGGAGGAATGAGGCAGTGGACAACAAGAATTTTCCGCCGCACGTACACCACCCGCCGCACGAACCACGTTTTCTTTTTTTCTTGAGCACGAACTCAATCCAGCTACATTGACAATACAGAGGGGGTGAGGAAGTCTTATACGCCTACGCACATACGCTAGCCCGTGCCCACTCAATCCACTCGCCACGTCTCGCAGATCCTGGCTCGCGCACCCGCCGCGCTCCTACGCGCACGACACGGCCACTCCCATCAGGGGCGACGCGGTCACACCTCCTGACTCGTCGCCAACGAGCTCACACATGCGCACGTACACGTGCTGCTACACACACTCACGCAGCTACGGCCCTGACCATGCCCGGCTCGTCTGGCACACGCACGCACGCGCGCCCGACGCGCCCTGACCGAGCCACGGCTTATTCGTCTGACAGAAGCAACACGGGATGCAGTAGATTCACGGGAAGCAGCAACAGCAGAGGAGCGCAACAGCAGTGGGCTCCGGTTCAAGAACAAAGAACTTCGTAGGGCATGCACCGCACGTCGTGTAGACTCCGGATCCGTCGCGCTCGGTCCCTCTCCGCCGCGACAAAGATGATGGAAAGCAGCGGTGTTGCAGGGGAGGCTCCGGGTGGGGCGACTGCGGGGAGTAGATGGGGACAGGGCGGAACTGGCCACGGTCGTCTCCACCACGTGCAGCAACCGGAACAGCCGGAGCCTCCTGCGGAGGAAACACCCTGTGGCGGCGTTCAGCAGGAGCAGGAGCTCCGCCTCGTGCAGCAGCCGGCATGCCCTCGAGCTCTGCTGCCAGAGCAAGGCCGGCCAACGCGCACGGGTTTCGTCGCCGGGCGACGAGCTCGCCGGCGGGGACCCGATTGTTTGTTATGTTTTTCTTCAGGGACCTGATTACCTTTTCTCGGAAATTGCAAAAAATACAAAATCTACTTTTTTCTAAAATTCCAAATAGAAAGCTTGAACATTATTTGAAATTCGGAGCAATTTTGAGGAATTTTCACATTCCTGAAAAATTGAATATTTTTTCAATTTTTATTTTATTTGTAATTCGTGAATTAATGAGTAAAACTAAAAGGGATGGGAAAAAATGAAAGGAAAGATGGAAAGGAAAAAAAACTCACAAAGAAACATGAAATACCATAGAAGAAAAATCCCAGCATAAACAACTTCAAAACGTCAAAATGGGCGCGGCAAGGTGGAGCGCTTTGGGCATTCCAACAGCATTTTGATGTAATCAGGGTCATATAGGGTATTCTAAAAATGTTCGTAACTTTGAAAAAAATGTCCATGATTTTAAATATTTTTCCCAAAATCAATAAATGTTCGGGAGTTCAAACAAATTTCTTGCATTCAGTAAAGTTCAAGAAAATGTTGGAAAAATGTTCAAGTATCAAAAAACAATCATGAATTCAAAAATCTACAATATTCCAAAATCATTACATGGCTTAAAAAATATCATGAATTTTAAAAATTCTAGTGATATTTTAATTTTTTCACAATATTCAGAAAAATGTCGTGATTCTGTAAAACTTCTTCATGACAGAAAATTAGTCCCAAATTTTAAGAAAAGTTCACGTAATTTAAATATGTTCATGAATTCGAATAATCTAACAAAAATAATAAAATATGTTCGTGAATCAAGAAAATGTATGCGATTCAGAAAATCAAGTTCTTTTTTGACAAACTTGGAGAAATATGTTCTGGAATTCAGAAATTGCAAAAATTGTTTGAAAATTAAAAAAAATGTTTATGGATTCAAAACGTTTTCACTAAATTTTAACACAATGTTTTAGAACCTTCCCAAACAGAAGGAAAAAAACCAGTATGGTCTGGCCCATACCAAGGGCGTGGCACACAGACAGTATGCTTTGGGTTTGCATGCAACGACCCATGCGTCAAATAGAGATCACAAGCGACTAATAAATACAGGTGGTTTCGTATGGGAAGCACACCTAACGCTTCGTTTCAATCAGCGGATCATACGCAAGTATCCATCACCTCTTTCGTGCGACACGGGTGTCTTTGCGTACTTGCTTCTGCAGTTTATTCTGCAATATCATTTGTGTTACAAAATTTCCTTCCGCACAACACTTATGTTGCAAAATAATGAAAACAATTTTTTCCCTACAACACCATCTATGTTGCAAAATTTTCTTCCGCAACAACATCCATGTTTCAAAAACTGAAGGCAAAAGAAAAATCTTGAATGTTTTTCGTAACATCATATTTTGCAAAAAATCCTTTCAAACAAAACCCATGTTGCAAACAAGTGAAGACCAAAGGAAAAAAAAATTCTAAAACATCCCTATTTTGCAAGAGGTTTCTTCAACAATACCCTTGGTGCAACACATGTTGAGCGTTTGATAGCGCCAGAGCTAACGGCTAATGGGTCATCAAATCTTCAAAAAAAATCCGCCAGCCGACATGTAGGACACATCTTTTTTCTATAACTACGGGTAGCACACTTCTTCTAGCTTTGGTGTGTAATTGGGATGGCCTAATGATTTTTGAAGCTAATATAAGCTCTCGTCCGGGGTTTTTTATTATGTGTTTTCTACTCAGTTTTGCTAAGTTTAATATGGTTTTTTGTTTTTTCACTTTTCTTTTTTGGAAAAGTTGTTTCGTACCATTCAAAAAATGCAGTTACATCTAAATAACATGTTTGTGTATTTCAGAAAAAATTGTTTCCACCATTAAAAAAAAATTATGTCACATTAAAAATGTGTGAACATATTTTTACACAGTTCTGAAAAAATATTAAGTATCATTCCAGAAAACATTAATGCGTATTTTGATTTTGATCATGTTTTCAATAATTACTCAAAACACGTATTTAAAAAATATTAATCATGTATTTGAAAAAGTTAAATGCATATAAAAATTATTTTAGATGTTCACAGAAAAGTACAATTTGATTAAAAAAATAGACACCAAAACATATATCTGAAATGATGATAGTCATGTATTTGAAACATGTTAAATGTGTATAAAAAATGTGCCCGGTGTATACAAAAAAATTATAATGTGTCTGAAAAAATTAGCCATTTGTTAAGAAAAACCAGAGAAAGCCGATGACAAAAGAAGTAAGAAACAAAGCAAACCAAAGAGAAGAAAGAAAAAAAGGAAGAGGAAGAGGAAAAAGAAAAAACCGAAAATAAAAACCGACGCAAACTGTGAAAAATGATTAAAAACCATAGGAAGTAACACTCGCGCTACAATATTGGGTTGGCCTAGTAGCCCCACGTTGTAGGCGAGACATGCTACAACTTGCAACGGGCAAGAAATAACATTTGCTTACGCGAGAAAGGTCTTTGTGAGAGAGAAGGGGAAGGGAGGGGCGAGAAACAACATTTGATTACGCACTAATCGTATCTCTGAGGGACATACGTCAACCTTCCTCCTTTTCTCTATCGGTTGATGAACGCTGGATGTGTCGCTGCCCCCATCACTCATTGCCAGATCTCGTGGTTCATCCCGACCGCTTTCACCACTAGCGGGATCCCACCTTCTTGCACAAACTTGTGTCCGCCGCCGCCCTACACTTCGCGTTCTCGATTCCTTGCACCGCCACTACACCGACCGCCTCCCGGTCACTATACTCTTTCTGTGAGAGCGTTATAGCCGGTGCATGCAGCCTAGGTGAGGTGACATTCCCATGGGTGACTTTCCTTCAAATGAAACGATTTGGAGAATTTTCAAGCATTGTGAACAAGGGGGAAATACATCACATTCTTCTCTACATAGTGTAACCTCTGGAGGCACTGCCTTCGGTTTGGGTCGCTAGCTAGTAGCTATTGGCCATGGAATGTCTTCTGGAGGCGCAAAGTCTATCATAGATGTGTAGCTAGGGAGGAACGAGCTCCTGAGGAATGCCTCTGACGACCTCGCTCGTTGCTCCGTATGTCATGTACTCGTAGGATGGGAGGACGGCGGATAGGACAACCCACGATTTCTGCCAACACTAGCTCCTACCCATCAGCCATGACAACACGCACAAGGTAGAGCCATGCCTCCCAACACTAGGTGTGTAGTAGTAAGCTTTCCAACACAGTTGCATCATGTGTTTGAATTATATTCTAGTGACATATTTTCTTTTTGAGAATTTAGAATACTTAGCTACCCAAAGCTATTTAATTAGTATGGAGGTAGCATGTTGTTCCTAATTTATGCTAACTACATATGAGGATGAGCTAGGCCTTGCAACATTCTATTGGATCCTTCTCTAGTGTTAATCAACTCTCTTAGAAATGATGTCTTCATTGTCGATTCAGTTAGATATAACATCGGGGTGTTTATATTCTCTTCTCTTAGCAATGCTTCTAATTTCATCTTTTAGTTGTGCAAACTAGAAAGCAATTTCTAGTTTCACTTAGGCATTTCATCTTTTGGTTGTGCAAATTATGTTGCATTGTGTCAATGCTATCTTCCACTTTTTTTTGCATACAATGTTATCGTGGTACTTACTTTCTTTCATCAACCTTATCATTTATTGCTCGTATCATTTTCTTGTCTCCTCATTTAATTTAAATAGGTACCAAATAGTCAGAGGGACGAAAACATCAATATACTTGTAGAGGTGATTGGAAAATATCTAAGAACACATTTGTGGAAACATATCATCTTTGTAAGAGGATTTTCTCATCACCTTATATCGGTTTGGCCGTTTGGCTTAATAAAGCACTGGCGAAATAGCACATATTTTTGTATCTTGATGCCAGGTAATGGAGAAGCCACATGTATTTTTTTATGTCAACTGAAATCACAGAAGAAATTCTTAAGTGTTTAAGTGTATGTCTTCAGATACATGTACAATCTTGAATTGTTGACATCACTAACTCTGATTGCTAGTCGTCGCACTGATGGTAAGTATCAAATTAACACAACTTGGTCAACCCCTAATTTTGCATTTTATGTATGGTTTTCGAGGTGCTCGAGGTAGGCACTGGATATAAATTCATGTATGTTAGACTTGAATTGCTTTTATGTGTACCTTTTTATTTTTATTCTTTCTTTGTGAACTCAATGGAAATGGTTCGACAAGCAGTGAAAACCACCTCAACAAAAAAGGATTTTTTTTCTTTTGGCTTGAACAACAATATCTCTCATGTTGTCACCAGAAGGCCGTGATATTGAAGGTTGGTCCAGATTCTCATACTGAAAGCAAATGATTACTTAGCGAACAAAGCAAATGCATAATTTGTGGACAAGTGGTATAATTGTATCGGGCTTAAGCATTACTATGGACAAATTAGGGTCAGAAAAATATATATCAATTCAATTAATTATTCAGACATATACATACACCTGCTATTACACTGAACCAATCTCTACAAAAAGAAAAGGAAAAAAAGTGCGCACTCACACACACATGCATGCACGCACGCACACACCAGCCCGTTCAAGGCTTCAAGCAGACATCAATCCATCAAAGCTAGTTCAAGCATGCATCAATCCATCAAAGCATACGGCTATCAGCCAACAAGTGAAAAGGCAATTCAAACTCATGCGTCACTCCATCTAAGCATATCAAGCCATTAGCCATCCATCAGGCCATCTAGAGCGGAGAATCCTCAAAACCAGTGGGAGTGAACTATGTCGATAAGTCCATGTGGCGGATGTGGACGTCGCCTAGAATGTGGGGTAAATAGGCACTTTAAAATAATTACGGTTAAGGACTAAAAAAGAATAAAGCTAGCATTTAATTAGTCAAACACAAACCTAAATACACTAGGCTTAATTATGTGTATCAACAACTTATGCTAAGCAAGATAAACAACTACTTTCTTCTTTCCAAAATTCTTGTCTTAAGCTTGTCTAGAAATAGATGTACCTAAATACTAAAACGTGACTAGATACATTCGTATCTAGACAGATCTAAGACAAATTCATAAGTAAAGGGCCCGGGTAAGAGGTAACCTAGGAACGCAGTGTTGGGGAATGTTGCATGGGAAACAAAAAATTTCCTACGCACACGCAAGATCTATCCATGATGATGAGCATCTACGAGAGGGAGAGTGGATCTACATACCCTTGTAGATCGTTAAGCGGGAAGCGTTAAGAAACGCGGTTGATGTAGTCGAACGTCTTCGCGATCCGAATCGCAAGCCGTCCCGCGATCCCATCACGATCTGTCCCGCGATCCAATCATGATCCGTCCCGCGATCCAATCACGGTCCTTGCAATCTAGCGCCGAACGGACACCACCTCCGCGTTCAGCACACGTACATCTCGATGATGATCTCCACCTCCTCGATCCAGAAAGCGAGGGTGGAGAGGTAGATGAGTTCTCCGGCAGCACAACGGCGTGGTGGCGGTGATGGTGGAGCTGATCCGGCAAAGCTTCACTAAGCTATACCGAACAGATCTAGAGGAGAAGCAATCTAGAGGGTGAGAGGGCAACATGTGGCTTTCCAGGTTGGCTTCCCTCTCTCTCTCCCTCCACTATATATAGGAGGAGAGGAGGAGGTGGGGCGCCCTAGATCCAATCTAGGGAGTGGCGGCCAAGGCAGAGGGGGGCGATGCCCCCTAGGGATACCCTAGGTTGGCTTGGCCCCCAAGTTACCTAGTGGTAGCCCATTATATGGGCTCCCCCACCCTTGGCCGAAGTGGGGTAGGGTTTGGGTGGCGCCCAGCCCCCTTCACTAGTAGAAAACAGACCTTTCGTCCCAAGCATTAGTCCCGGTGTGGTTACGAGCCGGTACTAAAGATGGTATTAGTCCCGGTTTGTGTCGGCTCCAACGGCTAGGAGCAGGACGACCTTTAGTACCGGCTCGTGAGCGATCTTTAGTACCGGTTCGTGTCACGAGCCGGTACTAAAGGTGGCGTGGTAGGCTTTTGATCAGACTTGGCCCGGCGTGCATCTTTAGTACTGGCTGGTGTCACCAGCCGGTACTAAAGACTTCCTACATTTGTTGTTGCATTTAATTACACGTTTTAGATAGTTGTATGTTGTTTTATGAGATGTATCTATGAACTATAATAAGTATCTACTATTTGCAGTAATAACAAGCAGAATGGTTTCATGTGTTGTCCATGTCGTGACTATAAGAATGTTAGGAATTACTCTACCTGAAAAACCCTTCAATACCACCTGCTGAAATCCGGTTTCATGTCCGGCTATAGCTGTTGGACCAAGCACGGAGAAAGAGGATGATGACAACTATCGTTTTTGCTGTAACCCTCTTGACTCTTTAGAAGTTGCTATGTGGATGAAATTATGATTTAATGCCAAGTTACAACCTTTTCAGAGCTCATTTGTACTACTTTTGAAATTTAGGGTCATTTAGCTCAAAATAAATCATTAAATGCATGAAAAATATCAAATGAAGTTAGAAAGGGTTGAAAAATGAAGATATGCCTTTGAATGGTGCATATTGAGCACACAAAAAGTATGGAGTTAAAATAAGTTATTCAAAATGAAATCCCTTTGTAATAGTTGAGTTTTCGTCCGATACCCTCATGCTTCGAAAGAGATTGTCCAATTTGTACACGAAGTGCATCCAATTTTCGTCGTAACCCTCTCGACTCATTAGAAATTGCTGTGTGGGTGAAATTATGATGTCATGCCAAGTTACAACCTTTTCAGAGCTCATTTGTACTGCTTTTCAAATTTAGGGTCATTTAGAACAAAATAAATCATTAAATGCATGAGAAATATCAAATAAAGTCAGAAAGGGTTGAAAAATGATGATGTGCCTTTGAATGGTGCATATTGAACACACAAAAAGTATGGAGTTAAAATAAGTTATTAAAAATGAAATCCCTTTGTAATAGATGAGTTTTCGTCCCAAACCCTCATGCTTCGAAAGAGATTGTCCAATTTGTACAAGAAGTGCATCTAGTTTTTTCCGTAACCATCTCGACTCTTTAGAAGTTTCTATGTGGATGAAATGATGATGTCATGCCAAGTTACAACCTTCTTAGAGCTCATTTTTACTGCTTTTCAAATTTAGGATCATTTAACTCAAAATAAATCATTAAATGCGTGAGAAATATGAAATGAAGTTAGAAAGGGTTGAAAAATGATGATGTGCCTTTGAATGGTGCATATTGAGCACACAAAAAGTATGGAGTTATAATAAGTTGTTAAAAAATGAAATCCCTTTATAATAGATGAGTTTTCGTCCGAAACCCTCATGCTTCGAAAGAGATTGTCCAATTTGTATACGAAGTGCATCCAGTTTTTGTCGTAACCCTCTCGACTCTTTAGAAATTGCTATGTGGGTGAAATTATGATGTCATGTCAAGATACAACCTTCTCAGAGCTCATTTGTACTGCTTTTCAAATTTAGGTCATTTAGCTCAAAATAAATCGTTAAATGCATGAGAAATATCAAATGAAGTCAGAAAGGGTTGAAAATTGATGATGTGCCTTTGAATGGTGCATATTGAACACACAAAAAGTATGGAGTTAAAATAAGTTATTAAAAATGAAATCCCTTTGTAATAGATGAGTTTTGGTCCTAAACCCTCATGCTTTGAAAGAGATTGTCCAATTTGTACACGAAGTGCAACTATTTTTTGACGTAACCCTCTCGACTCTCTAGAAGTTGCTATGTGGGTGAAATTATGATGTCATGCCAAGTTACAACCTTTTCAGAGCTCATTTGTACTGCTTGTCAAATTTAGGGTCATTTAGCTCAAAATAAATCAGTAAATGTATGAGAAATATCAAATGAAGTTTGAAAGGGTTAAAAAATGATGATGTGCCTTTGAATGGTGCATATTGAACACACAAAAAAGTATGGAGTTAAAATAAGTTATTAAAAATGAAATCCCTTTGTAATAGATGAGTTTTCAAATACCATTTAATCAAATTGTCTTATACAATAGTTTAAGTTGTTGAAACATGCATGGAAATGCCATAAACATATTCTTTATATTTTTCTGATGTTTTTTCATATATTATTTATTTCCATTGGAGTCATAGTTTTTTCTATGATTTTTTAAAGTTTAAGGGTTTTTCTGAAAATAATAATGAATAAAGAATTAAAAAACCTTTAGTACCGGCGCGAGCCACTCACCGGTACTAAAGGTCCACGGCCCGCGTGCATTTTTTGGGTGGGCCTTTAGTACCGGTGCATGGCTCGAATCGGTACTAAAGGGTCTTTAGTACTGGCCCATGCCACACACCGGTACTAAAGGTACTCCACGTGTAAATAGTAGAGGCCTTGTCCCTGTGCGAGCCACACATCGGGAGAGCTCATTTGCGCACCGCCAGGCTGTCGGAATCCTCCGTCGCCGTCGCTCGCCGCCCCGCCGCCCGCCGCCCTGCCGGCCGCCCCCGCCCCAGCCGCCGGCCTCCCCCGCCCCTGCCGCCGGCCGCCATGAGTTTACCCACTTTTTTTAAGGTTTAATTTAGATTTAATTTAGATTTTGTTTAATTTAGATTTTGTTTAATTTAGATTTCGTTTAATTTAGATTTCGTTTAATTTAGATTTTGTTTAAATTAGATTTTGTTTAAATTATGTTTAATTTAGATTTTGTTTAATTAGGTTTCGAGATGTATTAGTGATCTTATATGATAATATTCGAGATGTATTAGTTAATATTTGATGATGCATTAACTGGATTATTCGGGATGATGTATTAGTGATACTATTTTGGAGTTCATTATAAATATTAATGTATTTGTGATATTTTATCGGTATAATGCGTGTGTGACTTTCGGTATGTCGTTGCTGCTTGTGGGACTTTCCTGTGTGTTCTTGTTGGAGGAATCCCGACTATTGTCGTGGGGGGCGCCTCATCTTTCTTCTCTTCTTTGCGATATACTCGTCGATATATTGCGCAAGAAGAGAAGAGGTGGGGCATCCATCCCTGGCGGTCGAACTATTATTATGAGAGAGTGCCCACCAACATATATACACCACCATATCAGTGTGAGAGAGAGCACACCAACACACCATGAGATATGAGAGTAACTTAAGGAAAGCCTCGACGGACCTAAAGTCACACACGCATTAGGATCTAAAGAGTGTCGTAATTCTTGAACTGGATTATTCGGGATGATGTATTAGTGATATTATATTCGAGTTCATTATAAATGTATTTGTGATTTGCAAGTCATTCCGATAAAACATAGAGAATTTTTGCTATGTCATTGGTCGATATATGAAACGAGTTGACTTTAGGTCTGTTTCGGCTCATTATGTGTCTTTTAGTGAGGGAGAATGTCCACTATATATATATATGAGAGAGAGAGGAAGAATCCCGACTGTTGTCATGGGGGTCACTTCTCCTTCGTTCCCGTGTGCTACACATTTTGGTGTAATGCACTAGGGGACGAATGGAGGAGCCACCATCACCGACGGTCGTAATATCAGAGGAAGTGCCCACCATATACGTGAGATGAGAGTTTAGGAAGGAAAGATTTCACAGACCTAAAGTCAACCTGTTGCATATTGAGTAATAGTGATCTGTGTTTCAACTATGAACATAGGAAATGTCTGACGACGAAAGTGAATTCGGTATGTGCGAATACTGCAAAGACGAGTGCGGCCTGTGTGACAAGACTTTCCTAGTTGATGGTAGGCGCTTCAGCATCATGCTGGCTGAGACCTTCGAAGTGGATACAGTAAGTCACAATGACAAGTCTTTTTTCGTGATTAAGCATGACTTCTGCCTCTTTTGCTTCAACTTATAATTAATTTTATTTTTTTACTGTTCTACTAGCGTATCCCCTGCCATGCAAGAATTGCTGTCTTCGATAAGATTGGTTTCAGTACTAAAAAAGATATGGAGGTAAAGATAGTTCACTTGAGGACCGAGCATGGTTTTACTTTTGCGGTAAAATTGTACCATGCAGACACCTATTGCTATTTTTAATGCAAAATTTGGCAAGCACTATGCAAGGCTTATGCATTTGAGCCTAATATGCTTATCACCTTTGATATTCGTCCTGAAGATGAAATTGAAGGTAATATCGACATCTAGGTCGATGTGCAGACGCCTCCAGTTCTACCATGCATTATGTGAGTTTCTCAACCATATTTATTAAGTAATTTCTGTTTTTTATTTAAAAATAGTTGACAACTTATTCGCATTGACAACTTATTTTCATTCTTCAAAAAATGTACGAAAGATGGTAGATAGAACCTACTACTACAGTGATGAAGCAGAATTAACTTATAAGAAGAAAGATCATCTTACCGCATTTCTTAGTCTTCTTGAGAATTACAATAGCTATTATCAAACTCCTGCACATTATGGTCAATACGTGCCACTAGTGCACATGGTGAACTATGGTAACATCCATGGAGATTGCATGGTAAGATTTTAATTCTACTATTACGATAGCCATGCATCTTTTGCATAAATTCTTCTAAAACTAAACTAGATTGTTAACTACAAAGTTATTACTATGTTTTGCAACAGAAAATCCCGGAGGATTGTGTGCCTCATCTGATGTTTCCGAGAGGTCGCGTTGTTGTTATGAGCTTAGGGCCACCACGGCCAGGTCAGTCTACGCATCACTCCTGTCCATACCGGATTTCTAAAACCGATGGAGTCATGACAATCAAAGATTGGAAAAAATGTATGCTCAATCGTAGAGAGCTACTTGGAAGCAACATTGTGCGTAGGCCAAGAATGGGAGATAGGATGATCTCCGTTCTCCATAATGGAGAGTCAGGGCTTATCTTGTTTTATGCTATTGTACCTAAGAGAAGGTAGAGTAGGTCCTACGAGATATGAGTACGTACGTTCTAGGTACAATGTGTTATTATGTGCTACAATGTGTTAGAGTTGATGATGATGATGATGAGGAGGAGGAGTTGTGATTATGACTAGTGACCAACTTGTTATATGATGTCTCATTGACGAAAATGATGATTAAATTGTGTTATATGTTCTATCTATAAGTATAGTACGTAGCGTCGTGACCAAGCACGGAGATAAGAGATATCACTTATCTCTATTAGCTATCTATTTAACCAAGGTACTAAATAAGGTCCTTCACGTATAAATAGTGGAGGCCTCGTCCCGATGTGAGCCACACACCGAGAGAAGCTCATTTGCGTGCCACAAGGCTGCCGGAATCCACCGTCACCGCCGCCCGATGCCGTGCGCCTACCCGAGCCAGCCGCCCCAACGCCGCCCGCGTCAACTTGGCGAATGTTTACAGTATAGCACCGTAAAATAAATTTGAAATGAATGGAAAACACAATAAATAGAGAGGAAAACTAAAACCTAATTAAAAGTGAAAACAAAAAAAAGAACACTTAGTATCGGTTGGTATCACCAACCGGTACTAAAGATCCTCCACCACCAGCCCACGCAGGCAGCCACGTGGTGGGCCTTTAGTACCGGTCTGTGGGCCAACTATTACTAAAGGCCTAGACCTTTAGTCCCGACCCTTTAGTACCGGTTGGCGAACTGGTACTAAAGGCACATCCCGACCGGGACTACCGATCGACATTCTACTAGTGCTTGTGGGCTGGTGTGCCCCCTCCCCTTGGCCCATGAGCCCCCCAACACTTACTGGCCCCCCCCCGAAACACCTTTCGGTACTCCTGAACACATCCCAGTGCCCCCAGAACGCTTTCGGACTCCGATTCCCTTCGTCCTATATATCAATCTTTACCTCCGGACCATTCTAGAGTTCCTCATCATGTCCGGGTTCTCATCCGGGACTCCGAACAACCTTCGGTCACCAACACACATATAACTCAATACTATCGAAACATCACCGAACCTTAAGTGTGCAGCCCCTGTGGGTTCGAGAACTATGCAGACATGACCGAGACACCTCTACGGTCAATAACCAATAGCGGGACCTAGATGCCCATATTGGATCCTACATATTCTACGAAGATATTTATTGGTTGAACCTCTATGTCAAGGATTCAGATAATCCCGTATGATGTTCCCTTTGTTCTTCGGTATCTCTATACCTAGTTCAATCTCGTTACTGGTAAGTCTCTTTACTCATTCCATAATACAAGATCCCGTGGCTAAATCTTTAGTCACATTGCTTACAAGGCTTATAGTGATGTTGTATTATCGAGTGGGCCCTGAGATACCTCTCCGTACACGGAGTAACAAATCCCAGTCTTGATCCATGCCAACCCAACAGACACCCTCGGAGATACTTGTAGAGCACCTTTATAGTCACCCAGTTATGTTGTGACGTTTGATACACACAATATACTCCTCCGGTGTCAGTGAGTTCCATGATCTCATGGTCATAGGAACACATACTTGACATGCAGAAAACTATAGCAATAAACTGACACGATCATATGCTACGTTTGTAGTTTGGGTCTTGTCCATCACATCATTCTCCTAATGATATGATCCCATTATAAAATGACACCTCATGTCCATGGCCAGGAAACCTTGACCATCTTTCATTAACGAGCTAGTCTATTAGAGGCATACTAGGGACATGGTGTTTTCTATATATCCACACATGTATCTGAGTTTCCGATCAATACAATTCTAGCATGGATAATAAACGATTATCATGAATAAGGAAATATGTTAATAATTAATTTATTATTTCCTCTAGGGCATATTTCCAACAGTCTTCCACTTGCACTAGAGTCAATATTCTAGGTCACATTGCTATGTGATTTGTTATGAATCTCACACCCAATGAGGTCTGTGGTTCGATCATGTTTTGCATGTGAAAGAGGTTTTAGTTAACAGGTCTACGACATCCAGATCCGTGTGTACTTTGCAAATATCTATGTCATAATGTAGACACTACTACCATGCTCCACTTCGAGTTATTACAAATGGCTACTCCACTATATGTATCCGGATTGCTACTAAGAGTCATCCGGATTTGTGTTAAAGCTTGCATCAATGTAACCCTTTACGATGAACTCTTTATCACCTTCATAATCGAGAAATATTTTCGTAGTCCTCTAGCTATTAAGGATAACTTCGATCGCTGTCCAGTGATCCACTCCTGGACCACTCTTGTACCCCTTGACAGACTCATGGCAAGGCACACACATGTGCGGTACACAACATGGCATACTATATAGAGCCTATGGATAAGGCATAGGGGACGATCTTCGTTCTTTCTCTTTTTCTCTTTCTTCTGCCGTGGTTGAGCTTCGAGTCTTACTCAACTTCACACCTTACAAATCAGGCAAGAACTCTTTCTTTGCATGATATATTTTGAACTCTTTCAAAATCTTGTCAAGGTATGTACTAATTGAAAGCGTCTTGATCTATCTCTATAGATCTCGATGCCCAACAATTATGTAGCTTTATCCAGGTCTTCCTTTGAAAACACCTTTCAAACAACCCTTTATGCTTTCCAGAAATTCTACATAATTTCCGATCAACAATATGTCATGCACATATACTTATCAGAAATTTTGTAGTGCTCCCACTCACTTTCTTGTCAATACAAGTTTCTCATAAACTTTGTATAAACCCAAAAACTTTGATGAGCTCATCAAAGCATATATTCCAACTCCGAGATGCTTGCTCCAGCCCATAGAAGGATTGCTAGAGCTTGCACACCTTTTAGCATCCTTAGGAGTGACAAAACTTTCCAGTTGTATCACATACAACCTTTCCTCATGGAAGCCATTAAGGAAACTATGTTTTGACATCCATCTTCCAAATTTTATAATCAAAAAATGCAGCAACTGCTAACATAATTTCAATAGACTTTTAGCATCGCTATAGGTGAGAAAGTCTCATCGCAGTCAACTCCTTGAAATTGGCGGAAACTTCTTTGCGATAAGTTGAGCTTTATAAATAGTGACATTCACCATCAACATCTATCTTCATCTTAAAGATCCATTTCTAGTCAACGACCTGCCGTTCAATGGGCAAGTCTACCAAAGTCCATACTTGGTTTACATACATGGATCCTTTCTTGGATTTCATGGCCTCTAACCATTTGTTGGAATCCGGGACCATCATCGCTTCTCCATAGTTCATAGGTTCATCGTTGTCCAACAACATGACCTCCAAGATAGGGTTGCCATATCACTCAGGAGCAGTACGCATCCTTGTTGAACTACGAGGTTTGATAGTAACTTGATACAAAGCTTCATGATTATCATTAATAACTTCCTCTTCAACTGACGTAGGTTCCACATAAACATCTTTTTGTGCTGCGCTACTCCTTGCTTGAAACAAAGGTTCAACAACCTCATTAAGTTCTATCTTTCTCCCACTCAATTCTTTCGAGAGAAAGTCTTTCTCGAGAAAGGACCCATTTTTAGCAACAAACACTTTTGCCCCCGGATCTGAGATAGAAGGTATACCAAACTATAACCTTAGGGTATCCTATGAAGATGCACCTTTCCGCTTTGGGTTCGAGCTCATCACACATAAGCGTCGCATTCCCAAACTCTGAGAAATGACAGCTTAGGTTTCTGCCAAACCATAATTCATACGTGTTGGGGAACATTGCATGGGAAACAAAAAAATTCCTACGCACACGCAAGATCTATCCATGGTGATGAGCATCTATGAGAGGGAGACTGTATCTACATACCCTTGTAGATCGCTAAGCGGGAAGCGTTAAGAAACACGGTTGGTGTAGTCGAACGTCTTCGCGATCCAAATCACCGAGCATCCCGCGATCTCATCACGACCCGTCCCGCGATCCAATCACGATCCGTCCCGCGAACTCATCACGATCCATCCCGCGATATCATCGTGATCCGTCTCGTGATCTTGATCACGGTCGTTCCGATCTAGCGCCGAATGGACGACACCTCCGCGTTCAGCACACGTACAACTCGATGACGATCTCTGCCTTCTTGATCCAGCAAGAGGGAGTGGAGAGGTAGATGAGTTCTCTAGCAGCGCGACGCCGTTGCGGCGATGGTGGTGGAGCTATTCCAGCAGGGCTTTGCCTAAGCACCACTAAAAACCGATCTAGAGGAGAAACTGCAATCTAGAGAGAGGTAGCACGTGGCTATTAGGGTTAGCTTTTTCCTCTAAATCCTCTAGTATATATAGGAGGGAGGGAGGGGAGGAGGCAGCCTCAAACCCTCAAGGTTTGGTCGAAATTGGAGGTGGAGGAGTCCTACTCCAATCCTATTAGGAGTAGGATTCCTCCTTTCCACTTGGAAACTCTTTCCACCTCCGCACCTTTGGATTTTTTCCTTCTCAAACCACTCCAGCCGCATGGGCCCTTAGAGGAGGCTTCGGCCAGCCAACCATGGGATGGTTTACCTCCTCCCACAGCCCATGTAGCCTCTTGGGTCAAAATACCTCTCCCGATGGTCTCTCGGTACACTACCGGCACTCTCGGTACACTATCGATGAGCCCGAAACTTTTCCGGCAACCAAAAACAGGACTTCCTATATATCAACCTTTACCTCCGGACATTCCGGAGCTCCTCGTGACATCCGGGATCTCATCCGGGACTCCAAACAACCTTCGGTCACCACCATACATAACTCTATACTACCGAAACGTCGCCGAACCTTAAGTGTGCAGACCCTGCAGGTTCGAGAACTATGTAGACATGACCGAGACACCTCTACGATCAATAACCAATAGCAGGACCTGGATGCCCATATTGGTTCCTACATATTCTATGAAGATATTTATCGGGTGAACCTCTATGTCAAGGATTCAGTTAATCCCTATGATGTTCCCTTTGTTTTTCGGTATGTTACTTGCCCGAGATTCGATCGTCGATATCTCCATACCTAGTTCAACTCGTTACCGACAAGTCTCTTTACTCGTTCTATAATACAAGATACCATGACTAACACTTAGTCGCATTGCTTGCAAGGATTATTGTGATGTTGTATTACCGAGTGGGCCCTGAGATACCTCTCCGTCATATGGAGTAACAAATCCCAGTCTTGATCCATGCCAACCCAACAGACACCCTCGGAGATACCTGTAGAGCACCTTTATAGTCACCCAGTTACGTTGCGACGTTTGATGAACACAAGGTACTCCTCTGGTGTCAGTGAGTTGCATGATCTCATGGTCAAAGGAACAAATACTTGACATGCAGAAAACAGTAGCAATAAACTGACACGATCATATGCTACGTTTGTAGTTTGGGTCTTTTCCATCTCATGTCCATGACTAGGAAACCATAGCCATATTTGACCAACGAGCTAGTCTATTAGAGGATACTAGGTACATGGTGTTGTCTATATATCAACACATGTATCTGAGTTTCCGATCAACACAATGATAGCATGGATAATAAACAATTATCATGAACAAGGAAATATGATAATAGCCAATTTATTATTGCCTCTAGGACATATTTCCAACAGTCTACCACTTGCACTAGACTCAATAATGTAGTTCACATCACCATGTGATTCACATTGTTATGAATCTAACACCCAATGAGTTCTGGGGCTCGATCATGCTTTGCATGTGAGAGAGGTCTTATAGTCAACGGGTCTGTGACATTTAGATCCGTGTGTACTTTGCAAATCTCTATGTCAAACTATAAACACTGCTACCACACTCCACTTGGAGATATTCCAAATGGCTAATCTACTATAAATATCCGGATTGCTACTAAGAGTCATCCGGATTGTTGTCAAAGCTTGCATCGACGTAACTCTTTACGACGAACTCTTTCTTACCTTCATAATCGAGAAATATTTCCTTATTCTTTTAGTTACTAAGGATGATCTTGACCGCTATCTAGTGATGCACTCCTGGATCACTCTTGTACCCCTTGACGGACTCTTGGCAAGGCACAAACTGGTGCGGTACACAACATGGCATACTATACAGAGCCTATGGCTAAGGCATAGGGGACGACATTCATCCTTTCTCTTTCTTCTGCCGTGGTCGAGCTTTGAGTCTCACTCAACTTCACACCTTACAAAGCAGGCGAGAATACTTCTCTTTGACTAATCAATTTTTAACTCTCTCAAAATCTTGTCAAGGTATGTACTCATTCAAAGTCTCATCAAGCATCTTGATCTATCTCTATAGATCTTGACGCTCAACAATTAGGTAGCTTTATCCAGGTCTTCCTTTGAAAAACTCCTTTCAAACAACCCTTTATGCTTTCCAGAAATTCTACACCATTTCCGATCAACAATATGTCAACCAACCACATATGCTTACCAGAAACTCTATAGTGCTCCCACTCACTTTATTGTAAATACAAGTTTCTCATAAACTTTGTATAGACTCAAAAACTTTGACCACCTCATCAAAGTGTATATTCCAACTCCGAGATGCTTGCTTCAGTCCATCGAAGGATCACTGAAGCTTGCTCACCTTTTAGCATCCTTAGGACTGACAAAACCTTCTGGTTGTATCACATACAACTTTTCCTCAAGTAAACTGTTAAGGAAACGATGTTTTGTCATCCATCTGCCAGATTTCATAACTGGAAAATGCAGCAACTGCTAACATAATTCCAACAGACTTTAGCATAGCTACGAGTGAGAAAGTCTCATCGCAGTCAACTCTTTGAACTTGTCGGAAACTTCTTTTTGACAAGTCGAGCTTTATAAATGGTGACATTTACCATCAGCATCTGTCATCATCTCAAAGGTCCATTTGTACTCGACGACCTGCCATCCAATGAGCAAGTCTACCAAAGTCTATACTTGGTTTTCATACATGGATCCTTTCTCGGATGTCATGGCCTCTCAACATTTGTCGGAATCCAGGCCCATCATCGCTTCTCCATATCTTGTAGGTTCATCATTGTCCAACAACATGACCTCCAAGACAGGGTTGTCGTACCACTCAGGAGCAGTACACATCCTTGGCGACCTACAAGGTTCGATAGTAACTTGATCCGAAGCGTCATGATCATCATCATTTACTTGCTCTTCAACTTACATAGGTTCCACAGAAACATCTTTCTGCGCCGCGCTACTCTCTGGTTGAAACAAAGGTTCAACAACCTCATCAAGTTCTATCTTCCTCCCACTCAATTCTTTTGAGAGAAACTTTTTCTCGGGAAAGGACCCGTTTTAGCAACAAACACTTTATGCTTGGATCTGGGATAGAAGGTTCACCCAACTGTTCTTAGGGTAATCTATGAAGATGCATTTGTCCACTTTGGGTTCGAGATCATTAGATGAAAACATTTTTCCACACAAGCGTCACAGCCCCAAACATTAAGAAATGACAGCTTAGGTTTCTATCAAACCATAATTCAAATGGTGTCATCTCAATGAATTTAGATGGTGCCCTATTTAAAGTGAATGTAGTTTTCTCTAATGCATAACCCCAAAACTATAGTAGCAAAATGATAAGAGACATCATAGCCCACACCATATCCAATAGAGCACGACTATGACATTCGGACACACCATAAAACTATGGTGTTCCAGGTGGCATGAGTTGTGAAACGAATTTCACATTGTCTAAAGTTGTATGCCAAACTTGTAACTCAGATATTCACCTCCATGATCATATCACAGATATTTTTATGTTCTTGTCACGATGATCTTAAACTTCACTCTGAATTTGCTTGAACTTTTCAAATGATTCAGTCTTGTGTTTCATTAAGTAAACATACACTATATCTACTCAAATCATTAGTGAAGGTAAGAAAATAACGATATCCACCGCACGCTACAAGACTCATTGGATTGCATCCATACACATGTATCATTTCCAATAAATCACTTGCCCGCTCCATCAATCCGGAAAACGGGGTCCTTAGTCATGTTGCCCAAGAGGCATGGTTCGCATGTCTCAACTGATTCGAAATCGAATGAGTCCAAAGATCCATCAACATGGAGTTTCTTCATGCCCTTTATACCAATATGACATTTAGCGGTAGTGCCACAAGTACGTGGTACTATCATTATTAACTTTGTATCTTTTGGCATCAATGTTATGAACATGTGTATTACTATGATCAAGATTCAACAAACCATTCTCACTAGGTGTAACATCCCAAATTTTGGAATCTTATAATAAATAGTAGAATGATTGTTTGTTTGATTGAGTGATTGAATTTGAGTGGAATTTGAAACTTTTTGAAAACTTTTGGATGAGAGGGAATGACATGACTTTCCCATATGATTTCGGAATTCAAATTTCTACATTTCAAATCAGTGAGAGAAGATGACATGACTTCTTCAATATAAAAAGATTTGAAGTGTGAATTTGAAAGCATTTGAAATTTTCTGATAAGAAGTTCATTTCATATTTGGTTCCATTTTAAATTTGAAAAATTCAAATACCCTTGACAAGTTTTGAGAGGAGTAACATGACCCTCCACAGCAGGGTTATTTTTATGAAATATTTGAACCCTAAAACCCATGGGGTTATTTGAAAATTTATTGCAAAAGATTTAAAATCAATTTAGGCATTTTCTGAAAATAATTTTGAAAAAGTATTTATTTTGGCCTTGGAAAAATGTTCATTAAGTCTCATTTAATTCCCTGATCATTTTGGTATATAAAACTTTATTTTTTGGAAATGTTTTGAATGCCTTAATGAGATTTAAATTCTTTGGAAATTAGAAAAGGAAACGGATTTAAAGTTTTATTAAAACCGGTCGGCCGACCTGCCTTAACCCCACCCCAAAATTGCTCCGAACCGGCCACTGACGCCACCCCCTCTCCCTCCCTCTCTCTGACACGCAGGTCCCACCGACCGACCGCGCCATCTCCACTGTCGTCCTCCTCCCCTTTCCTCGCCGGTGAGACTACCACGCCTGATCTCCCTCTCCTTCCTTTCAGACGACGCCGAGGCCTCCTATAAATACCGGAGCTCCTCCCTCGACCCGTTCCCCTCCGATACCCCAACGCCCGTGTCCTCTCGGCGCCGCAATCACTCACCGGAGCCACCGGCCGCCGCCGTGCCATTTCTCTCCTGCCGCTCCACTCTGACCTCCCGAGCTACCGCACTCAACACCAACTGCTACGCCTCGGTCTCCTGCACCTCCTTGTGCATTCTCCCATGCTCTAGAGCCACCGGAGAAGCCTCTCCGTCGACCACCTGAAGACCTCCTCCGCTCACGAGCTCGGCGTCGTCGACACCGTCGTCCCCGAGCCATCTCAGCGCCACCAGACGGATCCCCGTCCTCGCCTGCGTCGATTGGTGCCATCGCCATCGCCAGAGGACCACCAGAGCGCCGTCCCCGTCAACCAGGCTGCCTTGGACATCGCCAGAACTCTCGCCGGACTCCACCACTGCCGCGGTGAGCTTCCCCTTTTCTTCCCTTCGTTCGATCTTATCCCAACGGCTCAGATTAGAAGGCCCATACCCCTTCGGTTTATTTTAGAAGAACCGGTAAGTTTTATTTATTTTAAGTTAGACCGAAGCGTTTTTTTAAGTATGGGCCGTCCGCCCGAAACCCTCACTCACGCACACCCTTTAGCCAATTAGAAGCCGCCACGTAGCACCCCTGTCCGTTAGTTAGATTTTTCTATTTTTTCTGTTTTTGTTTTACAAACAGAATAGTTCTGTTTTTGTTTTCTTTATAACTTTTATTTTTTTAATTATTTTTAATTGATTCTTTTTGAATCTTGTCACAAATTTTATCTATTTTCTGTATATATAAAGTTTGACCATATTTGAAATAATTTAAATTCGAATTCAAACAGATTTGATTTAAATCTTATTTTCTGAATATCTTGAGTTTAAAAATAGATTTTTGGTTGATTCTTTTTGATACTGGTCACTAGTGATGTTATTTATCAGTAGGTAAAGTTTTAGAATTTTTAGAATATTTTAAATTAGTATTTTTAACAAACAGTTTCTGTTTTAGTTCTTTTAGGTTTATTTATATTCTTTTGTTTTAAATTGTTTTAATTTATTTTCTTTTATATAAGTTGATAGATTTTATGAAGTTTTTTGTTAGATAACAGTATGCCTTCAAACAAATATTATTTTATTAGTTGATTGCATGAAAATCAATTCTAGTTAATTATAACTTGTAATTGATTTCCATTTGCTAGTTTGATTTGCTATTGGAAAATACCTTTAATAAAAATGTTTTATAAAATATACTTTCTGTTAACTTAGTTATTATATATTTTTTTTCTGAAATTTTAATATTTTATCATTTTTCTTGTTGTTAAGTTTATTAGGCAAAAACTGATGTTGTGTAGAGGATTGTTTTGTTAGTTCTTACTTGTTCTTCAAAAGTAATTCTTTTGGCTAAGTAAAATATTTACTAAAATACTGTTGTGATAATTTACTTTGTTTTTGTTTTGTTACTTTTGAAAATAGGAATTATTTGTATAGAAAACCAACCCTTGGTTGTGTTGATAAAGTTTTGTTGTTTTGAGTTTTGTCTTAAGTATTTCCTTCATCACACCCTTGTTGCTTTTGGTTTGGTGTTACTTTTGATTGTAGAATTGATTGCTAGTATGATTGCTTATATGACTGCAATGTTTGATTGTATAGATTTTATCGGAGAGTGACGAATAGTCTATCAAGTTATTTCTGAGAGTGGTATTATTCTTCATCAACAGTACAGGCAAGTTAACTTTGACCATCTATTTCATACCTATGTTTTATTGCATGTAGTGATATTATTCAACAAATCCCTCCAGTAGTGTTATTGAAAATTCTTGTAGTCAAGTAGAATGCATGAGGTAGGAACCCACCACTTGTTACTAAAGCCCCGGGAACGTTAGTTATTGTAATGCTATGCTAAAGTAGACGGGGTCTGGTATGAGTGTTCGTGAGTGGTGTGAGCAGGAGGACTCTACGTCAAGACAACAACTCCATGAAGGCATATTCAAGTCCTACATGTTCGAGACCTCAAGACTTCGAGACTCGAGAAACAAGTTTTCAATGCACACTACTGGGTGAAGGATGGTTGATTGGGCATCCCTGGAGTAACCAGTGGATGGCCGGGATGCATGGAGAAGCGCCATGACATCTTGCGGAAAGCTTCACCCAGACTCAAAGAGACGGATGAATACTTCATGCCCGGAAGCTTACCTGTGTTGCCACAAGTCATTATGGGCTCTGGCTTGGTTGATCTTTGTTGTGACTCTGGCTGGGAAGTGCTACGAGATGTAGTCGAGATGAGGAACGGATGGGCACTGACAGTAGTCAGGGAAACACTCTGAAAGACCATGTTTCGTTCGTCCTGTTCTCAAACACCAGGCAGTGCGAGGACTTACAAGGAGGGAACAAATCTTGTGGGTAAAGTACATAACACTCTGCAGAGTTAAACCTAATCGATTAGTCGTGTCCCCGGTGACGGACAATTTGAGCTTCTAGACTTGGATCTATCTCTGAACTCTCAACACTGGACTGATAATTAAT
Source organism: Hordeum marinum (assembly GCA_022496015.1). Taxonomy (NCBI): domain Eukaryota; kingdom Viridiplantae; phylum Streptophyta; class Magnoliopsida; order Poales; family Poaceae; genus Hordeum; species Hordeum marinum. The sequence continues at coordinate 476,036,491 of CM039678.1, forward strand.
TGTGGGCAACTATTGATACTTGTGGGCATTATGACATCGGTTGGCAGAACCATGTCATGTTAGGTAACTCTGTAGTGAAAATTTCTGATATTCCTTTGTTGTAGGAAAATAAAATAAAATCAGCTTTTATGCAAAAACTCAGACATAGAGCCACAATGCCTTACTGCATATAGAATAGTTTTTTATCTTCTGCTCTACTATGGTGATCTTGCCGGTACATTCAATGTACTGACTTACACGGCTGCAACGTCTTATGTTGTAGATAAGCTCTACGACGGGTAAGAGTATGATTCAGGGTAACGGTCTACATTCAACCCGCCGTTGGTGTTATTGGGGCTCCACTCCCGTTGACTGTTTCCACTGAGATTTTTGAACTATATATCAGTTTTACATTAATTACATGTGATTGCACTTTGATATATACATTGATGTACTGTGTGTGCCAGCATACTGATCCAGGGATGGCACAGAACACATAGAGGCTTGACCTTTCCAGGTCTGGTCGCTACACTGGGTGCATGACCATTGAAGGTATTATTCATGTAAACAGAATAACAATTATTCTCTAACTTAAATGAATAACCGTGTTGCAATAAAGACGATCTAATCACGTTCATGCTCAACGCAAAACACCAAATAACATTTATTTAGGTTCGTCACTAATCCCGAAGGTAGAGAGAGCGTGCGATGTCGATCACATCAACCTTGGAAACATTTCCAACACACATCGTCACCTCAACCTTAGCTAGTCTCCGTTTATTCTGTAGCTTTTTCTTCGAGTTACTAACATTTAGCAACCAAACCGGTATCTAATACCCAGGTGCTATTAGGAGTACTACCAAGGTACAAATCAATAACACGTATATCAAATACACTTGTGTCGGCGTTGCCAGCCTTCTTATCTACCAAGTATCTAGGGTTGTTCCGCTTCAACGACCACTCACCTCATAATAGAAGCACTTAGTCTCGGGTTTGGGTTCAACTTTGGGTTGCTTCACTGGAGCAGCAACTGACTTTCCATCCATGAAGTTTCCCTCCTTGCCCTTGCCCTTCTTGAAACTAGTGGTTTTACTAACCATCAACACTTGATGCTCCTTCTTGATTTCTACCTTCGCGGTGTCAAACACCGCGAATAGCTCAGGGATCATTATTTCTATCCCTGGAATTTCATAGTTCATCACCAAGTTCTAGTAGCTTAGTGACAGTGACTTGGAGAACTATATCAATCACTATCTTATCTGGAAGATCAACTCCCACTCTATTCAAGCTATTGTAGCACCCAAACAATCTGAGCACATGCTTAACGATTGAGCTATTCTCCTTCATCTTGCAGGGAAAGAATTTTGTTGGAGATCTCATATCTCAAAACATGGGCACGAGCCGGAGATCCCAATTTCATCTCTTAGAACATCTCATATATTCCGTGACGTTCAAAATGTTTTGGAGCCTCAATTGTAAGCCGTAATGCATGACACACTAAACTATCAAGTAGTCATCGGAACGTGCCTGTCAGATGTTCACAACATCTATAGATGACGCTAGAGGGGGTGGCGCACCGAGCGGTGCATTAAGGACATAAGCCTTCTGTGCAGCAATTAGGACAATCCTCAGATCATGAACCCAGTCCGCAATATTGCTACCATCATCTTTCAACTCTATTTCTCTAGAAACATATAGAAATTCAAGGGAGCTACAGCGTGAACTAGCAATCTACAACATAATTTTGCAAAGACACTACTGACTATGTTCATGATAATGAGTTCAATTAATCATATTACTTAAGAACTCCCACTCAAATTGACATCCCTCCGGTCATTCGAGTGATACATGATCCAAATTCACCAACTCAAGTCCGATCATCACGTGAGTTGAGGTGGTTTCAATGGTGAACATCATCATGTTGATCATATCTACTATATGACTCATGTTCGACCTTTCAGTCTCTTGTGTTCCAAGGCCATGTCTATACATGCTAGGCTCGTCAAGTTTAACTCGAGTGTTCTGCACGTGCAACACTAGCTTGCACCCGTTGTATGTGCACATAGAGTCTATCACACCCGATCATCACATGGTATCTCGACACGACGAACTTTCGCAACGGTGCACACTTGGGGAGAACACAATTTATCTTGAAATTAAGTGAGGGATCACCTTATAATGCTACCATCACCCTAAACAAAACAAGGTGCATAAAAGGATTAACATCACATGCAAATCATAAGTGACATGATATGGCCATGAACTTGTGCTTTTGATCTCCATCTTGGAAGCACCGGCATGATCCACATCGTCACCAGCATGACACCATGATCTCCATCATCTTGATCTCCATGAACGTGTCGCCATCGGGGTTGTCACGCCCACCATGCTTGTACTACTATTGCTACTTCTTAGCGATAAAGTAAAGCATTACATAGCGCTTAATGATTGACACGCAGGTAATACAATAATTAAAGACAACCCTATGGCTCCTACCAGTTGCCGCAGTCATCGACATGCAAGTCGTGATATTCTATACAACACATGATCATCTCATACATCACATATATCTCATCGTGTAATTGGACATATCACATCACAACATACCCTGCAAAAACAAGTTAGACATCCTCTAATTGTTGTTGCATGTTTTACGTGGCTGCTACGGGTATCTAGCAAGAACAATTCTCACCTACGCATAAACCACAACGGTGATACATAAGTTGCTTTTCAACCTTCTCAAGGACCGCCTTTGTCGAATCCGATCCAACTAAAGTAGGAGAAACAGGCACCCGCCAGCCATCTTTGTGCAATGAGGTTACACGTCAGTTGATGGAACCGGTCTCTTGTATGCGTATGAGTAAGGTTAGTCCGGGCCGCTTCATCCCACAATACCGCTGAACCAAAACATGACCAAGGGAGGAAGCAATCTAAGCATCAACGCCCACAAACTCTTTGTGTTCTACTCGAGATCTCATCTACACATTGACCTAGCTCTGATACCACTATTGGGGAACGTTGCATGGGAAACAAAAAATTTCCTACGCACACGCAAGATCTATCCATGGTGATGAGCATCTACGAGAGGGAGAGTGGATCTACATACCCTTGTAGATCGCTAAGCGGGAAGCGTTAAGAAATGCGGTTAGTGTAGTCAAACGTCTTCGCGATCCAAATCGCCAAGCATCCCGTGATCTCATCACGATCCGTCCAGTGATCCTATCATGATCTGTCCCACGAACTCATCACGATCCGTCCCGCGACCTCATCACGATCCATCTCGCGATCTTGATCATGGTCTTTCTGATCTAGCGCAGAACGGATGGCACCTCCGCGTCCAGCACACGTACAACTCGATGATGATTTCCGCCTTCTTGATCCAGCAAGAGGGAGCGGAGAGTTAGATGAGTTCTCCGGCAGTGCGATGGCATTGCGGCGATGGTGGTGGAGCTATTCCAGTAGGGCTTCGCCTAAGCACCACTGAAAACCGATTTAGAGAAGAAACTGCGATCTAGAGGAGAGGTAGCACATGGCTATTAGCAAGGTTGTCAGAATCGCGATTCTGTAATACGATTCTACGACTTTACGATCCAAACTAACCCCTCTGATTCTACGATTTTAGTTCATAGAATCTACGTTTTCACGATCCTGATAGTGAAGATTCTATGATTTGCGATCCTGCCATCAGAGTTCCGATCCGATTCAAAATCACGATTCTGACAACCTTGGCTATTAGGGTTAGCTTTTTCCTCTAAATCCTCTAGTATATATAGGAGGGAGGGGGAGGAGGAGGCAGACTCAAACCCTCAAGCTTTGGTCTAAATTGGATGTGGAGGAGTCCTACTCCAATCCTATTAGGAGTAGGATTCCCCCTTCCCACTTGGAAGCTCTTTCCACCTCTCCACCTTTGGATTTTTTCCTTCTCAAACCACTCTAGCCACATGGGCCCTTAGAGGAGGTTTGCACAGCCCACCAGGGGCTGGTTTACCTCCTCCCACAGCCCATGTAGCCTGTTGGGATGAAATACCTCTCCCAGTGGTCTCCCAGTACACTACCGGCACTCCCGGTACACTACCGATGAACCCAAAACTTTTCCGGCGACCAAAACAGGACTTCCTATATACCAATCTTTACCTCCGAACCATTCCGAAGCTCCTCGTGACATCCGGGATCTCATCCGGGACTCCGAACAACCTTCAGTCAGCACCATACACAACTCTATACTACCGAAACGTCACCGAACGTTAAGTGTGCAGACCCTGCGGGTTCGAGAACTATATAGACATGACCGAGACACCTCTACGGTCAATAACCAATAGTGGGAACTGGATGCCCATATTGGTTCCTACATACTCTATGAAGATCTTTATCTTGCGAACCTCTTTGTCAAGGATTCAGTTAATCCCTATGATGTTCCCTTTGTTTTTCGGTATGTTACGTGCCCAAGATTCGATCGTTGATATCTCCATACCTAGTTCAACCTCGTTACCGGCAAGTCTCTTTACTCGTTCCATAATAAAAGATCCCATGACGAACACTTAGTCACATTGCTTGCAAGGCTTATTGTGATGTTGTATTATCGAGTGGGCCCTGATATACCTCTCCGTCACATGGAGTAACAAATCCCAGTCTTGATCCATGCCAACCCAACAGATACCCTCGGAGATACCTGTAGTGCACCTTTATAGTCACCCAGTTACGTTGCGACGTTTGATAAACACAAGGTACTCCTCCGGTGTCAGTGAGTTGCATGATCTCATGGTCATAGGAACAAATACTTGACATGCAGAAAACAGTAGCAATAAACTGACACGATCATATGCTACGTTTGTAGTTTGGGTCTTGTCCATCACATCATTCTCCTAATGATGTGATCCCGTTATCAAATGACATATCATGTCCATGACTAGGAAACCATAGCCATCTTTGATCAACGAGCTAGTCTATTAGAGGCATACTAGGGACATGGTCTTGTCTATGTATCCACACATGTATCTGAGTTTCCAATCAACACAATTATAGCATGAATAATAAACGATTATCATGAACAAGGAAATATGATAATAACCAATTTATTATTGCATCTAGGGCATATTTCCAACAATATGGTGTCATATCAGTGGATTTAGATGGTACCCTATTTCAAGTGAATGTAGTTGTCTCTAATGAATAACCTCAAAACGATAGTGGCAAAATGATAAGGGACATCATAGTACGCACCATATCATATAGAGCACGACTATGACGTTTGGACACGCCATCACACTATGGTGTTCCAGGTGGCGTGAGTTTTGAAACAACTTCCACATTGTCTTAAGTTGTATACCAAACACGTAACTCGGATATCAGATATTCACCTCCAACATCATATCATACACATTTTTATATTCTTGTCACGATGATCTCAAACTTCACTCTAAATTTGGTTGAACTTTTCAAATGTTTCAAACTTGTGTTTCATTAAGTAAATATGCCCATATCTACACAAATAATCAGTGAAAGTAAGAAAATAACGATATCCACCGCACGCATCAACACTCATTGGACCGCATACATCAACATCTATCATTTCCAATAAGTCACTTCCCTACTCCATCAAACTGGAAAATGGGGTTTCAGTCATCTTGCCCAAGGGGCATGGTCTGCATGTCTCAACCGATTCGAAATCGAATGAGTCCAAAGGTCCATCAGCATGGAGTTTGATCATGCGCTTTACACCAATATGACATTTAGCAGCAGTGCCACAAGTATGTGGTACCATTGTTATTAACTTTGTATCTTTTGGCATCAATGTTATGAACATGTGTATTACTATGATCAAGATTCAATAAACCATTCTCATTGAGTGCATGACCATTGAAGGTATTATTCATGTCAATAGAATAACCATTATTCTCTAACTTAAATGAATAACCATATTGCAATAAACACGATCTAACACGTTCATGCTCAACGTAAACACCAAATAACATTTATTTAGGTTCATCACTAATCCCGAAGGTAGAGAGAGCGTGCGATGGTGATCACATCAACCTTGGAAACACTTCCAACACTCATCGTCACCTTACCCTTAGCTAGCCTCCGTTTATTCTGTAGCTTTTATTTCGAGTTACAAACATTTAGCAACTGAACGGGTATCTAATTCCCAGGTGCTACTAGGAGTAACAACAAGGTACACATCAATAACACTTATATCACATAAAATTCTGTGTATGTTGCCAACCTTCTTATCTACCAAGTATCTAGGGTTGTTCCACTTCAGCGACCGTTCTGCTCATAATAGAAGCACTTAGTCTCGGGTTTGGGTTCAACCTTGGGTTTCTTCACTATAGCAGCAACTGACTTTCCATCCATGAAGTTTCTCTCCTAGCCCTTTGATAAGCCACAAGTATAGGGGATTGGTTGTAGCCTCTTCTGATAAGTAAGAGTGTCGAACCCAACGAGGAGTTAAAGGTATAACAAAATTTCCCTCAAGTTCTATCGACCATCGATACAACTCTACGCATGCTTAACGTTCGCTTTACCTAGAACAAGTATGAAACTAGAAGTACTTTGTAGGTGTGATAGGATAGGTTTGCAAGATAACAAAGAGCACATAAATGAAATCTAGGGGCTGCTAAGATAAAATAACAATTAAGTTAGTTTAATGAGTGTGGAAAAGTGGTGGTAGGAGTTGCGGAATTTTCCCTAGGCAATCGATAACTAGACCGGTAATCATTATTGGAATTTTATATGAGGGAGAGGCATAAGCTAACATACTTTCTATACTTGGATCATATGCACTTATGATTGGAACTCTAGCAAGCATCCGCAACTACTCAAGATCATTGAGGTAAAACCAAACCATAGCATTATAAGGTATCAAGTCCTCTTTACTCCCATATGCAACAACCGACCTACTCGGGTCTATGCTTCTGTCACTCAAGCAACCCACCATAGGCAAATGATGAACACATTGCAACACCCTAAAGCGAGGATCCCTCACGATTGCGCAACATGGAGAGTACCATAGGAAAGCAAAAATAATAAAAAATGCAACTCAAACCAATCATGATCATCAATCAACCCATAGGACAATAAAAATCTACTTAGACATCATAGGATGGCAACACATCATTGGATAATAATATGAAGCATAAAGCAACATGTTCAAGTAGAGGGTACAACGGGTTGCGGGAGAGTGGACCGCTGTTGATAGATGGGGGAAGGTGATGGAGGTGTTGGTGAAGATGACGGAGTTGTTGGAGTAGATCGCCATCACGATGATGGCCTTGGCGGCGTTCCGGTGCCACCGGGAGAGAGGGGGAGAGAGCACCCCTCCTTCTTATTCTTCCTTAACCTCCCCCCTATATGGGAGGAGTGTTTCCCCTCTGGTCCTTGGCCTCCATGGTGGCGGAGGGGCTAGAGCCCCTCCGAGATTGGATCTCTCTCTCTCTCTCTCTGTGTGTGTTTCCTTCTATTTCCACGCTCCCAGATTCTGGCCGTTAACCGTTTCTTAAATATCCAGATATCCGTAACTCTGATTGGGCTAAAATTTTGGGGGAATCTTTATCCAAAAATTAGCTTTCTTGGGGAAAAGGAAAGCTCCAACCGACCTAAGGGCTGGTCACAAGGGCCTAAGGCGCGGCCAGGGGGTAGGGCGCGCGTGACAGGCTTGTGACCTCCCCGGGCATCGTCTTGTGTTGATTCTTTTTACCAAAAATCACATATATTCCAAAAAATATCCATAAGTTTTTATCGCGTGTGGACTTTGTTTTATATGGATTTTTTGAGAAATAAAAAAATGCAACAAAAAGGAAGTGGCACTGGGCACTGGATCAATATGTTAGTCCCAAAAATAGTATAAAAAGTTGACAAAATTATATGAAAGTTGTAGAATATTGGCATGAAGCAATAAAAAATTATAGATACGATAGAGACGTAGCATCCCCAAGCCTAATTCCTACTCGTCCTCGAGTAGGTAGATGCTAAAAAGGATAATTTTTGATGTGAATGCTACCTAGCGTAATCTTGTTCATATAATCTAATCATGGCATGAATATTAAGACATGAGTGATTAAAATCAATAGTCTATCATTTGACATTAAGACAATAATACTTCAAGCATACTAACAAAGCAATTGTACCTCTTCAAAATATAATGGCAAAAGAAAGTTATCCCTACAATATCATATAATCTGGCTATGCTCCATCTTCGCCACACAAAGTATTTATATCATGCACAACCCCGATGACAAGTCAATGAATTGTTTCACACCTTTTATGTTCTCAAACTTTTTCAACTCCCACACAATACATGAGCATGAGCCATGGATATAGAACTATAGGTGGAATAGAATATGGTGGAGGTTGTGAAGAAAAAGGAGAAGATAGTCTCACATCAACTAGGAGTATCAATGGCTATGGAGATGCCCATTAATAGATATTAATGTGAGTGAGTAGGGATTGACATGCAATGGATGTACCAGAGCTATAAGTGTATGAAAGCTCAAAAAGAAACTAAGTGGGTGTGCATCCAACTTGCTTGCTTATGAAGACCTAGGGAAATTTGAGGAAGCCCATCTTTGGAATATACAAGCCAAGTTATATAATGAAAAATTCCCACTAGTATATGAAAGTGAAAAAATAGGAGACTCTCAGTCATGAAGATCATGGTGCTACTTTTAATCACAAGTGTGGAAGAAGGATAGTAGCATTGTCCCTTCTCTCTTTTCTCTCTATATTTTTTTATATTTTTGGTGGGCATCTAAGGCCTCTTTTTTTATTTTGTATTCGCTGGCCTCTTTTATTTTTCATAGAGTCCGGAGTCTCATCCCAACTTGGGAGGGAATCATAGCTTCGATCATCCTTTCCTCACATGGAACAATGCTCTAATAATGATGGTCATCACACTTTTATTTACTTACAACTCAGGAATTACAACTTGATATCAAGAAAAAATTATGACTCTATATGAATGCCTCAGGCGGTGTACCAGGATATGCAATGATCTAGCATGGCAAATGACATAAAAACGGACAAGCCATGAAAACATCATGCTAGCTATCTTACGATCATGCAAAGCAATATGAAAAATGACGGTGCGTGTCATAATAAACAGAATGGTGGAAGTTGCATGGCAATATATCTCGGAATGTCTATGGAAATGCCATAATAGGTAGGTATGGTGGCTATTTTGAGGGAGGATATATGGTGGGTTTAATGCACAGGCGTAAGTTGCGCGGTACTAGAAAGGCTAGCAAAGGTGGAACGGTGAGAGTGCGTATAATACATGGACTCACATTAGTCATAAAGAACTCACATACTTATTGCAAAAGTCTATTATTCATCGAAGCAAAGTATTAGATGCATACTCCTAAAGGAGAGGTTGGTAGGAGTTAACCATCGCGCGCTCCCGACCCTCACACAAAGGTTGACAATCAATAAACAAATCATGCTCCGATTTCCTTACATAACGGTTCACCATACGTGCATGCTATGGGAATCACAAACCTTTACACAAGTATTTCTACCAATACACTATTACTTACTAGCATGAATCTAATATCACCATCTTTATATCGCAAAACTATTGCAAGGAATCAAACACATCATATTCTGTGATCTACAAGTTTTATGCAGGATTTTATGACTAACCATGTGCATAACCAACTCATGTTAACTCTCTATATAGATATAAGTGAAGCATGAGAGTTTAATTCTTTCTATAAAAGATATTCCCATGCTCTAACAAATATAAGTGAAGCAAAAGAGCATTCTAAAAATGGAGGTTTTCTATGTGTAGAGAAACAGGCAATCCAAACTCCAAATGATATAAGTGAAGCACATGGAGCATTCTATAAAGCCATACTCAAAAGATATAAGTGAGGTGCAAAGAGCCTTCTATAAATCAACCAAGGACTTTATCATACCAGCATGGTGCATTATTAAAAGAAAAATAAAAAGCACACGACACTCCAAGATTTATGCATATCATGTGACGAATAAAAATATAGCTGCAAGTAAAATTACCCATGGTTGTTAGAGGAAAGAGGGGATGCCTTCCGGGGCATCCCCAAGCTTAGTTTCTTGAGAATCCTTGAATATTACCTTTGGGTGCCTCGGCCATCCCCAAGCTTAGTCTTTTTCCACTCCTTATTCCTTCATCCATCATGATCTCACCCAAAACTTGAAAACTTCAATCACCCAAAACTTAACAAAACCCTCGTGAGATACGTTAGTATAATAAAAAAAATCACCACTTTAAGTACTCTTGCCAACCAATTCATATTTTTTTGCATTTTAGATCCTTTAATATAACTTTTCCATGGCTTATACCACCAATACAATCGATAGTTTCATCAAAACGAGCAAAACAATGCGTCAAAAACAGAATCTGTCAAAAACAGGACAGTCTATAGTAATCTGAACATTCACCATAGTTATGTAAGTCTAAAACTTCTGAAAATTCAGGAAACAATAAAAATTTACATATCAGTACTGTGTAAAAATTTCAGAAACTTTTGGCATCCAGTAAAAAATGTAAATTCACGCACTACAGCCAAAGTTTCTGTTTTTGCTTTGCACACACCAAACAAGCAATCTAATAATCATAAAGGAAAATCTTGGCACATTATTTTTATAATAAAATGGATTTATACAAGGGGTAATTATTTTTGTTGTAAAATTTCTGTAATCAATATTCAGAAAGTTTCCATGGGCATGAACAAAGTTAAAGGCTAGCCCCCACTTCAACGTTGCTCGTCTTTCTCACTTTCACTTTTCTTTTTGAATTTTTTTAAGTTCCCCACTTTTTTTGTTTTTAAACTAAATAAAAGCACACAACAGAATAAAATGACTCTCTAAAACTTCCGGGTTGTCTCCCTGGCAGCACTTTCTTTAAATCCATTAAGCTAGGCATAAAGTGCTCAACTAGTGGATCCACCCGGACCCCAAGGTATATCAAAGCCAGTTTTAATTAACAATCATTTGTAATTAAGGAGTGAGAACAAAGTGACATAAATCATGTGACACGAAGTCTAGCTCTCTTACTACGCATTGGCATGTCATACAAGAATAGTTCATGCACACAAAGTAAAGGCCAATGCATAGTATAAACATTTTCTTGCAATTTTATCGTGTTGGAAACATAGAGAGGTGTAGATGTAGTTCCTCTCTCATAATAATTTCAAGTAGGATCAGCGAGTACATGCATATTATATTCATTAAAATCATCATGTGCCATAGGAAAACGCAACCCATCAATATAATCCTTAATAAGTGCATACTTCTCCGATATAGTGTAGTTTGCAGAATTCAAAAAGATAATAGGACTATCATGTGTGGGTGCAATAGTAACAATTTCACGTTTACCATAAGTAACTATAGCAAGTTCATCTCCATAAGCATCATTTGTATTGGCATCATGGCCACGAGCATAGCAAGCATCAAGTTCATCAAAAGGGATATTTCAAACAAGTCCAAGGGATCATAGCAATTATCGTAGCATTCATCCTTTGGTAAGAACGAAGGGAAATTAAATAATGTATGCGTTGAAGAGTTACTCCCATTAGAAGGTGGGCATGGGTAGCTAGTCCACTCTTCCTCCTCTTGTTCTTCGCTCTCCTCCTCATCTTTTTCATCCAATGAGCTCACAGTGTCATCAATTTCTTCTTCCATAGATTCCTACAAAATATTAGTCTCTTCTTGGATAGTGGAGACTTTCTCAATAAATTGATCAATATGGGCATTATATTCATAATTGGCATAGAATGACGAAGCATAGCCAAATTTTGGGATTGGTAAGCATCATCATCATAATCTTCATACTTTTCAAACAAAGCTTCAGTTTCATAAGCACCCTTAAAAGAAACAAACTCTTCTATTTGTTCCACATCATAATAATCATATATACCATTAGCATAAGAAGCCAAGGTTTCATTATCATTAAATTTAAATGAAAAGGGAAGGTGTTTAGCCTCCATCCTAGAGCAGCAAGTAATATCATATCTCAAGCATAGATTCCAAGCATACCATTTCAACATATAAATTTGATCCCACAACCGTTCCCCTTTTTGAGTCAAGCGATAATACCTAAAGTATTCATGTTGATCGAACTTGGATCCCATTATATAATTGAATGGGGTTTTCTCACGATTATTAAAGTAGTGCATAATATCTTTCACATATCGAGCATCAAGGGTTTTAGGAGGTTCCCAATCTCCATGAGTAGCCAGTACACCTAATTTTTTTGTATTTCGTGTTCCATATCCATAACTAAAGATAACGAACAACTTAGAACAGAAAATAAAATCTACTTAGTGATAAAGCAAACAAGCACACACGAGAATATTCACCCCACGCTATTGCTCCCCAGCAACGGCGCCACAAAAAGGTCTTGATAACCCACAAGTATATGGGATCAGTTATAACCTCTTTCCATAAGTAAGAGTGTTGAACCCAACAACGAGCTAAAGGTATAACAAATATTCCCTCAAGTTCTAATGACCACCAATACAACTCTATGCATGCTTAACGTTTGCTTTACCTAGAACAAGTATGAAACTAGATGTACTTTGTAGGTGTGATAGGATAGGTTTGCAAGATACACTAGTAGAAAAAGGCCCATTTGTCCTGGTTCGGAAGGCCCATTTGTCCCGGTTCCGGAACCGAGACTAAAGTGTTGGGACTAAAGCCCAAAACCTTTAGTCCCAGTTCTCTTACAAACCGGGACAGAAGGGGCTCCACGTGGCCTCGGCGGGGAGCCTAGGTAGGAGGACCTTTAGTCCCGGTTGGTAACACCAATTGGGACCAACAGGCATCCACACGTCAGCATCTGGCAGTTGCTTGTTTTTTTATTGTGAAAGGGAGGGGGGTTTAGGGGGTTTTAGAGAGTTAATTTAGGGGTTTTATATTGTTATAGCTAGCTAATTGATAGAGAGAAGTGTCCTCTCTTTCTTCGTGCTTGGTCAACGCTAGCTACTATAGAGAGAACTCGACACGCTAGCAAGTAAGCAAATGAAGGAACCATTAAGTACAAAAGATCGTCATGAACATATAGAGATAGAAGTGACCGACCTCTCTTTCTCCGAGAGATTGGTCGTATAACAAGTTTTCGTATATATATCCGATGCTACTAGCTACATATATACAATATAAGATCTCTTACAATCCCTAACATATAATGTCCACTTCCAGATGGTATTCTCCGGTTTTGTTTGTGACATGGTCAAGAAAGAATCCCGCCAATTCTTCTTGAATTGCTCGTATGCGATCATGTGGTAGGAGTTCATCCCGCATCTGCCACATCTAATTTGAAGAAGGGGTCAATACATATATATGGTAATAAAATAAAATTGTGAATATTATTTCTTGCGCACTTCAAATTGTTTTGTAGAGTAGCCCCGCTTAGGGGTCGTCGCGTTGTAGATGAAGTCGCAAACATAGTATCCACATAAATCAGGCCCGTTTTCCTGCCACAAGCACTTTACGAGAAATAGAGTTCAATCTAACTGATAATCAAGCATTATAAATGGTATTGATGAAACTAGAATCAATGGGAGATCCGCGGAACTAGCTAGTAGTACTTACTTTCAGGTGTCTAAATCGCAGCTCTTCGGCAGTGTCGGAACAATTGTTGTGAACTCTTTTCAAACCCTGCCAGACAAAGAAAATAATTACTTGATATCAGGAAATGAACAAATTAAAGTTGCCGATATGATGCAATAATAATCTATTGAACTTACTTCTGGAGAATTTTAGTCATGTCCACATAATTCCGGGAATCTTTTCGTTTCGAGTCTAAGATGATTACTACTCCCCGCTCAAGATGAATCTCTAGCAGAATAAAGTGGAAACTACGCACGCATGCATAACTCATCAATTACATTACTATAAACCTCGAGTAATAAGGGAAACCGAATATGCACAAGACAGTAACACTCACTTGAAGTTGTAAGGAAAGAGTATTGTCCCTTTGTTTTGATTTTTAAGCAACGATTGTAGCAAGTTCTCCTCGGTTTCTGTGGGCCAATGTTTTATATTATGCTCATGTATGATATTTGGGTTAATGAACCCAATATCATAGATTTGTGCTTTTCTGCATTCGACGATCTTCAATCTGCATAATATAGTAGTGAGGATAATTATATATACATGCAATGAAAGAGCTGAGCTATATACATAGAGAGACTTAATTACAGAAGTAGTACTTACCGACAGTAGCAAGTCACGATTGTTTTGTCGATGGCCTTATGATTGTATAACTGCCATATCTCTTCATATTCAATATTCAACATATCAATTCCAACGAGGTCGTGCTCCTCTTTAACTGACAGTACCAAAGAATCCATCATAGACTCGCGACAGCTTTGCATGTACCATTCATGGAATCTTCACATCATCATTGTTAGAGGAGGATGATCGGGTTTGACGAGAGGATGCCCGTACCGGTATTTGAATTCGTCCACCTCCAACTTCTCAAACAGTACATCATCACTCAGGTAATCACCCGGTTTGGTACCGAGGACCATCCCTGGATGATTAGCGATGATATCGCTAGAAACCTTAAGCGAGGGGCACGATTGGTTCGCCTGTTTGCCGAGCTAGGGAATTTTTTCCCACTTCTTCATTTTGATAACTTTGCATCACTGGAATTACTTTCCGACCGCTGCGCATCTTGATATGCCTTTTTAATACAACATTCATAGTTGGAATCCGTCGGAGGCGGTGGTGGTCGCTTCAGGGCATCGATAGTGCGCATCGCTTTCACCGGATCTAACTTCTCCTTCGGAGCTGGAGTTTTCTTTGCAAAATGGTCCCTCACTTCAGCCTGACTTATCTCCTTGTTTTCAGACTCGGTCCTCTCATATGGTAACTTTTCCACAGGCTTGAGAGATGGACCTTATGTGTATCCCCTGCTGCCTATGCTTGTACTGCTAGCCACCGGAGCGGCGGCGGCTCCCTTCCGTTGTTGCTTCCTAGGCGCCGGAGGAGCCACAGCGGCGGCGTCTGTCTTCCACCATTGCCGAAGAGGCTGAGGAGGAGGCGTACTGCTCCGACATGCTGGAGTAGGCGAAGGAGGAGGCGGAGTGCCCCACGCGCCGGAGGAGCCAGAGAAAGAGGCGGTGTGCCCTGATTCGCCTGAGGAGAAGGAGGAGGCGGAGGCGTCCAGTTTGGAAGCTTGATGTACTCCTTGTGCCGTAGACATGTACTCCTCAGGGCACAAACTAGCTTATTCTCTCCTTCACCTGTATAGTGGTCAAGCTCGAGCTCCTCAAATTCCGGCATTACTTCATCCACCATCACAACAGCATAGCCATGTGGAATCAGACGGCAGTGAAAAGTTCCGTTGGGTTGAGGAGGTGCAACAGAGCCGACAACCGCCTTGAAAGTGAGGTTCCGGCATTTCATCATAAGCTCGCAGTGTTGAGCCTCCGTGATAGTATCCACGGGGTAGCTAGGAGACATGAAGTCGGGATGATCGGGCTCCATGGAAGCGACGCAACTTCTCCGCTGAGATGGCGGGGTAGTAGCTTCTGGGGTAGCTTCGTGCTACTGAGATGGTTGGCCGGCAGCTCGCTGGCTCTCAGCTTCCTCTAGCTTTTGTAGTCTTGCATTGAGCTTCTGAATTTCGCTCAGCTCCGCTTTCCTCTTTCTCTCCCGGCTTTTGTAACCGCCTGCATCAGGAAACCCAACCTTCCACGGAACGGAGCCTGCTATGCCTCGTGTTCGTCTAGGGTGCTCAGCATTCCCTAGGGCCTCAGTCAACTCGTCCTTCTCTCTGTCGAGAATGAACGTCCCTTCCTGCGCTGCGGTGATATAGTTCTGAAGCTTGTTCACGGGTATTGCAAGTTGCTCGTCCATTCAACGACATTTCCCTGTTTCAGGGTCCAAAGTTCCCCCAACCCCGAAGAACCAAGTCCTTGAACGGTCTGGCCAGTTATATGTCTGTGGTCGGACCCCTTTAGCAAGCAGGTCATTCTCAGCTTTGTCCCACAACGACCGGGCTTTAAGATAGCCACCTGACCTTATGTGATGGTGAAACTACTTCTTTGCAGTGTTGTTCTTGTTTGTCTCTGACATCTTCTTACTCTTCTCCGATGTCTTGTAGGCCACAAATGTGGGCCAGTAATCTCCTATCTTCTCATATCTGTCGACGAATGCTGGAGTCTTCCCTTTGTCAACAAACTTTGATTTCAACTCATTCTTCCACCTCCTAAATAGATCTGCCATCTTCTTAAGAGCACACGCCTTGACACGTGGCTCTATAACTGGCTTATTCGGATCCTCCTCTGGCGGTAGGGTGAAATTTGCCTTTAGCACGGTCCAAAGATCTTCTTTGTGTCTATCGGTGACATAATCACCATCAGGGGCGCCGTACTTAGGCTTATTCCATTGCTTGATGCTGATCGGGATGTTGTCCCTAACAATAGCTCCGCACTGATCAGAAAATGCGTTCTTGGTCCGCTTGGGTTCAATCGGATGGCCATCGTCCGCGAGTGCTGTGATTGTGAACTTTTCATCCTTGCGCAACCTCTTCTTCGGGCCTCGTCTCATTACCGAAGTTTTGCTCGATCCGGAGGGCTATAATAGAAGAAAGAAGAGTTAATTAATATATGTACATACCAAAACAATTAATGCATCAATTAGCCAGAGTCAGCACATGCTTAATTAATATGTATACCTCGCCGGACTTTGCAACAGTTCCCTCCTCCAATCAGCCACCAGAGTTGTCATCATGGTCTCCTTCTTCCTCCAGCATTCGGTCACCGGAGACATCATGATCATGTCCTTCCTCCTCCATTGTTCGATCACCAGAGCCGTCACAATTCTCTCCTTCCAGACCATCGGTGTTGTTGAGATATGACAAGACATCATGTCCACCGTGGATTATGTCCCCCAACAACTGTTCTTGTTCTTCGTCTCTTGCATCCATAGTTTCTACAAATATTACAACATGACAATTAACTTGATAAATCTATGTTACCAGAGTTTTCTTCATTTAACTTGGTAAATTTGTGTGGCCTCGACAACGCTTCTAGGGTTTGGGGTGGCCTCGACAACGCTTCTAGGGTTTGGGGTGGCCTCGACAACACTTCTAGGGTTTGGGGTGGCCTCGACAACACTTCTAGGTGCCAACAAAATAAATATATCATATATAAAAAAACATGGGATACCTTAATTAGTTCAATTTTTTGCCTTGACAAATCATTGAACCTTTTGACAGAAACCTCCCATAAACTCTTTCATAATTTTCTTTAGCATACATCCATGGAAAAAAACAGGAAGCTACGATATTTTTTATATCATATGATAATTTTCTATATATATATATATATCCATCCATCCATCCATATACACACACATATATACATGGACCAAAAATGCTATATAAAAATTATATGAACATAAAAAAGCATACATCATCTATCATCAACATCATCAGCTATCATCAACATCATCATCTAACTATCATATATCATCTATCATCTATATATCATCAAATTAAATCAGCAAAATCAAAGAGGGGAGGAAAGTGGGCTGGCCGGACCGAACGAGGAGGAGGGGCGGTGTTGTCGGGGTAGGGCTGTGGCGTGGGGCGGCGTCGGGGAGCGGCGCCGGCGTCGGGGCAGGGGTGACGCGTCGGGGCATGGGGCGGCGCGTCGGGGCAAGGCGGTGCGTTGGGGCAGGGGCGTCAGGGCAGAGGGCATCGACAGCAAGCTCAGGTAGCCTGGCGGCATCGATGTGCTCGGCGTCATCGGGGGCAAGTGCTAGATGAAATCTGAAAAAATCAAAACTATCACCTATATACACAGAGCATTGGTCCCGGTTGGTGGCACCAACCGGGACCAATGCCCACTTTAGTCCCGGTTGGTGCCACCAACCAGGACCAAAGCCCTATTTCCGGTAGCCCAGAGGGCGGGAAACAGGGACCTTTGGTCCCGGTTGGAGGCACCAACCGGGACTAAAGCGATGCATTAGTCCCGGTTGGTGCCACAAACCGGGACTAAAGGCGGTCATTGGTCCCGGTTGGTGCCACCAACCAGGACCAAAACATGGTGTTGCCCAGGGACAAATGTTTAGTCCCACCTCGCTAGCCGTGAGGGCTTGAGAGTGGTTTATAAGCGCTGCTGCGCCAACCCTCTCGAGCTCCTCTCAACTACAGGCTTACGGGCCTAATTGCACTCTCCTCTGCCTATGGGCCTACTGGTCCTTCTGCGGGCCTGAATCCTGGCCCAACTAGTTGTTGGGTTTCTAGTCGTATTGAGGCCGTGGTGGCCCAGTAGGCGGCATTTTTTTATTAAAAAAATGTTTTTTGTTTTGTTTTTTGCTTTATTTATTGTTTTAATTTTTTCCAGTATTTTTCTTCTGTTATTTTAGTTCATTCTTTTTAACAAATAAATACTTTGATAATTTTTGTTGCATAATTTCCATTATTTTGTTTTGTTTCTTGCTTTATTTATTTCTTCTTTTATTTATTTCCAGTGTGTTTTATCATTATATTCTTTTTGCTATTAATGTTTTGAACAAAAAAATACTTTGATAATTTTAGTTGCATAATTTCTATATAATTATTGTTTCAAAAATACTAGAGGTTTATAAAAGCTTTTTAGCTGATTCTTTTTTGAACTCCACTCCTACGATGTTTTGAAAGAAATTAAAACTCTGAAAAGGTTGGAAGTTGTCATGGTATCATAATTTCACCCACATAGCATGTGCTAAAAAGTTGAGTGGGGTCCGACAAAAACTGGATGCACTTTGTGTACAAAATGGACATTCTATTTCGAAGTATCATGGTTTCGAACGAAAACTCATCTGTTACGAAGGGATTTCATTTTATTGAACTCATTTGAACTCCAAAATTTTTGTGTGTTCAAAATGCACCATTAAAAGCCACATCATCAATTTTCAACCCTTTCTGACTTCATTTGGTATTTTTCATGCACTTACTGATTTTTTTGAGCTAAATGACCCTGAAATTGAAAAGCACTTCAAATGAACTCTGAAAAGGTTGAAAGTTGGCATGGTATCATCATTTCACCCACATAGCATGTCATAAAAAGTTGAGAGGGTTACGGCAAAAACTGGATGCACTTAGTGTACAAAACGGAGAATCTTTTTCGAAGTATTAGGGTTTCGGACGAAAACTCATGTGTTACAAAAGGCATTTCATTTCTTCACATGTCACTGCAATGATATAGTTGTGGAGCGAAAGTCTTCACTTCTTCTTCGCGTGTGTCCTTTGCTTATTGCGCCATAACCATGGACAATTTTCATCGTTTAACAGGGTGCTTGGGTCAGCCTTGACTTTGAAGGGAGGAATTTCATGAAACTTTTCATAATCTTCACACATGTCTGTCTTGCCCTCCAATCACACGATGTCTCTTTTTCCTGAAAGAACTATGTGGCGTTTTGGCTCATCGTATGATGTATTCGCTTCCTTGTCTTTTCTTTTTCTCGGTATGGTAGACATGTCCTTCACATAGAACATCTGTGCCACATCATTGGCTAGGACGAATGGTTCGTCTGTGTACCCAAGATTGTTCAGATCTACTGTTGTCATTCCGTACTGTGGGTCTTCCTTTACCCCGCCTCTTGACAGATTGACCAATTTGCACTGTAACAAAGGGACCTTGAAATCATGTCCATAGTCAAGTTCCCATATGTCCACTATGTAACCATAATATGTGTCCTTTCCCCTCTTTGTTGATGCATCAAAGCGGACACCGCTGTTTTGGTTGGTGCTCTTTTCATCTTGGGCGATCATGTAAAATGTATTCCCCTTTATCTCGTACCCTTTGTAAGTCAATAAGTCGAAGATGGTCCCCTGGCCAACGAGTATAACTCATCAGAAATAGTGTTGTCACCCATGAGACATGTTTGCAACCAACTGCCGAAAGTCCTGATGTGTTCATATGTAATCCAGTCGTCACACTGCTCCTGGTGTTTGGAGCGCAGAATATTCTTGTGTTCATCGACATACGGGGTCACCAAGGTGGAATTCTGTAGAACTGTGTAGTGTGCTTGAGACCAAGAATGCCCGTCCCTACATATTATTGAGTCCGCTCCTAGCGTGCCTTTTCCAATCAGTCTCCCCTCATACCGCGATTGAGGGAGACCAATCTTCTTAAGATCAGGAATGAAGTCAACACAAAACCCAATGACATCCTCTGTTTGATGGCCCATGGAGATGCTTGCTTCTGGCCTAGCACCGTTACGAACATATTTCTTTAAGACTCCCGTGAACCTCTCAAAGGGGAACATATTGTGTAGAAATACAGGGCCATAACGGCAATCTCGTCGACTAGATGAACTAGGACGTGCGACATGATATTGAAGAAGGACGGTGGGAACACCAGCTCGAAACTAACAAGACATTGCACCAAATCACTTCTTAACCTCGGCAGGATTTCTGGATCGATCACCTTCTGAGAGATTGCATTTAGGAATGCACATAGCTTTACAATGGCTAATCGAACGTTTTCCGGTAGAAGCCCCCTTAATGCAACCGGTAGCAGTTGCATCATAATCACGTGGCAGTCATGAGACTTTAGGTTCTGGAAATTTTTCTCTGCCATATTTATTATTCCCTTTATATTTGACGAGAAACTAGACGGGACCTTCATACTGAGCAGGCATTCAAAGAAGATTTCCTTCTCTTCTTTGGTAAGAGCGTAGCTGGCAGGACCTTCATACTGCTTTGGATGCATGCCGTCTTTTTCATGCACACGTTGATGTTCCTCCCGTGCCTCCGGTGTATCTTTTGTCTTCCCATACACTCCCAAGAATCCTAGCAGGTTCACGCAAAGGTTCTTCGTCACGTGCATCACGTCGATTGCAGAGCGGACCTCTAGGTCTTTCCAATAGGGTAGGTCCCAAAATATAGATTTCTTCTTCCACATGGGTGCGCGTTTGTCAACGTCATTTGGATCAGATAGTCTGCCAGAACCCTTTCCAAATATTACTTGTAAATCATTGACCATATCAAGTATGTGATCACCATTACGGAGGGCGGGCTTCTTCCGGTGATCTGCCTCACCTTTGAAATGCTTTCCTTTCTTTCGACATTGATGGTTGGTCGGAAGAAATCGATGATGCCCTAGGTACACATTCTTCTGGCATTTGTCCAAATATATACTGTCGGTGTCATCTAAACAGTGTGTGCATGCGTGGAATCCCTTGTTTGTCTATCCTGAAAGGTTACTGAGAGCAGGCCAATCGTTGATGGTTACAAACAACAACGCATGTAGGTCAAAATCCTCCTGTTCGTTCTCATCCCACACACTTACACCTCTTCCATTCCATAGCTGTAAAAGTTCATCAACTAATGTTCTTAGGTACACATCAATGTCATTGCTGGGTTGCTTAGGGCCTTGGATGAGCACTGGCATCATAATGAACTTCCGCTTCATGCACAACCAAGGAGGAAGGTTATACATACATAGAGTCACATGCCATGTGCTATGCTGGCTGCTCTACTCCCCAAAAGGATTAACGCCATATTCACTTAAACCAAACCATATTTTCCTCGGGTCACCTATAAAGTCGCTCCACTTTCTCTTGATCTTTCTCCACTTCGACCCATCAGCGGGTGCTCTCAACTTCCCGCCTTTCTTACGGTCTTTTTTGTGCCATTGCATCAACTCGGCATGCTTTTTGTTTCTGAACAGACGTTTCAACCGTGGTATTATAGGAGCATACGACATCACCTTGGTAGGAACCCTCTTCCCGGTGCGCTGGCCCTCAGCATCACCAGGGGTCATCTCTTCTGATCTTATACCGCAATGCACCACATACCAGGCATGCGTTCCGTTCCTCGTACTCACCGCGGTAGAGGATGCAGTCATTAGGGCATGCATGTATCTTCTGCACCTCCAATCCTAGAGGGCATAGAACCTTCTTTGCTGCGTACGTACTATAGGGCAATTCGTTATCCTTTGGAAGCTTCTTCTTCATTATTTTCAGTAGCGAACTAAATCCCTTGTCAGATACACCATTGCCTGCCTTCCATTGCAACAATTCCAGTGTGGTACCGAGCTTTTTGTTGTCATCTTCCCAATTTGGGTACAACCCTTTTTTGTGATCCTCTAACATGCGATCGAACTTCAACTTCTCCCTTTCACTTTCGCATTCTCTCTATGCATCAACAATGACCCGGCGAAGATCATCATCGGGCACATCGTCTGGTTCCTCTTGATCTTCAGCTTCCCCCATTGCAACATCACCATATTCAGGGGGAGGGTAGTTTTCATCATCCTCTTCTTCTTCGTTGTCTTCCATCATAACCGCTCTTTCTCCATGCTTGGTCCAAACATTATAGTGTTGCATAAAACCCTTCTGAAGCAGGTGGAAGTGAAGGGTTTTAGAGTTGGAGAAAGACTTCGTATTCTCACAGACAGTACATGGACAAGGCATAAAATCATTCTGCTTGTTTGCCTCAGCCGCTTTGAGAAAATTATGCAGGCCCTTAATATACTCGGAGGTGCGTTGGTCACCGTACATCCATTGCCGGTTCATCTGCGTGCGTTATATAATAAAGTGTATTAAAAACCATTACAACATATCATGAATATAGAAGTGACCAAATTATTAGAAATCCATCATCACATTAAGGCCAAAGTACAATAATGACCAAAATAAATACGTACAGTTCATACATAGCTGTCATTATTGAACAACATATAGGTCTCTAGAGCATCTAATTAAAACATACACCGAAACTATGTAAAAAATTTAAATGCAACAACAAATGCAATCATAACCGCTACTAAGGTACCAATTTATCCAACGGCATAATGATACCAAGCCTCAGTATGAATGGCATATTTTCTAATCTTTCTAAGCTTCAAGCGCATTGCATCCATCTTGGTCTTGTGATCGGCGACGACATCGGCAACATGCAACTCCAATCCCATCTTGTCATCTTCAGTTCTTTTCAATTTTTCTTTCAAATGATCGATTTCCTTTTCAGCTTTAGTTAACTTGTCATGCAGAATTGCATAGTCGGTTGGAATTTCTGGTTCAACTACTTCCTATAGATAAAAACATCTACGTCAAGTTTGTGGCATAATTAATTGTCATAGACATTAGATGTGTGAAAGAGTTATATAAGAGATAATATATCACATCTGAATCATAGACTGGACGAGGGACGACATGGGCGGATACCATAACCATGGCACTATATAATAACAAACAATAATAAAAGTAAGAAAATCATACGAGTAAGTATATTTTCTTTTAGCAAGAAGACAAGATCAAGAGGCTCACCACGCGCGGGCGATCGATGGCGGTTTCAGGACGGGGACGGGACAGGACGGACCGCCAAACCTAGACAAATCTTGACGAAAATGGAGTTTGGACAAAGAGCTTCGAGAGGAGAAAGCTTAAGTTTGGCTTGGGCATTTCATCAAACACCTCATGTGCATAGGAGGTGAGCTAGAGCACCACAAAGGTCTTCCCTCGCCCGCAAAAAAACAGAGTAGTGTGTGGAATGCCCTGCTCGCCGGCAAGGGGGTATATATAGGCATCTCATTGGTCCAGGTTCGTGGCTGGAACCGGGAATAAAGGACCACCTTTGGTACCGGTTCCAGACACGAACCGGGAACAATGGGTGTGGGCCAGGAGTGAGGTACGTTGCTCCTGGTTCGTGTCTGGAACCGGGACAAAAGGGGTGCGACGAACCGGGACCAATGCCCCATGTGGCCCGCCCGGTCCCCTGGCCTCACGAACCAGGACCGTTGCCCCCATTGGTCCCGGTTCGTGACTGAACCGGGACTAATGGGCTGGCCGGCCCGAACCAATGCCCTGTTTTCTACTAGTGATAATAAAGAGCACGTAAAGTAAATCTAGGGGCTACTAAGATAAAGTAACAATTAAGTTAATTTAATGAGTGTGGAAAAGTGGTGGTAGGAGTTGCGGAATTGTCCCTGGGCAATCGATAACTAGACCGGTAATCATTATTGCAATTTTGTATGAGGGAGAGGCATAAGCTAACATACTTTCTCTACTTGGATCATATGCACTTATGATTGGAACTCTAGCAAGCATCCGCAACTACTAAAGATCATTAAGGTAAAACCCAACCATGGCATTATAAGGTATCAAGTCCTCTTTAGTCCCACATGACACAACCCACCTACTCGGGTTTATGCTTCTGCCACTCAAGCAACCCACCATAGGCAAATCATGAACATATTGCAACACCCTACATCGAGGATCCCTCACGCTTGCGCGACACGAAGAGCACCATAGGAAAGCACCAATAATAAAACATGCAACTCAAACAAATCATGATCATCAATCAACCCATAGGACAACAAAAATCTACTCAGACATCATAGGATGGCAACACATCATTGGATAATAATATGAAGCATAAAGCACCATGTTCAAGTAGAGGGTATAGCGGGTTGCGGGAGAGTGGACTACTGTAGATAGATGGGGAAGGTGATGGAGGTGTTGGTGAAGATGACGGGGTTGTTGGAGTAGATCGCCGTCACGATGATGGCCCCGGTGGCATTCCGGTGCCACCGAGAGAGAGGGGGACAGAGCACCCCTCCTTCTTCTTCTTCCTTGACCTCCCCCCTAGATGGGAGGAGGGTTTCCCCTCTAGGCCTTTGATACGTCTCCAACGTCTCTAATTTTTTTATGATGGCATGCCATTATATTATCTGTTTTGGATGTTTTATATGAATTAATATGTTATTTTATATTATTTCTGGGACTAACCTATTAATCTAGAGCCTTGTGCCAATTTCTGTTTTTTCCTTGTTTTTGAGTTTTGCAAAAATGGAATACTAAACGGAGTCCAAGGGAATAAAATATTAGGAAAGAATTTTTCTCGAAGGAAACAAATCAACCAGGCTTGCAATGCACAGCAGGAAACCTGCCAGGGAGCCACAAACCTGCTAGGCGCGTCCCCCTGGTCACGCCTAGCAGACTTGTCGTCTCCCGGCAGGTCTTCTAACCCTAATATTTGGCCTATGAATTCCCAATTATTTCCCCAACATCAGAAAGAGACACGCAAATACTTTTCCTCCGCTAGAAGCCTCCGTTCCCGAGAGATCCAATCTTGGAGCCTTTTTCAGTAATCTGCTGGAGGGGGTTTCGATCACGGAGGACACCTACATCAACTCCATTGCCCCTCCGATGATGCGTGAGTAGTCCACCACAAATCTACGGGTCCATAGCTAGTATATAGATGGCTTGTTCTCTCTCTTTGATCTTCAATACCATGTTCTTCATGATCTTCATGGGGATCTATCCAATGTAATCCTCTTTTGTGGTGTGTTTGTCAAGATCCGATGAATTATGAGTTTATGTTCAGATTATCATGAATCTTATTTGAATCTTCTGTGAATTTTTATATGCATGATTTCATATCCTTGTAAGTCTCTTCGAGTTATTGGTTTGGTTTGGCCAACTAGATTAGTAATTCTTGTAATGGGAGAAGTGCTTGGTTTTGGGTTCAATCTTGCGGTGTCCTCACCCGGTGACATAGTAGGGGTAGCGAGGCATGTATTGTATTGTTTCCATCAAGGGTAACAAGATGGGGTTTTCATCATATTGCTTGAGTTTATCCCTCTACATCATGTCATCTTTCTTAATGCGTTACTCTGTTCTTCATGAACTTAATACTCTAGATGCAGGCAGGAGTCGGTCGATGTGTGGAGTAATAGTAGTAGATCCAGAATCGTTTCGGTCTACTTGATACAGACGTGATGCCTATATGCATGATCATTGCCTTGGATAACTACATGATTATTCACTTTTCTATCAATTCCTTGATAGTAATTTGTTTACCCACCATGATATTTTCCTTCGAGAGAGAAGCCTCTAGTGAAACATATGGCCCCCGGGTCTACTTTCCATAATATCCTTTCATATCTATAAACCAAAAATACCAAAAATATTTTTCTACAATTTATTTACCTTTTACTTTTCGTTCTCGTTTACATCTATCTCTATCGGATCTAATCCTTGCAAATAATCGTGAAGGGATTGACAACCCCTTTATAGCGTTGGGTGCAAGAGTTTGATTGTTTGTGTAGGTGAATCCATTGGTGACTTGCTTGTTCCTCCTACTGGATTGATACCTTTGTTCTCAATAACTGAGGGAAATACTTAGCTACTTTTCTGCATCACCCTTTCCTCTTCAAGGGAAAACCAACGCAAGCTCAAGAGGTAACAAAAATGATTTCTGGCGCTGTTGCCGGGCAGGATACACATCAAGCCTACCAAGTACCCATCACAAAATCATCTCTTGAATTTACATTATTTGCCATTTTTCTCTTGTTTTCCTCTCACCCACTAACAAAACGATTTTCAGAAAATACCAAAAATATTTGCCTTTTTTTTCACCCTTCTCCCGTTCGCCTTTCGTTTGCTTGTGTGCTTGAATGCTTGCTTTGTCACGATGTTTGAGAATACCAAGTTGTGTGAATTTTCCAATACTAATAATAATGATTTTACTAGTACTGTGATTACTCCGCCACTAGTGCAGAATCTTATGAAATCAATGTTGTCTTGCTTAATCTTGTTATGAAAGAACAATTTTCTGGCCTTCCTAGTGAAGATGTCGCATCCCATCTAAATACTTTCATTGAGTTGTGTGATATGCAAAAGAAAAAAGATGTGGATAATGATATTGTTAAATTGAAGCTATTTCAATTCTCACTACGAGATCATGCTGAAACTTGGTTTTCATCTTTGCCTAAAAGTAGTATTGATTCATGCAATAAGTGTAAAGATGCTTTTATCTCCAAGTATTTTCCACCCGCTAAGATCATCTCCCATAGGAATGATATAATGAATTTTAAGTAACTTCATCATTATCATGTTGCACAATCTTGGGAGAGCATGGAATTAATGATTAGGAATTGTTCCACACATGGTTTGAGTTTATGGATGATTATACAAATTTTCTATGCGAGATTGAATTTTGCATCGAGGAATCTTCTAGATTCAGTCGCGGGTGGTACTTTTATGGAAATCACGTTAGGAGAAGCTACTAAACTCCTAGATAATATTATGACAAACTACTCTCAATGGCATACCGAAAGATCTCCTACTAGTGAAAATGTGCATGCTATTGAAGAAATAAATATTTTGAGTGAAAAGATGGATGAATTGATGAAATTGTTTGCTAGTAAGAGTGCTCCTATTAATCCTAATGATATGACTTTGTATTCTTTGATTGGAATTAATAATGAATCTATGGATGTGGATTTTGTGGGTAGGAACAATTTTGGTAATAACGTGTATTGAGGTAATTTCAACGCTAGGACGTTTCCTAGTAATTCCTCTAATAATTATGATAATTACTATAAAAATTCCTATGGAAACTATAATAAGATGCCAGCTGATCTTTATAATATTGTTAAACAACTTATTGGTTCACAAACGATTTTTAATGCTACTATTGAAGAAAAAGTGCTCAAGATTGATGATTTGGCTAGGAGCGTTGATAGAATTTCGCTTGAGATTGATTCTTTGAAAGTTAGATCTACTCCACCTAAGCATGATATTAATGAGTATTTAAAATCTATGAGAATTTCCATGAATGAAAGTAAAGAAGGAACCGCTAGAATACGTGCTAAGCGTGAATGGCTTGAAAAGTGTGTTCTCGTGATAATAGTGATGAAGATCTTAAAGTGATTGATGTGACTCCTACTGAATCTTTGTTTTCCAATATAAATCTTGATAAAGATGGGGCTGGAGATAAGTGAACTTTAGTTAAAGAGCGTCCCAATGATTCGGAGTTTATAGATCTTAATGCTAAGATTGATAAAAGTGGGATTGAAGAGGTCAAAACTTTAAATAGCAATGAACCCACTCTTTTGGATTTCAAGGACTTTAATTATGATAGTTGCTCTTTGATTGATTGTATTTCCTTGTTACAATCCATGATGAATTATCCTCATGCCTATAGTCAAAATAAGGCTTTTACTAAACATATAGTTGATGCTATCATGAAATCTTTTGAAGAAAAAACTTGAGTTAGAAGTTTCTATTCCTAGAAAGCTTCATGATGAGTGGGAACCTACTATCAAGATTAAAATCAAATATTATGAGTGCCATGCTTTTTGTGATTTGGGTGCTAGTGCTTCCACGTTTCCGAAAACTTTATGTGATGTGCTAGGTTACCATGATCTTGATGATTGCTCTCTAAATTTGCATCTTATGGATTACACTATTAAGAAACCTATGGTAAGGATTAATGATGTTCTTATTGTTTCAAATAGGAATTATGTTCCCGTAGCTTTCATTGTTCTTGATATAGATTGCAATCCTACATGTCCTATTATTCTTGGTAGACCTTTCCTTAGAACGATTGGTGCAACTATTGACATGAAATAAGGAAATATTAGATTCCAATTTCCATAAAGGAAAGGCATGGAACACTTTCCTAGAAAGAAAATAAGATTTACTTATGAATATATGTTATCTACTTTTGGATTGCATACCAAAGATGACAATACCTAGATCTATTGCGTTTTGCCAAGCTAGGGGCGTTAAACAATAGCGCTTGTTGGGAGGCAACCCCATTTTATTTTTGTGTTCTGTTTTAGCTTCTGTTTTTGAGTGTTTACCACATTATTAATTCATTAGTAATTTTTTTGATGTTTTAATTAGTGTTTGAGCCAAGTAAAACCTTCGGGGTGATCTATGGTAGTTGTTGATTTGACCCTGCTGAAAAATAGAAACTTTTGCGCTAAGTCCAGGAATTTTCTACATTTTTCAGAGAGTCGATTGAGTCTGAAATTTTTACACCAGATTTATATATAAACTTCTCAGTATGTCATAATTTTTCCAAATTGTTTGATTTACATAAGTATACAAAGTTTTCAGATTGCTACAGACTGTTCTGTTTTTTGACAGATTCTGTTTTCTTTGAGTTGTTTGCCTATTTTGCTGAATCTTTGGGTTGTATCATGGGGTATGAACCATGGAGAAGTTAGAATACAGTAGTTATAAAACCAATATAAATAAATAATGAGTTAAAAACAGTACCTAAACTAGTGATTTATTTTCTTATACTAACGGATCTCACGAGTTTTCTGTTAAGTTTTGTGTTGTGAAGTTTTCAAGTTTTGGGTAAAGATTTGATGGACTAAGTAATAAGGAGTGGCAAGAGCCTAAGATTGGGGATGCCCAAGGCACCCCAAGTCATGTTCAAGGATGCCAAACAGCCTAATCTTGGGTATGCCTCGGAAGGCATCCCCTCTTTCCTCTTCAATCCATATGTAACTTTACTTGAGGCTATATTTTTCTTCACCACATGATATGTGTTTTGATTGGCGCGTCTTGTATGATATGAGTCTTTGATTTTTAGTTTGCCACAATCATCCTTGCTGCACACAGTTTTTGAGAAGGACACGGTAAATCGTGAATTTGTTAGAATGCTCTATGTGCTTCACTTATATCTTTTGAGTTAGGCAATTTTGCTCTATGTGCTTCACTTATATCTTTTAGATCATGGTCGTGTTTGAATTTTATAGAAATACCTGAACTCTTGTACCTCATTTATATTATTTTGATAGTCTATAAACAGCATGGTAATTGTTCTAGGTTATGAAGTTAGTCCTAATATGATAGGCATCCAAGAGGGATATAATAAAAACTTCTATATTAAGTGCATTGAGTATTTATGAAAAGTTTGATTCCTTGCATAAAGTTTTGAGATATAAAGATGGTAATGTTAAGAGTCATGTTAGGAAGTAATTCTAATTTGGTAAAAATACTTGTGTAAAAGTTTTTGGTTCCCGTAGCATGCACGTATGGTGAACCATTATGTAAGGAAGTCGGAGAATGACTTGTTTATAGATTGTCGACCTTTGTTTGAGGGTCGGGAGCGCGCGCTGGTTAACACCTACCAACCTATCCCA
The DNA here is from genome assembly GCA_022496015.1 of Hordeum marinum. Classification (NCBI taxonomy): domain Eukaryota; kingdom Viridiplantae; phylum Streptophyta; class Magnoliopsida; order Poales; family Poaceae; genus Hordeum; species Hordeum marinum. The sequence continues at coordinate 476,066,340 of CM039678.1, forward strand.
TAGGAGCATGCGTTTAATACTTTGCTTCATTGACTAAGAGAATTTTGCAATAAGTATGTGAGTTCTTTATGACTAATGTTGAGTCCATGGATTATACGCACTCTCACCGTTCCACCTTTGCTAGCCTCCCTAGTACCGCGCAACTTTCCCCGGTAGAACAAACACCTTCCTCAAAATAGTCACCATATACCTTCCTCAAAAAAGCCACCATATATCTTTCCTCAAAACAAACACCATACCTACCTATTATGGCATTTCCATAGCCATTCCGAGATATATTGCCATGCAACTTCCACCGTTTCCTTTTATGACATGCACCATCACGTCCATATTGCATATAGAGTCATACTTTGTCATAGGTATCGAGTTTTAATTTTCTTTTGAGTTGTAACTAAATAAAAGTGTGATGAGTATCATTACTAGAGAATGTCCCATGTGAGGAAATGATGATGGAAGATAAGATACTCTCACAAGTGGGGATGAGATTCCGGACTTAATAAAAAATAAAAAAAGAGGCTAGTGAATCCCAAATAAAAAAATATAATAAAAGAGGCCTTAGATGCCCACCAAAAAAATGAGAGAAAATAGAGAAGGGACATTGCTACTACCTTTTTCCACACTTGTGCTTGAAATTAGCACCATGATCTTCATGATAGAGAGTCTCCTATTTTGTCACTTTCATATAACTAGTGGAATTTTTCTTCATGATGCACGTCCACTTAGTTCCTCTTTGAGCTTGCATACACTTATGGCTCTAGTGCATCTGTTGCATGGCAATCCCTACTTACTCACATTGATATATGTTAATGGGCATCTCCATAGCCCGTTGATGTGCCTAGTTGATGTGAGACTATCTTCTCCCTTTCCTTGACAACCACCACCATATTCTATTCCACCTATAGTGTTATATCCATGGCTCACGCTCATGTATTGCGTGAGAGTTGAAAAGGTTTGAGAAAATAAAGGTGTGAAAACAATTGCTTGACTTTTCATCGGGGTTGTGCATGATATAAATACTTTGTGTGGGGAAGATGGAGCATAGCCAGACCATATGATATTGTAGGGTTAACTTTCTTTTCCCATTATATTTTGAAGAGATACAATTTATTTGCTAGTATGCTTGAAACATTATTGTTTTTATATCGATATTAAGCTTTTGTTTTGAGTCTTACGGATCTGAATATTCATGCCACAATAAAGAATATTACATGGATAAATATGGTTGGTAGCACTCCACATCAAAAATTATGTTTTTATCATTTACCTACTCGAGGATGAGCATGAATTAAGCTGGGGGATGCTAATACGTCTTCAATGTATCTATAATTTTTTATGATGGCTTGCTATTATATTATCTGTTTTGGATGTTTAATATGCATTAATATGCTATTTTATATTATTTTTGGGACTAATCTAGAGCCTAGTGCTAGTTTCTATTTTTCCCTTGTTTTTGAGTTTTGCAGATATGGAATATTAAATAGAGTCCAAACGGAATAAAACCTTCGGAAAGAATTTTTCTAGAAGGAAACAAATCAACCAGGCTTGCAGTGCACGGTAGGAAACTTGCCAGGGAGCCACAAGCCTGCTAGGCGCGCCCCTGGCCGCGCCTAGCAGGCTTGTCGTCTCCCGACGGGTCTCCTCACCCTAATATTTGGCCTATAAATTACCAAATATACACCCAACATCAGAAAGAGACATGCAAATACTTTTCCGCTGCCAGAAGCCTCCGTTCCTGAGAGATCCAATCTTGGATCCTTTTCCGGTAATCTATCGGAGGGTGTTTCGATAACGGAGGGCTTCTCCATCACGTCCATTGCCCCTCAGATGATGCGTGAGTAGTCCACCACAAACCTACGGGTCCATAGCTGGTAGCTAAATGGCTTCTTATCTGTCTTCGATCTTCAATACCATGTTCTTCATGATCTTCATGGGGATCTATCCGATGTAATCCTCTTTTGTGGTGTGTTTGTCAAGATCCAATGAATTGTGAGTTTATGTTCAGATTATCCATGAATCTTATTTGAATATTCTCTGAATTTTTATATGCATGATTTCATATCCTTGTAAGTCTCTTTGAGTTATTGGTTTGGTTTGGCCAACTAGATTGGTAATTCTTGCAATGGGAGAAGTGCTTGGTTTTGGGTTCAATCTTGTGGTGTCCTCACCCAGTGACATGGTAGGGGTAGCGTGGCACGTATTGTATTGTTGCCATCAAGGGTAGCACGATGGGTTTTTCATCATATTGCTTGAGTTTATCCCTCTACATCATGTCATCATTCTTAATGTGTAACTCTGTTCTTCATGAACATAATACTCTAGATGCAGGCAGGAGTCGGTCGATGTGTGGAGGTATAGTAGTAGATGCAGAATCGTTTCGATCTACTTGATACGGACGTGATGCCTATATTCATGATCATTGCCTTGGATAACTAAATGATTATTCTCTTTTCTATCAATTGCTTGACAGTAATTTGTTTAGCACCATGATATTTTACTTCGAGAGAGAAGCTTCTAGCGAAACCTATGGCCCCCGGGTCTACTTTCCATAATATACTTTCAAATATATAAACCAAAAATACCAAAAATACTTTGCAGCAATTTATTTACCTTTTACTTTACGTTCTCGGTTACAACTGTCTATATCGGATCTAATCCTTGCAAATAACCGTGAAGGGATTGGCAACCCCTTTATAGCGTTGGGTGCAGGAGTTTGATTGTTTGTGTAGGTGCATCCATTGGTGACTTGCTTGTTCCTCCTACTGGATTCATACCTTGGTTCTCAACAACCGATGGAAATACTTATCTACTTGGCTGCATCACACTTTCCTCTTCAAGGGAAAACCAACGCAAGATCAAGAGGTAGCATCCTTGGCCTCCATGTCGGTGGAGGGGCGAGAGCCCCTCCGAGATTGGATCTCTCTCTCTGTTTCCTTTTGTTTCTGCGCTCCCAGATTCTGGCCTTTCACCATTTCTTAAATATCCGGATATCCGTAACTCCGATTGGGCTGAAATTTTTAGGGGATATTTACCCAAAAATTAGCTTTCTTGTGACCTAAGGACTGGTCACAAGGGCCCCGGGTGCGGCCTGGGGGGTAGACCGTGCCTGGCAGTCTTGTGACCTCGTCGGGCATCGTCTCGCGTTGATTCTTTTTCTCAAAAATCACGTATATTCCAAATAAATCCTCGTAAGTTTTTATCGCATTTGGACTTCGTTTTGATATGGATTTTCTACGAAACAAAAAATATGAAACAAACAGGAACTAGCACTCGGCATTGGATCAATATGTTAGTGCCAAAAATACTATAAAAAGTTTCCAAAAGTATATGAAAGTTGTAGAATATTGGCATGAAATAATCAAAAATTATAGATATGATGGATACGTATCACCCTTGCCCTTCTCGAAACTAGTGGTTTCACTAACCATCAACACTTGATGCTCCTTCTTCATTTCTACCTTCGTAGTCTCAAATATCATGAATAGCTCAGGGATCATTATTTCCATCCCTGACATTTTATAGTTCATCACGAGGCTCTAGTAGCTTAGTGAAAGTGACTAGGAGAACTATATCAGTCATTATCTTATCTGGAAGATCAACTCCCACTCGATTCAAGCGATTCTAGTACCCAGACAATCTGAGCACATGCTCACCGATTGAGCTATTCTCCTTCATCTTGCAGGCAAAGAATCTTGTTGGAGGTCTCGTACCTCTTAACATGGGCACGAGCCCGAGATCCCAATTTTACCTCTTAGAACATCTCATATGTTCCTTGATGTTCAAAACATTTTGTCGCCTCAATTCTAAGCCGTAATGCATGACGCAATAAACTATCAAGTAGTCATCAGAACGTGTGTGTGTCAGATGTTCACAACATCTACAGACGAAGCTTGAGGGGGTGCATTAAGGAAATAAGCCTTCTGTGCGGCAATTAGGACAATCCTCAGATCACGGACCCAGTCCGCATTATTGCTATCATCATCTTTCAACTCTATTTCTCTAGGAAACATATAAAAAATTCAAGGGAGCTACAACGCGAGCTAGTAATCTACAACATAATTTGCAAAGACATTTTAACTAAGTTCATGACAAATGAGTTCAATTAATCATATTACTTAAGACCTCCCACTCAAATTGACTTCCCTCCGGTCATTCGAGTGATACATGATCCAAATTCACCAACTGAAGTCCGATCATCATGTGAGTTGAGGTGGTTTCAATGGTGAACATCATCATGTTGATCATATCTACTATATGACTCATGTTTGACCTTTTGGTCTCTTGTGTTCCGAGGCCATGTCTGTACATGCTAGGATCGTCAAGTTTAACCCGAGTGTTCTGCACGTGCAACACCGGCTTGCACCCGTTGTATGTGAATGTAGAGTCTATCACACCCGATCATGACGTGGTGTCTCGACAGGACGAACTTTCATAGCGGTGCACATTCGGGGAGAACACAATTTTATCTTGAAATTTTAGTGAGGGGTCACCTTATAATGCTACCGCCATCCTATGCAAAAAAAGGTGTATAAAAGGATTAACATCACATGCAAATCATAAGTGACATGATATGACCATGAACTTGTGCTTTTGATCTCCATCTATAAAGCACCGGCATGATCTCCATCGTCACCGACATGACACCATGCTCTCCATCATCTTGATCTCCATCAACGTGTCGCCATCGGGGTTGTCGCGCCCACTATGCTTCTACTACTATTTCTACCACTTAGCGACAAAGTAAACATAACAAGGCACTTAATGATCAACACGCAAGTCAAACAATAATTAAAGACAACACTATGGCTCCTGCTAGTTGCCGTACTCATCGACATGCGAGTCGTGATATTCTATACAAAACATGATCATATCATACATCACATATATCTCATCATGTAATTGGCCATATCACCTCACAACATAACCTACAAAAACGAGTTAGACGTCCTCTAATTGTTGTTGCATGTTTTACATGGCTGCTACGGGTATCTAGCAAGAACGATTCTTACCTACGCCAAACCACAACGGTGATACACAAATTTCTATTCAACCTTCTCAAGGACCGCCTTTTTCAAATCCGATCCAACTAGAGTAAGAGAGACAAACACCCGCCAGCCATCTTTATGCAACAAAGTCACATGTCAGTCGATGGAACCGATCTCTCATACGTGGACGAGTAAGGTTGATCTGGGCCACTTCATCCCACAATACCGCTGAATCAAGAAAAGACCAAGGGAGGAATCAATATGAGCATCAACGCCCACAACTCCTTTGTGTTCTACTCGTGATCTCATCTATGCATAGACCTAGCTCTGATACCACTGTTGGGGAACGTTGCATGGGAAACAAAAATTTCCTATGCACACGCAAGATCTATCCATGGTGATGAGCATCTACGTGAGGGAGAGTGGATCTACATACCCTTGTAGATCGCTAAGTGGGAGGTGTTAATAAACGCGGTTGATGTAGTCGAACGTCTTTGCGATCCAAATCGTAAGCTGTCCCGTGATCCCATCACGATCCGTCCTACAATCCAATCACAAGACGTCCAACGATCCAATCATGGTCCTTCTGATCTAGCACCGAACATACGACACCTGTATGTTCAGCACACGTACAACAAGATGATGATCTCCACATCCTTGATCTAGCAAGCAAGGGTGAAGAGGTAGATGAGGTCTCCGGCAGCACAATGGCGTGGTGGCGGTGGTGGTGGAGCTGATCCGGCAGACCTTCACTAAGCTATACCGAATAGATCTAGAGGAGAAGCAATCTAGCGGGAGAGAGGGCAGCACGTGGCTTTTTAGGTTGGCTGCCCTCTGTCTCTCTCCCTCCACTATATAGGAGGAGAGGAGGAGGTGGGGTGCCCTAGATCCAATCTAGGGAGTGGCGGCGAAGGCAGAGGGGGGCGCCCCTAGGGAAACCCTAGGGTGGCTTGGCCCCCAAGTTACCTAGTGGCAGCCCCTTAGATGGGTTCCCCATCCTTGGCCGAAGTGGGCTAGGGTTTGGGTGGCGCCCAGCCCCCTTATGGGCTGGTGCGCCCCTCCCCTTGGCCCATGAGGCCACCAACACTTGCTGGGCCCCCTAAAACACCTTTCGGTACTCCCGGTCACAACCCGGTACACCCGGAATGCTTTCGGACTCCGATTCCCTTCGTCTGATATATCGATCTTCAGCTACGGACCATTACGGAGTTCCTCGTCATGTCCGGGATCTCATCTGGGACTCTGAACAACCTTCGGTCACCAATATATATAACTCAATACTACCGAAACGTCACTGAACCTTAGGTGTGCAGACCCTGCAGGTTCGAGAACTATGTAGACATGACCGAGACACCTCTAAGGTCAATAACCAACAGCAGGACCTGGATGCCCATATTGGCTCCTACATATTCTACGAAGATCTTTATCGGTTGAACCTCTATGTAAAGGATTCAGATAATCCCGTACGATGTTCCCTTTGTTCTTCGGTATGTTACTTTCCCAAGATTCGATCATCGGTATCTCTATACCTAGTTCAATCTCATTACCGGCAAGTCACTTTACTCGTTCTGTAATACAAGATCCCATGGCTAACTCTTTAGTCACATTGCTTGCAAGGCTTATAGTGATGTTGTGTTACCGAGTGGACCTTGAGATACCTCTCCGTCACGCGGAGTAACAAATCCCAGTCTTCATCCATGCCAACCCAACAGACACCCTCGAAGATACCTGTAGAGCACCTTTATAGTCACCTAGTTACGTTGCGACGTTTGATACATACAAGATACTCCTCCGGTGTCAGTGAGCTGCATAATCTCATGGTCATAGGAACAGATACTTGACATGTAGCAAACTATAGCAATAAACTAACATGATCATATGCTATGTTTATACTTTGGGTCTTGTCCATCACATCATTCTCCTAATGATGTGATCCTATTATCAAATGATATCTCATGTCCATGGCCAGCAAACCTTGACCATCTTTGGCAGAGAGACATGGTATTTTCTATGTATCCACACATGTATCTGAGTTTCCGATCAATACAATTCTAGCATGGATAATAAACGATTATCATGAACAAGGAAATATGATAATAACTAATTTATTATTACCTCTATGGCATATTTCCAAAACGACGATGATGTATCCTCAAGTTCTGACCATTGTGGATGCCTCTGTTTGGAGTGTTGTGGAGGCACAATGCTCCCAAAAATGCTAATAGGGACACCATATTTTCGTCACACCCTCGCACAATGCAAGATGTTGTGATTCCACTAAGGACCCTTGAGGGCGGTCATCGGACCCGTATAATTGTCAACCCTTGGTGGCGGTCATAAAACCTGTATAATTGACCACCCTTGGGGGCGGTCATTGAACCCGTAAAAATTGCTCGGGGCAATCTTTGTTGGGGAACGTCGCATGGGAAACAAAATTTTTCCTACGCACACGCAAGATCTATCCATGGTGATGAGCATCTATGAGAGGGAGAGTGGATCTACATACCGCGATCTCATCACGATCCATCCCGCGAACCAATCACGATCCGTCTCGTGAACTCATCACGATCCGTCCTGCGATCCAATCCCGATCTGTCCCGCGAACTCATCACGATATGTCCCGCGAACTCATCACGATCCGTCCCACGAACTCATCACGATCCATCTCGCGATCTTGATCACGGTCCTTCTGATCTAGCGCCGAACGGACGGCACCTCCGTGTTCAGCACACGTATAGCTCGATGACAGTCTCCACCTTCCTGATCCAGCAAGAGGGTGCAGAGAGGTAGACGAGTTCACCGACAGCGTGACGTCGCCGTGGTAATGGTGGTGGAGCATTTCCGGCAGGGCTTCGCCTAAGCACTGTAGAAATCCGATGTAGAGGAGAAACTATGCACTGGAGGAACGAGTAGCACGTGGCTAAAATTCTAGTGCCAAAAACCCTAAAACCTCTAGTATATATATGAGGAAGAGAGGAGGAGGCTTGGCTCCCAAGGAGCCAGTCCTTGGGGCGGCCAAACCAAGGAGGAGAGGAGGAATCCTCCTCCAATCCTAGTAGGACTAGGACTCCTTATTTTGGTCTTTTTGCCTTTTTCCACCTTTTTCTCTTTGGGCTTTTCTTCCCAGCAGCATGGTACTTGTGTGGGACTTCCACCAGCCCACTAAGGGCTGGTATTCACTCTCCCACAGCCCATGTAGCCTCTTGGGTCGAAATACCCCTCCCGATGGTCTCCCGGTACACTACCGGCACTCCCAGTACACTACCGATGAGCCCAAAACTTTTCCGGCAACCACAATAGGACTTCCTATATATAAATCGTTACCTCCGGACCATTCCAGAGCTCCTCGTGACGTCCGGGATCTCATTCGGGACTCCGAACAACCTTCAGTCACCACCACACATAACTCTATACTACTGAAACGTCACCAAACCTAAAGTGTGCAGACCCTACGGGTTTGAGAACTATGTAGACATGACCGAGACACCTCTATGGTCAATAACCAATAGCGGGACCTGGATGCCCATATTGGTTCCTACACATTCTACGAAGATCTTTATCGGTCAAACCTCTATGTCAAGGATTCAGTTAATCCCGTAAGATGTTCGCTTTGTTCTTCGGTATGTTACTTGCCCCATATTCGATCATCGATATCTCCATGCCTAGTTCAACCTCGTTACCGGAAAGTCTCTTTACTTGTTCCCTAATACAAGATCCCGTGACAAACACTTAGTCACATTGCTTGCAAGGCTTGTTGTGATGTTGTATTACTGAGTGGGCCCTGAGATACCTCTCCGTCACACGAAGTAACAAATCCCAGTCTTGATCCATGCCAACTCAACAGACACCCTTGGAGATACCTGTAGAGTACCTTTATAGTCACCCAGTTACGTTGCGACGTTTGATACACACAAGGCACTCCTCTGGTGTCAGTGAGTTGCATGATCTCATGGTAAAAACATATACTTGACATGCAGAAAACAATAGCAATAAACTGACACGATCATATGCTACGTTTGTAGTTTGGGTCTTGTCCATCACACCATTCTCCTAATGATGTGATCCCGTTATCAAATGACATCTCATGTCCTTGGCTAGGAAACCTTAACCATCTTCGATCAATGAGCTAGTCTATTAGAGGCATACTAGGGACATGGTTTTGTCTATGTATCCACACATGCATCTAAGTCTCCGATCAATACAATTATAGCATGCATAATAAATGATTATCATGAATAAGGAAATATGATAATAACTAATTTATTATTGCCTCTAGGGCATATTTCCAATAGTCTCCCACTTGCACTAGAGTCAATATTCTAGTTCACATCATCATGTGATACGCATTGTTATGAATCTAACACCCAATGAATTCTGGGGCTCGATCATGCTTTGCATGTGATAGAGGTCTTATAGTCAACGGGTCTGCGACATTCAGGTCCGAGTGCACTTTGCAAATATCTATGTCAAACCATAAACACTGCTACCACACTCCACTTGGTACTATTCCAAATGGTTGCTCCACTATACGTATCCAGATTGCTACTACGTGTCATCCGGATTGGTGTTAAAGCTTTCATCGACGTAACTCTTTACGACGAACTCTTTATCACCTCCATAATCGAGAAGCATCTCCTTAGTATTTTAGTCACTAAGGATAATCTTGACCGCTGTCCAGTGATCCACTCCTGGATCACTTTTGTACCCCTTGACTGACTCATGGCAAGGCACACACCAGGTGCGGTACATAGCATGGCATAATATAGCGCATATGGCTAAGGCATAGCGGACGACGTTCATCCTTTATCTTTCTTATGCCGTTGTCGAGCTTTGAGTCTCACTCAACTTCACACCTTACAAATCAGGTGAGAACTCTTTCTCTGACTGATCCATTTTGAACTCTTTCGAAATCTTGTCAAGGTATGTACTCATTGAAAGTCTCATCTAGCATCTTGATCTATCTCTATAGATCTTGATGTTTAACAATTAGGTAGCTTTATCCAGGTATTCCTTTAAAAAACTCTTTTCAAACAACCGTTTATGCTTTCCAGAAATTCTACATCATTTCCAACCAACAATATGTCATCCACATATACTTATCAGAAACTCTATAGTGCTCCCACTCACTTTATTGTACATACAAGTTTCTCATAAACTTTGCATAGACTCAAAAACTTTGATCACCTCATCAAAGTGTATATTCCAACTCTGAGATGCTTGCTTCAGTCCATAGAAGGATCACTGAAGCTTGCTCACCTTTTAACATCCTTAGGACTGACAAAACCTTCTGGTTGTATCTCATACAACCTTTCCTTCAGGAAGGAAACGATGTTTTGGCATCCATCTGCCAGATTTCATAATTGAAAAATGCAGTAAGTGCTAACATAATTCGAACATACTTTAGCATCGCTACGAGTGAGAAAGCCTCATCGTAGTCAACTCCTTGAACTTGCCGGAAACTTCTTTGCAACAAGTCGAGCTTTATAAATAGTGACATTCACCATCAGCGTCTGTCTTCATTTTAAAGATCCATTTGTACTCAACGACCTGCCATCCAATGAGAAAGTCTACCAAAGTCTATACTTGGTTTTCATATATGGATCCTTTCTCGGATTTCATGGCCTCTAACCATTTGTCGGAATCCGGGCCCATCATTGCTTCTCCATAGCTCGTAGGTTCATCGTTGTCCAACAACATGACCTCCAAGACAGGGTTTTCATACCGCTCAGGAGCAGTACACGTCCTTGTCGACCTACGAGGTTCGATAGTAACTTGATCCGAAGTCATGATCATCATCATTAACTTCCTCTTCAACTAACGAAGGCTTCACAAAAACATCTTCCTGTGCTGTGCTACTCTCTGGTTGAACAAAGGTTCAAGAACCTCATCAAGTTCTATCTTCCTCCCACTCAATTCTTTCGAGAGAATCTCTTTCTCGAGAAAGGACCCAATTTTAGCAACAAACATTTTATGCTTGGATCTGAGATAGAAGTCTTACCCAACTGTCTTTAGGGTATTCTATGAAGATTCATTTCTCCGCTCTGGGTTCGAGCTCATTAGGTGAAAACCCTTTTTCACATAAGTGTTGCAGCCCCAAACATTAAGAAATGACAGCTTAGGTTTCTATCAAACCATAATTCACATGGTGTCATCTGAACAGATTTAGATGGTACCCTATCTAAAGTGAATGTAGTTGTCTCTAATGCATAACCCCAAAACGATAGTGGTAAAAGGATAAGAGACATCATAAATCGCACCATATCCAATAGAGCACGACTATGATGTTCGGACACACCATCACACTATAATGTTCCAGGTGGCGTGAGTTGTGAAACAACTTTCACAATGTCTTAAGTTGTATACCAAACTCGTAACTCAGATATTCACCTCCACGATCATATCGCGGACATTTTATCTTCTTGTCACGATGATCTTAAACTTCACTCTCAATTTGCTTGAACTTTTTCAAACGATTCAGACTTGCGTTTCATTAAGTAAATATACACTATTATCTACTCAAATCATCAGCGAAGGTCAGAAAATAACGATATCCACCACATGCTACAAGACTCATTGGATTGCATACATCAACATGTATCATTACCAATAAATCACTTGCCCAAGAGGCATGGTTCGCATGTCTCAACCGATTCGAAATTGAACGAGTCCAAAGATCCATCAACATGGAGTTTCTTCATGCGCTTTATACCAATTTGACATTTAGCGGCAATGCCACAAGTATGTGGTACTATCATTATTAACTTTGTATCTTTTGGCATCAATGTTATGAACATGTCTATTACTATGAGCAAGATTCAACAAGCCATTCTCACTGGGTGCATGACCACTGAAGGTATTATTCATGTAAACAGAATAACCATTATTCTTTAACTTAAATGATTAACCGTGTTAAAATAAAAACGATCTAATCACGTTCATGCTCAACGCAAAACACCAAATAACATTTATTTAGGTTCGTCACTAATCTCGAAGGTAGAGAGAGCGTGCGATGTTGATCACATCAACCTTGGAAACATTTCCAACACACATCGTCAACTCACCCTTAGCTAGTGGTCCGTCTATTCCGTAGCTTTTATTTCGAGTTACTAACATTTAGCAACCAAACCGGTATCCAATACCTAGGTGCTACTAGGAGTACTAGCAAGGTACACTTAAATAACACGTATATCAAATATACTTCTATCAACGTTGCCAGCCTTCTTATCTACCAAGTATCTAGGGTTATTCTGCTTCAGCGACCGCTCTGCTCATAATCGAAGCACTTAGTCTCGGGTTTGGGTTCAACTTTGGGTTGCTTCACTGGAGCAGCAACTTACTTGCTATCCATGAAGTTTTCCTGCCTTGCTCCTGCCCTTCTCGAAACTAGTGGTTTGACTAACCATCAACACTTGACGCTCCTTCTTGATTTCTACCTTCGCGGTGTCAAACATCGCGAACAGCTCAGGGATCATTATTTCTATCCCTCGCATTTTATAGTTCATCACCAAGTTCTAGTAGCTTAGTGACAGTGAATTGGAGAACTATATCAATCACTATCTTATCTGGAAGATCAACTCCCACTCGATTCAAGCGATTGTAGCACCCAGACAATTTGAGCACATGCTTAACGATTGAGCTATTCTCTTTCATATTACAAGCAAAGAATCTTGTTGGAGATCTCATATCTCGCAACACGGGCATGAGCCTGAGATCCTAATTTCAGCTCTTAGAACATCTCATATGTTCTATGACGTTCAAAACGTTTTGGAGCCTCAATTATAAGTCATAATGCATGACGCACTAAACTATCAAGTAGTTATCAGAACGTGCCTGTCAAATGTTCACAACATCTACAAACAACGCTAGAGGGGTTGGCGCACCGAGCGGTGCATTCAGGACATAAGCCTTCTGTGCAGCAATGAGGACAATCCCCAGATCACGGAGCCAGTCTGCAATATTGCTACCATCATCTTTCAACTCTATTTCTCTAGGAACATATAAAAATTCAAGGGAGCTACAGCGTGATCTAGTAATCTACAACACAGTTTGCAAAGACACTACTGACTATGTTCATGATAATGAGTTCAATTAATCATATTACTTAAGAACTCCCACTCAAATTGACATCCCTCGAGTCATTCGAGTGATACATGATCCAAATTCACCAACTCAAGTACGATCATCACGTGAGTTGAGGTGGTTTCAATGGTGGACATCATCATGTTGATCATATCTACTATATGACTCATGTTCAACCTTTCGATCTCTTGTGTTTCGAGGCCATGTCTGTACATGCTAGGCTTGTCAAGTTTAACTCGAGTGTTCTGCATGTGCATCACTGGCTTGCACCCGTTGTATGTGAATGTAGAGTCTATCACACCCGATCATCACGTGGTGTCTCAACACGATGCACTTTCGCAACGGTGCACACTTGGGGAGAACACAATTCATCTTGAAATTTAAGTGAGGGATCACCTTATAATGCTACCGTCGTCCTAAGCAAAACAAGGTGCATAAAAGGATTAACATCACATGCAAATCATAAGTGACATGATATGGTCATGAACTTGTGCTTTTGATCTCCATCTTAAAAGCACCGGCATGATCTCCATCATCACTGGCAAGACACCATGATCTCCATCATCTTGATCTCCATCAACGTTTCGCCATCGGGGTTATCGCGCCCAACATGCTTCTACTACTATTGCTACCGTTTAGCGATAAAGTAAAGCATTACATAGCGCTTAATGATTGACACACAGGTCATACAATAATTAAAGACAACCCTATGGCTCCTGCCGGTTGCCGTACTCATCGACATGCAAGTCATGATAATCTATACATCACATGATCATCTCATACATCACATATATCACATCATGTAATTGGCCATATCATATCACAATATACCCTACAAAAACAAGTTAGATGTCCTCTAATTGTTGCTGCATGTTTTATGTGGCTTCTATGGGTATCTAGCAAGAACAATTCTCATCTTCACAAAAACCACAACGGTGATACACTAGTTGTTTTTCAACCTTCTCAAGGACCGCGTTTGTCAAATCCGATCCAACTAAAGTGAGAGAAACTGGCACCCGCAAGCCATCTATGCAACAAGTTGCTCTTGAGGGAACCGGTCTCTCGTAAGCGTACGATTAATGTTGGTCCGGGACGCTTCATCTCACAATACCGCTAAACCAAAACATGACCAAGGTAGGAAGCAATCTAAGCATCAACGCCCACAAACTCTTTGTGTTCTACTCGAGATATCATCTACACATAGACCTAGCTCATGATGCCACTGTTGGGGAACGTCGCATCAGAAACAAAAAATTTCCTACTCACAATCAAGATCTATCCATGGTGATAAGAATCTATGAGAGGGAGAGTGGATCTACATACCCTTGTAGATCGCTAAGCGGGAAGCGTTAAGAAACGCGGTTGGTGTAGTCGAGCATCTTCACGATCCAAATCGCCGAGCGTCCCGCGATCTCATCACGATCCGTCCTGCGATCCAATCATGATCCATCCCGCAAACTCATCATGATCTGTCCTGCGAAGTCATCACGATCCGTCTCGCGATCTTGATCACGGTCCTTCCGATCTAGTGCCGAACGGACGACACCTCCGCGTTCAGCACACGTACAGCTCGATGACGATCTCTGCCTTCTTGATCTAGCAAGAGGGAGCGGAGAGGTAGACGAGTTCATCGTCAATGTGATGGCGACGTGGTAATGGTGGTGGAGCAATTCCGGCAGGGCTTCGCCTAAGCACTGCAGAAATCCGATCTAGAGGAGAAACTATGCACTAGAGGAATGGGTAGCACGTGGCTGAAATTCTAGTGCCAAAAACCCTAAAACCTCTAGTATATATAGGAGGAAGAGAGGAGGAGGCTTGTCTCCCAAGGAGCCAGCCCTTGGTTCGGCCGAACCAAGGAGGAAAGGAGGAATCCTCCTCCAATCCTAGTAGGACTAGGACTCCTCCTTATTTTGGTCTTTTTGCCTTTTTCCACCTTTTTCTCTTTGGGCTTTTCTTCCCAGCTGCATGGGCCTTGTGTGGGACTTACACCAGCCCACTAAGGGATGGTATTCACTCTCCCACCGACCATGTAGCCTCTTGGGTCGAAATACCCCTCCCGATGGTCTCTCGGTACACTCCCGGCACTCCCGGTACACTACCGATGAGCCCGAAACTTTTTTGGCGACCAAAATAGGACTTCCTATATATCAATCTTTACCTCCGGACCATTCTGGAGCTCCTCATGACGTCCGGGATCTCATCCGGGACTCCGAACAACCTTCGGTCACCACCATACATAACTCTATACTACCAAAACGTCACCAAACCTTAAGTGTGCAGACCCTGCGGGTTTGAGAACGATGTAGGCATGACCGAGACACCTCTAGGTCGATAACCAATAGCGGGACCTAGATGCCCATATTGGTTCCTACATATTCTATGAAGATCTTTATCGGTCGAACCTCTATGTCAAGGATTCAGTTAATACCGTAAGATGTTCCCTTTGTTCTTCGGTATATTACTTGCCCCAGATTCGATCGTCGGTGTCTCCATACCTAGTTGAACCTCGTTACCAGCAAGTCTATTTACTCGTTCCGTAATACAAGATCCCGTGACTAACACTTAGTCACATTCCTTGCAAGGCCTGTTGTGATGTTGTATTATCGAGTGGGCCCTGAGATACCTCTCCATCACACGGAGTAACAAATCCCAGTCTTGATCCATGCCAACTCAGCAGACACCCTCAGAGATACCTATAGAGTACCTTTATAGTCACAAAGTTACGTTGTGATTTTTGATACACGCAAGGCACTCCTCCGGTGTCAGTGAGTTGCATGATCTCATGGTCATAGGAACATATACTTGACATGCAGAAAACAGTAGCAATAAACTGACACGATCATATGCTACGTTTGTAGTTTGGGTCTTGTGCCTCACACCATTCTCCTAATGATGCGATCCCATTATCAAATGACATCTCATGTCCATGGCTAGGAAACCTTAACCATCTTTGATCAACGAGCTATTTTATTAGAGGCATACTAGGGACAAGGTTTTGTCTATGTATCCACACATGCATCTAAGTCTCCGATCAATACAATTATAGCATGGATAATAAACGATTATCATGAACAAGGAAATATGATAATAAATAATTTATTATTGCCTCTAGGGCATATTTCCAACAATCTTCACAACCTAATTGGAGACCACGATGCCTTCCCGGAGCTTTCCATCACAACGGTTGAACTCTGTGATACCATCAACTATCTAGCGCGCCCAAGAACCCAAGAGGCACAAGCTCTAGGGTGCCCAATCACCCAAGAGTAGTACTATAAAAGACACACCGACCATATTTTGACTATTCAATTTCTAAAACCCAAGAGCCTCCCAACAACAAGTGACACACGGTCATAGGAACCACATCACACTCAATGGTGTCTTTGTATGGTCCAATATGAAATTCCACACGCACCATGTGACTCATCTTCATCTCTCCACTATCACCTAGCCGCTGAATAAAATATGGATTGGGGTGCGATAAATATTTCAGTTTCAGATTTTGGCATAACTCCTTCCTAGCCAAAGTGTGAGAACTACCACTATCAATTATAACCTTGCACACCTTCCCCGGACCAACATTAAGCCTTTGTTTGAAATAAATTGCCCCGTTGTTCTGCAGCATTGGAGTAACACTTAGCACTTTGGGTGAGCAAACAATTATGGGACAGTGTGTAGCATAAGCATGTATTGAACCATCTTCATCTTCCTCCCAAATTTTAGAATCAGGGTCAACATCATCACTGGTTTCATATTCCATTATATCCTCATTAATCAACATAACCTTCTTACTGGGACAATCTCTCTTAAAATGACCCCTTCCACCACATGTATGACAACTAATGTCCCTGTTTCTTGCAGTAGAATTGGTAGAACCAGCAGCACTAGCAGGAGGTTGTGACAGTTTATTCGCATTAGAGATCACCAAATCTTATTTTGAAGAAGCATTGCCACGGAAGCCGGAAGTGGAACTAGGAGTAGGCTCCACACTAGGTGTTGTTCGTGGTGTAAAACGACCTCTACTTTCTTATACGGACTGGGCAACAAAAGCACCAAAATAAGCGAAAGTGATTGCGGTATTCGTCAGCGGAAGTACCACCTAAGCGAAACTACCATGGTTCAGAGCGGTATTACCGCCTGGATGTTGCAAAACTGCCCAAGCAAAATGGATGGAAGCAAGTAAGACCAAAACTGCCATAACTCCTTCAAAGGAACTCTGATTTCGACGAACTCAAGCTTGATAGAAAGAAAACGACGAGAGCTATCAAATCACAACTAGAAATCTTTAGAAGTGGCATACGAAATATGCCAATGATATAAAGGTGTGAAACCTCCACCGGTGAATATCTGGCATAAACTCCAACATCAAAAATATAAAAGATGATGCATAGTTGCATACAAAATCCGTTTTCGATGAACTTGAGCTTGTAATGAAGATGACACAAGATCCAAAACTCGCAATGTAAAAAGCCAAACATTAAAAAAGAAAGATGATGCCAAGGATGCAATGGTTTGAGGTTTCTACGAATGATACGATCTAGCTACTTACTCGAGATACCCCTTAATAGTACCCTATAACTCGGTCTCCCAACTGACACCATGATACCGGTAAAATAGAAAACCTATCAAGGCCAAACCTTTATATTGCGCATAATCTACTTGAGCTAGATGATGATGATCTTGACTTTCTCAAGTTGGACCATCTTTCTTGATTGCGCTAGATCCATGAAGACGTGCAAATTGCTCCCCCATACTCCACTATAGGTGAGCCTCTTTTATGCACCTCTTCGGATGTCCATTATCACAAGAATGGACGGCAAGCTTCAAGCATGATCTTTTCATGCTGCCCCACATGAACTTGCACACTTCAACCTTGATGAAGATCACCACTTGATGTCATCCTCCAGGGTCATATGAGATCTTCCTTTTGATGCATGCCCACGAAAAGATACCTAACCCAACAAATAAGTCTCACATAGACCATGGGTTAGTACACAAAACGTAATGGACAACTTGAATCACTTGATCCTCCTCAGTACATCTTCTACGCTTGTGTGTTGATAAACTTGAATCACTCTTTGTATTTAGTCTTGATCAACCTTGTGTCTTTTCAACACTCTTCATTAAGATGATGTCTTGAAGGTAAACATTAATGATCACATAATCTTCTTTTTCAAGACATGCTTTCAGTAGGCTCAACACTCACCAATCTTTGGATAACTCCTTGAATAACACCTTGGTCAACACATAATATCCTTATAATAACCTTGAAACTAACAAATGGTCTTCAAGCAATGCATATGGACAAAGCCTTGAAATATAAGTCAAGGCAGCCATTTGTCCATTGGGATTGTCATCAATTACCAAAACCAAACATGGGGGCACCATGCTCTTTCAACAACCCTATCCCCCTTACTTACCTGAGCTATGGCACTGCTAACCTACCCCCTTGCTCTACTCGGACCTCTTCGCCTTGTCACTAAAATACATATCGACGTGGCACCGTAGTGGGCTCATGAAGCGACACGAGGAAGCTGGGGGGGTGGCAGTGAAAGGGGAGATGGATCCATGTGACTTAGATTTGGATGTGCATGGAGCCATGTACCATGCACGACACTCTGGTTTTCTCTCTTTTTATACTGAAGTGATGGACGAGCGGATGAAGGGTTGAGTTGAATGTGTTCTACCTGATGGGATAGGGAACCCTACTATTCCTTTTCTTTTATTAAGTACTCTCTCCACTCCTAAATATAAGACGTTCTGGTAGTTCAACTAAACTGCCAAAATTTTATGTATTTAGGAACGGATAAGTAGTAGAGAAATCCATCTAACCATCAGGCCAACCACCCTTCAGGCCATCTGCGTCGGAGACTCCCAGAAACAATGGGAGTGGAGTGCCCTGATGGGTCCCGTAGAGCAACCACGATCCCCTCGCACAACTCGGTGGTGCCAGAACCCCCTCCCCTTGGCCACCTCAGTGGAAGCTCTGCCATGAACTCCTTGCTCAACCTAGGCCCTCCTCACCTTGTCCCCGATCTATTTCATGATGCAACATAGTAGTGGCTCGAGAAGTGGCATGAGGAAGCTTGGGGAACAACATTGGCGGTGGAGGGGAGCCATCGGGATAGCGGGAGGGGAGGCTGATCGATGGGATTTAGATTTTGAAGTGCATGGAGCCATCGACCATGCATGCATTCATGTTTTCTCTCCTTTTTCAAGCAATGATGGACATGAAGATGAAGGGCTGCATAGAATGCATTCTGCTTGGCAAAACTGACAACACTACTCTTTTGTAACGTAGTAGAGAAGATAGAGGTATATTTCCAACACCTAGATACTCCCTCTGCTTTCCTCTTCACACCATTGCAGTTCCACCTACCTGACCCTCTTGATGAAGATGTCATCCGAGTAGTGTTCTATCACCATGTCTCACATGTCTATATGAGCAGTGTTGTATTAACAAGGGGTGTCTCATGAATCAAAATCTACCACCGGGCCTGGCTGACGAAGGCTCATTGTAGCTAGGGTTTTGCGTGAGACCATGAAGCCACACAGGAGAGATCCCCATCAAGATGTGCACCTTGGAGACAAAGAAGTGAGGCTAGCATGGTACCAGTAGGGGCGTGCTACCTCTTGAGCTTGCATTGGTTTTCCCTTGAAGAGGAAAGGGTGATGCAGCAAAGTAGATAAGTATTTCCCTCAGTTGTTGAGAACCAAGGTATCAATCCAGTAGGAGGAACAAGCAAGTCACCAATGGATGCACCTACACAAACAATCAAACTCTTGCACCCAACGCTATAAAGGGGTTGTCAATCCCTTCACGATTATTTGCAAGGATTAGATCTGATAGATATAGATGTAAACAAGAATGGAAAGTAAAAGGTAAATAAATTGTAGCAAAGTATTTTTGGTATTTTTGGTTTATAGATCTAAAAGTATATTATGGAAAATAGACCCCGGGGCCATAGGTTTCACTAAAGGCTTCTCTCTCGAAGAAAAATATCATGGTGGGTAATTTTTTTACTATCAAGCAGTTAATAGAAAAGCGAATAATCATGTAGTTATCCAAGACAATGATCATGCATATAGGAATCACATCCGTATCAATTAGACCGAAACGATTCTACATCTACTACTATTATTCCACACATCGACCAACTCCTGCCTGCATCTAGAGTATTAAGTTCATGAATGATAGAGTAACACATTAAGAAAGATGATATGATGTAGAGGGATAAACTCAAGCAATATGATGAAAACCCCATCTTGTTACCCTTGATGGCAACAATACAATACGTGACTCGCTACCCCTACTATGTCACTGGGTAAGGACACCGCAAGATTGAGCCCAAAACCAAGCACTTCTCCCATTGCAAGAATTACCAATCTAGTTGGCCAAACCAAACCAATAACTCGAAGAGACTTACAAGGATCTGAAATCATGCAAATAAGAATTCATAGGAGATTCAAATAAGATTCATGGATAATCTGAACATAAATACACAATTCATCGGATCTTGACAAACACACCACAAAAGAGGATTACATCGGATAGATATCCATGAAGATCATGAAGAACATGGTATTGAAGATCAAAGAGAGAGGAGAAACCATCTAGCTACTAGCTATGGATCCGTAGGTTTGTGGTGGACTACTCACGCATCATTAGAGGGGCAATGGAGTTGATGTAGATGCCCTCCGTGATCGAAACCCCCTCCGACAGATTACCAAAAAGGCTCCAAGATTGGATCTCTCGGGAACGGAGGCTTCTGGCAGCGGAAGAGTATTTGTGTGGCTCGTTCTGATGTTGGGGGAATATTTGGGAATTTATAGGCCAAATATTAGGGTTAGGAGACCTGCCGGGAGACGACAAACCTGCTAGGCGCGGCCAGGGGGGCCCGCGCCTAGCAGGCTTGTGACCTTCTGGCACAATTCCTGGCGTGTACTCCAAGCCTGGTTGATTTCTTTCCTTCCGAAGGTTTTATTCCGTTTGGACTCCATTTAATATTCCATATCTACAAAACTAAAAAAACAAGGAAAAACAGAAACTAGCACTAGGCTCTAGATTAATAGGTTAGTTCCAAAAATAATATAAAATAGCATATTAATGCATATAAAACATCCAAAACAGATAATATAATAGCATGCCATCATAAAAAATTATAGATATGTTGGAGACGTATCAGGGCGACCGTGTAAGAGACATGTTGTCTCCGCCCTCGCATAGAGCAAACCAAATCCACCCATCGGCCACGGTGTTGCCACATCACTTTTTTTAACAAAGCAAGGCACCAACAGGTGCCCAATTCCATTATCATCTCTTAGCAAAAGTACATATGAGGTTACAATGGCAACAAGATTGATAGAAGGGGAAGAACAACCATATAAGTAGAGCTGAATGCAGAAAGCAAAGATAGGTTGAGCACAATTCAATGAGATGAACTATAACTATGAAGTAAGAACTGAATGACATGCCATCAGCCTGCACAGTGAGGGGTTTGAACAAGAATGAGAACTGTCACCAAATTACTAGTGAGATTCCGCCATGAGAGAAGACAATCCACCCCTCCAACCAAAGATTCGTATAAGAACTGCATCACCTAGATAGATAGATCAGCCATTGAGTTCTCAGAGATACATCCTGCACCAAATACAGAGAAGATCCATTGCAATTTTCACAGTCCAAGCCCATCATGGAAAACCAGCGCTACTGGTAAGTAGGGTTAGCGGTAGCACTATAAAAAACCAGCGTACTCATAAACCAGCGCTGCCGCTAGATGCCTACGAGCGCTACTGCTAATATTCTTGCTTTCAAAGATTACATTCCCCTCTACGTATTTGTCCATGCTCTATACAGTAGTTTCATCATATGACAACATCAATAATTATTGTGCCAACATCAATAATTATTGTGCCAACAACTACATTTAGTCCTCGCTCATAGGACCTAGTCCTCCCTCATAGGTAAAATGACATAAAAAATAACACTTATGTCTCCATGATGAAGCAAAGAGATCCAACAGTCTCCAACTTGTGGCTTGCGATCCTTCTTTATTTGTCCCCATGCTTCAATTTGGAGCCGTCTTGGTGGTTTGCGCTCACTCGAGTATGCAAAAGAGAACTCGGGCCGGAAGGGGCTTTTAATTGTCATATTACCTTCGGCTTGCATCAATAGAGGCACAACTTCCTTTGGTAGTTTCTGTTGAAGAACATAATAGTAGCCTAGTTAGCAATGTAATCAATACCATTTAAGCAACAATACTAATGTACTTAATTAGCAACTCTTACCAAGATATTTTGGCGAATGTCATCTACCCTCAACCTATGCACTAGTGTCATGTATAATGTATAATTTGGGCCAGTTCCCAAATTATACGGGAAGATCTCCCTACCAAGTAGGATACCAATAAAAAAGTTGATAAGATCATCCTTCTCCTCCCAAGTTAGATGTGATCCATAAGTGTAGTGTGTTGTGTCGATTATGTTTTGTGTTTCACTCGAAGAAATGAAATAAGCGGTAAATTATAAATTAACAAATTTAGTATGGATGAACACCAACTATTTTTAAATATAGAATGCAAATTACTTGACAAATATGCATGGTTGACAAACTCACATGGAGGTAAAATAGGAAGCATATTGACATCCACCCAAATGTCGACGTTACCTTCAATATGATATTTAGGACGAAGATCGAAGGTTATTTCCATATCCTCCCGAAATCCATATGCCTTGTAAAGAGCTTCCTAATTGAGCATCCTAATTATGTGTTATTAAGTGCATCCATTACTTTCACCGGAAATGTGTGACCATGTTTTGTCCTCAGGTTGGCTGTCCTCGTCTCGAAACTCTTGCGCTCTTCAAAACCTACCCTCTCCAAGAAAAACCGTCTTGCATGATAGGGGATGAACTAGTCGAATTGTATAAAACAGAAATTATGCATTGAAGGAAAGAAACATAACTCATGCTTAATTATGAAAAAACAGTTGTCATCGTTGCGTATCGTAGAAATATCGAAGTCCTCGTAAAGCTTCATGGTGAAGAACCTGCCATCTCGTAGCCTAGGCTGGTTGCGAAGACCCTTATCTTCACCACAAAATTCACACACTTGGATCCTATCTTCGTCTGATGATGATGGCATTTACCATGTTCATGATTCAAAAATTACGTCACGCTTGGATCATAATGCATGTGTGACTTTCAGTCCATCGAGGATTTCCTTAAATAACTCTCATATCTCATGGTGTGTTGGTGCGCACTCTCTCACACTGATATGGTTGTGTATATATGTTGGTGGAGACTCTCTCACAGTAATAGTTCGACCGTCGGTGATGGACGCCCCCCTCTCCTCTCCTTGCACATTATACCCACGAATATATCACAAAGAAGAGAAGATGAGGAGACACCCCCACGACAATAGTCGGGATTCCTCCATCAAGAACACACATGAAAGTCACACAAGGAGCAACGACAGACCAAAAGCCACACATGCATTATACCGATAAAATATCAGTAATACATTTATAATGAACTCGAATATAGTATCACTAATACATCATCTCGAATAATCTAGTTAATGCATCATCAAATATTAACTAATACATCTCGAATATTATCATATAAGATCACTAATACAGATCGAATACAATCGAATAATCTAAGTGATTAGCGGTTCCTGAGTCGCGGGTGGTGGACACCCAAAGATAAGGAACCATCACGGGATCATTACTCGGGCGGGATCCCTGAAGAATCTGTCGGGTATTGGAGAACCTGGCATCCAACGCCGCCATGTAGTGATGGACGTTCTCGTCCTCCTCCCTGACACGGCGACGTACCACCTCCAGGGGGGGCCGCTCCCTTTGCACCGAAAGTGGCCCACGTGACCGCCACCAAAGAAGCTCTGGGTCGACAATGAGACCTAGATTCCTCAACAAGCTCCGAGCATGGGAAGGTAGCACCTCCCAGTGCTAGCCCGGTGGAGCCTAGTCTCGGACATGACGCCTATCAAGTAGGCTCTCTCCGACCACTCGACAAGGAGAATACGGGCCGGGCATCATCAATGTCGAGACAAATTCCTATGAATTTTTTTCTTATCGTTTAATATTTTACTTTCTAGTTATCATTTGTACATCAATCATCTCATTTGAATTAAGCTAGCACCCGCTAACCTATTTTTCCAACTAGGTAAGGCACATCACCATAATAAGGCCTTATTTTCTTCTACACTTAATTAAACTTCCAATTGAGCTAAAATCATGGTAAGTTGAGCTACAGAGCTAAAATCGAGCAACCGAGTATTGGCATAACATTGGTTCATTTCTCGACCGAGCTACCGAACTCAGCTACATAAAATATTCATACCCTAGAAAGAACCCTAGCTAGCAAGAACCCTAGGCGTGGGGCTGTCTCACCAGAGGCCGGGGTCGGTGTCGGGGTCGGGGCCGGGGTTGAGATCGGGGTCGGGGCCAAGGTTGAGCTCAAGGTCGTGGCCAGGGGCGAGGTCACCGGGAAGGACCTGCGGCGGTGGCGATTTAGAGTGCAGAGGGAGAGAGTGAGAAGGGGGAGAGGGAGGGAGTGAGGGGCGGGGCAGCGGCGTAGAGTGGAGAGGGAGAGAGTGAGGAGGGGGAGAGGGAGGGAATGAGGGGCGGGGGGGGGGGGGGCGGCACAGACTGGAGAAGGAGGGTGCAAGGGACGGCAGCGGCGGCATCACATACCGAGTGTGGAGAGGGAGGGAGTGACGAGGGGGAGAGGGAGAGAGTGAGAGAGAGGGGCGTGTGGGGGCGAAGATGATAAGTGCACACCCCACTTAGCAGTAGCACTGGTCGTACAAACGTGCTACTAGTATTGTGTTATCAGTAGCGCTTTTATGTGTTGAGTGCTACTGATAAGTTGTTACTGCTACGTAATATTAGTAGTAACGCGTTTCTTATAGCAGCGCTACTACTAAGCAGTTATTAGTAGCGCTTTTGACGAACACGCGCTACTGCTATGTAGCAGTAGCGCCTCCTTCTATCCAGCGCTACTGCTACGATTCTGTGTATAAGGTTTTCCCTAGTAGTGTCACCTTGTCAGAGACGAGGAAGTTTCTTTGAACTGAAAGCTGCATCAGAATATATTTTAGCTCCGACAACTAACAAGTCATATTTAAGAGTAGTACCTTGCAAAGGAAATTGGTTATCGTCTGAGTGAACTGGAACCTGACATTGTTTGTCAAATAGATAGGAAGGAACATCATCTTGGCTCGAATCTAAGGCAGCAGAAGCAGTGCTAACCTGATAAGGAAGAGCTTTCTTTCTATCAAAGATAAAATCATTACGAGCTTTCCAAAGACACCATAGAAAATTGAGAATGTTTGGGATAGAACCATGTGGATGACCCATTTGAATGAGAAAACAAAGCACTAAATGCATTGTGGAATGGCCTTGAATAAACACTTCCGATTTGAGAAACCAAGGAGAGGAAAACCAGGCCGCATGAGCAAAGTGGCAAAGGAAAAAGAGATGGAAGTCATATCTTGTTGACCACAACGACAACACGACTGAGAATTGTGAATCGAGAAACGACCAGCACGCATTGCCGTGGGCAAATCTTTTCTTAAAAGTCTCCAAGCAAAAGTTTGCACTCTTGCAAGGATATTCTTTTGTTTCTAGAGAAATTTAAGAAGATTTTTCAAATCCAAAGGAACAACGCCAGGAGCATGTCTAGGATGAGCATGAATTTCTTGAAGACACAATTTATAAGATGATTTAGAGGAACAAATACCATTAGGAGTCACATCCCAACAAAGCAAATCAGGAACATCATTATCAACAACATCAGTCTGAACAATAGTAGATGCCAATGGCTGTTGGAAAAGGGAGAAAATAAGAGCATGATTCCAAACCTTTTGTCTTGGAAGCCAAATTAGCATTCAGAGAAGAAACAGAGAAAATCTGTTTGATATCCTGCATAGTACTAGGAGGAACATGCAGACTGAAAATAATCGCTGATTAGACCAATTCGGGATTTGACAAGAAATATCACAGAATTGACGAAGCAAATTAGCCATCGTATTAGCCTCCTGTAAGGTAGCTTACCCACAAACCAACAAGTCGTCTACAAATAAAAGAGAGTGAATGGAAGGGCAATTTGGTCCAAGAGAAACATCATGTAAATGATGAGCAGCAAGGGCTTCATTAAGGGCAATGGATAGTTTATTAATGGCAATGACAAACAAATAAGGAGACATAGGACAACCTTGTCGAATACCCCGAAAACTCTTAAACTTATGAGAGGGATGCCCATTTATGACCATAGAAAACGTGGGAGAAGAAATGCATGCATGAACCAGATTTATGAAATGACCATGTAGCCCTTTACGAGAAAGAGCAGAAACAATAAAACTCCATTCAAGATGATCAAAAGCTTTATCGAGATCAATTTTAAGCATGAAAGCATCATGTCTCCAAGATTTTAAAGACAAAGAATTAGTTATCTCTTGGGCTATAATGATATTGTCACTGATCCTTCTTCCCTCAATAAAACCTTGCTGATCAGCAGGATCTATGTAATTAGGAAGGTGAGGCTTAATCCTATTATCAAGCAATTTAGCTATGATTATATAGACCACATTACAAAGACTAATAGGCCGAAAGTCCATAGGAACTTGAGGAACCAGTTTCTTAGGAATGAGAGCAATATTAGTATCATTAATGTGAGGAGGCATAACACCAGTAAGATAAACATTGATGACAAGCTGAGTAACCTCATCCCCTATCCATTCCCAAGCGGCCAAGTAAAATTCCACATTAATACCATCAGGCGCTGGAGAAGCATTCAACTTCATATCTTTAAGAATCTGCAAAACCTCATGTTTGTGAGGAAGAGAATAAGTGGGGTCCAAAGAATCATTTGTACACTGAGTGGACAAATAAGGCCTACTTGTATTCTGATGAGGAGAAGAGAAAATATAATGAAAATAATTGACAAACGTGTTTTTGATAGCATCAGGCTTGAAATGGAGCATGTTATTCTCATCTTTAATGGAGCAAATAGTGTTACGCTTCCTACGCTTAACAACAACTTGGTAAAAAAATAGTATCACGGTCACCCGCCCCAGCCAATTTTTTCTTACTGCATTGCTTATAGAACTGATTTAGCTTGGAAAGCGTGTTTTCATACCTGATAGTGACGACCTCTTCTAAAGCATGATCTTGCTGTTGCAAGGCTGTTTGCTGCAGCTGGTTGATCTTGCCTTCTAGCTCCAAAAGGCCACTTTGATGAAATTTCTTTTTCTTGCACCACACCTTTAGAAAACTTGCCAGAGAAGAGGTCTTTGCAGCAAAAGATGGAAGTGAACAAGTATTCCAAGCAGATTTAGCAAAATTAGCAAAGTCCTTTTCCACCAACCACCAATTTTCAAGTTTAAAAGCTTGCTTGGGCTTGGCGAAATTGCCCTCAGTAGATATTAAAATGGGAGCATGATCACTCAGAATAATAGGAAAATTAAGGACTTTAGTATTTGGATAATGCATGCACCACTCTGCATTAACTAAGCAACGGTCAAGGCGACAGTAAATAGGTTTGGAAGTGTGTTGATTGCCACGCTAGTATAAGCCGGACCACTAAAACCTATGTCAAAGAAACCACAATTCTTAACCAGGGAACGAAAAGCATTCATACGAAAGTAATTCACATTGCCATTACATCCATCCGTATCATGCAGGATCTCATTAAGGTCACCCATACACACCATGGGCGTACCGAGGTTATCATACACAAAAGTGGTAATCTGGCTCCAAATGGCATTAGTCCGCCTGTGGTACGGGTCACCGTACATAGAAATCAGACAAATTGGACCCAGAAGCTAGATGAACCACATTAGCTAATATATAGTGGAAGTTAGCACTATGAACAGAAACTTTAAGGTCATCGGTCCACATAAGCCAGAGGCCTCCTGAAGCACCTCTAGAGGGAACAACAAAGACACTATTAACATCAAGCCTATTAACAAGATCTACAGAACGAACTTTAGAAGACTTGATTTCCGAAACATAAGTAACCTGCGCTTTAGTAGATCTGATCAAGTTGGATAGGAAAAGCATACGATAATTGTCGAGGCCCCGGCCCATACCTCGGCAATTCCAAGCAATTGCTCTCATACCGACCGACGCTCCTCAAATCAACAGGAGGATCAATTTCCTCGAAGGAAGAGACCGAAAGAGCGAAGGAACTAGCGAGAGTGACCTTCAGATCCCGCATGACCGCAAGATCACGCTGCCCTCCCGATCCCACGGAAGATCGGCACCACCTGCACCTACTTCATCGTGCCCAACCCTGACAAGCCCGACGCCTCCAACTGGAACAACGCCGATGTCACCTCAGGCAAGCGCAAGAGCCTCTTCCGGGCCTGCTCCCACGAGGAGGACAAGATCCCAGCTCTGTTTCTACCGTTGCAAGAACGACGAGAGGTGCAGCCTATCGACCCAGTCGGCCTCTAGCAGCAGATCAAGCCAGAAGAACCAAAACACACAAGCTCACCTCACTGCAACGCTCTGCCGGATCTAGGGCGAGATGGATGAGAGCGAGCTAGAGCAAAAATTACCCCGGATTTGGCTGAGATTTGAAGGAGAGCAGCAGTAGTGGAAACAAAGGATCAGGAGAGGGAGAATCACTGGGAGAAGAAAGGGATCTAGATGAGTAGGATGGATAGAGGAAGCAAGGGGCAGCAGAGAGGAGAGGAGGAGAAGAAGGGGATCCAAGGGACAGGGGAGGAGATAGGAGATCAGAGAGGGAAGAGGAGGAGGAGAAGCGACATCACGCCGGTCACCGGATAATCGCCGGAAATTTCCATGGAGGTAGTCCCAAAAGTCCCTACTAAATGTCCCGCGAGCAAACAGGCTGGTTGGCCCACTTGTTCTTCCCTACTTTGGTGAACATGAGTTGCATGGCTCGTTACCCTTGTAGTTGGCAATGCAGGTAATCTCAATGTAATGCATATTGCGACAAGATGCGAGGCAAGCACATAGCGTGATGCATTGTGCGACAAGCCTATTTACCATTTGCGAGTGTAGTCGGTTTTATTCGGTTGTATTTTTTTTCTTAGTTCTATTGGTTTTTCTATTTTTGGGGGGTATTTTTTTGGTCTTCCTTTTTTACCATTTATTTTGGGTTATTTTCAATATTTTTTCCTTTTGATTTCTTCTGGTTCCCTTTTGTGGGGTGGGGGAGCCCAGAGGGGGGGGGGCACTTTTCATTCCGTTTATTTTGAGTTTTATTCCTTTTGTGTTTTGTTATTTTCCCTTTAATTCTGTAAATGTATTTATTCTACATATGAACATTCTTTTAAAATACCCTATGAACACTTCTTGAATACATCATGGATATTTTTCAAATACATGATGAACATTTCACCAAAAAGTGTTTTATGCAAGTTTTCAAAATGTTCACCCTTTTTGAAAAAAAATGTCCATGTATTTGACAACAAAGTTGGCGTTAATCACCAAAAAAAACCTTTTTTATCAACAATAATTGTATAAAAGCATCTTTTAGTATGACCACGCTTAAAGCCTGTGCTAGATGAAACACTTCAACTTTCCTCGACCCATTTCTTCACCGAAGCAAAAGTAGGAAATTGGAAGAAAGCAGGCGGAGCAGAAAAAAAGCCGCCTGCCCCAAAAGAGAACACAAGTAAAGGTGGGCGGTGAGGAAAGGCAAAATAAAACACATGGCTTCTTCCAAGTTTCTTCCAGTCCACCAAGTATAGCTCCTCCCAATTCAAAAAAGAAAAGGTGTAGCTCTTCTGGTGCCATGAGATTCCCTGTCTTCTCCAAAGGCTCACATGCTTTCTCCTCCTCTCTCTAAAGGTTGACCTCTGTAGAGAATCGTGGAGCCAAGCAAGAAAGAGAGAGAGGGGGGGGAGGGGAGGGGGGAGGGGACGTTTGGGCCAGTGGGTGCTTGGTGTTGCTTGTGTGGAAGAGAGAAATAGCATAGCGGAGAATATGGATAGGGGGCTCTTCCACGAATCATCACCACTAGTGGGGGAGATGGGGGAAGGCCATGGATGGCGGAGCATGAATAACTTGAGGCCCCCCTTTGAGCAGAACAATCCTTCTGTTTGCTTGCCCTCCACCAGCACATCAATCTGCTCCTCCCCGATCAATTCGTTTTCATCTCTACTCCTCTCGAATCACTATCCACTGCCTACAACCAGTACTGCGCCATGGCATGACAGCAGCAACAGCAACCAAGTTCATCAGCTCCAAGATCCATGGAACCATCTCTTCATGTATGTCCCCCCCCCCCTCTCCCTTTGTTTGTTTGTTTGTTTGTGTGTGTGTGTGTGTGTGTGTGTGTGTGTGTGTGTGTGTGTGTGTGTGTGTGTGTGTGTGTGTGTGTGTGTGTGTGTGATCAAGCTGTTGTGTTTTTGATAGGCCAACCAATGGTGAATTAGCTAATGATGAGGAGAGGCACAAGGCTTTGGAAGGCCAGGCGTTGTTTCCATCTACAACCACCGGAGATGGAGAAGAAGGCGATGGGAGCAGCGCCGCCGGCCACATCTACAGCAACACCGCTAGGCATGGGAGCAGCCTCGCTGGTGATGAGTTCCAATTGGCAATGTCCTCTCCATCTCCATGGTCCAGTGGTGTTGAGCACTACCAGTACCATAACACCCTGCAGCAGCAAGCTTCCTCCATCACCTCCACCACCTCCCTTGGAAACAACATGCTGGACTTCTCAAACAACGGTTCGCCACGCGAGGTATCATTTACTTACCAGCTCAAGTGCGAAATTATGGTGAATTCATCCGGTAGTCCGAATCATGAATGCAAGTTTCACTATATATAGTAGGAGAACTTTTGCGAAGATAATCATCCGGTAATTAGTTAAGCTTGACCAAATGAAAGATTAGTAACTTTGTTCCATTGTTTTGTGTTTCCCTAGTGCACGAGCACAGCATCTGGAGCAGCTTTCAAGAAGGCTAGGACCCAAGAACCCTCCCCGTCTCAATCTACTGTTAAGGTCTCTCTCTCTCTCTCTCTCTCTCTCTCTCTCTCTCTCTCTCTCAATGAGCATGGTCCAGTCGTTGAGAGCAAGCAAGCATCGAAGCATATGCATGTATGCCGAAATGGACGGGCATGGAATCATTGTGGAGTGAGAGAGAAGCTGAGACAGGCATCGCGTGGAATGATGGAGTTTTTAGTATCTTTTGCTTGGTCTTTTGCCCAGGTGAGAAAGGAGAAGCTAGGGGATAGAATAACTGCCCTTCACCAGCTCGTCTCCCCGTTTGGGAAGGTATCTATTCCAACGTGTCCTCTCCCCAGGCTACAAGTTTCACCATATCAGTGCATCCTAGCTTCCCTCTCGATCTGTAACTATTATTAATGAATCCACTAAAAAATACACCATATCTATTGGCGTGGGGAATAATTAGAACATGATATAAATAAGCAGCTATACTATACCATTTCTTGTTCATGAATAGATGGTCGATCCAAGAGAAGAAACCAGTTAAAAAAACAACGATAGGACAATATTATGTGTTTTTGTTCCAAAAGGAGGTTGAAATCCGGAGGACAGACAATATTATATGATAAGATATATTAGTATATACTGTCTTTATCTCATAGTATAAGAGCGATTTTGATACTTTACACTAGCGTAAAAAACATTCTTATATTATAGAAGGAACTAAGTAAGTTCTTTTCCCTCCTCAGATCTATTGTTAAATGTGCACGTAATGATTAGTCCATGATGTGTGGCATTCTACACATCGCAAACTAATGTCACACATATACCTGGTCTTATATTTCTGCAGTATAGCTAATAGATTATGGAACTATAGTTAAAAAAAAAGATTATGGAACTGGAATCAACCTAAAAATGTATGACGACTTTGAATTCATTCCTGTGCATAGTTATTGCTCGTTGTGAAAATAAGTAGGTTGTTCATAACATCCCTAGAAACTAATTTGAGACAGTTTATTTATTATGAAAGATTAATCTTTCTGCCACGTATACTTTTACAAACTTTGCTTCCGTACACCACCAATAGAAGATAATTTTACAACTTTAGTTTCACAATATTCTTCGAATGGAAGTAAAATATGCATACGGCGTGTTGTCTTTTTTCTAGCTGTGATGCTGGACTGGATTGGACTTAAAGAAAGAAGATCCATTGTCCCATAGAACAATACAAAAAAGAGATCCTGACATGGGCTAACCTCTTTTTTTTTGCCAGACTGACACTGCGTCTGTACTCCTTGAAGCCATTGGATACATCAGATTCCTACACGGTCAAATTGAGGTGCCTCTCTCTCTCAAGAAGTACATTCATGATACATCACATATAAAGCATACAGCTGCGTATAGACATGCATGCAATTGTTCCGTTGTTATTCATGCTCTTTCGGCGACAGCTCCATTGGCTATGGACACAGGAGCTAACTTTACGTTCCTATAGCCAGTAGCAGTTCATAGCTGGCTAGGGAACTAATGTGCGCAGTTTGTTATTATTTGATTTAGCCCAATCCGCAAATACACCATCTATAACTTAGTGTCAAAAAACGACTTATATTAAGTTATAGAGGATGTACTTTCTTAACGTTCAACCCAACTACTACGATGTTCAGTTTGGCGAAAGGAAAAGTGCGGAAATTGTGGAAACCACCGTGGCCGGGGTCGGGTTTTGCGCAAACTATCTGCTTTGCATGTTTGCAACAACTATATATACAAATCCATCGTCCAACTTGGTGACATGATTTTTGATAGGTGGACCCGGTTTGTCATTTTTTGATTTTGAACTAAAAGTTGAACGTGCGCATTAATACTGACTCCAAAATATAAAATATGGACTTGTTACATGTAGGATTTACATTTTTTTTGAAAAATCAAAACTAGGGAGTGTACCGAAGCAGGCCTCTTATTTAAAATTAATTTGAATTTTCTTACGTGGCCAGTTTTTACCACATGTGCACTTACAAGAAAGACTCACCCATCAAAAATTAGGTCCATTAAGCTAAACCATAGATCATTGCTACTTGCAGCTGATTACATCAATGTTTGGTTGTTGACGTATAAATGTATAGCCCAGCTTTCCCACCAGCTTGAGCTTTTGGGTGAACTAGCTGGTGTGTGCAGTTCTACATAGTATCAACTCCAAGAGGTCTTGAATTCAAGACCAGCTGACACAATTCAATTGCAACCCACTTTCGATCCATGTTTAGGCCCGAGGGAGCCACACAGATTGTGAAAAAATTACATCAATAGTTGGTGTTCTTTCAGAGGTCTTGAGTTCAAGACCCGACTGGCGCAATTAAATTGCAGCCCACTTTTGATCCACGTTTAGGCCTGAGGGAGCCACAAGGATTTTGAAAAAAAAAACGATAGTTGGTTTTGTATTATCATCGAGGAGGGAATGTTGGGAAGTTTGGTAACAATCTCCAGAAAACTGCCACGGTGGTGGTTTTAGAGCATCTTCAAAAGCTAACAGCTTGAGGATAAAACCTAGCAAGCACTGTCAGCATGCCACAAAACCGGGCATCGAGTATGAGCGAGCCACGCTATGATCTACAGCAGTGCAACAAAACAAGGTGATGGAAGGGTCCACACTAACGAGAAACTAGAAAAAAGCCTTGGTGCAAACATTTTTTTTGTCATGCTGGCTGTGTGTATGCCTCTGAAAATAGGTACTCCCTCCGTTTTTATTAATTTCACATAGTAGTCTAGTCTCAAGTCCAATTTTGTAAACTTTGATCAAATTTATTAAAAAATTATTAATATCCACAATACGAAATCAACACCATTAGAATCATCGTTCAATATATTTTCATACCATATATATTTGCAATTGTAAAAAATTAGATTGTTTTCGATAAACTTGGTGAAACTTTACAAAATTTGACTTGGGTCAAAGCTAATATGTAGAGTAAATATTAACATAGGGAGTATTCGCATCGCTTTATATATAAAACACCCACCATAGTTCGTACATCATACAAGCACCAGTTCAAAAAGAAGCAAATAACCTACTAGGGCATTAAAAACACATGCACAAAAACAAAAAACAAAGAATGACACAAGACGCCACGAGGAGGAGGCTCCCGCACTGCTTGCAAGGGAAGCGATGCGAGGTGATGGATGACCATGAATCATGCCACCTAGCAAATCCTTGTTCCAGCATCTAAGACAACTTCGTTTGATGCAAAGACCGGGGTTTATCACCCCTTTGAAATCGTCTAAGACACCACCACCACTGTTGTATGATTTAAATGTATGATTTAAAGAGTTTTCTGCGTTTTTCAAGTAGAAAGGCACAGAAGTACAAGGACTCTAGACGTTTTATCTATTTCTTTCGTCCGTAAGTACTTATCATAGAAATAGATGCATTAGATATATTTTAATTCTAGATACGGTCATTTTTATTCATTTGTGTGACGGGTAATTTTGGACGGACGGAGTATTTGCTTGCCGCATATATGCAAGTATAGTGAATTAGTGATCGATCGATCGATGATGGTTCCCGCACAAGGAGCCAGGCAAGTGAAACAAAAAGAGGCAGGTAACCTAATGTGTGTTCTCGTAAAAGCTGCGCGCATGCGTCTGCCCGCATGCATGCATGCATATGGCGCAGTCTGGTCGCGCAAGTCTGGTCGCTGCGCGCGAAGACTTAAATCTCTTTAGAAACAGTGTGCATGGCTTGGGCGCTTGGGCATCACAAAGGTGCCATGTACATGTATATATTCCCTGTGCACGCACGCACTGTTCGTCAGCCTGGCTGCGAATTCATCGGCTACGTTACGATCGAGCTTGGTTGACCCGCTGATCGACTGATCTCCTGTGCGAATGCATGCAGGGCCTGAGCTCGCCGTACCTGCAGCTGGGCGGCGGCGGCGGCGGCGACGGAGGTGGGGGCTCCGGCGGCTCCAAGCAGCGGCACCAGGCCAGCGTGAGTCCTCCTACCAAGCGCTCCTCCTGCTCTTCAATTTAACGCGATTGCGATCGAGCTTGATCGTAGGAGGAGCGCACCTGTTCCATGCTGCGTGGTGCGCAATTCCCGAGGTTGGCTCGCTAGCTGCTGCGCGCTAGTATCTCGCAGCGCAGGTGCATGCCCGCCTCCAGGTGATCATTAACGCTCGTCTCGTATCGGCGCGCCTTCACGCGCGCGTCGCATCGCATCTTTCCACATCTTTCTCTTCCTGTCCATATCTGGAGAGCAAGGCCGCCTGCCTCGGTCAACAAGGGCGAAAGCCATCTCTGAATACTCCTAGTTGGGACTCATTGAACCGCCATGAATGGTTTTGTGCAGGGTGTGGGGCTAGACCATCTACAGTCAGATCTTACAAATCTGGTCCCTCAAACGTTCATGGAGACACTCGGGTGTGTTCGTGGACATTGTCCAGTCATGCCTCATATTTTTTTTCCATATCCAAATTTTTATATTTATTCTCAAAATCCATCAAAATCATGCATATGTATTGCTACGTATTACTCCCTCCGTTCTTAAAGATTTGTCTTTTTAAAGATTCAACTATAAACTACATACGGAGCAAAATGAGTGAATCTACACACTAAATTATGTCTATATACATCTATATGTAGTTTGTAGTGAAATCTCTACAAACACAAATATTTAGGAACGGAGGGAGTACATTCCATACTACTTATATTTCGTCTTGGTCGAAGATGGCCTGAGCCACCTCCATCTGTTGCCCACGGAGACGCCTTGACTCCGCAGACGACTCTGACAGGATGGAGTTCAGGATGCGTGCTACTCCACCACACATCCCAGTCCTCCTCCATCGCCGCACCTCCTTCTCCCCCACCTCCAGCGACGGCGCCTCCTTCGCCGGCTCCTGCTCCTTGTCATCTTTCTCGTCCACCTCCTCCTCCTCTTCCTAATTCACCTCCTCCTCCTTCACCTCCTTGAAATCCTCCTCTTGTTCCAAAGGTAGCCCCGCTTCCCTCAGGATCCGGACCTGCTCGATCGTGTAGTGGCGACGACGTGAGGACATGGCTGATGTGCCCGGGTGGCGGCGGAAAGAGGGAGGAGGCGGATGTGCTAGGGCTAGGGGGCACCGGATGGCTTAAATAGTGGGCCCCGACCTCGGGCGGGGAGCCGGAGCGTCGTCACGCTGAACACCGCACCGACGGTCGACACGACCGTCGGACCATCGGTTTTCCTGGCGAATCCACGTGAGGCCACGCCATCATGCCAACATGGCGAGCGTGATCGTGCAAGCCCAGCTCCCTCATATCGGTCCATTTGGACTGGATATGAGAGTGCCGGTCAGTTCGGATGTTTACGGCCGGTTGGAGAGGCCCGCCTGGGTCATTTTTTCGTGACCGGGCGGCCAGTCCGGACATTTGAGGAGGGTATTAAGGGTCTGGCTATAAATGCTATTAGATCTCAGTTGATGAGGTTTAACAAAATCTCAGTCAAATGAAAGAACATGTGAACAAGAAGAAAGAAAAAATTAAAAGAAAATTACGATAAGATGACTATTATGCTAGGCATTTGTTCATGGCGCTATATTGGTTCCCTCATTCTCGTTGCTTCGGAATAATAGAGCTTGTGAGTCGATCTCCCAGATTTTAACAAAATATAAAAACAAATGCAAATGACAAGTGTCTGGTACGGTGTTGAAGGCACGCACGTTGTCAACTACCATTTGGCGTGCATATTTTGTCCGAATCTCAACTTGTACAGTGGTACAGTACACTTGTTGTACGTATGTTCTTGGCAGCGAGGTTTCGTATTTTCTTCGGTGTTTGTATGAAAATTTTACAGTGCGCCCTTGCATGCATGCATTTACCGGCCGGCTTAAGCTTTCAATACGCATGCATGCACGGTTCACATCTTTGCAAAAAAAACAGCCATGCACCATTTGGGTCACTTGACCAATCCTTGGCTAGCTAATTACGCACGTCCAATACATTGCCCGCGTTGTAGCCGTCGGCATGATATTTACCGGCTGGTGTGATCCATGAACTGACACCTGCACCGAGTCTGCAATCTCTACTGCTAATCAGATTAGATTATCTGCCACTGCCAGAACGACACGTATTAGAAAATTAAATCTTGTGCGAATGATATCTAGAAAAAGCATCGATCCTATCTTGAAGATTGTGAGCTCTTTCCATAAAGGTATATTGACAAAGCTCCATGCCTGACCAACCATTATTAGTACTCCTTCCATTTTTATTTATTTCGTGTATTAACTTTGTTTGAAATCAAATTTTATAAACTTTGATAAAATTTATAGAAGAAACATTAACATATACAATACCGAATCTACCATTCTATTTTTCATTGAATATATTTTCACATCATATGGATTTGTTTTTAAATGTTCATATTGTTCTCTATAAACTTTGTCACACTTTACAAAGTGTAATTTTAGTCAAAGCTAATATGTGAAGTTAATAAAAAGAAGAGGAAGTATATTCTTGTCAATGTAAATGGTGGCTGATTCCCCTGATAAAACTACCATATTTTACAGGCGCAACAGAAAGAAAGGAGCAGCATATTTCCAGAAGAGCCTGGCCAGGTATAATTAACTACTTATTGATCCTCATTAATAATTATCCTTTTTTTGTATGGGATCCACACTTGGCTGATCGGTTAAGTAAAGCACGTACAAAAGATGATCCTTTTCTTCCCAAAGTGAGGCTTTAGTCTGTGTACGTAAAAAGCATTCCTATAAAACAAATCCGGGAAAGTTAATCATGCAACAAGGGCCAGTACTTGTCTCTAGCTTTACACCTTTAACTATTTCATTTCACTGCAAAGCTAGCTATTGCTTTTGGTCACTAACAGTACATTAGCAGTACTGGCTTTTGAAGCGGTTAATTAATCCGTTACTTAATCACGAGCAGCTGCTACATGGCAATGCGACGAGGAAGAGAGGGCGCCCCGACCAGGTTCTCATCACTCCATCATGTGCTTTACGTAGTTTATTTATGCTTGCGTTATGTAGATATGGTTGGAGATTTCATAGGGATTCTTAATTAACGGATGGATTCATGATGCTGATTAATGATTTGCTGCGAGAAATGAAGGAGGGAGACGGCGGCGAGGAAGCGAAGAACGATCTGCGGAGCAGGGGCCTCTGCCTCATCCCGGTGAGCTGCGCGCCGGACTTCGGCGCCGACGTCGGACCGGCCGACTACTGGACGGTGGCGCCGCCTTTCGGGATGGGGTTCGGCCGGTAGATAGATGCATGGGATTGGCGGTCATGTACGTAAATTCTTGATGTACATGTGTCTAATCTCTGCTGGTGAATGATGGGTCCAAGAGAAGAGAGTATAGGGTAACTGGTAGTGTGTGACCTGGTCGAACTAGAGATTGGTCAATTTGGTGCATCGGTCAGCCAGATGCTACAGCGTACGTACACCTACCTTGTATCGTATCATCAGATAGCTAGCTTGTCACCTGCTTACATGTCTGGAATGGTCTGGTAGACTGTGCAATATGTATCTCTGCTTAAGATCAACTACTGCAGTGTGCCACAGTTAACCAAGAGTTTCATATGCATGTGCAGCTCGTTTTATAACTCCGCTCATATGTGATCTCTGGTTCACTCTTAAACTGCACGTGTTGCAACCGCCATTACGTGACGCACTAGGACTGTGGTTACAACACATCTGTGAACAGTCTCATCACATGCCGAATTTGGGGCCGAGCTAACGTGGAGGGTGACGGGCACTAATGGAAAACGGACATTTCGTCCTGAGCTTTAGAGCAACTCCAACTCCGAGACCCATTTTGTCCGTGCGTTCCAACGGGTCGATCCAAACAGACGTGCGTCTCCTTTTCGTCCACTTGTGGACCCATTCCCGACGCGGACATGAGATGGACGTACGCGCGTGCCCGCCTACTCCTTCCCTTGTACCTCTTGTCGGTGGCAGTCTCCACCATTTCCCCCCATTTCCACCCAAAAAAACCCGCCCGCACA
The DNA here is from genome assembly GCA_022496015.1 of Hordeum marinum. Taxonomy (NCBI): domain Eukaryota; kingdom Viridiplantae; phylum Streptophyta; class Magnoliopsida; order Poales; family Poaceae; genus Hordeum; species Hordeum marinum. Next base: position 476,105,335 of record CM039678.1, read on the forward strand.
CGCTCTCGCCATGGACACCATGGACGCAGACTTTGATGTCGCCGCCGCCTCACCTCCCTCGCCTCGTCCGGCTCCCCAAACGTCGTGCCCCCTCTGGAAAAGGCAAGCCTCACGCCCCTCGCAAGACCGCCGCCGCGTCCAAGCCAGAGAAGGAGCTGACGCTAGAGGAGCGGGCATGGGAGTTGACGAAGAGAAAGAACCGGAGGCACGCGACGGACGCGAGGGAGGAAGCCATCGCGGCGGCCTCCATCGCCGCCGCCGCACAGCAGGAGGCCACCAGCGGTCGCGTCACGACGGTGACGAGGGAGGCGCTAATGTACCTAGGGTTAAACTCTGGCCAGCATGGTCTCGTCAACGCCGCCGTAGCCGTGGCTAGCACCGGATCATCTACGTTCCCATGGATGGTGCTGCCCGACTCGCCCCGCGCGTCGGCGACGCAGCAGATGCCCGACTTCCACATCGACCCGCAGGCCTCCCGACTCTTCGGGGACTGCTCGCCTGAGGTGAGCGTGGTAGCGCCTAGCATGCCCACGCCTGCTTCCGCGCCCATCGACCTCAACGCCACACCGGTGGCCGGTGGCTCGTCATCCGAAGGGGCGAGGAAATGCACGCGGCAGATGCCGATGGATGTGTTGCCGGGCGCACACAACCTGTTCTACGAAATGCCGGCCTCTAGCGACGAAGACTACATGCAGCAATGATCTTCGAGGGTGGTGCGTCGGCTGCTGACCTTGCCGCCTCGGCTGGCTTCGATCCCGACGAGACACAAAGCCAAGAAGGCCGAGCGACGTTCACCTTTGATCCAAATCAAGTCGCCTTCATGCATGATCAGGTCGGCGTGGACCTGGACGGCTTCCCGCTCGACCACGAGTTTCCGGACGACTACGGTCTCGAGTAAGAGGATGAGGTGGACATCGAAGGGGAGCCTTTGTTCGAGGACGCGCTCGCTGACCAAGCCGTGTTGGAGGATAAGCTTCATTGTGAGTGTTGGAGGGACATTGGGCAAGACCCAAAGACCGGCGCGGAACAAAAGGCATCAACCTTTTTGTATCCGTGTCCATAGTGAGTACCATGAGCACATGAGGTTTCCAGCATATCAAATGCAAAGCATGCGCGGATGGGTGTCCTTTTCGAAATGTTGGAAGGTGATCCAATAAGAGTTCAACAAGCTTGGTGCCACTCTTGAGAGCATCAAGGAACGGCTCGTGAGCGGCATCGGCATGCAAGAGATGGTATGCTAGCAAGCGGTCCTCTTTTGTGTCATTCCGTTAATGCTTGATGTTTGCATGTTCATTTCCATATCGATTTTGTCAATATGCTTGCATGCAGTTCATCTGTAGGCATTCCAAGCTTTGAGGCATTCAAGGTCCAACATGCTGGCAAGTGATTCAACATCTCCCATTGTTGGAGGATCATCAAAGACGAGGAGAAGTTCAAGGCGTAATATCCTGCCATCAAGGCACGTGGGGGGAAGAAGGCCGTGGAGCAGGAAGACGGCGAGAAGCCACGGTCGCGTGAGAAGGGCAACTCCAAGAAGGAGGACTAGTGGGATGCGGCAGCAAAGACCTTGATCGCAAAGGTTGAGGGCATAATGAGCAAGGAGGACTCGAGGGACGAGGAGCACCGGCGATACAAGGAAGAGTCCATGAACGCCTTCATGGAGATCGAGAGAAGGAGGCTTGACATGGAGGCGGAGAAGCAAGCAAAGATGCTTGAGCTGGAGGTGGAGAAGCAAGCTAAGATGCTAGAGATCGAGGCCGCCAACGCCAAGACCAAAGCGAAAGAAGTGGATCTCACGAGCATGATGACGGGGGTGGACATCATGAAGGTGGATCTCAACACCGTGTCGCCAAGGAAGAGGCTGTGGTTCGAGAAGATGCAGACCGACATGCTCAAGTTTGACGACGATTGATCTATGGCAGCCTGCGCCATCCTTTTTTGTATGCCGACAAGTGTGCTGGCATGACCGCGGCAGCGATGCCATGGTCGAACTCCCCGTCCTTTTTTGTGTGCCGGCATGTGTGTCGGCCGCTGGCAAGTGCGCCAGCTGAACTGCGGGCTCTTTCTGAAGCTGGCATTGTATGCCGACACTGGCATGGTGCCGACATGAACTTCGGGCATGATCTATGGCCGCGGGTCTTTTTTGAAATTTCTGTGCGGACATGAAATGGGTCGCGGGCGTTGGACGCACAGCCGACCCAAATGGTAAAGTGTGCGGATGCAGCGCGGGCGGCCGACCCATACGGACAAAAAACGGACAAATCCGCCGTCCGTTTGGGTCGGCCCGTTGGAGTTGCTCTTAGTCCCGGTCGGGTTTGGGACCGAAACTAAAGTAATCATTAGCCGCGCTTCCACCGGCTAAGAGCGGATGGGACATGGCCATCTCTAGTCCCGGTTGGTGGACTAAAAGGTTGTGACAGGGTTGCAGCAGGCTAGGCCCCTTGCGAGCCCCTTTAGTCCCAGTTGGTATCACTAACCGAAACTAGAAATAGACCGTCCCAGTTGGTATCACCAACTGAAACTCGAGCAACCGTCGTCCCCGCTGTAAGCTCCGCCTAATCTCGCCCCCAACCGGATTTGGACACCCGCAACCCATCCCCTCCATCTTTGCCGGTCGTGCCCTGCCTGACCTACCTCGCCTGGAGCCGCCGTTAACCGCGCCCTGTGCTTCCTCTCCAACGAACAGTAACCGCTTGGTCAACGAGTGCCTCGCCAACCCTCCAGAGCGCGTGGCCTAGCTTAGGCAAGGCCCAGCCGCAACCAACGTCGGCCCAGCTCCCGCAGCGCCAAGCCCCAGCCAGCGCGCCTCCTCTAGCTCAACCCCTCGGATCTGTTGGCCCACGAGGCCCAGCACGAGGTGAGCGCCCAGCCGCCCAAACTCCCGCCCATGAGCATTGTATAGTATGTGCCGCCCTCTGTTAATCTGTTGGGCTAGCGAGATTCGGCCCATGACCTGTTTTTTTGCAGCTCTACAAATTTTTCTAATTATCTAGAGAACTACTATTTTGCAGATCCCCCTAAACATCATGCATATCATAACTCTTCAACCCTGCATCACATGTAAAAACTTTATATATGAAAAATGTTCAAAATTTTGTGTAGAATAATAATTTCCAACTTTAAGACATGATTAAAATGTTTAAACTTGTTGGTTTCTTTTAATTTGCTTAAATGTCATGTCAAAATGATTTATTCCGTAACTAATCAACCATAGCTCCGTTTAAAATAATTATATTTGTAACTTGGCTAGAAAAAATATGTAGAATCACATGGTGGCATTACTTTTGCTGTTTAACAACTCTAAAATATGGTTAGTTCACATCTGGACCAAATTCATAATTTGCATATGATGTTGTTTTGGAATTGCCATATGTTGTTTCCGGCCTCATTTAAAATGCCTACGTAGTGTAGTTGTTTATGCTTCACCGTTTGCCATGTTAAAAACATTTAATGTTGTCATGTAAATAAATGAGAGTGAATTAAATGATTCGAACATGGAGTTTTATCAATAGGCAACTCGTTGCATATTGAACTTCACTTAATTTGTAGTGTTGATTGCAACATCTTGCCATGCCATACATAATTAAACCGGACATGCATCATCCTTTTTTGTGCATCATGTCATGCCTATGTTGCAGTGTTTATCGAATCATTTGTTTGTTTCCGGATTGCTTATTTTCGATAGAGTTCTGAAACAGATTTGGAGTGTGAGAATTCGTTCTACTACGCTCGTTCCTCTACTTCACGGATTCGTTCTTCTTCCAAGCGGCATCTTAGGCAAGATGACCATTTCCCTGGATACCACTACTATCATTGCCATGCTACTTGTGTCATTTCTATCACAATGTCTCTCTACCCACCACTTGTTTGTCAAGCCTCGCAACATTAGTAGAAAACATGACATCAACCCCGGTTCCAGAGGGCCTTTAGCCCCGATTCTGCAACCGGGACAAAACGATCGGGACTAATGCCGACCACTTTTAGTCCCGATTGGCTTACGAACTGAGACTAAAGGAGATCCATGTGGCTATCGTGGGGCGCCTGGTAGGATGACCTTTAGTCCATGTTGGTAACACCGAACGGGAGTAAATGGCAGCCATGCGTCAGCAGATGCCAGGTGCTGTTTTTTTAAAGGAGGGGTTTAGTGGTTTTGGAAGGTTTAGGGGTTTTCATTGTGTCTCCCCTTTTTATTTTTTTGTTTACCATTTTTATTTTATGCTTTCCATTGAACTCGACGCTAGATACTACATGTAGCAATGAAAGAATGCCATTATGCAACATCGTCATGATCAATATATAGAGAGAAGAAGCGGCTTCTCTTTCTTCGTACTTAGTCGAACAATGCAACAAGTTTCTGTAAAACTATTCGATGCTATTACATATAGTACACGTTCATGCATATATACAATATAACAACTTTTACGATCCTAATATATAATTGCCAAAATCACATAGCATATCCTGATGGCATTCTCCGTCTTTAGGTATGACATGTTCAACAAAGAATCCCACCAATTCCTCTTGAATTGCTCGTATGTGATCAGTTAGTAGGAGTTCGTCCCGCTTTCGCCAGATCTAATTTAAAGAAGGGGGTCAATATATATATGAATAAAACTCAACACAACTGAAGGTAATAAAATAAACATGTGAATATTGTTTACGTACTTAAAATTGTTTCAAAGATATGCCCCGGCCTCGCTCAGAGGTCAAGTGGCGAATGAACTCACAAACATAGTATGCACATAAATTAGTGCCACAAACACTTTACGAGAATAGAGTTCAGTAAAAATGATAATCAAGCATGATAATGGTATTAAAACTAGAACTAATGAGCCATGCGCGGTACTAGAGTAGTACTTACTTTGGGGAGTAAAAATTGCAGCTCCTTTTTCCAGCTGACACCCCTAACCTATTTGGTGAACTTTTTCCAAACTCTGCCCGGCAAAGCAAATGATTACTTCATATCAGGAAATGAATGAAAATTGCTGATATGGTGCGATAATGATTGAACTTACTTCTGAGGCATTTGACTCATGTCTGTCCACTCCTTATGGTCTTTACGTCTCGAGTCCAAGACAATTACTTTTGCCTCTTCAAGCTGAATGGCTAGCAGAATAAAATGGAACCTGCGTACCTATACCTCATTAATTGCACTTAACCTCGAGTAAGCACAACAAAATGTGCACAAGATAGTAACACTCACTTGAAGTTGTAAGAAAATAGAATTTCCCTTCTGGTTTGTTGTCCAAGTAACGCATTTAGCAATTTTTTCTTTGGATCAGCGGGAAATTCATTTGACATACGTTCATTGATGATATTTGGGTCAATGAACCAAATGTCATAGATTTGTAGTTTTTTGCATTTGAGGATCTTCAATCTGCATAATATGGTGTGAGGATAATTAATACATGCAATGAACGATATGAGCTAGAGACTTAATTACACAAAAATACTTATAGACAATAGCAAGTGACGATAGTTTTGTCGAGGACAGCTTGATTGTATAACTGAAACATTTATTCAAATTCAATGAACAACGCATGGTCTCTGTTGAAGAAGTGCTCATTTTTAATCCCACGAAGAGATTGTCGGTCCCGTCCTTGCTAGTATTCAAGTACCATTCATGCAATTGTCGCCTCATAGTTGGTAGATGGGGGAGCTCCTGACGTCTCACGAGAGGATTACGGTGCTCCTCTCTTAATGTTGGTACTACCTCAGCTTTTTCGAACTGTACCCCATTGGGTAAGTAATCACCAACAATGATAGCAAGACCACCGACCGCTTTCACTAGATCATTAGCGATATCGGTAACCACCTTGAGCGGAGGGCACGATTGCAGTTCTTGTTCACAGAGCTGGGGAATTGTTTTCCCACTTCTTGCTCCACTTCTACCTAAGCTTACCGACCGCCTCGCTTGATCAAATGTCTTTTGAATATAGCGATCATAGTTTGATTGTGGCGGAGGCGGTGGTGGTCGCCTATGGGCATCCATAGTTCGCTTCGCTTTCACGGGATCTACAATCTCCTTTGGAGGAGGACGTTTTGATGGAAGCTGACGTTTCACTTCGACATCCACGATCTTTTTGGTTTCCTCCTCATTCAAGTCGTATGGTAACTAGGGAGGAACCTTATGGCTTGGGCCTGCTCTGAATTTCTTTGTTTTCGTACTGCTACTAGCCGCGGGAGCGACGACGATTCTCTTCCGCTGTTATTGAGGCGGTGGAGGAGGCCGAGTCCGATGATGCAGCGGAGATAGCTGAGGCGGAGGAGGAATCTACTAAGGGGCCTCCTCCATCGGAGTCCACTAAGGCAGCAGAGATGATTGACGCGCCGGAGATGACTGAGATAGCGGAGACGACTCACGCACCGGAGATGGTTGACGCACTAGAGACGACTGATAATCACCAAGTGCAAGGAATCATCGTAGAAATTTCCAAAGGTGGAAGTGATAAGTATGGAGTATCGAACCCACAAGGAGCTAAAGGTAAGATCAATATTCTCTCAAGTCCTATCTGCCACTTATACGACTCTACGTACACCGAATGTTTGCTTCCATCTAGAAACGAGAAATAAAACTATGTTGTGGGTATGAAGAGGATAGCTTTGCATGATAATGGAGAACTAAAATATAAAAATAGGTGTTGTTATCATAATATTACAATATATTACAAATAGCGAATGTGGAATAATGATGGGTCGGTGTGCGGAATTATCCTAGGCAATTGTTAAGAAGATCAACAATCATTATTGCAATTTTATATGAGGGAGATGCATAAGCTTACATACTTTCTTTACTTGGATCATATGCACTTATGATTGGAACTCTAGCAAGCATCCACAACTACTAAAGATCATTAAGGCAAAAACCAACCATAGCATTAAAGCATCAAGTAGCCTTTATCCCATACGCAACAACCCCCTTGCTCAGGTTCATGCTTCTGTCACTGAAGCAACCCACTATAAGCGAATCTTGAACGTATTGCAACACCCTACAGCGGGAATCCTTCACATGTGCGCAGCACGGAAGGCACCATAGGACAACACCAAAATAAGCATACAACTCAAATCAATCTAGATCATAAATCAACCCAAAGGACAAAAGAAATCTACTCAAAACATCATAGGATGGCAACACATCATTGGATCATAATATGTGGCATAAAGCACCATGTTCAAGTAGGGGATTACAACGGTGTGCGGGAGAGTGGACCGCAAAAAGGAGATGAGGACGGTGATGAAAAAGCTGATGTTGATGAAGACGATCACCACGGCGATGGTTCCCCCGCTCGCACTCCCACACCACCGGGAGAGAGGGGGAGAGGGTCTCCCCCTTGTGCTTCCTCCTCCATGGCTTCCCCCTCTATGGGGAGTGGTTCTCCCTCTGGTCCTTGGCCTCCATGATGTTGATGGCCCCTCCAGAACGATGAAGATGGCCTCCGGTGATGGTGACCCCCTCCGGCACGGTGCTGGAGAGGGCCAAGATTGGTTTTTCGAGGCTCTGGAGGTTTGCGATGGCGGAACTCTTGATCTAGGTCTCTTTTTGGTGGTTTCTAGACTTATAGGAATTTTTGGCGTCGATCTCGCGTCAAGGGGGGCCACGAGGCGGTGGCAAGCCTACTAGGCACGGCCACCCCCCTGACGCGCCTGGCAGACTTGCCGCCTCCTCATGGCTCTTCTAGCCCAACTCCAATGCTTCGGGGGTCTCTTTTAGTCCACAAAAAATGATACTAAATTTTCAGCTCATTCCGAAAACTTTTATTTCTACACAAAAAAACGATACCATGGTAGTTCTGCTGAAAACAACGCCAGTCCGGGTTAGTTCTAATACAATCATACCAAAATCATATAGAATTATTGTAAAAATGGCATGAATACTTCATAAATTATAGGTATGTTGGAGACGTATCAGCATCCCCAAGCTTAATTCCTCCTCGTCCTCAAGTAGGTAAATGATAAAAAAATAATTTATGAAGTGTGAATGCTAGCAAGCGCACAAGTTTGAACAATGAAAATTCCAAACACTTTTTCTAGCATCATTATATATCATTAACAGTATCTCAACTCGTAAAACGTCTCATGATGAAGTAGCAAGCTATTCACATGTTAAAGTATAGACCATAAAGTTTCTTGAAAACTAACAAACTATGCTTTCAGTCACCAAACAATTGCAATTCATCCTATTTTCAGGAAGGGTCTATGTAAGATCTTTGATTTAGAAAATTCCACATACTCAACTATCGTATAGTCTTCCATGATTGCTAACTCTCAAAGCATATTTTGAGAGCAAATGGCATCCGTCGAACACAAAGAAAGATAGGGGCTTAAAGTTTCTCCTCCCAACTTATTTATCATATAGATAATTGTCAACAGTAATAATTCATGATCAAATATATTTGAATGGCCATATATGCTTGGATCTTTCCCCACCACATGATTCTTGCCAAGAGAAAAAGGCGAAATATAAGAAGTGGCGAAGATCTCCATGACTCTTGTATAAAGGTAAGTACTAGAAAGTAAGAGATAGGACCTTCGCAGAGGGAAGCAGAGGTTTTCATGCACTTTTTGTTTTTAGATGTGCAAACTCTTAATGCAAAGGAACGTCATGTTGCATTGCCCTTTGTGATAGCAACCTTTATTATGCATTCCGTCGCTTTTATTTCTTTACCATCACAAGTTCGTACAACGCTTATTTTCCCTTACAATAAAAGGTGTTACATATTTAGGAACAATTTTTATTGCTTTTTGCACTGATGACAACTTACTTGAATGATCTTATTCAATCCATAGGTAGGTATAGTGGAATATCATGGCAAAACTGGTTTAAGGGTGTTTGGATGCACAAGTAGTATTTCTACTTGATGCAGAAGTTTTGCCTAGTATGAGGTGGAAGCAAGCACCACATGTTGGAGGATCCAAAACAGTATAACTACTATACAAATATACCCAAGCATAACTCATTACGTTGTCTTCCTTGTCCAACTTCAACTAATTTTCTCAAGTTTGAAAACAATTAATGGGTATTCACAATCATAGAAGATGTCCAAGACAGTATATTTATATGTGAAATCTCTCTTCCTTCATTATTCTTTCATGAATTGTTCATGTGACCAATGCGGTGTTTCTAACTATCAATAAATTTCACCACGTATAATTATTATGTGTGAAGTCATTACTCCCCATGGGATAAGTATATGAAGCATTTTTAATTTCCAATTTAAGATATTCAAGTCATTCAACCATTTACTCATAGGATATAAGTGAAGCATGAGAGTGAATGACAAACTACTCCAAAAAGATATAAGTGAAGATCAATGCATAGTCAATTAGTTAAATAGCCATGTGAGGACTCTATGTTCTTCAAAATTTCATATCCAATGATTTTATTGAACTAACAAACAAAAAATGGTACTCCAAGAATAGCACGCATCATGTGAACGAATAAAAATTTAGGCTCAACATAGGCTAACGGTAATTGTTGATGAAGAGAGGTGGGATGAGTAGCATCCACAAGCTTAGATACTTGAGACTTCTTTAAATATTTTCTTGGAGTACCTTGGGAATACCCAAGCTTGAGCTTTTTTATCTTGTTAAATCCTCTCATATCCTAGTTTCACCTATTCTCAAAAACTTCATCCAGACAAAACTTAAAAAGAACTCGTGAGATAGGTTAGTACACATAAGAACAAATCAACACTTCATGTACTGCCAAGACAAGTTGCACTTTTTTTTAAAACATTAAGTACTGTATACTATCATTGCCACAATTTATATCTACCAATATAGGCTAAGGAAACTATAGGATAAGTAGATAACAAAACTATGACAACAATCTGTCTAAACAAAACAGTATGTAGTAATTTATTAAATGAGTGTACCTCTGTAACTCTAAAATTTATGAAATTTTAGGAAATGCTAAGGAATTTATAGGACAACACTATGTAACAATTTCATAAACTTTATGCTTTCAGTAAAATATGAAAATTCAAACAGTACAGCAAAAGTTTCTATTTTTACACAACACACATCAAACATGCAAAGCAAGCATGCTAAGGCAATTCTTGGAATTTTTTATTGAAAAAGAAGATTATATGTAACACCTAACAGGTAAAAACAAAATAAAATGATGATCCAAGAAAAACTCATATTATGTGATGAATAAAAATATAGCTCCAAGTAAGATATACTGATGGTGTTGAAGACGAAAGAGGGGATGCCTTTCGGGGCATTCCCAAGCTTAGACGCTTGAGTATTCCGTTGAATATTACCTTGGGGTGCCTTGGTAATACCCAAGCTTAGGTTCTTGTCACTACTTATTCTTCTCATATTGGTGTCTCACCCAAAACTTGAAAACTTCAATCACACAAAATTTAACGGAACTTCGTGAGAATGGTTAGTGTAATAAAGATAAATCATTCACTTAGGTACTGCCAATACAAGATTCATAATTGTTCCGACATGATACCTAATTTATTCTATCATTCCCATAATTTATATTACTCAATATAAGCTATAGGAACACTTGAAACAAGCACACTATGCATGCAAAACAGAATCTGTCAAAAAACAGAGCAGTCTGTAAAGATTTTAATGATCACGAAACTTCCCTAACTATGAAAATTCTGAAAAGTATAAAATATCACATAACTTTCTTATAAATGTTTTGTAAAAATTTCAGATTTTTTGACTCCAAAGTAAAATCATATAATTCATATACTGGATGCAAAACTTTTTGCTTTTGCACAGAATCAAACAAGCAAGTATCCACACTATCCCAAAGGCTTTACTTGGCACTTTATTGAAATAAAAGGCACAAAATATGATTAATACATTATATTAATCATGTGAATGCATAAAAAAATAAAGTAAAAGTGTTGTGTCATCTGCCAAGAAGCGCTTTTCTTTAATTCCTTTTTAGCTAGGCAAGACAATTTAATGACACTCTTCCAAGCCAAATTCCGATGATCATTTTATTCATACTCTAAAAGATATAAGTGAAGTTCATAGAGAATTCTAAAATTAATATAGATTAACCAATATTCAAGCTACAAATATATAAGTGAAGCACACAAAGCATTCTATAAAGCCATACTCAAAAGATTTAAGTGAAGCGCATGAAGCATTCTACAAAGCCATACTCAAAAGATTTAAGTGAAGCGCATGAAGCATTCTATAAATGACTGAATGGCTAAGTCATACTAGAAGGGTGCATAAAGGAAAAGAAGAACACTAAAGAAGCATTCATGTGAACAATGCAAATACCGAGGTATACTGATAATTGTTGAAGAATAAAGATGAGATGCCTTCCGAGGCATCCCCAAGCTTAGATGCCCGAGTCTCCTTGAATATTACCTTGGGAGTGCCTTGTGCACCCCCAATCTTGAACTCTTGTCTCTCTGTATTCTTCTTATATAGATGCCTCCTCGATCTTCGAACACTTCATTCACATAAAGCCTAACAAAACCCTCATGAGATCCTTTAGTATAATAAAGAAAATTCCTACTTTAAGTAATGTTGTGAACTCATTTAAAATTCATATTAGCATTATATCTACTGTAGTACAACTTCACCATGGTTCATAACCCCCGATAAAACCCATAGATTCATCAAAATAAGAGAACAATGCATAGAAAAGAGAATATGTCAAAAACAGGACAGTCTGTAGTAATGTGGAGACTTCGTATACTTCTTTAACTCTGAAAATTCTAAAACTTTAGGAAAAATGATTAAATTGCATACAAGTATTGTGTAAAAATTTCAGAAACTTTTGACGTTCTAGTAAAAAATGTAAATTCATGCACTAAAGCCAGAGTTTCTGTTTTTGCACTTCACACCAAACAGGCAATCTAATCATCCTTAAAGAAAATCTTGGCACATTATTTTTATAATACAATGTATATATACAATGGGATAATTATTTTTCAAAAGATTCCACGAAAAATTCTACATTATTTCCATGAGCATGAACACAAGTGTTCAAGGTCGACCCTCACTTCTCCAATGCACAACCTCCCAATCACTTCTATTTTTGAAAAACTTCTTATGCATAAGGGGCAAGTAACTCTTTTTGTATTTTTCATTTTTTTGTTTGTTTGACCCACAACTAAAGAAAGTAAAAATGGAAAACAAAATCTACTTAGTGAAGAAAGCAAACAAGCACACACGAGAATATCAAACCCACGCTATTGCTCTTCGGCAACGGCGCCAGAGAAGAGCTTGATAATCCACAAGTGCAAGGAATCATCGTAGCAATTTCCAAAGGTGGAAGTGATAAGTATGGAGTGTCGAACCCACAAGGAGCTAAAGGTAAGGTCAATATTCTCTCAAGTCCTATCTAACACTAATACGACTCTACGTACACCGAACATTTGCTTCCATCTAGAAACGACAAATAAAACTACGTTGTGGGTATGAAGAGGATAACTTTGCATGATAACGGAGAAATAAAATATAAAAATAGGTGCTGTTATCATAATATTACAATATATTACAAATAGCGAGTGTGGAATAATGATGGGTTGGTGTGCGGAATTATCCTAGGCAATTGTTAACAACATCGGAAATCATTATTGCAAATTTATATGAGGCAGAGGCATAAGCTAACATACTTTCTCTACTTGGATCATAAGCATTTATGATTGGAACTCTAGCAAGCATCCGCAACTACTAAAGATCATTAAGGTAAAACCAAACCTTAGCATTAAAGCATCAAGTCCCCTTTATCCCATACGCAACAACCCACTTACTTGGGTTTACGCTTCTGTCACTCAAGCAAGCCACTATAAGAGAATCATGAACATATTGCAACAACGGGAATACTTCACATGTGCGCAGCACGGAAGGCACCATAGGACATCACCAAAATAAACATACAACTCAAACCAATCTCGATCATCAATCAACCCAAAGGACAAATGAAATCTACTCAAATCATACGATGGCAATAGATCATTGGATCATAATATGTGGCATAAAGCACCATGTTCAAGTAGGGGATTATAGCGGGGTGCGGGAGAGTGGACCGCTAGAAGGAGATGAGGATGGTGATGAAGAAGGTGATGTTAATGAAGACGATCACCACGGCGATGGTTCCCCCGGTGGCACTCCCGCACCACCGGGAGAGAGGGGGAGAGGGTCTCCCACTTGTGCTTCCTCTTCCATGGCCTCCCCCTCTATGGGGAGAGGTTATCCCTCTGGTCCTTGGCCTCCATGGTGTTGATGGCCCCTCCGGGACGATGAAGATGGCCTCCGGTGACGGTGACCCCCTCCGGCACGATGCCGGAGAGGGCCAAGATTTGTTTTTCGAGGCTCTGGAGGTTGCGGCAGCGAAACATACGATCTACGTCTCTTTTCGGATTTATAGGAATTTTTGGCATCGATCTCACGTCAAGGTGGGCCAAGAGGCGGTGGCAAGCCTGCTAGGCGCGACCACCCCCCTGGCCGCGCCTGGCAGGCTTTCCGCCTCCTCGTGGCTCTTCTGGCCCAGCTCCAATGCTTCGGGGGTCTCTGTTGGTCCACAAAAAATCATACTAAATTTTCAGCCCATTCCAAGAACTTTTATTTCTGCACAAAAAAAGACACCATGGTAGTTCTGCTGAAAGCAGCATCAGTCTGGGTTAGTTCTAATAAAATCATACCAAAATCATATAGAATTATTGTAAACATGACATGAATACTTCATAAACTATAGATACGTTGGAGATGTATCAATGGCTACCACACCGGAGACGACTCAGGCATCGGGGCCTCCTACAGCAGAGTCTGTTGAGGCGGTGTCCAATATGGAAGCAAGATGTGTTCCTTTCTCCATAGACAGATAGTCCTTTAGGAATTTTGAAGAAGAATATACCCTTCACCTATAGCATACTCAAGCTCCAGTCCTTCAAAACCATCCATTATTCATCCACCCTGACAAAAGCAAAGCCAGCTGGAACCGGAGTGAAATGGAAAGTTGCATCAGGTCGAGGAGGTAAGACATAGCCGTCCGCCGCCTTCAAGGTCAGGTTATGGCATTTCTCCATTAGCACACAATGTTCATTATCCATGATACCATTCACGGGGTAGCGAGGAGTTGTGCTATCAGGCTAAACGAGCTCCTTGGAAGCCACGCTGCTTCTCCATTGAGATGGTAGGGTAGCATCGTGGGTAGTACCCAATGAAGGATCTTCGTGCTGCCGAGATGATTGGCCGGTAGCTCGCTGGCTCTCAAGTGCCTTTAGTTTCACTAATCTTTCATTTATCTTATGCATTTCGGTTCCTTCCTCTTTCTTCTTTCTCTGTTGGCTTTTGTAACCAGTGCTGTCAGGAAACCCAACCTTCCACGAAACAGAGCCTGATGTGCCTCGTGTTCATCAAGGGTGTTCAGGATTCTCGAGGGCCAATGACAGCTAGTCCTTCTCTCTGTCAGGATGGAACTTCCCTTCCAGCATTTTCTTGATTGCTTCCTCAAGCTTTTTCACGGGTGTTTCAAGTTGAGCTTTCGTCCAAACATACTTCCCTGATTCTGGGTCAAAAGTTCCCCCAACCCCGAAGAACCAAGTCCTTGCTAGATCTGGCTAGTGCAATTTCGCTGGTTGGGCAGCTTTGGCAAGCCGGTCTTTCTCAGCTTTGTCCCATGTAGGCCGGGCTTTACTGTAGCCAACTGACCCTGTAACATGGTGATACTACTTCTTTGCATCATTTTTCTTATTTGTATGTGACCTTTTCCTAGCCTTCTCTGATTTCTTCTAGGCCACAAATGCGGGCCAGTGATCTTTCATCTTCAAGTATTGACTGGTGAATTCTGGAGTCTCATCTTTCTCGAGAAACTTTATATTCAATAGTTTCTTCGAGTTCTTGAATAGTTCTGCCATCTTCTTAAGAGAAAACACCTTGACCTTTCGCTATATAACTGGGTTATTCGGATACTCCTCTGGCAGTAGGCTGAAATTTATCATCAGCGAGTTCCAAAGATCATCTTTCAGTCTATCATGGACATAAGGAACTTCAGGGTCCTTCCTATTCCATTCTTGGATGCTGATCGGGACGCTGTCCCAAACAATAACTCCGCACTGATGTATACATTTTTCCTTGATCTGCTTGGGAGCAATTGGTTGGCCTTCTAGAGAGACTTCGTTGATTGTGAACCTTTCATCCGGGTCCAACCTTTTCTTCGGGCCTTGGCTCCTTACCGAAGTTTGGCTCGATCCGGATGGCTAATTGAAAGAAGGAAGAAGCGCTAATATATGTACATACAAAACAATGGTTGCATCTAGTAAGAAGAGGCTTAATATATATATATATATATATATCGCCGGACTTTGAAACAGTTAAGGCTCCCTGCTCCATTCGCTCACCAGAGCCGTCATGATCTCCTTCCTCCTCCATTCGATCATCGAAGCCATTATGATCTCCTTCCTCCTCCCTAGAGCCTTCATCGTCTCTTTCCTCACCATCGGTGAAGTTGAGAAACGACAAGGCAATATCACCACCGTCGCGGATTATATCCCCCAACAACTCTTCTTTTTCTAAGTCTTTGTCCATAGTTTCTGCAAATATTACAACATGGAAATATACAACCATGAGAGATGGATTAGTGGCCAACATAGACTTAATCACAACAAGAAATCATATGCATATGAGCAATGGATTGGTGGCAAACATCATGCAATCTTCACAAGTTTTATAAATGTGAGTTTTGACGATCGTCGAGGATTCCTCCCCCTCATGTCTGATGTGTCGTCCTATCCTTCGAGAGAGGATACTTGGCGGACCGCCTATCATGGTCATCGAGGATAGTTGCGTACCCCCCTCATGTGGAAGTTATCAGGGATATGTCAAATTCTCGAGAGAGTTAGGGGTGTTCTAACGTGACACTACACGATATAGGTGAAGGGGGATAACATCCGGGAATATTTTTCCCAAAGTCTGCATTTTCAGACAGATGAAACAACGGAGGAATATTTTCATGATATAGGGTTTAGGGGTGTTCTTTTTGCTATTGGTTCATTCTTTGAGCTAAATGACCCTGAAATTTACAAGCACGACAAATAAACTCTGAAAAGGTTGAAATTTGGCATGGTGTCATAATTTCACCCACATATCATGTGCTAAAAAATTTAGAGGATTACGGGAAAAACTACATGCACTTTGTGTACAAACTGGACAATCTCTTTTGAAGTATCAGGGTGTCAAACGAAAAATCATTTACTACAAAGGGTTTTCATTTTTTTAACATATTTTAACTCCAGAATTTTTGTGCATTCAGTATGCACCATTCAAATCCACATCATTAATTTTCAACCATTTTCTGACTTCATTTTCTATTTTTCATGCATTTCATGATTTATTTTGAGCTAAAATGACCTTAAATTTGAAAAGCACTGCAAATGAACTCTGAAAAGGTTGAAACTTGACATGGTATCATAATTTCACCCACATAGCATGTGCTACAAAGTTTAGAGGATTACAGGAAAAACTGGATGCACTTTGTGTACAAACTAGACAATCCCATTTGAAGTATCAGGCTTTCGGGCGAAAACTCATCTACAACGAAGAGATTTCATTTTAACATATTTTAACTCCAGACTTTTTCTGCATTCAGTATGCACCATTCAAATCCACATCATCAATTTTCAATCATTTTCTAACTTCATTTTCTATTTTTCATGCATTTCATGATTTATTTTGAGCTAAAATGACCCTGAATTAGAAACGCACTACAAATAAACTCTGAAAAGGTTGAAACTTGGCATGGTATCGTAATTTCACCCACATAGAATGTTCTAAAATGTTTAGAGGGTTACGGGAAAAAACTGGATGCACTTCGTGTACAAACTGGACAATCTCTTTCGAAGTATCAGCGTTTCGGACGAAAACTCATCTACTACAAAGGGATTTCATTTCTTGACATGTAAGTGCAGTGATATTCTAGATGAAAGAAATCATCAGAATAGTTGTGGAGAGAAATTCTTCACTTTTTCTTCGCGTGTGTCCCTTACTTATTGCGTCGTAACCATGGATAATCTTCATCGTTTAGTAGGATGCTTGGGTCAGCCATCACTATGAAGGGAGGAATTTCATGAAACTTTTCATAATCTTCAGACATGTCTATCTTGCCCTCCACTCCCATGATGTCTCTTTTCCTTGAAAAAACTATGTGGCATTTTGGCTCATCGTATGATGTATTCGCTTCCTTATCTTTTTTCTCGGTTTGGTAGACATGTCCTTCACATAGAAAACCCGCGCCACTCATTGGCAAGGACGAATGGTTCATCTGTGTACCCAAGATTATTGAGATCCACTATTGTCATTCCGTACTAAAGGTCTACCTGTACCCCGCCTCCTGACAAATTGACCCATTTGCACCGAAACAAAGGGACCTTAAAATCATGTTCATAGTCAAGTTCTCATATGTCCACTATGTAACCATAATATGTGTCCTTTCCCCTGTTGGTTGCTGCATCAAGGCGAACACCACTGTTTTAGTTTGTGCTCTTTTTATCTTGGGCGATCATGTAAAATGTATTCCCATTTATCTCGCACCCTTGGTAAGTCAATACAGTCGAAGATGGTGTCCTGGCCAATGAGTACAGCTCATCTTCAACAAAGTTGTTACCCATGAGACGTGTTTGCAACCAACTGCTGGAAGTCCTGATGTGTTCACATGTAATCTAGTTGTCAGACTGCTTTGGGTGTTTGGAGCGTAGAATATTCTTGTGTTCATTGACATACGGGGTCACCAAGGCAGAATTATGTAGAACCGTGTAGTGTGCTTGAGCCTAAGAATGTCCGTCCCTACATATTATTGAATCCGCTCCTAGTGTGCCTTTTCTAGTCAGTCTCCCCTCATACCGCGATTGAGGGACACCAATTGGCTTAAGGTCAGGAATAAAGTCAACACAAAACCCAATGACCTCCTTTGTTTATGGCCCATGGAGATGCTTTCTTCTGGCCTAGCATGGTTACGAACATATTTCTTTAAGACTCCCATGAACCTCGCAAAGGGGAACATATTGTGTAGAAATGCAGGACCCAGAATGGCAATCTCGTCGACTAGGTGAACTAGGACTTGCGTCATGATATTGAAGAAGGATGGTGGGAACACCAACTCGAAACTGACAAGACATTGCATTAAATCATTCCGTAACCTTGGTAGGATTTCTGGAGCGATTACCTTCTGAGATATTGCATTGAGGAATGCACATAGATTCACAATGGCTAATCGAGCGTTTTTCGGTAGAAGCCCCCTCAATGCAACCGGGAGCACTTGTGTGATAATCACGTGGCAGTCATGGGACTTTAGGTTCTGGAATTTTTTCTCTGCCATGTTTATTATTCCCTTTATATTCGACGAGAAGCCAGACATGACCTTCATACTGAGCAGGCATTAAAAGAAGATTTCTTTCTCTTCTTTGGTAAGAGAGTAGCTGGCATGACCTTGATATTGCTTTGGATGCATGCCGTCATTTTCGTGCACACGTTGCTGGTCCTCCCGTGCCTGCGGTGTATCTTTTCTCTCCCCATACATGCCCAAGAAGCCTAACAGTTTCACGGAAATATTCTTTGTCACGTGCAGCACGTCGATTGCAGAGCGGACCTCTAGGTGTTTTCAATAGGGCAGGTCCCAAAATGTAGATTTCTCCTTCCACATGGCAATGCATCGACCCTCAGCGTCAGTCAGAACAGATTGTCCGCTAGGACCCTTTGCGAAGATTACATGTAAATCCTCGACCATATCAAGTATGTCATCACCAGTACAGAGTACAGGCTTCTTCTGGTGACCTGCATCACCTCTGAAAACCTTGCCTTTCTTTCTGAAGGCATACTTCGTCAGAAGAAATCGACGATGTCCAAGGTACACATTCTTCTTGCATTTGTCCAAATATATACTTTGGATATCATCTAAACAGTGCGTGCATGCATTGTATCCCTTATTTGTTTGTCCTTAAAGGTTACTAAGAGCATGCCAATCATTGATGGTTACAAACAGCAACGCTCGTAGGTCAAATTTCTCTTGTTCATGCTCATCCCACACACATACACCTTTTCCATTCCATAGCTGTAAAAGTTCTTCAACTAATGGACTTAGGGACACATCATTGTCGTTGCTGGGTTGCTTAGGGCCTTGGATGAGCACTGGCATCATAATGAACTTCCACATCATGCACAACCAAGGAGAAAGGTTCTAGATATATAAAGTCATGGGCCAGGTGCTATGATTGCTTCTCTGCTCCCAAAAGGATTCATGCCATCTGCACTTAAACCAAACCATATGTTCCTTGCGTCGCCTGCAAAGTCCCCCAGTTTCTCTCGATTGTTCTCCACTGCGACCCGTTAGCGGGTGCTCTCAACTTCCCGTCTTTCTTACGGTCTTTTTTGTGCCATTGCAACAACTTGGCATGCTCTTTGTTTCTAAACAGACGTTTAAACCGTGGTATTATAGGAGCATACCACATCACCTTGGCAGGAAGCCTCTTCTTGGGACGCTTGCCCTCAACATCACGAGGGTCATCTCGTTTGATCTTGTACCACAATGCCCCACATACAGGGAATGCGTTCAATTCCTCGTACTCAACGCGGTATAGGATGTAGTCATTAGGGCATGCATGTATCTACTGCACCTCCAATCCCAGAGGGCAGAGAACCTTCTTTGCTTCGTAAGTACTGTGAGGAAATTCATTATCCTTTGGAAGCTTATTATTCATTCTTTTTGTAACTTTTCAAATCCCTTGTCATATAAACCATTCTTTGCCTTCCATTGCAACATTTCTAGTGTGGTACCGAGCTTTGTGTTGCCATCTTCGTAGTTTGGATACAACCCTTTTTTGTGATCCTCTAACATGCGATCGAACTTCAACTTCTCCCTTTCACTTTAGCATTCTCTCTGTGCATCAACAATGACCCGACGAAGATCATCATCGGGCACATCTGGTGCCTCTTGATCTTCAGCCTCCCCCTTTGCAATATCACCATATTCAGGATACATAGGATGATAGTTGTCATCATCCTCTTCTTCTTCGTTGTCTTCCATCATAATCCCTCTTTCTCCATTCTTGGTCCAAACTTTATAGAGTGGCATGAAACCCTTGATCTCAAGAAGGTGGGAGTGAAGGGTTTTCGAGTTGGAGTTATCCCTCGTATTCTCACAAACAGTACATGGACAATACATAAAACTATTCTGCTTGTTTGCCTCAGCCAGTTCGAGAAATTTATGTAGGCCCTCAATGTACTCAGAGGTGCGTCGGTCATCGTACATCCATTGCCGGTTCATCTTCATGCATTAGATAATTAAGTGTATAAAAAACCATTACAGAACATCATGAATAGAAAAGTGACCAAATTAATACAATTTCATCATCACATTAAAACCAAAGTACAATAGTGATCAAGTCTTATAACTGGAAAAATAAATACATAAATTTCATACATAGTTCTCATAGAACAACATACAGCTCTCTAGAGCATCTAATTAAAACATAAAGTGAAACTAACATACAACTATGTAAAACATATAAATGCAAAAACAAATGTGATCATAATCGCAACTAAGATAACAATAGATCCAAAACCATAATGATACCAAGCCTCATTATGAATGGCATATTTTCTAATATTTCTAATCTTCAAGCGCATTGCATCCATCTTGATCTTGTGATCGTCGACGACATCGGTAACACGCAACTCCAATTTCATCTTCTCCTCTTCAACTCCTTTTAGTTTTTCTTTCAAGTAATTGTTTTCTTTTTCAACCAAATTTAACCTCTCAACAATAGGGTCTAATGAAATTTCTGGTTCACATACCTCCTAGATAAAAACATCTATGTCACGTTGGTCGGCATAATTGTTATAAACACTAAATGAAACAAATAGTTATAAAGGAAAATATACCACATCCAAATCATAGACCGGAGGAGAGCCCACGGGGGAGGATACCAAAACCATGGCACTATATAATAACAAACAATAATAAAATGAAGGAAATTATACAAGTATCTATCTAAATCATACAAGTAAAAAAATTCTTTTAAAAAGAAGATAAGAACAAGAGGACCACGGTGGTGCTAGCGACGGCGCGAGCGATCGACGGCGGTGAAGATAAGGTACGGGGACGACACCCTACACATGTGTAGACTCTAAGAAGTTAATTTCAGCTCTAATTACGCGTATAAATCAAAAGTACTCCAACATACACTCCTCCTCAAAAACGCACAAACCACTCTATTTCTAGAGCATTTGAAATGAGCTAAACTAGAAGTGAGAGATGAAACGATGAAGTCACTAACCTTTTAGAACACTTGTGTAGTTGGTGCACTGCCAAACCTAAACAAATCTTGGGGAAAATGTAGCTTGGAGGTCGATCTTGGAGAGGATAAAGCTTAAATGTGGCTGTGGAATTTCATCGAACACCTCATGTGCATAGGAGGTCAGAACACAGAGCAGCAGACCTCCCACAGGCCGGCCGGCCAAAAAACAGAGGAGTGAGCGGGCAGGGGCGAACATATATATAGGCATCTCTTAAGTCCCGGTTGGTGTATAGCACCGGGTCTAAAGGGGTCTCTTTAGTCTTGGTTGGTGGCCAGCGCCAGGACTAAAAGTGATGGGTCAGGAGCGAGGCCCATTAGTCCCGGTTCGTGTCTGGAACCGGGACTAAAGGGGTCAGACGAACTGGGACTGGTTCCTACTGAGGCCCGGCCGGCGCCCTGGCCGCTCGAACCGAGACTAATGCACCCATTGGTCCCGGTTCGTAACAGAACCGGGATTAATGCTCTGATCTGGCCCGGGTCAAAGCCATGTTTTCTACTAGTGCAAAATGCAAAGATAAGCCTCCAACCTTCCATATCCTAGCAAACCGTTGTTTGGCTATGTTTCCGCTTGCTCTGTCCTTCTTATAGCTTTCCTAGTTCCACGTGTAGGTTTTTTCCATGTGAAAATATGGATATCTTGGGATATCACAATATTCTAGCTATTTAATTTAAGGCATCTATACATTTGGTAAAGGGTGGAAGGCTCGGCCTTTTGCCTGGTGTTTTGTTCAACTCTTTCCGCCTTAGTTTCGAGTACCAGTGTTATGTCCTATATTGAGCACTCCTAACATGCTTGGGGTTGTTACGGGGACCCCCTTGATAATTGTTTTTGGGATAAAACACTTCTGGCAAGGCCCAACATTGGTACTAAAATTTTCCCAACATAATATCATTGATCACCTTATGAAGGCATAGAGGGTCACCCCCTCATGGATTAATTCAACATAATATAGGGTGGGCAAGTGTTGATGGTGTTGGACTATATGGGCTACTTACCAAACACAGGAAGATTTGAAGGCCCAGTCTCCAGGATGGAAGCTTTGTGAAGCACGGCTTGCGCTCCATGTTTGATGTAGTAAATAGTCATGTTTATCTCTTTGGCCTATAACCGACCATGTGTAAACCCTACGCATCCTCGACATCTATATAAACCGCAGGGTTTTAGGGTATAGGTAGACCAACTCATCAAGGGTTAGCTATTCGATCTCAAGGTAGATCAAATCTGTAACCCCCCAAATCATCAATACAACAAAGCAAGACTTACGGTATTACCTCCATAGGAGGGCCCGAACCTGGGTAAATCTGTGTCCCCTTCCTCTCCTATTACCGTCGATTCAGGTCTCACAGTTCAGGACCCCCTACCCGAGATCCGCCGGTTTTGACACCGACATTGGTGCTTTCATTGAGAGTTCCTCGATGAGCAAGATGGAATCGGCGTCTTGCCTTGTCATCAACGAATAGGTCCGCAACACGGACGCTTTTGTCCCCGGAAAGATCTTCACCTTCGGCAGCATTGTGCTGCATGCTGATTCCGCTGGCCATCACTAGTAGAAAAAAGACCTTTCGTCCCAAGCATTAGTCCCAGTATGGTTATGAGCCGGTACTAAAGAGGGTATTAGACCCGGTTCGTGCCGGCTCCAATGGCTTGGAGCAGGGCGACCTTTAGTATCGGCTCTTGAGGGATCTTTAGTACCGGTTCGTGTCATGAGCCGGTACTAAAGGGGGCGTGGCAGGCTGTTGGTCAGACTTGGGCCCCGCGTGCCTCTTTAGTACTGGTTGGTGACACCAGCCGATACTAAAGGGCAACCTTTAGTACCGGTTGGTGTCACCAACTGGTACTAAAGACTTCCTATATATATGCTTCGTCCGCAACCGATCGAAGGGGCTCTTATTTCTCTGTTTTCTCCCTTGTTCTTCTTCTTGCTCGAAGCTCATCCTCCATTTTTCCAAGGATTTGTCAAGATTTAAAGGCACCCCATCTATCCAAGTATTCACAAAGGTTAGTGTTGGGGATATGACCCGCCGGAGAGGCTTCGGGTCATGTTATTGGCTCGTGAACCGTCCCAAAGGTGAGTCGTAATATTAAGTGGCCCAAGAGGATAGGCGGCTCACGGTGTGGGCCGTAAGACGGCCCGGACTGAGAAGACCCGGGCGTGCAAGCCGACTCACAGACGGCTTGGACAAGAAGATAGAGAGAGACTCGGTTAGCAATTGTAATGACCCGGATGTTCTAACCTCTTATATAAAGGCAGACCCGGGGCGACTTAGGGGACAGGCAATCGAGAACTAGGTCAAGCTTTTAGCCCCTTGTAATCGATAGACAAGTAATACAAACACAAGCAGGACGTAGGCTATTACCTCGATAAGAGGGACCGAACCTGGGTAAACCCGTGTCTTTCATCCCGACTAACCCCTTTGAGTCCACTTCATTAGCGATGGCCTCGAACCGAAGTCCGTTCACCCGGACATCTGCCGTGATAAAACCACGATAGTTGGCACCCACCGTGGGGCTAGCGCTTGGTGGTGTTGAGTTCTCAAAGGGCTCTCTCCCAGGGCTCGAAGGATACGTGGTTGGAAGGATGAGCAAGAGTCGCCGCGGCCAGCTCTACATCGACGACGCCGGCTGTGGGATTGATGCTGGTTCCGTGGAATATGGATTCCGAGTTCCATTCAGCGGGATCCAGGTTTTCATCGGAAAGGTTTATGGATCTACACCCGGGCCGGACGTCTGCACCAACATCGTCGAGCCGGCTCGGCGTCACCAATCTGCGCATGTTACGCAGTCTGCCCGTGCCCGTCTAGGTCAAAAGCACGTTCTCATGGGCTTCACTCAAGGCATGGACCTGGAAGCATCCGGATCACAGGAAACTCTCGTTTGCTCAAAAGATGAGTCTTCTAGTGGGGAGACAGAATCAGTGTATCGGCTCAGCAACGGTGGCCTTGGGGGCTACAACGACGACTATTATAAGGTAGAGGGCATTGAGGCGGATGCTATGAGACCCTCGGTGCACGTAGCGGTGTTCATGGCAGGATTGGCTTCAGCCCCCGGTGACACGGCTGTAGGAGCCGCCGCAGCAGGTGATAGCCCGTCGCTGCCGGCTCAGGTTCTAGTGGAATTGATGGACGAACTCACAGCTCTCATGGCCACAGAGGTAACCCCGGATAATCAAGCAGCTAG
Organism: Hordeum marinum; assembly: GCA_022496015.1. Lineage (NCBI taxonomy): Eukaryota > Viridiplantae > Streptophyta > Magnoliopsida > Poales > Poaceae > Hordeum > Hordeum marinum. Next base: position 476,129,794 of record CM039678.1, read on the forward strand.
GAATCTAGAGGTGGCATGGATCAAGGGACGGATGGCAGAGGAACGACAAAGGATGGACGAGCTGAAAGCCCAGATGGAGGAAGAAGCGAAGCGTATCAAGGTAGACACTTTTCGACTGGAGCTAGAGCAGAGGTCAGCAGCTACGGTGCACCTGAGGAGGCATCAATCCCGTCTACCAGAACGTTACGAAGCGAGGAACCTTTTTAACACCCCTGGAGCGGGGCGGGTTACGGGTGTGCCGGAGAGCCGCCCGATGGAGCGCCCAGCGACTCGTCCACCCGAGCATAACCAAATCTCACCTAGGGCTTTTCCAACACCCACTACTAGGAAAAGGCATGCTAGTGGCGCACCAGTTTTGCCTACTAATGGCGCATTGGTGGTGCGCCACTAGCACCACACCATTAGAATTAAATACTAATGGCGCACCCCTGGTGCGCCATTAGAATCTGGTGTTCTAATGGCGCACCACGCCGTGCGTCATTAGTATATCCAATAGTGCGCCATTAGTATGCCTCCCAGGGGGCCATATGTACTCGTGTGCTTTGGCATACTAATGGCGCACTAGTGGCTGATGCGCCATTAGAGTCATTTTTACAGTGCGCCATTAGTGTCTTGAGTGGTGCGCCACTAGTATGAATATTAGGAATTTTTTTCTTTTCTGATATTTTCACAGGTTACAAAATATATTATTAGACAGAATTTAGACAACACCACACAACAACATGATATTCATCGAATACAATAGAATATTAGTCTCCGAATACAAATCATCATATTAGTCTCCGAATTCAAAAGACCGAACAAAGATAGAACATTACAAGTCTCGAGACCGCGAGTAGCGAGTTTGTCTTCACATTACAAGTCGATATCGATCATCTAAACTACCATCACATAGAAGAGAGCTGCGGTCAGCACGATGAGCATAATCCCGATGAAACTGGTCTTCATCCGGTTCCTCCAACGCTCCCTGCTCTCTCCCGCTAGATAGCGCGCGTATCTAGATTCCGCCTCCGCCCCTACTTTCATATGGATGAAAAGGCCACAGACCATATGGTCCTCTGCTTTCATATGGACAAAAATCAGCTCAACTTATGTGAGCTTCCATTCCAGATCTAATAGGTCACCCAACAAAAAATAATCAATAGTTTTAGCTGAAAAAAATTCATGGATTGCTGTTAACTGAAAATTAGTGAAAGAAACTGTTGCTGATCATGGATTACTGTTAATTAAAAATGATCATGGATTGCTTTTGGTCTTTTTGTTGGGGTTAACTATCATTTTCAAAGCATTATACTTGTCTTAGAACTTTGGACTAGGGTTATAAAATCCCCAGGACTTGGGTCCCTCATTCCTTGTGCAAAATAGAAGTGCTCGTACTGGGAAAAATACGCTAGATAAATTAAGAAGCGTGTAGCACACAGCTGCCATAATAACTTGTACTATCCTACTAAAGTAGATTCCCAAGGATAATTTAGTCTTACATGGCCTAACTGATTTTAGCAAAGGGAAGTGTATGGACAGAAAAAAAGGTAAGAATGATCATCATATATCTATGCCTCCCATGGATATGTATTACTAAACTAGCAATATCCTTCCCGAGCACATGCCTTGGAGCTTTCAAAAAAATAACCAAATGTGCCCCCGAGACTGAAAAGATACCTCGGTGGTTGCAAGATAACTACGTTCACGAGGATGGCAAGGCTTCTATGGGTCGGTCGGCGCACTTCCTGGTAAGATATGCAGAGGAAACTATAATGAGAGGAACGGACATAGCTAATTATGAATGGGAGACTTTGCTGCAAGGCCATCAGAATGATACAACATTGTTGAGACTGCTAGTTTAATAACCAAAAAATGGAGGTGCTTTGCTTCTTTAGCAACTTGAATCTACTGTTCTGTGATTTCGAGTTCTAAACTACCAAGACTGGTAAAGCATAACAACATTACTGAAAAATAACCTGGTTTTGTTATATCCAATGTAAATGCTATTACCTGCAGTATAGATACTTTCGAATGGATAATAGAGAGGAGAGACATCGAGAACTTTTGACAAGAACACCACATTATCTGACTCCAATCGGTCAAGCTGGATCATGAAGCCATCGAGAACTGTCGACAAGAACACCACATTATTTCCCTCAGCATATCCTAGAATCCTTAGGGGCGCTCTCCCATTATGTAAATTCAGGGAAAGTAGTTTGTCCAGTTCAATAGTTCTTCCCAGCACCCATGGAGCAGCACCATCACAATCGGTCTTCCTCTTCCATAATTGGCCGCTGAATTGAGATAGAAAGAGGAAGCCAAGCCCACCATCATCTGCCCGCATAACCGAGTACTCGTACTCTCTCCAAGGATCCATATCCACCCGGATCCCTACCACAGCTACCTCTGCCTCTTCAGATCAAACTCGATAATTCGAACTAAATTCCCATTAAGCGCCCAATAAAGGAAATCTCCAACCAGCACACCGGGCTTGACCATGAAAACCATGGTGGGGTCTAAATGCAGATAAGGCACAAATGGAAACGCTGTTGAGACAAGATTACCCCAGCTGTCGGCCAAACTTGCTACAATTGCACCTCATGCCAGAAGACAAGGGAGGAAGGGAGGAGAGAGGAGAGAGGAGGGAGGGAGGAGAGAGGAGAGAGGAGGGAGGAAGGAGGCCCGTACCTTGCAGTAAACAGGATGGCGGCAATGGCGACCAGGGAGGAGGAGGCGACCAGGGTGGCGGCGATGGCGACCAGGGTGGCGGCGATGGAGAGCAGGGTGGCGGCGATGGCGACCGGAGATGGGAGAGGAGGTGGATCTGGCATGAGGGAGGGATGAAGGGGTCGGGGGAGTTAGTTAGCTAAAGATTTCATTAGAATATTTTTTTTCACATTCTAATGGTGCACCGCTCGGGGGTGCGCCATTAGAATATTTTTTTCACATTCTAATGGCGCACCGTTCGGGGGTGCGCCATTAGAATATTTTTTTCACATTCTAATGACGCACCGCTCGGGGGTGCGCCATTAGAATATTTTTTTCACATTCTAATGGCGCACCGCTCGGGGGTGCGCCATTAGATTTTTTTTTTCACATTCTAATGGCGCACCCCCGAGCGGTGTGTCATTAGAATGCTATTTTTTAATATTTTTTTATAAGAACAGTAATAATTTTTTATAAAAACAGTAATATTTTTTTTATAAAAACAGTAATAATTTCCGTCATCTACCCGCTTCTTCTCCTCCCTATCCGCGTGCCAACGCAGGAGCTTTGCTACCTTAGGGTCCGCGAAATACCGCTGCAGACGAGGAGTGATCGGAAAGTACCACACCACTTTTCGAGGAGCTTTATTCCTCTTCTTGTATCGAGTGATGCCGCACACTGGACATATGGTAGACTCCGCGTGCTCGTCCCGATAAATGATGCAATTGTTCATGCACACATGGTATTTCACGTGTGGTAAATCCAGAGGACACACGATTTTCTTCGCCTCCTCAAAACTGGTCGGGCACCTGTTCCCCTTGGGAAGACGTTCGTGCCAGAATGACATGTTCTCGTCGAAGCATGCGTCGGTCATTTTGTGTTTTACCTTCATCTCCAGAGCCATGAGCATTACTTTCAGGCGGGTATCCTGGGGCCTGCATCCTTCATACAATGGAGTAACCGCGTCTATCTCCAGTTGATCCAGCTTGGCTTTCTCTCGGGCGGCAGCTCTTGCATTATCCGTCTGCTTGAGAAGCAGCTCTTGAATATGAGGGTCCTGCACCCGGCCTCCATCGTCGTCTGCTCCGGCATCTTCATCTTCATGATCATGCCCTTCGTCTTGATCTTCCTCATCATCATGTACGACGTCTTCTACATGATGACTGCGTACAGCATCACCCTCGTGATCATGTCCTGGAGATTCTTCGTCTTCTCGCCCGCCCTCGCCGCGGTGGTTGTCTTGCTGCCCTTCCTCATTTCTTGCCCGGCCCCCATGAACGACTTCATAGTCATCTTCATCACCTTGCCACCGATAGCCATCCATGAAACAATGCAAGAGCAGGTGGCCCGCACCTCCCCGGATTCTGGGTCCGCAATAAGGCTCTTCAGCTTGCATCTTCGACACGGACATCTTATCTCCGTCTCGTTCTTTTGAAGCATCTCGGCCTTCGCGGAGCTCAAAAACCTATTCACGATGCCTTCGGTCATCGTGCGGACCATGGTCGCCTACGGGGTAGAGCAAAACGATATTTTAGAACCAAGAAAAAAATTTGGCATGACTTTCTCTAAAAATAGGACCAAAAATAATGCATAGTGCCAAAATTCTCGCCGAAACGCAAATGAATCAACATTCCGGCAAAATATTGGCAACTATCGCATTTCAAATACCGGTACCTGCAAACACAAACATATATGCAACACCACAAACATATGCAACACCACAAACATACATAGATCTAGCAAGGCCATAAAAAGTGCATGTGCACGTTGTTGGAGCGAGCTAGGGAGAAAAAAGTAGATCTACAACATAAAGATTGCTTTCCCCTTACTTACCTATCAAAAAAAGGTAATTTAACCACTTAATTTTGATGAATCTATGGTGCAAATGAGGTGAGGAGGAGGAGGCAGCCGACACAAGCTTGGAGGAGGAGGTGGAGAGAATGAAGTGGGGAAAGTGAGTGTGTAGGTGTGGCTGTCCAAAATATCTAACTGGCCCCAGGTTACTAATGGCGCACCACCTATAAATGCGCCATTAGTAACCCTGGTTACTAATGGCGCACCAGCTGGAGGTGCGCCATTAGAATGTTTGCAAAAAAATAAATAAAAATAAATTGTTACTATTGGCGCACCGTGGGTCTGGTGCGCCATTAGAGTCTACCACACTAATGGCGCACCGACTCATGGTGCACCATTACTATATAGTAGTGGCGCACCACACGTCTGGTGCGCCATTAGTGGCCATATCATCTATAGCCCTTTTCCTAGTAGTGACCGGCGGGTCATTATTCTAACCCGGCCGAGAATATGGTAGCAGCGGCCGCCCGGCTTGAGACAATCCCCATCCCAGATGAGGCACCCTTTGCGGAGGAAGTGCGGAATGCCATTGGATATTTACAGACGGCCATGGCCCAGCAAGAGAAGTATACGCACAGCCGGAGCTGGGTTCACTCTACCCCGCTCCCGAGTCGAAGTTTCAGCCGGCGTTATGAGTCGCCAGCGGGTTCCAGCAGTCACCCGCGCCACGGACCCCCGGAGGACAATAGGGCGGCTCTAGATGCACAAGCCGTCATGGACCAGGCGGGGGACAGGCGAGAGGCGGAGATAGCTGCAGCCCGTCCAGAGCCGGCGCTTTCCATGTCAATGGGAGTAGTTAGTACCAGAGCTGTAGGGGTGCCATGTTTAACTCCGGCTCTGAGGAGTGAACGACTGCCCAAAGACTTTAAGGGGCCTCGAAAGGTTTCGAATTACACAACAGATCTACCCCCGAAGGCGTGGGTTGAAAGTTATGAACTGGCCATGGAGATGCTGGATGTCAGTGAGGCGGTATGCGCAAAATACTTCATCATGATGCTTGAGGGTCCGGCCCATACATGGCTGAAAGGTCTACTGCCTAACACGATAAGCTCATGGGCGGAGATGAGAACAAAGTTTATTAAGAATTTCCAGGGGACCTGTAAGCAGCCTATGACTATTGTCGATCTAGTCCACTGTGTTCAACAGGAGAATGAGTCGGCCTGTCATTGGGTCCGACGGGTGTCGACCAATATTCACTCTTCAGAGCAGATCACGGCAGCTCAAGCGGTGCTTATCTTAGAGAAGAATTGTCATTTTGTTCCATTGAAGCAGAAGCTCGGCCGGCTCAAGTGCACATGTTAGGATATGGGAGAGCTCATGATGGCCTTGACGAAGTATGCCCACTCAGATAACACCAAAGATCCGAGTTCGGATGATGAGAAAGCCAATCAAGGGAATAAAAACAATCAAGCAAAAGGTTTTGCGAACAATGGGAATCAGAATAAGTGGAAGAACGCTGATGGCGGATCCCAGCTAGTGGCAAATACCAACACAGGACAGAATCATCCCAAGGCGGGTGGAAGATTCCGGCCAAGGAACAGGGGCCCCTTTAATTTAGAGGAGGCGCTTAGGAAGCCCTGTCCGGAGCACATCATGCGTGGGGTGATTGCTTTATCATGCAGAGGTTCAAAAACCAGCATTCCCAACCGCATAATAACCAGGGCGGTGGCCCGCCCGGCGGCTCAAGGCACGGCAGGTCAGGGGCTGGATTCGGCGCTGGCGGTTCAGGAAACGGGCATCCGGGTCAGAATAACCAAGGGAGGCACCAACAGCCTCCCGGCAACAATGGCAATAACAACAATCAGCAGCAGCGCAATCAGTCCGGGTTTCAGAGTAACCCGAAGCAGCTCAGTTCTGGGCAGTATCACGTATTTACGACCGGTCACAGTAAGCGAGATGAGAAGTTGCGGAGGCAAGCGGTTAATACGGTTGCTCCGGCTCTCCCGTGATATTTGCCGTGGTTTGAATATGATATAATGTGGAGCCAGGAGGATCACCCGCCGCGGGTGGATGACCCGGGCCGGCTGGCTCTGGTTGTGGCCCCTCAGGTGAATGGCTATATGGTGAATAAAGTGCTCATGGACGGAGGTAGCAGCATCAACATCCTTTACTATGACACTTTTCGGCGGATGAAGTTTCTTGACAAGGATCTTAAACCTTCCTCCACTGTCTTTCATGGTGTGGTCCCGGGTAAATCAGCATACCCGGTGGGCCGGATATCATTGAAGTAGCTTTTGGTGATGAGCATAATTACAGGGGTGGAGTCTTTGTGGTTCGAAGTGGTCAAAATCAAAAGTCCCTATAATGCGTTATTTGGGAGGCCGGCTTATGCTAAATTTATGGCTAGGCCTTGTTATGTTTATCTGCAACTCAAAATGCCTGGCTTAAATGGCACAATTACCGTTCACGGTAACAGGAAAACGGCTCTTGAGTGTGAAGAAGGAGATGCGGCTTATGCAGAGTCTAGTTGTGCTCAGGAGGAGCTGAAATTTTACAAGGAGAACGTTGATCCAGAGGATATGACCCCGTTCAAGAAGCCTACAACAGAAGTTGAGCCTCCACTCAAGTTTTCAGCGGATGATACCAAGGCAGTAGATTTCAATCCGGGTGATTCATCCAAGCAGTTCATCATTGGGGCTCACATGGATCCCAAATAGGAAAGAACGCTCATCGAATTCATCCATGAGAATCGGGACATCTTTGCATGGAAACCTTCTGACATGCCGGGTGTACCGAGAGAGTTCGCTGAGCACAATCTTAATTTGGATCCAAAGTTTAAGCCGATCAAAAAATTTCTACGGCGGTTCAACGAAGAGAGACGTAAAGCTATTGGGGAGGAAGTTGCTCGGCTCTTGGCCACAGGCTTTATAGTGGATGTTTTTCACCTGGAGTGGTTGGCTAACCTGGAGCTAGTACTAAAAAAGAACAGCATGTGGCGTATGTGCATAGATTACACAGACCTTAACAAGGCTTGTCCGGCTGATCCTTTTGCGCTCCCTCGTATCGATCAAATTATTGATGCAACAGTCGTATGCGAAAGTTTATGCTTCCTGGACGCTTATTCAGGGTATCATCAGATCAAAATGGCAACAAAGGATCAGGAGAAGACGGCATTTATTACACGTTTTGGGGCGTTCTACTATGTCTCCATGCCTTTCGGGCTCAAGAGTGCCCAGGCGACTTACCAACGTTGTGTGCAGAATTGCCTCCATAGTCAGATTGGCCGAAATGTGCATGCTTACGTAGACGACATCATGGTTAAGTCCAGAAAGAAGGAAACTCTTTTAGAGGATTTGAAGGAAACCTTTGATAATCTTTTGGGTCTATAAGATGATGCTTAACCCGACGAAGTGTGTCTTTGGTGTTCTAGCAGGAAAACTCTTGGGTTTCTTGGTCTCTGAGAGGGGCATTGAGGCTAACCCGGATAAGATCAAGGCCATCACTTCTTTGGGTGAGCTGACGTGTACTAATGATGTTCAGCGCCTTGCAGGGAGGATTGCTACATTGAGCCGCTTCATAAGCCGGCTTGGGGAGAAAGCTATTCCTTTATACCAGATGATGAAGAAGACACACAAGTTTAAATGGAGCGCAGCAGCGGCCGAAGCACTTGAAGCTCTTAAAAAGTAGTTGACTGAGCCTCCAGTGTTAGCCACTCCGGTTGAGAAAGAGCCTTTGCTCCTTTATGTGTCGGCTAACAACATAGCGGTCAGTGTGGCAATTGTGGTTGAGCGCAAGGAGGCAGGGAAAGAGTATCCTATGCAAAGGCCGGCTTATTACATCAGTGAAGTTTTGGCAGAATCTAAACAGAGGTATCCGCATTGGCAGAAGTTGGTATACGGAGTTTTCATGGCCAATCGCAAGTTAAAACATTACTTTTTGGGGCACCAAATAACAGTGGGCAGTTCTGCCCTGTTGGGGGATATCATTCAAAATAGAGAGGCTACAGGGAGGATTGCTAAGTGGGCCTTAGAGCTGAGTCCTTTTGGCATCAAGTATGTTCCTCGTACAGCAATTAAGTCTCAAGCTTTGGTGGATTTCATAAATGATTGGAATGAATGTCAAGCCCCGGAAGAGAAGCCGGATAACACGTATTGGACTATACACTTTGATGGATCCAAGCAACTAGAAGGGTCCGGGGCAGGAGTTGTTCTCACCTCCCCCAAGGGTGACAAGTTTTTTTATGTGCTCCAGTTAATGTTCCCTTGTACTAATAATGCAGCTAAGTATGAAGCGCTACTCCATGGTCTCAGAGTTGCTAAAGAGATGAGTTTAAGCTGGGTCAGGTGTCTAGGCGGCTCAGATTTGGTGGCTCAGCAAGTTTCAGGCACTTGGGACTCCAAGGATCTGCGGACGGCGGCTTACCGACATGCGGTTGATGTCATTTCCGGTCATTTCAAGGGGTACCAGGTGGATCACATTGATCATCGCAGGAATGAGGCGGCTGATGCCTTGTCACGGTTAGGTTCTCAATGAAAGCCGGTACCACCTAATGTCTTTCTGGATGTATTGCATCATCCGACTGTCAAGCTACCTTCTGAGGAGGATCTGGCTATTCCTGACCCGGAGGCGGAATTGGTGGTGGCTCTCCATGCTACCCCAGACTGCACTATTCCTTATTTGGCGTATCTGACACGCGGCAAGTTACCTCAAGAGGAGGATCTGGCCAGGAAGATCACTCCGCATTCTAAGTCTATGACGATTGTAAATGGTGAGTTTCATAAGTGTAGTGTGACGAGTGTCTTTCAGCGCTGCATCTCACCAGAGGAGGGCCGGCAAATATTAAGTGAAATTCATGCTGGCGACTGTGGGCATCACGCTGGGTCAAAATCTTTGGTGGCTAAAGCTTTCCGACATGGGTTTTTCTGGTTGACGGCTCACAAGGATGCAGAGGACTTAGTTTGCAAGTGTGACGGCTGTCAGAAATTCGGCCGGCGTGCTCACGTTCCGGCTCAAGAGTTGAGGATGATACCAATCACTTGGCCGTTTGCGGTCTGGGGGCTTGATATGGTAGGACCTTTCAAGTGATCTAAGGATAAGAAAACGCACCTTCTGGTGGCGGTTGATAAATTTACTAAGTGGGTAGAGGTAGAGCCGGTCAGTAAATGTGACGCAGCTATGGCGGTTCAATTTATTAACAAGCTGATTTATCGTTTTGGTTACCCACACAGTATTATTACAGACAATGGGACAAATTTATCCAAAGGAGCTATGAAAATGTTCTGTGAGAAAGAGCATATCCGGCTTGATGTTTCAACTATGGCACATCCATAGTCTAATGGTCAGGCAGAGCGAGCCAATCAGGAAATTTTGAGAGCTGTCAAGCCATGGCTCATGGTTCCTTTGAAACGGACACCCGGATGTTGGGTTGAGGAGTTGCCTTCCGTCTTATGGAGCATCAAAACTACACCTAACAGATCTACAGGTTTTACACCTTTCTTCATGGTGTACGGTGCTGAGGCGGTTCTACCCAGTGACATCCGGCACGACTCACCAAGGGTGGCGGCTTATCTTAGGACGAACAATGAGGTAGCTCGCAAAGAGGCGTTGGACGCCTTGGATGAAGCACGAGAGTTAGCAGCAGCCAGGACGGCCATTTATCAACAAGACCTGCGACGCTATCATAGCCGCAGGGTAAAGACCCGGACGTTCCAGGAAGGTGACCTGGTGCTCCGGTTGATTCAAGACCAATCTGGAATGCATAAGTTATCTCCACCATGGGAGGGGCCTTTTGTGGTCAGTAGGAACCTTAACAATGGGTCATATTACCTCATGGATGTCAGAGATGAGTCGGAAACCGCGGGACAAGAGACGTTGCGGCCCAGGAATATCGCACATCTGCGACCGTACTTTACTTAACAGGGGTTGAAATCCGCTATCATTGTATATATCATGAGAACACGAGTAAAAGCTAGCATCCTTACACAAGACTGGGGCCTCCTCTCTTATGTACACCTTTGTGCAATCAAGATAAAATCTTCCGGTTCAATTTTTTTTTGAGTTGAAGAGGGTTATTCGCCATCAAAACGACTGGTCTTCGGCTTTATGCCCTATCTAGCGCTGTGGCAAGGAGGCTTCTTGCCTTCGGGTATAGCTTACTTCTCCCTTGCACAGCTGGCTTTATGCCCTATTAAACACTGTTGCAAAGAGGCTTCTTGCCTTCGAGTATAGCTTACTTCTCCTTTGCACAGCCAGCTGTCATTAAACTGTCGCAAGGAGGCTTCTTGCCTCTGGGTATAGCTTACTTATCCCTTGCACAGTTGGCTTTGCGCCTAGTTTGGTTACATTAAGCGCTGATTGTAACGGAGGCTTCTTACCTTTTGGTATAGCTTACAGTGCCCTAACACAACAGCGTGTGTACCAAATTCCAATTGCTTATCAACTGCGGCCAGCAAAGGGGGCTTCTTACCGACGGGTATTGCTTATCTCACCCTAATGGCCGGCTTTATGCCACTTCCGGTTACTTATTAACCGCGGTTGTCGAAGGGGGCTTCTTACCGACGGGTTTGCTTATCTCACCCTAACAACCGGCGTTTACGCCAAAATTCAGTTGCTTATCAACTGTAGCTGTTGAAAGAGGCTTCTTACCTTCAGGTATAGCATACTTCTCCTTTCAAACAGCCGGCTTTATGCCGTCTTAGGCTAGTTATTAGCCGCGATTGTCGATGGAGGCTTCTTGCCTTGGGGTATATCTTACATCTCCCATTGACAGCCGGTGTTCACTATATTCTTACCAGTCAATCTCGCCTAGAGACCCTGAGCTGGTTCAAATAATTGACGGCCAATCTCGATAGAGACCCTGAACTGGTATGAGTTTAATCGTTCGGATCCACGCAGAAGAGCCTTCATATGAGTTTTTTGAGGAAGGATCATCATCACGTATGGTATCATGCCGGCTTATCAAAGCCGGGCAATTATAAGTCCCGGGTTGCCGCAGGCGAAACTACCCGGCACTTGGGGGCTACACAGCCGAACTCTCTTCAAAGGTTCCGGCTCATCAATAGCCGCAGTTGTCGATAGAGGCTTCTTACCATCAGGTATAGCTTACATTATCCTAAAGACAACCGGCTCTTTAATAACTCCGTCTGATGAAAGCCGGAGCCATGTGGCTTTGGTCAACAAAATTTAAGGTCTCAAAGAGATTGTCCGGCTTTAATATTCTGGAGAAAGGAATGGCGTCTTAAAAGACAGGCCCCTCATCATAAAAAAATCAAAGGTATATCTCTGAAGAGCCGGCAACACATTAAAACATAGAGAGGTGCAAATATATATGGCCACCAAGTGGCAGAGTCATGGTTACTCTATTACAAAAGATACTCTCAGAAAGAGCAAAAGCATTGTCAGCCACCCATGGCGGGTCATTACATAAGTCTGTGTTTAGAAAGGCTAAGAGATTACAATTTAGTTGTTGGCGGCTCATCCTGCTCCGAGTCTTCTGCTGGCTTTATCTGAAGATTGCCCAAGTCCCAGTTACAGTCAGCCAGAGCAGCAAATGACCCCTCAAGGAACGGAGACACGTCAAGCTCACAAGGAAAGAGATCCTTACTGTGGGCGGGTGTCAGGTCTTTCCACTCATAGAGTGGCCCGCGGATTCTCTTATCCTCTATGTCGGAAGCCGCTTGATAGGTGCTTAAATAAGCTTCATCCGCCAGAAATAGAGGCCAAATAGCGCGACTCTTTGACGCACCAGGTATAGTCTTCCTCGGTGAAATCTGAGCCATCATCTCTTTTAGATGGATAGCCATCCATCATTTAGGCCGGCGTTAGCTCGGGAGCAAAGGCAAGTGCCCGGCTCAAACCGGCAACGGCTCCTTGGCGGAAGGCGGACTTCTTGAGCTCTTCAATCTGCTTAGGCATTGTAGAGAAGAGTTCCAAGACCCCTTTCAGAGTAGTGGGGATCTTCTCCTTGTACTGCACGCCCTTGATTGTGAAGATGGCGCCACAGTATAACTGCTCTGCAAAAGTATAAATGGCCTTCAGTGGCAGAAGGCTATCAAAAGCCAACTGCCGGCTCCTAGGACCTGGATGAGTCGGATAAAAATTAATGAGCCGCCAGTTTTCTTAATAGCAATGCTAAAAAGGACAAAGTGAAGAAGAAAGCTTACCAAATAGGGCAGCTGACATCTTTGCCATATGTTGTTTCAGACCTTGAAGCTAATCTGCCACGGCTGTAAGCCGCTGTTCAGCATCGTCCGCTCGCTTGGTTAAGGTGGCCTTTTCAGATTCAGCCGCCTCTTTTAAAGAGGTGAGCTCGGCGGTAACACTGGCCAGTTCTTCTGCGAGAAGCCGGCATTTTTCATCCGCGATACTTCGAGCTTCTTGCTGAGCTGCCAAGTTGGCCTTCAGATTCGTCAGCCGAGACCCGGCTTCATTCAAATGTTCCTATAAATACATCAAAATACAGGATAAGCCACCAAAATGCAGGACGAGTGTGAAAAGCAAATACAAGTCTCAAACAGATTGCAAGCAATATATTTGACACTTGGGGGCTAATGTATATTTGATCATGCAAGTATGCAGTTCCGGTTCATTTCCTTCGAAGTTGATCCGACTCAACTTGATCAAGTTTGACCCGGCCCTTGGGGGCTACGATTACATCTTCAAGTTGTCTACATTACAGGCCCGACTCAAATATAATCTGAGACGGTCCTTGGGGGCTACGATTGGCAGTTCACTCTACTTACAGTACAAAGCTAAAGGCAATTTTAAAGGAATTTGACATGGCAATCTCTGCAAAAGGTCACAAAAAGACCCGGCTCAACGATTCAATACGTTAAGTAGGATCTTGGGGGCTAAGAAAGGATATAGTAAAGAAGGAAAAGTACCTCATATTTTGTCTTCATGGAAGAGATCAACCGAAGTTCCAAATCCCGGCTGGTAGTAACCCGGTTTATGTACCCATCGTGTAGCTCTTCAACGGTCATCTTCTCGCATGAGGAATCGAAGTTCAGTTTCTTTGAAGCTTCAGCCGGCTCTGTATGTTTGGTCAACACATGAGCCAGAGGCGTTTGATGACCAGATCCTGTGATAATAACATCCGGGGTGTCAGGGGTCTTGGCAGGAGTTGCCGGTTTAGAAGGAGCCCTTGGAGGGCTCTCCATGATGACATCTTCATCGGCCGGCTCAGCGGAGGCAGCCGACCAGTTTTCTTCTGGTTGAGTTTATTCCGGTTGCTCGGGCTCTGGCTCTTCAATAACTAGGCCGGAGGAGGGCTTGTTGGCCTTGCGGTGTTTAGCTTGAGCACTGCAAAAAAAAGAAGAATCAGCAGTTGAAGATATTGCTATCATAGTAACAACCGGATATTCAGATGCTTACAACGGATTAATCTTGGGCGGTGGTATGATTGACTCTGAAGAGTCGCCAGAGGAAGGAGATTTCTGCAAAAATAAAACATAAAGGTGAAGAGAGTATCAAGTTTACAAAGGAAAGATAAAGGAAAAGAAGGGGTTTAAACCTCGGCGGGGCGTTTCTTGGGAGCCAGAGAGTTTGGCAACCCGGACATGAGCTCGATAGAGCTGGTGCTTTGAGTCTGTCGACGCTCGATTTGCTGTTGCTTTTTCAGGAGGAAATCGGGAGCCAGATAAGCAAGAGGGTGAGAAAGAGGAACATTTCTGATAACCCGCCGCAGCTTTCGGGGGATGAAACATTCTGAGCCGGAGGAAAAGTAATTTACCTCAGGAGCATTGGCACGGCTGGTTTCTACTTCATCCTGTGAATAAGGTAAGTGTTAAAATAGGAAGGTAAAAGATTAAACGAGATAGTTGAAACTTTACCTCTAAGCTGGATGATGATGGCGGGTCAAACAAATTATCTTGAGGGACATGTTTTTTAGCCTTCTTAGTTGGGACCTTCTTCCTGGATTTCTTTGGAGGAGCAACATATTCCCTCTTCCAGAAGTCTGAGTCGGCCTATAAGAGTGACCCGGAGAGTGAATATTAAGTTATAAAAGTGCAAACAACGTCTAAGAGACGGAAGAGAAGAGATTAAACTTACATTAGGAGCCGGATTGTTGGCACTCAAAGGTGCCAGGCCAATTTCGCGGCATGATCCGGAAGCTTCATGAACAAGGCTCCGGATGGCGAGGGTGATGTCATTCTCTGTCAATGTGGATCGGCTGAAGCATAATGAGCTATCATACTTGCCTTTATACTCGCACATGAGCCGACTTCTATAGCTCAAAGGCATAATCCGCCACGAAATCCAGCAGCGGATCAGGTCCAGCCCGATTAAACCGTTGGCCATGAGAGCCTTGATTTTGGCATGGGCCGGCTCATATCTTGCGCGTTCTGAAGCTGATAGCCGGTTAGGAAGCTCTGATGTTGTTGCGACCCGGGAAGGACGATAACCCGGGAAAGGACGCTCGTTTTCAGGAGAGGTGTCCTTGCAATAGAACCACGTCCTGTTCCAGTCCTTGGGGTGACTCGGCATCTGTGTAGCCAGAAAGATGATATCCCTACGCCGTTGTATGGATATGCCTCCAAGTTCTAGGCTCGGGCCGACTTTCACTTGAGTTTGCCGGTTAGCATAAAAGAACTCCCGAAAGAATCCCACCGACGGCTTGATTTTAAGGTAAGCCTCACAGAGCACTTGGAAATTGCATATGTTTGAGATGAAAATGGGGGCCAAGTCTTGCGGGTGACGCTTATAACAGTGAAGGACGTCCCGAAAGAATTTGGAGCCGGGGGGCACAAACCCTCGTTCAATATGGTCAGAGAACACCACCACTTCACCTTCTTGAAGTTTGGGCCGCGTATCATCACCTGGGACCCGCCAGCTAATGGCTTCCTTAGGAGGAAGAGTACCCGCGTGAACAAAATCCGACAAAAAGTCCTCCGTAATGCATGACCCAACCCAGTTGCATGAGTTGGACGCATGAGACATGTTGGCGGCTTAAGTGCTGTGCAAGATAAAAGGCACGATGAGTTGAAACGCAAGCAAATATTTTTGACGGCTTAAAAGTTTAAGGGCTCTATAGATAAAGTGGAAGACCCGGCTGATAAGAGCCGGAGGAGCTTGGCGACTCAACAGGGAAAGGGAAGATCAAAAAATTGACTAAGTCCCAAAAAACAGATTCTGCAAGATGTCACTATATCTACGGATCTACAAAAGCAGAGAAAATAAATTTTATTTCTGACCTAGCGATGAGCAGCGGAGGAAAAAGAAAAGGACTGGGGCCATCGAGGCCCGTGCATTACGAGCGACCGGCCCGCATGCGGCGGCGGAGCAAGAGCACATCCTAAAGACGTTAGCAGCGGCGAGATGCACTAGCGATAACGATGCTGGATCCCAAACGACGGCGGCGGAGCATCTGTGAAAACCCTTCTATGGCGGCGACCATCTAGGGAGCAGGAAAATTTACCGGAGACGGTGCGGTAGAGGCGGACGGATCTCTAGTACATTCAGGGTGATGCAGCGGCCAAGGTCGGGGACGATGTACGGACGACGTTGGCGCAGAGCTCGAAGGCGCTAGGGCGGCGACAGGAAGAAGACGAAGAAACAGAGGCACGGGCGGGAGAATGGAAACCCCGACCTGCACGGGTCATATTTAAAAGGGGGTTAAGGAAGGCGCGAAAATCTAGGCGATGACACCGTTCGACCGAGGCGGACGCCTCGATTCTCGGGGCGACAGTTAAGTGAAAGATTTGGTGACACGTCAGCAGATCTCATTACGTCACGCCGGGTCATTTCCGAGCGACTCGCCAAAAGTGGAAGAGAAGGATAAAGTGAGCAAGCCCAGTTCAACCTGGGGCCTAATGCTAGGGATATGACCCGCCGGAGAGGCTCCGGGTCATGTTATTAAGTGGCCCAAGAGGATAGGCGGCTCACGGTGTGGGCCATAAGACGGCCCGTACTGAGAAGACCCGGGCGTGCAAGCCGACTCACAGACGGCTTGGACAAGAAGATAGAGAGAGACTCGGTTAGCAATTGTAACGACCCGGATGTTCTGACCTCTTATATAAAGGCAGACCTAGGGTGACTTAGGGGACATGCAATCGAGAACTAGGTCAAGCTTTTAGCCCCTTGTAATCTATACGCAAGTAAAACAAACACAAGCAGGACGTAGGCTATTACCTCGATAAGAGGGGCCGAACCTGGGTAAACCCGTGTCTTTCCTCCCGACTAACCCCTTTGAGTCCACTTCATTAGCGTTGGCCTCGAAGTGAAGTCCGTTCACTCGGACATCTGCCGTGATAAAACCACGACAGTTAGCAACTTTGCTCCTTCGTCTCGCATTGCTAGATTAGATTGTGGTATGCTATAAAGATATTTGATTTCTGGGTTTTAGCTAGGTTTTCGAGGAGTGATCATTATGTGGGAGTTTATTTGATTTGTATGCAATTTGAGCTCAAATTAACTTGTTAGGTTGCATATGTGTAGGTGTGGTTTATTTGGTGCCTTCCCATCCCCGTCCTAACAACCGTCGATCGTCCGCACCGTCTCGTCGCGGCATCGGCCACCTTGGTGAGCCTCTTGTTCTTCTTAAAACCTTTTTGTTAAAAAATTACTTGTATGATTTAGATAGCTATGTGTACGATTTATTTACTTGTAATATTGTTAGTTATTCTATAGTGTCATGGTTATGGTATTCGCCCACGTCGGCCCTCGTCTAGTCTATGATTCAGATATGGTATGTCGTTATCTTTTATAACTATTTCACATCTCATCTAATGTATATGACAATTGATTATGCCACCAAATTGACGTAGCTGTTTTTATCTATAGAAAGTAGTTGAACCAGAAATTCCAACCGACTATGCAATTCTGCTTGAGAAATTAACACAAGCTGAAAAAGAAATTGATCATTCGAAAGAATGATTGAAAAGAACTAAAGAGGAGAAGATGGGATTGGAGTTGCATGTTGTCGATATCGTTGATGATCACAAGAACAAGATGGCTGGAATGTGCTTGATGCTTGGAAAGATTAGAAAATATGCCATTAATAAAGAGGCTTGGTATCATTATGCCGTTGGCTCAATTGTTACATTAGTTGCGATTATGATCGCATTTGTTGTTGCATTTACATGTTTTAGATAGTTGTATGTTGTTTTATGAGATGTATGTATGAACTATAAGTATCTATTATTTGCAGTAATAAGATTTGGTCACTGCTAGCTCAACCTTGGTTGTAATGTGATGATGAAGTTGTATTAATTTAGTCAATTCAATGTTGTGTAGTGAACATGATCTAGCAATGGATGTACGATGACCGACTAAGTCCAGGGTTTCTTAATGGCCTGCATGATTTTATTCGTGTGGCTAAGGCAAACAAGCAGAATGGTTTCATGTGTTGTCCATGTCGTGACTGTAAGAATGATAGGAATTACTCTACCTCAAAAACCCTTCACTACCACCTGTTGAAGTCCGGTTTCATGTCCGGCTATATCTGTTGGACCAAGCATGGAGAAAGAGGGGTTATAATGGAAGACAATGATGAAGAAGAGGATGATGACAATTATCCTTTTGCTGATACAACAATGGGGGAAGCTGAAGAACAGGCTGTTGGGGAATGTCGCATGGGAAACAAAAAAATTCCTACGCACACGCAAACCTATCCATGGTGATGAGCATCTACGAGACGGAGAGTGGATCTACATACCCTTGTAGATCGCTAAGTGGGAAGCGTTAAGAAACGCGGTTGGTGTAGCCGAACGTCTTCGCGATCCAAATTGCCGAGCGTCCCATGATCTCATCACGATCTGTCCCGCGATCCAATCACGATCCGTCCCGTGAACTCATCACGATCCGTCCCACGATCTCATCATGATCCGTCTCACGATCTTGATCACGATCTATCCCGCGAACTCATCAAGATCCGTTCCGCGATCCCATCACGAACCGTCTCACGATCTCGATCACGGTCCTTCCGATCTAGCGCCGAACGGACGACACCTCCGCATTCCGTGATGGTGGTGGAGTGATTCCGGCAGGGCTTTGCCTAAGCGCTGCGGAAAACCGATCTAGAGGAGAAACTGTGCACCGGTGAAACGGGTAGCACGTGGCCGTAAATTCTGTCCAAAAACCACGCAATCCACTAGTATATATAGGAGGAGAGGAGAGGAGAGGCATCCAAGGCCTTTGGGTTGGCCAAAATAGGAGGTGGGAAGCAATCCTACTTCACCTCCAATCCTAGTTGGAGTAGGATTGCCTCCTATTGGCTGATTTTCCACTTTTTGCTTTAGGACTTTCTCTCCTGCGCCATGGGCCTTTGTGGCTGTTTTCCCAGCCCACTAAGGGCTGGTTATTATTCTCCCACAGCCCATGGACCTCTTGGGGTCGAAATACCCCTCCCGGAGGCACTCCCGGTACACTACCGATGAGCCCGGAAATTAAACTAGGACTTACTATATATGAATCTTTACCTCCGGACCATTCCGGAGCTCCTCATGACGTTTGGGATCTCATCCGGGACTCTTAACAAACTTCGGTCATCACCATACATAACTCTACACTACCGAAACGTCACCGAACCTTAAGTGTGCAGACCTTGCGGGTTCGAGAACTATGTAGACATGGCCGAGACAACTCTACGGTCAATAACCAATGGTGGGACCTGGACGTCCACATTGGTTCCTACATATTCTACGAAGATCTTTATCGGTCGAACCTCTATGTCAAGGATTCAGTTAATCCCGTATAACGTTCCCTTTGTTCTTCTGTATGTTACTTGCCCGAGATTCGGTCGTCGGTATCGCCATACCTAGTTCAACCCCGTTACCGGCAAGTCTCTTTACTCGTTTCATAATACAAGATCCCGTGACTAACACTTAGCCACATTGCTTGCAAGGCTTGTTGTGATGTTGTATTACCGAGTGGGCCCTGAGATACCTCTCCGTCACACGGAATAACAAATCCCAGTCTCGATCCATGCCAACTCAACAGACACCATCGGAGATACCTGTAGAGCACCCATATAATCACCCAGTTACGTTGCGACGTTTGATACACACAAGGCACTCCTCCGATATCCGTGAGTTGCATGATCTCATGGTCATAGGAACATATACTTGACATGCATAAAACAGTAGCAATAAACTGACACGATCATATGCTATGTTTGTAGTTTGGGTCTTGTCCATCACATCATTCTCCTAATGATGTGATCCCATTATCAAATGACATCTCATGTACATGGCTAGGAAACCTTAACCATCCTTTGATCAACGAGCTAGTCCATTAGAGGCATACTAGGGACATGGTTTTGTCTATGTATCCACACATGCATTTAAGTCTCCGATCAATACAATTATAGCATGGATAATAAACGATTATCATGAACAAGGAAATATGATAATAACTAATTTATTATTGCCTCTAGGGCATATTTCCAACAGAGGCATCACTGGGGGAAGCTGAAGAAGAGGCATCAGATGAGCCCATTGATGATTTGGGTCGGGTCATTTCTGATGCAAAGAGAAACTACGAAAGTGACTAGGAGAGGTTGAAGTTGAAACACATGTTAGAGGATCACAAGAAATTATTGTATCCAAATTGTGAAGATGACCAGAAAAAGCTGGGTACCACGGTGGAATTGCTACAATGGAAGGCGAAGAATGGTCTAACTGACAAGGGATTTCAAGAATTGTTGATAATGATAAAGAAGATGCTTCCAAAGGATAACGAATTGCCTGAAAGTGCATACGAAGCAAAGAAGGTTGTCTGCCCTCTAGGATTAGAGGTGTAGAAGATACATGCATGCCCTAATGACTACATCCTCTACCGCGGTGAGGAGTACGAGAATTTGGATGCATGCCCGGTATGCGGTGCACTTCTCTATGAGATCCCCTCTTATGACCCTGGTGATGTCGAGGGTGAACGCCACAGGAAGAGGGTTCCTGCCAAGGTGATGTGGTATGCTCCTATAATACCACAGTTGAAACGTTTGTTCCAAAACAAAGAGCATGCCAAGTTGCTGCGATGGCACAAAGAAGAACGTAAGAAAGACGGGATGTTGAGAGCACCCGTTGATGGGTCGCAGTGGAGAAAAATCGAGAGGGAGTTCAAGGACTTTGCAGATGACGCAACGAACTTATGGTTTGGTCTTAGTTCAGACGACATGAATCCTTTTGGGGAGCAGAGCTCCAGTCACAGCACCTGGCCCGTGACTCTATGTATCTACAACCTTCCTCCTTGGTTATGCATGACACGGAAGTTCATTATGATGCCAGTGCTCATCCAAGGCCCTAATCAACCCAGCAACGACATTGATGTATACCTAAGGCCACTAGTTGATGAACTTCTACAGTTGTGGAAAAAACCAGGTGTATGTGTGTGGGATGCGCACACATAGAAGGAAATTGACCTACGAGCGTTGCTGTTTGTAACCATCAATGATTGGCCTGATCTTAGTAACCTTTCAGGACATACAAACAAGGGATATAATGCATGCATGCACTGTTTAGATGACACTGAAAGAATATATTTGGATAAATGTAAGAAGAATGTGTACCTGGGACATCGTCGATTTCTACCGATCAAGCATATCTTAAGAAAGGCAGGCAACCATTTCAGAGGTGAGCCAGATAACTGGAAGAAGCCTAGCCTTTGTACTGGTGAATATATATTTGATATGGTCAAGGATTTACAGGTAATCTTTGGAAAGGGTCCTGGCAGATAATCTATTCCGATGGACGCCAAACACACCCATGTGGAAGAAGAAATCTATATTTTGGGAACTTGAATATTGGAAAGCCCTAGAGGTCCGCAATGCAATTGACGTGATGCACTTGACGAAGAATCTTTGTGTGAACCTGCTAGGCTTCTTGGGCGTGTATGGAAAGACAAAAGATACACCGGAGGCACGGGAGGACAAGCAAAGAGTTAACGAAAAAGATGGCATGCCTCCAAAGCAGTATCAAGGTCCTGCCAGCTACGCTCTTACGAAAGAAGACAAGGAAATATTTTTTGAATGCCTGCTCAGTATCAAGGTCCCGTATGGCTTCTCGTCAAATATAAAGGGAATAATAAATATGGTAGAGAAATTTTTTCAAAATTTAAAGTCTCATGACTGCCACATGATTATGAGGCAATTACTTCCGGTTGCACTTAGGGGGCTTCTACCGGAAAATGTTCGATTAGCCATTGTGAAGCTATGCGCATTCCTCAATGCAATTTCTCAGAAGGTAATCGATCCAAAAATCCTACCAAGGTTACAGAATGACCTGGTCTAATGTCTTGTCAGTTTCGAGTTGGTGTTCCCTCCACCCTTCTTGAATATTATGACGCACGTTCCAGTTCACCTAGTCGAAGAGATTATCATTCTGGGTCCTGTATTTCTACACAATATGTTCCCTTTCAAGAGGTTCATGGGAGTCTTAAAGAAATATGTTCATAACCGTGCTAGGCCAGAAGGAAGCATCACCAAGGGATATGGAACAGAGGAGGTTACTGAGTTTTGTGTTGACTTTGTTCCTGACATTAAGCCGATTAGTCTTGCTGAATCGCGGCATGAGGGGAGACTGGGTGGAAATGGCACACTAGGAAAGAAAGAAGCAATAAATATGGACGGGCATTCTTTCACTCGAACAAACTACATGGTTCTACAAAATTCCACCTTGGTGACTCCATATATCGAGGAACACAAGGATATTGTACGGTCCTAGAACCCGGAGCAGTCTGACCCCTGGATTGAACGTAAACACATGGAGACTTTTGCCGGTTGGTTGCAAACAAAGCTCATCAATGACAACGATGTTCAAGATGAACTGTACTGGTTGGCCAAGACACCAAGTTTGACTGTAACAACTTTCAAAGGGTACGAGATAAATGGGAATACATTTTACACGAAATCCCAAGATAAAAAGAGCACCAACAAAAACAGTGGTGTCCGCTATGATGCAACCAACTTTCAAGACACATATTATGGTTACATAGATGAGATATGGGAACTTGACTATGGACCTGATCTTAAGGTCCCTTTGTTTTAGTGCAAATGGGTCAAATATACTGGAGGCAGGGTACAAGTAGACCCGCAGTACAGAATGACAACAGTGGATCTCAACAATCTTGGGTACACAGACGACTCATTCGTCCTAACTAATGATGTGGCTCAAGTTTTCTATGTGAAGGACATGTCTAGCAAACCAAGGAGAAAAAGATAAGGAAGCGAAAACATCATACGATGAGCCAAAGGCCCCATAGTTCTTTCAGGGAAAAGAAACATTATGGGTGTGGAGGACAAGACAGATATGTCAGAAGATCATGAAAAGTTTCATGAAATCCCTCCCTTCAGAGTGAAGACTGACCCAAGCATCCTGTTAAATGATGAAGATTCTCCATGGTTACGGCGCAATCATAAGCAAGGGACAAACACACAGAAAAAGTCTTACAGCACGAGATCCCACTCTGGGATGTGACCGGCTTCACCGTCATCACTTTGTATGTGAAGGACATGCATGCATTTTCTACCATGGTATCTTTGTAACAGTTTGTACACGAAGTGCATCCAGTTTTGCCATAACCCTCTCAACTCTTTAGAAGTTGCTATGTGGTTGAAATTATGATGTCATGCCAAGTTACAACCTTTTCAGAGTTCATTTGTACTGCTTTTCAAATTCAGGGTCATTTAGCTCAAAATAAATCATTAAATGCATGAAAAATATCAAATTAAGTCACAAAGGGTTGAAAATTGATGATGTGCCTTTGAATGGTGCATATTGAACACACAAAAAGTATGGAGTTAAAATAAGTTATTAAAAATGAAACCCCTTTGTAATAGATGAGTTTTCATCCGAAACCCTCATACTTCGAAAGAGATAGTCCAATTTGTACACGAAGTGCATCCAGTTTTTTCCGTAACCCTCTCAACTCTTTAGAAGTTGCTACGTGGTTGAAATTATGATGTCATGCCAAGTTACAACATTTTCAGAGTACATTTGTACTGCTTTTCAAATTCAAGGTCATTTAGCTCAAAATAAATCATTAAATGCATGAAAAAATGAAATGAAGTCAGAAAGGGTTGAAAATTGATGATATGCCTTGGAATGGTGCATATTGAACACACAAAAAGTATGGAGTTAAAATAAGTTATTAAAAATGAAATCCCTTTGTAATAGATGAGTTTTCGTCTGAAACTCTCATATTTGGAAAGAGATTGTCCAATTTGTACACGAAGTGCATCCAGTTTTTGCCGTAACCCTCTCAACTCTTTAGAAGTTGCTATGCGGGTGAAATTATGATGTCATGCCAAGTTACAACCTTTTTAGAGTTCATTTGTACTGCTTTTCAAATTCAGGGTCATTTAGCTCAAAATAAATCATTAAATGCACGAAAAATATCAAATGAAGTCAGAAAGGGTTAAAAATTGATGATGTGCCTTTGAATGGTGCGTATCGAATAGACAAAAAGTATGGAGTTAAAATAAGTTATTAAAAATGAAATCCCTTTTATAATAGATGAGTTTTCATTTCAAACCCTCATACTTCGAAAGAGATAGTCCAATTTGTAAACGAAGTGCATCCAGTTTATGCCGTAACACTCTCAACTCTTTAGAACTTGCTATGTGGGTGAAATTATGATGTCATGCCAAGTTACAACCTTTTCAGAGTTCATTTGTACTGCTTTTCAAATTCAGAGTCATTTAGCTCAAAATAAATCATTAAATGCATGAAAAATATCAAATGTAGTCAGAAAGGGTTGAAACTTGATGATATGCCTTTGAATGGTGCATATTGAACACACAAAAAGAATGGAGTTAAAATAAGTTATTAAAAAGGAAATCCCTTTATAATAGATGAGTTTTCGTCCGAAACCCTCATACTTCGAAAGACATTGTCCAATTTGTACACGAAGTGCATCCTGTTTTTTTTGTAACCCTCTCAACTCTTTAGAAGTTGCTATGTGGGTGAAATTATGATGTCATGCCAAGTTACAACCTTTTCAGAGTTCATTTGTACTGCTTTTCAAATTCAGGGTCATTTAGCTGAAAATAAATCATTAAATGCATGAAAAAATATCAAATTAAGTCACAAAGGGTTGAAAATTGATGATGTGCCTTTGAATGGTGCATATTAAACACACAAAAAGTATGGAGTTAAAATAAGTTATTAAAAATGAAATCCCTTTGTAATATATGAGTTTTCATCCCAAACCCTCATACTTCGAAAGAGATAGTCCAATTTGTACACGAAGTGCATCCAGTTTTTGCCGTAACCCTCTCAACTCTTTAGAAGTTTCTATGTGGTTGAGATTATGATCTCATGCCAAGTTACAACCTTTTTAGAGTTCATTTGCACTGCTTTTAAAATTCAAGGTCATTTAGCTCAAAATAAATCATTAAATGCATGAAAAATATGAAATGAAGTCAGAAAGGGTTGAAAATTTATGATATGCCTTTGAATGGTGCATATTGAACACAAAAAAAGGAATGGAATTAAAATAAGTTATTAAAAATGAAATCCCTTTGTAATAGATGAGTTTTCGTCCGAAACTCTCATACTTCAAACGAGATTGTCTGATTTGTACACGAAGTGCATCCAGTTTTTGCCATAACCCTCTCAACTCTTTAGAAGTTGCTATGCGGGTGAAATTATGATATCATGCCAAGTTACAACCTTTTTAGAGTTCATTTGTACTGCTTTTCAAATTCAGGGTCATTTAGCTCAAAATAAATCATTAAATGCATGAAAAATATCAAATTAAGTCACAAAGGGTTGAAAATTGATGATGTGCCTTTCAATGGTGCATATTGAACACACAAAAAGTACGCAGTGAAAATAAGTTATTAAAAATGAAACCCCTTTGTAATAGATGAGTTTTCATCCGAAACCCTCATACTTCAAAAGAGATAGTCCAATTTGTACACGAAGTGCATCCAGTTTTTTCCGTAACCCTCTCAACTCTTTAGAAGTTGCTACGTGGTTGAAATTATGATGTCATGCCAAGTTACAACATTTTCAGAGTACATTTGTACTGCTTTTCAAATTCAAGGTCATTTAGCTCAAAATAAATCATTAAATGCATGAAAAAATGAAATGAAGTCAGAAAGGGTTGAAAATTGATGATATGCCTTGGAATGGTGCATATTGAACACACAAAAAGTATGGAGTTAAAATAAGTTATTAAAAATGAAATCCCTTTGTAATAGATGAGTTTTCGTCTGAAACTCTCATATTTGGAAAGAGATTGTCCAATTTGTACACGAAGTGCATCCAGTTTTTGCCGTAACCCTCTCAACTCTTTAGAAGTTGCTATGCGGGTGAAATTATGATGTCATGCCAAGTTACAACCTTTTTAGAGTTCATTTGTACTGCTTTTCAAATTCAGGGTCATTTAGCTCAAAATAAATCATTAAATGCACGAAAAATATCAAATGAAGTCAGAAAGGGTTAAAAATTGATGATGTGCCTTTGAATGGTGCGTATCGAATAGACAAAAAGTATGGAGTTAAAATAAGTTATTAAAAATGAAATCCCTTTTGTAATAGATGAGTTTTCATTTCAAACCCTCATACTTCGAAAGAGATAGTCCAATTTGTAAACGAAGTGCATCCAGTTTATGCCGTAACACTCTCAACTCTTTAGAACTTGCTATGTGGGTGAAATTATGATGTCATGCCAAGTTACAACCTTTTCAGAGTTCATTTGTACTGCTTTTCAAATTCAGAGTCATTTAGCTCAAAATAAATCATTAAATGCATGAAAAATATCAAATGTAGTCAGAAAGGGTTGAAACTTGATGATATGCCTTGGAATGGTGCATATTGAACACACAAAAAGAATGGAGTTAAAATAAGTTATTAAAAAGGAAATCCCTTTATAATAGATGAGTTTTCATCCGAAACCCTCATACTTCGAAAGACATTGTCCAATTTGTACACGAAGTGCATCCTGTTTTTTTCGTAACCCTCTCAACTCTTTAGAAGTTGCTATGTGGGTGATATTATGATGTCATGCCAAGTTACAACCTTTTCAGAGTTCATTTGTACTGCTTTTCAAATTCAGGGTCATTTAGCTGAAAATAAATCATTAAATGCATGAAAAAATATCAAATTAAGTCACAAAGGGTTGAAAATTGATGATGTGCCTTTGAATGGTGCATATTAAACACACAAAAAGTATGGAGTTAAAATAAGTTATTAAAAATGAAATCCCTTTGTAATATATGAGTTTTCATCCCAAACCCTCATACTTCGAAAGAGATAGTCCAACTTGTACACGAAGTGCATCCAGTTTTTGCCGTAACCCTCTCAACTCTTTAGAAGTTTCTATGTGGTTGAGATTATGATCTCATGCCAAGTTACAACCTTTTTAGAGTTCATTTGCACTGCTTTTAAAATTCAAGGTCATTTAGCTCAAAATAAATCATTAAATGCATGAAAAATATGAAATGAAGTCAGAAAGGGTTGAAAATTTATGATATGCCTTTGAATGGTGCATATTGAACACAAAAAAAGGAATGGAATTAAAATAAGTTATTAAAAATGAAATCCCTTTGTAATAGATGAGTTTTCGTCTGAAACTCTCATACTTCAAACGAGATTGTCTGATTTGTACACGAAGTGCATCCAGTTTTTGCCATAACCCTCTCAACTCTTTAGAAGTTGCTATGCGGGTGAAATTATGATGTCATGCCAAGTTACAACCTTTTTAGAGTTCATTTGTACTGCTTTTCAAATTCAGGGTCATTTAGCTCAAAATAAATCATTAAATGCATGAAAAATATCAAATTAAGTCACAAAGGGTTGAAAATTGATGATGTGCCTTTCAATGGTGCATATTGAACACACAAAAAGTACGCAGTGAAAATAAGTTATTAAAAATGAAACCCCTTTGTAATAGATGAGTTTTCATCCGAAACCCTCATACTTCGAAAGAGATAGTCCAATTTGTACACGAAGTGCATCCAGTTTTTTCCGTAACCCTCTCAACTCTTTAGAAGTTGCTACGTGGTTGAAATTATGATGTCATGCCAAGTTACAACATTTTCAGAGTACATTTGTACTGCTTTTCAAATTCAAGGTCATTTAGCTCAAAATAAATCATTAAATGCATGAAAAAATGAAATGAAGTCAGAAAGGGTTGAAAATTGATGATATGCCTTGGAATGGTGCATATTGAACACACAAAAAGTATGGAGTTAAAATAAGTTATTAAAAATGAAATCCCTTTGTAATAGATGAGTTTTCGTCTGAAACTCTCATATTTGGAAAGAGATTGTCCAATTTGTACACGAAGTGCATCCAGTTTTTGCCGTAACCCTCTCAACTCTTTAGAAGTTGCTATGCGGGTGAAATTATGATGTCATGCCAAGTTACAACCTTTTTAGAGTTCATTTGTACTGCTTTTCAAATTCAGGGTCATTTAGCTCAAAATAAATCATTAAATGCACGAAAAATATCAAATGAAGTCAGAAAGGGTTAAAAATTGATGATGTGCCTTTGAATGGTGCGTATCGAATAGACAAAAAGTATGGAGTTAAAATAAGTTATTAAAAATGAAATCCCTTTTGTAATAGATGAGTTTTCATTTCAAACCCTCATACTTCGAAAGAGATAGTCCAATTTGTAAACGAAGTGCATCCAGTTTATGCCGTAACACTCTCAACTCTCTAGAACTTGCTATGTGGGTGAAATTATGATGTCATGCCAAGTTACAACCTTTTCAGAGTTCATTTGTACTGCTTTTCAAATTCAGAGTCATTTAGCTCAAAATAAATCATTAAATGCATGAAAAATATCAAATGTAGTCAGAAAGGGTTGAAACTTGATGATATGCCTTTGAATGGTGCATCTTGAACACACAAAAAGAATGGAGTTAAAATAAGTTATTAAAAAGGAAATCCCTTTATAATAGATGAGTTTTCATCCGAAACCCTCATACTTCGAAAGACATTGTCCAATTTGTACACGAAGTGCATCCTGTTTTTTTCGTAACCCTCTCAACTCTTTAGAAGTTGCTATGTGGGTGAAATTATGATGTCATGCCAAGTTACAACCTTTTCAGAGTTCATTTGTACTGCTTTTCAAATTCAGGGTCATTTAGCTGAAAATAAATCATTAAATGCATGAAAAAAATATCAAATTAAGTCACAAAGGGTTGAAAATTGATGATGTGCCTTTGAATGGTGCATATTAAACACACAAAAAGTATGGAGTTAAAATAAGTTATTAAAAATGAAATCCCTTTGTAATATATGAGTTTTCATCCCAAACCCTCATACTTCGAAAGAGATAGTCCAACTTGTACACGAAGTGCATCCAGTTTTTGCCGTAACCCTCTCAACTCTTTAGAAGTTTCTATGTGGTTGAGATTATGATCTCATGCCAAGTTACAACCTTTTTAGAGTTCATTTGCACTGCTTTTAAAATTCAAGGTCATTTAGCTCAAAATAAATCATTAAATGCATGAAAAATATGAAATGAAGTCAGAAAGGGTTGAAAATTTATGATATGCCTTTGAATGGTGCATATTGAACACAAAAAAAGGAATGGAATTAAAATAAGTTATTAAAAATGAAATCCCTTTGTAATAGATGAGTTTTCGTCCGAAACTCTCATACTTCAAACGAGATTGTCTGATTTGTACACGAAGTGCATCCAGTTTTTGCCATAACCCTCTCAACTCTTTAGAAGTTGCTATGCGGGTGAAATTATGATGTCATGCCAAGTTACAACCTTTTTAGAGTTCATTTGTACTGCTTTTCAAAT
This sequence comes from Hordeum marinum, assembly GCA_022496015.1. NCBI lineage: Eukaryota > Viridiplantae > Streptophyta > Magnoliopsida > Poales > Poaceae > Hordeum > Hordeum marinum. Next base: position 476,158,976 of record CM039678.1, read on the forward strand.
TCAGGGTCATTTAGCTCAAAATAAATCATTAAATGCATGAAAAATATCAAATGAAGTCAGAAAGGGTTAAAAATTGATGATGTGCCTTTGAATGGTGCGTATCAAATAGACAAAAAGTATGGAGTTAAAATAAGTTATTAAAAATGAAATCCCATTTGTAATAGATGAGTTTTCGTTTCAAACCCTCATACTTCGGAAGAGATAGTCCAATTTGTACACGAAGTGCATCCAGTTTATGCCGTAACACTCTCAACTATTTAGAACTTGCTATGTGGGTCAAATTATGATGTCATGCCAAGTTACAAGCTTTTCAGAGTTCATTTGTACTGCTTTTCAAATTTAGAGTCATTTAGCTCAAAATAAATCATTAAATGCATGAAAAATATCAAATGTAGTCAGAAAGGGTTGAAACTTGATGATATGCCTTTGAATGGTGCATATTGAACACACAAAAAGAATGGAGTTAAAATAAGTTATTAAAAAGGAAATCCCTTTATAATAGATGAGTTTACGTCCGAAACCCTCACACTTCGAAAGACATTGTCCAATTTGTACACGAAGTGCATCCTGTTTTTTCCGTAACCCTCTCAACTCTTTAGAAGTTGCTATGTGGGTGAAATTATGATGTCATGCCAAGTTACAACGTTTTCAGAGTTCATTTGTACTGCTTTTCAAATTCAGGGTCATTTAGCTGAAAATAAATCATTAAATGCATGAAAAAATATCAAATTAAGTCACAAAGGGTTTAAAATTGATGATGTGCCTTTCAATGGTGCATATTGAACACACAAAAATTATTGAGTTAAAATAAGTTATTAAAAATGAAATGCCTTTGTAATAGATGAGTTTTCATCTGAAACCCTCATACTTCGAAAGAGATAGTCCAATTTGTCCACGAAGTGCATCCAGTTTTTGCCGTAACCCTCTCAACTCTTTAGAAGTTTCTATGTGGTTGAAATTATGATCTCATGCCAAGTTACAACCTTTTCAGAGTTCATTTGCACTGATTTTAAAACTCAAGGTCATTTAGCTCAAAATAAATCATTAAATGCATGAAAAATATGAAATGAAGTCAGAAAGGGTTGAAAATTGATGATACGCCTTTGAATGGTGCATATTGAACACAAAAAAAGGAATGGAATGAAAATAAGTTATTAAAAATGAAATCCCTTTGTAATAGATGAGTTTTCGTCTGAACCTCTCATACTTCAAACGAGATTGTCCGATTTGTACACGAAGTGCATCCAGTTTTGCCGTAACCCTCTCAACTCTTTAGAAGTTGCTATGCGGGTGAAATTATGATGTCATGCCAAGTTACAACCTTTTTAGAGTTCATTTGTACCGCTTTTCAAATTCAGGGTCATTTAGCTCAAAATAAATCATTAAATGCATGAAAAATATCAAATGAAGTCAGAAAGGTTAAAAATTGATGATGTGCCTTTGAATGGTGCGTATCGAATAGACAAAAAGTATGGAGTTAAAATAAGTTATTTAAAATGGAATCCATTTTGTAATAGATGACTTTTCGTTTCAAACCCTCATACTTCGAAAGAGATAGTCCAATTAGTACACGAATTGCATCCAGTTTATGTCGTAACACTCTCAACTATTTAGAACTTGCTATGTGGGTGAAATTATGATGTCATGCCAAGTTACAACCTTTTCAGAGTTCATTTGTACTGCTTTTCAAATTCAGAGTCATTTAGCTCAAAATAAATCATTAAATGCATGAAAAATATCAAATGAAGTCAGAAAGGGTTGAAACTTGATGATATGCCTTTGAATGGTACATATTGGACACACAAACAGAATGGAGTTAAAATAAGTTATTAAAAAGGAAATCCCTTTGTAATAGATGAGTTTTCGTCCGAAACCCTCATACTTCAAAAGACATTGTCCAATTTGTACACGAAGTGCATCCTGTTTTTTTCGTAACCCTCTCGACTCTTTAGAATTTTCTATGTGGGTGAAATTATGATGTCATGCCAAGTTACAACCTTTTTAGAGTTCATTTGTACTGCTTTTCAAATTCAGGGTCATTTAGCTCAAAACAAATCATTAAATGCATGAAAAATATCAAATTTCACAAAGGGTTGAAAATTAATGATGGGCCTTTGAATGGTGCATATTGAACACACAAAAAGTATGGAGTTAAAATAAGTTATTAAAAATGAAATCCCGTTGTAATAGATTAGTTTTCATCCGAAACCCTCATACTTCGAAAGAGATAGTCCAATTTGTACACGAAGTGCATCCAGTTTTTGCCGTAACCCTCTCAACTCTTTACAAGATTCTATGTGGTTGAAATTATGATGTCATGCCAAGTTACAACCTTTTCAGAGTTCATTTGTACTACTTTTAAAATTCAAGGTCATTTAGCTCAAAATAAATCATTAAATGCATGAAAAATATGAAATGAAGTCACAAAGGGTTGAAAATTGATGATACGCCTTTGAATGGTGCATATTGAACACAAAAAAGGTATGAAATTAAAATAAGTTATTAAAAATGAAATCCCTTTGTAATAGACGAGTTTTCGTCCGAAACTCTCATACTTCAAACGAGATTGTCCGATTTGTACACGAAGTGCATCCAGTTTTTGCCGTAACCCTCTCAACTCTTTAGAAGTTTGTATGCGGGTGAAATTATGATGTCATGCCAAGTTACAACCTGTTTAGAGTTCATTTGTACTGCTTTTCAAATTCAGGGTCATTTAGCTCAAAACAAATCATTAAATGCATGAAAAATATCAAATGAAGTCAGAAAGGGTTAAAAATTGATTATGTGCCTTTGAATGGTGCATATCGAATAGACAAAAAGTATGGAGTTAAAATAAGTTATTAAAAATGAAGTTCCCTTTTGTAATAGATGAGTTTTCGTTTCAAACCTTCATACTTGGAAAGAGATAGTCCAATTTGTACACGAAGTGCATCCAGTTTATGCCGTAACACTCTCAACTCTTTAGAACTTTCTATGTGGGTGAAATTATGATGTCATGTCAAGTTACAACCTTTTCAGAGTTCATTTGTACTGCTTTTAAAATTCAAGGTCATTTAGCTCAAAATAAATCATTAGATGCATGAAAAATATCAAATGAAGTCAGAAACGGTTGAAAATTGACGATACGCCTTGGAATGGTGCATATTGAACACAAAAAACGTATGGAATTAAAATAAGTTATTAAAAATTAAATTCCTTTGTAATAGATGAGTTTTCGTCCGAAACTCTCATAATTCAAACGAGATTGTCCGATTTGTTCACGAAGTGCATCCAGTTTTTGCCGTAACCCTCTCAACTCTTTAGAAGTTTCTATGCGGGTGAAATTATGATGTCATGCCAAGTTACAACCTTTTTAGAGTTCATTTGTACTGCTTTTCAAATTCAGGGTCATTTAGCTCAAAACAAATCATTAAATGCATGAAAAATATCAAATGAAGTCAGAAAGGGTTAAAAATTGATTATGTGCCTTTGAATGGTGCATATCGAATAGACAAAAAGTATGGAGTTAAAATAAGTTATTAAAAATGAAGTTCCCTTTTGTAATAGATGAGTTTTCGTTTCAAACCTTCATACTTCGAAAGAGATAGTCCAATTTGTACACGAAGTGCATCCAGTTTATGCCGTAACACTCTCAACTCTTTAGAACTTTCTATGTGGGTGAAATTATGATGTCATGTCAAGTTACAACCTTTTCAGAGTTCATTTGTACTGCTTTTAAAATTCAAGGTCATTTAGCTCAAAATAAATCATTAGATGCATGAAAAATATCAAATGAAGTCAGAAACGGTTAAAAATTGACGATACGCCTTGGAATGGTGCATATTGAACACAAAAAACGTATGGAATTAAAATAAGTTATTAAAAATTAAATCCCTTTGTAATAGATGAGTTTTCGTCCGAAACTCTCATAATTCAAACGAGATTGTCCGATTTGTTCACGAAGTGCATCTAGTTTTTGCCGTAACCCTCTCAACTCTTTAGAAGTTGCTATGCGGGTGAAATTATGATGTCATGCCAAGTTACAACCTTTTTAGAGTTCAGTGGTACTGCTTTTCAATTTCAGGGTCATTTAGCTCAAAATAAATCATTAACTGCATGAAAAATATCAAATGAAGTCAGAAAGGGTTAAAGATTAATGATGTGCTTTTGAATGGTGCATATCGAATAGACAAAAAGTATGGAGTTAAAATAAGTTATTAAAAATGAAATCCCTTTTGTAATAGATGAGTTTTCGTTTCAAACCCTCATACTTCGAAAGAGATAGTCCAATTTGTACACGAAGTGCATCCAGTTTATGCCGTAACACTCTCAACTCTTTAGAACTTTCTATGTGGGTGAAAATATGATGTAATGCCAAGTTACAACCTTTTCAGAGTTCATTTGTACTGTTTTTCAAATTCAGAGTCATTTAGCACACAATAAATCATTAAATGCATGAAAAATATCAAATGTAGTCAGAAAGGGTTGAAACTTGATGATATGCCTTTGAATGGTGCATATTGAACACGCAAAAAGAATGGAGTTAAAATAAGTTATTAAAAAGGAAATCCCTCTGTAATAGATGAGTTTTCGTCCGAAACCCTCATACTTCGAAAGACATTGTCCAATTTGTACACGAAGTGCATCCTGTTTTTTTCGTAACCCTCTCAACTCTTTAGAAGTTGCTATGTGGGTGAAATTATGATGTCATGCCAAGTTACAACCTTTCCAGAGTTCATTTGTACTACTTTTCAAATTCAGGGTCATATAGCTGAAAATAAATCATTAAATGCATGAAAAATATCAAATTAAGTCACAAAGGGTTGAAAATTGATGATGTGCCTTTGAATGGTGCATATTGAACACACAAAATGTATGGAGTTAAAAGAAGTTATTAAAAATGAAATCCCTTTGTAATAGATGAGTTTTCATCCGAAACCCTCATACTTCGAAAGAGATAGTCCAATTTGTACACGAAGTGCATCCAGTTTTTGCCGTAACCCTCTCAACTCTTTAGAAGTTTCTACGTGGTTGAAATTATGATGTCATGCCAAGTTACAACCTTTTCAGAGTTCATTTGTACTGATTTTAAAATTCACGGTCATTTAGCTCAAAATAAATCATTAAATGCATGAAAAATATGAAATGAAGTCAGAAAGGGTTGAAAATTGATGATACGCCTTTGAATGGTGCATATTGAACACACAAAAAGTATGGAGTTAAAATGAGTTATTAAAAATGAAATCCCTTTATAATAGATGAGTTTTCGTCCGAAACTCTCATACTTCAAACGAGATTCTCCGATTTGTACATGAAGTGCATCCAGCTTTTGTCATAACCCTCTCAACTCTTTAGAAGTTGATATGCAGGTGAAATTATGATGTCATGCCAAGTTACAACCTTTTTAGAGTTCATTTGTACTGCTTTTCAAATTCAGGGTCATTTAGCTCAAAATATATCATTAAATGCATGAAAAATATCAAATGAAGTCACAAAGGGTTCAAAATTGATGATGTGCCTTTGAATGGTGCATATTGAACACACAAAAAGTATGGAGTTAAAATAAGTTATTAAAAATGAAATCCCTTTTGTAATAGATGAGTTTTCGTTTCAAACCCTCATACTTCGAAAGAGATAGTGCAATTTGTACACGAAGTGCGTCCAGTTTATGCTGTAACACTCTCAACTCTTTAGAACTTGCTATGTGGGTGAAACTATGATGTCATGCCAAGTTACAACCTTTTCAGAGTTCATTTGTACTGCTTTTCAAATTCAGAGTCATTTAGCTCAAAATAAATCATTAAATGAATGAAAAATATCAAATGAAGTCAGAAAGGGTTGAAACTTGATGATATGCCTTTGAATGGTGCATATTGAACACACAAAAAGAATGGAGTTAAAATAAGTTATTAAAAAGGAAATCCCTTTGTAATAGATGAGTTTTCGTCCGAAACGCTCATACTTCGAAAGAGATTGTCCAATTTGTACACGAAGTGAATCCTGTTTTTTTCGTAACCATCTCAACTCTCTAGAAGTTGCTATGTGGGTGAAATTATGATGTCATGCCAAGTTACAACCTTTTCAGAGTTCATTTGTACTGCTTTTCAAATTCAGGGTCATTTAGCTCAAAATAAATCATTAAATGCATGAAAAATATCAAATTAAGTCACAAAGGGTTGAAAATTGATGATGTGCCTTTGAATGGTGCATATTGAACACACAAAAAGTATGGAGTTAAAATAAGTTATTAAAAATGAAATTCCTTCGTAATAGATGAGTTTTCGTCCAAAACTCTCGTACTTCGAAAGAGATTGTCCAATTTGTATACGAAGTGCATCCAGTTTTTGCCGTAAACCTCTCAACTCTTTAGATGTTTCTATATGGGTGAAAATATGATTTCATGCTAATTTACAACCTTTCCAGAGATCATTTGGACAACTTTTCAAATTCAGGGTCATTTGGCTCAAAATAAATCGTTAAATGCATGAAAAATATCAAATGAAGTCAGAAAGGGTTGAAAATTGATGATGTGCCTTTCAATGGTGCATATTGAACACACAAAAAGTACGCAGTGAAAATAAGTTATTAGAAATGAAATCCCTTTGTAATAGATGAGTTTTCGTCCGAAACCCTCATACTTCGAAAGAGATTGTCCAATTTGTACACGAAGTGAATCCTGTTTTTTTCGTAACCCTCTCAACTCTTTAGAAGTTGCTATGTGGGTGATATTATGATGTCATGCCAAGTTACAACCTTTTCAGAGTTCATTTGTACTGCTTTTCAAATTCAGGGTCATTTAGCTCAAAATAAATCATTAAATGCATGAAAAATATCAAATTAAGTCACAAAGGGTTGAAAATTGATGATGTGCCTTTGAATGGTGCATATTGAACACACAAAAAGTATGGAGTTAAAATAAGTTATTAAAAATGAAATTCCTTTGTAATAGATGAGTTTTCGTCCGAAACCCTCGTACTTTGAAAGAGATTGTCCAATTTGTATACGAAGTGCATCCAGTTTTTGCCGTAAACCTCTCAACTCTTTAGACGTTTGTATGTGGGGGAAAATATGATTTCATGCTAATTTACAACCTTTCCAGAGATTATTTGTACAACTTTTCAAATTCAGGGTCATTTGGCTCAAAATAAATCATTAAATGCATGAAAAATATCAAATGAAGTGAGAAAGGGTTGAAAATTGATGATGTGCCTTTCAATGGTGCATATTGAACACACAAAAAGTACGCAGTGAAAATAAGTTATTAGAAATGAAATCCCTTTGTAATAGATGAGTTTTCGTCCGAAACCCTCATACTTCGAAACAGATTGTCCAATTTGTACACGAAGTGCATCCAGTTTTTGCCATAACCCTCTCAAATCTTTAGAAGTTCCTATGTGGGTGAAATTATGATGTCATGCCAAGTTACAACCTTTTCAGAGTTCATTTGTACTGCTTTTCAATCTCGAGATATGACATTTCAAATGCCATTTAATCAAATTGTCTGATACAATAGTTTAAGTTATTCAAACATGCATGGAAATGCCATAAATAGATTCTTTATATTTTTCTGATATTTTTTCATATATTATTTATTTCCATTGGACTCATAGGTTTTGTTCTATCATTTTCTAAAGTTTAGGGTTTTTTCTGAAAATGATAATTAATAACGAATTAAAAACCTTTAGTACCGGTGCGAGCCACGCACCGGTACTAAAGGTCCACCGCCCCACGCATTTTTTGTGGTGGACCTTTCGTACCGATGCGTGGCTCACACCGGTACTAAAGGGTCTTTAGTATCGGTGCGAGCCACGCACCGGTACTAAAGGTCCTCTACGTATAAATAGTGGAGGCCTCGTCCCGGGCCAAGCCACACACCGGGAGAAGCTTATTTGCGCCACCAGGCTGCCAAAATCCGCCGCCCTCGCCGCCGCGCGCCACCCCGCCGCCGCGTGCCACCTCGAACCCGCTGCCCCGACCCCGCCGCCCCGCCGCCCCGCCGCCGCCCTGGCAGCCCCCACCCACCTCCGGCTCCGGTGAATGCCTGGCCGCCCCCACCTTTTTTCCTGTATTTAGTTAGTTAATTAGTTAGGTTCTTAGGTTAGTTTAGGTTAGTTTAGGTTAATTAGTTAGGTTCTTAGGTTAGTTTACGATAATTTAGGTTAATTAATTAGGTTCTTAGGTTAGTTTATTAGGTTAGTTTAGGTTTGTTTATTAGGTTAGTTTAGGTTAGTTTATTAGGTTAGTTTAGGTTAGTTTATTAGGTTCTTAGGTTAGTTTAGGTTAATTAGTTAGGTTCTTAGGTTAGTTTACGTTAGTTTAGGTTACTTAGTTATGTTCTTAGGTTAGTTTAGGTTAGTTTATTAGGTTAATTTAGGTTAGTTTCTTCGGTTAGTTTAGGATAGTTTATTAGGTTCTTAGGTTAGTTTAGGTTAATTAGTTAGGTTAGTTAATTAGTTAATTAGTTAGGTTAGTTTAGTTAGTTAGTAAGTTAGGTTATCAGGTTATTTTAGTTAGTTAGTTTAGTTTAGTTAGTTAGTTTGTTAGGTTCTTAGGTTATTAGGGTTTGTGTTAATTTTGTTAGATGGTAAGTGTTATTTAATTTTTTAAGTGTTATTTAATTTGTTAGATGCTAAGTGTTAATTTTGCTAAAATTTATTTAATTTGTTTTCATAATTAAGTGTTTCTTCTCGATGTCGATCCGGCATCCTCGTTGTCGAGTCGGCAGAGGAGGTCACTTGCTTGAGCCGAGGGGCCCTGTCCGGGACTAGGCTCCACCGGGCTGGTACTGGGAGGTGCTGCCTTCCTGACGGCGCAGCTTGGTGAGGAGCCAGCCTGTCGTCGACCCGGAGGTTCTATGGTTGTGGCTGCATGGGCCACGGACGATTCGGAGGCTTGAGTCCCCCGTGGAGGTGGTACAGTACCATGTCAGCAAGGAGTACGAGCACGTTCGTCGCTCCATTGCAGCTTTGGAGGCCAGGTCCGACAATACCTGACAGATTCTTCAGGGATCTCACTGGAGCTATGTTCCTGTGATGGTTCCTTCTCTTTGGGTGTCCACCGCGAGCCCCGATATCCGTCAGGCGCTAGGGTTCTAGCTAGATCGATATATTAGCTACTATATATGTATTATTATGATGTATTATCTAGATTGGTGGATTAGCCGATGTATTAACAATTATTCGAGATTATGAGATGAGATCTTTTCTGAGAACTACCATATATGTATTCGATGATGCATTATCAATTAACTATCAATTATTTTGCTTCCTGAATGCATCCTAATTTGAATACTAATTTGTTTTATCTATATTATTATGGATTAGTTATTAAGCTATGGACAATGCTAGTAGAGCTCATCAAGAGGACATCTTCGACATGATACGCTCCTCCGAAAACCTAGCGGACCTTCTGGGTGAATCACATGATGATGAAGGCTCACAATATCTGAACGATTACGGTGATGGATGTGAGGCCAAGGAAGAACAACTTATGTTCCAAAATCCGGAACAACTAACAATGTCCGGCGAGGTATATACACATATTATTACATGTGTATTAATTGATTTGTATATATATATATATTAACAAATCTTTCTTATTTTAATTATCAGCCCTCCGGATCGAGCCAATCTAGTAGAAAGGTACGAGGCGGTGCCAAAATATTGGACGGCAACATAAAGCTCAATGTTGATGCTTTCAAACATGATGGCGCACTGACTCACCCTGAAGCCAATGCCAAGACATTTGTGCGTCAATGCGGAGTGGTTGTTAGGGACGGAGTCCCGATCACAATGGAAGAATGGATTCAACCAAACAAACCAAAACCAGGAGTGAATTATGTAGATAAAAAAATTAAAGATGCCCTTTGGCGAGATCTCATGGAGCATTTCATCCTACCAGATTCTCTCTCAGAGCGCCAAAGGGACAAAGCCAAGGAGTTTGCTCTCCATAAGATGGCCGGCGCATTCCAGACTTGGAAGAAAAGATTATGCACGGAGTACAACGCTAGAGGCAAAAAGGCGCCCAAATTTAGAGGAACATACGAGAAGGTTAGGAATCACTGGGACGCATTTATCGAGTACAAGAAATTGGAATCTGCTATGGAGAAGTCAGCAAAGAATAAGATAAATGCGGAGAAAAAAAGTGTCACCATAAACTAGGGACAGGTGGATACAAGTCCGCCATTCCTAAGTGGGATGCACTAGATAATAAGATGCATGCTGAAGGGATCACTCCAGTAACCTTCAACTGGCCCCAGAGGTGCAGGAATTGGTTTTTTGCGCATGAGGGAAAGTTGGACCCAGCAACAGGGAAGATTATTGCACTAGCCAGTCTGAAGCATGCATCAGATGAGTTGATTGAAGCAATAAAAGCTTCCCAAGAAGGACGGTTTCACCCCGATAGAGAGAACAGCGAGCTTACACGCGCCCTCGGGAATCCTGAACACAGAGGACGAACACGAGGCGTGGATGTTGTTCCGTGGTACGAGGGGTTTGCGGGATGGAAGGACAGTTATAAAAGCCGTTCGACAAAAAAGAAGGTGGAAGCAGACCGACTTTCAAAGTTGGAATAGAAGTACGAGCAGTAGCAGCTGCAGATACAGGTACTGACTCAGCAAAGGGCAACTCCGCGTCAGGAGGCATCGGAACCCGTCCCATCTACACTGCCGAAAAGCAGTGTGGTTCCACTGGAGTACCGCTGGGTCACACCCCTGTGGATGATATCACCGAGAAGACAACTTGTGAGCTAATCCAGAAAATGAAGAACATACCCGTGCGGGTCGCGATGGGCTATGCTTTACCAAATACACTTGATGTTCTCTGGCATTTCAATCCGGTTCTAGCTAGGTATGGTCGTGTCGCGGTGGACGCAATAGAGCCAGGATATGATAAACTACAGCTTGACATCCCTGGAGGTGAGGGGGAGTCCACACTAGCAGAAGCCAGCCGTGGTCTCATTCTATGGAGTAAGGACTGCATCGTCTTTCCACACTTGGCGCTAAGGGCACCGGCTCCTCCGAGTATCGATGTCTAGCACGAGGGATCCCAGCCAGAGGCATTGCAGCGCCAGCAGTCCTCCCCACCTCGCCAGTAGTCCTCCCCACCTCGCCAGCAGTTCTCCCCACCTAGAGAGGCGTCCCACTTTGATATGGATCCCAGCGCAAGTCCACCCAACCTCGGGACGGAGCACGACGCGAGTCCATATCATCGATATCGATCTTCGCCGCGTGAGCCAACTCAACCCCGGCAGCGGTCCTGCTAGTAGGGCTCCCAAAAGAGGAAGGCCATCAGCAGTCCTCTTCGGAAGAAACCAAAGAAGAAACCCGAGCCTCCGGCCAAATGGAAGCTGCCTTACGACATGACACCAGAGGAAACCAAAATTGAAAGCGATCGCCAAGTGAAAGCCTTTTTTGTGAACAAGACCTTGCCGCCAAAGGAGGTAATACCCAAGGAAGTCCAAGAGCACTTTATGGAACACTTTATTGATCGACCCCCGGCATATGTGGAGCGTATGCCGACAGACTATGAGCGACAGATTCATAAGGCAAGTGAACAGTTGCCCAGCTTGGAGAACAATCCAAGCAATCGATCTCTCCGCTCAAGGTGAGTACCAATCCAAGCAAGCAACCGATCCAAGTAGTCGATGTGCAAGGCAACCCAATCAACCTCGAAGAAGTAGAGGTTGCAGGTCTCACTCTTGGCCAAATCCTTGGCACCGAGGAAATCCGCGGGTACGATGCAGATGAGTACGCAATGCAATATGCCGTCGAAAAACCACTTGTCACACCCGAGCAGTACAAGGAACTACCAACTACGATGCGACGGTTGCATGATTGGTACCTGCGTGAAGCAAAGCGAGGGGAGACGGCGGTCATGGTCAAAGTAAGGAAAGAGCATTACGTCAATGGCTGTGACATATATCTTGAATTCTTAGAACTTTTCCAGTTATACCACATGGACTCTATCGACAAAACTCTCATTAGTTGCTATTGTCTGTAAGTGATTTATATCTTTAATAATTTAAGTCTCTAGCTAAGATATCGTTCATTGGCTTATCCTCACTATATATGTTATTTTCTATGCCATTATGCAGATTGAAGATGTGGGAATTGAAACCAGAGGGAATCGGTGACATTGGGTTGATCGACCCAAATACCGTTCATGGTCATGTGGTAAAACATTATGCCAAGGACACAGAAGATATCGTGGAAAATTTTCTAGAGGCACTAATGAATACCAAATCTACTATAAGATTTCCTTACAACATGGGGTGAGTGTTTACTCTCTTGTATACTACAAATTCTATTTTTTCTTACTAGCTCGCTGTCAAGTGTAGTTGATGAGTTATATGCATGCCTGCTTAATTATATAAACTTCTACGCAGAGACCACTATATCCTCCTAAATATTATCCTCGCGGATGGCCTTGTTCAAGTGTACGACTCACTAGATACACTAGATCAATCATACGTGGACTTGTATTTTATGATAGAACGGTAATTTCAATCTTTATCGACCTTGCTTTCTTTCATTATTTCCTGATATCAAAAGTAATTATAATAACTCTTTCGTTCTTTTTCTTTGCCGCGTAGTGTTTGGAAAAAGATGATACAAAAAAACCATCACGGTCATCAATGGAAACCGAAGCTGAAGTGGAAAAAGATGCAGGTAATTAAGTAGTACTACTAGGTCCACGCATCTCTTTAATTCTAGTTTCAATACCATTATGATGCTTGATTATTAATAATCTTATTGAATTCTATTCTTTTGCAAAGTGCGCGAAGCAGCCACAGGGACAAATTTATGTGGATACTTCCTCTGCGAAAACATTCGCATCCAGACCGAAGGCCGTATACATCGCAGAGGAGTACGTGAAAGACAACTCCAGGTTTGGCACATGATGTCGAAGCTCTCACCCAAGAAACACTTTTTAGCACTTCAAGAGGAATTTGCGGCATTTCTTCTTCGACATGTCATTGATGTAAACGGAGAGCACTATTACTTACCGCCGCCTCAATAATACCCGCAAATCAGTAGTAGAAAACTGAGATTTCCTTTAGAGCACTACCTAGCTAGTCCCGGCCGTGTTTTGGGCCTGAATCTATAAGTCTAGTACATAGATGAATGTGTAATTCCATTTGTATATATACTATGTATGAGATATTGTATATTATATTACATATATATATATGCATCAACTTGTGTAATGTTTACAGTATGTAGCACCATAAAATAAATTTGAAATGAATGCAAAACACAATAAATAGAGAGGAAAACTAAAACCTAATTAAAAGCTAAAACAAAAAAAACAGAACACTTAGTATCGGTTGGTATCAGCAACCGGTACTAAAGGTCCTCCACCACCACTCCACGCAGGCAGCCATGTGGTGGGCCTTTAGTACCGGTCCGTGGGCCAACCGGTACTAAAGGTCTCGACCTTTAGTCCCGAACCTTTAGTACCGGTTGGGGAACAAGTACTAAATGTTGGAAATATGCCCTAGAGGCAATAATAAATTAGTTATTCTCATATTTCCTTGTTCATGATAATCGTTTATTATCCATGCTATAATTGTGTTGATCGGAAATTCAGATACATGTGTGGATACATAGACAACACCATGTCCCAAGTATGCCTCTAACAGACTAGCTTGTTAATCAAAGATGGCGATGGTTTCCTAGTCATGGACATGAGATGTCATTTGGTAACGGGATCGCATCATTAGGAGAATGATGTGATGGACAAGACCCAAACTACAAACGTAGCATATGATCGTGTCAATTTATTGCTACTGTTTTCTGGATGTCAAGTATATGTTCCTATGACCATGAGATCATGCAACTCACAGATATCGGAGGAGTGCCTTGTGTGTATAAAACGTTGCAATGTAACTGGATGACTATAAAGGTGCTCTACAGGTATCTCCGAGGGTGTCTGTTGGGTTGGCATGGATCAAGACTGGGATTTGTTACTCCGTGTGACGGAGAGGTATCTCAGGGCCCACTCGGTAATACAACATCACAATAAGCCTTGCAAGCAATGTGACTAGGTGTTAGTCACAGGATCTTTTGTTACGGAAAGAGTAATGAGACTTGCCGGTAATGAGGTTGAAGTAGGTATGGAGATACCGACGATCGAATCTCGGGCAAGTAACATACCGAAGAACAAAGGGAACATCATACAAGATTAACTGAATCCTTGACATAGAGGTACGACCGATAAAGATCTTCGTAGAATATGTAGGAACCAATATGGGCATCCAGGTCCCGCTATTGATTATTGACCGTAGAGGTCTCTCGGTCATGTCTACATAGTTCTCGAACCCGCAGGGTGTGCACACTTAAGGTTTGGTGACGTTTCGGTAATATAGAGTTATGTATGGTGGTGACCGAAGGTTGTTCGGAGTCCCAAATGAGATCCCTGACATCACTAGGAGCTCCGTAATGGTGCGGAAGTAAAGATTGATATATAGGAAGTCCTATTTTGGTCGCCGGAAAACTTTCGAGCTCATCGGTAGTGTACTGGGAGTGCCGGTAGTGTACCAGGAGACCATCGGGAGGGGTATTTCGACCCAAGAGGCTCCATGGGCTGTGGGAGAGTTTTTACCAGCCCTTAGTGGGCTGGTGTAAGTCCCACACAAGGCTCATGCGGTTTGGAAAAAAAGGCCCAAAGAGAAAAAGTGGAAAAAGGCAAAAATAGGGTGAATCCTAGTCCTACTGGGATTGGAGGTGGAGTCCACCTCCTCCACCTGGTTCGGCTGACTTCTTGGAGGCTTGGACCTTGTGCCAAGCCTCCTCCTCTCTTCCTCTTATATATATTCTGGAGGTTTTAGGGTTTTTGCACAGAATTTTCAGCCACGTGCTACCAGTTCCTCTAGTGCATAGTTTCTCCTCTAGATCGGTTTTCTGCAGTGCTTAGGCGAAGCCCTACCGGAATAGCTCCACCACCATCGCCGGAGCGCCGCTGCTGGAGAACTTTTCTTCCTCTCCGCTCCCTCTTGCTGGATCAAGACGATGAAGATCGTCATCAAGCTGTACGCGTGCTGAACGCGGAGGTGCCGTCCGTTTGGAGCTAGATCGGAAGGACCGTGATCAAGATCGCGAGACGGATCGTGATGAGTTTGCGGGACGGATCGTGATGAGTTCGCGAGACGGATCGTGATGATATCGTGGGACGGATCGTGATGAGATCGCAAGATGGATCGTGATGAGTTCGCGGGACGGATCGTGATTGGATCGCGGGACGAATCGTGATGAGATCGCGGGACGCTCGGCGATTTGGATCACAAAGA
Organism: Hordeum marinum; assembly: GCA_022496015.1. Taxonomy (NCBI): domain Eukaryota; kingdom Viridiplantae; phylum Streptophyta; class Magnoliopsida; order Poales; family Poaceae; genus Hordeum; species Hordeum marinum. Next base: position 476,174,243 of record CM039678.1, read on the forward strand.
TGTTCGACTACACCAACCACGTTTCTTAACGCTTCCTACTTAGCGATCTACAAGGGTATGTAGATACACTCTCCCTCTCGTAGATGCTCATCACCCTGGATAGATCTTGTGTGTGCGTAGGAAATTTTTTGTTTCCCATGCGACGTTCCCCAACAGTGGTATCAGAGCTAGGTCTATGTGTAGATGAGATCTCGAGTAGAACACAAAAGGTTTCTGGGCGTTAATGCTTACATTGCTTCCTCCCTTGGTCGTATTTTGGTTCAGCGGTATTGTGAGATGAAGTGGCCCGGACCAAAATTACTCGTACGCTTACGAGAGACCGGTTCCCTCGACCGCAACTTGTTGCATAGATCACTTGCGGGTGCCAGTTTCTCTCACTTTAATTGGATTGGATTCGACAAAGGCGGTCCTTGAGAAGGTTGAAAAGCAACTTGTGTATCACCGTTTTGGTTTTTGCGTAGATGAGAATTGTTCTTGCTAGATACCTGTAGCAGCCACGGAAAACATGCAACAACAATTAGAGGACGTCTAACTTGTTTTTTCAGGGTATGTTGTGATGTGATATGGCCAATTACATGGTGTGATATATGTGATGTATGAGATGATCATGTGATGTATTGATTATCACGACTTGCATGTCGATGAGTATGGCAACCGGCAGGAGCCATAGGGTTGTCTTTAATTATTGTATGACCTGCGTGTCAATCATTAAGCGCTATGTAATGCTTTCCTTTATCGCTAAACGGTAGCAATAGTAGTAGAAGCATGGTGGGCGCGACAACCCCGATGGCGACACGTTGATGGGGATCAAGATGATCGAGATCATGGTGTCATGCTGGTGACGATGGAGATCATGCCGGTGCTTTCATGATGGAGATCAAAAGCACAAGTTCATGGCCATATCATGTCACTTATGATTTGCATGTGATGTTAATCCTATTATGCACCTTGTTTTGCTTAGGACGACGGTAGCATTATAAGGTGATCCCTCACTTAATTTCAAGATAAATTGTGTTCTCCCCGAGTGTGCACCGTTGCGAAAGTTCTTCGTGTCGAGACACCACGTGATGATCGGGTGGGATAGACTCTACGTTCACATACAACGGGTGCAAGCCAGTGTTGCACATGCAGAACACTCGGGTTAAACTTGACGAGCCTAGCATGTACAGACATGGCCTCGGAACATAATAGACCGAAAGTTCAAACATGCGTCATATAGTAGATATGGTCAGCATGATGATGTTCACCATTGTAATCACCTCAACTCACGTGATGATCAGACTTGAGTTGGTGAATTTGGATCATGTATCACTCGAATGACCGGAGGGATGTCAATTTGAGTGGGAGTTCTTAAGTAATATGATTAATTGAACTCATTATCATGAACATAGTCAGTAGTGTCTTTGCAAATTATGTTGTAGATTACTTGCTCGCGCTGTAGCTCCCTTGAATTTGTATATGTTCCTAGAGAAATATTGTTGAAAGATGATGGTAGAAATATTGCGGACTGGCTCCGTGATCTGAATATTATCCTCGTTGTTGCACAGAAGGCTTATGTCCTTAATGCACCGCTCGGTGCGTCAACCCCTCTAGCGTCGTCTGTAGATGTTGTGAACATCTGACAGGCACGTTCTGATGACTACTTGATAGTTTAGTGCGTCATGCATTAAGGCTTAGAATTGAGGCTCCGAAACGTTTTGAACATCACGGAACATATGAGATGTTTTAAGTGCTGAAATTAGGATCTCAGGCTCGTGCCCGTGTTGCGAGATATGAGGTCTCCAACAAGATTCTTTGCCTATAATATGAAAGAAAATAGCTCAATCGTTGAGCATGTGCCCAGATTGTCTAGGTGCTACAATCGCTTGAATCGAGTGGGAGTTGATCTTCCAGATAAGATATTGATTGATATAGTTCTCCAAGTCACTGTCACTAAGCTACTAGAACTTGGTGATGAACTATAAAATGCCAGGGATAGAAATAATGATCCCTGAGCTCTTCGCGATGTTTGACACCGTGAAGGTAGAAATCAAGAAGGAGCATCAAGTGTTGATGGTTAGTCAAACCACTAGTTTCGAGAAGGGCACGAGCAAGGAGGGAAAACTTCATGGATAGCAAGTAAGTTGTTGCTCCAGTGAAGCAACCCAAAGTTGAACCCAAACCCGAGACTAAGTGCTTCGATTATGAGGAGAGCGGTCGCTGAAGTAGAACAACCCTAGTTACTTGGTAGATAACAAGGCTGGCAACGTCGACAAAAGTATATATTTGATGTACGTGTTATTTACATGTACCTTGCTAGTACTCCTAGTAGCACCTGGGTATTGGATACCGGTTCGGTTGCTAAATGTTTGTAACTCGAAATAAAAGCTACGGAATAAACGGATGCTAGCTAAGTGTGAGGTGACGATGTGTGTTGGAAATGTTTCCAAGGTTGATGTGATCAACATCGCATGCTCTCTCTACCTTCGAGATTAGTGACGGACCTAAATAAATGTTATTTGGTGTTTTTGCGTTGAGCATGAACGTGATTAGATCATGTTCATTGCAAAACGGTTATTCATTTAAGTTAGAGAATAATGATTATTCTATTTACATGAATAATACCTTCAATGGTCATGCACCCAATAAGAATGGTTTGTTGAAACTTGATCGTAGTAATACACATGTTCATAACATTGATGCCAAAAAGATACGAAGTTAATAATAATAGTACCACATATTTGTGGCACTACCGCTAAATGTCATATTGCTATAAAACGCATGAAGAAACTCCATGGTGATGGATCTTTGGACTCATTCGATTTTGAATCAGTTGAGACATGCGAACCATGCCTCTCGGTCAAGATGACTAAGGACCCCGTTTTCTCTTTTGATGAAGCGGGCAAGTGATTTATTGGAAATGATACATGTTGATGTAAGCAATCCAATGAGTCTTGTAGCGTGCGGTGGATATCATTATTTTCTTACATTCACTGATAATTTGAGTAGATATAGTGTATATTTACTTAATGAAACACAAGTCCGAATCGTTTGAAAGGTTCAAGCAAATTCAGAGTGACATTTAAGATCATCGTGACAAGCAGATAAAAATGTTTGTGATATGATCGTGGAGGTGAATATCTGAGTTATGAGTTTGGCATACAATTTTAGACAATGTGAAAGTTGTTTCATAAGTCACGCCACCTGGAACACCATAGTGTGATGGTGTGTCCGAACGTCATAGTCATGCTCTATTGGATATGGTGCGTGCTATGATGTCTATTATCGTTTTGTTACTATAATTTTGGGGTTATGCATTAGAGACAACTACATTCACTTTAAATAGGGCACCATCTGAATCCGTTGAGATGACACCGTGTGAATTATGGTTCGATAGAAACCTAAGCTGTCATTTCTTAATGTTTGGGGCCGCGACGCTTGTGTGGAAAATGTTTTCACCTAATGAGCTCGAACCCAAAGCGGACAAATGCATCTTCATAGAATACCCTAAGAACAGTTGGGTGAACCTTCTATCTCAGATCCAAGCATAAAATGTTTATTGCTAAAACTGGGTCCTTTCTCGAGGAAAAGTTTCTCTTGAAAGAATTAAATGGGAGGAAGATAGAACTTGATGAGGTTATTGAACCTCTGTCTCAACCAGAGAGTAGCGCAGCGCAGGAAGTTGCTTCTGTGAAGCCTACGTTAGTTGAAGAGGAAGTTAATGATGATGATCATGAAGCTTCGTATCAAATTACTATCGAACTTGGTAGGTCGACAAGGACGTGTACTGCTCCTGAGTGGTGTGGCAACCCTGTCTTAGAGGTCATGTTGTTGGACAACGATGAACCTACGAACTATGGAGAAGCGATGATGGGCCCGGAAACCAACAAATGGTTAGAGGCCATGAAATCCGAGAAAGGATCCATGTATGAAAACAAGGTATAGATTTTGGTGGACTTGCTCGTTAGACGATAGGTCATTAAGTACAAATGGATCTTTGAAATGAAAACAGACGCTGATGGTAAATGTCACCATTTGTAAAGCTCGACTTGTTGCAAATAAGTTTACGAAATGTTCAAGGAGTTGACTGCGATGAGACTTTCTCACTTATAGCGATGCTAAAGTCTGTTGGAATTATGTTAGCAGTTGCTGCACTTTCAATTATGAAATCTGGTAGATGGATGTCAAAACATTGTTTCCTTAACGGTTTACTTGAGGAAACGTTGTATGTGATACAACCAAAAGGTTTTGTCAGCCCTAAGGATGCTAAAAGGTGTGCATGCTTCAGTGATCCTTTTATAGACTAAAGCAAGCATCTCGGAGTTGGAATGTACACTTTGATGAGGTGATCAAAGTTTTTGAGTCTATACAAAGTTTATGAGAAACTTGTATTTGCAATAAAGTGAGTGGGAGCACAATAGATTTTCTGATAAGTATATGTGGATGACATATTGCTATTCGGAAATAATATGGAATTTCTGGAAAGCATAAACGGTTGTTTGAAAAATGATTTTCAATGGAAGACCTGAATAAAGCTACCTAATTGTTGAGCATCAAGATCTATAAAGATAGATCAAGATGCTTGATGAGACTGTCAATGAGTACATACCTTGACAAGATTTTGAAAGAGTTCAAAATGGATCAGTCAGAGAAAGAGTTCTCTCCTGATTTGTAAGGTGTGAAAGTTGAGTGAGACTCAAAGCTCGACAATGGCAGAATAAAGAGAAAGGACGAATGCCGTCCCCTATGCCTTAGCCATAGGCTCTATATTATGCCATGCTGTATACCGCACCTAGTGTGTGCCTTGCCATGAGTCTGTCAAGGGGTACAAGAGTGATCTAGGAGTGGATCACTGGACGGTGGTCAATATTATCCTTAGTAACTAAAAGACCAAGGAGATGTTTCTCGATTATGGAGGTGATAAAGAGTTCGTCGTAAAGAGTTACGTCGATGCAAGCTTTAACACCAATCCGGATGACTCGTGGTAGCAATCCGGATACGTATAGTGGAGCAGCCATTTGGAATAGTACCAAGTGGAGTGTGGTAGCAGTGTTTACAGTTTGACATAGACATTTGCAAAGTACACACGGATCTGAATGTCGCAGACCCATTGACTATAAGACCTCGCTCACATGCAAAGCATGATCGAGCCCCAGAACTCATTGGGTGTTAGATTCATAACAATGCGAATCACATGCTCATGTGAACTAGATTATTGACCCTAGTGCAAGTGGGAGACTGTTGGAAATATGCCCTAGAGGCAATAATAAATTAGTTATTATCATATTTCCTTGTTCATGGTAATAGTTTATTATCCATGCTCTAATTGTGTTGATCGTAAACTCAGATACATGTGTCGATACATAGACAACACCATGTCCCTGGTATGCCTCTAACAGACTAGCTCGTTAATCAAAGATGGCTATGGTTTCCTAGTCATGGACATGAGATGTCATTTGGTAACGGGATCACATCATTAGGAGAATGATGTGATGGACAAGACCCAAACTACAAACATAGCATATGATCGTGTCAGTTTATTGCTACTGTTTTCTGCATGTCAAGTATATGTTCCTATGACCATGAGATCATGCAACTCACGGACACCGGAGGAGTGCCTTGTGTGTATCAAATGTCGCAACGTAACTGGGTGACTATAAAGGTGCTCTACAGGTATCTCCGAGGGTGTCTGTTGGGTTGGCATGGATCAAGACTGGGATTTGTTACTTCGTGTGACGGAGAGCTATCTCAGGGCCCACTCAGTAATACAACATCACAATAAGCCTTGCAAGCAATGTGACTAAGTGTTAGTCATGGGATCTTGTGTTACGGAACGAGTAAAGAGACTTGCCGGTAATAAGGTTGAACTAGGTATGGAGATACCGACGATCGAATCTCGGGCTAGTAACATACCGAAGAACAAAGGGAACATCATACAGGATTAACTGAATCCTTGACATAGAGGTTCGACCGATAAAGATCTTCGTAGAATATGTAGCAAGCAATATGGGCATCTAGGTCCCGCTATTGGTTATTGACCGTAGAGGTATCTCGGTCATGTCTACATAGTTCTCAAACCCGCAGGGTCTGCACACTTAAGGTTTGGTGACGTTTTGGTAGTATAGAGTTATGTATGGTGGTGACATAAGGTTGTTCGGAGTCCCGGATGAGATCCCGGACGTCACTAGGAGATCAGGAATGGTCCGGAGGTAAAGATTTATATATAGGAAGTCCTATTTTGGTTGTCGGAAAAGTTTCAGGCTCATCGGTAGTGTACCGGGAGTGTCGGTAATGTACCGGGAGACCATCGGGAGGGTTATTTCGACCCAAGAGGCTCCATGGGCTGTGGGAGAGTTTTTACCAGCCCTTAGTGGGATGGTGGAAGTCCCACACAAGGCCCATGCGGTTTGGGAAAAAAGTCCCAAAGAGAAAAGGTGGAAAAAGGCAAAAATAGGGTGAATCCTAGTCCTACTGGGATTGGAGGTGGAGTCCACCTCCTCCACCTGGTTCGGCCGACTCCTTGGAGGCTTGGCCCTTGTGCCAAGCCTCCTCCTCTCTTTATCTTATATATACTAGAGGTTTTAGGGTTTTTGCACAGAATTTTCAGCCACGTGCTACCCGTTCCTCTAGTGCATAGTTTCTCCTCTAGATCGGTTTTCTGCAGTGCTTAGGCGAAACCCTGCCGGAATAGCTCCACCACCATCGCCGGATCACCATCACGCTGCCGGAGAACTCTTCTTCCTCTTTGCTCCCTCGTGTTGGATCAAGACGGTGGAGAGTATCATCAAGCTGTACGTGTGCTGAACGCGGAGGTGTCGTCCGTTCGGTGCTAGATCGGAAGGACCATGATCAAGATGGCGAGACGGATCGCGATGAGTTCGCGGGACGGATCGTGATGAGTTCGCGGGATGGATCAGGATGAGTTCGCGAGACGGATCGTGATGAGATCGCGGGACAGATCGTGATCAGATCGCGGGATGGATCGTGATCATTTCGCCGGACGGATCGTGATGAGATCGCGGTTCGGATCGTGATGAGATCGCGGGATGCTCGGCGATTTGGATCGCGAAGATGTTCGACTACACCAACCGCGTTTCTTAATGCTTCCCGCTTAGCGATCTACAAGGGTATGTAGATCCACTCTCCCTCTCGTAGATTCTCATTACCATGGATAGATCTTGCGTGTGCGTAGGAAATTTTTTGTTTCCCATGCGATGTTCCCCAACACTAAAGGCCCGTCCCAACTGGGACTACAGATCGACATTCTACCAGTGCATCTAGGCCGCGTTGAGAGCTTCGCCCCTGATCGAGATGTCAGAATTGGAAACTTAGAGTTCTGCGTCGACTCTCTGGGTGAATTGTCATTAATAGGGGTCGCAACTTCGCCCGTAGCCTCTGAGGACTCTGAGGCCTTAACCTCGAGCCCCTCCTTTGGACATGGCGATGGGGTCACCCACAACGATGAGCCGATCTCTTATCCCGGTCCGGCCATTAAGCCAAATGACCGGACACGTTCTCTTGCCAAACACTTCCCATGTCTGGATGTCTTGAAGGTTAACTCCACGACTTCTGAACAGCTAGATCTGATCGGGCCTCAGCGGTCGAGGAGGCCCTCGATCAATTCTCGTCACTGAAGATCACCAACGATCCAGCCCCGATGTACGCTCGGTTCGGTTGCGGTGCGGGTTAGGACGAATTTTTCGACCCACCCATGAACCACTTGATAGCCATTATCAAGGATTTAACCGACATGCTGGACTATGCCTCCGAGGAGGCAGAATACATGGATGAAGAGTACCGTGCTCCCATCCCCATTAACACCGGGAGTTGGGCTCCCACTTCCACATACGATGTATACATGGTAGATACTCCTGCCACCAATGGCGACAATACGTCTCACAACAACGACGACAAATTGAGCGATGCGCTATCAAGGCGTCGGAAATCGCATAAGAGGTCCAAAGGCAAAAAGGGAAGAAAGGCTATTATTAGCAATGGGGACGGTAATACATCCGCTGATCATGGCAATCCTGATATCTCCGAGCACCCGTTAGAGGGTCCGGAAGGCCCTGAGGACCAAAACAACCCCGATAACGTGAATGACTCCGAAGGCGATAATTACCTTCCCCGTGTCGAGGAGGAAGATATAATGGAAGCCGATGACTTGTACATCCCTGATAACCTTGAAGATCAGGAAGAAATCAGGCAATGGCCCATAGCAACGGCTCGCAGCCTAAAGGCTAAAGAACGGAAACTCAAAGCCGAACAGGACGACCTCAATGATAGATGGACGAAAGTCCTCTTAGCCGAGGAAGTATACGACAACGGTCTATCAAACCAGCCCAAAGGCTACCCTCGGAGAAGGCTACTGCTGCAATTCGATGATGAACTCACTGATACTCCGTCTCCAAACCGTACTCCATATGACAAGCTGAACCGCCCCGCTCGCGGTCAGGACAGGATGGCTGACGACACCTGTTATATACCTGAAGTACCCTGAAGACGGGGTAAGGAGCCATTAGGGCCCAATGACAGGTTCAACCTGCGAGATGACCTGGATCATAGAGGAGGCCGCACAACATCCATCTATGGATCCAGAGAGTACTCGCCCGATAGACGGGGCGGATACAGACCATGGTTCGACAAAAACAATAGATTCCGGGAACACAACTGGCCCATACAAACGCCGAATACAGGCACGACATAGCACGGGTCAGAGGCTCCACTCACCCATTGTGCTTCACAGATGAGGTAGTGTGGCATGAGTTCCCCGAGGGTTTTAAACCCCTGAATATAGAATAGTATGATGGGACCATTGACCCAACTGTATGGATTGAGGACTTCCTCCTACATATCCACATGGCATGAGGAGATGATCTCCATGCCATCAAATTACTCCCTCTTAAGATTAAGGGGCCAGCTTGGCACTGGTTAAACATCCTCCCCGAATACTCCATTGGATGTTGGGAATATCTGGAAGATGCATTCCTTTCTAGCTTCCAAGGAACCTATGTCCGCCCGCCGAACTTTTTCGATCTCAGCAACGTCGTCCAGAAGCCCAGCGAGTCTGCTCGGCAATTCTGGAATTGGTTCTTGACTAAAAAGAACCAAATCGTTCACTGTCCAGATGCTAAGGCCATAGCCTCCTTCCGGTACAATATTCGGGACGAATGGCTTGCCCGCCAGCCAGGCCAGGACAACCTCGGACCATGTCTGCCATTACTCCCTCATGACCCGCTTTCGTGCACGCAAAGACAATTGGCTCACAAGACGCAGCCACAATTCCAAAGATCCCATGGCAGCTGAAGCCCGGGATGGCAACTTAAAACCAAAGCACAATAAGAATAAGTACCGGCACAATAATAGCGATGCCGATGATATGGCTGTAAATGCCAGATTTCGCAACTCCCGACCTGTGCAGCGGAAGAAGCCTCCTAAAGGCAATCGTGATGGACCCACTCAGCTGGAGAAGATCATGGAAAGGCCTTGCCAAATCCATGGGACTTCAGAAAAGCCCGCCAACCACACACACCGCAACTGCTGGGTGTTTAAACAGGCCGGCAAGCTACCACCCGAAGACCAAAGCAAAAGCTCTCGCAACGAGGACGAGGATGAGCCTTGGGGTCCAATTGGTGGCGGATAGAAGAAATTCCATTCCGAAGTCAAAACGGTGAACATGATATACGCCACCCATATACCCAACAAGGAGAGGAAGCACGCCCTTCGGGTGGTCTACGCTGTTTAACCCGTAGCCCCGAAGTACAACTCATGGTCGGCATACCCGATCACCTTTGATCGGCGTGATCATCCGACTAGTATCCGCCATGGGGGTTTGGCGGCCCTCGTCCTAGACCCCATTATAGATGGGTATCACCTCACAAAAGTCCTAATGTACGAAGAAGTAGCCTCAACTCAATTTACTCAAATACGGTGGGAAAGATGGGCATAGATCCATCAAGAATCAAACCCAGCAGCACTTCCTTCAAAGGAGTGATCCTAGGCGTTGATTCCCGATGTACGGGTTCCGTAACTCTGAAAGTTGTGTTTGGCTCGCCCGATAACTTTTGCAACGAAGACTTGATCTTCGACATTGCTCCCTTCTGCAACGACTATCACATGCCGCTTGGTCAGACAATGTTCGCTCGTTTCAACGTAGTCCCACACTACGCATACCTCAAGCTCAAGATGTCGGGCCCCAAGGGGTCATTACTTTTAACGGCAATACAGAGTGCTCCCTTAGAACTGAGGAACATGCATTGGCCCTAGCGGCGGAATTTATCTACAAAGAAGATCGACAAATTCCGCCATCCGCCATAAAGGCACACAAGGCTGGGAAGCGAGTTCGGCTTCAGACCGAAAACTCAGATCCTTCCCCCTTTCCTCTATAGGGACTCGCCTCCCACCGCAAAACCGAGTATGTGCCGAGGAGGCACAACTTCGCACTTCAGATTCCATGGGTAGCGGTGGCGAAATAAAGATGGGTGTTCGGCTGGCCCGAACGGCTACCATCAACATGTCTTCGGACAAAAGGCAGGCGCTCCCAAAAGAGCCTGCCTATGACATAAAGCTCACCTACAATTTGGCGGCCTCTCAAGATTTTGTTGGCAAAATCCGCCCCCCGAACACTAACACCCATCAAGGTGCATCTAAGTGCAGGAGTCAACTAGCAAGGGGACATATCGAGGACGTCAGGTCACCAATCAAAGACCCCTGGTACAACAACTCCTGTATATTTTTATTTCTTTCACATACCAGTAAACAGTTGCTTCGGCAATCCGAGTTATAAGAGTTGTTAAGAAAATCTAAAATTGTGTGGCGCAAGTTCGCCTCATCTGTCCTATTTTGGAGCTTATTTTTCCTCCTCTGTCCCTCCTCTCGTGGACCTGTTCGGTATGACATGAGGTAACTGCCTAATAAGCCGGGGCTCGAGTTCAAACACAAATTGCCTTATCTATCATGTGTTCGGCGTCTTGGCGTTCTCTTTATATCATCGGTTCCGAACTATGTATTTGGTCGATAAGTTGGGTTGCCCGGCTCCTGTGCTTGCCCCTTTATGTTCCGCTCGTTCGGCTAAAAGGGCAAAGGGAGCACCCCTGCGATTGTGCTTCCGGATAGTCTGGTCAAGCACCTCAGGGGAGAAAGCCAAAAATGGACTATCATAGTATGCGCGATCCGGTCTGTGAACCCCGAGCGGGAAGTGTTATACTTAAATGCTTGTAACCGGTTATTCCATGTTACACGAGGAACTTGCCCTTTGTGCAGACATTGTGATACCGGCTTCAACCACGGTTCGTCCGAACATCACAACACTTTGGTGGCTAATTGTACGCCTCGTGTAGTCCTTTTCACGCCCCTATGAATAGTGAAAGAAATAAAGCACTATAGTCTGATTGCCTAGTCTGCCGCACTGCACTGCCTTCGAGTACCAATAATACAGCTAAGGGACATAGTGCATTGGCATACACACCCCACGTAGTATCTACGTGGGGGCTGAAGCCGACGACTCCCATCTTTCAGTATTAAACAGCCAACTAGGAGTTATAAAGGAATGCAAAACCACATAAGAACAAATACTAATATCATTAAAAGTTTGGGCAAGTCTTCGGACGCGTTACAGCTCATTCAAACATTTTATCACCCAAACACTGTGACGCTATCACCCGAGCACTCCCCATTACTCCATCAAAGTATAGCTCGGGGCGTTGATGCTCCTTCCCAGGTGGCAGCGGGGCGGTGGCTACCTTCATCGGATTTAGCCCAGGCCAATGCACTTTGTCCTTGGAAAGGGCCATCCGGACTCCTTCGATGCAGGAGGAGCGCTTGACGGTGTCGAGTCGAGGCAAAGCGGCAATCAACCTCTACACCAGGCCAAACTAGCTGCCTGGCAGCGGCTCGCCGGTCCATAATCGGATGCAGAGATCATTCATAGCTGGCACCGCCATCTGGTGCAGCTCCATTAGTTGTTTCAGCTTCTCCACTAGAAGAGGAGCATGCTCGGGGGCTCCGAACTGTGCCCAAAACAGACGAGCTTCATCTCCTTCTCCCCACGAGGCGAACAGCCGATTGGCGTCCGCCACACTCTTGTGGAGATCGAAGGATGCGCCTGAGGATCGCCACACCGGGTAAGCAATTCAAATTTTCTACCCCCGAATACGCACTTTAGTGAGTACGGCTTACCATCTGCTATGCCCTTGGCCTGGCGCACTTGCTCCTCACAGAACCGTTAGTCCATCCGCTCCGTTTGGAGTTTGGTTTTCAAAGTGGATAGTTTGGCCGAGCTCGCCTTATTCTTCTGCTCCAAGGCCTCACATCTTTCGCTGGCATCTTTGAGCTCCTGTTGGACCTCTACCACGCGAGCTTCATGCTTGCCACTAGTGGCTCGCATGGCGGAAAGGGCGACAGCCGTTTCCTTAGCAGTCACCCTCTCGGTGGCCGTTTCGTCCTTCACGCACTGGAGGTCGGCCTTGAGCCTCTCCATCTCCTTCGTCGAGGCTGCGCATATTATACAATGTGAAGAAGCTGCATTGACAGTATTCAAACGAAAGAGCTCAGACAAAGGCATTCAGATTCTGTTTTGACATACCTTGAGCGTCGTCGAACTTTTGGTTAAGGGCCTCAACTTCGTCTTCGGAGCGCTTTAGCTACTGATTTAGCTCTTCCATATCGGCGCCATTTATGGCCGCCGCCGATGACGAAGCCTGCATTACACACATAGTTAATACATTTCATGGGCTCTCATTTACTGAATTATAGACAATCTGATCATATGTCGAGTTATTCTAACATGCCAGACACTTAAAATGCATCTAGTTCGCTATTGGATTCAGACGTGACCATTAGGTGAGTTTTTTCATCTCACCAAGGGCTTGGGGGCTTCCATGTATATAATGCAAATAAATAAAATCCTTGCAAAATAAACACATCAGGTGACTTACTTGAATACCCGTAAGGAGACCTTTGAAGGCCTCCTTTCGTCCATTGTTAACGGATTGAATGCTCTGTAGTACGGCACCCATAAGGGTGCGGTGATCCTCGATGATGGAGGCACTCGATAGATCCTCCTCCATGACCGACCACCGATTGGTCGGTGGCGCCAGTGATGATCGGATTCCCTGATCACCCATCGGGGATTGGACCGGTGCCTCCGGAGGCATAGTGCGCTCCAGAGATATTCTTGGAGGGGACTGAGCGCCCGCTCATCAGGCCTCCTCGATATCCGGGTAGGGTGTTGCCACCCGGTCTTCAGTGCCCAAGGCGTTAGCCTCAGCCATGGTACGGTCTCTCTCGCCACCGGTGTCCGCCTCCATAGGAGTGTGCTGGGATGACACCTCCACGGCGTCCCTCATGGCGCCTGGAGTGGTGGGATGCGAGGCATCCCCGCTCTCTGCCAGATGGGCGGGCGGGGTCTCCCATCCGATATCATCTCGGTGGGGATAACGTGCTGGGGGGCTGCAAGGCCAATAACCTGCATGTTAGGAAACTCTAAATTTATTCGTAATGAATAGGAGAGTCTTTGGATCCTAACCTCTCTGGGGGGCTTGACCCGGAGGCTCCTTCGTGGAACCTCCTCGAGGTCTTCGGATGCGGTGTCCAAGTCCAAACTATCGTCGGACAAAATCACCTGGGTCCGCCATGCCCTCTTCTGGACAGGAGAAGGGGCCTGCTCCGGGGCATCCGAAGACGCTGCTCTATTCCTGGCACGGGGGGAATTGCCTCCCCCTTGCCCTCGACCTCGACCTCCTCCTCCTCCTCTTCTTCCTCGTCCTCCTCCTCAGCCTCCTCCTTATTCGAGGAGGCGGGGGTATCCTCGGATACCGCATCAAGCTGGTCCTTGATGCGGATGCCAGCCTGGACCTGGTTTCTTCTTCTTCTCTTTGTTCGTCGGAGCCTCGTAAGACTTTAGCACAAGCATTTTTGCCAACAGCCCGTTCCTCTTGTCTTTGAGCTGAGGCGCCGAACCGTTAATGTTGACGGCTTTCTTCAGCCATCTCTGCAAAGACAGATCGGATAAGGGGTTATGAGAATCTTCTATGTAATAAAGGCAACCAAGCTAGGGTGTATCGCAACTCGAAATCGGGCTTGGCAGTGTGCAGACCCTTGTCCTCCTCCTCAAATGGCCAACTCTTATGTGATTTGAAGAGCGCCTTCCACAACTTCTCCCGCATAGTGCGGAAGAGATTCCAGACTATGGGCTCGGCGTGGAGTTCACGAGCCCATAGGGGGGTGTCCCGGCGCTGGCAGGGGAGGATGCGTCTTTGGAGCATCACCTGGACCACATCGGTCAACTTGGTTCCCTCCTCGACCATGGAGCAGATGCGCTTCTGCAGGTCGCTCACCTCCTTGCCCGGTCACCAGATAAGGCCCTTTTCGAGCCATCATGCCAGTCGGGTGGGGGGGACCGGATCTGAATGCGGCGGCGGATGCTAACCTTCTTCTTGTGGTTCGGTGACATAGGACCACTCCTTCTACAACCCCTTGATGGTGTCAATAAGGGTGCCCGATGGCCACCCGATGCGGGTGAGCTTGCCGATGACAGCCCTGCCGCAATCTGCATGCTTGCCGCGGACACACTTGGGCTTGATGTTGAACACCTGTAGCCAGACCACGAAGTGTGGCTCGATGTGCAGGAAGGCCTCGCAGACCGGGATGAACGCCAAGATGTGCATTATGGAGTTCAGTGTGAGGTCATGGAAGTCGAGGCCGTAGAAGAATATTAGCCCCCTGACGAAGGGGTGGAGAGGAAAGATCATCCCCCGGATGAAGTGGGGAATGAATACCACCCTTTCGCCTGGCATGGGGGTGGGGATCACATGGCCCTCCTCCTCTGTGCGGTGAGGGATGTTGGCGGAGAGGTAGCCGGCCTTCTTGAGGTCGAGAATGTCCCGGTCGGTGACCGTGGAAGCTTCCCATTGGCTGTTGGAGCCTGCCATTGATGAGCTCGGAGGTGGGGTCAAAGGTATGGGAGGTGGAGAAGTCGAATGGAGAGCGTGAATAGCCTTTGGGGTTTCCTCCTCTTTTTATCAGGCCTATTGATTTGGACTCCCCTTGCTGCGCCGTGAATCCCTCCACTTCTCGAGACGTGCGAGCGGTTGCGTGCACGTGATTAAGTATATACCATATAAAACGGGACACGATTTTTATATTGATAGAACGTGATGATTAAAACGGCCTCGAACCGTGAATCGAGTCTATGCGACTACCCTAGTGGTCATGGTGGGTCATAGCCTTTTGTCAGAGAGGTCGTCAGAGGAACGTTGTTTACCCCCTGACGTTTGGCCTTCAAAGCCAACCAATTTGCAATGTCAGGATGTTCCACTATGTGGAAAACTACTTATCATCGCAGGCCGAACTATGGTTCGGCGGGAAGGAACTCACCTCGCAAGCCAAAGACTCTGTTCGCAAATCAATGGGAGCTGAATATCCTTGGCGTTGGAGGCAAGTTCGGGGGCTGCTGAGGGAGTCCTAGATTAGGGGGTCCTCAGATAGCTAACCTATTGATTATGGGCTGGACTATATGGGCTACTTACCGAACACAGGAAGATTTGAAGGACCAGTCTCCAGGATGGAAGCTTCGGGAAGCACGGCTTGTGCTCCACATTTGATGTAGTAAATAGGCATGTTTATCTCTTTGGCTTGTAACCAACCATGTGTAAACACTAGGCATCCTCGGCATCTATATAAGCCGGAGGGTTTTAGGGTATAGGTAGAACAAATCATCTAGGGTTAGCTATTCGATCTCTAGGTACATCAACATTGTAACCCCCCATATCATCAATACAACCAAGCATGACGTAGGGTATTACCTCCATAGGAGGGTCCAAACCTGGGTAAATCCGTGTCCCCTTCGTCTCCTATTACCGTCGAATCTAGTCTCACAGTTCGGGACCCCCTACCCGAGATCCGCCGGTTTTGACGCGGACACACCGTAGGGCAACTCGGGGAATTTCTATCAGGCCACTGTATGCGTTGCTCATCCATCGTGTCGTGAGAACAAGATACGCGGATCCTATCGGGTTCGTCGACAATTCAGGTGGTCTTGCTGGATTTATTTTCCCCTTCTTGAATGTCTTGTGCACTAGGATTTCGAGGATGTCTTGGGCTATCTCGAGGTTGGGTTTTTCCGATGCAACTTGTGGCTACTATGTGATGGATGAGTTGGATCACCCCTATAGGGTTAAATCTTTCCGAGAGCCGTGCCCGCAGTTATCTTGCAACTTGGAATTTTTTTAACATCCGGTCATAGAAAAACTGAAGTAAACTCAAATAAATTACACACACCGTGTGCGTAACCCTAGTGGTCTGTTCTTGTGAGGTTTGAACCAAGAAGAGAACACGATGGGGTTATGATTGAATCATAAGTAAGTGTTCAGGATCACTTCTTGCTCGTTACTATTTCAAGTTCGCTTAAACGTAGATCACTCTTGTTATTCTTGTACTCATAAGTTATCCATTCAAATAAATGCTTAGTGCTTGCTATAGCCTCACCACTTAACCATACCTCACACTTTAAGGTTTGCTAGTCTTGATACCCTTGGAAATGAGATTGTTGAGTCCCCGTGGCTCACAGATTAATAGAACAATAGTTACAGGTACAGGTAATGCGACGATTTGAGTTGAGAGTGATGCTTGTTTGATTTGGAGTTCTTTTTCTTCATCGATCATAGGATGGGTTCCACGTCGACAACCTGGGATAGCAAGGATGGATGTCGCTTTTATTGTTTGACTTCGTCTGTAGTCGGACCCTGCTTTTATGTATGATGATTGCAATGCATGTATGTATTTGAGATGATCATGATTTAGCTTGTGGCGAGTGTAAGCCAATTCCATATACTCATTTCCTCTTTACATGTACTTGTAACGATATCCATTCTTGCAAAACGACAAGATGTGCTTCTATCCCTATTGAGGCCCTAGAGCCAAAATCAGGATAGGACTGCATCTTGGGCATTACAAATTATGCATGCATTCCCGATTGCCCTTGGGTGAGACACATCTGAAACCATATCGCAATCCAGGCTGACATGCATCATTTACGGTCGGCAAGTTGTCCGCCGAGTAGCAACATCAAGGAGTGGATGTCAACCTGCTAGCGAAATGCACCCAATGAAAATAAAAAAGGAACGATCTCAATGTTCCATCTCGTGGCATGGGAAATCTGGAAGGGGCGGAATAGAAGAGTGTTTAGACGCCAAGAGAAGACGGCTGACCAGCTGATTAGGATACTTAAGAGAGGAAATTAACTTATGGAATATGGTTGACGCTAAAATCCCGTTTGACCCTCGCTAAATGTATTTCTTCTCCTTCTTTTTAGCATTAGACCTTTCCTGGTGTTTCCCCTTGTATTCCATCCTTCCTAATCAATGAATTTCGTGGATCTCCTGCCAACATTCGAAAAGAACTCCGTTACAGTCAAACAACATTGCAACAAAACAAGCACATAAGTTGTAGTGGTTATGTCTATGGAACAATAGAAGCTTTATGTCCAAGGTGTGTTAGCTATAGTTGTTCGGGATAAGATCAGATTTGTTCAAGTGCATGGCGTTGCTACTAATACTTTGTTGAATTATTAGTTGGATGCAAGGCAAGTAAAGATTATATAATGCATTTGAAGTTTCTTGCCCTCTTGTACAATCAGGCCTCTAGCAATCAAGGGTACATGCCCAACCCTCGATCCCCAAAACGGTACATTTCCAGACTCATAACAAAATCAAAGTTCAAGTGTTGCATTTGATGCGAGCCTCACAAGTTTTTCTACTAATATATGTTAAATTAACTCATGTGCAATGCAATTACCAATGCCTCATATGAAACTCTGCTGATTAAAAAAATCAACATGTTAAGTTGATACCATAAGAAAGTACAACAAGCTAATTATGTATATCATAGGGAAAATAATTGTACATGAAAAATCACCAATCAATTCGGTGGCAATCTGTGGATCAAGTAAAAGAGTTTTCATTCCAATCTTATTCGTGTTCAAATAGAGCAAATGGACCTAGTTTAGAAATTCAAGATGTAGTTTCAAGCTGCTAACAACGTGAAAAAACTACAAAACTGGCCCTTCAGACAAAGTTCAGCACAAAATGACCTTGTTCTGATTATTATTTTTCAAAAATGGCCCTATGCGCATGATGCCCGCGCCCGGGGCGCCATGCTAGATTACATAACACCCCGGTGAAGGGGCCATATCCGTTTGCGCTAACTGCCACGTCGGCCTGGCCCAGGGCGCATGGAGCGTCGGCCCAAGGCGCCATGCTCTGTTGCACGACGCCCCGACCTGGGGCGCCATACCCCTTCACTTACAGCCGCCGCAACTTCTCCTCTCTGGTTCGTTTTCATTTCCTCTCTACTTTCTTTCCCCACCATGGCGCCCGTCAATCCGTCCCTCCCTCTCCTCACTCAAGTGCTGCGGATCTGAGCCAAAAATCGGTGGATCCGGTTGTCCTTTGAATCCTGAAGGTATTCTCCCCCTTTCCCCTCTTTCTATTGGTTGAAATCTCCGCATTTGATTGATTTGGGCGAAACCCTAGTTCACCCCATTCTTGAAATTATCATTCGATTTTGGTGGGATAATGTTAGGGATTAGTGTGATTTAGGATATGTATGGCTTATGATATGTATGATTTACGATTTTATGGAAGTGCTATGAATTTGGTTAGGATATGTATGCACTCATAAGGTGTATAGAAGAATTGGTGTATAATTAGGAAGGTGGATGGATGGATATTTGCAAATATATGGTGTATGATATTGTAGAAAATTATATGCACATATATGGTGTATTGACGAATTAGTGTAGAAATTTTGCACATGTATGTATGTATGTTTTTCCACTAGTGCGGATATTTAGAAATGACAACGGGGCATACCATATACCTTTATAATTTGCAGGATGGCTTCTCTTATACATCCATCGTACGCTCAATTGCATCGTGGACGCTTCATGGCAGATGAAGGAAGGGTTTTTGATCAGCTTCACCTGAGGTGTGGTTTGGTTCATGACAAGATGGAGTATGACGAGCGATACACGAAGGATATCCAGAAGACCGGGCTTCTTCCTTTCATCCCACTCGTGTCTCGTTCAATGCCGAAGATGAAACCTCGACACTCGTTGACCGATGGCGCATTAAGACACATACTTTCCACTTCTAAGCTGGGGAAATGATGATGACTTTGCAGGATGTTTCTTTGACCACTGGGCTTCCCATCAAAGGATTGCCTATATGTTTTTATCACAGATTCTGATGGATGGCTTGAGATTATGGTTGGACTCATAGGGAGGGAGCCGGGAGTGCAAGGGAAGTCCACCGGTGCAAGTTATTAGTGGATTGCTGTCAACTTTGGGGTTTGCCCGATTGATGCGAACGATGAAACAGTGCAGCAGTATACCAGGGCATACTTGTGGTATATAGTGAGTCGGACTCTTTTTCTCTGATGGCACCAGCATGAATGCTTTTTTTATGTGGCTTAATTTGTTTGTTGGGTGGGAGCATGGAATCGGTTGGGGTACAACAGCGGTGGCTTATTTGTATCATCAGGTAGGTAGTTTTGCTTGTAATAGTGTGTTCACAATGTATAACTTTTCTCTAGTTTGTAATGACATACTTCTTGTTTTTGTGTAGCTGGACGAGGCATGCCGTAGGGGCACGAATCCAAGAAACGTCGTAGCGTCAAAGGAAGCCAACATTGGTGGTCCGATGCTTCTCTTATCGATCTGGAGTTTGGAGCACTTGCCATTGGGGAGGCCGAAACCAAAGGGTTACAAGCCGTGGGATGATCGTGATGACCCAGACCGTATGCCTACATATGGGCATATAAGTGGGACAAGGTTGAAGGTTTTGTTGGAAATTCAAAGACCATGAATTTGCACTACTGCAACGAGCTCGACATCATGACCCCAGAGCAATGAATTTGGAGGTCAATTGACGGTGATCATCCTTTCCATTAGCATCATCAATATCCTTGCCACTACATCGATGGTGAAACACGGAACTTGTAATCTTCCATTGTGCCCCGCCTTTGACACATCTTGCACGGCTAACCCAAGGGAAATGATTCTTGTGTTCCTCACATTTTACCACATAACGCAATTAGGAATTTGACTTCTCCACAAAGAATGGCCGATGAAACTTAAGCGCATAGTCCTTGGCCCATATTTGAAGTTCTACCAAGCTTTCAAAGATTATTCCTTCACTAAAACCATACACACTTGCTTTGGTATCT
Organism: Hordeum marinum; assembly: GCA_022496015.1. Classification (NCBI taxonomy): domain Eukaryota; kingdom Viridiplantae; phylum Streptophyta; class Magnoliopsida; order Poales; family Poaceae; genus Hordeum; species Hordeum marinum. The sequence continues at coordinate 476,194,445 of CM039678.1, forward strand.
TGCTTTGAAGTTAACCTGGGTGTAAGAATTTTACTTGTGCCACCATCAACAATCGCCTTATCGGCTAGGCTTAGATCACGAAACAATGATGTCTTGTGACTACGGCCTATTACCTTCTTGAAATCATTGGCTTCTTTAGCCGTCAAACCATCCTCATCTATTTCTTCATTTGGGCCTTCATCCTCCGAGTCCCACGCATATGACCTATTGTATGGAATGTCATGGTCCATGTCCTCTTCCATGCAATTTGCCTCAACATCGCCAACATAATGGTCATGAAGATAAGCCTCCGAGTCATCACCCTCAAACTCATCACCATCCACGTGAAAGTATTGATTATCAAGTTGGTCATTCCCAACGGGGCTCAAAGGTTGGGTCATTGGAGGTTGGCTCATTGTTGTGTCATGCACATCCGGAGTGACATGTGTTGAATCTAGAACCAGGCTTCTAACATCATATGAATATGCACACCGATTCAAATAAATGTGCAACCGAGCACGAACAATCTTTGTGGCAAATAACTCAAATGATTTATCTTGTGAGGCTAACACACTCTCTTTATATGCTTCCCCATGAAACTTGGAGTCAAGAGGCATTATCTTCCAACGAATATGTTGCCCATACCCAACATTATACCTTCCGGTTAAGTCTACTCCATCGCTTTCTTCCATCCAATTCAACCTTCTTCGAAGCTCAACCACAACCTCCTCAAGTCTAGAACTTGTGGGCAACACCATCACTAACGACTTCTTCTTCGGGACACCATACTCCGCGTCTCCATTCTCAAAGGAGACAAAGTCCACATGATTCACAGTCACGATCATCGCCATATACAATCATAAATACCAAAATGCATCAATGAAAATTGCAAAACTGGATGACCTAGGGTTTCCCCAAATCGCTACAATGCGGAGATTTCAATCAACAAAAAGAGGAGGATAAATCATTGATTTGGAGCTCCAGTCCGGCAAAATTTGTGGGCATCAGGGAGGGGCATGAGTGGGGCAGCAGGGGTGGAGAAAGGGGGGGAAGAGAGGCTTTTGGGGGTAAAAGAGAGGGGCAACCGGTTTTGTTCACTCAAGGGGCATGGTGCCCTGAGCAGGGGCGTCATGCTTCCCAGCATGGCGCCCTGGGTGGAGGCGCCATGCAACCAGGCCCTTCCATGTGGTAGTTGACCCACCACCCGTATGTCGCCCTTGACCAGGGCGTTGTGTAATCTTGCATGGCGCCCTGGGTGCGGGCGTCATGCAGGAAGGGCCATTTTGTGAAAAAAAATTGGAAAATGATTCATTTTGTGCTAAACTTTGACCAAAGGGCTAGTTTTGTAGCTTTTCACGCTAACAACACTTGCTTGAGCAAACTTTTACACAATTTGAAGAACAAGTATCTCCAGGAATTTTGCATTGGCCTGTTGAAAGCACCTACACAATCAAATAATGGAAGTCTGGTAAAGCACATCTTATCAGTGAAGAAGTCTAGGCCATCATCAAACTGTAAACTACGAAAAATCTAAAAGTTTAGGCACATGTTCAGATGAGACATGGCTCAGTGTAAGTGTGTTAGAGACATCAATAATAACTCCTGGTTCTAGTGCTAGGAATTCCTAGCTATCTTTGGAAGGGGCTAACTAGTGGGAAAATTCCATAGGCATGATTGATGAGATAATATGTTAAACGAGAGAGTTGACTCTATTGATCAGTTGAAATCATGGGCCTTATTTGTGCATACAAATCCCGAGACTCCAAGGTGGTAACTTCCAACCCAAAGCCATAGAGGAGCTTTGCAAATATAGCTAACATCTACCAAGGAGCCAATGTTGCTTTGGTTACCTAACCTCTGCATAAGTAAGTTTAAGGCACGTTTTTAAGTGATTACTTGATGCGACGAAGGTCATCTCATCTGTTAGTACCATCTGGTTGTGTGACACAGAACTACTTTGAATTGAATTTATGATTTCGACAAATCAAATAGCAGCAAACAACTCTATACTAATTACATATTTTACTCTCTAATTTAATATTTACTTGATAGTCATGTTGATAGTTTCAGACTTCCACCATAATTAAGTGCCGAAATATCATATCATCACCTATATATCATGTACTACCCATTCATTTTCACTGTATTCCCCATAAAGAAACGATCTTAACAGTGAATATTTAAACTGGCTACTCACACCCTTAGATTATATTCCCCATAAAGAAACCAGTTCTTGAAAGTGAAAAATGATTTGTGACTTGCTAATTTGATGTTTAGTACGACCACAACACATCCTTAGATATATCTTGAAGCACACATGCTCTCGAGATTTCAATAACAAACTCTCAGGACTTATCGGTGAACATCATCAAAGAAGTGTTCTGTTTTGACATCCATATGATCTGCTAAATATTGCACAAAATATGTAGCTAGGGGTTATACATACATCTAGGTCAAGACCAAAACGAAAAATAACATAATCTTTGTGCAGACCATCAAAGCCATTTATAATATCAGAAAAGTAGCACTAGTAGAAAACAGGGCATTCGTCATAGCTTGATCTACACATTAGTCCCGGTTGCCTTACGAACCGGGACAAATGTGAGCATTAGTCCCGGTTCGAGCAGCTAGGGCGCCGGTCAGGCACTAGTCCCGGTTCGAGCGGGACCTTTAGTCCTGGTTGGAGACACCAACCGGGACTAAAGGGGCCGATACCCTTTAGTCCCGGTTCGTGTCTCCAACCGGGACTAAAGGTGAAGCCTTTAGTCCCGGTTGGAGACACGAACCGTGACTAAAGGGTTGGGGCTTTAGGCCCGGTTCGTATCTCCAACCGGGACTAAATGCTAGACCTTTAGTCCCGGTTAGAGATACCAACCGGTACTAAAGGGTTTTGAAAGCTTTTTTGTTTTTTCAATTTGTTTTCTGTTTTTAGTTTCTGTTTTAAATTGCTTATATCTTTTAGGATATTTGATGTTTTTGAGTGATTCTTTTTGCATTAGATTCAAAATTTTGTCTAGTTTGTGTTTGTGCAATTAGTTTTCAAATTTGAATGGTTTAAATTTGAATTTGTTCAAATTTGCTTCAAACCCTAGATTGTGAATAACTTGAATTTAAAAATAGTTTTTAATTTAATTCTTTTTGCTGCTAGGCACATGTTACATGGTGCATGTTTAACACACAAAAAGTATGGAGTTGAAATAAGTTTTAAAAAATCAAATGCCTTTGTAGCAGATGAGTTTTCGTCCAAAACCCTCCTACTTCGAAAGCGATTGTGCAGTTTGTACACAAAGTGCATCTAGTTTTTACCGTAAGCCTCTCAACTTTTTAGCACATGCTATGTGGGTGAAATCTTTTCAGAGTTTCAACCTTTTCAGAGTTCATTTGTAGTGTTTTTCAATTTCAGGGTCATTTAGCTCAAAAAAATCATTAAATGCATGAAAAATAGCAAATGAAGTTAGAAATGGGTTAACTCTGGCTTGGTTAACCTTAGTTGTGACTCTGGCTGGGACGATGCTAACATATGTAGTCGACGGTATGATTGCATGGACATCAACCCGGACTAAAGGGGTTCTGAAATTTTCAAACTCTACCCCCCTTGGACTGCCTTTTTTAGTTTTCCAAAAATAAAAAAAATGATAAAATCTTCAAAAAATAAAATCCTTTGAAATGTAGTTAGGTTTTAGTGTCTACTTGGTATAGAAATTTTGAAATATGAATTTTAACCGTTTCTGCAAAAAAATGAAAAAATGTAAAACGGCCATAACTTTTGCATACATCGTTGAAAAAAATAGTTTAATATATCAAAAAAACTAGAGAAAAATTGGGACTTGATTTCACCGGGTTTACCCGGTGAAGTTTTCTCAGATTCTCGAAATTCCAAAAGTAAAAAAAGTTATTTCAAAAAGAAGATTTTTTCCTACAAAATCAAAAAAACAATTATTTAAAAAGAAATAAATGATGTCGTATTTGGATTCCTCACATTTTTCTGATAGTAATGGATCTATTATTTGTTGAATTTCGATTTACAGATTTAAAGATATTAATTATGCCATATGAATTGAATATATGGCAAAAAAATGAATAAAATAATGATATTACTTATTTTGTTTATTTTAATAATTGTTTGGAATTCAAAAAATTAAATAATATGACATCAAGACCTAAGGGTTAATAGGATTGATACCTTACTATTGTCAAGAGAACAACAAGTGCAGACTTAGAAACAAAGGGTGATAGAACTCGAAACTTAAGCGTGCTCGGGTTAGAGCAGTGAGAGGATGGGTGACCGGCTGGAAAGTTAGATGATTTGGAATGAGTGGTGATTAGAGATTAAATTGTCAAATAATTTAAAAGCAGCGAGATGGGGTGATTAGAGATTAAATTGTCAGATAATTCACAGATTTGAAAATCAGTAAAAAAATTGAAAAACAAAAATAAAAAAAATTATTTAAAAAAATTATCTTTAGTCCCGGTTTGTAACACCGACCGAGACTAAAGGTCCCGCTCCAGAAAGCTGCCACGTGGAGGGTCTTTAGTCCCGGTTCGTAACACAACCGGGACTAAAGGGTGAAGGCTTTAGTCCCGACCCTTTAGTCCCGGTTCCAGAACCGGGACTAAAGGCCCTCTGAAACCGAGACTAAAGGTCAGTTTTCTATTAGTGTAGCTAGCATTATAGCTGTTCTTTGTGATGGCTGTTTGTGTTAAATACTTGTCTTCCCTCTCAACGGTCACATATAATTTTCTGTGTACATGAAAATAAGGAGGAATATACAAAATAAAAACAAGTGGAGTAGGTACAGAAAATAGCGTGACGAAGAAACAAAAGTATAGTATCGAAATACTTGAATTTCTGAATGGAAGAAAGAGAAACAAAATAAGCATAAGAAGAGCATTACACCTTCCTCAAAGCATTTTGTCTGGATTATAAGACCAGACAAAAAAATGCTAATATATTGGATGATACTTCCATGTTGCTGTCAAACTGAAGTTTCTTTTGCACATGACCAATGGTTTTTAGAGAATCATTGCCATATTCATCACTTCCTAATGTGTCATTGTTCCTGCCCATTTGTACCCTTGTACGAAAATAAGGAGAATAAGAAAAAGAGAAACATGAACTCGTAGTGCATGTGTGAGTGAAAAGGCCAGCATGACGACAAAACAAATGACAGTGTCCTACGTTGACTAAGTTTGAAAGAACACGATGCACATGCTACTCCAGACTCATCATATTTCCCCCAATTCAATAGGGAAAAATAAAACCACTACGAGCTACTCCAGGCGCTAAACTGTCCCCTATCAAACAAGGTGCGCACATCCTCTCCGAATGTCGTTACTCCAAACGCATCTGGGCCGCGGCGGCCTCCTGGCTCTCTTGCCCGGATCTTATGAGCAGCCTTGGAGAAGGTAGAGTGAAGGTCATTGATTACTGAGCAGGCCATCACGTCGACCACTACCTCTTCTCCCAAAGGGCTGCGGTCTGCGGTCATTCTTATCACTTGGGAGATATGGAAGGAGAGGAACGAACGCGTTTTCAACAACAAGTCCTCGCTGCCATCGGTCGTTATGCACAAGATTAGGGAAGAGGGAAAAGATTGGATCCTGACAGGAGCCAAGAGCCTTGCGGATTTGCTTAGTTGTTCTGGGGCGGAGCTTTTGGTCCGCCCTTTTTCTTTTCTTTTTATGGTTCTTGCCATGTACCTGCTTGGTTCTCCTATATCAATATAAGGCAAAAGCTTTTTTGCCCGTTTAAAAAAAAACAAGGTGCGAACAAAATGTGAAGTTCGTCAATGATTACTCAATGATGAACGGAACAAACTAAAGTACTAGAAAACCCGACCGAACCATGACAAGATCATCCAAATTTACATCTTAATAGAAAATATGAAAAAAAGATCTCTTTAGAGTTTTGGGATTCCAGTGCCTGATCAAAACAAAATGATTAGTGAGCTTAGTCCCCATACGACATACAAGCTGCGCGATCCATGGTGCCAACATCGGAGTATCCTATCAATTAGTCGCCTACATACAACATTGGGGCGGGAGATAGTGTCTCAAATAAAAAGCAGCGTATTCACCTTCTCGATCGGTGGATCCGGCGGCGGCTGCAATGCAGCCCCGCCTGACGTAATGAGTATATTATGCTGGAACTGTCGAGGATTGGGGTCGGCCTCGACAGTTGGCGAGCTTCGCTGGTTAGTGAAGCTTCATCGACCCACCCTCCTCTTTCTATCATAGACGAAGATTAGGGATTCTCGTGTCCGTAATTTCATGTGGTCACTTGGTTTTTCTGGATGTTTTGCTGTGAGCTCAGTGGGACAGAGTGATGGACTTGCTCTCTTCTGGAGGGAGTCTGTGTCCGTCGCTCAGTGGGACACAGTGGTGGACTTGCTCTCTTTAGGAGAGTCGTTGTGAATAGTGACTTTTCTAGTATGTTTGATGGGTGTCATGTGGAAAATATTATTGCTACATCCTCAGACAATTACGCCATTTTGATCAATTTGGCTTGATTCATCTTGGAGAATGAGCATCACCCTGTGCAGCAAGGTTTTAAATTCGAGGCCATGTGGTTGCGTGCATCTGATTACAGGGAAACCATCGTACGTGCATGGGCTGATGGAAGGAACGGGGAGATGTCCCTTCAAGCCACCTGCGATAACTTGCACCGCGTTGCTGCTTCCCTGAAGTCATGGAGCCATGATTCCTTTGGTTCAGTTCGCAGGCAAATATCCAAGCTGGAACGCCGATTGTTCTCTATTCGGTCTACTCCGGCTTCGGATGCCTCTATTATGCAGGAACGCTTAATTGTGAAACAACTTTGTGAGCTTTTTGAACGTGAGGAAATCATGGAACGCCAACGTTCCCGAGTAGACTGGCTCAAGGATGGAGACCGAAATACAAGCTTCTTCCAAGCCCGTGCCAAAGCTCGCAGACGCGCTAACAAAATCCACTCTCTCCGTCGGGATGACGCGTCTTTGTGTGAGTCGCAAGGGGAGATCAAAGGCTTGGTACAACAATTTTATGAAAACGTTTTTTCTTCCGAATCTCGTGACGAGGCTGCTGTTATGGATTCTATTCCTAATAAAGTTTCTTCGGATATGAATGAGGCATTATGCAAGGAGTACACAAATGTAGAGATAAAAGCTGCGTTGTTCCAAATGGGACCCACCAAAGCGCGGGGCCCAGACGGTTTTCCAACTTTGTTCTACCTGACTCATTGGAACTTCTTAGAAGAGGATATATGTCAGGCTGTTCATAATTTCCTGGAAGGCAAACCCATCCCTGATGGCTTTTGTGATTCTGTGATAGTGCTCATTCCAAAGGTGGCTAGAACGAAAGAACTCAAAAACTTTAGACCATCAGTCTTTGTAATGTGTTGTAAAAGATCGCCTCCAAAGTCTTGGCTAACCATCTTAAATTATTTCTTCATGAAATCATTTCCGGTTTTCAGATAACACTATTATTGCATACGAATGCCTACACACCATCCGTCAGCAGCGCGTCAAGCAACCATTCTTTGTCATGAAGATTGATATGATGAAGACCTATGATCGAGTCGAGTGGAATTATCTTCATGGTTGTCTCTCCAATCTTGGTTTTGCTCCTGCATGGATTTCTTCCTTTATGTGATGTGTTACCAATGTTCGATATGCAGTCAAGGTGAATGGAGAACTCACTGATCCAATTGTGACTTCTAGAGGCATTCAACAAGAGGACCCAATCAGCCAATACTTATTCCTTTTATGCACTAAAGGTTTGTCAAGTCTGTTGTTTCAGAAGGAGAACCGTGGCGAGATACATGGTATAAAAAACGGCCGTCATGGCCCACCTATCTCACATCTTCTCTTTGCCGATGACATCATCTTCTCTGGTAGAAGCGATACTCATAGTGTGGAGGCATTGGAATCTACTTTAAATCTGTATTGTCAGGGGTCTGGACAATTAATTAATAGAGACAAATCCGCATTGTTCTTTGGAAAGCACTGCCTGAACATGTCAAAGAAAGGGTTAAAGCACAATTGGCTATTGCAAATGAGGCCTTCAATGATTCCTATCTTGGTATGCCTACTGAAGTTGGCAACTCTCCAACCAATACTTTCAAGTTCCTGATTGATCGGGCATGGGCTAACATTTTTTGGATGGTCTGAACAACCTATTTCTCGAGCTGGCAAAGAAGCCTCGCTGAAAGCGATCATTCAGGCGATACCAACATATATTATGAGTTGATTTCAACTTCATAAAGCTATTTGTAAGAAGTTTCGTCAAATTATTTCAGATGAGTGGTGGGGCCGTGAAGATGGCAAGCGGAAGATGCACTGACGTTCATGGGAGTTGCTAACTACCCCCAAGTCGCTCAGAGGAATAGATTTTCGAGACATGTCGTTATTTAACTTAGCAATGCTTGCCAAGCAAGGCTGGAGGCTTCTCACAGATCCTTCGTCACTTTGTGCTTGTGTGCTTAAAGGACGATACTATCCCAATTCTGACTTCTGGAATGCAGAGGCACCAAGATCAGCATCAGCAACAACGTGGAGAGCAATTCTGGCCAGTCGTGGTTTATTAAAAAGGGGAATCCGGTGGGGTATAGGTAATGGCGAACAAGTTTGCATCCTCTCTGATCACTGGATTCAATCGACATCCCGGCAATGTTTGGATCCTCTTTTGCCTATCCCTGCAAATGCCAAGGTGAAGTGTGTAATTGATGAATAGTTTGGTTCTTGGAATGAAGAGTGCGTCGGAGCTTTCTTCAAGAATGATGTTGCTGAAGACATTCTACGGATTCCTATTAGCAGGCAGGGAGGTGAAGATTTTGCTAGCTGGCCTTTTTGCAAAATCTGGGGATTTCTGAGTCTGTTTGGCATACAACATGGCTCGGTCGGAGCAGTTTCTAGTCGGCCAGAGCAAGGCTGGGCATGTCTATCCTCAGACTTGACCGCGGAAGAAAAGAGCTGGAAATCCATTTGGGCTGTCAAAGTCCCAAACAAGATGAAGGTGCTGCTCTGGCGCTTCGCCCACGATTGCCTTCCCTCGGTAGCTCAACTACAACGACGTCATGTGTAGGACACCGAGTCTTGTTTCTTCTGCGGCCGGTTTGAAATAGTGGAGCACACCATGCGTTTTTGTACATGTGCAAGAGCAGTGTGGGATGCAATAAAAAACTGGACAGGAATGGTGTTACAACGTTCGGAATTCAGAGATACCAAGATGTGGCCGTTTGATTTTCTATCAAGGTCTTCAGCTAGCGATGCTAGGATTCTGGCTGTTACCGTGTGGCATTTGTGGGAAGATCGAAATGATGCTCGACACTCTCTTGAAGCGTTACCGATCCGCACTACAGTGGAGAAGATCCGAGCATATTCAGATTTGATCTTGAAGCATCTTTACATCTCTGAACCTGTAAAGAGGAGTGAGTCAACTTCATCCAACCCTCCTTGGACTCCGCCGCCGGCAGGTAAGGGATGTTGCTGTTTTCTCTGACCGGAACAAGTCTAGAGCTGGTGTGGTTGCGTTAAACCATGATGGGTGATGTATTGTTGTTGTTTCTGAACCACTTCATGGTCCTCTTGAGCCTGAACTAGCAGAGGCTTTGGCCTTACGTAGAGCTACGCAGTTAGCTAGTGATAAAGGCTTTTCTAATGTTATCTTTGCTTGGGACTGCCTTGAGCTGATGCAAAGAATGAATTCAAGCTCTTGCGATCGCTCAAGCATTGGTATTGTTGTTGAAGACATCAAGTTTGCTTATGGAAGATTTGTTTCTGTGGTGTTCAAACATATTCATGGGCAAGCTAATGTAATGGCTCATTTGTTAGCTAAATCATGCAAGAATTTGTCTAGCTTTGTTGTTTTTCATTCTGCTCTAGACTGTACCTGGGAGTGTTGTCATTTTCTCACGACATATGTTGTAAAGTATAGGGGTGAGGAGACCCGGCTGGCAGTCTCTTCGGCTAGCCAGGGGGTCCCGCCCTTCGTGCCGTCTCGTCCTTTGTAGGGTCCATCGACTGAGCGGTCCCATCTTCCGCTGGGGCCCGCCAGCCGGTTCTGCGATTGGCCCTCGCCCACCTGTCGCGACACAGGTCACCCGGGAGGCATCGTCTAGCGCCAGCCAGCCGAAGTCTCCGGTACGGCCGGCTGCACTGTAGCCACGCCGGGGCAGGTAATCGAGTGGGCGAGGGCGTGCCGGCACTGTTTCCCCGCCCGGTCGCGCTTGCCAATGTCAGCGGCCTGGACGGCGGAACTGTAGCCATGCGCTGCAGTGCGTCAGCGGCCACTGTGGCCATAGGTCCGCCCATCGTGACGGTCACGTCATGTCGTCGTACCAACGCACAGAGGGACGGGACGTCGCACGTCCACACCGGGGTCAATGGAGGAGGCGGCCTGGAAGGCAGCCCGGCCGCACCGAGCCGGCCGGGGGTCGAACCGGCTGCACGACCAGCCGTCTGTGTCGCCAGCCGGTGGCAGCTCGAGCCGGTCGTCCTCCAGCCGGCCATGGGCAGCCGGCCGCGTAGTTTTCCTTCGAACCGGAAGGGGGGAGAGCCCCGTTGCTTTGGCCTACCTAGGGGTAATAACCCCGTCAGTAGTCCCCGAAGCCGACGGGGGCCCGCGTCTAGCAGACGGAGGGGAGCCGGTGGCTTCCCCCCAGCAGTACACGCCCTTGGTGTGAAGCCGAAGGGGTAGCTGGGTCGGCCGTTGGACCCGACGCCTCAGGTATCGGCGTGTCGCCCCGGGACACGCGCCAGCCCGCCGCGCGCCACGCGGCGAGTAATGATGCGGCAGACCCCGCGCACGCGAGGAGACGGGACGTCGGCCTGGGCCTAACCCGCTATGCCCCGGGCATAGCCCATTAGGCCTCGGGGCGTAGAGAGGGATCCTCTACGCCCCGAAGCGGCTTTTACGGTCCGGGGCCACCCACACGCACGCGGAGTTTCCAAGGGAGTGGGCGCAATTAATTCCACGTCCCCTGGTCGTGGCCTCCCCTATAAAAGGGGAGGAAGGGCAGGGGGCGGAGATACCCGCATCCCGCTCGCACCCTTGCTGCCTCGCCTTCTTGCCTTCTTCGTCCTCCTCGCCGCCTTGCGCAACACCGTGCTCGAGCCCGCAACCGCGCCCGCATGCCGCCCCGCCGCCGTAATGGCCGACGAACGCGGAGGGAGCTGGGCTGGCTCCTTTGTCATCGAGGCAGACATTGTGGAGCTTCGCCGCGCACGTATGCTGCCGTCGGCGGAGAGGGTGGTCGCACACGCGCCAGGCAACGAGGTGGCACCGACGCCGCAGCCGGGGGAACATATCGTGTTCCTCTGGCACTTCACCCGTGGCTTCGGGCTACCGGTGAGCCACTTCTTCCGCCTGCTGCTCAAGAACTTCGACCTCCAGCCACATCACCTCGGCCCAACTTGATCCTATACCTGGCTGGCTTTGTGACGCTGTGCGAGGGATATCTCGGGATCCTTCCTTTCCTCGACTTCTTCAACGCCCTCTTCTATCTCAAGCCGCTGAAGAGCAGTTCCTACGGGGGCACGGTGGTGTGTTGCCGTGGCACCGCGCTCTTCCTGCTACTTTCTCTCATCGATTCCGTCAAGGGGTGGCACCAGACATTCTTCTACGTGAAGAAGGCCGATCCGAACTTGGACTTCATCCAGCTGCCGCCGTTCGTCGACGCATAGTGCACCCAGGTGAACTGGGTGGGGGCCACCCCACACGGCGTGGGCCTAGCAGAGCTCGGCCGGCTCGCGCAGCTGAAGAGCTTCGAGGGGTTGGTCGCCACTGATCTGGTGGCGGCATTCATATGGCGTCGGGTGTTGCCTCTCCAGCTGAGGCCGCATCGGATCTGTGACATGTCCGGCCGCCGCGACCCCTGTCGGCTATCCACCGTCGACCTGACATCGGCTCAGGTGGCGAAGCAGGTGAATGCCCTCAAGACATTCACTTTGAAGCCCGAGTCGTGGTATTTCGGCATGGAGCCGTACGACCGCATCAACCGCCCCCCTGGTAAGTCTTTTGACGAGACATCTTTTCTTCGTTTGATTCCTTCCAGCCAGCAGCCGGCTATGGACCTTACTTTGCCGTACTGAACGCAGTTGTTGGTGCGAGAGAACACGCCGGACGGCCCGCACCCCCAAATCTTCGAGGCAGAGCGCAAAAACTCCGACTCCAAAGACTACGAGCGGGGAGGCCTGCCGGACGAGGGGGTGGACTCCTCGGGAGGAGTCGACGAGCGAGCCGGCAGACCCACGAGCCGGCAACCCCAGTGGAGCCGGAGGATCCGACGCAGCCGGGGAGCCCAGCGGAGCGGGTGAGTTCTCTCTTGCTCCCACGATCAGGGAGTGGACGGACGACGATGATGATGATGACGATGACGTAATAATTCTGAATGAGCCTCCTCCCTCAGGGCGTTAGGGTCGGTGGAGCGAGGAATGATCGGGTCAAGCCTCGGCGGCCGGAGCTGCCGTCCGGGCGAATAGGCCGGCACAGGAGGGGCCGACGGCCCCACCACTAGTCCCAAAGAAGGTGAAGGTGGTTGTGTGGAAGCCGCCAGCGCGCGTCAAGCGGGCCTTCCCCCTCATCATCGGGTAAATCTCTTTTTCGTGTCTTGCATGTGTTTTCTTCTGGGTCGCGAGCCGGTGAGTGACCGGCCTTTGTGCGCTACAGGGACCCCATCGAGCTTCACGAGGGGGAGTCGGCGGGGGACCTGACGGACGCCGCCAGCCGGCTAGCCCGCGAGCACGCGGCCACCCAGCGGGAGTAGAAGAGGAGGCTTGCAGAGCTGCGAGCCTCAAAGTCCGGAACGCGAGGAGAGGCCTCGCATTCCGGGACTTCGAGCGGCGGGCAGCGAAGGACGTCCGCGGACCCTACGCGGGCGTCGGACTCGGCAGCGGAATCGACCCGCCTGTCGAGGCCCCGTCGAGCGAGCCGTGAGGGGCGGCCATGAAGCCGCCTGTGCTTCCATCCACGGAGGAGGCGGCCCAAGCAAGGGCGGCGGTAGCGGAGCCGGTCCCCGAGGCGACCCGACCGGAGGTGCCGGACGTGACACCGCCCGTGGCCGAGCCGGCCCGGGACGACATGCCGGAGGCCCCGGTGGCCTCGGAGGCGGCATCAGAGGCGGCGCCAGAGGTGGCGGCCATGAAGGTGGAGGCGCCATCCATCGCGATCACCGCGCCGGAGCGATAGGAGGTGGAGACAGCGACGGCATCGGGCGGAGGGCCGGTAGGTGGCGACTCCCAGACCCATGCTATTGTCGACCCATCCCCGACGGCCGGTACTATGGCGAGCCCAGGTAGCCACGGCGGCCGGGCCAGGAGGACCCTGCGGACCATGCAAGAGGTGCTCCGAGACTGGAAGGCGCTGGCGCGCATGCCATCCCTACCGGCTCCCCAGGCGGGTGGCCCATTCCCCTCGTTCGGGGACTTCGGGAGTGTCCTGGGCCGGTGCGGGCAGGAGCTGGCCCGGTTCACAGAGGCGGCAGACGCCACCCTGCAGCATGCAGAGGTAAGCACGGTTGCCTTTGTCTTAGAATTTTCAGTGGGGCAAGCAAGCACACCCACTGGGTGTAGACCTCAAGATGCAGGCCGTCTGACCGGCTGATGGGCAGTTGGGCCGGATCTCTTTGAGCATGTCTTGATTTTTGGCTCTACGTGACAGGAGGCGAGCTCCTTGCGACAGAAGCTATTCGAGGAGGTGGTCGCCATCCACGACCACGGCAAACACGGCTTCTACCGCCTGGAGGAGGAGCTGGCACGCCTGCAAGGTAAGTTGAGCTTCGCATGAGGGGCATGTAGCCCCTGAGAGCCGGCTGACGCATGCCTTGTCTTGCAGGTGATCTGACCGCCCTCCGGGCGGAGAAGACCGGGCTTGTCACCGAGCGGGACCGGCTGGCGCAAGACGTCCAGGCGGCCACGCAAGAGAAAGACCGGCTGGCCGCGCTACTGGCGGACGGGGAGGTGGCCCAGGACCGCCTCAAGGCCGTGGTGGTGAAGGAGGTGGCGGTCAAGGAGATGGTCATCAAGGAGGCGGCTGACACTGCCCGGAGGACCGCCGCCCTCCAAGACGAGGTGACCCGCCTCGAGAGATCGCTCGAGGAGGTCAAGGGCTCCCTCGCCGCATCGGAGGCGGCGCTGGCGTCGGAGCGGAAAGCGTCACTCAACTTCACCATCGGGGTGGACGACGCCATTGAAGGTATGTGCCCATTTTTCCCTTCTCCAATCGGTTGCTTTTTCCTTAGTTGGTACTTGTGTTTTATTTTCCCTTCTTTCCTCTTCTTCCCCTTTCTCTTAGGGCGCTTCCTGGAAACTCAGCACCGTGCTGAGCATGTCGTCGAGGAGCACCAGGAGTACCTTCAGGAGTGCAGGCGCTCCATCGAGGAGGATGCCGCGTGGGATGTGGACAAGCTTGGTCGCACCATTGAAAACCGGATGATCCACCTCGAGCGGAGCGTGGAGCGGCTGAAGACACCCGGAAAGGAGATCATCGCCGCTCTGTGGCCAGGCCGCGGGGGAGCTCCGGCGAATCACGTGACCTTGTTGCTGGAGCAGGCCGTGGCCCGGCTCGAGGCGTGGAAGGTGTCAGCAGCCCGGGCCGGCGCATAGATGGTGCTCCGGTTCGTCATGTCGTGGTATCGCGGCGTGGACTTGGGCCGGCTGGCCACCATGCGGAACGAGCCGGTCGAGGAGCGGGAGGCCCGTGAGCCGTCCCTTGTCCGCCAGGCCAACGAGCTCGCGTCGTACGTCGACGCGGACGAGTTCCTGCCGGCCCTTGGCGAGGACGGCGAGCCGGTGCCTGAAGACTCCTTCGGCATCCCCCAAGGCCCAGCGGACGAGGAGGTTGCCGACGAGAGCACCGACTTGAGTAGCGAGACAGCCGGAGCCGCGGAGGCCACTTCGAAGGCCAAGAAGGCCGACCCGAAGGCTGCGACCACCTCCGAGGCGAGAGTCGAGCCGCCCGGCGATGCGCCGGCTCGAGGCACGCCGGCTGGCGACGTGCCGGTGGCCTGAGCCCCCGGGCGTCTTTATCTTTCTTTTTCTTTCCTGCAAGTGAGGCTCGAGTCCACCCACTGGGGGTGTTATGTAATGAACCGTGATGGCCGTGGGCCACCTTTGTCTTAACATTTGTACTGTGAATACTTAGTGTGTTTGCCTTATTGCTTGTGCCAGCTTGTCCTTATCCGTTTTTGCCCTCTTGGTTCTTTTCAATCCCCCATTTCCGCTTTGGTTTTGGCCCCGCCAGCCCGACAGCCGGGAGCCGATCTGTAGCTAGGTCAGGGTGTCTACCTCGAGGGAGCTGCTTTAGAATTTATGAAACGCGAGAGACTTTTGGGATAAGTAGAGTGGCAGAGGGGAGGCGGTGGTCCGGCTAGGCCTAGCCGGTATCTCCTTTCGATTGATCTTTCATGTGAGCTACGCCTTGCCGCCTCGAGGCCCCATCAGCCGGACAGCCGGGAGCCGGATCTATAGCTGGGAGGGGTGGGAGGGTTTACCCGGCTCACACTACTTAGCCCATTTTTTAGAGAAGCGACCTAGGACCAGCCGGCGAGCCCCCGGGTCCGGGAGCCGGGCCGGGGAGCCGGTGAGCGAGGAAACCTTTGAGGGAAGCAAAACAGGGCATGCCCCAAGAGCCGGGCTGGGGCACCCATTGCATTCATAAGCCCAAAAGGGTAGGGATACATACATACATTAGTCTTTTCAGCCGTAAAACAGGCGGAGGAGCACCGCGTTCCATGGGTGCTCCGTTCCTCGCCAGGGGCATCTCTTTTGCGCTTCTGCGGCTTCTGGGCGTCTTTTAGGTGGTATGCATTGTTGTGCAACGCCTTGATGATGATGAACAGGCCCTCCGATGGGGCAGCTTGCGTTGTCCGGCTGTCCGCTAGATCCGCCTGAGGACCAGGTCCTCTTTGCAAAATGAGAGTGGCCAGATCCGCTTGCACTGGTAGTGCCGGAGTTTCTGCTGTTAGATTGCCGTCCGGCTCAACGCCAGTTCAAGAGATTCCTCGAGTAGGTCGATGCCGTCTTCTCTTCCCTCCTTTGCTTACTTCTCCGTGTATAGGGTGACCCGAGGCGAGTCGAACTCGATGTCGGTGGGGATGATCGCCTCGGACCCGTACACAAGGATGAAGGGAGTGTAGCCGTTTGATCGGTTGAGGGTGGTCCTGAGATTCCAAAGGATGGCCGCAGCTTGTCGATGTAGTAGCCGGCCGGCCTTGCCAGCGGCGTCATGAGCCGGGGCTTGATGCGAGACATGATGAGGCCGTTTGCCCTCTTGACTTGGCCGTTTGACTGTGGATGAGCGACGGATGCCAGGTCGAGCCGGATTCCTTGCTTGGAGCAGAAACGCACGAGTGCGCCCTTGGCGAAGTTCGTGCTGTTGTCGGTGATGATGGTGTGGGGGACGCCATAGCGAACCATGATGTCATCGATGAACAGGACGGCCGTGGGGCCATCCAGCTTCTTGATCGGTCATGCCTCGATCCATTTGGTGAATTTGTCGACAACCACCATCAAGTGCGTCATGCCGCCTCGTGCAGTCTTGAAGGGGCCCACCATGTCTAGCCCCCAAACGGCGAAGGGCCACGAGAGGGGGATGGTTTGGAGGGCTGATGCCGGCAGGTGGCTTTTGCATGCTAAAGCGTTGGCAGCCCTCGCATTCGTCGACTAACTTCCTGGCTGCCTTGAGAGCAGTGGGCCAGGATAAACCGTGGCGGAAGGCCTTGGCCACCAGGGTCCTAGAGGCGTCATGATGCCCGCACTCACCCCGGTGGATGTCGAGGAGGACCTCCAGTCCCTTTTCTAGCTCGACGCATCGCTGGAAGACGTCGGTGGTGCTGCCATGGATGAGCTCGTTGTTGATGATGTTGTACGCCGGTGCCCGGCATTGGATTTGCCTTGCCAGGGCCTCGTCTGGGGGGAGCTAGCCTTGTAGAAGGAACCCTAGAATAGGTTGGTCCCGTGAGGGGCCGAGACGGTGGCCGGCTCGGGAGCCCCCGAGACTGGATGATCAGCCCCCAGGGCCGACTCATCAGTCCCCGGTACCGGCTGGTCGATTGTCATGATGAAAGCCGTGTCGTCGGAGCCGGCCGCCTCGGACGCAGCCGGCTGAACTGGTGCCGGCAGGGCGGCCAAGGTTGCAGGAGCCGGCGGTGAAGACGTTGAAGGTGTAGCCGGAGCCGCTAATGGGCCAGTAGCATCTGCCGGCCTGAAGATTTACTCCAATTCTGGGGAAGGCTTGATCGATGTCTTGAGCAGCCGCTCGAGGGAGACGCCAGCTGGGATGGACTGCTAGGTGGAGCCGATCTTTGCCAGCGCGTCGGCCACCTCGTTGTCCGCCCGCGGGACGTGATGAAACTCATAGCCCTCGAAGGAGCTGGTGAGCTGTTGTACGAGGAAGCGGTAGCTAGCCATGTTGGCGTCCCTGGCGTTCCATTCGCCAGAGACTTGCTGCACCACGAGGTCGGAGTCGCCGAAGCATAGGATGCGCTTGATGCCGATCTCCTTGGCAAGCCGGAGGCCATGCACGATGGCCTCGTACTCGGCCACGTTCTTGGAGGCGGCGAAGTGGATCTGGAGGGCGTACTTGAGCTGGTCACCTTTCGGGGAGGAGAGGAATATGCCGGCACCTAGGACGGTCCTCATTTTCGAGCCGTCGAAATGCATGCGCCAATGCGTGGAATCTAGGGGAGGCGACACGAACTCCGTCTCCGCCCAGGCGACAAGGAAGTCAGCCAACGCCTGCGACTTGATGGCAGTTCATGGCTCATACCGGATCTCGTGATCGGCAAGAGCAATGGCCCACTTGGCGATCCGGCCGGTGGAGTCCCGGCTACACATGATCTCGTCGAGCGAGGCCGTGCTCATCACGGTGATGGTATGCTCCTGGAAGTATTGCTTGACCTTCTTGGCGGCAAAGTATATGCCGTAGCACATCTTTTGGTAGTGGGGGTAGTTCTGCTTGGACGCAGAGAGGACCTCGCTGAGGTAGTAGACGGGCCGCTGGACCGGCAGGGACTTGCCCTCCTACGGCCTCTCGACCACCAGGACGACGCTGATGACGCGGGTGGTCGCCGCGATGTAGGCGAGCAGTGGTTCCTTCTCAGCCGGCATGACAAGGATGGCCGCGCGGGTGAGAGCCTTCTTGAGGTTGTAGAAGGCCTCGTCCGCTTCGTCGGGCCAATCGAACACGCCTGGTTTCTTGGTGTGACCCGGCTCGATCAGAGCTGTCTTGCGAAGGAGACCATAGAGGGGCAGGGCCTTCTCCCCCAGACGGCTGATGAACTGGCTGAGTGAGGCAAGGCAGCCGGTGAACTTCTGGATGTCGCGGAGTCGGGTCAGTCTGGGCATGCGCTCGATCGTGCCGATCTTCTCGGGGTTAGCTTCGATGCCGCGTTGGACACAAAGAGACCTAAGAGTTGGCCGGTTGGGATGCCGAAGACACACTTCTTCGGGTTGAGCTTGATCTTGTACTCGCGCAGGTTCGCGGAGGTCTCCCGGAGATCGTCGAGGAGGCTGAAGTGCTTCTTGGTTTTGATGACGATGTCGTCGACATAGACATGGACGTTCCTGCCTATATGAGGAAGGAGGCACTTCTGCATGCACCGCTGGAAGGTGGCGCCTGCGTTCTTCGGCCGAAGGACATGGTGATGTAGCAGTAGGCCCCAAAGGGCGTGATGAAAGAGGTCTGGAGCCGGTCTTCTAGGTCCACCTTGATCTGGTGGTAGCCGGAGTAGGCATCCAGGAAAGACAGCAAGTTGCAGCCGGTAGTGGAGTTGATGACTTGATCGATCCGCGGCAGGGCGAACGGGTCCTTGGGATATGCCTTGTTCAGGCTAGTGTAGTCGATGCACATGCTCCAGGTCTTGTTCTTCTTCAGCACCAGGACTAGGTTGGCCAGCCAGTTCGGGTGTAACACTTCCATGATGAACCCGGCTGCGAGCAGCCGGGCGATCTCTTCTCCTATGGTACGCCGCTTCTCCTCGGAGAAGCGGCGCAGGGGTTGCTTGACCGGCTAGACATCCGGCCGGACGTGTAGTTTGTGCTCGGCGAACTTCCTCGGAACACTCGGCATGTCCTTGGGGGATCATGCGAATATGTTCCGATTCTCACGGAGGAAGTCGACAAGCTCGCCTTCCTGTTTGCTGTCGAGGCGGGAGCCTTCCTATGTGACTCACTAAGCCTGGTTGGCCGGGTTGAGTGGGATTTGCTTGGTGTCCTTGGACGGATGGAAGGAGGCCTCACTGACGGACTGCGAGGGGGGAGCCGGCACGACCGGCTGACTGGCGGCAAGGGCCACGAGCCGATCGAGCTGCCGCTTCTCCTCGGCGATTTCTAGGGCCTCGGCCAGCCGGCTGCCGTCTTGAGCACACTCGATTGACATCTTGTAGTCGCCCGTGATGGTGATGATTCCCTTGGGGCCTGGCATCTTGAGCTTGACGTAGGCGTAATGAGGGATCACCATGAATTTTACAAGGGCTGGTCGGCCCAGTAGCGCGTGGTAAGGGCTCACAAGGTCCACGACCTCGAACAACACTGGCTCGTGGCAGAAGTGGTCGGGCCCACTGAAGAGGACGTCGAGCGTGATTTTGTTGACATGAGAGCAGGACTTTCCAGGCACGATTCCATGGAATACTGTCCGGCTTGCCTATAGGTCTTCTATCTTCAGCCCGAGCTTGTGCATCGTGTCGATGTAAAGGATGTTGATGCTACTGCCGCCATCTATCAGCACCCGCTTGAAGTGGCAAGTGCGATTCTCGGTAGCGATGGTGGGGTCGAGGACCAGGGCGTAGATGCCGGGACTTGGCATTATGGAGGGATGATCCGCCCGGCTCCAGGTGACCGTCTTCTCCGACCAGTGCATGAACTGGGGAGTCGCCGACATGGTGGCGTTCATATCATGGTGGAGCCCGCGCTAAGCGTGTTTGCCTATCTCTTCACTGGTGAAGACGACGTAACAACCGTCTTGGTTGGGGAACTAGTCGATCAGATGACCGTCATTCCGGGCCGGAGGCAGAGCCGGCGCCGGGGCAGCACCTTAGGTCGGGGCCGGCGTGCGGGTAGGCGGCGCGGGGGGAGCCGGAAGGCCGTCCCCCTGGGCCAATCGCTGTGAGAAGCTACACTGCCGGAGCGTGTGCGTAGAGGGTTTGGCCCCTGAGTGGTTCTTGCAAGGGAGGTCGAGCATCTGCTCGAAGGTGAGCTTCGGCTGCCAGGCAACCTTGCCAGTGCGCTGGCGCGGACTAGAAGGCTGGGTAGCCGGCTCCTGCTCCTCAATGGTGTTGACCTGTCGGCTCTTGTAGCGGGGATCTGGCTGGTCGTTCTTGCGTTTGTTGTTCTGCGGCTGCCGGTTGTCGGCAGCCGGCCGGGACGTTGCCGATGTTGTTATTGTTTTGGCGGGCGGGATCGTCTTGACCCGGATGTCTGAATCAGCCATGGTGTACTTGTCCGCCTTGGTCATGAGCTCGGCAAGCGTGGCCGGCTCGGAGCATAGAAGCTTGTGCTTGAGGGGTGTGCCGTCTCGACAGCCTTCGATGATGTACTGTATGGCCTGCATCTCATGCACCCTCTCGCAGGAGTTATGGAGTTCGGTCCACCGGGTGAGGTAGTCGCGGAGGGACTCGTCTGGCCCCTGAACGCACATGGCGAGTTCAGGGGTGGCCGGGCCGCTTTTAGGTGCCGGTCAAGTTGCAAACGAAGGCCTCGTCGAAGTTTGTCCAGGTGTTGATGCTGTTGGCCGCCAGGCTATTGAGCCAACTGCGGGCCAAGCCGATCAACACGAGGGGAGCATAGCGAACGGCTGCGCGCTTGTTTCCCCTGGTGATGCCGACCGCGGTGGTGTAGTCGATCAACCAGTCCTCGGGCTTGGCGGCCCCATTATACTTAGGGGTGTCTCGAGGGAGAGTGAAGCCGGTTGGGAACGTCTCATTGCGGATCCGAGGGCCAAAACAAGCCGGGCCGATCAAGCCCTCCTCTTTGAGGAGGGCCACTGCGCGAGGTGGTCGATGCGGTTGCGGGCGTCGTTCTCGCTACGGGGGACACGCGGCTCGATCCGGGCCGAGAGCTCGAGGCAGATGACGGGCGGATCCGACCATTCCGGCTCGCGCAGCGGGGGTGGAGTGTGCCCGCGGCTACGTCGGCTGCCGGCTGCCAGTGATTCTTGGTGGCGGCCGCTGCGAGGCGGGTTGTTGGTGCGCCGGCTGCTAACAGCCGGTTGCTCGCTCCCTGGCAACTAAGAGGGCCGGGGGGGTTTGTTTCGGCCCGACGACCGGAGACGCAAGGGGAAGAGGAGTGCTGAGCCGGCTGACGACACGCAGTCCCCGTGCCCTCGCACTCAAGATGAGGGCTTCTAGATACGGCGCCGCTCGACGCGAGCAGATGCTGCTGCGCGTCAACGGCGTCAATGAGATCCTTGATGTGATGCTCGTGGGCAGTGCGTTCTTCGCCCTCCAAGGTAGCCAAGTCCTTGTAGGCTACCTTGAGGGCCCGTAGGTTGGCTGTGGGGGTGTCATAGACGGGCATCTTGCCGCCTAACATTTCGGCGACCACGCGGCCGCGGACGCGCACAGCCCCACGCCGGATGGGCTCGTGCCAGCCGTGGTGAGACCGTAGGCGGAAGCATATTCCCGCTTGGTGGCCTCCATGCGGCGGCGCGTGGCCTCGAGGGTGGTGGCGTCCTAGAACAGGACGTGGCGAGCCGCCTCGAGGTCGGCTACAGCGGCGTCGGGGTTTGCCGTCGGGGCGATAGGGGTGCTCAAGCTCTAGAGGGCTGCACCGAGCGGGTTGGAGGTGCCGACGCGGGCCGCAGCGGAGTCAGCCCCTGCCCATGTACGTCCAGAGGAGGTGGAGGAGATGATGGCCATTGCCCCCACGCGATCGTGGGAGCTGCTGGACTGGGTCGCAGCAAGTGCGCCCACGGCCATGGGCAAATCAGTGCAAACGAGCACCTGCCCGAGGTACTCGTCATCAGCCGGAGCCTCGGTGAGGCTCAGCCTGCCAAAGCGCTTGGTGAGTGCGTCGATGTCAGCCGTGAGGCCGATGGGGTCGCCTGCACGGCGTGTCAGAGCAGGCCCCACGAGCCCGCGGTTTAGCCTGGACGTGCAGCGGCAGCAGGGAACGGCGAGGGGTCCTGACCGGAGCATGAATCCGGCCGGCGCCGCATACGGCCCCACGGTGGGCGCCAACTGTCATTGTTTTCTCACGACAGATGCGATGGATAGGCTTATCGTGAGTGGTTGGGGCCGAAGGACGCCGACAGGCTCCGGGTGCGAGATTGGGCACAAGCGGTGGCGACACATGACGTACCCATGGCATTAGCCACGACGTGATATTTAGCCTCGGCGCTTGAGCGGGAGACCGTGGACTGCCGTTTCGATGACCAAGAGATCAATAAGGGCCCAAGTTAGATGCAATAGCCGGATGTGGAACGCCGTGTGTCGGGGCAGCCTACCCAGTCAGCATCCGAGTAGGCGACGAAGTCGATGGAGGCGGAGGCCATCAGGGTGAGTCCCAAAGACATGGTGTTGTGTATGTAATGGAGAACACGCCTCACCAGGGTCCAATGAGAGTCACGCGGAGCATGCATGTGGAGGCACACCTGCTGGACAGCGTACTGAAGGTCGGAGCGAGTTAGTGTTAGGTATTATAAAGCACCAACAATGGAGCGATAGAACGCTGCATCGGACGCGAGGGACCCCTCCAGAGCAGAGACCTTCGCCTTCGTGTCGATGAGGGTGGGCACTGGCTTGCAGTTAAGCATGCCGGCACGCTCCGAAGCTCGTGGGCGTACTAATGCTGATGCAGAAATAAACTATCAACCCGTCAGACCACCTCAATGCCGAGGAAGTAGTGCAGGGGCCCCAAGTCCTTGAGGGCGAACTCATCACGAAGACGAGCCGTCATCCGCCGAAGAAGCTCGGGGGCGGATGCCGTGAGGATGATGTCGTCGACCTAGAGTAGCAGATATGCAGTGTTAACTCCCTAATGATACACAAAGAGGGAGGCATCAGAGCGAGTGGACCAAAATCCTAGAGAATGCAGGAAGGCTGTGATACGCTGGTACCAAGCCGAGGCGTCTGCTTCAACCCGTAGAGAGAACAGGAGAGCAGGCACACGAAGTCCGAATGATCATCGTTGATGAAGCCAGTGGGCTCCTCAACAAACACCTGATCGGCAAGATGACTGTGCAAGAAAGCGTTGGAGACGTCCAACTGATGCACAGGCCACGCTCGGGAGACCGCCAACTGAAGCACGGCGCGGATCGTGCCCGGTTTAACAACCGGAGCGAATGTATCGGTGAAGTCCACGCCCACGCGCCGTCAAAATCCGCGAACCACCCACCGAGCCTTGTAGCATTCAAGAGATCCGTCCGGATGAGTCTTGTGGTGAAACACCCACTTGCCAAGGATGACATTGGCACGAGGTGGGCGCAGAACAAGATGCCACATGCGGTTGCGCTGCAGGGCGTCGAACTCCTCCTACATCGCTGCTAGCCAGTGGGGATCCCGAAGGGCAGCGTGAACGAAGGTAGGGACCGGTGATGGCGTCGTTGTCGAGGTGGCACACACATACTCGTTGGAGGAGTAGCACGTGCTAGTACGGACCACACTGGCCCGGTCACGAGTCGTCACGGCTGACAGTGGCACAACAACAGCTGCGGGGCCCGCGGCGGTGGCTGGGGCGGCAACAACAGGGGCCGCGGCGGTGACGGTTGCATCCGAGCCAGCAGAGAAGGCGGCAACACGCGAGGTGGAAGTCGAGCCCGTTGCCTAGGTGGCTGCGCCAGTCGGGGTGGCCACCGGCTCAACCTCGAAAGAGGGAGACGGGGACCTGGGGGGCCAGTCAGACTCGAACTCGGGAGTGGGAGTTGAAAAAACGGGCGGTGGCGGCACAAGGCGCCGTGCTAGGGTAGGCTCCATGGTGCGCCACCGCGCATCACTCGAAGAAGGGGGCGCGGGTGTCGGCGTCGAGGGAGCCGAAGCCGGAGAAACCTGAAAGAATGGAAACACCGTCTCGACAAAGTACATGTGCTTCGAGGTGTACACACGATGAGTGACAGGATCATAGCATCGGTAACCTCTGGTGTTGGAGGGTAGCCAAGAAAGATGCAAGGAACAGAACGTGGTGCAAGTTTGTGTGGCGTAGTGGACGCAATGCTAGGGTTACAAAGACACCCAAAGATTCGGAGACCATCATAGGACGGTGGTGTACCAAAGAGAAGGTGGTGAGGAGCATAGTTCCACCGAGGACGACACGGACCAATGTTAACTAAAAGAGTGGCGGTGGCAAGAGCATCGGGCCAAAACCGAGCGGACACGTTACAGTGGAAAAGCAACGTGCGAACACAGTCATTAAGAGTGCAGATGATACACTCGATGGGACTGTTCTGCTGTGAAGTGTAGGGGCAAGTCAGATGGAAGGTGGTGCCATGAGAGGCAAGACGGGTGCGGAGAGCGACATTGTCAAACTATTTTTCGTTATCCGTTTGGAGTGCTAGTATGGGGCAACCGAACTGGGTGGTGACATAGGAATAAAAGACGGTGAGTGTGGCTAAAGCATCGGATTTACGACAAAGAGGAAAAGTCCACACATAATGAGAATAATCATCTAAAATCACCAAGTAGTATAGATAGCTTGTGTTACTTGCAACAGGAGATGTGCAAACGTCACTATGGAGTAACTGAAACGGAAAAGTGGAAATTGTGGTAGACACACTAAAAGGAAGACGAACGTGCTTGCCAAAACGACAAGCCTCACAAGTGTGCTTGTCGAGATTATTACATGAGGAAAAAAAACTCCTAAGAATCTGACGCAAAATGGTGGGGTTGGGTGTCCCAAGCGAGCATGCCAAATGTGGAGGCGCCAGCGTGCACGGGATAGAGGTCCTCAGGACTGTCACAGCGGTGCAGAAGCATCCTGGTACGGGCGTCATTCCTAGAAAAATCAACACCGTCAAACTCAATAGTAAGAGCATTTTCACGGGTAAGACATTTAACGCAAACTAAACTAGTGACTAAGTCGGGTGAGACGAGGACATTAGACATAGTGATGGGTGTGGAAGTAGAGGGAAAACTAGTGCTACCGACATGAGTGATAGGTAAAGAGGAGCCGTTGCCAATGGTGATGCGAGTGGGTGTGTTAATTGGAGTGGAAGAGAATAAGTTACCGGGATGAGCTGTCATGTGTGCAATAGCACCAGAGTCCATGTACCAGTCGCCTCCATCGCCATAGTTATTTAGCGTCGGTGCAGAGTGCAGGGCGGCTAGGAGGGTGGGGTCCCATGGTGTAGGTGCCGCTGGCGGCGGCAGGCCTCCATAGGGCGGAGCCAGGGCGGGCGCGCCATAGCCACCGCGGGGTGGCGGCGCGAGAGGAGCACTGTATGACTGGTAGGGAGCGCCAAAGAACGCCTGGTGACCCGGTGCAGGAGCCCACGGGATGGGCATGTGATAGGCGTGGACGACGCCCGTCCACGGGTTCTCCCCGGCGGCCCACGGCGGCGGTGGTTGCTGGTAGGGGGACCCCCCCACCTCGCGCCTTGTGCCTGCTACTACGGCTACTGCAGGCGGTGACCCCCGCCACCCCCTGGTTGCGCCATCCCCCGCCACCTTGCGGCTGCTGGGGAGGCGCGGGGGGCATGGGCGGTGTGGGCAGCAATGAGGGGTAGCCGGTGGGCGCAGGCGGTGCGGGTGCATGTGGCGCGGCTGGGGGAGCATGGCCGCCACGGGGTGTACCGGCGACGAGGGCGGTGTGTTAGACCCGCTGCTTCAGCTTCGTCATCCGGCGCTCCTCAAGCTTAAGGTACGCAACGACGCGTGAGAATGTGGGCTGCGGCAGCAGGGTGAGGTTGGACGTTGCGTTGCCGAAGTCCTCGTTGAGGCCGGCAGTGAGAGTGCTTAACATGAGGTCGTCGGAGACCTGGGCACTGATGTCGTGAAGCTTGTCGGTGAGCATCTTGAGCCTCATGCAATACTCATCAATGGTGGAGTTGTCCTGGTGACAGCCAAAGAACTCTTGCTGCAAGAAAACAAGGCGCTGAAGTTTGTTGTCAATGAAGAGCGCGTTCATCTTGGTCCACACGACATCAGCGGTGTCGTCCTCGGCGACAACCGTGTGGAAGATATCCTTCGAGACGGTTTGGTAGAACCATCGGATGAGTGTGGCCTCAATGCCGGACAACTCTGGATCGCCCCGCATGTACTCGTCGTCCACAGAACCGTCAATGTGCTTGGTGAGGTAGTACTCGCGGAAGACAAGGGTGAAGTAGGTCTTCCACGCGGCGTACGACATGCTGGAGCTGTCGAGGCGGATGGGGACCCGGGGCTCGATGTTGAGGTCACGGATGGCGGCGGCAGAGGGCTCGGGACCGGCGAAGGGGTTCAACGAGCGGTTCGTGGAGGAGCCCGGGGAGGAGTCCATGGGTGCGGCGGTGGCAGTGAATGGCGGTGGCGAATAGGGTGAGGGTTAGGGCAGCGGCGGTGAGGAAGTGTGGCGCTGCGGGAAGCCGCGGCTGCTAGGAGGAGGGATGGCAGCGGCGACAGGAGGGAGAAGCGGTGCGGGCGGCGGCGGCACGAGAAGGAGAGGTGCGGCAGGGTGGCGGAAGCAAGACAGCACAAGGGGGCGGCGGCGCAATAGGAGAGGGGAAGGAGCGCGGAGGCGGCGGGGTACGGCGGTGGTGGTGAGGGGGGGGCGGCGGAGGCGGCTCGCGCGAGGAGGCGCGGCGGCGATAGGAAACCCTAGGGTAGGATCGAAAAAACTGATACCATGTAGAGAGACAAGTTGGCAATACAATTATCGATGTATTGATGGGGTGCCGGTGCACGTATATATAAATATAGGGTAGGCCTCAACCTTAACTATACATGACTAGGAGGTGGACCACAACACAATATACATGCAAGAGAAATATATACTCGTATACTCAACACCACGGAACAAAATGATTCTTTTCTCTCTTCATTCGTCCATATCTCTGCTGGACTATGTATTCTCCTTATGAATATAATACAAATTAAGGAGGAAATTTCGGTTAAAAAAAAAGCAAAGTGATCACTAAGAGAAGTTTGAACACCCGAGCATGCGTCTGGCGTGAGGCCCGGTCGGGTAGATCTATTTGTTATTTTATTACTATATATAGTAGAATACTGGAATCTAAAGTACGAATCTCCAAAAAACTTGCAGCGGTAGATACCTGCACCGTAGGTAACGTGCACGTATAATAACCAAATAAATCTCCGTATTAATCTTCTCTGTACATAAGGCTTCCTCCCGGATACAAATCGGAATCGCTCGCTCTATCATCTTGAGTGCATACCCAATCCGTACCAACTTAACATCGGAGTCGGAAACTCCCCGGTGAATATAAGCAGCCGAGGAACGAAGCACCCCGACGATGCACAAAGCAAGCGCTACAGCCACGAGGAGCACAGGAGATACGCACCAGCCACCCCATCAGAACAGGACAGGATCGACAACCTCGTATTTGGAGCACTGGAGAAGCATGGCCGTGGACGATCAGATGCTGCGCCGGTACCAACCATGGGGCCTGAGGCCTGCCCCTCGAGAGCGGTTTTTGGTACAAGTCAACCCCGAGGACGGACGAGCCAATCTATGTCACCGGCGACTACCTGCTCGACTCTGAGAGCGCCGTCGGCCAGGGTGCCGTGGACGCCCGCGTCCATACCGCCAGCGGGGACCACCTTATCGCGTTGCTGTCGGCGTAGAACCCCCGCGTGGAGCTAGAGAGGCCAGTGCGGCTGGAGATGGGCAAGGAGTTTTGCTTCCACGTGATGCTGCATGGAGGCGATTGCGATGCCGAAGCAGATACGGACGCCGATGCTGACGACGGCGCAGACGGCGCCGATGCAAACGCTGATGATGACGCCGACGCCGAACCTGACCCCGACCGGGTCATCGTCATGTTCGAGGGTTTCTTTGTTACTCCACGACCTATTGACGTGAAGCTGGAGAAGGATGACGAAGCGGAGGAAGAGGAGACTGGCAGCGACCACGACGAGTGCGAGGAGGAGGAGGACGAGAAGCAGGAGCTGCCGAGGAGGAAACTGGGCAGCAACGACGACGAGTACGAGGAGAAGGAGGAGGAACTGACGAGGAAACTGGGCAGCAAATATGACGAGTACGAGGAGAAGGAGGAGGAGCCGAGGAGGAAACTGGGCAGCAACGACGACGAGTACGAGAAGGAGGAGTGGGACAGTGACAGCGAGGTTGACCGAGACGTGGCCAGCGCGAGCAGTGCCTGCGGCAACGCCAAGGAGCTTCGACAAGTTGTAGCTATAACGATGGCATTCTTAGGTATCCTTTTGTCTGTCTCTATGTTAGCATTTCTCGGATGGATAATGTAATAGGGAATTCATCTACGGGTGAACTGCGTCGTCACTTGTATTTGATTTGAAGAAGGTATAACCGTCCCGAATCATTGTGTTTGATCGAAGAGGAAAGCGTATGTTCTATTGTGTAGTTCCTGCATCTTTTGTTTTCTAGTTAGAGCATCTCCAACAGCCGTCCAACGCGCTGCGCGCTAAAAACTACTTTGCCGGGTGCCCTTCGCCTGGTTGGCGTGGCCGGCTGGCTTCAACAGCCGCGCTAAAATGCAGCGCACGCACCGCTCTAGCAGCACGCAAATATGCAGCGCGCGCGAGGCCGATGCTCGAAGGAGCTCCAGCGGAGGCGAGGCCAACGCTCCCCGCGCTAGGGTTTGCGGTGGCGTCGGCGGTGAAGGAGTCGCGGCTGTAGGATGGGGTGAGCGGGGTGCCGGCACGTGCGTTCATTGGGTCCAGTTCGCCGGCGCCGGTGCACGCGGGGCGAAGGTGACGCGGAGGAAAGAGTGCGGCGCGAGCGCTCGTGTGTCGCGTGCGGAAGCGAGCGTCCCAAATACACAGCATGCGTTGGCGATTCGGATCACGCGCCTAACTCCATATGCCGTACGCGCCCGTTGAAGCCACTTTACTGGTTGTGCGCGCATTAAAATAATCAAATTTACGACGCGACCCTTGTTTAGCGTGACTGTTGGGGATGTTTTTTTAGTGAATGTGGCTGTGTGATCATGTTTTAGATATGTTATTTTTTACTATAAAAGATGTAAGGACATATGCAACGCAGACCTTAAACCACATGTAAATATACAGACTGAATTATCTAAACGATGCAAGTTATTCAATGCGGATATGTATTAGTCCACGAACTGGTCCACGCAACCGTTTTCCTACAAATAGAGAGCAAACCGCGACTCTAGACATCCACACCACAAACCAAAAGCCGCCATGTTTCCTCGCTCTCCTTTTTTGTGGTTGATGTTTCCTCTCTCTCCATCTCGATGATGGAAGGCCGCTGCTAACTTTGTTCCTATTTTGCAGGCGTTTGACGAGAAACATTAACACGTAGGACACATGGTGACAGAAGGCTGCTAATGAGCATAGCATTTGGAGGAAGCAACTTTACGGCCTCTTTAATTCGTTGGATTTTTAAAATACAGGAATAGAAAAAACGCAGGAATACAATGACACGTCCTTTTCTATCTTATAAGATTTGAAAGTGTGTTTGATAGCATAGAAAAAACAAAAAAGTGCTAAAAAAGGTTAGAGTTGATGGAAATTTTTCTCTAAAATGTTAGTACAAATGAATTCTATGAAAGAAATTCAAAGGATTTCAACCTACGAATCAAACGACCATTGTAGGAAAAAATTCGAAGGATCCAAATCCTTTAAAAATTCAATGAAATACCTTTATATAAAAGGAGCCTAGGATTTGGCGGAAGCTAGTAATGCTAGCTTGACACATGATGAAAGAAGCAACTAATATTAGTGTAGCTTTATTAAGGTGGCGGAAGGCTACTAATAACTAGTTGTTTCCTTCGAATTTTCATACTCAACCACATACCATAGAGACGTGATCCTACCCCCCCTCGCCACCGCGTTGCTCCCGCAGGGGTGAATCGGGAGGCGCTTACCCTAGCCCGCCGCCGGCTTCCCTCCCCCTCCTCCTCTACCTCGTCGCCACCGGAGGGGCCGGGTCACCGGAACTGTTGGGGAACGTTGCATGGGAAACAAAAAAATTCTACGCACACGCAAGATCTATCCATGGTGAAGAGCATCTACGAGAGGAAGAGGAAGAGTGGATCTACATACCCTTGTAGATCGCTAAGCGGGAAGCGTTAAGAAACGCGGTTGATGTAGTCGCATGTCTTCGCGATCCAAATTGCCGAGCGTCCCGCAATCCCATCACGATTCGTCTCGCGATCCAATCACGATCCATCGCGCGATCTCTGTTGGAAATATGCCCTAGAGGCAATAATAAATTAGTTATTATCATATTTCCTTGTTCATGATAATCGTTTATTATCCATGCTATAATTGTACTGATCGGAGACATAGATGCATGTGTGGATAGATAGACAAAAAAACCATGTCCCTAGTATGCCTCTAATAGACTAGCTCGTTGATCAAAGAAGGTTAACATTTCCTAGCCATGGACATAAGATGTCATTTGATTACGGGATCACATCATTAGGAGAATGGTGTGATGGACAAGACCCAAACTACAAACGTAGCATATGATCGTGTCAGTTTAATGCTACTGTTTTCTGCATGTCAAGTATCTGTTCCTATGACCATGAGATCATGCAACTCACTGACACCGGAGGAGTGCCTTGTGCGTATCAAACGTCGCAACATCACTGTGTGACTATAAAGGTACTCTACAGGTATTTTTGAGGGTGTCTGTTGGGTTGGCATGGATCAAGACTGGGATTTGTTACTCCGTGTGACAGAGAGGTATCTCAGGGCCCACTCGGTAATACAACATCACAACAAGCCTTGCAAGCAATGTGACTAAGTGTTAGTCACGGGATCTTGTATTACGGAACGAGTAAAGAGACTTGCCGGTAACGAGGTTGAACTAGGTATGGAGATACCGACGATCGAATCTCGGGCAAGTAACATACTGAAGAACAAAGGGAACATCATACGGGATTAACAGAATCCTTGACATAGAGGTTCGACCGATAAAGATCTTCGTAGAATATGTAGGAACCAATATGGGCATCCAGGTCCCGCTATTGGTTATTAACCGTATAGGTGTGTCGGTCATGTCTACATAGTTCTCGAACCCGCAGGGTCTGCACACTTAAGGTTCGGTTACGTTTCGGTAGTATAGAGTTATGTATGGTGGTGACCAAAGGTTGTTCGGGGTCCCGGATGAGATCCGGACGCCACGAGGAGCTTCGGAATGGTCCGGAGGTAAAGATTG
This sequence comes from Hordeum marinum, assembly GCA_022496015.1. NCBI lineage: Eukaryota > Viridiplantae > Streptophyta > Magnoliopsida > Poales > Poaceae > Hordeum > Hordeum marinum. The sequence goes on from CM039678.1 coordinate 476,225,650, forward strand.
AAATATACGAAGCCCTGTTTTGGTCACCGGAAAAGTTTCGGGCTCATCGGTAATGTACCGGGAGTGCCGGTAGTGTACCAGGAGACCATCGGGAAGGGTATTTCGACCCAGGAGGTTACATGGGCTGTGGGAGAGTAAATACCAGCCCTATGTGGGCTGGTGGAAGTCCCACGCAAGGCCCATGTGGCTGGGAAGAAAAGCCCAAAGAAAAAAGGTGGAAAAAGGCAAAAATAAGGAGGAGTCCTAGTCCTACTAGGATTGGAGTGGAATCCTCCAATCCACCTTGGTTCGGCCAAGCCTCCTCCTCCTCTCCTCCTATATATACTAGAGGATTTTAGGGTTTTGGCACCAGATTTTCAGCCACGTGCTACCCGTTCCTCCAGTGCATAGTTTCTCCTCTAGATCGGATTTCTGCAGTGCTTAGGCGAAGCCCTGCCAGAATAGCTCCACCACCATCGTCGGAGCGCCGTCACGCTGCCGGAGAACTCTTCTACCTCTCTGCTCCCTCTTGCTGGATCAAGAGCGGAGATCGTCATCGAGCTGTACGTGTGCTGAACGCGGAGGTGCCGTCCGTTTGGCGCTAGATCGGAAGGAACGTGATCAAGATCGCGAGACGGATCGTGATGAGTTCGCGGGACAGATCGTGATGAGTTCGCGGGACGAATCATGATGAGTTCGCGGGACGGATCATGATTGGATCGCAGTACGGATCATGATGGGATCACGGGATGCTCGGTGATTTGGATCACGAGGACGTTCAACTACACCAACCGCGTTTCTTAAACGCTTCCCGCTTAGGTCTTGCGTGATCGTAGGAAATTTTTTGTTTCCCATGCAATGTTCCCCAACAATCTCATCATGATCCGTCCCACGATCGAATCACGAATCGTCTCGCGATCTTGATCACGGTCCTTTCAATCTAGCGCCGAACGGACGACACCTCCGCGTTCAGCACACGTACAGCTCGATGACGATCTCCGCCTTCTTGATCCAGCAAGAGGGAGCATAGAGGTAGATGAGTTCTCCGGCAGCGTTATGGCATGGCGGCGATGGTGGTGGAACAATTCCAACAGGGCTTCGCCTAAGCATCGTTGAAACGATCTAGAGGAGAAACTACGATCTAAAGGAGAGGGCAGCACGTTGCTGTTTTTCTAAGTCTCAAAACCCTCAAAACCTCTAGTATATATAGGAGGAGAGAGGGAGGAGGCTGGCGCACAAGGACCATCCCTTTGGCCTTTGGCGCAAGGAAGAGAGGAGGAGTCCTCCTCTAATCCTAGTAGGATTAGGACTCCTTCCTTATTTATCAATTGGAAACTCTTTCCACCTTGGCCTTTTTGCTTCTCCTTCTACTCCAGCCGCATGGCACTCTTGTGGGACTTAGTCCAGCACACTAAGGGATGGTATTCCTTCCCCCACAGCCCATGTAGCCACTTGGGTCAAAATACCCCTCCCGATGGTCCCCCGGTACACTACCGGCACTCTCGGTACAATACACTACTGATGAGCCCAAAACTTTTCTGGCGACCAAAACATGACTTCCTATATATCAATATTTACCTCCGGACCATTCTGGAGCTCCTCGTTACGTCCGAGATCTCATTCGGGACTCCGAAAAACTTAGGTGAACACCATACACAAATCTATACTACCAAAACGTCACCGCTTTAAGTGTGCAGATCCTACGGGTTCGAAAACTATGTAGACATGACCGAGACACCTCTACGGTCAATAACCAATAGCCGAACCTGGATGCCCATATTGGTTCCTACATATTCTGCGAAGATCTTTATCGGTCGAACCTCTATGTCAAGGATTTAGTTAATCCCGTATGATGTTCCCTTTGTTACTCGATATGTTACTTGCCCGAGATTCGATCGTCGGTATCTCCATACCTAATTCAACCCCGTTACCGGCAAGTCTCTTTTCTCGTTCCGTAATACAAGATCCCATGACTAACACTTAGTCACATTGCTTGCAAGGCTTATTGTGATGTTGTATTACCGAGTGGGCCCTGAGATACCTCTCCATCACACGGAGTAACAAATCCCAGTCTTGATCCATGCCAACCCAACAGACACCCTCGGAGATACCTATAGAGCACCTTTATAGTCACCCAGTTACGTTGCGATGTTTGATACACACAAGGTACTCCTCCGGTGTCAGTGAGTTGCATGATCTCATGGTCATAGGAACAATTACTTGACATGTAGAAAACAATGGCAATAAACTGACACGGTCATAAGCTACGTTTGTAGTTTGGGCCTTGTCCATCACATCATTCTCCTAATGATGTGATCCCGTTACCAAATGACATCTCATGTCCATGTCTAGGAAACGATAGCCATCTTTGATCAACAAGCTAGTCTATTAGAGGCATACTAGGGATATGTTGTCTATGTATCCTCACATGTATCTGAGTTTCCGATCAACACAATTATAGCATGGATAATAAACGATTATCATCAACAAGAAAATATGATAATAAACAATTTATTATTACCTCTAGGGCATACTTCCAACAATCTCCCACTTGCACTAGAGTCAATAATGTTGTTCACATCACCATGTGATTCCCATTGTTATGAATATAACACACAATGAGTTCTGGGGCTCGATCATGCTTTGCATGTGAGAGAGGTCTTATAGTCAATGGGTCTGTGACATTCAAATCCGGGTGTACTTTGCAAATCTCTATGTCAAACTGTAAACACTGCTACCACACTCCACTTGGAGCTATTCCAAATGGTTGCTCTACTATACGTATCTAGATTGCTACTAAGAGTCATCCGGATTGGTGTCAAAGCTTGCATCGACGTAACTCTTTATGACGAACTCTTTCTCACCTCCATAACCGAGAAACATTTTCCTTAGTATTTTAGTTACTAAGGATAATCTTGACCGTTGTCCAGTGATCCACTCCTGGATCACTCTTTTACCCCTTGACGGACTCATGGCAAGGCACACACAGGTGCGGTACATAGCATGGCATACTATACAGAGCCTATGGCTAAGGCATAGGGGACGACATTCGTCCTTTCTCTTTCTTCTGCCGTTGTCGAGCTTTGAGTCTCACTCAACTTCACACCTTACAAATCAGGCAAGAACCCTTTCTCTGACTGATCCATTTTGAACTCTTTCAAAATCTTCTCAAGGTATGTATTCATTGAAAGTCTCATCAAGCATCTTGATCTATCTCTATAGATCTTGATGCTCAACAATTAGGTAGCTTTATCCAGGTCTTCCTTTGAAAAACTCTTTTCAAATAGCCCTTTATGCTTTCTAGAAATTTTACTTGATTTTCGATTAACAATATGTCAACCACATATGCTTATCAGAAACTCTATAGTGCTCCCACTCACTTTATTGTAAATACAAGTTTCTCATAAAAAATTTATAGACTCAAAATCTTTGATCACCTCATCAAAATGTATATTCCAACTCCGAGATGCTTTCTCCAGTCCATAGAAGGATCACTGGAGCTTACACACATTTTAGCATCCTTAGGACAGACAAAAAGCCTTTTGGTTGTATCTCATACAATCTTTCCTTAAGGAACGATGTTTTGACATCCATCTGCCAGATTTCATAATTGAAAAATGCAGCAACTGCTAACATAATTCCAACAGACTTTAGCATCGCTACGAGTGACAAAGTCTCATTGCAGTCAACTCCTTGAACTTGTCAAAAACTTCTTTGCGACAAGTCGAGCTTTATAAATGGTGACATTTACCATCAGCGTCTGTCTTCATCTCAAAGGTCCATTTGTACTCGACGACCTGCCGTCCAAGGAGCAAGTCTACCAAAGTCTATACTTGGTTTTCATACATGGATCCTTTCTTGGATTTCATGTCCTCTAACCATTTGTTGGAATTCGGGCCCATCATCGCTTCTTCATAGCTTGTAGGTTCATCGTTGTCCAACAACATGACCTCCAAGATAGGGATGTCGTACCACTAAGCAGAAGTACGTATCCTTGTTTACCTACAAGGTTCGATAATAACTTGATCCCAAGCTTCATGATCATCATCATTTACTTCCTCTTCAACTGACGTAGGTTCCACAGAAATATCTTTCTGCATTGCGCTACTCTCTAGTTGAAGCAAAGGTTCAACAACCTCATCAAGTTCCATCTTCCTCCCACTCAATTCTTTCAAGAGAAACTTTTTCTCGAGAAAGGACCCAGTTTTAGCAACAAACACTTTATGCTTGGATCTGAGATAGAAGGTTCACCCAACTATTCTTAGGGTATTCTATGAAGATGCATTTGTCCTCTTTGGGTTCGAGCTCATTAGGTGAAAATATTTTTTTCACACAAGCGTCACAGCCCCAAACATTAAGAAATGATAGCTTAGGTTTCTATCAAACCATAATTCAGACTGTGTCATCTCAACAAATTTAGATGGTGCCCTATTTAAATTGAATGTAGTTGTCTCTAATGCATCACCTGAAAACTATAGTAGCAAAACGATAAGAGACATCAGAGCATGCACCATATCCAATAGAGAACGACTATGACGTTTGGACACACCATCACACTATTGTGTTCCAGGTGTCGTGAGTTGTGAAACAACTTTCAAATTGTCCAAAGTTGTATGCCAAACTCGTAATTCAGATATTCACCTCCACGATCATAACGCAGACATTTTTATCTTCTTGTCACGATGATCTTAAACTTCACTCTAAATTTTCTTGAACTTTTCAAATGATTTAGACTTGTGTTTCATTAAGTAAATATACACTATATCTACTCAAATCATGAGTGAAAGTAAGAAAATAACGATATCCGCCGCACATTACAAGACTCATTGGATTGCATACATCAACATGTATTATTTCCAATAAATCACTTGCTCGCTCCATCAAACCGGAGAAAGGCATCCTTAGTCATCTTGGCCAAGAGGCATGGTTCGCATGTCTCAACTGATTCGAAATTGAATGAGTCCAAAGATCCACCAGCATGGAGTTTCTTCATGCGATTTATACCAATATGACATTTAGTGGCAGTGCCACAAGTATGTGGTACTATTATTAGTAACTTTGTATGTTTTTGGCATCAGTGTTATGAACATGTGTATTACTATGATCAAGATCCAACAAACCATTGTCACTAGGTGCATGACCATTGAAAGTATTATTCATGTAAACAGAATAACCATTATTCTCTAACTTAAATGAATAACCGTGTTGCAAAAACACGATCTAATCATGTTCCAACTTAACGCAAAAACCAAATAACATTTAGGTTTTTCACTAATCCTGAAGGTAGAGAGAGTGTGTGATGTTGATCACATCAACCATGGAAACATTTCCAACACACATCGTCACCTCACAATTAGCAAGTCTCCGTTTATTCCGTAGCTTTTAATTCGAGTAACTAACATTTAGCAACCGAACCAGTATCCAATACCCAGGTGCTACTAGGAGTACTAGCAAGTTACACATCAATAACACGTATATCAAATATACTCCTGTCGACGTTGCCAGCCTTCTTATCTACTAAGTATCTAGGGTTTTGTCGCTTCAGCAACCGCTCACCTCATAATAGAAGCACTTAGTCTCGGGTTTGGGTTCAACTTTGGGTTGCTTCATTGGAGCAACAACTGACTTGCCATCCATGAAGTTTCCCTCCTTGCCCTTGCCCTTTTTGAAACTAGTGGTTTTACTAACCATCAACACTTGATGCTCCTTCTTGATTTCTACCTTCGCTGTGTCAAACATCGCGAACAGCTCAGGGGTCATCATTTCCATCCCTGGCATAATTATAGTTCATCACGAAGTTCTCGTAGCTTAGTGATAGTGACTTAGAGAACTATATCAATCACTCTCTTATCTAGAAGATGAACTCCCACTTGATTCAAGCGATTGTAGCACCCAGACAATCTTAGCACATGCTCAACAATTGAGCTATTCTCCTTCATCTTGCAGGCAAAGAATCTTGTTGGAGATCTCATATCTCACAACACGGGAACAAGCCTGAGATCCTAATTTCAGCTCTTAGAACATCTCATATGTTCCGTGATGTTCAAAATGTTTTGGAGCCTCAATTCTAAGCTGTAATGCATGACGCACTAAAATATCAAGTAGTCATTAGAACGTGCCTGTCAGATGTTCACAACATCTACACACAACGCTAGAGGGAGTGGCGGACCGTGCAGTGCATTAAGGACATAAGCCTTCTGTGCAGCAATGAGGACAATCCTCAGATCACGGACCTAGTCCGCAATATTGATACCATCATCTTTCAACTCTATTTCTCTAGGAACATATAAAAAATTCAACGGAGCTACAACGTGAGCTAGTAATCTACAACATAATTTGCAAAGACACTACTGACTATGTTCATGATAATGAGTTCAATTAATCATATTACTTAAGAACTCCCACTCAAATTGACATCCCTCCGGTCATTCGATTGGTACATGATCCAAATCACCAACTCAAGTCCGATCATCGCGTGAGTTGTGGTGATTTCCATGGTGAACACCATCATGTTGATCATATCTACTATGTGACTCATGTTCGACCTTTCGGTCTCTTGTGTTAAGAGGCCATGTCTGTACATGCTAGGCTCGTCAAGTTTGACCCGAGTGTTCTGTATGAGCAACACTGGCTTGCACCCGTTGTATGTGAACGTAGAGTCTATCACATCTGATCATCACGTGGTGTCTTGACACGACAAACTTTCGTAACGATGCACACTCGGGGAGAACACAACTGATCTTGAAATTTTAGTGAGGGATCACCTTATAATGCTACCGTCGACCTAAGAAAAATAAGGAGCATAAAAGGTTTAACATCAGATGCAAATCATAAGTGACATGATATGGCCATGAACTTGTGCTTTTGATCTCCATCTTGAAAGCACCGGCATGATCTTCATCGTCACCGGCATGACACCATGATCTCCATCATCTTGATCCCCATCAACGTATCGCCATCGGGGTTGTCGCACCCACCATGCTTCTACTACTATTGCTACCGTTTAGCAATAAAGTAAAGCATTACATAGCGCTTAATGATTGACACACAGGTCATACAATAATTAAATACAACCCTATGGCTCCTACCGGTTGCTGTACTCATTGACATGCAAGTTGTGATATTCTATACAACACATGATCATCTCATACATCACATATATCTCATCATGTAATTGGCTATATCACATCACAACATACCCTGGAAAAACAAGTTAGATGTCCTCTAATTGTTGTTGCAAGTTTTACGAGGCTGCTACGGTTATCTAGCAAGAACAATTCTCACCTACGCAAAATGACAATGGTGATAAATAAATTGCTTTTCAACCTTCTCAAGGACCGCCTTTGTCGAACCCGATCCAACTAAAGTAGGAGAGACAGACACCCGCCAGCCATCTTTGTGCAACGAAGTTTACATCAGTCGATGGAACCGGTCTCTCGTAAGCGTACGAGTAAGGCTGGTCCGGACCGCTTCATCCCACAATACCGCTGAATCAAAACATGACCAAGGGAGGAAGCAATCTAAGCATCAACGCCCACAAACTCTTTGTGTTCTACTCAAGATCTCATCTACACATAGACCTAGCTCATGAGGCCACTCTTGGGGAACATTGCATGGGAAACAAAAAAATTCCTACACACATGCAAGATCTATCCATGGTGGTGAGCATCTTTGAGAGGGAGAGTGGATCTACATACCCTTGTAGACCGCTAAGCGGGAGCATTAAGAAACGTAGTTGATGTAGTCGAACGTCTTTGCGATCCAAATCGCCGAGCGTCCCATGATCCCATCACGATCCATCCCGCGATCCAATCATGATCCGTCGCGCGATCTCATCATGATCCGTCCTGCGATCCAATCACGAATCGTCGATCTTGATCACGATCGTTCCGATCTAGCGCCGAACGGACGACACCTCCGCGTTCAGCACACATATAGCTCGATGAAGATCTCCGCCTTCTTGATACGGCAAGAGGGAGCGTAGATGTAGATGAGTTCTCCGACAGCGTGACAGCATGGCAGCAATGGTGGTGGAACAATTCCATAAGGGCTTCGCCTAAGCACCGCTAAAACGATCTAGAGGAGAAACTTCGATCTAGAGAAGAGGGCAGCACGTGGCAGTTTTTCTATGTCTCAAAACCCTCAAAACCTCTAGTATATATAGGAGGAGAGAGGGAGGAGGCTGGCGCACAAGGGCCAGCCCTTTGACCTTTGGAACAAGGAAGAGAGGAGGAGTCCTCCTCCAATCCTAGTAGGATTAGGACTCCTTCCTTATTTATCACTTGGAAACTCTTTCCACCTTGGCCTTTTTCCTTCTCCTTATACTCCGGTCGCATGGGCCTCTTGTGGGACTTAGTCCAGCCCACTAAGGGATGGAATTCCTTCTCCCACAACCCATGAAGCCTCTTGGGTTGAAATACCCCTCCCGATGGTCCCCCGGTACACTATCAGCACTCCCGGTACACTACCGATGAGCCCAAAACTTTTCCGGCGACCAGAACAGGACTTCCTATATATCAATCTTTACCTATGGACCATTCCGGAGCTTCTCATGACGTCCGGGATCTCATCCTGGACTCCGAACAACCTTCGGTCATCACCACACACAACTCTATACTATCGAAAAGTCACCGAACCTTAAGTGTGCAGACCCTGCGGGTTCGAGAACTATGTAGACATGACCGAGACACCTCTACGGTCAATAAACAATACCGGGACCTGGATGCCCATATTAGTTACTACGTATCCTACGAAGATCTTTATCGGTCGAACCTCTAATCTAAGGATTCAGTTAATCCCATATGATGTTCCCTTTGTTCTTCGGTATGTTACTTGCCCGAGATTGGATCGTCGGTACCTCCATACCTAGTTCAACCTCATTACCGTTATGTCTCTTTACTCGGTACGTAATACAAGATCCCGTGACTAACACTTAGTCACATTGCTAGCAAGGCTTATTGTGATGTTGTATTACTGAGTGGGCCCTGAGATACCTCTCCGTCACACGGAGTAACAAATCCCAGTCTTGATCCATGCCAACCCAACAGACACCCTCGGAGATACATGTAGAGCACCTTTATGGTCACCTAGTTACGTTGCGACGTTTGATATACACAATGTACTCCTCTGGAGTTAGTGGGTTGTATGATCTCATGGTCGTAGGAACATATACTTGACATGCAGAAAACAGTAGCAATAAACTGACACGATCATATGCTACGTTTGTAGTTTGGGTCTTGTCCATCACATCATTCTCCTAATGATGTGATCCCGTTACCAAATGACATCTCATGCCCATGACTAGGAAACCATAGCCATCTTTGATCAACGAGCTAGTCTATTAGAGGCATACTAGGGACATGGTGTTGTCTATGTATCAACACATGTATCTGAGTTTCCGATGAACACAATTATAGCATGGATAATAAACGATTATCATGAACAGGGAAATATGATAATAACCAATTTACTATTGCCTCTAGGGAATATTTCCAACTGGAATGCCGTGCGGCCGACGGGGAAGGTGTCAGGGAGGACCTATCCGCTCCGGCATGCGCTGGGGGCTCCGTAGCTGAGGTGTCGACCTCGGGTGGTGGCGCTATGCCGTCCTCAGCCAGCGGTGGCCGCGGGTGTTGGCCGCCCACCTTGGCCACGCGGGCGGCATGGTGGCAGTGGGTGAAGGCTGATGGACGGGGGGCCACGAGACACTCATATGGATTTGATGCCTTCACCTCCAACGCTCGGGTCCCTTTTAGATCCAGTCTTTGGTCGTCCTTCGTTGCCGGTGCCGTGTTTGAAGTTGCGGGGCTAGGGGTGGTGTGGTGCCCGGAGAAATCCAGGCTAGCTTAGCCCGCCACAGCGGCGGTGATGCCCACCCGTGCCATACCCTACCTGTAAGCGCCGTCTTGGTACTCCCCTCCCCATTTTCCCTTCTTCCCTTGCTTGTTACCGGCCTAAAGCCCAAATCCTTCTTTATTGGGCGGCAGCGACGCCCGCCGCGTCATCACCTTCATGAAGGTGCCTCCTTTGGTGAGTCTTGGGTGTTCGAAATATGCCTAGAGGCAATAATAAATTAGTTATTATCATTTCCTTGTTCATGATAATCGTTTATTATCCATGCTATAATTGTATTCAATGGAAACACATTACATGTGTGGGTAAATAGATGACACTCTGTCCCTAGTATGCCTCTAGTGAACTAGCTCGTTAATCAAAGATGGTCAAGGTTTCCTAGCCATTGACATGTGATGTCATTTGATAACGGGATCACATCATTAGGAGAATGATGTGATGGACAAGGCCCAAACTACAAACGTAGCATATGATTGTGTCAGTTTATATCTACTGTTTCTACATGTCAAGTATATGTTCCTATGACCATGAGATCATGCAACTCACAGACATCGGAGGAGTGCCTTGTGTGTATCAAACGTCGCAACGTAACTGGGTGACTATAAAGGTGCTCTACAGGTATCTCCGAGGTATCTCCTCCTCTCTTCCTCTTATATATACTGGAGGTTTTAGGGTTTTTTGGACAGATTTTTCTGCCACGTGCTGCCCGTTCCTCCAGTGCACAGTTTCTCCTCTAGATCAGTTTTCTGTAGTGCTTAGGCGAAGCCCTGCCGGAATTGCTCCACCACCATCACCGCGACGCCGTCACGCTGCCGGTGAACTCGTCTACCTCTCCGCTCCCTCTTGTTAGATCAAGAAGGTGGAGATTGTCATCGAGTTGTACGTGTGCTGAACGTGAAGGTGCCGTCCATTCGGTGCTAGATCGGAAGGACCGTGATCAAGACCGCGAGACGGATCATGATGAGTTTGCGGGACGGATCGTGATTGGATCGCGGGACGGATCGTGACTGGATCGTGGGATGGATCATGATTGGATCCCGGGACGGATCGTGATTGGATCGCGGGACAGATCGTGATGTGTTTGCGGGACGGATCATGATTGGATCGAAGGACGGATCGTGATGAGATCACGGGACGCTCGGTGATTTGGATCACGAAGACGTTCGACTACACCAACCGCATTTCTTAACGCTTCCTTCTTAGCGATCTACAAGGGTATGTAGATCCACTCTCCCTCTCGTAGATGCTCATCACCATGGATAGATCTTGTGTGTGCGTAGGAAATTTTTGTTTCCCATGTGACGTTCCCCAACAGTGGCATCATGAGCTAGGTCATGTGTAGATGAGATCTCGAGTAGAACACAAAGAGTTTGTGGGCGTTCATGCTTAGATTGCTTACTCCCTTGGTCGTGTTTTGGTTCAGCGGTATTGTGAGATGAAGCAGCCCGGACCAACATTACTCGTACTCTTATGAGAGACCGGTTCCCTCAACCGCAACTTGTTGCATAGATGGCTTGCGAATGCCAGTTTCTCTCACTTTAGTTGCATCGGATTCGACGAAGGCGGTCCTTGAGAAGGTTGAAAAGCAACTAGTGTATCACCTTTGTGGTTTTTGCGTAGATGAGAATTGTTCTTTCTAGATACCCGTAGCAGCCACGTAAAACATGCAACAACAATTACAGGACATCTAACTTGTTTTTGCAGGGTATGTTGTGATGTGATATGGCCAATTACATGATGTGATATATGTGATGTATGAGATGATCATGTGATGTATAGATTATCATGACTTGCATGTCGATGAGTACGGCAACCGGCAGGAGCCATAGGGTTGTCTTTAATTGTTGTATGACCTGCGTGTCAATCATTAAGCGCTATGTAATGCTTTACTTTATCGCTAAACGGTAGCAATAGTAGTAGAAGCATGTTGGGCGCGACAACTCCTATGGCGACACGTTGATGGAGATCAAGATGATGGAGATCATGGTGTCGTTCCGGTGACGATGGAGATCATACCGATGCTTTCATGATGGAGATGAAAAGCACAAGTTCATGGCCAAATCATGTCACTTATGATTTGCATGTGATGTTAATCCTTTTATGCACCTTGTTTTGCTTAGGACGACGGTAGCATTATAAGGTGATCCCTCACTTAATTTCAAGATAAATTGTGTTCTCCCCGAGTGTGCACCGTTCTGAAAGTTCGTCGTGTCGAGACACCACATGATGATCAGGTGTGATAGACTCTACGTTCACATACAACGGGTGCAAGCCAGTGTTGCAAATGCAGAACACTCGGGTTAAACTTGACGAGCCTAGCATGTACAGACATGGCCTCGGAACACAAGAGACGGAAAGGTCGAACATGAGTCATATAGTAGATTTGATCAACATAATGATGCTCACCATTGAAACCACCTCAACTCACGTGATGATCGGACTTGAGTTGGTGAATTTGGATCATGTGTCACTTGAGTTGGTAGATTTGATCAATTTGAGTGGGAGGTCTTAAGTAATATGATTAATTGAACTCATTATCATGAACATAGTCAGTAGTGTCTTTGCAAATTATGTTGTAGATTACTTGCTCGCGCTGTAGCTCCCTTGAATTTTTATATGTTCCTGGAGAAGTAGAGTTGAAAGATGATGGTAGCAATATTGCGGAATGGCTCCATGATCTGAGGATTGTCCTTGTTGCTGCACAGAAGGCGTATGTCCTTAATGCACTGCTCGGTGCGCCAACCCCTCTAAGCATCGTCTGTAGATGTTGTGAACATCTGACAGGCACGTTCTGATGACTAACTGATAGTTTAGTGCGTCATACATTACATCTTAGAATTGAGGCTCCGAAACGTTTTGAACGTCATGGAACATATGAGATGTTCTAAGAGCTGAAATTAGGATCTCAGGCTTGTGCCCGTGTTGCGAGATATGAGATCTACAACAAGATTCTTTGCCAGTAAGATGAAGGAGAATAGCTCAATCGTTGAGCATGTGCTCAGTTTGTATGGGTGCTACAATCGCTTGAATCGAGTGGGAGTTGATCTTCCAGATAAGATAGTGATTGATATTGTTCTCCAAGTCACTATCACTAAGCTACTAGAACTTGGCGATGAACTATAAACGCCAGGGATAGAAATAATGATCTTTAAGCTATTCGTGATGTGTGACACCACGAAGGTAGAAATCAAGAAGGAGCATCAAGTGTTGATGGTTAGTAAAACCACTAGTTTCGAGAAGGGAAAGGGCAAGGAGGGAAAATTCATGGATAGCAAGTCAGTTGCTGCTCCAGTGAAGCAACCCAAAGTTAAACCCAAACCTGAGACTCGGTGCTTTCGATTATGAGGAGAGCGGTCGCTGAAGCGGAACAACCCTAGATACTTGGTAGATAAGAAGGCTGGCAACATCGACGAAAGTATATTTGATATACGTGTTATTGATGTGTACCTTGCTACTACTCCTAGTAGCACCTGGGTATTGGATATCGGTTCGGTTGCTAAATGTTAGTAACTCGAAATAAAAGCTACGGAATAAACGAAGAAACTAGCTAAGGGTGAGGTGACGATGTGTGTTGGAAATGTTTCCAAGGTTGATGTGATCAACATCGCACGCTCTCTCTACCTTCGGGATTAGTGATGAACCTAAATAAATGTTATTTGGTGTATTGCATTGAGAATGAACGTGATTAGATCGTGTTTATTGCAAAAAGGTTGTTCATTTAAGTTGGAGAATAATGGTTATTCTGTTTACATGAATAATACCTTCAATGGTCATGCACCTAATGAGAATGGTTTGTTGAATCTTGATCATAGTAATACACATATTCATAACAATGATGCCAAAAGATACAAAGTTAATAATGATAGTACCACATACTTGTGGCATTGCCGCTGAATGTCATGTTGGTATAAAATGCATGAAGAAACTCCATGCTGATGGATCTTTGGAATCATTCGATTTTGAATCGGTTGAGACATGAAACCATGCCTTTTGGGCAAGATGACTAAGGACCCCGTTTTCCAGTTTGGTGGAGTGGGCAAGTGATTTATTGGAAATGATACATGTTGATGTATGCAATCCAATGAGTTTTGTAGCGTGCGGTGGATATCGATATTTTCTTACCTTCACTGATGATTTGAGTAGATATAGTGTATATTTACTTAATGAAACACAAGTCTGAATCGTTTGAAAAGTTCAAGCAAATTCAAAGTGAAGTTTAAGATCATGGTGACGAGAAGATAAGATATCTACGATATGATCATGGAGGTGAATATCTGAGTTACGAGTTTGGCATACAACTTAAGACAATGTGAAAGTTGTTTCACAACTCACGCCATCTGGAACACCATAGTGGGAGGAAGATAGAACTTGATGAGGTTATTGAACCTTTGTTCAACCAGAGAGTAGCGTAGCGAAGGAAGATGTTTCTTTGAAGCCTACGTTAGTTGAAGAGGAAGTTAATGATGATGATCATAAGCTACGGATCAAGTTACTGTCGAACATCATAGATCGACAAGGACGTGTACTGCTCCTAAGCGGTACGACAACCCTGTCTTGGTGGTCATGTTGTTGGACAATGAAGAACCTACGAGCTATGGAGTAGCGATGTAGGGCCTGGATTCCGGCAAATGGTTTGAGGCCATGAAATCCGAGAAAGGATCCATGTATGAAAACCAAGTATAGACTTTGGTAGACTTGCTCATTGGACGGCAGGTCGTTGAGTACAAATCGATGTTTAAAATGAAGACAGACGCTCATGGTAAATGTCACCATTTGTAAAGCTCGACTTGTTGCAAAGAAATTTACGACAAGTTCAAGGAGTTGACTGCGGTGAGACTTTCTCACTCGTAGCGATGCTAAAGTCTGTTGGAATTATGTTAGCAGTTGCTGCATTTTTAAATTGTGATATCTGGAAGATGGATATCAAAACATCGTTTCCTTAACGGTTTACTTGAGGAAAGGTTGTATGTGATACAACCAGAAGGTTTTGTCAGTCCTAAGGATGTTAAAAGGTGTGCAAGCTTCAGTGATTCTTCTATGAACTGAAGCAGGCATATCGGAGTTGGAATATACACTTTGATGAGGTGATCAAAGTTTTTGAGTCTATAAAAAGTTTACGAGAAACTTGTATTTACAATAAAGTGAGTGGGAGCACTATAGAATTTCTGATAAGTATATGTGGATGACATATTGTTGATCGGAAATAATGTAGAATTTCTGGAAAGCATAAACGGTTGTTTGAAAAGAGTTTTTCAAAGGAAGACCTGGATAAAGCTACCTAATTGTTGAACATCAAGATCTATAGAGATAGATAAAGATGCTAGATGAGACTTTCAATGAGTACATACCTTGATAAGATTTTGAAAGAGTTCCAAATGGATCAGTCAGAGAAAGAGTTCTCGCCTGATTTGCGAGGTGTGAAGTTGAGTGAGACTCAAAGCTCGACAACAAAAGAAGAAAGAGAAAGAATGAATGTCGTCCCCTATGCCTTAGCCATAGGCTCTGTATATTATTCCATGTTGTGTACCACACCTATGTGTGCCTTGCCATGAGTCCATCAAGGGGTACAAGAGTGATCCAGGAGTGGATCACTGGACAAGAGTCAATATTATCATTAGTAACTAAAAGACTAAGGAGATATTTCTCGATTACGGAGGTGATAAAGAGTTCATCGTAAAGAGTTATGTCAATGCAAGCTTTAACACCAATCCGGATAACTCGTACTAGCAATATGGATACGTATAGTGGAGCAGGCATTTGGAATAGTACCAAGTGGAGTATGGTAGCAGTGTTTACGGTTTGACATAGAGATTTGCAAAGTATACACGGATCTGAATGTCACAGACCCGTTGACTATAAAGACCTCTCTCACATGCAAAGCATGATCGAGACCCAGAACCCATTGGGTGTTAGATTCATAACAATGCGAAACACATGGTGATGTGAACTATATTATTGACTCTAGTGCAGGTGGAAGACTATTGGAAATCTGCCCTAGAGGCAATAATAAATTAGGTATTATCATATATCCTTGTTCATGATAATCGTTTATTATCCATGCTATAATTTTATTGATCGGAGACTTACATGCATGTGTGGATACATAGACAAAACCATGTCCCTAGTATGCCTCTAATAGACTAGCTCGTTGATCAAAGATGGTTAAGGTTTCCTAGCCATGGACATGAGATGTCATTTGATAAAGGGATCACATCATTAGGGGAATGGTGTGATGGACAAGACCCAAACTACAAACGTAGCATATGATCATGTCAGTTTATTGCTACTGTTTTCTGCATATCAAGTATATGTTCCTATGACCATGAGATCATGCAACTCATGGACACCGGAGGAGTGACTTGTGTGTATAAAACGTCGCAACGTAACTGGGTGACTATAAATGTACTCTAAATGTATCTCCGAGGGTGTGTGTTGAGTTGACATGGATCAAGACTGGGATTTGTTACTCTGTGTGACGGAGAGGTATATCAGGGACCACTCGGTAATACAACATCACAACAAGCCTTGCAAGCAATGTGACTAAGTGGTAATCATGGGATCTTGTATTACGGAATGAGTAAAGAGACTTGCCGATAACGGGGTTGAACTAGGTATGGAGATACCGACGATCGAATCTCGGGCAAGTAACATACCGAAGAACAAAGGGAACATTATACGGGATTTACTGAATCCTTGACACAAAGGTTCGACCGATAAAGATCTTCATAGAATATGTAGGAACCAATATAGGCATCCAGGTCCCGCTATTGGTTATTGACCGTAGAGGTGTCTCAGTCATGTCTACATAGTTCTCGAACCCGTAGGGTCTGCACACTTAAGGTTTGGTGACGTTTCGGTAGTATAAAGTTATGTATGGTGGTGACCGAAGGTTTTTCAGAGTCCCTGATGAGATCCTGGACGTCACGAGGAGCTCCGGAACGGTCTGGAGGTAAAGATTCATATATAGGAAGTCCTATTTTGGTCGCAGGAAATATTCGGGCTAATCGGTAGTGTACCGGGAGTGCCGGTAGTGTACCGGGAGACCATCGGGAGGGGTATTTCGACCCAAGAGGCTACATGGGCTGTGGGAGAGTGAATACCAGCCCTTGGTGGGCTGGTGGAAGTCCCACACAAAGCCCATGCGGCTAGGGAGGAAAAGTCCAAAGAGAAAAGGTGGAAAAAAGCAAAAATAGGGTGAATCCTAGTCCTACTAGGATTGGAGGTGGATTCCACCTCCTCCCCTTGGTTCGGCCGACTCCTAGAGGCTTGGCCCTTGGGCCAAGCCTCCTCCTCTCTTCCTCTTTTATATACTGGAGGTTTTAGGGTTTTTTGGATAGATTTTTCTGCCACGTGTTGCCCGTTCCTCCAGTGCACAGTTTCTCCTCTAGATCAGTTTTCTGTAGCGCTTAGGCGAAGCCCTGCCGGAATTGCTCCACCACCATCACCGCGGCGCCTTCACGCTGCCGGTGAACTCGTCTACCTCTCCTCTCCCTCTTACTGGATCAAGAAGGCAAAGATATTCATGGAGCTGTATGTGTGCTGAACGCCGAGGTGTCGTCCGTTTGGCGCTAGATCGGAAGGACCGTGATCAAGACCGCGAGACGGATCGTGATGAGTTCGCGGGACGGATCGTGATTGGATCGCGGGACAGATTGTGATTGGATCGCGGGACGGATCATGATGTGTTCACGGGACGGATCGTGATTGGATCGCGGGAGGGATCGTGATGAGATCGTAGGACGCTCGGCGATTTGATCGCGAAGACATTCGACTACACCAACCGCGTTTCTTAACGCTTCCCGCTTAGCGATCTACAAGGGTATGTATATCCACTCTCCCTCTCGTAGATGCTCATCACCATGGATAGATCTTGCGTGTGCGTAGCATATTTTTGTTTCCCATGTGACGTTCCCCAATAATATATATATATATATGCAGGCCCCGTAGAAATCCAGCTAATCGTCCCTGGAGATCTTTTAATGGTATTCTCCTTTGGGATCTATGACCTGGTCGAGCATAAATCCAGCTAATTCCTCTTGAATTGCTCGTACCCAACCCTCTGGTATGAGCTGGCTCCGCACCTCCGTCAGCTACAAGATGGAGATCAAGATGAATATATTGATGTGTATATATATTAGCTAAATCATGATAAAAAAAATTATGGATAGTGTTCTGGCAAACATGCCCAAAGATTTCTTTCGTTTCTGCTCCTTTCAGACGTGATCATGCGAATGTACTCACAAAGGTAGTATCCGCATAAACTAGTCCCATCATGCACTTTACCAGAATAAAATTCAATCAGGTAATAATTAATCAAGCATGATAATGGTATTGAAACTACAATTAAAGAGATGCACAGGCGTAGCTAGCTAGCTAGTAGTACTTAATTCCCTTGGATCGTACCCATTTCACTTGTGGTGCCCAGTTGCCTGGGACCTGTTTGATGAACTTGGCTCAAGCCCTGCCCGCTGGCAAAGAAACTGAATAAATGAGTTATTAACTAGTTGATATCAGGAAATGAAGTAATTAAAGAGGCCGACATAGTGTGATAATGATTGAATTTACCTGTCAAGCAGCCCCCTCATGATTGCGTATTTAGATGCATCCTTTAATAGCGAGTCGAGTACTTCAACTTTTCCCTTGTCAACTTCAATGATTAACAAGATCCAGTGGTAACTGCATAACTCATCAACAACACTTATTAACATCTAGTAAGCAAAAAATAGAATTTGTAGTACAAGATATATATATATAGTAACACTCACCCGAAGTTGTAAAGAAGTAGTATTTCTGGTTGGGTGTTTAGATGGATGAAAAATTCTAGCATTTTTTTGTCTGTGTCTTTTCTCAAATATGAAGGTTCCCATATCTTTTGATTAATCGTATTTGGGTCAATGAACCCAATGCCATAGCGTCCAGCATGTTTCATTTCATACATCTTCATTCTGCACAATACCATAGAAATGAATATAGTGAGGATAATTCCAGGTAATGAACGAGAGCACAGCTATCTAGAGACTTAAATTATAGAAAGAAATCACTTACAGACTATAGCAACTGACTAAAGATTTGTCGAGTGCGTCTTGATTGAATAACTAAAACAACTCTGCATAATGAATCCATAGATCTTTTTTATGGAAGTAATGCCTCTCCTAGACTCTCACCATGAGGGACTCTTCATTGGTATTTGCTGTTATTTGCATGTAACATGTATGCAATTCATACATTCTCATTGGTAGAAGCTTGACATCTTCAGGCTTGACCAGAGGTTTGCCGTGGGCATATTGATATTTTACTTCTGACTCTTTAAGCACGGGAATTTCCTCAAGGCGTAGGAGTTGTTCAACAGTTGCACCAGCCTCTTTAGCCTGCCTCATATGGTCTTTGGTTACTTCTGGCCGACCGGCGGTACTCACAGGTGTTTGTACAATGAGTGGGGGGTCGATTGCACTGCCTGTTCTCCCAGTTGGGGAAAGTTTTCGAATTTATCCCACTTAGGCAGGGCCGTCTGGTAGCCACCTGGCCCCATAGTATGGTGCCACTCCTTTTTTGCAGCATTAATCTTGTTCTTTCTTGACCGTTCGTTAGCTAGTTCTGATTCCTTGAACTTCACGAAATCGTCTCAATGATCTTTTGCCTTCACCAGTGCTCCCTCGAAGTTTGGAGTTGTCTTGTTTGCTTTGATGTATGCAGCCCATGCATTTTTCTTGAAGGTGTTGAATGCGATCGCCATCTTTTTAAGAGCATAGTTTCTGACTTTATTCAGATATGCATCTGTCAAGTTATCCGGTAGTGTGAAATGTGACATCAGCTCAGTCCAAAGCACATCTTTTGCTCTTTCATCGACAAAAGTAACTCCTTGTCGATCTCCCTTTGCTGGCTTTTTCCATTCTTGTGTGAAGATCGGGATTTGGTCCCTGACAATAAATCCACATTGATTCTTGAACTTGGTCGCATTTTTCTTAGGTTCAAGAAGTTCGCCAGTTGATGTATTGATGGAATCGATGCTGAACTTTATGCCAACGTCCAACTTTTTGGCTGGGCCTTGCTTTACGATGTCGCTTGTAGAAGATTTTCTCAATCTATAGGCCTAAAAGAAGAAAGATTGATTCGTTAATAGATATACAACTCAGTTAAGACATTAATGATCATCAGATAGCTTATATAATAAATATACCTCGCCGGTCTTTGTTATTTGAAGAATATTTTCTTTGTCAACATCATTGTCGAATTCATCTATTCTTTCATCTTCATCAAACATACGACCCTCACTAGAATTGTTCAGAAATTGTGAGTCATCATCATCTTCATGTTCATGCTCTGGGCTCGTGGAGCGTATGATGTCGAAGAGAGCCTCTTCTCCTTCTCTGCCGGTATTGTCCATAGCTTATATTTAAGTAACCTAGAAGAAAGATAAAACAATTTAGTATTCAAATTAGAATGCATGCAATCAATAAGGAAAACTGAATCATAGTACATAATATGCATCATCGAATATAATCTCGAATAAATCGTCTCAAATATTATCGAATATAATCACGAATACATCTTGAATATTATCACTAATACATCTCGAATATTATTAATTATATAATATCACTACTACAGATCCAGTTGATGTCTTGCGTGGTAGGCGGTGGACACCCAAAGAGAAGGAACTATGACAGGATCATAGCTCAGGTGAGATCTCTGAAGAACCTGCCAGGTATTGGAGAACCTGACATCCAACGCATCCATGTACCGACGGACGTGCTCGTCCTCCTCCCTGACACGGCGGCGTACCACCTCCGGCGGGGCCGGCTGCCTCCGCACCGACAGTGGCCCACACGAACACTACCAAAGAAGATCCGGGTCGACGACGGGACCCGGGTTCCTCACCAAGCTGCGCGCCCTAGAAGGTAGCACCTCACAGTGCCAGCCAGGCGGGGCCCAGTCCCGAACGCTGCCCCTCTGAAGCAAGACATCGTCGCGAACGAGTCGATGACGAGGATGGGGACCAGGCATCATTGACTCCGAGATGAAACTCTATGCAAATTTAAAAAAATGCTTGATTGTGATTTTTGTAATTCTTTTTAACTTGATTTTACAAATACATGACAAACTTTTTTCTATGCTTTGGTCAAAATTTCTCAAATGTTTTCTATGCATTATATATACATATACTAATTGCTATACATATATTGGATCAAATGTCAAATTCCTAAACCCTGAAAGTCAAAATTTCTACATTGTATAAACCCTAAACCCTAAATTTCTACATTGCATCAAAATGTCGAAACTCCTCAATATTTCTATACATACATTATACTAATTAACTCCTCAAATGTCAAAAATGTCAAAATTCTTCTAAAAATGTTAAAATTCTTGCATCTAATCATCTAATCATCTATACATCTAATTAATCATCTAATTATCAAAATTGTGTGTGTGTGTGTGTTCATCAAAATTGGGGGGGTTGGGTTGGGGAGGGGCCGGCGGCCGCCATGGCGGCACAAGGGGCGAGGGAGAGGGGGAGTGGGGGGGAGCTCACAGCGGCGCAACGGGGCTCGGCAAGGCGAGGTCAGGCTGGGCTCGGCGAGGCGAGGCGAGGTCAGACCGGGATCAGGGAGGAACGGGCATGGGCGGCATCGAAGATCGGCGCGAGGAGGCGAGACGATGATGGCGCGGCCAGACAGCGACGGCGTAGGCGGCATCAGGGAGGCGAGACGGCGACGGTGGCGATGTCGCGAAGAGGAGAAGAATGCAGAGTAACTGAATTTTTTTGAAGTGTTGTATATATAAGGAGGCTTTTAGTCGCGGTTGGTGGCTCCAGCCGCGACTAAAGACACCTTTTAGTCGTGGTTGGAGCCACGAACCGCGACTAGAGGTCTGGTTTCCCGCCGCTTGGGCTGGCTGAAATTGACCTTTAGTCGCGATTGGTGGCTCCAACCGCGACTAAAGGGGTGTCTTTAGTCGCGGTTGGAGCCACCAATCACGACTAAAGGTGGTGCTCGTGCAGGCACAGTGCAGGGGAACTTTAGTCCCACCTTGCCAAGCGAGGGGCAGCCTCACTAGTTTATAAGCCCCACTACGGTTGCTCCCTCGAGCTCCTCTCTAAGCGGGCCTATGTGGGCCTATTGAATCTATGTGGCCCTGTTAGGCCTACTAGGCCTTGTGGGCCTGCATCCTACCCCAGGTTGGGTTTCTAGTGGTATGCAGGCCGTTTCGCCCCAATAGGCGGCTTATTATTTATTTATTTTTTATTTTTTTGGTTTTTTGATTTATTTATTTTCTTTTGTTTCTAAGTTTCTTGTGCTTTACTGAGAGTTAATGAGTGAATCTTTTTGCGTTAGGTCAAAAAAATTATAAACTTACTGTTAGTGGCAGTAGTTTTCAAATTCGAATAGTTTAAAGTTGACTTATTTGAAATTTGCGTGAATCACTAGTTTGTGAATAACTTTACTTTAAAAAGACATTTTCTAGTGATTTTTTTCTACTGTTTAATATTATCGTGTTTTATCATTATATCCAATTTGGTAATTATTAGGTTATTTAAAAAATGAAATGACTTTGTAACATGCGAGTTTTCGTCCGAAACCTTGATACTTCGAAAGAGATTGTCCATTTTGTACACTAAGTGCATCTAGTTTTTGCCGTAACCCTCTCAACTTTTTATAACATGCTATGTGGGTGAAATCAAGATACCATGCCAACTTTCAACCTTTTCAGAGTTCATTTGAAGTGCGTTTCAATTTTAGGGTTATTTTGCTGAAAAAACCAGTAAGTGCATGAAAAATAGCAAATGAAGTCAGAAAAGGTTGAAAATTGATGATGTGGCTTTGAATGGTGCATTTTGAACACAAAAAATATGGAGTTCAAATAAGTTATTAAAATGACATGCCTTTGTAACAGGCGAGTTTTCTTCCGAAACCCTGATACTTCGAAAGAGATTGTCCATTTTGTACACGAAGTGCATCCAGTTTTTGCCGTAACCCTCTCAACTTTTTATAACATGCTATGTGGGTGAAATAATGATATCATGCCAACTTGCAACCTTTTCAGAGTTCATTTGAAGTGCTTTTCACTTTCAGGGTTATTTTGCTGGAAGAAAATCAGTAAGTGCATGAAAAATAGCAAATGAAGTGAGAAAGGGTTGAAAATTGATGATGTGGCTTTGAATGGTGCATTTTGAACACACCAAAAGTATGGAGTTAAAATAAGTTAATAAAAATGAAATGCCTTTGTAACAGGCGAGTTTTCGTGCGAAACCATAATACGTTGAAAGAGCTTGTTCATTTTGTACACGAAGTGCATCCAGTATTTGCCGTAACCCTATCAACTTTTTATAACATGATATGACGGTGAAATGATGATACCATGCCAAATTTCAACCTCTTCAGAGTTCATTTGAAGTGCTTTTCAATTTCAGGGTTATTTTGCTGGAAAAAAAATCTATAAGTGCATGAAAAATAGCAAATGAAGTCGGAAAGGGTTGAAAATTGATGATGTGGCTTTTAATCACTACAAGAAATATGCTATCTTGTGACCTTCTGTCAGTGACGTTGGAAAAAATGGTCGTAAATCTATGACCTTTTGAGGCAAATTGGTCGTAAGCTGCCCGGAGGGGTCCTAACCCTAAACACGAACGACCATGTTGGTCAAAAAGGTCGTAATTTCCTTAAGTGAAATGGTCATAAAGCGAACAACACCGTTCCACTGCCTTATTTCTAGCTGATAATGACCAATATAAATGTTCATAAGCTATGACTTGGCACCACCTCATTAGTTTTGCCTATGTGTCATGTCCATGTGTCAATTTTTGCTGACGTGTCATTTCCATGTGTCAATTTTTGCCCTAGGTTGTGAAGCAACCTATATCTCTGTTATTCCCAAAATTCCCACACAATTCTCATAAATTATTTGTATCATATCTTCATCAAATATGTCAAAAACCTTCCTTGCCTAGTTCAAAAATAATTCAAAAATATTCATTTTCCTATTCTGTTCACAACAACACTTTGTGAAGGAAGTGCTACTTATATATTCTTGATTGCCCTCAAAAAATTTGGGAACTCTTTCCTATCCAAATAATTGCCTCATGGAAAAATTCAGCTCCATTTGCCCAATAAATTGTCCTCGGTAAATTTCCAAAATATTCGTTCACCTACAAGCTTTGTGAAGGAAGTACTGGCTATGCATATCATAACGAGTTGAATTATTCGCAGATCTTCTATTTTCCCAAATAATAGCTATCCACAAAATTTTATCCCCTTCTAACAATCCATGTGAGCTCACCATCCAATCTTTATTTAGTAATATTTTTAGTTTGTGAAGCAACTACATTTTATATTTCGTTATAATTGCTAAAACTTTACCAGTACATGACCATGATCATAGAACGTCCCTCCACCAAATTTTAGCTCATTTAATTTAGCCAATTTCCCTCAACATTTTTCCTAATATTCTCTTCAATGGAGAGCATTGTGAAGCAAGTATCATTTTTATTTACCCAAATAGTAGGAAATTTTTACAGTGCCTTGATATGCCCAAATTATCATCCTCCTACAAATTACAGCTTAATCCAATCATATATGTGAGCCCAGCTTCAATTTCTACTTTCTGTCCAAATTGGCACATTGCAAACCAAGTGCTATATAGACCCCTCGTATTGCCCTCAAACTTTTTGGGCGATCTTCCATATCCAAATAATTGCCACATGCCAATATTCAGCACAATACATTCATTATTTTGAGTCCAGCTTCAACATTCATATTTCTGTCCAGTGTGGTACTTTGCAAAGGAAGTACCACCTAAGTTGTTCCATTTGAGCTGAAACTTTGTGATGACAGTCTTCTTAGTAGATGATCATCCTCAGCCAAAACTCACGCCCATTGGCCATGTGCATTTCCCGTACCGCTAATCAAACACTTGGCTGCTAATTCATGTTTGAGCATAGTTAGGTCTCCTCGTGAGATTCTTCTACTGTAATTTTCTTCCTACCACCTACCTAGGGAGTGTCCAACCCACTAGACATGCCTATGCACTACTAGGAAAAGGGCTATAGATGATATGTCCACTAATGGCGCACCAGAAAAGTGGTGCGCCACTACTATATAGTAACGGCGCACCATGAGTCGGTGCGCCATTAGTGTGGTAGACACTAATGGCGCACCAGACCCACGGTGCGCCATTAGTAACAATTTTTTTTGTTTTGCAAAAATTCTAATGGCGCACCTCCATCTGGTGCGCCATTAGTAACCAGGGTTACTAATGGCGCATTCGTAGCTGGTGCGCCATTAGTAACAATTTTTCTTTTTGCAAAAATTCTAATGGCGCACCTCCAGCTGGTGCGCCATTAGTAACCAGGGTTACTAATGGCGCATTTGTAGGTGGTGCGCCATTAGTAACCTGGGGCCAGCTAGATATTTTGGACAGCCACACCTACACACTCACTTTCCCCACTTCATTCTCTCCACCTCCTCCTCCAAGCTTGTGTCGGCTGCCTCCTCCTCCTCACCTCATTTGCACCATAGATTCATCAAAATTAAGTGGTTAAATTACCTTTTTTTGATAGGTAAGTAAGGGGAAAGCTATCTTTATGTTGTAGATCTACTTTTTTTCTCCCTAGCTCGCTCCAACAACGTGCACATGCACTTTTTATGGCCTTGCTAGATCTATGTATGTTTGTGGTGTTGCATATGTTTGTGGTGTTGCATATACGCTTGTGTTTGCAGGTACCGGTATTTGAAATGTGATAGTTTGCCAATATTTTGCCGGAATGTTGATTCATTTCCATTTTGGCGAGAATTTTGGCACTATGCATTATTTTTGGTCCTATTTTTAGGGAAAGTCATGCCAAATTTTTTCTTGGTTCTAAAATATCGTTTTGCTCTACCCTGCAGGCGACCATGGTCCGCACGATGACCGAAAGCATCATGAATCGGTTTTTGAGCTCCACGAAGGCCGAGATGCTTCAAAAGAACGAGACGGAGATAAGATGTCCGTGTCGAAGATGCAAGCTGAAGAGCCTTATTGCGGACCCGGATTCCGGGGAGGTGCGGGACCACCTGCTCTTGCGTGGTTTCATGGATGGCTATCGGTGGCAAGGTGATGAAGATGACTATGAAGTCGTCCATGGGGGTCGGCAAGAAATGAGGAAGGGCAGCAAGACAACCACCGCGGCGAGGGCGGGCGAGAAGACGAAGAATCTCCAGGACATGATCACGATGGTGATGCTATACGCAGTCATCATGTAGAAGATGCCGGACATGATGATGAGGAAGATCAAGATGAAGGGCATGATCATGAAGATGAAGATGCCGGAGCAGACGACGATGGAGGCTGGGTGCAGGACCCTCATATTCAAGAGCTGCTTCTCAAGCAGACGGATAACGCAAGAGCTGCCGCCCGAGAGAAATCCAAGCTGGATCAACTGGAGATAGACGTGGTTACTCCATTGTATGAAGGATGCAGTCCCCAGGATACCCGCCTGAAAGTAACGCTCATGGCTCTGGAGATGAAGGTAAAACACAAAATGACCGACGCATGCTTCGACGAGATCATGTCATTCTGGCACGAACGTCTTCCCAAGGGGAACAAGGGCCCGACCAGTTTTGAGGAGGCGAAGAAAATCGTGTGTCCTCTGGATTTACCGCACGTGAAATGCCATGTGTGCATGAACGATTGCATTATTTATCGGGACGAGCACGTGGAGTCTACCATATGTCCGGTGTGCGACGTCACTCGATACAAGAAGAGGTAGAAAGCTCCTCGAAAAGTGGTGTGGTACTTTCCGATCACTCCTCATCTATAGCGGTATTTCGCGGACCCTAAGCTAGCAAAGCTCCTGCGTTGGCACGCGGATAGGGAGGAGAAGAAGCGACAAGATGACGGAAATAATCCGGAGATAAATAAAAAAGAGAAGATGCTGAGTCACCCTAAGGATGCGAGCCAGTGACAAGCGTTGAACTTCGAACACCCAGAATTTGGAGACGATCCAAGGAACATCATGCTGGGCATGAGCACCGATGGAGTCAATCCGTTTGGTAGCCAGAGAAGCACACATAGCACCTGGCCTATGTTTGCGTGGATTTACAACCTTCCCCTTGGATGTGCATGAAGAGGAAGTACATTCACATGAGTATGCTAATTGAAGGGCCGAAACAACCAAGGAATGACATCAATCTGTATCTGGGGCCGCTGAAAAAGGAGATAGACACACAGTGGAAAACGCCAGCCAATACGTGGGACGCCGCAGCAAAACAATATTTCCCTATGAGAGCCGCACTGCTCATGACGGTGCACGACTTTCTCGGTTACGGATGTGTCACGGGGCAGGTGGTCCAGGGATTTACCGCACGTGAAATACCATGTGTGCATGAACAATTGCATCATTTATCGGGACGAGCACGCGGAGTCTACCATATGTCCGGTGTGCGGCGTCACTCGATACAAGAAGAGGAAGAAAGCTCCTCGAAAAGTGGTGTGGTACTTTCCGATCACTCCTCGTCTGCATCGGTATTTCGCGGACCCTAAGGTAGCAAAGCTCCTGCGTTGGCACGCGGATAGGGAGGAGAAGAAGCGGGAAGATGACGGAAATGATCCGGAGATAAATAAAGAAGACAAGATGTTGAGTCACCCTAAGGATGCGAGCCAGTGGAAAGCGTTGAACTTCGAAGACACAGAATTTGGGACCGATCCAAGGAACATCGTGCTGGGCGCGAGCACCGATGGAGTCAATCCGTTTGGCAGCTAGAGAAGCACACATAGCACCTGGCCTGTGTTTGTGTGGATGTACAACCTTCCCCCCTAGTTGTGCATGAAGAGGAAGTACATTCACATGAGTATGCTAATTGAAGGGCCGAAACAACCAGGGAACGACATCAATCTGTATCTGGGGCTGCTGAAAGAGGAGCTAGACACGCTGTGGAAAACGCCAGCCAATACGTGGGACGCCGCAGAGAAAGAATATTTCCCTATGAGAGCCGCACTGCTCACGACGGTGCACGACTATCTCGGTTACGGATATCTCACGGGGCAGGTGGTCCATGGATTTTCTGGATGCGTCAGGTGCATGGATGACACAACGTATCGCCAGCTAGATAGAGATTCTGAGTCTTCGAAAACCGTGTTCATGGGACATCGAAGGTGGCTTCGCGATGATGACCCATGGAGAAAACGCAAGGATCTATTCGATGGTGAAACCAAACCCCGAAGACGCCCACGTACGAGGAGCGGCGAGGAAATAGACGCGCTGTTGAAAAATTGGAAAGATTGCCCACTGCCGGGAAAAAAGCAAAAGGCGCCAGAGTCGGGAAAGAAGCGAAAGGTGCTAGAACCGCTGCTGAAGGTATGGAAAACGAGGTCTGTTTTCTGGGACTTGCCGTACTGGAAGATCCACCGTGTGCCTCACAGCCTTGATGTCATGCATATCACGAAGAACATGTGCGAGAGTCTGCTTGGTATCCTGCTCAACATGCCAGAGAGGACCAAAGATGGGCCAAAAGCGAGGGCGGACTGGAAATCAATGGGCATCAGGGAGGAGCTTCACGCTAATGATGATGATGATGAGGCGAAACAGGACACGGAAAGTCGTCGCAAAGGCAAAAAGGCCAAGAAGACCGGAAATGACTACCCTCCCGCATGCTTCACTCTAAGTCAGGAGGAGATCGAGCAGTTTTTCACCTGCCTCATAGGAGTAAAACTTCCTTACGGTTACGCGGGGAACATAAGCAGATACCTAGACCCAGCGAAGCAGAAGTTCAGCGGGATGAAGTCTCACGACTGTCATGTGCTGATGACGCAGATACTTCCAGTTGCAATCCGTGGGATCATGGACGCGCACGTCCGTGAAACGCTATTTGGCCTATGCAACTTTTTCGACGTCATCTCTCGGAAGTCGGTTGGCGTGAGGCAACTCAGAAGGCTACAGGAAGAGATCGTGGTGATACTATGCGAGCTTGAGATGTACTTCCCGCCCGCATTGTTTGACGTTATGGTGCATCTTCTGGTCCATATCGTGGAGGATATCATCCAACTCGGGCCGACGTTCCTGCACAGCATGATGCCGTTCGAAAGGATGAATGGTGTCATCAAAGGATACGTTCGCAACATGTCACGTCCAGAGGGAAGCATAGCCAGGGGCTTTCTGACCGAAGAGTGCATCTCCTACTGCACGAATTATCTAGGCATCGAGAACCCCGTTGGTCTGCCCGTCAACAGGCACCTCGGCAGGCTCGCTGGATGGGGTCACCGTGAGGGGCGCCGCGAAATGCATGTCGACTTCGAGGGTCGACTCGCCGACTTTGAAAGAGCAATCCTAGTCGCGCTACAACACATAGACGTGGTCGATCCTTGGGTGGTAGAGCACAAAACCTTTATTGAGAAGACGTACAATGACCGAGGCCAACAGAGGACGGACGGAGATATAATCAAAGAGCACAACTCATGTTTCACGCGTTGGTTCAAACAAAAGCTTCTGTCGTACCCTTTACATGAGGATTCTTCCGCAGAAGAACAACTCATATTCGCCTTGTCACAGGGCGCCGAGCACAACCTGATGACCTATGAGGCATACGATATCAACGGCTACACATTCTACACCGTGGACAAGGACATGAAGAGCGATGGTTATCAGAACTCCGGGGTAACGATGGAATCCTACACCGGTAACGACAAGGACAGATACTACGGAAGGATCGAGGAGATCTGGGAGCTGAGCTACGCTGGAGAGAAGGTCCCGATGTTCCGTGTCAGATGGGCCAAGAGCGTCCTAAAAGAAGACCGGTATTTCACCACCATGGTTATACCCGAAGCCAAATCCAAGACCGCGGGCGCAAACGTCACCACGAAAAATGAGCCATGGGTACTGGCTTCCCAAGTGGACCAATGCTTCTTCATTACCGACCCGTCAAAGCCCAGTCGTGTTGTCGTGAGGAGAGGCAAAAGGAAGATCATCGGAATGGATGGACTCGCCAATGAGCAAGACTTCGACAAGTACGGCGACCCGAAGATGGAACATGACGACGACGATGAAGTAGCAGCATACACCACAAGAAGAAGCAGGACCACCGTACCTAAAGGACGTCCGTTCCACAGAAGAACTCCGTTTGCGAAAAAGAAGGGCAAGAAGATTGTGAACAGATAGCTAGCTAAGATCGATTGTATTTAAATCGTAGTCTTCATTTCTCGATTGTATTACATGGGCACTTTTTGAACTCGATCATGAATATTTTTAAATTTCATGGGCACTTTTTGAATTCATGAATATTTTTTCAAATTTGATCTCTATCCCCCTCCATCTTGATCGCTATATAGCTATCCCCTCCATCTCGATCTCGATCCCCCCCGCACCCTCCCCTGCTAGCTCCACCGCCGCCGACGACCCACCGCACCCTCCCCGGCCCGCTCCACCGCCGCCGAGCACCCCCGCACCCTCCCCCGCTAGCTCTCCACCACCGCCGACGACCCACCGCAGCCGACGACCCACCGCACCCTCCCCGGCCCGCTCCACCGCCGCCGAGCACCCCTCGCACCCTCCCCTGCTAGCTCTTCACCGCCGCCGACGACCCACCGCACCCTCCCCGGCCTGCTCCACCGCCACCGAGCACCCCCCGCACCCTCCCCTGCTCCACCGCCGCCGACGACCCACCGCCGCCGAGCACCCCCCGCACCCTCCCCCGCTCCACCGCCGCCGAGCACCCCCATTTTCAAATAACAAATTTGATGATATTTTTTCATATTCATAAAAAAATTATTACTGTTTTTATAAAACAATTATTACTGTTCTTATAAAAAATTTATTACTGTTCTTATAAAAATATATTAAAAAATAGCATTCTAATGGCGCACCTCTTGGGGGTGCGCCATTAGAATGTGAAAAAAAACATTCTAATGGCGCACCCCCGAGCGGTGCGCCATTAGAATGTGAAAAAAACATTCTAATGGCGCACCGTCGGGGGTGCGCCATTAGTAATCTTCCCCCTGGCTCTAACTCCCCCGACCCCTTCGTCCCTCCCTCTCGCCAGACCATCGTGTACGTCGCCGACAGCCTCGCCGACGCCTCCGCGACCTCCGCCATCGCCGACAGCCTCGCCAGACCTCCACCATCGCCGACGCCTCCGCGACCTCGCGGTCACTGACAGCCTCCCCGCGTCGGCCCCTGCCCTGCGCCGCCGCCGGCCTCCCCACGACGACCGCGGCCGCCGGCCTCCCCCCGACCCCGACCCCTCCGGCGACCGGCCGCGCCCGCCCAGGTCTCTCTCCTTCTTCCTCCTTCCTCCTCTCCACCCTTCCTCCCCACTCCCATATCTTTGTTCCTGCTGGCAGGATCTGCTGCATCTCTCTGTCCCGTAGTGATTCGTCCCCATTTCCACCGATGGCGATTTGTTCGTCGGATTGGGTATTTCCTCCCCCTGCTCCCCCTTTTTTTGTTCATGTGATCTGTTAGGTAGATAGTAGGATTTTGTAGGCCATTCGAGTTGGAGTTGTTCATGTCTGGGGACGGCTCAGCACACAAATCCTTGTAATTAATAGTTAATTTTCTAGTTTGTTCATGTCTGGGGTCGGGGCTTGTCTTCGCGCACAATTCAGTTCAGTTGCATCCTCTGCTTTCTACACCCCACCAGTTTAGCTTAGTTCTATTGACAGTTTCTCCTCTTGGATAGTCGTGTTGTTTAGTCGCGCTGGTGGTTTCTCGTGTTCATCGCCGGCATATCGAGGGGAAAATGGAAGGGGTTGCTACTACTATGTTTGTTCCTCTGCGCCTAATGCTCTGTGTATTATATATGTCTGTATATATAAAGAAACTTTCTAGCACTTCATTTACCTGTCCTTCTGGGCCAACCAGATTTGTCCCTTCTTCTCTGTAATTTCACAGGTATATTTTCCCGGCCATGTACTGCATTTTATTCATTGGATTACTGGTCAGTGGGTGGTTTCAAGCTTTCAGTTCTCTGTTCTATGCGGCTGTGGTCCTATCCAGTTTTCATGGGAGAATTGTACTACTGGAGAAAGTAGTTTCCTCCTGTTAGAGCTAGAGTTAGATTTGCTTCATGATAATGTCTGATTAGGAGCCGGTTTTTTAGTCTCCATTAATGATTGCCATTGCCTGCTGTCCCTTTCCCCTGGAATCTGTGTGCTTAATGTGCTCCAGCAGTTTGTCTACTTGTACTTTCTTTTTGCTATTTTGTATCTCTGTTCAATTTCCCCTCTAGGGATTCATTTATATATTGCATATGGGATGGAGGGATGCTTGTTAGATTAATTAATGCCTTGCCCATTTTCCACATGATATTAATGATTCACCCACACTTTTAGATGTCTGCATTCGCAACTTGTTGCTGCATCTGTCGAAACCATCCTATGCAGAAAGACGATCTTATGTATCAAGTATATAATGGCCGCTTCATTTTGTAATGAGTTGGAGCTGTTCATGTCTGGGGACGGCTCAGCACACAAATCCTTGTGATTCATAGTTAATTTTCTAGTTTGTAAACTGAGCCGTTGTGACTCCTCTGCTGTTGTGATGTATTGTGGGTCAGCAAATAAAACCTAGAGTTGAGTGTCTTCAGTTTGTTTGTTGCTTGTTGGTTGTAATATAGTTCAGTGTTCATCCTGCCTACATTAAGTGCTAGTAGGTGTTAATCCTGCAGGTAGCATGTATTAAGGATCAAGTGTGCTGAATCTAACAACCTTAGGTTGGATTGGTATGTTTTGTCTTTTCAGGGAGAGTAGTAATTGTGCATGCAGTTTTTTAGTGTGGTATAATTGATGTTCAGGCGTGCTTCATGTGGTTTATGCTGTTAGATGCATTGCTCACCTTTAGTATTTACAATGTGCCAGATTGCTATAGAGGGTTTCCCTCGGTGGATTTATACTAAAATCCTTAGTGTATTTACATTGTATTTAGTAGATTTTACACTATAATTATCTTTTGGATTTACACTGTAATCCTTAGTGGAGTTACATTGTATTTTTCTTAGTAGATTCCACACTGTAATTATCTTTTGGATTTACACTGGATCATGAGGTATTGGCATGCTCATCTTGAGCAGCAAGAACTGTAACTCATCTTGAGGTTTTGTCTCTCACCATCGTGTCGTGATGTTTTCGCAGGTACCCCGAGAGGCCCTTGAGTTTGCCGGAATGTCGATTAACTTCTGTTCCGGCAAATTCGGGTACTCCATATGTCCTATTTTCAGCAAAGGTCATGCTAAAATTTTCCTTGAATTTTAGCATGACTTTGCTAAAAATCGGACATATGGGGTACTTGCTACTAATGCATGGGCCGGGGCATCTTAGTACTTAATTAAGTAGGATCAACTGCCTCTTGTGTTATGCATGGGCCTCGGCGTCGACAAACCCTAAATGATAAAACCTTGGCTTTTAGGGTGCCTCGGTGTCGATAAGAACCTAAATGATGAAAGCTTAGGCATTTAGGGTGCCTCGGCGTCGACAAACCCTAAATGATAAAAGCTTAGCTTTTAGGATGCCTCGGTGTCGACAAACCCTAAATGATGAGACCATGATCTTGTTCCTTGACAATAACCAACTTTTTGACCAATTTTTTTTCTATTTAGAGCGAAACATGGCCCACAACGATGAGGCCGGCGGTTCGGGCGACAAGCAATTTTGGGAGCTGTCCCAGGAGATGGAGGAACAACCTCACCTCTATGAGGACGCCGCGGAAGACACTGATCCTGACTACACAACCCATAGTGGCGTTGGGGATGACACCACTGATGGTGCCGCCGAGGATGCCACCACTGATGCTGCTGCCGAGGATGCCACTACTGATGATGGCAGCGCACACGCAAATGGCAGCCAACCGAAGAGGCAACGGAAGGACCGGCGCCCGAACGCGCTCCGCACCGTCAAGGAGGAATTTACTCAAGTGGAATCCGACGGGCATCCAACGGAGCCCAAACATATAGTCAAGGGGTACTCGGTTCAGCTCGGGTGCATTCTCCGGAGCACCGTCTTGATCAAGTTCCTAAGTAGCGATTTAGGGAATTTGCACAACCTAAGGCATAAGGACCGAGGGAATTTGCGCAACCTCCTCTTCACGAAGCTGCACGAACGATACAAGTTCCCCGCTGAATTTGAAAACACATGGCTCTCAGGGAATAAAGTGAACAGTGCCGCCCTCACGAGGATGAGCAAGGCCCTATCTACTTGGAGAAGCGCGGTGAAGAGAATGATTGACAAAGGTGATAGTTATGAGAAGATCAAGGCGAAAAATCCTTCGATCAGCGAAGATGACTACAAGGAGTTCAAGATCAAGTGCGAGAGCAGCGCAACCTCCAAATCAAACTCCATCCCGGCGGTTACAGAGTGCGGAGCCTATATGGGACAAGGAGGATGCAGAGCGTGCCGAGCAAGGCCTACCGCCCTGCTCCGAGAAATACAGTGACAAGCAGACCAGGAACTATGTCAGGGCCCGGTACAAGGAGGACCCGGTAACAAAGCAGCTTACCACGGATCCGAAGACCAGGGCGCTTGAGCTTGTTCTAGCAAAGGAGACTGAAAGCAGTAGCATGGGGTCGTCTTAGAGCACCCCTTGGGACAGCACTCTAAATAGGGCGTTGAACGTAATGAAAAACAAGGATAAGCTCACTAAGCCGTCGTCAGCTGGTCGTGTGGCCGGCAAAGGCTTGTCCACAAAATGGTTATCATACTATAACTCTGGTGGGCGAAAGGACAGAAAGACCAGCTAGGAAAGCCAGTCGCGCGAGGTTCAAGAACTCAAGGCACAAGTGGCGCGGATTCCAGAGATAGTCTCAGAGCAAGTGCGAGACCAACTGGGAGCGATGATCACCGCCATTATGCCTACCTTGGTTGAGAGGCTGCTGTTGGGAATATGCCCTAGAGGCAATAATAAATTAGTTATTATCATATTTCCTTGTTCATGATAATCGTTTATTATCCATGCTATAATTGTATTGATCGGAGACTTAAATGCATGTGTGGATACATAGACAAAACCATGTCCCTCGTATGCCTCTAAGGGACTAGCTCGTTAATCAAAGGATGGTTAAGGTTTCCTAGCCATGGACATGAGATGTCATTTGATAACGGGATCACATCATTAGGAGAATAATGTGACGGATAAGACCCAAACTACCAACATAGCATATGATCGTGTCAGTTTATTGCTATTGTTTTCTGCATGTCAAGTATATGTTCCTATGACCATGAGATCATGCAACTCACGGATATCGGAGGAGTGCCTTGTGTGTATCAAACGTCGCAACGTAACTGGGTGACTATAAAGGTGCTCTACAGGTATCTCCGAAGGTGTCTGTTGAGTTGGCATGGATCGAGACTGGGATTTGTTACTCCGTGTGACGGAGAGGTATCTCAGGGCCCACTCGGTAATACAACATCACAACAAGCCTTGCAAGCAATGTGGCTAAGTGTTAGTCACGGGATCTTGTATTACGGAACGAGTAAAGAGACTTGCCAGTAACGAGGTTGAACTTGGTTTGGAGATACCGATGATCGAATCTCGGGCAAGTAACATACCGAAGAACAAAGGGAACGTTATACGGTATTAACTGAATCCTTGACATAGAGGTTCGACCGATAAAGATCTTCATAGAATATGTAGGAACCAATGTGGAGCCATTGGTTGTTGACCGTAGAGGTGTCTCGGTCATGTCTACATAGTTCTCGAACCCGCAGGGAATGCACACTTAAGGTTCAGTGACGTTTCGGTAGTATAGAGTTATGTATGGTGGTGACCGAACTTTGTTCGGAGTCCTGGATGAGATCCCGGATGTCACGGGGAGATCCGGAATGGTCCGGAGGTAAAGATTCATATATAGGAAGTCCCAGTTTGGTTTCCGGAAAAGTTTCGGGCTCGTCGGTAGTGTACCGGGAGTGCCGGTAATGTACCGGGAGTGCCGGTAGTGTACCGGGAGGCCTCCGGGAGGGGTATTTCGACCCCAAGAGGTCCATGGGCTGTGGAATAATAATAACCAGCCCTTATTGGGCTGGGAAAACATCCACAAAGGCCCATGGCACAGGAGAGAAAGTCCTAAAGCAAAAAGTGGAAAATCAGCCAATAGGAGGCAATCCTACTCCAACTAGGATTGGAGGTGAAGTAGGATTGCTTCCCACCTCCTATTTCGGCCGACCCAAAGGCCTTGGCTGCCTCTCCTCTCCTCTCCTCCTATATATACTAGTGGATTGGGTGGTTTTTGTACAGAATTTCCGGCCACGTGCTACCCGTTCCACCGGTGCATAGTTTCTCCTCTAGATCGGTTTTCTGCAGCGCTAAGGCGAAGCCCTGCCGGAATCACTCCACCACCATCACCGGAGCGCCGTCACGCTGCCGGTGAACTCTCTCTCCTCTCCACCTCCTCTCGCTGGATCCAGATGGTGGATATCGTCATCAAGCTGCACGTGTGTTGAACGCGGAGGTGCCGTCCGTTCGGCGCTAGATCGGAAGGACCGTGATCGAGATCGCGAGACGGTTCGTGATGTGATCACGGAACGGATCGTGATGAGTTCGCGGGATAGATCGTGATCAAGATCATGAGACGGATCGTGATGAGTTCGCGGGACGGATCATGATGTGTTCGCGGGACGGTTCGTGATTGGATCGCGGGACGCTCGGCGATTTGGATCGCGAAGAAGTTCGACTACACCAACCGCGTTTCTTAACGCTTCCCGCTTAGTGATCTACACGGGTATGTAGATCCACTCTCCCTCTCGTAGATGCTCATCACCATGGATAGGTTTGCGTGTGCATAGGTAAATTTTTGTTTCCCATGCGACGTTCCCCAACAGTGGCATCATGAGCTAGGTTGATGGTTCGATGACATCTCGAGTAGAACACAAAAGGTTTGTGGGCATTGATGCTTCGATTGCTTCCTCCCTTGGTCGTATTTTGGTTCAGCGGGATTGTGAGATGAAGCGGCCCGGACCAACATTACTCGTATGCTTACGAGAGACCGGTTCCCTCGACGCAACTTGTTGCCTAGATGGCTTGCGGGTGACAGTTTCTCTCACTTTAGTTGGATCGGATTCGACAAAGGCAGTCCTTGAGAAGGTTGAAAACCAACTAGTGTATCACCGTTGTGGTTTTTGCGTAGGTGAGAATTGTTCTTGCTAGATACCCGTAGCAGCCACGTAAAACATGTAACAACAATTAGAGGACGTCTAACTTGTTTTTGCAGGGTATGTTGTGATATGATATGGCCAATTACATGATGTGATATATGTGATGTATGAGATGATCATGTGATGTATAGATTATCACGACTTGCATGTCGATGAATACGGCTACTGGTAGGAGCCATAGGGTTGTCTTTAATTATTGTATGACCTGCGTGTCAATCATTAAGCATTATGTAATGCTTTACTTTATCGCTAGATGGTAGAAATAGTAGTAGAAGCATGCAGGGCGTGACAACCCCGATGGCGACACGTTGATGGAGATCATGATGATGGAGATCATGGTGTCATGCCGGTGACGATGGAGATCATGCCGGTGCTTTCTAGATGGAGATCAAAAGCACAAGTTCATGGCCATATCATGTCACTTATGATTTGCATGTGATGTTAATCCTTTTTATGCACCTTGTTTTGCTTAGGTCGACGGTAGCATTATAAGGTGATCCCTCACTTGAATTTCAACATGAACTGTCTTCTCCCCGAGTGTGCACCGTTGCGAAAGTTCGTCGTGTTGAGACACCATGTGATGATCGGGTGTGATAGACTCTACCTTCACATACAACGGGTGCAAGCCACATTTGCACGCGCAGAACACTCGGGTTAAACTTGACGAGCCTAGCATGTAAAGACATGGCCTCGGAACACAAGAGACCGAAAGGTCGAGCATGAGTCATATAGTGGATATGATCAACATAATGATGTTCACCATTGAAGCCACCTTAACTCACGTGATGATCGGACTTGAGTTGGTGAATTTGGATCATGTATCACTCGAATGACCCGAGGGATGTCAATTTGAGTGGGAGTTCTTAAGTAATATGATTAATTGAACTCATTATCATGAACATAGTCAAAGTGTCTTTGCAAATAATGTTGTAGATTACTAGCTCGCGCTGTAGCTCCCTTGTATTTTTATATGTTCCTAGAGAAATAGAATTGAAAGATGCTGGTAGCAAAATTGCGGACTGGGTCCGTGATCTGAGGATTGTCCTCATTGCTGCACAGAAGTCTTATGTCCTTAATGCACCGCTCGGTACGCCACCCCATCTAGCGTCGTCTGTAGATGTTGTGAACATCTGACAGGCACGTTTCGATGACTACTTGATAGTTTAGTGCGTCATGCATTACGGCTTAGAATTGAGCCTCCGAAACATTTTGAACGTCACGGAACATATGAGATGTTCTAAGAGCTGAGATTGTGATCTCAGGCTCGTGCCCGTGTTGCAAGATATGAGATCTCCAACAAGATTCTTTGCCTGTAAGATGAAGGAGAATAGCTCAATCGTTGAGCATGTATTCAGATTGTCTGGGTACTACAATCACTTGAATCAAGTGGGAGTTGATCTTCCAGATAAGATAGTGATTGATATAGTTCTCCAAGTCACTGTCACTGAGCTACTAGAACTTGGTGATGAACTATAAAATGCCAGGGAAAGAAATGTTGATCCCTGAGTTGTTCGTGATGTTTGACACCGCGAAGGTATAAATCAAGAAGGAGTGTCAAGTGTTGATGGTTAATCAAACCACTAGTTTCGAGAAGGGCAAGAGCAAGGAGGGAAACTTCATGGATAGCAAGTCAGTTGCTGCTCCAGTGAAGCAACCCAAAGTCAAACTCAAACCCGAGACTAAGTGCTTCTGTTATGAGGTGAGCGGTCGGTGAAGCGCAACAACCCTAGATACTTGGTAGATAAGAAGGCTGGCAACATTGATAGAAGTATATTTGATATACGAGTTACTAATGTGTACCTTGCTAGTACTCTTAGTAGCACCTGGGTATTGGATACCGGTTCGGTTGCTAAATGTTAGTAACTCGAAATAAAAGCTACAGAATAAACGGAGAACTAGCTAAGGGTGAGGTGACGATATGTGTTGGAAGTGTTTCCAAGGTTGATGTGATCAACATCGCACGCTCTCCCTACCTTCAGGATTAGTGACGAACCTAAATAAATGTTATTTGGTGTTTTGCGTTGAGCATGAACATGATTAGATCATGTTTATTGCAATACGGTTATTCATTTAAGTTAGAGAATAATGGTTATTCTGTTTACATGAATAATACCTTCAATGGTCATGCACCCAGTGAGAATGGTTTGTTGAAATCTTGATCGTAGTATTACACATGTTCATAACATTGATGTCAAAAGATATAAAGTTAATAATGATAGTACCACATACTTGTGGCACTGCCGCTAAATGTCATATTGGTATAAAGCGCATGTAGAAACTCCATGCTGATGGATATTTGGACTCATTCGATTTCGAATCGGTTGAGACATGTGAACCATGCCTCTTGGGCAAGATGACTAAAGGACCCCGTTGGATGGAGCGGGCAAGTGATTCATTGGAAATGATACATGTTGATGTATGCAATCTAGTGAGTCTTGTAGCGTGCAGTGGATATCGTTATTTTCTTACCTTCACTAATGATTTGAGTAGATATATTGTATATTTACTTAATGAAACACAAGTCTGAATCGTTTGAAAGGTTCAAGCAAATTCAGAGTGAAGTTTAAAGATCATCGTGACAAGAAGATAAAAATGACTGCGATATGATCATGGAGGTGAATATCTGAGTCACGAGTTTGGCATACAACTTAAGACAATGTGAAAGTTGTTTCACAACTAAACGCCACCTGGAACACCATAGTGTGATGGTGTGTCCGAACATCATATTTATGCTCTATTGGACATGGTGTGTGCTACGATGTCTCTTGTCGTTTTACTACTATAATTTTGGGGTTATGCATTAGAGACAACTACATTCACTTTAAATAGGGCACCATCTAAATCCGTTGAGATGACACCATGTGAATTATGGTTTGATAGAAACCTAAGCTGTCATTTCTTAATATTTGGGGATGTGACACTTGTGTGGAAAATGTTTTCACCTAATGAGGTCGAACCCAAGGCGGACAAATTGCATCTTCATAGAATACCCTAAGATCAGTTGGGTGAACCTTCAATCTCAGATCCTAGTGCAAAGTGTTTGTTGCTTAAACGGATCCTTTCTCGAGGAAATGTTTCTCTCTAAAGAATTGAGTGGGAGGAAGATAGAACTTGATGAGGTTGTTAAACCTTTGTTCAACCAGAGAGTAGCGCAGCGCAGAAAGATGTTTCTGTGAAGCCTACGTTAGTTGAAGAGGAAGTTAATGATGATGATCATGAAGCTTCAGGATCAAGTTACTATCGAACTTCGTAGGTCGACAAGGATGTGTACTGCTCCTAAGTGGTACGACAACTCTGTCTTGGAGATCATGTTGTTGGACAACGATGAACCTACGATCTATGGAGAAGCGATGATGGGGCCGGATTCCGACAAATGGTTAGAGGCCATGAAATCCGAGATAGGATCCATGTATGAAAACCAAGTGTAGACTTTGGTAGACTTGCTCGTTGGACGGCAGGTCGTTGGGTACAAATGGATCTTTAAAATGAAGACAGACACTAATGGTGAATGTCACTATTTGTAAAGCTCGACTTGTTGCAAACATGTTTGTGACAAGTTCAAGGAGTTTACTATGATGAGACTTTCTCACTCGTAGTGGTGCTAAAGTCTATTGGAATTATGTTAGCAGTTGTTGTGTTTTCAATTATGAAATCTAGCAGATGGATGTCAAAACATCGTTTCCTTAACGGTTTACTTGAGGGAAGGTTGTATGTGATAAAACCAGAAGGTTTTGTCAGTCCTAAGGATGCTAGAAGGTGTGCAAGCTTCAGTGATCCTTG
The DNA here is from genome assembly GCA_022496015.1 of Hordeum marinum. Taxonomy (NCBI): domain Eukaryota; kingdom Viridiplantae; phylum Streptophyta; class Magnoliopsida; order Poales; family Poaceae; genus Hordeum; species Hordeum marinum. The sequence goes on from CM039678.1 coordinate 476,266,366, forward strand.
TATGGACTGAAGCAAGCATCTCGGAGTCGGAATATACGCTTTGATGAGGTGATCAAAGTTTTGAGGTTTATACAAAGTTTATGAGAAACTTGTATTTACAGTAAAGTGAGTGGGAGCACTATAGAGTTTCTAATAAATATATGTGGTTGACATATTGTTGATCGGAAATAATGTAGAATTTCTGGAAGGCATAAAAGGTTGTTTGAAAAGTGTTTTTCAACGGAAGACCTGGATAAAGCTACCTAATTGTTGAGCATCAAAATCTATAGAGATAGATCAAGATGCTTGATGAGACTTTCAATGAGTGCATACCTTGACAAGATTTTGAAAGAGTTCAAAATGGATCAGCCAGAGAAATAGTTCTCGTCTGATTTGTAAGGTGTGAAGTTGAGTGAGACTCAAAGCTCGACAACGGAAGAAGAAAGAGAAAGGACGAACGTCGTCTCCTATGCCTTAGCCATAGGCTCTATATTATGCCATGCTGTGTACCACACCTGTGTGTGCCTTGCCATGAGTCTGTCAAGGGGTACAAGAGTGGTCCTCGAGTGGATCACTGGACAGCGGTCGGAATTATCCTTAGTAACCAGAGGACTAAGGAAATGTTTCTTGATTATGGAGGTGATAAAGAGTTCTTCGTAAAGAGTTACGTCGATGCAAGCTTTAACACCTATCCGGATGACTAGTAGTAGCAATCTGGATACGTATAGTGGAGCAGCCATTTGGAAATAGTACCAAGTGGAGTGTGGTAGCAGTGTTTACGGTTTGACATAGAGATTTGCAAAGTACACACGGATCTGAATATCGCAGACCCGTTGACTATAAGACCTCTCTCACATGCAAAGCATGATTGAGCCCCAAAACTCATTGGGTGTTAGATTCATAACAATGAGAATGACATGGTGATGTGAACTAGATTATTGACTCTAGTGCAGGTGGGAGACTGTTGGGAATATGCCCTAGACGCAATAATAAATTAGTTATTATCATATTTCCTTGTTCATGATAATCGTTTATTATCCATGCTATAATTGTATTGATCGGAGACTTAAATGCATGTGTGGATACATAGACAAAACCATGTCCCTAGTATGCCTCTAATGGACTAGCTCGTTGATCAAAGGATGGTTAAGGTTTCCTAGCCATGGACATGAGATGTCATTTGATAACGGGATCACATCATTAGGAGAATGATGTGATGGATAAGACCCAAACTACAAACATAGCATATGATCGTGTCAGTTTAGTGCTACTGTTTTCTACATGTCAAGTATATGTTCCTATGACCATGAGATCATGCAACTCACGGATATCGGAGGAGTGCCTTGTGTGTATCAAACGTCTCAACGTAACTGGGTGACTACAAAGGTGCTCTACAGGTTTCTCCGATGGTGTTTGTTGAGTTGGCATGGATCGAGACTGGGATTTGTTACTCCGTGTGATGAAATGGTATCTCAAGGCCCACTCGGTAATACAACATCACAACAAGCCTTGCAAGCAATGTGGCTAAGTGTTAGTCATGGGATCTTGTATTACGGAACGAGTAAATAGACTTTCCAGTAACGAGGTTGAACTAGGTAGGGAGATACCGACGATCGAATCTCGGGCAAGTAACATACCGAAGAACAAAGGGAACGTTATACGGGATTAACTGAATCCTTGACATAGAGGTTCGACCGATAAAGATCTTCATAGAATATGTAGGAACCAATGTGGACGTCCATGTCCCGCCATTGGTTATTGACCGTAGAGGTGTCTCGGTCATGTCTAAATAGTTCTCGAACCCGCAGGGTCTGCACACTTAAGGTTCAGTGACGTTTCGGTAGTATAGAGTTATGTATGGTGGTGAACGAAGTTTGTTCGGAGTCCCGGATGAGATCCCGGACATCACGAGGATCTCCGGAATGGTATGGAGGTAAAGATTCATATATAGGAAGTCCCAGTTTGGTTTCCGGAAAAGTTTCGGGCTCATCGGTAGTCTACCGGGAGTGCCGATAGTGTACCGGGAGGCCTCCGGGAGGGGTATTTCGACCCCAAGAGGTACATGGGCTGTGGGATAATAATAACCAGCCCTTAGTGGGCTGGGAAAACATCCACAAAGTCCCATGGCGCAGGAGAGAAAGTCCTAAAGCAAAAAGTGGAAAATCAGCCAATAGGAGGCAGTCCTACTCCAACTAGGATTGGAGATGAAGTAGGATTGCTTCCCACCTCCTATTTCGGCCGACCCAAAGGCCTTGGCTGCCTCTCCTCTCCTCTCCTCCTATATATACTAGTGGATTGGGTGGTTTTTGGACAGAATTTCCGGCCACGTGCTACCCGTTCCACCGGTGCATAGTTTCTCCTCTAGATCGGTTTTCTGCAGCGCTTAGGCGAAGCCCTGCCGGAATCACTGCACCACCATCACCGGAGCGCCGTCACGCTGCCGGTGAACTCTCTATCCTCTCCACCTCCTCTCGCTGGATCGAGATGGTGGAGATCTTCATCAAGATGCATGTGTGCTGAACGCGGAGGTGTCGTCCGTTCGGCGCTAGATCGGAAGGACCATGATCGAGATTGTGAGACGGTTCGTGATGTGATCACGGAACGGATCGTGATGAGTTCACGGGATAGATCGTGATCAAGATCGTGAGACGGATCATGATGGGTTCGCGGGATGGATCATGATGTGTTCGCGGGACGGTTCGTGATTGGATCGCGGGACGCTCGACGATTTGGATCGCGAAGAAGTTCGACTACACCAACCGCGTTTCTTAGCCCTTCCCGCTTAGCGATCTATAAGGGTATTTAGATCCACTCTCCCTCTCGTAGATGCTCATCACCATGGATAGTTTTGCGTGTGCATTGGAAAAATTTTGTTTCCCATGCGACGTTCCCCAACAGCTGCGGGGGTGGATTGCGGGCGGCCAACAAGGGCCGCCCCCGATTCCCAGCTTCACGGCCAGCAACTCGCACAACGCGCAGGCGGTGCCATTGGTGTCTCCAGCGGCGGTGCCATTGGTGTCTCCGGCGGCGGCGCCATTGGTGTCTCCGGCGACGGCGGTATTGGTGTCTCCGATGTCGGCACGGGCATTGGAGCTTAATGCACCTGGGTGTACGCCGGCCGGCACCTCGGCAGCAAGCGGCCCCTCCGTCAATTGCACACCCACCGTTGGCAGTGCCTCGACATTAGCCGAGCTTGACGCCATCATCACGGTAACTAATTAAGCCTCTCGGCCGAGGACTTCATCTCCTTGCCGTTAACTGGGCATCCCTGACGCCCTACATGTTTTCGCAGGGCGTCACCGACGTTCCGTGCACTCTCCTACACTTCGTGAACGACGAGTTGGTCGATGCCGCCAAGGGCAAAATCGTTCAACCGGGCAACCCCGTGTTCCACGGTAATCCGATACCACCCACCGTGTATAGGGTTCAACTGGTTCGGGTGCTGCCAGGCTGCGACATGTTGTTACCTCCGATTCGACCCGCCGGGGCGGACGAAGATGATCTGATGACCCTCAGCGCCTGCCTAAGCTGGCCCCTGCTTTGGCCGAAGAGCCAGATTCGTTTGGGGGCGGGGGACACCACCCCAAAGACAACACCGCCAGTCGTGTCGGCGCCAAGCCATGGCAAGATTGCCGCAACACTACCGGACATGCCGGACATCCCTATGGCACAGGATCCGAACATGCATATGGCACAGGATCCGGACGACGACGACAACGACGACGGTACATTTACCAACTTCGATAAGTACTTTGCCGAACATGGGTATGATGAAGAATTCTTGGGGCCTCCTTCTCAAGAACCCAACCCTACAAAAGATGATCGCGATCTAGCTGGTACCGCGGAGAAACCCAATTGCAACAGGCGTCGTCTGGCGTTCAGTTCTCAGGAGACGCCTCCAGCTGCCGACTTCACCGAGCCTCAGATAGCTGAGGTGCGAAATATTATCAGCCCCAACAAACTCAAGAAGGCGGTCTGTGAGCAAAAATCGGTCCCAGTGCAGCAGATCAAGAAGAAGGGACGGAAAAGAAAGAGCAACAAGGGTGCGAGCCATCCGGCACCGAGTATGATCCGTGCTCAGGACGGGCCACCTTCACCTAAGGATATCTCAAGGAGGGTGCATGTGGCGGGTAGGCCGATGCTACCACCGAATATGCTCATTGTTGCAACCGGTGCTATGCGGAGTCTCCATGACAGTGTTCTTTCTTTGGAGAAGCGGCGTCTCAGAGAGAATGACGTGACATACCTGGTTTTCGTGGCCAAGGTGCCAGAGGGCAAGGGCTTTGTGGATAACTCCGTCGGCGGTACGATCGTCCTGCGGTTTGATGACAACTTCGCTATGTTTAACCTTCATCCGCTACACTACACCTTCGTTCGGCTATTTTCTCTGAGTATGGAGATGCGGATCATTAGAGACAAGACCCCAGACATTGTGATAGTCGACCCCTTCTACATGCGTGCCAAGATCTTGGGCAGCTGTGGGGACCGGTAAGTCGCGAGTTCTTACCTCGAAGGCGTCATTCTGGCAAACCCAGATAAGGATAACTTCCTCGTGCCTTACTTTCCCGAGAAAGTCGTCCCCTCAACCGCCCCGTAACATATGATTTCTTAGATTTCAATCGTTTTTTTAACATTCCGTGTTTTGTGCAGTGACACACATTGCACACTCATCCTCTTAAGCCCAAAATATTCCATGGCCACGTATTTCGACTCGGACCGTCAGTCGAAGAAAGACTACACAAACGTCAAGAAAGTTCTTGATGATGTTCTCCCCGGCTACGCCAAATCTGGAGGCACCTTTACCAAGGCAGTTCGTAAGTATGGCAAGCACGTGTTCGCCCACAATACGACGTTCTGCTGCGTCAAGCAGCTGCCTGGCGGTCAGAAGGATGCCTACTACGCCCTCTATCACATGCGGGCGATCGTACGGGACCATAATCACCTTCTGCTACCAAATAATCTCAAATATTGGACCGAGAACTTGTCGGCAATCCAGGACGCGGACATCAGACAAGAATTCTTTCGCATCCAGTCGGAGTTTGCAGAAATCATCCATCAAGATGTCCTTCGTACCTCGGGGCAGTTCAACCTCAGAAATCAACCGTCCAACAGTGAGATAGACACAACGCTACAAATGCAGGCTGACAACGCCCGCGATTTCATGACCATCACGAGAGACGGCGGCTTCATCCATGCTCCGGTCCCTTGAGTCGAGTCCAAAGTAGTGATGCTATGTGTAGTTCTGAAACATCGATTGGCTCATGTTGTAATTAAACTTTAATGAACTTGAATGTCTCTTTGGTTTGGATAGTCTTTCAACTTAGATGTAATTGATGCTATTGATGTCTTGCTTTTCTCTTCCGATCCTTTTGTTGCATACTTATATATTGCTTATGTATTGTCCGTGAATTGCTACTAATGTTTTGTTTGGCTAGTGCATAGAGATGCCGTCTTATGTCGTGTACAAGGGTAAGGTTTTCCGAGTCTACGACGACTGGGAGGAGTGTCGGAGACAGGTTCACCGTTTCAATGGTAACAGTTACAAAGGGTACACCACTAGGGCAGAGGCGGAATCTAGATACGCGCGCTATCTAGCGGGAGAGAGGAGGGAGCGTTGGAGGAACCGGATGAAGACCAGTTTCATCGGGATTATGCTCATCGTGATGACCGCAGCTCTCTTCTATATGATGGTAGTTTAGATGATCGATATCGACTTGTAATGTGAAGACAAACTCGCTACTCGCGGTCTCGAGACTTGTAATGTTCTATCTTTGTTCGGTCTTTTGAATTCGGAGACTAATATAATGATTTGTATTCGGAGACTAATCTTCTATTGTATTCGATGAATCTGCTATTGTTGTGTGGTGTTGTCTAAATTCTATCCAATAATATATTTTGTAACCTGTCAAAATATCAGAAAAAAATAATCCTAATATTCATACTTGTGGCGCACCACTCAAGACTCTAATGGCGCACTGTAAAAAAGACTCTAATGGTGCATCAGCCACTAGTGCGCCATTAGTATGCCAAAGCACAGGGTACATATGGCCCCCTGGGAGGCATACTAATGGCGCACTGTTGTCTATACTAATGGCGCACGGCCTGGTGCGCCATTTGTACACCAGATTCTAATGGCACACCAGGGGTGCGCCATTAGTATTTAATTCTAATGGCGTGGTGCTAGTGGCGCACCACCAGTGCGCCATTAGTAGGCAAAACTGGTGCGCCACTAGCATGCCTTTTCCTAGTAGATGCCGTCTAGAACACATGACAATGCCACGATCATGCGGTGACCATGCGAAGGGCATGCAAGTTTACGCGCTCTGGAGTTGGGGCCATCGGCAACCGTCCAAACCTTGACGTATCGCCACCAAACCATGTATTTACGATTAAATATATACTTATGTAGCTAGAAATGATTTTCGGAAAAAATAAAGGGCAAACTATAAGGTAGCTGCAGTTCAAATTTGACCCGCTTCCTATTGAATCAGCGGAATTTTGTCTTTTTCACGAGAGGTGGATCAAAGCTTTTGACACCCAACCATTTTTTCAATTGTGCATTAAATATGTCCTAGTATGTTAGAAAATTATTCGGTCTAATTTGGCAACAAATATATGGTAGGTCCTTCACAAAAAAACTCATTTTGAGCACTCGGAAATAGGAAATGGTTTTTTGTGCAAAGAAAATAAAAACTCCCTTTCGCAACATTGTTTGTCATTTCAACATGCACCCTTATGCAAAATATGAGATCATTTGAACAAACTATGGCATGAATGTGGCCATGAGATTGATCATTTGGCTTGAAAGCCATGAATCTTCACACATGATAGCTCATTTCTGAGAACACTTTTTAAAGAAATTTACCGTAGTTCAAGATTGTTATTTTTCCTGGATACTAGGTCACATATAATGACACAATGCAAAGGTTTTTAATTTATTTGTTTTTTTTGGAATTTCTTATGTTGGTTTCTAAATGTGGTCAAGTTTGTCGGTACGACCGTTCTTATCTAGGGATGGAATCTTGTGAAATATTATGGTCAATTATACATTAAATATGGTCTAGTATTTTAGAAAATTTATTTCCAAATAGGCAACAAATATTTGGTAGGTCCTTCACAAAAAAACACAATTTGCGCAATCAAAAAATGAAAAACGAAATTTTCATGCAAAGAAAATGAAAAATCTCTTTGGAAACATTGCTTGCCATTACAATAGGCACCCATGTGTATAATAAAAGATCATTTTTTGAATTTTTCATGTGAAAATTAGAAAAAAAAACAAAAGGAAAAACACAATTACATGTTTCCAACCAATCAGGAGGCAGTCCACGGATCACCCCCACTTTGGTCGATCTGAGCCGTCCACGCCCTCCCGTAGTTGCTTCATGCAGTGTCTCTAGCTCACCCTCCTCGCTCAGTTCCTTGCCAAGAATGCACAGGCCAGATCCGCCTCCCTCTCTCGATCCAGATCCGCCTCCCTCTCCCCGATCTCTGCCGCCGGCCCACCCCCCGCTGCTCTCCCCCACCAGATCCGCCTCCCTCCCCCCGCTGCTCTTTAGTACTACTTGGCCCGCTTTGGTTGGATGATCGATTCCCTCCCGCCTCTCCCCATCGCCGTCGCCAATTCACTCCTCCCTCCCACCTCTCCCCTCCGCCACGCGGCCTCCCGCCCCATCGCCCGGAGCTCCGCCACCCGCCGCAGCTCCACCGGGCGAGGCACGCACCATTGACGATGGTGATCGCGGCAGCTGTGACTGGGGCGGCGGCGCTGTGGCAAATGCAGGAGGAGGGTTTGTGCGAGATCTGCGCAGTGCTAGAGGCGTACATCTCCAGCACTACGCCCAGTTCCCCGACTTCAACAACTACCTCGTATTCCTCCTCGCAAGAGAGCAGGTAACAAACGCCCTCACCGGCCCACCAAATTAACCCACCATATCCCTCATTTCTTTACCGCATAAAGATGTACTAGCTCGTCGGCTTCGATTCCACCCCAAATATCCTACGATTCCATCAGAGCTTCACCGGGAGCAAGGTTGGTTGGTGTCCGATTCGAGCCTTCTCGCCAATGGCGTCCGGGTTTCTTGGGCTTCATTTGTGTTCTTGCTTCGGCAGGTGGGGTGAGGGTCAAGGATGCGGTGTTGCCGGAGGGCATTGTGAAGGAGGAGGAGCTGCTGCTGCATGAGGAGTTCTCGCCCTCGGGGACGCAGCAGCAGCGGCGGCAGGAGGACGGGGCGCTGCCGCGGCCGATGGAGGGGCTGCACAAGGCCAGGCCGTCGTCGTTCCTCACCAAGACGTACGACCTGGTGGAAGACCCGGGCATGGACCAAGTCATGTCCTGGAGCCGCGCCGGCAATAGCTTCATCGTTTGGGACCCACACGTCTTCTCCGACGCGCTGCTCCCGCGCCTCTTCAAGCACTCCAACTTCTCCAGCTTCGTCCGCCAGCTCAACACCTATGTGAGTACTCAACATCCTCTTTACCTCATATCTGTGTCTCGGTGCTAATTACTCTTGCTAATTTCTTCTAGTCATGGTGCTAATTTGTTTCAGTAATATATGGGGATGGAGAGGTAGAAGCAACTTTAAGCTAATTAATTAAACAATCTTACTACTTTTCTGTCTTGCCATCGCTGCCATTAAGCATATGCGTGTTTGTGTTAAGAAGATGGCACCGTATTCTTGTGTAGCTACTCTTGGTAAATCACCAGCATTTCAGATATGCATTGTGCTCTTTCAGATTGTGATGTGCTCTTCAGATTGCGATATGAGAACTGGATCTGTGGGTGTCCAGGGTAATCCTGTGACAATTTTAGTATTCCAATATGATAATTCGAAACTAGATAAACTAGTATTTAGCAAGTCTGAAGAAAATAAACTAGGATTTTGATAACATCCAGCTTCTGTGTGTGTTTTATTATACTTGAGATTATTTATTAATCAAGTGTAAAATAAGCCAACCACTAGTGTAAAATGGCTTGAACTAGGGTTTTAGTTCAAGCCGCCCTCCGATGCTCCACGGACTGGATAATAACCGGGTCCACCCACTGCGTGCTACCGGTTTTGATCTGAAATCGCGCTGCCTTCGCTGCTTGGGCTCTTGCAATGTCTGATTGGTGGGATAGATCTTGGATTGGTTCCGATGTGACAAGCCCAACAGACGGAATGGCAATATGATATGGGGTTTGGGGGACGAATGTTGAGTGCATCTTCTTGGCTGCTGCATAGGTTTGATGGTTTCATACGGAGTTTCAGTTTGTGCATTGCCTGCATGGTTTCTGGTCCTGTAGTTTTTATAACTGATAATTATGATGCATTGGTTCACTGTCCATGTCAGAGTAATCGTTTGGTTCACTGTCTCGCATAATCAATGTTTTGTGATTTTTATAGACTTGTAAAACTTCAAAAGTAAATAAAATGCTGCCAATTTGTAGTTGTGATAGATACAATAAAAACATACTTTTCAGTTAAAAAAAGCTTTCATTCATGGCAGCAAGAAAAGCTTGCATCCATAGTACATATATATGTGCATATACAATAGGTTGCAGACTCGAAAATACATTTTTCAATGAAAAATTGCATTCTCTAAATTCTTTCTTCGCAACACAAAATATGTGTAGATTCAATTGACTTGTGTTTGTATTTTATTGCAACATAAGAGATAATCATTTGTGATATTAAGGAGTTTTAACATCACCTTCAAGATGAACGCAAATCTTTTTATTCGTAATACTTTTTATATTTCTTCCCTTTTGATTGATTCATGTGTAGTGTAATGTTCTTGTAGGATGACAAGTTGTTGCATCTCGAGCACGTCTCATAGGAGAGTGGAATGAAGTATATTGTACTGTTGGGACAGTAGTAGATGTGCCATTGTTCTATTGTGCAATTTTGTTCATTCCTGTAATATTCATGTGTAAGGAAATGTATTCATGAGATGACTTATTGTGTTATGTAAACCTGGGAAATGTATTATGTGATGTTATATGATGGATGGTTTTAATTCGACTTGGAGTTTTATTAATTTGAAGATGAAATGGTGTTTGATTTAAGACTGGACGAATAATTGGGCTGAAAAGGCCTAAAAAATAAAATGAAACCAAGTTCTAGAACAAAAACAAAAAGAAATCTAATAAGGCCAATGCCCAAATAAGTGGATGACACAAAGAAAATAAAGAAGCCCATTATTGGGCCACGCCCATGCAGCTAACCAAAATAAAGAGAGAAAAACATTAAATGGGCTGAATTATTGGTCTTGGCCCGTGTAGGCGGCCGGAATGGACCGGGGTGATTCTAATTTACGACCTTTTCATTTGGTCATAATTCTGCCATGTCAGCTTGCCACGGTGGATCCGACGTGGCGTGGGCAGACTTCTAACGACCAAAATGATTGGTCGCAGACATACGACCTTTTTTAGTCGTAAATGTCTACGACCTTTTTAGAAGAAAGGTCCTCAATTTCCATTCCTGACCCTCAGCTTTTGACCATCAGTTTTTGGTCACAAAAAGGTCGTAAATGAAAAACAATAACCATTCGGTGACCAATAGTGAAGGTCACAAGATAGCATATTTCTTGTAGTGAATGGTACATTTTGAACACACAAAAAGTATGGAGTTCAAATAAATTAAAAAATGAAATGCCTTTGTAACATGCGAGTTTTCGTCCGAAACCCTTATACTTCGGAAGAGATTGTCCATTTTGTACACGAAGTGCATCCAGTTTTTGCCGTAACCCTCTCCACTTTTATAACATGCTATGTTGGTGAAATGATGATACCATGCCAACTTTCAACCTTTTTAGAGTTCATTTCGAAGTGCTTTCCAATTTTAGGGTTATTTTGTTGGAAAAAAATCAATAAGTGCATGAAAAATAGCAAATGAAGTAAAGAAAGGTTTGAAAATTGATGATGTAGCTTTGAATGGTGCATTTTGAACACACAAAAAGTATAGAGTTCAAATAAGTTAACAAAATGAAATGCCTTTGTAACAAGCGAGTTTTCGTCTGAAACCTTGATACTCAAAAGAGATTGAACATTTTGTACACGAAGTATATCCAATTTTTGCCGTAACCCTCTCAACTTTTTCTAACATGCTATGTGGGTAAAATGATGATACCATGCCAACTTTCAACCTTTTCCGAGTTCATTTGAAGTGCTTTTCAATTTCAGGGTTATTTTGCTGAAAAAATGAGCAAGTGCATGAAAAATAGCAAATGAACTTAGAAAGGGTTGAAAATTGATGATGTGGCTTTGAATGGTGCATTTTGATCACACAAAAAGTATGGAGTTCAAATAAGTTAAAAAATTAAATGCATTTGTAACAGGCGAGTTTTCGTGTGAAACCCCAATACTTCGAAATAGATTATCCATTTTGTACACAAAGTGCATCCAGTTTTTGCCGTAACCCTCTAAACTTTTTATAACATGCTATGTGGGTGAAATGATGATACCATGCCAACTTTCAACCTTTTTAGAGTTCATTTGAAGTGCTTTTCAATTTCAGGGTTATTTTGCTGAAAAAATCATTAAGTGCATGAAAAATAGCAAATGAAGTCAAAAAGGGTTGCAAATTGATTACGTGGCACTGAATGGTGCATTTTGAACACAAAAAAAGTATGGAGTCCAAATAAGTTAAAGAAATGAAATAGCTTTGTAAGAGGCAAGTTTTCGTGTGAAACCCTGATACTTCAAAAGAGATTGTCCATTTTGTACACGAAGTGCATCCAGTTTTTGCCGTAACCCTCTCAACTTTTTTATAACTTTCTATGTGGGTGAAATGATGATACCATGCCAACTTTCAACCTTTTCAGACTTCATTTGATGTGCTTTTCAATTTGAGGGTTATTTTGCTGAAAAAAATCAGTAAGTGCATGAAAAATAGCAAATGAAGTCAGAAAGGGTTGAAAATTTATGATGTGGCTTTGAATGGTGCATTTTTAACACATAAAAAGTATGGAGTTCAAATAAGTTAAAAAATTAGATGCATTTGTAACAGGCGAGTTTTCGTCCGAAACCCTAATACTTCGAAATAGATTGTCCATTTTGTACACGAAGTGCATCCAGTTTTTGCCGTAACCCTCTGAACTTTTTCTAACATGCTATGTGGGTGTAATGATGATACCATGCCAACTTTCAACCTTTTAGAGTTCATTTGAAATGCTTTTCAATTTCAGGGTTATTTTGCTGGAAAAAAACAGTAAGTGCATGAAAAATAGCAAATGAAGTCAGAAAGGGTTGAAAATTGATGATGTGACTTTTAATGGTGCATTTTGAACACACAAAAAGTATGGAGTTCAAATAAGTTAAAGAAATGAAATAGCTTTGTAAGAGGCAAGTTTTTGTCCGAAACCCTGATACTTCGAAAGAGATTGTCCATTTTGTACACGAAGTGCATCCAGTTTTTGCCGTAACCCTCTCAACATTTTTATAACATTCTATGTGAGTGAAATGATGATACCATGCCGACTTTCAACCTTTTCAGACTTCATTTGAAGTGCTTTTAAATTTCAGGGTTATTTTGTTGAAAAAAATCAGTAAGTGCATGAAAAATAGCAAATGAAGTCAGAAAGGGTTGAAAATTTATGATGTGGCTTTGAATGGTGCATTTTGAACACACAAAAACTATGGAGTTCAGATAAGTTAAAAATGAAATGCCTTTGTAACAGGCGAGTTTTCGTCCGAAACTCTTATACTTCGAAAGAGATTGTCCATTTTGTACACGAAGTGCATCCAATTTTTGCCGTAACCCTCTCAACTTTTTATAATATGCTATGTGGGTGAAAACATGATACCATGCCAACTTTCAACCTTTTTAGAGTTCATTTGAAGTGCTTTTCAATTTCAGGTTTATTTTGCTGAAAAAATGAGTAAGTGCATGAAAAATAGCAAATAGAGTCAGAAAGGGTTGAAAATTGATGTTGTGGCTTTGAATGGTGCATTTTGAACACACAAAAAGTATGGAGTTGAAATAAGTTAAAAAAATTAATTGCCTTTGTAACAGGCGATTTTTCGTCTAAAACCCTTATACTTCGAAAGAGATTGTCCATTTTGTACACAAAGTGCATCCAGTTTTTGTCGTAACCCTGTCAACTTTTTATAACATGCTATGTGGGTGAAATGATAATACCATGCCAACTTTCAACCTTTTCATAGTTCATTTGAAGTGCTTTTCAATTTCAGGGTTATTTTGTTGAAAAAAATCAATAAGTGCATGAAAAATAGCAAATGAAGTCAGAAAGGTTTGAAAATTGCTGATGTGGCTTTGAATGGTGCATTTTGCACACACAAAAAGTATGGAGTTCAAATAAGTTAATAAAATGAAATGCCTTTGTAACAGGCGAGTTTTCTTCCGAAACCCTGATACTTTGAAAGAGATTGTCCATTTTGTACACGAAGTGCATCCAGTTTTTGCTGTAACCCTATCAACTTTTTATAAGATGCTATGTGGGTTCAAAGATGATACCATGCCAACTTTCGACCTTTTCAAAGTCCATTTGAAGTGCTTTTCAATTTCAGGGTTATTTTGGTGGGAAAAATGAGTAAGTGCACGACAAATAGCAAATGAAGTCAGAAAGGGTTGAAAATTGGTGATGTGGATTTGAATGGTGCATTTTGAACACACAAAAACTATGGAGTTCAAATAAGTTAAAAAATGAAATGCCTTTGTAACAGGCGAGTTTTCGTCCGAAACCCTGATACTTCGAAAGAGATTGTCCATTTTGTACACGAAGTGCATCTAGCTTTTGTCATAACCCTCTCAACTGTTTATAACATGCTGTGTGGGTGAAATGATGATACCATGCCAACTTTCAACCTTTTCATAGTTCATTTGCAGTTCTATTCAATTGAGGGTCATTTTAGCTCAAAATAAATCATCAAATGCATGAAAAATAGTAAATGAGGCCAGAAAAGGGTTGAAACTTGATGATGTGGCTTTGAATGGTCAATATTGAATGTAGAAAAAGTCTTGAGTTAAAATATGTTTAAAAAATTGAAATAACATAAAAAATAGCAAAAATGAACATAGATGCGCTTATATAGGGAAAATTTGACCTGAAATCAGATTGAAATTCAGTTTCAAATTCAGTTTGATTTGAGGTCAAATTTCCCATATAAGGGCATATATTTTAAATTTGAGAGGAACTCAACAAGGCACAGAGGGGTGGGGTTATAAACAGGTGCGAGCGCCCCTCGCTTGGCGAGGTGGGACTAAACTCCCACCACAGCCATGACCAACCATTAGTCCCGGTTGGTGGGTCCAACCGTGACTAAAGGTTAGCCTATAGTCACGGTTGGAGCCACCAACCGGGACTAAAGGTTCCTGTGGGGCCACAGGCTGACGCCAGCCTGCCACCACACCTTTAGTGCCGGTTGGAGCCACAACCTGGGACTGGAGGTGCGTAACGAACTGGCACTAATGATCCCCGTCATGAACCGACACTAATGATCACATTAGTGCCGGTTCAAACGCCAACCGGGAGTAATGATGCGGACAAAAGGTCATTTTTCTACAAGTGCTACTTAACCAAATAAAAATTCTACCTTTTGCCAATTTTAAGTGTTGGCAGATTTTAGCAATGATAGCAAGTCAAGTACACCCAACACATGCATGTCTAAGAGTATAGCAGCGGAAAGTAACAACAAGCATGTATAGTAGAGGGTAGGATGGAAGATCAAACGCAATTTGTAGACACGAAGATTTTTCCCGTGGTTCCGATAGGTGGTGCTATCGTACGTCCATGTTTGTGGAGTCTTGAACCCACGGAGGATAACGGTCGCGAGAGTCCACGGAGGGCTCCACGCATAAGGGTCCATGAAGTAGCAACCTTGACTATTCCATAACGGCTTCCATCCACAAAGGAATAGGCTCACTATGGGTATATCTTCACGAAGTAGGCGATCTCCTTGCCCATACAAGCTTCTTGGTTCAACTCCACAACACGAAGTAGGAGGCTCAAAAGCAACACCTAACCAATCTATGAGGCACATGTTGGAAATATGCCCTAGAGGCAATAATAAATAAGTTATTATCATATTTCCTTGTTCATGATAATCGTTTATTATCCATGCTATAATTGTATTGATTGGAAAATAAATACATGTGTGGGTATATAGGCAACACTGTGTCCCTAGTATGCCTCTAGTAAACTAGCTCGTTGATCAAAGATGGTCAAGGTTTCCTAGCCATTGTCATGAGATGTCATTTGATAACGGGATCACATCATTTGGAGAATGATGTGATGGACAAGACCCAAACTATAAATGTAGCATATGATCGTGTCAGTTTATTGCTATAGTTTTCTACATGTCAAGTATCTGTTCCTATGACCATGAGATCATGCAACTCACTAACACCGGAGGAGTACCTTGTGTGTATCAAACATCCCAATGTAACTGGGTGACTATAAAGGTGCTCTACAGGTATCTCTGAGGGTGTCTGTTGGGTTGCCATGGATCAATACTGGGATTTGTTACTCCATGTGACGAAGAGGTATCTCAGGGCCCACTCGATAATACAACTTCACAACAAAACTTTCAAGCAATGTGACTAAAGTGTTAGCCACGGGATCTTGTATTATGGAACGAGTAAAGAGACTTGCCAGTAACAAGGTTGAACTAGGTATATAGATACCGACGATTGAATCTCGGGGAAGTAACATACCGAAGAACAAAGGGAACATCATATGGTATTAACTGAATCCTTGACATAGAGGTTCGACCAATAAAGATCTTCGTAGAATATGTAGGAACCAATATGGACATCCAGGTCCCGCTATTGGTTATTGACCGTAGAGGTGTCTCGGTCATGTCTACATAGTTCTCGAACCCGCAGGTTCTGCAAACTTAAGGTACAGTGACGTTTAGGTAGTATAGAGTTATGTATGGTGGCGACCGAAGGTTGTTCGGAGTCCCGGATGAGATACCGGACGTCACGAGGAGCTCCGGAATGGTCCGGAGGTAAAGATTAATATATGGGATAATAGTGTTTGGTCTCCGAAAGGGTTCCGGAATTCACCGGAAATAGTTTCGGATGTTTCCCAAAATGTTCGAGTATAAGGACACTTTATTTGGGCCAAGGGGTAAAGCCCATGAGGCTTTAGGAAGGTGCAGAAGATGTTTTGCGGAGTCTAGGGACCAGACGCCAGGGACCCTGGCGTCTGGTCCTAGAGTCCGAGAAGGACTCTTGCCTTGCGGGCAAACCGACGTTGAGGAGGATTTTTCTCCAAGTTTTGACCCCAAGGCTCAGCATATAAATAAAGGGGCGGGGCTAGCACTTGGAAACATCAATAAACCATAACCCACATACTGCCTCTCCTCTAGTTCGTAGTTTCTCCTCTAGATCGGTTTCAGCGATGCTTAGGCAAAGCATTGCTGGAATTGCACCACCACCATCGACGAAACGTTGTCGTGCTACCGGAGAACTCGTCTACCTATCTGCTCCCTCTTGCTGGATCAAGAAGGCGGAGATCGTCATCAAGATGTACGTGTGCTGAACGCGGAAGTGTCGTCCGTTCAGCACTAGATCGGAAGGACCGTGATCAATATTGCGAGACGATTCATGATTGGATCGCGGGACGGATCATGATGAGATCACGGGATGGATCGTGATTGGATCTCGGGACGGATCGTGATGGGATCGCGGGACTCTCGGTGATTTGGATCGCGAGGACGTTCGACTACATCAACCACGTTTCTTAACGCTTCGCGCTTAGCGATCTACAAGGGTATGTAGATCCACTCTCCCTCTTGTAGATGCTCATCACCATGGATAGATCTTGCGTGTCCATAGGAAATTTTTTGTTTCCTATGCAACGTTCCCCAAGAGTGGTATCAGAACTAGGTCTATGTGTAGATGAGATCTCGAGTAGAACACAAAGAGTTTGTGGGCGTTGATGCTTAGATTGCTTCCTCCCTTGGTCGTGTATTGGTTCAGCGGTATTGTGGGATGAAGCAGCCCGGACCAACCTTACTTGTACGCTTACGAGAGACCGGTTCCATCGACTAACGTGTAACTTCGTTGCACAAAGATGGTTGGCGGGTGTCTGTTTCTCCTACTTTAGTTGGATCGGATTCGACAAAGGCGTTCCTTGAGAAGGTTGAAAAGCAATTTATGTATCACCATTGTGGTTTTGTGTAGGTGATAATTGTTCTTGCTAGATATCCGTAGCAGCCACGTAAAACTTGCAACAACAATTAGAGGACGTCTAACTTGTTTTTGCAGGGTATGTTGTGATGTGATATGGCCAATTACATGATGAGATATATGTGATGTATGAGATGATCATGTTTTGTATAGAATATCATGACTTGCAAGTCGATGAGTACGGCAACCGGCAGGAGCCATAGGGTTGTCTTTAATTATTGTATGACCTGCGTGTCAATCATTAAGTGCTATGTAATGCTTTACTTATCGCTAAACGGTATCCATAGTAGTATGAGCATGGTGGGCGCAACAACCCCGATGGTGACACAATGATGGAGATCATGATGACGGAGATCATGGTGTTGTGCTGGTGACGATGGAGATCACGTCGGTGTTTTCAAGATGGAGATCAAAAGCACAAGTTCATGGCCAGATCATGTCACTTATGATTTGCATGTGATGTTAATCCTTTTATGCACCTTGTTTTGCTTAGGACGACAATAGAATTATAAGGTGATCCCTCACTTAAATTTCAAGATCAATTGTGTTCTCCCCAAGTGTGCACTATTGCGAAAGTTCGTCGTGTCGAGACACCACATGATGATCGGGTGTGATAGACTCTACGTTCACATACAACGGGTCCAAGCCAGAACAGTCGGGTTAAACTTGACGAGCCTAGCATGTACAGACATGGCCTCGGAATACAAGAGACCGAAAGGTCGAACATGAGTCATATAGTAGATATGATCAACATGATGATGTTCACCATTGAAACCACCTCAACTCATGTGATGATCGGACTTGAGTTGGTGAATTTGGATCATGGATCACTCGAATGACCAGAGGGATGTCAATTTGAGTGGGAGTTCTTAAGTAATATGATTAATTGAACTCATTAACATGAACATAGTCAGTAGTGTCTTTGCAAATTATGTTGTAGCTCATGTTGTAGCTCCCTATAATTTTTATATGTTCCTAAAGAAATAGAGTTGAAAGATGATGGTAGCAATATTGTGGACAGGGTCCGTTATCTGAGGATTGTCCTCATTGCTGCACAGAAAGCTTATGTCCTTAATGCACCACTCGGTGCGCCACCCCCTCTAGCATCGTCTGTAGATGTTGTGAACATCTGACAGGCATGTTCCGATGAGTACTTGATATTTTAGTGCGTCATGCACAACGGCTTAGAATTGAAGCTCCAAAACGTTTTGATCGTCACGGAACATATGAGATGTTCTAAGAGCTGAAAGTGGGATCTCAAGCTCGTGCCCATGTTGTGAGATATGAGATCTCCAAAAAAATTCTTTGCCTGCAAGATGAAGGAGAATAGCTCAATCATTGAGCATGTGCTCAGATTGTCTGGGTGCTCCAATCGCTTGAATCGAGTGGGAGTTGATCTTCCAAATAAGAAAGTGATTGATATAGTTTTCCAAGTCACTGTCAGAAAGCTGTTGGAAATATGCCCTAGAGGCAATTAATAAAGTGTTTATTATTTATTTCCTTGTTCATGATAATCGTTTATTATCCATGCTATAATTGTATTGAATGGAAACACATTACATGTGTGGGTAAATAGACAACACTTTGTCCCTAGAATGCCTCTAGTGAACTAGCTCGTTGATCAAAGATGGTCAAGGTTTCCTAGCCATTGACATGTGATGTCATTTGATAATGGGATCACATCATGAGGAGAATGATGTGATGGACAATTCCCAAACTAGAAACGTAGCATATGATCGTGTCAGTTTATTGCTATAGTTTTCTGCATGTCAAGTATATGTTCCTATGACCATGAGGTCATGTGACTCACGGACACCGAAAGAGTACCTTGTGTGCATCGAACATCGCAACGTAACTGGGGGACTATAAAGGTGCTCTACATGTATCTCCGAAGGTGTTTGTTGAGTTGGCATGGATCAACACTGGGATTTGTTACTCCGTGTGACGGAGAGGTATCTTAGGGCCCACTCGGTAATAAAACATCACAATAAGCCTTGAAAGCAATGTGACTAAGTGTTAGTCATGGGATCTTGTATTACAGAACAAGTAAAGAGACTTGACGATAATGAGGTGGAACTAGGTATGGATATACCGACGATCGAATCTCGGGCAAGTAACATACCGAAGAACAAAGTGAACATCTTACGGGATTAACTGTATCCTTGACATAGAGGTTCGACCGATAAAGATCTTTATAGAATATGTAGGAACCAATATGGACATCCAAGTCCCGCTACTGGTTATTTACCGTAGAGGTGTCTCGGTCATGTCTACATAGTTCTCGAACCCGCAGGGTCTGCACACTTAAGGTTTGGTGACGTTTCGGTAGTATAGAGTTATGTATGGTGGTGACTGAAGGTTGTTCGGAGTGTCAGATGAGATCCCAGACATCATGAGGATCTCCGGAATGGTCCGGAGGTAAAGATTCATATATAGGAAGTCTCGTTTTGGTCGTCGGGAAAGTTTTGGGCTCATCGGTAGTGTACCTGGAGTGTCTGTAGTGTACCGGGAGACCATCGGGAGGGGTATTTCGACCCAAGAGGCTACATGGGCTGTGGAAGAGTGAATACCAGCCCTTTGTAGGCTGGTGGAAGTCCCACACAAGGCCCATGCGTATGGGAAGAAGATCCCAAAAGAAAAAAGGTGGAAAAAGGCAAAAAGGCTAAGATAAGGAAGGAGTCCTAATCCTACTAGGAGTGGAGGAGGAGGACTCCTCCCTCTTGGTTCGGCCATAGCCTAGGGCTGGCGCCTTGAGGGCCAAGCCTCCTCCTCTCATCCTATATATACTAGAGTATTTTAGGGTTTTGGCACAAGATTTTCAGCCACGTGCTACCCGTTACTCTAGTGCATAGTTTCTCCTCTAGATCGGATTTCTGCAGTGCTTAGGCGAAGCCCTGCCAGAATAGCTCCACCACCATCGCTGGAGCGCCGTCACGCTGCCGGAGAACTCTTCTACCTCTCATCTCCCTCTTGCTGGATCAAGAAGGCGGAAATCATCATCAAGTTGTGCGTGTGCTGAACGCGGAGGTTCCGTCCATTCGGTGCTTGATCGGGATGGATCATGATTGGATCGCGGGACGCTCGGCGATTTGGATCGGGAAGACGTTCGACTACACCAACCGTGTTTCTTAACGCTTCCCGCTTAGCGATCTACAAGGGTATGTAGATCCACTCTCCCTCTCGTAGATGCTCATCACCATGGATAGATCTTGTGTGAGCGTAGGAAAATTTTGTTTCCTATGCAACGTTCCCCAACAGTGGCATCATGAGCTAGGTCTATGTGTAGATGAGATCACGAGTAGAAGACAAAGAGTTTGTGTGTGTTGATGCTTAGATTTCTTCCTCCCTTGGTCATGTTTTGATTCAGTGGTACTGTGGGATGAAGTGGCCCGGACCAACCTTACTCGTACGCTTACGAGAGACCGGTTCCATCGACTGACGTGTAACCTCGTTGCACCAAGATGGCTGGCGGGTGTCTGTTTCTCCTACTTTAGTTGGATCGGATTCGACAAAGGCAGTCCTTGAGAAGGTTGAAAAGCAACTTATGTATCACTGTTGTGGTTTTTCCGTAGGTGAGAATTTTTCTTGCTAGATACCCATAGCAGCCACGTAAAACATGCAACAACAATTAGAGGATATCTAACTTGTTTTTGCAGGGTATGTTGTGATGTGATATGGCCAATTACATGCTGAGATATATGTGATGTATGAGATGATCATGTTTTGTATATGATATCACGACTTGCATGTCGATGAGTACGGCAACCGGCAGGAGCCATAGGGTTGTCTTTAATTATTGTATGACCTGCGTGTCAATCATTAAGCGCTATGTAATGCTTTAGTTTATCGATAAATAGTAGCAATAGTAGTAGAAGCATGGTGGGCGCGACAATCCCGATGGCGACACATTGATGGAGATCAAGATGATGGAGATCATGGTGTCATGCCGGTGACGATGGATATCATGCCCGGTGCTTTCAAGATGGAGATAACAAGCACAATTTCATGGCCATATCATGTAACTTATTTTCAGAGGTTTCTAGGGTTTTGGCACAAGATTTTCAGCCACGTGCTATCCGTTCCTCCAGTGCATAGTTTCTCCTCTAGATCGGATTTCTGTAGTGCTTAGACGAAGCCCTGACGGAATAGCTCCACCACCATCGCCAGAGCGCCGTCACGCTGCAAGAGAAATCTTCTACCACTCCGCTCCCTCTTGCTGGATCAAGAAGGCGGAGATCGTCATCAAGTTGTACGTGTGCTGAACGCAGAGGTGCCGTCTGTTCGATGCTTGATCGGGACGGATCGTGATTGGATCGCGGGACGCTCGGCGATTTGGATCGTGAAGACGTTCGACTACACCAACCGCATTTCTTAACGCTTCCCGCTTAGCGATCTACAAGGGTATGTAGATCCACTCTCCCTCTCGTAGATGCTCATCACCATGGATAGGTCTTGCGTGAACGTAGGAAAATTTTGTTTCCCATGCGACGTTCCCCAACAAAAGCTACTAGACCTTCGTGATGAACTATAAAATGTCAGGGAAAATAATGATCCCTGAGCTGTTCGCGATGTTTGACACCGCGAAGGTAGAAATCAAGAAGGAGCATCAAGTGTTGATGGTTAGTAAAACCACTACTTTCGAGAACGGCAAGGGCAAGGAGGGAAACTTCATGGATGGCAAGTCAGTTGCTGCTCCAGTGAAGCAACCCAAAGTTGAACCCAAACCGAGACTAAGTGCTTATATTATGAGGAGAGCGGTCGCTGAAGCGGAACAACCCTAGATACTTGGTAGATAAGAAGGCTGGCAATGTCGACAGAAGTATATTTGATATATGTGTTATTGATGTGTACCTTGCTAGTACTCCTAGTAGCACCTGGGTATTGGATACCGGTTCGGTTGCTAAATGTTAGTAACTCGAAGTAAAAGCTACGGAATAAACGGAGACTAGCTAAGTGTGAGGTGACGATGTGTTTTGGAAATGTTTCCAAGGTTGATGTGATCAACATCGCACGCTCTCTCTACCTTCGGGATTAGTGACAAACCTAAATGTTGTTTGGTGTTTGCATTAAGCATGAACATGATTAGATCGTGTTTATTGCAACATAGTTATTCATTTATGTTAGAGAATAATGGTTATTCTGTTTACATGAATAATATCTTCAATGGTCATGCACCCAGTGAGAATGGTTTGTTGAATCTTGATCGTAGTAATGCACAAGTTCATAACATTGATGCCAAAAGATACAAAGTTAATAATGATAGTACCACATACTTGTGGCACTGCTGCTAAATGTCATATTGGTATAAATCGCATGAAGAAACTCCATGCTGATGGATCTTTGGACTCATTTGATTTCGAATCGGTTGAGACATGCGAACCATGCCTCTTGGGCAAGATGACTAAGGACCCCGTTTTCCGTTTTTATGGAGCGGGCAACTGATTTATTGGAAATGATACATGTTGATGTATGCAATCCAATGAGTCTTGTAGCGTGCGGTGGATATCATTATTTTCTTACCTTCACTCATGATTTGAGTAGATAATAGTGTATATTTACTTAATGAAACACAAGTCTAAATCGTTTGAAAAGTTCAAGCAAATTTAGAGTGAAGTTTAAGATCATTGTGACGAGAAGATAAGATATCTACGATATGATCATGGAGGTGAATATCTAAGTTACGAGTTTGGCATACAACTTAAGACAATGTGAAAGTTGTTTCACAACTCATGCCACCTGGAACACCATAGTGTGATGGTGTGTCCGAACGTCATAGTCGTGCTCTATTGGATATGGTGTGAATTATGATGTCTCTTATCGTTTTACCACTATCGTTTTGGGGTTATGCATTAGAGTCAACTACATTCACTTTAAATAGGGCACCATCTAAATCCGTTGAGATGACACCATATGGTTTGACAGAAACCTAAGCTGTCATTTCTTAATGTTTGGGGCTGTGACACTTATGTGAAAAGGGTTTTCACCTAATGAGCTCGAACCCAAAGCGGACAAATGCATCTTCATAGAATACCCTAAGAATAGTTGGGTATACCTTTTATCTTAGATCCAAGTGCAAAGTGTTTGTTGCTAAAACCGGGTCCTTTCCTGAGAAAGAGTTTCTCTCGAAAGAATTGAGTGGGAGGAAGATAGAACTTGATGAGGTTGTTGAACCTTTGTTTCAACCAGAGAGTAGCACAGCGCAGAAAATTGTTTATGTGGAGCATACGTTAGTTGAAGAGGAAGTAATGATGGTGATCATGAAGCTTAGGATCAAGTTACTATCAAACCTCGTAGGTTGACAAGGACGCATACTGCTCTTGAGTGGTACGGCAACCCTATCTTAGAGGTCATGTTGTGTGACAACGATGAGCCTACGAGCTATGGAGAAGCGATGATGGTCCCGAATTCCGAAAAATGGTTAGAGGACATGAAATCATAGAAAGGATCCATGTATGAAATCCAAGTATAGACTTTGGTAGACTTGCTCGTTGGACGGCAGGCTGTCGAGTACAAATAGACCTTTAAGATGAAGAGAGACACTGATGGTAAATGTCACCATTTGTAAAGCTCGACTTGTCGGAAAGAAGTTTCTGCTAAGTTCAAGGAGTTGACTACGATGAGACTTTCTCACCCGTAGCGATGCTAAAGTCTGTTGGAATTATGTTAGCAGTTGCTGCATTTTTCAATTATGAAACCTGGCATATGGATGTCAAAACATGGTTTCCTTCATGGTTTTCTTAAGGAAAGGTTGTATGTGATACAACAAGAAGGTTTTGTCAGTCCTAAGGATGCTCAAAGGTGTGCAAGCTCCAGCAATCCTTCTATGGGCTGGAGCAAGCATCTCGGAGTTGGAATATTTTGATGAGGTGATCAAAGTTTTTGAGTCTATACAAAGTTTATTAGAAACTTGTATTTACAATAAAGTGAGTGGGAGCACTATAGAGTTTCTGATAAGCATATGTGGATGGCATGTTGTTGATCAGAAATGATGTAGAATTTCTGGAAAGCATAAAGGGTTGTTTGAAAAGAGTTTTTTTCAAAGGAATACCTGGATAAAGCTACCTAATTGTTGAGCATCAAGATCTATAGAGATAGATCAAGATGCTTGATGAGACTATCAATGAGTACATATCTTGACAAGATTTTGAAAGAGTTCAAAATGGACCAGTCAGAGAAAGAGTTCTTGCCTGATTTGTAAGGTGTGAAGTTGAGTAGGACTCAAAGCTCGACCACGGTAGAAGAAAGAGAAAGGACGAAGGACGTCCGCTATACTTTAGCCATAGGCTTTATATAGTATGCCATGTTGTGTACCGCAGATGTGTGTGCCTTGCCATGAGTTCGTCAAGGGGTACAAGAGTGATCCAGGGGTGCATCACTGGACAGCGGTCAAGATTATCCTTAGTAACTAAAAGACTAAGGAAATGTTTCTCGATTATGGAGGTGATAAAGAGTTTGTCGTAAAGAGTTATGTCGATGCAAGCTTTAACACCAATCCGGATGACCCTTAGTAGCAATCCGGCTACGTATAGTGGAGCAGCAATTTGGAATAGCTCCAAGTGGAGTATGGTAGAAGTGTCTACAGTATGACATAGAGATTTGCAATGTACACACGAATCTGAATGTCGCAGGCCCGTTGACTGACTGACCTCTCTCACATGCAAAGCATGATCGAGCCCCAGAACTCATTGGGTGTTAGATTCATAACAATGCGAATCACATGGTAATGTGAACTAGATTATTGACTCCAGTGCAAGTGGGAGACTGTTGGAAATTTGCCCTAGAGGCAATAATAAATTAGTTTTTATCGTATTTCCTTGTTCATGATAATCTTTTATTATCCATGCTATAATTGTATTGATTGGAAACTAAATACATGTGTGGGTATATAGACAACACTGTGTCCCTGATATGCCTCTAGTAAACTAGCTCGTTGATCAAAGATGGTCAAGGTTTCCTAACCATTGACATGAGATGTCATTTGATAACGGGATCACATCATTAGGAGAATGATGTGATGGACAAGACCCAAACTATGAACGTAGCATATGATCGTGTCAGTTTATTGCTACAGTTTTCTGCATGTCAAGTATCTGTTCCTATGACCATGAGATCATGCAACTCACTAACACGGGAGGAGTAACTTGTGTGTATCAAACGTCGCAACATAACTGGGTGACTATAAAGGTGCTCTACAGGTATCTCCGAGGGTGTCTATTGGGTTGGCATGGATCAAGACTGGGATTTGTTACTCCGTGTGACGGAGAGGTATCTCAGGGCCGACTCGGTAATACAACATCACAACAAGCCTTGCAAGCAATGTGAATAAAGTGTTAGCCACGTGATCTTGCATCACGGAACGAGTAAAGAGACTTGCCGGTAACGAGGTTGAACTAGGTATACAGATACCGACGTTCAAATCTCGGGCAAGTAACATACCGAAGAACAAAGGGAACAACATACAAGATTAATTGTATCCTTGACATAGAGGTTCAACCTATAAAGATATTCGTAGAATATGTAGGAACCAATATGGGCATCTAGGTCCTGCTATTGGTTATTGTCCATAGAGGTGTCTCGGTCATGTCTACATAGTTCTCGAACCCGCAGGGTCTACACACTTAAGGTTTGGTGACGTTTCAGTAGTATAGAGTTATGTATGGTGGTGACCGAAGGTTGTTCGGAGTCCTAGATGAGATCCCGGATGCGACGAGGAGCTCCGTAATGGTCCGAAGGTAAAGATTGATATATAGGAAGTCCTATTTTGGTCGCCGGAAAAGTTTCGGGCTCATCGATAGTGTACCGGGAATGCCGATAGTGTACCGGGAAACCATCGGGAGGGGTATTTGGACCCAAGAGACTACATGGGATGTGGGAGGATGAATATCAGCCCTTTGTGGGCTGGTGTAAGTCCCACACAAGGACCATGCGGCTGGGAAGAAAAGCCAAAAGGAAAAAGGTGGAAAAAGGCAAAAAGGCTAAGATAAGGAAGGAGTCCTAATCCTACTAGGAGTGGAGGAGGAGGACTCCTCCCTCTTGGTTCGGCCGAAGCCTAGGGCTGGATATTTGAGGGCCAAGCTCCTCCTCTCCTCTTATATATACTAGAGGTTTTTAGGGTTTAGGCACAAGATTTTCAGCCACGTGCTACCCGTTCCTCCAGTGCATAGTTTCTCCTCTAGATCGGATTTCTGCAATGCTTAGGCGAAGCCCTACCGGAATAGCTCCACCACCATCACCAGAGCGCCGTCACGCTGCCGGAGAATTCTTCTAAAACTCTGCTCCCTCTTGCTGAATCAAGAAGGCGGAGATCGTCATCAAGCTGTACGTGTGCTGAACGCGGAGGTGCCGTCCGTTCGGTGCTTGATCGGGACGGATCGTGATTGCATCGCGGGACGCTCGGTGATTTGGATCGTGAAGACGTTCGACTACACCAACCGCATTTCTTAACGCTTCCCGCTTAGCGATCTACAAGGGTATGTAGATCCACTCTCCCTCTCGTAGATGCTCATCACCATGGATAGGTCTTGCGTGAACGTAGGAAAATTTTGTTTCCCATGCGACGTTCCCCAACAAAAGCTACTAGACCTTCGTGATGAACTATAAAATGTCAGGGAAAATAATGATCCCTGAGCTGTTCGCGATGTTTGACACCGCGAAGGTAGAAATCAAGAAGGAGCATCAAGTGTTGATGGTTACTAAAACCACTACTTTCGAGAAGGGCAAGGGCAAGGAGGGAAACTTCATGGATGGCAAGTCAGTTGCTGCTCCAGTGAAGCAACCCAAAGTTGAACCCAAACCGAGACTAAGTGCTTATATTATGAGGAGAGCAGTTGCTGAAGCGGAACAACCCTAGATACTTGGTAGATAAGAAGGCTGGCAATGTCGACAGAAGTATATTTGATATATGTGTTATTGATGTGTACCCTGCTAGTACTCCTAGTAGCACCTGGGTATTGGATACCGGTTCGGTTGCTAAATGTTAGTAACTCGAAGTAAAAGCTATGGAATAAACGGAGACTAGCTAAGTGTGAGGTGACGATGTGTTTTGGAAATGTTTCCAAGGTTGATGTGATCAACATCGCACGCTCTCTCTACCTTCGGGATTAGTGACAAACCTAAATGTTGTTTGGTGTTTGCATTAAGCATGAACATGATTAGATCGTGTTTATTGCAACATAGTTATTCATTTAAGTTAGAGAATAATGGTTATTCTGTTTACATGAATAATATCTTCAATGGTCATGCACCCAGTGAGAATGGTTTGTTGAATCTTGATCGTAGTAATGCACAAGTTCATAACATTGATGCCAAAAGATACAAAGTTAATAATGATAGTACCACATACTTGTGGCACTGCTGCTAAATGTCATATTGGTATAAATCGCATGAAGAAACTCCATGCTGATGGATCTTTGGACTCATTCGATTTCGAATCGGTTGAGACATGCGAACCATGCCTCTTGGGCAAGATGACTAAGGACCCCGTTTTCCGTTTTTATGGAGCGGGCAACTGATTTATTGGAAATGATACATGTTGATGTATGCAATCCAATGAGTCTTGTAGCGTGCGGTGGATATCATTATTTTCTTACCTTCACTCATGATTTGAGTAGATAATAGTGTATATTTACTTAATGAAACACAAGTCTAAATCGTTTGAAAAGTTCAAGAAAATTTAGAGTGAAGTTTAAGATCATTGTGACGAGAAGATAAGATATCTACGATATGATCATGGAGGTGAATATCTAAGTTACGAGTTTGGCATACAACTTAAGACAATGTGAAAGTTGTTTCACAACTCATGCCACCTGGAACACCATAGTGTGATGGTGTGTCCGAACGTCATAGTCGTGCTCTATTGGATATGGTGTGAATTATGATGTCTCTTATCGTTTTACCACTATCGTTTTGGGGTTATGCATTAGAGATAACTACATTCACTTTAAATAGGGCACCATCTAAATCCGTTGAGATGACACCATATGGTTTGACAGAAACCTAAGCTGTCATTTCTTAATGTTTGGGGCTGCGACACTTATGTGAAAAGGGTTTTCACCTAATGAGCTCGAACCCAAAGCGGAGAAATGCATCTTCATAGAATACCCTAAGAACAATTGGGTATACCTTCTATCTCAGATCCAAGTGCAAAGTGTTTGTTGCTAAAAACGGGTCCTTTCTTGAGAAAGAGTTTCTCTCGAAAGAATTGAGTGGGAGGAAGATAGAACTTGATGAGGTTGTTGAACCTTTGTTTCAACCAGAGAGTAGCGCAGCGCAGAAAATTGTTTATGTGGAGCATACGTTAGTTGAAGAGGAAGTTAATGATGATGATCATGAAGCTTCGGATCAAGTTACTATCAAACCTCATAGGTCGACAAGGATGCATACTGCTCCTGAGTGGTACGGCAACCCTGTCTTAGAGGTCATGTTGTAAGACAACAATGAGCCTACGAGCTATGGAGAAGCGATGATGGGCCCGGATTCCGAAAAATGGTTATAGGCCATGAAATCAAAGAAAGGATCCATGTATGAAAACCAAGTATAGACTTTGGTAGACTTGCTCGTTGGACGACAAGCTGTCGAGTACAAATAGACCTTTAAGATGAAGACAGACGCTGATTGTAAATGTCACCATTTATAAAGCTCGACTTGTCGGAAAGAAGTTTCCGCCAAGTTCAAGGAGTTGACTACGATGAGACTTTCTCACCCGTAGCGATGCTAAAGTCTGTTGGAATTATGTTAGCAGTTGCTGCATTTTTCAATTATGAAATCTGGCATATGGATGTCAAAACATCGTTTCCTTAACGATTTACTTAAGGGAAGGTTGTATGTGATACAACCAGAAGGTTTTGTCAGTCCTAAGGATGCTAAAAGGTGTGCAAGCTCCAGCGATGCTTCTATGGGCTGGAGCAAGCATCTCGGAGTTGGAATATACACTTTGAAGAGGTGATCAAAGTTTTTGAGTCTATACAAATTTATTAGAAACTTGTATTTACAATAAAGTGAGTGGGAGCACTATAGAGTTTCTGATAAGCATATGTGGTTGACATGTTGTTGATCAGAAATGATGTAGAATTTCTATAAAGCATAAAGGGTTGTTTGAAAAGAGTTTTTCAAAGGAATACCTGGATAAAGCTACCTAATTGTTGAGCATCAAGATCTATATAGATAGATCAAGATGCTTGATGAGACTATCAATGAGTACATACCTTGACAAGATTTTGAAAGAGTTCAAAATGGATCAGTCAGAGAAAGAGTTCTTGCCTGATTTGTAAGGTGTGAAGTGGAGTAAGACTCAAAGCCCGACCATGGCAGAAGAAAGAGAAAGGACGAAGGTCGTCCGCTATAATTTAGCCATAGGCTCTATATAGTATGTCGTGCTGTGTACCGCAGCTGTGTGTGCCTTGCCATGAGTCCGTCAAAGGGTACAAGAGTGATCCAGGAGTGCATCACTGGACAGCAGTCAAGATTATCCTTAGTAACTAAAAGACTAAGGAAATGTTTCTCGATTATGGAGGTGATAAAGAGTTTGTCGTAAAGAGTTATGTCGATGCAAGCTTTAACACCAATCCGGAGGACTCTTAGTAGCAAATCCGGATACGTATAGTGGAGCAGCCATTTGGAATAGCTTCAAGTGGAGTGTGGTAGCAGTGTCTACAGTATGACATAGAGATTTTCAAAGTACACACGAATCTGAATCCGGCCCGTTGACTGACAGACCTCTCTCACATGCAAAGCATGATCGAGCCCCAGAACTCATTAGGTGTTAGATTCATAACAATGCGAATCACATGGTAATGTGAACTAGATTATTGACTCTAGTACAAGTGGGAGACTGTTGGAAATATGCCCTAGAGGCAATAATAAATTAGTTTTTATCATATTTCATTGTTCATGATAATCATTTATTATCAATGCTATAATTGTATTGATTGGAAACTAAATATATGTGTGGGTATATAGACACACTGTGTCCCTAATATGCCTCTAGTAAACTAGCTCGTTGATCAAAGATGGTCAAGGTTTCCTAACCATTGACATGAGATGTCATTTGATAATGGGATCACATCATTAGGAGAATGATGTGATGGACAAGACCCAAACTATAAACGTAGCATATGATCGTGTTAGTTTATTGCTACTATTTTCTACATGTCAAGTATCTGCTCCTATGACCATGAGATCATGCAACTCACTAACACCGGAGGAGTACCTTGTGTGTATCAAACGTTGCAACATAACTGGGTGACTATAAAGGTGCTCTACAGGTATCCCCGAGGGTGTCTATTGGGTTGGCATGGATCAAGACTGGGATTTGTTACTCCATGTGATGGAGAGGTATCTCAGGGCCCACTCGGTAATACAACATCACAACAAGCCTTGCAAGCAATGTGACTAAAATGTTAGCCACGTGATCTTGTATTACGGAATGAGTAAAGAGACTTGCCGGTAACGAGGTTGAACTAGGTATACAGATACCGACGATCGAATCTCGGGCAAGTAACATACCGAAGAACAAAGGGAACAACATACAAGATTAACTGAATCCTTGACATAGACGTTCGAGCGATAAAGATCTTCGTAGAATATGTAGGAACCAATATGGGCATCCAGGTCCTGCTATTGGTTATTGTCCATAGAGGTGTCTCGGTCATGTCTACATAGTTCTCGAACCTGGAGGGTCTGCACACTTAAGGTTCAGTGACATTTCGGTAGTATAGAGTTATGTATGGTGGTGACCAAAGGTTGTTCGGACTCCTAGATGAGATCCTGGAAGTCACGAGGATCTCCGGAATGGTCCGGAGGTAAAGATTGATATATGGGATAATAGTGTTTGGTCTCCGGAAGGGTTCCGGAATTCACCGGAAATAGTTTTGGATGTTTCCCGAAATGTTCGGGGTACAAGGACACTTTATTTGGGCCAAGGGGTAAATCCCATGAGGCTTTAGGAAGGTGCAAAAGATGTTTTGCGGAGGCCAGGGGCCATACGCCAGGGACCCTCGCGTCTGGGGCCAGACGCCGAGGACCTTGGCGTGTGGTCCTAGAGTCCGAGAAGGACTCTTCCCTTGCGGGCAAACCGACCTTGAGGAGGATTTTTCTCCAAGTTTCGACCCCAAGGCTCAGCATATAAATAAAGGGGCGGGGCTAGAACTTGGAACACATCAAGAAACCCTAAACCACGTGTTGCCTCTCCTCTAGTTCGTAGTTTCTCCTCTAGATCGGTTTCAGCGGTGCTTACGCGAAGCCCTGCTGGAATTGCTCCACCACCATCGCCGCAACGCCGTCGCGCTGCCGGAGAACTCGTCTACCTCTCCGCTCCCTCTTGCTGGATCAAGAAGGCGGAGATCATCATCGAGTTGTACGTGTGCTGAATGCGGAGGTGCTGTCCGTTTGGCGCTAGATCGGAAGGACCGTGATCAAGATCGCGAGACGATTCGTGATTGGATCACGATACAGATCGTGATAAGATCGTGGGACGGATCGTGATTGGATAGCGGGACGGATCGTGATGGGATCGCGGGACGCTCGGAAATTTGGATTACGAAGACGTTCGACTACATCAACCGCGTTTCTGAACACTTCCCGCTTAGCGATCTACAAGTGTATGTAGATCCACTCTCCCTCCCGTAGATGCTCATCACCATGGATATATCTTGCGTGTGCGTAGGAAATTTTTTGTTTCCCATGCAACGTTCCCCAACAGCACCACCCTCCAAAAGGTAATAGGCTCGGCAATGTCGATGAACTCCTTGCTCTTGTGCTTCAAGATGATAGACTCCTCAACACACAATCACTCTCTCGCAGATTTGGCTTGGTGGAAGAGATTGATTTGGTGGAAAGCAACTTGGGGAGGATAGAGACCAAGATTCATGTCGATGGAGTGGAATAGCTTGATAGCGACACAAGGGTAGGTGGCTCTCTCTTAGAAAATATGATGGGGCAAGTATGAAATAGTTCTAAGTGCTTCTCGTTTGAGTGGGTGGTGGTGAAGGGGTATATATAGGCATCCCCAAAAATCCAACAGTTACACCTAAAGTGACCAACTCGGTGACACCGATGTATTAATCTAGGCGGTACCGAAATGACCAAAAGGTGACAACTTTTGAATCTTAGTGAGACCAATATATAAATCTCGGTGGTACCGATCAGAGGACCAACGATCAGATTGCGCAACTCGGTGATGCCGATTGTCACATCTCGGTGGTACCGATTCTTGACCATGGCTTACCAAAGAGTTGGTCCAGAAACTTGGTGGTGCCAATCCACAATTCTCGGTGGTACCGATTCTTGTGAACGGTTGTCTAGGGAGTTGGTCCAGAAACTCGGTGAGACCGACTGGCAAATCTCGGTGGTACCAAAGACTAAAAATAGCTAATCAGAGAGTTGGCAACCTAAACTCGGTGGCACCAAAAAAGAATCGGTTGCACAGACTGGCTAGGGTTTGGCATGGGTTTGTCTGAGTTTGGGAATCGGTGGGACCAAGTGGGATTGTTGGTTGCACCAATTTTGGATTTTTGGCTTTGGACAGACTTTTGTGGAAGAGCTTGTGGGTGTTTTTGGTGACTATCTCTTGTGCACGTGGAGCATCTTGTTCACCAAAAGTACCTTACCCCCTTTTAATAGTATTGGATTTCCTATGGACTCAAAGTGATTTCTCACAAAGTAAAATGTAGAGTCCTCTTGTTTGAAGCTTTGCCAATACATTTCCTTGCATCTTGGGGTATCTCCACAATCCTTTTGCCATCCCTATCATTGAACTTTTCCTGAAATATGCTTAATGAAAACATTAGTTCAATGACATATATGTTGTTATTAATTACCAAAACCACCAAGGGAGAAAATGTGCTTTCAATCTCCCCCTTTTTGGTAATTGATGAAAACATATATATCAAAGCTTCGACAAATGATATAACCAATGAATATAATCAGCGATTTGAGAAGTATGTGATAAGCAAGAGATCACCCTTAATTTGTGCATTATTTTAGATTTTCGTTTGAATGAAAATGCACAATTGTTTAGGTACATAGGACACTCTTTCATGTCACATACAACTTGGTGGTGTGGGAGAATAATAAGAATGAATATCATAGCACAACACAAACAAGTAACAATGAATGATCATCTCAGAAGCATCAATAATGATAGGAAATAGTAGCAACACACAATAAAG
This sequence comes from Hordeum marinum, assembly GCA_022496015.1. Lineage (NCBI taxonomy): Eukaryota > Viridiplantae > Streptophyta > Magnoliopsida > Poales > Poaceae > Hordeum > Hordeum marinum. The sequence continues at coordinate 476,299,649 of CM039678.1, forward strand.
CGTATGACCAAACACCAAATAGCTCAACACAAACAGACCAAAAGACCAAATGTTTTTGAAAAGGCAATAAAAACCAACACTCTCTCACTCGAAGCCTAAAGATCTATATACAACTTCTCCCCCTTTGGCAACAAGTTACCAAAAAGTTCAAAGAGATATAGCTAATCGTTCTTCTGGGGCTTATATCCTTTGGTTGTTGATGAAGGTGTCGAGAGAACTATGTCGGTGAAGATGTCGTCAAACGTCATGGATGGAGTTGGTGTAGCAACATGAGGTACTGGAGGAGTTGATGGAGCAGAAGAGGCTGTAGCAGGTGCTGGTGAAGAAGGCCTCAACTCTTGAGATGGCACTATGGCTGATCTGGCATGGGTAGTGAAGTGAGTGCCTGGCCTGAGAGGAGAGTCATACTCATCATCTAAAGTGTCGGGACTGGGCATGCTGTCAACTTCCTCTTGAGCTCGTTCACAATCTTGGTCAGCCCATCCACAATGTCATTGAGGTTCTTGATCCTATTTTCCATGATCCTCACAAGACTATGATGATTTCCAATATGTCCTTGATTTTTTTGTGCATGTCCTGAATGGTAGTGATCAAGAGATCCATTTTCTCGTTCCTGGATCTGGGGACTTGAGCACTAGTGGCTCCAGCTGCCTCTGTCTGTGCTGTAGTTGAGGTGGGATGATCTGGGTTCATCTCCATGTCATTGTCCTCAAGATCTGGCTATAGGGGCAAATGGGGCCTTTCAAGAGCAAAGATGTGCTTCTCCAGCTTAGAGTTGATGAGCATCTGAATGTAGGGTGCATAGCAGCAAGAGCGCTTCTGATTAGCTGCAACCCTCTTCACAGTCTCGACTATCAAGTCCAACACCCTTATCCCGGTGTGTCTATCAAGATGGATTAGCATGTTGATGGAATAGCCTCGAATCATCTTGTCATCTCTAGACTTAGACATCAATGTGTGCTTCAAGATGGTGTTCATGGTGCGGAGGACATCAAGTAAATGGATCCTATCTTGTGAGATTTCAAGTTTGAAGCAGGGATCACATTGTAAATGTTCTTCACAGAATCATGGCTCTCCTTGGATTCATAATAGACATCCAAGTCACCATCTTCCACCTTTGGGACTCCTAAGATAGCACCGAATTCCTCAATAGTAGACTCATACCTTACTCCTTCAGTCATCCCCACAATCCTACCATCTCCATGGAAGTGAGCAATGGAGTAGAATTGCATGATCATCTCGTTGTTCCATGCAGTGAACTCTTTGCCAACAAACTCATCTAAGCCAATGCAATGAAAAGTTGTCTTGAACATTTGGAAAGTAATATTCATTGGCCTTGATGTGCTTCCAATCAACGTATCTCGTGTCACACACAACTGGACTTTTATCAAGCAAGATTGTCTCATAAAAATCTTGTTCCTCCTTGATATAAAACCTATAGTCCACAGTTGTTTTCCTTCTCTAGGCATATGGATCAATTGCTCTCATGCCCTCAAACCAGAATCCTTCCTCTTCTTCATATCTTCAGCAAGCAGGTGGTTGGCATTGTGCTCTGAAAGGTGTGGGCATCTTCCCCCCCCCCCCCCCCACACACACACACATATATAGGGTCGCGTTATTCGTCACCCTCGGTGAGGAATAGTTATTCTTTACCCCCTCTATTTTGACATCAATGCACCGTAATTTTACGTTACGTAATTTTTTTTCTTATTCCATACGTAAAAAGGGACCGTAAGAAAATATATAATCACCGTAAAAAATATTTTTGTTACGTAAAATTACAAACATAATGTAAAATATACATAAAATACAATTTTTCTTGTCTTACGGCCTGTATTTTTATTTTCTTATGCCAAATTTTACATGGTGGGTCAATATAAATGTAACCATTTGTATTTCAAATGTAATTTATTTATGAAAAGCTCGTAAGATTACCTCGGATGAAGAATAACCTATTCTGCACCCTGGGTGATGAATAGAAAATATATATATATATATATATATATATATATAATATATATATATATATATATATATATATATATATATATATATATGCTCGACTTACAAAGGAAAGACTTGGATGACATACGAAGGGTACCTATAAACGGGTCGGCCCAATCCGTAGGCTTCGAACAAAATACGGAAAATAAAATCGGTATTATGAGAGTAGAACTCCTGACCTCTTGCTGGATGGTAGCGAAGCTAGCCAGCAGAGCCAGCGATTGAAGACCACCAAGGAGCAACGCCAAATCGTAAAGTCTTATGACAACTTACGTTGGGTGGTTGAAAGTTAGATCAGCTGGCGGAGATCAAGCAAAGAGATCGGCTGAGATTGGAAAAATGGAAAAGAAAATCTTGACGCTGCACGGCATGCATATCCAGGTCAGATGTATACATATGCAAGACATGTTGGTCTAAAAATTACGGACATACACGGCGGCCGCTGCTGTCCTGCTCAACTAGGCTGTGACCGTGCTGCATGTGCCTGTCCTCGACGGCGCAGATTCTCTTACGTACGTTATCTGCCTTTGACTCGTCGACAGGCGAGTTTCGCATCTGGTCAGCCTCATGTGTCAGTGACTCAAAGGCAGGTAAAAGATAGGGAGTCAAAGTTAAAGAATCTGCGACGCTCCTTGGGTAGCATGTGTATGTTGGATGATTAAAGAGAACATGTGGTTCTGTTTGTTTTTCAAGGCCGGGGCCAGATGATGGTAACTCTAATTAAACATAATTATGGTTTCCATGGTTAGGTCTTTCTAACAAAACTTTGGTAAGATATAGGAGTATTCTATTTTAGGAGTGCCATTCGATGATTGTGTTTTGCATGTGCATGTTGGTGGAAGTTTTGATGAATGGTAAAAACAAGCGTTTTTTTTTTGTAGGGAAACACGTTAAATATTTTTCCATCGTAACGCATGGGCATCTGTGCTAATAATAACCAAATAAATCTCCGTATTAATCTTCTCTGTACATAAGGCTTCCTCCCGGATACAAATCGGAATCGCTCGCTCTATCATCTTGACTTCATACCCAATCCATACCAACTTACCATCGGAGTCGGCAACTCCCCGGTGAATATAAGCCGCCGAGGAAGCACCGCGACGATGCACAAAGCAAGCGCTACAGCCACGAGGAGCACAGGAGATACGCACCAGCCACCCCATCAGAACAGGACAGGATCGACAACCGCGTATTTGGAGCACAGGAGGAGCATGGCCGTGGACGATCAGATGCTGCGCCGGTACCACCCATGGGGCTTGCCCCTCGAGAGCGGTTTTCCGTACAAGTCAACCCCGAGGACGGACGAGCCAATCTATGTCACCGGCGCCTACCTGCTCGACTCTGAGAGCGCCATCGGCCAGGGTGCCGTGGACGCCCGCGTCCATACCGCCAGCGGGGACCTCCTTATCGCGTTGCTGTCGGCGGAGAACCCCCGCGTGGAGCTACAGAGGCCAGTGCGGCTGGAGATGGGCAAGGAGTTTTGCTTCCACGTGATGCCGCATGGAGGCGATTGCGATGCCGAAGCAGATACGGCGCCGATGCTGACGACGGCGCAGACGCTGATGATGACGCCGACGCCGAACCTGACCCCGACCGGGTCATCGTCATGTTCGAGGGTTTCTTTGTTACTCCACGACCTATTGACATGAAGCTGGAGAAGGATGACGACGACGAGTGCGAGGAGGAGGAGGAGGAGAAGGAGGAGACTGGCAGCGACCACGACGAGTGCTGGGAGGAGGAGGAGGAGAAGGAGGAGGAGCCGAGGAGGAAACTGGGCAGCAACGACGACGAGTACGAGGAGAAGGAGGAGCGGGACACTGACAGCGAGGTTGACGGAGACGTGGCCAGCGCGAGCAGTGCGTGCGGCGACGCCAAGGAGCTTCGACAAGTTGTAGCTATAACGATGGCATTCTTAGGCATCCTTTTGTCTGTCTCCATGTTAGCATTTCTCGGATAGATAATGTAATAGGGAATTCATCTACGGGTGAACTGCGTCGTCACTTGTATTTGATTTGAAGAAGGTATAACCGTGCCGAATCATTGTGTTTAATCGAAGAGGAAAGCGTATGTTCTATTTTTCACTGTAAAAGATGTAAAGGCATATGCAACGCAGACCTTAAAACCACCTGTAAATGTGCAGACCGAGTTATCTAAACGATGCAAGTCATTCAACGCGTATTAGTCCGCGAACTGGTCCACGCAACCGTTTTTCTATTTTTCACTGGAAGGATTTGATGAAATGTTGTTTGCTGTTATTTTTTAAGTGAATAAATCAGGCATTTGTGATACAAGGCTGGATGCTCGGCTTCAGTATTGCGTCCAGGATGTGTCTCAACTCCCAACACAATCTACAAATGAATAGTATATCGATTTAGGGGATAACGTTGGAGATGCTCTCAATTGCTGGGAAATGCCTCCTAAATGTGAGTCATGTCATCATTGCGAAGACCTGCCCATTGTCCATGCCATTTTTGGCTGGACTTCAAATTGAACGTGGTTAGAGCATCTCAACCTATTCAACCCAAGGGTTTGGTTTTTCATACATACTTTTTCCCAAGGGCAAGAAACACGGTTACCGTAAAATATCATGTAATCACCGCTAGGATTTTTTCTGGTGAACTATAAATTCGAACATTTTTAGTTTGATTGATTGCAATTGAATTCGAAATTTTCGGATACTTCTTGGAAGCACAGTGATTGGTCCTCTCCATCCCTGTTCTCAGTAAGGTCTTCAGGTCATGGGCTCGATTTTGAAAAATAGGCAAAAATAATTACCATCTCTATTATCTTGTTCTATGAGAATAGCCATGGTTATCAAAACATATGTGTGCTTAAATTCAAATCTTCAAGAAAAGGCAGCATTTTTTGCTTGGTGCATGTCTTTATCGTGATGGTAGCGAGTAGACCTGATCATTGGTCGGGTCGGGTCGGGTTCGGGTCGGCTTTGCAAAGCCCGAAAAAAAATCCCAAGCCTGAGCCCGGCTCGAATCCCTAAATGCATTCTTTTTTCAAGCCTGAGCCCGAATTCTATTTTTTTATTGTTTGCACATGTAAGCCCGCCCAGAGCCCGAAAGCCCGACCCGAAATCTTTGAAAAGAGAAGCCCGAGCCCGGCCCGAACTATCTTTCGGGCTGGAAAATGAAGCTCGAGCCCGGCCCGAATGCCAGGCCCCAAGCCCGAAGCCCGGTTTTTTCGGGCCGGGCTCTGGCCGGGCTGTCCATGCCCAGGTTTAGTAGTGAGTAATGTGGTTAGCAAGCAAATAACCTGCTACCATGCAACCATCTATCCTGTATGTCTTCCTAGTCTCCCTAGCACACACCGTATGCCGGTCCTCCATTGAAAAAATACGATGGATTGTTGGTGGTCGTATAATGCTTCAGCTCCGCTTGATCGTTGCATTTGTCCTTCAAATAAGCTTGGGAAGGGCTCCTATGGTGTCTATTGGTGTACAGTGAGTAGATTTGGGTCTCTTCTTAAGTGACACCCACATTGGCCTCAGATCTAGCATCGAGAACCAAGGATGTGTACCTACCCACGCACTTTATCCTACAATGATGGCTGCACGTGTCATTCACCCCGAGTGGTTACTTCAACGATGAGAGAGCATGACAGCGGTCGGTGACCCGACCAACATTAAGGTCACCATGGATGTTTATTTTCATAATAATTTTTCTTTCTGTATAAGTTGAGTTGAGAGAGGTGGTTGTATCCTCTCTGCAAATATCGGTATAGTACTCATCACCGTATGGTCTATATACATCATAATATAAATGTGTACATGACACTATCTTTCAAAAACAAAAACTACAATGAATGAACATTCTCTCTACACGGAAACCTAGGCATACACGACTTGCAGAAATCATCAACGCAATTGTAGCATCGTGCGACCGCATGAAGAAAGGAATTGACGTTTAATATAGGCTTAATGATAGCATACACGTGCACACCCCTCGACCACCTTCATTTCTAATGGGTTGATCCATCTAGGGGTATCGTGTTTGTCGTTTGCAAAAGCCTCCCAACCTACTTTGAGAAGCTTTTAAAAGCTTCAGACCTGTTTTGTGAAGCTTCTAGAAGCTTCCAACTAGGGTTTTCTTTTTTCATTTTATGGGTTTTGTACTCGTATTTTACTTATGTAATACTTGTGTTTTATTTTTTTCGTTTTCATTTTTAAAATATGAAATTTCACAAAAAAAATCAAAACCCTCAATTGTTTTCCAAATTATTCAAAAAATTATAATCCCTAAACATTTTCAAAAATTCATGAACATTTTTTCAAATGCGTGAACTTCTTAAATATTCTCAATAATTTTTTTATTTCAAAATCTTCATTTTTCGAAAAATTGCAATCTTATTTGAAATCAGGTATAGTTTTTTGAATTCGTGAACTTTTGCTAAATCTATCAAAAGAAGCGAACCAGCAAGAAACAATAATGATCTGAGCGACCTAAACAAAAACAAATTGGTTGACCCAAGCGAGCTAACTGGTCCTCGGCCCACGGAGAATTCCAGGTGAGAACCAGCGACGAAGGCTCATTTGAGTCCCGTATGTTTGCCAATTGTTTCTTTTAGAGAAAGTGTGTTTGCCAACTGGGGGGTCCTATTTATCGCTCTAGGCACCTGTTGGGAGAACTGACGCCTACACGGCCTGCAGCGGGACTTGGCCCATTAAGAACCCCTCGCTCGCTCAAAAAAAAAAAACATTCGCTCCGTCAACTCCGCTCGCTATTTGTAGAAAAACTCAACTCGGCGCTTTTTTTTCCGGCTGCAGGGACAAGAAAATAACGAGCTCCTCTTTTTTGAGATTTCAAATATGTTCATTGAATATAACAAAGTTCATGGATTTATTTAAAAACGTTCGTTGATATGAAAAAAGTTCATGGATATGAAAAATGTTCATCGACATTTCAAAGGTTCAGCATTCTTGTAAAACAAAAAATAAGTAAGAAAGGAAAATAATATAAAAATTAAAAAAGAGTAAAGGAAACAAAAAAAACAGAACAAAAAAAGAACCTACACGAAAAAAAGCGGATGACGAACTTCCAAAAGGTTCCCAAAACCGGAAATAGTCCTTCCGGTTGAAACCTTGATGGGCCAGCGCATTTGCGAACAATTCAGACGACAGTTAACAAAATGCACATTAACTAGCGCTGAAGGCGCCGAATAAGGATTGCCTTGCCAACTCGGCCTTGTGTAGTATAGGCTGTTTTCTAGGCTGGATTATGGGACGGGCCACTAGCAAAAACCAACGGTGATCCATGGACCTCCATTAAGCAAGACAATAGAATGTCTCGCTGGAGGATTCTACGGTATTTGGGCCTGCCTATTCACATGCAGTTAATTAAGGAAAAAAGGGAGGAGAAATGGACTAGTCCGCATCCTGCTCTCCTTGTTGACTTGTAGTGCGGCTAGCACCGGCTTGGCTCGCGTCTGTAATGGAGAAGTAGGGCGGTAATTCCTAAGTCGAAACAAGCAGGGTCAGTTTTCACTGTTTCTTCTCCGCTGTTTTCCAGTTTTATTTGTTTCCACTCTTTTCATTTATTTTTTTCTTTTCTTTCTTTTCAGTTGTTTTTCGTTGGTATTTTTTTAAAAAAATTTATTCTTTTTTCCATTTATTTCTTTGTTTCTTAATTTCTTGTTTCTTTACTTTTTTTTCTTTTTCGGTTCTATTTTTTGTGTTCTTTGTTTCTTTTGGTTTCATTCTTGTTTTTTTATATTTAAACAAGAAACAAATAAATGTTTAAATTATTACAATACAAAATTAACATTTTTTTAATACATGGTCCACTGTTTTTTATAGACATTTAACATTTTCCTATTACTTGATAAACTTTTTTCCAATACCTGTTCAACGTATTTTAAATGCTTTATTAAATTTTTATATACATGATAAAAAAATCATCATTTCTACATACAATGTTAACATTTTTTCTATATACACTTAACAGTTTCAAATGCATGATTAACATTGTAAAAATAATTATTCACTATTTTTTTAAATGCTTCATTAACATTTTTATGTACATCATCAGAAAAATCATCATTTCTTTAGGACATTGTCTTCATTCATTCTATAAGCATTTACTATTTTTTAAATACTTGATTAACATTTCAAAATATTTTTTCAACATTTTTCTGAATGGTTGATTAACATTTTCATATTCGTGATAAAAAATCTTCATTTTTTAAGACATGGTCAACATTCTTTTATTCACATCTAACAAATTTAAATGCTTGATTAACATTTTTTAAATGCTTGTTCAATTTTTTTAATGCTTGATTAACATTTTTTGAATAGATGATTAATTTTGAAAGGATATTTTAAAGTATAAGTAAAAGTAAAAAAATTAAGCAAGAAAGGAAAACAGAAAAAGCGAGGCCGGAGCTTCCCGCGCGACTGGGCTGGCCATGTGGAGCTCCCCCAACACGACGCTGCCCTCTGTCTCACTTACAGCGAGACATAGCGGCGCCCTGGCTATGCCACTGTGAGTGAGAAGGACATGTTGTGAGTGTGACGAACATGCTGTATTATACTTCCTTAATCCGGAATTACTTGTCAGACAAATGAATTTATCTAGATGTATTTTAATTATAAATACATTCATTTATACGACAAGTAATTCCGAACGAAGGAAATATAACATAAAGTCATTGTCTAAAAAGGATATAACACAATTACCGCACACACAAATTCAAAGAAAAATAAGCTAAAGAAAGAAGAATGAAAACAAAGTTTGATGACATACAACCATTTAAGGTCCTTTAATAAAACGATCCCATTATCATATTGACATGCACACTACATTGGGGGAAATACTCTATGTGAAAAAAGTACAAGGAGGTAAAAGGATTATATGATCAGACAAAAAATGCTAATATATTGAATGATTGCTCGGTGTTGTTGTCAAACTGATTTCTCTTGCACAAAAGCAATGGTTTTTAGATTACTCCAGAATCTAAAAATCATCCGTCAACCATGAGGGGAAATAAGACTACTCCAACCAGAAAAAAAGGGACCACTCCAGGATCTAAATTGTCCCTAATCAACACAAGGTGCAAACCAAAATATGAAGTCGATCAATCATGTAGACAATGATGACCAGCATGAACTGAAGTACACAAAAAAGAGTCCAGCTCCACAAAAAAAAGTTCACGAAAGGAAAGACACGATCAAACCATAACGGGGTCTTCTAAATTTACATCTTAATAGAAAAAGGAAACAAAATTATTACCATGGTTTTGGGCACCCCGTGCGTGCTCAAAACAAAATGATAAGATAGCCTCGTCTCGATATGACCTCCAAGCTGCTTAACCCATGGTGCAACATCAGTCTGCCATATATCAGTCATCTACATGCACAACGATGACAGACAGAATAATCTAAGTCCACAAGAGTAAATAGCCAAAAACTATAACTTTCGTGACGAATGTTGTGAAAAACTATCACTTTTGCGGGGCATGACCAAAAACTACCATTTTTACGGTATTTCGTCGGAAAGAACTATCAAGGTCCATTGATGCCTGGTCCAGCCGAATTTAACCCGAGTTTGACATATATGGCCCACGTGTCATGGATAAAGTGCCACAAAATTCAATTCTTGTTATTTGATTGTTACATCGGACGTATGACAGGTGGGACATGTGTATTAGTTTTATCTCCCTCAAAAAGAAACCCCCCCACCCAATAAATAAATAAACCATGGTCACCACCGCGGTGCCTACCAGCCTCGCACCCACCCGCGACGGCGAGAAGAGGAGGCAATGACGAGCTTGCCCATGTCACTGTCTAGCTCACTCGTGCGGCCATGGAAGGAGAGGTTGCGCTGGCAACCATGCTGGACCCGATTCGACTCCTTGCGCTTCCGCTTCCTCTCATCCCTAGTGCCTCTGATCGGCAATATTGCCATGACTGTAGTCCGAGGAGGGTGACGCATCCGGTGCATGGGCTCGTGCCTTGGGCACCATGAGGAGTAGAGGAGAATGTCAGGGAGATGAGATAGGAGTGGAGGTGCAGGAGCGGTCTCCGTGGTCGGTGTCAGGTGGCGTGAGGATCTCACACCGGGCGGCGACGGCTGGGAAACGTGACAAGGGAGAGGGATAATTGTAAAAATAATAATTTAGCCTATTTTTAAGAGAACTGACAGCTAAACACAAGCCAATAGTCGAGTTAATTTTTGTACCACATCATCCATGACATGCGGGCCAGACCTGTTATAATCGGGTTAAATTTGGCTTAACCGGTCATCAGTGCAACCTGGTAGAGTAGTTCTCTGTGATGAATTATTGCAAAAATGATACTTCCTCCATTTAATAATATAAATGTTATTATATCCAACATGCTCAAATTAGATGTAATAATGTCTTATATTATGACGAAGGAAGTAGTTTTTTTCATTAAGTCTCGTAAAAGTGGTAGTTTTCGGCAAGAGCTTTGCTACATCCATATAAAGTTACGTAAACATGCTACGTAATGGTTGATGTAGAGTATTATTAGTGGATTGATTAGGAAGCAAGGGGCCCACCCGTTAAAATCGGGGGCACGATAGGTTTAGATTGGAAACTTACCTAGCCCTTTGTAGCTTCTTTACGTGGGTGTAGTATTATTTTTTCGACAACGCTCGACAGAAAAACGGTAGTTTTTGACTATTTATTATTACTTAGGTCCACAAATAACCGGATCGACAAAATCAAATTCACATCTTACACACAACAAAAAGAACAAAAATAATCGGAAGGGCAGGTACTCCCAGCTGCTCGCGACCGGCTCGCCACCCGCGCGGGCGACCGGCCGTGCCCGCTCCCTCCTCTTGCTGTAAGGCGGCCCGGGGGCGATTCCCCTCCTGCTGCAGCTCCGGCGCGGGGCGGGCGCGGCACAGGTGGTGCCGTCAGGCGGCGGCGGTCCTGCGTGGATGGGGGCGGGTGCTGGGCGGCGGCGGCGTCGGGGTGTCGTGGTGGCGCGGGCTGGCAGCGCCCGCTAGGCCCAGATCTGGGCCCTTTGGGCCCCATCTGGGTCTGGGCGGGCCGCTGGCTGCTGGGCGGCGGCATAGCTCTCGGGCGGCAGTGGATGGGCGTCTGGATGGTAGTGGGTCGCGGCGAGGTTGCCAGGTGCAACAGCGTGGCGGACGAAGCTTTGCGGGCTCGAGATGGGCCCGACCGGGCCCGGGTGGCCTGGTATGCCTCGGCTGCTACGTCCGGACGACAGACTGCGGCGGCGCTGGGGGCACGGGCCCCTACGCGGCTGCGGTGGAGGCAGTTCCCTCCTGTTCGGCTTCGGTGTCTCCACCCTTGTCTTTGGATGCTCTTTGGCCCTGTTCTCTTGACCTCGTGATGTTACTCGTAGCTTGGCGGCGTGGTGTGGTCCAAGATCGTGGTGGCACACGCTTGTGGGCGGCAAGATGGTGGGATGGCTCCGGTTCGAGTGGGTGGCGGTGCTTGGAGATGCAGGAGAAATCCTTGCCGGTCTATCCGGTTCCGACGTGGTGATGCCTGTGGGTGTCGCCCATCCTTCTTGAAGGGCGTCGGTGCTATCCATCCCCTGCTCTTCTCCGCGTGCCGGTGGAAACCCTAGGACTTGTTTGGGCAGCAACGTCGTTGGCGTCGCATTCCTTGTTGGAGGTGTTGCTTGGTACGCGGCGACCCGGTGTCATGGTGTGTGGTGGGACGTAGTTGATGGGCGCAGCGGTGGCGGATCCTCCGTGCTTGCCGAGCTGCCGTTGCTGGCATTTTTTTGTCGGTTTGATGTGTTGTTCGCCCAGCAGTTATCCTGTGATTGTTGTTTGTTGCTTTATAATATAATATAAAGTGGGGAAAAACCCTATTTCGAAAAAGAACAAAATAAGCACGCCTTGTGTGTATCCGATTCCATACTAAGGATCGCTCACCGACTTCAGATCAGTGTCGGCAAGTCTCCCGCTCAATATAAGCATCAGGGGAAGCGCCTGCGGCGACGCACACAGCAAGAGATTCCGGCGTCGATCGTTCACGAGGATCACAGGAGATACGTACGTATCAGCCACCCGATTAGAGACAACCGCTCGAGCATGGCCATGGCCGTGAACGAGCAGCCGTTGCACCAGTACCGCCGCTGGGGCCTGCCCCTCGAGAGCGGCATGGGGCAGAGGTTAACCCCGAGGGCGGACGATCGCATCTACCTCACGGATGTCTTCCTCGTCGACGCGGAGAGCGCCGGCGGCCAGGGTGCGGTGGCCGCCTGCGTCGAGATCGGCACGCGGGACCTCCAGCTCGGGTTGGTATCGGCAGAGAACCCCCACGTGGAGCTGCAGACCCCGGTGATGCTGGACGATGAGTTTCGCTTCTACGTCATGGGGCCCGGAGACGACGCCAACGCCGACGCTGACGCCGACACAGACACTGAAGGCGACGCTGATGCCGACGGCGACGCGGCAGTCGTCATGTTCGAGGGTTTTCTGGTCACTCGGAGGTCTCTGGACATGGAGCAGGAGGAGGCTGCCGACGGCAAGGATGAGGACATTGAGGATTATGTGGAGGACGACTATGAGGAGTACGAGGAGAGGGAGGAGACCTACGCGAGCTCGACCAATACGTACGTGGCCAGGGCGAGCAGTGCCGGCGGCATCTCCAAGGACGCTCGACAGGTTGTAGCTATAGCTATTGCATTCTTAGGAATTCTGACGTCTGTCTCTATATTAGCATTCCTCGGATTGATAAAGTAATTGTGAATTCATGTATGCGTGAACTGCGTCGTCAGCCATATTTGATTTGAAAATGTATATCCGTGACTAATCATCGTATCTTATAAAAAAGGGTGAAGTGTTTATGCACTTATGCTTGATCGTAGTATTTTTGCATCTTTTTTGCTTTCGGGTTGATGAACTGTCCATAAGCTGAATTTTCAGATATATTGATTTTCACGGTATAAAAGGGTAAACTCCTAACCCGCCCGTACGGTTTCAAAATCAGAGTCCTTGTGAAGTGCCGCGGATATTGGCATTCATGCTCATTGTCCATGCCATGGTTGGCAGAACTGATCCAAAACCCCTGTTTCGGAACAGAGGTGATTAGAAAACCTAATCCTGTAACTTTGCCCAATTTGCAAGCGGGGGCAAGAAAGGAAATTCATCTTTCGTCAGTTGTAACAGCCCTAGACCGATGTTCCAGAAAATTCTCCTTTTATTTTCATTCTCGTTGTGTGATTCGTCTGGTTGTCGCATTCATCATTGCATCATTCGTATTATCTGCATATCATCGTCACTTGTTTTCGAAAACTTACATCCGTGAGTAGCTAACAGTTCTCTTCGTTTGTGTCGTTCACCGTTTCGAGACCAACCACACGTGCACGCGTTTGCGGCATCGGTAAAATATTATTTTTAAAGGTGCGTATAAAATATTTTCGGATTGGGACGAAAGTTGGCGTGCGATCTTATTCTATTGTCGGTCATTGAAAAGTTTGGGCTTGCGTACATGAACACTTTCGATTGGCACCTTGACTGATCCGTCCCTTAAGACATTGGTCCATGTTATTGCTAGAGCTAATGACTCACGTTTCTGAAATGGGTTGATAAAGATGAAAATAATCTTTTTTAATCTTTTTTCACGGGTGAAGTTTTTAGTTGACAATGGTACCACAATTAGATTCTGAGAGGAAACGTGGCTAGGGGATACGTCTTTGGCTTTGCAATATCCCACTCTATATAATATTGTATAACGTAACGAAGATTGCGTCGCTATAATATTACATTCGATACTTCTTAATATCCAATTCTAAAGATCCCTAGTGGAAGAACGGTGGAACTCCTGGCTGCACTTGATCCGCCGGTTGATAGATGTTCAACTATCTGACCAGACAGACACTATTTACTGAAAATTATCTACAAATGGTACCTTTTCATTGAAATCTATGTATTCGCATTTAATTGATTCGGGCTTCTCTCGAGATCATTACATATTTGGAAGATTAAAGTGTCACTTAGAATTAAAAATTTCATGTGGTTTGTACACAAGAGGATCGTACTAACCAAGGATAATTTGGTAAAGAGAAGATGGGTTGGCAGTTTCAGATGTTGCTGTTGTGATTAGGATAAAACGATAAGACACCTCTTTCTCGATTGTCCATTAGCAAAATTATTATGACGCACCGTTCATATAGTCTTTAATGAGCATTAATATGATATTTGGGACGTGACTTAGTGGAGTGGATGCAATTATAGCGAAACATATTCGGATAGGAATATGTGCATTATTTTGGGCTATATGGAATATCAGGAATGATTTGATTTTTAATGGTAAAAACTTCACCATTTTTTGGCGGGTTATTTACAGAGCCACTGTTTGGATGCGTACGATTGTCGTTACTCTCATGCGGACTCCAGGGAGCTTAAGGTTACTGGATGTAACCGGTGAAAGACGGTAGTACGGGCTATCTTCAGCTAATTTGGATGACGAACTAATAGTAGGTTAGGTGTATAGGCATCGTAGCCTGCTTTTTTATCGCCGGATGTGGCATCTTTTTTTTATACATTTCATTTTTTGCTCAGCCTGTGAGCCCGTTGTGGATCTAAGACATTATTATCGTTCTTTCTAATAATTATGGCCGCATACATCATTTTGATGCAGAGGCCGGGGGCTTCGTTCCTCCTATTCAAAAAAAATCTTCGAATGGTGAGATAAGAGAACCGACAAGTGAAACCCATATAGGAGGGCTATGGCCTCCCTCATCATGCTCGTCTCTTGAACAATATGGAATGAGAGAAAAGCATGGGTGTTCCGATACAAAAGTGTGCCATCGCTAATCCTCCTGAAAAGCATCATCGACGAGGCTAATCTATGGGTGATGGCGGGTGTTAAGAAACTAGGGCGTAGTATTTGTGGTGAGTAATTGACATGTCGTATTTTTTGAGTCATTTATAAAGATCTATTATCCGCTTATTTAATGGATGAGGCAAAGCTTTTGCCTCTATTTTGAAAAAAACTATCATTGAAATAACCGCTAGAGAAGAATTATGCAGCTAGAGAGCCAACCATCATCCCGGCATAAAAAAATCATCCCCTACTGGCTTCGCGAGCCACAATAGCCACCCGCATCTGAAGATGAAATCGAAGTAATCGCTAAAAAACATGGCCCTAGACACACCCCATGCTTCTTTATGCCCGAATTCGAGACACCGTTGGACATCGGCGAAGAAAGGCACCTAGATCTATTCGCCACACACATGTAGACACCACATTCACCCTTCCCGAGCTTACTTGATGGGCCGCTACCACCACGTAGGTCCGAAGCATCGGTTGACCACGCTAGTAGAAAACGGGCCATTAGTCCCGATTCGTAAGGGCCTTTAGTCCCGATTGCCCAACCGGGATAAAACAATCGGGACTATAGGGTCTCCACGTGGACGTTGTGGAGCGCTCAGGAAGGAGGACCTTTAGTCCCAGTTGGTAACACCAACCGGGACTAAAGATGCCACGCGTCAGGCACTAAAGGTCCATTGAATTCCGCCAAACCTCTTCAAGTAAGAATCCTACCAATTCCTTTTGAATTGCTCGTACGCGGTCCGTTAGTAGGAGAGCGTCCCGCATCTGTTCGATCTAATTTAAAGAAAGGGGTCAGTATATATGAATGAAACTCAACACAATTGAGGGTAATAAAATAAAAATGTGAATATTGTTTACTTACTCGAAGTTGTTCTAAAATTCTTCAATTCTCAGAGGTCGTGGCGAATGAAGTTGGGAACATAGTATCCGCATAAATTATTCTCGTCTTATTATTGCACTGCAACCATGGAGAATCTTCATCATTTAACAGGATGATAAGGCCAGTCTTCACTGTGAAGGGAGTAATTTCATTAAACCATAAGACTTCTAGATATAGGGTAGGTCCCAAAATATAGATATCTTCTTCCACATGGGGGCGTGTCCGTTAGCGTCATCCGGAACAGATTGACCATGAGGACCCTTTCCAAAGATTACTTTTAAATCCTTGACCATATCAAATATATCGTCACCAGTACGGTAGCCAGGCTTCTTTCGGTCATCTGCCTCACCTTTGAAATGCTTGCCTTTTTTTCTTAAGAGATGTCTGATCGGAAGAAATCGATGATGTTCCCGGATACACAGCCGTCTTACATTTATCCTGAATCACTAGTTTGTGAATAACTTTAATTTAAAAATAGATTTTCGAGTGATTTTTTTCATGCTGATTAATATTAGTGTTAAAACAAGTGGAGCAAATAAGATGTCAAATTCTTTTTCTTAACATAACCTACACATTCATATTTTGTTAGGAGATAATTGCATTGATTAACACCTCAAAAAACATGTTTCAAATGCTAAAATGCCCTAGCTCTTACAAAGATTCCGGCGTCAAAAGGGGTAGCAAAGTGAAACTTTTTGCTTGCTTGTGTTAGGGTAACCCCTAGGAATACCCAAAGCACATGTATACCCTAACATCCCAAAGTGGGATCTTGGGGTATAAGATTTTTTCTTCGCGTATGTCCCTTGCTTATTATTGCGCCGTAACCATGAAGAATCTTCATCATTTAACAGGATGTTAGGATCATTCTTCACCGTGAAGGGGGGATTTCATCAACCATAAGACTTCTAGATATAGGGTAGCTCCAAAAATATAGATTTCTTCTTCCACATTGGGGCGTGTTCGTTAGCGTCATTCAGAATAGATTGACCGTCGGGACCCTTTCCAAAGATTACTTGTAAATCCTTGACCATATCAAATATATTATCACCAGTACGGTGGCCATGCTTCTTCCGATGATCTGCATCACTTTTGAAATGCTTCCCTTCCTTTCTTAAGAGATGCCTGATTGGAAGAAACCGATGATGTCCCGGCTAGACAACCTTTTTTGTGCCATTGCAACATCGCGTCTTCTGCAAACCATAAGTTCTTGCGTCATCTGCAAAGTCCGTGACCTCTCACTCAATTTTTCTCCACTGCGAGCCATCAGCGGGTACTTTCAACATCGCAACAACTTGGCATGCTCTTTGTTTTAGAACAACTTGGCAACCGTGGTATTATAGGATCATACCACATCACCTTGGTATTACAAGAACAAACCATAACAGAACGTCATGAATAGAAAAATGACCAAATTAATACAAATTCATCACATCAAAACCAAAGTAGAATAATGATCAAATATTATTACTTTAAAAATAAATACATGAAGTTCATACATAGTTCTCATAAAACAACATACAACTATCTAGCACATCTAAAAGATACATTGAAGCTAACATACAACTATGTAAAACATTTAAATGCAACAACAAATGTGATCAAAATCGCAACTAAGATAAAAATTGATCCAACAACATAATGATACCAAACCTCTTTATTAATGGCATATTTTTTAATCTTTCTAATTTTCAAGCGCATTGCATCCATATGGATCTTGTGTAGATCGACGACATCGGCAACATGCTACTCCAATTTTATCTTCTCTTCTTCAATTCTTTTCAATTTTTCTTTCAAATAATTGTTTCATTTTTAACCTCTCGACAAGAGGGTCGGTTGGAATTTCCGGTTCACATAGCTCCTACATACATAAAAATATCTATGTCAAGTTGGTCGGCATAATTGTCATAAACACTAAATGAAAGAAACGTTATGAAAGATAATATACCACATTTGAATCATATACCGAACGGGAGCCGACGGGGTTGAATATCAAAATCATGGCCCTATATAATAACAAACAATAATAAAAGTAAGAAAATTATATATAAGAAACTATCTAAATCATAAAAGTAAGTTTAAAAAAATATAAGAACAAGAGGCTCACCACGGTGGTGCCGACGAGGAGATCGATGTGGGCGATCGACGGTGGTGAGGACGGGGACGGGGACGACACGACACCCTAAACCACACCTACACATATGCAAACTAAGAAGTTAATTTGAGCACAAAAATTGAGATACCTACACTAGCTAATTAACACACTAACTCACTAATAGTACCACTAATCACAAAATTGAGATACCTAATTAACATGATGAAAGGATGAAGTTGCTAACCTTTTAGAACACTTGGACAGTTGGTGCACGAGAAAATCTAGACAAATCTTGGAGAAAATGGAGCTTGGAGGTCGATCTTGGAGAAAGAACAGAGGAGAAGAATGGATTGTGTGGCTAGTGCACGACAAGAAGAGACGAGCATAAGTGGCACAGAGAGATCATGATAGGGGAGGCAAGCGGTGCATCGACAAGCAGCTGGTGAGGCGAGGCACGTACCTTGCAGCAGCGAAGTTAGACGATAGTGCGATGGTCGCCGCCGAAGTGTGGGGGAAGGTTAGGGTGGGCCAAGCGTGGATATTTATGTTCATTAGTTACTTTATTGGATCCTTTGTGTATATTGGTGGAGTCAGCCAGTATTCTCAGTGTTTTTTCTACGGAAAAGATAACGCTCTCGTGCGTGGGTCATCATCCATTTGAATATGCACGGATCTTGACACGATTTGGTAGATTTTATGTGCTACGTAGAAAGGGTTGGTGTATGGACGTTTATGAGTTCGCCCACACGTGTGTTTCACGCACGCATAGCTTGTGGCTGTCAACCCGACGTGTGGTGGAACTGCCGTCGTGCCAACACGCCCGCACTATCGCCACCTGTGTCTTCTTCCGATTCCTCTCGCAACTATCGCTTTACCTCAACCTGTCGGTTGTCGTGTTTTTGAAGTGGTACAACGCAACTGCCTAGTGTGCTTATAGGTAGATGGCAACTCTCTCTTACCCGAATATATTATTTTTCCATGTCTCTTTTGGAGTGTTTCTTTGTCAACCGTCTAATGTGCTTAGAAGCATACGACAACTCCCACTATACCCCAAGATATTATTTTGCATTGTCTTTGTAGTGTTACATGACAACTGCCTAGTGTTAGTAGGTGGCAACTCCTACAGTTTTTAAAATCATGAAAATTGTAGTAGACCACGCATGGCAACTGCAAGTGATAAGTCATGGTAGCTGCAGTTGGTCATATATTGGCAATAGCTGCAGTTGTCCATAAATGACAACTGCACTTGACCTGAGATGGCAACTGCAGTTGTTCAGACATGATGACTGCAGTTGAGCAACCATGGCAATTATGATTGTTCAGACATGACAACTGCAGTTCAGTACCATGGCAATTGTAGTTAATCAAACATGGAAAAGGGTCGAGGCAGGTTTGGGATGAGGACGCGTGGTGACTATCACGCGGGGGACCCACTCCAGATGCCGGACACGTGGGGCCATGAGGTGGGACACCAAGCATGCGGGACCGCGAGGTGGGAGGCCAGACATGCAGGGCGCGAGGTGGAAGGCCGGGGATGTGAATGTTACCTGTTTTGACCACACGTAATCGTGTCGGCTGTTTCTCTTACATACCACACGGGACGGGACGTAGTATTTTCCAAAAAAAAAAATGATCCATATGCTGCTGCTCCGAGTCCGGATCCTAATCTGAGTGGGTTTGGTGGGACCGGAACTGATGGCGAGCCGGAATCGGCAACTCCTCGGCAATATAAGCTGAGGCGTCTATGCACAAAGACACGGAGCAAGCTGAGGCCTCCTGTTCACGATCACGAAGCTAGTAGGTGCAGTGCAACACTGACGATGGATCCATTATCAAGCATGGACGAGCACATGGAGGAGCCGCGGTCGCAACTACATCGCTTGTTTTCGCGGCTCAAGTGCGGCGAGGAGGAGACGCTAGCACCCAGGAGCGCCGACGAGCGCCTCTTCATCACCGACGTCTTCCTCGTCCGCCCGGAGAGAGCAGCCGGCGGCCAGAGCGTCGTGGCCGCCTGCGTCGAGATCGGCACGCGGAACCTCATGCTCGGGAGGCTGTCGGCGGAGAGCCCCTGCGTGAAGCTGCATACGCCGGTGGAGCTGGACATGGAGTTCTGCTTTTACGTGGTGCGCCTGGAAGACGGATACGCCGCCGACGATGACGCCAACACCATCGTGGACGCTGATGCGGTGCTCGTCGAGTTTCAGGGTTTCGCTCTTGCTCCGCCGTCTCTCCACACGGAGGAGACTAACAGCGAGATTGACCGAGACTTGGCCACAGCGAGTAGTGCCGGCGGCAACGGCAAGGACGTTCGACAGGTTGTAGCTAGAAGATTCTTTGGAATTTTTATGTTTGTCTCTCTGCTGGCATTGATGATGTAATCGCAAACACGTCAATGGACAATGGATGAACTGCATCGTGGTTTAATTTGACTAGTTACCGCATCTCTCATTAATATGGGCCCACAAAACGCACGCAATTGCCATCCAACACGGTTCACAAACACAGTGTTTTCTCGTAAATTATAAGCAACTCAAGGGGCATTGCAAGAGTCCGACCTCCGTCATGTATGACTCCAACACCTTTGGCCCATACAGAATTAAAGCAGTGCCCGCACATTTGGAGCGGTCTATATTATTTCCATGGCAAAACCCATGTTTTCCACACCCACTCCGCTCCAATCATTTCGGTGCCACGTTGAAGTGAGAAGGGGCGTCGGTCAAGATGACAGAGGTTCGAGGACATCTTGACAAAGAAAGAGGAGGCATGTGTAAAGCGCTATGATGTCAAGGGAAGGAAAACATAGAGGCTCAACATCTTGATGTGGCGATCAAGAAGAAGATCAGCCTCGAAGAGGAGAAAATCAAACAAGGAAGGTTGAGCTCACGTTTGCTTTGGAGGATAGCCAAGATGTTCATCATGAGAGTGGATGAGTTGGATTCCGATATGGTGATGATCATGTGCGTCGCTCGTGTTAGGATGTTGAAGCGCTTGATGTCCTTGACATGGAGGAGCAGGGATTGCAACGACATCGCTTGTTTTCGTGGCTCAAGTGAGGCAAGGACCAGACGCTAGTGAAGAAGGAATATATAGGGATTGGCATCATGCATTGGATGTTGTATTAAGCGTCACAGTGAGTATATATAGGAGTACAAACTTCGAGGGCAAGAAGCCTGTTCTAGAGATAAGGTAGGATATGAATACCAAATACATGTAAACCAAATATATCTACAACATCCCTTCGCAGTTGTAGCGGTAGCGTTGCGAATACCAGGAGCGTTGCGGACTGTCAGACTGGAGAGAACTTACAACCCTACACATTCGCAGCGGGAGCTTCGCGGATAGTGTCGTGTCGAGGACGTATGGAAGGTAGCCAATAGTGTGGGTGATGTAGCTGTTGTCAAGGTAGCCATGTGAAGAACGCCATGGTTGATGTCGAGGCAGGCTAGCCAGTGTCAAGGAAGTTGCCATGGAGCTGCGGGCGCAAGGAGGCTCTGATTTGGTCATAGGCACAGTGGTATCGAAGTAGTGATGCACCGGGAAGAAGATGTTGTTGACAATGAAGACACACATCGATGTTGTCAGCACCGGTCATGCGTAGACGGGTGAACGTGATGTTGACGATGCGCTATGCCAGACTTGCCAGACATGGGTGTTTGACACAAGAAATAATAAAAATAATAATGTGCTTATTATATTATTATCACTCTATGCTCTGGGGAAAAGAAAGGTTGCGGGTGTGCCAGTGTACCAAGTACCCAAACACAAGAGGAACAAAAAAAGAAAGAAAAGGAGAGTGGGGCTGCTAGCCGGCCAAAGATCAAACAATCGTGGTCTCCTGGTTACCTGGGGCCTGGTAAAGCCCCCGTTTAATTACTCCTGTGGATAATACCATGGGACAACTCCGATTAAGCTGCGCAATCGTCGTCTTTGGTCTTTGCTTTGCGTCCTCCATGCATGGTGGTGGTGTGTGTGGCGACGGTAGAGTCCGTGTACAAAGTGGTACACATGCTGTCGAAAGCGTGGCCTTTGCTCTGGATACGCGCCCCTACGCCATCTTTCCTCGTCAGTCTCGAGCGGCGTCGATGTATTTGTTGAGGTAGCATGCATTGTTGGGCTTAGCTAGGACGCCGTCGATGGGTTCGTAGATTCGCCCGGGTGTGCGAAGGGTATTGCCCCACGAGAGTAGATGTTGGAAGGATGAAAAGGATTGGACAGACATGCGACACATGGAGTGCACACATCCGTCGATGACCGCATACACCCGCCGCCAATGGTGGAGGAAAAGTCACCACCTGACAACGGCCGCCACCGGAAAAGGCATACCCAGACTAGGAGCCGCTACCCATGAGTGTACCCCGGTGTGTGTGTGACACACGTCTGTGCCGAAGAAAAGGAATGCCACACGAGATGTCCACGCGCCCGTAGATGACCGCGCACGTCTCCGCCATTAGCGAGGAAGTCGCCACCTCGTTTGTCGACAACAAAGACATCGCCGTCTCACGCCGCACGACATGGCCGCCAGCGGCAGATATGCCTACGCATATGAGCGGGCAGTGCCGATACAGAGTGCCTACAGTGATACTGAGTCCATCTCCGTGACGATGCATCTAAACCGGGAGCCAACATGAAACAGTACCTGATGCAAAGACGATCTCACGCATAATTTTTGTGTGAAATGCGTCCGATGATATCATGCATGGCAGATAGTTGCCAGGGAAAGACCATTTATTTTTGATAAGCAATTATACGCGTTTGACTCATGATAGACGTATGTGATTGATGCCAAATCTCACACGTACGGCCAAAATATGGTGTGTGCGATATGTTCCTGCACCGCACACAATTATGTTTCGTAGATCGTTTGTGTTCGTTGATCAACATCCTCGACGGGTTTTCCATGTCATGTGAGATGGACCCCCCTATCGCCCAAATATGCAAGGCGACGATTTAAAACCGCTTCGTAGAAAGGGGTTAAAAACCGTTTGTATAGAATGTCGCTGCACCAGTGTGATGATCATCATTATCAGATCATTGTTCCAGTGAGGAAATAAAAAATGGGAGAGGCCAAATGAGCCCACCATAAAAAAATGAAATGGGAGAAAAAGAGAGAAGAGACTTTGCTACTATCCTTTACCACACTTGTCGTGGTTTTGTCACTACAGATGTCCTCGTGAAAGGACTCAGGTTCGAGGCCATCGCTAAGGCGGTGAGCTCGAAGGGGTTGGTCGGAATCGAGAGACAAGGGTTACCCAGGTTCGGCCCCTCGGAAGGAGGTAAAAGCCTACGTCCTATTCTCTGTTGTATTGATTGGGTATCGATTACAAGGGAGCGAGTTCGTTTGACCTAGCTATCGATAAGTTGTTTCGTGGCCTAAGCCGCCCAGGTAACCGCCCTTATATACACGGGTCAAGGCCCTGAGCTTACAAGAGTCCGGGCCGGGTTACACTTGATAACCGACCTCGCCTCTGACTATACATGCCTTATCTAACAAGTCACCCCCAGCGGCTCAAGCCCGTCAGGTTGCATCATGTCTTCTGGATCTAGGCCTTTTGGCCCATTGATTATGTTGACTCCTGAAGTTGTCATAAGTCGCCAACCGCATGACCCGGCCCCACCTGGGCGGGTCTTACCCCGGTGTTATATCCCAAACATTAGGCCCGAGATTGATTTGAACCAGTTCATGACAATCTTCAAGTCTTTTGGTTGGCAAGTCTCACCTTATCTTATAGTATTAATGACCCACTAGAAAATGGGCGATCACTGCGTCTCACAAGCTTTCATGACCCGCCGCGACGTCATCAGAAAAATAAAAATATATTCCTCTGACGTCAAAATGGATCTTTCGTAATTAATGTGACCAGCCCAAAAATCGAGGTGTCTTCTTAGTGTAATCATCACCGTGCCCCCTCTATTCTCGCATTGGACCGTTCGAAAGGCCATTATGTCCTTATAAATAAGTGTGGGGCCGTCACTTTCATTTTCCCCCGCTGGCATCTTCTTCTTCTTCGTCCGAACGCCCGCGCCGCCGAAACCAGTCGCGCCGCTCGGTCATCGCCGTCTTCATCGACACTGGCCGCTGCATCAACCAGAAATGATCCAGGGCTCCCGCGCATCCGCCGCACTCTCAAGGTTCTAACTTTGCCCTTATCGGATCTGCATTAGGGTTTTCTTGAATCCATGGAGTTCGTCGGTGTTCATCACCATTCACGGGAGTGTTCTTCACCAATTGGATAAAAACGCCTTCTTTAAAGCCTCGCAATACTGCCAAAATCATGCAGCTACTCGTTCCGCACCTAGCCGCACTCGTTACCAATCTGTAGTTTGTTGAAATCTAAATAACGGCCACTTGTTTCCTCCACCGGTGTTTTTAGGGACAGCGTAATTTTCATTTTCTCTTGCCCGTAGATCTTAAATCCATTGTTGTAACCATGGAATCGGTTTCTCAACACTTAGTGATTTTTCAACCTACACGGACAAACTTGACCCGCCAAAAATCTGTCGGCTCACTTTGTCTTGCCATAAGTAGCTTCGATGGCTCACAATTTTTACTGACCCACCCAATGTTGTTACCATTCATAGATCTAGCAATCTTGGTTGAGATGCATTTTTAAGCCGCCAAACCTTCATGCCTTTCGGCAGCTTCCTAAGCCACCGCCATGTCGAAGACTCCATCCACTTGCAACTAGGTAAAGTCGGGTGTGACTGAAGAGTCTCTCAAGGATTTCGTCACTATGGGGGTTCTGTTGGCTCAGGACATTATTCACTGGTGGGTTCCAGGAAATGAGACCACCCCTAAACCCAAAGATGGGGAGGTCATTGTTTTCACAGACCATCTTCTTCGGGGTTTCTCTCCGCCCGGGTCAAAGTTGTCCCATGACGTCTTACACGCTTTCAATTTGCACCCCCAAGACATTGGCCCAAACTCTGTCACCAACATGTGCCAATTCCAGACCTTCTGTGAAGCCTATCTTCAAGAGGAACCATCTGTTGATTTGTTCAAGGAATACTTTTATGTCAACCGCCAAACTAAAATGGCAAACGGGTTAAGTCTTGAGCTCGGGGGCGTAACTCTTCAGAGACGGAGAGACATACTTTTCCCAGCAGTGATCCTACCAAGTCATCCCAAAGAGTGGAACAAGACTTGGTTCTATTGCCAAGACACTTCACCAGAGGGGGAGAACCCACTGCCCGGTTACCGTTCTTACCGTCTCAACACAGATACAGAACTTCCAGATCGGATGTCAACCGCCGGACGTGCTCAATATGCCTCCAACTTCTCTAAAGACAGGGCCCTATTAGCCAATGGATTGACGGGTGTCGATCTAACCTGCTGCTGGGTCTCCTGGAGGATTCTGCTGTTAAGCCGTTGTGGCGCCTTGATGTGTCAGTATACTGGTAAAGTGTATGACCGTCAATGTTTCAATAAGACCCCTTTAATAGATCAGGACCTCAATGCCATCGTCAAATGTTTGCTAGGGGGAAACATTAGCCGCCTACAGGAAGACTAGCTTGAGCCCCTTCTCTGCTCTTAACCCGGCTTCGGATGTAAGTTATTCAATCTTAGCCCTCATCCATTCTTTTTTAACTTCATACCTTATTAACCCTTTCCTGCTGATATGCTTTGTCCCTTGTAGGCCGACTCCTCATTCTGGAAGAAACAATTGCCATCAACTCTTAAGAAGAAGAACAAGCTCCCAAAGGCCTCAAAACCTAAGGCATCGACTCGCAAGAGAAAAGACTCAACTGAAGAATTATTTGATTTAGAAGATTCAGAGGTATAACTTGACTACCTTGGCCTTCTATTTATGCAAGTTATTGATGACAACCACTCACAGGAAGAAGCTAAAACAAGCCATCCTAGCATTGCCGAGGTAACCATTATCTCCTGTGACTCGGATCTTTCACCAATAAAGAAAATACGGCGGGCTGTACGAAAGATAAAGAGTTCCCGTCCTTTTGCTTACCTGAGTCGTAACTTTCTTTTGAAGAAACAACAAGATGATAGCAGACGTCAAACTTGGAGTGCCGGCTCTGGAGATCTTTTAGCTGGCTTACCAAATGAACCGACTCCTCGAAAACAGCGCACAGAGGTACTTCCTTGTCTTGATCTTGTCTTGCTTGGACACTATTTTGCAGATTACTAATTGATTTAACAATTCTAACTTTTCCAGGATTCACCTCCTTCTGGCGATTCAACCGCCTCAAAGCTGTGTCCTTTTATTATTAACCCGGGGTAAGCGTTTCTATGCCCCGAAAAGTGCTTAATATCTCATACCTTATCATGACATATCCAATATTGCCTTTGCTCACACGGATCAAGCCAATTGAAGGAAGGGGGGCGGGTCATCCGCAATTCCTGGTGTCTAAGCCCAGAGATCCCAACACCCAATATTCCTGACTCTCATACTGAGCCTTCTGAAATAGCCAAAGATGCCCCTGAAGAGGTTCCTCCACAGGCTGAGCCGACTGCCATGGACAACGAGGTTCCTGAAGCCCATCCAGATTCTGCTCCTAAGCAGCCCAACCCCCGGCCGTCAGCTGAACACATGACTTCTCATGAAGAGGTCTCTATCACAGGGGCTGCTTACAAACCTCCAGTTCCCTCGCATGCCCTATCCAAGCATATCAAACAAGACGAGGCAGCTCCCTCGAAGGAAGAAAAGACTCCATTTGAACTTTCAAACTTGGAGAAACTTACTGTTGACGAACTGCATAGTGGTTATTTGAGCCGTGTGTTTGCGAGTCGAGACATGGAGGCCAGCCTGGTCGCCATGATGAAGAAGAAAAAACAAGGTACTGATCTTATCTTGTCTCTTCATATATATATACTTATGCAGCCCCCAAGAGCCGATTGACTTTTTCAAAGGTCAGTTGGGTCTTCCATTCATGTAGCAATTTTTCATTAAATCACCATGTAGCTCCCAAGGGCGGGTCATTACCTATGTAATGAGCCGGCACTCAAGAATAGCTAAAGAACCAAGTGTAGCCCCCAAGGACCGGGTCATTACCTAAGTAATGAGCCGGCACTCAATCATAGATTAAGCGCCAATTGTATCCCCCAAGGGCCGGGTCATTACCTAACTAATGAGACGACACTCAACCATAGATTAAGCGCCAATTGTAGCCCCCATGCGCCAGGTCATTGCCTAAGTAATGAGCTGGCACTCAACCATAGATTAAGCGCCAATTGTAGCCCCCAAGGGCCGGGTCATTACCTAAGTAATGAACCGGCTCTATAAGAAAGAGCTGAGATACATTAGCCCCCAAGTGTCAAGGAAATTGCTTGCAATCTGCTTGGGACTTAGATATTGTACCAAATTTTGATATAAACTGTATGAACCGGATTGTCGTCTTAAAACCGATAACCTTTGTTTGTGTAGGAATCCTTGACTGGTACTGAATCAGCTGTGGAAGACCTTAAAAAGAGTTTGGCTTTGTAGCAAACGGGTCGGGCAGAGGGTGAAGCCAAATACCAGATTGCCTTGACCGAGGTAGATGTACTCAAGGCTGAGCTTAAAACTGTCAAGAAATCTACTGAAGAAATCCAATCTGCCCTGGCTAAGCATGCTGAAGATGCAGAGGGCCGGCTCAAAGCGGCGACTGATGAACTGAACACTTTGAAGGGCCACATCTCTCACATGATTGGCGCTGTCTTTGGTAAGCATTCACCTTTTTCTTTAAAAAAATACTTTGTTGAAAATCCATTCCGACGGCTTATAAATTCTTGACTTACCTGTAGGTGCACGGAGCCGCCAATTGTCAAACAATAGCCTGATGAAGCTCAAGGCCCTATACACCTTAACAGAACAGTTATACGTCGGGTCTCTAATTACCATCAAAGACATCATGACTGAGAAGGGTGTACGGAAATTCATGAAGGGTGTGCTGGAGACCATGTCTACCATCCCTATGTAGGTGGAGGAACTAAGGAGATCAGCTGCCCACAAGGGAGCAATTGCTGCTTTGAGCCAGTCGCTGGCTTCTACTCCGGAGCTTACCCCAGATGAAATGATGCAGGGCTTTCCTCAACTGAAGGACGACGGCTCAGAATTTACAGAAGCAGATTACTCTCGCTGTCATAAAGCTTCTCGGGTTCTTGCAAGTCCGCTTGGTGCAGAGGCTGACCTATCAGTGTACTAGGCGGCTTATTCCGAAGATGACAAGCGGATTCGAGGCCCCACTTTTCAAGCAAAGAGCCTGATTCCTCAACGCCGTAAGCACTTCTTCGCTCCTGATGTTGACCCATCTCAAATCATGCACGATGAAGCTATGTTTGCAGCCTTGACCAATTGCAATTGGGATGTGGACAATATCCAGATCGAGGAAACCGAAGACCCGACGCAGGATGACCCAGCGTTGAGTTAAAAGAAAAAAGTTTGCATTATGTAACCCGACCTTGTTTAATTCACCGGGTTAAGATTTGTCAGAGAACTTGAAGTCTTCAATGGTTGGGGCTTTTCAATAGCCTTGTAATAGTTGTAGAAAACTCCACACTACATGTTCTTGCACTTTTGATGTTATACTTGAAAGCTCTGCTGGGGGCTCTACAAACTCGTCTGTTGACATATGAGCACTTTGACTGTTTTGACTCGCCTGGCGGCTTATACTCCATGGGCCAAGCCAGAATTTTTCGAAAACCTTATCATGAGAGTATCCACAAGTACAAATCATTGTATGTCTAATCCTTTAAGCCAGCTTTAAAGGCACCGTAGGAAAAGATAACTTGTTTTTCCTTTCTTTTATGAAAACATTTTGTCTCCGAGGAAACAAGGCGGAAAGCCTAGAAAGCTTGTAAATCGGGCCTCATGTGACATAAATCTGTCATTTAAACCCTAGCAAGTTCAGGGTCTTTAAAAGATTGTCATTGCTAAGAGTATGAACATGCCACATAGCGGAGGGGTTACGATAGACAAGACGACTTTGTCCTTGCTCGCTGTAAGCTGGCTCTCTCGTGACAAAAGCCGTCGTTTAAACCTTGACAAGTTCAGTGTCTTCATGCGAGAATAACTTAAAAAAGTTCAGGGTCTCTTATCAAGAATAACTGTCAAGAGTTCGGCATGTCACATGGCGGAGTAGCAAGTTGCAAACAGGCAGGTTTAACTCAGACATGACGGAAAGCCGGGTCAAGAGGGTAAATAAGCTTAACCCATAGGGTTGAAAGCCCCCAAATGCACAAATTAAGGATCAGGTCCTTTCCATGTAACTTGTGGCACATAAAGCCTGTCCAAGAGGGTTTAAAAAAGCCCAAGTGACCAAATTAAGGATCAACTCCTTTGTATGACATTTTGAATGTGCAGAAAACTGCTGAGGCCCCTAATCATGGGGATGCCAACTTTATTATATCATAAAATAAGGTTTGTACAATGACATGGATATGTACATTGATGAGAGCCGGCTGGCGGCTTAAGTATAGTATTGCCGAAGGCGAGCAATATTCCATGGCCTCTTGGTCTCTTCACCAGAATTGCAAGACTTGTCACTCTCCCGTATGTCCATGAGATAATAAGATCCATTGTTGAGATTTCTGCTATTCACAAACGGTCCTTCCCAGGAAGGAGATAAGTTGTGCATATCTAACTGGTCTTGAATCAACCGGAGTACTAAGTCGCCTTCTTGGAACGTCTGGGTCTTGACCCTGCGACTATGATAGCGACGCATGTATTGCTGATAAATCGCCGATCGAGTTGCTGCAAGATCCCACTCTTCATCCAATGCATCCAAAGCATCCTGACGTGCCGCCTTATTGTCAGTCTCCACATAAGCCGCCACTCTGGGCGAGTCATGGCGAATATCGTTGGGGAGAATAACTTCTGCGCCATAGACCATGAAGAAAGGCATAAATCCTGTAGACCTATTGGGTGTGGTTCTTATGCTCCAAACAACAAACGGTAACTCCTCCACCCAACAACCTGGCGTGCACTCCAAAGGAACCATAAGCCGGGGCTTTATACCTCTCAAAATTTCCTGGTTAGCATGCTCAGCTTGACCATTAGACTATGTGTGATCTACCGAGGATACATCAAGACAGATATGCTCCTCATCACATAACTCCTTCATAGCCCCCTTGGAGAGATTTGTGCCATTATGAGTGATGATACTATGTGGATAGCCAATACGAAAGATCAACTTTTTGATGAACCGAACCACTTTTGCAGCGTCACACTTACTAACCGGCTCAGCCTCAATCCACTTAGTAAACTTATCAATCGCCACTAAGAGGTGGGTCTTCTTATCTTTAGACCTCTTAAAAGGTCCTACCATATCAAGCCCCTAGACTGCAAATGGCCAGGTGATTGGTATCATCCATAGTTCTTGAGCCGACATGTGGGCACTAATACGTCTCCAATGTATCTATAATTTTTGCTTGTTTCATGCTGCTATATTATCATTCTTGGATGTTTTACAATCATTTTACCATAACTTTATATTATTTTTAGGACTAACCTATTAACCTATAGCTTAATGCCAGTTCCTGTTTTCTCCGTGTTTTTGGGTTTTACAGAAAAGGAATATCAAACGGAGTCCAACCAGAATAAAAATTGACGGTGGTTTTTTTGGACTAGAAGAGACCCATGGAGCATCGGAGTTGGGCCAGAAGACCCACGAAGTAGTCAGAAGCCTCGGGGGCGCGGCCACACCCTGGGTGCACTCTGCAGGCTTGTGACTCCCTCGTGGCCCATCCTGACTTATTTCCACCGCCATAAATTCCTATAAATACCAAAAACCCCAATGCAGAACATAGATTGGGAGTTCCGCCGCCGCAAACCTCAAGAGCCACGAAAAACCATTTGGGAGCCCGTTTCGACACCCTACTGGAGGGGGAAACCATCACCGGAGGCCATCTTCATTGTCCCGGTGTTCTCCATGACGAGGAGGGAGTAGTTCACCCTTGAGGCTGAGGGTATGTACCAGTAGCTGTGTGTTTGATCTCTCTCTCTCTCTCTCTCGTGTTCTTGAGATGGCGCGATCTTGATGTACTGCAAGCTTTGTTGATATAGATTGCATCATATGGAGTTTTCCCCTCTCTATCTTGTTGTGATGAATTGAGTTTTCCTATCAGATTGAGTCTTTAAGGATTTGAGAACACTTGATATATGTCTTGCGATGGTATATCCGTGGTGACAATGGGATGTTCTATTGATCCACTTGAGGTATGTTTTGGTGATCAACTTGCGGGTTCCGTGACCTTGGGAATCTATGCATAGGGGTTGGCACACGTTCTTGTGTTGACGTTCCGGTAGAAACTTTGGGGCACTCTTTCAAGTTCTTTGTGTTAAACTGAACATGATGAATCTAAAATTATGTGGTGCATATCGTATAATCAAGCCCACGGGTACTTGTGGTGACATTAGGGTTTTGGTTGATGTGTATCTTAAGGTGTTATTTTAGTACGAAATCTAGGGCTTTTTGTGACACTTATAGGGACAGCTCATAAGATTGATCAGAAAAGATAACTTTGAGGTGGTTTCGAACCCTACAATAATTTCTTCGTTAATTCTCTTCTATTTGTAACTTTGGAGTGAACTCTTTGTCGCATGAGAGGTATTTACATATGATTCAACTATGCCAATATTGTTGAGAGAAATTGCACTAGTGAAAGTATGGACCCTAGGCCTTGTTTCCAAGCATTTATACAACGTTTTGCTCGCTGTTTACTATTTGTTACCTTGCTGTTTTTATATTTTCATATTACAAAAAACTATATCTACCATCCATATTACACTTGTATCACCATCTCTTCATCGAACTATACAATTTACCATTGTATTGGGTGTGTTGGGGGACACAAGAGACTCTTTGTTATTTGGTTGCAAGATTGTTTGAGAGAGACCATCTTCATCCTACGCCTCCCACGGATTGATAAACCTTAGGTCATCCACTTGAGGGAAAATTGCCGCTGTCCTACAAAACTCTACGCTTGGAGGCCCAACATGAGTCTACAAGAAGAAGGTTGTGTAGTAGACATCAGGCACGTCGCCTAAATTTGTAACACCCATCACACTTACTGACCAAATCTTCTGCATCTTTACATGTTGTTAACCAGTAGAAACTATGGCGGAAAGCCTTGGCCACCAATGACTTTCACCCAGCGTGATGACCACAATCACTAGCATGAATTTCTTGCAAGATCTCATGGTCCTCATCGTGAGAAACACAGCGCTGAAAAACACCAGTCACACTGTGTCGATGCAACTCACCGTTGTTAATGATCATAGACTTAGACCGCGTTGTGATCTGTCATGCCAGAGTCTCGTCTTGGGGTAGCTCACCATGGGTTAAATACGCCAGATACGACAACATCCAATTAGGTATTGCATGGAGATCTGCCACCAATTGCCCTTTTGGGTCAGGTACAACCAAGTCCTCCTCCGATGGTAACTTGACCGACGGGTGATGCAACACGTCCAAGAACATATTAGGTGGCACCGGCTTATGCTGAGATCCCAGCCTGGACAACGCGGTAGCCTCCTCGTTCTTGTGCCGATCAATGTGATCCACCTGATAACCTTTGAAATGGCCAGCAATAATATCAACCGCCTAGAGGTAAGCCGCCATACAAGGGTCCCTTGAGTCCCATGTACCAAAGACTTGCTGAGCTACTAGCTCTGAGTCGCCAAGACATCTGACCTGACTCAAGTTCATCTCCTTGGACACAGGGAGCCCATGAAGCAAAGCCTCACATTCTGCTGCATTATTAGTACAAGGAAACATTATCCTTAAAACATAACAGAACTTGTCATCTCGTGGGGAAGTTAAAACAACTCCCGCCCCCGAGCCTTCCAATTGCCTGGATCCATCAAAGTGAATCCTCCAGTATGTGTTGTCCGGCTTCTCCTCAGGCGATTGAATTTCTATACAATCATTTATGAAATCCACCAAGGCTTGAGACTTGATAGCCGTACGAGGCACATACTTAAAATTAAGGGGCCCAAGCTCTAGTTACCACATAGCAATCCTACCAGTGGCTTCTCTATTTTGGATGATATCTCCCAATAGGTTTGAGCTAACCACTATGATCTGTTGTCCAAGGAAATAATGCTTCAACTTGCGGTTTGCCATGATTACCCCATAGATCAATTTCTACCAATGTGGGTATCTTTGCTTGGATTCTATCAATACCTCCCTGATGTAGTAAACTGGCTGCTAGACAGGATACTGTTTCCCTGCCTCCTTACGCTCCACAACAATCGTGGCACTGACTGCCCTGTTATTAGCCGCCACGTATAAGAGCACAGGTTCTTTCTCAATCGGAGCAGCCAAGACCGGCAACTCAGCTAACTGCTTCTTGAGCGCCTCAAGTGCCTCATCCGCAGCCTTGCTGTAGACAAAGTCATCCGTCTTTTTCATCATCTGATATAGATGAATAGCTTTCTTGCCCAGGCGGCTTCTGAACCGGCTTAGTGCAGCAATACGACCTTCCAGGTGTTGAACATCATTGATGCACGCCGACTTAGACAAAGAAGTAATAGCCTTTATCTTCGCTAGGTTAGCTTCAATGCCACGCTCAGAGACTAAAACCCCCAAGAGCTTGCCTGCAGGTACAATGAAAACACACTTTGCCGGGTTAAGCATCATCTTGTAGACCCACAAATTGTCAAAGGTTTCCTTCAAATCATCCAGCATAGTTTCCTTCTGTTGGAAATATGCCCCAGAGGCAATAAATAAAATGTTTATTATTATATTTCCTTTTTAATGATAATTGTTTATTATCCATGCTATAATTGTATTGGTTGGAAACACATTACATGTGTGGATAAATAGACAACACTTTGTCCCTAGTATGCCTCTAGCGAACTAGCTCGTTGATCAAAGATGGTCAAGGTTTCCTAGACATTGACATGTGATGTCATTTGATAACGGGATCACATCATTAGGAGAATGATGGGATCGACAAGACCCAAACTATAAACGTAGCATATGCTCGTGTCAGTTTATTGCTAAAGTTTTCTGCATGTCAAGTATATTTTCCTATGACCATGAGATAATGCAACTCATCAACATCGGAGGAGTGCCTTGTGTGTATCAAACGTTGCAACGTAACTGGGCGACTATAAAGGTGCTCTACAGGTATCTTCGAGGGTGTCTGTTGGGTTGGCATGGATCAAGACTGGGATTTGTTACTCCGTGTGACGGAGAGGTATCTCAGGGCCCACTCGGTAATACAACATCACAATAAGCCTTGCAAGCAATGTGACTAAGTGTTAGACATGGGATCTTGTATTATAGAACGAGTAAAGATACTTGCTAGTAACGAGGTTGAACTAGGTATGGAGATACCGACGATCGAATCTCGGGCAAGTAACATACCGAAGAACCAAGGGAACGTCATACGGGATTAACTGAATCCTTGACATAGAGGTTCGACCGATAAATATCTTCGTAGAATATGTAGGAACCAATATGGGCATCCAGGTCCCGCTATTGGTTATTGACCGTAGAGGTGTCTCGGTCATGTCTACATAGTTCTCGAACCCGCAGGGTCTGCACACTTAAGGTTTGGTGACGTTTCGGTACTATAGAGTTATGCATGGTGGTTACCGAAGGTTGTTCGGAGTCCTGGATGAGATCCCGAACGTCACAAGGAGCTCCAGAATGGTCCGGAGGTAAAGATTGATATATAAGAAGTCCTGTTTTGGTTGCCAGAAAAGTTTCAGACTCATCGATAGTGTACCGGGAGTGCCGGTAGTGTACCCGGGGACCATCGGGAGGGGTATTTCGACCCAAGAGGCTAAATGGGCTGTGGGAGAGTGAATACCAGCCCTTAGTGGGATGATGGAATTTCCACACAAGGCCCATGCAACTGGGAAGAAAAGCCTAAAGAGAAAAAGGTGGAAAAAGGCAAAAAAGACCAAATAAGGAAGGAGTCCTAGTCCTACTAGGATTGGAGGAGGATTCCTCCTCTCCTCCCTTCGGCCGAAGCCTAGATAGCTTGGCCCTTGGGCCAAGCCTCCTCCTATCTTCCTCTTATATATACTAGAGGTTTTAGGGTTTTGGCACAAGATTTTCAGCCACATGCAACCCTACCCTCTAGTTCGTAGTTTCTCCTCTAGATCGGTTTCAGCTGTGCTTAGGCGAAGCCCTGCTAAGATTACTACACCACCATCACCGCAGCGCCATCATGCTGCGAGAGAACTCATCTACCTCTCCACTCCCTCTTGCTGGTTCAAGAAGGCGGAGATCGTCATCAAGCTGTACGTGTGCTCAACGCGGAGGTGCCGTCCGTTCGGTACTTGATCGGGATGGATCGTGATTGGATCACGGGATGCTCGGTGATTTGGATCGCGAAGACGTTTAACTACATCAACCGCGTTTCTTAACGCTTCCCTCTTAGCGATCTACAAAGGTACGTAGATCCACTCTCCCTCTCGTAGATGCTCATCACCATGGATAGATCTTGCGTGTGCGTAGGAATTTTTTTGTTTTCCATGCAACGTTCCCCAACAGTGGTATCAGAGCTAGGTCTATGTGTAGATGAGATCTCGAGTAGAACACAAAGAGTTTGTGGGTGTTGATGCTTAGATTTCTTCCTCCCTTGGTCGTGTTTTGGTTCAGCAGTATTGTGGGATGAAGCGGCCTAGACCAACCTTACTCGTACGCTTATGAGAGACCGGTTCCATCATCTGACGTGTAACCTCGTTGCACAAAGATGGCTGCCGAGTGCCTGTTTCTCCTACTTTAGTTGGATCAGATTCGACAAAGGCGGTCCTTGAGAAGGTTGAAAAGCAACTTTTGTATGACCGTTGTGGTTTATGCGTAGGTGAGAATTTTTCTTGCGGGGGAGAGCAAATGGGTCAATCAGACACGACTTGTTAAGAACCATGTAATGCACACACATACTCCACGTGTCATTCTTCTTGAGTACCAACACCGGGTTGGTGAGCCACTCCGGGTGAAAAATTTCAAATATGAATCCTGCTGCCAAGAGCCGGGCCACCTCTTCTCCAATTGCTTTCCGCCTCTCCTCATTGAATCGACGTAGGAACTGCTTGACTTGTTTAAACTTAGGATCCACATTAAGGTGTTGTTCAGTGAATTCTCTCGGTACACCTGGCATGTCTGAAGGCTTCCATGCAAAGATGTCCCGGTTATCATAGATGGATTCGATGAGCGCACTTTCCTATTTGGGATCCATATTATCCCCGATGGTGAAGTATTCCGATGAGTCGCCCGACGAGTCCACTAACTTGGTATCTTCTACCACAAACATGAGGAGCAGCTCAGATCCCGTGTTAGGCTTCTTTAACGGGGTCATATATTCCGGGTCAACATTTTCCTTATAAAACTTGAGCTCTGCCTCAACACAACTTGATTCTGCATATGCCGCATCACCTTCCTCGCACTCAGCAACCGTCTTCCGATCACCATGCATAGTGATCGTCCCGTTTAATCTGGGCATCTTGAGCTGTAATTAGACGTAGCAGGGTCTAGCCATGAACTTGGCGTAAGCCGGTCGTCCAAACAGGGCATGGTATGGGATCTTGATCTTGACCACTTCAAACCACAAATATTCTACCCTGTAATTGAATTCATAACCAGAAGCTACCTCCTAAGAAAACTTTCCCACTTGATAAGCCGACTTCCCACGCACCATGCCAAGAAAAACTGTTGAAGAAGGTTTAAGATCCTTGTCAAGCAATTCATCTGATAGAAAGTGTGATAATACAGGATGTTGATGATGCTGCCACCATCCATAAGTACTTTGGTGAACACATATCCTCCCACTTGGGGGGAGACGACCAAGGCCAATTGCCCTGGGTTATCCACACGCGGTGGAAGATCCTCCCTACTCCAAGTTATGCCATACTCAGAGCACTTCAAATATTGTGGGAGAGCCGACATGGCTGCATTAACCGCTCGCTTGCACAACTTCCGGACCTGCTTATCAAGGCTGGTTGTAAAAACATGGTACTGCCCTCCATTAAGCTGCTTAGGGTTACTCTGATATCCGCCATGGTTTCTGACCTCCACCACCGGACTGTTGGTTATTACCCCCATGGTTTCTTTGGCCCTGATGGCATGAGCCTGAGCCGCCCAAATCAAAGCCAGACCCAGAAGGACCGGATCCTGACCCACTGGATGGTCCGCCGCCGCCGCCTTGATTTTGGTTACCGCTGTAATTTTCATACTCGCGCATGATCCAATAATCCCTCCAAGCATGAGTAGAAGGCTGATCTGGACGGCTGTGTTTCGGGCAAGGAGCACTCAGTATCGCCTCCATGTTTGCGGGCTTGCATTTAAAAGGCGGCATGCCATTATCCTGGCCATGGTTATTCCCTGTATTGGTACTAGCCACTAAGTCTAACACACCTTCCTGGTGTTTCCGCTTTCTGCCCTTGCCATTATTGTTGTTTCCTCCCCCTTTTTGCGATTGACCATTGCCATTTTTATTCTTCTTGCCTCAGGCCGATTTATCATCATCGGACCCACAGTCCTTCGTGTTATCAGAGTCCGCATACTTGGTGAGAGCCTCCATGAGTTCCCCCATGTCTTGGCATGTGCATTTGAGCCGGCCAAGCTTCTGCTTCAAAGGAGTGAAGTGGCAAATTTTCACCAGAATTAAGACTGCTTGTGATGCCGTAATGTTATCAGAAGAATGGATGATGGTTGAGACCCACCGGACCCAATGATGAGCCGACTCGTCCTCACGCTGCACACAATGATCCAAATCCACAATCGTCATCGGCTGCTTGCACGTTCCCTAGAATTTTTTGATGAACTTCAATTTTAACTCGGCCCAGGAGTTAATGGTGTTGGGTGGCAAACCGTTCAACCATGTGCGAGCCATCCCTTCCAGCATCATGATGAAATACTTGGCAGATACTGCTTCACTAACATCCACCATCTCCATGGCCAATTCAAAACTCTCAATCCAAGCTTCTAGAGGCAGGTCAGCAGCATAATTGGGCACCTTGCGAGGACCCTTGAATCCTTTTGACAAGCGCTCGTTTCGCAAATCCGGCGCTAAGCATGACACTCCCACAGCCTTAGAAGATAATCTAGCACTTACCGACACAGAAGGTGCAACTGTGGGTTGCTGATAAGCCGCCACAGCTGCTAGAGTCACCATTAATGACCCACAACTACAGGGGATCTATCGTAGTCCTTTCGATAAGTAAGAGTGTCGAACCCAATGAGGAACAGAAGGAAATTTCAAGCGGTTCTCAGTAAGGTATTCTCTGCAAGCACTGAAATTATCGGTAACAGATAGTTTTGTGATAAGATAATTTGTAACGGGTAGCAAGCAACAATTGTTACAATGCTGCAGCAAGGTGGCCCAATCCTTTTTATAGAAAAGGATAAGCCTGTACAAACTCTTATATAAAGCAAAGCGCTCCCAAGGACACATGGGAATTTATGTCAAGCTAGTTTTCATCATGCTCATTTGATTCGCGTTCGCTACTTTGATAATTTGATATTTGGGTGGACCGGTTCTTGGGTGCTGTCCTTACTTGGAAAATCCTTCCACTTATGATTAACCCCTCCTTCAAGCATCCGCAACTCTGAAAGAAGAATTAAGATATATCTAACCATAGCATGAAACATGTGGATCCAAATCAGCCCCTTACGAAGCAACGCATAAACTAGGGTTTAAGCTTCTATCACTCTAGCAACCCATCATCTACTTATTACTTCCCAATGCCTTCTTCTAGGCCCAAACCATGGTGAAGTGTTATGTAGTCGATGTTCACATAACACCACTAGAGGAGAGACAACATACATCTCATCAAAATATCGAACGAATACCAAATTCACATGATTACTTATAACAAGACTTATCCCATGTCCTCAAGAACAAACATATCTATTCACAAAGCATATTCATGTTCATAATAAGAGGAGTATAAGTGATGGTCAAGGCTCTGAACATATAATCTTCCACCAAGTAAATCAACTAGCATCAACTACAAGGAGTAATCAACACTACTAGAAACCCACATGTACCAATCTGAGGTTTTGAGACAAAGATCGGATACAAGAACTAGGGTTTGGAGAGGAGATTGTACTGATGAAGATGTTGCTGGAGATTGACCCCCTCTCGATGAGAGGATCGTTGGTGATGACGATGGCTTTGATTTCCCCCTCCCACAGGGAAGTTTCACCGGCAGGATCGCCCTGCCAGAGCTCTAGATTGGTTCTTCCCAAGTTCCGCCTCGAGACGGCGGCGCTTCGTCTCGAAAGCTCTGATATGATTTTTTCCAGGACAAAACCCTCAATATAGAACAAGATGAGAACTGGAGGGCTGCCAGGTGGGCTACAAGCCCCAGGGGCGCGACCAGGGGGGTGTCCGCGCCTAGCAGGCTTGTGGCTCCCTAGTGGGCCCCCTAATGTATTTCTTTTGCCCAGTATTTTTATATATTCCAAACTAATTCTCCGTAGATTTTCAGGACTTTTGGCGTTGTGCAGAATAGGTATC
This sequence comes from Hordeum marinum, assembly GCA_022496015.1. Lineage (NCBI taxonomy): Eukaryota > Viridiplantae > Streptophyta > Magnoliopsida > Poales > Poaceae > Hordeum > Hordeum marinum. The sequence continues at coordinate 476,338,832 of CM039678.1, forward strand.
TTAGATTTGCTCCTTTTCCAGTCCAGAACTCCAACTGCCGGCATTCTCCCTCTTCCTGTAGACCTTGTAAAATAAGAGAGAAAAGGCATAAGTATTGTACCAAAATGCTCAATAACAGCCCATAATGCAATAAATATCACTATAAACTCATGGTGCAAAATGGACGTATCAACTCCCCCAAGCTTAGACCTCGCTTGTCCTCAAGCGGAAGCCGAAATCAATAAATATGCCCACGTGTTTAGAGATAGAGGTGTCGATAAAATAAAATACCGACATGAAGGCATCATGATCATCTTTGGAACAGCAACATATATTGACATATAATTTCTTATGATAAAGTAATAATTCATTCACAATGGCAAAGTATGAATCAAGAACTCTATTGAGAACTGACAAACTATGATCTCAGTCATTGAAGCAATGCCAATTTATCATAACGTAGGAAAGCATCAATATAAGAGCTTGTAAAGGAAACCCACATACTCAATCATCTTTTAGTATTTCACAATTGCTAACACTCACGAGGTACCTATGAGTTCAAAGATTCAATCAGACACAGAGAAAGATAGGGGCTTATAGTGTTGCCTCCCAACTATTTCCTCAAGGGTAATGTCAAAAGTAATAACTCATGCTCATCCACTTTCGAGTGGATATATGTGCCTAGATCATTCCCCAACACGTGACACTTGCCAGAAGATAAAGGCGAAAATAGCGAAGGTGATGGAGATCACCACGACTCTTGCATAAAGGTAAGTACTAGAAAATAAAAGTAACAGATAGGCCCTTCGCAGAGGGAGCAGAGGTTGTCATGCGCTTTTATAATTGGTTGCACAATCTCTTAATGCAAAAGAACGTCACTTTATATTGCCCCTTGTCATAGAGAACTTTATTATGCAGTCTGTTGCTTTTATTTGTTCACTATCACAAGTTCGTATAAAGTTTATTTTCCTCACACTAATAGATCACACATATTTAGAGAGCATTTTTTATTGCTTGCAGCGATGACAACTTACTTGAAGGATCTTATTCTATCCTTAGGTAGGTATGGTGGACTCTCATGGAAAAACTAGGTTAAGGGTGTTTGGATTCACAAGTAGCATCTCTTCTTGGTGCGGAAGTTTTGGCTGATATGAGGTGGAAGCAAGCGACACATGTTGAGGGATCTATAACAATATAACTTCTATTCGGAAATAAGCAAACATAAACCATTATGTTGTCTTCCTTGTCAAACATCAACTTCTTAACATATAATATTTTAATGAGTGCTCACAATCATAAAAGATGTCCAAGATAATATATTTATATGTGAACCTCTCTTTCTTTATTACTTTCTGTTAATTGCCACGATGACTAACAACTATGTTTGTCAACCCACAACAGGTTTCAGTCGACATACTTTTTATATGTGAAGTCATCACTCCCCATAAGATTTTCATCTGTACTCTTTGCTTTTGTTCTACACTTCTTTCTACTTTATCTTTCTCAAGATTAAGATCATACCAAACAAGCAAAGCCCTCAACTAAAAAGCACTTTTTAATATATAACTCACGGACTTGATTACATAGGAGGAATCATAAAGCAAAGAGTCAAAGCTAGATCACACGAAAACTTTATTCTACTAGATCAAGATATAACCAAAAGGATTGAACTAAGAAAATATGATGAAAATAAAAATAAAAATAAAAATAAAAACAAAATATGTGATGGTGATACGATACCGGGGCACCTCCCCCAAGCTTGGCACAAGACAAGGGGAGTGCCCATACCCATGTGTTTAGTTGTTTTGCTTCGGAGGTGATGATGTGGGAGTTGTTGTTGAGGTTGGAAGCTTGTCCTCCATCTTCCAAGGCATAGACACACCATCATACAAGGATGAACGAGTCTCCGGAATCCTCAAATCTGCAGCCAAACTCATTCTCCTAAATCTGTATTCGAACTCACTGTTTTGGTTTTGCAGGTCGTAGATCTGAGCTTGGAGGTGCTCGATTATCTCATAAAGCTTGAAGATGTGATCCACAACGTCCTTGGTGTCTAGCTTATGTTTATGGGTAAACTCTATGATCATCATCTGATTAGCATTGAGTCCCTGTTCCACCATCGCTTGGCACTTGAAGACCTGCTGCTCCATTGCTTCGAGCCTTGTCTCCATGCTTCCGGTTTTCTTTGGCCCCTCCACATCACGGATGTGCAGCACCCCCTCATGCAACTCAATGGTTTGAGGGTGTTGCAGCACCTCCGCAAGGTAGGGGATGATGACCTTCTCGGAGAACTTGTCCTTCGAAACACTTGGGGACGCCATGTTGATCTAAGTCTACTACAGAAACAGCTCAAAAAGAAAACGGGAGGTATTGTCGTGATACGAGAATAAAAACCTTCGGGAGATTATATAATGAATTTTTACCGACCCAAAGGAGTATGCCATAAGAAAACAGAGTCCAGGTGGTGCACGAGGTGGCCACAAGCCCTATGGGTGCGGCAAGGGGGTGGTCGCGCCCAGCAGGCTTGTCGCCTCCTCATGCACTATTCGGACTACTTTAAATTTTCCTAATTTTTTAAATATTCCAAAACAGATAAAATGTGCCATTGAAAAAGTTTTGGAGTCTTTTTGCCTACCGTACCACATACCTATTCCTTTTCGGAGTCTTAAACGTTCTGGTAAGTATCCCGAGTGTACTCCTCCGGAGTTATGGTATTGATGATATTGGTTTCAACATTTATGGGAGTACCTGAGATATAATGTTTGATTCTTTGACCGTTCACCACCTTCGGGTTTGTGCCTTCGGCGTTGTTAATCTTGATGGCACCAGAACATTATACCTCTTCGATGACGCAAGGACCTTCCCATTTAGAGAGAAGTTTTCCTACAAAACATCTTAAACGAGAATTGTATAGCAAGACATGATCACCTACATTACATTCACGCTTTTGTAGCCTTCTATCATGTCATCTCTTAACCTTTTCTTTAAACAACTTAGCATTCTCATAGGCTTGGGTTCTCCATTCATCAAGTGAGCTAATGTCAAATAACCTCTTCCCACCAGCAAGTTTGAAATCATAATTGAGCTCTTTGATTGCCCAATAAGACTTATGTTCTAGCTCTAGAGGTAAGTGACATGCTTTACCATAAACCATCTTATAAGGAGACATACCCATAGGGTTTTTGGAAGCTGTTCTATAAGCCCACAATGCATCATCGAGTTTCTTAGACCAATTCTTCCTAGATCTATTAACAGTCTTATGCAAAATCATTTTAATCTCTCTATTGCTCAATTCTACTTGACCACTAGACTGAGGATGATAAGGAGATGCAACTCTATGATTAACATCATATTTAGCGGGCAATTTACGGAAAGCATCATGAATAAAATGTGAACCACCATCAGTCATCAAATATCTAGGGACTCCAAATCTAGGGAAAATAACTTCTTTAAGAATTTTAATAGAAGTGTTATGATCAGCGTTACTAGTTGGAATAGCTTCTACCCACTTAGTGACATAATCAATAGCAACTAGAATATGAGTATACCTGTTAAATTGTGGAAAAGGCCCCATATAATCAAAGGCCCAAACATCAAATGGTTCGATAACAAGAGAGTAATTCATAGGCATTTCCTGACGTCTACTAATATTACCAATTCTTTGACATTCGTCGCAGGATAAGACAAACTTACAACCATCCTTAAAGAGAGTAGGCCAATAAAACCTAGATTGTGGTACCTTGTGTGCGGTTCTATCTCCAGCGTGATGTCCTCCGTAGGCTTCAGAGTGACACTTGCGTAAGATCTGTTTCTGTTCATGCTCAGGTACACAATGTCTAATATTACCATCAAATCCTTCTTTATGAGGATGTGGGTCATCCCAAAAGTAATGCCTTAAATCATACAAGAACTTCTTCTTTTGTTGGTATGTGAAACTAGGAGGTATAAATTTAGCAACAATGTAATTGGCGTAATCAGCATACCAAGGAGCATTATGTGAAATATTCACGATAGCTAATTGTTCATCAAGAAATCTATCATCAATAGGTAGTGGGTCATCAAGAACATTTTCTAACCTCAACAACTTATCTGCCACATGGTTATTAGCACTGTTTCTATCAATGATATGCAAATCAAGTTCTTGTAGCAGAAGGACCCACCTAATAAGTCTAGGTTTAGCATCTTTCTTCTCCATAAGGTACTTAATAGCAGCATGATCGGTGTGAACATTTACTTTGGAATCAACAATATAAGGTCTAAATTTATCACAAGCAAACACAACTACTAATAATTCCTTTTCGGTAGTAGCATAGTTTCTTTGAGCACTGTCTAGAGTTTTACTAGCATAATTGATAACATTTAATTTCTTATCAACACTTTGTCCTAGAACAGCACCAACAGCATAATCACTAGCATCAGACATAATTTCAAAAGGTAGGTTCCAGTCGGGTGGTTGAACAACAGGTGCGGTAATCAAGGCATTCTTAAGAATTTCAAATGCTTCTACACAATCATCATCAAAAACAAATGAAACATCTTTTTGCAAAAGTTTTGCGAGAGGCCTAGAAATCTTAGATAAATCTTTGATAAACCTCCTATAGAAACCAGCATGACCAAGGAAACTTCTTATACCTTTGATATCTGTAGGGCACGACATTTTTTCACTAGCATCAACTTTAGCTTTATCAACTTGAATACCTCTTTCGGAGATCTTCTGCCCCAAAACAATACCTTAATTAACCATAAAGTGGCACTTTTCCCGATTCAAGACAATATTAGTTTCTTCACATCTCTGCAAAACTCGATCAAGGTTGCTCAAACAATCATCAAATGAAGTTCCGTAAACGGAAAAATCATCCATGAAAACCTCAAGAATCTTTTCACAAAAGTCAGAGAAAATAGCCATCATACATCTTTGAAAGGTAGAAGGTGCATTGCATAAACCAAAAGGCATATGACTATAAGCGAAGGTACCGAAAGGGGAAGTAAAAGTTGTTTTTTTTATCCTGGCTTGATACCGGTATTTGAGAGAAACCTGAGTAACCATGTAGAAAGCAAAAATGAGTAGGTTTGGATAATATTTCTAGCATTTTATCAATAAAAGGTAAAGGTTAATGATCTTTCTTAGTAGCTTTATTTAATTTCCTAAAATCAGTTACCATTCTATAATCTGTAACAATTCTTTGTGCGGTCAATTCATTTTTATCATTAGGAACAACGGTAATACCTCCCTTCTTAGGGACACAATGGACGGACTAACCCATCTACTATCAGCAACATGATAAATTATACCTGCCTCTAGAAGCTTTAGTATTTATTTTCTTATCACTTCTTTCATCTTAGGGTTCAATCGTCGTTGGTGATCAATAACTGGTTTGGCATCAGGCTCCATATTAATTTTATGCTGGCATAGAGTGGGAGTAATGCCCTTAAGATCATTAAGAGTATAAACAATAGCAGCATGGTGCTTCCTTAGAGTTTTCAATAATCTCTTTTCTTCATGGTCTGAAAGGTTAGCACTAATAATAACAGGATATATCTCCTTTTCATCAAGATAAGCATCTTTCAACGTATCGGGTAATTGCTTGAGCTCGAACACGGGATCACCCTTGGGTGGAGGAGGTCCCCCAAGTATTTCAACAGGTAAGTTGTGTTTCAAAATAGGCAGCTGCTCAAAGAAAATTTCATCTATTTCATTCCTCTCATTCATATCCATATCATTTTCATGGTCTAGCAAATATTGTTCTAAGGGATCAGTAGGAGGCACAACAATAGAAGCGAGACCAATAATTTCATCTTTACTAGGCAATTCCTGGTCATGGGATTGTCTACGAAATTTAGAGAAATTAAACTCATGAGACACATCCCCAAAGCTCACAGTAACTATTTCTTTCCCAGAATCAATCTTAGCATTAATAGTATTCAAGAAGGGTCTGCCAAATATAATGGGACAAAAATTATCTTGTGGGGAACCAAGAACAAGAAAATCAGTAGGATACTTTATTTTCCCACACAAGACTTCAACATCTCTAACAATCTCTATCGGTGAAATAGTGTCTCTATTAGCGAGCTTAACAGTAACATTGATATCGTCTAGTTCAACTGGTGCAATATGATGCATGATTTATTTGTATAAGGAATGGGTAATTGCACTTATGCTGGCACCCATATCACATAAGCCATGATAACAATGATCTGCTATTTTAATCGAAACAACAGGCATGCCAATAACTGGACTATGTTTATGCTTAGTACCAGGTCTAGCAATTCTAGCATCTTCATCATAGAAATGAATAACATGCCCATCAATATTATCAACCAAGGGATCTTTAACCATAGCAATACTAGGTTCAACTTTGATTTGTTCAGGGGGTGTGGGTGTTCTAATACAACTCTTACAAACCACAGTTGAAGCTTTAGCATGTTCCTTTATCCTAACAGGGAAAGGTGGTTTCTCAATGTAAGTAGTAGGGATAACATGATCAACATTGTAAGTAATAATTTTATCTTCAACTTTAATATATTCCATTAGTTTCAGTTCAATGGGAGAATGATATTTAAACCACTTCACCTTAGGGAGATCAACATGAGTAGCAAAAGATTCATAGAAAGAAGCTACTATCTCAGAGTCAAGTCCATATTTAATGCTAAATTCACGAAAGCATTGATGTCCATGAAGGATTTAACACAATCAAACTTAAGATTTATACCTGACTCCTTACCTTCGTCGAGTTCCCAATCTTCAGACTTGTGTTTAATTCTTTCCAATATATCCCATTTGAATTCAATATCTTCCTTCATAAAAGAACCGGCACAAGAAGTATCGAGCATGGATTGATCATTGCGAGAAAGCCGAGCATAAAAATTCTGAATAATAATTTCTCTCAAGAGCTCATGATTGGGGCATGAATATAACATTGACTTAAGCCTCCCCCAAGCTTGAGAGATTCTTTCTCCTTTAGGAGGCCAAAAATTATAAATATAATTCCGATCACGATGAACTAGATGCATAGGATAGAACTTCTGATGAAATTCCATTTTTAGTTGGTTGTAGCTCCATGATCCAATATCATCACATAGCCTATACCATGTCAATGCCTTCTCCTTAAAAGATAAAGGAAAGACCTTCTTCTTGGCGTGATCCTCGGGCAGACCTGCAAGCTTAAATAATCCACAAATTTCATCCACATAGATTAGATGCAAATCAGGATGTAGTGTTCCATCTCCTAAATAAGGATTAGCTAGAAGTTTCTCTATCATACCGAAAGGAATTTCATAATAAATATTTTCAGTAGGTTCAGTAGGTTTAGGGAAAACTCTTTGTGTTTATGGTCGAGGTGAAGATACCACGAACAAGCCCCTCAAAGGATTACTTTCCATAGTAACAAGTGACAGTAAATTCCAGCACACTATATAAATTTTTCCTTACCAATTTGCACTCACCAAAGGCGCTTCACTCCCCGGCAACAACACCAGAAAAGAGACTTCATGACCCACAAGTATAGGGGATATATCGTAGTACTTTTTAGAAGTAAGAGTATTGAACCCAACGAGGAGCAGAAGGAAATGACAAGCGGTTCTCAGTAAGGTATTCTCTGCAAGCACTGAAATTATCGGTAACAGATAGTTTTGTGATAAGACAATTTGTAACGGGTAGCAAGTAACAATTGTAACAACGGTGCATCAAGGTACCCTAATCCTTTTTATAGCAAAGGATAAGCCTAGATAAACTCTTATATAAAGCAAAGCACTCCCGAGGACACATGGGAATTTATGTCGAGCTAGTTTTCATCATGCTCATTTGATTCACGTTTGCTACTTTGATAATTTGATATGTGTGTGGACCGGTGCTTGGGTGTTTTCCTTACTTGGACAAGCCTCCCACTTATGATTAACCCCTCCCACAAGAATCCGCAACTACGAAAGAAGAATTAAGATAAATCTAACCATAGCATGAAACATGTGTATCCAAATCAGCCCCTTACGAAGTAACACATAAACTAGGGTTTAAGCTTCTGTCACTCTAGCAACCCATAATGTGCTTATTTCTTCCCAATGCCTTCCTCTAGTCCCAAACAATGGTGAAGTTTTAAGTAGTCGATGTTCACATAACACCACTAGAGGAGAGACAACATACATCTCATCAAAATATCGAACGAATACCAAATTCACATGATTACATATAACAAGACTTATCCCATGTCCTCAAGAACAAACATAACTACTCACAAAGCATATTCATGTTCATAATTAGAGGAGTATAAGTGATGATCAAGGATCTGAACATATAATCTTCCACCAAGTAAACCAACTAGCATCAACTACAAGGAGTAATCAACACTATTAGCAACCCACCAATCTGAGGTTTTGAGAAAAAGATCGGATACAAGAGATGAACTGGGGTTTGGAGAGGAGATGGTGCTGATGAAGATATTGTTGAAGATTAACACCCTCTCAATGAGAGGATCGTTGATGATGATGATGGCTTTGATTTACCCCTCCTGGAGGGAAGTTTCGCCGGCAGGAATGCCCTGCCGGAGCTCTAGATTGGTTATGCCCAAGTTCCGCCTCGAGATGGTGGCACTTCATCCCGAAAGCTCTGATATGATTTTTTCCAGGACGAAACTCTCAATATAGAAGAAGATGGGCACCGGAGGGCTGCCAAGTGGGCCACCAGCCCCAGGAGCGAGGCGAGGGGGTGGCCGTGCCCAGCAGGCTTGTGGCTCCTTGGTGGGCCCCCTGATGTATTTCTTTCGTCCAATATTTTTTATATATTCCAAAATAATTCTCTGTAGATTTTCAGGACTTTTGGAGTTGTGTAGAATAGGTATCTCAGATTTGCTCCTTTTCCAGTCCAGAACTCCAGCCACCGGCATTCTCCCTCTTCATGTAGACCTTGTAAAATAAGAGAGAAAAGGCATAATTATTGTACCAAAATGCGTAATAACAACCCAAAATGCAATAAATATCAATATAAAATCATGATGCAAAATGGAAATATCAACCGCCTCTCGCTGGGCTCTTGCCCTATCCACCAATGGTTGAGCATCAAGAGCGAGTCGATCATCTCTCGACGTGTTTTGATGTCGATCACTGCTAGAAACCACCGGCGACTCATAACGCTGGCTATAGAAGTGGCTTGGGATAGGGCTTGAGTGCACGCGACTCTGGCTATAGGTATATTTCTCATGCTGGGCCACCGCCGTCTACGGGTATCCAATGGCATTCCGCACTTCGTCTATGAAAGGCGCCTCATCGGGGATGGGGACTGTATAGAGCCTGGTTTCCGCTGCCACCATGTTCTTTTCCAGGTGAAAATAACGACCCACCGGCATCACAAAAGACTGTGATGGGGTCTGGTTCCGACGGGGAGGGTCTGGCTGCTGACGCTAAACCGTTGCTCGGCTTCCAGGTACTTCTAGCATTTGGGTTACGGTCAAAGGCATATTCCATCCCGTCCCTGGCGTGTGAAAAAGATTTCTGGCTTCATATTGATCCGGCAACCGGGATTGATGCCTCATCCGGTGAACCGCCTCCACGGAATGCTGCTCTAACTCTAGGAGAAAAGCATCTTCCCTAAGGTGCTCTGACTTAGCATCCATCTGATCTTTCAACACATTGATTTCCTTTTGGACTCCAGCCATCTGGTCCTTCAACCTTGTGATCCCCATGTTACGGCCCGCTTGGTTTTCAGCAGTGACCTCGGTTTCCATCAGAGTTGTAAGTTCGTTCATCAGATCCAGAAGAACTTGAGCCAGCAGCCTGTCGGCTCCAGATCCGGTCGCACGGGCGGCTATGCTACCAGGGGCTGGTGCTGAACCTGCCATGAAAATGGCAGCGCGATTCAGCGGCTCATAATCCTCCGGCTCATGGTATTCTGACTCGGGGTTATGCTCGACATAGACTGCAAGCCCGCCATTGTGAAGCTGATAGATTGATTCCATCTCTCCACTCGAAGAACCATCCTCTGAGAAGATGAGGGTTTCCCCTCGCGATATGGAACCTTCAAGCTCCATGCCTTGGGTAAAGTAGACAAAGACATGCTTCCTGCCTGGGTTAACACGGGTGGGTTGCACGTGCCAAGCAATCTCGATGAGGTCGGTGTAGATGTCCGGCCCGGGTTTAGATCTGCCGATCTTGCTGATGAAGACGTAAATTCCTCCAAAGTGGACCCGGTGCCCGTACTCGATTGAGTCGACCTCGGAACCCCAGCTGGCGTCGTCGATGTAGAGCCTGCCGTGGCAACTCTTGGTCATCCTGCCAACAACATATCCCTCGATACTTGGGAGAGAGACCTTCTAGAACTCCACACCACCGAGCGCTAGCTCCACGGTGGGTGCCAACTGTCGTGGTTTTGTCACGACAGATGTCCTCATGAAAGGACTCAGGTTCGAGGCCATCACTAAGGCAGTGAGCTCGAAGGGGTTGGTCGGAATCGAGAGACAAGGGTTACCCAGGTTTGGCCCCTCGAAAGGAGGTAAAAGCCTATGTCCGGTTGTGTGTTGTATTGATTGGGTATCGATTAGAAAGGAGCGAGTTCACTTGACCTAGCTATCGATGAGTTGTTTCATGGCCTAAGCCGCCCAGGTAACCCGCCATTATATACACGGGTCAAGGCCCTGAGCTCACAAGAGTCCAGGCTGGCTTACACTTGATAACCGACCTCGCCTCTAACTATACATGCCTTATCTAACAAGTCGCCCCCGGCGGCTCAAGCCTGCCGGGTTACATCATGTCTTCTGGCTCTGGGCCTTCTAGCCCACTGATTACGTTTACTCCTGAAGTTTTCATAAGTCACCAACCGAATGATCCGGCCCCACCTAGGCAGGTCTCACCCTGGGGTTATATCCCCAACAACACTTGTGCCTCAAAGTGGCACCATGTTCTTCATATAGAGAGTGTCATGTTTTATCACTTTCATATGCTAGTGAACTTTTTTCATTATTAGAACTTGGATTGTATATTCCGATGACGGGCATCCTCAAAAGCCTGAGGTGTTCATGAGAAAGCAAGTTGGATGCACACCCACTTACCTTGAGTTGAGCTTTCATACACTTATAGCTCTAGTGCATCACGTTGCATGGCAATCCCTACTCCTCAAATTGATATCTATCATTGGGCATCTCCATAGCCTGTTGAGACGCCTAGTTGATGTGAGACTTTCTTCTCCACCTTTTGCCCCTTTGTTATCTACCACCATATGTTGGAAAAGTAGACCCGAGGGTCGTAGGTTTCACTAGTGGCTTCTCTCATGAGTATACCACATGGTGGGTGAACAAATTACTGTTGGGCAATTGATAGAAGATCAAATAGTCATGACGATATCCATGCAATGATAATTATATGGGCATCATGTCCAAGATAAGTAGACGGAAATGATTCTGCATCTACTTCTATTACTGCACACATCGACTACTATCCAGCATGCATCCAGTGTATTAAGTTCATGAGAAAACAGAGTAATGCAATAAGAACGGTGACATGATGAAGACAAGATCTATTCATCTAGAAATAGACCCCATCTTTTTATCCTTAATGGCAATGATACATGCGTGTATTGTTGCCCTTTCTCTCACTGGGAAACAACACCGCAAGATCGAACCCATCACAAAGCACTTCTTCCCATGGCAAGACAAATCGATCTAGTTGGCCTAACTAAACCAAAGATTCGAAGAACAAATACGAGGCTATAAGTAACAATGCAAATAAGAGATCAAACAAGACTCAAATCATATGCATGGATAGAAACTGGTGATGAAATCAAAATTCATTGGATCCGAACAAACACACCGCAAAAGTCATTACAACAAATAGATCTCCAAGAGACCATTGTATGGTGGACTAGTCACACATCATCGGAGAGGCACCTATGAGGAAGATGAACCCCTCCGTGATGGTGTTAGATTGGATCTCGAGGTTCTGGAACTTGCGGCGGATGGAATCGTGTTTCGTCGACTCCCCTAGAGGTTTTGGATTTTCTGAGAATTTATAGGCTCAATAGTCAGTTGAGGGGGTGCCCGAGGTGCCCACCCTCAACCAGGCCGCGCTAGGGGCCTCTCACGCGCCCTGGTGGAGGGTGGCCACCCTGGGCACCCTCTTGTGGTGTTGTTGGTCCCATATGCTTCCTTCTGGTCCATAAAAATCCACAAAAATCCCCGCAGCGTTTGGGCTCCATTTGGTACTGATTTTCTGTGAAGTAAAAAACAAGCAAACACAACAACTGGCACTTTTGCACTATGTCAATAGGTTAGTCCAAAAAATGATATAAAGTTGCAATAAAATGATTGTAAAACATCCAAGAATGATAATATAACAGCATGGAACAAGCAAAAATTATAGATACATTGGAGACGTATCAGCACCCCCAAGCTTAATTCCTACTCGTCCTCGAGTAGGTAAATGATAAAAACATAATTTTTGATGTGGAATGCTGCCTATCATGCTCATCACATATTATTTTCTTTATACGTGGACATTTGGACGTTTCATACGGTTCAAAGAAATAGTCTAGTATTGACATGAAAACTTTAATACTCAAGCATATCAACAAGCAACCATGTCTTTCAAAATATTAACGCTAAAGCAAGTTATCCCTAGACCATCATGCTCAATCATTGATCCATTCACAATACACACTCAAATATGAGCTACACCTAATGCTCAAGTATGATCATAGTGCCCCCTAGTTGGTGATGACACATACAAATTTGCTTGGAATGGCATGGAAATACCGTATATAGGTAGGTATGGTGGACTCATAAGGCAAAACTTAGTTTAAGGATTTTGGATGCACAAGTAATATTTCTACTTAGTACAAGTGAAGGCTAGCAAGAGATCGAGAAGCATCCAACCAAGAAACGAAAAATGTACCATAAGTGGTATGTAATTTCGTAGCACAACTATTAAATTTCATGCTTGCATAGGGAATCACAAACCTTAACACCAATACTCTTACTAAACATCATTACTCACGAACATAACTCACATATCACTATTGTCCAGTCTCAAAACTATTACAAAGAATCAAGTTTAATTTGTCCAGTGATCTTCATGAAAGTTTTTATAATATCCCTCTTGAATATCTATCACTTTGGGACTAGTTTCATATATTGCAATTGCTTTTGACAAGCTCACATGGATATAAGTGAAGAACATTAGCATACAAGTTTCATCTCTCAAGATAATATAAGTGGAGCATGAGAGGATTTCTTCAAAATTAATAACTATCAAATTAATACAAGTGAAGCATTAGAGCATTTCTTTAAACATGTAAAAGCACACCATGCTCAAAAAGATATAAGTGAAGCATGCCCCTAGCTAGGCATAACACATAGATTAGAGTATTGTCATCCTTAGTTTGCACTCCATAGAAGGCCCTCATGATTGATTCATATGATGAATTAATTCTTGTTCTAGGTAAGTGTTCCATACCCTTTCTAATGGGAAACTAAAACTTAATATTGCCTTCTTTCATGTCAATCACCACACCTATAGTGCGTAAAACGGTCTACCATGTATGATAGGACAAGACAGATTGCAATAAATATCAAGAACAATAAAATCAATGGGAACATAATTAATATTTGCAATAATAAGAACATCATTAATTCTTCCCAAAGGCTTTTTAATAGTAGAATCGGCCAAGTGCAAATTAAGAGAACATTCTTCAATATTGGTAAGACCAAGCACATCACATAGAGATTTTGGAATTGTGGAAACACTAGTACCCAAATCACACAAAGCAAAACATTCATAGTTTTTAATCTTGACTTTAATGGTAGGTTCCCAGTCATCATGTAATTTTGTAGGAATTGAAATCTCTAACTCCAACTTTTCTTCTAAGGATTTCATGATGGCATCAACAATGTGTTTAGTAAAGCTTTATTTTGTTCATAAGCATGGGGTGAATTTATTATAAATTGCAACAAATAAATACAATCAACCAAGGAGCAACTCTCATAATCAAAGTCCTTGTAATAAACAATAGTGGGCACATCACTAGTTAAAGTTTTGACCTCTCCAAACCCACCTTTATCAAAATTTTCAGCAAGATTTTCACCCTCCAAATCATTAGGATGCCCTATAGCTAAAGTTGACTCTTCTTTAGTCTCTATCATCAATTTTAACATTACTCAACAAGGAATCAATAGAGCAAACACCAATCATTTTAAGATCGTCATCATTGTTATGGAAGTAATTGCTAGAAAACGCCTTTTCTAAAAATTCTCTTTTAGCTCTAAGCATAGCGGCTATTTTATTACTTTCATCCATAGAAACATACAAATCCTTAATTTATTCATTTATATTAGGTGGAAAAGCATGCAACTTGAGATTTTTGACATCACTGGAAATTCTATCAATGTTTCTAGACATATCATCAATCTTATTCAAGTTTTCTTCTATCGTAGTATTGAAAGAATTTTGAGCATTGAGAAATTATTTAACAATATTATCAAGATCAGAGGTGTTCCTATTATTATTATAAAAATTGCCATATGAATTACCATAATTATTAGAGGAATTTCCAGGAAAAGGCCTATGATTAAAATGACCTCTATAAGCATCGTTATTGAAGTTGTTTCGCGAGATGAAATTCACATCTACGAAATCACTATTTTGTGCAATCAAAGTAGAAAAAGGAATATCATTAATATCGAGAGGAAAATTTTTACTAGAAACCAACTTCATAAGAGCATCAACTTTTTCACTCAATGTACTAATTTCTTCTATCGAATTAACCTTTTTACTAGTAGGTGCTATTTCGATATGCCATTGTGAATAATTTGCCATGATATTATCTAACAGTTTGGTAGATTCACCCAAAGTAATTCCCATAAAAGTACCACCCACGGTGGAATCTAAAAGATTTCTAGACACAAAATTCAACCCCGCATAAAAATTTTGTATGATCATCCAAAGATTTAAACCATGAGTAGGACAATTTCTTAGCATGAACGCCATTCTTTCCCAAGATTGTGCAACATCTTCATGCTCAAGTTGCTTAAAATTCATGATTCAAGTTCTAAGGGAAATAATTTTGGCGGGTGGATAATACTTAGTAATAAAAGCGTCCTTGCACTTATCCCAAGAATCGATACTATTGCGAGGCAATGAAGAAAACCAAATTTGTGCATGATCCCGCAAGGAAAAAAGGAAACAATTTCAGCTTCACAATATCATTCTCCACATCTTTTTTCTTTTGCATGTCACATAATTCCATGAAGGTATTTAGATGGGACGCGACATCCTCATTAGCAGTACCGGAAAATTGATCTTTCATGACAAGATTTAACAAAGCGACATTAATATCACAAGACTCCGCACTAGTGGCGGGAGGAGCAATAGGAGTTCTAATAAAAGCATTATTATTGGTATTGGAAAAATCACACAAGTTGTGTTTTGTTGAGTCATCGTGACTATGGAAACAAGATTGCAAGCAAACAAGAGATGTGATGAGAGAAAGGCAAACGAAAAAGAGAGGGTGAATAAAATGGCAAATTTGTGAAGTGGGGGAGAGGAAAACGAGAGGAAAATGGAAAATAATGTAAATTGCAAGGAGATGAGGTTTGTTATTAGGAACCTGGTAGATGAGATTGCTTTCTCCCCAGCAACAGCGCTAGAAATTCCTTTGACGTGGCTTGGGACATCGTCGGTAGCTTCCCAAAGAAGGGATGATGCAACACAACGATGGTAAGTATTTCCCTCAGTTTATGAAACCAAGGTATCAATTCGTAGAGGAAGATCACACACCCACGTAAACAACACCTGCACACAAACAACAAATACTTACAACCCGACGCGAAAGAGAGGTTGTCACGCTCTCTACGGTAATAAGATAGATTAGGTAATGATAGTTTTTGCTAATAGATCTCGCAAGAACACAAAGTCAAATAAATAAACAAAAAGTGCAGAAAGGTATTTTTGTTTTTTGGATGAATAGATCTGAAAACAAAAGATGCAAATAGTAGATTAGAAAGCAATATGTTGGAAAAGTAGACCCGGGGGCCGTATGTTTCATTAGTGGATTCTCTCATGAGTATATCACATGGTGGGTGAACAAATTACTGTTGGGAATTGATAGAAGATCAAATAATCGTGACGATATCCAGGCAATGATCATTATATAGGCATCACGTCCAAGATAAGTAGTCTGAAATGATTCTGCGTCTACTTCTATTACTCCACATATCGACCGCTATCTAGCATGCATCTACTGTATTAAGTTCATGAGAAAACGGAGTAATGCAATAAGAACGGTGACATGATGTAGACAAGATCTATTCATGTAGGAATAGACCCGATTTTTTACCCTAAATGGCAATGATACATGTGTGTCTTACTGCCCTTTCTGTCACTGGGAAAGAACAACGCAAGGTCGAACCCATCACAAAGCACCTCTTCCCATGGCAAGAAAAATCGACCTAGTTAGCCTAACTAAACCAAATATTCAAAGAAGAAATACGAGGCTATAAGTAATCATGTAAATAAGAAAACAAAGAAGACTCAAATCACATTCATGGATAGAAACTGATGATGAACTCAAAATTCATCGAATACCAACAAACACACCGCAAAAGTCATTACATCAACTAGATCTCCAAGAGACCATTGTGTTGAGAAACATAGATAGAGAGGAAGCCATGTAGCTACTTCCTATAGACCCGTAGGTCTATGGTGGACTACTCACGCATCATCGGAGAGGCACCTATGAGGAAAATGAACCCCTCCATGATGGTGTTAGATTAGATCTCGAGGTTCTGGAACTTGCGGTGGCTGGAATTGTGTTTCGTCGGCTCCCCTAGGATTTTTCGATTTTCTAGGAATTTATAGGCTCGATAGTAGGTTGAGGGGGTGCTTGAGGTGCCCACCCTCTACAAGGCCACGCTAAGGGCCTCTAGCACGCTCTGGTGGAGGGTGGCCACCCTAGGCCCCCTCTTCTGGTGTTGTTTGGTCCATCTGCTTCCTTCTAGCCCATAAAAATCCACAGAAATCCCCACAGCATTTGGGCTCCGTTTGGTACTGATTTTCTACGAAGTAAAAAACAAGGAAAAACAACAACTGGCACATTGGCACTATGTCAATAGGTTAGTCCCAAAAAATGATACAAAGTTGCTATAAAATGATTGTAAAACATCCAACATTGATAATATAAGGACATAGAACAAGCAAAAATTATAGATACATTGGAGACATATCATCCACCCTTATACCATGTGCATGGTTTGCACTCATGTATTGCGTGAAGAATAAGATGTTGATGCTCTTTGAAAAAGTACGATCCAATTGCCTGACTTGGACACAGTGATGCTTGACATTTGTACTAATGTGGTGAAGACGGAGCCATTCCTTATTAGTATGTTAAAATTAATGGGGGTAAACATTCTTTGAGGATCATATATTCTGAAAAATCGATGATTGTGTTCCCTGTGCTTGTAAATATTACTATGTAGATGTTTGTTAATTCATCGTTTATCAATAACTATACATGCAAAATATTACATATTGGGTAGCATGCCACATCAAAAATTCTGTTTTTATCATTTACCTACTTGAGGATGAGCAGGAATTAAGCTTGGGGGTGCTGATACGTCTCTAATGTATCTATAATTTCTTATCGTACCATGTTATAATATTATCATTCTAGGATACTTTTTGAGTATTTATTTACCAATTTATATTACTTTTGAGAACTAATCTATTGATCCAGTACCCAGTGCCAGTTCCTGTTTTTTCCGTGTTTTTGCTTTTTCAGGTTTATAGTACCAATCATCAAAGTCCAATTGCCATAAAACTTTTTTTATGATTTTTCCGGAACAAAATAAGACCTGGAAGCTTCAGGAGAAGAACGCAGGCCGCACGAGGGAGGCACAATCCAACAAGGCGTGCCCAGGGGGTGGCCGCGCCCTGATGGCTTGTCCCTCCCTGGTGGGTCCCCCAATGCGGTTCTCTAGCTTATGAATTCTAATATATCCCAAAAATTCTAGAGGGTATCCCGAAACACTTTCTCCACTGCCCGATCTCAAATAGAGGCCTTCTTCGGTACTTTGCCGAAGGGGGAATCGATCATGGAGGGCCTCTACATTATCCTTGCTACCTCCATGGTGATGTGTGAGTACTTCACCACAGACCTATGGGTACATAGTTAGTACCTAGATGGCTCTCTCTCTCCCTCTCTCTGTTCAATACAATGATCACCGCATCTTCGCTTTGATCTATCTAATGTAATTCTTTTGTGCGGTGCGTTTGTTGGGATCCGATGAATTGCGGTTTTATGTTCAGATTATTCATGATAAATATTTGAGTCTTCGCTAAAATCGTATTATGATTTTTAATGATTATTATAGCTTCATAAATCTCTCTGATCTATTGATTTACTTTGGCCAAGTAGATTGATCTTTCTCTAGTGAGAGGGGTGCGTTGTAATGGGTTCAACGTGATGGGTTTCTATATCCTAATGACAGAAGGGGACAAGATATGTCTTTGTCTTGCTTCCATTAAGGGTAAACAATGGTCTTTTTTATTCATATTGACCGAGTTTACTTTGTATACATCATGTCATCTTTCTCCAAGCATTACTCTATTTGTTATGTACTTAATACGTAGACAGGCAAGCATAAAAGCGCTCTTGAAGTCGAGTAATAGTAATAGGTGCAGGCAGGAGTCGGGCTATTTGCTTATGAATGTGATGCCTATATACACAAGGTCATTGCCATGAATATGAACATGATTATTCGCTTTTCTCTCAATTGCCCAAAAGTAATTTGTCTACCCACTCTATTCTTCCTATATAAGAGATGTCACTATAGAACACTACAGCCCCGAGGTCTATTCACTTGTAAATTTACAAAACACTTAAATGCCTTGCTGCCATTTACTATATTTTATTTATTTTGCAATTTCCAATTATCTACTATCATCTACGTGTCTCACTTGCTTGCAAATAAGGAGTCGAAGGGGATTGACAACCCTCTTGCCCGCGTTGGGTGCAAGTGTGTATTTCTTTGTGTGCAGTCACTGAAGATGGTGGTTGCGTGCTACTTCTATTGGATCGATAAACCTTGGTTATTAACTAGGAAATACTTCCTCCTTTTTGCTACAATTACTCATTCCTCTTCATGGAAAACCCAACGCAGATCACAGACATCAGCTGCACGTGGGGGCGTGTCCTGGCTGGTCCTCCTGCTAGATACGTGAGGTATACAAGCTCAGGAGAGCAGTTGTTTGCATGCGCATGCGCTAGTGCCAAATGAAGCCTGACTAAGAAAGTTGAGGCAATAGAGAGGAAGAGGAGGATGATAAGGAGGTTGGATTTACAATTGTTGTTGTTGCGTAGGGGGAGGAAGTGGTGTAGTGTTGTGCTGCTACTGGTGGTGGTGTGCAATGTTGTTTTGTTGTTGATTTGTTGTGTTGTTTTGTTTGCTGCCGAGTGCTATTGAAGGCTACTAATGTGAAGATGCTACTTCTGCGTGTAGCTGGTACGAAGATGGGCAAGCTGAGGCCATCGAGAAGCTCACTTTTTCCTCGGTGACTTGAACTTTGGGGCATCGTTCCTCGATAGGAAGTTGTTTAGAAGATTAACCTGTCGCTCACATACACCAAGCTAGAGGGGACTACCAGTTATGTAAGTTGGTCTCGGGGAGCATTGCTGGCTGTGAGATAGAAGGAGCTTGATGGACACTTGTTGGGTACCGTTGAAGAACCAGGAAACAAAGACTAGTGCCGAGGGAAACAGTTGGAAGGTCATCAACTCTATGCTTATTTGGTTTTGGTGGTTATTGAACTTGGTGGTGCTTACCATTAGATGCTCCGGGATATGCTATCCACATGTACTGAGATATGGAAGACTCTTCCACCTAGTACTCCGGCAAGGGCAATGTGATGATCATTGCTCAGATTGATGGCATAATTAGTTGGTTGCGCAAAGGTGACATGTCAGTGATAGCATATGTGGAAGAGCTATAGGATTTATGGCCAGACCATGGTAATTGTGATCCTTTGGAACGTTACAATGCGGCTTGCCCTGGTGCAACGACGTACTAAGCAAACAATTTTTACCCCCTCCAGTGACACAGTTTTGAACCGCCAACTTGCCTGTGTGGGTGATAGGGGTGGGTCCATCGCACACACTACCAGAAATTTTTGTGAATGGGGTGAGGGGGGTACATCCCACACAATTGAATATGGAAGCTGTGTGCAATTTGGATTAGCATCACACATGGTTATTTCCCAAAAATCATGAGTAATGCACGACTCATCGCACACATTTTAAAAACACCATGTATGATGTAAGTTCCATCACACACAATTGGATCTAGAAAATTATGCGCAAAGTGGGGGTCATTTCACATTTTTTCTACCCAAACCATGTCTGTAACATGTGATCTTAACGACTTGTTAATTACTCCTAAAATCAGCTAGACATCAATCATTACTATGATCACCTTTTCACACAAAAAAGTAACACAAAACATGCACATTCAAAATCCACTATATGCTTTCTTTTCAATAGGATGCTAACATAGACATATTTCAACCTTCGTCATATAGCATAGACAAGTGCAAACGTACTATCTCACATCACACAGCAGCCAACACAGGTAGCAATCACATCTAATTACGTCGTAAAGCTTCATCAGTCTCTTGTTCATAGATGACATCAACTTCCAAACCTTCTAATATTTCTTGTGGTATATCATCCTGAAAAACCAAGAGAAAAGTGTGACAAGGTCAAAAGAAGTACATGACTACTGACAACAGCAATTTGGTGCCCAGGCACATCCCCACCTATGATGACAAAAAAATCAGAACAAATACTAGAAAAAATTCAAAAATTCCATTTTTTGCATGGTAGATAATTTTGTGAGTGAGGTGCACTCCAAATTGCAAATCATTTGGACAAATAAGAAAAATTTGAGTAGTGTACCCTGTTGACTAATTTTCCATTTTGGAGAGGCTATAAGGTTGCTTTGATGGCAGGAAGGCATCCCTGCTCGACCAAACTTTCCTTCTTATTATGGTTGAGGCTATTGCAGCAGAAAGCATACATCAAGGTTGTGTAGGCTTCAACATTTACTGGGCACAAGGAATAGAGAGACCCCAAGTGTTGTTTTGCCTGTGGGGAGATTAGTCACCTGAAGTGGAACTGATCAACTCAGGGCTCGGGCAAGGGATATGACAGAGACAGGGAAGTGACAAGACATCTATTGCAGTAGTAGATACTCAGGAAAGTTAGGGGGGAAAAGGGCATGCATGGCAGTTGAAGGGGACACTATGACATCACAAGGCAAGGACGTAGATGATGTTTCCTATAGAAACTTATATAACTAGGCCTTCAATGGTGAAGGTAATATTTATAAGGCATCTCTTTCTATCAATGAGAATGATCCAGAATGAATTCTAAACTTTGGAATATCTAAGCATGCGGTAGGAAAATTGTGTGTGTTTGAGAGTCTTATAATAAGCATCCACGTATTATCAAGGGCACTATTTACAAAACAACCTATTGTAGGCATTGGCACCACTCTCTTAAACCATCTCTCCATCCTTAGTTTTAGATGTGCCAACTTTTCTTGCCAATTGGTATTATTGAGTGCTCTAATTGAGAATTGTCGTGTGACTCTTCACAAGTTCGAGTGCTTGATTCTGGAGCTATAGACTAGCCAGACGGTTGGGTATGGCACCAGACATAAGGGCTCGTTGTATGTGGACCAGGAAGTGCAACCGACCTTGGTGTGTGTCATGCCCATCGAAGACAAGGAGAAGAAGGCGATGTCCATCGCTATAGGACGAGTCATGTATATTTTGATAAGATGAGTAAAATATTTTCAGGTGTTATGTGTGTGATAGGCAAGGGCAAGTTAACATGTGATACTTGTGAATATGTTAAACACACAAGATCCTCATATATGAGTAAGGGGTGCAGGAGCATATCTCCTTTTATGCTTATTCATTTAGATGTATGGACTAGTCCAATGGTGTGATTGAATGGAATAAAGTATTTTGTTACCTTTATCGTATGACTTGGATTTATTTGATGTGTCACAAGGATGATGTGTTTAGCTATTTTTAGAACTCCATGTCTATGTGAAGATTAAATTTCCAGGTGATCGAGATAGACAATGCACAAAGTATGTGGACAACACCTATGGGGCCTTCTTGTCTGACCAAGATATTATAAATCAAACTTCATGTCCAGACACTACCCCTTCAGAATGTGCCCAAGTTATTGCAGAGTGAAACTGCTATGACACCCACCTGATCAACTGGACAACTTCGAGGATACTAGGCCTGAAATCTTCATGTGAGTTATTGTTTGGAGAAAATAATTTGTTGTTCCCTCAAAGTTGTTTGGTAATACTTAATTTTCACAGACAATAAGTTGTGTTTTTCTAGGCTATTCTTTTATTCATTAGTCAACAGGGTACACATGTGGATGTCCCTATGAGAAACATGTGTTTTTAGGTATGGATTTCACCTTCGAAGTCTGAGCCATTCCATGGTAAGCTGACATATCTCATTCTGTTGTTTGAATATCTTGACCATTTAGGTGGCGTTTTCTTTAGTAGCTATCCATGGTTAGGACAAGGATAGCCGCTTTTTTAGGGATACTAGTTCTTTGGTCATGAGGATAGGGTGGTTGAGGGAAGCCACCATTTTGTAATATTCAAATGAAAATTTGGTTGATGTTGTCGGCCAAAATCTGGCGGATATTTGACGTTGAGTGAGATGCTCTGGGTGAAGAACCTACTGAATGAGTTGAAAGTTTTGAGTAAGAAACCCTCGATAGTGTGGTGTGACAATCAAACAACTATAAGCATTACCAATAACCAATCAACATGATAGGAGAAAACATGTGAAAATAGATCACTTCTACATTGAGGATAATTTTGGTGTTGGAATCCTTAGCCTTACTCATGTCAATTGTGGACAACAAATTGCTTGCAAGAGCGACTTGGAACAAAGGACCGCAACTTGGCACTTGACTACCACCCATCTTGAGGGGAGTGGTGAACTAGTATGGGGCCTGACCCATCTACACTTTTCCTCATAAGGCCAATCCCATGGGGCTGACCTAGATGAGGAGGGGCCTGGCTGATGCCTTAATAGATGCGCCACCACACACATCCACAGAGCCATGGGTATGTCTCTCCCTCGACCAAGAGATTAGTTGCCTATACTTACAATAGCTTTTATGTTTTTTCGGTAAGCATCATCTATATTGTTATTCATTGATTAAGAAGCATTTACTTGCAGAAGAAAATGTACCTGACATGTTTGATCTTTGGTGGAGCACAAATGATGTAGAGCACCTATATGAAGCTTATAGAAGATGTGAAAATACCGAAGAGGTTTGTTTTTATGTTCGTCTTGTTGTCGAATGGTATTGCTTTTAGTAGGCAATTAGAAACCACTTATTTAGGAAAACCATAAACTAGAAATCCGGCCTAACAAAAACCACAAACTAGAAATTGGACCAAAGAAAAACATACTTTTAGCATATTGTTCACACTTGAGTACCCAAGAATTATGTTTTGTATCCCAGTTGTGTTGTCTAATGCGAAAAAAGTAGTAGTGTTATCAGAACATAAGAGCAACAAGCGCTCGAGTCATTCTCCCTTTTCAAAGATATGTACCTTATAAATTGTGGAAAAAATTGGTGATTCATTAGGTCATGGTGTTGAATAAATGTACCAACCATATGTGAAGCTAATGCATAATATTACACAGGGATCATTCACAAAGCGGAGTCCCAAAACTGTCCCACCCACTGCGAGACAAGCCCAAAGCTCCATGCAATCTTTAATGAAGTGTAATTGCGTGTGTCAACTAATAGTAGTAGCGGTCTGACATTTTATCCCTGCATTCCTTTAAGATGATTAAATGGTTGGATTTGCCACCCATATTGGTAGGCCCAACCAACAATATATCCAAAACCGCCCGGTTCATCTTGTTTAGTCAGGAGTTAAAGCCCACCCTGTTCAGCTGTTTGTCGGGTTAACAACACTAGTAGAATGCCCGTCCGTTGCGACGGGCCAAATACAAAAAAATGAATCAAACAGATAACTAGGTGACATGAGTGAAGTGCTTCGAGTATATATACGCTTTTTAACTTTTTCTTTAGCGGATATGTGAGAGCAACTATGCACCAGTCGTGTTAAAATTTTGTGATCATACTCTTCATTTACTTCATCTTCCTCCCTTTGTTCCCACTATCCCCATGGCCTATCCTCCGGCACTGGTCATGGCCGGCGCCGATGTCGTGCGCCACCTTGCCCGAGCAACCTTCTCCGTTGATCCATAGTTGCCCCTGACCGTCCCTCTATCCCCTCCACCTCTTCTAAAATTCCATGCCCGTTGTCATCTTCTTCCTCCCTGAAGAGAAAATATAAAAACGTGAAATGGATTCTTCTTCAACCAACAATGTCCATCCTCCTTCCGCGACACTCCCGCGAGCGTCCGGGAGGCCAACCCTAGCGCCTCCTCCTCCCTCCCATCCTCCTCCACCTCCCTGTTCGCATGCGGGCGAAGCCCGTGCCTCATCGGCGCCATCTCGGATCCGTCGTGTCCTCTCATGGGGGGTGCGATGCGGGCCGGAGCTCATCATCTGGGATGCGGCGCTAGATACCCGATGCGGCAGTGAGACAACTCTCCGGAACCTCGTGGGTCCTTTTGGAATTTTTAGGCTAGCCATTTTCTTACCCTTTTTGCTTCCTCTCTTTCTCTTATGTAATAGGATATATGTTCTACTCCCTCTGTCCCAAAATAAATGCCGTTGATTTAATAAAACTTTGTATTAAATCAACAACACTTATTTTGGGACGGAGTGAGTACTACGAGACACCAACAAAGTTTTGTGAGATGAACGCTCAAATTTTGTTTCATCTCTTACTAAGCTCAAGACTTTAGAGACAGTCCATAGGTTTCAAAATTATGTGATACTTGGGCTTCTTTCAGTTTCAACTCTAGATGAGCAAATTCAAATCAAACATCATAAAAAACCCATCTCTCTAGCAGATGGAACATAGCGCATCAATATATTACTTACGTGAAGCTCAATTGGCATGATGGATTTAACTTCTACGCCACCTTGAAATTGTAAACAAGATTAGTTCAAATTATGATCAGTATGGCATGCACACCTAGGGAATCAGGTGTCATTTTATTATTTTTGTATACTTCTCTTCATAGCTTTCCTTGAAAGTCTCACGTACTGCTTCTCAAACATATGTGTTGGGCAACCTGGAGGTACATATGATTGATTTCATTTGATGTTCTATACCAAGATCACTATATATGTCAGGCAATGCAATCTAAACCATGTCATGTTAACACATACAAATTTCTGATATCAGTTTCTATTCTGAATCAATTTTGACTAACACACAAGACCCCTTCTAAAGGTTCTGAATTTTTTCCTCTGTTGTGTTTGTACCTACACTAATCATGTAAACATAATAACATATACAACTTTTTATCTATTATAGGTCCAAACAGAACCCACATCGACAATCCTTTCTCTATAACTGAAGAATACTATTATTTTGACCTAGCCCATTTCAAATCCTTTGTAAAAATTAATCCTCTGACGGTTCACGTCCTTTGCAAAATCTAACCAGGAAAATTGGAACCAAGCTTATATATTTTGTGCCTGCGATTCAATAGTATTAATGAGTACATTCAGTTTTTTTGTTGCGTCGGAACAAAAGAAAGAACAGAGAAACAATACCTTGTTGATCTGAAAATAATCAAAATATACAACCCCCATTTGTTTAGTGTTTAACATGGAGGCAAAATACCTGTGATTTTTCTCATCTGATCTATGTCGCGCATTTAAAGAAAAGATTCAATAGGAAGGAAGCACCATTGTAAGTACAAGAAAATTTTGGCTGATCTCTTTCGGGGTTGTCTCCAATTTGTTTCTATGAAACCAATCCTGAGTGGACCTTGATGTAATTAGTATTGTCCTAATTTGTACTAATATTGCATAGGTAATGAATTACTTCTATCTCGCCCACAGTATGAACTATGGACAGCTAAAGCGCTGCACCATATACTTGTATTCATAATATGCCATTTTTTTATTTCCTTCTAGCTCCTGACTAATTTGAAGTATTCAAAGCAAAAAAATATTGATGTGACACCTTCCATTATGGTAGTCGGCATGATTGCAGTTCCGGTGGACATTGGGTGTTGTGATCTTGGGCCGAGAGAAATATGCTTCACGATCCGAGGCTAGCAACGGCGATGCCCATGGGCGCCATACCCTCCCTGGATGCGTTGTATTGGCCCTGATCCGAATCCTTTGCTCGTGCTCAGAGGAAACTCTTGGTCTGGCCTATGGACCGGATGATGACGACATCATGGTGTCGTTCCCTCCTTGGAGGCATTGTCTAGTTGCTCGAGGAGTTCCAATGGTGCGGCTAGGATCGGTGTCCTCTAGTTGCTCGACGATGGGCTTGGACCTTTGGGGCACAATGTAGTCTGTCACAAACGCTCTCTCGACTATGCCTTCTTTAGGTCCGCCCAGGCCCTGCCAACCATTTTCCGAATTCCTATTTATTCTTGAGGATCAGCCTTTGCTGGTACTCATGCAATTTATCTAGAGGACCAGGCTTGGTTATTAACCAAGATAAAATCCTGGTACTCATACATAATGGTTGTATGCATCCTTACTTGGTGCAGAGGCCGGGGAAGAGAAATTCTCCCCCATAATACAGAGCCTCGAGCTTAACACTCAATATGAGGGGGGGGGGCTATTTGGCGTATGTGATGATCATCTTGTCCATTGTTGAGGGTAACTATTGTTGAGGTAGACTGTGCTAGGGCGACTACACTAGCGACCGCGCAGGCGAATGTCGTGGCCGCGCTAGCGCAAGCCGCGACCGCGTTGGCGAATGCCGATGGCCCCTCACCCGGGCAACGACGGCGCGTGCTAGGATGGTTCTGGGCCCTTGTGGAAGACTCCGATGGGGTTTCCGATGATGATCTGGAACCGGAGGTGGCTTCGCCCACCCCGCCTGACAAGATCTGTGAGGCATTCCAGGTAGGTGAATCAGAGGAGGTTATCGCTAGTCCTCTGGACACGTTTGTTTCGTACGATGATCCAGCCAGGGGTGGGCTGCCGGAGACGGAGAGGGTGGAAGTAGTGCGGCGGCTAGTTCATCGCTGGACTTCAGCAACAGCGATACGACCTTGGATCGGACCACTTCCTATGGTGCGTCTACCAAAACCTACTCTAGATGATTTCATCGATGACTCTTCTTGGAGGGTGGTTAAACGGAAGCACAAATGGAGGAGCCCGGTGGCCCTAGTGTCGTCGCCGGCAGCCGGTGTGGTGGCCTCAATCCGTGATCAACTGGAGTCGCATTTGAATCGGCTCCTGGGCGCTGGTGGGCCGGAGGCTGCCAAAGCGGGTTTGGGCTGCCAGAGGGCTGGGTATGTGGCCGAGCCGGCAGGCCCAACGACTGTTGCCGATTCTTTCATTACTCCTACCCTGGGCTCGTCTATGGCAGTTCCTAGGGTTTTCAAGATCTTTGCGAAGCCGATTTTCCACAGCTCGATCTGGGGAGAGTGGGAAGGGTGTGTACTCCGGTGGTGCCGGCGTCGGCGTCGACGCAGTCACCTGGCATGGTTGGGCGTGGCACACCTGCTGCTCGTCCGGGTCCTCCATCGGTGAGGGTGAACCAGCAATAACAGAACCCGCCGCTGCGAGGTGGGCGGATGGCGGGGACCGAGGATGCCGGCCAAGGACCTGGTCGGGTTCGGGACGCCTGGGCTGCCGGTCGTGGTTCCGCTTCTCAAAACGATCACCGAGGGTAATGGGGAGATGACAGCTACAATGCATACGGCAAGGGGATTCACCGCGGGTCATCTTCTACTGGTGGTGGAATGGTTAATGGATGTGGCCGCGGCTTTGACGGACCGCCGGGTCCCTTCGTCACCAAGGGGCATCGGGCCCGACGAACCGGCAGTGCCACTGGTTTCACCCAAGGGGCGGGGGCGAGGCAGAGGCAGATGCCCCCCTCCACCGCCTCCGCCTGCAGAGTCACCCGCCACTACCATCGAGGTGCTAGTGTCGAGAGCAGTGCCTCAACAACCTGTGGGGGTGGGCGCGGCTACACCGGCTCTGACGGGGGCTACAACTGAGGTAGTCAAAGCCCTCGCTGAAGTCCAAGTACCCAAGAAGGGTGGTAATGCCCGGGACGCCACCTATGATAAAGCTGCTTTTGACAAAACTAAAGGCAAAAAATTGAATAAGTGGGCACGTAAGAAAGAGAAAATGTCTTGTTACCGCTGCGGCGAACCAGGGCATTTTACTGCTGAGTGGAAGGTCGAACTTTGGGATATGTGCCGGAAACCTAAACATGACACGGGAGACTGCCCGTTTCTTTTACGACCAAATCCGGTGGTTACTATTTATGGAGTCAACTGTAAAGAATTGATGTTTTTTGAGTCCTCCCTGTCTCCATTGTCGGCACCCATTCTAGAGAGTTCCCGGACCGGGATTGTGCGTGTTACTCGTGGGAGAGTCACTTCTGATCAGGTGGTGCAACATCTGCGGGAGTTGGTACCTGCAATGTTCCAATGGGAACTGGTGAGTCTTGAGGACCAGGTGTTCAGGGTGAACTTCCCTACCAAGGAGGATCTTGGGCGTCTCCTCACTTTTGGGATGAGCAAGGTACCAAATAGTTCATGTGTGCTTGAGTTTGAACCTTGGACACGGCAGGAACCGGAGAGTACTCCTCTACCTCAGCTTTTGGTCCAGTTCACGGGTGCCCCCTAGGTGGCCCTTGATGGTGTCAGGGTAACTTGGAGTCTTGGTTCGGTTATTGCAATACGGTTATTCATTTAAGTTAGAGAATAATGGTTATTCTGTTTACATGGATAATACCTTCAATGGTCGTGCACCTAGTGAGAATGGTTTGTTGAATCTTGATCGTAGTAATACACATGTTCATAACATTGATGCCAAAAGATACAAAGTTAATAATGATAGTACCACATACTTGTGGCATTGCCGCTAAATTTCATGTTGGTACAAAGCGCATGAAGAAACTCCATGCTGATGAATCTTTGGAATCATTCGATTGTGAATGGGTTGAGACATGCGAACCATGCCTCTTGGGCAAGATGACTAAGGACCCCGTTTTCCGGTTTGATGGAGCGAGCAAGTGATTTATTGGAAATGATACATGTTGATGTATGCAATCCAATGAGTCTTGTAGCGTGCGGTGGGTATCGTTATTTTCTTACCTTCACTGATGATTTGACTAGATATAGTGTATATTTACTTAATGAAACACAAGTCTGAATCGTTTGAAAAGTTCAAGCAAATTCAGAGTGAAGTTTGAGATCATCGTGACAAGAAGATAAAAATGTCTGCGATATTATCGTGGAGGTGAATATTGGAGTTACGAGTTTGGCATACAACTTTAGACAATGTGAAAGTTGTTTGACAGCTCATGCCACCTGGACCACCATAGTGTGATGGTGTGTCCGAACGTCATAGTCGTGCTCTATTGGATATGGTGCGTGCTATGATGTATCTTATCGTTTTGCTACTATAATTTTGGGGTTATGCATTAGAGACAACTACATTCACTTTAAATAGGGTACCATCTAAACCCGTTGAGATGACACCGTGTGAATTATGGTTTGATAGAAACCTATGTTGGGAGACGTAGTAGTAAATCAAAATTTTCCTACGTGTCACCAAGATCTATCTATGGAGAAACCAGAAACGAGATGGGAGAGATTGCATCTTCATACCTTTGAAGATCTCTAAGCGGAAGCATTGCTAGAACGCGGTTGATGGAGTCGTACTCAGAGCGATTCAGATCGCGGTAGATCCGATCAAGTGCCGAACGGACGGCACCTCCGCGTTCAACACACGTGCAGCCCGGTGACGTCTCCTACGCCTTGATCCAGCAAGGAGGGAGGAGAGGTTGAGGGAGAGCTCCGGCAGCACGACGGCGTGGTGGCGGTGGAGCTGCGTGGTACTCCGACAGAGCTTCGCTAAGCGCTACGGAGGACGAGGGGAGGAGGAGGTAGGGCTGCACCAGAGAGAGAGGGAGAACCTTGTATTGTGCAGCCCCAAATACCTCCACTATATATAGGGGAGAGGGAGGAAGGGTGTCTGCGCCCTAGGGTTCCACCCTAGGGGTGGCGGCAGCCACCAGATGCCATCTGGCCGGCGGCTAGGGCAAGGGAGAGGTGGGGCGCCCTAGGGCGGGCCTTAAGGCCCATCTAAGCCTAGGGTTTGCCCCCCTCCACCTTTG
The DNA here is from genome assembly GCA_022496015.1 of Hordeum marinum. Lineage (NCBI taxonomy): Eukaryota > Viridiplantae > Streptophyta > Magnoliopsida > Poales > Poaceae > Hordeum > Hordeum marinum. Next base: position 476,369,089 of record CM039678.1, read on the forward strand.
CCACGCCTTGGGCTGGGGTGGGAGGCGCACCAGCCCACCTAGGGGCTGGCTCCCTCCCACTCTTAGCCCACGGAACCTTCCGGGGCAGGTGGGCCCACTTGGTGGACCCCCGGAACCCTTCCGGTGGTCCCGGTACACTACCGGTGACACCCGGAACACTTCCGGTAACCAAATCCTCACTTCCTATATATCAATCTTCGTCTCCGGACCATTCCGGGACTCCTCGTGACGTCCGGGATCTCATCCGGGATTCCGAACAACCTTCGGTAACCACATACACTATTTCCCTATAACCCTAGCGTCATCGAACCTTAAGTGTGTAGACCCTACGGGTGCGGGAGACACGTAGACATGACCGAGACACCTCTCCGGCCAATAACCAACAGCGGGATCTGGATACCCATGTTGGCTCCCACGTACTCCACGATGATCTCATCGGATGAACCACGATGTCAGGGATTCAATCAATCCCGTATACAATTCCCTTTGTCTATCGGTATGGTACTTGCCCGAGATTCGATCGTCGGTATCCCCATACCTTGTTCAATCTGGTTACCGGCAAGTCTCTTTACTCGTTCCGTAATACATCATCCCGTGACTAACTCCTTAGTCACATTGAGCTCATGATGTCTTACTGAGTGGGCCCAGAGATACCTCTCCGTCACACGGAGTGACAAATCCCAGTCTCGATTCGTGTCAACCCAACAGACACTTTCGGAGATACCCGTAGCGTACCTTTATAGCCACCCAGTTACGTTGTGACGTTTGGCACACCCAAAGTATTCCTACGGTATCCGGGAGTTACACAATCTCATGGTCTAAGGAAATGACACTTGACATTGAAAAGCTTTAGCAAACGAACTACACGATCTTTGTGCTATGCTTAGGATTGGGTCTTGTCCATCACATCATTCTCCTAATGATGTGATCCCGTTATCAACGACATCCAATGTCCATGGTCATGAAACCGAGACCATCTATTGATCAACGAGCTAGCCAACTAGAGGCTCACTAGGGACACGTTGTGGTCTATGTATTCACACATGTATTACGGTTTTCGGTTAACACAATTATAGCATGAACAATAGACAATTATCATGAACCAGGAAATACAATAATAAACAATTTATTATTGCCTCTAGGGCATATTTCCAACAGTCTCCCACTTGCACTAGAGTCAATAATCTAGTTGCATTGTGATGAATCGAACACCCATAGCATTCTGGTGCTGATCATGTTTTGCTCGTGAGAGAGGTTTAGTCAATGGATCTGCGACATTCAGATCCGTATGCACTTTACAAATATCTATGTCTCCCTCCTGAATGTAATCACGGATGGAGTTGAAGCGGCGCTTGATGTGTCTTGTCTTCTTGTGAAACCTGGGCTCCTTCGCAAGGGCAATAGCTCCAGTGTTGTCACAGAGTAGAGTCATCGGGCCCGACGCATTCGGAATCACTCCTAGGTCGGTGATGAACTCCTTCATCCAGACTCCCTCCTTTGCTTGCTGCTGCTCCAGCTCACTGCCCCTCCATTCAAAATATACACATATCCGGTTTGCGACTTGGAGTCGTCCGGATCTGTGTCGAAGCTAGCATCGACGTAACCCTTTACGACGAGCTCTTCGGCACCTCCATAAACGAGAAACATGTCCTTTGTCCTTTTCAGGTACTTCAGGATATTCTTGACCGCTGTCCAGTGTTCCGCTCCGGGATCACTTTGGTACCTCCCTACCAAACTTATGGCAAGGTTCACATCAGGCCTGGTACACAGCATGGCATACATGATAGAGCCTATGGCTGAAGCATAGGGGATGACACTCATCTCTTCTCTATCCTTTGCCGTGGTCGGGCATTGAGTCGTACTCAATCTCCCACCTTGCAACACAGGCAAGAACCCCTTCTTGGACTGATCCATATTGAACTTCTTCAATATCTTTTCAAGGTATGTGCTTTGTGAAAGACCAATGAGGCGTTTCGATCTATCTCTATAGATCTTAATACCTAATATGTAAGCAGCTTCTCCAAGGTCCTTCATTGAAAAACACTTATTCAAGTAGGCCTTTATACTTTCCAAGAGTTCTATATTATTTCCCATTATCAGCATGTCATCCACATACAGTATAAGGAACGCTATAGAGCTCCCACTCACTTTCTTGTAAATACAGGGTTCTCCATAAACCTGTACAAACCCAAACGCTTTAATCACCTCATTAAAGCGAATGTTCCAACTCCGAGATGCTTGCACTAGCCCATAGATGGAGCGCTGGAGCTTGCATACCTTGTTAGCATCTTTAGGATCGACAAAACCTTCCGGCTGCATCATATACAGTTCTTCCTTGAGGAAGCCATTAAGGAATGCCGTTTTGACGTCCATTTGCCAGATCTCATAATCATAAAATGCGGCAACTGCTAACATGATTCGGACAGACTTTAGCATCGCTACGGGTGAGAAAGTCTCATCGTAGTCAACTCCTTGAACTTGTCGATAACCCTTAGCGACAAGCCGAGCTTTATAGGCGGTGACATTACCGTCTGCGTCAGTCTTCTTCTTAAAGTCCACCAAAGTCCATACTTTGTTCTCATACATGGATCCTATCTCGGATTTCATGGCATCAAGTCATTTGTTGGAATCCGGGCCCGCCATCGCTTCTTCATAGTTCGAAGGTTCACCGTTGTCCAACAACATGATCTCTAGGACAGGATTGTCGTACCACTCTGGTGCGGAACGTGTCCTAGTGGACCTTCGAATAGCAACTTGATCTGAAGTTTCATGATCATCATCATTAACTTCCTCTGTAGCCGGTGTAGGCTCCACAGAAACAACTTCCTGTGCTGCGCTACTCTCCGGTTCGAGTGGAGGTGCAATTACCTCATCAAGCTCTATTTTCCTCCCACTTACTTCTTTCGAGAGAAACTCTTTCTCGAGAAAGGATCCATTCTTGGCAACAAAGACTTTGCCTTCGGATCGTAGGTAGAAGGTATACCCAATAGTCTCCTTGGGACATCCTATGAAGACGCACTTTTCCGCTTTGGGTTCGAGCTTCTCAGGTTGAAGTTTCTTCACATAAGCATCGCATCCCCAAACTTTTAGAAACGACAGCTTAGGTTTCTTTCCAAACCATAATTCATACGGTGTCGTCTCTACAGATTTAGACGGTGCCCTATTTAAAGTGAATGCGGCAGTCTCTAATGCATATCCCCAAAATGATAGCGGTAAGTCGGTAAGAGACATCATAGATCGCACCATATCCAATAGAGTGCGATTACGACGTTCAGACACACCATTTCGCTGAGGTGTGCCGGGCGACGTGAGTTGTGAAACAATTCCACATTTCCTAAGGTGCGTGCCAAACTCGTGACTTAAATATTCTCCGCCACGATCAGATCGTAGGCATTTTATTTTCCTGTCACGTTGATTCTCGACCTCACTCTAAAATTCCTTGAACCTTTCAAAGGTTTCAGACTTGTGTTTCATTAAGTAGACATACCCATATCTGCACAAGTCATCAGTGAGGGTGAGAACATAACGGTAGCCACCGCGAGCCTCGACACTCATTGGACCGCATACATCGGTATGTATTATCTCCAACAAGTCAGTTGCTCGCTCCATTGTTCCGGAGAATGGAGTCTTGGTCATCTTGCCCAAGAGGCATGGTTCGCATGTGTCAAATGATTCAAAATCAAGTGACTCCAAAAGTCCATCAGCATGGAGCTTCTTCATGCGTTTGACACCAATATGGCCAAGACGGCAATGCCACATGTAAGTGGGACTATCGTTATCAACTTTACACTTTTTGGTACTCACACTATGGATATGTGTAACATCACGTTCAAGATTCATCAAAAATAAACCATTGACCAGCGGGGCATGAGCATAAAACATTTCTCTCATATAAACAGAACAACCATTATTCTCGGATTTAAATGAGTAGCCATCTCGCATCAAGCGAGATCTAGATACAATGTTCATGCTCAAAGCTGGTACTAAATAACAATTATTAAGGTTTAAAACTAATCCCGAAGGTAGATGTAGAGGTAGCATGCCGACGGCGATCACATCGACCTTGGAACCATTCCCGACGCGCATCGTCACCTCATCCTTGGCCAGCCTCCGCTTATTCCGCAGCTCCTGCTTGGAGTTACAAATGTGAGCAACTGCACCGGTATCAAATACCCAGGAGCTACTACGAGCGCTGGTCAAGTACACATCAATAACAAGTATATCACATATACCTTTAACGTTGCCGTCCTTCTTATCCGCTAAATACTTGGGGCAGTTCCGCTTCCAGTGACCGGTACCCTTGCAATAAAAGCACTCAGTCTCAGGCTTGGGTCCATTCTTGTTCTTCTTCTTCCCAGCAACTTGCTTACCGGGCGCGGCAACATCTTTGCCGTCTTTCTTGAAGTTCTTCTTACCCTTGCCTTTCTTGAAACTAGTGGTCTTATTTACCATCAACACTTGATGCTCCTTTTTGATCTCGACCTCCGCTGATTTCAGCATCGAGTACAACTCAGGAATGGACTTCTCCATCCCTTGCATGTTGTGGTTCATCACAAAGCTCTTGAAGCTAGGTGGAAGCGACTGGAGGATTCTGTCAATGACCGAGTCATCCGGGAGATTAACTCCTAGCTGAGTCAAGCGGTTGTGAAGCCCCGACATCTTGAGGATGTGCTCACTGACAGAACTATTCTCCTCCATCTTACAGCTAAAGAACTTATCGGAGATGTCATATCTCTCGACCCGGGCATGAGCTTGGAAAACCAGTTTTAGCTCTTGGAACACCTCATATGCTCCGTGTTGCTCAAAACGCTTTTGGAGCCCCGGTTCTAAACTGTAAAGCATGCCGCACTGAACAAGGGAGTAATCATCGCAGCGAGAATGCCAAGCGTTCGCAACGTCTTGTTCTACTGGGAGAAGGGGTGTGTCACCTAGCGGTGCATCAAGGACATATAGTTTCTTGGAAGCTATGAGGATGATCCTCAAGCCACGGACCCAGTCCGCATAGTTGCTTCCATCATCTTTCAGCTTGGTTTTCTCTAGGAACGCGTTGAAATTGAGGTTGACATTTGCGTTGGCCATTGGATCTACAATATAGATATTAAAGGCAATTTTAGACTAAGTTCATGATAATTGAGTTCACATAATCATATTATTCAATGAACTCCCACTTAGATAGACATCTCTCTAGTCATCCAAGTGATACATGATCCATGTCAACTAGCCCGTGTCCGATCATCACGTGAGACGGACTAGTCATCCATGGTGAACATCTTCATGTTGATCGTATCTTCTATACGACTCATGTTCGACCTTTCGGTCTTCCGTGTTCCGAGGCCATGTCTATACATGCTAGGCTCGTCAAGTCAACCTAAGTGTTTCGCGTGTGTAAATCTGGCTTACACCCGTTGTATGCGAACGTTAGAACCTATCACACCCGATCATCACGTGGTGCTTCGGAACAACGATCCTTAGCAACGGTGCACAGTTAGGGTGAACACTTCTCTTGAAATTTTATTGAGAGATCATCTTATTTACTACCGTCGTTCTAAGCAAATAAGATGTAAACATGATAAACATCACATGCAATCAATATAGTGACATGATATGGCCAATATCATCTTGCTCCTATGATCTCCATCTTCGGGGCACGATGATCATCATTGTCACCGGCACGACACCATGATCTCCATCATCATGATCTCCATCATTGTGTCTTCATGAAGTTGTCTCGCCAACTGTTACTTCTACTACTATGGCTAACGCTTAGCAATAAAGTAAAGTAATTACATGGCGTTTATGATTGACACACAGGTCATACAATAATGTAAGACAACTCATATGGCTCCTGCCGGTTGTCATAGTCATCGACATGCAAGTCGTGAACCCTATTACAAGAACATGATCAATCTCATACATCACAATGCATCACATCACATCCTTCTGGCCATATCACATCACAAGGCATATGCTGCAAAAACAAGTTAGACGTCCTCTAATTTGTAGTTGCAAGTTTTTACGTGGTTGCTATAGGTTTCTAGCAAGAACGTTTCTTACCTACGCCAAAACCACAACGTGATATGCCAATTGCTATTTACCCTTCATAAGGACCCTTTTCATCGAATCCAATCCGACTAAGGTGGGAGAGACAGACACCCGCTAGCCACCTTATGCAACTAGTGCATGTCAGGCGGTGGAACCGGTCTCACGTAAGCGTACGTGTAAGGTTGGTCCGGGCCGCTTCATCCCACAATACCGTCGAATCAAGATAAGACTAGTAACGGCAAGCATATTAACAAAATCGACGCCCACAACTACTTTGTGTTCTACTCGTGCATAGATTCTACGCATAGACCTAGCTCATGATGCCACTGTTGGTAGACGTAGTAGTAAATCAAAATTTTCCTACGTGTCACCAAGATCTATCTATGGAGAAACCAGCAACGAGATGGGAGAGATTGCATCTTCATACCTTTGAAGATCGCTAAGCGGAAGCGTTGCTAGAACGCGGTTGATGGAGTCGTACTCGCAGCGATTCAGATCGCGGTAGATCCGATCAAGTGCCGAACGGACGGCACCTCCGCGTTCAACACACGTGCAGCCCGGTGACGTCTCCTACGCCTTGATCCAGCAAGGAGGGAGGAGAGGTTGAGGGAGAGCTCCGGCAGCACGACGGCGTGGTGGCGGTGGAGCTGCGTGGTACTCCGACAGAGCTTCGCTAAGCACTACGGAGGACGAGGGGAGGAGGAGGTAGGGCTGCACCAGAGAGAGAGGGAGAACCGTGTATTGTGCAGCCCCAAATACCTCCACTATATATAGGGGAGAGGGAGGAAGGGTGTCTGCGCCCTAGGGTTCTACCCTAGGGGTGGCGGCAGCCACCAGATGCCATCTGGCCGGCGGCTAGGGCAAGGGAGAGGTGGGGCGCCCTAGGGCGGGCCTTAAGGCCCATCTAAGCCTAGGGTTTGCCCCCCTCCACCTTTGCCACGCCTTGGGCTGGGGTGGGAGGCGCACCAGCCCACCTAGGGGCTGGCTCCCTCCCACTCTTAGCCCATGGGACCTTCCGGGGCAGGTGGGCCCACTTGGTGGACCCCCGGAACCCTTCCGGTGGTCCCGGTACACTACCGGTGACACCCGGAACACTTCCGGTAACCAAATCCTCACTTCCTATATATCAATCTTCGTCTCAGGACCATTCCGGGACTCCTCGTGACGTCTGGGATCTCATCCGGGACTCCGAACAACCTTCGGTAACCACGTACACTATTTCCCTATAACCCTAGCGTCATCGAACCTTAAGTGTGTAGACCCTACGGGTTCGGGAGACACGTAGACATGACCGAGACACCTCTCTGGCCAATAACCAACAGCGGGATCTGGATACCCATGTTGGCTCCCACGTACTCCACGATGATCTCATCGGATGAACCACGATGTCAGGGATTCAATCAATCCCGTATACAATTCCCTTTGTCTATCGGTATGGTACTTGCCCGAGATTCGATCGTCGGTATCCCCATACCTTGTTCAATCTCGTTACCGGCAAGTCTCTTTACTCGTTCCGTAATACATCATCCCGTGACTAACTCCTTAGTCACATTGAGCTCATAATGATGATGTCTTACCGAGTGGGCCCAGAGATACCTCTCCGTCACACGGAGTGACAAATCCCAGTCTCGATTCGTGTCAACCCAACAGACACTTTCGGAGATACCCGTAGCGTACCTTTATAGCCACCCAGTTACGTTGTGACGTTTGGCACACCCAAAGTATTCCTACGGTATCCGAGAGTTACACAATCTCATGGTCTAAGGAAATGACACTTGACATTGAAAAGATTTAGCAAACGAACTACACGATCTTTGTGCTATGCTTAGGATTGGGTCTTGTCCATCACATCATTCTCCTAATGATGTGATCCCGTTATCAACGACATCCAATGTCCATGGTCATGAAACCGAGACCATCTATTGATCAACGAGCTAGCCAACTAGAGGCTCACTAGGGACACGTTGTGGTCTATGTATTCACACATGTATTACGGTTTTCGGTTAACACAATTATAGCATGAACAATAGACAATTATCATGAACCAGGAAATACAATAATAACCAATTTATTGTTGCCTCTAGGGCATATTTCCAACAAGCTAAGCTGTCATTTCTTAATGTTTGGGGCTGTGACGCATGTGTGGAAAATGTTTTCACCTAATGAGGTCGAACCCAAAGCGAACAAATGCATCTTCATAGAATACCCTAAGAACAGTTGGGTAAACCTTCTATCTCAGATCCAAGCACAAAATGTTTGTTGCTAAAACTGGGTCCTTTCTCGACAAAAAGTTTCTCTCGAAAGAATTGAGTGGGAGGAAGATAGAACTTGATGAGGTTGTTGAACCTTTGTTTCAATCAGAGAGTAGCGCAGCGCAAAAAGATGTTTCTGTGGAACCTACGTCAGTTGAAGAGGAAGTAAATGATGATGATCATGAAGCTTCGGATCAAGTTATTATCGAACCTCGTAGGTCGACAAGGACGCGTACTACTCCTGAGTGGTACGACAACCCTGTCTTGGAGGTCATGTTGTTGGACAACGATGAACCTACAAGCTATGGAGAAGCGATGATGGGCCCAGATTCCGACAAATGGTTACAGGCCATGAAATCCGAGAAAGGATCCATGTATGAAAACCAAGTATAGACTTTGGTAGACTTGCTCGTTGGACGGCAGGTCGTCGAGTACAAATGGACCTTTGAGATGAAGACAGACGTTGATGGTAAATGTCACCATTTATAGAGCTTGACTTGTCACAAAGAAATTTCCGACAAGTTCAAGTAGTTGACTATGATGAGACTTTCTCACTCGTAGCGATGCTCAAGTCTGTTGGAATTATGTTAGCAGTTGCTGCATTTTTCAATTATGAAATCTGGCAGATGGATGTCAAAACATCGTTTCCTTCCTTAAGGAAAGGTTGTATGAGATACAACCAGATGGTTTTGTCAGTCCTAAGGATGCTAAAAGGTGTGCAAGCTTTAGTGATCCTTCTATGAACTGAAGCAAGCATCTCGGAGTTGGAATATACACTTTGATAAGGTGATCAGATTTTTTGGAGTCTATACGAAGTTTATGAGAAACTTGTATTTACAATAAAGTGAGTGGGAGCACTATAGAGTTTCTGGTAAGCATATGTGGTTGACATATTGTTGATCAGAAATGATGTAGAATTTCTGGAAAGTATAAATGGTTGTTTGAAAAGAGTTTTTCAAAGGAAGACCTGGATAAAGCTACATAATTGTTGAGCATCAAGATCTACAGAGATAGATCAAGATGCTTGATGAGACTTTCAATGAGTACATACCTTGACAAGATTTTGAAAGAGTTCAAAAGGGATCAATCAGAGAAAGAGTTCTCGCCTGATTTGTAAGGTGTGAAGTTGAGTGAGACTCAAAGCTCGACAACGGCAGAAGAAAGAGAAATGACGGACATCGTCCCCTATGCCTTAGCCATTTGCTCTGTATAATATGTCATGCTGTGTACCACACCTGTGTGTGCCTTGCCATTAGTCCGTCAAGGGGTACAACAGTGATCCAGGAGTGGATCACTGGACAGCGGTCAAGATTATCCTTAGTAACTAAAAGACTAAGGAAATGTTTCTCGATTATGGAGGTGATAAAGGGTTCGTCGTAAAGAGTTACGTCAATGCAAGCTTTAACACCAATCCGGATGACTCATAGTAGCAATCTGGATACGTATAGTGGAGCAGCCATTTGGAATACTACCAAGTGGAGTGTGGTAGCAGTGTTTATAGTTTGACATAGAGATTTTCAAAGTACACACGGATCTGAATGTCACAGACCCGTTGACTATAAAACCTCTCTCACGTGCAAAGCATGATCGAGCCCCAGAACTCTTTGGGTGTTAGATTCATAACAATGTGAATCACATGATGATGTGAACTAGATTATTGACTCTACTACAACTGGGAGACTGTTGGAAATATGCCCTAGAGGAAATAATAAATTAGTTATTATCATATTTCCTTTTTCATGATAATCGTTTATTATCCATGCTATAATTGTATTGATCGGAGACTTAGATGCATGTGTGGATACATAGACAAAACCATGTCCCTCGTATGCCTCTAATAGACTAGCTCGTTGATCAAAGATGGTTAAGGTTTCCTAGCCATGGACACGAGATGTCATTTGATAACAGGATCACATCATTAGGAGAATGGTGTGATGGACAAGACCCAAATTACAAACGTAGTATATGATCGTGTCAGTTTAATGCTATTGTTTTCTGCATGTCAAGTATCTGTTCCTGTGACCATGAGATCATGCAACTCACTGACACCGGAGGAGTGCCTTGTGTGTATCAAATATCGCAACGTAACTGGGTGACTATGAAGTTACTCTATAGGTATCTCCGAGGGTGGCTGTTGGGTTGGCATGGATCAAGACTGGGATTTGTTACTCCGTGTGCCGGAGAGGTATCTTAGGGCCCACTCTGTAATACAACATCACAACAAGCCTTGCAAGCAATGTGACTAAGTGTTAGTCATGGGATCTTGTATTACGAAACGAGTAAAGAGACTTGCCGGTAACGAGATTGAACTAGGTATGGAGATACCGACGATCGAACCTTGGGCAAGTAACATACCGAAGAACAAAACGAACATCATATGGGATTAACTGAATCCTTGACATAGAGGTTCGACCGATAAAGATCTTCGTAGAATATGTAGGAACCAATATGGTCATCCAGGTCCCACTATTGGTTATTGACTGTAGAGGTATCTCGGTCATGTCTACATAGTTCTCAAACCCGCAGGGTCAGCACACTTAAGGTTCGATGACGTTTCGGTAGTATAGAGTTATCTATGGTGGTTACCTAAGGTTGTTTGGAGTCCCGGATGAGATCCCAGATCTCACTAGGAGCTCTGGAGTGGTCCACAGGTAAAGAATTATATCTAGTAAGTCCTATTTTGGTCGCCGGAAAAGTTTCGGGCTAATCGATAGTGTACCGGAAGTGCCGGTAGTGTACCGGGAGACCATCGGAAGGGGTATTTTGACCCAAAAGACTACATGGGATGTGGGAGAGTGAATAGCAGCCCTTAGTGGGCTGGTGGAAGTCCCACATAAGGCCCATGCGGCTGGGAAGAAAAGCCAAAGAGAAAAAGGTGAAAAAAGGCAAAAAGACCAAAATAAGGAGGAGTCCTAGTCCTACTAGGATTGGAGGAGGAATCCTCCTCTCCTCCTTGGTTCGGCCGAAGCCTAGATGGCTTGGCCCTTGGGCCAAGCCTCCTCCTCTCTTCCACTTGTATATACTAGAGGTTTTAGGGGTTTTGGCACTTGATTTTCAGAGCCGTGCTATCCGTTCCTCTAGTGGATAGTTTTTCCTCTAGATCGGTTTTCTGCAGTGCTTAGGCGAAGCCCTGCTGGAATTCCTCCACCACCAACGCCGCAACACCGTCGCGCTGCCGGAGAACTCGTCTACCTCACCGCTCTCTCTTGCTGGATCAAGAAGGCGGAGATCGTCATCGAGCTGTACGTGTGCTGAACACGGAGGTGCCATCCGTTCAGCGCTAGATCGGAAAGACCGTGATCAAGATCGCGAGATGGATCGTGATGAGTTCGCGGGACGGATCGTGATTGGATCGCGGGATGGATCGTGATGAGATCGCGGGATGCTCGGCGATTTGGATCGCGAAGACGTTCGACTACACCAACCGCGTTTTTTAACGCTTCCCGCTTAGCGATCTACAAGGGTATGTAGATCCACTCTTCCTCTCGTAGATGCTCGTCACCATGGATAGATCTTGCGTGTGCGTACGAAGATTTTTGTTTCCCATGCAACGTTTCCTAACAATCATGACCTCAGATAAGTGTAAGCTTGCACTTAGGATTACATATTAAATTTATATAATCAGTTCTTCAACTTTGATAAATTCTAAATTGTGTTAAAAGTGTATGCCTGTTTAGTATATGATGCTAAACAGAACTATTGGCACAAGGCCGATACAGCTCTCAACTCGCAGAGCACTTTCGGGATGTGTTCGTAGTACATAGTTGGCTCAAGGAGCTGATCACGTGTAAAGTAATACTGCATATGCATGGATTTCTCGCTGGCTAGAAGCGCACAAACAACACATGCACCCGACGTTGAAGGCTACCGTGGGAGGAGAGAAGCAAGATGTGATCTGGTGGCATACGCCATGTCTGAGTCTCCTTACATCAAATCAGCCATCAAATTCACTATACAATCAAGTACAATAAGATACCATAAGCACGCTATAAGGACTAAAATATTATATCCTTACGTAGTTGGAGGAGAAAGAAGAGAAGAATGAAAAGAAATAGGCTCTTGGTAAGTAGCCAGTTACAACACGAGACACAAGACACTTTGTGAGATTGTAAGGTGGGCCAACTACGAATAAAATAATATACATTTAAAATTTATTATTGTATATGCCGGCTATTAGGTTGGCTCTATATGACATGACAACTTTTTATAGTCAATTATTGGTTGTATTATTCACCATGCTCTAAGGACGCACATCGACATGTCCACCGCATCATCGGCTCCAGCGGCGTGGTTGCGCATGCCGTGGCAGAGAAGTGGCAGCGTGTGAGGACAGGAGGAGGTGGAGCTGGAGATTGGGCAGAACGCGCTCGATTAGGGTTTTGCCTCCTTTGCTATTTTTTCTTTCTTTTTATTACGGCTAAGAGAAAGAACATAGGAAACAAATTCTGTTTTTTTAGCATGGAGGGGACCAGGTAGTTAGCGGAGGCGATGGGTTGGGGGTTGCGGGAGAGACCTGTGTAGATTTTACCCCGGTGTTTTCTCTCGACTTTTTCTGTCGGTTTTTACGGTATAGAAAAAAACTGGTGAGAAGAGGGGAGGATGTACGAGGGGAGGAGGCGACAAAGCGAACGAACAAACAAAGACTTACCATCAGGACCGCACACTCCTCATTTAGGAATACAGATACCTGGTCTTTACAGGACACCTAGCCTGGAAAAGGTAGTAGTTGCATGGGGCAAGATTTTATATTTTGATTGGAATTTATATCTATCTATACCTACTAACAAAGAAAATCGGTATTCTTAGTCTGTCATGCTATTTTATAGAAAAAACCTGATGTAAACTGCCCTTGATGCACACCTATCTTTGTAGTGTGCTAATGTGTCATCGTCTGTTTTTGTCGTTTTCCTTTACCGAACCGTAACAATACTTCATTCTACACATGGCATGAATAAATGCATGATCACTAGCATGTTTCTTTGTACGGATTAAATCTATAGCCGTGTTGAAACAAAAGACCTGTGGAATCTTGAACTATGCTTTTGTAGGCTAAGACCATCTTTGTTTGAACCATAGCTACAAATTCTCAGATTAAAGACTATTTTTGTAAATTAAGAACGTGTGGTATTTATTTCTTCCGTTTCAACACACGGGCCTTTTTGCTAGTTTTATTGTAAAATGATTGAGATTTGAATGAGACTTGACATCAACATTCGTATGCTAGCTTGAGAGTTGTATGGTGGTATTAATCCTAGATCTTTAGCATTGTGATAATATAATTTGATACGGACTCTCTTACTAGTATGGATAAGAATAAAACTATATATACCGGTAAGAGACTCCATATCAAATTGGATCACATAACGATTCTTTTTAATGGTTGAGCATTTCCCTCTCTGGGGAAAAACTGATTTTTCCTTAAGTTTTATCTCAACTATGCAAATAATGTAAAGCATAAGTTGTTAAATGTTAATCTTGACTTTCATTTGGTGTAATGGATACAATATTTTTAGGGTTTTGATATTCAACACAAGTGTGGCATATTAGACATTCGACCACATGTCCTGTGTGGCATAACCAGGAGACAGATCACACAATCATGTGTGGGCGAATAGAAGAATTGTCCATACGTCCTAGCGCAGATACTTTGTGACACCCGTCCAACAAGTACTACTCATCCCCACCCCGCATGTGTGGCATGAAGCAAATCTACCCACAAGTCATGGTGCATATATTTTAGTTATCCGAGGGATGGCAACTTTAGTTACCCGGAGATGGCAACTTTCGTTGTAAAGCATGGAAACTTTTGTGTGTTTTTTAACTATAGTTGCCATGTCTAATTAATGGTAGTTGTCGCATGTGATCAAACCATAGTTGTCATGTGTGAATAACTACTTGCCACGTGTGATAAAACAATAGTTGCCATGTGTGATTAAATAGTTGTCACATGTGATCCAACCATACTTGCCATGTATGGTCAAACATAGTTGCCATGTATGATTACCTTGTTGCCACATACGCGCAACTGTAGTTGCCATCTAGCAACGCATGAGCCTCATCTGGGCAATGAGCAGTTCACCCACAAGTGTTCAGACTGGGTGGTGACTGTATGGGCGGGAACCGGTTTACCCACACACGAAGTTGGCAACCGCGCACTACGGTCTGTGTGGGCGAGCACTCTAACCCCCACACAACACGTTATGCCTAGGTGGCACTGAAATTGCAACAAATTCTTTCAAGATTCGTGCAAAACATAACATACGGAGATCAATGCGTATGGCCAAGTGCAAATATGCCACACGTGTGGGCGTTATCATTTGGGTGTTTTTAAGGCATCGCCTAGGGGATGGTTAATTGTCGCCCGGGACTTGGGTATGACAACTTAGGTAAATTACCTGCCTTATTTATTAATCACCAATTATTCGCTGGAGCGATTGTAGGACACATCAGAATGCAACAACGCCTTAAAACCATGGATGGATATTATGTGGGGCTAGTTGTAATAACCAGCTTCCTTATGCTACTAAAGAAGTTTCTCCTAGTTCTCTGAAACAAATAATAAATCTGGATGTTAGGCATGTGGAAGCTATTTGTTTTGAACTTACACTGACTAGAGTTTAGGAAACCACTTAGACATTAACTGATTGCTGCTTTTGATAGTTGGTTAACAACTATACGTATCACACTGTATAACTAGTAGAAATAGAGCTTTGGTCCAGGTTAGGCTAGCCCATTAGTCCTGGTTCAGTCACGAACCGGGACCAATGGAGGCAACGGTCCTGGTTCGTGAGGCCAGGGGGCCGGCCGGGCCACGTGGGTCCTTGGTCTCGATTCGTTTGGAGCCTTTGGTCATGGTTCCAGACACGAACCAGGACAAATGTGCCTTGCTCCTGGCCCACAAACATTGGTCCTGGTCCGTGGCTGGAACCGGGACCAATGTGCTTTTCAATTTCAGGGTTATTTAGCTCAAAAAATCAGTAAGTGCATGAAAAATACCAAATGAAGTTAGAAAGGGTTGAAAATTGATGATGTGGCTTTGAATGGTGCATTTTGAGCACACAAAAGTATGGAGTTCAAATAAGTTCAAAAAATGAAATCTCTTTGTAACAGATGAGTTTTCGTCCGAAACCGTGATACTTCACAGGAGATAGTCCATTTTGTACACAAAGTGCATTCAGTTTTTGCCGTAACCCTCTCAACTTTTTAGCACATGCTATGTGGGTGAAATGATGATGTCATGGAAACTTTCAACCTTTTTAGAGTTCATTTGAAGTGCTTTTCAATTTCAGCGTTATTTAGCTCAAAAAAATCAGTAAGTGCATGAAAAATACCAAATGAAGTCAGAAAGGGTTGAAAATTGATGATGTGGCTTTGAATGGTGCATTTTGAACACACAAAAAGTATGGAGTTCAAATAAGTTCAAAAAATGAAATCCCTTTATAACAGATGAGTTTTCATCCGAACCCATGATACTTCGAAAGAGATTGTCCATTTTCTACACGAAGTGCATCCAGTTTTTGCCGTAACCCTCTCAACTTTTTAGCACATGCTATGTGGGTGAAATGATGATACCATGCCAACTTTCAACCTTTTCAGAGTTCATTTGAAGTGCTTTTCAATTTTAGGAATTATTTAGCTCAAAAAATCAGTAAGCACATGAAAAATACCAAATGAAGTCAGAAAGGGTTGAAAATTGATGATGTGGCCTTGAATGGTGCATTTTGAACACACAAAAAGTATGGAGTTCAAATAAGTTCAAAAAAATGAAATCCCTTTGTAACAGATGAGTTTTTGTCCGAAACCGTGATACCATGCCAAGTTTCAACTATTTCAGAGTTCATTTGAAGTGCTTTTCAATTCAGGGTCATCATCTTAGCTCAAAATAAATCATGAAATGCATGAAAAATAGCAAATGAAGTTAGAAAAGGTTTGAAAAGTGATGATGTGGCTTTGAATGGATCATATTGAATGCATAAAAAGTCTTGAGTTGAAATAAGTTTAAAAATTTGAAATGCCTTTTGTAACTGATGAGTTTTCGTGTGAAACCCTGATACTTCGAAGGAGATTGTTCATTTTGTATACGAAGTGCATCCAGTTTTTTCCGTAACCCTCTCAGCTTTTTAGCACATGCTATTGAAATGACGATACCATGCCAAGTTTCAACCATTTCAAAGTTCATTTGCAGTGCTTTTCAATTCAGGGTCATCTTAGCTCAAAATAAATCATGAAATGCATGAAAAATAGAAAATGAAGTAAGAAAAGGTTTGAAAAGTGATGATGTGGCTTTGAATGGTGCATATTGAATGCATAAAAGTCTTGACTTGAAATATGTTTAAAAATTTGAAATCCTTTCGTAACTGATGAGTTTTCGTCCAAAACCTTGACACTTTGAAGGAGATTGTTCATTGTGTACACGAAGTGCATACATTTTTTGTGTAACCCTCTCAACTTTTTAGCACATGCTATGTGGGTAAAATGATGATGCCATGCCAACTTTCAACCATTTCAATGTTCATTTGAAGTGCTTTTCAATTGAGGGTCATTTTAGCTCAAAATAAACCATCAAATGCATGAAAAATAGTAAATGAGGTCAGAAAAGGGTTGAAAAGTGATGATGTGGCTTTGAATGGTGCATATTGAATGCAGAAAAAGTCTTGAGTTAAAATATGTTTAAAATTTTGAAATAACATTATAAAAGCAAAACTGAATATAGATGCGCTTATATAGGGAAAATTCGACCTGAAATCAGACTAAAATTCAGTTTGATTTGAGGTCAAATTTCCCATATAAGGGCATCTATTTTCAATTTGAGAGGAACTCAACAAGGCACAAAGGGGTGGGCTTATAAACCAGTGCGAGCGTCCCTCGCTTGGCGAGGTAGGACTAAACTCCCACCATAGCCGGGACCAACCCTTTAGTCCCAGTTGGTGGCTACAACTGGGACCAATGACTCCCTTTCGTTCCGGTTAGTGGCACCAATCGAGACTAATGCCACCCTTTAGTTCCGGTTGGTGCCACCAACCGGGCCAAAGGTCTCTGCTTCCCGTCTTTGGGCTGACGAAACAGGACCTTTGGTCCCGGTTGGTGGCACCAACCGGGTCTAAAGGTGTGCATTGGTCCCGGTTGGTGAAACGAACCGGGACCAATGCTTCTTCTATATAAGAAGCACTTAGGAAATTTCGCAGTTTTCATCGCCACTTCGCCGAGCCCGCCGTCCTCGTCCCCGTCGCCGCGCGCCGCCCCGAGCCCACCGTCGTGGTCCTCGTCCTCGTCGCCGCCCTTGTCGTCACTCGGTCCCCGTCACCTCTCCGCCTCCATCGCCTCCCTGTCGCCGCCTCGTCGCCGCCCCATCGCCTCCCCATCGCCGCCCCGTCCCGTTGCCTCCTCGTCGCCGCCCCGTCCCGTCACCTCCCCGTCGCCGCCCCCCAGTGAGCCCCCCTTTCCCATGGTCCCCTGCTCAGATACGGTGACATGGACATGGCAACATGGGATATTTCATTTTCCAAAAACAGCCCATTGGGGACACATCAAGTATATATAAAGATAACTGAAAATATGTCATGAGTTAAAGAAAGAAATATAACGAGAATGAGATCGCCCCTCCCCAATAACTTTGACATGAGGGGGTCGATATACATTTTTTTCCATGTATGTATGTCGTTGTCGTTGAGTTAAAGAAAGAAAAATAATGAAAATATTGCATGAGTTAATGAAAATATATAATATATGTATGTGGCTATGTATGTATAGATGGATAGCATTTTTTCCATGTATGTATGTCGTTGTCGATATACCCCGTCCCCGATAACTTCGACATGAGGGGGGGTCGATATACCCCCTCCCTGATAACTTCGACATGAGGGGGGTCGATATACCCCCTCCCCGATAACTTCGACATGAGGGGGGTCGATATACCCCCCTCCCCGATAACTTTGACATGAGGGGGGTCGATATACCTCCTCCCCGATAACATTTTTTTCTAAGTTACTAAGGTAAAATGTTCACCCCCTCTCGATATACTGGGCGACCAACTCTCAAGGCCACCCAAACCCGAGAAAAAAAGCGTTGTTGATATACCCCCTCCCCGATAACAATTTTTCTAAGTTACTAAGGTAAAATGTTCATATAGAAAACTCCGGTAATATAGATTTATCAAGAATGCCCCACCCAAACGCCGGTTCTCGAACTAGCACTAAAGGGTGAGGACGAAAGCCTACCCCCCCTTTAGTGCTAGTTCAACATGGCCCGGCACCAAAGGCCCTCCACGTGGCGTTAACGACGCCGTGGGCTGGGGGGACCTTTTGTCCCGGTTGGTAACACCAACCGGGACTAATAGTGTTTAGTTTTTTTAGTTTAGTTTTATTTTTTCTTTTAATTCTTTAGGGGTTTATGAATTAATTATGGTTTAATTTTCCTTTTAATTTTATATTTTCCATTTAATTAATTTTCATTTCAAACATATATTACACTACTACGTATATACTGTACACATGTTGTGTATGCGCATATATATAAATATAAATAGAATTTCTCGTAGAACCGCGATCATATATATATATATATATATATATATATCATCGAATTCCTAGTACGAAAACTATATATATATAGGTTTTTCCTACAATTTGAGGATCATTACATATATATATGCACGCCCCGCAGAAATCCAGCTAATCGTCGTCCATGTGGATCTTGTAATGATATTCTCCATTGGGATTTATGACCTGGTCGTGCAGAAATCCAGATAATTCCTCCTGAATTGCTCGTACCAGAGCCTCTGGTATGAGCTGGCCCCGCACCTCCGTCAGCTACAAGATGGAGATCAAGAAGAATATATTAGTTGTGTGTATATATATTAGCTAGATCATGATAAAAAAATTATGGATAGTGTTCTGGCAAATGTACCCAAAGATTTCTTTCGTTTCTACTCCTTTCAGACGTGATCATGCGAATGTACTTGCAAACGTAGTATCCGCATAAACTAGTCCCTGCTCTTGCACCATGCACTTTACGAGAATAAAATTCAATCAGGTAATAATTAATCAAGCATGATAATGGTATTGAAACTATAATTAAAGAGATGCACGGACGTAGCTAGCTAGCTAGTAGTACTTAATTACCTTGGATCGCATGCATTTCAGTTGTGGTGCCCAGTCGTCTAGGACCTGTTTGATGAACTTGGCCCAAGCCCTGCCCGCCGGCAAAGAAAATGAATAAATGAGTTATTAACTAGTTCATTTCAGGAAATAAAGTAATTATAGAGGCCGACATAGTGCGATAATGATTGAAATTACCTGTCAACTAGCCCCCTCATGATTGCGTATTCGGATGCATCCTTTAATAGCGAGTCGAGTACTTCAACTTGTCCCTTGTCAACCTCATGATTAACAAGATCCAGTGGTAACTGCATAACTTATCAACAACTCTTATTAACTTCTAGGTAGCAAAAAATAGAATTTGTACTACAATATATATATATATATATATATATATATATATATATAGTAACACTCACCCGAACTTGTAAGGAAGTAGTATTTCAAGTTGGGTGTTTAGATGGATCAAAAATTCGAGCATTTTTTTCTCTGTGTCTTTTCTCGTATATGAAGTTTCCCATATCTTTTGATTAATCGTATTTGGGTCAATGAACCCAATGCCATAGCATCCAGCTTGTTTCATTTCTTGCATCATCATTCTGCACAATACCACATAAACGAATATAGTGAGAATAATTCCAGGTAATGAACGAGAGCACAACTAGCTAGAGACTTTAAATTATAGAAAGAAATCACTTACAGACAATAGCCAACTAACTAAAGATTTATCGAGTGCGTCTTGATTGAACAACTGAAACAACTCTGCATAATGAATCCACACATCCATTTTATGAAGTAATGCCTCTCTTCGACTTTCACCATGAGGGACTCTTCATTGGTATTTGTTGTTATTTGCATGTACCACATATTCAATTCATACATTCTCATTGGTAGAAGCTTGACATCTTCAGGCTTGACCAGAGGTTTGTCGCGGGCATATTGATATTTTACTTCTGTCTCTTTAAGCATGGGCATTTCCTCAAGGCCTAGGAGTTGTTCAACAGTGACACCGGCCTCTTTAGCCATCCTAATATGCTCTTCGGTTACTTCTTCGTCTGGATAACCGGCGGTACTCATAGGTGTTTGTACAATGAGCGGGGGGATCGATTGCACTGCCTGTTCTCCCAGCTGGGGGGTAGTTTTCCCGCTTTTTTGCCAACTCCTTGGCTCGAGCTCCAGCTCGACTGCTTTTTTCCTGCAAGCAAAGACTTCTTGATAGACCGCACATAGTCGATGTCCCTCTGAGCCGGTTGAGCCATATCAATGAAGTGTTGTGAGACATGCTCAGGTACTTTCTCCTTTGGCGGTTGGGGTGGTTTCGGTCCAAAATGGGCCTTCAATTTGTCATCCACTACGCTATTGAGTTCCTCGTCAGTCAGGTGGGAAGGCAACTTCGGAAGAGGCTTCTGGCTGCTTGGATCATATTTGAATTTCTTGCCTGTTGTACTGCTAGTCCTCAAGGCTGTGGCATCTCTCTTCCATTGTTGCTTCGGCGACGTAGCACGCTGAGTCGACGGAGCATGTTGACGCCATGCCAGACCTGGAGGAGGAGTCGGCTGATGCGGTGCCGGACTTGGAGGAGGAGTCGGCTGACGTGGTGCCGGACCTGGAGGAGGAGTCTGCTGATGCGGTGCCAGACTTGGAGGAGGAGGATTTGGCTGACGTCGTGCTAGACTTGGAGGAGGAGTTGGATTCGGAGTCGACTAACGTGGCGGCGGACTTGGAGGAGGAGGAGTCGGTGGCCTTGGAAAGACGATTCAATCCTTTTTTCCATAGAATGATATGATGTATGGCCTCTCCCAGTATTCTCTCCTCGTCACCTCTAGGAATGTCAAGTTGTAGCTCGTGATATGTTGACATCACTTCATCAACCCCAACACGAGCATAGCCAGCTGGAATGGGATTGCAATGGAAGGTTGCTTCTGGGGGATTTGCTAAAGCATAGCCGTCCGCCACCTTCATGGATAAGTTCTTCACTTTCATGTGTAGCTCACAGTTAGTCCTGTCTTTGATATCATCCACAGGGTACCTAGCTAGCAGTGCATCGTCATCGATATCGGCCGGGGAGGAACCCACGCTGCTTCTCGGCATAGATGGCATGGTGGTATCTAATGTTGGATCGATCTGCTCATGCTGCCGCTGAGACGCCCTATCCTGGCTGAGTGAGTCGATCTGCTCCTGCTGCCGCGTAAGTCTGTCTTCCAACTCCAGGTGCTTTGATTCGAGGCCGTCAATGCAGAGTGCTTCCTCCTTCTTCTTCCGCTTGTCCTGCATCTTCTTTCTCGCACGGATTCTGTAGTCGTCGTTCCAACCCACAAACCCCTCAAACCATGGAACAACACCCACGCCTCGTGTTCTTCCCGAGTGTTCTGGATCCTTCAGGGTGCGCGTAAGCTCGTCGTCCTCTCTGTTGGGCGTGAACACCCCCATTTGAGCTTCTTATATTTTCATCAGAATTTCATCTGTCACTTTTTGAAGACTTGCCTTCACCATAATATCCCATGTCTTTGGGTCCAACTTCCCCCCATGCGCGTAAAACCATGTCCTGCACCTCGGGGGCTAGGTCACTGTAACTGGAGTGACCTCTGCACTAATCATATCTTTTTCGGATTTATCCCACTTAGGCAGGGGTGTCCGGTAGCCACCTGCCCCCAGAGTATGGTGCCACTCCTTTTTCGCAGGATTAATCTTGTTCTTTCTCGGCCATTCCTTAGCTACTTCCGATTCCTTGAACTTCATGAAATCGTCCCAGTGATCTTTTACTTTCACCAGTGCTCCCTCGAATTTTGGAGTCGTCTTGTTTCCTTTGATGTACGCAGCCCATGCATTTTTCTTGAAGGTGTTGAATGCGATCGCCATCTTTTTAAGAGCATAGTTTCTGACTTTATTCAGATCTACATCTGTCAAGTTTTCCGGTGATTCCTTGAACTTCATGAAATCGTCCCAGTGATCTTTTGCTTTCACCAGTGCTCCCTCGAATTTTGGAGTCGTCTTGTTTCCTTTGATGTACGCAGCCCATGCATTTTTCTTGAAGGTGTTGAATGCGATCGCCATCTTTTTAAGAGCATAGTTTCTGACTTTATTCAGATCTACATCTGTCAAGTTTTCCGGTAGTGTGAAATGTGACAGCAGCTCGGTCCAAAGCACATCTTTTGCTCTTTCATCGACAAAAGTAACTCCTTGTCGATCTCCCTTTGCTGGCTTTTTCCATTCTTGTGTGGAGATCGGTATTAGGTCCCTGACAATAGCTTCGCATTGAATCTTGAACTTGGTCGAATTTTTCTTAGGTTCAAGCGGTTCGCCAGTTGATGTATTGATGGAATCGATGCTAAACTTTACGCCAACGTCCAACTTTCTGGCCAGGCCTCGCTTTACCCTGTCGCTTGTAGAAGATTTGCTAGATCCGGAGGCCTAAAAGAAGAAAGATCGATTCGTTAATACATATACAACTCAATTAAGACATGTAGTGATCACCAGATGGCTTATATAATAAATATACCTCGCCGGCCTTTGTTATTTGAAGAACATTTTCTTTGTCAACATCGTTGTTGAATTCATCTATTCTTTCGTCTACATCAAACATACAACCCTCACCGGAATTGTTCAGATATTGCGAGCCGTCATCATCTTCATGTTCATGCTCTGGGCTCGTGGAGCGTATGATGTTAAACAGAGCCTCTTCTCCTTCTCTGCCGGTATTGTGCATAGCTTATATTTAACTAACCGAGAAGAAAGATAAAACAATTTAGTATTCAAATTAGAAAACTGAATCATAGTACATCATATGCATCATCGAATATAATCTCGAACAAATCGTCTCAAATATTATCGAATATAATCTCGAATACATCTCGAATATTTTTACTAATACATCTCGAATATTATTGATTATATAATATCACTACTACAGATCCAGTTGACGTCTTGCGCGGCAGGCGGTGGACACCCAAAGAGAAGGAACTATGACAGGATCATAGCTTGTTGAGATCCCTGAAAAACCTGCCAGGTATTGGAGAACCTGACGTCCAACGCATCCATGTACCGAAGGACGTGCTCGTCCTCCTCCCTAACACGGCGATGTAGCACCTCCAGCGGGGCCGGCTGCCTCCGCATCGAAAGTGGCCCATGCGAACGCCACCAAAGAAGCACTGGGTCGACGACGGGACCCGGGTTCCTCACCAAGCTGCGCGCCCCTGAAGGTAGCACCTCCCAGTGCCAGCCAGGCGGGGCCCAGTCCCAAACGTTGCCCCTCTGAATCAGGACGTCGTCACGAACGAGTCAACGACGAGGATGGGGGCCAGGCATCGTTGACTCCGAGAAGAAATTCTATGCAAATTTTAAAACAATGCTTGATTGTGATTTTTGTAATTCTTTTTAACTTGATTTTGCAAATACATAACAAACTTTTTTCTATGCTTTGTTAGAATTCCTCAAATGTTTTCTATACATTATGCATTCATATACTAATTGCTATACATATATTGGATCAAATGTCAAATTCCTAAACCCTAAATGTCAAAATTTCTACATTGTATAAACCCTAAACCCTAAATTTCTACATTGTATCAAAATGTCAAAATTCCTCAATATTTCTATACATACATTATACTAATTAATTCCTCAAATGTCAAAAATGCCAAAATTCTTCTAAAAATGTCAAAATACTTCTAAAAAGGTCAAAATTCTTCTAAAAATGTCAAAATTCATCTAATTATAAAAATTGTGTGTGTGTGTTCATCAAAATTGAGGGGAGGGGGGTTCGGGCCGGGGAGGGGCCGGCGGCCGCCATGGCAGCATAGGGGACGAGGGAGAAGGGGGAGAGGGGCAAACTCACAGCGAGGCGACGGGGCGATGGTGACGGCGAGGCGACGACGAGGCGAGGTTAGGCCGGGCTCGGCAAGGCGAGGCGACGGCAAGGCGAGGCAAGGTCATGCCGGGCTCGGGGAGGAACGGGCGTGGGCAGCGTCGGAGATCAGCACGAGGAGATGAGACGGCGACGGCACGGGCGGCGTCGGGGAGGCGAGACGGCAACGACAGCGATGTCGCGAAGAGGAGAAGATGTAGAGTAACTCAATTTTTTTGAAGTGTTGTATATATAGATGACCCTTCAGTCATGGTTGGTGGTTCCAACCGCGACTAAAGACCCTTTTTAGTCGCGGTTGGAGCCACCAATCACTACAAAAGGTCTAGCTTCCCGCCGCTTGGGCTGGCTGAAATTGACCTTTAGTCGCGGTTGGTGGCTCCAACCGCAACTAAAGGGGGGTCTTTAGTCGTGGTTGGAGCCACCAACCGCGACTAAAGGTGGTGCTCGCGCAGGCATAGTGCAGAGAAAGTTTAGTCCCACCTCGCCAAGCGAAGGGAAGCCGCACTGGTTTATAAGCTCCGGTGCGGCTGCTCCCTTGAGCTCCTCTCAAAGCAGGCCTATGTGGGCCTATCAAACCTGTGCGGCCCTGTTGGACCTACTGGGTCTTGCGGGCCTGCATCCCGGCCCTGTTGAGTTTCTAGTCGTATGCAGGCTGAGTAGGCGGCCTATTTTTTAATTATTTTTCATTTTGTTTTCTTTTTTGTTTTATTTATTTTCTGTTGTTTTTGAGTGTTTTATTGACAGTTAATGAGTGAATCTTTTTCTGTTAGGTCATAAAAATTATGAACTTTCTGTTAGTGGCAGTAGTTTCCAAATTTAAATAGTTTAAATTTAAATTATTTGAAATTTGTGTGAATCACTAGTTTGTGAATAACTTTACTTTAAAAATACTTTTTCCAGTGATTCTTTTTTATACTATTTAATATTATGGTGTTTTATCATTATATCTAATTTGGTAATTCTTAGGTTATTTAAAAAATGAAATGCCTTTATAACAGGCGAGTTTTTGTCCGAAACCCTAATACTTCGAAAGAGATTGTCCATTTTGTACACGAAGTGCATCCAGCTTTTGTCATAACCCTCTCAACTTTTAAGCACATGCTATATGGGTGAAATGATGATACCATGCCAACTTTCAACCTTTTCAGAGTTCATTTGAAGTGCATTTAAATTTAAGGATTATTTTGCTGAAATAAAATCAGTAAGTGCATGAAAAATAGAAAATGAGGTCACAGAGGGTTGAAAATTGATGATGTGTCTTTGAATGCTGCATTTTGAACACACAAAAAGTATGGAGTTCAAATAGGTTAAAAAGAATGAAATGCCTTTGTAACAGGCGAGTTTTCATCCGAAACCTTGATACTCCGAAAGAGATTGTCCATTTTGTATACGAAGTGCATACAGTTTTTACCGTAACCCTCTCAACTTTTTATACCATGCTATGTGGGTGAAATGATGATACCATGCCAACTTTCTACCTTTTCAGAATTCATTTGAAGTGCTTTTCAATTTCAGGGTTATTTTGCCGAAATAAAATCAGTAAGTGCATGAAAATAGCAAATGAGGTCAGAAAGGGTTGAAAATGATGATGTGGCTTTGAATGCTACATTTTGAACACAAAAAAAAGTATGGAGTTCAAATAAGTTAAAAATAATGAATTGCCTTTGTAACAGGCGAGTTTTCGCCCGAAACCCTGATACTTCGAAAGAGATTGTCCATTTTATACACGAAGTGCATCCAGTTTTTGCCGTAACCCTTTCAACTTTTTATAACATGCTATGTGGGTGAAATGATGATACCATGCCAACTTTCAACCTTTTCGGAGGTAAAATATGTTTAAAAAATAGCAAAAATGAATATAGATGTGCTTATGTAGGGAAAATTCGACTTGAAATCAGACTGGAATTCAGTTTGATTTGAGGTCAAATTTCCCCATATAAGGGCATCTATTTTCAATTTGGGAGGAACTCAACAATGCACAGAGGGGTGGGCTTATAAACTGGTTCGAGCACCCCTCGCTTGGCGTGGTGGGACTAAACTCCCACCACAGCCATGACCAACCTTTAGTCCCGGTTGGTGGCTCCAACCGCGACTAACGGTTAGCCTATAGTCGCGGTTGGAGCCACCAACTGGGACTAAAGGTTCCCGTGGGGCCTCAGGCTGACGCCAACTTGCCACCACACCTTTAGTGCCGGTTGAAGCTGCCAACCGGGACTAAAGGTCCGTAACAAACTGACACTAATGATCCCCGTCATGAACTGGCACTAATGATCACATTAGTGCCAACTCAAAAGCCAACCGGGACTAATGATGCAGACAAAAGGTCGGTTTTCTACTAGTGGGAGTACATCAAGCTTCCAAACTGGACGCCTCCGTCTCCTCCTCCTCCGGTGCGTGAGGGCACGCCGCCTCCTCCTCCGGCGAGTGATCAGGGCACTCCACCTCCTTCTCCGGCTCCTCCGATGCGTGACGGCACTCTGCCTCCTCCTTCGCCTACTTCGGCGCGTGAGGCCACTCCGCCTCCTCCTCCTCCTCCTCTGGCGCGTCAGGCCACTCAGCCTCCTCCTCCAGCACGTCAGGACACTACGTCTCCTCCGGTGCGTCAGCCACGACGGAAGAGAGACGCCGCCGCCGCTCCGGCGGCTAGCAGTACAATAGGCGGGAAAAAAATACAAATTTGGTCCAAGCCTCAAGCCTGTTACAAAGTTACCATACGAGAGTACTAACGAAGAAAGCGTTGAGATCAGTAAAGCCGAAGTGGAGGCCCATTTTGCGCGGAAAACAACCATGTCCGAAGGAAATGGTAGATCCGGTGAAAGCGAAGCGCACTCTAGATGCCCTGAAGCGACCGTCACCGCCTCCGCTGCCATCAAACTATGATCGATGTATTATAAAGACATATAATGAAGCGCAGCGGTCGGGAAGTGCCTCTAGTGCTGCCCGATTCAAAGAACGAACAAGTGGGAAAACAATTCCCTAGCTCAGGCGAACAGGAGAAGCAATCGTGCCCTCCGCTCAAGGTGTCTAGTGACATTCCTAATCATCCGGTGATACTGGCCGGTACCAAACTTGGTGATTACTTGGGGGATAATGTACTTTTTAAAACGGCTGAGGTAACCAAAGAAGAACACGAATACGTGCACGGGAAGCCTCTCGTCAAACCTGATGGTCCTCCTCTAACATCGATGATGTACAAATTGCATGAGTGGTACATGAAAACTTGCAGGGAGTTTGGGAGAGACACTATGTATGTGGCAGTGAAACCACATAACGAATTCATTGGACTTCTTGTGATGCCTATTGAATTTGTGGAGTTATTTCAGTTAAACAATCAACGGGCCCTCGACAAACAACTCATGATTGCCTACTGTCTGTAAGTATTACTTCTATAGTTAAGTCTCTAGCTCAGCTCGTTCATTGCATGTATATATATATATATATATATATAATTATCATCACTATATTATGCAGATTGAAGATCGTCGAATGGAAAAAAGAAGGAATCTTCGACGTTGGTTTCATTAGCCCAGATGCCGTAAATGAACGGTCGATACGAAAAGAACCCGCAGCGACTGAGGAGAACTTGCTAAAGTCGTTCCTTGCACATCAAAACAAAAGGGAAATACTCTTTCCTTACAACTTCAAGTGAGTGTTGTTGTCTTCTCTATATACTCGGTTTCGCTTACTCGAGGTTAAGTAATGTAATTGATGAGTTATATATGCGTGCATAGTTACCACTTTATTCTGCTATCCATTAAGCTTGACGGGGCATTAGTAACTGTCTTAGACTCGAGCCGTAAAGATCCCGAGAATTATGCGGACATGACTGCAATGCTCAGGAAGTAAGTCCAGTCAATACCGGGACCATATCGGCATGCAACTTCCGTTAATTTCGTAATATCAAGTAATCATTTTCTTTGTGTGGCAGGGTTTGGAAGAAGTTCACCCGAAAGGTTCCCAGTCTAAACAAAGAGTTGCGATTTATGCACCCGAAAGTAAGTGGTACTAGGTAGTTCCGCGCATCTCTAATTGATTCAAAATTTCATCAATATATCATTATCATGCTTGCTTACCAATTTGATTGAACACTATTCTCGTAAAGTGCTTGTACCAGAAAGAAGGGACTGTTTTATGTGGATACTACGTATGCGAGTTCATTCGCTAGTCGACCTGTGAGCGGGGCTTCTCTGACAAGCAATTTGAAGTACGTAAATAATATTCACAATTTTATTTTATACATTACCATCAATTGTGTTGAGTTTTATTCATATATATGCATGTATTGACCCTCCTATTTTAAATTAGATCTGGAAGATGCGGGATGAACTCCTACCACATGATCGCATACGAGCAATTCAAGAGGAATTGGTGGGATTCTTTCTTGACCACGTCATACCTGAAGGCGGAGAATACTATATTAATTTGTGATTGGATCTTAGGGATTGTAAGAGATCTTATATTGCATATATGTAGCTAGTAGCATCGGATAGATATACGAAAACTTATTGTTCGACCAATCTCTCGGAGAAAGAGAGGTCGATCACTTCTCTGTGTATATGTTCATGATGATCTTATGTACTTAATGGTTCCTTCATTTGCTTACAAGCTAGCGTGTCGAGTTCTCTCTATCGTAGCTAGCTAGCATCGACCAAGCACGAAAGAGAGGACACTTCTCTCTATTAGCTGACTAACACAATATGAAACCCCTAAATTAACCCTCCAAAACCCCCTAAACCCTGTCCTCCTTAAAAAAGGCAAAAAAACCCAGCTCCTGCTAGATGCTGACGCGTGGACGCCTTTTGGTCCCGGTTGGTGTTACCAACCGGGACTAAAGGTCCTCCTTCCTGGACTCCCAGCGCCGGCCACGTGGAGCCCCTTCTGTCCCGGTTGGTAAGCGAACCAGGACTAAAGGTTTTGGGCTTTAGTCCCGACCCTTTCGTTCCGGTTCAGAACCGAGACAAATAGGCCTTACGAACCGGGACAAATAGGTCTTTTTCTACTAGTGTTGGTGAGTTAAAAGGTTTAGGGTGTGGGTTGCAAGCACCCAGGCAACCGAGGCATGCTGCCTGTCAGAGTGTGAAAGGAGTGCCCGGAATTGTTGAGCCAAGGTAGCTACAGAGTTTGGTAGCCATAGGTCATGCCACTAGGAAGTGGTCCCACCATTCCCAATTTTAACGGCAGTGATGGAACGGAAGAAATCCAGCCCCCGAATTACATCAGGCCAAACCGAAGTGTGCAAGTTGTCTCGAGGACCAACATCGCGGGTGTCGGACCAGCCATATTTGGAGACAATCTAGGATGTGTTTGGAGGAGTAGCATCATCATGAAGTTTGGAGATATGCCTTAGCATCAAGCATAAGTTCATGTGTTTGAGAGAGGAGAACCCTACATCCCCGTGAGAGAAAGGATTTTAAACCATCTCAGCATGTTAAATGTTACTGTCTATCAGCGTAAAAGAACAAATCCATTATTCTAGATTGTGAAATATTAAATAAGTGTACCATTATTCTATCAGTT
This sequence comes from Hordeum marinum, assembly GCA_022496015.1. Lineage (NCBI taxonomy): Eukaryota > Viridiplantae > Streptophyta > Magnoliopsida > Poales > Poaceae > Hordeum > Hordeum marinum. Next base: position 476,398,860 of record CM039678.1, read on the forward strand.
ATAGGCAGATGCCGTTCTACCTATATTAGGCCACTTCCTCTGCCTCAAGTAAATAATTTATACAACAATCAGATGTAATTTCGTCATCAAATTTGCAAGCACCTAAGGCGTTTTGTGCATCTACGAACCCCCAAAGTTTCAGAATTTTTAGAATTTGTTTTGCTATTTTTTTTTATTTTAGTGTTTATCATGGGTGCAACGCCCCCGGGCTTAGCTACAACTGTTGCTATTCTTTTTGGGTATCATGCATGTTAAATTATCTGGTATATCATGAAAGTCTGTTAGTTTAAAGTCTGATTTTGAACCAAATTTATGTATATAACAGGCGAGGAAATCATTTCGGGAGCACAGAGAATACATACACCTGAACTGCTGAGGAAACGTGCAAGCGAGTGCGGAATTGATACGAGTACTATCAAATCATACATTGAATCATTCAGGTTTGTTCTGGTCTCGACGTATGATGGCAAAGTTCTATCATCGAAGTATTTACAGTATAACTGTGTACCAGCGATGCATCTCAATGCTAATACACATGTATCTTCTTCACTGATTATTAATTAAATCCTCGTATGCTGTCAATTACAGTTATGGTGCACCTCCTCATGGCGGTTTCGGGGTCGGTTTGGAGAGAGTGGTTATGCTGTTCTGCGCCGTCAACAACGTCAGGAAGACATCGCTTTTCCCTCGCGACCCACAGAGGCTCATGCCGTAAGTTCTGTTTCCTGGGTTGACAGCTTGTACAAATGCATACTTCCATCATGCATCTTCACGACTCTGATGGCTGGCATGCAGCATGGTTCATTGCATTGAGGTAATGGCGTGGCCAATGTGTAGTACTGTCAATGTGTATTGGAGCTTCACAAACATACCTGTTGTTGGTAATCCTGCTTGCACGAAAAAAGTTGATCTATTTTTGCAAGTGGCTTGCGTCAATGCACGAAGCTGAAACTTATCTAGTAGGATTTGAAAATTGGGCAGCGAATTGATTGGAGATACTATTGGGTTCGGATTTCCACTAAAATCGCGGTTGCGTCTTTCCTTTCACGGTGGTGTTGTGGTGGCAGTTATTTGCTTGCGCCTCTCCTTGCGCAGGTGTTAAAATTCCGATCGATTGCTTGGATTGGCATGGTTCATTCAGCGGATTGAAGCCAAGTTGTGCAAGATTCGGAGTTTTATTAGTACTTGTTGGCCCCTGATGGTGGTAGGCTAGGTAATGGCACAACTATGGCGAGAGGAAATTAACGGTCCGACCCTCATGCAAAGGATGGTGCTCCTTAAGGATCAAAATACAGCCATAACTGACATTGAGAAAAACATTGAAGCCCTGCAGCCGGCTTGGTTTGTAATGCATACTATCGATGGTGCTCTCGCCAACTTTACATAGACTTGATCGGAGGCGAGAGGCAGCCAATCCGAAAGACTAAAACAGTGTGGTCCGGTTTGGCTCAGCCAGTGATGTGGTAGAACTCTTGAGGATAGCACAACCCTCAACCCCAATCCAGGTCGTAGGGGTGCTCAATGGGAGACTAGGGCTTGTAGCCGTGGCTCGCGATAGGGGTTGCTACGAACAGTGGCGGCACCAGGATCAGGGCAAGGCAAGACCCAGGTAAACCCCAGGCCAAACAGTAGCTACAGTAGGGAGCAGCGTATTAGCTGACTAACACAATATGAAACCCCTAAATTAACCCTCCAAAACCCGCTAAACCCCCCTCCTCCTTAAAAAAAGCAAAAATCCTAGCTCCTGCAGCTCCTGCTAGATGCTGACGCGTGGACGCCTTTTGGTCCCGGTTGGTGTTAGTCCTCCTGCCTGGGCTCCCCACAGAGGTCACGTGGAGCCCCTTTTGTCCCTGTTTGTAAGCCAACCAGGACTAAAGATTTAGGGCTTTAGTACCGACCCTTTAGTCCCAGTTCCAAAACCAGGACTAATGGACCTTTAGAACCGGGACAAATGGACTGTTTTCTACTAGTGTATATTCTAAATGATGGTGTTTGTTGATCTTAATTCTAGTTCACAAGTCCTTGATATTACTTCAATTTGCTAAAGGAGTGGAGGAAGAGTATATTATTACCTACTCTTTTCATCCCATAATGTAAAACATTTTTTGACACTAGTGCATTGTGAGAAGACGTCTTACATTATGGAATGGAGGGAGTATATCTTAATAAATAAATAAAATATTTAAAGTTATACTAATTACCGATAAATTAAGCTTATGAATCATACTATGGCGCTTTGAGAGAGAAAAAGAGTGACTGAACATTGCTTAAGAAGAGTGAGAAACGTCGACGAACTTGATTGGACTGCTGACGCCAGAAGTGATGGAGGTTGTATTCTTACAAAGGAGTTGACTGTGAGGTGACCTCCTATCTGCCGCGCATTGCGACAAATTGTCACCGTATCGCATAGGAAGGGGCACCAGAAAAGCGAGCGGACCGGCCCAGTTAACCAGTTTGAATTTTTCCTTTTCGCATTTCCCCCACCTTTTTCGCTTTTTCTTTACTTCTTATTTTTATTTTATTTTTTTCGTTTCTCTTTTTCTTTCTTTTCATTTGTGTTTCTATTTCTCTTTTTAAAAAAAATATAACTATCTAAAATTGTTCTACAGAAATTCTAATAATAGTTTAGACTTTCAAATATTTATTGACTTCTTTTTAAAACAATGTTACAAATTTCCACAAAAGAGAATTTCAAAATTCACAAATGTTCAAAATTCATAAAATTTTCACGAATTTCATAAAATGTTCCCACTTTAAAAACTAAAAATACCTGTATAAAAATTTATTCAAAAATTCAAATAATGTTGCGTAATTTTAAAAATGTTCCTACTATAAAGTTTTATTTGGGAGCTTCATTAAATGTTGACGAATTTGGCAAAAAGTTCTTGATTTTAAATTTGTTTGGGAGTCTCATGTTTTAATTTCGAAAAATGGGACACACTTAAAAAAAACGTGTTCAATTTTGGTTGGAAGCTTGGAACAATGTGAATGTTTACAAATTTGGTTTGGCAGTTTTTTCATTGTAGAACCGAAATTTATAATTTCTTTAGATTTGGAATTTTTTTAAACATTGTTTGTAAAATAACTCAAATTCTCATCAATTGGGAAACTTTTTGAAATTTTGAACAAAATATAGGAAACACGAACTTATTTTGAAATTCGGAAACATTTCTAAAACACAAACATTTCCCTTAAGATGTGAACAAATTTCTCTTTATCAAAATTCCTGGACACTTTTTGAAATAAAAAAACAATTATGAAAATCATGAAAAGAATTTGAGAACGAAAATATATTTGTAAGTATGAACATTTTATGAGAATGGTAAACAAATTTTGAAAAGGAGAACGTTTCTTGAAACACAATTGTTTTTTGAAATCATGAATGTTTTTTTGAAAAAACAACTTTTTCTTAAATCCCTGATTCTTTTGAAAAATATTTTCTAAATTCAAGAATAAATTTTCAAACACAAACGTTTTTAAAATATGAACACATTTTGAAATCTATAACATTTTTTGCAATTCAAGATTATTTCTTGATGCATGAACATGACAACACATTTTTAAATTCAGAACCAAAGTTTGAAAATGTCAAACAAAATAAATCGGAAAATGAAATAAAGAAAATTTCTGAAAACAAGATCATTTTTATAAAATCCCAAACATTTTTTAAAATTATGATTTAAAAAAACAAACATATTTTGAAATTTAGTAGATTGTTTTAAAGCAAGAACATTGAGTAACAATTTTGGAACATGGACTTACTTTAGAAAATGTAAATTAATCTCGAAATACAAAAAGATAAAATCTTCCGAAGAAATTTGAAACTATGAATTTTTTTTAGATTTGTAATATTTATAAGAAACAAATATTTCAAAACAAATGGAGGAAATAAAAAAAGAAAATAAAAAAGGAAAGTAAACCGAACAAAAAAAGAGGAAACCAGAGAGAAAAACGAAATAAGAAACAGGAAAGAAGAAAATCGAAAAGAGACAGAAATGGAAATGGAAAAGTAGAGAAAACCGATTCAGGATCCTTCTAAAAGGGTCCCACAACCAAAAAAACCATCTATGAATCTCTAGAAGGTTCCCAAAACTGGGATGGCATAAACAATTAACGGGCCAGCCTAAATCCCTAGCTAGCTCGTGAAGCCTGTGCGAAACCTAGACAACTTTGATGCAATTTGTATAGGATTTTCTGACGACGAGCACATCGTGTTGGCTGTTCTTGGCATGTGTTTGTGGGCTTGTGACTTGTTTCAAATGGGCTTGCTCATGGGCCAGGTAGGTTAGCGTCCTAAAATTTTATCGCCGCACGCTACGGATCAATCGGTTGAAAACTGGCAAAGATAAATCGCATGATCCATCGTAGATCCACCGAATCAGAACGCTCGGATTTCACGTCTGTGGCGCACCTCTTTCACACGTCGCGTGCGGGTCGGTCCTTGGGGGCCAATTGTACCGTTTCATGCATTCAGAATTTCAGACACCACAAACCCAAGCTATAGCTGTTTTTTTCATGGGAAGCTCTAGCCGTTTACGTACCTGTGTAACGCATTGCCTTGCTCAAGTGTTGTGTCTGCGGACGTGCCCATCTCATATACTCTAGGATCTCAATCGGCCTCATGGCCACCGGATCTGTTCCACATAACCGTTATTTTATGTTGGTCAACAAAATTGATTGGTCGGGTCGCTAGCAATTTGATCTATTCCACGTAGCCGTTGAGTCAGACTACCATCATCCTAACATGGATGATGTTGGAGGACATTCATCGCAAGATGGACAATGTTCTGTTCGGCCATTGCAACATAGACAAAGTTGAGAACATGGACAATGTTGTGGTCACCTTCGGCCATTATGACAATGTAACCACGTGGGCCCTTAGTCGCCAATCTTGCAACGACACTCGACTGATTTTGTAGCACCCACATACCGTCTTGCATCATTATCTTGGACGCTAGCTTGCACATCAGCATAGCTTGCAGCAGTAAGTGGTGTGTCATTTCAGGCGCTAGCATGCAGCGATGCCGCCGGCTAGAAGTAACTTGTTAGTGCCACGCGTAGGCTTGCAGCATCATCGTCAGCTTTTGCAACAGCGGCAATAAAAAATCATTGCAACAATATTACTCAGATATATGGTACAAATCACGGTCCTTGCCGCAACAAACCCAAAATATTATTGTAACATGTACTTCAATATTTTTGTGACACTCTCCAGGAATGTCTACAACAAGACAAACAATCACGAAAAAGGCCAGTGCTAAGTACGTGTCATCCCACCGATATTTTGCGAAGGTTGACTCGGTTACTAGCCATCCTATTTGTCCCACATAGTCATTGGATCAGACTACTACCATTGTAAATGATATTGGGATCGCTTGGGGCAACACTAACAAATTTGAGACCGCTGTGCAACATGGAGGACATTACGAACCATCACCACTCTACATCTTCGGGTATGTTACGAATGACCACTCTACAACCATGATGGTGTTGTGAAAGAACCCAACAACACACCATCGCAACATCGGCAAGCATTGACATACCAGTTTGGAACACCGACAGAACCAAACAACATGCTATTGCAACAACAGTGAGCATCAACAAGCGCGTTTGCAACACCGCCCCTTCCTGCCCCCACACCATTCCTACGCCAGTGGTTGCCCTTGTGTGGAACATCGACCTGAAGCGCCAGCGATGACCGTGTGGAAATATAATAAGGCAAGAGAAAAAAAGATAGCCATCGGAGACCATGCATGTACTCCCTCCGTTCCTAAATATAAGTCTTTTTGCAGATTTTATTACGAACTACATACGGATGTATATAGACATATTTTAAAGTATGGATTCATTTACTTTGTCCCATATGTAATCTATAGTAAAATATTTCAAAATATATATTTAGAAACGGTGAGAGTATAAAGGTGTGCTGCGCTCGGCAGGCAACCAGACGAGCGGATCGGATTGAGCGATCTGACGGCACAGCGGGCGGCTGATGGGGCACAAATATCAGTCGAGAGATTATAATCGTTTCCCAATTTTATCACCATCTTCATAGAGGAGCGGTAGCAGTCATGTTAATTACCCTTGAAAAAAGCAATCGGCTTTATTTTCTAGTCATAGTCTAGGACTCTAGGTCGTTACAACTTACAAGCAAGCTTTATTTTTTGTTTGACGCCAGCCTAACAGACCAAGTCATTCGCTAATGACCTTCAGTTTAGACATCTCTAATGATCATCACCAAGATTAATTTTAGACATCTCTAATGATCACCGTCATGTCTCTGACAAATATGCATGTGGCATGTCGAGCTGGACTCATAATAAACGAAGGAAGGCATTATGAGATCCCATCAAGGACTTGCTTATTTATGACTAGTCTCTTCAAGGTCTTTCTAATTTACTGTCAACGAACTGTTAGCATCTTGATGCGAACCAATCCTTCACACCAAATTGGAATCCGCACATTAATTGGAATCCACATCCATCACTTAGTTTATACAACTTGCTAACTAAAAATATCAAGGCTTGAATTTACTTTAGTGAGTGTGATCTGATCTGTAGATCCAAGTCAAGGTTAAGCTATTACAACCAGCTATAGATGCCGATACAGACTTAAGGCTACTTGGTCGTTCAAGTTGGAGATCAATAGTATTTCTAGATTTTTTTTGAAAAAATAATATTGCTGGATTAATCAGTTGGTTAGGATGTATGTACGCAACTGCTTCTTTGAGAATTGTCGCCATGGCCATGAAGATCGCAACATTACCATTGGTCCTGTTTGAAACAGCTTTTGACTTATGCATAAGCATGTGTGTAGAAAACCTCCGGACAAGGATGCATTAGACATCTAGAATGATCACCATGATGTCTCACGTAGAGCTAGAACCAAAATAAAAAGAAGGGAAGACCTTATGAGATCCCATCAAGGGCTTACATATTAATGACTAGTCTCTTCAATGTCCTTCTAGTTTACTGCAAATGAATTGTTAGCAGGTTGATGCAATCTGATCCTTCACACCAAAATGGAATCAACACATTAATCGGATCCACATCCCTTTGGATTGGCTGACATCGTTGTGTTCATCAATGAAGATTAAGTTGACGAGTATACTTTCTTCGTTTCTAAATGTAACTATTTTTAGAGATATCAATATGGATTACTTAGGAAGCAAAATGACTGAATTTACACCCTAAAGTATGTCTATATATCTACATTCATATGTAGTATATCATGGAATCAAAAGACTTATGTTTAGGAACGGAGGGAGTACAATGCATGCATGTGGCATGTCAAGCTGTAATCAGGATAAAAGAGAAGACCTGATGAGATCCCATCGGGGACTTGCTTATTTAGAGATAGTCTCTTCAAGGTCCTTCTAATTTACTGCAACCAAACTATTAGCATCTTGCGATCCCATCCTTCACATGCGGATGACAGACAATTTTTTGGGTAACATGGTGTGCTTAGTTTGATGACAGAGTCATAACAAATTAAATAATTTGGAGACAATGTTCATTAGCTTAAGGGCAAGATATACAGTGCAATATGTGAGAATGCGCGTTGGTGAAATTAATCAGACACATGCACATGGCACACATCAAAATGAAACGTAAAATGAAAGTGGCAATGGTTAGTGGCATCGCTCCATTACAGATTTGCATGCCTGGTGAGGTGGTGTCTGGGAGATCAATGTAATGTGGCACTGTTGTTTTCTTTAGAGCAACTAGCAAAGTGGCCCGCCCAAATGTGCGGGCTAGTATTAACAAAGTTTAGTTAACGGATGAAGAAATGATTTTGACAAAAGAATTCCCCTTCCGTGCTACTGGAAATATCAGATGTGGATGCTATTTTTATTCGTAGGGAGCGACTCACTCTAGCCCGTGGGTTGGAGATGTTTGTCCTCACTGCGTTGGCAGTATGCATAGGGTTGTCATGGTTAGTAAATTCAACATCAATTAGAAATTTTGAAAATTAAAAAATATGCTATTCCGAAATTATGGTCTACGATGTCTAATGTATTTTCTTGAAGTCCCAAATTATGCATCTCAAGCCTTAATTTTTTGCAAGATAGTCGGAGGAGGCTTCCAGAAAATATAGCCTTTGCCATAAGTAATCTCCCCACTTCAGATGGTTGTAAATGAATGAAAAATAACATATACACAGCATTTATTCTCATGTAATTTACTTCAACTTGGAAAGCTCATAATTTTCGATTAAAATGTTGCTCGTGTTCCTTTCTATGGTTGGTGGATCTTGCATGAATGAATTTCTGGCCATCAGAGAGTTTGTAACCATCACAAAATATTATGTGGTTGTTTCTACCGCTCGAAAAAGACCACTCCATCCATTTTTCTGTTGGCATGTGAAACTAAATAAAGAAAGAGGACATGCATGTTACCTCCTACTCTCATAGTGATATATATTTTCCTGTTAATCATATTTGGAACATTTAGATAATGATTCTAACGTAAAAAATCAACTCAATGCAATATTTAACACCATGATCGATCATACAGAAATCATATACTCTAGTATCTTATTATATAATTGAATGAAACGAAAATTCATTGTTACTTATTATAGCAATATTGGAAGTCGAGATCCGTAATTGTAATAATTAAACACACGAGTAAATAAAACCTATTTATCATATGGAATGAGTACTAACCAATATTGTACATAAATCTTTAGTATCACAGAAGGACATGAAAATACTTTTAGGATCATATATTTGCGTAATTTATACAATATTAAATTGACATAGATGAGAATTACTATTCCAACACAATGGAAGAAACCTAAAGTAAAGTTTGGCAGTTGAGAATGAGTTAACCAACTAATATCGTGCCATCACATGCTGCATTTTTATATCAATCTGAGATGAGTCAATATATATATTGGTAAATAAATGTTGTGGAAGTATTGAATTCAATCAATTTTGTTAGCAATATAATTTCAAATGCGAAAGAAAACGTAGAAAAGGACATAATACACTTTGGTGAGGATAAAAAAACGACTTACATAGACGAATATTTAACTCGAAGAGCATGCATGCGACCCGTGTCGCAACTATCACATACCAGCATCCTCATGTTTCGTTAAATCGGATTATTAATTAAGCTGGAGGAAAGGACTCAAAGCTTGCCTCCTGTACAACAAAAGAAGTGTATCATATAATGACCATTCAATAGCCATTCCTTGACATGGCATGGGTTAACAAACTGATGGACATGTAACTACTCCCTCTGTACCATAAGATTTGTCACTGGGCAAACCTAGTTCAGCATCCCAGCGACAAATATTATTGTACAAAGGGAGTAATTAACAATCTATAGTCAACCACGTAATGCCATAATTTCTGCATGCAGGATATCACGGCTGCCATCTTCTGCACATATTTCTCTCTCACCAACTCGTAATACAAATGCCCCCGCAAAAAAGAAAAATCTCGTAAAACAAATGATATAACCCCTGCCATTTTTTTTACATCTTCTGGTTGTATAATTGGTGGAACACATTCTTTCGAGTTCCAATCAGGAACGCTATAAGAACACATCAAACGCACATAGTAGCTTGTTGTCTACACGACTAATATGAAGAAAGTCAGATTTATAAATTTGTTCCATGTTTCCATATCAACTTAGAAACTTATAATAGAAAAATAAAAAGAATCAAAAGGTTTATTCTGCAAGTTTAAATTAAGAAATAACACAGGAAACCATTGAACTGTTCAATCATGGTCTATGTACATATTACTATTACCTGATTTTCGAGGCATTTCATTAGGAAAAAATGTTTACAAGAAATTCTTCGTTGTATTTGCAGTATTCCATTGCTATGATGCATCGGTTCTTGAAATAGTCTGCACATAATGAATAAATTGTACTAATTCAGTTTCAAATTATTAGATGTTTTCAAAAATATTCTGGATTGGATGTATATAGACGCGTTTTATTATGTTTGTTCACTCATTTTATTCCGTATGTAGTTTACATTGAAATATCGAAAACGTCTTATAATTCGGAACATATATAGGTGACTCACTAATACTAATTTTATTAATCCGCTCCCTTGGCCGTGTATAATGTATTTCTCCCATATTTCAATCTGTGATGCAAGGGTAAATATAAAAGGATATACGAATGAAGGAAAAAAACATCAGTGTTGTACACGAATAAAACAACTTCCTGGTAGCTGATTTCGTCACAGTATAACTAAGTGGAGAATTCTATGTACGATGCATTATGCACTTAGTTAGCCAAAACGAATAAAAAAGTATGTGATCAAGCTCTCAGCTAATTAATCTACTGTCGGCCATGGTCGTTGGCTGCTTTATAGTTGCTAGAGACCTTCCAGTCCTGTTAAGGTCTGTCAGTTAAGTAGCAAAAATTGTAGGTGAAATGTCTTACATGTAACCTCTGATTGTCTAAAAAAAATATAGCTGAAAAGTAAGAGGTTAGAGAATGAAGTACCTCATGTCTCGAGAACATTGCTAGGTGCATCCTTTCTTCACTATCTATATGCCTCTATCATTCTTTAACACAAAGCTAGTGGACACAAAAAGGGAGTAACAACATCAACTTTTCTCCCATTGCTCTTTTATAACCATTCATGTGTTTGTGAATAATGCATTGGAGTCAGACACATTAAAATCAATCTGGACGTGGGGCAAGAGAGTGCCGTGCCCGTCAATAACTAACCTGATTCAGCCCTTTACGACAGCGAAGAACATATCGCAGGCTCCCTTAGCAGATCTAGTTGTCTGACGCAAGGACGACCAAGCCGCCAAGACGTGCAGGTTGTTGGCCCAGTACCGACGCGGAGTACTTCCGGCGACGACGATACGACTGACGATGAACAACGATAACGAACGCTGGCTGTTGATCCTGCTCCTTGCCGATGTAGTCTCGTCGAGTAACTATTACGGCGAGACGCACCGCACCACAATGAAGCTTGATCTTGTCCAATACGTATATCCTAAACCGGACACACCAGCGGTTGGGGATTAGTCGTGATTAACTCCAACAATCATCCTCTTAATCACGACGTCACCACGTTACAGGTCCAACGTCGAATCTTCTTCGCATTTTCAAAACCGTCTCCTGATCTAAAGCCTTGGTCTGGATGTTCGTCAGCTAATCATCAGTGCACGTCTAGTTGACTTCTACCTTACATTCCTCCACACAATCCTTTATGTAATGATACATCGTATCAATGTGCCTGCTCCTATCGTGCCACATTGGATTTTCATGTAGAATTATCGTAGATTCACTGTCGACATTGAGAACCACTCGTTTCGGATCTCGATCCATGAGATCACCGTGTAACCTCTCTAGCCACACACCTTGACACTTTGCTTCACCTGAAGTCGATGTGACTATTTTTTGCTTTCGTGATAGCCAACTTACTATGCTTCCATCAAGGAAATATGCCACGCCCGAGGTGCTCTTACGGTCGTCAACAATTCCTTCCTTCTCACTATCACTATAGCCAAGTAGTTTCACCATCCCCTTCTGGCTCAGCTCAAGACGAGGTTCCATTGAAGCGTCAATTGGATTGCAGTCTTTCATGCCACAACTTTCAAGTACCTTCCTTGCATATGCCTCATGGCACAGTGTGATCCCCTTCGGCTATTGATGTACCTTGACACCGAGGTAGTAACTCAATAGCCCTAGATCATCCATCTTGAAAAACTCCTTCATTTGTAGCTTGAACTTTGCAATCATTTGTTTGCTCCAGTTATCAATAGATCGTCGTCATAGATGCCAACTAGTAGACGATCCCTTTGTTCACCTCTCTTGTAGATTGCATGCTCTAGTGGGGCTTTCTCAAATCCAAGAGAAATCAAAGTCCGATCAAGTTTGATGTTCCATGTCCGAAGGTCCCGCCCTCGCCCATACAAGACTTTGTGTAGCTTCAATACCTTGTGTTCTTCTTCCTCTTTGATAAAGCTCGGTGGTTGATTCACATACACATCTCCTTATTTCTCACCATTTTAAAAAGTGGATTTTACATCCATGTGATGTATCTTTCATGATTCTTGAGCTGTGACAGCGATGAATAATCTCACCGATTCCATCCATGCAACGGGAACCAACACTTCTTCGAAGTCCACACCTTTATTTTGCATGTACACTTTGGCCACTAGCTTCGCCTTGTGCTTCACACAATTTTCTTCAGGGTCTCTCTTGATCTTCAATTCCCACTTGAAATCCATAGTTTTTTCATCATTGTTGGTAAGATCCACAAGCTCCCATGCATTGTGGTCGTAGATCAACCCCAACTTTTCTTTCATAGCATGACGCCAACACTCCTTCGTATTTGTGCCTTAAAATTCCGCTGGTTCCTCGGCAATTTCTAGACACCTTTGCCCGCTCCCTTTGATCTTTACCGGGTCAATCGTTCGAAGAGTATCCTCCGGATGTGCATGTAACACCAGTTGTAGCTTTATGGATATAGGTGATGGTGTCCTTTCCTCCATTACCGTCGGAGGCGACATTGCTCGCGCGGCTCCTTGTACCTTCAGGAGCGACGCTTTGCCGTTTGCTTCGCTCGCTGCTTCTGGCGAAGCTTCGGTTGCAGGTAGACATATCCTTTCTTCCTTCATGTGCATGGATGTTACGTTGCCATTCCCATCTCCACGCATGGACCTGTCCCTCCTGGACCTCCACTGCATGAGCCACCATGCAAGAGCAGCTTTGTCTGGATCCCGATCTTAAGTCATTAGAATCTAGCATGTAACACATCACATCGCATTGTTGTGGCCTCACGCACGGTTATCTCCACGACTGCCACCTTACCTGGGCCTGAACCGTTTGTGTATTTTGACGCATGTATGTGAATAAGTCGCTAGTATTAAAATGTCATAGAACCCGAGTTGACATGACTAGTCGTAAAATCCAAGTGACACATTCATACAGGGACATGTATACGTAACCCAAGAATGTAGGTGTAGGTCATTAGCGTGTCTAGACGACTCATAGCAAGCTATAGGAACTCCTTTACGTCATGAGACATTTTTGTCATCAACACGTAGACGAGTCATAGCAAGCTACATGGACTTCATTACACTATGAGACATTTCCTTGAAGGGACAAACACAACAACAAAAAAGGATACACATCGGTCAATCAATGTGTCCAGAGCAGTAGCAAGCTGCCAAGGCTCAGTGGAAGCACAAAGAGGCATTTCCCTGTAAAGAGTACTTCTAAAGGCACACAACTAGGTGTCGAAACCCATACATACCGTTGCACGTCACATGTACGCATGACATGCTCGATATAAATGATACAACTATGGCATCACAATATAACCATACAATATCACAACATTTATTTAGAAGTCTAAGAAGAGCCTTGCATAATATGTTCATACAGGTAGGGGCCACATGACCCGACACTCAAGTCATACAAACCTAGTCATACAAGCCATGCAGAAGCTTAAAGTTGTATGAGTATAGACAGATGAAAGGTAAAAAGGCATAAAGCCTGACTATCTACAGCCTATCCCAGGGCATCAGATGTAGCCGGGATACCAGCTACTCGTTGCCATCGACGTCTACATAGAACCCACCAGGAAGTCCTATTTTGGTCGCCGGAAAAGTTTCGGGCTCATCGGTAGTGTACCGGGAGACCATCGGGAGGGGTATTTTGACCCAAGAGGCTACATGGGCTGTGGGAGAGTAAATACCATCCCTTTGTGGGTTGGTGGAAGTCCCACACAAGGCCCATGCGGCTGGGAAGAAAAGCCCAAAGGAAAAAAGGTGGAAAAAGGCCCAAAAAAGGGAGGAATCCTAGTTCTACTAGGATTGGAGGAGGAGTCCTCCTCTCCTCCCCACTTCGGCCGGCCCAAGGAGGCTTGGCCCTTGCGCCAAGTCCTCTCCTATCTCCCTCTTATATATACTGGAGGTTTTAGGGTTTTTTGCACAGAATTTTTAGCCACGTGCTGCCCGTTCCCAAGTGCATAGTTTCTCCTCTAGATCGGATTTCTGCAGTGCTTAGGTGAAGCCCTGCCGGAATTGCTCCACCATCATCACCTTGGCGCCGTCACGCTGCCGGTGAACTCGTCTACCTCTCCGCTCCCTCTTGTTGGATCAAGAAGGCGGAGATCGTCATCAAGATGTACGTGTGCTGAACGCGGAGGTGCCGTCCGTTCGGCGCTAGATCGGAAGGACTGTGATCAAGATCGCGAGACGGATCGTGATGAGTTTGCGGGACGGATTGTGATGAGTTCGCGGGACGGATCGTGATTGGATCGCGGGACGGATCATGATGAGTTCGCGGGACGGATCGTGATTGGATCGGGGGATGGATCGTGATGAAATCGCGGGACACTCGGCGATTTGAATCGCGAAGACGTTCAACTACACCAATCGCGTTTCTTAATGCTTCCCGCTTAGCAATCTACAAGGGTATGTGGATCCACTCTCCCTCTCGTAGATGCTCATCATCATGGATAGATATTGCGTGTGCGTAGGAAATTTTTTGTTTCCCATGCGACGTTCCCCAACAGTGGCATGATGAGCTAGGTCTATGTGTAGATGAGATCTCGAGTAGAACACAAAGAGTTTGTGGGCGTTGATGCTTAGATTGCTTCCTCCCTTGGTCGTGTTTTGGTTCAGCGGTATTGTGAGATGAAGCGGCCCGGTCCAACATTACTCGTACGCTTACGCGAGACCGGTTCCCTCAACCGCAACTTGTTGCATAGATGGCTTGCGGGTGCTAGTTTCTCTCACATTAGTTGGATCAGATTCGACAAAGGCGGTCCTTGAGAAGGTTGAAAAGAAACTAGTGTATCACCGTTGTGGTTTTTGCGGAGATGAGAATTGTTCTTGCTAGATACCCGTAGCAGCCACGTAAAACATGCAACAACAATTAGAGGACGTCTAACTTGTTTTTGCAGGGTATGTTGTGATATGATATGGCCAATTACATGATGTGATATATGTGATGTATGAGATGATCATGTGATGTATAGATTATCACGCTTGCATGTCGATGAGTAAGGCAACCAACAGGAGCCATAGGGTTGTCTTTAATTATTGTATGACCTACGTGTCAATCATTAAGTGCTATGTAATGCTTTACTTTATCGCTAAACGGTAGCAATAGTAGTAGAAGCATGTTGGGCGCGACAACCCCGATGGCGACACGTTGATGGAGATCAAGATGATGGAGATCATGGTATCTTGCCGGTGATGATGGAGATCATACCGGTGCTTTCAAGATGGAGATCAAAAGCACAAGTTCATGGCCATATCATGTCACTTATGATTTGCATGTGATGTTAATCCCTTTATGCTCCTGGTTTTGCTTAGGACGACGGTAGCATTATAAGGTGATCACTCACTTAAATTTCAAGATGAATTGTGTTCTCCCCGAGTGTGCACCATTGTGAAAGTTCGTCGTGTTGAGACACGACGTGATGATCGGGTGTGATAGACGCTACGTTCACATACAACGGGTGCAAGCCAGTGTTGCACATGCAGAACACTCGGGGTAAACTTGACGAGCCTAGCATGTACAGACATTGCCTCGGAACACAAGAGACCGAAAGGTCGAACATGAGTCATATAGTAGATATGATCAACATGATGATGTTCACCATTGAAACCACCTCAACTCACGTGATGATCGGACTTGAGTTGGTGAATTTGGATCATGTATCACTCGAATGACTGGAGGGATGTCAATTTGAGTGGGAGTTCTTAAGTAATATTATTAATTGAACTCATTATCATGAACATAGTCAGTAGTGTCTTTGCAAACTGTGTTGTAGATTACTAGCTCACACTGTAGCTCCCTTGAATTTTTATATGTTCCTAGAGAAATAGAGTTGAAACATGATGGTAGCAATATTGCGGACTAGCTCCGTAATCTGAGGATTGTCCTCATTGCTGCACAGAAGGCTTATGTCCTTAATGCACCGCTCGGTGCGCCAACCCCTCTAGCATTGTTTGTAGATGTTGTGAACATCTAATAGGCACATTCTGATAACTACTTGATAGTTTAGTGCATCATGCATTACGGCTTAGAATTGAGGCTCTGAAACATTTTGAACATCACAGAACATATGAGATGTTCTAAGAGCTGAAATTAGGATCTTAGGCTCATGCCCATGTTGCGACATATGAGATCTCCAACAAGATTATTTGCCTGTAATATGAATGAGAATAGCTCAATCATTGAGCATGTGCTCAGATTGTCTGGGTGCTACAATTGCTTGAATCGAGTGGGAGTTGATCTTCTAGATAAGATAGTGATTGATATAGTTTTCCAAGTCACTGTCACTAAGTTACTAGAACTTGGTGATGAACTATAAAATGCTAGGGATAGAAATAATGATCCCTGAGCTGTTCGCGATGTTTGACACCGCGAAGGTAGAAATCAAGAAGGAGCGTCAAGTGTTGATGGTTAGTCAAACCACTAGTTTCGAGAAGGGCAGGAGCAAGGAGGGAAAACATCATGTATAACAAGTCAGTTGCTGTTCCAGTGAAGCAACCCAAAGTTGAACCCAAACCCGAGACTAAGTGCTTCGATTATGAGGAGAGCGGTCGCTGAAGCGGAACAACCATAGATACTTGGTAGATAAGAAGGCTGGCAACATCGACAGAAGTATATTTGATATACGTGTTATTTATGTTTACCTTGCTAGTACTCCTAGTAGCACCTGGGTATTGGATACCGGTTCGGTTGCTAAATGTTAGTAACTCGAAACAAAAGCTACGGAATAAACGGAGCACTAGCTAAGTGTGAGGTGATGATGTGTGTTGGAAATGTTTCCAAGGTTCATGTGATCAACATCGCACGCTCTCTCTACCTTCGGGATTAGTGATGAACCTAAATGTTATTTGATGTTTTGCATTGAGCATGAACGTGATTAGATCGTGTTTATTGCAACACGGTTATTCATTTCAGTTAAAGAATAATGGTTATTCTATTTACATGAATAATATCTTCAATGGTCATGCACCCAGTGAGAATGGTTTGTTGAATCTTCATCATAGTAATACACATGTTCATAACATTGATGCCAAAATATACAAAGTTAATAATGATAGTACCACATACTTGTGGCACTGCCGCTAAATGTCATATTGGTATAAAGCGCATGAAGAAACTCCATGCTGATGGATCTTTGGACTCATTCGATTTCAAATCGGTTGAGACATGCGAACCATGCCTCTTGGGCAAGATGACTAAGGACCCTGTTTTCTGGTTTGATGGAGCGGGCAAGTGATGTTGGAAATATGCCCTAGAGGCAATAATAAATTAGTTATTATCATATTTCCTTGTTCATGATAATCGTTTATTATCCATGCTATAATTGTATTTATCAGAGACTTAAATGCATGTGTGGATACATATACAAAACCATGTCCCTAGTATGCCTCTAATGGACTAGCTCGTTGATCAAAGGATGGTTAAGGTCTCCTAGCCATGGACATGAGATGTCATTTGATAACGGGATCACATCATTAGGAGAATGATGTGATGGATAAGACCCAAACTACAAACATAGCATATGATCGTGTCAGTTTATTGCTACTGTTTTCTGCATGTCAAGTATATGTTCCTATGACCATGAGATCATGCAACTCACGGATATCGTAGGAGTGCCTTGTGTGTATCAAATGTCGCAACGTAACTGGGTGACTATAAAGGTGCTCTACAGGTATCTCCGATGGTATCTGTTGAGTTGGCATGGATCGAGACTGGGATTTGTTACTCCGTGTGACGGAGAGGTATCTCAGGGCCCACTCGGTAATACAACATCACAACAAGCCTTTCAAGCAATGTTTCTAAGTGTTAGTCACGGGATCTTGTATTACGGAACGAGTAAAGAGACTTGCCAGTAACGAGGTTGAACTAGGTATGGAGATACCGACGATCGAATCTCGGGCAAGTAACATACCGAAGAACAAAGGGAACGTTATACGGGATTAACTGAATCCTTGACATAGAGGTTCGACCAATAAAGATCTTCGTAGAATATGAAGGAACCAATGTGGACGTCCAGGTCCCGCCATTGGTTATTGACCGTAGAGGTGTCTCGGTCATGTCTACATAGTTCTCGAACCCGCAGGGTCTGCACACTTAAGGTTCGGTGACGTTTCGGTAGTGTAGAGTTATGTATGGTGGTGACCGAAGTTTGTTCGGAGTCCCAGATGAGATCCTGGACATCACGATGAGATTCGGAATGGTCCAGAGGTAAAGATTCATATATAGGAAGTCCCAGTTTGGTTTCCGGAAAAGTTTCGGGCTCATCGGTAGTGTACCGGGAGTGCCGGTAGTGTACCGGGAGGCCTCCGGGAGGGGTATTTCGACCCCAAGAGGTCCATGGGCTGTGGGAGAATAATAACCAGCCCTTAGTGGGATGGGAAAACAGCCACAAAGGCCCATGGCGCAGGAGATAAAGTCCTAAAGCAAAAAGTGGAAAATCAGCCAATAGGAGGCAATCCTACTCCAACTAGGATTGGAGGTGAAGTAGGATTGCTTCCCACCTCCTATTTCGGCCGACCCAAAGGCCTTGTCTGCCTCTTCTCTCCTGTCCTCCTATATATACTAGTGGATTGGGTGGTTTTTGTACAGAATTTCCGGCCACGTGCTACCCGTTTCACCGGTGCACAATTTCTCCTCTAGATCGGTTTTCCACAGCGCTTAGGCGAAGCCCTGCCGGAATCACTCCACCACCATCACCGGAGTGCCGTCACGCTGCCGGTGAACTCTCTCTCCTCTCCACCTCCTCTTGCTGGATCAAGATGGTGGAGATCGTCATCAAGCTGCACGTGTGCTGAACGCGGAGGTGCCGTCCGTTCGGCGCTAGATCGGAAGGACCGTGATCGAGATCGCGAGATGGTTCGTGATGAGATCGCGGAACGGATCGTGATGAGTTCGCGGGATAGATCGTGATCAAGATCGTGAGATGGATCGTGATGAGAGCGCGGGACAGATCGTGATGAGTTCACGGGATGGATCGTGATTGGATCGCGAGACGGATCGTGATGAGATCGCGGGACGCTCGGCGATTTGGATCGCGAAGATGTTCGACTACACCAACCGCGTTTCTTAACGCTTCCCGCTTAGCGATCTACAATGGTATGTAGATCCACTCTCCCTCTCGTAGATGCTCATCACCATGGATATGCGTGTGCGTAGGAAATTTTTTGTTTCCCATGCGACGTTCCCCAACAAGTGATTTGTTCGAAATGATACATGTTGATGTATGCAATCCAATGAGTCTTGTAGCATGCGGTGGATATCGTTATTTTCTTACCTTCACTGATGATTTGAGTAGATAATAGTGTATATTTACTTAATGAAACACAAGTCTGAATCATTTGAAAAAGTTCAAGCAAATTCAGAGTGAAGTTTAAGATCATCGTGACAAGAAGGTAAAATGTCCGCGATATGATCGTGGAGGTGAATATCTGAGTTACGAGTTTGGTATACAACTTAAGACAATGTGAAAGTTGTTTCACAACTCACGCCACCTGGAACACCATAGTGTGATGGTGTGTCCGAACGTCATAGTCATGCTCTATTGGATATGGTGCGAATTATGATGTCTCTTATCCTTTTACCACTATCGTTTTGGTGTTATGCATTAGAGACAACTACATTCACTTTAGATGACACCATCTAAATCCGTTGAGATGACACCATGATCTAAGTGACTAAGTGTTAAGCAATGTGACTAAGTGTTAGTCACGGGATCTTGTATTACGGAACGAGTAAAGAGACTTGGTAGTAACAAGGTTGAACTAGATATGGAGATACCGACGATCGAATCCCGGGCAAGTAACATACCGAAGAACAAAGGGAACATCTTACGAGATTAACTGAATCCTTGACATAGAGGTTCGACCGATAAAGATCTTCGTAGAATATGTAGGAACCAATATGGGCATCCAGGTCCCGCTATTGGTTATTGACCATAGAGGTGTCTCGGTCATGTCTACATAGTTCTCGAATCCGCAGGGTCTGCACACTTAAGGTTTGGTGACACTTTGGTAGTATAGAGTTATGTATGGTGGTGACCAAAGGTTGTTCGGAGTCCCGGATGAGATCCTGGACGTCACGAAGAGCTCTGAAATGGTCCGGAGGTAAAGATTCATATATAAGAAGTCCTATTTTGGTCGCCGAAAAAGTTGCGGGCTCATCGGTAGTGTACCGGGAGTGCCGGTAGTGTACCGGGAGACCATCGGGAGGGGTATTTCGACCCAAGAGGATACATGGGCTATGGGAGAGTAAATACCAGACCTTCATCGGCTGGTGGAATTCCCACACAAGGACCATGCGGCTGGGAAAAAAAGCCCAAAGGGAAAAAGGTGGAAAAAGGGCAAAAAAGGGGAGGAATCCTAGTCCTACTAGGATTGGAGGAGGAGTCCTCCTCTCCTCCCCACTTCGGCCGACCCAAGGAGGTTTGGACCTTGCACCAAGTCCTCTCCTCCCTCCCTCTTATATATACTGGAGGTTTTAGGGTTTTTTGCACAGAAGTTTTAACCACGTGCTGCCCGTTCCTCCAGTGCATAGTTTCTCCTCTAGACGGATTTCCGCAGTGCTTAGGTGAAGCCCTGCCGGAATTGCTCCACCACCATCACCGCGGAGCTGTCACGTTAACGATGAACACGTGTACCTCTCCGCTCCCTCTTGCTGGATCAAGAAGGCGGAGATCGTCATCGAGCTGTATGTGTGCTGAACGCGGAGGTGCTGCCCGTTCGGCGCTAGATCGGAAGGACCGTGATAAAGATCGCGGGACGGATGATGATGAGTTTGTGGGACGGATCGTGATGGGTTTGCGGGACGGATCATAATTGGATCGCGGGACGGATCATGATGAGTTCGCGGGACGGATCGTGATTGGATCGCGGGATGGATCGTGATGAGATCGCGGGACGCTCGACGATTTGGATCGTGAAGACGTTCGACTACACCAACCGTGTTTATTAACGCTTCCTGCTTAGAGATCTACAAGGGTATGTGGATCCACTCTCCCTCTCGTAGATTCTCATCACCATGGATGGATCTTGCGTGTGCGTAGGAAATTTTTTGTTTCGCATGCGACGTTCCCCAACATCTTTTGCGGTGTGTTTGTTGAGATCCGATGAATTGTGGGTTTATATTCAGATTATCTATGAATATGATTTGAGTCTTTTCTGAATTCTTATATGCATGATTTCATATCTTTGCAAGTCTCTTAGAGTTATTGGTTTGGTTTGGCCAACTAGATTAGTAATTCTTGCAATAGGAGAGGTGCTTAGTTTTGTGTTCAGTCTTGCGATGTCCTCACCCAGTAACAAAGTAGGGGTAGCGAGGCACGTATTGTATTGTTGCCATCTAGGATAAAAAGATGGGGGTTTCATCATATTGCTTGAGTATATCCCTCTACATCATGTCATCTTACCTAATGCGTTACTCTATTCTTCATGAACTTAATACTCTAGATGCAGGCAGGAGTCGATCGATGTGTGGAGTAATAGTAGTAGATACAAAATCGTTTTAGTCTACTTGACACGGACGTGATGCCTGTATGTATAATCATTGCCTTGGATATCTTCATAATTATTCGCTTTTCTATCAATTTCTCGAGAGTAATTTGTTCACCCATCGTAATACTTGCCATCATGAGTGAAGCCTCTAGTGAAACCTATGGCCCTCGGGTCTATTTTGAATCTTATACTTCCAGATCTAAAACCAAAAATACCAAAAATACTTCGCTGCATTATTTTTACCTTTTGTTTTACTTTCCGTTCAAGCAATCTATCCTATCTATCTTTATCAGGTCTCATCCTTGCAAGTAACCGTGAAGGGATTGACAACCCCTTTATAGCGTTGGGTGCAAGTGTTTGATTCTTTGTGTAGGTACATCTATTGGGGACTTGCTTGTATCTCCTACTAGATTGATACCTTGGTTCTCAACAACTGAGGGAAATACTTATCTACTTTGCTGCATCAATCGTTCCTCTTCACGGAAACCAACGCATGTTCTCTTTCTATACCCTAAAATCCTCTGGCTTATATAGAGGGCGAGGATGCCTAGGGTTTACACATGGTCGGTTACATGCCGAAGAGATAAACATGCCTATTTGCTACATCAAACGTGGGGCGCACACCGTGCTTCTCGAAGTTTCCATGATGGGGACTCGGCCTTCAAATCCTCCAGTGTTCGGCAAGTAGCTCATATAGTCCGACCCATAATAATAGGATGGCTTCCGGAGGACCCCCTAATCCAGGACTCCGTCAGTAGCCCCCGAACTTGCCTCTAATGCCAAGGGTCTTCAGCTCCGATTGCTTCGCGAACAGAGTCTTCGGCTTGCGAGGTGAGTTCCTTCGTGCCGAACCATAGTTCGGCCTCTGATGATAACTAGTTTTTCGCATAGTGGCGCGTTCGAACACTACAAATTAGTTGGCCTTGAAGGCCAAACGTTAGGGTCTAAACAATGTTCCTTTGACGACCTCTTTGACGAAAGGTCACGACCCACCACGACCACCAGGCCAGTTATATAGACTCGATTCGCGGTTCGAGGATGTTTTAATCATCACGATCTATCAATACACCGATCGTGTCCCGTTTTATTCGGGATATAATTAATCAAGGGCTCGCAACGGCTCACGTGTCTCGGGAAGTGGAGGGATTCACGACACAGCAAGGGGAGTCCAAATTGATAGGCCTCATAAAAAGAGGAGGAAAAGCTCGAAGGCTATTCACGCTCTCCATTCGACTTCTCTGCCTCCCATTCCTTTGCGCCTCTGTAGCACAGATCTAGGTCTTTTCACCCCCACCTCGAAGCTCATCAATGGCGGGATCCAACGAACAATGGGAAGCTTCCATGATCACCGACCGGGAGATTCTTGACCTCAAGAAGGCCGGCTACCTCTCCGCTGACATCCCTCACCACGCGGCAGAGGAGGGACTAGTGATCCCCACCCCCGAGCCAAGCGACAGGGTGGTGTTCATCCCCCACTTCATCAGGGGGCTGAGCTTTCCCCTCCACCCCTTTGTTAGGGGGCTGATGTTCTTCTACAACCTCGACTTCCATGACCTCCCGCCGAACTCCATCATGCACATCTCGGCATTCATCCTTGTCTGCGAGGCCTTCCTGCGCATTGAGCCACACTTCGGGCTCTGGCTTCAGGTGTCCAACATCAAGCCCAAGTGCGTCAGCGGCAAGCATGCATATTGCGGCGGGGCCGTCATCGGCAAGCTCACCCGCGGCGGGTGGCCGTCAGGCACCCTTATTGACGGCGGGTGGTCTAGGTGACGCTCCAAAGATGCATCCTCCCTTGCCAGCGCCGGGACACCCCCCCCCGTGGGCTCGCGAGCTCGACGCCGAGACCACAGTACGGAATCTATTCCGCACAACACGAGAGAAGTTGTGGAAGGCACTCTTCAAATCACAGAAGAGCTGGCCATCTGAGGAGGAGGAAAAGGGTCTGCACGCTGCCGAGACCGATTCCGAGGTACGATACACCCTAGCTTGGTCGGCTTCATTACATAGGAATATCTCATAACCCCTTATCCGATCTGTCTTTGCAGAGATGGCTGAAGAAAGCCATCAACATTAATAGACTGGTGTCTCAGCCCGAAGACGAGAGGACCGGTCTGTTAGCAAAAATGCTCGTGGTAAAGCCTTATGAGGCTCCCACGAAGAAAGAGAAGAAGAAGAAACCAGGCCGACTGGCATCTACATCAAGGACCAGCCTGGCGCCGCAATCGAGGATACCCCCGCCTCCTTGAATCAGGAGGAGGCTGAGGAGGAGGAATAGGAAGAAGAGGAGGAGGACAAGTCCGAGGTCGAGGGTGATGGGGGAGGCAATTCCCCCCGTTCCAGGAAGAGAGCAGCGTCTTCGGACGCTCTGAAGCAGGTCCCTCCTTCTGCCAAGAAGAGGGCGCGTCGGACGCGGGTGATTTTGTCCGATGATAGTTTAGACTCGGACATCACGTCCGAAGACCTCGAGGAGGTTCCACGAAGGAGCCTGCGGGTCAATCCCCCTCCAAAAACGTTAGGATCCGAAGACCCTCCCATTCATTACGAATATATTTAGAGTTTGCTAACATGCAGGTTATTGACTCTGCAGCCCCCCGCGGTGTTATCCCCACCAAGGTGATATCAGACGGGGAGACCTCGCCCACCGAACTGGCGAAGAGCAGGTATGCCTCGCATCCCACCACTCCAGGTGCCACGAGGGACACCGTGGAGGTGTTGTCCCAGCACTCTCCTATGGAGACGGACACCGGCGGCAAGGAAGACCGAGTCGTGGCCGGGGCTAACGGCTCGGCCACTGAAGACCGGGGGGCTACACCCCACCAGGATGTTGAGGAGGCCGGACGAGCGGGCGCTCAGTCCCCTCCGAGAACATCTCCAGAGCGCTCCACGCCTCTGGAGGCACCGGTTCAATCCCTGGTAGGTGATCGGGGAATCCGATCATCACCGACACCACCGACCAAGAGGTGGTCGGTCATGGAGGAGGCTCCGTCAAGTGCCTCCATCCCTGAGGATCACCACACTCTCATGGGTGTGGTACTGCAAAGCATCCAGCCGTTGACAATAGACTGAAGGAGGCCTTCAGAGGTCTCCTTACGGGTTTTCAAGTAAGTCACCCGATGTGCTTATTTGCAAAGTTTTTATTTATTCGTATTATATACATGGCAGCCCCCGAGCCCAAGGTGAGGTGAAAAAGCTCACCTAGGGGCCACCTCTGTATCCGATATCGAACTACATGCACTTCAATTGTTCGGCATGTTACAATAACTCAACATATGATCGGATTGTCTATAATTCGGGAATTGATAGCCCATGTAATGTATCAACTGTATGTAATGCAAGCTTCGTCATCGGTGGTGGCCATAAATGGCGCCGACCTAGAAGAGTTAAATCAGAAGCTTAAGCGCTCCGAAGACGAAGTTGAGGCCCTTAACCAAAAGTTCGACGAGGCTCAAGGTATGTCAAAATAGAATCCGAATGTCTTTGCGTAAACTCTATCATCTTAATAATTTCAATGCAGCCTTTTCACATTGGATAATTCATGCGCAGCCTCGACGAAGGAGATGGAGAGGCTCAAGGCCAAGCTCCAGTGCACGAAGGACGAAACTGTCGCCGAGAGGGCGGCTGCTAAAGAAACGTATGTCGCCTTTTCTGCCATGCGGGCCACTAGTGGCAAGCATGAAGCTCGTGTGGCAGAGGTCTAGCAGGAGCTCAAGGCCGCCAGCAAAAGATGCAAGGCCTTGGAGTAGAATAATAAGGCGACCTCGGCCGAACTGTCCACTTTAAAAACCGAACTCCATAAGGAGAGGATGGACAGACGGTTCTATGAGGAGCAAGTGCGCCAGGCCAAGGACACATCAGATGGTAAGCCATACTCACTAAAGTGCATATTCAGGGATAGCAAATTCGCGTTGCTTACCCGACTGTGGCGATCCTTAGGTGCGGCTGCTGATCTCCAGAGGAGCGTGGTGGACGCCAATCAGCTGTTTGCCCCACGGGGAGAAGGAGATGAAGCTCGGCTATTCTAGGCACAGTTCGGAGCCCCGATCGTCCTCCTATTTTGGTGGAGCAGCTAAAACAGCTAATGGAACTTCACCAGATGGCGGAGTCGGCCATGAAGGACCTTTGCATTCGCCTTTGGCCCGACGAGCTGCTGCCAGACAACTACTTTGGCCTGGTACAGAGGTTGATTGCTGCTTCGCCCTGCCTCGACATCGTCAAGCGCTTGATACGTCCATTTTGTATCATGCTTTTATATTGATATTCATTGTATTATGGGCTGTTACTACACATTTTGGTACAATACTTATGCCTTTTCTCTCTTATTTTACAAGGTTTACAAGAAGAGGGAGAATGCCGGCAGCTAGAGTTCTGGACTAGAAAAGGAGCAAATCCGAGATACCTATTCTGCACCACTCCAAAAGTTCTGTAAATCCATGAAGAATTATTTTGGAACATATAAAAAATTTGGCGAAGGAAATACATCAGAGGCCCCACTAGGCAACCACAAGCCTGGGCGGCGCATCCTACCCCCCTGGGCGCGCTCCTGAGGTTTGTGGCCCACCTGGCAGCCTTCCGATGCCCATCTTCTTCTATATGGAGGGTTTCTACATGGAAAAATAAATCATAACAGAGCTTTTGGGACGAAGCGCCGCCATCTCGAGGCGGAACTTGGACAGAACCAATCTAGAGCTCCGGCAGGGCTGTTCTATCAGCGATACCTCCCTCCTAGAGGGGCAAATCAAAGCCATCGTCATCACCAACGATCCTCTCATCGAGAATGGGTCAATCTCCATCAACATATTCATCAGCACCATCTCCTCTCCAAACCCTAGTTCATCTCTTGTATCCGATCTTTGTCTCAGAACCTCAGATTGGTACCTGTGGGTTGCTAGTAGTGTTGATTACTCCTTGTAGCTGATGCTAGTTGGTTTACTTGGTGGAAGATCATATGTTCAGATCCTTGATCATCATTAATAACCCTATGAATATGAACATTAATATGCTTTGTGAGTAGTTACGTTTGTTCCTGAGGACATGGGATAAGTCTTGTTATAAGTAATCATGTGAATTTTGTATTCGTTCGATATTTTGATGAGATGTATGTTATCTCTCCTCTAGTGGTTTCATGTGAATGTCGACTACATGACACTTCACCATTGTTTGGGCCTATAGGAAGGCATTGATAAGTAATAAGTAGATGATGGGTTGCTAGAGTGACAGAAGCCTAAACCCTAGTTTATGTGTTGCTTCGTAAGGGGCTGATTTGGATCCACATGTTTCATGCTATGGTTAGATTTATCTTAATTCTTCTTTCGTAGTTGCGGATTCTTGCGAGAGGGGTTAATCATAAGTGGGAGGCTTGTCCATGTAAGGGCATCACCCAAGCATTGGTTCCCCCACATATCAAATTATCAAAGTAACGAACGCGAATAATATATGCATGATGAAAACTAGCTTGACACAAATTCCCATGTGTCCTCGAGAGCGCCTTGCTTTATCTAAGAGTTTGTCCAGGCTTGTCCTTTGCTATAAAAAGGATTGGGCCACCTTGCTGCACCTTTGTTACAATTGTTACTTGCTACCCGTTACGAATTATCTTATCACAAAACTATCTATTACCGATAATTTCAGTGCTTGCAGAGAATACCTTACTCAAAACCACTTGTCATTTCCTTTTGCTCCTCGTTGGGTTCGACACTCTTACTTATCAAAAGGACTACGATAGATCCCCTATACTTGTCGGTCATCAAGACTCTTTTCTGGCACCGTTGCCGGGGAGTGAAGCACCTTTGGTGAGAGGAACTTGGTAAGGAAAAATTTATATAGTGTGCTGAAATTTACTATCACTTGTTACTATGGAAAATAATCCTTTGAGGGGTTTGTTCGGGGTATATTCACCTCGACTGGAAGCACAAACAGTCACTCCTCAACCTTCTGCACCTACTGAAAATATTTATTATGAAATTCCTTTGGGTATGATAGAGAAGCCGCTAGCTAATCCTTATGCAGGAGATGGAACACTACATCTTGATTTGCATCTAATCTATGTGGATGAAGTTTGTGGTTTATTTAAGCTTGCAGGTTTGCCCGAGGATGTTGTTAAGAAAGAGGTGTTTCCTTTATCTTTGAAGTAGAATGCATTGTCATGGTATAGGCTAAGTGATGATATTGGATAAGGGAACCACAACCAATTGAAATTGGAATTTCATTAGGAGTTTTATCCCATGCATTTGGTTCATCGTGATCAGAATTATATTTACAATTTTTGGCCTCGTGAAGGAGAAAGAATCGCTCAAGCTTGGGGGAGGCTTAAGTCAATGCTATATTCATGCCCCAACAATGATCTCTCAAGAGAAATTATTATTCAGAATTTTTATGCTCGGCTTTCTCATAATGATCGATTCATGCTCGATACTTCTTGCTCTGGTTCTTTTATGAAGAAAGATATTGAATTCAAATGGGACTTATTGGAAAGAATTAAACGCAACTCTGAAGATTGGGAACTCGACAAAGGTAAGTCATTAGGTATAAACCTTAAGTTTGATTGTGTTAAATCCTTTATAGACACCGATGCTTTTCGTGAATTTAGCACTAAATATGGACTTGACTCTGAGATAGTAGCTTCTTTCTGTGAATCTTTTCATACTCATGTTGATCTCCCTGAGGATAAGTGGTTTAAGTATCACCCTCCCATTCAAGTGAAAGTAGTTGAACCTAGTAAAGTTGAAGCGGAAACTATTACTTATAATCTTGATCCTCTTATTCCTACTGCTTACATTGAGAAACCACCCTTCCCTGTTAGGATAAAAGAACATGCTAAAGCTTCAACTGTGGTTCGTAAGAGTTGTATTAGAACACCTACACCCCCTGAACAAATTAAAGTTGAACCTAGTACTTCTATGGTTAAAGATATCTTGGTTGATAATATTGATGGGCATGTTATTCATTTCTGTGATGAAGCGACAAGAATCGCTAGACCTAATACTAAGAGTAAATGTAGACCAGTTGCTGGCATGCCTGTTGTTTCTGTTAAAATAGGAGATCATTGTTATCATGGTTTGTGTGATATGGGTGCTACCATAAGTGCAATTCCCTTTTCCTTATATAAAGAACTCATGCATGATATTGTGCCAGTTGAACTAGAGGAAATTGATGTTACTGTTAAGCTTGGTAATAGAGACACTATTGCACCGATGGGGATTGTTGGAGATGTTGAAGTCTTGTGTGGGAAAATAAAATACCCTACTGATTTTCTTGTTAATGGTTCCCCACAAGATGATTTTTGTACCATTATATTTGGCAGGCCCTTTCTTGAATACTTCTAATGCTCGGATTGATTGTGAGAAAGAAAAAGTTACTGTGAGTTTTGGGGATGTGTCTCATGAGTTCAGTTTTTCTAAATTTCGTAGACAACCCCATCACAAAGAATTTCCTAGTAAAGATGAAATTATTGGTCTTGCTTCTATTGCTATGCCTCCTACGATCCTTTAGAACAATATTTGCTAGACCATGAAAATGATATGCATATGAACGAGAGGAATGAAATAGATAAAAAAATTCTTTGATCAATAGCCTCTTTTGAAACACAACTTACCTGTTGAAATTCTTGGGGATCCTCCTCCACCCCAGGGTGATCTCGTGTTTGAACTCAAACAATTACCCGATACGTTGAAATATGCTTATCTTGATGAAAAGGAGATATATTTTGTTATTATTAGTGCTAACCTTTCAGAGCATGAAGAAAAGAGATTATTGAAAACTCTGAGGAAGCACCATGCTGCTATTGGTTATACTCTTGATGATCTTAAGGGCATTAGTCCCACTCTTTGTGAGCATAAAATTAATATGGAGCCTTATGCCAAACCAGTTATTGATCACCAACGATGATTAAAACCTAAGATGAAAGAAGTGGTATGGAAAAAAATACTAAAGCTTATGGAGGCAGGTATAATTTATCCTGTTGCTGATAATAGATGGTTTAGTCCCGTCCAGTGTGTCCCTAAGAAGGGAGGTATTACCGTTGTTCCTAATGATAAAAATGAATTGATCCCACAAACATTTGTTACAGGTTATAGAATGGTAATTGATTTTAGGAAACTAAATAAAGCTACTAAGAAAGATCATTACCCTTTACCTTTTATTGATAAAATGCTAGAAAGACTATCCAAACTTACACATTTTTTGCTTTCTAGATGGTTACTCTGGTTTCTCTCAAATACCTGTATCAACAGAGGATCAAGAAAAAACCACTTTTTCTTGCCCTTTCGGTACCTTTGCTTATAGACGTATGCCTTTTGGTTTATGCAATGCACTTTCTACCTTTTAAATATGTATAATGGCTATATTCTCTGACTGTTGTGAAAAGATTCTTGAAGTTTTCATGGATGACTTTTCTGTTTACGGAACTTCATTTGATGATTGTTTGAGCAACCTTAACCGAATTTTGCAGAGATGTGAAGAAACTAGTCCAGTCTTGAATTGGGAAAAGTGTCACTTTATGGTTAATGAAGGTATTGTGTTGGGGCACAAGATCTCTGAAAGAGGAATTGAAGTTGACAAAGCTAAAGTTGATGCTATTGAAAAATGCCTTGCCCTAGAGATATCAAAGGTATAAGAAGTTTCCTTGGTCATGCTGGTTTCTATAGGAGGTTTATCAAAGATTTCTCTAAGATTTCTAGGCCCGTCACAAATCTTTTGCAAAAAGATGTTCCGTTTGTTTTTTATGATGATTGTGTAGAAGCATTTGAAATTTTTAAGAGTGCCTTGATTACCGCACATGTTGTTCAACCACTCGACTGGAACCTACCCTTTGAAATTATGCGCGATGCTAGTGATTATGCTGTTGGTGCTGTTCTAGGACAAAGAGTCGATAAGAAATTAAAACTCTAGAGAATGCTCAAAGAAACTATGCTACTACTGAAAAGGAATTTTTTGTTGTCGTGTTTGCTTGTGATAAGTTTAGACCTTATATTGTTGATTCCAAAGTAACTGTTCACACCAATCATGCTGCTATTAAGTACCTTATGGAAAATAAAGATGATAAACCTAGACTTATTAGGTGGGTCTTTCTGCTACAAGAATTTGATTTGCATATCATTGATAGAAAGGGTGCCGATAACCCTGTGGAAGATAACTTGTCTAGGTTAGAAAATGTTTTTGATGACCCACTACCTATTGATGATAACTTTCCTGATGAACAATTCGTTGTCGTAAATGCTTCACACAATGCACCATGGTATGCTGATTATGTCAATTACATTGTTGCTAAATTTATACCGCCTACTTTCACTTACCAACAAAAGAAAAAGTTCTTCTATGATTTAAGGCATTACTTTTGGGATGATCCACACCTTTATAAAGAAGGAGTAGATGGTATTATTAGACGTTGTGTACATGAACAGGAACATATCTTATGCAAGTGTCACTCCGAAGCCTACGGAGGACACCACGCTGGAGATAGAACTGCACATAAGGTACTACAATCTAGGGTTTATTGGCTTACTCTCTTCAAGGATGCTCGTAAGTTTGTCTTGTCTTGTGATGAATGTCAAAGAATTGGTAATATTAGTAGATGTCAGGAAATGCCTATGAATTACTCTTTTGTTATTGAATCATTTGATGTTTGGGGTTTTGGTTATATGGGACCTTTTCCACAATCTAACAGGTATACTCATATTCTAGTTGCTATTGATTATGTTACTAAGTGGGTAGAAGCTATTCCAACTAGTAGCGCTGATCATAACAACTCTATTAAAATGCTTAAAGAAGTCATTTTCCCTAGATTTGGAGTCCCTAGATATTTGATGATTAATGGTCATTCACGCTTTATTCATGATGCTTTCAGTAAATTGCTTGCTAAATATGATGTTAATCATAGAATTGCATCTCCTTATCATCCTCAGTCTAGTGGTGAAGTAGAATTGAGCAATAGAGAAATTAAATTGATTTTGCATAAGACTGTTAATAGATCTAGGAAGAATTGGTCTAAGAAACTTGATGATGCGTTGTGGGCTTATAGAACTTCTTACAAAAACCCTATGGGTATGTCTCCATATAAGATGGTTTATGGTAAAGCAAGTCACTTACCTCTAGAGCTAGATAATAAAGCTTATTGGGCAATCAAAGAGCTCGATTATGATTTCAAGCTTGCTGGTGAGAAGAGGTTATTTGACATTAGCTCACTTAGCGAATGGAGAACCCAAGCCGATGAGAATGCCAAATTGTTTAAAGAAAAGGTTAAGAGATGGCATGATGGAAGGATACAAAAGCGTGAATTTAATGTAGGTGATCATGTCTTTATATACAATTCTCATTTAAGATTTTTTGCAGGAAAACTTCTGTCTAAATGGGAAGGTCCTTACGTTATCAAGGGGGAATAACGTTCCAGTGCCATCAAGATTAATAACACTGAAGGCACAAACCCGAAGGTGGTGAACAGTCAAAGAATGAAATATTATAAATCAGGTACTCCCATAAATGTTGTAACCAATATCATCAATACCATAACTACGGAGGAGTACATTAGGAAGACTTACAAGAACGTTTCAGATTCCAAAAAGGAATAGGTATGTGGTATGGTAAGTAAATAGACTCCAAAACTTTTTCAATGGCAATTTTTATGTCTTTTGGAATATTTAAAATATTAGGAAAATTTAAAGTAGTCTGAATAGTTCACGAGGAGGCGACAAGCCTGGGGCGCTCCCCTGTGGCTTGTGGTCACCTCGTGTACCTTCCGGACTCCGTTTTCTTGTGGTATACTCATCTGCGTCGGTAAAAATTCATTATATAATCTCCAATGGTTTTGACTCTCATATCACGACAATATCTCTTGTTTTTGTTTTAAGCTGTTTCCACAGCAGCTTTAGATCAACATGACTTCCCCAAGTGCTTCAAAGGACAAGTTCTTCGAGAAGGTCATCAACCCCTACCTTGCGGAGGTGCATGAGGGGGTGCTGCACATCCGTGATGTTGAGGAGCCAAAGAGGACCGGAAGCATGGGGACAAGGCTCGAAGGAATGGAGCAACATGTCTTCAAGTGCCAAGGGATGGCGGAACGAGGACTCAATGCCAATCACATGATGATCGCGGAGTTTACCAACAAGCACAAGCTGGACGCCAAGGAAACCGGGGAGCACATATTTAAGCTTTACGAGAAAATCGAGCATGTCCAAGCCTAGATATGTGACCTATAGAACCAAAACTGTGAGTATGAATATAGATTTAAGAAAATGAGTTTGGCTGCAGAATTGAGGATCCCGGAGACTCGTTCATCCTTCTATGATGGTGAGCCAATGCCTTGCAATACGGAGGACAAGCTTTCAACCTCATCAACAACTCCAACATCACCACCTCCGAAGCAAGACAACTAAACACATGGGTATGGGCACTCCCCTTGGCTTGCGCCAAGCTTGGGGGAGGTGCCCCGGTATCGTATCACCATCACATCTTTTATTTTTATTTTTATTTTTATCATCTTTTCTTAGTTCAATCCTTTTCGTTATATCTTGATCTAGTAGAATAAAGTTTTCGTGTGATCTAGTTTTTAGTTTTTGCTTTATGATTCCTCCTATGTAAGCAAGTCCAAGAGTTATATAATAAAAAGTAATCTTGAGTTGAGGGCTGTGCTTGTATGGTATGATCTTGATCTTGAGAAATATGAAGTACAAAGAAGTATAGAATAAAAGCAAAGAGTATATATGATGATCTTATGGAGAGTGATGACTTCACATATAAGAAGTATGTCGATTGAAACCTGTTGTGGGTTGACAAACATAGATGTTGGTCAGTGGGGCAATTAAAAGGGAGTAATAAAGAAAGAGAGGTTCATATATAAATATATTATATTGGACATCTTCTATGATTGTGAGCACTCATTAAAATATTATATGTTAAGAAGTTGAAGTTGGACAAGGAAGACGACATAATGGTTTATGTTTGCTTATTTCCGAATAGAAGTTATATTGTTTTGGATCCCACAACATGTTTCGCTTGCTTCCACCACATATCAGCCAAAACTCCCGCACCAAGTAGATATACTACTTGTGCAGCCAAACACCCTTAACCCAGTTTTTCCATGAGAGTCCACCATACCTACCTACGGATTGATTAAGATCCTTCAAGTAAGTTGTCATTGGTGCATGCAATAAAAAATTACTCTCTAAATATGTGTGATCTATTAGAGTGACGAAAATAAAATTTATA
Organism: Hordeum marinum; assembly: GCA_022496015.1. Classification (NCBI taxonomy): domain Eukaryota; kingdom Viridiplantae; phylum Streptophyta; class Magnoliopsida; order Poales; family Poaceae; genus Hordeum; species Hordeum marinum. The sequence continues at coordinate 476,432,551 of CM039678.1, forward strand.
CGAACTTGTGATAGGGAAGAAAGAAAAGCGACGGACCGCATAATAAAGTTCACGATCAGAAGGGGCAATATAAAGTGACGTTCTTTTGCATCCAACTATAAAAGTGCTTGCAACCTCTGCTTCCCTCTACGAAGGGCCTATCTGTTACTTTTATTTTCTAGTACTTACCTTCATGCAAGAGTCATGGTGATCTCCATCCCTTTCTCTAGTTTGCCTTTATCTTCTGGCAAGCATCATGTGTTGGGGAATGATCTAGGCACATATATCCTTTCGGAAGTGGACGAGCATGAGTTATTACTGTTGACATTACCCTTGTGGTAAATAGTTGGGAGGCAACACGATAAGCCCCTATCTTTCTTTGTGTCCGATTGAAGCTTTGACCACATAGGTACCTCATGAGTGTTGGCAATTGTGAAAGACTAAAAGATGATTGAGTATGTGGATTTGCTTTACAAGCACTTATATTGATTCTTTCCTACGTTATCATAAATTGGAATTGCTTCAATGACTGAGATCGTAGTTTGTCGGTTCTCAATAGAGTTCTTGATTCGTACCTCACTATTGTGAATGAATTGTTACTTTAACATAAGAAATTATATGTCAATATATGTTGCTGTTCTAAAGATGATCATGATGCCTTCATGTCCGTATTTTATTTTATCGACACCTCTATATCTAAACATGTGGGCATATTTATTGATTTCGTCTTTCGCTTGAGGACAAGCGAGGTCTAAGCTTGGGAGAGTTGATATGTCCATTTTGCATCATGCTTTTATATTGATATTTATTGCATTATGGGATGTTCCTACACATTTTGGTACAATACTTATGCCTTTTCGCTCTTATTTTACAAGGTTTACATGAAGAGGGAGAATGCCGACAGCTGGAGTTCTGGACTGGAAAAGGAGCAAATCTGAGATACTTATTCTGCACAACTCCAAAAGTCCTGAAAATCTATGAAGAATTATTTTGGAATATATAAAAATATTGGGTGAAAGAAATACATCAGGGGGCCAACCAGGCAGCCACAAGCCTGGGGGGCGCGCCCTACCCCCCTAGGCGCACCCCCTGAGGCTTGTGGCCCACCTAGCAGCCCTCCGATGCCCATCTTATTCTATATGGAAGGTTTCAACCTAGAAAAAATCATAACAAAGCTTTCGGGATGAAGCACCACCATCTCTAGGCGGAACTTGGACTGAATCAATCTAGAGCTCCGATAAGGCTATTCTACCGGGGAAACTGCCCTTCGGGAGGGGGAAATAAAAGCCATCGTCATCACCAATGATCCTCTCATCAAGAGGGGTTCAATCTCCATAAACATCTTCATCAGCACCATCTCCTCTCCAAACCTTAGTTCATCTCTTGTATCTGATCTTTGTCTCAGAACCTCAGATTGGTACCTGTTGGTTGCTAATAGTGTTGATTACTATTTGTAGTTGATGCTAGTTGGTTTACTTGGTGGAAGATTATATGTTCAGATCCTTGATAATCATTAATACTCCTATGATTATGAACATTAATATGCTTTTTGATTAGTTACGTTTTTTCCCGAGGACATGGGATAAGTCTTGTTATAAGTAATCATGTGAATTTGGTATTCGTTCGATATTTTGATGATGTATGTTGTCTCTCCTCTAGTGGTGTAATCTGAATGTCGACTACATGACACTTCACCATTGTTTGGGCTTAGAGGAAGGCATTGGGAAGTAAGAAGTAGATGATGGGTTTCTAGGGTGACAGAAGCTTAAACCCTAGTTTATGCGTTGCTTCGTAAGGGGCTGATTTGGATCCACATGTCTCATGCTATGGTTAGATTTATCTCAATTCTTCTTTCGTAGTTGCGGATGCTTGCGAGAGGGGTTAATCATAAGTGGCAGGCTTGTCCAAGTAAGGGCAGCACCCAAGCAACGGTCCTCCCACATATCAAATTATCAAAGTAACAAATGCAAATCATATATGCATGATGGAAACTAGCTTGACACAAATTCCCATGTGTCCTCGGGAGCGCCTTGCATTATATAAGAGTTTGTCCAGTCTTGTCCTTTTCTATAAAAAGGATTGGGCCACCTTGCTGCACTTTTGTTACAATTTTTACTTGCTACTTGTTATGAATTATCTTATCACAAAACTATATGTTACCGTATTTTCAGTGCTTGCAGAGAATACCTTATTGAAAACAGCTTGTCATTTCCTTCTGCTCCTCGTTGGGATCAACTCTCTTACTTATCGACAGGACTACGATAGATCCCATATACTCGTGGGTCATCAGCGCTCCTCCTGCATCGAAGGAGTCCGGATGGCCCTTGCCAAGGCCAAGGTGCACTAGCGGGACTAAATCCGATGAAGGTAGGCACCGACTTGCCGCCACCCGAGAAGGAGCATCGACGCCCCGAGCTATACTTCGATGGGGTGATGGAGAGTGATCAAGTGATAGCATCATAGTGTTCGGATGATAACATGTCTGAATGAGTTGTAACGCGTCCGAAGACTTGTCCAAACTTTTGATGATATTAATATCTTTTTCTTATATGGTTTTTCATTCCTTTATAACTCCTATGTGGCTGTTTAACACTAAAATATGCGAGTCGTCGGCTTCATCCCCCATGTAGATACTACATGGGGTGTCGATGCCAATGCACTATGTCCCTTAGCCAAATTATCAGAACACGAAGGCGGTACAGTGTGGCAGACTTGGCAATCAGACTATAGTGCTTTATTTCTTTCACTTAGCCGTAGGGGCGCGAAAAGGACTACAGGAAGCATACGATTAGCCACCAAAGTGTTGTGATGTTCTGATGAATCAAGGCCAAACCGGTATCACAATATTTGCGCAAAGGGCAAGTTCCTCGTATAACACGAAATAACTTCTTACGAGGATTGAAGTATAATACTTCCAGCTCGGGGTTCACATACCGGATCGCGCATACTATGACAATCCGTTTTTGGCTTTCTCCCCTGAGGTGCTTGACCAGACTATCCGGAAGCACAATCGCAGGGGTGCTCCCTTTGCCCTTTTAGCCGAACTAGCAGAACATAAAGGGGCATAGTTCGGAACCAATGCATATAAAGTGAACACCAAGATGCCGAACACATGATAGATATGGCGATTTATATTTGAACTCGAGCCCCCGGTCTATTAACTGGTTACCTCGCATCATACCGAATAGGTCCACAAGAAGAGGGAGAGAGGAAAAAAATTATGCACCAAAAAAAGGATAGATGAGGCAAACTTGTGCCATGCAATTTGGATTTTCTCAACAACTCTTATAGCTCGGATTACCAAAGCAACTGTTTATAGGTATGTGAAATAAATAAAAATATGCAGGAGTTGTTGTATCAGGGGTCTTCGATTGATAACCTGACGTCCTCGATATGCCCCTTTGCTAGTTGACTCCTGCTCTTAGATGCACCTTGATGGGTGTTAGTGTTCGGCGGACGGATTTTGAAACAAAGTATTGAGAGGCCGCCAAATTTTAGGTGAGCTTTACACCGTAGGAAGGTTCTTTTAGGAGGACCTGCATTTTGTCTGAAGACGTGTTGATGGTAGGGGTTCAGGCCAGCCGAAAACCTATCCTTTATTTCCCCACCGCTACCCATGGAATCTTCAATGCAAAGTTGTGCCTCCTCGACACGAACTTTGCTGGTCTTAAGGTTGTGCGGTGGGGGGCGAGTCCCTATAAAGGGGAGGAGGAAGGATCTGAGTTTTCGGTCTGAAGCCGAACACGCTTCCCATGCTTGTGTGCCTTTATGGCGGATGTCAGAACTTGCCGATCTTCTTTGTAGCTGAATTCGGCCGCTAGGGCCAGTCCATGCTCCTCAGTTCTAAGGGAGCGCTCTGTATTGCCATTGACAGTAATGACCCCTTTGGGGCCCGACATCTTGAGCTTGAGGTATGCGTAGTGTGGGACCACGTTGAAAAGAGTGAACGTTGTCCGACCAAGCGGCACGTGATAGCCGTTGCGGAAGGGCACAATGTCGAAGATCAAGTCTTCCCTGCGAAAGTTATCGGGTGAGCCTAACACAACTTCCATAGTTACGGAACCTATACATCGGGCCTCAACGCCTGGGATCACTCTTTTGAAGGTAGTGCTCCTGGGATTTGCTCCTTGACATATCTATGCCCATCTTTTTCACCGTGTCTGAATAAATCTTGTTGATGCTACTTCCTCTGTCCATTAGGAATTTTGTGAGGTGATACCCATCTATAATGGGGTCTAGGACGAGGTCTGCCGAACCCCCATGATGGATACTAGTCAGGTGGTCACGCCGATCAAAGGTGATCGGGTATGCCGACCATGGGTTGTACTTCGGGGCTACGGGTTCCACAGCGTAGAGTTCCCGAAGGGCGCGCTTCCTCTCCTTCTTGGGTATATGGGTGGCGTATTCCATGTTCACCATTTTGACTTCGGGAGGGAATTTCTTCTGTCCGCCACCAATTGGACCCCAAGGCTCAACCTCGTCCTCGCTGCTAGAGCTTTTGCCTTGGTCCTCAGTTGGTATCTTGTCGGCCTGTTTAAACACCCAACAGTTGCGGTGTGTGTGGTTGGTGGGCTTCTCCGAAGTCCCATGGATTTGGCAAGGCATTTCCATGACCTTCTCTAGCTGAGTGGGTCCATCGCGATTGCTTTTAGGAGGCTTCTTCAGCTGACTAGGTCGGGAGTTGCGGAATCCGGCGTTTACAGCTGTGTCATCGGCATCGCTATTATTGCGTTGTCGCTTATTCTTATTGCACTTTGGTTTTAAGTTGCCATCCCGGGCTTCAGATGCTACGGGATCTTCGGAATTGTGCCTGCGTCTTGCCAGCGAATTGTCTTCGCCCACGCAAAAGCGGGTCATGAGGGAGGTAAGGGCAGACATGGTTCGAGGTTTGTCCTGGCCTAGCTGGTGGGCCAGCCATTCGTCCCGAATATTGTGCCAGAAGGAGGCTATGGCCTCAGCATCCGGACAATCAACGATTTGGTTCTTCTTAGTCAAGAACCAATTCCAGAACTGCCGAGAAGACTCGTCGGGCTTCTGGACGACGTTTCTGAGATTGGAACAGTCCGGCGGGCGGACATAGGTTCCCTGGAAGTTAGAGCGGAATGCATCCTCCAGGTCTTCCGAGCATCCAATGGAGTTTTCGGGAGGCTGTTTAACCATTGCCGAGCTGGCGCCTTAAGCTTAAGAGGTAGATATTTGATGGCATGGAGATTGTCTCATCGCACCATGTGGATATGGAGGAGGAAGTCCTACATCCATACAGTTGGGTCAGTGGTCCCATCATACTGTTCTATATTCATGGGTTTAAACCCCTTGGGGAACTGATGTCGCATTACCTCATCTATGAAGCATAGTGGGTGAGCGGTGCCTCTGACCCGTGCTATGTCGTGCGTGTATTCGGCGTCTATGTGGGGCCGGTTGCATTCCCGGACTCTCTTGTTTTGGTCAAACCATGGTCTGTATCCGCCCCATCTATTGGGCGAGTACTCTCTGGATCCATAGATGGATCTTGCATGGCCTGGTCTCTGATCCAAGTCATCTCACAGGTCGAACGTGTCGTTGGGCTCTAATGGCTCGTTACCCCATCATCGGGGAACTACCGGTATATAACCGGTGTCGTTAGCTGTCCTGTCCCAACCCCGAGGGGGGCGGTCCGGCTTGTCGTATGGAGTACGGTTTGGAGATGGAGTATCATTGAGTTCATCATCGAATTGCAGTAGCAGCCTTCTCCGAGGGTAGCTTTCTGGCTGGTTCAACGGACCGGTGCCGTATACTTCCTCTCCCTAGAGGACCTTCGTCCATCGATCATTGAGGTCGTCCTGTTCGGCTTTGAGTGGCCGTTCTTTAGCCTTTAGGCTACGAGCCATTGCTATGAGCCGTTGCCTGATTTCTTCCTGACCTTCGAGGTTATCAGGGATGTACAAGTCATCGGATTCTGGTATATCTTCCTCCTTGATTTGGGGAAGTTAAATATCCTCTTCGGAGTCGTTGATGTTATCAGGGTTGTTTTGGTCCTCGGGCCCTTCTGGACCATCTAACGGGTGCTCGGGGATATCGGGATTGCCATGGTCACTGGGGGGATTACCGTCCCCATTCCTAATAATAGCTTTCCTTTGCTTCTTGCCTTTGGACCGCTTATTCGTTTTCTGGCGCCTTGTCGGCGCATCGCCCAATATGTCGCCATCGTTGTTAGGCGTGTTGTCGTTGTTAGTGGCATGAGTATCTACCATGTAGACATCGTATGTGGAAGTGGCGGCCCACCTCCTAGTGTTAACGGGGGTGGGAGCACGGTCTTCTTCATCCATGTATCCTGCCTCCTCGAAGGCATCGTCTAGCATGTCGGTTAAATCTTCAACAGTGGCTATCAAGTGGGTGGTGGGTGGGTCGAAAAATTCTTCATGACTCACACCACAACCGAACTGAGCGTAGATCGGGGCTAGATCATCGGTGATCTTCATACTCGTGATACGATCTAGGGCCTCAACGACCGCTGAGGGCCCGATCAGATCCAGTTGTTCGAAACCTGTGTAGTTAACCTCCAAGACGTGCAGACAGGGGAAGTGTTCGGCAAGAACACGTGTCCGGTCATCTGGCTTAATGGACGGACCGGGATAAGAGATCGGCTCACCGCTATGGGTGACCCCATTGATATGTTCGAAGAAGGGGCTCGAGGTTAAAGACTCAAAGTCCTCGGGGGCTATAGGCGGAGCTGCGAGCCCGATTAACGACAAGTCACCCTGAGAGTCGACGGAGAACTCTAAGTTTCCAAATAGGACCTCTCGATTAGGGGCGAAGCTCTCTACGCGGCCTAGATGGCCAGCAGAATTAGCGTGCATCACAACATTGCCAAAGGCGAAGATCTATCCGGGGAAAAAGTGTCCATGTTGTGGACCTCTTCGTTGATGACAAGGCAAGATGTCGATTCCATCTTGCTCACACAGGAACTCTCAATGAAAGCACCAATGTCGGTGTCAAAACCGACGGATCTTGGGTAGGGGGTCCCGACCTGTGAGACTAGAATCGATGGTAACAGGAGACAAAGGGGACACAAATTTACCCAGGTTCGGGCTCTCCTATGGAGGTAATAACCTACGTCTTGCTTAGTTGTATTGATGATGTGGGGGCTTATAGACTTGATCTACCTCGAGTTCGAATAGCTAACCCTAGATGAGTTGTTCTGTTTCTATACCCTAAAACCTTCTGGCTTATATAGACGCCGAGCACACCTAGGGTTTACACATGATCGGTTACATGCCGAAGAGATAAACATGCCTATTTGCTACATCAAACGTGGAGCACAAGGCGTGCTTCCAGAAGCTTCCATCTTGGGGACTGGGCCTTCAAATCCTCCAGTGTTCGGCTAGTAGCCCATATAGTCTAGCCCATAATAATAGGCAGGCTTCCCGAGGACCCCCTAATCGAGGACACCCTCAATGGGAATACTAAAACAAGCAAACTATGCATGCAATACAAAATCTGTCAAAAATAGAATAGTCTATGAAGATCCATAGTATAACCATACTTCATTGTCTCTAAATATTCTGAAACATTAGGACAACTTGAAGAATTTGTATATCAATATCGTGTAATTTTTTTAGATCATTATCATGCTCCAATAAGAAATGAAAATTCCTGTACTGGAGTTAAAAGTTTCTGTTTTGGTTCAACATCAATTCAACTCATCTTGTGAGTCGCCCAAAGACTTTACTTGGCACTTTATTGAAATAAAAGACACAAAATATATAAGAATAGTGTTTGAAACATGTAAGAGAGCATCATGAATCCCATGACAAGCATATTTAAGTCTAACCCACTTACTGTACATAGGGATTCTGTGAGCAAACAATTTATGGGAACAAGAATCATCTAGCATAGGAAGGCAAAATAAGCGTAACCTCAAAACTTTGAACACATAGAGAGGAAACTTGATATTATTGCAATTCCCACAAGCATATGTTCCTCCCTGATAATAATTTCCAGTAGCATCATGAAGGAGTTCCACAATATAACTATCACATAAAGCATTATCTTCACGATCCACAAGCATATAATTTTTGCCACTCCCCACATAAGCAATTTTCTTTTCATTCATAATAGTGGGAGCAAACTCAACAAAATAACTATCATGAGATACTTGATTGATATAACCACATTGAATATTAAAATCATGATGACAAGTTCCATGGTTACTATCACTCTTTATAGCATACATGTCATCATCATAATCATCATAGATAGTAGGCATGTCATTATCATAACAAATTTGCTCATCGAAACTTGGGGGACTAAAAACATCATCATCATCAAACATAGCATCCTGAAGCTTGTGGCATTGCATATCATTGGCATCATGGATATTCATAGAATTCATACTAGCAAGATTGCAATCATGCTCTTCATTCAAGGAATTATCATTAAGTATTTTCGTAAATTCTTCCTCTACCAATTGAGCACAATTTTCCAAACCATCATGTTCATGAAAGACATTATAAAGATGAAGTATATGACGCAACCTCAATTACATTTTTTTGTAGTTTTATTTTATAAAACCAAAATAGTGAATAAACAAGAAACTAAAAGATTCAATTGCAAGATCTAAAGATATACCTTGAAACACTCACCTCCCCGGCAATGGCGCCAGAAAAGAGCTTGATGTGTACTACGCAACCATCTTCTTGCAGACTCGAGTTTTGTAGGACATTATAAAATTCCCCTCAAGTGCATGAACTAAGGTTTATCAATCCGTGGGAGGCGTAGGATGAAGATGGTCTCTCTCGAACAACCCTGCAACCAAATAACAAAGAGTCTCTTGTGTCCCCAACACAACCAATACAATGATAAATTGTATAGGTGCACCAGTTCGGCGAAGAGATGGTGATACAAGTGTAATACGGATCGTAGATATAGTTTTTTTAATCTGAAATTATAAAAACAGCAAGGTAACTAATGATAAAAGTGACCACAAATGGTATTGCAATGCTTAGAAACAAGGCATGGGGTTCATACTTTCACTGGTGCAAGTTCTCTCAACAATACTGACATAGTTAAATCATATGTAAATCCCTCACGTGTTACAAAGAGTTCACTCCAAAGTCACAAATAGCGGAGAACAAATAAAGAAATTATTGTAGGATACGAAACCACCTCAAAGTTAACTTTTCTCATCAATCTTATGAGCTATACCTATTAGTGTCACGAACAGCCCTAGAGTTTGTACTAAAATAACACCTTAAGATACACATCAACCAAAACCCTAATGTCACCTAGATACTCCAATGTCACCACGAGTACCCATCGGCTCGATTATACGATATGCATCACATAATTTCAGATTCATCATGTTCAATCCAACACGAAGAACTTCAAAGAGTGCCCCAAAGATTCTACCGAAGAGTCAAGACGGAAACATGTGCCAACCCCTCTGCATAGATTCCGGAGGTCATGGAACCTGCAAGTTGATCACCAAAACATACATCAAGTGGATTGATTTCTACTACGCAACCTTCTTCTTGTAGACTTGTCTTGGGCCTCCAAGTGTAGAGTTTTGTAGGACAATAGCAAATTTCTCTCAAGTGGATGACCTAAGGTTTATCAGTCCGTGGGAGTTGTACGATGAAGATGGTCTCTCTCAAATAACCCTGCAACCAAATAACAAAGAGTCTCTTGTGTACACAACACACCCAATACAATGGTTAATTGTATAGGTGCACTGGTTCGACAAAGAGATGGTGATACAGGTGTAATATGGCTGGTAGATATAGGTTTTTGTAAAATGAAAATATAAAAACAGCAAGGTAACTAATGATAAAAGGGAGCACAGATGGTATTGCAATGCTTAGAAACAAGGCCTAGAGTTCATACTTTCACTAGTGCAACTTCTCTCAACAACACGAACATAGTTGAATCATATGTAAATTTCTCACGCGCGACAAAGAGTTCACTCCAAAGTCACAAATAGCGGAGGACAAACGAAGAAACTATTGTAGGGTACGCAACCACCTCAAAGTTATCTTTTCCGATCAATCTTATGAGCTATCCCTATAAGTGTCATGAACAACCCTAGAGTTCGTACTAAAATAACACCATAAGATACACATCAACCAAAACCCTAATGTCACCTAGATACTCCAGTGTCACCACGAGTACCCATGGGATTGATTATACGATATGCATCAAACAATTCCAGATGTGTCATGTTCAATCCAACACAAAGAACTTCAAAGATTGCCACAAAGTTTCTACCGGAGAGTCAAGACGAAAACGTGTGCCAACCTCTATGCATAGATTCCCAAGGTCACGGAATGCGCAAGTTGATCACCAAAACATACATCAAGTGGATCAATAGAACATCCCATTGTCACCACAGATATCCCATCGCAAGTCATACATCAAGTGTTGCAAATCCTTTAAAGACTCAATCCGATAAGAAAACTTCAAAGGGAAAATTCAATTCGTCACAAGAAGATAGAGATGGGAAAACTCCATATGATTCATATATATGAATACAGCTCGTGGTACATCAAGATCGTGTCATCTAAAGAACACCAGAGAGGGAGAGAGAGATCAAACACATAGCTACTGGTACATACCCTCAACCCCGAGGGTAAACTATTCCCTCCTCATCATGGAGACAACCGAGATGATGAAGATGGCCTCGGGTGATGGTTTCCCCCTCCGACAGGGTGCCGGAACGGGCTCCCAATTGCTTTTTCATGGCTACAGAGGCTTGTGGTGGCGGAACTTCCTATCTAGGTTACTTTCTGGTTTTTTTGTATTTATAAGAATTTTTGGCATCGGTCTCACGTCAAGGGGGTGCTCGAGGAGTCCACAAGCCACAGGGGCGCGACCTAGGTGGGTGCGCCCAGCAGGCTTGTGGCCTCCTTGTCCACTTTCTGGCCTAGCTCTTGTGCTTCGGGGGTCTCTCTTTGTCTATAAAAAATCACCATAAATTTTCAGCCCATTCCGAGAACTTTTAGTTCTGCACAAAAAACAACACCATAGTAGTTCTGTTGAAAACATCGTCAGTCCGGGTTAGTTCTAATAAAATCACACCAAAATCATATAGAATTATTCTAAACATTGCATGAATACTTCATAAATTATAGATACATTGGAGAGATATCAGCATCCCCAAGCTTAATTCCTGCTCGTCCTTGAGTAGGTAAATGAGAAAAGAAATAATTTATGAAGTGTGAATGCTAGCATAGTGCATAAATTTGATCAATGCTAGTTCCAAGAACTTTTTCTAGCATCATTATATATCGTAAACGATAGCTCATCTCATAAAACTTCTCATTATGAAGTAACAAGCTATTCACATCTTAAAGTATAGACCATATAGTTTCTTGAAAACTAACAACCAATGCTTGCAGTCACCAAACGATTCCAATTCATCTTATTTTCAGGAAGGGTCTATGTAAGAGCTTTGATTTAGCAAATTCCACACACTCAACTATCATATAGTCTTCCAAGATTGGTAACTCTCAAAGCATATTTTTAGAGCGAATGGTATCCGTTGAACACAGAGAAAGATAGGGGCTTAAAGTTTTGCCTCCCGACTTATTTATCATATAGATAATTGTCAACAATAATAATTTATGATCAAATTTATTTGACTGGCCATATATGCTTGGATCTTTCCCCAACACATGATGCTTTCCAAGAGAAAAAGGCGAAATATAGGTAGTGGTGAAGATCACCATGACTCTTGTATAAAGGTATGTACTAGAAAGTAAAAGATATGCCCTTCGTAGAGGGAAGCATTGGTTTGCAAAGGTGCTAGAGCTCGAGCTTTTAAAATAGAGATGAATAATAATTTTGAACGGTATGCTTTCATTGTCAACATAACAACCGAGATATCTCGGTATCTTCCATGCTAGATACATTATAGGCGGTTCCCAAACATAATGGTAAAGTTTTTAGTCCCCTCCACCAATCGATCACATTCCACGGCGAGCCAAATCCACGGGTACCCTCCATACAAACAAAAATCTTGGGGGAGTTTTGTTTCATTATATTTTGATTTGATTTTTGAGCATGGAATTGGGTATCCCGAATACCAGCCACTTTCTCGTGAATGATAGTAAATCAACACATATCTTGAGAATAACCCACCTAGCATGGAAGATAGCCTCTAGTCACTATATGAGCGATTCGGGCATACAAAACAGAATATTATTTGAAGGTTCAGAGTTTGGCACATGCAAATTTACTTGGAACCCTAGTTAAATACCGCATGTAGGTAGTTATGCTGGACTCTTATGAAAGAAATCTGGTTTTAAAGGTGTTTGGATGCACAAGTAGTATTTCTACTTGGTCCAGAAGTGTTGGCTCGTATGAGGTGGAAGCAAGCACCGCATGTCGGAGGATCCATAACAACATAACTTCTATACAAATATACCCAAGCATAACTCATTATGTTGTCTTCCATGTCCAACTTCAATGAATTTGTTCAAGTTTGAAAATAATTAATGTGGCTCACAATCATAGAAGATGTCCAAGATAGTATATTTATATGTTAAATCTCTCTTCCTTTAATATTCTTTCATGAATTGTTCAAGTGAGTAGTGCGGTGTTTTCTAACTTTCAATAAATTTTACCACCTATACTTCTTATCTGTGAAGTCATTACTCCCCATGGGATAAGCATATAAAGCATATATAATTTCAAATTTATGATATTCAATTCATTCAACTATTTACTCATAGGATATAAGTGAAGCACGAGAGTAAATGACAAAACTACTCCAAAACATATAAGTGAAGATCAATGAGTAATCAAACAATTAAGTAGCTATGTGAGGAGTTTCCCTCTCTATCTCTCTCAATAAAGATTTTCAGATCTAAGTATTTTATTCAAAAAGAAAGCAAAAGAAAAATATCACTCCAAGAATAGGACGCATCATGTTAACGAGTAAAAATTTAGGCTCAACATAGGATAACGGATAGTTGACGAAGAGAGGTGGGATGCATAGCATCCCCAAGCTTAGATTCTTGAGAGTTATTGATATATTACTTGGGGTGCCTTGGGCATCCCCAAGCTTGAGCTTTTGTATCTTGTTCAATCCTCTCATATCCCGGTTTCACCTATTCTCAAAAACATCATCCACACAAAACTCAAAAGGAACTCATGAGATAGATGTACTGCCAAGACAAGTTCCACAATAGTTTTCAAACATTACATACTATATACTATCATTTCCACAATTTATATATAAAAATATAGGATAAGGAAACTATAGGATAAGTAGATAACAAAACTATGACAGGAATCTGTCGAAACAAAACAGTCTGTAGCAATTTATGAAACCAGTGTACTTATGTAACTCAAAAAGGTATGAAAATTTAGGACATGCTAAGTAATTTATATGATAATACTGTGTAAAAATTGTATAAGCTTTCCATGTTCCAGTAAACTATGAAGATTCAAAACTACAGCAAAAGTTTATGTTTTACACAGCACACATCAAAACATGCAATGCAAGCATCCTAAGACAATTCTTGGAACTTTTATTAAAAAAATAAGATTCTAAATAACATGTAACATAAAATAAAAAAATATAATGATGCTCCAAGCAAAACACATATTATGTGATGAATACAAATATAGCTCTAAGTAAGATATACCGATAATGTTGAAGACGAAAGAGGGGATGCCTTCCGGGGCATACCCAAGCTTGGGCGCTTGAGTATTCCTTCGATATTAACTTGGGGGTGCATTGGGCATCCCCAATATTAGGTTCTTGTCACTCCTTGTTCTCCTCATATCGGTGTCTCACTGAAAACATGAAAACTTCAATCACACAAAACTTAACGGAACTTCGTGAGAAGGGTTAGTTTAATAAATAAAGATCATTCACTTAGGTACTGTCAAGAAAAGATTCATAATTGTTATCACATAATACCTACTATATTCTATCATTCCCATAATTTATATTACTGAAAGTAAGCTATGGGTTGAGTAAAACAAGCAAACTATGCATGCAAAACATAATTTGTCAAAAACATAATAGTCTATGAAGATCTATAGGATAACCATACTTCCCTGTCTCTAAATATTCCGTAACATTAGTAAAACTTGAATAATTTGTATATCAAGACTGTGTAAAAATTGCAGATCATTATCACTCTACAGGAAAAATTGAAAATTCTTGTACTTGAGTCAAAAGTTTTGGTTCAACATCAATTCTACTCATCTTGTGACTCATCCCAAAGGCTTTACTGGACACTTTATGGAAATAAAATATATGAAAGATGATTACTACCATAGCTTAATCATGTGAACACACAAAAACAGAAAGGAAAAGTGTTGGGTTGTCTCCTAAAAAGCGTTTTCTTTAATGCCTTTTAGGCAGGCATGATGATTTGAATGATGCTCATATAAGAATAGTAGTTGAAATATGTAACAGAGCATCATGAATCTCATGACAATCATATTTAAGTCTAACCTACTTCCTATGAATAGGGATTTTTTGAGCGAACAATTTATGGGAACAAGAATCATCTAGCATAGCAAGGCAAAACAAGCATAACTTCAAAACTTTGAACACATAGAGAGGAAAGTTGATATTATTGCAATTCCTACAAGCATATGTACCTCCCTCATCATAATTTTCAGTAGAATCTTGAAGGAATTCCACAATAAAGCTATCACATAAAGCATTAACTTCATAATCCAGTAGCACATAAATTTTGTCACTCTCCACATAAGAAATTTTCTTTTCATTCATAATAGTGGGACAAACTCAACAAAATAACTGTCGTGAGATACTTGATGGACATAACCACATTGAACATTAAAGTTAGGATGACATGTTTCATGGTTACTATCACTCTTTATATCATACATGTCATCATGACAATAATCATAGATAGTAGGCATGTCATTATCATAACAAATTTGCTCATCAAAACCTGGGGGACTAAAAATATCATCTTCGTCAAACATAGCATCCCCAATGTGGCTTTCCATATCATTAGCATCATCGATATCTAGAGAATTCATACTAGCAATATTGCTATCATGCTCATCATTCAAGGAATTATCATTCAGTATTTTCATAAATTCCTCCTCTACCAATTGAGCACAATTTTCCAAACCATCACTTTCATGAAAGACATTAAAAAGAGGAAACAATTGATGCAACCTAAACTTCATTTTTTGTAGTTTTCTTTTATAAAACCAAATAGTGAAAAAAAGAAACTAAAAGATATGATTGCAAGATCTAAAGATATACCTTCAAGCACTCACCTCCTCGGGAACGGTGCCAGAAAAGAGCTTGATGTCTAGTACGCAACCTTATTCTTGTAGACTCGTGTTGGGCCTCCAAACGCAGAGTTTTGTAGGACAGTAGAAAATTTCCCTCAAGTGGACGACCTAAGGTTTATCAATCCATGGGAGGTGTAGGATGAAGATGGTCTCTCTCAAACAAACCTGCAACCAAATAACAAAGAGTCACTTGTGTCCCCAACACACGCAATACAATGGTAAATTGTATAGGTGCACTACCTCGGCGAAGAGAATGTGATACAAGTGTAATATGGATGGTAGATATAGCTTTTTGTAAACTGACAATATAAAAACAGTAAGGTAACTAAAGATAAAAGTGGGCACAAATGGTATTGCGATGCTTAGAAACAAGGCCTAGGGTTCATACTTTCACTAGTGCAACTTCTCTCAACAATACTAACATAGTTGAATCATATGTAAATCTCTCACGCGCGACAAAGAGTTCACTGCAAAGTCACAAATAGCGGAGAAGAAAGGAAGACATTATTGTAGGGTACGAAACCACCTCAATGTTATCTTTTCTGATCAATCTTATGAGCTATCCGTATAAGTCTGACGAACAGACCTAGAGTTCATACTAAAATAACATCTTAAGATACACATCAACCAAAACCCTAATGCCACCAAGATACTCCAATGACACCCCGAGTACCCATGGGCTTGATTATACGATATGCATCACACAATTTCAGATTCATCATGTTCAATCCAACACAAAGAACTTCAAGGAGTGCCCCAAAGTTTCTACTGGAGAGTCAAGACGAAAACGTGTGCTAACCCCTATGCATAGATTCCCAAGGTCATGGAACCCACAAATTGATCACCAAAACATACATCAAGTGGATCAATAGAACATCCCATTGTCACCACAGATATCCCATCGCAAGACAAACATCAAGTGTTCTCAAATCCTTTAAAGATTCAATCCATTAAGAAAACATCAATGGGAAATCTCAATTCATCACAAGAAGATAGAGAGGGGAAAATTCCATATGATTCATCTATATCAATAAAGCTTGCAGTACATCAAGATCGTGTCATCTCAAGAACACGAGAGAGGAAGATCAAACAGATAGCTACTGGTACATACCCTCAGCCCTGAGGGTGAACTACTCCGTTCTCATCATGCCGATTGCCTAGATGATGAAGATGGCCTCCGATGATGGTTTCCCCCTCTGGTAGGGTGCCGGAACGGGCTCCCGATTTGTTTTTAGTGTCTAAAGAGGCTTGTAGCGGCGGAACTCCCGATCTTGGTTTCTTTCTGGGGGTTTTGGTATTTATAGGAATTTTTGGTGTTGGTCTCATGTCAAGGGGGTGCTCGAGGAGTCCACAAGCCATAGGGGCGCGACCAGGGGTGGCGCCCAGCAGGCTTGTGGCCTCCTCATCGACATCCCGGCCCAGCTGTTTGTGCTTCGGGGGTCTCTTTTGGTCCATAAAAAATCACCGTAAATTTTTAGCCCATTCCGAGAACTTTTATTTCTGCACAAAAAACGACACCATAGTAGTTCTGCTGAAAACAACATCAATCAGGCTTAATTCTAATAAAATAATACCAAAATCATATAGAATTATTGTAAACATGGCATGAATACTTCATAAATTATAGATACGTTGGAGACGTATCATGGATCAATAGAACATCCCATTGTCACCACGGATATCCCATCGCAAGACATACATCAGTTGTTCTCAAATCCTTAAAGACTCAGTCCGATAAGAAAACTTCAAAGGGAAAACTCAATTCATCACAAGAAGATAGAGAGGGGAAACCTCAATAATATTCATCTATATTATTAAAGCTCATGGTACATCAAGATCGTGCCATATCAAGAACACGGGAGAGTGATCAAACACATAGCTACTGGTACATACACTTAGCCCTGAGGGTGAACTACTCCCTCCTCGTCATGGAGACCGCCGGGATGATAAAGATGGGCTCCGGTGATGGTTTCCCCCTCCGGTAGGGTGTCGGAATAGGCTCCCGATTGGGTTTTCGTTGCTAAAGAGGCTTGCGGCAGTGGAACTCCCGATATGGGTTTCTTTCTGGGGGTTATGGGATTTATAGGAGTACCTGGCGTTGGAATGAAGTCAAGGGGACTCCCATGGGACCCACAAGCTAGGGGCGCACCCTAGGGGGCGCCCCCTATGCTTGCGGCTGCCTCGGGCCTCCTCTCTTGTATCTTTTTGCCCCAGTATTTTTTATATTTTCCAAAAATATTCTCTGTAAACTTTCAGCCCATTCCGAGAACATTTATCTCTCCACAAAAAATGACACCATGGTAGTTTTGCTGAAAACAACGTTAGTCCTGGTTAGTTCTAATAAAATCATACCAAAATCATATAGAATTATTGTAAACATGGCATGAATACTTCATAAATAATAGATACGTTGCAGATGTATCACCTATCCACAAGGGTTTTATTGTCATGGCTTGCTCTAGAAGTTTGCCATTTTGATCCAGGAGTCTGAACTACTAATGGAGTGGGCATATCAGAAAAAGACATGTTATGCAACTGTGCATAATTTTCTGAAATGAATGAATGAGATGCTCCAGTATCAAAAAGAACAGATGCTGGATGACAATTGACAAGGAGCGTACCCAAAATGACATCAGGATCTTCAAGAGCTTCTTCAGCAGACATGATTCACATGTCCACGAGGAGGAGTTGGCTTCACATAATAATCCTTGCCCGGATTCCCATGTCTAGCAGGCTTGGCGTTGTTCTGCGGTCACTTACGGGAGTAGTGCCCTGTTTCTCCACACTTGTAACGTATGACAGCAGTGGACCGTGGAGCAGCATTAGCAGCAGGACCTCCATATGTCTTGGCTGGCGGGTTGGTCTGAGTTGGGCGAGGTGCCTCATAGGATGGCCTCATAGTGTACCTCGATGGCAGGGCAGTGTTGGGCACCCACGCCCGACGCTTATGGGATCCTGAGCCGGATGAGGAGCTGAAGTCACGAGAGTGCTTCTTGGTTGCCTCATATTCGGTCTGTCTAGGCTCGGCATTGATAGCCTTGTTGACAAGGGCCTGGAAGGAAGCGCACTCATGCAGGCGCAGATCACTATATATGGAGCTTGGGGCTGAGTCCCTTGCGAAACCTATCTTGCTTTTTGGCATTAGTTGACACCTCCTCTTGTGCATAATAAGCGAGGTTGCCGAGCTCACGGCTGTAAACATCCGCTGTCAGCTTTCCTTGAGTGAAGGCACATAATTCCTCCCTCTTTCGATCCATAAGACCTTTTGGAATATGATGGGTGTGGAAGTCTTCACTGAAGTCAGCCCAAGTTACTGCTAGGCCAGCAGGACACATGGCCTCATAGTTCTCCCACCATAGATTGGCGGGTCCTTCAAAGAAGTAGGAGGCAAAAGCCACCTTTTCAGCTTTAGACACATTGGCAGAACGGATATTGTGAGCCATGCTTGATAGCCAATCATCTGCGTCAAACGGATCAACAAAATGGTGGAACTTTGGAGGGTACACCTTCACAAAGTCATTTAGGGACACTTCATCATTGTGCTGCTGACATGTAGTGTTTTGCTCAATACGTTCCAGAAGTAAGTTGGTCTCTCTTTTGTTCCTCTTTGCCTCAAGCATCACTTCCGCTAGAGATGGCGGGTGAGGCAAGTTCTCCTATCTTGATTGGCTGGCCTCGCCCTGCTAATAACCAGGAGTGGGGTTATTCCTAGTGGAAACCATCCTCGGGAAAACTAAACCCACATCTTAGACAAGGAAGACATCAACTTTAAGATAAGAGATGCGGAATGTACTGCAACATGGAATGCATGGGTAAACACCCGAACAATATGGTAACAAGCAAATTGCCATATATACACTATGATTAATACACACCATGATATAGTTCAGTACAAGCCCAAGCTGAAGTACAAGCTACTAAGAAGATGATACAACTCATCGAAGGCATTACAAGCTTCCAATACATTATCTACCTACACCTCTAGAACTCAACTCACTGCTCAATTATATTCCAGAAGACACGTAGGACTATGGCAATACAACCGCTGCAATACTACTGCTAGCACACACACACTCAAGAGTGTCGGCAGAACATCTCATATAGGTTACCCCGTGATCTGGGAGCTGAACTTGAGGGTCTGGAAACACCCTAGCCTGAGATCCCTGGGAACCATAAGGACACTGATGTGGCCTAGGTCTCCTAGTTGGCGGAAACAATGGTCCTCAAAGAGGAGTGATGCCTCCAACATCGGGCCAGTCTATGCGAGATGGTAGATGACTCTGTGATTGGTTCAACATCTCCAAATCTCCATAACATGTCTGGACGACAGGTGCAAGTTGTGTCAGTGTTGTCCAAAAGATGTGCGTGGGTGGCATGAAGCTCCATACGAAGTGCACGAGTATCACGATCCATGTTCTCCAACACCTGAGAAGTAACCTAAAGTCTTGGTTAGCTCCGTAGTAGGCTGCACTAAGATATCCATCCTCTCCTCCTAGTGTCGCTGGAACATAATAGAACTCTGTTAACTGTAGCAGTGCATGGTTAGCTCTCATGATGGTCAACATTGTGTAGGCGTCTTCCTGAACTTCCATGTCTATGGTAACTCCTAGTCCATAAGTCCAATGGAGCGGCTCTGCGGCTGCAGGATATGACGGATATATCCTAACAGTACAGAAATTATGGCTCTGGTTGAAGTCATGGTACTACTCCTCCACCGTGTACACCGGGTACGAGCAGTGACCAATATCCATCATAACTCTAACTAACATGTCCGTGTGAGCCGTTACATCAATGCACCCGGTCAAATGGACCACCTGACGTGAAGGACGAGAAGGCATCTGAAATAGAGGATAATGCAAATGCATTAGAGATCCTAGCAGAAATCGGGCAGCATAATGACTGTAATTGCACAAAAAGGATTTTCAGACAACCTGCAAAAGTTTGGGTCGCATAACCACTCAACTCTCTAGTTTCAAGGTTGCATAGTCAACTATTTTGTCATACAGAAAATACTTGAAAACTTGGAGCTAACTCTCAATCAATCTAGCTACTAGTCCAAGGTTAGTAACTCATCATCCTGAAAGATAGAGAACAAGCCTAGCTCTTAACCCCATAGAAAAGAAGATGGTGACTCAGAATAAAATGACTTGGGAAGAGGAGTCAAAAGAGCCTTACCTTCCCCTGCACAATCAATTCCATGATATAACTAAAGCATTTCTAGATTAAACTTCGACCAGTTTGGCTTGTTATTCCTAAAGTCAGTCACACTATGATACCAAAGTTGTCAGGATTGTAATCCTAAGCCATAAGAATCTATCATGTAACACATCATATCGCATTGCACCCTCACGCACAGTTATCTCCACGGCTGCCACCTTAACTGGTCTGTGACCGTTTTCATCTTTTGGCTGACGTATGTGAATATGTCGCTAGCATTAAAATGTTAGAGAACCCGGGTCGACATGGCTAGTGATAGAACGCAAGTGTCATATTCGTACAGGGACAAGCATACATAACCCAACAATGCGGGTGTCTGTCATCACCATGTGTAGACGAGTCATAGCAAGCTATAGGGACTTGTGGCGCCCTTGCCTGATTACCACTATAGCACGATGGTCACCATGCATACCAGCCCAGGAAATCACACTGGCATGCGCATATACACAGGTATAATGAACACAGACATTTCTAATAGAAATATGAGTCTTACATGGTATGCTACAAGGTGTGATGGCAGCGGGAAGGCTCTATCTGAGGTAGCATGGTCTTGGTAAGGCTCCAATCCACAGGGATCTGTATAGGTTACTCTTCTGGCCTGTGAACGCTCCAAGTCCTCGGCGACGGACGACGGATCCTTATGTGAACCTGGCCACATTGAAGGCCGCTGAGTACTTTTGACTGTACTCGCAAGTAATCCATGGCATTCAAGCATGCATTTGTTATTAGAGCAATATTAATCATCATGAAATAGCAAACCTATCTGGCAATCTTAATTATCATGTTGTAACAGGATCATCTAGCAAGATAACTAGCAAATTAAATACGGTAGCATAAATCATGATAAGTCAATAATTTATACTTCGAATATTCTCACGATCCAATCTGAATCTGATCTAGATCCAATCCGATTCATGTGGTCATCTGACCACTCATCTCCTAGCCATCCCATGGCTAACATACCATCATGTGGTCATCTAACCACTCATCTCATAGCCATCCCATGGCTAACATATCATCATGTGGTCATCCGACCACTCATCTCATAGCCATCCCATGTCTAACATACCATCATGTGGTCATCTAACCACTCATCGCATAGCCATCCCATGGCTAACATATCATCATGTTGTCATCCAAACACTCATCTCATAGCCATCCCATGGCTAGCATACCATATTCCTGACATCATTTGACGTCCGCACAAGACGAGTTCTTCCATCATTATCATCATTATTACGCTGACCACCTACTGAGGTCTGGACAAGCTCTCAAATTCCATGGACGCGGCAATTCGAATAGATTTGACACTCTAGAGGTTGCACACTTTACCCACACCCTGAAGGACCTGTCCTCGTGATCCCATTCGGGTGGACCAGTGTTACTTCAACAAAACATGTCTAACCCGTGACTCTATCATCGTACCACCGACATTCATCCTGCCCCAGAGGCCTGCCTTGGGTGGCCCTTGTGCCCTCATGATACCTGCCATCGTTGTGGCCAAACTAAGTAGTCCTAAACGGGGGCTACTGTCCCAAACGGGGACGGCGGCACAAACCAACAACAACTGGCCTCACAAGGTTATTGCCGCCTACCGGGCCAGGGTAGCGCACACGCATAACCTGCATTCTATGGTGGTACCGATAAAAGAGCACGTGATCAGACCAAGTCAAGGCCATCCCATATCGGAAAATGTGGTTGCACGGATAAGCCCAGACAGGTGACTCAAGACCAACCGTCTAGGTTTTAGTTTTAACAATATATTTATCAAACATGGTGGTTCATCAACAATAACATAACATGATGATAACTATGTATGAGATAGCAATGGTAGAAACACAACAACCTATCTCCATATCACGATGAGTCATTAATAATATATGATGTAAATGGCATGTTATTACTTTACAAGTTCTAACTGTAAGTTACGACCTTCAGAACCCTTGCATAAAACCGACAAAGAAACCAGTAGCCACCAGAACGGTCTTTATAACTCAGATCAATGACATTACCGGAATAACTCAACCCTAGCTCAAGACGGCTGGAAAGCAGCTCAGAGCATGAGACGGTGTTGATAAGAAGAATGTCGTAGTTCCCTAAGACGACCGAGGAACAGCTCAGAGCATCGGGTCACTGCTACGGAAAGAAATTCAACAGCTGCCCCCGAAGGCCGAAAAGCAGCTCAGAACACGGGCCAGTTGCTGACAAGAGAAATATGATGTCGGCATCCACCCCGAACGGCCGAAACCATCTTAGAAACAGGCGTGGTGCCGCCACTAAAGAAAGTGCGAGCAAGGGTTCATCACTTACAGCCCACTACTACGCATGCAATCAAAAGCATATTAATTCAAACATGTAGGAAGAACACAGAGCAATGCTTTACGGCATATATCAGATGGTTGGCTTGCCTGGGATTGAAGAACACTCTGGGAAGAAGTGTGGAAAGTCCGTGGAAGGGATCGCCGGAAACTATTCTCTCTCGAAGGGGCTGATAGAAGGGAAAGGGAAAATGGTCATTTTCACAGTGTGAAAACGTTGTGAAAAAGATGTCAACGGAACTGGCTCGACGAGACGAAGAAGTGGGCGTTGGATTCACCTCGATCAGAGTTACAGTTAAAAAGTTGTGGTCGTTCGTTGTTTAGGCAAAAAACAAATAATAATGTATTCATTTTCGCCCTAAACTAGTGAATGTCCACAATCTAATCGTTTCGTCCGGCGGTTGAAAGAGAAAGCGCACCTTACTAGAATACATCTTCACGCAGCGAAAACATATTCACAGGAGTATGTTTCCACTTAAACCTCGCGGGCCCGGAGTCAACGCCCCTGTCTAACCGACATGTGGGACCGCAGGGTAGTGGGGGCCCGCCTGGCCAGCTGGCCGAGGTCGTCATTTCCCTCCTGACGGTTGACCGAGGGCAGAGAATGGCGGGTGGCGCCGGTGCTCGTCTAGCCGTCTCCAGCCATCTCCAGAGGCGCTTCGGTCATTGACGGAAAGAGGAGGAGGCGCCGCATCCATCTGGCCATAGCATGGTCACCGGAGAGCACCGAGGCGAGCGAGGCGACAACCGTGATGGGCAGCGGCATTGGCCGGAGCTGGTCATGGTGATCTGATGGTGGAGGGGAGGGGCCTAGGTGTTGGAAATATGCCCTAGAGGCAATAATAAATTAGTTATTATCATATTTCCTTGTTCATGATAATCGTTTATTATCCATGCTATAATTGTATTGATCGGAGACTTAAATGCATGTGTGGATACATTGACAAAACCATGTCCCTAGTATGCCTCTAATGGACTAGCTCGTTGATCAAAGGATGGTTAAGGTTTCCTAGCCATGGACATGAGATGTCATTTGATAATGGGATCACATCATTAGGAGAATGATGTGATGGATAAGACCCAAACTACAAACATAGCATATGATCGTGTCAGTTTATTGCTACTGTTTTCTGCATTGTCAAGTATATGTTCCTATGACCATGAGATCATGCAACTCACGGATATCGGAGGAGTGCCTTTTGTGTATCAAACGTCGCAACGTAACTAGGTGACTATAAAGGTGCTCTACAGGTATCTCCGATGGTGTCTGTTGAGTTGGCATGGATCGAGACTGGGATTTGTAACTCCATGTGACGGAGAGGTATCTCAGGGCCCACTCGGTAATACAACATCACAACAAGCCTTGCAATCAATGTGGCTAAGTGTTAGACACGGGATCTTGTATTACGGAACGAGTAAAGAGACTTGCCGGTAACGGGGTTGAACTAGGTATGGCGATACCGACGATCGAATCTCGGGCAAGTAACATACCGAAGAACAAAGGGAACGTTATACGGGATTAACTGAATCCTTGACATAGAGGTTCGACCGATAAAGATCTTCGTAGAATATGTTGGAACCAATGTGGACGTCCAGGTCCCGCCACTGTTTATTGACCGTAGAGGTGTCTCGGTCATGTCTACATAGTTTTCGAACCCGCAGGGTCTGCACACTTAAGGTTCAGTGACGTTTCGGTAGTGTAGAGTTATGTATGGTGGTGACCGAAGTTTGTTCAGAGTCCCGGATGTGATCCCGGACGTCCCGAGGAGCTCCGGAATGGTCCGGAGGTAAATATTCATATATAGGAAGTCCCAATTTGGTTTCCGGAAAAGTTTTGGGCTCATCGATAGTGTACCGGGAGTGCCGGGAGTGTATCGGGAGGCCTCCGGGAGGGGTATTTCGACCCCAGGAGGTCCATGGGCTGTGGGAGAATAATAACCAGCCCTTAGTGGTCTGGGAAAACCGCCACAAAGGCCCATGGCGCAGGAGAGAAAGTCCTAAAGCAAAAAGTGGAAAATCAGCCAAGAGGAGGCAATCCTACTAGAACTAGGATTGGAGGTGAAGTAGGATTGCTTCCCACCTCCTATTTCGGCCGACCCAAAGGCCTTGGAGGCCTCTCCTCTCCTCTCCTCCTATATATACTAGTGTATTGGGTGGTTTTTGGACAGAATTTCCGGCCACGTGCTACCCGTTTCACCGGTGCACAGTTTCTCCTCTAGATCGGTTTTCCGCAGCGCTTAAGCGAAGCCCTGCCGGAATCACTCCACCACCATCACCGGAGCGCCGTCATGCTGCCGGTGAACTCTCTCTCTCCTATCCACCTCCTCTTGCTGGATCAAGACGGTGGAGATCGTCATCGAGCTGCACGTGTGCTGAACGCGGAGGTGTCGTCCGTTCGGCGCTAATAGGAAGGACCGTGATCAAGATCGCGAGACGGTTTGTGATGAGATCGCGGGACGGATCATGATGAGTTCACGGGACGGATCGTGATTGGATCGCGGGACGGATCGTAATGAGATCGCGGGATGCTCGGCGATTTGGATCGCGAAGATGTTCGACTACACCAACCGCGTTTCTTAACGCTTCCCACTTAGCGATCTACAAGGGTATGTAGATCCACTCTCCCTCTCGTAGATGCTCATCACCATGGATAGGTTTGCATGTGTGTAGGAAATTTTTTGTTTCCCATGCGACGTTCCCCAACACTAGGCTCTATGGAGGGCCGCGGTGACAAGGGGAGGGCATAGGTGGTGGTTAGAGGGAGGGAGAGGCTTTGGCTCGACCGAATTTGAGAGTGGGAGAGCGGAGGCCATGGCGGCCGGAGGTGGAGCGGAGGGCTCTGGTGCTCTTCCGAGCAAGCTAGCAGGTGGAGGAGGATGGAAAGGGGAGTGGTGTGAGCCCGAGGAGGGCCGGGAGGAGGCTACTTATAGCCTGGCCGTGGCGACGCGATAAGCACGGCCGCCATGGCAGCCTTAGCCACGCACTGGAGCGCTGGGCGACATGGCTGGAAATTTCCCAGCAGCAGGAAGCGGCCGACCTAACGAGCAACAGGGGAGACGGGACAGCTCGGAGGGGAAGAATACATCAGAGAAGGGAAGACGACGGTGGTTCACGGGGCGACAATGCGGTGGCCAGACTTGTTGTGGCGTGGGAAGGAATAACGAGGAGTGGAGAATGGTCTAGAGAGGGGCAGGTCGATGCCGCGGAGACGAGGGACATGACCACAAGGCCGGGGACTTAACCATAGGTGGCCGACCATGGGGGACAGTGCGCAGAGTGCCGTTTTGTCCTGCTCTACTCGTGGTCACCACGGCCAAAGCATGTCTTGTCCTTTTCTTGTCCATGAGACCATGTCAACAAGACTTCTCACTTCTCAAATAGATAAGATATGAGGCTAGAGTCAACTCGAAGACTCTGGGGTAAGAGAAACATGCAAAATAAGATTCTGACAGCAGACTGTTTGATCTAAGGTGTACACAGCTCACTACTCCATTTGGTCCGATCTTTGGCTGAATGTGATCACTCACTAAGGTGACAATCATAGCAAAGTTTTAGCACAAATGGGCAGGGCTAGCTAGTTCTTCCTTTAGAACATTGCAGTCTGGCCAAAAATAGGGATGAGTTTTCTGGGATAAATTGGCAACATAGATTTGGCTCAAATTTAGTGTAGAGTAATGATTTAAGAGTATGAAGGCACTGGTAAAATTTCATACCATTTGGGTACACCAAAATGGTACTTCCTTCACAGTACTTTCAAATGCATAGGAACTGAGGAAAATTGTTGTGGATGAATGGGTAGAGGGATTGAGATTTTTTTTGGTTTCCATGAGTGATTTAGCAATGTTACCCACCATGAAAAGTTTCAGCTCAAAACGAGAAAGGAATGGAGCACTTCCTTTGCAAATGGTCCCACTGGACAGAATTCACAAATTGACATTGTGCTCAAAAGATGAACTATGGAACTTGGGAATTTGATGGAGATGATGAAGATATAGATAGTAGAAGATCCACAATTTATTTGGGATTTTTTTGGCTACCAAAATGGTAGTTCCTTTAGAAAGTGGCCAAAATGCAATATTGGCATTAAATAGGAAAAGGCAATTTCCCTTATTTAATTATGGCCAATATTTTTGTGGGAGCTCAACATACTCACAAAGAATATCTGAACTTTGGAGATGGATGGATATTTTCCTGGATTTAATTCCTTTAACTCGCAGAAAAAGGGATTAATTATAAATGAAAAATATTGCAAATGACTCGACAATATTTTTGCATATCTTTGGTTTATAGATCAAGGATGAACTCTAGGAAAAGTTTGGGAGATAGAAGATCAAAGGAAATTGGGGTTCCTTTGCAACTAGAAGGATTAGGGTTTCCCTTCTGGTAACTCGGAAGGTAGGGTTCTGATGACAATGTCCTGTGGATAGATTTTGGGTGGCAAGGTTGGACTGAAGAGAATCTCTTGTTGGATAGGGAAGGCAAGTCTAGATGACCATCTTCACATACCGAGAGCTAGAGAAATCTGATAACACCAAGAAAATGACGGGAGTCTAATCCCGTAAAGGAAAAAAACAGGAGCGAAAACCAGGGTGTTACAGGACTACATTACGCCATGAGACATTTATGTCATCAACTACACATAGACCAGTCATAGTAGGCTACATGGACTCCATCACCATGTGAGACATTTCCCCGAAGGGACAGACACAACAACAAAGAAGGATACATGCCGGTCAATCAATGTGTCCAGAGCAGTAGCATGCTACCAAGGCTCAATGGAAGCACAAATATGCATTTCCCCGTAAAGAGTACTACTAAAGGCACGCAACTAGGTGCCGAATCCCATACATACTATTACACGTCACATGTATGCACAACATGCCCGATATGCATAGATACAACTATGGCATCACAACATAACCATACAACATCAACACATTTATTTAGAAGGCTGAGAAGAGCCTTGCACAATATGTTCATACACGTAGGGCTCACATGACCCGACACTGAGGTCATACAAACATAGTCATACAAGGCATGTGGAATCTTAAAGCTATCTGAGTATAGACAGATGAAAGGTAAAAAGGCATAAAGCCTGACTATCTACAAGCCATCCCAGGGCATTAGATTGTATCTGGGATGCCAGCTATTTGTCGTCATCGACTTCTAGATAGAACCCACCAGATAGGTCCTAGTTCGCATCTGCAACAATTATTAAGCAAACATGAGTACAAATGTACTCAACAAGTCTTTAAATCAGACCTAGTATATTCATGCTCATGTATCGACAAGGGGGTTAGTGGGTGATAACCCACAAGTACACAAAATCGCAACAGTTTTCAAGGGTAGAGTATTCAACCCAAATTTATATATTCGACACAAGGGGAGCCAAAGAATATTTGACAGTATTGGCAGTTCATTTGTCAATTCAACCACAAGTAGAGATAAATATCTATAGCAAAGTGATCAGTAGCACAGTAATATGATAGTTTGGTAGCAGTGGTAACAGTAACAGTAGCGGTAACCCTAGCAACAATGATTTTGTAGCAAGTGTAACAGTAGCCACAATAGTAGTAACTTAGCAAGAACAATAGGTGGAAACATCGTAGGCACTGGATCAAAGTATTTGTTGGATGATATTCATCATATAAAAATCATAACCTAGGGCGACACAGAACTAGCTCCAGTTCGTCAATGTAATGTAGGCATGCATTCCGTATATAGTCATACATGCTTATGGAAAAGAACTTGCATGAAATCTTTTGTCCTACCCTCTCATGGCAGCGGGGTCCATAAGGAAACTAAGGGATATTAAGGCCTCCTTTTTATAGAGAACTGGAACAAAGCATTAGCACTTAGTGAATACATGAACTCCTCAAACTACGGTCATCACCGTGAAGTATCCCAAATATTGTCACTATGGGGTTGACGGATCATAACACGTAATAGGTGCATATGACTAGGCAATATCAGATCAAAAACATAGATATAATCATGATAACATAAACGGTTCAGATCTGAAATCATGGCACTCAGGCCCTAGTGACAAGCATTAAGCATGGCAAAGTCATAACAACATCAATCTTACAACATAGTGGATACTAGGGATCGAGCCCTAGCAAAACTAACTCGATTACATGATGAATCTCATCCAACTCCTCACCGACCAGCAAGCCTATGAAGGAATTACTCACTCCCGGTGGGGAGCATCATGGAATTGGCGATGGAGAAGGGTTGATGATGAGGAAGACCGAAGATTCCCCTCTCTGCATCCCCAAACGGACTCTAGATGTAGCATCTCGAAGAAAAACAGGAGGTGGCAGCGACTCCATATCGTGGAATGAGGTAAAACCTTCTCTCTGATTTTTTCCGGAAAAATGTGATTCTATGGCGTTGGAATTAGGGCCGGGGGACCCATGATGTGTCCACCCTCCACCAGGCCGCGCTAGGGGGGCCTGGCGCGCCCTGGTGGAGCGTGGGCACCCTAGACCCCCTCTAGGTGGCTTCTGGCGCCATCATTCCTCAAGTATTCCATAAAAAATCTCCAAACAAATTCATTCCATTCTGAGAAATTTTATTTCTGCCCAAAAACAACACCATGGTTGTTCTTCTGAAAACAACGTCAGTTTGGGTGTGTTTCATTCAAATTATGCAAATCAGAGTCCAAAACAAGAGCAAAAGTGTTAGGAAAAGTAGATACGTTGGAGACGTATCAACTCCCCCAAGCTTAAACCCTTGCTTGTCGTCAAGCAATTCAGTTGACAAACTAAAAGTGAGAAAAAAACTTTTAAGAACTCTTTTGTTCTTGTTTACATATATATGCTTAAGTAGCACCCAGGTTTTCAGCAAAGATCATGCCTAACAATGTCAACAATAACTTTTAAATACTATATTAACTCATATCAATGACACAAGCAACTAGTGAGGAATAATAACATATCTCAAGTGCAAACCATTTATCAAAATAATCATGATATAATAAGACAATAGTGGTATATCGCTAGCCCTTTCTGAGACCACAAAACATAAATGCAGAGCACCTCCAAAGTTCAAGCAGTGATTAAACATTGTAATTCATGGTAGAAAAGATCTAGTCATGATGCATCCAACATTCACTATACACAATGCATGGGGATGACGATAGTGCTCCCAGATATGGCGCTTATTTTAGAAGGTGATGACTCAACATTAAAGTAAATAGATAGTCCCTTCGTGGAGGGAAGCGGGGATTTGGAGAGGTGTCATAACTCAAGGATTAAATAAGAGATGAGTATAATTTTGAGAGGTACACCCTTCCTATCAATGTTACGACCAAGAGCTATCAATATCTTCCGTGTTAAACAAATTAGTGGCGGTTCCAAAGTGGTAAAAGTAAATGTTTACTCCCCCTCCACCAACAAAGACATTCCATGGCGAGCCGAATTGACGGGTACCGTCCAAACCGACAACATTCCTAGGGGAGTTTTGTTTAATTATTTGCATTTACATTGATTTCGGAATTGGTAATCCCTATTACTGGCCTTCTCGTGCAAGGACAAATGAATAAACACTCATCATCAGAGTAAACGCTTAACATGGAAGATACTAACCACCCCCTGTCGCTCCATGAGCAGTCCAGGCATACAAAACAGATGTTCATTTGAAATTTTTAGAGGTGGCACATGCAAATTTACTTGGAACAGCAGCGAAATACCACATATAGGTAGGTATGGTGGACTCATCTATAATAACTTTGGTTTAAGGATTTTGATGCGCAAGCAGAATTTCCACTTAGTACAGGTGAAGGCTAGCAAATAGGTTGAGAAGTGGCCAGCTAGAGAGCGAACACGGTCATAAACATGCATTACAAATAATAAACATTGAATTCTACCATGAGTAGGATATGGACACCATGAACATAAATATCATGAAGGTTATGTTGGTTTTGATTCAACTACATGCTCGCGTGAACTACATACTGCATCACAACCATTTTAATGCATGTTGACATCCAAGATAAATCATTATCCACTCCTAGCTACTTGGGGCATGGCATGAACCACTACAATCTCTAATTGTCATTGCAAACATGTTCAATCACAATGAGCTGAATCATGGATACTAGGTTAAACATATTTACAAAACAAGAACAAGTTGAATTCATGCCCGCTTTTCTCTGCCACAGTCAATTCATCCAATCGTCATTGTTGCCTTTCACTTGCACAATCTATCAAAACAATAAAAGTGCAAGAATACCATGGCCTAAGATTGAATCTTCAAACATTTTATTAAAGAGAAGAGAAAGTAATATGGGCCCTGTCTTAGATCAACAGTAATGCATATGAGAGCCACTCAACATTTTCATCGTGATCTTCTCCTTGCTATGACTCGATAGAAGAAAGAGAATTTAAGAGAAACACACTAAAATATTTTTGGAGTTTTTAGTTTTTCTTGAAGAAATCAAATAAGAGAAGAAAATAAAAAATGAGAAACATTATTTACAGAGGAAAGATCCCAACAAGTGAAAGAAGAAATGAGAAATCATGTTGGGTTTTATTTTAATACTACAACTAACTAAACGGAAAAGAAAAACTGAAAATAAGCAAGTAGTATTTTGGATTTTCTCAAAGTTTTTCAAACACAAAAGAAGAAAACAAGATAAATAAATCTAGCATGGATAATAAAATGAAAGAGTGTGGACACCGACAACATAAATGAAATGTGTGAACATGAATGTATTGTCTATGGGAATACGTACGCCCCCAAGCTTAGGCTTTTGGCCAAGCTTGGTAATCACCATCTTTTGCCTGGGTACTGGCCTAAGTGATAACCTACGAAGGATCTTGGTGCAACCACCATAGCCCTCCTAGCAGCTTCAACCTCTGCATTGTATGCATGGGCTCGCACTCATAGACGAAGTATCTTCCCTTGCTGTTAAAATCAAAGAGAGCGGGAGTAGGCAATACAATAGGCACAACAGGACCGTTATCAAACCTCAAGTTGTAGGTATAGTTATTAATGGTGCCTGTAAGAAATTTATGGTGTTTCATGGCATCAAAGTCTAAGTACTGGTTAGGTAATATAGGATCACTAGGCCAAGGGGACACTCCCAACCTTGTAGAGAGGCGAGATGCATAAATCCCTCCATATAAATTACCATTAGAAGCATTGAGAGTCACTCTTCATGCAAGAATTGCTCCTAAGTTGCAGTCTTTCATTCCAGTTAAGCAGTGTATATAAATATGAAATCATGAGCACAAAGCATGCTCCTATCCTTCTTGCCTACAATGCACTTACCATTAAAAAGTGCAAGGTATTGAATAGACGGAAAATGTATATTTTTATCCTACCTTGTGTCACTCCTCTAATTTCACCACAACAAAGGTTTTTCAGTAATGATTCAAACTCAGGTTCAGTTGGTTCGTCTAGCGAACCCCAATACGGAATTTTACATGCGTCACAAAATACGTCTAAAGGCATGGTGAAAGCATTATCGTACAGAATAAAAGAAACTCTTGACTCACGAGGAAAATATTTGAATTTCTTAGTAAATGTCTCCGTGAGAGTGAGGTGTTGAGTGCACTTATCTTCGATGAAGGGAACTAGATCGGCGTTGCGAGCATATTGTTCAAATTCTTCCTTAATACCTACACTTTCCATGAAAGTGTTACACGACCAAAGGCGTGATTTAGTTTTAGTATCCAGTATTGAGCTTGCACGTGGCTCAACGTAAGATTGTCGTATAGAGCTCTCACTTGATGATGCTCCTGAGGATGTCCTCCTCGAAGAGCTCTTAAAGAATTTCATTTTATTTGCGTATAATTTTTGAAAAAAATTGTGACACAAATTTTTGTTAATAAAATGAAATAAGATTGATAGGAACTGCTCTGAGGGATGCATAGAGGCCATATCAAGCATTCAAACTACTTAGAACTCTAAGAATTCAACATGCAAGCTCATCTACAAGAGCACCAAGAGTAGCTAATTAATTTGAAAATAAACCACTAAATCAAAAACTAATTGCAGCAATGGGGGAGTTACATACCGAGAAGCAATCCCCTAAAATAGTTTTGGAAATAGAGCTTTGAGCAAAGAGATTGAAATCCACGGGTTCTTGAGAAAGAACACGAGGGAGAGAGCAATGGTGAGTTTTTCCAGGAGGTAGGAGATGACATGGGCTAAAGGAATAAGTGAGGGGACCCATCAGGGGCCCACCCTCTACCAGGCCGTGCCGGGGGGGCTGGCATGCCCTTGTGGAGCGTGGCTAGCTGGTGCACCCCATCTGGTATTATTTGTCCCAAAAATTCATAAATAAATAGAAAAATTTATGTTAAATTTTCAGGGCATTCCGAGAACTTCTATTTTTGGGTCATTTTTATTGTACGAGAAAAATAGAAAACTAGAAAAACATGGCATTTATTTTATTTAACTAGGAAAAATAAAAAACTATAGGTGGATACAGAGAGTTGTGTCTACTAAATAAATCAACTTCATACCTCTCGAAAATGATTCATTAATAAGGTTGATCAAGTCTTATTAACAACCAGTTCCAATTAGCAAGAAACCAAAGAACTTTCATAAAACACTAGGTTACCTCAACGGGGATAGGCATATCCCCAACCATAATACTATCATATCTCTTTTGACAGTAGGTAGAGGTAATTGAAAGCTTCCAATTACGAGTGTTGAAGAATTTTTAATAACATTCACACCATTCACTTGGGATTGTTTCTTCGGAAAGTGCACCGTTTGCTCATTACCATTGACATGAAAAGTGACTTTATTTTATTGCAATCATTAATAGCCCATGCAGTATTAAAAATGGTCTACCAAGGATAATCGACATATTGTCGTCCTCGGGCATCTGAAGAATAACAAAGTCCGTTAAGATAGTAACATTTGCAACAACAATGGGCACATCCTAACAAATACCGATAGGTATGGCCGTTGATTTGTCATCCATTTGCAATGATATTTCAGTATGTTTGAGTTTATTCAAATCAAGTCTTTTATATGAAGAGAAAGTCATAACACTAACACCGGCTCCTAAATCACAGAAAGCAGTTTTCACATAGTTTCTTTTAATGGAGCAAGGTATAGTTGGTATTCCAGGATCTCCAAGTTTTTAGGTACTCCATCCTTAAAACAATAATTAGTAGTTATGGTGGATATTTCAACTTTAGGTATCCTTCGTTTATTAGTGATGATGTCTTTCATGTACTTAGCACAAGGAGGCATTTGTAAGATATCCGTTAAACGGTTACGCAAAAGACTGGCCTAATCATTTCAGCGAAGCATTCAAATTCTTCAGCATCCTTTTTCTTAGATGGTTTAGGTGGGAAAGGCATTGGTTTCTAAACCCATGGTTCTCACTCTTTACCATGTTTTCTAGCCACAAAGTCCTTTTTATCATATCGTTTAGTTTTTGGTCGCGGGTTATCAAGATCAGCAACAGGTTCTATTTCTACATCATTATCTAGTTCTTTATCATTACTATGTTGGGTATCCTCATGAACATCCCTATCATTATCATTGTCACTAGGTGTATGTTAGTTACCACATTGAGTTTCAACATCAAAAATAGAAACATCATTAGTATCATCAGGAGGTTTTTCTATCTCAGGTTCACTAGAAGCATGCATAGTCCTATCATCTTTCCTTTTCCTTTTCTTCTTAGAAGGACTAGGTGTATCAACATTAATTCATTGAGATTCATGTTCAATTCTTTTAGGATGACCCTCAGGATAAAGAGGTTCTTGGGTCATTCTACCTCCTCTAGTCACTACTCTAATAGCATGATCATTCATATTATTATTCATTTCATCAAGCAATTCTCTTTGAGATTTAGCAACTTGTTCGAACGTATGAACCATAGAGTCATGTTTTCCTACACCTCTAACATCATTACTGGTTCTAACTAGAAAGTTACTCAAGCGAGCAATCATATCAGAATTATATTTCAACTATTTCAGAACATTAGCATTGAAGTGCTCTTACATCATAATGTAGTTATCAAACTCATATAAGCATTGACTAAGATGTTTATTGTAAGGGATATCACCTTCATCAAACTTTAATAAAGAATTTACCTCTACCACCTGTGGAGGTGGTGGTGTGTTGAGCCCATGTATTTCTTCAATAGGTGCTAAATTCTTAACATCCTCACCTTTAATACATTTTCCTTCATACATTTGTTTGTCTCTTGCATATATTTAGGACTGAGAAATAGGTTACCCCTCTTCTTCGGAGTGGGTTCAGTTGGTGGTTCAGGGAGAGTCCAATCATCATAGTTCTTCAATATATTATTCAATAGTTCCTCAGCTTGTTCAACAGTTTGTTCCCTGAAAACACAACCAACACAACTATCTAGGAAGTCCCTGGAAGCATTAGTTAGTCCACTATAGAAGATATAAAGTATTTCATGTTTCTTAAGAGGATGATCAGG
Organism: Hordeum marinum; assembly: GCA_022496015.1. Classification (NCBI taxonomy): domain Eukaryota; kingdom Viridiplantae; phylum Streptophyta; class Magnoliopsida; order Poales; family Poaceae; genus Hordeum; species Hordeum marinum. The sequence goes on from CM039678.1 coordinate 476,467,756, forward strand.
CAAAGCAGTAAGCATTTGGAGAAGCCTCCCCCAAGCTTGTGGGAGACTCTCTTCTTCAATTTTCACAAAGCAAAATATTTCCTGTAAGGCAGCTTGTTTCTGATGAGCAGGAAAATATTTTTCAGAGAAGTAGTAAATCATATTCTCGGGACTATGCACACACCAGGATTAAGAGTATTGTACGATATCTTAGCATACCCCTTTAATGAGAATGAAAATAAGTTGAGAATATAATAGTAGTGAATCATCTCATCATGAGCAAATAGGGTGGCTATATCATTCAGCTTAGGAAGGTGTGCTACCACAGTTTCAGTTTCATAGCCATGAAAAGGATTAGATTCAACCAAAGTAATCAACTCTGGGTCGACAGAGCATTCATAATCCTTATCGGTTACAAAGATAGGTGAAGTAGCAAACTTAGGATCAGATTTCATTTTAGCATTCAAAGTCTTTTCTTTATACTTGCATATTAGTCACTTAACTTCATTCCTATCCTTACAAGTAAGAATCTCTCTAGCTATTTCTCTGTTTAAAGCATAGCCTTCAGGTATTTTGGGCATTTCAAATCTAGGAGAGCTAGGCCTATTAGGTGTTTCATAATTATCTGTTTCAAAGTTCTCATCAGTTTCATCAGTTTCAATAATTTCATTCTCTCTAGCTCTAGCAATCTGTTTATCAAAAAGTTCACCTAACGGCACAATATCATCAAGCATATGCATCATTCATAGTAGAAGTACCATCATCAATATCAGGATTAATAACATGTATGTGGAGGTGTTGCTAGTTTACTTATAACAGAAGGTGAATCAAGTGCAGAGTGTGATGGCAATTCCTTACCTCCCCTAGTCTTAGAGGGGAAAATCTTGGTTTTAGTATCCTTTAGATTCTTCATAGTGATCAATTGATATAAATCCCAAGTGATTCAATAAATATAGCTATGCTTCCCCGGCAATGGCGATAGAAAAGGTCTTGATAAACCACAGGTATAGGGGATTGTAACAGTTTTCGAGGGTAGAGTATTCAAACCAAATTTATAGATTCGACATAAGGGGAGCCAAGGAATATTTGAGAGTATTAGAAGTTGAGTTGTCAATTCCACCACACCTGGAGATAAATATTTGCAGTGAAGTGATCTGTAGAACAATAATATGATAGTTTGATAGCAGTCATAACAGTAATAGTAGCGGTAATAGTAGGAGCAATGATTTTGTAGCAAGTGTAACTATAGCAGCAATAGTAGAAACTTAGCAAGAACAATAAGGTTAAAGGTCGCAAGCACTAGATCAGAGTATTCATTGGATGATATTCATCATATAAAAGTCACAACCTAGGATGACACAGAACTAGCTCCAGTTCGTCAATGTAATGTAGGCATGTATTCAGTATATAGTCATACATGCTTATGGAAAATAACTTGCATGACATCTTTTGTCCTACCCTCCCGTGGCAGCAGGGTCCATAAGGAAACTAAGGGATATTAAGGCCTCTATTTAATAGAGAACTGGAACAAAGCATTAGCACTTAGTGAATACATGAACTCTTCAAGCTATGGTCATCACCGTGAAGTATCCCAAATATTGTCACTATGGGGTTGATGGATCATAACACGTAATAGGTGCATATGACTAGGCAAGATCGGATCAAGAACATAGTTATAATGATGATAACATAACGGTTGAGATCTGAAATCATGGAACTTGGGAACAAGCATTAAGCATGGCAAAGTCATAAGAACTTCAATCTTAGAACATAGTGGATACTAGGGATCAAACCCTAACAAAACTAACTCGATTACATGATCAATCTCATCCAAATCCTCACCGACCAGCAAGCCTACAAAGGAATTACTCACTCCCGGTGGGGAGCATCATGGAATTGGTGATGGAAAAGGGTTGATGATGAGAAAGACCAAGGATTCCCCTCTCCAAAGCCCAAAATGGACTCCAGATCTGGCCTCCCGATGAAGAACAGGAGGTGGCGGTGGCTCCGTATCGTCAAACAAGGTAAAACCTTCTTTCTGATTTTTTCCAGAAAGATGTGAAATTATATCGTTGGAATTAGGGTCGGGGACCCACAAGGTGTCTACCCTCCACGAGGCCGCGCCAGGGGGGCTGGTGTGCCCTGGTGGAGCGTGGGTACCGTAGGCCCCCCCTTAGGTGGCTTCTGGCACCATAATTCCTCACATATTCCATAATAAATCTCCAAAAAAATCATTCCATTATGAGAACTTTTATTTCTACACAAAAACAACACCATGGTAGTTGTGCCAAAAACATCGTCAGTCTAGGTTAATTTCATTCAAATTATACAAATTAGAGTCCAAAACAAGAGCAAAAGTGTTAGCAAAGTTAGATACGTTGGAGACGTACCTATGGGGTTTATGCGGCAATGCCAGCTTTGATTCTTGGCTAACCTGTACTACGACTACTAGTTCTTTGATCAAGTTTGAGATAGCACACACGATTCCACTAACACCACATCAATACTCTACCATGGATCCGCTCCCGTGACCTACGAGAGTGCCATCCACGGTACTCACACTTGGTTGATACTTTTATGAATAGACATTTAAAATTGTCTATGAATAGAACAAGTTCTCCAAGTAGTCCATATCCGATGACGCGGCTATTCAAACAGATTCATACCCTACAGGGGTTTACTCCTTCTAACACAATCTCACCACTTATCACTAGGTGCACAGTGAAATGGCACCTCGTCAACCTTCAAGCGGAAGCCCAGCGAGGGAGTTGGCCACAACCATCAATCACACAAGACCCTAGTCCAGGCTATCTCCTATTTGAGACTGAACATGCATGGAAGTCCGGCCGAGGTTTCCGATATGGCCCCAAATGTGGTGCGCTGGTTTCCTAAGCCCACCATCTGGGTGACCCCTGGTACACCATGCCACTACCTACCATGTCATAGCCCACCCCTAGGGTCAGCACTACACATGGCCTCCGACATAGCTATAAAAATACTAGAAACTACATGCAAGTCCTGGACCGAGGACTAGAACGTTTATAAGTCGAGAGAGCTTGGAGTGCCCGGAGCTCAATGCGTGGTAGTAACTAATCTTGGATCACAAATATAGAACTCAGTTCCTAAGAATGGTCCCAATGAGACAACCACTACTAGGAGAAAGCTTATAGACAGGATTTTAGCAGTAGCGCTGGTTATAGGGAAAGCGCTATTGTTAGGTAGTAGCAGCGCTTGGTACAAACCAGCGCTACAAGTAGAACCCTATCAGCGGTGCTGGTTAGCTAACCAGCGCTACTAATAAGTGGTCCCGGCATCACCACCAGTGGCTACCTGTAGTTGTAGCGACTCTCCAAAACTAGCGCTACTAATACAGACGTAGAAGTAGTGCTTGTCACTAGACCACCACTACTGATATGGATGTACGTTGCCAGCAGGTGGGCCCTGATTAGCAGCAGCGCCTGGGCTCGGGCCAGCGCTACTACTATGACACTTAGTAGTAGCGGTTTTTTGTTCCAGCTCTACTACTCGACCCCCACCGTCGACTCCTACTCCCCATTCGATCCCAGGTCTCCCTCTCCCCATTCGATCCCCTCTATCTCTCATCACTCCTCTCCCTCGACTAAAGCCATCGCCGTCGCCATCACCTCAACACCGCCGCCGTCGCTCCTCGGTCCTCACTCGCTGTCGAGGACTCCCTCGGCATCACCCCTCCCTCACTATCGCACCCTCCCTCACCGTTGCCCTCTTCCTCATCGTCGCGGCCTCCCTTATCGTCGCCCCCTCCCTCGACGTTGCACCCCTCCCTCCGTAGTTAGCTCCTACTCCCTCCTTCCTTTGTCTTCCCCCTCCCCTCACTCCCTTCACCCCCTCTCGCATCCGGCCATTTTGTTAGGTTTGTTAGGTTTGTTAGGTTTGTTAGGTTGATTATAGGGTTAGGTTGATTAGGGGGTTAGGTTGATTCTAGGGATAGGTTGTTAGGTTGATTCTAGGGTTAGGTAGATTAGGGGGGTTAGGATGGTTCTAGGGTTAGGTTGATTCTATGGTTAGGTTTGTTAGCTAAATTAGTTTAGAGCCAAATATGAATGTGCCACATATGAAAAACCTTATTGCATTTTTTCAAGTTATATATTTTTCTCATAGGAATTTGTCGCGACGTCGATGATGCCCGGCCCGCATCCTTGTCGTCGAGTGGTCCACGAGAGCCTGCTTGATAGGTGCCATGTCCGGGAATGGGCTATGCCGGGCTAGCACTAGGAGGTGCTACCTTCCCGGGCTCGGAGCGTGGTGAGGAATCCAGGTATTGTCGTCGACCCAGAGCTTCTGTGGTGGCGGTCACGTGCAGAGGCAGCGGGCCCCCGCAGAGGTGCTACGTTGCCGTGTCAGGGAGGAGGCGAGCACGTCTGTCGCTACATGACGGCGTTGGACGCTAGGTTCAACAATACCTGGCAGATTCTTCAGGGATCTCACCCGAGTTATGATCCCGTGATGGTTCCTTATCTTTGGGTGTCCCCCGCCAGCGACTCAGAGACAGCTAGTGAACCAAGTTCACCGTCCTCCACTTTGGATTCTAGTATATTTAATTTGTATTAGTGATCTTATATGATAATATTCAAGATGTATTAGTTAATATTTGATGATGAATTAACTGGAATATTCGGGATGATGTATTAGTGATATTATATTCGAGTTCATTATAAATGTATTACTGATATTTTATCGGTATAATGCGTGGGGCACATATTATCATGAACACAACTTTACTCATTTGCTAGAATGAACATGTCATATTCTGAATATAGAGGATGTCTTGGTGTTCTTGTTTGCAATGTACCTCCGAGTGGCCTATGTTTTGCCGGAATGTTGATTCGTTTTCCTTCCGGCAAATTTCAGGCACTCGATAGGTCATGTTTTTAGTAAAGGTCATGCCGATTTTTTTACATGAATTTTAGCATGACTTGTGCTACAATGTAGGACATATCGAGTGCTTGTGATTTGCCAGTCATTCTGGCAAAAAATAGGGCATTTTTCTATGTCATTGCTCGATATATGGAACGGGTTGACTTTAGGTCTATTTCAGTGAGGGAGAGTGTCCACCATATATATATGAGAGAGGAAGAATCCCGACTGTTGTTGTGGGGGTCGCTTCTCCTTCTTTTCCTTGTGCTAGATATTTGTAATGCACTAGGGAAAGGAGGAGTAGCGACCATCACCGACGGTCAAAATATGAGAGAGGAAGAATCCTGACTGTTGTCGTGGGGGTCGCTTCTCCTTCTTTTCCTTGTGCTCGATATTTTTATAATGCACTAGGGAAAGTAGGATTAGCGACCATCACCAATGGTCGAAATATGAGAGAGGAAGAATCCTAACTGTTGTCGTGGGGGTCACTTCTCCTTCGTTCCCGTGTGCTAGACATTTTGGTGTAATGCACTCGGGGACGAATGGAGGAGCCACCATCACCGACGGTCGCAATATCAGAGGGAGTGCCCATCATATACATGAGCTAAGAGTTTAGGAAGGAAAGACTGACTGACCTAAAGTCAACCCGTTGCATATTGAGTAATAGTGATATGTGCGTTGATCAGTTTCCTGGTAGTTTCCTTCGATCGATTTTAAATGTTTCAACTATGAACATACGAAATGTCTGACTACGAAAGCGAATACTGCGAAGACTAGCGCGGCCCATGCGACAAGGCTTACCTAGTTGGTGGTAGGCGCTTCAGCATCATGCTGGATGATACCTTCGAAGTGGATATAGTAAGTCACAACGACAAGTCTTTTTTCGTAATTAAGCATGACTTCTGCTTCTTTTGCTTCAACTTATAATTTTCTTTTTTTACTATTCTACTAGCGTATCCCCTGTCATGCAAGAATTTATGTCTTGGATAAGATTGGTTTTGATACTAAAAAAAGTATGGAGGTAAAGAGAGTTCACTTGAGGACCGAGCATGGTTATACTTTTGCCGTAAAAATTGTACAATGCAAACACCTACTCCTATTTTGAATGCCAAAGTTGGAGAGCACTATGCAAGGCTTATGCATTTGATCCTAATATGCTTATCACCTTTGATATTCGTCCGAAAGATGAAATTGAAGGTAATATCGACATCTGGGTCGATGTGCAGATGCCTCCAGTTCTACCATTAGGTGAGTTTCTCAACCATATTTATTAAGTAATTTATATTGTTTATTTATAAATGGTTGACAACTAATTCTATTGACAGCTTATTTTGATTCAAGCAAACATGTCCAGCGCTTGGTAGACGTCACCTACTACTGTCCCGGGGATGAACTAAACTGCGAGGAGATAGGTCATTATGTTTCATGGCTTGAGGATCTTGATGCTGTCAAGACAGGATATTTTCTTGGACTTCGAGATATTAGTACTCAAAACGTGCGACCACTAGTGTGCGTGTTGAACTATGGTCACATCTATCTAGGAAAGATGGTAAGATTTTTACTATTTGTCCTCAGTGCATCTTTTGCATATATTATTTTTAAGCTAAACTTCATTGCTAAGTATGTTACTACAATGTTCTTCAATAGGGTCTGTCGATGAGTGTTGTGCCTTGTTGGATCGAGTCTAAAGGTCGCATGACAATTGTTAGCTTACGGCCAACATATCCTGTATTGCACATGAGTGCATTCATCATTTCCCGAAGCGAGGAAGTCTTAATAGTCAAAGAATGGAGCAAAATTGTGAAGGATCACATAGAAGTACTAGGGGGCAGTAATTAGAAGTGCAGCCCAAAATTAGGAGACAGGTTCATATGCATTCTCCAATATGATGAAGAAGGAGTGGTACACATGTTTTATGCTATTTTACCTGAGAGACAGAGAGCAGCAGGAGTAGGTCCTAGATATTAAGAACTATTAGCTAGTGCTAATTATATATGACTAGTGACCTAGTGACCAAGTTGATGCCCAAGTTGATGATGATGATGAGTTATTGTTATTATAACTAGTGACCAAGTTGTTATATGATGTCTCATGGACGAAAATTATATTGATGAGGAGTTCTTATACGACAATGATGTATTATGATGATCTGATGAAACTACTCTATAGAGCCTGTATAAATACATCACAAATATGTAGAGGGGGTATGAATCTGTGAAAGCAGTAATACTACCAGCAGCGCTGGAAGCCACCTAGCAGTAGCGCTGGATTATCAACAGCGCTTGCCTCTCTGCAAGGATACAACTAAGTAAGACCAGTAGCGCTGGTCAGTGCAGCGCTACTGCTAGCTAGACTTAGCAGTAGTGCGGCACCAAGCGTTACTGCTACAACTTAGCTGTAGCGCCTTAGTAGTAGCATTGGACCCAGCGCTACTAGTAAAGGTATTTCCAGTGCTACTACTAGGCTTTCTCCTAGTAGCGAACCCGCTATGTACTCCTACATAACCTCTCATCGCTACCTTTACCAAACTAGGTTCATCATTTAGTTCATCACATCAGAACAACACCGTTTCACTCGGGTTCATCACCCAGACGTATCAGACCTAACACAACTCTAAGCATAGCAAGCATAGTAGGTAAATCACATCATGGCTCAAGCATCTCCCAGGTATGCTAGGTTGCTTGGTTTAGCTATTTAGTGTGACAATGACATGTCATGCAGAGGAATGGGTTCAACTACAAGAACGGGTTAATAGTTGAATTTTATAGTCCTAATCCAATAAACAAGAGGAGGATCTAGAGAGTGGGATTTTATCAGAATGATCAACGAGGTTGCTTGCCTTGTAGGTTGGTGGAGAGGTACCCTCCTTCAGTGAGATACTCACGTGTATCATCGGGAGCAGGACTTACCGCGATACAGATGAAGTAACAACCAAACATGGTAAGTGCAGCAATATGATGCATGATCATGACATGGCAACATGATTTGGATGAGCTAATGCACCTAGCATCAAGTTTAAATGAAGCTGGTTTGAAACTAGTTTCAAATTCAACTACATGTATTATGTAACATATTGCTTTTTATGCAAAATATCACTGTTCTCCTATTTAGGTTTCTCTATCATGCATGATAATAGCGTCAATGGATTCATTCGATTTTTCTCATAACTTTTCATATATAAATTATTTCAATCCGAGCTATAGATTAATTTCTATGGTTTTTTAGAAGTTTTATCTATTTTCTAGAATTATTATAACTCGGAAAATCTTTTATCGCGTCAGCCTTGCGTCAGCATGATGCCAGCAGGTCAACAGATCATTGCCAGGTCAAACCTGACATGTGGGGTCCCCATGTCAATGACACAGGCACTAAACATGATTTATATTAACTTTTAATTACTAATTAACATTGTTGGTCCCACTGTGAGTTCGTTTATGTTAATTAAATTAGTTCCTAAACTAAACTTATCCAGAGCCTGGCCCCACCTGTAAGTGGCCCAGGGGGGTTCGAACCTATGGTCAACCGGGGCTGACTCACCGGTGTTAAGCCACCGGCGACCACAAACACGACGGAGGGGTTCGGGTTTCGCCCATATGCGACCAAAACGATGGTGGAGAGTGTCGTTGGAACAAGCACAATTTGCAGGTACCGGGGAGGAGCCACATGCAAGAGCTGATGGACAAGCGAGGCCTTTGTGAGGTTTTCTCTAAGTGCACGGATCCGATTGATGAGAGTAGCTACCCATGAAGCGAATGCGTCCACAGGCTCATTGTTGCCCATGACCAGTCTCATAGTTCCTTGAGAGAGAATTTGGAGATTGGCTTCCTTAACTAGGATGTGTCCCTCGAACATGAGCTCCAACGTATCACATACCTCTTTCGACATTTCTTTGACGATTAGGTGTTGCTGGACATCCATTGGCATCACCGAATAAATCACCGACGCCACTTGCCGATCCTTTCGATGCTCGTCTCCCTCCTTATTGAAAGTGTCGCCTCCTGGATCGACTGCATCCCACAACACGTTGGCGCGAAGACCACACTCCATGAGAGCCTTCCACATGTCGAAGTTCTCGCAATAAAACCATGGGTACTTTAGCCACGCCAGTCACTTTCACAATCTCATTGCCCGCCATGACCTTCCATTACTAGAAGATCAACCTAGCCCAATTGTTGGCCCAGTATCGACGCCGAGTACTTCTGGTGGTGATGATATGATTCGCGATGAACGATGATAACGAATGATGGTTGTTGAACCCGCTCCTTGCCAATGTAGTCTCATCGAGTTACTCTGACGGTGAGACGCACCACACCATAGTGAAGCTTGATCTTGTCCAATACTTTTATGCACAATCTAGCACAACTCACTCCGATCGATTCTTTGCTAGGGACGTCTATGCTAGTACTACTAGCCACAAGCTAGCTAGCTAGAAATTCACTTGATCTAGCCGATGCACAACGCACGCACACGAAACACTAGTTTGATAGAAAGAGGAATGTGTCGTTTGACGTGGCTTGAGACTATGTCGGTATTTCCCATAGTGACAGTAAGCATTTCCCTCAGTTAAGAAACCATGGTATCAATCCATAGAGATAGATCACACACCCATGTGAATGACACCTGACACAAACAACAAATACTTGCAACCCGACGCAAAAGAGAGGTTGTCACACTCTCTACAGTAATAAGATAGATTAGGTAATGATAGGTATGTGCTACCTCTTGAGCTTGCGTTGGTTTTCCCTTGAAGAGGAAAGGGTGATGCGACGAAGTAGACAAGTATTTCCCTCATTTGTTGAGAACCAAGGTATAAATCCAGTAGGAGGAACAAGCAAATCACCAATGGATGCACCTACAAAAACAATCAAACTCTTGCACCCAATGCTATAAAGGGCTTGTCAATCCCTTCACGATTATTTGCAAGGATTAGACCCGATAGAGATACGTGAATGGAAAGTAAAAGGTAAATAAATTGCAGCAAAGTATTTTTGGTACTTTTGGTTTATAGATCTGAAAATATATTATGGAAAGTAGACGCCGGGGCCATAGGTTTCACTAGAGGCTTCTCTCATGAAGGAAAATATCATGGTGGGTCAACAAATTACAGTTAAGCAATTGATATAAAAGCGAATAATCATGTAGTTATCCAAGGCAATGATCATGCATATAGGGATCACATCCGTATCAACTAGACCGAAACGATTCTGCATCTACTACTATTACTCCACACATCGACTGACTCCTACATGCATCTAGAGTATTAAGTTCATTAAGAACAGAGTAACACGTGAAGAAAGATTACATGATGTAGAGGGATAAACTCAAGAAATATGATGAAAACCCTATCTTTTTAACCTTGATGGCAACAATACAATACGTGCCTGGCTACCCCTAATTTTTAACTGGGTGAGGACACCGCAAGATTGAACCCAAAACCAAGCACTTCTCCCATTGCAAGAATGACCAATCTAGTTGCCAGACCAAACTAATAACTCCCATTGCAAGATTGAATCATGCATATAAGAATTTATAGAAGACTCAAATAAGATTCATGGATAATCTAAACATAAACTCACAATTCATCGAATCTTGACAAACACACCACAAAAGACTATTACAACGGATATATCCCCATGAAGATCATGAAGAACATGGTACTGAAGATCAAAGAGAGAGAAGAAGCCATATAGCTACTAGCTATGGACCCGTAGGTCTATGGTGGACTACTCACGCATCATCGGAGGGGCAATGGAGTTGATGTAGATGCCCTCTATGATCGAAACCTCCTTCGACAGATTACCGGAAAAGGCTCCAAGATTGGATCTCTTAGGAACGGAGGCTTATGGCAGCGGAAAAGTATTTGCGTGGCTCGTTGTGGTGTTGGGAGAATATTTGGGTATTTATAGGACGAATAATAGGGTTAGGAGACCTGCTAGGAGACGGCAAGCCTACCAGGCGCAGCCAGGGGGGTGGTCGCGCGTACCAGGCTTGTGACCTCCTGACAGGTGCCCTGGCATGCACTCCAAGCCTGGTTTATTTGTTTCCTTGCAGAAAAATTAATTCCAATGGTTTTATTCCATTTGGAATCCGTTTAATATTCCATATTTGCAAAACTCGAAAATAAGGAAAAAACAGAAATTTGCACTAAGATCTAGATTAATAGGTTAGTCCCAAAACTAATATCAAATAGCATAGTAATGCATATAAAACATCCAAAACAGATAATATAATAGCATGCCATCATCAAAAATTGTAGATATGTTGGAGACCTACCAGCATCCCCAAGCTTAATTCCCGCTCGCCCTCGAGTAGGTAAATGATAAAAACAGAATTTTTGATGTGGAGTGCTACCTAACATATTTATCCATGTAATATTCTCTATTGTGGCATGACTATTCAGATCCGTAAGACTCAAAACAAAAGCTTAATATTGATACAAAAACAATAATATTTCAAGCATACTAGCAAAACAATTACATCTCTTCAAAATATAATGGAAAAATAAAGTTATCCCTACAATATCATATGGTCTGGATATGCTCCATCTTCCCCACACAAAGTATTTATTATTGGAAATATGCCCTAGAGGAAATAATAAATTGGTTATTATCATATTTCCTTGTTCATGATAATCGTTTATTATCCATGCTATCATTGTGGTCGTGCTGCCGTAGAACTGATCTACCTCTCCGCTCCCTCTGGCTGGATCAAGAAGGCGGAGATCGTCATCAAGCTGTACGTGTGCTGAACGCGGAGGTGCAGTCCGTTCGGCGCTAGATCGGAAGGACCGTGATCAAGATCGCGAGAGGATTCGTCATTGGATCGTGGGACGGATCGTGATGAGATCGTAGGATGGATCGTGATTGGGTCACGAAACGTATCGTGATGGGATCACGGGACGCTCGGCGATTTGATCGCGAAGACTTTGGACTACATCAACCGCGTTTCTTAACGCTTCCCGCTTAGCGATCTACAAGGGTATGTAGATCCACTCTCCCTCTCGTAGATTCTCATTGCCATGGATAGACCTTGCATGTGCGTAGGAAATGTTTTGTTTCCCATGCAACATTCCCCAACAGTGGCATCATCAGCTAGGTCTATGTGTAGATGAGATCTCGAGTAGAACACAAAGGAGTTTGTGGGCGTTGATGCTTAGATTGCTTCCTACCTTGGTTGTGTTTTGGTTCACTAGTATTGTGGGATGAAGCGGCCCAGACAAACCTTACTCGTACGCTTATGAGAGATTGGTTCCATCGACCGACGTGTAACTTCGTTGCACAAAGATGGCTGGCGGGTGTTTGTTTCTGCTACTTTAGTTGGATCGGATGCGACAAAGGCGGTCCTTGAGAAGGTTGAAAAGCAACTTATGTATCACCTTTGTGGTTTTTGCGTAGGTGAGATTTGTTCTTGCTAGATACCCATAGCAGCCACGTAAAACATGCAACAACAATTAGAGGATGTCTAACTTGTTTTTGCAGGGTATGTTGTGATGTGATATGGCCAATTACATGATGAGATATATGTGATGTATGAGATGATCATGTGTTGTATAGAATATCACGACTTGCATGTCGATGAGTACGACAACCGGCAGGAGCCATAGCGTTGTCTTTAATTATTGTATGACTTGCGTGTCAATAATTAAGCGCTATGTAATGCTTTACTTTATCGCTAAATGGTAGCAATAGTAGTAGAAGCATGGTGGGCGCAACAACCCCGATGGCGACATGTTGATGGAGATCATGGTGTCTTGCCGGTGACGATGGAGATCATGCCGGTGCTTTGAAGATGGAGATCAAAAGCACAAGTTCATGGCCATATTATGTCACTTATGATTTGCATGTGATGTTAATCCTTTTTGCACCTTGTTTTGCTTAGGACAACTATAGCATTATTAAGGTGATCCCTCACTTAAATTTCAAGATGAATTGTGTTCTCCCCGAGTGTGCACCGTTGCGAAAGTTCGCCGTGTCGAGACACCACGTGATGATCGGGTGTGATAGACTCTACGTTCACATACAACGGGTGCAAGCCAGTGTTGCACATACAAAACACTCGGGTTAAACTTGACGAGCCTAGCATGTACAGACATTGCCTCGGAGCCCAAGAGACTGAAAGGTCGAACATGAGTCATATAGTAGATATGATCAACATCATGATGTTCACAATTGAAACCACCTAAACTCACGTGATGATCGGACTTGAGTTGGTGAATTTGGATCATGTATCACTCGAATGACCGGAGGGATGTCAATTTGAGTGGGAGTTCTTAAGTAATATGATTAATTCAACTCTTTATCATGAACATAGTCAGTAGTGTCTTTGCAAATTATGTTGTAGATTACTAGCTCACGCAATAGCTCCCTTGAATTTTTATATGTTCCTAGAGAAATAGAGTTGAAAGATGATGGTAGCAATATTGCGGACTGGGTCCGTGATCCCAGGATTGTCCTCATTGCTGGACAGAATGCTTATGTCCTTAATGCACCGCTCGGTGCGCCACCCCCTCTAGCATCGTCTATAGATGTTGTGAACATCTGACAGGCACGTTCCGATGACTACTTGATAGTTCAGTGCGTCATGCATTACGGCTTAGAATTGAGGCTCCAAAACGTTTTGAACGTCATGAAACATATGAGATGTTGTAAGAACTAAAATTAGGATATCAGGCTCATGCCCGTGTTGCGAGATATGAGATGTCCAACAAGATTCTTTGCCTGCAAGATGAAGGAGAATAGCTCAATCGTTGAGCATGTCCTCAGATTTCCTGGGTGCTACAATCGCTTGAATCGAGTGGGAGTTGATCTTCCAGATAGGATAGTGATTTATATAGTTCTCCAAGTCACTGTCACTAAGCTACTAGAACTTGGTGATGAACTATAAAACGCCAGGGATGGAAATAATGATCCCTAAGCTGTTCGCGATGTTTGACACCGCGAAGGTAGAAATCAAAAAGGAGCATCAAGTGTTGATGGTTAGTAAAACCACTAGTTTCGAGAAGGGCAAGGGCTAGAAGGGAAACTTCATGGATGGCAAGTCAGTTGCTGCTCTAGTGAAGCAACCCAAAGTTGAACCCAAACCCAAGACTAAGTGCTTCTATTATGAGGAGAGGGGTCGCTGAAGCGGAACAACCCTAGATACTTGCTAGATAAGAAGGCTCGCAACGTGGACAGAAGTATATTTGATATAGGTGTTATTAATGTGTACCTTACTAGTATTCCTAGTAGCACCTGGGTATTGGATACCAGTTCGGTTGCTAAATGTTAGTAACTCTAAATAAATGCTACGGAATAAAGGGAGACTAGCTAAGGGTGAGGTGACAATGTGTGTTGGAAATGTTTCCAAGGTTGATGTGATCAACATCGCACACTCTCTCTACCTTCGGGATTAGTGACGAACCTAAATAAATGTTATTTGGTGTTTGCGTATAGCATGAACATGATTAGATCATGTTTATTGCAATACGGTTATTCATTTAAGTCAGAGAATAATCGTTATTCTTTTTACATGAATAATACCTTCAATGGTCATGCATCCAATGAATGGTTTCTTGAATCTTGATCGTAGTAGTACACATGTTCATAACATAGATGCCAAAAGATACAAAATTAATAATGATAGTACCCCATAGTTGTGGTACTACCGCTAAAGGTCATATTGGTGTAAAGCACATGAAGAAACTCCATGCTAATGGATCGTTGCAATCATTCGATTTTGAATCAGTTGAGACATGCGAACCATGCCTCTTGGGCAAGATGACTGAAACCCCGTTTTCCAGCTTGATGGAACGAGCAAGTGACTTATTGGAAATAATGCATGTTGATGTATACGGTCCAATGAGTATTGTAGCTTGCGGTGGATATCGTTATTTTCTTACCTTCACTAATGATTTGAGTAGATATAGTGTATATTTACTTAATGAAACACAAGTCTGAATTGTTTGAAAAGTTCAAGAAGAATCAGAGTGAAGTTTGAGATCATCGTGTTTGAAATATGCCCTAGAGGCAATTAATAAAGTGTTTATTATTGTATTTCCTTGTTCATGATAATCGTTTATTATCCATGCTATAATTGTATTAATTGGAAACATGGATACATGTGTGGATACATAGACAAACACAATGTCCCTAGTATGCCTCTAGTGAACTAGCTCGTTGATTGAAAGATGGTTAAGGTTTCCTAGCCATGGACATGAGATGTCATTTTATAACGGGATCCCATCATTAGGACAATGATGTGATGGACAAGACCCAAACTACAAACGTAGCTTATGATTGTGTCAGTTTATTGCTATTGTTTTCTGCATGTCAAGTATATGTTCCTATGACCATGAGATCATGCAACTCACAGATATCGGAGGAGTACCTTGTGTGTATCAAACGTCGTAACATAACTGGGTGACTATAAAGGTGCTAGATAGGTGTCTCCGAGGGCGTCTGTTGAGTTAGCATGGATCAAGACTGGGATTTGTTACTCCGTGTGACGGAGAGGTATCTCAGGGCCCACTCGGTAATACGACATCACAATAAGCCTTGAAAGCAATGTGACTAAGTGTTGGTCACGGGATCTTGTATTACGGAACGAGTAAAGAGACTTGTCAGTAACGAGGTTGAACTAGATATGAAGATACCGACGATCGAATCTCGGGCAAGTAACGTACCGAAGAACAAAGGGAACATCATACGGGATTAACTGAATCCTTGACATAGAGGTTCGACTGATAAAGATCTTTGTAGAATATGTAGGAACCAATGTGTACATCCAGGTCTCGCCATTAGTTATTGACCATAGATATTTCTTGGTCATGTCTACATAGTTCTCGAACCCGCAGGGTCTGCACACTTAAGGTTTGGTGACGTTTCGGTAGTATAGAGTTATGTATGGTGGTGACCGAAGTTTGTTCGGAGTCCAGGATGAGATCCTGGACGTCACGAGGAGCTTCAGAATGGTCCGGAGGTAAAGATTCATATATAGGAAGTCCTGTTTTGGTCGCCGGAAAAGTTCTGCGCTTATCGGTAGTGTACCGGGAGTGCCGGTAGTGTGCCGGGAGACCTCCGGGAGGGGTATTACGACCCAAGAGGCTTCATGGGCTGTGGGAGAGTTAATATCAGCCCTTAGTGGGCTGGTGGAAACTCCCACACAAGGCCCATGTAGCTGGAGAAGAAAACCCAAAAAGAAAAAGGTGGAAAAAGGCAAAAAGGAAAAAAAAAGGATGAATCCTAATCCTACTAGGAGTGGAGGAGGTGGACTCCTCCTCTCCTAGTTCGGCGGAAGCCTAGGAGGCTTGGAGGCCAAGCTGCCTCCTCTCCTCCTCTCCTCCTATATATAATGGTGGTATTGAGGGTTTTTGCACTAGATTTTCAGCCGCGTGCTACCTGTTCGTCCATTGCATAGTTTCTCCTCTAGATTGGTTTTCTGCAGTGCTTAGGCAAAGCCCTGCCAGAATTGCTCCACCACCATCGCCGGAGCGCCGTCAGGCTACAAGAGAACTCTTCTTCCTCTCCACTCCTTCTTGTAGGATCAAGACGGTGGAGATCGTCATCAAGCTGTACGTGTGCTGAACGTGGAGGTGCCGCCCATTCGGTGCTAGATCGGAAGGATCGTGATCAAGTTTGTGAGACGGATCGTGCTCAAGTTCGTGGGACGGATCATGATCGGATCGAGGGATGGATCGTGATTGGATCGCAGGATGGATCGTGATTGGATCGCGGAACGCACGGCGATTTGGATCGTGAAGACGTTCGACTACACCAACCGCGTTTCTTAATGCTTCCCGCTTAGTGATCTACAAGGGTATGTAGATCCACTCTCCCTCTCATAGATGCTCATCACTATGGATAGATCTTCGTGTGCGTAGGAAATTTTTTGTTTCCGGTGCAATGTTCCCAACAGTGGCATCCTGAGATAGGTCTATGTGTAGATGAGATCTCGAGTAGAACACAAAAGGTTTGTGGGCGGTTATGCTTAGATTGCTTCCTCCCTTGGTCGAATTTGGTTCAGCGGTATTGTGAGATGAAGCGGCCCGGACCAACATTACTCGTACGCTTACGAGAGACCAGTTCCCTCGACGCAACTTGTTGCCTAGATGGCTTGCGGGTGGCAGTTTCTCTCACTTTAGTTGGATCGGATTCGACAAAGGCGGTCCTTGAGAAGGTTGAAAAGCAAATTATGTATCACCGTTGTGGTTTATGCGTAGGTGACAATCGTTCTTGCTCGAAACCCATAGCAGCCACATAAAACATGCAACAACAATTAGAGGGCGTCTAACTTGTTTTTGCAGGGTATGTTGTGATGTGATATGGCCAATTACATGATGTGATTTATGTGATGTATGAGATGATCATGTGATGTATAGAATTTCACAACTTGCATGTCGATGAGTACGGCAACCGGCAGGAGCCATAGGGTTGTCTTTAATTATTGTATGACCTGCGTGTCAATCATTAAGCGCTATGTAATGCTTTACTTTATCACTAAACGGTAGCAATAGTAGTAGAAGCATGCAGGGCGTGACAACCTCGATGGCGACACGTTGATGGAGATCATGGTGTCATGCCGGTGATGATAAAGATCATGCTGGTGCTTTCAAGATAGAGATCTAAAGCACACGAACATGGCCATATCATGTCACTTATTAATTGCATGTGATGTTAATCCTTTTATGCACCTTGTTATGCTTAGTACGACGATAGCATTATAAGGTGATTCCTCACTTAAATTTCAAGATAAAATTGTGTTCTCCCCGAGTCTGCACCATTGCGAAAGTTCGTCGTGTTGAGACACCACGTGATGATCGGGTGTGATAGACTCTACATTCACATACAACGGGTGCAAGCCAGTGTTGCATGCACAGAACACTCGGGTTAAACTTGACGAGCCTAGCATGTACAGACATGGCCTCGGAACACAAGAGACCAAAAGGTCGAACATGAGTCATATAGTAGATATGATCAACATAATGGTGTTCACCATTGAAGCCACCTCAACACACGTGATGATCGGACTTGAGTTGGTGGATTTGGATCATGTGAGACTCAGATGACCTGAGGGATGTCAATTTGAGTGGGATCTTTAGTAATGTTATTAACTAAACTCATTATCTTGAACAATAGTCTAAGTGAACTTTGCATATTTATGTTGTAGATCAATGGCTTGCGCAGTAGCACCCCTGAATTTTAATGCATTCCTAGAGAAAGCTAAACTGAAAGATGATGGAAGTAACTTTGTTGACTGGGCCCGTAATCTGATGCTTATCCTCACGGCTTCCCAGAAATCATATGTCGTTGATGCACCGCTTGGTGACCAACCAGAAGACATGACCTCCGAAGACGTTAAGAACGCTTGGGAGGCAGGTACTGGAGATTACTCAATAGTTCAGTGTGCAATATTGTATGGCTTAGAACCAGGACTTCAAAGACATTTTGAACGTCATGGAGCATATGAGATGTTCCAGGAGTTGAAGTTTATCTTTCAGAAGAATGCCCGGATCGAGAGGTATGAAACCTCCGATAAGTTCTATGCTTGCAAGATGGAGGAGAACGGGTCTATCAGTGAACATATACTCAGAATGTCTGGGTATTCAACTCGTCTAGTGGAGTTGGGAATTGCCCTTCCGCTAGAGGCGATCACTGACAGAGTTCTTCAATCACTGCCACCTAGTTACAAGAGCTTTGTGATGAAATATAACATGCACGGGATGAACAAGTCAGTCGCCGAGCTGTTTGCGATGCTAAAAGTCGCTGAGTCTAAAATCCAGAAAGAACATCAAGTGTTGATGGTCAATAAAACCACTAGTTTCAAGAAAAATGGCAAAGTCAAGGGCAAGGGCAAGAAGGGTAAAACCAAGAAGGATGGCAAAGCAGTTGCTACTCCTGCAAAGAAGCCCAAGCTAGGACCCAAGCCAGAAACTGAGTGCTTTCATTGCAAAGGAATTGGTCACTGGAAGGGGAACTGCCCCAAGTACCTGGCTGACAAGAAGGCGGCCAACGACAAACAAGGTATATATGATATACATGTTATTGATGTGTACCTTACTAGCTCTCATAGTAGTGCCTGGTTATTTGATACCGGTTCGGTTGCTCACATTTGCAACTCAAAGAAGGAACTACGAAATAAACGAAGGCTGGCAAAGGACGAAGTGACGATGCGCGTGGGAAATGGTTCCAAGGTTGATGTGATCGCCATCGGCACGCTCTCTCTTCGATTACCATCGGGATTAGTGATGAACCTGAATAATTGTTATTTAGTGCCTGCGTTAAACATGAACATTATATCTGGATCTTGTTTATTGCGAGACGGTTACTCATTTAAATCAGAGAATAAAGGTTGTTCTATTTATATGAGTAATATCTTTTATGGTCATGCACCCAATGTTAGGGGTTTATTCATATTGAATCTTGATAGTGATGACACACATGTTCACAACATTGATGCCAAAAGATGCAGAATTGATAATGATAGTACCACTTTCTTGTGGCACTGCCGTTTAGGTCATATTGGTGTAAAACGCATGAGGAAGCTCCATGCTGATGGACTTTTGGAGTCACTTGATTTTGAATCACTTGACACATTTGAACCATGCCTCATGGGCAAGATGACTAAAACGCCGTTCTCTGGAACAATGGAACGGGTGAGTGACTTAGGGGAAATCATACACACCGATGTGTGTGGTCCAATGAATGTTACAACGCGTGGTGGATATCGTTATTTTCTCACCTTCTCTGATGACTTAAGTAGATATGGGTATATTTACTTAATGAAACACAAGTATGAAACGTTTGAAAAGTTCAAGCAATTTTAGAGTGAAGTTGAGAATCATTGTAACAAGAAGATTAAGTTCCTGCGATCTGATCAAGGAGTTGAATATCTGAGTTATGAGTTTGGCAGTCACTTAAGACAGTGTGGAATTGTTTCACAGATGACACCGCCCAGAACACCACTGCGTAATGGTGTGTCCGAACGTCATAATTGAACCTTATTAGATATGGTGCGTTCTATGATGTCTCTTGCTGATTTGCCACTATCGTTTTGGGGTTATGCATTAGAGACAGCTGCGTTCACTTTAAATAGGGCACCATCAAAATCCGTTGAGATGACGCCATATGAACTATGGTTTGGCAAGAAGCCAAAGTTGTCGTTTCTTAAAGTTTGGGGATGTGATGCTTATGTCAAAAAGCTTCAGCCTGAAAAGCTGGAACCCAAAGCGGAGAAATGCGTCTTCATAAGATACCCGAAAGAGACAGCCGGGTATACCTTCTATCTCAGATCCGAAGGCAAAGTGTTTGTCGCTAAAAACGGAACATTTCTTGAGAAAGAGTTTCTCTCGAAAGAATTGAGTGGGAGGAAAATAGAGCTTGATGAGGTTATTGAACCTTTACTTCAACCAGAAAGTAGCGCAGCGTAGAAAGATGTTTCTGTGGAACCTACGACGGTAGAAGAGGAAGTTAATTATGATGCTCATGAAGCTTCGGATCAAGAAGCTATTGAACCTCGTAGGTCGACAAGGCCGCGTGCTACCCTGAGTGGTACGGCAACCCTGTCTTGGAGGTCATGTTGTTGGACAACAATGAACCTACAAGCTATGGAGGAGCAGTGATGGGCCCAGATTCCGAGAAATGGTTAGAGGCCATGAAATCCGAGATGGGATCCATGTATGAAAACAAAGTATGGACTGTTGAAGTATTACCTGAAGGGCGAAAGGCCATTCAGAACAAATGGATCTTTAAGAAGAAAATAGACACGGATGGTAATGTCACCGTCTATAAAGCTCGACTTGTGGCAAAGGGTTTTTCACAAGTTCAAGGAGTTGACTACGATGAGACTTTCTCACCTGTAGCGATTCTTAAGTCTGTCAGAATCATGTTGGCAATAGCTGCCTATTTCGACTATGAAATTTGGCAGATGGATGTAAAAACAGCGTTCCTCAACGGGTTCCTTGAGGAAGAGTTGTATATGATGCAACCCGAAGGTTTTGTCGATCCAGAGAATGCTGACAAAGTTTGCAAACTCCAGCGATCCATTTATGGACTGGTGCAAGCATTTCGGAGTTGGAATAGGCGCTTTGATGAGGTGATCAAAGCGTTTGAGTTTATACAAGTTTACGGAGAAGCTTGTATTTACAATAAAGTGAGTGGGAGCTCTATAGCGTTTCTAGTATTATATGTGGATGACATATTGCTGATTGGAAACCATATAGAAATGTTGGAAAGCATGAAGGAATATTTGAACAAGAGTTTTTCAATGAAGGACCTAGGAGAAGCTGCTTTCATATTAGGCATTAAGATCTATAGAGATAGATCGAGACGCTTAATAGCACTTTCATAGAGCACATACCTTGATAAAGTTTTGAAGAAGTTCAAAATGGAACAGTCCAAGAAGGGGTTCTTGCCTGTATTACAAGGTGTGAAGTTGAGTAAGACTCAATGCCTAGTAACTACAGAAGATAGAGAAAACATGAGTGTCATCCCCTATGCTTTAGCCATAGGCTCTATCATGTATGCAATGTTGTGTACAAGACCCGATGTCAGCCTTGCCATAAGTTTGGCCGGAAGGTTTCAAAGTGATCCTGGAATGGAGCACTGGCAAGCGGTTAAGAATATCCTTAAGTACCTGAAAAGGACTAAGGAAATGTTTCTCGTTTATGGAGGTGATAAAGAGCTCGTCGTAAAATGTTACGTTGATGCAAGCTTTGACACTGATCCGGATGACTCTAAGTCGCAAACCGGATACGTATTTATTCTGAACGGGGGAGCGGTAAGCTGGTGCAGTTCAAAGCAAAGCGTGATAGCTGATTCTACGTGCGAAGCGGAATACATCGCAGCCTCGGAGGTGGCGAAGGAAGGTGTCTGGATGAAGCAGTTCATGACAGATCTTGGAGTAGTGCCCAGTGCACTGAATCCAATGAACCTGTTTTGTGACAACACTGGTGCCATTGCTCTAGACAAGGAACCAAGGTTTCACAAGAGGACCAGACACATAAAGCGACGCTTCAACTCCATCCGCGATTACATCTTGGAGAAAGACATAAACATTTTCAAAGTGCAGACGGATATGAATGTTGCAGACCCGTTGACTAAACCTCTTCCAATGTCTAAACATGATCAACACCAGAACTGCATGGGTGTTCGATTCATTACAATGTAAATCACATAGTGATGTGAACTGGATTATTGACTCTAGTGCAAGTGCGTGACTGTTGGAAATATGCCCTAGAGGCAATTAATGAAGTGTTTATTATATTTCCTTGTTCATGATAATCGTTTATTATCCATGCTATAATTGTATTAATTGGAAACATGGATACATGTGTTCATACATTGACAAACACAATGTCCCTAGTATGCCTCTAGTGAACTAGCTCGTTGATTGAAAGATGGTTAAGGTTTCCTAGCCATGGACGTGAGATGTCATTTGATAACGGGATCACATCATTAGGTGACTGATGTGATGGACAAGACCCAAACTACAAACGTAGCTTATGATCGTGTCAGTTTATTGCTATTGTTTTCTGCATGTCAAGTATATGTTCCTATGACCATGAGATCATGCAACTCACAGATATCGGAGGAGTACCTTGTGTGTATCAAACGTCGCAACGTAACTGGGTGACCATAAAGGTGCTCTACAGGTGTCTCCGAGGGTGTCTGTTGAGTTGGCATGGATCAAGACTGGGATTTGTTACTCCGTGTGACGGAGAGGTATCTCAGGGCCCACTTGGTAATACAACATCACAATAAGCCTTGCAAGCAATGTGACTAAGTGTTGGTCACAGGATCTTGTATTAAGGAACGAGTAAAGAGACTTGCCAGTAATGAGGTTGAACTAGGTATGGAGATACCGACGATCGAATCTCGAGCAAGTAACATACCGAAGACACAGGGAAAATCATACGAGATTAACTAAATCCTTGACATAGAGGTTCGACCGATAAAGATCTTCGTAGAATATGTAGGAACCAATGTGGACATCTAGGTCCCGCCATTGTTTATTGACCGTAGAGGTGTCTCGGTCATGTCTACATAGTTCTTGAACCCACAGGGTCTGCACACTTAAGGTTTGGTGACGTTTCGGTAGTATAGAGTTATGTATGGTGGTGACCGAAGTTTGTTCAGAGTCCCGAATGAGATCCTGGACATCACGAGGAGCTCCGGAATTGTCCGGAGGTAAAGATTCATATATAGGAAGTCATGTTTTGTTCGTCGGAAAAGTTCTGGGCTTATCGGTAGTGTACCGGGAGTGCCGGTAGTGTACCGGGAGACCTCCGGAAAGGGTATTTCGACCCAAGAGGCTTCATGGTCTATGGGAGAGTGATTATCAGCCCTTAGTGGTCTGGTGGAAACTCCCACACAAGGCCCATGTAGCTGGAGAAGAAAATCCAAAAGGAAAAAGGTGGAAAAAGGAAAAAAGGAAAAAAAAGGATGAATCCTAATCCTACTAGGAGTGGAGGAGGTGGACTCCTCCTCTCCTAGTTCGGCCGAACCCTAGGAGGCTTGGAGGCCAAGCTGCCTCCTCTATTCCTCTCCTCCTATATATACTGGTGGTATTGAAGGTTTTTGCACTAGATTTTCAGCCACGTGCTACCCGTTCCTCTAGTGCATAGTTTCTCCTCTAGATCGGTTTTCTGCAGTGCTTAGGCGAAGCCCTGCCGGAATTGCTCCACCACCATCGTCGTAGAACCGTCAGGCTGCCAGAGAACTCTTCTTCCTCTCCACTCCTTCTTGCTAGATCAAGACGGTGGAGATCGTCATCAAGCTGTACGTGTGCTGAATGCGGAGGTGTCGTCTGTTCGGTGCTAGATCGGAAGGATCGTGATCAAGTTAGTGAGACGGATCGTGATCAAGTTCATGGGACAGATCGTGATCGGATCGCGGGATGGGTCGTGATTGGATCGCGGGACGGATCGTGATTGGATCGCGGGACGCACGGCGATTTGGATCGCGAAGACGTTGGACTACAACAACCGCGTTTCTTAACGCTTCCCGCTTAGCGATCTACAAGGGTATGTAGATCCACTCTCCCTCTCGTAGATGCTCATCACCATGGATAGATCTTCGTGTGCATAGGATTTTTTTTCCCATGCAACGGTCCCCAGCACATCGTGACGAGAAGATAAAATGTCTACGATATGATCGTGAAGGTGAATATCTGAGTTACGAGTTTGGTATACAACTTAAGACAACGTGAAAGTTATTTCACAACTCACGCCACCTGGAACACCATAGTGTGATGGTGTGTCCGAACATTGTAGTCGTGCTCTATTGGATATGGTGCGAATTATGATGTCTCTTATCGTTTTACCACTATCGTTTTGGGTTATGCATTAGAGAAAACTACATTCACTTTAAATAGGGCACCATCTAAATCCGTTTGGATGACGCCATATGGTTTGGCAGAAACCTAAGCTGTCATTTCTTAATGTTTGGGGCTGCGACACATATGTGAAAATGGTTTTCACCTAATGAGCTCGAACCCAAAAGCAGACAAATGCATCTTCATAGAACACCCTAATAACAGTTGGGTATACCTTCTATCTCATATCTGAGTACAAAGTGTTTGTCGCTAAAACTGGGTCCTTTCTCGAGAAAGAGTTTCTCTCGAAAGAATTGAGTGGGAGGAAGATAGAACTTGATGAGGTTGTTGAACCTTTGTTTCAGCCATAGAGTAGCACAGGACAGAAAGTTGAAGAGGAAGTTAATGATGATGATCATGAAGCTTCAGATCAAGTTACTATCGAACCTCGTAGGCCGACAAGGACGCGTACTACTCCTGAGTGGTACGACAACTCTATCTTAGAGGTCATGTTGTTGGACAACGATGAACCTACCAACTATGGAGAAGCGATGCTGGGCCCGGATTCCGACAAATGGTTAGAGTCCATGAAATCCGAGAAAGGATCAATGTATGAAAACCAAGTATAGACTTTGGTAGATTTGCTCGTTGGATGGAAGGTCATTGAGTACAAATGGACTTTTAAGATGAAGACAGGCGCTGATGGTGAATGTCAACATTTATAAAGCTTGACTTGTCGGAAAGAAGTTTCTGACAAGTTCAAGGAGTTAACTGCGATGAGACTTTCTCACTCGTAGGGATGCTAAAGTCTATAGGAATTATGTTAGCAGTTGCTGCATTTTTCAATGATGAAATCTAGCAGATGGATGTCAAAACATCGTTTCCTTAACGGTTTACTTGAGGAAAGGTTGTATGTGATAAAACTAGAAGGTTTTGTCAGTCCTAAGGATGCTAAAAGGTGTGCAAGCTCCAGCGATCCTTCTATGGACTGGAGCAAGCATCTTGGAGTTGGAATATACGCTTTGATGAGGTGATCAAATTTTTTGAGTCTATACAAAGTTTATGAGAAACTTGTATCTACAATAAAGTGAGTGGGAGCACTATAGAATTTTTGGTAAGCATATGTGATACATATATTATTTATCAAAAATGATGTAGAATTTCTGGAAAGCATAAACGGTTGTTTGAAAAGTGTTTTTCAATGGAAGACCTGGATAAAGCTACCTAATTGTTGAGCATCAAGATGTATAGAGATAGATCAAGATGCTTGATGAGACTTTCAATGAGTAGATACCTTGACAAGATTTTGAAAGAGTTCAAAATGGATCTGTTAGAGAAAGAGTTCTCGCCTGATTTGTAAGGTGTGAAGTTGAGTGGGACTCAAAGCTCGACAACGACAGAAGAAATAGAAAGGATGAACGTCGTCCCGTATGCCTTAGCCATAGGCTCTGTATAGTAAGCCATGCTGTGTACTACACCTGTATGTGCCTTGCGATGAGTCCATCAAGGGGCACAAGAGTGATCCAGGAGTGGATCACTGGACAACATTCAAGATTATCCTTAGCAACTAAGAGATTAAGGAAAATGTTTCTCGATTATGGAGGTGAGGAAGAGTTCATCGTAAAGAGTTACGTCGATGCTAGCTTTGACACCAATCCGGATGACTCTTAGTAGCAATCTGGATAAATGTAGTAGAGCAGCCATTTGGAATAGCTCCAAGTGGAGTGTGGTAGTAGTGTTTATAGTTTAACATAGAGATTTGCAAAGTACACACGGATCTGAATGTCGCAGACCCATTGACTATAAGACCTCTCTCACATGCAAAGCATGATCGAGCCCCAAAACTCATTGGGTTTTTGATTCATAACAATGCGAATCACATGGTGATGTGAACTAGCTTATTGACTCTAGTGCAAGTGGGAGAATATTGGAAATATGCCCTAGACGCAATAATAAATTGGTTATTATCATATTTCCTTGTTCATGATAATCATTTAGTATCCATGCTATAAGTGTGTTGATTAGAAACTCAGATACATGTGCGGATACATAGACAACAACATGTCCCTACTATGCCTCTAATAGACTAGCTCGTTTATCAAAGATGACTTTGGTTTCCTAGTAATGGACATGAGATGTCATTTGGTAATGGGATCTGTAGCGACCCGACTCAAAACGAGTCAAGCCTCTGTGTTTTCTGTGCCATCCCTGGATCAGTATGCTGGCACACACAGTACATCAATGTATATATCAAAGTGCAATCACATGTAAATAGCGTAAAACTGATATATACCTTAAAATAGCAGCAGATACAGTCAACAGGAGTGGAGTCCCAATAACACCAACGGCAAGTTGAGTGCGGACCGTAACCCTGAATCGTACTCTTACCCGTCGTAGAAGAGAATCTGCAACATAATACGTTGCAGCCATATAGGTCAGTACATTGAATGTACTGGCAAGATCACCATAGTAGAACAGAAGAATAAAGACTATTCTATATGCAAAGGCTTTATGGCTCCGTGTCTAAGTTTTTGTGTAAAAGCTAATTTTATTTTTCCTACAACAAAAGGAATATCAGGAATTTCACTAGAGAGTTACCTATCATGACATGGTTCCGCCAACCAATGTCTCAATGCCCATAAGTATCATAAGTTGCCCACAATTAGTTATCAGTCCAGTGTTGAGAGTTCAGAGATAGATCCAAGTCTAGAAGCTCAAATTGTACTTAACCGGGGACACGGCTAATCGATTAGGTTTAACTCTGCAGAGTGTTGTGTACTTTACCCACAATATTCGTTCCCTCCTGGTAAGTCCTCGCACTGCCTGGTGTTTGAGAACAGGATGAACGAAACATGGTCTTTCAAAGTGTTTCCCTAACTGTCCGACAGTGCCCATCCAATCCTAACGTCGACTACATCTCGTAGCACTGCCCAGCAGAGTCACAACAAAGATCAACCAAGCCAGAGCCCATAATGACTTGTGGCTACACAGGTAAGCTTCCGGGCATGAAGTATTCATCCTTCTCTTTGAGTCTGGGTGAAGCTTTCCGCAAGATGTCATGGCGCTTCTCCATGCATCCCGGCCACTCACTGGTTTCTCCAGGGTGCCCAATCAACCATCCTTCACCCAGTAGTGTGTATTGAAAACTTGTCTTCTCGAGTCTTGAAGTCTTGAGGTCTTGAAGATGCAGGACTTGAAGATGTCTTCATGAAGTCGTCGTTTTGACGTGGAGTCCTTCTTCACACCACTCACGAACACTCATACCAGACCCCGTCTACTTTAGCATAGCATTGCACTAACTAGCGTTCCCGGGGCTTTAGTAACCAGTGGTGGGTTCCTACCTCATGCATTCTACTCAACTACAAGAATTTCAATAACACTACGGGAGGGATATGTTGAATGATGTCACTACATGCAATAAAAACATAGGTATGAAATAGATGGTCAAGGTGAACTTGCCTGTACTGTTGATGAAGAATAATATCGCTCTCAGAAGTAACTGATAGACTATTCGTCACTCTCCGATGATAATCTATAATCAAGCATTGCATTCATAAGCAAACACTTCTAACAAGCAAAAGTAACACAAAACAAAAGCAACAAGGTTGAGGAAAGAAATACTTAAGACAAAGTTAAAACACAAAACTTCCAACAAATTCAAAATATAATAAAAGGATTTTAGTAAATATTTTGTTAGCAAAATGAATTACTTTTGAAGAACAAGTAAAACTATGAAAACAACATTCTAACAACATGAGTGTTTGCGTACTGAATTTAACTACAAGCACATCCACCAACTAAAAGAAAACAAATTATGAAACAACTTAGTTAACAGAAAATAATTAAATAAAATCGTTATTATAAAACAGAATTAAGTCATTTAAAACTTTTGTAAAAGAATTACTATTAAAACTAAATTGTTTATAAAAAATTACCTAATGAAGAAAAATATGGTTTCCTATAATAATATTGTAAAACTAAACTATTTTTGTTTAAAACATTTATTTCCAGAAAAGAATTAGTAAAAACTTTATTTGAAAACAGAATGTAATACTTAAAATTTTAGTTAAAAGTATTCTTACTAACTAATTTGTTTTAAATAAACTATACCTATTTGAAAAAGGGTATAGATCCCTACAACAAAATTTATAAACTAAGCAAATTAACTTTTGTTAGCAGCAAGTAAATTACTAAGGTTTGGAACAACAAAACTAAATGAAATCTGAAACTTAATATAAATCATATTCAGATTTTCAAAAACAAAGTAAATCAATATAAATAAACTAATATGAAACTAAACAGATTCTGTTTTAGTTGAAAACACTATTTTAAATTACTCTAAAAATTCTCAAACTCTACCTAATGATAGCTAATATCACTAGTGATAAGTAGGAAAAAGAATCATTCAAAAATTCATTTTAAAACTCAAGATATTCAGAAAACAAAATATAAATCAAATCTGTTCAAATTCAAATTTAGATGTTCAAACATAGTCAAATTTGGTATTCACAGAAACTAGATTAAATTTGTGATCTAATGCAAAAGAAATCAATTAAAAACATTAAGTAGTTTAAAAGATATAAAGAAAATAAAATCAAAACTATTCTGGAAACAGAACAAAAAAATGGGTTTCTAGCGGACAGGGGGTACACGTGTCGCTCTGTCATTTGTCAAGGGGTGTGTGTTCTAGGGAGTTTCGGGCGGACGACTGAGACATAACAGAAAACGGTTCGGTCAATTTATTTTAAAACAAAACCGGCCGGTTCTTTCTAAGAGAACCGAAGAGGTAAGTTACTTCTAATTTGGGTCGTTCGTTCGAGATCGGATGGAGGAGAGGGAGAGGGAGGCTCACCGCGGTGGTTGCCGGCAACGGCGAAGGCTCCAGCGATGGCAGGGGCGTCGAGGTCGTCGGGGAGATGGCTTCCGAGGGTCTCCGGCGATGGCACCGGCACTGGTCGACGCAGGGGAGCTCGGCGAAGGCTATGATGGCGTCGGAGGGGTGAGGGGGCGACGGTGTTGACGGGCAGGAGCTCCTCGAGCTTCGGGGGCGCTCCAAGCTCCGGCGAGGTTGCGGATACGGCTGCTTTGGTGGGTCTCCGGTGAAGGCGAGGGTATGGGGTGGTGCGCACGGGTGCGGGGAGGTCGTCTGCGGCCTCAGAGGGCTCGGGGATGGTGAGGTGGGGTGGCAGGGGAGCAAGAGCGCGGCGGCTACCGGTTGCTCCGGCGAGCGATTCCGGCGAGGAGAGACGTCGGGGTTGGGGGAAACGAGGGGGAATGGGAAGAGGAGAGGCAGGGGTACTTATAGGGGCTCGCGGGTGGTCGGGGAAGGCACGAGGGGAGAGATCCGCGGGAGGCATTGCCGGTGGTCGTCGGGTGCGTGGGAGGAGGAGGAAGGTGACCGCAGGGGGTTTCGGTCGGGCGTGGGACCGGGCGGTCAGTGAGAGAAAAAGGAGCGGCGCGCGTCGGTTGGCCGACCGGTAACGGTCTCGGCTTTAAAGCCGTTGGGCCGGCCGTTTAATACAAAACCGTTACCGTTTTGCTATTTATGATTTTTCCAGAGCGTTTCAGAAACCTTTAAAGCGTTCTAATAAATTCCAAATATAGTCAAATGTTATATCAAAATTAACAGCATAATAAATGCCATTTAATGGACATTTTTATTCTGGCATTTGAATAGATCAAAAAAATCATTTTTCAGAAAATGCCTTAATTGGCTTTATTTAATTTTGCAAATATTTTTCAAATAACTTTTTGGGTTTGATGATTCAAAAACTTCACAAATTACCCCTGGCTTGGAGTGTCATGTTACTCCTTTCAAATTTTTGTCAGGGGTTTGAATACTTTGAAAATTTTGAATAGGGACCAAATATGAAATGGATTTTCAAAATAATCCAGAGGTTTTCAAAAGCTCTTTCAATTCCTTCTTTTAAACTTCCAACTCATATTTCTTAAAATTTGAGGAAGTCATATTATCCTCTCTCATGAAAATCATTGAGTTGCATAAAGTTTTCTGAATTTGAAATATTTTCAAAATGGAAATTCAAATCATTTTCAAATCCCTTTTCATTTCTTTAAATGGAAGAAGTCATTTCATCTTCACTCTAGGGTTTTGTGATGAAATGAATTTGAATTCCTGGTGATCATAATGCAGATTGAATGTTTTTTTTGGGAAAGTCATTTCATTCCCTCTCATCAAACTTTCAAAAGTTTTCAAAAGTTTCAAATTGCACTCACTTTCAATCATTCAAGCAAACAAACAATCATTCTATAATTATTATAACATTCCGAAATTTGGGATGTTACAGGATCACATCATTAGGAGAATGATGTGATGGACAAAACCCAAACTACAAACGTAGCATATGATCGTCTCAGTTTATTGCTACAGTTTTCTGCATGTCAAGTATATATTCCTATGACCATGAAATCATGCAACTCACCGACACCGGAGGAGTAACTTCTGTGTATTAAACGTCACAACGTAACTAGGTGACTATAAAGGTGCTCTACAGGTATCTCCGAGGGTGTCTATTGGGTTGCCATGGATCAAGACTGGGATTTGTTACTCCGTGTGACGGAGAGGTATCTCAGGGCCCACTCGGTAATACAACATCACTATTAGCCTTGCAAGCAATGTGACTAAAGATTTAGCCACGGGATCTTGTATTATGGAACGAGTAAAGAGACTTTCCGGTAACGAGATTGAACTAGGTATAGAGATACCGACGATCGAATCTCGGGCAAGTAACATACCGAAGAACAAAGGGAACATCATACGGGATTAACTGAATCCTTGACATAGAGGTTCAACCAATAAAGATCTTTGTAGAATATGTAGGAACCAATATGGGCATCGAGGTCCTGCTATTGGTTATTGACCGTAGAGGTGTGTCGGTCATGTCTACATAGTTCTCGAACCCGCAGGGTCTGCACAGTTAAGGTTCGATGACGTTTCGGTAGTATAGAGTTATGTATGGTGGTGATCGAATGTTTTTCGGAGTCCCAGATGAGATCCCGGACGTCACTAGGAGCTCCGGAATGGTCCGGAGGTAAAGATTGATATATAGGAAGTCCTGTTTTGGTCATTGGAAATGTTTCAGGCTCATCGGTAGTGTACCAGGAGTGCCGGGAGGGTACCGGGGGACCATCGGGAGGGGTGTCTCGACCCAAGAGGCTACATGGGCTGTGGGAGGAGGTAAACCATCCCCTGGTGGGCTTGCCGAAGCCTCCTCTAAGGGCCCATAAAGCTGGAGTGGTTTGAGAAGGAAAAAATCCAAAGGTGGAGAGGTGGAAAGAGTTTCCAAGTTGAAAGGAGGAATCCTACTCCTAGTAGGATTGGAGTAGGACTCGTCCACCTCCAATTTCGACCAAACCTCGAGGGTTTGAGGCTGAATCCTCCCCTCCCTACCTCCTATATATACTAGAGGATTTAGAGGAAAAAGCTAACCATAATAGCCACGTGCTACCTCTCCTCTAGATCGCAATTTCTCCTCTAGATCGGTTTTCAGCGGTGCTTAGGCGAAGCCCTGCCGGAATAGCTCCACCACCATCCCCGCAACGCCGTCATGCTGCCGGAGAACTCGTCTACCACTCTGCTCCCTCTTGCTGGATCAAGAAGGCAGAGATCGTCATCGAGCTATGCATGTGCTGAACGCGGAGGTGCTGTTCGTTCGGCGATAGATCGGAAGGACCATGATCAAGATTGCGAGAGGATTCGTGATTGGATCGTGGGACAGATCGTGATGAGATCGTAAGATGGATCGTGATTGGATCGCGAAACGGATCGTAATGGGATCGCGGGACACTCAATGATTTGGATCGCGAAGACGTTCGACTACATCAACCGCGTTTCTTAACGCTTCCCACTTAGCGATCTACAAGGGTATGTAGATCCACTCTCCCTCTCGTAGATGCTCATCACCATGGATAGATCTTGCGAGTGCGTAGGATAATTTTTGTTTCCCATGCAATGTTCCCCAACATTTATATCATGCACGACCCCGATGACAACTCAAGCAATTTTTTCACACCTTTATTTTCTCAAACTTTTTCAACTCTCATGCAATACATGAGCGTGAGCCATGGATATAGCACTATAGGTGGAATAAAATGTGGTGGAGGTTGTCAAGGAAGGGGAGAAGATAGTCTCACATCAACTAGGCATATCAACATAACATGGAGATGCCCATTAATAGATATCAATGTGAGTGAGTAGGGATTGCCATGCAATGGATGCACTAGAGCTATAAGTGTATGAAAGCTCAAGAGGAAACTAAGTGGGTGTGCATTCAACTTGCTTATTCGTGAAGACCTAGGGAAATTTGAGGAAGCCCATCATTGGAATATACAAGCCAAGTTACATAAAGAGAAATTCCCACTAGTATATGGAAGTGACAAAATAGGAGACTCTCTCTCATTAAGATCATGGTGCTACTTTGAAGCACAAGTGTGAAAAAAGATAGAAGCAATGTCCCTTCTCTCTTTTCTCTCATTTTTTCTTTTTTTCTCTTTTTT
The DNA here is from genome assembly GCA_022496015.1 of Hordeum marinum. Taxonomy (NCBI): domain Eukaryota; kingdom Viridiplantae; phylum Streptophyta; class Magnoliopsida; order Poales; family Poaceae; genus Hordeum; species Hordeum marinum. Next base: position 476,500,432 of record CM039678.1, read on the forward strand.
TATTGGTGGGCATCTAAGGGCTCTTTTATTTTTTTTAGTTGGGCTTAGCTAGCCTCTTTTATTTGTGCATCTAAGTCCGAAATCTTTGATTAGGGCTTAGCTGGCCTCTTTTGTTGGGGCATCTAAGTCCTAAATCTCATCCCCACTTGTGAGGGAATCATAGCTTCATCATCCTTTAGTCACATTGGACATGCTATAATAATGATAATCATCACACTTTTATTTACTTACAAGTCAAAGTAAAATTACAACTTGATACCTATGACAAAATATGTCTCTATATGCAATATGGAAGTCATGGTGCAAGTCATAAAAGGATACGGTGGAATTTGTATGGCAATATATCTCGGAATGGATATGGAAATGCCATAATAGGTAGGTATGGTGGCTGTTTTGGGGAAATATATATGGTGTCCATTTTGAGGAAGGTATATGGTGGCTGTTTTGAGGAGGATGTTTGCTGTACCGACGAAAGTTGCGCGATACTAGAGAGGCTAGCAAAGGTGGAAGGGTGAGGGTGCGTATATTCCATGGACTCAACATTAGTCATAAAGAACTCACATACTTATTGCAAAAGTCTATTAGTCATTGAAACAAAGTATTAAATGCATGATCCTAGGGGAGAGGTAGGTAGGAGTTAACCATCGCGTGCTCCCGACCCTAACACAAAGGTTGACAATCTATAAACAAATCATGCTCTGACTTCCTTACATAACGGTTCACCATACGTGCTTGATACGGGAATCACAAATATTTACACAAGTATTTTTACCACATCACAATTACTTCCTAACATGAATCTTAACATTACCATCTTTGTATCTCAAAACTTTATGCAAGGAATCAAACTTGTCATAATATTCAATGCACTTAATATGGAAGTTTTTATTATATCCCTCTTGCATGCCTATCATATTAGGACTAAATTCATAACCTAGACCAATTACCATGCTGTTTATAGACTCTCAAAACAATATAAGTGAGGTACGAGAGTTCAATTATTTCTATAAAATGCAAACACCAGCGTGCTCTCAAAAATATAAGTGAAGCATATAGAGCAAAATTGCCTAACTCAAAAGATATAAGTGAAGCACATAGAGTATGCAAATAAATTCACGATTCAGCGTGTCTCTCTCAAAAGATGTGTGCAGCAAGGATAATTGTGGAAAACTAAGAAGCAAATACTCATATCATACAAGATTCTCCAAGCAAAACACATATCATGTGGTGAATAAAAATATAGCCTCAATTAATTTATTAATGGATTGAAGACGAAAGAGGGGATGCCTTCCGGGGCATCCCCAAGCTTATGCTCTTTGGCATACTTAAATATGACTTGGGGTGCCTTGGGAATCCCCAATATTAGGCTCTTTCCACTCCTTATTCCATAGTCCATCGGATCCTTACCCAAAACTTTAAAATTTCACAACACAAAACTTAACAGAAAACTGGTGAGATCCGTTAGTGTAAGAAAATAAATCACCACTTTAGGTACTATTGTGAACTCATTCTCTATTTATATTGGTATTATAACTACTGTATTCTAACTTCTCCATGGTTCATACCCCATGATACAACCCATAGTTTCATCAAAATAGGCAAACAACTCAAAGAAAACAGAATCTGTCAAAAACAGAACAATTTGTAGCAATCTGAAAAGTTCATATACTTATGTAACTGGAAAAATTCTGAAAATTTAGGCCAACCTGGGAAATTTATATATAAATCTTGTGTAAAATTTCAGACTCATTCGACGCTCTGAAAAATTTATAAAATTCTTTGACTGAGCGCAAAAGTTTCTGTTTTTTGGCAAGATCAAATCAACAAACACCATAGATAGCCCCAAAGGTTTTCCTGGGCCCAAATACTAAGTAAAACACCAAAATAAAATTAACACAGAATTAATAATGTGGGAAACACTAAAAAACAGAAGAAAAAATAGAACACAAAAAGAAATTGGGTTGCCTCCCAACAAGCGCTATTGTTTAACGCCCCTAGCTAGGCAAAATGGTTTCAATGATGCTCTCATAAAAAGTAGTAATTGAAACATGTAGGAAAGCATCATGAATCTCATGAAAAGCACATTTAAGTCTAACCCACTTCCTATGCATAGTTATTTTTTGAGCAAACAATTTATGGGAACAAGAATTAACTAGCATAGGAAGGCAAAACAAGCATAACTTCAAAACTTTGAACACATAGAGAGGAAACTTGATATTATTGCAATTCGTACAAGCATATGTTCCTCCCTCATAATTTTTTTCAAAAGAATCATTAAATAATTCACAATATAACTATGAAATAAATAATTATTTTGATCATCAATTATAGCATACGTGTCATCATCAAAAGTTTGGGAACAAAGAATATCATATCCATCAAGCACAACATCCCCAAGCTTGTGGTTTTGCACATCATTAGCACCATGGATATTCAGAGAATTCATACTGACATCATGGCAATCATGATTTTAATTCAAGGAACTATCGTGAATCTCCTTACAAATATCTTCTGTCAACACTTCATCAAAAATTTCAGATTCATGATTTTCAACCAAAACTTCATAGAGATAATCAAGTGCACTCAACTCACTAGCAATTGGCTCACATCAACTAGGCGTATCAACGGGCTACGGAGATGCCCATCAATAGATATCAATGTGGGTGAGTTGGTATTGCCATGCAACAAATGCACTTGGAGCTATAAGAGTATGAAAGCTCAAAAAAGAAAACTAAGTGGTCATGCATAATGAATATCCACCAGTTATATGAAAGTGACAAAATAGGAGACTCTCTATCATGAAGATCATGGTGCTACTTTAAAGCACAAGTGTGGAAAAAGGTAGTAGAAATTTTCGCTTCTCTCTTTCTCTCATTTTTTTAATTTTTTAATTTTTTTTTATTTTGGTGGGCTTGTTTGGCCTCTTTTATTTTTTGTTTGGGCTTTGCTCGCCTCTTTTATTTTTTTGTAAAGTCCGGATGCACATCCCAACTTGTGAGGGAGTCATAGCCTCCATCATCCTTTTCTATCATGGGATAATGCTCTATTAATGAAAAATCATCACACTTTTATTTACTTATAATTCAAAAAAGAAAATTACAGCTCGATACCTATGACAGAATATGACTCTATATGCAATATGAAGTGATGATGCAAGTCATAAAAAACTACATGGTGGAAGTTGCATGGCAATATATCTCGGAATGGCTATGGAAATGCCATAATAGGTAGGTATGGTGGATGTTTTGAGGAAGGAGGGTTTGGTGTACCAGCGAAAGTTGCACGGTACTAGAGAGGCTAGCAAAGATGTAAGGGTGAGAGTGCGTATAATCCATGGACTCAACATTAGTAATAAAGAACTCACATACTTATTGCAAAAGTCTATTAGTTATCAAGCAAAGCATTATACGCATACTCCTAGGGGGGAGGTTGGTAGGAGTTAACCATCGCGTGCTCCCGACCCTCACACAAAGGTTGACAATCTTTAAACAAATCATGCTCAGACTTCATTACATAATGGTTCACCATACGTGCATGCTACGGGAATCACAAGCTTTAAGACATGTATCTCTTCTAGTTCACAACTACTCACTAGCATGACTCTCATATTACCATCTCTATTATCTCAAAATTATATACAAGGAATCAAACTTGTCATAGTTTTTAATGCACTTAATATGAAAGTTTTTATTATATCCCTCTTGGATGCCATTATATTAGGACTAAATTCATAACCTATACAAATTATCGTGTTGTTTTAAGAAACTCTCAAAATAATATAAGTGAGGAATCAGAGCGCAGTAATTTCTATAAAATATAACACCACCATGCTCTATAAAGATATAAGTGAAGCACTAGAGCAACATTGGCTAGCTCAAAAGATATAAGTGAAGCACATAGAGTATTCTAACAAATTCATGATTCAGCGTGTCTCTCTCAAAAGAAGTGTGCAGCAAGGATGATTGTGGCAAACTAAAAAGCAAAGACTCATATCATACAAGACGCTCCAAGCAAAACACATATCATGTGGTGAATAAAAATATAGCCTCAAGTAAATTTACCGATGGATTGAAGACGAAAGAGGGGATGCCTTCTGGGGCATACCGAAGCATAGGCTTTTTGGTATCGTTGAATATGAATTGGTATGCCTTGGGCATCCCCAAGCTTAGACTTTTGCCACTCTTTATTCCATAGTCAATCAAATCTTCACCCAAAACTTGAAAACTTCACAACACAAAACTCAACAGAAAACTCATGAGATCCCTTAGTATAAGAAAAATAAATCACCACTTTAGGTACTGTTGTGAACTCATTTTTTATTTATATTTGTGTAATACCTACTGTATTATAACTTTTCCATGACTCATATCCCCCAATACGACCCATAGATACATCAAAATAAGCAAACAACACAAAGAAAACAGAATCTATCAAAAACAGAACAGTCGGTAGCAATCTGTAAACTGCGAATACTTATGGAACTCTAAAATTCTGAAAAATTAGTACAATGAGAGACATTTTTATATCAATCTTGTGTAAAGATTTCAGATCAATTCGACTCTATGCAATATTTAGAAAATTCCTGGACCTAGCGCAAAAGTTTCTGTTTTTCGGCAAGATCAAATTAACAACTACCATAGATCACCCCAAAGGTTTTACTTAGCTCAAACACTAATTAAACACAAAAAACACAATTAATACAGTAGAAATAATGTTCAAAACACATCGAAACAGAATCAAAAATCAGAAAGCAAAATAAAATTGGGTTGTCTCCCAACAAGCGCTATTGTTTAACGCCCCTAGCTAGGCAAAACGCAATATATCTAGGTATTGTCATCTCTGGTATTGGAAGATACAGGAGGTTGATTAGTTATCTCAATAACCATACTTCTAGGCAAAAAGTCAAGAAATTCTTTTGCAACAATCGGTTGCTAAACAATAATGATAAAGTTAGGGTGAACACTTATCATCTTAAGTTCTTCGTTCCCTTTACTAGAGGATTCACCCTTATTCTTGGGAACATAAACAAACTTGGCAGCCTTAGAAAGAGGAAATTTAGGAGTGGTTTGAATAGTGGAAAAAGCAGAACCCAAGTTGGTAATAATGTCCTCTAGCTTTCCTATTGTAGAGGAATCTTGGTCCAATTTTTCATTACCTATAAGTTCCTTTTCCCTTAGGGTTTTTAGAGTGACTCCTACCTTAGATCCATATTGAGTGATATGATTATGGATCTTTTTATTCAAGTTTTGAATGAGCTCTATATATAGTAGCAACTTTATTTTCAATGATATCTAGGCATTACATGTTCCAAAGTTAAAATTGTTTCATTAACCATGAGAGGGGGTGGACCTACCAAATTTATCATAGAATTATAGGAATCAAAATTATTGCTTCCCAAGAGATCTCCTACCATAATGGTATCCAAAACGTATCTATTCCAATGAGAAACACCCACATAAAAATTGCGAAGGAGAAAGGTAGTAGATTGCTTACGAATAGATCTATTTTGAGCATTGCAAATTCTATAGCAAGCATCTTTCAAGTTTTCTCCCTCCCTTTGCTTAAAATTAAGAACTTCGTTCTCGGGAATAATAGTTATAGTAGCAATGCTAGCCATGAGTCTGAGCGGTCTAACACACAAGCAAGCAAGCGAAAAGACGAACAAAAAAAGGGCAAATAAAAAGGCATAACTTATTGGTATTTTCTGAAAATCGTTTTAGAAGTAGGGGAGAGGAAAACAAGAGGCAAATGGCAAATAAATGAAATGCAAGAGTTGAGTTTGTGATAGGTACTTGGTAGGCTTGATGTAGATCTCACCGACAACGGTGCTAGAAATCCTTCTTGCTACTTCTCGAGCATGCATTGGTTTCCGTGAAGAGAAATGGTTGACGTAGGAAAGTAGATAAGTATTCCCCTCGGTTGTTGAGAACCAAGTTATCAATCCGGTAGGAGATACAAGAAAGTTCCAAATATGTGTACCTACACAAAGAATCAAACTCTTGCACCCAACGCTATAAAGGGGTTGTCAATCCCTTTAAGGTTACTTGCAAGGATGAGATCTCATAGAGATATATTTCTTAAATGAAAAGTAAAACAATAGGTAAAATTTGGTATTTTTGGTTCTACATCTGAAAGTATAAGATGGAAAATAAACCCGGGGGCCATAGGTTTTACTTGAGGCTTCTCTCATGATAGCAAGTATGACGGTGGGTGAATAAATTACTGTCAAGCAATTGATAGAATAGCGAATAATTATGAAGATATCCAAGGCAGTGATTATGCATATAGACATCACGTCCGTGTCAAGTAGACCGAAACAATTCTGCATCTACTACTATTACTCCACACATCGACCGATTCCTACCTGCATCTAGAGTATTAAGTTCATGAAGAATAGAGTAACGCATTACATAAGATGACATGATGTAGAGGGATAAACTCAAGAAATATGACGAAAACCCCATCTTGTTATCCTTGATGGCAACAATACAATACATGCCTCTCTACCCCTACTTTGTCACTGGTTGAGGACACCACAAGATTGAACCCAAAACTAAGCATTTCTCCCATTGCAAGAATTACCAATCTAGTTGGCCAAACCAAACCAATAAGTCAAAGAGACTTGCAAAGATATGAAATCATGCATATAATAATTCAGGAAAGACTCAAATAATATACGTGGATAATCTGAACATAAACCCACAATTCATCGGATCTTGACAAACACACCGCAAAAGAGTATTACATCGGATAGATCTGCATGAAGATAATAATGAACATGGTATTCAAGTGAAAAGAGGGAGAAGAAGCCATCTAGCTACTAGCTATGGACCCAAAGGTCTGTGGTGAACTACTCACGCATCATCAGAGGAGCAATGGAGTTGATGTAGATGTCCTTCGTGATCGAATCCCCCTCCGGCAGATTACCGAAAAAGGCTCCAAGATTGGATCTCTCGGCAACGGAGGCTTCTGGCGATGGAGAAGTGTTTTCGTGGCTTGTTCTGATAATGATGGAATATTTGGGAATTTATAGCCCGAAGATTAGGGTTAGGGGAGCTACCATGGGCCCACAAGCCTGCCCGACGTGCCCTACCCCCTAGGCGCGGCCCTAGGGCTTGTGGCCCCACGGTGGCTCATCTGCCTTTGTTCTCAAGTCTCAGAGATTCCGTTCGCTCCAGAAAAATTCCTTCAGAAGGTTTTATTCCATTTGGACTCCGTTTAATATTCCTTATCTACAAATCTCAAAAACAAGGAAAAACATAAAGTGGCACTAGGCTCTAGATTAATAGGTTCGTCTCAAAAATAATATAAAATAACATATTAGTGCACATAAACATCCAAAAGAGATAATAGAATAGCATGGAACAATCAAAAATTATAGATATGTTGGAGACGTATATCAGTACACTACTTATTTATCAAGTGGCTACCTAGATCATCATCATCTCCCTCAGGCATTAGTGGCACCCGACGGGTTTTCGAAAAGTCTCTGAAGCACTTTTGTTTTTATCACCATGCAAATTCCTGTCCTACTTGCATAGCATCCACTAAGCATCCTATCTACTCCCACCCGCATAACCCTCATAAGGAGGTAGGGTCATGCATGATGCAAGTATCAACAACAAATTATCGGAGGCATCCCTCTGAAGGGGGGAACACCACACCAATATGATCATCATCGAGAAATAATGTGGTATATGCCATACAATAAAAGGGTTTCATAGTCATGGTCAAAGGGCTGATTGCCTATCTCAACAAAGTCTTTGGGGTTTTCGAAACCTTCGGGTCCAACTTCCTCGTCAACAACGCAATCTATCATCGCGATAAATAACAATAATAATAAGCATTACAACAAAAACAGAGCACAAAAGGCCACTCCAAAATGTTACCCTACTCCGATAAATACTACAGACTATTATAAAAATATTAGTCTAAGGTTTTTGGGTGAAAAAGGTTTTTAAAACCATTTTCAACAGTGGCTCGAAATTCCAAAAAGGGGTTTTAAAATAAAACAGTACTTAAAAGGTTTTTCAAAATGTATACAAGTGACACTATAAAATACTACATATTATTATAGGAATTTAGGTGGAAGAATATTTGGATTTAAAAGAATATTTGGGTCTGTGGAATTTTGGGAAAATGACAGAAAATAGAAAAATAAAAATGGGCACAACACCCGTGGGCCAGAATCGGCCAGCAGCTCGGCCAGCGCAGCCAACCTGCCTAGGCGCACGTGCGCCCGTCGGTTCAAACCCGATAGGTGGGCCCCTGGTGTCAGCGGCAAAAAGAGGAGGGATAGGGCGAGGTGGAGGCCGACAAGTGGGGTCCCCTTGTCAGGGTGCTACAATCGCTTGAATCGAGTGGGAGTTGATCTTCCAGATAAGATAGTGATTGATATAGTTCTCCAAGTCACTATCACTAAAGCTACTAAAACTTGGTGATGAAATATAAAACGCCAGGGATAGAAATAATGATCCCTGAGCTATTCGCGATGTTTGACACCGCGAAGGTAGAAATCAAGAAGGAGCGTCAAAGTATTGATGGTTAGTCAAAACCACTAGTTTTGAGAAGGGCAAGAGAAAGGAGGGAAACTTCATGGATAGCAAGTCAGTTGCAGCTCCAGTGAAGCAACCCAAAGTCTAACCCAAACCCGAGACTAAGTGCTTTGATTATGAGGAGAATGGTCGCTGAAGCGGAACAACCCTAGATATTTGGTAGATAAGAAGGCTAGCAAATTTGACAGAAGTATATTTGATATACGTGTTATGGATGTGTACCTTGCTAGTACTCCTAGTAGCACCTGGTATTGGATACCGGTTCGATTGCTAAATGTTAGTAACTCAAAGTAAAAGCTACGGAATAAACGGATACTAGCTAAGTGTGAGGTGGCAATGTGTGTTGGAAATGTTTCCAAGGTTGATGTGATCAACATCGCACGCTCTCTCTACCTTCGAGATTAGTGATGAACCTAAATAAATGTTATTTGGTGTTTTTGTGTTGAGCATGAACGTGATTAGATCATGTTCATTGCAACATGGTTATTCATTTAAGTTAGAGAATAATGGTTATTCTATTTACATGAATAATACCTTCAATGGTCATGCACCCAGTAAGAATGGTTTGTTGAAACTTGATCGTAGTAATACACATGTTCATAACATTGATGCCAAAAAGATACAAAGTTAATAATAATAGTACGACATACTTGTGGCACTGCCGCTAAATGTCATATTGGTATAAAATGCATGAAGAAACTCCATGCTGATTGATCTTTGGACTCATTCGATTTCGAATCGATTGAGACATGCGAACCATGCCTCTTGGTCAAGATGACTAAGGACCCCGTTTCCAGATGGATGGAGCGGGCAAGTGATTTCTTTGAAATGATACATGTTGATGTATGCAATCCAATGAGTCTTGTAGCGTGTGGTGGATATCGTTATTTTCTTACCTTCACTGATGATTTGAGTAGATATAGTGTATATTTACTTAATGAAACACAAGTCTGAATCGTTTGAAAGGTTCAAGAAAATTCAGAGTGAAGTTTAAGACCATCGTGACAAGAAGATAAAACTGTTTGCGATATAATCGTGGAGGTGAATATCTGAGTTATGAGTTTGGCATACAACTTTAGACAATGTGAAAGTTGTTTCACAATTCACGCCACTTGGAACACCATAGTGTGATGGTGTGTCCGAACGTCATAGTCGTGCTCTATTTGATATGGTGCGTGCTATGATATCTATTATCGTTTTGTTACTATAATTTTGGGGTTATGCATTAGAGACAACTACATTCACTTTAAACATGCATGAGAGGACACCATGTGAATTATGGTTTGATAGAAGCCTAAGTTGTCATTTCTTAATGTTTGGGGCTGCGACGCTTGTGTGGAAATTTTTTTCACCTAATGAGCTCGAACCCAAAGCGGACAAATGCATCTTCATAAAATGTTTATTGCTAAAACTGGGTCCTTTCTCGAATTGAGTGGGAAGAAGATAGAAGTTGATGAGGTTATTGAACCTCTGTTTCAACCAGAGAGTAGCGCAGCACAGGAAGTTGTTTCCGTGAAGCCTACGTTAGTTGAAGAAGAAGTTAATGATGATGATCATGAAGCTTCGGATCAAGTTACTTTCCAACTTCGTAGGTCAACAAGGACGTGTACTCATCCTGAGTGGTATGACACCCCTGTCTGGGAGGTCATGTTGTTGGACAACGATGAACCTACGAACTATGGAGAAGCGATGATGGTCCCAAAAACCAACAAATGGTTAGAGGCCATGAAATCCAAGAAAGGATCCATGTATGAAAACCAAGTATAGACTTTGGTGGACTTGCTCATTGGACGGCAAGTCGTTAAGTACAAATGGATCTTTTAAATGAAGACAGACGCTGACGGTAAATGTCACCATTTGTAAAGCTCGACTTGTTGCAAAGAAGTTTACGACAAGTTCAAGGAGTTGATTGCGATGAGACTTTCTCACTCGTAGCGATGCTAAAGTCTATTGAAACTATGTTAGCAGTTGCTGCATTTTCAATTATGAAATCTGGTAGATGGATGTCAAAACAGTGTTTCCTTCACGGTTTCCTTGAGGAAAGGTTGTATGTGATACAAGTAGAAGGTTTTGTCAGTCCTAAGGATGCTAAAAGGTGTGAAAGCTCCAGTGATTCTTCTATGAAATGAAGCAAGCATCTCGGAGTTGGAATATACACTTTGATGAGGTGATCAAAGTTTTTGAGTCTATACAAAGTTTTACGAGAAACTTTTATTTGCAATAAAGTGAGTGGGAGCACTACAGAGTTTCTGATAAGTATATGTGGATGACATATTGCTAGTCGGAAATGATGTAGCATTTCTGGAGAGCATAAATGGTTGTTTGAAAAGAGTTTTTCAAAGGAAGACCTGGATAAAGCTACCTAATTGTTGAGCATCAAGATCTATAAAGATAGATCAAGATGTTTGATAAGACTTTCAATGAGTACATACCTTGACAATATTTTGAAAGAGTTCAAAATGGATTAGTTAGAGAGAAGTGTTCTCGCCTGCTTTGTAAGGTGTGAAGTTGAGTGAGACTCAAAGCTCGACAAAGGCAGAAGAAAGAGAAAGGACGAATGTCGTCCCCTATGCCTTAGCCATAGGCTTTGTATAGTATGCCATGCTATGTACCGCACCTGTGTGTGCCTTGCCATGAGTCCGTCAAGGGGTACAAGAGTGATCCAGGAGTGGATCACTAGACATCAGTTAAGATTATCCTTAGTAACTAAAAGACTAAGGAGATATTTCTCGATTATGTAGGTGATAAAGAGTTTGTCGTAAAGAGTTACGTCGATGCAAGCTTTAACACCAATCTGGATGACCCGTAGTAGCAATCTGGATACATATAGTGGAGCAGCCATTTAGAATAGTACCAAGTGGAGCGTGGTAGCACTGTTTACAGTTTGACATAGAGATTTGCAAAGTACATACGGATCTGAATGTCGCCGACCCGTTGACGAAAAGACCTCTCTCAACATGCAAAGCATGATCGAGCCATAGAACTCATTGGGTGTTAGATTCATAACAATGCGTATCACATGGTGATGTGCACTAGATTATTGACTCTAGTGCAAGTGGGAGACTGTTGGAAATATGGCCTAGAGGCAATAATAAATTAGTTATTATCATATTTCATTGGTCATGATAATCATTTATTATCCATGCTATAATTTTATTGATCGGAGACTTAGATGCATGTGTGGATACATAGACAAAACCATGTCCCTAGTATGCCTCTAATGGACTAGCTCGTTGATCAACGATGGTTAAGGTTTCCTAGCCATGCACATGAGATGTCATTTGATAACGGGATCACATCATTAGGAGAATGGTGTGATGGACAAGACCCAAACTACAAACGTAGCATATGATCGTGTCAGTTTATTGCTACTGTTTTCTGCATGTCAAGTATATGTTCCTATGACCATGAGATCATGCAACTGACTGACATCGAAGGAGTGCCTTGTGTGTATCAAACGTCACAATGTAAATGGGTGACTATAAAGGTACTCTACAGGTATCTCAGAGGGAGTCTGTTGAGTTGGCATGGATCAAGACTGGGATTTGTTACTCCGTGTGACGGAGAGGTATCTAAGGGCCCACTCGGTAATAGAACATCAAAACAAGCCTTGCAAGCAATGTGACTAAGTGTTAGTCATGGGATCTTGTATTATGGAACGAGTAAAGAGACTTGCTGATAACAAGGTTGAACTAGGTATGGAGATACCGATGATCGAATCTCGGGCAAGTAACATACCGAAGAACAAAGGGAACATCATACTGGATTAACTGAATCCTTGACATAGAGGTTCGACCGATAAAGATCTTCATAGAATATGTAGGAACCAATATGGGCATCTAGGTCCCGCTATTGGTTATTGACCGTAGAGGTTTCTCGGTCATGTCTACATAGTTCTCAAACCCGCAGGGTCTGCACACTTAAGGTTTGGTGATGTTTCGGTAGTATATAGTTATGTATGGTGGTGACCAAAGGTTGTTCGGAGTCCCGGATGAGATCCCGGATATCACGAGGAGCTCCGAAATGGTCCGGAGGTACAGATTCATATATAGGAAGTCTTATTTTGGTCGCCGGAAAAGTTTTGTGCTCGTCGGTAGTGTACTGGGAGTGTCGGTAGTGTACCGGGAGTGCCAGTAGTGTACCGGGAGACCATCAGGAGGGGTATTTCGACCCAATAGGGTACATGGGCTGTGGGAGAGGGAATTCCAGCCCTTACTGGTCTGGTGGAAGTCCCACACAAGGCCCATTCAGCTGGGAGAGAAAGCCCAAAGAGAAAAAGGTGGGAAAAGGCAAAAATAAGGCAAAAATAAGGAGTCCTAGTCCTACTAGGATTGGAGGAGGAATCCTCCAATCCCACTAGGTTCGGCCGACCCAAGGGCTGCCTCTTTGGCAGCCAAGCCTCCTCCTCCCCTCCTCCTATATATACTAGACAATTTTAGGGTTTTGGCACATAATTTTGAGCCACGTGCTACCCGTTCCGCTAGTGCATAGTTTTTCCTCTAGATCGGTTTTCTGCAGTGCTTAGGCGAAGCCCTGCCGGAATAGCTCGACCACCATCACCGAAGCGCCGTCATGCTGCCAGAGAACTCTTCTACCTCTCCGCTCCCTCTTGCTGGATAAGGAAGGCGGAGATCGTCATCGAGCTGTACGTGTGCTGAACGCGGAGGTGTTGTCCGTTCGGCGCTAGATCGGAAGGATCGTGATGAGTTCGCGGGACGGATCGTGATTGGATCGTGGGACGGATCGTGATGAGATCACGGGACGCTCGGCAATTTGGATCGCGAAGACGTTCGACTACACCAACTTCGTTTCTTAACGCTTCCCGCTTAGCGATCTACAAGGGTATATGGATCCACTCTCCCTCTCATAGATGCTCATCACCGTGGATAGATCTTGCATGTGCGTAGGAAAATTATTGTTTCCCATGTGACGTTTCCCAACAAAATTGAGGGATAGGAAGGGCGGTGTTGATCCAAGCTTCCTCCATCTTCTGAGTGCGAACCTCTATAGCTCACCCTTCCACGTCTTCCCAACCTTCAGGTAGCGCTCGCCCTTAGCCATGAACAGGGGGGAAGGGCGGCCACCATCCTCCGCTCCAAGGAGGATCTCTTGTTCGGATCATGCCACCGCTTCAGCCACGGAGGTGGAGGGTGGTTCGAGCTCACGTGGTGGAATAGGCGCGAGGGGTTGTGGCCGTCATGGAGGCCGAGGTCAGGGGAGGCGGAGCACCGTTCCACCCCCTCTTCTGATGCCAGGCCTCTCCCTTGAGGAGACCCATGCCGAGGGGTCTGTGCTGGACTTCGTCCTCGAGCTGGCCGGTCCCCTTAGGAGTCATCTGCGCCTCCCTCGCCCCTTCGCTAGGGCAATGGAAGCCGAAAAGCCGCCCGTCCTGTGGTTACGGGTGGCTGGTTGTTGTAACGGCGCGATGCGGTTAGATGTCGAGTACCTAGCAAATCTTGTCATGTTTCTTAGGCGAAGCTAGAAGACCTTCGCCCGTGCCCACAACCTCCAGGTGGGGCATGTCCTTTGCTTTAAAATGATGGAGGCCAATCTGCTCTCCGTCAAGATTTATGGGCACTTCGACGTCTGCCTCAGCTACTCCGAAGAGAGATCGAGCAGCGCAGAAAGCTTGTCCTCGGGTGAGAGTGATGAGCCGGATAGCGGCGAAGACGATGATGATGAGTCCGGTCTTCGGGTGGTCAAGTCGGAGCCTAACGACTCGAGCTCGGACTGACCGCCAGCCGCACCATCACCGCCAGCCTCACGCCTCTCCCGCTCCCGGGAGGACAACCTTGCTGCGGGCCTTTGTCTCGGGTGCTGCCTCATCTTCCAGCTGGATCTTCCGGCAGGCCCGCGGACTTCGACTTCTAGGGTCCATCCCCCTTTTCGCCCGCGCTGGCCTTCTCCTCCGTGCAATGCTGGTCCAGGAGGGGCCAGGTTCTTGCCTGCCCATCTGAACGCCCTACCCCTCCACACAGTGCTGGTCTAGAGGGGTCAGGTCGGGCTTCTGACGGGGGCCTCTCGCCATCTTTTTCTCCTTGTAGCTCGCCTCCCTTGTCCATATTTTTCTTTTTGTAATCTCCCCTAGGGGAGAAAGTCATATAAAGATGTACTTAGGAAAAAAACAACGTCATATGTAAATGTAACCCTATTTTGAATATTGTATGTTATCTTCCTTGTTAGACTATTTCTTTGCATGGAACTTTCCCTACGCCCTCTTGGAAGAATCTTGTCGGCGTGTGTATCCCTACCGCGAGCGCTTTGAGGAACGGGTCCTTAGCAGCCTGCTAGAGGTGCCACTGCTGGCAAGATACCTTGGCGTCCTTGATGTAGCCGTTCAAGGTGTTGGTCATGCTTGAAACAGAATAAGGGCGTGAGCGCTATCACTTGAGTCGTTGAGCAGACCGGAAACGAAACAAGGAGCACGGGCGGGCCAAGTTAATCTATTGAGTGGTCCCGAAACACAGTGAGGGCATAGCCAATCGCGGCAAGGTTCCCGTGCGTGCCGGTTTACCATACGGAGGTCGAAATCGTCCAAAGAAAATAATTCTACAGTAAAGATTCACTTGGGGTTTTGCAATTTATCTTTTCGTTGATGTACTCTTTTTGGCAAGATTTTATTGGGACGTCGCTCGTAGGTATGCATACCACCATCCCCCCTGCAAGGCTGCACGCGAGGTAACCTTATGTCCTTTGAGAAAAAGAAAGAAGAGAAAATATGGATATGGAACCTTGGCGGTCCGTTAGTTCTCGTCGGGATTAAGTGTAATGCCATATCTCAGACAAACATGAACATAAGTAAACATGAGAATAAATCATGATTTGCAGAACACTTATCTTTATTCAACTACGCACAGGGTCTGAGCCTAGCTTTGTACCACGGATTACATGCTTTAGCGGGAAGACTTGTACAAAAGGTGGTTGTCGGGAGGCCCGGCAACCGCGCCTCATGGGTAGAACAAGCAATGATGTTCGATATTCCAGGAGTTGCTCACTGAACTCGCCAAAGAACAAGGTCGCCTTCCTGAAGACTTCTCGCATTAATTTGTGGCAATGGTAGCAACGCAAAGCTTGCTGGTAGCGCCTAGCTCTCATAGCAGCCTGAAGACGGTCTTCCTCCAGGAGCATCGCGTCATCTTTCCGCAACTGCTATTGCTCAAGCTCATCATAAGCGAGCACTCGAGGCAACCCATATATGAGTCCCGTGGGGAGAACTGCCTCTGCCCCATAGATGAGGGAGAAGGGTGTCTGGCATGTAGCTCGATTTGGTGTCGTTCTGATTCACCAAAGAACCACCGGCAACTCATCAATCTAGTGCCTTTCGCACTTGTGTAGCTTCTCGAAAGTTCTTGTCTTGAGGCCTCGCAGCACTTCGGCTTTAGCCCTTTCGGCTTGGCCGTTGCTCCTTGGGTGGGCAATGGAAGCAGAACATATTTTGCTGCCAAGGTCTTGGACATACTACATGAAGGCGCGACTCGTGAACTGTGTGCCATTGTTAGTGATGATCCTATTGGGAACACGAAAGTGGCAAACTAGTCCTTTGCAGAACTTGACGGCTGACTATGCTATCGCCTTTCTCACTGCTTCCACTTCCAGCCACTTTGTGAACTTGTCGATTGCATCAAGTACTCAAAGCCCTCGGCAACACGGGGAAAGGGGGCCAAGATGTTGAGCCCCCAGACCGAAAATGGCGAGGAGAGAGGGATTGTTTGAAGGGCTTGAGCTGGTTGATGTAATTTCTCTGAATGAAATTGGCATGCTTCACACTTGGTTACTAATGCAGTTGCGTCCTGGAGGGCGGTGGGCCAACAGAAACCTTGCCGGAATGCCTTTCCGGGAAGTGCTCTTGATCCTATGTGGGAGCCACATATGCCTCCATGTACTTCTGCCAACTGCCCTAGTCCATCCTCCCGAGAGATGCACTTGAGGTTCACACCATTCGGTCTCTTTCTGTATAGGACGTTATCTACGAACTGGTACAGATGAGACCGGCGGGCTACTTTCTCTGCTTCCTCTTGTTCTTCGGGAAGTTCTCCTGTCTGAAGGAAGCGGACGATGTGATGTGCCCATGTTGGAGCCTGGGGCTCGACCGCAAGGACTAAAGGCATGTCCTCTACCGAGGGAGCATTTGTCTTAACGGCAAGGGCCTGAGGCCCCGCCGGAGCCTGCTGCACCCCGGCAAGACTGGCAGGAGCGCGTGCTTCCAAGGCAAGACCCGGAGGTCCCGCCGGAGCACGGCGCTCACAAGCAAGCCTAACGTTGTCTCGGGCAACCCCGTCGCCGGCAGCTTCTGGGAGCCCTGCCGGGAAATACTTGCCGGAACTCAATTTGCTTCTTTTCTCTTGTCCGGTTGATGGCATCACAGAGGGTTGACTCAGTTGGTGCACGAAAGTTCATGGTTCCACAAGTAACTTAAGGGAAGTACACTTTGACAGGCCATCAGCAACGCTGTTTTCTACACGTGCAACGTGCTCCATTTGCAGGCCGTCAAAACATTCTTCCAACTTTCTCACTTCATCTACATAAGCTTCCATCAACGGACTCTGGTAATCTTTGTTCACTTTCCTGACAACAAGCTGAGAATCACCCCTGACAACAAGTTTCTTGATCCCAAGGTCTACCGCGATCCTGAGACTGCCAAGCAACCCTTCATACTCGGCAGTGTTGTTCGTTGATCTCTCCCGGGGAAAATGCATTTGAATCACATATTTGAGGTGCTCTCCGGTGGGTGCGACAAGCAGCACTCCGGTACTGACACCTTGTAGAGAGAAAGCCCCATCAAAATACATGACCCACTCTTGATTTTTTTCCTTGCCGGGGAGAGTTGACTCTGGAACTTATTCATCCGGCGTTGGGGTCCATTCTGCAATGAACTCCGCCAAGGTTCTGCTCTGAATGGTCGAAGTGCTTTCAAACTTGGGACCAAATCTTGATAGTTCAAATCCCACTCTACAATCCTGCCGATAGCTTCTAGGTTCCGTAGTATCCGCTGGAGTGGGAAGCGGGTGAAAACAGTGATCTCATGTGCTTGGAAGTAATGGCACAGCTTCCTCGAGGCCATAAGTAGGCCAAGAGCAAATTTTGCATGCCATAATATCTTGACCTAGCCCCCTGCAATAGGGAGCTGACAAAATAGACTAGGAGTTGTACCACCTTCTTCCTCTTGATTGTCTCATTCAACTACGCAGATCCTTCCTTGCCGGCACCAGTCCCTCCCGGGGAGTGTCCTGGCTCTTCGCTTGGCGACCCAGCCATTGCAGCTTCTTCTTCATCAACTTCTCTTTTAGCCACTAGTGCATCACTCACCACTAGATTCGTTGCCGCTAGATATAGGAGCAATGGTTCTTGTGGTTTTGGTGCAACTAGGACTGATGGAGAGGAGAGGTATTTCTTCAAATCCTGCAGCGCTGCCTCCGCTTCTGGAGTCCATTTCATTGGACCTGCCTTCTTCAAGAGTTTGAAAAAGGACAGGGCATGCTCAGCAGATTTTGAGATGAACCTACTTAGAGCAGCAACACAGCCAGCCAGACGATGCACATCCTTGACACATTTTGGTGCTTCAATTTGCTCAATTGCTTTGATCTTGTCAGGATTTGCTTGAATTTCTCGTTGAGATACAATGAACCCGACAAGCTTGCCAGATGGAACACTGAACACACACTCTCAGGGTTGAGCTTCATGTTGATCTTGCACAGATTAGCAATTTTTCTTGAAGGTCCGATATGAGCGTGGCCTTGTCCTTCGTCTTGACCACTATGTCATCCATATAAGCCTCCATATTTCTATGTAGCTGGGGATCAAAACCAATCTGGACTGCTCTTGCAAAAGTAGAACCAACACTTCTCAACCAGAAAGGCATATGCAAAAAGAAATACATACCACATGGGGTGATAAATGTGGTCTTCTCCTCGTCTTCCTTGGCCATGAAAATCTGATGATAGCCGGAATAGGCGTCAAGGAAGGACAACAAGTCGCAGCCAACGGTGGAGTCCACAATCTGGTCGATGTGCGGCAAGGGAAAAGGATCTTCGGGGCAGGCTTTGTTGATGTGTGTGAAGTCAATGCACAACCTCCATTTCCCATTCGCCTTGTGCACTACGACTACATTAGCTAACCAGGTTGGATAAGTACCCCTCTGATCAAGCCAACCGCCTCTAGTTTCTTGATCTCTTCAGGAATAAACTGTTGCCGCTCCAAATCTTGCTTCTGGACCTTCTCCTTGACGGGCCGCGCGTGTGGGCAGACGTCAAGGTGGTGCTTAATCACCTTCCTGGGAACACCGGGGATATTAGATGGTTGCCATGCAAACACATCGACATTCGCCCACAGGAAGGCGACGAGCGCACTTTCCTATTTGTCGTCAAGGGTGGAACTTATGGTGAAAGTTCCCCCCATGCCATCCTCCTTGGCGGGCACTTTCTTGATCTCTATGGAGCTGCCTTGGACTTCTTGCTCTTGTCGGTGGAGCTCTCTCTCACATCGTCAACGGGAGTGCACCACCCCGAGGAGGTGTGCTTACCGGAATCTGCGCCAGAGGCCTTGTCGATCTTGTTCTCCTTAGGAGCTTTAGCGGCTGGAGCAAGTGCTTGGCAGCAGGTGTTCCAACTGCCCCCCCGTAGTGTTGGTCGGCACAGATAAGCGCATTTTTCTTGTCGGAGTTGATCATGATGATGCTCATTGGCCCGGGTATCTTCAGCACATTGTAAGCGAAGTGGGTGGCCGCCATGAACTTGGCCAGTGTTGGACAACCAAGGATGCTGTTGTAAGGCAATGAGATCTTGGGGACGTCAAAGACGATCTTCTCTGTTCTGAAATTGATATCACTGCCAAATGTCACCGGCAGTGTGACCTTGCCCTTCAGGTAAGTTCTCTCTGAATTTACCCCTTGGAAAGCGCCCGTCGGCTCGAGATCTTCATCAGGAATTTGCAGCCTCTGGATGACATCAGGTGATATCAGGTTCAGGCTGGCCCCACTGTCGACTAGCATCTTCGTCACTTTGAGGTTGCGAATTGTTGGCGAAACCAACAGCGGCAGGCACCCAACCATAGTTATGCGATCAGGGTGACCCTCAGTGTCAAAGATGATAGGAGTGTTGGTCCACTTGAGAGGTCTCTGGGCACCGGCAAAGGTCTCCACCACGTTAACCTTGCGCGCCCACTGTTTAAGTTGGCGTTGAGAGTAATGCGACGAGGCACCTCCCTCGATGCACATCATCTCTGTAGCTTTCTGGAACTCATACTCATTGGACTCGTCGTCCTCTTCGATGTCATCATCATCTCCCTCTTGCTTGTCACGGCCACGGGCAGTCCGGTATTTTTGTTGCTTGGTCTTGCCGCGACGACCTCCTCAGCCAACGTGCTTCTTGCCGGACCCCTTAGCACCATCTTGGCCTTTTTCCTTGTCTTGCCTCTCGTATTCGGCTTTTTAATTCTCGGCAAGCTGCTCAACTTGCCGGCAGTCTTGGAGGTCATGGCCTTTGGTATGATGGATCTTGCAATACTGATTGCCGGAGCCTTCTAGCTTGTCGATAGTCACCATAGCTTGGCAGGTGGTGCACCCGGCAACATCATTGCTGGGGTCATCGACCTTGCCCTCCTGTTGGCGCCGAGGTTGCCGGATCCCTTGACGGCAAGTACGGCCTTGCCCTTGCGTTTCTTGTTTCTCCGCCAGCCCTTCCTTGCCAGCGTGGCAGAGGCTTCATCTTCAGAGTCTACCCTTGTGCCAGCATCATTGCCAAGGAGTCTCTTCCCATCTTTAGCCCGAGCACATTTGTCTTCTAGAGCATAAAGCTCGGCAACATACATGACCCTATTCATCGCTAGCTCTTCCCGCACCCTGTGGTTGCACATGTTCTGATGGAAAGTGCTGATAACAGCAGCAGAATAAACGTCTAGTATGTTGTGGTGCACGGGGCTAAACCTTTGGATGTACTTGCGCAAAGTTTCACCCTCTTTTTGAGGATTGATGTGCAAATCACTTTCCTAGCTAAGAGCTCGATGACCTTGTGTGAAGGCACCAACAAACTCGTGGCACAGGTCTGCCCAGGAGGCAATGGATCCTCTGGCACGTGCATCAACCACGACCTGATGTTGAGCTTAAGCACCAATGGGAAGTAGTTGGCGAGTATCTTGTTATCGCGACCCCCGGCAGCTTGCAGCGCAATGGCGTAGATGCTCAGGAACTCCGACGCATGAGTCTTGTCGTCATACTTCTCCGGGACCTCTAGCTTTAATGTGTGGGAATTGGTCCGCTGAACTTTCCGTAGCGCATGGGTAAACGCTGGACAACCCACCTCATAAGGTAGGCTGACAGGGTACCCTGGCATACACTTGTCTATCCTGGGCCCTACGCACCTAGCAGATTGAAGGCGCGCTTCCCGCCGTTGCTAGGTTGCAGTTCGGGCGTCTTCCTTGCCTCATTCCCGAATAACATGATGCTGGTCGTGGCTTGTCCGAGGGTCGGATGACACCCTCGAGAAACCATCGTAAGCATCGGTCCGCCAAGTCAACGATCGGCGGTTTTGCTATGAGGGAGAGTGCACCAAAGTCGCGCCGCCTCCGGCCTTCTCACCACTGGCACAATCCGACTCGGTGGATCGAAACCTATCTGCGAGGCTGAGGAGGCTCTGAATGGTGGCTCTCCATTCGTCGAGCTTCTCCAAACAGGAGGGAAGTTTAGGAGCAGCTATGCCTGCGCCATCGCTTCTTCCGTTGTGCTTGACAGCGAATGGCGCGAGGAACGCGAGGTGCTCTAACTTCTAACCTTGTTGGAAGGACCACCGCCGCGGTCCTGTGATGGCACCACGCTCCCGCTAGCATGTTGGCAAGCATGCTGGTCCCACGCACCTTGGGAGTGATGCGCAGGATCTTTTTCGTGGGGACGTTGAGAGCTACGAGTGCCGTGGCGCGGCTCTTCACACGCGCCCTAGGAAGGTCGCAGCGTAGGCGCCGACATGGGTGCCCTGAAGGAGACCCTTCCGCTCCCGGGGTTCCCGCCGCCGCCTTGGGCATCTCCACGGTGGGCGTCGCCGCTTTATTGGCCTTGATCACCATAGCGTCATGGAAGTTCTGAACCTTCGCATCCTCCTTTTCCACCCGTGCCTACGCCATCTCGTGGCTGAGCAGATACAGGGACAGCGGATGCGGATGGGCCAAGCACCGTCAGGCCCTTCTTCTTCGGGGCCATGGCGATGATGAGTATGAAGAAACTGGCACGTTGATCACCATAACAAGTTCGCACGACCTGTCGTCCCCTACCTAGCACGCCAAAGATTTCATGGGGAACGAGCACCTATGGGATCGAAGGGACCCCTTCCGGTTCGGCAGGGGTGAAGGATGGCACAAACAGCAGGTCTGATGATCAGCACGCGGGGGATTTACACAGGTTCGAGCCGTAAGGATATGTAAGACCCTACTCCTGCTTGGTTGTATTTGAAAGCACATTTTCTCGCTTGGTGGTTTTGGTAATTAATAACAACATTTAAGTCATTGAACTAATGTCTTCACCAATTACATTTTAGGAAAAGTTCAATGATGGGAATGGCAAAAGGATTGTGGAATTACCCCAAGATCCAAGGAAATAGGTTGGCCAAGCTTCAAGCAAGAGGACTCTACATTTCATATTTGTGAGAAATCACTTTGAGTCTATAGGAAAGCCAATACTATTAAAAGGGGGTAAAGTTTTGATGGTGAACAATATGCTCAAATGTGCACAAGTGACAGTCACCAAGACATCCACATTCTCTCCCACCAAAGTCTGTCCTAAGCCAAATATACCAAATCGATGCAACCAACTTTACTATCCTGGTGCCACCAAGTTCCAAACCCTAGACAGACTCAGCCAAACCCTACCACTTCAGTGCAGCCGACAGTCCACTTGGTGTCACCGAGTTGGGTTGCCAAATTTCTGTTACGCAAATTCTCATTTTCGGTCCGACGGAGAATGGTGAATCGACGTCACCGAGTTTGGTAATTCTGACCGTTGGACACCTTGTCGGTACGACCGAGGGTTATATATCGGTCCATCCGAGATTCAAAAGTTGCCACTTTTTGTCACTTCGGTACCATTGAGTTTTACACTTCGGTGTCACCGAGTCTGACTTGTTGTGTGTAACGGTTGGATTTTTCGAGATGCCTATATATACCCCTTCACCACCACCCACTCGAAAGAGAAGCACTCAAAACTATTCCATTCCTATCCTATTCGGTTTTTTGAGAGAGAACCACCTACCCTTGTGTTGAGGTCAACTTCTTCCACTCCAACCATATGGATCTTGATTTCTAGCCTCCCCAAGTTGCTTTCCACCAATCCCATCTCTTCTACCAAGCCAAATCTATGTGAGAGAGATTGTGTGCTGAGGATTCTATCATCTTGAATCACAAGAGCAAGGAGTTCATAGTCATTACCGATCCTATTACCTTTTGGAGGGTGGTGCCTCCTAGATTGGTTAGGTGTTACTTGGCAGCCTCCTACTTCATGTTGTGGAGTGAACCAAGAAGTTTGTAAGGGAAAGGAGATCGCCTACTTCGTGAAGATCTACCCATAGTGAGGCTAGTCCTTCATGGACAGAAGCCGCATGGAATAGTCAAGGTTGCTTCTTCGTGGAACCCTCCGTGGGTAGAGCCCTCCATGGACTCTCATGACTGTTACCCTCCGTGGGTTGAAGGCTCCATGAACGTGGACGTACGATAGCACCACCTATCGGAACCATGGGAAAAATCATCGTGTCATCACTTGTGTTTGCATTCCTAACCCTCTCTTTACTTATATGTGCAATGTCTTTATTTTCCGCAGCAATACTCTTAGACATGCATGTGTAGGGCGTTACTTGATATGCTATGAATGCTAAAACTTGCCACGAATTAAAATTGGGAAAAAAAGGAAAAACTTTTATTTGGTCAAGTAGTCTAATCACCCCCCTCTAGACCTACTTTTGATCCTACAAGTGGTATCAGAGCTTGGGTCTCCATTGCATTGGTTTCACAACCTAGGAGAAGTATGGCATCTAGTGAGGGAAGTTATCACCGTAGAGGTCCGTACTTTGATGGCACTAATTTTGCTAGTTGGAAGCATAAAATGATAATGCATTTGCTTGGTCATAATCATGTCGTTTGGGCTGTTGTTAGTGTTGGCTTGCAAGGTGAATTCTTTGTGGATGGAAAGGAACCGGATCGTGAAGCATCTGCGGATGAATTGAAGATGTTGCAACTCAATGCTCAAGCATGTGACATACTCTTCAACTGCCTATGTCCTGAAGAATTCAACAAAATCAGCCGTCTTGAACGTGCAAAAGAGATATGTGATGCTTTGGTTGATATGCACGAATGAACTGACTCCGTGAGAGAATCCAAGTTAGATGTTCTTCAAGGTCAACTTGACAAGTCCCAGATGAAGGATGGTGAAGAGTCGCTGAAATGTACTCTAAGTTAGCTCTCATCACCAATGAGATTGCCGGCTTAGGAAGCGAAGAAATGACTGACAAGTTCATCATTAAGAAGATAGTTCGAGCTTTGGATGAGATATATGACACCGTGTGAACATTGATCGAAATTATCTCCAACTAGAAAGATCTCAAACTAACGGAAGTGATTGGTAGAATTGTTGCGCTTGAGATGACACTCAAAGACAAGGAAGACCTTCATCAGAAGTCTAGCGGTGCTTACAAAGCCACAAGTGATGCTCCCGCTACCTCAAGCGACAACTTTGTCACAAATGAAGAGATAAGCCTCATGGTAAAGAAATTCAAAAAGTTCTACAAGAATAGAAGCAAAGATCACAGATCCAACTCCAAATATGAAGAGAAGCGTTCGTCAAGCCATGATCGAAAGTGTTACAATTGTGGGAAGCCTGGACACTACTCCAATGAGTGCTCGGCTCCCTACAAACGAAGAGAAGATTCACCAAAAATATGAAGCTCAAGAGATGAATCACCTTGAAGAGAGAGAAGGAGTAGAGATGATCTTTATGAATGAAGACCCTCAAGGAGAAGTAGGGACTCGGAGAAGGAGGACAAGCACACCAAGAGCTACTCAAGAAGGAAGCATGAAGCGCATGTTGGTGAATGGGTTTCTGGCTCCGACTCCGACAATCACTCCGAGAAAAGCAATCACTCCAACTCTGACTATAGTCAAGATGATGGTGTTGCCGGAATTGCACTAGTGACAACCAACTCCTATGATATATTTGATTCACCAAACGAAGGAGGTGGAAGTTGCTTCGTGGCTAATGCCCCAAGGTATCATAACCCGAATATCTTGATTTTGATAGCGATGAAAATGATTTGCTTTACGATGATGATTTGCTATGTGATAAAACTAGTGATGTTAAACATAATGAACTTAATATTTCTCATGCTAGTAAAGATAAGTCCATTGTTGATTATAAGATGAAAATATAAGTACGAATCAAAGAACTCAACACTCTTAAGTTAGCTCATGAATCTACTCTTGAAGATCATAGAGAGCTTGTAAGAACTCATGAGAAGCTACGCTTCAAGAAGCTCCATTTGGAGCAAGAACATGAATTTCTTAAAGATATCAATGACGATCTCCGAAAGAAGACTTCATATTATATTTCCAAAATACTACTCTTGTCTACATTCATGCCAAAGGCAAATATAAGAAAACTAGTAACAAAGGAAAGAAAGGTTCTTCATCTAGTAGCAACAATAAAAATGCTAAACCAAATGATGTTGCTCCTACTAGTTCTATTGATTCCACTAATGATGATTCTCTTAGCCAAGTTACACTTGAGCAAGAAAATGATTTATTGAAAGGAAATATATATAAAGGTATCTACAAGATTCTTGAAGGGTACAAACAATTTTATGAGATTGTACGCAAGCACGGAGGATACCGGAAGAATCGTGGTTTTGGCTACTTCAACGCTAATGGAGTTGAATGGGAAGAAGGTCAATATCCCAATCCCAAGTTTGTTCCTCAAAAGGAGAAGTATGAAAATACTCTTACCAAGGGGACAAACACTCAAGATGACCTTCCACCACAACACACCAAGCTCAAGGGCAAGAACAAGCTTCATGAGGACTTTGACTCTTATAAAGATGAATCCCAAGCTTTGGTGAAGTGGGTTCCCAAGGCTCATCATCATAATGAGCTCAATGTGACTAAGGAGTTAGTCATGGTATGATGTATTACGGAACAAGTAAAGAAACTTGCCGGTAACGAGATTGAACAAAGTATAGGGATACCGACGATCGAATCTCGGGCAAGTATCATACCGATAGACAAAGGGAATTGTATACAGGATTGATTGAATCCCCGACATCGTGGTTCATCCGATGAGATCATCGTGGAGCATGTGAGATCCAACATGGGTATCCAAATCCCTCTGTTGGTTATTTACCAGAGAGGTGTCTCGGTCCTGTCTACGTGTCTCCCGAACCCATAGGGTCTACACACATAAGGTTCGATGACGCTAGGGTTATAGGGAAATAGTGTACATGGTTGCCAAAGGTAGTTAGGAGTCGCGGATGAGATCCCGGACATCATGAGGAGTACCGGAATGGTTCGGAGACAAAGATTGATATATAGGAAGTGAGGATTTGGCCATCGGAAGTGTTTCGAGAATTACCGGGAACGTACCGGGACCACAGGAAGGGTTCCAGGAGTCCACCAAGTGGGGCCACCAGCCCCAGAGGTCTGCATGGGCCGAGAGTGGAAGGGACCAGACCCAGATAGGTCTGGTGCACCCTCCACCCTGGCCCAAGGCATGGGAAAGATGGGAGGGAGGGGAAACCCTAGACCGAGATGGGCCTAAGCCCACTAGGGCTGCACCCTCCCCTCTCCCCTCTATAGCCACCGGCCAGAACCCATACCACCCTAGGGTGGGAACCCTAGGGGTGGGCACCCTCCCCCCTTTCCTCCTATATATAGTGGTGGTTTTTGGGCTGCCAAGAACACAAGTTTCTTCCTCTCTCGGCGCAGCCCTACTCCTCCCTCTCCTCATTCTCCGTAGTGCTTGGCGAAGCCCTGCCGGAGACCATGCAGCTCCACCATCACCACGCCGTTGTGCTGCCGGAGCTCTCCCTCGACCTCTCCTTCCTCCTTGCTAGATCAAGGCGTAGGAGACGTCACCGGGCTACATGTGTGTTGAACGCAGAGGCGTTGTTGTTCGGCGCTAAGATCGGAATCCACCACGATCTGAATCGCTACGAGTATGACTCCACCAACCGCGTTCTTGTAACACTCCCGCTTAGCGATCTTAAAAAGTATGAAGCTTTTCTAGTTTCTCCATAGATAGGTATTGGTGATCGTAGGAATTTTTTTGATTTACTACTACGTCTACCAACAGGAGTCACACATTCCCTCAAAGGTAAGCAAGGGACAAGGTAATCAACAAATCAATGGACATCATTACACATGCATTGCACTCCATGTCCATAGAAATCCTTGTATTTGTCTCTTGTGTGTTGGGACTAACCCATTCTGGTGAGAAGAGTAAGGAAACAGCAAGGATGATCCCAACTCTTCGTGATCTATATCAATCTTGAGCATCCACCACTACCTCACCAACATCAAGTCTTCATCGACAAAACCCAAGGTTAGTTTATCCCTCTTATGGGGGGATGTTACATCAAGGGGGAGCTTTACTCTAAGACTTGAGTGAAAGCATCTCTTAGTATGTGACAAACATTAAATGCTTCATGTAAAAGTGGTAACCCCACTTGTGCTTAAACGATGAGTATGACCTATGATCAAGTACTCTTACTTGGCTCCTAAGTCAAATACTCATATATAGATGACTTCGTCATCGCCCAAGTGCTTACGAGATGCTAGAGTATTTGTGCATGTTCGTCATGATTGCATTTGATATCTTATTGTGTAAGCATGTTTGTCTACATTTATTTTGTCATTCGAGGATATCCAATTGTTGCTATTTGGCTTTTGATTTATCTTTTGCCAATTGGTTGTACAAGAATTCCTAGGACCACTTCTTTATCTATCTATACTTTCTCACCTCATACTCTATTCATGTTGCATCACAAAATTTGAACAAGTGCTTTTCGATCCCTCTCTGTGTGGAGCACACGGAGTTCCGTATCGACAAGGACTGGCCATTAAAACCTCCTAAGTGCATCTTGGTGGAACCAACACTAAAATCTTAGTCTCACCGAATGCCTAGGGTTGATCTATTTTTTCAATCTCGGTACCACCGATTCCATTTTCTCGGTTACATCGAGTGTCCCTGTCAACTGACAGTTGAGGCACTCACTGACACCGAAAACGTAGAATCGGTGTCACCGACAGTGGTGGGTATATAAGTATGGACTCCGACGCTTTGAAACTTCTATTGGAAATATTCCCTAGAGGCAATAATAAAATGGTTATTATTGTATTTCCTTGTTCATGATAATTGTCTATTGTTCATGCTATAATTGTGTTAACCGGAAACCATAATGCATGTGCGAATACATAGACCACAACATGTCCCTAGTGAGTCTCTAGTTGGCTAGCTCGTTGATCAATAGATGGTAACGGTTTCATGACCATGAACATTGGATTTTGTTGATAACGGGATCACATCATTAGGAGAATGATGTGATGGACAAGACCCAATCCTAAGCATAGCACAAGATCGTG
Source organism: Hordeum marinum (assembly GCA_022496015.1). Classification (NCBI taxonomy): domain Eukaryota; kingdom Viridiplantae; phylum Streptophyta; class Magnoliopsida; order Poales; family Poaceae; genus Hordeum; species Hordeum marinum. The sequence goes on from CM039678.1 coordinate 476,528,586, forward strand.
TAGTTCGTCTGCTAAAGCTTTTCTAATGTCAAGTATCATTTCCTTAGACCATGAGATTGTGCAACTCCCGGGTACCATAAGAATGCTTTGGGTGTGCCAAACGTCACAATGTAACTGGGTTGCTATAAAGGTGCACTACAGGTATCTCCGAAAGTGTCTGTTGGGTTGGCACGAATCGAGACTGGGATTTGTCACTCTGTGTGACGGAGACGTATCTCTGGGCCCACTTGGTAAGACATCATCATAATGAGCTCAATGTGACTAAGGATTTAGCCATGGGATGATGTGTTACGGAACGAGTAAAGAGACTTGCCGCTAACGATATTGAACAAGGTATAGGGATACCGATGATCGAATCTCGGGCAAGTATCACACCGGTAGACAAAGGGAGTTGTATACGGGATTGATTGAATCCTCGACATTGTGGTTCATCTGATGAGATCATCGTGGAGCATTTGGGAGCCAACATGGGTATCCAGATCCCGCTATTGGTTATTGACCGGAGAGGTGTCTCGGTCATGTCTACATGCCTCCCGAACCGATAGGGTCTACACACTTAAGGTTCGATGATGCTAGGGTTATAGGAAAATAGTGTACGTGGTTACCGAAGTTTGTTCGGAGTCCCGGATGAGATCCCGGACATCACGAGGAGCTCCGGAATGGTCCAGAGGTAAAGATGCATATATACGAAGTGAGGTTTTGGTCATCCGAAATGTTTCGAAAATTACCGGTAACGTACCGGGACCACCGGAAGGGCTCCGGGGTCTACCAAGTGGGGCCACCAGCCCCAGAGGGCTGCATGGGCCGCGAGTGGGAGGCACCCAGCCCCTAGGTGGGCTGGTGTGCCCCCCACAAGGGCCTAAGGCACAGCTGAGGTGGGAGGGGGGCAAACCTTAGGGCAAATGGGCCCTAAGGCCCACCCTTGGGTAGCCGCACCACTCTCCCTCTGTGGCCGTTGGTCAAATTGGATCTGGAGGCTGCCGCACCACCGTAGGGTGGGAACCCTAGGGCACAACCCTCCCTCCTCCTCCTCCTATAAATAGATGAGCCCTTGGGGCTGCCAGAGACACGTATCTCTCTCTCCCACGGCGCAGCCCTACTCCTCCTTCTCCTCACCCTCCATAGTGCTTAGCGAAGCTCTGCCGGAGTACCACGCAGCTCCACCATCACCATGCCGTCGTGCTGCCAGAGCTGTCCCTCAACCTCTCCTCCCTCCTTGATGGATCAAGGCATAGGAGACGTCACCGGGCTACACGCCGTTGTTCGGTGCTAAGATGGGAGTCCACCACGATCTGAATTGCTACGAGTATGAATCCACCAACCGCATTCTTGTAACACTTCCTCTTAGCGATATTCAATGGTATGAAGCTGCAATCTCCCTTACTCGTTGCTGGTTTATCCATAGATAGATCTTGGTGAACACGAAGGAATTTTTTTGATTTACTACTACGTCTCCCAATAGTGGTGTCAGAGCTAGGTCTATTCGTAGAATCTATGCACGAGTAGAACACAAGTTGTTGTGGGCGTCGATCTTTTTTAATTTTCTTACCGCTACTAGTCTTATCTTGATTCGGCGGTATTGTGGGATGTAGCGGCCCGGACCAACTTTACACGTACGCTTACGTGAGACCGCTTCCACCGCCTGACATGCACTTGTTGCATAAGGTGGCTAGCGGGTGTCTATCTCTCCCACCTTAGTCGGATTGGATTCGATGAAAAGGGCCCTTATGAAGGGTAAATAGAAATTGGCATATCACGTTGTGGTTTTGGCATAGGTAAGAAACGTTCTTGCTAGAAACCTATAGCAGCCACGTAAAAACTTGCAACTACAAATTAGAGGACGTCTAACTTGTGTTTGCAGTATATGCCTTGTGATGTGATATGGCCAAAGGATGTGATGTGATGCATTGTGATGTATGAGATTGATCATGTTCTTGTAATAGGATTCACGACTTTCATTTCGATGAGTATGACAACTGGCAGGAGCCATAGGATTTGTCTTATTTTATTTTATGACCTGCGTGTTAATCATAAATTCCATGTAATTACTATACTTTATTGCTAAACGTTATCCATAGTAGTAGAAGTAATAGTTGGCGAGACAACTTCATGAAGACATGATGATGGAGATCATGGTTCCAAGCTCGATGTGATTGCCATCGGCATGCTACCTCTACATATACCTTCGGGATTAGTTTTAAACCTCAATAATTTTTATTTAGTACCAGCATTGAGCATGAACATCGTATCTGGATCTCGTTTGATGCGAGATGGCTAGTCATTTAAATCTAAGAATAATCGTTGTTCTATTTATATGGGAGAAATTTTTTATGGTCATGCCTCGCTAGTCAATGGTTTATTCTTGATGAATCTTGAACGTGATGTTACACATGTCCATAGTGTGAGTACCAAAAAGTGTAAGGTTGATAACGATAGTCCCACTTACATGTGGCACTGCCACCTTGGTCATATTGGTGTCAAACGCATGAAGAAGCTCCATGATGATGGACTTTTGGAGTCTCTTGATTTCGAATCAGTTGACACGTGTGAACGATGCCTCATGGGCAAGATGACCAAGACTTCGCTCTCTGGAACAATGGAGCCAGCAACTAACATGTTGGAGATAATACGTACGGATTTATGCGGTCCAATGAGCATTGAGGCTCACGGTGGCTACCGTTATGTTCTCACCCTCATCGATGACTTGAGCATATATGGGTATGTATACTTAATGAAACACAAGTCTTAAACCTGTGAAAATTTCAATGAATTTCAGAGTGAGGTCAAGAATCAACATGACAGGAAAATAAAGTGCCTGCGATCTGATCATGTCGGAGAATATTTAAGTCACGAGTTTGGCACGCACCTAAGGAAATGTGGAATTGTTTCACAACTCATGCCGCCTGGCACACCTCAGCGAAATGGTGCGTGTGAATGTCGTAATCGCACTCTATTGGATATGGTGCACTCTATAATGTCTCTTACCGACTGTAGCGACCCGATCTGAAAGGTCGAATCTCCGGTGTTTCTGTACCATCCCAAGATCATGTTGGTACACACACGGTACATCAATGTATATATCAAAGGGAAATCACATAGCATTAATAAATCTAAATCTTATATCGAGTCCTTTATTACAATAAGGATTACAATAAAGTGGCTGAAGGCCAACTCATGAGACAAACTAAAGCAAAACTTGCGGAAGCTCCAAGGGTAGTTGAGTCCATCTGACTCCATGGGCATCTCACCGAGCGTAGAGCGTGTCCTCACTCCTGGTCGCAAAAGTACTCTGCAACATGATACGTTGCAGCCGTATAGGTCAGCATATTGAATATGTCGGCAAAGTCACAAGAGAGGGGGTAAAGTAATCATCTAGTCTATATGCAGATACGGCAGGTGGGGTAGTAAGTTTTTGCATAAAGCCCAAATTTTCCTACAGGAAGAGAGGGCAAAGGCATAATTACTACAATGTTAGTTGATTAATGAGATGGTTCCACCAACCAATTCTCATACCCAAGTTGACATTAATAACCCACATCAATATAATTAATTGTGTTGAGAGTTCGAGATAATTTCAGCTCCTTTGGCTCAAACTGTCCATGACCATGGACACGGCTAATCGATTAGGTTTGGGTACTCTACAGAGCTTTGCACATGTTCCCCACAAGATTTGATCGCCTCCGTTAGACTTCTTGCACTTCATGGTGTTTGAGAAACGGATGACCAAAATATGGTCTTTTAAAGGGTTTCCCCGAGACTCTATCGGTGCCCATCCTTTCCTACCGTTCTTCTACATCTCGTATCACCGCCTGCCCGGGGTCACCACGATATCGAACCAAGCCAGAGCCCATAATGGCTTGTGGTTGTGCAGCTAATCCTTGGGTCTTGAAGCATCCATCCTTCTCTTTGTGCCTGGGTGGACCTTTCCGCATGAATACTGACACTTCTCCAGCATCATCTAGGCTAACCACTGGTTTCTCCAGGGCGCCGTTCAACCATCATCTAGCCAGAGGTAAGTTGAAAACTTGGAGTGTTGAAGACTTGATCATCATGTAGGTCTTGAAATTATTAACTCACAATTCTCATGAATCACACAACCAACCCCGTCTACTAATAGCATAGCAAAATGTAAATCAACGTTTCCCGGGGCCAACGTGTCAAAGGGTTGAGGGGTACCTACCACATGGTACTACAACAAGTAACCAATTTTCCAGTTTACCTACTTTGCATGCAATTGGGGAAATGGAAGAACTAATGCAATAAAACATAGGTATACATGGTCAAAGTGACTTGCCTTGCTGACGATCCTCGTAATCAAGTGATTCTAGATAACAAGCTTCGCACTCCGGATGATCTAACGAATCAAACAAGAGCACACCATAAGCATAAACACAAAACAATTCATTCAACAGCAAGGTAAACAAATGCTTCAACAAAAAAAATCACAATCAAAAGAAGAATCACTTAAGGTATAGGACTATAAAAATATTGGGGTCAAAATCTCTACTAAGACATACAAGTCAACAAGATTAGTCTTGAACAACTAGACATTTTAGATTAAAAAAATTAAAAAAAGAAAGTTTTATTTGAAAACAAAAAGTATTTCATAAAAGTTTTGTGCTAAAAGAAGTACTACAAAACTTCTTCCAAACAATATACCTGGTGAAAACAAAATGAACCTATTCAAACTAGAGTACAAAACAATTTGAAAAAACATATTGTATTAACAGAAAAAGATACACCTGAAGTTGAATCAACAGGACCTAATGAAATCTAAAAATAAAAGTTAAACTAATTCAGATTCAAATTAAATAAAAATCAATTTAGTTAAAATCTATTAAGAACTAAACAAATTCTGTTTTTGTTAAAAACAGTAACTAAATTCATTCTAAAAATTCTCAAATGATGTAGAATGATAGGTTTTACTAATACCAAACAGTGGCAAAAAGATATTTTTAAACTCTAGTTATACAGATTTTAGTAATTTAAAAAATTGATTAGATTCAAAATTTAAAGTTCAAATTTGAAATCTAAGCATAGAGACATAAACTACATGAAATTTTTGAACTAATGCAAAAAGAATCAACTAAAAACACTAAATATTTTAAAAGATATGATAAAAACAAAAGCAGGATGCATTCGGTTTTTTAAAACAAAAAAGAAAAAGAGGAACTAATATCGATCGGTTAGGGGCTACGTGTCAGGTTGTGATTGGCCGCGAGGACGTGCACGTGAGAGCTAACGAGCGGTCGACCGAGACTTAGTGCGTACCGGTTCGGGCTTTTAAGTGATCTAATCTAGGGCGTTGGCTGCGGATCTGACGGCTACGGCGAGGTGTGGTGACTTACAACGGAGGGGGTTGGGGTTCCGGCAAGGTCGACGATGGCCGGAGGTCGGTGGTGGTCGTGGGCGATGGTGCAGCGGTCGGGGGTGGCGTCCGAGGTGCTCAGGCGACGGCGGCAAAGCTCCTTCGTCGATTGGCGGCGGCGGAGGGGGTCGGGGGCGAGTGTGGCGACGGGCACGAGCTCCGGGAGGTTCGGTTGAGTGCCGAACTCCGGCGAGGTTGTGGGGCAGCGTTGCGGCGAGGAAAAGGGGTGTTTCGGGTGTGGAATGAAAAGCGGAGGGTCGGGGCTTTGTATAGGGGGCGGTGCGGTTGCCGGGGAGGCACGAGGGGCGTGATCCACGGCGGAGGGATCTCCGGCAAGGGAGGGGGCGCGGGGAAGGGGACGAGCGCGGCGACGCCGCGGTCGGACAGTGGGTCCCGCGCGTTAGTGAGGGCGGGGAGCGCTCTTAGCGCGTCGGTGGCCGACCCGGAGAAGTTTAGGGTCTTAATGGCCGTGGGCCGGCCCGTTTCTAATAAATCTGTTTCATTTATTATTTCCAGAGCGTTTAAGACCCATTTAAAGCATTCAAAACATTTCCAAATATAGGGAATATATATATCAAAATGATCAGGAGAATTCATGCTATTTAATGAACATTTTTCCTGTGTCATATTGAATACTTTAAAAAAATTATTTTCAGAAATTGCTTATTTGATTTTTACATAATTTTGCAATAATTTTTTTCAAATAAGCCCCTGGTTTTATTGTTCAAATATTTCACCAAGATGCCCCTAGTTGGGTGTGTCATGTTACTCCCCTCTTTTCTTTGAACTATTCCAGAGGTTTTCAAATAGGTGAAACAAGAAAAGGGAAAGATGAAAGTGGCCTTTCAGAAATTCAAAGAAACACTTCAACCATTCTATTCATTCAAACAATGTGATGATGATGCAAAGCTATATTTCATAACATTCCAAAATGGAATTTTGGGATGTTACAAACCTACCCACCTTAAGATGAATCTCGCCCTCGAGATTCGGGTTGGGTAGAAAATAGGTGCGGGTGGTCTCTACGAAGATCTTCTTCACATTCCCGGGTGGCTTCTTCCTCGATGTGGTGACTCCACAAGAACCTTCCAGAACTTGATGATCTTGCTTCGGGTAATTCTGTTGGCAGTCTCGAGGATTCTGACGGGCTTCTCCTCATAGGTCAGGTCACTGTCAAGTTGTATGGCCTCTAGGGGCACTGTGTCTCTCAAAGGAATATCAGCCATCTCAGAATGACATTTCTTTAGCTGGGAAACATGGAAAATATCATGAACTCCAAACAGTGCTTCCGGCATTTCCAGCTTGTATGCAACTTCGCCTCTACGTTCCAGTGTTTTGTAGGGGCCTATGAATCTGGGTGCTAACTTTCCTTTAACACCAAACCTCTTGATTCCTCGAAGTGGGGACCCACTGAGATATGCTCGATCTCCCACTTCAGATGTCACCTCCTTGCGTTTGTTATCAGCATAGCTTTTTTGGCGGGATTGAGCTATCTGGAGTCGGTCTCGAATCAGTTTGACTTTCTCTTCAGAATCTCTGATAAGATCGGGACCAAAAAGTTTTCGGTCTCCAATAGCATCCCATGTCAATGGTGTTCTGCACCTCCTTCCGTATAAAGCTTCAAAAGGGGCCATCTTCAGACTAGTCTGATAATTGTTGGTGTACGAGAACTCTGCGTAAGGTAAGTTGTCATCCCAACTAGACCCATAGTCTAGCGCACAGGCTCTCAACATGTCCTCCAGAATCTGGTTGACTCTCTCAGTCTGTCCATCGGTCTGCAGATGAAAAGCTGTACTGAACTCCAGCCTTGTACCCAAAGTTTCATGTAGCTGATGCCAAAACTTTGAGGTAAATTGTGCTCCTCTATCTGACATGATACTCCTCGGAACTCCATGCAGACATACGATGCTAGTCATATAGATCTTGGCTAACTTAGCACTGGTATAGGTGGTCTTCACTGGAATGAAATGAGCCACCTTGGTCAAACGATCGACCACCACCCAAATGGAATCATATCCTGAACGGGTCCTGGGTAGTCCTGTGATGAAGTCCATACCAAGCTTATCCCATTTCCACTCTGGTATCGGCAAAGGTTGGAGTAACCCTGCTGGTTTCTGATGTTCCGCCTTTACTCGCTCACAAACATCACATACTGCAACATGTTCAGCAATATCTTTCTTCATACCTATCCACCAGTAACTTTCCTTCAAATCCAAGTACATCTTGGTGTTGCCTGGGTGTATCGAGTATGGTGAGTCGTGGGCTTCTTGAAGTATCAACTTCCTGAGCTCTGGGTCATTGGGCACATAGATTCGGTTCTCAAACCATAGAGTACCCTGTTCATCTTTACGAAAGCCTTTAGCCTTGCCTTCCTTCATTCTCTGCTTTATCTCAGCTATCTCCTAGTCTGATTTCTGGGCTTCTCGAATTCTTTCGGTCAAGGTGGACTGAATCTCAAGTGTGGCAACATATCCTTGCGGAACTATCTCTAACCGAAGCTCTCTAAGATCTTTGGTTAACTCCTAGGGTAATCCTTCGGCTATGAGTGTGTTCACATAACTCTTCCGACTGAAAGCATCTACCACAACACTTGCCTTTCCTGGATGGTAATGTAATCTCATGTCATAGTCCTTGATTAACTCTAACCATCTCCTCTGTCTGAGGTTCAACTCCTTCTGCATGAAGATATACTTCAGGCTCTTATGATCAGTGTACACATCACAACTATTTCCGATAAGGAAATGTCTCCTGGTCTTGAGTGCGTGCACTACGGCTGCTAGTTCCAAATCATGGGTGGCATTATTCAACTCATGGGGTCGTAGCTGTCTGGATGCATATGCTACAACTTTTCCCTCCTGCATGAGTACTCCTCCAAGTCCTTGACGGGATGCGTCACAATAAACCTGGAAGTCCTTCCGAATGTTTGGCAGTATCAACACTGGGTCTGTGACCAAATGTTTCTTCAACTCCTAGAAACAGGCCTCACATTCCTCCGTCCAGACATACTTAGACTCTTTCTTCAACAGCTCTGTCATGGGCTTGGCAATCTTTGAGAAATTCTCAATGAATCTCCGGTAATATCCGGCAAGTCCGAGAAAACTGCGGATCTCCTTAACTAAGGTGGGTGACTTCCACTCGGTGACTGCTTCGACCTTAGCGGGGTCTATTGCTATTCCTTCTCTAGAAATAACATGTCCAAGGAATCTGACTTCCGTCAGCCAGAATTCACATTTACTGAACTTGGCATACAACTGATGCTCTCTAAGCTTCTCCAGAACTAAACACAAGTGTTCCTTGTGTTCTTCCTCGCTCTTGGAGAATATAAAAATGTCATCGATGAACACCACGACAAACTTGTCCAAATATTCCATAAACACTTTGTTCATCAAATTCATGAAGTAGGGAGGAGCATTAGTCAAACCAAAGGACATGACTGTATACTCATATAAGCCATATCTGGTGGTGAAAGCTGTTTTGGGTATATCCTCTTCACGAATCTTCAGTTGGTGATACTCTGATTGAAGATCGATCTTGGAGAATACTTTGGCGCCTACTAGCTGGTCAAACAGGTCATTAATCATCGGCAGAGGGTACTTATTCTTGATAGTCACCTTGTTCAATGCACGATAATCGACCACCATCCTCAAGGTTTTGTCTTTCTTCTCCACCAAAAGAACTGGGGCTCCCCAAGGTGATGAACTTGGGCGAATATATCCCTTATCCAATAGCTCCTTAATCTACTTCTTGATTTCTACTAAATCATTTGCGGGCATCCGATAGGGTCTCTTGGAAATTGGGGCTGTTCCTTGTAGTAGCTCTATCAAAAACTCAATCTCCCTATCTGGTGGCATGCCTGGTAATTCCTCCGGGAATACATCTGGAAAGTCTCGTACAACCGGCACTTCCTCCTGAACAACTCCTATGAGGGAATTTAACCGAGCACTCATCTGTGTGCATCGGGATACATACTTAATCCTCTTGTTCTCCGGAGTGGTGAGTGAAATAGACTTGCTAGGGCAATCAAGGTTTCCTTCATACCTGGTCATCCAATCCATGCCTAGGATTACATCCAATTCCTGGGATTCTAAGACGATGAGGTTGGTAGGAAAAACATGGTTTCCTATGTGGAGTTTCAGGGCGTGGCATCCTATCCCTGCCATCATCAAACCTCGTGGGGAATTGACCTTAATGGGCTGACTAAGGGTTCTGGTGGGTAAACCATACTTTTCCACAACTACCCTTGATATGAATGAATGAGTTGCACCAGAATTAGAAAGTACCATAACTGGACGTGAATGCGATAAAAACTTACCAACCACAGTCTCGGGCTGATCATAGACTTCTTCCACATCGAGGTGGTTCACCTGAGCACGAGGAAATGGATTTGGCTTCTTAGCTACGGAGTTGCCGTTGTTGTTGTCGTTTCCATTTCCTTGCTTGTTTTGAGGCATTCAGTGGCATAGTGCCCTGTCTTCTGACACTTGAAACAGGTGATAGGGTTCAGATCCTTCTGAGCTGGAGCAGGACAGTGTTGGTTGCCATTCCCACTTCCAGTACCATTCTTGAAGCTGCCATTATTGGGACGATTATTCCCATTTCCTCCATGGTTATGGCCTCCATGGTTGTGCACGGGATGAGTGTGTCCTCCATACTTACCGGTCCCTGATCCGGTATTGCCTGAGTACGAGGAGTAGCGGGGCTTCTGAGAGCTCCATAGGTAGACTTCCCCTATGCATACTTCCTCTTGCGGTTCTCGATTTGCTGCTACTTCCCCTCCAAGATGAGGGCCTTGTCCACCAGCTCCTGGTAGTTGCTGAAGGTAGCCACCATCAGCTGCACGCTCAACTCATCATTGAGTCCTTCCAAGATCTTTCCTGCTTGGCTGCATCATCGGCCACATCTCCTGGTGCATAACGAGCCAACGTGCTGAAGTCATCCACGTATTGGGCCACGGAACGGTTCCCCTGGCGTAAGTTGTGAAACTCACGCTTCTTACGACTCATGGCTCCAGCTGAGACATGTGCGGTGCTGAAAGCTTGCTTGAACTCCTCCCAAGTCACACAAGCAATGGGGTATGTGGTGGTGTAGTTCTCCCACCATGAAGCTGCTGGTCCCTCCAGTTGATGGGCAGCAAAGCGCACTTTTTCCGCCTCAGTGCATCCTGCGGTGGTGAGTTCCCTCTCCATCTTGCGGAGCCAATCATCTACCACAATGGGCTCTGTGCTGCTGGAGAAGGTTGGGGGATTCAGTCTCAGAAAACGGGTGAGGTTGTCGCCTTGTGGTGGAGGGTGGTTGTTGTGGTTGTTGGTCTGATTCTGAATCAACAGCTGCATCAGTGTGTTCTGCTGCTGAAGGAGTTGTGTGAGCTCTGGCGGGAAAGTGAAGTCGGGCTCACGTCGTGGAGGCATCTTGTTGTTTTCAGAGGGGTGAGAATTAGAATAGAACAATGACCTAAAAGGGAAATTCACTACCCATATGCAATGCAACAAACATATCACACCAAACACTCATTCATTTATTCAACTCAAGGTTCAAACATCGAGATACAAATCTCCAATGAACTAAACATCGACCTATGTTTTAATGACGAAAAAATGAAGATACATGGGGGCATCACTAAAGTTCTCTTCAAAAGTACATGGCGACGGAGCCTCCTCCGCTGGTGCTCTCCTCATAGTCATCATCGTTGCTGGTCAAAGGAGCCATGTCTCCTTTGGGATGAAGATTTTCGCCCATGTCCGTCTGTTCCTCCAGAGTTGCGATGCGAGTGTTCAGCTTATCGATCCTCTCTAAGAAATCCTTCACCTCATACTCATGCTCGTACTAGGCTTTCCGTAAGTCGGCTTCGAGGTCAATCTCACGGTTCATCAACCTCTTGATCGTCTTCGTGTCGGCACGTACCCGAAGCTCCAAGGTCCTGACGTGCGTCTCCAAAGTCTGGATATAGGAAATGGTGGTGTCTTCAGTGGGAGTGGTTATGATATTTCCATTGGCATCCCTGCGACAAACCACGCTGAGTCCTGGTGAAATGGTTCCACCTCTATATTCCTCCTGAGTACGTCCAAGGGCATGATGAATGCACATGTCTCTCCCAAGTATCCAGCTGGGTGACACAAACTTGAAGTCGATGGGTTCCTTACGATTTCCAAAGGTCTTCCCAGGGATGTGCACCTCGATCCTGTAGCGTCCGTCTTGTGGAAAGGACATGATAGGAGTCCCGGTGATGCTCGGCAAAGCAATCCTTACATCCCTGATGATCCTCATCAGCTCCTTGCCAAAGGGCATCGTTGCGTCAGGCTGACAAAACTCTGTGATCAAAACTGGGATGAAGGTGGCCATCTATAAATTTTGAAATAAATCGAAGGGAAGTCAGAAACGACTAGATGAGAGTATAATAATTTTAAATACAAAAGAGAAATAAATCCTAAGGCTTTCCAATCCTATAGGTTACGTCCTACGGTCAGCATGTGCTTTGATACCATTTTTGTAGCGACCCGACCTGAAAGGTCGAATCTCCGGTGTTTCTGTACCATCCCAAGATCATGCTGGTACACATACGGTACATCAATGTATATATCAAAGGGAAATCACACAGCATTAATAAATCGAAATCTCATATCGAGTCCTTTATTACAATAAGGATTACAATAAAGTGGCTGAGGCCAACTCATGAGATAAACTAAACCAAAACTTGCGGAAGCTCCAAGGGTAGTTGAGTCCATCTGACTCCAAGGGCATCTCACCAAGCGTAGAGCGTGTCCTCACTCCTGGTCGGAAAAGTACTCTACAACATGATACATTGCAGCCGTATAGGTCAGCATATTGAATATGTCGGCAAAGTCACAAGAGATGGGGTAAAGTAATCATCTAGTCTATATGAAGATATGGCAGGTGGGGTAGTAAGTTTTTGCATAAAGCCAAATTTTTCCTACAACAAGAGAGGGCAAAGGCATAATTACTAGAACGTTGGTTGATTAATGAGATGGTTCCACCAACCAATTCTCATACCCAAGTTGACATTAATAACCCACATCAATATAATTAATTGTGTTGAGAGTTCCAGATTATCTCAGTTCCTTTGGCTCAAACTGTCCTTGACCGTGGACACGGCTAATCGATTAGGTTTGGGTACTCTGCAGAGCTTTGCACACGTTCCCCACAAGATTTGATCGCCTCCGTTGGACTTCTCGCACTTCATGGTGTTTGAGAAACGGATGACCAAAACATGGTGTTTTAAAGGGTTTCCCCGAGACTCTGTCGGTGCCCATCCTTTCCTACTGTTCTTCTACATCTCGTAGCACCGCCTGTCCAGGGTCACCACGATATCCAACCAAGCCAGAGCCCATAATGGCTTGTGGCTATGCAGGTAAGCCTTGGGTCTTGAAGCATCCATCTTTCTCTTTGTGCCTAGGTGGACCTTTCCGCATGAATACTGGCACTTCTCCAACATCATCTAGGCTAACCACTGGTTTCTCCAGGGCGCCGTTCAGCCATCATCCACCCAGAGGTAAGTTGAAAACTTGGAGTCTTGAAGACTTGATCATCATGTAGGTCTTGAAATTATTCACTCACAACTCTCATGAATCACAAAACCAACCCCGTCTACTAATAGCATAGCAAAATGTAAATCAACGTTTCCTGGGGCCAATGTGTCAAAGGGTTGAGGGGTACCTACCACATGATACTACAACAAGTAACCAAGTTTCCATTTTACCTACTTTGCATGCAATTGGGGAGATGGAAGAACTAATGCAATAAAACATAGGTATACATGATCAAAGTGACTTGCCTTGCTAACGATCCTCATAATCAAGTGACTCTAGATAACAAGCTTCGCACTCCGGATGATCTAACGAATCAAACAAGAGCACACGATAAGCATAAACACAAAACAATTCATTCAACAACAAGGTAAACAAATGCTTCAACAAACAAAATCACAATCAGAAGAAGAATCACTTAAGGTATAGGACTATAAAAATATTGGGGTCAAAATCTCTACTAAGACATACAAGTCAACAAGATTTGTCTTGAAAAACTAGACATTTTAGATAACAGAAAAAAATTTAAAAAAAACTAAAAAGTTTTATTTGAAAATAAAAGGTATTTCATAAAAGTTTTGTGCTAAAAGAAGTACTACAAAACTTCTTCTAAACAATATACATGGTGAAAACAAAATGAACCTATTCAAACTAGAGTACAAAACAATTTTAAAAAACATATAGTATTAACAGAAAAAGATACACCTAAAGTTGAATCAACAGGACCTAATGAAATCTAAAAATAAAAGTTAAACTAATTTAGGTTCAAATTAAATAAAAATCTATTTAGTTAAAATCTATTAAGAACTAAACAGATTTTGTTTTTGTTAAAAACAGTAACTAAATTCATTCTAAAAATTCTCAAATTATGTAGAATGATAGGTTTTACTAATACCAAACAGTGGCAAAAAGATTCACTCAAAAATATATTTTTAAACTCTAGTTATACAGATTTTAGTAATTTAAACAAATTTGATTAGATTCAAAATTTAAAGTTCAAATTTGAAATCTAATCAGGCAGACAAAAACTACATCAAATTTGTGGATTAATGCAAAAAGAATCAACTAAAAACACTAAATATTTTAAAAGATATGATAAAAACAAAATCAGCATGCATTCTGTTTTCTAAAACAGAAACAGAAAAGAGAAACTAATATCGATCGGTTAGGGGCTACGTGTCAGGTTGTGATTGGCCGCGAGGGCGTGCGCATGAGAGCTAACGAGTGGTCGACCGAGACTTATTGCGTATCGGTTTGGGCTTTTAAGTGATCTAATCTAGGGCGTTGACTGCGGATCCGACGGCTACGGCGAGGTGTGGTGACTTACAACAGAGGGGGTCGGGGTTCCGGCGAGGTCGACGACGGCTGGAGGTCGGTGGTGGTCGTGGCCGACGGTGTAGTGGTCAGGGGCAGCGTCTGAGGTGCTCAGGCGAGGGCGGCAAAGCTCTGGCGTCGATTGGCGGCGTCGGAGGGGGTCGGGGGCGAGTGTGGCGATGGGCACGAGCTCTGGGAGGTTTGGTCGAGTGCCGACCTCCGGCGAGGTTCTGGGGCAGCGTTCTAGCAAGGAAAAGGGGGGTTTCGGGTGTGGAATGAAAAGCGGAGGGTCGGGGCTTTACATAGGGGCGGTGCGGTGGCCGGGGAGGCATGAGGGGCATGATCCATGGCGGAGGGATCTCCAGCGAGGGAGGGGGCACGGGGAAGGGGACGAGCACGGGGACGCCGCGGTTGGACGGTGGGTCCCGCGCGTTAGTGAGGGTGGGGCGCGCTGTTAGCGCGTCGGTGGCCCACCCGGAGTAGTTTCGGGTTTTAATGGCCGTGGGCCGGCCCGTTTCTAATAAATCCGTTTCATTTATTATTTCCAGAGCGTTTAAAACCCATTTAAAGCATTCAAAACCTTTCCAAATATAGGAAATATATATGAGAATGATCAGGAGAATTAATGCTATTTAATGAACATTTTTCCTCTGTCATATTGAATACTTTAAAAAATTATTTTCAGAAATTGCTTATTTTATTTTTAAATACTCTTGCAATAATTTTTTATAAATAACCCCCTGGTTTTATTGTTCAATATTTCACCAAGATGCCCCTGGTGTGGACTGTCATGTTATTCCCCTCTTTTCTTTGAACTGTTCTAGAGGTTTTCAAATGGGTGAAACAAGAAAAGGGAAAGATGAAAGTGGCCTTTCAGAAATTCAAAGGAAACACTTCAACCATTCTATCCATTCAAACAATGTGATGATGATGAAAAGCTAGATTTCATAACATTCCAAAATGGAATTTTGGGATGTTACACCGACTTACCACTATCATTTTGGGGATATGCATTCGAGACTACCGCATTCACTTTAAATAGGGCACCGTCTAAATCCGTTGAGACGACACCGTATGAATTATGGTTTGGAAAGAAACCTAAGTTGTCGTTTCTAAAAGTTTTGGGATGCGATGCTTATGTGAAGAAACTTCAACCTGAGAAGCTCGAACCCAAAGCGGCAAAGTGTGTCTTCATAGGATATCCCAAAGAGACTATTGGGTATACATTCTCCCTCAGATCCGAAGGCAAAGTATTTTTTGCCAAGAATGGATCGTTTCTCGAGAAAGAGTTTCTCTAGAAAGAAGTAAGTGGGACGAAAATAGAACTTGATGAGGTAATCGTACCTCTACTCGAACCGGAAAGTAGCGCAGCATGGGAAGTTGTTTCCGTGGAGCCTACACCGGCTAGAGAGGAAGTTAATGATGATTCTCATGAAACTTTAGATCAAGTTACTATTGAACGTCGAAGGTCCACTAGGAGATGTTCCGCACCAGAGTGGTACGTCAGCCTTGTCTTGGAGATCATGTTGTTGGACAACGATGAACCTTCGAACTATGAAGAAGCGATGGTAGGCCCGGATTCCAACAAATGGCTTGAAGCCATGAATTCCGAGATAGGATCCCTGTATGAGAACAAAGTATGGACTTCCGTGGACTTGCCTGATGATAAGCGAGCCATTAAAAATAAATGGATCTTTAACAAGAAGACTGACGCGGATGGTAATGTGACCCTCTATAAGGCTAAGCTTGTCGCTAAGGGTTATCGACAAGTTCAAGGAGTTGACTACGATGGGACCTTCTCACCCGTAGCGATGCTGAAGTCTGTCTGAATCATGTTAGAAATTGCCGCATTTTATGATTATGAGATCTGGCAAATGGACATGAAAGCGGCATTCCTTGATGGCTTCCTTAAGGAAGAACTATATATGATGCAGCTGCAAGGTTTTGTCGATCCTAATGATGCTAACAAGGTATGCAAGCTCTAGCGCTCCATCTATGGGCTGGTGCAAGCATCTCGGAGTTGGAACATTCACTTTAATGAGGTGATTAAAGCGTTTGGGTTTATATAGGTTTATGGAGAACCCTGTATTTACAAGAAAGTGAGTGGGAGCTCTCTAGCATTTCTCATATTATATGTGGATGACATACTGATAATGGGAAATGATGTAGAACTTTTAGAAAGCGTAAAGGCCTACTTGAATAAGTGTTTTTCAATGAAGGACCTTGGAGAAGCTGCTTACATATTAGGTATTAAGATCTATAGAGATAGATCGAAACACCTCATAGGTCTTTCACAAAGCACATACCTTGAAAAGATATTGAAGAAGTTCAATATGGATCAGTCCAAGAAGGGGTTCTTGCCTGTGTTATAGGGTGTGAGATTGAGTATGACTCAATGCCCGACCACGACAAAGGATAGAGAAGAGATGAGTTTCATCCCCTATGCTTAAGCCATAGGCTCTATTATGTATGCCATGTTGTGTACCAGACCTGATGTGAACCTTGCCATAAGTTTGGTAGGGAGGTACCCAAGTGATCTCGGAGCGGAACACTGGACAGCGGTCAAGAGTATCCTGAAGTACATGAAAAGGACAAAGGACATGTTTCTCGTATATGGAGGTGCCAAAGAGCTCATCGTAAAGGGTTACGTTGATGCTAGCTGCGACACAGATCCGGACGACTCCAAGTCGCAAACCGGATATGTGTAAATTCTGAACGCAGGGGCAGTCAGCTGGTGCAGCAGCAAGCAAAGCGTCATGGCGGCATCTACATGTGAAGCGGAGTACATAGCTTATTTGGACGCAACAAAGGAAGGAGTCTGGATGAAGGATTTCATCACCGACCTAGGAGTGATTCCCAATGTGTCGTGCCTAGTGACTCTATTATATGACAACACTCGAGCCCTTGCGAAGGAGCCCAGGTTTCACAAGAAGACAAGACACATCAAGCGCCGCTTCAACTCCATCCGTGATTACATTAAGGAGGGAGATATAGATATTTGTAAAGTACATACAGATCTGAATGTCGCAGATCCGTTGACTAAACCTCTCTCACGAGCCAAACATGATCAACACCAGAATGCTATGGGTGCTCGATTCATCACAATGTAACTAGATTATTGACTGTAGTGCAAGTGGGAGACTGTTGGAAATATGCCCTCGAGGCAACAATAAAATGGTTATTATTGTATTTCCTTGTTCATGATAATTGTCTATTGTTCATGCTAGTTGGCCTCTAGTTGGCTAGCTCGTTGATCAATAGATGGTCACGGTTTCATGACCATGGACATTGGATGTCGTTGATAACGGGATCACATCATTAGGAGAATGATGTGATGGACAAGACCCAATCCTAAGCATAGCACAAGATCATGTAGTTCGTCTGCTAAAGCTTTACTAATGTCAAGTATCATTTCCTTAGACCATGAGATTGTGCAACTCCCGGATATTGTAGGAATGCTTTGGTTGTGCCAAATGTCACAACGTAACTGGGTGGCTATAAAGGTGCACTACGGGTATCTCCGAAAGTGTCTGTTGGGTTGGCACGAATCGAGACTGGGTTTTGTCACTCCGTGTGACGGAGAGGTATCTCTGGGCCCACTCAGTAAGATATCATCATAATGAACTCAATGTGAATAAGGATTTAGCAACGGGATGATGTGTTACAGAACGAGTAAAGAGACTTGTCGGTAAGGAGATTGAATGAGGTATAGGGATACCGACGATCAAATCTCGTGCAAGTATCATACCGGTCGACAAAGGGAGTTGTATACAGGATTGATTGAATCCCCGACATCGTGGTTCAACCAATGAGATCATCGTGGAGCATGTGGGAGCCAACATCGGTATCCAGATCCCGCTGTTGGTTATTGACTGGATAGGTGTCTCGATCATGTCTACGTGCCTCCTGAACCCGTAGGGTGTACACACTTAAGGTTCGATGATGCTAGGGTTATAGAGAAATAGTGTACATGGTTACCGAAGGTTGTTCGGAGTCTTGTATGAGATCCCGGACATCACGAGGAGTTCCGGAATGGTCCGGAGGTTAAGATTTATATATAGGAAGTGAGGTTTTGGTCACCGGATTTCGGGAATTACCGGCAACGTACCGGGACCATCGGAAGGGTTCCGGGGGTCCACCAAGTGGGGCCACCAGCCCCAGAGGTCAGCATGGGCCGCAAGTGGGAGGGAACCAGCCCCTAGGGGGGCTGGTGTGCCCCCAACAAGGGCCCAAGGTGCAGCTGATGTGCGAGAGGGGCAAACCCTAGGGTAGATGGGCCCTAAGTCCCACCCTAAGGCAGCAGCACCCCTCTCCCTCTGTGGCCGCCGGCAAGATTGGATCTGGAGGCTGCCACACCACCCTAGGGTGGGAACCCTAGGGTGCAGCCCTCAATCCTCCTCCTATAAATAGAGGAGCCCTTGGGACTGCCGGAGACGCGCATCTCTCTCTCCCACGACGCAGCCCTACTCCTCCTTCTCCTCGTCCTCCGTAGTGCTTAGCGAAGATCTGTCGGAGTACCACACAGCTCCACCGTCACCCCGCCGTCGTGCTGCCAGAGCTCGCCCTCAACCTCTCCTCCCTCCTTGATGGATCAAGGCATACGAGACGTCACCAGGCTGCACGTGTGTTGAACGCGGAGGCACCGTTGTTCGGTGCTAAGATCGGAGTCCACTGCAATCTGAATTGCTACGAGTACGACTCCACCAACCGCGTTCTTGTAACGCTTCTGCTTAGCGATCCTCAAAGGTATGAAGATGCACTCTCCCCTTACTCGTTGCTGGTTTCTCCATAGATAGATCGTGTTGAACACGTAGGAAAACTTTTGATTTACTACGACGTCTCCCAACAATTTCCACCTTCAAACGTCGCGCTCCAAAACCCGAAGCTGCCGCTACAAGGACCCCTGGTCGTCGCTCTTGTCTCCTCGTGCTCCTCCACTGCTGGGAATCTCCGTCGCCGACGAAATCCACTCCCTCGTCGCCACCGTAGAGGTTCCACGCCAAGTTAGGGTACGGATTCGATCTCTAGTGCGCTCTCCATCCGATTCTTGCACATTAGATACTTGTTAATCATCATTGCACTCGTTCGACTATCGGAAATATGCCCTAGAGGCAATAAATAAAGTTTTTATTATTATATTTCCTTGTTCATGATAATCGTTTATTATCCATGCTATAATTGTATTAATTGGAAACACATTACATGTGTGGATAAATAAACAACACTCTGTCCCTAGTATGCCTCTAGTGAACTAGCTCGTTGATCAAAGATGGTCAAGGTTTCCTAGCCATTGACATGTGATGTCATTTGATAATGAGATCACATCATTAGGAGAATGATGTGATGGACAAGACCCAAACTACAAATGTAGCATATGATCGTGTCAGTTTATTGCTACTGTTTTCTGCATGTCAAGTATATGTTCCTATGACCATGAGATCATGCAACTCACGGACACCGGAGGAGTACCTTGTGTGTATCAAATGTCGCAACGTAACTGGGTGACTATAAAGGTTCTCTAGAGGTATCTCTGAGGGTGTCTGTTGAATTGGCATGGATACATACTGGGATTTGTTACTCCGTGTGACGGAGAGGTATCTCAGGGCCCACTCGGTAATACAACATCACAATAAACCTTGCAAGCAATTTCACTAAGTGTTAGTCATGGGATCTTGTATTACGGAACGAGTAAAGAGACTTGCCGGTAACAAGGTTGAACTAGGTATGGAGATACCGACGATCCAATCTCGGGCAAGTAACATACTGAAGAACAAAGGGAACATCATACGGGATTAACTGAATCCGTTACGTAGAGGTGCGACCGATAAAGACCTTCGTAGAATATGTAGGAACCAATATGGACATCCAGGTCCCGCTATTGGTTATTGACCGTAGAGGTGTCTCGATCATGTCTACATAGTTCTCGAACCCGCAGGGTCTGCACACTTAAGGTTTGGTGACGTTTCGGTAGAATAGAGTTATGTATGGTGGTGACCAAAGGTTGTTTGGAGTCCCGGATGAGACCCCGGACATCACGAGGAGCTCCAGAATGGTCCGGAGGTAAATATTTATATATAGGAAGTCCTGTTTTGGTCGCCGGAAAAGTTTCGGGCTCATCGGTAGTGTACCGGGAGTGCCGGTAGTGTACCAGGAGGGCTCCGGGAGGGGTATTTCGACCCAAGAGGCTTCATGATCTGTGGGAGAGTGAATATCAGCCCTTAGTGGGCTGCTGGAAACTCCCACACAAGGCCCATGTGGCTGGAGAAGAAAACCCAATAGGAAAAGGTGGAAAAAAGGCAAAAAAAGGAGCAATCCAAGTCCTACTAGGATTGGAGGAGGAGTCCTCCTCTCCTTGTGGGTTCGGCCGAATCCAAGGAGCCTTGGCCCTTGTTCCAAGGCTCTCCTCCTCTCCTCCTATATATAGTGGTGGGTTTTAGGGTTTTGCACTAGTTTTTTCAGCCACGTGCTACCCGTTCCTCCAGTGCATAGTTTCTCCTCTAGATCGGATTTCTGTAGTGCCTAGGCGAAGCCCTGCCGGAATTGCTCCACCACCATCGGCGGAGCTCCGTCATGCCGCCAGAGAACTCTTCTGCCTCTCCGCTCTCTCTAGCTGGATCAAGACAGCGGAGATCGTCATCAAGCTGTACGTGTACTGAACGCGGAGGTGTCGTCCGTTCGGCGCTAGATCGGAAGGATCATGATAAGGCTCGTGGGACAGATCGTGATCAAGTTCGTGGGACGGATCGTTCGTGGGACGGATCGTGATTAGATCATGGGACGGATCGTGATTGGATCACGGGACGCTCGACAATTTGGATCGCGAAGAGGTTCGACTACACCAACCACGTTTCGTAACGCTTCCCGCTTAGCGATCTACAAGGGTACGGAGATCCACTCTCCCTCTCTTAGATGCTCATCACCATGGATAGATCTGTGTGTGCGTAGGAAAATTTTGTTTCGCATGAAACGTTCCCCAACAGTGGCATCATGAGCTAGGTCTATGTGTAGATGAGATCTCGAGTAGAACACAAAAGGTTTGTGGGCGTTGTTGATTAGATTGCTTCCTCCCTTGGTCGGGTTTTGGTTCAGCGATATTGTGAGATGAAGCGGCCTGGACCAACATTACTTGTACTCTTACGAGAGACCGGTTCCCTCGACCGCACCTTGTTTCGTAGATGGCTTGCGGGTGCTAGTTTCTCTCACTTTAGTTGGATCGGATTCGACAAAGGCGGTCCTTGAGAAGGTTGAAAAGCAACTAGTGTATCACCATTGTGGTTTTTGCATAGATGAGAATTGTTCTTGCTAGATACACATAGCATCCATGTAAACCATGCAACAATAATTAGAGGACGTCTAACTTGTTTTTGCAACGTATGTTGTGATGTGATATGGCCAATTACATGATGTGATATATGTGATGTATGAGATGATCATGTGATGTATAGATTATCACGACTTGCATGTCGATGAGTACGACAACCGATAGGAGCCATAGGGTTGTCTTTAATTATTGTATGACCTGCGTGTCAATCATTAAGCGCTATGTAATGCTTTACTTTATCGCTAAACGGTAGCAATAGTAGTAGAATCATGTTGGGCGCAACAACCCCGATGGCGACATGTTGATGGAGATCAAGATGATGGAGATCATGGTGTCTTGCCGGTGACGATGGAGATCATGTCGGTGCTTTCAAGATGGAGATCAAAAGCACAAGTTCATGACCATATCATGTCGCTTATGATTTGCATGTGATGTTAATCCTTTTATGCACCTTGTTTTGCTTAGGACAACGGTAGCATTATAAGGTGATCCCTCACTTAATTTCAAGATAAATTGTGTTCTCCCCGAGTGTGGACTGTTGCGAAAGTTCATTGTGTTGAGACACCACCTGATGATCGGGTGTGATAGACTCTACGTTCACATACAACGGGTGCAAGCCAGTGTTGCAGACGCAGAACACTCGAGTTAAACATGACGAGCCTAGCATGTACAGATATGGCCTCGGAACACAAGAGACCGAAAGGTCGAACATGAGTCATATAGTAGATATGATCAACATGAGATGTTCACCATTGAAGCCACCTCAACTCACGTGATGATCGGACTTAAGTTGGTGAATTTGGATCATGTGACACTCAGATGACCTGAGGTATGTCGATTTGAGTGGGAGCTTTAGTAATTTGATTATCTAAACTCATTATCTTGAATAATAGTCCAAGTAAACTTTGCATATTTATATTGTGGATCAATGGCTCGCGCTGTAGCACCCCTGAATTTTAATGTGTTCCTAGAGAAAGCTAAGTTGAAAGATGATGGAAGTAGCTTTGTTGACTCGGCCCGTAATCTGAGGATTATCCTCACGGCTTCCCAGAAATCATATGTCCTTGATGCACCGCTTGGTGACCAACCAGAAGACATGACCTCCAAGACGTTAAGAATGCTTGGGAGGCACGTACTGGAGATTACTCAATAGTTCAATGTGCAATATAGTATGGCTTAGAACCGGGACTTCAAAGACGTTTTGAATGTCATGGAGCATATGAGATGTTCCAGGAGTTGAAGTTTATCTTTCAGAAGAATGCCCAGATCAAGAGGTATGAAACCTACGATAAGTTCTATGCTTGCAAGATGGAGGAGAACGGGTCTATCAGTGAACATATACTCAGAATGTCTGGGTATTCAACTCGTCTAGTGGAGTTGGGAATTGCCCTTCTGCCAGAGGCGATCACTGACAGAGTTCTTCAATCACTGCCACCTAGTTACAAGAGCTTTGTGATGAACTATAACATGCACGGGATGAACAAGTCAGTCACCGAGCTGTTTGCGATGCTAAAAGTCACTGAGTCTGAAATCTAGAAAGAACATCAAGTGTTGATGGTCAAGAAAACCACTAGTTTCAAGAAAAATGGCAAGGTCAAGGGCAAGGACAAGAAGGGTAAAACTAAGAAGGATGGCAAAGCAGTTGCCACTCCTGTAAAGAAGCCCAAGCATGGACCCAAGCAAAAAACTGAGTGCTTTCATTGCAAGGGAACTGGTCACTCGAAGCGGAACTGCCCCAAGTACCTGGCTGACAAGAAGGCGGCCAACGACAAACAAGGTACATATGATATACATGTTATTGATGTGTACCTTACTAGCTCTCATAGTAGTGCCTGGGTATTTGATACCGGTTCAGTTGCTCATATTTGCAAATCAAAGCAGGAACTACGGAATAAACGAAGGCAGGCAAAGGACGAAGTGATGATGCGTGTGGGAAATGGTTCCAAGGTTGATGTGATCGCCGTTGGCACGCTCTCTCTTCGATTACCATCGGGATTAGTGATGAACCTGAATAATTGTTATTTAGTGCCTCCGTTAAGCATGAACATTTTATCTTGATCTTGTTTATTGCGACACGGTAACTCTTTTAAATCAGAGAATAAAGGTTGTTCTCTTTATATGAGTAATATATTATATGGTCATGCACCCAATGTTAGGGGCTTATTCATATTGAATCTTGATAGTGATGACACACATGTTCATAACATTGATGCCAAAAGATGTAGAGTTGATAATGATAGTACCACTTTCTTGTGGCACTGCCGTTTAGGTCATATTGGTGTAAAACGCATGAGGAAGATCCATGCTGATGGACTTTTGGAGTCACTTGATTTTGAATCACTTGACACATGTGAACCATGCCTCATGGGCAAGATGACTAAAACGCTGTTCTCTGGAACAATGGAACGGGCGAGTGACTTATTGGAAATCATACATACTTATGTGTGCGGTCTAATGAATGTTACAGTGCATGGTGGATATTGTTATTTTCTCACCTTCACTGATGACTTAAGTACATATGGTTATATTTACTTGATGAAACACAAGTCTGAAACGTTTGAAAAGTTCTAGCAATTTCAGAGTGAAGTTGAGATTCATCGTAACAAGAAGATTAAATTCCTGCGATCTGATCGAGGAGGTGAATATCTGAGTTATGAGTTTGGCAGTCACTTAAGACAGTGTGGAATTATTTCACAGTTGACACCTCCCGGAACACCACAGCGTAATGGTGTGTCCGTATGTCGTAATCGAACCTTATTTGATATGGTACATTCTATGATGTCTCTTGCTGATTTGCCACTATCGCTGTTTGGGGTTTTGCCACTATCAAGTTCGTGGGACAGATCATGATCAAGTTCGTGGGACGGATCATGATTAGATCGTGGGATGGATCGTGATTGGATCGCGGGACGCTCGGCGAGTTGGATCGCGAAAACGTTCGACTACACCAACCGCGTTTCTTAACGCTTCCCGCTTAGCGATCTACAAGGGTACGTAGATCCACTCTCCCTCTCGTAGATGCTCATCACCATGGATACATCTGCGTGTGCGTAGGATTTTTTCCCATGCAACGTTCCCCCAACATGCACATGTTCCTATCCTCTCAAATCCCCAAAATCTCGTGTTAGATGGATTTTCTAGGGTTTTGCCGTCCGCCTGATGAATCTCGGTGGAACCAAAACGAAAATATTGGTATCATCGATGCTTTTCAGTGAGGTTGAGAACTAAGTCGAGGGAACCGAGTAGTTCTTTTCGGTCCGACCGAAAAGGCTGCCAAGTTCCTGTTAAATAGTAAGTATGTGTCGGCCCCACCGAAATTTTTTTGTCGGCTGCACCGATATCTATTTGACTGATTGCAAAACTTTTGAAAATTCATTGCTCAAATTTCAAAAACCAGCCTCATTTTGTGATGTCTCATCTTCTTCTACTCTCCTATACTCTATTCACAGGGTTAGTATGTCAGGTTGAGAAGACAGTCAGAATTTGCCAGAGCAGGGAGTTGATATGAGTTCTGGAACGAGCCTAGAAGCCAGTTCTTTCTCGGATCCAGGCACACCCCAGCTCTCATGGGTTGCCCAAGGGTGCCACCAGAACCAGGAAGAAGCTCAACTCAGATGAAGAAGGCTCAAATTTCATTCCTGAGGAGATTCTTGCTAAGAAGCAAGAAACGTCTGCCAAGAAGTCAGCAACTGAAGCTACTTCCTCTCGTACAGTTGTCAACAAAGTCTATGCTCCAGCTAAAACCTTCAAAGCACATGAAAGTGCAACAGCCACTGTGTGAGTTGAGGTCCCCAAGAAAGTTATGCCTAAGAAGGCAGGGGAGAAGAACTCTACGAAGAGGATTGTTCATGTTATGGGCAGGCCTACCTCTATGTTTGTGGATCCTGAGGAGGCTGCTGGTGCTGCTATTGAGGAGGAGGAGGAAGAACATGCTGAGATTGTGCCTCCCAAGAAGAAAGCCAAGAAGCTCATGGCTGATGCTATGCCAAAAAATGGCACCTCCAAGAGCACCAAGCCTGCATCTAAGAAGACTGTAGTGCAAAATTCCAAGAGGACCACCAGAGACAATCCTGCTTTAGAGAAGAACAAGGGGACTACCTCCAGAACTGAAGATGATGATGGCCTAACCACATTGATGAAGCTCAGACCACATCTTCTACTGCACAATCCCAGCCATTTGGTAGCTAAGGACATGAAGAGCCTGGAGAGCCATAGACCCATATGCTCAGAGGAGGAAGACAGTTGTTGACCATAGGTTCTATACCAGAAAGCAACAGGATATCTATGAGACCGTTCTGCTTGACAAGAGCCCTGCTGTTAGCAACATGAGATATGTCGATTGGAAGTATATTAAGGACAATGTGAACTATTTCCCAAGTGTCCAAGATAACTCTCATTGTATTCGTCTGGATAAGTTCATTGGCAGAGAACTTATAGCATGGAACGACGAGATGATCATGCAATTCTACTGCACCGCTCACTTCTATGGAGATGGTAGAATTGTATGGATGACTGAAGGTGCTAGGTACGAATCCATTGTTGAGGAATGGGCTTCTCTACTGGAAGTTCTAGAAGCATAGGAAGGAGATTTGGATGTATACTCTGAACCCAAGGCTAGTCAAAATGTGCCATGAAAGACATGTATACTCCTATCCCCGCTGACAAGGTGTAATCACACAAGCTCGACTCCGGAGTATGCACACTATACTCAGGCATATCGTGATGCCCAAGTCTGGAGATGACAATATGATCTGAGGCTACTCCATTAATATGTTGATCCACCTTGACAGGAACACCAGGATCAGAGTCATGGATCTGATTGTTGAGACAATCAAGAGGGTTAATGCTGACCAAAAGCACTCATGCTGCTATGCACCCTACATCCAGTTGCTCATCAACTCACAGTTGGAGAAGCACATTTTTGCTCTTGATCGCACACACCTGCCCCTACAGCCAGAGTTCGAGGATAACGTTGTGGTGATGAACCCAGTTCATCCCACATGTTCTACAGCACAAGTAGACGCGGAAGTTGTTCGAGCCGCTAGTGCTCAAGTCCCCAGATCTAGGAACGAGCAAATGGATCTTCTGATCACAGCTGTCCAAGCCATGCACAAGGATATCAAAGGGATTCTAGGTAACCAGAACAACCTTGTGAGGATCTTCGAGACGAGGATCAAAGTGCTTGGAGATAAGGTGGACAATTTGTTCAAGACAGTGATTGAGCTATTGAAGGAAGTTGACTTCGTGCACATTCCCCGGGTCTCCACTACCTATTCTGATGATGATGATGATGTTGATGAGAAGGAAGGATCACCTCTTGGGCTAGGCACTCAGTTCACCACTCAGATGAGATCAGCCATAGTGCCTGCTCCGGAATCGAGGCCCTCTTCATCAGCTACAGCTACTGTCAGCACAACTCCTGCTCCATCATCTCCTGTTCCACCAGTGTCCACTCCATATCCTTCGACGCCATCTGCAAAGATCTTCGCCAACGCCGTGCTCTCGACTCCTTCATCGACAACCGGAGGAGATCATCCCAAGAACGCTTAGATAGATACCTTTGAACTTTTTGGTAACTTGTTACCAAAGGTGGAGAAGTGTATATAGATCATTAGGCTTCAAGAGAGAGAGGCATTTGGTGTTTTCAGTTTTTCAAAAACAATTGCTTTTGGTTGCCATCATACTCTTTTGCTTTGCCTGTGATACACGTTCGATGATGTTTGATCATACACTTTGATGTGTGATACTACTATTTCCTATCATCTTACTTGAGTGTGTTATGCTATGTTATTCACTCTAATCATTATCACACACTACCAAGTGGTATGTGACATGTGAGAAGTGACCCATGTACCTAATCGATTATGCATTTGCATTCAAACGCAAATTTAAAATATTGCACAACTTTAGGGTGAGCCCTTACTTATCACATACTTCTCAAAGCGACGACTATATTCATTGATTATATCTTTGTCGAAGCTTTGATCTATATGTTGTCATCAATTACCAAAAAGGGGGAGATTGAAAGCACATTTGCTCCCTTGGTGGTTTTGGTAATTAATAACAACATATAGGTCATTGAACTAATGTCTTCACCAAGTACATTTCAGGAAAAGTTCAATGATGGGAATGGCAAAAGGATTGTGGAATTACCCCAAGATGCAAGGAAATAGGTTGGCCAAGCTTCAAGCAAGAGGACTCTACATTTCATATTTGTGAGAAATCACTTTGAGTCTATAGGAAAGCGAATACTATTAAAAGGGGGTAAAGTTTTGATGGTGAACAATATGCTCAAATGTGCACAAGTGACAGTCACCAAGACATCCACATTCTCTCCCACCAAAGTCTGTCCTAAGCCAAATATACCAAATCGGTGCAACCAACTTTACTATCCCGGTGCCATCGAGTTCCAAACCCTAGACAAACTCAGCCAAACCCTAACACTTCGGTGCAGCCGAAGCTGCAATCGATGCCACCGAGTTGGGTTGCCAACTTTTTGTTACGCAAATTCTCATTTTTCGTCCGACCGAGAATGGTGAATCGGTGTCACCGAGTTTGGTAATTCTGACCGTTGGTCGGCTTGTTGGTGCAACCGAGACTTATATATCGGTCCATCTGAGATTCAAAACTTGCCATTTTTGTCACTTCAGTGCCACCAAGTTTTACACTTCGGTGTCACCGAGTCTGACTTATTGTGGGTAACCGTTGGATTTTTGGAGATGCCTACATATACCCCTTCACCACTACCCACTCGAAAGAGAAGCACTCAGAACTATTCCATACCTATCCTACTCAGTTTTCTGAGAGAGAACCACCTACCGTTGTGTTGAGGTCAAGATCTTCCACTACAACCATATGGATCTTGATTTCCAGCCTCCCAAGTTGTTTACACCAATCCCATCTCATCTACCAAGCCAAATCCATGAGAGTGATATTGTGTGTTGAGAAGTCTATCATCTTGAAGCACAAGAGCAAGGAGTTCATCGTCATTATCGAGCCTATTACCTTTTGGAGGGTGGTGCCTCCTAGATTGGTTAGGTGTTGCTTGGAAGACTCCTACTTTGTGTTGTGGAGTGAACCAATAAGTTTGTAAGGGAAAGGATATCACCTACTTCGTGAAGATATACCCATAAAGAGGCTAGTCCTTCGTGGACGGAAGCCGCATGGAATAGTCAAGGTTGCTTCTTCGTGGACCCCTCCGTGGGTAGATCTCTCCATGGACTCTCGCGACCATTACCCTCCATGGGTTGAAGACTCCATGAACGTGAACGTATGATAGCACCACCTATCGGAACCACGGGAAAAATCATCGTGTCAACACTTGTGTTTGCATTCCTAACCCTCTCTTTAATTATATGTGGAATATCTTTATTTTCTACTGCAATACTCTTAGACATGCATGTGTAGGGTGTTACTAGATATGCTATGAATGCTAAAACATGCCAATAATTAAAATTGGGAAAAAGGCAAAACTTTTATTTGGTCAAATAGTCTAATCACCCCCCCTCTAGACCTACTTTTGGTCCTACAATATTGATAGTGTTCTTAGTGTTCTAGCTACAGGAGCGTTGTGAGAAACTACCACGCGTGTGAGCTAGAAGGTTCCCAAAGACTAAAATTGCAAAATTCTAAAGATCCAAAAATTCCTCTACTGTATCGCCCTGGGCCTCCCTTTATACTTTGAAGGGGATCCGAACAGTGGCATACAGTGCGTACACGGGGTCTACAAAGCTATAGTGCTATCATACCTAACACTGATGGAGTAGGACATGCACATTTAATGCACCGTCGGGTATCTCTGTTTGTTTGTGGGATGGGATAGGATCCCGTCCCATCGGTACCGCTTAGCCCCCTCGAGCACCAACACCGTGACACGTGCCCAGGCGGAACGACACCTGGCCCATGCGCTGGCAGGGCCTTGTCGGGGCTTTGCCTTGTCGGGTCTTGCCTGGGATCTATCTTTGCCTTAGGGTTTGATGGTCATCCCGACAAGGTCTTGTCGGTGGTCTTGATTTTTCTGTGCTTGTACCTGGCAAGTCCCTGATGGGCCTCGTCGCCAGGGTGGCTACCACTACCCGTGCACAAGTAAAGGCGCACTAGGAAGCCCAAAACTCTAGTGCACCAACACAGGGGGCGGTTCGGAGTGGCAAAGGGCCATAGGGGGAGAGAAGATGGGATTAGAGAGCCCTTTTATAGGGAAATGGCGGTCCACCATACGGTGGTGCGTCCGCGAGGAAGAAACGCTCGCTAGATGCCACGGGAGAGAGAGTGGGTGTGCCTGGGGTGTTCCTGGGTGTGGTCCATGACTAGGGGAAACAAGAGAAGGAACAAGGCAAGTGCGCGTGCGAGGCCAATGGTTGGACGAGCTGGGCGGTGTCGTGCACGCGCCTGGGACGCCACCAAAGAGAGAAGGAGGAGGGGGCCGACATGGTGGCGGTTTGCGAACGACGAGAGCATCTCGAGGAACAGCTCCCCGCATCCCTAGGCTATTGGGAGGCTCGGGGTGGGTGCGGCTATAGTGCGGCAACACACTGTAGCACGCTCCATAGCATGCAAATGGTCGGCATTGTCGTTCCTCGCGCTCTCTAGGGTGCCCCACCTTATCCAGTAGCTCCTGGGGGTTGCTTAGATGCTACTAGGATGCTCTGGAGCTAGGGTGAGGGGAGGGACAATAAAATTGGAGGAGAGAAGCTCATGTTTAGGCTTCCTAGAAGGAGAACAGGGGTTTTACGCCCCATAATGATTGAGCCTTGGCTAGATAAAGTTACTGGAGGTGCAATGCAATACTACAAGGCTGTGGTAAAAATTTGAACCCAATGAGAACAGTATAAGGGGGTCAAACAGAGGTTTTACCATTTTTCTAGAAGGTGTTTGATGGCGATTAGAGCAATAAAATGGGCCTTGCTTGCCATAAGACTTTACAGAATCAAATGGTTGTTAGAACTATAGTTGATCACCAAGTTTGAGTTTGATTGAAGAAAGTTCACAATTCCACCACTTCGTGTGGTATCATTATTTGGGGTTTAGCACATGCCCACAAGGTTTGGGGTGAAGGGAAGAAACTTCACAATGTAAAGTTGCTCAAATTTGGCTCTAGACAAGAATGGTTTTGGAATATTTTGGTGAACCAAATAAAGGGGGATTGAGATGAAACTTCAAAATATCATCACATATGGCATGTGTGTCTTTCTAAAATTTTCCTCGAATTTATTGAGAATACTTCTTATAGAAATATTTCAAAAGCTTTATTTAAGGAGAAAGGGTTTTGAGGGGATTTGCCCATGATTTTGAACATCATCATGTGTTGAAACTTATTTAGATGGAAAATATATGTCGAGTGAGTTTCCCTAATTTTTCTTAAATAGTTTTAAAGAATTTAATTAATTTTCCCTATAAAAGAAAATTTCTAGCCATAAGAAAAAGCATTTAAACAAAATATTAAAATAATCTATAAAAATAATATTAGGTGGTTTTGGGAAGTCATATATATAGTACGTTCCAAATATGGCCTTTTGGGAAAAAGGGTCCACCTAATTTGAGGACTTGCTTGCAAACCTCAACTCATGGGTTTTTGGAAACCTAATTTGAATAAATTTTTTTGGTCAAAATAAATTTTGATAAAAATAGTTTTAGGTACTATACACATGGTATGATCATTGGGCAAGATGTTTGGATCGAGTAAGATGAGTATGGAGAGGAGTACAACCTAGGAGTGCCAAACATAATCAACCAAACAAGCAAACAAGCAACAATTCAAAGAAGCATGCACTCAAAAGTTTTAATTGGTTCCAAATTTTGTAAATACAAGCATAGCAAAGTGATACAAACATAGGGTTTGACATCCTCCCAAGTCAGCCCTTGCTACATGTCTTCGGTGTTCGTCGAATGATCCCAAAACGATACGTAGTTGAGCTCATCAAGTCCAACGGTGGCCGAATAATCCAAGGAGGCGACGAATTTTGCCATGTTCATCTCCGCACTGCAATAAACAAAGCAAAAAACTACCAACAATCAGTAACGTCCACCAACAATGACTATTGGATACCAACAAGATGCAAGGTCGATAACTTTATCTTGTGAGCATTTCATCAAGCACTTGGCGGCTGCTACCCACGCCAGAGTAGTGATCGTAGGGGCTGCCGAAGTTGAAGCACGAGGCATCAGCCTATGAAAAGGAACCGCTTTGCACTTCTTCCTCTTCTTCTTTGTGGCTAACTCAACAAGCTCCCCCTCCACCAACGTCGGCTTTCATGCTCGCTTGGCTCCGAGAGGTCCGTCAGGAGGGCGGTTGTCTATTTTTGAAGAGGCGGTGGCCACCCCTAATGCCATTGGCATGGTTGGTGCAGGATCTTGGACGCGGTGAGTTTTATTTCACCCGAAAGTCTTCTTTGGTGTGGGCAGTGGCGTGTGGGTGAGTTTTGGCGGAGAAAAGTCAGCGGCAGACACCGGCGGGGTGAAGGAAGGGGCCTGGTTATCCATTCCGGTCGACCGGACGACGGTCATAGGTGGCGGTGGAGGGGCGTGGCAGCTTCGGTGGTGCAGGAGGTGCGAGAGGGAGTGGTGATTTACATGGCCGCGCTAGGAGTGAGTGAATTTAGGGGGGTTAGAGGGGAAATTGGGAGGTGCACTCTAAGGGAGTAAAACCAAATTTTTACTCCCTTATGGCTTTGGTTAGAAATGGCCTAAGATAGCAAGATAGTCGATCGGACATTAAGGATTGCCTTGATCTGTCAAATCTTGTGTCTATTGTTTGGTCCCTCTTTGAGAAGACGAGCCTTCATGCTTTTGAGCTCATTTTCCTCGGCCCGAAAGAACTTGCTCTCCTTCTTCAGATAATCCATCCCTCGGTCAGATGATCCCTCTGATCCTTCAACTGAAGAATCAAATGAACGAGATCAGTCCTGTCATCAATTAAGAGAATTCTCTCCTGCTGTAGAAGAGTATTGACCTATTTCAGTGCCTTGGTGGTAATACATGAGCATTAAAAATGCTGGAGGATTAGGATGTCCGCATCATAGACCTTTTCTTCAACTTGCACGGACCCTTCATGGGTGAGAATTCCTATGTATCCCATAAAGAACTATTTGAAACCATCATATGCATGTGTTTGCAATCATCATGCATGAGTTTGTCGAATAATAAGAAGAGTTCTTTCTTGGTTGGTGATGAGGATATGTACCTAGGGTAGGGTCCTAGGCCTCACCTACGTATCCTACCTAAGGGCACTATATTGGAAGACTTAATAATGTCAAGAGAGTTTCTGACTGAAGTCATCATGGCACAATAATCACTCGACAATTAAGTCACTCGGAGGATTCTCCCTCCACTCGACAGTCTCCTGTCACTCAGAAGAACCAATGACCTGTCGACACTAGAAGACTAGAAGGCACCCCAGGGAGGCCAACAGGCAGTCGTTTGACCAGTCGCTATTAGTACCATTTATTGTATACGTTATCAGTAACGTACGCTTTATTCCCACGATCAAACTCTTTGTTACCTGACGTTAATGAGGGTCAGCATACTCTATAAGAGCCTCCCCTCACCTCTGGCACAAGGGTTCGCACCTCGTGCAACACATACTTTTCACATGACAAGAGCTCCCGAGCACTAAGCCATAGGGATGTTATGTCCACGAGAGTTGCCTGAACTCATACATTTGAGTCTACACACTCGCCGTAGCTAGGACTCTGCCCTCTCCTTACATACCTATGTCTTCCACGGTTAGACTCACTCCCACGATAGTTGGCGCCCAGCATCGGGCAGGCGTCTAAACGACTTACGACGAGGTTGCATATTTTTCCACTTTGTCATGTCTTCCGATGGTGGTTTGTTCTTGGGCGACAAGATCCATCTCGGAGCACTCACATTCCTAGTCGATGATTTGACATGGCTCGAGGAGGCGCCTCTAGATGTTGAGGCACTCCTGATCCATGGGACGGCGCACTTCCGTGCAAGCTCCAGCGGAGTACTTCTGCGGCAGCCGTCGACTCCGTACGAGTCGGCCCTCCCCATTGTTCGTCGCCACAAGCTATCCGGTCGGACGCGGCTCCAACGATGGGTGAGGCATGTGGCGGCTCGTCATACTTCGTTCCTACAGATAGCGGCTATTGAGCCTACCGAGTCACTTCACGGCGTGTTTGAGTCGGCGTCAGATCAGTCTGACGTTCCTTCCGAGTGTGAGAGTTGCAATCCTGCGGCGGAGGTTCTTATGGCTAGTTCACATCATAGACCACCACCTGGCTTCAGCCACAGCAAGTGTGAGGCTGGTGGAGCGTCGAATGACCAGCAGCACCGAGATGAGGAGATCCTCCATACGCCCATCATCGGTGCGACTACTGAGGCACAGGCCTTCGAGGCTACACACATTTGTGTCAAACAGATCAAGAAGGAACTCGGCAAGCATGCTCGCCAGCGTCCCCCACTTCCCAGTCGACTCAGTGACAACTATTTCTAAGTGGTTCTCATAACAACATTGAGGCATATCACAATCTAGTTTTAAATGTTGCAACAGCGGCTAGGATTGGAGATTCCATTTAGCCATCACGTTCAGAGGCTGGTGGAGGTTTGCTCCAGATTCAGGCGTTGCTTGATGCAGCGCACCGCCAGAAGCCAGTTGTTTCTCAGTCACGCAATAGATTGCACACCAATTCACCAAAGGCAGACAAAGTTCAATCGACACATAGTCCTGGGTCACCTTTGCATCGCAGGGGTGGAGGTGATGGTTATGACAAAGATTACCCAAGTGGAAGCAGTGCAGTTATTTCTGGTTCCGAGTGTTTTAGCAGAGCCATACGTTCTACAGAGATTCCCCCCAACTTCAGATTGGCAGCTGGGATTAGCAAGTTTTTCGGCAAGTCTATAATACCCCGTTACGCCTGGCGGGATCTAGACTGGCCTCACAAACCAACACTAGTCTTTCCTGCGCACTTTGTCCCCACTCGTGCGCACCCGAGACCAACTTCCCGGTTGGTCACCCATCCTAGAATTGCTCCAAGCCAAGCACGCTTAACTTTGAAGTTCTTTTCGAATGGGCTCCCGGAAAAGAATGAATTCCTTGTTGATATGAGTAGTCTATCATTCCTATTAAGCTAGACTCTCACATACACCCCCACTCAAAGGAACCGACGTCCTCGTCGGCCCATCAGGAACGTTCCCTTTTGGCACACGTATGCGCGTCGAGTCCAGCACATGTGCCATGCTGTGTGCCATGATTGGCCACACATGCCATGCGCCACATGCCCGTGCACCTAACCCACACATGCCCGTGTAATCTCTCCAAGCTAAGCACGCTTAACTTTGGAGTTCTTTTCAAAAGGGCTGCCGAAAAAGAAGGAATTCCTTGTTGATATGAGTAGTCTATCATTCCTATTAAGCTAGGCTCTCACACCTCATCAAGTTCTATCTTCCTCCCACTCAATTCTTTCGAGAGAAACTTTTTCTCGAGAAAGGACCCAGTTTTAGCAACAAGCAATTTATGCTTGGATCTGAGATAGAAGGTTCACCCGACTGTCCTTAGGGTATTCTATGAAGATGCATTTGTCCGTTTTGGGTTCGAGCTCATTAGGTGAAAACATTTTTTTCGTGCAAGCGTCGCAGCCCTCATTGAGAAATGACAGCTTAGGTTTCTATCAAACCATAATTCACACGGTGTCATCTCAACGGATTTAGATCGTGCCCTATTTAAAGTGAATGTTGTTCTCTCTAATGCATAACCCCAAAACTATAGTAGCAAAATGATAAGAGACATCATAGCACGCACCATATCCAATAGAGCATGACTATGACGTTTCGACACACCATCACACTATGGTGTTCCAGGTGGGGTGAGTTGTGAAACAACTTTTCGCATTGTCTTATTGTATACCAAACTCGTAACTATCACGATCATATCGTAGACATTTTATCTTCCCATCACGATGATATCAAGCTTCACTCTAATTCTGCTTGAACTTTTCAAATGATTCAGACTTGTGTTTCATTAAGTAAATATACACTATATCATCTCAAATCATTAGTGAAGGTAAGAAAATAACAATATCCACCGCACGCTACAAGACTCATTGGATTGCATACATCACCAGGTATCATTTCCAATAAATCACTTGCCCGCTCGATCAAACCGGAAAACGGGGTCCTTAGTCATCTTGCCCAAGAGGCATGGTTCGCATGTCTCAACCGATTCGAAATTGAATGAGTCCAAAGATCCATCAGCATGGAGTTTCTTCATGCGATTTATACCAATATGACATTTAGCGGCAGTGCCACAAGTATGTGGTACTATCATTATTAAATTTGTATCTTTTGGTATCAATGTTATGAACATGTATATTACAACGATCAAGAATCAACAAACCATTCTCACTTGGTGCATGACCATTGAAGGTATTATTCATGTAAACAGAATAACCATTATTCTCTAACTTAAATGAATAACCATGTTGCAATAAACATGATCCAATCATGTTCATGCTTAACGCAAACACCAAATAACATTCATTTAGGTTTGTAACTAATGCGGAAGGTAGAGAGAGCGTGCGATGTCGATCACATCAACCTTGGAAACATTTCCAACATACATTGTCACCTCACTCTTAGCTAGTCTCCGTTTATTCCGTAGCTTTTATTTCGAGTTACTAACATTTAGCAACCAAACCGGTATCCTATACCCATGTGCTACTAGGAGTACTAGCAAGGTACACATCAATAACATGTATATCCAAATATACTTCTATCGACGTTGCCAACCTTCTTATCTACCAAGTATCTAGGTTTGTTCCGCTTCAGCTACCGTTCTCCTCATAATAGAAGCACTTAGTCTCGGGTCTGGGTTCAACTTTAGGTTGCTTCACTGGAGCAGCAACTGACTTGCCATCCATGAAGTTTTCGTCCCTGCCCTTGCCCTTCTTGAAACTAGTGGTTTTACTAACCATCAACACTTCATGCTCCTTCTTGATTTCTACCTTCACAGTGTCAAATATCGCGAACAGCTCAGGGATCATTATTTCCATCCCTGGCATTTTAGAGTTCATCACAAAGCTGTAGTGGCTTAGTGATAGTGACTTGGAAAACTATATCAATCACTTTCTTATCTGGAAGATCAACTCCCACTCGATTCAAGCGATTGTAGCACCTAGACAATTTGAGCACATGCTCAA
Source organism: Hordeum marinum (assembly GCA_022496015.1). Taxonomy (NCBI): domain Eukaryota; kingdom Viridiplantae; phylum Streptophyta; class Magnoliopsida; order Poales; family Poaceae; genus Hordeum; species Hordeum marinum. Next base: position 476,565,285 of record CM039678.1, read on the forward strand.
CGACTGAGCTATTCTCCTTCATCTTGCAGGCAAAGAATCTTGTTGGAGATCTCATAGATCACAACACGGGCACGAGCCTGAGATCCCAATTTCAGCTCTTAGAACATCTCATATGTTCCATGACGTTCAAAATGTTTTTGGATCCTTAATTCTAAGCTGTAAAGCATGACACACTAAACTATCAAGTAGTCATCGGAACGTGCCTGTCAGATGTTCACAACAACTACAAACAACGCTAGAGGGGGTGGCGCACCGAGCGGCGCATTAAGGACATAAGCCTTCTGTGCAGCAATGAGGACAATCCTCAGATCACGGACTTAGTCCGCAATATTGCTACCATCATCTTTCAACTCTATTTCTCTAGGAACATATAAAAATACAAGGGAGCTATAGCGTGAGCTAGTAATCTACAACATAATTTGCAAAGACATGACTCATTATGTTCATGATAATGAGTTTAATTAAACATATTACTTAAGAACTCACTCAAAATGACATCCCTCCGGTCATTCGAGTGATACATGATCCAAATTCACCAACTGAAGATCATCACGTGAGTTGAGGTGGTTTCAATGGTGAAAATCATCATGTTGATCATATCTACTATATGACTCATGTTTGACCTTTTGGTCTCTTGTGTTTCGAGGCCATGTCTGTACATGCTAGGCTCGCCAAGTTTAACCCGAGTGTTGTGCATGTGCAACACTGGCTTCAACCCGTTGTATGTGAACATAGAGTCTATCACACCCCATCATCACGTGGTGTCTCGACACGACGAACTTTCGCAACTTAGCACACTCGGGGAGAACACAATTTATCTTGAAATTTAAGTGAGGGATCACCTTATAATGCTACCGTCGTCCTAAGCAAAACAAGGTGCATCAAAGTATTAACATCACATGCAAATCATAAGTGACAGGATATGGCCATGAACTTGTGCTTTTGATCTCCATCCTTAAAGCACTGGCATTATCTCCATCGTCACTCGCATAACACCATAATCTCCATCATCATGATCTCCAACATTGTGTTGCCATCGGGGTTGTCGCGCCCACCATGCTACCTTTTAGTGATAAACTAAAGCATTACATAGCGCTTAATGATTGACACGCAGGTCATACAATAATTAAGGACAACCCTATGGCTCCTGCCGGTTGCCATACTCATCGACATGCAAGTCGTGATATTCTATACAACACATTATCATCTCATACATCACATATATCTCATCATGTAATTGGCCATATCACATCACAACATACCCTGCAAAAACAAGTTGGAAGTCCTCTAATTGTTGTTGCAAGTTTTACGTGGATGCTATGGGTATTTAGCAAGAACAATTCTCACCTACGCAAAACCACAACGGTGATACATAAATTGCTTTTCAACCTTCTCAAGGACCGCCTTTGTCGAATCGGATCCAGCTAAAGTAGGAGAAACAGACACCCGCCAGCCATCTTTGTGCAATGAAGTTACATGTCAGTCGATGGAACCGGTCTCTCGTAAGCGTACGAGTAAGGTTGGTCCAGGCCACTTCATCCCACAATACCGCTGAACTAAAACATGACCAAGGGAGGAAGCAATCTAAGCATCAGCGCCCACAAACTCTTTGTGTTCTACTCGAGATCTCGTCTACACATAGACCTAGCTCATGATGCCACTGTTGGGGAACGTTGGATGGGAAACAAAAAATTTCCTACGCACACGCAAGATCTATCCATTGTAATGAGCATCTACGAGAGGGAGAGTGGATCTACATACCCTTGTAGATCGCTAAACGGGAAGCGTTAAGAAACACGGTTGATGTAGTCGAACGTCTTCGCGGTCCAAATCGCCGAGCGTCCCGCGATCCCATCCCGATCCATCTCACGATCCAATCACAATCCATCCCGCTTTTTCATCACGATCCGTCCCGCGATCCAATCACGAATCGTCTCGCGATCTTGATTACGGTCCTTCCGATCTAGCGCCAAACGAACGACACCTCCGCGTTCAGCACACGTACGGATCGATGATGATCTCCACCTTCTTGATCCAGAAAGAGGGAGAGGAGAGGTAGATGGGTTCTCTGGCAGCGCGACGGTGTTGCAGCGATGGTGGTGGAGCTATTAGGAGTAGGATTCCTCCTTTCCACATGGAAACTCTTTCCACCTCTCCACCTTTGGATTTATTCCTTCTCAAACCACTCCAGCCGGATGGGCCCTTAGAGGAGGCTTAGGCCAGCCCACCAAGGTCTGGTTTACCTCCTTCCACAGCCGATGTAGCCTCTTGGGTCGAGACACCCCTCCCGATGGTCCCCCGGTACCCTCCCGGCACTCCCGGTACACTACGATGAGCCCGAAACTTATCCGGTGCCAAAACAGGACTTCCTATATATCAATCTTTACCTCTGAACCATTCCGGAGCTCCTTGTGACGTCCGTGATCTCATCCAGGACTCCGAACAACCTTCAGTCACCACCATACATAACTCTGTACTACCGAAACGTCACCGAACCTTAAGTGTGCACACCCTGCGGGTTCGAGAACTATGTAGACATGACCGAGACACCTCTACGGTCAATAGCCAATAGCGGGACTTAGATTCCCATATTGGTTCCTACATATTATATGAAGATCTTTATCGGTCGAACCTCTATGTCAAGGATTCAATTAATCCTGTACGTTGTTCCCTTTGTTCTTGGTATGTTACTTGCCCGAGATTCGATCATCGGCATCTCCATACCTAGTTCAACCTCATTACCAGCAAGTCTCTTTACTCATTCTATAATACAAGATCTCCTGGCTAACACTTAGCCACATTGCTTGCAAGGCTTATTGTGATGTTGTATTACCGAGTGGGCCCTGAGATACCTCTCCCTCACACGGGGTACCAAATCCCAGTCTTGATCCATGACAACCCGACACACACCCTCGGAGATACCTTTAGAGCACCTTTATAGTCACCTAGTTATGTTGTAACGTTTGATACACACAAGGTACTACTCCGGTGTCAGTGAGTTGCATGATCTCATGGTCATAGGAACAAATACTTGACATTCAGAAAACAGTAGCAATAAACTGACACGATCATATGTTATGTTTGTAGTTTGGGTCTTGTCCATCACATCATTCTCCTAATGATGTGATCCCATTATCAAATGACATCTCATGTCCATGACTAGGAAACCATAGCGATCTTCGATCAATGAGCCAGTCTATTAGAGGCATACTAGGGACATGGTGTTGTCTATGTATCCACACATGTATCTGAGTTTCCGATTAATACAATTATAGCATGGATAATAAATGATTATCATGAACAAGGAAATATGATAATAACCAATTTATTATTGCCTCTAGGGCAAATTTCCACAAGATACGTAGAATAGAAAAAAATATTATACGTTGAAGCAAAAGAAGCAGAAATCATGCTTAATTACGAAAAAAGACTTGTCGTTGTGAATTACTCTATCCACTTCGAAGGTCTCATCCAGCATGATGCTAAAGCGCCTACCATCAACTAGGAAAGGCCTGTCACACAGGCCGCACTCGTCTTCGCAGTATTCGCACATAGCGAATTCCCTTTCGTCATCAGACATTTCCTATGTTCATAGTTGAAACATTTAAAATCGATCGAGGGAGACTACGAGAAAACTGATCAACACATAGATCACTATTACTCAATATGCAACGGGTTGACTTTAGGTCTGTCGAGTCTTTCCTTCCTAAACTCTCATCTCACGTATATGGTGGGCACTCCCTCTGATATTGCAACCGTCGGTGATGGTGGCTCCTCCATTCGTCCCAGAGTGCATTACACCAAAATGTCTAGCACACTGGAACGAAGGAGAAGCGACCCCCACGACAACAGTCGGGATTCTTCCTCTCTCATATATATATATATATATATATGGTGGACACTCTCCCTCACTAGACACACAAGGAGCCGAAACAGACCTAAAGTCAACCCATTTCACATATCGAGCAATGACATAGAAAAATTCCCTATGATTTACCGGAATGACTTGCAAATCACAAATACATTTATAATGAACTCGAATATAATATCACCAATACATCATCCCGAATAATCCAGTTCAAGAATTACGACACACTTTGGATCCTAATGCGTGTGTGACTTTCAGTCCATCGAGGCTTTCCTTCAATAACTCTCATATCTCATGGTGTGTTGGTGCGCTCTCTCTCGCACTGATATGGTGGTGTATATATGTTGGTTGGCGCTCTCTCACAAGAATAGTTCGACCGCCGGTGATGGATGCCCCCCCCTCTTCTCTTCTTGCGCAATATATCGACGATTATATCACAAAGAAGAGAAAAAAGAGGAAGCGCCCCCGACGACAACAGTCGGGATTCCTCCATCAAGAATACACATGAAAGTAACACAAGGAGCAACGACAGACCGAAAGTCACACACGCATTATACCGATAAAATATCACAAACACATTAAGATTTACAATGAACTCGAATATAATATCACTAATACATCATCGCAAATAATCCAGTTAATGCATCATCAAATATTAACTAATACATCTCGAATATTATCATATAAGATCACTAATACAGATCGAATATCCTAGAATCCAAACTGGAGGACGGTGAAATCGGTTCACTAGCAGTCTCTGAGTCGCTGGCGGTGGACACCCAAAGATAAGGAACTATCATGGGATCATAACTCAGGTGAGATCCCTAAAGGATCTGCCAGGTATTGTCGAACCGGGCGTCCAACGCTGCCATGTACCGACGGACGTGCTCGTCCTTCTCCCTGACATGGCGACGTACCACCTCCGTGGGGGCTCGCTCCCTCCGCATTGAAAGTGGCCTACATGACCGCCACCATAGAAGGCCCGGGTCGACGACGAGACCTAGATTAATTCTTCACCAACCTCCAAGCCCGGGAAGGTAGCACCTCCCAATGTGAGCTCGGCAAAGCCCAGTCCCGGACATGGCGCCTATCAAGGAGGCTCTCACGGACTACTCGACGACGAGTATGCGGGCCGGGCATCGTCGACGTCGAGACACATTCCTATGAGAACATTTTCTTATCGTTCAATCACTAATTTTTCATCAAACCCAAAAAAATCTGTAATCTAACATACACATACTAATTTTTCCTAAGACTCCTAATAATTAAATAAAATATAAAACAACTAAAACATAAACATCCATCACATAAACATAAACATAAACATAAACATAAACATAAACATAAACATAAACATAAACATAAACATAAACATTCATCACATAAACATAAACATAAACATAAACATTCATTAAATAAAATATAAATCCACATAGCAAGGGCGGCGGCGGCTCACTGCGGGGGTGGCAGCGGCGACGCGGACGCGACAAGGCAGCAACGCAGAGGCGACGAGGCGGCGACAGGGGCGGGGCGGTGACAGAGAGGCGACGGCAACGGGGGCGGTGGGGGGGGCGACGGGGGAGGGGAGGCGAAGGCGGCGACGGGGGCGGCAGCGGGGGCGAGGGGGCGAGGGGGACGGCGGCCGGCAGCGGCGGCGACATTGACGGCGATGGAGAGCGCGCGAGATTCGAGCAACCTGACAGCGTGGGTGGGGATCTGGCCTTCAGGGCAGAGAATGGGTCGAAAACTGCTAAGTGTTTGCTTATATACAGGGAGCATTGGTCCCGGTTCGTGGCACTAACCGGGACCAATGGCCACCTTTGGTCCTGGTTGGTGCCACCAACCGGGACCAAAGCCCTGTTTTCAGGAGCCAAAAGGGCGGGAAACAGGGACCTTTGGTCCCGGTTGGTGGCACCAACCGAGACCAAAGGGGGGCATTGGTCCCGGTTAGTGCCACCAACCGGGACCAATGGTCCCTTTTCGTCAGCCGGCGGGAAACAGGAACTTTTGTACCGGTTGGTGCCACCAACCGGGACCAAAGGTTGGTATTAGTCCCGGTTGGTTCCACCAACCGGGACGAAAGGTTGGTGCTGCCCAGGGACATATGTTTAGTCCCACCTCGCTAGCTGAGAGGGCTCAAGAGTGGTTTATAAGCGCTGCTGCGCCAACCCTCTCGAGCTCCTCTCAACTGCAGGCTTATGGGCCTAACCGCACACTCCTCTGCCTCTGGGCATACTTGTCCTTCTGCGGGCCTGAATCCTCGCCCAACTAGTTGTTGGGTTTCCAGTCGTATTTAGGCCGTGGTGGCCCAGTAGGCGGCATTTTTTTCCAGTTTTTTTTGTTTTGGCTTTATTTAATTTCTTTTGTTTCTACTTATAGTTTTTCAGTGATTCTTTTTGCTTTTAGGTCATAAAAATTATAAACTTTCTGTTAGTGCCATTAGTTGTCAAATCTAAATAGTTTAAATTTGAATTCTTTGAAATTTGTGTGAATTACTAGTTTGTGAATAAATTTACTATAAAAATATATTTTTGAGTGATTCTTTTTCCCTTCTATTTAATATTACTTTGTTTTAACATTATATTCAATTTGGTAATTTTTAGGTGATTTTAAATGGTTGTTTAAATCACAAGCAGATTTTGTTATTTTAGTTTGCTATTAAAGTTTCTAACAAAAACTTTCTTTACAAAAATTCTTTTTGCTATTGAAGAATATTATAGTTCATAAAATAATATTTAAATTTATTATTTTTGGTTCATTGTTTTTTCTATTAGGGTTTCATAAAAGTTTTTTAGTTGATTCTTTTTGCTATTAGTTCATTCTTTGAGCTAAATGACCATGAAATTGAAAAGCACTTCAAATGTTGAGAGAGTTACGGAAAAATCTGCATGCACTTCGTGTACAAAACGGACGGTCTCTTTCGAAGTATCAGGGTTTCGGACGGAAACTCATCTATTACAAACGGCATTTCATCTTCTTGAACTTATTTGAACTCCAGAATTCTTGTGTGTTCAAAATGCACCATTAAAAGCCACATCATCAATTTTCAACCCTTTCTGACTTCATTTGTTATTTTCATGCAGTTATTGATTTTTTTGAGCTAAATGACCCTGAAATTGAAAAGCACTACAAATGAACTCTGCAAAGGTTGAAAGTTGGCATGGCCTCATCATTTCACCCACATAGCATGTGCTAAAAAGTTGAGAGGGTACGACAAAAGCTGTATGCAATTCTTGTACAAAACGGACAGTCTCTTTCGAAGTATCAGGGTTTCGGACGGAAACTCATCTATTACAAAAGGCATTTCATTTTCTTGAACTTATTTGAACTCCAGAATTTTTGTGTGTTCAAAATGCACCATTCAAAGCCACATCATCAATTTTCAACCCTTTCCGACTTCATTTGTTATTTTTCATGTAGTTATTGATTTTTCTGAGCTAAATGACACTGAAATTGGAAAGCACTACAAATGAACTCTGAGAAGGTTGAAAGTTGGCATGTTATCATCAATTCACCAACATAGCATGTGCTAAAAAGTTGAGAGGGTTACGGCAAAATTTGGATGCACCTCGTGTACAAAATAGGCAGTCTCTTTCGAAGTATCAGGGTTTCGGACGGAAACTCATCTGTTACAAAATGCATTTTATTTCTTCACATGTATTTGCAGTGATATTCTATATCAAAGGCATCATCATAATAGTTGCGGAGAGAAAGTCTTCCCTTTTTCTTCCCTTTGTGTCCTTTGCTTATTGCGTCGTAACCATGGATAATTTTCATTGTTTAACAGGGTTCTTGGGTCAGCCTTAACTTTGAAGGGAGGAATTTCCTGAAACTTTTCATAATCTTCAGACATGTCTGTCTGGCCCTCCAATCCCACGATGTCCCTTTTGCCTGAAAGAACTATGTGACGCTGTAACATCCCAAAATTTCATTTTGGAATGTTATGATTATAGCTATGCATCTAGCAGCATCATTGCTTGAATGTATGTGTTTGTTGAAATGTCTCTTCTGGATTTCAGAAAGCTCTTTCTACTTTTCCCTAAGTTGCTTTCACCTATTTGAAATTTTTGTTAAAAGTTCAAATAAGAGAGGAGGAACATGACACTCCACACCAGGGACTAATTGGTGATATATTTGAACAATAATAACCAGGAGTTATTTTGAAAATATTTGCAAAAAGGATTTAAAAACAATTAGGCAATTTCTGAAAATATTATTTTTCTTCAAAGTGTTCAAATGACAGAATAGAAATGTTCATTAAATAAAATTTATTATTCTGTTAATTTTGATATACAATACTCCTATATTTAGAGAACATTTGAATACTTCAAAGGCTTTTGAAACGCTCTGGAAAAACATTAAACAGAAACCGGTAACGGTTACTGTATTAAACGGGCCGGCCCACGGGCAGTTACTCGCGAATGGATTAAAAGCTGGCCGACCGACGCGCATTCAACGCGCTCTCGCTCGCTGACACTGGGCCCCACCCCGACCGACCGTTAGCCCGAACGGTCATCTTCTCCCTCCCCCGCGCGCGCCGGACTCGACGCTGGTCGTTTCCTCCCCTCGCCGGATCTCTCTCCTCTCTTAACTCCCCGCACCCCCGAGCACTTATATAAGAGCCCCACAGCCCCGCCTTTCATTTTCCCCCCGAGCCCCCTCTGTCCCTCGCCGGAAGACCGCGCAATTGCTCGCCGGAGCTCCCACCCCCACCGGACCTCCCGTCGACCGTAGCCACCGATTCCGTCCACCTCTCGCCCAACCGACCTCACCAATCCACTCCAGAGAACCGTCGCCGTCGCCCGGACCACTTCCCCGTCTTCCCCGACCACCGGAGCACCTCGTCGTCGCATTCGCTGCTTCCGGACTCGCCGGAGACCCCGACGCCGGCGACTTCTACTCTGTGAGCATCCCCACTCGTTCGATCTGGAATCGACGTTCCAGATTAGATCGGATTTAATCCGAACCGGTATCCTCTACCAATCGGTCGCCCGCTCGAAACTACCTAACGCACGCGCCAGCCAGCCAGTAGAATCGCGCCACGTCACCCCTGACCGTCCGTTAGATTTAGTCTCTTTTCTCTTATTTCTTTTAGTAAACAGAACCTATTCTAAATTTGTTTTAGCTATATCTTTTAATCTATTTAGTGTTTTGAGTTGATTCTTTTTGCAATAGCTCACATTTTTCATGTAGTTTCACCCTGTACTTTTAAATTTCAAATTTGAACTATAAAATGTGAATTTAATCAAATTTGCTCAAAATCTTTAAATCTGAATAACTACAGTTTAAAAATAGATTTTGATATGATTCTTTTTGCTACTGTTTGATATTGGTTAGGACTATCTCCATGTTTAGTTTGAGGATTTTTTTAGGTTTAATTTGATTAATGTTTTAACCAATAACAGAATCTGCTTAGTATTATAATATAGATTTATAAACTCAATTTTAATTAGTTTGTTTTAGAATTTGGTTTTATTTGTTTATTAGGTTCTGTTAGTAAACATTTAGTGTTTTCACTTACTGTAAATAAAATTATAAATTGCTTAGTTTAATTTTATTTAACATAGGAATCACAATTTCTTTTCAAATAAGCTTAATTTGACTAAAACAACTAACTAGTAATAGTTTAGTTTTTCATTCTTTTGTTAATATAACTATAGTTGATTCATATAGTGTTTATCACAAACTTGTATAAACTTTACTAACCTTTTCCCAACAAACTTAAATTGATTTTATTCTGTTTATTAATAAAATATTCTATTGTTCCCTTGCTGACAACAACTGTTTTGTTATTACAAAATAGTTTTATTATGATAGTAGTGTTTTATCAATCACCTCCTAGTAAACAAAACTTTGTGTGTTTTCTTACTTGAGATTTGTGCATTGTTTCGTCTTGATTGTTTACTAGTTCTTGGTTGATGTTTGTGAGTTACAATATTTTGTTGTATGCTTATTGAGTGCTTGTTTGCTTCGTTAGATTATCCGGAGTGCGAAGCTTGTTACTTAGAGTCACTCACGTACGAAGATCATCAATCAGGCAAGTCACTTTGACCATGTTTACCCATGTTTTATATGCATTAGTTCTACCATCTCCCCAATTGCATGCAAGATAGGTTAGTTGGAAACTTGGGTACATTGTAGTAGTATCATGTGGTAGGTACCCCCCCTCAACCTCTTTGACACATTGGCCCCGGGAAACGTTGTTTTACCTTTTGCTATGCTATTAGTAGACGGGGTTGGTTGTGTGATTCATGAGAGTTGAGAGAGTTAATAATTTCAAGACCTACATAATGATCAAGATTTAAGACTCCGAGTTTTCAACATACCTCTAGGTGGATGATGGTTGAACGGCACCCTGGAGAAACCAGTGGATTTGCCTAGGTGATGCTGGAGATGGCCAATATTCACGCGGAAAGGTCCACCCAGGCACAAAGAGATGGATGGATGCTTTAAAACCCAAGGCTTACCTGCACAGCCACAAGTCATTATGGGCTCTGGCTTGGTTGGATATCGTGGTGACCCTGGACAGGTGGTGCTACGAGAGGTAGAAGAACGGTAGGAAAGGATGGGCACCGACAGAGTCGCAGGGAAACCCTTTGGAAGACCATGTTTTGGTCATCCGTTTCTCAAACACCCTGACGTGCGAGAAATCAAACGGAGGCGACCAAATCTTGTGGGGAACGTGTGCAAAACTCTGTAGAGTACTCAAACCTAATCGATTAGCCGTGTCCACGGTCATGGACGACTTGAGCCAAAGGAATTGAAACTTTCGGAACTCTCAACACAATTAATTTGATGATGTGGGTATTTAATAATTTGGGAATGAGAAATGGTTGGTGGAACCATCTCATTAATCAACCAACTTAGTAATATTTTGCTTAGCCCCTCCCTTGATGTAGGAAAAACTTGGCTTTACGCAAAAACTTACCACCCCACCTGCCATATATGCATGTAGACTAGATGATTATCTTTTCACCCTTCTCTTGTGACTTTGCCGGCATATTCCATATGCTGACCTACACGGCTGCAACGTATCATGTTGCAGAGTACTTTTCCGACCAGGAGTGAGGACACGTTCTATGCTCAGTGAGATGCCCTTGGAGTCAGATGTACTCACCTACCTTCGACGCTTCCGCAAGACTTCGTTATTCTCATGAGTTGGCCTTCGGCCACTTTATTGTAATCTTTATTGTAATAAAGGACTCGATATGAGATTTTGATTAATACAATGTTGTGTGATTTCCCTTTGATATATACATTGATGTACCGTGTGTGTACCAGCATGATCTTGGGATGGTACGGAAACACCGGAGACTTGACCTTTTAGGTCGGGTCGCTACAGACGCTTTGGCTCATCGTATGATGTATTAGCTTCCTTATCTTTTCTTTTTCTCGGTTTGGTAGACTTGTCTTTAACATAGAAAACCTGCGCCACATCATTGGCTAGGACGAATGGTTTGTCTATGTACCCAAGATTGTTGAGATCCACTGTTGTCATTCCATAATGCGGGTCTACCTGTACCCCGCCTCTTGTAAGGTTGACCCATTTGCATGGAAACAAAGGGACCTTCAAATCATGTCCATAGTCAAGTTCCCATATCTCCTCTATGTAACCATAATATGTGTCGACCTTCCCATTGGTCGTTGTTGCATCAAAGCAGACATCGTTGTTTTGGTTGGTGCTCCTTTGATCTTGGGCGATCGTGTGAAATGTATTCCCATTTATCTCGTACCCTTTGTAAGTCAATATAGTCAAAGATGGTCTCCTGGCCAACGAGTACAGCTCATCAGAAATAGTGTTGTCACACCTAAGACGTGTTTGCAACCAACTGCCGAAAGTCTTGATGTGTTCACATGTAATCCAGTCGTCACACTGCTCTAGGTGTTTGGAGCGCAGAATATTCTTGCGTTCATTGACATATGGGGTGACCAAGTTAGAATCCTGTAGAACTATGTAGTGTGCTTCATACTGAGAAGGCAGTCAAAGAAGATTTCCTTCTCTTCTTTGGTAAGAGTGTAGCTGGCAGGACCTTCATACTGCTTTGGAGGCATGCCATCTTTTTCGTGAACACGTTGCTGGTCCTCTCGTGCCTCCGGTGTATCTTTTGTCTTCCCATACACGCCCAAGAAGCCTAGTAGGTTCACGCAAAGATTCTTTGTCATGTGCATCACATCGATTGCAGAGCAGACCTCTAGGTCTTTCCAGTAGGGTAGGTCCCAATATATAGATTTCTTCTTCCACATGGGTGCGCGTCCCTCAGCGTCATTCGGAACAGATAGTCCGTCGGGACCCTTTCCAAAGATTACCTGTAAATCATTGACCATAGCAAGTATGTGATCACCGGTACAGATGGCGGGCGTCTTCCGGTGATCTACCTCGCCTTTGAAATGCTTGCCTTTCTTTCGACATTGATGGTTGGTCGGAAGAAATCGACGATGCCCCAGGTACACATTCTTCCTGCAATTGTCCAGGTATATCCTTTCGGTGTCATCTAAAAAGTGCGTGCATGCGTGTTATCCCTTGTTTGTCTGTCCTGAAAGGTTACCGAGAGCAGGACAATTATTGATGGTTACAAACAGCAACACATGCAGGTCAAAATCCTCCTGTTTGTGCTCATCCCACAAGCGTACACCGTTTCCATTCCACAGTTGTAAAAGTTCTTTAACTAATGGCCTTAGGTACACATCAATGTCGTTGTAGGGTTGCTTAGGGTCTTGGATGAGAACTGGCATCATAATGAACTTCCGCTTCATGCACAGCCAAGGAGGAAGGTTATAGATACATAGAGTCACGGACGAGGTGCTGTGATTGCTGCTCTGTTACCCTAAAGGATTAATGCCATCTGTGCTTAAACCAAACCATACGTTCCTTCCGTCACCTGAAAACTACTTATAGTACTTTCTCTCGATATTTCTCCACTGCGACCCGTCAGCGGGTGCTCTCAACTTCACGTCTTTCTTAGGGTCCTCTCTGTGCCATCGCATATTCTTGGCATGCCCTTTGTTTCTAAACAGACGTTTCAATCGTGGTATTATAGGAGGATACCACATCACCTTCACAGCAACCCTCTTCCTAGGGCCCTCGTCCTGAACATCACAAGGGTCATCGCGTCTGATCTTATAGCACAATGCACTGCATACCGGGCATGTGTTCAGTTCCTCGTACTCACTGCGATACATGAGGCAGTCCTTAGGGCATGCATGTATCTTCTGCACCTCCAATCCTAGAGGGCATCCAACCTTATTTGTTGCGTACATACTGTTGAGCAATTCGTTATCCTTTGGAAGCTTCTTCTTCAATATTTTCAGTAGCTTATCAAATCCTTTGTCAGGTACACCATTCTCTGCCTTCCACTGTAGCAATTCCAGTGTGGTACCGAGCTTTGTGTTGCCATATTCGCAGTTGGGGTACAAACCTTTTTTGTGATCCTCTAACATGCAATCGAACTTCAGCTTGTCCTTTCCACTTTCGCATTGTCTCTTTGCATCAAAAATGACCCGGCAAAGATCATCATCGGGCACATCGCCTGGTTCCTCTTGATCTTCAACTTCCCTGGTTGCACAATCACCGTATTCAGGGGGCGCATAGTTGTCATCATCCTCTTCTTCTTCGCCATCTTCCATCACAACCCCTATTTCTCCGTGCTTGGTCCAAACATTATAGTGTGGCATGAAACCCTTCACAAACAGGTGGATGTGAAGGATTTTCTGGTCAGAGTAAGACTTCAAATTCCCACATGTAGGGCATGTACAACACATAAAACCAATCTGCTTCTTTGCCTCGGCCACTTCGAGAAAATGATGCACCCCTTAATGTACTCGTCGGTGCGTCTGTTACCGTACATCCATTGTCGGTTCATCTACGTGCATTATATATAATTAAGTGTGTCAAAAATCATTACAGAACAACAGGAATACAGAAGTGACCAAATTAATAGAAGTTCATCATCACATTAAAACCAAACAATGGCACTATGTAATAACAAACAATAATTAAAGTAAGAAAATCATACGAGTAAGTATATTTTCTTTTAGAAAGAAGAAAAGATCAAGAGGCTCACCACGCGTGGGCGATCGACGGCGGTTTCAGGACGGGGACAGGACAGGACGGACCGCCAAACCTAGACCAATCTTGACGAAAATGGAGTTTGGACAAGGAGCTTCGAGAGGAGAAAGATTAAGTGTGGATCGGGCATTTCATCGAACACCTCATGTGCATAGGAGGTGAGCTAGAGCACCACAAAGATCTAACACTCTTTCCTGGAAAAAGAGAGCACTCCATGGCTCTGCCAGCGGCAGGCGACGGTTTATATAGGCAGATCATTGGTCCCAGTTCGTGGCTGGAACCGGGACAATAGGTCTCCCTTTTGTCCCGGTTCCAGCCACGAACCAGGACCAATGGTCATGGGCCAGGAGCGGGGCGCATTGGTCCCGGTTCCTGCCTGGAACCGGGACCAAAGGGGCCAGACAAACTGGGACCAATGGCCCACGTGGCCTGGCCGGCCCCCTGGGCTCACGAACCGGGACGGTTGCCACCTTTGGTCCCGATTCACGAGCGAACCGGGATTAATGGGATTAGAAGGCCCAAACCAATGCCCTTTTTTCTACTAGTGTAGGAAAAGTGGTTGAAATTGTCATTGATCAAAGCTTTGCACTATTATAGCATTCACACTTTATAAATTATTTCTGTTGATCTTCACTTATATCTGTTCCAGAGTAGTTTGATGTTTACTCTTGTGCTTCACTTATATCCTATGAGTAAATCGTGTATCAATGAAATATCATAAATATGAAATTCTCAATGTGCTTTGTGCTTATTAGTAGCTTCATATCTAGTTTAGAAAGCAAATTCTATTGAAGTTTGAGAATCACAAACTTGGTCATACAAGCAATTCGTGAATGATTAGTATACGGAAGAGAACTTCCACATACAGATATGTTATCTTGGACACCTTCTATCATAGGGAATACCAAATAATTATTTTCAAACTTGAGCAAATTAGTTGAAGTTGGACAAGGAAGACAACATAATGAGTTATGTTTGTGTATATTTGCATAGAAGTTATATTGTTATAGATCCTCCAACATGTGGTGCTTGTTTAGAACCTTTTGCTAGCCACAAACTCATACTAAGTAGAGATACTAATTGTGCATCCAAAAACTCTTAAACCTAGTTTCTTGCCATGAGAGTCCATCATATCTACATATATGCGGTATTACCTTGCCGTTCCAAGTAAATTTGCATGTGCCACCTCTAAAATTTCAAATGAATATCTGTTTTGTTTGCCTGGACCGCTCACGGAACGACAGGGGGCGGTCAGTATCTTCCATGGGAAGTGGGTTATTCTCATGATGAGTGTTTATTCGTTCATCCTTGCACGAGACGCCAGTAATAGGGATTCCTAGTCTGAAAATAAAAAATGCAAATAAGTAAACAAAACTCCCCCAGGAATGTTGTTGGTATGGACGGTACCCGTGGATTCGGCTAGTTGTGGAGTGTGTTTGTTGGTGGAGGGGGAGTAAAACTTTACTTCTAATACTTGGGAACCGCCGCTAATGTGTTTAACATGGAAGATATTTATAACTCCTGGTCATAACATTGACGCGAAGGGTGCACCTCCCAAAATTATATTCATCTCTATTTTAAACAATGATCTCTAACACATATGATTTCCTCTACGAAGAGACAATCTATTTACTTTCATGGTATTTACTTTTTATGTTGAGTCAACTTCTTATTCCAACCTACTTGCATTAGTTGGCAAGCATCATGTGGTGGGAAAGATCTAGGCACATATGTGCAGTCAAATATAATTGATCATGACTTATTATTGTTGACAATTATCTCTATAATAAATTAGTTGGGAGGCGAAACATTAAGCCCCTATATTTCTTTGTGTTCGATGGATTCCATTTGTTCCAAAAATAGGCTTTGAGTAATAGAAATCATAGAAGACTATATGATGATTCAGTATGTGGAGCTCTTACTTAGACTATGTTGAAAATAAGTTGAATTGCAATTGTTTGGTGACTAAGAACATAGGTTGTCAAGTTCCAAGAGAATTCATTGTTTGAACCATAACATGTGAATTGGTTTCTACTTTATCATGATGAGCTATATGAGAAAGAGTTCCTGTTATGATGCTAGGAAAAGTGGTTGAAATTATCATTCGTAAAACTTACGCACTATGCTAGCATTCACAATTCATAAATTATTTCTTTTATCTTTTACCTACTCGAGGATGAGTGGGAATGAAGCTTGGGGATGCTGATACGTCTCCAAAGTATCAATCATTTATGAAGTATTCATGCCATATTCACCTATGATTACAATACTTTTATATGGTTTTGACGCACTTTATATGATTTATTTAGAACTAACCCGGACTGATGTTGTTTTCAGCAGAACTACCGTGGTGGTGTTTTTTGTGTAGAAAATAAAATTTTGTCGGAAGCACCCGAAACTTTTTGATGATTTTTTTGGAACAAAAGAGGCATCCAATGCCTTGTGGGAGGGCCAGAAGAGTCACAAGGTGGCCACCCTCCACCAGGGCATGTCGGGCCACCAAACGGTGCCGTACTGGAGGGTGCTCACCTCGTAGCCCCTCTCCGTGTGAAACCAACACCAAAATTTCCTAGAAATATAGAATCCATCAAAAATAACCCTAGACTCCTCGTTCCACCGCCGCAAGGTCTATGTATCAAAGAAAAACCAAACTCGTGAGAAAACAGTACACCGCCAGAGAGGATAGGTCATCTTCGGTGGCCATCTTCATCATCCCGACGGAGTCCATGATGAGGAGAGGGTAGTCCACCCTCTCGACTGACAGTTTGTACAAGTAGATATGTGTTCAATCTCTCTCTCTCTCTCTCTCTCGTGTTCTTGAGATGGCATGATCTTGATGTATCACGGGCTTTGTTAATATAGTTGGACAACATGGTGTTTTCCCCTCTCTATCTTGTTGTGGTGAATTGAGTTTTCCCTTTGAGATTTCATTATGTGGGAATGAATATTGGATTCTAGAACACTTTATATATGTCTTGTTGGGGTATTCAAGTGATTCACTTTGATCTTTTCTTGCTATTGAACTTGCGAATTCCCGTGGTGACAGTGAGGTAATCAATGCATAGGGGTTGAAACAAGTTCTTGTCCTAGCTTCTCCGGTAGAAATCTTGGGGAACTCTTTGAGGTTCTTGGAGTTGGATTAAGTAATATGAATCTAAAATTGTTTCATGTGTATCGTATAATTCACTCATGGATACTTGTGGTGACATTAGAGTGTCTAGGTGACATTAGAGTTGGTTGATGCGTATCATATGGTGTTATTCTAGTACGAACTCTTAGATAGATCGATCGGAAAGGATAAGCTCATTATTTCAGTACAAACTCTTGGATTGATTGACCGGAAAGGATAACTTGGTTATTTTAGTACGAACTCTTGGATAGATTGATTGGAAAGGATAACTTCAAGGTGATTTCGTACCCTACAAACAATTTATTCTTATGCTCTCCACTAGATAAGAACTTTGGAGTGATTATTCATTGCATGTTGAGGGATGGTTATGTGATCCAATTATATTAGCATTGTTGAGAGATTGCACTAGCAAAACTACGGGCCGTGGGCCTTATTTCAAGCATTGCAATACCGCTTGTGCTCACTTTTCTATGGGCCTTAGCTTGCTACCTTGCTGTTTTTATATTTCCAAATTAGAAAAATCAATATCTACTATCATTACTACACTTGTATCACCATCTCGTCAACGAACTAGTCCACCTATACAATTTTCCATTGTATTGGGTGTGTTGGGGACACAAGAGAATTATTGTATTTGGTTGCAATGTTGCTTTAGAGAGACCATCTTCATCCTACATCTCCCATGAATTGATAAACCTTAGGTCATCCACTTGAGGGAAAAATTCTACTGTCCTACAAAACACTGCGCTTGGAGGCCTAACACGAGTCTACAAGAATAAAGCTGCATAGTAGACAACAACGGCGAGGGGTTGGATGTGAGAAAGGAAGTAGAGAGGCGTCCGGGCTCGATGGTGAGTCTGGGGAGCAAGGGCGGCGGATGGCTTGGGCTCGGGCGTGGGAAAGGCGGGAGGGAGGTGAGACGAGGGAGGAGAAGGAATGGTTTGTTTGGTTTGGTGCAAAAAGTGGTGGGGTCGTGCAACCAAGACCTATGCGGCCGACGCGGCCGCCCTCATATACGCACCATATTTGGTTTGGATATGAGGGATGTCGGTCAGCCTGGGCGTTTGAGGCTCATTTAAGGAGCTTCTGTTGATCAAGGTGATCGGGACGTCCGCCTGGATGTTTGACGTCGGTTTGGGGCCCCCAGTTGTAGAGACTCTAATACTTCCAAATAACTCTCTTGCCTCTTAGGTCAATGGATCCTAGTTTTGGAATGGAATTCAAAAATGCAAGGATATTTTCAACCTGGGCTCACAATTCATGGTCGATTATGGGACCGACACCAAGTTTTTGTTGTAAAGTTGCTTGTCCGCCACACTATTGTATGCAATTTACCGGGAGCTCTACACGCTAATGGAACTTCACTCTGCACTGAGTTTTTAGTTCTTCACGAAAAGCTAAAACACAGGCACTCGACAAACTAATGTAAGTCGAGAGTCTTACTTGGCAACAAATGCAACACGGCAGACCCAACAACGTAAAAAACACACTCTACAAAAAGAAGATACTCGGCAAACGGTTTGTATGACGATAGACAAACAATGAGCATAGGGAAAATAGGTGTCGCTTGTAAAATGCACCAACTCCCGGGTAGTTTCTCGCTATTGGGTGGGAAAGTGTCCAGTGTGTGAAGGAACTACGGGTCGTGTTGCTTCATTCGTCCTGAAACTTCAGGTTCTTTGAAAGGATGTCATCGCATGACACATGCGAGGCCCCCGGTTTATTGCAGTTAAGCCGAGTGGTAGATCTCGGTAATGGACACAAGTTTTTCGAGTGAAAGCTCTCAGCAAAGACCTCACGGAACTAGCAGATGTGAAGTCACTTTATTTTGCCGTGAGGCACTGTTTGGTTCTCGGCAAATCATTTTCTGAGTGCCCGACAATTGGTTCTCAACAAACTTCTACTTTCCTTGTAGGTGTATTTCAAGTGCTCTTTGCCGAGAACTATTCTTTTGAAAGACTTTGCCAAGTTTATTTGGCCTTTCGTCGAGTGTTTTTGCACCCGACATATGGTAGAATTCTAGTACTGACACTATTGCTTCTGCTTCGACCCCCGACATCCTTGTCAAAGATGTCCATCATATTGGCCAGATCAACTTTGCCTTACTACACAACCTCACTATAGAAGAACAAACTTCGTGGGACATACTTGTGCTGACCTTGGGGCAAATTCGGCTATCAGAAAATCGCAACAACATTAGGAGGTAGCTTGAGACACCAGGAAGCTTCTCGATTAAATCCACATATGCTAAACCAAGCCAACATCCTAAGATCTGTTACATCAACGACTTCTGGGCTTTGTCGGTGCCACTCAAAATTCAATTTTTCTTATGGCAAGCCTCTTTTGATCGACTCCTGTCAACACTTATAACATCCAAAAACGCAAAGGGCCTCGTAATGATAATACTATTTTATAGTGGTGTGTTCCACGTTTTGTGATACATATGTATGTGAAGCGAACAAAACAAAAATAAAGTTTATCAATTAGAAAGTCAGCCTTCCAGCGTTCCAGCTATCTATTGTCTGCTTCCCCATGCCTCAAGGATTAGTTTGGGATTATTATATGATCCTTTTTTGAGATCATGGGTTGCATTAAGTTTAACAGACATGTGTTACCCTTGTTGACATTCCAGGTGTTGTGCCTATTTGGTTTGCAAGTAAAAAGAAACAACATGCGCTCGTGCTACAAGTTGCAAGTTAGGAAACAAGTGAATAGGTGTGCATCTTAGCTATACGGATGCCTGGTGTCACTCATTATGATATGTATTTGCGTGATGCTACATTATGAGTTAATAAAAACAACATTTATCATAAAAGATAAATAACAAGTTCTAAGATCTGGTTAAACTGGGCCTAAATGGCAAGCATTTGGTATAGAAAATCACATAAACACAACATACCAAGAACATATATTGATGTAAAGAGAATAAATCATGATCGATGGCATCATGACCTAATATCAAATTCTCATCCAACTCATGTGTCTAAATGGAACTTCACGAACATTCATGGATTAATCATGATAAAAACATATAGAATTCAATCAAACAAGAGGGATCGGATAAAAACCCTCTAAACTCCAAGCAAAGATCCATGGAGATGATGTAGATGAGTCAGAAGGTCTCCTCGTGGCGAAGAACTACTGACATAACTACTATCAAGGTGGATGTCGATCGTGGTGGTAGAACTTAATTTTGGTATGCCAGAAGTCTCGATAGATCCGAACAGGACCTAATAAGCAAAATGGGTCACAATCCTAGGATGCAACCACCATGCGTGGGCCATTAACATTGGATGAATGGGGCGGTTGGTCCCCGTCTTTGGCCTACGGTTCAAAGATATTGTAGTTACTTTTACCAAAGTAAGAAAATTGTAATGGAAATTTGAGATTTTTTTTAAAAAATGGAGATTTTTTTTTAAAATGTGTCGTTTAAATATCTACCTTTTTTGATAAATCATGAATTTTTTTATATTATATTAGTCAAACAATATTTTAGTTAATTTTATTAAAGTAAGAATATTTTAATTTGAAATGGTGATATTCTATAAAATATTTTGGGTATTTTCATGTTTTTATTAAACCAAAAATATTGTTTGTACTCTTATTAAAGTACGAATATTGTATTTCGCATTATATAAATTAAAAATATGTTGTAACTACTGGCCCACTAATCTATTGGCCCTATCCTAGATTGCGTCTATTCACCCTAGCCAGATTACGTTGATAGCGCTAGGTCAAAATGGAGCGGCAACGGGACAATCAGCCTAACTCTCTCTTTCTCTGTATCTCTATCTATCTATCTCTATCTCTTTATCTGTTTCTCTCTCTCCCGACACATGGTCCCCTTTTGCTGGCGCTCAAGGACAGCCGATTCCGACCATTTTCGGTCGTCTTCGCTGGTGAGGTAAACTTCTACAACTCCCTTACTCGTAGTTCTATCTCATAGACCCATTGGAATTATTTTTTGTGCTCAGTAAGGTCATCCCGATTTGATTACCATGTTAGGGTTTTGGAGATGGGGATGGACACGATGGTAATGAGCTCTATCTATATGAGGAGACAGCTATGATGAGCTCTTCCTCTAGAAGATGAGCACTACTTTCTCCTCCCTCGCTTGACTAGTTTATGTTGTGGCGATTGTTTAGGATTAAGCTATTTCATGGTGATTTTTTGCTTGATTAAAGATGCCATGTGAAGTTCCATTTACTAAATTATGAGTGTTTAGGGTTTGATTCATATCATTGGAATAACTATTGGGCTAGATTCAGTTAGTCTTATAATTCATGTGCATTGTAATCATAATTTTACTATGTTGTGCTATTATTGTAGGTTTCATACTTTAATTTATTATATACATGGCTAGTTCATGGATGTAGTTTTCATTTAGGTACATAGTCATACTTTAATTAGTTATATACATTGCTAGTTCATGGTTGCAGTTTTCATTTACTTATATACATTGCTAATATATGACCACACTTTAATATGGTATGTACATTGCTAGGTCATGTATATATTTATACAAATTGCTTGTAAATTGCCATATTTGGTTTGCTCCTGTAGGATTATTAAGAATATGTACTACACTTGATTTATTAGTTACTTATTAATATTTCGTAGTTGGTTGCTCCTGTAGGAATATCAAAATAGCAACTACATATCTGACTTGTTAATATTTTGTAGTTTGTGATGATGAGCTCATACAACAACCACTACAAATCTAGTGGAAATATCTCTATCTATGCTGATGCCGCCGACACGAGCACCAACTATCGTGGGAACGAGTCTGACAATAGAAGATAGGGGTACGTGAGGAGAGGGCAGAGTCCTAGCTATGGCGAGGGTGTACACATAGATGTATGAGTTTAGGCCCCTCTCATGGAGGTAACAACCCTACATCTCATAGCTCGGGAGCTCTTGTCGTGTGGAAAGTATGTGTCACATGAGGTGTGAGCCCTTGTGCTAGAGGGAAGGGGCAGCTTATATAGACTACGCAGCCCCTCATGAATGTCAGGCAACCAAGGGTTAGATCTTGGGAATAAAAGCGTACATTATTGATAATGTATACAATAAATGCCACTAACCGCGACTAGTCGAGCGCCTGCCTATTGGCCTCCCTAGGGTGCCTTCTTGTCTTCTGGTGTCGACTGGTAATTGGTTCTTCCGAGTGACAGGAGACTATCGAGTGGAGGGAGAATCCTCCGAGTGACTTAATTGTTGAGTGATTGTTGCGCCATGATGACTTCAGTCGGAAACTCTCTTGCCATCATTAAGTCTTCCAATATAGTGTGCTTAGGTAGGGTACATAGGTCAGGTCTAGAACCCTATCCTAGGTACATATCCTCGTCATTAGCCCCTGAATGGATCGGGGTTCGAGTGAAAAAAGGGAATCGATGTCAGTTATAATTAGGCACCGAAATTCTGAATATACTTTGGGGCTGCAAGGAAATCTACGTCGATTGAAATCTTTGTCGTTCGCCCTGATCGATTCTGCCTTGATGAATGTCCGGGTGAATTTGAGCACAAAATATGTCCCGAGTGACTCAAGAGAATCTTTGGATGCGACGGGTCACTCCGCCAGACCTGGATTTCACGAGATTTGAAAATTTGGGAAGCGTGCACCTCGCGAAGATGACGCCACGACTAGGGCAAGTGGGAGCACGACGACTCAATTTATGCGCCGCCCATTTCGGCACGTACCGAGCGACGTCAGCGGTCGAGATACACGGAGATCCAGCGGGCCCACAAGTCAGCGACCCACTCGGGCGGATATAAGATAGGATCATGTTGTGGACAACACAGTTCTTCCTCCCCAAACCCTCTCTTTTCCTCCACTCCCTCTGCTCCACGTGTGCCGCCTAGCTCCGCATCGACGTTCGTTGCTGCGATGAAGAAAAGCAAGACCGAGAAGCTCAAGCACGCCAAGAAGGGAGCCGCCAAGGCCAAGAAGCCGTCCAGCGCTTTATTCATGACGCCAGTGGGGTGGATCTAGGGAGACTTCCTCTCGTTAACGGTCACGGCGAGGGATGTCAAGAACCTCTTCGTCGACGGGCTCGTGGCCGACGGTGCGTGGAGGCTGTTGGAGGAGGAGACCAAGCCAGAGCCGCTCGAGGGAGAGTGGGTCCTCCTCATCACCCACGTCGAGCGAGGTTTTCCTAAGCCTCCCCATCCTTTCATTCGTAGTTTTCTAAACTTTTTCGAAGCCCAACTTCACCACTTTCCGTCGAATGCTATTTCATACCTTGCTGCATTCATCACCTTATGTCAATGCTTCATGTGTTGCCATCCCCATTGGGGTTTATTCAAGCACATCTTTACCATCGATCTCAGTTGGTCAAAAAGGCTAATCCAAAGGATGATCAGACCCATGTCATCCAGCTGTGTGGTGGCTTGGGGATACAAAAGGGAGCTAGAAGCTCCTTTCGTTCAATGACCTTTCCTGACTCGGTTATTGGTTGGCAGTCGATACGGTTCTACTGTAAGGACGTTGCTTCTCCAAATATGTCGACTGGTCTTTCCTCCTTCACACCAAATCGACCCACCACTCCCAAATCACTATCAGTGTTAGAGGGAGATAAAGTCCAAGTGTGGATCTTATTTAACGATGTAGTGGCCCTGGTTTGTGGCAGAGTGACTGGCATGGACTTGCTGGAGACATTCCTCAGTCGACGCATCCAGCCTCTTCAAGTGAGGGACCACGCCATGTGGCATTACTCTGGCCCTGAGGACACCGGTTGGACGTACCCAGAGGAGGTCTTGGAGGAAACTGTTGTGTAGTGGCTTTGGAGCATCACCGGAGCCTGTGACAATCCTCTCGGAGCCAAGCGGATCAAGCCCTTCTCTACTGAGAACCCACCACCAAATCTGGTAAGTTATACCTTCGTCGAATGCTTTGATGTTTCGTCGAGTCATTGGTAGTATCACTTGAATGACTTTATTGTTTGAATCTTGCAGGAACTGATGAACATGTACTCGCCCATGCCGAATGGAAATCAACCTGAAGATGGAGGGGAGAATGAGGGTGGCAGCATAGATTTCGACTATGCTGACGACAGCGAGGATGATTACGAGGACTCGGGCGAGAACGAAGAGGAAATCGAGTCTCCATCGCGCACTGAGAATTGTTCCAAGCAGCGTCAGGACCCCATGGCTGTCCCAAGCAAGACCTTGGCGTCAAGTAGCACGAACCTGAAGCAGGACCGAGTCTCGACAGTTGAGTTGAGTGAACGGGCCACAAAGCAGCCCAAGTCTGACGCATCGAAGCCTCGGAAGGCTTTGCCCCGTATGAAGATTGTTGTCCATGTTGTCTCAATGTGAGAGTTCACTTTCTTTTTCCTTTGTTGTTGTGGAACTTCAAACCTTTGCTGACTGAGTGGGATTTGTCCGCTAGAGCTGCTACCTCGGTGACGTCGCGTCGACGAGACGAAGGAGAGCCCATAAACGTAGATACTGCTGATGCGGCTACCTCTTAGGTGCGGTATAACACATTTTCACTTTGTTATGTTTTGGGAATGATTCGTCGATCGGATAATCCATATTTTCAATTGGAAATTTCAGAAGTCATCCAACTGGAGGACGACGATGATCCATCAAGGGTAGGTGTACGGACAACGCCATTGGGGCAGACGCCTCGTAAGTTGACTGTTGCAATGACCCCAGGGCTTGACGATCTGTCCCAAGTCAGAGCTGAACTTGCCACTCTGCTGTCGAGTGCCCCACCAGCTGCTTCGACCATTGTGGTTTCTGTGCCAATCGGACAACCTCCAGCAACTTCGGCTGCACCAACCACCGCATCAACTCCCCTGACATCTCCCTTTTCTTTGCATCACGCCCCGGAGCACCAGACGGGAGCTGGCAAAGAGGTCATGATCCAAGCCGAGCAGATGATGTTGCGCACGAAGGAGACGTACAAAGCCAGCAAGTTGGGTTATGATGCCAGCTCGACGCTTCGCTCCAATCTCTGAGTAAGTGCGATTGTAAGTTCATTTCCGATTGAACCCCCGACGTTCTTGACTGCACACCCACTTGGTGTTTTCCTTTTGAGGAAACTTGTTTGTTTTCCTCTCGAGTAGATCAGGTCTTAGTCGAGTGGTAGCAATTCTAGTGGGGGCATGTTGACTGCACCCATGGGGTGTAGTCCCCGAGACCGCTGTCGAATGGTGTTGACATCGGCAAAGGTCTTAGAATTGTTTCCACAATTACTCGACAGGTCGAGTGATAGCAGGACCAGTGGGGGCATGCTGAGTGCACCCATTGGGTGTAGTCCCCGAGACTGCCATCGAGTGTTTGTACCGGTGGGGGTCTAATAGAGACAATGTCTGCATGCTTGCGCATTTTTTTTAGTCACTCGACCAGTCGAGTGATGCTAAGTCCAGTGGGGGCACGCTAAGTGCACCCACTGGGTGTAGTCCCCAAGACCGCTGTCGAGTCCTTACACCGGCGAGGGTCTGTAAGGAACAATATTTTGCTCGGACAGGTCGGACCTGGTTGACTGGTTTCATACCCAGTGGGGGCATGGTGAGTGCACCCATTGGGTGTAGTCCCCGAGACTACTATAGGATCATTGACGATGAGCACTAGTCTTAAGAACATTGACTCAGGATCCTTTGTCATACGCGGAGTACGCTTATCACTCGGTTCGTTGACTAAGTCTTTTGCTTTAATATTTCCACCTCTGAATGCTTATCCTAGGGACGGAGAGGTCCGAACCTACCCTACAGGTTTCACGGATATCATTTCCATCAACCATGATATGACGCAGGTTCATGGACATAATTTCCATCAACCATGATATGACGCTTTTTCAAAACGTGGTGTGGGGTGGCAGGACACCGTTCAGTCGACATGAAATTTTCTCCACTCCGGAGTGTTAACTGAATTACTTTTTGTTAATTTCAGAGATCTTGCAAACTTGGAACACAGTACAAAGATCTGGAGAAAGAGAAGAACCAGCTTCAAGTGGATATGGAAGTCTCCAAGAACAATCTGGACCATGCGCAGGCTGTGTTGGGGACCCTGGGAGGTAATCTCTATTGACCAACTACACTTCTGCTTTCCTCTTCCATACTTTGAATCGAGTGTGTTCACTCGGACAGACGTGCATGATGAGAACCGTCGACTCCAAGCACGTCTCAACAATGTTGTTACTCTAGATACCATGAACATGATGTTGGAGGACAAGGACAAGGCACTCGTTGATGCTCAAAAGGTGGCGAGGGAGAAGACTAAAGCTGTCGAGAAGAAGCTTGTCGTAGCTAAGAAGCTAGAGGAGGAAAACTCCAAACTGAAGCAGGAACGGGCTTACTGGACCAAGAAGACCGAATAGCTGACTAGGAGGAGTAATGGTCTAGAGAAGCACCTGTGAGATTTTGCGAAGAATATGTTCAACATGCTTGACGGTAACTTTTCTTTTCTTGTCGACTGAACTTCCTTTCTCCATAGGCTAGTAACATGACCATCTTTCTATTCCTTTCTCCATATAGAGTTCTGCGAGGACTTTGAAAAAGAGACCGAAGCAATTGAACCAAATCTGGATCCCACCAAGTCTCCTGTTGGAGATGCTATGACTATGAACATGTCCCACCTCAACGTTCATATCAAGATTTTTCAGGCATACATCATTCGACTAAAGGCTGCGCTGGAGAAGATTTAGAAGGAACTATGGCTCAAAGATACCCTCCGGACTAACCTTGATTCAATGATGACCGGTCCCGATGAGATTCCCAGTCGAGTGCAAGCTTGGAAGAAACCAGTTGCCCGTTGTGGTGCCGACGTGGCACTTTCCCTCATCCAAGTCCAATGCAAGGAAGCCAAGGAGGACAAGCTGAAGGCTATATAGGTGATGAACACGAAGAAACTTCAATTCGAAGACTTCATGGAGACCTTCATCGACGCGGCCACTCGAATCGCTGACGGGATTGACTTGGACACCTTTGTAGAGCCTGCGAGTCCCACAGGTGCTTCAAAAAACTTTTTTCGCAGTTAAAACTGTATTCGCCTCGGAATGCCGAGTGGAGATGTAACCGTCTTAAAACTTAATTCAGGCCTTAAGCCTGAGTACTTTTATTTGCGCATACAACTTTTATTCGCGCTGGAACTTTTGGATTTATCTGCACTTTGCTTTCAATCACTTGTTTGACTGAATTTGTTTTTCTCCTGAATGGAATGAATGTTCCGTATTCAGAATAATCTCAAATCTAGGCGAAAGATAATTCGAGGCTAAGTTCCCAATTGAAACGAATGTTCATCACTCGGCATGGTTTTTGACTTAGGCGAAGACTGATTCACAAGTAAGTTTCCGAATGGACTGAATACTATCCATTCGTCGGGATTTTTAACTTAGGCGAAAGCGGGTTCATAGCTAAGCCTCAGAGTGAGAGGATCGCTCAACACTCAGAGAAGTTTTGAACTTAGCTGAAGACTAGTTTGTAGCTAAGTCTTCGAGTGAATGGACTGCTATCCACACGGCTGGGTTTTTAACTTAGGCGAAAGCGAGTTCGCAGCTAAGCCCCAAAGTGAGAGGATCTCTCAAGACTCAGAGATGTTTTGAACTTAGACGAAGACTGGTTCGTAGCTAAGTCTCCAAGTGAATGGAGTGCAATCCGCTCGGCAGGGTTTTTATCTTAGGCGAAAGCTGGTTCGCAGCTAAGCCCCCGAGTGATACGATCGCTCAACACTCGGAGAAGTTTTGAACTTAGACGACGACTGGTTCGTAGCTAAGTCTCCGAGTGAATGGACTTCTATCCACTCAGCAGGGTTTTTAAGTTAGGCAAAAGCGAGTTCGCATCTCAGCCCCTGAGTGAGAGGATTGCCCAACACTCGAAGAAGTTTTGAACTTAGACGAAAACTGGTTCATAGCTAAGTCTCCGAGTGAATGGGCGGCTATCCACTCGGCGGGGTTTTTAAATTAAGCGATTCGCAACTAAGGCACCGAGTGAGTGGATTGCTCGTCACTCGGAGTGTTCCCAATTGTAGGATTGTGCGATCAGAATCAACAAAAGACTGTGGAAGTCAAATCTTGCATTACCGACATTGTTTGGAATACTTTTATTACATCAAAACAGCTCAGTCTTTAGGTATAGAAGCGTCGAAGTAGATCTGCGTTCCAAGATCGCGGCTCGTCAATCTGCTTCTTGAGGTTGTAGAGATGGTAGGCTCCGTTCTTCAGTACTTTGGTGACGATGAAGGGACCTTCCCATGCTGGTGCGATCTTGTGAGGTCACGGTTGATCCACTCAGACACCAGATCACCTTCATGAAACGACCGTCTCTTGACATGTTTTGCATGAAAGCGACCCACATCTTGCTGATACACAGTCGACCGAATCAAAGCCATCTTGCGATCCTCTTCCAAGAGATCCATGTCGTCCTGTCATGCTTGTTCCGCTTCAGCCTCAGAGTAAAGATCTACACGACGGGAATTGTGAAGGAGATCACTCGCCAAAATGGCTTCAGCTCCATACACCAAGAAGAAAGGAGTGCGTCCAGTCGACCGATTGGGAGTTATTCCTAAGCCCCACAAAATAGATGGCAACTCTGAAACCCAAGCTCCAGTCGCATGTTCTAGATCTCGCATGAGTCGAGGTTTCATTTATTGAAGGATTAAGCCATTGGCTCGCTCAGCTTGACCATTGGTTTGAGGGTGTGCAATGGATGCGTAATCCACCCGAGTGCCTTGGGAGAAGCAGAAGTGTCTGAACTCTTCCTTGTCAGAGTTTGAGCCATTGTCTGTAATGATGTTGTGGGGAACTCCATACCGGAAGATTATCCCTCTCATGAATTTGATCACAGTATAGGAGTTCAATTTATTTATAGGTTTGGCCTCAATACACTTCGTGAACTTGTCGACTGCAACAAGTAAATGAGTAGATCCACTCTGGCCTGTTTGAAAGGGACAAACCATATCCAAACCCCAGAAAACAAATGGCGAGACGAGTGGAATAGTCTTCAAGGGAGACGCAGGCTTGGGTGACAAGTTTGAGTAGAACTAGCACCCTTTGCAATGATCAACAATGTTCTTGGCCATCTCATTAGCACGCGGCCAGAAGAAACCAACTCGGTATGCTTTGGCGACAATCATCCGGGAAGACGCATGATGACCACAGGTTCTCGAGTGAATTTCCTCCAGGATCATTCGACCTTCTTCAGGAGAGATACACTGCTGTGTCATGCCGGTTACACTTTCTCTGTATAGTTGATCGTACATCATAGTCAAAGTCTTGGATCTACGTACCATCAGTCGAGCCTCGGCTTCATCCTCTGGGAGTTCTTGCGTCAGGATATGAGCAATCTAAGGCACAGTCCAATCGGGTGTGATGACCAGAATCTCCATGACCAAATCTATAACCGTCGGGACATCAACTTCAGTTGGATTAGAGGCGCTTATAGCTTATGGGGGCTCTTCAATGAAGGGATCTTCCTGCACCGAAGGGGAATGTAAGTGTTCCAGAAACACATTGTTGGGGACAGGCTTTCGAGTGGATCCAATCTTTGCTAGCTCATCCACTGCCTGATTCTTCACTCGGGGAACATGGTGGAGTTCCAAACCTTCAAACTTCTTCTCAAGTTTTCTTACTGCATTGCAATATCTAGTCATGGCGGGTTTCCTGACATCCCACTCTTTCATCACCTGATTGACCACAAAATCAGAGTCGCTGTAAACCATCAAGCTCATGATGATGTCTACTACACAACCTTCTTCTTGTAGACTCGTGTTGGGCCTCCAGGCACAGAGTTTTGTAGGATAATGGCAATTTTCCCTCAAGTGGATGACCTAAGGTTTATCAATCCATGGGAGGTGTAGGATGAAGATGGTCTCTCTCTCAAACAACCCTGCAACCAAATAACAAAGAGTCTCTTGTCTCCCCAACACACCCAATACAATGGTAAATTGTATAGGTGCACTAGTTCGGCGCAGAGATGGTGATACAAGTGTAATGTGGATGGTAGATATAGGTTTTTGTAATCTGAAAATATAAAAACAGCAAGGTATCAAATTGTAAACAGCGAGAAAAACGTTGTTAAATGCTTGGAAACAAGGCCTAGGGTTCATACTTTCACTAGTGCAAATTCTCTCAACATTATTGGCACAGTTGAATCATATGTAAGTACCTCTCGTGCAACAAAGAGTTCACTCCAAAGTCACAAATAGCAGAGAACTAACAAATAAATTATTTAAGGGTACGAAACCACCACAAAATTATCTTTTCTGATCAATCTTATGAGTTGTCCCAATAAGTGTCACAAACAGCCCTAGAGTTCGTACTAAAATAACACCTTAAGATACACATAACCCAAAACCCTAATGTCACCTAGATACTCCAATGTCACCACAAGTACCCATGGGCTTGATTATACGATATGCATCACATAATTTCAGATTCATCATGTTCAATCCAACACAAAGAACTTCAAAGAGTGCCCCAAAGTTTCTACTGGAAAGTCAAGACAAAAACGTGTGCCACCCCCTATGCATAGATTCCCAAGGTCACGGAACCCGCAAGTTGATCACCAAAACATACATCGAGTGGATCAATAGAACATCCGATTGTCACCACAGATATGCAATCGCGAGACATACGTCAAGTGTTCTCAAATCCTTAAAGACTCAATCCGATAAGAAAACCTCAAGGGAAAACACAATTCATCACAAGAAGATAGAGAGGGGAAACTCCATATGATTCAATCTATATCAATAAAGCTCGCGGTACATCAAGATCGTGCCATCTCAAGAACACGAGAGAGAGAGAGATCAAACAGATAGCTATTGGTACATAACCTCAGCCCCGAGGGTGAACTACTCCCTCCTTGTCATGGAGAGCGTCGGGATGATGAAGATGGCCTTCGGTGATGGTTTCCCACTCCGGCGGGGTGCCGGAACGGGGTCCTGATTGGTTTTTCGTGGCTCTGGGGGTTTGCGGCGGTGGACCTCCCCATCTAGGTTCTGCGTTGGATTTTTTGGTATTTATATGAATTTATGGCAGTGGAAATAAGTCAGGATGGGCCACAAGGGAGTCACAAGCCCGCAGGGCGCGCCCAGGTGGGGTGGTCGCGCCTTTGAGGCTTGTGACTACCTCGTAGGTCTTCTGGCCCAACTCCGATGATCCATGGGTCTCTTCTGGTCCAAAATAATCACCGTAAATTTTGATTTGGTTTGGACTCCGTTTGATATTCCTTTTCTGTAAAACCCCCAAAAAAGGAACAAACAGAAACTGGCACTCGGCTCTGGGTTAATAGGTTAGTCCAAAAAATAATATAAAGTTGTGGTAAAATGATTGTAAAACATCCAAGAATGATAATATAACAGCATGGAACAAGTAAGAATGATAATATAACATCATGGCACCGAGTAAGATGGCCATACGCAACCCGTACACGAGTGCTTCGTACTCAGCTTTGTTATTGGAGGAATCATTGTGAATCTGTAAGACATAACTAAGTTTGCCACGTTTCGGGGATACCAAGCCTACGCCAGCACCAGACCGATCGCATCTCGATTTTTGAGAATCTCAGATAATGGAGCATCGCTGACGATTGAAATCGAGTGATCTTGAAAATAGTGTGCCACCTTCTTTGCTGACAGATATATACCAGAGATGAGCTTCTGGTAATGTGGGTACCTTTGCTTTGAAGGAGTCAATACTTTGGCAATATAATAAACTGGATGCTGGACTTTGTAAGCTTTGCCTTCCTCTCCCCGCTCGACAGTGAGAACTGTATTGACGACTTGATTAGTGGTTGCGATGTACAGGAGCAAGGGCTCTTTGCTGTGTGGAGCAGCAAGCACCGTCTTGGTGGAAAGCAGGGTTTTGAGCTCGACAAACACTGATTCAGCTTCTGGAGTCCACCATAATGTATCAGACTTGTTCATCGGTCGGTATAAAGGCAGTGCCTTCTCACCGAAACGAGAAATGAATCGACTCAATGCCACAAGGCAACCTGTGAGCTTCTGGACATCGTGTACACGCTCGGGGCTTTTCATTCGGGTAATTGCACTGATCTTCTTGGGATTGACATCGATTCCTCGTTTGGAAACAAGAAAACCAAGTAACTTGCCACCGGGATCACAAAAAGTGCACTTGGATGGATTCAACTTAATACCGTACTTGCTCAAATTGGCGAATGTGTCAGCAAAGTCACTCAACAGGTCGGAACCTTTACGAGACTTGACAACAATGTCATCCATGTAAGCTTCGACATTCCGAGGGATCTGATCAAGTAAGCATTTCTGAATAATGTGCCTGAAAGTGGCGCCAGCGTTCTTCAAACCAAAAGGCATGGTGATATAGGAAAAACACCCAAACGGGGTGATGAAGGTTGTATTTATTTCATCCAGACCAAACAGACGGATCTGATGGTAGCTGGAATATGCATCAAGAAAACATAACCACTCACACCACGCAGTCGAGTCAACAATCTGATCGATGCGAGGGAGTGGAAAATGATCTTTCGGGCAGACCCGATTGATATGTTTGAAGTTGTTAGTGCATCTAGTGCCCCTTAGTGATTTAGGTGTATTGAAGACTTATAGGTTAAGGAACTAATGTGTTTGTAAGTGTACAAAGGCTCTATAAGTCAATGAGGAGTTTGATGTATCCAGATATTATCGACCCCTAAAAATGTATGTCTTTAACTGAAGACTTTGCTGAAGACTTTGTAAAGACTTTGGTGAAGACTTTGTGAAGACTTTGAAAATGAAGAACTTGGTGTGACCTTGAAGATATGAACGAGGAATATGAAGCGTGAAGACTTGTTTTCATAGTTTCATTTCATTATTTGAGTCATAGGAAACACCGTACTGTTAAAGGGGGGCGAGGTAATACTAAGGAAAATGTCCAACTGATGCTCAACTCCAAAAGCCTCAACCTATCCAATCCTTCGAGTTAAGCCGAAATCTCTTGCAGTTCAATCATGTTCTTCAATGAAAGAGACGATGTTCTTCTGACTGAGGAGTTAGGATTTCGCCAGTGTGAATTGCCTACACGTGAGGAACATGATATGTCGGAGGACTTTCATAGTTCGAATTTCTGACCATTGTTGTGCTTAGCGCCTACTGTCCCCAATCATTCTTATCCACATAACGGTCATATCATTGGGGGCATTTATGTCTTATCATGTCAGATTGCACCCTGGCTATAAATAGCCACCCCCCAGAACGACTAGTTGGTTGGCTGCTCCGAGAGAGAACTGACACTTGTCGTTTGAGAGCAACCCATCCTCCGAGGACTTTGATAGAAAATCATCAGTGAGGAA
Source organism: Hordeum marinum (assembly GCA_022496015.1). Classification (NCBI taxonomy): domain Eukaryota; kingdom Viridiplantae; phylum Streptophyta; class Magnoliopsida; order Poales; family Poaceae; genus Hordeum; species Hordeum marinum. The sequence goes on from CM039678.1 coordinate 476,598,599, forward strand.
AAACCCACAGCCAAACCACCAAACCCATAGTGATTGAGCATCACTGAAGAAATTCCTGTGTGGATCCGACGCTTGTTACCTTTGAGGACTATGCATCCTCCAGACGGTTAGATGTCAAGGTCTAGTTCTCCTGCAGTTAATTGGGGAACACGAACTGACCTTGGTCTAGAGCATCCAGCAGTAAATTGTGGATCATCAGGTGACCAGTTTGTGAGGGTTTTGGAAGTCGACCATGAAGACTTACCACGAGTATTGGGCGAGGACTATGTGACCTTAGCTCAAGGAGAATACGGTAAGGACTGTGTGTCCTAGGACTTTGTGTCCTCTGGTTTAAATACTAGGCCGCTCCAAACAAGACGTACGACTGTCACAACGTTTGGAACTGGGTCATCAAACCATTGTCTTCATCGAGCTATCTGGTTCTATTTCCTCAACCCCTCTATTCCTCATATACCTATTGATGAAATTGATTGTTACTGTTTGAAGAATTTGACTAAAGACTCTCACAAATTCCTCACCTCAAATTCTTCAAGTTACCTTGTTCATCACTTCTTATCCTGTATCACACTAATTACTATTTGTGCATGTTTCATTTCATCATGAAGACTATGCCGTTACTATGTTCCTCATGCACTAGAGTACTTATTCTGCTACTAGTTATTCACATTTCAAATTCCATAAAGTTGAAATTCCTCAAGTGATGAATTTGTAAAAATCGCCTATTCACCCCCCTCTAGTCGATATAACACACTTTCAATTGGTATCAAAGTAGGTACTCCCTTGCTCTATGTGATTTTGGTTTAACCACCTGGAGTTCTAGTTATGTCGACTATAGGTATGATCAAGGTTTCCATGGGGTGTCCTACCTTCGATGGGACGGCCTACCCCTACTCGAAGAACAAGATGCATATGCACATTGAAGCTATTGACAACGATCTCTGGTAAGTTGTGGAAAATGGTGTGCCCTCTGTCACTCCCACTGTTACTGCTGCCGATGTGAAGAGATTCAAGCAACTTGACTCTCAAGCGAAGAATATCATCTATTGCCATCTGAGCAAAGGTCAATATGGCAGAGTGAATGCTTTGGAGACTGCTAAGCTTATCTGGGATAGGCTGTCCAAAGTCAATGAAGGTGTTTCCACTCAACGTGACTCTCGTGTTGATGTTCTTCACAATCTCTCCAACCGCTTAAAGTGACTTTACAATGAAAATGTTCAGCAAACTTTTGATCGTCTCATTGATATCTCCAATAAGCTTCAAGCCCTAGGTGCCACCGATATCACTGACCATGAAGTGGTGAAGAAACTTCTAAGATCTCTTGACTCCTCATTCGAAACTCTGGCTTTGATGATTCAAGAATGTGGAGACTATGAGTCACTTGATCCTACTGGTATTCTTGAGAGACTCAATACTCATGAATTCCAACAAGCTGAGAAGAGAGACCTCTACGAGCCAAGCTATGGAAGATCTCATGCTCTGAAGGCAAAAGCAATTTCCTCATCCGAAGAAGATGATTTAGACAGCAGCCTTGGTGATCCTGAAGAACTAAGTCAGGAACTTGCAATGCTCATGAGGAAATTCCAGAAGTTCTCAAGGAGAGGTAGATTTGGAAAGTCATCAAAAAGTTGCTTAAGGAAATCATATTACTCAGAAGACTACAAGAAAAGAACCTGTCATCATTGCAAGAACCCTGGTCACTTTATCTCTGACTGTCCTCTCTGGGAAAATGATTCAAAGAAGAAGAAGAAATACAAGGATGATAGTTCTGATGACTCGAAGAAAAAGAAGAAATCGTCAAAGTCCTCATCTGCAAAGTCCTCATCTTCAAAGTCCTCAAAGCACAAGAAGAATGGTTCCAGAAAGGCTCGAGCATTCATCGGCAAGGAAATGGATTCTGAGGAAGAATCTAAAGAATATGAAGAAGAGGAAGAATCTGAGGTGGAATTGGAATCTGGTGTCGCTAGCCTTGCTCTCACTATTGCTTTCGTCAGCAAGTCCATTTTCAACGATGAAGAGTATGACTACTCCAACGACTCTGACGTCAGCAATGATGATTATGCTCCCACCTATTGCTTCATGGCAAAAGGCTCAAAGGTACACAAACATCGTTCCTCTTCTGAATCAAGTGAAGGTGAATCTGATGAATTTGTGAAACCTAGCTATGTTAAACTTGTTAAACTTGTCACTAAGCAACAAAGTGCACTTGAAAATCTTCAGAAAATGCTAGACAAAAGCGATGATGTGTTGAACTGTGAAGTGGATCGGACTCAAACTCTGTCTGACGATCTCAAAAGTCTTCAGACAAAGTATGATAACCTTCAGAGTCATCATAACGACCTCTTAGCCGATCATGAGAAGCTTTCTTATGAATTTCTTCAAAGAAAGCAAGATCTTGAGAAACTCAGGGTGTCGCATGACGATCTCCAAAGGGAAAACGATTCCTTACTGGCTCAACAGATCAGTACCGCTCAGGAAGAATTTGTTCCACCTTTTTTGAAATGCATCGAACATGAAACTGCTAATTCTTCACCTGAATGTTCAAATGCTTCTATTGCTGCAAATTCTTCAACTGCTCTAGTGGTCTCAAATTCCTCTCAGGATACCACAAGTATCACTAACGACAATGCAGGGTTGAAGGAATTGTATGTGACAGGCATGTACAAAAGTCTCAAAGGGCATCAAACCCTTTGCGATGTCCTCAAAAGGCAGATTCTGAACAGGAACCCTAGGAAAGAGGGTACTGCCTTTGTGAGGAAACTCAACGCTGATGGATCCTATTGGACACTTGAGTAGTACCCCAAAACCTCATGGTTTGCTGCGAAAGGATCTCCTGTAGATCCATGCACTTTATCTGGCTTTACTTGTGAAACTTCATATTCCTCTGATGAGTCACTTGACTCCAACTACAAATTCTTCAAAAATCAGAAAGGTGAAGCCTTTGCTAGATTTGTTGGAACTAACTGCAGGAACACTTCTCCTATGAAGAAAATCTGGGTTCCCAAGAGCTATCTACAAAATCTTCAAGTGAATGTCCTCACGACATCACTCATGAAGAATAGGAATCCCACATCAAATTCCTCATATGGACCAAAGTCCTCACTTGGACCAAATTCCTCAAATGGTCAAAAATATCATTCTCGCGCTAATGCTTCTGTTTCACAAGGAAAATCTAAGAGTTATGAATATGTGCATTTTTCTTCAAACCATTATGTTCATAAGTCCTCGAAAAATTTCTCTGCTTATTCATTTGAGTACTCTAAACCTCGCCCTATGAAACAAAACACACTTGCTTCAATGCCTCCCTTCTCATATGTTGCTCACAGAATGATGAACTCTTTGCCACCCTCGAGATATGTGTGGTGAAGAAATTGAACTAATTTCTTATGCAGGGTCAGGTCTCCAGATGAAATTGAACATCTGATGAATTAGCTGGAGATCTAAGGAAATGCTTGAAAGGACGCAAGCTAACCATGAGGAAATGAATTCGTCATTTCTCACGTTCTCACACTACTTGCTTAATATCTTGTGTGATGAAATTCTGTCTGATGAACTTGATTTCATATTCTTCACTTGAAGCATATGAGTTCTTAAGTGGTACTAATTCATCTGCAGGATGATACTCCAAAAGCTACTAAGTGGGTCCTCGATAGTGGATGCACAAACCACATGAGTGGTGACAAAAATCTACTGATGAATTTGCCACTCGCTCCATCTCCTCTGAAGCATATCACCTACGCGGACAAAGGAAAAAGCAAGGTATTGGGACTTGGTAAGGTTGCTATCTCAAAGGACCGAACCAACGATAAGGTGATGCTTGGCGAATCCCTTGGGTTCAACCTTATGTGTGTCTCAATGCTTTGTGATCTTCATATGATTATCGTATTTGGAAAATATCGTTGTGTTGTCATCATGGAATCTGAAAATTTCAAAGTCTTCGAAGGCTTTACGAGAGGAGACTTGTATATTGTTGATTTCTCTATAGGTCCTTAGCCTGCCACATGCTTACTGGCAAAGTCCTCAGAAGGCTGGCTGTAGCATCAACGACTTGGACATGCGGGTATGAGGAACTTGCACACACTCGAGAAGAAAAAGCACGTCATTGGCATCGAGTGTGTCAAAATCCTCAAGGACCACCTCTACGGTGCATGTGAATCTAGAAAGATGACCAGATCCAAGCATCCCTTGAAGACAATCATGACCACGACTCAACCCTTTGAATTGCTTCACATGGATCTCTTTGGCCCCACTCATTACTCCACGCTAACTAATTCTTCAAGTTAGTATGGCTTTGTAATTGTTGATGATTACTCTCGATACACTTGGGTACATATTATTCTGTACAAAAATTAAGTGCAGGATGTCTTCAGACGATTTGCTTCAAGGGCCTCCACCAACTTCAGCGTCAAGACCAAGCATATTAGGAGTGATAATGGGACTAAGTTCAAGAACACTAATCTTGATGAATATCTTGATGAAATTCGTATTACTCATGAGTTATCTGCCCCTTATACTCCTCAGCAGAATGGCATTGTGGAATGCAAGAATAGGACTCTAGTTGAGATGGCTCGCACCATGCTTGATGAATACAAGACTCCTTGTCGCTTCTGGCCTAAAGCATCTGATACTGCATGCCACATCATCAACAGGGTATATCTTCACAAATTCTTCAAGAAGACTTCGTATGAACTTATGACTGGCAACAAACCCAATGTAAGTTATCTCAAAGTCTTTGGTGCAAAATGCTGGATCAGAGATCCTCACCACAGTTCTAAGTTTGCACCGAAAGCACATGAAGGTTTTATGCTTGGTTACGGAAAGGACTCGCACACCTACAGAGTCTTCAACACCTACCATCACAAGAGGTTGTTGAAACTGTAGCTGTGCGGTTTGATGAAACTGATGGCTGGCAAAGAGAGCACCTGCCATCTGTGTTAGATGACCAGTCTCCTGAGGAATCCATCAAGCTGAAGGCAACTGAGGATATCATACCCACTGAGGAAGTCATTCCAATGAATGAAGACTTTCATGCTAATACACCTGAAGAAAATGGTGCTGATGAAAATCCTCAACCACATCAACCTGCTCATCCAAGAGTTGCAAACGAAGTGCAGATTGACAAAATCATCGATGACATCAATGCACCAGGTCCCCTCACTTTCTCAAAAGCTTCACATTTAACTAACTTTCATGGGCACTTTGCCTTTGTCTCTATCATAGAGCCCACCAAACTTGATGAAGCATTCAAGGATCCTGAGTGGATTCAAGCTATGCAAGAGGAATTGCATCAATTCAAGCTCAACAACATGTGGGAACTTATCAAGCAGCCAGATCCTCGCAAGCATAACATCATAGGTACCAAGTGGGTCTACCGCAACAAGAAAGATGAAAATGGCCTTGTGGTGAGGAATAAGGCTCGTCTTGTAGCTCAAGGCTACACACAGGTTGAAGGGAATTGACTTTGATGAAACATTTGCACCTGTTTCTAGACTTGAGGTTATTCGCATATTGCTTGCTTATGCTAACCATCATAATATCATCTTATATCAAATGCATGTTAAAAGTGCATTCCTCAATGGTAAGCTTGAGGAATAATTATATGTTCCTCAACCCCAAGGTTTTGAAGACCCTAAGCATCCTGACAAAGTCTTCAGACTCAACAAGGCCCTCTATGGCCTCAAGCAGGCCCCTCAGGTGTGGTACGACACTCTGAAGGAATTCCTCATGAAGAAAGGCTTCAAACCTGGTTCACTCGACCCAACTCTTTTCACAAAATCCTATGACAATGAACTGTTCATATGCCAAATATATGTAGATGATATTATCTTTGGTTGTACTGACAAATGGTACAGTGATGAATTTGCCTATATGATGAGTGAAGAATATCAAATGTCTATGATGGGAGAGTTGAAATTCTTCTTAGGTCTTCAAATTCGTCAGCAAGACAATGGCATATTCATCTCCCAAGAGAAGTACCTCAAAGGTGTTCTGAGGAAATTCGACATGCAAGATTGCAAAGGCGTCAAAACACCAATGCCTTCAAAAGGCCACCTCTGCACTAATGAAAATGGTAAATATTTCGATCAGAAGGTATACCGCTCCATGATTGGCTCATTGTTGTATCTATGTGCATCTAGGCCTGATATTATGCTAAGTGATTGCATGTGTGCCCGATTCCAAGCAACACCGAAGGAATCACACCATAAGGCTGTGAAACAAATTCTTCGATACTTAGCTCACACACCAACACTTGGATTATGGTATCCCAAGGGCTCAAATCTTCACCTCGTCGGATACTCTGATGCAGACTATGCTGGAGATCATGTGGATCGCAAGTCAACCTCAGGCACATGTCAATTTCTCGGACGATCCTTAGTCTATTGGTCCTCGAAGAAGCAGAACTTCGTCTCACTCTCTACTGCTGAAGCTGAGTACATTGCTGCTGGCTCATGTTCTGCTCAGTTACTATGGATGAAGCAAACCCTCAAGGACTATGGCATAAAGTTGAAGAATGTGCCTCTCTACTGCGACAACGAGAGTGCCATCAAGATTTCTTACAACCCAGTTCAGCACTCCAAGACCAAGCACATCAAGATTCGTCATCACTTTCTTCGAGATCATGTACTCAAGGGCGACATCTTCATCGACCACATCCCCACTAAAGAACAACTGGCCGATATCTTCACAAAGCCCTTGGATGAAAAGAGATTTTGCAAGTTGTGGTGTGAGCTAAATATCTTAGAATCTTTGAATGTTCTTTGAAAAAAGACACACATCCTAACACTTATACAAAATTGATGACTTAGATGTGCAACACACGAAGTAATGTTTTTCGTCAATCAATGAAGAATAACCCTCTAAGTGTGAAGAAATTAATGAATAATTTGATTCTCAAAACCCTACAACAATTGTACGCGGTGTCTGAAATCATCATTCTTATATGGTGGGTCACTCACCAACCAAAGTTGAAATTCTTCAAAATTGAGTTTTTCGTCGTTTTGCAAATTCTTCAAATTTTCAAATTCCTCAAATTTTCAAATTATTCAAACTTTGAAACTCATGTTCTTCATTGACTGTATATATATATATATATATGAGTTTTCAATGTCCTCAACAACATTCACTTATTGATAATTCTTCTAGTTAATTTTCATCTAAGTGAATGTGATCGGACCCCTTCCTCCTCTATGCTAAACTCAACCCATTCTGTTCACAAATTCTTCATATGCGTTCTACTTTGAAACTCGTTCAAAGTCTTCACTGTGTCCTTGACAGCTGAAGAATTTGCGAACGAAAACTTTGAAATTTTCAGTATCAAAATTTTTAGTGATTCCCGCTCAAACGATTCCGATTCCCGCGACTGGATAACCCACGGTCCCTCATAATCTCCACTACTCAGAACATGGGTGACACCTGTCGCGTGGAGAGCAAGGGTCGGGGGCAATCCTATCCAAAATCTTCGGGCGGATTGGTTTTCACTTCCACTATAAATAACCCCTCCCCTTGAACTGTGCTCAGTTACTCCTGATCTCTACCCTCTCTCTCCCAAGCTCCAACCCAGCGCCGCTGCTGAAATCATCTCTGCCGGTGTGGAAGAGCTTCACTGCCTCGACCTCACTGTCGTCGTACTCGCATTGGCTGCGGAAGTCTTCATCCCGCCGCCACTGTAGTTGTCTCCCTTTACCAAGCTAGGGCGTGGGAGATCTGAACTGACGAACTTCCCAATCTCATCTCTCAGTTCGTCGTGTTCTTCACCAGGGTAAATAAAATTTATTTTTACTGCCCTTGTTTGATCTTCAAATGCTCTTCATATTCCTCAAAAGGTGTTTATTCTTCATGAATCTTATTCTAAAGCACCTTACATCTTCATATACTTGATGATTTTCCCTAAGTAATGATTTTCTTCAAGATTCCTCAATTGTGTGAATCCTCAAAATTTACACAACTCTGGAACCTAAGACAAAGAACACTTAGCGAAATTCATCAAGACACCCATGGTCAAATTCCTCACCTATTTCTATTTAAAAAAAATATTTCTGAGAATGCATATGACCTCTTCAAATTCCTCGCACCTATACTCTGTTCACAGGTACAACATATCGCTGATGAATCACTAGGTTCTCATCAACTTAACTCATTTGGAGCGTTCCTTGAGGAAAAACCGTGTACTTCTTCAGAGTCCTCAAGAGTTCAAATTCCTCGGGTGAAGAAAATGGCTGACGGAAAGAAACCTCAGAAAGGTGGAAAGAAGCCAGATGTGCACACTGCTTTTCATATTCCAGATGAATTGTGTGAGGAATACTACGCACCCGGTGAAGAAACTCATGGCAAAGAAACGACCAAGCAGAGAAAAATTCGTCTGTAGAAAATTGAGAGGAGATGGGCAAGGGAATGGAAGGAATATCGTTATGTAACTCCTAAATACATGATGAAATTCATTGTGAAACCTCCTTGCAGCAGTCCTCCCCTAGCTCAAAACCAAATTGCTGATCCCACTAGCCTCAAGACTAGTGAGGAATTTCCTTATATGTGGGAGAAGCAGCAAGCCAAGCTGGCAAGGAAAGCCAAAGAGGCAGTGAAGAATTTCAATGAAGATTTTGCTACTGCTGCCTCTGCCGGAGCCTTTGCAAGTGCTCCAAAGAAATCAATGATAAAGAAAGCTGCTATGAAGACAAGTTCTTCAACCTCAAAACCATTGCAGCAGATTCCTCAAGTCCAAAGGCCTCAACCTACAAAGACCTCTAATGTTGGTACTGTTGCTGCTCAGTCCTCAGCTGCAACTGCAAAGTCTTCAACCCCAGTGCATCTGGCATCATGTAAGAGGACTGAGAGATTCAGAAAACTTCCAAAGATCTCGGCAAGCCCCTCCAGTATAGCAAAGTCTTCAACTAGCCCTACAGTGTTGAAGCTGAAGAAAACTGCTGGACGAGGTCAAAGACCAAGTCCTCACTCAAGCAAGGCTAAGGTAACCATACCCTCAGGATCTAAGGATGATGATGATGAAGCTAATGATGAAGAAATGGAAGAAATCATCAGGCAAAGTCAGCAGAGGGCTGCTATAGCCAAGGGCAGCTATGTTCCTCTCATGCTGGATCCCAAGATGATACTCAACTTCATCGATATATGGCATGAAGATCCAAACACCCCACTTTCTTCACTAAATCTACCTCTTGGTGTGGATCATGTCCTCACCCACATCATCTCTGAAGAAAAATGGAAGAGAGAACAAGCTTTGAGAGCTAAGAGGAACAGGACTCGGAAAGAAAAGTTTCTGAGAGACAATGTGATGAACTTGACCCCAAATCAACTCATCACAGTTCGGTGTGAAATTCGCACACTCTCTGAGGATCAAGAAAGGTACGATGCTAAATGGAAGGGTACCAAGTTGAGATTTGTCAGGGCTGCTCAAGCTGCTATGAAGGATCACAACACTAGGGTTGCAGCTCGATCGCAACCACAAAATCCTTAGTCTCGTGAAATTCCTCAGGCTGCTGATGAAACTGCTCAGCCCAATGTGACTGTTGATAAGAATGCTTTTGCACCAAAAGCAACAGCCAGTGCTGCTGACGAAACTCAGACCACTGATGACCATGCTAGGACAACCACTAATGTTGTGCCTGAAGAAACTAAAAGGACAGCTAAAGCTTTTGCTGCGCCTTAAGAACCTGAACCCACCAGGGAAACTGCATCAGTCGTGCCTGAAGAAGCAAAAGCTGCAGAAGAGAAGACTCTTAAGAGAAAATTATCTGATATAGTATCCTTAGCTGTGAAGAAGTTGAAGACTATGTCAAGTTCTTCAACTGGACCCATTAATGCTTCGTCACTCTGATCTGCACCTGCGTATGAACTTGTACCATTTGGGGTTGACTATGTCATCCCAGATGAAGAAGATGAAGAAGATGAAGATCATTCTACTACTTCAACAGAGCAGATTGATGAAGAAATTGAAGTTGAAGACAATGCTTCAACTCCAAAGGTATCATCGCCCCAGCCTCAGTTCACTGCTGAAGAGGCTGGAGTTGAAGAAATTGATGAGGACGTAGACATTGGCAATACAACGCCTGTCATCAATGATGAATATTGGGAATCAGCACACCCAAATTCACCAATGACTACTCCTCTGACAAGGATTCCTCAGTCACCTCCTCCGACTGAAGAAATACATGAAGAATCTACTGATTTGACCACCCAAGTCACTGAAGAAATTCTAGCTGCAACAGTTCATGACTTTCCTACTCCACCCGTAACTGAGGAACCAGCCCTCTAGATTGTTCAAGTTCCTCCCATGCCAAAGGATCTCAAGGGCCGCTTCAAGCCAAATCTTCAACCGAAGCCAAGGATGTCATTCAAAGGCTCAGCACGCCCCAAATTCCTCAAGACCAATTTCTTCAATGAGCGCATGTTTTTCACAGGTCCAAATCCTTATGACTTTGCAAGGGCCAGTCGCAACAGATTCTGGACGGCAATACAGCTCAACTACTATGCATCAGTCCTTTTCGTGAAGAAGAAAGTCTTCGAGCACCACCAAATTCCTCATGCGGGCATGGAAACACTTCCATCATTCACACAGGTGCTCCAAGTCCTTCATGATGCAGGCATTCTTCCCTTCTACGTCGACATCTTAGACTGGAATGAGGAAATCATCCTTTAGTTCTATGCCACACTGCATATAAGTGGAAATGCTTCAGACATCAACTCCTGGGTTTTGGACAGGATGACAGGATCAACTCACTTCACTGCTCAAGCTTCTGAACAGTGTGTACCAGTTCCAATTCTCTCTGATGAAGCTCGCAGACTGTTCGATGAACCTACTCTGCCGAATCAGCTGATGCAAGTGCTGATGAAGACATTGCCTCCTGGAAAGCCTCAACAAAAAACCTTCCTTGTGAAGGATTTGCTATATGTGCCCAGGACAGTCTACCGCATACTCACAAATAATCTATGTCCTCAGAAGGGCCACAATTCTGAAGAAGAAGAAGTTGAGGGAGTCATGAAGAATATGCTCTTCAACATCATTCATGGGATTCCCATCGACTTACACGATTTCTTCATGAGGACATTGGCCAATGCTGCTTGAGCTCCATTTGAACAGAAGCCTTATGCGCCTTGGATCATGATATTCACCAGGGCAAAGTCCTTAGTCCCCTTCAAGGCTGATTTCCAGAACCACTTTGCCTTCCCGCCTCCCATCGAAGTCATCAACAGCACAACTGACTCAGTGGAAGGAAAAGGAAAAGTTGTCATTGATGAAGGCACTCCTCCATTGGATGGACAGTTTTGCAAAGCTTCTTCCTTCTCCACCAACAATGACACTGCAATTCAGGACTCCAATGCAAAGGCCTCAGCTCACAAACCTCAAGAGTCTGAACCTCGTGTGATGACTGATCGCGAGCTGCTAATAAGTCTTCATTAGAAGGTCGATCGCAATCACAACTGGGTGAAGCGTCAACTTGGTTACATTGTCCAAAACATGACTATGACGCAGAACACTATGAAGAGGAATCACTACTATGCGCATGAAAACCTCAACCGTAGTTGGGCTGTATTGTCCCACCTCAAGTCTTCTGAAGAACTGAATGAGCTGGATCTTGAAGAATGTCCTAACTGGGCTCGTCGACCATAGAAGAAATTCAAGAAAGTCAAAGTTCCTCTAATGGTCACAAATTCATATTCTTCATCTCGAGAGCACGATGAGGATGAAGACATTGACGACACTGCGGAAGGCCCTGCATCGACAAACGACCCCGACAACACTGGCGCTCCTTCCTCACCAACATGATGAAATTCTTCAAAGGGGCGTTAGTCCTCATTTTTTTCTTCCCTTTTCGTCTTCGATGACAAAGCGGGAGAAAATTTGAGTTAGTCTTCAAGCGGGTCTCTATATATGGGCTAATTTCTGTTTAAGTTACAACTCTCGCTCTTCTAAAACTTAAGTCCGATGGTGGTCTGACACATTTGAACTATTTCCTCGCATGTTTATTTCCTCAAGTACCTTAATGCATACATGTTGAATTTCGTCAGACACCATTTTCCTCGTGCATTTCAAATTCTTCATATCATATGTTCAAATGCGTATATGAATTACAAGATATAGGGGGAGTTCTCCATGTTTAACCTGCCATGTGCATTCGCAGTCCAAAGCAAATTCCTCAAATATGCACATCTTCAAGGGGAGTTCTTCTATATCTTGCAATCAAATTCCTCAAACTCAGTACTTTCACTTCATATGTTTATCCCCGTAGAAAACTTAACCTATTTGTCATCAATCACCAAAAAGGGGGAGATTGTTAGTGCATCTATTGCCCCTTAGTGATTTTGGTGTATTGAAGACTTATACGTTAAGGAACTAATGTGTTTGTAAGTGTACACAGGCTCTATTAGTCAATGAGGAGTTTGATATATCCGGAGATTATCGACCCCTAAAAATGTATGTCTTCAACTAAAGACTTTGCTCAAGACTTTGTGAAGACATTGGTGAAGACTTTGTGAAGACTTTGTAAAGACTTTGTGAAGACTTTGAAAATGAAGAAGTTGGTGTGACCTTGAAGATACGAACGAGGAATATGAAGCGTGAAGGCTTGTTTTCGTAGTTTCATTTCCTTATTTGAGTCATAGGAAACACCATACTGTTAAAGGGGGCCGAGGTAATACTAAGGAAAATTTCCAACTGATGCTCAACTCCAAAAGCCTCAACCTATCCAATCCTTCGAGTGAAGCCTTTAGAAATATCTTGCAGTTCAGTCAAGTTCTTCAGTGACAAAGACGATGTTCTTCTGGTCTCTGATGAAATTCATCTGACTGACGAGTTAGGATTTCGCCAGTGCGAACTACCTACACGTGAGGAACATGATATGTCTGAGGACTTTCATAGTTCGAAATTCCAACCATTGCTTTGCTTAGCACCAACTGTCCCCAATCATTCTTATCCACATAAGGGTCATATCATTGGGGGCATTTATGTCTTGTCATGTCAGGTTGCACCCTGGCTATAAATAGTTAACCCCCACAACCAGTAGTTGGTTGGCTGCTCCGAGAGAGAACTGACACTTGTCATTTGAGAGCAAACCATCCTCCAAGGACTTTGAGAGAAAATCAGCAGTGAGGAAAAACCCACAACCAAACCACCAAAACCATAGTGATTGAGCATCACTGAAGAAATTCCTGTGTGGATCCGACGCTTGTTACCTTTGACGACTGTGCATCCTCCAGACGGTTCGGCGTCATGATCTAGTGCTCCTACAATCAATTGGGGACCATGAAGTGACCTTGGTCTAGAGCATCCAGCAGTAAATTGTGGATCACCGGCTGACTAGTTTGTGAGGGTTTTGGAAGTCTACCATGAAGACTTACAACGAGTGTTGGGTGAGGACTGTGTGACCTTAGCTCAAGCAGAATACGAGAAGTGTGTGTACAAGGACTGTGTGTCCTCTGGTTAAAATACCAGGCCGCTCCAAACCAGACGTACTACTGTCACAGAAGTTGGAATTGGGTCATCAAACCATTGTCTTCATCGAGCTATCTGGTTCTATGTCCTCAACCCCTCTATTCCTCATATACCTGTTGAAGAAATTGATTGTTACTGTTTGAAGAATTTGACTGAAGACTCTCACAAATTCCTCTCCTCAAATTCTTCAAGTTACCTTGTTCATCACTGCTTATCCTATATCACGCTACTTACTATTTGTGCATGTTTCATTTCATCATGAAGACTATGTTGTTACTACGTTCCTCATGCACTTGACTACTTATTCAGCTGCTAGTTATTCATCACATTTCAAATTCCTCAAAGTTGAAATTCCTCTAGTGATGAAGTTGAAAAAAATTCAATATTCAACCCCCCTCTAGTCGATATAACGCACTTTCAAAAGTCAATACACATGCGGAGTGACTATTCCTTCTTGGGGACAATGAAGACGTACGGGAGCCACTCGAACGCGAGGAGACGATCCACCTCTTTGCCAATTACCTTCCGCTTCTCCGCTGACGACCGATGCAAGTGCTCTTTGACAGGCTTGGCCTTCAGATCGACTCTTAGTCGGTGCTCATCTAGTTCCCTGGGAACCCCCAGCATGTCAGCTGGCTTCCTTGCAAAGATGTCCCAGTTCTCACGAAGGAACTAGATGAGCTCGGCTTCCTATTTGCTGTCGAGTGTCGTCGAAATGGTGGACAGGGAAGCATTGGGATCTGTCGGGTGAATGTGTACTTTCTTCACTTCACCTGTCGGCTGGAAGTCTAACTCAGAAGCGGGCTTCTTAGGACGCAGCATATTAGCAGGGTCAGCACTCTTCTTGTACTCTTCCAACTCAACCCTGGCCATCTGATGATCAGCAATTTTGGAGCCCTGCTGAGCAAACTCCTTAGCTCTCTGCCGATTCCCAGTGACCGTGATCACACCCTTGGGTCTTGGCATCTTCAGCTTTAGATACACATAACATGGACGGGCCATGAAACAGGCATAAGCAGGACGACCAAGGATGGCGTGGTATGCGCTATGGAAGTCTACGACTTCAAACGTCAATTTCTCTTTACGGATTTTTTTTATCGGTGCCGAACACCACATCCAACGCAATCTGGCTGAGTGATTTGGCCTTCTTCCCTGGGATGACTCCATGGAACTTCATGTTGCTCTCACTGAGTCGGGACATCGGAATGCCCATCCCCTTGAGCGTATCTGCATAAGGAATGTTCAAACCACTCCCTCCATCCATGAGGACCTTACAGAGCCGAGTGCCTCCCACAACAAGGTCCACCACTAGAGCCTGCCGACTGGGGGTAGCGACATGTGCAGGGTGATCTGACTAGTCAAACGTGATTGCAGTCTGAGACCACTTGAGGTATGTGGGGGTTGCAGGAACAGCCATGTTGACGTCCCTGTTGATTACTTTCAATCGACTCTTGTTTCCGACACCAACAAAAATCATTAGAGTGGCGTTGACTTCGGAAAAAGTTTCTTTGTCTTCATCATCCTATTTATCAAGAGTTTTGTCACTCGAATGACCTTCCTTGAACTGTTGCATTAGTAAATGACATTGTTGAGTGGTAGGTTTAGGCAATATAAAATTGCCTTCTTCGTCTTTCTTCGTGTGGATCACACACGGTAAATCCATAACATCGGTTCCCGACTGATTCTTTCCTTTCTTAGGGGTGAACTATCATTTGGAATTCCCCTTATATTTTCCTTGTGCCACCAAAGTGACAGCCTCTGCCTGAGCAGGGCCATCAGCCTTGCGCTTCTGTTTCCGACTGGAATTTCCGCACGCATCATTGTCGACTGCTTTTCATTTGCCACTGCAGAGGCGGTCTTCTTCTTCACCATTGGAGTACCGAGTGGCAATCTCCATCATCTTTCTCAGCAAGATATCGCCTGTCCACCCAAACTTCAAGTAAAGCTCCCTGTACTTCACACCGGCCTTGAGAGCACAAACAGATTGATGTGCAGAGACGTTTTCCACTGCGTGGTGCAAGGTGGACCAACGATGAATGTAATCTCTCAAGGACTCATTGGGCTTCTGAACACAATGCTGCAAATCGATCAAACCAGTTGGGCGCTTGCAAGTGCCCTCGAAAGTATTGATGAACACTCGGGCAAGATCCTCCTAGAAGTGGATGCTAGAAGGAGCCAAACGATTCACTCATGCTCGGGCCGAACCATTCAATATCAAGGACAAATGTTTCATGGCTATGTTTTCATTTCCTCCACCAATCTGTACACCCACTTGGTAATCATCTAACCACGTTTCCGACATTGACTTTGTAACACCCCAAAATGATGGCCATGTTTTATTGATTAAAAATTTGCCAGGAAATAAAAAATTATTTTCTGGATTATCGGTTGATTTGAGGATCACTCATTTCTTCTGAGTTATGGAGTTTTCCCTCTTAGTAGAAATTTTTCTAAAATGTTTTTGGACTTGAATGCCTGCTCAGGAGTATCTGATTTTCATTATATATGATCAGTGGAAATATTTCTATAATTGATCTCCTAACTTTAAATTCTTTTTAAATGGCCTGTCATATTTTTAGAGTCTCATTTACACTACAACCCTTTGATAACTTCACATAAAAATTCTACAAAAATATTTAGGAGACATGTGATGTTCCTACATCACTTTTATGCAAAAACCTCACTTAGTCATTTGAAGATTTGGAGTCCTACCTCAAGCTTTCAAATCTAGTTCAGTTTGTGGTTTACACTACAACCTAGTTAAATATTACTTTAAAAATTCAATAAAAATTTGGAGATGTCAGTACAGGTATATATTTCATTTTTATGCAAAAACCTATTGGTGTTCTTTGGAAAATTTGAGCCAACCATCCACATTTGTATTCTGGTCCAATTTGGTGATTTGTAATACAACTCTATTTAATTTTGCTCTATTGATCTTGGGATTTTTCCTGCTATTAGTACCTGCTACCAAACCATTAAGTCCAGGATATTGGACCCATTTGAGTATTTTTGGTCCATGCAATAATGACCTTTACTTTTTGTCCAGAACTGTAGTTTTGCAAAACTTGCACTGGCAAGTTTCTGCTTTTGCCAAAATAGCCTTGACATCCTCTTTATCACCTAAAGAGACACTAACCTACAGAATTTGACCACCAGTGGCGTTGCCTTGATGCCCTTGGCATTTCATCAAGCAGGTTAGGAGCATGGCCAGATTTGGCATACTTTTAAACTTGCATTATAGACAAGCTCCCCAGGCCTAACCAGCATGTCATAAAGATATATTGACCTTATCCTAAAACCCACCCCTCCTTAACTCCGATTGCATTTGAGTCTCCTGGAGGGCCTAGTCATTTCGCTGAGCACCTGGTAGGCGCGCGCTGGGTGCACCCAGAGCGCGCGTATTGCAGCCACGCATCCGAGCCGCCGCATCACACCTGACCCCGCGCCCTTGAACTTTTGCCGCCCGCAGGGCCACGCCCCATCCTCATCCACTCGCCCGTGCCACCCTGCCACCCCTGGCACCCCATAACGTCGCCGTAGCGAGTGCCTTGGCGCTACGCCGGCGTCGGCAGCAGACCTCCAGCCATGGTAGCGGCCGCCCAAGCTACAGCCTTGCGCCAGCTTGCTCTCAGGAACAGCTCGAGCTCATCCGCAAGCCATCGATTAGCGCCGACCAGACCCGTGTCACCCCGAGCCACAGTTCACCATTCTTATCCAGCCTCGCCTGCCTATATAAGGACCCCCCTCGAGCTCTAGTCCACTCAAGCCGCTCCTAGCCATCCCAATTGAAGCCTGAAGCAACACAGATAACCGGTGGTAGCCGTTCTTCTCGGCTCCGTCAGTTCTGACCACCGCCGTCCTCCGGTCGATTCCGACCAAACCAGAGCCTCCCTCATTTCTCCACCGCCACTGCTAGCCTTTCCTCGACCCCGCAAAGCCGTCCCACCCCTCAAACTAGGTCAGGAGCCACCGTAGCCCGAGCTCCCATTTGCTCCCGAAGCCGTCGTCCGCCTCGGAGCTCGCCGCCGACGAACCAACCTTTCCCCTCCTGCCATGTGCACCATCGGGAGGATCACCCTGGAGCGGTGGATCCATTTCCGCCCACGGAAGGCTCCTAGGAATCGTCATCCGCCGGCGGGGATCGCCAGACCTGCGCTCCGGCTCGGCCATGGGAGAAAGGACAGAGGCGACTGGTCAAATATGACCAGCGGACCCGAGGGCCCCAGCCGTCAGTGACCCCGGCTCGACTGAAGCGTTTTAAGTGGAAGCGTACTCCTCCAAATACGCTTTCACTGGAGGAAAGCGTAAGACCTACTGAACCGTTTTCTTTTCTGGTATTTATTTAAAAACATAAAATTGACCAGACTTTGACTGGCTCTAACTTTTAAAATAAAAACCCAATGGAATTGATTCTTTTTCCCACCTCTCCCAAATTCCATCTAGTTTATTTTCATATTTATTTGAAAATTTTCCAAGACAACCTTTTGTGTTGTTTTTAAATTGTGTTTTAATTAAAGTATTTTCAAATAGGAATTTGGAGTGAAGACAAAGTTTTGGAGTGCACCCCAAATACATACACATTGAAGGCAAGCATTCTGAACCCTGGTATAATATTTGTTGTGTGTTGCTTGATGTGACTATAACATCAAGTTGACCTGAAGTATGCTTTAATTCATGTGATGGTGTGATCATGGTTACGAATGCATGATGAAAATTACTTGTTGTGGAATTGATATGCTTGTGAAAGTATTCACCCTTGTATACCTTTCATGCCTGCCGGAAGGAAACGGGAGAAGTCACTATCTCAAGTAGACACGAGCTTGGTGCTGGCATCTCGTTGGAGCGAGAATGGTAAGTAAGGCATGAAAGGGTATGATGAGTGGTGATTCTGCCTAATACCGTGAAATATATTTGTTGTGCTAACCATGCAAAGAATATATAATGTCCTGAGTCGACCATAGATCGAGTCTTGTGGATGTAACCCCCATACTTGTTTCGTACTACCACTTGTCCCTACAGTAGGTAGGGTACGGTTCAGCAAGTTGTCAACCCCTTTCTTAGCACACACCATACAGAGAGGCCATAGTGAAAGATACCCGTGGCCCCTGGTAGGCATGTCACTCGGTCCAGGGGCATGGGTGTTTCTGGTTGGAGACGAGGGGGTTGCTCCCCTAGCTTGGGCGTGTTATAAATTTTGTGATGCCATGCAACTTGAGGTTGTGGCCTCCCCACTTAGAGTTTTTCTTAACGAGTGATGTGGGTGATTCCAGGCACCGGTAAGTTAAGCTGGTGTGTGTAGGTCAGGGTGTTTTCAATTCAAAGACCGTAAGCGGAATTAGTCTCGGTGGACTAAAGGAATACGTTACTCGTGGGTAAAGAGTACACCCTCTGTAGAGTTAATATCTATTCGAATAGCCGTGTCCGCGGTTAAGGACTACAGTTTGGGATGGGTCAAGTGTCGGTCTTAGTGTCGATCTTCGGAGGAAAACTTCTAAACCGGAATATTGATCATGACGAGCGATGAAAGATGGTTATGATTATTATTATGGTGGACTAACCAATTATATTGTCTGAATTATTGAGTACCCCTGCGAAGGTTCTACCTCCTGGATACTCATTATGATTATTTTATAAGCCCTTTATGTGGCGTCGCTCAGACGCCCAATTGCGGCATGCTTGCTATTTATTTCCCCTTATAAGCCCTTTATGTTGCATCGCTCAAACGCCCGACTGTGGCATGCTTGTTATTTAGTTTCCTTATAAGCCCTTTATGTGGCGTCGCTTAGACGCCCGACTGTGGCATGCTTGTTATTTATTTTCCTTATAAGCCCTTTATGTGGCGTTGCTCAGACGCCCGACTGCGGCATGCTTGCTACTTATTTTCCCTTATAAGCCCTTTATGTGGCGTCACTCAAACGCCCGACTGAGGCATGCCTTGTATCCTTATTCTTTTGAGGTGTTGCTTCAGACACCCGATCGGTTTATTTTCATGCTCTGATTGCTTATTCCTATTTAACATGAATGACATGCTTGCGTGCATTACAAATTTTATTTTGTGACTGACTAAGTGATCGTGGAATATTTCAGTGCATGATTATCACTTACTATGTTATGCATGTTTTCATAATGTTTGCGAGTACATTCAAAGTACTCACTGGCTTGTCCCTGGCTATTGTCTTGGCCATATTATGCATGTGGAGAGGAGCATTATGATGACAACCCCGGAACCTAGGCATCGAAGATTGTAGCCAGGCGAAGATAGGAGTTAACCAGGTCAGTTGTTCCTGTGGGAAATGGAGTCACATAGACGCAGATGACCCCGCACCGCTTCCGCCGCCAACCACTTGAAACCTTTTGTTGTACTCATAGACCATGATGGTCTTGTACTACATATTTTTTGTATTTTTCTTGTAATTTCTGTATCAAGTTAGTGTCTCGTCAGCTAACAATAATCCTGGGGCTGATGAGCACAAGGGCCATTTATTGGGAAATTAATATCCCAGAAAACCGGTCCTAACATGAGGTTGTTGAACCTTTGTTTCAACCACAGAGTAGCGCAGTGCAAGAAGATGTTTCTGTGAAGCCAACGTTAGTTGAAGAGGAAGTTAATGACGATGATCATGAAGCTTCGGATCAAGTTACTATCGAACCTCGTAGGTCAACAGGGACGCGTACTACTCCTGAGTGGTATGACAACCCTATCTTAGAGGTCATGTTGTTGGACAACGATGAACCTACGAGCTATGGAGAAGCAATGATGGGCCCGAATTCCGACAAATGGTTAGAGGCCATGAAATCCGAGAAAGGATCCATGTATGAAAACCAAGTGTAGACTTTAGTAGACTTGCTCGTCGGACGGCAGGTCATCGAGTACAAATGGACCTTTGAGATGAAGACATGCATTGATGGTAAATGTCACTATTTATAAAGCTCGACTTGTCGCAAAGAAGTTTCCGACAAGTTCAAGGAGTTGAATGCGATGAGACTTTCTCACTCGTAGTGATGCTAAAGTCTGTTGGAATTATGTCAGCAGTTGCTGCATTTTTCAATTATGAAATCTGGCAGATGGATGTCAAAACAGCGTTTCCTTCCTTAAGGAAAGGTTGTATGAGATACAACCAGAAGGTTTTGTCAGTCCTAAGGATGCTAGAAGGTGTGCAAGCTTCAGTGATCCTTCTACGGACTGAAGCAAGCATCTTGGAGTTGGAATATACACTTTGATGAGGTGATAAAGTTTTTGAGCCTATACAAAGTTTATGAGAAATTTGTATTTACAATAAAGTGAGTGGGAGCATTATAGAATTTTTGATAAGCATATGTGGTTGACATATTATTGATCAAAAATTATGTAGAATTTCTGGAAAGCAAAAATGGTTGTTTGAAAAGAGTTTTTGAAAGGAAGACCTGGATAAAGCTACCTAATTGTTGAGCTTCAAGATCTATAAAGATAGATCAAGATGCTTGATGAGACTTTCAATGAGTACACACCTTGACAAGATTTTGAAAGAGTTCAAAATGGATCAGTCAGAGAAAGAGTTCTTGCCTGATTTGTAAGTTGTGAAGTTGAGTGAGAGTCAAAGGCCGACCACGATAGAAGAAAGAGAAAGGACGAACGTCGTCCCCTATGCCTTAGCCATAGGCTCTGCATAGTATGCCATGCTGTGTACCCCACATGTGTGTGCCTTACCATGAGTCCGTCAAGGGGTACAAAAGTGATCCAGGAGTGGATCACTGGACAGCGGTCAGGATTATCCTTAGTAACTAGTGAACTAAGGAAATATTTCTAGATTATGGAGGTGATAAAGAGTTCGTCGTAAAGGGTTACGTTGATGCAAACTTTAACACAAATCCGGATGACTCTGAATAGCAATCCGGATATGTATAGTGGAGCATCCATTTGGAATAGCTCCAAGTGGAGTGTGGTAGCAGTGTCTATAGTATGACATAGAGATTTGCAAAGTACACACGGATCTGAATGTCGTAGACCCGGTGACTAAAAGACCTCACTCACATGCAAAGCATGATCGAGCCCCAGAACTCATTGGGTGTTAGATTCATAACAATGCGAATCACATGGTGATGTGAACTAGATTATTGACTCTAGTGCAAGTGGGAGACTGTTGGAAATATGCCCTAGAGGCAATAATAAATTGGTTATTATCGTATTTCCTTGTTCATGATAATCGTTTATTATCGATGCTATAATTGCATTAATCGGAAACTCAGATACATGTGTGGATACATAGCCAACGCCATGTCCCTAGTATGCCTCTAATACACTAGCTCGTTGATCAAAGATGGCTATGGTTTCCTAGTCATGGACATGAGATGTCATTGTATAACGGGATCACATCATTAGGAGAATGATGTGATGGACAAGACCCAAACTACAAACATAGCATATGATCGCGTCAGTTTATTGCTACTATTTTCTGCATGTCAAGTATTTGTTCCTATGACCATGAGATCATGCAACTCACTAACACCGGAGGAGTACCTTGTGTCTATCAAACGTTGCAACGTAACTGGGTGACTATAAAGGTGCTCTACAGGTATCTCCGAGGGTGTCTGTCGGGTTGGCATGGATCATGACTGGAATTTGTTACTCCGTGTGACGGAGAGGTATCTCAGGGCCCACTTGGTAATACAACATCACAATAAGCCTTGCAAGCAATGTGACTAAGTGTTAGCCATGGGATCTTGTATTACGGAACGAGTAAAGAGACTTGCTGGTAATGAGGTTGAACTAGGTATGGAGATGCCGGCGATCGAATCACGACAAAGTAACATACCGAAGAACAAAGGGAACAGTATACGAGATTAATTGAATCCTTGACATAGAGGTTCAACCGATAAAGATCTTCGTAGAGTATGTAGGAACCAATATGGTCATCTAGGTCCCGCTATTGGTTATTGACCGTAGAGGTGTCTCGGTCATGTCTACATAGTTCTCGAACCCGTAGGGTCTGCACACTTATGGTTCGGTGACATTTCGGTAGTATAGAGTTATGTGTGGTGGTGACCGAAGGTTGTTCGGAGTCCCGTATGAGATCTCGGATGTCACGAGGAGCTCCGAAATGGTCCGGAGGTAAAGATTGATATATAGGAAGTCCTGTTTTGGTCACCGGAAAAGTTTCGGGCTCATCGGTAGTTTACCGGGAGTGCCTGGAGGGTACCGGGAGACCATCGGGAGGGGTGTCTCGACCCAAGATGCTACATGGGCTGTGGGAGGAGGTAAACCATCCCCTGGTGGGCTGGACGAAGCTCCTCTAAGGGCCCATGCGGCTGGAGTGGTTTGAGAAGGAAAAAATCCAAAGGTGGAGAGGTGGAAAGAGTTTCCAAGTGGAAAGGAGGAATCCTACTCCTAATAGGATTGGACTAGTACTCCTCCACCTCCAATTTGGACCAAACCTTGAGGGTTTGAGACTGTCTCCTCTGCTCCCTCCCTCCTATATATACTAGATGATTTAGAGGGAAAAGCTAACCCTAATAGCCATGTGCTACCTCTCCTCTAGATCGCAGTTTCTCCTCTAGTTCGGTTTTCAGCGGTGCTTAGGCGAAGCTCTGCTGGAATAGCTCCACCACCATCGCCGCAACACCGTCGTTCTGCTGGATAACTAATCTACCTCTCTGCTCCCTCTTCCTGGATCAAGAAGGCGGAGATCGTCCTCGAGCTGTACGTGTGCTGAACGCGGAGGTGTCGTCCGTTCGGCGCTAGATCGGAAGGACCATGATCAAGATCGCGAGACGATTCGTGATTGGACCAAAGGACGGATCATGATGAGATCGCGGTACAGATTGTGATTGGATCGTGAGATGGATCGTTGTGGGATCGCGGGACGCTTGGCGATTTGGATCGCGAAGATGTTCGGCTACATCAACCGCGCTTCTTAACGCTTCCCGTTTAGCGATCTACAAGGGTATGTAGATCCACTCTCCCTCTCGTAGATGCTCATCACCATGGATAGATCTTGCGTGTGGGTAGGAAATTTTTTGTTTCCCATGCAACGTTCCCCAACAGTATCCCCTGCCATGCAAAAATTGTTGTCTTGAATAAGATTGGTTTCAATACTAAAAAAACTATGGAGGTAAAGATAGTTCACTTGAGGGCCGAGCATGGTTATACTTTCGCGGTAAAATTATGCAATGCAGACACCTACTGCTATTTTGAATGCAAAAGTTGGAGAGCACTATGCAAGGCTTATGCATTTGAGCCTAATATGCTTATCACCTTTGATATTCGTCCGGAAGATGAAATCGAAGGTAATATCAACATCTGGGTCGATATGCAGACGCCTCCAGTTCTTCCATTATGTGAGTTTCTCAACCATATTTATTAAGTAATTTATATTGTTTATTTAAAAATAGTTGACAACTTCTTTGCATTGACAACTTATTTTCAATCTTCAAAAAATGTATGGAAGATGGTAGACAGAACCTACTACTACAATGATGAAACAGAATTAACTTATAAGGAGAAAGATCATCTTACCGCATTTCTTAATCATCTTGAGAATTACAATAGCTATTATCAAACTCCTTCACATTATGGTCAATACGTGCCACTAGTGCACGTGGTGAACTATGGTAACATCCATGGAGATTGCATGGTAAGAATTTTCTACTATTACGACATCCGTGCATATTTTGCATAAATTCTTCTAAAACTAAACTACATTGCTAACTACAAAGTTATTACTATGTTTTTCAACAGAAAATCCCGAAGGATTGTGTGCCTCATCTGATGTTTCGCAGAGGTCGCGTTGTTGTTATGAGCTTAGGGCCACCACGGCCAGGTAAGCCTACACATCACTCCTGTCCATACTGGATTTCTAAAACCGATGAAGACATGACAATCAAAGATTGGAAAAAATGTATGGTCAATCGTAGAAGCTACTTGGAAGCAACATTGTGCGTAGGCCAAGAATTGGAGACAGGATGATCTCCATTCTCCATAATGGAGAGTTAGGGCCTATCTTGTTTTATGATATTGTACCTAAGAGAGGGTAGAGTAGGTCCTATGAGAGAGGACTAGGTCCTAGGTACAATGTGTTATTATGTGCTACAATGTGTTAGAGTTGATGATGATGAGGAGGAGTAG
Organism: Hordeum marinum; assembly: GCA_022496015.1. NCBI lineage: Eukaryota > Viridiplantae > Streptophyta > Magnoliopsida > Poales > Poaceae > Hordeum > Hordeum marinum. The sequence continues at coordinate 476,623,144 of CM039678.1, forward strand.
TTGTGATTATGACTAGTGACCAACTTGTTATATGATATCTCATTGACGAAAATGATGATTAAATAGTGTTATATGTTCTCTCTATATGTATAGAACGTAGCGTCGCGACCAAGCACGGAGATAAGAGAGGTCACTTCTCTCTATTAGCTGGCTAACAAAATATATGAAACCCCTAAATTAACCCTTCAAAACCCTCACCCCCCCCCCCCTCTTTCAAAAAAAAACAGCTCCTCAGCTGCTGACGTGTGGACGCTCTTTGGTCCTGGTTGGTGTTACCAACCGGGACCAAAGGCCCTCCTGCCTGGGCTCGGCGGAGCGGCCACGTGTAGCCCCATCTGTCCCGGTTCGTAAGCGAACCGGGACTAAAGGTCATGGGCTTTAGTCTCGACCCTTTAGTCCTGGGTCCAGAACCAGGATAGATGGGCCTCTGGAACCGGGCAAATGGGCCTTTTTCCACTAGTGCTAGCATAATAACAACAACTCTTTCTCATAAAACTCATCATGGTAAAGTAGCAACCAATTCACATGTGATGGTTCAAACAATGAATTCTATTAAAACTTAACAACCTATGTTCTTAGTCACCAAACAATTGCAATTCAACCTGTTCTCAACAAAGTATAAGTAAGAGCTCCACACACTCAATCATCATATATTCTTCTATGATTGCCAGTACTCCAAGCATATTTTTGAAACAAACAACATCAATCGAATAAAGTGAAATATAGGGGCTTAATGTTTCGCCTCCCAACAGACTTATCTTAAAGATAATTGTCAACAATAATGAATCATGATCAAATATATTTGAGTGGATATATATGTTTGGAGAGTAGTCAAATATATTTGATCATGACTTATTATTGTTGGCAATTATCTCTATGATAAATGAGTTGAGAGGCGAAACATTAAGCCCTTATATTTCTTTGTGTTCGACGGATGCCATTTGTTTCAAAAATATGCTTTGAGTACTCGCAGTCATAGAAGAGTATATGATGATTGATTATGTGGAGCTCCTACTTAGACTATGTTGAGAATAAGTTGAATTGCAATTGTTTGGTGACTAAGAACATAGGTTGTCTAGTTCCAAGAAAATTCATTGTTTGAACCATAACATGTGAATTGGTTCTACTTTATCATGATGAGTTTTATGAGAAAGAGTTGCTATTATGATGCTAGGAGAAGTGGTTAAAATTATCATTCGTCAAACTTACACACTATGCTAGCATTCACACTTCATAAATTATTTCTTTTATAATACAATGATTACCTCTTAGAGAAAGTTGGGTCAAAAAATCGTTGGGGTTGTTGGCGGCGGGTCCACCTCGTTAGGAAAACACGGAGAGGCGATTGAGGCGATTGCGAGGCGATCGTTTCCTCGAGAGCTAGGGTTAGGGTTTTTTCGCGGTGGTGGTGGGCATCCGGTTGTGTAGGAAGGGACGGTGGCGTCCTTGAATGTATGGACCGGTGTGATCTCTCTCTCCGGTTGAGGAGCCATGGCGGAGAGGATGAAGAATGGGGCGGCGGCGCCGCAGAGCTCGGCGATGACTCCCAAGGCGTCAACAACGCCGCGATTGGCGATGCATACGGCGTCTACGGCTTCAGCCATGAAGACGCCACTGGGCGTACGGAGTAGGAACTCGCCGAAGTCCCCGATCAATGGCAAAGCATCTGCAGAGGCGGCAGGTTTGACTGCGTGTAGGGGGGGACTATTGCTGATGGAGAAGGAGGCTGGGGGATTTGTCTTCAAGGAGTCTGGACAAGAACAAGTTCGGCGGGTGAAGTGGTTTGCGATTGGGAAATCTTTTACTCCAATACTAATGAATAGAAGTGCACTAGAGAAAGCAATGCCATGGGCCCGGGGCCTTCACAAAGAAGCAAAGTTCAATATCATTGGGAGAAACATGTTCGTGGTAAACTTTGGAAGTGAAGGCGATTGGAAGCATGCATTAAACAATGGACCTTGGCAATTTGACTTCAATATTCTGGTACTTAAGGATTATGATGGTGAGACTAGGCCATCGGAGATGATGTTTTCATACAGTGGAGGTCTGGGCTAGAGTTGCAAATTTGCCTTTAAACAAGAGGTCGAGGGCATTCGCTGAAGCGCTTGGGAACTGGCTAGGCGAAGTGGTTCGTGTGGACGCCGAGAAAGATGGGTTTGCAAAGGGCTCGAATCTGCGGTTCAGAGTTAAACTCTCAGTGTTCGAGCCATTGGTGAGAGGGTTCTACCTTAACGACGTCAAGAACTCCATTTGAGTGTAAAATGACATCTGGCGGGAGGTTAGCTATCCATCCTGCAGTGAGGAAATTACAAAGTATGTACCAGTACCTCCATAAGTACATGTAGCAATAGCAACGAATAATTAATTAATAGAGACGTCGAAGCTGCCAAGGACCTATAAATCCGGCATCCGAGCTGTTCATGAGAGCACACAAACACAAACACAAACACAAGTACACAACCCACACCGGTGTCATAATCACAATGGTGGAGAGGAGCGATATCGCCTTCTTCGGGACCTTCAGGCCAGCGTTGCCGCTGGACCTCTTCTCGTGCCCAGTGAACCCGACGCCATCGTCTGCGCCGGACGAGCAGCGCCTCACCGACGGAAAATCGTACAACCACAACGGCAGGGCCATCACGGCGGAGGCGCTCAAGGAGCTCCTGGCCTGCCTGGACAAGAAGGACCCCACGCTGGCTGGCGGCGCCACTCCGGAGGACGTGGATAATGGCCGTGTCACCGGCGTTGTCTTCGTCTCCGAGAGGGACAATGGCCTGGAGACGCTCCATGTGGCCCTGCGCGCCACAGACAAAACCACGGTGCTGTCGCTGGCCGACATCTACGGCCCAGACAACTTCGGCGGGGTCCGAATGGAGGACAGCGGCTGCATCGCCGGTGGCTTCCAGGTGGGCGGTCGCACCGTCGGGCACTCGCTGGTGTACGTGTCCACCAAGGAGCCGGCAGCAGCACGGCGCACTCCGTGGACCGTGGTGTACAAGACCAACCTTGCCGACGGCCACACAGAGCGCCTGACTCCGCCGGGTAAGAAACCATATCTGATCTGGTCTCTCGTATGGTATATATTTGGCCATCTGGCCTTGCCCATGCAGGGACTGATGCGTCTGCGTGCAGATCAATACGATCTGAACCCGGCCGTGTCGCCGTCCGGGCAGAGGGTGGCGGTGGCCAACTTCCGGTTCCACCAGTGGACCGGCGAGATCGGCCGCCTCAAGACCGATATCGTGGTGATGAACGTGGACCGGCAGGCGCAGGGTGGGCTTGGGCGCAGCATCCTCATCAAGGACGGTGGGTGGCCGACGTGGGGCAGCGACAACGTCATCTTCTTCCACCGAGCGGTGCAAAGCCCGGGCAATAATGGGAGGGTCAATACTGCGTGGGGCGTGTACCGATACGACCTCACCAGCAAGGACGACCCCGTCAAGGTGACCCCTGACGGCATCCAAGCCATGACACCGGCGGCCATCAGCGAGACCAAGGTGGCCGTGGCCGTCACCCGGAAGGGCACCCCGATAGCAATAGCCGTGGTGGATCGCAAAGAGAAGGAACAGTACCGCCACATCGAGATCTATGACTATGAGGTTGGCAAGCCTGCCAGCCCGGTGACGACAATCACCCATAGCACGGTGCGCAATGGTTGGGCAGACCACTACAGCCCGTTCGTGCTCGACGGCGGCAACCGTATCGGTTTCCACCGCTGCCTAACCAAGAAGGAGAATACTACCGCTCCGAAGAACTTCAGCAAGCTGCAGAGCCCGGCAACGCACAAGGAGGTCGGGATCTACCGGATGGCCGGCGTGTTCCCAAGCATCAGCAAGTCGGCGAAAAAGATCTCTTACGTGAACAACGAGTTCAAAACCGTTTATGTCGTCAAGGAAGGAAGCGGGCCGCTAGAAGCCCATACGGTACGTCAAAGAGCTATTCTCTTAGTTGTTGGTTCATCAAATCAAATATATCAATCTATCTACATACAGGATGGTCACTCACATGGATACAATTAATACAACACTCCGTATGTATGAGCAGGACTTGAGCAACAACAGGATCTTGTCCACAACGTGGAACCAAGGCTGGGACGAGGAAACGGACAAGGAAAAGGACATCATCTACTTCTGCGTGGGCACGGCCTTCAGCGCCGGCCCAATAGAGATCTATGCCCTGGAGGACGCCTCCAATCCCTCACACAATGAACGGACAATGAGGCGCCTCACCAAGGGCAACTACAACAACGCCTTCCCCTCCAGCAACAAGAGTGGGACCAAGTTCGTGTTTCGATCAACGCGCAACAGAAAAACGGGTAATCCTGAGGACGCCCAGTACAAGAACCTCTACATCATGAAGGACGCTGCACGTGGGGAGTGGACGGCCGAAGAGGAAGACGGCAAGGCGGTGATGTGCCTCACCGACGGGCCCTGGACCGACAGCCACTGCACCTGGTCGCCCACTGATGACTGGATCGTCTTCTCCTCCTCCCGCGACAGGGCGCCCGGTGCACCGGACAGGGACGTCCTCGATGCCGGCTGCTTCTCCATCTTCCTCGTCCTAGCCACCGACCCCAGTGTGCTGGTGCGGGTCATGCACAGTGCCGACTCCCTGGCGGGCCACGTCTGCCACCCCATCTTCAGCCCGTTCAAGGACAGCATCGTCGTCACCTCCGACCTCGCCGGTGTCTCCGCCGACCCGGTCTCTCTTCCCATCTTCATCCACTCCGTCAGGCCTTACGGTGACATCTTCACCATCAAACTCCGCGACATGAATGACATCATGAAGAACAAAGACATCATGGAGTTCGACCGCATCACGCACACCCGTTACGAGTACTCCACGCCCACCTGGACAACCTATTTGGGTGACGACCCCAACAAGAAGTGGCAAACGGCCGGTAGCGGTGCGGCAGAGTGCCCAGCCGGACGGTGCTAGTTAATTTCCCTTTCCATTTCACGCATCTCATTTCAGATCGACTTTCATCAATCCATCCGACCACCGACAATAAACTCGCGCAGGGGCGCGGCACCTACCAAGTTTAGTTTGTTTTCAGATTTGCTTTTATTCCCAATTTATTTCCACCACAAGAAGTAAGTCATCCAGTCATATGTATAGCTTCTAGCATATATACATTCCCTACTGGTGGTGAGACAGACTTCCATTTCTACTCCACTACTGTTCTTGTTACTGTTACGTACTCTCCATGTCAGTATGTAACCACTATTGTGTAATAGTGTACTACCGCTGCTGTTCTTTTCGGTTTTTCATAAATATAGATGTGAACATTATTATGTCACATTTAACCGACGTCATCATCCATATTGTGGCCCTTTGTGTGTTGTTGTTTCTATTCACTTTGTGTTTTTCGTTTTGTTTATTTTTTTATTTTAAACATAAATTTTCAATAAAATTATATTTTTGTACCATTTAGAAAAGTTTGCCACATTTGAGAAATGTTCGTGCATTTCAAAAAAAAGTTAATGAAGTTTTAAAAAGTTTATAGAATTTTTTTTTTACAGAATTTACAAAAATATTTTTAGCATTCAGGAAATTGATTGTGTTATTAAATAATTGTTCACGCATTTCATAAATATATTCCGTGACATTTTTCTAAGTTTTTTATGAAATTTAAAAGAAGTTTCGAACCATTCAAAGGAAGATTCGTAGTCATCTAAAAAATGTTCACGTGTTTCAAGAAGATTAGTGGAAGTTCTTAAAAATGTTTATACTATTAAAAAAAATACTCAACGTGTATTTGAAAAATGTTTAACAGGAATTCTGAAAATGTTGAAATCTGTATTAAAAAATTTGCATCATTTATTTAAAAAATGGTCTACTTGTATAAAAAATGTCTCGCGTGTATATAACAACTGTACAACATGTATTAAAAGAAGTCAACATGTATTTGTAAAAAGAAAGAAAAGTGAAGGCATTTAACTTGATAGGGGTCAGAAATAAGTTACGTGTCATAGGTGGACATGCAACTAGGTCGGCAAGTTGCTAGTTGGGGTTGGACCTGCAACTCAGTTAGAAGAGTTTCATGTTGGGATTAGACATGAAACTAGATAGGGTTCCTTGGTTGGGCGCCAGGTGTTGTTGATGTTGGCCATGCAACTGATCAGACATATGTTATGTATTACGGACGGACATGCAACTAGGTCAGGGCAAACTGTGTCTAAAGAGAAGATAATTGCACGTGTCATCCTGGAAGTCGGCGGCGAGGTCCAACATGATCCTGGATGTTAAGAAGTGCTTCAATACAGTCCCGATAGATGAAACTACATGATCAATACAGTCTTGATACTTGAAACGAAATAAAAGAAAAAAGACACGCATTGGGGTTGCGAACCAACGACCGCAGCTTAAAAATCTTGTGCGTACTAGCCACCAGACCAAACGCTTTATCCTTATTTTTGTGATGATGTGTAGCTTATTATATATAAGTGCATCTCATAGTCTTTTCCACTGTAGCACGCAGGCACTTTTTTCTTCGAGGACGTGCGTGCTAGCGAATTAAGCTGGCAATAGAATTATTATTTTCGCGAAAAACAATAGTATTTTGCTACTAATAAGATGCACATGGTTTTATATTTAGGCAAACATATAAAGGAAATGCATTTATATTTGTGTATAACCTGTCATTTTGTTGGACTAATAATTTTAGCTTGTCACATTTTACCTTATCCTTCTACATGATTTTTTTTTACTTAGTTGTCAGAAACTACAAACAAATCATCACTTATGAAAAATAGAAGTTCTTCTAAATGTGTTGCAGGTAAGATAAACTCTATTGTTTAAGTGAAGGCACATAGTTTGCTTAGGTGCTCAAGTCTTCAGCGAAGACATGATAAAAGGAAAAACTTGTGCGAAGACAAAACAAAACTTGCTCGCATGTGCAACGGGAATCTCAACCATTCTTTGACGCAACTTGCATTTCTTTTAACGGCCTTGTTGAAAATCAGTCGATTGAGGCTTCACGAAATCTCAGTCGATACTATAATCCGTTAATCTTGCATTGAGATTCGTACAAACAATTTTATTTTTATTTTTTTCTTTCTAAATACTATATTACTTGATTGAGACCTAGACACACCCTTTAACTATGACCCTTCAAGAGCAAAATATGGTAACACGAAAGCACTGAGTTGCAATTAATACCATTACCTTAAATTATGTGATACATTTGAATTTTTTAGAACGCTAATCTCAGATATAGCCTGCTATAACGTATGTAGCATTTGAAAAAAGGCGGATATATATCTTGTAGCACCCTATTGTTATTTCATTGATGTGCATCAGGAAACTCAACAATTCTTTGATATCATGCAACTTACATTTCCTACTTGAGTCCAGACTTAACAAAAACTAAGCTTACAAACATTACACCTAAGAAATAGAGAAAAACACAAAAAAGAAAATTTTACATGAATCTCTATGTAAGATCTAGGCTCTCTTTGTTTGGGCTTTTGCTTATGTTTTTGCAGATTCTCCACTTTGGCCAAGAAGCCATAAAAGCTTCTAAATAGATGCTTTATATTTAGCTCGAAAAGTCATAAAAGCTCCAAAAACATCAATTTAGAACCTTTTATGGCTTTTTGGCAAAAGTGAAAAAGCTGCAAAAGCAGAAGCAAAAGCCAAATCAAACAGGGCCCTAATGTCCGTAGCATCGACTCACACACAAACTATTGGGAAACGTTGCATGGGAAACAAAAAAAATCCTACGCTTCGCCAAGATCAATCTAGGAGATGAGCATCTACGAGAGGGAAGAGTGGATCTACATACCCTTGTAGATCGCTAAGCGGGAAGCGTTAAGAAACGCGGTTGATGTAGTCGAACGTCTTCATGATCCAAATCGCCAAGCGTCCCACGATCCAATCACGATCCGTCCTGATCTAGCGCCGAACGGACGGCACCTCCTCGTTCAGCACACGTACGACTTGATGGCGATATCTGCCTTCTTGATCCAGCAAGAGGGAGCGAAGAGGTAGACAAGTTCTCCGGCAGCGCGACGGCGTTGCGGCAATGGTGGTGGAGTAATTGCAGCAGTGCTTTGCCTAAGCACTGCTTAAAACCAATCTATAGGAAAAACTACGATCTAGAGGAGAAACTACGATCTATAGGAGAGGTAGCACGTGGCTGTTTTTTCTGTGTCAAAACCCCTCAAAACCTCTAGTATATATCGGAGGAGGGGAGGGAGGAGGCTTGGCTCCCAAGGGAGCCAACCCTAGTTTGGCCGAAGTGGGAGGGAGGAGCCCTCCTCCTCCACTCCTAGTAGGATTAGGACTCCTTCCTTATTTCCCACTTTTGCATTCTTTCCACCTTGGGTTTTCTTCGCTAGCCGCATGGGCTTCCTGTGGGCCTTCGGCCAGACCACTAAGGGCTGGTATTCCTTCTCCCACAGTTCATGTAGCCTCTTGGGTCAAAATACCCCTTCCGATGGTCCCCGGGTACCCTCCCGGCACTCCCGGTACACTATCGATGAGCCTAAACTTTTCCGGTGACTAAAACAGGACTTCCTATATATCAATCTTTACCTCCGGACCATTTTGGAGCTCCTCATGACGTCTGGGATCTCATCCGGGAATCCGACAAACCTTTGGTCACCACCATGCATGACTCTATACTACCAAAACATCACCAAACCTTAAGTGTGCAGACCCTGCGGGTTCGAGAACTATGTAGACATGACCGAGACACCTCTACGGTCAATTACCAACAGCGGGACCTGTATGGCCATATTGATTCCTACATATTTTACGAAGATCTTTATCGGTCGAACCTTTATGTCAAGGATTCAGTTAATCCCGTATATGATGTTCCCTTTGTTCTTCGGTATATTACTTGCCCGAGATTCGATCGTCGGTATCTCCATACCTAGTTCAACCTCTTTACCGTCAAGTCTCTTTACTCGTATCTGTATTACAAGATCCCGTGGCTAACACTTACTCGCATTGCTTGCAAGGCTTATTGTGATGTTGTATTACCGAGTGGGCCCTGAGATACCTCTCCGTCACACGGAGTAACAAATCCCAATATTGATCCATGCCAACCCAACAGACATGCTCGGAGATACCTATAGAGCACCTTTATAGTCACCTAGTTACGTTGCGACGTTTGATACACACAAGGCACTCCTCCGGTGTCCATGAGTTGCATGATCTCATGGTCATAGGAACATATACTTGACATGCAGAAAACTATAGCAATAAATTGGCACGATCATATGCTACGTTTATAGTTTGGGTCTTGTCCATCACATCATTCTTCTAATGATGTGATCTCGTTATCAAATGACATCTCATGTCAATGGCTAGGAAACCTTGACCATCTTTGATCAACGAGCTAGTTTACTAGAGGCACATTAGAGACAAAGTGTTGTCTATATAGCCACACATGCAATGTGTTTCCAGTCAATACAATTCTAGCATGGATAATAAACAATTATCGTGAACAAGGAAATATAATAATAACTATTTTATCATTGCCTCTAGCGCATATTTCTAACATAAACATATCTCAATAGACTGATATTTAGCAAACCTTTCCTTCAATTACGAGAACGACTGACCAGCCTAACTTTGCGTCGGCTCCAAGCACGTCGCATGATCCGTGTTGATCAGATGCCTGGCGCACATCCATGTTGGGGAACGTTGCATGGGAAACAAAAAATTTCCTACACACACGCAGATCTATCCATGGTGATGAGCATCTACGAGAGGGAGAGTGGATCTACATACCCTTGTAGATCGCTAAGCGGGAAGCGTTAAGTAACGCGGTTGGTGTAGTCGAACGTCTTCACGATCCAAATCGTCGTGCGTCCCGCGATCCAATCACGATCCGTCCCGCGATCTTGATCACGATCCGTCCCACGAACTTGATCACGATCCTTCAGATCTAGTGCCGAACGGACAGCACCTCCACGTTCAGCACACGTACAGCTTGATGACGATCTCCGCCATCTTGATCCAGCAAGAAGGAGAAGAGAGGAAGAAGAGTTCTCCGGCAGCGTGATGGCGCTCCGGCGATGGTGGTGGAGCAATTCCGGCAGGGCTTCGCCTAAGCACTGCAGAAATCCGATCTAGAGGAGAAACTATGCACTGGAGGAACGGGTAGCACGTGGCTGAAAAAACTAGTGCAAAACCCTAAAATCCACCAGTATATATAGAAGGAGAGGAGGAGAGCCTTGGCGCAAGGGTCAAGGCTCCTATGGTTCAGCTGAACCTACTAGGAGAGGAGGACTCCTCCTCCAATCCTAGTAGGACTACGATTGCTCTTTTTTTTTTGCCTTTTTCCACCTTTTCCTATTGGGTTTTCTTCTCCAATCACATGGGCCTTGTGTGGGAGTTTCCACCAGCCCTCTAAGGGATGATATTCACTCTCCCACGGCCCATGAAGCCTCTTGGGTCGAAATACCCCTCCCGGAGGCCTCCCGGTACACTACCGGCACTCCCGGTACACTACCGATGAGCCCGAAACTTTTCCGGCGACCAAAACAGGACTTCCTATATATGAATCTTTACCTACGGACCATTCCGGAGCTCCTCGTGACGTAGAGGATCTCATCCGGGACTCCAAACAACCTTTGGTCACCACCATACATAACTCTATACTACCGAAACGTCACCAAACCTTAAGTGTGCAGACCATGCCGGTTTGAGAACTATGTAGATATGACCGAGACACCTCTACGATCAATAACCAATAGCGGAACCTGGATGTCCATATTGATTCCTACATATTCTACGAAGATCTTTATTGTTCGAACCTTTGTGTCGAGGATTCAGTTAATCTCATATGATGTCCCCTTTGTTGTTCGGTATGATACTTGCCCGAGATTCGATCGTCGGTATCTGTATACCTAGTTCAACCTTGTTACCGGCAAGTCTCTTTAGTCATTCCGTAATACAAGATCTCGTGACTAACACTTAGTCACATTGCTTGCAAGGCTTATTGTGATGTTGTATTACCGAGTGGGCCCTAGGATACCTCTCCGTCACACGGAGTAACAAATCCCAGTCTTGATCCATGCCAACCCAACAGACACCCTCGGAGATACCTAATGCACCTTTATAGTCACCCAGTTACGTTGCGACGTTTGATACACACAAGGCATTCCTCCGGTGTCCGTGAATTGCATGATCTCATGGTCATAGGAACATATACTTGACATGCAGAAAACAGTAGCAACAAACTGACACGATCATATGCTACGTTTGTAGTTTGGGTCTTGTCCATCACATCATTCTCCTAATGATGTGATCCCATTATCAAATGACATCACATGTAAATGGCTAGGAAACCTTGACCATCTTTGATTAACGAGCTAGTTCACTAGAGGCATACTAGGGACAATGTGTTGTCTATTTACCCACACATGTAATGTGTTTCCAATCAATACAATTATAACATGGATAATAAATGATTATCATGAACAAGGAAATATAATAATAAACACTTTATTTATTGCCTCTAAGGCATATTTCCAACAGTCTCCCACTTGCACTAGAGTCAATAATCTAGTTCACATCACTATGTGATTTACATTGTAATGAATCGAACACCCATGCAGTTTTGATATTGATCATGTTTAGCCCTTGGAAGAGGTTTAGTCAACGAGTCTGCAACATTCATATCCATGTGCACTTTGCAAATATTTATGTGCTTCTCCTCGATGTAATCGCGGATGGAGTTGAAGCGTCACTTTATGTGTCTGGTCCTCTTGTGAAACCTTGGTTCCTTGGCCAGAGCAATGGCAACAGTGTTATCACAAAACAGGTTCATTGGATTCAGTGCACTAGGCACTACTCCAAGATCTGTCATGAACTGCTTCATCCATACACCTTCCTTCGCCGCCTCCGAGGCTGCGATGTACTCCGCTTCGCATGTAGAATCGGCTATCACGCTTTGCTTGGAACTGCACCAACTTAACGCTCCCCCGTTGAGAATAAATACGTATCCGGTTTGTGACTTAGAGTCATCCGGATCAGTGTCAAAGCTTGCATCGATGTAACCCTTTACGACGAGCTCTTCATCACCTCCATAAACGAGAAACATTTCCTTAGTCCTATTCAGGTACTTAAGGATATTCTTGACCGCCGCCCAATGCTTCATTCCAGGATCACTTTGAAACCTTCCGGTCATACTTATGGCAAGGCTGACATCGGGTCTTGTGCACAGCATTGCATACATGATAGAGCCTATGGCTGAAGCATAGGGGATGACACTCATGTTTTCTCTATCTTCTGCAGTCACTAGGCATTCAGTCTTACTCAATATCACACCTTGTAACATAGGCAAGAACCCCTTCTTGGCCTGATCCATTTTGAACTTCTTCAAAACTTTATCAAGGTATGTGCTCTGTGAAAGTGCTATTAAGCGTCTTGATCTATCTCTATAGATCTTAATGCCTAATATGAAAGCAGCTTCTGCTAGGTCCTTCATTGAAAAACTCTTGTTCAAATATTCCTTCATGCTTTCCAGCATTTCTATATTGTTTCCAATTAGCAATATGTCATCCACATATAATACTAGAAACGCTATAGAGCTCCCACTCACTTTCTTGTAAATACACGGTTCTCCATAAACTTGTATAAAGTCAAACGCTTTGATCACCTCATCAAAGCGCTTATTCCAACTCCGAGATGCTTGCACCAGCCCATAAATGGATCGCTGGAGTTTGCAAACTTTGTCAGCATTCTCTAGATCGACAAAACCTTCTCGTTGCATCATATACAACTCTTCCTCAAGGAAACCATTGAGGAACGCTATTTTGACATCCATCTGCCAAATTTCATAGTCGAAATAAGCAGCTATTGCCAACATGATTCTGATAGACTTAAGCATCGCTACGGGTGAGAAGGTCTCATCGTAGTCAACTCCTTGAACTTGTGAAAAACCCTTTGCCACAAGTCGAGCTTTATAGACGGTGACATTATCGTCCGCGTATGTCTTCTTCTTAAAGATCCATTTGTTCTGAATGGCCTTTCGTCCTTCAGGTAATACTTCCAAAGTCCATACTTTGTTTTCATACATGGATCCCATCTCGGATTTCATGGCCTCTAACCATTTCTCAGAATTCGGGCCCATCACTGCTCCTCCATAGCTCGTAGGTTCATTGTTGTCCAACAACATGACCTCCAAGACAGGGTTGTCATACCACTCAGGAGTAGTACGTGCCCTTGTCGACCTACGAGGTTCAATAGTACCTTGATCTGAAGCTTCATGATCATCATCATTAACTTCCTCTTCTACCGTCGTAGGTTCCACAGAAACATCTTTCTGCGCTGCGCTACTTTCTGTTTGAAGTAAAGGTTCAATAAGCTCATCAAGCTCTATTTTCCTCCCACTCAATTCTTTCGAGAGAAACTCTTTCTCAAGAAATGTTCCGTTCTTAGCGACAAACACTTTGCCTTCGGATCTGAGATAGAAGGTACACCTGACTTTCTCTTTCGGGTATCCTATGAAGACGCATTTTTTCGCTTTGGGTTCCATCTTTTCAGGCTGAAGCTTTTTGACATAAGCATCACATCCCCAAACTTTAAGAAACGACAACTTTGGCCTCTTGCCAAACCACAGTTCATATGGCGTCGTCTCAACGGATTTCGATGGTGTCCTATGTAAAGTGAATGCAACTGTCTCTAATGCATAACCCCAAAACGATAGTGGCAAATCAGCAAGAGACATCATAGAACGCACCATATCTAATAAGGTTCGATTACGACGTTCGGACACACCATTACGCTGTGGTGTTCCGGGCAGTGTCAACTGTGAAACAATTCCACACTGTCTTAAGTGACTGCCAAACTCATAACTCATATATTCACCTCCTCGATCAGATCGCAGGAATTTAATCTTCTTGTTACGATGATTCTCAACTTCACTCTGAAATTGCTTGAACTTTTCAAACGTTTCAGACTTGTGTTTCATCAAGTAAATATACCAATATCTACATAAGTCATTAGTGAAGGTGAGAAAATAACGATATCCACCATATGCCGTAACATTTATTGGACCGCACACATCAGTATGTATAATTTCCAAAAAGTCACTCGTCTGTTCCATTGTTCCAGAGAACGGCGTTTTAGTCATCTTGCCCATGAGGCATGGTTCACATGTGTCAAGTGATTCAAAATCAAGTGACTCCAAAAGTCCATCAACATGGAGCTTCCTCATGTGTTTTACACCAATATGACCTAAACGGTAGTGCCACGAGAAAGTGGTACTATCACTATCAACTCTACATCTTTTGGTATCAATGTTATGAACATGTGTGTCATCACTATCAAGATTCAATATGAATAAACCCCTCACATTGGGTGCATGACAATAAAAGATATCACTCATATAAATAGAACAACCTTTATTCTCTGATTTAAATGAGTAAACATCTCGAAATAAACAAGATCCAGATATAATGTTCATGCTTAACACAGGCACTAAATAACAATTATTCAGGTTCATCACTAATCCCGATGGTAATTGAAGAGAGAGCGTGCCGACGGGGATCACATCAACGTTGGAACCATTTCCCACGCGCATCGTCACTTCATCCTTTGACAGCCTTCTTCTATTCCGTAGGTCCTACTTTGAGTTGCAAATGTGAGCAACCGAACCGGTATCAAATACTCAGGCACTGCAACGAGAGCTATTAAGGTACATATCAATAACATGTATATCATATATACCTTGTTTGTCGTTGGCCGCCTTCTTGTCAGCCAGGTACTTGGGGCAGTTCCGCTTCCTGTGACCAGTGCCCTTGCAATGAATGCACTCAGTTTCTGGCTTGGGTCCATGCTTGGGCATCTTTATAGGAGTAGCAGCTGCTTTGTCATCCTTCTTAGTTTTACCTTTCTTGCCCTTGCCCTTGACCTTGCCATTTTTCTTGAAACTAGTGGTTTTATTGACCAACAACACTTGATGTTCTTTATGGATTTCAGACTCGGCGACTTTTAGCATCGCAAACAGCTCGGTGACTGACTTGTTCATCCCGTGCATGTTATAGTTCATCACAAAGCTCTTGTAACTAGGTGGCAGTGATTGAAGAACTCTGTCAGTGATCGCCTCTAGCGGAAGGGCAATTCCCAACTCCGCTAGACGAGTTGAATACCCAGACATTCTGAGTATATGTTCACTGATAGACCCGTTCTCCTTCATCTTGCAAGCATAGAACTTATCGGAGGTTTCATACCTCTCGATCCGGGCATTCTTCTGAAAGATAAACTTCAACTCCTGGAATATCTCATATGCTCCATGACGTTCAAAACGTCTTTGAAGTCCCGGTTCTAAGCCATACAATATTGCACACTGAACTATTGAGTAATCTCTACTACGTGTCTCCCAAGCGTTCTTAACGTCTTCGGAGGTCATGTCTTCTGGTTGGTCACCAAGCGGTGCATCAAGGACATATGATTTTTGCGAAGCCGTGAGGATAAACCTTAGATACGGGCCTAGTTAGCAAAGTTACTTCCATCATCTTTCAACTTAGCTTTCTCTAGGAACGCATTAAAATTCAAGGGTGCTACTGCACGAGCCATTGATCTACAACATAAATATGCAAAGTTTACTTAGACTATTGTTCAAGATAATGAGTTTAGCTAATCAAATTTACTAAATCTCCCACTCAAATTGACATTCCTCGGGTCATCTGAGTGTCACATGATCCAAATTCACCAACTCAAGTCCGATCATCACGTGAGTTGAGGTGGCTTCAATGGTGAACATCATCATGTTGATCATATCTACTATATGACTCATGTTCGACCTTTCGGTCTCTTGTGTTCCGAGGCCATGTGTGTACATGCTAGGCTCGTCAAGTTTAACCCGAGTGTTCTGCGTGTGCAAAACTGGCTTGCACCCATTGTATGTGAACATAGAGTCTATCACACCCGGTCATCAGGTGGTGTCTCGGCACGACGAACTTTCGCAACGGTGCACACTTGGGGAGAACACAATTTATCTTGAAATTAAGTGAGGGATCACCTTATAATGCTACCGCCGTCCTAAGCAAAATAAGGTGCATAAAAGGATTAACATCACATGCAAATCATAAGTGACATGATATGGCCATGAACTTGTGCTTTTGATCTCCATCATGAAAGCACCGGCATGATCTCCATCGTCATCGGCACGACACCATGATCTCCATCAACGTGTCGCCATCGGGGTTGTCGCGCCCAACATGCTTCTACTACTATTGCTACCATTTAGCGATACAGAAAAGTATTACATAGCGCTTAATGATTGACACGCAGGTCATACAATAATTAAAGACAACCCTATGGCTCCTGCTGGTTACCGTACTCATCGACATGCAAGTCGTGATAATCTATACATCACATGATCATCTCATACATCACATATATCACATCATGTAATTGGCCATATCATATCACAACATACCCTGTAAAAACAAGTTAGACGTCCTCTAATTGTTGTTGCATGTTTTACGTGGCTGCTGCGGGTATCTAAGAAGAACAATTCCCAGCTATGCAAAAACCACAACGGTGATACACTAGTTGCTTTTCAACCTTCTCAAGGACCGCCTTTGTCGAGTCCGATCCAACTAAAGTGAGAGAAACTGGCACCCGCAAGCCATCGATGCAACAAGTTGCGGTCGAGGGAACCGGTCTCTCATAAGCGTATGAGTAATGTTGTTCCGGGCCGCTTCATCTCACAATACCGCTGAACCAAAATCCGACCAAGGGAGGAAGCAATCTAAGCATCAATGCCCACAAAACTTTTGTGTTCTACTCGAGATCTTATCTACATATAGACCTAGCTCATGATGCCACTGTTGGGCAACGTTGCATGGGAAATAAAAAATTCCTACGCACACGCAGATCTATCCATGGTGATGAGCATCTACGAGAGGGAGAGTGGATCTACATACCCTTGTAGATCGCTAAGCGGGAAGCGTTAAGTAACGCGGTTGGTGTAGTCGAACATCTTCGCGATCCAAATCGCCGTGCATCCCGCGATCCAATCACGATCCGTCCCGCGATCTTGATCATGATCCGTCCCACGAACTTGATCACGATCCTTCCGATCTAGCGCCGAACGGACGACACCTCCGCATTCATCCTACGTACAGCTTGATGACAATCTCCGCCGTCTTGATCCAGCAAGAAGCAGCGGAGAGGAAGAAGAGTTCTCTAGAAGCGTGACGGTGCTCTAGCGATGGTGGTGGAGCAATTCCGGCAGGGCTTCGCCTAAGCACTGCAGAAATCCGAGCTAGAGGAGAAACTATGCACTGGAGGAACGGGTAGCACGTGGCTGAAAAAATTACTTCAAAACCCTAAATCCACCAGTATATATAGGAGGAGAGGAGGAGAGCCTTGGCGCAAGGGCCAAGGCTCCTATGGTTCGGCCAAACCTACTAGGAGAGGAGGACTCCTCCTCCAATCCTAATAGGACTAGGATTGCTCCTTTTTTTGCATTTTTCCACATTTTCCTATTGTGTTTTATTCTCCAGCCACCTGGGTCTTGTGTGGGTGTTTCCACCAGCCCACTCTTGGGTCGAAATACCCCTCCCGGAGGCCTCCCGGTACACTACCGATGAGCCCAAAACTTTTCCGGCGACCAAAACAGGACTTCCTACATATGAATCTTTACCTCCGGACCACTCCGGAGCTCCTCGTTACATTCGGGATCTTATCCGAGACTCCGAACAACCTTCGGTCACCACCATACACAACTCTATACTACCGAAACGTCACCAAACCTTAAGTGTGCAGACCCTGCGGGTTCGAGAACTATGTAGATATGACCGAGACACCTCTACGGTCAATAACCAATTGCGGGACCTGGATGCCCATATTGGTTCCTACATATTCTACGAAGATCTTTATCGGTCGAACCTCTATGTCATGGATTCAATTAATCCCGTATGATGTTCCCTTTGTTCTTCGGTGTGTTACTTGCCCGAGATTCGATCGTCGATATCTGTATACCTAGTTCAACCTTGTTACCGGCAAGTCTCTTTACTCGTTTCATAATACAAGATCCCGTGACTAACACTTAGTCACATTGCTTGCAAGGCTTATTGTGATGTTGTATTACCGAGTGGGCCCTGAGATACCTCTCCGTCACACGGAGTAACAAATCTCAGTCTTGATCCATGCCAATCCAACAGATACCCTCGGAGATACTTGTAATGCACCTTTATAGTCACCCAGTTACGTTACGACGTTTGATACACACAAGGCACTCCTCCGGTGTCCGTGAATTGGATGATCTCATGGTCATAGGAACATATACTTGACATGCAGAAAACAGTCGCAACAAACTGACACGATCATATGCTACGTTTGTAGTTTGGGTCTTGTCCATCACATCATTCTCCTAATGATGTGATCCCGTTATCAAATGATATCACATTTCATTTGATATCACATTTCAATGGCTAGGAAACCTTGGTTAACGAGCTAGTTCACTAGAGGCATACTAGGGACAATGTGTTGTCTATTTACCCACACATGTAATGTGTTTACAATCAATACAATTATAGCATGGATAATAAGCGATTATCATGAACATGGAAATATAATAATAATAAACTTTATTTATTGCCTCTAGGGCATATTTCCAACAATCCACATGTCTGTATGGATCCCATCGGCCGCTCGCCTCTACCTGATCTCATTTGTCTCACTCGTCGTCTTACCCTCGTCCCCTATCTTCCTCGCTGTCGTCTGATGCCCCCCTCACCTCCGGCTTGTCATCCCTACATGGGTGTTGAGTGTGTCGCCGGGGCACGCTGCAAACCCAATAGTCATGCACCTGGTACAAGCCCATTTTGAGGCACACACCTAGTCGGGGTTTGATGCCATGGTGGCACTAGATTTGACTGCACGCGAGCCTATGTTTGGCTTGGGAGAGGCAACATGTCGTGCTGGGACCGGGCGACAATATTTCTCGAAGCTGGTTGACCGATGGCGAGCTACAACAAGGGCACATGGGATGCTGCAATCTGCGACATAATTTGCTTGAACCGGTGTCTTCAGTTGCTGGAACCGGCAACTACGTTTCCGGGCGCCAAAGTCGAAAGTGGTATAGATGCTATCACCAGTTGTTGCAATTGATGGGACCAATGTCTATGTTTGTTGGAACCGGCTTCACCCTCGACCGCGACCATGGCGACCGCGAGAGACAACATTTCTTTTTTCCTCTCTTTCTACTAGAATCAGTGGCAATGTTGGAACCGTAGGAGGCAATGTTGCAACCTCGCATCTGAGATCTTGGAAATCTCATGGGGTTGAGTTGTGACCAGCCTCATCAGTGTTGAAGAAGACATGCTTGCATGTCGCGTGTGTTACAACCAGGGACGATTCTAAGGGGGTACGAGGGTGGGCTAGATGCCCCCCCCCCCCAACGATCTCGTTACCCCTTAATGGCGATTAGGTATCACGTACTTCCTCCGTCATAGTTTAGAAGGCATGCACGTGTACCTAGGTCTTCAATTTGACTTATATAAAATATATTGTTTAATATAAAAATTATATCTTTAAAAAATAGAATATCTAAATTTTCAAATCATATATTTTTTCTAATATGTGTCTCTTATTAAGTTGCTCAAATTGACGATCAAGGTATACGTGTCGGACTTGTAAACTAAGACCGAGGTAGTAGTATAACTTTCCTCGTACGCGCAGAATTCTGGTTGTCTCGCCTCCCCCCCCCCCCCCCCCAATCCATCCGGCCATCCATAACGGGAGCCGGCTCCCTTGACGTGCGGCAGCCTGCGTTCGGCCACTGACGTGTGGGCCAGGTTATCGGCGGGCCCACATGCTAGTGGCCGAACGGCAGGGTGTTGCACGGCAGAGGATCCTCATCCTCCATGGCGAGCGGCCTAGAGCCCATGTACATACACAAGTCTGTGATTGCAAACCGCATGCCAACGGCCCTTAGATGGGGTACACGAAAATAAAAACAGCCTACGTGGAAGACTAGGAGTTTGGATGCAATACGCACTACCACGAACGAGTCCACGACCTAAGCACGGCCGTCTCGTTTCCAGAAAACCTGCTTGTTCGTCATCAGTTCCTGCGGTTGGAAATATTTCACCGCCGCCGCTCGCCTAGTACGCACGTCCTCCCCATCGAATCTCTCCGTCCGCCGAGGAGGGAAGGACTCCGTCTGACCGTCCCGATGCTGCGACTCCCCACCGTGTCGATTTGCAGACCGCGGGTGCATTCCGGCGGGCCGCACACACATGAATGATCGACCAGACGATCAACAAAAGGTCAGTTTATTTTCAGCATTATAGATTAGTTTGTGTCTTAAAATTTAATTATAGAAATTTAGAGATTTAAAACTAATTAGAAATTCTTGTATTGTCGAATTATATCTGTAGACATGAAGCGGAAGCGAGCATAGTTAATTCATAATTTTCTCAAGCCAATTCGGTCAAGCTCACTTTTGGAATAGTCAGCATGATGCTAATTCAAATGATGTGAACATGATTTTTAACTTCCTCTTTCAATCTACACATTATTTTGATTTGTGCCATACGAACAATAAAACTACAAACTAGAACAATAAAAAATCACAAAAAAATGACTGTCAAAATATGGGGTTGTAGGCATGAAGAGGAAGAGTTTCATTACGAACATTTTCTTGCCAAGTGAAAGTAGTAACCAATTCTGAAGAAATTATCCAGCCATGATTTTCATTCAGATTAGTAGATGTGCAAATTTATTCATATTGCAAAACCGTGTGTATATTTTGAGTATTTAGACCTCAAAAATATTTCTTATGCTATATGCATATATGATTATCTGTTCAATGATTCTGATCCACAATTTTAGTTCAAGCCCTGCCCCCCCACCCCTATCGCCAATTTCTGGCTCCGTCCCTGGTTACAACCGCAACCGCCATTTGATGGAACCACAAATGCGAATTGCTGCAACCAGCAACCAAAGACGACGAGCACTGTCGTGGGAAAGAGTCAGACAGTAGATGATAGGGGTACGAAAGGAGAGGGCCGAGTCCTAGCTACGGCGAGGATGTACACACAAATGTATGAGTTCAGGCCCCTCTCGTGGAGGTAACAGGCCTACGTCTCAATGCTCGGGAGCTCTTGTCATGTGGATAGTATGTCTTATAGAAGATGTGGACCCTTGTGCGAGAGGGAGGGGTGGCTTATGTAGAGTACGCTGCCCCTCATAAGTGCCAGTCATCCAAGGGTTCGATCGGGAATAAAGACGTGCGTTAGTGGTAACGTACACAATAAATGTTACTAATGACGACTAACCGAACGCCTGCTGTTGGCCTCCTTGGGGTGGCTTCTGGTCTTCTAGTGTCGACTGGTAGCGAGATCTTCCGAGTGACAGGAGACTATCGAGTGGAGGGAGAAGCCTCCGAGTGACTTGAGCGCCATGGTGAATCTAGTTTAAATCTCTCTTGTAATCTTCAAGTCACTACAAGAAATATGTCAACTTGCAACCCTCCGTATTGGTCATTGAAAGTTCGTTGTTTTCCATTTTTGACCTTTTTTTGACCAAAAGCAGTTGGTCAAAAACTGACCGTCGTTAATGAACTATAACGACCTTTCATGTGATATGGTCGTAGAAGGTTACGGACAAAACAAAAGGTCATTGATTCTATGACCAATTGTTTTGGTCACTGGTTGTCTACCCAGGCCACGTCGGATCCAACATGGCGAGTTGACGTGGCAAAATTGCGACCAAATGAGTTGGTCGTAGATTAAAATCAGCCCGGTCCAAGTCGGAAAGAAGAATAAGAGCTCACCGGTATACTGTTCTTCAGGTGGTGCGGGTGTGCCTGGACTTCACAAATGTTTTGTCTCCAACATCAAGGCCACGGTTCATTAGCGCGGGCAGGCAGCGGATCGACGCGGGTGAGTAGTGGGGACTTATGGGTAGTAGGACTTGGAGAAGATGACGATGTCGTGGGCCGTCTTGGACACCAAGGCGGATCAGAAGGCCGCGAGGGAGATGAATGCCGAAGTGCCGGACCGTTGTTGATGCCCTCAGGATCATGCCGCCGACGAGGTCGAGGGATCCCGGAGACGGCAAGGTAGGAGCAGCTCTACGCCCACTCCACACACTCCTTGAGACGCGTCTTGAGCTCCCAGTCCCACCTCTGACTGCAACAGGCACAAGACGCGAGTCACGCGACCACACCGGCCCCTCGGATGACCGACGGAGGAAGAGATGCGGCGGGGTCGTCGCTTCTCACTAGGTCATCCCCCTTCATCTTCCCCTTGCCCCAGCGAGTCCCATATCAGCCCGCCGTCCTCTTGGAGAGATTGGGTCAGGGAGGCGGAACGGATCTGGGGGACGGGACACAACCCTAGCCCTAGTTGGATCGCGATGGGTCTCCATGCCTTGATTTCTCCTCTCCCTTCTGGTGAGGGAAAGGGAGGGATGAGAGGAGGAGGGCATGGGGGAGGCCATGGACAACGACGAGCTCCGCCGGAGGGAGGTGATGGCGGCGATCTGGAAGGGACAGGGCTCGCTCTTGCTCTCTTTCTCTCTCCATCGGGCGAGACAGTGAGGTTCGAGCGGTTTGGTGGGTTCGCTATGGAATCGATGGATGGATGTGGGGATGAAGAGATAGATGCCTAGATGGACGGTTGGATGGATGTGACATGTCACCGATCCATGGCACAAACCTTTCCACCAATGAGAGTTAAGTTTATTTTTTGAGTGTAAAAATGGTTTTTAATGAACCTATGAAACCGTTCATGCAAAATTGGACCACATTCATGGAATTTTGTTAAAATGATTCAATATTGTGCACATGTGTGTATAGCGAGGCTTAATTCTTAATTAAATGAAAAATCTTGATTGACAATTTTTATCTTGTGCACTTAAAGTATGCTCCTATTTACCGTTTTTATTGTATAATACACAATATTGTAGACACTAGTCCACTTTTAAGGTTCAACTTTGATATTTATTCCATACATAAACATATGATTAGTTTATTTTTTAGGAAATACGATTAGGTTTCTTATAGATAATGAAAAATGTATTATGAAAAAATATCTAATGATACGCTTCAGGTTATTCGAGTTATATTTTCAAACAGTCGCGGGCATTGAGCCGCAAGAACATCAATTAAATTAACCAACAATGTGCACATTCGCTAGATCAGGTGTCGAGTAATCTCACGTTATTCCTACGGTGCCCGGCGAAGCTCCATTGCAACGTTGGGGAGCTCCAACGTAGCACCATGATGCCCGACAGTAAGTTCCCTTCTCTTTTTATGACAATATTTAAGTATTGTTCCCTCGAATAACTAGAGGTAGTTTCATACTAGGTGGGATTTTCGTTGATTCACAAGAAAGCGGGTCAAATTTTAACTACAACTGCCTCATAGTTTGTACAAATGATTCCATATTTCGCACAAGTTTGCATCTTGGAATTACAAACAATGTTGCCAAAGGGAGTTTTCATTTTATTTCCACGAAAATTTCATTTTCCATTTTTTGAGTGCCTAAAATGAGTTTTTTTGTGAAGGACCTACCTAATATTCATTGCAAAATTGGACCAAATCATTTTTCTAAAATTTGAAGTCATATTTAATGTACAATTGACCAAATTGTTTGGTGTTAAAAGTTTTTGATCCAACTCTAGTGAAAAAGAACAAAACTCTCCTGATTCAGTTGGAAACGGGTCAAATTTGAACTAGAGGTACCTCATAGTTTGCTCTTTATTTTTCCTAAAAATCATTTCTAGGTAAATAAGTATCTATTTAATCAAAGATTTAATAAAATTATAGCACGATTCAACCCCTAGATAAGAACGGTCATGCCCGCCATTTCGACCGCATTTTGAAACAGGCATAAATAATTCAAACAAAATTAAAAAAAGCAAAACCTTCACATTGTGTCATCATATGTTACCAAGTTACCAGGAAAAATAATAAACTTGTAATACAGAAATTATTTTAAAAAAGTGTTCTCAGAAATGAGCTATCATGTGTGAAGATTCATGACTTTCAAGTCAAATGATTAATCTTATGGCCACATTCATGGCATAGTTTGTTCAAATGATTCCATATTTCGCACAAGAGTGCATGTTGAAATGGAAAACAATGTTGCCAAAGGGACTTTTCATTTTATTTACACGAAAAAATCATTTTCCATTTTTCGAGTGCCTAAAATGAGTTTCTTTGTGAAGGACCTACCTAATATTCGTTGCAAAATTGGACCAAATAATTTTTCTAAAATTTGAAGTCATATTTAATGTCCAATTGACCAAATTGTTTGGTGTTAAAAGCTTTTGATCCACCTCTCATGAAAAAGACAAAACTCTGCCGATTTAGTTGGAAGCAGGTCAAATTTGAACTAGACGTGCCTCATAGTTTGCTCTTTATTTTTATGAAAAATCATTTCTAGGTAAATAAGTATCTATTTAATCGGATATCCAACTAAAGTAAGACAAGATTCAACCCCTAGCTATGAACGGTCATGCCTGCTATTTCGACCTGTCAGGACCCCGATCCTAAGTCGTATGAATCCAGGCTGTAACATATCACATCACTTTGCGGCCTCACGCACGGTAAACTCCACGGTTGTAGCCTTACCTTAGCCGGGACCGTTTGCCTCTTTTGGCTCACGACAAAGAACCCGGGCCGACATGACTAGTCATAGAACTCAGGTGGCACATCCGTACGCAAACAGGCATACGTAACCCAACAATGCAGGTGTCAGCCTCAAGCATATGTAGACGAGTCATAGCAAACTACAAGGACTCCATTACGCCGTGGGACATAAATGTCATCACTGTACGTAGACGAGTCGTAGCAGGCTACAAGGACTCCATTACACTGCGAAACATTTCCCCGAAGGGACAGACACAGCAGCAAAGAAGGATACATGCTAGTCAATCAATGTGTCCGGAGCAGTAGCAAGCTACCAAGGCTCGGTGGAAGCACAAAGAGGCAGTTTCCCGTAAAGAGTACTACTAAAGGCACATGACTAGGTGTCGGATCCCATACATATCGTTGCACGTCACACGTACGCACGACATGCCCGATATGCGTAGATACAACTATGGCATCACAACATAACCATACATCAACATAACTTTTATTTAAGAGGCTCAGAGGAGCCTTGCATAATATGTTCTTACAGGTAGGGGCCACATGACCCGACACTCAAGTCATACAAGCAAGTTCAGACAAACCAACGGAAGCATAAAGTTGTCTGAGTACAGACAGTTTAAAGGGTAAAAAGACACATGGCATGACTGTCTACAGCCCGCCACAAGGCATAAGGTCGTAGCTGGGACACCAGCAATTCGACATCGTCAACATCTAGATGGAACCCACATGATGGATCCTAAGTCTCATCTGCAACACTTATTAAGCAAACGTGAGTACAAACATACTCAGCATGTCTTTAAAATAGACCTAGACTATTCTTGCTCAAGTATCAACAAGGGGAGTGGTGGAGTTTATACAGCAATGCCAGCTTTGACTCATGGCTAACCTATACTACACAATTTTAACCCTTTGTGTAGATTTTAGATATCGCACACGAGTCCACTAACTCCACATCAATACACCGCCATGGCTTCACTTCCCTCTCCTATGAGAGTGCCATCCACGGTACTCACACTTGTCTTGATATTTTTATGAGTATCCATCAAATTGTCTATGAACAGCATAAGTTTTCCAAGTAGTCCATATCCGAGGACGCTGCTATTTGAATAGTTTTATACACTGCCGGGGTGTACTTCTTCACACACGCTCTCGCCACTTATCGTTGTTTGCTCATAAAACCATGCACCTCGGCAACCTTCAAGTGAAGCCCAGCGACGGAGTTGGCCACGACCATCAATCACACAAGATCTCTAGTCTAGGCTATCGCCTATTTAAGACTGAACCCGCACGGAAGTCCGGTCGAAGTTTCCACTACGGCCCCAATGATGTACGAAGGGTTCCCAAGCCCACCATTCGGGTGACCCTTGGTACACCATGCCACTGCCTACCGCGTCGTAACCCACCCCTAGGGTCAGCTCTACGCACGACCTCCAACATACTATAAACACCAGAAACTACTTGCAACTCCTGGACCAAGACCTAAGCGATTGATAAGTCGAGAGGGTCAATTAAGTATCCCAACGTGTGGTAGTAACTAGCCTTGGATCACAAACACGGAACTCAGTTCCTAAGAACGGTCCCACTGAGACTACCCGCTATGTACTCCTACATAGCCTCTCAGCGCTACCTTTACCAAATCGGGTTCATCATAAGCTTATCACATCAGAACAACATTGTTTCACTCCAGTTCATCACCCAGATGAATCATACCTGACACAACTCTAAGCATAGCAAGCATAGCAGGCAAAGTAGGCAAAGCACATCATGGCACAAGCATCTACCAGGTATGCTAGGTTGCAAGGTTTAGCTATTTACCATGACAATGATAGGTCATGCAAAGGAATGGGTTCATCTAACGTGTATGACAGACAAGTGAACGTTTCTCCTAATGCAATAAACAAGAGCAGGAGCAAGAGAATGGGATGTTATCGGAATGATCAAAGGGATTGCTTGCCTTGCTGGGAAGCGGGAAGGTTTTCTCCTTCATTGGAATACTCGGAGGTATCCTCAGAAGCAGGGCCTACCGCAGTGTAGATAGATACCAATCAATACACGACAAGTGCAACAATATCCTACATGATCATGACATGGCAGCATGTACGGATGAGCTAATGCAACTACTGTCCAAGTTAAATGAAGTGATTTTAAATATAGGTTCAAAATCATTCTCTATTTCATATTCCATATGTTTACCTATTAGTAAATGTCAATGTTCATCTACATAGTTTGCTCTAACATGCATGATAACAGCACCATTGGATTCATTGGATTTTTCTGATAAATTTTCATATATAAATTATTTCAATCTGAGTTATAGATTAATTTCTATGAATTTTCTAAATTTTAAATAGTTTTTGGAATTAATTTATTTATAAAATTCTTTATTGCATCAGCATGACAACATCATGACATCAGCTGGTCAACAAACCGTTGATAGGTCAAACCTGACAAGTGGGGTCCGCTGGTCAGTGACCCAGCTACTAACAAAGTTAATTAATTAACTAATTACTAATTAGATTAGGGTGTTGGAAATATGCCCTAGAGGCAATAATAAATTAGTTATTATCATATTTCCTTATTCATGATAATCGTTTATTATCCATGCTATAATTGTATTGATCGGAGACTTAGATGCATGTGTGGATACATAGACAAAACCATGTCCCTAGTATGCCTCTAACAGACTAGCTCGTTGATCAAAAGATGGTTAAGGTTTCCTAGCCATGGACATGAGATGTCATTTGATAACGGGGTCACATCATTAGGAGAATGATGTGATGGACAAGACCCAAACTGCAAACATACCATATGATCGTGTTAGTTTATTGCTACTGTTTTCCGCATGTCAAGTATGTGTTCCTATGACCATGAGATCATGCAACTCACAGATATCGAAGGAGTGCCTTGCGTGTATCAAACGTCGCAACGTAACTGGGTGACTATAAAGGTGCTCTACAGGTATGTTTGATGGTGTCTGTTGAGTTGGCATGGATCGAGACTGGGATTTGTTACTCCTTGTGACGGAGAGGTATCTCGGGGCCCACTCGGTAATGCAACATCACAATAAGCCTTGCAAGCAATGTGACTAATTGTTAGTTGCGGGATCTTGTATTACGGAACGAGTAGAGAGATTTGCCGGTAACGAGGTTGAACTAGGTATGGAGATACAGACGATCGAATCTCGGGCAAGTAACATACCGAAGAACAAAGGGAACGTTATACGGGATTAACTGAATCCTTGACATAGAGGTTCGACCGATAAAGATCTTCGTAGAATATGTAGGAACCAATGTGGACGTCTAGGTCCCGCCATTGGTTATTGACCGTAGAGGTGTCTCAGTCATGTCTACATAGTTCTCGAACCCGCAGGGTCTGCACACTTAAGGTTCGGTAACGTTTCGGTAGTGTAGAGTTATGTATGGTGGTGACCGAAGTTTGTTCGGAGTCCCGGATGAGATCCCGGATGTTATAAGGAGCTCTGGAATGGTCCGGAGGTAAAGGTTCATACATAGGAAGTCCCAGTTTGGTTTCCGGAAAAGTTTTGGGCTCATCGGTAGTGTACCGGGAGTGCCGGTAGTTTACCGAGAGTGTCGGTAGTGTACCGGGAGGCCTCCGGGAGGGGTATTTCGACCCCAAGAGGTCCATGGGATGTGGGAGAATAATAACCAGCCCTTAGTGGGCTGGGAAAACAGCCACAAAGGCCCATGGCGCAGGAGAGAAAGTCCTAAAGCAAAAGGTGGAAAATCAGCCAATAGGAGGCAATCCTACTCCAACTAGGATTGGAGGTGAAGTAGGATTGCTTCCCACCTCCTATTTCGGCCGACCCAAAGGCCTTTGCTGCCTCTCCTCTCCTCTCCTCCTATATATACTAGTGGATTGGGTGGTTTTTGGACAGAATTTCCGGCCACGTGCTACCCGTTGCACTGGTGCATAGTTTCTCCTCTAGATCGGTTTTGTGCAGCGCTTAGGCAAAATCCCTGCCGCAATTGCTCCACCACCATCACCAGAGCACCGTCATGCTGCCGGTGAACTCTCTCTCCTCTCCACCTCCTCTTGCTGGATCGAGACGGTGGAGATTGTCATCAAGCTGCACGTGTGCTGAACGCGGAGGTGTTGTGCGTTCGGCGCTAGATCGGAAGGACCGTGATCGAGATCGCGAGACGGTTCGTGATGTGATCATGTAACGGATCGTGATGAGTTCGCGGGACAGATCGTGATCAAGATCGTGAGACGGATCGTGATGAGTTCGCGGGACGGATCATGATGTGTTCGCGGGACGGTTCGTGATTAGATCGCGGGACGCTCGGCGATTTGGATCGCGAAGAAGTTCGACTACACCAACCGCGTTTCTTAACGCTTCCCACTTAGCGATCTACAAGGGTACGTAGATCCACTCTCCCTCTCGTAGATGCTCATCACCATGGATAGGTTTGCGTGTGCGTAGAAATTTTTTGTTTCCCATGCGACGTTCCCCAACATAGGGTAGGGCCCACTGTCAGTGGGTAATTAAATTAATTAATTAATTTTTTAAGCTAATCTTAATTAGCAGAGTCCGGCCCCACTTGCCAGTGACCCAGGAGGTCAAACCCCCGTGGTTAACTCCGGCAAAACCCACCGGCGTTGAGCCGCTGGTGGCTCGAGAGATGGCGGAGGGGTCGGGTTCCATCCCGACGCCTCTCAGAGGCTGAGACGGCCGGGATCGACGCCGGCGATGAGCTCGGCAACTGCCCGAGCTCGGGCAAGCACGAGCTCAACGAACCAGTGTACCACATGCCCGGGGCTTAGCACCTATTGGCTCTACGCGACCCCACAAGCTCGATGGTGCCCACGGATGGACCAGCTGGTCACTGGAGCAACGCTGGCGATGAGCTCGTGCGGCGGGGCATTCGGGAGCCGACGCAACGAGGTTGCTCAGCATTTTTTATGGGCATTTTGGATTTGTTGTTTTTTCACAAACATGGAAAAAATTGATTCAAGTGAGGTGTTTGGGGTTTCTTTGTTAATCCGCATTTCAAGTTGATGCAAAAAGTGAAAAATGATGCACACACATGATGTCCTAGGTAAGCTAACTAGGGTTGTGACACGACCGCAATTTGAAACGGGCATAAATAATTCAAAAAATGCAAAACCGTCGCGTTGTGTCATCACAGGTGACCAAGTTACCAGGGAAAATAATAAACTTGTAATATGGTAATTATTTTAAAAAAGTGTTGTCAGAAATGAGCTATCATGTGTGAAGATTCTTGGCTTTCAAGCCAAATGATCAGTCCTATGGCCACATTCATGGCATAATTTGTTCAAATGATCTCATATTGTGCACAAGGGTGCATGTTGAAATGGCAAACAATGTCGCCGAAGGGAGTTTTTATTTTGTTTGCACAATTTTTTTTTCCTTTTTTGAAGTGCCGAAAATGAGTTTTTTGTGAAGGACCTACCAAATATTTGTTGCAAAATTGGACAAAATCATTTTTATAAAATATTAGGCCATATTTATTGCGCAATTACCAAATATTTGGGTTCCAAAAGCTTTTGATCCACCTCTAGTGAAAAAGAGAAAACTCTGCGAATTCGGTTGGAAGCGGGTCAAATTTGAACTGCAGCTGCCTTATAGTTGTCTCTTTATTTTTTCCAAAATTCATTTATATTTACATAAGTATCTATTGAATCAGAAATACATAGTTTGGTGGTGATATGTCGAGGTTTGGATAGTGTCTGAGTGCCCCAACTCCAGAGTGCGTAAACTCGCATGCCCGTCGCGTGATCACCATGTGACCGTGGTGTTGCCATGCATTATGGGTGGCCTAGGCATGTCTAGTGGGTTGGGCACTCCCTAGGTAGGTGCTAGGAAGTAAATGACAATAGAATATTCTCATGAGGAGACCGAACTATGCTCAAACATGAATTAGCAGCCAAGTGTTTGATAAGATGTATGGGAAATGCACATGGACAATGGCGTGAGTTTTGGCTGGGGATGATCATCTCCTAAGAAGATTGTCTTCACAAATTTTCAAATCAAATGGAGGAGCCTAGGTGGCACTTGCTTTGCAAAGTACCACACTATAAAGAAATATGAATGTTGAAGCTGGGCTCAAAATAATGAATGTATTGAGCTGAAATTTGATGGAGGATGGTTATTTGGGCATAGGAAAGCACTATAGAAAACTGATATAATTTGGACATGCCGAAGTGGTACTTCCTTCACAATGCTCTTCTCTGGAGAGAAACTTGGGAAAATTAGTGAGAGAAACCGGATAAATGAAATGAGCTATAATTTTGTGTAGGTAAGTTACATAGGTATGGTCATGCCCTGGGAAATTTTTAGAAATAATGAAGCAATATATAATATAGTTGCTTCACAAAGCTTCTCCTTGGATAGAAACTTTGGAAATTTTTTGAGGAAGATTTACTACGCAAATTGAGCTGAATATTATCATGTGGCAATTATTTGGGTATGTAAGAATGACCAAAAAGTTTAAGGGTAATAGGAGGGGTCTAGATAGCATTTGCTTTGCAAGGTGCCAATCTAGCCATAAAATAGAAACTGAACCTGGGCTCACATAGTTGATTTGATTGAGCTGCAATTTGGAGGAGGGTGATAATGTGGGCATATAAAGTGTCTGTATAAATTTCATAATATTTGGATATATAAAATGGTACTTCCTTCACAATGCTCTCAAGTGAACAGAAAATTGGGAAAAATATTAAGGGAAAGTGGTTAAATTAAATGAGCTAAAATTTGGTGGAGGGAGGTTGTATGGGCTGGGTCATGTCCTGGTAAATTTGCAGCAATTATAAAGCAATATAAAATTTAGTTGCTTCACAAACTGAAAATATTACCAGAAACAAACATTGGATGGTGAGCTCTCATGGATTGTTAGATGGGGCTAATGTTTTTTGGAGAGCTATGATATGGGCACATAGAAGATGTGGAAAAAATTCAACTCATTAGGATATGCATAGCTAGTACTTCCTTCGCAAAGCTTCTAGGTGAACAAAAACTTTGGAAATTTGCCGAGGAAGATTTACTAGGAAAATGGAGCTGAATTTTTTCATGAGGCAATGATTTGTATAGGAAAGTGTGCCCAAAAATTTTGAGGGCAATCAAGAATATATAAATATCACTACCTTCCCAAACTGTTGTTCTAAAAAAAATAGGAAAATGAATATTGGTGAATTATTTTTGAACTAGGGAAGGAAGGTTTTTGACATATTTGATGAATATATAATCCAAAGAATTTATGAAAATTGTTTTGCAATATTGGGAATATTAGAAATATAGGTTCTTCACAACCTAGGGCAAAAATTGACACATGGACATGACACATAGGCAAAACTGACGAGCTGGCACCTTGTCATCGCAACCCACCAAAATTTACAAGGTTATGACCACCTGTATTGGTCGTGATCAGCTAGAAATAAGGCAGGTGACCAGTGTTGTCTGGTTTACGACCATTTCGTGTAAGTAAATTACGACCTTTTTGAAGAAAATGTTAGTTATAATTGAGGGTTTGGAAACCTCCGAACAGCTTACGACCAATTGGTCTGAAATGGTTGTAGATTTACTTCGAGGCTTCAAGGAAATGTCCCTCGATTGAAATCTTTGTCATTGGCACTGATCGATTCTGCCTTGATAAATGTCCGAATGAATTTAAGCATCAAATATGTTCCGAGTGAACCATCAAGATCTTTTGATGCGACTGGTCGCTCTGCCAGGTCCGGATTTCATGGGATTCGAAAAATTTGGGACGCACGCACTGTGCGAAGATATCGCAACGACTGGGGCAAGTGGGGCCGCAACGCCTTGATTACCACGCCGCCCATTACCCCACATACAGCGCGAGTCTTGCGGCGGAGATATCCGAAGATTTAGTGGGCCCGCAGGTCAGTGACTCACTCGGCTGATATAAGACTTCTCCGCGCTGCACGCAGCCTAGTACTCTTTTCCCAAATCCACTCTTTTCCTCTGCCTCCGCTGCTCCACGTGCGCCACTTTGCTCCATCCCGATGACCGGCGCCGTGATGACGAAGGGCAAGACTGAGAAGCTCGAGCACGCCAAGAAGGGAGCCGCCAAGGGCAAGGCCAAGAAGCCATCCGGACCCCGTTTCACAGTGCCGGCATGGTGGATCTAGGGGGATTTCGTCCCGTCGATTGTCATAGTGAGGGATATCGAGAACATCGTCGTCGACGGGCTCATGACCGAAGGCTCGTGGAGGTTGTCAGAGTGGGAGATCGAGCCCGAGCCGCGCAAGGGGAGTGAGTTCTTCCCCTCACCCACGTCGAGCGAGGTTTTTCCATGCCCCCATCCTTTCTTCTGAGGGTTTCTAAATTTCTTCAGAGCTCAACTCCATCATTTTCCTCTGAGTGCCATTTCATATCTTGCTACTTTCATCACTATGTGCGAATGCTTCTTGGGTTATCCTCCCCACTAGGTTTGTTCAAGCATATCTTCACTATTCGATCCCAGTCGGTCAAAAAGGCCAACCCTGAGGATGATAATACCCATGTCATCCAATTATGTGGTGGCTTGGGGATCCAAAAGAGGGCTAGGAGTTCCTTTCCATCTATGACCTTTCCAGAATTTGTTAGGGGTTGGCAGTCGACTTGGTTCTACTACAAAGATGTTGCATCTCCCAAAATGTCGACTGGTCTTTCCCCTTTCACGCCATAATGACCCACCACTCCCAAATCTTTATCAGTGTTAGAAGGGGAGAAAGTCCATGTGGTGATCTTAGTGTATGCCGTAGTGGCTCTTGTTTGTGGCAGAGTGCCTGGCATGGATCTACTGGAGACATTCCTCAGTCGACGGATCCAACCTCTCCAAGCAAGGTACCATGCCATGTGGCACTACTCAAGCCCTGAGGACACGACTCGGACGCACCCAAAGGAAGTTCCAGAGAAAACTGTTGAACAATGGCTTCGGAGCATCACTGGAGGCTGCGACAACCCCCTAGGAGCCAAGCGGATCAACCCTTTCTCTGCTGAGAATCCACCAACGAATCTGGTAATTATATCTTTGTCGACTGTCGTACTATTTTGTCGAGTGACTGAATCATCGGTTGACTAACTTTATTGTATGAATTTTGTAGGAGTTGACGAACATGTATTCGCTTGTGCCAAATGGAAATCAGCCCGAAGACGGAGTGGAGAGCGAGGGCGGCAGCGTGGATTTTGATTATGCCGATGACAGCGAGGACGAATATGAGAAATCGGGCGAGGACGAAGAAGAAACCGAGTCTCCTCTGTGCATTGAGCATCGCTCCAAGCCACGTCAGGACCCTATGACTTCTTCAAGAAATGCCTTGGCATCGAGTGGTTGGAACCCGAAGCGGGACCGAACCTCA
Source organism: Hordeum marinum (assembly GCA_022496015.1). Taxonomy (NCBI): domain Eukaryota; kingdom Viridiplantae; phylum Streptophyta; class Magnoliopsida; order Poales; family Poaceae; genus Hordeum; species Hordeum marinum. The sequence continues at coordinate 476,657,063 of CM039678.1, forward strand.
ACGGTTGAATCGAGTGAATGGGATGCAAAGCAGCCCAAGTCTGACGCGCCGAAACCTTAGAAACCTTTGCCCCGTATGATGATTGTTGTACTTGTTGTCTCAATGTAAGCATTCATTTTGTTTTTCCTTTGTCTTTGTGGAACTTCATATTCTTGCTGACCAAGTGGAATTTGGACAACCAGAGCCGCTACGTTAGTAGCGTCGCCTCCACAGGACGAAGAGGAGCAAATGGATTTGTATACTGCTGATGCAGCCACTTCCCAACGAGGTATAACAAATCTTCACTCAACTCTGTTTCTTGAAAATGATTTGCCGATTGAATAAGATAATGTTGTCGATTGGTGTTTGCAGAGATCATTCAACTGGAGGACGACGAAGAGCCACCTCAGGGTACGGGGGGTGAAGGTGTGACCTCAGGCACCCCGCGCGTACGTGCCCGAAGAACATGATCACCGCAAACGCCTCAAAGGTCGACTGCTGCGTCATCTCAAGGGATAGGCGACTCTTCCCAAGCGAGAACCGAGCTCGTCGCTTCATTGTTGAGTGCCCCACCAGCTGCTTCATCCATTGTGGCCTCGACACCAATCTAACAACCCCAGGCCACCTCAGCTACTCCAGCCGCAGCATCGACTCAGACGGCGACTGTCTCTCCTCTACATCGCGTCCCAGAAGATCAAACTGGAGCTGCTAAAGAGGCCATGATTCAAGTGGAGTAAATGCTGCTACACACAAAGGAGGCGTACGAAGCAAGCAAAAGTTGGCTTATGATGCGAGCACGATGCTTCACACTAATATCCGAGTAAGGGCGATTGTAAGTACATTTCCGATTGAATTCCTGTCTTTCTTGATTGCACACATTTTGGGTGTTTTCCTTGTGAAGCATACTTGCATGTTCTCCTCTCTAGTAGATCAGGTCTTAGTCAAGTGGGTTTCGGTCCAATGGGGGCACGCTGAGTGTACCTACTGGTAGTCCCCAAGACCACTGTCGAATGGCGATGACATCGATAGGGCTCTTAGAATTGCTTTGGTAACTGCTCGACGGATCGAGTGATATAAGGTCTAGTGGGGGCACGCTGAGTGCATGCACTGGGTGTAGTCCTACAGACCACCATCGAGTGCTTGCATCGGCAGGGGTCTTAATAGAGACGATGTTTACATGCTTGCACACATTTTTTTATTTGCTTGCCACTCGACAAATCGAGTGTTAGCAGGTCAAGTGGGGGCACACTGAGTGCACCCACTGGGTGTAGTCCCCAAGACCGTTGTCGAGTGCTTGCATCAGCGGGGCTCTGATAGAGACCATTTTCTGCTCTAACAAGACGGACCTGGTCGTGTGATTTCGAAACCAGTGGGGGCATGTTGAGTGCACCCACTGGGTGTAGTCCCCGAGACTATTGTTGATCATTGACAATGAGCGGTAGTCTTAAGAACTTGGACTTAGGGTCCTTTATCGTATGCGGAGTATGCTTGCCACTTGATTTCTCGAGTGAATTCTTGGCCTTAGTGTTTCCACTCCTGAATGCTTATCTTAGGGACAGAGAAGTCCGAACCTACTCTATAGGTTTCATGGATATCACTTCCATCAACCATGATATGACGCATGTTTCATGGAGATCATTTCCATCAACCATGATATGACGCTTTTTTAGGGGTGTGGGGTGGGGCAGCGGGCCGCCATCCGGTCGTCTGTTCTTGATCCTTTCCACTCAGGAGTGAAGAAATTTTCATGTCGACTGAACTGTTTTTTGTTGATTCCAGAGAGCTTGTGAACTTGGCACCCAGTATAAATACCTGGAGAAGGAGAAGAACCAGCTGCGATTGGATCTGGAAGTCTCCAAGAACAACCTGGAACATGCGCAGACTGAGTTGAGGACCCTGGGAGGTAATTCTTGTCGACCAAATGCACTCTTACTTTCCCCTTCCATCCTTTGAACTGAGTGCTCTCACTCGAACAGACGTGCGTGATGAAAATCGTCGACTCCAAGCATGACTCAACAATGCTATTTCTTTAGATACCATGAAGAAAGTGTTGGAGGACAAGGACAAGGCGCTTGTTGATGCTCAAAAGGTGGCGAGGGAGAAGACTGAAGCCGCCGAGATGCAGCTTGCCGTAGTCAAGAAGATAAACGAAGAAAACTCCGAGCTGAAGCTCGAATGAGCAGAGTTTATCAAGAATACCGAACAACTGACCAGGAGGAGTAATGGTCTGGAGAAGCATATGGGAGATTTCGCGAAGAAGATGTTCATCATGGTTGACGGTAACTCTCCTTGTTGAGTGAACTTCCTTAATTCCCATAGGCTAGTAATGTAACCATCTTTCTATTCCTTCCTCCATATAGAGTTCTGTTGGGACTTTGAGAAAGAGACTAAAGAGATTGAACCAAATCTGAATCCCACCAAGTCGCCCGTTGGAGATGTTGTGGCCATGAACATGTTCCGCCTCAACGTCCATCTCCAGAGTGTTCAATCATACATCATTCGACTGAAGGCAGCACTGGAGATGATTGACAAGGAACTGTGGCCCGAAGACACCCTCTGGACTACCCTTGAATCACTGATGACATGCCTCAATGAGATCCCCAGTCGAGTGCAAGCTTGGAAGAAATCAGCTGCATGCTGCGGAGCCGACATGGCGCTTTCTCTCGTAAGAGTCCATTGCAAGGAGGAGAGATAGGACAAGCTGAAGGCTCTTCGGGTGATTATCACAAAGAAACGTCAGTTCGAGGACTTCATGGACACATTCATTGATGCAGCCACTCGGATCGCAGAAAGGATCGACTTGGACACCTTTGTCGAGCCAGCAAGTCCCACTAGTGCTTGAAAAACTTTATTTGCAGTTAAAACTTTATTCGCCTTGGAATGCCGAGTGGAGATGTAATCGCCTTAAATCTTCATTCAGGCCTTAAGTCCGAGTACCTTTGCTTCTGTGCACAACTTTTATTCGTGCTAGAACCTTTGGAATTATCTGCACTTTGCTTTCAATCATTTGTTTGGCTGAATTTGTTTCACTAAAATTTTAACTTAGGCGAAAGCTGGTTCGCAACTAAGCCCCCGAGTGAGAGAACCGATCGTCACCCGGAAATTTTTGAATTTAGACGAAGATTGATCCGTAGCTAAGTTTCCAAGTGAACATGATGTTATCCACATGGAAGGGTTTTTAACTTAGGCGAAAGCTGGTTCGCACCTAAGCCCTCAGTGTGAGGATCGCTCGACACTCAGAGAAGTTTTGAAGATAGACGAAGAATGGTTCGCAGCTAAGTTTCTGAGTGAACATGATGTTATCCACTCGGAAGGGATTTTTAACTAGGCGAAAGCTGATTCACAGCTAAGCCCCCGAGTGTGAGGATCGCTCGACACTCAGAGAAGTTTTGAACTTAGACGAAGACTAGTTCGTAGCTAAGTTTCCAACTGAACATGTTGTTATCCACTCGAAAGAGTTTTTAACTTAGGCAAAAGTGGGTTCGCACCTAAGACCCCGAGTGATAGGATTGCTCATCACTCGGAGAAGTTTTGAACTTAGACGAAGACTGGTTCATAGCTGAGTTTCCGAGTGAACATGATGTTATCCACTCGGAAGCTTTTTTTAACTTATGTGAAAGCTGGTTCGCAGCTAAGCCCCCGAGTGAGAGGATTGCTCGTCACTCGGAGTGTTCCCAAATGTAGCATTGTGCGATCCGAATCGACAAAAGACTGCGGAAGTCAAAACTTGCATAAACGACATTGTCTGGAATATTTTTATTACTTCAAAACAATTCAATCTTTAAGTATAGAAGTGTCGAAGTAGATCTGCGTCCTAGGACCGCGACTCGTCAATCTGTTTCTTGAGGTTGTAGAGATGATAGGCTCTGTTCTTCAGTACTTTGCTGAGGACGAAGGGACCTTCCCATGCAGGTGCGAGCTTGTGAGGTCGTTGTTGATCCATTTGGAGCACTAGACCTCCTTCATGAAATGACCGACTCTTGACATGTTTAGCATGAAAGCGACGCGGGTCCTACTGATATATAGTCGACCGAATCAAAGCCATCTCGTGCTCCTCTTCCAAGAGATCCAGGCCGTCCTGACATGCTTGTTCCGCTTCAGCCTTGGAGTAAAGATCTACACGAGGGAAATTGTGAAGGATATCACTCGGCAAAATTGCTTCCGCCCCATATACCAAGAAGAAAGAAGTGCGTCCAGTCGACCGGTTGGGAGTTGTCCTCAAGCCCCACAGAAGGGACGGCAACTCAGACACCCAGGCTTCGGCTGCATGTCCCAGATCGCGCATAAGTCGAGGCTTCAGACCTTGAAGGATGAAGCCATTGGCTTGCTCAGCTTGGCCATTAGTTTGGAAGGTGCAATGGATGCATAATCCACCTGAGTGCCTTGGGAGAAGCAGAAGTGTCTGAACTCTTCCGAGTTGAAGTTAGAACCATTGTTTGTGATAATTTTGTGGGGAACCCCATATCGGAAGATTATCTCTCTCATGAATTTTATTGCAGTGCGAGAGTTAAGTTTATTTAAAGGTTTAGCCTCGATCCACTTTGTAAACTTGTCAACTGCAACAAGTAAATGAGTAAACCCACTCTGGACTGTTCAAAAGGGACCAACCATATCCAAACCGCAAACAGCAAACGGCTAGACGAGTGGAATAGTCTTCAAGGCAGACGCAGGCTTGTGTGACAAGTTTGAGTAGAACAGGCATCCTTCGCAGTGATCAGCAATATCCTTGGCCATCTCATTAGCACACGGCCAGAATATACCAGCTCGGTATGCTTTGGCGACAATCGTCCCTGAGGATGCATGATGACCGCAAGGCCCCGAGTGGATCTCTTCTAGGATCATTCGACATTCTTCCAGGGAGATGCACCGCTGTGTCACACCAGTTACACTTTATCTGTAGAGGTGATCGTCCATCAGAGTGAAAGCCTTGGATCTGTGAACAATCTGTTGAGCTTCAGCATCATCCTTTGGGAGTTCTTGCCTCAAGATATACGCAATATAAGGCAACGTCCAGTCGGGCTTGATGACCAGAATCTCCATGACAAGATATATGACCGCAGGGACATGAACTTCAGTCGGATTAGAGACTCTTATAGCTCATGGGGGCTCTTTACTGAAGGGATCCTCCTGCACCGAAGGGGAATGTAGGTGTTCAAGAAACACATTGCTAGGGATAGGCTTCCGAGTGGATCCAATCTTTGCTAGCTCATTACCTGCCCAGTTCTTCACTCAAGGAACATGATGGAGTTCCAAGCCTTCAAACTTCTTCTCAAGCTTTCTCACAGCGTTGTAGTATCCGATCATAGCGGGGCTCCTGACATCCCATTCTTTCATCACTTGATTGACCACCAAATCAGAGTCACCATAAACCATCAAGCGCTTGACACCGAGTGAGATGGCCATACGCAACCCGTACAAGAGTGCTTCGTATTCTGCTTCGTTGTTCGAGGAATTAAAGTGAATCTGCAGGACCTAACAGAGATTGTCGCCTTTTAGGGATAGCAAGACTATGCCAGCACCAGACCCATTCAGCATTTTCGAGCCATCAAAGAACATGGTCCAATGCGCCGAGTGGATTTGCATTGGTTGTTGCTGTTCAACCCACTCGGCCAAGAAATAAGCAAGTGCCTGAGACTGTATCGCCTTTTTTGCTTCAAACTTGATGCCAAAGTAGAGGAGCTCAATATTCCATGTGGCCACTCGGCCAGTCGCATCTCGATTGTTGAGAATCTCAGATAATGGAGCATTGCTCATGACTGAAATCGAGCAATCTTGAAAGTAGTGTGCCACCTTTTTGCTAACAAATAAATACCATAGACAAGCTTCTCGCAATGCAGATAACTTTGCTTGGAAGCGGTCAATACTTTAGAAGTGTAGTAGACTGGGCGGTGGACCTTGTAATCCTTGCCTTCTTCTTCCCTCTCGACAGTCAGAACTGTACTGACGACCTGATTAGTGGCCGCAATGTACAGGAGCAAGGGCTCTTTGCTGTGCGGAGCAGCAAGCACCGGCTGGGTGGAAAGCAGGGCTTTGAGCGGTGGAAATGCTGCTTTGGCTTCTCGAGTCCACTCGAACGTATCGGAGTTCTTCATCGGTCGGTACAGAGGCAATGCCTTCTCCTCGAGACGAGAAATGAATCGACTCAATGCCACCAGGCAACCTGTGAGCTTCCGAACATCATGCACTCGCACAGGGCTTTTCATTCGGGTAATGGCACTGATCTTCTTAAGATTGACGTCGATTCCTCATCTGAAAACGTGAAAACCAAGTAACTTGCCACCCAGAACGCCGAAAGTACACTTAGACGGATTCACACTACTAGAGAAAACCTTATACACAGAATCTTAGCAGTAGCGCGGGACATGATGGGGCGCTACTGCTACTTAGCAGTAGCGCGGTCTGAAAACAGGCGCTACTGATATCCACTTAGCAGTAGCGCTGCTCGATAGAACCGCGTTGCTACTAAAGTTGACCGACCGTTCCCGCCATGCTAGGTTTAGTAGTAGCGCTCTTCAAATAACTGCGCTGCTCCAAATGTAATAGTAGTAGCACGCTTTTTTTTCATGTCACTACTGCTAATTCTAAAACTGGCCACATGGCGGGCCTTCCTTAGCAGTAGCGCGTGTGAAAGAGGAGCGCTATAGCTAATTTAGCTATAGCGCTTTTTTCCTACAGCGCTATAGCTAAGTTGTGGTAGAAAGCACTATAGCTAACTTAGCTATAATGCATTTTCCTACAAGCGCTACTGCTATTTCGACTTAACCCCGCGCGGGCTCAAAATTTTGCTAAGTCCTTTCAACCCTCTCCCCAACTCCTCTGTTGCCGTCGTCAATTGCCCTGCCCGATCGACCACGCCCTCGACCTCGCCGCCGCCGCCGGAGGCGCCCTCAACCTCACCGCAGCCGCCCGAGGCCGCCCTCGACCTCAGCGTCACCGCCCTCAACATCACCGTCGCCGCCCTCGACCTCACCGCCATCGCCCGAGCCCGCCCAGGACCACCGCCGCCCATGCCCAAGCCCGCCCTCGCCGCCGACCGTAAGGTTCTCCCTCTCCTCTCCCCTGCCCTCCTCTCTCTCTCCGTTGTGATGGTGTTCATATGAGCCCTAGGTGTTTACATGAACCCTAGATTTGTTTAGGGTAGTAGGCATTTTTTAGCATTTAGGAAAAAAGATTAGCATTTTTTAGGAAATTAGCTAGGGCAAATTTTTATGAAAATGCCTAAACAGTAATTCCATTTAGCTTTAAATTAACAAAGGTTATATAAATAATGGTAGCATTTAGCTTTAAATTAATACATGTTATAAACAAAAAATAGTAGCATTTAGCTATAAAAACTTATTTGGACTATGGACCTGAATCTGGTCATAATTTCATTCAAATGAAATTTGAATTATTTGGACTATGGACCTGCATATTTCTGACGAAATTGGGTGTAGGTACTAAGGTCCTTCTATGGAAATTTTGCTGAGGTCAGAAGGGTTAGAGAAAATGGAGTTCCTTTGCAATTTCTAATAAGGTCAAGTATTGTTGGAATATTTGCTCTAAAACAATTTGGATGAAAATAAAATAATATGTGTGTGAGAGAGAGAGGAATAGCTAGAGCAGAATTTGGGTTCTGTCCTAGGCAGAGAAGTGCTGATTTGCATATTCCATTATTGTTGATTATATCTTTTCACTGAAGTGGTCATGTTATATGCAAATTCCTCAATAGTGTTTGCTCATGTTATATGCAACATTGAAGTGGTTCGATTGTGCCCTTTTGGTGTTTACAGGGAATGATTCCGAGTGGTCTATGTTTTGCTGGAATGTTGATTCATTTATGTTCCGGAAAATTTCAGGCGCTCTATTTCTCCAGTTTGTAGCAAAGGTCATGCCGAAATTTTCCGTGAATTTCGGCATGACTTGTGCTACAAACTAGGACATATCGAGTGCCCGAGATTTGCCGCAACGGTAATGAATCAACATTCCTGCAAAACATTGACCTTTTTTATGTCATTATCCATTTTATTAGGTATAGAATTAATTGACTAGATTTAATCGTAGGAAACATGGCTAGCAACGATGAAGAATAGGGTTCTTGTGATTGCAATGTCTACGCGGCGGCAGACGCCTATTTGAACCTTCTCGATGAGCAACGATGAAGCCGAAGGAACAATTGTTCCACAGCCGTCCGATCCCCCCTGACGTCTTCAAGGTATCCGTGGCCAGTGTCAAACCGGGCCACAAGAATTTGGCTCCTTTGGTACTAGGGGGAGACGATGACAAGACCCCGCAGTGGCTTGGCGATTGCAAGAGGTGGGTCCTATTATGGCCAAAGAGTCTGCTTTGTCTGGAGGCGGCCGGGAGCACACCCACGACCACGGAGCCTTAGCAAGGTATGAACATCAACAAGACACCTACCCAATTAGCATCGCCTGTCGTGCCGAGTGATAGCGGATGGGGTAAGGAAGAGGCTCCATTACTCACTGATGACTTCACCGCCACAAAAGAAGCAATGCATGATATCGATGCCATCGATGAGGATGATGATGGCACTCTACAGTATCTCAAAACTGGCGCCGATGATGACGGAGGATTGATGGCTCAGCAGTATGAGTACTCAAGGTTTGAGCATCATGAGTCGGTGCCTGAAGTGCCGCCGCTGGAGGCAGAACGTATTATAGACGACCTTCCAGTTGCAAAGAAGCATAGGAAGAGAGGGAGGAAAGGCAACAAAGCTGCTTCTATGATCCATTCGCCTCCGGAGTCTCGGGTTCAAGACCGTATACTTGTTATGGGTGCGGCGAAATACCATATCCCCGGTGAACCAATCCTACCTAAGGCAGCATTAGAGGCCATATACGGCGATCTCAAGAGACTTCATGATCATGTGTTGCGAAGAGAGAAAAGCTTGATCGCCTCGAAAAATCCAGGATACCCGCTCGACGTGGTTAACGTGCCCCGGAAAAGGTTATACATAGACACATTCCCCACGGAAAAGTTCTTCCTACGATTCGATTACATCTTCGACATGTTTCACGTGAAAACGCTTGATTTTACGTTTGTCCGCCTTTTTGCCTTGCACATGAACTACATCATCAGGATTGAGCACATACCTTATATATGTGTCGCTGACCCGTACTTCATGTACGAGTAACTACATCGCCGATTTCATGGTCGGCAATAAGTAGACGATTCTCGTGCCTTATCATCCCATGTAAGTCATCCGCGCGGATATCCTTCCTTCGATTTCAATCATTTCATTTGCATGCGTGGAGGCTAATTTGAGGTGTACTTATTTTGCGAAGTGACGGGCGCGCCATCCTCAACATCCTTTACCCCCGAGTCTCCCACGCTCTTTGCTTGGACTCGTCAAAGAAGATGAAGAAAAAGGATTACAACCACATCAAGTCTGTTCTCGATAGTGCTATCTTTACATACGGTGTACGGGGTGGAGAGATCTCGCTCAGGAAGACAAAGGAACCACGCGCCCTGCTTCGTCCATAAGACTGACTTCTGCTACATCCAACAACCGAGTGGTACTATCAGTGATGGATTCTATGTCCTCCACCACATGCAGGAGTTCAGACGGGATCAGCAGAACCTTCGCATGTCACCTAGATCCGGCGATGCCCATATTCTGCAATGGGCAAAGAACCTAGGACATATCTCGGATCATCGACTCCGAGCTGAGTTCTATCACATCTAGCGTGAACTTGTCCAAATCATCATGAAGGAGGTCCTGGATAAAATAGGGATGTTCTAAGAAGAAGGGAAAATGTCGCGGGAAGACGTTCGAACACGCGTAGCCGCTCAACGTCTCGACCTGAAGCCTTTAACTGTGCTCGGGGACTATCTCCCTCACTTGCATGGATGGCACGACATGTTGGAGTGATTGACGATATAAGACAATGTGTCCATTTAGTCCATACTTTCGCTATGATGAAACTTTGAGTTATGCACGACGAAACTTTATTTGTGATGTAATTAAACCGTCCTCCTCAACTAGCAAAGATCACTCTAGTTAGGGCATTTTGGGTATGATGAACTTTGTATGCTTATGATATGTTGCTTCTATTTTTGCCAAGTCTGTCTATTTCTGTTGCTCAACTACATATGTTGCATATCATCAACTCATGTGACGATGCAGGTGCATAGATCATCGATCGCGAAGAGTGATACGCCAGGAGTATACAACGAGTGCCCGGAGTGTCAAGCCCAGGTGTACCGATTTCCAGTTTCTGAACGACAGCCAGTAGTTAGTTTAGGTTCACGCTAGTGCGAGAGAGGGATACAAACCAATGCCTCAAGAAGTACCACATTATGTATGATGAGACATGTCATGTAACTTGTATAGCTATATCGTGATTATGACGTGATGACATGATTTGTGTTGGATGATATGATGAGACTATTATGTCTATGATATGATGAGCATATTGCATGTTCATGATATGATTAGAATACCATATGGAACATGTACAGAAACATGACAAATACGTAGCAAAAAAAGGATATGAGAAAATATAGTAGTAGCGCTCTTTAGCGCTGGAGAGGAAAGCGCTGATGCTAAGTAGGTACAACAGTAGCGTGTGTCAAAACACGCTAATGATACACTTAGCAGTACCGCTGGTACAGAAAGTGCTACTGCTAAGTAGGTATAGTAGCAATGCGTGTCAAAACGCGCTACTGATAAACTTTAGCTTTAGTGTCGTATCAGTAGGGCGGTTACCCGCGCTACTGCTAGGGTTTTACCTAGTAGTGTCAACTTGATATCATACTTCCTAAGATTTGCGAATGTCTCATCCAAGTCAGCCAGCAGGTCGGAACATTCGCTGGACTTGACGACAATATCATCCATGTAAGCTTCGACATTCTGATGGATCTGGTCGAGTAAACATTTCTAAATCATGCGCATGAAAGTAGCGCCAGCATTCTTCAAACCAAAAGGCATGGTGATATAGGAAAACACCTGAATGGGGTGATGAAGGATGTTTTTATTTCGTCCGGACCAAACAGACAGATCTGATGGTAGCCGTAGTATGCATCTAGAAACGATAAACGCTCATACCCCGCAGTCGAGTCAACAATCTGATCGATGTGAGGGAGCAGAAAATGATCTTTCGGGCAGACCCGATTGATATGTTTGATGTCAATACACATGCGGAGTGACTTGTCCTTCTTGGGTACCATGACGATGTTTGAGAGCCACTTGGAGTGGTAAATCTCACGTATGAACTTAGCCACCAAGAGACGAGCCACCTCTTAAGGATTGCCTTCCGCTTCTCCACTGCCGACTGACACATGTGCTCTTTGACAGGCTTGGCCTTCGGATTGACTCTTAGTCAGTGCTTAGCAAGTTCCCTGGGAACCCCTAGCATGTCACCTCGCTTCCATGCGAAGATGTCCCAGTTCTCACGGAGGAACTGGATGAGCTTAGCTTCCTATTTGCCGTCGAGTGTCGTTGAGATGTTAGTCGGGGAAGCATTAGGGTCTATCGGGTTAATGTGTACTTTCTTCAGTTCACGTGCCGACTAAAAAGCTGACTCAGAAGCAGGCTTCTTAGCACATAGCAAATCAGCAGGGTCAGCGCTCTTCTTGTACTCTTCCAACTCGACCATAGCCATCTAATCATCGGCAATTTTGGATCCCTGTTGGAGGCACTCCTCAGCCCTCTGTTGATTGCCAGTGACTATGATCACACCCTTGAGACCAAGCATCTTTGGTTTGAGATACACGTAACATGGACGGGCCATGAAACATGCATCAGCTGGTCGACCATGGATGGTGTGGTACGCGCTCTAGAAGTCCACGACTTCAAACGACAATTCCTCTTTACAAAAAAAAATTATCCGTCCCGAACACCACATCCAATGCAATCTGGCCGAGTGATTTGTCCTTCTTCCCTCGAATGACTCTGTGGAACTCCATGTTGCTCTCATTTAGTCAGGACATCAGAATGCCCATCCCCGTAAGGGTATCTGCATATAGACTGTTCAATCCACTCCCTTTGTCCATGAGGACCTTGCGGAGTCGAGTGCCCCCCACAATGGGATCCACCACCAAAGCTTGTCGACCGGGGGTGGCAACATGAGTAGGATGATCTGACTGATCAAATGTGATAGCAGTCTGAGACCACTTGAGGTATGTGGGGTTGCAGGAACAGCCATGTTGACTTCTATATTGATAACTTTCAATGGACTCTTGCTTTCAACATCAGCAAAAATCATTAGAGTGGTGTTGACATCAGGAAAAGTTTCTTTGTCTTCATCATCCTCTTTATCAGGAGTTTTATCACTCGACTGACCTTCCGTGAACTATTGGATCAGTAAACGACACTGTCGAGTGGTATGCTTGGGCAATAGCAAATTGCCTTCCTCGTCTTTCCTCGTGTGCATTAGGCATAAATCCATAACATCAGTTCCCGATTGATTCCTTCCTTTCTTGGGGTTGAACTATCCATTGGACTTCCCCTTATTTTTTCCTGGCGCCACCAGAGCGGCTGCCTTTGCCTGAACAGGGCCATCAGCCTTCCGCTTCTGCTTCCGACTGGAATTGCCGCCGGCATCATTGTCGACTGATTTTCCTTTGCAGCCATGGAGGCGGTCTTCTTCTTTGCTAGTGGTGTATCGAGTGGCAATTTCCATCATCTTATTTAGTGAAATATCACCTATTCACCCAAACTTTAGGTAAAGCTCTCTATACTTCACTCCGGCCTTGAAAGCACAAATAGACTGATGCTCAGAAACATTCTCAACTATATTATGCAAAGTGGACCAGCATTGAATGTAATCTCTCAAGGATTCATTGGGCTTTTGAAGACAATTCTGCAAATCAATCAAACCAGCAGGACACCCTCGAAAGGTCTGATGAACACTCGGGGAAGATACTCCCAACAGTGGATGGTAGAAGGAGCCAAACGATTCAGCCACGCTCGGACCGAACCATCCAACATCAAGGGCAAATGCTTCATTTCTATGTTGTCATTGCCCCCACCGATCTGTACAGGCACTCGGTAATCACCCAATCACATTTCCGGCTTTGACTCGACAGAAAACTTGCTTATCCCAGCTAGGGATGGCAATGGGTACCCATTACCCACGTACCCTGCGGGTAAAAACCCTATTAGGGTAAGGGTATGGGATAAAAATTTACCCATGGGTATATAAATAAATCTGAAACACATCGTGTAGAGCGGGTACGGGTATGGGATCATATAACCCATACCCACGTACCCATGTACACCTATAAAATCTATGTGAACTCAAAATTATCTACACATTCTACACTATGTCAAGAATTTGTGAAGTTAAAATGTATGATTATGTGTTGTTGTCTATGACTATATGATTTTGTTTATAAGTATATCTTATTGTTATAATATATTTTTGTAAACTATAATTCTATGTTGTTGTTTATGACTATACATTGTTCAAATTGATGTTCTCCAAACATGGATAATTTTACCCGCAGGTACCCATCTACCCTGTCGGGTAACAGGTATGGGGAAAAATCATACCCGTTGGCGGGTATGGGTAAGGGTGATGGGTAAGCTATCCTAGCCACCAACCTGAAGTTGGGGGGAATCTTTGCAGAACGAATGGCTCTGCTAAAACACTCGGGACCAGAGATAACAGCACTGCTGCCACTCGGGTAATCTTTGTCATAACCATCTCTGTGGGATTTACCTCTGTCGATCCGCCTCTGAGTGAGGACAACTCTTGCATCAAACCCTGGGTTACGCTCCTCACCGAACGGGAGCCTATCGTCCTGGTGCCGGCTACATACAGACCACTCCACAGAGGAGTAAGCACTCGACGGTGGTCATCACGGTGAAACTGATCTCGTCTTGATCCCGATATTGATCTTCACGGAAACCTCCGCCCCTGCGATGCAGAGGCGAACCTGGACTGTGAGCCGGCTGAACAGTGTCGGCCTTTGGAGAATTGTTGTGTATTCTATTGCCGACTAAGAAACGACTGAGTTCTGGCGCTACGCTGCAGCAAGCAATGCTCGAATCTGTAGCAAACCTGTACCAGCCTTTGGACGTGACGGCTCAATGGAATCGGCGATCCTAGCCGCTGATGCAACATTTAAGCTTGGAGTGCGATATAGATCAATGTTGTTCTGAGAACCACTCAGAAACAGTTGTCGCTGATTATGACTGGGAGGTGGTGGACGCTGGCGACCGCGCTCGTCGAGTTCCTCTTGAAGCGCTTCCAGCCAAATGTGCGTGGCCTCTAAGGCCTTCGCCTCAGTGGTCGTACCGACAATGGCTATATGGAGAACCTCCTCATCCCGGTGATGTTGGTCATTAGATGCCCCACCAGCCTCGCACCTGCCGCGGCCAAAACCAGGCGGCGGGCTCTCATGTGAACTACAGGATCGCAACTCTCATACTCGGAGGGAATGTCAGACTGATCTGACTTCGAGTCAAACACGCCATGAAGTGACTCAGCGAGCTCGATTGCTGCAATCTGTAGAGACTTAACTTGGCGATCCACCGCATTCCTCACCCAGCGCTGGAGCCATGAGTGACCAGATCATTTGTAGCGACGAACAGCGGGGAGGGCCATTGAGTACGGAGTCGACGGCTGCTGTAGAAGAACACCGCAGGAGCTCGCACGAAAGTGCGCCACCCCGCGAATCGGGAGCGCCTCAATATCTAGAGGCACCTCCTAAAGCCATGTCGAATCGTCAGCAATGAAGGTGAGCGCTTCGAGTAGGATCTCGTGGCCCAGGAACAAACCAGCGTCGAAAGACATGATGAAGGGGGAAAATGCAACCTCGCCAGATGTCGCTTAGACGCCTGCCCTAAGGTGGGCGCCAACTATCGTGGGAACAAGTCTGACAGTAGAAGATCGGGGTATGAAAGGACAGGGCAGAGTCCTAGCTACGGTGAGGATGTACAAATAGATGTATGAGTTCAAGCCCCTCTTGTGGAGGTAACAGCCCTACGACTCAGTCCTCGAGAGCTCTTGTCGTGTGGATAGTATGTGTTACAGAAGGTAAGAACCCTTGTTCCAGAGGGAAGGGGTGGCTTATATAGAGTACACTGCCCGTCATAAGTGCCAGGCATCCAAGGGTTCGATCATGGGAAGAAAGGCGTGCGTTATGGGTAACGTACACAATAAATGCTACTAATGACGACTGGCCGAACGCCTGCCTGTTGGCCTCCCTGGGGTGGCTTCTGCTCTTCTAGTGTCGACTGGTAGCGAGATCTTCCGAGTGACAGGAGACTTTTGAGTGGAGGGAGAATCCTCCGAGTGGCTTAATTGTCGAGTGACTTCAGCGCCATGGTGAATCCAGTCGGAATCTCTCGTGTAATCTTCAAGTCCTCCGATATAGTGTCCTTAGGTAGGGTATGTAGGTTAGGCCTAGGACCCTAGCCTAGGTACATATCCTTGTTAGGCACCACGTCGATGATGGAACTACTACCGTCGAACCAATTTTTGTTGGGTACTGGCATACTTTTTGCTGGAGCCAGCTTCCATGAGAGCAGCAATGTCGCACCACCCCCAGGTAAATGAGTTGCCACTACCACTGCAACCATGGGTTGCGAAGCTGCAACACATTGCCCGATGAGTTTCGCCCGCAATTTAAGTGTGCTTCAACGACCCATGCCACAATGGAGATGTGACAATTTTTTTGAGATTTTGCATCGGCCATGACCCTCACAGCACCAATGGGAGGGAAGGAGCAGGAAAAAGTGCTCGACGACGACGAGGGGCGTCCAGCTAAGACCGACGGGAGGCAGGTGGCCGAGGAAGGGCGGTAACCCGAGCTGTAAAGAAGGGTGCACATGGCAGGTCGATTTGATGGGGGTGTAGTGATTTTTCTCCTACTATCTGGGAATGATGGGTGGGGGGACGAAGTGGGGATGCTTATCTAATTGCTGAGATGTGTTACGTTGTGGAGGTGACCGCCCAGGGTAGCGTTGGTCGACCAGTGGCTAATACTGACCTTCAGTTATGGGAAATGATATGGTTCAAATAATGGATTACATGCTTGCATCCACCGTCTTGGTTGCAAGCCATGCCTCCCACGTGACGTGATTGGTCAACCGATGGCTAATACTCGCCTTCAATTATGGGAAATGATAAGGTTCAACTAGTTACACGCTTGCATCCATCGTATTGGTTGCATGCCATGCGTCCCACATGACGAGATGGACAAGGCTCCATCGCTCTCTCTTTTATGCAAGAAAGCCTCTGTTGCAAGAAAAAAACGTAACATCACCTTTGTTGCAAGAATAATTAAATTACAACGAGGCCCCCATTACAAAAAAGAACTATAATAAGACCTCTATTGCAAAAAAAATGCAAGATGACTTCTGTAGCAAAAATAAAACTTGTAACAAGGCATGTATTGAGAAGAAGAAAAAAGTAACTTAGTCCTATGTTTAAACTTCAGTATCATGACCCATCGTGGGTCAGCGCCCGTATGGCCACAATGCGGGCAGCAGTGCCTCTGACTTTGGATGACCGCGACCAGGCCTCCAACAGTGCCAACATGCCTCCAACCACTCTATTACCTACCCCGGCATGGCTAAAGTGTACCCGGTCGTACCGCTGACCCCGGCCGGCTACCGCAAGATGACGTCCCGAAGAACGGCCCGTGCTATGAAGCGACCGGCGCTGGGATCTACCATGCGGGCCCCTCCAGCTCTCGACAGGACCTCCCAGCCGACAGGCCCTACCAAAGACGATACCCTGCAGTCGGGGGCCCCACGGCCTGCTAGAGAGGCTGCCAGCTGGGGCCCTCCCAAAACCTTCTATTCATATTGTAATCCGGGGGGTTGGACTATGAAACCCCCCGGAGCCCCCATGTAGAGGCCAAGAAAGAAAGCACACAAGTAGACAAGCAAACACACACCACTGCGGGCCCCTCCGGCTAGAGAGGCTACCATGCGGGCCCCTCCGATTCTCGACAGGACCTCCCAGCCAACAGGCCCTACCAACGACGAGACCCTGCAGCCGGGGGCCCCACGGCCGGCTAGAGAGGCTGCCAGCTGGGGCCCTCCCGGAACCTTCTATTCATATTGTAATCCGGGGGGTTGGTCTATAAAACCCCCCGGAGCCCTCCATGCAGAGGGCAAGAAAAAAAGCACACAAGTAGACAAGCAAACACACACCACTGCCACCCACATAGCGAGGGAAGAGGAGCCGGATGCTCCTTCTTCCACCTCTAGACACAGCAAGAGGGGCACCATTGTAACCTCTTCCACCGATCAACTAGATCAGGCAGGACTAGGGGTATTACCTCCCACAGAGGGCCCCAAGCATGGGTACATCGCGTGTCAGTCACTGATTGTGCCTAATCCCGCTCCTGGAGCCCGTCGGCGTCCTCCGGCCACAACCACCTTCGATAATCCTACCCATGGCATCTGTTGTGAGAAAATGACGACAGTTGGCGCCCACCGTGGGGCCATACGCGGCGCCGGCCGGAGTCAAGCATCGGGCTGGACCCTTCACCACATCCTCCGGCCGCTCCACGTCCGGACGGAACCACAAGCGCGTGGGGCTTGATCCGGCAGGCCCTGCGGGCAACCATGTTGGCTCCCCCGACAAACGCCTCGGTGGTGACCTCGCGCTCGACATCGCCGCACTCACTGAGCGCTTCGACAAGCTGAGCCTCGCCGACAAGCCAGCAGCCGACGATATCCTAGCCAGGTGCTCTACTGCACCGACCCGCATACATCCGTGGGTGCACTCGCTATGGGCAAGGCCTGTATCTCCCACGTCCACATGGGAGTGATGGTCACTGTCTCATCCACCCCCTCTGGCCGTGTGCGGGCCGAGGCCGACGCAGCCTCTACCCGCGCCGGCACCTCGGACCTGCTCGGCGCTACCTTTAGGGGTCTGGTCACCCCCATCGCCCTCACAACAAACCCTAATGCTATCGCAGCCGAGCTCAAGGCGGCTCACCGCCTGCTGCTCGAGGACTCCGACGCCCTTGTGGCTGAGGGCACCGTATGCAGGCTGCTCAATGGGAGTACACTTCTGCTTACGGTCTCACCCCGGTTGGCAACGAGCCCAGTCGGTGTGCGGTTGTGCGTGACCGCGGCCGTGTGGTCGCGGAAATCCTCGGCAGCAACTTGCCCATCTACAACACACCTGTGGACAACCTGCGGGCCACCAAGGAAGCCTACGAGGACATGGCTACCTAGGTAGGCAAAGACCACACCTCGTGTGAACAACACATCAAAGATCTCATCGACACCGCCAACGAGCAGCAGCTCTAGCTAACCCCCAGTGGAGCCGCCTCCGAAGGTCCCCGTCCCAAGGGCGAGGTCATTGGGGCTGCTGGCCATCAGCCGGCTCAGCACTCCTGCTCCCCTCGAGTCTCCGGTCGGCGAGCCAAGGCAAGCAACCCCCAGCGCTCCCAGCTGCATGGGAACGAGCAGCCGGCTATGAACAGCCAGCATAGCAACAATCAGGCTCGTAGCAACCACCGCAACGAGGCACTAGCTGGCGGTAGTCGGCGTAGCTGTGGGCACACGCCGCCGCAATGGGACGTGCCCGCGCGGTCAGTCCTGCCAGCCATCTGCCTGGAGCTCGCAGCCCGGCTCAAACCAGGGGTCCCCCACAGTGACAACGACATGCGCCTCCATCTCGACCGACTGGCACAGTCATCCCTCCTCGAGGAGGAGGGCTCGATAGGCCCGGCGTGCTTCGGCCCCCGGATCCGCAACGAGCTATTCCATACCGGCTTCACTCTTTCACGGGACACCCCGAAGTACAACGGGGCCACCAAGCCCGAGGACTGGCTGGTCGAATACACCACCGCAATCGGCATAGCTAGGGGAACAAGCGTGTAGCTGTCTGCTACGCCCCCCTGATGTTGATCGGCTTGGCCCGCACCTGGCTCAATAGCCTAGCAGCCAGGAGCATCAACACCAGGACCGACTTCGAAGAAGTGTTCGTCCACAACTTCACCGGCACCTACAAGCGGCCGAGCCGCCCCCATGAATTAGCCATGTGCGTTCGGGGGTCGGACGAGACCCTCCGCGACTACCTCACCCGATGGACCGAGCTCCACAACTCCTGCGAGGGAGTGCACGAGAAACAGGCCATCCAGTACTTCATCGAAGGCTGCTGCAACAACACCTACCTCAAGCACAAGCTCCTGTGCTCCGAGACGGCTATGCTGGCAGAACTCATGGCTAAGGCGGACAAGTACGCCACGACCGACTTCGCAATCCGGTTCAATACGACCACACAAGCTAAGGCGACACCAATGCTGGCTGCATCGTGACCGGATGCCGACAACCGGTAGCTACAGAACAACAAGTGCAAGGCTGACCAGCCTGACTCCCGCTACGGGAGACGCCAGGTCGCCACCATCGAGGAAGAGGTGCCGGCTGCCCAGCCTTTTGGCCAGTGTCAGCGCACCGGCAAGGCTTCCTGGCAGGCCAAGCTCACGTTCGAGCAAATGCTCGACCTCCCCTGCAAGAATCACTTTGGAGCCAAGCCCTCCACGCACATGCTCCGGTAGTGTAGCTTCTCACAGCGACTGGCCCGGGGGGACAGCCTTCTGGCTCCCCCCGCGCCGCATGCCTGAGCCCCGGCACCGGTTCCGGCTCCTGCTCCGGCACCGGCTCCGGCTCCGGCTCCGGCCAAAAATGATGGTCACCTGCTCGACCAGTTCCCCAACCGAGACGGTTCCTACATCGTCTTCACCAGTGAAGAGACGGACAAGCATGCTCAGCGCCGGCTCCACCGTGAGGTGAATGCCACCATGCCCGCGACTCCCCAGTTCATTTACTAGTCGGAGAAGCCGGTCACTTGGAGCCAGGTTGACCACCCAGCCGTGATGCCAAATCCCGGCAGCTACACCCTGGTCCTTGACCCCACCATCACCTCCGAGAGGTGCACCTGCCACTTCTCGCAGGTGTTAATCGATGGTGGTAGAAGCATCAACATCCTCTAGCTCGACACGATGCGAAAGCTATGGCTCAAGGCAGAAGATGTGCATGCGAGTCGGACGGCTTTCCATGGCATCGTGCCTGGAAAGTCCTGCTCCCCCATCGGCAAGATCAAGCTCGACGTCCTCTTCGGTGGCCCCAGCCACTTCTGCCGCGAGCCGGTATGGTTCAAGGCGGTGGACCTCGGCAGTCCCTACCACGCGTTGCTGGGCCGGCCGGCTCTCGTCAAGTTCATGGCGGTCCCCCACTATGCCTACCTCAAGCTCAAGATGTTGGGTCCCAAGGGGATCATCACCATCGCTGACGACTACAAGATATCAATCGAGTGCGCTCGAGATGGCAGCCGGCTGGCTGAGGCCCTGGAGATAGCCGAGGAGAAGCAGCAGCTCGATCAGCTCATGGCCCTTGCTGCCAACCAGCCGGCCGTGTCGGATCCTCCCTCGCAGTCGGTCGGCAAGGCTTCGTTCCAGTCGTCTAAGGACACCAGGAAGGTCCCGCTCGACCCGGCCAACCCCGGGCAGTACATCACCATCGGCTCCTGCCTCAACAGCAAATAGGAAAGCGAGCTCGTCCACTTCCTTCGTGAGAATTGGGACATCTTTGCATGGTCCCCCAAGGACATGTCGGGTGTTCCGAGGAAGTTCGCCGAGCACAAGCTTCACGTCTGGCCGGACACGAAACCGATCAAGCAACCCCTGCGCCATTTCTCCGAGGAGAAGCGGCATAGTATAGAACAAGAGATGGCCCGGCTACTCGTAGCCGGCTTCATCATGGAAGTTTTCCATCCGGACTGGCTGGCCAACCCAGTCCTGATGCTGAAGAAGAACAAGACCTGGACCATGTGCATTGACTACACCAGCCTGAACAAGGCATGCCCTGAGGACCCGTTCGCCCTGCCGCGGATTGATCAAGTCATCGACTCCACAGCCGGCAGCGATCTACTATCCTTCTTGGATGCCTATTCCGGCTACCACCAGATCAAGATGGACCCGGACGACCGGCTCAGGACCTCCTTCATCACCCCTTCGGGGCTGACTGCTACATCAACATGTCCTTCAGCCCGAAGAATGCATGTGCTACCTTCTAGCGCTGCATGCAGAAGTGTCTCCTACCTCAGATAGGCAAGAACGTCCATGTCTACATTGATGACATCATTGTCAAGACGAGAAGCACTTCAACCTCCTCGATGACCTCTCGAAGACGTTCGCGAACCAGTGCGAGTACAAGATTAAGCTCAACCAGGAGAAGTGCGTCTTGACGTCCCAGCCGGCCAGCTCCTGGGTTTCTTTGTGTCCGCTCGCGGCATCGAAGCTAACCCAGAGAAGATCAGTGCGATCGAGCGCATGCCCAAACCGACCGGCTCTGCCACATCCAAAAGTTCACCGGCTGCCTCGCCTCACTCAGACAGTTCATCAGCCGGCTCGGCGAGAAGGCCCTACCACTCTGCGGCCTCCTACGGAAGACGGATCCGGCCGAGCCGAGCCACGACTCCCCGAAGAAGCCGGCTAGGTTTTACTGGCCCAACGAGGCGGATGAGGCCTTCCGCAACCTCAAACGAGCCCTCACCAACGCGCGTATCCTGGCCGTGCCGGCTGAGAAGGAGCCCTTGCTCGTCTACATCGCGGCGACCACGCGCGTCGCCAGCGTCGTCCTGGTGGTTGAGCGGCTGGAGGAGGGCAAGACGTTGTCGGTCCAATGCCCTATCTACTACCTCAGCGAGGTCCTCTCAGCCTCCAGCAGAACTACCCCCACTACCAGAAAATGTTTTATGGCATATACTTGTGATGGATAAGACCCAAACTACAAACATAGCATATGATCGTGTCAGTTTATTGCTACTGTTTTCTGCATGTCAAGTATATGTTCCTATGACCATGAGATCATGCAACTCACGGATATCGGAGGAGTGCCTTGTGTGTATCAAACGTCGCAACGTAACTGGGTGACTATAAAGGTGCTCTACAGGTATCTCCGATGGTGTCTGTTGAGTTGGCATGGATCGAGACTGGGATTTGTTACTCCGTGTAACGGAGAGGTATCTCGGGGCCCACTCGGTAATGCAACATCACAATAAGCCTTGCAAGCAATGTGACTAATTGTTAGTTGCGGGATCTTGTATTATGGAACGAGTAAAGAGACTTGCCGGTAACGAGGTTGAACTAGGTATGGAGATACCGACGATCGAATCTCGGGCAAGTAACATACCAAAGAACAAAGGGAACGATATACGGGATTAACTGAATCCTTGACATAGAGGTTCGACCGATAAAGATCTTCGTAGAATATGTAGGAACCAATGTGGACGTCCAGGTCCCGCCATTGGTTATTGACCGTAGAGGTGTCTCGGTCATGTCTACATAGTTCTCGAACCCGCAGGGTCTGCACACTTAAGGTTCGGTGACGTTTCGGTAGTGTAGAGTTATGTATGGTGGTGACCGAAGGTTGTTCGGAGTCCCGGATGAGATCCCGGACGTCACGAGGAGCTCCGGAATGGTCCGGAGGTAAAGATTCATATATAGGAAGTCCCAGTTTGGTTTCCGGAAAAGTTTCGGGCTCATCGGTAGTGTACCGGGAGTATCGGTATTGTACCGGGAGTGCCGGTAGTGTACCGGAGGACCTCCGGGAGGGGTACTTCGACCCCAAGAGGTCCATGGGCTGTGGGAGAATAATAACCAGCCCTTATTGGGCTGGGAAAACAGCCACAAAGGCCCATGGCGCAGGAGAGAAAGTCCTAAAGCAAAAAGTGGAAAATCAGCCAATAGGAGGCAATCCTACTCCAACTAGGATTGGAGGTGAAGTAGGATTTCTTCCCACCTCCTATTTCGGCCGACCCAAAGGCCTTGGCTGCCTCTCCTCTCCTCTCCTCCTATATATACTAGTGGATTGGGTGGTTTTTGGACAGAATTTCCGGCCACGTGCTACCCGTTTCACCGGTGCACAGTTTCTCCTCTAGATCGGTTTTCCGCAGCGCTTAGGCGAAGCCCTGCCGGAATCACTCCACCACCATCACCGGAGCGCCGTCACGCTGCCGGTGAACTCTCTCTCCTCTCCACCTCCTCTTGCTGGATCAAGATGGTGGAGATCGTCATCAAGCTGCACGTGTGCTGAACGCGGAGGTGCCGTCCGTTCGGCGCTAGATCGGAAGGACCGTGATCGAGATCGCGAGACGGTTCGTGATGAGATCGCGGAACGGATCGTGATGAGTTCGCGGGACAGATCGTGATCAAGATCGTGAGACGGATCGTGATGAGATCGCGGGACGGATCGTGATGGGATCGCGGGACGGATCGTGATGAGATCGCGGGACGCTCGGCGATTTGGATCGCGAAGATGTTCGACTACACCAACCGCGTTTCTTAACGCTTCCCGCTTAGCGATCTACAAGGGTACGTAGATCCACTCTCCCTCTCGTAGATGCTCATCACCATGGATAGGTTTGCGTGTGCGTAGGAAAATTTTTGTTTCCCATGCGACGTTCCCCAACAGTGGCATCATGAGCTAGGTTGATGGTTCGATGAGATCTCGAGTAGAACACAAAAGGTTTGTGGGCGTTGATGCTTAGATTGCTTCCTCCCTTGGTCGTATTTTGGTTCAGCGGGATTGTGAGATGAAGCGGCCCGGACCAACATTACTCGTACGCTTACGAGAGACCGGTTCCCTCGACGCAACTTGTTGCCTAGATGGCTTGCGGGTGACAGTTTCTCTCACTTTAGTTGGATCGGATTCGACAAAGGCGGTCCTTGAGAAGGTTGAAAAGCAAACTAGTGTATCACCGTTGTGGTTTATGCGTAGGTGAGAATCGTTCTTGCTAGATACCCATAGCAGCCACGTAAAATATGCAACAACAATTAGAGGACGTCTAACTTGTTTTTGCAGGGTATGTTGTGATGTGATATGGCCAATTACATGATGAGATATATGTGATGTATGAGATGATCATGTGATGTATAGATTATCACGACTTGCATGTCGATGAGTACGGCAACCGGCAGGAGCCATAGGGTTGTCTTTAATTATTGTATGACCTGCGTGTCAATCATTAAGCGCTATGTAATGCTTTACTTTATCGCTACGGTAGCAATAGTAGTAGAAGCATGCAGGGCGTGACAACCCCAATGGCAACACATTGATGGAGATCAAGATGATGGAGATCATGGTGTTGTGCCGGTGACGATGGAGATCATGCCGGTGTTTCGAAGATGGAGATCTTAAACACAAGTTCATGGCCATATCATGTCACTTATGAATTGCATGAGATGTTAATCCTTTTATGCACCTTGTTTTGCTTAGTACGGCGGTAGCATTATAAGGTGATCCCTCACTTGAATTTCAAGATGAACTGTGTTCTCCCCGAGTGTGCACCGTTGCGAAAGTTCGTCGTGTTGAGACACCACGTGATGATCGGGTGTGATAGACTCTACGTTCACATACAACGGGTGCAAGCCAGATTTGCACGCGCAGAACACTCGGGTTAAACTTGACGAGCCTAGCATGTACAGACATGGCCTCGGAACACGAGAGACCGAAAGGTCGAACATGAGTCATATAGTAGATATGATCAACATAATGATGTTCACCATTGCAGCCACCTCAACTCACGTGATGATCGGACTTGAGTTGGTGAATTTGGATCATGTATCACTCGAATGATCGGAGGGATGTCAATTTGAGTGGGAGTTCTTAAGTAATATGATTAATTGAACTCATTATCATGAACATAGTCAAAGTGTCTTTGCAAATTATGTTGTAGATTACTAGCTCGCACTGTAGCTCCCTTAAATTTTTATATGTTCCTAGAGAAATAGAGTTGAAAGATGTTGGTAGCAATATTGCGGACTGGGTCCGTGATCTGAGGATTGTCCTCATTGCTGCACAGAAGGCTTATGTCCTTAATGCACCGCTCGGTGCGCCACCCCCTCTAGCGTCGTCTATAGATGTTGTGAACATCTGACAGGCACGTTTCGATGACTACTTGATAGTTTTGTGCGTCATGCATTACGGCTTAGAATTGAGGCTCCGAAACGTTTTGAACGTCACGGAACATATGAGATGTTCTAGGGGCAGAGATTGTGATCTCAGGCTCGTGCCTGTGTTGCGAGATATGAGATCTCCAACAAGATTCTTTGCCTGTAAGATGAAGGAGAATAGCTCAATCGTTGAGCATGTACTCAGATTGTCTGGGTACTACAATCGCTTGAATCAAGTGGGAGTTGATCTTCCAGATAAGATAGTGATTGATATAGTTCTCCAAGTCACTGTCACTAAAGCTACTAGAACTTAAGTGATGAACTATAATACACCAGGGATAGAAGTATTGATCCCTGAGCTGTTCGCGATGTTTGACACCGCGAAGGTAGAAATCAAGAAGGAGCGTCAAGTGTTGATGGTTAATCAAACCACTAGTTTCGAAAAGGGCAAGATCAAGGAGGGAAACTTCATGGATAGCAAGTCAGTTGCTGCTCCAGTGAAGCAACCCAAAGTTGAACTCAAACCCGAGACTAAGTGCTTCTATTATGAGGTGAGAGGTCGCTGAAGCGGAACAACCCTATATACTTGGTAGATAAGAAGGCTGGCAACATTGATAGAAGTATATTTGATATACGAGTTACTAATGTGTACCTTGCTAGTACTCTTAGTAGCACCTGGGTATTGGATACCGGTTCGGTTGCTAAATGTTAGTAACTCGAAATAAAAGCTACGTAATAAACGGAGAACTAGCTAAGGGTGAGGTGACGATATGTGTTGGAAGTGTTTCCAAGGTTGATGTGATCAACATCGCACGCTCTCTCTACCTTCGGGATTAGTGACGAACCTAAATTTTATTTGGTGTTTTGCATTGAAGCATGAACGTGATTAGATCATGTTTATTGCAACACGGTTATTCATTCAAGTTAGAGAATAATGGTTATTCTGCTTACATGAATAAATACCTTCAATGGTCATGCACCTAGTAAGTGTGGTTCATTGAATCTTGATCATAGTAATACACATGTTCATAACAATGATGCCAAAAGATGCAAAGTTAATAATGATAGTACCACATACTTGTGGCACTGCCGCTAAATGTCATATTGGTATAAAGCGCATGAAAAAACTCCATGTTGATGGATCTTTGGACTCATTCGATTTTGAATCGGTTGAGACATGCGGACCATGCCTTTTGGTAAGATGACTAAACCCCGTTTTCTGGCTTGATGAAACGGGCAAGTGACTTATTGGAAACAATGCATGTTGATGTATACGATCCAATGAGTGTTTATAGCTTGCAGTGAATATCATTGTTTTCTTACCTTCACTGATGATTTGAGTAGATATAGTGTATATTTACTTAATGAAACACAAGTCTGAATTGTTTGAAAGGTTCAAAGCAAAGTTCAGAGTGAAGTTTAAAGATCATCGTGACAAGAAGATAAAAATTTCTGCGATATGATCGTGGAGGTGAATATCTGGGTTACGAGTTTGGCATACAAATTTAGACAATGTGAAAGTTGTTTCACAACTCACGCCACCTGGAACACCATAGTGTGATGGTGTGTCCGAACGTCGTAGTCATGCCTTATTTGATATAGCACATACTATGATGTCTCTTATCGTTTTAATACTATCGTTTTAGGGTTATGCATTAGAGACAACCGCATTCACTTTAAAATAGGGCACCATCTAAATACGTTGAGATGACACCGTGTGAATTATGGTTTGATAGAAACCTAAAGCTGTCATTTCTTGATGTTTGGGGCTGCGAAGCTTGTGTGGAAAATGTTTTCACCTAATGAGCTCAAACCCAAAGCGGACAAATGCATCTTCATAGAATACGCCAAGAACAGTTGGGTATACCTTCTATCTCAGATCCGAGTGCAAAGTGTTTGTTGCTGGAATGGATCCTTTCCTGAGAAAAGGTTTCCCTCGAAAGAATTGAGTGGGAGGAAGATAGAACTTGATGAGGTTATTGAACCTTGTTTCAATCAGAGTAGCGCAGCGCAGAAAGTTGTTTCTGTGAAGCCTATGTTAGTTGAAGAAAGAAGTTAATGATGATGATCATGAAGCTTCGGATCAAGTTACTATCGAACCTCGTAGGTCGACAAGGACGTGTACTGCTCTTGAGTGGTACAACAACCCTGTCTTAAAGGTCATGTTGTTGGACAGCGATGAACCTACGAGCTATGGAGAAGCGATGATGGGCCCGGATTCCGACAAATGGATGAGACCATGAAATCCGAGATAGGATCCATGTATGAAAACCAAGTATAGACTTTGGTAGACTTGCTCGTTGGACGGCAGGTCGTTGAGTACAAATGGATCTTTAAAATGAAGACAGACACTGATGGTGAATGTCACTATTTGTAAAGCTCGACTTGTTGCAAAGATGTTTGTGACAAGTTCAAGGAGTTGACTACGATGAGACTTTCTCACTCGTAGCGATGCTAAAAGTCTGTTGGAATTGTGTTAGCAGTTGCTGTGTTTTCAATTATGAAATCTGGCAGATGGATGTCAAAACATCGTTTCCTTAATGGTTTACTTGAGGAAAGGTTGTATGTGATACAACCAGAAGGTTTTGTCAGGCCTAAGGATGCTAAAAGGTGTGCAAGCTTCGGTGATCCTTCCATGGACTGAAGCAGGCATCTCGGAGTTGGAATATATGCTTTGATGAGGTGATCAAAGTTTTGATGTTTATACAAAGTTTATGAGAAACTTGTATTTGCAATAAAGTGAGTGGGAGCACTATAGAATTTCTGATCAGTATATGTGGATGACATATTGTTGTTCAGAAATAATGTAGAGTTTCTGGAAAGCATAAAACGGTTATTTGGAAAGTGATTTTCAAAGGAAGACCTGGATAAAGCTACCTAATTGTTGAGCATCAAAATCTATAGAGATAGATCAAGATGCTTGATGAGACTTTCAATGAGTGCATACCTTCACAAGATTTTGAAAGAGTTCAAAATGGATCAGCCAGAGAAATAGTTCTCGTCTGATTTGTAAGGTGTGAAGTTGAGTGAGACTCAAAGCTCGACAACGGCAGAAGAAAGAGAAAGGACGAACGTCGTCCCCTATGCCTTAGCCATAGGCTCTATATTATGCCATGCTGTGTACCGCACCTATGTGTGCCTTGCCATGAGTTTGTCAAGGGGTACAAGAGTGGTCCAGGAGTGGATCACTAGACAGCGGTCGGAATTATCCTTAGTAACCAGAGGACTAAGGAAATGTTTCTTGATTATGGAGGTGACAAAGAGTTCGTCGTAAAGAGTTACGTCGATGCAAGCTTTAACACCTATCCGGATGACTAGTAGTAGCAATCTCGATACGTATAGTGGAGCAGCCATTTGGAAATAGTACCAAGTGGAGTGTGGTAGCAGTGTTTACGGTTTGACATAGAGATTTGCAAAGTACACACGGATCTGAATATCGCAGACCCGTTGACTATAAGACCTCTCTCACATGCAAAGCATGATCGAGCCCCAAAACTCATTGGGTGTTAGATTCATAACAATGCGAATCACATGGTGATGTGAACTAGATTATTGACTCTAGTGCAAGTGGGAGACTGTTGGAAATATGCCCTAGAGGCAATAATAAATTAGTTATTATCATATTTCCTTGTTCATGATAATCGTTTATTATCCATGCTATAATTGTATTGATCGGAGACTTAAATGCATGTGTGGATACATAGACAAAACCATGTCCCTAGTATGCCTCTAATGGACTAGCTCGTTGATCAAAGGATGGTTAAGGTTTCCTAGCCATGGACATGAGATGTCATTTGATAACGGGATCACATCATTAGGAGAATGATGTGATGGATAAGACCCAAACTACAAACATAGCATATGATCGTGTCAGTTTATTGCTACTGTTTTCTGCATGTCAAGTATATGTTCCTATGACCATGAGATCATGCAACTCACGGATATCGGAGGAGTGCCTTGTGTGTATCAAACGTCGCAACGTAACTGGGTGACTATAAAGGTGCTCTACAGGTATCTCCGATGGTGTCTGTTGAGTTGGCATGGATCGAGACTGGGATTTGTTACTCCGTGTAACGGAGAGGTATCTCGGGGCCCACTCGGTAATGCAACATCACAATAAGCCTTGCAAGCAATGTGACTAATTGTTAGTTGCGGGATCTTGTATTATGGAACGAGTAAAGAGACTTGCCGGTAACGAGGTTGAACTAGGTATGGAGATACCGACGATCGAATCTCGGGCAAGTAACATACCAAAGAACAAAGGGAACGATATACGGGATTAACTGAATCCTTGACATAGAGGTTCGACCGATAAAGATCTTCGTAGAATATGTAGGAACCAATGTGGACGTCCAGGTCCCGCCATTGGTTATTGACCGTAGAGGTGTCTCGGTCATGTCTACATAGTTCTCGAACCCGCAGGGTCTGCACACTTAAGGTTCGGTGACGTTTCGGTAGTGTAGAGTTATGTATGGTGGTGACCGAAGGTTGTTCGGAGTCCCGGATGAGATCCCGGACGTCACGAGGAGCTCCGGAATGGTCCGGAGGTAAAGATTCATATATAGGAAGTCCCAGTTTGGTTTCCGGAAAAGTTTCGGGCTCATCGGTAGTGTACCGGGAGTATCGGTATTGTACCGGGAGTGCCGGTAGTGTACCGGAGGACCTCCGGGAGGGGTACTTCGACCCCAAGAGGTCCATGGGCTGTGGGAGAATAATAACCAGCCCTTATTGGGCTGGGAAAACAGCCACAAAGGCCCATGGCGCAGGAGAGAAAGTCCTAAAGCAAAAAGTGGAAAATCAGCCAATAGGAGGCAATCCTACTCCAACTAGGATTGGAGGTGAAGTAGGATTTCTTCCCACCTCCTATTTCGGCCGACCCAAAGGCCTTGGCTGCCTCTCCTCTCCTCTCCTCCTATATATACTAGTGGATTGGGTGGTTTTTGGACAGAATTTCCGGCCACGTGCTACCCGTTTCACCGGTGCACAGTTTCTCCTCTAGATCGGTTTTCCGCAGCGCTTAGGCGAAGCCCTGCCGGAATCACTCCACCACCATCACCGGAGCGCCGTCACGCTGCCGGTGAACTCTCTCTCCTCTCCACCTCCTCTTGCTGGATCAAGATGGTGGAGATCGTCATCAAGCTGCACGTGTGCTGAACGCGGAGGTGCCGTCCGTTCGGCGCTAGATCGGAAGGACCGTGATCGAGATCGCGAGACGGTTCGTGATGAGATCGCGGAACGGATCGTGATGAGTTCGCGGGACAGATCGTGATCAAGATCGTGAGACGGATCGTGATGAGATCGCGGGACGGATCGTGATGGGATCGCGGGACGGATCGTGATGAGATCGCGGGACGCTCGGCGATTTGGATCGCGAAGATGTTCGACTACACCAACCGCGTTTCTTAACGCTTCCCGCTTAGCGATCTACAAGGGTACGTAGATCCACTCTCCCTCTCGTAGATGCTCATCACCATGGATAGGTTTGCGTGTGCGTAGGAAAATTTTTGTTTCCCATGCGACGTTCCCCAACAATACTTTGCCGCCACGAAGGTCAAGCAGTACTTCCAAGAGCACACCATCACCGTGTTGAGCACAGCCCCGCACGGCGAGATCATGAGCGGCCGGGACTCCACCGGCAAGATCGCCAAATGGTTCATCGCCCTCGCCAACCACGAGATTCGGTATGAGTTGCACACCGCCATCAAGTCGTAGGCGATGGCCGACTTCCTCGTCGACTGGGCGGAGACCGAGTTCGTGCCGCCTCCCCGAGACTCCACACACTAGTGCATGCACTTCGGCGGCTCGAAGGTGAGGACCGGCCTGGGAGCTGGCAACATCCTCTCCTCCCCGAAGGGGGACCAACTCAAGTATGCCCTTCAGATCCACATTGCCACCTCCAACAATGTGGCCGAGTACGAGGCGCTCGTCTACGGCCTCTGGCTCGCCAAAGAGATTGACATTCGGCGCATCCTATGCTTTGGCGACCCCGACCTCGTGGTGCATCAGGTCTCTAGCGAATGGGACGCCAGGGAGGCCAACATGGCCAGCTATCGCTTACTTGTTCAGCAGCTCACCGGCTCCTTCAAAGGCTGTGAGTTTCACCATGTCCCTGGGCAGACAACGAGGCGGCCGATAGGCTAGAAAATATCTGCTCCACCAGGCAAGCCATTCTAGCCAGCATCTCCCTCGAACGGCTGCTCAAACCGTTGATCAAGCCCTCCCCCTAGATCGAAGTCCATCTTCATGCCGGCTAATGCAGCCGGCCCATGAGCAGATCTGACTACTCTGCCGGCACCTTTGCCATTGGCTGCACCACCAGCTCCATCAACCTCGGCTGCCATGTCGGCAGCCTCGACGCCGGCTGCCCAACCGGCGTCACCAGCTCCAACTGTCGAGCCAGCCGCATCCGAAGCGGCTGACTCCGATGTCGCGGTGGTCATGATGGAGATCGATGGCCCTCCCGCTGCCTCCAGCCCGCGGACTGGCGAGCTGGTCCCGGGGGCTGGCGAGCCGGTCCTAGGGGTTGATCACCAAGGCCCGGGGGCTCCCGAGCTGGTCCTCGTCTCGACTCCCTTTTGGGCCCAGCCCATCCTGTCGTTCCTCCTACATGGAGAGCTCTCTCCTGACGAGGCCACGGCGAGGCAAATTCAACGCCAAGATCCGGCCTATAGTATTATCAACCGCAAACTGGTTCATCGTAGCACCACCGGCGTCTTCCAACGATGCGTTGAGCTGGAGAAGGGACAAGAGATCCTCATCGACATCCATCAGGGCGAGTGCGGGCACCATGCGGCCTCCAAGACCCTAGTGGCGAAGGCATTGCACCATGGTTTCTATTCGCCGACTGCCTTGGAGGAGGCCAAGCGGCTGGTCGACAAGTGTGAGGGCTACCAGCGCTTCGACAAGCAGAGCCACCTACCGGCTACGGCCATCCAGAACATCCCCCTCTCGTGGCCCTTTTTCGTCTAGGGCTGGACATGATGGGCCCATTCAAGACCGCACGAGGCGGCATGACACATTTGCTGGTGGCTGTCAACAAGTTCACCAAATGGATCGAGGCCAGGCCGATCAAGAAGCTGGACGGCCCCACGGTCGTCCGGTTCATCAAGGACATCACAGTCCGCTGTGACGTCCCCCACAGCGTCATCACCGACAATGGCACAAACTTTGCCAAGGGCGCGCTAGCACGCTTCTGTGCCAACAAGGGCAACCAGCTCGACTTTGCGTCCGTTGCTCATCCATAGTTAAACAACCAGGTCGAGAGGGCGAACGGCCTGATCCTGGCCATCATCAAACCCCGGCTCATGGCGCCACTGGTCAGGTCAGCCGGCTACTGGATCTAAGAGCTGTCGGTTGTGCTCTGGAGCTTAAGGACCACGCCTAACAGGTCAACCGACTACACCCCATTCTTTCTCGTTTACGGATCCGAGGCGATCATCCCAACCGACAGTGAGTTCGATTCACCTCGGGTTGCCTTGTACACGGAGAAGGACGCGAAGGAGGCAAGAGAAGATGGCGTCGATCTAATCGAAGAAGCACGCGAGCTGGCCTTGAGCCGGAGGCCACCTACCAGCAGAAGCTCTAACACTACCACATCAAGGGGATCAGGCCACTCTCCTTCCGCGAAGGAGACTTGGTGCTCAGGCGGATCCAACGAACAGCTGGCCAGCACAAGCTGTCCTTCCCATGGGAGGGCCCGTTCTTCGTCAGCAAGGCGCTGCACAACAACGCGTACTACCTGATAGACGCCAGAAGCCGCAGAAGCACAAGAGAGACGCCTCCGGCGAGGAGACGGAGCGCCCGTGGCATGTGGTGCTCCTCCGCCCGTTTTACTGCTGAAAACCAGTGTATGTATGTATCCTCCCCTTTTCGGGCTTATGAATACAACGGGCGCCCCAAGCCGGTTCTTGGGACATGCTCCTCTTGGGGAACGTCGCAAGGGAAACAAAAGTTTTCCTACGCACACGCAAACCTATCCATGGTGATGAGCATCTACGAGAGGGAGAGTGGATCTACATACCCTTGTAGATCACTAAGCGGGAAGCGTTAAGAAACGCGGTTGGTGTAGTCGAACTTCTTCGCGATTCAAATCACCGAGCGTCCCGCGATCCAATCACGAACCGTCCTGCGAACTAATCACGAACCGTCCCATGATCCAATCACGAACCGTCCCATGATCCAATCACGAACCGTCCTGTGATCTCGTCACGATTTGTCCCGCGATCCAATCACGAACGTCTCGTGGCCTTGATCACGATCCTTCCGATCTAGTACCGAACGGATGGCACCTCCACGTTCAGCACACGTGCAGCTTGATGACGATCTCCACCGTCTTGATCCAGCAAGAGGAGGTGGAGAGGAGAGAGAGTTCACCGGCAGCGTGACGGCGCTCCGGTGATGGTGGTGGAGCAATTCCGGCAGGGCTTCGCCTAAGCACTGCGGAACTACGATCTAGAGGAGAAACTATGCACCGGTGGAACGGGTAGCACGTGGACGGAAATTCTGTCTAAAACAGCCCCAATCCACTAGTATATAAAGGAGGAGAGGAGGGGGAGGGCTGGTGCGCCAAGGGGGAGGAATCCTACTCCTCCTCCAATCCTAGTTGGAGTAGGATTGCTCCCTATTGGCCCTTTTTTCACTTTTTCCTTTAGCCCTTTTATCTCTTGCACCATGGGCCTTCTTGTGGCTGTTTATCCAGCCCAGTAAGGGCTGGTTATTACTCTCCACAGCCCATGGACCATCTGGGGTCGAAATACCCCTCCTGGAGGTCTCCCGGTACACTACCGGCACTCCCGGTACATTACCGATAAGCCCGGAACTTTTCCGGCGACCAAACTGGGACTTCCCATATATGAATCTTTACCTCCAGACCATTCCGGAGCTCCTCATGACATCCGGGATCTCATCCGGGACTCCGAACAACCTTCGGTCACCACCATACATAACTCTACTCTACCGAAACATCACAAAACCTTAAGTGTGCAGACCCTGCGGGTTCGAGAACTATGTAGACATGACCGAGACACCTCTATGGTCAATAACCAATGGCGGGACCTGGACGTCCACATTGGTTCCTACATATTCTACGAAGATCTTTATCGGTCGAACCTCTATGTCAAGGATTCAGTTAATCCCGTATAACGTTCCCTTTGTTCTTCGGTATGTTACTTGCCCGAGATTCGATCGTCGGTATCTCTATACCTAGTTCAACCTCGTTACCGGCAAGTCTCTTTACTCGTTCTGTAATACAAGACCCCGCAACTAACAATTAGTCACATTTCTTGCAAGGCTCATTGTGATGTTGTATTACCGAGTGGGCCCCGAGATACCTCTCCATAACACGGAGTATCAAATCCCAGTCTCGATCCATGCCAACTAAACAAACACCATCGGAGATACCTGTAGAGCACCTTTATAGTAACCCAGTTACGTTGCGACGTTTGATACACACAAGGCACTCCTCCGATATCCGTGAGTTGCATGATCTCATGGTCAAAGGAACATATACATTGACATGCTTAAAACAGTTGCAATAAACTGACACGATCATACGCTACGTTTGTAGTTTGGGTGTTCTCCATCACATCATTCTCCTAATGATGAAATCCTGTTATCAAATGACATCTCATGTCCATGGCTAGGAAACCTTCACCATCCTTTGATCAACGAGCTAGTTCACTAGAGGCATACTAGGGACATTGTGTTGTCTATTTACCCACACATGCAATGTGTTTCCAATCACTACAATTATAGCATGGATAATAAACGATTATCATGAACAAGGAAATATAATAATAAACACTTTATATATTGCCTCTAGGGCATATTTCCAAGAGTCTCCCACTTGCACTAGAGTCAATAATCTAGTTCACATCACTATGTGATTTACATGGTAATGAATCGAACACCCATACGGTTCTGGTGTTGATCATGTTTAGCCCTTGGAAGAGGTTTAGTCAACGGGTCTGCAACATTCAGATCCATGTGCACTTTGCAAATATTTATGTCCTTCTCCTCGATGTAGAACCAGATGGAGTTGAAGCATCGCTTTATGTGTCTTGTCCTCTTGTGAAACCTTGGTTCCTTGGCTAGAGCAATGGCACCAGTGTTGTCATAGAACAGGTTTATTGGATTCAGTGCACTAGGCACCACTCCAAGATCTGTCATGAACTGCTTCATCCAGACACCTTCCTTCGTTGCCTCCGAGGTTGCGATGTACTCCGCTTCGCATGTAGAATCAGCTACCACGCTTTGCTTGGAACTGAACCAGCTTACCGCTCCCCCGTTAAGAATAAATACGTATCCGGTTTGCGACTTAGAGTCTTCTGGATCAGTGTCAAAGCTTGCATCGACGTAACCTTTTACGACGAGCTCTTCATCACCTCCATAAACGAGAAACATGTCCTTAGTCCTGTTAAGGTACTTAAGGATATTCTTGACCGCTTGCCAGTGCTCCATTCCAGGATCACTTTGAAACCTTCCAGCCATACTTATGGCAAGGCTGACATCGGGTCTTGTGCACAGCATTGCATACATGATAGAGCCTATGACCGAAGCATAGGGGATGACGCTCATCTTTTCTTTATCTTCTGCAGTCACTGGGCATTGAGTCTTACTCAACTTCACACCTTGTAACATAGGCAAGAACCCCTTCATGGCCTGTTCCATTTTGAACTTCTTCAAAACTTTATCAAGGTATGTGCTTTGTGAAAGTGTTGTTAAGCGTCTCGATCTATCTCTATAGATCTTAATGCCTAATATGAAAGCAGCTTCTCCTAGGTCCTTCATTGAAAAACTCTTATTCAAATATTCCTTCACGCTTTCCAGCATTTCTATATCGTTTCCAATCAGCAATATGTCATCCACATATAACACTAGAAACGCAATAGAGCTCCCACTCACTTTCTTGTAAATACAAGCTTCTCCATAAACTTGTATAAACCCAAACGCTTTGATCACCTCATCAAAGCGCTTATTCCAACTCCGAGATGCTTGCACCAGTCCATAAATGGATCGTTGGAGTTTGCAAACTTTGTCAGCATTCTCTGGATCGACAAAACCCTCGGTTGCATCATATACAACTCTTCCTCAAGGAAACCGTTGAGGAACGCCATTTTGACGTCCATCTGCCAAATTTCATAGTCGAAATAAGCAGCTATTGCCAACATGATTCTGACAGACTTAAGCATCGCTACGGGTGAGAAAGTCTCATCGTAGTCAAATCCTTGAACTTGTGAAAAACCCTTTGCCACAAGTTGAGCTTTATAGACGGTGACATTACCGTCCGCGTCCGTCTTCTTCTTATAGATCCATTTGTTTTGAATGGCCTTTCGCCCTTCAGGTAGTACTTCCAAAGTCCATACTTTGTTTTCATACATGGATCCCATCTCGGATTTCATGGCCTCTAACCATTTCTCGGAATCCGGGCCCATCGCTGCTCCTCCATAGCTCGTAGGTTCATTGTTGTCTAACAACGTGACCTCCAAGACAGGGTTGCCGTACCACTCGGGAGTAGTACGCGCCCTTGTCGACCTACGAGGTTCAATAGCAGCTTGATCCAAAGCTTCATGATCATCATCATCAACTTCCTCTTCTACCGTCGTAGGTTCCACAGAAACATCTTTCTGCGCTGCGCTACTTTCCGGTTGAAGTAAAGGTTCAACAACCTCATCAAGCTCTATTTTCCTCCCACTCAATTCTTTCGAGAGAAACTCTTTCTCAAGAAGTGTTCCGTTCTTAGCGACAAACACTTTGCCCTCGGATCTGAGATAGAAGGTATACCCGAATGTCTCTTTCGGGTATCCTATGAAGACGCATTTCTCCGCTTTGGGTTCCAGCTTTCCAGGCTGAAGCTTTTTGACATAAGCATCACATCCCCAAACTTTAAGAAACGACAACTTTGGCTTTTTGCCAAACCACAGTTCATATGGCGTCGTCTCAACAGATTTTGATGGTGCCCTATTTAAAGTGAATGCAGCTGTCTCTGATGCATAACCCCAAAACGATAGTGGCAAATTGGCAAGAAACATCTTAGAACGCACCATATCTAATAAGGTTCGATTACGACGTTCAGACACACCATTACGCTGTGGTGTTTCGGGTGGTGTCAACTGTGAAACAATTCCACATTGTCTTAAGTGACTTCCAAACTCATAACTCAGATATTCACCTCCTCGATCAGATCGCAGAAATTTAATCTTCTTGTTACGATGATTCTCAACTTCACTCTGAAATTGCTTGAACTTTTCAAAAGTTTCAGACTTGTGTTTCATCAAGTAAATATACCCATATCTACTCAAGTCATCAGTGAAGGTGAGAAAGTAACGATATCCACCGCGCGTTGCAACATTCATTGGACCGCACACATCAGTATGTATGATTTCCAACAAGTCACTTGCCCGTTCCATTGTTCTAGAGAACGGCGTTTTAGTCATCTTTCCCATCAGGCATGGTTCACATGTGTCAAGTGATTCAAAATGAAGTGACTCCAAAAGTCTATCAGCATGGAGCTTCCTCATGCGTTTTACACCAATATGACCTAAATGGCAGTGCCACAAGAAAGTGGTACTATCATTAACAACTCTACATCTTTTGGCATCAATGTTATGAACATGTGTGTCATCACTATCAACATTCAATATGAATAAACCCCTAATATTGGGTGCATGACCATAAAATATATTACTCATATAAATAGAACAACCTTTATTTTTTGACTTAAATGAGTAACTGTCTCGCAATAAACAAGATCCAGATATAATGTTCATGCTTAACGCAGGCACTAAATAATAATTATTCAGGTTCATGACTAATCCCGATGGTAATAGAAGAGAGAGCGTGCCGACGGCGATCAGATCAACCTTGGAACCATTTCCCACGCGCATCGTCACTTCATCCTTTGCCAGCCTTCGTTTATTCCGTAGTTCCTGTTTTGAGTTGCAAATGTGAGCAACCGAACCGGTATCAAATACCCAGGCACTACTACGAGAACTAGTAAGGTACACATCAATAACATGTATATCATATATACCTTGTTTGTCGTTGGCCGCTTTCTTGTCTGCTAGATACTTGGGGCAATTCCGCTTCCAGTGACCAGTTCCTTTGCAATGAAAGCACTCAGTTTGTGGCTTAGGTCCATGCTTAGGCTTCTTTTTAGGAGTAGCAACTACTTTGCCATCCTTCTTAGTTTTACCCTTCTTGCCTTTGCCCTTGCCATTTTTCTTGAAACTAGGGGTTTTATTGACCATCAACACTTGATGTTCTTTCTGGATTTCAGACTCAGCGACTTTCAGCATCGCAAACAGCTCGGCGACTGACTTGTTCATCCCGTGCATGTTATAGTTCATCACAAAGCTCTTGTAACTAGGTGGCAGCGATTGAAGAACTCTATCAGTGATTGCCTCCGGCGGAAGGGTAATTCCCAACTCTGCTACACGGTTTGAGTACCCAGACATTCTGAGTATGTGCTCACTAATAGACCCATTCTCCTCCATCTTGCAAGCATAGAATTTATCGGAGGTCTCATACCTCTCGATCCGGGCATTCTTCTGAAAGATAATCTTCAACTCCTGGAACATCTCATATGCTCCATACGTTCAAAACGTCTTTGAAGTCCCGGTTCTAAGCCATACAATATTGCACACTGAACTATTGAGTAGTCTCCAGCACGAGCATCCCAAACGTTCTTAACGTCTTCGGAGGTCATGTTTTCTGGTTGGTCACCAAGCGGTGCATCAAGGACATATTGTTTCTGGGAATCCGTGAGGATAATCCTCAGATTACGGGCCCAATCA
Source organism: Hordeum marinum (assembly GCA_022496015.1). Classification (NCBI taxonomy): domain Eukaryota; kingdom Viridiplantae; phylum Streptophyta; class Magnoliopsida; order Poales; family Poaceae; genus Hordeum; species Hordeum marinum. The sequence continues at coordinate 476,695,708 of CM039678.1, forward strand.
ACAAAGTTACTTCCATCATCTTTCAACTTAGCTTTCTCTAGGAACGCATTAAAATTCAGGGGTGCTACTGTGCGAGCCATTGATCTACAACATAACTATGCAAAGGTTACTTAGACTATTGTTCAAGATAATGACTTTAGTTAATCAAATTAATAAATCTCCCACTCAAATTGACATCCCTCAGGTCATCTGAGTGTCACATGATCCAAATTCACCAACTCAAGTCCGATCATCACGTGAGTTAAGTTGGCTTCATTGGTGAACATCATTATGTTGATCATATCTACTATATGATTCATGATCGACCTTTCGGTCTCTTGTGTTCCGAGGCCATGTCTGTACATGCTAGGCTCGTCAAGTTTAACCCGAGTGTTCTGCGCGTGCAAATCTGGCTTGCACCCGTTGTATGTGAACGTAGAGTCTATCACACCCGATCATCACGTGGTGTCTCAACACGACGAACTTCCGCAACGGTGCACACTCGGGGAGAACACAATTTTATCTTGCAATTTAAGTGAGGGATCACCTTATAATGCTACCGTCGTACTAAGCAAAACAAGGTGCATAAAAGGATTAACATCACATGCAATTCATAAGTGACATGATATGGCCATGAACTTGTGCTTTAGATCTCCATCTTGAAAGCACCAGCATGATCTTCATCGGCACCGACACGACACCATGATCTCCATCAACGTGTCGCCATCGAGGTTGTCATGCCCTGCATGCTTCTACTACAATTGCTACCATTTAGCGATAAAGTAAAGCATTACATAGCTCTTAATGATTGACACGCAGTTCATACAATAATTAAAGACAACCCTATGGCTCCTGCCGGTTGCCGTACTCATCGACATGCAAGTCGTGAAGTTCTATACATTACATGATCATCTCATACATCACATATATCACATCATATAATTAGCCATATCACATCACAACATACCCTGCAAAAACAAGTTAGACATCCTCTAATTGTTGTTGCATGTTTTACGTGGCTGCTACGAGTATCTAGCAAGAACGATTCTCACCTACGCATAAACCACAACGGTGAAACATAGATTGCTTTTCAACCTTCTCAAGGACCGCCTTTGTCGGATCCAATTCAACTAAAGTGAGACAAACTGTCGCCCGCAAGCCATCTAAGCAACAAGTTGCATCGAGGGAACCGGTCTCTCGTAACCGTACGAGTAATGTTGGTCTGAGCCGTTTTATCTCACAATCCCACTGAACAAAAATCCGACCAAGGGAGGAAGCAATCTAAGCATCAACGCCCACGAACCTTTTGTGTTCTACTCGAGATTTCATCAAACCATCAACCTAGCTCATGATGCCACTGTTGGGGAACGTCGCATGGGAAACAAAAAAATTCCTACGCACATGCAAACCTATCCATGGTGATGAGCATCTACGAGAGGGAGAGTGGATCTACGTACCCTTGTAGATCGCTAAGCGGGAAGCGTTAAGAAACGCGGTTGGTGCAGTCGAACTTCTTCGCGATTCAAATCGCCGAGCGTCCCGCGATCCAATCACGAATCGTCCCGCGAACTAATCACGAACCGTCCCGCGATCCAATCACGAACCGTCCCGCGATCTCGTCACGATCTGTCCCGCGATCCAATCACGAACGTCTCGTGGCCTTGATCACGATCCTTCCGATCTAGTACCGAACGGACGACACCTCCGCATTCAGCACACGTGCAGCTTGATGACGATCTCCACCGTGTTGATCCAGCAAGAGGAGGTGGAGAGGAGAGAGAGTTCACCGGCATCATGACGGCGCTCCGGTGATGGTGGTGGAGCAATTCCGGCAGGGCTTCGCCTAAGCACTGCGGAACTACGATCTAGAGGAGAAACTATGCACCGGTGGAACGGGTAGCACGTGGCGGAAATTCTGTCTAAAACAGCCCCAATCCACTAGTATATAAAGGAGGAGAGGAGGGGAGGGCTGGTGCACCAAGGGGGAGGAATCCTACTCCTCCTCCAATCCTAGTTGGAGTAGGATTGCTCCCTATTGGCCCTTTTTCACTTTTTCCTTTAGCCCTTTTATCTCCTGCGCCATGGGCCTTCTTGTTGCTGTTTATCCAGCCCACTAAGGGCTGGTTATTACTCTCCACAGCCCATGGACCCTCTGGGGTCGAAATACCCCTCCCGGAGGTCTCCCGGTACACTACCGGCACTCCCGGCACACTCCCGGTACACTTTTTTCGGCGACCAAACTGGGACTTCCTATATATCAATCTTTACCTCCGGACCATTCCGGAGCTCCTCGTGATGTCCGGGATCTCATCCGGGACTCCGAACAACCTTCGGTCACCACCATACATAACTCTACTCTACTGAAACGTCACCAAACCTTAAGTGTGCAGACCCTGCGGGTTCGAGAACTATGTAGACATGACCGAGACACCTCTACGGTCAATAACCAATGGCGGGACCTGGACGTCCACATTGGTTCCTACATATTCTACGAAGATCTTTATCGGTCGAACCTCTATGTCAAGGATTCAGTTAATCCCGTATAACGTTCCCTTTGTTCTTCGGTATGTTACTTGCCCGAGATTCGATCGTCGGTATCTCTATACCTAGTTCAACCTTGTTACTGGCAAGTCTCTTTACTCCTTCCGTAATACAAGATCCCGCAACTAACAATTAGTCACATTGCTTGCAAGGCTCATTCTGATGTTGTATTACCGAGTGGGCCCCGAGATACCTCTCCGGAACACGGAGTAACAAATCCCAGTCTCGATCCATGCCAACTCAACAAACACCATCAGAGATACCTGTAGAGCACCTTTATAGTCACCCAGTTATGCTGCGACGTTTGATACACACAAGGCACTCCTCCGATACCCGTGTTGCATGATCTCATGGTCAAAGGAACATATACATTGACATGCAGAAAACAGTAGCAATAAACTGACACGATCATACGCTACGTTTGTAGTTTGGGTCCTGTCCATCACATCATTCTCCTAATGATGTGATCCCGTTATCAAATGACATCTCATGTCCATGGCTAGGAAACCATCACCATCCTTTGATCAATGAGATAGTTCACTAGAGGCATACTAGGGACATTGTGTTGTCTATTTACCCACACATGCAATGTGTTTCCAATCACTACAATTATAGCATGGATAATAAACGATTATCATGAACAAGGAAATATAATAATAAACACTTTAAATATTGCCTCTAGGGCATATTTCCAACAGCTCCTTTCCAAAATTTTCTCGACTCACTCACCGGCTCCCGGACCCGCCTCCCGGTACGGGGGGCTCACCGGCTACTCCTGGCACCCTTCCCAAGGACGATCAAAGTAATGTGAACTAAATAAACCCTCCCACCCCTCCTAGCTATAGACTGGCTCCCGGCTGTCTGGCTGACGGGTCCTCGGGGCGGCAAAACTTAGCGCACATGAAAAATCGATCGCAAGGGGATCGTCGTCTGGGTCTCAATACTAGGAGAAAGCCTATAGATAGGATTTTAGCAGTAGCATTGGATATAGGGAAAGCGCTATTTTTAGGTAGTAGCAGTGCTAGATACAAACCAGCACTACAAGTAGAATCATATCAGCAGCGCCGGCTAGCTAAGCAAGGCTATTGATAAGTGGTCCCGGCGTCACCACCAGTGGCTACCTGTAGTTGTAGCGGCTCTCCAAAACCAGCGCTACTACAATAGCCATAGAAGTAGCACTTGTAATTGGACCACCGCTACTGCTATGGCTGTACACTGCTAGTAGGTGGGCCTTGATTAGCAGCAGCGCCTGGGCTCGGGCAAGCGCTACTACTATGATACTTGGTAGTAGCTATTTTCTGTTCCAGCGCTACTGCTACTCGACCCCCACCTTTGACTCCCACTCCCCATTCGATCCCCATGTCTCCCTTCCCATTCGATCCCCTCTCCCTCCATCACTCCTCACCGCCGACCGCCGCCGTCACCGTCGCCATCGCCTCGACTCCGTCACTGTCACGCCTCGGTCCTCACTCGTCGTGACGCCCCCTCCCTCGCTGTCATGGCCTCACTAGCCGTCACCCCTTCCCTCACCATCGTACCCTCCCTCACTGTTACCCCCTTCCTCACCATCCGACCTCCCTCTTCGTCACCTCCTCCCTCACCGACACACCCCTCTCTCAACAGGTAGCCCCTACTCCCTCCTTCCTCCCTCTTCCCTCTCCCCTCACTCCCTTCACCCCCTCTCACTAGTAGAAAACAGACCTTTCGTCCCAAGCATTAGTCCCGGTCTGGTTACGAGCCGGTACTAACGACGGTATTAGTCGCGGTTCGTGCCGGCTCCAACGGCTAGGAGCAGGGCAACCTTTAGTACCGGCTCGTGAGCAATCTTTAGTACCGGTTAGTGTCACGAGCCGGTACTAAAGGGGCGTGGCAGGCTTTTGGTCAGACTTGGGCCCCGCGTGCACCTTTCGTACCGGCTGGTGACACTAACCGGTCCTAAAGGGCAACCTTTAGTACCGGCTGGTGTCACCAGCCGGTACTAAAGACTTCCTACATATATGGTAATTTTTAGGTTTTATATAATTTTAGTTTCAAAAATACTAGAGGTTTATAAAAGCTTTTAGAGTTTCTTTTTGCTATTAGAGTTTTATGAAAGCTTTTTAGTTGATTATTTTTGATATTAAAGAATATTATAGTCAATAAAATAATATTAAATTGATTATTTTTAGTTCATTCTTTTTGCTGGATGCACTTCATGTACAAAACGGATAGTCTCTTTCGAAGTATCGGGGTTTCGGACGGAAACTCATCTGTTACAAAAGGCATTTCATTTTCTTGAAATTATTTGAACTTCATGAATTTTGTGTGTTCAAAATGCACCATTCAAATCCACATCATACATTTTCAACCCTTTCTGACTTCATTTGTTATTTTTCATGCAGTTATTGATTTTTTTTGAGCTAAATGACCCTGAAATTGAGAAGCACTACAAATGAACTCTGAAAAGGTTGAAAGTTGGCATGGTATCATCATTTCACCCACATAGCATGTGCTAAAAAGTTGAGAGGGTTATGGCAAAAGCTGGATGCACTTCGTGTACAAAACGGACAGTCTCTTTCGAAGTATCAGGGTTTCGAACATAAACTCATCTGTTACAAAAGGCATCTCATTTTCTTGAACTTATTTGAACTCCAGGCTTTTTGTGTGTTCAAAATGCACCATTAAAAGCCACATCATCAATTTTCAACCCTTTCTGACTTCATCTGTTATTTTTCATGTAGTTATTGATTTTTTTGAGCTAAATGACCCTGAAATTGAAAAGCACTACAAATGAACTCTAAAAAGGTTCAAAGTTGGCATGGTATCATCATTTCACCCACATAGCATGTGATAAAGAGTTGAGAGGGTTACGGTAAAATCTAGATGCACTTCGTGTACAAAACGGACAGTCTCTTTCGAAGTATGAGGGTTTTGGACGGAAAGTCATCGGTTACAAAAGACATTTCATTTTATTGAATTTAGTTGAACTCCAGGTTTTTTGTGTGCTTCAAAATGCACCATTCAAAGCCACATCATCAATTTTCAACCCCTTCTGACTTCATTTCTTATTTTTCATGCAGTTATTGATTTTTTTGAGCAAAATGACCCTAAAATTGAAAAGCACTACAAATGAACTCTGAAAAGGTTGAAAGTTAGCATGGTATCATCATTTCACCCACATAGCATGTGCTAAAAAGTTGAGAGGGTTACGGCAAAAGCTGGATGCACTTCATGTACAAAACGGATAGTCTCTTTCGAAGTATAAGGGTTTCGGACATAAACTCATCTATTACAAAAGGCATTTCATTTTCCTGAACTTATTTGAACTCCAGGCTTTTTGTGTGTTCAAAATGCACCATTCAAAGCCACATCATCAATTTTCAACCCTTTCTGACTTCATTTGTTATTTTTCATGCAGTTATTGATTTTTTTGAGCTAAATGACCCTGAAATTGAAAAGCACTACAAATGAACTTTGAAAAGGTTGAAAGTTGGCATGGTATCATCATTTCACCCACATAGCATGTGCTAAAAAGTTGAGAGGGTTATGGCAAAAGCTGGATGCACTTCGTGTACAAAATGGACAGTCTCTTTCGAAGTATCGGGGTTTCGGACATAAACTCATCTGTTACAAAAGGCATTTCATTTTCTTGAACTTATTTGAACTCCAGGCTTTTTTTGTGTTCAAAATGCACCATTCAAAGCCACATCATACATTTTCAACCCTTTCTGACTTCATTTGTTATTTTTTTGAACTTATTTGAACTCCATATTTTTCATGTGTTCAAAATGCACCATTCAAAGCCACATCATCAATTTTCAATCCTTTCTGACTTCATTTGGTATTTTTCATGCACATATTGAATTTTTTTTAGATAAATGACCCTGAAATTGAAAAGCACTTCAAATGAACTCTAAAAAGGTTGAAAGTTGGCATGGTATTATCATTTCACCCACACAACATGTGCTAAAAAGTTGAGAGGGTTACGGCAAAAGCTGGATGCACTTCGTGTCCAAAACGGACAGTCTCTTTCGAAGTATCATGGTTTTGGACATAAACTCATCTGTTACAAAAGACATTTCATTTTCTTGAACTTCAGCTTCCCCCATTGCAGCATCACCGTATTCAGGGGGAGGGTATTTGTCGTCATCCTCTTCTTCTTCGTTGTCTTCCATAATAACCTCTCTTTCTTCGTGCTTGGTCCATAATAAGTTGAGATAGTTGTATGTTGTTTTATGAGATGTATGTATGAACTATAAGTATCTATTATTTGCAGTAATAACATTCGGTCACTGCTAGCTCTACTTTTGGTTGTAATGTGATGATGAAGTTGTATTAATTTGGTCACTTCGATGTTGTGTAGTGAACACGAGCCGGCAATGGATGTACGATGACCGACTAAGTCCAGGGTTTCTTAATGGCCTGCATGATTTTATTCGTGTGGCTGATGCAAACAAGTTGAATGGTTTAATGTGTTGTCCATGTCATGACTGTAAAAAATATAGGAATTACTCTACCTCAAAAACCCTTCACTACCACCTGCTGAAGTCCGGTTTCATGTCTGGCTATAGCTGTTGGACCAAGCACGGAGAAAGTGGGGTTATAATGGAAGACAATGTAGAAGAAGAGGATGATGACAACTATCCTTTCGCTGATACAACAATGGGGGAAGCTGAAGAAGAGGCATCAGATGAGCCCGCTGATGATTTGGGCCGGGTCATTGCTGATGCAAAGAGAAACTGCGAAAATAAGAAGGAGAGGTTGAAGTTGAAACGCATGTTAGAGGATCACCGGGGTTATTTTAATATATCATAAAAACTAGAGAAAAATTGGGACTCGATTTCACCAGGGTTTACCCGGTGAAGTTTTCTCAGATTCTCGAAATCCTAAAAGTAAAAAAAAGTTATTTCAAAAAGAAGATTTTTTCCTACAAAATCAAAAAAAATTATTTAAAAATAAATAAATGATGTCATATTTGGATTCCTCACATTTTTCTGATAATAATGGATACATTATTTGTTGAATTTCGATTTACAGATTTAAAGATATTAATTATGCCATATGAATTGAATATATGGCAAAAAATGAATAAAATAATATTATTAGTTATTTTATTTTCATAGAAATTCAATTTTTTTATTTTAATAATTGTTTGGAATTCAAAAAATTAAATAATGTTACATCAAGACCTAAGGGTTAATAGGATTGATAGCTTACTATTGTCAAGAAAACAACAAGTGCAGACTTGGAAACAAAGGGTGATAGAACTCGAAAGTTAAGCGTGTTCGGGTTAGAGCAGTGAGAGGATGGGTGATCGGCTAGGAAGTTAGATGATTTGGAGTGAGGGTGATTAGAGATTAAATTGTCAAATAATTCAAAAGCAATGAAGAGGGGTGATTAGAGATTAAATTGTGAGATAATTCATAGAATTGAAAATCAGAAAAAAAAAAAAAAAATTCGAAAAAAAATTTATTTTAAAAACCGGTTGGTAACACTTAGTACTGGTTGGTATCACCAACCGGTACTAAAGGTCCTCCACCACCAGCCCACGCAGGCAGCCATGTGGTGGGCCTTTAGTACCAGTTGGTATCACCAACCGGTACTAAAGGTCCTCCACCATCAGCCCGCGCAGGCAGCCACGTGGTGGGCCTTTAGTACCGGTCCGTGGGCCAGCCGGTACTAAAGGTCTGTACCTTTAGTCCTGACCCGTTAGTACCGGTTGGGGAACCGGTACTAAAGGAACATCCCGACCGGGACTACTGATCGACATTCTACTAGTGTCTCCCATCCGGCCATTTTGTAATATTCGGGGGTTTAGGTTGATTACGGGGGTTAGGTTGATTCTAGGGATAGGTTGTTAGGTTGATTCTAGGGTTAGGTTGATTAGGGGGTTAGGTTGATTCTAGGGTTAGGTTGATACTATGGTTAGGTTTGTTAGCTAAATCTATATCTATATACTTTATTATACTAATTAGGCACTTTCTAAAAATTCCCACATTAATTAGAAATTAGGAGCCGTTAATCTGGTGGACCCACAAAGTTACTACGGTGTAGATACACCTATACAGATCACGGTTGAAGTTTGCTCAATTGTAAAAAAACTCTTAGGCCCACAATTGTTTTGTCTGTTATAAAGATAGAAAATCACATGGACGATCCAAATCCACCTCTAATCAAGCCAATCTCTATCTCTTCCGAAGAAAAACCAATCTCTATCCATTCTTCTACTCCAAGGTCTCTTCCTCTTTAGTACTCCACGGCTTCTTCTTCTCCATGATCTCTCTCTCTCTCTCGCCAATAAAAAAATTTCATGGGGGCATGGTCGGTGTGCTCATCCCTACAGAGCAGATCTCCTAAAAAATTAACTAATACCAAACTCTTCCACGATCTGCTATGGAGCTTTCAAAAAGAAAAAAAGGAAGATGATCTATCATGGTGGAAATTCTATCCAGCAGTCGTGCGACCTCAGAATTCTGTCCTCGATAGAGTTATGTCCCAACTGCAAGCTGGAGAAGCCGCCCGTGCCTGTTCAGAGCCTCTATCTGTTGGTTGATTTCCTCCTCAACTGCAGTGGGTGGCGGCTAATGTTTGCGTTATCTCTTCTCTTTCGAATTAGGTTCGAGCGTTGCTCAACCAGTATATAACCTACAGAATCTCTTGGTCCTCTACGATTGATTTTTGCAAGCAATATACTGAAAAAACATAATCTAATATGAGTTAAATGAAATTCCTTTATGGATTGATTGGCAGTGCATGCAGGTCGTGAAGTGCTGCAGGGAGGAGGAAGTGTTGTTGAGAAAGGTGGCGGCAAGGGCGCCCAGGTTGGACTGCTAGGTGTCGTTGGCCGTGTAGTGTTAACCATGACCGCAGAGCTGCACCCCGTTGTATTCTTGACGCCTTTCCTTGCAAATCATCGGTACACACTAATACATTTTTGTTCTAATTAATTAATTGAAATTTTATTAGTCATATGAAAATTAGACTATGTGCTGCACTGAGGTTAGACTTGGAGTTAATGTTGATCAGCAACAGGGATGTATACATTCATATTTTGTTCATTGTCTTCATGCGTGTTGTCTATTGTTTTCATATGCAGCTTTTTTTAATTGTAGACTTGAGCAAGTTTGATCTGGAGCCAATGGATTGGTTAGTCTACTTACTTGGATTGTCACACAGAAAAAAATTTATCAACCAACGTGCTGATCGTCTACTTACTTGGCGCGCCATGATCCAATAGTGGCACTGGCCAGTCCTTCCATCGATTCGTCCTCTGCTTCTCATTATGGTATATGCAGTATGCCACGAGCATGTAACAAGGCCTCTCACTGCAGGTGCCAGTAACTTACATGCAAATGTGTTTTTCCAATCTAACTTTTTTGTTCCTGAATGATCGCCTTTTTAGTATAGTATGTATGCATTTCGCAAAAAAAGGGTATAGCAGGTATGTCCACTGAGATCAATTAATGATAGAGTTCTCGGTCAATTGTCGGTACTGCTTTGTCATATCACTTTGTACAGACACTACCAGCCAGCATGCAACCATGCATGGAACGACCAAGAGTGGATGGACCGTGTATGCGAAATTGAAAGGTTGCCTTTTCCTTGGATTTGCAGCTTCAAGTCATTGGATGGAACCATCTGTGTCGTGTTGTTTCCTGGAGATTAGAATTTGAAAGCATTGCTTTTGTTTGGTCGATTTGTAGCGCAAGAGCTGGCAGTAGTGAACGAGGAACAGGTGCCACATATAGAGATGATGACTTCATCCATTAGAAATAAGGAGTAGATGTGCTCTTGATTTCAGTGGAACTTGGAAGTGATCTCACCTGCATGTCCAGATACTGAACAGTTGTCTTTTATTTGGATATGTAGCTTCATGTGATTGGACTAGAACCATCTGCATTCTGCTGTTTCCTGGAGATCAGAGTTTTGCATTGGTTTGTTTCATGCGGTTTGTAGCGCAAGGCAGAAATAGTGAATGAGGAGCAGGTCGGCATATAAACATGATGGCTTCATACATTACAAATCAGGAGTATATGTGTTACGGATTTCGTTGGAACTTAGAAGTGGTATTGCTGATTTCACTTGCCGCTCTAACGAAAGCTTCTCCATCAATTTCAGGTTGACATGGAAATCCACCCAATCCACGACCATGAGTAGAGGCGTGGAGGGATTGTTGTCCGCTTCCTCCATGTAACAAATCCAAATATTTCATGTAGGATATATGCACGACACTAAATAAACACCTTTTCATAATTTAATTAGCAAATGAAGTCACATAGTTTTGCATTATGAGAATACGTATGCTGAAACAAAATAAGTCATAGATTTATTTTATTTGTAGTTTTCTTTATGTTGATCTGAACATGATATAATAACAGAAAATCATTTTAGTTTGACATTTCAAATGCGAGAAAGCACAATTACTTATTTTGTTCACTATATTTTGCAGATTTATCAAAATAAGTATATCACAAATTGATTTGAAATGCATGCTGGCACAAACTTTATGTATACCTAATTTATATAAAATTGGTAAGTAATAATTAGCTATGTCAATATGATAAATTTGTGTGAGAAACACCTTATATTCCATAATCACTTGCATCTCTCTAACCAAATCATGTTGAGTGTCCTAACAAAAAAATCATAATAATTCTTGACATCCCAATATGTTAGTGAAAGTGCGTTATATCGACTAGAGGGGGAGGTGAATAGGCGATTTCTACAAATTCATCACTTGAGGAATTTCCACTTTGAGGAATTTGAAATGTGATGAATAACTAGCAGCGAAATAAGTACTCAAGTGTATGAGGAACATAGTAACAACATAGTCTTCATGATGAAATGAAACATGCACAAATAGTAAGTAGCGTGATACAGGATAAGCAGTGATGAAAAAGGTAACTTGAAGAATTTGAGGTGAGGAATTTGTGAAAGTCTTCAGACAAATTCTTCAAACAGTAACAATCAATTTCATCAACCGGTATATGAGGAATAGAGGGGTTAAGGAAATAGAATCCGATAGCTCGATGAAAACAATGGTTGATGACCCAGTTCCAACTGCTGTGACAGTCGTACGTCTGGTTTGGAGCGGCCTGGTATTTAAACCAGAGGACACACAGTCTCAGGACACACAGTCCTTCCCGTATTCTCCTTGAGCTAAGGTCACAGAGTCCTCGCCCAACACTCGTGGTAATTCTTCAGGGTAGACTTCCAAAACCCTCACAAACTTGTCACCCGGCGATCCATAATTTACTGCTGGATGCTCTAGACCAAGGTCACTTCATGATCCCCAATTGACTGCAGGAGCACTAGACCATGACGCCTAACCGTCTGGAGGATGCACAGTCCTCAAAGGTAACAAGCGTCGGATCCACACAGGAATTTCTTCAGTGATGCTCAATCACTATGGGTTTGGCGGATTGGTTGCGGGTTTTTCCTCACTGATGATTTTCTCTCAAAGTCCTCGGAGGATGGGTTGCTCTCAAATGACAAGTGTCAGTTCTCGAAGCAACCAACCAACTAGTGGTTGTGGGGGTGGCTATTTATAGTCAGGATGCAACCTTACATGATAAGACAGAAATGCCGCCAATAATATGACAGTTATGTGGATAAGATTGATTGGGGACAGCTGGCGCTAAGCACAACAACGGTCGGAATTTCGAAGTATGAAAGTCCTCAGGCTTATCATGTTCCTCACTTGTAGGCAATTCGCACTGGCGAAATCCTAACTCCTCAGTCAGATCAATTTCCTCAGAGACCAGAAGAACTTCGTCTCTGTCACTGAAGAACTTGTCTGAACCCTAAGAGATTTCCAAAGGCTTCACTCGAAGGATTGTATAGGTTGAGGATTTTGGAGTTGAGCAATAGTTGGAAATTTTCCTTAGTATTACCTCGGCCCCCTTTAACAGTACGGTGTTTCCTATGACTCAAATAAGGAAACGAAACTACGAAAACAAGAGTCTTCACGCTTCATATTCCTTGTTCATATTTTCAAGGTCACACCAACTTCTTTATTTTCAATGTCTTCACAAAGTCTTCACCAAAGTCTTCACAAAGTCTTCAGCAGAGTCTTCAGTTGAAGACATTCATTTTTAGGGGTCGATAATCTCTGGATATATCAACTCCTCATCGACTTATAGAGCCTGTGTACACTCACAAACACATTAGTGCCTTAACCTATAAGTGTTCAATACACAAAATTCACTAAGGGCACTAGATGCACTAACAATCTCCCCCTTTTTGGTGATTGATGACAAATAGGTTAAGTTTTTAACGGGGATAAACATATGAAGTGAGAGTACAGAGTTTTAGGAATTTGATTGCAAGATATAGAAGAACTCCCCCTGAAGATGTGCATATTTGAGGAATTTGCTTTGGACTACAAATGCACATGGCAGGCTAAAACATGCAGAACTCCCCCTATATCTTGTAATTCATACACGCATTTGAACATATGATATGAAGAATTTGAAATGCATGAGGTAAATGGTGTCTGACGAAATTCAGCATGTATGCGTTAAGGTACTTGAGGAAATAAACATGCGAGAAAATAGTTCAAAAGTGTCAGACCACCATCGGACTTAAGTTTACAACTCAATCAACAAAAGCTTCAAAAGAGCGAGAGTTGTAACTTAAACAAAAATAGCCCATATATAGATACCCGCTTGAAGACTAACTCAAATTTTCTCCCCCTTTGTCATCGAAGACCAAAAGGGACAAAAAAGTCAGGACTAGTGCCCCTTTGAAGAATTTCATCATGTTGGTGAGGAAGGAGCGCCAGCGTTGTCGGGGTCGTTTGTCGATGCAGGGCCTGCCGTAGTGTCGTCAATGTCTTCATCCTCATCACGCTCTCGAGATGAAGAATATGAACTTGTGACCATCAGAGGAACTTGGACTTTCTTGAATTTCTTCTGTGGTCGATGAGCCCAGTCAGGATGTTCATCAAGATCCAGCTCATTCAGTTCTTCAGAAGACTTGAGGTGAGACAATATGGCCCAAGTGCAGTTGAGTTTTTCATGCGCAAAGTAGTGATTCCTCTTCACAGTGTTCTGTGTCACAGTCATGTTTGCACAATGTAACCAAGTTGACGCTTCACCCACTTGTGATTGCGATCGACCTTCTGATGAAGACTTATTAGCAGCTCGCAATCAGTCATCACACGAGGGGCAGACTCTTGAGGTTTGTGAGCTGAGGCCTTTGCTTCGGAGTCCTGAGTTACAATGTCATCATTGGTGGAGAAGGAAGCAGCTTTGCAAAACTGTCCATCCAATGGACGAGTGCCTTCATCAATGACAGCCTTGCCTTTTCCTTCCACTGATTCAATTGTGCTCTTGATGACTTCGATTGGAGGTAGGAAGCCAAAGTGATTCTGGAAATCAGCCTTGAAGGGAACCGAGGACTTTGCCCTGATTAATTTCATGATCCAAGGTGCATAAGGCTTCTGTTCAGATGGAGCTAAAGCAACATTGGCCAATGTCCTCATGAAGAAATCGTGTAAGTCTATGGGAATCCCATGAATGATGTTGAAGAGCATATTCTTCATGACTCCCTCCACTTCTTCTTCTTCTTCTTCAGAATTGTGTCCCTTCTGAGGACATAGAGTATTTGTGAGTATGCGGTAGACGTCCTGGGCACATATAGCAAATCCTTCACAAGGAAGGTTTTCCGTTGAGGCTTTCCAAGGGGCAATGTCTTCATCAGCACTTGCATCAGCTGATTCGGAAGAGCAGGTTCATCGAACAGTCTGCGAGCTTCTTCTGAGGGAATTGGAACTGGTACACACTGAAGCAATTCAGAAGCTTGAGCAGCGAAGTGAGTTGATCCTCTCGTCCAGTCCAAAACCCAGGAGTTGATGTCTGAAGCATTTCCACTGATATGCAGTGTGGCATAGAACTGAAGGATGATTTCCTCATTCCAGTCGCAGATGTCGATGCAGAAAGGAAGAATTCCTGCATCGTGAAGAACTTGGAGCACCGGTGTGAACGATGGAAGTGTTTCCATGTCCGCATGAGGAATTTTGTGGTGCTCGAAGACTTTCTTCTTCTCGAACAGGACCGATGCATAGTAGTTGAATTGAGTTGCCATCCAGAATCTGTTACGACCGGCCCTTGCAGAGTCATAAGGATTTGGACCTGTGAAGAAATTGCCCTCATTGAAGAAATTGCTCTTGAGGAATTTGGGGAGCGCTGAGCCTTTGAATCGCATCTTTGGCTTCGGTTGAAGATTTGGCTTGAAGTGGCCCTTGCTATCCTTTGGCATGGGAGGAACATGAACAATCTAGAGGGCTGGTTCCTCAGTTACGGGAGTAGCAAAGTCATCATCTGTTGCAGCTAGAATTTCTTCAGTGACTTGGGTGGTCAGATCAGCAGATTCTTCATGTATTTCTTCAGTTGGAGCAGCTGATTGAGGAATCTTTGTGAGAGGAGTAGTCATTGGTGAATTTGGGTGTGCTGATTCCCAATATTCATCATTGATGACAGGCGTTGTATTGCTAATGTCTACGTCCTCATCAATTTCTTCAACTCCAGCCTCTTTAGCAGTGAACTGAGGCTGGGGCGATGATACCTTTGGAGTTGAAGCAATGTCTTCAACTTCAATTTCTTCATCAATTTGCTCTGTCGAAGCAGCAGAATGATCTTCATCTTCTTCATCTGGGATGACATAGTCAACCCCAAATGGTACAAGTTCATAGGCAGGTGCAGAGGAAATTGGTGTAGCATCGGGTCCAGTTGAAGAACTTGGCATAGTCTTCAACGTCTTCACAGCTGAGGATTCTGACATTGATGCTTTTCTCTTGAGAGTCTTTTCCTCTGTAGTTTCAGCTTCTTCAGGCACGACTGATGCAGTCGCCCTGGTGGGTTCAGGTTCTTTAGGCGCAGCAAAAGCTTCAGTTGGCCTTTAAGTTTCTTCAGGCACAACAGTGATGGTTGTTCTGGCATGGTCATCAGTGGTCTGAGTTTCCTCAGCAGCACTGGTCGCTGCTTCTGTTGCGGAAGCATTCTCATCAGCAGTCACATCGGGCTGAGCAGTTTCATCAGCAGCCTGAGGAATTTCATCAGACTGAGGGTTTTGTGGTTGCGGTCGAGCTGCAACCCTAGTGTTGTGATCCTTCATAGCAGCTTGAGCCGCCCTAACGAATCTCACCTTGGTGCCCTTCCATTCAGTATCATACCTTTCTTGATCCTCAGAGAGTGTGCGAATTTCAGACTGAACTGTGACGAGTTGATTTGGGGTCAAGTTCATCACATTGTCTCTCGGAAACTTTTCTTTTCGAGCCCTGTTTCTCTTAGCTCTCAGAGCTTGATCTCTCTTCCATTTTTCTTCAGAGATGAAGTGGGTGAGAACATGATCCACACAAAGAGGCAGATTCAGTGAAGAAAGTGGGGTGTTTGGATCTTCATGCCATATATCGATGAAGTTGAGGATCATCTTTGGATCCAGTATGAGAGGAACGGAGCTGCCCTTGGCTATAGCAGCCCTCTGCTAACTTTGCTTGATGATTTCCTCCAATTCTTCATCATCAGCTTCATCATCGTCATCCTCAGATCCTGAGGGAATGGTTACCACAGCCTTGCTTGTGTGAGGACTTGGTCTTTGACCTCGTCCAGCAGTTTTCTTCAGCTTCAACACTATATGGCTAGTTAAAGATTTTGCTATAGTAGAGGGGCTTGCCGGGATGTTTGGAACTTTTCTGAATCACTCAGTCCTCTTACATGATGCCAGATGCACTGGGGTTGAGGACTTTGTAGCTGCAGCTGAGGACTGAGCAGCAACAGTACCAGCATCTGAGGCCTTTGTAGGTTGAGGATTTTGTACTTGAGGAATCTGCTGCGATGGTTTTGAGGTTGAAGAACTTGTCTTCACAACAGCTTTCTTCATCATTTATTACTTCGGAGCACTTGCAGAGGCTCTAGCACAGGCAACAGCAGCAGAATCTTCATTGAATTTCTTAACTGCCTCTTTGGCTTTCCTCGCTAGCTTGGCTTGCTACTTCTCCCACATATGAGGAAAGTCCTCACCAGTCCTGAGTCTAGTGGGATTAGCAATTTGATTTTGAGCCAGGGGAGGCCTGCTGCAAGGAGGTTTCATAGCGAATTTCATCATGTATTTAGGAGTTACATAACGATATTCCTTCCATTCCCGTGCCCATCTCCTCTCAATTTTCTGTAGACGAATTTTTCTCTGCTTGGTCGTTTCTTTGCCATGAGTTTCTTCATCAGGTGTGCAATATTCCTCATACAATTTATCTGGAATCTCAAAAGCAGTGTGCACATCTGGCTTCTTTCCACCTTTCTGAGGTTTCTTTCTGTCAGCCATTTTCTTCACCTGAGGAATTCGAACTATTGAGGACTCTGAAGAAGTACACAGTTTTTCCTCAAGGAACGCTACAAATGAGTTAAGTTGATGAGAACCTAGTGATTCATCAGTGGACATGTTGTACCTGTGAAAAGAGTATAGGTGTGAGGAATTTGAAGAGGTCATATGCGTTCTCAGAAATAATTTTTAAATAAAAATAGGTGAGGAATTTTACCATGGGTGTCTTGAGGAATTTCACTAAGTGTTCTTCGTCTTAGGTTCCAGAGTTGTGTAAATTTTGAGGATTCACACAATTGAGGAACCTTCAAGAAAATCATTACTTAGGCAAAATCATCAAGTATATGAAGATGTAAGGTCCTTTAGAATAAGATTCATGAGGAATAAACATCTTTCGAGGAATATGAAGAGAATTCAAAGATCAAACAAGGGTAGTAAAAATAAATTTTATTTATCCCGGTGAAGAACATGACGAACTGAGATATGAGATTGGGAAGTTCGTCAGTTCAGATCTCCCACGCCCTAGCTTGGCAGAGGGAGATGACTATAGCAGTGGTGGGATGAGGACTTCCGCGGCCGATGCAAGTACGGCGACGGTGAGGTCGAGGCATTGAAGCTCTTCCACACCGGCGGCGATGATTTCAGCGGCGGTGCTAGGTTGGAGCTCGGGAGAGAGAGGGTAGAGATGAGGAGTAACCGAGCACTGTTGAAGGGGAGGGGGTATTTATAGTGGAAGTGAAAACCAATCTGCCCAAAGATTTTGGACAGGATTGCCCCTGACCCTTGCTCTCCACGCGACAAGTGTCACCCATGTATTGAGAAGTGGTGATAGTGGGGGATCGTGGGTTATCCAGTCGTGGGAATCGGAACCGTTTGAGCGGGAACCGCTAAAAATTTTGATAGTGAAAATCTCAAAGTTTTTGTTCGCAAATTCTTCAGCTGTCAAGGACACAGTGAAGACTTTGAACAAGTTTCAAAGTAGAACGCATATGAAGAATTTGTGAAAAGACTGGGTTGAGTTTAGCATAGACGGGAAAGGGTCCGATCACATTCACTTAGATGAAAATCAACTTGAATAATTTAGCAATAAGTGAATGCTGTTGAGGACATTAAAAACTCAAATATATATATATATAGTCAATGAAGAACATGAGTTTCAAAGTTTGAAGAATTCGAAAAGTTGAGGAATTTGAAAATTTGAGGAATTTGAAAATTTGAAGAATTTGCAAAATGACGAAAAACTCAACTTTGAAGAATTTCAACTATGGTTGGTGGCGTGACCCGCCGTATAAGAATGATGATTTCAGACACCGCGTACAATTGTCGTAGGGTTCTGAGAATCAAGTTCTTCATTAATTTCTTCACACTTAGAGGGTTATTCTTCATTGATTGAAGAAAAACATTACTTCATGTGTTGCACATCTAAGTCATCAATTTTGCATAAGTGTTAGGATGTGTGTCCTTTTTCAAAGAACATTCGAAGATTATAAGATATGTAGCTCACACCGCAACTTGCAAAATCTCTTTTCATCCAAGGGCTTTGTGAAGATATCGGCCAGTTGTTCTTCAGTGGGGATGTGGTCGATGGAGATGTCACCCTTGAGTACATGATCTCGAAGAAAGTGATGACAAATCTGGATGTGCTTGGTCTTGGAGTGCTGAACTGGGTTGTAAGCAATCTTGATGGCACTCTCGTTGTCATAGTAGAGAGGCACATTCTTCAACTTGATGTCGTAGTCCTTGAGGGTTTGCTTCATCCATAGTAACTGAACACAACATGAGCCAACAGCAATGTACTCAGCTTCAGCAGTAGAGAGTGAGACGCATTTCTGCTTCTTCGAGGACCAACAGACTAAGGATCGTCCGAGGAAATGACATGTGCCTGAGGTTGACTTGCGATTCACATGATCTCCAGCATAGTCAGCATCAGAGTATCCGACGAGTTGAAGATTTGAGCCCTTGGGATACCATAATCCAAGTGTTGGTGTGTGAGCTAAGTATCGAAGAATATGTTTCACAGCCTTATGGTGTGATTCCTTCGGTGTTGCTTGGAATCGGGCACACATGCAAACACTCAGCATAATATCAGGCCTAGATGCACAAATATACAATAATGAACCAATCATGGAGCGGTATACCTTCTGATCGAAATCTTTACCATTTTCATCAGTGTAGAGGTGGCCTTTTGGAGGCATTGGAGTTTTGATGCCTTTGCAATCTTGCATGTCGAATTTCCTCAGAACATCCTTGAGGTACTTATCTTGGGAGATGAAGATGCCATTGTCTTGCTAATGAATTTGAAGACCAAATAAGAATTTCAACTCTCCCATCATAGACATTTGATATTCTTCACTCATCATATAGGCAAATTCATCACTGTAATGTTTGTCAGTACAGCCAAAGATTATATCATCTATGTATATTTGGCATATGAACAGTTCATTGTCATAGGATTTTGTGAAAAGAGTATGGTCGAGTGAACCGAGTTTGAAGCCTTTCTTCATGAGGATTTCCTTCAGAGTGTCGTACCACACCCGAGGGGCCTGCTGAGGCCATAGAGGGCCTTGTTGAGTTTGGAGACTTTGTCTGGATGCTTAGGGTCTTCAAAACCTGGGGGTTGAGCAATATATACTTCTTCCTCAAGCTTACCATCGAGGAATGCACTTTTCACATCCATTGTATATAAGATGATATTATGATGGTTAGCATAAGCAAGCAATATGCGAATAGCTTCAAGTCTAGCAACAGGTGCAAATGTTCCACCAAAGTCAATTCCTTCAACCTGTGTGTAGCCTTGAGCTACAAGATGATCCTTATTACTCACCAAAAGTCCATTTTCATCTTGCTTGTTGCCGTAGATCCACTTGGTACCTATGATGTTATGTTTGCAAGGGTCTGGCCGCTTAACAAGTTCCCACATGATGTTGAGCTTGAACTTATGCAATTCCTCTTGCATAGCTTGAATCCACTCAGGCTCCTTGAATGCTTCATCAACTTTGGTGGGCTCTATGATAGAGACAAAGGCAAAGTGCCCACAAAAGTTAGTTAAATGTGAAGCTTTTGAGCGAGTGAGGGGACCTGGTGCATTGATGTCATCGATGATTTTGTCAATCTGCACTTCATTTGCAACTCTAGGATGAGCAGGTTGACGTGGCTGAGGACTTCCTTCGGCACCATTTTCTTCAGGTGTATCAACATGAAAGTCTTCATTCCTTGGAATGACTTCCTCAGTGGGTAACTCCTGTTGGCCGCCTCCAGGTCGCGCCACGCTTCGTGCTCCCTCTCCTCAGTGATGCTTGGCGGTGCCGTCCCTGCGGCATCACTAACCAGGGTCCTCCCCAGGGCGTGCGCCTCCCTGATCGATCGGAATCAGAAGGGAAGGGATGGAGAAAAAACCAAAAGAGCAAGACAACTGGGAGCAAGGCTTACTCGATGACGACGGGGACCGCTCTCCTTGTGGGGCCCATCGGGGCAACCTGCCTTTTCTTCCCACCGCCTCCGTGGCTCCTGCCCGGCTGCTTGGCGGCCGCCCGTTTGAGCGCCGGCCTGGAGCCGACCACCTGCTCCCCCTGCCGCCCGCTATCGTGCCGTCCCGACCGGGCTCGCTGCCGGCATGGCCAAGGTGCCTCCTCGGTTTCGTGACGTCGTCCTCCATGGCCTCGGGAACCTTTGGAGTCTCTTCATCGTACCACTCCTCCGACTCAGTGCTGTCGTCAGTCCAATCCTGCAAAAACGACCGGGGAGGGAACTAACTCGTCGACTCGGTCGCCTCCGTCTCCGTCTCCGCCTCCCCGGCCTCGGATGCGCCGGCTTGCCCTGAGTATACCGGCTCCATGTCGTCAGCATTCTTGACCTCCTCGGGGTCCGACTCCACCACGTCGGTGTCCGTCTCCCCGTAGTTCTGTAGCTGCAGAAAAACATGTAGGCGAGAGGGTTTCTCTTACTATCAAAACGAGGCGGCGTCCCCAATGAAGGGGAGGGTGAGCCGGCTCGTCACTTACCGGCAGTGCCGGATGGCTCCGGGTATACGGGGTCTTCCCACACTGCCAACTCCCTTCCTCCAGCTTCACCGTCGAGATGGCGTTCACCCTTATCACCACCTGGAATGGCTTCAACTCCTTAGTGGAGAGCTGGAAGGGGCCATGCCGCCCCCCATCTGGCAGATAAGGTGCGACCAGCTCTATAGCGGTTGCACCCGGCGCACCACCATTGCAGCCAGCAGATCATACGCCTTCAGCCCCTCCGACCAGGTCATCACCAGCGGACGCTCGCAGTGCCGGTCCACCGTCTTGGGAGCCTGGGGCGGAGCCATCCGCCAGTTTAGCATCGCCAGTGGCGGCTGGTTGATGAAGTCAAGGAGGTTCATGTGGTCCTCCTCCGGCTTCATATTCTTCACATACAAGAACACCCGCTGCTAGTTCTTAACCGACTCCTGCAGCGGGAGTTTCGGGAAGCTGGCTCCCTGGCGGACGTGGATCAGGGCACCCCCGCAGGCAGTCATGTCCTTCTCCTGCATCACCGGATCTTTTGTCGTCTGGTGCTTCAGGAAGAAGAGTTGGAACCAGAGGTTGATCCTCAGCTCCACTCCCAGAAACCCATCACAGAGGGTGATGAAGGCTGCCAACTGCAAGATGACATTGGGGGCGAGATGGTGCGATTGTAGGCCGAACCGCGTCAGGAACCGCTGGAAGATGTTACTTGCCGGCAGCCCAAGCCCGCGGAGGAAGTGATTGGCGAAGACGACCACCTCGCCGTCCCTCGGGGTTGGGGAGTTCTCTGGTCCAACAATACGCGCCTCCACGATCTCCCCCGCCGGCAACTTGCGGTGGTGGCGGAGGTGCTCGATGAACCGTTCACTGACATCGCTGCCGTCCGACGCTCCTTTGCTCACCATGGCTTCCCGAGAGGCTTGCGGGCGCAGAGGCAGGCGCGGGAGCTCGGCGGCGAGGGGAGTTCTCGGCGGCAACGACGGTGGCGCGATGGGGAGTGCGGCGCCATTCTCTTTCTCTCTTTCTCTCGAAGCAGGAGAAGGAGGGCGACATGAGGGATGCGACGGGGGCGAGGGGAGCAAATGTGTTGTTCCGTTCCCCTCCCTCCTCCATTTAAACCCCGCGTGGGCGGCCGTGGGGGTGGATACATTGTACACGACCCCCGCGATACCCGCCACCTGTAGGATGGAAGTTATTGCACTCGGGAATGCCAACCGACGGCCCAAGTCACAGAAGATCCGCGTGTGTGGGCCGAGGCCGAGGCCGTGGTGGGCCCTGCCCCACGGCCCGGTCTTGTCCACCGTGCTGCCTGTCACACCGCAGCCCGTTACGAATCCCACATGGTGTTGCCGCTCCGCGTGGCGGGATGTCTAGGGCAGCGCATGAAGCGTCGGTCGGCTGTCATTCGCCCAGTGACGTCTGGTTCCCAAGGCGTGTCGTGGTACTGAAGCGATGTTCAAGACGTCTTCTCCTCCGGCGCCCCGCGAGGTGTCTGAGGTAGAGTCCCCGTCCTTGGCACTGGCACGACCCGCATCAGCTCCCGTCTCCGGGTCCCGAGCCGGCTCGGAATCGGCATAGTAGTCGGTGCTGGAGGTGGCATCTTCACCATCCGTCTCAGCGCCGCTTCCCTCCGGGTCGTCCAGCGCGAGCGCGTACTGGTCCTCCGGGATCATCGTGCCATCTTCCTAGAGCTTGGGGAAGTATTCGTCCCATGCGACGAAGGTCGCAAGATCACTTGCTCACATAGCCAGCACGTCGGCCACCGCCTCCAGATTTGCATCGGTGCCAGCATGCTAGGTTGTGAGCAGGCTCAGGTCCAGCTCGGGGTTCCAAGACCTCGCAATGCGAAGGGCCATGCCCGCACCGGCGCATGCCTTTGAGGCCCTCCAGGCGTTCACCCGCGCGGTCCCAAACTCTAGCCACTGTGACATCTGGCTCATCAAGGTCGGCTCCACTGCGCCCGGCCAGAGGGTGCGGACCAGTGCCTCGCCGGCTGCCTGGAGCCGCTTCAGGGCCCGCACCACCTCCTGCAGCCTCACCCTGGCGGCGATCCCCACCTCGGGCAAGGTCCAGGGGGAAAGCGGCCAAATCACGACCCCCTGCGCCCGATGGTCCTCATGGTGGGCCTCCACGGCCTCCTGTGTACCAGGGAAGAGCCCTAAGAAGAAAAAAGATGGGGGATGAACAAAGAAGCAAGCCAAGAACCCAGAATCAACACGGAGAAAGGAGGAGATGGCAAGGACTTACCGCGCAGCATTCGGTCCACCCAGTGCCCCTGCTCCTGCAGCTTCGATTCCCTGGCCGACCACTCCTCGAGCCCGCTCTCGTGCTCGACCCGGGCCACCTGCGCCCATCGGCCGCCTTCGCCAGCGCGGCATCCTTGGCCTCCAACTCCTGGTGGAGGACCCTCTCCCGCTCCTCCGCCTGCTGACGAAGGGTCGTCTCGCGGTCCACCAGCTCCTGACGGTGGGCCTTCTCGTACTCGGCCGCCTCTGCCTATGCTTGGCCTGCCTCCTGGCAAAGGTGCTCGCACTCCGTGATCAAGAGGTTCCACTGGTCACCAAGATCCACGATCTCGCGACGAAGGTTGACCGCCTCGGCATTTGTCTTTGCCAGGTTAAATAGGCCTTCGTTAGAAGACAAGAAAAATCTGGCCTACCTCCACGACAGCCGGATCGAATCCCGGGGGCTACATTCCCGCCCTAAAAAAGTTGCAAGGGTCTTACCTTGCAGGTCCCAGGACAGGGTGGCCAGCCGGCCCTTAGTCGCCCGGTACATGCTCAGCAGGGAGTTGTACGCGCTCACTCGGTGGTCATGCGCCGCCTGCAAGCAACAGAGACACAACGCAGCATTAGACTCGACCCGCCTGCACCACAGCCGGCTCGAGTCTTGGGCGCTACATCAAGTGGCTATGCTAGTGCGCCCCCACTAGGAAAATGCCAAGAACAAGAGCAAGCAAAGAAAGAAAAGATAGAAGCTTACCACAATAGTCTGCTCCAGCTGCACTAGCAGGTCGTTGGCTGCCCGGGCATCCTGCGTCGTTTGGATGCGGCAGGAAGCAAACACCTCGATGGCAGCGGACACCACCATCCCAAGGGCACTCGGCAGGTCCCCAGCGGCCAGGCGGCCTATTGCGGCCTAGTTCTGCTGCGGCCGGCCCCCGTCTGTGGGCCCTCTTTTGTCTGAGGTCACCATGGGACCGGCTCCCCCGGCACCATTGTGCGAGGGCCCCCGGACGAGGAGCCCACGCCACCCGACCCTTCAGGCACCACGACCTCCCTCCTCGGTGCCCCGCCTATGGTTGCTCCTTCCCAGCTTGACTCTTGCGCTAGTGCTCCCGGAGCCGGCTCTTCTGGAGTCGGCATTCCTGGAGCCGGTGCCTCTGGGGGCGGCCCCTCTAGAGCCGGTCCCTCCGGGGCCGGCGCCTCCGGGGCTGAGGCTTCAACTTTCGGGGGTCCCTCTGGCCCAGTGGCACGTCATTCGCCCCTAACGGATCCGCGTGGGGATTCGTCTCTTCTCCGCCATCGGTGCGGTCTGTGTCGGCACCTGCCATCATGCGCGCGTCCTTTGTGGCCTTCGTGTCTGCTTTCGCTCGCCACGCGGGGTCGTGGTGGTCCTTGGACCTCCTCTCCCGGTCATGGGGAACAACTCCCACGACTGGCCGGCCGCTTCCCTGCCGGCTCCTCCCAACGACGTCTGTTTCCTTGCTGCCCCCTCCCACAGGCGATGCCCCTCGGTGTGCAGCTCCTGCTGGCCGCCTCCAGGTCGCGCCATGCTTCGTGCTCCCTCTCCTTAGCGATGCTTGGCAGCGCCATCCCTGCGGCGTCACTCACGAGGGTCCTCCCTAAGGTGCGCGCCTCCCTGATCGAGCGGAATATGAAGGGGAGGGGTGGAGAAAAAATAAAAGAGCAAGACAACTGGGAGCGAGGTTTACTTGATGATGACGGGGACCGCTCTCCTTGCGGGGCCCGTCGGGGAAACCCGCCTCTTCTTCCCACTGCCTCCGCGGCTCCTGCCCGGCTGCTTGGTGGCCGCCCGTTTGAGCACCGGCCTGGAGCCAACCACCTGCTTCCCCTAGTCGCACGCTGTCGCGCCGTCCCGACCAGGCTCGCTGCCGGCACGGCGAAGGCGCCTCCTTGGTGTCGTGACATCGTCCTCCATGGCCTCAGGGACCTCTAGAGTCTCTCCATCGCGCCACTCCTCCAACTCAGCGTTGTCGTCAATCCAATCCCGCAAAAACGACTGGGGAGGGAACTCACTCGTCGACTCGGTCGCCTCCGTCTCCGTCTCCGCCTCGCCGGCCTCAGATTCGCCGGCTCGCCCTGAGTCTACCGGCTCCATGTCGTCAGCATTCTTGACCTCCTCAGAGTCCGAGTCCACCACGTCGGCGTCCGGCTCCCCGTAGTTCTCCAGCTACGGAAAAACCTATAGGCGAGAGGGTTTCTCTTACTATCAAAACGAGGCAGCATCCCCAATGAAGGGGAGGGTGAGCCGGTTCGTTAATTACCGGCAGCGCCGGATGGCTCCGGCTATACGGGGTCTTCCCACACTGCCAAATCCCTTCCTTCAGCTTCGCTGTCGAGATGGCGTTCACACTTCTCACCACCTAGAACAGCTTCAACTCCTTAGTGGAGAACTGGCAGGGGTCATGCCACCACCCCATCTGGCAGATAAGGTGCGACCGGCTCTACAGTGGCTGCACTTGGCACGCCACCATTGCAGCCAGTAGATGGTATGCCTTCAGCCCCTCCGACCCGGTCATCACCAGCAGACGCTCGCAGTGCTGGTCCGCCGTCTCGGGAGCCTGGGGCGGAGCCGTCCGCCAGTTCAGCATCGCCAGTGGCGGCTGGTTGACGAAGTCAGGGAGGTTGATGTGGTCCTCCTCTGGCTTCATGTTCTTCACATAGAAGAACACCCGCTGCCATTTCTTTACCGACACCTGCAGCGGGAGCTTCGGGAAGCTGGCTCCCTAGCGGACGTGGATCAGGGCGCCCCCGAAGGCGGTCATGTCCTTCTCCTGCATCACCGGATCTTTTGCGGTCTGCCGCTTCAGGAAGAAGAGGTGGAACCAGAGGTTGATCCTCGGCTCCACTCCCAAAAACCCATCGCAGAGGATGACGAAGGCTGCCAACTGCAAGACGACATTGGCGGCAAGATGGTGCGGTTGTAGGCCGAACCGCGTCAGGAACCGCTGGAAGAAGGTACTCGCCGGCAGCCCAAGCCCGCGGAGGAGGTGCTTGGCGAAGACGACCACCGATCCGTCCCTCGGGGTCGGGGAGTTCTCCGATCCGACAATGCGCGCTTCCACGAGCTCCCCTGTCGGCAACTTGCGGTGGTGGCGGAGGTGCTCGGTGAACTGCTCATCGACATCGCTGTCGTCCGACGCTCCTTTGCTCGCCATGGATTCTCGAGAGGCTTGCGGGCGCAGCGGCGGGTGCGGGAGCTCGGTGGTGAGGGGAGTTCTCGACGACATCGACGGTGGCGTGACGGGGAGCACGGTGCCTTTCTCTTTCTCTCTTTCTCTCGAAGCAGGAGGAGGAGGGCGACGTGAGGGATGCGACGGGGGTGAGGGGAGCAAATGTGCCGTTCTGTTCCCCTCCCTCCTCTATTTAAACCCCGCGTGGGTGGCCGTGGGGTTGGATTCATTGTACATGACCCCCGCGATACCCGCCACCCGTGGGATGGAAGTTATTGCGCTCGAGAATGCCAACCGATGGCCCAAGTCACAGAAGATCCGCGTGCGCGGGCCGAGGCTGAGGCCGTGGCAGGCCCTGCCCCATGGCCCGGTCTTTTCCACCGTGCTTCCTGTCACACCGCAGCCCGTTATGACTCCCACGTGGCGTGGCCTCTCCGCCGGGTGGTACGCCTAGGGCAGCCGGCCGGCTACGTAGCCGGCTGTCGTTCGCCCAGTGATGTGTGGTTCCCAAGGCGTGTCGTGGTACTGAAGCGATGTTCAAGACAGCGAGGTACGCCGCAGCTCGGCGGCGGGCCTCCCTAGCTTCGGGGACTACTGTCGGGGGATAACCCCAGGGTAGCCTAAAGCGACCCACAACTCCAACTTTCTGAAATGACTGAGGGGCGAGCCGCCTCCCCCTACAGTCCGGTTGCACCCCGACGGCTATGCCATGCCGGCTTGGTCCTGCCGTCTACGCTTGACCAGCTACGATGAGCCCGCCGGCTAGGGCAGGCGCCCCCGACCCCCTAGCTAGCTGCACATTGGATGCGAAGGTCGGGGCGTGCGTGGCAATAGTGCCCCTCATCCCATCGGGATCAGCGCTCGTATGGCCACAGTGCGGGCAACAGTGCCTCTGACTCTGGCTGACCGCGACCAGGCCTCCAATAGTGCCGGCATGCCTCCAACCACTCCATTACCTGCCCGGCGTGGCTACAGCGTAGCCGATCATACCACTAACCTCGGCCGGCTACCGCAAGATGATGTCCCGAAGGAAGGCCCGTGCTGTGAAGCGACCGGCGCTGGGACCTACCGTGCGGCCCCTCCGGTTCTCGACGGGACCTCCCAGCCGGTGGGACCTACCAACGACGGGACCCTGCAGCCAGGGACCCCACGGACGGATAGAGAGGCTGCCAGCTGGGGCCCTCCTGGAACCTTCTATTCATACTGTAATCCGGGGGCTTGGACTATTAAACCCCCGGACCCCCATGTAAAGGACAAGCAAGAAAGCACACAAGTAGACAAGCAAACACAGACCACTGCCACCCACGTAGCGAGGGAAGAGGAGCCGGCTGCTCCTTCTTCCACCTCTAGACACAGCTCGACGAGCACCATTGTAACCTCTTCCACCGATCAACTATATCAGGCAGGACTAGGGGTATTACCTCAACGGAGGGCCCCGAACCTGGGTACATAGTGTGTCATTCACTGTTGGTGCCTAATCCCACTCCCGAAGCCCGTCGGCGTCCTCCGACCCCAACCACCTTCGATAAGCCCACCCATGGCATCTGTCGTGAGAAAAACGATGACAGCCGGTCACCATTCCATTGATGCCTCACGGGCAGCGCAGTCAAAGTGAAGCGACGCGCGTCCAGACCTCTCCCTCCACGCGGCCACACGGTGCCGCCCTCTCGCCGTTATAAAAGTCGCCCCTCCTCGCCGGTGCCTGGACACTTCAAGTCACAGCCTCTCTCCCACTCTTGCCATTGATGCCCTCTTTCTCTCCCTCTCTTTTCCGGCGACCTTCTCTCCCGATAGCTGAGCGCTTCCTAGGCAATGGTGCGGTGGCCAACGGCTTTGGCCGCCACCATCTGCACAAGCATGAGGCTCGCCTCCTCTACGAGGCAGAGTACCCGACGCTGCCCTGTTGGAAATATGCCCTAGAGGCAATAATAAATTAGTTATTATCATATTTCCTTCTTCATGATAATCATTTATTATCCATGCTATAATTGTATTTATCGGAGACTTAGATGCATGTGTGGATACATAGACAAAACCATGTCCCTAGTATGCCTCTAATAGACTGGCTCGTTGATCAAAGATGGTTAAGGTTTCCTAGCCATGTACATGAGATGTCATTTGATAACGGGATCGCATCATTAGGAGAATGGTGTGATGGACAAGACCCAAACTACAAACGTAGCATATGATCGTGTCAGTTTAATGCTGTTGTTTTTTGCATGTCAAGTATCTGTTCCTACGACCATGAGATCATGCAACTCACTGACACTTAAGGAGTGCCTTGTGTGTATCAAACATCGCAACGTAACTGGGTGACTATAAAGGTGCTCTACAGGAATCTCCAAGGGTGTCTATTGGGTTGGCATGGATCAAGACTGGGATTTGTTACTCCATGTGACGGAGAGGTATCTCAGGGCCCACTCGGTAATACAACATCACAATAATCCTTGCAAGCAATGTGACTAAGTGTTGGTCACGGGATCTTCTATTACGGAACGATTAAAGAGACTTGCCGGTAACAAGGTTGAACTAGGTATGGAGATACCGACGATCGAATCTCGGGCAAGTAACATACCGAAGAACAAAGGGAACATCATACGGGATTAATTGAATCCTTGACACAAAGGTTCGACCGATAAAGATCTTCGTAGAATATGTAGGAACCAATATGGGCATCTAGGTCCCGCTATTGCTTATTCACCATAGAGGTGTCTCGGTCATGTCTACATAGTTCTTGAACCCACAGGGTCTGCACACTTAAGGTTTGGTGACGTTTCAGTAGTATAGAGTTGTGCATGATGGTGACCGAAGGTTGTTTGGGGTCCCATATGAGATCTCGGACGTCACGAGGAGCTCCGGAATGGTCTGGAGGTAAAGATTGATATATAGGAAGTTCTACTTTGGTCGCCGGAAAAGTTTCGGACTAATCGGTAGTGTACCGGGAGTATACCGGGGGACCATCGGGAGGGGTATTTTGACCCAAGAGGCTACATGGGCTGTGGGTGAGTGAATACCAGCCCTTAGTGGGCTGATGGAAGTCCCACACAAGATTCTTTGTTGTTCTAAGAGCTGAAATTAGGATCTCAGGCTCGTGCCCGAGTTGCGAGATAGGAGTCTCCAACAAGATTCTTTTCCTTCAAGATGAAAGAGAATAGATCAATCGTTGAGCATGCGCTCAGATTGTCTGGGTGCTACAATCGCTTGAATCGAGTGGGAGTTGACCTTCCAGATAAGATAGTGATTGATATAGTTCTCCAAGTCACTGTCACTAAGCTACTAGAACTTGGTGATAAACTATAAAAAGTCCAGGGATAGAAATAATGATCCCTGAGTTGTTCTCGATGTTTGACACTGCAAAGGTAGCAAGAAGGAGCGTTAAGTGTTGATGGTTAGTCAAACCACTAGTTTCGAGAAGGGCAAGATCAAGGAGGGAAACTTCATGGATAGCAAGTCAGTTGCTGCTCTAGTGAAGCAACCCAAAGTTGAACTCAAACCCGAGACTAAGTGCTTCGATTATGAGGAGAGCGGTCACTGAAACGGAACAACCCTAGATACTTGGTAGATAAGAAGGCTGGCAACGTCGATAGAAGTATATTTGATAGACGTGTTAATGATGTGTACCTTGCGAGTACTCCTAGTAGCACCTAGGTATTGGATACCGGTTCGATTGCTAAATGTTAGTAACTCGAAATAAAAGCTACGAAATAAACGGAGGACTAGCTAAGGGTGAGGTGACGATGTGTGTTGGAAATGTTTCCAAGGTTGATGTAATCAACATCGCACGCTCTCTCTACCTTCGGGATTAGTGACGAACCTAAATAAATGTTATTTGGTGTTTTGCATTGAGCATGAATGTGATTAGATCGTGTTTATTGCACCACGATTATTCATTTAAGTTAGATAATAATGGTTATTCTGTTTACATGAATAATACCTTCAATGGTCATGCACCCAGTGAGAATGGTTTGTTGAATCTTGATCGTTGTAATACACATGTTCATAACATTGATACCAAAAGATACGAAGTTAATAATGATAGTACCACATACTTGTTGCATTGCCTCTAAATGTCATATTAGTATAAAGCGCATGAAGAAACTCCATGCCGATGGATCTTTGGACTCATTCAATTTCGAATCGGTTGAGACATGTGAACCATGCCTCTTAGGCAAGATGACTAAGGACCCCGTTTTCCAGATTGATGGAGCGGGCAAGTGTTTTATTGGAAATGATACATGTTGATGTCTGCAATCCAATGAGTCTTGTAGCGTGCGGTGGATCTCATTATTTTCTTACTTTCACTGATGATTTGAGTAGATATAGTGTATATTTACTTAATGAAACACAAGTCTGAATCGTTTGAAAGGTTCAAAGCAAATTCAGAGTGAAGTTTAAGATCATCGTGACAAGAAGAAATGTCTGCGATATGATCGTGGAGGTGAATATCTGAGTTACGAGTTTGGCATACAACTTTAGACAATGTGAAAGTTGTTTCACAACACAAGCTGCCTGGAACACCATAGCGTGATGGTGTGTCCAAACGTCATAGTCGTGCTCTATTGGATATGGTGCGTGCTATGATGTCTCTTATCGTTTTGCTACTATAATTTTGGGGTTATGCATTAGAGACAACTACATTCACTTTAAATAGGGCACCATCTAAATTCGTTGAGATGACACCGTGTGAATTATGGTTTGATAGAAACCTAAGCTATCATTTCTTGATGTTAGGGGCTGCGATGCTTGTGTGGAAAATGTTTTCACCTAATGAGCTCGAACCCAAAGCGGACAAATGTATCTTCATAGAATACCCTAAGAACGGTTGGGTGAACCTTCTATCTCAGATCCAAGCATAAAGTGTTTGTTGCTAAAATGGGTCCTTTCCTGAGAAAAAGTTTCTCTCGAAAGAATTGACTGGGAGGAAGATAGAACTTGATGAGGTTGTTGAACATTTGTTTCAACTAGAGAGTAGTGCAGCGCAGAAAGATGTTTCCATGGAACCTACGTCAGTTGAAGAGGTAGTAAATGATGATGATCATGAAGCTTCGGATCAAGTTACTATCGAACCTCGTAGGTCGAAAAGGATGTGTACTGCTCCTGAGCGGTACGACAACCCTATCTTGGAGGTCATGTTGTTGGATAATGATGAACCTATGAGCTGTGGAGAAGCGATGACGGGCCCGGATTCCGACAAATGGTTTGAGGCCATGATATGCGAGAAAGGATCTAGGTATGAAAACCAAGTATAGAATTTGGTAGACTTGCTCGTTGGATGGCAGGTCATTGAGTACAAATGGACCTTTAAAATGAAGATAGATGCTGATGGTAAATGTCACCATTTATAAAGCTCGACTTGTTGCAAACAAGTTTCTGACAAGTTCAGGGAGTTGACTATGATGAGACTTTCTCACTCGTAGCGATGCTAAACTCTGTTGGAATTATGTTAGGAGTTGCTAAATTTTTCAATTATGAAATCTGGCAGATGGATGTCAAAACATCGTTTTCTCCCTTGAGGAAAGGTTGTATGAGATACAACCAAAAGGTTTTGTCAGTCCTAAGGATGCTAAAAGGTGTTCGAGCTTCAGTGATCCTTCTATGAACTAAAGCAAGCATCTCGGAGTTGGAATATACACTTTGATGAGGTGATCAAAGTTTTTGAGTCTATACAAAGTTTATGAGAAACTTGTATTTACAATAAAGTGAGTGGGAGCACTATAGAGTTTCTTGTAAGCATATGTGGTTGACATATTATTGATCGGAAATGATGTAGAATTTCTGGAAAGCATAAACGGTTGTTTGAAAAGAGTTTTTCAAAGGAAGACCTAGATAAAGCTACCTATATGTTGAGCATCAAGATCTATAGAGATAGATCAGGATGCTCGGTGAGACTTTCATTGCGTACATTCAAAATGGATCAGTCGGAGAAAGAGTTCTCGCCTGATTTGTAAGGTGTAAAGTTGAGTGAAACTCAAAGCTCGATAACGGCAGAAGAAAGAGAAAGTACGAATGTCGTCCCCTATGCCTTAGCCATAGGCTCTATATTATGCCATGTTACGTACCGCACCTGGTGTGTGCCTTGCCATGAGTCTGTCAAGGGGTACAAAAGTGATCCAGGAGTGGATCACTAGACAACGGTCAAGATTATCCTTAGTAACTAAAAGACTAAGGAGATGTTTCTCGATTATGGAGGTGATAAAGAGTTCATTGTAAAGAGTTACGTCGATGCAAGCTTTAACACCAATCCGGATGACTCGTAGTAGCAATCTGGATACGTTTAGTGGAGTAGCCATTTGGAACAGTATCAAGTGGAGTGTGGTAGCAGTGTTTACGGTTTGACATAGAGATTTTCAAAGTACACACGGATCTAAATGTCGCAGACCCATTGACAATAAGACCTCTCTCACATGCAAAGCATGATCGAGCCCTAGAACTCATTGGGTGTTAGATTCATAACAATGCGAATCACATGGTGATGTGAACTAGATTATTAACTCTAGTGCAAGTGGAAGACTGTAGGAAATATGCCCTAGAGGCAATAATAAATTAGTTATTAACATATTTCCTTGTTCATGATTATCGTTTATTATCCATGCTATAATTGTATTGATCGGAGACTTAGATGCATGTGTGGATACATGGACAAAACCATGTCCCTAGTATGCCTCTAATAGAGTGGCTCGTTGATCAAAGATGGTTAAGGTTTCCTAGCCATGGACATGAGATGTCATTTGATAACGGGATCACATCATTAGGAGAATGGTGTGATGGACAAGACCCAAACTACAAACGTAGCATATGATCGTGTCAGTTTAATGTTGTTGTTTTCTACATGTCAAGTATTTGTTCCTATGACCATGAGATCATGCAACTCACTGACACCGGAGAAGTGACTTGTGTGTATCAAATGTCGCAACGTAACTGGGTGACTATAAAGGTACTCTACAGGTATCTCCGAGGGTGTCTATTGGGTTGGCATGGATCAAGATTGGGATTAGTTACTCCATGTGACAGAGAGGTATCTCAGGGCCCACTCGGTAATACAACATCACAATAAGCCTTGCAAGCAATGTGACTAAGTGTTGGTCACGGGATCTTGTATTACAGAACAAGTAAAGAGACTTTCCGGTAACAAGGTTGAACTAGGTATGGAGATACCGACGATCGAATCTCGGGCAAGTAACATACCGAAGAACAAAGGGAACATCATACGGGATTAACAGAATCATTGACACAGAGGTTCGATCGATAAAGATCGTCGTAGAATATGTAGGAACCAATATGGGCATCCAGGTCCCTCTATTGGTTATTGACCGTAGAGGTGTCTCGGTCATGTCTACATAGTTCTCGAACCCGTAGGGTCTGCACACTTAAGGTTCGGTGACGTTTCGGTAGTATAGAGTTATGTATGGTGGTGACCTAAGGTTGTTTGGAGTCTTGGATGAGATCCCGGACGTCACAAGGAGCTCCGAAATGGTCCGGAGGTAAAGATTGAAATATAGGAAGTCATGTTTTGGTCGTCGGAAAAGTTTCGGGCTCATCGGTAGTGTATCCGGAGTGCCGGTAGTGTACCGGGAGACCATCGGGAGGGGTATTTCGACCCAAGAGGCTACATGGGCTGTGGGATAGTAAATACCAGCCCTTAGTGGGCTGGTGGAAGTCCCACACAAGGCCCATGCAGCTGGGAAGAAAAGCCAAAGAGAAAAAGGTGGAAAAAGGCAAAAAGGCAAAAATAAGGAGGAGTCCTAGTCCTACTAGGATTCGAGGAGGAATCCTCCAATCCTCCTTGGTTCGGCCGAAGCCTCCTAGGGCTGGCCCTTTGGCCAAGCCTCCTCCTCTCTTCCTCTTATATATACTAGAGGTTTTAGGGTTTTGCACAAGATTTTCAGCCACGTGCTACCCGTTCCTCTAGTGCACAGTTTCTCCTCTAGATCGGTTTTTTGCAGTGCTTAGGCGAAGCCCTTACGGAATAGCTCCACCACCATCGCCGGAGCGCCGTCACGCTGCCGGAGAAGTCTTCTACCTCTCCGTTCTCTCTTGCTGGATCAAGAAGGCGGAGATCGTCATCGAGCTGTACGTGTGCTGAACGCGGAGGTGCCGTTCGTTCGGCGCTAGATCGGAAGGACCGTGATCAAGATTGCGAGACGGATCGTAATGAGATCGCGGGACGGATCGTGATGAGTTCACGGGACGGATCATGATTGGATCGCGGGACGGATCGTGATGAGATCGTGGGACGCTCGGCGATTTGGATCGCGAAGACGTTCGACTACACCAACCGCGTTTCTTAATGCTTCCCGCTTAGCGATCTACAAGGGTATGTAGATCCACTCTCCCTCTCGTAGATGCTCATCACTATGGATAGGTCTTGCGTGAACGTAGGAAAAATTTTGTTTCCCATGCGACGTTCCCCAACACGCCCGACATGTGGGTGCCGGGCTCATGGAGGCTCAGCGTCGGCGGGGTCCCGGTGCCTCCGGTGCCCAGTGGTGCCGAGCGGCACGCCGAGGTCGCCAGGATCCGATCATCTCTGTTGGAGACGGCGCCCCAGCATCCGAGGTACGCCCCAGACGGCCACAACTTGTGGACGGCGTACTTCGAGTGCCGCCACGAGGAGCAGCTCGCCCCGACGAACGGCGCTCCACCCAGCCGTAGTCCCCACAACTCCGAGGGGCGGTAGCGATGGTGGGGCGTCCCTGGCCGCACCCTCAAAGCCGTCCCCAAGCACATCGAGGGCGGCAACATGCCATGTCTCGACTACCCCACGATGTCCATCTCGCGCCGGAGAGGCTCGTCGTGGCCACCGAGGCGCATGGCCGGTACGTCGTCATCGTCGTCCGGCTCCCACTCCTTCGGCGCACGTACCCCATTTGTCGCCGTGAAGGCCGAGTCCGACAAGACGCTGCTTTGGTGCAGTGGGCGCAGTAGTGGCGCCATCACCATCAACGAGGGCCGCCCCCGCCAGCCTTCCACCCCCCCTCCTCGCGACCACCTCCGCCTTGTCAAGCCAAAGACGGAGCCTGACGCGGTGACGACGCATGTCGCCATCAAGAAGGAACACCTCGTCATGGCCGCCATCGACGAGACCGCCCTCAAATGGGCGCGAGACGACTACGTCCGCGAGGAGATGGAGCGCCAGCGGCTCGTTCTCGAGGAGATCGCCGCTTGCCACCGCGGCCGCGAGGAGGGTGGCATCGTCATCCTCGACAACGACGACGAGGAGGCGCCCGAGCCATCCAACCATGAGTTGCATCGCCACGGTGACCCAAGGCAGGGTTGCAGCAGGGACGATGATGGCGTGCAAGACGGCGACGACGACAGCAACGACTACACCACATTTTACAGGCTCCTCGACATGCAAAGCAGCGACTACACCACCTTCTACATGCTCCTCAACATGCAAAAGACGGCGGCGCGGCGACGACGGCGGCGTATGGGCGACGTAGTTGTAGTTTTTTTATTATGTTTTATGTTTTTACTAGTTTTTATACAAATATCATATGAATCGACTAAACTTTGCCCAAATTTGGCAGAAATTTGCTCTTAATTTGTGTTCAAAAAGCGGCATGGGGGGCATGGGGCACGACTGGAACCAGACCCATCCCACGAGGATTTTTTCGTCAGTTAACCCCAAGCGATGCTATTTCTGTCCCCGGGGAAATCGAATGGCTGGAGATGCTCTAATGCTAGCTTTTAATTATAGGAAATACTTGTGGCCGGCGCGCCGGCCGAACCATTCAGCCAGTCACGCGCGACCCGCGCTTGCAGCTGATTAGGCATGTAGCTTTTCTCTGTCTAATTTTGTTGCAAGTAGCGTTCAAATTTGCTACAGCGTTTTTTATTCGCTATATTTGTCCATTAAAAAAATTACATATACGTTTGGTTGTAACCCCAGTTCGTTGGATTTTTCGTTACAACCGGTGTTTTCAATTTTTGCTATAACCGGTGTTGATTTTTGCTACGGCCGTTATCAATTTTTGCTACAACCGTTCACTAAAAAAGCTGCATATACGTTCGTCACAGTTGCACTCAAGTTCACCAGATTATTTTGCTACAACCCACATTTTATTTTGCTACTTCGCGTCATCAGCGTCATTTTTTTACTATCATTACGTTGATATTTTTTTGCTACAATCATATTTTTGCTCCATCCGTTACCGAAATTTGCTACGGAATGACCAAAATTTGCTGCGTCGAGTTATTTTTGCTGTATGGACAAATCTAACGATAAAACCAGATCTTATCTGACGGTTCAAGCGGTTCGCGTACTGCCGACCGAAAGTTTGGGCCGGCCGGCGCGCCGGCGCAAAGGCGCTGCCCTTTAATTATCACCCTTCTTTGGCAAAATATATGATACGAAAGCACCGAGACTTGCCATCAACACCTCTCCCTTTGTAGTCGAAGGGATGCACTCGCACACACAAAATATACCAGTCTAGCGTTTGACCCAAGGAATGGACGCGCCGGCGCATGTGCTCGTGTTCCCGTGGCCGCTGCAGGGCCACATCAACTGCATGCTCCATCTCACCGCTGCCCTCCTCGACGCCGGCTTCCAGGTCACCTTCCTCCACACCGAGCACAACCTTAGCCGCCTTGCCCGAGAGGCGCTGCCGCCGGGCCTCCGCCTGCTTTCCATTCCGGACGGCCTACCGGATGACCATCCTCGTTCAGTGCGCAGCCTCAAGAAGCTCTCAGAGTTCATGTGCACGACGGGCGGCGCCGCGTACCGCGCCCTGCTCCTGTCGCTCCGATCCGATGCACCGCCGTTGACTTGCGTTATCGCCGACGGCATCATGCCGTTCGCAGTCGACATCGCGGAGGAGCTCGGAATCCCGGCTCTCGCCTTCCGCACGGCCAGCGCGTGCAGCTACTTGGCGTACCTGTCCGTGCCAAGGCTCGTGGAGCTCGGCGAGGTCCCCTTTCCTGCCGACGACCCGGTGCGTGGCGTCCCAGGGATGGAGGGCTTCCTACGTCGGCGAGACCTTCCACGTGGAGTCGGCCGCAGCGAGGACGGCGCCTTCGACCCCATGCTGCTGGCGATCGCCGAGGGCATCGCTCACGCCAGCAAGGCGCGAGCACTCATACTAAACACTACCGCGTCTATGGAGGGTCCAGCGCTCGCGCGCATCGCGCCGCACATGCGTGACCTCTTCGCCATAGGCCCTCTCCATTCAGAGCATGCCGCAGCCGCTAGCTTGTGGAACGAGGACGACGGCTGCATGACGTGGCTCGACGGCCACGAGGATCGCTCCGTTGTGTACGTGAGCCTAGGAAGCCTCGCCGTCATCTCGCACGAGCAGTTCACCGAGTTCCTGTCCGGCCTCGTGGCCACCGGCTACGACTTCCTCTGGGTGCTCCGGCCGGACATGGTCAAAACCACAGGCTCCGACTCCGTGCTCCGAGATGCCGTCAAGGAGGCGGGCAGCAAGGCGCGCGTGGTGGAGTGGGCGCCGCAGAGGGGCGTGCTGCAGCACCGCGCGGTGGGGTGCTTCCTGACGCACGGTGGGTGGAACTCGACTCTGGAGGCCGCGGCCGAGGGTGTTCCAATGGTGTGCTGGCCATTCTTCGCCGACCAGCAGATAAACAGCCGCTTCATAGGCGCCGTGTGGAGAACGGGTTTGGACATGAAAGACCTCTGCGACAGGGCTATCTTAGAGGGGAAGGTGAGAGAAGCTATGGAGTCCGGCGAGCTCAGGAGCAGGGCCCAAGCAATGGCGCAGCAGTTGAGGCTGGACGTTGCCAAGGGGGGTTCGTCGTCCTCCGACCTGGAGCGGCTCGTCGGCTTCATCAGGGAGCTCAGAGCCATGCAAGTCCAGTCCGGATGAAGATATGGGACCGAGAAAGGACGTTCCCCGTGTGCACGGGACGTCCCTGCTTGCATGCTGCATGGGTGAGCCGCTGAGCCGTCGATCCAACTGGAGATTGATTGACAACTTGACATGCAAAATTGTCCGTGATGTATCTCAGTCCTACTGCTTCATTAGTTCTACTAGTTTTTTTTTCGCCCTATGAATCAGTCACGTCACTTTTCTACACCATTCATGTAACCTCCCTCCTCCTTTCCGTATCAGAGTACAGAGGAGCCTCCCCTGCATTTACATATGATTTCAAAGTTTGAATCTAATTTATGTTTTGGACCAATAGTCAAATTTTTGATATGTTTGCATCTTTGTGTTTCATGCAACGAGGACTTCGATACAAGGGCACTTTAATTCTTATACATTTTGTAAAGTTTTAAAATTCAAATTCTTAAACATTATGAAACTCTGTGAAACACAGTGAAACAATATTTCTATGATTGAAGCATATATTAGTTTTGCACCAATCTTTAACAAGTCCATATGCGTCAGTTTTTATGCCCACCGACACAAACTGTGACCAAATGAACATTACGATATCCAATGATTTAGAGCAAAACTAGCGATTGAACCGTTCTGATCCACCAAGTTTTTTCAAGTTCCATATCCATCATTTTGGAACCATTTAAATACATGATATATGTGGCACATGACGGGTTTTTTTTAAGCTATGGAAAAATATTAGTTTTATTAGGTTATGTATGTTCTCTAGTTAGGAGCCATATTTCACAAGGTTAGTATGTAATGAGTGGAATACACCATGTATCAAATTTTATCATGTTATTTTGTGGTGTATCATGTATACCTAATTTTCTTTAAGTTTCACCATGTTTTAAAATATGAATGCCACAACACGACGATAATTCAAAGATAAATATTCCAATCAACAATAATTCAAATAAAAATCCTAAAATCCAAACATAAAGCTGTGAAATAAAATAATTCAAATTCGAATTCAATTTATTCAGATACATGTTCTTATTATGCATATGAGACGTCCACAAATGATCATTTTGAAGTTGTGTATGAGTTCCTCGATGGAGAATTGAGAGTGTATTTTGAGAAGTTGGTCAAACACATTGTTACACAACTACTTAAAGAATGATGGCCTTAGCATTGGAGGTGTCGAGCATGTGGACGATTCTTCCATTTGAAGTAGAGGCAATCCAAGAATCCGAGAAATTTAGGTACATAGTGAAATAATTTTCTTTCGCTCAAAACATTTCCGTAATTTTTGTAGTACACATAAATTCAAATTCGTTTTTGAATTTTCCAAAAAAATCATTTTGTCTCGGTGAAATGGACATTTTGGTCTGTTGGCTGAAATGAACACCAAATAACAGAACTAAATTTAACTGCTCTCAAGAAGGATTAGATAAATCCAGAACGTTTGTGATTTCACCATTGCAAATCAAGCGCTTTCTGTGGCAATTTTAGTGACGCGGGGATGGCAAGTATAGTTCGCAAGTATGAAAAATTCGTGTTCAATGTTTTTTTCCAGGAATTTCCTTGTGTGTCAACTAAACTAGTCGCACTCATGCCCCTTAAATTGTCATCGAAAATATTTGGTTGACCATGCTTAAATCCTGAACGTTCGGAAATTATCATTTCTGTTTCAACAATGGGTCCAGCACAGCTAGGTGTTCTAGCTAGTCTAGAAGGTGTAGACATTTTCCTATTTTGAGGGCCGGCTTCCCTTATTAATAATTAAATTTTCTTACATTTCCCGCAAAAAAAGTGTTGTAATGTGATTATAGTACTCCTTCCATTTCCTTATACAAGGACACTATGGAAAATACATTTTGCATCTATATAAGGCCACAGACAGTAATCGAGGTAAACATTAATGATGTTTCCTGGTACCATCAACTTGTTTAATGCTTGCATGTATGCATGAGTTTTTTTTTAGAAAAGGAGGATGCACCCCCGGCCTTTGCATCTCGACGATGCATACATCCATTTTATTGATTATTCACAAAAGACCTTACAAGGAAGTACATCAGTAAGCCTGAAGCCATCCTCTAGGCAACTGATGTCGTTACTCCTATCCCTTTGATGTAGTGGTACCTAATGTCCGAGCCTAATACCAAACGGACATCGCACCAAATCCTAACATCTAGTGCCGGATGCCCCATCCCGACCACATACCTAGATTGGGTCACATACCGGTCCGACGCACTCATCGAGGCTGCCTCCACCGTCTTCCAACGATCCATCTTCAAAGCTGTACTGATGCATCGACCCTGCCCGGTGTAACTGCCGTCGACGCCACCACGACGCCAGACAGCGCCACCATCCTGCGCTCGTCCATCATCACGCGCCCAAGGCGAGACCCCGTTGCTCCATGCCGCTGAGACCCGCCGTTGTCGACGTGCCAGATGCCACGACACTCCTCCATCGCAAACACCACCTGCTGCCACTGGTCCCATCCCCTTCGCCTGCAGGTCCTCTAACCGAGCACCCAAACGCCCCAGGCGGCACCTCCAAGAAGGGTACGACACACGCAGTGTCGTCGCCGCCCAATCTAAGGAGATTTTGGGTCTTCACCCGGGCATGGAGTCGGGGTGGAGGGCAGAGACCTCGATTGTGCCTGCAAGGAGGAGAACAACGACCCTGGTCGTCGCCACCGTCGGGATGAACTAGTCATCCAGAGTTTTCTTTGGTCCGATGTCACCTCTACTAGCCCCCGCCAACGCACCGAGGCCGACGACTGCGATCGTAAGGGGATCCACCGGCAACTCACCGCCCACGCGGTCAAGACACCGTCCATCCATCCCCCGCGAGCGTCGCCAGCCGAGGGCGCCGTCGCCATGCCTAACGGGCCGCCGCCCCAGGTTCAGGTGCCTCCACAATGGCTGGAGTGTTGAGATCTACCACGAGCGACGAGATCCGGCACCGCGCAGCCGACACCAGCGCCCAAGCCCACCGTCGACCGATCCCGCCGCCATCAGGAGCCCGCACGCTGCCGGGACTCCCACACCCATGGATCTGGGCGTCCGAGCACCACCGCGAGGCCGCCGCCTCCGGGATCCGCCACATCGTCAGGAGGGCCGCACCCCACGGATCATGGCACCCGCCCCGCTGTCGCACACACGGGCTTTGCCCGGCGCCGAACATCGGCAGCGGCGGAGGGGAGAAGGGCGCTGGAGGATTACTAGGCGGCGGCGGTGGCTGAGCCCTCCCGAGCCGCCCGCGGAGGAGGCGAGTACAAGAGATTAATGATTAATATTGGTATAACCGAGACATGGTCATCAAACAGTAAAATAAACAAGCAGGTTGAAATAAAATGTGAGAAAAAGAGAATGAAGAAGCATCCGTGAGTGGGAAGTGGAATTAAACAGGATCGATGGTAGTGAAATTATTCCAGTGAAGCAAATGGGTTGACAAGGTGATGAAACAGATAGATATTGGATAGTACTACTAGTACCAGGATTTAGGGGCGGCCACGCTTATTGGATAAGTAATAAACTAAAGGAAAAAATTAAAGCAGCGGGCAGGAGAGAGAAACTACGAAAGCAAATTGAGGCACAAGTGGCCTAAGCGGTGGCGGTGGGGGCGTTGACCATCTGCTCGATGGCCTGCAGAGCCTCGATTGCTTTCCGGAGGTAAAAGACAAGCTCAGAGGAGAAGGCGGCCATGGGGTTGGCAGCGATCTCTTCCTTGACGTCATCGGCGGCGGTGGGCAGCGGCTTGGTGGGGTCCTTGTGGAACTCCTTGGCCTGCTCGAGGTAGGTGTCCATGCGCGGCGTGGCGAAGAGGCGGACGGTGTCCGTGACGTCGCCCCTGTCAGCAAACCGCTGGCGGGCGTGGGAGGTATCCGAGGCGAGCGCGTAGGGGCGGCCCTGCGCTTCGTAGACCTCCTTGGTGGCCATGAACTTGATGAGCTGCACGAGCTCGGCGCGGAGCGAGTCGATCAGCTTCTGGCCGTCGTCCAGCACGACGTCCTCCAGTGCATTCTGCGCGTCTACAAGAATGTAGCGTGCGTCGTCGAGCTTATCGGTGTCCGCCAGGGCCATGGCCTTCCTGATCGCGTCGGCCTGCCGCCGCCGCGCCAGCTCGGCCAGCACCCAACGCGCTTTGCTGCCGGCGACGGTGGCTGGGTTCGGGGTGCGGAAGATCTTGAGGTTCTCGGGGGTTTGGAGACCATGCACAATCGACTGGGCGCTATAGCTGTGCTGGGCCTCGGCCAAGACCGCGTCGTGCCGCGTCGTGTCTTCGGCGCAGCCCGAGAGCGTCATCTTGACGGTGACCTTGCGCGACTCTCCGCTGAAGAGGGTGCCGAAGTTGATGGTGATGACGCCGGCGCTGTCGGTGGTCTTGGTGTAGTCGGTGTCGTCGGGCACCACCATGGCTATCAGGCCGTCCTCTTTCTTGGGTGTCAGGGTGAGCTTCACGTCCTGGGCGACCACGGTGAGGAGGCCACCCAGCATCTGAGAGAAGGGCTTGGTCAGGTTCGACCCGTCCGCCACGGTGCTGAACGTCCCGCCGGGGGATTTCTTGGCGATGTCGCTGAGCACCTAGCAATGGCATGAATTAATTAAGATGTCATCACCACCATCATCATCCCCTTAAAACGTTGGACTAAGCTAGATAAACATAGAGATAGAGCTGTTACCTTATGATCTGAGTTCTTGCCGAGACCGAAAGTGTAGACGCCCGCACTGCCAAGATCCACCTCCGTGGCTTCGTTGGCGGTCTGCAGACCGTCGGACAAGAGGAAGACGTTGGCGCTGCGGGATTTTATGATCCTGCGGCCATCGAAGATTGCCCGCGCAGCCTCGAGGCCACTCTTGATGTTGGTGCCGCCGTAGGCCTCCAGGCCGTCGATGATGGCCTTGAGGCGCTTCTGGGCATCCTCCGTCATGGAGCTCAGCGGACAGTGTCTTTTGGCGCTGTTGTTGCAGGTGACGATGGAGAGGCGGTCCACGGGGGTGAGCTTCATGATCACGAACTGCATCGCCGCCTTCATGCTGTCTAGCTTCTCTGCCGCCATGCTGCCGCTCACATCCAGCACGACCACCAGATCCAGCCCCTCCCTCACGACGGCGCTGGGCGCGGCGTTGAGCTCTACAACCGCCGTCACCTCGTCGGCCTTCAGCGACACGTCGTCCCTGCTGTACGCCGGCTTTTTGATCTTTACCAGCCCCTTGGTGCTCCCTGTATGCATGCATATAATCCATTACCACGCACATATACAATCATTCCTATGAACACTCTCTTGTATGTAACCCAATGACTGTACCTTTATTCAAGGGATCAGGCTTCTCATCGTCGGCGAACATCATACTGAGCGTACGATGGCTAGCTGCAAGAACCGGTTGAGTGCTGGTATGTTTAGCAGCTAGCTTACTCACTGAGCTACCCTGTCTTGGTGCTTCTGCATGCTTAAACTACCTACCTATTTATATAAAAATTTCTAATGCTAGAGGTAGTCTATGCTGGATCTGAAGGGGGCCTTAGTTCACACGACTTAACGCATCTCTAGCAGACCCCTGTATAGCCGCAGTCGCGACCCGCAAAATAACCGTCAAAATACGGGTCGACATGAAAAATCCTGTCCGACCAGACACCGCAAACGCGTCCGATCCGTAATTTTTTTTGCAGGGCGCGGCAAAAGATCCCCCAACCTTTAGATTCATCGGATGGGAGGCCAACCCGAGCTCGGCCCCTATCCGCAGCGAGATTTGGCGCGAGGGACATTTTCGTGCGGCCATTCCCGCTCCCCCACCCCTCCGCCACCATTGCCCCCACCACCGCCCGCTCCGAGGCATCTTCCCTGGCAGTTCTTCGCCGCCATGGATGACTACCTGTCGTCCCCCGTCACTGTCGAGGTCGCGCACGCTCAATCTGTAGGGGAACGTTGCATGGGAAAATAAATAATTCCTACGCACACGCAAGATCTATCCATGGGGATGAGTATCTATGAGAGGGAGAGTGGATCTACGTACCCTTGTAGATCGCTAAGCGGGAAGCGTTAAGAAACGCAGTTGATGTAGTCAAACGTCTTCCCGATCCAAATCGCCGAGCGTCCCGCGATCCAATCACGATTTGTCCCGATCAAATACCGAACGGACGGCACCTCCGCATTCAGCACACGTATAGCTTGATGACGATCTTCGCCTTCTTGATCTAGCAAGAGGGAGCGGAGAGGTAGACGAGTTCTTCGGCAGCGTGACGGCGCTGCGGCGATGGTGGTGGAGTAATCTTAGCA
Source organism: Hordeum marinum (assembly GCA_022496015.1). Lineage (NCBI taxonomy): Eukaryota > Viridiplantae > Streptophyta > Magnoliopsida > Poales > Poaceae > Hordeum > Hordeum marinum. The sequence goes on from CM039678.1 coordinate 476,739,994, forward strand.
GGGCTTCGCCTAAGCACAGCTGAAACTGATCTACAGGAGAAACTACGAACTAGAGGGTAGGGTTGCACGTGGCTGAAAATCTTGTGCCAAAACCCTAAAACCTCTAGTATATATAAGAGGAAGAGAGGAGGAGGCTTTGCCTAAGGGCCAAGCCATCTAGGCTTCGGCCGAAGGGAGGAGAGGAGGAATCCTCCTCCAATACTAGTAGGACTAGGACTCCTTCCTTATTTGGTCTTTTTTGCCTTTTCCCACCTTTCGCTCTTTGGGCTTTTCTTCCCAGCCGCATGCGCCTTGTGTGGGACTTCCACCAGCCCACTAAGGGATGGTATTCACTCACCCACAGCCCATGTAGCCTCTTGGGTCGAAATACCCCTCCCGACGGTCCCCCGGTACACTCCTGGTACACTACCGATGAGTCCGAAACTTTTTCGACAACCAAAACAGGACTTCCTATATATCAATCTTTACCTCCGGACCATTCCAGAGCTCCTCGTGACATCCGGGATCTCATCTAGGACCCCAAACAACCTTCGGTCACCATCATGCACAACTCTATACTACCGAAACGTCACCAAACCTTAAGTGTGCAGACTCTGCGGGTTTGAGAACTATGTAGACATGACCGAGACACCTCTACGGTCAATAACCAATAGCAGGACCTGAATGCCCATATTGGTTCCTACATATTCTACGAAGATCTTTATCGGTTGAACCTCTATGTCAAGGATTCAGTTAATCCCGTATGATGTTCCCTTTGTTCTTCGGTATGTTACTTGCCCGAGATTCGATCGTCGATATCTCCATACCTAGTTCAACCTCGTTACTGGCAAGTCTCTTTACTCGTTCCGTAATACAAGATCCCGTGACTAACACTTAGTCACATCGCTTGCAAGGCTTATTGTGATGTTGTATTACCGAGTGGGCCCTGAGATACCTCTTCGTCACCCGGAGTAACAAATCCCAGTCTTGATCCATGCCAACCCAACAGACACCCTCGGAGATACATGTAGAGCACCTTTATAGTCACCCAGTTACGTTGTGACGTTTGATACACACAAGGCACTCCTCCGATGTTCGTGAGTTGCATGATCTCATGGTCATAGAAACATATACTTGACATGCAGAAAACTGTAGCAATAAACTGACACGATCATATGCTACGTTTATAGTTTGGGTCTTGTCCATCCCATCATTCTCCTAATGATGTGATCCCGTTAACAAATGACATCTCATATCAATGGATAGGAAACTTTAACCATTTTTGATCAACGAGCTAGTTCACTAGAGGCATACTAGGGACAACGTGTTGTCTATTTATCCACACATGTAATGTGTTTCCAACCAATACAATTATAGCATGGATAATAAACAATTGTCATGAACAAGGAAATATAATAACAAACACTTTATTTATTGCCTTTAGGACATATTTCCAACACAATCCCCTTCGACGAATCTCGTCGCCGGCCATGTTGGCCCCGCCGTCGCCCAAGGCACCACTGCGCCTGCCCGCAAGCGGTAGGGCAAAGTGGTCGTGTAGGGTGGGAATACGGTTGGCCCCGTCGGGAAGGCCAGCGCTCCAGGCGCAAACGCCGTTGCGCGATCCCGGCTAGCGACGGAGAAGGCGGCAAGGTCTCGGGCGTAAAGCGAAAGAGGAATCCGGCTACAAAGAGGCCGGCTCCTTCATCCACTCCCTCCGCCCCGGCAAGAGGTTCACCGACGATGCCGTTCAACAGCGCTGCTTCCATCGCTAGCGAGGTGTTTGACGAAATTGTCGGAAGGTATGCCTCTTTGGTTCCTTCAATTTTCTTTGCTTCTCGCCATTTTGGTAGCTCGTACTTGTTGTCGCTCACTATTGCAGTGGTTCGAACAATGCCACTGTCGAGTTCGTGAACTTGTTGGACATTAATGCCGTTGACATCGATCAAGCACCTTTCGCTGCATTCGATTACAATGAAACAGAGTGCGACGTGGATGATCACAATGGTGAAGAAGAATTGGAGGAGATAGATGAGGGGTCGTATGAGCAAGTGCAAGCGAAAAAAAGCCAAAGATCGAAGAACTACACGATCTTGGAAGATCAAATCTTCATCAAGGCTTGGAGTGCGGTTTCTCTTGATGCTTGCACAGGTACGTCTCAAACCGCCAAGATGGTGCCGGACGTGGTCGTCACTTTTGCAAGACCTCCTTCTGCGTTTGTCCAATAAAACTAAGCTTTTATTTGCGTGTGAACTGTTTCTATTGTTTGAATTTGAACTCATTTATCGGAATCGATGTCAAATTCGATAACTGGGCGTCTTCGGTTTGCGGGTCGACGCGGCGGTGCCCGAGCAGACCACGCGTAGCCGACCCGTAAAAGAGCATATTCACCGAATATACTTTTCTACGGGTCCGTTTTGCGGGGTCTGAATCTGACATCGCCCGTACCGACCTGCATATACCCTTTTCCGCGAACTGCAAAAGCCTTATGCGGGTCGGCGTTTTACGAGATCTGCTAGAGTTGCTCTTAGAGACTGATCTGCATATGCATTTTTATTACTCCCATCCATCTTATTTACTCCCCATGTTAGGTTTGTCTAAATTCAAACTTTATATACCTTCACAAGTTTGCAGAAAAATATATTAACATATAAACCATCAAATCTCCCCATATGCTAACAAAGTTTCAAGTATTTCCCCAAAAAAATCGTATGATATTGTCCACATTAGGGAATTTTTAATTTATAGTCAAAGTTATCACTTGGTTATCGTGTCTTTTTATTAAATAGTATGTGATTCAAAATTAAGATTGTCATGTATCATCTATTCTTAAATAGCTACAACCCATTACCTAATTTTCTCTCCAAGCAACAATGTCACATCATCAAGTCATACATATAGTCGTTAAGTTACCTTTTTCATTAATTTCTTCGTGCAAAACATACCCTCCCGCATGAATTTTTTCTAGGTAATAAGTCTTGTAAAATATTTTTATATTTTTTTTGCATTAACATTAATTTTCTACCAATTATCCATACTTACCTTTTTCATTAATTTCTTCATGCAAAACATACCCTCACACATGCATTTTTTTCTAGTGAATAAGTCATGTAAAATATTTTTATTTTTTTGCATTAAAATTAATTTTCTACCAATTATACATATACTTTTTGACTAGTTTCCCGCCGCAACGTGCGGCGTATTGTCTAGTTTTAAAACAAGTGGAGTAAATGAGCTCGACGAATGAATTTATGGAAATGGTAAAACAAACAACCTGACTAATTATTGGTGGTCAGGGAGAATTTCGATTCATTTCAGATGTGCTTACTCCTAATAACAAACACGTCTCGATCTTATGGAGTAAACATGGAGGTGCGTGAAAAACAGTCTCACTCTTACCGCTAGGCCACATAACCATTAGTTTCTATTATTTTGTGATTAGAATATCTAGCAAAGAACCATGATTTTATATCTCGTGCATTTTTAATAAACTAAGAAGATCATGCCCTCACAAATTTTAAAATTGCTTACAAAATTGTACTAAATCAATGACAATTACCACGAATTGGATGGAATATCAAATAAAGACAGATGTGGCGTAAACCTGGGCATGGGCAGCCCAGCCCGGCGACCCGGCCCTTAAAACCTGGGCCGGGCCAGGCCAGGCTTTATGTTCGGGCTGGGATCGGGCTTCAAATGTAGGCCTGGTAGCCATTTCGGGCCGGGCTCGGGCTTTGGAAAATAGCGACTTTACATGAAGGCCTGGTTCGGCCCGAAATTCATCTTAATAGTCCATTCATGTCAGGCTCAGGCCTGAAAAACTGAATTTTTGGTCGGGCTCGGGCTTGGGAATTTCACTTCGGGCTTTCTAAAGCCCAGCCCGACCCTTGAAAGCCCAAGTTTAATGTGGCGACAACTTAGATGCTGCATTTGATGGTGAACTTATGATGCAGATCCCTGTCCAGGGCGGGGTTCAGTTTTATATCTCTACCCCCTCTATATTTATTTAGTTTGCATACTAGTTTTGATTGAAGTCAAACTTTATAAAGTTTGACCAAGTTTATAGGAAACAATAATGAACAATTTAGTAATAAATTTATATGATATGAACATATATGCAATAATGAATTCAATATAAAGTTTATATGTTAACGTATAGATTTGATGGTTTATATTAAAGTTTATATATAAAGTTTGAAGCCCGAGCCCGGCCCGAACATAAAGCCTGGCCTGGCCCGGCCCGGGTTTTTCAGGCCGGGCTCGGGCCGGGTCGCCGGGCTGGACTGCCCATTCCCAGGTTTACGCCACATCGGTCTTTATTTGATATTCCCTCCAATTCGTGGTAATTGTCGTTGATTTAGTACAATTTTGTAAGCTATTTTAAAATTTGTGAGGGCACGGTCTTCTTAGTTTATTAAAAATGCACGAGATATAAAATCATGGTTCTTTGCTAGATATTCTAATCACAAAATAATAGAAACTAATGGTTATGTGGCCTAGCGGTAAGAGTGAGACTGTTTTTCACGCACCTCCATGTTTACTGCATAGGATTGAGACGTGTTTGTTATTAGGAGTAAGCACATCTGAAATGAATCGAAATTCTCCCTGACCACCAATAATTAGTCAGGTTGTTTGTTTTACCATTTCCATACATTTATTCGTCGAGCTCATTTACTCCACTTTTTGAAAACTAGACAATCCGCCGCACGTTGCGGCGGGAAACTAGTCAAAAAAGTATATGTATAATTGGTAGAAAATTAATTTTAATGCAAAAAAATAAAAAAAAATTACATGACTTATTAACTAGAAAAAAATGCATGTGTGAGGGTATGTTTTGCATGAAGAAATTAATGAAAAAGGTAAGTATGGATAATTGGTAGAAAATTAATGTTAATGCAAAAAACAAATATAAAAATATTTTACAAGACTTATTACCTAGAAAAAAATTCATGCGGGAGGGTATGTTTTGCACGAAGAAATTAATGAAAAAGGTAACTTACGACTATATGCATGACTTGGTGATGTGGCATTGTGGCTTGGAGAGAAAATTAGGTAATGGATTGTAGCTATTTAAGAATAGAAGATACATGACAATCTTAATTTTGAATCACATACTATTTAATAAAAAGACACGATAACCAAGTGACAACTTTGACTATAATTTTGTATACGAATATGCTAACAAAGTTTCAAGTATTTCCCAAGACAAATCGCATGATATTGTCCACATTAGGGAATTTTTAATTTATCTATTTATTTTTGAATTGGAGTTTGTATAATCTGTATATCTATATTTACTCACTTTCTCCAAGATATTCCACACATTTAAAATTCAGTCATCTTTCTATCACCCTGGCATGAATTTTGTCATGTAACATGACTATATATAGTGGCCAGGGACAAGCTTGTCAAAATTGCGACTCAAGTGTTAGAATCTTACGACCTTACGATCCAAGCTAGACGCCCTGATTCTACGATTCTGTTAATAGAATTTAAATTTATATGATCCTGGTGGTTATGATTCTATGACTCACGATCCTACCAACGGATCTCCAATCCAGTTCAGAATCGGGATTCTGGCAACTTTGGCTAGAGATGGTATAGTTCTCACAAATAATGTCTAGTTACGGATTTTTATTGTCTGTCATCATCCACGTAATTATTTCAAATCCAGTGGCACGACGAATATCTGATCTATAATTGGTTATCACTAAGATTAGGTTACTCCGTTTGATCTTACCGACACCAATTTGAACTTGAATGTTTACGCAATTTTTTCAAGTTTTATAATTTTTGGTCTTCCAAAAAGTAGATCTACCATTTTAACAATCACAATATCAAAATTTCTAGCACACATTGCTATATTTCTTTTATTGCATTTTCTCTTGGATATTCATTTGTGACATGTCTAGTTGCATCTGGAAGATCTATAGCCGTGGTATGTGTAATGACACTTATGAAGATCTCTCTAGTAAAAAGAATGACTGCTAGTTTTTAGTTTTTGGTCACCTATGTGAATTTTTTCAGTAGTATTGTCCTCTTAACACGTTATGATAGTAAAACAAATCCAGCTTATATTAACTCTATGTGCTTTCATCATATAGTTTGAAATAACATAGGTATGTTCGTGTGCTTTGCGCAACTATTTCATTTACTTCACTCCTTATCCCATATGATTTGGTAAATTTTATAAGTACACGAAATTTTTAATTACATTTTTTAGTTGCTCCAGTTACTTTTTAAGGGATACATTTTAGTAAATAATTTAAGTTTATCATATCATTTACGTTTTGCATGTATTTATGAATGTGGTCGTCATTTTCTTATTTCTATATACTTATTCATGTGTACGCATATATGATTTCCACAAATTAGTTTATAATTTATAGCTTGCTATTGCCTTTTTTTTTGCAACATATGTGTAGTTAAAAATTATGAAGATTCTCTTATTTTAGACAAATGCTCAATGGATGGATGTCCTGGCTTTTAAAATTTTGTTGGATGTTCAGTTATATCTGATTTTTTCAATCGTATTGTCCTTTTAACACGGTAGATAGTTTCAGACTTTCCTAGATTATGGTAAATCTACCTGATAATTTTTCACTACATGAATATGATTATGTCTTCCCCACATGGTTTGAAACAACATATGTACCTTCTTGCGCCTTGTGTGTGGGTGTGGGTGTGTGTGTGTGTGGGGGGGGGGGGGGGAATTAACCTAATCTTACTAACACCAACTTGAACATAAATGTTTAGGCAATGTTTTGAAGCTTTATAAGTTGTGGACTACTAAAAGTAAGTCGGAAATAATTTGCTACCCATGATGGTAGCTGAACCAAAGTCTGTAGCTACCACCGTGCCTAGGAAATTGCCTCGAATAATTTGCTACCCCATGGTGGTAGCTACACATGGCCCCAGATTTTATCTCTAATTAATTCGATAAATGATTTTGGACAATAAAAATAACTCTATAACAAAAAATATCGTGATTTTGGACCAGCCAGAGGCAAGCAAACATGCAATTATGCCAAAAAGGCAAGCATAAATATTGAGAGAAGTGAGAAAATAAAAAGATACTCATGTTAAAAAGCTAACAAAAAGACAAAGACATGTGTGAAAAAATCATTTCTATACAGCAAAAGTGCACTAGTGTTAATGCCATTGAAACCCGACATCTCATATATGAAATACCAAAGGGTGTGTAGCTATCACCATGCATAGGAGATCACCTCTCATTATCATATATACTCGACGCTGATTTGGTTTATTTATTGGTAGATCATGTGATAGTTACAATTACACATTTAATTATTTTATCTTGTTATAAAATCTGAATGAAAGGATAGCAGCAATACGTTTCACGACAAAGTGTTGTCTGTGCAAGACAATTTGCTTGATTAATTCTAAATTAATAAGCGATATATCTTGTAGGTTTTGTTTGATCCTACACTTCAAGAAAAACATACTTATGATAGGTGCTTACGTGTTCGAACAGCTGAAGCACCAGCCCAAATTAATTTCAGATGAAAGGGACACTTATCTCTTAATATGATTGTAGATCAACTGCTAGTTATAAATGTCACATAACTTTTCTCCAAATAAATTTGCATCTACTGATGTTAGAAGATTGGTTAGTTCCTCCATGTGCAAAGGTGATGTAACTTCAAGTGATTGTATAAATGTATAGTAGCTAGGCTCCTTGTCCTAATTCTTGTTATTTGTCATGCTATTTAGATAAGGGCCGCGCGTTGCTTTCTAGCAAATATGGATTTATACTATCGTTCCACAATAATAATTACACATAGGGTACCATGCTTTGTTCACATATGGAACTTAGCGAAAGAACAGATGCACGTTCTTCTATTTTGTTGGAGATTTAGGATAAAAAAAGTCAATCCCGAGTGCTGCTTCCAGCCGGGATACTTTGCCGAATAGGCTAAACAACCTGAAGCAAGTTTTTTCCCCCTAAAATAGGCAGTGTACCAAGTTCCTCTGGTTTGTATTTGCTATTCATGCAAATTGTGTGGTGAAATCTAGCTGTACTGATGCTTTGATTGAAATATGTATTATTGTGTGACTTGGATTATGTGTGATAGAAATCGTTTGGTATGTTATTAGAATATTGTCGGTTGTGAATTATGTATAAAATTGGCACTATTAAGTGAACTGGAATGAGCTAAATTAGCTAGACCAGAAAGGAAATTTGTGTACAACAAGAGTTGAGAGTACCATGAAAACTGGAAAAAATAGGCCTACAAAAAAGCATGGGCCAAATGTTGATACGACCCATAGATAAGTGTGCTTGTGAAGTCATAAGAACTTGCCACGTTCGAACCTACATGGCTTCCTTGTGATCATGACTGCCATGTCAATGTTCCACGTGGAGGATGCCATGTCTACTCATCCACGTTGGATCCTACGTCGTTTAGTCACGTGGATACTGACGAAAACATTGGTCATAGATTGTATGACCAGAATTTTGGTTGTATATATCTACGACCAAAATAATCAAAACGATCATGTTTGTTCGTTTTTAATGGTCAACTGTTGACCTTCTGATTGTTTTCATAATAAGGTGATAAATCGGAAACAATGATGATTGAGTGACCGAAATGGCAAGTCATTATTGAGTGAATTTCTAATAGTGATTTGTAATCGGTTTACACTAATACCATGCCCAAACGAAATGTACGAAATGCAAAACTCTGCTCACGCCACAGTTAGCCGCCCAGGCTGCCTGAGGCTGTCTCCGCAGCTGATAGACGGGTGTACACAGAAAACATACATGCAAACAGACATCTATGTATGATCTCTCTCTCTATATATACATGCAAACAGACATTTATGTATGATCTCTCTCTATATATATATGAAAAATACATCCTACGATATATAGGGTGGGTCTATTCTACAACTGATTGTAGAATAATATATTCTACAATACGCAAGTCCCTATATAAGGTAGTGTTTGAACCGGAGACCGACCTGACCAGGCAACACCTGCCCGGATCCCGAAACAGATCCCCCGATCCCGCCGCCACCCCCAACCTGGTCCAGATCCCATCACCGATCCCGCCGCGCGCACCTCCCTCCCTCGGCAAGCAATCACACCCCCGCCGCGCGCACCTCCCTCCTCGGCAAGCCATCCCACCCCTGCCGCGCGCACACTCCCTCCCAGGCGAGCCATCCCACCCCCGCCGCACGCACACTCCTTCCCAGGCGAGCCATCCCACCCCCGCCGCGCACCTCTCCCTCCCCGACAAGCCATCCCACCCCGGTGCGGACCTCTCCCTCCCCGGTTAACCACCTTCTTCCCCCGGTGAGGCTGCCCCTGGTTCCCCTCCGTCGGCGAGGACAGAGCAGCAAGCGACGCGAGATCGACGAGATCTCGACCGGCGGCGACGCCCTAGTTAACCACCTTCTACGGGTGCGGGGTTATTACAGGTTCCAACGTCGAGCACAAGCACGAGCTCCTTCTCCATCGAGAGGTGCCAGGTAAAAATGTACTTCTCTTCATCATGGCATTCTGTGGCATTCTTTTTACTCCGGCAGGCGGCAAGCAGATTGAATGAAATTTTGACCTGCTGAGTGGAGAATTACGGGAAGTACAAAGGTAGCAGTAATGGGAAATACATACAATATTTAGGTAGAAGTACAGAGCAGTATAGCATGCGAGCGAGGAAGTACCTGCTGAAAATTATTCCTGCTAGGGAGGCAGTACCATAGTTACACTGAGAGAAGTACTGAGTAGTTTGAAGTAGCAGTACAGGGTGTCGTTTATGCTAATTTGGTACTCATCTTTTGCAACTGCTACTTGGAGCTGTGGAATTAGCAAAGGAAGTGCAAAAAAGATTCTATGTAGCGAAGAGTAGCAGTACAAATTTTGAAGCAGCAGTGCAGAGCAACACAGAAAATCACTACAGGTGAAAACTATAAATATCGATTTCGAGAAACTTCCTTGTGTCAATTTAGATGAGCTCTGACAATTAGTTTGTCGTTTTGTCGTTTAGTGCGAGACATCATGCCACCCCGTGCAGCAAAAGTGCCTACTTGGTCAAGAAAAATTGCCAATGAAATGAAGAATACCAGAACGTCTCCAAGATTTAAGCAAAGTTTGACTCATTTACCAAATCGAGCAGATGACTCAACTGCAATTGCACATGTTGTTACACATGAAAACGTTGATCCCTATGCTGGAACTGAGGTGAGGTCCTCAATCAAAAGAAAAATGTTTACAACTCATTGCTATATATCGTTAGTAATTGCGATTCTGTTACAATAGATGTACTACAATACTACATTTAATACATTTGGATTTTGGATTCTGAATACCTATTACATTTTTTAAAGAAGTACAACAATATCTGTGAGAAGAAGTACAAATTTATAAATCTTGTTTTGTGTCACTATATTCATGCTCATAGTTATCAAAAAAAGAAGTATAGGTTTTGATTTCAAAGAAGTACATCTAAGGTACAGAAGCAGTACAGCCATGAGAAAATCTGACAATTCCTTATCAATTTTCTGACCACTTTCAGGGTGATGATTATGGTTTGCCATTGGATGCTACTCCCTCCGTTCCGAATTATAAGTCGCTGGGGAATATCTTCCGACCAGGTGAAAATAGGTAAACGAACCTTTATGCCCCTAGTTCAAATTCTAAATCAGTCTGTCTTCTTCCGCAGCGTCTTCCGCCTTGCCTCCTCTCCCGCCCTCCACCTCCACCTCCGGCCCCGCCCTCCACCTCTGGCCCCACCCTCCACCTCCACCTCCGGACCCGCCCTCCACCTCCGCCCTCACCTCCGGCTGCACCCTGATCTAGGCGCCTCCACCTCCAAGACTGCACCCAGGTCCAAGCGCATCCACTTCCAGGCCCAGGTGCTCCTCCTCTCCCGCGTTCAGGAGCTCGGGCGCACGTCCAGGTCCAGGCGCTCCTCCTCTCCACCTCGCTCAGGCGCTCCTCCACTCCACCTCCAGGCCCTGTCCTAGAGCCGATGCTGGTGGTGGTGTTGCTGCACACCCAGGTGGACGCTATTCCTGGAGCTGTTGCCGAGGTCGCCTGCTACCCAGGTTCATCGCATCAACCTGAATTTAGCAAATACTCCATCATATTTGACAATAATGTGAACAAGTTATTTGACAATAATGTGTTGCCCCTTTTGCTTTCTTTCTTTCAAGCTGTGTAGGTGTGCCATACATCTACAAAGATCAGTATTCTGATGCATGATGGAGTACAATTTGACTTGCATGATGCTTTTCATACAAGATCATCATCTTAATCAGAGTAATCTAATGATCACAAAATGAGACTTGCATCAATTGATCATAGTAATCAGAGCATTTCACGAAAATGTGAAAACCTGATCATTTTGTAGGAAGATTAGTAGGTCCAATACCATACCTGATCATTTTGTGATACAATATCCTTATACCCCCAGCCGTCCTCGGAGCACCATTTGGTGCATGCAGTTTCCTTTGTTGCTGACTGAGTGTTCTTGTCATGCCCAGGTCACAGATCCAGCGATTGGGAGGCCTCCTTATCCTGGGCCTGCTCCTCCATGTTACTCTGAGCATGCTCACGACAATGGGTCAATGACAACAGTAATTTGACAACAACAACAACAACAGGTTAATACCAATACCAACAACAATTCCTTCTCCTATAGCAACAGCAATTCCAAGGCTCTAAGTCTGCAATTTGACTGCTCTAAGTTGAAAATATGACAGAAGTAGAAACAACAATTTGACTGCTCTAAGGTTGAAATGTGACAGCAGTAGCAACAACAATTTGACAGGAGTAGAACAAGCATCAGCAATTTGATAGAAGAAGCAACAGTTTCACGGCAGCAATTACACATGGACTTTGATCTAAATTGTACTCCACCCGAGGAGGAGGACATACCTGGAGGAGGCCATGTGGTTCAAGATGGTGATTTCAACATGGAAGAAGAGGGCATTGATCTTGGTCCAGAAGCAGGTGATGAGTACTCTAGGGACTTGTTTCAAACAGTTTCAAACATCTTGTGTATTCTACTGCACAAGAAGGAGTACATCATGGAGTAGGCTAACATGTTTTTGTTGTAAATAGATTTGTCATTTTATCCTTCCATCATTTCATTTCATCATTTGTTTGTTGTATTCTTTTATGCAGGTGTTGAGAAAGCAGTTCAAAAAAGATATAGCCTTGATGACAAGCAGAAATATGTTGTTTATGTTGCATTGCATGCGTTGTGTATGAGTAGAGGGGGAAACTTAACAGAGATGATAGGAAAAATGTTGCTGACTTTTTCGGAGTAGGTGTATGGAATATTAAAAGAATTTGGAAGAAAGCAATGAGGCAGATTGCACAAGGTTTGGAGGTTGATGATTCCAGTCAAACAAAAGGAAAATGTGGAAGAAAGGCAAAGGACATCAACCTAGACCAAATCCCTACAATCCCTCTAAACAGAAGGTCTACAATCAGGTCACTTTCTTGGCAACTCGGATGCAGCCCCGCCACACTCCATAGGAAGTTCATGTTGAATTTGATAAAGAGGCATTCAAAATGTGTGAAGCCAATTCTAAAGGAAAAGAACAAGAAGGATAGAATGGATTTTTGCTTGTCAATGCTCGATAAGACAACAATAGAAACTGGAAGGCCTAAATTCAAGACCATCCATAACATTGTGCATATTGACGAAAAATGGTTCCACATGACCAACAAAAACAAGAACTATTATCTGCTAGATGAGGAGGAAGATCCTACAAGAACTTTACAAAGCTGCAGTAGTATAGGAAAGGTCATGTTCTTAACTGCCATTGCGAGGCCAAGGTGGGACAGTGAAGGAAATGTGACGTTCTCTGGCAAAATTGGAATTTGTCCGTTTGTGAAAGAACTTCCCGCTCAAAGGAGAAGCGACAATAGGCCTAGAGGAACAATGGAGACAAAGTCCATAAAGGTTAACAGGCAAGTGATGAGAGAGTTCATGATAGATAATCTACTACCAGCAATACAATCTGCTTGGCCTGAGAATGATGCTGGGCAAACTATCTTCATACAGGAGGACAATGCAAAGCCGCATATCTTGCCTAATGACCCGGAATTCGTAGCAGCCATCGAAAGCACAGGACTCGACATCAAACTAATTCAGCAGCCTGCCAACAACCCTGATTTGAATGGACTTGACCTTGGATTCTTCAGTTCGTTGCAATCTCTGACAGATTGTCTAAGCCTGAGAACCCTTCAAGACCTTATTAAGGGTGTGTTGGAAGAATTTGAGAAGTATGAGGTTTACAAGCTGAACAGAGTTTTCTTATCCCTATAGGCTTGCATGATTGAAATTTTGAACCATGCAGGTGGCAATGGCTATAAAATACCACATGTGAACAAGGAAGGACCTGAGATTCGTCGGTTGCTACCGCCAAGACTTACATGCCCTCAAGAGGTTTACGCAAATTCTCTACACAATCTACAACTAATGGAGAGAGTTCACTGATGGATGCTTGTGATGAGGCTAGAGATGCTTGTGTTGGATGCTTGTGATGAGGCTAGAGATGCTTGTGATGTATGCTTGTGATGAGGCTAGAGATACTTGTGATGTATGCTTGTGATGAGGCTAGAGATGCTTGTGATGAGGTTAGAGATACTTGTGATTTATGCTTGTGATGAGGCTAGAGATGCTTGCGATGAGGCTAGAGATACTTGTGATGTATGCTTGTGATGACGCTAGAGATACTTGTGGTTTCAATTATGGGAAAAGTTTCAATTATGGTTTTAGTTAAAGTTTCAGTTAAGGGAACGTTTCATTTGGTGTCATTTGGTTTCATTTTGGCCTTCATTTTAGTTAAATTCAGTTAAGGAAAAGTTTCATTTCGTGTCATTAAGGAAAAGAACAAGGAAGAGAAAGAGAAGATGGAAGAAGAGGACACAGGAGGAGGAGTAGACTACAGTAGCTCTCCTCTTCTTTCAAGTCCTAACTTAAAAGCAGCAACCATCATCAGTACTCCAAGTAAATCTGGATCTGCAGCAACCATAATGGTCCTACCTTTATTCATACTCCTACACTAAATCTGGAGTACTACACTAAATCTTGATTACTCCGGAAACTTACTGCTTGCACTACTACTTGTATGATCAGTTTACTTAAATCCATTTGTATGATCATTTACAGAGAAGAGAATGTATTATCACAATCTTTCAGAACCATTATCACAAGCTAATGAAGTAGTGAAAGCTCAACAAATTGGATTTTAATAGCAAAGGGCACTTGATAACACTGAAATTAACAATTTGCAGTCAGAAGAAGATAAGAAACATGCTCAGATTTAATTGTACTGAAGCTACTATTTTGGGGGTTAATTGTACTGAAGCTACAGGTTGCAAGCAGTAATGCTTGCAAGTCCTACAGTATGTTGTAGCTGAAGTGAGTACTCCAAATTAACAAAAAAATGTTTCAGATAATTTTAATTAACACAAATGTTTTCAGATAATTTTAATTAACAAAAACGTTGGGAAAGCATGAACCAATATTTAACCTCACACGTTTGGCTACAACATGAGGCAACTCCAACAAGATGAGCCGCTCCAAGAGCGGGGCGTCCACCATGGCGATTTCGTGCACCTTGGACAGCCAAAGGACCATCGTGTAGCTGAGGTTGCATTCACAGAAATCCATTTAACCATCCATCTGCCATGGTTGTCTCCTGCAACTGGAAACCCCATCCATGTTAGAGCCAAAACCAAAACCAAGACCAAGAAAACTTTAGAGCTGTGGACTGACTATTGAAAATGGAACATGGAGTAATGAACAGCAGAGGAGGCTGAATGAGTACCTCTGGGGCCTTATTCTTCCTACAACAGAGGAGGAGGACGGCACGGGCACCATGGATATGGCCGCCGGCTCCACTCCTCCCGCTTGGGCTCCAGCTCCACCCGCTCGGGCTCTGGGCCGCCGTCTTCACGCCCGTGCCGGCGCCGCTCCACAAGCAGATCAAGTGTCGGGACGCTCAGATCTAGCGCCCCAGCTCCTCCTCTGCACACCCAACATCAATAGGTCCAGCTCCTCCTCCGCACGCCCAGCAGAAGCTCCAGCTCCAGCTTCACGCCAAGCAGCGCGTCGTCGGCGATAAAAATGGCAGATTTTTGTACTCCTCCTCTGCTGTAGGAATCAGATTAGCGGTGGAGGCATGCATCAGGGTGGTGGGGAGCGGTAAGCTAGGCGGCGGTGCAGAGCAAGATGCCGTCGAGAGGGAGATATAGGGTGCATCGACAGGGAGAGGGCGCATCGACGGGGAGACGGCGTCGCGCGAGAGGAGAGAGGTGAGTGGTGCGGAGCGTCACGCGATAGAGAGGGGAATGTGTCGGTACGGAGGGTAGAATGGGAAACTCAGGAAATATCGTAGCCTAGAAAAATTTGTTCTACAAATCGTTAAACGACCTATATTTCGGTACGGAGGGAGTACTCCACTTGTCACGAATGCAGTGCCTCTGCGGTGCATAATGGAAGATCCGCCAAATTTTTATGACACTGGATATTCACCTGATCCTAGCGGCATGGAGCCGTCGCCGCAACCTCCGAGAAGTTTCGTTTTCTCTGGATCATCAATATTGTCGAAAGCTAGCCATACAAGTAAATGTGTTGGGCCACAAGTGCCACCACGTATTGAACGTATTGTGCATCAGGTTTCAGGCATGGAGCGTAGCCGAACAAAAATTCCTGAGATTGGGGCTTTACATCCACCATATGTGGATGTGGATTCTGCGCATGCTGATACAAGTACGCTCAACATGCATAAAGTACCCGTGTCTTGCCACACAGCTGGAAACACCACAAATCACCGCCCTAAATTGTTCCTGGAGTAGCAGGTTTGCATCCTCCGAGTCGTAAGCAGCCAGGTGTGGGTGATCAAATGCTGCCTCCACGTCCACCTTCATCGACTTCAAAGCAGAAACCAGTGCGCAACAATACGTCAAAGAAATTGCCGGTGCACCCGAAACATGACCCGCTGCTGCACAAATCAGTGGTTACGCCTCCTTGTCCGATACAACCTGACGACTGCATAACTCCAGAGGAGAATCGAAAGTATATCCATGTGAGTATAATAAACAGATGTTATTACTACATTTTCATAGTCCAACTACCTCTTGTTTAGAAAGCAGTACAAATGTAGTTGGACAACAGTATCTTTTTACTTGTATATGTAGTAACTCATATAAAATGAAAAACAGTACTATGAACAAGTAATAAATGATTGCATCTGTACAGTTTTTTTTGTCTAATAAGGATCATTAAAACCACACATAGTGCGGGAACACACCCAAATGGCTGTTCCAACTATCTGCCCAGTGTTGTATTGGCACACGATCGACACGTTTGTCACACCGGCACTGTGCAGTTGATTGGAACAAAAAAACATTTTTATGCTGGTTTTCTTCACATGAAGATGTCATAAAGCAGTACAAGAATATTGTTACATGACAGTACAACAAAGTCCTTTCATAGCAGTACAAGTATGTGTGTTTGTTTTGTATGGAACTCACTTCTTAGACATCTTTATGTACATTTTGGATTTATTTTGCAGAAATCTGACCTCCTAGATTACCTTATACCAAATATGGGGATGGTGTTTAAGGACTTCAATGCAGGCAAAGTGTTCTACAATAGATACGCCAGGCATGCTGGCTTCGGAACAAGAATTGGACAGAAGAGTGGTTTCAATAGATACCTGTACTGCACACGTGAAGGGAAGCACGCGAGCTCTGTTTCTTAATCTGAGCGTCAGCGGGACAAGACGACAAAGCGATGTGGATGCAAGGCGAAGATGTGATTAAAAGGGAACGAACACGATGATACAGTAGTCATTGTCAACATCAATTTTGAGCACAACCACCAACTAATATAGAGCCCTACCATGCTTGCGTTTCTTCATTTCCACAAGTCATTTGACCCCACTATTGGATTATGTTAAGTTCCTCCAGTTCCAGAATGTTCAACACCATACCATTATGTCTATCCTATATGGATCCTTCGGTGGTGGTCAGTTCTTGGCGTTGCACGGCCGCGATTTAATCAACAGGTAACAACAAAAATGATATACACTATCTTTTCAGCTTGTGATTTCATGACCATTAAAAAAGCTTCGAAAAGAACATGCTACTGAACAGTGTACAACCTTTTGTGTTATTGAAATATGCAGGAAGCTGCTTAACTCTAAGGAAGATATCACCGATGACGTCAAGAAGCTGTTGGGTTTCTTTGCTGAGATGAAAGCAGTAAATAATGAATTCTTCTTCGACATCCAGATTGATGAGTTCGGTCGCATAAAGAACATCTTCTGGGCTAATGCAAGCTATAGGGCGCGTACCAAGATTTTGGTGATGCGATGACATTTGACACCAGTTATAGGACAAATCAGTACCTCATGCCTTTGAGAGTATTTGTAGGAGTAAACAATCATCTCCAGTCATCAATATTCGTGTGTGCCCTTGTAAGGGATGAATGTGAAGAATCTTTTGCTTGGCTATTCAGAACCTTCTTGGCATGCAACAATGGGAAGCAACCTACAATAATTTTAACAGGTATAACACATTCCAATTTATATAGATCGTGAACATATAGACTGACATTGTAGTTAGTTTACCTAAAAGCAATTTTTTTATGAAAGAACTATGCAAGTAATTCAGAAGTTTTTAATTTGAAAATACCAAAAGTTCAGGGACATTATGCAAAAAGAAGTTCTAATTTTACTATACAAGCAACACAAACATTATATTATCAGAAGTTCTAAATTTATAATCCTAACCATGCCCCTTTTATTTTCTAATTAGAGAAGTGCCCTTCGATGACCCCTGCGATAAAAAAAGTTTTCACCAGATCCCTACACAAGTTTTGCCGATGGCATATAACAAACAAGTACGCCTCGCATATTTCATATAACAAACAAGTTGCACGACACTTTGAAGGCTGAGTTTGAGGCAATCATAAATTGGCCCCTGATGCCAACTGAATTTGAGGCAGCTTGGCACCAGCTAGTTGATAAATACAAGCTTCATGATGATCACATGATTCTGCACACGTGGGCAGACAAAAAGGAATGGATATCGGCTTACTTCAAAGAAGTTTTCTCTGCAAGGATGACTTCGACTCAACGAAGCGAAAGTATGAACTATATACTCAAGAAAGGATTTGTCAAACAGGACCAAAACATGCACCGATTTGCTGAGCAAGTAAACAACTGCACCAATTTTCAAGGAGGCAAGTTGAAAATGCACAGACATTGGTATCATGGTAAGCTATCAATTCAAATTTCTTTTGTCTTTGTAAAAAGAAGTGGTAGATTACAGTTTTTGGGGAAGTACATAAATAATACAGGGGAGAAATACAGGTTTTACTGTTTACAGAAGTGCAACAACTTCTTGCACTTGATATTTCCATACAACCATACTGAGACACTTGCTTAAACATTTTTCATACAGAACCAAACACAATAACTCATTACGGTTTTGTGAAGCGGTTCAGTGAGCACTAAACAAAAGCCGTATTCACCGAGTTCAAGAGAAAACTTAAAAATAGCACACTCTTCCGCATAAAAACAAGCCAGGATCCTACAGTTGACAAACATAATTATCTTGTGACCTATCATGAGCCAACGGATACGTTCTCATGGTCAAACCATGATTCAAAGTTGTTGCGAACACTGAGACCGAGGAATACAACTGCGAGTGCAAGTTGTTTGAGCATACAGGTAAATATAGACAGAGAACATAAATAATTTTTACACGTCCAATTCCAAAATAAAAAAATGTTAATTTACTATTTATGGTTTTTTCATGATGAAAACTAATTGATTTTTCATGCACAAAAACTACCTGCTCCTAGGTCTGTTATGCGTGCACATAATTGCAATGCTCGAGCACCTGAGAGTGAAGAGTGTGCCAGATATCTACATCCTAAAGAGGTACACTACGAGAGCAAAGGCAAGGGAAACATTTGACAGGAGAGACTACAAGACTGAATCATTTGACGGGTCTTCGTTCCTGCATCAACAAAATGAACTTCTCCAAATAGCTTTGAAAGTTGTGAGAACAGGAGGCAAGTTAGACGACCAGCACGTAACAGCAAAAGCTGGCCTCCTAGAAGTGTTAAACAGGGTTGAAGCAGTGGGTTCATCAACATCAGCTAATGATGATGATTATGATGATGATGCATGCACACCACCAGATATAAACCAGTTTGTGCCTGACTTATCAACAAAGATGCCGAGAACATCGCATGACGATGATGACATGCCTAGTACTAGATGCAATGCTCAATCCGTAACTAAGGCTATCTTACCTCCACCAATATCAAAAACTAAGGGCAGCAGGTATAAGAACACAGCTGAATCGAGGCCATCGGTGGCTGGAAAGAAAATGAAGCTGGAAGAAGCAGTCCTAAAAACAGATGAGAAAACTAAAACAGGAAAGAGGAAATGTGGTATGTGCGGCGAGATTGGGTCAGGGCACAATGCTAGGTCGTGTCCAACAAAATTTCCCAAAGATGAAAAAAAACTGACTAAAAAAAGCAAAAGGACATGCCAAAATTTCCCAAAGATGAAAAAAAACTGACTAAAAAAAGCAATAGGACATGCCAGGGATGCAAGCAAATTGGGTCAGGGCACAACATTCTAAGTTGTCCAGTGATCAAAGCTGCTTTGGAGATAGCAAAGAAAATAAATCAGAAATCTAAGAAGAACAATAATATGTCTAGTGTAGAAGATGATGATGATGATGATGAAGAAGAAGAAGAAGAAGAAGAAGAAGAATATGAAGACAATGAACAGGAAGGAGAACAAGAGGATGATGATGAAGACAATGATATTGATGAAGAGGACAACAAAGAAGAGGAAGAACGAACACCACCTCCCCCACCCAAAAAAAAGCAAGATACAATAGCAATAATCAAGCGCCAAAACAACCACCAACAAGGAGTAGCTCTAGATTAAAGAAATGTTGATTAGCTTGTGTAATATATTAACTTGTCATAGTGCTGCATGGGTTGTATGTTACTCTCAGAACATAGATGATATATACTACAGCTACTGTGCCAACCAATTTCAGACTTAAAAATATGCTGATTTGGATGGATGAGTACAATTTACTTGTTATATTGTTGTAAAAAGTTATATGGTAATGTGCTAATGTGAGTCATAACTGACATATAAACAAATACGTTGACATTGAAAATTGATCTGATTCTATAAAACCCATAACGGACTTTGCAAGTATTATTTTAACAAACAACAAGTTTCAAAGAAGTACAGAGTACATAGATAAAGAAGTACAACCTTACGACTAAGGGAAGTACAGATTCTATTATGACATCAGTTTTATAATTTTGAAAAAGAAAGTACTTTCAAAAATCAAGGTAGTACATCAGTAATTATACGCCTCGACTCCGCATATAGTAAAAATGTTTCTGTATCAGTTCCGTTTGCCTTCCTTTTAGAAATGTATATAAAATGGTGCCTAACCACACCCACCTCCCCCACACACCCCTAAGATAGATGGTGAGGCTCTGGTGTGACGGACTCGCCTCCACATGCGACCCCGCGTCGTCGCCTGCTACGGCTCGTTCCTACCTCGGCCTCACCGGGTGGGCCTGCGCATCGCTAGCGCTCGCCGCAGGCCCACCCAGCTCGGCCTCCCGCTAACACATATGGGGTTACAAGTTCACTCGGGTCCAAGACAATGTAGGGGGGTCTCCCTACCCCCTTCCATAACAAGTAAAATATTCTATTATATTTAACAAAATGAATTATTCAGTAAAAAATGCTTGCAGGACAAAAATGATGCTATAAAGAATACATTTTGAGTAAAAAATCTGTGTTGAAATAGAAGTACAGTAAATACAACTGTAGGAAGTACAATAAGCAATAGTGAAAGTACAAGAATATATTTTCATTAACTTTAAGAATTTATGTCAAATGTTTCAGCATAATTCACACTAAATACACATCATCCAGCAGAGATGTTTTGCGTATTGATAAGGCGACAATATTCCCACAAATAAAAACTTCAGAACATAGTGCTAGAATAAAAAATAAAATAGTTCTTCACACGACAGATCATCTAGATTACAAAAAGGACACATTGTCTAACACATATCCTAGTCGCACTACATATTGTGCGTCATCAAATCATTCAGCTGAGAGCTGAGTTAACATCAGCAGCAGTTCTTTACCCTGTGTTGACAACGTAGAAGTAGGGGAGAGGCACTGGATTTCCTCCGGAAGGTCCTCAAGAGGCACCTTGTTATCCTCATGGAAAAGAACTCTGAACATGTACTCAGCCTTCCAGTCCTCAGAAAGGTCCCGCGACAAAAAATAAAAATGTTAGCACAATGAGCGGCAAAAAACAAATATGAAGAAAATATTTTTCGCTTCATGAAACAAAATCTGGGTAGTCTGTAGGGACAAACATCGTAGTTCTTGATATGCTCGACGCATCGATCCCCATTGAACATGCACGCAAACTTGAGGCAATAGATACCACACTCATTAACTCCCTGTTGAGCAGGCATCAAGTAGTGGGGTTTATCTGCAACCTTGCTCCAGCACGGTAGATTGTTCTTCCTGCATGCTTCTTTACCATAAACAGCTTGCATAACAACATCAAACCTTTTGCCGTGTGAAAATAGAGGTGAACTCAATCCTTGAAGTGTAACAAACTGATTACTAAAATATCAAAATGGAACAAGAAAAGATTATAAACATAAAAGTAAAGTAGCATAAACTCACAATTTCTTTTACATCAACTTTGTGAAACTCGCTCTTTGTTATTTGAGTGCTGAGGAGGTAGACGATGAAGATGACCGCGGTGAGGGTAACAGAGACCCACCAGAGGAAATGGTTGGCGACGGGGCACACGCGGAGGAATGCCATGGAGCGCTCTGACTCGAGCGTCTTCCATAGCATCGCCTGGCTACTGACGCCGAGGCACATCCCGAAGGTGCTGATAGGGAACCGAAGCAGGAAAGTCCACAACTCGTCCCTTGGCAGCACCGCCACCTCCGTCGACTGCACACGACCAGCTTACTGTTAGAAACAAATACACATATTCCAAAAACAATATGAAATCAATTAATTAGAAAAAATGCAACACAATAATTTAACCTGAAAATGGCAACAAGCTAATACACTAACCTACCTGTGAAAGAAATTTATAGAAAGAAACTACTATGATAAAGTTCTGTTATATAAAAAAAAGTACAGGTTCTTTAAACAAGAAGTACAGAAAGGGAAGCAGAAAGAAGTACAATATAGGTATGCAGGGAAGTACAAGATTATTACAGAATATTATTCTATTAGACGGCATGTGTGTATATATATACATATAGCGTTTTAACCGTTGCTCTTTGGGCGTTTGACTTTGATCCAAACATGTTGTCGGCGGCCGAGCCTTCTAAGATGCAAGCGGGCTTCCATGACACTATGAAATTTGATGCATAGCTTTGGTGTATCACGAGGATGTTCAGGATGGTAGCCTAGATTTTTTGGCATTTTGCGCTTTTGCAATGACATAAAAGAGAACTTGTTTATACAATTGAAAAAACCAACATGGCGGCAGGTCTGGTAGACAAATCATGTCATGTATCGCCATAGCCGGAGGCGATAGGGCCTGCTGCCACACCCGATGGTGACAACCCTTGTATCACATTATTTGGAGCGACGCCAGAACAAAAAAAATAAACAAGATGATGACTGACACCTGCTGTAATGGGTTGTGGCGGCCGCTACTCTTCCTATTGTGCACGTTATTGACAAAGACATCGATGGCCAGATGATACGTTCATTTTGCATCGTGAAATCATATTATTATTTACTTCATTTTTTCATTATTCCATATTATTATGCAATTCTTATGCATTTTCCCTCCGAATATGCAAGGTATACCACAAGGAGGGAAATATGTGAAATCTGAAATTCTGGACCGGAAAACCGAGAAAAAGGGAGAAAAATCACCAAACTCCAAATGACTTGAAACTGCATGGAGAATATTTTTGGAATATTTAAGAATTTCTGGAACCAAAATATACCGAAGGGGGCCCACCAGCATGGCACAAGCCAATAGGGCGCCTCCCCCATGGGACACGCTCTGATGGCTTGTGGCTCCCCTGCTGGCTCTCTGACGCCCCTCTGCTTCTATATGGTGTGTTTTACGCTATAAAAAATCATAAGGAACCATTCAGGATGAAGTGTCACCGTCTAGAGGCTGAAAGCTGGGTAGAGGCCCTATTGCACTACGACAGTCAGATACCGTCGGGAAATTCCTCTCCGAGAGGGGGAGATCGAAGCCATCGTCATCACCAATGCTTCCTCCTTCATGGGAGTATCCATATTCATCAACATCTTCACCAGCACCATCTCATAACCGACCCTAGTTCATATGTTGTATTCAATGTTTGTCTCAAAACCTCAGTTTGGTACTTGTGGGTTTCTAGTTGTGTTGATTATATCTCGTAGTTGATACTTGTTGGATTACTTGGTGGAAGAGATTATGTTCAAACCCTTAATCATCATTATTATACCTCTGATCTTGAACATGTTGATGATCTGTGAGTAGTTACTATTATTCGTGAGGACATGGGAGAAGTCTTGTTATAAATAATCTTGTGAAGTTGGTATGCATTCGATATTTTGATGATATGTATGTTGTTACTTCTCTTAGTGGTGTCATGTGAAATTCGACTACATGACACTTCACCATGCTATGGGCCTAAGGAAAGTCATTATGGAGTAACAGATAGATGATAGGTTGTGTGAGTGACAGAACCTTAAACCCCAGTTTATGCATTGCTTCATAAGGAGCTTATTTAGATTCACATGTTTAATGTTATGGTCAGATTTATCTTAATTCTTCTTTCATATTTGTGGATGCTTGCGAGAGGGGGTAATCATAAGTAGGTTGTTAGTTTAAGTAATAACAACACCTTAGCACTAGTCCACCTACATATCAAATTATCAAAATAGAGAATGCGAATCAACTCAACATGATGAACTTGACTAGGCAGAAATTCCCATGTGTCCTCGGAAGCACTTGTTTAATATAAGAAAACTTTCAGGGCAGTCCTCTGCTACAAAAAGGATTGGGCTACCTCGCTGGACGTTTGTTATTATTTTCAGTTGTTACTTGTTACGAATTATCTTGCTATAAAACTATCTACTACTGTTACTCACATTAGTTATAGAGAATACCTTCCTAAAAACTGCTTATTATTTCCTTCTGCTCCTTGTTAGGTTCGACACTCTTATCGAAAGGACTATGATTGATCTCCTATACTTGTGGGTCATCACTAGACTTTAGGTCGCGCAATGCAATTCATGTGAGCATGGTTCATAATAATCAACTACTGGCTATAGTATGTTACCATGTCATCTATAGGCAATGTAATAGCCAACATGCATAATAGTAAAGCTACAAAAAAAAATTATTATCACATGGCCACCTTACACCGTCTAAAGGTTTTTGGAGCTCGTGCTACAGTCGGTCGTAAATCTACAGCGTGCTTTTCTTTTCTCGTCGCTCTTCTCACTTCTCCAACTCAGTAAAGTATAATATTTAAAACCTTACAACTCGTGTACGTCACCTCTTTCCTAAGTTACGTTATTATACTTGCTATCAAGGCCATGCGTATGCATGCTACTAGCTACTACTTGTGTTGGTGCTACTAGTGCTTTCTCCATCAAGGCTAGCCACCGCATATATATTGTAGTCGAATAATCCACACCTTGGTGGTGGATATGCATGCAAGTCAATATGCCGAATGGCTGCCGCCATAGCCAATGGCAGATGGTGCCAAGTCATATCTTCATTACATTTTCCATTCCAGTGTCGCTTACAATCCTATGATGCCAACCTGCTGTCACTAGTTGTGGTGGCGGTCCTGTCGCCTCTGGTTCGGCGGCTGGTGACATCAGTCGTTTGCTGGGTTTGCCGTCATGATAGTTTGCTAATTGCAATAAGAGATGATTCTTTCTAGCATTATACTTGCTCAAGTGGTCTAAAATGTGAAAACTTTCTAGGCTGATCCATCATGGTTTTCATGTATTTTCCTACACACAATGGAGCCCTAGTAGATGCACTTCAGCACCTGGCCATCCTCAGTGACCTTCCAGAGAACGATTGGGTTCCTTAAAAAAAGCACGCGAGAACGCATCAAGAAACCGGTAGAAGACCCTACGACATAGACAAACGCAAGTGATACGCAGACGAAGGCATTGAGAAAACGGTTGCTGAACAAAACAAGTCCAGGCGGCACGGCACATCGTACCATGACATGCGGGACTAGTGTGACAGAACATGCAAACAAATTAAAAACAGTTAAGTATGTCAAAACAATTCTTAAAATTTGGTAACACTAGTGAAAAAATGCCCATTTGTCCCTGTTCCAGATGCCCATCTGTCCCGGTTCTGGACCCGGGACTAAAGTGTCGAGACTAAAGCCCATGACCTTTAGTCCCGGTTCGCTTATGAACCGGAACAGATGGGGCTACACGTGGCCGCTCCGTCGAGACCAGGCAGGAGGGCCTTTGGTCCCGGTTGATAACACCAACCGGGACCAAAGAGTGTCCACGCGTCAGCAGTTCAGGAGTTGGGTTTTCTTGAAAGAGGGGGGGGGGGTGTTTGACGGTTTTGGAGGGTTAATTTAGAGGTTTCATATATTTTGTTAGCTAGTTAATAGAGAGAAGTGACCTCTCTTATCTCCGTGCTTGGTCGCAACTCTACATACTATACGTATAGAGAGAACTCGCGACACACTAGTTAGTAAGTAAATGAAGGAAACCATTAAGTACACAAGATCGTCATGAACATATACAGAGAGAAGTGATCGACCTCCTCCATCTCCAAGAGATTGGTCAAACAAGTTTTCCTATATCTATCCTATGTTACAATCCCTAACATCTAATTTCAAGTTCCATATGGTTCTTTGGCTTTTATTGATGACGTGGCCAATAAAGAATCCCGCCAATTCCTCTTGAATTGCTCGTATGCGATCTTGTGGTAGGAGTTCATCCTGCATCCGCAACATCTAAATTGAAGAAGAGGGTCAATACATGTATATGAATGAAACTCAACACAAATGATGGTAATAAAATAAAATTGTGAATATTTTTGCTTACGCACTTCATATTCTTTTTGAGTGTAGCCCCACTTATTAGGATTCGTCGCGTTGTAAATAAACTCGCAAACGTAGTATCCAAAAAAACTAGTCTCTTGTTCCTGAAACAAGCACTATACGAGCAATAGAGGTCAATCAAACTGGTAAGCAAGCATGCTAAATGGTATATATTGATGAAACTAGCTAGAATCAATGGGAGATGGGTGGAACTAGGTAGTATATGTTACTTACTTTCGATTGTCTAAATTGCAGCTCGGCAGGCAGTCCCAGAGCAATTTTGGTGAAATCTTTGCAAACCCTGCCAGACAAAGAAAATAATTACTTTATATATATCAGGAAATGAACAAAGTTGCCTATATGGTGCGATAATGATCGATTGAACTTACCTCTGGAGCATTTCATTAAGGTTCGCATACAACGCGGGTTTATTTCGTCTCGAGTCTAAGACGGTTACTACTTCCTGGTCAAGCTTAATCTCAAGTAGAATAAAGTCGTGGCTGCGCACACATGCATAGCTCATCAATTACATTACTATACCCTCAAGTAATAACGGAGAAACCGAATATGCACAAGACAGTAACACTCACTTGAAGTTGTAAGGTAGGCGTATTTTGTCTTTGTTTTGATTTTTAAGCATCAATTCTAGCAAGTTCTCCTCGGTTTGTTTGGGATACATTTGAACCGTCACTTCATGTATGGTATTTGGGTTAATGAACCCAATGTCAAACATTTCTGCTTTTCTTCATTCGACGATCTTCAATCTGCATAATATAGTGATGAGGATAATTATATATATACATGCAATGAAAGAGGTGAGCTATATAAAGAGACTTAATTACAGAAATACTTACAGATAGTAGCAAGTCATGATTTTTATGTCGATGTCCTTTTGATTGTAAAACTGGAAATGCTCATCAAATTCAACATGAATCACCTCCCGGCCAAAGAAGTCGTGCTTCTCTTTAATACTCATCATCAAACAATCCATCCCAGACTCGCTGCAGGTTTTCATGTA
Organism: Hordeum marinum; assembly: GCA_022496015.1. Taxonomy (NCBI): domain Eukaryota; kingdom Viridiplantae; phylum Streptophyta; class Magnoliopsida; order Poales; family Poaceae; genus Hordeum; species Hordeum marinum. The sequence goes on from CM039678.1 coordinate 476,767,126, forward strand.
CTAGTTATGCAATTGTCTCATCATCGTTCCGAGAGGAGGACTTCCATCTTTGACGCGAGGCTTCCTGTACCGGTATTTGAAATCATCCACATCCAACTGCTCAAACAGTACATCATCGCTCATGTAATCAGCAGGATTGGTACTGGGCACCATCCCCGAATGATCAGCGGCGATATCGGTTGACACCTTCAGTGGGGGGCACAATTGGTTAGCCTGTTTGCCAAGCTGGGGAATTTGTTTCCCACTTATTTGTTTTCCTAACCTCTCATCACTAGAAGTAGTTCCCGTCTGCACCGCATTTTGATATGCCTTTTTAGTAGCGCGCACATAGTTGGTATCTAGCGGAGGCGATGTTGGTCGCTTCACGGCCTCGACAGTGCGCTTCGCTGCCACCGGATCTATTGTTTGCTTCGAAGGAGGAGATTTCTTTGCAAAATGGGCCCTCCCTTGGACTTGAGAGATCTTCACGGTTTCCTCCGCGGTCCTCTCGTATGGCAACATTTCCAATGGTTTGAGAGACTTAGGACCGTATTCGTATGGCCTCCCGCCACTAGCTGTACTGCTAGCAGCCGGAGCGACGGTGTCTCTCTTTCGTCGTTGCTTACGAGGCAGAGGAGGAGGCGGAGTGCTCCGATGCGCCGGAGGAGGAGGTGGAGTGCTCCGACGCGCCGGAGGAGGAGGCGGGGGAGGAGGAGGAGCGGCAGCGGCTGTCTTCCGCCGTTGCTGAGGAGGCGGAGGAAGAGGCGGACTACTCGAATGCGCCGGAGGAGGCAGAGGAGGAGGCGAAGTGCCTTAATCGTCGATGTCACGTCCCGGACGAGGCGAAGGAGGAGGCGGAGTGCCTTGATCCCTCACCGGAGGAGGAGGAGGAGGAGGAGGAGTGCCTTCATCACTCGTTGGAGGAGGAGGAGGCGGAGTGCCTTGATCCCTCACCGGAGGAGGAGGAGGAGGATGAGTGCCTTCATCACACGCCGGAGGAGGAGGAGGAGGCGGAGGTGTCCAGTTCGGAAGCTTGATGTGCTCCTTCCGCCATAGACATGTACTCCTCAGAGCAAATCTCAGCTGAGTCTCCCCTTCACATATGGGGTGGTCAAGCTGGAGCTCCTCAAATCCCCCCATTATTTCATCCACTTGCACAACAGCATAGTCATGTGGAATTTGACCATCGTGGAATGTTCCGTCGGTTCTAGGAGGTGCAACAAAGCCGTCAGTTGCCTTAAAGGTGAGGTTAACACATTTCGTCATAAGCTCGCAATGTTGGCCATCTGTGATCGCATCCATGGGGTAGCTAGGAGCCGTGAAGTCAGGCTGCTGAAGGAGCTCCGTGGAAACCACACTGCTTCTCCGCTGAGATGGCGGGATAGCTTCTAGGGTAGCTTCGTGCCCCTGATCAAGTTGCCGGTCGGGAGCTCGCTGGCTCATAACTTATTCCTCTAGCCTTCATACTCTTGCATTGAGCTCCTGCACAACGCTTAGCTCCTGTTTCCTCTTCCACTCACGGCTTTTGTAACCGCCTACGCCGGGAAACCCAAGCTTCCATGAAACGAAGCCTGGCGTGCCTCATGTTCGTCCAGGGTGCTCAAGATTCCCGAGGGCCACGGTCAACTCGTCATTCTCTCTTTTGGGAATGAACCTCCCTTCCAGCGCTTTCTTGATAAATTGCTTAAGCTTTCTGACGGGTATTGCAAGTTGCTCGTCCGTCCAAATGCACTTCCCTGTTTCAGGGTCCAAAGTTCCCCCAACCCTGAAGAACCAAGTCCTTGAACGGTCTGGCTAGTTCCCTGTCTCTGGTTCGACATCTTTAGCTCGCAGGTCATCCTCCCAATTGGCCCACAACGGCCGGGCTCTGAGGTAGCCACCTGACCCCGTGCGATGGTGATACTGCTTCTTCTCAGCATTTTTCTTGTTTATCACTATCATTTTCTTACTCTTTTCAGAAGTCTTGTAGGCCACGAACGCGTCCCATTGATCTCTTATCCCCGCATATCGGCCGACGAATACTGGAGTCTTCTCTTGGTCGACAAACTAAGCTTTCAACTCATTCTTCCACCTCCTGAAAAGATCTGTCATCTTCTTAAGAGCACACGACCTGACCAGTGGCTCTATAACTAGATTACTCTCATCATCCTCTGGCGGTAGGGTGAAATTTGCGTTCAGGGCCTTCCAAAGATCTTCTTTCTGTCTATCGGTGATAGAAGAAACTTGAGGGTCATAGTTCTTAGCGTTCTTAGTCGGCTCATTCCATTGCTGGATGTTGATCGGGATGCTGTCCCTGATAATAGGTCCACACTGAGCAGAAAATGCATCCTTGGTCTTCTTCGGTTCAATCGGTTGGCCATCGTTCACGATTAAGGTGATCGTGAACCTTTCTTCCTTGCCCAACCTTTTCTCCGGGCCTCGTCTCGTTATCGAAGTTTGGCTCGATCGGGAGGGCTATATAAAAGAAGAAATAAGATTAATATATGTACATACCAAAACAATTAATGCATCAATTAGTCAGCACAGGCTTAATTAATATATATACCTTGCCGGACGACTTTGCAACAGCTCCCTCCGTTTGGTCACCGGAGCCGTCATCATGGTCTCCTTCTTCCTTCGGCTCTCGGTCACCGGAGCCGTCATCATGGCCTCCTTCTTCCTCCAGCATTCGGTGACCGGAGCCGTCATCATCATGTCCTAGTTCTTCCATGTCAAATTGATTAACGAGAAGATATTACTACCGCCGCGGATCATGTCCCCCAACAACTCTTCTCCTTCAAAGTATCTGTCCATGATTGGATCCATGGTTAGATCCATGGTTGGATCCATGGTTTCTTCAGATATTACAACATGGCAATTAATATACAAACATGAGAGATGGATATATTAATTAGTGGCAAACATAGAGAAGGGATCATATTAGTGGCCTCGACGCTTCTATGGTTTGGGATGGCCTCGACAACGCTTCTAGGGATTGGGTGGCCTCGACACTTCTAGGTTTATGGTGGCCTCGACAACACTTTTAGGGATTGGGTGGCCTCGGCAACGCTTCTAGGGTTATGTCGGGAGAGACGGGGTTGATCAAAGTTACCGGAGTTTTCTTCTAGTGGTTTGGTGGCCTCGAGAGTTTGTCGAGTAGGGGCGAGAGGGGGTAGGAGATCGACAATGCTTTTTCAGTTCCGGTTTAGGCGGACTCGAGAGTTGGTCGGGCGAGAGGGGTTGATCGACGTCCCCCCTCATGTTGAAATTATCGGAGTTTTCTATGTGAACAAAAAAAATGCCGGCCGGACATATCATCACGCGGCGGCGGTAACCTACGAAGAACCGATACGGCAACATCGATATGGCGATACGGGTACGGCGATACGAGATACGACAATTTCTATAAATAGCAATACGGCGATACGACAAGCATATATAATTAATAATTAAATAACATGTAACGAGAGCTAATACAATAACATGTACATACACATACACATATATGAACACATACATACATGAACACATACATACACATACACATATATGAACACATACATACACATATATGAACACATACAAAAAACAACATACACATATATATGAACAAAAAACATCATACACACATATATATGAACAAAAAACAAAATATCATCCCCACATATAGGGGAGGGGGATGTGGCCGGAGTGGGGCAGAGCAGTGGCCGGAGCGGGGTGGGGCGGGGCGGCCGGAACGGGGTGGCGCGGGGCGGCGCGGCCGGAGCGAGGTCGGGAAGGTCGGGGCCGGCGGCCGGCGGTGGCGACGGCGGCCGGCGGCGGCGACGGCGGCCGGCGGCGGCGACAGCGACGGAGAGCGCGCGAGATTCGGGCAGCCTAACGACATGGGTGGGATCTGGCCTTCGGGGGAGTGATATGGGTCGAAAACTGCTAAGTGTGGGCTTTTATATAGGGAGCATTGGTCCCGGTTCGTGGCACCAACCGGGACCAATGCCCCCCTTTGGTCCCCATTCATGCCACCAACCGGGACCAAAGCCCTGTTTTCAGCAGCCCACAGGACGGGAAGCAAAGGCCTTTGGTCCCGGTTGGTGCCACGAACCGGGACCAAAGGGTTGCATTGGTCCCGGTTGGTGCCACGAACTGGACCAATGGTCCCTTTTCGTCAGCCCAAAGGGCGGGAAACAGGGACCTTTGGTCCCGGTTGGTGGCAGCAACCGAGAGTAAAGGGGGGCCTTTAGTCCCGGTTGCTGCCACCAACCAGGACCAAAGGCCTGATGCAGCGGTGTCAAATGTTTTGTCCCACATCGCTAGTCGAGGGGAGACCACAGCTGTTTATAAGCCCCGATTCGCATGACCTATTGAGCTCCTCTCCAAAGCAGGCTATATATATGCCTAAACTCTACTTCTCCCATGTTGAGCCTGCTGGGCCCGCGGGCCTGCTTCCTGGCCTATTTTCAGATGGGTTTCTAGTCGTATGCAGGTCGTGGTTGTCTAGTAGGCGGCATTTTTTTATGTTATTTTTGTTTGTTATTAAAGCTTTTTAGTCCCGATTGGTGCCACCAACCTGGACCAATGGCTTTGCACAGCGGTGTGGTGGGAGTTTAGTCTCACCTCGCCAAGCGAAGGTTGCCTGAACCTGTTTATAAGCCCCGCCGCGGCTGCTACGTTGAGCTCCTCTCATAGTGAAAATAGATGCCGTTATATAGGAAATTCGACCTAAATTCAAAATGCTAGTTAGGCGCCTAACTAGCACTTTGAATTTAGGTTGAATTTCCCTATAAGCGCATCTATTTTCACTTTTGCTATTATTATGTTGTTTCTTTGCATATTAAAAGTTGTTAACAAAAAATACTTTATGAATATTCTTCTTGCTATTAATTTTTTTAACAAAAATAACTTTGATAATTTTAGTTGCATGAATTGTATATAATATCAAGTTTAGTTATATAACTTTTATTGAACGAAAACATGTGTGTTACAAAATGATTTCAATTTTTTATAAATAGTTGAACTCAAGAATTTTTCTGCATTCAGTATGCACCATTCAAATCCACATATTCCCTTTTCAACCCTTTTCTGACTTCATTTGCTTTTTTTTCATGCACTTCAGCATTTATTTTATGGTAAAATGACCCTGAATTAAAAAGCACTGCAAATAAATTCTGAAATGGTTGAAACTTGGCATGGTACCATCATTTCACCCACATAGCATTTGCTAAAAAGTTGAGAGGGTTACGACAAAAACTGGATGCACTTCGTGTACAAAATGGGGAATCTCTTTCGAAGTATCAGAGTTTCGCACGAAAACATGTCTGTTACAACAGAATTTCAATTTTGAAACATATTTGAACTCAAGACTTTTTATGCATTCAATATGCACCATTCAAAGCCACATCGTCCTTTTTCAACCCTTTTCTGAATTCATTTGCTATTTTTCATGCATTTCATCATTTATTTTGAGCTAGAATGACACTAAATTGAAAAGCACTTCAAATGAACTCCGAAAAGGTTGAAAGTTGGCGTGGTATCATCATTTCACCGACATAGCATGTGTTAAAAATTTGAGAGGGTTACGGCAAAAACTGGTTGCATTTCGTGTACAAAATGAACAATCTCTTTCGAAGTATCACAGTTTGGGACGAAAACTCATCTGTTACAAAGGGATTTTTTAACTTATTTGAACTCCATAATTTTTGTGTGTTCAAAATGCACCATTCAAAGTCATACCATCAATTTTTAACTCTTTCTGACTTCATTTGGTATTTTTCATGCACTTACTGATTGTTTTGAGATAAATAACCCTGAAATTGAAAAGCACTTCTAATGAACTCAGAAAAGGTTGAAAGTTGGCATGGTGTCATCATTTCACCCACATAGCATGTTATAAAAAGTTGATAGGGTTACGGCAAAAACAGGATGCACTTCGTGTACAAAATGGACAATCTCTTTCGAAGTATCAGAGTTTCGGACGGAAACTCATCTGTTACAAAAGGCATTTCATTTCTTCACATGTAACTACAGTGATATTCTAGAGCAAAGGCATCATCATAATAGTTGTGGAGAGAAAGTCTTCACTTTTTCTTCGCTTGTGTCCTTTGCTTATTGTACCGTAACCATGGATAATCTTGATTGTTTAATAGGGTGCTTGGGCCAGCCTTGATTTTGAAGGGAGAAATTTCTTGAAACTTTTCATAATCTTCAGACATGTCTGTCTTGCCCTCCAATCCCACGATGTATCTTTTGCCTGAAAGAACTATGTGATGCTTTGGCTCATCGTATGATGTATTCGCTTCCTTATCTTTTATTTTTCTCGGTTTGGTAGACATGTCCTTAACATAGAAAACCTGCGCCACATCATTGGCTAGGACGAATGGTTCGTCTATGTACCCAAGATTGTTGAGATCCACTATTGTCATTCTGTAATGCGGGTCTACCTGTACCCTGCCTCTTGTAAGATTGACCCATTTGCATTGAAACAAAGGGACCTTCAAATCATGTCCATAGTCAAGTTCCCATATCTCCTCTATGTAACCATAATATGTGTTGACCTTCCCATTGGTGGTTGCTGCATCAAAGCGGACCCCGCTGTTTCGGTTTGTGCTCCTTTGATCTTGGGCGATCGTGTAAAATGTATTCCCATTTATCTCGTACCCTTTGTAAGTCAATACAGTCAAAGATGGTCTCCTGGCCAACGAGTACAGCTCATCGGAAATAGTGTTGTCACACCTGAGACGTGTTTGCAACCAACTGCCGAAAGTCTTGATGTGTTCACATGTAATCCAGTCGTCACACTGCTCTGGGTGTTGGGAGCGCAAAATGTTCTTGTGTTCATCAATATACGAGGTCACCCAAGTAGAATTCTATAGAACTATGTAGTGTGCTTGAGACCAAGAATGCTTGTCCCCACATATTATTGACTTCGCTCCTAGTGTGCCTTTTCCAGTCAGTCTCCCCTCATATCGCGATTGAGGGAGACCAATCTTCTTAAGGTCAGGAGTGAAGTCAACACAAAACCCAATGACATCCTCTGTTTGATGGCCCATGGAGATGCTTCCTTCTGGCCTAGCGTGGTTATGGACATATTTCTTTAGGACTCCCATGAATCTCTCAAAGGGGAACATATTGTGTAGAAATACAGGGCCCGGAATGACAATCTCGTCGAGTAGATGAACTAGGACGTGTGTCATGATATTGAAGAAGGATGGTGGGAACACCAGCTCGAAACTAACAAGACATTGTGCCACATCAATCCTTAACCTTGGTAGGATTTCTGGATCGATCACCTTCTGAGAGATTGCATTGAGGAATGCACATAGCTTCACAATGGCTAATCAAACGTTTTCCGGTAGAAGCCCCCTCAATACAACCGGAAGTAGTTGCGTCATAATCACGTGGCAGTCATGAGACTTTAGGTTCTGGAACTTTTTCTCTGCCATATTTATTATTCCCTTTATATTCAACGAGAAGCCAGACGGGACCTTCATATTGAGCAGGCATTCAAAGAAGATTTCCTTCTCTTCTTTGGTAAGAGCGTAGCTGGCAGGACCTTCATACTGTTTGGAGGCATGCCGTCTTTTTCGTGAACACGTTGCTGGTCCTCCCGTGCCTCCTATGTATATTTTGTCTTCCCATACACACCCAAGAAGCCTAGCAGGTTCACGCAAAGATTCTTCATCACATGCATCACGTTGATTGCAGAGCGGACCTCTAGGTCTTTCCAGTAGGGTAGGTCCCAAAATATAGATTTCTTCTTCCACATGGGTGCGCGTCCCTCAGCGTCATTTGGAACAGATAGTCCGCCAGGACACTTTCCAAAGATTACTTGTAAATCATTGACCATAGAAAGTATGTGATCACCGGTACGGATGGCAGGCTTCTTCCGGTGATCTGCCTCGCCTTTGAAATGCTGGCCTTTCTTTCGACATTGATGGTTGGCCGGAAGAAATCGTCGATGCCCCAGGTACATATTCTTCCTACAATTGTCCAGTTATATACTTTTGGTGTCATCTAAACAGTGCGAGCAGGCGTGGTATCCCTTGCTTGTCCGTCCTGAAAGGTTACTAAGAGAAGGCCAATCATTGATGGTTACAAACAACAATGCATGCATGTCAAAATCATCCTCTTTGTGCTCATCCCACACGCGTACACCGTTTCCATTCCACAGCTATAAAAGTTCTTCAACAATGGCCCTAGGTACACATCAATGTCGTTGCCGGGTTGCTTAGGGCCTTGGATGAGAACTAGCATCATAATGAACTTCCGCTTCATGCACAACCAAGGAGGAAGGTTATAGATACATAGAGTCATGGGCCAGGTGCTGTGATTGCTGCTCTACTCCCCAAAAGGATTAATGCCATCCACGCTTAAACCAAACCATACGTTCCTTGCGTCACCTGCAAATTCCTTCAAGTATTTTCTCTCGATTTTTCTCCACTCCGCGCCGTCAGCAGGTGCTCTCAACTTCCCGTATTTCTTACGGTCCTCTCCGTGCCATCGCATATTCTTGGCATGCTCTTTGTTTCTAAACAGATGTTTCAACCGCGGTATTATAGGAGCATACCACATCATCTTGGCAGCAACCCTCTTCCTGGGGCGCTCGCCCTCAACATCACCAGGGTCATCGCGTCTGATCTTATAGCGCAATGCACCGCATACCGGGCATGCGTTCCGTTCCTCGTACTCACCGCGGTACATGATGCAGTCATTAGGGCATGCATGTATCTTCTGCACCTCCATTCCTAGAGGGCATACAACCTTCTTTGTTGCGTACGTACTGTCGGGAAATTCGTTATCATTTGGAAGCTTCTTCTTCAATATTTTCAGTAGTTTCTCAAATCCTTTGTCAGGTACACCATTCTGTGCCTTCCATTGCAGCAATTCCAGTGTGGTACCGAGCTTTGTGTTGCCATCTTCGCAATTGGGGTACAACCCTTTTTTGTGATCCTCTAACATGCAATCGAACTTTAGCTTCTCCTTTTCACTTTCGCATTGTCTCTTTGCATCAACAATGACCCGACAAAGATCATCATCGAGCACATCATCTGGTTCCTCTTGATATTCAGCTTCCCCGGTTGCAGCATCACCGTATTTAGGGGGCATATAGTTGTCATCATCCTCTTCTTCTTCGCCGTCTTCCATCATAACCCCTATTTCTCCATGCTTGGTCCAAACATTATAGTGTGGCTTGAAACCCTTCACAAACAGGTGGTTGTGAAGGATTTTCTGGTCAGAGTAAGACTTCAAATTCCCACATGTAGGGCATGGACAACACATAAAACCATTCTGCTTGTTTGCCTCGGCCACTTTGAGAAAATGATGCACCCCCTTAATGTACTCGTTAGTGCGGCTGTTACCGTACATCCATTGCTAGTTCATCTGCGTGCATTATATATAATTAAGTGTATCAAAAACCATTACAGAACATCAAGAATACAGAAGTGACCAAATTAATAGAAGTTCATCATGACATTAAAACCAAAGTAGATACATAGTTCTCGTTGACCAACATATAGCTCTGCAGAGCATCTAATTAAACCATACATTGAAACTATTTAAAACATTTCAATGCAACAACAAATGCGATCATAATCAGAACTAAGGTAACAATTGATCCAACGGCATAATGATACGAAGCCTCTTTATCAATGGCATATTTTCTAATCTTTCTAAGCTTCAAGCACATTGCAGCAATCTTGGTCTTGTGATTATCGACGATATCGGCAACATGTTACTCCAATCCCATCTTCTCATCTTCAGTTCTATTCAATTTTTCTTTCAAATGATCTATTTCTTTTTCAGCTTTAGTTAACTAGTCGAGCAGAATTGCATAGTCGGTATCCATTTCTGGTTCAACTACTTCCTATAGATAAAAACATCGACGTCAAGTTGGTGGCATAATTAATTGTCATAGACATTAGATCTGTGAAATAGTTATAAAAGATAATATACCACATCTGAATCATAGACTGGACGAGGGCCGGCGTGGACAAATACCATAACCATGGCACTATATAATAACAAACAGTAATAAAAGTAAGAAAATCATACGAGTAAGTATATTTTATTTTAGAAAGAAGATAAGATCAAGAGGCTCACCACGCGCGGGCGATCGACGGCGGTTTCAAGACGGGGATGGGACAGGACGGACCGCCAAACCTAGACAAATCTTGACGAAAATGGAGTTTGGACAAGGAGCTTCGAGAGGAGAAAGCTTAAGTGTGGCTCGGGCATTTCATCGAACACCTCATGTGCATAGGAGGTGAGCTAGAGCACCACAAAGCTCTAACAGTGTTGTCCTGGAAAAACAGAGCACTCCACGGCTCTGCTAGCGGCAGGCGAGGGTTTATATAGGATGACGATTGGTCCTGGTTCGTGGCTGGAATCGGGACAATAGGTCTCCCTTTGGTCCTGATTCCAGTCACGAATAGGGACCAATGGTCGTGGGCTAGGAGCAAGGTGCATTGGTCCCTGTTCGTGACTAGAACCGGGACCAAAGGGGCTAGACGAACTGGAACCAATGGCCCATGTGGCCCGGCCGGCCCCCTGGGCTCACGAACCGGGACGGTTGCCACCTTTGGTCCTGGTTCGTGAGCGAACCGGGATTAATGGGATTAGGAGGCCCGAACCAATGCCTTGTTTTCTACTAGTGTAAAACAAATGAAAATATTTTAAATGGAGTAATTGATGTTTACTATGCAACTTTATTCTTGTAGACATTCCTGGGCCTCCAAGTGCAGAGTTTTGTAGGACAACAACAAATTTCCCTCAAGTGGATGACCTAAGGTTTATCAATCCGTGGGAGGTGTAGGATGAAGATGGCTCTCTCAAACAACCCTACAATCAAATACAAGAAATCTATTGTCTCCCCAACACACCCAATACAATGGCTAATTGTAAAGGTGCACTAATGCGGTGAAGAGATGGTGATACAAGTGCAATATGGATGCTGGAAATAGGTTTTTGTAGTCTGAAAATATAAAAACAGCAAGGTAACAAGTATTAAACAACGAGAAAAACGGTATATTAATGCTTGGTAACAAGGCCGGTGGTTCATACTTTTACTAGTTCAATCTCTAACAATGCTAACATAGTTGAATCATACAATCATCCCTCAATGGGCAATAAAGAATCACTCCAAATTTCCTATCTAGTGGAGAACATAAGATGAAATTGGTATGGATAGTAGAACCACCTCAAACTTATCATTTCCGATCAATATTTTGAGCTATTCCTATAAGTGTCACAAACAGCCCTAAAGTTAATAGTTAAATAACACCAATGATACATATCAATCAACCCTAATGTCACCTAGATACTCAAATGTGACCTCAAGTATTCGTGGGTAAATTATGCGACATGCATCAAACTATTTCAGATATATCAAGTTCAATCTTGTTGGGGAACGTTGCATGGGAAACAAAAAACTTCCTACGCACATGCAAGATCTATCCATGGTGATGAGCATCTACGAGAGGGAGAGTGGATCTACATACCCTTGTAGATCGCTAAGCGGGAAGCGTTAAGAAACGCGGTTGGCGTAGTCGAACGTCTTCGCGATCCAAATCGCAGAGAGTCCCGTGATCTCATCACGTTCCGTCCCGCGATCCAATCATGATCCGTCCCGCGAAATCATCACGATCCATCCCGCAATCTCATCACGATCTGTCTCGCGATCTTGATCATGGTCCTTCCAATCTAGCGCCGAATGGACGGCACCTCCGCGTTCAACACACGTACAGCTTGATGACGATCTTCGCCTTGTTGATCCAGCAAGAGGGAGTGGATAGTAGAAGAGTTCTCCGGCAAAGAATCTTGCAGGCAAAGAATCTTGTTGGAGATCTCATATCTCGCAACACAGGCACGAGCCTGAGATCCTAATTTCAGCTCTTACAACATCTCATATGTTCCGTGACGTTCAAAATGTTTCGGAGCCTCAATTCTAAGCCGTAATGCATGACACACTAAACTATCGAGTAGTCATCAGAACGTTCTTGTCAGATGTTCACAACATCTACAGATGATGCTAGAGGGGTTGGCGCACCGAGTGGTGCATTAAGGACATAAGCCTTCTGTGCAGCACTGAGGACAATCCTCAGATCATGGACCTAGTCCGCAATATTGCTACCATCATCTTTCAACTCTATTTCTCTAGGAACATAAAAATTCAAGGGAGCTACAGCGCGAGCAAGTAATATACAACATAATTTGCAAAGACACTACTCACTATGTTCATGATAATGAGTTCAATTATTCATATTACTGAAGAACTCCCACTCAAATTGACATCCCTCCGGTCATTCGAGTGATAGATGATCCAAATTCACCAACTCAAGTCCGATCATCACATGAGTTGAGGTGGTTTCAATGGTGAACATCATTATGTTGATCATATCTACTATATGACTCATGTTCGACCTTTCGGTCTCTTGTGTTCCGAGTCCATGTCTGTACATGCTAGGCTTGTCAAGTTTAACCCGAGTGTTCTGCATGTGCAACACTGGCTTGCACCCGTTGTATGTGAACGTAGAGTCTATCACACCCAATCATCACGTGGTGTCTCGACACGACGAACTTTCGCAACGGTGCACACTCGGGGAGAACACAATTTATCTTGAAATTAAGTGAGGGATCACCTTATAATGCTACCGTCGTCCTAAGCAAAACAAGGTGCATAAAAGGATTAACATCACATGCAAATCATAAGTGACATGATATGGCCATGAACTTGTGCTTTTGATTTAAATCTTGAAAGCACCGGCATGATCTCCATCGTCACCGGCACGACACCATGATCTCCATCATCTTGATCTCCATCAACATGTCGCCATCGGGGTTGTCGCACCCATCATGCTTGTACTACGATTTCTACCGTTTAGTGATAAAGTAAAGCATTACATAGCGCTTAATGATTGACACGCAGGTCATACAATAATTAAAGACAACCCTATGGCTCCTGCCGGTTGCCATACTCATCGACATGCAAGTCATGATATTCTATACAACACATGATCATCTCATACATCACATATATCACATCATGTAATTGGCCATATCACATCACAACATACCCTACAAAAACAAGTTAGCCGTCCTCTAATTGTTGTTGCATGTTTTACGTGGCTGCCACGGATATCTAGCAAGAACAATTCTCACCTACGCATAAACCACAACGGTGATACATTAGTTGCTTTTCAACCTTCTCAGGAACCGCCTTTGTCGAATCCGATCCAACTAAAGTACAATAAACAGACACCCGCCAGCCATCTTTGTGCAACGAAGTTACATGTCAGTCGATGGAACCGGTCTCTCATAAGCGTACGAGTAAGGTTGGTCCGGGCCGCTTCATCCCACAATACCGCTGAACCAAAACACGACCAAGGGAGGAAGCAATCTAAGCATCAATGCCCACAAACTCTTTGTGTTCTTCTCGAGATATCATCTACACATAGACCTAGCTCATGATGCCACTGTTGGGGAATGTTGCATGGCAAACAAAACAAATCCTACGCACACGCAAGATCTATCCATGGTGATGAGCATCTACGAGAGGGATAGTGGATCTACATACCCTTGTAGATCGCTAAGCGGGAAGCGTTAAGAAACGCGGTTGGTGTAGTCGAACATCTTCGCGATCCAAATCGCTGAGCATCCCGCGATCTCATCACGATCCATCCCACGATCCAATCACGATCCGTCCCATGAAATCATCACGATCCGTCCCACGATCTCATCACGATCTGTCTCGCGATCTTGATCACGGTCCTTCCAATCTAGTGCCGAATGGACGGCACCTCCACGTTCAGCACACGTATAGCTCGATGAGGATCTCCGCCTTCTTGATCCAGCAAGAGGGAGCGGAGAGTAGAAGAGTTCTCCGGCAGCATGACGGCGCTGCGGCGATGGTGGTGGAGCTATTCCGGCAGGGCTTTGCCTAAGTGTTGTAGAAAACCGATCTAGAGGAGAAACTATGCACTAGAAGAAGGGGTAGCACGTGGCTGAAAATCTTGTGCCAAAACCCTAAAACCCTCTAGTATATATAGGAGGAGAGGAGGAGGAGGCTTGTCTCCCAAGGAGCCATCCCTTTGGGTCGGCCGAACCAGGAGGGAGGAGTCCTCCTCCTCCACTCCTAGTAGGATTAGGACTCCTTCCTAATTTAGTCCCTTTTATCTTTTTCCACCTTTTTCCTTTTGGGATTTTTCTTTCCAGCTACATGGGCCCTTTGTGGGACTTCCTCCAGGCCACTAAGGGCTGGTATTCATCCTCCCACAGCCCATGTAGCCTCTTGGGACAAAATACCCCTACCGATGGTCTCCCTGTACACTACTGGCACTCCTAGTACACTACCGATGAGCCCGAAACTTTCCCGACGACCAAAATAGGACTTCTTATATATCAATCTTTACCGCCGGACCATTCCGGAGCTCCTCGTGAAATCCGTGATCTCATCTAGGACTCCGAACAACCTTCGATCACCACCATACATAACTCTACACTACCGAAACGTCACCGAACCTTAAGTGTGCAGACCCTGCGGGTTCGAGAACTATGTAGACATGACCGAGACACCTCTACGGTCAATAACCAACAGAGGGACCTGGATGCTCATATTGGTTCCTACATATTCCATGAAGATCTTTATCGGTCGAACCTCTATGTCAAGGATTCAGTTAATCCCGTATGATGTTCCCTTTGTTCTTCGGTATGTTACTTGCCCGAGATTCGATCGTCGGTATCTCCATACCTAGTTCAACCTCATTACCGACAAGTCTCTTTACTTGTTCTGTAATACAAGATCACATGACTAACACTTAGTCACATTGCTTGCAAGGCTTGTTGTGATGTTGTATTACCGAGTGCGCCCTGAGATACCTCTCCGTCACACGGAGTAACAAATCCCAGTCTTGATCCATGCCAACCCAACAGACACCCTCGGAGATACCTGTAGAGTACCTTTATAGTCACCCAGTTACGTTGCGACGTTTGATACACACAAGGCACTCCTCTGGTGTCAGTGAGTTGCATGATCTCATGGTCATAGAACAAATACTTGACATGCAGAAAACAGTAGCATTAAACTGACACGATCATATGCTACGTTTGTAGTTTGGGTCTTGTCCATCCCATCATTCTCCTAATGATGTGATCCCGTTATCAAATGACATATCATGTCCATGGCTAGGAAACCTTAACCATCTTTGATCAACGAGCTAGTCTATTAGAGGCATACTAGGGACATGGCTTTGTCTATGTATCCACACATGCATCTAAGTCTCTGATCAATACAATTATAGCATGGATAATAAACGATTATCATGAACAAGGAAATATGATAATAACTAATATATTATTGCCTCTAGGGCATATTTCCAACAAATTTGACACAAAGAACTTCAAGGAGCACCCCAAGATTTCTATCGGACAAAGTAGTATGAAAATATGCAATCAACCCCTATGCATACATCCCCAAGGTCACCTGAATCCGCAAGTTGATGCCATAACATATATCAAGTGAATCAATAGAATAGCCTATTGTCACCACGGGTATTTACATGCAAGACATACATCAAGTATTCTCAAACCCAAAATATTCAATCCAACATAAGGAGATCTCAAAAGGAAAGATTTAATTCATCACAACAAGATAGCAAGGGGAGAACACCAGATGATCCAACTATAATAACAAATTCTGTGATACATCAATATTGTGCCATCTCAAGAACACGAGAGATAAAGAGAGAGATAAAACACATAGCTACTAGTACATACCCTCAGCCCGGAGGGTATACTACTCTCTCCTCGTCATGGCCTCCGACGGGATGATGAAGATGGACACTGGAGATGATTTACCCCCTCCGATAGGGTATTGGAAAGACTCCAGATGGGTTTTTCTTCAATACAGAGAGTTTTCACGCCGGTGCGGGGACGAAGATCTACATGCGAGGATTTATACAAGTTTGGGCCGATCGGAAACTTAAAACCCTACGTCCGGTCTATGGCTAGTTGGTTATGTGAGTTCAAATACAAATATGCAGCGACCCGGCAAGGATGCCCAGGATGTGCAGGAGTTCATCCAATTGAACAGAGTGTCAACCTTTGTAAAGGTATCCACGTGCCTCCTTTTATAGTTCAAGGGGTTACCACAAGGGCTAAAAGAATCTTTTACTAGGCGTACAGTACGTACTGCAGCTACAGAGAGTACTTGTCAGGAAAGGATGTGGGAAATACCTAACTTTGACGGACTAGGACGGGCACATTGAATGCGTCATGAGGTGGCGTGCTGGCAACGTTCAACGGCAAGGATTGCCTCGCCTCCCGTGTTATTCGCCCAGTTACCTCATATTCTTCTGCCACGCCGCAGGACGGGTGTCATTCAGGCTGCCACAGGCCCGCCGCAGGGGCCTGATACGTCTCCATTTTATCTATAAATTTTGATTACTTCATGCCAATATTCTATAACTTCCATGTAATTTTGGTAAAATTTGATATTATTTTTGGGACTAATTTACTCACTAGTGCCTAGCGCCAGTTCCTGTTTTTCGCCTGTTTTTTCCTTTGCAGAAATACCATATCAAACGAAGCCAAACACGATACAAATTTATGGAGATTTTTTTGGAACATATGTCAATTTTGGGCGTCGGAATCAACGCAAGACGGTGCCCGAGGGAGGCACAAGCCTACAGGTCGTGCGGCCTGATATCTGGTGGTTCCCCCTTAAGTCGGTTGAGGTCCTTCTTCTCGTGGAAGAAATATATTTTCACGATAAAAATTCCCTCAGAATGTCATCCCGGTCGGAGTTACGGATCTACGGATATTTTAGAAATGGTGAAGGGCTCCGAAAACGGTCATGAAACAGGAGACAAACACACACAGAGAGAGAGAGAGAGATCCAAGCTTAGAGGGGCTGCTGCCCTCCGGGAGCCATGGTGTCCATGGACCATAGGGGAAACCCTCCAACCACCTAGGGAGGAGGCCATGGAAGAAGAAGAAGGAGGGAGGTTCTCCCCCTCTCTCTCGGTGGTGCCAGAGCGCCTCCGGCACATCCATCGTCACGTCTATCCACACCAACAACTTTGCCGCCGTCATCACCACCACCGTCACCTTCCCTCATCTATATACAACGGTCCATTGTCCCACATCCCACTGTACCCCCTACTTGAACATCGTTTTTATGCCACATATTATTATCCAATGATTTATTGCTATCCTATGATGTTTGAGTAGTTCGTTTTTCCTATGGGTTGATTGATGATCTTGATTGGTTTGAGTTGCGTGATTTATTTTTGTGTTGTCCTAAGGTGCTTTCCCTGAGGCGCACACATGAAAGATTCATGCTGGAGGGTGTTGCAATATGTTCATGATTCGCTTATAGTTGGTGTCTAGAGTGACAGATGCTTACACCCGAGTAAGGGGGTGTTTACATATGGGAGTAAAGTGGACTTGATGTTTAATGCTATGGTTGGGTTTTACCTTAATGATCTTTAGTAGTTGCAGATGCTTTCTAGAGTTCCAATCATAAGTGCATATGATCCAATTACGGAAAGTATGTTATATCATGCCTCTCCCTCATATAAAACTGCAATAATGATTACCGATCTAGTTATCGATTGCCTAGGACAATCTCGCAAATCCTATAACCACTTTTCCACACTCGCTATATTAACTTTATTGTTATTTTAGTAAAACAATACCTAACTTTTATTTCCACGTTCTTTATTATCTTGCAAAACTATCTTTACACCTACAAAGTACTTCTAGTTTACTTCCCGCAAAATAGTTTCATACTTGTTCTAGGTAAAGTCAATGTTAGCGTGCGTAGCGTTGTATCGGTGGTCGATAGAACTTTAGAGAGTATTAATTCCTACTTTAGCTCCTCGTTGGGTTCGACACCCTTACTTATCAAAAAAGCCTGCAAATGATCCCCTACACTTGTGGGTTATCAAGACCTTTTTCTGGCACCGTTGCTTGGGAGCAATAGCGTAGTGGTTGATATTCTCATGTGTGCTTGTTTGATTTATCACTAAGTAATTGTTATTTTATATTATTAGTTATTTTATTTTCTGTTATTAGTTGTTTTATATATTTACTTGTGGATATGGAACACGAAACACCAAAAAAATTAGTGGTACTTGCTACTCATGGAGATTGGGAACCTCCTAAAATCCTCGATGCTAGTTACGTGAAACGCATTAATTACTCCTTTGATAATCCTGAGAAATCATCATTAAACTTTATAATGGGAGCCACGTTGGATCCACGTGATTACTTTAGGGATTATCGTTGTTCTCAAAAAGGGAAACACTTATGGGATCAAATTATAATTTTGCGTTGGTTTTCTTGGGATGCATGTTTTAAATGTGATTATATTTGTTGCTCTAAGATTAAGGGTCCTCGCCTTCTCTTTCAATTTGAATTTAGTGATAATAAAACCTTGGCTTCTTATGCTAATGGTATATAAGATTACTATGATGTGGAACGAATAGAAGAATTTGTTGCTATTAAAGGTGCTCATGAGATTGCTTCTTTGCTTGAAAAGTATGATGATATTCCTTACAAATCAAAAAATCTTGCCATACTTAAATACTGTTATATGATAATTATGAATACAATGCTCATATTATTGAATTTCTAGAGAGAATGACTGCTACCTTGTAAGAGATTAAAATTTGCAGACATCTAGGAAAGAACAAATTGCTCAAACTGTGGGCTCATTAGATGAATATAAGATGAGGAGGAGAGCGAAGAACAAAAGGAGGAAGAGCGGATTAGCTACCCATTCCCAACTTCTAATGATAGTCAATCTTCAACTCATACATTTTCTAGTTTCCCTTCACACACACCAAAGGATGAATGCTATATGATTGCTATGATCCCTTGGATTCATTTGAAACATCCATTTTTGATGACATTGATGCTTGCTATGCTTGTTTCCATGATGCCAATATGAATTATGCTTATGGATATGAACTTGCTATAGTTGCGTATGTTAAACATGATATTGCACCCACACATGATAGTCCTATCATCATTTTGAAATATCCCAACTACACTATATCGGAGAAGTTTGCACTTATCATGTTAATTAAAATTGGCTTTGATATACCTTGGCATCCGGGTGGATCAATTACGTGAGCACTATATGCCTAGCTTAATGGCCTTAAAGAAAGCGCTGCCACGGAGAGAACCCAGAAGTTTTAGGAAGTCATTTATATCTGTTGTGTGCTTTTAATTAAAAACCAAAAAATAAAGTGGGGAACCTAAAACTTTTTCAAAAATAAAGGTGAAAGCGAGAAAGATGAGCACCGTTGAAGTGGGGCTAGCATTGAACTTTGTTCATCCCATGGAAACTTGGTGAATCTTGATTACAAAAACTTTTCACCAAAAATAATTATCCCCTTGTATAACTCCATTGTATTATAAAAATAATGTGCCAAGAATTACCTTTAGGATGTTTAAATTGCTTGTTTGATATGTGTTGTGCAAAAGCAGAAACTTTGGCTGTAGTGTTTGATTTTTCGTATTTTACTCGAACCTTAAAACCTTCTGAAATTTTAACATAGTACTTTTATAAAAAAATTATACCACATACTAATGGTTAATAATTTTTTGAGTTACAGAAGTATAGTATCCATCTGAATCTTTACATACTGTCCATTTTTTCATATATTGTTGTTATAGTTGCTTTGCGTTCTTATGTTTGAATCTTGTTGAGCCTCATTGACCTAGGGGCATAGAATTGTGATATATTACAGTGGGTAATGTTATATTATAATTATGCAATAATGTTATGGCAATACATGATGGTATTTGATGTTATATGTACGAACATTTCTAGTAAAAGTTTTGTCAAGTGTGTGGATGAAGTGTTCGAAGATCGAGGAGGTGTTGATATGAGAAGAATAAGGAGAGGCAAGAGATCAATCTTGGGTATTCCCAAGGAACCCCAAGTAAATATTCAATGGGAATCAAGCGTCTATGCTTGGGGATGCCTCGGAAGGCATCCCATCTTTCTTCTTCAACAACTATCGGTATGTTTAGGTTTTTGTTTTGTTCACATGATATGTGTAAATTCTTGGAGAGTTGTGTGCCTTTTATTTTCCTTTTATAAATGCACCATGCTGGTTTCGGAAAGTACATGGTTGATTTATAGAATGCTCTTTGCACTTAACTTATATCTTTTTAGTATGGCTTTATAGAATGCTTCATGTGCTTCACTTGTATCATTTGAAGTTCGATGCCTATTTCACTACATATAGAAAACCATTATTTGTAGAATGCTCTTTTGTTTCACTTATATTTATTAGAGCATGTCCTGGTCTTTTGTAGAAAGAACTAAACTCTCATGCCTTACTTATACCTATTTAGAGAGTCAAGAGGAATTGGTCATTTACATGGTTAGTCATAAAATCTTACATAGAACTTGTAGATCACCGAATATGATATGTTTGATTCCCTACAATAATTTTGCGACATTAAGATAGTAATATGTGGGTTCACTAGTAGATGATTGGGCATTAGTAAGAATATTGATGTTAAGGTTTGTGATTCTCGAAGCATGCACGTCTAGTCTCTAGTTATGCGATGAAGATTGGAGCATAATTTATCCTTGATTGAAATCCTTTGTGTTGTTGAATCGAGGGCGAACGATGGTTAAATCCTCCCAACCTCCTTGCTAGGAGCATGAGAGTAGTACTTTCATTTGTGATAAAATTAATAAAACTTTGCAATAAGTATATGAGTTCTTTATGACTAGTGTGAATCCATGGAAATAAGCAATCCCACATATTCATATTTTGGTAGCCTCTTCGGTATCGTGCATTGCCCATTCTCACCTCAAGGATCGATGCAACTTTCGCTAGTGCATCCAAACCCCGTGACATGGTAAGCTCTGTTGCACATAAGCCTTGTTATATCTTCCTCAAAACAGCCACCATACCTACCTATCATCGCATTTCCATAGCCATTCGGAGATATATTGCCATGCAACTTCCACCGTCACTTCATATGACTTGTACTTTCGTTGTCATATTGCTTTGCATGATCATAAGATAGCTAGAATGATATTTACATGGCTTGTTCATTTTTTGATTTTTTTGATATGCTAGATCATTGCACATCATGGTACACTGCTAGAGGCATTCATATAGAGTCATATCATCCTATCAGTTCTCCATATCGAGTTGTAAGATAATAAAAGTGTGATGATCATTGTTATTATAGCATTGTCCAAGTGAGGAAAGGGTGATGGAGACTATGATTCCCCAACATGTTGAGATGAGACTCCGAATAAAAAATAAAATAAAAATGGGGGAGGCCAAATTAGTTCACCATATAAAAATGATGAATAGGAGTGGCAAAAAAAGGAGACCACGATGAAAAAATGAGAGAAAAAGAGAGAAGGGACTTTGCTAATATCCTTTGCCACACTTGTGCCTCAAAGTGGCACCATGTTCTTCATATAGAGTCTCTTGTTTTGTCACTTCCATATGCTAGTGGGAATTTTTCATTATAGAACTTGGATTGTATATTCCGATGACGGGCGTCCTCACATGCCCGAGGTCTTCATGAGAAAGCAAGTTGGATGCACCCCCACTTAGCTTCAGTCGAACTTTCATACACCTATAGCTCTAGTGCATCTGTTGGATGCCAATCACTACTCCCCGTGTTGATATCTATTGATGGGCATCTCCATAGCACATTGATATGCTGAGTTGATGCGAGATTTTCTTCTTCTATTTCAACCCCTTTTACATCTACCACCATATTCTATTCCACCCTTATTCTATGTCCATGGTTCATGCTCATGTATTGTGTGAGGCATAAAAAGTTGATACCCATTTAAAAAGTATGATCCAATTGCTTGGTTTAACATCGGGGTGCTCATGATTTATACTTTATGCTAGGAAGACCAAGCATGACAAGCTATATGATTTTGTACAGATAAAATTCTTTGGAATTGTTATTTTTGAAAATACATGATTGATGCTAGTAAACCTGAGCATGAATGTCTTTTTGTGAGACTGTTTCCTTGAATCACATGTATCTTAATATTCGTGCCATGATTAGACATTTGTTCAAGATTATGTTAGGTAGTATTCCACATAAAAATTATCATTCCATCATTTACCTACTCGAGGACATGCAGGAATTAAGCTTGGGGATGTTGATACATCTCCGTCATAACTATAGTTTTTGATTGCTTCATGCTAATATTCTATAACTTTCATATACTTTTGGAAAAAAATTATTTTTGGGACTAACTTACTTAACCAGTTGCCCAGTGTCAGTTCATGTTTTTTGTGTGTTTTTTGTTTCGTGGAAATTCCATATCAAATGAAGTCCAAATATGATAAATATTTATGGAGTGTTTTTGGAATATATGTGAATTTTGGGCGTCATAATCAATGTAAGACGATGCCCGAGGAAGGCACAAGACAATAGGCCGCCCCACCAGGGGGCGCGGCATGATGTCTGGTGGCCCCCCTTAAGTAAGTTAAGGCTCTCCTTGTGGCGCAAGAAAGATATTTCCGCGATAAAAATCCCCTCAAAGTTTCAGCCCGATCAGAGTTATGGATCTACAGATATTTGAGAAACTATGAAGGGCTCCGAAAACAGTCACGAAAATAGGAGAGAAACTAAGAGAGAGATCCAATCTCAGAAGGGCCGCTACCCTCCGGGAGCCATGGTGGCCATGTACCAGAGGGGACAGCCTCCTCCCACCTACGGAGGAGGCCAAGGAACAAGAAGAAGGAGGGGGTTCTCTACCCCTCTCTCCCAGTGGCGCCGGAACGCTGCCAGGGCATCCATCGTGATGACGATCTACACCAACAACTTCGTCACCGTCATTACCACCACCATCACCTTCCATCATCTATCTTCAGGGGTACACTCTCCCACATTTCGCTGTACCACCTACTTGAAGATGGTTCTTTTATGCCACATATTATTATCCAATGATTTGTTGTTATCCTATGATATTTTAGTAGTTCCTTTTTGTCCTATGGGTTGATTGATGATCTTGATTGGTTTGAGTTGCGTGGTTTATTTTGGTGATGTACTAAGGTGCTTTCTATGAGGCGCACACGTGAAAGATTCACGCGGAGGGTGTTACAATATGTTCATGGTTCACTTATAGTGGGTGGATAGAGTTACAAAAGCTTACACCCGAGTAAAGGGTTGTTTACGTATGGGAGTAAAGGGGACTTGATGTTTAATGCTATGGTTGGTTTTTACCTTAATGATCTTTAGTAGTTGCGGATGCTTGCTAGAGTTCCAAGCATAAGTGCATATGATCCAAGTATTGAAAGTATGTTAGCTCATGCATTCCCCTCATATAAAACTGCAATAATTATTACCGATCAAGTTATCGATTGCCTAGGACAATCACGCAAGTCCTATCACCACTTCTCCACACTCGCTACATTTACTTTATTGTTCTTTTATTAAAACATCACCTAAATTTTATTTCCACGTTCTTTATTATCTTGCAAAACTATCTTTACAACTACAAAGTATTTCTAGTTTACTTCCCGCAAAATAGTTTCATACATGTTGTATCGGTGGTCAATAGAACTTGAGAGAGTATTAATTCTACCTTTAGCTCCTCGTTGGGTTCGACACTCTTACTTATTGAAAAAGGCTACAAACAACCCCTACACTTGTGGGTTATCAGGGCCATGCGCCCAGGCAAGCTCCGCCAGTCTGCCTGCCCGCTCGACACCTCAGCTGATGTAGACAATCGGCCCCCCTAGTGGTGTGCTGGGATCTTGCTTGGCTCTACTTGTGGATGGCTTCATTACCCGAGGGGCTCGCCGCTTGCCTAGCTTTATCTCTTGGGATCCAATCATGAGCCCATGGAGGACTTGCCGGCCCGCGGGAAGTGGTCACCCATGCACAAGTCTGAGTACGAAGAGCCCCCAACTCTTAGTACACTGAAAGTAACCCCCAGGGACTAGGCCATACAGGCGCGCGGGCAGCGTTGTTTGGCTAGGCCCAAAAAAGTGCTCCGACATGCACGGCCGTGTTTCTTGGTAGTTATGATTACCTCTGCTGGCTTTTCCCACGACGTGTAGTAACTGTGAGTCGAGGGAGTGTAGGGCGGGCCAGTTGCCTCGAGGAGTCATGCTGTCATGTCGTGTAGTGTAGGTTGGGGGGTTTCGCTTCCCTCGCACCACGTTCTCTCGCTTGGGGGTGCGCATGTGTAAGCGAAATGGTTGCCCGGTGGTGCGCTTGGCAGCATACAGTCATCACCCTCTTTAGGCTTCCCAGCGACGCCAGCGCACATCTGCCTCATTAGTCGTATCGCACACGGCATGTGTCAGGTGGGAGGGAGGCTTGGTATTAGCGAAGAGGGGCGATCGCGTGGGCTGGCTGAGGGCCAGTGCGCGTCCATCCCGTGTCACGGGGGATTTGCCTCTTCCTCTTCCCTCACCCTATAAAGAGGGGTGGAGGCATCAAAAAGAGACACTACCCATCCGCATCCCCTGGCTCCTAGCTCCTCCTTCACTGTCTTCTCCTCTGCTGTGCTATCACCCCCCCCCCCCGAGATGGCGAGAGGCCATGCACGAGCTCGTGACTCTCGGGGTGGCGGGGGGCGGCGGAACCAGGTGCACATCGTGGTGATGGCGGCGGAGGTCGGGCCCAGTTACCATGGCCGGCCAGTGTCTAGGGGGGCGCGAGGGGGCGGCTTCGTCGGGTCGTGGTGGCGTATCTCTCTCAGGGCCCCAAATTGGGACTCAAGCGGGTGTGGAGGTGCTAGAGTTCCTCGTGGTGGTCCCCCGGTGGCGCCGAAGCTGGCTGCGTCTTCTCGATATTTTCGCAAAGACCATGGAGGCCCGCCGCCCTTGTGGCCTGTGGCTCCGTTTTGACAGCTGTCGTGATGGCCCCACCTAGGCGGTGGTCGACCTTTCCCTGGAGGCGTCATGTTCCTGGCGCGACGGTGGAGGTCGTTTGCCTGCTCCCGAGGGATCGAGCACGGGCATCTTCTTCACTTTGTGCTCGATGGCTCCGCCACCCTCTCGGTGAATTCCTTCGGGGCGTTGGGGGCCTGCCTAGAGTGTTGCATAGGTGGCTCAAACGACGGTGGATTTGGCTCCTCCGGTGGTAGCGATGGTGATGTTGGCATCCTCGATGTCCAGTCCGAGGGTAATGACCTCTTGTAGCACACGCACCGACATCTTGGAGGGATTTGGAGGGCGCGTCAGTGCCCTGGAGGGATTGGGAAGGAAAGGCTCCGCTTGTGGGGTCTTGCCTCCGGACCGATTGCCGCGTTGTAGCGGTCGGTGTCCCACCGGACGATGTCTGCGGTGTTAGTGGAAATCGTGCTCCGACTTGACCTCACTACCACCGCCACCAAGCTCGGGGCTGCCTCTTGTACCCAATGAATTCCTAAAATATAATCAAAGAAAACATCGTGCGCCACTAATGTATTAGAATATGTTTTGCTCCTTGTGTCTTTGTATGCTAGTTCATGTTCTTAGTTTCTAGTGCCTCGTGATCTCAACGCTCAGATGGGGTGTTTGCTGGTGTGTACTTCCTTGCCGTGGGACGCTTCTAGGGACAGGTCCCCAGCATACCCTTGTTGGTGCCACACATGACAAAATCGATTTGTTATCCTCACCGCTAGTGCCTGGGGTGTTGGGCATGCTTCCAACTCCCCGGCGCGCAACGATTCTGACAAGGACCCATCCGCCCGCGAGTCTCTTACGTATGCAATAACATTGCGGTAGGGGAGGATTTTACTTATCTTTCCTCCTTCTGTCGGCTTCCTTACCACGCGGTGGTCACCTTGAACGTGGTAGTCAACGCAGCCGCCAGCCTTTATCGCTCTTCCTTCCCCCAGACGGCTTGCACGTGGAAGGGGAGACCCTGCTCTCTCGGTTCGGTAGCGACTCCCTACCGAATGTGATCTACCGCAATAGCACAATAAACATATGGCAAGTATGTACTTGAGCAAAAGAAATTGCGGGAAATCTAGTTTTAGTGGCTGCGCATAGGATCATCACATGACTTTGTATAGAGGATTACACACATTGCTGTGAGACTTGCACAAAAGTGGTTTCCGGGGGCCCGATAACTGCGCCTTACAGGTAAAACCTTCAAAGATGGTCGATATTCCATGAGTTTTGCACCTGGGTGCCATCTTTGGTCTCCAGGCGGACTGCGTCGGTCCTGGTGACTCGTACCACCTGGTAAGGGCCTTCCCACTTTGGTGTCAACTTGTTTGATCCCTTCGCGGAATGAATCCATTGAAGGGCAAGGTCGCCTTCCTCAACAATCCTGGAGCGTAGTTTGCAACCATGGTAGAAACGCAAGGCCTGCTGATACCTAGCGGCACAGTGCGGCCTGGAGACGACCTTCCTCGAGGAATGT
The DNA here is from genome assembly GCA_022496015.1 of Hordeum marinum. Lineage (NCBI taxonomy): Eukaryota > Viridiplantae > Streptophyta > Magnoliopsida > Poales > Poaceae > Hordeum > Hordeum marinum. The sequence continues at coordinate 476,793,451 of CM039678.1, forward strand.
GGCATAGTCATGCCGTAGCCGTTCTTGCTAGTCCTCGTCAAAGGCCAGCACTCTCGGGACCCATACGTGAGTTCCGTGGGGAGAATTGCCCCCGCCCCGTAAACCAGGGCGAAGGGTGTCTCGCCAGTGGCTCGATTTGGCGTTGTTTTCATTGACCCAAGAACCGCACTAACTCGTCGACCCAACTCCTTCTGTGCTTGCGCAGCTTGTCAAAAATTCTCATATTGGGGCCCCGCATGACTTCAGCATTTTCCCTCTCCACCTTCCCGTTTCTCCTGGGAGAGCAACCGATGCAAATAGATCCTGGTGTCGATGCTTTGGCAGTATTGCATGAAGGTGCTGCTAGTGAATTTCGTGTCGTTGTCGATGATGATCCTGTTCGGGACCCCAAAACGGCAAACAATCCTTCTGGTAAACTTGATAGCTTCATGCGCCATTACCTTTCTCACTGGCTCAACTTCGGCCCACTTCGTGAACTTGTCGATGGTGACAAACAAGAACTCAAATCCCCCGGTAGCACGGGGGAGGGTACCGACAATGTCGAGCCCCCAGACCGAGAATGGCTAGGAGAACCACACAGTTTGAAGGGCTCGTGATGGTTAGTGTATCTGCTTGGCGTGGAACTGGCATGCATCACATCTTCTCACCACTGCCAAGGCGTCTTGAAGGGTAGTGGGCCGGTAGAAGCCTTGTCAGAACGCCCGACAAGCGCCCTTGATCCTACGTCGGAGCCATAGGTCACCTCATGTATCTCTACCAACAGCCACTGCCCTTCCTCCCGAGCGATGCATCTCAATTTCACTCCATTGGGTCTCCTTCTGTACAGGTCGTTGTCCACAAACTGCTACATGCTCGACCATTAGGCTACTCTTTCGGCTTCTTCTTTCTCTTCGAGGAGGTCACCCGTCTGAAGGTATTTAACAATCGGTTGCGCCCATGTCGGAGCTCGGGGCTCGGCAACAAGGATCCAAGGTGTTTCCTCTGTCGTGGGAGTGCCAGCCTCGACCGCAAAGATCGCATGTCCTACCGGAGTCTGGTGCTCACCGTCGAGCATTTCGTCACCTCGGGTAACCTTCTTGGCCTGCTTGGGTAGCTCCGCGGGCAAGTAATCGCTCGAATCGACATTCCTATTCTTTGCTTGTCTCTCCGATGGTGTGACGGATGGTAGAGTAAGTTGGAGCACGAAGGTGTCTGGTTTCACACGCGACTTCTGGGTTGCTCGCTTCGACAGGTCATCAGCGATGTCGCTCTCCGTCCTGGGGACATGTTCCATCTATAGACCGTTGAAACGCTCCTCCAACTTCCTTACTTCTGCGACATATGGTTCCATTAGGTGGCTTCGGTAATCCTCGTTGACTTGGTGCTGAACCAGTTGTGAGTCCCCTCAGACTTCCAACTTCCTGATTCCCAACCCCGCTGCTATCCGCAGCCCGGCGAGGAACCCTTCATACTCGGTTGTGTTGTTCATCGACGCCTCCCGAGGGAAGTGCATCTGGATCACGTACTTGAGGTGCTCCCCGGTGGGTGCTATGAGCAGCACTCCAGCACCGGTGCCTTGCAGCAAAAAATCCCCGTAGAAGTACATGATACATGCCTGAGGTGTTTCCTTGCCGTGGAGGGCTGTTTCCGGGATCTCTTCATCTAGGGTCGGTGTCCATTCAGCAACGAACTCTGCCAGTGCTCGGCTCTTGATGGTTGTTGTGCTTTCAAAGTTCAGGTCGAAGCTGTCTAGTTCTAGAGCCCACTCGACGATCCCGCGGTCGCTTCTGGATTCCTCAAGATCTGTTGTAGCGAGAAACGGGTGACAACGGTGAAGTGGTGCGCTTGGAAGTAGTGGCGCAGCTTGCGGGATGCCATCAGAAAGCCGAAGAGTAGTTTCCGGATCCCGGAGTACCTCGACCGAGCCCCCTGCAGGAGAGAGTTGCCGAAGTAAACCGGCCTCTGCAACAACCTCTTCTTCTGCACTGCTCGCTGCTCCGTTTCCTGTGCCACATCCGTGCTGATTCTCAGGCCCACCGGGGTTGGCCTGGCTCCGCTGGCCGTCAGGGCTGCTCTTTTTAGGAGTGAAGGATTTTTTTTCTGGTGCTTGGTTACGGTTATTTATTTCTCACACAAGGAATTCATGTAAACTTTCTAACTCTTATATTGAAACTAAAGTTACTTTCTTCGCCTTAGTGTAGCACCACGCGTATATTGCTGCTAGAAGATATGGTTTCGTGCTCATCTATTCTAAAATGTAAATGGATGTGTAGTCACACAACCTTCTCTAAATCTTTCATAACTCTTGTCTGAAGATTTAGCATCAATTGTTCTTCCCTGATCCCTGCAATGCAGAAGATGATTTCAGGCCAAAATATTTCACCAACAATTGGAGATTATTTTTTTACCGTTAGTAGATCTGTTTTGTACTCACCTCTTCTACAATGTGAAATGAATGTATAGATTCTGGAAAAGCCAACAATTTGTGTTCAACGATTTAGCATATGTTGTTCTTTCCGGGTCCCTGTAATTTAAAAGGTGTTGCGAAGCTGTGATGCATGGCGACAACTAAAGATTTCCCCAAAATTGTATGAGACGACCTTTCTCATTCAGTCTATGAGCTAAAATATGTTGGTACTGGTGAACTACATCACACGTGATTGTTGCAAATCCTATGATGTATGAAGTCTTGGTAATTGTATAAAGCAAATGGTTCTTTTGGAATTTAGGAAATGCTTTATTTTGGTATCTGATAATGATTAGAACATGCTCAATTTCAGTTTGAGAGTTGACTGATAGAATTGCATTTTTTATTTAAGTTTACCGAGACGCAAAAATACCAGGCTCGCCAAAAAGTATTGTTTGGTTGAGAATAGGAACATGAATACTTAGTTTTTTGTCGGTTATAATGGAGCGGGCGCAACAAAGCGCGCTTTTCTCGCACGTGGAGTTTCTGCTCCGAGCTCATTTGAACTTGGTGAACATTAAAATCAATAAAAAAATTGAAAATGTTTCAAAAAATTCTAAACTTCTTCTGGGACTAACATTGAGAAAAGTTTTAAGTGCTTGCAAAAATTCAGCATGAAATAACATTCCTATGAGACGAGGCAAAAAAACAAAATCGACACTCTAAAAATGCGCAAGCACTTAAAACTTTTCTCAATGCTGGTCCCAAAAGAATTCAGATTTTTTTGAAACAATTTAATTTTTTTCAATGTTACTGTTCATCGAGCTCAAATGAGCTCCGGAGCAGAAAGATACTTTCCGCTTTTCCCTTCTACTGAATGATGAAACTGTGAGATGGGCTAATAAAAAACAAAGTTTTTCGACTCTAAGCTATGAGAAGACTTGGCGTTCAGGTCCTAATCGATAAAACTATTTAGGCTGTAACCAACCGCATCGTGCTGGCGCTCGATGCTCGGATCTGCCACAAGCTCAGTGTAGACATGAACTTTTACGAACCTTGCCACGTGCTCGCGATCTAGAGTGATTGCTCTACCGACCAATGCCCACATTCTGTAGGGGTGCGTTGTGCCTTGGGCCATGAACAACCGAAAATTCGCAGGGAAGGGGCACGCGCGTGAGGGGTTCCTCACCTATCAATAAGTCATGTTGTTCACTCTTTTTGCCTCACAATTCGCGTAGTAATTGGATCCTATACGAGAGAAAAGTTAAAAAGGAAAGTCTGCCAATAAGTTTAAGTTTTAACAATTAAACTTACAATTTTTGCATCTAAAGCTGTCAAGTTTCTTCACAGATATATTTGAAACATTGTTCTGTCGATCGTAGAACAAAATAATTGATTTTATCGCATATTTTTGTAAATCTTGTCAAAATATATTCAAAATAGATCTTATTTGAAGGCACTTGTCACAGGATACATGAATATGAAATAAAACCTAACTTAGATTTTAAAGAAGATACAAAACTTTGAAAATTGGAACCCAAAACATAAAGCCGACACGAGGGACCAGAGAGCATCTATAGTCGGAAGCTCGAAACCCGCCTCAAACGGCCAGGCAAAGTGCCGGTCAGGCCCCGGTCACAGAAATGCGACCCAGGCGGGCTCCTCAAACAGGCCTCAAATGCCCGACACCTCTTATACCAAGCCCAAATCAAGTTCAGTTATGGGGTCGCCCGGGTGCGTCCACCACATCAGAGTGACGATGGGGGCGCCCGGGCACGTCCATCGCAGCGGGCCTTCCTCCGGACTCGCTAGAGCCGGAGCAGTAGGAGGAGGAGCCGGACGAGGAAGGTCAACAGCCGGTTCTGATGGAGGAGGAGGAGGAGGATCCGGAGGAGGGAGAAGAGCTGGCTCCGACTCCGGGCTTCACCATGACAGACGCGAAGACGGAGTTAGAAGTTGCCCGAGTGGATGATATAGCGGAGCAACATGCCATCCTTTAGCCCATCCAGGATGAGGCCTATGTGGAAACCAATCGGCGCTTCTTCCGGCAGGAGCAGGCAGGAACCGACACACTTTTTGCCGAACTCGACGTAAAGGCGAAGGTGGAGGTGGAGGTGAAGGAGCCGGAGCTGCGGCTACCGCCCATGTACCCGGAGCCGGGCACGGAGATAATGGACACCTCCGACAAGGACTAGGGTATTTTAGGTTATTAGATCTACGTAGTACGTCGTTTGTATGATTTTATATGGATCTAAGGTTTTTCAAATGACGTATGCAATGAAGCAAATTTGAGGCTTGACTAGTCACTGTCCGTGGACATGCCCGAACATGTCTGCGGGCGTTTGACGGGTTGGCTTTGCCAAGTCCGGTTGTAGATGCTCCGAGTGCCCCATCCCTAAATCCTCGTTCTCGCGGAAATGCCAACTCCGCGTCCACTCCACCGGTACCACTATCTGATTTGTCACCCTATATACTTATCTAATTAATGGGATGTGTCATCTTTTATAGTCTACCTATATCACCCCCATTGTACTTACTCTTATGCATGAACGAGCTATGTACACTAGTAAAGAAATGGCTAATCACAACTTTTATTGGTGGCGCGACATTTCCCACTAACGCTAGCATCAATATTTTCAGATAGTGTTGGCATTGGCTGAAATTGCACATTATTGCTACACATATAGTGGTGGCGTTCAAATTCTGCCGAATGTCACTTGTATGAGGAACTCAGCGCTCTCACCTTTCACATATTATTGTTGGCGAGGCCAAAGTTTCTACGCCATAGTTGTTTCCTTAGTACTAGCGTTACACACTCAAGCCCATTAGGCCCACGTCAACACTAGTCTGTTTTAATGACTCTCATCGCAGTAACAACTTACCCTTTCGTCCTCATTCTCTCAATCCCCAACTCCATCGGTCGTCCTCTCGATCCTCGCCGCCGCCCTACCCGACGACACTGCCACCCGACAATGCCCGTCTCCGCCCGACACCACCCGCCTGAACCGGCCCGTCTTTGTCGGAGGAGGAGCGTGCGGCCGCCCTGCCCGACGCCCAACTCAAGCACATGTACATCAACTCTGTCATCCCTGTAAGGATTTTACATACAAACCTAGCTAGCTACTACAAGGCATCTTGATTGATTTTGCTACTTCATTAGATGAATTCGCCATGTATATGCTTAATTATGTTTTAGTTCTTTTTAAATTCATCATGATAGATAAATTGTCATGATAGACTAGTTGTAGTACAACACTTTTTAAACTAGTTGTAGTACAACATGTAGATGAATTCTCCATGATAGATAAATGGGTTTTTTACATAAGTGCCCCTCGTTCCTTAGATCTACTCATTTATCCTCACGCCTTTAACATTTGCTCACTTCCCCACTCCTTAGTCCGAAATCCTCAGAAATGGTCACACGAGGGGATGTCGTCGCGTTAGTTGTTTAACCGTTAACTAACGACGAGTGAGGCCGTGCTGGACTATGTCACTCGTTGGACCCGCCCCATTTCCGCCACAAGGACGTCGAACGGACGTGTACGCACTTTCTCCTCCTCCGCTTTGGGGACTCGTGGCGGCCTTCCAACTACCCCCATGTCCCAAAGTAATGTGCACGCACGGCGGGCCCCGGTCGTCAGCCACACATGTTCAGGTCGTCGTCCTTCTTTAAGTGAAAACCCGTGGACCGGCCACTCCACAACAGCTTCCACCCTTCCAAAGCGAAGCCTGCCCCCTCCACCCCCAACAGCATCTGCAAACCCTAGCCCACCAGCGACATCCCTTGCCATGGGCATTTTCTCAGGGGCCGGCTCGAGCTCTGGCAAAAAGAAAGGCAAGGCCCCCGTCGTCCCTTGGCGCGCGCTACCCCAGCCGTCCTCTTCCAGTCCGCCTCAGCAGCGGATTAGCATCCCATTACACCAGGAGAGGTGGCACTGGGAGCACCACATCACTCTGCCCTACCCTGACGTGGTCCTGCTGCATGACTGGCACTTGGATCCGTAGATGATCCCGGTACCGGCGGTGCCACGGTCGGCATGGGCGCATGCGCAGGAGGTGATCCGCCGGCTAGAGCAGCTCACGCCTGAGCAGCAGCTCACCCCTGCTTACACTATAGACTCTCATGATTGGGAGGCCTGCTTTGCGTTTGAGCACGAGGAGCAGCGCAGGCGTGGCGTCTGCGACGTGCGGGCTGGCATCCCGCCGCCCCTCGTCGTGAGCAATGAGGACCAGGAGGCAGAGGCCGAGTACCAGGAGGCACTGGCAACCACCCTACGTGAAATCAAGGAGAAAGAGCAGCGCAAGGAGGAGGAGGAAGTGGCTCACCAGGCGCGGATAGCGGAGGCCATTGCGTTCTCCGCTGGTGACGACAGCGTCGTGCCGCCGCTGGCCCCGCCGTTCCCCGCCAGGCTCGAACAGACGCCGAACGCCCTCACTCCCCACAAGTACATCTGGGAGGGGGTGGTGCGCGAGTGGGTGAGCGCGCCACCTGTCTGGATGCTGGCGATGCAGGAGCAGGAGCGAATCTACCTGGAGTTCTGGCGACAATAGCACCTACTGGCGGAGCGTCGCGAGCGTAAGCGGCTCATGGAGTTCGAGAAGGACGCCGAGGCAGAGGAGGAGGAGTGCCGTGCCGAGGCGCAGGCTGCGGCGGTGCAGCTAGTAGCAGACGATGTCGCCACCGCCTGGGAGACGGCGTTCCCCTTGGCTCGCCCGACACCGAAACTCGTCGACCTCACCGGCCCCAATGACGACAACGAGGAGGACGCCTTGGGGGCAGCACGCCTCCTCATTTTTATTTTTATTTTTTATTTTTTTGTTAATTTCTGACAGACTTGTGAACTCTCGCCGGCCTTTGTGGCCGGCATTAATTTATAATTAAAGTTAAAGCAGGTTTTTGTGATTTCATATTATGTTTTGACTGTGATGTGCTGTTTGAATTTGAATTTGGATTGAATTATAAGCAACATTTGAGATCCATTGCTATGTGATGTTGCAATGATCATGCTAGCCTAGGTTGCAATGATATAACAATAAATAAATCAAAAATACAAACAAATGATCATGTTAACCTATGTTGCGTTGCCTCCTCCTCTGCCTCTATCTCCGCCTCCAGCTCGTCAAACAGGGTGTCGGCCTCTGCCTGCCTCTGCCAGATGAGATGCCAGTTGGCCTTCACCTCGGCCTCATTCCCGATGGAATCGGGATGGCCTATTGCTCCGCCATCTCCTCCAGCTGGTCGACGGCGACCTCTGCCTCCGGGTCATCCTCCTCCATGGCCGGTCGCTGATGCTGTTGCTGCTCCTCCTCCTCCTCCTCCTTCTCCGTCTCCGGCGAATCCGGAGGGAGAACCGCAGCGATGCGGGTGGCGCATCGATCCTGCATTTCCGCCTCGATTTGCAGGTGCCGCTCCGGAGTAGCTGCGCGTACGTGGTGATGAGGTGCCGAACCATCGTGATGGCGACAGAAGTGCGACAGGAGGCGGATGGGCTCGGGTGGCAGCGGGTTGGAGGGAGGAGGAGGATGTGCAAGGGCTAGGGGGAGCCGGACGGCTTAAATAGCCGGCTAATGGCCTCGGGCGGCGATTCAAGGCGGCGCCACGCGACGTTCACACCAACCCGATGGTCGAGGGTCCCGTCGGACGTCGGATTTCCCAGCGAGTCCACGTGGGGCCATGCTGTCAGCCCGATGTGGACCGCTCCTGTGAAAAGACGCCTGCAAAACGGGATGGAGGGAGTGGCATGCTTTGGCCCAACATTCCACCGAAACCAGGGCCCCACTCGTCAGTAGTTAATGGTCAAACCATTGACCCGATGGCATCCTCCCGTGTGTCCATTTCTGAGGGTTTCGGACAAGAAGTGGGGAAAAGTGAGCAACTGTTAAGCGTGTGGGGATGAATGAGTACAACTAAGAAACAAGGAGCATAGGAATAGAAACCCCTAGATAAATTGTGGTAGTACTAGCAGTAGTACAACATGTAGGTGCTTAATTATGTTCTAGTTCTTTTTAAATTCGCCATGATAGATAAATTCTCATGGTAGATAAAAGAACACACTGTAATTCATAGTGATTCACAATTTTAAATTCTACATGTTATTTTTAAATTCTTCATTCTAAGATAGTGAGCTTTCATTACAAGTTTTTCTTTTGTACATCATTCGAAACAACACATATGGACAATTCATCAAGCAACAATGAATCGGTGGGCGATGAGCAGAAGTGGAATCATAGTCGATTAGAGTACTTAGAGTGGAGGATAAAAAAACTCGAAGAAAACAATGACTTAGTGAAAAATGAAAGGGATAGCCTACTCACAGAGGATGCTAATGTCTTGTGTGAGATCTCACATTAGGTGAGATCTATGAGATCGTTTTTTTCAAAAAAATACGTGGTCCAAAAGTTCTCAATTTTTTTTGTAGGCACACGTGAATGTTTGATGTACAACCTAAAAAAGTTTCAGCTCCTAATCGAACTCACATTAGTAGAAACAAAAAAGACAAAATTGGATGTGAATAGTATCGAAGTACTATTCACCCAAAGCTGCTACTATTCACATTCGAATTTGTCTTTTTTGAATCTCTAAATGTACATCGAATTTTGAGCTAATTTTTGTTTCTAGTGGTAGATATACCCCACCTGAATGTTGTGTAATAATTTCAGATTTTTTGAAATGTCTAAATATAATTTTTTCGGATTGATCTCACGATCTCATCTAAATGTCAGATCTCATACAAGTCACTAAGTCAAACTGAGGGACCTGAGAGATCAGTAAACGGAGGAGAGTGACGACTAGAAGGTGGAGAAAAAAATACTCAGGATAAAGGATGCTAACCTATAGGCAAATGTATCTCAATTCAAAATAGATGGAGAGAGCAATCGGAAAAAGCTTCGCTAGTTGACGTTACTCCTTGATGATGAAGAGTAGTTTTAAACCCTGAAATTTATTAGTACGTTTAGTTGATCAGTACTAGCTAAGTTTTAAACTATGAAGTTTATGAGTATGTTTAGTTAATTAGTACTAAGTTGTAAATTCTTATTAAGTTTACGAGTATTTTTAATTGAGCAGTACCTTTTGTGAAGTTTAAGCTCTTAGTTTTTGAAGTAGTATCTTTTATTTTAAAAAAACAATTGTTGGCGTTGGACAACAACGCACGACAAAGATAGTATATATGTATGGCTTGCAGGCCCCGTGGACGCCAGCATCATGTAATATATTGCTGGCGTGAGATCCAACGTCACCATTGTTTTTTAACTGTGGCGCTATATTGTTGGCATCTGATGTCTATGCTAGAAAGGTCATTTTTGCATGCTATAGCTTGGCTTTTCTGTACTAGTGGTATCTAAGCTCCAGACAAGAATACATTACCTATAGGACATCTCTAAGGATCACGTCGAGTTGGAACCATAATAAAAGAAGGGAATACCTCTTGAGATATTGAGATGTCGTCAAGGACTTGCTATTTCACAACTAGCCGCTTCAAGGTCCTTATAATTTACTGCAAACAAATTGTTAGCATCTTGATCTGATCCAATGCTTCACATGCGCTCCAGATAAGAAAACTGGAATCAGCACATTAATTGAAATCCACGTCTATTGGTTAGCTTATATAGCTTATTAACTAAAAATAATGGGGCTTGATTTTTCTTGATTGACTGCGATCCGATCTGTAGATCCAAACCAAGATTAAGCTATTGCAACCCTATATAAGGGTGTGTACTGTATGTATGCTCGTCTGGTGCCTCCAATTGTAGAGATCTCGCAAGTTACTCAAGTATGGTGCCTCCGAACATAGAGAGATGCCGCACGTAGGTTAACTATTTAATGTTTTAAGGCTAGTTGGTGAGTCAAGTTGGAGATCCATAGTATATCTATTGAAAACTTAATATTTTTATAATACACACTAGGTTAGGGTATATGTGCACAACCGCTGCTTTGAGAATTAGGAGAGTTAATTCCTCTGCCACCACGCCTTGGTCGCGAATACCCCAACAATGTCATTGGCCCTGTATGAAATAACTTTGACATGCACAAACATGTTATGTTGATAAGCTCCAAACAAGGATGCAATAAGTTTAGCACATATGTAATAGTCACCGTCATGTATCACGCTCGAGCTAGAACCATAATAAATCAAGGGAATCCCTTGTGAGATCCCATCAAGGACTTGCGTATTTATAACTAGTCTCTTCAAGGTCCATCTAATTAGAGCAAATGAACTGTTACCATCTTGATGCAATCTGATCCTTCACATATTCTTTAGTTAAACAAGATGGAATCAACCCATTAGTCGGAATCCTCAACAATCTCTTAGTTAGTACTACTCGTTACCTAAAAATATTAAGAATTGAAATTACTTGATTGACTATGACCCGATCTGTAGACCAAAGCCAAGATTAAGCTATTGCAAATGTACATAAGGGTGTGTACTATATATGGATGCTTGTCTGGGTCTTCCAACTATAGAGATACCACAAATTGTTCAAGTATTCTACAAATCAATGGCTACTTCGTCGGTCAACTGGGAGATCAATAATAGTTCTAAATTTTCTTATATCGAAAACATAATATTTAGACTAAACAGTAGGTTAGGAGTATTTAGACGCAACTGCTCCTTTGAGAACTAGGAAAGTTAAATTACTCGCCGCCTCACGCCCTGGCCATAAAGGTAGCGACCGCGCCATTGGCCATGTTTGAAACAGCTTCGACTTATGCGTTGTGTGGATAATCTACAGACAAGGATTCAACAAGTGTAGGACATATGTAATGATCACCTTCATGTATCATGTTGAGCTAGAACCATAAGAAAACAAGGAAAGACCTTGTGAGATCCCATCAAGGACTTGCATATTTATACCTAGTCTCTTCAAGGTCCATCTAATTTATCGCAAATGAATTATTAGCATCTTGATGCGATCTGATCCTTCACATATGTTCTATAGTTAAGCAAGATGGAATCAATGCATTAATTGGAATCCACATCCATCGCTTAGTTTAGTACTACCTGTTACCTAAAATTATTAAGACTTGAATTTACTTGATTGACTATGACCCAATCTGTAGATTAAGCTATTGCAACCATTCATAAGGGTGTGTACTATATATGGATACTTGTCTAGGGCTTCCAACCGTGGAGATACCATAAATTGTTCAAGTATTCTACAGATCAATGGCTACTTGGTAAATCGACTTGGAGATCAATAATAGTTCTAGATTTTCTTATATTGAAAACATAATATTTATAGACTAAAAACAAACTTAGCAGTATTTATACGCAACTGTTGCTTTCAGCACTATGAAAGATAAATTCCTTGGCCGCCCCACGCCACGGGCATGAGGGTAGCAACAGCGACATTGGTCATTTTTGAAACAAATTCTACTTATGCATAAGCCACATATTTGTGTAGATAATCTCAAGACAAGGATGCAATAAGTTTAGGACATTTGTAATGATCACTGTCATGTATCATGTCGAGCTGCAACCATAATAAAACAAGTGAAGACCTTGTGAGACCCCATCAAGGACTTGCTTATCTATACCTAGTCTATTCAAGGTCCTTCTAATTTACTGCAAACGAACGGTTCGAATCTTGGGATCTGATCCTTCACATATGCTCTAGTTAAACAAGATGGAATCAATGCATCAATTGGAATGCACATCCATCGCTTGGTTTAGTACTACTTGTTACCTAAAATTATTAAGACTCGAATTTACTTGATTGACAATGACCCGATCAGTAGATCCAAGCCAAGATAAAGCTATTGCAACCATACATAAGGGTGTGTACTATATATGGATGCTTGTTTGGGGCTTCCAACTGTAGAGATACCACAAATTGTTCAAGTATTCTACAAATCAATGGCTACTTGGTCAGTCAACTAGGAGATCAATAATAGTTCTAGATTTTATTATATTGAAAACATAATATTTCTAGACTAAATAGTAGGTTAGAAGTATTTATATGCAAATGCTTCTTTGAGAACTAAGAAAGTTAAATTCCTTGGCCGCCCCACGCCATGGCCATGAAAGTAGCAACAGAGCCATTGGCCACGTTTGAAACAACTTCGACTTATGCATAAGCCGGATACTTGTGTAGATAATCTCTAGACAAGGATGAATTAAGGTTAGGACATCTGTAATGATCACTGTAATGTATCATGTCGAGTTAGAACCATAATAAAACAAGGAAAGACCTTGTGAGATCCCATCAAGGACCTGCGTATTTATACCTAGTCTCTTCAAGGTCCTTCTAATTTACCGCAAATGACTTGTTAGCATCTGGATGCGATCTGATCCTTCACATATGCTCTAGTTAATCAAGATGGAATCAACGCATTAATTGGAATCCACATCCATTTCTTAGTTTAGTACTACTTGTTACCTAAAATTATTAAGACATTAATTTACTTGATTGACTATGACCCGATCTATAGATCCAAGCCAAGATTAAGCTATTGCAACCATACATAAGGGTGTATACTATATATGGATGCTTGTGTGTGGCTTCCAACTGTGTATATGCCACAAATTGTTCAAGTATTCCATAGATCAATGTCTACTTGGTGAGTCAACTTGGAGATCAATAATATTAATAGACTTTTTATATTGAAAACATAATATTTCTAAACTAAACAACAGGTTAGGGGTATTTATATGCAACTGCTGCTTTGATAATTAGGAAAGTTAAATTCTTCGGCCGCCCCATGCCATGGCCATCAAGGTAACAACAACGCCATTGGCCATGCATAATCCAAATATTTGTGTAGATAATCTCCAGACATGATGAAATAAGTTTAGGACATCTGTAATGATCACCGTCATGTAACACGTCGAGCTAGAACCACAATAAAACAAGGGAAGACCTTGTGAGATCCCATTAAGGACTTGCTTTATAATACCTAGTCTATTCTAGGTCCTTCTAATTTACTGCAAATGAACTATTAGCATCATGATGTGATCTGATCCTTCACATATGCTCTAGTTAAAGAAGATGGAATCAACACATTAATTGGAATCCACATCCATCGCTTAGTTTAGTACTACTTGTTACCTAAAATTATTAAGACTTGAATTTACTTAATTGACTATGACCCGATCTGTAGATCCAAACCAAGATTAAGATATTGCAACCATACATAAGGGTGTGTACTATATATGGATGCTTGTTTGGGGCTTCCAAGTGTAGAGATACCATAAATTTTTCAAGTATTCTATAGATCGATGACTACTTGGTGAGTCAACATGGAGATAAATAATATTTCTAGATTTTTATATTGAAAACATAATATTTCTAGATTAGACAGCAGGTTGGGGGTATTTATATGCAACTACTGCTTTGATAATTAGGAAAGTTAAATTCCTCGGCCGGCCCACGCCATGGCCATGAAGTTCGCAACAACGCCATTGGCCATGTTTGAAATAGATTTGACTTATGCATAAGCCAGATATTTGTGTAGATAATCTCCATGCAAGGATGCATTAAGTCTAGGACATCTTTAATGATCACTGTCACGTCTCACGTTGAGCTATGACCATAATAAAAGATGGGAAGATATTAGGAGATCCCATCAAGAACTTGCTTATATATAGCTAATCTCTTGAAGGTCCTTCTAATTTCCTGCAAATGAATTGTTAGCATCTTGATGAGATCCGAATGCTCCGCGAGTGATATGCCAAAGATAAATTTTCGAGAAACATGTTGTGCTCTACTGTAACTGGTAAAATAATTTTGGAGATAATGTTCATGAGCCGGAAGGAAGAGAACATCCGTCGGTGAATTGGTTCAACATGCACATGCAAAACAATTTTTTATGTAGGGTGGAATTTATAAACTCAAAATGAAGCATCTACGGGATATAAACAAAATACGCACAAACCTGATCGCTGCATAATTAGGATGCATACAAACAATACCAACGCAAACACACACAAAAATCACACCATCGCAACATGACGCCACCACACCTTGACGCCACTCCGTCTAATGCCACATCACCACACTAGCCTGTGCGTGAGCCACAACCGCCAGAAACACACCGTGGCCTCCCTGGTACCCACCCGGGCTTTGTCGGTGGCCCTCCGGTGGTGGTACCGCAAGAGGAGAGGTCGGTGGAAGGCCTAGCGGCCGCGGTGGCTAGGGTCCCCCGATGTCGCCAGGGGTGGGCGACGCGTGGGACATAAGAGATCTCTTCGGGTTTTGTTTAAAACTCAAATAATAATCCATTGTTAGGTGATTGATAGGCTTGCGAGGATTCAGTGGAGATCTCGTGATTTAAATCTGGACCATTTTCTCAACTTAACTCGCCGTCCTAAGATTGAACAATCAACTCTCTTTCCCTCATTCATCCTGCTCGACATGCTCTTTGGCATGATGTATTAGTTATCTCCAGCATAAGCCTAACAGTACTCATGTGCTGTTGTAAATCTCGAGATCATTATGAAGATGAGATAGATAAATCGTCATTATGTATTAAAAACAGAAGAGTGGTTGGAGAGATAGCCAATCAACAAGCTCGGACTAAATGTAAAGACTTGAGAGACTAATTTTAAGCAAGGCCTGGCAGCGTTCTACGGATGCTATAAATACCCCTCGCCAATCATACAAGGCAAAAGAAAAGCTCTACACTTGATAGGTATCCTCAGTTGTTCTTCCTCACCCCCATGGACAATCTCAAGATCACTGGTTACACCGGCGCACTGGTGGGAAATACTAAGCTTGACTTCCAAGGCTTGTATTTGCACAGGTTCGTTTCTGGGGATAAGAAAAACCAGCATGTAGTGATAGATGGAGTTGGTACTACTGACCTTGGTCTCACAAGCATCAACCACTGGGCAATATATGATGGTGCGGCCTCGGACGCAACGCTTGTCGCTCATGCAAAAGGCATGCGTATGAATGCTGATGACTGGTGCAATTTATTCATTATAGTGTTCAAGCTTGACAGGTAACGTGTATGTGTTTTGTCCTGTAATGTGCTAACATGTTGTTTTTCCTAGTATCACATTCTCTTGGTACAAGCATATGATATTTGTGAATCACGTAGGTTTAAAGGTTCCACGCTTTCAGTAATGGGAGCAACTAGTGAGGAACAAGGTGAATGGGCTATTGTTGGTGGGACTGGTGACTTCGCTATGGCGCGTGGTGTCATCAAGAGAAAAATACATAAAAAAGTAGCTGATGGAGATGTATTAGAGCTTACTATCGATGCATTCTGCCACAGGAAGGTGAGCGTTCTATCCAATGTTGTATAGGTTTCCTTGCAACTTCCACACCCGGTCTTTAGATTTGACATACATATATATTTTGCTAGCTAATCATTATTGGATTGGAGCACACAAAACTTCTCAACCGGTATTACAAATTGTACAAAAAAAATTCTGCTTTTATTTATACTCTTACGAACAAGTTCGATGTGCATTTCTCAAAGGAAAGAATATTGCTGACGATGTTTCGCTACTTGGATACAGGGGCAACCTTCTCCACCAACTCCCCTGCCTGCTGCCCCCACCCTGCCGATTAAGCCCACTCCCAAAAAAGAAGGACCATGGTTTGGAATGGGTGAAAAACTTTTTGATTTCAACCCAAACATGTCTGTACACCTAAAGAGTTTGACAGTCTACCGTTATCGTGCTGTTAATGGACTTAGTTTCACTTATATCGGCCAAGATGGCAAGGAACACGCCAGCGATCTTTTTGGTAATAGTGTTCTTCGTGGCAACAAAGTTGCTAGTGTGAGTCTGGTTCACCCTTTGTTTCCTCATCCATTTGGTCAACAATATGTTCCGTCTTCATCTTGTTGTTGCTCATTGAGACGATAAAATTATAGCATCACTTATGGTTTGGTTTTGTCCATTTTTTGGCAGCAAACAGTTCAGCTAGGCCTAACGGAGTTTGTGACGGAGGTGTCAGGAACATACGACAGCAATAGTGCTATGTATTCCCTTAAGCTGGTCACCAACCTCCGCAACACTCTTGGACCTTTCGGATCTCCTGGGATCGGTACCCCTTTCAGCTTTTCCGTGCCTCCGAACAACAAAATTGTGGGCTTCTTTGGGGGATATACGGCTTACGCCATCAATTCAATTGGTGTCTACACGCTCGCTAATTCTGCTTAGCAAGCAACGTTTTACTTGCAGCTGCAATTTTCTACTGTAGCAATAAGACGGTTAGGGTTCTCCCTAAGCCAGCGTTGCTTTATTAGTTTTATTTTACACAAATATTCAAGATCGTAAGGATCTACCTACCCAATGCCACAAGCAATTTATGGTTCCTGTACCTTTTTTTCTTCAAAAGCTCGCCTGTTCCGTGGCATGTAAGTCTTGTATCAGAATAAATAAGAGAAGACCTGATATGATCCCATCGAGGACATGCTTATTTATATTTAATATCTTCAAGGTCCTACTAATTGACTGCAACTCAACTGTATGTTACCATGCATGTTGATGCGATCTCATCCTTCACATGTGAATACGACAGACTAAAATTTCAGTAACATGGTGTGCTTAGTCATATTTTTCTTATTAAATACTTAGTCATAACTGATAAAACAGTTTTTAATGTTTATAAGCCCAAAGGCAAGATATATGATTCATTAGATGAGGACGCGCGTTGGTCAAATTGATCAGACACATAAAACCAAAACATAAAATGGAAGTGGCAGCGGTTGTGTTCAGTGTTCATCGCTCCATTGCATATATGCAAGACTGGTGAGGTGATGGCTGAGAGCTAAATGCCATGTGGCATGGTTATAGCTCAGGATGGACGTCACGAGCGGGCTTTTGGACCGGCCCGTGGACCACTAAGGACCGGACCGAACGGTCCTGACCCGGTCCGAGCTCAGGAATCATGCTCGACAAAGCTTTGATTCGGTCCTGTTTTTGACCAAGCCGACCGAACGGACCGTTTCACAAAATACAGTTTGTCAGTTGTAGCCGTATAAGCTGTTATAATTCAGTTTGCTCAGAAAATACAGTTTCATGGCAGCCGTTTCAGCAAAAGACCCACGCAAAGCAGGCCACCATCGAAGGGCATGTACATTAGTTTAGACGGCTACTGTCTATAACAATTATTCAGGTCATCTACAGACATTAGTAAAAACACCATCTACAATGGACAGTCTTTTTGCTGTCTACGGCCCGATAAAATTATGACATCCCACTTTTGGGCGGATCTAATGGCTACGAAAAATATATTTCTTCTGCTATGGATCCTTCTCGATTAAGGACGGCTCGAAAATTAGATTCTAGGAGGACAAGTGGCTAGGAAATGTCACACTCCGAGAACAATATCCGGCTCTATATAATATTGTGTGACACAAGAGAGATACTATCGCCACGGTAATGGAATCGTTTCCGTCAAATTTAATGTTCTAAAGGGATTTAATTGGACCCAGACTCCAATCATGAAATATTCTTCTCCAACGGTTGTTCACGGTGCAATTGTCACATGGGTCTGATGTCTTCCGATGGAACCTCCATGGGAATGGACACTTCTGAGGGAAATCTATGTATAGAGCGTTAATCCAGTCTGATGTGTCATTTGATAATAACAAGAAGATCTGGAAGATAAAGATACCTCTTAAGAACAAAGAATTTGCATGGTATATTCGTCGCGGAGTCATTCTTACTAAAGATAACCTTATTGAGAGAAATTGGTATGAAAATCCACAATGGTGTATTTTGTCACCATGATGAGACAATAAAACATTTATTCTTCCAATGCAAATTGGCTTATTCTATATGGTCAATCATCCAAATAGCTTCTGTCTTGTATCCTTCATGTAGTGTTGCTAATGTATTTGGTAACTGGTTACATAGGATTGATCACAGGTTCAGAGTTCTTCTAAGAGTGAGAGCGTTTGCCGTTATTTGGTCGCTTTGGCTATGTAGAAATGATAAGGTTTTTAACGATAAAACTAGTTCTCTATTGCAAGTTACAAGTTATCTACGGATATACCGGGATTCTGTGTTTATGGTCCTCTCTACAACGTGTGGAGAATCGGGATCTATTTACAGAGGTGTGTACACGATTGGAGGCTACGGTATGTGACACTTTTACCCAACATGGGTGGCAGCATGATCTTATGATTGGTGCCTCTCCGCGTTAGGCGTTATACGGACTCTACATGTTTTTTTGTATTTCGTCTTTTTTTACATTTTTATCAGAGGGCCTTGTTTGACTGTGTGCGTCTTAGTTATATAGAGGCCGGGTGTAATGCTTAAATCTTTTAAGTAATAAAGCGCTTCTTTTCGAAAAATAAAATTATGACATGTTACATTGAAAGTTATTGTGTGATTTCTTATAGTATCTATATCACCCCATTGTACTCACTCTTATGCATCAGCGGCTATGTAGAGAAACTCCAGACAAGGATGCATTAACTGTAGGATATATGTAAGGATCACATCCCGTTGGATCCATATTAAAATAAGGGAAGACCTCATGAGATATTCAGATGTCTTCAAGGACTTGCTATTACACAACTAGCCGCTTCAAGGTCCTTATAATTTACGGTAAATGAACTGTTAGCATCTTGATCCGATCCAATGCTTCACATCCGCTCCGGATAAGCAATCTGGAACCAATAATTTATTGAAATCCACATCCATTGGTTAACTTATACAGCTTATTAACTAAAAATAGTTAGACTTGAATTTACTTGATTGAATGTGATCCGATCTGTAGATCCAAACCAAGATTAAGCTATTGCAACCATACATAAGGGCATGTACTGTATGGATGCTCGTCTGGTTCCTCAAAGGGTAGAGATGTCGTAAATTAGTCAAGTAAATTAGTCAAGTATGGTGCCTCTAAACATAGAGATGCCGCAAATAGGTCAACTATTTATGCTTTAAGGCTAGTTGGTTCGTCAAGTTGGGGATCAATACACTCATAGAAAATAGGTCATTGGTTCGGGCCGGGCCAGCCCATTAGCCCCGGTTCAGTCACGAACCGGGATCAATGGGGGCAACGGTCCCGGTTCGTGAGGCCAGGGGGCCGGGAGGGCCACGTGGGGCCTTGGTCCCGGTTCGTCTGAAACATTTGGTCCCGGTTCCAGCAACGAACCGGGACCAATGAAATGCCTATATATACCCCCTCGCCAGCAAGCAGAGCACTCCACAGTGCTCTGTTTTTTGGCCGGCGAGGGGAGAGCTTTGTGGTGCTCTAGCTCACCTCCTATGCACATGAGGTGTTTGATGAAATGCCTAAGCCAAACTTAAGCTTTCTCCTCTCGAAGCTCCTTGTCCAAACTCCATTTTTGTCAAGATTTGTCTAGGTTTGGCAGTCCGTCATGTCCCGTCCCCGTCCTGGAACCGCCGTCGATCGCTCGCGCGTGGTGAGCCTCTTGATCTTATCTTCTTGCTAAAAGAAAATATACTTACTCTTATGATTTTCTTACTTTTATTATTGTTCACTTCTCTATTCATGATATGTTGTAATGGTTTTTAATAAACTTTATTATATAACGCACCCACACGAACCGGCAATGGATGTATGGTGACCGACGCACCTCCGAGTATATTAAGGGCCTGCATAATTATCTCGAAACGGCTGAGGCAAACAAGCAGAATGGTTTTATGCCTTGTCCATGTACTGTCTGTGAGAATACGAAGTCTTTCTCCAACTCTAAAATCCTTCACCTTCACCTGCTTTAGAAGGGTTCTATGCCACACTATAATGTTTGGACCAAGCACGGAGAAAGAGGGGTTATGATGGAAGACAACGAAGAAGAAGAGGCTGACGACAACTACCCTCCCCCTGAATACGGTGATGCTGCAATGGGGGAAGCTAAAGATCAAGAGGAACTAGACGATATGCCCGATGATGATCTTTGTCGGATCATTGTTGATGCACAGAGAGAATGCAAAAGTGAAAGGGAGAAGTTGAAGTTCGATCGCATGTTAGAGGATCACAAAAAAAGGGTTGTACCCAAATTGCGAAGATGACAACAAAAAGCTCGGTACCACACTGGAATTGTTGCAATGGAAGGCAAACAATGGTGTATCTGACAAGAGATTTAGTTCGCTACTAGAAATAATGAAGAAGAAGCTTCCAAAGGATAACAAATAGCCCGATAGTACGTACACATCAAAGAAGGTTATATGCCCTCTAGGATTGGAGGTGCGGAAGACACATGCATGCTCTAATGATTGCATCCTCTACTACGGTGAGTACGAGGAACGGAACGCATGCCCGGTATGCGGTGCATTGCGGTATAAGATCAGAAGAGATGACCCTGGTGATGTTGAGGGCCAGTGCACCGGGAAGAGGGTTCCTGCCAAGGTGATGTGGTCTGCTCCTATAATACCATGGTTGAAAGATCTGTTCAGAAACAAAAAGCATGCCGAGTTGATGCAATGGCACAAAAAAGACTGTAAGAAAGATGGGAAGTTGAGAGCACCCACTGATGGGTCGCCGTGGAGAAAGATCGAGAGAAAGTGGAGCGACTTTATAGGTGACCCGAGGAACGTATGGTTTGGTTTAAGTGCAGATGGTGTTAATACTTTTGGGGAGCAGAGCAGCCAGCATAGCACATGGCCTGTGACTCTATGTATGTATAACCTTCCTCCTTGGTTGTGCATGAAGTGAAAGTTCATTATGATGTCAGTGCTCATCCAAAGCCTTAAGCAACCCGGCAATGACATTTATGTGTACCTAAGGCCATTAGTGGATGAACTTTTACAGCTATGGAATGGAATAGGTGTACGTGTGTGGGATGAGAATGAACAGGAGGAATTTGACCTACATGTGTTGTTGTTTGTAACCATCAACGATTGGCCTGCTCTCAGTAACCTTTCATGCCAGACAAACAAGGAATACCACACATGCACACACTGTTTAGATGACACCGACAGTATATATTTGCACAAATGGAGGAAGAATGTGTACCTAGGGCATCGTCGATTTCTTCCGACCAACCATCAATGTTGAAAGAAAGGAAAGCATTTCAAAGGTGGGGCAGATCACCGGAAGAAGCCCGCCCTCCGTACTGGTGATCACATACTTGATATGGTCAATGATTTACATGTAATATTTGGAAAGGGTCCTGGCGGACTATCTGTTCCGAATGACGCTGACAAACGTGCACCCATGTGGAAGAAGAAATCTATATTTTGGGACCTACTTTATTGGAAAGACCTAGAGGTCCGCTCTACAATCGACATGATGCACGTGACGAAGAATCTTTGCGTGAACTTGCTAGGCTTCTTGGGAGTGTATGGGAAGACAAAAGATACATCGGAGGCACAGGAGGAATAGCAAATTGTGCATGAAAAAGACAGCATGCATCCAAAGCAGTATGAAGGTCCTACCAGCTATGCTCTTATCAAAGAAGAGAAGGAAATCTTCTTTAAATGTTTACTCAGTATGAAGGTCCCGTCTGGCTTCTCGTCGAATATAAAGGGAATAATAAATATGGCAGAGAAAAAGTTCCAGAACCCAAAGTCTCATGACTGCCACGTGAATATGACGCAACTACTGCCGGTTGCATTGAGGGGGCTTCTATCGGAAAACGTTCAATTAGCCATTGTGAAGCTATGTGCATTCCTCAATGCAATCTCTCAGAAGGTGATCGATCCAGAAATCCTGCCAAGGTTAAGGAGTGATTTGGTGCAATGTCTTGTTAGTTTTGAGCTATTGTTTCCACCGTCCTTCTTCAATATCATGACGCACGTCCTAGTTCATCTAGTCGACGAGATTGTCATTCTGGGCCCTGTATTTCTACACAATATGTTCCCCTTTGAGAGGTTTATGCGAGTCTTAAAGAAATATGTTCGTAACCACGCTAGGCCAGAAGCAAGCATCTCCATGGCCCATCAAACAGAGGATGTCATTGGGTTTTGTGTTGACTTCATTACTGACCTTAAGAAGATTGGTCTCCCTCAATCGTGGTATGAGGGGAGACTGACTGGAAAAGGCATGCTAGGAGAGGACTCAATAATATGTAGGGACGGGCATTCTTGGTCTCAAGCACACTACACAGTTCTACAGAATTCCACCTTGGTGACCCCGTATGTCGATGAACACAAGAATATTCTGTGCTCCAAACACCCGAAGCAGTGTGACGACTGGATTACATATGAACACATCAGGACTTTCCGCAGTTGGTTGCAAACACGTCTCATGGGTGACAACACTATTTCTGATGAGCTGTACTCGTTGGCCAGGATGAAAAGAGACCCAACCAAAACAGCTGTATTGGGACCAAAATGCATTCCCATTTATCTCGTACCCTTTGTAAGTCAATACAGTCGAAGATGGTCCCCTGGTTTCTAATGGGGCCATCTTCGACTGTATTGACTTACAAAGGGTACGAGATAAATGAGAATACATTGTATACGATCGCCCAAGATGAAAAGAGCACCAACCAAAACAGTTGTGTCCGTTTTGATGTAGCAACCAAGAGGGAAAAAGACACATATTATGGTTACATAGTGGACATATGGGAACTTGACTATGGACATGATTTCAATGTCCCTTTGTTTCAGTGCAAATGGGTCAACCTATCAAGAGGCGGGGTACAGGAAGACCCACAGTACGGAATGACAACAGTTGATCTAAACAATCTTGGGTACACAGACGAACCATTCGTCCTAGCCAATGATGTGGCGCAGATTTTCTATGTGAAGGACATGTCTACCATACCGAGAAAAAGAAAAGATAAGGAA
Organism: Hordeum marinum; assembly: GCA_022496015.1. NCBI lineage: Eukaryota > Viridiplantae > Streptophyta > Magnoliopsida > Poales > Poaceae > Hordeum > Hordeum marinum. The sequence goes on from CM039678.1 coordinate 476,816,503, forward strand.
GCGAATACATCATACGATGAGCCAAATCGCCACATAGTTCTTTCAGGAAAAAGAGACATCGTGGGATTGGAGGGCAAGAAAGACATGTCTGAAGATTATGAAAAGTTTCATGAAATTCCTCCCTTCAAAGTCAAGGCTGACCCAAGCACCCTGTTAAACGATGAAGATTATCCATGGTTACGACGCAATAAGCAAAGGACACAAGCGAAGAAAAAGTGAAGACTTTCTCTCCACAACTATATCATTGCAGTGACATGTGAAGAAATGAGATGTCTTTTGTAACACATGAGTTTTCGTCTGAAACCCTAATACTTCGAAAGAGATTTTCCGTTTTGTACATGAAGTGCATCCAGTTTTTGTCATAACCCACTCAACTTTTTATGACATGCTATGTGGGTGAAATGATAATACCATGCCAACTTTCAACCTTTTCAGAGTTCATTTGAAGTGCTTTTCAATTTCAGGGTCATTTATCTCAAAAAAATCAATATGTGCATGAAAAATACCAAATGAAGTTAGAAAGGATTGAAAACTGATGATGTGGCTTTGAATGGTGCATTTTGAACACACGAAAAATATGGAGTTCAAATAAGTTCAAAAAAATGAAATCCCTTTGTAACAGATGAGTTTTCGTTCGAAACTATGATACTTCGAATGAGATTGTCCATTTTGTACACAAAGTGCATCCAGTTTTTGCCGAAACCATCTCAACTTTTTAGCACATGCTATGTGGGTGAAATGATGATACCATGCCAATTTTCAATCTTTTTAGAGTTCATTTGAAGTGCTTTTCAATTTCAGGGTCATTTATCTCAAAAAAATCAGTAAGTGCATGAAATATATACCAAATGAAGTCAGAAAGGGTTGAACATTGATGATGTGGCTTTGAATGGTGCAATTTGAACACACAAAAAGTATGGAGTTCAAATATGTTCAAAAAAATGAAATCCCTTTAGATAACATACAAAATAACAAAAATGAACATAGATGCGCTTATGTAAGTAAAATTGGACCGGAAATCAGGCTGAAATTCAGTCTGATTTCAGGTCAATTTTTCCCACATAAGGGCATCTATTTTCAATTTGAGAGGAACTCAATAAGGCAGGAAGGGGTTTGCTTATAAACCGGTGCGAGCGCCCCTCGCTTGGCGAGGTGGGACTAAACTCCCACCACAGCCAGGACCAACCATTTAGTCCCGGTCGATGGCTATAACCAGGACCAATACCAACCATTGGTCCCAGTTGGTGGCACCAACCGGGACCAATGCCCACCTTTCGTCTTGGTTGGTGCCACCAACCGAGACCAAAGCGAGACCAAAGGTCTCTGCTTCCCGCCCTTTGGGCTGCCGAAAAGAGACCTTTGGTCCCGGTTGGTGCCACCAACCGGGACTAATGGTTGGCATTGGTCCCGGTTGATGCCACCAACCGGGACCAATGCTTCTTGTATATAAGTCAGCACTTAGGATTTTTCCCCAATTTCTCCCATCACCGCGCCCTGCCTCCTCGTTGTCGTCGCCGTCGACGCCCTCGCCCTGCCCTGCCCCGACGCCGTTCGTCACTGCCGTCACCGTTGCCCTTCTTCCCCGATGCTGCGCCCTGCCGTCGTCGTCGCCGTGCCATTCGTCACTGCCGTCGTCGTCGCCATGCCCTCGCCGCGCCCTGCCCCGACGCCCTTCTTCCCCGACGCCATTCGTCACCGCTGTCGCCGCCGTCACCGTTGTCGTGCGCCCCTGCCCCGCCCTCGCCGTCGTCACCGTCGCCCGTGCGCCCCTGCCTCGCCCCCGATCAGCCCGGCCGCGCCCCTGCCCCGGCCCGTCCCCATCGTTGCCGGCCGCGCCCCTGCCCCGTTGTCGCCCGAGCCCACTGTGAGCCGCTGCGCCGCCCGGCCTTTTTTATGTTTATGTTAATGTTCATAGCACTTTTTTGTCAAAAAATAGATGTGATCATTGTCACACCAAAATGCTATACTTATTTTGGATATGATGAATTTTTTAGTCATGTTCATATGATGTTTTTTTTGTTCATAGAATATTTGTTTGTTCATAGCATTTTTTGGTCCATGTACATATGTATGTGTATGTATGGATGGTTGAATGGATGGATGTAAATCTAAGTTAAAATTTACCCCTCCCTGATAACTTCGACATGAGGAGGGGCATGCATGAGAGAGAGGCGGTCCGCTCACCCGACCAACTATCGAGGCCACCCAAACCCTAGAAGAAAGAGCGTCGTTATCGATCTACCCCCTCCCCGATAACTTCGACATGAGGGGAGCGTCGGGCATGCATGAGTGAGAGAGGTGGTTCGCTCGCCCGACCAACTATCGAGGCCATCCAAACCCTAGAATAAAGAGTGTCGTTGTCGATCTACCCCCTCCCCGATAACTTCGACATGAGAGGGGACGTCGGACATATGCATGAGAGAGAGGCGGTCCGCTCACCCGACCAACTATCGAGGCCACCCAAACCCTAGAACAAAGAGTGTCGTTGTCGATCTACCCCGTCCCTACACGACCAACTAGCGATATATTCGGAAGGCTCTTGTTGAACTTCGTACCAAAAGGCTAATTAATTATCCTATCCAAGACGTCGTCGGACATTCATGAGAGAGGCGGTTCGGACGTCGGACATTCATGTTTGTATATTAATTGCCATGTTGTAATATTTGCAGAAACTATGGATCCAAGAGACGAAGAACGAAAACAATTGTTGGGGGACATAATCCACGGCGGACGTGATATCTTGTCATTTCTCAACGACACCGATGGTTTGGAAGGGGATTATGACAGCTCCGGTGCTCGAAAAATGGAGGAGGAAGGACATGATCATGATGGCTCCGGTGACCGAATGCCGGAGGAAGAAGGAGACCATGATGACGGCTTCGGTGACCGATTGGAGGAGGGAGCTGTTGCAAAGTCCGGCGAGGTATATATAATAATTAAGTCTTGGCTCCGGTGACTAGCTAATTGATGCATTAATTATTTTGGTATGTACATATATTAATTAACTCTTCTTTCTTCTTTTATAGCCCTCCGGATCGAGCCAAACTTCGGTAACAAGACAAGGCCCGAAGAAGAGGTTGCGTAAGGATGAAAAGTTCACGATCACAGCACTCGCGAACGATGGCCATCCGATTGAACCCAAGTGGACCAAGAACGCATTTTATGCTCAGTGCAGAGCTATTGTTAGGGACAACATCCCGATCAGCATCAAGCAATGGAATAAGCCTAAGGACGGCGCCCATGAAGGTGATTATGTCACCAATAGACAGAAAGATGATCTTTGGACCGCGCTGAAGGAAAACTTCACCGTACAGCTAGAGGAGGATCCGAATAAGCCAGTTATAGAGCCACTGGTCAAGACATGTGCTCTTAAGAAGATGGTAGATCTATTAAGGAGGTGGAAGAATGAGTTGAAATCACAGTTTGTCGACAAAGGGAAGACTCCAGAATTCACCGGCCGATTTGAGAAGATAAGAGATTACTGGCCCGCATTTGTGGACTACAAGACATCGGACAAGAGTAAGAAAATGTCAGAGACAAACAAGGTCAATGATGCAAAGAAGCAGTATCACCATCACACGGGGTCAGGTGGCTACCTCAAAGCCCGGCCATTGTGAGCAAAGCTGAGAATGACCTGATTGCTAAAAACATCGTACCACAGACATATAACTGGCCAGACCGTTCATGGACTTGGTTCTTCAGGGGTGGGGGAACTTTGGACCCTGAAACAGGGAAGTGCCGTTAGACTGACGAGCAACTTGCAATACCCATGAACAAGCTTCAGAAGTATATCGCCGCAGCGCAGGAAGGGACGTTCATTCCCGACAGAGAGAAGGACGAGCTGACTGAGGCCCTAGGGAATGCTGAGCACCCTAGACGAATACGAGGCACACCAGGCTCCGTTCCATGGAAGGTTGGGTTTCCCGACGCAGGTGATTACAGAAGCCGGGAGAGAAAGAAGAAAGCGAAGCTGGGCGAAATTCAGAAGCTCAATGCAAGACTACAAAAGCTAGAGGAAGCTGAGAGCCAGCGAGCTGCCGGCCAACCATCTCAGCGGCACGAAGCTACCCCAGAAGCTACCCTGCCATCTCAGCGAAGAAGCAGCGTCGCTTCCACGGAGCCCGTTCACCCTGACTTCATGTCTCCTAGCTACCCCGTGGATACTATCACGGAGGCTCAACATTGCCAGCTTATGAGGAAATGCCGGGACCTCACTTTCAAGGTGGCTGTCAGCTCTGTTGCACCTCCTCAACCCAACGGAACTTTTCACTACCGTCTAATTCCACATGGCTATGCTGTTGTGATGGTGGATGAAGTAATGAAGGAATTTGAGGAGCTCGAGCTTTCCCACTGTACAGGTGAAGGAGAGAATAAGTTCGTTCGTGCCCTGAGGAGTACATGTCTATGGCAGAAGGAGTACATCAAGCTTCCAAACTGGACGCCTCCGCCTCCTCCTTCTCCTCAAGCGAATCAGGGCACTGCGGCTCCTCCTCCTCCTCCTCCTCCTCCAGCGAGTGATCAGGGCACACCGCCTCCTTCTCCGGCTCCTCCGACGCGTGAGGGCACTCCGCCTCCTCCTTCGCCTACTCCGGCACGTCGGAGCAGTACGCCTCCTCCTCAGCCTCGTCGGCAATGGCGGAAGACACACGCTGCCGCTCCGGCTCCTCCGGCGCCTAGTAAGCAACAACGGAAGGGAGCCGCCGCCGCTCCGGCGGCTAGCAGTACAAGCATAGGCAGTAGAGGATATAGATACGGTCCATCTCTCAAGCCTCTAGAAAAGTTACCATATGAGAGGACCGAGTCTGAAAATGAGGAGATATGTCAGGCCGAATTGAGGGCCCATTTTGCAAACAAAACTCCACCTCCAAAGGACAAGATAGATCCAGTGAAAGCGATGCGCACTATCGATGCCCTGAAGCGACCACCACCGCCTCCGCCGGATTCCAACTTTGACCCCTGTATTAAAAAGACATATCAAGTTGCGTACCAGTCGGGAAGTACTTCCAGTCATGCAAGGTTAGCAAAACGAAGAAGTGAGGAAAAAATCCCTAGCTTGGCGAAAAGGCGAACCAATCATGCCCCGCGCTCAAGGTGTCTAGCGATATCGTCGCTAATCATCCGGGGATGGTGCCCGGTACCAAACCTAGTGATTACCTGATCGATGATATATAGTTTAAGCCGTTGGAGGTGGACGAATTCCGTTACCGGCACGGGCGGCCTCTCGTCAAACCTGATCATCCTCCTCTAACAACGATGATACGAAAATTCCATGAATGGTACATGAAAACCTGCCGCGAGTCTGGGACGGATTCTTTGATACTGTCAGTTAAAGAGCAGCATGACCTCGTTGGAATGGAACTGTTGAATATTGAATTTGAGGAGATATTCCAGTTATTCAATCAAAAGGCCCTCGGCAAAACAATCGTGACTTGCTACTGTCTGTAATTACTACTTCTGCAATTAAGTCTCTCTATGTATATAGCTCAGGTCTTTCATTGCATGTATATATAATTATCATCACTATTATATTATGCAGACTTGAAGATCGTCGAATGCAGAAAAGCACAAATCTATGAAATTGGGTTCATTAACCCAAATGTCATACATGAGTATAATTTCTAAAAGTATCCCACACAAACCGAGGAAAACTTGCTACAATCGTTGCTTAAAAATCAAAACAAAGGGACAATACTCTTTTCTTACAAATTCAAATGAGTGTTACTGTCTTGTGCATATTCGGTTTTTCTTATTACTCGAGGTTTATAGTAATGTAATTGATGAGTTATGCATGCGTGCGCAGTTTTCACTATATTCTGCTAGAGATTCAGCTTGAGCGGGGAGTAGTAACCGTCTTATACTTGAAACGAAAAGATCCCAGGAATATGCGGACATGACTAAAATTCTCCAGAAGTAAGTTCAATCGATCATTATTGCATCATATCGGCAACATTGTTCGTTTCTTGATATCAAGTAATTATTTTCTTTGTCTGCCAGGGTTTGGAAAGAGTTCACAGCAATTGTTTCGGCACTGCCGGGGGAGCTGCGATTTACACATCCAAAAGTAAGTACTACTAGTTAGTTCTGCGCATCTCCCATTGATTCTAGTTTCATCAATACCATTTATCATGCTTGATTATCAGTTTGATTTAACTCTATTTCTCGTAAAGTGCTTGTGGTAGGAAACTGGGAATAATTTATGTGGATACTACGTTTGTGAGTTCATCTACAATGCGACGACCCCTAAGCGGGGCTACTCTGAAAAACAATTTCAAGTGCGTAAGCAATAATATTCACAATTTTATTTTATTATCATATATATGTATTGATCCCCTTTCTTCAAATTAGATGTGGCAGATGCGGGATGAACTCCTACCACATAATCGCATACGAGCAATTCAAGAAGAATTGATGGGATTCTTTCTTGACCATGTCATAAATAAAATCGGAGAATATCATCTGGAAGTTGACATTAGATGTTAGGGATTGTAAGAGATATTATATTGTATATATGTAGCTAGTAGTGTCGGATATATATATATACGAAAACTTGTTATACGACCAATCTCTCGGAGAAAGAGAGGTCGATCACTTCTCTCTCTATATGTTCATGACGATCTTCTATACTTAATGGTTTCTTCATTTGCTTACTAGCTAGCGTGTCGAGTTCTCTCTATAGTAGCTAGCGTCGACCAAGCACGAAGAAAGAGAGGACACTTCTCTCTATTAATTAGCTAGCTAAAACAATATAAAACCCTTAAATTAACCGTCCAAAAACCCCTACCACCCACCCTCCCTTTAAAAAAAACCCAGCAACTACTAGATGCTGACGCGTGGATGCCTTTTGGTCCCGGTTGGTATTATCAACCGGGACTAAAAGTCCTCCTGCCTGGACTACCCGCAGAGGCCACGTGGAGCCCCTTCTGTCCCGGTTTGTAAGAGACCCGGGACTAAAGGTTTTGGGCTTTAGTCCCGACCCTTTTGTCCCGGTTCCAGAACCGGGACAAATGGGCCTTACGAACCGGGACAAATGAGCATTTTTCTACTAGTGATAGTATATCGAAATTTATTTGTCAAAAACTTAATGTTTTTATAATAAACACTAGGTTAGGGTATATGTGCACAACTATTGCTTTGAGAATTAGGAGAGTTAATTCCTTTACCATCACGCCATGGTCGTGAATACCGCAACAGTGCCATTGGCCCTGTTTGAAATAACTTTGACATGCATGAACACACTGGCGGAGGCATCCGGTAGAAAGGGTATGGCAGCCGCCATGCCTTGATTCTGAGCAAAAAAAAAGATATACATATGTATGTTATACGGCTGCCTTGCTAGTTACCTTGGACCGCTGGCAGTTTTACGCTAAAAGGGAGAAATGGGCCGATGCATCTAGCTAGTGGGGCCACTAATCGATCGACGGCCCATGCACGAAACAGCAATCGATCGAGGCATCGAGCCAGGTCCAGAAGGCACTACCCAATTGAGATGCAATCCTCCCAGTTCTTACCCCACTCGACGGCCGACACGATGAACCCTAACAAGCGTGGCGACGGCGGTTGGCCAGGTTATAGGACGAGGCGGGCAACCACGACAGGGCAGCCAACGATGGCTGGCCAGATCACCAGGACGAGGCGGGCGACCTCGACGGCGCGGCCAACGGTGGCTGGCCAGGTCTCTAGGACAAGGGAGGCGACCTGTGGGAGTGTTAATATTTCGGGACATGTTACTCATCAAGATCAAGTGACTTCCGAGGAAGTAGAGCCTGAAAATTTGATGCGAACAGAACAAGTGAAAGAACAAAATGTAGATTTCATTGAAGCTATAGTGGAAGAGAATGTTGAAGTTCACAGGGTTGAAGTAGATCATTTTTTCGTAAATTAAGGAAGATTTTATTTTGGTAAAATTAACGAAGATTTTTAGGGGAGTACAACACTGCCATTGCCTACATTTTCATTGTATTTGATTTTTCATTTGTAATGTGTATTAATTTTTCTAATATGAATCAAAAGAATTCTTTTCCTTAAGACTTTGCCACACCTTATTTTTTTTCTTCCTTCGCCTCTGCATGAACATGCTGTGTTGATAAGCTCCAAACAAGGATGCAGTATGTTTAGGATATCTGTAATCTAATGATCAATGCCATGTGTCACGTGGAGCTACATAATAAAACAAGGGAAGACCTTGTGAGACCCCATCAAGGATTTCCTTATTTATAACCAGTCTCTTCAAGGTCCTTCTAATTTATTGCAAATGAACTGTTAGCATCTTGATGCGATCTAATCATTCATGTATGCTCTAGTTAAACAAGATTGAATCAACACATTAATTGGAATCCACCTCTAGGGCTTAATTTAGTACTACTTGTTACCTAAAATTATTGAGACTTGAACTTACTTGATTGACTATGACCCGATGTGTAGATCCAAGCCAACATTAACTTATTGCAACCATCCTTCAAGGTATGTACTATAAATGGATGCTTGTATGTGGCTTCCAACTATAGAGATACCACATATTGTTCAAGCATTCTACGGATCAATGCCTACTTGGCGAGTCAACTTGGAGATCAATAATATTTCTAGATTTTTTATGTTGAAAACATAATATTTCTAGACTAAACAACTGCAGCTTTGAGAATTAGGAAAGTTAAATCCTCATCCGCCCCATGCCATGGCCACGAAGGTCGCAACCACGCCATTGTCGATGTTTGAAACAACTTCAATTTATGCACAAGCCAGATATTTGTGTAGATAATATCCAAGCAAGGATGCAACAAGTTTAGGACATATGTAATGATCACCATCATGTATCATGTCGAGGTACAACCATAATAAAACAAGGGAAGACCCTATGAGATCCCATCAAGGACTTGATTATTTATACCTAGTCTCTTCAAGGTCCTTCTAATTTACTGTAAATGAATTGTTAGCATCTTGATGCGATCTGATCCTTCACATATGCTCTAGTTAAACAACATGGAATCAACGAATTAATTGGAATGCACACCCATCGCTTAGTTTAGTACTACTTGTTACCTAAAATTATTAAGACTTGAATTTACTTGATTGACTATGACCCTATCTATAGATCCAAGCCAAGATTAAGCTATTGCAACCATACATAAGGGTGTGTAATATATATGGATGCTTGTCTGAGGCTTCCAACTGTAGATATACCAGAAATTGTTCAACTATTCTACACATCAATGGCTACTTGGTCAGTCAACTTGGAATTCAATAATAGTTCTAGATTTTCTTATATTGAAATCGTAATATTTCTACTCTAATCAATAGATTTCGAGTGTTTATACGCAACTGCTGCTTCTGAGAACTAGGAAAGTTAAATTCTTCTGTCGCCCCACTCCAGGGCCATGAAGGTACTAACAGCGTCAATGACCATGTTTGAAACAGCTTCAACTTATGCATAAGCCAGATATTTGTCTAGATAATCTCCAGACAAGGATGCAATAATTTTAGGACATCTGTAATGATCACCGTCATGTATTATGTCAAGCTACAACCATAATAAAACAGGGGAAGACCTTGTTAGATGCCATCAAGGACTTGCTTATTTATACCTAGTATCTTCAAGGTCCTTCTAATGTACTGCAAATGAACTGTTAGCATCTTGACGCGATCAGATCCTTCACATAAGCTCTAGTTGAAAAAGATGGAATCAACACATTAATTGGAGTGCGCAACCATCACTTAGTTTAGTACTACTTGTTACCTCAAATTATTAAGACTTGATTTTACTTGATTGAGTGTGACCCGGTCTATAGATCCAAGCCAAGCTTAAGCTATTGCAACCATACATAAGGGTGTGTACTATATGTGGATGCTTCTCTAGGGCTTCCAATTGTAGATCTACCACAAATTGTTCACGTATTCTATATATCAATGGGTACTTTGTCAGACAACTTGGAGATGAATAATAGTTCTAGATTATCTTATATTGAAAACATAATTTTTCTAGACTAAACTAATCAATAGGTTAGGAGTACTTATACGCAACTGCTGCTTTGAGAACTAGGAAAGTTAAATTCCCCGGCTGCCCCATGCCATGGACATGAAGGTAGCAACAACGTCATTGGCCATGTTTGAAACAGCTTCGACTTAAGCATAAGACAGATATTTGTGTAGATAATCTTCAGACAAGGATGCAATAAGTTTAGGACATCTGTAATGATCACTATCATGTATCATGTCGAGCTACAACCATAATAAATCAAGGGAAGACCTCATGAGATACCATCAAGGACTTGCTTATTTATACCTAGTCTCTTTAAGGTCATTGTAATTTACTGCAAATGAATTGTTAGCATCTTGATGCGATCTGGTCCTTCACATATGCTTGAGTTAAACAATATGGAATCAACGCATTAACTGCAATGCACATCCATCGCTTAGTTTAGTACTACTTGTTACCTAAAATTAGTAAGACTTGAATTTACTTAATTGACTATGGCTCGATCTATAGATCCAAGCCAAGATTAAGCAATTGCAACCATACATAAGGGTGTGTACTATATATGGATGCTTCTCTGGGGCTTCCAACTGTAGAGATACCACAAATTGTTCAAGTATTCTATAGATCAATGGCTACTTCGTCAGTCAACTTGGAAATCAATACTAGTTCTAGATTTTCTTATATTGAAAACATAATATTTCTAGACTACATAGTAGGTTAGGAGTATTTAGACGCAACTGCTCCTTTGAGAACTAGGAAAGTTAAATTACTCGCCGCCTCACGCCCTGGCCATAAAGGTAGCGACCGCGCCATTGGCCATGTTTGAAACAGCTTCGACTTATGCGTAAAACAGATATTTGTGTAGATAATCTTCAGACAAGGATTCAACAAGTGTAGGACATATGTAATGATCACCGCCATGTATCATGTCGAGATAGAACCATAATAAAACAAGGGAAGACCTTGTGAGATCCCATCAAGGACTTGCATATTGATACCTAGTCTCTTCAAGGTCCTTCTAATTTACCGCATATGAATTGTTTGCACCTTGATGTGATCTGATCATTCACCTATGCTCTAGTTAAGCAATATGGTATCAATGCATTAATTGGAATCCACATCCATCACTTAGTTTGGTACTACTTGTTACCAAAAATTATTATGACTTGAATTCACTTGATTGACTATGACACGATCTGTACATCCAAGCCAAGATTAAGCTATTGCAACCATACATAAGGGTGTGTACTATATATGGATGCTTGTCCGGGGCTTCCAACTATAGAGATGCCACAAATTGTTCAAGTATTCTACAGATCAATGGATCCTATGTCTGTCAACTTGGAGATCAATAATAGTTCTAGATTTTCTTATATGAAAACATAATATTTCTAGACTATATAGTAGGTTAGGGGTATTTATATGCAACTACTGCTTTGAGAACTATGAAAGTTAAATCCTCAGCCACCCTAAGCCATGGCCATGAAGGTAGCAACACCGCCATCGGCCATGTTTGAAACAACATCGACTTATGCATAAGCCATATATTTGTGTCGATAATCTTCAGACAAGAATGCAATAAGTTTAGGACACGTGTAATGATGATCACCGTCATGTATCATGTAGAGCTAGAACCATAATAAAACAAGGAAAGACCTTGTGAGATCCCATCAAGGTCTTGCGTATTTATACGTAGTCTCTTCAAGGTCCTTCTAATTTATCGCAAATGAACTGTTAGCATCTTTATGTGATCCGATCCTTCACATATACTCTAGTTAAGCAAGATGGAATCAACACATTAATTGGAATCCACATCCATCGCTTAGTTTACAACCACTTGTTACCTAAAATTATTAAGACTTGAATTTACTTGATTGACTATGACCCATCCATCTGTTAGCATCGCTAGCCACATCCATGTGTAGATCCAAGCCGAGATTAAGAAATTGCAACCATACATAAGGGTGTGTACTATACATGGATGTTGGCGTGGGGCTTCCAACTGTAGAGATATCACAAAATTTTCAGGTATTCTATAGATCGATGTCTACTTGGTGAGTCAACTTGGAGATCAATAATATTTCTAGACTTTTTTTAATTCAAAACATAATATTTTTAGACTAAACAATAGGTTAGGGGTATTTACGCGCAACAACTGCTTTCAGAATTAGGGAAGTTAAATTCCTCGGCCGCCCCACGCCATGGCCATGAAGGTCGCAACAACGCCATTGGCAATGTTTGAAATAACTTCGACTTATGCATAAGCCAGATATTTGTATGGATAATCTTCAGACAAGGATGCATGAAGTCTAGGACATCTTCAATGATCACTATCACGTCTCACGTCAAGCTAGAACAATACTAAAAGATGGGAAGACCTTATGAGATCCCATAAAGGACTTGCTTAGAGCATCTTCAGCCACGCCCCCAACATGCCCTCATGCCATTTTTTTAGCGCTGGGGCGAAAAAATCGCCCAGTCCCCCCCCCCCCACACACACATTGATTTCCGCCAGTTAGGCCCTTTTTTGGGCCGGCGACCCCAGGCCGAACCCGGGGAGCTGGGGCACTTGGGGCACCTGACGGAAGGAAAAGCGGCGTGTGGAGCCCAACTTTCAGGCGAGAAACGTCTCCCCCTGCCAGATTATCTCTAGCACGCCTCGCAGCCACGTCGATTTCCGGCGTTGCCCGCCTGCCCACAGTCGTTCCGCCGCCGCTTGAAAAGGCTATCTCCCCGTCGGACCTTCATCCCGCCTCCCACTCTCCTAAGGCCATTTCGGTGCCTCTCCGACAGCCACGCAAGCGACACGCCGGCGGCTGCCCATCCACGGCGCCCGCCAGGTGTTCGTCGTTTTTCCTATTCGGCCATGGACGCGGACGACGAGGAGGCGTTCGTGGCTCTGATGGAGGAGGAAGCTGAGGCTGACGCCATGGTCGAGGAGCACCTCATGATCCTCGCCGTGTTGGCCGCCCTATTCGCGAACGATGCCAAGCCGTGGCGAGGTGGCTCGGCGCCGGGATGTCACAAGATCAAACAAAGGCATCGGATGGAGGGCTATTGCATGCTCTACGCTGACTATTTCACCGACGCTCCTCTGCACTGCGAGAAAGTATTTTGGCGTCGTTATCGAATGGACCTGAAGCTTTTCCTCAGGATTGTGAATGTCATTTAGGAGTTCGACATCTATTTCATTTGTAAGAAGGATTATTCTCCTCACTTCAGAAGTGCATCATAGCTATGAGGATGATTGCACACAAAGCTCCGGCTGATATACATGAAGACTATGGACGCATGGTTGATCACTGTCACGTCTCACGTTGAGATAGAACCATAATAAAAGATGGGAAACCTTATGAGATCCCATCAAGAACTTGCTTATATATAGCCAGTCCCTTGAAGATGGTTCTAATTTCCTGCAAATGAATTGTTAGCATCTTGATGAGATCCCATGCTCCACAAGTGAGATGCCAAAGATAAAAATTTCAGAAACAAGTTGTGCTCCACTGGAACTGGTAAAATAATTTTGGAGACATTGTTCATGAGCGGAAAGAGAGAGGACATCCGTGAGTGAATTAGTTCAACATGCACATGCCAAACATGATATATTTTTATGGTAGATTTTATTAACTCAAAACAAAGGGATATAAACACAATAAGCACAAACCCGACTGCTGCATAATTAAGATTTTTTTATTTTTTTACATTTTTAGAAAAGGAGGATTACCCCCGGCCTCTGCATCTTGCGATGCATGCAACCATTTTATTAATTATTCACAAAGACCTTACAAAATATTACATCATGTAGTCTAAAGCCACCATTTTAGCAACATCTGTCACTACTCCTATCCATTTGATGAAGGGATGCCGATAGTCCGAGCCTAATACCAAACACACATCGCATTAATGCCTAACATCTAAAACCGGAGGCCCCAGCCAAACCACATACCGGGTCTGGGGCACAAACCTGTCTGACGCACTCTCATGGGTCGTCGCCGCCGTTTTTCACCGAACCATCTTCAGAGCAAGTACTGATGTAACGACCTTGCCAGGCCTACCGTCGACACCGCCACGACGCCAAACAACGCCGCTGTCCCGCGCTCGTCCATCCAGACACATCTGTCGTCGAGATTCAGCTGCACCATGCCGCCAATACTCGTCGCCGTCGACGTTGTAGATCCAACGCCGCTCCTCCTGCCAACCTCCACACCGTCGCCATTGCTGGAGCTGCCACGCAGAGCCCACCACCCATAGTAACTCTCCCCTGAACACCCAATCCTCCCAAGACGGCGCCTCCATGAAGGACATGACGCGCAGGGCACCGCCGCCGCCCAATCCAAGACGGATTTTGGACTTTCGTCCAGGAGTGGGTCAGAGGTGGATAGGAGGGGACCTCGGCTTCGCCTCCAAGGAGGGTAACGACGCCAAAGCCGTCGCCGATGTCGGGTCGTGCTAGCCGACCAAAGTTTCCTCCGGTCCCCAACCTGTACCGCCAACCTCCGTCTGCTCCGGATCTGGCCACGAGGCGAGAAACAAAACCAACGGGATAAGAAAGAACCATGGGACTCAACCCACCAAATGGAAGATCGAGGAGAGACTCCGGTGCATATCCGTCCAGGCGCTAGATCCAGAGAATCCGACCTGGGCAACGACGAGTACCACCTCCCTGCACTGGCCGCCGGCGTCCTAGCGCCAGATCGCGAAGGATCGGACCCAAACGCGACAACTCACGCAGCCACCAGCTCCTAGCGCTCCCGCAGCCACCAACCCGTGCCGCAAGCGTGGACTCCAGCCGTCGGCGCGTAGCGCACGCCGCCTCCATGATCCGCCCGCAGTGCCGCTGAACCCTCACGGTAGTCCGACGCCTCTTCACGAAACGCCAGCCAGATCGCGCGTAGGGGAGAGATGCCCTGCCGCCGCCCCTGCCGGCCAGGCTTCGCCGGCGGCACTGCTGGCGGCGGCAAGGGTGAGGCAGGCGGGGGAGACGCCCGGCAGTGGCTAGGGTCTCCCCCTGGCTGCCCACGGGGACAGACGAGGGGGTCAAGTCCTGCATAATTAGGGTGCACACAAATAATATCAACGCAAACACATACAAAAAATCACACAGTCGCAACATGACGCCACCGCACCTCTGTGCCACTCTCTCTAATGCCGCATCACCACACTAGTCTGCACGTGAGCCACGACCACAAGAAACGCCCCGCGGCGGTGCGGCGAGAGGAGAGGTCGATGGAAGGCCTAGCGGCAGCGGCGGCTAGGGTGCCCCGATGTGCCAGCGGCGGGGGACGCGTGGGACAAAAGAGCTCTCTTCGCGTTTTGTTTAAAACTGAAATAATAATCCATTGTTAGGTGATTGATAGGCTCGCGAAGATTCACTGGAGGCCCCGTGATTTTAATCTGGACCATTTTCTCGACTTAACTCGCCGCCCTAAGAAGGAATAATTGTCTCTCTTTCCCTCGGTCATCCTGCCCGACTCCCGTGGTAGGCTTGGTGCATCAAGAAGGTGCCCTCCGAAGATGATCTTAATTGCCCGCCACATGATCAAGCCATCGCACCACGGTCCTGAGTAAGGCATAGACCTTACGGTGAGTACTTCTAGGGAAACGGTTGTGGCCGGCGTGTCGGCCGAACCGCGTGCTACCCGTGCATGTAGCTGATTAGGTATACAGCTTTTTCCCGTCTAAATTTGCTGCAACTAGCGTTTAAATTTGCTACAAACGTTTTTTATTTGTTACATTTGTCCACTAAAAAAGTTGTATATATGTTTGGTTGCAATCTCAGTTCGTCAGATTTTTCGCTACGACCGGTGTTTTTGATTTTTATTACAACAGGTGTTGATTTTTGCTACAACCGATATCAATTTTGCTATAGCCGTTCATTAAAAAAGCTGCATATACGTTCGTTAGAGTTGCACCCCAAGTTCACTGGATTGTTTTGTTACAACCCATATTTTATTTTGCTACTTCGCATCATCAACGTCTTTTTTTTCTACGACCACGTTGATATTTTTTTGCTATAACTATATTTTTTGTTGCATCCGTGGTCAAAATTTCTTGCATCGTGGTCACTCCCCATACTTCTAACAAAAGTGTTCAAGGAGTAGCAGTACTCATGTGCTCTTGCATCCATGTTACGTGCAATGGCTGTACTCATATGCTCTTTGGCATGATGTATTAGTTATCTCGAGCATAAGCCTAACAGTACTCATTTGCTGTTGCAGATCTCGCGATTATTATGAAGATGAGATAGATAAATCGTCATTATGTATTAAAAACAGATGAGTGGTTGGATAGATAGCCAATCAACAAGCTGGGACAAAACGTAAAGACTTGAGAGACTAATATGAAGCAAGGCTTGGCCGCGTTCTATGGATGATATAAATACCCCTCGCCAAGTCAAACAAGGCTTGGCCGCGTTCTATGGATGCTATAAATACCACATGGCCGCGTTCTATGGATGCTATAAAGAAAAGCACTACACTTGATAGGTATCCTCAGTTCTCTCACACCCCCATGGACAATCTCAAGATCACTGGTTACACCGGCGCACTGGTGGAAAATACTAAGCTTGACTTCCGAAGCTTGTATTTGCACAGGTTCGTTTCTGGGGATAAGAAAAACCAGTATGTAATGATAGATGGATTTGGAACCACTGACCATGGTCTCACAACCATCAACGACTGGGCAATATATGATGGTGCGGCCTCGGACGCAACACTAGTCGCTCATGCAAAAGGCATGCGTTTGAATGCTCATGACTGGTGCAATTTATTCGTCATAGTGTTCGAGCTTCACAGGTAACTTATATGTGTTTTGTCCTGTTATGTGCTAACATGTTATTTTTCCTAGCATCACATTCTCTTGGTACAAGCATATGATATATTTGTGAATCACGTAGGTTTAAAGGTTCCACGCTTTCAGTAATGGGAGCAACTGCTGAGGAACAAGGTGAATGGGCTATTGTTGGTGGGACTGGTGACTTCGCTATGGCGCATGGTGTCATCCAGAGAAAAATACATAAAAAAGTAGCTGATGGAGATGTATTAGAGCTTACTATCGATGCAGTCTGCCACAGGAAGGTGAGCGTTCTATCCAATGTTGTATAGGTTTCCTTGCAACTTCCACACCCGGTCTTTAGATTTTAAATATATATATATTTTGCTAGCTAACCCTTATTGGATTGGAGCACACAAAACTTCTCAACCGGCATTACAAACTGTACAAAAAATTTTCTGCTTTTATTTATACTCTTACGAACAAGTTGGATGTGCATTTCTCAAAGGAAAGAATATTGCTGACGATGTTTCACTACTTGCATACAGGGGCAACCTTCTCCACCAACTCCCCAGCCTGCTGCCCCCACCCAGCTGATTCAGGCTCCTGTTGCGCCCAGCCCTCAAAAATGTGGACCATGGTTTGGAACGGAGGCAAAATGGTTTGGAACGGGTGACAAACTTTTTGATTTCAACCCAAACATGTCTGTACACCTAAAGAGTTTGACAGTCTTCCGTCATTATGCTGTTAATGGACTTAGTTTCACGTATATCGGCCAAGATGGCAAGGAACACGCCAGCGATCTTTTTGGTAATAAAGTTCTTCGTGGCAACGAAGTTGATAGTGTGAGTTTGGTTCAGCCTTTGTTTCCTCATCCATTTGATCAACAATATGTTTCGTCTTGTTCTCGTCGTTCATAGAGATGATAAAATTATACCATCACTTATGGTTTGGTTTTGTCCATTTGGCAGCAAACAGTTGTGCTAGACCCAACGGAGTTTGTGACTGAGGTGTCAGGAACATACGACCATGAAGCGAGATCAAACAATATTGCTATGTTTTCCCTTAAGCTGGTCACCAACCTCGGGAACACTCTTGGACCTTTCGGAACTCCTGGGAGAGGCACCACGTTCAGCTTTTCCGTGCCTCGGAACAACAAAATTGTGAGCTTCTTTGGGCGATATACGGGTTACGCCATCAATTCAATTGGTGTCAACACACTCGAAACTTCTGCTTAGCAAGCATGTTTTACTTGCAGCTGTAATTTTCGACTGTAGCAATAAGACGGTTAGGGTTCTCCCTAAGCGAGCGTTGCTTTATTTCTTTTATTTATCTTACACAAATATTCAAGATGGTAAGGATCTACCTACCCGGTGCCACAAGCAATTTATTGTTCTTGTACCTATTTCCTTCAAAAAGCTCGCCAGTTCCGTGGCATGTCAAGCTGGAATCAGAATAAATAAAGAGAAGACGTGATGAGAGATCGATCCCATCGAGGATAGACTGCCTTATTTACAATTAGTAGTAAAAGGGCTCGTGCATTGCAGCGATGTGATTTTTTTTCATAATAGTCAATGACCATGGTCATGACCATATTTTGTTGCATCATCAAGATACACTATCATTCCCATTTCATGAAATCATGATTAATTTTTCAAATCATGAATATTTTTTTAAACACGTGCATATATTTGAGATCATGAACATTTTTCAAGTTTGTGAACACTTTACAAATTGTTAAATAATTTTAAAAATCAGAAGTTCTTTTATTACATGAACATTTTATACAATTTACAATTATTTCTTACACAATTTTCTTGAATTGGCAAACATTTCTAGACATGACAACAATTTTTGGAAATTGGTGGAACATTTTTGAAATTCACGAACTGTTTTCTGATTTAACGAATTTTTTTAAATACATGTTCACGTTTTGAATTAGTAAGCATTTTATGAACAAATAAACTATTTTAATTCACATACAATGATTGAATTTTTAGCATATTTTTACATTCATGAACATTTTTCAATTGACCAAATTTTGTACAATTTTATTAATATTTTTCAATAGGAAATTTTAAAAAAGTCATGAATATTATTTTATTTTCCAAACATTTGTTTTCAAAGCATTTTTTGTATAAGCAAAAAATTTATTACAAGTAAACATTGTTTATCCATGGTCATTTTATGATTTATTAAACATTTTATTTTAAAATTCCCATTTTTTATTTCTGAAACTTTTTCGAACTTCCAAATTATTATAAGTAGGAAAAAAATGGAAAAGAAAAATAAAGTAAACATGAATTTTAGAAAACAGGCCTCCCCGACATCGGTAGGTCCAAACAGGCGCGCTCCTTCTGCTCCCCTAACGCGCAAAGCGCAATATAGGACCCTACTGCATTAGCCGGCCTAGGCGGCAGATTCCCCTATGTGAAACATTTTTAATCACTTGTAGTTGATGGGTAATATTTCACAACTTTAAAGGCAATTTTCGTGACGTATTGACAAAAGCAATAGTCTCTTTATTATTAGATATAAATAATTAGTTTATTCAATGTTCATTTAATTTATCCAAATGATAAATGCCACATGTGTGATATAAAATAACACCGGCCAGGCATATTTACAATTAAAATTGCCATAAAATCTAAATTCCCAAAACAACTAAAACTTACCAACCAAACGGAAAGTTTTTATGCTTCACAAGTAAAGTTGTCATCCTCGGACACGCCAGATGAGTCCGACTACCAAAGCTCAACACCAACCAAACTCTTATCGAAGTCGACTTTGTTACATCACATCAAGAAACGTCATTTCGAGAGTATGCCAATGGCGTACCGTATTTTTATAGAAGAAAGCAAAAGACATTTACAAGAAACCAAGCGCCCTACGAACAGGGTCTCGGTTGAGCACCCACACCAACACCCAACACCTAAGCATAACTATGACTACTCTCTCGCTATTCTATCCAATCCTCCTGCACCGGCCTTCCTCCATTCTTCGATCCCGTCAATGATCTATGCTTTCAGCTGAGGAAGATCTAACTATTGGGCAGTCCTGCCGAAGACCCTAGCATTTCGTTGCTTCCAGAGCGACCATGTCGTAATCATAACCGGAGTGTCGAAGCCTCTCTTGTGCCATTTGTCTCATGGCTGAGATCCACCATTGTGTGAGTGTGTTATCAGACGAAGGGATCACGATGGCTAGCCTGAAATGCCCTAGGATGAGGTGCCACACCTCTTTGACGTACGGGCATTGGACCAGGATGTGGTCCACTCTGTCTTCCTCTTGCAAGCAGGTAAAGCAAGCTATGGAGGTGTCTTGTAGGAAGCCATAGGAAGATTTTGCACTTGAGTGGCGCCCATGACTTCTAGATAAGAGCAACCGGCATGAAGGTGGTCGCACCCAACCAAAGTTGATCGAGGTGGACTTGGCTATGTATTGTCCGGATCTGTCGCAAGGCCAAGTAAAACGGTCCGCATTTGCTTTGTTTCTCTCCACGTGGGCAATGGCTTGTTGCAACACGTAGAATTGCATATGCTTAGTGAAGTTCAGATCGCCCTGGATGTCAAGTTTCCATCTCTTGTTTCCCAACACCTAATGGACCGTGCAGGCATTGTTTGTGCGTGCGGGAACCTTCCCTGCAATTAGGGGTTCTATGTACATCACCGATCGTCCACTCAGCCAGCGATCTCGCCACAGGAGGATCTTGTTGTCGTTCCCCACCAAGATCATGGCAAGGTTGTCGAACACCTGTCTCGCCTCACAGTCGAGCCCCAGGCTCATACCATTCCAAGGTCGAGCCTCATCAGTTCTAATTAGCCACTCCCATCTGACCCGGAGAGCTGTGACCTGGAGCATGAGATTTTTTACCCCGAACCCTCCAAAGTGGTACGGTCGACATATGGAGTTCCAGGCAACCAAGCATTGACCTTCATTTATCTTATCTTTGTCGGCACAGAAGAAAGCACATAACCAAGAGTTGATGTCATCAAAGACCCATTGCGGCACGTTGAGAATCATGAGGTGATGGATCGGCCTTGCTACAATAACCGATTTGACTAGGATTAGCCTCCCCGGGTGCTAGATTAGTCCACGTTGCCACGCTGGTACGAAGCGTCTGACCTGGTCAAGGAGCGGCTGCCAGTCAGGTCTAGTGAGCTGCGGCACAGCAAGATGGATGCCGAGATATTTGCAAGGGAACAATCCTATTTCATAGTGGAGGATGCCCGACACGCGGTTACGATCAATGTCGGATCCACGGATGATAATCGCCGAGGACTTTCTGTAGTTGACGCGCAAACCAGACACAGCTCCGAAGATCTCCAATGCAACTTTGACAAAGCTCAGATCAGAGACTGTGGTCTTGACAAAGAGGGCGACGTCGTTAGTGCAGATCATGAAGCGTTGGGTAGCTGCCACTCCCTGGAAAGCAGATACAGTCCCCTCATGCTCGGCTTTAGAGAAGAGAGCCGAAAGGACCCCCATCACGATCACGAACAGCAGAGGGGAGATGGGGTCCCCCTGTGTTAGGACCTTGGCGTGGGTGAAACTACGGCCCAGAACTCTGTTAACCAACACTTTGGTCCATGCGGTCTGCAATAGGATAGCGACACATCGAAGCCACCAGGAGCCAAATCCTTTCTGCCGACGAACCTCAAATATAAATGCCAAAGAGAAGGAGCCTAAAGCTCGCGAGATGTCTAGTTTGAGAAACGCACCTTTTTCCTTACGTCCATGGATCTTCCTAGCCACCCACCTGACCAATAGAAAATTGTCGTGGATGTTTCTCCCAGATATGAAAGACGATTGATTCGCCGTGACAATATATTTCATCATTGGCCTTGCTCTATTAGCCATTAGCTTGGCAAACAACTTCGAGAAGTTGTGCGGCAGGCTGATGAGCCGATAGTCACCAATTTCCTCTGCGCATGGCTTCCTCTGAATGAGGATAGTAAAGGCCTTGTTAAGTTTTCCGAAGCCTTGCCCATCTCCCACATACAATTT
The DNA here is from genome assembly GCA_022496015.1 of Hordeum marinum. Taxonomy (NCBI): domain Eukaryota; kingdom Viridiplantae; phylum Streptophyta; class Magnoliopsida; order Poales; family Poaceae; genus Hordeum; species Hordeum marinum. The sequence goes on from CM039678.1 coordinate 476,838,251, forward strand.
ATGCAGTCCTGCCATAATATCATGCTCGATCACCGGCCAAGCCCTCTAATAGAAAGCCCCAATGAATCCGTTAGGTCGAGGTGATCTATCTACCGGCAGCTCCTTAATAAAGCTCCATACTTCCTCCTATGTGAACAGGTTCTCTAGTTCCGATAGATTTAACTGCTCCATACAAGTGCACCAAGGTCAATCATGTGATCACGGGCACAATCGCTGCCCAGAAGCCTGGCGAACGACTGGGTGAATGTTTCCTGCATGCACTCCTGCTCAGTGATAACTCGTCTTGGATCTTGATGTGTGGGATAAAGTTTATTATCCTCCTCCCATTTGTCACTGCTTGAAACAATTTGGGATTAGCATTGCCTTCTTGCAGCCAGCAGATGCTTGACCATTGTCTTTGGATGGTTCTCTCCAATGAGGCTAGGCCGAGAATGGTCTTCCTAAGGGTGCGACATAGCCAAAGCTCCTCCAGGGTGAGCTGCATGTGCTCGTACGCCTGATCGAACCGGAGGATAACCGAGTGAGTCATGACCATCTACAGCTTCATGTTTCCTACTTTTTGTTGGCCCCACGCTTGCAACCCCGCAGCCTCGTTGTGGAAAAGAGCACCTAATCTCTTGAAGGGATCAACGGTCGCCTGATCACAGTGCCAAACGTCCCTAACGGCTTGCTTAAATCCTTCCAGCTTAGTCCAAAACATCTCGAACCTGGAATAGCGTTTGGGGCATCCCAAAGTGTTGGTGGATAGGTGGAGGGGCATTATCGGAGATCCCCGAGGACAAGGCTTGGAGAAGGCAACCGGAGTAGGACAACTCCCAATCTACCAAGACTAGCACATGATCGATCTTCGTCATGGTGGGGTTGTCACACTCGTTTGACCACATGAATTCATGGCCATGCATGTAAATTTATTTTAGCTCGTTGTCATCCACAAAGTTCTTGAATCTGTTCATCATGGTGATGTTCAAATTATCATTGCTCTTCTTGAAAGCCCGGAGGATCATGTTGAAGTTGCCAAGGACCATCCACTAGCCGTGACACGCCGCTTCCCGTGTGTTAAACTCATTCAGGAACAGGGTTTTATCTTCGTCACTCAGGGATCACTAGAAGTGTGTGTCTAGAGGGGGGGTGAATAGACTACTAGCACAAATTAAAATCTACCCTAAACACAAAGTTAATGGTTAGCAGATTATAGCAATTATAGCAAGTCTAGAACACCCTACACATGCAAGTCAACAAGTATGGCAACGGAAAATAAAGACATTGCATATGTGAGTAAGGGGTTGAGATAGGGGGATCAAACACAATTGGAGACATGAAGATTTTTCCCGTGGTTCCGATAGGTGGTGCAATCGTACGTCCATGGTTATGGAGTCCTCAACCCACGGAGGGTAACGATCGCAAGAGTCCACGGAGGGCTCCACCCACGAAGGATCCACGAAGTAGCAACCTTGACTATTCCATGATGGCCTACGTCCACGAAGGACTAGCCTTACTCGGGGTAGGTCTTTATGAAGTAGGCGATCTCCTTGCCCTTACAAACTTCTTGGTTCAACTCCAAAACACGAAGTAGGAGGCTCCCAAGCGACACCTAACCAATATAGGAGGCACCACCCTCAAAGAGGTAATAGGCTCGATGATGATGATGATGAACTCCTTGTTCTTGTGCTTCAAGATGATAGTCTCCTCAACACTCAATGACTCTCTCACATATTTGGCGTGGAAGAGATTGATTAGATGGAAAGCAACTGGGGGGGGGGGCTAGAGATCAAGATTCATATGATTGGAATGTAATGGCTTAATATCAACACATGAGTAGGTGGCTCTCTCTCAGAAAATTGGATGGGGCAAGTATGGAATAGTTCTGAGTGCTTCTCTTGTGAGTGAGTGGTGGTGGAGGCGTATATAGAGGCATCTCCAAAAATCCAACCGTTACACCTAAAGTGAACAACTCGGTGACACCGAAGTATAAAACTTGGTGGTACCGAAGTGATCGAAAGGAAGCAACTTTTGAATCTCGGTGAGACCGATATATAAATCTCGGTGGTACCAAAGTGGAATAACGGGTAACCAGAGAACAAACCATTAAACTCGGTGGTACTAATTCGTAGAACTCGGTGGCACCGATTCTGGAAATTGATATACCAATGAGTTGGCCATACTCTCGGTGAGACTAAAATTAACAACTTGGTGGAACCAAAATCTGGATTTGGCTAGGATCTGTCTTAGGGTTGAAAATCGGTAGGGCCGAGTGTGAAATATTGGTGGCATCGTATTTATAAGTTTGGCTTTGGACATAATATTGTGGAAGAGCTTGTGTGTGTTTTTGGTGACTGTCACTTGTGCACGTGGAGCATTTTGTTCACCATCAACACTTCACCCCCTTTTAATAGTATTGGCTTTCCTATGGACTCAAAGTGATTTCTCACAAATTAGAATGTAGAGTCTTCTTTCTTGAAGCTTGGCCAATCCTATTCCTTCCTATTCTTCTTCTTGGGGATTCTCCTCACAATCCTTTGCCAGCACTCTCTGTGGACTTTTTCTAAAATACACTAGGTAAAGGTATTAGTCCAAGAGACAATGTATATTGTCATGAATTATCAAAGCAACCAAGAGAGCATATTGTGCTTTCAATCTCCCCTTTTTGATAATTGATGACAACATACAATCAACGCTTCAATTTAAGATATGCCGAAATATGTGAAGGCTTTGAAGGATACATGACTAATACAAGATCCCCCAAAATGTGTGCAATCCATTTAAAGGATAGTTGCTTTGTAAGACATGAACACACAAATAATGGAAAGGGCATGAGAAGTCATGTATATCTTGGCTATATGCATAAAGTATATGTGAATGAAATGATTCCATGTTCTAGATTCACTCTTGCAAAAAACATGTGGAAGAAGCAAGAGATCATCTTGAGCAAGAATATGATCCATATACTTATGTTGAGGTCCTTGAGCATTTAACAGTAGGAACGCACTTGCAAAAACAATGTTAGGAAACACAAGTGTATTCTAATTGTGCAAATGCAAATGAAACCAAGAGTATCAAGATATGGAAGACATATGGGACGTAGTTTCTTAAGAATGATATGTCTCCAAACACATTTAGAGCTTTCTCTCCTTGAATCATAGCACGAAGGTAGGGCTGAGAAAAGTCTAAAACAGATATGCATCAAACTCTATTCCACTCTCTTCTTCTTAAGAAGTGTTTCTGAGATAAGGGATCCTTGATATTTTGCCCCGTTGACGTGGAAGAGATCCTTGAACTTTCTCCCTTGTTATCTTGTTAAGTGTACACTTCTACTTATCTCTCCCCCTGAAGCTTGACTACTTTGATATTTCACCCCCTTAATATTATCTCCCCCTTTGTTATGGGAGTAAGCTTTTGAAGCTTTGATATTTCTCCCCCTTTGGCATTAATTCCAAAAAGGGTCACACAAAGGATGATATAACAGGAATAATTGAGTGTGAAGGGATCCTAGAGAATAAGGGCCATTGAGAGCATTTGAGACAAGGGTGCTTTCAAAGCAGTTTTCCTCCCCCTTAAGGTCTGGAAGCTTTTAAGATTTCTCCTACTTTGATGTAGATCCTTGAATATTTGAGATCATTCCTCTTTGATGGTTCTCCCCCTGCATCATTGTGGTATCATAGACTTGAGTGGAAAAATCCAAAAGAGACAAAGAGCACATAAGTTTTGCAAAAATTGGTGGCTCCAAGGCAAAAGTACTCGGCGGCACCGATATGTGATTTTGCAGTATGACTGCAATATCGGCAAGATCGAGAATTTTGAATCAGAGACCCCGAGATAGAAAACAAGAACTTGTCAAAATATTTTTGGCTATTTTTGTCAAATGCATCTTTTCAGAAAGTCTCAAAAGAGTCAGAAAGATTTTCAATGAATTTTCCTAAAGATTCGCAAGGAATATTCATAAAGATTTGTAAGTAACTTTCATTAATATTTGCAAGGAGTTTTCATTAAGAATTGCATGGAATTTTCATAAAGATTTGCAAGGAATTTTCATCTAGGTTAGAGTTGAATGGAAATGTCAATGATCAATCAAAACAAAAATGCTCCATTCAACTCTTGTAACTAGATGAGGCGGTGACTAGGTCACCTAATGTTAGAGTATATTGACTTAAGGAGTCAGGAAAGAATGCTTGATCATAGTTCATACTCATCTTTAAGCTCGAAATGGGGTTACCTTTTTTTGATTAAAGAATTTAATGTCTTCATATCGCTTGAGTTGCTTTATCCCATGACTTTGAGTAAAGCTATATTAAGGATATGAGTACATACCATTGAGTGATGTTGCAGACATGGCTTGTAGGTGAACTTGATGATGATGCTCGAGGTTGATGAAGTTCATCTTGAGTTGGGAGCAATCCTTCTTGTTTTGGTTCACTTATCACCTACATATGTTAGTCAGGCAAGGAAAAACTTTATATATCAAGATGACATGATACCAGTTGTGAGTTCATACCAATTGAGAAATTCAAATATGTGTCAAGGATATGTTTTGTTGTCCTTTTCCTTCCATCACAAAAGAGGGGTTGTAGATACCTGGTCATGACAAGATTGCTTAAGATATGAGTTGATGGCAATCTTGTGGAGAGTTGTTCTTCCAAGTTCCTACAAAAGGGTTAGATGCAATAAAAGGGAGCATAGGATTCTAGGATATATGATTCATGGTAAAGATAGCACGGAATGGTCAAGAAAGTTCATCCCCTTGCATGCATCTAAGTGAATCTAGCTCAAGTTTGAAGCATCAATGATGTTTAAATCACTCCTCAAGTGACAAAACACTTTCTCATCAAGTGGTTTAGTAAATATATAAGCCAATTGGTTGTTAGTGCCAACATGTTTAATATCAATATCTCCCTTGGCAACATGATCACAAATGAAATGATGTCAAACATGAATATGCTTAGTTCGAGAATGTTTCACGGTATTATGACCAATCTTAATAAGACTTTCATTGTAAAAAAGTAATGGAAATTTTTTCACATGGATTACATAATCCTTAAGTGTTTGTGTCATCCATAGAAATTGCACACAACACGATCCAACAGCAATATACTCAGCTTCGGCGGTAGATAGAGATATGGAGTTTTGTTTATTGACATGTCCCCGAGGTGGATTTTCTATCAACCTTGTCACCGGCATAGTCCGAATCGTAATAGACAACAAGGTTAAAATAAGATCCCTAGGGATACCAAATGCCAAAGTTTGGTGTATGTATCAAGTATGTCACAATGCATTTCATAGCCAAAAGATGACACTCTTTAGGTGCAGCTTGATATCGGGCACACATGCACACACTTAGCATAATGTCGGGACGGGAGGCACGTAGATATAACAATGAACCAATCATTGATCGATAAACCTTTTGATCAACCGGTTCGTCCTCCTTTGTGAGTTCAACATGTCCACTAGTAGGCATAGGAGATTTCATACCTTTGCACTCTTGCATGTCGAACTTCTTGATCAAGTCCTTGGTGTACTTCATTTGAGAGATGAACGTACCTTCTCTCGTTTTCTTTATTTGTATACCAAGGAAGAATTTCAGCTCACACATCATAGACATCTCATATTTTTCTGACATCAACTTTCCAAATTTCTCACTAAAATGTGGGTTAGTACATCCAAAGATAATATCATCCACATATATTTGGCACACAAATAATTAACCATTAAATTTCTTTGTGAATAAGGTTGCATCAATTTTACCAATCTGAAAACCTTTTTCAATAAGAAACTTCGTTAGGCATTGATACTAAGCACGAGGATCTTACTTAAGACCATATAAAGCTTTGCGAAGTTTGTAGACGTCGTTAGGTTTCTTAGGATTTACAAATCCAGGAGGTTGTTTAACATAGACCTCCTCCTCAATTTCTCCATTTAAGAAGACACTTTTAATATCCATTTGGTAAAGAGTGACATTATGATGATTGGCATAAGCAAGAAGAATTCGAATAGATTCACGTCTAGCAACGGGGGCATAGGTCTCAATGTAGTCCATACCTTTGACTTGCATGTATCCTTGGGCTACGGGATGTGCCTTGTTGCGTACAACTTGACCGTCTTCATCTTGCTTGTTCCGAAACACCCATTTTGTATTGATGATGTTGTGATCGTCCTTGGGCTTTTCCACGAGTGTCCACACTATGTTCCTCTCGAAGTTGTGAAGCTCTTCATGCATAGCGTTCACCCAATCAGATCTTCAGGTGCTTGTTAAACGTTCAAAGGTTCAATGCTAGAGATGAAATAATAATGCTAACTAAAATTTGCTAAGCGAATTTTAGAGCGAATGATTCTCCCAGTTTGTATGTCAGTGAAGATTTGGTTTAGAGGATGGTATTTGGCCACTCTTGCTCGAACTCGGGGTAGCTTCGGCTTGTTGGATGGTGGAGCTTCTTCGTCATCATCTCCTTCATCTTTGCTGACGTCGAAGATGTCATTTCCTTGAGGTGGTCATGAAGGAGGTTGTGGTGGATCTTCATGATGTACTTCCTCCCTTTCTTCATCTTGTCGTGTACCGCTTGTGGATGCTTCCATGTCGTTTTGTAGCTCGCCTTGGCGAGGTAGGATCTTCCACTTGGGTTGATGAAGTACTTTCCTTCACCTCCTTGGGATGAATCTTGCCAATGAAAAAGTCTTGAATGGCTTCCGAAGGATCCTTATCTCCTACATCATTTGGCAATTGTTCGACTTGCGAACCATTAGATTCATCAAACTTCACATCTACTGTCTCTTTAACTTTTTGAGTGAAGTTGTTGTAGACAAGGTAAGTGTGAGAGTTCGATCCGTAACCAAGTAGGAATCCTTCATGAGATTTAGGAGCAAATTTAGAACGATGATGCTTATCAAGAATTTAGCACTTAGAACCGAATACCCGAAAGTATCCAGCTTGGGGTTAGTTACCGGTGAGTAGATCATATGTTGTTTTACTGAGAGGCTTGTGCAAGTAGAGTCGGTTTGTGGCATGACATGTTGTTTCCACAGCTTCTTCCCAAAAGTGTCTTGGCATCTTGTATTCATTAAGCATCGTTCTTACCATCTCAATGAGTGTTTAGTTCTTCCTATCAACAAATACATTTTGTTGAGGTGTGTACGTAGCCGAGAACTCATGTGAAACACCTTGTTCGTCAAGAAAGGTATCTACATGGGTGTTCTTGAACTCCGATCCGTTATCACTCTAAAGCTTCTTGATCTTCACTTCTAATTGGTTTTGCGCTTTGTGAGTGAAGTTCTTGAAGATCTTTTGTACCTGTGAATTATCATCAAGAAAGAATACCCATGTAAATCTAGAAAAATCATCAACTATAATTAGACCGTAGGAATTTCCACCGAGGCTCTTGTAAGCATTGGGACCAAACAGATCCATGTGAAGTAACTCGATTGGTTTCCTAGTGGTCATGATGTTCTTGACCGGATGACTTCCACCTACTTTCTTTCCAGCTTGACAAGCGCTACAAAGTCTATCTTTGTCAAAAATTACATATTTAATACCAAGAATCTGATCACCCTTTATAAGTTTATCTAAATTGCGCATGCCTACATGTCCTATTCTTCTATGCCATAGCCAATCTTTAGATGATTTTGCAATAAAACAAGTGCGGGGTTGAGCCTTTTCAGTGAAATTGACTATGTATAGATCACCTCTACGAATACTGATAAAGACCATCTTATGATTATCTTGGCGAAACACTTGACAATAACCTTTAGTAAATAACACATTAAAACAAAAGTCATCTAGTCTAGATACGGGAAGAAGATTGTAGCCAAGAGATTTAACAAGGATGACATTTTTGATGGAACTATCATGGGATATGGCCACCTTACCAAGACCAAGTACCTTACCTTTGGAATTGTCTCCAAATGTAACATTCCTTTGTGGTCCATTGTTTGGTGTAATATCTTCGAACATATCGTTGTCCTGGGTAATGTTATCGATGCATCTACTGTCGAGAATCCACTCCTTTCAACCGGACATGTAATACTTGAAGTTTTCCATAAGACTTAAGCATCTCATGTTCTTCTCATACTCATCGTCAAACTCATCATCCTCATTGTAGTAGCCATGCTCCACATTGTCATCGTCAAGTGGAAATCCCTCATCATAAGAAACAAGAGATTCGTTAGAGTTGTGATCATGACAATATTCAAGAGCATGAATACAAATAGCTTCATAGATGATGTTATTGATAGTTGACACATTTCCTTTAGCACGCATGAGATCGCTGAGTTCAAATAGACACTTATCAAATTTAGGATCACTAGGCTTTATCTTATAAAAGGTAATAGCTTTATAAAGAATTTCATTAAGATTACTTAAGGAGTAATTTGGATATCGTTTCTCCAAATCATTCCACAAGGTATAAGCACACTCGAAATTCCTCATTTGATCAAGCACAACTCTAGGCAAAGCTCCGACTATAAGATTGACAGTTCTAAGATTACAAAGCATGCCAATTACATGTGTGGGATGTAAGGGATCAATGGGGTCACATAGGGATTTATAATATACTTGCTCAAGTGAAATTCATTGAAAATATCAAGCATCCTATCTTTCCACTCCCTATAGTACTCTCCATCAAGAATGGGTACTCTACAACTGAAACTCACCAAACTAGACACATCCATCTTCCTCTAAAGGCGATTAAACCAAGGTTATGGAGACCTTGCTCTAATACCAATTGAGGGATCACTCGAAGTGTGTCTCTAGAGGGGGGTGAATAGACTACTAGCACAAATTAATATCTACCCTACACACAAAGTTAATGGTTGGCGGATTTTAGCAGTTATAGCAAGTCTAGCACACCCTACACATGCAAGTCAACCAGTATGGCAGCGGAAAGTAAATACATTGCATATGTGAGTAAGGGGTTGAGATAGGGAGATCAAACGTTGCTGGGGAACTTTGCATGGGAAACAAAAAAATTCCTATGCACACGCAAGATCTATCTATGGTGATGAGCATCTATGAGAGGGAGAGTGGATCCACATACCCTTGTAGATCGCCAAGCAAAAGCGTTAAGAAACGCGGTTGATGTAGTCATACGTCTTCGCGATCCAAATCGCCAAGCATCCCGCAATCCCATTGTGATCCATCTTGCGATCCAATCATGATCTGTCCCGCGATCCCATCATGATCTGTCTCGCGATCTTGATCACGGTCCTTCCGATCCAGCGCCGAACGAACGGCATCTACGCGTTCAACACACTTGCGGCAGGATGACGCCTTCACCTCCTCGATCTAGCAAGCTATGGTGAAGTAGTAGATGAGTTCCGACAGCACAACGACGTGGTGATGGTGTTGGTGAAGAACAATCTCCACAGGGCTTCACCAAGCACAACGGAAACTATGACGGAGGATAAACTACAGGGACGGGGTTGCCGGTACACGGCTTGGGGAAACTTGATGTATTCTAGGTGCTAACCCTGCCCCTTTATTTATATGCTGAGCCCCGGGTCGAAACTTGGAGAAAATCCTCCTCATGGTCGGTTTGCCCGCAAGGCAAGAGTCCTCCTCGGACTCCAGGACAGACGCCAGGGTCCTCGGCGTATGGACCCATGTGCCAGGGTTCCTCGCGTATGGCCCCTGACTTCCACAAAACACCTTTTGCACCTTCCTAAAGCCTCATGGGCTTTACCCCTTGGCCCAAATAAAGTGTTCTTGTACCCTGAACATTTCGGGAAACATCTGAAACTCTTCCGGTGAATTCCAAAACCCTTCCGGAGACCAAACACTATTATCCCATATATCAATCTTGACTTCCGTACTATTCTGGAGCTCCTCGTCATGTCCGGGATCTCATCCAGGACTCCGAATAGCTTTTGGTCACCATTCATAACAACTCAACTATACTTATATCGTCACCAAACGTTAAGTGTGTTGACCTTGCGGGTTCGAGAATTATGCAGACATGATCGAGACACCTCTAAGGTAATTAACCAATAGCGGGACCTGGATGCCCATATTGGTTCCTACATATTATACCAAGATCTTTATTGGTAGAACCTCTATGTAAAGGATTCAGTTAATCCCGTATGTTGTTCCCTTTGTTCTTCGGTATGTTACTTGCCCGAGATACGATCATCGGTATCTCTATACCTAGTTCAATCTTGTTACTGGCAAGTCTCTTTACTCGTTCCATAATACAAGATCCTGTGGCTAACACATTAGTCACTTTGCTTGCAAGGCTTGTTGTGATGTTGTATTACCGAGTGGGCCCTAAGATACCTTTCCGTCACACGGAGTAACAAATCCCAGTCTTCATCCATGCCAACCCAATAGACACCCTCGGAGATACCTGTAGAGCACCTTTATAGTCACCCATTTATGTTGCGACGTTTGATGCACACAAGGTACTCCTCCGGTGTCACTGAGTTGCATGATCTCATCGTCAAAGGAACGGATACTTGACATGCAGAAAACTGTAGCAATAAACTAACATGATCATATGCTACTTTTATAGTTTGGGTCTTGTCCATCACATCATTCTCCTCATGATGTGATCTCGTTATCACATAACATCTCTTATTCATGGCTAGGAAACCTTAACCATCTTTGATCAACAAGCTAGTCTACTAAATGCATACTAGGGACATAGTGTTGTCTATATACCCACACATGTATTTAGTTTCCAATCAATACAATTATAGCATGGATAATAAAAGATTATCACGAACAAGGAAATATAATAATAACCAATTTATTATTGCCTCTAGGGCATATTTCCAACAGTCTCCCACTTGCACTAGAGTCAATAATGTAGTTCACATCACCATGTGATTTATGTTGTTATGAATCCAACACCCAATAAGTTCTGGGGTTCGATCATGCTTTGCATGTGAGAGAGGTCTTTAGTCAATGGGTCTACGACATTTAGATCTGTGTGTACTTTGCAAATCTCTATGTCATAATCTAGACACTTCTACCACACTCCACTTGGAACTATTCCAAATGGCTCCTCCACTATACGTATACGGATTGCTACTCAGAGTCACCCGGATTGGTGTTAAAGCTTCCATCGACGTAACCCTTTACGATGAACTCTTTATCACCTCCATAATCGAGAAATATTTCCTTAGTCCTCTATTTACTAAGGATAATCTTGACCACTGTCCAGTGATCCACTCTAAGTCGGAAACCGAATATGTATTTATTCTCAACGGGGAACCGGTAAGCTGGTGCAGTTCCAAGCAAAGCGTGGTAGCCGATTCTACGTGCGAAGCGGAGTACATCGCAGCCTCGAAGGAGGAGAAGGAAGGTGTCTGGATGAAGAAGTTCATGAAAGATCTTGGAGTAGTGCCCAGTGCACTGAATACAATGAACCTGTTCTATGACAACACTGGTGCCATTGCTCTGGCCAAGGAACCAAGGTTTCACAAGAGGACCAGACACATAAAGCGACGCTTCAACTCCATCCGTGATTACATCGAGGTGAAGGAAAAAAATATTTGTAAAGTGCACACGGATCTGAATGTTGCAGACCCGTTGACTAAACCTCTTCCAAGGGCTAAACATGATCAACACCAGAACTGCATGGGTGTTCGATTCATTACAATCTAAATCACATAGTGATGTGAACTAGATTATTGACTCTAGTGCAAGTGGGAGACTGTTGGAAATATGCCCTAGAGGCAATAAATAAAGTGTTTATTATTATATTTCCTTGTTCATGATAATCGTTTATTATCCATGCTATAATTGTATTGATTAGAAACACATTACATGTGTGGGTAAATAAACAACACTCTATCCCTAGTATGCCTCTAGTGAACTAGCTCGTTGATCAAAGATGATCAAGGTTTCCTAGCCATTGACATGTGATGTCATTTGATAACGGGATCACATCATTAGGAGAATGATGTGATGGACAAGACCCAAACTACAAACGTAGCATATGATCGTGTCAGTTTATTGCTACTGTTTTCTGCATGTCAAGTATATGTTCCTATGACCATGAGATCATGCAACTCACGGACATCGGACGAGTGCCTTGTGTGTATCAAACGTCGCAACGTAACTGGGTGACTATAAAAGTGCTCTATAGGTATCTTCGAGGGTGTCTGTTGAGTTGGCATGGATCAAGACTGGGATTTGTTACTCCGTGTGACGGAGAGGTATCTCAGGGCCCACTTGGTAATACAACATCATAATAAGCCTTGCTAGCAATGTGACTAAGTGTTAGTCAAGGGCTCTTGTATTACAGAATGAGTAAAGAGACTTTCCGTTAACGACGTTCAACTAGGTATGGAGATACCGACGATCGAATCTCGGGCAAGTAACATACCGAAGAACAAAGGGAACATCATACGGGATTAACTGAATCCTTGAGATAGAGGTTCGACCGATAAAGATCTTCGTAGAATATGTAGGAACCAATATGGACATCCAGTTCGCACTATTGGTTATTGACCGTAGAGGTGTCTTGGTCATGTCTACATAGTTCTCGAACCCGCAGGGTCTGCACACTTAAGGTTTGGTGACGTTTCGGTAGTATAGAATTATATATGGGGGTGACCGAAGGTTGTTCGAAGTCCCGGATGATATCCCGAGCATTAGGAGGAGCTCCGTAATGGTCTGGAGGTAAAGATTTATATATAGGAAGTCCTGTTTTGGTCGCCGAAAAAGTTTCGGGCTCATCTGTAGTGTACCGGGAGTGCCGGTAGTGTACCAGGAGGCCTCCGGGAGGGGTATTTCCACCCAAGAGGCTTCATGGGCTGTGGGAGAGTGAATATCAGCCCTTAGTGGTCTGGTGGAAACTCCCACACAAGGCCCATGTGGCTGGAGAAGAAAATCCAATAGGAAAAGGTGGAAAAAAGGCAAAAAAGGAGCAATCCTAGTCCTACTAGGATTGGAGGAGGAGTCCTCCTCTCCTAGTGGGTTTGGCCGAACCCAAGGAGCCTTTGACCTTGCGTCGAGGCTCTCCTCCTCTCCTCCTATATATACTTGTGGGTTATAGGGTTTTTCACTAGTTTTTTCAGCCACGTGCTACCCGTTCCTCCAGTGCATAGTTTCTCCTCTAGATCGGATTTCTGCAGCGCTTAGGCGAAGCCCTACCAGAATTGCTCCACCACCATCGCCGATGTGCCGTCACGCTGCCGGAGAACTCTTCTTCCTCTCCGCTCATTCTTGCTGGATCAAGACGGCAGAGATCGTCATCAAGCTGTATGTGTGTTGAACGCGAAGGTGCCGTCCGTTCGGCGCTAGATCGGAAGGATCGTGATCAAGCTCGTGGGACGGATCATGATCAAGTTCGCGGGACGGATTGTGATTGGATTGCGGGACGGATCGTGCTCGGATCATGGGACGCACGGCAATTTGGATCGCCAAGACGTTCGACTACACCAACTGCGTTTCTTAACGCTTCCCGCTTAGCGATCTACATGGGTACGTAGATCCACTCTCCCTCTCGTAGATGCTCATCACCATGGATAGATCTGCGTGTGCGTAGGATTTTTTTTATTTCCCATACAACGTTCACCAACAGTGGCATCATGAGCTAGGTCTATGTGTAGATGAGATCTCGAGTAGAACACAAAAGGTTTGTGGGCGTTGATGCCTAGATTGCTTCCTCCCTTGGTTGGATTTTGGTTCAGCAGTATTGTGAGATGAAGCGGCCCGGACCAACATTACTCGTACGCTTACAAGAGATCGGTTCCCTCGACCGCAACTTGTTGCACAAATGGCTTGCGGGTGCCATTTTCTCTCACCTTAGTTCGATCGGTTTCGACAAAGGCGGTCCTTGAGAAGGTTGAGAAGCAACTAGTGTATCACCGTTGTGGTTTTTGCGTAGATGAGAATTGTTCTTGCTAGATACCCGTAGCAGCCACGTAAAACATGCAACCACAATTAGAGGATGTCTAACTTGCTTTTGCAGGGTATGTTGTGATGTGATATGGCCAATTACATAATGTGATATATGTGATGATGAGATGATCATGTGATGTATAGATTATCACGACTTGCATGTCGATGAGTATGGCAACCGGAAGGAGCCATATGGTTGTCTTTAATTATTGTATGACCTACGTGTCAATCATTAAGCACTATGTAATGCTTTACTTTATCGCTAAACGGTAGCAATAGTAGTAGAAGCATGTTGGGCGCGACAACCCCGATGGCGACACGTTGATGGAGATCAAGATGATGGAGATCATGGTGTCTTGCTGGTGATGATGGAGATCATGCCGGTGCTTTCAAGATAGGAGATCAAAAGCACAAGTTCATGGCCATATCAGGTCACTTAGGATTTGCATGTGATGTTAATCCTTTTATGCACCTTGTTTTGCTTAGGATGACGGTAGCATTATAAGGTGACCCCTCACTTAATTTCAAGATAAATTGTGTTCTCCCCGAGTGTGCACCGTTGCGAAAGTTCGTCGTGTTGAGACACCACGTGATGATTGGGTGTGATAGACTCTACGTTCACATACAACGGGTGCAAGCCAATGTTGCACGTGCAAACACTCGGGTTAAACTTGACGAGCCTAGCATGTACAGACATGGCCTCGGAACACAAGAGACCGAAAGGTTGAACATGAGTCATATAGTAGATATGATCAACATAATGATGTTCACCATTGAAGCCACCTCAACTCACGTGATGATTGGACTTGAGTTGGTGGATTTGGGTCATGTGGCACTCAGATGACCTGAGGGATGTCGATTTGAGTGGGAGCTTTAGTAATTTGATTAACTAAACTCATTATCTTGAACAATAGTCTAAGTAAACTTTGCATATTTATGTTGTTGATCAATAGCTCGCGTAGTAGCACCCCTGAATTTTAATGCGTTCCTAGAGAAAGCTCAGTTGAAAGATGATGGAAGTAACTTTGTTGACTTGGCCCGTAATCTGAGGATTATGCTCATGGCTTGCCAGAAATCATATGTCCTTGATGCACCGCTTGGTGACCAACCAGAAGACATGACCTCTAAAGACGTTAAGAATGCTTCGGAGGCACGTACTGGAGATTACTCAACAATTTAGTGTGCAATATTGTATGGCTTAGAACCGGGACTTCAAAGACGTTTTGAACGTCATGGAGCATATGAGATGTTCCAGGAGTTGAAGTTTATCTTTCAGAAGAATGCCCGGATCGAGAGGTATGAAACCTTCGATAAGTTCTATGCTTGCAAGATGGAGGAGAACGGGTCTATCAGTGAACATATACTCAGAATGTCTGGGTATTCAACTCGTCTAGCGGAGTTGGGAATTGCCCTTCCGCTAGACGCGATCACTGACATAGTTCTTCAATCACCGCCACCTAGTTACAAGAGCTTTGTGATGAACTATAACATGCACGGGATGAACAAGTTAGTCGCCGAACTGTTTGCGATGTTAAAAGTCGCTAGGTCTGAAATCCAAAAAGAACATCAAGTGTTGATGGTCAATAAAACCGCTAGTTTCAAGAAAAATGTCAAGGGCAAGGGCAAGGGCAAGAAGGGTAAAACCAAGAAGGATGGCAAAGCAGTTGCTACTCCTGTAAAGAAGCCCAAGCATGGACCCAAGCCAGAAACTGAGTGCTTTCATTGCAAGGGAACTGGACACTGGAAGCGGAACTGCCCCAAGTTCCTGGCTGACAAGAAGGAAGCCAACGACAAACAAGGTATATATGATATACATATTGATGTGTACCTTACTAGCTCTCGTAGTAGTGCCTGGGTATTTGATACCGGTTCGGTTGCTCACATTTGCAACTCAAAGCAGGAACTACGGGATAAACGAAGGCTGGCAAAGGACAAAGTGACGATGCGCGTGGGAAATGGTTCCAAGGTTGATGTGATCGCCATCGGCACGCTCTCTCTTCGATTACCATCAGGATTAGTGATGAACATGAATAATTGTTATCTAGTGCCTGCGTTAAGCATGAACATTATATCCGGATCTTGTTTATTGCGAGACGGTTACTCATTTAAATAAAAGAATAAAGGTTGTTCTATTTATATGAGTAATATCTTTTATGTTCATGCACCCATTGTTATGGGTTTATTCATATTGAATCTTGATAGTGATGACACACAAGTTCATAACATTGATGCCAAAAGATGTAGAGTTGATAATGATAGTACCACTTTCTTGTGGCACTGCCGTTTAGGTCATATTGGTGTAAAACACATGAGGAAGCTCCATGCTAATGGACTTTTGGAGTCACTTGATTTTGAATCACTTGACACATGTGAACCATGCCTCATGGGCAAGATGACTAAAATGCCGTTCTCTGGAACAATGGAACGAGCGAGTGACTTATTGGAAATCATACATACTAATGTGTGCGGTCCAATGAATGTTACAGCGTGTGGTGGATATCGTTATTTTCTCACCTTCACTGATGACTTAAGTAGATATGGGTATATTTACTTGATGAAATACAAGTCTGAAATGTTTGAAAAGTTCAAGCAATTTCAGAGTGAAGTTGAGAATCATCGTAACAAGAAGATTAAATTCTTGCGATCTGATCGAGGAGGTGAATATCTAAGTTATGAGTTTGGCAGTCACTTAAGACAATGTGGAATTGTTTCATAGTTGACACCGCCCGGAACACCATAGAGTAATGGTGTGTTCGAACGTCGTAATCGAACCTTATTAGATATGGTGCGTTCTATGATGTCTCTTGCTGATTTCCCACTATCGTTTTGGGGTTATGCATTAGAGACAGCTGCATTCACTTTAAATAGGGCACCATCAAAATCCGTTGAGATGACGCCATATGAACTGTGGTTTGGCAAGAGGCCAAAGTTGTCGTTTCTTAAAGTTTGGGGATGTGATGCTTATGTCAAAAAGCTTCAGCCTAAAAAGCTGGAACCCAAAGCGGAAAAATGTGTCTTCATAGGATACCCGAAAGAGACAGTCGGGTATACCTTCTATCTCAGATCCAAAGGCAAAGTGTTTGTCGCTAAGAATGGAACATTTCTTGAGAAAGAGTTTCTCTCGAAAGAATTGAGTGGGAGGAAAATAGAGCTTGATGAGGTTATTGAACCTTTACTTCAACCAGAAAGTAGCACAGCGCAGAAAGATGTTTCTATGGAACCTACGACGGTAGAAGAGGAAGTTAATGATGATGATCATGAAGCTTCGGATCAAGCTACTACTGAACCTCGTAGGTCGACAAGGCCGCGTACTACTCCTGAGTGGTATGGCAACCCTGTCTTGGAGGTCATGTTGTTGGACAACAATGAACCTATGAGCTATGGAGGAGCAGTGATGGGCCCGGATTCCGAGAAATTGTTAGAGGCCATGAAATCCGAGATGGGATCCATGTATGAAAACAAAGTATGGACTTTGGAAGTATTACCTGAAGGGCGAAAGACCATTCAGAACAAATGGATCTTTAAGAAGAAGACAGACGGGGACGGTAATGTCACCGTCTATAAAGCTCGACTTGTGGCAAAGGGTTTTTCACAAGTTCAAGGAGTTGACTACGATGAGACCTTCTCACCCATAGTGATGCTTAAGTCTATCAGAATCATGTTGGCAATAGCTGCTTATTTCGACTATGAAATTTGGCAGATGGATGTCAAAACGGCGTTCCTCAATGGTTTCCTTGAGGAAGAGTTGTATATGATGCAACCCGAAGGTTTTGTCGATCCAGAGAATGCTGACAAAGTTTGCAAACTCTAGCAATCCATTTATGGACTGGTGCAAGCATCTCGGAGTTGGAATAAGTGCTTTGATGAGGTGATCAAAGCGTTTGAGTTCATACAAGTTTATGGAAAAGCTTGTATTTACAAGAAAGTGAGTGGGAGCTCTATAGCGTTTCTAGTATTATATGTGGATGTCATATTGCTAATCAGAAACAATATAGAAATGATGGAAAGCGTGAAGGAATATTTGAACAAGAGTTTTACAATGAAGGACCTAGGAGAAGCTGCTTTCATATTAGGCATTAAGATCTATAGAGATAGATCGAGACGCTTAATAGCACTTTCACAGAGCACATACGTTGATAAAGTTTTGAAGAAGTTCAAAATGGATCAGTCCAAGAAGGGGTTGCCTGTGTTACAAGGCGTGAAGTTGAGTAAGACTCAATGCCCAGTGACTGCAGAAGATAGAGAAAAGATGAGTGTCATCCCCTATGCTTCAGCCATAGGCTCTATCATGTATGCAATGTTGTGCACAAGACCCGATGTCAGCCTTGCCATAAGTATGGCCAGAAGGTTTAAAAGTGAACCTGGAATGGAGCACTGGGCAGCGGTCAAGAATATCCTTAAGTACCTAAAAAGGACTAAGGAAATGTTTCTTGTTTATGGAGGAGATGAAGAGCTCGTCGTAAAGGGTTACGTCGATGCAAGCTTTGACACTGATCCGGATAACTCTAAGTCGCAAACCAGATATGTATTTATTCTCAACGGGGAAACCGGTAAGCTGGTGCAGTTCCAAGCAAAGCGTGGTAGCCGATTCTACGTGCGAAGCAGAGTACATCGCAGCCTCAGAGGCGGCGAAGGAAGGTGTCTCGATGAAGCAGTTCATGACAGATCTTGGAGTAGTGCCCAGTGCACTGAATCCAATGAACCTGTTCTGTTAAAACACTGGTGCCATTGCTCTGGCCAAGGAACCAAGGTTTCACAAGAGGACCAGACACATAAAGCGACGCTTGAACTCCACATGCGATTACATCGAGGAGAAGGACATAAATATTTGCAAAGTGCACACGGATCTGAATGTTGCAGACCCGTTGACTAAACCTCTTCAAAGGGCTAAACATGATCAACACCAGAACTGCATGGGTGTTTGATTCATTACAATGTAAATCACATAGTGATGTGAACTAGATTTTTGACTCTAGTGCAAGTGGGAGACTGTTGGAAATATGCCCTAGAGGCAATAAATAAAGTGTTTATTATTATATTTCCTTGTTCATGATAATCGTTTATTATCCATGCTATAATTGTATTGATTAGAAACACATTACATGTGTAGGTAAATAAACAACATTCTGTCCCTAGTATGCCTCTAGTGACCTAGCTCGTTGATCAAAGATGGTCAAGGTTTCCTAGCCATTGACATGTGATGTCATTTGATAACGGGATCACATCATTAGGAGAATGATGTGATGGACAAGACCCACACTACAAGCATAGCATATGATCGTGTCAGTTTATTGCTACTATTTTCTGCATGTCAAGTATATGTTCCTATGACCATGAGATCATGCAACTCATGGACATCGGAGGAGTGCCTTGTGTGTATAAAATGTCGCAACATAACTGGGTGACTATAAAGGTGCTCTACAGGTATCGCCGAGGGTGTCTTTTGAGTTGGCATGGATCAAGACTGGGATTTGTTACTCCGTGTGGCGGAGAGGTATCTCAGGGCCCACTCGGTAATACAACATCACCATAAGCCTTGCAAGCAATGTGACTAAGTGTTAGTCATGGGATCTTGTATTACATAACGAGTAAAGAGACTTGCCGGTAACGAGGTTGAACTAGGTATGGAGATACCGATGATGGAATCTCGGGCAAGTAACATACCGAAGAACAAAGGGAACATCATACGGGATTAACTGAATCCTTGACATAGAGGTTCGATCGATAAAGATCTTCGTAGAATATGTAGGAACCAATATGGACATCCAGGTCCCACTATTGGTTATTGACCATAGAGGTGTCTCGGTCATGTCTACATAGTTCTTGAACCCGCAGGGTCTGCACACTTAAGGTTTGGTGACGTTTCGATAGTATAGATTTATGTATGGTGGTGTCCGAAGGTTGTTTAGAGTCCCGGATGAGATCCCGAACGTCATGAGGAGCTCCGGAATGGTCCGGAGGTAAAGATTTATATATAGGAAGTCCTGTTTTGGTCGCGAGAAAAGTTTCGGGCCCATCGGTAGTGTATCGGGAGTGCCGGTAGTGTACCGGGAGGCCTCCAGGAGGGGTATTTCGACCCAAGAGGCTTCATGGGCTGTGGGAGAGCGAATATCATCCCTTAGTGGGCTGGTGGAAACTCCCACACAAGGCCCATGTGGCTGGAGAAGAAAACCCAATAGGAAAAGGTGGAAAAAAGGCAAAAAAGGAGCAATCCTAGTCCTACTAGGATTGGAGGAGGAGTCCTCCTCTCCTAGTGGGTTCGGCCGAATCCAAGGAGCCTTGGCCCTTGCGCCAAGGCTCTCCTCCTCTCCTCCTATATATACTGGTGGGTTATAGGGTTTTGCACTAGTTTTTTCAGCCACGTGCTACCCGTTCCTCCAGTGCATAGTTTCTCCTCTAGATCGGATTTCTGCAGTGCTTACGCGAAGCCCTACCGGAATTGCTCCACCACCATCGCCGGAGCACCGTCACGCTGCCGAAGAAGTCTTCTTCCTCTCCTTTCCTTCTTGCTGGATCAAGACGCCGGAGATCATCATCAAGTTGTACGTGTGTTGAACGCGGAGGTGTCGTCCGTTCGGCGCTAGATCGGAAGGATCGTGATCAAGCTCGTGGAACGGATCATGATCAAGTTCGCGGGACGGATCATGATTGGATCGCGGGACGGATCGTGATCGGATCATGGGACGCACGGCGATTTGGATCGCCAAGACGTTCGACTACACCAACCGGGTTTCTTAACGCTTCCCGCTTAGCGATCTACAAGGGTACGTAGATCCACTCTCCCTCTCGTAGATGCTCATCACCATGGATAGATCTGCGTGCGTAGGAATTTTTTTTGTTTCCCATGCAACGTTCCCCGACAACATGATCATATGCTACTTTTATAGTTGGGTCTTGTCCATCACATCATTCTCCTCATGATGTGATCTCGTTATCAAATAATATCTCATGTTCATGGCTAGGAAACCTTAACCATGTTTGATCAACGAGCTAGTCTACTAAATGCATACTAGGGACACAGTGTTGTCTATATACCCACACATGTATTTAGTTTCCAATCAATACAATTATACCATGGATAATAAACGATTATCACGAACAAGGAAATATAATAATAACCAATTTATTATTGCCTCTAGGGCATATTTCCAACAGTCTCCCACTTGCACTAGAGTCAATAATCTAGTTCACATCACCATGTGATTTATGTTGTTATGAATCCAACACCCAATAAGTTCGGGGGTTCTATCATGCTTTGCATGTGAGGGAAGTCTTTAGTCAATGGGTCTACGACATTCATATCTGTGTGTACTTTGCAAATCTCTATGTCATAATCTAGACACTTCTACCACATTCCACTTGGAACTATTCCAAATGGCTACTCCACTATACGTATCCGGATTGCTACTCGGAGTCACCCGGATTGGTGTTAAAGCTTGCATCGACGTAACCCTTTACAATGAACTCTTTATCACCTCCATAATCGACAAATATTTCCTTAGTCCTCTATTTACTAAGGATAATCTTGACCACTGTCCAGTGATCCACTCCTGGATTACTCTTGTACCCCTTGACAGACTCATGGCAAGGCACACACTAGGTGCGGTACACAGCATGTCATAATATAGAGCCTATGGCTAAGGCATAGGGGACGACCTTCGTCCTTTCTCTTTCTTCTGTCATTGTCGAGCTTTGAGGCTTACTCAACTTCACACCTTACAAATCAGACAAGAACTCTTTCTTTGACTGATCCATTTTGAACTCTTTCAAAATCTTGTCAAGTTATTTACTTATTGAAAAATATTATAAGGCGTCTTGATATATCTCTTATAGATCTCGGTGCCCAACAATTAAGTAGCTTTATCCAGGTCTTCCTTTGAAAACTACTTTTCAAACGATCGTTTATGCTTTCCAGAAATTCGACATCATTTCTGATCAACAATATGTCATCCACATATACTTATCAGAAATTCTATAGTGCTCCCACTCACTTTATTGTAAATACAAGTTTCTCATAAACTTTGTATAGACTCAAAAACTTTGATCACCTCATCAAAGCATATATTCCTACTCCGAGATTCTTGCTCAATCCCATAGAAGGATTACTAGAGCTTGCACACCTTTTAGCATCCTTAGGACTAACAAAACCATCTGGTTGTATCTCATACAACCTTTCCTCAAGGAAGGAAGTGATATTTTGACATCCATCTGCCAGATTTCATAATTGAAAAACGCAGCAACTCCTAACACAATTCCAACAAACTTTAGCATCGCTACGAGTGAGAAAGTCTCATCGCAATAAACTCCTTGAACTTGTCATAAATTTCTTTGTGACAAGTCGAGCTTTAAAAATGGTGACATTCACCATTAGCTTATGTCTTGATCTTAAAGGTCCATTTGTACTCAACGACCTGCCGTTCAACGGGCAAGCCTACCAAAGTCCATACTTGGTTTTCATACATGGACCCTTTTCTCGTATTTCATGGCTCCTAGCCATTTGTTGGAATCTGGGCCTACCATCGCTTCTTCATAATTCGTAGGCTCATCGTTATCGAAAAACATGATTTCCAAGACAGGATCACCGTACCACCCAAGTGCAGTACGTGTCCTTGTCAACCTACGAGGTTTGATAGTAACTTGATCCGAAGCTTCATGATCATCATCATTAACTTACTCTTCAACTGACTTAGGCTCCATAGAAACATCTTTCTGTGTTGTGCTACTTTATGGTTGAAATAAAGGTTCAACAACCTCATCAAGTTCTATCTTCCTGCCACTCAATTCTTTCGAGAGAAACTCTTTCTCAAGAAAGGACTCGTTTTTAGCAACAATCACTTTGCTCTCGGATCTGAGATAGAAGGTATACCCAACTGTTCTTAGGGTACTCTATGAAGATGCATTTGTCCACTTTGTGTTCGAGCTCATTAGGTGAAAACCTTTTTCACATAAGCATCATAGCCCCAAACATTAAGAAATGATAGCTTAGGTTTCTATCAAACCATAATTCATACGGTGTCATCTCAACGGATTTAGATGGTGCCCTATTTAAAGTGAATGTAGTTGTCTCTAATGCATAACCCCAAAATTATAGTGGGAAAATAATAAGAGACATCATAGTACGCACCATATCCAATAGAGCACGACTATGACATTTGGACACACCATCATACTATGGTGTTCGAGGTGGCGTGAGTTGTGAAACAACTTTCATATTGTCTAAAGTTGTATGCCAAACTCGTAACTCAGATATTCACCTCCACGATCATATCGTAGACATTTTTATCTTCTTGTCACGATGATCTTAAACTTCACTCCGAATTTGTTTGAACTTTTCAAACGTTTCAGACTTATGTTTCATTAAGTAAATATACTCATATATACTCAAACCATCAGTGAAGGTAAGAAAATAACGATATCCATTGCATGCTACAACACTCATTGGACCGCATACATCAACATGTATTATTTCCAATAAGTTACGAGCCCGCTCCATCATACCGAAAACGGGGTCTTGAGTCATCTTGCCCATTAGGCATGGTCCGCATGTCTCAACCGATTCAAAATCAAATGAGTCCAAAGATCCATCAGCATGGAGTTTCTTCATGCGATTTACACCAATATGACATTTAGCGGCAATGCCACAAGTATGTAGTACTATGATTTTTAACTTTGTATCTTTTGGCATCAATGTTATGAACATGTGTATTTACTACGATCAAGATTCAACAAACCATTCTCATTGGGTGCATGACCATTGAAGGTGTTATTCATGTAAATAGAATAACCATTATTCTCTAACTTAAATGTATAACCGTATTGCAATAAACATGATCTAATCATGTTCATGCTTAACACAAACACAAAATAACATTTATTTAGGTTCGTCACTAATCCCGAAGGTAGAGAGAGCATGTAATGTTGATCACATCAACCTTGGAGACATTTCCAACACATCATCATCACCTCACCCTTAGCTAGTCTCCGTTTATTCCGTAGATTTTATTTCGAGTTACTAACATTTAGCAATCGAGCTAGTATCCAATACCCAGGTGCTACTAGGAGTACTAGCAAGGTACACATCAATAACACGTATATCAAATATACTTTTGTCGATGTTGCTAGCCTTCTTAACTACCAAGTATCTAGGGTTGTTCCGCTTCAGGAACCGCTCTCCTCATAATAGAAGCACTTAGTCTCGGGTTTGGGTTCAACATTGGCTTGCTTCACTAGAGCAGCAACTGACTTGCCATCCATGAAGTTTCCCACCTTACCCTTTCCCTTTTCGAAACTAGTGGTTTTACTAACCATCAACACTTGATGCTCCTTCTTGATATCTACCTTCGTGGTGTCAAACATCGCGAATAGCTCAAGGATCATCATTTCCATCCTTGGCATAATTATAGTTCATCATGAAGTTCTAGTAGCTTAGTGACAGTGACTTGGAGAACTATATCAATCACTATCTTATCTGGAAGATCAACTCCCACTCGATTGAAGCGATTGTAGCACCCAGACAATCTGAGCACATGCTCAACGATTGAGCTATTCTCCTTCATCTTGCAGGCAAAGAATCCTGTTGGAGATCTCATACCTCACAACACGGGCACGAGCCTGAGATCCCAATTTCAGCTCTTAGAGCATCTCATATGTTCCGTGATGTTCAAAACATTTTGGAGCCTCAATTCTAAGTCGTAATGCATGACACACTGACCTATCAAGTAGTCATCGGAATGTGCATGTCAGATGTTCACAACATCTATAGACGACACTAGAGGGGGTGGTGCACCGAGAGGCGCATTAAGGACATAAGCCTTCTATGTAGCAATGAGGACAATCCTCAGATCATGGACCCAGTTCACAATATTTCTACCATCATATTTCAACTCTATTTCTCTAGGAACATATAAAAATTCAAGGGAGCTACAATGTGAGCTAGTAATCTACAACATAATTTGCAAAGACACTAGTGACTATGTTCATGATAATGTGTTCAATTAATCACATTACTTAAGAACTCCCACTCAAATTGACATCCCTCCGGTCATTCGAGTGATACATGATCCAAATTCACCAACTCAAGTCCGATCATCATGTGAGTTGGGGTGGTTTCAATGGTGAACATCATCATGTTGATCATATCTGCTATATGACTCATGTTCGACCTTTCGGTCTCTTGTATTCTGAGGCCAAGTCTGTACATGCTAGGCTCGTCAAGTTTAACCTGAGTGTTCTGCACATGCAACACTGACTTGCAGCCATTGTATGTGAACTTAGAGCCTATCACACCCGATCGACACGACGAACTTTCGCAATAGTGCACACTCACGGAGAACACAATTTATCTTGAAATTTAAGTGAGGGGTCACCTTATAATGCTACCATCATCCTAAGAAAAACAAGGTGCATAAAAGGATTATCATCACATGCAAATCATAAGTGACATGATATGGCCATGAACTTGTGATTTTGATCTCCATCCTTAAATCACCGGCATGATCTCCATCGTCACCGGCATGACACCATGATCTCCATCCATGTGTCTCCATCGGGGTTGTCGCGCCCACCATGCTTCTACTACTATTTCTACCGCTTAGCGATAAAGTAAAGCATTACATTTCGCTTAATGATTGACACGCAGGTCATACAATAATTAAAGACAAACCTATGTCTCCTACCGGTTGCCGTACTCATCCACATGCAAGTCGTGATATTCTATAAAAAACATGATCATATCATACATCACATATATCTCATCATGTAATTGGCCATATCATATCACAACATACCGTGCAAAAACAAGTTAGACGTCCTCTAATTGTTGTTGCAAGTTTAACGTGGCTGCTATGGGTATCTAGCAAGAACAATTCTCACCTATGCATAAACCGCAACGGTGATACATAAATTGCTATTCAACCTTCTCAAGGACCGCCTTTGTCGAATCCGATCCAACTAGAGTAGGAGAGACAGACACCCGCCAGCCATCTTTGTGTAACAAAGTTACACGTCAGTCGATGGAACCGGTCTCTCGTAAGCGTATGAGTAAGGTTGGTCCGGGCCGCTTCATCCCACAATACCGCTGAATCAAAACATGACCAAGGGAGGAAGCAATCTAAGTATCAACGCCCACTAACTACTTTGTGTTCTACTCGTCATCTCATCTACACATAGACCTAGCTCATGATGCCAATGTTGGGGAACGTTGCATGGGAAACAAAAAATTTCCTACGCACACGCAAGATCTATCTATGGTGATGAGCATCTACCAGAGGGATATGTAGTCAAATGTATTCACGATCCAAATCGCCGAGTGTCCCGCAATCCCATTGTGATCCATCTCGCGATCCAATCACGATCTGTCTCGCGTTCCCATCACGATGCATCTCGCGGTCTTGATCACGGTACTTATGATCTAGTGCCGAACGGATGGCACATCTGCGTTCAACACACGTGCTGCTTGATGACGCCTTCCCCTCCTCGACCCAGCGAGTGATGGTGAAGTAGTAGATGAGTTCCGGCAGCACAACGGCATGGTGACGGTGCTGGTGAAGAACAATCTCCGCAGGGCCTCTCCAAGCACAACGGAAACTATGACGGAGGATAAACTAGAGGGACAAGGTTGCTGGCACACAGCTTGGGGAACCTTGAATTATTCCAGGTGCTAGCCCCACCCCTTTATTTACATGCTGAGCCCTGGGGTCAAAACTTGGAGAAAAATCCTCCTCAAGGTCAGTTTGCCCACAAGACAAGAGTCCTCCTCGGACTCCAGGACCAGACGCTAGGGTCCTCGGCGTCTGGACCCAGACGCCAGGAACCCTGGTGTCTGGCCCTTGGCCCTCGCAAAACAACTTTTGCACCTTCCTAAAGCCTCATGGGCTTTACCCCTTGGCCCAAATAAATGTTCTTGTACCCCGAACATTTTGGGAAACATCCGAAACTGTTCTGGTGAATTCCGGAACCCTTCCGAAGACCAAACACTATTATCACATATATCAATCTTGACCTTCGGACTATTCTGGAGCTCCTCGTAATGTCCGGGGTCTCATTCAGGACTGTGAACAACTTTCGGTCACCAACATAACAACTTAACTATACTTATATCGTCACCAAACGTTAAGTGTGTAGACCTTGTGGGTTCGAGAACTATGCAGACATGACCGAGACACATCTACGGTCAATAACCAATAGCGGGACCTAGATGCCCATATTGGTTCCTACATATTCTATGAAGATCTTTATCGGTTGAACCTCTATGTCAAGGATTTAGTTAATCCCTTATGTTGTTCCCTTTGTCCTTCGATATGTTAGTTGCCCGAGATTCGATCATCGATATATCTATACCTAGTTCAATCTCGTTACCGGCAAGTCTCTTTACTCGTTCCGTAATACAAGATCCTATGGCTAACACATTAGTCACTTTGCTTGCAAGGCTTATTGTGATGTTGTATTACCGAGTGGGCCCTGAGATACTTTTCCGTCACATGGAGTAACAAATCCCAGTATTGATCCATGCCAACCCAACAGACACCCTCAGAGATACCTGTAGAGCACCTTTATAGTCACCCAGTTACGTTGCAACGTTTAATACACACAAGGTACTCCTCCGGTGTTAGTGAGTTGCATGATCTCATGGTCATAGGAAATCCCTCTGGTAGATGCTCATCACCATGGATAGATCTTGCGTGTGCGTAGGAAATTTTTTGTTTCCGATGCAACGTTCCCCAATAGTGGTATCAGAGCTAGTCTACGTGTAGATGAGATCACGAGTAGAACACAAAGGAGTTTGTGGGCGTTGATGCTTAGATTGCTTCCTCCCTTGGTTGTGTTTTGGTTCAGCGGTATTGTGGGATGAAGCGGCCTAGACCAACCTTACTCGTACGCCTACGAGAGTCCGGTTCCATCGACTGGCGTGTAACTTTGTTGCACAAAGATGGCTGGTGGGTGTCTGTTTCTCCTACTTTAGTTGGATCGGATTCGACAAAGGCAGTCCTTGAGAAGGTTAAAAAGAAACTTATGTATCACCGTTGTGGTTTTGCGTAGGTGAGAATTGTTCTTTCTAGATACCCGTAGCAGCCACGTAAAACTTGCAACAATAATTAGAGGACGTCTAACTTGTTTTTGCAGGGTATGTTGTGATGTGATATGGCCAATTACATGATGAGATATATGTGATGTATGAGATGATCATGTGTTGTGTACAATATCACAACTTGCATGTCGATGAGTACAAAAACCGACAGGAGCCATAGGGTTGTATTTAATTATTGTATGATATGCATGTCAATCTTTAAGCGCTATGTAATGCTTTACTTTATCGGTAAGCGGTAGCAATGGTAGTAGAAGCATGGTGGGCGCGACAACCCCGATGGCAACATGTTAATAGAGATCAAGATGATGGAGATAATGGTGTCATGCCAAAGCACAAGTTCATGGCCATCTCATGTCACTTATGATTTGCATATGATGTTAATCCTTTTATGCACCTTGTTTTTCTTAGGATGACGGTAGCATTTTAAGGTGATCCCTCACTTAATTTCAAGATAAATTTTGTTCTCCCCGAGTGTGCACTGTTGTGAAAGTTTGTCGTGTCGACACACCACGTGATGATCGGGTGTGATAGACTCTACGTTCACATACAACAGGTGCAAGCTAGTGTTGCAAATGCAGAACACCCGAGTTAAAAGTTGACGAGCCTAGCATGTACAGACATGGCCTCGGAACACAAGAGACCGAAAGGTCGAACATGAGTCATATAGTAGATATGAGCAACATGATGATGTTCACCATTGAAACCACCTCAACTCACGTGATGATCGGACTTGAGTTGGTGAATTTGGATCATGTATCACTCGAATGACCGGAGGGATGTCAATTTGAGTGGGAGTTATTAAGTAATATGATTAATTGAACTCATTATCATGAACATAGTGAGTAGTGTCATTGCAAATTATGTTGTAGATTACTAGCTCATGTTGTAGCTCCCTTGAATTGTATATGTTCCTAGAGAAATAGAGTTGAAAGATGATGATAGCAATATTGCGGACTGGGTCCATGATCTGAGGATTGTCCTCATTGCTGCATAGAAGGCCGATGTCCTTAATGCACTGGTCGGTGCGCCACCCCCTCTAGCATCGTTTGTAGATGTTATGAACATATGACAGGCACATTCTGATTACTACTTGATAGTTTAGTGTGTCATGCATTACATCTTAGAATTGAGGTTCCAAAATGTTTTGAACATCACGGAACATATGAGATGTTCTAAGAGCTGAAATTGGTATCTCAGGCTCGTGTCTATGTTGTGGGATATGATATATCCAACAAAGATTCTTTGCCTGCAAGATGAAGGAGAATAGCTCAATCGTTGAGCATGTGCTCAGATTGTCTCGGTACTACAATCGCTTGAATCGAGTGGGAGTTGATCTTCCAGATAAGATAGTGATTGATATAGTTCTCCAAGTCATTATCACTAAGCTACTAGAACTTCGTGACGAACTATAATTATGCCAAGGATGGAAATGATGATCCTTGAGCTATTTGCGATGTTTGACACCGCGAAGGTAGAAATCAAGAAGGAGCATCAAGTGTTGATGGTTAGTAAAACCACTAGTTTCGAGAAGGTCAAGGGCAAGGAGGGAAACTTCATGGATGGCAAGACAGGTGCTGCTCTAGTGAAGCAACCCAAAGTTGAACCCAAACCCGAGACTAAGTGCTTCTATTATTAGGAGACCGGTCGTTGAAGCGTAATAACCCTAGATACTTGGAAGATAAGAAGGCTGGCAACGTCGACAGAAGTATATTTGATATACGTATTGTTGATGTGTACCTTGCTAGTATTCCTAGTAGCACCTGGGTATTGGATACCGGTTCGATTGCTAAATGTTAGTAACTCGAAATAAAAGCTACAGAATAAATGGAGACAAGCTAAGGGTGAGATGACGATGTGTGTTGGAAATGTTTCCAAGGTTGATGTGATCAACATCGCACGCTCTCTCTACCTTCGAGATTAGTGACAAACCTAAATAAATGTTATCTGGTGTTTGCGTTAAGCATGAACATGATTAGATCATGTTTATTGCAACACGGTTATTCATTTAAGTTAGAGAATAATGGTTATTCTGTTTACATGAATAATACCGTCAATGGTCATGCACCCAGTGAGAATGGTTTGTTGAATCTTGATCGTAGTAATACACATGTTCATAACATTGATGCCAAAATATACAAAGTTAATAATGATAGTACCACATACTTGTGGCACTGCCTCTAAATTTCATATTGGAATAAATCGCATGAAGAAACTCCATGCTGATGGATCTTTGGACTCATTCGATTTCGAATCGGTTGAGACATGCGAACCATGCCTCTTGGGCAAGATGACTAAGGACCTCGTTTTCCGGTTTGATGGAGCGAGCAAGTGATTTATTCGCAATGATACATGTTGATGTATGCAATCCAATGAGTCTTGTAGCATGTGGTGGATATGGTTATTTTCTTACCTTCACTAATGATTTGAGTAGATATAGTGTATATGTACTTAATTAAACACAAGTCTGAATCATTTGAAAAGTTCAAGCAGAATTGGAGTGAAGTTTGAGATCATCATGACGAGAAGATAAAATGTCTACGATATGATCATGGAGGTGAATATCTAAGTTAAGAGTTTGGTATACAACTTAAGACAATGTGAAAAGTTGTTTCACAACTCACGCCACCTGGAACACAATTGTGTGATGGTGTGTCTGAACGTCGTAGTCGTGCTCTATTGGATATGGTGCGAATTATGATGTCTCTTATCGTTTTACCACTATCGTTTTGCGTTATGCATTAGAGACAACTACATTCACTTTAAATAGGGCACCATCTAAATCCGTTGAGATGACACCTTATGGTTTGGCAGAAACCTAAGCTGTCATTTCTTAATGTTTGGGGCTGCGACGCTTATGTGAAAAGAGTTTTCACCTAAAGAGCTCTAACCCAAAGCGGACAAATACATCTTCATAGAATACCCTAAGAACAGTTGGGTATACTCTCTATCTCATATCCGAGTACAAAGTGTTTGTTGCTGAAACTAGGTCCTTTCTAGAGAATGAGTTTCTCTCGAAAGAATTGAGTGGGAGGAATATAGAACTTGATGATGTTGTTAAACCTTTGTTTCAACCAGAGAGTAGCGCAGTGCAGAAAGATGTTTGTGTGAAACCTATGTCAGTTGAGGAGGAAGTAAGTGATGACGATCATGAAGCTTCGGATCAAGTTACTATCAAACCTCGTAGGTCGACAAGGACGCGTACTACTCCTGAGTGGTACGGCAACCCTGTCTTAGAGGTCATGTTGTTGGACAACGATGAACCTACGAGCTATGGAGAAGCGATGATGGGCCCAGATTCCGACAAATGGTTAGAGGCCATGAAATCCGATAAAGGATCCATGTATAGACTTTGGTAGACTTTCTCGTGGGACGGCAGGTCGTCGAGTACAAATGGACCTTTAAGATGAAGACAAACGCTGATGGTAAATGTCACCATTTATAAAGCTCGACTTGTCGCAAAGAAGTTTCTGACAAGTTCAAAGAGTTGACTATGATGAGACTTTCTCACTCGTAGCGATGCTAAAGTCTGTTCGAATTATGTTAGCAGTTGCTGCATTTTTTAATTATGAAATCTGGCAGATGGATGTCAAAACATCTTTTCCTTCCTTGAGGAAAGGTTGTATGAGATACAACCAAAAGGTTTTGTCAGTCCGAAGGATGCTAATAGGTGTGCAAGCTCAAGTGATCCTTCTATGGGCTGGAGCGAGCATCTCGGAGTTGGAATATATGCTTTCATGAGGTGATCAAAGTTTTTTGAGTCTATACAAAGTTTATGAGAAACTTGTATTTACAATAAAGTGAGTGGGAGCACTATAGAATTTCTGATAAGGATATGTGGATGACATATTGTTGATCGGAAATTATGTAGAATTTCTAGAAAGCATAAAGGGTTGTTTGAAAAGACTTTTTCAAAGGAAGACCTGGATAAAGCTACTTAAGTGTTTCGCATCAAGATCTATACAGATAGATCAAGATGCTTGATGATACTTTCAATGAGTACATACCTTGACAAGATTTTGAAAGAGTTCAAAATGGATCAGTCAGAGAAAGAGTTCTTGCCTGATTTGTAAGGTGTGAAGTTGAGTAAGACTCAAAGCTCGACCACAGCAGAAGAAACAGAAAGGACGAAGGTCGTCCCCTATGCTGTAGCCATAGGATCTATATAGTATGCCATGTTGTGTACCGCACCTGTGTGTACCTTGCCATGAGTCCGTCAGGGGGTACAAGAGTGATCCGAGAGTGGATCACTGGACAGCGGTCAAGATTATCCTTAGTAACTAAAAGACTAAGGAAATGTTTCTCGATTATGGAGGTGATAAAGAGTTCGTCGTAAAGAGTTACGTTGATGCAAGCTTTAACACCAATCCAGATGACTCTTAGTAGCAATCCGGATACGTATAGTGGAGCAGCCATTTGGAATAGCTCCAAGTGGAGTGTGGTAGCAATGTCTACAATATGACATAGAGATTTGCAAAGTACACACGGATCTGAATGTGCAGACCCGTTGACTAAAATACCTCTCTCATATGCAAAGCATGATCGAGCCCCGGAACTCATTGGGTGTTAGATTCATAACAATGTGAATCACATGGTGATGTGAACTAGATTATTGACTCTAGTGCAAGTGGGAGACTGTTGGAAATATGCCTTAGAGGCAATACTAAATTAGTTATTATCATATTTCCTTGTTCATGATAATCGTTTATTATCCATGTTAGAATTGTATTGATCGGAAACTCTGATACATGTGTGTATACATAGACAACACCATGTCCCTAGTATCCCTCTAATTGACTAGCTCGTTGATCAAAGATGACTATGGTTTCCTAGTCATAGACATGAGATGTCATTTGATAATGGGATCATATCATTAGGAGAATGATGTGATGGACAAGACCCAAACTACAAACGTAGCATATGATCGTGACAGTTTATTGCTACTGTTTGCATGTCAAGTATATGTTCCGATGACCATGAGATCATGCAACTCAGTGACACCGGAGGAGTACCTTGTGTGTATCAAAGATTGCAATGTAACTGGATGACTATAAAAGTGCTCTACAGGAATCTCCGAGGGTGTCTATTGGGTTGGCATGGATCAAGACTGGGATTTGTTAATTTGTATGACGGAGACGTATCACAGGGCCCACTCGGTAATACAACATCACAATGAGACTTGCAAGCAATGTGACTAAGTGTTAGCCACGGGATCTTGTATTACGGAATGAGTAAAGATACTTTCCGGTAACGAGGTTGAACTAGGTATGGAGATGTCGACGATCGAATCTCGGGAAAGTAACATACTGAAGAACAAAGGGAACATCATACGGGATTAACTGAATCCTTGACATAGAGGTTCGACCGATAAAGATCTTTGTAGAATATGTAGAAATCAATATGGGCATCCAGGTCCCTCTATTGGTAATTGACCGTAGAGGTGTCTCGGTCATGTCTACATAGTTCTCGAACCCGCAGGGTCTGCACACTTAAGGTTCGGTGACGTTTTGGTAGTATAGAGTTATGTATGGTGGTGACCTGAGTTTGTTCGGAGTCCCGGATGAGATCCCGAATGTCACTAGGACCTCCGGAATGGTCCGAAGGTAAATATTGATATATAGGAAGTCCTGTTTTGGTCACCAAAAAAGTTTCGGGCTCATCGGTAGTGTACCTGGAGGGTGCTGGGGGACCAACGGGAGGGGTATTTCGACCCAAGAGGCTACATGGGTTGTGGGAAGAGATATACCAGCCCTTAGTGGGCTGTCCTAAGTCCCACAAGAGGCCCATGCGGCTGGAATGGAAGGAGAAGGGAAAAAAGCCAAGGTGGAAAGAGTTTCCAAGTGGGAAGGAGGAGTCCTAGTCCTACTAGGATTGGAGGAGGAGGACTCCTCTCCTCCTTGCGCAAGGCCAAGGGCTATCCCTTTGTGAGCCAAGCCTCCTCCCTCCCTCCTCCTATATATACTAGAGGTTTTGAGGGTTTTGAGACACAGAAAAACAGCCACGTGCTGCCCTCTTCTCTAGATCATAGTTTCTCTTCTAGATTAGTTCCAGCGGTGCTTAGGTGAAGTCCTGCTGGAATAGCTCCACCACCATCGCCACAACACCATCACGCTGCCGGAGAACTCTTCTACCTCTCTGCTCCCTCTTGCTGGATCAAGAAGGCAGAGATCGTCATCGAGTTGTACGTGTGTTGAACGTGGAGGTGCCGTCTGTTCGGCACTAGATCGGAAGGACCGTGATCAAGATCGTGAGATGATCGTGATGGGATCGTGGGACGGATCGTGATTGGATCGCGAGATGGATTGTGATGGGATTGCGGGACGCTCGGCGATTTGGATTGCGAAGACGTTCGACTACATCAACCGCGTTTCTTAACGCTTCCTGCTTAGCGATCTACAAGGGTATGTAGATCCACTCTCCCTCTCGTAGATGCTCATCACCATGGATAGATCTTGCATGTGCGTAGGAATTTTTTTGTTTCCCACGCAATGTTCCCCAACATTCGTAACCAGCTCCGGGCCCACCACTAGTTCCAACTGTGCCACCGATGCGATGGGAGTCTCCGGAATGTGTGCATGACCCGCCACTCCTTCGTCCACGGTCTCACCCGCACCAGCCGCATGCTCCACATGTCTCTCACGAGCGAATGAAGCCCCGACCGTGCTAATCAAAGTGGTTGCGATTTGATGTGGGCCGTCGCTTGTGATCGTGTCCCCCACTATCTGCTCAATCATTGGGACTGCCAGCTGGGCAGCCACAGCTTCCCTTGGACCAGAACTTGCCATGATCTCCTCCCTGATAGGACCCATCTCAATATGTGCCGCTAAAGTGACCATTGTAGCTACTTGTGAGCCCTCAAACCTCCCGGACGCAACTTTATTTCCATGTTGCCTGATCGTGGTTGGCTGATTTGTACTTGGGATTCTTCCCGAACCATCAGTTGGCCCTTCCTATGTGGTCAATCGGTCAAAAGCCGAGGTCCTGACCGAGAGAATGTCCTTAACATGCAGCGTCGGCCCCTTGGCTGACACCTCTGTGCATTTCTCCATGCCTGGGAGGGCCCAGGACTCAGCACTCGCCGGCATCCCACCAACGATCCTAAAAGAGCGCGCTTATGGACGTCTCCCCCACGACGCTCATCTCTGGCGCCAAACTGCCATGGAAAATGCGAACGAACGAAACCGGCATCAAAGCCACCGCTGATGCGCCCATCCGAAGGCAAACCACTCTGACCAATATCCAAGGAAACTCTCAAGAACTTCTGCTCTTCCCAAGCACCATAATTTATAACCTTGTCCATATGAATGAGTAACTTGTACTGCAGCAGAGTAGGCTTTAACAATGTCCCAACTAGCACTACTAGGGAAAAGGCTAGTAGTAGCACGGGAAATTTGTTGGAAATATGCCCTAGAGGCAATAATAAATTAGTTATTATCATACTTCCTTGTTCA
The DNA here is from genome assembly GCA_022496015.1 of Hordeum marinum. Lineage (NCBI taxonomy): Eukaryota > Viridiplantae > Streptophyta > Magnoliopsida > Poales > Poaceae > Hordeum > Hordeum marinum. Next base: position 476,873,613 of record CM039678.1, read on the forward strand.
TGATAATCGTTTATTATCCATGCTATAATTGTATTGAATGGAAACACATTACATGTGTGGGTAAATAGACAACACTCTGTCCCTAGTATGCCTCTAGTGAACTAGCTCGTTGATCAAAGATGGTCAAGGTTTCCTAGCCATTGACATGTGATGTCATTTGATAAACGGGATGACATCATTAGGAGAATGGTGTGATGGACGAGACCCAAACTACAAACGTAGCATATGATCGTGTCAGTTTATTGCTACTGTTTTCTGCATGTCAAAGTATGTGTTCCCGTGACCATGAGATCATGCAACTCACTGACATCGGAGGAGTACCTTGTGTGTATCAAACGTCGCAACGTAACTGGGTGACTATAAAGGTGCTCTACAGGTATCTCCAAGGGTGTCTGTTGAGTTGGCATGGATCAAGACTGGGATTTGTTACTCCGTGTGACGGAGAGGTATCTCAGGGCCCACTCGGTAATACAACATCACAATAAGCCTTGCAAGCAATGTGACTAAGTGTTAGTCACGGGATCTTGTATTATGGAACGAGTAAAGAGACTTGCCGGTAATGAGGTTGAACTAGTTATGGAGATACCAACGATCGAATCTCGGGCAAGTAACATACCGAAGAACAAAGGGAACATCATACGGGATTAACTGAATCCTTGACACAGAGGTTCGACCGATAAAGATCTATGTAGAATATGTAGGAACCAATGTGGACATCCAGGTCCCGCCATTGGTTATTGACCGTAGAGGTGTCTTGGTCAAGTCTACATAGTTCTCGAACCCACAGGGTCTGCACACTTAAGGTTTGGTGACGTTTTGGTAGTATTGAGTTATGTATGGTGGTGACCGAATGGTCGCCGGAAAAGTTTCGGGCTCATCGGTAGTGTACCGGGAGTGCCGGGAGTGTACTGGGGGACCATCGGGAGAGATATTTCGACCCAAGAGGCTACATGGGCTGTGGGAGGGTGGAAACCAGCCCTTAGTGGGCTGGTGGAAGTCCTCTAAGAGACCATGCGGCTGCACTTGAGAAAGAAAGAAAAAAACTGTAAAAGGTGGGAATAGACTCCAAGTAGGAAAGGAGCAATCCTAGTCCTACTAGGATTGGAGGAGGACTCCTCCAATCCTCCTTGCGCAAGAGGTAAGGCAGGGCTGCCTTGTGCACCAGCCCTCCTCCTCCCTCCCTCTTATATATACTTGAGGTATTGGGTGTTTTACACTTGATTTTACGACCACGTGCTACCCGTTCCACCGGTGCTCCTCTAGATTGGATTTCCGCAGTGCTTAGGCGAAGCCCTGCCGGAATTGCTCCACTACCATCACCGGAGCGCCGTCACGCTGTTGGTGAACTATTATCCCTCTCCACTTCCTCTTGCTGGATCAAGACGGTGGAGATCGTCATCAAGATGCACGTGTGCTGAACGCGGAGGTGCCGTCCGTTCGGCGCTAGATTGGAAGGACCGTGAACAAGATTGCGAGACGGTTCGTGATGAGTTCACGGGACGGATCGTGATGAGATCCCAGGACGGATCGTGATGAGATCGCGGGACGGATCGTGATGAGTTCATGGGACAGATCGTGATTGGATCGCGGGACTGATCGTGATGTGATCGCGGGACGTTCGGCGATTTGGATCGCGAAGATGTTTGACTACACCAACCGCATTTCTTAACGCTTCCCGCTTAGCGATCTACAAGGGTATGTAGATCCACTCTCCCTCTCGTAGATGCTCATCACCATGGATAGATCTTGCGTTTGTGTAGGAAATTTTTTGTTTCCCATGCAACGTTCCCAATAGTGCTATCAGAGCTAGGTCTACGTGTAGATGAGATCTCGAGTAGAGCACGAAAGGTTTGTGGGCGTTGATGCTTAGATTGCTTCCTCTCTTGGTCAGATTTTGGTTCAGTGGTATTGTAAGATGAAGCAGCCCGGACCAACATTACTCGTACGTTTATGAGAGACCGGTTCCCTCGACGCAACTTGTTGCCTAGATGGCTTGCGGGTGGCATTTTCTCTCGCTTTACTTGGATCGGATTCGACAAAGACGGTCCTTGAGAAGGTTGAAAAGCAACTAGTGTATCACCGTTGTGGTTTTTCCGTAGATGAGAATTGTTCTTGCTAGATACCCGTAGCAGCCACGTAAAACATGCAACAACAATTAGAGGTCGTCTAACTTGTTTTTGCAGGGTATGTTGTGATGTGATATGGCCAATTACATGATGTGATATATGTGATGTATGAGATGATCATGTGATGTATAGAATTTCACGACTTGCATGTCGATGAGTACGACAACCGGCAGGAGCCATAGGGTTGTCTTTAATTATTGTATGACCTGCGTGTCAATCATTAAGCGCTATGTAATGCTTTACTTTATCGCAAAACGGTAGCAATAGTAGTAGAAGCATGTAGGGCGTGACAACCCCGATGGCGACACGTTGATGGAGATCATGGTGTCATGCCGGTGACGATGGAGATCATGCCGATGCTTTCAAGATGGAGATCTAAAGCACAAGTTCATGGCCATATCATGTCACTTATGAATTGCATGCGATGTTAATCCTTTTATGCACCTTGTTTTTCTTAGTACGACAGTAGCATTATAAGGTGATCCCTCACTTAAATTACAAAATAAATTGTGTTCTCGCCGAGTGTGCACCGTTGCGAAAGTTCGTCGTGTTGAGACACCATGTGATGATCGGGTGTGATAGACTCTATGTTCACATACAACGGGTGCAAGCCAGTGTTGCACGCGCAGAACACTCGGGTTAAGCTTGACGAGCCTAACATGTACAGACATGGCCTCGGAACACAAGAGACCGAAAGGTCGAACATGAGTCATATAGTAGATATGATCAACATGATGATGCTCACCATTGTAACCACCTCAACTCACGTGATGATCGTACTTGAGTTGGTGAATTTGGATCATGTATCACTCGGATGACCGGAGGGATATCAATTTGAGTGGGAGTTCTTAAGTAATATGATTAATTGAACTCATTATCATGAACATAGTCAGTAGTGTCTTTGCAAATTATGTTGTAGATTACTTGCTCGCGCTGTAGCTCCCTTGAATTTTTATATGTTCCTAGAGAAATAGAGTTGAAAGATGATGGTAGCAATATTGCGGATTGGATCCATGATCTGAGGATTGTCCTCGTTGCTACACAGAAGGCTTATATCCTTAATGCACCGCTCGATGCGCCAACCCCTCTAGCATCGTTTGTAGATGTTGTGAACATTTGACAGGTACATGCTGATGACTACTTGATAGGTTAGTGCGTCATGCATTACGGCTTAGAATTGAGGCTTCGAAACGTTTTGAACGTCACGGAACATATGAGATGTTCTAAGAGCTGAAATTAGGATCTCAGGCTCGTGCCCGTGTTGCGAGATATGAGATCTCCAACAAGATTCTTTGCCTGCAAGATGAACGAGAATAGCTCAATCGTTGAGCATGTGCTCAGATTGTCTGGGTGCTACAATCTCTCGAATCGAGTGGGAGTTTATCTTCTAGATAAGATAGTGATTGATATAGTTCTCCAAGTCACTTTCACTAAGCTACTAGAACTTGGTGATGAACTATAAAATGCCAGGGATAGAATTAATGATCCCTGAGCTGTTCGCGATGTTTGACACCGCGAAGGTAGAAATGAAGAAGGAGCATCAAAGTGTTGATGGTTAGTCAAAACCACTAGTTTCGAGAAAGCAAGAGCAAGGAGGGAAACTTCATGGATAGCAAGTCAGTTGCAGCTCCAGTGAAGCAACCCAAAGTCTAACCCAAACCCGAGACTAAGTGCTTCGATTATGAGGAGAACGATCGCTGAAGCGGAACAACCCTAGATACTTGGTAGATAAGAAGGCTGGCAAACTCGACAGAAGTTTATTTGATATACGTGTTATTGATGTGTACCTTGCTAGTACTCCTAGTAGCACCTGGGTATTGGATACCGGTTTGGTTGCTAAATGTTAGTAACTCGAAGTAAAAGCTACAGAAAAAACGGATACTAGCTAAGTGTGAGGTGACGATGTGTGTTGGAAATGTTTCCAAGGTTGATGTGATCAACATCGCACGCTCTCTCTACCTTCGAGATTAGTGACGAACATAAATAAATGTTATTTGGTGTTTTTGCGTTGAGCATGAACGTGATTAGATCATGTTCATTGCAACACGATTATTCATTTAAGTTAGAGAATAATGGTTATTGTATTTACATGAATAATACCTTCAATGGTCATGCACCCAGTAAGAATGGTTTGTTGAAACTTGCTCGTAGTAATACACATGTTCATAACATTGATGCAAAAAAAAGATACAAAGATAATAATGATAGTACCACATGCTTGTGGCACTGGCGCTAAATGTCAAATTGGTATAAAGCGCATGAAGAAACTCCATGCTGATGGATCTTTGGACTGATTTGATTTCGAATCGGTTGAGACATGCGAACCATGCCTCTTGGTCAAGATGACTAAGGACCCCGTTTTCTGTTTTGATGAAGCAGGCAAGTGATTTATTGGAAATGATACATGTTGATGTATGCAATCCAATGAGTCTTGTAACGTGCGGTGAATATCGTTATTTTCTTACCTTCACTGATGATTTGAGTAGATATAGTGTATATTTACTTAATGAAACACAAGTCTGAATCGTTTGAAAGGTTCAAGTAAATTCAGAGTGAAGTTTTAAGATCATCGTGACAAGAAGATAAAAATGTTTGTGATATGATCGTGGAGGTGAATATCTGAGTTACGAGTTTGGCATACAACTTTAGACAATGTGAGAATTTTTTTCACAACTCACGCCACCTGGAACACCATAGTGTGATGGTGTGTCCGAACGTCATAGTCGTGCTCTATTGGATATGGTGCGGGCTATGATGTCTCTTATCGTTTTGTTACTATAATTTTGGGGTTATGCATTAGATACAACTACATTCACTTGAAATAGGGCACCATCTAAATCCGTTGAGATGACACCGTGTGAATTTTGGTTTGATAGAAACCTAAGCTGTCATTTCTTAATGCTTGGGGCTACGACGCTTGTGTGGAAAATGCTTTCACCTAATGAGCTCGAACCCAAAGCGGACAAATGCATCTTCATAGAATACCCTAAGAACAGTTGGGTGAACCTTCTATCTCAGATCCAAGCATAAAATGTTTATTGCTAAAACTGGGTCCTTTCTCGAGAAAAGGTTTCTCTTGTAAGAATTGAGTGGGAGGGGGATAGAACTTGATGAGGTTATTGAACCTCTGCTTCAACCAGAAAGTAGCGCAGCGCAGAAAGATGTTTATGTGAAGCCTACGTTAGTTGAAGTGGAAGTTAATGATGATGATCATGAAGCTTCGGATCAAGTTACTATCGACCTACAAGGGAAGTAGAACTTGATGAGGTTATTGAACCTTCACTTCCACCAGAAAGTGGCGCAGCGCAGAAAGATGTTTCTGTGAAGCCTACGTCAGTTAAAGAGGAAGTTAATGATGATGATCATGAAGCTTCGGATCAAGTTACTATCGAACTTCGTAGGTTGACAAGGATGTGTACTACTACTAAGCGGTACGACAACCCTGTCTTGGAGGTCATGTTGTTGGACAATGATGAACCTACGAACTATGGAGAAGCGATGATGGGCCCGGAAACCAACAAATGGTTAGAGGCCATGAAATCCGAGAAAGGATCCATGTATGAAAACCAAGTATAGACTTTGGTGGACTTGCTCGTTGGACGGCAGTTCGTTAAGTACAAATGGATCTTTAAAATGAAGAAAGACGCTGATGGTAAATGTTACCATTTGTAAAGCTCGACTTGTTACAAAGTAGTTTACGACAAGTTCCAAGAGTTGACTGCGCTGAGACTTTCTCACTCGTAGCGATGCTAAAGTCTGTTGGAATTATGTTAGCAGTTGCTGCATTTTTCAGTTATGAAATCTGGCAGATGGATGCCAAAACATCGTTTCCTTCCTTAAGGAAAGGTTGTATGAGATACAACCAGAAGGTTTTGTCAGTCCTAAGGATGCTAAAAGGTGTGCGAGCTTCAGTGATTCTTCTATGAACTGAAGCAAGCATCTTGGAGTTGGAATATACACTTTGATGAGGTGATCAAAGTTTTTGAGTCTATACAAAGTTTACAAGAAACTTGTATTTGCAAGAAAGTGAGTGGGAGCACTATAGAGTTTCTGATAAGTATATGTGGATGACATATTGCTATTCGGAAATGATGTAGAATTTCTGGAGAGCATAAACGGTTGTTTGAAAAGAGTTTTTCAAAGAAAGACCTGGATAAAGCTACCTAATTTTGAGCATCAAGATCTATAAAGATAGATCAAGATGTTTGATAAGACATTCAATGAGTACATACCTTGACAAGATTTTGAAAGAGTTCAAAATGGATTAGTCAGAGAGAAGTGGTCTCGCCTGCTTTGTAAGGTATGAAGTTGAGTGAGACTCAAAGCTTGACCACGGCACAAGAAAGGGAAAGGACGAATGTCGTCCCCTATGCCTTAGCCATAGGCTCTGTATAGTATGCCATGCTGTGTAACGCACCTGTGTGTGCCTTGCCATGAATCCGTCAAGGGGTACAAGAATGATCCACGAGTGGATCACTGGACAGCGGTCAAGATAATCCTTAGTAACTAAAAACTAAGGAGATGTTTCTCGATTATGGAGGTGATAAAGAGTTCATCGTAAAGATTTACGTCGATGCAAGCTTTAACACCAATTCGGATAACTCGTAGTAGCAATCTGGATACATATAGTAGGACCAGCCATTTGGAATAGTACCAAGTGGAGTGTGGTAGCAGTGTTTACAGTTTGGCATAGAGATTTGCAAAGTACACACGGATCTGAATGTCGCAAACCCGTTGACTATAAGACCTCTCTCACATGCAAAGCATGATCGAGCCCCAGAACTCATTGGGTGTTAGATTCATAACAATGCGAATCACATGGTGATGTGAACTAGATTATTGACTCTAGTGCAAGTGGGAGACTGTTGGAAATATGCCCTAGAGGCAATAATAAATTAGTTATTATCATATTTCCTTGTTCATGATAATCGTTTTTTATCCATGCTATAATTGTATTGAATGGAAACACATTACATCTGTGGGTAAATAGACAACACTCTGTCCCTAGTATGCCTCTAGTGAACTAGCTCGTTGATCAAAGATGGTCAAGGTTTCCTAGCCATTGACATGTGATGTCATTTGATTAACGGGATCACAACATTAGGAGAATGGTGTGATGGACAAGACCCAAACTACAAATGTAGCATATGATCGTGTCAGTTTATTGCTACTGTTTTCTGCATGTCAAAGTATGTGTTCCTGTGACCATGAGATCATGCAACTCACTGACATCGGAGGAGTACCTTGTGTGTATCAAACGTCGCAATGTAACTGGGTGACTATAAAGGTGCTCTACAGGTATCTCCGAGGGTGTCTGTTGAGTTGGCATGGATCAAGACTGGGATTTGTTACTCCGTGTGACGGAGAGGTATCTCAGGGCCCACTCGGTAATACAACATCACAATAAGCCTTGCAAGCAATGTGACTAAGTGTTAGTCACGGGATCTTGTATTATGGAACGATTAAAGAGACTTGCCGGTAACGAGGTTCAACTAGGTATGGAGATACCGACGATCGAATCTCGGGCAAGTAACATACCGAAGAACAAAGGGAACATCATACGGGATTAACTGAATCCTTGACATAGAGGTTCGACCGATAAAGATCTTCGTAGAATATGTAGGAACCAATGTGGACATCCAGGTCCCTCCATTGTTTATTGACCATAGAGGTGTCTCGGTCATGTCTACATAGTTCTCGAACCCACAGGGTCTGCACACTTAAGGTTTGCTGACGTTTTGGTAGTATAGAGTTATGTAAGTGACCGAAGGTTGTTCGGAGTCCCGTATGAGATCCCGGCCATCATGAGGAGCTCCGGAATGGTCCGGAGGTAAAGATTCACATATAGGAAGTTCTATTTTGGTCGCTGGAAAAGTTTCGGGCTCATCGGTAGTGTACCGGGAGTGCCGGTAGTATACCGGGGGACCATCGGGAGAGGTATTTCGACCCAAGAGGCTACATGGGCTGTGGTAGGGTGGAAACCAGCCCTTAGTGGGCTGGTGGAAGTCCTCTAAGAGGCCCATGCGGCTGGACTTGAGAAAGAAAGAAAAAAAACCGCAAAAGGTGGGAATAGACTCCAAGTAGGAAGGAGCAATCCTAGTCCTACTAGGATTGGAGGAGGACTCCTCCAATCCTCCTTGCGCAAGAGGCAAGGCAGGGCTGCCTTGTGTGCCAGCCCTCCTCCTCCCTCCCTCTTATATATACTGGAGGTATTGGGTGTTTTGCACTTGATTTTACGGCCACGTGCTACCCGTTCCACCGGTGCTCCTCTAGAACGGATTTTCGTAGTGCTTAGGCGAAGCCCTGCCGAAATTGCTCCAACACCATCACCGGAGCGCCGTCACGCTGCCGGTGAACTCTTCTCCCTCTCCACTTCCTCTTGCTGGATCAAGACGGTGGAGATCGTCATGAAGCTGCACGTGTGCTGAACGCGGAGGTGCCGTCCGTTCAGCGCTAGATCGGAAGGACCGTGAACAAGATCGCGAGACGGTTCGTGATGAGTTCACGGGACGGATCGTGATGAGATCGCGGGACGGATCATGATGAATTCGCGGGACAGATCGTGATTGGATCACGGGACGGATCATGATGTGATCGCGGGACGCTCGGCGATTTGGATCGCGAAGATGTTCGACTACACCATCCACGTTTCTTAACGCTTCCCGCTTAGTGATCTACAAGGGTATGTAGATCCACTCTCCCTCTCGTAGATGCTCATCATCATGGATATATCTTGCATGTGTGTAGGAAATGTTTTGTTTCCCATGCAACGTTCCCAACAAAATTTTGCAAGCAGTAGCATACCCGCGCTACTGGTACGGCGCTACATCTAACATTTAGCAGTAGCGCGGGCCTACAAACGCTACTGGTATATAGAGGTAGCAACAACATGTGTCAACACACACTACTGCTATATAGAGTTATCTGTAGCGTCTATTTGTAAAGCACTTCTACTAAAATAGCTGCATTTTCTGGTAAAGAATCTGCCCCCCATTTCCTTTGTATCTGTACAGGTTATTATATACTTCCCCCGTTCCTAAATATTTGTCTTTTTAAAGATTAAACTATGGACTACATACGAAGAAAAACGAATGAATTTACGCTCTAAATTATGTCTATATACATATATATGTAGTTCATAATGAAATCTCTAAGATGACAAATATTTAGCAACGGAGGGAGTACAATAGTATCTAGGAATCATACACATACAATCCTAAGCATATCATACACATACAAATAATCTTGCAAGAAATAATCCTTAGAAATAACATTTATCATATCAGCTCTAATATATATATCATCTCTAATAACTCATCATCCTTAGTCACATAACACTTATCATCATCTTAATCATCTAACAACTCATGACCAGTTGACCATTGCTACACAATGTCATAAACTAGAAAAGTTCCTCTTTCTTATCTAGAACATACTATTCTATCCTAGCTAGGTAGAACCTACTACTCTCTCCTAGGTAAAATAGCATAAAACAGGTAAGCTCCGACCCCCATTGTGAAGAATAGAGATCCACCTATCTCCGATACATGGCCTAAGCAAATCCTTCACGTCTCCTCCAAGTGGTTGTCTACTAACTTTCATTAATTTGTTAAATACTCTGAGTTTCAGTCTTTCATCCCTTTTAGAAATCGAGTATGCATGGCAGAATATTCTGGGCCACCGCGACACAACCTCCGAAGGGAATTTATGTTGAGGAACATAATAATAACATAGTTTAGCTATCTAGTTTTGCTTATGAAAAAAATATGTATGCAAAAGATGGACTAATTAATGAAGGAATAGTAAAAAATGATCTTACCATGCTATTTGTAGCCATGTTACCATGGTTCAACGGGTGCACTAGTGGCACATATTCAGAAAAACTTTCGCCAATAACTTCATAATTTGTCCTATAAAGATCAATATTAATAATAAATGAGATCAAATGATCTATCTCCAACCAAGTTAGTTCTACGCCATGACTGTAGTAGGTCTGATCTACTATCTTTTGAATATTTGGTGAAGAAGATAAATAAGCTGACAATTAAAGACAAACAAGTTAATGAGGAATGAACACCAACTATTTTTAAATATAAAATGCAAATTACTTGACAAATATGGTTGACAAACTCACATGGAGATAAAACTCGAAGCATATCGACATCCACTGAAATGTCGATATTACCTTCAATATGATCTTCAGGACGAAGATGGAAGGTTATTTCCATATCCTCCTAAAATCCATATGCCTTGGCTAGAGATTCCCAATTTGAGCACCCTAATTATGTGTTATTAACTGCATTCATTACTTTGACCAGAAATGTGTGACCATGTTTAGTCCTTAGGTTAGCTCTCCTCGTCTTCATACTCTCGTGGTCTTCAAACTGATCCTCTCCAAGGCATACCGTCTTGCATGGCAGAGGATGTACTAATCGAATTGTATAAAATAGAAATTGCACGTTGAAGCGAAGAAACATGTCATGCTAAATAACGAAAAAACACTTGTTATCATTGCGTATCATAGAAACATCGAAGGTCTCGTCAAGCTTGATGGTGAAGAACATGTCGTCTCACAGCTGACACTGGTCGCAAAGACCCTGGTCTTTGCCGCAAAGTTCACACGCTTGGATCCTATCATCATCATCAGGCAATGACATTTCATGTGTTCATGATTCAAAAATTGCTAATGTAATACATATTGAGCACCTAAAATTTGTCGGAACGGAAATAAATCAAAATTCTGGCAAAACATAGGCACTACGAGGTGTTCCCTGCAACAACATACACACATGTCCAAATACACCTAATTCAATATCAGCTGACTTTCGGTAGATCGAGGCTTTCCTTAAATAACTGTCATATCTCATGGTGTGTTGGTGCACACTCTCTCACATTGATATGACGGTGTATATATGTTAGTGCACATTCTCTCACGGTAATATTTCGATCGTCGGTGATGGACGCATCTCCTCTCCTCTCCTTGCGCATTATACCGAGGTATATATCGCAAGAAGAAAAGAGGAGAAAGCGCCCCCCACGACAACAGTCGATATTCCTCCATCAAGAACACACATGAAATTCAACAAGGAGCAACGACAGACCAAAAGTACATAGCTCTTTTACTAAAAAATTCTAGTGCTATTTTCATGCAATTGCTAAGCAATTTATAATGATCTCAAATATAATATCACTAATACATCATCTAGAATAATCCAGTTAATGCATCACCGAATATTATCACAAATACATCTCGAATAGTATCATATCATATAACTAATATATCATCGAATAATCCAGTTGACGGCAGACGGTATCGCGGGCCGTGGACACCCAAAGAGAAGGAACTATGACAGGATCATAGCTCGGGTGTGATCCCTGAAGAACCTGCCAGGTATTGCAGAACCTAGCGTCCAACGCAGCCATGTAGCGACGTACCACCTCCGCGGGGGCGGGCTCCCTCTACACCGATAGTGGGCCAGAAGACCGCCACTAAAGAAGCTCCGAGTCGACGACGAGACCCCGATTCCTCACCAAGGTGCGCATCCTAGAAGGTAGCAACTCCCACTGCCAGCCCGACGGAGCCCAGTCCCGTACATGGTGCCTCTCAAGGATCTCGTCACCGAGTCGACGACGGGGATGAAGGCCAGGCATCTTCAATGTCGATAACTAATTCCTATAAGAATATTTTCTTATCGTTTAATGTTTTACTTTCTGGTTTCCTACAATTAAGTCTCCTCGTTTAATTCTTAAACTATGATAAAAATGATTAATGACATAAAAAGGTGTATGGACATATCGAGCGCTGGAATTTGTTACTCATTTTTACGATTAAAACTCATTTTTGACTCATTTTTTACCCAATTTTCTTATTAACTATCGAATTTCATTAACAAGTTCACCCTAGAAATACTAGCAAGAACCCTAGGAATCAGCCCTAGCAATGTCCTAGCCACAATAAGCCCTAGCAAGAACTCAAGAAATCAGCCCTAGCAATCCTAGAAACGAGCAATCTAATGCACTTAGGAGGCTAGGGAAGTCTCACAAGAGAAGGATACGTCCGGCGCGCCCAGGAGACGGCTACAGGAGAAGATGAGGGCACCGGGAGCGCGGGTCGGGTTGGGGTCGGGGCCGGGGTGGACGTCGTCGGGGCAGGAGATTGGTCGGCGGCAGGGTCGGGGTTGCCGGGGTCTTCGCCGGGGACAGGTTCGAGGGCAACAGCCGGTTCGAGGACCGGCGGTGGCGGCAGAGTCTAGAGGGAGGGCGAGGAGAGAGAGAGCGAGAGAGTGAGGGGGCATGCGTGGGGGGGTGGATAACAACGGGTCCGAGTAGCAGTAGCGCGGGCTGCAGAAAAGCGTTATTGCTAGGGATTTAGAAGTACCATTGCTTTCTAACAAACTCTACTACTACCGGTCGCCCCCGTCGGTCAGGATGGGACCACTTAGCCGTAGCGCAGGTTGGAATACCATCGCTACTGCTAACTGCATAGTAGTAGTGCCTTCAGCCGACCACGCTACTACTAATTAGCAGTAGCGCTGCTAGTTTAACCCGCGCTACTGTTAAAGTCCTATCTATAAGCATTCTCCTAGTAGTATAGGCCCGATTCAGGTATGACCAAGCGGAGCGTGGGAATGCATTCTGGGTCCGCCGTCCAAGTCGTGAGCTTGAAGGCCGAGAGGTCACTCAGCGCGCTGGTCTCCGGCGGCACCGTATCCACCAGGCAAGAAGAACCCAACAGCTCCTCTGCCACCCCTCGATCCCAGGCATGCGGCGGGATACCCTTCAAGACCAGATCTACCTTGAACGCGAACGCCAAGTGAACAGCTTGGACATGCCGGTTCCATTGTCGGAAGAATAGACAGATACCCTAATGCTCGATGAAAGGTCGTCCAACTATCAAGTTGTGATGATCCTGGCGGGCGAAGATGGCCAGGAAATCCTCTGTCCGATAGGAGTAAACGGAGCTCCACTCCGGCTCAACACTGGCCACAACATCTAGCGCCTCCCTGACGAAATCCGGCGCGATATCATGACGAGCCCCTCCAACATAAGCCACCATAGAAGATTGCAGCCTTTCCTCCAGGTCCGCCATGGAGCGGGAGCGACGGACAATGCAGAGCTCCTGCGGGGAGAGTTCATCACGGCCACTGTTCTCCAAACGCAGAATGCAAAGCCGCGCCACACCTTGGCCGCACGGGAGTGGCGTGGGCAAAGGCGGTGCAGGTCCACCACCTTCCCCAGCCACGGGGCGAAGAGACGGTGCCTTGTCATGAAGGGCCACCCTTGCCGCCACTTGACGCCTAGGATCTTCCTATGGCGATGGGCTGCGGGGCTGCTTGCAGTCCTTGGAGCCATGCCCCGGTTTGCCGTAGCGGAAGCACACCATGGGGTTGGTATAGTCCCTTCGAAAGTGTCCCTCCTCAAAGCAATGGAAGCAGAGGCCCTCCATCTCCAACGAAACCTCCCTCCTTTGGTGGGTGGATGGCGCACCCCGGCCATGGACAAACCGATGCCATGACGCCTCCTCCACATCTCCTTCCTGGTCTGCAGTAGTTGCGACCAGATTTGCATCGTCGGGATCGCAACAGGCGACGGGACACGAACGGGGGCCAGTGGTGGGGCACAGAGGTCCGAGCCTTCCGAGCTCGACTAGAGGCTGAGACCGAAACCACCGAGCGCTCCCCAGATCGACGGAAGGAGGAGGTAACTGAGCAAGGACTCACCGCCATACCCGCATCCAGAGGAAGAAGACGAGCTAGTAAGGAGGAGGAGCTCCGGATGGAAGGCGACCGCCGGGGTCGGAGTGGCCTGCGGCGGGTGAGGTGGACGCCGCCACCAGAGTGGCCAGCAGGACTCGCTCGGTCTCGCTCTCGCTCTTGCTCTCGACTGGACTTTTTTTTTTCTTGAGGCTAGACTGAACGTTGCTGTCCTTATTGACTCACATTCCTGTCATTGTTGACTCACATCAAGGCTTTATCCCAAGCACGTCCCACGTGCACCCATTGAGCCTGAGTTCACATCAAAGGCTTTATCCCACGCACGTCCCACGTGCACCCATTGAGCGTGAGCGTCTAAGAACTTTTGCGCTTGTTTGTACATATTTTGACGAAAATGTCAAAACAAAAGGAGACATTCAGACAAAGGAAAGTTACGTTGGCAAGATCTGGCCTGAGAAAAAGTAGCTAAATACACCATGCACAATATACACGAACAGGAAAATAGAGTAGTACTCCTTCGATCCGAAAATGCATATCTTTGATTTAGTATAATTTTATTTTGGGACATATGGAGTATCTCATTATTTTACTTTTAGGTATGTCTTATAATCTTATTTTGGAACATATGGAGTATCTTATTATTTTACTTTTTGTATGTCTAGATCTCATCTAGATGTGACATAACTATGTTCCGTTTAAGTAGGCCTGGTCATTTGGTATAAACCAAAAATTTGGTTTCTACCATTCAGTTTTTTCTTATTCGATTTGGAAAACTAAAAACCGAAAATGGTGGCTTGAAATACCTAACCAAAAATTCGGTTAACCAAATATTCGGTTTTATACCAAAGTCGTACGTCCAAATTTTTCTTCTTATACTGTAGCATTGGTACCCTGTTATGTAGGCAAACATATCTGTCTCATTTTCTCAGCCGGGCGAGGTGGGACTAAAGGAACCAAATGACTGTGCAGTTGTTTGTAGGATCGCACACGCAGCACAAGCTCCACAAAAATACCACGTGAGCTGGGCCTTGCACCCTTGCATGGACTATTGGCCAGGTAGGCCCACCACGTGTGAGACATGCTGATGTAGTGGAAAGGAAACGCTAAAAAAAGCAGCAGGAAGAAACGTGCGTGCGTTGGTTGCGATCGTGGACTTCCGGGAGACATTGCGCGGCCAGGTTATAGAGTACGTCCGCGAGCTATATGTGCAGAGAGTAACTTCGGTTTTTGTTCGGTAAATCGGTGTAAAACCGAACTTACCGAATCAAATTCGGTTTATACATGTGAAAACCGAATTTTTCTATAACAGTGATAAAAACCGAAAATTCGGTTTTTTTGGTTTTGGCTTTGGTTCGGTCTTCGGTTCCTCGGATTTTTTGCCCAGCCCTACGACTAAGTTGATGTCATCACTTTCTTCCATTATTTTTCCTTTATTTTTTTATTTTTTTTATTTACGATTGTCTGGGGCTTGCAGAGTCTGAGGCCGAACTGCCGTCCCAAATAGCGAACGGGTCATGGGCCTATGTTCAATTTAGTTTACCTACACTAGCTTCGTCGCTTTACGTACGCACCTTCATTGTTCATTACATTCACGCAGGCTATCCTCCGTTTGTTTTCTTTTCTTTTCTTCTTTTCGTTCCATGGCTTGTCCTTTTCCTTCCCAGGAATGCTTTTCCCATAATTTTTCTTAAAACAATTGTAATACTGCATAAGAAATATTCACGAATTCAAAAACAATGTTCCCTACCATTCCAAAATTGTACGTCACATTTACAAAAAATATGTTTGTTCCATTTTGTAAAAATGTTTATAGAATGTAATAAATTTCCATGCAGTGTAAAAATGTTACATTTGATTCAATAAAATGTAAAGTGTATTTGAAAAAAGTTAAGCACAAATGGAAAAAAATGTTTAACACATATATATGAAATAAATACTAATCATGAATTTGAATATTGTTTGACGTGTATAAAAACAATTACATATATATATACGGAAAAATATAAAATGGGTTTTTGGAAATATTCTTAAAAATGGATTAAAAAATTACATTTATAAAAATATTAATCACGTATTAAAAAAATTTGAACACATGTATACAAATGTTTAAAAGGAATTAAGAACACAAATTTGGAAAAACCCATGATTTTGCCAAGGTTCATAATTTTAATAAAATCTTCATGATCTTGTATAAAAGGTGAGAATGAAAAAACAAAAATAATTATTATTTAAAAAAATGGAGATGCAACTGGTCGATAGCCCTCCTCCCACCTCTAATTGCAATCCCAGTGCGGGAATGCAGTTGCATGTTGAAGGTAGACTTGCAACTTGGACAAAAAATGGGTCAGGGTCAGTTGTGTGTTCATGGTAGACTTGCAACTGAGACAAAAAAAGCAGGGCCCCAGAGTTGCATGTCAGGGTGGAGTTGCAACTTGGAATAGAATCGGTCGCCCTCCAGTTGCATGTTGAGTGTGAATTTTCAAATGGAACAAAAATGTCAAGCTCAGTTATGTATCAAGAGTGGACATGCAATTGGTAAAAAAAAAAGGCGGCCCCTCCAATTGCATGTTGGGAGTGAAGTTGCAATTAGGGACAAAAATGCCCCCCATGTTGCATGTCAATGTTGGACTTGCAATTCAGGCAACAAATTTGGGTATGTCCCATTTGCGGATCGTAGGTCAAATTGATAGTAGGAACCCTCCCCCCTAGTTGCATCTCACGGATGGAGTTGCAACTAGGGCAAAAAGGACCCCCCCCCCCCCCGTTAAGTGTAGAGGATGTACTTGCAACTACGACCATAATGGGGTTCATGCCTAGTTGCGTATCGAGGGTGGACCTTTAACTAGGACAAAAAAAGACGAGGCCATATTTGCATGTCTCACAAGCTCTAATGATTCATCTTGGGAGGATGGACATGTTAACTCGGTTGGACACGAATTGTATGTCGAGGGTGGACATGCAACATAGTCGGGGGAGTTACGTTTTGAGTTTTGACATGCAACTATACCAGGGCCGAAGGCAAGTTGCATGTTGAGGGTGGGAATGCAACTAGATCTGGTTCGGAGACAAGTTACATGTTGTGGATCAACATGTAACTAGGTCAAGCGCAAGTTGAAGGTAGTTGCATGTCGAGGGTGGACATGCAACTAGCTCAGGCTCTCAGACAAGTTGCATGTTGATATGATATTAGATCGGGTTCACGGATAAATTGCAAGTCGAGTGTGGACACGAAACTAGGTAGAGGGGCAAGTTGCATGTCGAGGGTGGACATGCAATTAGATCGCAGTTAACGTCAAGTTGCATGAAGAGGGTGAACATGGTGTTCGAAATGTGCCCTAGAGGTAATAATAAATTATTTATTATCATATTTCCTAGTTCATGATAATCGTTTATTATCCATGCTATAATTGTATTGATTGGAAACACATTACACGTGTGGGTAAATAGACAACACTTTGTCCCTAGTATGCCTTTAGTGAACTAGCTCGTTGATCAAAGATGGTTAAGGTTTCCTAGCCATGGACATGAGATGTCATTTGATAACGGGATCACATCATTAAGAGAATGGTGTGATGGACAAGACCCAAACTACAAACGTAGCATATGATCGTGTCAGTTTAATGCTACTGTATTTTGCATGTCAAGTATCTGTTCCTATGACCATGAGATCATGCAACTCACTGACACCGGAGGAGTACCTTGTGTGTATCAAACATCGCAACGTAACTGGGTGACTATAAAGGTGCTCTACAGGTATCTCCGAGGGTGTCTGTAGGGTTGGCATGGATCAAGACTGGGATTTGTTACTCCGTGTGACGGAGAGGTATCTCAGGGCCCACTCGGTAATACAACATCACAATAAGCCTTGCAAGCAATGTGACTAAGTGTTAGTCACGGGATCTTGTGTTATGGAATGAGTAAAGAGACTTGCTAGTAACAAGGTTGAACTAGGTATGGAGATACCGACGATCGAATCTCGGGCAAGTAACATACCGAAGAACAAAGGGAACATCATACGGGATTAACTGAATCCTTGAGATAGAGGTTCGACCGATAAAGATCTTCATAGAATATGTAGGAACCAATATGGGCATCCAGGTCCCGCTATTGGTTATTGACTATAGAGGTGTCTCGGTCATGTCTACATAGTTCTCAAACCCGCAGGGTCTGCACACTTAAGGTTCGGTGACGTTTCGGTAGTATAGAGTTATGTATGGTGGTGACCGAAAGTTGTTCGGAGTCCCGGATAAGATCCCGGACGTCACGAGGAGCTCCGGAATGGTCTGTAGGTAAAGACTAATATATAGGAAGTCCTGTTTTGGTCGCCGGAAAGGTTTCGGGCTCATCGGTAGTATACCGGGAGTGCCGGTAGTGTACAGGGAGACCATCGGGAGGGGTATTTCGACCCAAGGGGCTACATGGGCTGTGGGAGATTAAATACCAGCCCTTAGTGGGATGGTGGAAGTCCCACACAAGGCCCATGCAGCTGGGAAGAAAAGCCCAAAGAGAAAAAGGTGGAAAAAGGCAAAAAAGGCAAAAATAAGGAGGAGTCCTAGTCCTGCTAGGATTGGAGGAGGAATCCTCCAATCCTCCTTGGTTCGGCCGACCCAAGGGCTGGCTCCTTGGGATCCAATACTCCTCCTCCCTTCCTCCTATATATACTAGAGGTTTCAGGGTTTTTGGCACTAGATTTTCAGCCACGTGCTACCCGTTCCTCTAGTGCATACTTTCTCCTCTAGATCGGTTTTTTGAAGTGCTTGGCGAAGCCCTACAGGAATTGCTCCACCACCATCGCTGCAGCATCGTCACGCTTCCGGGGAACTCGTCTACCTCTCCGCTCCCTCTTGCTGGATAAAGAAGGCAGAGATCGTCATCGAGCTGTACGTGTGCTGAATGCGGAGGTGCCATCCGTTCGGCACTAGATCGGAAGGACTGTGATCAAGATCGCGAGACGGTTCGTGATGAGATCGCGGGATAGATCGTGATGAGATTGTTGGGGAATGTCGCATGGGAAACAAAAAAATTCCTACGCACATGCAAACCTATCCATGGTGATGAGCATCTACGAGAGGGAGAGTGGATCTACATACCCTTGTAGATCGCTAAGCGGGACGCGTTAAGAAACGCGGTTGGTGTAGTCGAACATCTTCGCGATCCAAATCGCCGAGCGTCCCGCGATCACATCACGATCCGTCCCGAGAACTCATCACGATCCGTCCCGCGATCTCATCACGATCTGTCTCACAATCTTGATCACGATCTGTCCCGCGAACTCATCACGATCCGTCCCGTGATCTCATCATGAACTGCCTCGCGATCTCGATCACGGTCCTTCCGATCTAGCGCCGAACGGACGGCACCTCCGCATTCAGCACACGTGCAGCTTGATGACGATCTCCACCGTCTTGATCCAGAAAGAGGAGGTGGAGAGTAGAGAGAGTTCACCGGCAGCGTGACGGCGCTCCGGTGATGGTGGTGGAGTGATTCCGGTAGGGCTTCGCCTAAGCGCTGCGGAAAACCGATCTAGAGGAGAAATTGTGCACCGGTGAAACGGGTAGCACATGGCCGGAATTCTGTCCAAAAACCACCCAATCCACTAGTATATATAGGAGGAGAGGAGAGGATAGGCAGCCAAGGCCTTTGGGTCGGCCGAATAGGAGGTGGGAAGCAATCCTACTTCACCTCCAATCCTAGTTGGAGTAGCATTGCCTCCTATTGGCTGATTTTCCACTTTTTGCTTTAGGACTTTCTCTCCTGCGCCATGGGCCTTTGTGGCTGTTTTCCCAGCCCACTAAGGGCTGGTTATTATTCTCCCACAGCCCATGGACCTCTTTGGGTCGAAATACCCCTCCCGAAGGCCTCCCGGTACACTACCGGCACTCCCGGTACACTACCGATGAGCCCGAAACTTTTCCGGCGACCAAACTGGGACTTCCTATATATGAATCTTTACCTCCGGACCATTCCGGAGCTCCTCATGACGTCGGGGATCTCATCCGGGACTCCGAACAACCTTTGGTCACCACCATACATAACTCTACACTACCGAAACGTCACTGAACCTTAAGTGTGCAGACCCTGCGGGTTCGAGAACTATCTAGACATGACCGAGACACCTCTATGGTCAATAACCAATGGTGGGACCTGAACATCCACATTGGTTCCTACATATTCTATGAAGATCTTTTATCGGTCGAACCTCTATGTCTAGGATTGAGTTAATCCCGTATAACGTTCCCTTTGTTCTTCGGTATGTTACTTGCCCGAGATTCGATCGTCGGTATCTCCATACCTAGTTCAATCTCATTACCGGCAAGTCTCTTTACTCGTTCTGTAATACAAGATCCCGTGACTAACACTTATCCACATTTCTTGCAAGGCTTGTTGTGATGTTGTATTACCGAGTGGGCCCTGAGATACCTCTCCGTCACACGGAGTAACAAATCCCAGTCTCGATCCATGCCAACTCAACAGACACCATCGGAGATACCTGTAGAGCACCTTTATAGTCACCCAGTTACGTTGCGACGTTTGATACACACAAGGCACTCCTCCGATATCCGTGAGTTGCATGATCTCATGGTCATAGGAACATATACTTCACATGCAGAAAACAGTAGCAATAAACTGACAAGATCATATGCTATGTTTGTAGTTTGGGTCTTATCCATCACATCATTCTCCTAATGATGTGATCCCGTTATCAAATGAAATCTCATGTCCATGGCTAGGAAACCTTAACCATCCTTTGATCAACGAGCTAGTCCATTAGAGGCATACTAGGGACATGGTTTTGTCTATGTATCCACACATGCATTTAAGTCTCCGATCAATACAATTATGGCATGGATAATAAACGATTATCATGAACAAGGAAATATGATAATAACTAATTTATTATTGCCTCTAGGGCATATTTCCAACAGTCTCCCACTTGCACTAGAGTCAATAATCTAGTTCACATCACCATGTGATTCGCATTGTTATGAATCTAACACCCAATGAGTTCTGGGGCTCGATCATGCTTTGCATGTGAGAGAGGTCTTATAGTCAACGGGTCTGTGATATTCAGATCCGTGTGTACTTTGCAAATCTCTATGTCAAACCGTAAACACTGCTACCACACTCCACTTGGTACTATTTCCAAATGGCTGCTCCACTATACGTATCCAGATTGCTACTACTAGTCATCCGGATAGGTGTTAAAGCTTGCAACGACGTAACTCTTTACGACGAACTCTTTATCACCTCCATAATCCAGAAACATTTCCTTAGTCCTCTGGTTACTAAGGATAATTCCGACCGCTGTCCAGTGATCCACTCCTGGTTCACTCTTGTACCCCCTGACGGACTCATGGCAAGGCACACACAGGTGCGATACACAGCATGGCATAATATAGAGCCTATGGCTAAGGCATAGGGCACGATGTTCATCCTTTCTCTTTCTTTTGCCGTTGTCGAGCTTTGAGTCTCACTCAACTTTTACACCTTACAAATCAGGCAAGAACTCTTTCTCTGACTGATCCATTTTGAACTCTTTCAAAATCTTGTCAAGGTATGCACTCATTGAAAGTCTCATCGAGCATCTTGATCTATCTCCATTGATTTTGATGCTCAACAATTAGGTAGCTTCATCCAGGTCTTCCTTTGAAAATCACTTTCCAAATAACCGTTTTATGTTTTCCAGAAATTCTACATTATTTCTGATCACCAATATGTCATCCACATATACTTATCAGAAATTCTATAGTGCTCCCACTCACTTTATTGCAAATACAAGTTTCTCGTAAACTTTGTATAAACATCAAAACTTTGATCACCTCATCAAAGCGTATATTCCAACTCCGAGATGCTTGCTTCAGTCCATGGAAGGATCACCGAAGCTTGCACACCTTTTAGCATCCTTAGGACTGACAAAACCTTCTGGTTGTATCACATACAACCTTTCCTCAAGTAAACCATTAAGGAAACGATGTTTTGACATCCATCTGCCAGATTTCATAATTGAAAACACAACAACTGCTAACATAATTCCAACAGACTTTAGCACCACTACGAATGAGAAAGTCTCATCGTAGTCAACTCCTTGAACTTGTCACAAACATCTTTGCAACAAGTCGAGCTTTACAAATAGTGACATTCACCATCAGTGTCTGTCTTCATTTTAAAGATCCATTCGTACTCAACGACCTGTCGTCCAACGAGCAAGTCTACCAAAGTCTACACTTGGTTTTCATACATGGATCCTATCTCGGATTTCATGGCCTCCAACCATTTGTTGGAATTCGGGCCCATCATTGCTTCTCCATAGCTCGTAGGTTCATCGTTGTCCAACAACATGATCTCCAAGACAGAGTTGTCGTACCACTTAGGAGAAGTACACATCCTTGTCGACCTACGAAGTTCGATAGTAACTTGATCCTGAAGCTTCATGATCATCATCATTAACTTCCTCTTCAACTAACGTAGGCTTCACAGAAACATCTTTCTGCGCTGCGCTACTCTCTGGTTGAACAAAGGTTTAACAACCTCATCAAGTTCTATCTTCCTCCCACTCAATTCTTTTGAGAGAAACATTTCCTCGAGAAAGGATCCGTTTAAGCAACAAACACTTTGCACTAGGATCTGAGATTGAAGGTTTACCCAACTGATCTTAGGGTATTCTATGAAGATGCATTTGTCCGCCTTGGGTTCGACCTCATTAGGTGAAAACATTTTCCACACAAGTGTCACGGCCCCAAATATTAAGAAATGACAGCTTAGGTTTCTATCAAACCATAATTCATACGGTGTCATCTCAACGGATTTAGATGATGCCCTATTTAAAGTGAATGTAGTTGTCTCTAATGCATAACCCCAAAAAATTATAGTAGTAAAACGATAAGAGACATCACATTATGCACTATATCAATAGAGCATGACTATGATGTTCGGACACACCATCACACTATGGTGTTCCAGGTGGCGTTAGTTGTGAAACAAATTTCACATTGTCTTAAGTTGTATGCCAAACTCGTAACTCAGATATTCACCTCCACGATCATATCGCGGTCATTTTTATCTTCTTGTCACGACGATCTTTAAACTTCACTCTGAATTTGCTTGAACCTTTCAAACGATTCAGACTTGTGTTTCATTAAGTAAATATACACTATATCTACTCAAATCATCAGTGAAGGTAAGAAAATAACGATATCTACTGCACGCTACAAGACTCACTAGATTGCATACATCAACATGTATCATTTCCAATGAATCACTTGCCCGCTCCATCCAACGGGGTCCTTTAGTCATCTTGCCCAAGAGGCATGGTTCGCATGTCTCAACCGATTCGAAATCGAATGAGTCCAAATATCCATCATCATGGAGTTTCTTCATGCACTTTATACCAATATGACATTTAGCGGCAGTGCCACAAGTATGTGGTACTATCATTATTAACTTTGTATCTTTTGACATCAATGTTATGAGCATGTGTACTACTACGATCAAGATTTCAACAAACCATTCTCACTGGGTGCATGACCATTGAAGGTATTATTCATGTAAACAGAATAACCATTATTCTCTAACTTAAATGAATAACCGTATTGCAATAAACATGATCTAATCATGTTCATGCTCAACGCAAAACACTAAATAACATTTATTTAGGTTCATCACTAATCCTGAAGGTAGAGAGAGCGTGCGATGTTGATCACATCAACCTTGGAAACACTTCCAACACATATCGTCACCTCACCCTTAGCTAGTTCTCCATTTATTTCGTAGCTTTTATTTCGAGTTACTAACATTTAGCAACCGAACCAGTATCCAATACCCAGGTGCTACTAAGAGTACTAGCAAGGTACACATTAATAACTTGTATATCAAATATACTTCTATCAATGTTGCCAGCCTTCTTATCTACCAAGTATCTAGGGTTGTTCCGTTTCAGCGACCGCTCACCTCATAACAGAAGCACTTAGTCTCGGGTTTGAGTTCAACTTTGGGTTGCTTCACTGGAGGAGCAACTGACTTGCTATCCATGAAGTTTCCCTCCTTGCTCTTGCCCTTCTCGAAACTAGTGGTTTGATTAACCATCAACACTTGATGCTCCTTCTTGATTTTTACCTTCGCGGTGTCAAACATCGCGAACAGCTCTGGGATCAACATTTCTTTCCCAGGCATTTTATAGTTCATCACCAAGTTCTAGTAGCTCAGTGACAGTGACTTGGAGAACAACATCAATCACTATCTTATATGGAAGATCAACTCCCACTCGATTCAAGCGATTGTAGTACCCAGACGGTCTGAGCACATGCTCAACGATTGAGCTATTCTCTTTCATCTTGCAGGCAAAGAATCTCGTTGGAGATCTTATATCTCGTAACTCGGGCACGAGCCTGAGATCACAATCTCAGCTCTTAGAACATCTCATATGTTCCGTGACGTTCAAAAATGTTTCGGAGCCTCAATTCTAAGCCGTAATGCATGACGCACTAAACTATCAAGTAGTCGTCAAAACATGCCTGTCAGATGTTCACAACATCTACAGACAACGCTAGATGGGGTGGCGCACCGAGCGGTGCATTAAGGACATAAGCCTTCTGTGCAGCAATGAGGACAATCCTCAGATCACGGACCCAGTCCGCAAATTTGCTACCAACATCTTTCAATTATATTTCTCTAGGAACATATAAAAATACAAGGGAGCTACAGCGCGAGCTAGTAATCTACAACATAATTTGCAAAGACACTTTGACTATGTTCATGATAATGAGTTCAATTAATCATATTACTTAAGAACTCCCACTCAAATTGACATCCCTCCGATCATTCGAGTGATACATGATCCAAATTCACCAACTCAAGTCCGATCATCACGTGAGTTGAGGTGGCTGCAATGGTGAACATCATCATGTTGATCATATCTACTATATGACTCATGTTCGACCTTTCGGTCTCTTGTGTTCTGAGGCCATGTCTGTACATGCTAGGCTCGTCAAGTTTAACCCGAGTGTTCTGCACGTGCAAATCTGGCTTGCACCCGTTGTATGTGAACGTAGAGTCTATCACACCCGATCATCACGTGGTGTCTCAACACGACGAACTTTCGCAACGGTGCACACTCAGGGAGAACACAATTTAACTTGAAATTAAGTGAGGGATCACCTTATAATGCTACCGTCATCCTAAGCAAAACAAGGTGCATAAAAAGGATTAACATCACATGCAAATCATAAGTGACATGATATGGCCATGAACTTGTGCTTTTTATCTCCATCTAGAAAGCACCGGCATGATCTCCATCGTCACCGGCATGACACCATGATCTCCATCATCTTGATCTCCGTTGAGAAGGTTGAAAAGCAACTAATGTATCACCGTTGTTGTTTATGCGTAGGTGAGAATTGTTCTTGCTAGATACCCGTAGCATCCATGTAAAACATACAACAACAATTAGAGGACGTCTAACTTGCTTTTGCAGGGTATGTTGTGATGTGATATGGCCAATTACATAATGTGATATATGTGATGTATGAGATGATCATGTGTTGTATAGAATATCACGACTTGCATGTCGATGAGTACGGCAACCGGCAGGAGCCATAGGATTGTCTTTAATTATAGTATGACCTGCGCGTCAATCATTAAGCGTTATGTAATGCTTTACTTTCTTACTAAGCAGTAGCAATAGTAGTAGAAGCATGATGGGTGCGACAGCCCCGATGGCGACACGTTGATGGAGATCAAGCTGATGGAGATCATGGTGTCGTGCCGGTGACGATGGAGATCATGCCGGTGATTTCAAGATGGAGATCAAAAGCACAAGTTCATGGACATATCATGTCACTTATGATTTGCATGTGATGTTAATCCTTTTATGCACCCTTTTTTGCTTAGGACGACGATAGCATTATAAGGTGATCCCTGACTTAATTTCAAGATAAATTGTGTTCTCCACGAGTGTGCACCGTTGCGAAATTTCGTCGTGTCGAGACACCACGTGATGATCGGGTGTGATAGACTCTACGTTCACATACAATGGGTGCAAGCCAGTGTTGCACGTGCAGAACACTCGGGTTAAACTTGACGAGCCTAGTATGTACACACATGGCCTTGGAACACAAGAGACTGAAAGGTCGAACATGAGTCATATAGTAGATATGATCAACATGATGATGTTCACCATTGGAACCACCTCAACTCACGTGATGATCGGACTTGAGTTAGTGAATTTGGATCATGTATCACTCAAATGACCGGAGGGATGTCAATTTGAGTGGGCGTTCTTAAGTAATATGATTAATTGAACTCATTATCATGAACATGGTTTGTAGTGTCTTTGGAAAATTATGTTGTAGATTACTAGCTCACGCTGTAGCTCCCTTGTATTTTTATATGTTCCTAGAGAAATAGAGTTGAAAGATGATGGTAGAAATATTGCGGACTGGGTCCATGATCTGAGGATTGTCCTCATTGCTGCACAGAAGGCTCAGTGGGTGTTAGATTCATAACAATGCGAAACACATGGTGACGTCAACTAGATTATTGACTCTAGTGCAAGTAGGATACTGTTGAAAATGTGCCCTAGAAGCAATAATAAATTATTTATTATCATATTTCCTAGTACATGATAATCGTTTATTATCCATGCTATAATTGTATTGATTGGAAACACATTACACGTGTGGGTAAATAGACAACACTTTGTCCCTAGTATGCCTCTAGTGAACTAGCTCGTTGATCAAAGATGGTTAAGGTTTCCTAGCCATGGACATGAGATGTCATTTGATAATGGGATCACATCATTAAGAGAATGGTGTGATGGACAAGACCCCAACTACAAACATAGCATATGACCGTGTCAGTTTAATGCTACTGTTTTCTGCATGTCAAGTATCTGTTCCTATGACCATGAGATCATGCAACTCACTAACACCGGAGGAGTACCTTGTGTGTATCAAACATCGCAACGTAACTGGGTGACTATAAAGGTGCTCTACAGGTATCTCCGAGGGTGTCTGTAGGGTTGCATTGGATCAAGACTGGGATTTGTTACTCCGTGTGATGGAGAGGTATCTCAGGGCCCACTCGGTAATACAACATCACAATAACCCTTGCAAGCAATGTGACTAATTGTTAGTCATGGGATCTTGTGTTATGGAATGAGTAAAGAGACTTGCCTGTAATGAGGTTGAACTAGGTATGGAGATACCGACGATCGAATCTCGGGCAAGTAACATACCGAAGAACAAAGGGAACATCATACGGGATTAACTGAATCCTTGAGATAGAGGTTCGACCGATAAAGATCTTCATAGAATATGTGGGAACCAATATGGGCATCCAGGTGCCGCTATTGGTTATTGACTGTAGAGGTGTCTCGGTCATGTCTACATAGTTCTCGAACCCGCAGGGTCTGCGCAGTTAAGGTTCGGTGACGTTTCAGTAGTATAGAGTTATGTATGGTGGTTACCGAAGGTTGTTTGGAGTCCCGGATAAGATCCTGGACGTCACGAGGAGCTCCAGAATGGTCCGGAGGTAAAAATGATATATAGGAAATCCTGTTTTGGTCGCCGGAAAGGTTTCGGGCTCATCGGTAGTATACCGGTCGTGTCGGTAGTGTACATGGAGACCATCGGGAGGGGTATTTCGACCCAAGGGGCTACATGGGCTGTGGGTGAGTAAATACCAGCCCTTAGTGGGATGGTGGAAGTCCCACACAAGGCCCATGCAGCTGGGAAGAAAAGCCCAAAGAGAAAAAGGTGGAAAAAGGCAAAAAAAGGCAAAAATAAGGAGGAGTCCTAGTCCTACTAGGATTGGAGGAGGAATCCTCCAATCCTCCTTGGTTCGGCCGACCCAAGTTTTGGCTCCTTGGGAGCCAAGCCTCGTCCTCTCTTCCTCCTATATATACTAGAGGATTTAGGGTTTTTGGCACTAGATTTTCAGCCACGTGCTACCCGTTCCTCTACTGCATAGTTTCTCCTCTAGATCGGTTTTCTGCAGTGCTTGGCGAAGCCCTGCCGGAATTGCTCCACCACCATCGCCACAGCGCTGTCATGCTGCCGAAGAACTCGTCTACCTCTCCGCTCCCTCTTGCTGGATCAATAAGGCAGAGATCGTCATCGAGTTGTACGTGTGCTGAACGCGGAGGTGCCGTCCGTTCGGCGCTAGATCGGAAGGACCATGATAAGGATCGCGAGACGGTTCGTGATGAGATCGCGGGACGGATCGTAATGAGATCGCAGAACGGATCGTGATGAGTTCGCGAGACGGATCGTGATTGGATCGCGGGACGGATCGTGATGAGATCGCGGGATGCTCGGCGATTTGGATCGCGAAGACGTTCGACTACACCAACCGTGTTTCTTAACGCTTCCCGCTTAGCGATCTACAAGGTTATGTAGATCCACTCTCCCTCTCGTATATGCTCATCACCATGGATAGATCTTGCGTGTGTGTAGGAAAAAATTTGTTTCCCATGCAACGTTCCCCAACACATGGAGCTGGGTTCAGGCCACGAGTTGCATATCCAAGTGGATATGCAACTCGGTTAGGGTTGAGGCTAGTTGCATGTTCCGGATGGATATGCAACTGGGTCGGGGTGAGGCAAGTTGTTCTTCGAGGGTGGATATGCAATTTTGACGACGAGGTCAAAGGTTAGTTGTATATCAAGGATGAGCTTGTAACCGTGTCCAAGGGTTGAGGGTTAGTTGCATGTCAAGGATGAACTTGCAATTGGGACAAAAGCTGACTTGTAACTAAGGCAAAAAAAGGTCGGGCCTTAGTTGTGTGTCGATGGTGGATACTTTTGGCCTTCAAGTTGCATTTGCATTGTATACACGCAGTTGTGCGGCAGGGTGACACATGAGGTTGTAGTGTGAGAGAGACAATTGTAGTTGCATGTTGGATGATGGACATGCAAATGTCATTATTAATCATGGAATTGGAAACTAAAATAGAAAACAAAAACAATAAAAAACATAAAGAGGAAATATTAAAAATAAAGAGGACGGACTTGTAACGGGGACAAAAATTGGTTGCCCCGAGTGCATATCGAGGGCGGACTTGCACATGAGAAAAAAAGTGTCGCCAACGCCCCAAGTTGGATGGATTTGCAATTTCGACAAGAATGGTCGAGGCCAATTCCGTGTCGAGGATTGACTTATAACTTGGACAAAAATGGGTAGGGCCTCAAGTTGTGTATTGATTGCAACTGAGACAAAAAGGGGGTCTACACCCTAGTTGGGTGGACTTCAAATAGGGAAAAGAAGGGTTGAGGCCAATTGCGTGTCGAGAATTGACTTGTAACTAGGACAAAAATGGGTCAGTCCCCTAGCTACGTATCGAGTGTGAAGTTGCAATTGAGATAAAAAAAAGTGGGTCACCCCCACTATCCTAGTTGTGTGTCGAGGGTCCACTTGCAATTGGGACAAAAATGGGTTGGCCCCTAGTTTCGTCTCGAGGATGAAGTTGCAACTGAGGCAAAATGCCAGTTACCTCCAATACCCTAGTTTTGTGTCGAGGATCGACTTGCAACCGGTACAAAAATGGGTCGGGCCCCTAGATGCGTATCGAGGATGAAGTTGCAACTAAGACAAAAAGAGGCTCAACCCACTACCCTAATTGTGTATCGACGACCGACTTGCAACTGAGATAGAAAATGGGTGACACCCTTAGTTGTGTATCGCGTGTGGAGTTGTAACTGGGATAAAAAGTCCATCCACTCTCCTAGTTGCGTGTTGAGGATGGACTTGCGACTCATACAAAAAATTGGTCGCCCGCTAGTTGCATCCGAAGGGTGGTCTTGTATCGAGCGCCAGGTCGAGTTGCATGTCGAGAGTGAACTTGCAACTAAACCCGGACTATTTTGTTTTAGTTTTGTGCCAAAATTTGTGCGCACGACAAATAATTCCACACGAGCTAGTAGGTAAGAAGCACAAATCTTGAAGCACATATAAATGATCACAAACATAGATGTGAGTTAACATATTCTTATCCAAATGAGGATGACCAAATCCATTTCTTTTAAATTTATAAATACAAAATAGAAAATTGGAAAACAATTATTAATTTTACAAAATATTAATTTAAAAAAGTTCTTAATATTAAAATAATAATTATAAAATGTATTCTCACACTTCAAAAATAGTTCATATACCAAAAAAATTCTGAATTAAATTGGGAATAAAATAAAAAGTGAAGGAAAACAAAAATGAAATGAGGAAAATAAAAGGATATAAAAACATTACAAAATTTCCTCGGAAAAAGAGAGCTCAAAACCATGGCGTGAGCATGAACACACAAACATACAAAAGCAAAAAAGAAGAATAAACAAAGATACAAAAATCTTGTAGAGTCAGGGACAAACGCATGTAGAGTAGATACACACTCACAGTTTTTCTTTTGAGTAACACACACTCACAGCTGATTATTCCAGTTTTGACTTAAAGAAAAAACAAGCCCACGGTGCATATATATGTGGGCAAAGCCATAGACACCAGAACAAGAGGCCCCAGGCCCGAGGTGGGCAGGCAACAAAGCGTATATCTCAGAAAGAAAATCTGCACGTATTCTTCCAAGAAAAACAAAACAAGTCTGCACGAATATTATAGAGCCTGATCGTGTGGTGGATGACGTAGATGAGACATAGTTAAATTTCTTCTAGATAAGAATTAGCAAATCCGTTTACTTCTTGTAGCCAAGGGGCACCACGCGGTTTATGAAGAAAACAATTACGAATGGAATACCAGATGTTGTTGTTTCTATAGAAAGACACACCAAATGTGTGCGTTGCGTGCACTGCAAAATATGTTATTATATTTCTCAAATGGCAAGAAATTTAAAATATGTTTGTGTAATTAAAAATGTTCACAAATTGTAAAATATCCATAAAACTTAAAATTGTCCACCGAACTAACAGAAAGCTCACAAAGTTAACGTCCATTGCGCATTACAAAAATGTTCATTGTACATTAAAAAAATATTCAAGATATATGAAAAATGTTTTTCATGTATTTTTAAAAACCTCAAATTATATTTAAAAATGTTAACCTATCAATTTTTTTAAATGGACAATGTAATTCAAAAATGTTTATAGCAAATTATAAAATGTTTATCGCCCATTAAAATTTATTTAACATCATTCCTAAAATGTTTGTCGCATATTTAGAAAATGGTTACTTGTATTTTGAAATATTAACATGTATTTATGAAATATTTGTCGTGTCGAGGGTGGACTAGCAACTGGTGACGTGAGGGGCAGGTTGTGTGTTGAAGATGGACATGTAATTGGGTCACGTGGAGGCCTGGATCAAGTTTTGACATGCAAATGGGTCATTGTTGGGGATATTTCCCTCAAATTATACGCGGCTTGTTGGAAATATGCCCTAGAGGCAATAATAAATTAGTTATTATCATATTTCCTTGTTCATGATAATCGTTTATTATCAATGTTATAATTGTGTTGATCGGAAACTCAGATACATGTGTGGGTACATAGACAACACCATGTCCCTAGTATGCCTCTAATAGGCTAGCTCGTTGATCAAAGATGGCTATGGTTTCCTAGTCATGGACATGAGATATCATTTGATAATGGAATCACATCATTAGGAGAATGATGTGATGGACAAGACCCAAACTACAAACGTAGCATATGACCTTCTCAGTTTATTGCTACTGTTTTTTGCATGTCAATTATATGTTCTTATGACCATGAGATCATGCAACTCACTAACACCGGAGGAGTACCTTGTGTGTATCAAACGTTGCAACGTAACTGAGTGACTATAAAGGTGCTCTACCGGTATCTTCGAGGGTGTCTGTTGGGTTGGCATGGATCAAGACTGGGATTTGTTACTCCGTGTGATGGAGAGGTATCTCAGGGCCCACTCGATAATACAACATCACAATAAGCCTTGCAAGCAATGTGACTAAGTGTTAGTCATGGGATCTTGTATTACGGAACGAGTAAAGAGACTTGTCTGTAACGAGGTTGAACTAGGTATGGAGATACCGACGATCGAATCTCGGGCAAGTAACATACCGAAGAACAAAGAGAACATCATACGGGATTAACTGAATCCTTGACATAAAGGTTCGACCGATAAAGATCTTCGTAGAATATGTAGGAAATAATATGGGCATCCAGGTCCCGCTATTGTTTATTGACCGTAGAGGTGTCTCGGTCATGTCTACATTGTTCTCAAACCCGCAGGGTCTGCACACTTAAGGTTCGGTGACGTTTCGATAGTATAGAGTTATGTATGGTGGTGACCGAAGGTTGTTCGGAGTCCCAGATAAGATCCCGGACGTCACGAGGAGCTCTGGAATGGTCCGGAGGTAAAGATTGATATATAGGAAGTCCTATTTTGGTCGCCGAAAAAGTTTCGAGCTCATCGGTAGTGTACCGGGAGTGCCGGTAGTGTACCGGGAGACCACCGGGAGGGTTATTTCGACCCAAGAGGCTTCATGGGCTATGGGAGTGTGAATACCAGCCCTTTGTAGGCTGGTGGAAGTCCCACGCAAGGCCCATGCGGCTAGGAAAAGAAAAGCCCAAAGGGGAAAGTGGAAAAAAGGCAAAAAGGGGAGGAATCCTAGTCCTACTAGGATTGGAGGAGGAGTCCTCCTCTCCTCCCCACTTCGGCCGAACCAAAGGAGGTTTGGCCCTTGCGCAAAGGCCTCTCCTCCCTCCCTCTTATATATACTGGAGGTTTTAGGGTTTTGCACTAGATTTTCAGCCACGTGCTACCCGTTCCTCTAGTGTATAGTTTCTCCTCTAGATCGGATTTCTGCAGTGCTTAGGCAAAGCCCTGCCGGAATAGCTCCACCACCATCGCCGGAGCACCGTCATGCTGCCGGAGAACTCTTATACATCTCCGCTCCCTCTTGCTGGATCAAGAAGGGGGAGATCGTCATCAAGCTGTACGTGTGCTGAACGCGGAGGTGTCGTCCGTTCGACGCTAGATCAGAAGAATCGTGATGAGATCGCGGGATGGATCATGATGAGATCGCGGGACGGATCGTGATGAATTCGCAAGATGGATCGTGATTGGATTACGGGACGGATCATGATGAGATTGCGGGATGTCCTATTTTGTTTTCCATGCAACATTAACCAACACGGATACCTAGGCCGGGTCTGAAAAGGCCGGAGAGCCTAAAGGGATCCAGACCTATAAATACCTAAAGGGCCCAAGACCGGGTCGTTCAGAGACTATGAGGGTTTTGTCCCCCTTAAGCCAGTGAGCCTAGAAGGTACCCGGACTGAAGAGAGTGGAGGACCACAACCGGATCTACAAGGAAGACACCTGGGTCAGGTCTCACAAGGTGGGTAATCCTAGATGAGACCCGTCCGAGGTAGGCAAGACCCGGCTTAACGGAGTTTGTACATGAGCCGAAGGTTTCCTAACTTGGAATGCATAGAGGACTTAGAGTAGGAGTCCGGTTGCGTGAAGAACCCAAAATTTATTTTAACACCTGCAACCCGACTAATATATAAATGGGGTTGTTGGGTCGTCCAAAGGCAACAAGTCAAGTCAGAAGTTCTCGATACATAGGTAGCAAAACAACACCCTTATAATCAAGATCAACACATCCAATAAGAAAACTAGCAAGAGTATGCTTTTACCTCACTAGAGGGGCAGAACCTGCAAAAACTCATCTCTCTCATTTTCGATCAACCCCATTCAAGGCTTGACCTCGTATCTATGGCCTCACAACTAAGTTATCCTATGAGGACACTGTGTCAACCCCACGACAGTTGGCTCGTGGGAAATTTACATGTCAAAAGTGGACATGCAAAATATGCTAGATCGGTGTCAAATTACATATCAATACTGGCCATGCAATTATGTCGAGGTGGAATTGCGTGTAAAGGTTTGACAAGCAACTCGGTCGGAACAGGATAAAATTGCAAGTCAAGGATAAACTTGCAACTAGAATAGGTTGCGTTGCGTAAGTTGCATGTTGGTGATGTACATGCAACTGGGTCATATATAGGTCATGGGAAAGTAGTGTGTAAGGGTGACCATGTAATTAAGGTGGAATGGAATTATGTGAGAAGGATTTATATGCAACTAGGGTAGGGGAAAGTTGCGTGTCCAAAGTGGACATACAATTGGATCGAGTCAGAACAGGGGTGAGACAGGGGGCGAGCAGGGGCTAGACCCCCCCCCAACGATTTGCCCCCTCAATACTACTTGTACTTTTTTTTAGAAGATCTCAATACTACTAGTAGTACTGTATACTAGTAATATCTCTACTCCTAATGTCTCACATGGTAGTCTTGCCTCACCTCTGATCAACCACTGAGAAACCTCTATATTGCATCTATGAGCGTCTTACAGGCAACCTTTCGCTCAATCACAGCCAATTTTGTCTGGCCCATTTGAGGCATGCATTAACTCAATGAAATCAACGCTTTCTCAAAACAATGTCATCTCTACTCCTAGTGTTTCAGTTTGTAGTTTCACCTCACCTCCCATCAACTCCTTAATAAACTCTATATTGCGTCTATGAGCGTCTTATAGGTGACCTTTCGCTCATTCACATCCAATTTTGGCTGGCCCATTTGACGCATGCATTAACTCAATGAATTCAACACTTTCTGGAAACAATGTCATGCATTAATTCGTTCAAATCAAATCACTACTTACCAACACAACCACATGCGCATTTTATTTCCAAATCGAATCACTATTTTTAGATCATTATTTACTAAAACAATTCACTACTTACCAAATCAAACCCTACTCGAATAGTATTTTTATCAGCCGTCTCTAATCCTAAAGGGGAACCTGGTGGTGTTTTTTTGCTTCACGTTCAGCCATCATCTATCTTGTCTGGTTCATTTTCGTCTTATCTCCCACCAACCTCTTCATGTCCGTTTTTAACCATCGATTTATTTTCCTCTTCACTTAGCACCTTCCTAACATGCAAAAAATAACGAATCTATAACTTTACTAACTTCCCCAAATCAACGGACCCCTTTCATCACGGCCGTTTACTTTATGAAACAAATAATGTATTTTAAGGAAACGAATAACAAATTTTAAGGAAACAAATAACATATTTCATGGAAATTAACATGTAAATCATTACGCATTGTATAACATAAAAACAAATCCTATTGTGAAATAATAATGTACCAACTTAATTTGTTATGTCAACTCTATAATGGGATTGGTATGTAGTGGTTTGGTGCTCTCACCCAGTCTTCCCCGATCAACGGAAATAAGCCCCCATAGATTGAAGAAAATTCAAGCGATCTATTTTTGCGAAAAAGTCCGACCAATTTGTTTCCAAATCATAATGGTAAGTTTGGTAGGTCAACATTCGTTTTCATCGCCTTCGCCTCTTCCTGCACGCATGCACTTAAATTAGAACAAGGAAAGAAAACTAGTGACCGCAATCACTAGTAGAAAACAGACCTTTTGTCCATAGCATTAGTCCTGGTTAGGTTTTGAACCGGCAGTAATGAGACCATTAGTCCCGGTTCGGGACGGGCATCATTAGTCCCGGTTCATTTCGGACATTTAGTCCCGGTTCATGGCATGAACCGGGACTAAAGGGGTTGAGGCTTTAGTCCCAGTTGGTGTCTCCAACCGGACCCGGACTAAAGGGGTTCTGCAAGTTTCTGTTTTAAATTGCTTATATCTTTTAGGATATTTGATGTTTTTGAGTGATTCTTTTTGCATCTGATTCAAAATTTTGTATAGTTTTTGTTTTTGCCATTAGTTTTCAAATTTGAATGATTTAAATATGATTTTTTTCAATTTTTCTTCAAACCCTAGATTGTGAATAACTTGGGTTTAAAAATAGTTCGTTCAGTTTGAAGGAGATAGTCCAATTTGTACATGAAGTGCATGCAGTTTTTGTCATAATCCTCTCAACTTTTTAGCACAAGCTATGTGGGTGAAATGATGATACCATGCCAAGTTTCAACTTTTTCAGAGTTCATTTGTAATTCTTTTCAATTTCAGGGTCATTTAGCTCAAACCAAATCATTGAATGCATGAAAATTAGCAAATGAAGTTAGAAAGGGTTGAACTTTGAGGATGTGGCTTTGAATGGTGCATATTGAATGCACAAAAAGTCTAGAGTTGAAATAAGTTAAAAAATGAAATGCCTTTGTAACAAATGGATTTTCGTCCAAAATCTTGATACTTCGAAGGAGATGGTTCAATTTTGTACACGAAGTGCATCCAGTTTTTGCCGTAACACTCTCAACTTTTTAGCACAATTTATGTGGGTGAAATAATGATACCATGCCAAGTTTCAACATTTTTAGAGTTCATTTGTAGTGCTTTTCAATTTCAGGGTCATTTAGCTCAAAAAATCATTGAATGCATGAAAATTAGCAAATGAAGTTAGAAAGGGTTGAACTTTGAGGATGTGGCTTTGAATGGTGTGTATTGAATGCACAAAAAGTCTTGAGATGAAATAAGTTAAAAAACGAAATTCCTTTGTAAGAGATGGGTTTTCATCCGAAACCTTGATACTTCGAAGGAGATGGTCCAGTTTGCACACGAAGTGCATCCAGTTTTTGCCGTAACCTTCTCAACTTTTTAGCACAAGCTATGTGGGTGAAATGATGATACCATGCCAAGTTTCAACCCCTTCAGAGTTCATTTGTAGGGCTTTTCAATATCAGGGTGATTTAGCTCAAAAAATTATTAAATCCATGAAAAATAGCAAATGAAGTTAGAAAAGATTAAGTCTGGCTTGGTTAACCTTAGTTGTGACTCTCGCTGGGACGGTGCTAACAGATGTAGTTGACGGTAGGATTGGATGGACCCCAACCCGGACTAAAGGGGTACTAAAATTTTCGAACTCTACCCCGAGGTGGACTGCCTTTTTTAGTTTTGTAGAAAATCTTCAAAAAATGAAATCCTTTGAGATGTACTCCCTCCGTTCCTAAATATAAGTCTTTTTAAATGTTTCGTTAGGAAACTACATACAGATATATATAGACATACTTTAGAATGTAGATACACTTATTCTTATTAGTATGAAGTCTGCTAGTGAAATTTTGAAAAAGACTTATATTTAGAAACGAAGGGAGTAGTTACGTTTTAGCGTCTAGTTGGTATAGAAATTTTGAAATATGAATTTTGACCGTTTTTGCAAAAAAAAAAATGTAAAACGGCCATAACTTTTGCATACGACGTCGAAAATAATAATTTAATATATAAAAAAAACTAGAGAAAAATTGGGACTCGATTTCACCCACGTTTACCTGGTGAAGTTTTCTCAGATTCTCAAAATTCTAAAAGTAAAAAAAGTTATTTCAAAAAAAAGATTGTTTTAGAAAAATGAAAAATATATTTTAAAAAATATTTTTATTTAAAAATAAATATATGATGTCATATTTGGATTCCTCACATTTTTCTGATAATAACGGATGTATTATTTGTCAAATTTTGATTTACATATTTAAAGATATTAATTATGCCATATTAAATGAATAAATGGCAAAAACATGAATAAAATCGTATTATTACTTATTTTATTTTCATTGAATTTTAATGTTATTATCACCTATTTTATTTATTTTTATAATTGTTTGGAATTCAAAAAATTAAACTATGTGACATCAAGACCTAAGGGTTAATATGATTGATAGGTTACTATTGTCAAGAAATCAATAAGTGCAGACTTGGAAACTAGGGGCGATAGAAACTGAAAGTTAAGCATGCTGGGGCTGGAGGAGTGAGAGGATGGGTGACCGACCGGGAAGTTAGACGATTTGGAATGAGTGTTCTACGCTGGAGCGATGAGGAAGGTTGATTATAGATTAAATTGTCAAATAATTCAAAGATTTGAAAAAATAAAGAAATAAAAATAAAAAATACAAAAATAAAAAATAAAAAATAAAATAAAATAAAAATCTTTAGTCCAGGTTGGTAACACCAACCGGGACTAAAGGTCCTCCAGCCCCAACGCGCCACGTGGAGGGCCTTTAGTCCCGGTCCGTGTTGAACCGGGACTAGGGGGGCTTTAGTCCCCACCCTTTAGTGCCGGTTGCAAAACCGGGACTAAAAGCCCTTACGAATCGGGATTAAAAGCCCGTTTTCTACTAGTGAATGCCATCGACGGTAAAAAAGAAACCAACCCATTTACGCACACGTAGGCCCCTCACCCCGTGTAGCATATCAGATTTTTTTTATTCATCCAGAATTTAGTATCGAGGGTCACATAAGACTAAATCAACATTATGTATTGACAAAAAATATTCTTCTACTAAAATTTCATAGGAAGGAGGAGCTTAAGGGAGTAGAAATAACAAGCAAGAATACAACCGAGAATAATGATTTACTTAAGATGTGACTACTACTTAACTCAATTTGAAGGATCTCAACTAAGAATACATCTCCTATGGCTTCACGCATTTTTGGGTTTTTGTCAAGCGAGTGTCATCAATTCTTGCTTTTCTATTGGGATCAGCCTACCATGAACTCACCTTGATTTATTTCAGTAGCTCTATGCGGCACTAGCTCAGAGAGAACAACATCAAGCTCTTGGAGACTTGGATGGAGGAGAGGCAAATAGGCTGATCTTTTTTATATATGTAACACAAGACCTTACAATAGTAGAGAGTTGAAAAAAACTTGTATGTTTGACACATCGAAGAACATATTGTAGGAACCAAGTCAACATGAAAATTTAGTAAACAATGCCCTTAACCTAGGGAACATGATTGATGTTAAACAAAAATATGTATCCCCATAGCAATGTGCAATTAACGTAGTGACGTGGCGGTGGAGGTGCAACATGGGGAGAGGGAGTTTGAGGGAACAGACACTGGGCACGGCAACCATCAGGGTCGTGAAGGGGACACCCAAGAGCTGGGTGGTATTAGCAAGTGGAGGAGGGCCGGTAGGTGAGCGACGTTGGTAGCTGGGGACGCATGATGGGTTGGTGGCACATTTGGATGTGAATTGGGGTTAGGGTTGGTCTGTTCAATTACGGTTGTCCGATCGGAACAATTTCCCTACTTTCAAAAATGTGTGAAATTTTATTTCATTAGAGATGACTTTGCAACAAATTGCATGAGCAAGCGACTCATTTTTTCCATCAACTGTACAACTTTTTTATTTGGATACAACATAAATGCATTGCTTGCTTGCTTGAAGAGTTAATAACAGACACAATGGTATATCTGTTGCATGCCCAACAACGGATATCATATTTTGTTTCATCATAATGCATGAGATTCAATTGTATGATACAACATGAAAATGGCTTAGGAGGCATCAGATTTCACTTCTTTGGTTGCGGGCGTCATGGGTGACGCATGACTCCTCCCCCTTGATGGTGGTGGGCGATCGGCACAAATACATGGGGAGTGGTCAGGGCAGAGAATGGGGCCGTTGATGGGTAACTCCTCATTGGCGGTATGTGAGGAAATATGGAGTGAAAGAGAGAGGGCGTTATAACATTTGTGGGTTGGTCATCATTCGGTTTTAAAGGAAATGACTCTACCCAAAAATGTCCTGCTATGAGAGGGAACCGAGTAGGAAGGGGAGTGTCTGGCAGGAAAAGGGAATGGTGCATCGTGAAGGTGGGTTTTTTGTGTTAGGCCCACATACTAGATATAGCATGGTGGATAGTCTGGTACAATCACGTTTCTTCCCACACATGTCTGGATTAGGGGGTTCCCAACCTTATAATTAATTTTGCGGTGCATATTGATCGCCTATTTGATGTTTAAACACCCTCGAACATATGAAGGAGAAATGAGACTCAACCTTAGAGACAATTTAATTGTTTGCTTGATTCATTTATATGCATTATCGCCGCGACACACCGTGCGTTCTCCTAGTATGCTCTAATGGCCGGAGATAATGACTAATAAAGCAGTAATTAGGCCCAAGTTAGTAGTAACTGAAGCCCAAACAGTAACCCGTCTGCGCATGGTTGGGAATTGGTTGTGGGGCACAACCACAAGAAGCCTACAGGTTTGGTAGTTGCTGATTAATCTATGCGTTAATCTGATCCACGACTAATCTTCTACTCCATCCGTTCCAAAATTCTTATTTTAGATTTGTCTGAATATAAATGTATCTAATCATATTTTAATATTTAGATACATTCAGCTTTAGACAAACCTAAGATAAGAATTTTAGACGGAAAGAGTAGTTTGTTAGGGCTTAGGGCTTGCACCCCTCGTCGGACTTGCTGCTATCTATCAGCCGACGGTGCTCCAGTTTGCAAATAGCCGGTGGTGCTTCAGTTTGCCATCCACCAGCGATGCTCCATTTGCCAGCCGCCGGGCCCTAGGGACCTACTCAGATCATGACGCTGAGGCAGATGAATTCCACGGTGTTAGCTGTTTCAGATGATTTTTCCATATAGTCAACTCATTGATCAGCCAAGTATTTGTGCTATGATCCTAGGCTTAATTTCAAAGGTACACCGATACACATAACCCCCGTTGCTAGTACTTTTTCAAAAGGATTACGACCTAGCAAATTTTTATTGCGGGGGACCTAACAGTCTAATTAATCTAGCAAGTAAACAATAGATTAATTTAGCATTAAGATTTTCAATTACGACCCATCTATGTTTTAATTAATTTTCTTAGTTGTATGTTCAATCTATCTTAGGAGCAATATTCCACAAGCTACAAATTTGATTATATATATAAATACTTGTAAATAGGCATTTACAGTATGCATCTTCTTTCTCTTTTTCCTCCTCCCACCCCCACTAGTTGAACTTGTCTCCTCCCAAACTAGCAAACTAGGTAGATCTAGCTAGCATTTAGTGAAGTGACCTATGTACCTCCATAACTAGATCTATAGCCTCGTCAAGAAGAGTTTTGTCCACTTTTGATCATTCCATAGATGTGTGTGGCGACACCTATCAACATCATCATCACCGTGCTCGATCTCGAGATAGGTGTTTAATTTTTTTTGCTTTTGCAATTCTTTTGTTTATGTACACAATGCAATTTTATTTATAGTTGCTCTTCATTATTGTAGATTTATGAGAAGGGAGACAATAAATAATATTGTTATGAATTGCCCACTACCTCGCGTTTTGAATTCTCAAAGCCTAAAAAATTCAACAAAGCAGCAACCGGACGCGAGGCAGAGGCTAGAAGAAAAAGAATTTTCGTGAACATTCATTCAAAGCTGTGGCCATCTGAATAAACATGTGTGGTTCTAACGTAAATCAGTCAGAGGAATGCAAAAAAGAGGAATCTGATTTGAGCTTTGACTTTTTTACGGTTTTTTCTACCCAGCTTTAGTTCTTTTATTTTTAAAGTTTTTCATCTTATTTTTGAAAATACTGTTTGCATAAGTAATTACCATTCATACATTTTTTAAGTGTATTTGCCTTATTTCAGAAATTATGATCACATTTACTGTCTATATAAATTACTACTATGCATCTACACTCTATTTGTACCAAGCTTTTAGGATGTCATCTCACCGTGAAAATATGTGCAACCCCAGTAGGTGGGTCGCTTGTCTATGATGTGTAAAAGTCATAGTTCATTTATTTTTGAAGTTTGTTTATTTTTGAAAATACTGTTTGCATAAGTAATTACCATTCATGCATTTTTAAGTGTGTTTGCCTTATTTCAGAAATAATGGTCACAGTTACTGTCTATATAAATTATTACTATGCATCTACACACTATTCATGATTACTGTTTTACTGTCTTCCACGTGTCAAGCAATCAAGAGCTAGGAAGACAACCGTGGATGCACGGCATGTGCCATTGCTTAACAGCTTTAAGCATCTAAAGACGGATCTTATAAATCCAGCCCTTTAAACACCATCAATCGCTAGCAAACATTGACCGGTCATGTTTTAAATAGAGCTTATCACACACGGGCATCTCATATTTCATTCCTCAAATCCATACAAAAACATGCAAGTAATAAAACCTACGTACCATGTGAAGAGCTATCTACTCTTTGTCGGATGTCAACGATCTTCGTGCCCTCCGGCGAATAGATTTGCGGCAGCCACAGCTTCGTCCCCTCCGCCGCAGGCGAGGCGGCACCCTCCGACGTTGCTGCCCCCTTCATTGTGGCTTCCTCAGCCTCGATGTCGGCCTCTAGCTTGTCAAAGAGGGTGTAGGCCTCCGCCTGCCTCTGTGAGAAGAGCCGGCGGTTGGCCTCCACCTCGGCCTCATCTCGGATTGAATTCAGGATGACTTGTTGCTCTGCCATCTCGTCCGATTGGAAGACGACGAACTCCGCCTCCGCTGTGGTCAAGCCGGGAGCCTCCTGCTCCGGCTCATCCTCCTCCATTGCCTCCGGCTGCTCCTCCTCCTCCACCTCCTCCCCCGTCTACAGCAAGTACGAAGGGATACCTACATCGATGCGGGCGGCGTGACGAGCCTGGTACTCCTCCTCGATTTGTCGGCACCGCTCCGGCGTCAGCTACGCGTAGGTGGTGATGAGCTGACGGACCATCCTGACGAAGAGGGAATGGAAAGAGGAAGCGGAAGGGCTCGGTTGGCGACGGAGAGAGGGAGGAGACGGATGTGCTAGGGCTAGGGGGCGCCGGTCGGCTTAAATAGCGGCGTTCACACCGTGGCGACGGTCGAGGCGCCCGTCGGACCTTCGGGTTTCCCGGTGAGTCCGCGTCGAGCCACGCCGTCAGGCCGACGTGACGGACGTGCCCGGGCTTCGCATATTCGCCCCATATTCGGGCTAGATATGGAGGGTGACGATCAGCTCGTACTTTTGACGCCGTTTTAAAAGGCCCGTTTAGGTCGCATTTTCAATGATCGAACCGCCTGTCCAGCCGTTTGTGACGTCTTTGAGGGGTTAGATGCTCTTGATCCTTCTATATATATATACGAGCTTTCCACTCAGCAGAGCACCACCGATTTGCCGGTTCTTGTCTTCTCGCCGCCACACGGCCCGTTGTCCGGCCAATCTAGCTCCTGATCCCCGCCATGGACAGAGCCAGGTCCTCCTCCTCGCCGCTGCGCGTCGTGATCGTCCCCTGGCTCGCGTTCGGCCAC
Source organism: Hordeum marinum (assembly GCA_022496015.1). Taxonomy (NCBI): domain Eukaryota; kingdom Viridiplantae; phylum Streptophyta; class Magnoliopsida; order Poales; family Poaceae; genus Hordeum; species Hordeum marinum. Next base: position 476,916,434 of record CM039678.1, read on the forward strand.
ATGCTCCCGTACCTGGAGCTCGCCGAGCGGCTGGCGTCGCGTGGCCACCGCGTGTCCTACGTCTCCACGCCGCGCAACCTCGCGCGCCTCCCGCCGCTGCGCCCGGCCGCGGCCCCGGGCGTGGACCTTGTGGCGCTACCGCTCCCGCGCGTCGACGGCCTCCCCGACGGCGCCGAGTCCACCAACGATGTCCCCGACGACCAGCGGGAGCTCCACTGGAAGGCCTTCGACGGCCTCGCCGCACCCTTCGCGGGGTTCCTGGCCAGTGCGTGCGCCGACGAGGCCACGAGGCCTCACTGGGTCATCGCCGACACTTTCCACCACTGGGCCGCCGCCGCCGCCCTCGAGCACAAGGTTTGACCCACCTGCATGCCGTGCGCGCTGCTCGCTTGGTTCCATTTATTCCATGGCATACGCATCTTAAAGATCTAGCTTGATGCCCAATCAATCAGGTGCCATGCGCGATGCTTCAACCGACCGCTGCTGTGATGGCTGCTGCGCAACCCCCGCCGTCGGAGCACGGTGAACCGCGCGCTGTGCCTCGCCCCCGTTACGAAAAGGAGGATACGGCACCCATGTACGACGACCAAGGCGCGTCGGGTATGTCCACGGTCCAGCGTTGGCACTTGACGAAAACGAGGTGCGCGCTCGCGGTCATCCGGAGCTGCGTCGAGTGGGAGCCCGAGTCCTTCCCGCTGCTGCCAAAGCTCGTCGGCATGCCGGTCGTGCCACTCGGCCTTCTGCCACCGTCACCCGAAGGAGGCCGCCGTACGGACGGCACCAACGGATCAGCAGAGCACGCCACCGTGCGCTGGCTGGACTCGCAGCCTCCAGGTTCGGTTGTGTACGTAGCGCTGGGGAGTGAAGTGCCGCTGCGTGTGGAGCAGGTGCACGAGCTGGCCCTCGGGCTGGAGCTCGCCCGGACACGCTTCCTCTGGGCTCTCAGGAAGCCCAGCGGCGCAGCAGTCCACGACGACGGCGCCGACATGCTCCCTCCCGGTTTCCAAGAGCGCACTCGCGGCCAGGGGCTGGTGACCACGGGGTGGGTTCCTCAGATGAGCATCCTGGCGCACGCCGGCGTGGGCGGCTTCCTGACGCACTGCGGCAGGAACTCGCTGATCGAAGGGCTCCTGTTCGGGCACCCGCTCGTCATGCTGCCCATCTTCGGTGACCAAGGGCCCAACGCGCGGCAAATGGAGTTGAAGAAGGTGGGGTTGCAGGTGGCGAGGGACGAGAGCGATGGGTCGTTCGACCGCCATGGTGTCGCGAGCGCGGTCCGGGCAGTCATGGTTGACGGAGAGGCCAGGAGGAGCTTCGTGGCAGGTGCTGCGAAGATGCAAGAGATCGTAGCTGATACGAAGCGGCAGGAGAGGTACGTTGACGAGTTTGTACATCGGCTTAGATCTTACACCGCGCAAGGTGATTTCAGTACAGTCATGCCTACCTCACTTTGAGTGGGTCACAATGTCTGCTACCCCGCATATCCATGACCGTAAGTCAGCTATAAGATAAAGTCAGTGAATCTCAACCCCTTTACTAAAGAGTTCACGAATATTGAATAATGGAGAGAATATCATGTGTATGGACACTGTACCAAATTTATATTTTCAAGATTTTGTGATACTATTATGAAGTATAAACATCACTACCCATGTGTTCATCTCAATTCTACCACAACTAGGATCATGTGCCTTTGGGGTTGTTCACTACCAGAATCAGGGTTGTTGCCGACGGCCTAAACTATACCGACGGCCACCGTAGGCATATGTCATCCTATGCCGACCGCCAATTTCTCACCGTCGGTGTACTAAAAACCGTCGGCTTAGATCACCCTATGCCGACAGCCACCGTCGGCATAGATACATCTATGCCTACGGTGGGCGTCGGCATAGACACCCCGTCGGCGTATCAACGTGCCCGACCACTCGATGAATAACGTCCGTTTGACTCCGTCAAAGATATGTCGACGGCCCTAACGGACACCGTCGACATAGCTTCGATGGTCCACACCATCGATCCGCGGCAGGTGCCACGTCATCGATCCGAGGGAGGTGCGGGTGGGGGGAGTAGCTACGTCGACGGTTATGCCGTCGGCATACCTTTTGGTCTGTCGATGGTGTAACCGTCGGCATAGGTACATTTTTTATTTTTGCTACGCCGACGAACCGTCAGCGTAGGTACGTTTTTTTATCTACGCCGACGGCGTAACCGTCGACATAGGTACATTTTTAAAAATCTTTCCCCTGTATTAAAATTTAATTTAATTAGGAAGTCTATAGCCCATGTCCATGTTATATATATTCTACACACTGTTTTTTCCAATGCATAGGCGCTAAAAAATCATGTTATCTATAGTCTGTACATAGTCTTGACGGACGGCGCTGCCGCTTGCATCTGTAGGGGGGAAACATTGGCGTCGGGTCGACACGGAGGGAATCTTGCGGTGGGTTGGGCCCGGACCTTATTCTAAGAACCGTCCAGTTAACAGTGCAAGGGTTCAACGGAATGGGGTACTTGGGGGGTTGGCAGTGCCATCAGGTCTTGCGTTGGGCCCTCTTACATGTATGGAAGTGTGGTGGCAAGTGCAAGCACCCCGCATGCGTCTCCGGAGTGTGTCTCTCCTCAGGGATGTCGCTGCCGCCATCACACGAAGTGTGGGGAAACGACCACGCTCGTGAGACACAAAGGGAATATTGCGGCGGGCTAAGCCCGAACCTTTCCCTAGGCCCTCTTACGTTGGGAAAATGTGGCATAGGGTCGACACCGAGGGAATCTTGCGGTGGGTTGGGCCCAGACCTTGTGCTAAGATGCTGCTATGGGCTAGCCTATCACAACGAGGTGAAGATGTCCCTCGGTCAAACCCCGTCCGGTGAAAGTCAAAGGGGTAGATCCGTTCGGTCAACAGTGTCACGGTTAGACGGGACGGGGGACCTGGGGGGTGGCAATGCCGCCAGGTCTTGCCCTAGGCCCTCTTACGTTTGGAAAGTGTGGCATCGGGTCGATACTAAGGGAATCTTGCGGTGGGTTGGGCCCGGACCTTGTGCTAAGATGTTGCTATGGGCTGGCCTATCAAACCAGGTGAAAATGTCCCTCGGTCAAACCCCGTCCAGTGAAAGTCAAAGGGGTAGATCCATTCGGTCAACAGTGTTAGGGTTAGACGGGACGGGGGACCTGGGGGTGGTGATGCTGCCAGGTCTTGCCTTGGGCCCTCTTACGTTCGGAAACTGTTGCATCGGGTCAATATCGAGGGAATCTTGTGGTGGGTTGGGCCCGGACCTTGTGCTAAGATATTGCTACGGGCTGGCCTATCATGACCAGGTGAAAATGTCCCTCGGCCAAACCCCGTCCGGTGAAAGTCAAAGGGGTAGATCCATTCGCTCAACAATGTTAGGGTTAGACGGGACAAGGGACCTGGGGTGGCAATGCCGCCAGGTCTTGCCCTGGGCCCTCTTACGTTCGGAAACTGTCGCATCAGGTCGATATCGAGGGAATCTTGCGGTGGGTTAGGCCCGAACCTTTTGCTAAGATGTTGATATGGGTTGGTCTATAACAACCAGGTGAAAATGTCCCTCGATGAAACCCCGTCCGGTGAAAGTCAAAGGGATAGATCCGTTCGGTCAACAGTGTCAGCATTAGACGGGACGGGGGACCTGGGGGGTGGCAATGCCGCCAGGTCTTGCGCTGGGCCCTCTTACGGTGTGAAACTATGGCATCAGGTCGATACCGAGGGACCTGTTAATGTGATATTAAAAAGAGATTATGTAACCTACATTAATTCCTCATCCAAGGAGTAAAATAGCCTAGGCGTGGGCGGATGGGTGCTGAGCTATACTAGAAGGGTTGGATGCGCTTTGCTGCGATGTTGAATTTGTTGGGACTCTTAAATATCTTTATTCACTCTATTTCAATATATATGGTGTATTACCTTTTTCAAAAGTCAAACCTCTTTAAGTCTGATCAAATTTATAGAGAAATATATCATTATTCATAATATCAAATCGATGTTATTAGATTCATTAGGAAAACAATATTATTTTTTGTTTAATATTGTGGTGTTGATATTTTTGACTGTGAACTTAGTCAAAATTAAATAATTTTGACTTTAAAAAACTAATAATCCTTATATTTTGAAATTAATGGAGTATTTTGTTTGGGCAGTGAGGGAGACGATGGAGTGTGTTTTATGTATAGTGGTTATTTCATGGGACTTTCGCTGTGTGATTCTGTGTTATTCGCTAATCAACCCATATTTTCTATGGGGATATTTTTTCATTGTTGGTTGCATGTACTATATTCGTGCTATAGTATGACATGGTGGCACTTTTTCCGTGGTGATAGGAGTCTGTGAGGGGCTGATATATTTTATAGGCCGGCTATTGCTGATTGATTTGAAAATTTGTTGGCCTGATCTAAATTGTAAACCAAATCCAACTTTGAATACCTCAATCGAATGAAGGAGACTTAAAGTGGAACATAGAGACTTAAAATAATTAAATGAGAGAGCTTCTTCAAAAATTATTGACCCGGTCAAAATCGGATAACCAACTCTAAATTGAAGCCATAATTAGTTGTGAAGATTTAAAAATTAGGAAGCATAGCCTATTGTATAAAAAATTAAACGAAAGAGATTATTAACCAAGTCAAAATTGGGTGACAAATATTCAATTGGAGATCTCAATTGATTGTGAGGCCTCCAACCCTAGGAAGCTTAGTGATATAGTGTATTGTCCATCTCTCTCGTCTAAGGTTGTTGGATTTTGTTAGTTATTGGTGTCCACAGGAGTAGTTGTGGCACCGATTGAGGCGTGATGTTGCGTTTCCTGATTTTCTACTACCCCTTCAGAACTTGTTTGGTCAATGTTATGCACAACATGAGCATTTCTAGCAGTGGTTTCACAACATTGGCATTTCTAGGAGTCTGTGCAGATAAATGCTACTCATATGCATCATTAAGTCACAGATATAATGATGGCAACCCATTATAGTTGGTCCAAAAGTAGTTAGCACATTAAAGAATTCATATGAAGATACAACCTAATGGCACAAAAAATGTATTACATAGTACTCCTATTACGTTCACAACCCTCAACTGCCCCCACTTTGTCGACGCTCGCCTTAATCATCGCTTGCTTGAGCAATTGTTCGTCGGCACCATCATTGGCTTGCCATCGTAGTACTCCGATGTAGACCATTCCCTCTTGCGGGTGTCACAAAGACTGTTCTTGTGATGCCATAATATGTTATGCGGTGTCAAATAGAAGGTCCAAGTATGGAGATAGTCACGGTCCACTGGCCCAGTCTGGCAAATTTTGTTCCTACAGAGGATTATTGACAGTTGAATATAGTGCATCAGAAACCAATTTTTTTGCTCCAACTAAATCTAGAAAAGAAACAAAGACAGTTGTGTAAATATCCAAAATTGCAACGGAACATATGTTTTTTGGTGAAAAGATGAGTATGAGCTAATCACCACATCCAAGTACCATGCAGTGCAAACCAAAATAAATAAATAAAGTCTCATCTTGTCCAAACTGATGATTTACTTCTCTTATTTTGTATGTGATGCCAATGGTCGGTTGTGTAGCCCATGGAGATGCTTTGTTTACTTCCAATTGTTTCACTATCTAACTTGATGCCAAATAGAGCACCAAAGGACCCATAGGATAGCAAACTCCAACCCACCTGGATAGGTAAACAAAGTGATCATGGAAACAAACCAAGACAAAGTGTATACACAAGAAGTAGATCATAGGTACCAGGAATCATGGTCCTAAGCATGCGAGTTATCATGGTTAACTAGGTGAATGAAAGGGGTGTGTAATGTGTGAGTGAACACCCATGGGATCTATGCCTTTCTTACTACTTGCAAAGCCACATGGTGATGTACCGAAAACAAAATCCACGAGAGGTGAGTCCAAAGACTCAACAAGTACACAACAAACCATGTAAAAGTATAGCAAGTAAGATCATGAAGATGAACCGTGATTGAACAGGTGAATGCTATACTCGAACCTCCCATGCTAGGATTGACATGGGAGTGCATAAACAAAAAAAATGCAACCAAATAAGACCGAGGACTTGGCTCTAAGCTTTTGCCAGCAAGCTGAGGATGGGCGACGTCTCACCTCACTCCTTTTCAAGCCTCACCAAGTGAGAGGTGCGGTGTCAAAACCGGCAGATCTCGGATAGGGCATCCTGAGCTATGGATCTTGGATCAATGGGGAACAGGAAATAGGAAGATGATATTTACCCAGGTTCGGGACCTCTCAAAGAGGTAAAATTCTATGTCCTGCTTGATTTTAGTGATGTGTGTATGATGATTACAAAGTCGATCTACCACGAGATCAAAGGATCTAAACCCTAGATGAGTCGGAGTAATGGTTCTGCCCCTTCTACGAGCTAAACCCTTGGGTTTATATAGACACTAGGGGTACCTGGGGTTACACATAGGTGGTTGTCATCAATGATAAGCACACCGATCTCGCCATCTTGACTTGGCGGACACACCAAGACACTGAAGATCTCCTTCCCAAATACGAGGTCGTCGCATAACTCAACATCCTTACATTAGCCAGAGAGCGGACCATCAGTACGGACTATATTTGGGAGATAGACCGGCGGCCCGAGGACCCCTTAGTCCCATACTCCCTCAGTAGCCCCCGAGCTGGCCTCGAATACCAGGGTTTTATGATCTTTAGTAGCTTTACACTCCTTTAGTCTCCCGCTTGCGAGGCGAGTTCTTCTATTATATTTCGGCCATCGATGACTTCTTGATTTCCAAATCGTATGTGCTATCAAAACTCAGAGGCCAGCGGCTTTAGTGTGAATATTACCTTCACCTAACAACTTTTTAGCGAAGATTCATGGTTGGTCAATGACCTCTAATAGTTATGGCAACCGGAATCGCCGTTCGAGGCCACCTTTCCAATGGCACGTCCCATCAATACGGAGATCGTGCCCCATTTTTCGAGGGATATGATCAATGATTTGTTTGATCCCTTGAGCGCATAAGTGCACGAGTATATCAGGAAGTGGCAAGGTCTGCGGCGCTTCAAGGGGGCTCTTGGTATTACCATCGCCTATAAAAGGAAAAAAGCCACCACACACTTTCCAAATCTCCATAGCCATTGCCCTCCTTGTCTCTAGAGCTCCAAGCACTTAGATCCATTTCTTCCCCATCTCCAAGCCATTCCCCTAGTTCGGTCCGGGCCGGTTCCGGTTCCGAAGGCAAGTGGGAGGCATCGTACATCATGGACGACAACATCCAGGAGTTGAAGCATGACGACTACCTCTCGACCGACATCGCTCACCGCACCCCATAGAAGAGTCAAGCCATCCCTACGCCGAGGCTAGGAGAGAGGGTGGCCTTTGTCCCCCATTTCCTTTGGGGGCTCAGCTTCCTGCTCCACCCCTTCGTCAGGTAGTTGATGTTATTTTATGGTTTGGACAACCCCGATCTCCCTCCAAACTCCTTTATGTACATCTCGGCCTTCATCATAGTACGTGAGGCCTTCTTGTGGGTCCAGCCGCACTTCATACTATGGCTCAAAGTCCTCAATGTCAAGCCAAAGAATGTTGAAGGCCAACATGCGGACTACAGGGGGGGAGGGGGGGGGGGGGGAAATGATTAGCAAGCTTCCCCATGTTGAGTGGCCAGAGGGCACCTCCGTAGATACAAACAAGACTTGGTAGAAAGAATGGTTCTACATCACCGAGTCTCTGGTCATGAAGGGGCTTGAATGGGGGCAGACCACAGAGGTGAAGCTGCTGCAAAAGCGCGTGTCTCAAATGGAGAATATAAAGTTGACCAACGTGGTCCAGATTATGCTACGCCGCTATCTCCTCCCTTGTCAGCATCGGGTGTCTCTAATGTGGGCCTACCAGGCCGATGATCCAGCCATCGTGCTTCACTTCTACCGCACCATCTACAACAAGCTGTGGATGATGCTATTCAAGCCCCAGGAGGAGTGGCCGGACAGGAAGGAGGACATCGGCCTCGATGCTAATATTGTTGGGGAACGTCGCATGGGAAACAAAAATTTTCCTACGCACACGCAAACCTATCCATGGTGATGAGCATCTACGAGAGGGAGAGTGGATCTACGTACCCTTGTAGATCGCTAAGCGGGAAGCGTTAAGAAACGCGGTTGGTGTAGTCGAACATCTTCGCGATCCAAATCGCCGAGCGTCCCGCGATCTCATCACGATCCGTCCCGCGATCCCATCACGATCCGTCCCGCGATCTCATCACGATCCGTCTCACGATCTTGATCACGATCTGTCCCGCGAACTCATCACGATCCGTTCCGCGATCTCATCACGATCCGTCTCACGATCTTGATCACGATCTGTCCCGCGAACTCATCACGATCCGTTCCACGATCTCATCACGAACCGTCTCGCGATCTCGATCACGGTCCTTCCGATCTAGCGCCGAACGGACGGCACCTCCGCGTTCAGCACACGTGCAGCTTGATGACGATCTCCACCGTCTTGATCCAGCAAGAGGAGGTGGATAGGAGAGAGAGTTCACCGGCAGCGTGACGGCGCTCCGGTGATGGTGGTGGAGCAATTCCGGCAGGGCTTCGCCTAAGCGCTGCGGAAAACCGATCTAGAGGAGAAACTGTGCACCGGTGAAACGGGTAGCACGTGGCCGGAAATTCTGTCCAAAAACCACCCAATCCACTAGTATATATAGGAGGAGAGGAGAGGAGAGGCAGCCAAGGCCTTTGGGTCGGCCGAAATAGGAGGTGGGAAGAAATCCTACTTCACCTCCAATCCTAGTTGGAGTAGGATTGCCTCCTATTGGCTGATTTTCCACTTTTTGCTTTAGGACTTTCTCTCCTGCGCCATGGGCCTTTGTGGCTGTTTTCCCAGCCCAATAAGGGCTGGTTATTATTCTCCCACAGCCCATGGACCTCTTGGGGTCGAAATACCCCTCCCGGAGGCCTCCCGGTACACTACCGGCACTCCCGGTACACTACCGGCACTCCCGGTACACTACCGATGAGCCCGAAACTTTTCCGGAAACCAAACTGGGACTTCCTATATATGAATCTTTACCTCCGGACCATTCCGGAGCTCCTCGTGACGTCCGGGATCTCATCCGGGACTCCGAACAACCTTCGGTCACCACCATACATAACTCTACACTACCGAAACGTCACCGAACCTTAAGTGTGCAGACCCTGCGGGTTCGAGAACTATGTAGACATGACCGAGACACCTCTACGGTCAATAACCAATGGCGGGACCTGGACGTCCACATTGGTTCCTACATATTCTACGAAGATCTTTATCGGTCGAACCTCTATGTCAAGGATTCAGTTAATCCCGTATATCGTTCCCTTTGTTCTTTGGTATGTTACTTGCCCGAGATTCGATCGTCGGTATCTCCATACCTAGTTCAACCTCGTTACCGGCAAGTCTCTTTACTCGTTCCGTAATACAAGATCCCGCAACTAACAATTAGTCACATTGCTTGCAAGGCTTATTGTGATGTTGCATTACCGAGTGGGCCCCGAGATACCTCTCCGTTACACGGAGTAACAAATCCCAGTCTCGATCCATGCCAACTCAACAAACACCATCGGAGATACCTGTAGAGCACCTTTATAGTCACCCAGTTACGTTGCGACGTTTGATACACACAAGGCACTCCTCCGATATCCGTGAGTTGCATGATCTCATGGTCATAGGAACATATACTTGACATGCAGAAAACAGTAGCAATAAACTGACACGATCATATGCTATGTTTGTAGTTTGGGTCTTATCCATCACATCATTCTCCTAATGATGTGATCCCGTTATCAAATGACATCTCATGTCCATGGCTAGGAAACCTTAACCATCCTTTGATCAACGAGCTAGTCCATTAGAGGCATACTAGGGACATGGTTTTGTCTATGTATCCACACATGCATTTAAGTCTCCGATCAATACAATTATAGCATGGATAATAAACGATTATCATGAACAAGGAAATATGATAATAACTAATTTATTATTGCCTCTAGGGCATATTTCCAACAGTCTCCCACTTGCACTAGAGTCAATAATCTAGTTCACATCACCATGTGATTCGCATTGTTATGAATCTAACACCCAATGAGTTTTGGGGCTCGATCATGCTTTGCATGTGAGAGAGGTCTTATAGTCAACGGGTCTGCGATATTCAGATCCGTGTGTACTTTGCAAATCTCTATGTCAAACCGTAAACACTGCTACCACACTCCACTTGGTACTATTTCCAAATGGCTGCTCCACTATACGTATCCAGATTGCTACTACTAGTCATCTGGATAGGTGTTAAAGCTTGCATCGACGTAACTCTTTACGACGAACTCTTTATCACCTCCATAATCAAGAAACATTTCCTTAGTCCTCTGGTTACTAAGGATAATTCCGACCGCTGTCTAGTGATCCACTCCTGGACCACTCTTGTACCCCTTGACAGACTCGTGGCAAGGCACACATAGGTGCGGTACACAGCATGGCATAATATAGAGCCTATGGCTAAGGCATAGGGGACGACATTCATCCTTTCTCTTTCTTCTGCCGTTGTCGAGCTTTGAGTCTCACTCAACTTCACACCTTACAAATCAGACGAGAAATATTTCTCTGGCTGATCCATTTTGAACTCTTTCAAAATCTTGTCAAGGTATGCACTCATTGAAAGTCTCATCAAGCATCTTGATCTATCTCTATAGATTTTGATGCTCAACAATTAGGTAGCTTTATCCAGGTCTTCCTTAGAAAAACACTTTTCAAACAACCTTTTATGCCTTCCAGAAATTCTACATTATTTCCGATCAACAATATGTCAACCACATATACTTATCAGAAACTCTATAGTGCTCCCACTCACTTTATTGCAAATACAAGTTTCTCGTAAACTTTGTATAAACATCAAAAACTTTGATCACCTCATCAAAGTGTATATTCCAACTCCGAGATGCTTGCTTCAGTCCATGGAAGGATCACCAAAGCTTGCACACCTTTTAGCATCCTTAGGACTGACAAAACCTTCTGGTTGTATCACATACAACCTTTCCTCAAGTAAACCGTTAAGGAAATGATGTTTTGACATCCATCTGTCAGATTTTCATAATTGAAAACGCAGCAACTGCTAACATAATTCCAACAGACTTTAGCACCACTACGAGTGAGAAAATCTCATCGTAGTCAACTCCTTGAACTTGTCACAAACAACTTTGCAACAAGTCGAGCTTTACAAATGGTGATATTTACCATCAGCGTCTGTCTTCATTTTTAAAGATCCATTTGTACTCAACGACCTGCCGTCTAACGAGCAAGTCTACCAAAGTCTATACTTGGTTTTCATAAATGGATCCTATCTCGGATTTCATGGTCTCTAACCATTTGTCGGAATCCGGGCCCATCATCGCTTCTCCATAGCTCGTAGGTTCATCGCTGTCCAACAACATGACCTCGAAGACAGGGTTGTCGTACCGCTTAGGAGCAGTACACATCCTTGTCGACCCACGAAGTTCGATAGTAACTTGATCCTGAAGCTTCATGATCATCATCATTAACTTCCTCTTCAACTAACGTAGGCTTCACAGAAACATCTTTCTGCGCTGCGCTACTCTCTGGTTGAACAAAGGTTTAACAACCTCATCAAGTTCTATCTTCCTCCCACTCAATTCTTTCGAGAGAAACCTTTCCTCGAGAAAGGATCCGTTTTAGTAACAACCACTTTGCACTCGGATCTGAGATAGAAGGTTCACCCAACTGATCTTAGGGTATTCTATGAAGATGCATTTGTCCGCCTTGGGTTCGACCTCATTAGGTGAAAACATTTTTCACACAAGTGCCGCAGCCCCAAGTATTAAGAAACGACAGCTTAGGTTTCTATCAAACCATAATTCATATGGTGTCATCTCAACGGATTTAGATGGTGCCCTATTTAAAGTGAATGTAGTTGTCTCTAATGCATAACCCCAAAATTATAGTAGTAAAACGACAAGAGACATCATAGCACGCACCATGTCCAATAGAGCATAACTATGATGTTCGGACACACCATCACACTATGGTGTTCCAGGTGGCGTTTAGTTGTGAAACAACTTTCACATTGTCTTAAGTTGTATGCCAAACTCGTGACTCAGATATTCACCTCCACGATCATATCGCAGTCATTTTTATCTTCTTGTCACGATGATCTTTAAACTTCACTCTGAATTTGCTTGAACCTTTCAAACGATTCAGACTTGTGTTTCATTAAGTAAATATACACTATATCTACTCAAATCATCAGTGAAGGTAAGAAAATAATGATATCCACTGCACACTACAAGACTCACTAGATTGCATACATCAACATGTATCATTTCCAATGAATCACTTGCCCGCTCCATCCAACGGGGTCCTTTAGTCATCTTGCCCAAGAGGCATGGTTCGCATGTCTCAACCGATTCGAAATCGAATGAGTCCAAATATCCATCAGCATGGAGTTTCTACATGCGCTTTATACCAATATGACATTTAGCGGCAGTGCCACAAGTATGTGGTACTATCATTATTAACTTTGTATCTTTTGACATCAATGTTATGAACATGTGTACTACTACGATCAAGATTTCAACAAACCATTCTCACTGGGTGCATGACCATTGAAGGTATTATTCATGTAACCAGAATAACTATTATTCTCTGACTTAAATGAATAACCGTATTGCAACAAACATGATCTAATCATGTTCATGCTCAACGCAAAACACCAAATAACATTTATTTAGGTTCGTCACTAATCCTGAAGGTAGAGAGAGCGTGCGATGTTGATCACATCAACCTTGGAAACATTTCCAACACACATCGTCACCTCACCCTTAGCTAGTTCTCCGTTTATTCCGTAGCTTTTATTTCGAGTTACTAACATTTAGCAACCGAACCGGTATCCAATACCCAGGTGCTACTAGGAGTACTAGCAAGGTACACATCAATAACTCGTATATCAAATATACTTCTGTCGATGTTGCCAGCCTTCTTATCTACCAAGTATCTAGGGTTGTTCCGCTTCAGCGACCGCTCACCTCATAATAGAAGCACTTAGTCTCGGGTTTGAGTTCAACTTTGGGTTGCTTCACTCGAGCAGCAACTGACTTGCTATCCATGAAGTTTCCCTCCTTGCTCTTGCCCTTTTCGAAACTAGTGGTTTGATTAACCATCAACACTTGACGCTCCTTCTTGATTTCTACCTTCGCGGTGTCAAACATCGCGAACAGCTCAGGGATCAATACTTCTATCCCTGGTGTATTATAGTTCATCACTAAGTTCTAGTAGCTTTAGTGACAGTGACTTGGAGAACTATATCAATCACTATCTTATCTGGAAGATCAAATCCCACTTGATTCAAGCGATTTTAGTACCCACACAATCTGAGTACATGCTCAACGATTGAGCTATTCTCCTTCGTCTTACAAGCAAAGAATCTTGTTGGAGATCTCATATCTCGCAACAAAGGCACGAGCCTGAGATCACAATCTCTGCTCCTAGAACATCTCATATGTTCCGTGACGTTCAAAACGTTTTGGAGCCTCAATTCTAAGCCGTAATGCATGACGCACTAAACTATCAAGTAGTCATCGAAACGTGCCTGTTAGATGTTCACAACATCTATAGACGACGCTAGAGGGGGTGGCGCACCGAGCGGTGCATTAAGGACATAAGCCTTCTGTGCAGCAATGAGGACAATCCTCAGATCACGGACCCAGTCCGCAATTTTGCTACCAACATCTTTCAATTCTATTTCTCTAGGAACATATAAAAATACAAGGGAGCTACAGCGCGAGCTAGTAATCTACAACATAATTTGCAAAGACACTTTGACTATGTTCATGATAATGAGTTCAATTAATCATATTATTTAAGAACTCCCACTCAAATTGACATCCCTCCGATCATTCGAGTGATACATGATCCAAATTCACCAACTCAAGTCCGATCATCACGTGAGTTGAGGTGGCTGCAATGGTGAACATCATTATGTTGATCATATCTACTATATGACTCATGTTCGACCTTTCGGTCTCTCGTGTTCCGAGGCCATGTCTGTACATGCTAGGCTCGTCAAGTTTAACCCGAGTGTTCTGCGCGTGCAAATCTGGCTTGCACCCGTTGTATGTGAACGTAGAGTCTATCACACCCGATCATCACGTGGTGTCTCAACACGACGAACTTTCGCAACGGTGCACACTCGGGGAGAACACAGTTCATCTTGAAATTCAAGTGAGGGATCACCTTATAATGCTACCGCCGTACTAAGCAAAACAAGGTGCATAAAAGGATTAACATCTCATGCAATTCATAAGTGACATGATATGGCCATGAACTTGTGTTTAAGATCTCCATCTTCGAAACACCGGCATGATCTCCATCGTCACCGGCACAACACCATGATCTCCATCATCTTGATCTCCATCAATGTGTTGCCATTGGGGTTGTGGCGCCAGCCCTGCTTCTACTTCTATTGCTACTGCTTAGCGATAAAGTAAAGCATTACATAGCGCTTAATGATTGACACGCAGGTCATACAATAATTAAAGACAACCCTATGGCTCCTGCCGGTTGCCGTACTCAACGACATGCAAGTCGTGAAATTCTATACATCACATGATCATCTCATACATCACATATATCTCATCATGTAATTGGCCATATCACATCACAACATACCCTGCAAAAACAAGTTAGACGTCCTCTAATTGTTGTTGCATGTTTTACGTGGCTGCTATGGGTATCTAGCAAGAACGATTCTCACCTACGCATAAACCACAACGGTGATACACTAGTTTGCTTTTCAACCTTCTCAAGGACCGCCTTTGTCGAATCCGATCCAACTAAAGTGAGAGAGACTGTCACCCGCAAGCCATCTAGGCAACAAATTGCGTCGAGGGAACCGGTCTCTCGTAAGCGTACGAGTAATGTTGGTCCGGGCCGCTTCATCTCACAATCCCGCTGAACCAAAATACGACCAAGGGAGGAAGCAATCTAAGCATCAACGCCCACAAACCTTTTGTGTTCTACTCGAGATCTCATCGAACCATCAACCTAGCTCATGATGCCACTGTTGGGGAACGTCGCATGGGAAACAAAAATTTTCCTACGCACACGCAAACCTATCCATGGTGATGAGCATCTACGAGAGGGAGAGTGGATCTACGTACCCTTGTAGATCGCTAAGCGGGAAGCGTTAAGAAACGCGGTTGGTGTAGTCGAACATCTTCGCGATCCAAATCGCCGAGCGTCCCGCGATCTCATCACGATCCGTCCCGCGATCCCATCACGATCCGTCCCGCGATCTCATCACGATCCGTCTCACGATCTTGATCACGATCTGTCCCGCGAACTCATCACGATCCGTTCCGCGATCTCATCACGATCCGTCTCACGATCTTGATCACGATCTGTCCCGCGAACTCATCACGATCCGTTCCACGATCTCATCACGAACCGTCTCGCGATCTCGATCACGGTCCTTCCGATCTAGCGCCGAACGGACGGCACCTCCGCGTTCAGCACACGTGCAGCTTGATGACGATCTCCACCGTCTTGATCCAGCAAGAGGAGGTGGATAGGAGAGAGAGTTCACCGGCAGCGTGACGGCGCTCCGGTGATGGTGGTGGAGCAATTCCGGCAGGGCTTCGCCTAAGCGCTGCGGAAAACCGATCTAGAGGAGAAACTGTGCACCGGTGAAACGGGTAGCACGTGGCCGGAAATTCTGTCCAAAAACCACCCAATCCACTAGTATATATAGGAGGAGAGGAGAGGAGAGGCAGCCAAGGCCTTTGGGTCGGCCGAAATAGGAGGTGGGAAGAAATCCTACTTCTCCTCCAATCCTAGTTGGAGTAGGATTGCCTCCTATTGGCTGATTTTCCACTTTTTGCTTTAGGACTTTCTCTCCTGCGCCATGGGCCTTTGTGGCTGTTTTCCCAGCCCAATAAGGGCTGGTTATTATTCTCCCACAGCCCATGGACCTCTTGGGGTCGAAATACCCCTCCCGGAGGCCTCCCGGTACACTACCGGCACTCCCGGTACACTACCGGCACTCCCGGTACACTACCGATGAGCCCGAAACTTTTCCGGAAACCAAACTGGGACTTCCTATATATGAATCTTTACCTCCGGACCATTCCGGAGCTCCTCGTGACGTCCGGGATCTCATCCGGGACTCCGAACAACCTTCGGTCACCACCATACATAACTCTACACTACCGAAACGTCACCGAACCTTAAGTGTGCAGACCCTGCGGGTTCGAGAACTATGTAGACATGACCGAGACACCTCTACGGTCAATAACCAATGGCGGGACCTGGACGTCCACATTGGTTCCTACATATTCTACGAAGATCTTTATCGGTCGAACCTCTATGTCAAGGATTCAGTTAATCCCGTATATCGTTCCCTTTGTTCTTTGGTATGTTACTTGCCCGAGATTCGATCGTCGGTATCTCCATACCTAGTTCAACCTCGTTACCGGCAAGTCTCTTTACTCGTTCCGTAATACAAGATCCCGCAACTAACAATTAGTCACATTGCTTGCAAGGCTTATTGTGATGTTGCATTACCGAGTGGGCCCCGAGATACCTCTCCGTTACACGGAGTAACAAATCCCAGTCTCGATCCATGCCAACTCAACAAACACCATCGGAGATACCTGTAGAGCACCTTTATAGTCACCCA
The DNA here is from genome assembly GCA_022496015.1 of Hordeum marinum. Taxonomy (NCBI): domain Eukaryota; kingdom Viridiplantae; phylum Streptophyta; class Magnoliopsida; order Poales; family Poaceae; genus Hordeum; species Hordeum marinum. The sequence goes on from CM039678.1 coordinate 476,933,142, forward strand.
GTTACGTTGCGACGTTTGATACACACAAGGCACTCCTCCGATATCCGTGAGTTGCATGATCTCATGGTCATAGGAACATATACTTGACATGCAGAAAACAGTAGCAATAAACTGACACGATCATATGCTATGTTTGTAGTTTGGGTCTTATCCATCACATCATTCTCCTAATGATGTGATCCCGTTATCAAATGACATCTCATGTCCATGGCTAGGAAACCTTAACCATCCTTTGATCAACGAGCTAGTCCATTAGAGGCATACTAGGGACATGGTTTTGTCTATGTATCCACACATGCATTTAAGTCTCCGATCAATACAATTATAGCATGGATAATAAACGATTATCATGAACAAGGAAATATGATAATAACTAATTTATTATTGCCTCTAGGGCATATTTCCAACAAATATCCCTCCCAAGGAGGTATAGGAAAAGCTAATATTTTGATCTTCAAGCATTCGTCTTTTAACAAGGAACGTAAACCCTTTTTCCCTTTGCCTTTGTAGAACTGGCTAAGGAAGGCCGAACATATCAATAGCCCGGCACCACTGCTCGAAGGTCCCAGACACCCTTGTTGACGGTGATGCTAGTCGAGGCGCCTTATTCGGCGCCAAAGAAAAAGGAGAAAAAGCAGGGTGAGAAGACGGAGCCACTAGAGGTCCTCTGCTCACGACGACCCCTGCACACTAAGTCCGGGGAAACCCACACCTCTTCTGTTCATGAGGAAGAGCAGGAAGAGGATGGGGAGAAAAGTGACTCCTCTCGAACAAGGAAAAGGGAGGCGTCCAATGACGTCGAGGAGGTTTTACCTTCTCACGCCTTGAAATGCCATGCAGGCCCAAGGTGGCCTTGCTCGATGGCTTCTCAGACTCCTCCAAGGAGTCTGATGTTTTCGAAAGGGTTCCTCGAAGCAACCCCAGGGTCAAGCCCCTGGCTCAGAGGTACGTATCCGAAGATACTCCAGTATATCCACCTCGAGCCTAATTATTAATCGAATGGGTGCCTTTTATATTGCATCCTACCACGTGTCTTCCTCATCGATCAAAACTCCGAAGGGGACTCTCCACCAACCGATATTGCGAAAAGCGAGACTGTGTCCACACCACCCCTACTCCCATTGCCAATGAGGTTGCAAAGGTGTTGTCCCGAATGACCCCTCCTATTCTGAATACAGTGGGTGGGGGCGATGACATCATGGCCGAGGTGAATACCTCGGTCACCCAAAACCAGGAGGGAGCTTCCCTTCTAGGGAACAAAGAGGGGGAGCTCAGCGCACCATAGTTCTCCCCGAAGACTACCCCGGAGCCTCCCGAGCCCCAAAGTCATCCATTCCAGACTCTATGATGGGAGGGTAGAGGTTCCGCCGCAAGCGCCACCCGTGGCAGAACGGGCCAACAATGGGTGGCCGGCCGTGATGGAGGAAGCTTTGAATGGGTCCTCCCTTGCAGAAGAGCACCATACTCTCTTGAGTGTGGTTTTACACAACATTCAGTCCGTTGACAGTGGGATCATGGAGGCTTTTGGAGGCCTCTTGACGGACATCATGGTAAATAATATAATGCCCTTTGATAGAGATTGTAATTTTGTAGACATATATAATCCTTATATAGTAGCCCCGAGCCCTGGTTGAGTTTCAAAAAACTTGAGTGGGGGTCAAGATAGTAGGAAAAGTGCATCGTAGCCCCGGACACTATGACAGGATTGCAAAAAAAGGCTGGCGGAGGTTCGAAAAATCTAAAAACTCAGGAGTCTTATATGCGCGATTTCTGTGTGTAATCCTCGTCATCGGCAGTGCCCGCCAATGCCATGGAGCTGACCAAACTAAATCGGAAGCTTAAGAACTCCAGTGAAGAGCTCAACCACCTCAATAGACATTTTGACGAAGCTCAAGGTAAGTCTGAACCGGACTATTTAATACCATAGTTTTCCTCGTCAAGTGAGGTGTTCGGGTTGCTTGTTGCTAAGCGCCAGGTGCTTATTATGACTGCAATTGTCTCTGAGGAGGTTGAGAGCCTCAAGGCCGAGCTAAAAAAGGCGAGGCAAGAGGACGCAGAGCAGAAGAGCTCGACCAAACAAGAGGCTGTCGAACAGGCATCGGCGAAGGCGATCAGTGAGTAGCATGAGGTTAGAGTGGCCGAGGTGCAGTTGTAGCTCAAGGATGCCATCACTAAATGTGAGGCACATGATCAAAACAATAAAGAGGAGGCTTCCGAGCTAATTAAGCTCGGTCGCATCAGCATTTAAAGAATCACGGGCGGAGGTACAAGATGATTCTTTTGACCCGCGTTGGGTTTCTCGTGAAGAGAATGGGTTATTACAGCACAATGTGTGTAACTATTTCCCTCGGTTATGAAACCAAGGTTTATCGAACCAATAAGAATACCTATCCTCAACCGTCTTCGGTGGCTGCACACAAAAGAACAAATAACTTGCACCCAACGCCGGCAAGAGGATTGTCAATCCCCTTGATGTCATTATTTGCTAGCAAGTGAGTTGTGCATATGATTGTAGATAATTGTAAATTGCAAAATAAAATAAAAGCAAATGAACAATAGCAAGGTAATATGTGTAAGTGAATAGACCTGGAGGCCGTAGTGTTCTCTAGTGGCATCTCTCATAGAAATAGCATAAGGTGGGTAAACAAATTACTGTTGGGCAATTGATATAAAAGTGAATAGTTATGCGATGTTCGTGGCAATGATCATGTGTATATAGGCATCACGTCCATAAGAAAATAGTTTGACTCTTGCCTGCACCTATTACTATTACTCCACTCACCGACCACTATCCAACATGCATCTAGAGTATTAAGTAAAACAGAGTAATGCTTGGAGAACGATGACATGATGTAGACAAAGCAAACTCAATCAATATGAATAAACCCCATCGTTTTATCCTTACTAGAAGCAACAAAAATACATATCTTTTCCCCTACTTTGTCACTGGGAAATAAAAACTCGCCAGGTTGAACCTACCACAACGCACAACTCCCACCGAAGAAATATCAATCTAGCTGGCCAAACTATCTCAATAGATCGGAGAGCATTACGAAGCTATCACTAGTAGAAAATAGACCTTTCGTCTGCCTCATTAGTCGCGGTTGGATTTTGAACCGGCACTAATGTGATCATTAGTGCCGGTTCGTCACGGGGATCATTAGTTCTGGTTCGTTGCAGACCTTTAGTCCTGGTTCGTGTCATGAACCGGCACTAAACGTGTGGTGCCAGGCCGACGTCAGCCTGGGGCCCCACGGGCACCTTTAGTCCTGGTTGGTGGCTCCAACCGCGACTATAGGCTGACCTTTAGTTGTGGTTGGAGCCACCAACTAGGACTATAGGTCCCCCTATATTCAAACCCTTTGGCGCCAGCCCGAGCAGAGTTCTCTGTTCTTGCCCTTTCCTCTCTTCTCTGTTCTTCCTCTCTTCCTTGAGCTCATCCTCCATTTTTGCCAAAATTTGTCAAGATTTGGAGGCATCCCATCCTTCCAAGTGTTCACAAAGGTTAGTAACTTTGTCCTTTCATCTCTCATTGCTAGATTAGCTCTTGCAACGCTCTATAAGTATAGTAATTTGTGGGTTTTAGTTTGTATTGTTGGGGAACTTTGCATGGGAAACAAAAATTTTCCTTCACACACACAGATCTATCCATGGTGATGAGCATCTATGAGAGGGAGAGTGGATCTATGTACCCTTCTAGATCGCTAAGAGGGAAGCGTTAAGAAACGCGGTTGGTGTAGTCGAACGTCTTCGCGATCCAAATCGCTGTGCGTCCCGCGATCCAATCACGATCCGTCCCACGATCCAATCATGATCCGTCTCACGAACTTGATCACGATCCATCCCACGAACTTGATCACGATCCTTCCGATCTAGCGCCGAACGGACGACACCTCCGCGTTCAACACACGTACAGCTTGATGACGATCTCTGCCGTCTTGATCCAGCAAGAAGGAGCGGAGAGGTAGAAGAGTTCTACGGAAGCATGACGGCGCTCCGGCGATGGTGGTGGAGCAATTTCGGCAGGGCTTTGCCTAAGTACTGCAGAAATCCGATCTAGAGGAGAAACTATGCACTGGAGGAACGGGCAGCACGTGGCTGAAAATTCTGTGCAAAAACCCTAAAACCTCCAGTATATATAAGAGGAAGAGATGAGGAGGCTTGGCAGAAGGGCCAAGCCTCCAAGGAGTCGGCCGAACCAGGTGGAGGAGGTGGACTCCACCTCCAATCCTAGTAGGACTAGGATTCACCCTATTTTTGCCTTTTTCCACCTTTTCTCTTTGGGCCTTTTTTCTGAAACAGCATGGGACTTGTGTGGGAATTCCACCAGCCCACTAAGGGATGGTAAACCTCTCCCACAGCCCGTGGATCCTCTTGGGTCGGAATACCCCTCCCGATGGTCTCCCGATACACTACCGGCACTCCCGGTACACTACCGATGAGCCCGAAACTTTTCCGGTGACCAAAATAGGACTTCCTATATATCAATATTTACCTCCGGACCATTCCGGAGCTCCTCGTGACGTCCGGGATCTCAACCGGGACTCCGAACAACCTTCGGTCACCACCATACATAACTCTATACTACCAAAACGTCACCAAACCTTAAGTGTGCAGACCCTGCGGGTTTGAGAACTATGTAGACATGACCGAGACACCTCTACGGTCAATAACCAATAGCGGGACCTGGATGCCCATATTGGTTCCTACATATTCTACGAAGATCTTTATCGGTCGAACCTCTATGTCAAGGATTCAGTTAATCCTGTATGATGTTCCCTTTGTTCTTCGGTATGTTACTTGCCTGAGATTCGATCGTCGGTATCTCCATACCTAGTTCAACCTCGTTATTGACAAGTCTCTTTACTCGTTCTATAATACAAGATCCCGTGACTAACACTTAGACACATTGCTTGCAAGTCTCATTGTGATGTTTTATTACCGAGTGGGCCCTGAGATACCTCTCCGTCACACGGAGTAACAAATCCCAGTCTTGATCCGTGCCAACTCAACAGACACCCTCGGAGATACCTGTAGAGCACCTTTATAGTCACCCAGTTACGTTACGATGTTTGATACACGCAAGGCACTCTTCCGGTATCCGTGAGTTGCATGATCTCATGGTCATAGGAACATATACTTGACATGCAGAAAACAGTAGCAATAAACTGACACGATCATATGCTACGTTTGTAGTTTGGGTCTTGTCCATTGCATCATTCTGCTAATGATGTGATCCCGTTATCAAATGAATCACATGTCAATGGGTAGGAAATCTTGACCATCTTTGATCAACGAACTAGTTCACTAGAGGCATATTAGGGACAGAGTGTTGTCTATTAACCCACACATGTAATGTGTTTCCAATCAATACAATTATAGCATGGATAATAAACAATTATCATGAACAAGGAAATATAATAATAAACACTTTATTTATTGCCTCTACGACATATTTCCAACGGTATCCCACTTGCACTAGAGTCAATAATCTAGCTCACATCACTATGTGATTTACATTGTAATGAATCGAACACCCATGCAGTTCTGGTGTTGATCTTGTTTAGCCCTTGGAAGAGGTTTAGTCAATGGGTCTGCAACATTCAGATCCGTGTGCACTTTCCAAATATTTATGTCCTTCTCCTTGATGTAATCGCGGATGGAGTTGAAGCGTCGCTTTATGTGTCTGGTCCTCTTGTGAAACCTTGGTTCCTTGGCCAGACAATGGCCCCAGTGTTGTCATAGAACAGGTTCATTGGATTCAGTGCACTGGGCACTACTCCAAGATCTGTCATGAACTACTTCATTCAGACACCTTCCTTCGCCGCCTCCGAGGCTGCGATGTACTCCGCTTCACATGTAGAATCGGCTACCACGCTTTGCTTGGAACTGCACCAGCTTACCACTCCCCCGTTGAGAATAAATACATATCCGGTTTGTGACTTAGAGTCATCCAGATCAGTGTCAAAGCTTGAATCGACGTAACCCTTTACGACGAGCTCTTCATCACCTCCATAAACAAGAAACATTTCCTTAGTCCTTTTCAGGTACTTAAGGATATTCTTGACCGCTGCCCAGTGTTCCAGTCCAGGATCTAAAACCTTCCAGCCATACTTATGGCAAGGCTGACATCGGGTCTTGTGCACATCATTGCATACATGATAGAGCCTATGGCTGAAGCATAGGGGATGACACTCGTCTTTTCTCTATCTTCTGCAGTCACTGGGCATTGAGTCTTACTCAACTTCACACCTTGTAACACAGGCAAAAACCCCTTCTTGGACTGATCCATTTTGAACTTCTTCAAAACTTTATCAAGGTATGTGCTCTGTGAAAGTGCTATCAAGCGTTTCGATCTATCTCTATAGATCTTAAAGCCTAATATGAAAGCAGCTTCTCCTAGGTCTTTCATTGAAAAACTCCTGTTCAAATATTCCTTCACGCTTTCCAGCATTTCTATATTGTTTCCAATCAGCAATATGTCATACACATATAATACTAGAAACGCTATAGAGCTCCCACTTACTTTCTTGTAAATACAAGTTTCTCCATAAACTTGTATAAACTCAAATGCCTTGATCACCTCATCAAAGCACTTATTCCAACTCCGAGATGCTTGCACCAGTACATCAATGGATCGCTGGAGTTTGCAAACTTTGTCAGCATTCTCTGGATCGACAAAACCTTCGGGTTGCATCATATACAACTCTTCCTCAAGGAAACCGTTGAGGAACGCCGTTCTGACATCCATCTGCCAAATTTCATAGTCGAAATAAGCAGCTATTTCCAACATGATTCTGACAGACTTAAGCATCACTACGGGTGAAAAAGTCTCATCGTAGTCAACTCCTTGAACTTGTGAAAAATCCTTTGCCGCAAGTCGAGCTTTATAGACGGTGACATTACGGTCCGCGTCTGTCTTCTTCTTAAAAATCCATTTGTTCTGAATGGCCTTTCGCCCTTCAGGTAATACTTCCAAAGTCCATACTTTGTTTTCATACATGGATCCGATCTCGGATTTCATGGCCTCTAACCATTTCTCGGAATCCGGGCCCATCACTGCTCCTCCATAGCTCGTAGGTTCATTGTTGTCCAACAACATGACCTCTAAGACAGGGTTGCCGTACCACTCAGGAGTAGTACGCGCCCTTGTCGACCTACAGGTTCAATAGTAGCTTGAACCGAAGTTTCATGATCATCATCATTAACTTCTTCTTCTACCGTCGTAGATTCCACAGAAACATCTTTCTGTGCTGTGCTACTTTCTGGTTGAAGTAAAGGTTCAATAACCTCATCAAGCTCTATCTTCCTCCCACTCAATTCTTTCAAGAGAAACTCTTTCTCAAGAAATGTTCCGTTCTTAGCGACAAACACTTTGCCTTCGGATCTGAGATAGAAGGTATACCCGACTGTCTCTTTCGGATATCCTATGAAGACGCATTTTTCCGCTTTGGGTTCCAGCTTTTCAGGCTGAAGCATTTTGACATAAGCATCACATCTCCAAACTTTAAGAAAAGACAACTTTGGCCTCTTGCCAAACCACAGATCATTTGGCGTTGTCTCAATGGATTTCAATGGTGCCCTATTTAAAGTGAATGCAGCCGTCACTAATGCATAACCCCAAAACGATAGTGGCAAATCAGCAAGAGACATCATAGAACGCACAATATCTAATAAGGTTCGATTACGATGTTCGGACACACCATTATGCCATGGTGTTCTGAGCGGTGTCAACTGTGAAACAATTCCACACTGTCTTAAGTGACTGCGAAACTCATAACTCAGATATCCACCTCCTCGATCAGATCGCAGGAACTTAATCTTCTTGTTACGATGATTCTCAACTTCACTCTAAAATTGCTTGAACTTTTCAAACGTTTCAGACTTGTGTTTCATTAAGTAAATATACCCATATCTACTTAAGTCATCAATGAAGGTGAGAAAATAACGATATCCACCACGCGTTGTAACATTCATTGGACTGCACACATCAGTATGTATGATTTCCAATAAGTCACTCGCCCGTTCCATTTTTCCAGAGAACGGCGTTTTAGTCATCTTGCTCACGAGGCATGGTTCACATGTGTCAAGTGATTCAAGATCAAGTGACTCCAAAATTCCATCGGCATGGAGCTTCCTGATGCGTTTTACACCAATATGACCTAAACGGCAGTGCCACAAGAAAGTGGTACTATCATTATCAAGTCTACATCTTTTGGCATCAATGTTATGAACATGTGTGTCATCACTATCAAGATTCAATATGAATAAACCCCTAACATTGGGTGCATGACCATAAAAGATATTACTTATATAAATAGAACAACCTTTATTCTCTGATTTAAATGAGTAACCGTCTCGCAATAAACAAGATCCAAATATAATGTTCATGCTTAACGCAGGCACTAAATAACAATTATTCAGGTTCATTACTAATCCCGATGGTAATCGAAGAGAGAGCATGCTGACGGAGATCACATCAACCTTGGAACCATTTCCCATGCGCATCGTCACTTCGTCCTTTGCCAGCCTTCATTTATTCCGTAGTTCCTGTTTTGAGTTGCAAATGCGAGCAACCGAATCGGTATTAAATACCCAGACACTACTACGAGAGCTAGTAAGGTACACATCACTAACATTTAGATCATATATACCTTGTTTGTCGTTGGCCGCCTTCTTGTCAGCCAGGTACTTGGGGCAGTTCCGCTTCCAGTGACCAGTTCCCTTGCAATGAAAGCACTAAGTTTCTGGCTTAGGTCCATGCTTGGGCTTCTTTACAGGAGTAGCAACTGCTTTGCCATCCTTCTTGGTTTTACCCTTCTTGCCCTTGCCCTTGACCTTGCCATTTTTTTTGAAACTAGTGGTTTTATTGACCATCAACACTTGATGTTCTTTCTGGTTTTCAGACTCAGCGACTTTTAGCATCGCAAACAGCTCTGCAACTGACTTGTTCATCCCGTGCATGTTATAGTTCATCACAAAGCTCTTGTAACTAGGTGGCAGTGATTGAAGAACTCTGTCAATGATCGCCTCTGGCGGAAGGGCAATTCCCAACTCCACTAGACGAGTTGAATACCCAGACATTCTGAGTATATGTTCACTGATAGACCCGTTCTCCTCCATCTTGCAAGCATAGAACTTATCGGAGGTTTCATACCTCTCGATCCGGGCATTCTTTTGAAAGATAAACTTCAACTCCTGGAACATCTCATATGCTCTATGAAGTTCAAAACGTCTTTGAAGTCCCGGTTCTAAGCCATACAATATTGCACACTGAACTATTGAGTAATTTCCAGTACGTGCCTCCCAAGCGTTCTTAATGTCTTCGGAGGTCATGTCTTCTGGTTGGTCACCAAGCGGTGCATCAAGGACATATGATTTCTAGGAAGCCGTGAGGATAATCCTCAGATTACGGGCCCAGTCAACAAAGTTACTTCCATCATCTTTCAACGTATCTTTCTCTAGGAACACATTAAAATTCAGGGGTGCTACTACGCGAGCTATTGATCTACAACATAAATATGCAAAGTTTACTTAGACTATTGTTCAAGATAATGAGTTTAGTTAATCAAATTACTAAAGCTCCCACTCAAATTGACATCCCTCAGGTTATCTGAGTGTTACATGATCCAAATTCACCAACTTAAGTCCGATCATCACGTGCGTTGAGGTGGCTTCAATGGTGAACATCATTATGTTGATCATATCTACTATATGACTCATGTCCGACCTTTTGGTCTCTTGTGTTCCGAGGCCATGTCTGTACATGCTAGGCTCGTCAAGTTTAACCCGAGTGTTCCGCACGTGCAACAATGGCTTGCACCCGTTGTATGTGAACGTAGAGTCTATCACACCTGATCATCACGTGGTGTCTCAACACGACGAACTTTCGCAACGGTGCACACTCGGGGAGAACACAATTTATCTTGAAATTAAGTGAGGGATCACCTTATAATGCTACCGTCGTCCTAAGCAAAACAAGGTGCATAAAAGGATTAACATCACATGCAAATCATAAGTGACATGATATGGCCATGAACTTGTGCTTTTGATCTCCATCTAGAAAGCACCAGCATGATCTCCATCGTCACCGGCATGACACCATGATCTTCATCATCTTGATCTCCATCAACGTGTTGCCATCGGGGTTGTCGCGCCCAACATGCTTCAACTATGATTGCTACCGTTTAGTGATAAAGTAAAGCATTACGTAGCGCTTAATGATTGACACGCAGGTCATACAATAATTAAAGACAACCCTATGGCTCCTGCCGGTTGCCGTACTCATCAACATGCAAGTCGTGATAATCTATACATCACATGATCATCTCATACATGACATATATCACATCATGTAATTGGCCATATCACATCACAACATACCCTGCAAAAACAAGTTAGACGTCCTCTAATTGTTGTTGCATGTTTTACGTGGCTCCTATGGGTATCTAGCAAGAACAATTCTCATATATGCAAAAACCACAACGGTGATACACTAGTTTCTTTTAAACCTTCTCAAGGACCGCCTTTGTCGAATCCGATCCAACTAAAGTGAGAGAAATTGGCACCCGCAAGCCATCTATGCAAAAAGTTTCGGTCGAGGAAACCGGTATCTCGTAAGCGTACGAGTAATGTTGGTCCGGGCCGCTTCATCTCACAATACCGCCGAACCAAAATCAGACTAAGGGAGGAAGCAATCTAAGCATCAACACCCACAAACCTTTTGTGTTCTACTCGAGATCTCATCTACACATAGACCTAGCTCTGATACCACTGTTGGGGAACGTTGCATGGGAAACAAAATTTGTCCTATGCACACGCAGATATATCCATGGTGATGAGCATCTACGATAGGGAGAGTGGATCTACGTACCCTTGTAGATCGCTAAGCGGGAAGCGTTAAGAAACGAGGTTGGTGTAGACGAACGTCTTCGCGATCCAAATTGCCGTGCGTCCCGCGATCCAATCACGATCCGTCCCGCGATCCAATCATGATCTGTCCCGCGATCCAATCATGATTCGTCCCATGAACTTGATCATGATCCGTCCCACGACCTTGATCACGATCCTTTCGATCTAGCGCCGAACGGACGACACCTCCGCGTTCAGCACACATACAACTTGATGACGATCTCCACCGTCTTGATCCAGCAAGAAGGAGCGGATAGGTACAAGAGTTCTCCGGCAGCATGACGGCACACCTGCGATGGTGGTGGAGCAATTCCGGCAGGGCTTCGCCTAAGCACTATAGAAATCCAATCTAGAGGAGAAAATATGCACTGGAGGAACGGGCAGCACGTGGCTGAAAATTCTGTGCAAAAACCCTAAAACCTCTAGTATATATAAGAGGAAGAGAGGAGGAGGCTTGGCACAAGGGCCAAGCCTCCAAGGAGTCGGCTGAACCAGGTGGAGGAGGTGGACTCCACCTCCAATCCTAGTAGGACTAGGATTCACCCTATTTTTGCCTTTTTCCACTTTTTCTCTTTGGGCCTTTTTTCCCAAACCGCATGGGCCTTGTGTGGGACTTCCACCAGCCCACTAAGGGCTGGTAAACACTCTCCCACAGCCCATGGAGCCTCTTGGGTCGAAATACCCCTCCCGATGTTCTCCCGATACACTACCGGCACTCCCGGTACACTACCGATGAGCCCAAAACTTTACCGACGACCAAAATAGGACTTACTATATATCAATATTTACCTCCAGACCATTCCATAGCTCCTCGTGATGTCCGGTATCTCATCCAGGACTCCGAACAACCTTCGGTCACCACCATACATAACTCTATACTACCGAAACGTCACCAAACATTAAGTGTGCAGACCCTGCAGGTTCGAGAACTATGTAGACATGACCGAGACACCTCTACGGTCAATAACCAATAGCGGGACCTGGATGCCCATATTGGTTCCTACATATTCTATGAAGATCTTTATCGGTCGAACCTCTATATCAAGGATTCAGTTAATCCTGTATGATGTTCCCTTTGTTCTTCGGTTTGTTACTTGCCCGAGATTTGATCGTCGGTATCTCCATACCTAGTTCAACCTCATTAATGACAAGCCTCTTTACTCGTTCCATAATACAAGATCCCATGACTAACACTTAGACACATTGCTTCGAAGGCTCATTGTGATGTTGTATTACCGAGTGGGCCCTAAGATACCTCTCCGTCACACGGAGTAACAAATCCCAGTTTTGATCCATGCCAAATCAACAGACACCCTCGGAGATACCTGTAGAGCACCTTTATAGTCACCCAGTTACGTTGCGACATTTGATACACACAAGGCACTCTTCCGGTATCCGTGAGTTGCATGATCTCATGGTCATAGGAACATATACTTGACATGCAGAAAACAGTAGCAATAAACTGACACGATCATATGCTATGTTTGTAGTTTGGGTCTTGTCCATCGCATCATTCTCCTAATGATGTGATCCCGTTATCAAAAGACATCACATGTCAATGGCTAGGAAATCTTGACCATCTTTGATCAACGAGCTAGTTCACTAGAGGCATACTAGGGATAGAGTGTTGTCTATTAACCCACACATGTAATGTGTTTCCAATCAATACAATTATAGCATGGATAATAAACGATTATCTTGAACAAGGAAATATAAAAATAAACACTTTATTTATTTCCTCTAGGGCATATTTCCAACATGTATGTGGTAGTTTATTTGATTTATGCAATTTGAGCTCAAATTAACTTCTTACTTTTCATTTGTAGGTGTGGTTTACTTAGTACCTTCCCTTCGCCATCCTAACCACCGTCGGTCGCCCGCACCGTCCCGTTGCCGGCACCACCTTGGTGAGCTTCTTGTTCTTATCCTTTTTATAAAAAAACCATGTTTGGAAGATTTAGTTAGTTACTTGTATAGTTTTCTTACCTATATGGTTGTTTGTTATACATAGTGGCATGGTTTTGAAATCCGTCCCCGTTGGCCCTCGTCCGGTTTATGATGTGGATGTGGTATATACTCTATTTTATAACTCTTTGTTGCATTTCGTGTTTATGACAATTATGCCAATTAAGTTGACGTAGATATTTTTATCTAGGAGGTATGTGAACCGGAGATTCCAACCGACATAGATATTCTTGTCAAGAAGTTAAATTTAGTTGAAAAAGAAAACGAGTATTTGAAAGAAAAATTGAAAAGAGTTGAAGAAGAGAAGATGAAACTGGAGTTGTATGTTTCCGATGTCGTCGATGATCACAAGATCAAGATGGGTGCAATGCGCTTGAACATTAGAAAATTTAAAAGATATGCCATTGATAGTGAGGCTTGGTATCATTATGCTGTTTGATCAGTTGTTACCTTAGTTGCGATGTTGATCGCATTTGTTGTTGCATTTAAATGCTTTAGCTATTGAGTTTGTATGTTGTTTTATGAGAACAAGTGTGTACGAGCTTTATGTACGAACTTGTATTAATTTGGTCTTTTCGGTGTTGTGTAATGAAGATGAGCCAACAATGGATGTACGAGGACCGATGCTCTCCCCAGTTCATTAGTGGCATGCATACTTTTCTGGTTGTGACTGAGGCAAACAAGCGGCCAGATGGTTTTATGTATTGTCCATGTGCTGGCTGTAGGAATGATAGAAATTACTCTAACTCCAGAACCATTCACGTTCACCTATTTGAGTCCGATTTCATGTCCGACTATAACTATTGGACCAAGCACGGAGAAAGAGGGGTCCTAATGGAAGAGAATGAAGAAGAAGAGGATGATGACAACTATCCTGGCCATGGGTTCCATGAATACGATGGTACAACAATGGGGGAAGAAGCTGAGCCAACAATGCGGGAAGGAGCTGAAGAAGAGGCATCAGATGAGCCTGCTGATGATCTTGGTCGGGCCATTGCCGATGCAAAGACACGCAAGTGAAAAAAAGAAGCTAAAGTTGTAGTGCATGCTAGAGGATCACAAAAAAGGGTTGTACCAAAATTGCGAAGATGACAATAAAAAGCTGGGTACCACACTGGAATTGCTGCAATGGAAGGTAGAGAATGGTGTATATGACAAGGCATTTCAGAAGTTGCTGATAATGTTAAAGAAGAAGCTACCAAAGGACAACGAATTGCCAGAGAGTATGTATGAAGCAAAGAAGGATGTATGCCCTCTAGGATTAGAGGTCGAGAAGATACATGCATGCCCTCATGACTGCATCCTCTACTGTGGTGAGTACAAGGATTTGAATGCATGCTCGATATGCTGTGCATTGCGCTATAAGATCGGCCACGATGAACCTGGTGATGTTGAGGGCGAGCGCCCCAAGAAGAAGATTCCTGCCAAGGTGATGTGGTATGCTCCTATAATACCATGGTTGAAACATTTGTTCCAAAACAAAGAGCATGCCAAGTTGATGCGATGGCACAACGAAGACCGTAAGAAAGACGGGAAGTTGAGAGTGCCCACTGATGGGTCGCAGTGGAGAAAAATCGAGACAAAGTGGAAGGACTTTGCAAAGGATGCAAGGAACGTATGGTTTGGTTTAATTGCAGATGGAATTAATCCTTTTGGGGAGCAGAACAACAATCATAACACATGGCCTGTGACTCTATGTATCTATAACCTTTCTCCTTGGTTATGCATGAAGCGGAAGTTGATTATGATGCCAGTGCTCATACAAGGCCCCAAGCAACCCGACAACGACATTGATGTGTACCTAAGGCCATTGGTTGAAAAACTTTTACATTTGTGGAATGGAAAAGGTGTACCTACATGGGATGCGAAAGATCAGGAGGAATTTGACCTACATGCGTTGCTGTTTGTAACCATCAATGATTGGCCTGCTCTCAGTAACCTTCCAAGACAGACAAACAAGGGATACCATGCATGCACGCACTATTTAGATGATACCGACAGTATATATTTGGATAAATGTAAGAAGAATGTGTATCTGGGGCATCATCGATTTCTTTAGAGGAGGCATCCCGTAAGAAAGAAAGGCAAGCATTTCAAAGGTGAGGTAGATCACCGGAAGAAGCCTCGCCACCGTACAGGTGATGAAATACTTGATATGGTCAAGGATTTAAAAATAATCTTTGGCAAGGGTCCTGGTGCACAATCTGTTCCGAATGACGCTGACAAACGCGCACCCATGTGGAGGAAGAAATCTATATTTTGGGACATACCGTATTGGAAAGACCTCGCGGTCTGCTCTGCAATCGATGTGATGCACGTGACGAAGAATCTTTGCATGAACCTGCTAGGGTTCTTGGGCGTGTATGGGAAGACAAAAGATACGCCAGAGGCACGGGAGGACCAGCAATGTATGCACGAAAAAGACGGCATAGATCCAAAGCAGTTTTAGGGTCATGCCAGCTATGCTCTTACCAAAGAAGAGAAGAAAATCTTCTTCGAATGCCTGCTCAGTATGAAGGGAATAATAAATATGGCAGAGAAAAAGTTCCAGAACCTAATGTCTCATGACTGCCATATGATTATGACGCAACTGCTTCCGGTTGCATTAAGGGGGCTTCTACCGGAAAATGTTCGATTAGCCATTGTGAATCTATGTGCATTCCTGAATGCAATCTCTCAGAAGGTAACCGATCCAGAAATCCTACCAAGGTTAGAGAACGATTTGG
Organism: Hordeum marinum; assembly: GCA_022496015.1. NCBI lineage: Eukaryota > Viridiplantae > Streptophyta > Magnoliopsida > Poales > Poaceae > Hordeum > Hordeum marinum. The sequence continues at coordinate 476,948,744 of CM039678.1, forward strand.
TGCAATGTCTTGTTAGTTTTGAGTTGGTGTTCCCACCATCCTTCTTCAATATCGTGACGCATGTCCTAGTTCACCTAGTCGAGGAGATTGCCATTCTGGGTCCTGTATTTCTACAAAATATGTTCCCCTTTGAGAGGTTCATGGGAGTCTTAAAGAAATATGTTCATAATCGTGCTAGGCCAGAAGGAAGCATCTCCAAGGGCCATGAAACACAGGAGTTCATTGAGTTTTGTCTTAACTTTATTCCTGACATTAAGCCGATAGGTGTTCCTTAATCATGGCATGAGGGCAGACTGGGTGGAAAAGGCATGCTAGGAAAGAATTCACTAATATGCCGGGACAAATATTCTTTGGCGCAAGCACAGTACACAGTTCTACAAAGTTCCACCTTGGTGGCTCCATATATCGAGCAACACAAGAATATTCTACGCTCCAAACACCCGGAGAAGTCTAACGACTGGATTACACATGAACAAACGGTGACTTTTGCCGGTTGGTTGCAGACACGTCTCATGCATGACGACACTGTTGAAGATGACCTATACTTGCTGTCCAAGTTACCATCTTCGACAATATTGACTTTCTAAGGATACAAGATAAATGGGAATACATTTTACATGACCGCCCAAGATAAAAAGAGCGCCAACCAAAATAGTGGTGTCCACTTTGATGCAGCAAACAACAATGGGCCAAAGGACACATACTATTTTTACATAGACGAGATATGGGAACTTGACTATGGACTTGATTTGAAGGTCCCTTTGTTTAGGTGCAAATGGGTCAATCTGACAGGAGGCGGGGTAAAGGAAGACCCGCAGTAGGGAATGACAAAAGTGGATCTCAACAATCTTCGGTACGCAGACAAACCATTCGTCCTAGCCAATGATGTGGCGCAGGTTTTTTATGTGAAGGACATATCTACCAAGCCGAGGAAAAGAAAAGTTAAGGAAGCAAATACATCATGCGATGAGCCAAAGCGCCACATGGTTCTTTCAGGGAAAAGAAACATCATGGGAGTGGAGGACAAGACAGACATGTCGGAAGATTATGAAAATTTTCATGAAATTGCTCGCTTCACAATGAATGTTGACCCAAGCATCAAGTTAAATGATGAAGATTGCCCATGGTTACAACGCAAAGGGACACACGCGAAGAAAAAGTTTTACACCCAAAGATCCCACTCTGGGATGTGACCGACTTCTCTAGTTAGTTTCCGGACTTATATATCTAGAAAGTCCACTTCGAACAAACCGAAGGGAATCTTTGTAATAGTAGTGTACTTATGTGTTTTGTGCATTCAGTATGCACCGTTCGAAGGGAGGCCATCAATTTTCAACCCTTTCCGACTTCATTTTCTATTTTTCATGCATTTACTGATTTTTTTTGAGCTAAATGACCCTGAAATTGATAAGCACTACAAATGAACTCTGAAAAGGTAGAAAGTTGGCATAGTCTCATCATTTCACCCACATAGCATGTGCTAAAAAGTTGAGAGTGTTACGGCAAAAACTGGATGCACTTCGTGTACAAAATGGACAATCTCTTTCGAAGCATCAGAGTTTCAGACTAAAACTCGCCTGTTACAAAGGCATTTCAATTTTTTAACTTATTTCAACTCCAGACTTTTTGTGCGTTTAGTATGCACCATTTGAAGGGAGGCCATAAATTTTCAACCCTTTCCGACTTCATTTGCTATTTTTCATGCATTTACTGATTTTTTGAGCTAAATGACCCTGAAATTGATAAACACTTCAAATGAACTCTGAAAAGGTTGAAAGTTGGAATGGTATCATCATTTTACCCACATAACATGTGCTAAAAAGTTTAGAGGGTTACGGTTAAAACTGGATGCACTTCGTGTACAAAATGGACAATCTCTTTCGAAGTATCAGGGTTTCAGATGAAATCTCACATGTTACAAAGGCATTTCATTTTAAAATAACCTAAGAATTACCAAATTGGGTATAATGATAAAAAACGATAATATTAAATAGTAGAAAAAAGAATCACTAGAAAATCTATTTTTAAAGTAAAGTTATTCACAAACTAGTGATTCACACAAATTTTAAATAATTCAAATTTAAACTATTCGAATTTGAAAACTACTACCACTAACAGAAAGTTTATAATTTTTATGACCTAAGCAAAAAGATTCACTCATTAACTCTCAATAAAGCACAAAAAAATGAGAAACAAAAGGAAATAAATAAAGCAAAAACAAAAAAAATGAAAAATAAATAAAAAATAGGCCGCCTACTGGGCCGCCACGGCCTGCATACGACTAGAAACCCAAGTTGGGCCAGGATGCAGGCCCGCAAGGCCCAGTAGGCCCAACAAGGCCGCGCATGTTCAATAGGCCCACATAGGCTTGCTTAGAGAGGAGCTCGAGGGAGCTGCCGCAACGGGGCTTATAAACCAGTGCGGCTACCACTCGGTTGGCGAGGTGGGACTAAACTTCCACCGCAGTGCGCCGTGCCAGGAACACCCCTTTAGTCGCGGTTGGAGCCGCCAACCGCAACTAAAGGGTTTCGCTTCCCGCCGATTCGGCTGGTGAAATTCACCTTTAGTCACGGTTGGTGGCTTCAACCGCGACTAAAGAGGGGGTCTTTAGTCGCGGTTGAAGCCACCAACCGCGACTAAAGGTCCTCCTATATAAGCAGGAGTTGAATTTTTTTCATTTTCCCTCTACTTCTTCCTCTCTTCAACCAATAGAAATTGCCGCCACCGCCCCCGGCGCACCACACGCCTCGACGCCGTCACCGCCCCCAACGAGCTGCCCACGTCGTCGTCGCCCCTGATGCGCCGCCCACGCCGTCGCCACCCCTGACACGCTACCCCCCGTACGTTGCCACCCTCGTCGCACGCCGCCCCTCCTTGAGCTTGCGCTACATCATCGTCGTCGTTGCAGTCGCCGCGGTCGACGACTCGCCTCGCCTCGCCGCCCGTCGCCCCGCTATGAGCACCTGCCGCCATGGCCGCCCTCCCATCGATCGAGCCCGCACATACACACATGCATGAACACACAAACATACATTTTCTTATTTTCTATTTTTTTGTTTTTTTAGTTTTTATACTTTTAGTTATAGAAATGTTAGATGAATTAGATATATAAATTTTAGATGAATGTTTTTTTAGTTTTTTATACTTCTAGTTATAGAAATGTTAGACGAATTTTAGATATATAAATGTTAATTAGATGAATTTTGATTTTTTTATATAATGTTGTTTTTCTATAATTAGTGTTTCATATATATGTTTAATTAGTACATATACCTAATTAGATTTTTTTGCTTAATTGGAAGTATATAATGTCCCTAACCTATTAAAATGTTGCTTAGAAGTATATAATGTTGCTTGATTAGATTTTTTATTGAGAATGGAATATTATTAGGGTAGTTATAACCTAGGAATTTTAACATTTTGATCCAATATATGTGTAGAAAAAAGTTTATGAATTTTGACATTTGATCCAATGTATAGCAATTAGTATTTGCAAAAGTTGCATATTTTAATGTTGCATTTTTTCTATGTCATTGCTGGATATATGGAACAGGTTTGACTTTACGTCTGTTTCGGATCCTTGTGTGTCTTTCAATGAGGGAGAGTGTCCACCATATATATATATGTATAGAAGGATTGTGTGCCTCATCTGATGTTTCCGAGACGTCATGTTGTGTTATGAGCTTAGGTCCATCATGGCCAGGTCAGCCTACGCATCACTCCTGTCCATACCGGATTTCTAAAACCGATGAAGACATGACAATAAAAGATTGGAAAAAATGTATGGTCAATCTTAGAGAGCTAGTTGGAAGCAACATTGTGCGTAGGCCAAGAATTGGAGACAGGATGATCTCCATTCTCCATAATGGAGAGTCAGGGCCTATCTTGTTTTATGATATTGTACCTAAGAGAGGGTAGAGTAGGTCCTATGAGAGAGGACTAGGTCGTAGGTACAATGTGTTATTATGTGCTACAATGTGTTAGAGTTGATGATGATGATGATGAGTTGTGATTATGACCAGTGACCAATTTTTTATATGATGTCTCATTGACGAAAATGATGATTAAATAGTGTTGGTGGTAATGACTATGATGATTATTAGCTATAGTGTTGTTGGTGATGATATGATGCAAGAGTTTTTATATTAATATGATGATGATGTTGATCATGATTATCATGATGATTTGTTATATCATTGGGGGAAGGAAAGCATATTAGATTCATGTGGATGGATCAAAAGTGACCAAAAGTTGAATTAGTAGAATCTTCGTCATACTAATTCAACTTTTGATCACTTTTTATTCATTTGGATGAATAAAATCCATGTTTCTTCCTCACAATGATATAATAATTCATCATGAACATAATGATATAACAACCTCTTAATTGGTACTGTATCAAAATTTGTATAACGACGTATAACCATAATTAATTCATAAATCCCTAAAAAATTAAATGAAAAAATAAAAAAACTAAAAAAACTCAATACTTTTAGTCCCGGTTGGTGTTACCAATCGGGACTAAAGGTCCCCTAGCCCATGGCGCCGATGGATGCCATGTGGAGGGCCTTTGGTGTCGGGCCGTGTTGAACCGACACTAAAGGGGGTAGGCTTTAGTCCCCACTATTTAGTGCTGGTTCTAGAACCGACACTAAAGGCCCTTACGAACCACGACTATAGGTTGTTCTACACTAGTGTATAACGATCATGCAAATAAGAATCATAGTAATCATGTTTGACTCAAATACTTGTCATGAATAATCTGAACATAAACTCACAATTCAACGGATCCCAATAAACACACCATACAAAGGTATTACATCGGATAGATCAAGGTAAAGATGTGATGAACATTGTAATGAAGATCAAGAGAGAGAGATTGCCGTCTAGGCATGTACTACCTATACACCCGTACGTAGGTCTATGGTGAACTACTCACACATCATCATGAGGGCAACAAGGTTGATGAAGAGGCCCTCCGTGATTGATCCGCCATTCGGCAGGCTGCCAGAATGGAGCTCTAGATGGGATCCCATCAGAACAGAGACTTACGGTGGTGTAAAAAGTGTTTCGGGACCTCCCCAAGGGTTTTCGGGATATTAGAGAATTTATACGCCAGAGAGGGACGTTGGGAGAGCCACGAGGGCCCCACCACATATCAGGATGCCCCCAGGGTGAGCCCTGATGTGTGGTGGGGCCCTCATGTGCCTGTCGACCTCGTCCCGAGGCTTGCAGGTCTTCTTTTGGTCCAGAAAAAATCATGAAAATGTTTCGTGGCAATTAGACTTCGTTTGGTACTGAAAAACTGAAAAGTAAAAAAAACATGCAGAAAAAACGAACTGGCATTAGGCACTAGGTCAATAGGTTCGTGCTAAAAAATATTATAAATTGGTAAACAAAGGCCCAAAAAGTATCCTAGAATGATAATATATCACTATGGAACAATAAAAAATTATAGATACGTTGGAGACGTATCATAGGCCTAGTAGAAGGAGCTCCGTGAAGTCAAACTCATTGCGGAGGGTAAGCCGTACTTACTCCAATGTCACTTCAGCGGTAACAGGTTCATATTGCTAACACGATTGTGGCATTTTTCTGGTGCTTTTGCGGATCTCTTGAGAAGTGTGGCGGATGCGGCCAAGTACTCTGCAATCCGGGATGGGATATTGCGCAAAGGCTATTTTGGGCGCAATTTCAAGCTCCCCATCATCCTCTACCCCTCAACGACCAGATGAACCAGCTGATGGAGTTGCACTGGATGGCGGAGCCAATGATGAAGGACCTCTGCATCCGGTTGTGGCCTTTAGAGCCACTGCCGAGCAGCTACTTTCGCTTAGTGCAGACGCTATGCATCACCGTGCCTCGGATTGACTTCCTTATGCTCTCTGTGTGCATTGAGGGAGCTCGGATGGCCTTTGCAAAGACATGGTGTATTGGCCGAAGCTCAATCCAGCTGAGAAGACCGCCAGATCCCCGGTTGGAAAGGAGCATAGGCGCCCCAAGCAACACTTTTCGATTGTGATGGATGGTGCTTGAGCGATATAGGCCCTATGCCCAAAAACTAAAATATTTGAATGAATGTACTACCATGTATCTGATGACAATTGAACTTTTATGCTTTATAATGCAGTTGTTGTTTGCATCTATTGCAATTTTTTATATTTTGACTCATGTATGGTTGTTTTGACCTGAAAATTGTTAGTCATTGGCTTCAACTCCCTTGTAGATTCTACAAGGGGTATTTCAACCTCCTAACGGTAATCCTTAGCCGATGTCTCGGATCCCGTAAGCGGTAGTGCACAAGGGAAATGAGTCAATCAGACTATATTGCTTTAGTGCTTTCACTTAGCCATAGGAGCTTGAGTGCGGGGCTGGTGACTAGCCCCTGGGATGGAGTGGTGTTCGGTTATACCAAGGTTGACACCAGTATTAGTTTGTTTGTGCAAGGACAAACCATTTGTTTGACACGAAGCAACCTCCAACGATCCTTAGTTTCACATTGGTCATTAGGTCGCAGATCAGTCGTCACGTATTATGACAGTCACTTTTCGGCATTCTCCACTGAGGTACTTTACCATGCGAACTGAAAATACAATCGTAGTGGTTCTCCCTTTACACTCTTAGCCGAACATGCGAAACGTAAGAGGGCACACACAGGAGCTGGGCAACCCAACTATTGACCCAAGACATAATTCAAGACCGATGCATATAGTGCCATATCTGAGACATCGAGCAATTTTAAGATAAAAAGTAATGCCAGAATGATGCTTAGGGCGAGTCTTATAGTTAAGCCCCCGGTCTATGAGCCGGCTTCATCTAAGAAAAATGTACCCAACTAGTGTGCTTCGGTGAGAAAAAATGATGTGACGTAAATGAATGTAATGGGACCGTAAAGAATGGTCTTTATCTCCAAAGAACCAGTGACGTCTAACCGTAAAATTCGAGCAACTATTACAGGTACATTATTGGAAAATAAATGGTACAGAGGAAAGATTTATACATGGCTTTTATCAGTGGTTTGACATCCTTACGGTGCCCTGCTGCATGTCTGCACCTTTGCTCTTGAGGGGGGTGTACTCCTATAATGGAGGTAGTGATCGGCGGGCGGACCTTTGGTAAGGGGTCCTGAGAAGCCGCCGTGAGACATTAGCTTGATGCTGGGTAGGTCCTTGATGGAACTTGTTGTCGTCCGAGGATAGAAGACTAACGATAGGTCGGTTTAGCCCCCACAGCTACCCATGGAATTTTGAGTGCAAAGTTGTCACTACTAGGGAAAACCTTATAGACAGGATCATACTAGTAGTGCTGGAAAAATAAAACCGCTGCTGATAATTACCAGTAGCGCTGTGTTCCTGCAGCGCTACAACTGATGGCTTAGCAGTAGCGTTGGTCGCTAAGCAAGCGCTACTGATAAGGTGGCCCCGCCGACCCCGCCGACCCTATTTATAGTAACAACGCTGGGTGCAAGGAAGCGCTACTGCTAAGGCTACTGCCTGTAGCGCTTTATGACATGCAAGTGCTACTGCTAATGTGCCACACATAGTAGCAACGCTTTTTTGTAATCAACGCTACTGCTAGTTGCGGCTGCTGCCACCTTTTCACCCCCTCCCTCTCTCCCCCACTTTGCCCTCTCTCCCCTCCTTTCCGCTCTCCACTCTCCACCATTGTTTCGCTTCTTCTCTCTTCCTCCTACCTCTCTAATTCTCTCCTCATTAATGTCCCCCTCCACCATAACTCTCCTCCATAAATGGCCTCTCTCACATTATCTCTCTTTCTCCTACCTCTCTTCCCCCCCATTAATGTCCCGCCTCCAACATAACTCCCTCTCCATTAGTTATCTAGCTAGATTCACGTCTCCTCCCAAGAACTAGATCTAGCTAGCTATTTAGGCATCCACACATCTCGATCGGTCTCTCTCATCATCTAATTAACGGCGTGCTCTCTCGATCGGTATCGCTCTCCGGAGATATATAGGTGAGTAAAAAATTGTTCATTTCAAGAATGGGAATATCTGTGTGAATGCGAATATGTGTGTTTGGGATATATGGAGAGATTTGTGTGAGTGACATGCCCTCGAGTTGCTTATGTTTCGCCGAGATGTCGATTTATTTTCGTTTCGGTGAATTTCGAGCAAACTCAATATGTCCTATTTTTAGGCAAGGTCATGCCAAAATTTTATATGACGTTGAAGCATGTATGCATTATTTATTTTATAACCCTTTTGCTTGTTATACCGTGTAGTCGGTCATGAAGGTGAGTGGATGGAAGGTGTAGCGGTACATGCAATCCGTGGTGATGGACATGTACACAAATAATCAGACTAGGATTAGATGTCCGTGTGCAAGATGCAAGGAAGGAGTCCTTTTGGACCCTTTTGATCATGGCACTTTGAAGGCGCACCTGCTGAAGAATGGTTTCATGGATGGCTATACTCAGTGGATAAGTGAAGAAGCTGATGATGATAAGGACGCTCACATGGCAGGGAATAACGACATGGGGCTCGACAAAGAGATGACCGATCGACAGACGATGGCACCGGCGAAGAGTCTAGAAATGACAACATCGGAGAAGATTCCGGACACGGCTAAGAAGAGTTCGGACATGGCGGAGAAGGGGGCACGCTGCAGTCTTTGATGCTACTAAGTGCAGTCGTGCAGGACCCTCATGTTTGAGACCTCCTTTGCAAGAGTACGACTAGCGAGAGAGCTGCTTCTAGGAGGCCAAGCTGGCGCAACTTGAAGTAGACTCAAAGACTCTATTGTATGACGGTTGCGATCCCGAGGTGACCCGCTTGAGTTTCACGCTCGAACTTCTAAAGACGAAGACCAGAAACAAATGGATAGACAAAAGCCTCAATGAGCATTGGAAGTATCTACATAATAAAGTTCTTCCCGCGGGGAACCTATGTCCTACTAGTGTTGAGGAGGCCAAGAAAATCATTTTCCCTTTTGATTTGCCACACACTAGGTACCACGCATGCATCAACGATTGCAATATTTATCGGGGGGAGCACGCGGAAAAAACCAGCTTTCCAGTGTGCAATGCTTCTCGATACAAGAAGGCGGGAAAGAAAGCTCCTTAGAAAGTTGTATGGTACTTTCCAATCACTCCCCATCTACAGAGGTATTTCACAGATCCTAAGGAAGCAAAGCTCATGCGCTGGCACGCGGAGAGGAAGAAGCCTGACGATGGAGATGATCCGAAGCTGAGACACCTCGTAGATGGTAGCCAGTGGAGAGCATTCATTGCCTTATATGGATTTGCTGCAGAAGATCCAAGGAACATCATGCTTGGTGTGAGTACCGATGGCATGAATCCGTTTGGAAACCAGAACACCAACCACAACACATGGCCCTTGTTTGTATGGATGTACAACCTCCCCCCATGGATGTACATGAAGACAAAGTACGTACACATGAGCATGCTGATTCAAGGGCCAAAACAACCGGGAAATAGTATTAACCTCTCGATATGGGGCTTCTGCCAGAGGAGGTATACACGTTATGGAAAACACCGGCATGGACATGGGACGCCAGCAAAGGAGAGTATTTCCATATGAGAGCCGCACTGATGATGATGGTGCACGACTATCTTGGTTACGGGTACACCTCAGGTCAGGTGTGCCACGGATACTGCGGATGCACGAGGTGCATGGATGATACAATGTCTCAGCAGCTTACATCAATGAAAGATGGCGGGTCCGAGAAAATCGTGTACATGGGCCATCGTAGATGGCTCGAGAAGGATGACCCGTGGAGAAAGCGTGGAGATCTATTCAATGGGTTGGATGAGCTTCAAGTACCTCCACGTAAGAGGAGCGGCACAGAAATTGACAAGCTGTTGAGAAACTGGGAAAAATGCCCCGCGCTGGGAAAGCTCAAAAAGGTGCCGGAGACGCTGCTGAAGGTATGGAAAACGAGGTCTATTTTCTAGGACTTGGAGTACTGGCCCAATCACGACACGCCTCATTGCCTTGATCAAATGCATATCACGAAGAATGTCCTCAAGAACTTGCTTGGCAAACCGATGAACATGCCGGAGAAGACCAAGGATGGGCCGAAGGCAAGGAAAGACTTGGAAGATTTGAAGTCAGGAAAGATCTCCACCATAAAAAGTCAATGGAGGATACGGAGACAGAGACGGAGGAGGGGGAAAGGGGCAGAAAAGTCAACAAGAAGGAGGAGAATTATTGCCCCCCTTCTTGCTTCACCTTAAGTGCGAAGGAGATCGATCAATTCATCAAGTGCCTTATGGGAATCAAAGTCAGTTCCGGTTAGTGTGGGAAGATAAGCAGATTTCTAGACCCCAAGAAGAAAAGGTTCGGTGGGATGAAGTCTCATGATTGTCACGTGATGATGACGCAGATACTCCTGGTTGACACTAGAGGGATAATGGAGAAACACGTCCATGACACGCTTACTGGTCTCTGCAACTTCTTCAACATTATCTCCCAAAAGTCCATAAGTGTGAAGCAGCTCCGAAGGCTACATGAAGAGATCGTTGTCATACTATGTGAGATTGAGATGTACTTCCCGCCCACGTTCTTTGACGTCATGGTGCATCTGTGTGTCCACATTGTGGATGACATCATCGACTTCGGGCCGACATTCCTTCACAACATGATGCCGTTCGAGAGGATGAATGGGGTCATCGAAGGATTTATTCGTAACATGTCCCGTCCCGAAGGGAGCATCGTCTAGGGGTATCTGACGCATGAGTGTGTCTCCTTTTGCGAGAATTATATAGGCGTCGGAGACCCTGTTGTTTATTTGCCCGTCAAGAAGCACGATGGGAAGCTCGAAGGAGATGGTCATAACAACGGCCAGAGGGAATTGCACGTGGACTACTCGGATCGATGGAACGACTTTGAGATGGCTAACTTAGTAGTGCTACAACACCTAGATGTGGTAGATGATTATGTGGGATGGCACAAAGAAAGCATCACAAAGAAGTACCGTGATAAGGGGTGCTCAAGATGGACGACGAAGTTACTGTAGAGCACAATGCCACTTTCTTGCGTTGGTTCAAAGAGCAAGTTCTTGAAAATCCCCCGAAAGAGGGCAGATCGAAAGGATTGCTAATACACGCCTTAGTACATGGCCCCGCGCCCAAGCTCACGACCTATCAGTCCTAAGATATCAATGGGTAAATGTTCTACATGGAGGCCAAAGATGTGGATAGTGATTTCCAGAACTCCCGGGTCACAATTCAATGCGTGACCGGTGCCAACGGCAAAACCGAAAGATTCTACGGAAGGGTCAAAGAGATCTGGGAGCTTGACTATGCTGGAATGCACGATGCGACGATGTTTCGTGTCAGATGGGCCAAGGAAGTCGTAAGAGAAAACAAGTATTTCACCACCATGTCTATACCCAACACGAAGAGCACTCCCATGAACGTTAACGTCATTGCCAAAAATGAGCCATGGGTACACGCTAAGCACGTGACACAATGCTTCTTCATAACCGACCCGGCCAATCCCAGTCGTGTTGTCATGAGGAGATCAAAAAGGAGCATCATCGGAATGGATGGAGTCGCCAACAAGGAAGACTACAACCAATACGACAATCCAATGAGGGAAGATGACGATGACAATCAAGCATACGTGAAAACAAGAATAAATACTACATTACCTAAGAAAGATCGTAGTCCATGGCTCCGGAAAAGTCACAAGGAGGGGCTCAATTACTCGACAACGAACAAGAAAGGCAAGAAGCTCAATGTGAAACATTGTCAATGCAGCTGATCAAAAACCATCATTTATATATATGTATCTACTTTGTGTATGCACTTAAGTAACCGTTATCGGTCAACTGATATGTTACCACCACATGCATGGTTCCGGTGATAATATTCACGCACTGTGCGAGAGGGTGACGCCGTCGTTGGCAGAAAAACAAAAATAAAAAATAAAAACAAAAGGGAGAAAGCAATACAAAAGAAAAGAAAAGTAAACATAAAAGAAATGGAAAATAATAAAAGAAAAGGAAAAATAGTTAAAAAAATAAAATTGAAATATTTAGTAGTAGCGCTTGTTTAGGAACAAGCGCTATAGCTACCTTAGCTATAGCGCTGGTTCCTAAACCAGCGCTACTGCTAGTTGGGGTTAACCTCCCGCCGCTCCGGCTCAAAATTTCGCCAACTCTTTCCCCCCGCCCCTATCCACTCTCTCCACCCTCTCCTCTGTCGCAACCGCCCTCTCCCCTTCCCGCCCTCAACCTTGCCACTAGTCGCCGTCACCACCCTCTCCCCTGTCCGCCCTCGACCTTGCCGTCGGCCGCCCTCGAACTCACGTCATCGTTGCCCTCTCCACTCTCTCCCCCTCTCCTTTTTCGCCGCCGCCTGAGGCCTCCCTCTACCTCGCCTCCGCCCGCCCTCGAACTCACGCCGTCACCGCCTTCTCCACTCTCTCCCCCCTCTCCTCTGTCGCCGCCGTAGTAACATTCTAGCTCACATCTGCCCTGCCCTCCACTCTCTTTAGCTAAGGCAAAAAAAGGAAATTAGCTAGGGATTTTTTAGGAAATTTTCTTTGGAAAAAAACAGTAGCATTTAGTTTTCATTGATGTTCATTGTTGCTTGGTTTGCTAGGACAAAAAATTAACTAGGACAAAAAACTAGCTAGGGCAATTTTTTTTATGAAATTAGCTAGGGCAAAAAAATTAGCTAGGACAAAAAATTAGTTAGGACAAAAAACAGAATTGATTTTTATTGTTATATGATATATGTCATTGTTGTTCATTGTTGCTATATGTACATTTGCATATTCCACATTTTAGGAATGTAGTATGATATATGTTCATTGTTGTTCATTGTTTCTATATGATGTATGATATATGTCGTTGGAAATTTGCTAGAATGTCTGAGTGGCCTATGTTTTGCTAGAATGTTGATTCATTTCTGTTCCGGCAAATTGCAGGCGCTCCATATGTCCACTTTTTAGCAAAGGTCATGCCAAAAATTTCCGTGATTTTTGGCATGACTTGTGATAGAAACTAGGACATATGGAGTGTCCGGGATTTTCCGCACGGGGAATTAATCAACATTCGGACCAAATATATATAGGAGCCTTTTTTCTCTTCATTATATCTTTTATTTACAATTTTTGAATAGGAAACATGTCTAATGACGCCGAAGCCGGGGGTTTTGCTCGCCACGTAATAGACCCCCATGAGGCAGCAAATGCATATTTCGATTACCTGGACGAACACCAGATGGGGTTGCATGGTGGCGGCAGTGGCACCAACCCTGACACCGACACCGACACTAGCACCGGCACTGACACCACCCCCGAGACCAGCAACGATGCTGTGGTAGCCGGTAAAGCACCGAAGAAGAAGAGGTCACGAAAACCAAACGAGCTCGACATCGGACAAATTGTGGTCACGGAGATGCACCCCAAGAAGTTAGAGCCAACGGTGCCGGAGGAAGCACGCTCGTGCTGGGTCAGTCAACTAGGATGCATCCTTAGGGAAACTGCGAACATCAATGACGTTCTGTTGAAGAAGATACCACATATGGAGCACATGCTCCTAAAGAAGTTGCACAATAGGTTCCTGTTCCCTGGCCGGGATGAAAAACATTTAAATACCCGTGGGACTACATCGCCATGACAAAGATAAACGCCAAGGCGATGGTGACGTTCACCAACGACTTGTCTTCCTGGAAAGTTCAGGTAAAAAAAGCAATTGCAAACAATGAACCGTGGTCCAAGATTCATGCTGATAATCCGTCAATAACGTAAGAGGACTTTGAAAAATTCAAGGAGAATTGTGGTAAAGAAGAAGTCAAGGCAAGGTTGGAGAAAATGAATGTGCTCCAGGCCAGGAACACACCTCCCCACCGCCTCGGAAGCCGTGGTTATGAGGGGAAGAGGCACGTATGGGCCAAGGAGGACGCCGAATGTAAAAGTCACGGAATCCTAGACCCCTTGGCGGAGTTCACCGACCCGCTGGAGCATGACTGGATCAGGGCCCGGTACAAGTGGGACAAAGTCAACAAGAACTTTTACATGGACCCAAACACGAGGGAGTTCATGAGACTTCTGGTAATTGTTATATGAACACATTATAATATTAGCTTCCTATCAGTTCGTGTACAAGTTTTGTCACATTAGTAAACCATCCATGTCCCTTTTGCGGAAAGAGTAGAACCAAAAGGCAACTAAAAGCGACGAGTCATCACAGTCGTCGGCGAGGCCCAAGTGGGACACCCCATTCAACCGGGCCCTGAACATACTGAAAAAGGTCCCGCTGGACAAGCCGCTGTCCTATAGACGTGTGCATGGCATCGGAGATGGCGCCTCATGGAAGACGTGCTACAACGAGGGGCCAGAGGAAAGAAGGAAGAGACAGTCGGTCGTCACTCAGTAGACCATCGACGAGAAGATCGCGATTGCGGTCAAGAAGATCAAAGATGAGACCAAAGAAGAATTGCGCGGGGCCGTCAACGCAGCGGTCACTTATGCGGTGTCCAGCTTGATTCCTACAATTTTCGATTTCACGAAGAACTATCCAAATGATCGACCAGAGGACTTTCCCCTTCCCAGCTTTGTCGGGAGCAATTCGGTGAACACCACAGCACCGACACCTGCTCAAGCAACCACAAAAGGTCCCACTCCTGTTCATAGCAGCCCGACCTCCATCTCTTGCATGCTCGGCGGGCCTTCATCGCTGGCTGAGCTCGACGCCCTCACGGTAATTACGCGTCATACCCTTTTCACCAGCATGTCTATAGTCTTCCATTTCAGTTGCCTTTCGGATGTTTGACATCGCAGACATGTCTTCTTCGTAGGCTAATGATACCCTGTCCACCCTACGTACGGCATCAAGGGCCAGAAGGTGGCCGTGGGAAAGGCAACGATCGTCAAGCCGAAGGACCGCATGTTCCACAACCGAGAGATGCCCGATGGCGTCTTCAAGGTTAACGTGTCTAGTGTCCTAGCGGGCTTTGAGGATTTGCCTCCTCCAGTACCAGCCGATGACGACGAGACCCCCCAGAGGATGGGCACATGCAAGAGCTGGTTCTTGCCTTGGCCGAAGTCTCTTCTTCATCTCTTCTTCGTCTCGAGGCGCCCAGTATCACGCCAACACCACCTTATCAAGAAGGTATGAACACCACCCTACCTACCACATTACCAGCACCTGTCGTGGCGGGTGGTAGCGGGTGACGTGAGGGAGAGCCTCCATTAGTGCCAGATCATGTCGCGCCCGCTGCCGAAGAAGCAAATGTTGATGACATGGAGGATGATGATGATGACCCAGACAAGTATTTCAATACCGCCTGCGATGATGGAAGGTTGATGGCTCAGGACGACGATGACTTAGGCTATGAGTATGGAGATGATGACTTGATGCTGCCCGATTTGCCGGAACCGGAACATCCTAAGGCGGAATGCAAAAAGTCTCTCTTCAAGCAATCCTCGCAGGAGACGCCTCCATATGCCGCCTCTACCCAGCAATCCCCCGAGGCCCGTCCAATGTTTAGCCCGACGACACTTGGGGGGGTGTTTAGGGAAGGTATGTTGGGCTCAGTACCGCTGCGACCCAACAAGAAGGCAAGGAGGAGACCAGAAAAGAAATGCCCTAAAGGCGCCAGAGCTGCTTCAAGCATCCAGCCGCCTCTGAAGCCCCGGTTGGTAGACAGAGTACCTGTCGAAGGTAAGAATCGTTTCCATGTGGCCGGCGAGCCGATCCTACCCCCCAAAGCGCTAGATAACATACTAAACAATGATCTAACAAGACTCCATGAAGATGTGCTGGATAGAGAAAAAAGCCCTCTGATCGCGCAAAAACTAGGATACCCGCTTTACGCGGCTTAGATGTCGGGTGGGATGTTGTACGTGGACACCTGGCCTGCGAATCAGTTCATCCTGCGATTCTACTACATATACAACATGTTCCACATGACCAAGATGGATTTATAGTTCATCCACATGTATGCGATGTATCTCAACTACTTCATTAGGATCGAGAACATACGATATATCTGCGTCACGGACACGTTCTATATGCACGAGAGCTACTTGGCAGTTTGCAAAGAGCACCATGACTAGGCGAGAAAGTACCTCGGCATGTTCATGATCGCTAATAAGGACAAGGAAGCGATTCTCCTGCCTTGTCATCCCATGTAAGTCATCCGCGCATATCCTTTCGTAAGTTTCATTAATCATTCCTTTGCAAGCATGGAGGCTAATTAGAGGTGTGTACTTCATTTGCGGAGTGAGGGCGGCGCCGTGCTCATCGTTCTATACCCGGAGTACTCCCATGCTATATACTTGGACTCATTGAAGAACATCAAAAAAAGGATTACACGCACGTAAAGAGAGTTCTCAATAGTGCCCTGTTTACCTTCAGCATGTCTGGTGGATATATAAAGGTGAAAAGAAACAGGAAGGACGGGCTGGTTACCGCCATAAGACTGACTTCTGCTGCATCCAGCAACCGCACACCAGTCAGGCTGATGGATTCTACCTCATGCATCACCTGCTAGTGTACAGAAGGGATAATCAATGCCTTTGCATGTCACCTAGTACCGAAGATGCCGAGATTGTCATCTGGGTCACAAGCATAGGACAAACACCGGATCATCGACTCCGAGCTGAGTTTTATCATGTACAGTGTGAACTTGCCCAAGTGATGATGAAGCAGGTCCTCGAACCAACAGGGATGTTCTACCATGGGCCAACAATGATGCGGGATGACGTCCGAGCACTGCTATTCGCTCAACGTCAGGACCTTAAGCCTTTCACGAAGCTCGGGTGCTTCATCCCTGACTATGAAGATTGGACCGCCAACATGCAGGACCGATCACTCTTGCTAGTTCATTAGTTTGGGTATATATGAGGAACTTCGTCACTTATGTTTACTATAAGTTGCCTGTATTTTGCTAATTATGCCTCTTTATTTTCTTAAGTACATTATGTTGCATATTATCGTTCAATTGACCAACTGTCGATGTAGGTACATAGATCAGAGATGGCGAAGGACTGGCACGTCATGTTCGTTGGGAGGGTTCCAGGAGTCTACGACAACTGGCCACACGCTCAGGACCAGGTGTACAGGTACCCAACTGCTAGCCACAGAGGGTTTGACAGCAGAGCCGAAGCGGAAAGTAGTTACTTGAGGTGGACACTCCAGCATGAGCGAGGGCGGGACCGCCGGTGCCTCAAGTACTACATAGTCGCGCTCTTTCTCATGCTGATCGCTCTTC
This sequence comes from Hordeum marinum, assembly GCA_022496015.1. NCBI lineage: Eukaryota > Viridiplantae > Streptophyta > Magnoliopsida > Poales > Poaceae > Hordeum > Hordeum marinum. The sequence continues at coordinate 476,965,952 of CM039678.1, forward strand.
TCCTCTACATCATGGTTTAGATAGAGATGATGAAAACTTGTGTTTGTGCCATGACCATGCATTTACACTTATTCGAGACATGACATGATCACTCATGTGTATCACTATTTTCGAGATGTGATGATATTTGTGTTGAATGATGATGATGGTATGATGAGAGTAGTGTATGTGTATGATATGATGATAATAGTGTATCTTTAGTATGATCTGATGAAACTACTGTATAGATCCCGTATAAATACATCACAAATACATAGAGGGTGTAAATCTGTGAAAGCAGGAATACTAGCAGTAGCGCTGGAAATCATCTAATAATAGCGCTGGTTTATCAGCAGCGCTTCGTTTGCGCAAGCGCTATAGATAGTTAGCAGTAGCGCTGGCCTGGCAAGCGCTACTGTTAACAACACATAGTAGTAGCGCTTGCGAGGCCAGCGCTACTGCTAAAACTTAGCTATAGCACGATAGCAGTATAGCTGGACCCAGCGCTACTAATATGCGTATTTTGAGCGCTACTACTAGGGTTTTCCCTAGTAGTGTGTGCATTCGAGGCACCTACCTTACAGGTGGCTGAGCCTAGCCGTGAGGCCTCATTCCTATTTAAGTTGGGCGTGGGAGCAATCTAGGAGTTGAAACAGATATCGGGCTCGCTTGCTTGCCTTCCGTGTCTTAATCGTGGACTTGGAGTTTTGTGTCTCCTTGTCGACCTGTAGTTCGTCGACCAGGGCTGTTGTATGTTCTTTAGTCCGGAGTGAGCGCTCGGTTTTGCCGTTGATAGTGATGACGCCTTTAGCTATAGGCAGCTTGAGCTTTACATATGCGTAATGATGAACGTTGTTGAAGCGAGCGAATGATGTTCGGCTGAGGAGGGTGTAGTAGCCGCTGCGGAAAAGGATGATGTCAAAGATCAAGTCTTCACTGCATATGTTGTCTATCTAACCAAACAATACCTCCAAAGTCATGGTGCCCGAGTAGTGGGTTTTGACGTCTGGAATCACCCGTTTAAAGGTGGTATTGCTTGCTTTAATCCTTAACGGACCAATGCCCAGCTTCTTTACTATATCTTCATAGATCATACTGAGGCTACTGCCCCCGTCCATGAGGACTCTAGTTAAGTGGAGTTCCTATAATGGTATCATGGCTCTCGGTTGGTGAGGCGAAAAAGGTGGCAATTTCAAATTCCTCCCGCCGGTTTGGAGGGCTGCCCTTCCCACGGCTGTCATGTCATGGAGTTGGCCGTCAGCAACTGCGTTGATGCTACAGCGCCAGTGCTGGTGCCCGATGCCGCCCTCCTGCCTGGCGGTAGCCCACCCCTCGTTGTGCACATCGCACATCCCCTTTAGGTGGGGTGATGTGGAGGATGACCCCGACGATGGCGGTTGGATCGAGTTGCGGGTCAGCCTCACGCACCCTACTTCGGTGTTTTCCTCACTGCCGCCCGACCTGCTCGTCGTCGCCATGACCTCTTGCTTCTTGCACATATTGTTTGCAAGAGTGAATCTTGAACATGAAATCATTCCATTCATATACATTTCATGCATATTGCCAAGATATATATGACGTATCATGTTCTTGCTACTATGTGTGTGTTCATGCATTCAAAAGAAACTATCATTAAAATGGATTGCACACATCTAGGGGAGCCTGTATTAGTCATGTATCCTTCAAAGTCTTCACATATATCTGCATATCTTAAATTGAAGCTTTGATTGTATGTTGTCATCAATTACCAAAAAGGGGGAGATTGAAAGCACAATATGCTTCCTTGGTTGTTTTGATAATTCATGACAACATACAATGTCTCTTGGACTAATACTTTTATCTAGTGTATTTCAGATAGAGTCCACAGACAAGTTTGGCTAAGGAGTATGAAGAGTATCCCGAAGAATAAGAAGAAGGAGAACGAATAGCATTGGCAAAGCTTCAAGCAAGAGGACTCTACATTTTACTTTGTGAGAAATCACTTTGAGTCCATAGGAAAGCCAATACTATTAAAAGGGGGTAAGATACTGTTGGTGAACAAAATGCTCCACATGCACAAGTGATAGTCACCAAAAACACCCACAAACTCTTCCACAAAAGTCTGTCCAAGCCTATCATGAAATTGGTGCAACCAACAATTCCCACTCGGTCCCACCAATTTCCTACCTCAGACATAACCCTGCCAAACCCTAGATCATCGGTGCAATCGATTCTGCTTCGGTGCCACCGAGTTCATCATGCCAACTTTTTGGTACCTCCATTCACAATATCGAAAATTCCGACTTTTTGGATCGACGTCACCGAGTTCTGGATTCTGACTATTGGACACCTTATCGGTACCATTGAGATCTTTGTATTGGTCTCACCAAGATTCAAAAGTTGCTACCTTTGGAGCAACTCGGTACCACCAAGATTCACACATCAGTGTCACCGAGTTGGTCACTTTAGGTGTAACAGTTGGATTTTTGGAGATGCCTATATATACCCCTCGACCACCACTCACTCTTAAGAGAAGCACTCAGAACAGATCCCCACTTATCCCATCACATTTTCTGACAGAGAGCGACCTACTGACGTGTTGATATCAAGCCATTCCACTCCAACCGTATGAATCTTGATCTCTAGCCTCCCCAAGTTGCATTCCACCCAATCAATCTCTTCCACCAAAGCCGAATCCGTGAGAGAATGAGAGTGTTGAGGAGTTTGTCATCTTGAAGCACAAGAGTAAGGAGTTCATTGACATTATCGATCCTATTACCTTTTGGAGGGTGGTGCCTCCTAGATTGGTTACGTGTCTCTTGGGAGCCTCCTACTTCATGTTGTGGACTGAACCAAGAGGTTTGTGAGGGAAAGGAGATCGCCTACTTCGTGAAGATCTACCCCGAGTTAGGCTAGTCCTCCGTGCACGCATGCTATCATGGTATAGACAAGGTTGCTTCTTCGTGGAACCCTCTGTGGGTAGAGCCCTTTGTGGACTCTCGCGGCCATTACCCTCCATGGGTTGAAGTCTCCATAAACATGGATGTACGATAGCACCACTTAGCGGAACCACGGGAACAATCTTTGTGTCCCTCATGCGTTTGATCTCCCTATCTCAACTCCTTACTTCCATGTTCAGTGTCTTTACTTCCCGCTGCTATACTTGATGACTTGCATGTGTAGCGTGTGCTAGACTTTCCATAATTGCTAAAATATGCCTACCCTTAACTATGAATAATGTGTAGATTTTACTTTGCGCTAGTAGTCTATTCACCCCCCTCTAGACATACTCTTCTAGTGATCGCACACCCTGCCACGTGGCCTGCTTGGGGTGCCTATGCCAGATGGGTTGGGTGCGCTTTGGGCAGCCCGTGATGCGGTGGCTAGGGCAAATCAGGCATGCTGGCTCGGTCAGGATGATCCCAAGCGATGGATGTGGATCCGATGAGGCACCTGCGACCTGTGTAGTGCCTCCCCAGCGACTTGCACGGAAGTATACAGGCTCGGTTCCTATGCCCGCATCGTCCGCTCCCTCGCGCCGCCCCCTCCCTTGCACTGATCGTACCTACAGTCCCTCATGGCACAAGACGCCGACGATGGTGCCCCGTGGTCGAAGCGCACCCACCCCACCTCCAGCTCGTCCTCTCGGCCCTCCCCGCCTCCGGTCATCTCCAACCATGCTGGTTCCGTCCCCGCTCCCCGCCCGACGCCGCCTCGGGCATCTGCGCCTGTGGGCGACCATGGTCCTCCTTTGCCCACCTCCTCATCTGCGCCCCCACCCCCCTACCACCTCCCTCGTCACTCCCTCTCCCCCCTTGGCCAAGGATCGCTTGTGGCATGATGGTGGCCGGGCCAGAAGTGGCTCCTGGCTTGGGAGGGACCAGCGCCCGGGTGATCGGGACCCCCTTGCTCCCATTCCCCCCTCCGCGTGACCCGACCTGGGATCCCCGTTCGCCCCTTCCGGGGTCGCCGGGTGACCTCTGCTTGCAGCGGGAGGCTGATCTTGACTGGGAGGCAGTGGTGAGGCGTGATCTTAAGGGAAAACACATTACAGATCCCGTGCATGCGCCGGGTGCCTCACACCGAGATGCTCCACGCAAGGCCCCTCTGGTGCGTCATGGTCTCGCTGACCGCCCCTAGCCCGACGAGTATGCTCCCCGGCATGATGGATTTGACGAGCGTCACAAGCATCGCCCTCCCTGGTTCTTGCCGCCTTGTTGGGATCAAGAGGCATCGGCCCCGCCTGCCCTAGAAAAGAAAAAGAAGAGAGCCAAGAAGTGGAATACCGGCATCATGGTTGCGCTCCCTGCCACGACCGTGGGCGAGGTCCACGTGAACCGCACTAAGGCAGATTGTGAGGAGGCTCCCTTGCACGTCCCTCCAAAGTCTAGGACGGATGGTCCTGCCCGGGCCCGAGAGTCCCAGCTGTGCTTCAACTTCATTGTCGCATGGCACTTCTGGTCCGAGTGCTTTGCGCCCCTACATTGCCCCCTCACCCCGGAGTACGTGGGCTATGCGGTAGTTGGTTGCTTCTACTACGTCAACATGCCGCTTCCTCCTCCGGCCTCCACTCCTCATCTTGAAACAGCCACGATGGTGTCGGGGCAGGTCCAACCTCCGTTGGTGGCAGTGACTGCCGAGATCATTGCTGAGTAGCTCTGGGACTTCTTTGGGCCAGTCCAGGACAACTCCTTCTCCTGGGTGCTTAGGCATGTCTCGTCGTCCATGTACTCGGTCCCTGCTTTCCCTTTCGAGGAAATTCTTTGGCTTTGTACCTGCTTTGATGAGAGCCCTTTCTAGCTTCACAAGTTCCTGGTAACTGTTTGGGCTGACTCCTAGGTTCCAGCCCCGAAGTTCTCCTTATCCCGTGTCTGGTTTGCGATCTCTGGTGTGCCGGTCGAGGCCAAACTGGATCATATTTTCAAGATGGCCTCGGAGCCTGTGGGTAAAATGGTTGTTGTAGACGTGGGATCCCTTGAGGGGGAGGGCCCTGCCTGTATCTAGCTCCTTTGTATGGACCCGTCTCATATTGATGGGCTGACTCTTCCCTTCTAGTTCGACACTACAGGGCTGAGGTTGCGCTTCGAGCTGGAGCCGGAGGATCTAGACTCTGTCCCTGAGGAGTCCCGTCTTGGTCCCCCCTCGCCGGCGTTCCCAGCAAGGTTGTCAGAATCGTGATTTTGAATCGGACCAAAGCCCTGATGATAGGATCGCAAATCGTAGAATCTTCACTATCAGGATCGTAGAAACGTAGATTCTATGAACTAAAATCATAGAATCAGATGGGCTAGTTTGGATCGTAAAGTCGTAGAATTGTATAATAGAATTGCAATTCTGACAACCTTGGTTCCCAGGACCCGCCACCGGGGAGGGGGTGACTCCTCCTCATCTGAGGGGTCTTCAGACAGAGCAGGCAGGTAGGTCTCGTCGGCTCGCGTGACGGCTGTCGGAGGTCCTTGCGTTGGAACGCTCTCAGGGGGCCCTGCTCGTGCTTGTCCCGGGTCTTTCCTAGTCCGCAGAGGTCCGGACTGCCCTTCTTGCTTCTTCTCCCCCGGCCCTGCCATTGGATTCTCAATGTGGCCTGGACCTGATGACCGTGGATGATGAGGACTCTCTGAGTGTGGGGTTGGATGGACATGTTATGTCATCCCGTCGCTTACCGAGGGTGGTGTGCTACACTCGTTTCCTAGGGACACCTCCACCTTCCCCTCTCAGGTCCCTGGCCTTGCTGCCAGTTTCCCACTGGATCCTTGTATGGGGTTGCCCATGGCCCACCCCACCTCCCCCGTAGGTGACCCCAGACACCCCTCGGTGTTGTTCGCTTCGCCTTTTTTGCCTGTTGCCGCTCGCCAAAGTGCAAGGCTGGACCACGCCAGAGTTGCCTCAGGCGGGAGGGGGCCAATGATCCAAGATAAGGCTTCCATCAGAGCCGCTGCACATAACCTTGAGTCAGGTACGTCCTCTCCCCAACCTCTGGATTTCAAGTCTATTTCTTGTTTTTCTATGTTGGGGTCGATCACTCTCGATCTCTTAGCCGACATTGCCTCGGACTACGACATTGTATTCCAAGGTGATCACAGGCCACGTCTGGACCAGATTGCGGTGATTTATGCAAAGGAGCAGTTTGATGGTTCTCTGGCTGCTGCTCAAGCATGAGACGAACTGGCTCGCCAGCAGGTCGTGGCCACTGTAGACTCTGGGCATAGAGAGACCGGAGTCGAGGGTGCGCCATGCCCTTGTTGCGTGGATGGTGCCTGCATGTCAGCGTCCTCTCGTGTGAGGACGTTGCGTGGTCCCCCTCCTACGCGCCTTGACCCCATTGATCCCCAGATGCCGACGTGGTGTGTTAGCGCCAGCTACATACCTCGGCGTCCTGCCATCGATGCCACCCCCAAGATAGCAGAGCGTCGTGACAGGTCCCCTAATATGTCATCCAGACCCTCAACTGGTGGGATGGCTCATTTGGCCCTGCTTAAAGGGGTCTCCAGGCAGCCCATCCCCCACGAAGCTCCTTTGCCGGAAGATCTGGGGGTTCGGCCATTTGGGTCAGCGCCGCCAACTGTCCGACTACTTGTGAGAGAAAGATATTGACATCATGGGGTTACAAGAGACAATCCGCCAAGACTTTTCCATGGCTGAGTTTCAGAGCCTCACTTGGAGGCCCTTTTCTTGGCAATGGTTTCTAACTTCAGGGCACTCGGGCAGTATTCTCCTCCGAGTCAGCGAGGACTCATTCCAAGAGGGGAATTCTTCGTCAATATCTTCCTGACAAACCGACGATTAAAACTCAATTGGGAGGTGATCATCGTCTACGGTCCGGCTGATCATGGTCAATCAAGGGCTTTTCTTGCGGAGCTGCATGGGAAGGTGGAACGTTGCCATACTCCTATGGTGGTAGTTGGGGACTTTAACTTTATTCGGCAGCAGACTGGCAAGAGCTCACCTGACATTGACTTCTCGCGAATGCGGTTGTTTAATGACTGCATTGCCAAGAAGGCGCTCCGAGAGATCACCCTCATAGGGGCTAGGTTTACTTGGACTAATAAGCACCTTGACCCTATCCAAAGCGTGCTTGATTGCATCCTGGTCTCATTACAGTGGGAACTCTTGTTCCCACTTTGCTCCTTAAAGGCGGTGACCTGAATTGACTCTAACCACTCCCCCTGCTTTTTTCCTCAGGGGAGGACTCTCCTTCGAGGGCCTCACGCTTCCACTTCGAACCCTCTTAGCTTCTACAATCGGGATTCGTTGAGGAGGTCCATCTTAGGTGGGAGGAGGCCAAGTCCTCTCCTCCGAGGGCGTTCTGTGCTATTAAAATATGACACCACTATGCCAAGGTGTCTAGGCAGTTCATATGGGGCTGTTGCGCCATCTTGGGAGCTGACCTTAGAGCCCATAAATGGGTTTTGCTGGATTAGATTCAGGCTTTGGTTGTGTTAGAGGATAGCACAGGGCTATGGGTTGACGAGTGGTTGCAACGATACTCCCTTGAAGCATCGTTGATGTATATTAACAAAGGGAAAGAGCTCTTTTGGTAACGTTGAGGGGAGCAGAAATGGCTGCTCGAAGGCGATGCCAATAGAGCATACTTCTAGGCCATCGCTAATAACTGTCGTCGTAAATGCTCCATCCCTTTTACTTGGAAGGATGAGGAGCTCCTTGAGCACCCGAAAGAGATTCGGTCGCACATCTATGACTTATATAGAGTTGTCTTCATGGTGACGTCAAGAGGCGGGACCTCCCTATCCCCTAACTTTTGACCTTCGGAGGAGCGCGTCTCGGATGACGAGAATGCAGGCTTGACTCTTCCCTTCTCACATGAGGAGGTCCTTGGGGCGATTAAGTCCATGAAATCGAGTTTGGCTCCGGTTCTGGATGGCCTCCCGGTTTCCTTCTTCCAGCACTTCTGGGCCATCCTTCGCCCCGTGATCATGGACATGTTCCATGAATTCTACATACAAACCCTTGACTTGGCCTGGTTTAATTCTGGAGTCATCTCTTTGATCCCGAAAGTAGAGGGGGCGACAGATATTCGCCATTTTAGGTCCATCATGGTAATTAACGTGCTTGAGCGGATCTTTGCCAAGGACTCTGCCACTCTTCTTTCCCCTGTCGCGGCACGCATCTCCCACCCCCTTGAGTACGCCTTCCTCCAGGGTCACCCACCTCCAGTATGCAAACGATACCATGATTATGGTCGAGGCTACTAATTTGGATCTCGTTAACCTAAAGTTTTTGATCTTATGATTCAAAGACATGTCAGGGCTTAAGATTAACTTTGACAAGAGTGAGGTGATCATTCTTGGCTATTCGAAGGACGAACAACAACGGATTGCGTACAACCTGAATTGCAGGATGTCCATGTTCCTTACTGACTATTTGGGAATGCCACTCTCGGATGCTCAGGTTCTATCGAGTGCATTCGACCCCCTTAAGGGGAAGGTTGTGGCTCACTCGGAACCATGGTGTGGGCGTTTTACCTCCAAGGGTAGTAAGACTTTCCTTACATACTCGCCACTCGTCTTTCCCCTGTTGCGGCTCGCCTGTTCGCCATCCGCGGGAACCCATCGCTCTTGGTCTCTGAGGCGGTCCAGGATAGGCAGTGGCACGTCCAGTTCCGCCGCTTGCTCGGCCCTCCAGACATGGTGGAATGTTCCAATCTTTTGGCCTCCTTACCACAAGGACTAGACCCTACCCCTGACCTTACACGTTGGCTTCCCTTTCCCTCGAGATATTTTAGTATCACCTCGGGTATAGGGTGTTGTGCCAAAGATTGCCCCTTTCATGGACATCACCTCTTTGGAAGGCCCCACTCCCCCTTAAAATTAATATTTTTGTTTGGCAACTTCTGCAGGACTGCCTCCCCTTGGGGAGTGAGGACCTTAAGAGGCACGTCCGAGCAATGGACTTTGCCCCTTATGTGGGGATCCAAAGGATGGGACCCACATTCTATTATCATACACGACCGCTAGGTCACTATGGAGCTTCATTCGGGAGGCCTTAGGGCCTGAGTGGGAAGCCAAGGACCTTCCCAGCTTCCTGCAAGGCCGAGCCTATCGGGCTTGTGGGTAACGACACCTCTTTTGGTTGACTATCGCTGCTATGTACTACTCGCTCTGGACTATGCCCAATAAGATGGTCATCGAGTGGGGCTTCTTAAGGCACGCCTCTGACTCCTTCAAATTTCTTTCCATTCTACAACACTGGCACCCGTTGGCTAGGCAGCAGGATCAGGAGCACATTGGACGGATGTTGGACGCCCTTCAGGTGATGGCTAGTCGTCTCGCTTCAGCACCCCCTGGAGGAGTAGTCTTTCCTTGGCCACTTGGTGGTCTCCTTTTTCAGCTTCTTTTTCTTATCTTTTTGGGTTGTCTTATGCTGTGGCCTGCTACCTCTTGAGCATGCATTGGTTTTTCCTTGAAGCGGAAAGGGTGATGCAGCGAACTAGATAAGTATTTCCCTCAGTTGTTTAGAACCAATGTATCAATCCAGTAGGAGGAACAAGCAAGTCACCAAAGGATGCACCTACACAAATAATCAAACTCCTGCACCCAACGTTATAAAGGGGTTGTCAATCCCTTCACGGTCATTTGCAAGGATTAGATCCGATAGAGATAGATGTAAACAAGTGCAGAAAGTTAAAGATAAATAAATTGTAGCAAGTATAAATATGAAAATATATGATGGAAAATAGACCCGGGGGCCATAGGTTTCACTAGAGGCTTCTCTCTTGAAGGCAAATATCAAGGTGGGTAAACAAATTAGTGTCAAGCAATTGATAGAAAAGCGAATAATCATATAGTTATCCAAGGCAATGATCATGGATATAGGCATCACATCCGTGACAAGTAGACCGAAATGATTCTGCATCTACTACTATTACTCCACACATCGACCAACTGCTGCCTGCATCTAGGGTATTAAGTTCATGAAGAACAGAGTAACGCATTAAGAAAGATGACATGATGTAGAGGGATAAACTCAAGCAATATGATGAAAAACCCATCTTGTTACGCGCCTTGATGGCAACAATACAATAAGTGCCTCGTACCCCTAATTTTTCACTAGGTGAGGACACCGCAAGATTGAACCCAAAACCAAGCACTTCTCCCATTGCAAGAATTACCAATCTGGTTGGACAAACCAAACCGGTAACTCGAAGAGACTTGCAAGGATATGAAATCATGAATATAGAAATCAGAGGAGATTCAAATAAGATTCATGGATAATCTAAACATAAACTCACAATTCATCGGATCTTGACAAACACACCACAAAATAGGATTACATCGGATAGATCTCCGTGAAAATCATGAAGAACATGGTATTGAAGATCAAAGAGAGACAAGAAGCCATCTAGATACTAGCTATGGACCCGTAGGTCTGTGGTGGACTACTGACGCATCATCGTAGGGGCAATGGAGTTGATGTAGATGCCCTCTGTGATTGAAACCCCTCCGACAGATTACCGGAAAAGGCTACAAGATTGGATCCCTATCGAACAGAGGCTTCCGACAGTGAACCAGTATTTGCGTAGCTCTTTTTGATGTCGCAGGAATATTTGGGTATATTTATAGGCAAAGAATTAGGGTTAGGAGACCTGCCAAGAGGCGACAAGCCTGCTAGGCGTGACTAGGGGGGGGCCTAGCAGGCTTGTGGCGCCCTGGCACCTCCCCTGACGTGCACTCCAAGCTTGGATGACTTGTTTCCTTCCAGAAAAATTCCTTGCGCGGGTTTTATTTCATTTGGACTCCATTTAATATTCCATATCTGCAAAACTCAAAAACAAGGAAAAAACAGAAACTGACACTTGGCTCTAGATTAATAGGTTAGTCCTAAAAATGATATAAAATAGCATATTAATGCATATAAAACATCCAAAACAGATAATATAGTAGCATGCCATCATAAAAAATTATAGATACGTTGGAGACGTATCAGCATCCTCAAGCTTAATTCCTGCTCGTCCTCGAGTAGGTAAATGATAGAAACAGAATTTTTGATATGGAGTGCTACCTATCATATTTATCCAAGTAATATTATTTATTGTGGCATGAATATTCAGATCCATAAGACTCAAGACAAAAGCTTAATATTGATACGGAAACAATAACATTTACATCATGACAACATAGAGTTATCCCTACAATATCATATGGTCTGGCTATGCTCCATCTTCCCCACACAAAATATTTACATCATGCACAACCTTGATGAGAAGTCAAGCAATTTTTTTCACACCTTTATTTTCTCAAACTTCATCAACTCTCACGCAATCACTACAGGAATTAGGGAATTTGCTGTCTGCCATGGCTGACGGCAAAGGGAAGGACCCCAGACAGCAAAGGCCTTTCCCGTTCGTCAGCAGGCGACAAATATTATGGCAAAGAAAAACCTGGTAAAACGGTCCTTTGCCATCCGCCTTAGGACCATGGACATCAAAGAATCGTTGCCGTGGGGGAGCAGATGACAAAGAGCATGGACGACATACCGTGGGGGAGCAGATGGCCAAGAGCATGGACTACAGACGGCACAGATTGTTTTTCATTTATTTTTTCATAAAATAGTGACATCAGAACAGAGCATCTTGCTAGTCAAACAAGACAGGTTTAGCATACATAGGTTTTGGATTCGCTGCCTTTCATTCATCGTAGGTGGATTTACATAGAAGTTACACTGTTGTCCTGAAAATTTACACAAAGGACCTAGAGAAGTAAAAATGAAAAGCAATGAAGTTCTTCTCCACCGCAGCAATAGAGGCTTCACCGCCGGCCGTCCTTCTCGCCAGGGACAAACCACACAGAATTCCATGCCGCCTAGTTTCCCTGTTCGCCTACTTGCCCGCATCGGCCATGCCTTGCTAGCGCCGCCCGCCCACGCTCGCTCGCAGCGGCCACCCGCACCGGCCCACAGTGGCTATGCCCCGCTAGTGCCTCTCGTCCGCGCTCGCTCGTAGCAGCCTCCCGCACCGGCTGGAGCAAAGGAAGGGGAGGCTGGAGGATTCATCAAGGGGGCGGAGCAGAGGGGGGGTGAAGGAGAGGAAGGGGAGGGCGGAGGCCTGCCGACGGCGGCAAAGAGTTTGTGGCCGGAGGACCGAGGCTGGTGGCGTTGGCACAGGTGAGGGACACTGCCGCTCAGCCGCCGCGTTTCTATGGACGACAGAAGAGATCGAGGTAGATGAGGGTGCGCGCGGCCGTGGTGGGAACGTGGGAATCCTCGTCCACTCGTGGGTGTGGGAGCATGGAGCTGCACCTCCACATCATCGATCCAGGAGAATCTGGTTCCAGCCAATAGGAAACGTTCATATAAGTTGTGTTTATTTACCCTATTAGATTTAGCAAAATAAATAGGTTAAAATTTAGTAAATTTTCCGAAATTTTTACTACGCCTTCTACAAACTATAAACCAATAGTATGTCGAATTTCATATACTTTAGACCTTGTTTACACTCTCAAATAATTTGAGAAGTAGGTACTATTCATTGGAAAGCCATTAATATGGCATCCTCTTTGCCGTCTGCTGGCGGACGACAAAGAGCCGGAAAGCAGACGACAAAGATCCCGTGTCTTTGCCGTTTGCTTTTCGGCTCTTTGCCTTCCGCCAGCAGACAACAAAGAGATGACTGATGACAAAGGCACTCTTTGCCATCTGCCAACTCTTTGTCATCCTCTTTCACCTAGCTGACGGCAAAGACCCTCTTTGCCATTAGCCAACAGACGACAAAGCCATGGCAGACGGCAAATGATCTGATTCCAGGAGTGAATACATGAGTGCAAGCCATGGATATAGCACTATAGGTGGAATATAATATGGTGGAGGTTGTCAAAGAAAGGGAGAAGATAGTCTCACATCAACTAGGCATATCAACGGGCTATGAAGATGCCCATCAATAGATATCAATGTGAGTGAGTAGGGATTGCCATGCAACGGATGCACTAGAGCTATAAGTGTATGAAAGCTCAAATAGAAACTAAGTGTACATGCATCATGAAGAAAAAATCCACTAGCTTTACGAAAGTGAGAAAGTAGGAGACTCTCTATCATGAATATCATGGTGCTACTTTGGAGCACAAGTGTGGCAAAAGGTAGTAGCAATGCCCCTTCTCTATTTTCTCTCTCTTTTTGTTGGGTATCTAAGGCCTCTTTTATTCATTTTTCATAATGTCCGGAGTCTCATCCCTACTAGTAAGGGAATCATAGCTTCTATCATCCTTTCCTCACATGGGACATGCTCTATAATGAAAATCATCACACTTTTATTTACTTACAACTCAAAAGGAAAATTACAACTCGATGCCTATGACAAAATATGACTCTATATGCAATATGGAAGTGATGGTGCATGTCACGAACGGAAACAGTGGAAGTTGCATGGAAATATATCTCGGAATGGCTATGGAAATGCCATAATAGGTAGGTATGGTGGCTGTTTTGAGGAATGATATATGGTGTCTGTTTTGAGGAAGGTATATGGTGGCTGTTTCAAAGAATGTGTTTGTTGCACCGGTGAAAGTTGCGTGGTACTAGAAAATCTAGCAAAAGTGGAAGGGTGAGAGGGCGTATAATCCATGGACTCAAGATTAGTCATAAAGAACTCACATACTTATTGCAAAACTGTACTAGTCATTGAAGCAAAGCATTAAATGGATGCTCCTAGGGGTGAGGTTGGTAGGAGTTAACCATAGCATGCTCCCGACCCTCACACAAAGGTCGACAATATATAAACAAGTCATGCTCCTACTTCCTTACATAGAGGTTCACCACACATGCATGCTAGGGGAATCACAAACCTTTACACAAGTATTTTTATCAAATCACAATTTACTTCCTAACATGTCTCTCAACATTACCATATTTATATCTCAAAACTTTATGCAAGGAATCAAACTTCTCATAAATACTCAATGCATTTAATATGGAATTTTTTATTATATCCCTTTTGGATGCCTATCATATTAGGACTAAATTCATAACCTAGACCAATTACCATGTTGTTTTTAGAAACTCTCAAAATAATATAAGTGAGGTACAAGAGTTAAGTATTTCTATAAAACAAAAACACCACCGTTCTATAAAATATATAAGTGAAGCATATAGAGCAAAATTTCCCAACTCAAAAGATATAAGTGAAGCACAAAGAGTATTCTAATAAATACACGATTCAGAATGTCTCTCTCAAGAGATGTGTGCAGCAAGGATGATTGTGGCAAACTAACAAGCAAATACTCATATCATACAAGACGCTTCAAGCAAAACACATATCATGTGGTTAATAAAAATATAGCCTCAAGTAAATCTACTGATGGATTGAAGACGAAAGAGGGGATGCCTTCCGGGGCATCCCCAAGCTTAGGCTCTTTGGCATCGTTGAATATGACTTGTGGTGCCTTGGGCATCTCCAAGCTTAGGCTCTTTGGAATCCTTGAATATGACTTGGGGTGCCTTGGTCATCCCCAAGCTTAGGCTCTTGCCACTCCTTATTCCACAGTCCATCCAATCTTTACCCAAAACTTGAAAACTTCACAACTCAAAACTTAGCACAAAACTCGTGAGATCCGTTAGTATAAGAAAATAAATCACCACTTTAGGTACTGTTCTGAACTCATTCTTTATTTATATTGGTGTTATACCTACTGTAATCTAACTTCTACATGGCTCATACCACATGATACAATCCATAGATTCATTAAAATAGGCAAACAACTCAAAGCAAACAGAATCTGTCAAAAACAGAACAATCTATAGCAATCTGGCAACTTTGTATACTTATGTAACTCAAACAATTCTTAAAAATTAGGAAAACCTGGGGAATATAAATATCAATCTTGTGTAAAAATTTCAGGTTAATTCGATGCTCTGAAAAAATTAGAAACTTCCTGTACTGAGTGCAAAAGTTTCTGTTTTTCAGCAAGATCAAATCAACAACTACAATAGATCACCCCAAAGGTTTTACTTGGATCGAAGACTAATTAAAACACCAAAACAAATTACCACAGAAGTAATAATGTGGGAAACACTCTAAAATAGAAGCAAAAATAGAACAAAAAATAAAATTAATGCCCCTAGCTAGGCAAAACGCAATAGATCTAGGTATAGTCATCTTTGGTATTGGCAAGTTTTGTTAGGACCTTCTCGAATCCAGGGGGTCTTTCCTCTTTCTCCCATTTGTAGGAGGAGGAACCATCTTGGTGTCCAAAATGTCCAAATGCTTATTGCAAAGGGTAATCAAAGTATTCAAACGATTAAGGTTCTCGTTGATATGTTTGAGGGGTTCGTGATATTTTTGTAATTCGACCAAGTGCTTATGTAATTCACTCAATTTGTCCAGCACTTGAGCTCCCTCTTGTGAGAAGGTAAACCCCATTTTTGGTGAAGGAACCCCCAAAATCTCTTCTAAAACTTCGTGAGCGATGTGTCAAGATCAATAAAATTTCCTTTTGAGGCGAAATCTAGAAGTTCCCTATGATGCAAAGCTAAACCAATGTAAAAATTTATAAGAAAAACTTTTGAATCTCCTTTTAGATTGTAAATACGATAAGATTCCATTAATCTATACCAAGCATCTTTTTCAATTTCCCCTTGTTTTTGTTTGAAGTAAAGAACTTGAAAATCTGGTGACAAGGGGGACGTGGTAATATTAGACATAGTGGTTTAGAAAGAAAGAAGCAACCAAAAGAGGAAGAATAGAGAGGCGCATCTTTTTGGTGTTATCTGAAAATCGTTTTAGAAGTGGGTGAGAGGAAAATGAGAGGAAAATGGCAAATAAAGTAAATGCAAGGATGAGTTTGTGATGGGTACTTAGTAGGCTTGATGTGCTACCTCTTGCGCATGCGTTGGCTTTCCGTTGAAGAGGAAAGGGTGATGCAGCGAAGTAGATAAGTATTTCCCTCAGTTGTTGAGAACCAAGTTACCAATCCAGTGGGACGTACAAGCAAGTCCCTAATTGATGCACGTACACAAATAATCAAACTCTTGCACCCAACGCTATAAAAGGGTTGTCAATCCCTTCATGGTTATTTGCAAGGATTAGATCCGATACAGATAGATGTAAAAAAGTGCGGAAAGTAAAAGATAAATAAATTGCAGCAAGTATGGATCTGAAAATATATGATGTAAAATAGACCCGGGGGCCATAGATTTCACTAGAGGCTTCTCTCTTCAAGGCAAATATCATGGTGGGTAAACAAATTACTGTTAAGCAATTGATAGAAAAGCGAATAATCATGTAGTTATCCAAGGCAATGATCATGCATATAGGCATCACCTCTGTGACAAGTAGACCGAAACAATTCTGCATCTACTACTATTACTCCACACATCAACCGACTCCTGCCGGCATCTAGAGTATTAAGTTCATGAAGAACAGAGTAACACATTAAAAAAGATGACATGATGTAGAGGGATAAACTCAAGCAATATGATGAAACCCCCATCTTGTTACCCTTGATGGCAACAATACAATACGTGCCTCGCTACCCCTACTTTGTCACTGGGTGAGGACACCGCAAGATTGAACCCAAAACCAAGCACTTCTCCCATTGCATGAATTATCAATCTAGTTGTCCAAACCAAACCAATAACTCGGAGAGACTTCCAAGGATATGAAGTCGTGCATATAAGAAATCATAGGAGATTCAAATAACATTCATGGATAATCTAAACATAAACTCACAATTCATCGGATCTTGACAAACACACCACAAAAGAGGATTAAAGCGGATATATCTCCATGAAGATCATGAAGAACATGGTATTGAAGATCAAATAGATAGAAGAAGCCATCTAGCTAATAGCTCTAGACCCATAGGTCTATGGTGGACTACTCACGCATCATCGTAGGGGTAATGGAGTTGATGTAGATTCCCTCTGTGATCGAAACCCCCTCCGACAGATTACCGGAAAAGGCTCCAAGATTGCATCTCTCGGGAACGGAGGCTTATGGCAGCGGAAAAGTATTTGCGTAGATCTTTTTGATGTTGCGGAAATATTTGGGTATTTATAGGCCAAGAATTAGGGTTAGGAGACCTGCCGGGAGGTGAGAAGCCTCCTAGGCGCGTCCAGGGGGCGCCTAGCAGGCTTGTGGTGCCCTGGCACTACCCTGACGTGCACTCCAAGCTTGGATGATTTGTTTCCTTCCAGAAAAATTCCTTCCGCGGGTTTTATTCCGTGTGGAATCCGTTTAATATTCCATATCTGCAAAACTCAAAAACAATGGAAAAACAAAAACTGGCACTTGGCTCTAGATTAATAGGCTAGTCCCAAAAATAATATCAAATAGCATATTAATGCATATAAAACATCCAAACAGATAATATATTAGCATGCCATCGTAAAAAATTATAGATACGTTGGAGACGTATCATGGCCCTAGTGGAACTGTATGTGTGGCATGTTGGTACTTGTTGTCAGTTTTGATGGTTGCTTTATTTATAAAGCGGGGCGAAAGCCTGTTTTGAGAGACTCTAGTTTAGTCGTGCCCTTCGACAATGGGGTCAAGCACCAGGGCCGCTGACCCTCCGTGACGGATACTGGCCGGGTGGTCCCTACGGTCGAAGGTGATCTAGTAAGCCGACCATGGGTTGAATTTTGGGTCTAATGGCTCTACGACATAGACATCCCGAAGTGCACGTTGCCTGTCCTTCTTTGGTATGTGCGTGATGTAGATCATGTTGACGGTTTTTACCTCGGGAGGGAATTGCTTCTGTCCCCCATTGTTCGCGTCGTGAGGATCGTTGTCGTCCTCGATACGGGGGCCCTTGCCATGGTCCTTGGTGGCAAGCTTGCCGGCCTATTTCAACACCCAACAGTTATGGTTGGTGAGGGAATCCTGGATTAAGGGGTCCTTGGGAGGCCAACCTATCTCTATGGGCTGGACGATATGGGCCACTTACCGAACACATGATTCATTGAAGGCCTTATCTCCAACATGGAAGCTTTGGGAAGTGATAATCCCCAAGTGCAAGGAATCATCGTGGCAATTTCCAATGGTGGAAGTGATAAGTATGGAGTGTCAAACCCACAAGGAGCTAAAGGTAAGATCAATATTCTCTCAAGTCCTATCTGCCGCCGATACGACTCTATCTACACCGAACGTTTTCTTCCATCTAGAAACAAGAAAAATAACTACGTTGTGGGTATGAAGGGGATAGCTTTGCATGATAACGGAGAAATAGAATATAAAAATAGGTGATATTATCATAATATTACAATATATTACAAATAGAGAGTGTGGAATAATGATGGGTCGGTGTGTGGAAACTAGTAGAAAACAGACCTTTTGTCCGCCTCATTAGTCCCGGTTGGGTTTTGAACCGGCACTAATGTGCTCATTGGTTCCAGTTCGTGACGAGCATCATTAGTGCCGGTTCGATCCGGACAATTAGTCCCAGTTCGTGCCACGAACCGGCACTAAAGGTGTGGTGGCAGGCTGGCGTTAGCCTGGGGCCCCATGGAAACCTTTAGTCCCGGTTGGTGGCTCTAACCGCGACTATAGGCTAACCTTTAGTCGCGGTTGGAGCCACCAACCGGGACAAAAGGTCCCCTATATGAAACACTTCGGCGCCAGCCCGAGCACACTCCTCTCTGTTCTTCCCCTATGCTCTCCTCTCTGTTCTTCCTCTCTTCCTCGAGCTCATCCTCCATTTTTGCCAAAATTTGTCTAGATTTGGAGGCATCCCATCCATCCAGGTGTTCACAAAGGTTAGCAACTTTGTCCTTTCATCTCTCATTGCTAGATTAGCTCTTGCAATGCTCTATAAGTATATTAATTTGTGGGTTTTATTTTGTATGTGGTAGTTTATTTGATTTATCAAATTTGATCTCAAATTAACTTCTTACTTTGCGTTTGTAGGTGTGGTTTACTTAGTGCCTTCCCGTCCCCGTCCTAACCACCGTCGATCGCCCGCACCGTCCCATTGCCAGCACCACCTTGGTGAGCCTTTTGTTCTTATCCTTTTTATAGAAAAACATCTTTGTAAGATTTAGTTAGTTACTTGTATTGTTTTCTTACCTATATGGTTGTTTGTTATACATAGTGGCGTGGTTTTGAAATCCGTCCCCGTCGGCCCTCATCCGGTTTATGATGCGGATGTGGTATATACTCTCTTTTATAACTCTTTGTTGAATTTTGTGTTTATGACAATTATGCCAATCAAGTTGACATAGATATTTTTATCTAGAAGGTATGTGAACCGGAGATTCCAACCGACATAGATATTCTTGTCAAGAAGTTAAATTTACTTGAAAAAGAAAACGAGTATTTGAAAGGAAAATTGAAAAGAGTTGAAGAAGAGAAGATGAAACTGGAGTTGTATGTTGCCGATGTCGTTGATGATCACAAGATCAAGATGGGTGCAATGCGCTTGAAGATTAGAAAATTTAAAAGATATGCCATTGATAGTGAGGCTTCGTATCACTATGCTGCTGGATCAATTGTTACCTTAGTTGCGATGTTGATCACATTTGTTGTTGCATTTAAAGGCTTTAGCTAGAGAGTTTGTATGTTGTTTTATGAGAACAAGTGTGTGTGAACTTTATGTACGAACTTGTATTAATTTGGTCTTTTCGGTGTTGTGTAATGAAGATGAGTCGGCAATGGCTGTACGATGACCAATGCTCTCCCCAGTTCATTAATGGCGTGCATACTTTTCTGGTTGCGGCTGAGGCAAACAAGTGGCCAGATGGTTTTATGTATTGTCCATGCGCTGGCTATAAGAATGCTCGAAAATACTTTAAGTCAAGAACCATTCGCGTCCACCTGTTTGAGTCCGGTTTCGTGTCCAGCTATAACTGTTGGACCAAGCACGAACAAAGAGGGGTCCTAATGGAAGAGAATGAAGAAGAAGATGATGACGACAGCTATCCTGGCCATGGGTTCCATGGATACAATGGTACAACAATGGGGGAAGAAGCTGAGCCGACAATGCGGGAAGGAGCTGAAGAAGAGGAATCAGATGAGCCCGCTGATGATCTTGGTCGGGCCATTGCCGATGCAAAGAGAAACTGTGCAAGTGAAAAGGAGAAGCTGAAGTTGCATCGCATGTTAGAGGATCACAAAAAAGGGTTGTACCCAAATTGCGAAGATGACAAGAAAAAGTTGGGTACCACACTGGAATTGCTGCAATGGAAGGCAAATAATGGTGTATCTCACAAGGCATTTCAAAAGTTGCTGATAATGCTAAAGAAGAAGCTACCAAATGATAACGAATTGCCAGAGAGTACGTACTAAGCAAAGAAGGATGTATGCCCTCTAGGATTAGAGGTGGAGAAGATACATGCATGCCCTAATGACTGCATCCTCTGCTGCAATGAGTACGCGGATTTGAGTGCATGCCCCGTATGCTGTGCATTGCGCTATAAGATCGGCCACGATGAACCTGGTGTTGTTGAGGGCGAGCGCCCTAGGAAGAAGATTCCTGCCAAGGTGATGTAGTATGCTCCTATAATACCATGGTTGAAACGTTTGTTCCAAAACAAAGAGCATGCCAAGTTGATGGGATGGCACAACGAAGACCGTAAGAAAGATGGGAAGTTGAGAGTGCCCGCTGATGGATCATAGTGGAGAAAAATCAAGAGAAAGTGGAAGGACTTTGCAAAGGATGCAAGGAAAGTTTCGTTTGGTTTAAGTGCAGATGGCATTAATCCTTTTGGGGAGCCGAACAACAATCATAACACATGGCCCGTGACTCTATGTATCTATAACCTTTCTCCTTGGTTGTGCATGAAGCGGAAGTTCATTATGATGCCAGCGCTCATACAAGGCCCCAAGCAACCCGGCAACGACATTGATGTGTACCTAAGGCCATTGGTTGAAATTTTTTTACAGTTGTGGAATGGAAAAGGTGTACGTGTGTGGGATGCGAAAGATCAGGAGGAATTTGACCTACATGCGTTGCTGTTTGTAACCATCAATGATTGGCCTGCTCTCAGTAACCTTTCAGGACAGACAAACAAGGGATACCATGCATGCACGCACTGTTTAGATGATACCGACAGTATATATTTGGATAAATGTAAGAAGAATGTGTATCTGGGGCATCATCGATTTCTTTAGAGCAGGCATCCCGTAAGAAAGAAAGGCAAGCATTTCAAAGGTGAGGCAGATCACCGGAAGAAGCCTCGCCACCGTACAGGTGATGAAATACTTGATATGGTCAAGGATTTAAAAGTAATCTTTGGCAAGGGTCCTGGTGCACAATCTGTTCCGAATGACGCTGACAAACGTGCACCCATGTGGAAGAAGAAATCTATATTTTGGGACATACCGTATTGGAAAGACCTCACGGTCTGCTCTGCAATCGATGTGATGCACGTGATGAAGAATCTTTGCGTGAACCTACTAGGCTTCTTGGGCATGTATGGGAAGACAAAAGATACGCCAGAGGCACAGGAGGCCAGCAACGTATGCACGAAAAAGACGGCATGGATCCAAAGCAGTTTTAGGGTCATGCCAGCTATGCTCTTACCAAAGGAGAGAAGAAAATCTTCTTCGAATGCCTGCTCGGTATGAAGGTCCTGTCTGGCTTCTCGGCGAATATAAAGGGAATAATAAATATGGCAGAGAAAAAGTCCAGAACCTAAAGTCTCATGACTGCCACGTGATTATGACACAACTGCTTCCAGTTGCATTGAGGGGGCTTCTGCCGTAAAACGTTCGATTAGCCATTGTGAAGCTATGCGCATTCCTGAATGCAATCTCTCAGAAGGTAATCGATCCAGAAATCCTGCCAAGTTTAGCGAATGATTTGGTGCAATCTCTTGTCAGTTTCAAGTTGGTGTTCCCACCATCCTTGTTCAATATCATGAAGTAGGTCCTAGTTCACCTAGTCGAGGAGATTGTCATTCTGGGTCCTGTATTTCTACACAATATGTTCCCCTTTCAGAGGTTCATGGGAGTCTTAAACAAATATGTTCATAATCGTGCTAGGCCAGAAGGAAGCATCTCCAAGGGCCATGAAACAGAGCAGGTCATTGAGTTTTGTGTTGACTTTATTCCTAGCATTAAGCCGATTGGTGTTCCTAAATCATGGCATGAGGGCAGACTAGGTGGAAAAGGCACGCTAGGAAAGAATTCACTAATATGCCGGGATGGGCATTCTTTGGCACAAGCACACTACACAGTTCTACAAAGTTCCGCCTTGGTGGCTCCGTATATTGAGCAACACAAGAATATTCTATGCTCCAAACACCCAGAGAAGTCCGATGACTGGATTACACATGAACAAACGGTGACTTTCGCCGGTTGGTTGTAGACACGTCTCATGCATGACGACACTGTTGAAGATGACATGTACTTGCTGTCCAAGTTACCATCTTCGACTATATTGACTTTCAAAGGGTACGAGATAAATGGGAAGACATTTTACACGATTTCCCAAGATAAAAAGAGCGCCAACCAAAACAGGGGTGTCCGCTTTGATGCGGCAAACAGCAATGGGCCAAACGACACATATTATGGTTACATAGAGGAGATATGGGAACTTGGCTATGGACTTGGTTTGAAGGTCCCTTTGTTTAGGTGCAACTGGGTCAATCTGACAAGAGGTGGGGTAAAGCAAGACCTGCAGCATGGAATGAGAACAATGGATCTCAACAATCTTGGGTACGCACACGAACCATTTGTCCTAGCCAATGATGTGGCGCAGGTTTGCTATGTGAAGGACATGTCTACCAAGCCGAGAAAAATAAAAGATAAGGAAGCGAAAACATCATACGATGAGCCCAAGCGTCACATAGTTCTTTTAGGGAAAAGTAACATTGTGGGAGTGGAGGACAAGACAGACATGTCAGAAGATTATGAAAAGTTTCATGAAATTGCTCCCTTCATAGTGAATGTTGACCTGAGCATTAAGTTAAAGGATGAAGATTGTCCATGGTTACGACGCAAAGGGACACATGCGAAGAAAAAGTTTTACACCCAAATATCCCACTCTGGGATGTGACCGTCTTCTCTACTTAGGTTCCGTACTTATATATCTGGAAAGTCCCACTTTAGACAAACCGAAGGGAATCTTTGTAATAGTAGTGCACTTATGTGTTTTGTGCGTTCAGTATGCACCATTCGAGGGAACGCCATCAATGTTCAACCCTTTCTGACTTCGTTTGCTATCTTTCGTGCGTTTACTTATTGTTTTGAGCTAAATGACCCTGATATTGTTAAGCACTACAAATGAACTCTGAAAAGGTTGAAAGTTGGCATAGTATCATCATTTCATCCACATAGCATGTGCTAAAAAGCAGAGAGGCTTACGACAAAAACTGGGTGCACTTTGTGAACAAAATGGACAATCTAGTTCGAAGTATCAGGGTTTCAGACGAAAAGTCGTCTGTTACAAAGGCATTTCATTTTTTTAGCTAAATGACCCTGAAATTGATAAGCACTACAAATGAATTCTGAAAAGGTTGAAAGTTGGCATGGTATCATCATTTCACCCACATAGCATGCGCTAAAACTTTGAGAGGGTTACGACAAAAACTGGATGCACTTCGTGTACAAAATGGACAATCTCTTTCGAAGTATCAGGGTTTCAGATGAAAACTCATATGTTACAAAAGGCATTTCATTTTTTAAACTTATTTCAACTCTAGAAGTTTTGTGCATCCAATATGCACCATTTCAAGCCACGTCATCAATTTTCAACCCTTTATGAATTCATTTGCTATTTTTCATGCATTTACTGATTTTTTAGCTAAATGACCCTGAAATTGATAAGCACTACAAATTAACTCTGAAAAGGTTGAAAGTTGGCATCGTATCATCATTTCACCCACATAGCATGTGCTAAAAAGTTGAGAGGGTTACGACAAAAGTTGGATGCACTTTGTGTACAAAATGGACAATCTCTTTCGAAGTATGAGGGTTTCAGACAAAAACTCGTCTGTTACAAAGGCATTTTATTTTGTAAAACTTATTTCAACTCCAAACTTTCTATGCGTTCAGTATGCACCATTCGAAGCCACACCATCAATTTTCAACCCTTTCCGACTTCATTTGCTATTTTTCATGCATTTACTGATTTTTTGTGAGCTAAATGACCCTGAAATTCATTAGCACTACAAATGAACTCCGAAAAGGTTGAAAGTTTGCATGGTATGATCATTTCACCCACATAGCATGTGCTAAAAAGTTGAGAGGGTTACGGCAAAAACCGGATGCTCTTCGTATACAAAATGGACAATCTCTTTTGAAGTATCAGGGTTTTAGACGAAAACTCGTATGTTACATAGGCATTTCATTTTCTTAAACTTATTTCATCTCCAGATTTTTTGTGCGTTCAGTATGCACCATTCGAAGCCATGTCATCAATTTTCAACCATTTCCGACTTCATTTGCTATTTTTCATGCATTTAATGATTTTTTAGCTAAATGACCCTAAAATTGATAAGCTCTACAAATTAACTCTGAAAAGGTTGAAAGTTAGCATTGTATCATGATTTCACCCACATATCATGTGCTAAAAAGTTGAGAGGATTACGACAAAAATTGGATGCACTTCGTGTACAAAATGAACAATCTCTTTCGAAGTATCAGGGTTTCAGACGAAAACTCGTCTATTACAAAGGCATTTTATTTATTTAAAACTTATTTCAACTCCAGACTTTTTGTGCGTTCAGTATGCACCATTCGAATCCATGTCATCAATTTTCAACCCTTTCTGACTTCATTTGCTATTTTTCAAGCATTTACTGATTTTTTTGAGCTAAATGACCCTGAAATTGATAAGCACTACAAATGAACTCTGAAAAGGTTGAAAGTTGGCATGGTATCATCATTTCACCCACATAGCATGTGCTAAAAAGTTGACAGGGTTACGGCAAAAGCTGGATGCACTTCGTGTACAAAATGAACAATCTCTTTTCAAGTATCATGGTTTCACACGAAAACTCGTCTGTTACAAAGGCATTTCATTTTTTAACTTATTTCAATTCCAGAATTTTTGTGCGTTCCGTATGCACTATTCGAAGCGACGCCATCAATTTTCAACCCTTTCTGACTTCATTTGCTATTTTCATGCATTTGTTGGGTTTTTTATTTAAATGACCCTGAAATTGGTAAGCACTACAAATGAACTCTGAAAAGGATGAAAGTTGGCATGGTATCATCATTTCACCCACATAGCATGTGTTAAAAAGTTGAGAGGGTTATAGAAAAAACTGGATGCACTTCGTGTACAAAATGGACAATTTCTTTCAAAGAATCATGGTTTCACACGAAAACTCGTCTGTTACAAAGGCATTTCTGTTTAAAACTTATTTCAACTCTAGACTTTTTGTGCATTCAGTATGCACCATTCAAAGCCACGTCATCAATTTTGAACCCTTTCTAACTTCATTTGCTATTTTCATCCACCCAGGCACAAAGAGATGGATGGATGCTTCAAGACCCAAGGCTTACCTGCACAGCCACAAGTCATTATGGGCTCTGGCTTGGTTGGATATCATGGTGACCCTGGACAGGCGGTTCTACGAGATGTAGAAGAACGGTAGGAAAGGATGGGCACCGACAGAGTCACAGGGAAACCCTTTGGAAGACCATGTTTTGGTCATCTGTTTCTCAACCACCCTGAAGTGCGAGAAATCAAACGGAGGCGACCAAATCTTGTGGGGAACGTGTGCAAAACTCTGCAGAGTACTCAACCTAATCGATTAGCCGTGTCCACGGTCATGGACGACTTGAGCCAAAGGAACTGAAACTTCTGGAACTCTCAACACAATTAATTACATTGATGTGGGTATTAATGTCAACTTGGGTATGAGAATTGGTTGGTGGAACCATCTCATTAATCAACCAACATTGTAGTAATTATGCTTTTTGCCCTCTCTTGTTGTAGGAAAAATTTGGCTTTATGCAAAACCCACTACCCCACTTGCCATATATGCATGTAGAATAGATGATTATTTTACACCCCTCTTTTGTGACTTGCCGGCATATTCAAAATGCTGACCTACACGGCTGCAACGTCTTATGTTGCAGATGAGCTCTACGACGGGTAAGAGTACGATTTAGGGTTACGGTTTACACTCAACCTGCCGTTGGTGTTATTGAGACTCCACTCCCGTTGACTGTTTCCGCTGAGATTTTAAGGTATATATCAGTTTTTACGTTAATTACATGTGATTGCACTTTGATATATACATTGATGTACTATGTGTGCCAGCATACTGATCTAGGGATGGCACAGAAAACACAGAGGCTTGACTCGTTTTGAGTCGGGTCGCTACAGATTGCTAACTCTCGAAGCATATTTTTAGAGCAAATGGCATCCGTCAAAAACAGAGAAAGATAGGGGCTTAGAGTTTCGCCTCCCAACTTATTTATCATATAGATAGATGTCAACAATAATAATTCATGATCAAATATATTTAGATGGCCACATATGCTTGGATCTTTCCCCACCGCATGATGCTTGCCAAGAAAAAAAGGAAAAATATAGGAAGTGGTGAAGATCACCATGACTCTTGTATAAAGGTAAGTACTAGAAACTAAAAGATAGGACCTTCGCAGAAAGAAGCAGAGGTTGTCATGCGCTTTTTGTTTTTGGATGTGCAAACTCTTAATGCAAAGTAATAACATTGTATTGCCATTTGTTATAGCAACCTTTATTATGCAGTACAAATTCGCACAACGCTTTTTCCCTTACAGTAAAAGATCTTGCATATTTAGGAGCAATTTGTATTGCTTTCTCTGCACCGATGACAACTTACTTGAAGGATCTTATTCAATCCATAGGTAGGCATAGTGGAATCTCATAGCAAAACTGGTTTAAGGGTGTTTGGATGCACAAGTAGTATTTCTACTTGGTGTGGAAGTTTTGGCTATTATGATTTAGAAGCAAGCACCACATGTTGGAGGACCCAAAACAATATAACTTCTATACAAATATACCCAAGCATAACTCATCACATTATATTCCTTGTTCAACTTCAACTAATTTTCTCAAATTTGAAAATAATTAATGGGTATTCACAATCATAGAATATGTCCAAGATAGTATATTTATATGTGAAATCTGTCTTCCTTCAATATTGTTTCATGGATTGTTCAAGTGACCAATGCGGTGTTTGGTAACTTTCAATAAATTTCACCACCTATACTTATTATGTGTGAAGTCATTACTTCCCATGGGATAAGTATATGAAGCATTTTTAATTTCAGATTTATCAATTCATTCAACCACTTACTCATAGGATATAAGTGAAGCACGAGAGTGAATGACAAACTACTCCAAAAAGATATAAGTGAAGATCAATGCGTAGCCAATTAGTTAAATAGCCATTTGAGGACTCTCTCTTATTCAAAATTTCAGATCCAATGATTTTATTGAACCAGCAAACTTAATTAAAATGGCACTCCAAGAATAGCATGGATCATGTGAAGGAATAAAAATTTAGGCCCAACATAGGCTAACCAATAATTGTTGATGAAGAGAGGTCGGATGCATAGCATCCCCAAGCTTAGATACTTGAGAGTTCTTCAAGTATTTGCTTGGGGTGCCTTGGGAGTCCCCAATCTTGAGCTTTTGTATCTTGTTCAATCCTCTCATATCCTGGTTTCACCTATTCTCAAAAACATCATCCACACAAAACTCAAAAAGAACTCATGAGATAGGTTAGTATACATAAGAACAAATCAACACTTCATGTACTGCCAACAAACGTTTCACAATAATTTTCAAACATTAGGTACTGTATACTATCATTTCCACAATTTATATCTACCAATATATGCTACGGAAACTATAGGATAAGTAGACAACAAAACTATGACAACAATCTGTCCAAACAGAACAGTCTGTAGCAATTTATTATAATAGTGCACCTCTATAACTCAAAAAATTCTGAATGTTTTGGACAGGCTAAAGAATTTATATGAAAACACTTTTCAAAATTTCAGAAACTTTCCATGTTGTAGTAAAATATGAAAAATCAAACACTACAGCAGAAGTTTTTTTTTACACAACACACATCAAACATGCAATTAAAGCATCCTAAAGGAAATTCTTGGAACTTTTTATTGAAAACCAAGATTATAAATAACACCTAACACAGAACAAAAAAATAAAATGACTCTCCAAGCAAAACTCATATTATGTGACGAATAAAAATATAGCTCCAAGTAAGATATACCGATAGTGTTGAAGACGAAAGAGGGGATGCCTTCCGAGGCATCCCCGAGCTTAGATGCTTGAGTCTTCCTTCAATATTACCTTGGGGTGCCTTGGGCATCCCCAATATTAGGTTCTTGTCACTCCTTATTCTCCTCATATCGGTGTCTCACCCACAACTTGCAAACTTCAATCACGCAAAACTTAATGGAACTTTGTGAGAAGGGTTAGTGTAATAAAGATAGATCATTCACTTAGGTACTGTCAAGACAAGATTCATAATTATTACCACATGATACCTACTGTATTACATCATTACCATATTTATATTACTCAATATAAGCTATAGGAACACTTGAAACAAGCAAACTATGCATGCAAAAAAGAATCTGCCAAAAACAGAACAGTCAGTAAAGATCTGAATGATCACCATACTTCCCTGGATCTAGAAATTCCAAAAATTAGGAACTATCACATAATTTGCATAGAAATATTGTGTAAATATTTCAGAATTTTTTGACTCTCCAGTAAAATCAGATAATTCAAATACTAGACGCAAAACTTTCTGGTTTTGCATAGAATCAAACAAGCAAGTGTCCAAACTATCCCAAAGGCTTTACTTGGCACTTTATTAGAATAAAAGGCACAAAAAATGATTACTACAGTAGCTTAATAATGTGAACACATAAAAACAAAAAGTAGAAGTGTTGGTTTGTCTCCTGATGTCGCTTGAAGCTACGTCGGTATTTCCCCAAAGAGGAAGGGATGATGAAGCACAGCGGTGGTCGGTATTTCCCTCAGATATGAAACCAAGGTTATCAAACCAGTAGGAGAACTAAGAAACACAACATAAACAGTCCCTGCACACAAATAACAAATACTCACAACCCGACGTGTTAAAGGGGTTGTCAATCCTTTTCGGCTAACGACGCCAGAAAGGGTTGTGGACGGGAGAAAGTTGTAAATGTTGATAGATCGAACGCCAAATAAAATAAAGTGCCGCAAGGTATTTTTGGGTTTTTGGAAATATAGATCTAAAAATAAATGCAAGAGAAAAGTAGATCGCAAAGGCAAATAATATGAGAAAGAGACTCGGGGGCCGTATGTTTCACTAGTGGCTTCTCTCGAGAAAATAGCAAACGGTGGGTGAACAAATTACTGTTGGGCAATTGATAGAACTTCAAATACTCATGACGATATCCAGGAAATGATCATTACATAGGGATCACGTCCAAGATTAGTAGACCGACTCCTACCTCCATCTACTAATATTAGTCCACACATCGACTGCTATCCAGCATGCATCGAGTGTATTAAGTTCATGGAGAAACGGAGTAATGCAATAAGAACGATGACATGATGTGGACAAGATCTATCTAGGTAGAGATAGAGCCCATTGTTTTATCCTTAGTAGCAACAATACATACGTGTCGTTTCCTTTTGTGTCACTGGGATCAAGCACCGTAAGATCGAACCCACTACAAAGCACCTCTTACTATTGCAAGATAAATAGATCAAGTTGGCCAAACAAAACCCAAATATCGGAGAAGATATACAAGGCTATAAGCAATCATGCATATAAGAGATCAAAGAAACTCAAATAACTTTCATGGATATAAAAAGATAGATGTGATCATAAACTCAAAGTTCATCGATCCCAACAAACACACCGCAAAAGAGTTACATTGTATTGAGAATGCAGAGATAGAGAGAAAGCCATCTAGCTACTAACTACGGACCCGAAGGTCTACAAAGAACTACTCACGCATCATCCGAGAGGCACCAATGGAGGTGGTGAACCCCATCCGAGATGGTGTCTAGATTGGATCTGGTGGTTCTCGACTCTGCGGCGGCTGGATGAATATTTCGTCTGTTACTCTAGGGTTTTTGGAATATTGGGGTACTTATAGAGCAAAGAGGCAGTCCGGGGGCACCCGAGGTGGGCACAACCCATCAGGGCACACCTAGGCCTCCTGGCATTCCCTAGTGGGTTGTGCCCCCTCGGAGCACCCCCCAGGCATAGCCATGACCCGTTATGTTCCTTTTGGAACATAAAAAATCATCGTGAAATTTCGTGGCATTTGGACTTCGTCTGGTATTGATTTTCTACGATGTAAAAACACATGGAAAAAACAGCAACTGTCACATGGCACTATGTCAATAGGTTAGTACCAAACAATGATATAAAATGACTATGAAATGATTATGAAACATCCAAGATTGATAATATAACAGCATGGAACAATCAAAAATTATAGATACATTGGAGACGTATCAGCATCCCCAAGCTTAACTCCTACTCGTCCTCGAGTAGGTAAGTGACAAAAACAGAATTTTTGATGTGGAATGCTGCCTAAGATGTCATATCATATTCTTTTTCTTATAGCATGGACATTTGGAATTTTACTTGTTCAAAGCAATAGTCTAGTAGTTTTGACATAATAATTTAGATACTCAAGCATATCAACAAGCAATAATGTCTTTCAAAATATCAACGCTAAAATAAGTTATCCCTAGCCCATCATGCTCAAACATGGATCCATTCATGAAACACACTCGAATATTAGTTACACCCAATAATTAAGTACAATCATATTGCCTCCTAGTTGGTGCTTTGGTAAGAGGAGATGGAGACTCAAATTCAAAAATAAAAATTGCATAAAGTAAAAGAAAGGCCCTTCATAGAGGGAAGTAGGGATTTGTAGAGGTGCGAGAGCTCAAAGCTCAAAGCTTAGAGATAAAAATATTTTGGGAGGTGTATCCATCCCACCAACGAAAACGACTTAGAGTTCCCAACACTTTCCATGCTAGATATATCATAGGCGGTTCCCAAACAGAAAATAAAGTTTATTCCTTTTTCCACCATACTTTCACTTTCCATGGCTAACCGTATCACGGATGCCCTCCATACCTACACTTTCCAAGGAATTTATTATTTGGCAACATAAAGTAAATTCATTTTTGCATTTCGGGACTGGGCAGCCCTAATACCTTTGCCTTACTCTCGGGCAATGACAAGTGAATAACCGCTCCTCGTGAGAATAACACATCTAGCATGGAAAATATTAGCCACCCTCACTGCTCCGCGAGCGAAACAAACACACAAAAGAGAAGTTTATTTTGAAAATTAGAGATGGCACATACAAATTTTCTTAGAATGACACGGAAATACCGCATATAGGTACGTATAGTGGACTAATGTGGCAAAAACTGGGTTAAGGATTTGGATGCACAAGTAGAGCTCATACTTGGTGCAAAATGAAGGCTAGCAAAAGATGGAGAAGCGACCAACCAAGAAACGGATAATCTCATAAGCAAGAATTAAGCATAAATAACACCAAATAATGCACCACAAGTAGGATATAATTTCATTGCATGACTATTGACTTTCGTACTTGCATAGGGAATCACAAACATTAACACCAATATTCTTACTAAAGCATAATTACTCGTAAACATAACTCACATATCACATCATTATATCTCAAAACTATTACTAAGAATCAAGTTTACTTTGTCCAATGATCTTCATGAAAGTTTTTATTATATCCTTCTTGGATATCTATCACTTTGGGACAAATTTTCATGTGTTTCTTTTCATAAGCTCAAACAGATACAAGTGAAGATCAAGAGCATAATTTTTCTTCTTTCTCTCAAGATAATTTAAGTGAAGCAAGAGAGAATTTCTCGAAAAATTTACTAACTCTCAAATAAATCTAAGTTAAGTAAGAGAGAATTTCTTCAAAAATACTAAGCACATCATGCTAAAAAAGATATAACTGAAGCACTACAGCAAGTCCATTGCTCATAAAAAATTTAAGTGAAGCATAGAGAGCAATTCTAACAAGTCATGACATAATTTTGGCTCTCTCAAATAGGTGTGTCCAGAAAGGGATAAAAACTTAACACACAAAATAAAACAAGAAAAGAATCATATCATACAATACGCTCCAAGCAAAACACATATCATGTGATGAATAGAAATATAGTTTCGAGTAAAATACCGATGATCGTTGGAAGAAAGCGGGGATGCCACTCGAGGGCATCCCCAACCTTAGTTGGTTGCTCATTTTTGGATAGTATCTTGGGATGCCGGGTCACCCCCAAGCTTAGCCTCTTCCATCCTTCCTTCATCCATCGTAAGATAACCCAAAACTTGAAAACTTCAATCACACAAAACTCAACAAAACATTCGTGAGATCCGTTAGTATAAGAAAAATAAATCACTACTATAAGTACTGTATTAAACCAATTCATATTTTGTTCTTGCATTATACCTACTGTATTCCAACTTTTCTATGGCAAAAACTCATCAAAGAAAACCATAGAGCCATCAAAATAAGCACACAACACAAAGAAAAAGAATCTATCAAACCAGAAAAGTCTAAAGTAATCTGATTTGTTCGAATACTTACGCAACTCAAACAATTCTGAAAAATTAGGATAACATGAGAAATTTGTATATAAATCTTGTGTCAAATATGCAGATCAAAATCACATTTCTGTGATTTACTAAAATTGTTTTCGTGAGCGCATAAGTTTCTGTTCTTTTCAGCAAGATCAAAGAACTATCACCCAAGAAGATCCTAAAGGCTTTACTTGGAACAAACATTAAAACACAAAAACCACAATAATAAAAGTAGCATAATTGTGTAAAAACTCAAGAACAGAAAGCAAAAAGCAAAATAAATTTTATTCATTGGGTTGCCTCCGAACAAGCGCTATTGTTTTACGCCCTTAGCTAGGCATCAAGACGGACTTTCTTCTATCCTTTTATGGTTTATGGTACCCTTCTCTTTTAACAAATTAAAAATATCTCACGCTTTTGACCCAATATTAGTGGCAAAAGTATGCCACTTTTTATCTATAATTTCCATATGATCTTCGGTGAGCCTTTTCTTCTCAATAGCATCTAGGCTTTCCATAACATGCTCAAGAGTCAAAGTTGTTTCATTAATCATGAGAGTTGGTGATCCCACCAAATTTACCATAGCATGAAAAGCATGAAGAGAGGGACACATCAAGAAATTTCCATCCATAATCGTATCAAGGACGAATCTATACCAAGTGGTGATGCCAACATAAAAATAGCAAAGAAGAACAACAGTAGATTGCTTACGGATAGATCTATTATGAGCATTGCAAATTCTATACCAGGCATATTTTAATTTTTATCCTCCCCTGTTTTTAAAGTTGAGAACCTCATTCTCAGGAGTGCAAGCGATAAAGGAAGAACTATCCATAGTAACGGCAAACAAGGTTGCACACAAAAATAGATCCGACAAGAAAACGACGAACAGAAAAAGAGAGGCGAATAAAACGACAATTTTTTGTGAAGTGGGGGAGAGGAAAATGGAAAATAATGTAAATTGCAAGGAGATGAGATTTGTGATTAGGAACCTGGTATATGTTCAAGATCCTCCCCGACAACGGCGCTAGAAATTCCTTTTGATGTCGCTTGAAGCTACGTCGGTATTTCCCCAAAGAGGAAGGGATGATGCAACACAACGGTGGTAGGTATCTCCCTCAGATATGAAACCAAGGTTATCAAATCAGTAGGAGAACCAATAAACACAACATAAATATCCCCTACACACAAATAACAAATACTCACAACCCGACATGTCAAAGGGGTTGTCAATCCCTTTCGGGTAACGGCACTAGAAAGGCACGTGGACGGGATAAAGATGTAAATGTTGATAGATCGAACGCCAAATAAAATAAAGTGCAGCAAGGTATTTTTAGGTTTTTGGAAATATAGATCTGAAAAAATGCAAGAGAAAAGTAGATCGCAAAGGCAAATAATATGAGAAAGAGACCTGGGGCCTGTATGTTTCACTAGTGGCTTCACTCGAGAAAAATAGCAAATGGTGGGTGAAAAAATTACTGTTGGGCAATTTATAGAACTTCAAATACTCATGAAGATATCCAGGCAATGATCATTACATAGGCATCACATCCAAGATTAGTAGTCCGACTCCTACCTGCATTTACTACTATTACTCGACACATCGACCGCTATCCAGCAAGCATCTAGTGTATTAAGTTCATGGAGAAACGAAGTAATGCAATAAGAACGATGACATGATGTAGACAATTTCTATCTATGAAGAGATAGACCCCATCATTTAATCCTTAGTAGCAACAATACATACATGTCGTTTCCCTTTCTGTCACTAGGATCAAGCACAGTAAGATCGAACCCACTACAAAGCACCTCTTCCCATTGCAAGATAAATACATCAAGTTGGCGAAAGAAACCCCAAATATTGGAGTAGAAATATGAGGCTTTAAGCAATCATGCATATAAGAGATCAAAGAAACTCAAATAACTTTCATGGATATAAAAAGATAGATCTAATCATAAACTCAAAGTTCACAGATCCCAACAAACACACCGCAAAAGAGTTACATCATATGGATCTCCAAGAGACCATTGTATTGAGAATTTAGAGAGAGAGAAAGCCATCTAGGTACTAACTACGGACCCAAAGGTCTACAAAGAACTACTCACGCATCATCAGAGAGGCAACAATGGAGGTGGTGAACCCCATCTGAGATGGTGCCTAGATTGGATCTGGTGGTTCTAGACTCTGCGGTGGCTGGATGAATATTTCATTTTTTACTCTAGGGTTTCTAGAATATTGGGGTATTTATAGATCAAAGAGGCATTCCGGGGGGCACCTGAAGTTGGCACAACCCACCAGGGCGCGCCTAGGCCTCCTGGCGCGCCCTGGTGGGTTGTGCCCCCCTCTTGGCACCCCCAGGCACAGCTAGAGCCCGTTGTTTTCCTTGTCGCCCATAAAAAATCATCATGAAGTTTCGTGGCATTTGGACTTCGTCTAGTATTGATTTTCTGTGATGTAAAAAACATGGAAAAAACAACAACTGGCACTTGGCACTATCTCAATTGGTTAGTACCAAAAAATGATATAAAATGACTAATGAATTATTATAAAACATCCAAGATTGATAATATAACATCATGGAACAATCAAAAATTATAGATACATTGGAGACGTATCATCTCCCAACAAGCGCTTTTCTTTAATGCCTTTTTAGCTAGGTATGATGTTTCAATGATACTCTTCCAAGCCAAATTCCAATGATCGTATTATTAATACTATAACATATACAAGTGATGTTCATAAATAATTCTACAATTCATATAGATTAGATAATTTCCAAGCTCAAAATATATAAGTGAAGCACATGAAGCATTTTATAAAGCCATACTCAAAAGGTTTAAGTGAAGCACAAAGAGCATTCTACAAATCCGTACTCAAAAGATTTAAGTGAAGCACAAAGAACATTCTACAAATCCATCAAGGACAATCTCATACCATAAGGGATAATAAAGGAAAATACAAACATTAAAGACACATATCGTGTGAACAAAACAAAAATCGAGGTATATCGATAATTGTTGAAAAATAAAGATGGGATGCCTTCCGGGGCATCCCCAAGCTTAGGTGTTTGATTATCCTTGAAATATTTACTTGGGGTTCCTTGGGAATCCCCAAGTTTGAACTCTTGTCTCTCCGTATTCTTCTTATATCGATACCTCCTCGATCTTTGAACACTTCATTCACACAAAACTTAACAAAACACTCGTGAGATTCGTTAGTATAATAAAGCTAATTGCTACTTTAGGTACTATTGTGAACTCATTCCAAATTCATATTAGCATTATATATACTGTATTCCAACTTCACCATGGTTCATACCCCCTGATACAAGCCATAGATTCATCAAAATAAGAGAACAATGCATAGAAAACAAAATCTGTCAAAAACAGGACAATCTGTCAAAAACAGAAACTCAAAACATTCTGCAAATTTATGAAGATTTAAATAATTCCATACAAGTACTACGTAAAAAATTTCAGAAACTTTTGTCGTTCCAGTAAAAAATATAAATTCACGCACTACAGCCAAAGTTTCTGTTTTTGCACTGCACACACCTAACAAGCAATCGAATCATCCTAAACGCAATTTTTGGAACATTATTTTTATAATACAATGGATATATACAAGGTGATAATTATTTTTCGAAAGCTTCAATGAAATTCTACATTTTTCCCTGAGCATGAACACAAGTGTTCAAGGTCGACCCTCACTTTTCCAATGCATAACCTTCCAATCACTTCTCTTTTTGAAAAATTTCTTAGGCATAAGAGGCAAGTAACTCTTTTTGTATTTTTATTTTTTTTATTTTTTGGTTTGTTTCACCCACAACTAAATAAAGCAAAACGGCAAAAAAAATCTATATGGTGAAGAAATCAAACAAGCACACAAGAGAATATCAACCGCACGCTATTGCTCCCGGCAAGGGTGGCAGAAAAGAGCTTGATATTCCCTTAGTGCAAGGAATCATCGTAGCAATTTCCAAAGGTGGAAGTGATAAGTATGGAGTGTAGAACCCACAAGGATATAAAGGTAATATAAATATTCTCTCAAGTCCTATGTGCCACCGATACGAGTCTACATACACCGAACGTTTGCTTCCATCTAGAAAAAAGAAATAAAACTACGTTGTGGGTATGAAGAGGATAGATATGCATGATAAAAGAGAACTATAATATAAAAATAGGTGTTGTTATCATAATATTACAATATATTACAAATAGGGAGTGTGGAATAATGATGGGTCGGTGAACGGAATTATCCTAAGCAATTGTTAACAAGACCAGAAATCATTATTGCAATTTTATCTGAGGGAGAGGCATAAGCTAACATACTTTCTCTACTTGGATCATATGCACTTATGATTGAAACTCTATCAAGCATCTGCAACTACTAAATATCATTAAGATAAAACCCAACCATAGCATTAAAGCATCAAGTCCCCTTTATCCCATACGCAACAACCCCCTTACTCTGGTTTATGCTTCTGTCACTCAAGCAACCGACTATAAGCAAATAATGAACGTATTGCAACACCCTACAACGGTAATCCTTCATGTGTGCGCGACACAAAAGGCACCATAGAACTGCACTAAAATAAACATACAACTCAAAACAATCTAGATCATCAATCAACCCAAAGGACAAAAGAAATCTACTCAAAACATCATAGGATGGCAACAAATCACTGGATCATAATATCTGGCATAAAGCACCATGTTCAAGTAGGGGATTACAGCGGGGTGCAGGAGATTTGAGTGCTAAAAGGAGATGAGGATGGTGATTAAGAAGGTGATGTTTATGAACACGATTATCGCGGCGATGGTTCCCCCGGTGGCATTCCGGCACAACCGGAGGAGAGGGGGAGAGGGTCTCCCCCTTGTGCTTCCTCCTCCATGGCCTCCCCCTCTATGGGGAGAGGTTCTCCCTTTGGTCCTTGGCCTCCATGCTGTTGATGGCCCCCTCCGGGACAATGAGGATGGCCTCCGGTGATAGTGATCCCCTCCGGTAGGGTGCCGAAGACGGACAAGATTGGTTTTTCGTGGATCTGGAGGTGTGCAGCGGCAGAACTCCTGATCTAGGTTTCTTTTTGGGGTTTTCTGTATTTATAGGAATTTTTGGCATCAATCTCACGTCAAGGGGGGCCACGAGGGAGTCACAAGCCCCCCTGGCCGCGCCTGGCAGGCTTGTCGCCTCCTTGTGGCTCTTCTAGCCCAGTTCCAATGCTTCGGGGGTCTCTTTTGGTCCACAAAAAACCATACTATATTTTCCGCCCATCCCGAGAACTTTTATTTATGCACAAAAAACGACACCATGGTAGTTCTGCTGAAAACAGCGCCATTCCGGGTTAGTGCTAATAAAATCATACCAAAATCATATAGAATTATTGTAAACATGGCATGAATACTTCAGAAATTATAAATACGTTGGAGACGTATTAGGAAGTACGGCTTGTGCTCCATGTTTGATGTAGCAAATAGGCATGTTTATCTCTTCGGCACGTAACCGACCATGTGTAAACCCTAGGTACCCTCGACGTCTATATAAGCCGAAGGGTTTTAGGTTATAGGCATAGAACAACCCATCTTGGGTTAGCTATTCGATCTCGGGGTAGATCAACTCTGTAATCCCCCATACCATCAATACAACCAAGCAGTACATAGGGTATTACCTCCATAGGAGGGCCCGAACCTTGGTAAATCTGTCTCCCCTTCGTCTCCTGTTACCATCGATTCTAGTCTCACAGTTCGGGACCCCCTACCAGAGATCCGACGGTTTTGACACTAACATTGGTGCTTTCATTGAGAGTTCCTCTGTGAGCACTCAAGGGATCAATGTCTCGCCTTGTCATCAACAAAGAGGTCCGCAATATGGACACTTTCGACCCCAGACAGATCTTCGCCTTCGGCAGTGTTGTGCTGCACGCCGACCCGACCGGCCATCTAGGCCGAGTCGAGAGCTTCTCGCCTGGTCGAGTGGTTAGATTCGGGAACCTAGAGTTCTCTGTAGACTCTCGAGCAGACTTGTCACTAACCGGGCTCACAACTTTGCTTGCCAACCCCGAAGACTCTGAGGCTTTAACCTCGATTTCCTTCTCCGGTCACACCAGCAGGGTCAACCACGCTGGTGTACCTATTGGGGAATGTTGCATGGGAAACAAAAAAATTCCTACGCTTCACCAAGATCAATCTAGGAGATGAGCATATATGAGAGGAGATATTGTATCTACGTACCCTTGTAGATCGCTAAGCGTAAGCATTAAAGAATGCGGTTGATGTAGCGGTACGTCTCCGCGATCCGAATCGCAAGACGTCCCACAAACTCCCGATCAAGTGCCGAACGGACGACACCTCCGCGTTCAACACACATGCAGCTCGATGAAAATCTTCGCCTTCTTGATCCAGCAAGATGAAGTGGAGAGGTAGATGGGTTCACCCGCAGCATGACAGCATGGCAGCGGTGGTGGTGCACCTGATCCAACAGAGCTTCCCTAAGCGACGCCGAACCAATCTACTAGAGGAGAGACTATCGAAGAGGGAGGAACGGCTACGCCGTGGCATGTGATGCGGCTGCCCTCCTCCCTCTCTCATATATATATGGAAAGGGGGGGAAGGGGCTGCGCCCTAGGGTTCCCACTCCTAGGGGCGGCGGCCAAGAGGAGGGGGCGGCGGCCAAGGGGAGGGGGCGGCGGCCAAGGGGTGGCTTCGCCCCCAAGGCAGGGTGGCCAGCCCCCTTAGGGTTTTCCCCCTTCCACCCTTCGGCCACATGGGCCCTTGTGGGAGGGGCGGCCAGCCTACCAGAGTCTAGTGCGCCTTCTCTCACAGCCCATGTGGCCCTTTGGGGCTGGAGGCCCCTTCTAGTGGACCCCCGGGACCTTCCCGGCACCCTCGGTACGTTATCGATGATGCCCGAACTTTTCCTGGTGACCAACACAGAACTTCCTATATATGAATCTTTACCTCCAGACCATTCTGGAGATCCTCGTCATGTCCGAGACCTCATACGGCACTCCGAACAACCACCAACACACATAACTCATCTAACCAACACATCACCGAACCTTAAGTGTGCAGACCCTACGGCTTCGAGAACCATGTAGACATGACTGAGACACCTCTACGAGCAATAACCAATAGCGGGACCTAGATGCCCATATTGGTTCCTACATGTTCTACGAAGATCTTTATCGGTCAAACCTCTATGTCAAGGATTCAGTCAATCCCGTATGTTGTTCCCTTTGTCCTTCGGTATGTTACTTGCCCGAGATTCGATCGTCGGTATCTTTATACCTAGTTCAATCTTGTTACCGGCAAGTCTCTTTACTCATTCTGTGATACAAGATCCCATGACTAACACTTAGTCACATTGCTTGCAAGGCTTGTTGTGATGTTGTATTACCGAGTGGGCCCTGAGATACCTCTCCATCACACGGAGTAACAAATCCCAGTATTGATCCATGCCAACTCAATAGACACCCTCGGAGATACCTGTAGAGTACCTTTATAGTCACCCAGTTACGTTGCGACATTTGATACACACAAGGGACTTCTCCGGTGTCAGTGAGTTGCATGATCTCATGGTCATAGGAACATATACTTGACATGCAGAAAATAGTAGCAAGAAACTGACACGATCATAAGCTACATTCATAGTTTGGGTCTTTTCCATCACATATTTCTCCTAATGATGTGATCCCGACATCAAATGACAGCTCATGTCCATCACCAGGAAACCTTAACCATCTTTGATCAACGAGCTAGCCTGCTAGAGGTATACTAGGGATACAGTGTTTGTCTATATGCCCACACATGTATTTAGTTTCGAGTCAACACAATTATAGCATGGATAATAAATGATCATCATGAACAAGGAAATATAATAATAAACACTTTATTTATTGCCTCTAGGGCATATTTCCAAAAGTCTCCCACTTGCACTAGAGTCAATAATCTAGTTCACATCACTACGTGATTTACATTGTTATGAATCGAACACCCATGCAGTTCTGTTGTTGATCATGTTAAGCCCTTGGAAGAGGTTTAGTCAACGGGTCTGCAACATTCAGATCCGTGTGCACTTTGAAAATATTTATGTCCTTCTCCTTGACGTAATCGCGGATTGAATTGAAGCGTCGCTTTATGTGTCTGGTCCTCTTGTGAAACCTTGGTTCCTTGGCTAGAGCAATGGCACCAGTGTTGTCACAGAACAGAGCCATTGAATTCACTGCGCTGGGCACTATTCCAAGATTTGTCATGAACTGCTTCATCCAGACACCTTCCTTCGCTGCCTCTGAGGCTGCGATGTACTTCGCTTCGCATGTAGAATCGGCTACCACGCTTTGGTTGGAACTGCACCAGCTTACCGCTCCCCCATTGAGAATAAATACGTATCCGGTTTGCGACTTAGAGTCATCCGAATCAGTGTAAATGCTTGCATCGACGTAACCCTTTACGGCGAGCTCTTGATCACCTCCATAAACGAGAAACATGTCCTTAGTCCTTTTCAGGTACTTAAGGATATTCTTGACCACAGTCCAGTGCTCCATTCCAGGATCACTTTGAAACCTTCCGGCCATACTTATGGCAAGGCTGACATCGGGTCTTGTGCACAGCATCGCATACAGGATAGAGCCTATGGCTGAAGCATAGGGGATGACACTCATCTTCTCTCTATGTTCTGCAGTCACTGGGCATTGAGTCTTACTCAACTTCACACCTTGCAACACAGGTAAGAACACCTTCTTGGACTGATCCATTTTGAACTTCTTCAAAACTTTATCAAGGTATGTGCTTTGTGAAAGTGCTATCAAGCATCTTTACATATCTCTATAGATCTTAATGCCTAATATGAAAGCAGCTTCTCCTTGGTCCTTCATTGAAAAACTCTTGATCAAATAT
The DNA here is from genome assembly GCA_022496015.1 of Hordeum marinum. Classification (NCBI taxonomy): domain Eukaryota; kingdom Viridiplantae; phylum Streptophyta; class Magnoliopsida; order Poales; family Poaceae; genus Hordeum; species Hordeum marinum. The sequence continues at coordinate 477,007,316 of CM039678.1, forward strand.
TCCTTCACGCTTTCCAGCATTTCTATATTGTTTCCAATCAGCAATATGTCATCCACATATAATATTAGAAACGCTACAAAGCTCCCACTCACTTTCTTGTAAATACAAGCTTCTCCATAAACTTGTATAAACCCAAACACCTTGATCACCTCATCAAAGCACTTATTCCAACTCCGAGATGCTTGCACCAGTCCATAAATGGATCGCTGGAGTTTGGAAACTTTGTCAGCATTCTCTGGATCGACAAAACCTTCCTGTTGCATCATATACAACTCTTCCTCAAGGAAACCGTTAAGGAACGTTGTTTTGACGTCCATCTACCAAATTTCATAGTCGAAATATGCAGCTATTGCTAACATGATTCTGACGGACTTAAGCATCGCTACGGGTGAGAAGGTGTCATCATAGTCAACTCCTTGAACTTGTGAAAAACCCTTTGCCACAAGTCGAGCTTTATAGACGGTGACATTACCATTCGCATCCATATTCTTCCTAAAGATCCATTTATTCTGAATGGCCTTTCGCCCTTCAGGTAATACTTCCAAAGTCCATACTTTGTTTTCATACATGGATCCCATCTCGGATTTCATGGCCTCTAACCATTTCTCGAAATATGGGCCCATCATCCCTCCTCCATAGCTCGTAGGTTCATTGTTGTCTAACGACATGACTTCCAAGACAGAGTTACCGTACCACTCAGGAGCAGTACGCGTCCTTGTCGACCTACGAGGTTCAATAGTGACTTGATCTGAAGCTTCATGATCATCATCATTAACTTCCTCTCCAATCGTCGTTGGCTCCACAGAAACATCTTTGTGTGTTGCTCTACTCTCTGGTTCAAGTGTAGGTTCAACAACCTCATCAATTTCTACTTTCCTCCCACTCAATTCTTTCGAGAGAAACTCTTACTCAAGAAATGTTCCATTCTTAGTGACAAAAACTTTGCCTTCGGATCTGAGATAGAAGGTATACCGAACCGTCTATTTTGGGTATACTATGAAGACACATTTCTTCGGTTTGGGTTCCATCTTTTCACGCTGAAGCTTTTTGACATATGTATCACATCCCCAAACTTTAAGAGTCGACAACTTTGGCTTCTTGCCAAACCATAGTTCATATGGCGTCGTCTCAAGGGATTTTGATGGTGCCCTATTTAACGTGAATGCAGTTGTCTCTAATGCATAACCCCAAATCGATAGTGGCAAATCGGCAAGAGACATCATAGAACGCACCATATCTAATAAGGTTCGATTACGACATTCGGACACACCATTACGCTGTGGTGTTCCAGGCGGTGTCAGTTGTGAAACAATTCCACACTGTCTTAAGTGACTGCCAAACTCATAACTCAGATATTCTCCTCCTCGATCAGATCGCGGGAATTTAATCTTTTTGTTACGATGATTCTCAACTTCACTTTGAAATTGCTTGAACTTTTCAAATGTTTCAGACTTGTGTTCCATCAAGTAAATGTATCCATATCTACTCAAGTCATCAGTGAAGGTGAGAAAATAAAGATATCCACCACGTGCCTCAATGTTCATCGGACCGCAGAAATCAGTATGTATGATCTCCAACAAATCACTCGCCCATTCCATTATTTGAGAGAACGGCGTTTTAGTCATCTTGCCCATTAGGCATGGTTCACATGTGTCAAGTGATTCAAAATCAAGTGACTCCAAAAGTCCATCAGCATGGAGCTTCCTCACGCGTTTTACACCAATATGACCCGAACGGTAGTGCCACAAGAAAGTGGTACTATCGTTATCAACTTTACATCTTTTGGCATCAATGCTATGAACATGTGTATCATCACTATCGAGATTCAACAAGAATAAACCCCTCACATTGGGTGCATGATCATAAAATATATTACTCATATAAATAGAACAACCATTATTCTCTGATTTAAATGAGTAACCGTCTTGCAATGAACAAGATCTAGATATAATGTTCATGCTTAACACAGGCACTAAATAACAATTATTCAGGTTCATCACTAATACCTATGGTAGTCAAAGAGTGAGCGTGCCGACGGTGATAATATCAACCTTGCAACCATTTCCCACGTGCATCGTCACTTCATCCTTAGCCAGCTTCCGTAGGTCCTGCTTTGAGTTGCAAATGTGAGCAACCGAACCGATATCAAATACCCAGGCACTACAACGAGAGCTAGTAAGGTACACATCAATAACATGTATATCATATATACCTTGTTTGGTGTTGGCCGCCTTCTTGTCGGCCAGGTACTTGGGGCAGTTCCGCTTCTAGTGACCAGTTCCCTTGCAATAAAAGCACTCAGTTTCTGCCTTGGATCCAGCCTTTGATTTCTTCACGGGAGAAGCAACTGGTTTGCCACCCTTCTTGGAGTTACCCTTCTTGCCCTTTCCAATCTTCTTGAAACTAGTAGTTTCATTGACCATCAACACTTGATGTTCTTTCTGGATTTCCGACTCAGCGACTTTCAGCATCGCAAATAGTTTGGCGACTGACTTGTTCTTCCCGTGCATGTTATAGTTCATCACGAAGCTCTTGTAGCGAGGTGGCAATGATTGAAGAACTCTATGAGTGATCGCCTCCGACGGAAGGGGCATCCCTAACTCCGTCAGACCGGAGGAATACCCAGACATTCTGAGTATATGTTCACTGATAGACCCGTTCTCCTCCAACTTGCAAGCGTAGAACTTATCGGAGGTCTCATACCTCTTGATCCGGGCATTCTTATTAAAGATAAACTCCAACTCTTGGAACATCTCATATGCTCCATGACATTCGAAACATCTTTGAAGTCTCGGTTCTAAGCCATACAACATTGCACACTGAACTATTGAGTAATCTCCAGAACATGCCTCCCAAGCGTTCTTAACGTCTTTGGACGACATAGGAGCAGGTGGGTCACCAAGCGGTGCATCAAGGACATAAGCCTTTTGGGAAGCCGTGAGGATGATCCTTAGATTATTGGCCCAGTCAACAAAGTTACTTCCCTCATCTTTCAACTTAGCTTTCTCTAGGAACGTATTAAGATTCAGGGGTGCTACTGCGCGAGCCATTGATCTACAACATAAATAAGCAAAGGTTACTAAGATTATTGTTCATGATAGTGAGTTTAGTTAATCAAATTACTAAATCTCCCACTCAAATTGACATCCCTCAGGTCATCTGAGTGATACATGATCCACATTCACCAACTCAAGTCCAATCATCACGTGAGTTAAGGTGGCTTCAATGGTGAACATCATCATGTTGATCATATCTACTATATGACTCATGCTCGACCTTTCGGTCTCTTGTGTTTAGAGGCCATGTATGTACATGCTAGGCTCGTCATGTTTAACCCGAGTGTTCTGCTTGTGCAACACTGGCTTACACCCGTTGTATGCGAATGTAGAGTCTATCACACCTGATCATCACGTGGTGTCTCGACACAACGAACTTTCGCAACTGTGCACACTCGGGGAAAACACAATTTATCTTGAAATTTAAGTGAGAGATCACCTTATAATGCTACCATCGTCCTAAGCAAAACAAGGTGCATAAAAGGATTAACATCACATGACAATCATAAGTGACATGATATGGCCATGAACTTGTGCTTTTGATCTCCATCTCCAAAGAACCGACATGATCTCCATCGTCACCGGCATGACACCATGATCTCCATCATCATGTCGTCATCGGGGTTGTCGCGCCCACCATGCTCATACTACTATTGCTACCGCTTAGCGATAAAGTAAAGCATTACATAGCGCTTAAAGGTTGACACGCAGGTCATACAATAATCAGAGACAACCCTATGGTTCCTGCCGGTTGCCATACTCATCAACATGCAAGTTGTGATATTCTATATAAAAACATGATCATCTCATACAACTCATATATCACATCATGTAATTGGCCATATCACATCACAACATACCCTGCAAAAACAAGTTAGACTTCCTCTCATTGTTGTTGCATGTTTTACGTGGATGCTATGGGTATCCAGCAAGAACGATTCTTATCTACGCAAAACCACAACGGTCATATGAAGATTGATTTTCAAACTTCTACAAGGACCGCCTCAATATAATCCGATTCAACTAAAGTGGGAGAGACAGACACCCGCCACCCATCTTTATGCGACGAAGTCACATGTCAGTCGATGGAACACGGTCTCTTGTAAGCGTACGAGTAAAGTCGGTCCGAGCTGCTTCATCCCACAATACCGCTGAACCAAGAAAAGACCAAGTAAGGAAGCAATCTGAATATCAACGCCCACAAACTCTTTCTATTCTACTCAAGATCTCATCTACGCATAGACCTAGCTCTGATACCCCTGTTGGGGAACGTTGCACGGGAAACAAAAAAATTCCTATGCTTCACCAAGATCAATCTAAGATATGAGCATCTATGAGAGGAGATATTGGATCTACGTACCCTTGTAGATCACTAGGAGGAAGCGTTAAATAACGCAGTTGATGTAGTGGTACATCTCTGCGATCCAAATCGCAAACCGTCCCACGAACTCCCGATCAAGTGCCGAAGGGACGACAGCTTCGCGTTCAGCACACGTGCAGATCGATGAAGATCTCCACCTTCTTGATCTAGCAAAAGGAAGCATAGAGGTAGATGGGCTCGCCGGAAGCATGATGGCGTGGCGGCCGTGGTGATCAGCTGATCTGGCAGAGCTTTGCTAAATGGCGCCGAACCAATCAACTAGAGGAGAGACTATCGGAGAGGGAGGAAAGGTTGCGCCGTGGCTTGTGGTGCGGCTTCCCTCCTCCCTCTCTCATATATATAGGGGAAGGGGGGAAGTGGCTGTGCCCTAAGGTTCCCACCCCTAGGGCGGCGGCCAAGAGGAGGGGGCGGCAGCCAAGGGGAGGGGGCGGCAGCCAAGGGGTGGCTTGGCCCCCAAGGCAAGGTGGCCATCCCCCTTAGGGTTTCCCCCTCCACCCTTCGGCCGCATGGGCCCTTGTGGGAGGGGCGGCCAGCCCACTAGAGGCTGGTGCGCCTTCCCTCACAAACCATGTGGCCCTTCGAGGCTGGTAGCCCCTTCCGGTGGACCCCCGGGACCTTCCCAGCACCCCCGGTACGTTACCGGTGACGCGTGAACTTTTCCCAGTGACCAACACGAAACTTCCTATATATGAATCTTTACCTCCGGACCATTCCGGAGCTCCTCGTCACGTCCAAGATCTCATCCGGTACTCCAAACAACCTTCGGGAACCAGCACACATAACACATCTATACCAAAACATCACCGAACCTTAAGTGTGCAGACCCTGCAGATTCGAGAACAATGTAGACATGACTGAGACACCTCTACGGCCAATAATCAATAGCGGGACCTGGCTACCCATATTGGTACCTACATGTTCTATGAATATCTTTATCGGTCGAATCTCTATGAGAAGGATTCAGTCAATCCCGTATGTTGTTCGCTTTGTCGTTCGGTATGTTACTTGCCCAGGATTCGATCGTCGGTATCTCTGTACCTAGTTCAATCTCGTTACTGGCAAGTCTCTTTACTCGTTCCATGATACAAGATCCCGCGACTAACACTTAGTCACATTGCTTGCAAGGCTTCTTGTGATGTTGTATTACCGAGTGGGCCCTGAGATACCTCTCCGTCACACGGAGTAACAAATCCCAGTATTGATCCATGCCAACTCAACAGATGCGCTCGGAGATATCTGTAGAGTACCTTTATAGTCACCCAGTTACGTTGCGACGTTTGATACACACAAGGCACTTCTCCGGTGTCAGTGAGTTGCATGATCTCATGGTCATAGGAACATATACTTGACATGCGGAAAACAGTAGCAATAAACTGACACGATCATCTGCTACATTCATAGTTTGGGTCTTGTCCATCACATCATTCTCCTAATGATGTGATCCCAACATGAAATGTCATCTCATGTCCATGGCCAGGAAACCTTCACCATCTTTGATCAACGAGCTAGCCTACTAGAGGTATACTAGGGACACAGTGTTTGTGTATATGCCCACACATGTATTTAGTTTCCAATCGACACAATTATAGCATGGACAATAAACCATCATCATGAACAAGAAAATATAATAATAATCACTTTATTTATTGCCTCTAGGGCATATTTCCAACAGTACCCACTCCTGGTCCGGATCTGACCATAGTGCCAGAAGGCCGGGCACTCATTCTTGCCGAATATCCTTCTCGTTCAGACGCATTGGTGGTCAACTCTGAAGGTTCCGAACAGTATTATCCGGTCGAGACCTCGGCGTTTGACGAAACTGTAGATCGGATATCGTTTATGGAAATTTCTAATTATTCAGCCACAATCAACGCTCAGATCGGTTACTATACGGGTCGGGACAAATTTTTAGACCCACCCACCACCCACTTGCTAGCCAGAGTGGAAGATTTAAGCGACATGCTGGACTATGCCTTCGAGGAGGCAGAATACATGGATGAAGAGGATTGCGCCCCCACCGCTGTTAACACTGGGCAATGGGCCGCTAGTTCAACATATGACGTCTACATGGTGGATACTCCTAATGGAGACAAAATGCCTAATAATGATGGCGACAAGTCATGCCACCCACCGCCAAGGCACTAGAAACCGCATAAGTGGTCCAAAGGCAAAAAGGGAACGAAAGCCATTACCGATACCGGGGAAGGAGTTACCCTCGAGGACCGCGGCAACCCCGATATCCTCGAACACCCGTTAGAGGGTCAGGAAAGTCCTGAGGACCATAACAACCCCGACGACGTCAATGAGTCCGAGGACGATAACTACCTCCCCCTATCGAGGAGGAGGATATCCCGACAGTTGATGACTTGGACATCCCTGATAACCATGAAGATCAGGAACTGTTCAGACAACAACTCATATTGACGGTGCAAAGCCTGAAAACTAAGGAACAATAGCTTAAACCCGAACAAGATGACCTCAATGATCGATGGACAAGAGTCCTCTCAGCTGGGGAAGGACATGGTACTGGTCTATTGGACCAACCCAAGATCTATCCGCGAAGAAGGGTGCTACCACAATTTGACGCTGAGCTCATCGATATTCCGTCTCCAAAACATACTCCATACAACAAGCCAGACCGCCCTCCTCATAGGCGTGATCGGACGACCGACGATGCCGGTTATAGGCCGGCAATCCCCCTAAGACCGGGAAAGGAGCCACTAGATCCCAACGGTAGGTTCGACATGCGTGATGACATAGATCACAAAGAAGGCCATACAAGATCCATTTATGGATCGAGAGGATACTCACTCGATAGACGGGATGGGTACAGACCATGGCTCGACTGAAGAGTTAACAGAGCTCGAGAATGTAACCAATCTAGAACCGATGATGATTACAGGCATGACATAGCTCGGGTTCGAGGCGTCGCTCAACCGCTATGTTTCATAGATGAGGTGATGCGACATCAGTTCCTGGAAGGGTTTAAACTCGTGAACATCGAACAGTACGATGGGACAACTAACCCAACCATATGGATCAAGGACTTCCTCCTCCACATCAACATGGCTCGAGGAGATGATCTTCACGCCATCAAATACCTCTCCCTTAAACTCAAGTGTCCAGCTCGACACTGGCTGAACAGACACCCCGAAAACTCCATCGGATGTTGGGAAAACCTGGAGGATGCATTCCACTCTAACTTCCAGGGCACCTATGTTCGGCCGCCAGACTCCCCCTACCTAAGTAACGTCGTACAAAAACCCGAAGAGTGTGCACAACAATTTTGGAATCAGTTCTTGACCAAGAAGAACCATATTGTCGACCGTCCGGATGCCGACACAATAGCTTGTTTTCGGCATAGTATTCGGGACGAATGGCTAGCTAGCCAGCTCGGACAAGATAAACCTCGTACCATGTCCTCCCTTACTTCCCTAATGACCCGCTTTTGCATGGATGAAGACAATTGGCAAGCAAGACGGAACCACAACTCCGAAGCGCCCGGAACCTCTGAGGTTCTGGATGGAAACAGGAAGCCCAGGCACAAAAAGAACAAGCGTCAGCACAATAACGGTGATGCCGATGATAAGACCATCAATGCCGGATTCTGCAATTCCCATTTTGGGCAGTGAAAGAAGCCTACTAAAGGTAATCGCGACGAACCCACTTCACTGGAGGAAATCATGGATATGCCTTGCCAAATCCACGGGACCCAAGAAAAGCTCGCCAACCACACACACCGCAATTGTTGGATGTTTAAATAGCTCTGCAAGCTCCCACATGAGGATCAAAGCAAGAGCCCTCACAGCGAGGACGAGGATGAGCCTCAGTGTTGGATTGGTGGCAATCAAAAGAAATTTCCTCCGGAAGTCAAGACAGTAAACATGATATACGCCACCCATATACCCAAGAAGGAGAGGAAGCGTGCCCTTCGAGAGGTCTACGCTGTAGAGCCCGTGGCCCCGAATTATAACCCATGGTTGGCATATCCGATCACCTTTGATCAGCGTGATCACCCGACCAGTATACGTCATGGGGGTTCGTCCGTACTTGTCCTTGACCCCATTATCGTTGGGTATCACCTCACAAAAGTCCTAATGGACGGAGTAACTAGCCTCAACCAGATTTATTCAGACACGGTGAAAAAGATGGGCATAGACCCATCACAAATTAAACCCAGTAACACTACCTTTAAAGGGGTGATTCCAGGTGTCGAAGCCTGATGCACGGGCTCCGTTACCCCGGAAGTTGTGTTCGGTTCGCCCGATAACTTTCGCAACAAAGACATGAACTTCGACATTGTGCCCTTCCGCAGTGGCTATCAAGCCCTGCTCGGCTGGACAGCGTTCACCCGTTTCAACACCGTCCCGCATTACGCATACCTCAAGCTCAAGATGCCTGGACCCAAAGGAGTCATCACCGTTAATGGCAATACAGAGCAATCTTTATGAACCGAGGAACATGTGCTGGCCCTGGCGGCTGAATTTAGTTATAAAGATGATAGGCATTTTCCGGCATCTCACGTAAAGGTACGCAAGGTCAAGAAGTGAGCTCGGCTGCAGGTCGAACTCCCGGAGCCTTCCTCTCCCCTCAAATAGGGACTCGCTCCCCATCGCATGCCCCCAGGACCAACAAAGAACGTGCCAAGAAGGAACAACTTCGCACTTAAAATTCCATGGGGCAGTGGTGGGGAAACAAAGGTGGGAGTCCGGCTGGACCGGGCTACTACCACTCAATACGTCTTTAGACACAATGCAGGGACCATTGAAGGGCCCACCTAGGGCATAAAGCTTATTCACAATTCGGCGACTTTTCAAGACCGTGTTTGCAAGATCCTTTCTCCGAACAAACAAATACGAGGAGTAAACTAGCAACGGGGCACATCAAGGACGTAAGGCCACCAATCGAAAATACTTGGTACAACCACTCCTCTAATCTCTTTTTTCACATACCTATAGGCAATTGCTTTGGCACTCCGAGTAATAAGAGTTACGGATAAAACAAAAAACATATCGCATCATTTTAAATGTTTGTCTGGTTGTCCTTTTTGGCACACATTTTCGTTTTCTCCCTCTTCTTGCGACATAGTTTGGTATGTTATGACGCAACCGGATAATATACCGGCGGCTTGAGCTTACAAAAAAATCTCCTTATGTACGTTTTATTATGTGTTCGGCGTCCTGGGGTTCACCTTATATGCATTTATTCCGAGCTATGTCTTGGGTCAATAGTTGGCTTGCCCGGCTCTTGTGCTTGCTCCTTTATGTTCTGCTCGGTCGGCTAAAATGGCAAACGGAGAACCCCTGCGATTGTCTTTCCGGTTAGTCTTGTCAAGCACCTTCGTGGAGAAAGTCGAGAATTCGAGCCTTAAGTATTATACTTACATCCTTGTCAGAGGATATTCCGCGTTGTGCGAGGGGTTTGCTATCCATGCGAACCATGTGATGCTGGCTTTAGCCGCTGTTCATCCGAACATCACAACACCCCGGGGGCTAGTCCTTAGCCCCCCCCCCCCCCCCGCAGTACTTTTCATGCCCCTACGGCTAAGTGAATGAAATAAGGCACTCTATCGCCTTCGGGTTCCGATCACTCGGCTAAGGAATATTGTGCATTAGCAGAGACACCCCATGTAGTATCTACATGGGGGCTGAAGCCGACGACTCGCATCTTTCAGTTTCAAACGGCCACATAGGAGTTATAAAGGACTGCAAAAATATCAAAGCTGGATAAATAACTTATAATATTTAAAACTTTGAAAAGTCTTTGGACGCATTACAAATCATTCGAATACATCATCGCCCAAACAATGAGAAGCTATCGCCCAAGCACCTTCCATCACTCCGACGAAGTATAACTCGGGGCGTCTATGCTCCTTCCTAGTAGGCGGCAGGGAAGTGGCTACCTTCATCAGATCCAACACCGGCCAGTGCACCTTGGCCTTGCCAAGGGCCATCCGAACACCCTCATTGCAAGAGGAGTACTCAAGGTGTTGAAGCGGGGCTAAGTGGCAACTAACTTCTGCACCAGGCCAAAGTACCTGCCTGGCAGTGACTCGCTGGGCCATAGGCGGATGCAGAGGTCCTTCATGGCCGGCTCCGCCATCTGGTGCAGCTCCATCAGTTGTTTTAGCTGCTCCACGAGAAGAGGAGAGCGCTCCGGGGCTCCGAATTTTGCCCACAATAGCCAAGCTTTGTCTCCCTCTTCCCTCGAGGTGAACAGCCAATTGGCGTTCGCCACGCTCTTCTGGAGATCGGAGGAGGCGCTTGAAGATCGCCACACCTGGGTAAGCAATTAGAATTTGCTATCCCCAAAGACGCACTATAGTACGTATCGCTTACCATCCATTATGCCCTTCGCTTGGTGGACCTTCTCCTCATAGAACCGCCTGTCCACCCATTCCTTCTGAAGATCGTTCTTCAGGGTGGACAGTTTGGCTGCGTTCTCCTTGGCCTTCTGCTCAAGGGCCTCGCACTTATAGCTAGCGTGCTTGAGATCCTCCTGGACCTTCGCGTCACGAGCCTCGTGCTTGTCGCTTGTGGCTTGTCGTTGTTTTCTCATGACAGATGCCATAGGGTGGCTTATCGGTGGTGTTGGGGCCATAGGACGCCGATGGGCTCCGGGTGCGAGATTGGGTACAAGAAGGTGGAGACACGCGATGTACTCAGGTTTGGGGCCCAAGGTGGGAGGTAATGCCCCTAGTCCTGCTTGGATTCGTTGGATGGGTGGATAAGTATACAGAGCCGCTCCTAGTGCTGTGTTCGGAGGAGGAAGAAAGGAGCAGTCGGCTCGTCTCCCTCCGCTACTGGGAAGGGTATGAGAGCTCCCTATATGTGTGTGTTCTTGATCGGGGGTTCCGTCCCTATTGCATGGGGGCTCGGGGGGTTTTATAGGCCAACCCCCTGGCTCTTACAATATGATTTAGGTCCGAGGGTGGAGGGACCTGGCTGGCAGCCTCTCCGCCTGGCCAGGGGGTCCCGCGGCTTGTATCATCTCGTCGTGGGCGGGGCCCGTCGTCGAGCGGTTCCATCCCTGCTGGGACCCGCCGACGGGCGCCGCGATTGGCCCTCCCCCTCCTGCCCCGGCACGGGTCGCCCAGGGAGGCGTCGCTTAGTGCCAGCTGGCCGAGGTCGTCGGTACGGCTGGCAGCACTATAGCCATGCCGGGGTAGGCACTCGAGTACAGAGGTGTGCTGGAACTGTTCCCCATCCGGTCGCGCTCTCTGAGGTCAGCGGGCCGGACGGATGGATTGTAGCCATGCGGGACGGCGCGTCAGCGACCACTGTGGCCACAGGGTCGCTTGCCCCGCCAGTCATGTTTGCTGCCATACCTGCGGACAGGGAGACGGGACAGGGCGTGTCCGTCCCCAAGTCAATGGACAACCTGGCTCATGGGCAGCCGACTGCTTGGCCAGCCGGGCAGGAGCACGCCCGGCCGCTAGACCAGCCGGGCAAAACGCTAGCCGGAGACGGCTCGTGTGGCGTGTCCCTAGCCGGCCTCGTCGAGCCGGCCGATTGGTTTTTCTTCGAAGCAGAGAGGGGAGGACCCTGTTGCCTTGGCCTACCCATGGATATAAACCCCGTCAGCAGCCCCCGAAGCCAGCGGGGTCCCACATCTGGCGGACAGTGGGGTGTCGGCAGCTTCCCCCCAGCCTAGCCTGCCTCCGGCTCGAAGGTGAAGGGGCAGCCGGGCCAGCTGCAGGACCCGATGCCTCGGGTTCTGGCGCATCGCTCCGGGGCACGTGCCGGCACGCCACTTGCCACGCAGTGCATAATGATGCGCTGGGCCCCGCGCATGCGGGGAGACGGGACGTCGCCCAGGCCTAATCTGGTAGGGCCTAGGCGTAACCCAGTAGGCCTCGAAGCCGGTGCCGGATCCCCTGTGCCCCGATACGGCCGTTACGGCCCGAAGTGACCCACTCGCGTGGGATTTCCGGGGAACATGGGCGCAGAAGATCCCACGTCCCCGCCCCCCGGTCATGTCCTCCCCTATAAAGGGGAGAGAAGGGCAGGGGCAGAGGTACCCACGGCCCACTTGCCCCCTTGCAGCCCTTCTCGCCATTGCTCCTCGCTTCCTGACCTCCCCTCTCCTCGTGCTGCCGCGCTTGAGCCCGCGCACGTGCCCGCACGCCGCCCCACTGCTGAGATGGCCGACGGAATCGGCGGCAGCTGGGGAGGATCCTTCGTCACTGATGTCGATATCGAGGAGCTGCGCAAGGCGCGGATGCTGCCGCCGCCCGAGCAGGTGGCCGCCCGTTCGCCAGGCGGCGAGCTGGTGCCGGCGCCGTAGCCAGGGGAACGAGTAGTGTTCCTCTGGCACTTCTCCTGGGGCTTCGCGCTCCCGGTGAGCAACTTCTTCCGCCTCTTCCTTGAAACCCTCGACCTTCAACCCCATAATCTTGGTCCCAATGCCATCTTGTATCTCTCTGCCTTCGTGGCGTTGTGTGAGGAGTATTTGGGAGTTCTTCCTTTTCTTGGCCTCTTCAACGTGCTTTTCTATCTCAAGTTGTTGATCAACAACGCGTGCGGGGGCACCGTAGTGTGCTGCCGCGGCGTTGCCCGCTTCCCTCCCCTTTCTTTGATTGACTCCATCAAGGGGTGGCACCCCACAGTCTTCTACGTGCGGAATGTCGACCCGGCGATGGACTACATCGGGCTGCCGCCGTTCGAGGACCGCCAGTCGTCCCAGCAGAATTAGCTAGCGTCGGCCCCGCACGGCGTCGCTCTGGAGGAGCTGGGCCGGCTCGTGGAGCTAAAGAGCTCTGAGGGGCTGGTTGCCTCCGACCTGGTGGCGGCCTTCATATCGCACCCGGTGTCGCCTCATCAGATCTGCGACCTGTCAGGCTGGCATGGCCCCTGTCGGCAGTCCACCGTAGAGCTGATGTCGGCTCAGGTGGCGAAGTGGCTGAACGCCCTCACGACGTTCAAGTTGAAGCCCGCCTCGTGGTCGTTCGGCATGGAGCCATATGACCACATCAACCGGACCACCTGGTAAGTCTTCTTGTAGGGGTTTGTCTTTTGCTTGATATCCCCAGCCGGCAGCCGGCGGGAGAACTTATGATGGGGTGCTGCCCGCACCGGTTGGTGCGACAGAACACCCCAGACGGCCCGCATCCGCAAATCTTCGAGGCGGAGCGGGCGGAGCCACCCGGTCCGGCACGCGGGGAGGGACCGCATGCTCCGGAACTTCAAGTGGCCGGCAACGTAGAGGGGCGACCGAGCCGCCGCGGGCCTCAGACTCAGCGGTGGAGTCTACCCGCATGTCAAGACCCCCTCCAGCGAGCCACGATATGCGGCCATGGATCTGCCGCCACCCCCGCCCACACGGGAGACAGTGACGGAGCTGGCCCTCGAGGCGGCTCGGCATGAAGTGCCGGAGGTGACCCCGCCAGCTTCCGAGCTGGCCCGGAGGAGGTAATCCTGTCGACTCCGGAGGTGGCGCCGAAGGCACCACCGGAGGTAGTCGTTATGGAGGTGGAGTGGCCCTCCAGCTCGACCGACATGCCGGAGCGGCTGGCAGGTGAGGCGGCGACGGCTCCCAGCGGGGGGGCGGCGGGAGGCGACTCCCGGTCCCTCGCCGTTATTAACCCGCCCGCAGTGGCCGGAGCCGCGGCGAGACCGGGCGGTAGCGGCGGCCGTGCTGGGTGAATCCTACGATCGATGCAGGAGGTTAGCCGGGACTGGGAGGCGCTGGCAAATGTGCCGGCCCTACCGGCGCCTCCAGTAGGCAGCCTGGTCCCCTGCTTTGGGGATCTAGGGAGTTTCCTGGACCGGTGTTGGCAGGAGTTGGGCCGGTCCGTGGAGGCAGTGGACACCGCCCTCCGGCGTGCTGAGGTAAGCTTCTCCTTTCGTCTTTAGTATTTTTAGTGGGGGCACGCAAGCGCACTCACTGGGTGTAGCCCCCGAGATGCGGGCCGGCTAACCGGCTGACGGGCAGCCAGGCCGGATCTCCCTCGAGCGCGTTTTTTACGTTCTCCCCCTTTTGCAATAGGAGGGAGCCTCCCTGCGGAAGAAGCTCTTCACGAAGGCGGTCGCCATCCACGACCACAGCAAGTACGGCTTCTACCGTCTAGAGGAGGAGCTGGCCTGTGTGCAAGGTGAGTTGCATTTTGCGGGTGGAGGCTTGCAGCCCCCGGGAGTCGGCGGCTTTACGCCTGTTTTACTGATGTTATCATTGTTACGCAGGCGAGCTGGCCGCCCTTTGGGAGGAAAATACCGGGCTCGCTGCCGAGCGAAACCGGCTGGCATGGATGTCCAGGCGGCCGCGCAGAAGAGGGACCGACTGGCCCCATTACTGGTTGACGGCAAGGCGGTCCGCGACCGGCTCAAGGCCGAGGCGGAGAAGGAGGTGGCGGCCCGGGAGGCGGCTGACGCCGCCTTGAGGACTGCCGCCGTCCAAGGCGAGGTGACCCTCCTCGATAAGTCGCTCGAGGAGGCCAAGGGCTCTCTTGCCCCCTCGAAAGTGGCTCAGGTGGCCGAGCGGGCGGCGGCGTTCAACTTCGCCATCAGTGTGGATGATGCGGTCGAAGGTAAGCGCTTGTTTCTTTCTTTTTCGATTGGTTGCCTTCTGCTTACCGCCTCTTTGTGCTTCATCTGGTTTCCCTTCTCTTCTTCCCTTCTTCCCCTCAGTGCGGTTCCCGGAGACCCATCGCCGCGCCGCGCGGGCCGTTGAGGAGCACCAGGAGCACCTTCGGTGGTACGGTCGCTCCATTGATGAGCATGCCCCGTGGGATGTGGACGAGATCGGGCTTGCCGTCGAGATGCGGATGACTCATCTCGAGCGGAGCGTGGAGCGGCTCAAGACTGCCAGCAAGGAGGTCATCGCCACGCTGTGGCCGGGCCACGGAGGAGCTCCGATGCATCGCATGGTGCTGTGGCTTGAGCATGTTGTCCCCCGCCTCGAGGCCTGGAAAGCCTCGGCTGCCCGAGTCGGAGCATAGATGGCGCTTCGGTTCATCACTTCATGGTACCGGGGGTTGGACCTCGCCCGGCTGGCAATGATGCAGGACATGCCGGCCGCGGCGCGGGAGGGTCGCGAGCCGGCCCTTGTCTTGCGGGCGAACGAGCTCACATCGTATGTCGACGCGGATGAGTTCCTTCCACCCCTTGGAGAAGACAGCGAGCCACTGCCCGAGGACTCCTTCGACATCCCCCAGGGCCCAGACGATGCCGAAGTTGCTAACGAGAGCACCCACTTGAGTGGCGAGACGGCGGAGACCGAGGAGGCCGCTGCGAAGGACAAGGCGGCCGACCCAAAGGCCGCGATCACCTCCAGGACGAGGACCAAGCCGCCTCTCGACATGCCAGCTGGCGACGCACCGGCTGGTGACGCGCCGGTGGCTTGAGCCCCCGGGCATCTTCCAGTTTTGCTCTTTCTTTTTCTTCATTCCTGCACTTTGAACTTGGATTCGATCCACCCACTGGGGGTGTGTATGTAATGAATTGAACACCGGCCACGGGCCGTTTTGCTTTATGTTATGAATACTTTGTGTTTTATGCCTTATGAATCATCCTACCTCCACCTTGCCCCTTTTACACCCGCCGTGACCCTTTGCACTTCTACTTCGTTTCCCTTTTGGCCTCAGCCCCGCCAGCCCGCCAGCCGGGAGCCGGTCTGTGGCTGGGTCGGGGCATCCGCCTCGAGGGAGCCATTTCAAAACTTAGGAATCGCGGAGGTTTTTTGGGGTAAGTGAAGCGGTTAGAGACGCGGCTAGGGTCCGGCTAGGCCAAGAAAAGATCCCTTCCTGTTTCGACCTTTGGCGCGAGCCGAACCTTGCCGCCCCGAGGCCCCGTCAGCCAGACAGCCGAGTGCCGGTCTGTAGCTGCTAAGGGTGAGGAGGCTTGGCCGGCTCACATTTACTTAGTCTTTTCTGCAGGGAGACACTTCTAGGTCTAGCCGGCTAGCCCCCGGGCCCGGGAGCCGGACTGGGGAGCCGGTGAGTGTGGAAAGCTTTCAGATAAACGAAACGGGGCGCGCCCCAAGAGCCTGGTTGGGATGCCCATTGCATTCATCAGGCCAAAAGTACGGGGATACATACATACGTTGGTTTTTTCCTTAGCAGTAAAACGGGCGCAGGAGTGCCGAGTTCCATGGATGCTCTGTTTCTTCGCCGGAGGCATCTCTCTTGCGCTTCTGTGGCTTCTGGGCTTCTATTAGATAGTACGCATTGTTGTGTACCGCCTTGCTGACGATTAACGGGCCCTCCCATGGGGAGGACAGCTTGTGCTGACCGGCTGTTCGTTGGATCCGTCTGAGGACCAGGTCCCCCTCGCGGAATGAGAGCGACCAGATCCTCTTGCTGTGATAATGTAGGAGCTTCTGTTGGTAGATTGTCGTCCGGCTCAAGGCTAGCTTGCGAGCCTCCTCGAGCAGGTCGGCGCCGTCTTCTCTTGCTTCCTTGGTATCCTTCTCCGTGTATAGGGCGACCCGAGGCGAGTCAAATTTGATGTCGGTGGGGATGATCACCTCGGACCCATACACGAGAAAGAACGGGGTGTAGCCGGTCGAATGGTTAGGGGTGGACTTGAGACTCCAAAGGACGGCCGGCATCTCGTTGATCCAGCAGTCGGCCGACCTGACCAACAAAGTCACAAGCCGGGCCTTGATGCCGGATAGGATGAGGCCGTTTGCCCTCTCGACCTCGTCGTTTGATTGCGGATGAGCGACGGAGGCCAGGTCGAGTCGGGTCCCTTGCTTGGAGCAGAAACACGCGAGCGCGCCTTTGGCAAAGTTGGTGCCGTTGTCGGTGATGATGCTGTGGGGGATGCCACAGCGTACTGTAATGTCATCGACGAACCGGATGGCCGTGGGGCCGTCCAGCTTCTTGATGAGCCGGGCTTCGATCCACTTGGTGAATTTTTCCATGGCCACCAGCAAGTGCGTCATGCTGCCTCGAGCGGTTTTGAAGGGGCCCACCATGTCCAGCCCCCAAACGGTAAGGGGCCACAAAAGGGGGATGGTTTGGAGGGCTATTGCTGGTAGGTGGCTTTGCGTGCTGAAGCGTTGGCAGCCCTCGCACTCATCGACCAATTTCTTGGCCGCCTCGAGAGCTGTGGGCCAATAGAAGCCGTGGCGGAAAGCCTTGGCCACCAGGATCCGAGAGGCGGCATGGTGCCCGCACTAGCCCTGGTGGATGTCGAGCAGGATCTCTTGGCCTTTTTCCGGCTCGACACACCGCTAGAAGACTCCGGTGGTGTTGCGGTGGACGAGCTCGTTGTTGATGATGCTGTAAGCCGAGGCCCGGCACTGGATCTGCCTAGCCAGAGCCTCATCCAAAGGCAGCTCGCCTTCTAAAAGGAATGCGAAGATGGGCTGGGCCCATGAGGGGGCTGCGACGGCAGCCGGCTGGAGAACTCCAAGGGCTGGTTGATCAGCCCCTGGGACCGGCTCGCCAGCCCCTGGGACCGGCTCGGGAGCCCCCAAGGCTGGTTGGTCAGCCCCCGGCCCTGGCTCGCCGGCCCTTGCAGCCGGCTGGTCGATGACCATGACGATCGCGTCGTTGGGTCTGTCTGCTCTAGGTCCCGCCGGTTTGACCGGGGCCGGCTGGGCAACTAGCGGTTCGAGAGCCGACGACAGAGTTGCTGGGGAGGCGGCCGGCGCCGTTGATGTGCCGGCGGCGCTTGCCGGCACGAAGATTGACTCTGACTCTATGGAGGGCTTGATTGACGGCTTGAGCAGCCACTCGAGAGAGATGCCGGCTGGGATGGCCTGCCGGTGGAGCCGATTTTTGCCAATGCGTCTGCCGCCTCGTTATCCACTTGGGGGATATGGTGGAACTCATAGCCCTCGAAGGAGCCGGTGAGTTGTTGCACGAGGAAATGGCAGATGGCCATGTTGGCATACCTGGCATCCCATTCGCCAGAAACTTGCTGCACCACGAGGTCCGAGTCGCCGAAGCAGAGGATGCGCCTGATGCCGATCTCCTTGGTGAGCCGGAGGCCATGGACGATGGCCTTGTACTCCGCCACGTTGTTGGAGGCGGGAAAGTGGATCTGGAGGGCATACTTGAGTTGATCACCTTTCTAGGAGGAGAGGACTATGCCCGCACCCAGGCCGGTCCTCATCTTCGAGCCGTCGAAGTGCATTCGCCAATGCCTGGAGTCCGGGGGAGGGAGGACGAACTCCGTCTCCGCCCAGTTGACTCGTACCGGATCTCGTGATCGGCGAGGGCGATCACCCACTTGGCAATCCGGTCGGTGGAGTCCTGGCCGCTCATGATCTCGCTGAGCGGGGCCGTGCTCACCATGGTGATGGTGTGCTCTTGGAAGTATTGTTTGACCTTCTTGGCAGCAAAGTATATGCCATAACACATCTTCTGGTAGTGGGGGTAGTTCTGCTTGGACGCGGAGAGGACCTCGCTGAGGTAGTAGACGGGCCGCTGGACCAGCAGGGTCTTGCCCTCCTCCGATCGTTCGACCACCTGCATGATGCTGATGACCCAGGTTGTTGCGGCGATGTACATGAGCAGTGGTTCCTTGTCAGCCGGTGCAGCCAAGATTGGCGCGTGGGTGAGAGCCTTCTTGAGGCCGCAGAAGGCCTCGTCCACCTCTTCAGACCAGTCGAAGGTGCCCGGCTTCTTGGTTTGACCTGGATTGATGAGAGCCGTCTTGCGAAGGAGCCCATAGAGGGGCAGAGCCTTCTCCCCTAGCCAGCTAATGAACCGGCTGAGCGAGGCAAGGCAGCCGGTGAACTTCTGGACGTCGCGGAGCCGGGTCGGCTTTGGCATGCGCTCGATCGCACGGATCTTCTCGGGGTTAGCTTGGATTCTGCGAGCGGACACGAAGAAAACCAAGAGTTGACCGGCGGGAACGCCGAAGACACATTTCTCCGGGTTGAGCTTGACCTTGTATTCGCACAAGTTTGCGAAGGTCTCCCGAAGGTCGTCGAGGAGGCTAAAGTGCTTCTTAATTTTGACGACGATGTTATCAACGTAGATGTGGACGTTCCTGCCTATCTGAGGCAGGTGGCACTTTTGCATGCACCGTTGGATGGTGGCGCTTGCGTTCTTGAGGTCGAAGGACATGGTTATGTAGCAGTACGCCCCAAAGGGCGTGATGAAGGAGGTCTCGAGCCAATCTTCCGAGTCTAGCTTGATTTGGTGGTCGCCGGAATAGGCGTCCAAGAAGGACAGCAAGTCGCAGCCGGACGTGGAGTCAATAACTTGGTCGATCCGTGGTAGGGAGAATAGGTCCTTGGGACATGCCTTGTTTAGGCTGGTGTAGTCGATACACATGCGCCAGGTCTTGTTTTTCTTTAGCACCAGGACTGGGTTGGCCAGCCAGTCTGGGTGGAACACTTCCATGATGAACCCGGCTGCGAGCAGCTGGGCGATCTCTTCTCCTATAGTGCGCCGCTTATCCTCGGAGAAGCGGCGTAGGGGTTGCTTGACCGGCTTAACGTCCGACCGGACGTGTAGTTTGTGCTCGGCGAACTTCCTCGGAACACCCGGCATGTCCTTGGGGGACCATGCAAAGATGTCCCAATTCTCACGGAGGAAGTCGACAAGCTCGCCTTCCTATTTGTTGTTGAGGCGGGAGCCGATCGTGACGCACTAAGCCGGGTTGACCGGGTCGAGCGGGATTTGCTTGGTTTCCTTGGACGGCTGGAAGGAGGCCTCACCTGTGGATTGTGAGGGAGGAGCCGGCATGGCCGGCTGGCTGGCGGCGAGGGCCATGAGTCGGCCGAGCTACTGCTTCTCCTCGGCGATTTCCATGGCCTCGACCAGCCGGCTATCATCTCGAGCGCATTCGAGCGACATCTTGTAGTCGCCCTTGACGGTAATGATTCCCTTGGGGCCCGGCATCTTGAGCTTGAGGTAGGCGTAGTGCAGGACCGCCATGAAGCTGACTAGAGCCGGCCGACCCAACAGCGCGTGGTAGGGGCATGCGAGGTCCATGACCTCAAACAGTACTGGCTCGCGGCAGAAGTGGCCAGGTCTGCCGAAGAGGACGTCGAGCGTGATCTTGTCTACAGGGGAGCAAGACTTTCCGGGCACGATGCCATGGAAAACCATCCGGCTCGCCTGTAGGTCTTCTATCCTTAGCCCCAGCTTGTGCATCGTGTCGAGGTAGAGGATATTGATGTTGCTGCCACCATCTATCAGCACCCGCGTAAAGTGGCAGGCTCGATCCTTGGTGGCGATGGTGGGGTCGAGAACCAAGGCGTAGCTTTCGGGATTCGGCATCACCGCGGGATGGTCGGCCCGGCTCCACGTGACCGGCTTCTCCGACCAGTGCATGAATTGGGGAGTTGCCGGCATGGTGGCGTTCACTTCACGGCGGAGCCGACACTCCGCATTCTTGCCCGTCTCTTCACTGGTGAATACGACGTAGCAACTGTCTTGGTTGGGGTATTGGTCGACTAGCCGACCATCGTTTGGGGCCGTTGCCGGCGCCGGGGCGGCAGCTTGGTCAATCGCTATGAGAAGCTTTGCTGCTGGAGCGTGTGCGTGGATGGTTTGGCCCCCGAGTGATTCTTGAGTGGAAGATCGAGCATTTGCTCGAAGGTGAGCTTTGGCTGCCAGGCAGCCTTGCCAGTGCGCTGGCACTGGCTGGAAGGCTGGGCAGCCGGCTCCCGATTCTCGACAGTGTTGACCTGCTGGCTCCCATAGCGGGGATCCGGCTGGTCGTTCTTGTGCTTGTTGCTCTGCGGCTTCCGGTTGTCGGCAGCCGGCCGGGCTGTGGCCGGCATCGTTGTCGCCTTGGCTGTCGGGGTCGTCTTGACCCGGATGGCCGAGTCGGCCGTGGCGTATTTGTCCGCCTTGGTCATGAGTTCGGCCAACGTGGCCGGCTTGGAGCACAGAAGCTTGTGCTTGAGATGGGTGCCATATCGGCAACCCTCGATGAAGTATTGCACGGCTTGCACCTCGTGCACTCCCTCGTAGGAGTTGCAGAGCTCGGTCCACCGGGTGAGGTAGTTGCGAAGGGATTCGTCCGGCCCTTGAACGCACATAGCAAGCTCACGGGGCCGGCCAGGCCGCTTGTAGGTGCCGGTGAAGTTGCGGATGAAGGCCTCCTCGAAGTCCGTCTACGTGTTGATGCTGTCGGCCGCCAGGCTGTTGAGCCAGGTGCGGGCCGAGCCGATGAGCATGAGGGGGGCGTAGCGGACGGCCAAGCGTTTGTTTCCCCTGGCGATGCCCACTGCGGTGGTGTGGTCGATCAGCCAGTCATCTGGCTTGGCGGCCCCGTTGTACTTCGGGGTGTCCCTAAGGAGCGTGAAGCCCTTCGAGAATGGCTCGGTGCGGATCCAGGGGCTGAAGCAAGCCAGGCCAATCGAGCCCTCCTCCTCGAGGAGGGAAGATTGCGCGAGTTGGTCGATGCGGTTGCGGGCATCGTCCTTGCTAAGGGGGACACGTGGCCCGAGCAGGGCTGAGAGCTCGGGGCGGATGGTGGGCGGTGTTGATTTCCTTGACCCGCGTTGCGGGGGTGGTGTGTGCCCCGGCTGCACCGGCTGCCGGATGCCGGTGCTTCGTGGTAGCGGCCGCTACGAGGCGGCTCGTTGGTGCGCCGGCTGCTAACAGCCGGCTGCTCACTCCTTGGCGGCTGAGAGGGCCAAGGGTCGTGCGTCTCGACCCAACGATCGGAGATGCGAGGGGAACAGGAGTACTGCGCCGCCTGGCGGCCGGCAGTTCCCGTGCCCTCGTGCTTGGGCCAGGAGCCTTCAGCGGCGGCGCCGCCTGGCGCGAGCTGATGCTGATGTGCGTCAGCAGCATCAATAAGCTCCTTGATGTGGCGCTCGTGGGTGGCACGCTCTTCGCCCTCCAAGGTTTCCAGCTCCTCGTAGGCCACCTTTAGGGCCCGCAGGTTAGCTGCGGGGGTGTCGTAGACAGGCATTTTTCTTGGGCGACCACGCGGCCACGGTCGTGCATGGCCCCACGCCGTCTGGGCTCGGCGCCAGCCGGGGTAAGGCTGTAAGCGGAGGCATATTCCTGTTGTGTTGCTTCCATGCGGCGGTGCGTGGCAGCGAGGGCGGTGGCATCCTCGAAGAGGATGCGACGAGCCGCCTCGAGTTCGCCAGCGGCGGTATCGGCATTTGCCGTCAGAGCGATCGGGGTGCTCAAGCCCCAGAGGGCCACACCGACCGGGTTGGACGTGCCAACGCGGGGCGGCAGTAGTGGTGGCCGTTACCCGCGCCTGTCCGGAGGCGGTGGAGGAGGTGATGGCCATCACTCCCTCATGATCGCGGGACCCGCTAGGGTGGGCCGCAGCGAGTACGTCCACGGCTATGGGCGGGCCAGCGCAGACGAGTACCCCCGCGGGGTACTCACTCGCGGCCGGAGCGTCGGCAAGGCTGAGCCTGCCGAAGCGCTCGGTGAGCACGTCGATGTCGGTCGCTAGGCCATCGGAGTCTCCCATAGGGCATGCCGCAGCAAGCCCCACGAGCCACCCACGGTTTTGTTGGGCCAAGCGGCGGCGGCAAGGAATGACGAGTGGTCCCGCCCGGAGCATGAACCCGAACGGCGCCACGGATGGCCCCACGGTGGGCGCCAACTTTCGTCATTTTCTCACGACAGATGCCATAGGGTGGCTTATCGGTGGTGTTGGGGCCATAGGATGCCGATGGGCTCCGGGTGCGAGATTGGGTACAAGAAGGTGGAGACACATGATGTACCCAGGTTCGGGGCCCTCCGTGGGAGGTAATGCCCCTAGTCCTGCTTGGATTCGTTGGATGGGTGGATAAGTATACACAGGTGCTCCTAGAGCTGTGTTCAGAGGAGGAAGAAAGGAGCAGCCGGCTCGTCTCCCTCCATTACTGCAAAGGGTATGAGAGCTCCCTATGTGTGTGTTCTTGATCGGGGGTTCCGTCCCCGTTGCATGGGGGGCTCGGGGGGGTTTATAGGCCAACCCCCAGCTCTTACAATATGATTTAGGTACAAGGGTGGAGGGACCCGGCTGGCAGCCTCTCCGCCTGGCCAGGGCTCCCGTGGCTTATATCATCTCGTCGTGGGCGGGGCCCGCCGGCTGAGTGGTTCCATCCCTGCTGGGACCCGCCAACGGGCGCCGCGATTGGCCCTCCCTCACCTGCCCCGGCACGGACCGCCCGAGGAGGCGTCGCCTAGCGCCAGCTGGCCGAGGTCGTCGGTATGGCCGGCGGCACTATAGCCACGCCGGGGCAGGCACTCGAGTGGCGGAGGCGTGCTGGAACTGTTCCCCATCCGGTCACGCTCGATGAGGTTAGCAGGTCGGATGAATGGACTGTAGCCATGCGGGACGGCGCGTCAGCGACCACTGTGGCCACAGGGTCGCTCGCCCCGCCAGTCACATTGCGCTGGCGTACTTGCGGACAGGGAGACGGGACAGGGCATGTTCGTCCCCAAGTCAATGGACAGCCCGGCTCGTGGGCAGCCGGCTGCTTGGCCAGCCGGGCGGGAGCACGCCCGCCCGCTAGACCAGCCGAGCGAAACGCCAGCCGGAGACGGCTCGTGTGGCGTGTCCCTAGCCGGCCTCGTCTAGCCAGCCGATTGGTTTTTCTTCGAAGCGGAGAGGGGAGGATCCCGTTGCCTTGGCCTACCCAGGGATATAAACCCCGTCATGGCTCGCAGGACGGAGAGGGCGGCCGTCGCTTCTTTGGCCGCCACCCTCTCGACGGCCGCTTGGTCTTTCACCTGTTGGAGCTCGGCCTTGAGACTCTCCACCTCTTTCCCCAAAGTTGTTTGAACATTAAAACACTATGAAAAACTGCATGGATAGTGTTCGGGTAAAGGTGTTCGGGCAAAGGTATTCGTATTTTGTTTGGACCTATCTTGTGCCTCGTGGAATCTTCTGTTGAGGGCATCAACTTCATCCTCGGAGCGTTTAAGCTTCCGATTCAATACGTCCAGTTCGGCGCCATTTATGGCTGCCTCCGATGACGAAGCCTGTATCACACATATAGTTGACAGGTTACATGAGTTCTATACTCCTGAACTATAGTCAATTCGATCAAACGTTTGACCTTATTAGGGGATAATCTAATATTTCGGACACATATTTTGTACCTAGTGTGGAATTGGATCCATGATTAACCCCTAGGTAAGTTTTTCAAGCTCACCTAGGGCTCGTGGGCTGCCATGTATATAATATTTAAATTAAGTAAAAACTTTGCAAATAAGAGTTTCATGTGACTTACTTGAAAAGTCGCTAGGAGACCTTTGAAGGCCTCCTTCAGTCCATTGTCGATGGATAGATGCTCTGTAATACCGCACCCATGAGGGTGTGGTGCTCCTCGGAGATGGAGGCGCTCGATAGAGCCTGCTCCATGACCGGCCACCCATTGGTCGGTGGCGCCAGAGGTGATCGGATAACCCGATCACCGACCGGGGTTTGAACCAATACCTTCGAAGGCATGGTGCGCTCCGGAGATGCCCTCGGAGGGGACTGAGCGGCTGCTCGTCCGGCCTCCTCAGTGTCCAGGCGGGGTACCTCCCCCTAGTCTTCGGTGACCGAGGTATTAGCCTTGGCCATTATGCCGTCTCCCCCGCTGCCGGTGCCCGGCTCCATGGGAGCATGTTGGGATGACACCTCCGCGGTATCCTTCGCGGTGCCTGGAGTGGGGGATGCGAGGCATTCCCGCTCTCCGCTAGTTCGGCGGGCGGGGTCTCCTCGTCTGATATCTGATCGGTGAGAAGGACGCGCGGGGGGATGCAAAATGAATAAGCACATGCATGTCAATAAACTCTAAACATGTTAAAAGACAAACAAGGGGTCTTTGGATCCTAACCTTCGGGCCAGGGGCTTGACCCTGAGGTTCCTTCGTGGAACGACCTCAAGCTCATCGGTCTCAGTGTCTGAGTCCGAGTTGTCGTCGGACAGGACCACCTATGCCCGATGCGTTTTCTTCTAGGCGGGAGGGGGTACCTCCTGTGGGGCATACGATGACGCCGCCCTCTTTCTTGCGAGGGGAAATTGCCTTCCCCTCGGCTTCGTACTCCTCTTCTTCCTCCTGCTCCTCCTCTTCCTCTTCTTCCTCATGCTCCGCCTGACTTGAGGAGGCATGAGTTTCCCCGGACAAAGTCTCTGACTGGTCCCGGATGCGAAGGCGCTTCGGCCTGGTTTCTTCTTATTCTCCTTCTTCCTGGGGGCCTCGTAAGGCTTCGCCATGAGCTTATCCGCTGACAGCCCGGACCTGGCGTCTTCGGGCTGAGGTGTCGGACTGCTGATGTTAACGGATTTCCTTAGCCATTTCTTTAAGGGAGTGATCGAAGGAAACGTTATGGATCCTCTTTGAGAAAGGTAAAGTTGATCAAGCAGAAGTGTACCGTACCTCGAAGGTGGGCTTGGAAGCATGTAGGCCTCTGTCTTCCTCCTCGTATGGCTAGCTCTCCTCTGACTTGAAGAGCGCCTTCCATAGCTTCTCCCGCATAGTGCGGAAGAGGTTCCGGATTGTGGGTGCATCGTCAAGCTGACGAGCCCACAAGGGAATATCCCGGCGCTGGCAAGGGAGGATGCGTCTCCGGAGCATCACCTGGACCACGTTGGTCAGCTTGATGTCCTTCTCGACCACGGAGCCGACGTGCTTCTGAAGGTCGCTCACCTCCTTGATCGATCCCCAGCCGAGGCCCTTTTTGAGCCATGAAGCTAGTGTGGTACGGGACCAGATCTGAATTCGACAGGGGGAATCTGACCTTGTTCTCGTGGTTCTGTGTTGTAGAACCACTCCTTCTGCGACACCTTGATGGTGTGGATGAAGGTGCCTGATGTACACATGACGCAGGTGAGCTTGCCGATGACAACTCCATCGCAGTCTGCATGCTTCTCGACGATGCACTTCGGCTTGACATTGAACACTTTGAGCCATAGCTCCATGTGCGGATTGACTCGCAAGAAAGCCTCGCAAACGAGGATGAAAGGCCAAGATGTGCATGAAAGAATTTGGCGGGAGGTCGTGAAAGTTGAGGCCGTAGAAAAACATTAATTCCCTAACGAAGGGGTGGAGCAGGAAGCTTACCCCTGATGAAGTGGGGGAGTAAGACCACCATTTTGCCCAGTTGGGGAGTGGGATTCACTTGTCCCTCCTCCTGTGCGTGATGAGGGATATCGGCAGAGGGGTAGCCGGCCTTCTTGAGGTCGAGGATGTCCCGGTCGGTGACCTTCGAGGCCTCCCACTAGTTGTTGGAGCCCACCATTGATGAGCTCGGAGGTGGGGGAGGCGTAAGACCTAGATTTGTGATTCAGAGGCGCGGAGAAATGGAAGACAGAGAAGGCGAAAGGGGAGCCTGAATAGGCTTTGGGGTTTTCTTCCCTTGCTGTGTCGTGAATCCCTCTGCTTCCCGAGATTTGCGAGCCGTTGCACGCGCATAATTAAACATATCCCGTGTAAAGCAGGGGCACGATCGGCACATTGATAGATCGTGTTGATTGAAATGGCCTCGAACCGTGAATCGAGCCATCGTAACTGGCTTGGCGGTCTTGATGGGCCGTGTCCTTTTGTCGGAGAGGTCGTCAGAGGAACATTATGTACCCCCTGATGTTTGTGTTGGGGAACATTCCATGGGAAACAAAAAATTTCCTACGCACACGCAAGATCTATCCATGGTAATGAACCTAAGATCCTAATTTCAGCTCTTAGAACATCTCATATCTTCTGTGACGTTCAAAACGTTTCGGAGCCTCAATTCTAAGCCGTAATGCATGACACACTAAACTATCAAGTAGTCATCAGAACGTGCCTGCAGATGTTAACAACATCTACAGACGATGCTAGAGGGGTTGGCGCACCGAGCGGTGCATTAAGGACATAAGCCTTCTGTGCAGCAATAAGGACAATCCTCAGATCATGGACCCAGTCCGCAATATTGCTACCATCATCTTTCAACTCTATTTCTCTAGGAACATATAAAAATACAAGGGAGCTATAGCGTGAGCTAGTAATCTACAACACAGTTTGCAAAGACACTACTGACTATGTTCATGATAATGAGTTCAATTAATCATATTACTTAAGAACTCCCACTCAAATTGACATCCCTCCGGTCATTCGAGTGATACATGATCCAAATTCACCAACTCAAGTCCGATCATCACATGAGTTGAGGTGGTTACAATGGTGAACATCATCATGTTGATCATATCTAGTATATGACTCATGTTCGACCTTTCAGTCTCTTGTGTTCCGAGGCCAAGTCTGTACATGCTAGGCTCGTCAAGTTTAACCCGAGTGTTCAGCATGTGCAACACTGGCTTGCACCCGTTGTATGTGAACGTAGAGTATATCACACCCGATTATCACGTGGTGTCTCGACACGAAGGACTTTCGCAACGGTGCACACTCGGGGAGAACACAATTTATCTTGAAATTAAGTGAGGGATCACCTTATAATGCTACCGTCGTCCTAAGCAAAACAAGGCGCATAAAAGGATTAACATCACATGCAAATCATAAGTGACATGATATGGCCATGAACTTGTGCTTTTGATCTCCATCATGAAAGCACCGGCATGATCTCCATCGTCACCGGCATGACACCATGATCTCCATCATCTTGATCTCCATCAACGTGTCGCCATCGGGGTAGTCGTGCCAACCAAGCGTCTACTACTATTGCTACTGTTTAGTGATAAAGTAAAGCATTACATAGCGCTTAATGATTGACATGCAGGTCGTACAATAATTAAAGACAACCCTATGGCTCCGGTCGGTTGCCGTTCTCATCGACATGTAAGTCATGAAATTCTATACATCACATGATCATCTCATACATCACATATATCACATCATGTAATTGGCCATATCACATCACAACATGCCTTGAAAAAACAAGTTAGACGTCCTCTAATTGTTGTTGCATGTTTTACGTGGCTGCTACGGGTTTCTAGCAAGAACGATTCTCACGTACGCATAAACCACAACGGTGATACATAATTTGCTTTTCAACCTTCTATATGACCACCTTTGTCGAATCCGATCCAACTAAAGTGAGAGAAACTAGCACCCGCAAGCCATCTATGCAACAAGTTGCGGCCGAGGGAACCGATCTCTCGTAAGCGTACGAGTAATGTTGGTCCGGGCCGCTTCATCTCACAATACCGCTGAACCAAAATCCGACCAAGGGAGGAAGCAATCTAAGCATCAACGCCCACAAACCTTTTGTGTTCTACTCGAGATCTCATCAACACATAGACCTAGCTCTGATACCACTGTTGGGGGAATGTTGCATGGGAAACAAAAAATTTCCTACGCAATGCAAGATCTATCCGTGATGAGCATCTACGAGAGGGAGAGTGGATCTACGTACCCTTGTAGATCGCTAAGCGGGAAGCATTAAGCAACGCGGTTGGTGTAGTCGAACGTCTTCGCAATCCAAATCGCCGAGCGTCCCGCGATCTCATCATGATCCGTCCCGCGATCCAATCACGATCCGTCCCGCTAACTCATCACGATCCGTCTCGCGATCTCGTCGCGATCTGTCCCATGAAATCATCACGATCCGTCCCGCGAACTCATCACGATCCGTCTCGCGATCTTGATCACGGTACTTCCGATCTAGCGCCGAACGGACGACACCTCCGCGTTTAGCACACGTACAGCTCGATGACAATCTCCGCCTTCTTGATCTATCAAGAGGTAGCGGAGAGGTAGGAGAGTTCTCCGGCAGTGTGATGGCGCTCCGGCGATGGTGGTGGAGCTATTCCGGCAGGGCTTTGCCTAAGCGCTACAGAAATCCGATCTAGAGGAGAAACTATGCACTAGAGATTAGGGTTTGCACATGGCTAAAATTCTAGTGCAAAACCCTAGAAATCCACTAGTATATATAGGAGGGAGGGAGGAGGAGAGGCAGCCTTGCCTACAAGCCTTGGAGGCTTCGGCCGAAGTGGGAGGTGGAGGACTCTCCTGCTCCACTCCTAGTAGGACTAGGATTCCTCCTTTTTGCCTTTTTTCACCTTTTTCCTTTGGGTTTCTTTCTTCCAGCCACATGGGCCTATTGTGGTTGTTCCACCAGCCCACTAAGGGCTGGTTATTACTTTCCATAGCCCATGAAGCCGCTTGGGTCGAAATACCCCTCCCGGAGGTCTCCCGATACACTACCGCCACTCCCGGTACACTACCGATAAGCCCGGAACTTTTTCGGCGACCAAAATAGGACTTCCAATATATGAATCTTTACATCCGGAGCATTCCGGAGCTCCTCGTGACTTCTGGGATCTCATCTGGGACTCCTAAAAAACTTCGGTCATCACCATACACAACTCTATACTACCGAAACGTTACCAAACCTTAAGTGTGCAGACCCTGCAGGTTCGAGAACTATGTAGACATGACCGAGACACCTCTATGGTCAATAACCCATAGCGGGCCCTGGATGACCATATTGGTTCCTACATATTCTACGAAGATCTTTATCGGTCGAACCTCTATGACAAGGATTCAGTCAATCCCGTATAACGTTCCCTTTGTTCTTCGGTATGTTACTTGCCCGAGATTCGATCGTCGGCATCTCCATACCTAGTTCAACCTCGTTACCGGCAAGTCTATTTACTCGTTCTGTAATACAATATCCCGTGACTAACACTTCGTCACATTGCTTGCAAGGCATATTGTGATGTTGTATTACCGAGTGGGCCCTGAGATACCTCTCCGTGACACGGAGTAACAAATCCCAATCTTGATCCATGCCAACTCAACAGACACCCTCGGAGATACCTATAGAGCACCTTTATAGTCACCCACTTACGTTGCGACGTTTGATACACACAAGGCACTCCTCCGATGTCCGTGAGTTGCATGATCTCATGGTCATAGGAACATGCACTTGACATGCAGAAAACAGTAGCAATAAACTGACACGATCATATGCTACGTTTGTAGTTTGGGTCTTGTCCATTACATCATTATCCTAATGATGTGATCCCGCTATCAAATGACATCTCATGTCCATGACTAGGAATCCATTGCCATCTTTGATCAACGAGCTAGTCTATTTGAGGCATACTACGGACATGGTGTTGTCTATGTGACCACACATGTATCTGAGTTTCCGATTAATACAATTATAGCATGGATAATAAAAGATTATAATGAACAAGGAAATATGATAATAACCCATTTATTCTTGCCTCTAGGGCATATTTCCAACAGTTTGGCCTTCAAGGTCGGCCTATTTATGGAGTTCGGATGCGCCACTATGCGGAAAGCTACTTGTCATCGGAGGCCGAACTAGATTCGGCGGGAAGAACTCACCTCGCAAGCCAAGGACTCTGATCGTGTGAAGCAATTGAAGTTGAGACCCTTGGTGTTGGAGGCAGGTTTGGGGGCTACTGAAGGAGTCCTAGATTAAGGGGTACTCGGGAGGCCGACCTATCTCTATGGGCCAGACTATATGGGCCACTTACTCAACACGGGATTCATTGAAGGCCTTACCTCAAAGATGGAAGCTTCGGAAGTACGGCTTGTGCTGCACGTTTGATGTAACAAATATGCATGTTTATCTCTTAAGCGTGTAACCGACCATGTGTAAACCCTAGGTACCCTTGGCGTCTATATAAGCCGATGGATTTTAAGTTATAGGCATAGAACAACTCATCTAGGGTTAGCTATTCGATCTCAAGGTAGATCAACTCTGTAATCTCCCATACCATCAATACAACCAAGCAGGACGTAGGGTATTACCTCCATAGGAGGGCCCGAACCTGGGTAAATCTGTGTCCCCTTCGTCTCCTGTTACCATCGATTCTAGTCTCACGGTTCGCGACCCCCTACCCGAGATCCGCCAGTTTTGACTCCTACAGTTGGTGTGGGTGGCGGGCTTGTGTGAGGTTCCATGGATCTGGCAAGGTCTGTCCAAGATTTTGTCTAGTGCGGTAAGTCCATTCCTATTCCCTTTAGAGGGCTTCTTCTGCAGTCCTAATTTTGAGTTAATGAATCCGGCATTGACTCTCGTCTCTTCAACATCTCCACTGCTCTGCCGGTGTTTGTTCCTGTTGCACCGTGGCCTTCGGTTTCCATCCCGAACTTTAGAGGTGTCGGGGTCTTTGGATTAATATCTTAGAGAGATAA
This sequence comes from Hordeum marinum, assembly GCA_022496015.1. Lineage (NCBI taxonomy): Eukaryota > Viridiplantae > Streptophyta > Magnoliopsida > Poales > Poaceae > Hordeum > Hordeum marinum. The sequence goes on from CM039678.1 coordinate 477,038,720, forward strand.
CCAACAATCCTCTCCCATGCAAAAGTGGGTCATCAGTGATGTGAGAGTTGACATTGTTCTTGGCCTCTCTTGGCCGAGCTGGTGGGTTGGTCATTCGTCATGGGTATTGTGACAGAAAGAGGCTATTGCCTCGGCATCCGGACAGTCGACAATATCGTTCTTCTTAGTCAAGAACTGATTCCAGAACTATCGGGCTGACTCTCCAGGCTTTTGAATGACATGGATTAAATCGTTGGAGTCTGGAGGTCGGACATATGTGGCTTGAAAGTTACCTCGGAAAGCATCCTCGAGCTCTTCCTAGCTCCTGATGGAGTTTTCGGGGAGGCTGTTTAACAAGTGCCACGCTGGTCCTTTAAGTTTTAATGGAAGGTATTTTATGGCATGGAGATCATCTCCTCGAGCCATGTTTGGGTGAAGAAGCATGTCTTCAATCCACACGGCCAGGTAAGTTGTCCTGTCATACTGTTCAACATTTACGGTTTTAAACCCTTCAAGGAATTGGTGCCGCACCACCTCGTCTGTGAAGCACATTGGGTGCGCGGCGCTCCTGACCCTCGTAGAGTCATGCCCAAGATCGGTTGTTGTGTGCGCACGGTGGTCTTCCGGAGCTTTATAGTTTCGACCGAGACAAATTTTATACTCGGCCTGTCTAGCGGGAGTGTATCCTCTAAATTTGTAGATGGACCTTGTGTTTCCTGTTCTGGCATCCAGGTCATGTCATAGTTCGTATGGATCTTTGGGGTGTGTTGACTCCTTCCTTTTCTTGAGGGGGATAGCAGGTCAGAGTTTGGCTTCTCTCGGTGTCCTGTCCCGTCCTCGAGGGGGGGGGGCGGTCTGCCTTGTCATCCTGGGTGCGTCTAAGAGGTGCGAGTCCGCTACCTGATCGTCTAACTGTGGCAGCAATCATCAGCGCGGGCAAGTTTTATTTTGATCTGGTTGTTCGTTGCCATACCATTCTTCGGCTGCTAGGACTTATGAACATCTTTCATTGAGAGTATTTCGTTTGGCTTTTAACCGTAGCCACTCCTTCTTCAGGCTCCAAGCAGTGGCTATGAGCTGCCTCCTGAACCGTTCTTGACCCAATGCTCGGTTAGGGAGTCCTGGATTGGAGGGTCCTCGGATAGCTGCCTATTGTTATGGGCCGGACTATGAGGGCTACTTATCGAACACCGGAAGATTTGAACGCCCGGTCTCCGGGATGGAAGCTTCGGGAAGCACGGCTCTTGCTTCACGTTTGATGTAGTAAATAGGCATGTTTATCTCTTCAGCATGTAACCAACCATGTGTAAACCCTAGGTATCCTCGGAACCTATATAAGCTCGAGGGTTTGAGGGTATAGAGATAGACCAATTCATCTAGGGTTAGCTATTCGATCTCGAGGTAGATCAACCCTGTAATCCCCCGCATCATCAATGCAACCAAGCAGGAGGTAGGGTATTACCTCCATAGGGGGGCCCTAACCTGGGTAAATCTGTGTTCCCTTCGTCTCTTGTTACCGTTGATTCTAGTCTCACAGTTCGGGACCCCCTACCCGAGATCCGGCGGTTTTGACACCAACATTGGTGCTTTCATTGAGAGTTCCTCTGTGATCAAGATGGAATCGACGCCTCGCCTTGTCATCAACGAAGAGGTACGCAACATGGACGTTTTTGCCCCCGGACAGATCTTCACCTTCCGCAGCGTTGTGCTGCATGCTGATTCCGCTGGCCATCTAGGCCGCGTTGAGAACTTCGCCCCTGATCTAGAGGTCTTATTTGCAAACTTAGAGTTCTCTGTCGACTTTGGGGGTGACTAGTCATTAATCGGGCTCATAGCTTCGCCTGTAGCTGTCGAGGACTCCGAGGCTTTAACCTCGATGTGATAGCCTGGCTTATTAGGGATGATATACTACTCATATCAATAACGAATTCCTTCTTTTTTGGGAGCCCGTCCGAATAGAACTCTTAGGTTAAGCGTGCTTGGCTTCGAGTAGTTCTAGGATGGGTGATCGACCGGGAAGTTGGTCCCGGGTGCGCATGAGTGAGGACAAAGTGCGTAGAAAAGACTAGTATTGATCTGTGAGGCCAGTCTAGATCCCGCTAGGAGAAACAACTATCGGCGGATGTGTCCGGGGCGTTACAAGTTGGTATCAGAGCCAAGCCCCGCGGTTACACGGATGTTTGCCGACAGGTGCGGTTCCTTTGACTGGTGGTGTATGTGATAGCCTAGCTTATTAGGGATGATAGACTACTCATATCAATAAGGAATTCCTTCTTTTCCGGGAGCCCATTCGAACAGAACTCCCAGGTTAAGCGTGCTTGGCTTGGAATAGTTCTAGGATGGGTGACCAACCAGGAAGTTGGTCCCGAGTGCGCATGAGTGGACAAAAGTGCGCAGAAAAGACTAGTATTGATCTGTGAGGCCAGTCTAGATTCCGCCAGGAGTAACGACTACCGGCGGGTGTGTTCGGGGCGTTACACTCGAGCCCTTTCTTTGGACATGCCGATGGGGTTACCCATGGCAATGATCAGGCCTCTTTTCCGGTCCGGACATTAAGCCATATGACTGAACATGTGTTCTTGCCGAACACTTCCCATGTCTAGACGTCATGTAGGTTAACTCCACGAGTTCTGAACAGCTGGATCCGATCGGCCCTCAGCGGTCAAAGAGGCCCTAGATCGATTCTCGTCGATGAAGATCACCGACGATCCAGCCCCGATCTACGCTCGGTTCGGGTACAGTGCGGGCCAGGACGATTTTTTAGACCCACCCACCACCCACTTGATAGCCACTTTTGAGGATTTAACCGCCATGTTGGACTATGCCTCTAACGAGGCGGAATACATGGATGAACAGGACTGTGTTCCCACCCTCATTAACACTAGGAGTTGGACCGCCACTTCTACATACGATGTCTACATGGTGGACACTCCTGCCACTAGTGGCGACAACACGCCTCACAACGACAGCGACAAATTGGTCGATGCGCCATCATGTCACCGAAAATCGCATAAGCGGTCCAAAAGCAAAAAGGGAAGAAAATCTATTATCAGCAACGGGGATGGTAATATCCCCGCTGATCAAGGCAATCCTGGTATCCCCGAGCACCCGTTAGGGGGTCTAGAAGGGCCTGAGGACCAAAACAACCCTGATAACATCAACGACTCCGAAGGCTATAATTACCTCCCCCCCCCCATCAAGGAGGAAGATACACCAGAAGTCGATGACTTGTACATCCCTGATAACCTTGAAGATCAAGAAGAAATCAGGCAACAACTCATAGCAATGGCTCGTAGCCTAAAGTCCAAAGAACGGCAACTCAAAGCCAAACAGGATGACCTCAATGATCGATGGATGAAAGTCCTCTCAGCTGAGGAAGTATACAGAGTCGGTCTGTCAAACCAACCCAAAAGCAACCCTCAGAGGAGGCTGCTGCTATAGTTCGATGATGAATTCACTAATACTCCATCTCCAAACCATACTCCATACGACAAGCCGGACCGCCCCCCTCATGGTCGGGACAGGACGGCTAACCATACCAGTTATATACCGACAGTGCCCCAGAGATGGGTTAAGGAGGCATTAGAGCCCAATGACAGGTTCAACCTGCGAGATGACCTGGATCATAGGGCAGGACATACAAGATCCATCTATGGATCCGGAGAGTACTGGCCCGATACACGGGCGGATACAGACCATGGTTCGACAAAAACAACAGAGTCCGGGAATGCAACTGGCCCCATACAGACGGCGAATACAGGCACGAGATAGAACGGGTCAGAGGTGTCGCTCACCCATTGTGCTTCATAGATGAGGAAATATAGAACAGTATTATGGGACCACTGACCCAACCGTAGAGATCGAGGACTTCCTCCTCCATATCCACATGGCGCGATGAGAAGATCTCCATGTCATTAAATACCTCCCTCTTAAGCTTAAGGGGCCAGATCAGCACTAGTTAAATAGCCTCCCCGAAAACTCCATTGGATGCTGGGAAGACGTGGAAGATGCATTCCACCCTAACTGCCAAGGAACCTATGTCCGCCCGCCGGACTCCTCCAATCTCAGCTACGTCGTCCAGAAGCCCGACAAGTCTACTCGACAATTCAAGAATCGGTTCTTAACAAAGAAGAACCAAATCGTCGACTGTACGAATGCTGAGGCCATAGCCTCCTTGCGGCACGATAGTCGGGACGAATGGCTGGCCCGCCGACTTGAAGAGCGCCTTCCACAACTTCTCCCACATAGTGCTGAAGAGGTTACGGACTGTGGGCTCAGCTTCGACTTCTCGAGCCCACACGAGGGTGTCCCAACGCTGGTAGGGGAGGATGGGTCTTAGGAGCATCACCTAGACCACATCGGTTAACTTGGTGCCCTCCTCGACCATGGAGCGGATGCGCTTCTGCAGTTCGGCCACCTCCTTGCCCAGTCCCAAGACAAGGCCCTTTTCAAGCCATGAAGCCAGTCTGGTGGGGGGACCAGATCTGAATGCGGCGGCGGGGTGCTAACCCTCTTCTTGTGGTTTAATGACGTAGAACCACTCCTTTTTCCACCCCTTGTGGTGTCGATGAGGGTGCCCGACGGCCACCCGATGTGGGTGAGCTTGCCGATGACGGCCCCGCTGCAATCTGCGTGCTTGCCGCCGATGCACTTGGGCTTGATGTTGAACACCTGCAGCCAGAGCCAGAAGTGTGGCTCGATGCAAAGGAAGGCCTCGCAGAGGAGGATGAACGCCGAGATGTGCATGATGGAGTTCGGTGGGAGGTCATGGAAGTCGAGGCCGTAGAAGAACATCTGCCCCCTAATGAAGGGGTGGAGAGGAAAGCTCAGCCCCCGGATGAAGTGGGGGATGAACATCACCCTTTCGCCTGGCTTGGGGGTGGGGATCACTTGGCACTCCACCGCTGCGCGGTGAGGGATGTTGGTAGGGAGGTAGCCAGCCTTCTTGAGGTCGAGAATGTCCTGGTCGGCGATCGTGGAAGCTTACCATTGGCCATTGGAACCTGCCATTGATGAGATCGGAGGTGGGATTGAAGAGACCTAGATCTGTGCTTCGGAGGCGCAAGGGAATGGGAGGCGGAGAAGTCGAATGGAGAGCGTGAAAAGCCTTTGGGGTTTTCCTTCTCTTTTTATGAGGCTTATCGATTTGGACTCCCCTAGCCGCGCCATGAATCCCTCCACTTCCCGAGAGTCCTGAGCCGTTGCATGCACGTGATTAAGTATATCCCGTACGAAATGGGACACGATTATAAATTTATAGATCGTGATTATTAAAGCGGCCTCGAACCGCGAATCGAGTCTATGCAACTGGCCTAGCGATCATGGTGGGCCGTAGCCTTTCGTCAGAAAGGTCGTCAGAGGGCCATTGTTTACCCCCTGGCGTTTAGCCTTCAAAGACAATCAATTTATAGTATTCATACATGGCACTATGCGGGAAACTACTTGTCATCGGAGGCCGAACTATGGTTCGACAGGAAGGAACTTACCTCGCAAGCCGAAGACTCTGTTCGTGAAGCAATTGGAGCTGAAGATCCTTGGCGTTGGAGGCAAGTTTGGGGGCTACTGAGGGAGTCCTAGATTAGGGGGTCCTTGGATAGCCGACCTATTGTTATGCGCTGGACTATGAAGGCTACTTACCGAACACCAGAAGATTTGAAGGCCCAGTCTCCAGGATGGAAGCTTCGGGAAGGACGGCTTGCGCTTCATGTTTGATTTAGTAAATAGGCATGTTTATCTCTTTGGCATGTAACCGACCATGTGTGAGCCCTAGGCATCCACGGCACCTATATAAGTCGGAGGATTTTAGGGTATAGAAATAGACCAACTCATCTAGGGTTAGCTATTCGATCTCGAGGTACATCAACTGTGTAACCCCCCACATCATCAATACAACCAAGCAGGATGTAGGGTATTACCTCCATAGGAGGGCCCGAACCTCGGTAAATCCATGTCCCCTTCGTCTCCTGTTACCGTCGATTCTAGTCTCACAGTTTGGGAGCCCCTACCCGAGATCCGCTACTTTAGACACCGACACTCGGGGACGAGTAAATCCTCGGTTCCAAGGTTGAGCTCCTCTTTAGAGGGAGGGAGGTATTAGCTGTCTTCGGAATCATGGGTGTCCTCGGATTTATGTTGAACCTCGCGCCTCTTGGGGGCGTTGAGTTCTTGTCCGGGGCCAGCAGGGTCAACGAGGTCCACCGAATTGTCTGGGTATCATCCTCTCCAGTGCCATTGTTGCTTTCCCTGCCCTTGCGCCCTCTTTTGGAACGTTTATGCTTGCGTCTGCGCTTGGGAGGTACTTTGCCAGGGTCATCGCTATTTTCTTCGGGGGTGCCATCGTCGCTCTTTTCGGTGGAGTTGTGGGTATCCACCATGTAGAAATCATAAGTGGAGGTAGCTATCCATCGTCCCGTGATGGGAGGGACATTGGCACCGACACCCTATTCGGTGTCTTCGCCTTTTTCTATGGAGTAGTCCAACATACCGGTTAAGTCTTTGATAGTGGCTACCAAGTGGGTGGTGGGTGGGACGTCAAATTCCCCGTAATTAGCCTCAAGACTGCTCTGAACATGGGTCAAGGATGAGTCGTGTGTGATGTTTATCCCATGGATCCGGGCCAACGTATCTTTTAATAGCGAGAGCTCAGCCGGATTTTTATTCTGTAGTCTTTCGGAGTCGATCTCTTAGTTGTCGATGTAGGGACCATATTCGGCCAAATTCGATCCCAGGTCTGCGAACATAGTGATCGTACCCGAGCTCGAAGCTGGGCCCAGGGTCAGGGTTGACCCAGAGATAGGGTCGAGAAGGAGTCCTGAAGTCAAGTCTTCATGGTTTTTGGGCTCATCAGGTAAGGCTGTGAGCCCAGCCAGGAACGGATCACCTCGGGTGTATGCGATGTACTCTAGGCTATCAAACGTAATCGTCTTCCCTAGGGTGAGGTTGTCGATCTGGTCGAGGTGACCGGCGGCTTCGGGGCATAGAACTACATCGCCTGGTGCCGGGAATCGTTCGGGGACAAAGATGTCCCCTGTGTGGATGTTGCCGTGGATGACTAAGTGAGCTATCGATCCTTCCGGCGATCCAACAGCAGAACTCTCAATGAAAACACCAATGTCGGTGTCAAAACCGGTAGACCTTAGGTAGGGGGTCCCAAGTTGTGGATCTTTGACCAATGGGGAACAGAAAATAGGGAGACGATATTTACCCAGGTTCGGGCCCTCTCGAAGAGGTAAAACCTTATGTCCTGTTTGATTCTATTGATGTGGTATGATGGTTACAGAGTCGATCTACCATGACATCAAAGGATTTAAACCCTAGATGAGTCGGAGTAATGGTTCTACCCCTTCGACGAGCTAGACCCTCTAGTTTATATAGATACTAGGGGTACCTAGGGTTACACATAGGCGGTTATCATCAAGGATAAACACACCAATCTCGCCATCTTGACTTGGCAGACAGACCAATCCCGAATATGAGGTTGTCGCATATCTCGGCATCCTTGCAATAGCCACAGAGCGGCCCATTAGTCCAGCGTATGGGAGATAGGCCGACGGCCCGAGGATCCCTTAATCCCGGGCTCCCTCAAGAGGAGCATAACATGAGGATTGACCCGAAGGACCATACGCCCGTGAAGCAAGGATCACTCCTTGAACTCAGAAGATTGACTCGTGATGGATTTTTTTTATCAAGAAAAAGCAATCCCTATCACATACTAATGATATGGTGAATTAAAATGTAAACCAGGGAGTTGTACGTTCACCCTTGCCTGAATCTAAAGGAATAAAGTGAACATGAAAATAATATTAATAGAGCAATCTAGCCCCTTGTTGCCCGGTGTACTTGCCTGAACCGTTGCGAGGGGGTGGTGCGAGGCTATCTCCGGTAGATTGTGCTTTGACCTGCAGAAACCTACATATATGTTTTAAAGATCGCACCAAAACAATCTATGTAAAACATAACCAAAAACATGCCTAATCGCATTCCCGTGGGAGCAACCCTTTGCTGCCTCTTCACGGAAAAAATCATATATTGAGCTAGGAAGCTCAAAAACAAGCAAACAAGATGACTACAGATTCATAGCAACCTTTCCAACTTAATAATGCCAACTATTGAAACTCACAATATGACCATATGGAGGTCAAAACCTGCAAATACTTCTGTGATGTACTTAGATTCAGATTTCATTAGTCATGATTTTTTGCTTACAACTACAAGAGCACCAAAAGTCCAAGAAGTTTGATATATATCAAGCACCAACTACTTAGAACAATTGGAGAAAAATAATAGCACAATGTCATAGGTCCACGTACAATTGATTGAATTACTGGGTAGGATAATCCACTAACAGTTTATAAAAACAAAGTTTGACCCCCTCCCACCCCCCGTGAGAGTACCCTCAAGGCCTTGTAGGAGGTTAATGACTCCTTGATGAAGGAGAAGGACAAAATTATCGATGACAATACTATTGTCTACAATTAGATTCTCAGTCTCGAACGTCGGATCAAGTTGCTGAACCTCGAGATAGCTAAGATGAATAAGGAGAAACAAGTCTTGAAGGACTAGAGGACTCAACTGAAAACCGAGAAGGCGCATTACATCAAGGAGGGGGTGATGAATAGGAATAAGCTTTGTTATCTTAACAAAGTCCTTAGGAAAAACTAGCTAGGTAGTGTTGATCGAGAGAGGGGAAGATCGATATATACATTGTGAGAAGTAATTGGTACTTTACTTTTGTGAATTTGCTATCTTTTGTGAATGAAATGTTTAGTATCTTTTGTGAAGCTGGTATTTTTTTTATTAGCTAAATATGACAGTGCCGGCATCCAACTCTATCCAATTCTAGTAGGTATTAGAAATACTCCTAGCATCATCTCGAATGCCATCACTAAATTTTAACTGTGGTGCCATATTGGTGGCGTCGTGTGTCCACGCCAGCAGGTCCCTTTTGCCACGCCATAGCTAGGGTTTTCTACATTAGTGGTGTGACACTGAACTTGGAATATTTCTTTTTTACAACCTGGGTACAAATCTTTCTTGGAGGCTGCATCAATGCTTGGGAGCTCCTTGTACCCGGCTATATCTTTTTCTAGGCCCTGGAAATCTTCAATCATAGCAACAAAATCTAGCATATCATGAAGGTCGGTGTTGTCTGCTTCACACTCTTGGTTTTTCTTTTGATTTTTGGCATGCTAGTCTTCTATGTGTAGCTTGACATCTGAGACTCGAGGATAAATTCATCAACCATGCGACTCTGAACTGGGTTTGGCACCTTGCCGATAGGCAGCTTATTACCTTCATCCATAACTAACTCTTCATAGTGTTTAGTCCATCTTGTGTATCCACCCATGAATCCCCTTTTGTATAAGTGTAACTCACCCTCATCAATTGGAAATGACACCGTATTGATACAATCCTTGCATGGATAGAGGACATAATACTCTTTGCAAATTCTCTTGTTTGTCCCTTCAGCCAAAGCCATGAAATCCTTCACGCCATCCCTATACCTTGACCTTGTACGATCCCCCATCCTTTCGGATCGTTCCATATGCACACGTTGCATCCTTAATGGATGCATAAATATGGGTAAATAAATCACAAGATTTTATTTTCAAAATATATGGAGGGCGCTGCATAATGTTATCTAGCCGGGCAATGACACTAATTAACGAGTCAATTTACACGCATCATCAGTAGTGCCATTATATGAATTTCATACCTGAATTAGGACACTCAAGGAAAAGAATAACTTAATTAATTAGCATCAGCACGACAAGACATCAGGGTCGATGAGCAGAGCTTAGCGATGCACCTGCCTGTAGTCCTGGCTCCACTATCCCGCCTACGACCGCGAGGGACGTGCTCCATCCACGCCGATGCCAACCACGAGGATTGAGATCCACCTATATCTCCCGCCGCCGACCGAGGATTGACCTCCTATCCCTCCATCACCGCTGACATACCGAGGATGGACTTCTTGTAAAGCCGACACCTCCGACCGACCGAAAATTGACCTCCTATTCGGTCGTCGCTGCCTCGGTCACCGCTGACATCTCTATCAGCATAATGTTGTTTGGGGGTTTCTGGAGAGCAGCAATTTACCGCACACATATGTATCGGGAAGCACATCACAAACGGCCATGTTAGGGAAACTGTGTATCACGCATGTTTCCATCTCACACGATTTGATTTGGAAAACCGTACGTCGTATACAACAGAATGCGATAAGTAGTTCTTGACTGTTTTCATCAGATCCCCATAGTTTCGCTGTCTTCCCCAAATCCCTAAATAGGTTCCAAATCCCTAGCTCCCAAATTCCCTAGCGTGGCGCTGACATTGGGGAAATGCGGATGACTGGTGCTGATGGTTTCAGTGTGGCTGCACTGCTTCGTACAATCGCTCTTGGCAGCGCAATTGGCGGCGCCACCACGACGACGGTCACCGTCGAGCACTTGCCTAGGGTCACCAGGAGGCCCGTGTACTATGAATCCAAATCGTCGTGTCAGTTCTCAATCATTCCTCAACTTTTTAGCATGCCCAAAACAAGTAGCTCACTCGGTCCATCTTGAATTGGACCCCTCCCACAACAAATCGATCAAATGTCGGATCCAGAGTATGGCTACAACAGACTCTCGCAACATGTGTTTGATTACGAGTTTTGCGCCACAGAGAAGTACCAAAATCGTAGTTGTGTGCACAGACACACTCCCGCTCGATCGACGTGTATACACGGAGTGATTCGACATTGGCAGACGGTTTCTCCATTACCCCTTAGAGATTAGTGACAAGTTCACCCATTAAGTTCAGTTAATGCCCCAACTCATCTTGATTATTTAACATTCGCAGAGATATGAGGCTTGTGCCTTTTTTAAGTGGTTGGATGATGAATGGCATGGCAGGGCTCGAAGTGTTATCACCAAGCTTGCAGAAGATAAAGTAAAGCTGAAGAAGAAACTGACTAATCTAGAGTGTAGAATCACTACGATGAAGCAAGAAAGAATCAATCACTAGAAATAGATGAAAGAAAGAGACAAGAAGCAAATAGCATTTGTAGTTGTAGTTGCCGCATTAGCCATCTTCTATGTGCTATTTCAATGATCATTAGGGGTTTCGTTTGATTATTAATGGATACATTAATAAGAGAGCTCATCTATTGATTACCAACTGTCCTATGTTAAATGCTTACTGTTTCACACCTGTTGTGTTTCATATAAGTGTGTGGGTAGTTAAACAATGCATCAAGCGAACCGTGTGAACTGCTAAAATGTACACATGTGAAACAATAGGCATATTGAGAACTGCACAATAACGGGAATTTATAGCTACGGACCGGTTGCACACAATTGCGATTGATTATATCGGAATTCCAACCGCCTGCCAGCCGCCAATATAATCCGTCAATCCCATGCTTTAATTGCCATTCCTCTTGTCTTCTAACCACACTTCAGTTGCCACCATCTTCAACATCTCGGCCGACCATTCTACACTTCCACACACTCTGTAATCTCACTTTCTCGCCGGTTGTTTAATTACATAGCGCAATAATGTTGAGCGATAGAAAGGACGACAGTTCCGCTAGTCTAGGGTCAACCACAAAATCATCGTGCTCGTCTTCCATGAGTCTGGCATCAAGCCCTAACCTCCATTTTATTCGGTTGATGGAAGGGATGACGCCGTCGGAGTCATCGGACGATGACCAAACGGACAAGGAGCCGACGAGAGTTGAGGAAGACGACAATGATGATGAGGAGGAGGAATGGTCGGACAAGGAGGAGGACGACGAGGAGCCACCGAAGGACGAAGAAGATGACGACGATGATGAGGAGGAGGAATGGTTGAACTAGGAGGACGATGACAAGAATATCAACAACGATGGCGATAAAAATGCAGTGGTCAGTGGCAAGAAGCGTCCACGTCAAGACGATGGCGCGGGGCCATCTAAGAACAACAAAAAGAAGTAAAATAGACTGTACTCCTTAACTCTGTAGTCGTTTGCTCATGTTTATTCCTTAACTCTGTCTACCATGTGGATCTCATCACAAACGGTTAAGAATACATATTCTTCAGTGATCATTCACAATATCACATAAATTTGGTTTCTACAATTGTGTGCCCTGCCGAGCACACAATTCAGAACAACAAATCATATGTGATGTCCATAATTATAGCACACAGTTCTGATTATCAAACTGTTTGCTGCCTATCACACACACCTCGTTACGCCGAACCATTTGTGTTATTACGTATCATCGCAAATAGTTCATCTAAGGGACATGTATGCCGTACATCACACACATCTATGTTTGATTAACCATTTGTGTCATTTCGCCTCGTTACAAACAGTTCCTAAAAGTCAAATGTGTGCCGTAGATCGCACACGCAAATATTTTCCGAATCTTATTTGATGGATCCTTCATCGCACACAGTTCATGTCATTGGCGACGGAGCTTGAACTACACCGTTTGCGATTCATGCATCGCACATCGTTTCGTCGAAGGGTCTCTGATTCATGTGTCGTCTGGACCTTCCTGCAGTAGTGGAGGTGCGTTGTGGTAGGTTCAACCTGACGAGTTTCTATATCCTAGTGAGAGAAAGGGACAAGATATGTATTTTTGTTCCTTCTACTAAGGATAAAATGATGGGGTTTATTCATATTGATTGAGTTTACTTTGCCTACATCATGTCATTGTTCTCCAAGCAATACTCTGTTTTACTTAATACCCTAGATGCATGCAAGATAGCGGTCGCTAGGTGGAGTAATAGTAATAGGTGCAGGTAGGAGTCAGCCTATTTTTCTTATGGACGTGATGCCTATATACACATGATCATTGTGAAAATCGCATAACTATTCGCTTTTCTATCAATTGCCCAACAGTAATTGGTTTACCCTCCATATGTTGCCTAGCTACATGAGAGATGCCGCTAGGGAAAACTATCGCCCCCGGGTCTATTCACATATATATTTACAAAAGCTATTAATACCTTGCTGTTATTATTTACCTTTTATTTTATTTTGCAATTTACAATTATCTACACAACTCATTTTCTTGCAAATAAGGAGATCAAGGGGATTAACAACCCTCTTGCCCGTGTTGGTGCAAGTTGTTTGCTCTTTTGTGTGCAGTCGCTGAAGACGGTTGAGGATTGATATTCCTATTGGTTTGATAAACCTTGGTTTCATAACCATGGGAAATAGTTATCTGTATTCTGTTGCAATTACATGTTCCTCTTCATGGAAAACCCGAATGCAGATCTCAAGTATCACTCATCTCTACGATCATGTTGTGCATGATCACATAAGCAGTCATCACCTCCCATAACTTATTCGTGCTCCACGTTCTAGTAGGATATCGAATGATGCCCCAAGGAGATTCAAGCACACCGAAGGCATGCTCCACATCCTTCCTAACACTCTTATTCTTGGACAAATCTCTTCTTCTTCTCTCCTATGGGTTTGTGGATTGTCTTCGCAAGAATAGTCCACTTAAAATAGATACCATCGGCTAGGTACTATGCTTTATTGTAGTGGTGTCCATTGATCTCCATATTGACCTCCGGGCAGTTGCCTTCTGCAAGCCTTGCAAATACTGGAGAGAATCAAAGCACATTGATGTCGTTGTGAGACCCAACAATGCCGAAGAAAGAGTGCCAAATCTAGAGATCGATCTTGTGAAGCCATGACCTCAAGTATGAAAGTGCAAGCTTTCACATGGCCCTTATACTTCCCCCACTAAGAAGAAGGGCAGTTCTGTCACTCCTAGTGTATACAATCTATGCTACCAAGCATCCTTAGAAAACCCCTACTAGCATTAATCACCAATAACCTGGCAGTATCTGCAATAGTTGTCTCTCTCAAGTATTCCAGGCAAAATACTGCTACCACAACCTTGCAAATCTGTACATTAATTCAAGCTAAGTGGACTCTCTCATTCACAAATATTCATCAATGAGATCATCGGGTACTCCGCATGCAAGAATCCGGATAGCCACAGTGCATTTCTGATAATAGGAGAAGCCAATCTTTCCCAAGGCATCCTTCTTGGACTCGAAATACTTATCGTAGACCACCAACCCCTCCCGAATATGGTTGGACATATGTCTAGCCATAGGAAAACGACATCGGAACAGGTGTGATGGAAGGAGCGGTTTCGGGGACTCAAAGTAGTCTTGCCATAGTAGGCAATGACCGCTCTCCTGGTTGCGATTAGACTCCGAAGTATGCATCGGGATCAAGCCCTTGACCATCGGCCGCTGCCTACTTAGGTGGTCATTGTGTTGGGGAACGTCGCATGGGAAACAAAAAATTTCCTACGCACACGCAAACCTATCCATGGTGATGAGCATCTACGAGAGGGAGAGTGGATCTACGTACCCTTGTAGATCGCTAAGCGGGAAGCGTTAAGAAACGCAGTTGGTGTAGTCGAACTTCTTCGCGATCCAAATCGCCGAGCGTCCCGCGATCTAATCACGAACAGTCCCGCGAACCAATCACGAACCGTCCCGCGATCTCGTCATGATCCATCCCGCGATCTGATCACGAACGTCCCGTGGCCTTGATCACGATCCTTCCGATCTAGTACTGAACGGACGGCACCTCCGCGTTCAGCACACGTGTAGCTTGATGACGATCTCCACCGTCTTGATCCAGCAAGAGGAGGCGGAGAGGAGGAAGAGTTTTCCGGCAGCGTGATGGCTCTTCAGTGATGGTGGTGGAGCTATTCCGATAGGGCTTTGCCTAAGCATTGCAGAAAACCGATCTAGAGGAGAAGCTATGCACTAGAGGAACGGGTGGCACGTGGCTGAAAATCTTGTGCCAAAACCCTAAAATCCTCTAGTATATATAGGAGGAGAGGAGGAGGAGGCTTGGCTGCCAAAAAGGCAGCCCTTGGGTCGGCCAAACCAAGGAGGGAGGAGTCCTCCTCCTCCACTCCTACTAGGATTAGGACTCCTTCCTTATTTGGCCCTTTTTTGCCTTTTTCCACCTTTTTCCTTTTGGTATTTTCTTCCCAGCCTCATGGGCTTTGTATAGGACTTCCACCAGCCCACTAAGGGCTGGTATTCATCCTCCTACAGCCCATAAAGCCTCTTGGGTCAAAATACCCCTCCCGGTGGTCTCCCGGTACACTACCGGCACTCCCGGTACACTACCGATGAGCCCGGAACTTTTCCAGCGACCAAACTGGGACTTCCTATATATTAATCTTTACCTCCGGACCATTCTGGAGCTCCTCGTGACGTCCAGGATCTCATCCGGGACTCCGAACAACCTTAGGTCACCACCATACATAACTCTACACTACCGAAACGTCACCGAACCTTAAGTGTGCAGACCCTACGGGTTCGAGAACTATGTAGACATGACCGAGACACCTCTACGGCCAATAACCAATGGCGGTACCTAGACGTCCACATTGGTTCCTACATATTCTACGAAGATCTTCATCGGTCGAACCTCTGTGTCAAGGATTCAATCAATCCCGTATAACGTTCCCTTTGTTCTTCGGTATGTTACTTGCCCAAGATTCGATCGTCGGTATCTCCATACCTAGTTCAACCTCGTTACCGGCAAGTCTCTTTACTCGGTCCATAATGCAAGATCCCGTGGCTAACATATTAGTCACATTGCTTGCAAGGCTTGTTGTGATGTTGCATTACCGAGTGGGCCCTGAGATACCTCTCCGTCACACGGAGTAACAAATCCCAGTCTTGATCCATGCCAACTCAACAGACACCTTCGGAGATACCTGTAGTGCACCTTTATAGTCACCCAGTTACGTTGCGACGTTTGATACACATAAAGCATCCCTCCGGTGTCAGTGAGTTGCATGATCTCATGGTCATAGGAACATATACTTGACATGCGGAAAACAGCATCAATAAACTGACACGATCATATGCTACATTTGTAATTTGGGTCTTGTCCATCACATCATTCTCCCAATGATGTGATCCCGTTATCAAATGACATCTCATGTCCATGGCTAGGAAACCTTAACCATCCTTTGATCAACGAGCTAGTCTATTAGAGGCATACTAGGGACATGGTTTTGTCTATGTATCCACACATGCATTTAAGTCTCCGATCAATACAATTATAGCATGGATAATAAACGATTATCAGAACAAGGAAATATGATAATACTAATTTATTATTGCCTCTAGGGCATAT
Source organism: Hordeum marinum (assembly GCA_022496015.1). NCBI lineage: Eukaryota > Viridiplantae > Streptophyta > Magnoliopsida > Poales > Poaceae > Hordeum > Hordeum marinum. The sequence continues at coordinate 477,054,864 of CM039678.1, forward strand.
TTCCAACACAGTGATGACCGCAGCAGCCACAATCTCCTCATCATCAGATGAAGAATCATCCGCATTGTAAATGAAACTGTGGAAAAGTATACTCGTCGCCGGAGTCCATTTGAAACTCGGGGGCAAACCATCAAACATCTTGTGGGGCGTCCAGGAGGAAGTCGGACGGTGAAGACCCTCCCGCCTCTGCGAGCCCAATAGTAGGTGTGGAGGCATCGAGGAAAACATGGGGAGCGTTCGACGATCGAGGTAGCCGAGCTCTTGCGTGTTGCTGGCAGGGAGACCAGGGCATGGTGGCCTTTACGTTGGGTTGCTGTGACGGCGGCCAAAATGGTCCTCTAAACGCTGGAGTAGGGGCCGTCAGTGGGAGGCGTTTTGCAGGGAGGTGTAGTTGTGGGCGGTCGGCCTGGGCAACTGAACTTGGTGACAATGGTGATCGGTGGGGCAACCGGGTGTGCTGGTTGTCAATGGGAAGAAGGTCGATTGGTCGATGTGCCACTCACTAACGGGCTAAGGGGAGGACAAGAGCGGGCGTCACGCGTGTTTGCTTCGTGTCCACGCTAAGGCTAACGCGGTCCAAATTTATGGCTGAAATGGGTCGCCCGCAGACAAAAAATGGACGTTCGTCCGTTTGGGTCGAAGCGTTGGACCGACTTATCTGTCTGTTTCAACCGAAAGAGACACACGGTCAGTGCAACGCATTGGAGTTTCTGTAAGCGCGTGTACAATGCCGTTATCTTAGGTGTGCCACTTAAGACTATTGCTGATGTGGAGAAAAAGGAATCCATCAGAAAAGTTTTGTCTTCTCTTATTTAAGAGATGAACTCTTAACCGAATATGTGTCATCAAAATTCTAGGAATAGCTAGTTATCTTAGATAAGACTAAAGATAATTCATTATATACAACTTTTATTGTCATCTTTAAATTACATGCAAAGTCTAAGATAGAATTATCATGTATTCAAAAAAAAGAGATAGAATTATCATATCAACAATTTTACACGCCCTAGAGGAACTGCAAGCTGCATAGAACGGGTGAGATATTCCCGTTGCACATGCAATATATGTTTTGTTTTGCCTTCGCTAAAGAGTTCACCACCGAATTAACCACACCATGTAAAGGGCGAGCTCGACGTGCGCGACACATGGATACTCATCAGAGACATGACGGTGATCTCATCACAGATGTACTAAACTTAATCTAGGTGTGAACACAATGACGTGCAAATATAAAATAACTTGACAGGGAACGATCATGCTGGCACAGAATAGAAAACACGACCTAGCAGAGTCCTAGACTATGACAAGAAAGTAAAGTTCATTCTTTTTTCTTTACATTTTTTTTCTTTGTGAAGCTCTAACCTATACGTCCAGATGAACCAAAGCACTATTACTGGTTGTTTGGATAACAAGTGTTGGTTATGGATTTATAGAAAACAAGTTTAAGGTCTTGCCGTGATGAAAACCTACCTTCATATCGTTAGAAAATTGGCATGGCCACAGTTTGAAGGTTAACAGCTATTTTAAAGCATTGCTTAATGACTTTTAATGGGTATTTTTCTGAACCATTATCCATGACGAGATAATTAAGACTACTCTATATCATAGTTTTAAAAAGCCGGCTATGGTCCTGATATAGCCTTTTCATTAGGATGCCGTTAATGGTCTCATGTATAAATAGGCCGCTATAGCCCGTTTTGACTCCGTTATAGCTGATTTGAAGACCGGTCGTTATTTAGCATAGCTCCTATTTAAAACATTGTTTTATATCCTTGGTACGTGAATTAATTTCCTCGTGCCGAGCCATGATTCTCCTTCAAAGGTTCCATAGATATAGAGTTCAGTGTTTAAGATTTGCATTGTCACTTCATGCTAGATTCTTCGGAGTCTGCAATTTGCCACTGCTTGATTGCATTTGTTGTCGTTCGTTAGTGCTTCCCTGAAGGCAAGGGACCGCCCTTCCAGCAGATATAAATTCATCCGCAATAAGATCCTCTAGATCATGAAACCCTTCATTCATTCAACATCGCACTCTTCATCCCTTAAATACAATATACTCCCTCCGTCCGAAAATACTTGTCGCATAAATAGATACAAATAGATGTATCTAGAATTAAAATACATCTAAATACATCCATTCTTATGACAAGTATTTTTGGACGAAGGGAGTAGTATGCTAGACAGCTAGAGTGCTACACATTGTACGAGCTCACTCAAGTTTGAATAGCCAAGTCAGTTTATTTCTCTTGGCAACTTCGCAGCACACATTTTACATCTGTTATCCAGATGACTAAATTGGAAGCAAGGCTTAGCATAGATGGAAAGACGCAACTGTGTGTGCCCACTAAACTTTGTTCTGAGTCCTCGCACTCGCTACTCCAGGTTTGACGCACCTCCCTCCTTGGTACCCCAAGAACTGTCATTAAATTTGCAACAAGCATACAACTTATAGATATCTAAAATGAAGTGATCAAAAATAATTCGTCAATGCTCAAAACATGAGTGAGCTGTTCACCATGTACTAGTTCAGATTGAATCATTGTATTCTCTTACAATGGTAACAAATTCTTGGCCCAACCGATGCTTCTTAGCATTTCTAGTTTGCCAATTGGTATAGCATCAAAATTGTCATCCCATTACTGTAACTTCAAAGTGGTTGGCCTTGGGATTAATGCCTTTTTATTTGAAATGATTTGTTTACGCTCTCAATATAACTAGTATTTGTTCCTCAAAATCCATACAAATAAAGGAAGGAACTCAAGAAAAAAGAATGGGCTTCCAGGGCTAAAGTATAAACAAGATAGCAATAAAAAAATATAACAAAATGCCTCAGCCTGTTAATATTTGGGGGTAATTCGTGAGAAGAACTTGTGATGAATAGGGTAAGTAGTGTCACAACAAATATTTTAGCAGTAAAATTAGGATTTACTCATATGCGCGCAACTGCCCTCAACTATTATCTTTTTCTCCATACGTGTGGCAGATTGGATAGCTATAGAAGATGAACGATTTGCTTTGAACATATTGTGAAAAGGACACATACTAGTTATAACTAGGTAAAGCATGAGATACTAAGCCAACAAATGTGATAACTTGATGAAAAATGATGAGTAATTTTCTGACTTGATCATACCAAAGAGAAAACAAAGCTTATTTGCCATGACCTGAAGTCGGTCTCTTCTTAATTTCATAGAGAGAGGACAATCATAGGTCACAAATACGTGAGGGCATCCATCCCTAAGTGGATGTGCACGACATATGGAAGGTTCAATGGCAAATTGTATGGTTCTACAGCATGGGTAACATTACTAGCTAACATGGTTGCACTTAAATTCTTGTGGCAATGGGTACTTCCTCTTCACCCTGTATGTTCGGTGTGTGGACCACTGATGATCCTCTGGTATGTTACTACTGAATATGTTAGATCAAATCACAATATTGCTATTGGAAAGAAGAACATAAACACTGAAATATGCACTCTGGAAGTCATACAAATTGCATGATTTATGAAGGCAGGCTCTTAGCTAGGAAAATTCGAAAAAGTGCAGGCTTTCTTGTTTGAAATGATCTCAATTCTCAAATAAGGCATTTTTAGAAATAACTCAGAAATATCTGAAATGAGCTTACATCATGTCTAGGGTGCATGCTACAGTTGCTACTTTTTACCATGTGAAAAATTAATATCTGTAACGGGTTAAGTTATGAAAATACTTATGATATGTCTAGTTGTCACCGGATGCATTCAACGACCTATATGTCCATAACATGTTACTCAGCCAACTGGAATCAATGCACAATAATGCATTTTGACAGTGCGCGTGATTAGCATAAAAATTAGGACCTCAACCTGTCTAGCTTGGTCATAAAAATAAGTCCAGGTCAAAACAACAAAATGACGAAAGTGATCATTTGTTGTGGTTGACCAGCGGGGCAGAAACGTCTTGTGTTATCCTATTGATGATGACATGTTGCTGCATTCGATGCACCCATAAAAGAAGAATGCATTCACCTGTTGATGAAGCAAGCAAAGCCACAAAGCCCTTGCAGCATCCATCACCTCCATTGGCGATGCCGTCCTCCACTGTCTCCCGTCAAGAATCAGAAGCAGAACCAGTAGGCGACACTGCCAATGGTAAGGCCAAGGCCACGGCCCGTCCCTACGTGGTCGAGGACTGCCTGGGCGTGATGAAACTGCTCAGCGACGGCACGGTAATCCGCTCCACGCCGCCGCCTTTCCCGGCCGGGGCCGACTATGACGACGGTCGCGTCGAGTGGAAGGACGCCGTGTACGACGCCGAGTACAACCTCGGCGTGCGCATCTACCGGCCACAGCTCCGCCAGGTTAACAGCAAGCTGCCGCTGCCGGTTCTCGTCTACTTCCACGGCGGGGGCTTCGTCTTCGGCTCCTACTCCTGGCCAAAAAACCACGCCGGCTGCCTCCGCCTCGCCTCCGAGCTGCCCGCCGTCGTGCTCTCCTTCGACTACCGCCTCGCGCCCGAGCACCCTCTTCCTGCCGCCCTCGACGACTCGACCACTGCGCTCCGTTGGCTCGCCACTCGCATCTCCTCTCGGTCTGACCCGTGGCTGGCCGAGGATGCCTGCATTTTCCTCGGCGGCCAGTCCTCCGGCGCCACCCTGGCGCACCACCTGCTGATCCGCGCACAACCCATGCTAAAAATCGACGGCGGCATCCTGCTCATGCCGCCCTTCTTGTCGGAGACGCCAACCCAGTCAGAGCTGGACGCGCCGGACACAGCATTCTTGAGCCGCAAGATGTCCGACAAGTATTTCCGCCTCATGATGCCTGTGGGAGCGAACAAGGACGACCCGCTGGTTAACCCGTTCGGCCCGGCCAGCCCGAGCTTGGAAACGGCCGACGTCGGGTGCATGCTCGTGGTGGCCGCGGAGTGCGACATGGTGAGGGACAAGAACATCGAGTACGCCACGCAGCTCAAGGCGATGGGGAAGGACGTAGAGCTGGCCGTATTCGCTGGGCAGGAGCACGCCTTCTTTGCAACCAAACCCTTCTCTCCGGCGGCAGACCAACTGCTCAGAGTGATCAAGCGCTTCCTTGATCGGCGAAAATAAGCAACAATCTTCCTTGAGGTCAAGCAATATCGTCTTATCTGTTAGATTGCTTTTGGTTTATGATTTATGTGTCTGTGAACTTGGGTTTCCTGATTCGCCAAATGATTGTTGTAACAAATATACAATTAAATTCAGATTTGCAAATGAACAAGGAGCAAGGCTCCAAAGGCAAGATGGTTGTGAGCGTATCTCCAACACGGATCATCTATTCTACCGCTAATGTTCTTACCAAACAGTCCGAACACTTTTAACCATCGAATATTTTTTTAGTACTAGCACAAATGCTTATGCCTTGAAACAGGAATATAGAGAAAAATATATAACGTTGCAATACAGTTTGTATGAAACCGACGAGTGAGGTATATGGAAGACGAAACTTCGGAGGCTCGTTGCTCTAAACTTGTAAGGATGATGCTAACAAAATGACACAAAAGTATCAGCACGACATTCCAATGACCTCATCAAGGGAATGCCAGAGTTGGCAACCTCTGCTTCACGTCCACATATGGCACAAATCTTAGTGTGTGGCCAACAAAACAATCAGATGAGGGGAGAATGTCTAGATTGTTGACGGTATCAAGATTAGTATATTGGTGTGAGTAATTGGAAATTTTCCTGCAAACCGTGACATAGGATTGTGGCGATCGGTATATATTCATTGACGAGATTCGTCATTCACGATGCATGATTTGAAATCTTCTTTCACTGAATGGATTCTAATCATTACATGTGCTTCAGTATGGACTAAATGTCAGTTGCCATGAATAGTGGTTCCCTGATCGAGAAACTGGGTTGTGGGACATGAGAAATTGATAACAAAAATAGTACTCCCTCCGTCTCGGTGTATAAATCATCTTACGAAAACCAAATAATCCCAAAACATTAAGACGCGGTGCATTAACTTTCACCTCGTTTTTGAAATCAACCAATGAAAGAAGTAGGGTTAATGACTTGAGACTAACTAGCACGACATGCATTGGTCAATTCATTGCATGCAATGGTATTAATTAGAAAATTAACATTAATTTTCTCGTTTTCCTCTCCGTCTTGGTCATGGTGCACAACCTAAGATGACTTATACACCGAGACAGAGGGAGTACTACCTCCTTTTCGGTTTATAGGGCTCATCTCAAAACTTTTAGTTTTCCCGTTTTATAAGTCTCATTTCTATTGCTTTTCATCACACACTCAGATATCGAGGTGCATTAAATCATTACATGCAAGGATTAAAAAAAAGCTCACCAATGGATGTAATAGTTCTTAATTACTTATTGGTCATGCATGCATGCATTGCAATTAATACATTGGTAAACACAATTCTTTAAGGAAAACGAGCACATTAATTGGGTATTTTTGCAAACTATAAAAATTATTCCAACACTCATCATCCACCTTGGTGGGTCAGATTTTTGAGTTGGGCCTTATAAACCGGAAAGGAGGGAGTATTGTAACAACCCAAGTGTATTGCACCTCTTGTTGTAACCTTTCATGAGATCATCATGTAGAATGCCACTTGTCATGTTTTGCTTTGGGATAATTGTTGCATCATGTTCTTTATTGTTTTGGTTGCCTTTGTTTTCTTTCGTGTGTAATCTTGTGTGCAACTCCACCTCCTCCCCTTCCAACCTTTTCTTTGCTTCTTGCTTTTCCCAACCTAAAACCCTCTCCAAGTGCACAACCCCAACTCTAGTTCTTCTTCTCTTTCAAATATCACACATTTATGCAATGAAAATTTTCCTATCTCGGAAAAGGTTCACTTATTTTCTAATAATCCTAGATCATACCAAGACTACCTCCTCCAATTTTCAGGTCAGTTGTAAGTGCGTTGGTTGGGCTAAGGTTTTATTCAACTTTGAATTATTTTCAAACTTGTCTGAAATTTTACTCACTAAAATCTGCCATAACAATTTTATCAGATAGTGCATATTCCCAGGTCTCCAAATATATCCATCTAATTCACAGTCCCTGCAAAAAAAATTCCCTTGGTCTTTTCTTTTCAACTATGTTCATTAGTAAACAGAGATAATTAAAAAAGAGAAGATAAAGTCTTACCTGCAGCCTTGAAGCCCACCTAACCTTTCTCCAAGTCGCACCCCACTTCCTCCCAGCGTGCCCACCATCCCGTGTCCAACACCACTGAGGCCCAGTTGGTCAACTCCCTCCCGTTAAAGCCAAGCGATACGTCTCGAGGTAGAGCATCTACAAGCGGACCTCTTAAATTCAGAACCACAAACGTCCATGGACGAGTCTACGGACACTAACTGGTCACGCATTAAATTTTCCTCTCCGCGTTCACCTATCTCATATCCAGCGCCCTATATCCATACTACACATGCACGTCGAAATACTCTACGTGACAATAGAATCGGAAGCAAACGAAGACAAAATTTGCAACAAACGGATATCCATCATCACCCAAAAGATCATCGGGTTCGCAGGACATAATTCATCATCACCTATACTATATTAACAATGCAGAGAGGCGGGCTAGATGACCACTTCCTCGCCGGAGCTTTGCCCTTTGGATCGTCGGCGCACTTGTAGCTGACGGAGGAGGAGCTATAGCTGTTGCTGTCATCGGAGTCGTTGTCGGAGAGGACGACCAGGCCCTTCACCTATCGGACCTCCCTGTCCTCCTCCTGCTTCAGCCGCCCGAGCCGGGCCTTCTCCTCCGCTGCCTCCTTAGCCTCGCGCTCCGGCTGCTCAATAGCAAGACGGAGCGCCTTGCCATTCTTGCGTCGAAGGCATCGAGCGTCCGTCTCCGCCATCGTGAGGGACCGGCAATAGACCCATGTGAGGAGACGTTTGTCCTTGTCGGGCTCCGCCGGCATCCCGCGGTTGCGGCACGTGGACTGCTCCGCTTGTGCCCGCTACCTCTCACGGTGGGCGGTGCACGCCTTCGATTTCGGAGTGCGCGTGCGGGCGCGGGCTGGCTGTGCGAGCACTAGGACCCAACGCTACCCACTGGAGTAGCGGCTGGCGGGGGGAGGACACGACGCGAGGCCGGTGCGGACTGTGCTGCCCTGCCTGAGCTGCGGGCGGGCCGGGAGGGTCCAGCTCTGACATCCGAGCTATGCCAGCGCTGGAGCTGCGGCGTAGCTCTAGATTGAGAGCTGCCACCGATCTCCACCTTGGACCGCTCCAAGGCGATGCGGAGGGCCAGCTCATCGGATTCGACGTTGAAGTCATCGAAGCGGTTGCCGACATTGGACCTTCTCCTCAATGGGAATGGGCTCGGAGAGGGAGAGGAGGAGACGGAGGATCAAAGAGTGAGCTAGGGTTCGGAGCGAGGCACCAGACTAGGTTTTTTGTGGGACAGCGGTGGGTCGGGTCCGTCAAGTGGGCGTGACCTGGCCAACCCATATCCTCCCTATATTTAGGCTAGATATGAGGGGTGCCAGTCAGCCCGGGCATATGAGGCGGGTTTGAGAGGTCCGATTGGATTGCTTTTTGTGACCGGTCACTGACCGGACGGCCTGTCCGGACGTTTGAGGGGGGTTTAACGGGTCCGCTGTAGATTCTCTAACCCACCATTTTTTCATTTTGTTGTCTCCATAACATGTGGACCCCACATGTCATACACACATTTGCATCCACATGGCCCTGGGCCCATCTGTCATCGAGTATGGCTAGATGGATATTGGGTGCACCTAGCTTTCCTTTCTCTGGTTGTTTTTATTATTTATGTAATATTCCGAATCTTGCATATTTGCAATTTCCATTTTGGGCATATAACTTGTTAAATAACACTAGTAGAAAACAAGGCTCACCGGAGCAATAGTCCCGCTTGCATTACGAACCGGGACTAATGCTTACATTAGTCCCGGTTTGAGAAGCTAGGACGCCGGATGGGGCTCAGCAAGCATCAGTCCTGGTTCTAATAGGACCTTTAGTCCTGGTTGCAGACACTAACCGGGACTAAAGGGGATGTGGCAGGTTGGGGGTCCTGCGAGCCCCTTTTTTTCCCGGCTGGTGTCTCCAACCGGGACTAAAGGTATGTCTTCAGTCCCAGTTTTAGATCCTAACCGAGACTAAAGATTTTCCTATATATACACCTCGCCACTGCCATCTCCCCTCTTTTATCCTCATACAAGGTGAGAGGTGTGTGCTAGTTTGTGTTCTCTTCCTATTTACAAGAGGTGCTCGATGAAATGTCCAAGAGAATGATCGAGGTTAGTCACTTTATCGTCCTATCTATCATTGATATAATGCATGTGTTGATGTACACTAACCGGGACTAATCTGGAGGTTTCCTGCATATATGTCATCGTGCCCGAGCCACAAAATCATTTTTTCTCCTCTGTTCTTCCTCCAAGCTCCATTTTCCCCCAAGATTTGTCTAGATTTGGCGATGCACCAACTGTCCAAGTGTTCTAAAATGTTAGAAACTTCATCCTTTCATCATGTTAATTAGGTATCTCAATATTGTGGTTAGTGGTACTATTAGTGAGTTAGTGTGTTACTTAGCTAGTGTAGGTATCACAATTTTGTGTGCTCAAATTAACTTCTTAGTTTGCATATGTGTAGGTGTGGTTTAGGGTGTCGTCCAGTCCCAGTCCCCGTCCCCGTCCTCACCGCCACCGATCGCCCGCGTTAATCTCGTCGCCGGCACCACCGTGGTGAGCCTCTTGTTCTTATCTTTTTTTTAATCTTACTTGTATGATTTAGATAGTTACTTGTATATATAATTTTCTTACTTGTATTATTGTTTGTTATTATATAGTGCCACGGTTTTGATATCCGCCCCCGTCGCCTCTCATCCGGTCTATGATTCGTATGTGGTATATTATCTTTTATAACTATTTATTTCATTTAATCTTGATGACAATTATGCCCACCAACTTGACATAGATATTTTTATGTAAGTAGGTGGTATGTGAACGGGAAATTCCAACCGACACTCTTGTCGAGAGGTTAAATTTAATTGACAAGGAAAATAATTATTTGAGAGAAAAATTAAAAAGAATTGAAGAAGAGAAGATGAAATTGGAGTTGCATGTTGCCGATGTCGTCGATCTACACAAGATCCAGATGGATAAAATGCGCTTGAAGATTAGAAAGATTAGAAAATATGCGATTAATAAAGAAGCTTGGTATCATTATGCCGTTGGATCAACTTTTACCATAGTTGCGATTTTGATCGCATTTGTTGTTGCATTTAAATATTTTACATAGTTGTATGTTAGTTTCAATCTATGTTTTAGATGCTCTACATAATTGTATGTTGTTTTATGAGAACTATGTATGAACTTTATGTATTTATTTTTCTAGTACTAACATTTGATCACTACTGTACTTTGGTTTTAATGTGATGATCTTGTATTAATTTGGTTATTTCTCCATTCATAATGTTTTGTAATGGTTTCTTCCTATAGTACCAAGGTGATGTGGTATTCTCTTATAATACTACGATTGAAATGTTTGTTCCAAAACAAACAGTGTGCCAAGTTAATGCGATGGCACAAAAAAGACCGTAAGAAAGACGCAATGTTGAGAGTACCCGCTGATGGGTCACACTAGAGAAAAATCGAGAGAGAGTTTACGGAGTTTGTAGATGACGCAAGGAACTTATCGTTTGCAGATGACGCCATGTTGTGATGTACCCGGGACATCGTCGATTTCTTCCGAGTAGGCATCTCTTAAGAAAAAAAGGCAAGCATTTCAAAAGTGATGTAGATCACCGGAACAAGCCTGGTACCGTACTGGTGATGACATATTTGATATGGTCAAGGATTTAAAAGTAATCTTTGGACAGGGTCTTGACTGACAATCTGTTCCGGATGACGCTAACAGACACGCCCCCATGTGAAAGAAGAAATCTATATTTTGGGAGCTACCCTATATATATGTCTTGTGGTTTCATAAAATTCCTCCTTTCACGGTGAAGACTGACCCTCCATCATGTTTAATGATGAAGATTCTCCATGGTTATGGGGCAGCAATAAGCAAGGGACATACGCGAAGAAAAAGTCTTATACCCCACGATCCCACTTTGGAATGTTAGGGTATACGTGTGTTTTCGGTGTTCCTAGGGGTTACCCTAACACAAGTAAGAAAAAAAATTCACTTTGCTACCCCTTCTGACGTTGGAATCTTTGTAAGAGCTAGGGAATTTTGGCATTTGAAACATGATTTTTGAGGCGTTAATCAATGCAATTATGTCCAAACAAAACATGAATGTGTAAGTTATGTTAAGAAAAAGAATTTGACATCTTAGTTACTCCATTTGGCTTAACACTAATATTAAACAGCGGGAAAAATAATCACTCAAAAATTTATTTTTTAGATTAAATTTATTCACAAACTATTGATTTGGGATAAATGCAAGAAGATTGTGTACCCCGGACATCGTTGATTTCTTCCGATCGGGCATCTCTTAAGAAAGAAAGGCAAGCATTTCAAAGGTGAGGCCGATCACCGTAAGAAGCCTGACAACCGTACTGGTGATGATATATTTGATATGGTCAAGGATTTCAATGTAATCTTTGGAAAGGGTCCTCACGGTCAATCTCTTTCGAATGACGGTAACGGACACGCCCCCATGTGTAAGAAGAAAACTATATTTTGGGAGCTACCCTATATCTAGAAGTCCTATGGTTTAATGAAATTCATCCCTTCACAGTGAAGACTGACTCTAGCATCCTGTTAAATGATGAAGATTCTCCATGGTTATGATGCAACAGACATATGCGAAGAAAAAGTCCTATACCCCAAGATCCCACTCTAGGATGTTAGGGTATACATGTGTTTTGGGTGTTCCAAGGGGTTACCCAAACACAAGCAAGCAAAAAAGTTTGACTTTGCTACCCGCTTCTGACGACGGAATCTTTGTAAGAGCTAGGACATTTTGGCATTTGAAACATGATTTTTGAGGAGTTAATCAATGCAATTTTGTCCAAACAAAATATGAATGTGTAGGTTATGTTCAGAAAAAGAATTTGACATCTTATTTTCTCCATTTTGCTAAACACTAATATTAAACAGCACGAAAAAGAATCACTCAAAAATATATTTTTAAATTAAAGTTATTCACAAACTTTTTATTCAGGATAAATGTCAGAAGGTTGTGTATCTGGGACATCGTCGATTTCTTCCGATCAGACATCTCTTAAGAAAGAAAGGAAAGCATTCCAAAGGTGAGGCAGATCACATGAAGAAGCGTGGCCACCATATTGGTGATGATATATTTGATATGGTCAAGGATTTAAAAGTAATATTTGGAAAGGGTCCAGACGGTTAATCTGATCTGAATGATGCTAATGGACACACCCTCATGTGGAAGAACAAATCTATATTTTCGGACCTACTGTATATCTAGAAGTCTTATGGTTTTATGAAATTCCTCCCTTCATAGTGAAGACTGACCCTATCATCTTGTTAAATGATGAAGATTTTCCATGGTTACGGCGCAATAATAAGCAAGGGACATACGTGAAGAAAAAGTCTTATACTCGGATGTTAGGGTATACATGCGTTTTGGGTGTTCCTAGGGGTTACCCCACTAGTAGAAAACGACCCATTTGTCCTGATTCCAAAGGCCCATTAGCCCCGGTTCTGGAACCGGGACTAAAGGGTCGGGCCTAAAGCCCAAAACCTTTGGTCCCGATGTTGGGGAACATTGCATGGGAAACAAAAAAATTCCTACGCACACGCAAGATCTATCAATGGTGATGAGCATCTATGAGAGAGAGAGAGTGGATCTACATACCCTTGTAGATCGCTAAGCGGGAAGCGTTAAGAAACGTGGTTGATGTAGTCGAACGTCTTCGTGATCTAAATCGCCGAGCGTCCCGTGATCTCATCACGATCCGTCCCGCGATCCAATCACTATCTGTCACGTGATCTAATAACGATCCGTCCCGCAATCTCATCACGATCGTCTCACGATCTTGATCACGGTCCTTCCGATCTAGCGCCGAATGGATGGCACCTTTGCGTTCAGCACACGTACATCTCGATGATGATCTCTGCCTTCTTGATCCAGCAAGAGGGAGTGGAGAGGTAGATGAGTTCTCTGGCAGTGCGATGGCGTTACGGTGATGGTGGTGGATCTATTCCAGTAGGGCTTCGCCTAAGCACCGCTGAAAACCGATCTAGAGGAGAAACTACGATCTAGAGAAGAGGGCAACATGTGGCTGTTTTTTGTGTATCAAAACCCTCAAAACCTCTAGTATATATAGGAGTAGACAGGGAGGAGGCTGGCGCACAAGAGCCAGACCTTTGGCCTATGGCGCAAGGAACAGAGGAGGAGTCCTCCTCCAATCCAAGTAGGATTAGGACTCCTTCCTTATTTTCACTTGGAAATTCTTTCCACCTTGGCATTTTTCTTTTTCCTTCCACTCCAGCCGCATGGGCCACTTGTGGGACTTAGGTCAGCACACTAAGGGCTAGTATACCTCTTCCCACAGCCCATGCAGCCTCTTGGGTCGAAATACCCCTCCCGATGGTCCCCCGGTACACTACCGACACTCCCGGTACACTACCGATGAGCCCGAAGCTTTTTCGGTGACCAAAATAGGACTTTATATATATCAATCTTTACCTTCGAACCATTCCGGAGCTCCTCATGACATCCAGGATCACATCTAGGACTCCAAACAACCTTAGGTCACCACCATACATAACTCTATTCTACTGAAACGTCACTGAACCTTATGTGTGCAGACCCTGCGGGTCCGAGAACTATGTATACATGACCGAGACACCTCTACGGTCAATAACCAATAGCAGGACCTGGATGCCCATATTGGTTCCTACATATTCTATGAAGATCTTTATTGGTCGAACCTCTATGTCAAGGATTCAGTTAATCCCGTATGTTGTTCCCTTTGTTCTTTGGTATGTTACTTGCCCGAGATTCGATCGTCGGTATCTCTATACCTAGTTCAATCTCAGTACTGGCAAGTCTCCTTACTCGTTTCGTAGTACAAGATTACGTGGCTAACACTTAGTCACATTGCTTGCAAGGCCTATAGTGATGTTGTATTACCGATTGGGCCCTAAGATACCTCTCCGTCACACGGAGTAACAAATCCCAGTCTATATCCATGCCAACCCAATAGACACCCTTGGAGATACCTGTAGAGCACCTTTATAGTCACCCATTTACATTGCGACGTTTGATACACACAGGGTACTCCTCCGGTGTTAGTGAGTTGCATGATCTCATCGTCATAGGAACAAATACTTGACATGCAGAAAACTGTAGCAATAAACTGACATGAGCATATGCTACGTTCATAGTTTGGGTCTTGTCCATCGCATCATTCTTCTAATGATGTTATCCCGTTATCAAATGACATCTCATGCCCATGGCTAGGAAACCTTAACCATCTTTGATCAACGCGCTAGTCTATTAGAGCCATACTAGGGACATGGTGTTGTCTATGTATCGACACATGTATCTGAGTTTCCGATCAATACGATTCTAGAATGGATAATAAACGATTATCATGAACAAGGAAATATGATAATAACTAATTTATTATTGCCTCTAGGGCATATTTCCAATAGTCTCCCACTTGCACTAGAGTCAATAATCTAGTTCACATCACCATGTGATTCACATTGTTATGAATCTAACACCCAATGAGTTCTGGGGCTCGATCATGCTTTGCATGTGAGAGAGGTCTTTTAGTCAACGGGTCTGCGACATTCAGATATGTGTGTACTTTGCAAATCTCTATGTCTTACTATAGACACTGCTACCACTCTCCACTTGGAGCTATTCCAAATGGCTACTCCACTATACGTACCCGGATTGCTACTAAGAGTCATCCGGATTGGTGTTAAAGCTTGCATCGACGTAACTCTTTACGACGAACTCTTTATCACCTCCATAATCGAGAAACATCTCCTTAGTCCTCTAGTTACTAAGGATTATTTTGACCGCTGTCCAGTGATCCACTCCTGGATGACTCTTGTACCCCTTGACAGACTCATGGCAAGGCACACACCAGGTGTGGTACACAACATGGCATAATATAGAGCCTATCTCTAAGGCATAGGGGACGACATCCGCCTTTCTCTTTCTTCTGTCGTGGTCGAGCTTTGAGTCTCACTCAACTTCACCTTACAAATCAGGCAAGAACTCTTTCTTTGACTGATCCATTTTGAACTCTTTCAAAAATCTTGTCAAGGTATGTACTCATTGAAAGTCTTATCAGGCGTCTTGATCTATCTCTATAGATCTCGATGCCCAACAATTAAGTAGCTTTATCCAGGTCTTCCATTGAAAATCTTTTCAAACAACCCTTTATGCTTTACAGAAATTCTGCATCATTTCCGATCAACAATATGTCATCCACATATGCTTCTGAGAAACTCTATAGTGCTCCCACTCACTTTATTGTAAATACAAGTTTCTCATAAACTTTGCATAGACTCAAAAACTTTGATCACCTCATCAAAGCGTATATTCCAACTTCGAGATGCTTGCTTTAGTCCATAGAAGCATCACTGAAGCTTGCACACCTTTTAGCATCCTTAGGACTGACAAAACCTTCTGGTTGTGTCTCATACAACCTTTCCTCAAGGAAGGAAACGATGTTTTGACATCCATCTGCCAGATTTCATAATTGAAAAAACGCAGCAACTGCTAACATAATTCCAATAGACTTTAGCATCGCTACGAGTGCGAAAGTCTCATCATAGTCAACTCCTTGCACTTGCTGGAAACTTCTTTGCGACAAGTCAAGCTTTATAAATGGTGACATTCACCATCAGCGTATGTCTTCATTTTAAAGATCCATTTGCACTCAACGACCTGGCGTTCAACGGGCAAGTCTACCAAAGTCCATACATGGTTTTCATACATGGATCCTTTCTCGGATTTCATGGCTCCTAGACATTTGTCGGAATCTGGGCCCATCGTCACTTCTCCATAGCTCGTAGGCTCATCGTTGTCCAACAACATGACCTCTAAGACAGGGTTACCGTACCACTCAGGAGCAGTATGCGTCCTTGTCGACCTACGAGGTTCGATAGTAACTTGATCCGAAGCTTCATGATCATCATCATTAACTTCCTCTTCAACTAACGTAGGCTCCATAGAAACAACTTTCTGCGCTGCGCTACTCTCTGGTTGATACAAACGTTCAACAACCTCATCAAGTTCTATCTTCCTCCCACTGAATTCTTTCGAGAGAAACTCTTTCTTGAGAAAGGACCCGTTTCAGCAACAAACACTTTGTGCTCGGATCTGAGATAGAAGGTATACCCAATTGTTCTTAGGGTAATCTATGAATATGCATTTTTCTGCTTGGGATTCGAGCTTATCAGACATAAGTGTCGCATTCCCAAACTCTAAGAAATGACAACTTTAGGTTTCTGCCAATCCATATGGTGTCATCTCAATGGATTTAGATGGTGCCCCTTTTAAAGTGAATGTAGTTGTCTCTAATGCATAACCCCAAAAACGGTAGTGGCAAAACAATAAGAGACAACATAGTTCGCACCATATCAAGTAGAGCATGACAATGACATTCGAACACATCATCACACTATGGTGTTCGAGGTGGAGTGAATAGTGAAACAACTTTCACATTGTCTAAAGTTTTATAATAAACTCATAACTCAGATATTCGCCTCCACGATCATATCATAGACATTTTATCTTCTCGTCACGATGATCTCAACTTCACTCTAATTCTGCTTGAACTTTTCAAACGCTTCAGACTTGTGTTTCATTGAGTAAATATACACTATATATATACTTAAATCATCAGTGAAGGTAAAAAAAAGCGATATCCACTTCATGCTACAACACTCATTGGACCGTATACATCAATGTGTATCATCTCCAACAAGTTACTAGCCCGCTCCATCATACTGAAAACGGGGTCTGTAGCCATCTTGCCCAAGAGGCATGGTCCGCATGTCTCAACCGATTCAAAACCGAATGAGTTCAAAGATCCATCAACATGGAGTTTCTTCATGCAATTTATACCAATATGACATTTAGCGGCAGTGCCACAAGTATGTGGTACGATCATTATAAACTTTGTATCCTTTGGCATCAATGTTATGAACATGTGTATTACTACATCAAGATTCAACAAACCATTCTCACTGGGTGCATGACCATTGAAGGTATTATTCATGTAAATAGAATAACCATTATTCTCTAACTTAAATGAATAACTGTGTTGCAATAAACACGATCCAATCATGTTCATGCTTAACGCAAACAGCAAATAACATTTATTTACGTTTGTCACTAATCTCGAAGGTAGAGAGAGTGTGCGATGTTGATCACATCAACCTTGGAAACATTTCCAACGCATCGTCACCTCACACTTAGCTAGTCTCCATTTATTCCATAGATTTTATTTCGAGTTATTAACATTTAGGAACCAAACCGGTATCCAATACCCAGGTGCTACTAGGAGTACTAGCAAGGTACACATCAATAACACGTATATAAAATATACTTCTGTCAATGTTGCCAGCCTTCTTATCTACCAAGTATCCAGGGTTGTTCCACTTCAAAGACCCCTCTCCTCATAATAGAAGCACTTAGTCTCGGGTTTGGGTTCAACTTTGGGTTGCTTCACTGGAGCAGCAAATGACTTGCCATCCATGAATTTTTCCCTCCTTGCCCTTGCCCTTCTTAAAACTAGTGGTTTTACTAACCATCAACACTTGATGCTCCTTCTTGATTTCTACCTTCGCGGTGTCAAACATCGCGAACAGCTCAGGGACCATCATTTCCATCATTGGCATTTTATAATTCATCACGAAGCTCTAGTAGCTTAGTGACAGTGACTTGGAAAACTATATCAATCACTTTCTTATCTTGAAGATCAACTCCCACTCGGTTCAAGCGATTGTAGCACCCAGACAATCTGAGCACATTCTCAACGATTGAGCTATTCTCCTTCATCTTGCAGGAAAAGAATCTTGTTGGAGACCTCATATCTCACAACACGGGCACGAGCCTGAGATCCCAATTTCAGCTCTTAGAACATCTCATATGTTCTGTGACGTTCAAAACGTTTTGGAGCCTCAATTCTAAGCCGTAATGCATGACGCACTAAACTATCAAGTAGTCATCAGAACGTGTCTGTCAGATGTTCACAACATCTACAAACGATGCTAGAGGGGGTGGCACACCGAGTGGTGCATTAAGGACATAAGCCTTCTATGCAGCAATGAGGACAATCCTCAGATCACGGACCCAGTCCACAATATTGCTACCATCATCTTTCAACTCTATTTCTCTAGGAACATATAAAAATTCAAGGGAGCTACAACATGAGCTAGTAATCTACAACGTAATTTGCAAAGACAATTCTAACTATGTTCATGATAATGAGTTCAATTAATCACATTACTCAATAACTCCCACTCAAATTGACATCCCTCCGGTTATTCGAGTGATACATGATCCAAATTCACCAACTCAAGTCCGATCATCATGTGAGTTGAGGTGGTTTCAATGGTGAACATCATCATGTTGATCATATCTACTATATGACTCATGTTCGACCTTTTGTCTCTTGTGTTTCGAGGCCATGTCTGTACATGCTAGGCTCGTCAAGTTTAACCTGAGTGTTCTACATGTGCAACACTGGCTTGCACCCGTTGTATGTGAACATAGAGTCTATCACACCCGATCATCACGTGGTGTCTCGACACGACGAACTTTTGCAACGGTGCACACTCGGTAAGAACTCAATTCATCTTGAAATTTAACTGAGGGATCACCTTATAATGCTACCGTCGTCATAAGCAAAACAAGGTGCATAAAAGGATTAACATCACATGCAAATCATAAGTGACATGATATGGCCATGAACTTGTGCTTGTGATCTCCATCTTGAAAGCACCGTCTGTTGGGGAACGTCGCATGGGAAACTAAAAATTTCCTACGCACACGCAAACCTATCGATGGTGATGAGCATCTACGAGAGGGAGAGTGGATCTACGTACCCTTGTAGATCGCTAAGCGGGAAGCGTTGAGAAACGCGGTTGGTGTAGTCGTACTTCTTCGCGATCCAAATCGCCGAGCGTCCCGCGATCTAATCACGAACCGTCCCGCGAACCAATCACGGACCGTCCCTAGATCTCGTCACGATCCGTCCCGCGATCCGATCACGAACGTCCCGTGGCCTTGATCACGATCCTTCCGATCTAGTAACGAACGGACGGCACCTCCGCGTTCAGCACACGTGCAGCTTGATGACGATCTCCACCGTGTTGATCCAGCAAGAGGAGGCGGAGAGGAGGAAGAGTTCACCAGCAGCGTGACGGCACTCCGGTGATGGTGGTGGAGTTATTCCAGCAGGGCTTTGCCTAAGCACCGCAGAAAACCGATCTAGAGGAGAAACTATGCACTAGAGGAACGGGTGGCACGTGGCTGAAAATCTTGTGCCAAAACCCTAAAATACTCTAGTATATATAGGAGGAGAGGAGGAGGAGGCTTGTCTGCCAGAAAGGCAGCCCTTGGGTCGGCCAAACCAAGGAGGGAGGAGTCCTCCTCCTCCACTCGTAGTAGGATTAGGACTCCTTCCTTATTTGGCCCTTTTTTGCCTTTTTCCACCTTTTTCCTTTTGGTATTTTCTTCCCTGCCTCATGGGCTTTGTGTAGGACTTCCACCAGCCCACTAAGGGCTGGTATTCATCCTCCTACATCCCATAAAGCCTCTTGGGTCGAAATACCCCTCCCGGTGGTCTCCCGGTACACTCCCGGCACTCCCGGTACACTACCGATGAGCCCGGAACTTTTCCGGCGACCAAACTAGGACTTCCTATATATGAATCTTTACCTCCGGACCATTCCGGAGCTCCTCGTGACATCCGGGATCTCATCTGGGACTCCAAAAAACCTTCGGTCACCACCATACATAACTCTACACTACCGAAACGTCACCGAACCTTAAGTGTGCAGACCCTGCGGGTTCGAGAACTATGTAGACATGACCAAGACACCTCTATGTCCAATAACCAATGGCGGGACCTGGACGTCCACATTAGTTCCTACATATTCTATGAAGATCTTCATCGGTCGAACCTCTATGTCAAGGATTCAATCAATCCCGTATAACGTTCCCTTTGTTCTTCGGTATGTTACTTGCCCGAGATTCGATTGTCGGTATCTCCATACCTAGTTCAACCTTGTTACTGGCAAGTCTCTTTACTCGTTCCGTAATGCAAGATCCCGTGGCTAACATATTATTCACATTGCTTGCGAGGTTTGTTGTGATGTTGCATTACCGAGTGGGCCCTGAGATACCTCTCCGTCACACGGAGTAACAAATCCTAGTCTTGATCCATGCCAACTCAACAGACACCTTCGGAGATACCTGTAGTGCACCTTTATAGTCACCCAGTTAAGTTGTGACGTTTGATACACACAAAGCAACCCTCCGGTGTCAGTGAGTTGCATGATCTCATGGTCATAGGAACATATACTTGACATGCGGAAAACAGCAGCAATAAACTGACACGATCATATGCTGCGTTTGTAATTTGGGTCTTGTCCATCACATCATTCTCCCAATGATGTGATCCCGTTATCAAATGACATCTCATGTCCATGGCTAGGAAACCTTAACCATCCTTTGATCAACGAGCTAGTCTATTAGAGGCATACTAGGGACATGGTTTTGCCTATGTATCCACACATGCATTTAAGTCTCCGATCAATACAATTATAGCATGGATAATAAATGATTATCATAACAAGGAAATATGATAATAAATAATTTATTATTGCCTCTGGGGCATATTTCCAACACCGGCATGATCTCCATCGTCACCGGCACGACACCATGATCTCCATCAACGTGTCGTCATCGGGGTTGTCGTGCCCACCATGCTTCTACTACTGTTGCTACCGTTTAGCGATAAAGTAAAGCGTTACATAGCGCTTAATGATTGACACGCAGGTCATACAATAATTAAAGGCAACCCTATGGCTCCTGCCGGTTGCCGTACTCATCGACATGCAAGTCGTGATATTCTATACAAAACATGATCATCTCATACATCACATATATCTCATCATGTAATTCGCCATATCACATCACAACATACCTTGCAAAAACATGTTAGACGTCCTCTAATTGTTGTTGCATGTTTTATGTGGCTTCTATGGGTATCTAGCAAGAACAATTCTCACCTACGCAAAACCACAACGGTGATGCATAAGTTGCTTTTCAACCTTCTCAAGGACCGCCTTTGTCAAATCCGATCGAACTAAAGTAGGAGAAATAGACATCCGCCAGTCATCTTTGTGCAACGAAGTTACACGTCAGTCGATGGAACCGGTCTCTCGTAAGCGTACGAGTAAGGTTGGTCCGGGCCGCTTCATCCCATAATACCGTTGAACCAAAACACGACCAAGGGAGGAATCAATCTAATCATCAATGCCCACAAACTCCTTTGTGTTCTACTCGAGATCTCATCTACACATAGACCTAGCCTATGATGCCACTGTTGGGGAACGTTGCATGGGAAACAAAAAAAATTCCTATGCACAGCCAAGATCTATCCATGGTGATGAGCATCTATGAGAGGGAGAGTGGATCTACATACCCTTGTAGATCGCTAAGCGGGAAGCGTTAAGAAACACGGTTGATGTAGTCGAACGTCTTCGCGATCCAAATCGCCGAGCATCCTGCGATCTCATTACGATCCATCCCGCAATCCAATCACGATCCGTCCCGCAATCTCATCACGAATTGTGTCGCGAACGGACGGCACCTCCGTGTTCAGCACACGTACAGCTCAATGATGATCTCCGCCTTCTTGATCCAGCAAGAGGGAGCAGAGAGGTAGAAGAGTTCTCCGGCAGTGTGACGGCGTTGTGGCGATGGTGGTGGAGCTATTCCTGCAGGGCTTCGCCTAAGCACCGCTGAAAACCGATCTAGAGGAGAAACTATGATCTAGAGAAGAGGGCAGCACGTGGCTGTTTTTCTGTGTGTCAAAACCCTCAAAACCTCTAGTATATATAGGAGGAGAGAGGTAGGAGGCTGGCGCACAAGGGCCAGCCCTTTGGCCTTTGGCGCAAGGAAGAGAGGAGGAGTGCTCCTCCAATCCAAGTAGGATTAGGACTCCTTCCTTATTTTCACTTGGAAACTCTTTCCACCTTGGCCTTTTTCCTTTTTCTTCCACTCCAGTCACATGGGCCTCTTGTGGGGCTTAGGCCAGACCACTAAGGGCTGGTATACCTCTTCCCACAGCCCATGTAGCCTCTTGGATCGAAATACCCCTCCCGATGGTCCCCCGGTACACTACCTGCACT
Source organism: Hordeum marinum (assembly GCA_022496015.1). NCBI lineage: Eukaryota > Viridiplantae > Streptophyta > Magnoliopsida > Poales > Poaceae > Hordeum > Hordeum marinum. The sequence continues at coordinate 477,077,199 of CM039678.1, forward strand.
CCCGGTACACTACCGATGAGCACGAAGCTTTTCCGGTGACCAAAACAGGACTTCCTATATATCAATCTTTACCTCCGAACCATTCCGGAGCTCCGCGTGATGTCCGGTATCTCATCTAGCACTCTTAAAAACCTGCGGTCGCCACCATACATAACTCTATTCTACCGAAACATCACCGAACCTTAAGTGTGCAGACCCTGCAGGGTCGAGAACTATGTAAACATGACCGAGACACCTCTACGGTTAATAACCAATAGCGGTACCTGAATGCCCATATTTTTTCCTACATATTCTATGAAGATCTTTATCATTCGAACCTCTATGTCAAGGATTCAGTTAATCCCGTATGTTGTTCCCTTTATTCTTCAGTATGTTACTTGCCCGAGATTCGATCGTCGGTATCTCTATACCTAGTTCAATCTCGTTACTGGCAAGTCTCTTTACTCGTTCTGTAATACAAGATCCCATGGCTAACACTTAGTCACATTGCTTGAAAGGCTTATTGTGATGTTGTATTACCGATTGGGCCCTAAGATACCTCTCCGTCACACGGAATAACAAATCCCAGTCTTGATCCATGCCAACCCAACAGACACCCTCGAAGATACCTGTAGAGCACCCAGTTACGTTGTGACATTTGATACACACAAGGTACTCCTCCGGTGTCAGTGAGTTGCATGATCTCATGGTGATAGGAACAAATACTTGACATGCAGAAAACTGTAGCAATAAACTGACACGATCATATGCTACGTTTATAGTTTGGGTCTTGTCCATCACATCATTCTCCTAATGATGTGATCCCATTATCAAATGACATCTCATGCCCATGTCTAGGAAACCTTAACAATCTTTGATCAATGAGCGAGTCTATTAGAGGCATACTAGGGACATGGTCTTGTCTATGTATCCACACATGTATCTGAGTTTCCGATGAAAACAATTCTAGCATGGATAATAAACGATTATCATGGACATGGAAATATGATAATAACTAATTTATTATTGCGTCTAGGGCATATTTCCAATACCCTGTTCGCTTACCTACCGGGACAGAAGGGGCTCCACGTGGCCGCGGCAGAGAGCCCAAGCAGGAGGACCTTTAGTCCCAGTTGGTAACACCAACCGGGACCAAAAGGCATCCACATGTTAGCATCTGGCAGGAGCTGGGATTTTTTTTTTGAAAGGGGGGTGGGGGGTTTGGGGGTTTTGGAGGGTTAATTTAGGGGTTTCATATTGTCTTAGCAAGCTAATAGAGAGAAGTGTCCTTTCTTTCTCCGTGCTTGGTCGACGCTAGCTACTATAGAGAGAACTTGATATGCTAGCTAGTAAGAAAATGAAGGAAACATTAAGTACACAAGATCGTCATGAACATATAAAGAGAGAAGTGATCGACCTCTCTTTCTCCAAGAGATTGATCGAACAACAAGTTTCCGTATATCTATCCGATGCTACTAGCTACATATATACAATATAAGATCTCTTACAATCCCTAAGATCCAATAACAAATCCACATAGTATTCTCTGTCTTTAGGTAGGATGTGGTCAAGAAAGAATCCCGCCAATTCCTCTTGAATTGCTCGTATGCGATCATGTGGTAGGAGTTCATCCCGCATCTCCCAGATCTAATCTAAAGAAGGGGGTCAATACATGCATATATATGAATAAAACCCAACACAATTGATGGTAATATATAAAATAAAATTGTGAATATTATTTACGTACTTCAAATTTTTCAAGGAAGCCCCACTCACAGGTCGAGTGGCGAATGAACTCACATACGTAGTATCCACATAAAACAGTCCCTTCTTTCTGGTACAAGCACTTTACGAGAATAGAGTTCAATCAAACTGATAAGCAAGCATGGTAATGATATATTGATGACAATTTGAATCAATTAGAGATGCGCGGAACTAGCTAGTACTACTTACTTTGGGGTGCGTAAATTGCAACTCTTTGTTTAGACCAGGAACCTTTCAGGTGAACTTCTTCCAAACCGTGCCAGACAAACAAAATGATTACTTGATATCAGGAAATTAACGAAAGTTGCATGCCAATATGGTCCCAGTATTGACTGAACTTACTTCTTGAGCATTGCAGTCATGTCCGCATAACTCTCGGGATCTTTAGGTCTCGAGTCTAAGACAGTTACTAATGCCCCATCAAGCTTAATGGATAGCATAATATAACTCATCAATTACATTACTTAACCTCAAGTAAGAGAAACCGAGTATACAGAGAAGACAGTAACACTCACTTGAAGTTGTAAGGAAAGAGTATTTCCCTTTTGTTTTCATGTGCAAGGAACGAATTTAGCAAGTTCTTCTCGGTCTCTTTGGTTTCATTTCGTATCGTCCATTCATTTACGGCATCTGGGCTAATGAATCCAACATCGAAGTTTCCTGCTTTTTTGCATTCGACGATCTTCAATCTGCATAATATAGTGAGGATAATTATATATACATGCAATGAACAAGCTGAGCTAAAGACTTAACTATAGAAGTAATACTTACAGACAGTAGGCAGTCATGAGTTGTTTGTCGAGGGCCAGTTGATTGTATAACTGAAATAACTCCACTAATTCAATAGGCATCACGCTGAGTCCAATGAATTCGTGCTCTAGTTTCACTCTAACATACATAGTGTCTCTTCCAGACTCCCTGCAGGTTTTCATGTACCACTCATGCAATTTGTACATCATCGTTGTTAGAGGAGGAGGATCAAGTTTGACGAGAGGCTTCCCATGCATGTATTTATATTCTTCTTTTGTTACCTCCGCAGTTTCAAACATACATCATCCCCCAAGTAATCACCAAGTTTGGTATCGGGTAGTAGCACCGGATGATTAGCAATATCGCTAGACACCTTGAGTGGGGGCACGATTGCTTCTCCTGTTCGCCGAGCTGGGGAATTGTTTTCCCACTTCTTCGTTCTTTGACTCTTGCATCACTAGAAGTACTTCCAAACCACTGTGCTTCATTATATGTCTTCATAATATAGCATTCATAGTTTGATGGTAGTGGAGGCGGTGATGGTCGCTTTAGGTCATCTAGAGTGCGCTTCGCTTTCACCGGATCTACCATTTCCTTTGAAGGTGGATGTTTCCGTGAAAAATGGGCCTTCACTTCGGCTTTACTGATTTCATCGTTTTCTTCGACAGTCCTCTAGTATGGTAACTTTGGAACAGGCTTGAGGCTTGGATTAAATTTGAATTTCTTCCCGCCTATTATACTTCTATCTGCCAGAGTGGCGGCGACGTCTCTCTTCCATCGTGGACGAGGCGGAGTGGCCTGATGTGCCGGAGGAGGAGGCTGAGTGGCCTGACGAGACGGAGGAGGCGGAGTGGCCTCACGCGTCGGAGGAAGTGGACTGCTCCGACATGCCGGAGTAGGCGGAGTGCCCTCATGCGCCGGAGGAGCCATAAAAGGAGGCGGAGTGCCCTGATCACTTGCCGGAGGAGGAGGAGGAGGAGGCGGAGTGCCCTGACTCGCTGGAGGAGGAGGAGGAGGCGGAGGCGTCCAGTTTGGAAGCTTGATGTACCCCTTCTGCCATAGACATGTACTCCTCAGAGCATGAACCCGCTGATTCTCCCCTTCATCTGTAGAGTGGTCAAGCTCGAGCTCCTCAAATCCCTCCATTACTTCATCCACCATCACAACAGCATAGCTATGTGGAATCGGAAGGAAGTGAAAAGTTCCGTTGGGTTGAGGAGGTGCAACAGAGCCGACAGCCGCCTTGAAAGTGAGGTTCCAGAATTTCATCATAACTCACAATGTTGAGCCTCGGTGATAGTATCCACAGGGTAGCTAGGAGTCGTGAAGTCAGGCTGAATGAGTTCCGTGGAAGCCACGTTGCTTCTTCGCTGAGATGGCAGGGTAGCTTCTGGGGTAGCTTCGTGCCGCTGAGATGGTTGGCTGGCAGCTCGCTGGCTATCAAGTTCCTCTAGCTTTTCTAGTCTTGCATTAAGCTTTTGCATGTTGCTCATCTCCACTTTCCTCTTCTTGCGCTGCGGTGATATACTTCTGAAGCTTCTTGACGGGTATTGCAAGTTGCTCGTCCGTCCAATAGCACTTCCCTATTTCAGGGTCCAAAGTTCCCCCAACCCCGAAGAACCAAGTCCTTGAATGGTCTGGCCAGTTCAATGTGTGTGGTTCGACCCCTTTAGCAATCAGGTCATTCTCAGCTTTGTCCCACAATGGGTGGGCCTTGAGGTAGACACCTAACCCCGTGTGATGGTGGTACTGCTTCTTTGTAGCATTGTTCTTGTTTTTCTCTAACATTTTCTTACTCTTGTCCGATGTCTTGTAGGCCACAAATGCGGGCCAGTAATCTCTTATCTTGTCAAATCGGTCGATGAAATCTGGAGTCTTCCCTTTGTCGACAAACTTTGATTTCAACTCATTCTTCCACCTGCTGAATAGATCTGTCATCTTCTTAAGAGTACACGCCTTGACCAGTGGCTCTATAACTGGCTTATTCGGATCCTCCTTTGGCGGTAGGGCGAAATTTGCCTTCAGCGAGGTCCAAATATCATCTTTCTGTCTATCGGTGACATAAGAAATTTCAGGGTTGTTGTCCTTAGGTTTATTCCATTGGTTTATGCTGATTGGGATGTTGTCCCTAACAATAGCTCCGCACTCAACAGCAAATGCGTCCTCGATTCGCTTTGGTTCAACTGGTAGGCCATCGTCCGCGAGTGCTGTGATCGTGAACCTTTCTTCCTTGCCCAACCTTCTCTTCGGGCCTTGTCACGTTACCAAAGTTTGGCTCGATCCGGAGGGCTATAAAGAAGAAAGAAGAGTTAATATATGTGCATACCAAAACAATTAATGCATCAATTAGCTATCCAGTACAAGCTTAATTAATATATATACCTCGTCGGACATTGCAATGGCTCCCTCCTCCATTCGGACACCGGAGTCGTCACCATGGTCTCCTTCTTCCTCCGGTATTCGGTGAACGAAGCCATCATGATCATGTCCTTCCTCTTCCATTGTTTGATCACCGGAGCAGTAATCCTCTCCTTCAAGACCATCAGTGTCATTGAGAAACGACAACAGATCATGTCCGCCTCGGATTATGTGCCCCAACAACTATTCTTGTTCCAAGTCTCTTTGATTCATAGTTTCTACAAATATTAAAGCATGGCAATTAATATACAAACATGAGATATGGATATATTAGTGGCAAACATAGACCTAGCTAGGAAATCACAACAAGAAATCATGAGAGATGGCCTCGACGCTTCTACGGTTTGGGGTGGCCTCGACAATGCTTCTAGGGTTTGGGGTGGCCTCGACGCTTCTAGGGTTAGGTCGAGCGAGAGGGGGTTTATCGACATCCCCCCTCATGTTAAAGAGTTACTGGAGTTTTCTATGAACAAAAAAAATACTACCTATCACATGACATGTTCGGCGACCGGACCGGACCGCCTCTCTCATGAATGTCCGATGTATGGACCGCCTATCTCATGAATGTCAAACAAGGGATTCTCTTAACCTTTAAGGGATTTAACAAAATGGTGCCAGTCTGGATGTGTGGAAAATGGTCCATATTTTTCCTGATCTCATCTACCCTTCTATAAGTCACATTGTCTAGTGTCAAAGGATTTAAGAAAACCACGGCTTCATCATTAGCCGGAAGTAACAGGAGCATGATGCTACGAAGGTCTCCATAATTGTTTTGGAACGGAGTCCCGGATAGGATAATTAGCTTTTCGGTATGAAGTTTAGCAAGAGCCTTCCGAATATCACTATTTGGAAGGCCTTTGCTGAAATTTGTACCAAAAAGCGAATTACTCTATCCAGAACTCCGTTCCAAAACAACTTTGAAGAGCTTCGTAGCATCATACGCCTGTTACTTCCGGCTAATGATGAAGCCATGGATTTCTTCAATACTTTTACAGAAAATATGACATATAGAAGAATATATATATATATATGAGATCAGAAAAAATTGAATCAACTTGTGCACATCCATAATGGGGCATTCTTGATAAATCTATGTTACCGAAGTTTTCTATATGAACAAAAAAAATCCACATGACATGTCCGACGTCCCCCCTCATGTCGAAGTTATCGGGGAGGGGGTAGACGACAATAATGCTCACCCCTCATGTCATGTCCGACGTCCCCCTCATGTCAAAATTATCGGGGAGGGGGAGACGACAACAACGCTCACCCCTCATGTCATGTCCGACGTCCCCTCTCATGTCCGATGATGTCTGGACCGCCTCTCTCATGAATGTCCGACATCCGGACTGCTTATCTAAAGAACCTATAAAAATTCTCTTCCATCTCATCTCATCTCCACAAAACATATATCTATCACATTAAGTTATTACATTTCATCCATCTATCTATTCATCTAAAAAACTGAGCACATCTAAAAAAACATCCCATACATCTAAAAAAACATCTCATACATCTCACCTCCATAAAACATCTCATACATCTGATCTAATCTTATATCATCTAAAAGTCCATATTTCTATTCATCTAATGGTCACCGACGACCATGGCCATGGTCATGGTAACCCTATCTAATCACAAAATTGTGCTTGGGGGCCATGGCGCCACCGCGCTCGGGCATCCACGGGCTTGGAGAGGGGGCAAACAAAGAGATGCCGACGGCAGCGGTGGGGTAGGCGATGGTGAGGAAGGGGTGGGGAGGAGGGGCGATGGCTCACCATGGGATTGGAGGGGTTGAGGAGCGGGTGGGTGAGGAGCGACAACGGTGGCATTGGGGTCGGAGACGGTAGGAGCGGCATCGGGATCGGGGAGGGGGAGTGGAGATGACGAGGATGTCCTCCGGCAGCCTGGTGGCGTCGTGGTGGGTTCGGTGTCGCGGGAGTGGAGAGGAAGATGTTGGGGAACGTTTCATGGGAAACAAAAAATTTCCTACGCACACGCAAGATCTATCCATGGTGACGAGCATCTATGAGAAGGAGAGTGGATCAACGTACCCTTGTAGATCGCTAAGCGGGAAGCATTAAGAAACGCGGTTGGTGTAGTCAAACGTCTTCATGATCCAAATCGCTGAGCGTCCCGCGATCTCATCATGATCCGTCCCGCGATCCAATCATGATCCATCCCGCGAACTCATCACGATCCGTCCCGCGAACTCATCACGATCCGTCCCGTGAACTCATCATGATCCGTCCCGCGAAATCATCACGATCCGTCCCGCGAACTCATCACGATACATCCCGTGAACTCATCATGATCCGCCTCGCGATCTTGCTCACATTCTTCCGATCTAGCGCCGAATGAACGACACCTCCGCGTTCAGCACACGTACAGCTTGATGACGATCTCCACCGTCTTGATCCAGCAAGAGGGAGTGGAGAGGAAGAAGAGTTCTTCGGCGGAGTGATGGCGCTCCAGCGATGGTGGTGGAGCTATTCCGGCAGGGCTTCGCCTAAGCACTGCAGAAAACTGATCTAGAGGAGAAACTATGCACTAGAGGAACGGGTAGCACGTGGCTGAAAATTCTGTGCCAAAACCCTAAAATCCTCTAGTATATCTAGGAGGAGAGGAGGAGGAGGCTTGGCTGCCAAAGAGGCAGCCCATGGGTCGGCCGAACCTAGTGGGATTGGAGGATTCCTCCTCCAATCCTAGTAGGACTAGGACTCCTCCTTATTTTTGCCTTTTTTGCCTTTTTCCACCTTTTTCACTTTGGGCTTTTCTTCCCAGCCGCATGGGCATTGTGTGGGACTTCCACAAGCCAACAAAAGTCTGGTATTTACTCTCCCACAGCCCATGTAGCCTCTTGGGTCGAAATACCCCTCCCAATGGTCTCCCGGTACACTACCGGCACTCCCGGTACACTACCGATGAGCCCAAAACTTTTCCGGCGACCAAATAGGACTTCCTATATATCAATTTTTACCTACGGACCATTCTGGAGCTCCTAGTGACATCCGGGATCTCATCCGGGACTCCGAACAACCTTGGGTCATCACCATGCATAACTCTATACTACTGAAACGTCACCGAACCTTAAGTGTGCAGACCCTGTGGGTTCGAGAACTATGTAGGCATGACCAATACACCTCTAAGGTCAATAACCAATAGCGGGACCTAGATGCCCATATTGGTTCCTACATATTCTACTAAGATCTTTATCGGTCGAACCTCTATGTCAAGGATTCTGTTAATCCCGTATGATGTTCCCTTTGTTCTTCGGTATGTTACTTGCCCGAGATTCGATCGTTGGTATCTCCATACCTAGTTCAACCTCGTTACCGGCAAGTCTCTTTACTCATTCCGTAATACAAGATCCCATGACTAACACTTAGTCACATTGCTTGCAAGGCTTTTTGTGATGTTGTATTACCGAGTGGGCCCTGTGATACCTCTCCATCACACGGAGTAACAAATCCCAGTCTTGATCCATGCCAACTCAACAGACACCCTCGGAGATACCTATAGAGTACCTTTATAGTCATCGAGTTACGTTGCGACGCTTGATACGCACAAGGCACTCCTCCGTGTCAGTGAGTTGCATGATCTCATGGTCATAGGAACATATACTTGACATGCAGAAAACAGTAGCAATAAACTGACCCGATCATATGCTACGTTCGTAGTTTGGGTCTTGTCCATCACACCATTCTGCTAATGATGTGATCCCGTTTATCAAATGACATCTCATATCTATGGCTAGGAAACCTGAACCATCTTTGATCAATGAGCTAGTCTATTAGAGGCATACTAGGGACATGGTTTTGTCTATGTATACACACATGCATCTAAGTATCCGATCAATACAATTATAGCATGGATAATAAACTATTATCATGAACAAGGAAATATGATAATAACTAATTTATTATTGCCTCTAGGGCATATTTCCAACAGTCTCCCACTTGCACTAGAGTCAATAATGTAGTTCACATCACCATGTGATACGCATTCGATAGTAACTTGATCCGAAGCTTCATGATGATCATCATTAACTTCCTCTTCAACTAACGTAGGCTTCACAGAAACAACTTCCTGCGCTGCGCTACTCTCTGGTTGAAAGAGAGGTTCAATAACCTCATCAAGTTCTATCTTCCTCCCACTCAATTCTTTCAAGAGAAAATTTTCCTCGAGAAAGGACCCAGTTTTAGCAATAAACATTTTATGCTTGGATCTGAGATAGAAGGTTCACCCAAGTGTTCTTAGGGTATTCTATGAAGATGCATATGTCCGCTTTGGGTTCGAGCTCATTAGGTGAAAACATTTTCCACACAAGCGTCGCAGCCCCAAACATTAAGAAATGACAGCTTAGGTTTCTATCAAACCATAATTCACACGGTGTCATCTCAGCAGATTTAGATGGTGCCCTATTTAAAGTGAATGTTAGTTGTCTCTAATGCATAACCCCAAAATTATAGTAACAAAACGATAATATACATCATAGCACGCACCATATCCAATAGAGCACGACTATGACGTTTGGACACACCATCACACTATGGTGTTCCAGGTGGCATGAGTTGTGAAACAACTTTCACATTGTCTAAAATTGTATGCCAAACTCGTAACTCAGATATTCACCTCCACGATCATATCGCAAACATTTTTATCTTCTTGTCACGATGATCTTAAACTTCACTCTGAATTTTCTTGAACTGTTCAAACGATTCAGACTTGTGTTTCATTAAGTAAATATACACTATATCTACTCAAATCATCAGTGAAGGTAAGAAAATAACAATATCCACAGCATGCTACAAGACTCATTGGATTGCATACATCAACATGTATCATTTCCAGTAAATCACTTGCCCGCTTCATCAAAATAGAAAACGGGGTCCTTAGTCATCTTGACCAAGAGGCATGGTTCGCATGTCTCAACCGATTCAAAATCGAATGAGTCCAAAGATCCATCAGCATGGAGTTTCTTCATGCGTTTTATACCAATATGACATTTAGCAGTAGTGCCACAAGTATGTGGTACTATTATTATTGACTTTGTATATTTTCGGCATCAATGTTATGAACATGTGTATTACGACGATCAAGTTTCAACAAACCATTCTTACTGGGTGCATGACCATTGAAGGTATTATTCATGTAAATAGAATAACCATTATTCTCTAACTTTAATGAATAACTGTGTTGCAATGAACATGATCTAATCACGTTCATGCTCAACGCAAAAACACCAAACAACATTTATTTAGGTTTGTCACTAATCTCGAAGGTAGAGAGAGCGTGTGATGTTGATCACATCAACCTTCGAAACATTTCCAACACACATCATCACCTCACTCTTACCTAGTATCCATTTATTTCGTAGCTTTTACTTCGAGTTACTAACATTTAGCAACCGAACCGGTATCCAATACCCAGGTGCTACTAGGAGTACTAGCAAGGTACACATCAATAACACGTATATCAAATATACGTCTGTTGACTTTGCCAGCCTTCTTATCTACCAAATATCTAGGGTTGTTCCGCTTCAGCAACCGTTCCCTCATAATCGAAGCACTTAGTCTCGGGTTTGGGTTAGACTTTGGGTTGCTTCACTGGAGCTGCAACTGACTTGCTATCCATAAAGTTTCCCTCCTTGCCCTTGCCCTTCTCGAAACTAGTGGTTTTGACTAACCATCAACACTTGAAGCTCCTTCTCGATTTCTACCTTCGCGGTGTCAAACATCGCGAACAGCTTAGGGATCATTATGCAGCGACCCGACCCGAAAGGTCGAATCTCCGGTGTTTCTGTACCATCCCAAGATCATGCTGGGACACATACGGTACATCAATGTATATATCAAAGGGAAATCACACAGCATTAATTAATCGAAATCTCATATCGAGTCCTTTATTACAATAAGGTTTACAATAAAGTGGCTAAAGGCCAACTCATGAGATAAACTAAACCAAAACTTGCGGAAGCTCCATAGGTAGTTGAGTCCATCTGACTCCAAGAGCATCTCACCGAGCGTAGAGCGTACCCTCACTCCTGGTCGGAAAAGTACTCTGCAACATGATACGTTGTAGCCGTATAGGTCAGCATATTGAATATGCCGGCAAAGTCACAAGAGAGGGGGTAAAATAATCATCTAGTCTATATGCAAATATGGCAGGTGGGGTAGTAAGTTTTTGCGTAAAGCCAAATTTTTCCTACAACAAGAGAGGGCAAAAGCATAATTACTACAATGTTGGTTGATTAATGAGATGGTTCCACCAACCAATTCTCATACCCAAGTTGACATTAATAACCCACATCAATATAATTTATGGTGTTGAGAGTTCCAGATAGTTTCAGTTCCTTTGGCTCAAACTGTCCATGACCGTGGACACGGCTAATCGATTAGGTTTGGGTACTCTGTAGAGTTTTTCACATGTTCCCCACAAGATTTGATCGCCTCCATTGGATTTCTCGCACTTCATGGTGTTTGAGAAACGGATGACCAAAACATGGTCTTCTAAAGGGTTTTCCCGAGACTCTGTCGGTGCCCATCCTTTCCTACCGTTCTTCTACATCTCGTAGCACCGCCTGTCCAGGGTCACCATGATATCCAACCAAGCCAGAGCCCATAATGGCTTGTGGCTGTGCAGGTAAGCCTTGGGTCTTGAAGCATCCATCCATCTCTTTGTGCCTGGGTGGACCTTTCCGCATGAATACTGGCACTTCTCCAGCATCATCTAGGATAACCACTGGTTTCTCCAGGGCGCCGTTCAACCATCATCCACCCAGAGGTATGTTGAAAACTTGGAGTCTTGAAAGACTTGATCATCATGTAGGTCTTGAAATTATTAACTCACAACTATCATGAATCACACAACCAACCCCGTCTACTAATAGCATAGCAAAATGTAAACCAACGTTTCCCGGGGCCAATGTGTCAAGGGTTGAGGGGTACCTACCAGATGATACTACAACAAGTAACCAAGTTTCCAATTTACCTATTTTGCATGCAATTGGGGTGATGGAAGAACTAATGCAGTAAAACATAGGTATACATGGTCAAAGTGACTTGCATTGCTAACGATCCTCGTAATCAAGTGACTCTAGATAACAAGCTTCGCACTCCGGATGATCTAACGAATCAAACAAGAGCACACCATAAGCATAAACACAATACAATTCATTCAACAGCAAGGTAAACAAATGCTTCAGCAAACAAAAGCACAATCAAAAGAAGAATCACTTAAAGTATAAGTCTATAAAATTATTGGGGTCAAAATCCCTACTAAGACATACAAGTAAAAAAATGGTTTTGAACAACTAGACATTTTAGATAACATAAAAGTAAATATAAAATTTTATTTGAAAACAGAAAGTATTTCATTATAAAAGTATTGTGCTAGAAAAAGTACTACAAAAATTTTCTAAACAATATACATGGTGAAAACAAGATGAACCTATTCAAACTAGAGCACAAAACAATTTGAAAAACATATTTTATTAACAGAAAAAAATACACCTAAAGTTGGATCAACAGACCTAATGAAATCTAAAAACAAAAGTTAACTAATTCAGTTTCAAATTAATTAAAAGTCAATTTAATTATAATCTATTAAGAACTAAACAGATTCTGTTTTTGTTAAAAACAGTAACCAAATTCATTCTAAAAAGTTCTCAAACTATGTAGAATGATAGGTTTAACTAATACCAAATAGTGGCAAAAAGATTCACTCAAAAATATATTTTTAAACTCTAGTTATACAGATTTTAGTAATTTAAACAAATTTGATTAGATTCAAAATTTAAAGTTCAAATTTGGAATCTAAGCATACCGACATAAACTATATCAAATTTGTGAACTAATGCAAGAAGAATCAACTAAAAACACCAAATATTTTAAAAGATATGATAAAAACAAAAACAGAATGCATTCTGTTTTCTAAAACAGAAAAGAAAAAAGAAAAACTTCCTATCTATCGGAGAGCGCCAACGTGTCAGGTTGTGATTGGTCGCGAGGGCGTGCGCGTGAGAGCTAACGAGCGGACGACCGAAGCGTAGAGGAAAACGTTTTGCTGTTTAAATCTTATAATCGGGAGCGTTGGATCTACATCTAACGGTCCAGGGGGTCCGGTGGCTTACAGAGGGGAGGAGGAGGTTCCGGCGAGGTCGACGGTGGCCGGAGGTCAAAGGTGGTCGGGGGCGACGGTGCGGTGATCGGGGGCGATGTCCGAAGTGCTCAGGCGACGGCGGCGAAGCTCCGGTGTCGATTGGCGGCGTCAGACGGGGCTGGGGACGACGGAGGCGACGGCCTCGAGCTCGGGAGGGTTCGGTTGGAGTCCGAACTCCGGCGAGGTGGTGCGGTGGCGTTCTGGCGAGGTAGAGTGGGGGCTCGGGTTGGAATGGAGCGTGGCGAGGGCTGGGGCTTTTATAGGCCAGGTGCGGGGTCAGGGGAGGGAGAGAGGAGGGAGATCCGGAGAGAGGGATCTCCGGCGACGGTGGTGCACGCGAGGAAGGAGACGGCCGTGCGGATGACGCCGTCGGACAATGGGTCCTGCATGCCAGTGAAAGAAGGGGCGAGGTTAGCGCGTCGGTTGCCCGATCCGAATTGAATTCGGGAGTTAACGACTGCGGGCCGGCCCGATTCGTTTTAAAAACTTTCCTTTTCTATTTCCTGTGTGGTAAAAACTCTTTTAATGCATTCAAAACAATTCCAAACATAGGAATTATATATATCAAAATGATCAGGAGAATTAATGCTATTTAATGAACATTTTTCCGCTGTCATATTGAATATCTTTTAAAAAATTATTTTCAGAAAAATGCCTAATTGATTTTAAATCCTTTTGAGAATAATTTTCCAATAACCCCCTGGTTTAATTTCTCAAATATTTCACCAAGATTCCCCTGGTGTGGAGTGTCATGTTACTACCCTCTTTCTTTGAACATTTCCAAAGGTTTTCAAATAGATGAAACAGATACATGGAAAATAGAAAAGGGACCTTTCAGAATTTCAAAAGAAGCACTTCAACAAATCCATTACATTCCAACAATGATGATGATGCATAGCTATATATATATCATAACATTCCAAAATTAAATTTTGGGATGTTACACATTATTTCTATCCCTGGTGTTTTATAGTTCATCACCAAATTCTAGTAGCTTAGTGACAGTGACTTGGAGAACTATATCAATCACTATCCTATCTGGAAGATCAACTCCCACTCGATTCAATCGATTGTAGCACCCAGACAATCTGAGCACATGCTCAACGATTGAGCTATTCTCCTTCATCTTGCAGGCAAAGAATCTTGTTGGAGATCTCATATCTCGCAACACGGGCATCAGCCTGAGATCCTAATTTTAGCTCTTAGAACATCTCATATGTTCCGTGACGTTCAAAACGTTTCCGAGCCTCAATTCTAAGCCGTAATGCATGATGCACTAAACTATCAAGTAGTCATCAGAACATGCCTGTCAGATGTTGACAACATCTACAAACAACGTTAGAGGGGTTGGCGCACCGAGCGGTGCATTAAGGACATAAGCCTTCTGTGCAGCAATGAGGACAATCCTCAGATCACGGAGCCAGTCCGCAATAATGCTACCATCATCTTTCAACTCAATTTCTCTAGGAACATATAAAATTCAAGGGAGCTATAGCGTGAGCTAGTAATCTACAACACAGTTTGCAAAGACACTACTTACTATGTTCATGATAATGAGTTCAACTAATCATATTACTTAAGAACTCCCACTCAAATTGACATCCCTCTAGTCATTCGAGTGATACATGATCCAAATTCACCAACTCAAGTCCGATCATCACGTGAGTTGAGGTGGTTTCAATGGTGAACATCATCATGTTGATCATATCTACTATATGACTCATGTTCGACCTTTGGGTCTCTTGTGTTCCGAGGCCATGTCTGTACATGCTAGGCTCGTCAAGTTTATCCCAAGTGTTCTGAATGTGCAACACTGGCTTGCACCCGTTGTATGTGAACGTAGAGTCTATCACACCCGATCATCACGTGGTGTCTCAACACGATGAACTTCCGCAATGGTGCACACTCGGGGAGAACACAATTCATCTTGACATTTAAGTGAGGGATCACCTTATAATGCTACCGTCGTCCTAAGCAAAACAAGGTGCATAAAAGGATTAACATCACATGCAAATCATAAGTGACATGATATGGCCATGAACTTGTGCTTTTGATCTCCATCTTTAAAGCATCGGCATGATCTCCATCGTCACCGGCAAGACACCATGATCTCCATCATCTTGATCTCCATCAACGTGTCGCCATCTGGGTTGTCGCGCCCAACATGCTTCTATTACTATTGCTACCGTTTAGCGATAAAGTAAAGCATTACATAGCACTTATTGATTGATACGCAGGTCATACAATAATTAAAGACAACCCTATGGCTCCTGCCGGTTGCCGTACTCATCGACATGCAAGTCGTGATAATCTATACATAACATGATCATCTCATACATCACACATATCACATCATGTAATTGGCCATATCATATCACAACATACCCAGCAAAAACAAGATAGATGTCCTCTAATTGTTGTTGCATGTTTTACGTGGCTGCTACGGGTATCTAGCAAGAACAATTCTCATCTACGCAAAACCACAACAGTGATACCCTAGTTGCTTTTCAACCTTCTCAAGGACCGCCTTTGTCAAATCTGATCCAACTAAAGTGAGAGAAACTGGCACCCGCAAGCCATCAAGTTGCGGTAGAGGGAACCGGTCTCTCGTAAGCGTACGAGTAATGTTGGTCCGGGCCGCATCATCTCATAATACCGCTGAACCAAAATCCCACCAAGGGAGGAAGCAATCTAAGCATCAACGCCCACAAACCTTTTGTGTTCTACTCAAGATCTCATCTACACATAGACCTAGCTCTGATACCACTGTTGGGGAACGTTGCATGGGAAACAAAAAAATTCCTATGCACACGCAAGATCTATCCATGGTGATGAGCATCTATGACAAGTAGAGTGGATCTATGTACCCTTGTAGATCGCTAAGCGGGAAGCGTTAAGAAACGCGGTTGGTGTAGTCGAACGTCTTCGCGATCCAAATCACCGAGCGTCCCGTGATCTCATCATGATCCGTCCCACGATCCAATCATGATCCGTCTCACGAACTCATCACGATCCGTCCCGCGAACTCATCATGATCTGTCCTGCGAACTCATCATGATCCATCTCGCAAACTCATGACGATCCGTCTCGCGATCTTGATCACGGTCCTTCCGATCTAGCGCCGAACGGACGGCACCTCCGCGTTCAGCACACGTACAGCTTTATGACGATCTCCGCCATCTTGATCCAGCAAGAGGGAGAGGAGAGGAAGAAGAGTTCTCCGGCAGCGTGACAGCGCTCTGGCGATGGTTGTGGAGCTATTCCGGCAGGGCTTCGCCTAAGCAGTGCAGAAAACCGGTCTAGAGGAGAAACTATGCACTAGAGGAACGGGTAGCACGTGGCTGAAAATTCTGTGCCAAAACCCTAAAATCCTCTAGTATATATAGGAGGAGAGGAGGAGGAGGCTTGGCTGCCAAAGAGGCAGCCCTTGGGTCGGCCGAACCTAGTGGGATTGGAGGATTCCTCCTCCAATCCTAGTAGGACTAGGACTCCTCCTTATTTTTGCCTTTTTTGCCATTTTCCACCTTTTCCTCTTTGGGCTTTTCTTCCCAGCCGCATGGGCCTTGTGTGGGACTTCCACCAGCCCACAAAAGGCTGGTATTTACTCTCCAACAGCCCATGTAGCCTCTTGGGTCGAAATACCCCTCCCGATGGTCTCCCGGTACACTACCGGCACTCCCGGTACACTACCGATGAGCCCGAAACTTTTCCGGTGACCAAAATAGAACTTCGTATATATCAATTTTTACCTCCGGACCATTCTAGAGCTCCTCGTGACGTCCGGGATCTCATCCGGGACTCCGAACAACCTTCGGTCACCACCATGCATAAATCTATACTACTGAAACGTCACCGAACCTTAAGTGTGCAGACCCTGCGGGTTCGAGAACTATGTAGACATGACCGAGATACCTCTACGGTCAATAACCAATAACGGGACCTGGATGCCCATATAGGTTCCTACATATTCTACGAAGATGTTTATCGGTTGAACCTCTATGTCAAGGATTCAGTTAATCATGTATGATGTTCCCTTTGTTCTTCGGTATGTTACTTGCCCAAGATTCGATCATCGGTATCTCCATACCTAGTTCAACCTTGTTACTGGCAAGTCTCTTTACTCATTCCATAATACAAGATCCCGTGAATAACACTTAGTCACATTGCTTGCAAGGCTTGTTGTGATGTTGTATTATCGAGTGGGCCCTGAGATACCTCTCCGTCACACGGAGTAACAAGTCCCAGTCTTGATCCATGCCAACTCAACAAACACCCTTGGAGATACCTGTAGAGTACCTTTATAGTCACCCAGTTATGTTGCGACGTTTGATACACACAAGGCACTCCTCCGGTGTCAGTGAGTTGCATGATCTCATGGTCATAGGAACATATACTTGACATGCAGAAAATAGTAGCAATAAACTGACACGATCATATGCAACGTTCGTAGTTTGGGTCTTGTCCATCACACCATTCTCCTTATGATGTGGTCCTGTTTATCAAATGACATCTCTGGTCTATGGCTAGGAAACCTTAACCATCTTTG
The DNA here is from genome assembly GCA_022496015.1 of Hordeum marinum. Taxonomy (NCBI): domain Eukaryota; kingdom Viridiplantae; phylum Streptophyta; class Magnoliopsida; order Poales; family Poaceae; genus Hordeum; species Hordeum marinum. Next base: position 477,094,819 of record CM039678.1, read on the forward strand.
ATCAACGAGCTAGTCTATTAGAGGCATACTAGGGACATAGTTTTGTCTATGTATCCACACATGCATCTAAGTCTCCGATCAATACAATTATAGCATGGATAATATACGATTATCATGAACAAGGAAAAATGATAATAACTAATTTTTATTGCCTCTAGGGCATATTTCCAACAAAAGATTGGTGGGGACGCCGCGAGCGCTTATATACCCCATGGTTTAGTCCCGGTTGGTGGCACCAACCGGGACCAATGCCCCCCTTTGGTCCCGGTTCGTGCCACCAACCGGGAGCAATGGTCAGTTTTAAGCAGCCCAAGCGGTGGGAAACAGGGACCTTTGGTCCTGGTTGGTGGCACCAACCGCGACTAAAGGTTTGCATTGGTCCCGGTTGGAACCACCAACCGGGACTATAGGTCTCTCCTTCGCGTAGCAAGAACTTTACTCCTACCTCGCTAGTCGAGAGGGGCTCATATTTGTTTATAAGCGCAGCTGCCACTGCACTCTCGAGCTCTTCTCTAATGCAGGCAGTACACGCCTATCTGGTGCCTTGTTGGGACTGCGAGCACTACGGGCCTGCATCCTGGCCCATTTCCAGGGTTTCTATTTGTATGCAGGCCGTGGTGCCTAGTAGCCGGGTCTTTTTTATTTTTTTGCATATATTATGTTTTAAAAAATTATTTATTTATTGCATATGTAATTTTGTAATTATATAATTTTAGTTGCATAAATTTTATCTAATTTTAGTTGCATAAGTTTCATTTTGTATTGATTCTTTTTAGTTGATTCCTTTTGCTATTAGAGTTTTATAAAAGCTTTTTAGTTTCTATTAAAACTTGTCATAAAATATACTTTATGGAAATTCTTTTTTCTATTAATGTTTTGAACAAAAAATACTTTGATAATTTTAGTTGCATAAATTTTATATAATTTTAGTTCCAAAAATACTTGAGATTTATAAAAGCTTTTTAGTTGATTCCTTTAGCTATTAGAGTTTTATAAAGGCTTTTTAGTTGATTCTTTTTGCTATTGAAGAATATTATAGTTTTTTTTATTTGATCATAACAAACTATTTTAATTTGTTATTTTTAGTTCATTATTTTTGCTATTTGAGTTTCAGAAAAGTTTTCTAGTTCATTCTTTTTGCTATTAGTTCATTCTTTGAGTTAAATGACCCCGAAATTGAAAAACACTACAAATGAAAATATTAAAAGTTGGCATGGTATCATAATTTCACCCACATAGCATGTACTAAAATGTTGAGAGGGTTACGGCAGAAACTAGATGCACTTCGTGTGCAAAATGGACAATCTCTTTCGAAGTATCAGGGTTTCGGACAAAAACTCATCTGTTACAAAGGGATTTAATTTTTTGAACTTATTTGAGCTCCAGACTTTTTGTGTGTTCAAAATGCACCATTCAAAGCCACATCATCAATTTTCAACCCTTTCTGACTTCATTTGGTATTTTTTCATGCATTTACTGATGTTTTTGAGCTAAATGACCCTGAAATTGAAAAGCACTACAAATGAACTCTGAAAAGGTTAAAAGTTGTCATAGTGTCATCATTTCACCCACATAGCATGTTATAAAAAGTTGAGAGGGTTATGGCAAAAACTGTATGCACTTCGTGTCCAAAATGGACAATCTCTTTCAAAGTATTAGGGTTTCGGACGAAAACTCGTCTATTACAAAGAGGTTTGATGTTTTTGAATTTATTTGAACTCGAGACTTTTTCTGTGCTCAAAATGCACCATTCAAATACACATCATCAATTTCCAACCCTTTCTGACTTCATTTGGTATTTTTCATGCATTTACTGATATTTTTTGAGCTAAATGACCCTGAAATTGAAAAGCACTACAAATGAACTCTAAAAAGATTGAACGTTGGCATGGTATCATCATTTCACCCACATAGCATGTGACAAAAAGTTGAGAGGGTTACTGCAAAAACTGCATGCACTTCCTGTGCAAAATGGACAATCTCTTTCGAAGTATCATGGTTTCGGACGAAAACTCATCTATTACAAAGGGATTTCATTTTTTTGAACTTATTTGGACTCCAGACTTTTTGTGATTTTAAAATGCACCATTCAAAGCCACATCATCAGTTTTCAACCCTTTCTGACTTCATTTTGTATTTTTCATGCATTTACTGATTTGTTTTGAGCTAAATGACCCTGAAATAGAAAAGCAATACAAATGAACTCTCAAAAGGTTCAAAGTTGGCATGGTATCATCATTTCACCCACATAGCATGTGCTAAAAAGTTGAGAGGGTTACGGCATAAATTGGATGCACTTCGTGTGCAAAATGGACAATCTCTTTCAAAGTATTAGGGTTTTGGACGAAAACTCATCTGTTACAAAGGGATTTCATTTTTTGAACTTTTTTGAACTCCAAACTTTTTGCGTGTTCAAAATGCACCATTCAAAGGCACATCATCAATTTTCAACCCTTTCTGACTTCATTTGGTATTTTTCACGCATTTACTAAAAAAATTGAACTAAATGACCCTGAAATTGAAAAGCACTAGAAATGAACACTCAAAAGGTTAAAAGTTATCATGGTATCATCATTTCACCCACATAGCATGTTATAAAAAGTTTAGAGGGTTACGGCAAAAACTGTATGCACTTCGTGTCCAAAATGGACAATCTCTTTCAAAGTATTAGGGTTTCGGACGAAAACTCGTCTATTACAAAGAGGTTTGATGTTTTTGAATTTATTTGAACTCGAGACTTTTTTTGTGCTCAAAATGCACCATTCAAATACACATCATCAATTTCCAACCCTTTCTGACTTCATTTGGTATTTTTCATGCATTTACTGATATTTTTTGAGCTAAATGACCCTGAAATTGAAAAGCACTACAAATGAACTCTAAAAAGATTGAACGTTGGCATGGTATCATCATTTCACCCACATAGCATGTTGTAAAAAGTTGAGAGGGTTACGGAAAAAACTGGATGCACTTCCTGTGCAAAATGTACAATCTCTTTCGAACTATCATGCTTTCGGACGAAAACTCATCTTTTACAAAGGGATTTCATTTTTCGAACTTATTTGAACTCTAGACTTTTTGTGTGCTCAAAATACACCATTAAAATCCACATCACCAATTTTTAACCCTTTCTGACTTCATTTTGTATTTTTCATGCACTTACTAAAAAAAAATTTGCGCTAAATGACCCTGAAATTGAAAAGCACTACAAATGAACTCTGAAGTGGTTGAAACTTGGCATGGTATCATCATTTCACCCACATAGAATGTTAGCAAAAGTTGAGAGGGTTATGGCTAAAACTGGAGGCACTTCGTGTGCAGAATGGACAATCTCTTTCGAAGTATCAGGGTTTCAGACAAAAACTATCTGTTACAAAGGGATTTCATTTTTTTGAACTTATTTGAACTCCAGACTTTTTGTGTGTTCAAAATGCACCATTCAAAGCCACATCATCAATTTTCAACCCTTTCTGACTTCATTTGGTATTTTTCATGCATTTACTGATTTTTTGAGCTAAATGACCCTGAAATTGAAAAGCACTACAAATGAACTCTGAAAAGGTTGAAACTTGGCATGGTATCATCATTTCACTAACATAGCATGTTATAAAAGGTTGAGAGGGTTACGGCAAAAACTAGATGCACTTCGTGTACATAATAGACAATCTCTTTTGAACTATTAGGGTTTCGGATGGAAACTAATCTGTTACAAAGGTATGCTTGTATCTTCTGCACCTCCAATCCTAGAGGGCATACAACCTTTTTTGTTGCGTACATACTTTTGAGCAATTCATTATCCTTTGGAAGCTTCTTCTTCAATATTTTCAGTAGCTTCTCAAATCCTTCGTCAGGTACACCATTCTCTGCCTTCCACTGCAGCAATTCCAGTGTGGTACCGAGCTTTGTGTTGCCATCTTCGCAATTGGGGTACAACCCTTTTTTGTGATCCTCTAACATGCGATCGAACTTCAACTTCTCCTTTTGACTTTCTCATTGTCTCTTTACAACAACAATGACCCGACGAAGATCATCATCGGGCACATCGTCTGGTTCCTCTTGATCTTTATCATCCCCCCGCTGCAGCATCACCATATTCAAGAGGCACATAGTTGTCATCATCCTCTTCTTCTTCCTTGTCTTCCATCATAACCCCTCTTTCTCCATGCTTGGTCCAAACATTATAGTGTGGCATAAAACCCTTCTCAAGCAGGTGGAAGTGTAGGGTTTTAGAGTTGGAGAAAGCCTTCATATTCTCACAGACAGTATAGGGACAATGCATAAAACCATTCTTCTTGTCTGTTGGTTCATCTACGTGCGTTATATAATAAAGTGTATTAAAAACCATTACAGAATATCATGAATAGAGAAGTCACCAAAATAATAGAAATTGATCATCACGTTAAAGCCAAAGTATAGTAGTGACCAAAATAAATACATAAAGTTCATACATAGTTATCATTATTGAACAACATTGAAACATGCGATCATTGGTCACGGTTCCAGCCATAAACCAGGACCAATGATTATGGGCCAGGAGCAAGGCCCATTGGTCCCGGTTTGTGTCTAGAACCAGGACCAAAGGGGTCAGACGAACTGGGACCATTGGCCCACGAGGCCCCGCCGGCGCCCTGACCTCACGAACTGAGACCAATGCCACCATGGGTCCCAGTTCGTGAGTGAACCGGGATTAATGGCATTTTAGGCCTGGACCAAAGCCCTGTTTTCTAATAGTGCCCTAACACAAGCAAGCAAAAAAGTTTCACTTTCCTACCCCCTTTTGACACCGAAATCTTTGTAAGAGCTAGGGAATTTTGAGTTTTGAAACATGATTTTTTAGGATTAATCAATGCAATTATGTCCAAACAAAATATGAATGTGTAGGTTATGTTAATAATAAGCATTTGACATATTATTTGCTCCATTTGGCATAACACTAATATTAAACAGCAGGAAAAAGAATCACTCAAAAATCTATTTTTAAATTAAAGTTATTCACAAACTATTAATTCAAGGTAAATGTAAGAAGGTTGTGTACTCTGGACATCGTCTATTTGTTCCGATCGGGCATCTCTTAAGAAAGAAAGGCAAGCATTTCAAAGGAGAGGTAGATCACCGAAAGATGCGTGGCCACGGTACTCGTGATGATATATTTGATATGGTCAAGGATTTAAAAGTAATCTTCGGAAAGGGTCCTGATGGTCAATCTATTCTGAATGACGCTAATGGACACGCCCCCATGTGGAAGAAGAAATCTATATTTTGGGAGATACCCTATATCTAGAAGTCTTATGGTTTGATGAAATTCCTCCCTTCATAGTGAAGACTGACCCTAGCATCCTGTTAAATGATGAAGATTCTCCATGGTTACGCTGCAATAATAAGCAAGGGACATACGCGAAGAAAAAGTCTTATACCCCAAGATCCCTGACGTGGCTTGAGACTGCGTCGGTATTTCCCCAAAGAGGAAGGGATGATGCAGCACAGCGAAGGTAAGTATTTCCCTCGGTTATGAAACTAAGGTATTCGTAGAGGATGATGAAGCACCTACGTAAACAACACCTACACACAAATAACAAATACTTGCAACCCGATGCGTAAGAGAGGAGTGAGGCTCTCAATGATAAAAAGATAGATTAGGTAGTGATTGTTTTGGCAAATAGATCTCGAAAGAACACAAAATAAAATAGGTAAACAAAAAGTGCAACAAGGTATTTTTGGGTTTTTGGATTATTAGATCTGAAAACAGAAAGGCAAAATAGTAGATCGGAAAGCAATATGTTGGAAAAGTAGACCCGGGGGGCGTAGGTTTCACTGGTGGTTTCTCTCATGAGTATAGCGCACGATGGGTGAACAAATTACTGTTGGGCAATTGATAGAAGATCCAATAATCATCACAATATCCAGGCAATGATCATTATATAGGCATCATGTCCAAGATAACTAGACCAAAATGATTCCGCATCTACTTATGTTACTCCACACATCGACCGCTATCCAACATGCATCTAGTGTATTAAGTTAATCCGAAAACAAAGTAATGCAATAAGAATGGTGACAAGATGTAGAAAAGATCTATTCATGTAGGAATAGACTCCATCTTGTTATCCTTAATGGAAACAATACATGTGTGCCTTGCTGCCCCTTCTATCACTTGGAAAGAACACCGCAAGATCGAATCCATCACAAAGCACCTCTTCCCATGGCAAGAAAAATTGATATAGTTGGCCTAACTAAACAAAAGATTCGAAGAAGAAATACGAGGCTATAAGTAATCATGCAAATAAGAGATCAAAGAAGACTCAAATCATATTCATAGATTGAAACTGATCATGAACTCATAATTCATCGGATCCCAACAAACACACCGCAAAAGTCATTACGTCAAATAGATCTCCAAGAGACCATTGTATTGAGAATCATAAGAGAGGGAGGAAGCCATCTAGCTACTTCCCACGAACCCGTAGGTCTATGGTGGACTACTCACGCATCATCGGAGAGGCACCTATGATGAAGATGAACCCCTCCATGATGGTGTTAGATTGGATCTTGAGGTTCTGGAACTTGCGGCAGTTGGAGTTGTGTTTTGTCGACTCCCCTAGGGTTTTCTGAATATTTTAGAATTTATAGAGGCAATAGTCGGTGGAGGGGGTCCCGAGGTGGGCACCACCCACCAAGCCACGCCAGGGGCCTTTGGCGCGCCCTGGTGGGTGTTCCCCACCTCGGGCCTCCTCGTTGGCACTTGTCTGACCCATCTGGTGTCTTATAGTCCAAAAAAATTCAACAAAAAATTGCACGGTGTTTGGGCTTCATTTGGTACTGATTTTTTGCAAAGTAAAAAACAAGCAAAAATAGCAACTAGCACTTTGGCACTATGTCAATAGGTTAGTCCCAAAAAAATGATATAAATTTGCTATAAAATGATTGTAAAACATCCAAGATTGATAATATAACAACATGGAACGAGCAAAAATTATAGATACATTGGAGATGTATCAGCATCCCCAAGCTTAGTTCATACTCGTCCTCAAGTAGGTAAATGATAAAAACAGAATTTTCTATGTGGAATGTTGCCTAACATGTTCATCATATATTGTTTTCTTTGTAGCATGGACATTTGGACTTTTAGATGGTTCAAAGCAATAGTCTCGTCTTGACATGAAAACTTCAATACTCAAGCATATGAACAAGCAACCATGTCTTTCAAAATATCAACACTAAAGCAAGTTATCCCTAGCCCATCATGATCAATCATTGATCCATTCATGAAACATACTCAAATATTAGCTACACCTAATGCTCAAGTACGATCATAGTGCCTCATAGTTGGTGCTTTATAAGAGAAGATGGAGACTCAAATTGAAAATAAAAATTGCATAAAGTAAATAGATAAGCCCTTCGCAAAGGGAAGTAGGGATTTGTAGAGGTGCTAGAGCTCGAGGTTTAAATTGATAGAGAAAAATATTTTGAGTGGCATGCCTTTCCTGTCAACAAAAATGACCAAGAGAATTCAATACCTTTCCATGCTATATACATCATAAGAGGTTCCTAGATAGAAAATAAAGTTTATTCCTTTTTCCACCATACTTTCACTTTCTATGGCTAGCCGAATCCACGGTTGCCTTCCGTACCAACACTTTCCAAGGAATTTATTATTTGACAACATAAAATAAAAAAATCTTTCTTTTCATTTCATTTCGGGAATAGGCATCCCTATTACCGCCATACTCTCGTGCAATGACAAGTGAATAAACACTCATCTTGATAATAACACATCTAGCATGGAAAAATATCGGTCACCCCCTACCGTTTAGTGAGCGGTACGAGCACACAAAAAGAAAATTTTATTTTGAAAATTAGAGATGGCACATATAAATTTGCTTGGAACGGCATGGAAATAATGTATATAGGTAGCTATGGTGGACTCATATGGCAAAATTGGGTTTAAGGATTTTGGATGCACTAGTAGTATTTCTACTTAGTACAAGTGAAGGCTAGCAAATAGATTGAGAAGCATCCAACCAAGAAACGAAAAATCACATAAGCAAGCATTAAGCATAACTAACACCGAATAATGCACCATAAGAAGGATGTAATTTCATTACACAACTATTGACTTCCGTGCTTGCATAGGGAATCACAAACCTTAACATCAATATTCTTACTAAGAATAATTACTCACTAACATAACTCACATATTACTATTGGCATGTCTCAAAATAATTACAAAGAATCAAGTTAAATTTGTCCGATGATCTTCATGAAAGTTTTTATTATATCCCTCTTGAATATATATCACTTTGAGACTAGTTTCATATATTGCAATTGCTTTTGACAAGCTCATATGGATATAAGTGAAGAACATGAGCATAAAAATTTCATCTCTCAAAATAATATAATTGAAGCATGAGAGGATTTCTTCAAAATTACTAACTCCCAAAATAATCTAAGTGAAGCATGAGAGCATTTTTTTCAAACATGTAAAAGCACGTCGTGCTCAAAAAGATATAAGTGAAGCACTATAGCAATTTCATAGCTCAATAGATTTAAGTGAAGCATATAGAGAAATTCTAAAAAATCATAGCATAATTTTGGCTCTCTAAAATAGCTGTGTGCAGAAAGGATAAAAACAAATAAAAAAAAGATACAAGAGACTCCAAGCAGTATCATGATATGTGACAAATAAAAATATAGCTCCAAGTAAAATATTGATGGTTGTTACAAGAAAGAGGGGATGCCACTCGTTGCATCCCCAAGCTTAGTTGCTTGTTAATATTTGAATATTATCTTGGGGTGCGGTAGCATCCTCAAGCTTAGGCTCTTCTTACTCCTTATTCCTTCATCCATCGTGATCTCACCCAAAACTTGAAGACTTCAATCACGTAAAACTTAACAAAATTCTCGCAAGATCTGTTAGTAAAATAAAGCAAATTACCACTCTAAGTGTTGTTTGTAAACCCATTCATATTTTATTATTGACTTATATATACTTTATTCCAACATTACCATGACTTATACCCCCCACCCCCAATACAAGCCATAGATTCATCAAGACAAGCACACAATGCAAGGAAAACAGAATCTGTTTCAGACAAAACAGTCTGTAGTAATTTGTACTCTACCCATAATTATGTAACTCTTAAAATTCTGAAAATTAGGAAAACGTAAGAAATTTATAGCAATATTGTGCTAAAATATCAGACCATTATCATGTTCTAGTAAAAAAATGAAAATTCGTGCACTGGAGACAAAGTTTATGTTTCAGATTCAACATTGTTTCTACTCATCTATGAATCATCCTAAAGGCTTTACTTGCAACAAACACTAATTAAAACATAAAAACACAATCATAACAGAAGAATAATGTTGCAAACACTCAAAAACATAAAGGAAAATATAAAAATAATTTATTCATTGGGTTGCCTCCCAACAAGCGCTATCGTTTTACGCCCCTAGCTAGGCATTATGCATAGGTTCAAGTATTGTCATCCTTAGTTTCTGACTCCTTAAGCATATAACGAGAATTTTTCAGGGATCTTTCATGCATATTTTCAATGATAATACTTCTAGGAATAAGATTGAAAAATTTGTTCTTGCCATTAAGGTTGTTTACCACTTCGACAAAATTGGGATGAATACTAATCATTTTAAGATCCTCATTGTTTCTACTAGAAACGGTACCCTTGTTCCTAGGGACTTCTGTAGATTCGCAATATTTACTAATGGGAGTTTTTTCAATAGTCTTAACAATAGAGAAAGCAGAACTTAAGTAAAGAAAGATTTCTTCCAACTTATCAATTCCAGTATGACTCTCTTCCATTCTTTTATTGACTACGGGTTGTTTTTTCCTTTAGTAATTTAAGATCATCTCCTGCCTTTGGCCCAATTTTATTAGCAAGATTATGAATCCTTTTATCTAAATTTTCAATATTTTCCGTGGTGAGCATTTTCTTTTCAATAACATCTATCTAACCTTTTCATAACATGCTCAAGAGTTAAAATTGTTTCATTGATAATGATAGGTGGGGAACCCACTAAATTTCCCATTGTGTTATAAGTATCCAAAGTAGGGCACATCAAGAAATTCCCACAAGTAATTTTATCAAGGACGAATCTATACCAAGTGGTGATGCCCACATAAAAACAGCAAAGAAGAACAATGGTAGATTCCTAATGAATAGACCTATTATGAGCATTGCAAAATCCTATACCAAGCATCTTGCAGATTCTCTCCTCCCCTTTGTTTAAAGTTAAGAACCTCATTCTTGGGGGTATACGCAATAACGGAAGAACTAGCCATAGTGAAAAAGTAGATGAACAAGAGATCCGACGAGAAAAAGGCAAACAAAAAAGAAGAGTGAATAAAACGGCAAATTTGTGAAGCGGGGGAGAGGAAAACGAGAGGCAAATGGAAAATAATGTAAATTTCAAGAAGATGAGATTTGCGATTAGGAACCTGGTAGATGTTGATGACGTCTCCCCGGCACAAAGATTGGCATGCGAAGAGATTGCTTTCTTCCCGGCAATGGCGCCGGAAATTCCTTTGACGTGGCTTGAGACTGCATCGGTACTTCCCCAAAGAGGAAGGGATGATGCAGCACAGCGATGGTAAGTATTACCCTTAGTTATCAAACAAAGGTATCAATCCATAAAGGAAGATCAAGCACCCACGTAAACAACACCTGCACATAAATAACAAATACTTGTAACCCGATGCATAAGAGAGGTTGTCAAGCTCTGAACGATAAAAAGATAGATCCGGTAGTGATAGTTTTAGCAAATAGATCTCGCAAGAACACAAAATAAAATAAGGTAAACAAAAAGTGCAGGACGGTATTTTGGGGTTTTCTGGATTAATAGATCTGAAAACAAAAAGGGGAAATGGTAGATCGAAAAGCAATATGTTGGAAAAGTAGACTCGGGGTCATAGGTTTCACTAGTGGCTTCTCTCATGAGCATAGCGCACGGTGGTGAACAAATTACTATTGGGAAATTGATAGTATATCAAATAATCATGATGATATCCAGGTAATGATCATTATATAGGCATCACGTAAAAGATAAGTAGACCAAAATGACTCTGCATCTACTTCTATTACTCCACACATCGACCTCTATCCAGCATGCATCTAGTGTATTAAGTTCATAGGAAAATGAAGTAATGCAATAAGAATAGTGACATGGTGTAGACAAGATATATTCATGTAGGAATAGACCCCATATTGTTATACTTAATGGCAATGATACATGCGTGCCTTGCTGCCCCTTTCGTCATTGGGAGAGAACACCGCAAGATCAAACCCATCACAAAGCTCCTCTTCCCATGTTCAGAAAAATCAATCTAGTTGGCCTAACTAAACCAAAGATTTGAAGAAGAAATATGAGGCTATAAGTAATCTTGCAAATTAGAGATCAAAGAAGACTCAAAATATATTCATGGATAGAAATTGATCATGAACTCAAAACTTATCGGATCCAAACAAACACACCGCAAAAGTCATTACACCGAATAGATATCCAAGAGACCATTGTATTGAGAATCATAAGAGAGGGAGGAAGCCATCTAGCTACAGCCTACGAACCTATAGGTCTATGGTGGAGTACTCACGCATCATTGGAGAGGCGCATATGATTAAGATGAACCCCTCCGTAGTGGTGTTAGATTGGATCTCAAGGTTCTAGAACTTGCGGCGGTTGGAACTGTGTTTCGTCAACTCCCCTTGGGTTTTCTGAATATTTGAGAATTTATAGACACTTTAGTCGGTGGAGGGGCTCGCGAGGTGGGCACCACCCACCATGCCATGCCAGGGGCCTCTAGCGCGCCTTAGTGGATGTTCCCCACCTCGGGCCTCCTCTTTGGCACTATTCTGGCCCATCTGGTGTCTCCTAGCCCAAAACGATACCACAAAAAATTTCACGGTGTTTGGGCTTCGTTTGGTACTGATTTTCTACCAAGTAAAAAAACAAGCAAAAAAGCAACTGACACTTTGGCACTATGTCAATAGGTTAGTCCCCAAAAATGATATGAAGTTGCCATAAAATGATTGTAAAACAACCAAGATTGATAATATAACAACATGGAATAAGCAAAAATTATAGACACATTGAAAACCTATCAATCCAACTCTGGGATGTTAGGGTATACATGTGTTTTGGGTGTTCATAGGGGTTAGCCTAACACAATCAAGCAAAAAAAATTCACTTTGCTACCCCCTTCTGACACGGAATCATTGTAAGAGCTAGGGCATTTTGGCATTTGAAATCTGATTTTTGAGGAGCTAATCATTGCAATTTTGTCCAAACAAAATATGAATGTGTAGGTTATGTTAAGAAAAAGAATTTGACATCTTATTTTCTCTATTTCTCTAAACACTAATATTAAACAGCAGGAAAAATAATCACTCAAAAATCTTTTTTTGAATTAAAGTTATTCACAAACTATTAATACAGGATAAATGTAAGAAGGTTGTGTACCCAGGACATCATTGATTTCTTCCAATTAGGCATCTCTTAATAAATAAAGGCAAGCATTTCAAAGGTGAGGCAATCACCGAAAGAAGCATGGACACCGTACTGCTTATGATATATTTGATATGCTGAAGGATTTAAAACTAATCTTTGGAATGGGTCCTTACGGTCAATCTGTTCTGAATGACGCTAATGGACACGCCCCCATGTGGAAGAATAAATCTATATTTTGGGATCTACCCTATATCTAGAAGTCTTATGGTTTGATGAAGTTCCTCCCTTCACAGTGAGGACTGACCCTAGCATCCTGTTAAATGATGAACATTCTCCATGGTTATGGCACAATAAAAAGAAAGGGACATATGCGAAGAAAAAGTCTTATACCCCAAGATCCGACTCTGCGATGTTAGGGTAATGTGTTTTGGGTGTTCCTAAGGGTTACCCTAACACAAGCAAGCAAAAAGGTTCCACTTTGCTACCCCCTTATGACGCCGGAATCTTTATAAGAGCTAGGGTATTTTGGAATTTCTAACCTAATTTTTGAGGAGTTAATCAATGTAGGAAAAAGAACCACTCAAACATCTATTTTTAAATTAAAGTTATTCACAAACTAGTGATTCACAGAAATTTCAAAGAATTCAAATTTAAACTATTCAAATTTGAAAACTACTAGGACTTAAAAAAAGTTTCTAATCATTGACACCTAAAGCAAAAAAGATTCATTCAAAAACTCTAAATATTCAAAAAGTTATTAAAAACTAAAAACAGAAATTGTCCTGTTTAGAAAAACAAAATAGAAAAGGAAAAGCCACTTTAGTCCTGGTTGGTATCAGAAACCGGGAATAAGGTTCGTTCCCGCGCGGAATTTGGGACGCCGAAAAGGTGGTCTTCAGTCTCGGTTGGTGGCTCCAACCGGGACTAAAGGTCCTTCTCCTGCGCAGGAGCAGAGACCTTTAGTCCTGTTTGGAGCCACCAACCGGGACTAAAGGCTCCTTTAGACCCGGTTGGATCCACCAACTGGGACTAAAGGCCCCTTCAGTATACATATCGTCATTGTGTCGGTGCTAGTTACAGCCCGAGAGAACACTTTGACGATGCCGCCAGGCCACCCTACCATGACGATCCCTTGCTAACCGTCGACAAAATCACCGTCCCCCTGCTGCTCGCCGACGAAATCGCCGCCCCCTGCAGCCAGCCGACGAGCCCCTGCTGCTCTCTATCCCCTCCTCCCATGGTGAGACTCCGCATGTCGTTTACCCCCCCCCCCCCCCACCTCTCTCTACTGCTCTTTATTCGCCCCCTCCACTGCTCTTTCCTTTGTCGTGACCCACCCCGGCCTGCCTGAGCAAGGCGGCGCGGCCTTCCTGAGTGACTCTGACTCCGACGACAACGTGGGTTGGGAGACAGTCATGAAGAAAGAATATGTGGTTTTTCAATTTCAATTTCATTCGCATCATTTATTCAAATTCATGTTATGTAATGTACTTTGAATCGAATTGTGCTATCTATGTTTAAATCCATGATATGTAGTGTAGTTTGAATCACATTGTGCTATGATGTGCTGATGATATATGGTATGAGATTTGCTATGAGATGTTGCTATGAGATGTTTCTATGAGATGTTGCTATGAGATTTGTTATGAGAAGTTGCTATGAGATGTTGCTGATTTTTTATGAGATGTTTTTACCTATGAGATGTTGTTCATTTGCTATGAGATGTTTTTACCATGTTGATATAAGTACGGTGTAAATTTTGATATATGACGTGTTCATCTTGATGCTATGAGTGTAGTACAATTGGGTAGAGTGAGGGTATGAGAGTGATACCATATTAAATACGAGGTCTTGATCTTTATGCTTTGTAAATTCTGATTCTTTGCAAATTTTGATATGGATGTGCTTTGGCCCGATTAGTGCAACTTTATCATTGATATCTCATAAGGTGATTAGAAATAGAATTCCCTAATATTCTCTTAATCATATTTGAGATAAAATTGACATCTTCATGAGATCTATTTAATTTTCAACTTGCTATTTAATTTTTAACAAACACATGTATCGTATTTGGGAGGCAGTGTAGTCGATAGACGGAGAAAAATTTGCCAATAAAACGCATCGTCGGTTCTGTGTGTACGGTGCCTGTGTATGTGTGTACCCCTCTCCACGTGTGTGTATTCCCCTCTCCACGTGTCTCCACGTCTCTCGGTGCCATGGTGATGTCATGTTTATAAGTTTTGTTATGGTCACATGACAAATCTAGGGGGAAATGTTTTTCTATGTGTCAGCAGTATTTTTTCAGAGCCATTTTTTAATGTCATGCAAAACCTACTGATTGCCATCTAAAAGAACTAGCAAAAATAAAATTCATGCCAACTTAAGAATGTATTGGTTTTCGTCTAGCAACTTGTCTTTTGAATTATATAGATAATTTCAACATATTTTAATGGAAATTTTAATATGTGTTCAAATTGGTGCCATGTAGACAAAAGAAAAAACTTCTATGTTGTTTATATCATTGAAATAACTTGTAAGTCTTTGCAGAAACTATGAGCATGGCATGAGTACTTCATAAATTATCAATATGTTGGAGACATATCAAGTGGTAGGGTGAAATTTGTCATGAGCGTACATTTCTTTGGATCTATCATGGACATAACTAACTCCATCCGCCTTTGGCTTATTCCATTCTCGAATGGTGATCAGGTTGTTGTCCCTAAAAATAACTCCGCACTAACTTAGAAATTCTTTTGCGTTCTTTGCGGGACCAATCGGTTTGCCATCTTCAGCGACTTCTTCGATCTTGAAGCTTTCATTACCACCCAACCTTTTTCAGGGAGGCCTCGTTTCTTTATAAAAGATTGGATCGATACGGAGGGCTACAAGAATAAAGAATCGTTAATATTTGTATATACAAATCAATAATAGCATCTAGTCAATAGAGGGTTAATTAATATACATCACCGGACTTTGTTAAGGTTCCAACACCGGAGTCGTCATTTTCTCCCTCCATTCCCTCATCAGAGCCGTCATCTTCTCCCTCCATTCCCTCTCCAAAAAATTTCAGAAACTATGAGGTGATATCATCTCCGTTGCGGATATCATCTCCTCGCAGATTATTCCGCCAAAATGTCTTCTTGTTGTTCATCTCTGCCGTGTTCACCTATGTTTACAATAATTTTAGATGGTTTTGATTCATTTTATATGATTTATTTAGAACTAACTAGGACTGACGTTGTTTTCAGCAGAATTACCGTGGCATTGTTTTTGTGCAAAAAATGTTAGTTCTCGGAATCGCCCGAAACTTGTTTGTGATTTTGTCTAGAGGAAATAAGCAACATTGGAGCGAACAACAACCAGAGGGGAGCCACCTGTGGGCAACGAGCCAACAGGGCACGCCCGCCATGATGGCTTGTGGGGCCAATGTGGCTACGTTGCGCATGATTCCAATATTGAAAAATCGTAGAAACCCCAGAAATAAAGAGAGACTCCTCGTTCCGCCGCTTCAACTCTCAGTATTGACGAAAAACCAATCTGGAGGCATTACAGTACACTGTCGAAGAGGCAAAGCATCATCTAGTGGCCATCTTCATCATCCCGACGGAGGCCATGACAAGGAGGGAGTAGTCAACCCTCGGGGCTGACGGTTTGTACCAATAGCTATGTGTTCAATCTCTCTCTCTCTCTCGCTCGCTCTCTCGTATTCTTGAGATGACACGATCTTGATGTATCACGGGCTTTGTTAATGTAGGTGGATCATATGGTGTTCTTCCCTCTCTATCTTTTTGTGATGAATTGAATCCTTCCCTTCAAAATCTCGTTATGTATGATTGAATATTATGGTTTGAGAACAATTTATGTACGTCTTGCGTGGGATACCTATTGGAAATATGCCCTAGAAGCAATAATAAATTAGTTATTATCATATTTCCTTGTTCCTGATAATCGTTTATTATCCATGCTATAATTGTATTGATTGGAAACTCGAATACATGTGTGGATACATAGACAACAAAGTGTCCCTATTATGCTTCTGATAGACTAGCTCGTTGATCAAACATGTCAAGGTTTCCTAGCCATAGACATGAGATGTCATTTGATAACGAGACCACATCATTAGGAGAATGATGTGATGGACCAGACCAAAACTATGAACTTAGCATATGATCATGTCAGTTTATTGCTATAGTTTTCTGCATGTCAAGTATCTGTTCCTATGACCATGAGATCATGAAACTCATTAACGCCTTAGGAGTAACTTTTGTGTATCAAATGTCACAACGTAACTGGGTGACTACAAAGGTGCTCTACAGGTATCTTCGAGGGTGTCTGTTGGGTTGGCATGGATCAAGACTGGGATTCGTTACTTTATGTGACGGAGAGGTATCTCGGGGCCCACTCAGTAATACAACATCACAACAAGCCTTGCAAGCAAAGTGACTAAAGTGTTAGCCATGGGATCTTGTATTACAGAACGAGTACAGAGACTTGTCGGTAACAAGATTGAATTAGGTATAGAGATACCGACGATCGAATCTCGGGCAAGTAACATACCGAAGAACAAACGGAACAGCATACGGGATTAACTGAATCCTTGACATAAAGGTTCAACCGATAAAGATCTTTGTAGAATATGTAGGAACCAATATGTGCATCCAGGTCCCTCTATTGGCTATTGATCTTAGAGGTGTCTCGGTCATGTCTACATAGTTCTCGATCCCGCAGGTCTGAACACTTAACGTTCAGTGACGTTTCGATAGTATTGAGTTATGCATGGTGGTGAACGAATGTTTTTTCGGAGTCCCGAATGAGATCCCGGATGTCACGAGGAGCTCTAAAATGGTCCGGAGGTAAGGATTGATATATATGAAGTCCCGTTTTGGTCACCGGAAAAGTTTCGGTTATTTCCGATAGCGTATCGGGGGTGCCGGGAGGCCATCGGGAGGGGCCACCCATGTCGGGTTTAGGGGTGGCACACGAGCCCTTAGTGAGTTGGGCAAGCCAGCCTCCAAGGGCCCATGTGGCTAAGGTGGGGGAAAAGGAAAAAAACAAGTGGGGAAGGGTTTTCATGTAGGATTGGAATCCTACTTGGAGTAGGATTGGAAGTGGACTCCTCCACCTCTTCCTTCGGCCGAATCCTAGGGGAAACCCTAGGGGTGCTGGGCCCTCCCCTCCCTCCTATATATATTGGAGGGGAGAGAGGGCAACTGCACCTAAACCTTTGCCACGGCGCAGCCCTCTACCTCCACCTCTAGATCGTTTATCCTCTAGATCTGTTCGGTATAGCTTAGCAAAGCTCTACCATATCAGTTCCACCACCACCGCCACCATGCCGTTGTGCTTCCGGAGAACTCGTCTACCTCTCCACCCTCGCTTGCTGGATCCAAGAGGTGGAGATCATCATCGAGTTGTACGTGTGCTGAATGCGGAGGTGTCGTTCGTTTGGTGCTAGATCGGAAGGACCGTGATTGGATCGCGGGATGGATCGTGATTGGATCGCGGGACATATCATGATTGGATCATGAGATGGCTTGCGATTTGGATCATGAAGACGCTCGACTACATCAACCATGTTTCTTAATGCTTCCCGCTTAGCAATCTACAAGGGTATGTAGATCCACTCTCCCTCTCGTAGATGCTAATCACCATGGATAGATCTTGCATGTGCATAGGAATAAATTTGTTTCCCTTGCAATGTTCCCAATAGTGGTATCAGAGATAGGTCTATGCGTAGATGATATCACGAGTAGAACACAAAGGAGTTTGTGGGCGTTGATGCTCATATTGCTTCCTCCCTTGCTATTTTCTTGATTAAGCGGTATTGTGGGATGAAGCGTCCCGGGCCAACCTTACTCATACGCTTACGAGAGACCGGTTCCATCGATTGACATGTAACTTTGTTGCATAAAGATGGGTGGTGGGTGTCTCTCTCTCTCCTACTTTAGTTGGATCGGATTCGACAAAGCTGGTCTTTGAGAAAGTTGAATAGCAATTTGTGTATAACCGTTGTGGTTTTGCATAGGTAAGAATCATTCTTGCTAGATACCCATAGCAGCCACGTAAAAGATGCAACAACAATTAGAGGATGTCTAACTTATTTTTGCATAGTATGTTATGATACGATATGGCCAATGACATGATGAGATATATGTGATGTATGAGATGATCATGTTTTGTATAGAATATCACGACTTGCATGTCTATGAGTACGGCAACCGGCATGAGCCATAGGTTTGTCTTTAATTATTCTATGACCTGTGTGTCAATCATTAAGCGCTATGTAGTGCTTTACTTTATCGCTAAGCAGTAGCAATAGTAGTATGAGCATGGTGGGAGCAACAACCCCGATGGCGACACAATGATGGAGATCATGATGATGGAGATCATGGTGTTATGCCAGTGACAATGAAGATCATGCCGGTGCTTTCTAGATGGAGATCAAAAGCGCAAGTTCATGGCCATATCATGTCACTTAAGATTTGCATGTGATGTTAATCCTTTTATGCACCTTGTTTTGCTTAGGATGACGGTAGCATTATAAGGTGATTCCTCAATTAAATTTCAAGATGAATTGTGTTCACCCCCAGTGTGCACCGTTGCGAAAGTTCGTCGTGTCAAGACACCACGTGATGAACGGGTGTGATAGACTCCATGTTCCTATACAACGGGTCCAAGCCAGTGTTGCACATGCAGAACACTCAGGTTAAACTTGACAAGCCTAGCATGTACAGACATGGCCTCGGAACACAAGAAACCGAAAGGTCGAGCATGAGTCATATAGTAGATATGATCAACATGATGATGTTCACCATTGAAACCACCTTAACTCACGTGATGATCGGACTTGAGTTGGTTAATATGGATAATGTATCACTCAGATGACCTGAGGGATGCAAATTTGAGTGGGAGATTTAGTAATTTGATTAACTAAACTCATTATCTTGAACAATAGTCTTAGTAACCTTTGTTTATTTATGTTGTAGATCAATGGCTCACGCAGTAGCACCATTGAATTTTAATGCGTTCGTAGAGAAAGCTAAGTTGAAAGATGATGGAAGTAAGTTTGTGGACTGTGTTGGAAATATGCCCTAGAGGCAATAATAAATTAGTTATTATCATATTTCCTTGTTCATGATAATCGTTTATTATCCATGCTATAATTGTATTGATCGGAGACTTAAATGCATGTGTGGATACATAGACAAAACCATGTCCCTAGTATGCCTCTAATGGACTAGCTCGTTGATCAAAGGATGGTTAAGGTTTCCTAGCCATGGACATGAGATGTCATTTGATAACGGGATCACATCATTAGGAGAATGATGTGATGGATAAGACCCAAACTACAAACATAGCATATGATCGTGTCAGTTTATTGCTACTGTTTTCTGCATGTCAAGTATATGTTCCTATGACCATGAGATCATGCAACTCACGGATATCGGAGGAGTGCCTTGTGTGTATCAAACGTCGCAACGTAACTGGGTGACTATAAAGGTGCTCTACAGGTATCTTCGATGGTGTCTGTTGAGTTGGCATGGATCGAGACTGGGATTTGTTACTCCGTGTAACGGAGAGGTATCTCGGGGCCCACTCGGTAATGCAACATCACAATAAGCCTTGCAAGCAATGTGGCTAAATGTTAGTCACGGGATCTTGTATTACGGAACGAGTAAAGAGACATTCCGGTAACGAGGTTGAACTAGGTATGGAGATACCGACGATCGAATCTCGGGCAAGTAACATACCGAAGAACAAAGGGAACGTTATACGGGATTAACTGAATCCTTGACATAGGGGTTCGACCGATAAAGATCTTCGTAGAATATGTAGGAACCAATGTGGACGTCCAGGTCCCGCCATTGGTTATTTACCGTAGAGGTGTCTCGGTCATGTCTACATAGTTCTCGAACCCGCAGGGTCTGCACACTTAAGGTTCGGTGACGTTTCGGTAGTGTAGAGTTATGTATGGTGGTGACCGAAGTTTGTTCAGAGTCCCGGATGAGATCCCGGACATCATGAGGAGCTCCGGAATGGTCCAGAGGTAAAGATTCATATATAGGAAGTCCCAGTTTGGTTTCTGGAAAAGTTTCGGGCTCATCGGTAGTGTACCGGGAGTGCCGGTAGTGTACCGGGAGACCTCCGGGAGGGGTACTTCGACCCCAAGAGGTCCATGGGCTGTGGGAGAGTATTAACCAGCCCTTATTGGGCTGGGAAAACAGCCAAAAAGGCCCATGGCGCAGGAGAGAAAGTCCTAAAGCAAAACGTGGAAAATCACCCAATAGGAGGCAATCCTACTCCAACTAGGATTGGAGGTGGAGTAGGATTACTTCCCACCTCCTATTTCGGCCGACCCAAAGGCCTTGGATGCCTCTCCTCTCCTCTCCTCCTATATATACTAGTGGATTGGGTGGTTTTTGGACAGAATTTCCGGCCACGTGCTACCCGTTCCACCGGTGCATAGTTTCTCCTCTAGATCGGTTTTCTGCAGCGCTTAGGCGAAGCCCTGCCGGAATTGCTCCACCACCATCACCGGAGCGCCGTCACGCTGCCGGTGAACTCTCTCTCCTCTCCACCTCCTCTTTCTGGATCGAGACGGTGGAGATCGTCATCAAGCTGCACGTGTGCTGAACGCGGAGGTGTCGTCCGTTCGGCGCTAGATCGGAAGGACCGTGATCGAGATCACGAGACAGTTCGTGATGAGATCGCGGAACGGATCGTGATGAGTTCGCGGGATAGATCGTGATCAAGATCGTGAGACAGGTCGTGATGAGATCGCGGGACGGATCGTGATGTGTTCACGGGACGGATCGTGATTGGATCGCGGGACGGATCGTGATGAGATCGTGGGACCCTCGGCGATTTGGATCGCGAAGATGTTCGACTACACCAACCGTGTTTCTTAACACTTCCCGCTTAGCGATCTACAAGGGTATGTAGATCCACTCTCCCTCTCGTAGATGCTCATCACCATGGATAGGTTTGCGTGTGCATAGGAAAAATTTTGTTTCCCATGCGATGTTCCCCAACACAAGGATGCCTCCTCTACCCTCCGTCCTATATATACTAGAGGATTTTGAGGGAATCCCCAAACCTAATTGCCACGTGCTGCCCTCTTCCTCCTCTAGATAGTTTTCTCCTCTAGATTAGTTCTGCGGTGCTTAGGCGAAGCCCTGCAGGATTAGTTCGCCACCACCGCCACCATGTTGTTGTGCTTCCGGAGAACTCATCTACCTCTCCACTCCCTCTTGCTGGATCAAGAAGGCGAAGATCGTCATCAAGTTGTACATGTGCTGAACATGGAGGTGTCGTCTGTTTAGCACTTGATCGAGAGTTCATGGGACATCCTACGATTTGGATCGCGGAGACGTACGACTACTTCAACCGCATTCTTTAACGCTTCCGCTTAGCGATCTACAAGGGTATGTGGATCCAATCTCTCCTCTCATAGATGCTCATCTCCTAGATTGATCTTGTTGAAGCGTATGAAATTTTTTGTTTCCCATGCAACGTTCCCAATAGAAACTTGTCATCATGATTTTAGTATTTAAAGTGGTTATGTAAATCAAGTACTTCATGATAGTTATTTTATTGAGTTTGGTCCCACGATTATGAATGAGAATAAGTTTGCTTATGTGGAGAGTGATAAATTTTCTATGCTTGTAGATCATGGTAATATTGTTTTATGTGATAGTTATATTGTTGAATTCCTTCATGATGCTACTAAAAATTATTATGAGGGGGGAACATATGCTTGTAGGAAATGCAATAATATCAAGTTTCCTCCATATGTGTGCAAAATTCTGCTAGTTGATTCTTTCTCCCGTACATTGTCTGCTCACAGAATACCTATGCATAAGAAGTGGGTTAGGCTTAAATGTGCTTTCCATGTGATTCATTATGCTCTCTTGCATATTTCAATTACTATTCTTACACGAGTATCATTGAAATCATCATGCGTAGCTAAAAGGCATTAAAGAAAAGCGCTTGTTGGGAGACAACCCAACACTTTTATTTTCTATCTTTGTATGTTCACATGATTAATATATTGTATTAATCATGTTTTGCATCTTTTATTTCAATAAAGTGCGAAGTAAAGCCTTTGGGATAGTGTGGATACTTGTTAGTTTGATTCTATGCAAAAACATTTTTTCCTCCAGTAAAGAATTTCTATGATTTTACTGGAGAGTCAAAACATTCTGAAATATTAACACGGTATTACTATGAAAATTCTCTGTGTTGTCCTAATTTTTCATAATTTTTAGAGTCACGTAAGTATGGTGTTCATTCAGATCTTCACAGACTTTTCTGTTTTTGACAGATTCTGTTTTGCATGCATAATTTGCTTGTTTTAGTGTTTCCATAGCTTATATTTAGTGGTATAAATTTTGGGAATGATAGAACACATTAGGTATTATGTGCTAACAATTATGACTATTGTCTTCACAGTACCTAAGTGAATGATCTATCTTTATTATACTAAGCCATCTCATGAAGTTTTGTTATGTTTTGTGTGATTGAAGTTTTCATGTTTTGGGTGAGATACCAATATGAGATGAATAAGGAGCAGAAAGGAACTAATCTTGGTGATTCCCAAGGCACCACCAAGGTAATATCCAAGGAGGACTCAAGTGTCTAAGCTTGGGGATGCCTCGGAAGGCATCCCCTCTTTCGTCCCCAACATTATCGGCATATCTTACTTGGAGCTATATTTTTATTCATCACATGATATGTGTTTTTCTTGGGGCGTCATTTCATTTTTTTTCTCTGTTAGATGCTATTTATAATCTTATTTTTCAATAAAAAGTTCCAAGAATTTCCTTTAGAATGCTTGAATTGCATGTGTTTATGTGTGTTGTGTAAAAGCAGAAACTTTTCTGTAGTATTTGAATATTCATATTTTACTAGAATGTGGAAAGTTTCTAAAAAAATTACACATTATTTTAATATGGTTTTTTTATATTTTCCTAAATTTTCAGAATTTTTAGAGATATATAAGTACACTATTTAAATTGATTGTTAGAGACTGTTCTGTTTGGACAGGTTGTTGTCATAGTTTTGTTGTCTGTTGTCTACATATCCTAAAGTTTCCATAGCCTATATTGGTCTATATGAATTGTGCAAATGATAGTAAACATTAGATGATGTTTGAAAATTATTGTTCAACTTGTCTTGGAAGTATAAGAAGTGTGCATTTATTTTTATGTGTACTAACCTATCTCATGAGTTCTTTTCAAGTTTTTGTGGATGAAGTTTTTGAGACTTAGGTGAAACCGTGACATGAGAGGATTGAATGGGATACAAAATCTCAATCTTAGGGATACCCAAGGCACCCCAAGTAAGTATTTCGAGAAGTCTCAAGCATCTAAGCTTTGGGATGCTACGCATCCCACCTCTCTTCATCGAACAAGTATTGGTTAGCTTATGTTGAGCCTAAATTTTTTTATTTTTATTTGTCCACATGATATGTTATATTATTAAAATGTATTTTTATTTATTTTTTTGTTTAAATAAAATATTCATATCTGGAAATCTTTATTGATAGAGAATCCTTACATAGCTACTTTATTGTTTGACTACTCATTGATCTTCACTTATATCTTTTGAGAGTAGTTTGAAGTTTACTCATGTTCTTCACTTATATCCTAAGAGTAAATTGCGAATGAATTTAATATCATAAATCTGAAATTATACATGTGCTTTATGCTTAGTAGTATCTTCACATCTGGTTTATAAAGTAAAATCTATTGAAGTTTGACAACTATAGTGGCCATACAAGCAATTCATGAATGATTAATATAAGAAAGAGAACTTTCACATACAAATATATTATCTAGGATATCTTTTATGATTGTGAATACCCATTAATTATTTTCAAACTTGATCAAATAGTTGAAGTTGTACAAGGAAGACAATGTAATGGTTATGTTTGGGTATATTTGCATAACACTTATATTGTTATGGATCCTCCAACATGTGGTGCTTGTTTAGAACCTTTTGCTAGCCAAAACTTTGTACCAAGTAGAAATACTACTTGTGCATTCAAACCCTTGAACCAAGTTTCTTCCATGAGAGTCCACCATACCTACCTATACATGGTATTTCACTGCCATTCCATGTAAATTTGCTTGTGCCGCCTCTAAACCTTCAAATAAACATCCAATTTTTGTGTGCTCATACCGCTCATGAAGCGACGGGGCGATCATTATCTTCCATGCTAAGCGAGTTATTCTCAAGATGAGTGTTTATTCACTTGTGATTGCACAAGAGAGGCTGGTAAAAAGGATACCCGAACTTGCATAATACAAAAATAAATAAATAAAAACTCCCCTAGAATGTTGATTTTTTGGAGGGCAACCGTGGATTCGGCCAGCGATAGAATGTGTTTGAACGGTGGAGGGGAGTAAAAATTTCAATTACGTTTGGGAACCTCAAATAATGTGATTAGCATGGAAGATATTGAAAACTCTGTTGTGACATTGACAGGAAAAGAACACCACTCAAAATTACATATTCATCTCTGTTTAAAACAATGAGCTCTGGCACCTCTGCAAATCCCTGCTTCCCTCTGCGAAGGGACAATCTATTTACTTTCATGATTACTTACTTTCATGTTGAGTCAACTTCTTATACCAACCAAATGCTATTAGTTGGCAAGCATCATGTGGCGGGGAAAGATCCAAACATATAAATCCACTCAAATATATTTAATTGTGTTTCATTGTTGTTGACAATTATCTTTATAATAAGTATGTTGGGAGGTGAAACATTAAGCCCCTATCTTTAACTGTGTTCGATGGATGTTGTTTGTTCTAAAAATATGCCTTGAGTATTAGCAATCATAAAATACTATATAATAATTGAGTATGTGGAGCTCTTACTTAGACTTGATAATGCTTTAAAATTGTTTGATGACTAAGAACATGGATTGTTAAGTTTCAAGTGAATGAATTGTTTGAACCATGACTTGTGAATGATTGCTACTCTATCATGATTATTTTTGTGAGAAAAAGTTGCTTTTTATGATGCTAGAAAATTCAATTAAATTATCAATGATCAAAACTATTCACTACACTAGCATTCACAGTTCATAAATTATTTCTTTTATCATTTATCTACTCGAGGACGAGCAGGAATTAAGCTTGTGGATGCTGATACGTCTCCAATGTATCGACAATTTATGAAGTATTCAAGCCATATTCATTGTTTACAATAATTTTAGATGGTTTTGATGCACTTTATATGATTTATTTATAACTAACCCGGACTGGCGTTGTTTTTAGTAGAATTACTCTGGTGTTGTTTTTGTGCAGAAAATGGAAGTTCTCGAAATCGCCTGAAACTTTTTTGTGATTTTTTCTGGAGGAAATAAGCAACACTGGAGCGAAGAACCACCGAAGGGGAAGACACCTGTGGGCCACAAGCCAACAAGGCTCGCCTAGGGGGCGCGACCTGATGGCTTGTCAGGCCCACGTGGCTCCGTTGCACATGATCCAACACTGAAAATCCTTTAAATACCAAAAACACCATAAATAAAGAGAGACTCCTCGTTCCACCGGCGCAACTCTCTGTATCAATGAAAAACGAATCTGGAGGCATTCCGGTACCCTTCCGGAGAGGAAAATCATCATCCGGGGGCAATCTTCATCATCCCAGCGGAGGCCATGACAAGGAGGGAGTAGTCCACCCTCGGGGCTGACGGTTTGTACCAATAGCTATGTGTTCAATTTCTCTGTCTCGTGTTCTTGAGATGACACGATCTTGATGTGTCATGGGCTTTGTTAATATAATTGGATCATATGGTGTTCTTCCCTCTCTATCTTGTTGTGATGAATTGAATATTTCCCTATAGATCTCGTTATGTTGGATTGAATATTACGGTTTGAGAACACTTGATGTACGTCTTGCATGGGATGCCTGTAGTGACATTGATTCACTTGATACATGTTGAAGCATCAACTTGCGGATTCCAATGACCTAGGGGATCTATGCATATGGGGTTGATTGCATGTTTTCATACCACATTCTCCGATAGAAATCTTGGGGTGCTCCTTGAAGTTCTTTATGTTGGATTGAATATAATAGATCTGAAATTGTTTGATGCATGTAGCATAATTTACCCACGTATACTTGAGGTGACATTGGAGTATGTAGGTGAAATTAGTGTGGATTGATATGTATCATTGGTGTTATTTTACTACGAACTCTAGGGCTCTTTGTGACACTTATAGGAATAGCTCAAAAGATTGATCGGAAAGAATAACTTTAAGGTGGTTCTACTACCTACACCAATTTCATCTATTTGGTCTCTGCTAGATGGGAACTTTGGAGTGATTCTTTCTTGCATATTGAGGGGTGATCATATGATTCAACTATGTTAGCATTGTTGGGAGATTACACTGGTGAATTATGAACGCTAGGCCTTATTTTCAAGCATTTATACAATATTTTGCTCACTGTTTTACACTTGCTACCTTGCTTCTTTATATTTTCATATTAAAAAAACCTATTTCTATCATCCATATTGCACTTGTATCACCATCTCTTCGCCAAACTAGTGCACCTATACAATTGTCCATTGTATTGGGTGTGTTGGGGACACAAGAGATTTCTTGTATTTGATTGCAGGGTTGTTTGAGAGAGACCATATTCATCCCACACCTCCCATGGACTGATAAACCTTAGGTCATCCACTTGAGGGAGAAGTGCTACTATCCTACAAAATTCTGCGCTTGGAGGCACAACATAGTCTACAAGAATAAAGTTACGTAGTAGACATCACCTCCAGAGGTGGATCCAAATAACAAAGTTATAGAGCGAAAAGTCAAAGCATGGGCTCCTAAGAAGATGGCCACACAATTCTACAACTAGAAGAAAAGATTGCACCAAGAGTATATCCTGGAAAACAAGACTCCAACATTCATCGGAGCATATGAGAAGATAATAGATCAAAGGGCCGAATTTGTGAAGTACAAGACATCGTATGAAGCAAAGAAAAGGTCATAAATAAATAAGAACAATGCTGCAACGAAGGAATATCACCATGTTATGGGGTCAGGTGGCTACAAAGTTGCCAGCCCTTAGTGGGAGAAAGTTGGGAACGACCTGATCGTTAAGGGGATCGATCCACAGACATTGTACTGGGCCGAACGGTCAAAGACTTGGTTCTTCAGGCATGGGAAAAAGTTGAGCCCAGAAACAGGGAAGTGTATTTTTACAAAAGCACAACTTGCAACATCCCTTGAAGCCCTTAAAGTTGCAATAAAGGACGTGTAGGACGAAAAGTTCATTCCCGCAAGAGAGAACGACGAGATGACACGCGCCCTTGGAAATGCTGAACACAGTGGACGAACACGAGGCACATCAGGCTCCGTTCCAAGGAAGATTGGGTTTCCTGAATGCATGGACACTTATAGAAGCGAGCAAGAAAAATGAAACAGCATGCAGACTTGCTGCATCAGATAGAAGAAAAATTAGTGTGGCAGTAGAAGCGACTAGACGCATTTACCAGCCAGCAAGCTACCGGCCCATCTTAGCGGCATGAAGATCCTTCATTCGATACTGCAGGCCCACGATCTCAGCAGAAAAGAAGCATGGCTTCCACGGAGCTCGTTTGGACTATAAATGATATCACGTCTCCTCGCTACCCCATGGATGATATCACGCAGAGGGGAAATTTTGAGTTGCATGTGAAATGCATGAACATATCTGTGAAGGTCGCGGTCGGATTTGCGTTACCTCCTGTAGGAACGATGTCGCTTGAACTACGTCGGTATTTCCCCAAAGAGGAAGGGATGATGCAGCACAGTGGCGGTAGGTAATTCCCTCAGATATGAAACCAAGGTTATCGAACCAGTAGGAGAACCAGGCAACACAACGTAAACAGCCCCTGCACACAAATAACAAATACCCGAAACCAGACATGTTAAAGGGGTTGTCAATCCCTTTCGGGTAACAACGCCAGAAAGGCACATGGACGGGAGAAAGTTGTAAATGTTGATAGATCAAATGCCAAATAAAATAAAGTGCAGCAAGGTATTTTTGGGTTTTTGGAAATATAGATCTGAAAATAAATGCAAGAGAAAGTAGATCTCAAAGGCAAATAATATGAGAAAGAGACCCGGGGGCCGTAGGTTTAACTAGTGGCTTCTCTCGAGAAAAATAGCAAACGGTGGGTGAACAAATTACTGTTGGGCAATTGATAGAACTTCAAATACTCATGACAATATCCAAGCAATGATAATTACATAGGAATCACATCCAAGATTAGTAGACTGACTCCTGCCTGCATCTACTACTATTACTCCACACATCGACCGCTATCGAGCATGCATCTAGTGTATTAAGTTCATGGAGAAATGGAGTAATGCAATAAGAACGATGATATGATGTAGACAAGATCTATATATGTAGAGATAGACCCCATCATTTTATCCTTAGTAGCAACGATACATATGTGTCGTTTGCCTTTCTGTCACTGGGATCAAGCACCGTAAGATCGAACCCACTATAAAGCACATCTTCCCATTGCAAGATAAATAGATCAAGTTGGCCAAAAAAACCCAAATATCGGAGAAGAAATACAAGGCTATAAGCAATCATGCATATAAGAGATCAAAGAAACTCAAATAACTTTCATGGATATAAAAATATAGATCTGGTCATAAACTCAAAGTTCATCGATCCCAACAAACACACCGCAAAAGAGTTACATCATATGGATCTCCAAGAGACCATTGTATTGAGAATTCAGCGAGAGAGAGAAAGCCATCTAGCTACTAACTACGAACCCGAAGGTCTACATAGAACTACTCACGCATCATCGGAGAGGCACCAATGGAGGTGGTGAACCCCATCCGAGATGGTGTCTAGATTGGATCTGGTGGTTCTGGACTCTGCGACAGTTGGATGAATATTTTGTCTGTCGCCCTAGGGTTTCTGGAATATTGGGGTATTTATAGAGCGAAGAGGCGGTCCGGGGGGCACCCGAGGTGGGCACAACCCACCAGGGCACGCCTAGGCCTCCTGGCGCGCCCTGGTGAGTTGTGCCCCCCTCGGGGCACCCCCCCCCCCCCAGGCACAACCAAGGCCCGTTGTGTTCCTTCTGGCCCATAAAAAATCATCGTGAAGTTTCGTGGCATTTGGACATCGTCTGGTATTGATTTTCTTCGATGTAAAAAACATGGGAAAAACCACAACTGGCACTTGGCACTATGTCAATAGGTTAGTACCAAAAAATGATATAAAATGACTGTAAAATGATTATAAAACATCCAAGATTGATAATATAATAGCATGGAACAGTCAAAAATTATAGATACGTTGGAGACGTATCAGCATCCCCAAGCTTAACTCCTACTCGTCCTCGAGTAGGTAAGTGATAAAAACAGAATTTTTGATGTGGAATGCTGCCTAACATGTCATATCATATTATTTTTCTTATAGCATGGACATTTGGACTTTTAGTTGTTCAAAGCAATAGTCTAGTTTTGACATAATAATTTAGATACTCAAGCATATCAACAAGCAACCATGTCTTTCAAAATATCAACGCTAAAATAAGTTATCCCTAGCACATCATGCTCAAACATTGATCCATTCATGAAACACACTCGAATATTAGCTACACCCAATACTTAAGTACGATCATATTGCCTCCTAGTTGGTGCTTTGGTAAGAGAAGATGGAGACTCAAATTCAAAAATAAAAATTGCATAAAGTAAAAGAAAGGCCCTTCGCAGAGGGATGTAGCGATTTGTAGAGGTGCTAGAGCTCAAAGCAAAAAACTTAGAGATAAAATTATTTTGGGAGGTGTATCCATCCCACCAATGAAAACGACTTAGAGTTCCCAACACTTTCCATGCTAGATATATCATAGGCGGTTCCCAAACAGAAAATAAAGTGTATTCCTTTTTCCACCATACTTTCACTTTCCAAGGAATTTATTATTTGACAACATAAATTAAATTCACTTTTGCATTTCGGGACTGGGCATCCCTAATACCTTTGCCTTACTCTCATGCAATGACAAGTGAATAAACAGTCATCGTGAGAATAACACATCTAGCATGGAAAATATTAGCCACCCCTCACCGCTCCACGAGCGAAACAAACACAAAAAAGAGAAGTTTATTTTGAAAATTAGATATGGCACATACAAATTTGCTTAGAAAGGCACAAAAATATCGCATATAGGTAGGTATAGTGGACTCATGTGGCAAAAACTGGGTTTAAGGATTTGGATGCAGAAGTAGAGCTCATACTTGGTGCAAAATGAAGGCTAGCAAAAGATTGAGAAGCGACCAACCAAGAAACGGATAATCTCATAAGCAAGCATTAAGCATAAATAACATCGAATAATGCACCACAAGTAGGATATAATTTCATTGCATGACTATTGACTTTCGTACTTGCATAGGGAATCATAAACCTTAACACCAATATTCTTACTAAAGCATAATTACTCATCAACATAACTCACATATCACATCATCATATCTCAAAACTATTACTAAGAATCAAGTTTATTTTGTCCAATGATCTTCATGAAAGTTTTTATTATATCCTTCTTGGATATCTATCACTTTGGGACTAATTTTCATGTGTTTCTTTTCATAAGCTTAAACAAATATAAGTGAATATCAAGAGCATATTTTTTCTTATTTCTCTTAAAATAATTTAAGTGAAGAAAGAGAGAATTTTCTGAAAATTTTACTAACTCTCAAATAAATCTAAGTGAAGTAAGAGAGCATTTCTTCAAAAATACTAAGCACACCGTGCTCAAAAAGATATAAGTGAAGCACTAGAGCAAGTCCATTGCTCATAAAAAATTTAAGTGAAGCATAGAGAGAAGTTCTAACAGGTCATGACATAATTTTGGCTCTCTCAAATAGGTGTCTCCAGCAAGGGATCAAGACTTAAAACACAAAATAAAACAAGCAAACACTCATATCATACAAGACGCTCCAAGCAAAACACATATCATGTGACGAATAAAAATATAGTTTCGAGTAAAATACCGATGATCGTTGGAAGAAAGCGGGGATGCCACTCGGGGGCATCCCCAAGATTAGTTGGTTGCTCATTTTTGGATAATAGCTTGGGATGCCGGGGAATCCCCAAGCTTAGGCTCTTCCATCCTTCCTTCATTGATCGTAAGATAACCCAAAACTTGAAAACTTCAATCACACAAAACTCAACAAAACCTTCATGAGATCCGTTAGTATAAGAAAAATAAATCACTACTATAAGTACTGTATTAAACCAATTCATATTTTGTTCTTGCATTCTACCTATTGTTTTCCAACTTTTCTATGGCAAAAACTCATCAAAGAAAACAATAGAGCCATCAAAATAAGCACACAACACAAAGAAAACAGAATCTGTCAAAACAGAACAGTCTATAGTAATCTGATTTGTTCGAATAATTCTGTAACTCAAAAAATTCTACTAAATTAGGACGTCCTAGTTAATTTGTTCATAAATATTATGTAAAAATTCAGATCAAAATCATGTTTCTGTGATTTACTAAAATTGTTTTCGTGAGCGCATAAGTTTCTGTTTTTTTCAGCAAGATCAAACAACTATCACCCAAGAAGATCCTAAAGGCTTTGCTTGGCACAAACACTAATTAAAACACACAAAACACAATCATAACAGAGGAATAATTGTGCAAACACTCAAGACCAGAAATAAAAAGACAAAAATAAAATTTATTCATTGGGTTGCCTCCCAACAAGCTCTTTCTTTTATAGCCATTAAGATAGGCTTTGAGATTTCAATGGTGCTCACATGAAAGATAAGAATTGAAACACAAACAGAGCATCATGAAACATATGGCAAACACATTTAAGTCGAACATACTTCCTATGCATAGGAATTTTATAAGCAAACAAATTATCAAGACAAGAAACTTCTAACATATGCAAAGAAGAGGAATAAAACATTGACGATCTCAACATAACGACAGGTAATTTAGTAACATGAAAATTTCTACAACCATATTTTCCTCTCTCATAGTAATTACATGTAGGATCATAATCAAATTCAATAATATAACTATCACATAAAATATTCTCTTCATGATCCACATGCATGCAAAGTTGACACTCTTCCAAAATAATGGGATCATCAAATAAAGTCATGACCTCTCCAAGCCCACCTTTATCAAAAATTTCATAAGATTGATCATGCTCCAAAGTAGTGGGATCATTATTACCTAGAGTTGACACTCTTCCAACCCCACTTTCAATATTATCGCAAACATATTCATCATGAGTCTTAAATAAATTTTCAAGGTCATAAGAAGAATCACCCCAATCATGATCATTGCAATAAGTAGTGGACATATCGAAATTAGCATCCCCAAGCTTGGGGTTTTGCATATTATTAACACAATTGACATTAATAGAATTTATAATAACATCATTGCGATCATGCTTTTCATTCAAGGAGCTATCATGAATCACTTTATAAATTCCTTCTTTTAACACTTCATCACAATTTTTAGATTCATGAATCTCAAGCAAAACTTCATAAAGATAATCTTGCACACTCAACTTACTAGCGATTGGTTCATCATAATTTGGTCTTGTATATGTTGAAGATCCTCCCTCGCAACGGCACCAGAAATTCCTTTTAATGTCGCTTGAAGCTATGTCGGTATTTCCCCAAAGAGGAAGGGATGATGCAGCACAGCGGCGGTAGGTATTTCCCTCAGATATGAAACCAAGGTTATCGAACCAGTAGGAGAACCAAGAAAGACAATGTAAACAGCCCTACACAAAAATAACAAATACCCGCAACCAGACGTGTTAAAGGGGTTGTCAATCCCTTTCGGGTAACGGCGCCAGAAAGGCACGTGGACGGGAGAAAGTTGTAAATGTTGATAGATAGAACGCCAAATAAAATAAAGTGTGGCAAGGTATTTTTGGGTTTTTGGAAATATAGATCTGAAAATAAATGCAAGAGAAAGTAGATCGCAAAGGCAAATAATATGAGAAAGAGACCCGGGGGCCGTAGGTTTCACTAGTGGCTTCTCTCGAGAAAAATAGCAAATGGTGGGTGAACAAATTACTGTTGGGAAATTGATAGAACTTCAAATACTCATGAAGATATCCAGGCAATGATCATTACATAGGCATCACGTCCAAGATTAGTAGACCGACTCCTGCCTGCATCTACTACTATTACTCCACACATCGACCGCTATCCAGCATGCATCTAGTGTATTAAGTTTATGGAGAAACGGAGTAATGCAATAAGAACGATGATATGATGTAGACAAGATCTATATATGTAGAGATAGACCCCATCATTTTATCCTTAGTAGCAACGATACATATGTGTCGTTTGCCTTTCTGTCACTGGGATCAAGCACCGTAAGATCGAACCCACTACAAAGCACATCTTCCCAGTGCAAGATAAATAGATCAAGTTGGCCAAACAAAACCCGAATATCAGAGAAGAAATACAAGGCTATAAGCAATCATGCATATAAGAGATCAAAGAAACTCAAATAACTTTCATGGATATAAAAAGATAGATCTGATCATAAACTCAAAGTTCATCAATCCCAACAAACACACCGCAAAAGAGTTACATCATATGGATCTCCAAGAGACCATTGTATTGAGAATTCAGCGAGAGAGAGAAAGCCATCTAGCTACTATCTATGAACCCGAAGGTCTACATAGAACTACTCACGCATCATCGGAGAGGCACCAATGGAGGTGGTGAACCCCATCCGAGATGGTGTCTAGATTGGATCTGGTGGTTCTGGACTCTACGGCAGTTGGATGAATATTCCGTCTGTCGCCCTAGGGTTTCTGGAATATTGGGGTATTTATAGAGCGAAGAGGCGGTCCGGGGGGCACCCGAGGTGGGCACAACCCACTAGGGCACGCCTGGGCCTCCTGGCGCGCCCTGGTGAGTTGTGCCCCCCTCGGGGCACCCCCCAGGCGCAGCCAGGGCCCGTTGTTTTCCTTCTGGCCCATAAAATCATCATGAAGTTTCGTGGCATTTGGACTTCGTCTGGTATTGATTTTCTATGATGCAAAAAACATGGAAAAAACAGCAACTGGCACTTGGCACTATGTCAATAGGTTAGTACAAAAAAATGATATAAAATGACTATGAAATGATTATAAAACATCCAAGATTGATAATATAATAGCATGGAACAATCAAAAATTATAGATACGTTGGAGACGTATCAAGGAACTTACCATTGCTCTTGGATTCCAGATAACTATGTTGTTTTCGGGGTGTATGAAGTTATCAAGGGCTTTGAGCAGCTGGAGCTTGACTTCCCTACACGTCAAGGGAAGACTGAACTGAGAGAGGCAAGAAAAACCACCATTCTATGGAAAAAAGAACACATCGTGCTTCTAAATTGGACGCCAAGACCATCTCCGCCGTGTCAGCAGACTTTGCCGCCTTTGTAGCCTCAGCCATCTCCGTCGCCTTAGCCGTCTCCATCGCCCCAGCCGTCTCTGCTACGTCAGCGGACTCCGCCGCCTCAGTCTCGGGTGGATAATAAGCGTAAGAGAACTACCGTCCCACGGCTAGTACTACAACAATCGGCAAAGAAATCCTTAGCAGGTAGAAGTAAGAGCGTCAAGGAGGCTCCTGCCAAGTTACCATACGATCTGACTGATGAGGAAATCAAGAAGGTCATGGATGCCGATGTGAAATGCCAGCTTGTACCGACATGGCCCAAGCCAAAGTAGAAATTATATCCGACAAAAGCGAAGCAGTTGCTGGAAAATCTTACGCGACCACCGCCTTCGCTGCCATCAAACTATGACCGCTCTATTATGAAGTCACATAAAGAACATGTGCAACAGTTGGGAAGTAGCAGTGCAAGGGGGGAAACAATTTCCCAGCTCTGAGAACATAAAAAACAATCGTGCCCCCCCCCCCCGCTCAACGTGGCGACTAATTATGATGCGGAGGTAATGGCCCGTGATCTTGGTTTCACTTTAGTTGAATACTTAGGCCAGGTAGTAGAGTTCCCCATGGCTGAGTTAGCATACAAATACCAGCACGGGAAGCCTCTCGTCAGAATTGAGAAGTTTCCGCTTCTTCCAACACAAATGCAAAGATTGCAGATGAGTGCTACATGGAAGCATCAAAGGAGGGGAGCAACTGGCTCCTGGTGGGAATTAAAGATGAGCATTACTTCCATGGAGACGGTGAGTTAATGATTGAATTTGATGAATTATTTTAGTTATACAATCAAGACGCCATCTAAATATCTATTGTCAGTTGCTATTGTATGTAAGTATTATTTCTGTAATTAAGTCTCTAGTTCACCTTGTTCATTGCATGTATAATTATCCTCACTATATTATATATATATGTAGAATGAAGATTCTCGAATGCAAAAGAGGACAAATCTATGACATCAAGTTCATTGACCCAGATTACATACATGCATATACGGTAAAAAACAACACCAAGGAAACAGAGGATAACTTGCTAAGTGTGTTATTGACACAACAAACCAAAAGGAAAATACTATTTCCTTACAACTTCAGGTGAATGTTACTGTCTTGTATACATTCTGTTTCGCTTACTCGATGTAAAGTGTAATTGATGAGTTATGCGTGCGCATGTTACACTTTATTCTGCTAGTCATTCATGTTGACTCGGGACTAGTACTTGTCATGCAATCTAAACGTAAAGACCCTGAGATATGGGTGGACCTAAGTGAAATGGTCCAAACGTAATTTCAATCATTATCGCACTATATCGACAACTTTCGTTCATTTCTTAATATAAAGTAACTAATAACTCCTTTGTTCATTTTCTTTGCAGGGCAGGTTTGGAAACGGTTCACCAAGAAGGCTAGAGATGAATGGAAAGAGAAGCTATAAATTCGACAACTCAATGTAAGTAGTACTATCTAGTTAGGTCCGTACATATCTTTGATTCTAGTTTTAATATCATTATCATGCTTGATTATTATTTTGATTTAACTCTATTCTCATAAAGTGTGTGAGGCAGGAAGACGGGAATAACTTATGTGGATACTACATTTGCGAGTTCATTTACCAGGCGACCTATGAGAATGGCAGAATTTTAGGACAACTTCGAGTACGTAAACAAAATTCACAATTTTATTTTATTACCCTCAATTGTGTCAAGTTTCATTCATATATATTGACCCCCTTCTTCAAATTAGGTCAAACGGATGCAGGACACTCTCCTACCAACAGATCGTGTACTAGCAATTCAACAGAAATTTATGGAATTCTTACTTAAAAAAGTCATATCTAAAATCGAAGAATATCATCTGAAATTAACAAGGCATTGGCAATTAAATAATAGGAATCGTAAGAGGAGTGCGGGCTTTTGGTGCTCGGCCTACAGGTAGGCCTGCATCTGAGCCGTGCAATGGGTTTTGGTATCTGAAATGTGCCAGGCTTTTGACAGACTGTTGTCGGCCTAGCATCCAATATACGGTCCAGAATACATTAGCCTAGCGTACAAGTTTGGCCCATATCCAAGCTCGTGTGCATCCCCCCTATCCTTATCCAATAATCCTTGACCTCGTGGAATTACCCCAGCCATGGAACAACTCTTCTCCGCTCCCCTGTCTCTCCCAAGGCCGACGGCGGCGCCGTCTCTCTCCGGCATGATTTTGGGGGTCGATCGCCACAGGTGTGTATATTATTTCCCTCCTTCATCCTGATGTCCTGACATGCTTAATCCCCCGACATACTTTGTGGATTTGGATTTGGTTGACCATGCCGCCTGCTTCTTCTTTTAGATCGAGTCTAGCTGCTTCACCACACCGGAGTCTATGGAAGGCCCTCAACCTGGAGAGTGCAGGTGACGCATTTTCCACTGATTCTCATCTAGAGCCTGTTCTTATTGTTTTGTTTTTCCTCGGACGCAGGCTGCTAGTTCTGGACATTGACCATCTAGCCGTGATGAGGCCCGTCGAGTAGCAGGCTTCTCTTAGCATCGCCAATGGGGAAATCTGGCATGCCCGGAAACTAGGCGGCGCCACGCAAAGTGTTAGTTTCTCCCTGAATTTGACGGGATTTAGCTACCAGCGGCTGGACTGGAGGTATTGTTCACTTTTAACTCCTCGTTCGGTGCATGAGAACGAAAACTTCCCATGTATACAAGGACTGGAGCAGATTGTTTGATCTATAACAAATGTAAATTTCAGCGCTTACTTAACTGTAGTTGTTTTCGCATTTTCAGAGCAGTTAATTGAGGTCTGGTGTTCTATTCGTTTCACTAAAACAGGGTTCATGGTGTTTCCTTTTGATGAATATAGTTAGCCGATAACTAAGTCCTAATTGCAACCTCAGAACGAAAATATTTTGTGTGACCTCTTTTACGTCAAGGATATGTCAACTATGTTTATTGTGCACTCGTTTCCAATGTTGGAGTGTTCAAATTTTTTATATATATCTTGGTATAGCTTTTTTAATAAATTTTGTACTATCTATGTTTTTGCTGCTTGGCTACCTTGAGCAAACTGTTCATTTTTTCAGGGTTGGGATGGGGGCTCCGGCAGTGAAGCGTGAGGTTGATCCAAACAGAAAGAGTACTTTGGAAATATCAATTAGGTTATCTATAAACAAGCAGGAAGTTTGCTCATGACTAATGGTGTTTGGTGTTTTTATGGCTAAGAAAGGTGTTTTTTCTATTGTTAGAAAATGCAAATGATTTTGTTCTATCGATACATAAAAGAGATATGGAGGGAATTTGTCGAACCCGTGTGTGATAATTCGAATCCTAATTAAGTTTAGACGTGCACCTGATTGTTGGGCAAACGGCATGCAGGACGATCAAAAAAATTGTGTGTTAATGTCGATGCATTAAATGTACAAATCATTTACATTAACGTGATAACAGTTTTTACAGCTACTATCTTGCAGGTTCGGGTCTGTTTAACCACTAGGTTATGCAACATTCAGAAAAAACTCAATTACGCTGTTAAGACTGTCAGGTTGACAGTGATTAGACAAATTTCAGTGCTCCTGGCTCGAGTTCATCCATGTCGTGGAATGAGAATGGACCTGACTTTTTCATTGTTGTTATGCGCAACTTGGCATTTGCCCATAATATTGTTAATAAATTTTACAGCCACAAAAACGACATCATCATGGTGAGCAGCTGTTTAGGCGGCCTAATGATTTGGTTATTTATTACTAAAATCTGTGTCCAGTATGTTTAGTGTGAAGAAGATGTGGAGTCGAATGGACCGAGAACAACTATTCAAATGCCTAGATTTTGTACCTCTGTGCTAGCTGGCTTGCCCTCAGTACACGCAAAGGTGCAGCGATACGAGGGAGCAGGAAGCAGAAATACCGGGAG
Source organism: Hordeum marinum (assembly GCA_022496015.1). Classification (NCBI taxonomy): domain Eukaryota; kingdom Viridiplantae; phylum Streptophyta; class Magnoliopsida; order Poales; family Poaceae; genus Hordeum; species Hordeum marinum. Next base: position 477,133,621 of record CM039678.1, read on the forward strand.
GGCACACATCCCTAGCGCATGTGAATGGCCAGGATACCAGCCTACCTGATGCTCGGCCTCCATTCGCATTTTCCGTCATAAGAGATGTTATATTGTAGATATGCATGAACATGTACTATATTAGTAGCGTTGAATATATATATATATATATGAAAACTTATTGTTCGACCAAACATGAAGAAAGATGCCACTTCTCCGTATTATGATGATGTTTTGTAATGGTTTCAATTCATTGCTATATGTAGTAGCTTCGAGTTGAATAGAAAACATAAAATGAAAATGAAAATCCAAATGAAAAAGAATTGAATGGTAAACACAAAATGAAGCACGGCCCCTCCAAAACCCTAAACCCCCCTCTCAAAGAAAAAACTAAACCCCGGGGCTTGGCAAAGCATGACGTGTGGCATCCTTTAGTCCCGGTTCATGTTATCAACCTGGCTCAGTCCCGGTTCGTAACACAAACGGGACTAAAAGGGGGGGCTTTAGTCCCGATTGCGCAACAAGGACTAAAGGTCCTTACGAACCGGGACTAATGGTCTGTTTTCTACTAGTGTAAACATTATATTTTTACCTACGGTACCATATGCATATTATATATCAAAATGGGGTAAAAATAATTCTACTAATCCATTTCTGGCGTTAATTTTGTCATTTGAGCAAGTTTTGATGCATGTCGTTTTAACAGGAGATTGCATTTGGTGAATTTCATATCATTTTAATCACGCCGCATATGGATGAACTTTGTATATGAAATTTGGCCTTTGATATGTCTACTACAAGCATGTAATTTTGCATGGCGCAACAAACATGCTTTTCCTAAAAATTAAAAAGAACCGTCGTGGGCAAAATAACATGGATAACAAGGTTCTTATCAAAGACTACGTTGTATCGAAATGCTTGGTCACCACTTTCGATAAATCTATGGTGTACTTTGGCATCATAATCAAGATAACTCACAGGCGACTCCTGATCATTGTCCCTAATAGGTAATGCAAGGTAAGCAGCTACACGGGTGGCGCAAATCCCCCCATAAAGATCCCCATCGAAAGAATTCTTGTTTATACAGTGTGCAATTATAGTCCCAAAATTAAATTTTCTATCTCTCGGTATAGCACTTTTAAAAATATTCAAGCCATGAGCGCTAGTGATACTGAGTTCATGTTTACCGATTATACATCTTCATATGAACGGAGCAAAATAATGAATAGCATGAAAATGAATGCTCCCAACTCTAGCTTGTGTTACACCTCTAGTTTCCCCACGGGTAATGCTCAAGAGAATCATTGCAGTCAGATTTATGCGGTTCAAGACAAGTTCCCCAGTTGGGAATTTTGCATGCAGCGCAGAAATCCGTAATCATCACGTGGAAAGAGTTGTTGTACATATTGAAAACAATACCATGTGAAGTGCGGTGAGATACATACTTGAATTTTCGTACAAAGGAATTAGTAAGATTATGGTATTGCGGGCACTTATGTGATTTATGTACATACTATCGAATTTTTCCTTGATGCCAACACTAATCATGAAGGTTTAGGATGGCCATTTGGAAGCTTTCACAACAGCCTCCCTTGGGAGTTCGAGGTCATGTTGTAACGCCCAAGATGCGCTCCTATCCTTATTTAGGCACGGGGGCCTCGACAGGGATAGAGGCGCATCTCGTTGTTTCGCAAGTGTAGTAAACATTGCATGCATGTATGAATAGATGAGTATATGAGTTGGCTTACACTCTCCACAAGCTAAATTACAAGTCCACACAATTATTCAAGCATCATACAGAAGACAGGGTCCGTCTACGGACGAAATCAAACCAAGAAAAGAAGCAATGTAAAGCCGCCTTGCTATCCCAAGGATCATGACCATGGCCTCTCTACTCATCGGCTTACGTGACATACATCCGGCAAAGTTCTTCATCATACTCCCACTGGAGCTGAATCACATCTTCTGGCACATACACATCAACACCTGCACATGTATTGTTGTAATCTGTGAGCCATAGGGACTCGGCAATCATGTAACTCGGCTATCGAAACTATGTAAGCTTTTGGGTTTGGAAGGGGTAAGTGTTGAGGTTGCAGCAAGCACTAAGCATGTATTTGGTGGCTATCTTAAGAGAACATGAATGTAAATATGGTGGTCTATGGAAGACGATCGAGAACTACCACGATCACTAAGTGATCCTGAACACCTACTTACAACAAACATAACCCCACCGTATTCTCTCTCGGTTCATGTTCACGAGCAGAGACCATCACGGTTACGCACACAGTTGGTGTATTTATTAGAGTTTACTTCAAGTTGGCTATAACCGGGTGTTAAACAAAATATCCAAGTTGCCACATAACCGCGGACACGGCTTTCTGAAAGATTTAACCCTGCAGGGATGCTCCAACTAATCCATCACAAATTAACCACACGTCACGGGGATAACCTCGATTACGGATCTCGTGATCATCCTAGGCAATTCCAAAGGAAATCCGACACCTCGAGATAGGCCGAAGAAGATCGGAGTTCCTCACGCAAGACATTCGAGAAAGGTAAAATAAGTCCGGCAAGACCTCCCGGCAGGCCAGATCCCAATAGGAGTTGTGCGTATCTCTGTCTCAGGGCACTACCAGATGAGCTAGACGTCGGCTTAGCTGAAACCCCGGGTGTCCAGGGGGCGCCGGAGATCGCTCGGTTTGGACCAACACTCATGAGGAGCACTGGCCCGGGTTGTTGATTAATTATCCACGGGGTAGCTAAGCCCTATGCATTTTTTATTAAGTTGTTAAGCAAATAGTACCAATGTTGGGTCTTTCCAGAAAAGCTTTAATCTGAAACGAATAATCAAGGGGGTCCTCATAACAACCCCGAGCATGTTAGGAGCGCAAAATATGGAACATAACTATTGGAAATATGCCCTAGAGGCATAATAAAATGGTTATTATTGTATTTCCTTGTTCATGATAATTGTCTATTGTTCATGCTATAACTGTGTTAACCGGAAACCGTAATGCATATGTGAATACATAGACCACAACATGTCCCTAGTGAGCCTCTAGTTGGCTAGCTCGTTGATCAATAGATGGTCACGGTTTCATGACCATGGACATTGGATGTCATTGATAACGGGATCACATCATTAGGAGAATGATGTGATGGACAAGACCCACTCCTTAGCATAGCACAAGATCGTGTAGTTCGTCTGCTAAAGCTTTTCTAATGTCAAGTATCATTTCCTTATACCATGAGATTGTGCAACTCTCGGATACCGTAGGAATGCTTTGGGTGTGCCAAACGTGACAACGTAACTGGGTGGCTATAAAGGTGCACTACGGGTATCTCCCAAAGTGTCTGTTGGGTGGGCACAAATCGAGACTGGGATTTGTCACTCTGTGTGACGGAGATGTATCTCTGGGCCCACTCGGTAAGACATCATCATAATGAGCTCAATGTGACTAAGGAGTTAGCCACGGGATGATGTGTTATGGAACGAGTAAAGAGACTTGCTGGTAACGAGATTGAACAAGGTATAGGGATACCAACGATCGAATCTCGGGCAAGTATCATACCGGTAGACAAAGGGAATTGTATACGGGATTGATTGAATCCCCGACATCGTGGTTCATCCAATCAGATCATCGTGGAGCATGTGGGAGCCAACATGGGTATCTAGATCCCGCTGTTGGTTATTGACCGGAGAGGTGTCTCGGTCATGTCTACGTGTCTCCCGAACCCGTAGGGTCTACACACTTAAGGTTTGATGACGCTAGGGTTATAGGGAAATAGTGTATGTGGTTACCGAAGGTAGTTCGGAGTCCCTGATGAGATCCCGGAAGTCACGAGGAGTTCTGGAATGGTCCGAAGGTAAAGAATGGTATATAGGAAGTGAGGATTTGGCCACCGGAAGTGTTTCAGGAATTACCGGTAACGTACCGGGACCACCGGAAGGGTTTCGGGGGTCCACCAAGTGGTGCCACCAGCCCCAAAGGGCTGCGTGGGCCGAGAGTGGAAGGGACCAGCCCCAAAGTGGGATGGTGCACCCTCCACCCTGGCCCAAAGCGCAATAAGGTGGGAGGGAGGGGAAACCCTAGACCCAGATGGGCATAAGGCCCACTAGGGTTGCGCCCTCCCCCTCTCCCTCTCTCTAGCCGCCGGCCAGATGGCATCTAGGGCCGGCCGCAGCTCCTAGGGTGGGAACCCTAGGGCTGCGCCCTCCCTCCTCCTCCTCCTATATATAGTGGAGGGTTTTAGGGCTGCGAGACACATGAGTTCTCTCTCTCTCGGCGCAGCCCTACCCCTCCTCTTCCTCGTTCTCCGTGGTGCTTGGCGAAGCCCTGCCGGAGACCACACAGCTCCACCGTCACCACGCCGTCGTTCTGCCGGAGCTCTCCCTCAACCTCTCCTTCCTCCTTGCTAGATCAAGGCGTAGGAGACATCACCAGGCTGCACCTGTGTTGAACGTAGAGGTGCCGTTGTTCGGCGCTAAGATCGGAATCCACCGCGATCTGAATTGCTATGAGTACGACTCCACCAACCGCGTTCTTGTAATGCTTCCACTTAGCGACCTTCAAAGGTATGAAGATGCACTCCCCCTTTGCTCGTTGCTGGTTTCTCCATAGATAGATCTTGGTAATCGTAGGAATTTTTTTGATTTACTACTACGTTCCCCAACAGTGATATCAGAGCTAGGTCTATGCATAGAATCTATGCATGAGTAGAACACAAGTTGTTGTGGACTTCGATCTTGTTAATTTGCTTGTTGTTACTATTCTTATCTTGATTCGATGGTATTGTGGGATGAAGCAGCCTGGACCAACTTTACATGTATGCTTACGTGAGACCGGTTCCATCGCGTGACATGCACTTGTTGCATAAGGTGGCTAGCGGGTGTCTATATCTCCCACCTTAGTCGGATCGGATTTGATGAAAAGGGTCCTTATGAAGGGTAAATAGCAATTGGCATATCACGTTGTTGTTTTTGGCATAGGTAAGAAACGTTCTTGCTAGAAACCTATAGCATCCACGTAAAAACTTCCAACAACAAATTAGAGGACGTCTAACCTGTTTTTGCAGCATATGCCTTGTGATGTGATATGGATAAAGGATGTGATGTGATGCATTGTGATGTATGAGATTGATCATGTTCTTGTAATAGGCTTCACGACTTGCATGTCGATGAGTATTAGCAGCCACGTAAAAACTTGCAACAACAAATTAGAGGACGTCTAACTTGTTTTTGCAGCATATGCCTTGTGATGTGATATGGCCAAAGGATGTGATGTGATGCATTGTGATGTATGAGATTGGTCATGTTCTTGTAATAGGCTTCACGACTTGCATGTCGATGAGTATGACAATCGGCACGAGCCATAGGAGTTGTCTTAATTTATTGTATGACATACGTGTCAATCATAAACTGTTGGGGAACGTTGCATGGGAAACAAAAAAATTCCTACGCACACGCAAGATCTATCCATGGTGATGAGCATCTACGAGAGGGGGAGTGGATCTACATACCCTTGTAGATCGCTAAGCGGGAAGCGTTAAGAAACGCGGTTGGTGTAGTCGAACGTCTTCACGATCCAAATCGCCGAGCATCCCGCGATCTCATCATGATCCGTCCCGCGACCTAATCATGATTCATCCCGTGAACTCATCACGATCCATCCCTCGATCTCATCACGATCCGTCTCGCGATCTTGATCACGGTCCTTCCGATCTAGCACCGAACTGACGACACCTCCGCGTTCAGCACAAGTACAGCTCGATGATGATCTCCGCCTTCTTGATCTAGCAAGAGGGAGCGGAGAGGTAGATGAGTTCTGCGGTAGCGCAACGGCGTTGCGGCGATGGTGGTGGAGCTATTCCAACAGGGCTTCGCCTAAGCACCGCTGAAAACCGATCTAGAGGAGAAACTGCGATCTAGAGGAGAGGTAGCACGTGGCTATTAGGGTTAGCTTTTCCCTCTAAATCCTATAGTATATATAGGAGGGAGGGAGGGGAGGAGACAGCCTCAAACCCTCAAGGTTTGGTCGAAATTGGAGGTGGAGGAGTCCTACTCCAATCCTATTAGGAGTAGGATTCCTCCTTTCCACTTGGAAACTCTTTCCACATCTCACACCTTTGGATTTTTTTTTCCTTCTCAAACCACTCCAGCCGCATGGGCCCTTAGAGGAGGCTTTGGCCAGCCCACTAGGGGCTGGTTTACGTCCTCCCACAGCCCATGTAGCCTCTTGGGTGGAAATACCTCTCCCGATGGTCCCCAGGTACACTACCGGCAATCCCGGTACACTACTAATGAGCCCGAAACTTTTCCGGCGACCAAAACAAGACATCCTATATATCAATATTTACCTTCAGACCATTCCAGAGCTCCTCATGACATCCGGGATCTCATCTGGGACTCCGAATAACCTTTGGTCACCACCATACATAACTCTATACTACCGAAACGTCACTGAACCTTAAGTGTGCAGACCCTGCTGGTTCGAGAACTATGTAGACATGACCGAGACACCTCTACGGTCAATAACTAATAGCGGGACCTGGATGCCCATATTGGTTCCTACATATTCTACGAAGATCTTTATCTGTCGAACCTCTATGTCAAGGATTCAGTTAATCCCGTATGATGTTCCCTTTGTTCTTTGGTATGTTACTTGCCTGAGATTGAATTGTCGGTATCTCCATACCTAGTTCAACCTCGTTACTAGCAAGTCTCTTTACTCGTTCCGTAATACAAGATCCCGTGACTAACACTTAGTCACATTGCTTGCAAGGCTTATTGTGATGTTGTATTGCCGAGTAGGCCCTGAGATACCTCTCCGTCACACGAAGTAACAAATCCCAGTCTTGATCCATGCCAACCCAACAGACACCCTCGGAGATACCTATAGAGCACCTTTACAGTCACCCAGTTACGTTGCGACGTTTGATACATACAAGGTACTCCTCCGGTGTCAGTGAGTTGCATGATCTCATGGTCATAGGAACAAATACTTGACATGCAGAAAACAGTAGCAATAAACTGACACGATCATATGCTACGTTTGTATTTTGGGTCTTGTCCATCACATCATTCTCCTAATGGTGTTGTCTATGTATCCACACATGTATGTGAGTTTCCGATCAACACAATTATAGCATGGATAATAAACGATTATCATGAGCAAGGAAATATGATAATAACCAATTTATTATTGCCTCTAGGGCATATTTCCAACAGTCTCCCACTTGCACTAGAGTCAATAATCTAGTTCACATCACCATGTGATTCACATTGTTATGAATCTAACACCCAATGAGTTCTGGGGCTCGATCATGCTTTGCATGTGAGAGAGGTCTTATAGTCAACGGGTCTGTGACATTTAGATCCGTGTGTACTTTGCAAATATCTATATCAAACTGTAAACACTGCTACCACACTCCACTTGGAGCTATTCTTAATGGCTGCTCTACTATACATATCCGGATTGCTACTAAGAGTCATCCGGATTAGTGTCAAAGCTTGCATCGACGTAACTCTTTACGACGAACTCTTGCTTATCTCCATAATCGAGAAACATTTCCTTAGTATTTTAGTTATTAAGGATGATCTTGACCGCTGTCCAGTGATCCACTCCTGGATCACTCTTGTACCCCTTGACGGACTCATGGCAAGGCACACACTGGTGTGGTACACAGCATGGCATACTATACAGAGCCTATGGCTAAGGCATAGGGGACGACATTCGTCCTTTCTCTTTCTTCTGCCGTGGTCGAGCTTTGAGTCTCACTGAACTTCACACCTTACAAACCAGGCAAGAACACTTCTCTCTGACTAATCCATTTTGAACTCTTTCAAAATCTTGTCAAGGTATGTACTCATTCAATGTCTCATCAAGCATCTTGATCTATCTCTATAGATCTTGATGCTCAACAATTAGGTAACTTTATCCAGGTCTTCCTTTGAAAAACTCCTTTCAAACAACCCTTCATGCTTTCGAGAAATTCTACATCATTTCCGATCAACAATATGTCAACCACATATGCTTATCAGAAACACTATAGTGCTCCCACTCACTTTATTGTAAATACAAGTTTCTCATAAACTTTGTATAGACTCAAAAACTTTGATCACCTCATCAAAGTGTATATTCCAACTCCGTGATGCTTGCTTCAGTCCATAGAAGGATCACTGAAGCTTGCTCACCTTTTAGCATCCTTAGGACTGACAAAACCTTCTGGTTGTATCACATACAACTTTTCCTCAAGTAAACTATTAAGAAAACGATATTTTGTCATCCATCTGCCAGATTTCATAATTGAAAAATGCAGCAACTCCTAACATAATTCCAACAGACTTTAGCCTCGCTACGAGTGAGAAAGTCTCATCGCAGTCAACTCTTTGAACTTGTCGGAAACTTCTTTGTGACAAGTCGAGCTTTATAAATGGTGACATTTACCATCAGCGTATGTCTTCATCTCAAAGGTCCATTTGTACTCGACGACCTGCCGTCCAACGACCAAGTCTACCAAAGTCTATAATTGGTTTTCATACATGGATCCTTTCCCGGATTTCATGGCCTCTAACCATTTGTCGGAATCCGGGACCATCATCGCTTCTCCATATCTCATAGGTTCATCGTTGTCCAACAACATGACCTCCAAGACAGGGTTGTCGTACCACTCAGGAGTAGTATGCATCCTTGTCGACCTACGAGGTTCGATAGTAACTTGATCTGAAGCTTCATGATCATCATCATTTACTTCCTCTTCAACTGACGTAGGTTCCACAGAAACATCTTTCTGTGTTGCACTACTCTCTGGTTGAAACAAAGGTTCAACAATCTCATCAAGTTCTATCTTCCTCCCACTCAATTCTTTCGAGAGAAACTTTTTCTCGGGAAAGGACCCGTTTTAGCAACAAACACTTTATGCTTGGATCTGATATAGAAGGTTCACCCAACTGTTCTTAGGGTAATCTATGAAGATGCATTTGTCCGCTTTGGGTTCGAGCTCATTAGGTGAAAATATTTTTCCACACAAGCGTCGCAGCCCCAAACATTAAGAAATGACAGCTTAGGTTTCTATCAAACCATAATTCACACGGTGTCATCTCAACGGATTTAGATGGTGCCCTATTTAAAGTGAATGTAGTTGTCTCTAATGCATAACCCCAAAACTATAGTAGCAAAAGGATAAGAGACACCATAGCCCGCACCATATCCAATAGAGCACGACTATGACGTTCGGACACACCATCACACTATGGTGTTCCAGGTGGGGTGAGTTGTGAAACGACTTTCACATTGTCTAAAGTTGTATGCCAAACTCGTAACTCAGATATTCACCTCCACGATCATATCGCAAACATTTTTATCTTCTTGTCACGATGATCTTAAACTTCACTCTGAATTTGCTTGAACTTTTCAAACGATTCAGACTTGTGTTTCATTAAGTAAATATACACTATATCTACTCAAATCATCGGTGAAGGTAAGAAAATAACGATATCCACCGCACGCTATAAGACTCATTGGATTGCATACATCAACATGTATCATTTCCAACAAATCACTTGCCCGCTCCATCAACCCGGAAAACGTGGTCCTTAGTCATCTTGCCCAAGAGGCATGGTTCGCATGTCTCAACCGATTCGAAATCGAATGAGTCCAAAGATCCATCAACATGGAGTTTCTTCATGCTCATAATACCAATATGACATTTAGCGGCAGTGCCACAAGTATGTGGCACTATCATTATTAACTTTGTATCTTTTGGCATCAATGTTATGAACATGTGTATTACTATGATCAAGATTCAACGAACCATTCTCACTGGGTGCATGACCATTGAAGGTATTATTCATGTAAACAGAATAACAATTATTCTCTAACTTAAATGAATAACCGTGTTGCAATAAACACGATCTAATCACGTTCATGCTCAACGCAAAACACCAAATAACATTTATTTAGGTTTCACTAATCCCGAAGGTAGAGAGAGCGTGCGATGTCGATCACATCAACCTTGGAAACATTTCCAACACACATCGTCACCTCACCCTTAGCTAGTCTCCATTTATTCCGTAGCTTTTACTTCAAGTTACTAACATTTAGCAACCGAACCGGTATCCAATACACAGGTGCTATTAGGAGTACTAGCAAGGTACACATCAATAACACGTATATCAAATACACTTCTGTCGATGTTGCCAGCCTTCTTATCTACCAAGAATCTAGGGTTGTTCCACTTCAATGACCGCTCACCTCATAATAGAAGCACTTAGTCTCGGGTTTGGGTTCAACTTTGGGTTGCTTCACTGGAGCAGCAACTGACTTGCCATCCATGAAGTTTCCCTCCTTGCCTTTGCCCTTCTCGAAACTAGTGGTTTTACTAACCATCAACACTTGATGCTCCTTCTTGATTTCTACCTTCGCAGTGTCAAACATCGCGAACAGCTCAGGGATCATTATTTCTATCCCTGGCATTTTATAGTTCATCACCAAGTTCTAGTAGCTTAGTGACAGTGGCTTGAAGAACTATATCAATCATTATCTTATCTGGAAGATCAACTCCCACTCGATTCAAGCGATTGTAGCACCCAAACAATCTGAGCACATGCTTAACGATTGAGCTATTCTCCTTCATCTTGCAGGCAAAGAATCTTGTTGGAGATCTCATATCTCACAACATGAGCACGAGCCTGAGATCCCAATTTCATCCCTTAGAACATCTCATATGTTACGTGACGTTCAAAACGTTTTGGAGCCTCAATTCTAAGCCGTAATGCATGACGCACTAAACTATCAAGTAGTCATCGGAACATGCCTATCAGATGTTCACAACATCTACAGACGACGCTAGAGGGGGTGGCGCACCGAGCGATGCATTAAGGACATAAGCCTTCTGTGCAGCAATGAGGACAATCCTCAGATCACGAACCCAGTCCGCAATATTGCTACCATCATCTTTCAACTCTATTTCTCTAGAAGCATATAGAAATTCAAGGGAGCTACAGCGTGAGCTAAAAATCTAAAACATAATTTTGCAAAGACACTACTGACTATGTTCATGATAATGAGTTCAATTAATCATATTACTTAAGAACTCCCACTCAAATTGACATCCCTCCGGTCATTCGAGTGATACATGATCCAAATTCACCAACTCAAGTCCGATCATCACGTGAGTTGAGGTGGTTTCAATGGTGAACATCATCATGTTGATCATATCTACTATATGACTCATGTTCGACCTTTCGGTCTCTTGTGTTCCAAGGCCATGTCTGTACATGCTAGGCTCGTCAAGTTTAACCCAAGTGTTCTACATGTGCAACACTGGCTTGCACCCGTTGTATGTGAACCTAGAGTCTATCACACCCGATCATCACGTGGTGTCCAAACAAGATGAACTTTCGCAACGGTGCACACTCGGGGAGAACACAATTTATCTTGAAATTAAGTGAGGGATCACCTTATAATGCTACTGTCGTCCTAAGCAAAACAAGGTGCATAAAAGGATTAATATCACATGAAAATCATAAGTGACATGATATGGCCATGAACTTGTGCTTTTGATCTCCATCTTGAAAGCACCAGCATGATCTCCATCGTCACCGGCATGACACCATGATCTCCATCATCTTGATCTCCATCAACATGTCGCCATCGGGGTTGTCGCGCCCACCATGCTTCTACTACTATTGCTACCGTTTAGTGATAAATTAAAGCATTACATAGCGCTTAATGATTGACACGCAGGTCATACAATAATTAAAGACAACCCTATGGCTCCTGCCGGTTGCCGTACTTATCGACATGCAAGTCGTGATATTCTATACAACACATGATCATCTCATACATCACATATATCTCATCGTGTAATTGGCCATATCACATCACAACATACCCTGCAAAAACAAGTTAGACGTCCTCTAATTGTTGTTGCATGTTTTACGTGGCTGCTACGGGTATCTAGAAAGAACAATTCTCACCTACGCATAAACCACAACGGTGATACATAAGTTGCTTTTCAACCTTCTCAAGGACCGCCTTTGTCGAATCCGATCCAACTAAAGAAAACAGTAGCAATAAACTGACACGATCATATGCTACGTTTGTAGTTTGGGTCTTGTCCATCACATCATTCTCCTAATGACGTGATCCCGTTATCAAATGACATCTCATGTCCATGACTAGGAAACCATAGCCATCTTTGATCAACGAGCTAGTCTATTAGAGGCATACTAGGGACATGGTGTTGTCTATGTATCCACACATGTATCTGAGTTTCCGGTCAACACAATTATAGCATGGATATTAAACTATTATCATGAACAAGGAAATATGATCATGACCAATTTATTATTTCCTCTAGGGCATATTTCTAACATAAACGCCATGTAATTACTTTACTGTATTGCTAATCATTAGCCATAGTAGTAGAAGTAATAGTTGGCGAGACAACTTCATGAAGACACGGTGATGGAGATCATGGTGTCGTGTTGGTGACATTGATGATCATGGTGCCCCGAAGATGGAGATCAAAGGAGAAAGATGATATTGGCCATATCATGTCACTATATTGATTGCATGTGATGTTTATCATGTCTACATCTTATTTGCTTAGAACGACTGTAGCTAAATAAGATGATCTCTCACTAAAATTTCAAGAAATGTGGTCACCCTAACTGTGCACCATTGCTAAGGATCGTTGTTCCGAAGCATCACGTGGTGATCGGGTGTGATAGGTTCTAACGTTCGCATACAACGGGTGTAAGTCAGATTTACACAAGCAATACACTTAGGTTGACTTGACGAGCCTAGCATGTACAGACATGGCCTTGGAACACGGGAGACCGAAAGGTTGAACATGAGTCGTATAGAAGATACGATCAACGTGGAGATGTTCACCATGGATGACTAGTCCGTCTCACGTGATGATCGGACACGGGCTAGTTGACGTGGATCATGTGTCACTTGGATGACTAGAGAGATGTCTATCTAAGTGGGAGTTCATTAAATAATTTTATTATGTGAACTTAATTATCATGAACTTAGTCTAAAAGTGTCTTTGCAAATTATGTTGTAGATAGCTCACGCTATAGCTCCCCCGTCTTATTGATACGTTCCTAAAGAAAAGTAAGTTGAAAGATGATGGTAGCAATAATGCGGACTGGGTCCGTGATCTGAGGATTGTCCTCATTGCTGCAAAGAAGGCTTGTGTCCTTGATGCACCGCTCAGTGCACCACTCCCTCAAGCATTGTCTGTAGATGTTGTGAACATCTGACATGCAATTTATGATGTCTACTTGATAGTTCAGTGTGTCATGCATTTCGGCTTAGAATTGAGGCTCCAAAACGTTTTGAACGTCACGAAACATATGAGATGTTCTAAGTGATGAGATTGGGATCTCAGGTTCATGCCTGTGTTGAGAGGTATGAGACCTCTAACAAGATTCTTTGCCGGCAGGATAAAAGAGAATAGCTTAATCGGTGAGCATGTGCTGAGATTGTCTCGGTGCTAAAATCACTTGAATCGAGTGGGAGTTAATCTTCCATATAAGATAGTGATTAACACAGTTCTCCAAGTCACTGCCACCAAGCTACTGGAGCTTCGTGATGAACTATAAAATGCTAGGGATGGAGATAATGATCCCTGAGCTATTCACGTTGTTGACACCGCGAAGGTAGAAATCAAGAAGGAGCATCAAGTGTTGATGGTTAAGTGAAAACCACTAGTTTCAAGAAGGGTAAAGGCAAGAAGGGAAAAACTTCAGGAATGGCAAGCCAGTTGCCGCTTTGGTAAAGAAACCCAAGGTTGAGCCCAAACCCGAGACTATGTGCTTCTATTATGAGGAGAACGGTCGCTGAAGCGGAATAACCCTAGATACTTGGTAGATAAGAAGGCTGAAGTATATTTGATATACGTGTTATTGATGTGTACCTTGCTAGTACTCCTAGTAGCACTTGGGTATAAGATACCGGTTCAGTTGTTAAGTGTTAGCAACTCGAAATAAAAGCTATAGAATAAATGGAGGCTAGCTAAGTGAAAGGTGACGATGTGTGTTGGAAGTGTTTCCAAGGTTGATGTGATCACCATCGCACGCTTTATCTACCTTCGGGATTAGCAATGAACCCAAATAAATGTTATTTGGTGTTTGCGTTGAGCATGAACATGATTGTATCGTGTTTAGTGCAATACGATTATTCATTTAAGTTAGAGAATAATGGTTATTATGTTTACATGAATAATGCCTTCAATGGTCATGCACCCAATGGGAATGGTTTATTGAATCTTGATCGTCGTAATACATATGATCATAATGTTGGTACCAAAGATACAAAGTTCATAATGATAGTACCACATTCTTGTGGCACTGCCACAAATGTCATATTGGTGTAAAGCGCATGAAGAAACTCCATGCTGATGGATCTTTGGACTCATTCGATTTCGAGTCGGTTGAGACATGTGGACCATGCCTCTTGGGCAAAATGACTAATTCCCCGTCTTCCGGTATGATGGAGCGGGTTGGTGGCTTATTGGAATTGATACATGTTGATGTATGTGGTCCAATGAGTGTTGAAACACGCAGTGGATATCGTTATTTTCTTTACCTTCACTGATGATTTGAGTGAATATGAGGATATTTACTTAATGAAACATGAGTCTGAAATGTTTGAAGGTTCAAGGAGTTTCAGAGTGAAGTTAAAGATCATCGTGACAAGAAGATAAAATGTCTACGTTATGATTGTGGAGGTGAATATCTGAGTTACGAGTTTGGTATGCAATTTTAGACAATGTGGAAATTGTTTCACAGCTCACGCCTCCTGGAACACCATAGTGTGATGGTGTGTCTGAACTTCGTAGTCGTTCTCTATTGGATATAGTGAGTACTATGATGTCTCTTATCGTTTTGCCACTATCGTTATGGTGTTATGCATTAAAGACAAATCCATTCACTTTAATAAGGCACCATCTAAGTCTGTTGAGATGAGACCGTGTGAATTATGGTTTGACAGAAGTCTAAGCTGTCATTTCTTAATGTTTGGGGCAGCGAGGCTTATGTGAAAAGGGTTTTCACCTAGTGATCTCGAACCCAAAGCAGACGAATGCATCTTCATAGAATACCCTAAGGAGACATTGGGTATACCTTCTATCTCAGATCCAAGCGCAAAAGTGTTTGTGGCTAAGAACGGGTTCTTTCTCAAGAAAGAGTTTCCCTCGAAGGAATTGAGTGGGAGGAAGATAGAACTTGATGAGGTTGTTGAACCTTTGTTTCAACCAGAGAGTAGCGCAGCACAGAAAGATGTTTCTGTGGAGCGTACGTCAGTTGGAGAGGAAGTAAATGACGATGATCATGAAGCTTCAGATCAAGTTACTATCAAACCTCGTAGGTCGACAAGGACGCGTACTGCTCCTGAGTAGTATGTCAACCATGTCTAGGAGGTCATGTTGTTGGACAACGATGAACCTATGAGCTATGGAGAAGCGATGGTGGGCCTTGATTCCAACAAATGGCTAGGAGCCATGAAATCCGAGAAAGGATCCATGTATGGAAACCAAGTATAGACTTTGGTAGACTTTCCCGTTGAACGGCAGGTCGTTAAATACAAATGGTCCTTTGAGATGAAGACGGACGTTGATGCTGAATGTCACCGTTTATAAAGCTCGACTTGTCACAAAGAAGTTTCCGCCAAGTTCAAGGAGTTGACTGTGATGACATTTTCTCATCCGTGGCGATGCTAAAAGTCTGTTGAAATTATGTTAGCAGTTGCTGCATTTTTCGATTATGAAATCTGGCAGATGGATATCAAAACAAAGGTTTCCTTAACGGTTTCCATGAGGAAGAGTTGTATGTGATACAACCATAAGGTTTTGTGAATCCTAAGTTTGCTAAAAGGTATGCAAACTCCAGCGATCCTTCTATGGACTGGAGCAAGCATCTAGAAGTTGGAATATATGCTTTGATGAAGTGATCAAAGTTTTTGAGTTTATACAAAGTTCATGAGAAACTTGTATTTACAAGAAAGTGAGCGGGAGCACTATAGAATTTCTGATAAGAATATGTAGTTGACATATTATTGATCGGAAATGATGTATAATTTCTGGAAAGCATAAACGGTTGTTTGCAGAGAGTTTTTCAAAGGAAGACCTAGATAAATCTAGCTACTTAATTGTTGGGCATCATGATTTATAGAGATAGATCAAGATGCTTGATAATACTTTCAATAAGTACATACCTTGACAAGATATTGAAGAAGTTTAATATGGATCAGTCCGAGAAAGGGTTCTTGTCTGTATTACAAGGTGTGAGATTGAGCACAGCTCAATGCTTGACCACGGCAGAAGTAGAGAAAAGATGAGTGTCATCCCCTATGCTTCAGCCATAGGCTCTATATAGTGTGCCATGCTGTGTACCGCACCTGTGTGTGCCTTGCCATGAGTCTGTTAAGGGGTACAAGAGTGATCCAGGAGTGGATCACTGGACAGCGGTCGAAATTATCCTTAGTAACTAGAGGACTAAGGAAATATTTCTCGATTATGGAGGTGATAAAGAGTTCGTCGTAAAGGGTTATGACGATGCAAGCTTTAACACTCATCCGGATGACTCTTGGTAGCAATCCAGATACGTATAGTGGAGTAGCCATTTGGAATAGCTCCAAGTGGAGCGTAGGAGCAATATCTACAGTAGGACATAGAAGTTTGCAAGGTATACATGGATCTGAATGTCGCAGACCCATTGAATAAAACCTCTTTCACGAGCAAAACATGATCAAACCCCAGAACTAATTGGGTGTTAATCACATGATGATATGATCACATGGTGATGTAAGTGTTAATCACATGGTTATGTGAGCTAGATTATTGACTCTAGTGCAAGTGGGAGACTGTTGGAAATATGCCCTAGAGGCAATAATAAAATGGTTATTATTGTATTTCCTTGTTCATGATAATTGTCTATTGTTCATGCTATAATTGTGTTAACCGGAAACCGTAATGCATATGTGAATACATAGACCACAACATGTCCCTAGTGAGCCTCTAGTTGGCTAGCTCGTTCATCAACATATGGTCATGGTTTCATGACCATGGACATTGGATGTCATTGATAACGGGATCACATCATTAGGAGAATGATGTGATGGACAAGACCCAATCCTAAGCATAGCACAAGATCGTGTAGTTCGTCTACTAAAGCTTTTCTAATGTCAAGTATCATTTCCTTAGACCATGAGATTGTGCAACTCCTAGATACCGTAGGAATGCTTTGGGTGTGCCAAGCATCACAACATAACTGGGTGGCTATAAAGGTGCACTACGGGTATCTCCGAAAGTGTCTGTTGGGTTGGCACGAATCGAGACTGGGATTTGTCACTCCGTATGACGGAGAGGTATCTCTGGGCCCACTCGGTAAGACATCATCATAATGAGCTCAATGTGACTAAGGAGTTAGACACGGGATGATGTGTTATGGAATGAGTAAAGAGACTTGTCGGTAACGAGATTGAATAAGGTATAGGGATACCGACGATCGAATCTCTGGCAAGTATCATACCGGTAGACAAAGGGAATTGTATACGGGATTGATTGAATCCCCGACATCATGGTTCATCCGATGAGATCATCGTGGAGCATGTGGGAGCCAACATGGGTATCCAGATCCCGTTGTTGGTTATTGACCGGAGAGGTGCCTCGGTCATGTCTACGTGTCTCCCGAACTCGTAGGGTCTACACACTTAAGGTTCGATGATGCTAGTGTTGGGGAACGTTGCATGGGAAACAAAAAAATTCCTATGCACACGAAGATCTATCCATGGTGATGAGCATCTACGAGAGGGAGAGTGGATCTACATACCCTTGTAGATTGCTAAGCGGGAAGCGTTAAGAAACGTGGTTGGTGTAGTCGAACGTCTTCGCGATCCAAATCGCCGTGCGTACCGCGATCCAATCATGATCCGTCCCGCGATCCAATCACGATCCATCCCGCGATCTGATCACGATCCGTCCCATGAACTTTATCACGATCTGTCTCACGAACTTGATCATGATCTGTCTCACGAACTTGATCACGATCCTTCCGATCTAGCACCGAACGGCCGACACCTCCGCGTTCAGCACAGGTACAGCTTGATGACGATCTCCACCGTATTGATCCAGCAAGAAGGAGTGGAGATGAAGAAGAGTTCTCCGGAAGCCTGACGGCACTCCGGCAATGGTGGTGGGGCAATTCCGGCAGGGCTTCACCTAAGCACTGCAGAAAACCGATCTAGAGGGGAAACTATGCACTGGAGGAACGGGTAGCACGTGGCTGAAAATCCAGTGCAAAAACCATCAATACCACCAGTATATATAGGAGGGGAGGAGGAGAGGAGGCAGCTTGGCCACCAAGCCAAGCTTGGTTCGGCCGAAGTGGGAGGTGGAGGAGGACTCTCCTCCTCCAATCCTAGTAGGACTAGGATTGCTCCTTTTTGCCTTTTTTCCACCTTTTCCTATTGGGTTTTTTCTTCTAGCCACATGGGCCTTGTATGGGAGTTTCTACCAGCCCACTAAGGGCAGATATTCACTCTCCCACAGCCCATGAAGCCTCTTGGGTCCAAATACCCCTCCCGGAGGCCTCCCGATACACTACCGGCACTCTCGGTACACTACCGATGAGCCCGAAACTTTTCCGGCGACCAAAACAGGACTTCCTATATATGAATCTTTACCTCCGGACCATTCCGGAGCTCCTCATGACATCCAAGATTTCATCCGGGACTCCGAACAAACTTCGGTCACCACCATACATAACTCCATACTACCGAAATGTCACCAAACCTTAAGTGTGCAGACCCTACGGGTTCAAGAACTATGTAGACATGACCGAGACACCTCTACGGTCAATAACCAATGGCGGGACCTGGATGTCCACATTGGTTCCTACATATTTTATGAATATCTTTATCGGTCGAACCTCTATGTCAAGGATTCAGTTAATCCCGTATGATGTTCCCTTTGTTCTTCGGTATGTTACTTGCTCGAGATTCGATCATCGGTATCTCCATACCTAGTTCAACCTTGTTACTGGCAAGTCTCTTTACTTGTTCCGTAATATAAGATCCCGTGACCAACACTTAGTCACATTGCTTGCAAGGCTTATTGTGATGTTGTATTACCGAGTGGGCCCTGAGATACCTCTCCGTCACACGGAGTAACAAATCCCAGTCTTGATCCATGCCAACTCAACACACACCCTCAGAGACACCTGTAGAGCACCTTTATAGTCACCCAGTTCTGTTGCGACGTTTGATACACACAAGGTACTCCTCCGATATCTGTGAGTTGCATGATCTCATGGTCATAGGAACATTTACTTGACATGCAGAAAACAGTAGCAATAAACGGACACAATCATAAGCTACGTTTGTAGTTTGGGTCTGGTCCATCACATCATTCTCCTAATGACGTGATGCCGTTATCAAATGACATCTCATGTCCATGGCTAGGAAACCTTAATCATCTTTCAATCAACGAGCTAGTTCACTAGAGGCATACTAGGGACATTGTGTTTGTCTATGTATCCACACATGTATCCATGTTTCCAATTAATACAATTATAGCATGGATAATAAACGATTATCATGAACAAGGAAATACAATAATAAACACTTTATTTATTGCCTCTAGGGCATATTTCCAACAGTCTCCCACTTGCACTAGAGTCAATAATCTAGTTCACATCACTATGTGATTTACATTGTAATGAATCGAACACCAATGCAGTTCTGGTGTTGATCATGTTTAGCCCTTGGAAGAGGTTTAGTCAACGGGTCTGCAACATTCAAATCCGTGTGCACTTTGCAAATATTTATGTCTTTCTCCAAGATGTAATCGCGGATGGAGTTGAAGCGTCGCTTTATGTGTCTGGTCCTCTTGTGAAACCTTGGTTCCTTGGCCAGAGCAATGGCACCAGTTTTGTCACAGAATGGGTTCATTGGATTCAGTGCACTGGGCACTACTCCAAGATTTGTCATGAACTGCTTCATCCAGACACCTTCCTTCGCTGCCTCCGAGGCTGCGATGTATTCCGCTTCGCATGTAGAATCAGCTACCATGCTTTGCTTGGAACTGCACCAGCCTACCGCTCCCCCGTTAAGAATAAATACGTATCCGGTTTGCGACTTAGAGTCGTCCGGATCAGTGTCAAAGCTTGCATCGACGTAACCCTTTATGGCGAGCTCTTCATCACCTCCATAAACGAGAAACATTTCCTTAGTCCTTTTCAGGTACTTAAGGATATTCTTGACCGCTTGCCAGTGCTCCATTCCAGGATCACTTTGAAACCTTCCGGCCATACTTATGGCAAGGCTGACATCGGGTCTTGTGCATAGCATTGCATACATGATAGAGCCTATGGCTGAAGCATAGGGGATGACACTCATCTTTTCTCTATCTTCTGCAGTTACTGGGCATTGAGTCTTACTCAACTTCACACCTTGTAACACAGGCAAGAACCCCTTCTTGGATTGTTCCATTTTGAACTTCTTCAAAACTTTATCAAGGTATGTGCTCTGTGAAAGTGCTATTAAGCGTCTCGATCTATCTCTATAGATCTTAATGCCTAATATGAAAGTAGCTTCTCGTAGGTCCTTCATTGAAAAACTCTTGTTCAAATATTCCTTCACGCTTTCCAGCATTTCTATATTGTTTCCAATCAGCAATATGTCATCCACATATAATACTAGAAATGCTATAGAGCTCCCACTCACTTTCTTGTAAATACAAGCTTCTCCGTAAACTTGTATAAACTCAAACGCTTTGATCACCTCATCAAAGCGCTTATTCCAACTCCGAGATGCTTGCACCAGTCCATAAATGGATCGCTGGAGTTTGCAAACTTTGTCAGCATTCTCTGGATCGACAAAACCTTTGGGTTGCATCATATACAACTCTTCCTCAAGGAAACCGTTGAGGAACGCTGTTTTTACATCCATCTGCCAAATCTCATAGTCGAAATAGGCAGCTATTGCTAACATGATTCTGACAGACTTAAGCATCGCTATGGGTGAGAAAGTCTCATCGTAGTCAACTCCTTGAACTTGTGAAAAACCCTTTGCCACAAGTCGAGCTTTATAGACGGTGACATTACCGTCCGCGTCTGTTTTCTTCTTAAAGATCCATTTGTTCTGAATGGCCTTTCGCCCTTCAGGTAATACTTCCAAAGTCCATACTTTGTTTCCATACATGGATCCCATCTCGGATTTCATGGCCTCTAACCATTTCTCGGAATCCGGGCCCATCACTGCTCCTCCATAGCTCGTAGATTCATTGTTGTCCAACAACATGACCTCCAAGACAGGGTTGTCGTACCACTCAGGGGTAGTACGCGGCCTTGTCGACCTATGAGGTTCAATAGCTGCTTGATCTGAAGCTTCATGATCATCACCATTAACTTCCTCTTCTACCGTCGTAGGTTCCACAGAAACATCTTTCTGCGCTGCGCTACTTTCTGGTTGAAGTAAAGGTTCAATAACCTCATCAAGCTCTATTTTCCTCCCACTCAATTCTTTCGAGAGAAACTCTTTCTCAAGAAATGTTTTATTTTTAGCAACAAACACTTTGCCTTCGGATCTGAGATAGAAGGTATACCCGACTGTCTCTTTCAGGTATCCTATGAAGACGCATTTCTCCGCTTTGGGTTCCAGCTTTTCAGGCTGAAGCTTTTTGACATAAGCATCACATCCCTAATCTTTAAGAAACGACAACTTTGGCTTCTTGCCAAACCACAGTTCATATGACGTCGTCTCAACGGATTTTGATGGTGCCCTATTTAAAGTGAATGCAGTTGTCTCTAATGCATAACCCCAAAACGATAGTGGCAAATCAGCAAGAGACATCATAGAACGCACCATATCTAATAAGGTTCGATTACGACGTTCGGACACACCATTACGTTGTGGTGTTCCGGGCAGTGTCAACTGTGAAACAATTCCACACTGTCTTAAGTGACTGCCAAACTCATAACTCAGAAATTCACCTCCTCGATCAGATCGCAGGAACTTAATCTTCTTGTTACGATGATTCTCAACTTCACTCTGAAATTGCTTGAACTTTTCAAACGTTTTAGACTTGTGTTTCATTAAGTAAATATACCCATATCTACTTAAGTCATCAGTGAAGGTGAGAAAATAACGATATCCACCACGCGCTGTAACATTCATTGGACCGCACACATCAGTGTGTATGATTTCCAATAAGTCACTCGCTCGTTCCATTGTTCCAAAGAACGGCGTTTTAGTCATCTTGCCCATGAGGCATGGTTCACATGTGTCAAGTGATTCGAAATCAAGTGACTCCAAAAGTCCATCAGCATGGAGCTTCCTCATGCGTTTTACACCAATATGACCTAAATGGCAGTGCCACAAGAAAGTGGTACTATCATTATCAATTCTACATCTTTTGGCATCAATGTTATGAACATATGTGTCATCACTATCAAGATTCAATATGAATAAACCCCTAACATTGGGTGCATGACCATAAAAGATATTACTCATATAAATAGAACAACCTTTATTCTCTGATTTACATGAGTAACTGTCTCGCAATAAACAAGATCCAGATATAATGTTCATGCTTAACACAGGCACTAAATAACAATTATTCAGGTTCATCACTAATCCCGATGGTAATCGAAGAGAGAGCGTGCCGAAGACGATCACATCAACCTTGGAACCATTTCCCACACGCATCATCACTTCGTCCTTTGCCAGCCTTCGTTTATTCCGTAGTTCCTGCTTTGAGTTGCAAATGTGAGCAACCGAACAGGTATGAAATACCCAGGCACTACTACGAGATCTAGTAAGGTACACATCAATAACATGTATATCATATATACCTTGTTTGTCGTTGGCCGCCTTCTTGTCAGCCAGGTACTTGGGGCAGTTCCGCTTCCAGTGACCAGTTCCTTTGCAATGAAAGCACTCAGTTTCTGGCTTGGGTCCATGCTTGGGCTTCTTTGCAGGAGTAGCAACTGCTTTGCCATCCTTCTTGGTTTTACCCTTATTGCCCTTGCCCTTGACTTTGCCATTTTTCTTGAAACTAGTGGTTTTATTGACCATCAACACTTGATGTTCTTTCTGGATTTCAGACTCAGCGACTTTTAGCATCGCAAACAACTCGGCGACTGACTTGGTCATCCCGTGCATGTTATAGTTTATCACAAAGCTCTTGTAACTAGGTGGCAGTGATTGAAGAACTCTGTCAGTGATCGCCTCTAGCGGAAGGGCAATTCCCAACTCCGCTAGACGAGTTGAATACCCAGACATTCTGAGTATATGTTCATTGATAGACCCGTTCTCCTCCATCTTGCAAGCATAGAACTTATCAGAGGTTTCATACCTCTCGATCCGGGCGTTCTTCTGAAAGATAAACTTCAACTCGTGGAACATCTCATATGCTCCATGACGTTCAAAACGTCTTTGAAGTCCCGGCTCTAAGACATACAATATTGCACACTAAACTATTGAGTAATCTCTAGTACGTGCCTCCCAAGCGTTCTTAACGTCTTCGGAGGTCATGTCTTCTGGTTGGTTTCTGGGAAGCTGTGAGGATAATCCTCAGATTACGGGCCCAGTCAACAAAGTTACTTCCATCATCTTTCAGTTTAGCTTTATCTAGGAATGCATTAAAATTCAAGGGTGCTACTGCGCGAGCCATTGATCTACAACATAAATATGCAAAGTTCACTTAGACTATTGTTCAAGATAATGAGTTTAGTTAATCAAATTACTAAAGCTCCCACTCAAATTGACATCCCTCAGGTCATCTGAGTGTCACATGATCCAAATCCACCAACTCAAGTCCGATTATCATGTGAGTTGAGGTGGCTTCAATGGTGAACATCATTATGTTGATCATATCTACTATATGACTCATGTTCGACCTTTCGGTCTCTTGTGTTTCGAGGCCATGTCTGTACATGCTAGGCTCGTCAAGTTTAACCCGAGTGTTCTACGTGTGCAACACTGGCTTGCACCCGTTGTATGTGAACGTAGAGTCTATCACACCCGATCATCACGTGGTGTCTCAACATGACGAACTTTCGCAACGGTGCACACTCGGGGAGAACACAATTTTATCTTGAAATTTAAGTGAGGGATCACCTTATAATGCTACCGTCGTACTAAGCATAACAAGGTGCATAAAAGGATTAACATCACATGCAATTCATAAGTGACATGATATGGCCATGAACTTGTGCTTTAGATCTCCATCTTGAAAGCACCGGCACGATCTTCATCGTCACCGGCATGACACCATGATCTCCATCATCTTGATCTCCATCAACGTGTCGCCATCGAGGTTGTCACGCCATGCATGCTTCTACTACTATTGCTACCGTTTAGCAATAAAGTAAAGTATTACATAGCGCTTAATGATTGACACGCAGGTCATACAATAATTAAAGACAACCCTGTGGCTCCTGCCAGTTGCCATATTCATCGACATGCAAGTCGTCAAATTCTATACATCATATGATCATCTCATACATCACATATATCACATCATGTAATTGGCCATATCACATCACAACATACCCTGCAAAAACAAGTTAGACGTCCTCTAATTGTTGTTGCATGTTTTACGTGGTTGCTACGGGTTTCTAGTAAGAACGATTCTCACCTACACATAAACCACAACGGTGATACATAATTTGCTTTTCAACCTTCTCAAGGACCGCCTTTGTCGAATCCGATCCAACTAAAGTGAGAGAAACTGCCACCCGCAAGCCATCTAGGCAACAAGTTGCGTCGAGGGAACCGGTCTCTTGTAAGCGTACGAGTAATGTTGGTCTGGGCCGCTTCATCTCACAATACCGCTGAACCAAAATCCGACCAAGGGAGGAAGCAATCTAAGCATCAACGCCCACAAACCTTTTGTGTTGTATTCGAGATCTCATCTACACATAGACCTAGCTCATGATGCCACTGTTGGGGAACGTTGCATGGGAAACAAAAAAATTCCTATGCACACGAAGATCTATCCATGGTGATGAGCATCTACGAGAGGGAGAGTGGATCTACATACCCTTGTAGATCGCTAAGCGGGAAGCGTTAAGAAACGCGGTTGGTGTAGTCGTACGTCTTCGCGATCCAAATCGCCGTGCGTCCCGTTATCCAATCACGATCCGTCTCACGATCCAATCATGATCCATCCTGCGATCCGATCACGATCCGTCCCACGAACTTGATCACGATCCGTCTCACGAACTTGATCACGATCCTTCCGATCTAGCACCGAACGGACGGCACCTCCGCGTTCAGCACACGTACAACTTGATGACGATCTCCACCGTCTTGATCCAGCAAGAAGGAGTGGAGAGGAAGAAGAGTTCTCCGGCAGCCTGACAGCGCTCCGGCGATGGTGGTGGGGCAATTCTGGCAGGGCTTCGCCTAAGCACTGCAGAAAACCTATCTTGAGGAGAAACTATGCACTGGAGGAACGAGTAGCACGTGGCTGAAAATCTAGTGCAAAACCCCTCAATACAACCAGTATATATAGGAGGAGAGGAGGAAGATTGGGCACCAAGCCAAGCTTGGTTCGGCCGAAGTGGGAGGTGGAGGAGGACTCTCCTCCTCCAATCCTAGTAGGACTAGGATTGCTCCTTTTTGCCTTTTTTCCACCTTTTCCTATTGGGTTTTTTCTTCCAGCCACATTGGACTTCTGTGGGAGTTTCTACCAGCCCACTAAGGGCTGATATTCACTCTCCCACAGCCCATGAAGCCCCTTGGGTCGAAATACCCCTCCCGGAGGCTTCCCGGTACACTACCGGCACTCCCGGTACACTACCGATGAGCCCAAAACTTTTCCGGTGACCAAAACGGGACTTCCTATATATGAATCTTTACCTCCGAACCATTCCGGAGCTCCTCGTGATGTCCGGGATCTCATCCGGGACTCCGAACAAACTTCGGTCACCACCATACATAACTCTATACTACCGAAACTTCACCAAACCTTAAGTGTGCAGACCCTGCGGGTTCGAGAACTATGTAGACATGACCGAGACACCTCTATGGTCAATAACAAATGGCAGGACCTGGATGTCCACATTGGTTCCTACATATTTTATGAAGATCTTTATCGGTCGAACCTCTATGTCAAGGATTCAGTTAATCCCGTATGATGTTCCCTTTCTTCTTCGGTATGTTACTTGCCCGAAATTCGATCGTCGATATCTCCATACCTAGTTCAACCTCCTTACTGGTAAGTCTCTTTACTCGTTCTGTAATATAAGATCCCGTGACCAACACTTAGTCACATTGCTTGCAAGGCTTATTGTCATGTTGTATTACCGAGTGGGCCCTGAGATACCTCTCCGTCACATGGAGTAACAAATCCCAGTCTTGATCCATGCCAACTCAACAGACACCCTCGGAGACACCTGTAGAGCACCTTTATAGTCACCCAGTTACGTTGCGACATTTGATACACACAAGGTACTCCTCCGATATCTGTGAGTTGCATGATCTCATGGTCATAGGAACATATACTTGACATGCAGAAAACAGTAGCAATAAACGGACACGATCATAAGCTACGTTTGTAGGTTGGGTCTGGTCCATCACATCATTCTCCTAATGATGTGATCCCGTTATCAAATGACATCTCATGTCCATGGCTAGGAAACCTTAACCATCTTTCAATCAACGAGCTAGTTCACTAGAGGCATACTAGGGACATTGTGTTTGTCTATGTATCCACACATGTATCCATGTTTCCAACTAATACAATTATAGCATGGATAATAAATGGTTATCATGAACAAGGAAATACAATAATAAACACTTTATTTATTGCCTCTAGGGTATATTTCCAACAGCTAGGGTTATAGGGAAATAGTGTACATGGTTACCGAAGGTAATTCGGAGTCCCGTATGAGATCCCGGACTTCACGAGGAGTTCCGGAATGGTCCGGAGGTAAAGAATGATATATAGGAAGTGAGGATTTGGCCATCGGAAGTGTTTCAGGAATTACCGGTAACGTACCGGGACCATCGGAAGGGTTCCGGGGGTCCACCAAGTGGGGCCACCGGCCCCAAAGGTCTGCGTGGGCCGAGAGGGGAAGGGACCAGCCCCAGAGTGGGCTGGTGCGCCCTCCACCCTAGCCCAGGGCGCAAGAAGGTGGGAGGGAGGGGAAACCCTGGACCCAGATGGGCCTAAGGCCCACTAGGGCTGCGCCCTCCCCCTCTCCCTCTCTCTGGCCGCCGGCCAGATGGCATCTAGGGCCAGCCGCAGCCCTAGGGTGGGAATCCTAGGGTTGCGCCCTCCCTCCTCCTCCTCCTCCTATATATAGTGGAGGGTTTTAGGGCTGCCAGACACACGAGTTCTCTCTCTCTCGGCGCAGCCCTACCCCTCCTCTTCCTCGTTCTTCGTGGTGCTTGGCAAAGCCTTGCCGGAGACCACGTAGCTCCACCGTCACCACACCGTCGTGCTGCCGGAGCCCTCCCTCAACCTCTCCTTCCTCCTTGCTGGATCAAGGCGTAGGAGACGTCACCGGTCTGCACGTGTGTTGAATGTGGAGCGCCATTGTTCGGCACTAAGATCGGAATCCACCGCGATCTGAATCGCTGCGAGTACAACTCCACCAACCGCATTCTTGTAATGCTTCCGCTTAGTGATCTTCAAAGGTATGACGATGCACTCCCCCTTTGCTCGTTGTTGGTTTCTCCATAGATAGATCTTGGTGATCTTAGGAAATTTTTTGATTTACTACTACGTTCCCCAACAATAACACCAGTAAGAAGTAACTATGGCGGTAAAAGTGGAACAAAACACCGAGCAAAGGGCCAAGCCTTCCACCTTACCAAGATATATATATATATATGTGTGCATTAAATTAAATAGCAGACAATATTGTGATATCTCTAGATATCCATGTTATCACATGGAAACAACCTGCACCTGAATCTAAGAACGCTATAAGAGGGGCTGAGCAGCGGTAACTTCGCCAAACAAGGTTTGCTAGGTAGTGAAGGGGTTAGAGGCTATCATGGCAATGTAGGAGGCTTGACATTCAAGTGTTAAGTAACCAAACTGTAACGATAAGAGTGAGACATCCAGCAAAGAAAAAAATAGTGTCGGGATCCGGGTATGATCATCTTGCCTGTTAGTTCTTTAGAGGGACAAAGAGCTGGGTCCTCATAGTTGTACTCTCCTGGATCCTCGTACTCAGGTTCAACACTCGCATCTACTCAAAGATAAAAAACATAAAATAAACAAACAACCAAGGTGCAATGCACAAACAAGATGATGGATGATTCATTTGAAGTATTTAACATGGCAATCCTAGGCTAATCATGTTTCTCATGCAATAGTTAAGTTATTAGAATTCTGGACAGAACCTCATGTTAAGTTGTTTGGACAATAATGACCATGGCAAATATGGATGCTTCATGCAAAATCGATGCAAATGCATATGTAAAACGTAGGGAATGGAGTAACGGTTCTCACGCTACGCTCACAGCAAGGTACGAGGACAAAATACAAGACAAGGAAGGCCATGGGCTATCCCTTGGTATTCGAAGGTAGCCACTGGTTAGGAAATGAAAAACTAACCACAATAGGGCCAAAGATCAAGCAAAACAATGGAGCATAGCTCCCACAAGCCACAACACAAAACCACACACACCCTGTCCAAAACAGCAATATAGCAACTTGCACAACAATTATTTAGAGCTACAGGATGTTTCCAACCACAAACAAAGTATGAACAGAAACTACATAACATTCTTAACAAATCATCCCACTATACAAACTTGAAAGGAGCTAAGGAACACTAGCAATGAAGCTCACAAGATGGCATGGTGAAACAGATTCTAGGGACTTAGAGAAAATCACAGTTTTCTGGAATCTGAGTTATCCTGATAGTAATTTGACAGCAGTAAACAATGATGCTAGAGACCACCTCATGGCATGAAAATGAATAGGATGGTAGAGGACAATATCTACTACAAAACACTAGCATCGAGCTTGAGCTAAAACACAACAGAACACTTGCTAGCACCCACTAAACATGGCATAAAAATAACTACAGATTCTCATACTCGGAAATATTTAGCATGTTGAAAACAGCCATATTTTCTTAGCTACTTTGGAGCAAGAAACTCACTTACATACAAGCATATTATGTCAAAAGAAAATACCAGGGCATAATACTCATAAAACTCTACCACTTACATGTTGACACAAACATCATAGCATGCATGGATTTATTCATATAAAAGTGACAATGGCATATTGGAACAAAATGACATTTTGGAAAACTTGCTCAATAGCTAAAACAAATTACACCAATGGATTCCTGGTATTTTTTGACCCCAAATCCATATATCAAACCCCTATGTTTGCATTTGAAAACTACACAAAACCTAGCTCGAAAAATAGCATCCAATACTTATAAGTCAAAACCTACTTTATTTGAACACTGTCAAAAATGGCCATACCCATAAATGTACATATACCAAAAATGGAATTATTCCTATTAACAAAAATCAAACAAGCAAAACAAGAAATAAACAAAAAAATAGGAGGGACCCACCTGGCAGTGAGCCAGGGCCCCTCTGTGACAAGTGGGGCCAGGGCCCACTGTCATACACACACACACATACACACACCACACACACACAGTACACACACAGTACACACACACACACAAATTAAAAGGGGGCGAGGGGGATTCCATCCCATGACCTGCTGGTCACTTCGCGAGTCGATACCACTGCGCCAGGTTCGGCCATCTAACAGAAGAAAGATCTCGCGTGACATATACAATAAAAAGGGGGGAACTTACTCCTCCTTGTGGCAGAGGGGAAAACCCGTCGCCGATGCAACTGCGGCGTTTACCGAAGGGGATGAGCGACGGTGGGGCTACGGAATTCCACGGGGAACCTATCCCTGGCGCAAGGGAACGGCGGCAACGCGAGGAAAGCGAGCAGCCCAAGCTCAAGCTTGAGGTCGGCCATGGCGTTGCCGCGGCAGGGCTGCGGAAGCCAGGCGAGGGTGCACGGGCTCGCGTGAGTGCGCGGGGTGGCGATGTGGGAGTGTCAGGATGCCGGGCTGCGTCCGGCTGGGCGTGTGGTGACGCTGCTCCACAGCAACCACACCTGATAACAAGAAGAAACTTCACCTTTGCAGAGCACGGGGAGCACGACGGCAGCATGCACGGATGTATGCGTCCAAGGCACGAGAGCGCGAAGGAGAGGCGTGAGAAGGTGGAGGGGCATATCGAGCTCACCTAGGACACGGGAAGGAGGTCGGGGTCAAGCTGGGGACATCACGAGGAGGCTCTGAACCTTGACGGTCTTCGGGTTCGCGCGTAGGGAAGAAGACAGCGACGGGGACGGAGCTTTAGCTTCACTGGCATCACGTACGTAGAGTAAGAAGACGCAGGTACCACTGGGGCTCCGATCTACGCCGACAGGGGGCCGGAGACGACGCGGAAAGACTACCCCGAGAACGAGCTCGCGGTTGGACGGAGCATGACAGGCAGGGCAACGGCTTGAGCGGGGCGACCTACCTGAGCGGCGGCGATGCGAGAGGAGGGGGAGAATGGCATGCGGGGATCTAGGGCTATGTGGGGGACGCAATATAAAGGGGCTAGAGGTCACCAACGGCCATCAAATCAATGATGCCGAGGACGTGGCGCTCTGGATGACCTGCCATACAGGTTAACGACGATGATGCGTGCGGGAGGGAGGCTGGGCTGCGGGAGCGCTCTTACTGGACCTGAGGGGACTTACGGCCCAGGTGGGCTCTCCTCCTCCTCCTCTCTCTCTCTCTCTCAGCAAAACAACAACTTTGTTTTTTAAATAAAATCTTAGAGAACAAAATAAAAGCAAGATCAGAGAGAAGAAGTTGGAAGAAAAAGAAATACATACTTGGGTTCACTAAAAAGCAAGCTATCTTATAAAAATGAACTAGCCATTTTAAGAGAAGGTAAATTAATTACTTTTAATAAAATACTATTTTTAATAGACATTAATGACAAAAGTAGCAACAATTGAAAGAGCTCAGATACTCCACTTTATTCACTTGATCATCAGAACATTTTAAAGGATTTAATATGGAAGTTTAGACTCATGCCACGATAATATTTGAAGACCAAAAGGGGTTTAAGCATAGTTTGCAAAAGTGGTGAAGGATATACTACACATGCACACACTACACTCCCATGACCCTAGAACACACATCATGCTTCAACCACACCACAATCACATCACCACAACCTTGTGCACACAAAACAATATGATTATGGATGCTAATGATGCAAGAATGACATGGAGCAAAATATATTTATCACAAACATGAAGGCAAACATGGAAGGTCCACATGAGATACATTACAAAATGGCAACGGATGCACTTGGGCTGTTACAACTCTCCCACACTACAAGAGGATCTCGACCCGAGATCTACGAATGAGAGAGCTCCAAAAATTCGGAACGGATAAGATCCTCACGTTCCCAAGTAGCTTCTTTGTCAGAATGATGAGACCACTTCACTTTGAGAAACTTCATTGACTTGTCGCGAGTCTTACGCTCAGTTTCTTCCACAATAGCAACTGGATGCTCACGATAGGATATGTCTTCTTGCAGATCAATGTCTTGGAGGTCAATGGTATGCTCGGGAGTCTTGAAGCACCTCCGGAGCTGAGAGACATGGAAGACATCATGCACATTTGCAAAATTTGGAGGAATCTCAAGTTGGTTGGCAAGGTCACCTCTCTTCCCCACAATTCTGAAAGGACCTGCAAAGCGAGGAGCTAGCTTCCCTTTGATTCCAAAACTCTAAGTGCCCTTCATGGGAGAGACTCTGAGATAGACAAAATCGTCGATTTGGAAGGAGACATCATGATGTTTGATATCATAGTAGCTCTTCTGGCAGGATTGAGCTGCTTTGAGATTCTCACGAATGACACGACACATCTCTTCTGCTTCAGTGATCATGTCATTGCCCAGAATTTGACGCTCGCCGGTTTCAAACCAATTGAGCGGGGTACGGCACTTCCTGCCGTAGAGAATCTCGAATGGGGCCTTGCCTGAACTAGCCTGGAAGTTGTTGTTGTATGAAAATTTGGCGTATGGAAGGCAGTCTTCCCATTTCATGCCGAAAGAAATCACACAGGCTCTAAGCATGTCTTCGAGGATTTGATTGACTCTCTCAACTTGGCCACTTGTCTGCGGGTGAAAGGCCGTGCTGAAATGGATCTTGGTACCCATCGCGGTCTAGAAGGACTCCCAAAACTTAGAAGTGAAGAGACTTCCACGATCTGAGGATATGAGCTGAGGAATACCATGCAAAGAAACTATCCTTGACGTATACAGCTCTGCCAGCTGAGCTGCCGAGATAGACTCCTTGACCAGAAGAAAATGGGCAACTTTGGTCATCTTGTCGATAACCACAAAGATGGCATTGTTCCCCTTCTTGGACTTAGGGAATCCAGTGATGAAATCCATCTCCACATGATCGAATTTCCACTCTGGAATAGGCAAAGGCTGAAGGAGACCTGCTGGACGTTGATGTTCTGCCTTCACTCTGCGACAAAGATCACACTCATTCACGAACTAAGCAATTTCATGCTTCATGCGCGTCCACCAGAAGGTTTGCTTGAGGTCCTGATACATCTTGGAACTGCCTGGATGAATTGAGAGGAGAGAATTGTGCGCTTCGTCCATGATAACCTTCCTAAGATCACCTTTTGGAACCACCAGACGGTCCTCAAAGAACAAGATATCTTTGTCATCAACGCGAAAGCACTTATACTTCGGAATGCCCTTAGCCACACATTTCTTCACTTTCTTCACCATAGCATCAAGAAGTTGAGCTTGGTGAACCTGATCTTCCAGAGTCGGAGAGACTTGAAGATTTGTAAGAAATCCCTACGAAATCATTTGGAGGTCGAGCTTGTGGAAGGCTTCACAAAGCTCAGGTTGAAGAGGCTTCAGGATAAGACTGTTGTAGTGCGCCTTTCGGCTGAGTGCATCTGCAATGACATTTGCTTTCCTAGGAGTATACTCGATGCTTGGATTGAAGTCCTCAATCATTTCCACCCAACGAGATTGTCGAAGATTGAGATTGGGTTGAGTGAAAATGTACTTCAAGCTCTTGTGATCGGTGCACACCTCAACTAGTCTACCCAACAACAAATGTCTCCAAGTCATCAGAGCATGCACAACTGCCGCCAGCTCAAGATCATGAGTGGGGTAGTTGTTCTTGCTAGGCTTCATCTGTCGTGAGGTATCTTGCATGAGAACACCACCAAGACCTTGGAGGGAAGCATCACAGAACACTTGGAAAGGCTTTGATTGCTCGGGAGGAACAAGAACTAGAGCTGAAGTCAGTTTCTGCTTGAGTGTATTGAACGCCACATCACACTCAGGAGACCAAGCATACTTGACATTCCTATGGAGGGGGTTGGACAGAGGCTTAGCAATTTGAGAGAAGTTCTCCACGAATCTTCTGCAGTAACTTGCAAGCCCGAGGAAGCTACGAAGCTGCTTGACATTCTGAGGAGGCTCCCACTTCAAGATTGCCTCAACTTTCTCCGGGTGCACTTTAATGCCCTTGGCAAAGATCACATGCCCAAGGTACACCACTTCATTGAGCCAAAACTCGCACTTGGAAAACTTAGCATAGAATCGATGCTCTCTTAGCTTGTCAAGCACAAGCCGGAGATGCTCTGCATGTTCTTCTTCAGTCTCCGAGAACACAAGAACATCATCCAAATACACCAAGACGAACTCATTTTTGAAAGGAGAGAATATGAAGTTCATCATTCTGGAGAAGGTTGAAGGATCATTGGCGAGACCAAAGGACATGACGGTGTACTCATAAGAGCCAAGACTCGTCCTGAAAGCAGTCTTTGGAATATCTTCTTCATGAATGTGAATCTGATGATAGCCCATGAGAAGATCAAGCTTTGAGAAAACCTTGGCACCTTTCAATTGTTCAAACAACTCATTGATGTTGGGAAGTGGGTACTTGTTCCTAATTGTCTTTTTATTCAATGGACGGTAATCGACACAAAGTCGGTTC
Organism: Hordeum marinum; assembly: GCA_022496015.1. Lineage (NCBI taxonomy): Eukaryota > Viridiplantae > Streptophyta > Magnoliopsida > Poales > Poaceae > Hordeum > Hordeum marinum. Next base: position 477,167,670 of record CM039678.1, read on the forward strand.
ATGCCATCCTTCTTCTTGACAAACAGAACACCACAACCCCATGGAGAAGAACTTGGTCTGATCAGACCTAGATGTTCTTGTTCATCTAGCTGCTTCTTCAATTCTTTCATCTCTTCGGGGCCAAGCTTAGAAGGATGCTTGCAAACTGGTTTAGTTCCAAGTTCAAGATCAATCACAAACTCAATTGGCTGGTGCGAAGGCATTCCTAGCAATTCTTCGGGAAAGACATCTTCATACTCACAAACCACCGGAATTTGAGAAATGGCTGAGATTTCACCCTTCTCATTAAGAGCAAAGAGACGAATTGTGTCATCGCGAGCTGCGAAAATGATCACGTCTTCGGAAGGATGAGTCAATTTGACTTCTTTGGCTTGACAATCAACATACGCCTTGTTCATAGCCAGAAAATCCATGCCAAGAATGAGATCAATATCGTAATTACCAAGAACAATTGGAGAGGCCAGAAAAGAATAATTGCCCATCTTGATAGAGACATCCGGGGCTTTCGTGCTTGCATGCATGAATTTTCCCAGAGAGACAACTGACAAAGGCCTAGGTAACTCTACCACATGAAAATTATGCTTTGATGCAAATGGTCTTGACAAGAATGAATGAGATGCACCAATGTCAAACAAAACTTTTTGCAGGAATAGAATTGATTGAGAGATTACCCATAATCACTTCATGAGACCCCTCTGCTTCAGCTGCATTCACCATGTTCACTCTTGCTAACTTGGGATTATGCCTCACCATAGCATTGCCTGGAGGTCTGACTAGAGGAGGAGGCGGAAGACACCGCTGGTTGTTGCACTTGTTTGAGTAGTGACCCTTCTGACCACACTTGTGACAAGTAACCTCTGAGAGTGGACGGAAGTTTCCTAGAGGAGGAGCATTTGCTGACTGGGTGCCTGGGGCCTCTGCTGATAACCTAGGTTGGGTGGGTGGGAAGAACCACGACCACCGAACTGCCTCAGCTGCTGAGGGGGATGAAACGGAGGAGGAGGAGAAGAAACCCAATACTTCTACTACTTAGGAACCATCTGAGAGCTGGAAGAAGAAGAGTAGGACTCCCTGGAATGCTTCCTTGAGTTCTCCAACTTGAGCTGAGTTGCCTCGACCTTCAAAGCCATGTTGTAGAACTAATCAAACTTTGGAGGCTCTTGTAGGACTAGACCCGGTAGAAGTTCATCCTTGAGACCACCTCTGAACTGATAAATCATAGACTTGTCGTCAGGAACATCTTGTTTAGCATAGCGGGCCAGATTCTGGAACCCGACGTTGTACTGATAGACAAACTTGCTTCCCTACTTCAGGTGCCTGAACTTCTCACGCATCTCCTCGACAAAGCTCGTCGTAATGTAATGGACCCTGAAGTCACGACAGAAGTCATCCCAGCTAATAACACGATCACCCCTGGAGTCCTTGTATTGTTGCCACTAATCAGCTGCCTGACCTTTGAGTTGAAACGTCGCGAACTTGACATAGTCAACTGGTCTGACATTGCTGCACTTGAAGTGCTTGCTCATGTCGCGGAGCCAATCATCCGCATCAAAAGGCTACTCACAACGGGTAAAAGACTTGGGCTGGTTGGCAAGGAACTGGTTGAGTGTCGTGAACTGAGGCTCATTCTGGAAATTCCCTTGATAACATTGTTGTCCCTAATCTCTCTGTTGCAACAGCTTGACCAACATCTGAGTATTCGCGTTGGTTCACGGCCATTACAGCTTGCCAAGCTTCTGGAGGAGGAGGCGAAGGGGGGTGGAGGGTTGGACTGCTCCCTATCACAACCCGGATTCCCGCGAGTTGGTGGAGCCATCCTAGAGATGGACAAGAACATCAGCATACCATTGACAAGGATGATTGCAATAAGCTGAATCAAATGACTTGAAAGAAATTGAACGAAATAACATCAATAGCCTTCATACTGAAAATTTCGTAAGAACGCCTTCTTTGGGTTTGCGATAACATCAACAGATATTAGAAGCCACTTGAATATACACAACAAGGTATTGAGCTGAGATATGCTCAAACAAATGTATAAACCTCATACATCTGAAGAAAGATGATCCTAGGTAACTACTTGAATTCCCGCCTAAGAACTTTCGAAATCTTTGGTTATGCAATCGGGTGTTGGGGATACAGAGAGGCAAAATATCTCACATAGCTAACAAGCCCTACACTCCAACTGTATCCATCCTTAAACACATAACCAAAGGCTTCGGAACTCCATCTATCTCGGATCCTCGAAAACACAATGATACCAAACATGGCAGTACCCCGGACGCTCCCTAGTATTGGGTGACTCCGACCTTATCTCGCCATGATAAGTATTGAAGCAATTTCGAACATCCTCCGACCTGAGATACTAAGGAAATTGAATGATAACGATGTGCCAAGAATCCCCTGGATTCAACTCCCCGGAAGAAATCAAGTCAGACAGGAGGCACCAAGACATAACTCTATCACATCGGCATCATATAGTTTCCAAAATATCTGCGTGATCCTAAAAAAATTTTGAGCAAGAGGAGTAGAATAAAAAATTCCTAAGTCGAATACCTCACCAGAGTATAGAAGAGGAGTAAAAGAAACCTACTCTTTGATATAACTAGACTCGACTTGGCCAAGTTCGATCAAGCAAAGGGCTCCTATGGCCGTACGGCTCTGAATACCAACTTGTAACACCCAAGATGCGCTCCTATTCTTATTTAGGCATGGGGGCCTCGACAGGGATAGAAGCGCATCTCGTCGTTTCGCAAGTGCGGTAAACATTGCATACATGTATGAAGGGATGAGTATATGAGTTGGCTTACACTCGCCACAAGCTAAATTACAAGTCCACACAATTATTCAAGCATCATACAGAAGATAGGGTCCGTCAACGGACAAAATCAAACGAAGAAAAGAAGCAATGTAAAGTTGCCTTGCTATCCCAAGGATCACGACCATGGCCTCTCTACTCATCACGGTACGTGACATACATCCGGCCACGTTCTTCATCGTAATCCCACTGGAGCCGAGTCACATCTTCTGGCACATACTCATCAACACCTACACCTATATTGTTGTAATCTATGAGCTACGGGGACTCGGCAATCATGTAACCCGGGTACCAAAACTATGTAAGCTTTTGGGTTTGGAAGGGGTAAGTGTTGAGGTTGCAGCAAGCACTAAGCATGTATTTGGTGGCTATCTTACGAGATAATGAATGGAAATATGGCGGTCTATGGAAGACGATCGAGAAATACCATGATCACTAAGTGATCCTCAACACCTACTTACGTCAAACATAACCCCATCATGTTCTCTCTCGGTTCATGTTCACGAGTAGAGACCATCACGGTTACGCACATAGTTGGTGTATTTTATTAGAGTTTACTTCAAGTTGGCTATAACCGGGTGTTAAAACAAAATATCCAAGTTGCCACATAACCACGGGCATGGCTTTCTGAAAGATTTAACCCTGTAGGGGTGGTCCAACTAATCCATCACAAATTAACCACACGCCGCGGGAATAACCTCGACCACGGATCTCGTGATCATCCTAGGCAATTCCAAAGGAAATCCGACACCTCGAGATAACCCTAAGAAGATCAGAGTTCCTCACACAAGACATTCGAGAAAGGTAAAACAAGTTCAGCAAGATCGCCTGGCAGGCCAGATCCCAACAGGAGCTGCGCGTATCTCTGTCTCGGGGCACTACCAGATGAGCTAGACGTCGGGTTGGCTGAAACCCCGGGTGACCAGGGGCGCCACACATCGCTCGGTTTGGACCAACACTCATCAGGAGCACTGGCCTGGGTTGTTGATTAATTATCCACGGGGTAGCTAAGCCATGTGCATTTTTATTAAGTTGTTAAGCAAATAGTACCAATGTTGGGTCTTGCTAGACAAGCTTTAATATCAAACGAATAATCAAATGGTCCCCATAACAACCCTGAGCATGTTAGGAGCACAAAATATGGAACATAACATAGGTAACAAGTAACTATGGCAGTAAAAGTGGAACAAAACACCGAGCAAAAGACCAAGCCTTCCACCTTACCAAGCTATATATGTGCATTAAATTAAATAGCAGAAAATATTGTGATATCTCTATATATCCATGTTATCACATGGAAACAACCTCCACCTGCATCTAAGAACACTATAAGAGGGGCTGAGCAGCGCTAACTTAGCCAAACAAGGTTTGCTAGGTAGTGGAGGGGTTAGAGGCTATCATGGCAATGTAGGAGGCTTGACATTCAAGTGGTAGGTAATGCAAGTGTAACAATAAGAGAGAGACATCTAGCAAAGCAAAAATAGTGTCGGGATCCATGTACGATCATCTTTCCTGTTGGTTCTTCAAAGGGACAAAGAGCTGGGTCCTCGTAGTTGTACTCTCCTGGATCCTCGTACTCAGGTTCAACACTCGCGTCTACCCAAAGAGAAACAGCACCAAATAAACAAACAACCAAGGTACAATGCAAAAACAAGATGATGCATAATTCATTTGAAGTATTTAACATGGCAATCCTAGGCTAGTCATGTTTCTCATGCAATAGTTAAGTTATTAGAATTCTGGATAGAACCTCATGTTAAGTTGTTTGGACATGCATGATCATGGAAAATATGGATGTTTCATGCAAAATTGATGCAAATGCATATGTAAAATGTAGGAAACGGAGTAACGGTTCTCACGCTACGCTCACGGCAAGGTACGAAGATAAAATACAAGACAAGGAAGGCCATGGGCTATCCCTTGGTATTCCAAGGTAGCCACTGGTTAGGAAATGAAAAAGTGACCACAATGGGGCCAAATATCAATAAAAACAATGGAGCATAGCTCCCACAAGCCACAACACAAAACCACACACACCCTGTCCAAAACAGCAACATAGCAACTTGCACAGCAATTATTTAGAGCTACAGGATGTTTCCAACCACAAACAAAGTATGAACAGAAACTACATAACATTCTTAACAAATCATCCCACTACACGAACTTGAAAGGAGCTAAGGAACACTAGCAATGAAGCTCACAAGATGGCATGGCGAAACAGATTCTAGGGACTTAGAGAAAATCACAGTTTTCTAGAATCTGAGTTAACCTGATAGAAATTTGACAGCAGTAAACAATGATGCTAGAGACCACCTCGTGGCATGAAAATGAACAGGATGGTAGAGGACAATATCTACTACAAAACACTAGCACTGAGCTTGAGCTAAAACACAAATCCATATATCATACCCCTATGTTTCCATTTGTAAACTGCACAAAACCTAGCTCGAAAAATAGCATCCAATACTTATAAGTCAAAACCTACTTTATTTGAACACTGTCAAAAATGGCCATACCCACAAATGTACATATACCAAAAATAGAATTATTCCGATTAACAAAAATAAAACAAGCAAAACAAGAAATAAAACAAAACAAAAATAAATAGGAGGGACCCACCTGGCAGTGAGCCAGGGCCCCTCTGTGGGAATGGACACACACACATACACACAGCACACACACACACACAAAAATTAAAAGGGGGCGAGGGGGATTCGATCCCATGACCTGCTAGTCGCTGCCCGGGTCAATACCACTGCACCAGGCTCGGTCGTCTGACAGAAGAAAGATCTCACGCGACATATACAAAAAAGGGGGAACTTCCTCCTCCTTGCGGAAGAGGGGAAACCCCGTCGCCGACGCAACTGCGGCGATCACCGAAGGGGGCGAGCGATGGCGGGGCTGCGGAATTCCACGGGGAACCTATCCCTAGCGCAAGGGAACGGCGGCAACACGAGAAAAGCGAGCGGCCCGAGCTCAAGCTTGTGGTTGGCCATGGAGCTGCGGCGGCAGGGCTGCGTGAGCCAGGCGAGGGTGCACGGGCATGCGGGAGCATGCGGGGCGGCGATGCGGGAGTGCCAGGATGCCGGGCTGGGGCCGGTTGGGCATGTGGTGATGCTGCTCCACAGCAACCACACCTGACAGCAAGGAAAAACTTCACCTTTGCAGAGCACGGGGAGCACGACGGTGGCATGCACGGATCTACGTGTCCAAGGCACGAGAGCACGAAGGAGAGGGGTGAGCAGGTGGAGGTGTTGGGGAACGTCGCATGGGAAACAAAAAATTTCCTACACACACGCAAACCTATCCATGGTGATGAGCATCTACGAGAGGGAGAGTGGATCTACATACCCTTGTAGATCGCTAAGCGGGAAGCGTTAAGAAACGCGGTTAGTGTAGTTGAACATCTTCGCGATCCAAATCGCCGAGCGTCCCGCGATCTCATCACGAACCGTCCCGCGAACACATCATGATCCATCCCGCGAACTCATCACGATCCGTCTCACGATCTTGATCACGATCTGTCCCGCGAACTCATCATGATCCGTTCCGTGATCACATCACGAACCATCTCGCGATCTCGATCACGGTCCTTCCGATCTAGCGCAGAACGGACGGCACCTCCGCGTTCAGCACACGTGCAACTTGATGACGATATCCACCATCTTGATCCAGCAAGAGGAGGTGGAGAGGACAGAGAGTTCACCTGCAGCGTGATGGCGCTCCGGTGATAGTAGTGGAGTGATTCCGGCAGGGCTTCACCTAAGCGCTGCGGAAAACCGATCTAGAGGAGAAACTGTGCACCGGTGAAACGGTTAGCACGTGGCCGGAAATTCTGTCCAAAAAACACTCAATCCACTAGTATATATAGGAGGAGATGAGAGGAGAGGCAGCCAAGGCCTTTGGGTCAACCGAAATAGGAGGTGGGAAGCAATCCTACTTCACCTCCAATCCTAGTTGGAGTAGGATTGCCTCCTATTGGCTGATTTTCCACTTTTTGCTTTAGGACTTTATCTCCTGCGCCATGGGCCTTTGTGGCTGTTTTCCCAGCCCACTAAGGGCTGGTTATTATTGTCCCACAGCCCATGGACCTCTTGGGGTCGAAATACCCCTCCCGGTACACTACCGTTGAGCCCGAAACTTTTCCGGAAACCAAACTGGGACTTCCTATATATGAATCTTTACCTCCGGACCATTCCGGAGCTCCTCGTGACGTCTGGGATCTCATACGGGACTCCGAACAAACTTCGGTCACCACCATACATAACTCTACACTACTGAAACGTCACCAAACCTTAAGTGTGCAGACCCTGCGGGTTCGAGAACTATGTAGACATGACCGAGACACCTCTATGGTCAATAACCAATGGCGGGACCTGGACGTCCACATTGGTTCCTACATATTCTACGAAGATCTTTATCAGTCGAACCTCTATGTCAAGGATTCAGTTAATCCCGTATAACGTTCCCTTTGTTCTTCGGTATGTTACTTGCCCAAGATTCAATCGTCGGTATCTCCATACCTAGTTCAACCTCGTTACCAGCAAGTCTCTTTACTCGTTCCGTAATACAAGATCCCGCAACTAACAATTAGTCACATTGCTTGCAAGGCTTATTGTGATGTTGCATTACCGAGTGGGCCCCGAGATACCTCTCCGTCACACGGAGTAACAAATCCCAGTCTCGATCCATGCCAACTCAACAGACACCATCGGAGATACCTGTAGAGCACCTTTATAGTCACCCAGTTACGTTGCGACGTTTGATACACACAAGGCACTCCTCTGATATCTGTGAGTTGCATGATCTCATGGTCATAGGAACACATACTTGACATGCGGAAAACAGTAGCAATAAACTGACACAATCATATGCTACGTTTGCAGTTTGGGTCTTGTCCATCACATCATTCTCCTAATGATGTGACCCCATTATCAAATGACATCTCATGTCCATGGCTAGGAAACCTTAACCATCTTTTGATCAACGAGCTAGTCTATTAGAGGCATACTAGGGACATGGTTTTGTCTATGTATCCACACATGCATCTAAGTCTCCGATCAATACAATTATAGCATGGATAATAAACGATTATCATGAACAAGGAAATATGATAATAACTAATTTATTATTGCCTCTAGGGCATATTTCCAACAGTCTCCCACTTGCACTAGAGTCAATAATCTAGTTCACATCACCATGTGATTCGCATTGTTATGAATCTAACACCCAATGAGTTCTGGGGCTCGATCATGCTTTGCATGTGAGAGAGGTCTTATAGTCAACGGGTCTGCGATATTCAGATCCGTGTGTACTTTGCAAATCTCTATGTCAAACTGTAAACACTGCTACCACACTCCGTGTTGGGGAACGTCGCATGGGAAACAAAAAATTTCCTACGCACACGCAAACCTATCCATGGTGATGAGCATCTACGAGAGGGAGAGTGGATCTACATACCCTTGTAGATCGCTAAGCGGGAAGCGTTAAGAAACGCGGTTGGTGTAGTCGAACATCTTCGCGATCCAAATCGCCGAGCGTCCCGCGATCTCATCACGATCCGTCCCGCGATCCAATCACGATCCGTCCCGTGAACTCATCACGATCCGTCCCGCGATCTCATCACAATCCGTCTCACGATCTTGATCACGATCTGTCCCGCGAACTCATCACGATCCGTTCCGCGATCTCATCACGAACCGTCTCACGATCTCGATCACGGTCCTTCCGATCTAGCGCCGAACGGATGGCACCTCTGCGTTCAGCACACGTGCAGCTTGATGACGATCTCCACCGTCTTGATCCAGCAAGAGGAGGTGGAGAGGAGAGAGAGTTCACCGGCAGCGTGACGGCGCTCCGGTGATGGTGGTGGAGCAATTCCGGCAGGGCTTCGCCTAAGCGCTGCAGAAAACCGATCTAGAGGAGAAACTATGCACCGGTGGAACGGGTAGCACGTGGCCGGAAATTCTGTCCAAAAACCACCCAATCCACTAGTATATATAGGAGGAGAGGATAGGAGAGGCATCCAAGGCCTTTGGGTCGGCCGAAATAGGAGGTGGGAGCAATCCTACTTCACCTCCAGTCCTAGTTGGAGTAGGATTGCCTCCTATTGGCTGATTTTCCACTTTTTGCTTTAGGACTTTCTCTCCTGCGCCATGGGCCTTTGTGGCTGTTTTTCCAGCCCACTAAGGGATGGTTATTATTCTCCCACAGCCCATGGACCTCTTGGGGTCGAAATACCCCTCCCGGAGGTCCTCCGGTACACTACCGGCACTCCCGGTACAATACCGATGAGCCCGAAACTTTTCCGGAAACCAAACTGGGACTTCCTATATATGAATCTTTACCTCCGGACCATTCCGGAGCTCCTCGTGACGTCCGGGATCTCATCCGGGACTCCGAACAACCTTCGGTCACCACCATACATAACTCTACACTATCGAAACGTCACTGAACCTTAAGTGTGCAGACCTTGCGGGTTCGAGAACTATGTAGACATGATCGAGACACCTCTACAGTCAATAACCAATGGCGGGACCTGGACGTCCACATTGGTTCCTACATATTCTACGAAGATCTTTATCGGTCGAACCTCTATGTCAAGGATTCAGTTAATCCCGTATAACGTTCCCTTTGTTCTTCAGTATGTTACTTGCCCGAGATTCGATCGTCGGTATCTCCATACCTAGTCCAACCTCGTTACCGGCAAGTCTCTTTACTCGTTCCATAATACAAGATCCCGCAACTAACAATTAGTCACATTGCTTGCAAGGCTCATTGTGATGTTGTATTACCGAGTGGGCCCTGAGATACCTCTCCGTCACACGGAGTAACAAATCCCAGTCTCGATCCATGCCAACTCAACAGACACCATCGAAGATACCTGTAGAGCACCTTTATAGTCACCCAGTTACGTAGCGACGTTTGATACACACAAGGCACTCCTCCGATATCCGTGAGTTGCATGATCTCATGGTCATAGGAACATATACTTGACATGCAGAAAACAGTAGCAATAAACTGACACGATCATATGCTATGTTTGTAGTTTGTGTCTTATCCATCACATCATTCTCCTAATGATGTGATCCCGTTATCAAATGACATCTCATGTCCATGGCTAGGAAACCTTAACCATCCTTTGATCAACGAGCTAGTCCATTAGAGGCATACTAGGGACATTGTTTTGTCTATGTATCCACACATGCATTTAAGTCTCCGATCAATACAATTATAGCATGGATAATAAACGATTATCATGAACAAGGAAATATGATAATAACTAATTTATTATTGCCTCTAGGGCATATTTCCAACAGTCTCCCACTTGCACTAGAGTCAATAATCTAGTTCACATCACCATGTGATTCGCATTGTTATGAATCTAACACCCAATGACTTTTGGGGCTCGATCATGCTTTGCATGTGAGAGAGGTCTTATAGTCAACGGGTCTGCGATATTCAGATCCGTGTGTACTTTGCAAATCTCTATGTCAAACCGTAAACACTGCTACCACACTCCACTTGGTACTATTTCCAAATGGCTGCTCCACTATACGTATCCAGATTGCTACTACTAGTCATCCGGATAGGTGTTAAAGCTTGCATCGACGTAACTCTTTACGACGAACTCTTTATCACCTCCATAATCAAGAAAAATTTCCTTAGTCCTCTGGTTACTAAGGACAATTCCGACCGCTGTCCAGTGATCCACTCCTGGACCACTCTTGTACCCCTTGACAGACTCATGGCAAGGCACACATAGGTGCGGTACACAGCATGGCATAATATAGAGCCTATGGCTAAGGCATAGGGGACGACGTTCGTCCTTTCTCTTTCTTCTGCCGTTGTCGAGCTTTGAGTCTCACTCAACTTCACACCTTACAAATCAGACGAGAACTATTTCTCTGGCTGATCCATTTTGAACTCTTTCAAAATCTTGTGAAGGTATGCACTCATTGAAAGTCTCATCAAGCATCTTGATCTATCTCTATAGATTTTGATGCTCAACAATTAGGTAGCTTTATCCAGGTCTTCCTTTGAAAATCACTTTCCAAATGACCGTTTTATGCTTTCCAGAAACTCTACATTATTTCTGATCAACAATATGTCATCCACATATACTTATCAGAAATTCTATAGTGCTCCCACTCACTTTATTGCAAATACAAGTTTCTCATAAACTTTGTATAAACATCAAAACTTTGATCACCTCATCAAAGCGTATATTCCAACTCCGAGATGCTTGATTCAGTCCATGGAAGGATCACCGAAGCTTGCACACCTTTTAGCATCCTTAGGCCTGACAAAACCTTCTGGTTGTATCACATACAACCTTTCCTCAAGTAAACCATTAAGGAAACGATGTTTTGACATCCATCTGCCAGATTTCATAATTGAAAACATAGCAACTGCTAACATAATTCCAACAGACTTTTAGCATCGCTACGAGTGAGAAAGTCTCATCGTAGTCAACTCCTTCAACTTGTCACAAACATCTTTGCAACAAGTCGAGCTTTACAAATGGTGACATTCACCATCAGTGTTTGTCTTCATTTTAAAGATCCATTTGTACTCAACGACCTGCCGTCCAACGAGCAAGTCTACCAAAGTTTACACTTGGTTTTTATACATGGATCCTATCTCGGATTTCATGGCCTCTAACCATTTGTCGGAATCCGGGCCCATCATCGCTTCTCCATAGCTCGTAGGTTCATCGTTGTCCAACAACATGATCTCCAAGACAGAGTTGTCGTACCACTTAGGAGCAATACACATCCTTGTCGACCTATGAAGTTTGATAGTAACTTGATCCTGAAGCTTCATGATCATCATCATTAACTTCCTCTTCAACTAACGTAGGCTTCACAGAAACATCTTTCTGCGATGCGCTACTCTCTGGTTGAACAAAGGTTAAACAACCTCATCAAGTTCTATCTTCCTCCCACTCAATTCTTTCGAGAGAAACATTTCCTCGAGAAAGGATCCATTTAAGCAACAAACATTTTGCACTAGGATCTGAGATTGAAGGTTCACCCAACTGATCTTAGGGTATTCTATGAATATGCAATTTGTCCGCCTTGGGTTCGACCTCATTAGGTGAAAACATTTTCCACACAAGTGTCACATCCCAAAATATTAAGAAATGACAGCTTAGGTTTCTATCAAACCATAATTCACATGGTTTCATCTCAACGGATTTAGATGGTGCCCTATTTAAAGTGAATGTAGTTGTCTCTAATGCATAACCCCAAAATTATAGTAGTAAAACGACAAGAGACATCCTATTACGCACCATGTCCAATAGAGCATAACTATGATGTTCGGACACACCATCACACTATGGTGTTCCAGGTGGCGTTTAGTTGTGAAACAACTTTCACATTGTCTTAAGTTGTATGCCAAACTCGTGACTCAGATATTCACCTCCACGATCATATCGCAGTCATTTTTATCTTCTTGTCCCGATGATCTTTAAACTTCAGTCTGAATTTGCTTGAACCTTTCAAACAATTCAGACTTGTGTTTCATTAAGTAAATATACACTATATCTACTCAAATCATCAGTGAAGGTAAGAAAATAACGATATCCACTACACGCTACAAGACTCACTAGATTGCATACATCAACATGTATCATTTCCAATGAATCACTTGCCCGCTCCATCCAACGGGGTCCTTTAGTCATCTTGCCCAAGAGGCATGGTTCGCATGTCTCAACCGATTCGAAATCAAATGAGTCCAAATATCCATCAGCACGGAGTTTCCACATGCGCTTTATACCAATATGACATTTAGCGGCAGTGCCACAAGTATGTGGTACTATCATTATTAACTTTGTGTCTTTTGACATCAATGTTATGAACATGTGTAATACTACGATCAAGATTTCAACAAACCATTCTCACCGGGTGCATGACCATTGAAGGTATTATTCATGTAAACAGAATAACCATTATTCTCTAACTTGAATGAATAACCGTATTGCAATAAACATGATCTAATCATGTTCATGCTCAACGCAAAACACCAAATAACATTTATTTAGGTTCGTCACTAATCCTGAAGGTAGAGAGAGCGTGCGATGTTGATCACATTAACCTTGGAAACACTTCAAACACATATCGTCACCTCACCCTTAGCTAGTTCTCCGTTTATTCCGTAGCTTTTATTTCGAGTTACTAACATTTAGCAACCGAACCGGTATCCAATACCCAGGTGCTACTAAGAGTACTAGCAAGGTACACACCAATAACTCGTATATCAAATATACTTCTGTCGATGTTGCCAGCCTTCTTATCTACCAAGTATCTAGGGTTGTTCCGCTTCAGCGACCTCTCACCTCATAATAGAAGCACTTAGTCTCGGGTTTGAGTTCAACTTTGGGTTGCTTCACTGGAGCAGCAACTGACTTGCTATCCATGAAGTTTCCCTCCTTGCTCTTGCCCTTTTCGAAACTAGTGGTTTGATTAACCATCAACACTTGACGCTCCTTCTTGATTTCTACCTTCGCGGTGTCAAACATCGCGAACAGCTCAGGGATCAATACTTCTATCCCTGGTGTATTATAGTTCATCACTAAGTTCTAGTAGCTTTAGTGACAGTGACTTGGAGAACTATATCAATCACTATCTTATCTGGAAGATCAACTCCCACTTGATTCAAGCGATTGTAGTACCCAGACAATCTGAGTACATGCTCAACGATTGAGCTATTCTCCTTCATCTTACAGGCAAAGAATCTTGTTGGAGATCTCATATCTCGCAACACAGGCACGAGCCTGAGATCACAATCTCTGCTCCTAGAACATCTCATATGTTCCGTGACGTTCAAAACATTTCCGAGCCTCAATTCTAAGCCGTAATGCATGATGCACTAAACTATCAAGTAGTCATCGAAACGTGCCTGTCATATGTTCACAACATCTATAGACGATGCTAGAGGGGGTGGCGCACCGAGCGGTGCATTAAGGACATAAGCCTTCTATGCAGCAATGAGGACAATCCTCAGATCACGGACCCAGTCCGCAATATTGCTACCAACATCTTTCAACTCTATTTCTCTAGGAACATATAAAAATACAAGGGAGCTACAGCGCGAGCTAGTAATCTACAACATAATTTGCAAAGACACTTTGACTATGTTCATGATAATGAGTTCAATTAATCATATTACTTAAGAACTCCCACTCAAATTGACATCCCTCTGATCATTCGAGTGATACATGATCCAAATTCACCAACTCAAGTCCGATCATCACGTGAGTTGAGGTGGCTGCAATGGTGAACATCATTATGTTGATCATATCTACTATATGACTCATGTTCGACCTTTCGGTCTCTCGTGTTCCGAGGCCATGTCTATACATGCTAGGCTCGTCAAGTTTAACCCGAGTGTTCTGCGCGTGCAAATCTGGCTTGCACCCGTTGTATGTGAACGTAGAGTCTATCACACCCGATCATCACGTGGTGTCTCAACACTACGAACTTTCGCAACGGTGCACACTCGGGGAGAACACAGTTCATCTTGAAATTCAAGTGAGGGATCACCTTATAATGCTACCGCCGTACTAAGCAAAACAAGGTGCATAAAAGGATTAACATCTCATGCAATTCACAAGTGACATGATATGGCCATGAACTTGTGTTTAAGATCTCCATCTTCGAAACACCGGCATGATCTCCATCATCACCGGCACAACACCATGATCTCCATCATCTTGATCTCCATCAATGTGTTGCCATTGGGGTTGTCACGCCCTGCATGCTTCTACTACTATTGCTACCGTAGCGATAAAGTAAAGCATTACATAGCGCTTAATGATTGACACGCAGGTCATACAATAATTAAAGACAACCCTATGGCTCCTGCCGGTTGCCGTACTCATCGACATGCAAGTCGTGATAATCTATACATCACATGATCATCTCATACATCACATATATCTCATCATGTAATTGGCCATATCACATCACAACATACCCTGCAAAAACAAGTTAGACGTCCTCTAATTGTTGTTGCATGTTTTACGTGGCTGCTATGGGTATCTAGCAAGAACGATTCTCACCTACGCATAAACCACAACGGTGATACACTAGTTTGCTTTTCAACCTTCTAAAGGACCGCCTTTGTCGAATCCAATCCAACTAAAGTGAGAGAAACTGTCACCCGGAAGCCATCTAGGCAACAAGCTGCGTCGAGGGAACCGGTCTCTCGTAAGCGTACGAGTAATGTTGGTCCGGGCCGCTTCATCTCACAATCCCGCTGAACCAAAATACGACCAAGGGAGGAAGCAATCTAAGCATCAACGCCCACAAACCTTTTGTGTTCTACTCGATATCTCATCGAACCATCAACCTAGCTCATGATGCCACTGTTGGGGAACGTTGCATGGGAAACAAAAAATTTCCTACGCACACGCAAACCTATCCATGGTGATGAGCATCTATGAGAGGGAGAGTGGATCTACATACCCTTGTAGATCGCTAAGCGGGAAGCGTTAAGAAACGCGGTTGGTGTAGTCGAACATCTTCGCGATCCAAATCGCCGAGCGTCCCGCGATCTCATCACGATCCGTCCCACGATCCAATCACGATCCGTCCCGTGAACTCATCACGATCCGTCCCGCGATCTCATCACAATCCGTCTCACGATCTTGATCACAATCTGTCCAGCGAACTCATCACGATCCGTTCCGCGATCTCATCACGAACCGTCTCACGATCTCGATCACGGTCCTTCCAATCTAGCGCCGAACGGATGGCACCACCGCGTTCAGCACACGTGCAGCTTGATGACGATCTCCACCGTCTTGATCCAGCAAGAGGAGGTGGAGAGGAGAGAGAGTTCACCGGCAGCATAACGGCGCTCCGATGATGGTGGTGGAGCAATTCCGGCAGGGCTTCGCCTAAGCGCTGCAGAAAACCGATCTAGAGGAGAAACTATGCACCGGTGGAACGGGTAGCACGTGGCCGGAAATTCTGTCCAAAAACCACCCAATCCACTAGTATATATAGGAGGAGAGGAGAGGAGAGGCAGCCAAGGCCTTTGGGTCGGCCGAAATAGGAGGTGGGAGCAATCCTACTTCACCTCCAGTCCTAGTTGGAGTAGGATTGCCTCCTATTGGCTGATTTTCCACTTTTTGCTTTAGGACTTTCTCTCCTGCGCCAAGGGCCTTTGTGGCTGTTTTACCAGCCCACTAAGGGATGGTTATTATTCTCCCACAGCCCATGGACCTCTTGGGGTCGAAATACCCCTCCCGAAGGTCCTCCGGTACACTACCGGCACTCCCGGTACAATACCGATGAGCCCGAAACTTTTCCGGAAACCAAACTGGGACTTCCTATATATGAATCTTTACCTCCGGACCATTCCGGAGCTCCTCGTGACGTCTGGGATCTCATCCGGGACTCCGAACAACCTTCGGTCACCACCATACATAACTCTACACTATCGAAACGTCACCGAACCTTAAGTGTGCAGGCCTTGCGGGTTCGAGAACTATGTAGACATGACCGAGACACCTCTACAGTCAATAACCAATGGCGGGACCTGGACGTCCACATTGGTTCCTACATATTCTACGAAGATCTTTATCGGTCAAACCTCTATGTCAAGGATTCAGTTAATCCCGTATAACGTTCCCTTTGTTCTTCGGTATGTTACTTGCCCGAGATTCGATCATCGGTATCTCCATACCTAGTTCAACCTCGTTACCGGCAAGTCTCTTTACTCATTCCATAATACAAGATCCCGCAACTAACAATTAGTCACATTGCTTGCAAGGCTCATTGTGATGTTGTATTACCGAGTGGGCCCTGAGATACCTCTCCGTCACACGGAGTAACAAATCCCAGTCTCGATCCATGCCAACTCAACAGACACCATCGAAGATACCTGTAGAGCACCTTTATAGTCACCCAGTTACGTTGCGACGTTTGATACACACAAGGCACTCCTCCGATATCCGTGAGTTGCATGATCTCATGGTCATAGGAACATATACTTGACATGCAGAAAACAGTAGCAATAAACTGACACGATCATATGCTATGTTTGTAGTTTGTGTCTTATCCATCACATCATTCGCCTAATGATGTGATCCCGTTATCAAATGACATCTCATGTCCATGGCTAGGAAACCTTAACCATCCTTTGATCAACGAGCTAGTCCATTAGAGGCATACTAGGGACATGGTTTTGTCTATGTATCCACACATGCATTTAAGTCTCCGATCAATACAATTATAGCATGGATAATAAACGATTATCTTGAACAAGGAAATATGATAATAACTAATTTATTATTGCCTCTAGGGCATATTTCCAACACTCCGCTCGCTACTATTCCAAATGGCTACTCCACTATACGTATCCAGATTGCTACTATGAGTCATCCGGATTAGTGTTAAAGCTTGTATCGACGTAACTCCTTACGACGAACTCTTTATCACCTCAATAATCGAGAAACATCTCCTTAGTCTCTTAGTTACTGAGGATAATCTTGACCGCTATCCAGTGATCCACTCTTGGTTCACTCTTGTACCCCCTGACGGACTCATGGCAAGGCACACACAGGTGCGGTACACAACATGGCATAATATAGAGTCTATGGCTAAGGCATAGGGGACGACGTTCGTCCTTTCTCTTTCTTCTGCCGTTGTCGAGCTTTGAGTCTCACTCAACTTTCACACCTTACAAATCAGGCAAGAACTCTTTCTCTGACTGATCCATTTTGAACTCTTTCAAAATCTTGTCAAGGTATGCACTCATTGAAAGTCTCATCAAGTCATCCTTGATCTATCTCTATAGATCTTGATGCTCAACAATTAGGTAGTTTTATCCAGGTTTTACTTTGAAAATCACTTTCCAAACAACTGTTTATGCTTTCCAAAAATTCTACATTACTTCTGATCAACAATATGTCATCCACATATACTTATCAGAAATTCTATAGTGCTCCCACTCACTTTATTGCAAATACAAGTTTCTCGTAAACTTTGTATAAACATCAAAACTTTGATCACCTCATCAAAGCGTATATTCCAACTCCGAGATGCTTGCTTCAGTCCATAGAAGGATCACTAAAGCTTGCACACCTTTTAGCATCCTTAGGACTGACAAAACCTTCTGGTTGTATCACATACAACCTTTCCTCAAGTAAACCGTTAAGGAAACGATGTTTTGACATCCATCTGCTAGATTTCATAATTGAAAATGCAGCAACTGCTAACATAATTCCAACAGACTTTTAGCATCACTATGAGTGAGAAAGCCTCATCGCAGTCAACTCCTTGAACTTGTCACAAACATCTTTGCAACAAGTCGAGCTTTACAAATGGTGACATTTACCATCAGTGTCTGTCTTCATTTTAAAGATCCATATGTACTCAACGACCTGCTGTCCAACGAGCAAGTCTACCAAATTCTATACTTGGTTTTCATCCATGGATCCTATCTTGGATTTCATGGCCTCCAACCATTTGTCGGAATCCGGGCCCATCATCGCTTATCCATAGCTCGTAGGTTCATCGTTGTCCAACAACATGACCTCCAAGACAGGGTTGCCATACCGCTCAGGAGCAGTACACGTCCTTGTCGACCTACGAAGTTCGATAGTAACTTGATCCTGAAGCTTCATGATCATCATCATTAACTTCCTCTTCAACTAACGTAGGCTTCACAAAAACATCTTTCTGCATTGCGCTACTCTCTGGTTGAACAAAGGTTTAACAACCTCATCAAGTTCTATCTTCCTCCCACTCAATTCTTTCGAGAGAAACATTTCCTCGAGAAAGGATCCGTTTAAGCAACAAACACTTTGCACTTGGATCTGAGATAGAAGGTTCACCCAACTGATCTTAGGGTATTCTATGAAGATGCATTTGTCCGCCTTGGGTTCAACCTCATTAGGTGAAAACATTTTCCACACAAGCGTCGCAGCCCCAAACATTAAGAAATGACAGCTTAGGTTTCTATCAAACCATAATTCACGCGGTGTCATCTCAACGGATTTAGATGGTGCCCTTTTAAAAGTGAATGTAGTTGTCTCTAATGCATAACCCCAAAATTATAGTAGTAAAACGATAAGAGACATCATAGCACGCACCATGTGCAATAGAGCATAACTATGATGTTCAGACACACCATCACACTATGGTGTTCCAGGTGGCGTTTAGTTGTGAAACAACTTTCACATTGTCTTAAGTTGTATGCCAAACTCGTGACTCAGATATTCACCTCCACGATCATATCACAGTCATTTTTATCTTCTTGTCACGATGATCTTTAAACTTCACTCTGAATTTGCTTGAACCTTTCAAATGATTCATACTTGTGTTTCATTGTAAATATACACTATATCTACTCAAATCATCAGTGAAGGTAAGAAAATAACGATATCCACTGCACGCTACAAGACTCACTAGATTGCATACATCAACATGTATCATTTCCAATGAATCACTTGACCGCTCCATCCAACGGGGTCCTTTAGTCATCTTGCCCAAGAGGCATGGTTCGCATGCCTCAACCGATTCGAAATCGAATGAGTCCAAATATCCATCACCATGGAGTTTCTTCATGCGCTTTATACCAATATGACATTTTGCGGCAGTGCCACAAGTATGTGGTACTATCATTATTTAACTTTGTATCTTTTGACATCAATGTTATGAACATGTGTATTACTACGATCAAGATTTCAACAAACCATTCTCACTGGGTGCATGACCATTGAAGGTATTATTCATGTAAACAGAATAACTATTATTCTCTGACTTAAATGAATAACTGTATTGCAACAAACATGATCTAATCATGTTCATGCTCAACGCAAAACACCAAATAACATTTATTTAGGTTCGTCACTAATCCTGAAGGTAGAGAGAGCGCGCGATGTTGATCACATCAACCTTGGAAACATTTCCAACATACATCGTCACCTCACCTTTAGCTAGTTCTCCGTTTATTCCGTCACTTTTATTTCGAGTTACTAACATTTAGCAACCGAACCGGTATCCAATACCCAGGTGCTACTAGGAGTACTAGCAAGGTACACATCAATAACTCATATATCAAATATACTTCTGTCGATGTTGCCAGCCTTCTTATCTACCAAGTATCTAGGGTTGTTCCGCTTCAGCGACCTCTCACCTCATAATAGAAGCACTTAGTCTCGGGTTTGAGTTCAACTTTGGGTTGCTTCACTGGAGCAGCAACTGACTTCCTATCCATGAAGTTTCCCTCCTTGCTCTTGCCCTTTTCGAAACTAGTGGTTTGATTAACCATCAACACTTGACGCTCCTTCTTGATTTCTACCTTCGCGGTGTCAAACATCGCGAACAGCTCAGGGATCAATACTTCTATCCCTGGTGCATTATAGTTCATCACTAAGTTCTAGTAGCTTTAGTGACAGTGACTTGGAGAACTATATCAATCACTATCTTATCTGGAAGATCAACTCCCACTTGATTCAAGCGATTGTAGTACCCAGACAATCTGAGTACATGCTCAACGATTGAGCTATTCTCCTTCATCTTACAGGCAAAGAATCTTGTTGGAGATCTCATATCTCGCAACAGAGGCATGAGCCTGAGATCACAATCTCTGCTCCTAGAACAACTCATATGTTCCGTGACGTTCAAAACGTTTCGGAGCCTCAATTCTAAGCCGTAATGCATGGCGCACTAAACTATCAGGTAGTCATCGAAACGTGCCTGTCAGATGTTCACAACATCTATAGACGACGCTAGAGGGGGTGGCGCACCGAGCGGTGCATTAAGGACATAAGCCTTCTGTGCAGCAATGAGGACAATCCTCAGATCACGGACCCAGTCCGCAATATTGCTACCAACATCTTTCAACTCTATTTCTCTAGGAACATATAAAAATTTAAGGGAGCTACAGCACGAGCTAGTAATCTACAAAATAATTTGCAAAGACACTTTGACTATGTTCATGATAATGAGTTCAATTAATCATATTACTTAAGAACTCCCACTCAAATTGACATCCCTCCGATCATTCGAGTGATACATGATCCAAATTCACCAACTCAAGTCCGATCATCACGTGAGTTGAGGTGGCTGCAATGGTGAACATCATTATGTTGATCATATCTACTATATGACTCATGTTCGACCTTTCGGTCTCTCGTGTTCCGAGGCCATGTCTGTACATGCTAGGCTCGTCAAGTTTAACCCGAGTGTTCTGCGCGTGCAAATCTGGCTTGCACCCGTTGTATGTGAACGTAGAGTCTATCACACCCGATCATCACGTGGTGTCTCAACACGACGAACTTTCGCAACGGTGCACACTCGGGGAGAACACAGTTCATCTTGAAATTCAAGTGAGGGATCACCTTATAATGCTACCGCCGTACTAAGCAAAACAAGGTGCATAAAAGGATTAACATCTCATGCAATTCATAAGTGACATGATATGGCCATGAACTTGTGTTTAAGATCTCCATCTTCGAAACACCGGCATGATCTCCATCGTCACCGGCACAACACCAGGATCTCCATCATCTTGATCTCCATCAATGTGTTGCCATTGGGGTTGTGGCGCCAGCCCTGCTTCTACTTCTATTGCTACCGCTTAGCGATAAAGTAAAGCATTACATAGCGCTTAATGATTGACACGCAGGTCATACAATAATTAAAGACAACCCTATGGCTCCTGCCGGTTGCCGTACTCAACGACATGCAAGTCGTGAAATTCTATACATCACATGATCATCTCATACATCACATATATCTCATCATGTCATTGGCCATATCACATCACAACATACCTTGCAAAAACAAGTTAGACGTCCTCAAATTGTTGTTGCATGTTTTACGTGGCTGCTACGGGTATCTAGCAAGAACGATTCTCACCTATGCATAAACCACAACGGTGATACATAGATTGCTTTTCAACCTTCTCAAGGACCGCCTTTGTCGGATCCGATCCAACTAAAGTGAGAGAAACTGTCACCCGCAAGCCATCTAAGCAACAAGTTACGTCGAGGGAACCGGTCTCTCGTAAGCGTACGAGTAATGTTGGTCTGGGCCGCTTCATCTCACAATCCCGCTGAACCAAAATCTGACCAAGGGAGGAAGCAATCTAAGCATCAACGCCCACAAACCTTTTGTGTTCTACTCGAGATCTCATCGAACCATCAACCTAGCTCATGATGCCACTGTTGGGGAACATCGCATGGGAAACAAAAGATTTCATACGCACACGCAAACCTATCCATGGTGATGAGCATCTACGAGAGGGAGAGTGGATCTACATACCCTTGTAGATTGCTAAGCGGGCCGAGCGTCCCGCGATCTCATCACGAACCGTCCCGCGAACACATCATGATCCATCCCGCGAACTCATCACGATCTGTCTCACGATCTGTCCCGCGAACCCATCACGATCCGTTCCGTGATCACATCACGAACCATCTCGCGATCTCGATCACGGTCCTTCCGATCTAGCGCCGAACGGACGGCACCTCCGCGTTCAGCACACGTGCAGCTTGATGACGATCTCCACCGTCTTGATCCAGCAAGAGGACGTGGAGAGGAGAGAGAGTTCACCGGCAGTGTGACGGTGCTCCGGTGATGGTGGTGGAGTGATTTTGGCAGGGCTTCGCCTAAGCGCTGCGGAAAACCGATCTAGAGGAGAAACTGTGCACCGGTGAAACGGGTAGCACGTGGCCGGAAATTCTGTCCAAAAACCACCCAATCCACTAGTATATATAGGAGGAGAGGAGAGGAGAGGCATCCAAGGCCTTTGGGTCGGCCGAAATAGGAGGTGGGAAGCAATCCTACTTCACCTCCAATCCTAGTTGGAGTTGGATTGCCTCCTATTGGCTGATTTTCCACTTTTTGCTTTAGGACTTTCTCTCCTGCGCCATGAGCCTTTGTGGATGTTTTCCCAGCCCACTAAGGGCTGGTTATTATTGTCCCACAGCCCATGGACCTCTTGGGGTCGAAATACCCCTCCCGGAGGCCTCCCGGTACACTACCGGCACTCCCGGTACACTACCGGCACTCCCGGTACACTACCGATGAGCCCGAAACTTTTCCGGAAACCAAACTGGGACTTCCTATATATGAATTTTTACCTCCGGACCATTCTGGAGCTCCTCGTGACGTCCGGGATCTCATCCGGGACTCCGAACAAACTTCGGTCACAACCATACATAACTCTACACTACCGAAACGTCACCGAACCTTAAGTGTGCAGACCCTGCGGGTTCGAGAACTATGTAGACATGACCGAGACACCTCTACGGTTAATAACCAATGGCGGGACCTGGACGTCCACATTGGTTCCTACATATTCTACGAAGATCTTTATCGGTCGAACCTCTATGTCAAGGATTCAGTTAATCCCGTATAACGTTCCCTTTGTTCTTCGGTATGTTACTTGCCCGAGATTCGATCGTCGGTATCTCCATACCTAGTTCAACCTCGTTACCGGCAAGTCTCTTTACTCGTTCCGTAATACAAGATCCCGCAACTAACAATTAGTCACATTGCTTGCAAGGCTTATTGTGATGTTGCATTACCGAGTGGGCCCCGAGATACCTCTCCGTCACACGGAGTAACAAATCCCAGTCTCGATCCATGCCAACTCAACAGACACCATCGGAGATACCTGTAGAGCACCTTTATAGTCACCCAGTTACGTTGCGACGTTTGATACACACAAGGCACTCCTCCGATATCTGTGAGTTGCATGATCTCATGGTCATAGGAACACATACTTGACATGCGGAAAACAGTAGCAATAAACTAACACGATCATATGCTACGTTTGCAGTTTGGGTCTTGTCCATCACATCATTCTCCTAATGATGTGATCCCGTTATCAAATGACATCTCATGTCCATGGCTAGGAAACCTTAACCATCTTTTGATCAACGAGCTAGTCTATTAGAGGCATACTAGGGACATGGTTTTGTCTATGTATCCACACATGCATCTAAGTCTCCGATCAATACAATTATAGCATGGATAATAAACAATTATCATGAACAAGGAAATATGATAATAACTAATTTATTATTGCCTCTAGGGCATATTTCCAACAGGAGGGGCATACCGAGCTCACCTAGGACACGGAAAGGAGGTCAGGGTTGAGCCAGGGACGTCGCGAGGAGGCTCTGAACCTTGACGGTCTTAGGGTTCGCGCGCAGGGAAGAAGACAGCGACGGGGACGGAGCTTCAGCGTTGCTGGCGTCGCGTGCGTAGAGTAAGAAGACGCAGGTACCACCGAGGCTCCGATCTACGCGGACAGGGGGAGGAGACAACGCGGAAAGACTACCCCGAGCACGAGCTCGCAGTCGGTCGGAGCATGACGGGCAAGGCGAAGGCTTGCGCGGGGTGACCTACCTGAGCGGCAGCGATGCAAGAGGAGGGGAGGAATGGCATGCGGGGAGCTAGGGCTACGCGCGGGGACGCAATATAAAGGGGTTAGGGGTCACCGACGACCGTCAAATCAACGATGTCGGGGACGTGGCGCTCTCGATGACCTGTCGTACAGGTTGACAATGACGATGCGTGCGGGAGGGTGGCTGGGCTGCGGGAGCGCTGTTACTTGGCCTGAGGGAGCTTACGGCCCAGGTGGGCTCTGCTCCTCTCTCTCTCTCTCTCAGCAAAACAACAGTTTTGTTTTTTTTAATAAAATCTCAGAGAACAAAATAAAAGCAAGATCAGAGAGAAGAAGTTGGAAGAAAAATAAATACATACTTGGGTTCACTAAAAAGCAAGCTATTTTATAAAAATGAACTAGCCATTTTAAGACAAGGTAAATTAATTACTTTTAATAACAAAATACTACTCTTTTTAATAGACATTAATGACAAAAGTAGAAATAATTGAAAGAGCTCACATACTCCACTTTAAATAATTCACTTGATCATCAGAACATTTTAAAGAATTTAATAGGCAAGTTTAGACTCATGCCATAATAATATTTGAAGACCGGAAGGTGTTTAAGCATAGTTTGCAAAAGTGGTGAAGGCTATACTACACATGCACATACAACACTCCCATGACCCTAGAACACACATCATGCTTCAACCACACCACAATCACATCACCACAACCTTGTGCACACAAAACAATATGATGATGGATGCTTATGATGCCATGATGCAAGAATGACATGGAGCAAAATATATTTATCACAAACATGAAGGCAAATATGGAAGGTCCACATGAGATACATTACAAAATGGCAAGGGGTGCACTTGGGCTGTTACACATGTTCACAATCCTTGGAGAAACCATTTTGGAGACTGAAGGATGAATTCAAAACCTCAAATAGTAATTTTCACAATTCTTTCAATGGAGTTGATACTATTTGTTTAGTTATGTTTCTTCGGAAAATATACCATACGCTCTTTACTATTCATCAAAAGTAACTTTGCACTTGTTGCAATCAATAATAGCCCATGCAGTATTCACAAAAGGCCTATCAAAGATAATTGGCATATTGACGTCCTCAGGCATATCGACAATGCCAAAGAGGCACCCTCGCTAGTCCACCTCGGCCGCATTGGCCATCAAAAACGACAAGACCGCAATGGCCGGCACGGGGTCCATTGAGCTCACCTCTGATAGGGGAGGACTAGAGTAGGATTTTTAGTTATTTTCAGGGTTCTTTTCATATGCGTCTTGGCACCGAGTTAGGAGGATGGTTGCAACAGAACGCTTATTGGAAGCTCCTATTCCCATCTTTGAGCAGTGGTAAGCGAGGAATCGCGCAACCCCCCCCCCCCCTTACTGCACGCACTTTTAGCCGCCCTAACTACGGGGTAGGGCACCCTGTTTTATTCTTACTTTTTTTGTTTTTTCACTTTATTTTTTTTCATGATCCCCATATTAAACAAAAATCTGGTTTCGAAATATGTTCAACGATAGATTTTTTCAGAATTGTTCAGGAATTCAAAAAATGTTCGTGAATACATAAAAACTATTTGGAAGTTTGTAAAATTTGTAATTTCGGAAAAAAATTATATTTGTACATGATTTTGAAATCACAATGTTAAAAATTGTTCACAAATTCAAAAAAAGTTCACGACTTTTAAAATAAGATTTTGTATTTTATAAAAAATACATGTATTTAAAAAAGTTCAAGATATAAAATTATTTGCAGATTTCAATAAGTGTGCATGATAGTCAAAACAAATCACGAATTTGGAGAAACTTCACGAGTTCACTGATTTGAGAAAATAAATAGAATAAAAAAAGAATTTAAGTAGTAAAGAAGAAAGGGGAAAAAACTTATAAAAGAATAAAGGAAAGAAAGAGAACGAAAGAAAAACGAGAAGAAAAGAAAAGGAAAAGGAAGAAAACACGCTTTTGTGGGGAAAAACAAAAGGGGCCTGCCCATTAAAACGACGAGACCCGCGGGAGGGTACGCGCTTGAGTGCTATTCCGGAACCTATGGTGGAAATAGGATCCGACGTGACTGTTTGGTATTTCAGGCGTTTAGCGGCTAAGTAGCTCGTGCGTTTAGCAATTAGGCCACAACCCAAATAGGGCCGGCAACAACTTCTTGTGGCAAATTCTAGTTGACGTCTGAAGGCATTGGAGGCAATGCCATTTAGGTGAGCAGGTATGGTTAGGGTTTTGGCGAGCAAGTTGAGTCGGACAGTTCATGAGCCCGCATTGCTTTCTTTTTATTATCTTTTTGGTTGTTGTTTTCGGCTTTTTTGCTTTCTTATTATTTTTCTTTTTGAGTTGGTTTTTCTTTGATTTTCTCCACTCTTCCATTTTCTAAATTTTTTCTATTATAAACATTTATTTCTTTATAAGGTGAATATTTTTCCAAGTACCCACTAAACATATGTTTAATATATTGTGAAACATTTTTTTATACAGAGAAATATTTTTCAATGTATGATGAACTTTTTGTAATATATGGCTAACATTTTTTGATATAAACTGAAAAATAAATAACGTGACCTATTTCTCCCAACACACATTGGGATTTTGTCATGCAGGGACGACCAACGACGACAAGGATGAGGGTGGCAAGACTTGGATCCGCCCGAGTGAACCCTTGGGGATAAAGCGAGGGCAGTCAAGGGAGGCAAATCCTATTTGGCGTCACAGGCGCCCGTCACAGTGTAATTTTGCAAACGGGCGCAGCGTCCCCGCAATTCCAACCCTGGACGTCCAACACAGAGACATCCTCACTCAACCACTCCACTACGATGCAGCTTCTGCCAAATTGAAACCTTTTCTCTTTCTTATCCTTTCACTCTCCTTTTTTTCTATTTCTTTTTCTTTTTTCTTTTTCTTTTATTTCTTTGACCTGGTTGAACGATTCGTTTCTTTTCTTTTTTTCTTTGACCTGGTTCAACGATTTGAAAAGAGTTCATTGAAATTGTTCTTTTTTTTAAATGATCGACTATTTTCAAATTTTTGAACTTTTGTTCAAATGCAATTTTAGAATTCGTTGAAATTTTTTCGAATTCGTTGAACTTTTTTCAAATTTGTTGATCTTTTTTCCAAAATTGGTGAACATTTTTCAAATTCGATGAATTTTTTTCAAATTTGATAAACTTTTTTCTAAAATCGGTGAACTTTTTTCAAATTTGATGAACTCTTCTCAAATTTAATGAACCTTTTTCCAAAATTGGTGAACTTTTTTTCATATTTTATGAACTATTTTCAAGTTCGATGATTTTTTTCCAAAATCGGTGACTTTTTTTCCAAATTCGCTGAAATTTTGTCAAAATTGTGAACTTTTTTCAAAATAGATAAACTTTTTTCAAAATTCCTATTGTTAAAGAAAATTCGATGAACTTTTCTAAATGTTAAATGAAGTTTTTCAAAATTCCTGAAATATTTTGGACTTTCGATTTTTTGTGATTTTTTGATTTATTTGTTTTCCGGTTTTTTAAAAGTCAACGGTTGAAACTGGTCAACCGCGACCGAAACAACGCTCGTGCGAGCCAACACGTGGAGCGAGTCGAGCGCTCGGACCGGGCGGGCGCCCCGCTTGTGTAACTGGGCCGGCCCATAACGGAGCTACTGCAGGTGCCAGTTCCTGATCGGGCGCCTGTAGCGCCGAGTAGGGGCTCCCATCAAGGGGAGCCTGCTATTTTCTACATTCAATTTATATACCACCTCCTCCTAGAGGAGTACACATTGGTGTAGGACACCGTAGTTAGTATATACTTCAGTTTTTTTCTTAAATTTTCCAGTTTCAGTGTATTGTATTTCGTATTGTGGAGTAACTGGTAAGAAGTCGTGCTGCCAAGGATGATCAACACACAAAATGCGCAAAAATAAAGAAGATAAGATACTACCTTCTTTTCGGTTTGTATAAGGCTTACAGGTATTAGTAGATCTATAATTTGACTAACATAAGATGAGTTCTATAATTTAAAAATTATATCATTAGAAAGTATGCGATTTGAAGTTTTTTATTATATTTTTATAATATACTCCCTCCATTCCACAATGAAGTGTGTTCATCTTTTCCGAAATATAAGTTTGATCATAAATTTAACCAGCGATACCGACTACGACGGCAAATATTATATCATTGAATTCGTATTTTCGATACGAATTCGGTATTATAATTTTTACTCCCGCCACAATTGGTTTTGTTGGTTAAATCAATGTATAAATCAATGTATGGTCAAACTTAGATATCGGAAAGCGAGAACACACTACATTGTGGAATGGATGGAGTATAACTTATACTACCTCCTTTTTAGTTTATAAGGCTTGCGCTTATACTAGGTTGAAAAATATACCAACATAACACGAGGTATATTTCACAAAAGTATATCATTAGAAACGTCAAACCCTCTACTTTCTAATGGTATGATTTTTAGACTATACAATTTATTTTATGTTGATTAAATTATAGATCTAGAAATACGCGCAAGCCTTATAAACCGGAAAGGAGGTAGTATTATGTTGTTCTATTTGTCAACGTAGAGATAAGTGCAAGTCTTATAAACCGAAGAGGAGATACTACATGATACATGTACGCAGCTTGCGTGCTGCTCTATTTACAGGATGAAATTTGGAAATTATTTTTGGAGGCCGAGCTCCATGGAGGTTTTTAAATGCAAAATTCAAAATTTATGAAAATTCATATTTTTATATTTTCGAAAATTCTGAAAAAAAATACAGAGTTGTGTGAGGGCATAACACACATGTGTGTAAATTTTCAGAAAAAATACGTTCAAATGAGGCTTGTACAAAAAACACAAATATGAGGTTTTTAACACATCATACTATTCATCGTCTCAGGCCATGAATTTGTCTTTTTTGTGCAGATCATAGTTCAAGGTATTTCATCCTAAAAATTTACACACATACACATAACATCCTTCCTTACTTGCATTATTTTTTTCAAAAAAAAATTAAACCAAAAGGTTTGAAATTTGATTTTTTCAAAAATATAGAGCTCAATTCTAAACAGTATCATTCATAAAGTTGAGTGTATGTGCGTATAGAGATGATCTTTTTGGGGTTATGATAATTACACATCTTCTTATATTACACTAAAGTGTTTGGTAGCTGTCTTGGACCGCATCGTTGTGGCGATGTTACTAAGGACATGTACAATGATTAATAAGATAGTCTTATCTTAAGTCTTGCATGTAATTTAGAGATGATAAAATAAAAATGTCTATAATAGGTCATCTCTTAGTCTTATTTTCAATAACTAGATATTCCTAAAAACGTGGTGAGACATACTGTGCTAAGAGATCATTTCTTGTCTTCTCTTAAATAAGAGAAGATAAACCTTTTTTTATGAGTTCTCTCTCCTTCATCTCATCATTTATCCTCCATGTCACTTCTAAGGTAGCACAATTGTACATGCCCTAATGCAGTGATGGGTTCCTTTCCTCCCGCTTGTCCTTCACCGCGGTGCTGCTTCCTATTGCGCCACATCGTCAAGCTTGAGGTTCTTTAGGAGGTGTGGCTCTATATATGCTTCACCTTTGCTCGTCAGCGAGAGGCGCATTGAAGATGGTTGCAGTGGTTCACAATCTCTCATTGTCGTGCTTTTTTTTTGAAAAGAAGGATATACCCCCGGCCTCCGCATCTCGACGATGCATGCAGCCATTTTATTAATTATTCATAAAGACCATAGAAGGTAATACATCAGTTAGTCTGAAGCCGCCATCTAGGTAACACCTGTCATCGACGCCATCGTGGCACCAGACAACGCCACCATCCTGCATGTGTCCATCCACACATGCCCGTCACCGAAACTCCGCAGCGCCATGCCGTTGTGATCCGCCGTCGGCCCTACGGTAGATGCAACACCACTCCTCCTGTTGTCCCCTCCAGCCATCACTTGCTGCAACATGATGCCCCCCCAAGAGAAAAAGTGATACCACGAACGCCATCATCATCTGACCTGGGAGATCCAAATCTAGGGTTTCCCCCGGAGCATCCCGAGCCTGATGACGCAAGCTGCAACAACAATGCCTCGACAAGGGATCGACATCAAATACACCACCATCATCCGCCATGACCGTAGTCGGCGCGATTTTCATCAGCAGTTGCGCCATCAGGCATGCGTCGTCGGCGTCGTTGGTCCCTTCAATCGGAGCAAACTCCAAAACGATGCCTTGAATAAGGGCTACGATGCAAAAGCATCGCCATCGCTAGATCCCAAGGAGATCTAGGTTTTTCCCCAGAGTTGCCCCCGCTGTCATGGACCAGACAAGGTTACAATCCCGATGGATCCACCCAACTGCCGACATGTCGGACCCGCCACCGCGCCAACTGCAATCCAAGGAACCAGATCCGGCTGCGCCACCGCCGACCGATCTGGTCACGCCGCCGCTGTCCCTGACGACCGCGACACATAGGTGGAGTAGGTTTCCTAACAGGTTTGACTCATCTAAAAAGGGAGAACTTTATTGACTTAAAATGGAGCGGCAAGAGGTGGCGCGCCTTAAGCTCATTGTGGTGGTATGGTTGGTTGGATCCTTACAGACCCGGTTCTATTTTGTGCATTCTATAGGGTGCTTTATAGCACCCTTGTCTTTAATATAGTTTTGGGTCTATTCGCAAAAAAAAATGTTCGACCTAGATAGAAAACACCTTGTCGAGACGGCTAAACCTTCCATAGGTGGAGTCGGTTTCCTAACAAGTATGACTCGTCTAAAAAAGGGTAAATTTTATCTTCTATTTCTAAATACCTACAACCCATTAGCTATTTTTCCTAACATGTAACCATGCCACAAGAGTAAGTCATGCATGCAAGTCATAAATTACATTGTTTTTGCATTATTCATGAACGCAAGCACCACATCATCAATTCATTCATGTTACTCACAAGTTATTTGTTGCACTAGATTTTCTATTGAAAATATATGTGATTGTCGCTTGCATCATTCTTATGTAGTTTACATTCACATTAACATTCTTTTAAGAGTAATTCATATTTATAACCTTTGTATTTTATTTGTTTTTAAACTCATATTTTTCTTGCCATTAGTTATAGATATTTTTAGCAACTTTTATGCATTCTTTTAGCAAGTTTGTCGCAGCAACGCGCCGGGGCATCATCTAGTTGACTTAAAATGCAGCATCAAGAGGAAGCAAACACAATGAGCACACACCCGACCTCTACATAGTTAGGCTGAACACAACCAACACCAACGCCGTACACAAAATCATGCCTGCAAATAGCAAAGCCATATAAGACCAAACTTATGCATAGGCGAGGAAAAGAGAAAAAAGTTCAAAAGCGATCATATCAGCGATCGGAAAACTATAAAAATGACCATATCTCCACTGACCATCTCATGACAACACACGTATGATAAGGTTCTTTAACAACGATGCCTCGAGGAAGGGAGCGACGCTCAAGGCAACGTCACCGGATCCATCCACTTAAGGCTAGAATCTAGGCATTCACCTTGAAAAATAAGTATGAACATTCTTACGTATACCCAACTCGGGTCAGACCTAGGTTTTCACCCCGTAGCTCGAGACCGGGTGCTCAAGTGGCACCACCACCAAAGCCTTTCATGTGTTGTCTCGATCACTTTTTCACGATCCCACCAGCATATGATGTGATCGTCGCCGCTGCACAACCATTCTTTTGCAACAAGACATCATCTATAGTTTGCATCTCGCCACTGAAATCAACCACCGGATCTGCAGAGATGAAACTATCACAAAGATCTATTTTTATGGCCACCACAAATCCGGGACGAGGCAAGTAGCCATTACCATGGGTTGCAACTAGTCGACGGCCGTCACACGCATGTGCACATCTCAAGTGATCGTTTATACGCACAAGCATCTATGCACCAGCCCCGCATGCTTGTCCTCATGGTACTCCAAAGCCATGGACATCATCCATATTGGATGTCCGGAATCACCAACTAGCAACTAGATCGGGAGGCACCAAACCATGGACATGATCCACATTTGGAGTCCGGCAATAATCAACGATCTGTTAGATCTGGAGGCCGGTAATGCACAATGATGACGACAAGATCGGAAAGCTAGTGACATCGACAACGGTAGCCATATCGGAAGGCGGCCACCAGAGAAGAGTAGAAAAAACCAGGCTGAAGACGCCACACAACCACCGTACGTCGGGCGTCTGGCCTCCTTCGGCGGCGGTGAGGTGAACGGGGTTGTGAGTGAAGGCCTCCGAAGCTGGCCACGGTGGCGCCTTCGGAGTCGCCCGGAGCGTCCCGGGAGGTTCGGGTTGGTCCGATATACACTATGTGGTATTCTTCGGTCGACATTGAAATGACACTCTCCGTTAAAAAAACATTAAGATAACACCCTTTTTATTTATGGAAAATCTGAAAAGGACAACGGTAGTAGCTAGTACTCTTGCATAGGTGTTAAGTGCTTCACCATGTATATGTGCGGAGAATGCCACATAGGAAAACGTTGATACGGCAAAGTAAATAAAGCCATAAGAGAGCACTTTGGTGATTCGATGAACAAACAATGTCACATGTGTGGACCTACATAAAATGCCTAACAACCAATGCGTAAAGAGTTTAGTTGCTAAATAAGCAGTTTATTTACAAAATCTAAGCACCTATGCATTGGGAAGATTAGTTGCTAAGACTTTTAGTGCACTTAGGACCTCACCTAAGGACCAACGCATTGAAAGTGGCTGCATGTAGGGGCCCGTTGTCGCATCGCTATTGGTTGGCCACTTGTCGTTGGGGTCGTCACCAAAATAGGTGGTCCAGGTGGGCTTGGAATACTCGTAGCGGGTGTGTGTGATGCGGTGGAACTCCAAGATGTCTTTGTTCTTGTTGATGTCCGTTGTGTTGCGGAGTTTGATGGAGAACATGTCACCATAGGACCTGCCCGAGGTAATGAAGATGGGCAGGGACACCGGGTCGACGGAGACTATGGCGACGTCGGAGGTGACGACGATGTTGTCCATGTCAGGGCTGAAGACGGGTTGGCAAACGTGGCCGGCCAGGGACATGACCCGCACCAACACCTTGGAGTCTGTGCCTAGGACGAGGAAAATGGAGAAGCAGCCGACAGAGTCTATGACGCCCCTGTCGCGGGAGGAGGAGAAGACGATCCAGTCACCCCTAGGCGACCAGCTACAGTGGCTGTCGGTCCAGGGTCCATCGGTGAGCTGCGTCACTGTGCCTTCACCCCACTCCCCTTCCTCCGCGTCCTCCATGATGTAAAGGTTGGTGTACTTGGCGTCCTCAGGCTTACCGGATCTGTCGCGCGTCGACTGGAACACAAACTTGGTCCCGGCCGGGTTGCTAGAGGGGAAGGCGTCGTTGAACTTGTCCTTGGTGAGACGCCTCACATTCCGGTCATTGGGCCGGAGCTCGGAGGCGCCTTCCAGGGCATAGATCTGCAGGTGCTCGGCCGTGCCCTCGCAGAAGTAGATGGTGTCCTTGCTCATGTCTTGGTTCCATGTAGCGGACAACACTCTGTTCTTGTTCCTTACCTGCTCATACACATCGATTGTCGTAGATAGATAGATAGGTAGATAGATTTCATGATAAACAAACAACAAGACAAGATAATATATATTTGACGACGTACCGAATGGACTGGTCGCGGCCCCTTTTCGTCGGCGACCCACACGGATCTGAACTCGCTGTCGACGTAGCAGATCTTGGAGCCGTCCTTGCTGATGCTTGGAAACACGCCGGCCAGCCCGACGTTCGTGTGTGGGGCCGGGCTCTGCAGTTTGCTGCTCAGCCTCTTCTTGGGATCAGCGGCCTTCCCCTTGTCGTCGGCTCTGCAGCGGTGGAAACCCACACGGCTGCCGCCGTCGAGCACGAACGGGCTGTAGTGGTTCGCCAACGGCGTCGTGCTCTGAGTGATCACCACCGGGCTGGCAGGCTTGCCGACCTCAAAGATCTCGATGTGGCGGTGTTGTTCCTTCCTTGTGCGATCCTGGGAGGTCTCCCGGGTGACGGCCACGGCCACCTTGGTCTCATCGATGGCCGCCGGAGTCATGGCTTGGATGTTGTCAGGGGTCACCTTGACGGTGTCCTTGGTGGTGAGGTCGTACCGGTACACGCCCCAGTTGGTGCTGGCCGGGTCCTTGGTGTCCACTCCTCGGTGGAAGAAGATGACGTTGTCGCTGCCCCACGTCGGCCACCCGCCGTCCTTGATGAGGATGCTGCGCCGAAGCCCGCCCTGCACCTCCCGGTCCACGTTCATCACCACAATATCGGTCTTGAAGCGGCCGATCTCGCCGGACCGAAAGTTGGCCGCCGCCACCCTCTGCCCGGACGGCGACACGGCCGGGTTCAAGTCGTATTGATCTGCACACGCGCAGACGCATCAGTCCGTCGCTCGCTGAATGGCCATGGCCATGGCCAAATGCCCGCCCAAATAATAGTCTACTACTATGAGAGAGCAGATCAGATCTGATTGTTTCTTAATTACCCGTCGGAGTGAGGCGCTCCGTCCTGCCGTCGGCAAGGTTGGTCTTGTACACTGCGGTCCACGGACACGGAGTGCGCCGTGCTGCCGCCGGCCCCTTGGTGGACACGTACACAAGCGAGTGCCCGACGGTGAGGCCTCCCGCCTCGAAGCCGCCGGCCAGGCAGCCGCTGTCCTCCATTCGGACCCCGCCGAAGTAGTCGGCGCCGTAGATGTCGGCCAGCGACAGCACCGTGGTCTTGTTGTCTGCGGTGCGTAGGGCCACATGGAGCGTCTCCAGGCCGTTGTCCCTCCCGGAGACGAAGACGATACCGGTGACACCGCCCTTCTCCACGTCCTCCGGAGTGGCGCCGCCGGCCAGAGCGGTGTCCTTCTTCTTGGCCAGGAAGGCCAGGAGTTCCTTGAGCGCCGTCGCCGGGATGGCCCGGCCGTTGTGATTGTACGAGACGCCGTCGGTGAGGAGCTGCTCGTCCTGCGAAGACGAAGGCGGCGGGTTCAGTGGGCACGACAGGAGGTCCAGCGCCACCGGTGGCCTGGAGGTCCCGAAGAAGGCAATGGTGTTGCGCCTCTCCACCATTGCACCCGGAACTCTTCCTTGCTCTTTACCCTCACGTAGGTGGATTGTGTGCTTGTGTTTGTGTTTGTGTTTTTGGTCTCTCATGATGGATGGTTATTGGGGTTTGTGTTTGTGTGTTGGTGCTCTCCTTTGCTGGGATGCCTGCCGGATTTGTAGACCCATGGGAGCTTCGACATCTTCCTTAATTAATTACTAATTGGGATAGACTTAATACTAGTGGTACTAATATACTACTCTCTTCCTTCCAAAATAAATGTCTTTACAAATTTATACTAGAGCTAGTACAAAGTTGAGACAATTATTTTGGAACGGAAAGAGTATATTACTAATCTTCTTATGATTGAAGGCATCACAATTAATTGAGGTGAAAATGTGATAATTCGATTTTAATTGGGTCAACAATTTCTCAAACCCTCTCATTTATTTTATTTACAATACACTATGCTTTGTAATTCTTAAATCTTCACAATTAACTGAGGCTTTAATTTAGACTTTGGCCACTCTATTTTGACCGGGTCAATATTTTTTAAGGAGCTCTCTTGTTTAATTATTTTAATTCTCTATGCTTCCTAATTTTTGTGTTCAAATCAAATCGACATCCCCAATATTAAACACAAAAATATGAAAATTCATTTCATGGTGAATCTAATAACATCGTTTTGATATTATGAATTTTGATATATTTCTCTATCAATTTGATCAAACTTAAAGAGGATTGACTTTTCAAAACAGTAATACGCCATATATTTTGAAATAGAGTGAGTAAAGAAATTTAAGAATCGCAACAAATTCAACGACGCAGCAAAGTGCACACAACCCTTCTAGTTTATAGTATTCCACACAAGATGGAATCTAATGGAGCGAAAGACACAAATTCGTTTCCAAATTACTCCCCTCTTATCTCCTCTTCGTTCTCTTTGCAAAATCATGGTTGTCATGAATCAAACTTTAGCAACCAGAACAATGTTACCACTTAATTTATGCCATGTACTTCTTAGCAGCGCATCACCGGATGGTCGCATACCTAGGTTTTCTTCATGCTCCTGAACAAATCACCCCACCCACCTGAAAAAATAGGGGGCCGGGGGTGGATAGGATTAAAAGGAATGGCCCGTGATCCCCCGTAATAAGCCAGTGAGCCTACTCAAATACAGAAATATGAGGCTTTCATGGAGGCTGGTTTTTGTAAAACCCAAAATTCATGAAAATTCATATTTTTACACTTTAAAAAATCTGAAAAAAATACAGATACACATGGAGGCATAAAACATATGTGTGTAGATTTTTAGGACGAAATACGTTGAAATGAAGGTTGTGCAAAAAAGAAAAATCTGAGGCTTTTTAACACATGATACTATTCATCCTCAAAGTTCAGAAATTTGTCTTTTTTGTACAGATCACATTTCAAAGTATTTCATCTTGAATTTTTACACACACATACATTCCATCCTTGTATATTTGCTTAATTTTTCAGAATTTTTTGAAGTCGAAAAGTTTGAATTTTGATTTTTTTAAAAATAAAGGGCTTCATGGAGCTCGGTCACCAAAATGCCCTACTCCTAAAATATTCACTCCATCCATTTTTACAAGGCCTAACCATATTTTCTGAACGATGCATCCACAATTTGATTCTCTATGGGAAATCGCATGTGGCCTCTCCACCCCTCCTTGAAAAAACGGAATTAGTGGCATGTGTTGGTGTGTGGTGCTCTCTCTCAATGCCTAGAAGCGAATCTAGTGGCTTAAATATAGCAAATGAACTCCAAAAAAAATCAAACTTGGAAATGGAACATTTAATGATGTAT
Source organism: Hordeum marinum (assembly GCA_022496015.1). Taxonomy (NCBI): domain Eukaryota; kingdom Viridiplantae; phylum Streptophyta; class Magnoliopsida; order Poales; family Poaceae; genus Hordeum; species Hordeum marinum. The sequence continues at coordinate 477,204,759 of CM039678.1, forward strand.
GTTGAGTGTAGAGAAAATTTTATGGCTACTCAGTGAAGCAACAATCACTTCGCCTCCAAACTTAATCTGTTCTCTATCTCGAAAAGTAGATTCTTTCTGAGAGATGCTATGGTTTCTAAGGAGTGTACATCATAGCTTTTGAGAAATCTCCTCAAATTTTTCCACAACTGACTATATAATAACATGTCAAAACCTAATTTCTTCCTAGGAAATGGTTGAGTTCTAAGAAGTGCACGTCACAACTTTTGTGAAATCGTCTAGAATTTTGTCACATCCTATAGAGACCATATGATGGCGCAATGTCAGGTTTCATGTTTTTCAAACTTCAATTTGCTTTATTCAGAACTAAAGAACAATACAATCCATTTTCATGCATGCATCTTGGTATCCTGATATTTGAAAATACATTATTTTCTTGTATAAGGTCATATACTCTAGAATACAAATAGGATATTAACTCAACTTTGACAACATTTTCATGCACTTAGAGTTCAACTTTTAATTATATCTATTAAATGAGTTACATGTAGCCACAAAGTCCTATCTAAAACATCCCTAGTTTTTCCCACATGGAATATATTACATTGTGTTACTAATGCCAAATTTTGGTGTTTTTGGGGACCATTTGCTAATTTTAAGACATGAATTGAATTTGTAGCTATTTAACCAATGGCATTCAATTGTAAACTACATTTATATATATACTTCCAAAAAAACTCAAAACTCAAAAGTTTGCTCTTGAAAGCCTGAATGAACACATGTATTTTATTGATTCTTAAGTGTTTGTTGAGTGTATTATAAAAACACTTGCCAAAGACCCTACTTGCAGAGTCTAACACTCGGCAAAACATATGTTTGATGAGTTTAGTTTTTTTTCCGAGTGTTTTGTTTGAAGAACTCTGCAAAGGCCTTGTTTGCCAAGTGCCGGACGAAATGCATTTGACACACCGTGTGAGACTCGGCAAACAACCTTTTTCCTACAACAATAGAGGGGATTATTCATTCAGTAGAGAGGAGGATGATAATAATGCTGCGGGGTCATGATTGGCATGCATGGTCAAAGAATCTACCTACGTCACACGCACTGTTGTGAGGCATGTATGGGTATCCAAGATAAGTAGAATTATTTATTCCCAGCGCAATGTAACCAACTCAACTCACCATCTTAAGAACCATTTTCGATAGCAAATTCTAATACCACCTGCCAGAGGGCTTGTTTAGTTCGGATGGATTTGAAGGCGACTGAGAGGGTTCAAACCCCTACATGCCAAAATCCCTCCAAATCCCCGTGCGATGGGATTAACCGAACAAAGCCTGAAGTAATTCTTTACCACAAGCACTATGTTTCCCAAGCAACGACAGCAAAAAATCTCTTATGCACACACTTCTAAGGGACCGTAGGAGTTTTTGATATGATAAGAGCCAAAAGAAACCAATAACAGCATCCATTTTGGCTCCCCGTACATGCACGGACGTGCCTAGTCTATGTCCATGCACGTCTGTTTTGGACCCTCACTTTCTTTGCAAAAAAAAAAAACCCACACTTATCATATTATTCTCATAGTGTATGATCACATGCATATAATTGGTGGAGAGATAAAGAAAGAAAAGAAAGAGAGAGAGAGAAAGCGGTGCGTAGTGGGCAAAATCTTACATAGCACTTTACCTGGACATGTCCGGATATCCCCATATATGGCTTGGATATGGGGATTTGTGAAATGCCTGGAAAAGGCTGGACAAAGTGAGGATCACGGTTAGGAGTTTTTTTTATCCTCTTTCCTATAGTTTTTTTTATAAGGAGGAACGGCATCCCGGCCTCTGCATCAATCGGTGCATGCAGCCATCTTATTAAACAGAATGAAACCAAGGTCTTAGATCCACAAAACGCTCAAGCGCAGAAGAAAAGCATGAAAAGTCGATAAATAAATTGCCACATCCAGCGTAACTAAACGTAGACTACAATGCATATACACCTAGCCTATTATTAACATGACATCCAAATCGGTTGAAGATAACCCGTGCGATCATCTCCCACCGGCTGCACCCAATAGCCATAAGCTCTCTGGAATCCGCATGGCTGAGTAACGACCACGTACGGATCCAAGATGTTGCTTTGAAGATAATTTGCAAAAAGTTATTGAAATTCTTATCATTAAAAATCATATCATTCATGGTATTCCATATAGCCCAAAATAAAGCACAAATACCAATTCGGATAAGGTTCGCAATAGTAACATCTACTCCACCGAGCCACGTTCTAAACAACGACCTAAATCCTATTGATGGGCTAACATTAAAGGCTATATGAACAGTTCGCCATAATAGTTTTGCAAGAGGGCAATCAAGAAAGAGGTATCTTATTGTTTCATTTTGATCACAATAGCAACAATTAGGCCTGCCTACCCATCTTTGTTTTGTCAAATTATCTTTGATTAATACCACACCCTTGTGTAAAAACCACATGAATTTTTTTATTCTAAGCGGCACCTTGATTCTCCAAATGTGTAATGACCTAGAAAGTGGTCCGGTGTTTATCAGATCCATGTACATGGACTTTAATGAAAATATACCATTCGTAGCTAACGTCCAATGAACACTATCTGGCTGGTCATACAATCGAACATGCATCAGTCGTCTGACCAGGTGCAACCATGAATGTCAGCGTGCTCCCACTAAAGCTCGCCTGAATTGCATGTTTAAAGGTACCGATTGTAGAACTGTGGCCACATAGTCCTCCTTACTTGTGCAACATTATAAAGAGAAGGGTATTGAAGTGCTAATGGAGCATCCCCAAGCCATGTGTCTTCCTAAAATTTTGTAGTGGAGCCATCACCAACTATAAATTTCACCTTCTGAAAGAAAGTTACCTTCATCTTCATTAACCCCTTCCAGAAAGGTGAGTCATTTGGTCTACCCGTTACCTGGGCTAATATTTTGAATTGTAGATATTTATTCTTCAATATTTGAACCCACATCCCATTGGTCTCCGTAGATGGCCTGTATAGCCATTTGCTAAGCAAGCATCTGCTCTTTACTTCTAGATTTTCAATGCCAAGACCCCCTTGGTCTTTGGGTCTGCATATAATACCCACTGTGGCAATCTGTATTTCTTCTTAGCCTCATCACTTTGTCAGAAGAAACGAGACCGGTAAAATTCTAATCTTTTCCGTACACCCACCGATACCTCAAAGAAAGACAAGAGGAACATTGGCAAGCTTGTTAACACCGAATTTATTAACACTAGCCTACCTCCATAAGACATTAGCTTGTCCTTCCAGCAACTTAATCTTTGTTCAAATCGTTCCTTGATACATTGCCATTCCTTATTCGTCAATCGTCTATGGTGAATAGAAATCCCAAGGTAGCTAATGGTAGTGATTCCATTTCACATCCAAATAGCTGTCTGTAAGCATCTTGCCTCTCCTTTGCCTTCCCAAAGCAGAACAGTTTACTTTTGTGAAAATTAATTTTTAGCCCGGATAATTGTTCAAATAAACAGAGAACAAGTTTCATATTTCTTGCTTTTGCCATATCGTGTTCCATGAAGATGATCGTATCATCAGCATATTGTAGTATGGACACTCCCCCTCTACCATGCGTGGACCAAGTCCTGCTATACACTTATATAGTAACTGGGCTGTCCGATGGGACATTTGAGGGCTTCAATTGTAGAGGCTTCACGGCTTTAACAACACCAATTCAACCACAACTGCAACAGATTGAATTTATAGCAGACGAATTTATCAGTCAAAAAACATTTCAATTTCACAAAGACTTTTAGTAAGTAGCAACTTATAAGTACTGAGATTTTTCTGTCATCACACGTCTGAAGGATAGGCTCGCATCAAGATGCTAATCGTTCGATTGCAGTAAATTAAAAGGACCATGAAGAGACTAACTATAAATAAGCAAGTCCTCGATGGGATCTAATTAGGTCTTCCCTTATTTTATTATGATTCGGTCTTCACATGCCACATGCATCTATTGTGTAGCAGTACTCGTCAATTTAATCTCGGGATGTGGATCCAATTACATTTTGATGTTAAGAATCAGATCACATCAAGATGCTGCCAGTTCGTGGTTAGTACTAAATTAGAAGGACCTTGAAGAGACTAGCTAGTAATAAATAAGCAAGTCCTAAACTTAATCTAATAAGGATCAGTTAGGGCATAAAGATGCGAACAGTTCGATGTGATCTCATAAGGTCTTCCTTCTTTTATTATTGTTCAACTCGGCGTGCCACATAAATGTTCATTAAAGACAATGACAGTGATCGTTACAGATGTCCTAAACTTAATCTCGGTGATGAACAGAACGATGTACAATATGATATTCCTTGACAGGGAATAACGTGGTCTATAGGCTGGCGTCAAACAGAAAACAAATCTTCCTTGTAACGACTAGAGTCCTGGACTACAACAAAACACTAAATCATTAATGACGCGCGTTGCAGCGCCCGTGTATATAAAATTTTCTTAATCATAAATATAGAAATACATGAATCATGAACTTTAATTAAATTTGCATCTGGTCATCTATTTGTTAGCAAAAATAGAAGAGACGTGAAGTTTAGTTGGCTTTTAAAAAAGTATTCACATAGTATGGTAGGACATGGTTTTTCTTCGGTCTAATAGGCTTCAATCGGTGCGAGTAACACTGGTAGATGGTTAAACTAAGCAAAGGAAAGTGTGCTCGATCATACTTGGGACTGTAGATTAGTAGACAGCGTATACTAATGTTTCTAAAAAATAATAAGATAAAACTGAACTTTGTTTTCCATGGCAAAAAGGGAGAACACATCTACAATACAACATTATGATATTTTGGAAAGGGAACTTGTAGAAAGTTGTAGTGTAGGGAGAAAATACAGGATGCACTATATGTGTTTATCTGATATGTAGCTAACTAATCGGTCCTTAATAAATGTGTTTATCTGATATGTAGCTAACTAATCGATCCAATGGAAGAATTAAGAGAATGCATACATAGACATCCAAGAAGAAATCTCGAGATGACCGGTTAACATGCCCAAATAAAGGTAGACATTCTTGCAAAATCCTTTTGTAAGCGCCCACTCACCGATCCCATGCAGATCAAACTTCTAGGGTTCCTTTTCCATGGCCGGACCGCCACTCGAATGGACTGATTTCACAGCAAGCAGACAGGAACAAGTGACCTGTAAAGTCTACTGGTCTGGCAACAAGTAGATACGAACAACACCTGTAATGTCCTGAAACTCTGAAGCTAGGTGTTATTCTGAAGATTGTAAGCCCCAAGAGTGTTACGGCATTGAACGACCGTGGATACTTTACTTTATCTCACAATATGTAGCGGCATCGATAATGTTTCCAACTGACTACAACATGGCCAAAATGTGTGGTGTAAGACCTACAGTATGTATTGGCTAATGACCTGCTGTCAAAAACAAATATGGCTGCCAAAGAAGCATATGCAGGAGCATATTTCTACATCGCAACTCAGAGTAGCAGTTCCTGTTGACTACCGTGCTCGCTCGAGTTGCCGGCCGAATAGCCAAAGCACTCCGTCATCCCACTCGTCCCAGAAACTGCGAGATGACTGAAAGACAGCCTTACATGGGAAAGTGCCCTTCTGCTCGGTGAACAGTAAAATCGTAAAATATTCAAAAAATGTTCAAAAAGAATTATTTTTTGTGATCAAACATTAACAGAAGTACTAACTGCGTACAAAAATTCGTCCAGAAATACCATTCCTACAAGGCGTGAGAAAAAAAAATCGATACTCTGAAAATGCGTATTTTTGTATTTTCAGAGTATCGATTTTGTTTTGTTGTCGCACCTTGTAGGAATGTTATTTCAGGACGAATTTTTATATGCAGTTTAAACTTTTGTCAATGTTTGATCACAAAAAATATTGGATGTTTTTGAACTTTTTTTGATTTTTTTCCGTTTTTACTGTTCATCGGGCTCAAATGATCCCAGGAGCATAAACTCTGCATCCTCTTACACGCAGATTCTTAATCATTCTTATATATATATATATATATAAGGATTGACTATTCGTCACCCTGGATGAAGAATAGTTATTCTTCACCCCCCTCTTTTTTCACATCAATGCATCGTAATTTTATGTTTCGTAAATTTTATAGTATTCCATACGTAAAAAGAGACCGTAAAAAAAAGTAAAAATATTTATGTCATGTAAATTTACAAACATAAAAACATGTGTAAAATATACATAAAATGTGATTTTTCTGGTCTTATGATCTATATTTTTATTTTTTATGTCAAACTGTATATAGTGAATCAATATAAATGTAATTATTTGTATTTAAAATGTAATTTATTTATGAAAAGATCGTAATATTACCTCGGGTGAAGAATAACTTATTCTAGACCCTGGGTGATGAATAGACTTTCTATATATATATATATATATATATATATATATATATATATATATATATATATATAACGAATATGCGATGCAAATTTGACAGAAAGGGGAAAATGAAATAAAAATCATAGATTAGGATGTCTGAACAAATTTCGTCTCCAACTTGAGATGACCGATGAGCATGCCCAAACAAAGGTATCTATTCAAAATCCTTTCGTAAGCACCCAGTCACTGATCCACGCAGATCAACTTCTAGGATTCCATACCTTTCGTCAGCGAGGGAAACACGTGAGCTGCACGGGGAAACACGAGAATGCTTACTCACAGCTGAATCCATCCCTGAAGAGTATGTTCTTATGGCTAAGGCAGTGCTTGACCCTCCTTCTCTTCACAACCTGCAGTAGCTGTGGAACCTGACGAAGAAGACGATAGCAGTGAAAATTGTTCAACTCCATCAGGAATCGGGGGGAATTTCCGGCCCCGCAAAACAGGGTTCTAAGTGACTGACAAATCGATAGATCATCCAACATACCTTGAGAACGGCAGGGATGTAAAAGGGTCCCCTGGTAGAAGAGATCGTAGTACTCCAGGACATCGGCATGCTTGGCTAAAACGATCATTGTATTAGCAGTCTGTTTCACAATGTATATTTGATCGGGAGTTCAGTTCAGTTGTGACAAAAAAAAGGAAAAATGAAATAAAAATCACAGATTAGGGTGCCCAAACCAATTTCATCTCCAACTCGAGATGACCGACCAGCATGCCTAAATGAAGGTATCTATTCAAAATCCTTGCGTAAGCACCCACTCACAGAACCACGCAGGTCAAACTTCTAGGGTATCTCGAGGAAAACACGCCTGAGATGCACGGGGGTATGGACGGACTGAGAATGTACAGATGAAAAAAAGAGAGGGGGCGAGGTGAAGGGGCACGGAATGCATGAGGAGTACTTCTCCCTTGCGAGGGCGACGGCGCGAGCAATCAGGCCGGAGGCGGGCGACAACGGGGGTGGTGGTAGGGGTCTAGAGTCCGGGTTCGAGCCGTGAGGCGTTCGAGGTTACCGCACCGGACCTCCTCCTTGCATCGATCCCACACTCTCGTCGATCTAATCGAACTCCTCGCATCTGGACTGGATGAACACTCCCGGGGCGCTCCTCTATATCAATCGTGAATGGAACGGTAGCAAACCACACCACTGGATCCCCTTCACCGAAGCGCATGGGCCGGAATTGGTTGGCTGACGGCATAGTTAACCAGAGGGCTCCGTTCTGGCCTCTGGAGCAGCAGCCCACATGATAGTTGGCCCATTATTTATCAGACACGGGATAAATTGCTTAACACTGAGATCCGACGGCCAGAAATGACAAGATCACGAAGACGGACGGACGAAAATTCAAACCGCTGTGAGGGCTTTGTTTAGGTGCGGCTTTACTGTCCTTAATAAAGATCAACAAGCACATGGAGTATCCCCCAACTCCCCTCCCGCCCGGTCCCGCGAGCGACACAACGGGAAAACCCTAGCCACCGGCATTCTAGCCCCACTAGTAGAAAAAAGGCCCATTTGTCCCGGTTCGTAAGGCCCATTTGTCCCAGTTCCAAAACCGGGACTAAAGGGTCGGGACTAAAGCCCAAAACCTTTAGTCTCGGTTCGCTTATGAACCGGGACATAAGAGGCTCCATGTGGCCAGTGCTGGGAGCCCAGGCAGGAGGACCTTTAGACCCGGTTGGTAACACCAACCGGGACCAAAAGGCACTGGGGTTTTTGTTTTTTTTGGAAAGGGTAGGGGGTTTTAGACGATTAATTTAGGAGTTTTATATTGTTTTAGCTAACTAATTAATAGAGAGAAGTGTCCTCTCTTTCTCTGTGCTTGGTCGACGCTAACTACTATAGAGAGAACTCGACACGCTAGCTAGTAAGCAAATGAAGAAACCATTAAATACACAAAATCGTCATGAACATATACACTATTTAATCATCATTTTCGTCAATGAGACATCATATAGCAAGTTGGTCACTAGTCATAATCACAACTCCTCCTCCTCCTCATCATCAACTCTAACACATTGTAGCACATAATAACACATTGTACCCAGGACCTGCGTACTCCTATCTCGTAGGACCTACTCTACCCTCTTTTAGGTACAATATCATAAAACAAGATAGGACCTGACTCTCCATTATGAATAACGGAGATCATGCTGTCTCCCATTCTTGGCCTACGCACAATGTTGCTTCCAAGTAGCTCTCTATGATTGAGCATACATTTTCTCCAATCTTTGGTTGTCATGACGTTATCGGTTTTAGAAATCTGGTATGGACAGGAGTGATGCGTAGGCTGACCTGGCCGTGGTGGCCCTAATCTCGTAACAACAACGCGACCTCTCGGAAACATCAGATGAGGCACACAATCATTCCGGGTTTTCTGTTGAAAAACATAATAATAACTTTGTAGTTAGCAATTTAGTTTAGTTTTAGAAGAATTTATGCAAAAGATGCACGGATGTCGTAATAGTAGAATTAAAATCTTACCATGCAATCTTCATGGATGTTACCATAATTCATCACGTGCACTAGTGGCACTTATTGACCATAATGTGCAGGAGTTTGATAATATCTATTGTAATTCTCAAGATGACTAAGAAATTCGATAAGATGATTTTTCTCCTTATAAGTTAATTCTGCTTCTTATAAGTTAATTCTGCTTCATCACTGTAGTAGTAGGTTCTGTCTACCATCTTCCGTACATTTTTTGACGAATAAAAATAAGCTGTCAAATAAGTTGTCAACTATTTTAATTAAACAATATAAATTACTTAATAAATATGGTTTAGAAACTCACATAATGATAGAACTGGAGCCGTCTGCACATTGACCAGATATCGATATTACCTTCAATTTCATCTTCCGGACGAATATCAAAGGTGATAAGCATATTAGGCTTAAATGCATAAGCCTTGCATAGTGTTTGCCAAGTTTTGCATTCAAAATAGCAATAGGTGGCCGCATGGTACAATTTTATCGCAAAAGTAAAATCATGCTCAGTCCTCAAGTAAACTATCTTTACCTCCATATCTTTTTTAGTATTGAAACCAATCTTATACAAGACAAAAATTCTTGCATGGCAGGGGATACGCTAGTAGAATAGTAAAAAATTAAAATTATAAGTTGAAGCAAAAGAAGCAAAAGTCATGCTTAATTACAAAAAAGACTTGTCGTTGTGACTTACTGTATCCACTTCGAAGGTCTCATCCAGCATGATACTGAAGTGCCTACCATCAACTAGGAAAGTCTTGTCACACAGGCCGCGCTCGTCTTCGCAGTATTCGCACATAGTGAATTCCCTTTTGTCGTCAAACATTTCCTATGTTCATAGTTGAAACATTTAAAATCGATCGAAGCAAACTACGACAAAACCGATCAACACACAGATCACTATTACTCAATATGCAACGGGTTGACTTTATGTGTGTCGAGTCTTTCCTTCCTAAACTCTCATCTCACGTATATGGTGGGCACTCCCTCTTATATTGCGACCGTCGGTGATGGTGGCTCCTCCATTCGTCCCAGAATGCATTACACCAAAATGTCTAGCACACTGGAACGAAGGAGAAGCGATCCCCACGACAACAGTCGGGATTCTTCCTCTCTCTCTCATATATATATATATTATGGTCACTCTCCCTCACTGAAAGACACACAAGGAGCCGAAACAGACCTAAAGTCAACCCGTTTCATATATCAAGCAATGACATAGAAAAAATTCTCTATGTTTTACCGGAATGACTCGCAAATCACAAATACATTTATAATGAACTCGAATATAATATCACTAATACATCATCCCGAACAAGCCAGTTCAAGAATTACGACACGCTTTGGATCCTAATGCATGTGTGACTTTCGATCCGTCGAGGCTTTTCTTAAGTAACTCTCATATCTCATGGTGTGTTGGTGCGCTCTCTCTCCCACACACTGATATGGTGGTGTATATATATTGATGGGCACTCTCTCACTGTAATAGTTCAACCGCCGGTGATGGACGCCTCCCCTCTTCTCTTCTTGCGTAATATATCGACGAGTATATCGCAAAGAAGAGAAAAAAGAGGAGGCGCCCCCCACGACAACAGTTGGGATTCCTCCATCAAGAACATACATGAAAGTCACACAAGGAGCAACAACAGACCGAAAGTCACACACGCATTATACCGATAAAATATCACTAATACATTAATATTTATAACGAACTCGAATATAATATCACTAATACATCATCCCGAATAATCCAGTTAATGCATCATCAAATATTAACTAATACATCTCAAATATTATCATATAAGATCACTAATACAGATCGAATATCCTAGAATCCAAAGTGGAGGACGGTGAACTCGGTTCACTAGCGGTCTCTGAGTCGCCGACGATGGACACCCAAAGATAAGGAACCATCACGCGATCATAACTCAGGTGAGATCCCTGAAGGATCTGCCAGGTATTGTCGAACCGGGCGTCCAACGCCGCCATGTAGCGACGGACGTGCTCGTCCTCCTCCCTGACACGGCGACGTACCACCTCCGCGGGTGCCCGCTCCCTCTGCACCGAAAGTGGCCCGCGTGACCGCCACCACAGAAGGTCCGGGTCGACAACGATACCTGGATTCCTCACCAACCTCCGAGCCCGGGAAGGTAGCACCTCCTAGTGCCATCCCGAAGGAGCCCAGTCCCTGACATGGCGTCTATCAAGCAGGCTCTCGCGGACTACTCGACGACGAGGATGCGGACCGGGCATCGTCGACAAATTCCTATGAGAACGTTTTCTTATCGTTTATTCACTAATTTTTCATAAAACCCAAAAAAAATTCTATAATCTAACATACACATGCTAATTTTTCCTAAGACTCCTAATAATTAAATAAAACATAAATCAACTAAAACATAAACATTCATCATATAATTAAACATAAACCCTAAGGCTCACACATAGGGCGCATAAATCAGTAGATAAAACAAGCAAAATGGTATTAGTGATGAATGCAGTTTTGAAGATATGATGTTGATTTTAGCTAATGGTCAGTTATAGCTATATTAGCATGATGCAAATTCAGCGGACAAGTGACATCCTGGAAAATGTTTAACCAAACAGCTTAACACTAGAATAATTGTCCATAAACTACAATAACTTAACTGCAAGCAAAACAATAGACAACCTTACAACAATAGACAAGATGTTTAATCAACTAATTTTTCCTAAGGCTCACGGTGGGGGCGGCGGGCAAGGGTGCGACGCGGCAGCGACGGGGCAGCGACGCCGAGGTGACGGGGCGACGATGGGGCGGCGACAGAGAAGGCGACGGGGCAGCGACGGGGGCGACGACGGAGAGGGCGACGGCGACGGGGTGGCGACGGAGAGGGCGACGGCGGGGCAGGGTCGTCGGGGGCGAGATGAAGAATGCTGAAAATCCCAAAGTGTCGGCTTATATAGCCAGAGCATTGGTCCCGGTTGGTGGCACCAACCGGGACCAATGCAACCTTTAGTCCCGGTTGGTGCCACCAACCGGGACCAAAGCCCAGTTTTCAGCTGACCAAAGGACAGGAAACAGGGACCTTTGGTCCCGATTGGTGACACCAACCGGGACTAAAGGGGGCATTGGTCCCGGTTGGTGCCACCAACCGGGACCAAAGTCCTGTTTTCAGCAGCCCAAAGGGCGGGAAACAGGGACCTTTGGTCCCGGTTGGTGCCACCAACCGGGACCAAAGGCCTGGCGCAACGGTGTCAAATGTTTAGTCCCACCTCGCTAGTCGAGGGGAGACCGCACCTGTTTATAAGCCCCGATGTGCTTGACCTGTCGAGCTCATCTCATAGTGAAAATAGGTGCCCTTATACATGAAATTTGACCTAAATTCAAAATGCTAGTTAGGTTCCTAACTAGCACTTTGAATTTAGGTTGAATTTCAGTGTAAGCGCATCTATTTTCATTTTTGATATTTTTCCTGCTATTTAATATTAATTTTTTTTAACATTATATTCAATTTGGTAATTTTAGGTTTTATATAATTTTAGTTTCAAAAATACTAGAGGTTTATACAAGCTTTTAGAGTTTCTTTTTGCTATTAGAGTTTTATAAAAGCTTTTTAGTTGATTCTTTTTGCTATTGAAGAATATTATAGTTCATAAAATAATATTTAAATTGATTATTTTTAGTTCATTCTTTTTGCTGGATGCACTTCGTGTACAAAACGGACAGTCTCTTTCGAAGTATCAGGGTTTCGGACGGAAACTCATGTGTTACAAAAGGCATTTCATTTTCTTAAACTTATTTGAACTCCAGGATTTTTGTGTGTTCAAAATGCACCATTAAAAGCCACAACATCAATTTTCAACCCTTTCTGACTTTATTTGTTATTTTTCATGCATTTATTGATTTTTTGATCTAAATGACCCTGAAATTGAAAAGCACTATAAATGAACTGTGAAAAGGTTGAAAGTTGGCAGGTATCATCATTTCACCCACATAGCATGTGCTAAAAAGTTGAGAGGGTTACGGCAAAAGCTGGATGCACTTCGTATACAAAATGGACAGTCTCTTTCGAATTATCAGGGTTTCGGACGGAAACTCATCTGTTACAAAAGGCATTTTATTTTCTTGAACTTATTTGAACTCAGGCTTTTTGTGTGTTCAAAATGCACCATTCAAAGCCACATCATCAATTTTCAACCCTTTCTGACTTCATTTGTTATTTTTCATGCATTTATTGATTTATTGAGCTAAATGACCCTGAAATTGAAAAGCACTACAAATGAACTCTAAAAAGGTTGAAAGTTGGCATGGTATCATCATTTCACCCACACAGCGTGTGCTAAAAAGTTGAGAGGGTTACGAAAAAGCTAGATACACTTCGTGTACAAAACGAACAGTCTCTTTCGAAGTATCAGGCTTTCGAACGGAAACTCATCTGTTACAAAAAGGTATATCATTTTCTTGAACTTATTTGAACTCCGTACTTTTTGTGTGTTCAAAATGCACCATTCAAAGCCACATCATCAATTTTCAACCCTTTCTAACTTCATTTGTTATTTTCCATTTATTTATTGAATTTTTTTTTGAGTTAAATGACCCTGAAATTGAAAAGCACTACAAATAAACTCTGAAAAGGTTGAAAGTTGGCATGGTATCATCATTTCACCCACATAACATGTGCTAAAAAGTTGAGAGGGTTACGGCAAAAGCTGGATGCACTTCGTGTACAAAACGGACATTCTCTTTCGAAGTATCAGGGTTTCAGACGGAAACTCATCGGTTACAAAAGACATTTCATTTTCATGAACTTATTTGAACTCCAGATTTTTGTGTGTTCAAGATTATACATGCCCTTAATATACTCGGAGGTGCGTCGGTCACCGTACATTCATTGCCGGTTCATCTGCGTGTATTATATAATAAAGTGTATTAAAAATTATTACAACATATCATGAATAGAGAAGTGACCAAATTAATAGAAATTCATCATCACATTAAAGCCAAAGTACAATAATGACCAAATTAAATACGTACAGTTCATATATAATTGTCATTATTGAACAACATATAGCTCTCTAGAGCATCAAATTAAAACATACAATGAAACTATGTAAAAAATTTAAATGCAACAACAAATGCAATCATAACCGCTACTAAGGTACCAATTTATCCAACGGCAAAATGATACCAAGCCTTAGTATGAATGACATATTTTCTAATCTTTCTAAGCTTCAAGCGCATTGCATCCATCTTGGTCTTGTGATCGTCGACGATATCGGCAACATGCAACTCCAATCCCATCTTGTCATCTTCAGTTCTTTTCAATTTTTCTTTCAAATGATCGATTTCTTTTTCAGCTTTAGTTAACTTGTCGAGCAGAATTGCATAGTCGGTATCCATTTCTGGTTCAACTACTTCCTATAGATAAAAATATCTATGTCAAGTTGGTGGCATAATTAATTGTCATAAACATTAGATGTGTGAAATAGTTATATAAAAGATGATATACCACATCTGAATCATAGACTAGACGAGAGCTGACGTGGGCGGATACCATAACCATGGCACTATATAATAACAAACAATAACAAAAGTAAGAAAATCATACGAGTAAGTATATGTTCTTTTAGCAAGAAGATAAGATCAAGATGCTCACCACGCGCGGGTGATCGACGGTGGTTTCAGGACGGGGACGGGACAGGACGGACCTGTAGGAGATATGCCCTAGAGGCAGTAATAACAGTTATTTTGTATCTCCAAGTTTGTAATGAAAGTTTATGTTCCATGCTATAACTGCAATGATTCTCGAGTCTAAAATAACCACGAGGCTTGGAGGGAAACTCATGTGCACGTGTGGTATAATAAACGGTAAATTGAATTCCTAGTCTAGCCTTTAAGACTGGCTCACGTATTGCATGATGATCCTATTTTCCTGATCATGGGCATGGCTTTGCCAGCAATTTTGAGGGCACGATGTTGGTAGAACACTTGTGTTGAATCGATCCGAATTGATGTTATGCTATGAGATACATTCGTCACAAGTTAATGGTTAATAACACAGAGATGGTTAAAGTTTGCATAATTCCTTAGACCATGAGAGTATCGAGTTTCTTCATGCTTGCTTCATGAACTTTGGGGTTTGTTAAACGTCATCCGTAAATGGGTGGCTATTATGGCGGCTTACGGGTTCATGGAAAAGTATGTCAAGTAACTTGATAGCTCAAGATTGGGATTTGCTCCTCCGACGATGGAGAGATATCTCTGGGCCCTCTCGGTGTTACGGTATCCATCATCGTCTGGCCAGACAATTTGTGATTTGATCACGGGGATGCCAGAACATGGGAACGAGAAAAGAGAACAATACCGACAACGAGGTAACTGGCATAATGGAAAAGTTGTTGATCCATGGGGATGCCAACATGTCTCACCTCGAGTAATTGTAACATGTCGCGAGGCAACATGAATAGCACACGACAACTGGAGGTTCACTCGAATATTCATTCGTGTGGGTATAGGGGTCAATATGGGTGTCCACGGCTCCGATGTTGATCATCGATCTGAAGGGATTCCGGGTCATGTCTATACTTCACCGAACCTATAGGGTCACACTCTTAAGGGTCATCTATCTGCTGAATTCTAGAGGGGGGGGGGTTCTGAGAGAAAGTCACCAAAAAAGTTTCGGTGACGACGGAAGAGTTCCGGAGAGAGAACACCGAAAGAGTTTCGGTAAAACCAAAAAGTTGTTTCGGAATATATGATTAGGCCAAAATGGTTTCGGCACTCACCTGGAAATTCTTAGTGGGTCTCAGAATTGGTCTGGGAACTTCTGGGATTTTTCTGGAGAAAAAACCCAGAAATGTTCCGGAGCCGCCGAAACTGCTGTTGTTGTTTTTCGCTGATGAAAACCACCATACCGGAAATGTTTTGGCATGAGCCCAGAATAATTCTAGAGGGTACCGGAAATGTTCTGGGACCATCCGGGATTTTTTCAGAAGAAACGATCGTGGAAAAACATCTTGTCTCGGCACGAGGGGACAAGATCCTACGAATTGCGGGTTGCATGTTTGGTGGCTTTTTGTCTACGGAACACCCATGTTTCTAGGAGACATGTTGGTGTCTTGTTGCCCCCCCATGGGGGGGACAAGGGTGTGGCCGGCCATGGAGGTCTCCTCCATGGGGCCCCACTTGCCTTACCTTTTTGCCTTACATGTGGGACATGTTGCTAGGGCAATTTTGGTATTTCCTCCTCCACCCCACCCCTTGCCTTGGCCTATAAAAGGAGGAGAGATGGCTGCCAGTTAAGATCATCCTTGTGCTCTCATACACATGCTTTGATTTGCAAGCTCTCTCTCTCTCCCTCCCACGAAAAGAGTCTTTCATAGAGCCGAAAGGTTGTCTGGGTTCCGGCAGGAACTAGTTCTGGACGGCGAAGCCCTGCCGGATAGATGACACTGTATGTGTGCAACCCCGTAGAGAGGTCATAGTTTTGATCTTTTGCCTGAGGGGTTGTTCGTGTGTCCTCCTGTAGGGCTGTCCGAGTCTCCGTTCGAGTTTCGAGGGTCCTCCTGAAGGGCTGTCCGCGACATCGTCCGGGGGACTGTCCGCCCGCCTCCCGAAGGACTGTCCGACGAGGGAGTACATCCCCGCGGTTGGGAGGTTGTAAAATCCTAGCTGCGGGGATCTGCACCAACGATCTCCACCGACTCTTCTTCCGCTGCGCTTCGATTTGGTACAGATCAGATCAAACCTTGTATGCAGTCTTCATAGTGGTCCTGGGCGTGCTCGCTATACCGGAAATTTTTGTTTTCTGTCGCGTTCCCCAACAGTGGCATCAAGAGCTAGGTTATGAGTAGATGCATGTTATGATCTAGAATACATGAGATGTATGCATATTGCATAGTATAATTTTGTAGTAGATGAGATGTATTGATGAAAATTATTTGTGGGGGTAGCAGATGAAATCTGTTACCCAATGTTCCTGTTGCTTCCCGTGAATTTGCGTAGTCCTGATCTTGACAGCATGGTGGAATCTTACAAAGTTCTGGCAATCCGCGATCCTTTCATGCTGCTCCTGAGTATGCTGATTGACAGATCAACGAAGTGCTAACAGTTCTTTGGGTTCCACCATAGTTAAAGAAAGATGGATGTTTCGCAGACGAAAGGGCAATGCAGATATGATCTGCACGGGGGTCACGCGTATGACGAAGTTTAGTATGGGGCTCGAGATTTTATTATCTCGTGTTTCATACACCGTGGAAAGTTAATCTAGCAACTTGAATTATCATACTTGATGATAAACGTAGGTAGCTGCGGTTTGAGTCAAAACCTTAGAAGCCACGTAAAATAAAATTTTGTATAAACCGATTAGAGGCGTCTAACTTGGTTTTGCAGGATGGTTTGCATGTGATGTGGTATAGCAATGGTCATATTCAATTTGATTATGTATGAGATGGCTATATGATGTAATTAACATGACCTGCGTGTCATGATTCAGCATGATGGCTGGAGCCATATGATTGCACTTTAATGACCTGCGTGTCAACCTTATGTAATGCACTTATTTTATTAGCTATAGAGATAGCAATATTATCTGGTGCAACGACAAGGTGGTGCCAATCTTCGCAAAGGTGAACACCGACGCGAATGCCGAAGACGAAAAAATACTTGACTTCTCCGTCAGAAGGGGCTATACCATATCATGCTAATTATGAATTGCCTGAGATGTTTATCCCTTATGTTGCACCCTTCTTGATTGCGCGGTAGTCGCTTTTTTATTAGGGTGATCTCTCACAAAAATATCAAGTAGTTAGTGTTCTCCCAAGTGTAGCATCGTCACGACACCTATCTTTTCGGGGTGCGCCGTGTCACACGGGTACGAACGATTAGAGAAGTGTGAGGCGGGTGAGTTGAGACCTCACAACAAGATCACTTGGTTGTCTTGACGTTCAGGCATGACCGTCATGATCTCAGAACACACGCATCAAAAGATGAACAAGAGTCACATAGAGATGTGATTGGCAAGTTGGCCTACCGGTTAAGATTTTTGTCATCAGTGGTGTTACACCAATGGCAAACAATCAAGACACGGGTCTTGAATCACTTACAATCAATTTTGAGAGATATTGATTTGAGTGGGAGCGCACTTTAGAATAAAAATTGTTTATTCACTAGTGCCAAAAATCATTATGCACAAAGTCTAAGTAGACTTGTGTTTTCCGTTGTAGATCAAATGGCTCGCAACACCGCATTCAACTTAGGCCCTATGTTAGAGAAAGAGAAGTTAGCTACGAATGGAAACAACTATGTGGACTGGGTCCGTACCCTGAGAATTGTCCTCCAGGCTGCTAAGAAAGTGTACGTGCTTGACGTACCTCTTCCTCCTAAACCGGCGGCAACAGCCGCGGCAGACATACAAAATGTCTGGGCCACTAAGGATGATGATTACAACTTAGTGCAGTGCCTCATGCTGTCTTGCATGAGTTCAAAGCTTCAAAAATGTTTTGAATTCCATAACTCCTTTGATATGATCAAGGATCTGGATGATCTTTACAAGTTTAATGCACGGTCTAAACGTTTTGACATCATGAAAATGATGGCGGAGACCAAGATGGCTGAGGGCAGTTCAGTTGGCGAGCACGTAGTCAATATGATTGGCTATGCTGAAAGGCTTAAAATCGTGGAATTCCCACTTCCAGAAGAGCATGTTATGGACTTGTTGATAGGTTCACTCCCCCCGTCTTATGGCGGTTTTATCATGAACTACAACATGAATGGGATGGACAAAACATCAAATGAAGTGCTTGCCATGCTGAAAACTGCTGAAGGAGGACTGCAGAAAATCGCAAGCAAGTGTTGCTTGTGAATAAAACTGCCAGTTTCAAAAAGAAAGGCAAGCCAAAGAAGGGCAAGGGCGCCGGTAAGACCGGTTTCCAACGCAAATCTAAGGGCGGAGCCAAGAATGAAACTAAGTGCTTCTACTGCAAGGGCATAGGTCATTGGAAGAGAAACTGTAAGAAGTATCTGGAAGATAAGAAGTCCGGGAAAACCAGAAAAGGTATAATTGTTATACAAGTTAATGTCATTGACGTTTTGCTTGCTAGCGAAAATTCTAAGTCTTGGGTATTTGATACCGGATCGGTTGCTCACATTTGCAACTCGATATAGGGGCTTCAGAAGGTGCGCAAACTGGCAAAGAATGAAGTCGTGATGCATGTCGGGAACGGCGCTGGGATCGCCGCTCAAGCCGTTGGCATTATGCCTCTACGTCTCCCTTCAGGATTTATTTTGGAACTTAGTAACTATTATTTTGTTCCGTTGTTGTGTAGAAACATTATCTTTGGATCATGTTTAGTGCACGATGGGTACTCCTACAAGTCTGAGAACAATGGCTGTTCACTTTATTGTAAGGATATGTTTTATGGATTTGCACCCATTGTTGGGGACCTTTTCATAATGAATCTTGAATATGAAAATGATGCCTTTAACGTGAATGCTAAACGCCTTAGGAAGGCTGATACCACCACCACTTTCATGTGGCACTGTCGACTTGGCCACATCGGAAAGAAACGCATGCAAAGACTCCATAAAGATGGAGTTTTACCGTCCCTTGATTTTGAATCATTTGACACATGTGAAGCTTGCTTGATGGTAAAAATGACCAAGACGCCGTTCACGGGTCATCCTGAACGGGCGAGTGAATTATTGGAAATAATACATAGTGATGTATGTGGTCCAATGAGCACAATCGCACGAGGTGGGTATTTCTACTTCGTAACTTTTACTGATGATTTAAGTAGGTATGGATATATCTACTTGATGAAGCATAAGTCGGAAACCTTTGAAAAGTTCAAAGAATTTCAGAATGAGGTAGAAAATCATCGTAACAAAAAGATTAAGTTTCTGCGGTCTGATCGCGGAGGCGAATATCTTAGTCATGAGTTTGGCCAACATCTGAGTGATAGTGGAATCGTTTCACAGCTTACGCCTCCCGGAACTCCACAGAGAAATGGAGTACCGTAAAGACGTAACCGAACCTTGTTGGACATGGTAAGGTCGATGATGTCCTTTTCAGATCTACCGATATCTTTTTGGGGTCACGCACTACTCACCGCCGCTCACACACTTAATAGAGCACCGTCTAAGTCCGTTGAGACGATGCCATATGAGATATGGCACGAGAAGAAACCCGACCTGTTGTTTCTCAAAATTTGGGGTTGTGAGGCATACATAAAGAGTTTATAGCCAAGCAAACTTGATCCCAGATCAGACAAATGTTACTTTGTAGGTTATCCCAAGGAGACAGTTGGGTATTCTTTCTATCACATCTCCGAGAGCAAAGTGTTTGTTGCAAAACATGGAGTCTTTCTTGAGAGAGAGTTTCTCGCTAAAGAAGTGAGTGGGAGGACGGTACAACTTAATGAGATTAGTGAATCTTTGGCAACCGTTGATATGGCTAATGAACCGGAAGTAATTCCGCAAATTATCCCTACAACCGAGCCAGAAGTTGTCGCATATGATGCGGAAACTTCAAACAATGTAGTAACTAAACTGCGAAGATCAGGTAGGGCTATCCAGTCACCTGAGTATTTTCATAACGAAATCTTCATTCTTGAAGACGATGAACCTGCGCACTACAAGGAAGCGATGGTGGGGCCTAGCTCAAGGGAATGGCACAAAGCCATGAGGTCCGAAATGGAATCCATGTACGAAAACCAAGTTTGGAACTTGGAAGAACTTCCAGACGACGTAAAACCCATTGGTTGTAAATGGATTTTCAAAAGAAAGACGGACGCGGATGGTAACATTACTATCCACAAAGCTAGACTTGTCACGAAAGGGTTCACGCAAGTTCTAGGAGTGGACTACGACAAGACTTTCTCGCCCATAGCTATGCTTAGGTCTGTTCGGATATTACTAGCAATTGCTGCTTATTTCGATTATGAAATATGGCAGATGGATGTCAAAACGGCTTTCCTAAATGGAAACCTTGAACAGGATGTATACATGATACAACCAGAAGGTTTTGTCGATCCTAAGAATGCTGGAAAAGTATGTAAGCTTCAGAAAGCCATTTATGGTCTGAAGCAATCATCAAGGAGCTAGAACATTCGTTTTGATGAAGTGGTCAAAGAGTTTGGTTTCATCAGGAACGATGAAGAATCTTGTGTTTACAAGAAGTTTAGTGGGAGCGCAAAAGCATTTCTAATCTTGTATGTGGACGACATATTGTTGATTGGAAATGATGTGAATTTTCTTAGCGAAATAAAGACTCATTGAAAAGGAGTTTTTCAATGAAAGACTTAGGTGAAGTGGCATATGTATTGGGCAACAGGATCTATAGAGATAGATCAAGACGCCTAATAGTGCTTAGCCAAAGCACGTACATTGACAGGGTGTTGAAAAGGTTCAACATGGAGAACTCCAAGAAAGGCCTACTCCCCATGTCACCTGGCACAATGCTTTGCAAGAATCAGAGTCCTCAGACCCTCGATGAGCGAGTACAAATGAATGATATTCCATATGCTTCGGCAGTTGGTTCTATTATGTATGCCATGCTATGTACAAGACCGGATGTTTCCTATGCGCTAAGTGTTAGCAGCCGGTACCAAGGTGATCCAGGATTGGAACACTGGGCCGCAGTCAAGGGTATTCTTAAGTACCTCAGAAGGACCAAGGATTTACTCCTTGTGTAGGGAGGTGATGAAGAGCTCATTGTAAGTTGTTACACTGATGCAGGCTTCATGACTGACCCAAATGACTTCAAATCTCAATCTGGCTATGTTTTCATATTGAACGGTGGCGCAGTTGATTGGAAAAGTTCCAAACAAAAGACTATGGCGGATTCTACGACAGAGGCAGAATATGTTGCTGCTTCTGAAGCCTCCAAGCAAGTTGTCGGTATCAAGCAATTTCTTGAAGACCTTGGTGTGGTTCCAGTGCTCTGGACCCGGTGAAGATCTATTGTGATAATAGTGGCGCCGTGGCTCAGGTAAGGGAGCCATGTTCGCACCATAAGACAATGCATATTCAACGCAAATATAAACTCATTCGACATCATGTCGAAGAAGGTTTAGTGAAAGTACGCAAAGTTCACATGGATCTAAATGTGTCAGACCTGATGACAAAGCCTCTACCATGAGCAAAGCATGAGCAACACCAGAAAACCATTGGTGTTAGGGAAGCCATGTAACTGGATTATGACTCTAGTGTAAGTGGGAGTCTGTAGGAGATATGCCCTAGAGGCAGTAATAACAGTTATTTTGTATCTCCAAGTTTGTAATGAAAGTTTATGTTCCATGCTATAACTGCAATGATTCTCGAGTCTAAAATAACCACGAGGCTTGGAGGGAAACTCATGTGCACGTGTGGTATAATAAACGGTAAATTGAATTCCTAGTCTAGCCTTTAAGACTGGCTCACGTATTGCATGATGATCCTATTTTCCTGATCATGGGCATGGCTTTGCCAGCAATTTTGAGGGCACGATGTTGGTAGAACACTTGTGTTGAATCGATCCGAATTGATGTTATGCTATGAGATACATTCGTCACAAGTTAATGGTTAATAACACAGAGATGGTTAAAGTTTGCATAATTCCTTAGACCATGAGAGTATCGAGTTTCTTCATGCTTGCTTCATGAACTTTGGGGTTTGTTAAACGTCATCCGTAAATGGGTGGCTATTATGGCGGCTTACGGGTTCATGGAAAAGTATGTCAAGTAACTTGATAGCTCAAGATTGGGATTTGCTCCTCCGACGATGGAGAGATATCTCTGGGCCCTCTCGGTGTTACGGTATCCATCATCGTCTGGCCAGACAATTTGTGATTTGATCACGGGGATGCCAGAACACGGGAACGAGAAAAGAGAACAATACCGACAACGAGGTAACTGGCATAATGGAAAAGTTGTTGATCCATGGGGATGCCAACATGTCTCACCTCGAGTAATTGTAACATGTCGCGAGGCAACATGAATAGCACACGACAACTGGAGGTTCACTCGAATATTCATTCGTGTGGGTATAGGGGTCAATATGGGTGTCCACGGCTCCGATGTTGATCATTGATCTGAAGGGATTCCGGGTCATGTCTATACTTCACCGAACCTATAGGGTCACACTCTTAAGGGTCATCTATCTGCTGAATTCTAGAGGGGGGGGGTCTGAGAGAAAGTCACCAAAAAAGTTTCGGTGACGACGGAAGAGTTCCGGAGAGAGAACACCGAAAGAGTTTCGGTAAAACCAAAAAGTTGTTTCGGAATATATGATTAGGCCAAAATGGTTTCGGCACTCACCTGGAAATTCTTAGTGGGTCTCAGAATTGGTCTGGGAACTTCTGGGATTTTTCTGGAGAAAAAAACCCGGAAATGTTCCGGAGCCGCCGAAACTGCTGTTGTTGTTTTTCGCTGATGAAAACCACCATACCGGAAATGTTTTGGCATGAGCCCAGAATAATTATAGAGGTTACCGAAAATGTTCTAGGACCGTCCGGGATTTTTTCAGAAGAAACGATCGCGGAAAAACATCTTGTCTCAGCACGAGGGGACAAGATCCTATGAATCGGGGGTTGCATGTTTGGTGGCTTTTTGTCTAGGGAACACCCATGTTTCTAGGAGACATGTTGGTGGCTTGTTGCCCCCCCCATGGGGGGGACAAGGGTGTGGCCGGCCATGGAGGTCTCCTCCATGGGGCCCCACTTGCCTTACCTTTTTGCCTTACATGTGGGACATGTTGCTAGGGCAATTTTGGTATTTCCTCCTCCACCCCACCCCTTGCCTTGGCCTATAAAAGGAGGAGAGATGGCTGCCATTTCAGATCATACTTGTGCTCTCATACACATGCTTTGCTTTGCAAGCTCTCTCTCTCCCTCCCACGAAAAGAGTCTTTCGTAGAGCCGAAAGGTTGTCTGGGTTCCGGCAGGAACTAGTTCTGGACGGTGAAGCACTGCCGGATAGATGACACCGTATGTGTGCAACCCCGTAGAGAGGTCGTAGTTTCAATCTTTTGCCCGAGGGGCTATTCGTGTGTCCTCCCGTAGGGTTGTCCGAGTCTCTGTTCGTTTCGAGGGTCCTCCCGAAGGGTTGTCCGTGACATCATCCGGGGGACTGTCCGACCGCCTCCCGAAGGACTGCCCGATGAGGGAGTACATCCTCGCTGTTGGGAGGTTGTAAAATCCTAGCTACGGGGATCTGCACCAACGATCTCCACCGACTCTTCTTCCGCTGTGCTTCGAGTCGGTACGGATCAGATCAAACCTTGTATGCAGTCTCCATAGTGGTCCTAGGCGTGCTCGCTATACCAGAAATTTTTGTTTTCTGTCGCGTTCCCCAACAGGACCACCAAACCTAGACAAATCTTGACGAAAATGGAGTTTGGACAAGGAGCTTCGATAGAAGAAAGCTTAAGTTTGGCTTGGGCATTTCATCAAATGCCTCATCTGCATAGGAGGTGAGCTAGAGCACCACAAAGCCCTCCCCTCGCCGGCCTGAAAAATAGAGCAAAGTGGAGTGTTCTGCTCGCTGGCGAGGGGGTATATATAGGCATCTCATTGGTCCCGGTTCGTGGCTGGAACCGGGACTAAAGGACCCCCTTTGGTCCCGGATCCAGTCAAGAACCGGGATCAATGGTTGTGGGCCAGGAGCGAGGCACATTGGTCCCGGTTCGTGTCTGGAACCGGGACCAAAGGTTCCAGACGAACTGGGACCAATTTCCCACGTGTCCTGCCCGCCCCCTGGCCTCACGAACCGAGACCATTGCCCCCATTGGTCCCGGTTCGTGACTGAACCAGGACTAATGGGCTGACCCGGCCTGGACCAAAGCCCTGTTTTCTACTAGTGCCCCTCTCCCCAACCTTCTCCCATGCCGTCGCCAGCTCATGCGGAGGGGCAAAGCCCTATCTGCGTCAGTGGCAATGGGGTGTCTCTTCCCCTGGTTCAACGGTGGCAGGCGTAGGCGGCCGAGGTCGAGTGGCGGTGCAGTGCTAGCCGAGGGCACGACGGCGGGCGACGACGACGACACTAGTGCCTGGCGTCGTTGTGAAGGGTCATGTGGTGGTGGTTTCGGCACGTGCAGTGGGTCGTGGTGCCTACTCGTGCTGCGCCGGATTTACGCGATGGCCATTGCTAGGAGGCGCAGCGGCTCCCCTGCGATGGGTGACCGATGCTGATGCGAAAGGCTGACATGTCGAGCCGCTTGGGCGGCGGGCTCGTGGCGGGCATGGAGCTTGCTCCGGGGATCTCCCCGTTGGCCCCTTGGAGCGGATCTGACGATGACACCCCCTTCCTTTCGCCTCTCCCAGCCTCGTCGGTCTGCGCAGCCATGTCCTAGTGCTGGCAGACGGTTGGGGGTGGAGGGTTTGATAGGTTTGGACCGAGGGAAACCCTTGGGCGGCTGCTGCGGCCATGATGTTGTCGGCGCTCCGACGTCGCTCTCCTTTGGTGGTGGCATCGAGGTCCTTCCCCCACCCTTTTCCTTCGCGATCTGAATAAAAGGCTAAACTCTCTGTTTGGGTGGTGATGGTGCGCTGGCGTCGTTGTACTTCTTGAAGGCACCACCTTTGGTCAACGGATGGGTGATCGAGGCTTCGCAGGGGGTGGGCAGTGTTCTTCAATGATGTTCCTGCTCGGATGCTTGTGGTCGACGTTGATCCGTGCTACGGCGGTGGCGAAGTTTGGGCTATGGCGATGCGAGGTGAGGTGGTCGGGCTTGTAGTACTCTCTTCGTCCCTCCGGAAATACTTGTCCTAAAAATGAATAAAATGAATGTATCTATAACTAAAATAAGACTATACATCTATTTTTAGGACATGTATTTTCGGACGGAGGGTTACCCACGATCGATCCCTTTTTGTGACTCTAGTCAGTTTTTACATATGAGGGGTTAATACTTTCATGTGTGTTTAAGTTTGTTTTAATAGTTTTATTTTTGTATCTCTAGTAACCTCATTATATCGACGAAAGGTCATCACACTATTGTCCTGGATATAACCAAACAATCAGATTTGTGTTTTTGTCAAATAATCCCATAACCAAGCAACCTATCTTTCGTTTCAACACATGCGGGCTAAAGGAAATGGAGACAACTAATCAACATTTGCATGTTAATTTTTTGCCCATTGAATGATCAGCCAAATCCAAATGGAACAAGAATGCAAAGGGAAAAAAAACTACGGTGGTAGCCAAACGCATCCATAGATGTTACTATTTACATCGCGAGATCCACCAGCAGCGCACACTCACATCGCAGTCGCAGGCTCGCAGGCAGCTTTCATGTCGCGATGGCGTCGCGGCCGCTCGTCGCTGCTCCTGCTCCGTCGAGCCTTCCTCCTGGCAGCCGTCTCCGCCGCCGCCCTCTTCCTTCTCCTCAGCCACCACGGCCCTGACCCTTCCTCTTCGTCTCCCGACTTGGCCTTCTCGGAAGAGCTCTCCGTTGACCCGCCTCCCCACTTCGTCATCTCGGAAGAGCTCTCCGTGGACCCGCCTCCCGCCTCGGCCTTGCCGGAAGAGTTCTCCGTCGAGTCGCCTCCGGCCTCGGCCTCGGCCTCCTCGGACGAGCTCCATGTCGTGCCGCCTCAGGCGACGGCTGGTTCGGAGGGAGGGGGCGGCGGGTCAACGTGCGCGACGGTGGAGGAGATGGGGGAGGAGGCCGTCGGCGGCGGCTCGACGGAGGCGGCCAGCCTCCGCGTCCGCGAGCTGATTCGGCGCCACTTCCTGCTCCACGGTTCGTGATACCCACATTCGATTCAATGCTTCGATCTGGGATGCCCTTGCATTGTGCTAATTCATTCTCTTAGTGTTGCTTGTGGTGTCCAATCCCATCTCCCATGGAGCTGGTTTGAATCTCTCTGATGAAAACAGAGCATTACTTTTGTCCTTACCCTGAATGTAGCTCCCGTTTCGTTGTCCAAGTAAACCTGTTTTGAAATGCCCGTGTCGTTGCGTTTTCCCCTCATCTGCATACACAATCAGGCTATAACTTTGTAGCCAGGCTAGTTTGAATAGGAAGACTTGCAGTTCGTGGGTTGGTTCAACAGCCTCAATGCTTACTTCTGCGGTTAACTTGTCAGGAGCTGCGAGAGTTAGGTCGCTGCCTGCAGCTGAGTTCTGCAAACAAGGCTTTGTGTTGGGGAAAGCATCTGAAGCTGGGTTTGGCAATGAGATGTACAAGATATTAACAGCAGCAGCTCTGAGTGTTATGTTAAACCGCTCCCTGATCATCGGCCAAACCAGGCATATGCATTCACACCCAGTTACTTTCCTTCTTTATCTATGATGGGTTTCCCTCGCAATTATATCTTTAGCCAAGCAAAACAAAATTTAGTAATCGTTTCATTTTTGTACGTATATGACATAATCACTGTGAATCCGTGTGGTAATTTGACGCAGATGATTTAAATGCAGCACAAAAATGGTGGTGATTGATGTCCACTTCACTATCCTCTTACCCTTTGTCTTTTGTTTGCAGGGGATTATATCCGTTTGGACAGTACATTTCTTATACTGACCACTCGTTTACTACTGGAGAAATCAAGCATTTATGGAGGAAAAATCGATGTGCCCAAACATATGGTAGAGATCTGAGCGTGAGGGTAGACGATTTTGAGAATCCATCAGAGACCAATGTTCTTTGTAGTGACTGGAGTAGATGGAAAGATCCAATCATCTGGTTAGCACTTAGCACTACACTTGCAACCTAACAGATCTCCAGTTTTCAGGATGTTTTGCAGTTACTTATGGACATATGAAGCTGTCAAGTTTGTGCTTTTGCTTTTGTGATTCCATTTACCGTTTTGCAATAGCACACTATTACAATGCTTTGTAACATAATCATTCAGATAACCAGGCTTGATGTGTTGTGAACTTGTGACTGCTACCGCTTTCCTGGTCATTTTTTTTTCCATTTTGGGTACATCAAGAGTCAAATACTTCTCTAGCACAATAAGAATTTGAGCAGATATGAAAGTATAAGCACCATAATATTACTTGTTTCTTTGCATTATCCTTTCTGACTCTTAGCAATTACAAGTCACTGTTTACTCTGTTGAAATGTTAGTCTCTGGTGCAAATTCCTTCTGAACTTCATTTTTCTTTTGTAAATCCTTACTTGTTGAGATACTTAAACCACTTAGAGTAAATTCCAGCTAACAACCGGTAGAATGCCCCTAGTTGTACACTGAACTACCTTTGCCTAAATTATCAGTGTACATTAGATTGAGATAAAATTTGCAGTCAAAAATTTCCCCACTGTTTTGCTTAATAAAATTGGAAAATATTTTCGGATTGTTAGGAATAGAATGCATGAGGTGGACCAAAGTTTAATGAAATATCTAGGGAACAGTGCTCCTTACCCATGGAACCATTTGGAGATGTGAGTTTAAAGTTAGTTTGGTTTTCATCTACATTTCCTGGTTGGTAGAACCCTGAATCATAGGCCGCTAAGCATCTATATTTCCTGGTTTGTAGGAACGTTCCCACAGCATTGAATCCAATTGGCCAGTTTTATCTGGACGAAATCCAATTCGCCAGCTCTGATCTGATTACCTTGTCTTTGATTGACTACTTTTATTGATCTTTTTATACATTTCTTCCATGTTTACCTGTAAATTATTTTCAACTAATGGCTGTTATTTCCCTTCCTTGTTCGCAAGTATCTGCTCGTCACTGAAGTGGCTCGTTTTTCAATTTGTAGTTTCTTGTATTGTTTGCTTAGACGAATTTTGTTTCTGTTGATTATTAATGATCTTGAGAAAGCTAAATGTAATGTACAAAGCGTGCTGACAGGCGTTACTTCTTCACGGCGTTAGGTTTGATGGCACAACAGATGCGGTTGGAATCCAGTTCTTTCTGAAGAATGTTCACCCTGAAATCAAAACTGCTGCTTCAACAATTTTTGGATCCCTAGGCACGTTACATGCCAGGCCTAATACATTCGGGGAACTTATGCGAGTGATCATATCTCCCTCCCAGATAGTCCAGAAAGCAGTTCAGTGGGCATCAAAGGGTTTCAGTCCAGATATTGTTCTGCACATGCGAATGATGGCCAATAGGTATGGCACACTATATGTGGCTTAAATGGAAGTATCTGTCATAATTATACAACGTTTATTATAAAGGGGTATCATCATCATGTTCATTTGTCAAGAAATCCAGTTCATCTGTAACATTGAGATATGCTGCTTACCTGAAGTTGTGGATCGAAACTTAACTCAACCTTTTTCTTCTGGTTATTTCTTCCTGATGCATAAGTTTATGAGTTAGTTTTAGTCATCTCCAATATGGTGATAAATGCTCAGTATGCCATTCATGCTAAGTGTTTGCAACAAAGGATAGTTTAAAATTATTACCGAAGTTTGATAGTAAAGTTTTATGAATACCCAGAAGCTAGATAAATTAATGTAGATGGTAATGGCGTTCAAAGTCTTAATTTGCACCTCATGTCAGATTATTGCGACACTTTCAGCTTTAGAATGCCAGAAACCTACATCATACAGATTATTTTTATTTGCGACTCTTCCTCACTCATATTATTTCAGAAGCTGAAGATAACTGATTTTCTGACTAGGCCAGTACGAGCAAGAACTGCTGCAGTTGGTTGTATTCAGAGAGCTATACAGATTTCTCGCTTGAAGGGTACACCTCGGGTGGCATTGATCTCGGACACACCATCATTTGTTAAGGAGATGAAGCAAGAGATCAGTGAGTTTGCAGAGGTTAGTTGCTTTTGGTTGAATATTGTTAGATGGACTTTGTACTTCTGTTCGAGCATTGTGGACCATGGTTCGAATTCATGCATCCTTTGTTACTGATTTGGAATTTTGTAGAAAATGGGATGACTATTCTTTACGTTCTGGGCAGGTAACTTATTTTGATTACAAATCGTTTGCCAAGAGTTTTGACCAAGAGATGAATGGAAAGGACAAGGTATGATGCACTCTTACCTGAAAGATCTTTGCTGCATTTTCTGCATCATCTGATAGGCGATACTAGCTGAAAGCCTGAAACCTTTAGTAGTATTTCCATGTGTGTTAAGTTTGTATCATGGACCGTGTACCTTAGCTTAGACGTGACAAACTGACATATCTTTCATAAATGCACTGCATTGATTTTTACAAAATCTCATTTTGCTTGTTCTACTGTGTATAGCCTTTGGAATTCCGTTCGCGAGACTGGGGATCAGCTCCAAGGTGGGCGGCCTTCATCGATTTCTTCCTGGCCTCAAGCGCCAGGCACACGGTCGTCACCGGAGCGCATCGGCGTGTGGGAACGACCTACGCGCAGCTCATCGCAGCGCTGGCCGCGGCCAACAGACACGGTGCATTACATCACCGCTCCGATCGCCCCTCAAAACATTTCTACAGCAACCTGATCTATCTCACGGTTTCGTTGTCAGGTCATGAGCCCTCTGGCGCGAACTTCACGTTCCTGAGCAGCATCCACAGCAACCTGCTGGTCGACGGGCTGTCGACGCAGGCCGGCTGGGGCCACGCCTGGAGCAGGTACGCGGGGCCCCTGAGCTGCCCGCGCCAGGCGCACCAGTGCGCGCTGACCCCGCTCCTCCCGCACGCGTGGTGGGACGGCCGGTGGCGGAGCCCCACCGCCAGGGACGTCAGGAGGCTGCTGGGCTACGGCGTCTCGCTGTCGGACACGGGGGAGGTGGACGAGGAGCGGCTCGCGTCGCACTGCTGGTCGAGGAGAGACCATGTGAAGAGGTTCCATCTTCTCCCACCGCACAGGAGTTGAGCGAGCGATGATGCAGGGTGGATGGAGGTGGGCGAGGCAGGCGCCTCATGCCATGCTTTTGGAGGGAACCGCCGAGACACTCCGTTTGAGTTGGTTCGCTTACACCAAGGAGCTAATGTAGTAGTAGCAGTAGGTCAGAACGGTCAGGGGGTTTTGATGCTGAATTTGTGGCGCACATCTGATGGTTACAGTTTTGGTAGGCTGGTGTGTAATGCTGGCGGTATACCGAAAGGTGTCGTGTATGGGGTTACTAGGAAAAAGGATGAGGCTTTGTTCCAATCCAGGTGGAGCATACTACCACATTTTTCTGTTGCTCCAACCATTTTGTACCCTCCAGATCGTTCTTTTCTTCACAGTCCAAGAACTAAAAACCGTACTAATCTCTTGATTCTGGCTAGTAAAACAAAATATTTTACGGCCAGACAATTTTGATAGGTTGAATATAGTTACCATCAGCAGAAGCCGACCTAGCTCAGTGGTAGAGCGCGTGGCTTTTAACCACGTGGCCGTGGGTTCGATCCCCACGGTCGGCGTTTGAAGTACACTTTTTGCGTTTTTTTTCATCTTGGAAATCTTCGTTACACGCACTTAACAGCAACACGATGAAGAAAGAGGAATTCGTCTCATGTACGTTCTTTTGTACTCCCTTCGTTTCTAAATATAATACTTTTTAGAAATTTTACTATGAACTACATACGGAGCAAAATGAGTGAATCTACACTTTAAAATATGTCTATATATATTCGTATGTAGTCTATAATGAAATCTCTAAAAGATCTTATATTTTGAAATGGAGGGAGTAGCTCTTACTAATCCACCCCGCGAATTCCAATTTCATGTCTGCACCCCCTCACAACTCAAAAAAAAAGTCTTCACTCCATCAGATAAGGTCGATTTTGGGCATCTCCAATGGTGTATCAGATATTGTCCTAAATAGTTTGGACCGCGGTGTCCGGACGTTTCACCGACATCGTGCCGTAAAATTTAGTGTACAACTTCACGGACCGGGAAAGGTTTGTGAGTGTTCCAACTCCTGCGTCCAACAAAACGGGCCACCCAAAAATCATGTGGCTTCTTTCACGTCCATGACTTGCTTTCATGTCCTCTCATGAAAGGAGCTTCCTTCACTTAGCATAGCATATGAGAAAGAGTTTAGACATTTAAAAGAAGCCACCTTTGAAGAGTTGGTGATGGATCCAACTTTGATATATAGAACGATCCGTGGATTACAAACAATTGTAATATGAAGATTATTACTAGAAGAGGGAGTAATGATGAGTCAAGAGTTTGTAAACTCATTGATCATGAATCAAGAAGTTGGAATGAGGAGAAGGTGAGGCAAATCTTTTGGCCAATTGACGTTGAAAGGATCTTAAATATTACATTGGCAATAGGATCATCGAACACTTTACATGGGACTAGGAACAATATAATTTTCTGTAAGATATATACCTACAATTAATGCAGAGTGGTGGCGTCAGAAGGGAAGAAGCTTATAAGAACAAGTGGCCGGGGTGTTTCTTCATCGAGAGACAACCTAGTTTGGAAAAATCTTTGGGATCTTCGTGTTCCAGCAAACATTAAGATACACTGCTAGAGAACACTACATGGGGCTCTCCCGTGTAACAGTGTTTTCGCTAACCGTGGTATCCCAGTTTCGGCTTCATGTTCGGTATGCAAATGAGAATGTGAAGATAGTATAAAACATGCTAACTTTGGTCGTCCACGTATGAGAGAAATTTGGCAAGATCTGGGACTAGTTGAGGCTATTACCAAATCATCTCCGGTTAATAGATTGGGGTCGGTTGTTCTTCGACAATTACTTCAGAATCTAGCTTGGGAAGTTCTTGTATACCCACAGTTTGTCTCCCGGGAACTTCTCATCTCCTCCCTTTGATACACATGATGGCAACGTCGACAAGTTAAACACAATGAGGTGATACAGTCACCAACCCAGTTGGCGCTAGGTGCTAGTCGTAGATGTGTTCACCTCTAACCACATGAAGGGCCTGTATAAAATGAAGAGCATCAAGAAAAATGGATGAACAGCCCCCTAAAGGCTATGTGAAGATGAATATTTATGCGGCCTTTTGTCCTCGGGAGGAAAATGGTGCTAATGGAGCCATTATTCACGATAAGGTGGGTCGATTTGTAGTGGCGAGTGATAGCAGAATTAAACATGTGAACTCGATAGTTACTACTGAAGCGAGTGCACTGATGGATGGCTTCAACCTGGAAGGTAATGTGGGATGCACAAAAAGTATTATCAACTCGGACTGCACTGAGGTTGTCCAAATGATGCAAGATGGAGGTTTCTCTACAACAGTGGCTTCAACAATTTATGCTTCAACAATTTACGAAGAGTGTGTGTTATTAGCTCGTAATCTTACTCATGTAATTAGAACATTGTCCTAGAGAAGGTAATGAAGTAGTTCATCTATTAGCAGCTAATGGCGAGGGGTCCCACACTAGCGTATGGATGGGAGAGTCTTGGTTTTTAATGTATCCAACTTGGTGGATGGTGTAACTATTTTCAATAATTAGTAAAGGTGACATATGGCTTTCCCTAACAACGTGTTTAGAAGCTTATGGCTTTCCCTAACAGCATGTTTGGAAGCTCGAGGGACTGGGAATGGGAGTTTATGAGAGGGATTTTACGAAGGGATTAGACTTGGGAAGTAGATTATTAGTCCCAATTCCATGTTTGGCGTGTGGTGAGAGTGTCTAGTGCGGATTCAATAGAAAGTTGTTTTCTTTGTTTGGTTTGTGGATAAAGGAATGGCCAATTAGGGTTTGAATTAAACAACAGGTTTGCAATAACAAAACACTAATATTTTGAATTTGTTTGTTCCACACCGAACAAACAAAAAAATTGTGAAAGAATCAACATTACATTTGATCAATAAGTAAGATATATATGTCAATCAACTAAAAAAAAGATGTACATGGCAAATCTAAAGCTACCACATCAGGAAATACGTACCAGGATGCAGTGTCGTAGGAGGATATAGCTATGCCCCAGGTACACTTGTTCATGTGCAAGCCGACCCGAAGGCCCGAACTCGAAGCCCAACATTCGGGCCGGGTTCGGGCTCCATTCAGGCCCGAAGCCTGATCCGAAAGCCCAAACAAAGCCCGAAAAGTGTGTATAAATATTTTTTATTCAAAATATAGGGATAATAAATTAGTAAAATATCCCAAATAAGATTAATTTACTAATTAGATGGGGGTGGGGTAGGTGTGTTAACCGCTTGCAATAGGGATGAAGGATGTATACATTTGAAATAATAAATTGTATGAGACACACAAACATACCCCACATGTGATTGATGTTGTAAGCATTTGCTATCCAACGTCCCAAATGCTACATATGTCGTACTCGTGTGAGATGATATACCTACCGCACACACTCTTCTATTGTGCAATGTTTGCGATGCGCATATTTGTGATTGTAGAGTGTGTACGGTAAGAAGTCTATCACAAACATTTAACTCTATCATATCGTTTGCAATACATCAAACATCCCACACATTTTGGAAATGCAAAATGTGTGCGGTGCTACCATTATCGCACAATTTTTCTAGTTGGTCATACATATTTTCCAAGGAAGAAATGTATGTGTTGTCATGGTTCATCACACATGTTAGTACTGAAGGAAAAGTTTGTGTTGTATGACTTCATCACACATGTGTGATCTGCAAAACATCTTTGCTATAGAGGTTGACGAAGACATTTCCCTTCTCAAACAGTGTGCATCTTAATGACCTTGAGTGCTAGTTTTTCCCCATTAATCTGTGCAATTAACATTCTTCAGAATTAGAACATGAAACTAGGCAATGACTTAGTTCATTGAACTAAGTAGAATGCCCGCGTAAGTACATGAAATCACAAATTCTCCCTAGGTGGTTTTGGTAATTAACGACAACATATAGTTCATTGAACTAATGAGCCTATCAAGTATATTTCACGAAAGTTCAATGGATGGATTAGCTAGGAATTGTGAGAAGGATCACCTAGATGCAATGAACACCTATTGGCAAGAGCTTCAAGACTCTACATTTTATTTTATGTGAGCAATGAAAATTCAGTCCATATGAAATCCAATACTATTAAAAGGGATGATGTATTGATAATGATCTGGTTGCTCAAAGTGCTTAAAGATTTGCCACCAAAAGCCTCAACCAAACTCTCACAAAAAATTATGTCCAAAAGCCTAACTATTAAATTCGGTGCCACCAAGTTTTCAGAATCGGCCTCACCGAGTTATCCCTAGACAGAACCCAAGCTAAAACCCTAGCACCTCGGTACAACTGAGATCATATTCGGTACAACCAAAAAGCGATGACAACTCTGTGGAAACAAGATATTTTACTTTGGAACCTCTGAGTTTTATATCTTGGAGTCACCAAGATGCGGATCTGCCCTAGGCCAACCAAATTGGTCTCACTGAGTTGTTATCAGTTGGTCTCGCCGAAAATCTGAAGTTAGAACATTTTGCACTAGTCGGTGCAACCAAGTTTTTTTACTTCGGTCCCACTGAGTTGAACAATAATGTTGTAACGGTTGGATTTTTGGAGATTGCTATATATACCCCTCCACCCCCTCCCATTTGTAGTGAGAGATCACTCAGAATGAACCAACACTTCCACCATTCATTTTCTGAGAGAGAACCACCTACTCATCTATCAATATCAAGATATTCCATTCCCACCATATGAATCTTGATTTCTAGCCTCCCCAAGTTGCTTTACGCCCAATCATCCTCTTCTACCAAGACAAATTCTTTGAGAGAGTGATTGGGTGTTGAGGAAACTATCTTTTGAAGCACTAGAGCAAGGAGTTCATCATCCATACACCATATATTACCTTTTGGAGAGTGGTGTCTCTTGGATTGGTTATGTGTCGCTTGGGAGCCTCCAAATCGTGTGGAGTTAAACCAAGAAGTTTGCAAGGGCAAGGAGATTGCCTACTTCATGAAAATCTACCCACTGGTGCAACGACGTGCTATACAATGGTTTTGACCTCTTTCTGCGACGTAGTTCTAATCCGTCGCCTTGCATGTGTGGGCGATAGAGGGGGTCCATCCCACACAACACGACAAACCTGTCGGCAATTGTGACCAACAAACGCAAATGTTTGGCAAAACTAAGCATATGAGATGTCCACATCTATCACAAATGAGGGTCATTGGATAATCGTTTGAGATATGTGTATTTCCCATACGGTTTGTCCTTGCAACTCGTGTGAGATCACACTAACATCGCACCTGCTATTCTATAAAGCGCCGTGTATGACCGAATCGCAAATAGTTCATGATTATAAAGCATGTACGATAAGGAGACAATCACACACATTTAGTTCCACTATGACCGTCTTTGATATGATATAAGAGTGCATACATTTATCATTGTAAAACCGTATGCGAAGGTTCAATATATCCCAAACGCGGGGTTTCTGATAAACGTTTGTGATTTATAAAACGTCGCAAATGTGTGATCCATACTTCCCAAACGTGTCGTCCAGAATAACTGTGTCTGATGAAGGCCCATCGCACACGTTCTTCTTTGACCAACGCTTATGATGGTACACAATTTAAAATACGAAATCGTGTGTGATAAGGAGACTAGCACAAACGCCGGTGTTGTAAATATCACACGTTCTTTCTCTTCTGACCGTGCGCGAAGATGAGATTCATTGCACACGTCTCGAATGGACAAACGTGTGTGATGTTGGAGTTGATCGCAGACGTTTTGCTTTCTCAAACTGTGTGCATTGTAATGGCCTGCAGAACAGGATTTGCCCCTAATTAATTACCTTTGTTCATAATTCACATAATTTAAATTTGAAAATAGGAATTCATGTATTTCATATCGAATCATGTTTAGGTTTAAGAACGAATGCATTATTTGATTCACATGTACATATACTCAAGAACTACATAAGCATCAATTCTATGCCTAACGCACAAACGACTCTAGGCTAGCCCCTAGTGATGGCCACCCGCCCATCCTTCACTGTCTTCATTACGACTTCTCGATGCTCACTGTAGTCTCGATGATATATTTTAACCTTCATTGTGTGTCTAGCAATTATGTACTTTGCGAGGTACTCTTGAGTAAACTACTTTGGGAACCACTGCAAAAGAAAAAGATTCAGACATTGTTGTGTGACAACTTATTATGGACAGTACTAATAGGAGCCTACAGAGTTCGTAGTTACCATCCTACAGCTCAGTGTTGTGTTGGATAGAGCATAAAAAATTAGTCTATTGACATTGTTCGTCTATTTTCCCTAACAATCATTTTCAGTTTCCTCACTTGATGCTGGTTCATGAATATTTCGTTACCCCACACACAAAAAGGGCACAAGATCTTTACCTAAGACATATTTACCTACAAGCAAGAATCCAATATTAGAAGCTAAAATACAGTTGCAGAATGGTGTAATATATTACTCCATCAGTTCCACAATGTGTTGCATATAAACATTTTGAGAAGTCAACATTTACTTAGTTTGACCAAGTTTGTAGAGAAAACCATTTACATCTAGAATTGCAATTCCATTACATTAGACCCATCACAAAATTTCATATTGTATACATTTTAGATGGTATATGTAGATACATCACAAAAATCTATATGCACTACATGATGGAACGGATGGAGTATAAGCGGAGGGATGAAAAGAACCTCGGTGGAAAATGTTGTCCACTCCCATCGTTGTGCTGTGCAAGTACATGTAAAGTCATGATAGTACATCAGGCTTAACATCAACCAAGTATACGAAGTATCTCCTTGAAATAAACAAGGCATATATGCTCACTATAACAACCAAATATAGCCATTTGATACTGGACAAATGCTCAATGGAACCAATCTAACAACGAGATAACGAAAAGCAAGGTGTCTGCTTGAAAACTAGACAAATGCTCACCACAATCAACATAACAACCAGATACAGAAAAGCAAGGCATCTTCTTGAAAACTAGAGAAATAATCACAACAACCAACCTGACAACCAAATTCAGAGAAACAAGGCATAAATGTTTAATGTCAGAGTTAAGGAAACAAGTTAACAACAGCAGGCATAACATGTGGTATTGATGAAATTCGACTGCGTAGTTCATACTTGCACATAATGAACATCACATTAAGAATAACTGAAAGAAACAATGCATTCATGCTCACTATAACAGTGAAAACTAGACAAATACTCAATGCAACCAACCTAACAACCAAATGTGGTCAGGCTGATTAGGCTGTGACTCTCTGGAGTACGGGATGAGGATCTGGGGGAAAGGGACACCGCCAGCCTCATCTAAAAACTCAGGGCGGCGATGGTGTATGTGGATTGGTGGGGATCCTATACTTGTTTAGCTATGAGCCACAGGAAGACCGGCTAAGTTGGTGGTGGGAGGCGATGGTGGGGGCAAGCTAGGGTTCAAGCAGGGGAGGAAGGGGGGGTTGTGGATGTGCCACTGCTGCTGAAAATTTTAGTAGTAATGGTGTGGGTGGAGATGGTGGCGGACGAGGGATGGTGACGGTTTCTACTTCTAGAGTATGCGTTGGTTTCCGTGAAGAGGAACGGGTGATGCAGCAAAGTAGATAAGTATTTCCCTCAGTTGTTGAGAACCAAAGTATCAATCCAGTAGGAGATACAAGCAAGTCCCCAATAGATGTACCTACACAAAGAATCAAACTCTTGCACCCAACGCTATAAAGGGGTTGTCAATCCCTTCACGGTTACTTGCAAGGATGAGATCTGATAGAGATAGATTGCTTGAACAAAAAGTAAAACAAAAGGTAAAAATAATGCAACAAAGTATTTTTGGTATTTTTGGTTGTATATCTGAAAGTATAAGATGGAAAATAGACCCAGGGGCCATAGGTTTCACTAGAGGCTTCTCTCATGATAGCAAGTATTACGGTGGGTGAACAAATTACTATCGAGCAATTGATAGAAAAGCGGATAATTATGAAGATATCCAAGGCAATGATTATGCATATAGGCATCACGTCCGTGTCAAGTAGACCAAAACGATTCTGCTTGTACTACTATTACTCCACACACCGACCGACTCCTGCCTGCATCTAGAGTATTAAGATCATGAAGAACAGAATAATGCATTAGGTAATATGACATGATGTAGAGGGATAAACTCAAGCTATATGATAAAAAACTCATCTTGTTATCCTTGATGGCAAAAATAAAATACGTGCCTCGCTACCCCTACTTTGTCACTGGGTGAGGACACCGCAAGATTGAACCCAAAATTAAGCACTTCTCCCATTGCAAGAATTACCAATCTAGTTGGCCAAACCAAACCAATAACTCGAAGAGACTTCCAAAGATATGAAATCATGCATATAAGAATTCAGGAAAGACTCAAATAATATTCATGGATTATCTGAACATAAACCCGCAATTCATCGGATCTCGACAAACACACCGCAAAAGAGTATTACATCGGATAGATCTCCATGAAGATCATGAAGAAGATGGTATTGAAGAGCAAAGAGAGAGAAGAAGCCATCTAGCTACTAGCTATGGACCCGAAGGTCTGTGGTGAACTACTCACGCATCATCGGAGGGGCAATGGAGTTGATGTAGATGCCCTCCGTGATCGAATCCCCCTCCGGCAGATTACCGGAAAAGGCTCCAAGATTGGATCTCTTGGGAATGAATGCTTCTGGCGGCAGAAAATTGTTTTCATGGCTTGTTCTGATAATGATGGAATATTTGGGAATTTATAGGCTGAAGATTAGGGTTGGGAGAGCTGTCGTGGGCCCATAAGCCTGCTTGGAACGCCATACCCCCTAGGCGCGCCCTAGGGCTTGTGGCCCCACGGTGGCTCTTCTGCCTTGGTTCTCAAGTCTCCCGGTTTCCTTCCGGTCCAGAAAAATTCATTCCGAAGATTTTATTCCGTTTGGACTCCGTTTAATATTCCTTATCTGCAATTCTCAAAAACAAGGAAAAACAGAAACTGTCACTAGGCTCTAGATTAATAGGTTAGTCCCAAAAATAATATAAAATAGCATATTAATGCATATAAAACATCCAAAACAGATAATATAATAGCATGGAACAATCAAAAATTATAGATACATTGGAGACGTATCAGCATCCCCAAGCTTAATTCCTTCTCGTCCTCGAGTAGGTAAATGACAAAAACAGAATTTTTGATGTGGAATGCTACCTAACATATTTATCCGTGTAACATTCTTTATTGTGGCATGAATATTCAGATCCGTAAGATTCAAAACATTAGTATAATATTGACATAAAAACAGTAATACTTTGAGCACACCAACAAGGCAGTCGTGTCCTTTCGAAATAACATTGCCTTAGAAAGTTATCCCTACAAAATCATATGGTCTGGCTATGCTCCATCTTCCCACAAAAAGTATCTAAATCATGCACAACCCCGATAAACAAGTCAAGCAATTGTTTCACACTTTTGGTGTTCTCAAACCTTTTCAACTCTCATGCAATACATGAGCATGAGCCATGGATATATCATTATAGGTGGAATAGAGTATGGAGGAGGTGCGAGGAGAAAAAGGAGAAGATAGTCTCACATCAACTAGGCATATCAACGGGCTATGGAGATGCCCATCAATAGATATCAATGTGACTGAGTAGGGATTGCCATGCAACAAATGCACTTAGAGCTATAAGTGTATGAAAGCTCAAAAAAGAAAACCAAGTGGTCATGCAAAAATATCCACTAGTTATATGAAAGTGACAAAATAGGAGACTCTCTAACATGAAGATCATGGTGCTACTTTGAAGCACAATTGTGGAAAAAGGTAGTAGCAACTGTCCCTTCTCTCTTTCTCTCATTTTTTTATTTTTTACTTTTATTTTGGTGGGCTTCTTTGGCCTCTTTTATTCCTTTTTTGTTTGGTCTTTGCTGGCCTCTTTTATTTTTTGTAAAGTCTGGATACTCATCCCAACTCGTGAGGGAGTCATAGCTTCCATCATCCTTTTCTCTCATGGGACAATGCTCTATTAATGAAAAATCATCACACTTTTATTTACTTATGAGTCAAAAAACAAAATTACAACTCGATACCTATGACAAAGTATGACTCTATATGCAATATGAAGTGATGGTGCAAGTCATGAAAAACTACATGGTGGAAGTTGCATGGCAATATATCTCGGAATGGATATTGAAATGCCATAATAGGTAGGTATGGTGGATGTTTTGAGGAATATATGGTGGCTTTTTTTAGGAAGGAGGGTTTGATGTACGGGCGAAAGTTGCACGTTACTAGAGAGGCTAGCAAAGATGGAAGGGTGAGAGTGCGTATAATCCATGGACTCAACATTAGTCATAGAGAACTCACATACTTATTGCAAAAGTCTATTAGTTATTAAAAAAAGCATTAGAAGCATGCTCCTAGGGGATAGGTTGGTAGGAGTTAACCATCGTGCGCTCCCGACCCTCACACAAAGGTTTACAATCATTAAACGAATCATGCTCTGACTTCATTACATAACGGTTCACCATACGTGCATGCTACGGGAATCACAAACTTTAACAGAAGTATCTCTTCCAATTCACAACTACTCACTAGCATGACTCTCGTATTACCATCTCTATTATCTCAAAACTACATGCAAGGAATCAAACTTCTCATAGTATTCAATGCACTTAATATGAAAGTTTTTATTATATCCCTCTTGGATGCTCATTATATTAGGAATAAATTCATAACCTAAACAAATTAACATGCTGTTTTAAGAAACTCTCAAAATAATATAAGTGAGGAATGAGAGCATAATAATTTCTATAAAATATAACACCACCATGCTCTATAAAAATATAAGTGAAGCACTAGAGCAACATTGCCTAGCTCAAAATATATAAGTGAAGCACATAGAGTATTCTAATAAATTCACGATTCAGAGTGTCTCTCTCAAAAGATGTGTGCAACAAGGATGATTGTGGCAAACTAAAAATCAAAGACTCATATCATACAAGATGCTCCAAGCAAAAGACATATCATGTGGTGAATAAAAATATAGCCTCAAGTGAATTGACCGATGGATTGAAGACGAAAGAGGGGATGCCTTCCGGGGCATCATGAAGAAGATGGTATTGAAGAGCAAAGAGAGAGAAGAAGCCATCTAGCTACTAGCTATGGACCCAAAGGTCTGTGGTGAACTACTCACGCATCATCGGAGGGGCAATGGAGTTGATGTAGGCGCCCTTTGTGATCGAATCCCCCTCCGGCAGATTACCGGAAATGGCTCCAAGATTGGATCTCTCGGGAACGGAGGATTCTGGCGGCAGAAAAGTGTTTTCATGGCTCGTTCTGATAATGATGGAATATTTGGGAATTTATAGGCCGAAGATTAGGGTTGGGAGAGCTGCCGTGGGCCCACAAGCCTGCTGGGCACGCCCTACCCCCTGGGCATGCTCCTAGGGCTTGTGACCCCATGGTGGCTCTTCTTCCTTGGTTCTCAAGTCTCCTAGTTTCCTTCCGGTCCAGAAAAATGCATTCCGAAGGTTTTATTCCGTTTGGACTCCATTTAATATTCCTTATCTGCAATTCTCATAAACAAGGAAAAACAGAAACTGACACTAGGCTCTAGATTAATAGGTTAGTCCCAAAAATAATATAAAATAGCATATTAATAAATATAAAACATCCAAAACAGATAATATAATAGCATGGAACAATAAAAAATTATAGATACGTTGCAGACGTATCAACAGTTCATATGCCTCAGCAGCTGAAATTTTACTATAGGGTTGGTCGGTGGACGAGGAAGGGCTGCATGCAATTGAAGTACCGCTTCCAATTAAATTTTGGCAAACGAACTTGGTGGGAGAAACCAAGATCGCACATGGTCCAAATATAATAAAGTGTGTACGCTCTACGCTGTAACGGAATGTCGTGCCGCGAAACCAATTTTTTTGCATCGCTTGAGGCAGGTAGCCCTTTCTGAGATTTCTCAAGGCGGGTTCATCTCACACGGTCCATCCTCAATTTGAGTCACAAACGTCAAATTCATCCTAAATTTCCACATGCCCACAAACAGATGACACAAATATTTGGAAAAATTTCAATACAAAATGCCTTATTTTGCATAGGATTAGTTGACATTAGTTCATACGCTCAGTAATTTATAAATAGTTCGTCAATTTACATGAAGGTGAACTGTAGAAAATATTCACTATGCCATGGATACATACAAATGCTATGCCCCCACCGTCGTCATGAGCTTCCTCGCCTTAGAACGAGTATTCAGAGGAGCTCGTCAAGTCGATGAGCTCCACTGGTTCCACGGCGGAGACCGACAAGGCTACCTCGACTGGAGCGACCTAGGTGCCTCTCGCCAGGTCTAGCGCTATCGACGAAGATGTCGTGGCGTCCAGGTGGGCCATCGGGATACAGACGGGTGCCGATCTCGCTACAGCTGCATCCCTGGTCCCCATGGCCGCTCCGTGCCGCAACTACAAGGCGTGCACTGGCCTCCAACACGGCTAAGAGTCATGCGATGGCCTGCTCCGCCACCTTCTGGTCCTGCTCCCGCCTCTTTTTGACCTCTGCATCTGAGTTCCTCTTCCTCTTCGCACTCTCTCGCCATTTCTGCCGCTTCAGATCCCTATCCGCATTGCAGATGGCATCCGTAGATGT
The DNA here is from genome assembly GCA_022496015.1 of Hordeum marinum. NCBI lineage: Eukaryota > Viridiplantae > Streptophyta > Magnoliopsida > Poales > Poaceae > Hordeum > Hordeum marinum. The sequence continues at coordinate 477,248,040 of CM039678.1, forward strand.
GATAGGTTGTTCAACACCGACACCGAGACGACACTCGTCCTCGTTGTGTAGGAACGCATCGAGGCCCGATTCCTAGATGGACAAAGCGATGTCCATCTTCATCCGACGTTGAAACTCGGGGTCATCATCATCGTCGGCGGCCATGGCAGATGACGGTTGACTATCGACCGACATGGAGGACAGCGTGTAGGAATCCTCTATCCCGTCATCAGCGTCTGCGGTAGCTGGTTGTTTGCCATTGCCTGCCATGGTGGACAATGCGTTAGAATCCTCTATCACGTCGTCGTCCAACACTATTAGGACGGTGCCATGCACATCCTCATGGTTGAGCAACGGTTCCATTTGTGTGTGGTGGTGGTGGCAAGGTATCAATGAAAAAATTAGCTGTTAGCCGCCACCGGCGAGATCTTTTATAGCTCGTTGTCGGGTTTGGGTTTGTACTGTGCGCATTACCCCTTTGCACTAGCTGACGCTTGCGGTTGGCACCACTAGGAAAAGACGATTTTGCTGTGTACAAGCATCACACACGGTTAGAGTAGCACGCTATAGTCTGCTCGGGGTACAATAGCATACGGTTGTTTCGTCAGTTTCGTTTGCTATTTTACATAATACTAGCATCTTTAGGATAAATGAGAAAAAACGCAAGAGAGGGTCAAAACACAACCACACCCGCTAGTGGCCCAAATATACTCCCTCCGTTCCTAAATATATATGTAGTTCGTAGTGAAATCTCTAAAAAAGATTTGTAATTAGGTTAGGAATGAAGTATATATATGTACAAACATGGTGTTTGTCATGTTTAAATTCACAATGCGCAACTTTAACATGTGGCACGTGCTGCATATGTGCATGCCTAAAAGTGTCCAATGTTACACAAAATGGTTTCATGACAAACATAATATAGGGTGTTGCCCCCTACACTGTGTGCCGGAGGATATATGGGGTCCTATGAACACATGACCCGGTTCAAACTTTGTCACACATTTATCCATGTCTGAATTTTCGTAAGACAACCAAGAGAATTTATACCTTAATATGGCCAAACCATCGCATATTGTTGTCGGACAAGAGGAATATATAGATCATGCGGTCCCACAAGTTGGCTCGTCGTCGAAGATCAGTTGAGCGGGGCTAGAAGAACACCACCCCTTGCATATGGCCAAATGTATATGCAAAAATGGTGTGGTCCGGTGTTTCAACAATTAATACACAATGGTATATATAACCCTTAAGATTGGTTATATATATACTACCTAAATCACTATGGACACACACATACACACACACACATATATATATATATATATCATTCCCCTCCCCCACCCCACCCCCCACACACATGACACGTAGCATGGTGACGTTCTAGCGTTGTCACTCAAATGGATGATATATAGTGGCCCACGGTATATAAGCGTGTCGTCAAAAACCACACAATGGATGCATGCATGGTCCACACACAGACACACACACACACACAGACAGACAGACACACACACACACAGAGATGCACACACACACACACACTGTCACCCATCTTTGGCCTTCCACCGTTGTCATTAAAAGGCATGACAAACCCTAAGGGCCCACCGTTAGGTTTGTTGTCGGAAACCGCACAATGTAGGCACATGGTCCACACACAGGCATGGGTCCACACACGCACGCACACGCACACGCACATGGTCCACACACAGGCATGGGTCCACACACCGTCACCCATACTTTGCCTTCTAGCATTGTTAATAAGAGGCATGACACACCCTAAGGGCCCACTGATAGGTTTGTCGTCGGAAACCGCACAATGTGACACATGGTCCACACACAAGCATATGGGTTCACACACACACACATCCTCACCCATCCTTGGCCTTCCAGTATTGTCACTAAAAGGCATGGCAGACCCTAAGGGCCCACCGATAGGTTTGTCATCAGAAACCGCACAATGTAGGCACATGGTCCACACACACAGGCATTGGTACACACTCGATGCTTGACGTTTTCAAAACAGCAAAAGAAGCAAAAGAAAATCATGGATATTTTCAAAACAAGGATCTCAAGATTTATTTAGCCGAAATGACATATCACACACACACACACACACACATCTTCACCCATACTTGGCCTTCCAACATTGTCAGTAAAAGGCATGGAAGACCCTAAGGGCCCACCGATAGACTTGTCATCAGAAACCACACAACATAGGCACATGGTCCACACACACACACTCGATCCTTGACATTTTCAAAACAACAAAAGAAGCAAAAGAAAGTCATGGATATTTTCAAAACAAGGATCTCAAGATTTATTTAGCCGGAATGACATATCACACACACATCGTCACCCATCCTTGGCCTTCCAGCGTTGTCAGTAAAAGTCATGGAAGACCCTAACGGCCCACCGATAGGTTTGTCACCAGAAACCGCACATTGTAGGCACATGGTCCACACACACACACATACACACGCACACTCGATCCTTGACATTTTCAAAACAACAAAAGAAAATCATGGATATTTTCAAAACAAGGATCTCAAGATTTATTTAGCCGAAATGACATATCACACACACACACACACACACACACACACATCTTCACCCATACTTGGCCTTCCAACATTGTCAGTAAAAGGCATGGAAGACCCTAAGGGCCCACCGATAGACTTGTCATCAGAAACCACACAACATAGGCACATGGTCCACACACACACACTCGATCCTTGACATTTTCAAAACAACAAAAGAAGCAAAAGAAAGTCATGGATATTTTCAAAACAAGGATCTCAAGATTTATTTAGCCGGAATGACATATCACACACACATCGTCACCCATCCTTGGCCTTCCAGCGTTGTCAGTAAAAGTCATGGAAGACCCTAAGGGCCCACCGATAGGTTTGTCACCAGAAACCGCACATTGTAGGCACATGGTCCACACACACACACATACACACGCACACTCGATCCTTGACATTTTCAAAACAACAAAAGAAAATCATGGATATTTTCAAAACAAGGAGCTCAAGATTTATTTAGGCGGAATGACATACCACTACATGCATTTGATTTATGCCTATAGTGATCATATCACACCGCCTAAACGAACCTTGAAATCTAGCAACTTCCCAACCAGTCACCCATCCTTGACTACTCCATTGAAAGCACGCTTAACTTCCGAGTTCCATTCGAATGGGTTACGGGCTGGAAAGTCACGTCTTGCTGTTAACCGTTGCCTCCTATCATATACAAGGCGTGCCCTGATGGGCACCTGGTGGGACCATACATGCATCGCAGACGTTTCTGGTAGTACTGGAAACCGTGTGCATTGGTGGCATGGGGGCTGATGATGATGTCTTGCTAACGCTCGATGGCGCGATGCCGCTTTTGCCTGCTCTCCAGTCTGCTCCGTCTCCTCCTCCTCTAGGAGATTGATGATGGGGCCGGCGCTTTGGTGGGAACCGATCGGGTAGTGGCCGGAGAAGCGTGTTTGTATAGAAAATCATTTTAATACAAATTGGATAACTTCTGAAAGAAGGAAGCTTAAGCTAGCATGACATGCGCACACCATGCTTACACACGCATGAGCATTGAACGGGCATATAGAACTGCTTTAAATTATTAATGGTTCATTTAGCTTTTTGTATACTACACTAATCAAGTTTGTAGACATTTAATGTGCATAATTCAAATTTGAACTAAAAGAACATGCTTCATGTCACCAAAATGGGTTGAAAAAAGGTATTTGTGTCCTTGGGTTCCTTTTTTAGGTCCCATGTAATGAACGTGAATGGATTGCAAACATCTCAAAGTCATGACGAGGCCACAAACATTGAGAACTTGGCTACTAAATCATCATAAATCCACAACTCGTCTGTGTTTCTTGAAACTTACCCCGGTGTTATGACACGACACTTATACGCCATTATAATTTTTTTGTCCAATGTGGGACAAGTCTCGTGCACACCAAAACTTCTCTAAAGAACCATCGTGGTTTCGATACGGAACATGTCACCTCTGTAGAGGGAACATCATTCGATGTCTCTTCTTGCATCGATATTTTTTCTACATGGAACATAGGGTAATGCAAGTGCAATGCTAAAATGTGAAATTATTGAAACTGGTATGTCGACACGACACTTATAGGAGATGGTATATAATTTTTGGGACAAACCTCTTACAAATTGGAGCTTCCCACGAGAAGCATGGTGGTTTCGATATGGAATATGTCACCTTTGTGGACGAAACGACATTTGGGTTTTCTAGGCAGGCACTTAATGCGAAGAACTCAAGTTTGGATTACAAGCACTAGCTCCAGCACACCAAAATGGATTAAAAACCATTATGTGTCATTGGGTCCATGTTTAGATCCCATGCACTGATGGTCACTGAATTAAGAACATCTCGGTGTCGTGACTAGACCGCAAACATTGATAATCTTGGTTTCAAAGCCGGAGAGAACCCAAAGCTCACCATGAATTCACGAAACTTACATAGTGTCATGCCACGACACATCCGTGGTGTGCATTTTGTTTTTTTGACGAATTTGGGACAAATATTGGGACATGCATCTTACAAGCCAAAACTTATTCAAGAAGCCTTGTAATTTCGATAGGAAATATGTCACCTTTTTTGGTGAAACTACATTCAATGAGTCGGTAGTCCACCAATTCGGCCCCTTTTATACATTAATTGAGTTTCCTAGGGATTTAATATGTGTAGTTCAAATTTCGAACTAGAGGCACATGCTTTGACCTTGTGGTTTCGATAGGGAACATGTCACCTTTTGTGACGAAACTACATTCAACGTGTCCTGTAGTGCACCAATTCAGCCCTTTTTATACATCAATTGAGTTTTTAGGGCCCTTTTCTTACGAATGTGAATGAATTAGAAACATTTAGGCATGATAGTTCGGCCGCAATCATTGATAATATTGGTTTATTAAATTCCTGTACATATAGAACTTGTATGAAAACCATTTGGTGCCACGAGTCCATTTTTTACTCCCTCCGTTTCTTTTTACTTCGCATATAATATTTGGTCAAAGTCAAGCTAAACATAGTTTGACTAAATTTTTACAAAAAACGTATCAACGTCTACAATGCTAAGGTTGTATAGTATGAAAGCTAATTTGATGATGCATGTAATAATATTGATTTTAAATTATGAATACTTATTATTTTTCTATAAAGCTAGACAAACTTTACAAATTTTGAAGTTGACCAAATTTTATATGCTAACTAAAAAGAAATGGAGGGAGTACTTGATATGGGGGAGCCGCGCGTGTAGCTGTAGGTTGATGACAAGACGCATGCGAGCTTTCCGCCACGCAGGCTCGACAGGATGTGTGCGAGCTGTCCGCCACACAGGCTTGACATGATGCGTGAGAGATGTCCACGTGCATGCTCAATGGGACACATGAGAGTCTACTGAGCATGCTCATCGGGAAGCGATACTTTGACCTCCACTCTCCCGCTCTCCTCGCTCCTAACTTCTGAATTAATGGCTTCCTACCCGCTGTTTATCATGTGGTTAATGCGCCTGGATGGAGGGACTAGTTTGCTTGTGATCACTATTTTGTTCGTGCCTAGCCGAGAACTTTGACGTTTCGTTTGTTTTTGACTCGTATACATGTACGAAGAAACGAAATAATATAACAACAAATTAGCACCAGAAAAGATAATAATTTTCTTACATATGCATGATAATAAAAAATGTCACATGTGGAAACTCCTCAAAGACACAGGGGCAAAAGAAGAAGAGGTTGAAGAAGGAAGACAAATAAAACAATCTGGCCCACCGCTATCTAGTTCTCCATGGATTACTAGGCGCGGAGTTCCTAAATATGCTTCTTCATCGCCTCCATGACCTCCATCTCCTGTCGCCTCTCATCTGACAACTTCCACATTGCGGCCATGGCGCAGGCTCTTTGTTCGAGAGCGTCGATGGCCCGCGTCGCATATGCATGAAGTCCGCCGCATAGGCGCAGCTGGCTCACCAGGAATCAGGCCCTTTGACCACAGACTTCCATCCACAACCTTATTCTCTCCCAAGTTCTCCATTAGTGCTACACCTTCTCCTTCGGTCTTATCTATTTGGGCTACCGCCGCGGATCACCTCCTTTTCGATGGACGACGAGGTGGCCAACAAGCGCGGGGGGGGGGGGGGGGTGTGGAGGCTGAACCACACGATTCTCCGGCGCGCGTGGACTTCATCAGCAGCATCCCTGACAATATGTTGGTAACCATCATGTCCCTCCTCCCCATCAAATTTGTCGTGCAGACCACCATCCTCTCCAGGTGGTAGCGCCCCCTATGGCACTCCACCCCCATTGACCTCCTCGACAACGACAAGTTCTGCAGCGGGGATTACAAATGCTTGGATGCATTGTCCCACATCCTCGCCATGCACACTGCGCCCGTCAAATGCCTTGCCATCGGCACTTTCTGTTCAAACTACAAGGCCGAAACCAAGTTTCATGACTGGTTCTTGATACGTCTCAAACGTATCTATAATTTATGAAGTATTCATGCCATGTTTACAACAATTCTATATGATTTTGGTATGATTTTATAAGATCTAATCCGGACTGACGCTGTTTTCAGCAGAACTACCGTGGTGTTGTTTTTGTGTCGAAATAAAAGTTCTCGGAATGAGCTGAAAATTTACGGAGAATATTTTTGGAAAATATAAAAATATTGGAGCGAAGAGTGATTGGAGAGGAAGGCTGAGGAAGCCACAAGCCACAGGGGCGCCCCCACCCCCTAGGGCGCACCCCTGGGCTTGTGACTTCCTCGCGGACCCCCTAGACTTGTGTCCACCGCCACAAACTCTTATAAATATATAAACCCCCAAAAATAAACCTAGATTGGGAGTTCCACCGCCGCAAGCCTCCAAAGCCATGAAAAACCAATCGGGAGCCTGTTCCGGCACCCTGCCGGAGGGGGAAACCATCACCGGAGGCCATCTTCATCATCCCGACACTCTCCATGATGAGTAGGGAGTAGTTCACCCTCGGGGCTGAGGGTATGTACCAGTATCTATGTGTTTGATGTCTCTCTCTCGTGTTGTTTAGCTGACACGATCTTGATGTACTGCGAGCTTTATTGATACAGATTGAATCATGTAGAGTTTTCCCTTGAAGTTTTCTTATCGGATTGAGTCTTTAAGGATTTGAGAACACTTTATGTATGTCTTGTGATGGGATATCCGTGGTGATAATGGGTTGTTATATTGATCCACTTGATGTATGTTTTGGTGATCAACTTGCGGGTTCCGTGACCCTAGGAATCTATGCATAGGGGTTGGCACACATTTTTGTCTTGACTTTCCGGTAGAAACTTTGGGGCACTCTTTGAAGTTCTTTGTGTTTGATTGAACATGATGAATCTAAAATTATGTGATGCATATCATATAATCAAGACCATGGGTACATGTGGTGACATTGGAGTATCTAGGTGACATTAGGGTTTTGGTTGATGTGTATCTTAAGGTGTTATTTTAGTACGAACTCTAGGACTGTCCGTGACACTTATAGGGATAGCTCATAAGATTGATCAGAAAAGATAACTTTGAGGTGGTTTCGTACCCTACAATAATTTCTTATTTAGTTCTCCGCTAGTTGTGACTTTGTAGTGAACTCTTTGTCGCACGAGACATACTTACATATGATTCAACTATGCCAATATTGTTGAGAGAAATTGCACTAGTGAAAGTATGGACCCTAGGCCTTGTTTCCAAGTATTTATACAAAGTTTTGCTCGCTATTTACTATTTGTTACCTTTCTGTTTTTATATTTTCAGATTACAAAAACCTATATCTACCATCCATATTGCACTTGTATCACCATCTCTTCGCCGAACTAGTGCACCTATACAATTTACCATTGTATTGGGTGTGTTGGAGACACAAGAGACTCTTTGTTATTTGGTTACAGGTTTGTTTGAGAGAGACCATATTCATCCTACACCTCCCACGGATTGATAAACCTTAGGTCATCCAGTTGAGGGAAAATTGCTGCTGTCCTACAAAACTCTGGGCTTGGAGGCCCAACACGAGTCTACAACAAGAAGGATGTGTAGTAGACATCAAGCTCTTTTCTGGCGCCGTTGCCGGGGAGGTGAGTGCTTGAAGGTATATCTTTAGATCTTGCAATCAAATCTTTTAGTTTCTTGTTTTTCACTAGTTTGGTTTTATAAAAGAAAACTACAAAAAATGGAATTGAGGTTGCGTCATATGCTTCATCTTTTTAATGTCTTTCGTGAAAATGATGGAAATGAAAATTGTGCTCAAGTGTTAGAAGAAAAAGTTATTAAAATGTTGGGCACTAATTCTTTCAATGATGAGCATGATAGTGATATTGTTAGTATGAGTTCTCTGAATATTCATGATGCTAATGATATGCAAAGCCACAAGCTTGGGGATGCTATGTTTGATGAAGGTGATATTTTTGGCCCCCCAAGTTTTGATGAGCAAAACTATTATGATTATGACATGCCTCCTATCTATGATGATTATTGTGATGACACATATGCTATAAAGAGTAATGGTAACCATGAAACTTGTCATCATGGTTTTAATATTCAAAGTGGTTATTTCAATCAAGTATGTCATGATAGTTATTTTGTTGAGTTTGCTCCCACTATTTTGAATGAGAAGAAAATTGCTTATGTGGAGAGTGAAAAAATTTCTATGCTTGTGAATCATCAAAATTATGATTTATGTGCTGGTTATATTGTGGAATTCCTTCATGATGCTACTGAAATTTTTATGAGGGAGGAACATATGCTTATAGGAATTGCAATAATATCAAGTTTCCTCTCTATGTGTTCAAGTTCTTGAAGATATGCTTGTTTTCCCTTCCTATGCTAGATGATTCTTGCTCCCATAAACTGTTTGCTCACAAAATCCCTATGCGTAGGAAATGGGTTCGACTTAAATGTTCTTGTCATGAGATTCATGATGCTCTTTTTCATGTTTCAATAATTATTCCTATGTGAGCATCATCGAAATCATCATGCCTAGCTAAAAGGCATTAAGAAATGGGCTTGTTGGGAGACCAACCAACACTTTTACTTTCTGTTTTAATGTTTTAACATGATGAAGATACTGTATTAATCACGTTTTGTGTCTTTTATTCCAATAAATTGCCAAGTAAAGCCTTTGGGATAGTATGGAAACTTGTTTGTTTGATTCTGTGCAAAAACAAAAAGTTTTTCGTCGAGTATATGAATTATCTGATTTTACTAGAGCATAAAAAAATTCTGAAATTTTACACAACAGTTATTTATCATTTCCTTGAGTTTTCCTAATTTTTTTGATTTTTTAGAGTCAGGGAATTATGGTGATCATTTAGATCTTTACAGACTCTTCTGTTTTTGACAGATTCTGTTTTGCATTCATAGATTGCTTGTTTCAAGTGTTCCTATAGCTTATATTGAGTAATATAAATTATGGGAATGATGGAATACAGTAGGTATTATTTGGGAATAATTATGAATCTTGCATTGGAGTACCTAAGTGAATGATTTATCTTTACTACACTAACTCTTCTCACGAAGTTCCGTTAAGTTTTGTGTGATTGAAGTTTTCAAGTTTTGGGTGAGACATCGATATGAGGAGAATAGGGAGTTACAAGTACCTAAGCTTGGGGATTGCCAAGGAACCCCAAGGGAATATTCAAGGAAGAATCAAGCGTCTAAGCTTGGGGATGCCCCCGAAGGCATCCCCTCTTTCGTCTTCAACACTATCGGTATATCTTACTTGGAGCTATATTTTTATTCGTCACATTATATGAGTTTTGCTTGGAGAGTCATTTTTTCCCCTCTGTTATGTGTTATTTATAATCTTGTTTTTCAATAAAAAGTTCCAAGAATTGCCTTTAGGATGCTTGCATTGCATGTTTTGATAGGTGCTGGGTAAAAACAGAAACTTCTGCTGTAGTGTTTGAATTTTCATATTTTATTCGAACTTGGAAATTTTATGAAATTTTTACAAAGTTTCTTCATATAAATTTTTATAGCATGTAATAAATTTTCATAATTTTGTGAGTTATATAAGTACACTGTTTTCATAAATTGCTACAGACTGTTCTGTTTGGACAGATTGCTGTCATAGTTTTGTTATCTACTTACCCTATAGTTTCCATAGCCTATATTGCTAGATATAAATTGTGCAAATGATAGTATACAGTACCTAATGTTTGAAAATTATTTTGCAACCTGTCTTGTAAGTATATTAAGTGTTGATTTATTCTTATGTGTACTAACCTATCTCACGAGTTCTTTTCGAGTTTTGTGTGGATGAAGTTTTTGAGAATAGGTGAAACCATGATATGAGAGGATTGAACAAGATACAAAATCTCATGCTTGGGGATGCCCAAGGCACCCCAAGTAAATATTTGAAGAAGTCACAAGCATCTAAGCTTGGGTATGCTACGCATCCCATCTCTCTTCATCCACAATTATCGGTTAGCCTATGTTGAGCTTAGATTTTAATTCATTCACATGATATATACTTTTGTTGGAGTGCTACTTTGTTTTGCTTGCTATTTAAATAAAATACTCAGATCTGAAAATCTTTATTGATATAGAGAGAGTACTCACATAGCTACTTAATTGTTTGACTACTCATTAATCTTCACTTATATGTTTTGGAGTAGTTTTGTCTTTTACTCTCGTGCTTCACTTATATCCTATGAGTAAATGGTTGAATGAATTGAATATCATAAATCTGAAATTATATATGTTTTATATTCTTATCCCATGGGGAGTGATGACTTCACATATAGGAAGTATAGGTGGTAAAATTTATTGGAAGTTAGCAAACACCACATTGGTCACTTGAACCATTCATGAAAGAATATTGAAAGAAGAGAAATTTCACATATAAATATACTAGCTTGGACATCTTCTGTGATTGTGAATACCCATTAATTATTTTCAAAATTGAGAAAATTAGTTGAAGTTGGACAAGGAAGACAATGTAATGAGTTATGCTTGGGTATATTTGCATAGAAGTTATATTGTTATGGATCCTCCAACATGTGGTGTTTGCTTCCACCTCATACTAGCCAAAACTCCTGCACCAAGTAGAAATACTACTTGTGCATCCAAACACCCTTAAACACAAAGTTGTTCCATATGAGTCCACCATACCTACCTATATGCGGTATTTACCTGCTGTTCCAAGTAAATTTGCATGTGCCAAACTCTAAACCTTCAAATAATATTCTATTTTGTATGCCCGAATCGCTCATATAGTAACTAGGGGCTGTTAGTATCTTCCATGCTAGGTGGGTTATTCTCACGATATGTGGTGATTCACTATCATTCGCGAGAAAGTGGCTGGTAAAATGGATTCCTAGTCCCGAAATAAAAAATGCAAATAATTAAACAAAACTCCCCCAGGAATGTTGTTGGTATGGACGGTACCCGTGGATTCGGCTCGCTGTGGAGTGTGATTGATTGGTGGAGGGGGAGTAAAAACTTTACCATTCTGTTTGGGAACCGCCTATAATGTATCTAGCATGGAAGATACTGAGATCTCTCCGTTGTTATGGTGACAATGAAAGCATACCGCCCAAAATTATTATTCATCTCTATTTTAAAAGCTCAAGCTCTAGCACCTCTGCAAATCAGTGCTTCCCTCTGTGAAGGGTCTATCTTTTAATTTCATGTACTTACCTTTATGCAAGAGTCATGGTGATCTTCACCATTTCCTATATTTCGTCTTTTTCTCTTGGCAAGTGTCATGTGTTGGGGAAAGATCCAAGCATATATGGCCATTCAAATATATTTGATCATGAATTATTATTGTTGACAATTATCTATATGATAAATAAGTTGGGAGGCAAAACTCTAAGACCTATCTTTCTCTGTGTTCGACGGATGCCATGTGCTCTGTTAATATGCTTTGAGTGCTAGCAATCATGGAAGACTATATGATAATTGAGTATGTGGAATTTGCTAAATCAAAGCTCTTACATAGACCCTTCCTGAAAATGAGATGAATTGCAATTGTTTGGTGACTGAAAGCATAGTTTGTTAGTCTATACTTTAAACATGTGGATAGCTTGTTATTTCATCATGAAGTTTTATGAGATGAGCTGCTATTTATGATATGTAATGATGCTAGAAAAAGTGATTGGAATTATCATTGATCAAATTTATGCACTATGCTAGCATTCACACTTCATAAATTATTTCTTTTATCATTTACCTACTCGAGGACGAGAAGGAATTAAGCTTGGGGATGCTGATACGTCTCCAACGTATCTACAATTTATGAAGTATTCATGCCATGTTTACAATAATTCTATATGATTTTGGTATGATTTTATTAGAACTAACCCGGACTGACGCTGTTTTCAGCAGAACTACCGTGGTGTTGTTTTTTTTGCAGAAATAAAAGTTCTCGGAATGAGCTGAAAATTTACGAAGAATATTTTTGGAAAATATAAAAAATACTGGAGTGAAGAGTCATCGGAGAGGAAGGCCGAGGAAGCCACAAGCCACAGGGGCGCCCCCACCCCTAGGGTGCTCCCCTGGCTTGTTACTTCCTCATGGACCCCCTGGACTTGTTTCCGCCGAAACAAACTCTAATAAATACAGAAACCCCCCAAAAGAAACCTAGTTTAGGACTTTCGCTGCTGCAAACCTCCAGAGCCACGAAAAACCAATCGGGAGCCCGTTCTGGCACCCTGCTGGAGGGGGAAACCATCATCGGAGGCCATATTCATCATCCCGACGCTCTCCATGATGAGGAGGGAGTAGTTCACCCTCGGGGCTGAGGGTATGTACCAGTAGCTATGTGTTTGATCTCTCTCTCTCTCTCTCTTGTGTTCTTGAGATGACACGATCTTGATGTACCGCCAGCTTTATTGATATAGATGAATCATATGGAGTTTTCCCCTCTCTATCTTGATGTGATGAATTGAGTTTTCCCTTTGAAGTTTTCTTATCGGATTGAGTCTTTAAGGATTTGAGAACACTTGATGTATGTCTTGCGATGGGATATCCGTGGTGACAATGCGATGTTCTATTGATCCACTTGATGTGTGTTTTGGTGATCAACTTGCGGGTTCCGTGACCTTGGGAATCTATGCTAGGGGTTGGCACATGTTTTTGTCTTGACTTTCCGGTAGGAACTTTGGGGCACTCTTTGAAGTTCTTTGTGTTGGATTGAAGATGATGAATCTGAAATTATGTGATGCACATCATATAATCAAGACCATGGGTAGTTGTGGTTACATTGGAGTATCTATTTGACATTAGGGTTTTGGTTGATGTTTATCTTAAGGTGTTATTTTAGTATGAACTCTAGGGATGTTAGTGACACTTATAGGGATAGCTCAAAGATTGATCAGGAAAGATAACTTTGAGGTGGTTTTGTACCCTACAATAATTTCTTCATTAATTTTCCGCTATTTGTGACTTTGGAGTGAACTCTTTGTCGCACGAGAGGTATTTACATATGATTCAACTATGCCAATATTGTTGAGAGAAATTGCACTGGTGAATGTATGGACCCTAGGCCTTGTTCCCAAGCATTTATACAACATTTTGCTCGCTCTTTACTATTTGTTACCTTGCTGTTTTTATATTGTTAGATTACAAAAACCTATATCTACCATCCATATTACACTTGTATCACCATCTCTTCGCTGAATTAGTGCACCTATACAATTTACCATTGTATTGGGTGTGTTGGGGACACAAGAGACTCTTTGTTATTTGGTTGCAGGGTTGTTTGAGAGAGACCATCTTCATCCTACGCCTCCCACGGGTGATAAACCTTAGGTCATCCACTTGAGGGAAAATTGCCACTGTCCTACATAACTTTGCGCTTGGAGGCCCAAAACGAGTCTACAAGAAGAAGGTTGTGTAGTAGACATCAGTTCTTATCCCCCGCCCTAGATCATTTCGAGGAGCTCAACTTTGAAACTGGACATGGGCGCTCGTTGCCTCCATCCGTCCTCCGCGTCACACCCATGCTGCGCAGCGCTACATTTATGCGTTGCCTTTTCCCCAAGATTAATGCTACGCATGCTCTTCATCTCCTTAAACTGAAGCACCTCGAGCTCATTGGCCTCATCATCTCGAAGTCGGATTTGGAGTGCCTGCTTGGCAGCTGTACAACGCTCGAGTACCTTCGTCTTCAAATGATGTTTGGGTTCTGTAGCCTCCACATCGCTACGACGAATCTCCTTACGATTTATGTGCATGGCTGGTGCCACAACACACTGTCAGTTGGGGAGTTTCATGATATGGTCATTGAGAATGCACCTTTCCTAGAGAGATTGTTTGTACTTGATAGAGAAGGTCGAACAAGAATCAGGGTCATTGGCGCACCGAAATTGACAATGTTGGGGGTATTTGTGTGCTGAATTTTCTGAACTTGTTACAGCTGGATCCATACCCGTTCAGGTACAACAATCTTCTTCTCATTCTTATTACTGTACATCACATTTTATCTAGTTTTTGTTGATCTATGTTTGGCTATCATCCAAAAAATGATTCCCACAAGCCTCGCATTGTCTCTGCGCACAATGAAGATCTTGGCACTACAATTTATTAGCCCCAATCTGGATGAAGTTGTTAAGTTCCTTATATGCTTTCCGTGCGTGGAGAAGCTATACGTCGAGGTGATGTTCATTTCTTGTTAATTCTTAACCACAACAGAGTTCAATTTTTGGGTACTTTTACCCATGATTACAATGAAATGTGTACTATACATTTTTTTGAGATGTTAATCATGAACGATTGAAGATATCATGTCAATCTATTAGTGTATTTTATAAATCATGCAAATCAAAGAGGCCTGTAGTGTTCGATACTACATCTAAGCAGTGATATGTTGTCTTTGTTTGCAGATACAAGTAGGAGTTGGAGTGGAAAAGGTGGCACAATATACCAATCCCATTGAATGTCTTGAATTCCATCTCACAGAATTTAGTTTGAATCAATTTGCCAGTTTCCTTTTTCAGAAAGCAAGGGTGCTCAAGGTAATGAGGTTTGCACTATATTTAGTGCTCCACAATGGATGGTTTACTAATAGAGGAGGTGTCTATAGCGGAATGGAAAAGGCTCTGTAGAACCTGATTTTTTTACTTTGGAAGTTCATATGACAGATTATTCAAAAGCGATTCTATCGACCCGATATATGACTTCTCGGTAGATGATCCCTTCACAGAAATATTTCATCCCATGGATCTTGAAGATTGGATTTGATTTCTAATGTTAGTTTGTATCTTGTAATCTTTGAATTTGGGCCTCGTTATGCTGGAATTTGAACCTTATAATATTGCTGGTATTTGTGATACAATATTTGAAATTGAATTGTGTTCTTTTTTGTTTATGCAATCATGTTCTTATAAGTACATATGTTGCTGTTCTGTAGGCGCATCGCTGATGTTGTGCAGACGGAGAAAATCACAGTACACACAGACTAAACTATGAAGCTCGTCGGTGATGATTTCATCAATCGCTGAAAGTTGTATACCATCAAACATTTCCCCACAACACACACAGGTTATTAGCACCAATCGTCTACGTTATATCTGGTGTTTGCATAATATTCTAATTATTCACTTGTTTGTTGTATATCGCACACATCTTGTTATGCCGAATCATTTGTGTTCTGCTGTATTAGCGCACACAGTTTATCCGAGTGAACTGTGTGCCATACTTCGCACACGTATGTAGTTTTGGTAACCGTTTCTGTTATCTTCTCTAATCACAAATGGTTCATCAGAACAAACTGTCTGCCGTAGATCACACACGCAACTACTTTCTGAATCGTATTCGATGGATGAACATTTGGACATTGTTCGTGTTATTAGCGATGGAGCTTGCAATATACCGTTTGCGATTCATGCATCACACACAGTTTCATTGAAGGGTCTCTGATTGATGTGTTGTGTTTGGACCATTCCGTAGTAGTGACCCCGAATGAGGCTAGTCCTTCGTGGACATAAGCCATGGTGGAATAGACAAGGTTGCTTCTTAGTGGACCCTTCATGGGTGGAGCACTTCATGGACTTGCGCAATCGTTACCCTTCGTGGGTTGAAGTCTTCATCAACATGGACGTATGATAGCCCCACCTATCGAAACCACACCAAAAATCTCAATGTCTTCATTGCCTTTGATCTTCATATCCCTCCCTGTAATTACACTTGCAATGTCATTACTTTCTAGTGCTGTACTCATAGACTTGCATGTGTAGGGTGTGCTAGACTTGGTAAAATCACAAAAAACTTGCCAACCTATAAAATTGGGAAAATGTTAGTTTTAAATTTGGTCAAGTAGTCTAATCACCCCCTCTAGACATACTTTCATTTCCACAAGTGGTATTAGAGCTTTGGTCTCCATTGCATTGGTTTGACAACCTATGAGAGTATGCCGTCTAGTGAGGGAAATTACCACCGTAGATGTCCATATTTTGATGGAACTGACGAGGATACGTACTTGGGGTAGGATCCTAGGCCTGACCTACATACCCTATCTAAGGACATTGGAGGACTTAATGATGGCAAGAGAGTTTCCGACTGAAGTCATCATGACGCAATAGTCACTCGACAGTTAAGTCATTCGGAGGTTTCTTCTTCCACTCGACAGTCTCCTATCACTTGGAAGATCCCACGACCAGTCGACACCAGAAGGCACCCCAGGGAGGCCAACAGGCAGGCGTTCAGCCAACCGCCATTAGTAGCATTTATGTATACATTTCCAGTAACGTACGTCTTTATTCCCATGATCGAACCCTTGGTTGCTTGGCATTCATGAGGGGCAGTGTACTCTATATAAGCCGCCCCTCCCCTCTGGCACAAGGGTTCGTAGCCCCTATAACACATACATTCCACACGACAAGAGCTCCCGAGCACTGAGATGTAGGGCTGTTACCTCCATGAGAGGGGCCTGAACTCATACATCCATGTGTATATCCTCGTCGTAGCTAGGACTCCGCCCTCTCCTTACGTACCCCTATCTTCTACTGTCAGACTCGTTCCCATGACAGTTGGCACCCACCTTCGGGCAGGCATCTAAGCGACTTCCGACGTGGTTGCATTTTCCCCCCTTCGTCATGTCTTCCAGCGGTGGTTTGTTCTTGGGCCACGAGATCTATCTTGGAACGCTCACCTTCATCGCCAACGACTTGGCATGGCTCCATGAGGCGCCTATAGATGTTGAGGCACTCCCGATCCACGGGGCGACACACATCCATGCGAGCTCCTGCGACATTCTTCTTCGGCAGCCGTCGACTCCGTAGCTGTTGGCCCACCCCACTGTTCATCCGCAAGCAATCCAGTCATTTGCGGCTCCAGTGATGGGTGAGGCATGCGACAGCCCGTCAAACTTCGTCTCCACAGATTGTGGCTATCGAGCCCGCCGAATCACTTCACAGCGTGTTAGACTCGGTGTCAGATCAGTCCGATGTTCCCTCCAAGTGTGAGAGCTGCGATCCTACGGCGGAGGTTCTTATGGTTGGTTCACATCATAACCCGCTGCCTGGCTTCTGCCGCGGAAGGCGCGAGGCTGGTGGAGCGTCGAATGACTTGCAGCACCGGTATGAGGAGATCCTCCATACACCCATCATCGGTGCGACTGCTGAGGCTTAGGCCTTGGAGGCTGCGCGCCTTCGGCTCGAAGAGATCCAGAAAGAACTCGACGAGCGTGCTCGCCAGCGTCCACTACTTCCTAGTCAACGTCAGCGACAGCTGTTTCCGAGTGGTTCTCAAAACAACGCCGAGGTATACCTCACACCAGTTTTAAATGTTGCAGCAACGGCTAGGATTGCAGATTCCATTCAGCCGTCAGGTTCATAGGCTGGTAGAGGTTTGCTGCAGATTCGGGCGTTGCTTGATGCAGCATAGCGCCAGAACTCAGTTGTTTCTCAGTTGCGTAATAGATTGCACAACAATTCACCAAAGGCAGACACAATTGAGTCGGCACACAGTCCAGGATCACCCTTGCGTCGCGGGGGCGAAGGTTACCTTGAAGATCAGTATCGAGGTCAGGGGTGAGATCAGTTTCACCGTGATGACCACCATCGAGTGCTTACTCCTCTGCGGAGTGGTTCGTATGTGCCCCAGCACCATGACAAAATGCACCTGTTCCGTGATGAGCGGAACCCAGGGTTCGATGCGAGAGATTACCTCGCTCAGAAGCGGATTGATAGAGGCAGAGCCCACAGAGACGGTTATGACAAAGATTACCCGAGTGGAAGTGGTGCCGTTATTTCTAGCCCTGAATGTTTTAGCAGAGCCATTCGCTCCGCCAAGAGTCCCCCCAACTTCAGGTTGGTAGCTGGGATCAGCAAGTTTTCTGGTGAGTCGAAGTTGGAAATGTGGTTAGATGATTACCGAGTGGCTGTACAGATTGGTGAAGGAAATGATAACATAGCCATGAAGCATTTGTCCTTGATGTTGGATGGTTCGGCCTGAGCATGGCTGAATCGTTTGGCTCCTTCCAGCATCTACTGTTGGGAGTATCTTGCCCGAGTGTTCATCATTACCTTTGAGGGCACTTGCAAGCGTCGGCTGGTTTGATCAATTTGTAGCACTGCATCCAGAAACTCAATGAGTCCTTGAGGGATTGCATTCAACGTTGGTCCACTATGCATCACACGGTGGAGAACGTCTCCGAGCATTAAGCTGTTTGCACTTTCAAGGCCAGTGTGAAGTACAAAGAGCTTTACCTGAAGTTTGGGCGGACATATGACATTTCCCTGAGCAAGATGATGGAGATAGCCACTCACTACACCAATGGTGAAGAGAAGGACCGCCTCCATAACGGCAAAGGAAAAGTAGTCGACAATGATGCCGACGGCAATTCTAGTCGGAAACAAAAGCGCAAGGCTGATGCCCCTGCTTAGGCAGAGGCGGCCGCTCTGGCGGCACAAGGAAAAAAATAAGGGGAAGTCCAAGGGACAATTCACCCCCAAGAAAGGAAAGAATCAGTCGGGAACTGATGTTATGGATTTACCATGTGCAATCCTCACAAAGAAAGACGAAGAAGGCAATTTTATATTGCCGAAGCATACCACTCGACGATGCCGTTTATTGATCCAACAATTCAAGGAGGGTCAGTCGGGTGAAAAAACTCCTGAAAAGGAGGATGACAAAGACAAATAAACTTTTCCCGAAGTTAACGCCACTCTGATGATTTTTGCTGATGTTGAAAGCAAGAGTCGATTGAAAGTTATCAAGAAAGAAGTCAACATGGCCGTTCCTACGACCCTCACATACCTCAAGTGGTCTCAGACTGCTATCAAGTTTGACCAGTCAGATCACCCTACTCATGTTGCTACCCCCGGTCTGCAAACTCTGGTAGTGGATCCTTTTGTGGAGGGAACTCGACTCCGCAAGGTCCTCATGGATGGTGGGAGCGGTTTGAACATTCTGTATGCGGATACCCTTAAGGGAATGGGCATTCCGATGTCCCAACTCGGTGAGAGCAATACGTAGTTCCATAGAGTCATCCTTGGGAAGAAGGGCAAATCATTCGGCCAGATTGCTTTGGATGTGGTGTTTGACACCGATTTTTTTTGCAAAGAGAAATTGACATTTGAAGTCGTGGACTTTCAGAGCGCATACCACGCTATCCTTTGTTGTCCTGCTTATGCTCATTTCATGGCCCGTCCATGTTACATGTATCTCAAGTTGAAGATGCCTGGGCCCAAGGGTGTGATCACAGTCATAGGGAATCGACAGAGGGCCGAGGAGTGCCTTCAGCAGGGCTCCAAAATTGCCGATCATCAGATGGCTATGGTCAAGTTGGAAGATACAAGAAGAGCGCTGACCCTGCTGATATGCTGTGTGCTAAGAAGCCTGCTTCTGAGTCAGATTTCTAGTCGGCAGGCGAGGTGAAGAAAGTACACGTTCACCCGACGGACCCCAATGCTGCCCCGACTAACATCTCGAGGACACTCGATATCAAATAGGAAGCCGAGCTCATCTAGTTCCTTCATGAGAACTGGGACATCTTCGCATGGAAGCCTGTTGAAACGCCGGGTGTACCCAGGGAACTGGGTGAGCATCGATTGAGAGTCGATCCGAAGGCCAAGCCTATGAAAGAGCACTTGTGTCGGTCGACAGCAGAAAAGAGGAAGGAAATCGGTGAAGAGGTGACTCGTCTCTTGGCGGCTAAGTTCATACATGAGATTTACCATACCGAGTGGCTCTCGAACATCGTCATGGTCCCTAAGAAGGACAAGTCACTCCGCATGTGTATTGACTTCAAACATATCAATCATGTCTTCCCGAAAGACCATTTTCTGCTCCCTCGCATTGATTATATTGTTGACTCGACTGCGAGGTGTGAGAGTTTATCTTTTCTCGATGCATACTCCGGTTACCATCAGATCTGTCTGTTTGGTCCGGATGAAATAAAGACAACCTTCTTCACCCCTTTCGGGTGTTTCTTCTATATCACCATGCCTTTTGGTTTGAAGAATGCTGGCACTACTTTCATGCACATGATTCAGAAATGCCTACTTGATCAGATCCCTCAGAATGTCGAAGCTTACATGGATGATATTGTCGTCAGGTCTTGCAAAGGTTTTGACCTACTGACTGACTTGGCCGAGACATTCTCCAATCTGAGGAGGTATGACATCAAGTTAAATCTATCCTAGTGCACTTTTGGTGTTCCCGGTGGCAAGTTACTCGATTTTCTCATTTCTGAATGGGGAATCGACATCAATCCCGAGAAGATCAGTGCAATCACCCGAATGAAAAGCCCTAAGCGTGTGCACGATGTCCAAAAGCTCACAGGTTTCCTAGCGGCATTGATTTGATTCATTTCTCGTGTTGGTGAGAAGGCACTGCCTTTATACCGACTGATGAAGAAGTCTGATACTTTTGAGTGGACTCGAGAAGCTGAAGCAACGTTTGTCGAGCTCAAAGCCCTGCTTTCCACCCAGCCGGTGCTTGCTGCTCTGCACAGCAAAGAGCCCTTGCTCCTGTACATCGCGGCCACTAATCAGGTCGTTAGTACAGTTCTAACTGTTGAGCGAGAAGAGGAAGGCAAAGCCTACAAAGTCCAACATCCAGTCTATTATATTTCCGAAGTGTTGACTCCTTCAAATCAAAGGTACCCACATTACCAAAAGCTCGTCTATGGTATATATCTGTCAGCAAAGAAGGTGGCACACTACTTTCAAGATCACTCAATTTCAGCCATCAGTGATGCTCCATTATCTGAGATACTCAACAATCGAGATGCGACTGGTCGAGGGGCTAAGTGACGGGATTATTACCCTAGGTAGGCCAAAGCAATGGGGTTCTCCTCCCCGCTTCGAAG
Source organism: Hordeum marinum (assembly GCA_022496015.1). Lineage (NCBI taxonomy): Eukaryota > Viridiplantae > Streptophyta > Magnoliopsida > Poales > Poaceae > Hordeum > Hordeum marinum. The sequence goes on from CM039678.1 coordinate 477,269,333, forward strand.
AAAAAGTATGCGACCAGCTGGCCCCGGTCGGCTGGAGCACAACCGGCAGGAGAGATCGCCGGCTGGCTCAGGGACGGCTGGTCAGGGAGCTGGCTCGCCCCTCAGCTGACTAGGCGTGACCGGTTGCCTTCGAGCCACCTCCTCAGTTGAACCCGGGGTGGACAAGTAACGTCTTGTCCCTCTACGCGTGGGTATGACGACACGACTTGACCGCCACGACGGATGCCATTGTAGCCACCGTGGCTGCTGACGCACGGGTGCGCATGGCTACAGTTTGGTGGTCCGGGTTGCTGACCTTGGCGACCGCGATTGGGCGGGGAAACAGTGCTGGCACGCCCCCGCCCACTCGATTACCTGCCGCGGCGTGGCTACAGTGCAGCCGGTCGTACCGAAGACTTCGGCCGGCTAGCACTAGACGACATGACCTAGGCGGCCCGTGCCGTAGCAGGTGGGCGGGGCAATTCACGGAGCCGACTGGCGGGCCCCAGCGAGCGATGGGACCGCGCAGCCGGTGGACCCTACGGGCGATGAGACGGCTCGAGAGGTGGGGCCCATATTGGAAATATGCCCTAGAGGCAATAAATAAAGTGTTTATTATTATATTTCCTTGTTCATGATATTCGTTTATTATCCATGCTATAATTGTATTGATTGGAAACACATTACATGTGTGGGTAAATACACAACACTTTGTCCCTAGTATGCCTCTAGTGAACTAGCTCGTTGATCAAAGATGGTCAAGGTTTCCTAGCCATTGACATGTGATGTCATTTGATAAACGGGATCACATCATTAGGAGAATGATATGATGGACAAGACCCAAACTACAAACGTAGCATATGATCATGTAAGTTTATTGCTACTGTTTTCTACATGTCAAGTATATGTTTCTATGACCATGAGATCATGCAACTCATGGACACCGGAAGAGTGCCTTGTGTGTATCAAACATCGCAACATAACTGGGTGACTATAAAGGTGCTCTACAGGTATCTCTGAGGGTGTCTGATGGGTTGGCATGGATCAAGACTGGGATTTGTTACTCCGTGTGACAGAGAGGTATCTCAGGGCCCACTCGGTAATACAACATCACAATAAGCCTTGGAAGCAATGTGACTAAGTGTTAGTCACAGGATCTTGTATTACGGAACAAGTAAAGAGACTTGCCTGTAACGAGGTTGAACTAGGTATGGAGATACCGACGATCAAATCTCGGGGAAGTAACATACCGAAGAACAAAGGGAACATCATACGTGATTAACTGAATCCTTGACATAGAGGTTCGACCGATAAAGATCTTCGTAGAATATGTAGGAACCAATATGGACATCCAGGTCCTGCTATTGGTTATTGACCATAGAGGTGTCTCGGTCATGTCTACATAGTTCTCGAACCCGCATGCTCTACACACTTAAGGTTTGGTGACGTTTCGGCCAAAGGTTGTTTGGAGTCCCGGATGAGATCCCGAACGTCACGAGGAGCTCCGTAATGGTACGGAGGTAAAGATTGATATATAGGAAGTCCTATTTTGGTTGCCGGAAAAGTTTCGGGCTCATCGATAGTGTACCGGGAGTGCCGGTAGTGTACCGGGAGGGGTATTTCGATCCAAGAGGCTACATGGGCTGTGGGAGGATGAATACCAGCCCTCAGTGGGCTGGAGGAAGTCCCACGAAGGGCCCATGTGGCTGGGAAGAAAAAACCCAAAAGGAAAAAGGTGGAAAAAAAGCAAAAGGGCTAAATTAGGAAGGAGTCCTAATCCTACTAGGAGTGGAGGAGGAGGACTCCTTCCTCTTGGTTCGGCCGACCCAAGGGCTGGCTCCTTGGGAGACAAGCCTCCTCCTCCTCTCCTCCGATATATATACTAGAGGGTTTTAGGGTTTTGACACAAGATTTTCAGCCACGTGCTACCCGTTCCTCTAGTGTATAGTTTCTCCTCTAGATCAGATTTCTGCAGTGCTTAGGCGAAGCCCTGCCGGAATAGTTCCACCACCATCGCCGGAGCGCCGTCACGCTGCCGGAGAACTTTTCTACCTCTCCGCTCCCTCTTGCCGTATCAAGAAGGCAGAGATTGTCATCAAGCTGTACGTGTGCTGAACGCGGAGGTGCCGTTCGTTCGGTGCTTGATCGGGATGGATCGTGATGGATCGCGGGACGCTCAACGATTTGGATCGTGAAGACATTTGACTACACCAACCACGTTTCTTAACGCTTCCCACTTAGCGATCTACAAGGGTACGTAGATCCACTCTCCCTCTCGTAGATGCTCATCACGATGGATAGATCTTGCGTGTGCGTAAGATTTTTTTTGTTTCCCATGCAACATTCTCCAACAGTGGCATCATGAGCTAGGTCTATGTGTAGATGAGATCTCGAGTAGAACACAAAGAGTTTGTGGGCATTGATGCTTACATTGCTTCCTCCCTTGGTCATGTTTTGGTTCATCGGTATTGTGGGATGAAGCGGCCCGGACCAACCTTACTCGTACGCTTACGAGAGACCGGTTCCATCGACTCACGTGTAACTTCGTTGCACAAAGATGGCTGGCGGGTGTCCGTTTCTCCTACTTTAGTTGGATCGGATTCGACAAAGGCGGTCCTTAGAAGGTTGAAAAGCAACTTATGTATCACCGTTGTGGTTTTTGCATAGGTGAGAATTGTTCTTGCTAGATACCCGTAGCAGCCACGTAAAACATGCAACAACAATTAGAGGACGTCTAACTTGTTTTTGCAGGGTATGTTGTGATGTGATATGTCCAATCACATGATGTGATATATGTGATGTATGAGATGATCATGTGTTGTATAGAATATCACGACTTGCATGTCGATGAGTACGGCAACCGGCAAGAGCCATAGGGTTGTCTTTAATTATTGTATGACCTGCGTGTCAATCATTAAGCGCTATGTAATGCTTTACTTTATTGCTAAATGCTAGCAATAGTAGTACAAGCATGATGGGAGCGACAACCCCGATGGCAACACGTTGATGGAGATCAAGATGATGGAGATCATGGTGTCATGCCGGTGACGATGGAGATGATGCCGGTGCTTTCAAGATGGAGATCAAAAGCACAAGTTCATGGCCATATCATGTCACTTATGATTTGCATGTGATGTTAATCCTTTCATGCACCTTGTTTTGCTTACGATGGTAGCATTATAAGGTGATCCATCACTTAAATTTCAAGATGAATTGTGTTCTCCCCGAGTGTGCACCGTTGCGAAAGTTCGTCGTGTCGAGACACCACGTGATGATCGGGTGTGATAGACTTTACGTTCACATACAACGGGTGCAAGCTAGTGTTGCACATGCAGAACACTCGGGTTAAACTTGACAAGCCTATCATGTACAGACATGGCCTCGGAACACAAGAGACCGAAGGGTTGAACATGAGTCATATAGTAGATATGATCAACATGATGATGTTCACCATTGAAACCACCTCAACTCACGTGATGATCGGACTTGAGTTGGTGAATTTGGATCATGTGACACTCAGATGACCTGAGGGATGTCAATTTGAGTGGGAGCTTTAGTAATTTGATTAACTGAACTCATTATCTTGAACAATAGTCTAAGTAACCTTTGCATATTTATGTTGTAGATCAATGGCTCACGCTGTAGCACCCCAGAATTTTAATGCGTTTCTAGAGAAAGCTAAGTTGAAAGATGATGGAAGTAACTTTGTTGACTGGGCCCGTAATCTGAGGGTTATCCTCACAACTTCCCAGAAATCATATGTCCTTGATGCACCGCTTGGTGACCAACCAGAAGACATGTCATCCGAAGACGTTAAGAATGCTTGGGAGGCACGTTCTGAAGATTACTCAATAGTTAAGTGTGCAATATTGTATGGCTTAGAACCGGGACTTCAAAGACGTTTTGAACGTCATGGAGCATATGAGATGTTCCAGGAGTTGAAGTTTATCTTTTAGAAGAATGCCCATATCGAGAGGTATGAGATCTCCAATAAGTGCTATACTTGCAAGATGGAGGAGAACGGGTCTATCAGTGAACATATACTCAGAATGTCTGGGTATTCGACTCGTCTAGCGGAGTTGGGAATTGCCCTTCCGCCAGAGGTGATCACTGACAGAGTTCTTCAATCACTGCCACCTAGTTACAAGAGCTTTGTGATGAACTATAACATGCACGGGATGAACAAGTGTGTCGCCGAGCTGTTTGCGATGCTAAAAGTCGCTGAGTCTGAAATCCAGAAAGAACATCAAGTGTTGATGGTCAATAAAACCACTAGTTTCAAGAAGAATGGCAAGGGCAAGGACAAGGGCAAGAAGGGTAAAACCAAGAAGGATGGCAAAGCAGTTGCTACTCCTGTAAAGATGCCCAAGCATGTAACCAAGCCAGAAACTGAGTGCTTTCATTGCAAGGGAACTGGTCACTAGAAGCGGAACTGCCCCAAGTACCTGGCTGACAAGAAGGCGGCCAACAACAAACAAGGTATATATGATATACATGTTATTGATGTTTACCTTACTAGCTCTCGTTGTAGTGCCTGGGTATTTGATACTGGTTCGGTTGCTCACATTTGCAACTCAAAACAGGAACTACGGAATAGATGAAGGCTAGTAAAGGATGAAGTGACGATGCGCGTGGGAAATGGTTCCAAGGTTGATGTGCTCGCCGTCGGCACGCTCTCTCTTCGATTACCATCGGGATTAGTGATCAACCTGAATAATTGTTATTTAGTGCCTGCGTTAGGCATGAAAATTATATCTGGATCTTGTTTATTGCAAGACGGTTACTCATTTAAATCAGAGAATAAAGGTTGTTCTATTTATATGAGTAATATCTTTTATGGTCATGCACCCAATGTGAGGGGTTTATTCATATTGAATCTTGATAGTGATGACACATAACATTGATGCCAAAAGATGTAGAGTTGATAATGATAGTACCACTTTCTTGTGGCACTGCCGTTTAGGTCATATTGGTGTAAAACGCATGAGGAAGCTCCATGCTGATGGACTTTTGGAGTCACTTGATTTTGAATCACTTGACACATGTGAACCATGCCTCATGGGCAAGATGACTACAACGCCGTTCTCTGGAACAATGGAATGGGCAAGTGACTTATAGGAAATCATACATACTGATGTGTGCGGTCCAATGAAAGTTACAACGCGTGGTGGATATCGTTATTTTCTCACCTTCACTAATGACTTAAGTAGATATGGGTATATTTACTTAATGAAACACAAGTCTGAAACGTTTGAAAAGTTAAGGCAATTTCAGAGTGAAGTTGAGAATCATCGTAACAAGAAGATTAAATTCCTGCGATCTGATCGAGGAGGTGAATATCTGAGTTATGAGTTTGGCAGTCACTTAAGACAGTGTGGAATTGTTTCACAATTGACATCGCCCGGAACACCACAGCGTAATGGTGTGTCCAAACGTCGTAATCGAACCTTATTAGATATGATGCGTTCTATGATGTCTCTTGCTGATTTGCCATTATCGTTTTTGGGGTTATGCATTAGAGACACCTGCATTCACTTTAAATAGGGCACCATCAAAATCCATTGAGATGACGCCATATGAGCTATGGTTTGGCAAGAGGCCAAAGTTGTCGTTTCTTAAAGTTTGGGGATGTGATGCTTATGTCAAAAAACTTCAGCCTGAAAAGCTGGAACCCAAAGCGGAGAAATGCATCTTCATAGGATACCCGAAAGAGACAGTCGGGTATACCTTCTATCTCAGATCCGAAGGCAAAGTTTTAGTCGCTAAGAACGGAACATTTCTTGAGAAAGAGTTTCTCTCGAAAGAATTGAGTGGGAGGAAAATAGAGCTTGATGAGGTTATTGAACCTTTACTTCAACCAGAAAGTAGCACAACGTAGAAAGATGTTTCTGTGGAACCTACAATGGTTGAAGAGGAAGTTAATGATGATGACCATGAAGCTTCGGATCAAGCTGCTATTGAACCTCGTAGGTCGACAAGGGCGCGTACTAGTCCTGAGTGGTACGACAACCCTGTCGTGGAGGTCATGTTGTTGGACAACAATGAACCTACGAGTTATGGAGGAGCGGTGATGGGCCTGGATTCCGATAAATGGTTAGAGGCCATGAAATCTGAGATGGGATCCATGTATGAAAACAAAGTATGGACTTTGGAAGTATTACCTGAAGGGCGAAAGGCCATTCAGAACAAATGGATCTTTAAGAAGAAGACAGACGCGGACGGTAATGTCACCGTCTATAAAGCTCGACTTGTGGCAAAGGGTTTTTCACAAGTTCAAGGAGTTGACTACGATCAGACCTTCTCGCCCGTAGCGATGCTTAAGTCTGTCAGAATCATGTTGACAATAGCTGCTTATTTCGACTATGAAATTTGGCAGATGGAGGTCAAAACAGCGTTCCTCAACGGTTTCCTTGAGGAAGAGTTGTATATGATGCAACCAGAAGGTTTTGTTGATCCAGAGAATGCTGACAAAGTTTGCAAACTCCAGCGATCCATTTATGGGCTGGTGGAAGCATCTCGGAGTTGGAATAAGCGTTTTGATGAGGTGATCAAAGCGGTTGAGTTTATACAAGTTTATGGAGAAGCTTGTATTTACAAGAAAGTGAGTGGGAGATCTATAGCGTTTCTCATATTAGATGTGGATGACATATTGCTGATTGGGAACAATATAGAAATGCCGGAAAGCGTGAAGGAATATTTGAACAAGAGTTTTTCAATGAAGGACCTAGGAGAAGCTGCTTTCATATTAGGCATTAAGAACTGTAGAGATAGATTGAGACGCTTAATAGCACTTTCACAGAGCACATACCTTGATAAAGTTTTGAAGAAGTTCAAAATGGATCAGTCCAAGAAGGGGTTCTTGCCTGTGTTACAAGGTATGAAGTTGAGTAAGACTCAATGCCAAGTGACTGCAGAAGATAGAGAAAAGATGAGTGTCATCCCCTATGCTTCAGCCATAGGCTCTATCATGTATGCAATGCTATGCACAATACCCAATGTCAGCCTTGCCATAAGTATGGCCGAAAGGTTTAAAAGTGATCCTGGAATGGAGCACTGGGCAACGGTCAAGAATATCCTTAAGTACCTGAAAAGGACTAAGGAAATGTTTCTCGTTTATGGAGGTGATGAAGAGCTCGTCGTAAAGGGTTACGTCGATGCAAGCTTTGACACTGATCCAGATGACTCTAAGTCACAAATCGGATACGTATTTATTCTCAACGGGGGAGCGGTAAGCTAGTGCAGTTCCAAGCAAAGCGTGGTAGCTGATTCTACGTGCGAAGCGGAGTACATCGCAGCCACAGAGGCAGCGAAGGAAGGTGTCTGTGTTGGGGAACATTGCATGGGAAACAAAAATTTTCCTACGCACACGCAGATCTATCCATGGTGATGAGAATCTATGTGTAGCGACCCGACTCAAAAACGAGTCAAGCCTCTGTGTGTTCTGTGCCATCCCTAGATCAGTATGCTGGCACACACAGTACATCAATGTATATATCAAAGTGCAATCACATGTAAACGTAAAACTGATATATACCTTAAAAATAGCAGCGGATACAGTCAACGGGAGTGGCCCAATAACACCAACAACAAGTTGAGTGCGGACCGTAACCCTGAATCGTACTCTTACCCGTCGTAGAAGAGTATCTGCAACATGAGACGTTGCAGCCGTGTAGGTCAGTACATGGAATGTACTGGCAAGATCACCATAGTAGAACAGAAGAATAAAGACTATTCTATATGCAACGGATTTGAGGCTCTGTGTCCAAGTTTTTGCGTAAAAGCTGATTTTATTTTCCTACAACAAAGGAATATCAGGAATTTTCACTATAGAGTTACCTATCATGACATGGTTCCGCCAACCGATGTCCAAATGCCCACAAGTATCATTAAGTTGCCCACAATTAGTTATCAGTCCAGTGTTGAGAGTTCAGAGATAGATCCAAGTCTAGAAGCTCAAATTGCCAGTAACCGGGGACACGGCTAATCGATTAGGTTTAACTCTGCAGAGTGTTGTGTACTTTACCCACAAGATTCTTTCCCTCCTGGTAAGTCCTCGCACTGCCTGGTGTTTGAGAACATGATGAAAGAAACATGGTCTTTCAGAGTGCTTCCCTGACTGTCCGACAGTGCCCATCCCAATCCTAACGTCGACTACATCTCGTAGCACTGCCCAGCAGAGTCACAACAAAGATCAACCAAGCCAGAGCCCATAATGACTTGTGGCTACACAGGTAAGCTTCCGGGCATGAAGTATTCATCCTTCTCTTTGAGTCTGGGTGAAGCTTTCCGCAAGATGTCATGGCGCTTCTCCATGCATCCCGGCCATCCACTGGTTTCTCCAGGGATGCCCAATCAACCATCCTTCACCCAGTAGTGTGTATTGAAAACTTGTCTTCTCGAGTCTTGAAGTCTTGAGGTCTTGAAGATGCAGAACTTGAAGATGTCTTCATGAAGTCGTCGTTTTGACGTGGAGTCCTTCTTCACACCACTCACGAACACTCATACCAGACCCCGTCTACTTTAGCATAACATTGCACTAACTAGCGTTCCCGGGGCTTTAGTAACCAGTGGTGGGTTCCTACCTCATGCATTCTACTCAACTACAAGAATTTCAATAACACTACGGGAGGGATATGTTGAATGATGTCACTACATGCAATAAAACATAGGTATGAAAAGATGGTCAAAGTGAACTTGCCTGTACTGTTGATGAGGATAAAGATCGCTCTCAGAAATAACTTGATAGACTATTCGTCACTCTCCGATGAAATCTATAATCAAAAATTGCATACATATAAGCAATCATACTAGCAATCAATTCTAACAATCACAAGGTAACACAAGAAACAAAATCAACAAGGTTGATGAAAGAAATACTTAAGACAAAGTTGAAACACAAAACTCCAACAAATTCAAAAGTAACACAAAACCCAAAAAAAAGTAAAATATAATAAAAGGATTTTAGTAAATATTTTGTTAGCAAAATTAATTACTTTTGAAGAACAAGTAAAACTATGCAAACAATATTCTAAACAACATAAGTGTTTGCCTAATGAACTTAACTACAAGCACAACCATAAACTAAGAGAAAACAAATTATGAAACAACTTAGTTAACAGAAAGTAATTAAATAAAATCTTTATTATAAAATAGAATTAAGTCATTTAAAACTTTGTGAAAATAATTTCTATGAAAAACTAAATTGTTTTATAAGACATTACCTAATGATTAAGGATATAGTTTTCCTATCATAATAGAGCAAAACTAAATTATTTTATTAACAAAACATTACTTAACAGAAAGGAATTACTACAAATTTTAGTTGAAAACAGAATCTAATTATATAAAACTTTAGTTAAAAGTACTAGTACTAACTAATTTGTTTTAAATAAACTATACCTATTTGAAAGAGGGTATAGATCCCTACAACAAAATTTATAAACTAAACAAATTAACTTTTGTTAACAACAAGTAAATTACTAAGGTTTGGAACAACAAAACCAAATGAAATCTAAAACATAATGTAAATCATATTCAGATTTTCAAAAACAAAGTAAATCAATATAAATAAACTAATATGAAACTAAACAGATTCTGTTTTAGTTGAAAACACTATTTTAAATTATTCTAAAAATTCTCAAACTCTACCTAATGATAGCTAATATCACTAGTGATAAGTAGGAAAAAGAATCATTCAAAAATTCATTTTAAAACTCAAGATATTCAGAAAACAAAATTTAAATCAAATCTGTTCAAATTCAAATTTAAATGTTCAAACATAGTCAAATTTGGTATTCACAGAAACTAGATTAAATTTGTGATCTAATGCAAAATAAATCAATTAAAAACATTAAGTAGTTTAAAAGATATAAAGAAAATAAAATCAAAACTATTCTGGAAACAGAACAAAAAAAATGGGTTTCTACCGGACAGGGGGTACACGTGTCGCTCTGTGATTTGTCAAGGGGTGTGTGTGCTAGGGAGTTTCGGGCGGACGACCGGTACTTAGCAGAAAACGGTTCGCGATTTAAATGTTATGATCTGGATCGTTGGATCCAGATCCAACGCACACGGAAAGGAGGAAGGGCTCACAGTGGAGGGGGTCGACGGCGGGGGTCTTCTCCGGCGGGGCCGAGACGTCGAGGTGGTCGGGGCGCGTCTCCGGTGGTCGAGGGGGTCATCAGAGGGCTCCAACTGACGACGGCGAGGTCCCGACGACGGGTGGTGGTGTTGGAGGGGCGCGGGGATGACCGTGGCGACGTCCACGAGCTCGAGAAAAATCCGGTGGGGATCCGAATCTCTGGCGAGGTCCGTTTGCGGTGTACTGGCGGTCTCCGGTGGAGGTGAGGAGTCGGGGAGATACGCACGGTGGTGGGGAAATCGTCGGAGGCTCGGGAGAGTGCGGGGAGGTTAGGGTGATGCGGTGGCGTGTTAATGGCGCGGCGGCGCTTGAGAAGTCCGGCGAGGAATAGCGGCAAGGGGAGGGCAAGGCAGAGGGGGAAAACAGGGGAAATGGGAATAGGGGAAACGGGGCTTCTTATAGGGGGTCGGGGGAGTAAGGAGGGAGGGGGTCCGCGGCGAGGGGGTCCGGCATCGGCGTCGGGCGCGTGGGAGGAGGAAGGCGACCGAGCGACGATTTCGGTCGGGCGCGTGGGTCCCGCTGGTCAGAGAGAGAAAGAGGGAGACGTAGTCAGCGGGCGACCGTTATGAAATGAATTCGGCTTTAAAGGCTGTGGGCCGGCCGTTTTATTATAAAACCGTTACCGTTTCTATTTAATGTTTTTCCAGAGCGTTTCAAAAACCTTTAAGGCATTCGAATTAATTCCAAATATAGTCAAGTTTTATATCAAAATTAACAGAATAATAAATTCCATTTAATGGACATTTTTATTCTGGCATTTGAGTAATTTGGAAAAAATATTATTTTCAGAAATTGCCCTTTTGCTTTTAAATCCCTTTGCAAATATTTTTTTCAGAATAACCCCTGGTTTTTATTATTCAAATAAATCACCAAGAAGTCCCTGGTGTGGAGTGTCATGTTACTCCTCTCAAATTTTTGTCAGGGGTTTGAATACTTTGAAAATTGGAATAGGAATCAAATATGAAATGATTCCAAAAGAAAATCCAGAGATTTTCACATTCACTATTCAAAGATTTATTTTAAACTTCCAACTCATATTTCATATAATTTGAAGAAGTCATTTTATCTTCTCTCATGAAAAACATTGAGTTGCATAAAGTTTTCTGAATTTGAAATATTTTTCAAATGAAATTCAAATTCTTTTCAAATCCCTTTTCATTTCTTTAAATGGAAGAAGTCATGTCATCTTCACTCTAGGGTTTTGTGATGAAATGAATTTGAATTCCTGGTGATCAAAATGCAAAGTGAAAGTGTGGGAAAGTCATTTCATTCCCTCTCATTAAACTTTCAAAATGTTTCAAATTTCACTCACTTTCAATCATTCAAGCAAACAAACAATCATTCTATATTTATTATAACATTCCAAAGTTTGGGATGTTACACTATGAGAGGGAGAGTGGATCTACGTACCCTTGTAGATCGCTAAGCGGGAAGCGTTAAGAAATGTGGTTGGTGTAGTCGAACGTCTTCGCGATCCAAATCGCCGTGCGTCCCGCGATCCAATCACGATCCATCCCGCGATACAATCATGATCTATCCCGCGATCCGATCACGATCCGTCCCACAAACTTGATCACGATCCGTCCCACGAACTTGATCATGATCCTTCCAATCTAGTGCCGAACGGACGGCACCTCCGTGTTCAGCACACGTACAACTTGATGACAATCTCCACCGTCTTGATCCAGCAAGAAGGAGTGGAGAGGAAGAATAGTTCTCCGGCAGCATGATGGCGCTCCGGAGATGGTGGTGGAGCTATTCCGGCAGGGCTTCGCCTAAGCACTGTAGAAATCTGATCTAGAGGAGAAACTATGCACTGGAGGAACGGGTAGCACGTGGCTGTCAAAACTAGTGCAAAAACCCCAAACCGTCTAGTATATATAGGAGGATAGGAGGAGAGGAGGTAGCCTTGTCTTCCAAGACAAGCTGGTTCGGCCGAACCTACTAGGAGAGGAGGACTCCTTGTCCAATCCTAGTAGGACTAGGATTGATCCTTTCTGCCTTTTTTTCCCACCTTTTCCTATTGGGTTTTTTCCTCCAGCCACATGGGCCTTGTGTGGGAGTTTCCACCAGCCCACTCAGGGATGATATTCACTCTCCCACAGCCCATGAAGCCTCTTGGGTCGAAAGACCCCTCTCGGAGGTCTCCCGATACACTACCGGCACTCCCGGTACACTACCGATGAGCCCAAAACTTTTCCGACGACCAAAACAGGAGTTCCTATATATGAATCTTTACCTCCGGACCATTCCGGAGCTACTCGTGACGTCCGGGATCCCATCCAAGACTCCGAAAAACCTTCGGTCACCACCATACATAACTCTATACTACCGAAACGTCACCAAACCTTAAGTGTGCAGACCCTGTGGGTTCGAGAACTATGTAGACATGACCGAGACACCTCTACGGTTAATAACCAATAGCGGGACCTGGATTTCCATATTGGTTCCTACATATTCTACGAAGATCTTTTATCGGTCGAACCTCTATGTCAAGGATTCAGTTAATCCCGTATGATGTTCCCTTTGTTCTTCGGTATGTTACATGCCCGAGATTCGATCGTTGGTATCTCCATACCTAGTTCAACCTCGTTACTGGCAAGTCTCTTTTCTCGTTCCGTAATACAAGATCCCGTGACTAACACATAGTCACATTGCTTGCAAGGCTTATTGTGATGTTGTATTACCGAGTGGGCCCTGAGATACCTCTCCGTCACACGGAGTAACAAATCCCAGTCTTGATCCATGTCAACTCAACAGATACCCTCGGAGATACCTGTAGAGCACCTTTATAGTCACCCAGTTACGTTGCGACGTTTGATACACACAAGGCACTCCTCCGATGTCCGTGAGTTGCATGATCTCATGGTCATAGGAACATATACTTGACATGCAGAAATAAGTAGCAATAAACTGACACGATCATAAGCTACGTTTGTAGTTTGGGTCTTATCCATCACATCATTCTGCTAATGATGTGATCCCGTTATCAAATGACATCACATGTAAATGGCTAGGAAACCTTGACCATCCTTGATCAACGAGCCAGTTCACTAGAGGCATACTAGGGACAGAGTGTTGTTTATTTACCCACACATGTAATGTGTTTCCAATCAATACAATTATAGCATGGATAATAAACGATTATCATGAACAAGGAAATATAATAGTAAACACTTTATTTATTGCCTCTAGGGCATATTTCCAACAGTCTCCCACTTGCACTAGAGTCAATAATCTAGCTCACATCACTATGTGATTTACATTGTAATGAATCGAACTCCCATGTAGTTCTGGTGGTGATCATGTTTAGCCCTTGGAATAGGTTTAGTCAACGGGTCTGCAACATTCAGATCTGTGTGCACTTTGCAAATATTTATGTCCTTCTCCTGGATGTAATCGCGGATGGAGTTGAAGCGTCGCTTTATGTGTCTGTTCCTCTTGTGAAACCTTGGTTCCTTGGCCAGAGCAATGGCACTAGTGTTGTCACAGAACAGGTTAATTGGATTCAGTGCACTAGGCACTACTCCAAGATCTGTCATGAACTGCTTCATCTAGACACCTTCCTTTGCCGCCTCCGAGGCTGCAATGTACTCCGCTTCGCACGTAGAATCGGCTACCACGCTTTGCTTGGAACTGCACCAACTTACCGCTCCCCCGTTGAGAATAAATACGTATCCGGTTTGTGACTTAGAGTCGTACGGATCAGTGTCAAAGCTTGCGTCGACGTAACCCTTTACGACGAGCTCTTCATCACCTCCATAAACGAGAAACATTTCCTTAGTCCTTTTCAGGTACTTAAGGATATTCTTGACCGCTGTCCAGTGCTCCATTCCAGGATCACTTTGAAACCTTCCAACCATACTTATGGCAAGGCTGACATCGGGTCTTGTGCACAGCATTGCATACATGATAGAGCCTATGGCTGAAGCATAGGGGATGACACTCATCTTTTCTCTATCTTCTGCAGTTACTGGGCATTGAGTCTTACTCAACTTCACACCTTGTAACACAGGCAAGAACCCCTTCTTGGACTGATCCATTTTGAACTTCTTCAAAACTTTATCAAGGTATGTGCCGTGTGAAAGTGCTATTAAGCGTCTTGATCTATCTCTATAGATCTTAATGCCTAATATGAAAGCAGCTTCTCCTAGGTCCTTCATTGAAAAACTCTTGTTCAAATATTCCTTCACGCTTTCCAGCATTTGTATATTGTTTCCAATCAGCAATATGTCATCCACATATAATACTAGAAACCCTATAGAGCTCCCACTCACTTTCTTGTAAATACAAGCTTCTCTGTAAACTTGTATAAACTCAAACGCTTTGATCACCTCATCAAAGTGCTTATTCCAACTCCGAGATGCTTGCACTAGTCCATAAATGGATCGCTGGAGTTTGCAAACTTTGTCAGCATTCTCTGGATTGACAAAACCTTCGGGTTGCATCATATACAACTCTTCCTCAAGGAAACTATTGAGGAACGCCGTTTTGACATCCATCTGCAAAATTTCATAGTCGAAATAAGCAACTATTGCTAACATGATTCTGACAGACGTAAGCATCGCTATGGGTGAGAAAGTCTCATCGTAGTCAACTCCTTGAACTGTGAAAAACCCTTTGCCACAAGTCGAGCTTTATAGACGGTGACATTGCCGTCCGCGTCTGTCTTCTTCTTAAATATCCATTTGTTCTGAATGGCCTTTCGCCCTTCAGGTAATACTTCCAAAGTCCATACTTTGTTTTCATACATGGATCCCATCTCGGATTTCATGGCCTCTAACCATTTCTCGGAATCCAGGCCCATCACTGCTCCTCCATAGCTCGTAGATTCATTGTTGCCCAACAACATGACCTCCAAGATAGGGTTGCGGTACCACTCAGGGGTAGTACGCGGCCTTGTCGACCTATGAGGTTCAATAGCAGCTTGATCCGAAGCTTCATGATCATCATCATTAACTTCCTCTTCTACCATCGTAGGTTCCACAGAAACATCTTCCTGCGCTGTGCTACTTTCTGGTTGAAGTAAAGGTTCAATAACCTCAACAAGCTCTATTTTCCTCCCACTCAATTCTTGCGAGAGAAACTCTTTCTCAAGAAATGTTCCGTTCTTAGCGACAAACACTTTGCCTGTGGATCTGAGATAGAAGGTATACCCGACTGTCTCTTTCGGGTATCCAATGAAGAAGCATTTCTCCGCTTTGGGTTCCAGCTTTTCAGGCTGAAGCTTTTTGACATAAGCATCACATCCCCAAACTTTAAGAAACGGCAACTTTGGCTTCTTGCCAAACCATAGTTCATATGGCATCGTCTCAACGGATTTTGATGGTGCCCTATTTAAAGTGAATGCAGCTGTCTCTAATGCATAACCCCAAAACGATAGTGGCAAATCAGCAAGAGACATCATAGAACGCACCATATCTAATAAGGTTCGATTACGACGTTTGGACACACCATTACGCCGTGGTGTTCCGGGTGGTGTCAACTGTGAAACAATTCCACATTGTCTTAAGTGACTGCCAAACTCATAACTCAGATATTCACCTCCTCGATTAGATCGCAGGAACTTAATCTTCTTGTTACGATGATTCTCAACTTCACTCTGAAATTGCTTGAACTTTTCAAACGTTTCGGACTTGTGTTTCATTAAGTAAATATACCCATATCTACTTAAGTCATCAGTGAAGGTGAGAAAATAACGATATCCACCACGCGTTGTAACATTCATTGGACCACAGACATCAGTATGTATGATTTCCAATAAGTCACTTGCCCGTTCCATTGTTCCTGAGAACGGCGTTTTAGTCATCTTGCCCATGAGGCATTGTTCTCATGTGTCAAGTGATTCAAAATCAAGTGACTCCAAAATTCCATCAGCATGGAGCTTCCTCATGCGTTTTACACCAATATGACCTAAACGGCAGTGCCATAAGAAATTGGTACTATCATTATCAACTCTACATCTTTTGGCATCAATGTTATGAACATGTGCATCATCACTATCAAGATTCATTATGAATAAACCCCTCACATTGGGTGCATGACCATCAAAGATATTACTCATATAAATAGAAAAACCTTTATTCTCTGATTTAAATGAGTAACCGTCTCGCAATAAATAAGATCCAGATATAATGTTCATGCTTAACGCATGCACTAAATAACAATTATTCAGGTTCATCACTAATCCCGATGGTAATCGAAGAGAGAGCGTGCCGACGGCGATCACATCAATCTTGGAACCATTTCCAACGCGCATCGTCACTTCGTCCTTTGCCAGCCTTCGTTTATCCCGTAGTTCCTGCTTTGAGTTGCAAATGTGAGCAACCGAAACAGTATCAAATACCCAGGCACTACTACGAGATCTAGTAAGGTACACATCAATAACATGTATATCATATATGCCTTGTTTGTTGTTGGCCGCCTTCTTGTCAACCAGGTACTTGGGGCAGTTCCGCTTCCAGTGACCAGTTCCCTTGCAATGAAAGCACTCAGTTTCTGGCTTGGGTCCATGCTTGGGCTTCTTTAAAGGAGTAGCAACTGCTTTGCCATCCTTCTTTTTTTCCCTTCTTGCCCTTGCCCTTGACTTTGCCATTTTTCTTGAAACAAGTGGTTTTATTGACCATCAACACTTGATGTTCTTTCTGGATTTTAGACTCAGCGACTTTTAGCATCGCAAACAGCTCGACGACTGACTTGTTCATCCCGTGCATGTTATAGTTCATCACAAAGCTCTTGTAACTAGGTGACAGTGATTGAAGAACTCTGTCAGTGATCGCCTCTGGCGGAAGGGCAATTCCCAACTCCGCTAGACGAGTTGAATACCCAGAAATTCTGAGTATATGTTCACTGATAGACCCGTTCTCCTCCATCTTGCAAGCATAGAACTTATCGGAGGTTTCATACCTCTCGATCCAGGCGTTCTTCTGAAAGATAAACTTCAACTCCTGGAACATCTCATATACTCCATGATGTTCAAAACGTCTTTGAAGTCCCGGTTCTAAGCCATACAATATTGCACACTGAACTATTGAGTAATCTCCAGTACGTGCCTCCCAAGCGTTCTTAACGTCTTCGGAGGTCATGTCTTCTGGTTGGTCACCAAGCGGTGCATCAAGGACATATGATTTCAGGGAAGCCATGAGGATAATCCTCAGATTACAGGCCCAGTCAACAAAGTTACTTCCATCACCTTTCAACTTAGCTTTCTCTAGGAACACATTAAAATTCAGGGGTGCTACTGCGCCAGCCATTGATCTACAACATAAACATGCAAAGTTTACTTAGACTATTGTTCAAGATAATGAGTTATTTAATCAAATTACTAAAGCTCCCACTCAAATTGACATCCCTCAGGTCATCTGAGTGTCACATGATCCAAATCCACCAACTCAAGTCCGATCATCACGTGAGTTGAGGTGGCTTCAATGGTGAACGTCATTATGTTGATCATATCTACTATATGACTCATGTTCGACCTTTCGGTCTCTTGTGTTCCGAGGCCATGTCTGTACATGCTAGGCTCGTCAAGTTTAACCCGAGTGTTCTGCACGTGCAACACTGGCTTGCACCCGTTGTATGTGAATGTAGAGTCTATCACACCCGATAATCACGTGGTGTCTCAACACGACGAACTTTCGCAACGGTGCACACTCGGGGAGAACACAATTTATCTTGAAATTAAGTGAGGGATCACCTTATAATGCTACCGTCGTCCTAAGCAAAACAAGGTACATAAAAGGATTAACATCACATGCAATTCATAAGTGACATGATATGGCCATGAACTTGTGCTTTTGATCTCCATCTAGAAAGCACCGGCATGATCTCCATCGTCACCGGCAAGACACCATGATCTCCATCATCTTGATCTCCATCAACATGTCACCATCGGGGTTGTCGCTCCCAACATGCTACTACTACTATTGCTACCGCTTAGCGATAAAGTAAAGCATTACATAGCGCTTAATGATTGACATGCAGGTCATACAATAATTAAAGACAACCCAATGGCTCCTGCCGGTTGCCGTACTCATCGACATGCAAGTCGTGATAATCTATACATCACATGATCATCTCATACATCACATATATCACATCATGTAATTGGCCATATCACATCACAACATACCCTGCAAAAACAAGTTAGACGTCCTCTAATTGTTGTTGCATGTTTTACGTGGCTGCTACGGGTATCTAGCAAGAACAATTCTCATCTATGCAAAAACCACAACGGTGATACACTAGTTGCTTTTCAACCTTCTCAAGGACCGCCTTTGTCGAATCTGATCCAAGTAAAGTGAGAGAAACTGGCACCCGCAAGCCATCTATGCAACAAGTTGCGGTCGAGGGAACCGATCTCTCGTAAGCGTACGAGTAATGTTGGTCCAGGCCGCTTCATCTCACAATACCGCTAAACAAAAATCCGACCAAGGGAGGAAGCAATCTAAGCATCAACGCTCACAAACCTTTTGTGTTCTACTCGAGATCTCATCTACACATTGACCTAGCTCATGATGCCACTGTTGGGGAACATTTCATGGGAAACAAAATTTTTCCTACGCACACGCAGATCTATCCATGGTGATGAGCATCTACGAGAGGGAGAGTGGATCTATGTATCCTTGTAGATCGCTAAGCGGGAAGCGTTAAGAAACGCGGTTGGTGTAGTCGAACGTCTTCCCGATCCAAACCGCCGTGCGTCCCGCGATCTAATCACGTTCTGTCCCACGATCCAATCACGATTCATCCCGCGATCCGATCACGATCTTTCTCATGAACTTGATCACGACCCGTCCCACGAACTTGATCACGATCCTTCTGATCTAGCGCCGAACGGATGACACCTCCGCGTTCAGCACACGTACAGCTTGATGACGATCTCCACCATCTTGATCCAGCAAGAAAGAGTGGAGAGGAAGAATAGTTCTCTGGCAGCATGAAGGCTCTCTGGCGATGGTGGTGGAGCTATTCCGGCAGGGCTTCGCCTAAGCACTGCAGAAATCCGATCTAGAGGAGAAACTATGCACTGGAGGAACGGGTAGCACGTGGCTATGAAAACTAGTGCAAAAACCCAAAACCCTCTAGTATATATAGGAGGAGAGGAGGAGAGGAGGCAGCCTTGGCTTCCAAGCCAAGCTGGTTCGGCCGAACCTAATTGGAGAGGAGGACTCCTCCTCCAATCCTAGTAGGACTAGGATTGCTCCTTTTGCCTTTTTTCCACCTTTTCCTATTGGGTTTTTTCCTCCAGCCACATGGGCCTTATGTGGGAGTTTCCACCAGACCACTAAGGGCTCATATTCACCCACAACCCATGAAGCCACTTGGGTCGAATCACCCCTCCCAAAGGCCTGCCGGTACACTACCGGCACTCCCGGTACACTACCAATGAGCCAGAAACTTTTCCGGCGACCAAAACAGGACTTCCTATATATGAATCTTTACCTCCGGACCATTCCAGAGCTCCTCGTGACGTCTGGGATCTCATCCGGGACTCCGAACAACCTTCGGTCGCCACCATACATAATGCTATACTATCAAAACGTCACCAGACTTTAAGTGTGCAGACCCTGCGGGTTCGAGAACTATGTAGACATGACCGAGACACCTCTACTGTCAATAACCAATAGCGGGACCTGGATGTCCATAATGGTTCCTACATATTCCACGAAGATCTTTTATCGGTCGAACCTCTATGTCAAGGATTCAGTTAATGCCATATGATGTTCCCTTTGTTCTTCGGTATGTTACATGCCCGAGATTCGATCGTCGGTATCTCCATACCTAGTTCAACCTTGTTACTGGCAAATCTCTTTTCTCATTCCGTAATACAAGATCCCGTGACTAACACTTAGTCACATTGCTTGCAAGGCTTATTGTGATGTTGTATTACCGAGTGGGCCCTGAGATACCTCTCCGTCACACGGAGTAACAAATCCCAGTCTTGATCCATGCCAACTCAACAGACACCCTCGGAGATACCTGTAGAGCACCTTTATAGTCACCGAGTTACGTTGCGATGTTTGATACACACAAGGCACTCCTCCGATGTCTGTGAGTTGCATGATCTCATGGTCATAGGAACATATACTTGACATGCAGAAAACAGTAGCAATAAAATGACACGATCATAAGCTACGTTTGTAGTTTGGGTCTTATCCATCACATCATTCTGCTAATGATGTGATCCCGTTATAAAATGACATCACAGGTCAATGGCTAGGAAACCTTGACCATCCTTGATCAACGAGCTAGTTCACTAGAGGCATACTACGGACAGAGTGTTGTTTATTTACCCACACATGTAATGTGTTTCCAATCAATACAATTATAGCATGGATAATAAACGATTATCATGAACAAGGAAATATCATAGTAAACACTTTATTTATTGCCTCTAGGGCATATTTCCAACAGTCTCCCACTTGCACTAGAGTCAATAATCTAGCTCACATCACTATGTGATTTACATTGTAATGAATCGAACACCCATGTAGTTCTGGTGTTGATCATGTTTAGCCCTTGGAAGAGGTTTAGTCAATAGGTCTGCAACATTCAGATCCGTGAGCACTTTGCAAATATTTATGTCCTTCTCGTCGATGTAATCGCGGATGGAGTTGAAGCTTCACTTTATGTGTCTGGTCCTCTTGTGAAACCTTGGATCCTTGGCCAGAGCAATGGCACCAGTGTTGTCACATAACAGGTTCATTGGATTCAGTGCACTGGGCACTACTCCAATATCTGTCATGAACTGCTTCATCCAGACACCTTCTTTCGCCGCCTCCGAGGCTGCGATGTACTCCACTTCGCACGTAGAATCGGCTACCATGCTTTGCTTGGAACTGCACCAGCTTACCGCTCCCCCGTTGAGAATAAATACGTATCCGGTTTGCGACTTAGAGTCATCCGGATCCGTGTCAAAGCTTGCGTCGATGTAACCCTTTACGACGAGCTCTTCATCACCTCCATAAACGAGAAACATTTCCTTAGTCCTTTTCAGGTACTTAAGGATATTCTTGACCGCTGTCCAGTGCTCCATTCCAGGATCACTTTGAAACCTTCCGGCCATACTTATGGCAAGGCTGACATCGGGTCTTGTGCACAACATTGCATACATGATAGAGCCTATGGCTGAAGCATAGGGGATGCCACTCATCTTTTCACTATCTTCTGTAGTTACTGGGCATTGAGTCTTACTCAACTTCACACCTTGTAACACAGGCAAGAACCCCTTCTTGGACTGATCCATTTTGAACTTCTTCAAAACTTTATCAAGGTATGTGCTCTGTGAAAGCGCTATTAAGCGTCTCGATCTATCTCTATAGATCTTAATGCCTAATATGAAAGCAGCTTCTCCTAGGTCCTTCATTGAAAAACTCTTGTTCCAATATTCCTTCACGCTTTCCAGCATTTCTATATTGTAGCGACCTGACTCAAAATGAGTCAAGCCTCTGTGTGTTCTGTGCCATCCCTGGAGTAACCAGTGGATGGCCGGGATGCATGGGGAAGTGCCATGACATCTTGCGGAAAGCTTCACCCAGACTCAAAGAGAAGGATGAATACTTCATGCCCGGAAGCTTACCTGTGTAGCCACAAGTCATTATGGGCTCTGGCTTGGTTGATCTTTGTTGTGACTCTGTCTAGGCAGTGCTACGAGATGTAGTCGACGTTAGGATTCGATGAGCACTATCGGATAGTCAGGGAATCACTCTGAAAGACCATGTTTCATTCATCCTGTTCTCAAACACCACGCAGTGCGAGGACTTACCAGGAGGGAACGAATCTTGTGGGTAAAGTACACAACACTCTGCAGACTTAAACCTAATCGATTAGTCGTGTCCCCGATTACAGAAAATTTAAGCCTCTGGACTTGGATCTATCTCTGAACTCTCAACACTGGACTGATAACTAATTGTGGGCAATTTATGATACTTATGAGCATTGAGACATTGGTTGGCGGAACCATGTCATGATAGGTAACTCCATAGTGAAATTCCTAATATTCCTTTGTTGTAGGAAAATAAAATCAGCTTTTACGCAAAAATTCAGACACAGAGCCACAAAGCCTTTGCATATAGAATAGCCTTTACTCTTATGTTCTACTATGGTGATCTTGCGAGTACATTCCATGTACTGACCTACACGGCTGCAACGTCTCATGTTGCAGATACTCTTCTACGACGAGTAAGAGTACGATTCAGGGTTACTGTCCGCACTCAACCTGCCGTTGGTGTTATTGGGACTCCACTCCCGTTGACTGTTTCCGCTGATATTTTAAGGTATATATCAGTTTTACGTTAATTACATGTGATTGCACTTTGATATATACATTGATGTACTGTGTGTGCCAGCATAGTGATCCAGGGATAGCACAGAACACACAGAGGCTTGACTCGTTTTGAGTCGGGCCGCTACAGAAATGGTATCAGAGCACATGTTGACTGTAGGACGTGACCCTAGAAACTGGAAAGCCCTTAGGAAACAATTTCTTGAAAAAAACTTTGTTTTCAAAAGACCCTTTAATTCTCATCTTATTTGAGCTTTATCAAATGATCTCTCTTACCTCAAATAGTTAGAAAATACCCGTTCCCCTTTGACCACACTCAGGATCAACGGAGACCACTTCGAGAAGGACAAGATATCGAAACAACTGATGGTCACTTCAAAGTAAAGAAGATTTCACCATGCATTAGAAGAGTTGAAGCTACACGAGTTGAAGACTGTGAAGACCCGAAGAAATTGAAGACCATATAGAATTTCCAAGATATTATGCCCTAGAAGACCAAACCCCTGTTGTATACTTACGTTAAATACGATGAATTGTGAGTTGTCATTTGTGTGTTTTTTCGACAGCCACAACAAAAATCTATTTTCAATACTATTGTTTGTATTGTGTGTATCTCTCTGGATCCCTCTCTTGTATCTCATCCCAAACCCTTGGACCCAATAGATGCTGAATGAAGCTGGACTTGTGTATTCTGGATCAATGAATCGGTTAGAGACAGAAGAATGGATTCAGAACATGGAGGATCACCTAAGGAGTAACCTTGTTACAAGGAACAAGATGGTCCAAATTGCTCTTCGGTACTTTGCAGAAGTTGCTGCAAATTGGTGGAAGATGCATGAAGATATCCATGATAGGCAAACATCAATCACTTGGGAAGAATTCAAGATGACTCTGCAAAAAATCTCACGTGGTCACCAAAACCCAGAAGTCCCATCTCAAATATGTGAAGAAGATTTGTGCATGCAAGATATGTGGAGAGATAGGACACACCCAGGAAGAACACAAGGATGGATGTCCTTATTGTGAAGAAAATCACCCTCTTGAGGAATGCCCAACTAGGCAGGTGACATGTTTCTTATGTGAAGGAACTACCCATTATCCGTCCCAATGCCAAATATACCCTAAGGTACAAGAAGTCATCAAGCAGCAGAAGGAAACGATGAAGGAAGCCTTCAGAGAAAAATTAGGGGAACTTGTGATGAAGGAAGATGTTGAAGACCCTAATGGAGAAGGCCTAACCAGATTTTACTCCAACGCCTGCTATTCATGTGGAGAAGAAGGACATTTCTCCCAGGACTGTACGAAGGAAAGAAAAGAGTATCTGGGAACCTTGCCAACCGAAGAAGTGGAGTTTGATCCATGGGAAATTGAAGTTTTGATCCGAACAAAGAACCTCAGGAAGAGACAAGCCCCTGAACAGAAGGACCTGAGTCATATTAGATGTTTCAAGTGTAAGGATATGGGTCACTATGCCAATAAGTGCCCAAGCACGAAACCAGAACTCCCAAGAGCAAAACCAACATCAAGAAGCCCCGAGATATGTCAGAAATCATTTGTTTTCAGTGCAATAAGACAGGACACTACTCCTATACCTGTCTAGAGAAGAAGGCTAAACATGAGTAGTGTGAGTTTTGGATCTTGGATGTAATAAATGTAATAGGTAGCACTCTTACCATTTTGAAGTTATGTAACGGAAGTTTCAGAGTTTGTAATAAATTCATGAGTCAATGGAAATTTATGGTGTCATGATTTATCTTATGTTGTATTACATGAGTTGTTACTCTATGACCCAAGATCTCCGACCATTTTCGAGGATATGAGAAAATATGGTCTATGCAGACATGAGTGCATTTCATTTTAAGTGTGGTAGTAACCACAGGGATAAATGAATGAACAGAATACCATTCCTGTTAAGGAGTTCGGATAAGTGAATACAGGTGAAGAGGATGTGGAACCATATCCAAACTATGTGCATGACGACCTTTGTGACAAAGTGCTTTTGAAGTTGGAATATTGAAAAAAAAAGAATGATTGTGATGAAACCATACCCAAGGTTAAACAGACCAATGGAAAGGAAAATGGATACCGCAGAATGGAATCTAGACAAGAACAAGTATATGATTTGTTACCTTAAGTGTAGGATGTATTGAACTGAAGGTAATGTTGGTATATGGAACGATAGTAACCCCAAGAGTGAGTTAAAGCTATCCAAGTATTCAAGTGAACCCACAACTCACTGACCTCAGGATTGATAAGGATCAATCCCTACCTTTGTGAAGGAAGAAACTTGGAAGAAGCTACGACTGTTCAGCAAACGTTTTCTTAGGAGTATACGAAAACCTGAGAGTTGTGAAGAAACGATAGATGTTTTTTTCTTAGCTTGCAGAATCAATGGATTTATCCGAACTTTGTTCGTTGACAAGAGAAATTTCTGCAACACTTGTGAGGAAGCCCAAGTGCTAGAATACGAGATTAACTAAACCTTATACAAGGTAATGATTTCAGTGCGACATGGTTTGGCCACCATGACGACTTACTTTTATCATTCTCTTGCTATTCGAAATGGTAAATCTGAGTGACTTACCCATAGTAAAGAGACGATGTTCTTTGAAGCTTTTGTTTAAGCCCTAGAATGGTATGAAGGAAAACCCTTGTACATGACAGTTGTTGTCACACGTAGGAATTTTACGATGAGGAATGAAGCCACGACCCATTTTTCACTGCAGGATAACCACTAATGGTAGACCACCATGAGATCTTCGATAGGTTATTTAGAATGATCATGAGACCTAAAGAAGACCCAGTATCGGAGGAAATACATTTTGATGTGAGAACTCAAGATTTTGATATAACGAAGAGCATCATCGAAGGAGCTATCGCGAAGAATGTGAACAGACAGATGCGCCCACATGATTGCCATGATTTTGAGGGACCAGTAACTCTCATTTTAAGTGTGGTAGACCCCACACCTTCCAGGTCAATGGAGTCTTGTTGGAAGACCCCACACCTTCTTGGTCAGTGGATTTGTTAGAAGACCCCCAAACCCTAACCTTTTCTTTCTAGCCCTTTCGAATCTCGAGGACGAGATTCATTTTAAGTGTGGTAGGTTTGTAACATCCCAAATTTTGGAATGTTATAATAATTATATGAATGTTTGTTTGTTTGCTTGAATGATTGTAATTGAGTGAAAGATTTGAAACTTTTGAAAACTTTTGAATGAGAGGGAATAAAATGACTTTCCATGTGATTTGAATTCCACTTTGAAAATATTTCAAATTCAGAAACTTTATGCAACTCAATGATTTTCATGAGAGAGGATAAAAGGACTTCTTCAAATTATATGAAATATGAGTTGGAAGTTTAAAGGAAGGATTTGAAAGTGCTTTTGAAAACCTCTGAATTATTCTTTTGGAATCCATGTCATATTTGGTTCCTATTCAAATTTTCAAAACATTCAAACCCCTGGACAAATTTTTGAGAGGAGTAATTATTTTTATTTTTGGGAAAGTATTTATGGACCTTTATTGCTTTTTGATTCTCTGGTAAAATAAAAAGGAAAAATGTTTAAAAGCTTTTAAGACCGCCGGCCCACTTGCCCTTTTAAGCCTCCCGACTTTCCTTATTAACGGCCAACCGACACTGCCGCCCCTCTCTCTCTCTCTCTGACCGCGGGTCCCACCGCCCGCTCCTTATCACCGCGCAGTCGCCTCTCTCCTCTCGCCCCGAATCCTCGCCGACGACGAATCCGCACCGGAGATCTCTCTCCTGTCCCTCCCCTCGAGCCCCGACCCCTCCTATATAAAGCCCGAGGCCCCCTCTACTCTTTCCCCTCCGAAACCCCTCTGCCCGTGCCCTCCCCTTGCCAGAATACCTCGTCGGAGCTACCAAACGCTGCCGCGCCATTGCAGCGCCACCGCTCCACCCCGACCACCCCGATCCCTCTCGAGCCCACCATCCACCTCCCCACGGCAGTGTGCACCTCCCTGTGCATTTCCCCGTGCTCAAAACCCACCCGAAACCCCTTTCCCGACGACCACCCGAGCGCCGCCGCCGCCCCTGAGTTCACCGTCGTCGCCACCGTCGTCCCCAAGCCCTGCTAACGCTACCTTCATGCTCGCCGTCTTCGCCCGCATCGATTGGTGCCATCGCCGTCGCCGGAGGACCACCGGAGCGTCACCCCCATCCACGCGCGAGCCTCCGGCCGCAGTCGACCTCGCCGGAGTTGACTTCCACCGCGGTGAGCCTCTCCCTTCCGTTCGATCTCATCTCAACGGTGTATATTAGAACCCACGTACCTCTTCGGTTCTTTCAAAAAGAACCAGCCAGTTTTTCTTTTTGAAATAGTTGACCGAATCGTTTTCGTTACTTACCGGCCGACCGCCCGAAACACTCTAGCATGCACACCCGTAGCCAATCAGAGAATGCCACGTAGACCCCTGACCGTTAGTTAGAATTTTTTTATTTTCTGTTTTCTGTTTTAAAACAGATTTAGTCCTGTTTTTGTTTTTAGCATATCTTTTATGTTTTTAGGTGTTTGAATTTGATTCTTTTTGCATTGTATCAAAAATTTCTTCTAGTTTATATAGATACCAAGTTTGACTATATTTGAATATTTAAATTTGAACTTAAACATATTTGATTTAAATCTTGTTTTCTGAATAACTTGAGTTTAATAATATATTTTTGATTGATTCTTTTTTCTACTTGTCACTAGTGATCTTAGTTATCTGTAGGTAAAGTTTGAGAAATTTTAGAATAAATTTGATTTGGGTTTTAACTAAAAATAGAATCTGTTTAGTTTCCTATTAGTTTAATTAGTTTGATTTCCTTTGTTTTATTTTTTGAAATCTGAATTTGATTTAACTTATGTTTTAGATTTCATTAGTTGTTGTTGTTATAAACTTTAGGATTATACTTGGTGTTAACAAAAATAATTTGTTTAGTTTATTAAATTATTATTGTAGGAACCTATACCTTTTTTTCAAATTAGGTGTAGTTTATTAAAAGCAAACTAGTTAGTAATATTTCATTTAACAAAGTTTTAAGCAATTAGATTTTGTTTTCAAATAAAGTTTTAGTAATTATTTCCTGTTAACAAATGTTTTGTTAATAAAAATAGTTTAGTTTTACTCTATCATTATAGGAAACTATATTCTTCATCATTAGGTAATGTTTGATAAAACAACTTAGTTTTAGTAGAAATCCTTTTCACAAAAGTTTTGTATGATTTAATCCTAGTTTATAATAAAGTTTTTATTATTTATTTTCTGTTAACTATTAGTTTGGTTACAAAAAAATAGTTTTGTTTTAGTAGTAATTTAGCCACTAAAACTTAGAGTCCATTGCTTTGCTTTGTTTTGATTTGTTATGTTGCTAGTTTGTTTCTTATTTGAAAAATTATTTAAAATAATTGTTTTATAAGTTTTACTTTCTGTTAACTTAGTTGTTTTATACTTTGTTTTCTCTTATTTTAATATTTTATTGTTTTACTTAGCAAACACTTTTGTGTTAGGGTGTTGTTTTCATAGTTTTACTTGTTCCTCAAAAGTAATTCTTTTTGCTAGTAAAATAAGTACTAAAATATTTTTGTTATATTTTACGTTGTTTTTATTTTGTTACTATTTGAAAATAGTTGTTGTAGGGGAGAACTACCTTAGTTGTGTGCATGAAAACTTTGTTGATTTTAACTTTGACTTAAGTATTTCCCTCACGACATTTGTGTTGATGTAGTTTTGTTACTTGGAGTTTTGTCTTAAGTATTTCCTTCATCCACCTTGTTACTTTTGATTCTTGTTAATTCTTGATTGTTAGAATTGATTGCTAGTATGATTGCTTATATGTATGCAATGTTTGATTGTATAGATTTTCATCGGAGAGTGACGATTAGTCTATCAAGTTATTTCTGAGAGCGGTATTATTCTTCATCAACAGTACAGGCAAGTTCACTTTGACCATTTTGTTCATACCTATGTTTTATTGCATGTAGTGACCTCATTCAACAAATCCCTCCAGTAGTGTTATTGAAATTCTTGTAGTTGAGTAGAATGCATGAGGTAGGAACCCACCACTTGTCACTATAGCCCCGGGAACGCTAGTTATTTCAATGCTATGCTAAAGTAGACGGGGTCTGGTATGAGTGTTCGTGAGTGGTGTGAGAAGGAGGACTCTACGTCAAGACGACAACTTCATGAAGGCATCTTCAAGTCCTGCATCTTCAATACCTCAAGACTTCGAGATTCGTGAAACAAGTTTTTCAATACACAGTACTGGGTGAAGGATGGAATTGATGGACATCCCTGGAGTAACCAGTGGATGGTCGGGATGCATGGGGAAGTGCCATGACATCTTGCGGAAAGGTTCACCCAGACCCAAAGAGAAGGATGAATACTTCATGCCCAGAAGCTTACCTGTGTAGCCACAAGTCATTATGGGCTCTGGCTTGGTTGATCTTTGTTGTGACTCTGTCTAGGCAGTGCTACAAGATGTAGTCGACGTTAGGATTGGATGGGCACTGTCGGATAGTTAGGGAAGCACTCTGAAAGACCATGTTTCATTCATCCTGTTCTCGAACACCATGCAGTGCGAGGACTTACCAGGAGGGAACGAATCTTGTGGGTAAAGTACACAACACTCTGCAGAGTTAAACCTAATCGATTAGCCATGTCCCTAGTTACGGACAATTTGAGCCTCTGGACTTGGATCTATCTCTGAACTCTCAACACTGGACTGATAACTAATTGTGGGCAACTTATGATACTTATGGGCATTGAGACATTGGTTGGCGGAACCATGTCATGATAGGTAACTCCATAGTGAAGTTCCTGATATTCCTTTGTTGTAGGAAAATAAAATCAGCTTTTACGCAAAAACTCAGACACAGAGCCACAAAGCCTTTGCATATAGAATAGCCTTTATTCTTCTGTTCTACTATGGTGATCTTCCCAGTACATTCCATGTACTGACCTACATGGCTGCAACGTCTCATCTTGCAGATACTCTTCTACGATGAGTAAGAGTACGATTCAGGGTTACGGTCCGCACTCAACCTACCGTTGGTGTTATTGGGACTCCACTCCCGTTGACCGTTTCCGTTGCTATTTTAAGGTATATATCAGTTCTACGTTAATTACATGTGATTGCACTTTGATATATACATTGATGTACTGTGTGTGCCAGCATACTGATCCAGGGATGGCACAGAACACACAGAGGCTTGACTCGTTTTGAGTCGGGTCGCTACATATATTGTTTCCAATCAGCAATATGTCATCCACATATAATACTAGAAATGCTATAGAGCTCCCACTCACTTTCTTGTAAATACATGCTTCTCCGTAAACTTGTATAAACTCAAACGCTTTGATCACCTCATCAAAGCGCTTATTCCAACTCTGAGATGCTTGCACTAGTCCATAAATGGATCGCTGGAGTTTGCAAACTTTGTCAGCATTCTCTGGATCGACAAAACCTTCGGGTTGCATCATATACAACTCTTCCTCAAGGAAACCGTTGAGGAACGCCGTTTTGACATCGATCTACCAAATTTCATAGTAGAAATAAGCAACTATAGCTAACATGATTCTGACAGACCTAAGCATCGCTACGGGTGAGAAAGTCTCATCGTAGTCAACTCCTTGAACTTGTGAAAAACCCTTTGCCACAAGTCGAGCTTTATAGACGGTGACATTACCATCCGCGTCTGTCTTCTTCTTGAAGATCCGTTTGTTCTGAATGGCCTTTCGCCCTTCAGGTAATACTTCCAAAGTCCATACTTTGTTTTCATACATGGATCCCATCTCAGATTTCATGGCCTCTAACCATTTCTCGGAATCTGAGCCCATCACTGCTCCTCCATAGCTCGTAGGTTCATTGTTGTCCAACAACATGACCTCCAAGACAGGGTTGCGGTACCACTCAGGGGTAGTACGCGGCCTTGTCGACCTACGAGGTTCAATAGCAGCTTGATCCGAAGCTTCATGATCATCATCATCAACTTCGTCTTCTACCGTCGTAGGTTCCACAGAAACATCTTTCTGCGCTGCGCTACTTTCTGGTTGAAGTAAAGGTTCAATAACCTCATCAAGCTCTATTTTCCTACCACTCAATTCTTTCGAGAGAAACTCTTTCTCAAGAAATGTTCCATTCTTAGTGACAAACACTTTGCCTTCGGATCTGAGATAGAAGGTATACCCGACTGTCTCTTTCGGGTATCCTATGAAGAAGCATTTCTCCGCTTTGGGTTCTAGCTTTTTAGGCTGAAGCTTTTTGACATAAGCATCACATCCCCAAACTTTAAGAAATGACAACTTTGGCTTCTTGCCAAACCATAGTTCATATGGCGTCATCTCAACGGATTTTGATGGTGCCCTATTTAAAGTGAATGCAGCTGTCTCTAATACATAACCCCAAAACGATAGTGGCAACTCAGCAAGAGACATCATAGAACGCACCATATCCAATAAGGTTCAATTACGACGTTCAGACACACCATTACACTGTGGTGTTTTGGGCGGTGTCAACTATGAAACAATTCCACATTGTCTTAAGTGACTGCCAAACTCATAACTCAGATATTCTCCTCCTCGATCAGATCGTAGGAACTTAATCTTCTTGTTACGATGATTCTCAACTTCACTCTGAAATTGTTGAACTTTTCAAACGTTTCAGACTTGTGTTTGATTAAGTAAATATACCCATATCTACTTTAAGTCATCAGTGAAGGTGAGAAAATAACGATATCCACCACGCGCTGTAACATTCATTGGACCACACACATCAGTACGTATGATTTCCAATAAGTCACTTGCCAGTTCCATTGTTCCAGAGAACGGCGTTTTAGTCATGTTGCCCATGAGGCATGGTTCACATGTGTCAAGTGATTCAAAATCAAGTGACTCCAAAAGTCCATCAGCATGGAGCTTCCTCATGCGTTTTACACCAATATGACCTAAACGGCAGTGCCACAAGAAAGTGGTACTATCATTATCAACTCTACATCTTTTGGCGTCAATGTTATGAACATGTGCATCATCACTATCAAGATTCAATATGAATAAACCCCTCACATTGGGTGCATGACCATAAAAGATATTACTCATATAAATAGAACAACCTTTATTCTCTGATTTAAATGGGTAACCGTCTCGCAATAAACAAGATCCAGATATAATGTTCATGCTTAACGCAGGCACTAAATAACAATTATTTAGGTTCATCACTAATCCGGATGATAATCGAAGAGAGAGCGTGCCGATGGCAATAACATCAACCTTGGAACCATTTCCCACGCGCATCGTCACTTCGTCCTTTGACAGCCTTCGTTTATTCTGTAGTTCTTGCTTTGAGTTGCAAATGTGAGCAACCAAACCGGTATCAAATACCCAGGCACTACTACGAGAGCTAGTAAGGAACACATCAAATGTGATCCCGTTATCAAATGACATCACATGTCAATGGCTAGGAAACCTTGACCATCCTTGATCAACGAGCTAGTTGACTAGAGGCATACTAGGGACAAAGTGTTGTTTATTTACCGACACATGGAATGTGTTTCCAATCAATACAATTATAGCATGGATAATAAAGGATTATCATGAACAAGGAAATATAATAATAAACACTTTATTTATTGCCTCTTGGGCATATTTCCAATAGTCTAGATGATCAGTTCATGACAGATCTTGGAGTAGTGCCCAGTGCACTGAATCCAATGAAACTGTTCTGTGACAGCACTGGTGCCATTGCTCTGGCCAAGGAACCAAGGTTTCAGAAGAGGACCAGACACATAAAGCGACGCTTGAACTCCATCTGCGATTACATTGAGGAAAAGGACATAAATATTTGCAAAGTGCACACAGATCTGAATGTTGCAGACCCATTGACTAAACCTCTTCCAAGGGCTAAACATGATCAACACTAGAACTGCATGGGTGTTCGATTCATTACAATGTAAATCCCATAGTGATGCGAACTAGATTATTGACTCTAGTGCAAGTGGGAGACTGTTGGAAATATGCCCTAGAGGCAATAAATACAGTGTTTATTATTATATTTCCTTGTTCATGATAATCGTTTATTATCCATGCTATAATTGTATTGATTGGAAACACATTACATGTGTGGGTACATAGACAACACTTTGTCCCTAGTATGCCTCTAGTGAACTAGCTCATTGGTCAAAGATGGTCAAGGTTTCCTAGCCATTTACATGTGATGTCATTTGATAAACGAGATCACATCATTAGGAGAATGGTATGATGGACAAGACCCAAACTACAAACGTAGCATATGATCATGTCAGTTTATTGCTACTGTTTTCTGCTTGTCAAGTGTATGTTTCTATGACCATGAGATCAGGAAACTCACGGACACCGGAAGAGTACCTTGCGTGTATCAAATGTCGCAACGTAACTGGGTGACTATAAAGGTGCTCTACAGGTATCTCCGAGGGTGTCTGATGGGTTGGCATGGATCAAGACTGGGATTTGTTACTCCGTGTGACAGAGAGGTATCTTAGGGGCCACTCGGTAATACAACATCACAATAAGACTTGCAAGCAATGTGACTAAGTGTTAGTCACGGGATCTTGTATTACGGAACGAGTAAAGAGACTTGCCAGTAACGAGGTTGAACTAGGTATGGAGATACCGACGATCGAATCTCGGGCAAGTAACATACCGAAGAACAAAGGGAACATCTTGAGGGATTAACTGAATCCTTGACATAGAGGTTCGACCGATAAAGATCTTTGTAGAATGTGTAGGAACCAATATGGACATCTAGGTCCCGCTATTGGTTATTGACCGTAGAGGTGTCTCGGTCATGTCTACATAGTTCTC
This sequence comes from Hordeum marinum, assembly GCA_022496015.1. NCBI lineage: Eukaryota > Viridiplantae > Streptophyta > Magnoliopsida > Poales > Poaceae > Hordeum > Hordeum marinum. The sequence goes on from CM039678.1 coordinate 477,302,577, forward strand.
GAACCCGCAGGGTCTGCACACTTCAGGTTTGGTGACGTTTCGGTAGTATAGAGTTATGTATGGTGGTGAAAGAAGGTTGTTTGGATTCCTAGATGAGATCCTAGACGTCTCGAGGAGCTCCGAAATGGTCCGGAGGTAAAGATTGATATATAGGAATTCCTATTTTCGTCGCCAGAAAAGTTTCGGGCTCATCGGTAGTGTACCGGGAGTGCCGGTAGTGTACCGAGAGACCATCGGGAGGGGTATTTCGACGCAAGAGGATACATGGGCTGTGGGAGGATGAATACCAGCCCTCAGTGGGCTGGAGGAAATCCCACAAAGTGCCCATTAGGCTGGGAAGAAAAAGCCCAAAAGGAAAAAGGTGGAAAAAGGCAAAAGGGCGAAATTAGGAAGGAGTCCTAATCCTACTAGGAGTGGAGGAGGAGGACTCCTCACCCTGGTTCGGCCGACCCAAGGGCTGGCTCCTTTGGAGCCAAGCCTCATCCTCCTCTCCTCCTATATATACTAGAGGTTTTTAGGGTTTTGACACAGGATTTTCAGCCACGTGCTACCGGTTCCTCTAGTGTATAGTTTCTCCTCTAGATCGGATTTCTGCAGTGCTTAGGCGAAGCCCTGCCGGAATAGTTCCACCACCATCGCCAGAGCGCCGTCACGCTGCCGAAGAACTCTTCTACCTCTCCGATCCCTCTTTTTGGATCAAGAAGGTAGAGATCGTCATCAAGCTATAAGTGTCCTGAACGCGGAGGTGCAGTCCGTTCGATGCTTGATCGGGACGGATCATGATTGGATCACGGGACGCTCGGCGATTTGGATCGCGAAGACGTTCGACTACACCAACCGCGTTTCTTAACGCTTCGCGCTTAGCGATCTACAAGGGTACGTAGATCCACTCTCCCTCTCTTAGATGCTCATCACCATGGATAGATCTTGTGTGTGCGTAGGAATTTTTTTGTTTCCCATGCAGCGTTCCCCAAGAGTGGCATTATGAGCTAGGTCTATGTGTAGATGAGATCTCGAGTAGAACACGAAGAGTTTGTGGGCGTTGATGCTTAGATTGCTTCCTCCCTTGGTCGTGTTTTGGTTCAGCGGTATTATGGGATGAAGCAGCCCAGACCAACCTTACTCGTACGCTTACGAGAGACCGGTTCCATCGACTGACGTGTAAATTCGTTGCACAAAGATGGCTGGCGGGTGTCTGTTTCTCCTACTTTAGTTGGATCGGATTCGACAAAGGCGGTCCTTGAGAAGGTTGAAAAGCAACTTATGCATCACCGTTGTGGTTTTTTGCATAGGTGATAATTGTTCTTGCTAGATACCCGTAGCAGCCACGTAAAACATGCTACAACAATTAGAGGATGTCTAACTTGTTCTTGATAGATACCCGTTGAGCACTCCTATCGCCCCGACGGCAAATCCTGACGCCACTACGGCCGAGCTTGAGGCAGCTCGCCGTCTCCTGTTCGAGGATGCTAGCGCCCTTGTCGACATGTGGTGCCACATGGAGGCCGCTCAGCGGGAATACGCTTCCGCTTACGGTCTGACCCCGGCTGGCACTGAGCCCAACCGGCTTGGGGCTGTGCGCGACCGCGGTTGCGTGGTCGCCGAAATCTTGGGCGACAACATGCCCGTCTACGACACCCCCGTAGCCAACCTGTGGGCCACCAAGGTAGCCTACGAGGACTTGGCTACCTTGGAGGGCGATGAACATGCCGCTCGTGAGCATCACATCAAGGACCTCATCGATGCCACCGACACGCAGCAACACCTGCTCGCGGTAGGCGACGTGGCCTTCGAAGGCCCCTGGCTCGAGGGCGAGGGCACGGGGACTGCTGGCTGTCAGTCGACTCAGCACTCCTGGTGCTCTCGCGTCTCCGGCCGCCGGGTCAAGGCAAGCAACCCCCGGCCCTCTCAGTCATCGGGGAACGAGCAGCCGGCTGTAAACAACCGACACATCAATGACCCGCCTCGCAGTGGCCGCCAGCACGAGGCGCCGGTTGCTGGTAGCCGGCGCACCTGTGGGCACACTCCACCCCCACGATGCGAGGTGGAATGGTCGGTTCTGCCAGTCATCCGCCCCGAGCTCTCAGCTCGGCTCGGACCACGCGTCCCCCGCAGCGAGAACGATGCCCGCATCCACATCGACTAGCTCGCATAGTCGACCCTCTTCGAAGAGGAGGGCTCGATTGGCCCGGCGTGTTTCGGTCCTCAGATCCTCAATGAGCCATTCCCAACCGGCTTCACGCTCCCCCAAGACACCCTGAAGTACAACGGGCCGCCAAACCCGAAGACTGGCTGCTCAACTACACCATCGTAGTCGGCATCGCCAAGGGGAACAAATGCGTAGCCGTCCGCTACGCTCCCCTCATGTTGATTGACTCAGCCCGCACTTGGCTTAATAGCCTGGCGGCTGGCAGTATCAACACTTGGAAAAACTTCGAGGAAGCCTTCTACTTTACAGGCACCTACAAGCGGTCTGGCCACCCCCGTGAACTAGCCATGTGCGTTCAGGGGCCGGACGAGTCCCTCTATGACTAGTTCACCCGATGGACCGAGCTCCGCAACTCTTGTGAGGGGGTGCATGAGGTGCAAGCCATACAGTACTTCATCGAAGGCTCTCGTGATGGCACCCCCTCAAGCACAAGTTCCTGTGCTCGGAGCCGGCTATGCTTGCCGAGCTCATGACTAAGGCAAACAAGTAGGCCATGGCTGTTTTCGCCATTCGGGTCAAGACGACCCCGCCCGCTAAGGCAACGTCAACACCGGCGGCGTCCCGACCGGCTGCCGACAACTGACAGCTAAAGAACAACACGCGCAAGAATGACCAGCCGGACTCCCGCTACAGGAGCCGACAGGTTGCCACCATCGAAGAATAAGAGCCAGCTGCCCAGTCTTCCAGCCAGCGCCAGCGCACTTGCAAGGCTGCCTGGCAGCCCAAGCTCACCTTTGAGCAGATGCTCGACCTCCCCTGCAAGAACCACTCTCGGGCCAAGCCCTCCATGCACACGCTTCGGTAGTGCAGCTTCTCACAGCGATTGGCCCGGGGGGACGGCCTTTTGGCTCCTCCCGTGCCGCCTTCCCGCGCACCGGCCTCGGCCCCACCCGCCGCCCCGGCGCCGGCTCCGACTCCGGCCCAAAATGATGGTCGTCTGCATGACTAGGTCCCCAACTAGGACGGTTGCTACGTCATCTTCACCGGTGAAGAGACGAGAAAACATGCTCAACGCCGGCTCCACCATGATGTGAACGCCACCATGTCAGTGACTCCCTAGTTCATGCACTGGTCGGAGAAGCCGGTCACATAGAGCCGGGAAGATCACCCTGCCGTGATGCCGAGTCCCGACAGCTATGCCCTAGTCCTCGACCCAACCATCGCCATCGAGAAGTGCACCTGCCGCTTCTCACGGGTGCTGATAGATGGTGGCAGCAACATCAACATCCTTTACCTCGACACGATGTGCAAGCTAGGGCTGAAAACAGAAGTCCTGCAGGTGAGCCGGACGGTTTTCCATGGCATCGTACCTGGAAAGTCCTGCTCCCATGTCGGCAAGATCCTGCTTGACGTCCTCTTTGGCGGCCCCGGCCACTTCTGCCGTGAGACGGTGCTGTTCGAGGTAGTGGACCTTGCAAGTCCCTACCACGCACTATTGGGCTGGCCGACTCTCGTCACGTTCATGGCGGTCCCGCATTACGCCTACGTCAAGCTCAAGATGCCGGGCCCCAAGGGAATCATCACCATCACCGGTGACTACAAGATGTCGCTCGAGTGCGCTCGAGATGGCAGCCAGCTGTCCTAGGCCCTGGAGATAGCCGAGGAAAAGTGGCAACTTGATCGGCTCGTGACCCTTGTTGCCAGCCAACCGGCCATGCCGGCTCCCCCCTTGCAGTCCATCGGCGAGGCCTCCTTCCAGCCGTCCAAGGATACCAAGAAAATCCTGCTCGACCCGGCCAACCCCGCTCAGTGCGTCACCATTGGCTCCTGCCTCGACAGCAAATAGTAAAAAGAGCTCGTCGACTTCCTTCGTGAGAATCGGGACATCTTTGCATGGTCCCCCAAGGACATGCCGGGTGTTCCGAGGAAGTTTGCCGAGCACAAACTTCATGTCCGGCCGAACGTCAAGCCGGTCAAGCAACCCCTACACCGTTTCTCTAAGGAGAAGCGACATACTATAGGAGAAGAGATTGCTCGGCTGCTCGCAGACGGCTTCATCATGGAAGTTTTCCACCCGGACTGGCTGGCCAATCCAGTCCCGGTGCTGAAGAAGAACAAGACCTGGCGCATGTGCATTGACTACACCAGCCTAAACAAGGCGTCCCCCAAGGACCCATTCACCCTGCCGCGGATTGATCAAGTCATTGTCTCCATGGCCAGCCGGTCCAAGTCCATGCCGCGGTACCACGAGGTGACAAACCGGAGCGCCATCTACGTGCCGGCTCGAGCCGCTGACGCCTTCCAGACCTCGAGCCGGGCCACGCCGTGCTCCAGCCACAAGGCCATGCGGTTCTCCGGAGCCCCTCCGCGGCCCGGCCACAAGGCGGCCATGACCTCCTTTCTGGCCGTCTTTAGCCGCTGCACGCTCCCCTCGAGGTGGATCAGCCAGTTTTCTATGGAGAGCCCAAGCTCCGCCATACTCCATGTAGCATCCTCCTCGATGGAGCGCCCGCGCGCCCAGAGATACTCCTGGTGCTCCTCAACAGCATGCTCAGCGTGGTGTTGGGTCTCCGGGAAGCGCCCTAAAGAAGAAAGGGAAGAAGGATAAGAAGGCAAATCAAGAACAAGAACTGGCAAAATGAAGGCATCCGGCTGAAAAAAGAAAATTGGACACTCACGCTCGATGGAGTCATCCGTCTCGATGGCAAACTGGAGCGACGAGTCCCGCTCCGACAATAGAGCCGCCTCCCTGCACTCCTCGAGCGTCCTCGAGGCGTGTCACCTCATTCTGGAGGGCGGCGGTGCATTGGGTGGCTTCGATCGCTTCCTTGACGGCCTTCTCCTTGGCCGTCACCTCTTGCGCCACGTTGGCCTTCAGGCGGTCTTGGGCCGCCTGCCCATCCGCCAGCTGGGCGCTGAGCCGGTCCCTCTCTTGAATCACCACCTGGACGCTCTCCGCCAGCTGGTCCCGCTCGAAGACAACCCCAGTCTTCTCGGCCCGAAGGGTGGTCAGCTCCTCTGCAAAGCAAAGCGGGCATCAGCCGGACATTCCACGCCCGCTCCGGCTTCCAGGCAGCTGGCCCGGCTCCCGGGGGCTACGCGCCCCCCACAAGACTTCACATACCTTGCACCCGCGCTAGCTCCTACTCTAGTCGGTAGAAGCCGTGATTGCACAGTCGTGGATGGAGACCGCCTCCTCAAACAGCTTCTTCCGCCGAGAGTTCCCCTCCTTGCACACAAGGCCAAAATCAAAAGACGCACAAGGAGATCCGGCCCGGCTGACCGTCAGCAGGTCAGCCGGCCCGCATCTCAGGGGCTACACCCATTGGGTGCTCTTGCGCGCCCCCACTAAAAATTTCACCAAAGGTAACAACGCTTACCTACGCATGCCGCATGGTGGTGTCGGCCGCCTTCGCAAACCGGGCCAGCTCCTGGCGGCACCGATATAGGACGCTCCCTAACTCCACGAACGTGGGGACCGGGCCGCCTGCCGAGGGAGCCAGAAGGGTTAGGAAACGCGTTGGCGCTTCCCAGTCCTGGATCACGTCTTGCATGGACCTCCAGGCCCGGCTGCCATCGCCGCCTGTCCGACGTTCGCCATGGTGCCAGCCGTCGGGGGAGGGTTGATGACGGCAAGGGCACGGGAATCAGTCCCCGACCGCCCCTTACTTGGTGCTACCGTTGCCTCCTCATCCTGCCGGCCCGATGTGATGACCGCGACGGATGGCGCCTCTGTCTAGATGGCCGCCGCCTCCGGGGCCATCGGAGCCTCCGGCACGTCGACCCGGGCCGGCTCGGCCGCAGGTGGCGTCATGTCCGGCCCCACCAACCGGGTCTCCTCGAGGGCCGGCTTTGCAGCCGCCGCCCCTATTCGGGCTGCCTCCCCACGCGGATCGCTCGACGGGGGCCTCGACAGACAGGTCGATTCCGCCGCCGAGTCGGACGCCCGCGCGGGGTCCACGGACCTCCTCCGCCTCCTGCCGCTCGAAGTCCAGGAATGCGAGGCCTCGCCTCATGCTCCGGACTTCGAGGATTGCAGCTCCGCGAGCCTCCTCTTCTCCTCCCGCTGCATGGCCGCATGCTCGCAGGCCAGTCGGCTGGCGGCATCCATCGGGTCCACTGCTGACTCCCCTTCATGGAGCTCGATGGGGTCCCTGTGACACATAAGGGTCAAACACCCATCGACCCACAACTCGGAAAGAAACATATGCAAGAAAAAGGAAGGCACTTACCGAGTGACGACGAGAAGAACCCGCTTGGCGCGCGCCGGCGGCTTCCGCGCGGCCACTTTCACCCGCTTGTGGGCATGCGGTGGGGCCGCCGGCTCCTCCTGAGCCGACCTCTTTGCCTGGCTGGCAGCTCCCGCCGTCGGGGCTTGAGCCGACCGCTCCTCGCTCCGCCCGCGCCGGCCCTGCTGAACTGAGGGGGAGGCGCGTTCACGATCCTCAGATCATCATCATCGTCATCTGTCCAGTCCCTGATCGTGGGACCGATAGGATACTCATCGGCTCCGCTGGGCTGCCCGGCCGTGCTGGACCTGTCAACTCCCAGGTCGGCTGGCTCCTCGACCCCTCTCGAGGAGTCAACCCCCTCTTCAGGCGGGCCTCCCTGCTCGTAGTCTTCAGAGTTGGAGTGATCGCGCTCTTCCTCGAAGATTTGGGTGTGTGGGCCATTCAACATGTTCTGTCGCACGACCGACTGCGGTCAGTATAGAGAAGTAAGGTCTAATGCCAGATGCCGGCTGGGAAGATTCAAACAAAAAAGGCCGCCTCGACAAACTATACCAGGGGAGGTCGGTTGAAGCAGTCGTACGGCTCCTTGCCGAAGGTCCATGACATCGGCGCCAGCTTGAACGTCGTGATGACGTTCACCGGCTTCGCCACCTGAGCCGGCGTCAGGTCGACGGTCGTCAGCCGACAGGGGTCCCGGCGGCCAGACATATCGTAGATTCGGTGCGGCCTCATATGGAGAGGCAACACCCAACACGATATGAAGGCCGCCACCAGATCAGAGGCGACCAGCCCCTCCCTGGTCCTCAGCTGCACGAGCCGGCCGAGCTCCGCAAGAGCCACTCCACTCGGGGCGGCTCCTGACTAGTTGACTCCGGAGGAGTGCGCGTTGACGAAGGGCGGCAGCCGGATGAAGTCTTGCCGCGGGTCGACATTCTTCATGTAGAAGAACGTCCGATGCCACCCCTTGATGGAGTCGATAAGGGAGAAGTGCGGGAAGTGCGTGCCATGGCAGCACACTGCCGCACCCCCGTAGGCGTTGCTCTTCAACGCCTTGAGGTAGAAGAGGGAGTTGTAGAAGTCGAGGAAGGGAAGAATCCCCAAGTACCCCTCGCACTGCATCACGAAGCCGGCGAGCTAGAGGATGGCGTTGGGGTCGAGATGGTGCGGCTGGAGGTCGAATGTGTCCATCATCAGGCGGAAAAAATGGCTCACCGGGAGCTCAAAGCTGCGGGAGAAGTGCCAGGCATAGATGACGAACTCCCCTGGCTGCAACGTGGGCACCACCTCATCACTGGTGCACGGGTAATCAAGCGCTCCGCCAGCGACAGCATGCGCGCGCGGCGGAGATCCGTGATGGTGCCCTCGGTAACCACGGATCTGGCCCAGCTTCCTCTGCACCCCTCAGCCATTGCGGCGACGGGACGACATGTGAGCACGGTTGCGCGCGAGAGGAGCAGCAGCGCGCGAGGGAACGAAGAATACAAAGAGAAGAGGAAACAAGGGGGCAAGTGGGGCGCGGGTGCCTCCGCCCTCTTCCCTTCCTCCCCTTTTAAATGGGGAGGCCATGATCGGGGGACGTGGGGATTAATTGCGCCCGCTCTCCCAGAATCCCCGCGCACGCGTGGGCGGCCTGGGCCGTAACCGCCGCTTCGGGGTGCAGAAGATCCTTGCCTCCACCCCGAGGCCTACTGGGCTGCACCCGAGGCCTAGCAGACTAGGCCCAGGGCAACATCCCATCTGCCCGCGTGCGCAGGCCCACGACATCATTACCCACCGCATGGCGCGCGGCGGGCCGGTCCGGGTCCCGAGGTGTCGGATTCGACTGCCGACCCGGCTGACCTTTCGACTTCATGCCAGAGGCGAGCACGGCTAGGGGGAAGCCGCCGGCTCCCCTTCGTCTACTAGACGTGGGCCCCCACCGGCTTTGGGTACTACTGACGGGGTTATTACCCCTAGGTAGGCCAAAGCAACGGGGTTCTCCTCCCCACTTCGAAGAAAAAGTACGCGACCGGCTGGCCCCGGCCGGCTGGAGCATAGCTGACAGGAGTGGTCGCCGGTTGGCTCGGGGACGGCTGGTCAGGGAGCCGGCTCGGTTCCCAGTCGACTGGGCGTGATCGACTGCCTTCGAGACGCCTCCTTCATTGACCCCGGGGCCGACAACCAACGTCCCGTCCCTCTGCACACGGGTGCGACGATACGACGTGATCACCACGACAGACGCCATTGTAGCCACAGTGGCTGCTGACGCATGGGTGCGCATGGCTACAGTTCGGCAGTCCGGGCCGCTGACCTTGGCGACCGTGACAGGGCGAGAAAACAGTGTCGACACGCCCCCGCCCACTCGATTGCCTACCCCGGCATGGCTACAGTGCAGTAGGCCATACCGAAGACTTCGACCGGCTGGCACTAGACACAGTCACCCGGGCGGCTCGTGCCGTAGCAGGTGGGCGGGGGCCAATCATGGAGCTGGCTGGCGGGCCCCAACAGGCGATGGGACCGTGCAGCCGGTGGACCCTACGGGCGATGAGACGACTTGAGAGGCGGGGCCCCCTGGTCAGCTGGAGAGGCTGCCAGCCGAGCCCCTCATTTCTGTACCTTAGGAGTATTGTAAGGCCCGGGGGGGTTGGCCTATAAAACCCACCGAGCCCCCCATGCAATGGGGAGGACAAGTCTCATGCACACACCTATGGGTGACTCCCCTCACAGTCTCACACTTCACAGCGGAGGACGGCAAGCCGGCTGCTCCCTCTTCCTCCTCTAGACACAGCTCCAGGAGCAACCTTGTAAACATACCCATCCATCAAATTAGACCAAGCAGGACTAGGGGTGTTACCTCCCACGGAGGTCCCCAAACCTGGGTACATCGTGTGTCACCATCGCTTGTACCTAATCCCGCTCCTAGAGCCCGTCGGTGTCCTCCGGCCCCAACCACCTACGATAAGCCTACCCATGGCATCTGTTGTGAGAAAACGACAACACTAAGTGGGCTATTGAGCTCCTTTACTTTGATATCAAGTTGGAAGAAAAAAAGGCGATCAAGTCTCAAGCACTTGCTGATTTCCTGGCCGAGTGGTTAGAACATCAACAACCAATCCAAATCCACTCGGCACACTGGACCATGTTCTTTGATGGATCGAAAATGCTGAATGGGTCTGGTGCTGGCGTAGTTTTGGTATCCCCAAAAGGTGACAAACTCAGTTATGTCTTACAGATTCACTTTGATTCCTCCAATAACTAAGCTGAGTATGGAGCACTCTTGTATGGGTTGCGTATGGCCATCTCACTCGGTGTCAAGCACTTGATGGTTTACGACGACTCTGACTTGGTGGTCAATTAGGTGATGAAAGAGTGGGATGTCAGGAACCCCGCCATGACTGGGTACTGCAATGCAGTAAGAAAGCTTGAGAAGAAGTTTGAAGGTTTGGAACTCCACCATGTTCCCTGAGTTAAGAATCAGGCAACTGATGATCTAGCAAAGATTGGATCCACTCAGAAGCCTGTCCCTAGCAATGTGTTTCTAGAACACCTATATTCTCCTTCGGTGCAGGAAGATCCCTTCACTGAAGAGCCCCCACAAGCTATAAGCACCTGAAATCCAACTGAAGTTGTTGTCCCGATGGTGATAGATCTTGTCATGGAGATTCTGTTCATCACGCCCGATTGGATTGTGCCTTATATTGCATATATCCTGAGGCAAGAACTCCCGGAGGACGATGCTGAAGCTCGACAGATTGTTCGTAGATCCAAAGCTTCCACTGTGATGGATGATCAACTTTACAGAGAAAGTGTAACTAGCGTGACATAGCGATGCATCTCTCCCGAATAAGGTCGAATGATCTTGGAGGAGATTCACTCGGGAACCTGCGGTCATCATGCGTCTTCCCAGACGATTGTTGCCAAAGCATACCGAGCTGGTTTCTTCTGGCCGCGGGCTAACGAAATGGCCAAGGACATTGTTGATCACTGCATAAGGTGCCAATTCTACTCAAACTTATCACACAAGCCTGCGTCCACCTTGAAGAATATTCCACTCGTCTGGCCGTTTGCTGTCTGGGGTTTGGATATGGTTGGTACCTTTCGGACATGCCAGAGTGGATTTACTCATTTGCTTGTTGCAGTCGACAAGTTCACTAAGTGGATTGAGGCCAATCCTATAAAGAAGCTAAACTCACGCACTGCGCTCAAATTCATGAGAGAGATAATCTACCGATATGGAGTTCCCCACAGTATCATTACACACAATGGCTGAAACTTCGACTCGGAAGAGTTCAGACACTTCTGCTTCTCCTAAGGCACTCGGGTGGATTACGCATCCATTGCACACCCTGAAACTAATGGTCAAGCTGAGCGAGCCAATGGCCTTATCCTTCAAGGGCTAAAGCCTCGACTCATGCAAGATCTAGAACATGCAGCTGGAGCTTGGGTTTCCGAACTACCGTATGTTCTGTGGGGCTTGAGAACAACTCCCAATCGGCCGACAGGACATACCCCTTTCTTCTTGGTGTATGGAGTTGAAGTCATTTTGCCAAGTGATCTCCTTCAAAATTCCCCTCCTGTAGATCTTTACTCCGAGGCTGAAACGGAATAAGCACGACAGGACGACGTGGATCTCCTGGAAGAGGAGCGCGAGATGGCTCTACTCCGGTCCACTATATATCAGCAAGATCCGCGTCGCTTTCATGCAAAACATGTCAAGAGTCGGTCATTTCATGAAGGGGATCTGGTGCTCCGAGTGGATCAACAACGACCTCACAAGCTCGCTGCAGCATGGGAAGGTCCCTTCGTCGTCACTAAGGTACTGAAGAATGGAGCCTACCATCTCCACAACCTCAAGAACAAGATTGACGAGCCACGGGCCTAGAACACAGATCTACTTTGACGTTTCTATACTTGAAGACTGAGTTGTTTTGATGTAATAAAAGTGTTCCAGACAATATCGTTTATGAAGGTTATGACTTCCGCAGTCTTTTGACGATTCCGATCGCACCATCCTACATTCAAAAAACTTCTCTGAGTGTTGAGCGATCCTCACACTCGGGGGCTTAGCTACGAACCAGCTTTCGCCTAACTTAAAAAACATTCCGAGTGGATAGCAGTCCATTCACTCGGAAACTTACCTACGAACTAGTCTTCATCTAAGTTCAAAAACTTCTCTGAGTGATGAGCAATTCTCACACTCGGGGGCTTAGCTGCGAACTAGCTTTTGCCTAAGTTAAAAAACCTTCCGAGTGGATAGTAGTCCATTCACTCAAAAACTTAGCTACGAACCAGTCTTCATCTAAGTTCAAAAACTTCTTCGAGTGTTGAGCGATCCTCACACTCGGGGGCTTAGCTACGAACCAGCTTTTGCCCAAGTTAAAAAACCTTCCGAGTGGAAAGCAGTCCATTCACTCGAAAACTTACCTATGAACCAGTCTTCGTCCAAGTTCTAGAACTTCTTTGAGGGACGAGCGATCCTCACACTCTGGGGCTTAGCTGCGAACCAGATTTCGCCTAAGTTAAAAACCTTTCTGAGTGGACAGTAGTCTGTTCACTCGGAAACTTAGCTATGAACCAGTCTTCGTCTAAGTTCTAAAACTCCTCCGAGTGACGAGCGGTCCTCACACTCGGGGGCTTAGCTGCGAACCAGCTTTCGCCTAAGTTAAAAACCTTTTCGGGTGGACAATAGTCCGTTCAGTTGGAAACTTAGCTATGAATCATTCTTCGTCTAAGTTTTAAAACTTCTCCGAGTGACGAGCAATCCTCACACTCGGGGGCTTAGCTGCGAACTAGCTTTCACCTAAGTTAAAATCTTCACCCGAGTGATGAATATTATTATCACTCGGGGACTTGGCCAGACCAATCACTCCATTCGGGAACAAAGCAAATTTGGTCAAACAAAGGATTGAAAGCTAAGTGCAGATAAATCCAAAGATTCTACCACAGATAAAAGTTGTTCATGCAAATGAAGTGCTCAAGCCTAAGGCCCGAATGGAGTTTTAATACGGTTACATTTCCACTCGGGATACCGAGGCAAATAAATTCTTAATTGTGACCAAAGTTTTATCAGGCACCTATGGGACTCGCAGGCTCGACGAAGGTGTCCAAGTCAATCCCGTGAGCGATCCAAGTGGCCGCTTCAATGAAAGTCTCTATGAAATCGTCGAATTGAAGTTTCTTCATGTTGATCACCTAGAGAGCCTTCAGCTTGTCCTCCGTTGCCTCCTTGCAATTGACTTTAATGAGTGAAAGTGCCACGTCGGCTCCATAGCGAGCAACAGATTTTTTCCATGCTTCCACTCGACCGGGAATCTAATTGAGACGAGTCATCATTGATTCAAGGTTAGTCGGGAGGGTGTATTCAGGCCCCAGTTCCTTTTCAACCTTTTCCAGAGCAGCCTTCAATCGAGTGATATATTCTTGGACATTCTTGAGACGGACGTCAAGACAAAACATGTTCATGGCGATAGCGTCCCCAACAGGCGACTTAGTGGGAACCAAATTTGGTTCAATCTCCTCAGTTTCCTTCCTAAAGTCGTGGCAAAATTCTATATGAAGGGAGAATGGAAGAGTAATCATGTTTTTGTCTTACGGGAATCAAGGAAAGTCATTCGGTGAAAGAAACTTACTGTCGAGCATGCTGAACATCTTATTTGCAAAGTCCCCCAAGTACTTCTCAAGACCTTTGCTCCTCTTGTTTAGCACTTCGGTCTTCTTGATCCAATCGGCATGCTCCTGCTTGAGTTTCACGTTCTCTTCTTCTAGCTTCTTAGTTGCTGCAAGTTTCCTCTCGGCAGCCTCATTTTTGTCCTTCGCCACCTTTTGAGCTTCAGCAAGTTCCTTGTCCTCGTCCTCCAGCGCCTTCTTCATGGTATCTAAAGAAACAACTTTGTTGAGTCGCGGTTGGAGTCGGCGATTCTCATCACACACGTCTATTCGAGCGAGAGCACTCGGTTCAACGGATGGAAGAAAAAGCGACAGTGTAGTTGGTCAACAAGGATTACCCCCCAAAGTCCTCAGTTCAGTCTACGTACGGTCCAGATTGTTCTTGGATATTTCCAGATCTAGTTGTAGCTGGTTCGTATCCTTCTCCAGGTCTTTATATCGAGTTCCAAGTTCACAAGCTCTCTGAAATCAACAAAGAAGTAGTTTAGTCGACATTAAATTTTCTCCGCTCCCGAGTGGAAAGGATCAAGAACAGTCGACTGGATGGTGGCCCGCCCCCCACTCCACACCCCTGAAAAAGCGTCATATCATGGTTGATGGAATGATGTCCATGAAACCTGCATCATATCATTGTTAATGGACATGATATCCATGAAACCTGCAGGGTAGGTTCAGACCTCTCCGTCCCTAGGATAAGCATTCAGAGGTGGAAATACTAAGGCAAAAGATGCACTTGACAAACCGAGTGACAAGCGTACTCCACATACAAAAAAGGACCATGAGTCCATGTTCTTAAGACTACTTCTCATCGCCCGTGATCAACAGTAGTCTCGGGGACTACACCCTGTGGGTGCACTCAATGTGCCCCCACTGGATATGAAACCTCTCGACCAGGTTCGACCTGCCCGAGAAAAATATTGTTCCTAACAGACCCCCGCCGATGCAAGCACTCGATGGCGGTCTTGGGGACTACACCTAGTGGGTGCACTCAGCATGCCCCCACTGGACTTATCTTCACTCGACCGATCGAGTGACAAAAAGAGGCACAAGCATGCAGGCATTGTCTCTATCAGACCCGCGCCGATGCAAGCACTCGACGGCAGTCTCGGGGACAACACCAAGTGGATGCACTCAACGTGCCCCCGTTGGACCTGCTATCACTCGAACTGTCAAGCGATTGTCAAAACAATTCTAATACCCTTGTTGATGTCAACACCATTCAACAGCGGTCTTAGGGACTACACGCAGTGTGTGCACTTAGCGTGCCCCCACTAGACCTGCTACCACTCGACTAAGACCTGATCTACTCGAGAGGAAAACAAAAAAGTTTGCTTCAAAAGGAAAACACCCAGTGGGTGTGCAATCAAGAACGACTGGAATTCAATCAGAAACGAACTTACAATCGCACTTACTTGGACATTGGAGCGACGGCTGAGCTGGGATCATAAGATAACTTGCTGCCTTCGTACGCTTCCTTTGTGTGCAACATCATCTGCTCGGCTTGGATCATTGCCTCTTTGCCAGCTCCAGCTTGGTCTTCCGGGAAGCGATGCAAAGGAAAGGCATACATCAAGGGAGTTGATGTTGTGGTTGGTGCAGCCGAAGTTCCTGGAGGCTGTCCGAGTGGCATAGAATCCACAATGGTCAAAGCAGCTGGTGGGGAACTCGACAATGGAGTTGCAAGCTCCGATCTAACTCAGGACTAAGCGCCATGTCTTGGGGACGTTTCCACGGACGACTTACGAGGCGTCTGCCCGATGGCCTTCTCCAAGCGCGTACCCTTGATGACTCATCGTCGTCCTCCAGCTAGATGATTTCTGCAATTCCTGGTCGACAACATGGATTATTCGATCGACGAATCATTCCCAAAAAACAGAACAGACTAAAAATTTGTTATACTGCGCTGAGAGGTACTCGCGTCAGTAGTATACACGTCCATGGGCTCTTCTTCATCCCGTCGAGGCGACTTCACCGAGGTAGCAGCTCTGGTGGATAGATCCCACTCGGTCAGCAAAGGTTTGAAGTTCCACAACAACAAAGAAAAAGGAAGCGAACACTCACGTTGAGACAACAGGTACAACAATCTTAATACATGGTAGAGCCTTCCGAGGCTTCGGCGCGTCAGACTTGGGCTGTTTTGCGGCCCGCTCACTCGACTCAACTGTCGAGGTCGGTGACGCTTCGGGTTCCTGCTACTCGACGCCAAGGTATTTCTTAGGGCAGCCACGCGGTCTTGACGTTTCTTAGAATGATGCTCGATGCACGGAGGAGACTCAACTTCCTCTTCGTTCTTCTCCGATTATTCATAATTGTTCTCACTATCCTCAGCATAATCAACGTCTAGGCTGCCGCCCTCGCACTCCCCTCCATCTTTGGGTTGCTTTCCATTCAGCACAGGCGAGTACATGTTCGTCATCTCCTGCAAGAATCATATAGTAAAGTCAGTCGACTGATACTACTAATCACTCGACGAAATATTGAAGCATTCGACAAAGGTATAAGTTACCATATTTTGTGGCGGGTTCTTAGCAGAGAAAGGCTTGATCCGCTTGGCTCCCAGAGGATTGTCGCAAGCTCCGATGATGCTCTGAAGCCAATATGCAACAGTCTCCTCCCAGACCTCCTCTGGGTGCATCCGACTGGTGTCCTCAGGGCCTGAGTAGTGCCACATGGCGTGGTCCCTCACTTGGAGGGACTGGATGCGTCGACTGAGGAATGTCTCTAACAGATCCATGTCAGTCACTCCACCATGAACCAGGGCCACTACAACATTAAGTAAGATCCCCACTTGGACTTTGTCCCCTTCTAGAACTGACAGTGATTTGGGAGTTGTGGGTTGATCTGGTGTGAAGGGGGAAACACCAGTCGACATATTCGGAGACGCAACATCCATAGAGTAGAACAAGGTCGACTGCGAGCCCCTAACTGATTCAGGAAAAGTCATTGAAGGAAAGGAGCTTCTAGATATCTTTTGTATCCCCAAGCCACCACATAGTTGGATGACATGGGTCTTATCGTCCTCTCGATTAGCCTTTTTTACCAACCGAGAGCGGACTGTAAAGATGTGTTCGAGTAAACCGCAATGGGGATGACAACCCAAGAAGCACTCACATAAGGTGATGCAGGCAGCAAGATATGAAATGGCATTCGGTGGAAAGTGGTGAAGTTGGGCTCCGAAAAAGTCCAGAAACCCTCAAATGAAAGGATGGGGAGGCATAGAAAAACCTCGCTCGACATGGGTGAGGAGGAGGACCCGCTCTCCTTCGCGCGGCTCCAGGTCGGTTTCCCCCCTTCGACAGCCTCCATGCACTGTCGGCCAAGAGCCCGTTAGCGATGAGGTTCTCGACATCCCTCGCCATGACCGTCGACTGGAGGAAGTCTCCCTAGATCCACCCCTCCGGTGCCATGAATCGGGCGTTGGACGGCTTCTTGGCCTTGGCGGAACCCTTCTTGGTGCCCTCAAGCTTCTCGGTCTTGCCCTTCGGCATCGCGGCGGCAATCGTCATGGAGGAGCTGGGCGGCACGCGGAGCAGAGGGAGTGGAGGAAAAGAGAGGATTTGGGGGAGAAGTGTTGTGCCAGCCACCGCGGTCTATTTTATATATGCGTCCGAGTGGGTCACTGACCTATGGGCCCACCGGATCTCCGTGTATCTCGACCGCAGACGTCATGCGGTACGTGCTGTAATGGGAGGCGGAAATCGAGGCGTTGTGCTCCCACTTGCCCTAGTTGTGGCGTCATCGTCGCGGGGCACGCGTTTCCTAAATTTTCAAATCCTATGAAATCCAGATCTGATAGAGCGACCCGTCACATCCAAAGATCCTCTTGAGTCACTCGGATTCGAATCTGCACTCGAGTTCACTCGAACACTTATCAAGGCTGAATCGATCAGGGTGAATGATGAAGATTCGAGTCGACACAGATCTCCTTGAAGCCCCAAAGTGCATTCGGAATTTCGGTGCCTTACCAGAATTAGCATCGACCTCTTTTTCACTCGAACACCGATCCATTTGGGGGCTAATGACGAGGATATGTACCTAGAGTAGGGTCCTAGGCCTAACCTACATACCCTACCTAAGGACACTATATTGGAGGACTTAATGATGGCAAGAGAGTTTCCGGCTGAAGTCATCATGACGCGATAGTCACTCGACAGTTAAGTCACCCGGAGGTTTCTTCCTCCACTCGACAGTCTCCTGTCACTTGGACGATACTTAGAACCTTAATGAAGTGAAGAGATGATTGACAGTTAAGTCATTTCTCCTCCACTCGACAGTTAAGTCACCCGGAGGAAGTGAAGAGATGATTGACGAATTCATCATGAAGACGATACTTAGAACCTTGGATGGAAAGTACGACATTGTGTTCACATTGATCCAAATGATGCCAAACAACAAAGATCTGAATCCCACAGAAATTATCAGAAGGATTGTTGCTCATGAAATATCACTCAAGGACAAAGAAAACCTTCACAACAAGTCAAGCGGTGCATACAAAGCTACAAGTGATACTCCCGCAACTTCAAGTGACAATCTTGTTACCAATGAAGAGATAAGCCTCATGGTCAATATTCAACAAGTTCTACAAGAATAGAGGCAAGAAAAGAAGCTCCAACTCTAGATACAAAGAAAAATGTTCTCTAGCCGTGACCGAAATTGTTAGAATTGTGGAAGACCCGTACACTTCTCAAATGAGTGCACGACTCCTTCTAAAAGGAGAGATTAGCCAACAAGGGGAATAAAATCAAGATATGAGTCACCTGGAAGAGATAGAGAGAGAGGACTAGAGACGATCAATATGAATGAAGACACTCCTGGAAAAGCAAGGACTCGGAGAGAAAGGACAAGTACACTAAGAGTTACAAAAGAGAAGACATCAAGATCATGTTGGTGATTGGGTTTCCCGCTTCCGAATCCGACAACCAATGCGAAATATACTATCACTCCAACTCCGACTATAGCCAAGATGAAGTTGTTGCCGGACTAGCACTGGTATCCTCCAACTCCTATGATTTATTTGATTCACCAAATGAAGGGATGGGAGTTGCTTCATGGCTAAAGGCCCAAAGGTATCACACCCAGAATACATTAACTTCAATAGTGATGATGATGACTTACTAGGAGATGATGATTTACTCTTACATAAAACTAGTGATTGTAGTCAAAATGAAATTCATAATAATCATGCTAGTCAAGATGAATCTTTTGATGATGCTAAGAAAAATATTGAGCATTTAACTAAATAAATAAACACTTTTATGTTAGCTCATGAATCTACTCAAGAAGATCATAGAGAGCTTCTAAGAACTCATGAGAAGCTAAATATAGAGCAATAACATGAGTTTCTTAAAGCTATCAATGATGATCTTCAAAAGAAGAGTTCTTATCTTGCCAAATGACTCCTCTTGTACACTTTTATGCCTCAAGTTAAATGTAAGCAAAGTAGTAACGAGAGTAAGAAAGGTTCTTCATATAGCAACAACAATACAAATGCTAAATCTAATAATTCTCTTAGCCAAGTTGCAATTGAGAAATAAAACAATTTATTGAAAGGAATTATAGAAAAAGGTGTCTACAAAAGTCTTGCCGGAAGTAAGAAATTCAAAGAGATTGTACGCAAGCAAGCCAATGGAGTTGAATGGGAAGAAGATCAATACCCCAAGACGAAGATTGTTCCTAAACAAGAGAAGTATGATCTGATACGTATCCAATGTATCTATAATTTATGAAGTATTCATGCCATGTTTACAATAATTCTACAAGATTTTGGTATGATTTTATTAGAACTAACCCGGACTGACGCTGTTTTCAGCGGAACTACCGTGGTGTTGTTTTTGTGCAGAAATAAAAGTTCTCGGAATGAGATAAAAATTTATGGAGAATATTTTTGCAAAATATAAAAAATACTGGAGCAAACATCAAGGCCAGAAGGTTCCCGAGGAGGCCACAAGCCTCAGGGGCATGGCCACCCCCCTGGCCATGGCCACCAGGCTTATGGCCCCCTCGGGAGTCTACCGACCTCCCTCTCAGCTCTATAAATCATCAAATATTCCAGAAAACCCAACGGAGAACCTAGATTGGGAGTTCCTATGCCGCAAACCTCCACATCCACGAAAAACAAATCGGGAGCCCGTTCCGACACCCTGCCGGAGGGGGAAACCATCGCCGGAGGCCATCTTCATCATACTAGCGCTCCCCAAGACGAGGAGGGAGTAGCTCACCCTCGGGGCTGAGAGTACGTACTAGTAATTTTGTGTTTGATATCTCTCTCTCTCTCTCTCTCATTTTCTTGAGATGGCACGATCTTGATGTACTGCGAGCTTTGTTGATATAGATTGAATGATATGGAGTTTTCCCCTCTCTATCTAGTTGTGATGAATTGAGTTTTCCCTTTGAAGTATACTTATCGGATTGAGTCTTTAAGGATTTGAGAACGCTTGGTGTATGTCTTGCAATGGGATATCTGTGGTGACAATGGGATGTTCTATTGATACATTTGATGTATGTTTTGGTAATCAACTTGCGGGTTCCGTGACCTTGGTAATCTATGCATAGGGGTTGACACACATTTTTGCTTGACTTTCCGGTAGAAACTTTGGGGCACTCCTTGAGGTTCTTTGTGTTGGATTGAACATGATGAAGCTGAAATTGTGATGAATATTGTATAATCAAGCCCATGGGTACTTGTGGTGACAATGGAGTATCTAGGTGACATTAGGGTTTTGGTGGATGTGCATCTTAAGGTGTTATTTTAGTATGAACTCTAGAGCTGTTTGTGACACTTATAGGGACAACTCATAAGATTGATCAGAAAAGATAACTTTGAGGTGGTTTCGTACCCTACCTTAATTTCTTCATTAGTTCTCCACTATTTGTGACTTCGGAGTGAACTCTTTGTCGCATGAGAGGTACTTACATATGATTCAACTATGTCAATATTGTTGAGAGAAACTACACTAGTGAATGTAAGGACCCTAGGCCTTGTTTCCAAGCATTTATACAACGTTTTGCTCGCCATTTACTATTTTTTACTTTCGTGTTTTTATATTTTAAGATTAAAAAAAACTATATCTACCATCCATATTGCACTTGTATCACCATCTCTTCGCCGAACTAGTGCACCTATACAATTTACCATTGTATTGGGTGTGTTGGGGACACAAGAGACTCTTGGTTATTTGGTTGCAGGGTTGTTTGAGAGAGACTATCTTCATCATAAACCTCCCATGGATTGATAAACCTTAGGTCATCCACTTGAGAGAAAATTTCCGCTGTCCTACAAAACTCTGCACTTGTAGGCCGAACACGAGTCTACAAGACGAAGGTTGTGTAGTAGACATCAAGCTCTTTTGTGGCGCCGTTGCCGGGGAGGTGAGTGCTTGAAGGTATATCTTTAGATCTTGCAAACAAATCTTTTAGTTTCTTGTTTTTCACTAGTTTTGTTTTATAAAGTAAAACTACAGAAAAATGGAATTGAGGTTGCCTCATATGCTTCATGTTTTTAATGTCTTTCGTGAAAATGATGGAAAGGAAAATTGTGATCAAGTGTTAGAAGAAGAAGTTATTAAAATGTTTGGCACTAAATATTTGAGTGATGATAATGATAGTGATATTGTTAGTATGAATTCTTTGAATATTCATGATGCTAATGATATGCAAAGCCACAAGCTTGGGGATGCTATGTTTGATGAAGAAGATATTTTTAGTCCCCCAAGTTTTGATGAGCAAAACTATTATGATTATGACATGCCTCCTATCTATGATGATTATTGTGATGACTCATATGCTATAAATAGTAATTGTAACCATGAAACTTGTCGTCATGATTTTAATATTCGAAGTGGTTATGTTAATCAAGTATGTCATGATAGTTATTTTGTTGAGTTTGCTCCCACTATTTTGAATGAGAAGAAAATTGCTTATGTGGAGAGTGAAAAAATTTATATGCTTGTGCACCATCAAAATAATGATTGATGTGATGGTTATATTATGGAATTTCTTCATGATTCTACTGAAAATTATTGTAAGGGAGGAACATATGCTTATAGGAATTGCAATAATATCAAGTTTCCTCTCTATGTGTTCAAATTCTTGAAGACATGCTTCTTTTCCCTTCCTATGCTAGATGATTCTTTCTCCCATAAATTCTTTGATCACAAAATCCCTATGCATAGGAAGTGGGTTAGACTTAAATGTGCTTTTCATGAGATTCATGATGCTGTTTTGCATGTTTCAATTACTATTCCTATGTGAGCATCATTGAAATCATCATGCCTAGCTAAAAGGCATTAAAGAAAAGCTCTTGTTGGGAGAAAAACCAACACTTTTAACTTATGTTTTGATGTGTTAACATGATTAAGATACTTTAGTAATCATGTTTTGTGTCTTTTATTTCAATAAAGTGCCAAGTAAAGCCTTTGGGATAGTGTGGATACTTGCTTGTTTGATTCCGTGCAAAAACAGAAAGTTTTGCGTCCAGTATATGAATTATCTGATTTTACTGGAGCACCAAAAAATTCTGAAATTTTAACAGTACATTTATATGAAAATTCCTTGAGTTTTCACCATTTTCCATAATTTGTAGAGACAAGTAAGTGTGGTGATCTTTCAGATCTTTACAGATTGTTCTGTTTTTGACAGATTCTGTTTTGCATGCATATTTTGCTTGTTTCAAGTGTTGCTATAGCTTATATGAAGAAATATAAATTGTGTGAATTATGTAATACTGTTGGTATCACGTGGGAAAAATTATGAATCTTCTCTTGACAATACCAAAGTGAATGATCTTTGTTTATCATACTAACCCATCTCATGAAGTTCCGTTAAGTTTTGTGTGATTGAAGTTTTCAAGTTTTGGGTGAGACACCGATATGAGGAGAATAAGAAGTGACAAGAACCTAATCTTTGGCATTCCCAAGGAACCCCCAAGTTAATATTCAAGTAAGACTCAAGTGTCTAAGATTGGGGATGCCCCGGAAGGCATCCCCTCTTTCGTCTTCAAATATTACTTGGAGCTATATTTATATTCGTCACATAATATGTGTTTTGCTTGGAGCATCATTATATTTTGTTACTTTTTGTTAGGTGTTACTTATAATATTTTTTTTCAATAAAAAGTTCCAAGAATTTCCTTAGGATGCTTGCATTGCATGTTTTGATGTGTGCTGTGTAAAAACAGGAACTTTGGCTGTAGTGTTTGAATTTCCTTATTTTACTGGTACGTGGAAAGTTTTGAAATTTATACACAGTATGGTCATATAAATTTTATAGAATTTCCTAAATATTCGTAATTTTTCGTGTTACATAAGTACACTGTTTTCATAAATTGCTACAGACTGTTCTGTTTCGACAGATTGCTGTCATAGTTTCGTTATCTACTTATCCTATAATTTCCATAGCCAATATTGGTAGATATAAATTGTGGAAATGATAGTATACAGTACCTAATGTTTGTAGATTATTATGAAACTTTCCTTGTCAGTACATAAAGAGTTGATTTATTATTATGTGTACTAACTTATCTCACGAGTTCTTTTTGAGTTTTGTGTGGATGAAGTTTTTGAGAATAGGTGAAACCGTGGTATGAGAGGATTGGAAAAGATACAAAAGCTCAAGATTGAGGATGGTCAAGGCACCGCAAGTAAATATTTCAAGAACTCTCAAGCATGTTAGCTTGGGGATGCTACGCATCCCCCCTCTCTTCATCAACAATTATCGGTTAGCCTATGTTGAGCCTAAATTTTTATTCGTTCACCTGATGTGTGCTATTCTTGGAAATATATTTTCCTTTTGCTTACCGTTTCAATAAAGTACTTAAGATATGAAAATATTTATTGAGGGATATAGAGTCCTCACATATCTACTTAATTGTTTGGAGTAGTTTGGAGTAGTTTTGTCATTTACTCTCGTGCTTCACTTATATGTTTTGGAGTGGTTTTGTCATTTACTCTCGTGCTTCACTTATATCCTATGAGTAAATGGTTGAATGAATCGAATATAATAAACCTGAAATTATATATTTTTTATATGATTATACCATGGTTAGTAATGACTTCACATTTAGGAAGTATAGGTGGTAAAATTTATTGAAAGTTAGCAAACACCGCATTGGTCACTTGAACAATTCATGAAAGAATATTGATGGAAGAGAGATTTCACATATAAATATACTATCTTGGACATCTTGTATGATTGTGTATACCCATTAATTATTTTCAAACTTGAGCAAATTAGTTTAAGTTGGACAAGGAAGACAACATAATGAGTTATGCTTGGGTATATTTGTATAGAAGTTATATTGTTATGGATCCTCCAACATATGGTGCTTGCGTCCACCTCATACTAGCCAAAACTTCCACACCAAGTAGAAATACTACTTGTGCATCCAAACACCCTTAAACCCAAAGTTGTTACATATGAGTCCACCATACCTACCTATATGCGGTATTTACCTGCCGTTCCAAGTAAATTTGCATGTGCCAAACTCTAAACCATCAAATAATATTCTGTTTTGTATGCCCGAATCGCTCATATAGTAACTAGGGGCTGTTAGTATGTTCCATGCTAGGTGGCTTATTCTCATTATATGTGTTGATTCACTATCATTCACGAGAAAGTGGCTGGTAATAGGGATTCCCAGTCCCGAAATCAAAGAAAAAATGCAAATAATTAAACAAAACTCCTCGAGGAATGTTGTCGTTATGGACGGTAACCGTGGATTCGGCTCGCCATGGAGTGTGATTGATTGGTGGAGGGGGAGTAAAAACTTTACCATTCTGTTTGGGAACCTCCTATAATGTATGTAGCATGGAAGATACCGAGATCTGTCGGTTGTTATGGTGACAATGAAAGCGTACCGAACAAAATTATTATTCATCTCTGTTTTAAAAGCTCGAGCTCTGGCACCTCTGCAAATCAATGCTTCCCTCTGCGAAGGGCCTATCTTTTACTTTCTAGTACTTACCTTTATACAAGAGTCATGGTGATCTTCACCACTTCCTATATTTCGCTTTTTTCTCTTGGCAAGCATCATGTGTTGGGGAAAGATCCAAGCATATATGTCCATTCAAGTATATTTGATCATGAATTATTATTGTTGACAATTATCTATAAGATAAATAAGTTTGGAGGTGAAATTTTAAGCCCCTATCTTTCTCTGTGTTCTATGGATGCTATTTGTTCTAAAAATATGCTTTGAGTGATAGAAATCATGGAAGACTATATGATAGTTGAGTATGTGGAATTTGCTAAGTCAAAGCTCTTACATAGACCCTTCCACATGTTTAAAGTATAGACTAACAAACTATGCTTTCAGTTACCAAACAATTGCAATTCCTCTTATTTTCAGGATAGCTTGTTATTTCATCATGAGAAGTTTTATGAGATGAGCTACTACTTATGATATATAATGATGCTAGAAAATATGACTGGAATTACCATTGATCAAATTTATGCACTATGCTAGCATTCACACATCATAAATTATTTATTTTATCATTTACCTACTCGAGGACGAGCATGAATTAAGCTTGGGGATGCTGATACGTCTCCAACGTATCTATAATTTATGAAGTATTCATGCCATGTTTACAATAATTCTACATGATTTTGGTATGATTTTATTAGAACTAATTCGGACTAACGTTGTTTTCAGCAGAACTACCATGGTGTTATTTTTGTGTAGAAATAAAATTTCTCGGAATGAGCTCAAAATTTACGAAGAATATTTTTGGAAAATATAAAAAATACTGGAGCGAAGATCTGGGATAGAAGGTTCCCAAGGAGGCCACAAGCCTCAGGGGCGCGGCCACCCCCCTAGCCGCGGCCACCAGGCTTGTGGGCTCCTTGGGAGTCCACCGACCTTCCTATTAGTCCTATAAATCGTCAAATATTCCAGAAACCCGAACAGAGAACCTAGATCGGGAGTTCCGCCACCACAAACCTCTAGAGCCATGAAAAACCAATTGGAAGCCCGTTTCGGCACCCTGCCGAAGGGGGGAACCATCACCGGAGGCCATCTTCATCATCCCAGCGCTCTTCATGACGAGGAGGGAGTAGTTCACCCTCGGGGCTGACGGTATGTACCGACAGCTATGTGTCTAATATCTCTTTCTCTCTCTCGTGTTCTTGAGATGGCACGATCTTGATGTACCATGAGCTTTGTTGATATAGATTGAATCATATGGAGTATTCCCCTTTCTATCTAGTTGTGATGAATTGAGTTTTCCCTTTGAAGTTTACTTATCGGATTGAGTCTTTAAGGATTTGAGAACACTTGATGTATGTCTTGCGATGGGATATCTGTGGTGACAATGGGATGTTCTATTGATACACTTGATGTATGTTTTGGTGATCAACTTGCGGGTTCCGTGACCTTGGGAATCTATGCATAGGGGTTGGCACATGTTTTTGTCTTGACTTTCCGGTAGAAACTTTGGGGCAATCCTTGAAGTTCTTTGTGTTGGATTAAACATGATGAATATGAAATTATGTGATGCATATCGTATAATCAAGCCCATGGGTAGTTGTGGTGACAATGGGGTATCTAGGTGACATTAGGGTTTTGGTTGATGTGTATCTTAAGGTGTTATTGTAGTACGAACTCTAGGGCTGTTTGTGACACATATAGGGACAGCTCATAAGATTGATCAGAAAAGATAACTTTGAGGTGGTTTCATACCCTACTATAATTTCTTCATTAGTTCTATGCTATTTGTGACTTTGGAGTGAACTCTTTGTCGCATGAGAGGTACTTA
The DNA here is from genome assembly GCA_022496015.1 of Hordeum marinum. Lineage (NCBI taxonomy): Eukaryota > Viridiplantae > Streptophyta > Magnoliopsida > Poales > Poaceae > Hordeum > Hordeum marinum. Next base: position 477,328,355 of record CM039678.1, read on the forward strand.
CATATGATTAAACTATGCCAATATTGTTGAGACAAATTACACTAGTGAAAGTATGGACTCTAGGCCTTGTTTCCAAGCATTTATACAACGTTTTGCTTGTCGTTTACTATTTTTTACCTTGCTGTTTTTATATTTTCAGATTACAAAAAACTATATCTACCATCCATATTGCACTTGTATCACCATCTCTTCGCCGAACTAGTGCACCTATACAATTTACCATTGTTTTGGGTGTGTTGGGGACACAAGAGACTCTTTGTTATTTGGTTGCAGGGTTGTTTGAGAGAGACCATCTTCATCCTACACCTCCCACGGATTGATAAACCTTAGGTCATCCACTTGAGGGAAAATTGCCGCTGTCCTACGAAACTCTGCGCTTGGAGGCCCAACACGAGTCTACAAGAAGAAGGTGGTGTAGTAGACATCATGATCCTAGTCTATCCAAAGGAACACAAGCTCAATATGATCTTCCACCACAAGACCACAAGCTAAAGGTAAAGGACACACTTCAAGAGGAGTTGACTCATTTGAAGACCCACCTATAGCCATGGTTAAGTGGGTTCCCAAGGCCACTAATTGCTTTACTTCATTAAGTGCCACTTCAACTCCAAGGATCCCCATCAAGTTGATGTGGGTCCCAAAGAAGAAGAACTAGAGGGTTCTTGAGGGGTGACTCCTCCAACAAAATTCACTCACATTTATCTCGTGGCAAGGACTTTGGCAATCAACTCCAACCTTATGCACTACTCCAAGGAGTCACAAAACCCCTTGTTGGTAAGCAAGGAACAAGGTACTCAATGCATGTCCATATATAGTCTTGTTATTATTCCTTGTGTGGGACTAGCCCATGTCAATATATATCCTTGTTATCATGTCATGAACACTTCACTCCATGTCCATATATATCCTTGTTATTATTCCTTGTGTGGAACTAACCCATTTAGGTGTGAAGAGTTCCGAAACAACAAGGATTGTTCCCAATTCTGGATGATTGATACTTGTGCTATGCATTGGATTTTTTGCGAAGAGGAGCGGATGATGCAGCACAATATAGATAAGTATTTCCCTTAGTGAGAACCAAGGTTGTCGAACCAAGGACCACACAACTCCCGCCGTTAGCGCCTCCACACAAAAGAACAAACATTTGCACCCAACGCGGACAGGAGGGTTGTCAAGCCCCTTGAACTCGTTACTTGCAAGCAGATAAGTAGTGTATTTGATAGTTGTATAAATATAAATTTAAAACAAAATAAAAAGGAAATAATGACAGCAAGGAAATAGTAGCATTTGTAAATTTATATGTGAATAGACCCGGGGGCCATAGTGTTCTCTAGTGGCATCTCTGTCGAAGTAGGCATATGGTGGTAAACAAATTACCGTTGGGCAATTGATAGAAAAGCGCATAGTTATGCAATATTTATTCATGGAAATTATCGTATGTATATAAGGATCACGTCCATAAGAAAGTAGGCCGACTCCTACCTGCACCTACTGCTATTGCTCCACCCATCGACCGGTATCCAGCATGCATATAGAGTATTAAGTAAACAGAGTAATGCTTGGAAAACAATGATATGATGTAGACAATGAAAATTCAAATAATATGAATCAACCCCATTGTTTTATCATTAGTGGCATCAATATTAATACATGTCTTGTCCCTTTCTATCACTGGGATATAGAGCACCGCAAGATTTAACCAACTACGATGCACCCCTCTCACTAAAGATAGATCAATCTAGTTTTCCAAACAAAATCAATATATCAGAGAGATTTATGAATCTATAATAATCATGCAAATAAAAAAAATATTTCAGAGAAGACTCAAATCTTTTTCATGAACAAACTGCACAAAGTGACTACATCAAATAGATCATCGTGAAGATGCGATGAACTTTATATTGAATAACATAGAGAGAGAGACTACTAGGGAAAAGGCTAGCAGTAATGCAGGTTATTCACGTATCAGTAGCGCAGGCGGCTACGCTACTGCTAGGGCGCTACAGCTAACAGTTAGCAGTAGCGTGGGCAATCCCTCGCTACTTGTACTAAAGTAGCAGTAGAGCAGTTCTGGGCCCGCGCTACTGCTAACTATTAGCAGTGAGGTTTTGTTCCCCTCGCCACTACGAATCACATTTATTTTATTTTATTGTATTTACACATGGTTATACATACTAATATACAACATCAATAATAATTGTGCAAGAAACACCATTTAGACTAACCCAACTTAATCACTTGCACCCGTGCATCCACTTTCATCTAATCCATGTCATCTAATAACTTATCGTCCTTAGTCACATAACAACTTATATATCATCATCTTAATCATCTAACAACTCATTACAAGTTAACTATTAGTATAGAATGTGATAAACTAGAAAATGTCCTCTCTCTTAGCTAGCACATACCATTCTCTCCTAGGTAGAACCTACTACTATGTCCTAGGTAAAATAGAATAAAACAAGTAAGCTCCTTCCATTACATTGTGAAGAATAGAGATCCACCTATCTCTCACATGTGGCCTGCGCAAATCCTTCGCATGTCTGCCAAGTGGTTGTCTGTGGTATTTCATTACTTTGCTAAATCCTTTGAGTTTCAGGCTTCCATCCCTTCTAAAAACTGAGTATGCATTGTGGAAACATGTATGCCACCGTGGTAGTAAGCTAATAGCATTCAAATAATGACCTTCTATAAACATCAGTTCAGGCACAACCTCTGGTAGGAAATTCTTTTAAAGAACATAAAAATAACATAGTTAGGAATCTAGTTTTGCTTAAGAAAAACTTATGTATGCAAAAGCTGGACTAATTAATGACACGATAGTAAAAAATAATCTTACCATGCTATCTACATGGGAGTTACTATGGTTCAATTGGTGCACTAGTGGCACATATTCAGAATAACTTTCACTAATATCTTTAGAATTGATGTTAAAATTACCAACATCATCAATAAATGATATCAAATGATTTTTCTCCAACCAAGTTAGATCGGAGCCAGGACTATAGTACCTTAGGTCTACTATCTTTTGAGTTTTTTTTGAAGAAGATAAATAATTTTTCAATTAAAAATAAACTAGTTAAGTACGGATGAACACCAACTATTTCTAAATACACAATGCGAATTACTTAACGAATATGGTTGACAAACTCACATGGAGGTAAAACTGGAAGCATATTGACATCCCCCCAAATGTCGATATTACCTTTAATATCATCTTCAGGCCGAATATCAAAGGTTATTTCCATATCCTCCTAAAATCCATATGCCTTGCCTAGAGCTTCCCAATTTGAGAAACCAAAATGCGATTGATTAACTCCATTGTGTAGTTTAACCCGAAATGTGAAACCATGTTTAGTCCTTAGTTAAGCTCTCCTCGTCTCCATATTCTCAACTTCTTGGAAACTAAGCTTGCCCAAGACATTCCGTCTTGCATGGCAGGGAATGCACTAGTCAAATTGTAAACAATGGAAATTACACGTTGAAGCAAAGAAACACAATGTCATGATTAATTACAAAAAATAGTTACCATTGTTGCATACCATAAACAAATCAAAGGTATTGTCAAGCTTGATGGTGAAGAACCTACCGTTTCCCAGGTGAGGCCTGTCGCAAGACCCTGATCTTCACCGCATAAATCACACTCAGGGATCCGATCGTCATCAAACATTTCCTATGTTCATGATTTGAAGTTTAAAATTGACTGCAATTATACAAGGAACTATTTAGCATGGGTTGAGTTTTGGTCTGTCGAGGCTTCCGTGAAGAACTCCAACAGTCGGGATTCTTCCTCTGATATTTCAACCATTGGTGCTGGTTTCTTCGTCTTCCTATCTCGCACATTATATCAAGGTATATATCAAGAGAAGAAGAGGAAGCGACCCCCATGACAACAGTCGGGATTCGTTCATCAAGAGCATACTGAAAGTCACACAAGGATCCCTAACAAACTGAAAATACCATAATTAATAAGCATAAGTCAATTAACATTGCATTGATGGAGTAATGGCATAAAAATTTCCTAGTTTCTAGCACATTTCATGCCAAAATCAACGTAAAAGTTCGGCATGACCTTTTCTAAAAACTGGACAAATCGAGCGCCTAAAATTTGCCGAAACGGAAATGAATCAACATTCCGGCAAAACATAGGCCACTCGGAGATGTTTCTTGCAATAACATACACACATGTCCAAATAGACCTAATTTTTTACTAAAAATTTCTAGACCAATTTTTTTTGCACTTAAATTTTTGGGACCTAATTTATTTTACTATAAATTTCTATACCTAATTTTTTTAATAAAAATTTCTAGACATTCTATAAGAAAAAGACCTACATTCTACAAGAATATAGGGAGGAGGGAGGGAGGATGGAAGAGGGTCGGTGGCCGAAGGAAGGAGAAGGGGCGGCGGCCGGAGGAGGGAGAAGGGAGAGGATGGAGGGGGAGGAGGGGGAGGGTCAAGGGAGGAGCATGATGTTGGAGAAGATAGGAGGGTGAGGGGGGGGGTAGGAGGCTTAGGACAATGGAGGAGACGACCGTGTGACAACGGCGGTGCATGCGGCAATGGTGGTGGCGGTGCGAGAGATGACGCGGTGAGATATAGAGACAGAGAGTTTGGGGGAGAGTGAGCAAGGCAGATGGAGAAGAGGATACAAGTAGAATAGCAGTAGCTCGGGGCGGAGAATAACTCTACTGCTATAGAGTTAGAAGTAGCGCGACCAACTGAGGTGGGCCGCTACTATGCGTAACTTGGTAGGTATGCATGGGGCCATTTTAGTAGTAGCGCGGGTAGAGAAGATGTGCTACTTCTAAAATGTTAGTTATAGCATGTGTTGCGCGGATGCACTACTACTATAGCCAGCCCAGGGGACATGGTGGGGGCCTTGTAGTAGTAGCACGGCCGACAAATGCGTGCGCTGATACTAACTACTACCTGTTGCGCTTTCTATTTACCTCCGCTACTGCTAAATAGCAACAACACGGTCCCTTAAGTCATGCTACTGCTAATCCTTGATACGTCAATTTTGCATCATGTTTTCCTACTGCTATTTATAATGTTTTTATGCATAATAATGCTTTGGGGGGAGTAATTCTAATGCATTTTCTCTCATAATTTGCAAGGTTTAATTTACACAAACAGGGAGAACACCGGCAGCTCGATTTCGGGACCTGAAAAAGCATGTCAGAGATACCTATTCTGCACATCCCCGATGGAGTTGAAACTTTATGGAGAATTTTTATGGAACAAATGAAAAATACTAGAGCTGAAAACTATCGGAGGGGGACCACCTGGTGAGGAACATACACCAGGGCATGTGAGGCCCCCCAGGCATGAATTGCGCCCTGGTGGGTGGTGCTCACCCTGGCCCACCTCCGGAGGAAATCTTCGGGTATAAATTCTGATTTATCCTAGAAAAAAAGGGGGGACTTTTGGGATGAAGAGCTGCCGTCTCGAGGCAGAACTTGGGCAGGAGGACTTTTGCCCTCCAACGGAGCGATTCTGCTAGGGAACTTCCTCCCAGAGGGGGGAATCAAAGCCATCATCATCACCAATAGCCCTCTCATCCCTGGGAGGCCATTCTTCATCAACATTTTCAAAAGCACCATCTCCTCTAAAACCCTAGTTCATCTCTTGTGTTCAATCTTTGTACCGGAACCTCAAATTGGTACCTGTGGGTGACTAGTAGTGTTGATTACCTTGTCTAGTTGATTGCTATATGGTTTATTTGGTGGAAGATCATATTTTTAGACCATTATGCTATTCAATACCCCTATGATCTTGAGAATTAATATTATTTGTGAGTAGTTACCTTCGTTCTTGAGGTGACGGGAGAAGTCATGTTGCAAGTAATCATGTGAATTTGATATGTGTTCGATATTTTGATGATATGTATGTTGTGATTCCCTTATTGGTGTCATGAGAACATAGACTACATGACACTTCACCATATTTGGTCCTAAGGGAAGGCATTGTGGATTAGTTATTAGATGATTGGTTGCCAGAGTGTCTGAAGCTTAAACCCTAGGTTATGCGCCACTTCGTAAGGGGCTGATTTGGGTCCACATGTTTAATGCTATGGTTAGACTTTGTCTTAATACTTTTATTGTAGTTGCAGATGCTTGCAAGGGGGTTAATCATAAGTAGGTTGTTAGTTCAAGTAAGAACAACACCTTAGCACCGGTCCACCCACAGAAATCAAACCAACATGATGAAAGTGACTAGATGAAATTCCCGTGTAGCCTCAAGAACACTTTGCTTATTATAAGAGACCTTTTGTCCTGTCCTTTTCCACTAAAGTATTGGGCTACCTTTCTGCACCCTACCTATTGTTACCATTACTTGCTCGTTACAAATTACCTTGCCATCAAACTACTTTCTACTTACAATTTCAGTGCTTGTAGAAATTATCTTGCTAAAAACTGCTTATCAATTCCTTGTCCTCATCGTTGGGTTCAATATTTTTACTTGTCAAAACGACTATGATTGATCCCCTATACTTGTGGATCATCAATTCTCCACCTATAGACTTTTCCCTAGTAGTGAGAGAGCCATATAGATACTAGCTATGGACCTGTAGGTCTGTTGTATTCTACTCACACATCACCATGGGAGCCGTAAGGTTGATGAAGAGGCCCTCCATGATTGATCCCCTCTTCGGCAAGGCTCCAAAACAGGCCTTCAGATGGGCACACAACGGAACAGAGACTTGCGGCGGCAGAAAAAAGTGTTTCGGCAACTCCCCTAGGGTTTTAGTATATATGTGAATTTATAGGCCAGAGAGTGGCATCGGGAGACGAGTGGGCGACCAAAGCTAACATGGCGCGTCCACCCATTGGACGCGTCATGTTGGCTTACGGGGTCCTTTGTGGCCCCGACCTCCTCCTGAAGTTTCTAGGTCTTCTTTTGGTCCAGAAAAAATCATCAAAAAGTTTCATGGCAATTGTACTTTGTTTGGTACTGTAATCCTGAAAAGCCAAAGACATGAAGAAAACAACAACTGGCACTTGGCACTGGTTAATAGGTTAGTGCTAAAAAATAATATGAATTTACAAATAAATTCCCAAAAGTGTCCTAGAAGGATAATATTATAGCATGGAACAATAAAAAATTATGGATACGTTGGAGACGTATCAGCATACCCAAGCTTAATTCCGTCTCGTCCTCGAGTAGGTAAATGATAAAAATAGAATTTTTGATGTGACATGCTATCCAACATGTAATGTATTGCAGGTGTGATCATTGAGAAACATGAATAAATAAACATTAAGATAGTAATATCCATAAACATAGGTAACACAATCATCAATGTTCAAACTATACGATCCCTAAAGAATGTTTACCCCCATTCATTTTATCATATTAGCATGTCATGGCTTCATCTTCACCACATAAATACAAATGTCAAGCACCACAGTGTTAAGCTAGGAAATTGGATCGTAGTTTTTAACGCGCTTCAGCTTTTTATTACTCACTCAAATACTCAATGCACGATTGTGAACCATGGATATAGCTATAGGTGGAATAGAATATGGTGGTATGTATCAAAGGGGTTAAAGTGTAGAAGAAATTCTCGCATCAACTCGGCGTATCAATGGGCTATGGAGATTCCCATCAATAGATTTCAACGCAAGGAGTAGGGATTGACATGCAATGGATGCACTAGAGCTATAAGTGTATGAAAGATCGACATAAGCTAACCGGGCATGCATCCAACTTGGTTTCTCATGAATACTGTCGGTGTCAATACCGGCGGATCTCGGATAGGGGGTCCCAAACTGTGAGACTAGAATCGACGGTAACAGGAGACGAAGGGGACGCGAGTTTACCAAGGTTTGGGCCCTCCTGTGGAGGTAATACCCTACGTCCTGCTTGGTTGTATTGATGATGTAAGGGGTTGCAGAGTTGATCTACCTCGAGATCATATATCTAACCCTAGATGAGTTGTCCTCTCTATACCCCCGACACCCTCCGGCTTATATAGACACCGGGGGTGTCCTCGGTTTACAGATGGTTGGTTACATGCCGAAGAGATAAACATGCCTAACTACAACTAATAACTTTGAGAATACGTCATGGCTCCTCGAAGCTTCCAACTAGCATAGGTGGTCTTCGATCATTCGATGTCCGCTTTGCGGCCCATACAGTCTGGCCCATTAACAATAGGTCGGCTATCCGAGGACCCCCTAATCCAGGACTCCCTCAGTAGCCCCCGAACTAGCCTTCAGCGCTGATTTATATCCAGTCGATCTGCTCATATGTCATCTTCAGCTTGCGAGGCGAGTCCCTCATCCTTCTTTGTTCGGCAACCGACTAGTCTTCGGTAAGATCTTAAGCATCACGGGCACATGTTCAATATAATAACTGCGCATGCTCCTCGACTTTTGTGGGTCATGAGGAGGCGAGTGGTCAGTGATTTTTACAATCTTGCCCCTCCAAAATAGGGGCACCAACCCATTTAATCAAACAAAATGGTGGCTTAGACCACATTCTCTCCCTCCTCATCGAAAGAAACTCCTAGCAGAAACTCCACGCAAAACATGCCCAACGTCCCCAGCTCCTCCACACGTCCCTACGGCTCACGCCCAAGGGATTGGACCAGCCGTTCTGTTACACTCCTGTGGCTCCGTAATCTAGAGACCCAGGGGTATCTCCCGTCATCACATCTAGCGGCAACCCACGCATGTCTGCTCTCCTACGGCGACGAGGTTTTCGACAAGCATTTCCCTAATCCTAACAAGGGGGAGCGCACGTGATTCGTCCCCTTCCTCCTCTAGGGCCTTGGGTTTCCAATCTATCCGTTCCCGAGGGGGTTACTAGAGTTCTATGGGATCCAACTCCACCATCTCACTCCAGGGTCAATCTTACACATCTCAGGCTTCGTCGCCCTCTATGAGATGTTCTTAGGGTGCGAAGCACATTTTCATTTGTGGAGGAAATACTTTTGTCTCGTCCCCCGAACTTGGGACAAGACAATTTTGGAGGTCGGTGGGGCTGAAGTGTGTCGTATAGCGGGACAGGGTATCCGGTAGGCACACCAAAGAAGTCCGAAGAATGGACCTCGGAGTGGTTCTATATTGAATATGTACCCCTGTTCGAGCCAACCCGAACAGGCCTTCCCGAATACTCCGATGTTCTCCCGAAGAAGAGGTACAACTGGCGACCAAAGAGCTCATCCCAGGAAGAAAGCATCAAAGTGCGACGCCTAGCTGCGCAGGTGCGGATGCTCATCCACCACCGACTGACCATGATCGACGTCATGGCCGCCGCCATCTCCCGGTGTGTGCAGCCCCTTCAACAGAGGGTACACCCCCTATGGCCATACAATGGTACAAGCGGCGCCACGTGCTCCCGAAATCAAGGTCCCGCCAATCCGACAGTGTTGGCCGCCGCACTTGCCGACTTGTACAAAGGAGAGTAAGAAGACTTCATTCGGCGGTCAACCAAGGAAGGATATTCGGCCCACAATCCCATCGAATGGGTAAGCCTTTATATTTTAATCATGAAATAGTTTGGGGTTTACATTCCGTACTCTATTAGACCAAGGCCTGGTGTGAACAGGAATGGAGGAGTTTCATCAAGGCAGTCAACTATCTGGCTCCTCAGCCCGAGAACCATTCACGCGACAACGATTTGGGTTTCAATGAGGACCCGGATCTTCTCCTTGACTTTGAAAATGGAGTCTATTTCCAAGACAACATCGTCCAGAACCTGATGGCTATCATAGTTGATTACCCCGGGTCATTCTCCATCCCTGCCGCATGTAAGAAGAAAAGGTCGTCCCACAAGAGGCCAGCTACCAAGAGTGCCCCAGACGTGCCGGTCCTGACCCCAAAGCATCACCGATCCATGCGCCATACGCTGGCAGCTGAAGCTGCAGCCCAATCAGAGGCCGACCAGGACCCTGCAAAGGAGCCAGACATGGGGACGAATCCACCTGCCCGCTCATCGTGAAGGTACATTGTTCGGTTATCCGCTTATCGTTGTAATCAGTAGACTCTCATAGTAGCTCGTTTTATTGGAATACTTAGGCAAAACACCCAATCGTCTCCTACCGAAGGGGTTACCCGGGTGTCTGGAGATGCTGGAACCTCCTGAGCTACGACCCATGCGGCTTCTGCTACAGAAGCCCCCGTGGTCAATCCGACGCCCGCCGATTCTGGTGAGTGCCATGCATCATCGGGAACGATTGGAAGCCCTGCGGCACCCAATTTTCTCCGATCAGGAGTTTGACGCCAGACATTCATTGGATGCGCACCTTGGCGCCGCTCGAGATGGATTTGGCGAAGCTATGAAGTTGATAGCAACCAGCATACAGGTAAGTGATCGGGTTTTATAGAATCTGAATATTTGTGTAAGCCCAGTAGCCCCCGATCCTTAATTTGTTCTGGAACAAGCGAATTAAGGATCTTCACACTGTTCGACTGCTGACGTAGGCCTCAAAGCAACAGTCTGAGCAATTGGCCAAGGAACTTGAGGAGAGCCGCACGGAAGTACAATCCGTGAAGGCCGAACTAGCACAAGTAAAGAGCTTCACGCGAGAGGCCCATGGTGAGTATGTATTTACTGATAATATTTATATATCATCATGCCTGACATACGGGTTCCGTGTTGCATCCGAATCAATAGGACACATGGAAAGGCAGCTGGAAGAAGCCCGAGATTCTCAGAGGTATGCGGAGTCTCAGCACCTGGCTGGCTACCTTGTCATACAAAAACAGGCCGAAGAAATAAAGAGTTTGAAGATTCAATTGGCCGAAGCTCAAGAAGAGAACCGAAAGCTTCAGAGGGGCGTGTTCGGTGAGTACAATTCCACTATCAGTAAATATTTCTGATGTGGGGAATAATAGTAAGCGTGCTGTTATATTATGTGCAGGCCTCCTGTCCGGGCATCCTGAAGAGGACATCGAATCATACCAAGGGGACCTACTGAAGAGCTGACCTCTCTCCATAAGCCCGTGCAAAAAGCAATGGAAGGGATGGTGAAGGCACTATGGTCCATCGAATAGCCACCTGAAGGGCTAGCCGCACTCGTGGATCGATTAAAGGGGGCTCGACATAGGTTCAACCTGTGGAAGACTTTGGCTTGCCGTGAGGGAGCATGGGAAGCATGGGTAATGGCCAAGACCGGTTTCACCGGACTTAACCCTGAGCATATGGCACAGATTGGTCTCGTGGGATCGGATGGAAAAGAAGCGCCACTCCACTTGGTATATGACCAGGTGATGCCAGCCGCCCATCTTTCGCAAGTGGATTGCCCCCTTAACAGCCGCACATGTTATTTATATGTACGTGTGTATAAACAATCCGTTTTGTAAACTTTGTCTTAACCGGCCATCGGCTTCTCCCTCCCGTGAGAAGAGCTCAGGAGTGTTCCTCCTTATTTTTCCCTCGCAAAAGAGTGAACTATATTCGGGGAACCAGGCAATCCGGCCATGTGGTGCGAACAGACAGAAAGCACACAGAAAAATATGTTATAATACGACGTAGCGTAAGAAACATCTTCCGAGGAAAATAGTACCTCTATCGATACCTTTCGTCGGGGCTCTACAAAGCGTGTAGATAGAAGTCTGCATACTTGCAGTATGCAGCTAATTGTCCATTGGGAACAAAAGACCCAAACAATGGTAATAACGACTAGAGCCGTATAAGGTGTTTCCGTCATAGCCGACCAATTGTCTACGTAAGATAGCTAGCTTTCGGCTTCACCCGTCTGAGGTACGTGTATGGATGACCCACTCGTTATAATCACAGAGGTGCTCCCTTTACTCTCTATCCGAACAATCGGGAACGTAGAGAGTAATCACAGGAGCAAGGCAACCCAGCTTGGCAAAGTCTTAGTTCGAATTGATGCATATGATGGATAGAACATGACAAAAGAAACATGTGCGGCCGATAAGTATCAGCAAATAAAAACTTTGGCTATTAGAAGAAGCCCACGTGTTGTGTTCGGATTTAACATTTTATAGGGTAAGAACAGACATTGGCCCTGTCACACAACAAAGTGGTAAGGGAAAAGGAAAAAACGGAAAAGAATTAAAAAAAGAAAAAAGGAAAATTGTGGGGGAGTTTATATGACACCGGTTTATACATAGAAGCGCCGAAGACGAGCTGCGTTCCATGGGTTTGGTTCATGGAGGTTATCGGATGGACTCCGCAAATGATAGGCCCCTCCCATGAGCACTTCGTCGATGATGAAAGGAACCTCCCATTTGGGGTTGAGTTTGTGCTTCTGTTTCTCTAGGATCCATAGGATGAGTTCTCCTACGTTGTATTCTTTCGCCCTAACCTCCCTACATTGGTACTGTCGAGCTTGCTATTGGTAAAGAGTGGAACGAGCCAGAGCTATGTCCTGCTCTCCTTCCAGGGCATCTAAGTCGTCCTGCCGATCCAACTTGGCCTCCTTTTCCTCGTACATGCGCACTATTGGTGCGTCATGGATAATATCGCAAGGGAGAACTGCCTCTGCCCCATAGACCATAAATAACGGTGTGTAACCCGTTGATCTGTTCGGGGTGGTACATAGGCCCCATAGAACGGATTCGAGTTCCTTCACCCAATGATAGTCGGACTCGTGAAGAGATTGGATCAAACTTGGCTTGATGGCGCTCATAATGAGACCATTTTCTCGCTTGACCTATCCATTGGTCCGCGGATGATAGACCGATGCATAATCAAGCTTTATGCCCATTTTTGCGCACCAGTCCTTGACCTCTTGGGCCGTGAAGTTGGATCCATTATCCGTTATTATACCATGCGGAACACCGTAACGGTGTACTACGCTAGATATAAAGTCGATCACTGGTCCGGATTTAGCTGACTTAACGGGCTTTGCTTCTATCCATTTGGTGAACATGTCAACCATGACCAGTAGGTATTTATTTGTCTTGGTTCCCCCTTTAAGGGGTCCGACCATGTCCAGCCCACAGACTGGAAAAGGCCAGGTGATCGGAATAGTTCGAAGAACTGTTGGGGGCATGTGACTTTGATTTTCGAGGAGTTGACACCCAACGCAATGTTGAACAACTGACTGGGCATTCGTCCAAGCTGTAGGCCAAAAGAAACCAGCTCGGAAGGTCTTGCTGACAAGGGATCTTGCCATGACGTGATGCCCACCCATGCCTGCATGGATTTTGGTGAGGATCTCCCGTCCTTCTTCCTCAGATGTACACATCTGTAATATTCAGGTGGTGCTTTTCTTGTATAACTCACCTTCATGTACTTTGTAGGCCTTGGATCGCCGAACTATGCGCTGTGCCTCAGTTTGATCGTCGGGGAGTTCGTTGTGAAGAAGGTAAGCGAGGAAGGGCTCTGTCCATGGCGTAGTTACTGCCATTACCTCATGAGCCGAGGGCGTCTCATTCATCGTGGAGCCGCCAATAATACCATCATCTGGCTCATTTATAGGGGGAACAACTTCGTCTATCGTATTTGGACTGGCGCCATTGTCATCGTCCTGCCACACTACAGAGGGCTTAAAGAGCTGCTCTAGGAAGGATTTTCTTGGGACGGGATCGCGCTTCGCTCCCATATGGGCCAGTATGTCAGCGGCTTGGTTGTTGTCTCGAGCGACGTGGTGGAATTCCAACCCCTCGAACTGAGTAGATATCTTGAGGACGACATTTCTATATGTCGCCATCTTTGGATTTTTGGCGTCGAACTCGCCATTAATTTGGGATATGGCCAAGTTTGAGTATCCCCGTACCTCTAGCCATTGTATGCCCATTGATACCGCCATCCGAAGGCCATGAAGAAGAGCTTCATATTCGGCGGCATTGTTGGTGTCGGCATACCTGATTTGCAACACGTATCGCACATTGTCGCATGTGGGGGATGTGAGAATAACTCTAGCCCCCAGACTGGCCAAGGTCTTGGATCCATCAAAGTACATTATCCAATGGAAGTATGCGCTATACTCCTTGGGGAGCTCAGCCTCTGTCCATTCAGCCAGGAAGTCCGCCAGTACCTAAGATTTAATGGAGCAGCGTGGCTTGTAGGTTATTTCAAAGGGAAGGAGCTAAATGGCCCATTTGGCTATGCGGCCGGTGGCGTTCCTCTTGTTGATTATATCATTCAGGGGGACTTCCAATGCCACTGTTACCGCACACTCTTGGAAGTAGCGTCTGAGTTTCCTCGACATCATGAATACTGTATAGGCTATTTTTTTGGTATCTGGACTTGCACTGCGTTAGCACCTCTGACACATAATATACCGATTTCTGAGTCTAGAATTTATGTCCCTCCTCATCTCGTTCAATAATGAGCACCACACTGACGTTTCTGTTGGTGGCCAATATGTATAACAACATGGGCTCACCGGCGCCTGGTGCCATGAGTATGGGATTGGTTGGCTGTAGTATTTTGATTTCTTCTAACATAGCCACTACCTCATTGGTCATTCGAAATTTTTGGTCCGTTTCAGCATCTTATAGAGCGGCAAAGCCTTTTCTCCAAGGCGGGAGATAAAGCGGCTTTATGCCGCTATGCACCCGGCTCGCCTCTGGACATGCTTCAGCTCTGTGGGGATTGCAAGTTCTGATAGAGCACGGATTTTAGATGGATTTGCCTCTATCCCTCTATGGGAGACGGTCAATCCAAGTAGCTTACCAGAGGGAACTCCGAATACACATTTTTCCGGATTGAGCCGTATATCATATTCGTGTAGACTAGCGAAGGCTTGTCGTAAGTCGTCAATCAACTGGGCGACATGTTTGGTTTTGATTACCACATCATCCACGTATGCCTCAACAGTTTTACCGAACTATGTCATGAGACAAGTTTGGATCATGCGCTGGTAGGTGGCCCCGGCATTTTTAGCCCGAAAGGCATCGTGTTGAAGCAGAATGGCCCATAGGGGGTGATGAATGTGGTAGCCGGTTGATCGGATTCCTTCATTTTAATTTGATGGTATCCGCAGTAAGCGTCGAGGAAACAAAACAAATTGTGTCCGGCTATGGCGTCAATGATCTGGTCTATGCATGGTAAGGGTAAAGGGTTCTTTGGGCAAGCCTTGTTGAGGTCTTTGAAGTCGACACACAACCACCAGGACTTGTCTTTCTTAGGTACCATCACCAGGTTCGCTACCACTCAGGGTGTTTAATATCCCGAATAAATCTGACCTCAAGCAGTTTGGCTAATTCTTCACCCATGGCTTGCCGTTTAGGCTCGAAGAAGCGGCGTAGAGTCTGTTTCATGGGCTTAAATCCTTGGATGATGTTTAAGCTGTGTTCAGCGAGCCGGCGTGGGATTACACGATATATCGGAAGGATGCTGGCGAAAATGTCCCAATTCTTGCAGAGGAAATTCCACAATGCCTCGTGCATGAGGGGATCGATCTAGGCTCCGATGGACGTTGTCTTATTGGGGTTCGTTGGATGTACCTGAAATTTAACGATTTGCTCTCAGGGTTTAAAGGATATGGACTTGGACTAAGGATCACGTCGTCCCTATTAACTGTCGACCGTAGGGCGGTCCACTCTTCGGCAGCGAAAGTTTCCTCTAATGTCTCGAGGGCGAGCGTTGTCCTTTTGTTTTTGGCCCGAAGGGCTATGTTCAGATCACTGGCGATCGTAATCACTCCATCTGGTCCTGGCATTTTGAGTTTCATGTACCCGTAATGGGGTATAGCCTGGAACTTTGTAAAGGTACCGCGTACCAATAGGGCGTGATAGCCACTTGGTAAGGGGACAATGTGTAAGAGAAGTTCTTCGGATCGATAGTTTTCAGGCGTGCCGAACACAACTTCCAAGATGATGCATCCGGAACAACGTGCCTCTTTCCCTGGGATAATTCCCCGGAAGGTTGTGTCGCTATGTTCGATGCGGGATCGGTCGAACTGCAGTTTTTCCAGAGTGGCCGCGTATATGAGGTTAAGACCACTGCCGCCATCCATTAGCACTTTATGTAGCCTATGTCCATCAATTATGGGATTCAAGACTAGAGCGCCCGGTGAATGACCAAGAAGAATGGGCGGCTGGTCAGTGTCCCCAAAAGTAATCGGTATGTCTGCCCATGGGCTAGTGGATGCCACGTGGTAGACTTGCTCGTGCTCCCTAAGAGCTCTTTTACACCTGTTCCTTGAGGGGAGGATCTCATAGACTGTCAGGACTTCTGCATTAAATCCGGGCGGCGAAGGAGAGCGCCTACTTGATGGAGGTGTGTCGAGAATGGCCTCGCCACTTTTTGTGACTTGCCTGACGACCCAGCAAGCTCAAAGGCTGTGAGTTGGGTTCGTGTTTGACAACACATAATGTATGGGGCAAGGTTTATCCAAAAGTCTGTCGAGGACAGTGCCAGTGCCTAAAATGGGCTTGTTTCTTTTTTTGATGGGTTCCTACTTGGCTGGCCGATTCGGAGGTATCCCCTTTTTCTGAGCTCCTCTAGGGTGTTCGGAGAAAATCGGTTCCGAGAACAACCACTCGGATTGCTAGACACTTTCCATGGCACAGTACTTCTATACCAATTCGGATAACTCCGAAAAGTCGCTGATGCGTTGGCGGGCCAGGGCATTAAGAATCCCTTCATCATGGCAATTGCGAATGAAAATTGCCATTACAACTTGGTCACTAAGACCTTTTACTCTACTCCTAGCGAGTAGGAGTCTTTCCCAAAAGTGGTGGACTGATTCTCCTTGTAGTTGCTTGATATCCCAAAAGTCCGAAGACATGGGCTTTGGTGCGATACTTGGATGGTCGTGTTGGGCGGTGGGTGGGAAAAAATTGGTTCCCTGTCGCAACGAGTGTTCGAAACTGTAGTTTCCAAATCGTGCGAAGGATTCCAAACCGGTTAAGGTCTGGCTTTAGAATGATTCCCCACCTCTGATTCACCGACAGGGTCTTGGAAATCGAGGACTTAAGTATTGACGGTTTTTAATTCCGACTGTCGGGCAGAATCCGCAGCCGGACACTCGATGGTAGCGACGAGGTGGGTGACAGGAGGGACATGAATCACCCTGTCATCAGGTCTGATCCCAAGCATATCATAGATCGGAACCTGGTCATCCAATATACGCATAGCTTTGATCCGATCGAACAAATCGTTTAAGAATGAGGCGATGGCAGGGTGTGTGTCGCTGATACAAGTGGATTCGTTAAGTGGTGTGACGGTTCGAGAGTTACGCCGAAGCGGATCTGTGTTCTGTTCCACCATGGGACCTCTTGGGCGTCAAAGCATCCAGACTTACAATATTTTCTTTGAAAGTTGAGGGTTCCATTGGAACGAGTGTTCCCCGTGAATCAGCCACGAACTCTAGGGTTCCGAACTTGATACTCTGATTGGGTTGAAACCTTCCGGTCTGGCCATGATTGCCGATCGGGCTGGTATGCGACAAGATGTCGTTGCCGATGAAACTCTGATCGGGGGCAAGAGTCCCCTCGATGCAGATCTCGCTATTCGTGACGAGGTGACCCATTGATTCCTTCGACGCTCATAGAGGAACTCTCAATGAAAGCACCAATGTCGGTGTCAAAACCGGTGGATCTCGGGTAGGGCGTCCCAAATTGTAAGACTAGAATCAACAGTAACATGAGACGAAGGGGACGCGAGTTTACCCAGGTTGAGGCCCTCCTGTGGAGGTAATACCCTACATCTTGCTTGGTTGTATTGATGATGTAAGGGGTTACAGAGTTGATCTACCTCGAGATCGTATAGGTAACCCTAGATGAGTTGTCCTCTCTATACCCCCAACACCCTTCGGCTTATATAGACTCCAGGGGTGTCCTAGATTTACACATGGTCGGTTACATGTCGAAGAGATAAACATGCCTAACTACAACTAATAACCTGGAGAATACGCCATGGCTCCTCGAAACTTCCATCTGGCATAGGTGGTCTTCGATCATCCGATGTCCGCTTTGAAGTACATACATTTCGACCCATAAAAAATAGGTCGGCTGTCCGATGACCCACTAGTCCAGGACTCTCTCAAATACCTCAAGCATTTGAGGAAGCCCGCCATCGTAATATACAATCGAAGTTCTATAATGAAAAAATCCCACTAGCATATGCAAGTAACAAAACAAGAGACTCTCTATATGAAAAGCACGGTTCCACTTTGAGGCACAACTGTGGAAAAAGAGGTAGTAGCACCATCCCTTCTCTCTTTTCTCTCATTTATTTATCTTTTTTTCTTGTTTTCTCTTTTTTTCCCTTTCTCCCTTTTTTCTTACTTTCCTTTTTTTTTATCTTTTTTCCATCCGGAGTCTCATCCCGACTTGTGTGGGTTACATTGTCTCCATCATCCTTTCCTCACTAGGATAATGCCCTACATAATGAATAGCATCACACTTCTATTTACTTACAACTCGATATGGAAAACTACTAAACAATATGACTCTATATGAATGCCTCTAGCAGTGTACCTGGATGTGCTATGATTGAGCGTAACATGTATGATAATGATGAACGGTCGCTTTGCCACAAATACTATGTTAGCTACATGATCATGCGAAGCAATATGACAATGGGTGTAATAGTCATATGATGTGATGGTGGAAGTGATGTCTACTACACAACTTTATTTTTGTAGACTCTGTTGGACCTCCAACCATAGAGTTTTGTAGGACAGTAGCAATTTTCCCTCAAGTGAATGACCTAAGGTTTATCAATCCTTGGGAGGTGTAGGATGAAGATGGTCTCTCTAAAACAACCCTGCAATCAAATACAAAAATCTCTTGTGTTCCCAACACACCCAATACAATGGTAAATTGTAAATTGTATAGATGCACTAGTTCGGTGAACAGATGTGATACAAATGCAATATGGGTAGTAGATATAGGTTTTTGTATTATGAAAATATAAAAACAACACGGTAGCAAATAGAAAACAACGAGCAAAACGTTCTATAAATGCTTGGAAATAAGTCCTAGGGTTCATACTTTCACTAGTGCAATCTCTCAATGATGCTAACATAATAGAATCATATGATCATCCCCTCAACGTGCGACAAAGGATCACTCCAAAGTTCATATCTAACGGACAACATAAGATGAAATTATTGTAGGTAGTAGGACCACCTCAAAGTTACCCTTTTCGATCAATCTGTTGGGCTATTCCTATAGGTGTTACAAATAGCCCTAGAGTTCGTAGTAAAATAACACCAATGGTACATATGAATCAACCTTGATTCACCTAGATACTCTAGTGTCACCTCAAGTATCCATCCATTAATTATTCGACACGCTTCAAACAATTTCAGATTCATCATATTGAATCCAACACAAAGAACTTCAAAGAGTACCCCATTTCTATCGGAGAATGTAAGAGAAGAACTTGCATCAACCCCTATGCATAGATTACCCCATTGCCACCATGGGAATCTGCAAGTTGAGTACCAACACATACATCAAGTGATCTTGAATCCAATATTGTATTCAACATAACAAAATCTCAAAGGGAAAGATTAAATTCATGACATCAAGATAGCAAGGGACAAACACCATATGATCCAACTATATTAACAAAGCCTGTGATGCATCAATATCTTGACATCTCAAGAAGATGAAAGAGAGATTAAGCACATAGCTACTGGTACATACCTCAGCCCTAAGGGTGAACTACAACCTCCTCGTCATGGCCTTTCTCGAGATGATGAACATGGTCACCGGTGATGATTTCCCCCTTTGACAGGGTACTGTAAAGGATCTAGGTGGGGTTTTCTTCGATATAGAGAGTTGCGCGATGGAGCACAAGTTCTAGGTTAACTTTTGGGGGTTTATGGATTTATAGAATTTTTCAGCGTTGGAACCACGTCAACCGGAGCCACATGAGCCCCACGAGCTAATTGGGCACGCCTAGGGGGGTGGGTTGGCATGCCCTGTTGGCTTGTCCTCACAGGTGGCTTCCCTCCAGTGGTTCTTCGCTCCGGTATTTCTTATTTGCTCTATAAAAAATCATAAAAAAGTTTCCGACGATTCCAGAAATTTTATTTTTTGCACAGAAATAATAGCACGGTAATTCTGCTGAAAACAACATCGGTCTGGGTTAGTTCTAAATAAATCATATAAAGTGCATCAAAATATAAAATTGTTGTAAACATAGACAAATATGGCATGAATACTTTATAAATTATCGATACTATGGAGATGTATCATCATCCCCAAGCTTAATTCCTACTCTTCCTCGGGTAGGTAACTGATAAAAGAACTAGTTTATGAAGTGTGAATGCTAGCATAGTGTATATTTTTTATCAATGATAATTCCAATCAATTTTTCTATCATCATAAACAACAAGTATTTTTCACAACACTTCTCATGATCAAGTAGCAAGCTATTCAACTGTTAAAGTATATACCATAAACTCTCTTGGAAACCAACAGACTATGTTTTTAGTCATCAAACAATTACAATTTTTCTTATTATCAGGAAGGGTTTATGTAAGAGCTTTGATTTAGCCAATTTCACATACTCAACTATCATTTAGTCTTCCATGATTGCTGACACTCAAAGCATATTTTTAGAACTAACCATTTCAATCAAACACGTAGGAAGATAGGGGCTTAAAGTTTTGCCTCCCAACTCATTTATCTCAGGGATAATGTCAACAATAATGAATCATGGTCACCTATATTTAAATGGATATATGTTCCTGGATCTTTCCCCACCACATGATGCTTGCCAACTAAAGAGTTAATAGATTGGAATATGTATGAACATTATTGACTCTTGCATAAAAGTAAATACAGAAAAATAAATACATAAAACTAAAATATATGTGCTTCGCAGAGGGAAGCAAAGGTTGTCATGGCTTTTTATTTTTGGATGTGCAAACTCTTAAGGCAAAGGAACGCCACTTTATATTGCCCCTTGTGATAACAACCTTTATTATGCAGTCCATTGCTTTTATTTCTTCACCATCACAAGTTCGTACATAGCTTATTTTCCCTTACAATAAAAGGTCATACATATTTAGGAGCAATTTTTATTGCTTTTTGCACCCATGACAACTTACTTGATGGATCTTATTCAATCCATAGGTAGATATGGGGGATTCTCATGGTAAGAAACTGGGTTTAAGGGTTTTTGGATGCACAAGTAGTATCTCTACATATTATGCATTTTTGGCTAGCAAAAGATCCTAAGCAAGCACCACATGTGATAGGATCCATGCCAATATAAATTCTATGTGAATATAAACAAGCATAACCATTATGTTGTCTTCCTTGTCACATGAACTACTTGATCAAGTTCAAAAATAATTAATGAGGGATCACAATCATATAATATGTCCAATATAGTATATTTTTATGCGAAATCTCTCTTCCTTCAATATTGTTTCATGATTTTTTCAAGTGACCAATGTTATGTTTTTAACTTCGAATAAATTTTACCTGTTGTATACTTCCTGTATGTGAGGTCACTACTCCCCTTGGGACAAACATATGAAGCGTACATAATTTTCATACACATGACATTCAATTCATTCAACATTTTCCCTTATGGTATAAGTGAAGCACAAGAGTGACCATCAAACTACTCTCAAAAAGATATTAGTGAAGATCAATGAGTAGTCAAACAATTAAGTAGCTATGTGAGGACTCTCTCTCAATAAATATTGTTAGATCAGAGATTTATTTAAAACATCAAACTAAACAAAAATACATTCCAAGAATAGCAGATATCATGTGAACGAATAAAAACTTAGGCTCAACATAGGCTAACCGATAGTTGTTGATGTTGAGAGGTCGGATGCATAGCTTCCTCTAGCTTAGATGCTTGAGACGTGTTGTAATATTGACTTGGGGAGCCTTGGTCATCCCCAATCTTTATTTCTTATTTCTCTTTAATTCCTCTCATATCATGGTTTCACATAGGTCTCAAAAACTTCATCCACACAAAACTTGAAAAGAACTCATGAGCTAGGTTAGTGCACAAAAGAATGAAGAAACTCTTTATGTACTTCCAAGAAAAGTTTAATAATAACTTTCAAACATTATCTAATGTATAATATCATTTGCACAATTTATATCTAGCAATATAAGTCATGAAAACTATAGAAGAAGTAGATAAAAACTACTATTTAAACAGGATAGTCTGTAGAAATTAATTTAAAAAGTGCACTTATGTAACTCAATTTTTTTTAAATATTTATTACATGATAAAAAAATTATATGAAAATATTGTGCCAAAATTTCACAAACTTTCCACGTTCCAGTAAAATATGAACATTCAATCAGTACAGAAAAAGTTTCTGTTTTTACACAGCACACATCAAACATGTAATTCAAGCATCCTAAAAGGCAATTCTTGGAACTTTTTACTGGAAAAAAGATTATAAATAACAGCAAGAAAATTTCAATAAAATAAAATGATGCTCCAAGCTAAACACATATTATCTGATGAATAAAAATATATCTCCAAGTAAGATATACCGATAGTGTTGAAGGCAAAAGAGGGGATGCCTTTGGGGGCATCCCCAATCTTATATGATCGAGTCTTACTTGGATATTACTTTGTGCCTTGTGCGTCCACAAGCTTAGTTTCTTACACTACTTATTCTCCTCATGTCGGTGTCCCACCCAAAACTTGGAAACTTCAATCACACAAAACATAACAGAACTTCGTGAGATGGGTTACTGTAATAATGATAGATCCTTCACTTAATTACTATAAAGAAAAGATTCATAATTGTTATCACGTAATACCTGCTGTATTCTATCATTCACATAATTTATACCACTAAATATAAGCTATGGAAACACTAGTACAAGCAAACTATGCTTGGAAAACAGAATTTCTCTAAAACAGAACAATCTGTGAATATCTGAACTTAAACATCAGTTCCGTGTCTCTAATAATTCTTAACAATTAGTACAATGCATTTAATTTTGATAGATAAATTGTGTATTTTTTAGATTTTTTTTGAATCTACAGTAAAATCATAGAAATTCAACACTGGACGTAAAAGTTTTTTTGGACAGAATCAAATTAAGAAGTATCCATACTACCCAAAGGCTGTACTTGGCACTTTATTGAAATAAAAGACATAAAACATGATCAATAAAGTATCTTAATCATGTGATCAGAAGAAAATATAAAGGAGAAGTGTTGGAATGTCTCCCAACAAGCGTTGTTCTTTAAAGCCTTTTACCTTGGCATGATGGTTTTGATGATGCTCACATAGGGATAGTATATGAAACATGCAAAAGAACA
Organism: Hordeum marinum; assembly: GCA_022496015.1. Classification (NCBI taxonomy): domain Eukaryota; kingdom Viridiplantae; phylum Streptophyta; class Magnoliopsida; order Poales; family Poaceae; genus Hordeum; species Hordeum marinum. Next base: position 477,351,504 of record CM039678.1, read on the forward strand.
TCATGGATCACATGACAAGCGCAATTAAGTCCAAACCACTTCCTATTCATAGGGTTTTTGTGAGCAAAAAATTTATGGGGGGCAAAACAAGCACATCTTCAAGATTTTCAACGCATAGGGGGAAAACTTGATATTATTACAATTCCTACAAGCAACATATGTTCCTCCATCATAATAAATTTTAGAATAATCATTAATAAATTGAACAATATAACTATCACATAAAGCATTCTTTTCATGATCCTTAAGCATGGAAAATTTATTACTCTCCCCAAAAGCAAACTTCTCATACATAATAGTGGGAGTATCATAGGAGACTCGAATGTTATAAGTTGTTTCGAATTAAAATAATGTTTTGAAGAAAAAAGGATATTGATAATTGTGACAAGTTTTATAATAATAATCATCACTATTTTTTGTAACATAAGTATCATCGCAGTAATCATCATAAGTAGCAACTTGGTTCTCATCATAATCACGTGAAACCTCTTCCAAGATAGTGGAATGATTACTATATAAAGTCAAGAACTCTCCAAATCTACTTTTATCATTATAATAAGATTTAACACCCTCCAAAATAGTGCATAATAATCATATAAATTTTACACTCTTCGAAACCCACTTTCATAAAAAATGCAATCATCATAAATAGGAGGCATGCAATCATCATAACAAATTATATCATTGAAAGTAGGGGCACTAATAAGATCTAGTTCATATAACATTCCATTCCCAAGCTTGGCATAAACATTATTTTCCGCAAATAAATTCCCAAATATGTCATTTTCATCAAACATAGTATCCCCAAGCTTGTGGGTTTGCATATCATTAGCATATTCATCAATAGCATGAATGACATCAATAGTATAACAATTACTATCATCAGAATTTTACAAGTTGGTGCCAAAACTATTTTCAATATTATAAGGAGTATCATAATATTCCCAATCATCTTCATCACAATAAGTGGCAGGCATAACAAATAATCATCAAGTGTATCATCGTCCACGGTACTTTCGGATTCATTCTCAATGATTATAGGAGCAACATTACTTGGGGGAGATACCTTTTTACCTCTACTTTTCTTCTTTTTTCTTCGTCACCACCTTATGTGTGGGTTTAAGTAATTTATCCAATCTTATTATTAAACAGATCGATTCGATGGGAATCTCCTCCTATGAGAAATAATAGGAGGGTATTTGGAGACCATTACCCTTTCATTAGTATTCCTTTGGTATTCCTGACTTTCTATAGTTGGGAATATAAGCATTCTCATTGCAATTTACTACGCAAAACATATAGATTTCTTGTAGATTTGTTTCATTATCATTAGTGATAAGGGATATATCAAGCCAATCATTTTTATGTGATAATTCTTCACACCCCAAAAATAAACAAAGTTCTTTATAGAGTTCACCAGAGATCAAATTATCAGAATATTTAGAAACGGTTTCACCATGAAACTGCATGCATTGGAAATTAAGATGAGCAACCCTATTGCAAAGTTCACAAGTAATGGGATGAAGGGAGCATAATCTTGTGGGGAAATTCATCTATCAATCTAAGCCGCCAATTAGTTTGATCATGTTTATGCTTATTACAAAATCTATCATCCCTATATGTCATGTCTTCACAAATTTAATTCAGTCCACAAAAATTTACGTGCTTACAAGAAATCTTTTTATCATAACTTTTGCAATCATCATTAACATCATGGTCTTTCATAGAATTCATACTAACAATATTACTATCATGTTCATCATTGAAGGAATTCACATTAAGCACTTTTATAAATTCTTCCGCTAACAATTGAACACACTTTTCCGAACCATCATTTCATGAAAGACATTAAAAAGGCGAAGCAATTAAGGCAACCTATATTCTAATTTTTGTACTTTTCTTTTATAAAATCAAACTAGTGAAAACAAGAAACTAAAAGATTCGATTGCAAGATCTAAAGATATACGTTCAAGCACTCACCTCCTCGACGATGGCGTAGGAGAACAACTTGATTTCTTCTATGCATCATCCTTTCCACACCGAGACCGTGCCCCAAATAACGAATAGCATCACACTTCTATTTACTTAGAACTCGATATGAAAAGCTACTAAACAATATTACTCCATATGTATGCCTCTGGCAGTGTACCAGGATGTGTAATCATCTAGCATAACATGTATGATAATGATCAACAGTGGCTTTGCCACAAATACTATGTCAGCTACATGATCATGCAAAGCAATAAGAAAACAAGTGTAATAGTTATATGATGTGACGATGGAAGTGATGTCTACTCTGCAACTTTATTCTTGTAGACTCTGTTGGGCCTCCAAGCGCATACTTTTATAGGACAGTAGCAATTTTCCCTCTAGTGGATGACCTAAGGTTTATTAATCCATGGGAGGTGTAGGATGAAGATGGTCTCTCTCAAACAACCCTGCAATCAAATACAAGAAATCTCTTTTGTCCCCAACACACCAATACATTGGTAAATTGTATAGGTGCACTAGTTCGGTGAAGAGATGGTGATACAAGTGCAATATGGATAGTAGATATAGGTTTTTGTAATCTGAAAATATAAAAGCAGCAAGGTAGCAAATGGAAAAACAGCGAGCAAACGGTATATTAATGCTTGGAAACAAGGCCTAGAGTTCATACCATCACTAGTGCAATCTCTCGACAATGATAACATAATAGAATCATAAGATCATCCCTAAACGTGCGATAAAGAATCACTCCAATGTTCATATCTAGCGAAGAATATAAATTAAATTGTTGTAGGTAGTAGGAACACCTCAAATTTACCCTTTTCGATCAATCCATTGGGCTATTCCTGTAGGTGACACAAACAACCCTAGAGTTCGCACTAAAATAACATCAATGATACATATCAATCAAGCTTGATGTCACCTAGATACTCCAATGTCACCTCAAGTATCCGTGGGTTAATTATTCGACACACATAAAAAAATTCAGATTCATCATGTTCAATCCAACGCAAAGAACTTCAAAGAGTACCCCAAGATTTGTGTCGGACAAAGTAAGAAAAGAACATGCATCAACCATTATGCATAGATTACCCCATTGTGACCACGGGAATCCACAAGTTGAGTACCAAGACATACATCAAGTGATCTCAAATCCAATATTCAATCCGACATAACAAAATCTCAAAGGGAAAGATTCAATTTTGTTGGAAATAAGCCCTAGAGGCAATAAATAAAGTGTTTATTATTTTATTTCCTTGTTCATGATAATCGTTTATTATCCATGCTATGATTGTATTAATTGGAAACATGAATACATGTGTGGATACATAGACAAACACAATGTCCCTAGTGTGCATCTAGTGAACTAGCTTGTTGATCGAAAGATGGTTAAGGTTTCCTAGCCATGGACATGAGATGTCATTTGATAACGGGATCACATCATTAGGAGAATGATGTGATGGACAAGACCCAAACAACAAACGTAGCTTATGATCGTGTCAGTTTATTGCTACTGTTTTCTGCATGTCAAGTATATGTTTCTATGACCATGAGATCATGCAACTCACAGATATCGGAGGAGTACCTTGTGTGTATCAAATGTCACAACATAGCTGGGTGACTATAAAGGTGCTCTACAGGTGTCTCCGAGGGTGTCTGTTGAGTTGGCATGGATCAAGACTGGAATTTGTTACTCCGTGTGACGGAGAGGTATCTCAGGGCCCACTCGGTAATACAACATCACAATAAGCCTTGCAAGTAATGTGACTAAGTGTTAGTTGCGAGATCTTGTATCACGGAATGAGTAAAGAGACTTGCGAGTAACGAGGTTGAACTAGGTATGGAGATACCGACGATCGAATCTCGGGCAAGTAACATACCGAAGAAACAAAGGGAACATCATACGGGATTAACTAAATCCTTGACATAGAGGTTTAACCGATAAAGATCTTCATAGAATATGTAGGAACCAATGTGGACATCCAGGTCCCGCCATTGCTTATTGACCATAGAGGTGTCCCGGTCATGTCTACATAGTTCTCGAACCCGCAAGGTCTGCACACTTAAGGTTTGGTGACGTTTCGGTAGTATAGAGTTATGTATGGTGGTGACCGAAATTGGTTTGGAGTACTGGATGAGATCCCGGACGTCACGAGGAGCTCTAGAATGGTCCGGAGGTAAAGATTCATATATAGGAAGTCCTGTTTTGGTCGCCGGAAAAATTTCGGGCTCATCGGTAGTGTACCGGGAGTGCCGGTAGTGTACCGGGAGGCCTCCGGGAGGGGTATTTCGACCCAAGAGGCTTCATGGGCTGTGGGAGAGTGAATATCATCCCTTAGTGGGCTGGTGGAAACTCCCACACAAGGCCCATGTGGCTGGAGGAAAAAAACAATAGGAAAAGGTGGAAAAAAGGTAAAAAGGAGCAATCCTAGTCCTACTAGGATTGGAGGAGGAATCCTCCTCTCCTAGTAGGTTCGGCCGAACCAGCTAGCCTTTGAGGCCAAGTCTGCCTCCTCTCCTCCTCTCCTCCTATATATACTACAGGGTTTTGGGTTTTTGCACTAGTTTTTTCAGCCACGTGCTACCCATTCCTCAATGCATAGTTTCTCCTCTAGATCGGTTTTCTGCAGTGGTTAGGCGAAGCCCTGCCGAAAATGCTCCACCACCATCGCTGGAGCACCGTCAGGCTGCCGGAGAACTCTTCTTCCTTTCCACTCCCTCGTGCTGGTTCAAGACAGTGGAGATCGTCATCAAGCTGTACGTGTGCTGAACGCGGAGGTGCCGTCCATTCGGTGCTAGATCGGAAGGATCGTGATCAAGTTCGTGGGACGGATCATGATCAAGTTCGTGGGACGGATCATGATCGGATCACGGGACGGATCGTGATTGGATCGCGGGACGGATCATGATTGGATCGCGGGATGCACGGCGATTTGGATCGCGAAGACGTTCGACTACACCAACCGCGTTTCTTAACGCTTCCCGCTTAGCGATCTACAAGGGTATGTAGATCCACTCTCCCTCTCGTAGATGCTCATCACCATGGATAGATCTGCGTGTGCATCGGAATTTCTTTGTTTCCCATGCAACGTTCGCTAACAGTGGCATCATGAGCTAGGTCTATGTGTAGATAAGATCTCGAGTAGAACACAAAAGGTTTGTGGGCGTTGATGCTTAGATTGCTTCCTCCCTTGGTCGGATTTTGGTTCAGCGGTATTGTGAGATGAAGCGGCCCAGACCAACATTACTCGTACGCTTACGAGAGACCGGTTCCCTCGACGCAACTTGTTGCCTAGATGGCCTGCGGGTGGCAGTTTCTCTCACTTTAGTTGGATCGGATTCGACAAAGGCGGTCCTTGAGAAGGTTGAAAAGCAAATTATGTATCACCATTGTGGTTTATGCGTTGGTGAGAATCGTTCTTTCTAGAAACCCGTAGCAGCCTTGTAAAACATGCAACAACAATTAGAGGACGTCTAACTTGTTTTTGCAGGGTATGTTGTGATGTGATATGGCCAATTACATGATGTGATATATGTGATGTATGAGATGATCATGTGATGTACAAAATTTCACGACTTGCATGTCGATGAGTACGGCAACCAGCAGGAGCCATAGGGTTGTCTTTAATTATTTTATGACCTGCGTGTCAATCATTAAGCGCTATGTAATGCTTTACTTTATCGCTAAACGGTAGCAATAGTAGTAGAAGCATGTTGGGCGCGACAACCCCGATGGCGACACGTTGATGGAGATCAAGATGATGGAGATCATGGTGTCTTGTCAGTGACGATGGAGATCATGCCGATGCTTTCAAGATGGAGATCTAAAGCACAAGTTCATGGCCGTATCATCTCACTTATGAATTGCATGTGATGTTAATCCTTTTATGCACCTTGTTTTGCTTAGTACGACGGTAGCATTATAAGGTGATCCCTCACTTAAATTTCAAGATAAATTGTGTTCTCCCCGAGTGTGCACTGTTGCGAAAGTTCGTCGTATTGAGACACCACGTGATGATCGGGTGTGATAGACTCTACATTCACATACAACGGGTGCAAGCCAGTGTTGCACGCGCAGAACACTCGGGTTAAACTTGACGAGCGTAGCATGTACAGACATGGCCTCGGAACACAAGAGACCGAAAGGTCGAACATGAGTCATATAGTAGATATGATCAACATAATGATGTTCACCATTGAAGCCACCTCAACTCACGTGATGATCGGATTTGAGTTGGTGGATTTGGATCATGTGACACTCAGATGACCTGAGGGATGTCAATTTGAGTGGGAGCTTTAGTAATTTGATTAACTAAACTCATTATCTTGAACAATAGTCTAAGTAAACTTTGCATATTTATGTTGTAGATCGATGGCTCGCGCAGTAGCACCCCTGAATTTTAATGCATTCCTAGAGAAAGCTAAGTTGAAAGATGATGGAAGTAACTTTGTTGACTGGGCCCGTAATCTGAGGATTATCCTCACGGCTTCCCAGAAATCATATGTCCTTGATGCACCGCTTGGTGACCAACTAGAAGACATGACCTCCGAAGACGTTAAGAACACTTGGGAGGCACATACTAGAGATTACTCAATAGTTTAGTGTGCAATATTGTATGGCTTAGAACCGAGACTTCAAATACATTTTGAACGTCATGGAACATATGAGATGTTCCAGGAGTTGAAGTTTATCTTTCAGAAGAACCCCCGGATCGAGAGGTATGAAACCTCCGATAAGTTCTACGCTTGCAAGATGGAGGAGAATGGGTCTATCAGTGAACATATACTCAGAATGGCTGGGTATTCAACTTGTCTAGTGGAGTTGGGAATTGCCCTTCCGCCAGAGGCAATCACTGACAGAGTTCTTCAATCACTGCCACCTAGTTACAAGAGCTTTGTGATGAACTATAACATGCACGGGATGAACAAGTCAGTCGCCGGGTTGTTTGCGATGCTAAAAGTCGTTGAGTCTGAACTCCAAAAAGAACATCAAGTGTTGATGGTCAATAAAACCACTAGTTTCAAGAAAAATGGCAAAGTCAAGGGCAAGGGCAAGAAGGGTAAAACCAAGAAGGATGGCAAAGCAGTTGCTACTCATGTAAAGAAGCCCAAGCATGGACCCAAGCCAGAAACTGAGTGCTTTCATTGCAAGGGAACTGGTCACTGGAAGTGGAACTGCCCCAAGTACCTGGCTGACAAGAAGGCGGCCAACGACAAACAAGGTATATATGATATACATGTCATTGATGTGTACCTTACTAGCTCTCGTAGTAGTGCCTGGGTATTTGATACCGGTTCGGTTGCTCACATTTGCAACTCAAAACAGGAACTACGGAATAAACGAAGGCTGGCAAAGGACGAAGTGACGATGCGCGTGGGAAATGGTTCCAAGGTTAATGTGATCGCCGTCGAGACGCTCTCTCTTCGATTACCATCGGGATTAGTGATGAACCTGAATAATTGTTATTTAGTGCCTGCGTTAAGCATGAACATTATATCTGGATCTTGTTTATTGTGAGATGGTTACTCATTTAAATCAGAGAATAAAGGTTGTTCTATTTATATGAGTAATATCTTTTATGGTCATGCACCCAATGTGAGGGGTTTATTCATATTGAATCTTGATAGTGATGATACACATGTTCATAACATTGATGCCAAAAGATGTAGAGTTGATAATGATATTACCACTTTCTTGTGGCACTGCCGTTTAGGTCATATTGGTGTAAAACGCATGAGGAAGCTCCATGCTGATGGAATTTTAGAGTCACTTGATTTCGAATCACTTGACACATGTGAACCATGCCTCATGGGCAAGATGACTAAAACGCCGTTCTCTGGAAAAATGGAATGGGCACGTGACTTATTGGAAATCATACATACTGATGTGTGCGGTCCAATGAATGTTACAGCGCGTGGTGGATATCGTTATTTTCTCACCTTCACTCATGACTTAAGTAGATATGGGTATATTTACTTGATGAAACACAAGTCTGAAACGTTTGAAAAGTTCAAGCAATTTCAAAGTGAAGTTGAGAATCATTGTAACAAGAAGATTAAGTTCTTGCGATCTGATCGAGGAGGTGAATATCTGCGTTATGAGTTTGGTAGTCACTTAAGACAGTGTGGAATTGTTTCACAGTTGACACCGCCCGGGACACCATAGCGCAATGGTGTGTCCGAACGTCGTAATCGAACCTTATTAGATATGGTGCATTCTATGATGTCTCTTGCTGATTTTCCACTATCCTTTTGGGGTTATGCATTAGAGACAACTGCATTCACTTTAAATAGGGCACCATCAAAATCTGTTGAGACGATGCCATCTGAACTATGGTTTGGAAAGAAGCCAAAGTTGTCGTTTCTTAAAGTTTGGGGATGTGATGCTTATGTCAAAAAGCTTCAGCCTGAAAAGCTGGAACCCAAAGTGGAGAAATCCATCTTCATAGGATACCCAAAAGAGACAGTCGGATATACCTTCCATCTCAGATCCGAAGGCAAAGTGTTTGTCGCTAGGAACGGAACATTTGTTGAGAAAGAGTTTCTCTCGAAAGAATTGAGTGGGAGGAAAATAGAGCTTGATGAGGTTATTGAACCTTTACTTCAACCAGAAAGTAGCGCAGCACAGAAAGATGTTTCTGTGGAACCTACGACGGTAGAAGAGGAAGTTAATGATGATGATCTTGAAGCTTCGGATCAAGCTGCTATTGAACCTCGTAGGTCGACAAGGCCGCATACTACCCCTGAGTGGTACGGCAACCCTGTCTTGGAGGTTATGTTGTTGGACAACAATGAACCTACGAGCTATGGAGGAGCAGTGATGGGCCCGGATTCCGAGAAATGGTTAGAGTCCATGAAATCCGAGATGGGATCCATGTATGAAAACAAAGTATGGACTTTGGAAGTATTACCTGAAGGGCGAAAGGCCATTCAGAACAAATGGATCTTTAAGAAGAAGACAGACGCAGACGGTAATGTCACCGTCTATAAAGCTCGACTTGTGGCAAAGGGTTTTCCACAAGTTCAAAGAGTTGACTACGATGAGACTTTCTCACCCATAGCGATGCTTAAGCCTGTCAGAATCATGTTAGCAATACCTGCTTATTTCGACTACGAAATTTGGCAGATGGATGTCAAAAGAACGTTCCTCAACGGTTTCCTTGAGGAAGAGTTGTACATGATGCGACCCAAAGGTTTTGTCGATCCAGAGAATGCTCACAAAGTTTGCAAACTCCAGCAATCCATTTATGGACTGGTGCAAACATCTCGGAGTTGGAATAAGCGCTTTGATGAGGTAATCAAAGCGTTTGAGTTTACACAAGTTTACAGAGAAGCTTGTATTTACAAGAAAGTAAGTGGGAGCTCTATAGCATTTCTAGTATTATATGTGGATGACATATTGCTGATTGGAAACAATATAGAAATGCTGGAAAGCGTGAAGGAATATTTGAACAAGAGTTTTTCAATGAAGGACCTAGGAGAAGCTGCTTTCATATTAGGCATTAAGATCTATAGAGATAGATCGAGACGCTTAATAGAACTTTCACAGAGCACATACCTTGATAAAGTTTTGAATAAGTTCAAAATGGAACAGTCCAAGAAGGGGTTCTTGCCTGTGTTACAAGGTGTGAAGTTGAGTAAGACTCAATGCCCAGTAACTGCAGAAGATAGAGAAAAGATGAGTGTCATCCCCTATGCTTCAGCCATAGGCTCTATCATGTATGCAATGCTGTGCACAAGACCCGATGTCAGTCTTGCCATAAGTATGGCCGGAAGGTTTCAAAGTGATCCTGGAATGGAGCACTGGCAAGCGGTCAAGAATATCCTTAAGTACCTGAAAAGGACTAAGGAAATGTTTCTCGTTTATGAAGGTGATGAAGAGCTCGTCGTAAAGGGTTACGTCGATGCAAGCTTTGACACTGATCCGGACAACTCTAAGTCGCAAACTGGATACATATTTATTCTTAACGGGGGAGTGGTAAGCTGGTGCAGTTCCAAGCAAAGCATGGTAGCTGATTCTACGTGCGAAGCGGAATACATCGCAGCCTCGGAGGCGGCGAAGGAAGGTGTCTAGATGAAGCAGTTCATGACAGGTCTTGGAGTAGTGCCCAGTGCACTGAATCCAATGAACCTGTTTTGTGACAACACTGGCGCCGTTGCTCTGTCCAAGCAACCAAGGTTTCACAAGAGGACCATACACATAAAGCGACGCTTCAACTCCATCCACGATTACATCATGGAGAAAGACATACATATTTGCAAAGTGCACACGGATCTGAATGTTGTAGACCCGTTAACTAAACCTCTTCCAAGGGATAAACATGATCAATACCAGAACTGCATGGGTGTTCGATTCATTACAATGTAAATCTCATAGTGATGTGAAACTAGATTATTGACTCTAGTGCAAGTGGGAGACTGTTGGAAATATGCCCTAGAGGCAATAAATAAAGTGTTCATTATTGTATTTCCTTGTTCATGATAATCATTTATTATCCATGCTATAATTGGATTAATTGGAAACATGAATACATGTGTGGATACATAGACAAACACAATGTCCCTAGTGTGTCTCTAGTGAACTAGCTCGTTGATCGAAAGATGGTTAAGGTTTCCTAGCCATGGACATGAGATGTCATTTGATAACGGGATCACATCATTAGGAGAATGATGTGACGGACAAGACCCAAACAACAAACGTAGCTTATGATCGTGTCAATTTATTGCTACTATTTTCTGCATGTCAAGTATATGTTTCTATGACCATAAGATCATGCAAATCACAGATATCAAAGGAGTACCTTGTATGTATCAAACGTCGCAACGTAACTGGATGGCTATAAAGGTGCTCTACAGGTGTCTCCGAGGGTGTCTTTTGAGTTGGCATGGATCAAGACTGGGATTTGTTACTCCATGTGACGGAGAGGTATCTCAGGGCCCACTCGGTAATACAACAACATAATAAGCCTTGCAAGCAATGTGACTAAGTGTTAGTTGCGAGATCTTGTATTACGGAACGAGTAAAGAGACTTGCTAGTAACGAGGTTGAACTAGGTATGGAGATATCGACGATCGAATCTCGGGCAAGTAACATACCGAAGAAACAAAGGGAACATCATACGGGATTAACTGAATCCTTGACATAGAGGTTTGACCGATAAATATCTTCGTAGTATATGTAGGAACCAATGTGGACATCCAGATCCCGCCATTGGTTATTAACCGTAGAGGTGTCTCGGTCATGTCTACATAGTTCTCGAACCCGCAGGGTCTGCACACTTATGGTTTGGTGACGTTTCGGTAGTATAGAGTTATGTATGATGGTGACTGAAGTTTGTCCGGAGTCCCGGATGAGATCCCGGACGTTACGAGGAGCTCCGGAATGGTCCATAGGTAAAGATTCATATATAGGAAGTCCTGTTTTGGTCGCCGGAAAAGTTTCGGGCTCATCGATAGTGTACCGGGAGTGCCGGTAGTGTACCGGGAGGCCTCCGGGAGGGGTATTTCGACCCAAGAGGCTTCATGGGATGTGGGAGAGTGAATATCAGCCCTTCGTGGGCTGGTGGAAACTGCCACACAAGGCCCATGTGGCTGGAGGAAAAAAACCAATAGGAAAAGGTGGAAAAAAGGCAAAAAGGAGCAATCCTAGTCCTACTAGGATTGGAGGAGGAATCCTCCTCTCCTAGTAGGTTCGGCCGAACCAGCTAGCCTTGGAGGCCAAGGCTGCCTCCTCTCCTCCTCTCCTCCTATTTATACTAGAGGGGTTTGGGTTTTTGCACTAGTTTTTTCAGCCACGTGCTACCCGTTCCTCCAGTGCATAGTTTCTCCTCTAGATCGGTTTTCAGCAGTGCTTAGGCGAAGCCCTGCCGGAATTGCTCCACCACCATCACCGGAGCGCCGTCAGGCTGCCAGAGAATTCTTCTTCCTCTCCACTCCCTCTTGCTGGATCAAGACGGTGGAGATCGTCATCAAGCTGTACGTGTGCTGAACGCGGAGGTGCCGTCCGTTCGGTGCTAGATCGGAAGGATCATGATCAGGTTCGTGGGACGGATCATGATCAAGTTCGTGGGACGAATCGTGATTGGATCGCGGGACGGATCATGATTGGATCGCGGGACGGATCGTGATTGGATCGCGGGACGCACGGCGATTTGGATCGCGAAGACATTCGACTACACCAACCGCGTTTCTTAATGCTTCCCGCTTTGCGATCTACAAGAGTATGTAGATCCACTCTTCCTCTCGTAGATGCTCATCACCATGGATAGATCTGCGTGTGTGTAGGAAATTATTTGTTTCCCATGCAACGTTCCCCAAAAAATTTATCACATCAAGATAGCAAGGGACAAACACCATATGATCCAACTATATTAGCAAAGCCCTTGATAAATCTAGATTGTGACATCTCAAGAACACAAGAGAGAGAGACAGAGAGAGATTAAAAACATAGCTAATGGTACATACCCTCATCCCCGAGGGTGAACCACTCCCTCCTCATCATGACCTCCGCTGGGATGATGGTGATGTCCATGGTGAAGATTTACCCCTCCGACGGGGTACTGGAAAGGCTCTAGATGGGTTTTTCTATGATACAAGGAGTTGCGGCGGTGGAGCGCAAGTTCTAGGTTAACTTTCGGGGGTTTCTAGATTTATTGGATTTTGGGCACTGGAATCACGTCAACACGTGCCCCCCACAAGCGAACAGGGCACACCTGGGGTGGGTGGGTGCGCCATGTTGGCTTGTGGACCACATGTGGCCCCCCTCCGGTGGTTCTTTTCTCCAGTATTTCTTATTTTCTCTAGAAAAAATCATAAAAAACGTCTGGGAAATTCTGAGAACTTTTACTTTCTGCACAATAACAACACCACGGTAATCCTGTTGAGAACAATGTTAGCCCAGGTTAGTTTTAAATAAATCATATAAAGTGCATCGAAACCATATAAAATAATTGTAAACATAGGTAAATATGGCATGAATACTTCATAAATTATTGATAAATTGGAGACGTATCAGGAAGTTGCATGGCAATATATCTTGGAATGGCTATGAAATGCCATGCTAGGTATGTATGGTGGTTGTTTTGAGGAAGATATAATGAGGCTTATGTGCAAGAGAGCATATCATGTCGCAGGATTTTGATGCACCAACAAAGTATGCACCGATCCTCGTGGTGAGAATGGGCAATGCAAGGTATCGAAGAGGATAGAAAAATACGAGGAGGTGAGAGTGCATACATCCATGGATGCACATTAGTCATAATAAATCCAATACTTATTGCAAGGTTTTATTAGCTCTCTTGAAGCAAAGTACTACTAGCATGCCCCTACACTACTAGGGAAAATCTTATACACAAAACCTTAGAAGTAGCACTGGATAAAAAGCGACGCTACTGCTACATAATAGTAGCGCACGTCAAGAAACGGCGCTACTGCTAACTACTTACAAGTAGCGTGTCATAAAAAAATGTGCTACTACTAATATTGCCCCACCGTTACCGCCAGTCTAGGTTTAGCAGTAGCGCCTCCCCCAGGAGCGTGCTATAGCTATGTCAGATAGTAGTATCGCTCGTTCCTAAAACACGCTACTCCTATCCTGACATAACCCTGGCTCGGGCTTCCTCCTCCACTTCTTTCCTCCATCCATTCCCCCATTCCTCCACCCGCACCCGTCCGTCGCCGCCCTCTCCTCCGACGCTGCCGTTGCCCTCCGTTTGCCTGCCCACGCCGCCCTCCATCGCCGCCCGCTCCTCCACACACACCCGCCCGTCGCCGCCCGTGTGCCCTTCGTCTCCCCCGAGCTCCACCTCGCCGCCGACATCTCCCCCGAGCTCCAACTCGCCGCCGATGTCTTCCCTAGCCCCTTGTAAGACCTCTGCCCCTCCTTCTCTCTATATGTCTCTCTAGGATAGATTAGGACAAATTAGGATGAATTAGTAAACTTGGTGTCTCGTTGATGTCATTGATGTCGATGATGATGCATTCTGAATATAGAGGATGTCTTAGTGTTCTTGTTTGCAATGTACCTCTGAGTGGCCTATATTTTGCCAGAATGTTGATTCGTTTCTGTTCCGGCAAATTTCAGGTGCTCGATATGTCATGTTTTAAGCAAAGGTCATGCCAAATTTTTTTCATGAATTTTAGCATGACTTGTGCTATAATGTAGAACATATCGAGTGCTTCTGATTTGCCACAATGGGAATTCAATGATATTCTGGTAAAACATAGGGTATTTTTTCTATGCCATTGCTCGATATATGGAACGGGTTGACTTTAGGTCTGATAAGTGTTTATTAATTTTGTTTTCATAATTAAGCATTTTTTCTCGACGTCGACGATGCCTGACCCGCATCCTCATCGTCGATTCGGCGTAGGAGGCCTGCTTGATTATAGGGGCCATGTCTGGGACTGGGCTCCGACAGGCTGGTACTGGGAGGTCCTACCTTCTGGGGCACGCAACTTGGTGAGGAGGCAGCCCATCATCGACCCGGAGGTTATTTGGTGGCAGTCGCGTGGGTCACTGTCAGTGTAGAGGGAGAAGGCCCCCACGGAGATGATACGTCGCCGTGTTAGGGAGGAGGCCGAGCACGTCCGACGCTATATGTCTGCGTTGCACGCCAGGTTCTCCAATACCTAGCAGGTTCTTCAAGGATCTCACCTGAGCTATGATCCTATGATGGTTCCTTCTCTTTGGGTGTCCACCTCCCACGCCGATACCCGTCGTTCTCTATGGTTCTAATTGTATTAGTGATGTTATATTTATGATACTATTTGAGATGTATTAGTGAAACTATTCAACGATGTACGGACGCAAGAGATGATTTAGTTTTGCTTATTGAATGCATCCTAATTTGAATACTAATTTGTTTTATGATTTAGTTTTGCTTATTGAATGCATGTCTGTTTCAACTATGAACATAGGAAATGTCTTGTGCTACAATGTAGGACATATCGAGTGCTTGTGATTTGCCAGTCATTCCGGCAAAACATAGGGCATTTTTTCTATGTCATTGCTCGATATATAAAACGGGTTGAATTTAGCTCTGTTTCGGCTCCTCGTGTGTCTTTCGGTGAGGGAGAGTGTCCAACATATATATATATATATGAGAGAGGAAGAATCCCGACTGTTGTCATGAGGGTCGCTTCTCCTTCATTCCTGTGTGCTAGACATTTTGGTGTAATGCACTCGGGGATGAATGGAGGAGCCACCATCACCGACGGTCACAATATCAAAAGGAGTGCCCATCTTATACGTGAGATGAGAGTTTAGGAAGGAAAGACTCAACAGACCTAAACTCAACCAGTTACATATTGAGTAATAGTGATCTGTGTGTTGATCAGTTTTCTCGTAGTTTCCTTCGATCGATTTTAAATGTTTCAACTATGAACATAGGAAATGTTTGACGACGAAAGGTAATTCTCTATGTGCGAATACTGCAAAGACGAGCGCGGCCTATGTGACAAGCCTTACCTAGTTGATGGTAGGCGCTTTAGTATCATGTTTGATGAGACCTTCGAAGTCGATACAGTAAGTCACAACGACAAGTCTTTTTTCGTAATTAAGCATGACTTGTGCTTCTTTTGCTTCAACTTATAATTTTAATTTTTTTACTATTCTACTAGCATGTCCCCTGCCATGCAAGAATTTATGTCTTGGATAAGATTGGTTTCAATACTAAAAAGAGTATGGAGGTAAAGAGAGTTCACTTGAGGACCGAGCATGGTTATACTTTTGCCGTAAAATTGTACAATGCGGACACCTACTCCTATTTTGAATGCAAAAGTTGGATAGCACTATGCAAGGCTTATGCATTTGAGCCTAATATGCTTATCACCTTTGATATTCGTCCGGAAGATGAAATTGAAGGTAATATCGACACCTGGGTCGATGTGTAGACGCCTCCAGTTCTACCATTATGTGAGTTTCTCAACCATATTTATTCAGTAATTTATATTGTTTATTTAAAAATAGTTGACAACTTATTTCCATTTACGGCTTATTTTCATTCTTCAAAAAATGTATGGAAGATGGTAGACAGAACCTTCTACTACAATGATGAAGCAGAATTAACTTATAAGGAGAAAGATCATCTTATCGCATTTCTTAATGATCTTGAGAATTACAATAGCTATTATCAAACTCCTCCATATTATGGTCAATACGTGCCACTAGTGGACGTGGTGAACTACGGTAACATCCATGGAGATTGCATGGTAAGATTTTCTACTATTACGGCATCCATGCATCTTTTGCATAAATTCTTCTAAAATTAAACTACATTGCTAACTACAATGTTATTACTATGTTTTTCAGCAGAAAACCCAAAGGATTGTGTGCCTTCTCTGATGTTTTCGAGAGGTCGCGTTGATGATGTTATGAGCTTACGGCCAGCACATCCAGGACAGCCTACGCATCACTCCTGTCCATACCGGATTTCTAAAACCGATGAAGACATGACAATCAAAGATTGGAAAAAATGTATGGTCAATCATAGAGAGCTACTTGGAAGCAACATTGTGCGTAGGCCAAGAATTGGAGACAGGATGATCTCCATTCTCCATAATGGAGAGTCAAGTCCTATCATGTTTTATGATATTGTACTTAAGAGAGGGTAGATTAGGTCCTATGAGAGAGGAGTAGGTCCTAGTTACAATGTGTTATTATGTGCTACAATGTGTTAGAGTTCATGATGAGGAGGAGGAGGAGTTGTGATTATGACTAGTGACCAACTTGTTATATGATGTCTCATTGATGAAAATGATGATTAAATAGTGTTGGTGGTAATGACTATGATGATTATTAGCTATAGTGTTCTTGGTGATGATATGATGCAAGAGTTTTTATATTAATATGATGATGATGTTGATCATGATTATCATGATGATTTGTTATATCATTGGGGGAAGGATAGCGTATTAGATTCATGTGGATGGATCAAAAGTGACCAAAAGTTGAATTAGTAGGATCGTCGTCCTACTAATTCAACTTTTGATCATTTTTGATTCATTTGGATGAATAAAATCCATGTTTCTTCCTCACAATGATATAATAATTCATCATGAACATAATGATATAACAACCTCTTAATTGGTAATGTATCAAAATTTGTATAACGATGTATAAATACACTAAAAATTAAAAATAATGAAAAACAGATTACTAGTAGCGCGGGTTTGCAAGAACGCTACTAATAGTTGTCTTATCAGTAGCGCTTGTATGATACACGCTACAGCTATATGTCTTAGCAGTAGCGCGTCTTACAGGCGCTGCTGGTAAGTAATAGCTATAGCACCTTACTAGTAGCGCGGTAACCCGTGCTACTACTAGGCTTTTCCCTAGTAGTGCTATGGAAG
The DNA here is from genome assembly GCA_022496015.1 of Hordeum marinum. Classification (NCBI taxonomy): domain Eukaryota; kingdom Viridiplantae; phylum Streptophyta; class Magnoliopsida; order Poales; family Poaceae; genus Hordeum; species Hordeum marinum. Next base: position 477,368,844 of record CM039678.1, read on the forward strand.
AGGTTGGGAGGAGTTAACCATCGCGCGCCCCCAACCTAAATATCACTAGGATTTTAACGAGGAATAAGAATGCTCACACGTCATCACAATGCCATAACTAATATTTAGATTAATAGAAAATTAACATACTTTAACTATTTATATTTATACTAACCAACAACCATGCACTCACGCCCTTTCCTATTACCACATCAATATCACTAACCCACAATTTCTCTTTTATGTGCTACATGTGGTTTTGATTATGCACTCATTGAATACCTATTATTTTTGAACTACTCTTATCCATGCAAATTAACGTCACTATTTATTAACTATAAACAAATATAAGTGAAGAATGAGAGTGCAATCATTCTATAGAATCTATATGCCACCATGCTCTAAATGATATAAGTGAAGAACTAGAGCAACTAGTAAGCTCAAAACCTGTAAGTGAAGCACATAGAGTATTCTATCATATCATGGTGAAGGTGTGTCTCTCTTAAATAGGTTTGTCTAGAAAACAATAATTTTGGCATACTATAACAAAATCAAACTAAGGTAAACCATGATCCAAGAAAAACTCATATCATGTGATGAATAAAAATATAGCTCCAAGTGACATGCCGATGGATTGAGACAAAAGAGGGGATGGCTTCGGGGCATGCCCAAGCATCGACGCTTGAGTCTTCCTAGAATTTGACATGGGGTTCCTTGGGAATCCTCAATCTTAGGATCTTGCCTCTCATTATTACTTCATCCATCGCGATAACACCCAAAACATGAAAACTTCAACACACAAAACTCAACAGAAATCTTCGTGAGATCCGTTAGTATAATAAACATATCAAATACTTTAGGTACTGTTATAATTGAGTCATATCTTATTATTGCCTAAGGTATTGTATTCTAACTTCTCATGACTTATCCCCCCGATATAATCCATAGCATCATCAAAACAAGCAAAGTATGCAGGGAAGAACATAATTTGTCTAAACGAGGAAAATCTGTAATGATCTGTGAAGAAACTATACTTATGTAACTCCAAAAATTCTGAAAATTAGGAAAACCTGGGTAATTCGTATAGAAATATCGTGTAAGAAATTCGGAGCAAAAAGAAGTTCTAGTAAAAACATAGAAATTCTGCACTTGATGCTAAAGTTTATGTTTTTGCACAACATTAACTATACTATTATCCAAATTAATCAGAAAGGCTTTACTTGGCACAAACACTAATTGAAACAAAAAACAAAATCATTATAGTAGCAACAATCATGTTAGCAAACCAAAACGGAAAGTAAAACAAGAAAATTAATAGAACTATTGGGTTGCCTCTCAACTAGCGATATTGTTTTAAGCCCCTAGCTTGGCATAATGCATAGTATCGAGTGTTGTCATCTTTGACACTTCACTCATAAGTAGACCTCATGATAGATTCATAAGGTGGTTTAAATTCTCTTCCTAGATAAGTGTTTCATCCCTTTATTTAATGGGAATTGGAATCTTATGTTTCCCTATTTCATATCAATAATTGCACCTATAGTTCGTAAGAAATGTCTTCCTACAATAATTGGACAAGTATGATTGCATTAAATAGCAAGCACAATGAAATATCCGGGCACATAATCCCTATTATCAATGATAAGCACATCATTTATTATAATGGTAGAATCCGCAAGATGCAAGTTTAGGTAACAGTCTTGAATATCAGTGAGACCTAGCACACCAAAAAGAGATTTAGGTATATTTAAAACACTAGCAGCAAGTTCACATGAAGCATTGCATTCGTATTATTTTATCTTTATTTTGATAGTAGGTTCCCATTCATCATGCAATTTTCCATATATAGAAACTTCTAACTCAAGTTTCTCATCATAAGCTTTTATCATCGCTTCTACTAAATGTTTAGTACAAGCCTTTTTTTGTTCATAAGCATTGGGTGAGCTAATAATGGATTGCAACAAGGAAATGAATTCTACTAAATAAAAACTTTCATAATTAAAGTCCTTGTAATCGAAGATAACGGGCACATCACTAGTTAAAGTTTTGACCTCTCTAAACCCACCTTTTTCAATTTTATCATTAGAATCATCACCCCCCTAAACTAATGGGACATCCTCTAGATAACGTTGACTCGTCTTCAGTCCCTTTATCATCTATTTCAATATTAGTAAAAAAAATCAATGGGAGAAGTACCAATCATTTTAAGATTTTCATCATGATTACGGTAAAAATCAGGTGGTAGAGATTTTTCTAAGAATTCTCGTTTGGCTCTCAACCTCACGGTCCTCTCCTTGATCTCGTTAATAGATGCTTGGATAGTTTAATAGTTTTGTAAATATCATACTTGGGTGGCAATTTTTTTTTGAAAGTTTCCATATCAAGAGGGATTCTATCAATATTCCTAGCCAAATCATCAACTTGATGCAACTTTTCTTCAAGCATAGTATTAAAACGATTTTGAGAACTAATGAATTACTTAATGGTGTTCTCAAGATCACAGGGTATTCTATTATTATTTGTAGAAGAATTTCTATAAAAATTTCCATAAGAGTTTCCAAAATTATTAGAGGAATTACCGGGATACGATCTAGCATTGAAATTTCATCTATAGGCATTGTTGTTCAAATTGCTTCACGGGATAAAGTTCACATCAATATCATCATCATTTTTCTCAATCAAGGTAGACAAAGGCAAATCATTGGGATTAACATGAGAATTATTAATAGCAATCATATTCATAAGATCATCCACCTTTTCATTCAAAGTAGCGATTTCTTCAACAGAATTTAGCTTCTTACCAATTGGAGGTCTTCCGGTATGCCACTGAGAATAGTTTTTCATGATGTTTTCAAGAAGTTTGGTAGGGTCTCCTAATGTCACCTCCATAAAGGTACTAGATGCAATAGAATCTAGAAGATTTCTAGACACAAAGTTTAGTCCATCATAAATTTTTTGTATAATCGTCCATAAGTTCAAGCCATGAGCACGAAAGTTTTTAATCATCATTTTCATCCTCTCCCAAGCTTGTGCAACGTGTTCTTTGTCATGTTTCTTTAAATTCATAATTTGATTCCTAAGGGAGATGATCTTAGAAAGAGGAAAATACTTGGTAATAAAAGAATCTTTACATTTATCCCATGTTCCAATACTATTACGTGGTAAAGATGGAAACCAAGTCTTAGCTTTATCACTTAGTGAAAAGGAAATAACTTTAATTTAACCACGTCATTATCCATATCCTTTTTCTCTTGCATATCACATAATTCAACCAAGGTATTGAGATGTGTAGCTGGATCCTCATTAGGACTTCTGGAAAGTTGTTTTTTCATCACAAGATTTATCAATGCAGCATTAATATCATAAGAAACCACACTAGTGGTGGGTGGCATAGGTGCAGTAATAAAATCATTTAAATTAATATTTGAGAAGTCACACAACATGGTATTATCTTGAGACATCGTGACCAAGCAAGCAAAGTAACAAGCGAAGCAAGCAAACTAGCAACTAAAGGAAACAAACAAGTAAACTAGCTAAGATAAATATTTTTCTATTTTTGTTTCTTATAGAAAGAAAAATATAACAAAAAATAAAAAGTAGAAAAAGTGAATGATAATTTGTGAGAAGTTACTTGATAGTAATTGGGTGATACTCCCCTCTTACGGCGGCAGAAATCCTTCCCGATTCTTGTGATCTGCGTTGGGTTTTTCCGCAAAGAGTAGTGGATGATGCAACACAGTGTGGATAAGTATTTCCCTCAGTTAGAACCAAGGTTATTGAATGAATAGGAGGACCTTCAACTCCCGTCTTCAGTGTCTACGCACAAAAGAGCAAACACTTGCACTCACTGCGGGAAGAGGGTGGTCAAGTCCCTTGAACTCGTTACTTGCAAGAAGATAAGTAGTGTAGTTTATAGTTGGATAAATAAAAAGGAAATAATGGCATCAAGGAAATAGTAGCGTTTGTATATTTATATGTGAATAGACCCTGGGGCCATAGTGTTCTCTAGTGGCATCTCTCTCGAAGTAGGCATATGGTGGGTAAACAAATTACTGTTGGGCAATTGATAGAAAAGCGCATAGTTATGCAATATTTATTCAAGGCAATGATGATGTGTATATAGGAATCATGTCGATAAGCATGTAGGCCGACTCTTGACTACACCTACTACTATTACTCCACCCATCGACCATTATCCAGCATGCATCTAAAGTATTAAGTTAAACATAGTAATGCTTGAGAACAATGACATGATGTAGACAATGAAAATACAATTAATATGAATCAACCCCATCATTTTATTCTTAGTGCCAGAAATAAAAATAGGTATCTTGTCCCTTTCTGTCACTGGGATATAGAGCACCGCAAGATTGAACCCACTATAGTGCACCCCTCTCACTGAAGACAGATCAGTCTAGTTGGCCAAACCAAATCAATAGATCGGAGAGATTTAAAAATCTATAATAATCATGCAAGTAAGAATCATATAATTCAGAGAAGACTCGTATCTTTTTCATGAATAACCTAAACATAAATGCACAATTAATCGGATCCCAACAAATGCACCGTACAAAGTTATTACATCGAATAGATCATCATGAAGATGTGATGCACTTTGTATTGAAGAATACACACACACATACACACACATAGAGAGAGAGAGAGAGAGCCATGTACATACTAGCTATGGACCCGTAGGTCTGTGTTAGACTACTCACACATCACCATGGGGGCAGCAAGGTTGATGAAGAGGCCCTTCATGATCGATCTCCCCTCTGGGAGGGCACCGGAACAAGGCTCCATATGGGCACACAGAGGAACAGGGAATTGAGATAGCGGAAAAAGTGATTTGGGAGCTCCCGTGGGGTATTTAGGATATATGTGAATTTATAGGCCAGCAAGGCGCGGCGGGAGACGAGGGGGCGGTGACAAGATAACATGACATGACCACCCCCCTGGGCGCTCCCTATTGGCTTGTGGGGTCCTCATGTGCCCCCGAGCTCCTCCTAAAGCTTCCAGGTTTTCTTTTGGTCCATAAAAAATCATCACGAAGTTTCGTGGAAATTGTACTTTGTTTGATACTGTAAACCTGAAAAGCCAAAAACATGCAGAAAATAGCGAGTAGCACTTGGCACTAGGTTAATAGGTTAGTGCTCGAAGCTAATATGAATTGATAGAAAATGCCCAAAAAGTATCCTAGAATGATAATATTATAGCATGGAACAATAAAAAATTATATATACGTTGGAGACGTATCAACAATCTTCATCAACAATGAGCATCCACTACTACAACATTTACATGAAGTCTTCATTGAAGACTTAACCCAAGGTTAGTCCATCATTCTTAGGGGGTGATACGTCTCCAACGTATCTACTTTTCCAAACACTTATGCTCTGGTTTTGGACTCTAATTTGCATGGGAAATATTTTTAGAATATATAATTAATTATGGAGCAAAGAACCGCGAGAGGGGGCTACCTATGGGCCACAAGCCAACAGGGCACGACCACCCCCTAGTAGTGCCCTGATGGCTTGTGGGGCCCACGTGGCTCCCCCGACCCTAATTCCATTCCTATAAATTCACATATTCGGAGAAATAAACCAAAGATAAGATTCCATCACCTTTCACGAGACGGATCCGCCGCCACCTGCTCTTCTTCCTCGGGAGGGCTGATCTGGAGCCCGTTTTGGGCTACGGCACTACTAGGAAAAGGGCTATAGATGATATGGCCACTAATGGCGCACCAGACAAGTGGTGCGCCACTACTATATAGTAATGGCGCACCATGAGTCGGTGCGCCATTAGTGTGGTAGACACTAATGGCGCACCAGACCCACGGTGCGCCATTAGTAACAATTTTTTTTTTTGCAAAAATTCTAATGGAGCACCTCCATCTGGTGCGCCATTAGTAACAAGGATTACTAATGGCGCATTCGTTGCTGGTGCGCCATTAGTAACAATTTTTTTTTGCACAAATTCTAATGGCGCACCTCCAGCTGGTGCGCCATTAGTAACCAGGGTTACTAATGGCGCATTTGTAGGTGGTGCGCCATTAGTAACCTGGGGCCAGCTAGATATTTTGGACAGCCACACCTACACACTCACTTTCCCCACTTCATTCTCTCCACCTCCTCCTCCAAGCTTGTGTCGGCTGCCTCCTCCTCCTCACCTCATTTGCACCATAGATTCATCAAAATTAAGTGGTTAAATTACCTTTTTTTTTGATAGGTAAGTAAGGGGAAAGCTATCTTTAGGTTGTAGATATACTTTTTTTCTCCCTAGCTCGCTCCAACAATGTGCACATGCACTTTTTATGGCCTTGCTAGATCTATGTATGTTTGTGGTGTTGCATATGTTTGTGGTGTTGCATATATGTTTGTGTTTGCAGGTACCGGTATTTGAAATGCGATAGTTTGCCAATATTTTGCCGGAGTGTTGATTCATTTCCGTTTCGGCGAGAATTTTGGCACTATGCATTATTTTGGTCCTTTTTTTAGGGAAAGTCATGCCAAATTTTTTTCTTGGTTCTAAAATATCGTTTTGCTCTACCCCGCAGGCGACCATGGTCCGCACGATGACCGGAGGCATCGTGAATAGGTTTTTGAGCTCCGCGAAGGCCGAGATGCTTCAAAAGAACGAGACGGAGATAAGATGTCCGTGTCAAAGATGCAAGCTGAAGAGCCTTATTGCGGACCCGGATTCCGGGGAGGTGCGGGACCACCTGCTCTTGCGTGGTTTCATGGATGGCTATCGGTGGCAAGGTGATGAAGATGACTATGAAGTCGTCCATGGGGGCCGGGCAAGAAATGAGGAAGGGCAGCAAGACAACCACCGCGGGGAGGGCGGGTGAGAAGACGAAGAATCTCCAGGACATGATCACGACGGTGATGCTGTACGCAGTCATCATGTAGAAGATGCCGGACATGATGATGAGGAAGATCAAGACGAAGGGCATGATCATGAAGATGAAGATGCTGGAGCAGACGACTATGGAGGCTTGGTGAAGGACCCTCATATTCAAGAGCTGCTTCTCAAGCAGACGGATAATGCAAGAGCTGCTGCCCGAGAGAAAGCCAAGCTGGATCAACTGGAGATAGACACGGTTACTCCATTGTATGAAGGATGCAGGCCCCAGGATACACCGGTAACGACAAGGACAGATACTACGGAAGGATCGAGGAGATGTGGGAGCTGAGCTACGCTAGAGAGAATGTCCCGATGTTCTGTGTCAGATGGGCCAAGAGCGTCCTAAAAGAAGACCGGTATTTCACCACCATGGTTATACCCAAAGCCAAATCCAAGACCGCGGGCGCAAACGTCACCGCGAAAAATGAGCCATGGGTACTGGCTTCCCAAGTGGACCAATGCTTCTTCATTACCGACCCGTCAAAGCCCAGTCGTGTTGTCGTGAGGAGAGGCAAAAGGAAGATCATCGGAATGGATGGAGTCGCCAATGAGCAAGACTTCGACAAGTACGGCGACCCGAAGATGGAACATGACGACAACGATGAAGTAGCAGCATACACCACAAGAAGAAGCAGGACCACCGTACCTAACGGACGTCCGTTCCACACAAGAACTCCGCTTGCGAAAAAGAAGGGCAAGAAGATTGTGAACAGATAGCTAGCTAAGATCGATTGTATTTAAATCGTAGTCTTCATTTCTCGATTGTATTACATGGGCACTTTTTGAACTCGATCATGAATATTTTTAAATTTCATGGGCACTTTTTGAATTCATGAATATTTTTGAAAATTTGATCTCTACCCCCCTCCATCTCGATCGCTATATAGCTATCCCCCTCCATCTCGATCTCGATCCCCCCCGCACCCTCCCCCGCTAGCTCCACCGCCGACGACGACCCACCGCACCCTCCCCGGCCCGCTCCACCGCCGCCGAGCACCCCCGCACCCTTCCCCGCTAGCTCTCCACCGCCGCCAACGACCCACCGCAGCCGACGACCCACCGCACCCTCCCCGGCCCGCTCCACCGCCGCCGAGCACCCCCCGGGCCCGCACCATCCCCCGCTAGCTCTCCACCGCCGCCGACGACCCACCGCACCCTCCCTGGCCCGCTCCACCGCCGCCGAGCACCCCCCGCACCCTCCCCCGCTCCACCGCCGCCGAGCACCCCCCGCACCCTCCCTCGCTCCACCGCCGCCGAGCACCCCCATTTTCAAATAACAATTTGATGATATTTTTTCATATTCATTAAAAAATTATTACTGTTTTTATAAAACAATTATTACTGTTCTTATAAAAAAATTATTACTGTTCTTATAAAAAATATTAAAAAATAGCATTCTAATGGCGCACCTCTTGGGGGTGCGCCATTAGAATGTGAAAAACAACATTCTAATGGCGCACCCCCGAGCGGTGCGCCATTAGAATGTGAAAAAAACATTCTAATGGCGCACCGCTCGGGGGTGCGCCATTAGTAATCTTCCCCCTAGCTCTAACTCCACCGACCCTTCGTCCCTCCCTCTCGCCAGACCCACGATGCCGCCGCCCCCGCGCCCCCGCCCTGCGCCCCCGACCCCTTCGTCCCTGCCCTGCACCGCCGCCGGCCTCCCCACGACGACCGCGGCCGCCGGCCTCTCCCCGACCCCAACCCCGACCCCGACCCCTCCGGCGACCGACCACGCCCGCCCAGGTACCTCTCCTCCTTCCTCCTTCCTCCCTCTCCACCCTTCCTCCCCACTCCCATATCTTCCGCGCCGCAGTCAATTTCTGGGCGAGGCCAGAGAGCTCCTTGACTTGTTTACAAGTCGTTCGGAGGCTCCAGACACATCCAGGGGCACAACAAGGGCAAACCATGACAGATTTAGAGGGGCTTTATTTTGGAGATTTCTCTCTTGGAATATTATCTCTATTAAAGATTATAGGTTCTTGTTTTCCACAGTTACATATATAGAACATATATGCATAGAAACAACATGTATAACAAGCCATCAAGCCTTTTGAGAAGAAGGTGCATATATTAAACAGCCACAAAGTTGAACAATAGCAACAATTCTTTGACGCTGAGATAAGGTTAAGCTCACATGAAAATAACCATATGAGGATCAACAGAAGGCACAATTGTCCAGCCTACCAGCAACCATCAACATTGTCGCCACATTTGCAATCGGTTCCGGTGTACGGATTTCACTGATTCCATAGTGCTTCTTTCCTTCCACTGCAAATTTCAGGCTAACTTCTCCGCCTTCAACACAACAGTGATCCTCAAAATTGAGTGTGCACCGTCCCAAACATGATGCTCCTACTACATATTAACGCATCCACCATAGGAAACCGAGTCCTACATAGCCCTGGAGAAGAGTTCAACCATGACCAGGAGCCTGCCCTCATATCTGTGTAGCTGAATACTACAATCCTTAGTGTATTTACATTGTATTTAGTAGATTTTACACTGTAATTATCTTTTGGATTTACACTGTAATCCTTAGTGGAGTTACATTGTATTTTTCTTAGTAGATTCCACACTGTAATTATCTTTTGGATTTACACTAGATCATGAGGTATTGGCATGCTCATCTTGAGCAGCAAGAACTGTAACTCATCTTGAGGTTTTGTCTCCGACCATCATGTCGTGATGATTTTGCAGGTACCCCGAGAGGCCCTTGAGTTTGCCAGAATGTCGATTAACTTCTGTTCCGGCAAATTCGGGTACTCCATATGTCCTATTTTCAGCAAAGGTCATGCTGAAATTTTCCGTGAATTTTAGCATGACTTTGCTAAAAATCGGACATATGGGGTACTTGCTACTAATGCATGGGCCGGGGTATCTTAGTACTTAATTAAGTAGGATCAACTACCTCTTGTGTTATGCATGGGCCTCGGCGTCGACAACCCTAAATGATAAAACCTTGGCTTTTAGGGTGCCTCGGTGTCGATAAGAACCTAAATGATGAAAGCTTAGGCTTTTAGGGTGCCTCAGCGTCGACAAACCCTAAATGATAAAAGCTTAGATTTTAGGATGCCTCGGTGTCGACAAACCCTAAATGATGAGACCATGATCTGATGACCCTCAGCGCCTGCCTAAGCTGTCCCCTGCTTTGGCTGAAGAGACAGATTCATTTGGGGGCGGGGGACACCACCCCAAAGACAACACCGCCAGTCGTGTCGGCGCCAAGCCATGGCAAGACCGCCGCAACGCTACCGGACATGCCGGACATCCTTATGGCACAGGATCCGAACATGCATATGGCACAGGATCCGGACGACGACGACAACGACAACGGTACGTTTACCAACGTCGATAAGTACTTTGCCGAACATGGGTACAATGAAGAATTCTTGGGGCCTCCTTCTCAAGAACCCAACCCTACAAAAGATGATCGCGATCTAGCTGGTACCGCGGAGAAACCCAATTGCAACAGGCGTCGTCTGGCGTTCAGTTCTCAGGAGACGCCTCCAGCTGCCGACTTCACCGAGCCTCAAATAGCCGAGGTGCGAAATATTATCAGCCCCAACACACTCAAGAAGGCGGTCTGTGAGCAGAACTCGGTCCCATTACAGCAGATCAAGAAGAAAGGACGGAAAATAAAGAGCAACAAGGGTGCGAGCCAGCCGGCACCGAGTACGATCCGTGCTCAAGACGGGCCACCTTCACCTAAGGATATCTCGAGGAGGGTGCATGTGGCGGGTAGGCCGATGCTACCACCGAATATGCTCAATGCTGCAACCGGTGCTATGCGGAGTCTCCATGACAGTGTTCTTTCTTTGGAGAAGCGGCGTCTCAGAGAGAATGACGTGGCATACCCGGTTTTCGTGGCCAAGGTGCCAGAGGGCAAGGGCTTTGTGGATAACTCGGTCGGGGGTACGATCGTCCTACGGTTTGATGACATCTTTGCTATGTTTAACCTTCATCCGCTGCACTACACCTTCGTTCGGCTATTTTGTCTGAGTATGGAGATGCGGATCATTAGAGACAAGACCCCGAACATCGTGATAGTCGACCCCTTCTACATGCGTGTCAAGATCTTGGGCAGCGCTGGGGACCGGCAAGTCGCGAGTTCTTACCTCGAAGGCGTCATTCTGGAAAACCCAGATAAGGATAACTTACTTTCCCGAGTAAGTCGTCCCCTCAACCGCCCCGTGACATATGATTTCTTAGATTTCGATCGTTTTTTTTAACATTTCGTGTTTTGTGCAGTGACACACATTGCACACTCATCCTCTTAAGCCCGAAATATTCCATGGCCACCTATTTCGACTCGGACCGTCAGTCAAAGAAAGACTACACAAATGTTAAGAAAGTTCTTGATGATGTTCTCCCCGGCTACGCCAAATCTGGAGGCACCTTCACCAGGGTAGTTCGTAAGTACGGCAAGCACGTGTTCGCCCACAATACGACGTTCTGCTGCGTCAAGCAGCCGCCTGGCGGTCAGAAGGATGCCTACTACGCCCTCCATCACATGCGGGCGATCGTACGGGACCATAATCACCTTCTGCAACCAAATAATCTCAAAGATTGGGCGAGAACTTGTCGGCAATCCAGGACGCAGACATCAGACAAGAATTCTTTCGCATCCAGTCGGAGTTTGCGGAAATCATCCATCAAGATGTCCTTCGTACCTCGGGGCAGTTCAACCTCAGAAATCAACTGTCCAACAGTGAGATAGACACAACGCTACAAATGCAGGCTGACAACGCCCGCGATTTCATGTGTTAATGCTTTGTTCTGCTTCTCTATTAAAAGGAGGCCTTAATATCCCTTAGTTTCCAATAGGACCCCGCTGCGATAGGAGGGTAGGAGAAAATATTCCATGCAAGTTCTTGTCACAAGCACGTATGACTATATACAAAATATATGCCTACATTATATTGATGAATTGGAGCTAGTTCTATGTCGCCCTAGTGTGTAACTGTTACATGATTGATATCATCTAAATCATTATCCATCACCGATCCATGTTCCTATGCTTTACATATACCAAATCTTGCGAAGTTGCTACTGCTGTTGTTGCTATCACACCTGCTACTCAATTCCTACTGTTACTGGTATTACCAAAATTGCTGATGTCACTATTATTGCTACTACCATCATTTGTTGTGCTAGTAAACCTTTGTTGTAGAGATATATCCAAGGTGCGGCTGAATTGACAACTCAACTGTCAAGGATAATAAATATTCTTTGGTTCCCCTTATGTCGAATCAATAAATTATGGTGAAATACTACCCATGAAGACTATCGCGATCCCCTATACTTGTGGGTTATGAAGACCTTTTTCTGGCACCGTTGCCGGGTAGCATAGATCTATTTATTATGTTAACTTGAGGATATCCAATTGCTATTATGAAGATTGTGAAAGATAATCGAATTAAGATCGTCCCCTCTCACACGAGAGGAGGTAAGGAACTGCCATATAGTTCTGCTTTTGATTCACCTACTATTTTGAATCAGCTTGTTACCCCACCACGTGTTGATCGTCCTAATATGTCACATAAACTTGATGATGTGACTTCTAAAATTAATGATTATACTATTGCTACACATGTTGAAACTAAAATTGTGCCACTGAATGAAATTACTTCATGCTCATACTGCTAAAGCTAGAGAACTTGAAAATGCTGAAATTGATGAAGATTTTGAGTCACCTGTTACACCTCGCTCTCCTAATAGATATGACTTGCCTTATGTACCTGAAGGCTATGTTATAGATGGTAAGATAGCCATGGACTTTCTTGCTTGTGAAAGTAGAGATTTTTGAATAAACTACTATACAAACTAAAACAAAAATCTATGATGGTGACAATGAAACATAATCCTAAATTTGCTACTTCTCCTATATTTTTCACTAAGAAGGACTAAGAATTCTATATAGACCCTCAACTAATTCCTATAATAGAGTCTAATCCTTTCCATTGTTATGAAAATGAAACTATTTTCGAACATCTCATGAAACCGAATGATATTGTTGCTTTGTTTACATACGATGAAAAGATATGCTACTATTATATCCTTAAGGTTTTTTCCTTTCTCACTAAAAGGCAAGGCCATGGTTTCTTTCTCTGGCTTGGTTGTATGTGTAGTCCCCAGGATATGGTTTATTACTTCTCTAGAAAAATATTTTACTCCTCAAGAAATCAAGTTGCCTTACAGGAAATATTTAACTTTGCGCAAATTGAAGAAGAGAATCTCCCTCAAGCTTGGGGGAGGCTTCTCCAGTTACTTAGAGCTTTACCTGATCATCCTCTTAAGAAAAATGAAATTCTCAATATCTTTTATAATGGACTAACGGATGCTTCCAGGTACTTCATAAATAGTTGTGTTGGTTGTGTTCTCAGGGAAATAACTGTTGGACAAGCTGAAGAACTATTAAAGAACATATTGCAAAATGTCGATGATTGGACACTTCCTAAACCACCTCTAAAACTTGTTAAAAGAATAGAGGTATTCTATTCCTAAGTCTTGAAGATATGCATGCAACAAAAAGATCTATGAAAGAGAAACGTATTAAAACTGAAGATGTCAAGAAATTACCACCCGTTGAAGAAATACATGGACTTGTCACCCCGACACGGGTAGTAGATGTAAATTCTCACTGTTCCTTTAATGAAAGTGATATACCTTATACTTAGAATCCTGGTCAGTGCATGGATGAATTTGATAATTACATTGTTAAGCAAGAGCACGTCAACAACCATGTTAAGGATCATTTAAGATGTAATGCCATGATGATAGACCGCTTAAGCGACTTGATGTTTAGAATTGCTAATGATGTGAAAGGTCTAGGTAAACATGTTTCTATGGTTCACACCCAACTAGACCAAGTAGCTAAGTCGAAAAATGATTTGGTTGCCAAAATACATAATAATATGAATGATCATGCTATTAGAGTAGTGACTAGAGGAGGAAGAATGACTCAGGAACCTGTTTATCCTGAAGGTCACCCTAAAATAATTGAACAAGATTCTCAGAGAATCAATGAATATGCTCCTAGTTCATCTAAGAAGAAAGAGAAAGATGATAGGAACTTGCATGCTTCTAGTGAACCCGTTATAGAAAAATAAATTGAGAAACATAATGATGTTTCTAGTTCTGATGCTGCAACACAATTTGGTAGTGAACATACACCTAGGGATAATGAAAATGACAACAATGGTGATTTTCACGTAGATACTAAGCCAGATAATAATAAAGAACCTAACAATGATTTGGCAATAGAACCAGCTGAAAATCTTGATAACCCACAGTCTAAAAATAAATGTTATGATAAAAGAAACTTTGTTGTTAGAAAACCTGGAAGGGAAAGGGAGCCATGGGTTCAAAACCCATGCCATTCCCTCGTAAGTCTACTAAAAGTAAGGATGATGAATATTTTCAACGCTTCGCTGAAATGATGAGACCTGTTTTTTTGTGCACTAGCTTGACTAATATATTGAAAATGCCTCCATATACTAAGTATATGAAGGAGATTATTACAACAAAATAATACCTGAAACTGAAATGGCTACTATGCTTGCTAATTATTCTTTTGATGGTTGAGTGCTTGAGAAGTTAGGAGATCCGTGTATACCCACAATACCTTGCTCTATTAAAAGAAGTTATGTTAAGACTTCTTTACGTGATTTAGGAGCTAGTGTTAGTGTTATGACTTTCTCTCTTTATAAAAGACTTTATTTGAATAAACTTATACCTACTGATATATCTTCGCAACTAGATGATAAATCCATTGCTTTACCTATTGGAATTTGCGAGGACGTTCCTGTTGTTGTTGCAAATGTTACCATCTTAAGAGACTTTGTTATTCTTGATATGCCCGAGGACGACAATATGTCGATCATGCTTGGTAGACCCTTCCTAAATACGAGAGGTGTTGTTATTGATTGCAAAAAAAGCAAGGTTACTTTTATGTCAATGGCAAGCAACATACTGTGCATTTTCCAAAGAAGCAAAGTTTGGTTAATAATATTAATGTCATTGAGCCTAATGCCAGTATTATCATCAGAGATTTTAAAATCCCTCTATCTATTGCCAAGAAAAAAATATTATAATCTTATTATCGGGGAGATGCAAATCCCCATTGAGGTAAATTAGTGTTATACGAAAATTCTTTCGTTTCATGTCAATCGGAAACAGTTGTTAACAAGACTTGATCTACCTTATTAATGGATCCTTTTTGAGAGACATGTGGTATATGAATTCAGTATTCACAACCCTCTATATCACAAGTTTATTCTTTGTTAATTTTTGTTTAGAAAAATAAAATAGCTTGATTTTCCTATTTTCTGATTTCCCTACGCAATAAAAAATGACCCAGAAATAAAAAGTCTTAGATTGCCACAAAATTTTAACATGATTTTTCTGGAATATTTAAGATTTTTGGCGTCAAAATTACAGCAGGGAGGTGGACCTGTGGGACACAAGCTAACAGGGCGCGACCACCTCCCTGGCCGCGGCCAGATGGCTTTTGGGGCACACAGGGTCCCCCTGCCTTATCCCTTCAGCTCACTTTATCCTCTACCTCCAGGAAAAATTCTCTAGATCTCTCTCCCTCTCTCTCTCTCTTGTTCTTCCCGTAGAAACTAAATTTTTCGATGACTTTGATCGGAACTCTGTTTCCGAAACTTTTTTTAGGAATTGCACCTTGGTATGTAACTCCTCCATTCCTCGAATTCATTTTCTGCTTTAGTGGTTTATATTTTTCATATTTTGTTGTACTTGGTGCTACTGAAAATGAGCTTGCATGTTGAATTCTGTGAGTTCTAAGTAGGATGAATGCTTGATATGGCCTATAGGCACCCTTATGAGTAGTTGCTATCATTCTTACAAAATTTTATTGACATAAATTTGTGCGTCCAAAATTTCAGAAATTTGTGCTTAGGAACATGTGTTTCTTTATAAGGAACCCCTCAAAGATGCTTCCTTCAGGTGAGTCCTCTAGAGAGGGCTCTGTGCGACAAGCTTACAATGAAGCTAGGGCCAATCAGATAGTCAAGGCTAACGCTAAATCATGTCGGTGGCCAAGCAATGAGTTCATGAGAGGTGCAAGTATCAAGGAGGAATTTGATCATTTCATTTATAAAAAAGGCCTCACCAACTTCCTTGTAGATAAGTGTGTCCAACACTATAACCTTACCCGTACATTCACACATGGTTTCGTTATCAATTTAATACTTCTAGAGTGCTATTTAATCTCTATGATAAAGCCTTTAGTATGAGCCTACAAGAATTCTCCTTCGCATGCAAACTCCCACTTTGGGGTTCACTTGAGAAACCGTCAAAAACTGATTATAATATGTTTCTCGAGAGTCATTGCATTAGAGAATATAGAGGAGTGATGCAAGTTAGAATAAAAAGCATTCAGATTCCCTCTATTCGTTACTTTGCACTATTTAATGGGACATGCGTAATGGGAAAACAGGATGGCATTACATTATGTGCCCCCGACTTGAGCCTTATTCACAACGCGGTGAATGGTGAACAACATTATAACCTATGTGTAATTGTTGCTCGCAGGCTGCAATCTAACGCAGGTATGGGTGATTTGTCTGGAGGAATTTATGCCTCTCACGTAGCTGCGCAATTGAGAGTGTCACCTCAACCTAATGATCCTAATTTACTTGAGGGGTATTTAGACCATGAGGCTATGCATTGTCATGAATTCATCATGAACAATGTTATGGGTTATGAGTTTAACCTAACATTTAATAAATATACGCCTACTTCTATCACTTTGCCTGCACCTGCCCTCTTTGATTTTTAGGCTTGACAGAGATATTATGTTCTTGAGGATGAGGTGTGGCAGTACAAGGCTACAGTGGAGAGCGCTCACTTGGCGAAGGATGCAGCAAGGAACGCCCCCACAAGCTATCACTTCAACTATTATCCAGACTAGCAGTGGTGATCACCAAGCTAGGAAAATGCCTAAGCTTGGGGGGTACGTATTTCTCACCGACATTACATTCATGTTCATACACTTCATATAAATTGTCCGTGTTCATTATCTTTCACTCTATATCCATGTTAGCTTTATTTTTCCGCCTTCTTCTTGTTGGTTTGAAAAAACTTTGAAAATCCAAAAATATTTCCCTATTCCTTTCAGCTTTTCTTTCTTGCTTAATAAGTTGTAGTACTAAAAAGAAAACCCAAAAAAGATTTCCTTTGCATGTTGGGAGATTTCCCGTGCAAATAGTTTTTCTCGGTCTTGTTTTCTCTTACTTTATTTAGTTACTTGAGAAAAATAAAAAACTCCAAAAATATTCCAATGTGTTTCTCTAAATTTATTTTATTTTTGTTGAGTCATTGAAAGGAGAATACCATGATGAAAATGTCCAGTCGCTCCTATATCCTTTATTGATGATCTAACAAAGAGCCAATATTACCTTCTCTTCTTCTTTGTCTAAAACTGCCCTGAAGATTCCAGCTTAGTCCATGATATTCTTGCGCTATTATTATTATAGCATCATTCGGTAATGCAAGTGAAAGTAAATAATGACGATATTTGACGAACTGATCATGGCAAAGGTAGTTGGTATGAACTCTCCCTGTTTTCCGTTTTTGTAAATGTGTTTAGCTCATTCAATCTTGATTCAGTATACCATGAGTGAACATGTTTATGATGACAATTAGTGATTATAGTTTCTCATGCCATGCTTAAATAGTTAGGAGTGTATAATGATTTATCTTATGTGTCAACATGTATTAAAATGGTTATGATGTGTTATGGTAGTACGGCATCCCCCCCCCCCCCGAGTAATGTGAGAGGCTTAACTTGGCCCATGTGCAAACATATAGTTGATCCAAAATCAATGCAACCTTCATGATATTTAAATTCAGAGTGTTCGTATCCTACTCATGTTATGTCCAATGTTAATTATTCACAATACATGCTTATGACCATTTTCTCACTCTAGCTAGTCGCTTCTCAGTCTATTGTTAGCCTTCATCTGTACTAAGCGGGAATGCTGCTTCTGCATCCAAAATCCTTAAACCAAGTTATTCCACATCAATCCACCATACCAACCTATATACGGTATTACAATGCCGTTACAAGGAAATTTGGATCTGCCTCCTCTAATATTCGAACAAACATTTGTTTTGTGCACTCGTCCTGCTCATGGAGTGATGAGGCGGTCGATATGTTTCATGCCAAGTGAGTTATGCTTAATAAGTTCATTTATTCACCACCATTGCATGAGAAAGGCTGGTAAAAAGGATGCCCAGTCTTGTAAAATCAAAATTAATTAAACAAAACTCCTTGGGACAGTTGATATGCTGACAAGCACCCGTGGATTCGCTCATTCATGGTTTGTGTATGGATAGTGGATGGGAGTAAACTTCAAAATTCTGTTTGCGAACCGCCAATAATGAGTTTTGCATGGAAGATATTGAAAACCTTTGTCGTAACGTTGACAGGAAAAGTGCACCACCCCAAAAACTATATTGCCAATCCTGTTTTAAACCTTGAGCTCTGGCACGTCTACAAATCAATGCTTCCCTCCGCAAAAGGCTTGTCTATTTAATTTTATGATGAGTTATCACTCTCTTACTAAAAGAACCAGACCGGAGAGCACTATTTTCATTTTTATGCATTGAGTCTAGTTAATGTTGGATGTGAGCATGACTGGGTCTTTTATATCCTGAATTATAATGTTTAGTCGTTGCTTGAATCTCAGAGGTGCTCTGCATTTATGTTTTGTAGTCTCAGAAAAGGCTAGATAGATAACATGTCACCATATTATATCATGATTGGTTTCACAAATTGTTGGTATCTTAGATATCTTATTATTTCTTGCTAGTTGGTTATGTATTTCCATGAGTAAATGTGATGTTTGATTGTTATTATGGATGTGATTATTTATGATTTATGCTGAAAATTTGAACACTAGCTAAGCATGTGTATAATGATGGTAACAAAAGAGTTTGTAAACGTTTTTGTACCACTTTTATTTTATCAAATAAATTGCTCGAGGACGAGGAATGAGTTAAGCTTGGTGGAGTTGATACGGCTCCAACCTATCTACTTTTCCAAACACTTTTGCTCTCGTTTTGGACTAGATTGATATGATCATTCTAGGATGCTTTTTGGGTATTTATTTACCAATTCGTATTATTTTTTAGCACTAGCCTATTAACCTAGTGCCTAGTGTCCGTTTTTTTTTGCATGTTTTTGGCTTTTTAGGTTTACAGTACCAAATGAGCCCCAATAACTTTTCATGATTTTTTCTGGACCAAAAGAAGACTTGGAAGCTTAGGGAGGAAACCGGAGGCCGCACGAGGGCGTGACCACACAACATGGCGTGTCCAAGGGGTGGCCACACCCTGATGTGTGCGGGCTCCCCTAGCATCTCTCGGCGCCCCTCTCTGGCTTATAAATTCTAATAAATCCCAAAAAACCTTGAGAGCCTCCCAAAACACTTTTTCCGCCATTTCAAGTGTCTGTTCCATCGTGTGCCCATCTAGAGCCCTGTTCTGGTGCCCTGCCAGAGGGGGGATCAATCATGGAGGGCCTCTACATCAACCTTGCTGCTCCCATGGTGATATATGAGTAGTTCCGTACAGACCTACATGTTCGTAGTTAGTACCTAGATCTCTCTCTCTCTCTTGCTTGATCTTCAATACAAAGTTCATCGCATCCTCGCAGTGAACATTTCGGGGTAATCACTTTGTGCGGTGCGTTTTTTGGGATCCGATGAATTGTGTGTTTATATTCAGATTATGCATGAAAAATATTCAATTATTAAAAGATTTCTATTATGACTCTTAGTTGCATTATTATTATAACTTCGTAAATCTCTCTGGTCTATTGAAATAGTTTGGCCAACTAGATTGATATTTCTTCAGTGGGAGGGGTGCGTTGTAGTGGGTTCAACCTATAAAATTGAGAAAATGTTAGTTTTTAATTTGGTCAACTAGTCTAATCACCCTCCCCTCTAGACATAGTTTTGATGATATAGTACATCAAAACTCGTGTTATCTACAACAGACTTAACATCAACAAAATATAGCCATGTAAAACAACATCATATTCCAATGATGGCTTGAGTATGAACATTTAACACACTAGTAAAGAAACATAATTCAAATGGAAATACATGTTAACAAAACAGCCTTAACTATAGCTAAATATAGACATTGGAACAAATATTGGTGAAACGGAACTAAACATTACATACTAGAACATCACATTGCATAACTGAACATCATATTATGCACAACTAAAACAAACACGAAGCTTGTTAACTACAACACACTTAGTTGCCACCACATATAGCCATTGAAACTCATATTGGTGAAATTAATCTTGACTATTCATACTTAAACATCACATTATATTGTGCATAACATAAATAAACATAATATAGTTAAGCATCACATGACAAAAGCTGATAGAACAAAAAAGACAAGTTGGCTCGAAAAAAGTATGAAAAATAACTAAAACTGGGAGGGGCATGAGACAATGATGTCATCATTTAAGGGGTCATGATTTTTTTGGAAATGGAGGTTAAGACCCCGAGACTCTACATCAATTGATGCATACGGCCACATTTATTAATTATTCAACAAAGTCTGACAAGAAAATACATCAAGCCACTAGAAACCACCACTCACACCTACAAACTCGATAATGGGGAGTGCTCTCACTCCCCATATCTAAAGCTGATGTTGTCACTGATCAATTCGTATAACGTATCGGAACCAACCACCGATGCACCAAACCTAAAGCGTACACTACATGCACACATTTCATAAGGCGTTGTCATCATCGAACTACTATCCCATCTTCAAGAGAGATATCCGCATCATCCTTGCAAGTCTGACCATCCGTCAATGCCACCACGGTGATGGCACCACCACCCTACGCTCGTCCATCCTGACACGCAGACTCTGGAAGATCTGTCCTGCGTAGCACTAGCCGACCATGCATGACACAATGTAGCACCTGCCGGTCAGACATGACTTGACATCTCCATCGAGGCTCCATTGAAGACGAAGCCGCTCCGCCTCCTACCTCTATGTTCCAACGCTGCTCCACAAATGATGCTCCCAAGAGAGAAATGACACTGTAGTGCCGCTATCATTTGATCTGGAAAACCAAATCCTAGGGTTTTCTTCGGAGCAGCACGAGTGGGTCAACAATAGTTACACGACAATGCCTTCATCAAGGTAACGGTGGAGAATGCCGCCATCACCTGCCGTCGGCTCGGTTTTCATCGGCAACTCTGTCTTCCCGACTAGCAGCCGGGATTAGATGATGTATCTAGAGATCCGACCACCCAACCTCACTCCGACCACCTCCGACGGAGGAGATGACCACAATCGCCAGCTACACTGACCAGAACAGATCTGATCGAAATTGTCGCCGTGCAGTCCACCAGGCCCTCCACACCTCCACCGATCTGAAGCCAGAATGTGCGCCACCGCGGCATAGCTAGCCGCCCGGACCGGGCCAGCTACAACATGTCTCCGCTTATAACCAGGATGTCCGACGCACCTACAACCGCCATCATCCGAGGCAGGGATGGCCATCGCTGCCACTTCTCTAGATCGGTCGTGCCTCCATGTGCGTATGGGCCCCACACCACTGATACTTTGGATCTGCATTGGGTTTTCCATGAAGAGGAATAGGTAATTGCAACACAATACAGATAAGTACTTCCCTCAGTTATGAAACCAAGGTTTATCAAACCAATAGTAATATCAATCAAAAACCATCTTCAGCGGCTACACACAAAAGAGCAAACAACTTGTACCCAACGCGGGCAAGAGAGTTGTCAATCCCCTTGATATCTTTATTTGCAAGTAAGTGAAGTGTGTAGATAATAGTATATAATTATAAATTGAAAAATAAAATAAAACGTAAATACGGACAGTAAGGCATTGGTAAGTTTATAAATATATAAGTGAACAGAACCAGGGGCCATAGTTTTGCCTAGAAACATCCCTCATGAAAATAAGCATACGGTGGGTAAACAAATTACCGTGGGGAATTGATAGAAAAGTGCATAGTTATGTGATATTTACAACAATAATCATGTGTATATATGATTCATGTCCAAAACAAATAGGCCGACTCCTGCACGCACCTATTACTATTACCCCACTTCAAGAGCGCTTCTATGCTTGCCACTCTACGTATTTAGTTCATGACAAACAGAGCAATGCATGGAGAACGATGACATGATGTAGACAAAGAGAACTCAATTAATATGAATAGACCCCGTCATTTTAAGCTTAGTGGCAACAACACAAAGAGGTACCTTCTCCCTTTTGTCACTGGGATATAGAAGCTCGTCAGATTGAACCCACTACCATGTACCTCTCTCACTAAAGAAGGATCAATCTAGTTGGCCAAAGCAAATCAATAGATCGGAGAGAATTACAAAGCTATAATGAACATGCAATTAAGAATCATAATAATTTCAGAGAAGAATTAAATGATTTTCATGAACAATCTGAACATAAACTCACAATTCATCGGATCGCAACAAACGCACCGCACAAAAGAATTACATCGGATGAATCAAAGCGAAGATGTGATGATCATTATATCGAAGATCAAAAGAGGGAGAGATAGTCATCTAGGTACTAACTACGGACCCGTAGGTCTATGGTGAACTACTCACACATCATCATGAGGGCAACAAGGTTTATGAAGAGGCCTTCCATGACCGATCGCCCCTCCAGCAGGGTGCCGGAACGGAGCTCCAAATGGGATCGCGGCGGAACAGAGACTTGCGGTGGCGGAAAAAGTGTTTCGTGATGTCCCCTAGGGTTTTTGGAATATATGAGAATTTATATGCCAAGAAACGGTGTCAGGAGGGGCGCGAGGGAGGCACAAGCCATCAGGGCACGACCACCCCCCTAGGCACGCCCTCTTGGCTTGTGCCCCCTCATATGGCCTCCGGTCTTCTCCCGAAGCTTTCGGGTCCTCATTTGGTCGAGAAAAAATCATAAAAAAGTTTCGGGGCAATTGGACTTCGTTTGTTACTATAGACCTGAAAAGTAGAAAAACACGCAGACAACAGCAACTAGCACTGGGCACTAGGTCAATAGGTTAGTGCTAAAAGATAATATAAATTGGTAAATTATTACTCAAAAAGTATCCTAGAATGATAATATAATAGCATGGAAGAATAAAAAATTATAGATACGTTGGAGATGTATCAACCACCCCTGAGACGCGGGAGAAAGGGATTCCCCAGCCACAGTCGGCCCCCGGGCATAAGCCGACGGTGAGAGAGGGAAGGGAGGAGGGATTGCACGCCCCCCGGTGGCTAGGGCCTGGGCACCGCCCAAGTCGTCCTAGCGGGGACGATGCGGGGGCCTGAATCGGAGTTATCCCAATGATGCAAGTGGCGGAGGCTGGGATGCTAGTTGTCGGCCACCACCCACCAGTGTTGCAAGCGGAGACCACCAGTCGTACGAGGCTGGTGCTACAATCGGTCGCAATTGGCGGCATGACGCGGGTGCTGCTAGGAACGACATTGATGATGGCAACACAAGGATAAGGTGCGACATGTGGGACGGGGCACTGCTGGGAGCCAAGGTTGTCAGAATCGCGATTCTGAATCGGATCGGAACTCCGATGGTAGAATTGCAGATTGTAGAATCTTCACTATCAGGATCGTAGAAACCTAGATTCTATGAAGTGAAATCGTAGAATCAGAGGGGTTAATTTGGATCGTAAAGTCGTAGAATCGCATAACAGAATCACGATTCTGACAACCTTGCTGGGAGCACGAGGAAATGATGTCATGAGATAGGATTAGCCGTGGCCATGGGCAGCCCGACCCGGTTGGCCCGGCCCGACCCGACACGAAAAAGCCCGACCCGACCCAGCCCGACATTACCGACGGGCCGGGCTTGGGCCTAGATTTTTGAGCCCGGCGGTCGGGCCGGGCCGGGTTCGGGCCCGACGAAACCCGAGTTGACACGTACACCGGGCCGGGCCAGGCTTTTTCGGCCTCGGACCGGGCTTGGACCCAAAAAATAGGCCCGACGGTCGGGCCGGGCCGGGCCCGGGCCTGGGTTTTTACCGCCGGGCTTTTTTTGGCCTGGCCCGAGATATGGCCAGGTATAGATAGGATACAGTGGCATTATGTGCCATTGAGCCAATTTTGTTTTGTGTTTTTGAGGTGTGAGAAATACTTGCGATGGGTCATGCCGCGCCGGTAGGCCCGCGGGCATAGAAAATTCGCCCGAGACGTGCCTGGCATTGCATCAGACCAAAAGGGTCTTGTCAACCTTCATGCCGCCTCGAAACTACTGACCAAAAAAACCATGCTTTAAGGCCAGGCAAGGCACACCCCTTTAATTTACGGGCCAACTTGGCACGACACGTCCCTTTTATTGATATGACACTTTGCCTCTTTGTGTGTTGAGCTTGTACCTACGTGGTTTTTATATTTTCCTGAAAAATATTATATTTATTGTATTTATATTTTTCGCATTTACTTATATATTGTCCCTATTTAATTGTTAACCAAAATGACCTACAAGGCTGAAAAGCAACACGGGATGTGGCCCGCACCTTGCCGTGCCATGCCGATCCCCGTTGCCTAGACTTCGGGACGGCATGACATAAGCTTTTAACCATTGGTCATGGCGTGCTAGACCCTTTTAGAGCTGGTTCATGTCGTGTCGTGCTGGGCTGGTCCATGTGGTCGAGTTTGGGTGCGGGCCTAAACGGTTATACGCTGCCAAATTAAATGGCGTGAGAAGCGACATGTCGTGTTCATGTGCTAGAAGCACAATAAAAGCATGTACAATAGAGCTGAGTCAACGTGCTATAAAAAATAAATTAGTAAATTTTTGCTTAGTTGAAAGAAAAAGAAGGTAATCGGGTTCTTAGGTAAGAGTCAACTATAGCACGTGCTTCTATGCACTTTGTTAGATTGAAAGATGGTCATATAATAAAAAAGTAGCACATTGTTCTAGTGCAGCCTAAATGACATATTGACCATAAAATGAGCTATAAATGACATGACAATGGTTTATAGCCAGCAGCTGCATATACAATTAACCATATACTAAAAGACGACATCTTCTATGCCCGGCGAAGTTTACTCCAAGGGATGCAACTTGTCAAACAGGGATATGTGTGGCGCATCGAAGATGGCGCCAATGTCAGAATATACTATATTACTAATCTCCCTAGGATTGAAAGCCTCACAACTAATTGAGGTCTTCAATTGAAATTTGGTCATCTGATTTTGATCGGATCAATAATTTTGTAAACTCTCTCATTTAATTTTTTATAGAATACACTATATTTCCTAATTTTTAAATTATCTAAGACTTCAGTTTAGATTATGGTCACCCGATTTTGACCGGCTCAACAATTTTGATTAAGGGATCACAATCAATTGAGGTCTTCAATTAGAATTTGATCATCCGATTTTTACGGGGTCAACAATTTCTCAAACTCTCTCATTTAATTTTTTGTATAATACACTATGCTTCCTAATTTTTAAATCTTCACAATTAATTCAGGCTTCAATTTAGACTTTGATCACCCGACTTTGATTGGGTCAACAATTTCTCAAGGAGCTCTTCTCCATTTGATTATTTTATTTCTCTATGTTTCCTAATTTTAAATCTTTTTCATTCGATTGAGGTATTCAATTTTGGATTTGGTTTACGATTTTGATTGGACCAACGACTTTTCAAATCAGTCAGCAACAACTAGCCTATAGAAACATATCAGCCCCTCGGAGACTCCTATCACCCATAAAGAAACGTCACCATGTGATACTATAGCACGATTATAGTACATGCAACCAACATCAAAAAAATATCACCACATAAATATGGGTTGATTAGCAGATAACAGAGAATCACACCACGAAAGATCCACCAAATAACTGCATTATAAATAAACGTAAAACGCACTCCATTGTTTCGCTCACCGGCCAAACTAAATACTCCATCAGTTTCAAAATATAAGGTCATTAGTTTTTTTTGGAAAGTCAAATTTATTTAATTTTGACCAAGTTCGGAGCCAAAAATATCGACATACATAATATTAAATACAAAATATGAAAATTCATTTCATGATGAATCTAATAACACTGATTTGGTATTATGAATTTTGATATATTTCTCTATAAATTTGATCAAACTCAAAAAGGTTTGAGTTTTCAGAAAAATAATACATTGTATATTTTGAAATACAGTGAGTAAAAAAATTAAGAATCCCAACAAATTCAACGGCGCAACGAAGTGCGCATAAGTATTGGATGATCCATGGATATTGCTCCCCTGGTCACGACTGTGATTACACCCAGATGAAATAACCATAACCTGCTTGAGCATGTTGGGATGTGTTTGGTTGTAAGGGTCGTCCAGGATGGAGTGGGATGGTACCAAAAAGATAGTTGTTTGGTTATAAAACGGGTGAATAGATCCACCCCAAAAAAAGACAATATCCACAAAAGATGCTGAACCAATCCATCCCACAGAATCGGCCGGCCCGAGAGGCCCGCTCCCTCGGTGCTTCTTCACGTGAGATGCACGCACGCCTCTGCCTCCCCTCCCCTGCTACTTGTTATCGCTCACCCCTCGAAACCCTTGCTCTCTCCCTTTTGCAGATCAAAAACCCTAGGCGGCGGCGCACTCCTCTCTCCCTCCTCTCTCGTCTCTCCAATCCGGACACCCCATTTCTTCTTCCTCCTCTGCTCACCTCGTCGCGGCGGCATGGAAGAGGGAACGGGATGATTGCTGCTTGTTGGAGGAGGAAGGAAGGGAGTGGCTGACCTTCTGGAGGTTGCTACGGCTCCACCACGACCACAACCACGACCTCCGGCGACCAGGACTTTCGGCGACCAGGACCCGACATAGATCAACGACCAGAACAACCACCAGTTTGATCCACCCCGGATCCAAAGGTAAGGACAAAAAAAAAGTATGCAAATACTGTGTTTTTTGTGATTTCGTAGATGTTTGCATATATGATAGTTGGACTTTGTGTTTTACATCTTGTATTGTAGATGAACAAACAACAAAACTCGACAAAGGTATGACGCTTGGCATACCAATTAAAATATGAAAATTAGAAAATGTTCACCGAGTTGCTAATAGGCACTAGTAGAAAACGGGTCTTTAGTCCCGGTTCTGGAACCAGAACTAAAGGGTTGGGACTAAAGGCCTCCACTTTTAATTCCGGTTAGATTATGAACCGGGACTAAAGGGGCTCCGTGTGGCAGCTTTCTGGAGCAGGACCTTTAGGTGTTACCAACCGGGACTAAAGATATTTTTTAAATTTTATTATTTTTTGAATTATTTTGTGATTTACAAATCTTTAAATTATTTGACAACTTAATCTCTAATCACCCCTCCACACTGCTCTTGAATTATTAAACAATTTAATCTCTAATCACTCCTCATTCCAAATCGTCTAACTTCCCGGCCGGTCACCCATCCCCTCATTGCTGCAACCTGAACACGCTTAACTTTCAAGTTCTATCACCCTTAGTTTCCAAGTCTACACTTGTTGTTTTCTTGACAATAGTAAGTTATCAATCCTATTAACCCTTAGGTCTTGGTGTCACATGATTTAATTTTTCGAATTCAAAACAATTATTAAAATAAACAACAATGATTAAGAAACAACAATGATTAATTTAAAAACTTCAAAAAACGCAAAAAATTCGAAAAATCTAAAAAATTCTCAAAAAACAAAAAACAAAAACGAAAAAACCAAAATAATAAAAATTTAAAATAAAATAAGTAATAATAATATTGAATTTCAATGAAAATAAAAAAAGTGATAATATTATTTTATCCATTTTTTGCCAATTATTCATTTAATATGGCATAATTAATATCTTTAAATCTGTAAATCGAAATTCGATAAATAATATATTCATTATTATCAGAAAAATATGAGGAATCCAAATATGACATAATTTATTTATTTTAAATAAAATTAATTTTTCATAACACTTTTTGTCGACATCGTATGTAAAAGTTATACCCGTTTTACTTTTTCATAACACTTTTTTAAATTTTGTTTCAACTCCAGAATTTTTGTGCCTTCAACATGCACCATCCAAAGCCACATCATCAATCTTCAATCCTTTCCCGCTTCATTCGCTATTTTGAATGCATTTTCTTTTTTGAGAAAAATGACCCCAAAATTGAAAACCACTACAAATGAGCAATGAAAAGGTTGAAACTTGGCATGGTATCCTCATTTCACCCACATAGCATGTGCTAAAAAGTTGATAGGGTTACGGTAAAAACTAGATGTACTTCGTGTATAAAACTGGACAATCTCTTTCAAAGTATAAGGGTTTCGGACGAAAACTCATCTATTACAAAGGCATTTCATATTGTTTTAAATTTATTTAAACTCCAAACTTTTTGTGCGTTCAACATGCACCATTTAAAGCCACATCATCAATTTTCAAAACTTTTCCACTTCATTCGCTATTTTTCATGCATTTATTGATTTTTTTTTTGAGCTAAACGACCCCGAAATTAATAAACACTACAAATGAACTCTGAAAAGGTTGAAACTTGGCATGCTATCATCATTTCATCCACATAGAATGTGCTAAAAAGTTGAAATGGTTACGGCAAAAGCTGGATGCACTTTGTGTACAAACTGGACAATCTCTTTCGAAGTATCTAGGTTTCGGACGAAAACTCATCTGTTACAAAGGCATTTCAAATTTGAACTCAAGTTAAAACAATAAATTATCACAAGTTAAAAACAATAAATTAAAAACAATAAATTATTACAAAGGCAAAAAACAATAAATTAAAAACAATTTTTAAACTCAAGTTATTCACAATGTAGGGTTTGAAGGAAATTTGAACAAATTCAAATTTGAAAACTCATTGCACAAACACAAACTAGACAAAAAATGGAATATAATCCAATAGGAATCACTCAAAAACATCAAATATCCTAAAAGATATAAGCAATTTAAAACATAATGTAAAAACAAAAAACAAACAGGGAAAAAAATGAAATCTTTCAAAATCCTTTAGTGCCGGTTCGTATCCCCAACCGGGACTAAATGTCTAGCCTTTAGTCCCGGTTGGAGACACCAACCGGGACTAAAGCCCCAACCGGGACTAAAGGGTATTGGTCCCTTTAGCCCCGATTGATGTCTCCAACCGAGACTAAAGTTCCCATTTGAATCGGGACTAATGTCCGACCGGCGCCCTAGCCGAATGCAACCGGGACTAATGTGTAGATCGAGCTGTGATGAAAGGCCAGTTTTCTACTAGTGAGGGGAAACTCGGCAAAGGGAGGCCGCCTTCACGGCTCCGTCGTTTGCTGCAAGGCGCGGCCCACATGTCAGTATTCGCCGAGTTGTTTTTGTCGGGAACTCGGCAAACTTGAGAGTTTGTCAAGTTTTTTTGTTTGCTGAGTCGTTTTTCATCAGAACCTGGCAAAGTCGCTGCTATGCCGAGTTGCTTATCACCATCGAGTCCAATTTTGTATGAAACTCGACGGTCAGAAAGTTTGCTGAGTTCCGGACAAAAAACACTCAATGAAGAATTGAAACTCGGGACAAAACGCGATTCTAGTAGTCGGACGAGGATGGAGCACACTTGTTTATTAAATGCAAAGCTGTGAAGAAGGTGTGGCGTGAGTTAGCAATTGAGCAGTACAGAATGGAGCTAGAGGAAATTACGTCTGTGCATGCACATACTGACCTTATGGTGGATGTGGTGGAACAATAGAAACAAAATCAGGCACGGCGAGTAACCGTCTGCTGCTTCTGAGGTGGCCCGGCGAAGGAGGAGTTGTGTGATGGAATACATGCAGGTTTACATACCGGCCCCAAAGAAACGGATTGCTGACAGATGGAGACCGCCGGAGGAGGAGATGGTTAAGATCAACCTAGACGACTACTTTGTTCCAGGAGAGGATCATGCAAGATGGGGCGTCGTGGCACGGACTTTTGATGTGACAATCGTTGGTGCCAAAGCTGGGAGACATGAGAAGGTAAAGGACGTGTTGGCCGCTAAAGTTCTTGCAATGACACATGTGGTGACGCTTGAGAAGCTGATCTAGGAATTGTGCGGACCCTCCTCGAGACGGACTCGCAACTTCTTATGGAAGCACCGGATCTCATGAAGGTGGACTGTACTGCCTATGCTGCCGTCATCGAAGACACAAAATTCCAGCTCAAATTGTGGTTCTCCAAACCTGTCACTAGTACTTGTCGTCGTAGTACAAACTGGGTCATTTGTATGAACTAAATCACTATGTGGAATGGGAGTCTGAAATGTGCCTCAGGTGATTTGCCTGGGCACCGTTAAGTTATAAAGCTATGTTTTATGTTTTACCAAATAAAACGAGTAGCTCCCTAAATTAACCAGGCCGTTGTGTTAAATGTAAAAATAATAAACCTGTCCATTTTGTTAGTATCGAAAGAAAAAGAAAAATAGTCTGTTGTGTTCTTTCATCAAACGAGTAGCTCCCTCAATTAACCATGCACTGGGATGTTTATCTACTGGCCATTGGGATGTACTTGCTTTGTCCCCTAAGTTAGTATAAAGTTGAGTCACTTATTTTGGGACGGAGGGAGCATATCTACTTGGAACTGCAACTTGCAACTGAAAATCGAGTAGTGAGCCTTTGTTTCGGTGGCTTTTTCGTAACTTGAGAATTTGACATGGGAGATCACAAAAGGGATTGAACAAAAATCAGGCAACATGCAAAAAGACGATCCAAAAAAAAATCCTTTCAATCCCGCATTCCACGGTAGGCTTTCTAAAATATTATGGTTATTTTATGCCTACACTATAGGTTTTGCAGAATTTTGTGCCTACATCTATGACATTTTCTATGGTTATTTTATGCCTACACAATATAGGCTTTGTGAAATTTTAACGCGTTTGTGCATTGTTTTTTGTCAGGTTTTCCTGGATACGTCTTTTGGAACAAACAAAATACTGTGGAAGTAACCCCAAAAAATTATGGTGGAATCACGTCAATCAATGTGATTATCACTTACCATATAAAGAATAAATCATTGGAGAAAATTGAAGCTTGCGCAACTTTCCAGAACGCAAGACGGTCAACGGTACAAGCGCGAGTGCATTCTCCTGGTAGACTACTTCCACCCTGCGCAGTCAGATCGGGGACCAGACACATGTGCACACCAGAAACCCATGCAAAAGGTAGAACCCTAGCCTCCAAAAGGCACCTGAAGGGGGAATTGGAAAAGAGGAAATCGTCATTTTCATCACCATATTCAAGGGGTTGTAGCCATCATCCATCTTCACTACCCAACATCATCAACATCCATCTCCCTCTCGTTGGAATACCAAAACGCTCGTGGATCATCATGTGTATTACTCGTTTGTATCCTCCATGTTTATCATCACCACTTGCATGATTCTTGTTGTCCCTATGTACGAGTAAACCTCCTAATTCTCTAGGATATGGATGAACTTTAATATGTATAGGTGCTGAAACGATAATGATGATATGATATTCTATGTTGAATGTTTAGTTAAATAAACATTTTCAATGCTGTGAAGGAGCCTCACTCAACATTATTGCCGCAAGGCCATGAAGTGTATCACTGTCCTGGTAAAGGTTAGGGAAGTGAACGTAATTCCAGGTGACTGTAAAAGGCTTCACCCCTAGGTTTGACATTTTATAGGGGAATTACGAAGAAACCTAGCGAGGTCGCATTCATGCAGAAACCCTTAATAACCGTAGTCGTAACCTGCATGGGAGACTACAATGGTGGCCTGTGTGGCAAAAAAGTCTACGTGGAGTAGAACGCGTTTCTGTACCCCGCTCCGTCGAGTGTAAACATCACGAGTGGCTCAAGTATCTAGTTAGTACTATGTAGCATATGTCGTAATAGACACATACCAACATGAATTCTATACTCCATGAGAACGCCTTGCTCCTCTTCCAGTTCACTTGTTACTTATCCTATTGCTCTCATTCTTTTATGTTCTTCACTTCAAGTTCGCACTCCAGCAAAACCAATATGTTTACGTCCTCACTTTTCTTTAAATCTACAATTAGTTGCAAGCATAAGTTCATAAATCACTAGGCAATGTCTAATTATGGTGCTTCCTGTGGGATCAATACTCTTACTTCGAAAAAGTTACAACGAAACCATGTGCACTTGCAGGCCATCTCCATGCCCCATCTCCACCAATCTTGAAGGAAGGTCGTGAAGGAACCACCAAAGGAGCCTCCCTCACTCGGGCACAACCATCATCAATCGCCATAGCTGCCATGCCATTAGCATCATCTCTGCCATCACCAACACTTGTTGTTCCTTCCCCTTCTCCATGATAAGTTGTGACAACTCTTGAACCCCCTTTATATGTGATGTTATTTGAGTAATTGTTGGCTATGGGCCGGTCGACTAGTAAGTAGTTCTTTGATACGAGTAGTCTATTTATGTGTGTCTTCTACATGTTGATTATTTATCCTAGTGGTAATTTAGTGATTGGACACGTCTGATCCATCGGTGTAGTTGGAGACATTCAACTCCCAAGGACACTCATGAAGTTGATATATAGTTAGGCAAACTGAGAGACCTCCGGGTGACTGGAATATCTTGAGGGGGGCACAACTATTCTAGGTACATTGTTGTCCATAGAACTTATTGCCTTTAGTTCCATTTTTTGCGACCTTAATGTTTTTCCGTGACCGCCACAGGTATAGAACGGGAAGTAGGACGACTCAGTTATCTTAAGATGGCGCCGCTTGAGAGACAATGTTATGTGAGGGACTGACCCGCCATTTGTAGATTGCATGTATCCTATAATGCAAGATACTGACGAGGATGTATGTGCCAGTAGCCAAAAAGGTTAACTTCAATCAACACCGAAATCAAACAAGACCGTACCTAAATGCCAACATACTCATCTAAAATATCACATTAAGTCTTATAGTTTTTTCTCTGTTTAGTTTAACATTTATTTTTTGTTCTTTCTAGTACACTAAGTTTAATTCTCGTTTTCTATCGTTTCCCATAGCAACAGACTTTAGTGAACTTTTTCTAAACTTCTGTTTCGATGTATCCCGAAATTGATACATCGGCATGTGCACTTGTAGGCCATTATCCTTTTGTGTGTGTACCAAGGGTGGGAAAGGACAACTGGTCCCCGCATAATCACCCAAGATCAGCAATTGAAGCCAATTAAGGAGAACAAGCAGATCAATGGAGGAATCTGGGTCGCGCCATGAGCAACCAGAAAAATTGCCGACGCGCCACCTTGATACTCGAAACCCTAAGAAAACGTCTCAGAGCTATTTTTCCGTGAAATCTATCTAATCTCAAACCTAAGAGGCAATAAGAGTTCGTTGTCTTGATGCTCTGGCATGTCTCTCTACTTGGGCCTTCAACATTGTAACTGAAAATTGAGTGGTGAGCCTTTTCTCGGTCACTTCTTCTTAACTTGATATCACACAGCTTTTGGTTTGTAATCCTACAGATGAGGAAAAGGCAACTGGAATAAGCACGCAACATGTTAAAAAGAAGACCCCCAAAACATTTTTTAGCCAAAGGGGTTTCCCCCGATTTTCATTATGAAAACAATAATAATCCTTACAAACACTAAATTGACCCAAACAGCAGAGCTAGCATAGTGAAGGAGACATACCTCCGAAACACTAAACTACACTCTAGAACCAACAGCTACCCCACCAATAAAGGTAAACTAGAGAGTGTCAAAAATAGGTGCATATTACAAATTTTACATAAACGACGCTCGCCATCCAAAAGACGTTGGTAAAGAATAGAAACTGGGGAATTAACCAAACTTCTCCAAACAGGGCTATCAGGGAGAGAGAAGCATAAATAGTCATAGAGGACGTCATCTTCAACCACTTGTTATGCGCATTATGCTAGGATTCCATCCTCTCGACACCCTGTAGATCTCACTTTCCATCCGCTCTAGAACTCTTGCCCCCACTTAAGTTCCCTTTTATTTTCCCCTATTTATCTGTAGAATAGAGGAAGCATCAATCAAGTAGCAGATTTTACACAGAATCTCACAAGGATCAGCAGCCCTTTTGCGACGAAAGACAATATCATTTATGCAAGTCCAAATAGACCACACTAATTCATATATACCCACACATAACTTCGTATGTTTACCCTTAAAAAAGGTGGTAACCGAGTAGTGGAAAAGCTTTTAACATCAAGAGGAGCAGAATATATATATTATAACACTATAACCTCTCTAGAATTGGAGAGCCCATATTCAATTGAGGTCTGCAATTGACATTGTGACATCCGATTTTGATCTCGTCAACAATTTCTCAAAGCTCGCTCATTTAATTATTTTATTTATACCTCTATAACATTATATTCCTTAGTTTTAAAGAGTTCACATTCAGTTGAGGTCTCCAAGAGTCCAATTAAAATTGGGTCACCCAATTTTAACCGGGTCAACAATTTCTCAAAACTCACTCGTTCAATTCTTTAGACAAATACAGTATGCTTCCTTATCGGTTTGTTTACAATTTTGACTGAACCAATAATTTTTCAAATCAATCAACAGTAACCGGCCTATAAAAACATATCAATCACGCCCATGAAGTCATCGATGTTGAACTTTCCCGCATATATAAAGTTGGTTAGCATATATATAATATAGAATCACATCACGAAAGGCCCATCAAATTACTGAATTATAAATAAAAATAAAACACACTATGTCATCTCCCCCCACCCCCACCCCCCACATTAAACGAAATATTCCATTAGTTTCAAAATCTAAGGGGTATTACTTTTCTGGAAAGTCAAATTCTTCAACTTTGACCAAGTTGTGAGCAAAAATATCGACATCCACAATATTAAATTAAAAAATATGAAAATTTACTTAAAGATGAATCTAATCACAAAAAATTGATATTATGAATTTTGATATATTTATCAACAAATTTAATAAAAAATTAATGGTTTGATAATTTTAAAAAGTAATACACATTGTATTTTAAAACAGAGTGATTATGTTCTTTTAATCTAACAACACAGCAAAGCGCGTCCAGTCCTTCTAGTTTACCAAAAGTACTTTGCAAAACACTGCAAAGAAATTTAGCTACAGAGCAGTGCATGAACAAATGATCAATTGTCTCATTAGCTCTAGAGACAACACATTTAGGATCTCAATTCCAACCAGTTTTATGCAAATTATCATTAGTAAGCACATTGTTCCTAACAGCAAGCCATAAGAAAACTTTAATTCTTGGAGGACTTTTAACTTTCCATCCAAATTTGAAAGGAAAATTGAAACCATTGATCACCAGTTGATTATATTTAACAAAATATTTTCCATCAACAGTGAGTGACCAAATTAAATTATCCTTCTCATCTTTCAATTCAATGTTAGGACAGCACTCCTGAATTTCATTCCACTTAATCAAAGTGTCCACCGCCTAAATCCTTCCAATTCTAGATTAGACTGTTCTATTATGTAGAAACTTCAGATATGGGCAGTGGCGAATCTAGGAAGAAAATGAAGGGTAGGCTCCAATCAATGCCAAGAAAACTAAGCTTTTTTTGGAGAAAAAAAATGACCATGATGTTTTAATATGGTTGTCAAAATAAGCCCAGAATTTCCCAAATTACAACTTAAAACATGTAGCATTAGCTAGACTTTTTCTAAGATTTTTGAAAAATATATATGGAAATTTGAACGAAAATTTGAATTTATCTCGAAAAATAACCATTCTCTCCCCATCTTGTTGTCCATATAAGTTGGAGGAGGGATTACATTCTCAATAGGTAAGGAAAGGGTATCTGGGTTCATATTAGCTGGGATAGGTTCAGGTTCAGCATGCAGAGTACATGCACGCATACTCATTTTTGTATTCTTCTTTTTTGCAAATAAGTTACATTGGACACTAAATTAGCTAACAGTACATGAACTAGTAATTACACAGTAGATGGAAAGCCATTCGTTTGTGGTGCGTGTTCGCTATGCATGTGTGGTGTGGTGTATTTGCTACTTAATAGTAGATGTACTATTGAGTTGGAATGAAAGTAATAGTAGTAATAAAAAAATATTGATTTTTGAGGGTAGGCTTGAGCCTGTTCAAGCCTATTTAAACGAGATCTTACCAGCGGAGAGGTGGCCGACCAACGGCGCTCGCGGTATTGCCCACATGGTACCCGTGTTACAGTTGCCTGAGTGCTTCCAGGGTTGTTATGATGCGGGGTTCCACCATTGTTTCCCGAGGAGGACGCTGTTGCCGTTGCAGGGATGGATCGGGAAGGTCCCGGCTTGGCCTCTCTGGGTGGTTGCTCTCTGTGAGTTTGTCTTGTCGTCTCCGTGGATGGCTTGTGCTCTCTATGGGTTTGTCTTGTCTCTCGGTGGTTCTTGTACTCTCTGTGGGTTTCTCTCGTCGTCTCAGTGGATGGCTTGTGCTCTCTATGGGTTTGTATTGTCTCTCTGTGGGTTTCTTTTGTGGTCTCCGTCGGTGACTGGGCTGGATGGTTCTTGTGCTGCCTGTGAGGTTTACTCGCCTCTGCAGGTGGCACCATGGCCGCCTTCCCAGGACGAGGAAGAGTAACACGTGGCTGTGAGGGGGCAGCAGCGCTGCTTGAGGCTCCTCCTCCTTGTTGTTGATTGAACTGGGCCTGAATTATGATGTTGCCGCCGTAGTTGTTTATGATGAAGGGCTGCGGTGCTGGGGCCGCCGCTCTCTGAAGGTGGCCATCGGCAGCTTTCTTGCGGGCGAGCTCGAGGTCCGTGATGCTGCTTCCGACCTTCTTGTCCGCGTGCACCGGCATGGCGGCGCGGTCCTTCTTGCTGCTGAAGATGGAAAGCAAACCGCTGAAGGCGGCGCTCTTGTGGGACTCCACGAGGCTGCGCACGTCGCTGAGGGCAACGCCGAGGCTCTCCGGTGCGGTGGTCCTCGGCGGCGCGTTGAGGTTGGCCGTCTAGTAGTGGGACATGATTGTTTACTGGATCGATCTCTAGCGTTATCCCAACCCCTTTTATAACATGTACTGCTGCGAATGCAATGGCAACCGGCCGCATTATTCCATTAATTTGACTTTTAACCCCACCCCATGTAAGAAGGTTTGACCGAACACTGATAGTTGGACGTGCCGACAAGATAATTGTGGAGCCAGAGCTCGGAACACAGAAGGCCACATAAGTTTCGAGCAATTATCTACTCCAAACGAATTTGCAGTGAGGCCATTTGTTGGATGCACACAAGCGGCGGGTTGGTGAGTGGCGTGGAGTTCATCCGTCCAGTACACGCTCGGAAAATTGAGAAAGTTACTACGTCCAAAAAGAACACATTTTCAGATTGGTCGACGTGCAACTTTCAACTCCCGTACGTTCAGAGCTTTCCGGACGTGTTCGCAAAGAAATGATGGGAAAGGAGGAAGTGATCTGTAAATTTTCTCTCGCATTCCTCCACGGATGGAAACCGGCCATCCAACGTTATTTGCATACATTTTAAACATTGTTTCAACAAACCATGTAAATTATATGCAAACCGGATGGTATTCATACAAACCGAAGCACCAAACATCTTTCGTTAACAAGATGACTGTAGCTAAACATGTACTACTGCAGCACATGTCTTCACTTCCTTTATATGAATATCCGTTCAAGATTTCGATTGGATATGAGGGGTTCCTGTCAGCCCGGATGCCCTCATATCCGCCTAATTTAGGATGGATATGAAGGATGTCGATCAGTCCGGTCATTTGAGACCCGTTTAAGGAGTTCGTCTGGATCGCATTTCGTGATTGGGCACTAACCGGGCCGTTCGTCCGAGCGTTTGATGCGGGTTTGGGCCGCCCGGCTGTACATGCTCTAAAGTTTATAAACTGTACGATTTGATTCTGTAAATCTGCATTATAAGACTCGGGTTTTAGAAATTTTATGCAGACCTATATTTTCAGCGCTACATACATGCACAATAGACTCTTAGGTCTTTAGTGTTGTATAAAATATAGTTATACACTATTTTACAACATGGAAAATATCATTTGAAGTCATGAGGTCTTCATCGCACACTGTATGTCTATATATTTTTCATCTATATGTATTACCTGTGAAATACTTCTGCAAAACTCACTAATTTGCTTGCATTTGAAACACTAGTCCTTTTGAATTTAACACATCATTTATGTTTTTACCGCATGTATGTTTTTGCAACATAAATTAATATTCTAGCAAGTCTTGACATAAAATGAAATGTCCTACTCAATATGACCACCAAAAATTTATTCGTGAATCATAAAGTACTAGTGACGTCTACTGCACAATTGCAGATTATCGATTAATATTGTGAGGTCTACATCTTGTCAGTTTGATAAGATGACTACCTTCAAAGTGATCTTCCAAATAAAAATACTATACTAAACACAAGGTAATATAAACCATGTACATCTACCGACAAAGTCAGATTATGCATTCAATTACTGCGATATATACCACAACTAGTGATTATTCTCAAAGTGGTATACTTCCACTAGTGGAGAAACGGGCTTTAGTCCCTGTTGGCGAAGGCCTTTAGTCCCGGCTCGTCAACCGGGACTAAAGGCCCGCACCCTTTAGTCCCGGTTGGGCATGAACCGAGACTAAAAGTCCCTTCACGTGGCCGCTTGCGCGCGTCAGGGGCTGGGGGACGTTTAGTCCCGGTTGGTGACACAAACCGGAACTAGAGTCCCTCCATGTGATCGCATGCGCGAGCCGGGGGCTAGGGGACCTTTAGTCCCGGTTGGTGTCACCAACCGGGACTAGTGATTTTTTTTTGTTGGGGTTTAGGATTTTATGGGTTTATGGTTTATTTTTCCTTTTCATTTTGTGTTTTTGATTCAATTATTTTCCATTGTAAACATATTATACGTTAATACATATTGTACACGTTATGCATATATAATATAATTTCTCATATGACCATACATATATCACTTAATTTCTCGTACGACCATACACACACGTATATACAATTTGGTATATATATTTTCTCCTATAGTTTGCATATCATTACATGCATACATTAGGTGAAATGGTACGCTTCGCTTTCATGTATGACCTCCGTAAGCAAAAGTCCCGTAATTTCCTCTTGAATTGCTCGTAGGCGGTTCTCTGGTAGGAGCCTATCCCGCATCTCTTGCATCTTGAAAGAAGGAGATCAATATGAATATATTAGTTGTGTGTATATATATTAGATCGTGATAAAAAATATGAATAGTGTTTACATACCCGAAGTTGTCTTTGATCTCTGCGCCATTCGCTCGTAATGCGAATGATCTTTCAAATGTAGTATGCACATAAATCCGTCCCTATTTTTTCCTCATGCACTTTGCGAGAATAGAATTCAATTAGACAACAATCAAGCATGATAATGATATTGATACTGGAATTAAGGAACTGCACAGACCTAGCTAGTACTACTTAATTACATTGCTCAGTTCCTATGTCAGCTTTGGTTTCCATTCACCGACAACCTCTTTGGCGAACCGTGTCCAAACCCTGCCCGGCAAAAAAATGAATAAAGGAGTTATTAATTACTTGATATCAGGAAATGAATGAAAGAGGCCGATATAGTGCGATACTGATTAAAATTACCTGTCGAGTGATGTCTACTACGCAACATTATTCTTGTAGATTCGTGTTCGGCCTCCAAGCACAGAGTTTTGTAGGACAGTAGCAATTTTCCCTCAAGTGGATGACCTAAGTTTTATCAATCCGTGGATGGTGTAGGATGAAGATGGTCTCTCTTAAACAACCCTGTAATCAAATACAAGAAATCTCTTATGTCCCCAACACACCTAATATAATGGCAAATTGTATAGGTGCACTAGTTCGGCGAAGAGATGTTGATACAAGTGCAATATGGATGATAAAAATAGGTTTTTGTAATCCAGCAAGGTAACAAATAGTAAACAACGAGCAAAACGGAATATTAATGCTTGGAAACTGGGCCT
This sequence comes from Hordeum marinum, assembly GCA_022496015.1. NCBI lineage: Eukaryota > Viridiplantae > Streptophyta > Magnoliopsida > Poales > Poaceae > Hordeum > Hordeum marinum. The sequence goes on from CM039678.1 coordinate 477,408,683, forward strand.
AGGGTTCATACTTTCGCTACTGCAATCTCCCAACAATGCTAATATAATCGAATCATATGATCATCCCTGAATGTGCAACAAAGAATCACTCCAAGGTTCCTATCTAGCGGAGAACAAATAGATGAAACTATTGTAGGTAGTCGAACCATCTCAAAGTTATTCTTTCTGATCAATGTTTTAAGCTATTCCTATAAGTAAGTATCACAAACATCCCTAGAGTTTGTAGTAAAATAATACCGATGATACATATCAATCCACCCTAATGTCACCACACGTATCCGTGGATAAATTATGCGACATGCATCAAAAAAATTCAGATCTATCAAATTCAATCCAACACGAAGAACTTCAAGGAGCACCCCTAAGATTTCTATTGGAGAACGTGGTATGAAAACATGCAATCAACCCCTATCCATAGATCCCCAAGGTCACTGAAATCCGCAAGTTGATTCCTCAACATATATCAAGTGAATCAATAGAATACCCCAATGTCACTATGGGCATCCCACGCAAGACGTACATCAAGTGTTCTCAAACCATATTATTCAATCCAACATAACGATCTCAAAGGGAAAGATTCAATTCATCACAACAAGGTATCAAGGGAATAACATCATATGCATGATCCAACTATATTAACAAACCCTGCGATACATCAAGATCGTGCCATCTCAAGAACACGAGAGAGAGAGAGAGATGTTGAACACATAGCTACTGGTACAAACCGTCAGCTCCGAGGGTGGACTACTCCCTCCTCGTCATGGCCTCCGCCGGGATGATGAAGATAGCCAGCAGAGGTGATCTACCCTCTCCGGCAGGGTACTAGAACGCCTACAGATTGGTTTTTCGTTGATACAGAGAGTTGCCACATCAAAACGAGGAGTCTGTTTATTTCTGAGGGTTTTAGGATTTATAGGATTTTTCAGCGTTGAAATCATGCCGAACGAAGCCACAAGGGCCCCCCACATATCTGGCCGCCGCATAGAGGGGCGGCCAGATGGCTTGTGGCCCAAGGGTGGCCCCCTTCGGTGGTTCTTCGCTAGAATGTGGCTTATTTCCTCCAGAAAATTCACAAAAAAGTTTTGGGCGGATCCGAGAACTTACATGTTTTGCACAAAAAACAACACCACGGTAATTCTGCTGAAAATAGCGGTAGTACGGGTTAGTTCTAAATAAATAATATAAACTGCATCAGAACCGTATAAAAGTATTGTAAACATAGGCAAATATGGCATGAATACTTCATAAATTATCGATTCATTGAAGACGTATCATCGAGCATCTTAATCACACTGGTGTAGTTTTGAGGGTCTTTTTTTCTTCAGAGTCTTTACCTAGTGATTCAAAGACTTCAACAGTTCTAGCGTCAACTTTAATGTCCAGCAGGATCCAATGGAACCTCCGCACATGTTTATTTAATGGGTTTTTTACATTTGTGCCCCTCGTTCCTTAGCTCTACTTATTCATCCCCACGCTCTTAACATTTGCTCACTTTTCCCCACTCCTTAGTACGAAACCCCTAGAAATGGTCACACGGGGGGATGTCGTCGGGTCAATGGTATGACTGTTAACTACTGACAAGTGGGGTCATGCTGGACTATGTCGCTCGTTGGACCCGCCCCATTGCCGGCCACAAGGATGTTGAACGGACGTGCACGCGTTTTCTCCTCCTCTGCTTCGGGGACGTGTGGCGGCCTTCCAACTACCCCGATGTCCCAAAGTAAATGAGCATGCGTGGTGGGGCCCAATCGCCAGCCACTCATGTTCGGATCGCCGTCCTTCTATAAGTGAAACCCGTGGACAGGCCCATCCGCAACAGTTTCCACCCTTCCAAAGAGAAGCCTACCCCCTCCACCCCCGACAGCATCTACAAACCCTAGCCCACTGACGACATCCTTCTCACCATGGGCATCTTCTCAAGGGCCGGTTCGAGCTCCGGCAAAAATAACGGCAAGGCCCCCGCCGTCCCTTGGCACGCGCTACCCTCGCCATCCTCTTCCCGTCCGTCTCGGTAGTGGATTAGCGTCCCAGTGCACTAGGCAAGGTGGCACTAGGAGCACCGTATCCCTCTCCCCTACCCCGACATGGTCCTGCCACATGACTGGTACTTGGATCCGAAGAGGATCCCAGTACCGGCGGTGCCACGGTCGGCGTGGGCGCATGCGGAGGAGGTGAGGCGCCAGCGGAAGCAGCTCATGCCAGAGCAGCGGCTCAACCGGGCTTACGCTGAAGACTCTCCCGATTGAGAGGTCTAGTTTGCATCTGAGCGTGAGGAGTAGTGCCGGTGTGGCGTCCGCGATGTGTGGGTTGGCATCCCGCCACCCCTGATCATGCGCGATGAGGACCAGGCAGCGGAGGCCGAGTACAAGGAGGCGCTGGCAACCGCCCTTCGCAAAAGTGAGGAGGAAGAGAGGCGCAACGAGGAGGAGGAGGAGGCGACTTACCAAGCACGTATAGCGAAGGCCACTGCGCTCTCCGCTACTGGCGACTGCGTCGTGCCACCACTAGCCCCGCCGTTCCTCGCCAATCTCGAGCCGGCACCAACCGCCCTCAAGCCCTAGGAGTACATATAGGAGGGGGTGGTGCGCAAGTGGGTGAGCACGCCACCCGTCTGGATGCTGGCGACGTAGGAGCAGGAGCGGGTTTACCTGGAGTTCTGGCGACAGCAACACCTGCTAGTGTGCATTGCGAGGGTAAGCAGCTCGAGAAGTTGGCGAAGGACGCCGAGGAAGAGGAGGAGGAGCGTCGTGCCGAAGCCCGGGCAGTGGCGGTGCAGCCACCATCGGACATCGTCACCACTGCCTGGGAGACGGCGTTCCCTTGGGCTGGCCCGGCGTCGACCCTCGTCAAACTCACGGGCCCTAACAGACTTGTGAACTCTCTCTGGCCTTTGTGGCTGGAATTAAAGTTAACGCAGGTTGATGTGATTTGATATGATGTTTTGACTGTGATGTGATGTTTGAATTTTAATTTGGACTAACCTTTCAATTATAAGCAACATTTAAAATCCTTTCTCTGTGATGTTGCAATGATCATGTTATCCTAGGTTGCAATGACCTAACAATAAATAAAACAAAAATACAAACAAATAATCATGTTAGCCTATGTTGGTGAGCTCCAAAAGTTAGGGTAAAGAGAGCATTTCCAATATAAAGCATTATAAAAACAGTTTAAAAGTTTAATAATAAAAAAATAAGTTCAGATCCTTCTTATTCACACTAAAATGATTATATGGTGAATTTTTTTTCGTAAATCCAAACCCACTATCACTCTCTTCTTGGACTCTATACAATCTCATACGTGATAGTTCATTTGTGTGAAGGTTTTTTCATAGAAGTGTCCATAAACCAAGATTTTTTTTGTCATAACCATGTCACATACAACGGCATTTTGCGCAGGTCTTTCGTTTTTTTTGAATTTGTTCTGCTCATTTGAACTTGGAGATGGTAGCTTACCTCAAAAAAGATATTCCATAAAAATGTCCCTAAACCAAGTTTATATTTTTAATGGCAAATGTGTCTTATGAAACGATGAACCGCGAAGGTTTGCTATTTTTTTGAATTTTTTTGAAATAGTTAATGGCATTTGAAAGTTGGTCAAACCTAAGATAACCCCACTGACCGGCACAAAACCCCAAAGCATCTCACCAAACCCTAGCATCGAACTACAGTCGTCCGATCATACCCTAGCACCAAGCGGCAGCCCTCAGATATGGTCTTCTAGAAGGAATTCATAGGGAGGGCCACGTGCAGGTTGCGTGTCGTTGGATCACATGGACGACTTCGCATCGTTGGATTGTTGGGAGATCCGTGAGAGGTTGGTTCTGCACGCCTGCTCGTCTGTCCCAAAATGCAACAAGTTCTTGTTGGGCCTTCGCAAGGCATTGACCTCCCGAAAGCCCACAAGGATAAAATAGGCATATAGAATGGTGCACGCGCTGGTTCTATTTTTTATTGATTTGATTGCACCATCATCCTTTTCTTTATTGATTTGATTGCACTGTTTGTTTCTTTTTTTATTTGATTGCACCAAATTAGTTTCGTCATGCAAAAAATAGTTTCTTTTCCTTCTTCTTTTTCAACATCAAAATGGTTCATATCATATTGAAAACATGATTAGACAACCATACATCTCATATTGAGAAAGGATAAAATTCATACAAAAGCATGCAAGATGTAAAACCTGCGTACTACATAGTAAAACCTATCTACTCTTTGATACGTCCATTTTGCATCATGCTTTTATATTGATATTTATTGCAGTATGGGCTGTTATTACACGTTATGGTACAATATTTACGCCTTTTCTCTCTTATTTTACAAAGTACACATGAAGAGGAAGAATGCCGACAGCTGGAATTCTAGACTGGAAAATGAGCAAATCTGAGATACCTATTCTGCACAACTCAAAAGGTCCTGAAAATTTATGTAGAATATTTTTGGAATTAATAAAAAATATTGGCGCAAGAATCAACCAGAGGGGGGCCACCAGCAGGCCACAAGCCTGCTAGCCGCGGCTTGTGGGCCCATGTGGCTCCTTTGACGCCCATCTTCTCCTATATGAAGCGTTTTGACCTGGAAAAAATCAGAAGAGAGCTTTCGGGACGAAGCGCCCCCGTCTCGAGGCGGAACTTGGGCAGAACCAATCTAGAGCTTCGGTAGGGAGCTCCTGTCAGGGAAACTTCCCGCCCGGAGGGAGAAATCAAAGCCATCGTTAGCACCAACGATCCTCTCAATGGGAGGGGGTCAATCTCCACCAACATGTTCACTAGCACCGTCTCCTATCCAAACCCTAGTTCATCTCTTGTATCTGATCTTTGTCTCAACACCTCAGATTGGTACCTGTGGGTTGCTAGTAGTGTTGATTACTCCTTGTAGTTGATGCTAGTTGGTTTACTTGGTGGAAGATCATATGTTCAGATCCTTTATGATAATTAATACTCCTCTGATCTTGAACATGAACATGATTTGTGAGTAGTTCTATTTGTTCCTGAGGATATGGGATAAGTCTTGTTATAATTAATCATGTGAATTTGGTATTCGTTCAATATTTTGATGAGATGTATGTTGTCTCTCCTATAGTGGTGTTATGTGAATGGCGACTACATAACACTTCACCATTATTTGGGCCTAGGGGAAGGCATTGGGAAGTAATAACTAGATGATAGGTTGCTAGAGTGACAGAAGCTTAAACCCTAGTTTATGCGTTGCTTCGTAAGGGGCTGATTTGGATCCATATGTTCCATGTCATGGTTAGGTTTACCTTAATTCTTCTTTCGTAGTTGCGGATGCTTGCAATAGGGGTTAATCATAAGTGGGAGGTTTGTCCAAGTAAGGGCAGCACCCAAGCACCGGTCCACCCACATATCAAATTATCAAAGTAATGAACGCGAATCAAATGAGCATGATGAAAACTAGCTTGACAGAAATTCCCATGTGTCCTCAGGAGCGCTTTGCTTTATATAAGAGTTTGTCCAGGCCTGTCCTTTGCTCCAAAACGGATTGGGATACCTTGCTGCACCTTTGTTACACTTGTCACTTGTTACTCGTTACGAATTATCTTATCACAAAACTATGTCCCAGAGATAATTTCAGTGCTTGCAGAGAATACCTTACTGGAAACCGCTTGTCATTTCCCTCTGCTCCTCGTTGGATTCAACACTCTGACTTATCAAAAGGACTACGATGGATCCCCTATACTTGTGGGTCATCAAGACTCTTTTCTGATGCCATTTCCGGGGAGTGAAGTGCCTTTGGTAAGGAAAAATTTATATAGTATGCTGAAATTTACTATCACTTGTCACTATGGAAAGTAATCCTTTGAGGGGCTTGTTCGGGGTATCTTCACCTCAACCGGAAACACAAAGAGTTGTCCCTCAACCTACTGAACCTACTGAAAATATTTATTATGAAATTCCTTTGGGTATGATAGCGAAATTGTTGGCTAATCCTTATGCAGGTGATGGAACACTACATCTTGATTTGCATCTAATCTATGTGGATGAAGTTTGTGGATTATTTAAGCTTCCAGGTCTGCCCAAGGATCACGTTAAGAAGTTTTTTCCTTTATCTTTGAAGGAAAAGACATTGACATGGTATAGGCTATGTGATGATATTGGATCATGGAGCTACAACCGGTTGAAGATGGAATTTCATTAGAAGCTCTACCCTATGCATCTAGTTCATCATGATCGGAATTATATTTATAATTTTTGGCCTCATGATGGAGAAAGAATCACTCAAGCTTGGGCGAGACTTAAGTCAATGTTATATTCATGCCCCAATCATGATCTCTTGAGAGAAATTATTATTCAAAAATTTTATGCTCGGCTTTCTCGTAATGATTAATCCATGATCGATACTTCTTGTGCTGGTTACTATATGAAGAAATATATTGAATTCAAATGGGATTTATTGGAAAGAATTAAAGGCAACTCTAAAGATTGGGAACTCGACGAAGGTAAGGAGTCAGGTATGAACCATAAGTTTGATTGTTTTAAATCCTTCGTAGACACTAATGCTTTTCGTGAATTTAGCACTAAATATGGACTTGACTCTGAGATGGTAGATTCTTTTTGTGAATCTTTTGCTGCTCATGTTGATTTCCCCAAGGACAAGTGGTTTAAATATCATCATCCCATTGAAGTGAAAGTAGTTGAAACTATTAAAGCTTAAGAGAAAACTATTACTTATAGTGTTGATCATGTTATTCACACTTCTTATATTGAGAAACCACCTTTTCCTATTAGAATAAAGGATCATGCTAAAGCTTCAACTGTGGTTTGTAAGAGTTGTGCTAGAACACCTACACCCCCTAAGAAAATTAAAGCTGAACCTAGTATTGCTATGGTTAAGGATCGCTTGGTTGATAATATTGATGGGCATGTTATTCAATGTTGTGATGAAGGTACTAGAATTGCTAAACCTGATGCTAAAGATAAACATAGACCCATTGTTTGCACGCCTATTGTTTCTGTTAAAATAGGATGTTATCATGGCTTATGTGATATGGGTGCTAGTGTGAGTGCAATTCCCTTTTCCTTATATAAATAGATTATGAATGATATTACACCAGCTGAGTTAGAGGTAATTGATGTTACAATTAAGCTTGCTAATAGAGACACTATATCACCAGTTGGGATTATTAGAGATGTTGAAGTCTTGTGTGGGAAAATGAAATATCCTACTGATTTTCTTGTTCTTGGTTCCCCACAAGATAATTTTTGTCATATTATATTTGGTAGACCCTTCTTGAATACCGTTAATGCTAGGATAGACTGTGAGAAGGAAACAGTTACCGTAAGTTTTGGGGATGCGTCACATGAGTTTATTTTCTCTAAATTTTGTAGACAAACCCATGATAAAGAACTGTCTAGTAAGGATGAAATTATTGGTCTTGCCTCTATTGTGTGCCTCCTACTGATCCTTTAAAGAAATATTGTTCTTGCCTCTATAGGATTTTCTTTGATCAACATCCTATTCTGAAACACAACTTGCCTGTTGAAATACTTGGGGATCCCCCTCCACCCAAGGGTGATCCCGTGTTCGAGCTTAAACAATTACCTAATACTTTGAAATATGCTTATCTTGATGAAAAGAAGATATATCTTGTTGTTATTAGTGCTAACCTTTCAGAGCATGAAGAACAGAGATGGTTGAAAACTCTGAGGAAGCATCGTGCTGCTATTGGATATACTGTTGATGATCTTAAAGGCATTAGTCCCACTCTATGTTAGCACAAAATTAAAATGGAGCCTGATGCTAAACCAATGGTTGATCACCAACGACGATTGAAGCCTAAAATGAAGGAAGTGGTAAGAAATGAAATATTAAAGCTTCTGGAGGCAGATATCATTTATCCTATTGCTGACAGTAGATGGGTTAGTCATGTTCATTGTGTCCCTAAGAAAGGAGGTATTACTGTAGTTCTTAATGATAAACATTAATTGATCCCACAGAGAATTGTTATAGGTTGTAGAATTGTAATCGATTTTAGGAAAATGAATAAAGCTACTAGAAAAGATCATTACCCTCTACCTTTCATTGATCAAATGCTAGAAAGATTATCCGAACACAAACATTTTTTCTTTCTAGATGGTTATTCTGGTTTCTCTCAAATACCTATGTCAAAAGAGGACCAAGAGAAGACCACCTTTACCTGCCCTTTTGGTACCTTTGCTTATAGATGTATGCCTTTTGGTTTATGCAATGCACCTTCTACCTTTGAAAGATCCATGACTTATATATTCTCTAATTTCTGTGAAAGGATTGTTGAGGTTTTCATGGATGATTTTTCCGTTTACGTGACTTATTTTGATGATTGTTTGAGCAACCTTGATCGAGTTTTGTAGAGATGTGAAGAAACTAATCTTGTCTTGATTCGGGAGAAGTGCCACTTTATGGTGAATGAAGGCATTGTCTTGGGACATAAAACTTCCGAAAGAGGTATTGAAGTTCACAAGGCTAAAGTTGATGCTATTGAAAAAATGGCGTGTCCTATGGATATCAAAGGTATAAGAAGTTTCCTTGGTCATGCTGGTTTCTATAGGAGATTTGTTAAACATTTCTCTAAGATTTCTAGGCCTCTCACTAATATTTTGCAAAAAGATGTTTCATTCATTTTTGATGATGATTGTGTGGAAGCTTTTGAAATTCTTAAGAATGCTTTGATTTCTGCAGCTGTTGTTCAACCACCTGATTGGAACCTACATTTTGAAATTATGTGTGATGATAGTAACTATGTTGTAGGTGTTGTTCTAGGACAAAGAGTTGATAAGAAATTATATGTTATTCATTATGCTAGCAAAACTCTAGACAATGCTCAAAGAAACTATGCTACCAGTGAAAAAGATTTTTTAGCTGTTGTGTTCGCTCGTGATAAGTTTAGACCCTATATTGTTGGTTCTAAAGTAACTGTTCACACTGATCATGCTGCTATTAAATATCTCATGGAAAAGAAAGATGCTAAACCTAGACTTATTAGGTGGGTTCTTCTGATACAAGAATTTGATTTGCATATTGTTGATAGAAAGGGTGCTGATAACCCCGTAGCAGATAACTTGTCTAGGTTAGAGAAAGTTCTTGATAACCCACTACCTATTGATGATAGCTTTCCTGATGAACAATTAGCTATCATAAATGCTTCTCATAATGCTCATTGGTATGCTGATTATGCTAATTACATTGTCGCTAAATTTATACTTCCTAGTTTCACATACCAGCAAAAAACGTTTTTCTATGATTTAAGACATTACTTATAGGATGACCCACACCTTTATAAAGAAGGAGTAGATGGTATTATTAGACAATGTGTACCTGAGCATGAATAGGAATAGATCCTACGGAAGTGTCATTCCGAGGCCTACGGAGGACACCATGCTGGAGATGGAACTGCACATAAGGTATTACAATCTGGTTTTTATTGGCCTACTATCTTCAAGGATGCTCGTAAGTTTGTATTGTCATGTGATGAATGTCAAAGAATTGGAAATATTAGTAGACGTCAGGAAATGCCTATGAATTACTCTCTTGTTATTGAACCATTTGATGTTTGGGGTTTTGATTATATGGGACCTTTTCCAACGTCCAACGGGTATACTCATATATTAGTTGTTGTTGATTACGTTACTAAGTGGGTAGAAGCTATAACAACTAGTAGTGCTGATCACAACACCTCTATTAATGTGCTTAAAGAAGTTATTTTCCCTATATTTGGATTCCCCAGATACTTAATGACTGATGGTGGTTCACACATGGTGCTTTCCGTAAATTGCTTGCTAAGTATGATGTTAATCATAGAATTGCATCTCCTTATCATCCTCAGTCTAGTGGTCAAGTAGAATTAAGCAATAAATAAATTAAATTGATCTTGCAAAAGACGGTTAGTAGATCTAGGAAGAATTGGTCTAAGAAACTTGACGATGCATTATGGGCTTATAGAACTGCTTACAAGAATTGTATGGGTATGTCTCCGTATAAAATGGTTTATGGTAAAGCATGTCACTTACCTATAGACCTAGAGCATAAAGCTTATTGGGCAATCAAAGAGCTCAACTATGATTTCAAACTTGCTGGTGAGCAAAGGTTGTTTGACATTATCTCATTTGATGAATGGAGAACCCACGCCTATGAGAATTCCAAGCTGCTTAAAGAGAAAGTTAAGAGATGGCATGATAAGAAGATACAAAAGTGTGAATTTAGTGTAGGTGATCATGTCTTGCTATACAATTCTCAGTTAAGATTTTTTGCAGGAAAACTTCTCTCTAAGTGGGAAGGGCCATACATCTTCAAGGAGGTATATCATTCCGGTGCCATCAAGATTAACAACGACGAAGGCACAAATCCTAAGGTGGTAAACGGGCAAAGAATCAAACACTATATTTCAGGTACACCCAGTAATGTTGAAACCAATGTTATCAATACCATAACTCCCGAAGAGCATATCAGGGAGACTTGCCAGAACATTTCAGACTCTGAAAAGTAATAGGTACGTGGTACGGTAAGTAAACCGACTCCAAAAAAATTCCAATATCAATTTTACTTAGTTTTGGAATATTAAAAAAATTAGGAAAATAAAAAGAAGTTAGAAGGACGCATGAGGAGGCGACAAGCATGCTAGGCGCGGCCACCCCCTTGCCGGTGCCTAGGGGGCTTGTCACCACCCTGTGCGCCCCTCGGACTCCGTTTTCTTATGGAATATCCCTTCGGGTCGGTAGAAATTCATTATATAATCTCCCGAAGGTTTTGACTTTCATATCACGACAATACCTCCTATTTTCGTTTTGAGTTGTTCCTATAACAGATTTAGATTGTCATCGCGTCCCCCTGTGCTCCGAGGGACAAGTTTTTCGAGAAGGTCATCAATCCTTATCTTGCGAAGGTGTTGCAACACCCTCAAACCATTGAGATGCGTGAGGGGGTGCTGCAGATCTGTGACAATGGCGGGCCGAAGAAGACCGGAAGCATGGAAACAAGGCTCGAGGCAATGAAGCAGCAAGTCTTCAAGTGCCAAGCAATGGTGGAGCATGGACTCAATGCCAATAATATGATGATCTCGGAGATTACCCATAAACACAAGCTGGAGATCAAGGACATCGGAGAGCACATCTTCAAGCTTTAGGAGAAAATTGAGCATCTCCAAGCCTAGATCTATGATCTGCAAAACCAAAACTGTGAGTATGAATACAGATTTAAGAGAATGAGTTTGGCTGTAGATTTGACGATTTCGGAGACTCGTTCATCTTTTTATGATGGTGAGCCTATGCCTTGGAAGACGGAGGACAAGACTCCAACCTTCTCAACAACTCTACCACCATCAACCCCGAAGAAGGACAGCTGAGTACATGGGTATGGGCACTCCCCTTGGCTTGTTCCAAGCTTGGGGGAGGTGCCCCGGTATCGTATCATATCACACCTTTTTCCTTTTTGTTTTTATCTTTCCTAGTTAGGTCAATTTTTTTCTCTTTGATCTAGTAGAATAAAAGTTTTTAGTATGATCTACCCCTTTTAATTTTTGCTTTCCCCCCCCCTTATGTAAGCAAGTCTGGGAGTTATATAATAAAAAGTAGTTTTGATGATAAGGGCTTTGCTAGATTACTATGCTCTTGAAAGTAATCAATAAAGTATAATAGAACAAAAACAAAGAGAATACATTGTGATCTTATGGGGAGTGATGACTTCACATATAAAAAGTATGGGGATTGAAATTTGTTGGTGGTTAACAAACATAGTGATTTTTCATTGGTGCAATTGAAAGGAAGTGATAAAGAAAGAGAGATTCACATATAAATATATTATCTTGGACATCTTTTATGATTGTGACCACTCATTAAAATATTACATGCCAAGAAGTTGATGTTGGACAAGGAAGACAACATAATGGGTTATGTTTTCTTACCTCCGGATAGAATCTATATGGTTTTAGATCCTTCAACATGTAGTGCTTCCTTCCACCTCATATTAGCCAAAACCTCTCCACCAAGTAGATATACTACTTGTGCATCCAAACACCTCAACCCAGTTTTGCCATGAGAGTCCACCATACCTACCTATGGATTGAATAAGATCCATCAAGTAAGTTGTCATCGGTGCAATAAGGCAATAAAAATTGCTCCTAAATATGTGTGATCTTTTATTGTAAGGGAAATAAGCGTTGTACGGACTTGTGATAGTGAAGAAATAAAAGCGACAGACTACATAATAAAGGTTGTTGTCACAAAGGTCAATACAATGCGGCGTTCCTCTACATTAAGAATTTGTGCATCCAAAAACAAAAAGCGCATGACAACCTCTGCTTCCCTCTACGAAGGGCCTATCTGTTACTTTTACTTTCTAGTACTTACCTTTATGCAAGAGTCATGGTGGTATTCATCACTTCCTATATTCCGATTCTCTTGGCAAGCATTATGTGTTGGGGAATGATCTAGACTCATATATCCACTCGGATGTGGGTGATAATGACTTATTATTGTTGACATCACCCTTGAGGTGAATAGTTGGGAGGCAAAATTATAAGCCCCTATCTTTCTCTGTGTTCGATTGACGCTTTGACCTCATGGGTACCGCGTGAGTGCTAGAAATTGTGAAAGACTAAAAGATGATTGAGTATGTGGATATTCTTTACAAGCTCTTATATTGAATCTTTCCGATGTTATGCTAAATTGTCAATTGCTTCAATGACTGACATCATAGTTTGTTGGTTGTCAATAGAGTTCTCAATTCATACTTTATCTTGTGAATGAATTGTTACTCTAGTATAAAGAATCTCATACAATGAATATTGTTGTTAAAGTTGATTGTGATGCCCTCATGTCCGTATTTTATTGTTATCGACACCTCTATGTCTAAACATGTGGACACACTCATCGATCTCGGCTTTCACTTCAGGGAAAGCGAGGTCTAAGCTTGAGGGAGTTGATAGGTCCGTTTTGCATCATGCTTTTATATTGGTATTTATTGTAGTATGCGCTCTTATTACATGTTATGGTACGATACTTATGCCTTTTATCTCTTATTTTACAAGGTTTACATGAAGAGGGAGAATGTCCGCAGCTGGAACTCTGGACTGGAAAAGGAGCAAATCTGAGATACCTATTCTGCACAACTCCAAAAGTCCTGAAAATTTACGGAGAATATTTTTGGAATTAATAACAAATACTGGCGCAAGAATCAACCAGAGGGGGGCACCAACAAGCACCAAGCCTGCTAGGCGGCCACACCCCCGTGGTCATGCCAAGCAAGTTTGTGAGGGCCCTGTGGCTCCTCCGGCGCCCATCTTCTCCTATATGAAGCGTTTTGACCTAGAAAAAAATCAGAAGAGAACTTTGGGGACGAAGCGCCGTCGTCTCGAGGCGGAACTTGGGCAGAACCAATCTAGAGCTCCGGCAGGGCAGTCCTGCCGGGGAAACTTCCCTCCGAGGGGGGAAATCGAAGCCATCGTCATCACCAACAATCCTCTCACTGGGAGGGGGTCAATCTCCATCAACATGTTCACCAGCACCGTCTCCTCTCCAAACCTTAGTTCATCTCTTGTATCCGATCTTTGTCTCAACACCTCAGATTGGTACCTGTGGGTTGCTAGTCGTGTTGATTACTCCTAGTAATTGATGCTAGTTGGTTTACTTGGTGGAAGATCATATGATCAGATCGTTTATGATAATTATTACTCCTCTGATATCGAACATGAACATGCTTTGTGAGTAGTTCCGTTTGTTCCTGAGGACATGGGATAAGTCTTGTTATAAGTAATCATGTGAATTTGGTATTCGTTTGGTATTTTGATGAGATGTATGTTGTCTCTCCTCTAGTGGTGTTATGTGAACATCGACTACATAACACTTCACCATTATTTGGGCCTAGGGGAAGGCATTGGGAAGTAATAAGTAGATGATGGGTTGCTAGAGTGACAGAATCTTAAACCCTAGTTTATGCGTTGCTTCATAAGGGGCTGATTTGGATCCATATGTTCCATACTATGGTTAGGTTTACCTTAATTCTTCTTTCATAGTTGAGGATGCTTGCAATAGGGGTTAACCATAAGTGGGAGGTTTGTCCAAGTAAGGGCAGCACGCAAGCACCGGTCCACACACATATCAAATTATCAAAGTAACGAACGCGAATCAAATGAGCATGATGAAAACTAGCTTGACAGAAATTCCCATGTGTCCTCGGGAGCGCTTTGCTTTATATAAGAGTTTGTCCAGGCTTTTCCTTTGCTACAAAAATGATTGGGCTACCTTCCTGCACCTTTGCTACACTTGTTACTTGTTACTCGTTACAAATTATCTTATCACAAAACTATCTGTCATCGATAATTTCAGTTCTTCTAGCGAATTCCTAACTGGAAACCGCTTGTCATTTCCTTCTGCTCCTCGTTGGATCCGACACCCTTAATTATCGAAAGGACTACGATAGATCCCCTATACTTGTGGGTCATCACTCTTCATCAGAGATGTCGATGATCTCCATGCCCTCCGGTGGATAAATGGCTGCCTGTTGTGGCTCCACCCCTGATATGACTCCAACGTACCCATAATTTTTTATTGTTCCATGCTATTATATTATATGTTTTCGATGTTTTATATGCATTAATATGCTTTTTTACATTATTTTTGGGACTAACCTATTAATCTAGAGCCTAGTGCCAGTTTCTGTTTTTTCCTTGTTGTTGAGTTTCCCAGATAAGGAATATTAAACGGAGTCCAAACAGAATAAAATGTCCGAAAAGATTTTTTCTGGAAAATATGGAAGCCACGAGACTTGAGAACCAAGGCAAAGGAGTTGCCACGGGGCCACAAGCCCGCTTGCTGCGCCTAGGGGGGCCACCCGTGCCAGGCAGGCTTGTGGGCCCCTGGAAACTCCCCTAACCCTAATCTTTGGCCTATAAATACTCAAATATTCCTTCATTATCAGAAAGAGCCACGAAATCGATTTTCCTCCGCCAGAAGCCTCCGTTTCCGAGAGATCCAATCTTGGAGCCTTTTTCGGTAATCTGCCGGAGGGGGGTTCGATCATGGAGGGCATCTACATCAACTCCATTGCCCCTCCGATGATGCGTGAGTAGTTCACCATAGACCTACGGGTCCATAGCTAGAAGCTAGATGGCTTCTTCTCTCTTTTTGCTTCTCAATACTATGTTCTTCATGATCTTCATGGAGATCTATCCGATGTAATACTCTTTTGCGGTGTGTTTGTCGAGATCCGATGAATTGTGGGTTTATGTTCAGATTATCCATCAATATTATTTGAGTCTTTCCTGAATTCTTGTATGCATGATTTCATATATTTTCAAGTCTCTTAGAGTTATTGGTTTGGTTTGGCCAACTAGATTGGTAATTCTTGCAATAGGAGAAGTGCTTAGTTTTGGGTTCAATCTCGCGGTGTCCTCACCCAGTGACAAAGTAGGGGTAGTGAGGCACGTATTGTATTGTTGCCATCAAGGGTAAAAATATGGAGTTTTTGTCATATTGCTTGAGTTTATCCCTCTACATAATGTCATCTTGCTTAATGTGTTACTCTGTTCTTCATGAACTTAATACTCTAGATGCAGGCAGGAGTCGGTCGATGTGTGGAGTAATAGTAGTAGATGCAAAATCGTTTCGGTCTACTTGTCATGGACGTGATGCCTATATGAATAATAAAATGTTCGTAATGATTTTTTTTGGAAAATATGGAAGCCACGAGACTTGAGAACCAAGGCAGAGGAGTTGCCACGGGACCACAAGCCCGCTTGCTGCGGCCAGGGGGGCCACCCGTGCCAGGCAGGCATGTGGGCCCCTGGCAACTCCCCTAACCCTAATCTTCGGCCTATAAATACCCAAATATTCCTTCATTATCAGAAAGAGCCACGAAATCACTTTTCCGCTGCTAGAAGCCTCCGTTTCCGAGAGATCCAATCTTGGAGCCTTTTCCGGTAATCTGCCGGAGGGGGTTCGATCACGGAGGGCATCTACATCAACTCCATTGCCCCTCCAATGATGCGTGAGTAGTTCACCACAGACCTATGTGTCCATATCTAGAAGCTAGATGGCTTCTTCTCTCTTTTTGCTTTTCAATACTATGTTCTTCATGATCTTCATGGAGATCTATCCGAGGTAATACTCTTTTGCGGTGTGTTTGTCGAGATCCGATGAATTGTGGGTTTATGTTCAGATTATCCATCAATATTATTTGAGTCTTTCCTGAATTCTTATATGCATGATTTCATATATTTGCAAGTATCTTAGAGTTATTGGTTTGGTTTGGCCAACTAGATTGGTAATTCTTGCAATAGGAGAAGTGCTTAGTTTTGGGTTCAATCTCGCGGTGTCCTCACCCAGTGACAAAGTAGGGGTAGTGAGGCACGTATTGTATTGTTGCCATCAAGGGTAAAAAGATGGAGTTTTTGTCATATTGCTTGAGTTTATCCCTCTACATAATGTCATCTTGCTTAATGTGTTACTCTGTTCTTCATGAACTTAATACTCTAGATGCAGGCAGGAGTCGGTCGATGTGTGGAGTAATAGTAGTAGATGCAAAATCGTTTTGGTCTACTTGTCATGGACGTGATGCCTATATGAATAATAATTGCCTTGGATATCTTCATATTTATTTGCTTTTCTATCAATTGCTCTACAGTAATTCGTTCACACACCGTAATACTTGCCATCATGAGAGAAGCCATCTTGTGAAACCTATGGCCCCCGGGTCTATTTTCCATATTATATTTTCAGATGTAAATCCAAAATACCAAAAATACTTTCTGCCCTATTTTTACTTTTCATTTACTTTCCGGTCAAGCATCCTATTATATCTATCTCTACTAGATCTCATCCTTGCAAATAATCGTGAAGGGATTGACAACCCCTTTATAGCGTTGGGTGCAAGAGTTTGATTCCTTGTGTAGGTATATCTATTGGTGGCTCGCTTGTATCTCCTACTGGACTGATACCTTGGTTCTCAAAAACTGAGGGAAACACTTATCTGCTTTGCTGCATCAAACCATTCCTCTTCACGGAAAACCAACGCATGCTCGAGAAGTAGTAGCCCCCTCCGTCGCCTGCAGCTGCTCCGCTCCTGCTGCCTCTGCCTCTATCTTCCCCTCCAACTCGTCGAACAGGGCATCGGCCTTCGCCTGCCTCTGCCGAATGAGTCGGTGGTTGGCCTCCACCTCGGCCTCATCTCGGATAGAATACTGGATGGCCTGCTGCTCTGCCATCTCCTCCGATTGGTCGCCGATGACCTCCGCCTCCGGGTCGTCCTCCACAATGGCCGCCAGCTGATGATCCTCCTCCTGATGCTCCTCCTCGTCCTCCTCCTTCTCCTCCTCCGTCTCCAACAAATCTAGAGGGAGGAGGAGGATGTGCAAGGGTTGGGGGACGTCGGTCGGCTTAAATAGCCAGCTAATGGCCTCGAGCGGCGATCCAAAGTGGCGCCACGCGGCATTCACACAGCTCAAACGGTCGAGGCGCACGTCGGACCATCGCGTTTCCCGACAAGTCCGTGTTGGGCCATGTCGTCAGCCTGATGTGGCGGGCACCTATGAAAAGACACATGTAAAAGGGATGGAGGGAGTGGCACACTTCGGCCCAATAGTCCACCAAAACTAGGGCTCCACTTGTCAGTAGTTAGCGTTCAAACCATTGACCCGATGGCATCCCCCCGTGTGACCATTTTTAAGGGTTTCGGACAAGAGAGTGGGGTAAAATGAGCAACTGTTAAGAGTGGGAGGGGTGAATGAGTACAACTAAGGAATGAGAGGCACAGGAATAGAAATCCCTTATATAATTAGACATGCATAACTCAACTACACTTAACATCGAATAAGCAAGATAGAAATTCTAGTACAAGACAGTAACATTCACTTGAAGTTGTAAGGAAATAGTATATCTGTTTTGGTATTTTTCTTCCTTCAAAAACATTAGCAAGTTAGCCTATGTTTCATCGGGGAAGTCATTTATCACTATTTCATGAATGATATATGGGTCAATGAACCCAATGTCAAAGATTCCCTCTTTTGGCATTAAATAGCCAGCTAATGGCCTCGAGCGGCGACCTGAAGTGGCACCACACGACATTCACACAGCTCAAACGGTCGAGGCGCACGTCGGACCGTCGGGTTTCCCGATGAGTCGGTGTTGGGCCATGTCGTCAGCCTGATGTGGCGGGCACCTGTGAAGAGACACATGTAAAAGGGATGGAGGGAGTGGTGCACTTTGGCCCAACAGTCCACCGAACTAGGGCTCCACTTGTCAGTAGTTAGCGTTCAAACCATTGACCCGACGGCATCCCCCCGTGTGACCATTTTTGAGGGTTTCAGACAAGAGAGTGGGGAAAAATGAGCAACTGTTAAGAGTGGGGGGTGAATGAGTACAACTAAGGAATGAGAGGCACAGGAATAGAAATCCCTTCTATAATTAGGCATCCATAACTCAACTACACTTAACATTGAATAAGCAAAATAGAATTTCTAGTACAAGACAGTAACATTCACTTGAAGTTGTAAGGAAATAGTATATCTGTTTTGGTATTTTTATTCCTTCAAAAACATTAGCAAGTTAGCTTATGTTTCATCGGGGAAGTCATTTATCACTATTTCGTGAATGATATATGGGTCAATGAACCCAATGTCAAAGATTCCCTCTTTTGGCATTCGAGAATCTTCATTCTGCATAATAGCATACAAAAGAATATAGTGAGGATAATTACAGGAAATGGATGAGCTGAGCTAGAGACTTAAATTACAGAAAGAAATCACTTACAAACAATAGCAACTAATGACAGAGTTGTCGAGTGCGTCTTGATTGTATAACTAATTTTTTTGAAATCTCAATCATTATCTCTGAATCATAGAATTAATGCTCTTTCTTGAAATTCACCATGAGCATCTGTGCACCCTATTTACTTCTGTCATGTACCATTCATGGAATCTTCGCATTTGTGTTGATAGAAGCGGGACCTTCTCGGGTCTGATGAGAGGGTTCCCGGGGACATATTTCCATGCTAATTCAGCCGTGGGGAATTCCTCGGTGCCTCAGAATTGTTCAACACTTAAACCAAATTTTTAGCAATGTTGGTTGTTACCTTATCGGTACTCACCTTAAGCCGGGGGTGATTGCATTGCCTGTTCTCCAAGATGAGGAGCTGTTTTCCCGCTTTTATTACCACTTGTATTTCTTGACGAGTGCTGCATTTGTTCATGATATGACTTGCTAATAGATCGTTCATAGTCTAAAGGCCTATTCTGTAGATGTGTCGAGGGTCGGTCTAGAAGATCCACAAAGTGTTGTACGGTTGGAGCAGGTATTTTGTTCTTTGGTGCGGGACCGGCTTCGGTGCGAAATGGGACTTCACTTCGGCACCCACGATCTCTATGGTTTCTTCTCAATCATCTCGTAAGCTAACTTCTTTTTGGTAGGAGGATCGGGTTTCTTCTTTGGTGCTCTCTTCCGCTTTTGGCCCTGTTGCTGGGAAATAAGGGGTGTAGTCGGCTAACGCGATGCAGATCGATATGGCAGACTCGTGTTGGGATCCATCTCGATGTGGGGTGGAGTCGGCTGACGCGGTGGACTTAGAGGTGTATTGCTAGATGGGGTCGGTGGCCTTGGCACCGAGTTTGGAAACACGATGCATTCCTTTATCCATACAATGACACCACGTATGACTTCTCCCAGTGTCTTCTCCCCTTCACCTCTAGGGAAGTCAAGATCTAGTGAGGCATATCCCGAGAGAACTTCATCCACCCCGACACGAGCATAGACAACTGGAATCGGATTGCCATGGATGGTTGCTTTAGGTGCATTCGGTAAAGCAAAGCCAACCGCCACCTTCATGGATATGTTCTTCAATTTCATGTGTAGCTCACAACTTTTCCTCTCTTTGATATCAGCCACGGGGTAGAGAGCTAGCAATGCATCATCGACTGGGACCCTCGTGTAAACCACGCTCATTTTCCGCAAAGACGGGACGATACTATCCAATGGAGGATCTGCTTGCTCCTTTCGCGTAGAAGGAATTTGCTGGCTAATGGTGGTCTGTTGCTCTTCATGCCGCTTACACATGCATTCCAACTCCGTGTTCTTTCTTTCTAAATTTTGAAGCCGGCCTACATCCTACTTATTTTTCTCTAACAACTTTTGTAAGTGTCGTTCCAGTCCAAAAAAACTGAACCCACGAAACAACACCTTTGCCTCGTGTTCGTCATCCGTGTTCAGGATTCTCGAGGGCCCGTGTAAGTTCATCATTCTATCTCTCTCTTCGGGATGTACACCCCAGTTTGAGCATCTTCTATTGCTTTAAGTAAAGCCTGTGAGGCTTCTTTAAGAGATGCATTTTCAATAATCTCTCCTGTTTTTGGATCCAACTTTCCCCCATGCACATCAAACCAATTCCTGGACCTCTCGGGCCAATTCTGTGTTTTTGGAATGACCCCGTCAGCAAGCATCTTGGCCTTATATACTTCCCACTTAGGCATGCCTTTCTTGTAGCCACCTGTCCCTAGAACATGGTGATACTTTTTTCGCAGCATTTATCTTATTTTTTCTCGATCTTTCCTTAGCTTCATCTGATTCCTTGTACTTCACAAATTCATCCCAGTGATCTTTTACCTTCTCTATTGCTATAGTGAATTCTGGAGTCTTCCTTTCTGCCATGACATACTCGGTGTATAATATTTTCTTATAGGTCTAGAGTTGTGTCGTCATCTTATTAAGAGCTAACTTCTTGACCTTTAACCACTTGTCATCTGTGAAACCCTCTAGTAGGTTGAAATGTGATATTGGCGCTTCCTAAAGAAAATCTTTTGATCTTTTGTCGACATAAGAAACTCCTCGATCTTCCTTTGGCTTATTCCATTCTCAAACGGTGATCGGGATGTTGTCCCTAACAATAACTCCACATTGATTTATGAATTTACGAGCATTGTCTAAACGAGCGATTGGTTCGACATCTACTTTGAATTCATCGATGTTGTACTTTATGCCATCGGGCAGCTTTTTGGCCTAGCCTCGTACCCTTGTAGAAGATTTGCTCGAACCGGAGGGCTAAAAGAAGAAAGATTCGTTAATATATATATATATATATATATATATATATATATCAAATAATACATCTAATGATCAATAGAGGCCTAATATATATACCTCGCCATACTTTGTTAATTGGAGAAATTTTCTTCGTCATCATTGTTTGTTTCCCCTTCGTCTCTTAGTTCTTCCTCAGTTCCCTCATCGAATGCGTTAAGATGTTGTTTCTACAATGTGACCCTTGAGTTGGTAGTCTCAACATCATGTCTTTGTTACGATCTTCTTTGTGCCATCGCAACAACTTGGCATGCTCTTTGTTTTGGAATCCAAACCATGGTATTATAGGAGCATAACACATCACCTTGGCAGGAATCCTCTTCATGGGGCGCTCGCCCTCAACATCACCAGGGTCATCGCGGCTGATTTTATAGCGCAATGCAATGCATAGGAATGCATTTATGGACTCGTTTGATATTTTTCAGCATTTTTTATCATTTACAGGGCATTTAGTGCATATAAATCAAATCTCAACTTCAACAATGTGTGTTAACGGGAGCTATAAGGAATGCCATTCGATCTGGGTGAATCCTACGGTGCTGACGTATGATCCGTGTGGTTTGGGTTTTGGCCAATCAGAGCGCATGACTCACTTTGCGCGCATTAGGAGTCATCGTCCGCGGCTTAGAAAGCACATGGTTTTAATGAATGAACCGTGTGCTATTTGTTTATGCACAGTGATCATATTTTCATTTCAAATGAATTTGTGACTTCATCATTTTGCCTCGAATTATTTTCATCTGCAGACAATCACCTATTAGCCCGTGTATTAATTTTCGGAGCATTTCATGACTTGCTTGCTAATATTAAGACATTTTTTCCACCAACATGGGGCTTGTTAGTAATTTAATTGGAGGAAATGCAGATGTATTACAAAAATCACAAAAATGGGTGTGTCGTCGTGGCATGATGTGAAGACCCCGTGGGAAAAATTGGTAATATCTGGCGGAAGTTGTGATGGCCTGACCTTTGAAAACCAATGCATCTCACACAAAGGATCATAGTTTACGAAAAGTAGAGTTGGCATTTCAGACTCCAATCGGTGTCAACCTCATCCTTTCGCCTTGGTTTTTCCCATGATATGCAAACATCATTGCACTCCTAATATTGATCTTCTGATGGATTACATGTCTCGTTTGCTGTATAGAAGTCATATTTTGCAGTTACCATGTTAATTAGTTCTTATAAATAAAATATCCCAACATGAATTATGTGTCGATGCTGGCAAAGAATCTCTTACAAATCATTTGTGTGTCACATTGCGTGATTTTCATCATTGTGCAAGGAATGAGAATAATTGTCAAGCATTTCGGATGGGAGATGTGTCCACCTAAATAAATGTCAGTAATTTAATTACAGGAAATGCAGATGGACTCCGAAAATAATGAAAATCGGTGTGTCACCATGGTGTGATCTCGAGACACTGTAGAAATTTTTTGGTAAAATTTGGCACAAGCTACGATGATCCCTAATTGGAAATCATAGTATCTCGGTAGAAGGATCATTGTTCCAAAGCGAGAAGTGGCAAATCGAACTCCAATTGAAAGTGTCTTTATCGCCTCTCCTCCAAATTTTTCCCATGATAGTCAATAATCATTATACACCAGGTTTGATTTTCTAGCGCATTTCTGGGCTTTCTTGCTATATTTAAGCCATTTTTTTCATTTACTGATCATTTAGTGCATATAAATCGAATCCCAACTTCAAAAACATGTGTTGGCGAGAGGGATAAGGACCGTCGTTCGCTCTGGGTGCATCCTACGGTGCACACGTACGATCCGTGTGGTTTGGGTTTTGGCCAATCAGAAAACACAACTCAAGTAGCGTGCATTAGGTGTCCTCGGCCACGGTTTACGAAGCAAATGACTTTAGTGAATGAACCATGTGCGATTGGTAAACCAAACTGCACATGTTCAGTTCATACATAACCGAGTGAGATCAACTGAGTGTTCTAGCTATTGGGTAAATTATCTTAAATATTTCAAATTCAATGCTACAAGTGACAACATATTAATAATCTAGATCAACATAAGGCCGGGCATACCTTGTAATACAGTACATGCAAAACTTATAACAGAATGAACCAAGTACACATTGCTCATGATTCAGTACATGCAACAATTTAGTACAGTAGACATAATGATTAGTTTTTTGAATCAATTCCCATGTGCATGGGGTGATCGTGATCATTAGGTTGAGCCCTAATGAACTTAGGATTTCTAATGATTTTGCGCTTCTCCTCTCTTATGTCGCGTGGCCCCTCGGGTGGCAACTCATCATATTGAGTGTACTCCTCATCATCACCAACATTCTCGACGCCTCATACCCTCATCTTCCCATACATCACTACAGGGCAGTGCGTATGCAAGAGGTTGTAACATCCCAAAATTTAGAATTTTGGAGTGTTAATTATTTGAATAGGATTATTTGAAAACTTGTTTGTGTTGATTAATCTTAGCTAAATTTTGACTAGGAATTGAAACTTTTGGAGTTTATTGAATATTCAAATGAGAGGGAATAAAATGACTTTCCTGAATATTCCTTTGGATCTTATTTTGAATTCTGAGAATATTCAAAAGTGTTTCAACTTGGATATTGAGAGAAGAAAACATGACTTGTTCATATAGTTGGAAATGTTTTACAATTTAGTTGGATATTTTTCTGGAGTTGAAAAATATTTTATGCAAGACTTATAAAGCCCAAAATAGTATTTATAAAACTTTATGTGTATTTTAGTTTATATTTTTGGACTATAAAAATGTCCACTCTTTCCTCCCTTAGCTAAAATAAGTTACTGTAAGTTCGGTAAGTCTTTAAATTATTTTGGTATTTGTTTTGGACATTTAAACTTCCTTAGTAAATAGGATTTTCCCTGGAGTTTCCTTTATGTGGGCAACATCGAATAGCCCAGTTTATTTGGTGCTCACCCGCGCGAGCTAGCGCAGAGAGCAGCACCAGGCCGGCAGCCCATTTCCGAAGGCCACAACCCACCCCAGTTCTATATGTTTTTGTTTATTTTACTTCTCCTGCGTCTTGCTGACGAGGCTGGCCCACCTGTCATCTCTCTCGTTTGTCCTCTATTCGTGTTCCTCCTGGACACCGAGCCGACCCAGTTCTCCTCCTCGATTTGATCGATCCCTGGACTTCACGCCTGAGTTGATACCGTACACAGGGTCTCCCGTGCCCTGGAACGGCCACCCGATCTCACCGGAATTGCGCCTCCGCCTGAAGCATTCGCCCGTCGAATTCGATGCTATCGGAGGTTTCGACCGCCTCCTTTTTCCTCTGAACTTTTCCCCTTGATCTCCTCTCTGTACCTAACTTGTTACCTCACGTGGATACCCACCAGGGAGAGCGTTCCGGGCTCAACCCGAAGCAGATCGCCGTCGACCGAGCTCCAGCATCACCGGATCGCCACTAGAGGACGCCCCTCCGCCACGAAGGATGGCATCGAGGTCGTCATTAGTCTCCACGTCCAGTAGCATCTTACCCGAGCCCCGGAGGCACCAGTAGTCATCGACATCGGCGGAGTCCAAGCCGACGTGCGTTGTTCTTATCCAACTCCAGCGTCCGTCCTCTGTTCTTTCTGGTGAGCCGCTCCTCTACCGTCTGATCTCTCTCTGACAGCCAAGATTAGATCGCCATTTGTTTTTAACTGCCAAACCATTTTCTGTTATATGCCTGCCGTCCATCGTATAAGCCACCTAGCGAACACACGAAGAACCAATCATATCGCACCACGTGGCAACACCAGAGCAGCTACAACAACAGTTCCAGCAAACTTTTGACAGATTCAAACGAAATTTGCATTTAGCTATATCTTGAGATCCGTAACTCCAAATTTATCGATTCTTTTTCCTGTGCACTCATAATAATTAGTAGAATCATGTAGAACCATTTTTTCACACTTTTGAACTATTTAAATTTGAATTTTCTTAAATTTGAACTCAATCTTCCGGAGGCCATATCTTTCGAACCGTCTATTCAATTTCATTGATTCTTTTGGCACTGTGATCGTACGAGCATGAAGACAGTGAATACCTATTGATATTTTTATTTTATTAGATTTTTATATGAATGGTTTGCTGTTGACTTTATTTTGATGTTATGTGAGTATGATTTATTTATCGATGCCTATTTAAACATATAGATTGTCCGGGGTGTGAAGTGATACAGAATTAAGCGTTAGACAACTTCAGCACCATTCAAGGCAAGTTTGCAATTTTGATTATGCGCATCTACTTCTACTATGCATGTGTTGTTTGTATGCTTTGACATATGCTTGGATTGTTATGGTAGATGTGGTTGGGTGTTGAGTTATTCGTGAAAGTGGTGAGCCTATCTGTTTATAGGTGTAGGTTCGGGGCTTTTGCTCGAGTGAATGCGTCAGTGGCTGAGCGCTCTATTGTCCCTAGAGAATGCGCCGTGGCTGAGCGCACTTGAGTTGTCGGTATTGAAATCAGGTGAATGCATCATTGGCTAAGAGCTCTATTGTCCCTAGAGAATGCGCCATGACTGAGTGCACTTGAAACTTCTTGAAGATCTTTGTCATTTCATCGTAGGATTGTGTTTTCTCTTCTGCGGGTTAATCGATTGTGGTGTGTAAACCTTGATGAGTTAGTGGAGGTAGGTGAAGACATACTTCTACAAACCAATTTGAGTGTTTTGTTTGTCATACCTTGCTTGTAGATGTAGGTTTGCTATATATCATTATGTGTGATTTGCCGATGCATTCAATCTATTGACCCTTTGTGGCTGCAACTTATCATGTTGTAGGATGTTCAGATGATCATTGAGATACAGTAGGGTCACGAGTCTTCACTCAACATTTTCGCTAGTGGGCATTGATGGGATTCATCGTTTGTTTATGCTACTTTTCCGCTGTAATTATTTAATAAAGCTAGCTATGTGCTACAATATTGTAATACTTTATAAATTCTGGATCAAAATACTAAAACTCCCACTCAAATTGACATCCCTCAGGTCTTCTGAGTGTCACATGATCCAAATTTGTCAACTCAAGTCCGATCATCATGTGATTTGAGGTGGTTTCAATGGTGAACATCATCATGTTGATCATATCTACTATATGACTCATGTTCGACCTTTCGGTCTCTTGTGTTCCGAGGCCATGTATGTACATGCTAGGCTCGTCAAGTTTAACCCGAGTGTTCTGCATGTGCAACACTGGCTTGCACCCGTTCTATGTGAACGTAGAGTCTATCACACCCGATCATCACATGGTGTCTCGACACGACGAACTTTCGCAACGGTGCACACTCGGGGAGAACACAATTGATCTTGAAATTTAAGTGAGGGATCACCTTATAATGCTACTGACGTCCTAAGCAAAACAAGGTGCATAAAAAGATTAACATCACATGCAAATCATAAGTGACATGATATGGCCATGAACTTGTGCTTTTGATGTCCATCTTGAAAGCACTGGCATGATCTCCATTGTCACCGGCATGACACCATGATCTCCATCATATTGATCTCCATCAATGTGTCGCCATCGGGGTTGTCACACCCAGCATGCTTCTGCTACTATTGCTACCGTTTAGCGATAAAGTAAAGCATTACATAGTACTTAATGATTGACATGCAGGTCATACAATAATTAAAGACAACCCTATGGCTCCTGCCGGTTGTCGTACTCATCTACATGCAAGTCATGATGTTCTATACAACACATGATCATGTCATACATGACATATATCTCATCATGTAATTGGCCATATCACATCACAACATACCCTGCAAAAACAAGTTAGACGTCCTCTACTTGTTGTTGCATGTTTTACATGGCTGCTACGGGTATTTAGCAAGAAAAATTCTCACCTATGCATAAACCACAATGGTGATACATAAGTTGCTTTTCAACCTTCTCAAGGACCGCCTTTGTCGAATCCGATCCAACTAAAGTAGGAGAAACAGACACCCGCCAGCCATCTTTGTGCAACGAAGTTACACGTCAGTTGATGGAACCGGTCTCTCGTAAACGTACGAGTAAAGTTGGTCTGGGCTGCTTCATCCCACAATACCATTGAACCAAAACACTACCAAGGGAGGAAGCAATCTAAGCATCAACGCCCACAAACTCTTTGTGTTCTACTCGAGATCTCATCTACACATAGGCCTAGCTCATGATGCCACTATTGGGGAACGTCGCATGGGAAACAAAAAAATTCCTACGCACACGCAAGATCTATCCATGGTGATGAGCATCTATGAGAGAGAGAGTGGATCTACATACCCTTGTAGATCGCTAAGCGGAAAGCATTAAGAAACGCGGTTGGTGTAGTCGAACATCTTCGCGATCCAAATTGCCGAGCATCCCGCGATCTCATCACGATCTGTCCAGCGATCCAATCACGATCCTCACGCGAACTCATCACGATCCGTCCCACGATCTCATCATGATCCGTCTCGCGATCTTGATCACGGTCCTTCCGATCTAGCACTGAACGGACGGCACCTCCGCGTTCAGCACACGTACATCTCGATGACGATCTCCGCCTTCTTGATCCAGCAAGAGGGAGCGAAGAGGTGGACGAGTTCTCCGGTAGCGCGACGGCATTGCGGCGATGGTGGTGGAGGAATTCTAGCAGGGCTTCGCCTAAGCACCGTTGAAAACCGATCTAGAGGAAGAAGAGGGCATCACGTGGCAATTAGGGTTAGCTTTCCCCTCTAAATCCTCTAGTATATATAGGAGGGAGGGAGGGGAGGAGGCAGCCTCAAACTCTCAAGGTTTGGTCAAAATTGGAGGTGGAGGAGTCCTACTCCAATCCTATTAGGAGTAGGATTCCTCCTTTCCACTTGGAAACTCTTTCCACCTCTCCACCTTTGGACATTTTCCTTCTCAAACCTCATGGGATTTAGTGGAGGCTTCATATAGACCACTAGGGGCTGGTTTGTCTCCTCCCACAGCCCATGAGGCCCCTCGGGGCGTGACACCCCTCCCGATGGTCCCCCGGTACCCTCCCGACACTCTCGGTACACTACTGATGAGCCCGAAACTTTTCCGGTAACCAAAACAGGACTTCCTATATTCAATATTTACCTCTGGACCATTCCGGAGCTCCTCGTGACGTTCGGGATCTCTTCCAGGACTCCGAACAACCTTCGGTCACCACCATACATAACTCTATACTACCGAAACGTCACCGAACCTTAAGTGTGCAGACCCTGCAGGTTCGAGAACTATGTAGACATGACCGAGACACCTCTATGGTCAATAACCAATAGCGGGACCTGGATGCCCATATTGGTTCCTACATATTCTATGAAGATCTTTATCGGTTGAACCTCTATGTCAAGGATTCAGTTAATCCCGTACGTTGTTCCCCTTGTTCTTCGGTATATTACTTGCCCGAG